>CM060904.1:1135559634-1145559634 GCA_030737815.1 Allium fistulosum
CCGATCGAAAGCGGTTTTCTTCTTTTGATTTAGGTTGTTTATGTTGTTATGATTTCTAGTAACGATTAACCGGTCTAGGGGGTCTTGTTAGAAAAGACTTTGCTGAGCTTAGCTGTCGTTCTTTCTCGGAGCTTTAAACTGCCTTGGATTGATCTTCGATTTCGAATGACCGATTCATAAGAAAAAAGAACTAGAGAATTTATTAAGAAAAGTTAATTGATTAATTAAGAGTAAAGAAAAAAATGGAAGTTGAGCAAACGTCAGAATATGGCTATGAAACTCACTCCATTTTATTTGTGGCAATTTTCAGGACATCTTTCATATATAAAGTTTCATGATCGGAATTCAAATGAAAAAGTTATTAAAGTTTAAGATTTAAAATTGAAAATAATTGAAAATATATATAAGTAAATAAATTAATAAAGTAAGAAAATCAAGGTATAAAGCAACGCTAATACATTAACATTAACAGGTCAATGACCATTAAATGTGTTAATAAGTAAACTTGTTAACATCCCCAAAACTAAGTGATTAACAAGAAATGTTGTTAACACTTCAAAAGAAGATTTTTAGAAGTGACCACTCTCTTCGAAACCTCTTTCGAATGGGTTGGTTTGGTCAAGTTGCTTGCGGAGGCTGGTCTCATGAAAATATTAATTATAGTTAATAAGTCCAATTAACCTTATTGAAATGAAGGTTAAGGAGAAAGCACCCCCTTTTGAAGCCTCTTTTTGAGTGAGTCGAAAAAGGTTATTCATATTGAACATTTATCTCTTTCGACTGTGTCGAAAGGACCATTCTTTCCTTAAGAAAGAGTATTTACTTTCGATGACATTTTTATGCTCTTTTGGAAAGAAGTCCGTCGAAAGGGTTGTTTGTATTGTGTGTACACCTTTCGAAGGAATTCATCCAGCTAGCATAGTTTAGTATTTACGCATCAAATTTCTTTCGAAACATCCCTTTCGTTCGGGTCGAAAGGGTATTTGTTCTTTTGAAGTGGACTCAATGTACAATACATAAACTCTATGTTCTATATGCAATGGAATAACATCTTGGACAATATAAGCTTAATGAATCTATTAATATCGAAACACTATCATCATATTTGTTTAATATTTGACATCATTAAACACGATGGTAACGTGATTTGTATACATATTATCCAAATTGATCCTATTGCATCGCATAAGACAAATAGGAATTAAGAAGATAAGCAAGCATCATGTGCAATTAATCATTAGTCAAGCTAATGATCGAAATGATCCCTCTCATAATCAAAATCTTTATTAAATCCATGCGCTTCCACTTTTAGCATTAATCCAAATTGAGTTACAAGTAAGAGAGCTTTTCCCAAATTGATTTAGGGTTACAAAGATTTGATTTGCTAAGAATTAGAAGAAAGAATTTAGGATTTCCAAAATTCGGTCCTCCAACTCGAACCCCTAGGGTCGTATTTATAGATGCAGGTTGGCATCCTTTCGCGCCCATCCTTTCACTTCGGTTGCATGGCCTTCCTTCAATCTACCGTGTGCACCCTTTCAACATGATTGAAAGGCCTTCCTTCATCCTTGTGCGCGCATCCTTTCAATGCGGTCGAAAGGCTTTTCTTCTGACCTTTCTCATCCATTCTTAGGCCTTCGCTCTTTCATTTCAGACCTTTTGACCCAGTCGAAAGGATCGCCTTGACAATCTTTCGCTGCCATTAAAGTTTGAGTGCCTCCTTTACTTTGCTTTTCTTTCATGTACTGCTTTCGACTTCGTCGAAAGGGAGGTAGGGGAGCTCTTCGCTTATGTGGATATACTATTACAAGTGAGAGATGAGTTGAGCTTTCGCATGGCTTCATCGAAAGGACTGGTGAGCGACGGCTGGGTTTTAGCGAAAGGACTTTAGGCCTTTATGTGGGGTTTTCATCATGCCTTCGAAGGGTTCCAATTATTTCGAAAGGCTTGTTCCTACTTTCGAAAGCTGTGTATTGGAATCATTTCTTCAAGTAGTAACTTGACAACGACGAAACCCTCTATTTTGAAGGAATTGATTCTTTGTGGGAGTCTATCGTTCAACACCTTCGAAAGGTGCTTCGAACCCATATTAGCCTTTCCTATATATGTGAATCCTGTTAGTCCATGAGTTGATGGTTTTGATGACAACAACCTTAGAATAAGATTATAAAATATAAATACTAACATTATAGTTTAGATATATATGTTTATGCAGGATTTAACCATGCAGGTACCAAGAATGAAGACTGTACAATATAGAGATTCAAGATATCAAGATTGAAGACTCATGAGTATCAAGAATATCAAGATTATCAAGAGTTCAAGATTTCAAGATAAGTATTGAGTCTAGAATTTTGTTAAAACTTCACAATAGCACTGAAATCTTCACTCCATTTTTCTTTTGGGATGGAACCCATTTCTACCTTTTTAGTGGCTTACAAACCCACGACAAGTAGCTTACAAACCTACGACAAGTGGCTTACAAACCCACGAACATCCTGGTTTTGTACAAGTTCTCGAGTCCTGATATGATGAGATATTCTGCAGGAAGAAGCTTGCAAAACTACTTCAAAATGATTTTCAAAACTGCTTTTCAAAATGTTTTAGCCTTAAAAATTATCTTTTCAAATGATTTTCAAAAAGATGTTTTAGCCTTAAAATATTCTTTGATTTTGTTCTTAAATAAATTCTTGTTTTTAACTTCGTTTGTTTTAAACTGTCTTTTAATATATTTAACTTTTTAATATTTACTTAGATTTAAATATAAAATTATAGTAAAATTTTATATATATTATTCTCTATATTTATCTATGTATTTTATCTATAGTCAAGTATATTTATAAAATTTAAATAGCTTTTAATATAAGATAAAAGTTATTTTCAAAGAAAATCAAATCATCAAAAAATGCTTTGGGATGTCGACATACCCTAGTACCCCATGTCGACATAGTGACAGTTAGATTCAAAAAATTGAATTTCAAAAGAAGTGTCTATTCGCCATAACCTTTCACGAATGGACATGGCTGTTATTCTTCTATAAATAGGGGTTAGTTTCAATGAATTTAAATATTAGATTTTCTGGTTTTTCACTTCTCTTCTTCTTCCACATTTTCTTATTCAAAATCCTATCATTACTCTGCCGAAATCAACATTGAATCTAACTAGATAATCTCTGGTTTGATTCTCTATCACTATCTCAACAAGATCCCAGTGCTATTCAGAGTTATAGGCTTCTTTGTAATCAATCAAGCGAGAAAAGGTGTGATTGTAGCCTTGGAAATCAATTGGGTGAACTTATCGCCTGGAAATCAAGTATCTCTACCCAGAGGATTGTGATTCTGGAGGGTGTACCTCGTAGCCTTGAAACCGAGGGTTGTAATTGTTGAATTGCTTTTGAAAGGAAATCCATACTTAGTTGTGCGGGACTGGATGTAGGGTAACTCCGAACCAGTATAAAATCCGGTGTGTTCTTTCCTTTACTGCATTTACTTTATTTCTGCATCTGTGTTTGATTCTGTGATTATATCTGTGTCTGAATATTGCATACATTTGTGTACAAATCAACAATAGCTCAAAAAGATTTAGTAATTTCTTATAAACACTATTCACCCCCCCTCTAGTGTTCATTCTAGCCTTAAGATCCATATTCCGCATTCCTCACATTTAGTATCAGAGCCAGGTTTTCAAAAGTTTCATAATCTGAATTTTGAAAAGTTTTCTAAATGGCTACCAACACTGGTACTATTTCTAACACTAGTTCATTTGTAGAAGGTCAGTCTACAGCTAGACCACCACTTTTTAATGGTAGTAACTATGCATTTTGGGCATGTAGGATGAAAATATATATACATTCTGTAGGATTAGACACTTGGAATATCACACAGAGTGAATATTCTGAACCCATAACTATCTTTGCACAGTGGACCACTGAGCAAAAGACTGTTGCACAAAATAATTCTAAAGCAATGAATATTCTGTTTTGTTCACTTGATAGGAATGAATTTAATAGAGTGTCAGTTTGTAAGTCTGCATATGAAATCTGGAAAACTTTGCAAGTTACTCATGAAGGAACAAGCAAAGTTAAATAGACCAAAATTTCCATGCTCACAAATCAGTTTCAGTTATTTAAAATGAATACTAATGAGTCTATTTCAGATATGTATAGTCGATTTCAGGATATTGTACATTCTCTCATATCCTTGGGAAAAGTGTTTTCCGAAGAAGATCAAGTGAGGAAAATTTTAAACTCTCTCACTCCAGAATGGGATCAAAAGACACTTGCAATTGAAGAGGAAAATGACATCAGTACCTTAAAGATAGAAGAATTGATTGGAAATCTAATGCCGTTTGAAGTCCAAATGATCGGGAGAAGAGAAAGCAAAGCATCTGAAAAGAAATCAATGGCATTCAATGCATTAACCGACGGATCAGACTCAAACAGTGATAATGATGAAGAGATAGCATTTATGACCAGGAATTTTCGGAAATTCCTGAAATACAGAAAGATGAATAATCTCAAGAGAAACAACTATAAGAATTCTGGAAATCAGAATGTAGTGCCAAACAATGTCAAATGTTTCAACTGTGATGAACTAGGCCATATCAAAAGAGACTGTCCGTATCCAGAAAGGCAAAATCCTCCTATAAACAATGATTTAGTAAAGAAACGGAAGCGTGCATTTACTGCTACTCTAGATGACTCAGACTCGTCCTCAAGCGATGATGATCAGAAGATAGATAACTCAAATTTGTGTTTCATGGCAGTTCACGACTTCAACAAATTCAAGGAAACGGACTCAGAAAAAGGTACACATTTACAATACAATTGATTGAAATTGCATGCTTAGAATTAGATGATTGATTACTTGATTGATTGATTTTGAATTGGTGTGTTGATTGAATTTTAAATTTATTTTTTATTATTTTATTATTATTATTTTTTAATAATATAATAATATTTTCTGGAATATACTATAATTCTAATAATATTCCAGATATATATATATATAGACATTAAAATAATAAGTATATATATATTAGAATACTTAGGAAAAATAAATCATAGAAATTCACAAGCACATGTCGACATGGTCCCTACCATGATGTCGACATGGGTACAAATTTTGAAATTCAAATTTTGAATTCAAATGGTTGAATTTCCCTCCACCTTTTCACTTCATTCAATACTCTGAAAAGGCATCTTCTGACCATAGAACATGTCTTTCAAAAATCTGTTTATTCACTATCTTTTATCACAACTTTTCACTTTCATTTTCAAATTCAAACTCTCTCTTCAAAACTCCAAGCTCTCTACTTTCTACTTTAATGGCTTCTTCAAGCAACCCCTCTACCATGAGACTTTCCAGAAACTTAAAAGAGCAACCCCTCAATAATCTGGAGGCATAAAAGCATACATCAATTATGCTAACTATGGAAAAGTCCATCTCGGAAAGTTTGCTATTTTTCAAGATTTTGCTTCTTAAGAAATTGATACTCTTTTTGCAAACAACCAAATTCTTAGTATTGTTGATTCTTCTCAAAATGATTTTGTTTGTTACCCAAATCTTGTTAAAATTTTCTATGCAAATCTCAATCGAGAATTTTATGAAGGAAATGATAATGAAATTTGGAGTAGAGTCAAAGGAACTAAAATTGTTTTGAATTGTGATCTTTTGGGTACCATTCTCAATTGCAAAAGCACGAGAATGGATCTTTCTAGTTTTCAAATCGATGAAGATGATCGTGAGACATTTCATCATATTTTTTAAGGAGATGAAAACTTTGAATTTAATAACCGAAACTTTCGTCCTAAAGCAAGAATTGTCAATCTTCTTTTACAACATACTTTGACCCCAAGATCGGGAAATTTTAACAATCCTACTTCAAAAGTGTGCAAAGCACTTTTTGCTATTTTCGGAAATTATGATATCAATTGGGCGCAAGTTATTTTAGATGAACTTCGTCCTAAAAATTTTGAAATGGGAGAAAACACTTTATATCATGGAATTTACCTTACTCGGATTTTCAACTACTTTGGAGTAAATTTCAAAGGAGAAGAATTTATTCCAAGAAAAGTTTTTAATATCTCAAACATTTCTCTCATGAAAATCCCATATGTTTATCAACCTTATAAGACTCTTGCCGAAAAGGAAGAGCGTTTGGCTCATGAAGAAATGGAAGAGGAAGAAGAAGAAGAAGGGGATGAAATGGAAATAGAAGAAGAAGATGGTGAAACATCCCTAGAAAGTATTGAATATCCCTCCAATCCTACCAACAAAACCCTTCTCAAAAACCAAAAGATTATTGTTGAGAATCAACGGGTTCTTAAAAGATCCGTTAGTAAGAAGTTGGACAAAATATCATCCAAGATGAACAAGTTTTTCTCCAAAGTCAGCAAGAAACTTGGATTATCTTCATCATCCTCTAACTAGTTTTATATTTTCATATCATGTCGAATTAGTTTAAGTTTGTTTTAATTTGAGTGTTTATGATTAATCATTGTATCACTCTTCTATGCAATGAAATTGAATTTCCTTTCTATTATCTAGCTTATCTTATCTCTTGAATAAATGTTAGTATATTATATAAATATATATACACACAATTAGTCAGAAAATCAAAATTACCATCAAATTTCACTGCCTTATGTCGACATACCCTCTATGACCATGTCGACATGTACTGGTCAGAAATGACACTTCATTTTGAATTTGAAATTTGAATAACTACCATATGTCTATTCATTTCAAACGAATTTCTACACCTATATATACCCATTTCTTCCAGAATTCATTACTTAATATTATTTCTTATCTATTCTATCTCTCATTCTTCTCACAATTTAAAAAATGGCTAATCCAATTCATAACTTATCGGAGAATCTTGAAGAAACTCTTAATTCATTCAAGAATATTCTCTTGTTCATTCTTCGTAACCAGCGACACTTAGAATTGAATCAAATGCAGATGATCAAGGAGCAAGAAAGGCATTTCGAGGCAATTCGATGGATGATTTCTTCCCTACACAAGGATGATAACGAAGCACATCCTCCTATCTCTCTCACAAATGACAATGAAAATTGGGATGCCATCAAAGCAGACCCTATTTTTGGAGAAGAAGGATGCGTGGAAGTCCTCGTAACGTTTAATTTGATTGCTTACTTTGTTTGAATTGATTGCTTTGATTGAAATTGTTTGTTTTGATTGAATTGATTGACACTCGGTGTGGATTGATGAATGTATAAATATACATTGATATATTTATAATCGTTGATTGAATATCATGTCTATAAGTATAGTTATTTCTTAATATACTCTATTATATAGTTTATTAATGCAGGTACTTGGTTAGGAATGTTAGTAGTTTAGGACTAAGTTTTAGGATTACAAGTACGTATTGATTATGTATGATAACACTATCATTATAATCATATAGAATATTAGATTAAGAGTTATATAGTTTAGAGTTTTTTTGTTTTTGTTGATGACAAAGGGGGAGAAATATAAAATAGGGTAGTTAGGCATAGATTAAGGGGGAGTTATTAGATTTAGGGGGAGTTGTTAGGATAGAAGTAATATTTTATAAACAAAGGTTGTCATCATCAAAACGGGGGAGATTGTTAGTCCATGAGTTGATGGTTTTGATGACAACAACCTTAGAATAAGATTATAAAATATAAATACTAACATTATAGTTTAGATATATATGTATATGCAGGATTTAACCATGCAGGTACCAAGAATGAAGACTGTACAGTATAGAGATTCAAGATATCAAGATTGAAGACTCATGAGTATCAAGAATATCAAGATTATCAAGAGTTCAAGATTTCAAGATAAGTATTGAGTCTAGAATTTTGTTAAAACTTCACAATAGCACTGAAATCTTCACTCCATTTTTCTTTTGGGATGGAACCCATTTCTACCTTTTTAGTGGCTTACAAACCCACGACAAGTAGCTTACAAACCTACGACAAGTGGCTTACAAACCCACGAACATCCTGGTTTTGTACAAGTTCTCGAGTCCTGATATGATGAGATATTCTGTAGGAAGAAGCTTGCAAAACTACTTCAAAATGATTTTCAAAACTACTTCAGAATGATTTTCAAAACTGCTTTTCAAAATGTTTTAGCCTTAAAAATTATCTTTTCAAATGATTTTCAAAAAGATGTTTTAGCCTTAAAATATTCTTTGATTTTGTTCTTAAATAAATTCTTGTTTTTAACTTCGTTTGTTTTAAACTGTCTTTTAATATATTTAACTTTTTAATATTTACTTAGATTTAAATATAAAATTATAGTAAAATTTTATATATATTATTCTCTATATTTATCTATGTATTTTATCTATAGTCAAGTATATTTATAAAATTTAAATAGCTTTTAATATAAGATAAAGGTTATTTTCAAAGAAAATCAAATCATCAAAAAATGCTTTGGGATGTCGACATGCCCTAGTACCCCAAGTCGACATAGTGACAGTTAGATTCAAAAATTTGAATTTCAAAAGAAGTGTCTATTCGCCATAACCTTTCACGAATGGACATGGATGTTGTTCTTCTATAAATAGGGGTTAGTTTCAACGAATTTAAATATTAGATTTTCTGGTTTTTCACTTCTCTTCTTCTTCCACATTTTCTTATTCAAAATCCTATCATTACTCTGCCGAAATCAACATTGAATCTAACTAGATAATCTCTGGTTTGATTCTCTATCACTATGTCAACAAGATCCCAGTGCTATTCAGAGTTATAGGCTTCTTTGTAATCTATCTAGCGAGAAAAGGTATGATTGTAGCCTTGGAAATCAATCAAGCGAGAAAAGGTGTGATTGTAGCCTTGGAAATCAATTGGGTGAACTTATCGCCTGGAAATCAAGTATCTCTACCCAGAGGATTGTGATTCTGGAGGGTGTACCTCGTAGCCTTGAAACCGAGGGTTGTAATTGTTGAATTGCTTTTGAAAGGAAATCCATACTTAGTTGTGCGGGACTGGATGTAGGGTAACTCCGAACCAGTATAAAATCCGGTGTGTTCTTTCCTTTACTGCATTTACTTTATTTCTGCATCTGTGTTTGATTCTGTGATTATATCTGTGTCTGAATATTGCATACATTTGTGTACAAATCAACAATAGCTCAAAAAGATTTAGTAATTTCTTATAAACACTATTCACCCCCCCTCTAGTGTTCATTCTAGCCTTAAGATCCATATTCCGCATTCCTCACAAATCCATCCGTGTCAAAAGGTCCAGATGAGGCGGGAGAGTAACCTTGCCTTCTTTTCTATCCTTTCGAAAGCTTTTGTTCTGCTTGTCATTTGTAATGGCACCTGGCACTTGCAACTCCTTCGAAAGCCATCTCAATACTTTCGAAATGCTCTTCTTTAAACTTTGGCGAAACCCACGTCTTCAATTTTGTGGAGCTTATCACTTTTAAAGCCTTCTTTCATACCTTTTGTTCTTAAGTGAATTTTTATGGTTAACACTTTGTACAAATTGATCAAGTCCCCAATTTGATTCCAAAATTAGGTTTACAAATTTAAGAAAATACAAGAATGGAGTGAATCAATTCGGATCCCCTAAACCAGACCCCTAAGTTCTTATTTATAGGTGCAGGTTGGCACCTTTCGAATCAGTGCTTTCGTCTTGGTCGAAAGGTGGCATTGGAGACATTTCATCGCCGCTAACACTTGCGCATCCTTCTGCATCGCATTTGAATGGATTTGAGTGCTTTCGACTTCATTGAAAGGGGTAGGTGCGCCTCTTCACTTTGTGCTACTGTGTTGTTGCAAGTAAGAAAAGGTATGAGCTCTCGACTCTGTCGATAGGTTGATCATTGGAGTTTCGAAGGAGTTGAGACGTTGAAGGTTTTAAGACGGAAGGTCTCTTTCTTAATTGTGAATGGTTTCAATCAGTTCGAAAGGCTTATTTATGCTTTCGAAGAGGTTGCTTCGACAAAATATCCTTCTGTGGAATGTGAATGATGGCGGAACCTTTAGCTTCGAAAGGTTTGGCGCGCATGTGAGTGGCTGCAATTTGTTGCCTCCGAAAGGTATTTCCCAACTTATTCGAAAAGTCTTCATATAGACGGAAGCAACTGTTTCAAAAGGAAGCAATTGAATCGAAAGGGTGCTTTCACCCCATTCGACCTCTTCGAAAGCTTATAACACATCTGACTTTTGGCTGTAGCATCCCTTCGACTCCTTCGAAAGGCTTTGTTGATGCTATTATCTCTTGTACATCCTTCTCTTCTATTCATCTTGGTTTCGACAAGGTTGAAGTGAGAATTGGTGGTAACACTTTCCCCCATCCCCCCAGCCCCCCTCCCCCCCCCACGAAGGGATGCCTTTGACTTTCCATGTCATCTGCTTCAATAATCCTCCTTATTTTAGCATTAAGATTTCCCGCCTTTTAATATTCTTGCACAAATCCTGGCCGTTTATTTAAATTTGATCGTACAGTCTGTTCTTCATGCCGACTTTTCTTATAAATCATGCTTCTTTCTTCCCCTCTTTCATTTACCTACGATTAAAAGAAACTTCCAGAAAAAATCAAAATTCTCAGTTTCTTAAATAATTCTTTTTTCCAGCAAACAGAAGCATACAATATTGTGTTCATGGCAATTTTTTGGACAACTTTCATATATAAAGTTTCATGGTCGGAATTCAAACAAAAAAGTTATTAAAGTTTAAAATTTTGAAATTAAAAATAATTCAAAATATATTTAAGGAAATAAATTGATAAAGTAAGTAAATAAAAAAAAGCAACGTTAATAAATTAAAATTAGCGAGTCGACGGCCATTATAGGACCGGTCGACGACTAGCGGTCGAGTGCCTACTATCGACTAGTCGACCGATCAGTGTTCGTGGACTAGGGTTAAACTAGGCCTAAATGGCCTAGATTTTATAATAATTAATCAAATGGTCCGTGTGTTTTCTAGCAACTATAAACAGGCACATAACCCTCCACATGAAATCATAGTCCAGCAGCAACAGTACGCCCAAATCTTTCATCCTCTTCCAAAATTTATGTCTCCTCCAAATTCTAAAACAAAATAAAAATAAATTTCAAACTAAAGTCAAATCAAAAGGAGTATATTAACCAATTTAAGAAGAAAAGGAGATTGAAGGCAAGTTAGGGAGATGGAGAGCTTCAAGAGGTGAGTGGGTTGATTACTAAAAGATGTTATTTTATAAGTAATTAAATTTGTTTATATTTTTTAAGTGGTATGGTACCTTTCGAGATACTCTACGGAAGGCCATGCCGATTTTCTTCGTGTTGGCTTGTAGCCGGTGAGAAGCTGGTTTTAGGTCCAGAATTTATTTGTGTCCATTCATGTTTCACCTTTGATGGGTGTTGTGCATCTCAGTCGATCGGGAAAATTAGCACCTCGATATGTTGGTCCATTTCCCATCACCGAACGCATTGTTTCCGTGGCTTATCACCTCTTTTATTACCGGCTCAATTTTTTGCTATTCATGACATTTTCCACGTCTCTCAACTATGGAAATGCCTTAGGGATTCCGATTCTATTCTTGAGCCCGGTATTATTGAAGAAATTGAAGTTTCACCAAATTTATTAGCAACATTCTATTCGTATCATTACTTCGGAGGTTAAACGCCTTCGAAATAAAGATGTTCTTCTTATGAAAGTTCAATGGCCCTCAAATCCTAAGTTTTGCTCTTGGGAATCTTGATAATTCATCGAGCAAACACATCCAGACTTACTCTTTCGTGCTCTTTATGGTGAACTTCTTATTTCAAATTTTATTTTGTGTTGATACGCTTTTATGGTTGTTACTCTTTATTTTCTTCTTAAGTATTGCGAGGAC
This sequence comes from Allium fistulosum, assembly GCA_030737815.1. Lineage (NCBI taxonomy): Eukaryota > Viridiplantae > Streptophyta > Magnoliopsida > Asparagales > Amaryllidaceae > Allium > Allium fistulosum. Next base: position 1,135,571,465 of record CM060904.1, read on the forward strand.
GCAATTTCTTTAAGGAGGGGAGTCTGTAACAACCCGCATATTTTACGATGGTATATTTAAATGTTTTATTTAAATATAGCATCGTTAGTCGGTTTTAGTCCGAAATAGTCACTATTTGTAAAGGAACAGTCGAAATAGTGAAAAGTCTTTGTGGATCGAGTTACGGAGGTGTCTATTTGAAAAAAATAAATAAAAACTGTCTTACAGGGATTCAGACGTTTGAAATGAAGCATTCAGACGTCTGAAATTGTTCGAGTCAAACCAGAAAGGAAATAGGCTAAAATTGCCATTTTCAGACGTCTGAAATGGATGATTCAGACGTTTGAATATTGTTCTAGACAGCTCATATTTTTCCAGATTCAGACGTCTGGTTTGGAAATTTCAGACGTCTAAATAAAGAATGAAGTTGAGAATCAACAATTTGGACTCGAGACCACTTCCATTGAGTTCAAAATGGGGTTTACAACTTTTTTGAGTATAAGCATCGATATGTTTGGAGTTGAGTGAATTTTGCTATTTTTCACGAGGGCTTTAGGCTTGGGTTTGGGTTTCACCCAACTCATACTATACCCTAACTCAGCCCCCTCTCCTCTCCATTCACTCATTTCATTTCCTAAACACTCAAGCTTTAGCAAAAATGGTGGAAAGAATGGGAAATGGAAATTCCTAAGCCCTAGATTCATTTGCAAACTCAAATTCAAGTCCAAAATCCAAGAGAAGCTTAGGTAAGCATCCTCTTCTCCTTCTCCATCTCAATTCCTCTTCGATTTCTGAAATTTCCTAAACCCTAACTTAGGAAATATTTGTTCTTGAGCTTAGATTGAAGCTCCTTGGGTTATAATTGAAGAGTGATTGTTCTTGCCTTGCTCTATAGCGTCTCTCTTGAGTCTTTGGGGTTAAAAGGTGAGTTTTTGAACTCACATCTACGTCTATATCTTTGATAGTGTCAAGTAGCAATTCCTAACATATATTCCTTGTCCATTTTCTTTTTAATTGAATTGGTTTAATGAATATTCCAATTTTTGGCTTTTGAAGTCAAAATCTATGAAAAATCCTTATATGGATGTTTGGGCATGTTGGTCGGAGTGTATTGGCGAGTCTTTAAGGTTGGGTAGTCGTTTGGCGTAAACCCCTAGCCATCGTCACTCATCCGATTGCTTCCGATATGATTTGGTCGTCATTGGCCTAGGCAAAGTATTGCCTGAGCTCCAGTTTTAGACGTCTGAAATATACAATTCGGACGTCTGAATCTGCTTGTCTCAGCCCAACTTTCCTACTTTTTGTAGAATTCCAATTTTTGATCGATTCTTCTTTCTCCAATTAGTTGTTTCACTTTTGTTGACTTTGATGATTCTTTTTTTTAGATTTAGTACACGGGTTTTTATAAAATGATCTTTTTAAATTGTATTAAAAGCTCGTTTCTCCAATTTATAATTTCTGTATAAAACACACGATTTTGCACTTCGAGCGAAGAGGGAGGAGAATTAAATGATTAAATAAAATGCGTGCTATGAACACGTGTGTTTATCTTTTCAGTTAATTCCTAATCTATTCGTTTGACCGTTTTGACCTTTGGGTCTGGTTTATCGATGATATGAGGTGAACTTTTAACTGCTTTGAGTGTGAAATTGACTAACGGTTAGTAAACCATTTAGTGCGAACGTGTGGTATGGGAATCACGTTAACATTTTTCGGGTTCCTTTCTGAGAGTTGTGACACATTCCGCCAGTTAGTGGTGTCCAGTACTGGGCCTCCGGACCTTCGCCACTACGGTTTGTTGCCTTCGGGGTTTGTTGCCTTCGGGCTTGAGCCTTCAGGGTTTGTTGGCTTCGGGGTTTGTTGGCTTCGGGTTTGAGCCTTCGGGGTTTGTTGCCTTCGGGTATGTTGCCTTCGGGTTTGTACCTTTGGGTTTGTGCCTCCGGGTTTGTTGCCCTATAGTATCGCTTTTGGAGTTGGTCATTCGTCACCGCTCGAGAGATATTTGGGTTTGTTGCCTTCTGGCTTGTGGATCCTTGTTATACAGTACTGAGCTCGAGCATCTTTTGTTTCTTTGACAATTATATTTCCCTAGTGTATCTCCTTTCGGGGTAGGTTCTTTGAACCACACGATATATAGCGATTACCTTATGGAAACTTGTGTTACCTTTATTGGTATTTGTTATTTGCCTTTTTGGCTTGTTTTGGGGATATGATATCCTTTGTTTATTTGAGTTTCCGATGATATGAGGCTTGTTATGATTCATCTTTTGTTAGATGATTTGGTTATCTCTTTTGGAGATATTGGTGGTACTTTATGATCTTGTATGTTCATTATCATTTAGTTTGTCTAACTGATTTGTTTAGCTAGACTGACCCGTGTATTTTATACTCGGGTCAGACTGAGATATTTCAGGTTAGGTACAGTGGACTTAGCCTATTTTGCTTCCGCATGGACTATTCTGCTAGCTCCTTTTTGTTATAGCTTTTTGTGTAGTCCTTTTTGGCTGTAACTCTGATATGTATTCTTTTGACTCGCCTATGTATTGTGGTTTGCTTACCACTTGACATGTATCATTTTGTATACTTTGTAATGTATCTGTATATGTGTAAATGCATGTGATGATCCACTGTTCTGTGGTGTGTATTACATTTAAGTTGTTATATTTGTTCTGATAGATCCTTCAGCCACCTATGGTTTTGTATTAAGTATTTATTGGATATGTCGATCCACTTGAGAAAGAAAGAAAAATGTATGGAAATTGTCGGCATATTCAATAGATAATTGAGACAAGGCTATAGATGGTCGCTCCTAACCAGCTCTATTCTCCGCATTAGCAGACGGTGTTACCTTGTAATACTCTTTGCTAATGTGGGTCTTGGAGTGGGGCGTAACATAATTAAAACAAGCACGAGTAAATTAATTAAATAAACAAACAACAATAATAAATTAAAACTAATTATAACAAAGTAGACTATCAAAAGTAATGATGCAGGCAAAAGAAATTAATCCAAATAAGCATGACATGAATCAATAAACGAACATCAAACAAATAATAAAATACAGTAAGGTATTAAATACAACTTAAGAAAGAACAAACCAATGCAAACAACTCAATTAAAATGAACAAATATAACAAAACGGTTATTGTCCCAAACATCAAAATGGATAGTGCTTTCCTCATATCACAACTCTCTCTAGGGAAGGGAATAACTAGACATTCCCACAACTCTGAAGGAGAAGTCACACACAACAGTCATAAGGTATCATTTTCATAATGTGTGCTAGGTAGACTCAAAACTTATTCTACTCCAATCTTACATCCAATTTTACAAAGCCGAGTTTAATAATTATAGGTTAAAATTTCCAAATAAAACAAATTTTTGATAAAATACCTTTTAACAAACACCTCCAAAGTTTGTTATCTGATTAAATAATTTACTTTTTCAATTATTTACTTTCCAAATCAAATCATCCTTATTTCTGTGAAATATTTCTCAAAGTATTGCAAAACTTGATATTTTAATACACCCTTTCTCAATAATATATCCCAAATATATCCTCAATAAAAATTTCCAACTTTAGGTCATTTTCAACCAAAACTCTTTACCCAAAAATGCTTTCTTTCTAAAACACCAATTATCAAAGATTATCCTTTAAGGGAAAATCTTTACAACCAACGTCGACTTCCAAACTACTTTTCTGAAATCAAATATACTCCTTTGATAAAGCTTTTCTTAGAAATAAATATTTTTTGCATTCTTTACTTAAAAGGATACTTCTCTAGTAAAAATACTTCCATCAAACTATTTTCAAATATTTGCACCAATAAGTTCTCAAATAAAATTTTTTCAGCGTATTATTTTCAGTTTCCTCTTTTGAGAAAATATTTCCTTCAGATCTAAAATAAAATATATTTTTTATGGAAATAACACCCTAGTAATTAATCTTCTCTAATTCATATAATATTTACTGTAAGAATTTTTCAACAAAATACTCTTTTCTTTTAAAATTAAGGTCGTACTAAACATTCTTCAACAAGGTACTTTTGACAATTAAACTCTACACTATTGCCAAAATGGTTTTCTCTTCTATAAAACATCTTATTAAATAAATACCCCTCAAAACCTTATAGTATATACTTTAGAATATTCTTTACAAAAATATTTCTTTTTAAGATACCTCTCAACCAAATGTTTTCTCAAAGAACTCTAAATCAAAATGAGGTTAACAATTATCTTTCAAAAGATGTCTTCAAATTAAAGACAATTTTAACTAAAATGTTTCCATTAAATATTCTCGTAAAATAAATATTTTAAACTGAAGTCCTTTAATAAAAATATTTTCAAATAAAATATTTATCAATGAATTTTCTCTTTTCTTAGATAAAAATATTCCACTTCTAATAAAGCATTCTAAATCATAATAATATTATAGAAATGCACTCTATAGGAAGTTTTAAAACAATTAGAGTTTCTAACAAAAACGTTTCTTCAAAGGCTGAATTCAACTTCCAATGTCTAATTAAAACAATTTTATTAAAAGTACTTTCAAATAAAATATTTTTGCCACATTCACTTTCCCTTTCTGAAAATATCTTCACAAAAATATTTTACTTTCAAATTAAATACTTTATTCTCATTAAAAATTTCAACAAATAACTTCCATGACAAAAATAACCATTTTTCACTTTTCATTAAAATATCTTTAAAACCTGAGGTGTATATTTTATAAATTCACCAACAAATAATTTTCACTTTAAAAATAAAAAGTGATTCCATTTTATCAAGGTCGGGTTTCAATTATAACTTGACATCGAGTGTGTGTCGCTCAGGTTTATAACCAACACTTAACCCCTCCTATAATGTTTATCATGCCCTCACTCCTATTTTATCATCTTCCACCATTATAAGTAAACATCATTTTGAGATGTGGTAGCGGCGGTTAACAAATAATTCATGTACACAAAGCATACAATTGTCTATTAAAATGCTCTCATTCTATATTTTAATCCAACCTAAGGTATAAATCATTATAACCTAATGGTCAACCCTACCCAAGGCTTAAGGAATCACTAAACCTAATCTATGATGCCAAATGTGACGACCTACTATTTTTAACATCTAAAATCAATTATAAATGACATTAAAATATGCTTAAAACTAATTTCAAACATCAAAGATAGTGGACCGTGGGTAAATAAAATTAAAAATTCTAAAACAACGAATAAAAATAGGAAAACCTCACAACGGAATTTAAACATCAACATGCATATACAATAATTAAATATTACATAAATCTAGTACATCAAACATTATACATTTTCAACGCGTCAGTTATTAAATAACAACAATTGTAAAATTTTGATGCAAGAGATATATTGATCTATCTTATGGATATGACTCCTTCTAGACCCTTAGCTCCTTTCTTTTGTTTTCATCTACAAACATACAAATACACATATACATATATCAAAGGAAAAAGGTGTCAAATATGTTTGGACTATGCTTAACCCTGTACGCTATGGCCATAAACTCGATAGCTATTGCATAAGAAAAGACTGCCTACGTATCCTTTCGGAGGATCAAGCCCACGTAGTTTTGTTTCCTTCTCTTCACCTGCATCCAAATACTTGTTAGTATGTAACCATATCATCCATGCAACCATATCATCCATACAACCATTGCAACCAATGCAACCAATGTAACCATCATGCAACCAATGCAACTAATGTAACCATCGCAACTAATGCAACCAATGGTAATAGTAGAAGCAGAAAACAGAATTCCTACTTATCCAACATAATTCATAATATGGGGCAACAACAAAAGTAAAACATATCCATTAAACACAAACAACATTCAGTGTCAACCAAATCATCAAATAAGGAAACGACAACATAAATATACTTACATACATTTTAATTATCAACTATAATAATACATCACTATTGTAAGTATAAATCTTCCTATGTATATTAATCATTCCTCAATAGTAACACAACATCAGTATCATCAAATAACCATAATTAACTACCCACCATCTAGTAGCATAAGGTAAAATATCGCACACTCATCCAAACACAATATCGTATCAGATATATGTGATAATTAAATTTAATAATTAATCACGCACTTAACAACCACCTAAACAATATAATTATGACCATTACCCTCTTAAGTGTAAACTGTTTCATTATTGTATATTATAAAGGTTTCATTTATTTATTACATCTTAAAACAATAATACTCTTTAAAAAATGATAATATACTTTTGAAATCCTTTATTGTACACTTTTTTCAAAAACCCCAAAACATCGTATTTTTAAATAAAAATAATAATCTTCACCATACCAGTTTTTAAAACTATATTATTATTTTACATCAAAATAATGATATACATTACTTCTGTTGAGTTTTTCAGTTTGAATTTTTCAGTAACTTTTCTTGGCCGTTCAATTTTCTGATTGAAGTTAGTATGACCTTGGGCTTGTTCAATCTTTGATATATATATTTGAAAATTAATATATATATATATATATATATATGAATATATATTGACTTTGTATTGATTTTATGATTTTGGCCTTACTTGGTCAATTTCACTGCTTCGGTTGAATTTCTGTTACCCTCGTTTTCTTTGGCCACTGATTCTTGAATTGATGGTATTACTCGTTTGTATCAGAGATACTCGAAGATGGTTGAGACTTGAGATGCTTATGCCTGCACTAACTTGTATTTGTTGAACCCGCGCACACTTCCTATTACTAACATGTGCATACCATTTTACTTCACTTGCCTTTGACTTTGTTGCATCACCTGGGTGCATTTGCATGTTCTGATTTTTGGTTTTTATGTGTCGACTGATGCTATAACTATGTTGTTGTTGATGTTGATTTGAAATTGATACTAGTCCTCTGGTTCCTTGCTTGTTGTACTATGTACTTGTGCATCGTGTCGACTTGTGTGTGTTTATCTGTCGCACCATCTTGCCGAGTCTGATATACTACCGTGTGTGTCAGCATGTACCCTCGTTTTGTTTTGGTATGTGTTTTCCGATATTGTCCCAAAACTCGATCCTTTATTGCTTGAGTCGGGTCATTTAACATGTGCATCCCTGTGCGTCTACTTTCTTGGTTGTCTATGTTGTTGTGGTTGTATTCACTTTGTTTGGCTAGTCTCGCATGTGCTTATGCTTTCACTTCAGCCTAGTTATGTTGTGTTGTACCCTTTCTTCTTTTGCTGCTTTTGTACCCGTGCACTGTGTGGTATTGCACTACTTCATTCCACTTGAAACTTTGTACTTGGCATTGCAAGTGTGTTGCCTTGCTTATGCACTTACTATACCTGTTTTTGTATGTTGGTCTGAACTAAAATGAAGCACTTGTAGTGAGCCCGAGCTTGCTTGGGATTGACCTTATGTACACTTCTAATTTCACTATATTGAGCCTTCGGGCTTGACCTTTGCATTTGTCCTTGAAATTTAATTGATGTAAGTACATTTTGTGTATATGCTCGTCCCTATAGCATGTACAGTGATATACTATGTATGTTATATGTTGCTCGTTTACATTTATTTTTGATTCTTATCTAAAATATGAATACAAACAAACCCATAAACTGAGACAATATCAATATACAATTATATTTTTATTTTTGCAGTTTTAGTTTGTTTCTTTTTCGATTTTACTGTGTTGTTCTTTGATAGGCTTACGTCTTCGTGGTATAGTTTTTGTGACAACCCACATTTTAGAAGGTTTAAATCGATAATAATCCACACATGTCTAACTCAAACAATCCGAAACACAGATAATCACTAGGGTTAATTAAGAAATATAAGAAAAGAAGAAAACATACAGATTCTCACAGCGGAATGACAAAATATAATAATCAACTAACCAGTTCATGAAGGTGTTTATACTATACATTTGATTATAATTTTACAAAATCAATCAGAGTTATATATACAACAGAACAAAATAATAATGCAGTAGAGCAACATGATGTAGGGAATAATACTAGTAATATAATACACCAAATCTTCGCCTTCATCCTCTAGAAAATAAACTTCAATGCGCTGAAAAACTCAGGACTGACCCAAGCGTAATGAAAAGACAAAACACTCGAGCCAGGACTAAAATATCCTTATGTAAGTCAAATCAATATCACATATAACATGAGTATAATAGCGTCAGAGATGTTTACGGGATTTCACATCTCATATCCAGTGTCTAAAGTGCGTGCAATAACTCATGTGATGTTACGGGATTTTCCATCTCTTAAGGATCCATTAAAATATTTATATATAGTAGAATATGCTATATATGTAATGTCTAATCAGTAAAATAAATATTTTTCTTAGCGTTAAGGCTTTACATTAATCCCCCTTAATGCATTTTTAAGCATTGTCGTACAGTTTGCATATAACGCCCCAGTAGCATGTCGGGGGATAGGGATGCGCCGTGATACGATGACACTAAACCAAACTCGTAGTGGTCTCGTATAGGGATAAAAGTATGACAAGGCACGTGAGGCAATACCCAAGGTAGGATACTACCAGTTCGGGTCGCATGGCTAGTGGTAACGCATCGTAGCCACCACCGCCCACCGTGTCCATCCATCCCATATCGAGTCAAAGGGAGGTTATCCCAAATCAAGGTGCACCAATCGGAACCAACATCAAGGAAATAGTATGGAAGAAAATTGAAGAACGGATGTTCGCTAGAGGTAATTAGCCTCATTGGCCCTGTCATGCCATCCTGTTTTAGTCATTTCAAATTGGCACAAGTGCCGAGGTCTATCCATTATCGTCCTCTTTCTTCAAATCCTGCAAACGTATGCCAAATCCAACCACTTCATTTTGGAGTCTCCTTCACATACACAGTTGTTAAAGTGGTTCTAATATTGACAGAGAGTATACTAATGAGAGGCTTCAGTCTCTTTAATAAACAAACGTCGTTTTACACACTGGTTGGTACTTTTACATTTCGAAAACAATTCATACTTAATATCAAAATATCATATTCGCTTCAAAATCAATTTCATTTCAAAATACCATATTCACTTCAAAAATTATATTTTTACTTCAATAATCATTTCGAATTTCAACTTAGGTTATAACTTCATTTTAACCCAATTCGCATTTAAATCCATGATTTAAATATAAACAGTTCCCACTCTAACCAGTTTGAATTTTTAGAAAATAGTTTGAAAAATATTAAGTAGTTTAAAAAGTTAAAATAGTTTAAATAGTTAAAACAGATTATATATTAAATGATTTGAAAATTTAAATAATTTGGAAATTTTAAAAAGATGAATTTTTAAAACCGTTTATAAGAAAATAGTTTATAGTGAAAATAATTTCAAATTCAAAATGTTTCTTCCCATTTCCAATAAATCTGAACTCAGGTTCAAATTTCAACCAAACTGATTCAATTCCAATTATTTTAATTCAAAGCATCTCAATCTTAAATTAATTCAAATCGATTCAATTTCGATTTCAATTTAAATCAATTTCAATTCCAAATTAATTTCAATTTCAATTTCAAATTCGATTCAACTATTCGATTCAATGGTTTAAATTTCAATTCAAATTTTAAACCATTTCAATTTATATCAATTTCGAATTCACTTTCAGAATATCAATTTAAATCGTTTAAATTAAACTTAACTTCGATGTTCAATTTAATGTTCAAATCTTTAAAATAATTCAATTCCGAGTTCAAATTTGAAATATCAATTTAAATTACTTTTACTAGGATTTATTTCAAAGTTCGAATAAAAGTTCAAATCTTTTAAATGATCAATTTCCTTAATTTAAATCATATTTCAATTATTACTTCAAATTTCAAATTCAATTATTTAAACAATTCCTATTAACAAATTTAAATTTCAACATTTTGAGCTCAAGTTCAAAAATAATTAAATTTCCATAACTTCGATTTTTATTTCTTTAAATCAAAATCATTTAAATGCTTTCAAACCAAAATTTAAAAATCATTTACTTTAAACAATCCGGTGTCTGTATATAATTTTCTATCCTATGGCGAAGTGAATAGTTATTTTGATTTTAATTTCAGGGATGGATATATATCATTTCAATCCATATCAAATGTCATAGGTATATATCATTTCAACCTATTTCTTAATTTATTCGAAATAATTCCAATAACAGTTTATATACTGTCAGAAAATTTACAGGGTGATAACAGGATATATAAAAATAAATAAACATCCAAATCATTCAAAATCAACCAATAGCAGTCATCACAATCAACTTCCAAATCAGTCAACTATCACAACAATTTACTGGTTATCAACATCGAGTGTCTAACTGGCAATTTAATTTCAATTTCAAATTGAACTATCAATTTAAATTCATATCAGTTCAATTCAGGTGTCAATTTAAATGTTAATTAAATTACCAAACGATAGTCAATAAAATTAAATTACTTCATAATTCAATTTAACTAACATAAAAATAATTTAGTCATTCGTGAGCGTTTAAAACACTCACCTTTTATTTGAAACTGAAAGTTTTCAGTGTCAAATAAACTTCAATTTAATTCCATGTCGTAGCCTCCATCGATACGACCACAATGTGACTCGTTTCGCTTGAAACGGACCTCGTATGCAAAAGTTACGGATTTTTAAATATTCGATATAATTAAAATATACTTGACATAATTCAATTTTAAATTAAACAAACCTAACCCTCTCTCCCTCCTCGTTACTTCAGGCAACACGCAAAAACCCCACACACGCAACCCAAACGCCCATGCGTGCGTTAGCAGACCCTACCGAAACCCCATCGAACACCACTGCAACGACCGCCTCTCCTAGCTCCACCTATGCTAGCGACGGCACCGCCTCCGCTGCCTCCATCGGCCACCAAAACCCAAAAGAATACGCCACCCATTTGCCTCGATTCTGGCGATTTCAAGTCGCCTCACCATAATCCAACTATACATCTCGTAGAGGAGGTCGAGCTCTACAACTTCCGTGTTGAAGCCGAGTCGAGATTATGAGCGGGTTTGAAGAAATCAAGGAAGAAAGAAAGGACGATTTCGGCCATCAAACAAAATAAGAGCGGCGACCAGGGTTTGATATTAGGGTTTGAACGAAAATGAGGGCCTTATATACAAATCTCGCAGCACTATTAATCCGCGAAATTTTCATACTCCAAACGATGCGTGCCGCTTGGCGTTCTATATGTTATCCGAATACAATGGAACTAGTTTCGGGAGCCAATTCCATCATATTTAGAAGATAGCTTTTTGAAATCAAATTATTTTAATTAAATTTCTAAAAATAAATTCTATGCTTTCAAGTTCGTACGACCAAATGTTAAGTCTGATCGCTACGAAACTTGAAATCCTATAATAATTTACTATTACGGATCCGATGAAACTGGTTTCGTTGAAATCCAAGACAGTTGCTAAAATGGCTATTTTTACCCGTTAATTAAAATATAAAATTTCCAATTCCTATTTATTCACTTTTAAATTCAATTTTAAAAGTAAACAGTCTTCATTCTTATTTAAATAAAATTTAACTCAACTTTTGAGATCATGTTCATTCACATTAAATTCAGAATTCAATTATTTAAATAATTTCCAATAATCCAATTTCAATAAATTCTAATATTAGAATTTCAATAAATTCCAATATTAGATTTCAAATGAATTTTAGTTATCAAACAATTATTTTATTTTCATCTAAATAATTCAAAATTTATTATTCAATTATTGCTATTGATTACAACACATTAAATATATTGAACTTCATTCTAACACAAATAATTCCTTAATTCTTATCGGAATTGTTATTTAAAAATTTTATTCAAGTTCATATTAAATAAATTTCATAAATAGAACATAAAATTTTATTTCTAACCATTTTTATTCGGTAATCATTATTAAATTTAATAATTTAAAATAGTTAAAAATATGGGTCGTTACAGTTTTTCTGTCGTGTAGGAAGAAATTTTTCACTCTATCATTTCTGAAAAGCAGATGATAGGAGAGAAGATAGCTGAAGCAAAAATATAGAAAATCAAATACAAGTGAGTGAGTGAGTGAGTGAGTGAAGTGAGCGATTGTATTGGAGAGTGAGAAATATTGTTTATATATGAAAGTGTATAACAGTGTTGTATAAAAGCGTAAAATATAGTGGAAGCTATGTAGTAAATGTGTACTATTTGATAATGTAATGAAACAAAATATTTGTTTAAATGAAATTCTGATTTGTTTTATTTCATTCTATGATATTGCAATAGTACTATAACAAACACATTCAATATATATGTGTGTGTGTGTGCGCGCGCGCGCGCTTATTATCATCAAACAAGTATCATAAAATGTTATATTCTACAATCCTCCCTTTTGATGATAACAAACATATATTAAGATTTTATGCCTAGCAAATGTGTTTGATGTGTTGTGATCAAGCTCCCCCTATTTGTATACCCACCTACAACTAGACTCCCCTAACACAGATGCATGCAATTTAAAGATGAAAAATTGATTTGTCAAATAATTGAAAAAATAACTGTAAAAAACAACTCTGAATAATAAGAATACCCTCAAATATCAGTAAGGTTATTACTCAACCACCAAAATCTTAACCACTCTCCCCCTTTTGTTATCATTAAAAATAATAATAATAATTGAAATGGTCATGAATTTTGATTAAAATCATAAAATCATATCGAGAGAGAAACATATATTGCAAATTCCAATTAATCAAACAAAAATCATAATATTTGATTTACTAGAGACAAATTCCACTTTAGAGTGATGATAGAATTATGGTTTAGGGGAAATTTAAACAATGATAGCAGTGTGGTATTTTTAATAAAGGAAAATTTTGTAAATTTCCCTTTTAAATATTATAAAAAAAATGTTAAGCACTTTCTAACCATGCATAACCATTAGGACTTTTAAATGAGGTTAGTAGTCACTTAAAAAAAAGAATGTCAAGCATTTTTCAACCATGCATAACCGTGAGGACTTTTAAATGAGGTTAGAAACTACTTGATTATTTATCCCTCTCTTGTATATGATTCTTATTCATGCATAACCGTGAGAATTTTTAAATGAGAATGGAAGCGCATATATAGAGATTAAAGTAATTCCCCCATGCATAACCGCGATGACTTTTAAATGAGAGTGAACACCTTAAGATATAATTATATACCAAAAAAGAATTATTTCCTTGCTTTGAAATAACAACTTTTGCACACTATATTAAATTTTTGATGAATGGATTGGAAAAATGATGAAAGTGATAGAAATGATCATGGAATATGTACTAATTAACTAATATTATAAAATTTGTATAATTTTTATGAAAATTTTAACGTATAGTTCCTCTAGCTTTGAAGTATATATTAACTCATCACTTTCTCAAACACTATTAATATTATGATAAGTTACAAAAGGTTCGAGCAGTCAACAACCATCTTTTCTAGAGTACATCCTCTACCAAAATAAACAAGAGTATTTCCATCAAAGTAAAAATTCTTAGTTATTTAAAAAAAATTCTAAACCCAAAAATGAAAATCTTACTCAATTTTTAGCATTTTCTGCAAGGGGTTTTGTAAAAACAATGTCTGCTAATTTTAAAGCCAGATGAAAATGCACATATGATTTCAAATGAAGTGATGTCTAATAGCACCTGTACTCTAGTTGCCCAAAATGATATTATTAACTAAGCAGACCGTGTACTCCTTAACATCACTCGAATTGATTCAAATTTTTTTAGCAAAGCCATTTATATCAAAAAGAGGCAAAATCATTTATATCAAACAAGAACACACATAATTATAAATTCTTCAGCCATTAATTTGTTAGTTATGAAAAAGACAATGAAAGTTAATCGTTCTACCAAAGCAATTGAAAATCTCTATATTGAAAATTCAGTCCATTTGAAACCATGTTTATAGCTTTAAATCCGTAATTTGATTTAGTACAAGGAAATAAAAGTTTTTGACACTCAAAATTTCTACTCACCAAAATTGGTTTCAAGTCAAAATGATAAATCGATCAAAAGTTATGACTGAAATACTACAACTTGTTTGCATAAGTCAAAAATACTTTTCAAGTAATGTGTCAAAAAGACTACTGTTTTGAATATTTTACAAAATGAATCAACAAAAAATCAAAAGAGTAGAGTTTTAGTGCTAGCGGTTAGCTTTCTTAAACTTCAAGAATTTCAAAATTCAGAGTAAAGACGTTCAAGTTATGATCAAATTACTACAGCTGTTTTAAGAAGTTCTGAAACCATTTTCAACAATATGTTGAATGTTTTGCAGTTTTTAAATGGTTTATACTCAAATTCTGGAAAAACAAAATAATATAAAACCTATATAATTTTCAATCTATTTTCCAGAACATTGAATTTGGCAAATCGGAGTTATGGAGCTCAAGATATGGTAATTATACTATAGTAGTGTCAACGAAAACAGATTTAGCAATAAGAAAATAGGGTTGAGATCTCCACCTTCAATGTCGTCTTTTTGTAGATCTCCACTTCATTCTAGGCTAAGGAAAACTAGAATATTTTTCTCATTGACTATATAGAACAAGTCATAATATTTCTTTATCAAAGTTGTTCCTTAGCCCACTTTTGTACCTAAATTTTGGAAGAAGCGAGCGGCCTAACGAAGGATGTTGGACCACTTTCATTTTCGGTTGAAATCGTTGGTACCAAATTTGTTATATGACAAACTATTAATTTTAACAATTGTACCCTTAGGAAGTCAAACTTGTTTAAGTTTACGAAAATTTATATTTGTAGCCTTTGGAATCCAGATTTTTTTTAAAGTTTTGTGTTTGTTTTTATTTCAACAATTATTATCGCTATGTCCTATATTTCCACACTTTACGCATTTGGGTATCACACTTCTCCTTCTAGCAGTGTTTTTAGTCATTTTTTTTATATATTGACACATTTTCAAATCTAAGTCATTTTCTGTTATTCGCGAAGAGTTGATTTCCTAATAGCATATTAAATGATTTTTCTCCGGTGGAAAATTTTTGATTAATCAACTCGAGTTCATAAACTTTGGATTTTAAAAGATTGTTCTCATTAAGTAGCTTAGAACATGACTAATAACATTCTCTTCCTTTTCAAAATCATTTCTTTTTAAGACAAAATTTTTATTTTCGACCTCTTTTATTTTAGTCTCAAAATCAAGCTTTTCAGTTTCAAAGATTTGGCCTTTTGCGAATTCAAAATTTTCAAAATCCTTGATTTTTTCAATTGCTTTTTCAAATTCATGATTTATTCAACTAATTTTAGTTTTGTTATTTTCAAAATCACGTTTTCGTTTTCAAGGGTTTTGAATTTTTCTTTGACCTCGTTTAATTTATTTTCAAAATTCGCTCACTTGGAATTTTCGGACATCTTAAAACTTTCCAACTCCTTTTGTAAAATATTGTTATTGCAAATCGACTCAGTTTCGTTTTTCACCAAAATCAGAATTTCCTTTTCTAGCTTAAAATTTTCATGAGAACAAGTAAACTCTTTTTCATAATTCAAACAATTTTTGCAATTAGAATTTTTAATTTTCTTAATATTTTTAAGCTTATTCTCCAAATCATCATTTTTATAACGCAATTCAGATTTTTCACTTTTCAATTTCTTATTTCTTATCTCCGGGTCATCAATATTTTTAGTTAATTTTTGACACAAGAGAACTATATGTTTGAATGAAAAATCACTATCTCGTCAGATGTTGCGTCTTCATCACTGCTTTCTTTACTACTATTGTCCAAACTATCTTTTGAAAATCATCTCAAGCACCATTCTTTAACTAAGTCGATTTTGAGGAGTTTCTTGCTGTTGTTGTCTTTTCTGCCATATATTGCATCGAGAGTGTTCCACATTTCCTATGCAGTTAAACAATGAGAGATATGGTTAAATTCATCTCGATTAATTAGGGCATAGAGTTATGCACAGTAAGAGCATTAATCGAAGTATTTTTCTTATCTACCGTATCACAGCCATTTTCAATAATATCCCAACATTAAAAATTAAAAGATTTTAAATAAAATTCTTTTTTTGATTTCCAATTTAAAAAATCTGTTCCATCAAAAATAGGAGGACTAACACTAGACCGACTCTCGCTAGATCTTCAACTAGGGTTAGACATTTATGCTAGTAACCAGCTCTAATACCACCTATAGGATCGAATTAACCCTAGGGGGTGAATAGGGTTTATAATAAATTCATAGAATAATAAAATTTCAGCATAGATAATAATAGAGTAAATGTGGAAATAAAAGTGACACACAATTTTACCTAGCTTCGAAAAACCTACATACTGCTGCCCTCAAGGTTTCTACTAGAATTAAACAATCGAATGCTTACAGACCCTATAAACTTGAAAATCTTGCTAATCTGATTGTTCTATTCCTACGCTCAAATCCCTGCCACAACTCAAATCCCGAGTGGAGAATTCTCAAACTATGCCCCGTAGTTCATACCTAGTTAAAAAACTAGGGTTTATAAAATTTAAAATAAAATACAATTAAAATATAATGAAACCCTAAATACAAATAAATTAACCCTGCACAAAAGTAACCAATGGGCCTAAAATATAAGAAGATAATAATTTTGAGCTCATATGCTTATTTGTTCTGTTTAAGGACATCCTCCTTCTCTCTTGCGATCTGAAATTAAAGTTCGCTAAATTGAAAGCCGCCGCTTGAGATTATAGTTCGAATCACACTGCTTCTCTAATGCTTACATACTTCGATTAGTAGCGATTGATTGCTGTGGTTGCTTTCATTGATTTGAACCCACCGATTCCTCTAGTTGATCAATTGAAGAAATATTTTTTCTTTGTCTGCCTGTCAATCAATCGATTGTGTAACAACCCGGAGTTTTACAACAAGTATTTATCGTCAAAATGACGATTAAATCGGTTGTTAATTGCGATTGCAATTTTGAATCGATTAAAATTCTTTTTAGATTTGTATCATTCTTTAATAAAAGATTGGTTAAGTGTTGATGGGCTTTTGAAATGGAGCCTATCCCTTGATTTATTTTGATGCCGAGATATAATCAAACCGGTTACCCAATTCATTTTCTCATTTTTTAAAACACTAAAAACTAAATCAAAGAAAAAGGAAAAAAATAGTGGCGGCCCGTTCTTCTCTCGTTCGTTCTGAAACTAGGGCTTCATGAAATCGAGGTCTCCATCTCCGGTAGCTCAATCGCATGGTGACTTGTGTCGCTTTCCTGTCGATCGACGATTCTTCGTTGCGCTCGTGGCTACTTCAATTCGTCGAGACAAAGGTGAGTGGTTTGCCACTCACATCTAATTCATATCATTTTTGATGATTTCTGGCTTGTTCATATTCGTGACTTGGGTATTTGATTATTTGAATTGTCAAATGTTTATCTCGGCACAGTTTCGTTTGGATGTTGATGATTTCTTGACTTTGTCTTGCTCGTATATTCGAGAATTACTTGATTACCACGATTTTGATTTATTTCGTGGTCATCACGGTGTTGGATTCTTTTTGACTTTGGTCATTTTTGATTTCGTGATTTTCTGGCTTCCTGTTGCTCGTTCATCCCTACGATATTGATTTCGTGACCAACACTGTGTTGAATTCTTTTGACGATATTGATTTCGTTGCCTTCGGTTATACCCTGTTACTTTCTTTGTTTGGCATCACCTTGATAGTATTTGCGTTCTTGTTGCTTTACTGTTTATATACGCACTTGATAGTCTCGGCCACCACGGCTATTTCTTGCATTTTGCTCATCAAGTCGACACTCCCACATGGTTATGTTGTTTTGCGTAGCATCTAGTCTTCAACATTTCATGTTGATCTTCAGATAGCTTGACTACACGTATATACAGTAGGGTTGCATCCTTTAAGCACTTATCTGGGGTAATGATGGTTGCATTGACTTTGTACCTACCTGCTTGCATTTGCAGTCACTAGTATCACTGTTTCATACTGGTACATTGGTTATCTTATTCAAGTCTTCTTGCATTGTACACTACATATGCTCCTGATAGAATTGGTGCAGTTGTTTCCATTTGCACTCGAGTTCAACCTGTTGCTTGCATTATCACTTGCACTTCATTGTTCATTGATTTCTTGTGTCCACACATAACTAGTGTGTCCACATATATACGGTCTAGTATCAATTGAAGGCTTTTGGTTTTGTACACACGTACCCTTATATCATTTTGAAGTTTCCATTTGTTAGCTTGTAGTTCATGTGTTCATATTGATTGTGTGCTTTGTACATGTATTATTGCAGACCACATAATCATTTGTCCTTGTTGCACCTCTATTTCATTTGGTATAGACATGAATGTCTATACTTGAATTTGTATTGCTGTTGCATGACTTCATGGGGTCTGGTTTATGTATACTTGATGCATGCACATTACATATATATTGGGTTGTAGCAGCATATATGAGTATATTCATCTGATCTGAGCATTTATGGTCTGTAGCTTGTTGTTTACCTGGTGTTGGTCCTTATGTATCCACCAGTCTACATTTTTGATTGTTCCACATGAGTTTATATTGTAGTGCCCTTAAGTCTGGGCACGTGTGCTTCATGTAGTCTTCACTTTTGCCCTTGACTTCATGTAGTATTTTCTGTTATTTGTCGCAGTCATTTTACTGCATCTATTGGGGACTTCATTCTTTACTACTTTGGTTTTGTCGTAGTCATTTTACTGCATATATTGGGGATTGTACATTTGAGTTAGTTCACTGATGCATCACTGTCACCATTTATTTGATTCTGTGGTTTGGTAGCACTGCATGTTACCTTGATTACACTATCTTTATATTTAGTGGTGGCTGCAGTTTTTGGTTGCAGTCTTGCCCTTGTTGGTTTGCATGGCATTAATGCATTTAGATTTGTTCTCGAATTCACTTGAGTTGAATCCGGTATTTTGGGTTTGACCTTGTGATAGTTTGTGAATTTTCAATGTGTACATACGTGCACATTATCCATATCTGTTTGCTTTGACCATTGAGTCCGTGGCATTGAGTTTTGAATCTTCATTTGATTCGGGTTCGTTGATCCTTTGTGTATTTCAGGTTGTAGTGGCGATGCAGTATACGCGTGCGTATACTGCAGCCCTACCAAAGTTAATGTTTTAAATTGATTATTTTGTTGTTGTCTAATTATCTTCCAGATAATTAGATTATGGGTTTCTAATTATTTATTTAATAATTAGATTTTGTTGTTAATTGCCATTTAGGCAAATCTGATGTTTTTAAGATTATCTTCATTGATATTCTTTTCACTTATCTTTGTTGATGATTTAAATCTGCTGATTTATTGTTTAACACTGTTTAGTGTTATGTCTGACGTTATCCGATTCTCTTACCGAGGAGTCGGATATACGAGATTTATGTGACTGTCGTCTTTTTGATATTGATTATTATTGCTTCCGTGCATTAATAACTGAGTTTGAATTAGACTGACCCGTGTATTATTTTCTTTTGAATTTAATACTCGGGTCAGACCCGAGTTATTTCAGGTTGTAGATTTCCTGCTTTAGGTTGTTGTTTGAGCTACGAAGACTTTTCATATCTTTTGAAGTGGTCTGCGTCTTTTTGTAGTAGTCAGTGTACCGATTAGGTTGATATGTATTCATGTACATTAGTTGATAATGTATTTGTATATATAACTTCCAGAGTCGACAGTTGTAGTTGTATCATATGTATTGTGTCAACTGTATTGTAACTGACATCAGTTATATATATATGAGACTTTTGTTATCTGTGTTCCGCATTCTTTTTGTATCTGTGTTATTATTATATATATTGTCCTAAACTATTATGAACCATCGTAGCTTGTTTTATACTGGAATTGGGTATGTCGATGGGAGTAAATAAATAAGAGACGGAAAATAAAAATTATATACCACTCCTATCGAAATAACCAATACTAGTGTAAGGCCAACTACGGATGGCCGCTCCTATCCAGCCTTATTCTTCGTAATAACAGACAGTATTTCTTTTAATACTCTTTGTTATTGTGAGCATCGATGTGGGGCGTCACAGATTGCTTTTTTGTGCTTCCTTGCGGTTGCTTTAAGGGTCGAGTTATTCGATGCTATGCTGATTTGGTACGCATATCAATTTTTCCTCTTTTCAATTTTATTTGAACTCGACTTCTATTGTCGATGATTATAATGGGTTGTATTTATAGGGATTGAATCCCTATATTTTCATTTAGTTTTTCAGTTTGAATTTTGTTGTAACTTTTCTTGGCCGTTCGATTTTCTAATTGAAGTTAGTATGATCTTGGACTTGTTCAATGCTTTGATATATACACACACACACACACACGTATGTATGTAAGATATGTATATATTCAAAATTCTCAGATATATTTATATATATATATATATATATGTGTGTGTGTGTGTGTGTATGTGTGTGTGCATGTGTGTGTATATATTCGAATATATTTTAATTTTGTATTGATTTTTTAATTTTGGCCTTGCTTGGTCAATTTCACTGCTTCGGTTGAATTTCTGTTACCTTCATTTTCTCTGGCTACTGATTCTTATATTGATGGTATTACTCGTTTGGATCAGAAATACTCGATGATGGATGAGACTTGAGATGCTCATGCCTGCACTAACTTGTAGTTGTTGAACCTATTTACACTTTCTGTTACTAACATGTGCATACCATTTTACTCCACTTGCCTTTGACTTTGCTGCATGACCCGAGTGCATTTGTATATTCTGATTACTGATTTGTATATGTTGACTGATGTTGTAACTATGTTGTTGTTGATGCTAATTTGAAACCAATACTAGTCCCTTGGTTCCTTGCTTGATGTGCTGTGTACATCTGCACTGTGTTGACCTGTGTATGTTCGTGTGTTGCACCATCTACTGAGTCCGACATATTGTCGTGTGTGTGTGCAGTACCCTCTTGTTGTTTTAGTGTGTGTTGTCCGATACTATCCCTAAACTCGATCCTCCATTGCTTGAGTCAGGTCGTTAAACGTATGCATCCTTGTGTGTGCACTTGCTTGGTTGTCTATGTTGTTGTTGGGTGTATTCACTTTGTTTTGCTGGTCTTGTATGTGCTTGTGTTTTCACTTTAGCCTAGTTCTATTGTATTGTACCCTTTCTTCTTTTGCTGCTAATGTACATGTACACTATGTGGTGTTGCACTACTTTATTTCACTTGAAACTGTGTACTTGGCCTTGCAAGTGTGATGCCTTCCTTATGCACTTGCTACACATGTTTTTGTATGCTGGATTGAACTGAAATGATGCACTTATGTTGGGCCCGAGCTTGCTTGGGCATGACCTTGTGTACACTTCTACTTGCACTATGTTGAGCCTTCGGGCTTGACCATTGCATTTGTCCCTGAAATTTAATTAATGTGAGTACGTTTTGTGTATGTGCTTGTCCCTATGGCATGTACAGTGATACATTGTGCATGTCATATGTTGCTTGTGTACATTTATTTTTAATTCCTATCTAAAATATGAATACAAACAATCGATAAACTGAGGCAATATCAATATTCAATTATATTTTTATTTTTGCAGCTTTAGTTTGTTTCTTTTTCCATTTTACCATGTTGTTCTTTGATAGGATAAGCAGATAACTAGAGAGAAGACTGATGAAGCAAGAAGATAGCAAATCAAATACGAGTGAGTGAGTGAGTTGAGTGATTGTATTAGAGAGTAATAAATATTATTGCATATATGGGACTGTAAAACGATGTTGTATACAAGTGTAAAATATAGTGGAAGCTATGTAGTAAATGTGTACTATTTGATAATGTAACTAAATAAAATATTTGTTTAAATGAAATTCTAATTTCTTTTATTTCATTCTGTTTTATTGAAATAATACTATAACAAACACATTTAAAATATATATGTTTATTATCATTAAAAAAAATCATAAGTTGTCATATTCTACACACTTAATTTGAAAATGAAACAAGCACACCCACTTGATTTGAACGGGAAATAAGTATAGCCACTTGATTTGAACGAGCAAAAAGCACACTCATACAAAATAGTAGTAGAGAGTTGTTGATTCCAAATACAAATAGGTGTAACTTGAATACAAAATATCTTATAGCCCTTTTATAGCACTTTGAGCTTTAAATTGGTGAAAGGAAAGTTTAGAAGAGCAAGGGAATGATTTGAATACTTGCAAAACAATAAATAGATTATGGAGAATTAATGTATTGAAGTAAAGATTGAATCTGAGTGGATTTGAAGAGTATATAAAGCGGATTTTGTGAAATATATAATAATAATTTAGAGTAAGAATAATGGAGTGAATAATTAGTTAAAAAATTCGTTTGCTAGTCCTATTAATATAGTGTTTCAAGGGACATGTCCATTTACAAAAGGATAGAGCTAAAAAACATAACTCTTTAAAATTTAAAAAAACCCGTCTAACGACATATATGTCAACATACTTAGGTAAGATATGTCGACATATCCTTATATGTTGGAATAAAACAGCAATATATTTAAAGTGTTATAAAATTCTAAAATTTTGAAATATCATTTAAAAATAGTTTTTAAATTCTTTAATATATAAAACTTTTTATAAAATCTTGGTATGAATATATTTCGAAAATAAAATAGATTTTTGGTGAGAGAGCATTTCAAAGAAAAAAAAAGTTGTTATTCAAGAACTTTAACAAATTTATCTAATGTCTATTAACTATTATCAATTGTCTTGAACGCTTCATTTCTTTGTCTTTAAACTCATGAGTCTTCAATTGTCTTAATCATCTCTGAATCTTGATCTCTAGTCTCTTTACTGATCAATCTTCAAACTCAATTATCTTGTACTTGTATAAATCTATGTAACATCCTGCAAAATGTTCTACACAGCTTGAAAAAACATTAGTACCTATATTTATATGGTTGTTGTCAACAAAATCAATTTATGTGGTATTAACAATCCCCCCTTTTGATGATGACAACCATGCAAATATTTTTAATATAAAATATAACGTAACTCCCCATGTTTCCTCCTCCTTTGTCATTAACAAGAATGAATAAAGAAAAATAAACTCCCTTCAAATGTGACATATTATGAAATGTGATAATATTGTATATGGAATCAAAATCAGAACTGATTGCGACACGATAATTTTAAGAAATAACTTTATATATACATTAATAATTACATCTATTTAAACCATACATCAAAACTTTTACACTTATACATAATTAATTACATATAAAAAGTAGTTTCTAATTATACAAACGAAAATGTACAAATCATAAATACATATTTTGAAACAAGATTTTTTTAGGAATGTCGACTCATCCTTTAGATCCATAGACTGAATTGGTGTTAGTAACTTCCCAACCTTCATGGTCTACTTTTGCTTTAGAGTTCAAGCATTCCAGAGTATCATCTTGAACTTCTTTAGCAAAACAAGAAATGAAGCATCGAAGAGAATTGAAATGTTTTTCTTATTATTTGATCATTTGCAATTGACTCAACTCCAAATGTTGTTGATCGCGAAGAATGATGCAAAGAGCCCTTTTGAATGTTTGAAGAGTTTCTTACAGACTGTCACTTATTTTTTGTGAAAAATTGATGTTTGAATTCTTTTCTTTTTTGTGAAAAGAGATGTGTAGAGAAGAATAAAATAAGATAATGAATTGATTTGGAGTTTTCTGGAAGAAATATGGTCTTGTAGTGATAAAGAGACAGATTAAAAACTAATCCTTTAAAAAAATTCTTTGAAAATCAAAATATAGAAATACCTGAATATGTCGATATACATGCAAGAAATTACATGTTTTTGTTTTATATTTTGTTTATATTTTATATTATTTTACTTTATGATTCCAAAGAACGAAAGAACATGATTGATGACAAAAATGAAGTTTCTAAGCAAATTTCCTTAATAAAATAGAGAAATACGTAAACATAATGAAAATACAAAGAAATGACTCAAATTAAACAAGAAAATACAAAAATAGCTAATATATCTAAGATGAAGATGAAGAAGAAGAATTTACACCAAGCTTTCTCATTATCTTTCCAAAGTTGTTAACTTTGCTTGAGAGGCTAGTGAATTTCTTACTAAATGAATGCTTAAGCTTCTTTTGATTATTAAGAAGCTTCTCTTGATTTCTAAGAATCTCTTTGTTTGAATAGCAAGACGGTTTTCATAACTTTCAAGAGATATATCCATTTCCTCATCCTCCTCTTTCTTTTCTTCCTCCTCTTCTATTTTCATTTTATCACCTTCTTCTTCTTGAAGAATCTCTTGCCAATCTTTCTTCCTTTTTGGTAAGTGACTCATGGGGTACAAATTCAAGAGGAATATGCACGAGAGAGAGGTTTTTTTTGTGAAAAACTTTATAAGGCAAAATGTTTTCACCTCTTATGTCAATACCAAAGTAGTTGAATATTCTAGTAAGATAGACACCATGGTAAAATGTGTTTTCATGTCTAGAAATTTTCCTTTAAACAAAGTCATCCAAAATCACTTAAGCCCAATTTATATTATAATCTCCAAAGAGGGCAAAAAGAGCTTTGAAAACTTTGTAAGTGTGGTTGTTGTAGTTCCCCGTCCTAGGTGTAATACTTTCTTGTAAAATAAGGCTTGTTAATCTTGCTTTTGGCCTAAGATTTTTACCTTTAAAACCAAGTTCTTCATTATTTGAAAAAAAATCATGCATAACTTCTCTATTTCCATTATCAATTTTAAAAGTGGAGAAGTCATTTTCACTACTTTTACAGTAATGAATTTGATCAAGAATATCACAATCTATAACAATAATAGTATCTTTGATACTACTCCAAATTTGTCCTTCTTTTCCTTGGTAAAACTTTCCGTTTAAATTAGAATAAAACATTTTGAACAAATTGGGATAGCAATCAAAATTATTTTATGATAAATTGGTTAAACTAAAAACACCATTTTCTGAAGCAAAATCTTGTAAACCACAAGAATAAAATTGATTAAAATTAGCAAATCTACCCAATTTTTTTACCATACTTTAAATACTCAATGTATGTTTTAATGCACTCTTGATCATTGAAAAGGTTACCTTTGGTTCTTTTTGGTAAGCCTAATGGTTTTGGATGAAGATGACTAGTTCGAAGAAGACAATATGAATTTGTTTTGAAAGAAAGAGGGTGAAGAATCAGTTTGATTTCTAAAATAAAGTGGGTGTTGAAAATGAGATTAGATAGTGTGAATATATAGAGTTTAAATGAACATGTGGCGGCCAAAAATGTGTCATTTCAAATTTTGAATTGAATTTAAAAGAATTGGAAGTTCAAAGGTTCAAATTTGAAAAGATTCTCTTAATTTTGTCAGGATATGTCAACGTATCTAGGTGGCATATGTCAACATATATGCTAGAACTTCAATGTTCATGAAATAAAGAAATAAATTCATATAATTATATATATATACTTATTATTATTATTATATATCTATTCCTATATTAAATATTTGTAAAGAAATCAAAAATTGGAAAGTTAAAAGAAAAAATTTCAAAAAGAATAGAAATGAAATGTAAAAGTACCGATTTCGTCGTATTCTTTGTTTGACTCGTTTAATCTTCCATCATCACAAAACACAAGTTGATATTTTCAGTGTTTGGTTCATTGTCATTGCATTGAAAGCCCTTTTTCTCTTTTTACAGGAATCGATGTTTGGTGAATTCTATGCTTTTCTTCTGATGTAATCAGTCTCTTTGTAAATGGCCAGATTCACCAGAGTCAAAACACTTGAAAACATTTTCGATTTTGGAATTTTAGTCCTTTGAAAGTTGTTCAACTTTTTGTATTTTAGATTTTTTTTGAAATTTTGGGTCATAAGAGCAATCTCTTCATAATTATCATCGTCAACTGAATTTTGATCGTCAATTGTTGCATTGAATGCAATTTGTTAACAAATTTCTTTGTTAACCAAATATGCAAGCTAAGGCAAGCAAAGTTCAAATAAGAGCATAGGTAGCCTTATGCAAAGCTTGAGAGAAGTATGAAAGTCCAAATCCAAATGAATGAATTATGCATGTTCATAGTCTGAGTCAGGTATAAAAAGTCATATGCATGTCATAAGTTCAATAATCGGTCAAATATCTTTATTTAATTGAAATATGCTATGCAAAGTTCATTGCCCAAGTCCTTATATGTAAAAAGTAAAAAACGTACAATCGGCTCTAAAATATTCGATTCAATTTAGGGTTACAACTTTGAAAATGTGAGAAATCCACCCTCTCCTAAGTGGCAGAGGGGGTCTATTTACAAAGATTGTATTAGGTGGGTTGGCCGCCATGTGTCTATATAGCTATACGCCCGCTATCTCTTAGGTACTTGTTACCCTCCTTGGTTGTTGATATTCAACATCTCGGATTGCAGAAGACTCTCGACAATCCATGTAATTATTGGCGCTCGACAACCTCCATGTCTTTTAAGATTCGACAACCTCGTCACGTTGAGGTTTAGCATCTCTTTCTTTCTGTAGACATTCGTCATTGTTATCTAGCTAGAATTGCTTTGCAATAGTTTATGTTGTAAAGGCTCGATGTCCTCTCTTCGTAAGAAATTACTTGTCAGGCCTTATTGAGGCGAAACCCTTCCTTGGTTGCATATTCTATGACACTTTGTGTAGTTTAAGTTTGACACCCCTTTCATGGTTCAAAAGCTCGATACCTTCTTGATATTGGGTATTCGGCACCGCCTTATTTTTGCTGTTTAGATTTGATATCAGTTGTTACATCAAAGGCTTGTATAAGCTCGCCATCTCTAATCATCACCATTTTATAGTCTTTCATACTCGTAGTAGCTCAATATGACCATCATAAGCATAATAACTTCATGTCAGAAACTCGCAACTCCAGGTGGTACAGCTCTCTTTTTTAGTCTCATTCTCTGCAACTTTATGTTGTAGAGGCTCAATATCATTCAAGCTATAAAGACTCGGCCTCACTCCTCAACTTGTTGACCATTTAAAGTTTGACATTCTTTTTAAATGTTCGGCATCTCCTTAAAACTCGATATCTTTCATTAATGTTATATGTTCGGTATCCCCATATTTGGTGATGTTCTTTGTTGTAGCAGCTCGACATCCCTTTTTTCATTATAGAAGCTCGCTAACCTCACATTTTATAAGCTCATGATGATTTATATTTATAGGTGTGGCAACTTCATTTTATAAACTCAACATTACCACTATTTAAATCCATGATTAGTTTTATGCTCGATTCCATTCTTAATGACTATAAAGTCTTGACATCCTTCTTTCCTTTGAATTCGACATCCCCTATGGCTTGATATCTTCATGCTAGATGCTTACTATGTTATTGACTTGGAAGCTTAGTATATAATAATAGATTTATTAACTCGACATGCATTTGTAAGCTCGACAGACTTTCTTTAGTTGTTTAATATATGTATTTGTAGTAACACTACCTTCCATTGCTTCAATATCCTCCTGCTTATTTCTCTTAATAGAGTAGTTAGAAAATATACGGATAACAGTTTCCCCCTCCTTGTATAAAAGAAGCTTTTTACACTTTTGTGTAAAACTCAATATCTTCTCACCTTTTCAACTCTCTGTGAGATTTTCTCTTCAATCTTGTTCTCTTGAAAAACATAAAGTAAATGATGATGACTTTCATTATTTACTTTAAATTGAATTTTAGACAAACCTTTTTGGATTTGGTAAAGACATGGATTAATTTGTCTTCTTCTTCATATAAAGGATCTTTTTGTATTTCAATGTAAAGCCAGATTTTAATTTAGAAGACGATAAATCTGCTTGATAAGAGTCCATAAATTCAATTAGCAAGAAGACTTTGGGAAGTCTAAAAATTCACTTGATAAGAAAACCAGAGATCCATCTGGAAAGAATCCCATAGATTCGTTTGATAAGAAGTCCAGAAGTAAGAAGATCAGAAACTCATCTAGTTAGAAATCCAGAAATCCATCTGGCAAATCCATAAACTCTTTCAATAAGAAGGCCATAAATCCATTTGAATAGAATAGAAGACCAAAAATCCATCTGCAATAATGCCATAATTTCATTTAAATGGAAGACCGGAAATCTATCTGGCAAGAATACCATAATTTTATTTGAATAGAAAACTAGAAATCCATCTGGCAAGAATGCCATAATTTCGTTTGAATAGAAGACTAAAAACCCATCTGGTAATAATACCAAAATTTCATTTGAATAGAAGACCAGAAATCCATCTGGAAATAATACCATAATTTCATTTGAATATAAGACCAGAAATCTATCTGGTAATAATACGTCCCAACTAAGAGACTGGAAATTTAAGCGATAATGGAGATTCCTGTCATTTACTAGAGTATTTCTAACCAAGAGATTCACAATTTCTCAAATGTATTTATTTGATGCTGAGATCCCTAGTTCTGAGTAATAGATAATTCTTGTTCCTTCCTTTGAAGTTTGCCTTATTCTTAGCTTAGTGAGAAATTAGTCGTGCTTCATTACACTTCCTTTTAGGAGATTGCTTTGATCCATTCTTAGGACGAAGTTATACTTGTTTGATTGATTTCATTTGCCCCTTATCACCCTTTGGGTGATGATTTGGGCTTTAGTTCCTTTTGCCCCTTATCACTTTTAGGATGATGGTTTAGCCTTTGATTCCTTTCGCCCCTTATCACACTTCGGGTGATGATTTAGGTTTTGGTTAAGCCTCTTATTACCTTATAGGCAATGATTTTGGCTGGTCAGTGCATTTGGTTTGCCATATTAGGTAGAACCAAAGTCTTGCCTATCCTCCCTCTAGGAGGCGTTCCAGTCAGGCCTTATAGGTGGAACCACTACGCCATAAATGGCCTTCTGCAACACAAAAAAATGTTGGGTCGGGCCCAAAAATGTTGCCATATGTAATAGTCCGCTTTTCCGTACCCCTTGAATATACACTAATCTCCATCGATTAACTCAAGATGAACGGAAAACCGAACCATTAGGGGTTTAAAAGAAGAGGTAGAAGAAAAGATAGAAGAAAAAGAAAGAAGAACAACCGAACAACATCAGAACAGAAAAAATATCAGAATCTCACATATCGTAGCGGAACAATATATAATAGATAATCACTAGTCTTTTAAAACAAAGAACTATATCAGTTTATACATACCTCAATCAGAGTCAATATACAACTCAATACAACAATGGACAGTTATATAAACTTGTCCTCATACAGAATACACAGCGGAATAAATAAACAAGTACATATGTACGTTTCGCCATCCAGCTTGCTTCCAAAGCTCCAGAATATCCAGAATATCCTGATAACATAACTCTAGGCTGCCCATGTGGAAACTGATGGGCACCCAGAGTTTAGAAGGGAAACAATAAACTCCGAGTCAGTCATGGTGACTGGTGTGAGATCGTAAAACAGTTTATCTTTAAAAGACAACAAAGGAATATTTTAAAATAGATTCGCAATGCTTTTTTGGAAAATGAGACTACCATAAGGCCTCCCGCACACACACACACAATACAAACGCAGAATCGGAGGAGATTTCTCCTTATGATAGTCAAAGATGCTTGATACGCAAAATCAAATCATTTTTGATATTATTATTAGTGCATAGTGTAGAAAACTTTTCGAAAGTATAATATAAATCTTAGCCAGCATAGGCATTCCGCACTTATGCCTACTATAGCTACTATGTTCAATAGCAGGTTATCGCCACATTCCATAGCAGGTAATACAACTAAAACCATACACGTCACGTATTGTTTCTTTGGATTTCCAACAAATGGTCAGGCTAAGGAACTTCCTATGCCACGAAGGAACGCCTATGGAAAAACGTCCCGAGAACCTAACCGGATCTCTGCCAACACAAGGTCGGGTTACCTCTGCAAAAATAGGTAACTACTGGCACGCGTATGCCATCCCCCGATCGTAACCGATCTTCCCGAGGATCCTCGATTTCCAACAACCACATAATAAGAAGTATCAACATAGGTTAAATATCTGGGCTCCATACCATGATACCACCTCTATCCAGAAGGAATGACATACACTAAGGGGCGCTACTCCCTAGAACCTTGCCGCATCCTTCCTATTTTGACCATTTCCGGGGTATGAGGCTCCACGAAGTCTCGTCCACAAAGCTACGCTTTGTCACAAAGCCATGCTTCGGGTCAAACAAATGATCAAAAAAATGATCACAAAGATAAATGATCAAACAAATGATCATATCACAAATGATCAAACAACGATCATTTCACAGCAACACTCAGCATGCCACGTTACCAAATTGGGAGTATATTGCTGATAAATTTCAACTACATAACCTCTGAGCTCGTACGTCTCAGAGAAGGGTGTTAAGCTAAGAGAATAAATTCTCCGCCACCAACAGAAATGTATTTGAAAGAAATCAGCTTTATATCTCAATCTGTAACGTCAGACATACAATCCATACAAGTCTGTTCCGATATCGAACAGAACTGAAGGCACTTCTCACGAAGCCCTTGCACTTCCGGATAATTTTCTAATCACGTCCAGACTTCCCGTCACTAAGGGTGATAAAACCTCTAAATCGGAGATCAGCCGATGTAGAGTAACTCGACGGTAATCCTTCCGTTTTCAAAAATATCCGGTCTTCAACACCAGTCATCAAATGCAATTCATTACGATATATCACATATTCGGAATGGGTTATACGACTCCATGGTCCTTTCCCGGTTAACCCGAATAGTGAGCGCTTATTCAAAAATAAGTGTGGCATTCAAATTCATCCAATTCACAACAAATATCCATTCAAGGTAATTTTTGATAGTCGGTTATTTAACTATCAATAAAGATGCGCAACATCATCAGATTCCAAATAATTTTCCAAATTATTTATTTTCCAAAATATCTCTACTAGATATAAAATTTCCACACTTTAAAAATAAATCAACGTTTATCTTTAAAACGAATTTCAATTTCTTTTATAAATTCCATATTGAATTTATATTTCAAATATCTACTGATATACGATTTTCAATCGATTTCAAATATTCAATCCCAATTTATCTTTAAGAAGATAAATTCTCAAAAACATTCATTTCATATTGAAAAAAAACATTTCCATACTTATTTAATAATAAGTATTTCACAAATCTATTTATTTTCAACATTTGAAAATATTCGATATACTTAAATCAAAATTAAGTATATATTTCATTCTTTAAGGAAATCATTCTCTTAAGCACATTTATTTGAGTCAAAACGAATGTTACGTAAAACATTGTTACGACGACTCAAAATCACTAGTATAGGGATTCGGAATTAAGATAGATATGTAAATCCCAATACTCTATAAACATTTCCTTTCGGAAATCATTTACTATAACAACAGTGTTATAGTCTACCATTTCCTTATTTCTCGAAAACGTCTATTTCAACAATGAATGTTGAAATCTATGGTTTCGATTCATAATACATTTTAAAACATCTTTAAAACGTTTTCATTCTATTCCAATATCACTTTCCCAAAACAGATCCATTTTACTTACTAATATATTCACTGTCCAAAATCGTGAATATACTTCACTGACCAAATTTCACTATTTTCTACACATTTTATTTTAAGAATTATCCACTATCCAAAATCGTGGATAAAATTCCCAACCAACTCTTATTTTTTACAACATTTAACTTAAAGGATAATTCGCTGTCCAAAATCACGAATATATCTCCTTTAATAACTTCTACGTTTAAATTACCAAATTCAATTGGTTTCGGATTTATAAAACAACGTTTATAAATTCACCTTTATATTTTATAACAACTTCGCTTTATAAATTTCTTTTTATTAACTTCTATAATTCACTTATCAAAATAAGTGATTTCGGATTTATAAAACAATGTTTATAATTTTCAATTCTATTTATAAAAACTTCAATTTATAAATCTCCTTTGTTAACTAATTCAATTCATAACTCAATTTTTATACCAACAATCCATATTATAAGTTAAATACTCATAATTCATTTATTTTACAAAATCATTTCCATTTATAAGTTTATAATTTATAAATTTCTTTCACTTATAAATTCTTAAAAATTCATTTTAACGCTTATAAAAACTCGTTTTATAATCCCAATATTTTAAAGTTATAAATATCAATTTTGTACATCTTTTAAATAAACCGTTTATAATACTTTAGAAATCTCAATTTAAACCATTTTATAAATTTCTTAACTTTTATTTCAAAAAGCACAATTTGGTTATATTTCACAAATATCTTAACTTTTATAACTTTAAAATTTTAAACGTTTATTTATTTAAGATGAAATCATTCAAAATTTCAATAAATCGTATATTTAAAAGAAATCACTTTAAAATCTCTTTTAAAAATCAACATCGTTATTTTTAAATTTCAAAAATGAATCCGATGACGCAACACACAAATTAGTCAATCACGACATCCAATATCATATATCGATATGATAATCAACAAAAATCATAATATCAGAAATCAAATAAATATTGGTGAGGAATCCAGTTGGATCCTTCCAACCTGTTTCCCTGCATCCACAGATGTTAGCACAATACCCATTCCACTTCAAGGTGGAATATCATGGTATATGAGTTTTATAAAAATAATCCGCTTACTAACGGCGCAATAG
Source organism: Allium fistulosum (assembly GCA_030737815.1). Taxonomy (NCBI): domain Eukaryota; kingdom Viridiplantae; phylum Streptophyta; class Magnoliopsida; order Asparagales; family Amaryllidaceae; genus Allium; species Allium fistulosum. The sequence continues at coordinate 1,135,604,072 of CM060904.1, forward strand.
GGTCTCATCCGCTATACAGTGCGGGAAATCAATCAATCCAATATATACATATGCCAATATGTATATATTGCTATATATAGATATATCCTACTATATCTAATATCACTACAACAAAAAAGACTTTTCACAGCGTTTGAAAAACGCTGTTAAAAGTTTTCACAGCGTTTTAAAAAACGCTGTATAGCGACATGCGGTTGTTGACCCTAAATTTTTAACTGCAAAATATAAACGTTGTCAAAAACCCACTTTCTACAGCGTTTTTTAAACGCTGTTAATAATTTTTCTACTGCATGGTATAAACGCTGTTAATAGTTTTCTACTGCAAGGTATAAACGCTGTCGTAGGGATATGCATTTTTTTCCCAATGAATTGACAGCAATGTATAAACGCAGTCGTAGGGATATGCATTTTTTTCCAATGAATTGACAGCAATGTATAAACGCTGTCGTAGGGATATGCATTTTTTTTCCAAAGAATTGACAGCAATGTTGTGCCATTGCAATATTCACACATATCATTAATATAAACTACATTTAATTATATTTTAATCAGTTAATGTACATAACATAAACAAATCAAACTAAAAATTGTAAAATAAAAGCATAACTATTAATCACTTCCATAAAATAAGTTGAACACAATATCCATGAACAAAGTTTACATAAACCCGTAAAGAGAGAAAATTTATAAACCAACTGCATACAAAATTAGACAAATGCACAATATCTAGAAAGCAAGTTTGCATCTAATATCATCGGAATATTGTAAAATTAAAATATTAACGTTATTGGAAAAAAGAAAGAAAACCCTTCAGCCAGCATGTATGATAGGTTTTCCATAAGCATCATGAGTGCAACTTCACGATCAGTAGAGTGCCTGGAACATAAAATACCAAACATCAAATAACACTAAATTCATGGGTATTAGTTTATGACTAGCAAGTCTCCATTTTCCTTCATTAAAGAAATTGATCAAACAAACCTGGCAAAATATAATCTTTTGATGATGTATGCACTGAGTAATCCAGTCCGCATATGATATTTCAAAATCATAGTTAAATATTATGAGATCCACAAGGAAAGGGAAAATATGAACATTCAAAACTTACAAAAGCTCCTAAAAAAGTGTTGGATAGAAACAGATAGATGAAATCCCTAGCAAGTTGCAACGCAGTGTCGGCATCAATATGTTCGAGATCGAAGTTATGAATTGCATTGAAAAGCAGTACAGATGTCACAGGCTTAATAGTTAATTAGGACAGAGTAGTGTATCTACATTCTCAAGTCAAACATCAAGATCGATTTCAAATTATGTACAAACCTTATAATATGAATTTTTGAATTTACGATTTACAATTTCAATCCCATATCAATTTTGATGTTTGAACATTACGATTTATAATTTAAATTCTATTTTTGAGAACCTTGCTGCTTCATATCTAACGGTTGCAAAGGATTTAAGGGTTTCCATGTGTGTGTATGTATGTGTATGTATATGTGTTTGTATATATATATATATATATTAATTACGTATACTTTAGTTTCAAGTCTAAGACATTGAACAAATCAATGGTTGTTTGATCTCTTGGGTGAATTTCTCTGGAGTGTTTTAAAATTTGTACAAGATTAGTATTTACTTCAAGTTGAATGTAACCTTGCGAGTTAAACTGAATTCTTGCAATATCTCATAGAATTGAAAGTAATTAGTATCAAAAAATTAAATCCAATTTACATAACAGGTTATTTTTCTAGTATTGTTATAATCTTAGAGGAAATTAAGATTAACATATTTTTCTACTCTTATAGAAAGTGGAACAATTCATTTTTAGAATTTTTAGAAAATCACTTATTAGTGTTTTTGTTCATGATTTAGATTCAAAGATATATTTTTTAATGTGAAACTCAGATATTCTTTACTTTTTGTTATGATTGAACAATTTTGCTAGAGAAGGAAAAATTGGTAAAACTTGAATGCCACAGCTCGCAAGACGCTTATTATAATGTCCATATATTACAATTGAGTTGTAACCTTCTTCTTTTTCTCTTTTTAGGGTCTAAAATCACTACATCAATCAATTATTTTTGCAACTTTTTCTATATATTTATTTCTACAAAGCTGAGTGGGGGCAACTCCTCTCTTGGCTTCTATATATATAGTAAATGTAGGATTTTATTTTTCTTTTTTTAGTTTATATGGAAGTTGACTAATCGTGTTTTACTACAAAGGTGAGTATACTGTTACTAAGGCTATTGCTACTAAGGTGCAGTGAGAACTTCTCTATTTTGAGTATAGTTATCTTCTTTTTGTACTCTCTGTTTATATAAGCTTGCAATATTCATTACCATCCTTAGTCTACTCTTAATATGTTAGCCAGGAAGCTGGTAAGAGAAACAACAGTGCTATGCGTCCTCACTGGCAATTTAAAACTCAAATGGATTACATGTCACGGTCTTAACAGTTCAAAAGATGCCTATTTAAGTTAAGAATAGATTATGCCACTCTAACCTACTTAATTCCACCTTTATTATATGATTGCATATATATAGTTAAGATATCTAGCCCTACCAATTTGATTGATATAATATGCAGGCTCATATTGTCTACAACTAACATGCACAAAAGGAGATACATAATTAAGGGGTGTAGATATGTTAAGTGTCATCGTAGTGCACGCTCTCTTTTAATTACATAGAAACAATATTAGTTCATCTGTAGATAATCAAGTGGAACTCATTTAAGCATTGTTGTGCTATGTTTCTATATAAAATTTTGAAGTACAACATTACCTTTGAGTACTCTAGAACAAACACGTTTTGTCCTTGCTCATTCGATCAACTGCATCAGAGATAATGAAAATATTCAATTATGTCAGTAACACTACAAAATTAGATATTTAGCATAACTAATGTGTAGAAAGTCAATTAAATAGATAACTGTTTGACCTGTTATTAAAATATTTTACAATTAAGAAAACAAAAGGAAGGACATTAGTACCATCTGAAAGAATATGTCTGCACAACAAAGACATTTAACAGGAACCAACTGCAAATTAGCATTTGTCTTCATTGGTATAATCAGGAAAACCATATTGGTACTGACTGTTGTAATAGACTTAAAGCATATTTTATTCACATAATACAACCAACCACTCTCATTAATTTATAGTGAAATCTAAAAGAAAGAGGAATACATATAAAACAAGATATACCAATCAATCTTAATGTGATCGTAGGGAAGTAGGACCTTCTGCTAATACACACACACGCTCTACATTGCTGAAGAGAAATTGTTACCAATTACTATTGAGTACACTCTATATTGAAATATTGATAAAGGGAAATAGTTACTCTACAATGTTATATACTCTTCCTTATATTTATTTGTTTTCTGTTGTGTGACATGCTCTTTTCAATTTCAGTTAGTAGAAATTAGAAAAGATACAAGTGACAGTTGAGGATATAGTATTGTATATAGTATTTCTTTAAGTGTAAAGCATTTCAAAAGTTACACTGTATGTAGATTTTTATAATTTTATATAATTTCACAAAATTTGTATAGGTCAAGTAAATAATTTCACCTCAAGGTTAACAAGTTGTCTTCATAATCTCATCCATCTGTTTATGCACAGTATTATTCATTACGTGAAATTTCTGTGGATTAATTCATTAGTCTGCTTCACCTTATACTGCTTTTTATAAAAACATGCAGATTTAAGAAATATTATCAAAATATGAGAGTTAAAGGCAACCATCTATGATGTTTTTCCTTTTGAATAGAAAAAACTAAATACATGGTAGTGACTGTTGCATCTCTCTTGACAATTTAACTTATCATATTATACCACCCGCTTTAACTTATTTACTATTTAACTGTAATGCCTAATGCATCGATTGAAAAATCGCTATGTTATTGCTGAAACCCTTGACAATTACTAAGATCATGAATCTATCTGGGCCTTTAACATGATAAATAGTATGCAATATATGATTATTATTATTATTTGCTATTCTACAGTATTTGATTGAGTGATTGCTTATGCCTTAAATTTTGAACAAACTGTATGTTAAAAATGAAAGTCAAATTAAAAAAAAATACTAGTTAGCTGAACAGCTCCCTTAATGGGTGCAACAACTAAAAATTTCGTAGTGGTAAACTGTTAATGATGCATGAATCGTAAACTAACTAGGCTGTCAATGCCATTGAATTTATTTTGTTCTGTTGCAATCTCCTTTATTATCTAAAACCATGCAGAGAGGTCATGAGATAAAAAAAGAAAGAATCACAGGGACTGAATTATGTCCTGAGAAGTATAAAATTATTAATGACTTGATTTTCTACAAAGGGAGAATATTACTAAACTTTGCAAATAGGCGAAATGTGTCTGACATCATTACATTCATTTTTATGGTCTTAAACATCCATACACAACAAAAGTATGTTTTGATGGTGTTTTAAATTACATTCTACGTCAAAGACAATTATATGTGATAGACTCACATTTCCTATTCGAATTTAAAGACAGTTTGAAGTTACCTAAGGCTAAGGAAATATACTGAAACATGAAAATAACAAAAGAAAAGGAAAGAAATTTTTTGCATGTGAACTTCAAAAACAATGATGCATATGTTAGACAATCAGGAAATTGTGAAGATGAGCACATAAGCAAATTGCTTTACATTAACTTTGCAAGCTATTAACTTTGCAATTTGATGCTCACAAAACAATCGTATTTGCATGTTTTGATTTTCTATGTGGTGTAATCAACTTTGAAATGCATAGAAGGCACACAAGGAACCATACAAGGAAATTGATTCAAAATTTACGAGAAAAATGAAATTGATATCATTAAGATCATCATCTAGACAGACCATACAAGGAACCTTTTGACATGTTTCTAAAAGATGCAAAGGGAAGTATCTAATTCCCAAACAGAATTTTGAACTTTTGAACAAACAAAAATTTATCTTACAAGATGCCCATGACATATTATATTTGCACAAACACACGCAAGCACATGCGAAAACACAAAAATTGAAAAGAAGGTAGATAAGAAGCCAACTTAACCTAGCAATAAAGGAGACTTGTGTCTTTACCCCAGAATATTTTAGCTATAAGCCAACTTAACCTAGCAATAAAGGATCTTCAATGTATGTCTAAATGACATGTTTGAATGTCTTCCGATATAACGATCTAAAAACTATGTGTAGTTCACCGTTTTGATGATGGGTAGCCATTCTTATTGATTAATTTGTTTAATATTTCGTAGAGAGAACGAAAAAGTATTGGTCCAATATAGAAACATTTCAGTAAAAATAAAAGGCCAATATGAATTGAGCTATGTAACCAAGGTGCATTGATTTAGACTTTCCACCAAACTACAATTAATAACGTGTAATTACATGAATACAAGAAATTAAATACTCCCTCCGTTTTTAAATATAAGATGTTATAAGAAAATGTAACTTATTAGTATAGATTCATTTACTAGAAGCTTGAATATGCTACTATGCAGTATAATACATATGACATTATGCAATATTATGCTACTAATTTAAACAAAGAATTCACTTTATTACCTAATCATCATTCATAGATCTTGGGTAGACTTCTATGTTAGAACTATTGCACCATTGAAAATGGTAGCATGCTCCTTGTTCCTACCAAAAAATAATAATTATTGAAATAAGAGCATATTAGACATGCTAATCCATAATTATTATCTCGATTAAAAAAAAATTACTAAAATATTAGTTAAATTCCATTACCCTTTCAATATGACAAACATAATATTGTCTTCCTTCATTTGGTTTCTTGTCACATTCCTCTATTAAACATGGTCCTGCCCCACATATGCATATTGGATTCATTTCCTTCCTGTGAAAATTAGATATTATTATTAGTATAAAATTTTGCTACTGCATACAACATACGAATTGTACGAAACTAATGATATGATGGACTTTTCATTAAACTGTAGTTGTGCACTTCTTTTATACTACATTTGGTTACTGCTACAACATACGAATTTGCAAGTATTAAGTTTGAAAACAGGTGCCATAATGCAAAGCCAAAATATAATACTGAATCTGAGATTCTGAATAGATCGATAAAGCACCCTTTCTATGATTGAAGAACCAAAAGAGACTAGCACTGAAGCTAACTTACCTATGTGTATACATATATATATATATATATATATAAAATCCAACTATACAAGTGTGTGTATCCAATTTTTCAGGCATTAAGCAAATCATTTTCCTTACATAAGGTTTTGCATATTAATATTTGGTCCACTATATCCTCTCTATATGTACTAATTATCTTATCAACTCCCCTCTCTCTCCACCGTATATTTTCGCAACATACAAATAAAGAAAACATGCATAATTGATAACATAGTGTAGCCTAGTTACTTGTATTTTCATAATTCATACCCAGATACAGTACCCTGAAACAGAGAGCTACCAGACCAACATGAAAGTTTTAACAAATCAAAAGAAAATAAGTTTTACAAATGACAAAAATTGTTTAAATTTTATATTCTTAAAAATCCAGCACACCTGAATTAGAAACCAAAGATGTAACTTTTATGTATCAAGAATGCTTTAGCATCTCAAAACAATATGATAATCAAACTCAAAACCGGATGATCTTCTTTTCGTTAATGAAAAATACTAAGTAAAATTGACATAACATAGCTATTATAAGCTAGATCAGGTTACTGTAAATTATTATGTAGGACAATCATTTCCTTAATTGGTCTAATACTTACATGACAGTATAAAAAATGTAAAGTAAGATATAAGTCAATTAACCATAAGGGAAAATAATGCCAGTGTGATTTTAGTAGGAAGATAAACAAACATAAAGTGTTCTTGCTTGAATGTAATATCCTAAAATGACATTAAATTCTATAACTACCCGAAAACAAAAAATAGTGTTTCATAACAACATACACTATCATGGAATTGTAGCACTCGGTGCCATTCATCAAATCACGCAAATAGCCTACAACACGCCTTGAAGGAATCTGCAAAGGTTTACTACCTTTATTCTGGTTAAAATTTCAATGCCTATTAAAAATTTATGCCTTTATGACTACTAACTTAAAAAAAAGATTATGCACTGTTTTAACTACAAAAACAGTTTAATTATTCCTAAAGTAAACTAACTACAAAATCAAAACTAACTACATAGTTAAAAAATCAAAACTAACTACGTGTGTGCTGTGCAATAGGATGGATGAAAGTAAGAGCCGGTTCCAGGCATTTGGTTGCTCTAGGCAAGATACATATTTGTTGCCTATATATATAAAAAAAAATTCAATGCTGAAGTCCAAAACAAAATGACAGTGAACACTTTCAAGCATACATTATGTGTTCTGCATTCTCAGAGGCTTTTGCAGCTTGTTCATTCAGTTTTGCCTCTGCATTAGATCTCCTTTCTTCAGCTTTTCTCTTTGCATGCATTATGGTTTTCTTTGTTGGGGTGATAATGGTTGCTTTGAAGAGGTCTTGATTGCATAATTTATCATCCAACGATCCCATTTCTTCAAAATGTTGTAAGGCTTCTTACTTTCAGTACCTAGGTACAATGCAAAGATATGATGAAACAACTACTATGTATACGAATTAAAGTAATATGGGAAATAACGTTGACAAATATTATATACAAAATGTGTACTAACAAAAAAGATTTGTGATGCAACACTGAAATCAATAAAGTGCAGAAGTCAATATGAGATTTGTTGCCAAAAAGATGCAAAACAAAAACACAGATGATTCTTTTAGTTTTAGCAGAAGATGGTGACAGAAGAACTCACATTTCCTGCCTTTAAAAAAAAATCAATGCTGAAGTCCAAAACAAAATGACAGTGAACTGAACACTTTCATGCAGCAGCAATCTAACAATGTATTCATTCCACTATTATAAGCAACAAAAAGACAGTGCATTGAAGTACATATGCAGCAACAAACTGAACTTAAGAAAACTATATATTCCACTATTATAAGTAACAATACATGATATTAAACATGAAAAAGAAGGACTATAAACATCATATTATTACATACATAACAAAATGCACAAAATACATGATATTAAACCAAAAGTGTGACACAGTAGACATCATATTTTTACATACATAACAAGACACAAAATACATGATATAAAACCAAAAGTGTAAACATGTCATGGCATCTTTAATACTAATATTATTCAACAAAAACTTTTGAAAATCAACATATACTCTACAATGTTACTCTACAATGTTATATACTCTTCCTTATATTTGTTTGTTTTCTGTTGATAATTTCACAAAATTTTAGGTCTTTCGTGCATACATGAATGGGTCAGCGTTTAGGTTTTTGCTGAGTATATATTCAGATATAAAAAGACCTATGTATTATGATATTACCATGAAATTCCTACTCCATCACCCAAGATTCAAATATCATCCCATAAAACATTTATAAACCATAAATTGATAAATCTGATTGTGCTGAAAAGAAATGAATCATGTAAATATATTCATTAATTTGTAACTTAATTTTTAAGCATTACGTTAACAATATTTTATCACTAGTTATAATATAATATAGCAATCATGTTGTGTTTTGTGTTTATATATGGCAATATGTAAATCTGTAAATTAGCACTAACAGCGTAGACCGACTACTGACCACCACCGACTGCAATATCATACAATTTTGTATACAACGAGCTTATCTTCAACGTAATCTCGTTCTTATTGTCAAGACCACAATTACCAAGCAAATTTCTCACTACACAAATGACTATACTTTTAAATGGATATTCAGCTTTAACTAAAAGAAAATAAAAGAAAATTACCTTAGTTAATGCATAATCGAGTCTGCTTACTATTGAGAAAATTAGATAACTAGAGAAAGTGGTGGCATGGCGATTGATGGTTATGACGGTGGTAGATGTGTTCTCAAGCTCAAAGCCAACGGGTTTGATTAGGGTTCTTCAATTTTTACGAATTGATTTAGGGGGTTGTCGTCGCTCTTTAGCCGCCAAAAAGATGATTTCGAACGACGTAGGAAGAAATTACCTGGGATGAATATGAATGAGAGAACTGCTTGAGATTTGAAGAAATTCAGAGGATGAATAAAAGGTAATGTTTTTTGGAGATAAATTATTTTGGTGAAGATGCGTAGTGGTATAAAGAGGCGGCCTAAAAGAGTTCTGTTACTTATTCTCTCTTCAGCTTTAACGCTAATGATTTGTCAGCGTTTCCAATAGATATATTTCTGTTGAAATAACTTTTAACGGCATTTACTGCTTAAACGCTGACCTATAATGCAGTTGTAAGTGATTTTTCTTATAGTGTATCATATTCAAATAGCAATCAAATCAATCAATAACTGTAAAATAAATTTTTCCTTCGAGTGAGAAAATCTCACCTTTGTTTTTATTTTGCAATCCCATTTCCGTTTTGATCATTTCTTCATTGTATTAGACCTTGTATAAACAATTTTATACAATCGATTAATATTTGAAATAATTGAATAATCCAATTTTCATTTGAAAATTTAATTAACCAATTTTTATTTTAAACCACTCATCTAATCTTATATAAGCTCTACAACACTTAAAATTTCCATGTATTTCTTTTAACAACTTTCCTATATATATATTTCTTCCTGTAGATAAAAGTTTTCTGTTATTATTTTTTTTCTTCTGTGAATATACACATACACTTGTATATAAATTTTAAAAACTGTATATTTATATATATCATGGTATTTATATTCCTATTTCATTTTTTTTTCAAATCTGTATGTATATATATACTGATTAAATAAAATAAAAAGAAAAATTTTGCTACCTTACCGCCGATCGAAACACCAGGCTACCCAAAACGATCTCCTCCTTCCTCATGAATCAGTGGCTCTTTCGAACCCATCTTCTCGAGCTTGCCTCGATCGATGCTGCATCCACCCAAGCGCGTACGAAATCGCCCATCAACAGCGATGCTTTGAATCGCGATCGCCCAACTCAGCCCCACGTCGCCATCACGACCCCAGTCTCGCCACGACCTCGAGTCGAACGACGAGACTCCATCAGCCCAAATCGAAGTCATCGATTAACTGCCGCCTCACGTACGCGTGCGCGTGTGTCTACCCTCCCCCATGTACGCGAACACGATTCGAAATTAGCCATTGCTTTGATATTTTTTTTTCTCAGAGGCTACTGCCATTTGAAACAAGAAGGGGGAAAGTTTGATTTAAATTTTCTGAGAAGGGGATTCGAAATGGCAGCCTCGAATTGTAAATATATTTTTGGATTTGCGAATTAAAACTGGGGGGAAGAGGATTTGCCTTCGAATGAAGATAGTTTTTTCGTTTCATTCGGCCATTGTATTTTCTTTTCAAAGGATCTGCTTGCGTGATTATTTAAAAGGAGATGGGGGAACGTGTTTGCACGTTTATTCTCGTGATTGCAGGCGCGATTTTAGGGCGTAATTTAAGGAATGAAACGTGCTGTTGTCGACCAAAAATTTAAATTTTAAATTTAAATTGAATTTGATTTAATTTCAACGCGTTTACTCACCGTACGGCCACATTTCAACTCCGAAAAATACGAAATTTGAAATCCGGTAATAATTCAATATTACGGACCCAATGGAACTGGTTTAGTCGAATTCCGAGACCGTGCCTCGGAATGCTATTTTTAAATATCGATTCGAACAATAAAATTTCAAAATTGAACAATTCAATTTCAAATTCAATTCTGAAGCTTCTATTATCTTCAGTATTATCAATACGAATTTTAAAAGCTTTTGAAATATTTTTCTTCGGCTTAAAATCGAAGATTCATATTTTTATTCAACATTCAATAGATTAAATTTTAAAGTCTAATCGCCAATTTCATTCTGATAATTTGAAACTCAAGTCAAATCATCATTCAAATATTTAAAATTAATTAAATATTTTCATTTTAATTTGTTCAAAATTCTGGGTCGTTACAATCTTCCCCCCTTAAAAGAATTTCGTCCCGAAATTACAAGTTAGGAAAAATGGTCCTTAACTCGTCTACTATTTTTCACAATTCAATAGTTTTATCAAATTTATCAAAACAAATCTTTCTACTAAAGATTCGTTATTAATTCAACTAAATTTTCAACTTCAATTATAAGTTTCAAACAACATTGTTTACTTCTCAATTCAAATTTTAACTTTCAAAATTTTCTCAAAAATTTTCTAACACTCGAAATTTTCAAAAAATTTCGCCAGCGTCTCCTTTGCGCGGCTAACACGGCACGACTACAAAACGTCCCTACGGACTCCCAATTTCAAAAAGAAAAGGAAAAAGCCAAGTGGCTAGACAAGAAATCAGCAAATCTCATATTGAAATTCAAATACTTACCTTTTGTCGAGAAATTCAAATTCATCTTTGAAATCAAAATTTCCAATTCCTTTATACCTGTATATCCTACTAGCCATAATATGTAGTTACAATATTCAAACTATTTTGCAAATTCCATTACAAAATTTACAATATATACTTCTTATACATTTTTAGCTTACTATTGAAGTTACATATTCATTATCATTCAATTTTTACATTCCAAATTTCATTTGAATTCAATTCACAATTTCAATTAAATTTGGATTCAGTTTACTTCTGAATATTGAATTTTATCAGCTTCCTTTTACAACTGCACTATTTTAAATTAGTTCCAATTACTAATTCATTTCAAATTCCAATTCACTTACAAATTCAAATTTGTTTTCAACATTTAGTTTCAATTCCAGTTTTATCTTCATTCAATCATCAACTTAGAAGAATTTCAATATCAAATTTTTACGTAAGAATTTCACTCTTCATTTCTTAGGTTCAATATAAATATTCCATATACACATTATATTCATTTTCAATTTACCACTTCGGTTAAATCTACTTACATTTAAACTGGATTTCAAATTCGAATTCAATTTCAATTTCATTTATAATTATAAGCCTTTCTTTTCTAATTATTGAATTTAATTCGTTCCAACCCTTATTCATTTGGTCAATATTCAATTAGCTTCACTTACTAATTTTAGTTTAATACTTCACAAATCAAATTCAATTCCAGTTTTATTTACTTACAAATTCAAAATGAATTTTAACATTCTGTAACGACCCGGAATTTCCGATCTCGAAAATTCCAGATAGTTATGAAAAAGAAGAAGGAGATAGAAGAAAAGAAACAGAAAACACAACACAGATCCTCACATTCGCAGCGGATAAAATATAATATCAAATAATAACAGTTGTAAAAAGAATACTATATCTGTTAATTTATCATTACATCAGAGTTACAACATATATTCACAGATACTGGACATATACATACAACAGGTCTCAGATAACTACAATATATCACAGTGAAATACACTCCATACGTTCCTGCGTTCTAGCTCGTCTCCTGAGCTCCTGAACGTCCTTACCTGAAAATCTGTAATACTCGGTCTGACCCGAGCATTACATCAAAGTAACACCCGGGTCAGGCTGGAAACCAGCGTGAGTAAACCCATCTAATCAAGGAATACAAAGCATATAACTATATAAACCCGGTGTCACTTATATCCATTTACAATTTCACAAGTTGTTATAGACATCACCTATCACACACATCAATTCCTAAGTACTCAAAACTTTAGATTAAATGGTCCAATTCGCTTAAATTATTTCATTTCAGCTTATTTATTTCACATACAATTCTATGAAGATTTGAAGTGGTTTCGGGTATTCACTAATATCCGACCCGGTCTCTTCAAATTCAATGTCATCTTAACCCAAATTATTCAAGTGAATACAATTAAGTTTTAATACAGGATGTCACTTTTATACACAACAATTCACCATCGATAGATAACCAAGCTATCACTGTCCACTCAACATACCATATTAGGAAACATTTCATATCGGAGATATCAACTAATTCAAAGCATTTACACCGTTCAATTATTCATAAGATTGATCACTTCCAAAATTTATTCAATTTATCTCTAATTAATTTCTAACTTTAAATCACTTGGGTTACCTTTACTTAACATTAAATAATTAATTTACAAATCAATTAATTAATCATTTTTTTTTAATAATTATTCTCATTTATTTAACCTTAAATTATAAATTAATCCTCAACAGATTAATCTTTTAATTATTAAGTAATCATCATATAAGAAATTAATTTCCATCCAGTAACTATCCTATAATTACTTAAGTTAAATTAGTTAACCCTTAGTTACTTCATTAGTTAATTATCTTTAATTAAATAATCCATTTATTATCCTTAAATTAATCCAAATAATTAACTATTCTTAAATTAATTACAATCAGTAATAACTCTTTAATTACTTATACTCGGTAATTAACTATCCACTATTTACTTTAATAAAGTATAATCAATTTGTAAAATCTTAAATAATTAAGATAAACCACCTATTTTAATTAATTGCTTATTTTCATCAATCAACTTTTTGGATTCAAAAGCTTTGAAATAAATTTAGTCAAAAACTTGATTATTAAAATTTAAATATACTTATATTTTGAAAACTATTCGATAAAGGCTCGAAACTTGGTCATATTTACTGGTTCTGAAACCAAATACAAAATTTTCCCTGTTTAAATCCTTAAAGGAAAAATCAATGCTACTCGATCTCCCAGCGAAAAAATACTCGAGCCCCAAAACAAATATCTCGAGTCAATTCTCGAATCACAATAGCCAACCCCGGAAGTATCTTTCTTCCCCAACTTCTTTCCACTCCAGCTACCTCGTGCATCAGTGCACCATGCACGCCGATCAACTCAACTCCAGTCGACAGCGCAACCCTCCGCAAGTCGACAACGACGTACTCAACCCGATCAATCACCCCAAATCCTGATTCACACCGTAGATCAAAATATCATATTCGAACCCAAAACAGGCAGAAACCAGATCACCTAAACTACCCTGCGCCTCCTACCTCCAATCACCGGAGTCTCATCATCGCATCAGGAAACACGCCACACTCTCATCTCTTCCATTTCCCAGAAGGCGGTGGCACTCGATCCACCAGAGGCTTCACAGTGGCCTCGATTCCAGGCTCGACAAAAATACGATTTAAACCCTACGCTCGATCAAATCTCACAATCCATGCATTCGAAAATTTCTTTACCATTTTTCTGGTGATCTCACATCCACACTCTAGCTTCATGTCAAATTTCATCCACAATAATTTATTGAATCATCAGTTATTCATATAAAAGTGTTTTCGGTTCACTAACAAACTACTATGTAGATAGTTAATTTAAAATTATGATTTTCGTCTTAAAAATCATAGCTTTGTATGTTGTTTCAACAAATTAAATCAGATTTACAAATCCAGTTATTCGAATTTTTGATCTTTACTTATCTTTACTGGTACTTGAATAAACAGTGTTTATAAAATACTGTCAAACTTCAAGCAAGGTTGCAGGCCTTGATTTAAGATGAAAACTTGAATTAGCAACACTACCTAAGTTAAAACATTTATATGCAGAAGTGTTTACAATTTCTTTGCTTTACTTTGTTTAGTTAAGAGCAAACTTGAGTGAATATCAATCCCTGTAACATATAGCAGAGCAACCAATACACAGAGAAATATATACATGTGCACAACATTATATTCAAACTAGAATATTCACACCAGATTATAAATGCATCTTGATCTAGTTTAAATAATTTAAACTTGAAATTTATTGTTTACTCACCGGCATTTCTAAAAAAAAAAAGAGGAAACTAGGTCAGATCACTCACCTTGCATTTAAACAGAGCTTGTTCCTTTATGTTTGGAAACAGAAATGCTTGAAACTGGAATGCTCGAGACTGGGATTTTGAAACTTTAAAATGGCTTTAAAACTCGAACATAAATTTGTCTGGAACCTTGCTCTAGTTAAGATGCTTCCAACTTAAATTCGAAACTGAAGTGTTTTGCTTCTAGTCTATTTCCAGGTTTGTATTTGTTTAAATTTTGTTTATGCTTTTCTCTGTTTAAAAACTGGAATTACAAAACTCTTGTATACGAAATAAAATGAATTGGTTGATAAATAAACAAGTATACCAATTTGTTTACTGTTTAAGTACAAATTTCAGAGATTTTTTTCATTTCTTTGGTGGCTGAAAGTATTATCAAACTGACTTTGTTGTGTGCTAGGGTGAAAACATTAAATGCAAATGTACTTGTGTGCATAGATATTTTATACATTTGCTTCTCCTACAATCCAATTCGTATATACTTACAACCTTATCTATGTTTATATTTGTTTAACTTAAACTTAGCATACTATCTTATTTCATTCGTATGTGTTGAAGTGGTCTCGGCCTGCCTATGTATTTGTTATAGAGTATAAAATTTACTTGCCTTAACCTATTACCTTGTACTAGGTGATTTCAATGCCTGCAAGAATATTTTGCCATAGAGTATAAAACTTTCTTGCCTGCACATAAGTTTTTAGTTTGTAATTGTTATAGTTATTGTTATAGTTAGCTTGTTATTTATATCCAGTTTCTAACATAAGTGTATTATATTTTTACTTTGTTTATTTGTAAGATGCTTATATTCTTTTACTTGCCTTTACTTTATTTTAAAACTTATATTATTAAATACTTGATTTATTTAAAATTACTTTAACTATTTATAAGATATAATTTATTATCTATATGTTATTTTAATATATATATTATTCTAGAGATTCATATAAATTTAAAAACCATAATTCCTTTTTAAAATATGTATAACAAATTTTATTTATAAAAAAAAATCTACTCGTATAGACATTATATTATAAATAAAACTCATTTACATTAAAATAAATTTATAAAAGAAATTATCACTTCATTTCTTATTTTTATAAAACAAACAATTCTTTGTTTAATTTAAATCTAAGCTAAAATCATTAAACAATTTTAACTTAAATCTTAAGTATATTTTAAAGCCAAACGGTTATTTATTTAATATTTAATTTAGTCAAATTCCCAAATTACCAAAAGATTAGAATTTAAAAACATAACCTTATTTATTAAATTTTTAAAACAAATCTTAACTATTTACACTATATACAGATATATGAAAATTAATAGAAAACAATTTATCAGTTATTAAAAGATAATTTATCAGTTAAATATTTATTTAAAAGAAGATTATTAAATCAAATTCCGATCTTATTATCAAATATTATCAAATCAATTTAATTTCTAATACAAATTATTAGATTGATATTGCCAGAAATTCCGGGTCATCACATTCCTCTCCCCTTTGAATCTTTTCGTCCTCGAAAAGAAACGAAGCCAGAATTCATGAAAATGCTTAAATTCAGATAAATATTCTTCGATCATTTCTGTTTAATATCTATATAACATTATTCAAAAATAGTTTTTATAAAATACATTTTATAACTCGATGTTTCAACAAGTCCATCCTCGTTCTCATAGAGATTCGGTCATACGTTGATCAGGCGTAGGACTGAAAATCTATAAGTACTTGGCAAACCCGTTTCCAACACCCAGTGAAAATACTTTAGAAAATAATTTTATTGAAAACAGTTTTGAAAATAGGGAAAATATCTTGGTAAAAATGCTCTGGAAATCATCACCCCCATCCATGGTCATAGTTACATCCTGGGTTACGTTGCCGTCGCAGCAAAAGTCCATGTAACTGATTACACCATAGAACCCACAACAGATCGCAGTTACATCCAGGGTTACGTTGCCGTCGCAGCAAAAGTCCATGTAACTGTTGGCTCTCAGCGGCACACACGATTTTCGCTGTCAAAATGAAACTTCTCCACTCCTACATAGGTCTCAGTCTACCGATATAAAATCAAACGCAGACTGTTGGCTCTCAGCGGCACACAAGACTTTCGCTATGTTACCATAGTGTCGCAGTCTACCGATATAAAATCAAACGCAGACTATTGGCTCTCAGCGGCTCACGCGACTTTCGCTATGGTCTGCAGTAGATCGCAGTGACATCGAGTTACACTGTCGTCACAGCATAACCCAAATGCCTCTGTGGGCACCAGCCCCTCGACTTTCGCTACACAAATAATCCTCAGGAACTAGTTTTGTCCGGACTCCTCACAGGATCAACTTTAGAAACCCCCTCTTGGGGCTCAAGGCAGTACCACCCAGTGGCACTCCTGAGAAGTTCATTTCAAGGGAGCGCCTTTTTCCCCAGAGCAAATCTCAAAACACTTTATACTATACACATATAGTATTTTCCAAATCATACACCTAGTATGAATCTCATATAAATGCTTTTACACAAAATCGATTCTCAAAATCGATAATTCACAAATCAGGCTTTTCCAAATCTCAATATTGATTTTATCCAAAAATCAAAAGCCTTTTCCAAATCCAAAGGTTCCCAAAACCTTTTTCTTAAAACCATTTCCATAAAATCTTTTATATATATATTCATATATATAATTTTCTTGGGAAATCTTTAAATCACTTTATACTTATATAAGTTTCCTTTGTATACTTCAAAACTTTCAAAAACCTTTTTCATCTGGCAATGGATTCAATAAGGGGAGTTTTATCAAATATAACAAAGATACGTAACTTTGTTTATTCCCAATCAAATATTCGAATTTGATTACTTTATAAAGTCACTTGCCAAATTTCTTACTTTTATTATAAAGTAAACTTTAACTCAGAAAAATATTCAATTTCCACTTTATCTCCATAAAGTTAATTTCTACCATAGAAATATAAATTTTAAATTTATTTTATTTTAGTTCCTCATATATTCACACATATATTTTCCATTTCAAAAATCATCTTATAACCTTTTATCTACAACTTCAAAATCAAATTTCCACCTTTATTCATTGTCAATTTCTCAAAATATACTTTCAATTTCAAAAATCTTTCCAGTTTTTATTCACAAATTTTCAATGCCAATTTCATTCAAACCCGTACGATGTCCCCATATCATTCGTACGCAATATCAATCTGATCGCTCACTCGATCACACAATTTCACTTCCGAACTAGTATCGTCCACCCGACTTCCCAGTGCGGACTCAGATCTGGTTTCTTGATCAGAAACCGTCATTCTCCTTGCATAGTCACATCTATGATAGAGAATATCCAGAACCAATCAAAAATCCATATCCAGGTTCGCCGTCGAAAATCGAACGAAAAATCCCAACTCGGATCGATAATACTATCTCGAAATTCTGTACTCGAATCTGGATCAATTCATTATGCGAATAGAATAATATACGTACATCCTACGTATTTATCTTCATTGATTATCAGTTAAATCAATTCCCTTTCTACTCACATTACTTGGACTTTATTCACTTATTCACCCTTGCCTTAATCCCATTTGGATTATCACTTCAATTCTTATCTCAGTTGGGTATTTAAACAATAACAGTTTGAACTCCGACCAGTTTATATTTAGAAAATAGCTTAAATTTTTTTTTTGAAGAATAGATAAGTAGTTGAAAAATAATTATTAGTTTGTAGAATAGCTGTAAAAAGTTAAGTAATTGTAAAATAGTTGAAAAATAGTAATTATTTATAAAACAGTTGAAAAACGGTAATCAGTTTATAAATCAGTTGTAAAATTGTTATGTGGTTCCAAAAGTAGTTATTAAATAAATACAAGGTAGTCTTGGAAAAGAGAAGCTGTATAGTAAATAGTTAGGAATATAAATTTAAAACAGTTTATATCAAAATAATTTATTAAAAATAGTCCAGAGCCAAACTGTTCAATTCCCGATCTCCAATCCTAATTCAATTTAAATTTCCACTTCCCTTTAAATTGACTCAATTTCAATTTAAATAACTTCAATTTCCACTGAAATTGATTTAATCTCATGTCCAGTTGAATTAACCTCAACTTCTTTCCAAATTTAAATCAAATTCCACTTGATTTAAAACATATTCACTTAATTTACAATTCCAAATTATTTAAATTAATTTAAACCAATTTCACATTGAATCCTCTTCAATTTCAAATCATTCCAATATCTATTTGAATTTATCCCAATTCCCATTTGAATTTGAACTTATTCAACTTCAATTTCAATTCAATTTAATCCAATTCAAATTTTCCATTTAATTATATACTTATCCATCTTCACTTCTAATTAATCCAAACTAAATTCAGCTTGAACCAACGAAATCTAAATCTCAACTTTAAACCATCTCGAATTATATAAATTCGAGTTAAATTTTCAAAAGTTGATTTAACCCCTTAAATCAAATTAACCTTTATTTTTAAATTAATAATCCAAATCTTTAAACAATTTAATTCTGAGTCCAATTCTCAAAATTCCATTTTAGGTTATCTTTACTTAGCTTATTTCAAAGTTCAAATAAGAGTTCAAAACAATTTTACCTTAAAAATTCAATTTATTACCCAATTTCAATTTTGAAACCAGTGCTTAACAATTTCAGTTTACATTTTCATTTTAACATCCAAATCTTAATGTTCAAAGTGATCCCATTTTCTCAAGTTTAATTTTTATCTTTAAAAATCAAAATTACTTAAGTAATTTCAAATTAAAGTTTAATTCCATTTAGTTCCAATAATGAATTAGATATTACCTCAATCTACTCTTAATTCATTCAATCAATCAAATTCACAGTCTCATAATTACTGATAATAACAGGATGATATTAAGATAAATAAACATCCAATTTTTTTAAAGCATTCATCATCCACTACCCATTCCAGATCTCAATCCTATCTGAGATCACATATAATTCCCTACCAAACCAACCCATTTAACTTTCCTAAGTTAAATCTCAATTTCATCTTGAAATTTCCAATTCAGGTTATTTATTCCAAACTTATTTAACTTCCCTTAAGTTAAATTCAATTTAATCTCGTCAAACTTACTCAAATTTGAATTCCCACTTCAAATTTTAAAATTTACATTAATAATCTTATAAGTTCAAAAACTTATCACCTTAGGTTTTCACATTACATTCCAAATTTAAAACTCAACATTAAGAGTTTATTTCACCCCATTTGTATATTCCTTATATATATACATATTATTTCTTTACACACCAAGTTATACTTAAATTTTAAACCACCTTGGGTTTCAAACAAATTCCAACCAACCTTTGTTGAAATAGGATCCTTCCATTTAAATTAAATACCATTATTTATTATTTCTTTATCAATTTGAAACAATTTTCAAATTATCTGGACTTAGATTTAAAACTTCTCAATTTAAATTATCTTTAATTCCAATTTATAAGTCATACTTATCTAAATGTTTTACTTCCCTAAACATTTCATTTTGCTTACTCCTTAATACATATTTATCATCAAACACAACAATCAATTATGATAATAACCAAGATTATTGTATCTGAAAACCAATTTATTGTTTTCTTTATTCCGGAAACATTTCTACAAATTCAGGATTTTAATTTCAGTTTGGATCCATTACAAATTTATCTTTATTCAATTTCAATTTGGTTGTATTATTATTACCACTTAATTCCCATTAATTCCAATAATTTTAACAACCAATAACTTAACATTTATTAGTAAAAATATTGTTTTATATATATCAAAATATATTCTTATATAAAATCATTTAAAACCTTTATATAAGAAAATAACAAGTACGCTCTCATATATATATATATATATATATATATATATAAACACTCAACTCATTCTAGGGTACTATTGACCCTATCCTTATGAGTACACCCAACAGAGCCAAGGTTCTCGCTTAACCTTACAGCTCTGATACCAACTGTAACGACCCGGAATTTCCGATCTCGAAAATTCCAGATAGTTATGAAAAAGAAGAAGGAGATAGAAGAAAAGAAACAGAAAACACAACACAGATCCTCACATTCGCAGCGGATAAAATATAATATCAAATAATAACAGTTGTAAAAAGAATACTATATCTGTTAATTTATCATTACATCAGAGTTACAACATATATTCACAGATACTGGACATATACATACAACAGGTCTCAGATAACTACAATATATCACAGTGAAATACACTCCATACGTTCCTGCGTTCTAGCTCGTCTCCTGAGCTCCTGAACGTCCTTACCTGAAAATCTGTAATACTCGGTCTGACCCGAGCATTACATCAAAGTAACACCCGGGTCAGGCTGGAAACCAGCGTGAGTAAACCCATCTAATCAAGGAATACAAAGCATATAACTATATAAACCCGGTTTCACTTATATCCATTTACAATTTCACAAGTTGTTATAGACATCACCTATCACACACATCAATTCCTAAGTACTCAAAACTTTAGATTAAATGGTCCAATTCGCTTAAATTATTTCATTTCAGCTTATTTATTTCACATACAATTCTATGAAGATTTGAAGTGGTTTCGGGTATTCACTAATATCCGACCCGGTCTCTTCAAATTCAATGTCATCTTAACCCAAATTATTCAAGTGAATACAATTAAGTTTTAATACAGGATGTCACTTTTATACACAACAATTCACCATCGATAGATAACCAAGCTATCACTGTCCACTCAACATACCATATTAGGAAACATTTCATATCGGAGATATCAACTAATTCAAAGCATTTACACCGTTCAATTATTCATAAGATTGATCACTTCCAAAATTTATTCAATTTATCTCTAATTAATTTCTAACTTTAAATCACTTGGGTTACCTTTACTTAACATTAAATAATTAATTTACAAATCAATTAATTAATCATTTTTTTTTAATAATTATTCTCATTTATTTAACCTTAAATTATAAATTAATCCTCAACAGATTAATCTTTTAATTATTAAGTAATCATCATATAAGAAATTAATTTCCATCCAGTAACTATCCTATAATTACTTAAGTTAAATTAGTTAACCCTTAGTTACTTCATTAGTTAATTATCTTTAATTAAATAATCCATTTATTATCCTTAAATTAATCCAAATAATTAACTATTCTTAAATTAATTACAATCAGTAATAACTCTTTAATTACTTATACTCGGTAATTAACTATCCACTATTTACTTTAATAAAGTATAATCAATTTGTAAAATCTTAAATAATTAAGATAAACCACCTATTTTAATTAATTGCTTATTTTCATCAATCAACTTTTTGGATTCAAAAGCTTTGAAATAAATTTAGTCAAAAACTTGATTATTAAAATTTAAATATACTTATATTTTGAAAACTATTCGATAAAGGCTCGAAACTTGGTCATATTTACTGGTTCTGAAACCAAATACAAAATTTTCCCTGTTTAAATCCTTAAAGGAAAAATCAATGCTACTCGATCTCCCAGCGAAAAAATACTCGAGCCCCAAAACAAATATCTCGAGTCAATTCTCGAATCACAATAGCCAACCCCGGAAGTATCTTTCTTCCCCAACTTCTTTCCACTCCAGCTACCTCGTGCATCAGTGCACCATGCACGCCGATCAACTCAACTCCAGTCGACAGCGCAACCCTCCGCAAGTCGACAACGACGTACTCAACCCGATCAATCACCCCAAATCCTGATTCACACCGTAGATCAAAATATCATATTCGAACCCAAAACAGGCAGAAACCAGATCACCTAAACTACCCTGCGCCTCCTACCTCCAATCACCGGAGTCTCATCATCGCATCAGGAAACACGCCACACTCTCATCTCTTCCATTTCCCAGAAGGCGGTGGCACTCGATCCACCAGAGGCTTCACAGTGGCCTCGATTCCAGGCTCGACAAAAATACGATTTAAACCCTACGCTCGATCAAATCTCACAATCCATGCATTCGAAAATTTCTTTACCATTTTTCTGGTGATCTCACATCCACACTCTAGCTTCATGTCAAATTTCATCCACAATAATTTATTGAATCATCAGTTATTCATATAAAAGTGTTTTCGGTTCACTAACAAACTACTATGTAGATAGTTAATTTAAAATTATGATTTTCGTCTTAAAAATCATAGCTTTGTATGTTGTTTCAACAAATTAAATCAGATTTACAAATCCAGTTATTCGAATTTTTGATCTTTACTTATCTTTACTGGTACTTGAATAAACAGTGTTTATAAAATACTGTCAAACTTCAAGCAAGGTTGCAGGCCTTGATTTAAGATGAAAACTTGAATTAGCAACACTACCTAAGTTAAAACATTTATATGCAGAAGTGTTTACAATTTCTTTGCTTTACTTTGTTTAGTTAAGAGCAAACTTGAGTGAATATCAATCCCTGTAACATATAGCAGAGCAACCAATACACAGAGAAATATATACATGTGCACAACATTATATTCAAACTAGAATATTCACACCAGATTATAAATGCATCTTGATCTAGTTTAAATAATTTAAACTTGAAATTTATTGTTTACTCACCGGCATTTCTAAAAAAAAAAAAGAGGAAACTAGGTCAGATCACTCACCTTGCATTTAAACAGAGCTTGTTCCTTTATGTTTGGAAACAGAAATGCTTGAAACTGGAATGCTCGAGACTGGGATTTTGAAACTTTAAAATGGCTTTAAAACTCGAACATAAATTTGTCTGGAACCTTGCTCTAGTTAAGATGCTTCCAACTTAAATTCGAAACTGAAGTGTTTTGCTTCTAGTCTATTTCCAGGTTTGTATTTGTTTAAATTTTGTTTATGCTTTTCTCTGTTTAAAAACTGGAATTACAAAACTCTTGTATACGAAATAAAATGAATTGGTTGATAAATAAACAAGTATACCAATTTGTTTACTGTTTAAGTACAAATTTCAGAGATTTTTTTCATTTCTTTGGTGGCTGAAAGTATTATCAAACTGACTTTGTTGTGTGCTAGGGTGAAAACATTAAATGCAAATGTACTTGTGTACATAGATATTTTATACATTTGCTTCTCCTACAATCCAATTCGTATATACTTACAACCTTATCTATGTTTATATTTGTTTAACTTAAACTTAGCATACTATCTTATTTCATTCGTATGTGTTGAAGTGGTCTCGGCCTGCCTATGTATTTGTTATAGAGTATAAAATTTACTTGCCTTAACCTATTACCTTGTACTAGGTGATTTCAATGCCTGCAAGAATATTTTGCCATAGAGTATAAAACTTTCTTGCCTGCACATAAGTTTTTAGTTTGTAATTGTTATAGTTATTGTTATAGTTAGCTTGTTATTTATATCCAGTTTCTAACATAAGTGTATTATATTTTTACTTTGTTTATTTGTAAGATGCTTATATTCTTTTACTTGCCTTTACTTTATTTTAAAACTTATATTATTAAATACTTGATTTATTTAAAATTACTTTAACTATTTATAAGATATAATTTATTATCTATATGTTATTTTAATATATATATTATTCTAGAGATTCATATAAATTTAAAAACCATAATTCCTTTTTAAAATATGTATAACAAATTTTATTTATAAAAAAAAATCTACTCGTATAGACATTATATTATAAATAAAACTCATTTACATTAAAATAAATTTATAAAAGAAATTATCACTTCATTTCTTATTTTTATAAAACAAACAATTCTTTGTTTAATTTAAATCTAAGCTAAAATCATTAAACAATTTTAACTTAAATCTTAAGTATATTTTAAAGCCAAACGGTTATTTATTTAATATTTAATTTAGTCAAATTCCCAAATTACCAAAAGATTAGAATTTAAAAACATAACCTTATTTATTAAATTTTTAAAACAAATCTTAACTATTTACACTATATACAGATATATGAAAATTAATAGAAAACAATTTATCAGTTATTAAAAGATAATTTATCAGTTAAATATTTATTTAAAAGAAGATTATTAAATCAAATTCCGATCTTATTATCAAATATTATCAAATCAATTTAATTTCTAATACAAATTATTAGATTGATATTGCCAGAAATTCCGGGTCATCACACATTCAATTTCATTTTCTTGCACTTGTAATTGCAATTTATTTATTCATTCACAAATTCATTTATTTTCAATTTGAATCTCATTTCTATCAAATTTCAAATATTTATAAGTCTTCGACTTATTTACATTCCAATTTATAAAATCCTTTATAAATTCACATTACTAATTTCATTCCATTAATGAATTTTAATTTCAATTATCTTTCTGGAATTCTATTTCGAATTATAAATCCATTCACAATTTATACTTACAAATTTCATTCGTATATGAATTTATTTCTTTATCTTTCAATTCACATTTATAAATCTCATTTGTTAAATGAATTTATTTCCAAATCTTTGGTTATTACTTTATTTTCTCATTCAATTTCAATATAACAATGATAATAATCCAATATTATTATTTCCTAACAACCAAACATCCATATACTATGATAATTCATAGAAAAACATTTCTTTTCTATACAAAAATAGTTTTGGGCAAAATTATTTCATTCACCCTATTTTAAAACGATACTGTGTCAGTTTATCTTGTTTAAGAGTTTAGAAATTCCTATCGATTACAGTTGGCCACCCTGCACCGACCAGAATCTATAAACAGTCAACCGATAAGTCAACACAATACGAAACAATATTTTTATTCAATAACAAATACGCGCTCATATCTATTATTACACTCAACTCATTCTAGAGTACTACTGACTCTATCTCTAATGAGTAACACCCAACAGAGCAGGGTTGTCGCTTAACCATATGCTTTGATACCAAATGTAATAGTCCGATTTTCCGTACCCCTTGAATATACACTAATCTCCATCGATTAACTCAAGATGAATGGAAAACCGAACCATTAGGGGTTTAAAAGAAGAGGTAGAAGAAAAGATAGAAGAAAAAGAAAGAAGAACAATAGAACAACATCAGAACAGAAACAATATCAGAATCTCACATATCGCAGCGGAACAATATATAATAGATAATCACTAGTCTTTTAAAACAAAGAACTATATCAGTTTATACATACCTCAATGAGAGTCAATTTACAACTCAATACAACAATGGACAGTTATATAAACTTGTCCTCATACAGAATACACAGCGGAATAAATAAACAAGTACATATGTACGTTTCGCCATCCAGCTTGCTTCCAAAGCTCCAGAATATCCAGAATATCCTGATAACATAACTCTAGGCTGCCCGTGTGGAAAATGATGGGCACCCAGAGTTTAGAAGGGAAACAATAAACTCCGAGTCAGTCATGGTGACTGGTGTGAGATCGTAAAACAGTTTATCTTTAAAAGACAACAAAGGAATATTTTAAAATAGATTCGCAATGCTTTTTTGGAAAATGAGACTACCATAAGGCCTCCCGCACACACACACAATGCAAACGCAGAATCAGAGGAGATTTCTCCTTATGATAGTCAAAGATGCTTGATACGCAAAATCAAATCATTTTTGATATTATTATTAGTGCATAGTGTAGAAAACTTTTCGAAAGTATAATATAAATCTTAGCCAGCATAGGCATTCCGCACTTATGCCTACTATAGCTACTATGTTCAATAGCAGGTTACCGCCACATTCCATAGCAGGTAATACAACTAAAACCGTACACGTCACGTATTGTTTCTTTGGATTTCCAACAAATGGTCAGGCTAAGGAACTTCCTATGCCACGAAGGAACGCCTCTGGAAAAACGTCCCGAGAACCTAACCGGATCTCTGCCAAAACAAGGCCGGGTTACCTCTGCAAAAATAGGTAACTACTGACACGCGTATGCCATCCCCCGATCGTAACCGATCTTCCCGAGGATCCTCGATTTCCAACAACCACATAATAAGAAGTATCAACATAGGTTAAATATCTGGGCTCCATACCATGATATCACCTCTATCCAGAAGGAATGACATACACTAATGGGCGCTACTCCCTAGAACCTTGCCGCATCCTTCCTGTTTTGACCATTTCCAGGGTGTGAGGCTCGACGAAGTCTCGTCCACAAAGCTACGCTTTGTCACAAAGCCATGCTTCGGGTCAAACAAATGATCAAAGAAATGATCACAAAGATAAATGATCAAACAAATGATCATATCACAAATGATCAAACAACGATCATTTCACAGCAACACTCAGCATGCCACGTTACCAAATTGGGAGTATATTGCTGATAAATTTCAACTACATAACCTCTGAGCTCGTACGTCTCAAAGAAGGGTGTTAAGCTAAGAGAATAAATTCTCCGCCACCAACAGAAATGTATTTGAAAGAAATCAGCTTTATATCTCAATCTGTAACGTCAGACATACAATCCATACAAGTATGTTCCGAGATCGAACAGAACCAAAGGCACTTCTCACGAAGCCCTTGCACTTCCGGATAATTTTCTAATCACGTTCGGACTTCCCGTCACTAAGGGTGATAAAACCTCTAAATCGGAGATCAGCCGATGTAGCGTAACTCGATGGTAATCCTTCCGTTTTCAAAAATATCCGGTCTTCAACACCGGTCATCAAATGCAATTCATTACGACGTATCACATATTCGGAATGGGTTATACGACCCCATGGTCCTTTCCCGGTTAACCCGAATAGTGAGCGCTTATTCAAAAATAAGTGTGGCATTCAAATTCATCCAATTCACAAGAAATACCCATTCAAGGTAATTTTTGATAGTCGGTTATTTAACTATCAATAAAGATGCGCAACATCATCAGATTCCAAATTGAATTTGATTTAATTTCAACGCGTTTACTCACCGTACGGCCACATATCAACACCGAAAAATACGAAATTTGAAATCCGGTAATAATTCAATATTACGGACCCAATGGAACTAGTTTAGTCGAATTCTGAGACCGTGCCTCGGAACGATATTTTTAAATATCGATTCGAACAATAAAATTTCAAAACTGAACAATTCAATTTCAAATTCAATTCCGAAGCTTCTATTATCTTCAGTATTATCAATACGAATTTTAAAAGCTTTTAAAATATTTTTCTTCAGCTTAAAATCGAAGATTCATATTTTTATTCAACATTCAATAGATTAAATTTTAAAGTCTAATCGCCAATTTCATTCTGATAATTTGAAATTCAAGTCAAATCATCATTCAAATATTTAAAATTAATTAAATATTTTCATTTTAAATTGTTCAATATTCTGGGTCGTTACAATCTTCCCCCTTAAAAGAATTTCATCCCGAAATTACAAGTTAGGAAAAATGGTCCTTAACTCGTCTACTATTTTTCACAATTCAATAGTTTTATCAAATTTATTAAAACAAATCTTTCTACTAAAGTTTCATTATTAATTCAACTAAATTTTCAACTTCAATTATAAGTTTCAAACAACATTGTTTACTTCTCAATTCAAATTTTAACTTTCAAAATTTTCTCAATAATTTTCTAACACACGAAATTTTCAAAAAATTTTGCCAGCGTCTCCTTTGCGCGGCTAACAAGACACGACTACAAAACGTCCCTACGGACTCCCAATTTCAAAAAGAAAAGGAAAAAGCCAAGCGGCTAGACAAGAAATCAGCAAATCTCATATTGAAATTCAAATACTTACCTTTTGTCGAGAAATTCAAATTCATCTTTGAAATCAAAATTTCCAATTCCTTTATACCTGTATATCCTATACTAGCCATAATATGTAGTTACAATATTCAAACTATTTTGCAAATTCCATTACAAAATTTACAATATATACTTCTTATACATTTTTAGCTTACTATTGAAGTTACATATTCATTATCATTCAATTTTTACATTCCAAATTTAATTTGAATTCAATTCACAATTTCAATTAAATTTGGATTCAGTTTACTTCTGAATATTGAATTTTATCAGCTTCCTTTTACAACTGCACTATTTTAAATTAGTTCCAATTACTAATTCATTTCCAATTCCAATTCACTTACAAATTCAAATTTGTTTTCAACATTCAGTTTCAATTCCAGTTTTATCTTCATTCAATCATCAACTTAGAAGAATTTCAATATCAAATTTTTACTTAAGAATTTCACTCTTCATTTCTTAGGTTCAATATAAATATTCCATATACACATTATATTCATTTTCAATTTACCACTTCGGTTAAATCTACTTACATTTAAACTGGATTTCAAATTCGAATTCAATTTCAGTTTCATTTATAATTATAAGCCTTTCTTTTATAAATATTGAATTTAATTCGTTCCAACCCTTATTCATTTGGTCAATATTCAATTAGCTTCACTTACTAATTTTAGTTTAATACTTCACAAATCAAATTCAATTCCAGTTTTATTTACTTACAAATTCAAAATGAATTTTAACATTCAATTTCATTTTCTTGCACTTGTAATTGCAATTTATTCATTCATTCACAAATTCATTTATTTTCAATTTGAATCTCATTTCTATCAAATTTCAAATATTTATAAGTCTTCGACTTATTTACATTAAAATTTATAAAATCCTTTATAAATTCACATTACTAATTTCATTCCATTAATGAATTTTAATTTCAATTATCTTTTTGGAATTCTATTTCGAATTATAAATCCATTCACAATTTATACTTACAAATTTCATTCGTATATGAATTTATTTCTTTATCTTTCAATTCACATTTATAAATCTCATTTGTTAAATGAATTTATTTCCAAATCTTTGGTTATTACTTTATTTTCTCATTTAATTTCAATATAACAATGATAATAATCCAATATTATTATTTCCTAACAACCAAACATCCATATACTATGATAATTCATAGAAAAACATTTCTTTTCTATACAAAAATAGTTTTGGGCAAAATTATTTCATTCACCCTATTTTAAAATGATACTATGTCAGTTTATCTTGTTTAAGAGTTTAGAAATTCCTATCGATTACAGTTGGCCACCCTGCACCGACCAGAATCTATAAACAGTCAACCGATAAGTCAACACAATACGAAACAATATTTTTATTCAATAACAAATACGCGCTCATATCTATTATTACACTCAACTCATTCTAGAGTACTACTGACTCTATCTCTAATGAGTAACACCCAACAGAGCAGGGTTGTCGCTTAACCATATGCTCTGATACCAAATGTAATAGTCCACTTTTCCGTACCCCTTGAATATACACTAATCTCCATCGATTAACTCAAGATGAACGGAAAACCGAACCATTAGGGGTTTAAAAGAAGAGGTAGAAGAAAAGATAGAAGAAAAAGAAAAAATAACAACTGAACAACATCAGAATAGAAACAATATCAGAATCTCACATATCGCAGCGGAACAATATATAATAGATAATCACTAGTCTTTTAAAACAAAGAACTATATCAGTTTATACATACCTCAATCAGAGTCAATATACAACTCAATACAACAATGGACAGTTATATAAACTTGTCCTCATACAGAATACACAGCGGAATAAATAAACAAGTACATATGTACGTTTCGCCATCCAGCTTGCTTCCAAAGCTCTAGAATATCCTAATAACATAACTCTAGGCTGCCCGTGTGGAAAATGATGGGCACCCAGAGTTTAGAAGGGAAACACTAAACTCTGAGTCAGTCATGGTGACTGGTGTGAGATCGTAAAACAGTTTATCTTTAAAAGACAACAAAGGAATATTTTAAAATAGATTCGCAATGCTTTTTTGGAAAATGAGACTACCATAAGGCCTCCCGCACGCACACACAATGCAAACGCAGAATCGGAGGAGATTTCTCCTTATGATAGTCAAAGATGCTTGATACGCAAAATCAAATCATTTTTGATATTATTATTAGTGCATAGTGCAGAAAATTTTTCGAAAGTATAATATAAATCTTAGCCAGCATAGGCATTCCGCACTTATGCCTACTATAGCTACTATGTTCAATAGCAGGTTACCGCCACATTCCATAGCAGGTAATACAACTAAAACCATACACGTCACGTATTGTTTCTTTGGATTTCCAACAAATGGTCAGGCTAAGGAACTTCCTATGCCACGAAGGAACGCCTCTGGAAAAACGTCCTGAGAACCAAACCGGATCTCTGCCAACACAAGGCCGGGTTACCTCTGCAAAAATAGGTAACTACTGACACGCGTACGCCATCCCCCGATCGTAACCGATCTTCCAGAGGATCCTCGATTTCCAACAACCACATAATAAGCAGTATCAACATAGGTTAAATATCTGGGCTCCATACCATGATACCACCTCTATCCAGAAGGAATGACATACACTAAGGGGCGCTACTCCCTAGAACCTTGCCGCATCCTTCCTCTTTTGACCATTTCCGGGGTGTGAGGCTCGACGAAGTCTCGTCCACAAAGCTACGCTTTGTCACAAAGCCATGCTTCGAGTCAAACAAATGATCAAAGAAATGATCACAAAGATAAATGATCAAACAAATGATCATATCACAAATGATCAAACAACGATCATTTCACAGCAACACTCAACATGCCACGTTACCAAATTGGGAGTATATTGCTGATAAATTTCAACTACATAACCTCTGAGCTCATACGTCTCAGAGAATGGTGTTAAGCTAAGGGAATAAATTCTCCGCCACCAACAGAAATGTATTTGAAAGAAACCAGCTTTATATCTCAATCTGTAACGTCAGACATACAATCCATACAAGTCTGTTCCGGGATCGAACAGAACCGAAGGCACTTCTCACGAACCCCTTGCACTTCCGGATAATTTTCTAATCACGTCCAGACTTCCCGTCACTAAGGGTGATAAAACCTCTAAATCGAAGATCAGCCGATGTAGAGTAACTCGACGATAATCCTTCCGTTTTCAAAAATATCCGGTCTTCAACACCGGTCATCAAATTCATTACGACGTATCACATATTCGGAATGGGTTATACGACCCCATGGTCCTTTCCCGGTTAACCCGAATAGTGAGCGCTTATTCAAAAATAAGTGTGGCATTCAAATTCATCCAATTCACAACAAATACCCATTCAAAGTAATTTTTGATAGTCGGTTATTTAACTATCAATAAAGATGCGCAACATCATCAGATTCTAAATAATTTTCCAAATTATTTATTTTCCAAAATATCTCTACTAGATATAAAATTTCCACACTTTAAAAATAAATCAATGTTTATCTTTAAAACGAATTTCCATTTCTTTTATAAATTCCATATTGAATTTATATTTCAAATATCTACTGATATACGATTTTCAATCGATTTCAAATATTCAATCCCAATTTATCTTTAAGAAGATAAATTCTCAAAAACGTTCATTTCATATTGAAAAAAAACATTTCCATACTTATTTAATAATAAGTATTTCACAAATCTATTTATTTTCAGCATTTGAAAATATTTGATATACTTAAATCAAAATTAAGTATATATTTCATTCTTTAAGGAAATCATTCTCTTAAGCACATTTATTTGAGTCAAAACGAATGTTACGTAAAACATTGTTACGACGACTCAAAATCACTAGTATAGGGATTCAGAATTAAGATAGATATGTAAATCCCAATACTCTATAAACATTTCCTTTCGGAAATCATTTACTATAACAACAGTGTTATAGTCTACCATTTCCTTATTTCTCGAAAACGTCTACTTCAACAATGAATGTTGAAATCTATGGTTTCGATTCATAATACATTTTAAAACATCTTTAAAACGTTTTCATTCTATTCCAATATCACTTTCCCAAAACAGATCCATTTTACTTACTAATATATTCACTGTCCAAAATCGTGAATATACTTCACTAACCAAATTTCACTATTTTCTACACATTTTATTTTAAGAATTATCCACTATCCAAAATCATGGATAAAATTCCCAACCAACTCTTATTTTTTACAACATTTAACTTAAAGGATAATTCGCTGTCCAAAATCACGAATATATCTCCTTTAATAACTTCTACGTTTAAATTACCAAATTCAATTGGTTTCGGATTTATAAAACAACGTTTATAAATTTACCTTTATATTTTATAACAACTTCGCTTTATAAATTTCTTTTTATTAACTTCTATAATTCACTTATCAAAATAAGTGATTTTGGATTTATAAAACAATGTTTATAAATTCCAATTCTATTTATAAAAACTTCAATTTATAAATCTCCTTTGTTAACTAATTCAATTCATAACTGAATTTTTATACCAACAATCCATATTATAAGTTAAATACTTATAATTCATTTATTTTACAAAATCATTTCCATTTATAAGTTCATAATTTATAAATTTCTTTCACTTATAAATTCTTAAAAATTCATTTTAACGCTTATAAAAACTCGTTTTATAATCCCAATATTTTAAAGTTATAAATATCAATTTTGTACATCTTTTAAATAAACCGTTTATAATACTTTAGAAATCTCAATTTAAACCATTTTATAAATTTCTTAACTTTTATTTCAAAAATCACAATTTGGTTATATTTCATAAATATCTTAACTTTTATAACTTTAAATTTTAAACGTTTATTTATTTAAGATGAAATCATTCAAAATTTCAATAAATCGTATATTTAAAAGAAATCACTTTAAAATCTCTTTTAAAAATCAACATCGTTATTTTTAAATTTCAAAAACGAATCTGATGATGCAACACACAAATTAGTCAATCACGACATCCAATATCATATATCGATATGATAATCAACAAAAATCATAATAACAGAAATCAAATAAATATTGGTGAGAAATCCAGTTGGATCCCTCCAACCTGTTTCCCTACATCCACAGATGTTAGCACAATACCCATTCCACTTCGAGGTGGAATATCGCGGTATATGGGTTTTATAAAAATCATCCGCTTACTAACGGCGCAATAGGGTCTCATCCGCTATACAGTGCGGGAAATCAATCAATCCAATATATACATATGCCAATATGTATATATTGCTATATTTAGATATATCCTACTATATCTAATATCATATCTAAATAGCAATCAAATCAATCAATAACTGTAAAATAAATTGTTCCTTCGAGTGAGAAAATCTCACCTTTGCTTTTATTTTGCAATCCCATTTCCGTTTTGATCATTTCTTCATTGTATTAGACCTTGTATAAATAATTTTATACAATCGATTAATATTTGAAATAATTGAATAATCCAATTTTCATTTGATAATTTAATTAACCAATTTTTATTTTAAACCACTCATCTAATCTTATATAAGCTCTACAACACTTAAAATTTCCATGTATTTCTTTTAACAACTTTCCTATATATATATTTCTTCCTGTAGATAAAAGTTTTCTGTTATTATTTTTTTCTTCTTCTGTGAATATACACATACACTTGTATATAAATTTTAAAAACTGTATATTTATATATATCATGGTATTTATATTCCTATTTCATTTTTTTTTCAAATCTGTATGTATATATATACTGATTAAATAAAATAAAAAGAAAAAAGAAAAAATTTTGCTACCTTATTGCCGATCGAAACACAAGGCTACCCAAAACGATCTCCTCCTTCCTCATGAATCAGTGGCTCTTTCGAACTTATCTTCTCGAGCTTGCCTCGATCGATGCTGCATCCACCCAAGCGCGTACGAAATCGCCCATCAACAGCGATGCTTTGAATCGCGATCGCCCAACTCAGCCCCACGTCGCCATCACGACCCCAGTCTCGCCACGACCTCGAGTCGAACGACGCGACTCCATCAGCCCAAATCGAAGTCGTCGATTAACTGCCGCCTCACGTACGCGTGCGCGTGTGTCTGCCCTCCCCCCATGTACGCGAACACGATTCAAAATTAGCCATTGCTTTGATATTTTATTTTTTTTCTCAAAGGCTACTGCCATTTGAAACAAGAAGGGTGAAAGTTTGATTTAAATTTTCTGAGAAGGGGATTCGAAATGGCAGCCTTGAATTGTAAATATACTTTTGGATTTGCGAATTAAAACTGGGGGGAAGAGGATTTGCCTTCGAATGAAGATAGTTTTTTCGTTTCATTCGGCCATTGCATTTTCTTTTCAAAGGATCTGCTTGCGTGATTATTTAAAAGGATATGGGGGAACGTGTTTGCACGTTTATTCTCGTGATTGCAGGCACGATTTTAGGGCGTAATTTAAGGAATGAAACGTGTTGTTGTCGACCAAAAATTTAAATTTTAAATTTAAATTGAATTTGATTTAATTTCAACGCGTTTACTCACCGTACGGCCACATATCAACTCCGAAAATTCGAAATTTGAAATCCGGTAATAATTCAATATTACGGACCCAATGGAACTAGTTTAGTCGAATTCCGAGACTGTGCCTCGGAATGCTATTTTTAAATATCGATTCGAACAATAAAATTTCAAAACTGAACAATTCAATTTCAAATTCAATTTCGAAGCTTCTATTATCTTCAGTATTATCAATACGAATTTTAAAAGCTTTTGAAATATTTTTCTTCAGCTTAAAATCGAAGATTCATATTTTTATTCAACATTCAATAGATTAAATTTTAAAGTCTAATCGCCAATTTCATTCTGATAATTTGAAATTCAAGTCAAATCATCATTCAAATATTTAAAATTAATTAAATATTTTCATTTTAAATTGTTCAAAATTCCGGGTCGTTACACCATAGGTCTATGACAACACTTTTCGGGTGATGCAATTTTTGCCGTTGCCTTAGACCTCAAAGGCAACATTTTGACTATCTAAGGCAACATAAGTAATATTGTTGCAATAGAACCCTATTTGTATCTATAGCAACACCCATAGGTATCTGTAGCAACATTCCAAAATGTTGCTATAGATATTAACTTTCTGAATTTGTGGGGCCCACAATGTAGAGCATATTTGATTTTTTAATAAAACTAAATATTTATTTAATAAAATGCTATTGCACAGAATTTGATATTTAAACAGTAATTTATTTAAATAAATATTTTATTTCAACATTTGAAATAGTACAAATTCCTGACTCCACTATTTTACAATTCAATGATATATCACTTTGATATTCACATATACAGATATTCCTCACTACATTACTCAGTTCACTCATTACATATGCAGTTTCAATTTACACCGACACTGACACCGACACCGACACCGACACCGACACCGACACCGACACCGACACCGACACCGACAAATATATGACGAGTTGAGTGCCGAGCCGAAGGCGAGCCGAGTTGCGGGTCCGGGCGCAGCGCCGGTGGGGGTCCGGGGCCCCGCAGGTCGAACAAGTGGGCATTGCCCGATTCATCCGATTTCGGAAGATCGAGCCTTCTTTGAAATGACGTAAAATGATGCACCACACATACTTCTAAACCACCGGCCTCCATCCTCTAATTGCCTCACCAACAAACTATTTCAGTTGCCAAATTCGACTTTCGGTTGCCAAATCGTCTAATCACCTAATCACAATCGCTGATTACCCATTCCAACAACCCAAACATCATCAAACTTTCACACTGCAAATTCGCAACCAAACCAAGCACCACCCTTGGCTGATAGCAAACAACATTGCTTCTCACTGCAAGCTATATATCTACAGATTTGGACCATCAACTCTAAGCAGACTGCTTCGCCTTTCATCAACAAGAGAATCAAAGGTCAGTTCATACATGTACATTAGTTCAAAGCACCAAGCTATATATCTCCAGATTGGGACCATCATTAGCCTACAAAAGAAAAACCAAACTCGTTTACTCAATATCAAATGAACTCAATATCAAATGAATGGGGAACATATTCACCCACATTCCTTGGCATTATACTAAAAAGAGAAGACCATTTGCTACCGGGCATATGAGAAGGACCTGGATCAATTTCAGGCTTAAGGGAAGTAAAAACTGCAGTAGTTCTAGGCAAAACATCAGAAGCAATAGCAGTATTGAGCTGGGCATTTAAACAAATAAATTGCAAGCATATAACATAACTCGCTGTATTCGACCCTTTGACTTCACCAACACCATCAAGCAAAACCTTCTTACCCAAAGTAACACTACAATGCAGTTATCAGTGATAATCCACTGCCCTTATCACATCAGCAGCCAACAGTGGTGAAATAGGTGAATTACCTTCGACAATAGCAGCTATAGGAAAACCCGAAAGTAGAGAGCAACTAGGGTCGATGCAATTCAAGGTCGATTCAAGCACAACGAATACGTACATCAATGGAGGAACTGGAGTAATAGGTATAACAGGCGGACTCAAGAGAGAAGTAACAGAGCCTCATAGCAGCGGGAAATCATTGTCAGAAGCTAAGAAATCAGGCGGTAGCATGGTTGGTCGTGAAGAATGAGGCATTGAAAGCTCGATTAGATTTGGTTATGGATGGGTTCTCAAAAGGCGTGCAAGGAGGAGTACACTTCACTTAAGCCTGAAACTGAAACAACTATAGCCCGCTACATCACTTCACCGACCGCATCCAGACACATCGCCACTGCCTATCTTCTCACCGCATCCAGATCTAAACTCATAAGAGCGAAGAGAAAACGAAGTTGTGTCCCCTGAATACTGGAGAGGAAGATTGAATAGAAATGTAATAGCATCAGATCCGATTGGGTTAAAAGGGAACATCTTCCATACAGATTAGGGAAAACGAAATTAGGGATTTGGAAATTGGGGGTGAGAACGAAATGATATGAGAAGTAAAGCGGGAAAACGAAAATTTGGGACAAATTGTAGTGGTGATCCATTTTAACAATCAGATTAAATATAGATCGTTGGATCGTATTCACACGGATTGCTAATTTTATTAATTTTTTAATTTGAATACATCTATAGCAACACTATATAAAAATGTTGCATCGTGTTACACTTGTTTAGCTAGAGCAACACATTTTTATGGCTAAGGTAACACCAAAAATACAACGTTGCAGTAGGACCAAAATTTTATATCTATCGCAACATTTTAGCTGGCAACACCTTGCAAAAATGTTGCAGAAGGTCATCTATGGCGTAGTGAACCGAAGGCTGGTTTGGTGCTTTGGCCAGGCCATCATAGGCGGGACTAAAGGCTTACTCCATCTTCCCTCTAGGAGGTGCTTCGACCAGGACATGTAGATGGAACCAAAGGCTTGCAGTGCTTTGGTCAGGCCATCTTAGGTGGGACGAAAGGCTTACTATAACCTCCCTTTAAGAGGTGCTTTAACCAGGCCCTTGTGGCGGGATCAAAGGCTTTTCTTTCACCACTTATTACTTTATAGGTAATGATTTAGGTTTTTCCTTATAGTTCCTTTCCTTCATTCAATTATTGACTCTGTAGATAAACTTGTCTTAACTCTTTATTCATCAATTGTAGGAAAATACGTTGTTCGGCATTCTAATTTTTTGTTATTACGTTATCATCATGTCGGCAAAGTCGATAAGTCCCTAGTGGGATTACTTTGTGGATAACAAGGGGTTCTTCCCAATTTGGTCTGAGCGGTCCATCTGTCGGATTTTTAGTATTTGCTATGATCTTTCAAAGTACCGAGTCTCCTTTTTGGAGTGATCGTTCCTTAATTTTGGAGTGATAGTATTTTGATATCCTTCATTTGTATTCTGTCGTTCGTATGACCACTTCATCCCTTAACTCATTGATCAAACCTAGGAATTTCTTTTCAACTCTTTATTGGGATTGAAAACATACGCAATCCTCTGATGGGATAGTATTTCAACTTCGATTGGTAGCATTACTTTGCATCCATATGTCAAAGAAAATGGAGTATGTCAAGTTGTAGTCTTATTAGAAATTCGATACGCCAAAAGCACGATTAGTAGTTCTTCTACCCAGTTACCTTTGCTTTATACAATCATTTCTTGAGGATAGTCCTAATAGTTTTCTTAGCAGCTTCAATGGCTCCATTAGGCTTGGGATGAGCTACGGATGAAAAACTTTTGATTATTCCATTCTTGTTGGAAAATCTAGTGAATTCCTCACTTTCAAAGCCAAATATTATTTATGTGGTATTCCAAACTGGGTGATTGTGGTCTAAATCACAAACTTTAGTACTTTCCCTAATGTTATATTTGGTAATGGTTCTACTTTTATTCATTTGTTAAAGTAGTCAATAGCCATGACTGCAAACTTTGCTCCGCCCTTAGTTATAGGCAACAATCCAATTAAGTCAGTTTCTCACACATCAAAGGGCTATGGACTTGAGATTGGGGTTAACTCACTGAGGGGCATATGTGGAATTGTTGAAAATCTCTGACATTTATCACATCTCTTTAGGTAATTCACTGCATCGTTATTCATGTGGGGCTAATAGAAACCTTGCCACATGACCTTTTTGGCCAATTTGATGCCATTAGAATAATCTCCACAAAACCATTCATGGGCATCTTTCAATAATTTTGTGCCGCTTTCCGACTAACACATCTTAAGTAAGGGAGCGAATATCCTTTTTATAAAGTGTTTCATCCATCATAATAAAAGTTATAGCTAGGTGCCTTATCTTTTTAGCTTCCTTTTTATCTTCTAGTAGTTTCCCATCTACCAAGAATTTAACAATAAGTGTCATCCAATTATTTTCATTCTGATTATCTATTTCCGTATTAATGGTTCCTTTTAGGTTTTTACCAGTATCACTTTTTGGTTCATTTTCTTTCTTTTTGATAAAGACTAGGTATATATGTGATTCTTTGATAAAGTTCACAATATCAAGGTAATTCTTCAACAAGATTCTCCTTTTCAACGTTGTGGATAGTTCGTTCGAATACATTTCATGACTTTATCGATAATCCATATTGAGGTTATGTAAAGATTGGTCTATCAATACCTTGGAACTTACATACTGTTGATGTTAATCTTTGCAGAAATCTAATAGTTATTTAGGACATTCCATATTGGTCATACCACTTTGTTTCTAGTTGAGATTTCAGAGATAGGACTTTGGCTATTTCATTTTCGGGTGATCTTTCTGAGCTTAGACTAAATTCCATGGCCAACAACATTCTAATTTATAAGTCAATGTAGTGTTTAAAGATTACTATGTCGGATGACAATCTAATCACCAATTGGTTGGATGAATATTTGGTTGTTACTTAAATTTTTCTTCCATTTGAGTCAAATAATGGTTTTCTATTCCATCAAGTGTTGCAGGTTTGAGCTGGAGCGATGTTAGATTATAGAGAACTTATGTCGTCTCAAAGTATTAACTATTTTGTTTTGACTTGCTTTGTCGATAATGACTTCTTTTCTTGTTTCTTTCTTTACCTTAATTCTTATGCTAGAATGCTCCATACAAAAATCCTTTTTGAATTTCCACTCACAGCTCCAGTCATTTCTCTCGAGTTACTTCTTATTGATACAAGATTATTCTTGGTCATAGTATGGTATATATATCCATCATTCCAATTTTTCCGATGTTCCTTGATCTTAAGTTGGCACTCATTTACTCAGCTTCCATTACCACTTTATTTCCCATATCTTGATGATGGTAGTTGCTTACTCCTCGAATCATTCCTTGTTTAAAGTAGTACTAACATCTCTAATCATTAGTATGCCGAAACTTTGAGGTGATTCACTAATGGCGTTAGATTTTCCTTTCTTAACATATAAGAATTTGTTGTCGATACTCGAGATTTGAAGACTAAAATCATGCTTTCATACCAGTTTGTCATTTCGACTGTTCAAAACATGGTTTTCAAGACTCCTCTATCTTTCAACTTCTCGAAAGCTATTTGAACAATTAAAGAAATCTGATGCCTTAAGTAGAGGATTCCATATCTATTGTCCGAAATCCGAATTCTGGTCTTGAAATCTCATAAGCTATTTTTGCGATTGGCCACTCGTTTTTGGTCAATATTGGTAATATGCATTTTTCTTTTTAAATTTTTTTAAAGATGACCTCATCAAAACATCCTTTGGGTTAAAATTGTGGCCATCGTGATAATAATTATATATTATTTTGCAAATTGCTTTTGAATGTGTAAATTTTCTTAAATTAGTGGAATATTAAATAATACTTAAATTCCTAAAATTTCTTCTTTTGGACAAATAGTGTTTAAAAATAAAAATATGTTATCAAAATAAATCGTGGTTTGTATTATCCTACCTTATTTGGTTGGGTAATAGATTTAAGAAAATCTTAGAACTTTGAAGAGTGATTTTTCAAAAAGCTAGAGGGCTTTAAAAATAAATTTTCTGGGAATTGATCCAATAGAAGAGTCTGGGGATATCTTCGACTTGAGAATTCATTTCAATTACCATGTTGGGAATAGTAAGCTTGGATTGCAGGAGTCAATCTGCTGAAAATCGTCATCCTTCCATTTAGTCCTATCATAATCATTACTTATTTTTGGCTCTGCCTTACCCTTAATCGTCTTGGTTTGGCCAGGATTGGCCTCAATTCTTTGAGCATTGAGTCTATATCCTTCGATGTGTAACCTATGCATTGTTTAGCTCAAAGGACATGATTTTGCAGTAATAAGTTCTCTAATCTGTTACAAAACCTATGTTTTCTTCACTTGATTTGAACATGGGGATTTCATAATATTTTGAGTATGCAACCATAAAAGGTTACAGCTTATGTCCACTTGTGGCATTAACCAATGAATCAATTCTAGGTAAAGGATAGGAAACTTTGGAGCATGCCTTATTTATATCAGGAAACTTTGGAGCATGAACAAGGATGGTATTTGGATCTATATTTAGAGCATGGCTTACAATTGCTAGATCTATCCTGACCATGTTTAAGTGAATTCCGGCAAACACATCTTTGCTAGACTAAAGGAGTCGGGTAAGCTCTCTTCTAGGGCTGTTGCCTAATTCTTTTCTAATTTTTACCGTTTGGTTGAATCTGACAAATCTAGGTTCACTTCTTCTAGACATTCAAAAGATTTCATTCTTTCTTGCTTACTTCTAAAATCTAATCCATTTACCCAAACAATCTCATAATATAGAATTCCATACAAACCACATACTTTAATTATTTATTGATTCATACAGGTTTTATAATAAAACCTCCATATTTAAAACCTTTAAATTAATTTTGAAAAGAAAAATATTAATTTCCAAAGAGGTTTAAATAATAAAATCATATTCCTTTCTAAAATCTTGTTTAAAATCCTCTTGTATAATTACAAGAAAATCTATATTTTAAGCATTTGTTTAATTTTAAATTCCTTAATTTCCTTTCAAAAATAATTCATAAACTTCAAAATTCTTCTTAATAGTTTCAAAATGATAATACCAAAGAAGTTTTTACAATTAATAATTTCCTTTAAACAACAAATTTAAATAATCTTACTTTCCCATATGGATTTTCAACTCAAAATATTACCCAAAGCCATGACTTGAAATTCCAACACCAAAGCTCTAAAATTCTTATTCACTTTCAACTTTTCCTTTTAAAATATTACAATCGAGAAATGATTAATCAACCTGAAGTTCTCTTTTATATTAATCGTTCAAATATTTAACATTAAAATATCGATTGGATAACTTTGTTTATATAACAAAATACCAAAATTTTATTTTTATAATACTTCAATTCAAACACTTATAAACATATCTATCCAAACAACTTAAGAAACAAATTTCCTTTTATTTTTAAGAAAATAATAATAATCAATTACTGAATGTATATTATTTTTATAATCATTTTAATAAAATACACTTCTTAAATTTTGTTAATAATAATTTTCATATAACAAACAAACTATATTCATCTTATTACCATTCCAAAACATTTTCTTTTTACTAAACTTCCCAATAAACCATCATTTTTACATACAAATTTTAGATGCCCTTTTATAAACATCCTTTAAATATT
The DNA here is from genome assembly GCA_030737815.1 of Allium fistulosum. Classification (NCBI taxonomy): domain Eukaryota; kingdom Viridiplantae; phylum Streptophyta; class Magnoliopsida; order Asparagales; family Amaryllidaceae; genus Allium; species Allium fistulosum. The sequence goes on from CM060904.1 coordinate 1,135,646,677, forward strand.
TTATAATCGTGTATGTATGTATATTTTTCAAAAGCACGTTGGCTTGAACAAATCACAGAAACCATCACTTTATGAATAATTTCTATTCGCATACTTCTCAAGAATAATTCCAATTTTAGGTATAAGTCATTCCAAAATTCATTTTTTATTCCCAAAATATTTTATTTCTTTCAGATTTACACCTGTTAAATCCTTTATCTCTTTTCGATCAATTTTAATTATTGAGTTTCGACTAATCACAATCGCTGTATTTTCCAAATTGAAATTTTGAGTGACATTGTCCTACGGGGTTGTCTGTTGTTCAACTAATTTATTCGGGACATTAACTTTCTTGGTCTTCACTATTTCTCTAAAATAAAATATCACTTTATTAGCTTTAAAAGTAAGGAAATGATGACATGGAGGTTCGAGCCCTCCTTCTAGCTTCCAAAATGTTAAAAAATTTCTTTGTTACCCAAATATGCAAGATAAGGCAAGCAAAGTTCGGATAAGGGCTTAGGTAGCCTTATGCAAAGCTTAAGAGAAATATGTAAGTTCAAGTCCAAAAAATGGAATATGCATGTCCATATTCTGAGTCAAGTATAAAAGGTCATATGCAAGTTGGAAGTTCAATAATCGATCAAATATTTTTATTCAATTGAAGTATGCTATGCAAAGTTCATTGTCCAAGTCCTTATGTGTAAAAAGTAAAAAATGTATAATTAGCTCTAAAATCCCCAATTCAATTTAGGGTTGCAACTTTGAAAATGTGAGAAATGAGGAAAGAGAAGTCCGCCCTCTCCTAAGTGGCGGAGAGGGGCTATTTATAGAGGTTGTATTAGGCGGGTTGGCCACCATGTGTCTATACAGCTATACGTCCACTATCTCTTAGGTGATCGATACCCTCCTCAGTTGTCGATATTCGACATCTCGCATTATAGTAGACTCTCGACAATCCATGTAATTGTTGATGCTCGGCAGCCTCCATTTCTTAGACACTCATCACTATTATCTGCTAGAATTGCTTTACAATAGTAATGTTGTGAAGGCTCAATATATTCTACTCGTAAGAAAATACTTATCATGCCTTATTAAAGCGGAAACCTTCCTTGGTTGCATATTCTACGACACTCTTTGTTGTATAAGTTCGACACCCCTTTCATGGTTCAGAAGCTCGATACCTTCTTGATATTGGGTATTCAGCACCACTTATTCTTGCTATTGAGATTCAATATCAGTTGTTACAACAAATGCTTGTATAAGCTTGCCATCTTTGATCGTCGCCATTTGATAGTCTTTCATACTCGTAGTAGCTCAATATGACCATTATAAGCATAATAACTTCATGTTAGAAACTCAACATCTCCAGATGGTACAGCTCTCTTCCTGTGTTTCATGCCCTGCAACTTTATGTTGTAGAGGCTCGATATCATTCGGGCTATGGAGACTCGGCACCACTCCTCGGCTTGCTGACCATTTAAAGTTCGACGTCTCCTTGAAACTCGATATCTTTCTTTAATGTTAGATGTTTGGCGTCCCCATATTTGGTGACACTCTTTGTTGTAGTAGCTCGACATCCCTTTTGTCATTGTAAAAGCTTGCTAACCTCACATTTTATAAGCTCGTGAATTTTTATATTTATACGTTCGGCAACCTCATCATTTAATAAACTCAACATTACTACTACATAACTCCGAGATTACTTTTATGCTCAATTCCATTCTTTATGGCTAAAAGTTTTGACATCCTTCCTGCCTTTGAATTTGACACCCCTTTTGGCCTAATATCTTCATCCTAGATGCTTGTTATGTTATTGACTTGGGAGCTCAATATATAATCATAGATTTATTAACTCGGCATGCATTTATAAGCTTGATATACTTACTTTAGATGCTCAATATACATATTTGTAGTAACACTACCTTCCATTGCTTCTATATTTTCCTGCTTATTCCTCTTAACATAGTTGTTAGAAAATATATGGGTAACATAATTGATTTCTTTTTGATCGCCTGACTTTCCTTTCTACCCTGCAACTGTGCTTCATATGACATTTGGTTACCAATTAATTCTTTAACTTAATTTATGATATACTAATATCATTTGCTTCATCTATTGCTAATGTCTTTTGGTCATATTCTGAAGAGAGTGAATTAAAGATTTTCCTAACTTGATCCTCTTCTGAGAAATTTTCCATAATGATATTAATAAATGAACTATATCCTCAAATCTAGAATCCATGTCAGAAATAGACTCATTTTGTTTCATTTTAAAAAGTTGAAACTAGTTGATTAGCATGGAAATTTTAGTTTGTTTTTGTTTACTAATACCCTCATGTGTGAGATGCAATGTTATTCAAATTCCATAGAAAGACTTACAAATAGAAACTCGATTAAATACATTTTTATATAAGGAGCAAAATAAAAATTTTATGGCCTTTGAGTTATGGAGTACTTGTGCCTTTTGGTCTATGGTCCATTGTGAATATTTAGATTGGGGTTCAATGTATTCACTTTGTGTAGTGTTCTAAATATCTAAGCCATTGGATTGTAAATAAATTTCATCTTATATAACCAGTAAGCATAATTATTACCATCATATAGTGGGGTCTGGCAGTTGATTATCCTTCTACAAAAGTGTTAAATAGTGTACTGCCAGTGTTACTAGCCATTTATAATTTTTAAAAACCAAATAATGAGTTTTTTAAAACCTAATGCTTTGATACCAAATGTGGGAAAAGGTGTAGTATTAATTATACTAGTGTGGACGGATCTTAAAGCTGCTATAACACAAGATGGAGGGTGAATAGTGCTTTATAACTAATATAGAACTTTTCTAAATAGTTTCAAGATTTAAATCTAAACATGGATAATCAACACAAATATATATATTAATAGGTAGTTACTGATATATATATATATATCTTATATATAAAGAAAATACTTTGGTCAAACGGTCAAAGTGAAGTCGTTTTCAAGATACCTAAATAGCCCATTACTGAAGTTCAACAAACGTGCTAACACAGGGACACTTCTGTCATTTCCATTTCCCGCTACAGGTTCTCATTCCACTTCCTCACATAATTTCTCCATTTCTCCCTCAAATCCACGCCCCAAAAACTATTTCTCCATCTCCCTCCAAGTTTCAACCTATGCCATTTTAGTTTCACTAAAATCGCCTTACTGCCATCGCCAATTGATTGATACCCTATATCGTCAACATCCCTTACCCTTCAATGGACTAGACGGACATATAGCAAACGTCGATTTTTCAAATTGTTTTGTGGATTTGGCTTACGAGGTACCATTAAAAAAAAAATTACCCCTGCATCATTCACGATTTCATTCATATTTTTCCAATTTTGTTGGTTGAACCTTGCTTCCCCTTAAACTGAGTTCCATGCGTTATCTATATCCCTAAAATTGAGAAGAACCATAGTTTTTATTGTTGTTATTATTTGACTTCCTCATTATTAGTGGTCTGTTATGAGAAATTTGTTTACTTTCAAGGTTTTTATATATATATATATCCAAACTTTCTTAGTTATGTTGCTGGAATTTTCAGAGCTTAGATATTTAATTGGTGTAAACTTCTTAGCCGTTCATCCAATAATGGTGTCGAAGCTCTATTATTTGAAAGTCTTCCTTCAGTATGCAAGGTATGAAACTTCCTTCAGCAATGACTGTCCCACTTACAATTTACATTTATCTAAAATCAATATAGTTGCTGCAGCCATTTTGTGTATTGTTATTATAAGGTCAGTAGATTGTTCATTTTGAGTTCAAAGTTTATACGTGTTTGGTCCAATTTGTGTAAATGGAACAGTAAAGAGTACAAGATGTAAATATAAATCATGTGTTAGATGCTTATGTCAACCACATATATGTTTTACCATGGGAAATTAATAATTTACAATATCACTTGATAGTGTTGTTTGATTTTCAAAAACCAATGTTTGATACATCATATTCCTGATGAATGTTGCTAATACATATGAAAAGTTTGCAAAACAATCCAATGAAATATTAATGATTTTTAAGTATAGTATTTAAAGTTCTTTAAAGTTGCATCGAAGACGATTATCACTCACTATGTACTTTTGGGATATGCCTTTGTAAAATTATAATGCTTTTTTTACATATATAATCTTCATCGTTCTATTTTCTGTAATTTTTCAAACACCCAGAGAGTAGTCAGAACAATTTTTCAATGAACCTCGACTTCCATGTCTGTTTTAACCTGATGATTTATGTTTCAAACTTTATTGACATGCTTGAAGTCCTAAAATTTTAAATAGGTACAAAATACGCATTCCACAAGTGCTTACATTATTGTTTGCTACAACTATTTTAGGTAGACTATTGTATGGCTAATTAATTGTTTATCCAGCAATGTGTATATGTAAATATATCAGACAACAAATATACGTGTAGTCGTACTTATTTGTTTAATCTGATATCGTATAGCATCGCACTCTACCATCTTTAAGTTCAAATCTGGCATATGTTGTTTGATGATTTTGTTATTGAAATCATTATGTTTTATAATTGCCAGTAATGTTCATATCCTATAGTTAGTGCATATGTATGCAATGTACGTGGAAAAACGTACGTAATATTGAAGTACCTTTATTTGTAAACCGTATTTGAAACATTGATTTGTCGAAAGACGGGTGGATTGTAGGCAAAGTAGTTGTGTGATGTAAACTTTTTAAGGTTTATAGTTTGTAGTTTCATACTGCTTTTGAGGTGATTTAAGTAATTTGGACCATGTTATTATCCACTTTATGTAATTCTGATTGCTAACGGGCGGTACATAATGTTTGAATCCATGCAGTAAATGAACATATCAACAACATTTGTTTATTTTACCCATCAAATAAATAAATTATGCCATGTAAAGATCCAGCTTGATTAGCAGGAAAATGTATTATAGGCTATTAATTCCATTGGTGATATTACCAAAATTAAAAAGTAGTTTGGAATTGGGACATTATGTCCCTTTAAGTTTTCTAGCTAAAATTTTTTGTAGTTGCATCGGCGGTGGATATCACACACCGCCTATGCTTCTACCCAATTCTGCTGAAAGTTGATCAATATTTTAAGCATACATACTTTATAGTGTACTACATGTTGTTTGTTTCTATAGCCTGAAAGATTACTCATAACATTTACTTGCTTAACCCTTCCAACTCAGTTTCAAGTTCATGATATGTGCTTCGGACTTGGCTTATGTGTTTGGAGTTTGCTCAAGATACATTCAAGCAGACCATATATCAGTTTTCATTATTTCTATATTTGAGGTATGTACGTCTGACCATAGTTAAATGATTATTTTATCAATGTTAGCATATAGACATGAAATATTTATGTACTTGCAATGCTTTTGTTCCCAGTATGTCATATCAACTTGTTGTCAGTCAGTTTAAACTATAAATCTTTAATATGTTGAACTAAGTACTTACTATTGAACCCAGCAGTAGACCGGGACAAGTCAGGAAGGAGGGTGCAGGTTTCCAAACTCATAACGCTTGAATTGGTAATTTTTTATATTTGTTTCCTAAAATAAGTAAGGAGGGATAATGTTAACTGCGCGTTGTAATTCATTTCCACTAATCCTTGCCAAAATTCACATTTTGCCTAAGTAAAAAATAAATACACACATTACTCCAAACTAATATCAATTAGGATAATTTAAATTAAGATTAGGCAATAAAAAAACTTTTTTTTCTAAAAATTTAGTCACATTATTTATATATAAATCATGTATTGTTAAATTGGTCATCAAATCATTAATCCTTAACAATAATACCATGGATGAACGTTTTTTATGCTTTCAATCAACCTGGTTTATCCAAACTTTTTTTGTTATGCTGCTGGAATTTTCAGAGCTTTGAAATTCAATTAGTGTAAACTTCTCAGCCATTCGTCTAATAATGGTACTGGAGTTCTATTAATTGGAGTTCTTCCTTCAGTGTGCAAGGTACGAAACTCCTCTTCGGCGATAAGTTGAATTTTTATTCAGTCGGTATATTTAGCAATGATCAAAATTAATGTCATGTTTTGTTTTTCAATATTTTCCTTCTCATTTTTGGGATATTCTTACCAAGGCAATAATGTTTGCTTTGTGTGGACATGATAATGTTGGTTGTTCCATTTTTATCAAACCTACTTTATGCAATCTTCGTACCAATACATTAAACACGTAAGTAGGTTATTTTAGGTATACAGTAAATATGCTCGATAAATTTTAAAAATAGACAAGCACATCCATAATACTTCATTTCTTTCACCATATTCCCTTTTTTTACTTCTTACATCTGCTAATTATGTTTATGTTTTATTAAGCTTTAGGTCCATATTTGTGTATTATTTTCTCCAATGGAATCATGAATGGAACAGGTTTATCAACTTTATAAAGCCATACTCAAATCTTTACTTCCCTTGGTTGAAGCTATGTAATTGTATACACATATTTGTACATAAGCTCTTAAGTTTCTTTTCTTTCCTAAACAATGGATTAATATTTATTAAGTAATGTGTATTACTTGATTGAAAATTGTGCACAATTTGTGTTCAATTTGTATTACTTGATTCAAGAATACATTACTTCTGTATCAATATATTTGATGTAAATTACAATTAAAGGATGTTTGTACTTTTCTTTGAATTTAAGTTTAATGTACGGTTGAGGGACATGATAGTGTTGCTTTATGAATTTAAGCTTGAGTGATGATGTTGGTATGGTGAACATATTCTTTTTTTGTGGCTAAAATGTTTAAATACAAGTTGAAAGAGATTCTGTTTCTATACTAACTATGTGGTTGATTGTGTAAAATAATTAAACATTAATTTGTTTTGAATTCATGAATGACAAATTGAATTCTGATAGAAACCAAACTAATGATGACCTATTGGTTGTTTCATTAAATTAATAGCCGCCAGCAATAATTTTTACAAGAACCAGTTTTGGATTAAAAAAGTTCCAATAATTTGTGAGAGGCAAAAAAAAATTTTTCATAGTTGTTTCTTTACATGCTGATGTTACTTAACTCCCATATGATAGTGTTCACATTATATAATCAAGTGTCTTTTGTAAAGAATTTCTATTTTTACATCTGATCATTTCTTTATATTAGTTGCATGATTAATAATATATTTTAATCTGTTGGAGTAAAATCTAAATTTAATGTCATAAATTGTTTCTCCCACAGAACTTTGAGAAGGGAAAATCAATGCTTTGAAGTTTTAGAGTTAGTAATAAGTTAATCTTTTTGGTTAATTAATAGAATTACCAACTAGGAAGATTCTAACATAATATATGATCAAGTAACTTAACAAATGTAGTAGATAAAAGTAACTAGAGCTTTACTTTTTGAAGCCAAACAACATCAATTTATAGTTTTGCATGCTTATGTGCCTACCTATCAGTTGTATACATAAGTCTGGCCAAAAGAGACACTGGATATAAAGCTACTTTGGACATAAAATGTTAAATAGGGAACCATCTTGGAATAACATTAAAAATTAGCTTCAATTTTTCACAACACCTCCATCGGGTGTGTCGTACGTATACCTTACAAATGTTGTTTTTTAATACTAGTTACTCCTACACACGAGCATCGCATGTGCCAAAGTACTCATATATGTGTTTTTGTGTGTGTAGTCAAAGCATTCAAAGTTAAGCCTTTTGTGTTTTGCCAAAATTGTCCATCGTAACAGCGCAAACGAAATGGAAATATAAAGGATAAGTCTATCATCTTTTTTTCCCACGTTCTCTTGCATCATGTTACTCGGTATGCCAGGAAGTTTCCCATCTTCTCCATTCTTCCATCGATCCACAACTACTTCAACTATTCTCAAAACGTAAGAAAACCCTAGCTGTTGCTTGCTTCAAATCAATATTGACGATCTCCAGTGTTCTTTATTCGGCTTTCAATTTAACCCTTTGTTCAAAAGTTCCTCCTTTTTGGACCAATCTCCTTCACACAAACGACTATATTTTACTTTAATTTTCTCAAACAAGGTATAATTATTTCTCTTCTATGTGGAATTATTTTGTGCATATGTTTGTTGATTTATGCTCAATTTGATAAAAATAAGCTTGGAATTTAGGCAAGATGGACAACTCAATAACTTATTTCCTATTGCCATTACAGTATTTTATATTCTTCTACTTTCTTACTATGTTCTAGAAAGAAGAACAAATCCGTTACAATTGAGATTTATGAGTTGTTTAATGTAAGTAATTTTAAAGAACTGGATGCTAACGAATAAATTGCTAATTTTTAATTATTAATTTACTGTAATACTTTTTTTTGTGTATCAGTATTTGATTTTAGATTAAATTAACAAGTTTTTTGAAATGTAGGAAGCTGGATACTTTACATTTTTGATCATCTAATGTGTGTGTGTGTGCAGGGTTTAAGCTACTATTCTACTCCTATATAATACCAATATTATAAAACAGCAGCTATAGTTTTTTTTAATGACATTGCAACCTTTTTTAAGTAATTGATCTAAAGCAGGTATTTTGATTCTTTGTAGTAGATTGACCTAAACAAACTATTTTTGTGATGACTTTAGTAGTTTGTTATGTGGTTTACACAGTACACATTATTTTTTGTGATGGCTTTATACCACACTAAGAATAAATTGCGACTCCTCATGACTTTTGCAGTTGTCGCTTTTATGATGGAACTAATTACAAAGTTCTCACAGGAGGCAATGGATATACGTTATTTTATAATATATTTATATACAGTAGTCATTTATCTACATAAAGCAACAAATGATACATATTCTCAAATAAAAATTGGTCATATAGTGCCAACATACAAAGATACCTTTTATAGGCTCTCTTGGTCATTGCAGGTAGTCACTCTAGATATTATATCTATCTTACAATGGATATATTATGTAATTTTTTCTTTGCTTTATATTTTATGAAATGAGTTATATGTTGTATTAGTTAACTTGTATTATGTGGTTTCAAGTTCTTAAACGCTCCTTAGCTGTTACTCTAGTCAACAACGACACTGTATTTTATTCTCATGAATTTAGCTCTTTTGAATTTTTTTTCTTCTATTCTGATTTTATCATTGTTGTTAGCACCAAAATTGGTCACTAACCTCGTAGAAGAAGATTGTGAAGAGATATAAGTGATGAAATCAAATTAAACAGAGAAGACAGTGCTAATTTAAATACAGAAAGTAAGAACACCAAATTTATAGTGGTTCAGCGTAATTGCCTACGTCCACTTTGAGGTTAAACTTTATTGATCTTCTTTATAGTTGATTACAAATACAATTCGTGAATCAAATGCTTGAATGAAGTTGTTAAGTAGAGAAAATGAGTCTTGAAAATGGCAGAGTCTCCCCGGTGTTTTCTCTCCAAAAAAGGATCCATTTCACTGTGACCCTGCCCCTCTATTTATAGGCAAAGATGGGCTGGACTTCCCAAGTGGGCTGATTGCCGAACGCTCCAGCCCGAGTACAGTGGTCGCCGTATGCCGAGCAAGGTTCGCCGAACGCTCTGCGCCGAACCATCCCTTCTAAGCCGAACGGTATGTTGGTGTCGTGGGAAATGTGGGATGGTTGTCTGTTGAGGCCGAACGCTCTGCGCCGAACCATCCCTTCTATGCCGAACGGTATGTTGGTTAGTTGTGCTGAATGTCTCCTGGATGTCGAGTATTACGCCGAACACCATGGGATGCCGAGTACTCTTGTATGCCGAGTAGTCTTGATGCCGAGTACTCTGGTATGCCGAGCAGTCCTGATGCCGAGTACTCTGGTATGCCGAGCGACCTTGTATGCCGAGCAGTCTTGATGCCGAGCAGCCTTGATGCCGAGTACCCTGGTATGCCGAGCAGTCTTGATGCCGAGTACCCTGGTATGCCGAGCAGTCTTGATGCCGAGTACTCTAGTATGCCGAGCAGTCTTGATGTCGAGCAGCCTTGATGCCGAGCAGCCTTGATGCCGAGTACCCTGGTATGCCGAACAGTCTCGATGCCAGACACTAATGGAGGCCGAGTACTATGCCGAGTATTCATGGATGTCAGTTGCCTCGCCGAACACTCCTTGATGCCGGTCGCTCTCTGATGCCGAGCACTTATTGCCGAGCACTAGTTGCCTGGTCAAATCCCCAGGAAACACTTGCCCCCCAAAGTGTATCTCGTGGCCAAACGTGGTGCGCTTTGAATCTGGTACAATCTACCTCGGAGGTACCCTCTCGAGAATGCTAGCGAAGGGAGGTGCAAGACGAACAAGCTTGGGATGCCGAACGACACGTTCTGAGCCGAACGTTCCTAGCGTGCCGAACGTCATTCCACCTTGATGCCGAGCGCTCCGGTATTGACCGGCTCTACCGGGTATAGCCCCTTCGACTTCCACCATTCCCCTCTATAAAACCAGGTCCTTTTCTTCTTCTCTCCTTTTACTTCTTATTTCCACCGTTCTCGCAATTCTATTCAATCGTCCGAATTTGAGACTTAACTACACCATCTCAATCTCTGATCTGCAAACTTAGGTATTTTTCCTCGTATATTCAAACGAGATGTTCGAACGATGTCATGTAGAGGGTTTCTGTATAGCTTGTCTGCATTGTCGAACGACATAGCGTGGAGGAGTTAGGAGTATGTCCACTTATCGTCTTAGTTTCCTCGTGTTGAATCGAGGTTAAAGGGAAGAAAAAGAAAGAAGGTGTTAGAGGGGGTAATGGCGCCGTTCGCTGCTCCGGCGCATGTCGTCATGTGCCGGACGGTGTAATGGTTAGTTGCCGAACGGTACCTTGGCCGGACAATGCCAGGCCGAACGCTCGCTAACATGTCAAACTATAATTGAGCCGAACGAACTAAAGCCGAACAATGCCCAAATGCCGAACGACTGACACGCCGAACATTGACTTCAGGCCGAACGTTGAATCCAGCCGAACAGTCCTTAGGTCGAACCGTGACTTTAGCCGGACAAAACAATCACCGAACATTCCCTAGGTCGAACAATGTCTTCTAGCCGAACAAATACAATTGCCGAACACTTGACATGCCGAACAATACAATTGCCGAACACTTGACATGCCGAACAATACAATTGCCGAACACTTGACATGCCGAACAATACAATTTCCGAACACTTGACATGCCGAACAATACAATTGCCGAACACTCTTTAAGCCGAGCCTAACACAGCCGAACACTATACTTAGGACGACGAACATTACTTAAATGCCGATCAGTATAAATGTTAAACTACACTTAGGCCGGTTACTTTAGAAATCATATGTCTTTTGAACCTGGAACTGTAATCACCTCAAGGCGGGCTTTTAAGACGGTCAGCGATGACGGTCTTCGAAGGCGATGATTCGAAGCTTATTATTATATCTTTTAAAACATTCTTATTGTCTGTACACAATTGCTTGCACTAGTTCACACACCACGTGGGGGAAAACTCGTGTTGCTAATTCTAACGCTCAACGTTTTTCAAGTATAGCTTTCTCAAGCATTTAGCCAGGTTCATTATTTATTCGGGATGTCGAGAAAATCTAGTTCTGCCACCATTTCTGACAGACCTGGGCCGTCAGCAAGGCAAGGAGCCGCTGATTCTTCTAACCCGTCTATCTCTCCCGCCCATAACTTGGCGCCCGATGCTCTGGAGTCAACCATCTTACTGGACAATCCGATCGATTCTCAAGCCTCGAAGATCAACGAGGCTGCTCTGCGACGGATATGTTCCATTCACGGGATTCCCTTTGCTGACGTGCTAGTTCCTTCGAGACACGACCGCCCTCATCTGCCCCCAGTCGGGTACACAGCCTGCAACAAGTTCATGTGTTGGATGGGCAGCGTGCCTCCATTCAATTTATTTCTCCGGGATGTGCTGCAGTATATAGACATAGCTCCGTCGCAGCTGCACCCGAATGGCCATGCGTTCCTATATGGGACTTATTTACTTTTCATGGCCGTCTTCTCCAGACCTCCAACCCCCGGTGATATCCGATACATTTATATGTTCAAGAGACGGAAAGATAGCCCTTCCTTCATGTTCCTCGAGCCATACCACAAGTGCCAGATCTTGACAGGGGCCTGTAGCAAATTCGCCCTGTACAAACAGGAATGGTTCTATGTGCGCTGCCCGTCTGGTTTTGCTAGGAGATGGGTTGAAGGCAGTAAGTCTCTCTGCTGAATCGTTATTCGTATTTAATGGGAGTCATGTTTTTCCTAACTCTTCATTTCATCTTTTCAGGTATCAACCCGCGTCCTAAAGGCCGAGGATATTCTGATGCTGTCGACGCGATTAGAGCTCTTCCGGCCGAGGATCGAGATATTCGAGCTATCATTTCAAATGAATCGCTGTCGGGGTTCGGCTTGCTAGCTCCTGGTCGTCGGATCAGCCTTCCAGAAGGTGTTACAATTCCCAAACCTCCATCTGGTAAAGGGAAAAAACTTGCTGGCCCGTTGTCGCGTCGCGCTCCCGACACGCACGAAGAAGGCGAGCACAAAGAGGATGATGCCCCCGAAACTCAGGGCGAGAACGTGGGTCCCGCTTGGAATCCGGCAATCGAAGTTCAGGATATTGAGACATCATCCTCCCCTTCGAAGGGAAGGAAAAAGCCGAAATATACGGTTCAAAAGGAGAAAGTTGGTGGCACCTCAAAATCTACGCCTACCCCTCCTGAGAAAGAGGCTTCTTCGCAGCATCTGGAAAGTTCTCTGAGGGGTCTCTCGAACCTCTCTATTCCCGAAGACATACTTAATTATGGGTTCGATGATCCTGAAGCTCTCAAATTCTCCTTGCCCGCTAGAGGCAATGTAGGAGTTCAACTCCCGGCTCAAAGAGACAATACTCCGATTAGCAAAGATAAACGAACGGGTCCGTCGGGGGGAACACTTAGGACACACACGCACATGCGCATTCCATAATATACTTCAAGTCTTTTTAATTCGTGAATTTTCCTTAACTCGTTGTTATCTCCCTTCTTTGCAGGTGATATGGGCCGCTCACACGGACTTGATCGCCTTCAGGGGTCTTCTATATTCCATCACTCCGGACGGGATTCCGGTTCAGGCAGACGCCGGGACCGAGGTGATTATGAAGATAGGGACAATCGTCCACGCGAGTCGTCTTACCGCAAGAAAGCACACTATCAATCTTCCCAGTCCCGCGATCTTCCTCCTACAACTGAGCCGGATAAAGAGAAGTCTTTGCAGAAGGGTTATCAGTCTGATGCTGCTCGAGAACAACATTCCAGTTCATCGAGTACGAGGCAAGTTCGAGAGCCGCGTAAAAGAACGGAATTCTCTAAGCCTCCTCCTCCTACTCCTGCCGTGGACCCAACTGTTGCGGAAAAGATGGTCGACCTTAAGGCCAAGTTTCCGAAAATTTGTTTTGACAGTTTGAAATTCCTCCCGGCCATCCATCACATTCCTGGGCACGTGAAGCAAAGTGCCATTGCCTGCAACAATGACATCTATGTTCAACATGACGCATTCGTGCACTTGGTGGAGAAGATCTCAGAAGTATCTGTCGAGCGTCAACACGAGATTGACCGTCTGAATCTGGAGGCTGACAGCGATAAGAAAATCATCAAACTCCAAGACGAAGAACTCGCCTCTTATAAGTCAAAGCTAGAAGCCGCTGAACAAGGTGCAAAAGATACTACTGAGGCAGTTACTCGCTTAGAGGTGGCTCACAAAAAGGAGCTTGACGAAGCAGTTCAGCGCAGCGGCGCCCTTGCCCTAGAAAAAGACTCTGTCCAAAAAGAAAGGGACGCGCTCGCTACTCAAGTCAAAGAGCTGAAAGAACAACTCTCCAAGGAGAAAGAAGACAAAATAGCCGCTCAGGAAGAATCACAGCGGTATTGTGATGAGATTGTTGCTACCCGACTCCTGAAGGCAAAGCTCGACGGTGAACTTGCCGGGGTCAAGAAAATGAAGGATGAGGCCCGTGAGGAGGGCAAAAGAATGGCTGTGGAGGAGCTTGATTCTCGCCTTGAGGCGGCCGCAGAGGCCGGCAGGGAAGAGGTCAAAAGTATGTTTGACTCGTTGATCGCCGAGTACGGAGCCCGCGTCCTTATGCACCGCGACCTAACATTCTTGGGCGACGGCTACCACGAATCCCTAGCTGAGGCATGGGAAACTCTGATAAAGATCAAGAAAGTCGAGTCAGGCTTCGAAGAAATCGACGAGGATGCATTGGTGAAGGAGTTCCTGAGGGGGAATGAGCCATCGGATTTATCTGCAGCATTGGCTCTTTATGGCAAAGGCTCTTCCCCTTCGAAAGAGAAGAATGACGAGGCTGGCCCGTCAGAGGCCGACGTTACTACTCCTCACATCGCCGCTCCTTATGCTGCTCAATCTGCCGGCCGGTCGACGCTTGATCCATTCGAGCAGCATGCCAGTTATGATCCCGAAGATCCCGGGCTCGGCGTTCATGTGCTGTCACCTATCCTGGAGGGTGAAACCCCGCGCGCCACCGATAGCCAACCGGATCCTGGTAGGAAATTCTTCTTTCTCTTGAAGTCGAAGAGATCCCGTCATTTTTCAGCAATGGTTATTCATTCTAATGCCCATTTCTCATATTTTTGTGCAGGTTGTTCTGACGCCGAGCTAACTCCGAGGAGCGATGACGCCAAGGAGGAAGCAGGGAAAACAAGCGACGTTGCTAACGCAGGGGTAACTCCCGGTCCAGACGCTCAAGTGATCGGGGCGCTTGATGATGAAAAACTCGATACTTCGTCTCCTGCCGAAGGAAGCGATGAAGTTAAAATCATTGGCGCCTCTGAACATACTTCAGAGATGAGCATGAAGGACCGTCTCGCCGACGAGGAGAAGAGAAAGGTCAAAGTCAAAGTTGAATCTGAAGTCCTGGAACTCACTGACCCGCGGAACAGACCTTTGAAAATCATTCTCCCGGGCAGGTCCAAACCACTAGATGTTCCGTCTCCTACTCCTGACTCCGTCTCTCTAGCAAGCAAAAAGTCCAAGAAAAAGCGTGAGGGAGAGGAGTCATCGGAAACACCAAAGGCAGACAAGAAGAAGAAGTCGAAGAAGTAATCGATGCACTTGTTCAACAAGTTTCCTGATTAGGTTTTGTAATTGTCTTTATCTCCCATGATTTGTAGTTTGTATAGAGAGGTCTGAATTTTGTAGGAGTGATCATGTATCCCCATTTTGGACTTATTGAATAAAGTTTTAGTTTCTTTTTGTTTGAATGATTCTTTTGTCTTTATTTGGTTTGCCGACACTGCGCTCCAAGGACTTGGAGACTTGAGACTGTTCACACTCTAGTCCGTGCTCTGGGGACTTAGAGTTCTCCGTTCCGCATTCTGGGGATTCGGAGATTTGAAATCGTTTATACTCTAGTCCGTGCTCTGGGGACTTAGAGTACTCCGCTCCGCACTCTGGGGATTTGGAGATTTGAAATCGTTTATACTCTAGTCCGCGCTCTGGGGACTTAGAGTACTCCGCTCCGCACTCTGGGGATTCGGAGATTGGAAATTGTTTATACTCTAGTCCGCACTCTGGGGACTTAGAGTACTCCGCTCCGCACTCTGGGGATTCGGAGATTGGAAATCGTTTATACTCTAGTCCGTGCTCTGGGGACTTAGAGTACTCCGCTCCGCACTCTGGGGATTCGGAGATTGGAAATCGTTTATACTCTAGTCCGCGCTCTGGGGACTTAGAGTACTCCGCTCCGCACTCTGGGGATTCGGAGATTGGAAATCGTTTATACTCTAGTCCGCGCTCTGGGGACTTAGAGTACTCCGCTCCGCACTCTGGGGATTCAGAGATTGGAAATTGTTTATACTCTAGTCCGCGCTCTGGGGACTTAGAGTACTCCGCTCCGCACTCTGGGGATTCGGAGATTGGAAATCGTTTATACTCTAGTCCGCGCTCTGGGGACTTAGAGTACTCCGCTCCGCACTCTGGGGATTCGGAGATTGGAAATCATTTATACTCTAGTCCGCGCTCTGGGGACTTAGAGTACTCCGCTCCGCACTTTGGGGATTCAGAGATTGGAAATTGTTTATACTCTAGTCCGCGCTCTGGGGACTTAGAGTACTCCGCTCCGCACTCTGGGGATTCGGAGATTGGAAATCGTTTATACTCTAGTCCGCGCTCTGGGGACTTAGAGTACTCCGCTCCGCACTCTGGGGATTTGGAGATTGGAAATCGTTCGTACGAGTCTGCATGTCGTGAATGATAATGTAGTTTATCACCCAATTAAGAGATATAGAAATTTCATAGAAAATGTGGCTTCAAGCCTTTATTAATGAAAATCAACTAAATCGCTTGATTACAACTTTCACAAGGAAACTAAGTCATTATTGAATGGAAACATGCAGGAAATAACAGTGCCTACAACAAGAAAGGAAAACATGCTAAATGTAATAGTGCCGCAAATGTTCACTGTTCCATGCTCGGGGGAGTGTCGCGCCATCAACGGTCGCTAGCTTGAATGTTCCTTCTCCAAGCTTCCGTTCAATGGCGTATAGACCTTCCCAGCTGGGATTCATGCGTGATGGTACCGGGAAGACTCGTTTTAGAACGAGATCACCCACATCGAAGATTCTTGGGCGGACTCTGCCGTCGTAGTAACGCTTGACTCGATGTCTGTGCGCCGCCGCCCTCAATTCAGCTTCTTCACGCTTTTCGTCGATGCAGTCCAGTGATTCCAGCAAGAGGTTTTGGTTCGTCTTGGGATCATAGTATGTCACTCGGTGCGATGGAACTTCAAGTTCCACAGGTATAACGGCTTCAGAGCCGTATGCCAAGGCGAACGGAGTGTGGCCGGTCGTGGACTTGTGGGTAGTTCTATATGCCCATAATGCTGTCGGGAGTTCATCTACCCACTTGCCTCCAACCTTCTCCAGACGCTTCTTTAGTATGGACTTGATTATTTTGTTAACGGCCTCGACTTGTCCGTTAGCTTTTGGGTGTGCAACGGCGGCGAACTTTTTCTCGATGCCGTACTTTAAACAGAACTCTTTGAACTCTCTACTTTCGAATTGCGTTCCGTTGTCTGTAATGATGGTGCGTGGAAGGCCAAAGCGGCATATAATGTTTCGTACAATGAAGTTAATGACCTTCTTAGAGGTGATAGTGGCCAAAGGTTCTGCCTCAGCCCATTTCGTGAAATAGTCGACTGCAACTATTGCGTATTTCGCACCACCTTTGGATAGAGGAAAAGAGTCGATTATGTCGATTCCCCAGATCGCAAACGGCCAAGGACTGATCATTTGTGTGAGTTCCGTTGATGGAGCCCTCGGGATTTTCACATATCTTTGACACTTGTCGCATTTTCTTGCGTAGTCTGCGGCATCCCGGTTTACGGTGGGCCAGTAATATCCATAGCGGAGGATCTTCTTTGCTAGCGTTTGCCCCCCAGTATGGTCGCCACATTCCCCTTCGTGAACTTCCCTCAAGACTCGCTTTGTTTCATCATGAGCGATGCACCGTAATAATGGGACTGAGAATCCTTTTCGGTACATGGATCCATCCTGCATTACGTACCGCGCAGCCTTCCGAAGGACCTGTCGTCTTTCGCTTCTTCTTTCTGGTAAAGCCCCAGTTGTCAGGTACAGTTTGAATGGGGTTATCCACGAGTCCTTCTCGATTTCTGTTTCCAACACGTGATCGATTTTCATCTCGTCTATGCTCGGGGCATGCAAGACTTCAACGGGATACAATCCCATTTGTTGAGCATCGTCGGTACTTGCGAACTTAGCCAACAAGTCGGCTTCTTTGTTCTGTTCTCGCGGGATATGTGAAATGTCATAACGCTCAAGATTTGATAGTAGTTCTTGGACCTGAACGAGGTACGGAGCAAGCTTTCGTCCTTTTGCTTGGTAGTCTCCTCGTACTTGGTAAACCACCAACTGCGAGTCACAAAAGATTTCGACTGATTCGATCCCGAGTTCTTTGATGAGCTTCAATCCAGCGATCAGTGCTTTATATTCAGCTTCGTTGTTCGTAGCCGGGAAATCGAGCTTCAGGGCATAACAGATTGATCGGTTTTCCGGAGTTATAAGAACTACGCCCGCCCCGGAGCAACGGTCGTTTGATGCACCGTCAGTGTATAATTTCCATCGAATGGGGGGAATGATGTCGTGATCGTCCGGTTTGATGGGTATGGTAAATTCAGCGATGAAGTCTGCTAACGCTTGCCCTCGGATGGCTCTCCGTGGTAAGTACGCGATATCGAATTGGCTCAACTCGATGTTCCATTTTAGCAATCTTCCAGAAGTTTCCGGTCGTTGAAGTACCTGCCTCAGGGGTTGATCGGTATAAACACCGATTGAATGCGCTTGAAAGTAAGGGCGCAGCTTGCGTGATGCAATCACCAAGCAATAAGCCAATTTCTCGATTTTAGGGTAATTCTTCTCTGCCCCCGTTAAACGCTTGCTAACATAATATACCAGCTTCTGGACTCGATCCTCCTCACAAACCAAAGCTGCGCTTATCGCATGAGGGGATATAGCCAAGTAAACGTACAGCATCTCATGGTCAACGGGTTTAGATAGCATTGGTGGGCTCTCCAGATGCCTTACCAGATTCTGGAATGCTTCCTCGCAGTTAGATGTCCATTCAAAATTCCTCTTTCCTTTCTTTCTTACGTCAAAGAACGGGATGCACTTGTCAGTTGCCTTGGATATAAATCGACTCAGCGCAGCTACTTTTCCGTTCAAGCTCTGTACCTGCTTTATAGTTCGGGGCGCTTGTACATCTCGAATAGCTTGGACCTTTTCTGGGTTGGCTTCGATTCCCCTAGCGTTAACAATGAATCCCAAAAACTTCCCTGATGCAACGCCGAAAGAACACTTTAACGGGTTGATCTTCATGCCGTAAAACCTGAGTATGTCGAACATTTCAGCCAAGTCTTGAATGTGGTCGTTTGACCGTCGTGACTTCACGAGCATGTCATCCACATAGACTTCCATGGTTTTGCCCAGCTGGTCCTTGAACATTCGATTCACCAGACGTTGGTAAGTTGCTCCAGCATTCTTCAATCCAAAGGGCATCACTACATAGCAATACAGCCCGACATTTGTAACGAAGCTGGTGTGTTCTTGGTCCGGAATATGCATTGGGATTTGGTTGTATCCTGAGTACGCATCCATGAATGACAATAATTCGTGTCCTGCTGTGGAATCGACCAACTGATCGATCCTAGGCAACGGGAAACTGTCCTTAGGGCATGCTTTGTTCAAGTCGGAATAATCTACGCAAGTCCTCCATTTCCCATTCGCCTTCTTTACTAGCACGGGGTTGGAGACCCACTCCGGGTAGAGGGCGTCGCGGACGAACCCATTTGCTTTGAGTTTGTCCACCTCCTCTCCAAGAGCGGCGGATCTCTCTGGATCCATTCCTCTCCTTTTTTGCTTGACTAGGACGTATTTCGGGTCTATGTTCAACATATGACTCGTGATGGCGGGAGAAATCCCACACATATCAGAATGCGTCCAGGCAAAAACATCAAGGTTTGCCCGAAGGAAGTCGCTAAGGTCTTCAGTCATTGCGAGGCCTAACTGTGATCCGATCTTCAGTATTCGCGAAGGGTCGTCACGGCTAACTGAAATGTCAATTGTTAATTCAGCCGGTGCCGCCTTCTCTTCCCTGGGTTTCTCATCGTCGTCTCTCGGATCTATATCTCCGTAGATCCGAGAACTATGCCCGAGCCAGGGCTCGGGCACTACTTGTCAATTATTCGTATTGAGGATGCGGACGGGATTGTCCGCAACCTTTCCTTTCTCCCTCCGGTGGGCCTCTCGGAGCTCGGCCACATAACAAGAACGACCAGCTGCTTGGTCACCGTGAACAATGCCTACTCCTTTGTCAGTCGGAAACTTCAAAGTCAAGCACCACGGGGCTAGTGCCGCCCTAAATTCAGCCAGGGCCGGCCGACCCAAGAAAACATTATACGGAGAGTCCACATCCAAAACTACAAAGGGTAGAATTCGTACCCTCCGACGCTCGCCTTGTCCCAGTTCAACTGGTAACTCGACATATCCTACTGCATCAGTCGCAGCGCCGTTAAAGCCGTGGATACGAGCTTTGGAAGGTTTCAAGTCTTTTGTCTCTAGCTTCATCTGATCATAGGCCTTCTTGAAGATGATGTTGACTGAACTTCCACAATCAATCAAAATTCTTTTTACATATGCTGGTCCGATCGTTGCAGATATGACCATGGGATCGATGGTCGGAGCCTCTACCTGATCAGCGTCTCTGTTCCTGAACACAATATCGTCTGTCATCACGCGCTGCTGCTTAGCAGGGGCCCCGTCCTCTACGTTCGAACAACACTCAAAATCTGCATGCTTCAAGGAGCTTGCATATCGTTCCATCTCTTGCCAGTTCTTATCTGCGGGATGAGGTCCGCCGATAATTGTATTTATGACCAGTCTTCCAACAGTCCGGGTAGGTTCCTCAGGATGACGTGGAGCTGGTGCACGACCTGGGTTGGACGTTCCCTGTCCTCCTTCCTGTGGATCCTTTACAAATTCTTGCAACTTCTTTTGTCTGATCAATTTCTCGATAGCGTCATGCAGGTGTCTGCATTCTTCCGTGTTGTGTCCATAAGTTTCATGGAAGCGGCAATATTTCCCAGTCCGTTTCTGTTCTTCAGTTGATTCTTTTGGACGTGGTTTTCTGTATTGAAAAGTATTGCATGTGGATAGGTAAATGTTCTCAAGTGGGGCGTTTAGCGGAGTGTACTCGCTGTAGCTCGACTTCCACTTTCCCGCTTCTTTCCTCTTTCCTTGACTTCTTCCTCCGGACTCTTTGGGCTGCACAGGCTTACTCTGGACATTGACCTAGACCTTTCCCGAATTGTCTCCAGATTGCTTCCCAGCAATGTTGCTCTTAATTGACTCTTGGGCAGGTCCCGGTGCCTTATCTCATCGTACCCACCTAGCTTCCTCTCTTCTTATGAACTGGTGTGCCTTGGAGTAGAAACGCTCTAGCGTAGCCGGAGGTTTTCCTGCCAGCCAGTCTCCGAATTCAGAATCCGGATCTACACCTCTCATTACAGCCATTAGAATTGCATGGTCATTGGGATTACTGACTTCAGTTGCCGCAACGTGGAGTCTTTGTAAGTACTCCTTCAGCGACTCTCCGGGATTTTGGATTACACTTGACAGAGACATCACGTCCTTCGGGCGTGTAGTGTGTATCCTGAATTGCTCAATAAACTTCTTTGCCAACTCCTCGAAATTTGATACGGATCGCGGAGGAAGTCGGGTGAACCACATAGTAGCGATCCCAGATAGAGTAATCGGAAAGCACCTACACTTGGTGGCATCATTTGCTCTGGCTGAATCCATCATCCATTCGTACCTCATTACATGTTGTCTGGGGTCAGTCTTTCCTTCGTATGCAGGAATGGTTGGCATGCTAAACTTCTTGGGGTACGCCGCTTGCAGCACAACATCTGTGAATGGAGTATGACTTCTTGACACTCCCCAGTCGTCATTTGATAAGCCCTGATTTTCTTTCATCAGTTGCCTGATCATGGCTGTCAGATCGGGTGTCTGTATGGAAGCTGGGAGGTTGGAGTCAGTTCTACGTGCCTGTCCATGCTGATGTCTCCTTTCCTGGCGATCTGCCAATCGTGCGTCGTGAGGTTCAACATTGTTAGCATTTTGATGATCTGGAGCTCCATCCTCCATCTGTACTCCGGTTCGGAAGCTTCCAGTTCTGGCTTGGTCGCGGTCTCCTGCTGTTCGAACAGCAGCATCCGCCCTTGCAGCTTCAGTCTTACGGCGTCTGCGCCTGGGTGGTTCATCAGAAGAAGTAGAGCTGTCAGAAGAGGAATAAGCAGCTGGATTGCCCCCAGCATTCTGTTGCTGCTGTTGAGTGAGTTGTGCCATCAGGTTGGCATTAGCTTGCATCTGTTCTCCCAGTTGTCTCCTGCTTTCCCTAAGTTCTCTCATCAAGTCGTTGAACTCCACTCTGGTGACAACTGGAGTCTGTTCTTGAGCGGCAATCCCTGCACTCGGGATCGCTGGTTGATTGCTAGGTCCTGCTTGTTGCACGCTAGCAGTCTCTCGGGCATCCGCATTAAGAGAAGCTAACCTAGTACGTGGTCTTGCCATTGTAGAGTTATTGGTATGAACTCTGAGTAGAATCAACGGATGTCCTATCAGTAAGTCGGATCTTCTTTGGGGGATTTGTTCAATCCAGTAGCTTCAAAGCAGATCCTTGAGGTCTGAGAATTTAACTCTCAGTGAAAGCACCAAAGTGTTAGCACCAAAATTGGTCACTAACCTCGTAGAAGAAGATTGTGAAGAGATATAAGTGATGAAATCAAATTGAACAGAGAAGACAGTGCTAATTTAAATACAGAAAGTAAGAACACCAAATTTATAGTGGTTCAGCGTAATTGCCTACGTCCACTTTGAGGTTAAACTTTATTGATCTTCTTTATAGTTGATTACAAATACAATTCGTGAATCAAATGCTTGAATGAAGTTGTTAAGTAGAGAAAATGAGTCTTGAAAATGGCAGAGTCTCCCCGGTGTTTTCTCTCCAAAAAAGGATCCATTTCACTGTGACCCTGCCCCTCTATTTATAGGCAAAGATGGGCTGGACTTCCCAAGTGGGCTGATTGCCGAACGCTCCAGCCCGAGTACAGTGGTCGCCGTATGCCGAGCAAGGTTCGTCGAACGCTCTGCGCCAAACCATCCCTTCTAAGCCGAACGGTATGTTGGTGTCGTGGGAAATATGGGATGGTTGTCTGTTGAGGCCGAATGCTCTGCGCCGAACCATCCCTTCTATGCCGAACGGTATGTTGGTTAGTTGTGCTGAATGTCTCCTGGATGTCGAGTATTACGCCGAACACCATGGGATGCCGAGTACTCTTGTATGCCGAGTAGTCTTGATGCCGAGTACTCTGGTATGCCGAGCAGTCCTGATGCCGAGTACTCTGGTATGCCGAGCGACCTTGTATGCCGAGCAGTCTTGATGCCGAGCAACCTTGATGCCGAGTACCCTGGTATGCCGAGCAGTCTTGATGCCGAGTACCCTGGTATGCCGAGCAGTCTTGATGCCGAGTACTCTAGTATGCCGAGCAGTCTTGATGCCGAGCAGCCTTGATGCCGAGTACCCTGGTATGCCGAACAGTCTCGATGCCAGACACTAATGGAGGCCGAGTACTATGCCGAGTATTCATGGATGTCAGTTGCCTCGCCGAACACTCCTTGATGCCGGTCGCTCTCTGATGCCGAGCACTTATTGCCGAGCACTAGTTGCCTGGTCAAATCCCCAGGAAACAATTGTATTACCTGAAGTTTATTTTTCCTCATTTCATATATTGTACCTTTTTTGCAATGGAAGTGGAAAATCTCAATCGATGGGCGAGACAATCATGATAATGTTAACTATTTTCCAATGAACCAACCTCACTGTAGCAATATAGAAAACATGTATTTCTCTATACCACATACTTTAGTTTGGGTCTCTTTTAATTTCAACCTATGTAGATATGAGAATTTTGGACTACTTGCTGTTTTGACATATATCCTTTCTACTCAAGCCACGGATTATTGTTCGGTAAAAAATGCGAGTTTCATTACTGTTTCATTAGTCATTTGACTCAGTTTAATCATATTTTTTCAATTACATTAACTGCAGAGTTTTAAAAACCAATTCTTATTTTATTTATGATGTTAACATTTGATTTATTTCATTGGAAGAATAAACTTTGGTCAATGGCAATCGTGCTTTTGATATAGTGTACTTGATTTGAAAATTCTATCTCCCAAAAAGCAAAAACATGGTTTCATATAAACAATTGAAATACATAAATATATTGCTATTTATAGAATCATGCCTTCATACATTGCTACTCATGGTATATGACTTCACAAGAAACTACTGATGATGAGATTTTATGACTTTATGCCCATATATTTTCTTATGTTCCTATGAGTTTGTGAATTGATTTTGTTTTCAATTTCTTTTGACATAACTATCTTGCTTTTACTTCCAGTATAAAGATGGATATATAGTGTTTGATTATTGAAAACCACTAATTATATTAAGGTATTAATTAGATTAATTATGGTATTGAATGCGCTGATTAGGTTATGAAATATTTATCTTTTTTACTTCTTTGAAAACTGAATTCGCTAACTGTTAAACATGCAGATAAAATTTAATATCAGGTCTAAATCCATACCAATTTTAATCTTAGTACTTTTAATTTTTGAGATTATTTTTAAGCACTTCCTAATTTATTGCAACTTATATTAGCATGTGATTTACATGTTTAGGCATGATAAGGGTGCACTGTGATTTATATGCCAACTGAAGGAAAATCGTTGTAAATACCCGAAGCATTCATCTCTAACTGTGAAAACCGAAACTAGCGACCACAACAATCGAAGGGAAGTAGCTACGACTGGATATGAATGTGAGTAGGCTACAAGAAGACAACTGAAGAAAGCTTGATGGGATGAACTGAAGCCCTAAGCTAAACTTGGGAGTATTTGGGTAGAGTTTTGCTTATGTGTCGTCGCTAAAGCGGTGGTTTTACGACAATGTCAGAAACTGAACCGTAGACATTTGATTAAAGAAACTGAGGATATGGAACTAGATTTAACCATGGAGCTGAAGAAGGTAGTATCCACTGAGCAGTCCAATTACAGGCAACCATAAAGCTGAAGTAAGTAGTATATATTGAACAGAAATGAAGGTTTAAAAATGAACTGAAGAACAAAAGGTGCATTCCAATTATAGTCAAAGATCCACTTTAGCCTTTAACAGTTTATAAGCATGTGGTTGAAATACTGAGCTTGAACTAAGAATGAACTGAACTTGAACTAGCGAGATAAAGTAGTCATGTTGGACTGATCTGAGACGCTATGTGGTTTGAGTGACACATTGATTAGTTAAATTAGAGACGTTCAACCTAAACTGAAATAGACTAAAACGTAAAAACAATGCAAATGTTGAATGATTGGGCAATAGAATTTATAGCTGCAGTGATTTTCATGAAGTCGTGCATAATATTTTCTTATTTTTTTGATTTTGAGATTATGTGATAATGAGCAAGCTAATAAAAGAATATTTCACATTTTCTCTTTTCTTCTTCTCTGGATGTATTATGAATATAATGTAACATTCTCTTGGTAATGGGTTGTATTATAAATATCAGTTTGACTGCTCATTTGTATACATCATGATAGAAGTCCCTTTAACATTCATCTTATTACTACCCCATCACTGTCTCAAGTGCATAGCAGAAAATTACATGTTTTATATTAATTGTGTGCATTGTACCTTTATGCTGAAATAAGATATGTAATCTCTATATTCACAATTTTTTGCATGCACCACTCTATAGCCCAAAGCCGGGCCTTATGGCCCACTAAAGTAATATTAAAAAATAGGAGTACCGTGTCAGTTATTAACATGTTCCCACGGTTTCTATTATTATAGCTGTTGGCCAATGACGCGCACAAAATAACTAACCATTAACACACTTTCACTTTTAAGAAAATGAAATGAGTAGAACAAATAGCGATATAGTCTAAATCTGACAGTAGTAAACTGTTATATTAACGAGTACAAAATGTACTGCAATTATTTTCTATTTGTAACAAACATATTGTTCTCACATTTTATAATGTTTGCTTTCTGTTTCCACATATGCTTTCTATTTTTATGATGTCTACAGGTTGAGTAAACCGACCTTCTAAGTTCAGATGTTGTCATATACTGTATAATTTTTTTTGTAACCTATTATACTTAAAGCTAACCATTGTTCATATTTTGTCCTTAAACCATTTACTTATATGTCCAACTATGCAATGTAATATTTCCCATTTTAATGATCAAACATACCGTTAGAATAAGATCATTAGAACTGATTGTTCTATGTATTATTACAATTTTATTTTTTATCAACCTACAGGCTGGACATCTAACAAAGCCAGCACAAATAATTCTACTTAGCTTTACATCTTAATTCCAATTCTATAGATGGTGTATCTTTCACTGTTTAACATTGTATAACACATAAATCCATATTTAGTCACTACTTCTCTAATTTTATGTCATAAAAGATTACTGCAAGCTATTGTGATATTCTATTTTTCTGAGATATTGTGCTTGACATTTACATTTTCAAATTGTAGATTTCATGTGATATTTAACATAAAATATTTGTCATTATATCTATACCTTTTAAATCATATTAACTTTTGAATAATATGACAAAAACGTAACTATTATGAATATTTTCTCCAGCAATTCAGAATTAATATAGTTATCAGTCACAAATATATCTCATATACACTATCTCGCTGTCTAACTCAACAAATTAACATTGACTTTTATAATCCTAGAATCACAAAGGTAAATCAAATAGATACGTATTCGAAAGAATTAGAAAGAAGGACAAACTTTTGAAAAATTTAGACTAAAGAAAT
The DNA here is from genome assembly GCA_030737815.1 of Allium fistulosum. NCBI lineage: Eukaryota > Viridiplantae > Streptophyta > Magnoliopsida > Asparagales > Amaryllidaceae > Allium > Allium fistulosum. The sequence continues at coordinate 1,135,673,082 of CM060904.1, forward strand.
CAAGTTTTATTTTTTAACTGAATAACGAAATACAAATTATAACTAACAAAATATTCAATTTTTACACTATGCTTTATACATTAATATAGTGGTTTAATACTTTTTAAACGAAAGATGATGCAAGTTTTCTACGTTCCAAACTCCTGGAAGCGCTAACTTTAATATTTGTTACATTTTTCTAGATATTCATGTAATAGTTGATTACTTCCTTTACCTGTTTGATTATTTCCTAAAATAACTCAGTCTCATTCACATTTTGATAAACGATTGATTTATACATGTACACACATAAAAATGCAACATTACGTACACGTCAAAGTCATTTGGTAAAATCCAAAATTCCATACAAATAACATTTTTTAATATCAATTCCTTCTATGCACGTGCTAAAATACTCGTGTGTGTGCGGTAAAAATAAAGTAAAGTAAGAGAGATGACACTGGGAATTTTATACTAGTTCGGATTGACCAATCCTACATCCACTCATGTACAGTATCAGTATAGATTTCCTTTCAACACCTACTTTAATCAGGTAGCAAACAAATTAGAATACAATCTTTGATTTCAAAGCAACAAGATACACCCTCCTGACTTTTCGAGCTCATGGTATACTCTCTTGATTCACGCAGCAATAAGATCACCAAATTGATTTGAACGGGCAACAAGCACACCCACTTGATTTGACCGGGCAACAAGCACACCTAAACAAAGTAGTAGTAGAGAGTTGTTGATTCCAAATCCAAATAGTTGTAATTAGTATACAAAATATCCTACAGCCCTTTTATAGCACTTCGATCTTTAAGTTGGTGAAAGAAATGTTCAGAACAGTAAGAGAATGATTTGAATACTTGCAAAATAGTGAGTAGATTATAGGCAATGAATGAAATGAAGTAGAGGTTGAATTTAAATGGATTTGAATGGTATAGAACGTGGATTTTGTGAAATATATAATGAGAATTTAGAGTAAGAAGAATAGAGTGAATAATTATAAAAAATTCTTTTTTTAATTATATAGTGTTTGAAGGGACATGTTCCTTTCACAACAAGATGGAGCCAAAAAACATACCTCTTCGGAGTTTTAAAAACCATTTAACGTTACATATATCGACATACTTAGGTAGGATATATCGACATATCCTTGCATATTGGGAAAAATAACAATATTTTTAAAATGTTATAAAATCTAAAATTTCGTAAAATCATTTAAAATATTTTTTAAACACTTTAATATATAAAACTTTTATAGAATATTTCTATAAATATATTTTGAAAATAAAATTTATTTTGGTTGGAGAGTATTTCAAAGAAAAGAAAGTTGTTATTCAAGGAATTTAATAAAATTATCTAATGGTTATTACTATTATCTATAGTCTTGAACTCTTCATGTTTTTGTCTTCAAACTCATGGGTCTTCAATTTTCTTGATCATTTCTGAATCTTAATCTCTTTACTATTCAATTTTTAAACCCGATTATCCTGTACTTGTATAAATCTATGTAACATCCTGTAAAATATTCTATACAACTTGGAAAAACATTATTAAGTATATTTATGTGGTTGTTGGCATCAAAATAAATATTTGTGGTGTTAACAAATATAAGTTATACAAACCTGATAAACACATTACAAATTTTCCATTCATTCACTATCAATTATGGCGGCTTCGTTTTCTACCTAAGAGTTTAGATAGCACCAGAAGAAGAACCTTCGGCTTTATTACCGATCTCGTTAGGGGTATTCCCTAAGGGAAATTATGTAATTTATTGTAAATTAATTAACTCTGCAATCAATTCTCATTTGTAATAAAAGTGTTTTTCTTTTTGTTATATATGTGTTATAATGTGTTATAGATAATTAAATATTTAATTAAAATATATTTAATAGAAAATCCATAAATGGTAAGATTGTGATAGTGATTTAAAATAGTTGCAATCATGAGTATTATATATATCATAATATAATAAACATATCATTTCAAATGTTCATAGTCAAGATGCATTAAGATTGGATATCGATGTATCCATTGAGATTAGAGCACGTAATGCTCTCCAAATATTGGGCAGCATATTACTCATGATTACTGGAGGCACCTTAGGGTTATGTACTGATAGTTATTGGATAACTATGGAATGACTCACTTGATAGGTTTCTGTTAGTTATTATAACTAAGGTCAAATAGAAAATATCGATGTGACTAATTTACACGGTTCTCTTGACTTGGGAATACTATTAATCTTCGATATGAAAGCTTCATTGTGATTATAGTTAAATCATGGCATGATACCCATCGAGTGATAATAGCGGGTCGAGTGGAAGTATTGGAAGTGAAACACTATTAAGAGATGATTCATCTTCTTGGTTATATAAGGTTAATATCATGGTCAACTCAAGTCAACTCAAAGTCAAAATATCTGGCCAGAGTAGTTTAGTTAGTAATTGTTGTTGTCATTGAACTACGCCACTGCTTAGTGGAAGAAATGGGTGAATTTCAATTTTTTTACCATTTTGGATCTTTAATGGGCCTATGAAGTCTAAATATATTAAGAACTTTTCTAAAATTTCTTTTAAATAAAATCATTATTTTATTTAGATTTATAAATAGTTTTATTTTATTTATTTTGTATTATGTTTTGAACATGTGTATCATATATACACATATGTATCAACGTGCATGTGCAACATTATAATGTATACATGGTTCAACATGTACGCATTTAGATATTGGGATTTACACCACTACGGATATGTTATCCCCTCTTGCATTCGATTATATCGTCTAAATGTACGTAAGTTCATCAAAGTGGTATGAATATAATGAATATATAATACTAAAGGTTATTATATCAAATAGTCTATATAATATATGTACATATAAAATGCATGAATAAATGTTAATATGAATGAGGTTTATATAATATAAATGAGGCATTTATTTAAGTTTTGGCATGTGAACGTTTGAGAAATGAAAAGCTTGGTCATATTAAAGAAAAAGAAATTAATGTAGTGATTAATGTTCTTTATAACTTATAGAGCCTCTATATTTCTAAACAAAAATATTTGTAAACTTATATACTAATAAAATTAAGGATGATTTTTGTAAAATATAATCATATATTAAATAAGGGCCCATAATTAGAAATTTAATTTTGGAATGAATGTAGGTTTTGGAAGGAAAGGTTAAGTTATACTAAGAGATAGAATTAATATGGTGATTAATAGGGTCATTAATTTTCTTTAAAAGAACTGTTTCATTTCAAAATTCAATAAAGAATGAATGTATTTGTTTAATAAAAGAACATATTTTATAACAGCTGAAACACCCCCACACCCCTTAATATACCCAAAATGGGCACACTAAAAGATGTGGTGCGTTATAGGTATAGCTAAAGCATCACAGAGACTAAGATTCACAAGGCAAATAAATATAAACAACAGAAAACATTTAAATGGTATCTCATTATTCAAAATAAAACTTCATAAATAAGTCTGAAAAACATCACATGTCTCAAATACCAAATACACATGTCGTATGAAAAATAGATCATAGTCTCATAAAATCAGAGTACAATAATAAAAATCTTCCCTCTCATAAAGTTCCAGTACATCCAAAGCCAAATGAAAATAAAACTGAAAAGAAGAAGAATACATGAAGAAAAATTCTGCAACTGAATCTCCAAGAAATCTGAATCTACTATCCTTACCTCTGCTGGCCTATGGGGGAAAAAAGGGGAAATAGAGGAGTGGGTCAGACTATAAGTCTAGTGAGTGAAAGTACCTACTAGTACTTTTAAGCAAGATAAAGATAATAGACTTAGCAACAGTTCTAGTATAAAAGGAAATAAAGGAAAGATAAAACTGGGATAAAATACTGTATAACTATTTGCTTTTATTTTAATTGTTTGCACTTGTCTTAGATTGCTGCTTTGATTAGGCTGAGATCCTAATCCTATATTAACTAGGCTGAAATCCTAATTCTACCCGTTGATCGGCCGTCTATCTTTGTTGTGCCACTGTGAGCTAGTCCCATCCTGTGGGTCCCATAGCAAAAGACACATGTTTAGCGCTTGGAACGCAGTAGCGACTTATCTACCCTAATCAATGTCGCACGCTTAGTCATCGCCGGTACTCGCTAACTTTCACCCCCTCTTGTGACCACTTATTTACCATAATCAGCAAAAGCGTGCCCAACCTCACCTAATCCGTTGTGAGACCATCAGCCCTAGTCTGAAAGGGTCCTCCCTGCCTCACCTAAGTGTCTTGTGAGACCATCAGTCCTAGTCTGAAAGGGAATGCTGCCGGTATGGGTCCTAACAAACAAAATCTAGTTGCGCCCCTTGCCCAAATCCCCCGATTTGAGCTTCTATCTATTGGCCACTTATTTACCCTGTGTCCCAGCCTCACCTAACTATTGTGAGACCATCAATCCTAGTCTAAAAGTGTCCTGTCCAGCCTCACCTAATCTGTTGTGAGACCATCAGTCCTACTCTGAAAAGGGAATGCTGTTGGTACGGGCCCTGCTTCTATCTTTGCTTATTAACTTAGTGTAAGGTCTCTTCTATTATTTCTGCTTTGTTTGCTTATTAACTTAATCTAAGTCTTTTAAATTAGCCTTTACTGTTCTTTCTGCTTAATTATAACCTACGTTATAATTGTTTTTCTTCTTATCTATCTTTTTAGTTATAACCAGTAGTTATAAACATGCTTCAAATGTCTCAAATTTGCATATTTCGGTCTATCTTCTTTTTATTACAGTCTTTCTTATTTTACATCTAGTTTCTGTAAATTTAGTGTTTAATTCTATTTAATCCATATTTGCAAATTGTTCTCTTTTTATTATTTTATTCGCGTAAAAATAAATAAAAAGAAACTAACATTTACAGGCTGAATTCTAACTTAAAATTGATGTAAATAAATGTAAATAACTGTAAATGACTGAATAAAATAGCTAAATAAAAATAGCTGAATAAAATAGCTAAATAAAAATAGCTGAATAAAATAGATTGAAAAGAACTTTAAAAATTAACTATAAATAACTTATATAAAAATTGTCTCAAAATTGTAGAAAAACTACAACTATTGAGAATGCTATTATTTTAAATTACTTAAAAATCTAAAATAATTACAAAACACTCACCTGTGGTCCTTAGCTCTTGTCCTTGGTCTTCCTTGATCCACTTCTAGAGCATAGAATATTTTTATCAAAAAGATCTTCTCCTTAGAAAAATATTATATTTAGGGTCCAGCCTTAGGCAATGAACCCAAATAGGAGAAAATATGAATGAGAAAAATAGCTAGGCCTAGGGTCTTATTTATAGTGTGGTTTAGGGATCTCAGGCCATTAGATTTGAAGATTAAATCTAGTACAACAACGTTATAGGCTCAATAGGAACCATTGGATGGAGGCACGAACGCACAGGATCGAAAGAAATTGGAAAGACACGTCACGCTTGAATCCGGACGAAACTACATACAAGGAAAAAAAGCGGCTCGACCCTTATATGTTGACAGTCGACATGCAGGTCGACCTAGGCCTTTGGGGGTCGACCCTAGGGTCGACCTGGCCTTGGTCTGGCTCAACATGACCCATATTTTTTTCGTTTTCTTTTTAATTCTTGTTTAATTCGTAACTTCTTCATTTTAGCTCGGATTTTGACAAACTATATATGGAAATTGACCAGAAAATTACCATGGATGCAATGGTGCAACTCCCATGGCTCAATCCTGACAATTCACAAACTTATTTTATTATATAATTAATTCGTTAATTAATTATTATTATAGCTTAAATTTCGGGTTGTTACATTCTCCCCTCCTTAAAGGATTTCGTCCTCGAAATCTCTAAGGACGGAAGAATGAAATAAATATTTTCATCCAAATTCTACAACCATATATTCAACCATCATCCATTACATCCATTGTCCTTAAGCTTTCTATTGCAATTTATGTTATATGCAATAGTGTAGTGTCAATGTCTCTAACTAATGCAAAAGATTAGGCGATCTACTGATTCAGTCGACCTCCTTTTTATGCAATCATGTCCGTGCCATGTATCCAAATGAATGCAAATTTCCTATGGATAACTGATAGTTCTATATGCGTGCTACAATCATCATCCAAATGCAACAATCATATGCTAATCATCCATTTATAACAACCATGGAAATAAAATAAAATGCAAATGCACACACATCCATATGCATATGCTTTAGTGACCTAGTTAGGCCGGTCCCTAAGAGATAATAGTGCCTAGTGTATATATATGCGTCCATTTGCATCCACTAGCAAACATTGCAACCACTAGCGTCCATCAACATAACATGTTCTAGTAACATGTTTACATTCAATCCTACAATCCATAGGTTAAATCCTAAGATCTATCCTCCCAAAGGATACTAAAGGAAAGAACCTATTCAAAATTAAAGATGGAAATAGGAAATTCAAAACGTACAATCGAAAAGAAACGGATAAGAGATACGTATTTTCTCTTCAGCCTCCCACGTAGCGTCTTTAATGCTATCTCCCCACTGCACCTTAACTAAAGGTACTTCCTTATTCCTAAGCTTCTTGATATCATGTCTAACAATCTTATAGGAATGCGACGAACTATGCTTCTCTCTCCACCTCAACTTCCTCGAGTTGACTTGGTTCCACTACCTCTGCTGAATCATGTAAGCACTTTCTCAAGTGCGAAACATGAAAAACATCATGAACTTTCGTGAGCCTCTCCGGTAGCTTTATCCGACACGCCATCTTCCCTACCCTTTCCATAATGGGGAATGGTCCTACAAATCTAGGAGCAAGTTTCCCACTTGATCCAAATCTTACTACCTTTCTTAGCAGAGATTCCTTAATGAAAACCATGTCTCCTATCTCAAACCCGATGTCCCTTCTCCGCTTTTATTCATAGGATTTCTGCCTATCCTGGGCCGTCTTCATTCTTCTTCTCACTAAGTCGATCTTTTCCGAAGTCTCTCTAACCATGTCAGGACCAAGTAGCAATCTCTCTGTAGATTCCAACCAACACGAAAGCGACTTGCACGGTCTTCTATAAAGAGCTTTAAAAGGTGTCATCCCGATGCTAGCTTGGAAACTATTATTATAAGCGAATTCCACTAAAGGAAGATGCTCCTCCCAAGTTCCTCCAAAATCAAGAATGCACATCCTCAACAAATCTTCAAAAACTCTATTAACTCTCTCCGTTTGGCCGTCCGTCTGAGGGTGATAGGTCGTACTCAATCTAAGCTGTGTTCCTAAAGCCTCTTGCAAACTTCTCTAAAACTCACTAGTAAAGATAGGGTCTCTATCGCCCACTATGCTAGAGGGAACTCTATGAAGTTGGACTATCTCGCGAACATACAAGGATGCCAAATAAGATGTTATCCTCTTACTCTTGACCGGAATGAAGTGGGCGCTCTTAGTCAAACGATCTACAATCACCCAAATACTGGTATTCCCCTTCCTAGATCGGGGTAAACCATCTATGAAGTCCATAGAAACACTATCCCACTTGCACTCGGGTACATCCAATGGTTGAAGAAATCTGTCGGGCTTCTGCTGCTCCGCCTTAACTCTTTGGCATACTAGACACTTAGCCACAAACTCTGCTACATCCTTCTTCATGTCGCTCCAATAAAACACTCTCTTCGTGTCCCTATACATCTTATCACCACCCAAATGGATAGTCATCCTAGAATGGTGTGCTTCTGCTAGAACCGCTCTCATCAAATCACCAGTGCAGGGAACACAAAGTCTTCCATCTCTCCTTAGCCACCCTTTACCATCTATGGAATAGCGTTGGAGATGCCTAAAGACCTCTCCTCTGCTAATCCTCTCTAGAATATCCATAAGCTTTGAATCCTCTCGCTGCCTTGAGCCAATCTGATCTACGAGGGTAGGCTTAACCTCAAGCGCTACCAACAATCCAGGGGTAATGTCCGTAGAGGGCTTAAAATCAAAGGTGGAAATAAACTCTAGGCTTTTCCACTCCATGAACATTGGACTAAGGGTTGCTCTCTTCCTACTTAATGCATCCACAACCACGTTTCCTTTGCTAAGGGTGAAGGCTATCTCAAAGTCATATTATGCCAAAAACTCCATCCAATGCTGCTGCCTCAAGTTTAAATCCTTTTGTGAGGAAAGGTACTTCAATGATTTATGGTCAGTGAAGAGCTCAAACCTCTCTCATAGAAAGTAATGTCTCCAAGACTTGAGCGCAAAAACAATAGCAGCTAACTCTAAATCATGTGTGGGGTAGTTCTTCTCATGCGTTCTCAACTGTCTACTCCCATAACATACTACCCTCCCTTCCTGCATCAATACTGCTCCAAGACCCGTCTTACATGCATCAATGTATACTGCAAAAGGCTTAGCTCCATCGGGTAAAACTAACATTGGTGCACTAGTAAGGGCCCTCTTTAGCATCGTGAAGGAATCCTCACAATCTACGTCCCACGTGAATGCCGTATTCTTCTTAGTGAGGCGAGTAAGTGATGTTGAAATCTTAGCGAAATCTCTGATAAACTTCCTATAATAGCCAGCCAAACCTAGGAAGCTTCTAACTTCGGTAGCATTCTTGGGGGCCATCCAATCTTGTACTACTACTACCTTAGCAGGATCAACAGCTAGACCCTCTCTTGAGACTACATGCCCCAAGAAACGCACCTCCTCACGCCAAAAGAGACACTTCGAGAATTTTGCTTTCAGCTGACGCACACGAAGTGTACGAAAAACCTCCTCAACATGAATAACATGCTCTTCCATACTATTGGAAAACACCAAAATGTCATCCATGAATACTACCACGAACTTATTTAGGACATCTCGAAAAACACGGCTCATCAAATCTACAAAATAGGCTGAGGAATTGGTTAGCCCAAATGGCATAACCAACTACTCAAAGAATCCATTGGGTGTCCTAAATGCTGTCCTATCGATGCTATCGTCAGCGACCCTAAGATGATGAGATCCAGTAGCAAATTCGAGCTGAGAAAATACTAAAAAGCCAACTAGCTGATCGAAAAGAACGTCTATCCTGGGAAGGGGGTAACGGTTCTTCTTCGTGAGCTTATTCAATTCTCTATAGTCTACATAAAGTCGAAGAGAACCATCCACCTTTGTAGCGAAGACGACTAGCGCTCCACACTCAGATAAGCTCCATCTGATGAAGCCTTTCTCCAATAGCTCACCAATCTGCTTGCTTAACTCTTTCCTCTCCTTAGGAGCCATATGTCTCATGGGAAATTCCACTGGCTTAGTGTTTTCATTCAGATAGATCCTAAAGTCGATCTCTCTCTTAGGGGGTAGTCCCCTAACCTCCTCAACAACATCTTGGAAATCTCTAACGACTGGAACAGAATCTAACTCTCCTAGTGATGAATCAAGGGAATAAAGGAAGCTCAACATGACTGACCCCTGTGGGTCGTAAGAAACCTCGAGAGTCCTACTGCTGCATGTCTCTTGTCTAACGACTCCCCTCTCGCAGTCCAATATCGCTCCATAAGTGGATAGCCAATCTATCCTCAAAATCATCCCATATCCCGAAAATCCCAGTACATAGACATCACAATCAAACTCTACGCCTAGTATAAAAATTCTCAAACCACTACAAATCATGGTTAAATGTGTCGATCCTCCTATGGGGTTTGAAACAACTATAAGGTCTACTACTAGAGAAATATCTAAGTGCAAACAATCAACCAAGGAACTAGAAATGAAAGAATGCGATGCTCCGGAGTCAAAAAGAGTCTGAATAGGAAAATTCAAAATAGAGATCCAACCTTCTACAGAGACTTTCCTACCTCGATCCGGTCCACTACTAGAATGACCAGGCTGCCCACAATTGTAACACCTCCCCTTCATCAAGCCCTTCTTACAGTCCTTTGTGAAATGCCCAGCCAATCCACAATTATGACATCTCTCGCTTTTCTTGATCTGCTTTTGAGGGCCTCCTCCTTTCTCTTATCTTTATCCTTCTTGTTCTTCAACCATTGTTTCTTAGTGTTCTATAACTTAGGAACCTCCTTAAGCTCTCCTTCCTTAATAGCGTCAGACATGAGCGCCATCTCCACAAGTGACTCATACGTCGCTCCCATCGGTACATGAGTCAATAACAACCCTTGGAGGGGATGATTCAATCCTTTAGCAAACTTCATGGCCATCTTATGCGGTGTATTAACAAGCTCCATCTCAAACCGCGATAACTCATTAAACTGATTTATATACTTTTTACTAAAAGACTCCCTTGCTTCAGATTAATAAACTTCTCCAATTGCATGCTTTCCTCAGCTTGTGACAAGAACTTTCTCTCAAACCATTCCCTAAATCCAAACCAACCAATGTCTCTTCCTTCCATCTCTATTATCTCCCACCAATAAGAAGCTTCTCCTTTCAGCTGCCAAGATGCAAGCTGAACTCTCTGGCGGTCTTCCAATCCTAACAGCCCAAATATCTGCTCTATATTCCCCAACCAAGCTCGTGCCTCCACGAAATCCTCCGAGATCGAAAACATCTTGCCTCCTAGATTAGCGAAGTCCTTGCATAGCTTAGAAAAATTGGTTGCTGCAGGTTGATTAATGGGATCTCCACCCGTTGGTGCTGGATTGGGCGCTTTCCCTTGACCTTTGGTGCCGTAGCTTGGAGGGATCTACGGAACCAGCCAGGGACTTGAACACCCTCTGGAAGATTTGGGGCATTCACTATTCTATGCAAAGAAAAGAGAATTTAGGCTCGAAAGAATCGAAAGAAGGTTGAATCGGACTTTGAGGGGATTTTTATAAATACTCTCTTTTATACTTGAAAACTATTTCTATAATAAGAGTTTCTTTCTAAAATACTTTTAAAGATAGGTTACTTTTGAAAAATACTTTATTTTTAAAACAAGTTTCTAGGAATCCTGTAACCTTAGGCTCTGATACCAAGTGAAACACCCCACACCACTTAGTATACCGAAAAAGGGCACACTAAAATGTGTGGTGCGTTATAGGTATAGCTAAAGTATCACATAGATTAAGATTCACAAGACAAATAAATAAAAACAGGGGAAAATGTTTAAATGGTACCTCATTATTCAAAATAAAACTTCATAAATAAGTCTGAAAAACATCACATGTCTCAAATACCAAATACACATGTCTTACGAAAAATAAGATTCACAAGAAAAATAAATAAAAACAGTGGAAAACATTTAAATGGTATCTCATTATTCAAAATAAAACTTCATAAATAAGTCTGAAAAACACCACATGTCTCAAATACCAAATACACATGTCTTACGAAAAATAGATCTCGGTCTCATAAAATCAGAGTACAATGGTAAAAATCATCCCTCTCATAAAGTACCGGTACATCTAAAGCCAAATGAAAATAAAACTGAAAAGAAGAAGAATACATGAAGAAAAACTCCACAACTGAATCTCCAAGAAATCTGAATCTACTGTCCTTACCTCTGCTTGGCTATGGGGGGAAAAAGGGGAAATAGAGTAGTGGGTCAGACTATAAGTCTGGTGAGTGAAAGTAACTACTAGTATTTTTAAGCAAGATAAAGATAATAGACTTAGCAATAGTTCTAGTATAAAAGGAAATAAAGGAAAGATAAAACTGGGATAAAATACTGTTTAACTGTTTGCTTCGATTGTAATTGTTTGCACTTGTCTTAGATTGTTGCTTTGATTAGGATGAAATCCTAATCCTATTTTAATTAGGCTGAAATCCTAATTCTACCTGTTGATTGGCCTTCTATCTCTGTTGTGTCACTGTGAGCTAGTCCCATCCTATGGGTTCCATAGCAAAAGACGCCTGTTTAGCGCTTGGAACGCAGTAGCGACTTATCTACCCTAATCAATGCCGCACGCTCGGTCATCGCCGGTACTCGCTAACTGTCGCCCCCCTCTTGTGACCTCTTATTTACCATAATCAGCATAAGCGTGCCCAGCCTCACCTAATCTGCTGTGAGACCATCAGCCCTAGTCTGAAAGGGACCTGCCCAGCCTCACCTAAGTGTCTTGTGAGACCATCAGTCCTAGTCTAAAAGGGAATGTTGCCGGTACGGGTCCTAACAAACAAAATCTAGTTGCGCCCCTTGCCTAAATCCCCCGATTTGAGTTTCTTTCTATTGGCCACTTATTTACCCTATGTCCTAGCCTCACCTAACTATTGTGAGACCATTAGTCCTAGTCTGAAAGGGTCCTGCCCAGCCTCACCTAATCTTTTGTGAGACCATCAGTCCTAGTCTGAAAAGGGAATGTTGTTGGTACGGGCCCTGCTTCTATCTTTGTTTATTAACTTAGTGTAAGTTTTTAAATAAGTCTCTTTTGTTATTTCTGCTCTATTTTCTTATTCACTTAATCTAAGTCTTTAAAATAAGCCTTTACTGTTCTTTCTGCTTAATTATAACCAACGTTATAATTGTTATTCTACTTTTCTATCTTTTTAGTTATAACAAGTAGTTATAAACATGCTTGCAAATGTCTTAAATTTGCCTATTTCAGTCTATCATCTTTTTATTACAGTCTTTCTTATTTTACATCTAGTTTCTGTAAATTTAGTGTTTAATTCTATTTAATCCATATTTGCGAATTATTCTCTTTTTATTATTTTATTCGCATAAAAAGGAATAAAAAGAAAATAACATTTACAGGATGAATTCTAACGTAAAATGTATGTAAATAAATATAAATAACTGTAAATAATTGAATAAAATAGCTAAATAAAAATAGCTGAATAAAATAGACTGAAATGAACTTTAAAAATTAACTGTAAATAACTTATATAAAAATTGTCTCAAAATTGCAGAAAAACTACAACTATTGAGAACCCTAATATTTTAAATTACTTAAAATCTAAAATAATTACAAAACACTGACATGTGGTCTTTAGCTCTAGTCCTTGGTCTTCCTTGATCCACTTCTAGAGCGTAGAATATTATTATCAAAAAGATCTTCTCCTTAAAAAAATTATTCTATTTAGGGTCCAGCCTCAAGCAATGAACCCAAATAGAAGAAAATCTGAATGAGAAAAATAGCTAGGCCTAGAGTCTTATTTATAGTGTGGTTTAGGGATCTCAGATCGTTGGATTTAAAGATTAAATCTGGAGCAACCAGATCATAGACTCGATAGGAAGCATCAGATGGAAGCACGAACGCATAGGATCGAAAGAAATTGGAAAAACACATCGCGCTTGAATCTAGACAAAACTGCGTACAAGAAAAAAAAGCGGATTGACCCTTATATGTTGAGGTTCGACATGCAGGTCGACCTAGGCCTTTGGGGGTGGACCCTAGGGTCGACCTGGCCTTGGTCTGGGTCGACCTGACCTATATTTTTTTTTCGTTTTCTTTTTAATTCTTATTTAATTCATAACTTCTTCGTTTTAGCTCAGATTTTGACAAACTATATATGGAAATTGACCAGAAAATTACCACGGACACAATGGTGCAACTCCCGTGGCTCAGTCCTGATAATTTCACAAACTTATTTTATTATTTAATTAATTCATTAATTAATTACTATAGCTTAAATTTCGGGTTGTTACAACAGCAAAAGATGCTCTCGGTCATCAAATAAAAGCTTAGTTTAATTTTTATTAATTAATTAATTGAAACAGTATGGTTGTAATAGAAATATATTTTTGTTTTAGAATTCTTGTACAATGTGCATGTAACATCCCAAAATTTTAGTCATTTAATTTTAAATTTTAAATTAATTTTGAATATTTAAATTACAGGATTTTTGGAAATTTAATAATTTGAATTCAAATATGATTAATCGTTTAAATATTTGTTGTAAATTAAATATTAATTAAATGAATTTAATACTATTATTTAACTCCTTTTAATTAATAAATAATATTGATAAATTCAATTTGTAGATTTATATACAAAAATAAATGGATCGGATAAATATCAATAATTGGATCGAAAAATATAAAACAATATTTAATTTTGTTAAATTATCATTCTGGGGCACTGTCTCGGATTTTGATGAAACTAATATCATTATATCCGAAATAATAAATTGTTGAACGCCATCGAGTTTCATAATGATTGGACATACTGTGTGGTCGTGCGGGCTCGAAACGCATTACGATTAATTTTAAATATAATTTGATTTAAAAAGCTAACTTCCATATACTTTGGAACTGGGTCTCGAAATTAGTTCCATTGAGTTCGGAATAGGGGTATTTAATATAGAACGTCAGCCGGCACACTTCAATTGGAGTTCGAGATTTTTTTGATCATGAACGGTGCTCGAAATTATTGAATAAAAAATATACCCCCTAATTTTCAAGCTCATACCCTTCACCATACTCTTCACTTCAGCCATACTTCCCCACTCCCCGCAATGCCCATACCCTTCCTTCCTTATAAATTCTTCCTCTTCTTCTTCATTTTTCTATTTTCCAATGATTATAAACTGTAACATCCCGTATCTGGAGGCCAAAAACTAAGCGCTATGGATGCTGTAGTCATCCACTATATTAACTTCTGGTGACGAAATACGGTAATGTTAATGGTATCCATAATATCAGAAGCACTTGAATATGAACAAAATCACATATTTCTAAAAACAATAATTTCGGTGATTACATTTCAAATAATATCATATCCAAGTTACAAAAATCCCCAAACGTAATCCCAGGCAATGATCGAATATAATTTACAACAATACGCCAAGAGCGACAGATGATGATGCCCCGGTTAGATGATCATAGCAATATAGATATAATTGCCTTAATACACAGTAGAAACAATCAAAAGAACGGAATTCCTAATTTAGCTATCCGTCAGCCACCTGCTCGTCTTCGAAAGCTTATGCGCCAAAATCTTCTAAAACCTGAAAAACTAAACCCTCAGCCTACTCAAATCTATTGAATATGCAAGTATATGATTTTTGTTTGATGATAATAAACATATATATATATATATATATATTCATTTAAATGTATTTGTTAATTGTACTATTTTACTTTCCATATAATTAAATAGATATTTGTTGAATAAAATAAATAACACAGAATTTAAATTCAAACAGATATTTTATTCAAACAAATATTTTATTACAATTTTTGAATATTACAAAATTTGAGCTCTCACTATATATACAAAATTTCAATTACAATAAAATTTCAAATCACAACACAATTTTTCACTATACAATTGTCATTTACATTTGCACCTCACTACATATCACTCATTCACTCATATTTGTTCTTAAACTATATTCCAATTTGTATTCAGCATCTGAATTATCTGCAATATAAACACTGATGCAGTAAAATTGAAAAAGAAATATTTTTGCAGTGTAAAATAAAATGTGTGTTTAGAAAATGTTATATGCCTCAGTTATTTGGGTTGTTCGTCATCATTTTTGTTTTGAATTCATCAAACACGAACAACCTATGACATGCACAGTGTATCACTGTACATGCCACAAGGCCATGCACACTGATATACACTTGATAAAACTGCAGGGACAGGTGAGCACAAGGTCAAACCTGAGCCGAGGCTGGATTCAACTCAGCTGCAATACAAAAACATCACAAAATTGTCAAGTACAAGTGAAAATGCTCGATCAAAGCAATCAAGCAACACAGCCTCAACAGTTAACGGTTCACATGATAACATACATGAAGTATTAACCAGAACCAGACCTAAATCAATAATGAACTGTACTCGAAGCAACCGGACTCAAGGAAATGTGCAACAACAAAATGGTCAGACCATCAAATGCACAATGACCTGGCAACTTTAATACAATGACCAAAGGCAACAACACTCAGCATGCCATCAATGAACTCAAATATCAATGGCACCAGGTCAATACAACATTGCAACAGAGATCAGGAGAAAAGAAACAACCATAAGTGAATAATAATTATAAGCATGGATGGTATAAGCAGTGATGACACAAGTGCACCACACCAGGTCAATGCACATGAAAACAAGTGAATGGCAACCAAACAAGGACAACAAGCTCTAGACTCAAAGAAATGGCATGTATCAAGACAACAGTGGTAACACTGTATATACATATGCATATGTGAAAATCAGACCAGCTCAATATTGCAAACAATCAGCTACAGCAAAGCACATGATGCAATGCAACAAAGTAAAACAATAATGGTGCAAAGAACAGTGAAGCAACATGTATATACATGTGCAACAAAGCGTTAGTCAAACATTTTCAAAAAGAGGTGATACCATGAATTGAACAAGTCCAGGAAATATCAAAAATTCAAATACCACAAATCAAGTCGTGGGTCGTGAACCAGTTAAGGAAGGTAACTAGTTGGTAAAACACAAATGAACAAGTCATAAAAGAAATTAACCAAGTCAATTATCTCAAAAATTCAAAATGCTGAATTCAGAGATGTCAACAGAGAAAAGAACGATACTAAATCCAAAGTAAACGCAAGCCGAGATAATCAAGCAAAGAAATATTCGAATTGAACCAGTCTAAACAAATCACACGTATTCAAGTAAAATCGAACGACCATGCTAAATTATCAGACAAATTCAAATGATATATTCGAACGATAATTTACGGTTTTATTCCCTATAAATACCATTAACATTATCAGCATACATCATCGAGTTCAAGCATAACAACGAGAGTAATAAAGGAAATCACATACCATAATTATTCAATTCGAATTCGCCAAATTGAAGCAGCCGAGTGAAGCCAGTGCAAGACGATCGATCGACAAAGCAATCAACGTGAAAATATCTATTCAATCGATCAACTGGAATCGGGAATTTCAAATTTCTAGAAGCCCTAAATTGTTGAAAGAGGAACGAAGGACTGAGCGAAAGAGAAAGCGGCCGATAATATAAAAAGAAAAGGGGACATATTTTTATCACTATTTTTGTTGGGCCAGCTTTTTAAATACTATTGGGCTTTATTTTTAAAATTAGGGTTTCTTGTTTTTGAGTTGTTTTTATTTTGTAATTTACTTTTAAACTTTTATAAAATTGTAGTCGTGTGACTAGTGGACGAACTACGGTGGTGTAGTTCGAGAATTCGCAACTCAGTGGCTGAGTTGTGGCAGGGTTTTGAGCGTAGAGTTAGGTTAGTCGATAGCGGGTGTCGCAAGTTTACGTGTGTAAGCGTCTGACTGCTTAATTTCTAGTAGAAACCTTGGGGGCAACACGTAGGCAGGGTTTTGCCGAAGCTGGGTAAATCTGTGTTGTTCTATTTCTACTTTGATTATTTTTCTATTATCTGTGTTGCAATTATTTTATATATTTCCGCATTAATTTTTATAATTATTAGTATCACCTTATTCACCCCCCCTCTAGGGTGAAATCGATCCTACAAGTGGTATCAGAGCTAGGAACAAAAGCCAATTTTTGCTTTAAAAATTTGATTTTTCAAAAATAAATTATTATTTTAAAAAATTGATTTTTTTAAATGGCTTCTTTTAATAATGTTTTTGCTAAGGGTCAGTCTATAGTTAGACCACCTATGTTCAATGGTGAATATTCTTACTGGAAAAATATAATGAATTTTTTTTTGAAAACCATTGATGCTTGGAATATTGTTGAGACAGGTTATAGGACACCAAGTGTAGTGGTAGATAATCAAGAAATAGAAAAACCGATGGATCAATGGACATATTTTGAAAATAAACTACAGAATGATAATGCTAAAGTTATGAATTCTATTATTTGTTCATTGGATCAAATTGAATTTAACCGTATCTCACATTGTTTAACTGCGTAGGAAATCTGGCACACACTTGAAGTGACTCATGAAGGAACATCTCAAGTCAGGGAGTCTCGCCTTGCCATTCTTAGTAGCAAATACGAGAACTTACAATGGCCAAGGATGAGAATGTCAAAGAGATGTATGGACGACTTTCCAATCTCGTATACAAATCGAAAGCTCTCGGAAAATCATACACAAAGTTGGAAACAGTTCGAAAAATTCTTAGAGTCCTTCCACGAAATTTTGAAGCGAAAGTAACTGCCATTCAAGAATCAAAATTTTTGAAACAAATCAAAGTCGAAGAACACATCGGAATTATCACCACTTATGAGCTAGAAATGAAATTCAAGGAAGAACGTGAAGGAAGTGATACTCGAAAGAAATCAATAGCTCTCAAAGGAACAACTGAAAGTGAAGATGATGATGATGATGGTGAAGCCGAGCTGGCATTACTAATAAAGAGATTCAAAAAGTGGAACCGCAAATATGGAAATCCAGCCAAAAATCATCAACTGAGAAGCAAAATCAATAAAGTTCTAGACAACTCAGAAAAACAAGAGATTATTTGCCACAAGTGTAATGAATCGGGTCATATCAAACCAAATTATCCTCAGAATCGACTCAGCCAAGGAAAGAAACCAAAAAGGAGAAGTTTTGCTGCTACTTAGGATGAAAGTGATGAAGATGAAAATGAAAGCACATGCAGTGAGAGTGAAAAAGCAAATCTGTGTCTTCATGGAGAAATAACCGACAGTGATGACGACGAGCCAAGCGAGGTATCAAAACTTACTCATTCAGAATTACTTATATATTTTCATGAAGTAAATGGTTGTTTTGAACGACTTAGGGAAAAGTACACTAAAATTGAATCACAAAGAGATAGTTTGATAGAATTAAATAAACAGCTTGATCAATTGGTTAAAAACTATCAAATCAAGAGCCCTAAGTGTGATAAGTGTCCATCACTTGAAGAAGAAATTAAAAAATCAGAAATTAAAATAAAGTCACTTGAAAATGAAATTCTAATTTTAAAAGAAAGTGAAATCACTAGGAGAGAAAATTCTATTAAAAAGTGCACTTTGCTATTAAATGAAAACGAATCACTCAAAACACAAGTCCAACAATTGTCTACGACTTTAGGAAAATTATCCAGAGGAGAAAAATCACTAAATATGCTAATAGGAAAACAAACGGTCAATATTGATAGACAAGGACTTGGGTATACTCGATCTAAACTTGTTGGTAGCAAAATTAATCAAGTAAATTCGAAGTGCACAATTTGTGGAAAATCTGGACACAATCACAATAAGTGTTGGTATAGACCCAAACACGTGAAAACCATACCAATTTGGGTTCCAAAAGGCACAAATATAAAATCCCTTAAAGTAAAACAAATTTGGGTGCCAAAAGGAACAAATATAGATTTTCTAGGGTCTATACAAACATATTTTTCAAAATCTTCTATCACTAACAATCATGGACCTATAAAAACAAATAGGTCACTAAATTCTTTTCTTGTGTAGGTATGTTGGCAAGCTAAGGAACAACAACAATGGTATCTGGATTCTGGCTGTTCCAGGCACATGACAGGCGACAAATCAAAGTTCCTTAGCCTAGAGAAGTACAAAGGTGGCAGAGTCACAATGGATAACAATGAAAAATGTAGAATTATCGGTAATAAAGTAGGTAACAGTACATTTACCTTAAATGACGTATTATATGTTGAAAATCTACACCACAATTTGATTTCAACCAGCCAGCTATGGGATAAGGGAATGAATGGTATATTTGACGCTGACTTGTGCAAAATTGTTGATTAATCATCAAAAGAAATATTGTTCTCAGGTAAAAGGAAAGGTAATATATATTCTCTAACTTTTGATGATCTCACTCTTTCAAAATGTCTGATAGCTAAGGATGTAGAAGTAAACTTATGGCACAGACGATTAGGACATGCTAGTATGAATCTGTTAAACAAATTAAAAAGAAAAGACTTGGTAAGAGGTTTACCATCTCATGATTTCAAAACGGAAAGTCTATGTAAAGCATGTACTAAGGGAAAACTTAAAAAATCATCTTTTCATACAAAGAACACTATAAGTACTTCTAGAATCCTTGAACTAGTTCATATGGATCTGCTTGGACCTAACAATATTGCAAGTTTAGGTGGTAAGAAATATTGTTTTGTGTTGGTTGATGATTATTCAAGATATACATGGGTATACTTCTTAGCTAAAAAATCAGAAACTTTCTCATACTTCACTAAATTGACAAAATTTGTTCAAAATGAAAAAGGAGTTTCTATCATTTCGCTAAGAAGTGATCATGGTAAAGAATTTGAAAATTATGAATTAGAAATTTTTTGTGATGAAAATGGATTTAAACATGAATTCTCTGCTCCACGTACTCCACAACAAAATGGGGTAGTCGAGAGAAAGAATCGAACATTACAAGAGTTGGCTAGATCTATGATAAATTAGTATGAACTACCCTTGTTATTTTGGGCTGAGGTAGTAAATACAGCCTGTTATGTAATGAATAGAGTTATGATTAGACCAATTCTAAAGAAAACACCCTATGAGCTATGGTTCAAAAATAAACCAAGCATTGCTTACTTCAAAGTTTTTGGGTGTCCGTGTTATATCCTCAATACTGGTGATCAATTAGGAAAATTTGAACCAAAAGCTGACGAGGGCATGTTCATGGGATACTCTTCCAAAAGTAGAGCTTATAGAGTATACAACAAAAGGACAAGAACAATCATGGAGTCAATCAATGTGAAATTTGATGAAGGCATTGGTGATCAAAACAAGGAAACGATCAAAAGAAATGTTGAAGAGAATGAAAAAGATGAAAATGAAAAACCAAAAGAAACTACAACCACAAAAGAAGTCCGAAGAAATCTGGACCCAGAGAGATTGAAATTCAAAGCAGATCATCCTCCAGAATTGGTAATATGAAATCCTATCACAGGTGTTCAAACTCGTTCCTCTTTTAGAAATTTGTGTGATTTGTGTCTATATAGTGGATTTATTTCAGAAATTGAACCCAAAGACATAGATACAGCTCTTAATGATGAAAATTGGTTTATGGCTATGTAAGAAAAGCTAAATCAATTTGAGCGAAATGATGTTTGGACTCTAGCGCCCATTTGTAGGAAAAAATTGATTTTTAAAAATAAATTTGATGAATCTGGAAATGTGATTAGGAATAAAGCTAGGTTAGTTGCTAAAGGTTACAATCAAATTGAAGGAATTGATTTTGATGAAACTTTTGCACCAGTACCAAGACTAGAATCCATTAGGATATTGTTAGCTTTTGCTTGCTATAAAGGGTTTAAACTAAGACAAATGGATAATAAAAGTGCTTTTCTTAATGAAATTTTGAAAGAAGATGTATTTGTTGAACAACCAGAAGGTTTTGAAAGTCATGAATACCCTAACCATGTATATAAACTTAAGAAAGCATTATATGGATTAAAACAAGCCCCTGGAGCTTGGTATGAATGTCTTAGCACTTATCTCCTTGAAAATGGGTTCAAAAAGGGCTGTGTAGACACCACACTATTTCTATTGCATGAAAATGATGATCTTTTGATTGTTCAAATATATGTTGATGACATTATTTATGGTGCCACTAACAACTTGTTGTATGAGAAATTTGAAAAAGTCATGCAGGAGAAGTTTGAAATGAGCTTGGTTGGAGAGTTAAAATTCTTTTTAGGATTTCAAATCAAATAAAGCAATAAAGGTACATTCATCTCTCAAACGAAATATATTATAGAACTTGTCAACAAATTTGGATTGAAAGATGCTAAACCTGCAAAAAACCCCATGAGCACAACAATTAAACTTGACAAGGATGAAAAAGGTAAGGCAGTTGATCAAAAGCAATATCGAGGTATGATTGGATCACTTCTTTATCTTACTACTTCAGAGACCTGACATCATGTTTTCAATCTGCTTATGTGCACGATTTCAATCAAATCCAAAAGAATCTCATTTAAAAGCTGTTAAAAGGATTATAAGATATATGTTGCACAGCCCACGTTTTGGTCTTTGGTATCCAACTAATGATAACTTTGAATTAAAAGGATATTCGGATGCAGATTATGTTGGAAGTCTAGTTGGTAGAAAAAGTACTAGTGGAACGTGTTTTATGTTAGGACATTCGTTAGTTGCATGGTCAAGTAGAAAACAGAATTGTATTGCATTATCCACCACCGAGGCAGAGTATATTGCTCTAAGTGGTTGCTTTGCTCAAATTTTATGGATGATACAAACTTTGCAAGACTATGGTCTAAATTTTAAACGTGTACCACTAATGTGTGATAGCAAAAGTGCAATTGATCTCACAAATAATCCTGTACATCACTCACGAACAAAACATATAGATGTTAGACATCATTTTATTGGAGATCATATTTCCAAAGAAAATATCTGCATAAATTTTATTTCAACCGATTCTCAATTGGTAGACATTTTTACAAAACCCCTTCCAGAAAATAGTTTTTGTCGACTTCGTCTCAGTTTAGGCATTTTAGAAATTTGATTCTATATTTTTGATTTTGATCTTAAATGCCTATGTTAACTAATCTGACTCCCTACTGATTATCAAAAGATAAATAGTGACTAAAATATAAATGATGAGTGTTGATATTAATCATATATTTTGACTTGAGATAGTAAATTTCTTTAAAAATTTAAACAAGATTTATAATAACTTATGTTGGTAAAAGTTCCATGGCCATCGCTATTTCTATCATATTTCTAACGACCATCACTCATCAAAATCCAATATAGTATGTCAATATGTGGTATTTTAAACGGGAAATTATTCGTTTTCATTTTATTTTATTTTTTTAGCAATAAATACATCCAAAGTATTCACTCCCATTTAAAAGTCCTCATGGTTATGCATGGGTGAATTACTTGGAATTTTTTATTATGTGCTTTCATTCTCATTTAAATGTCCTCACGGTTATGCATGTGCGGAACACATATCAAAATTGATTATTAAATAGACAAGTTGATTCTAATCCCATTTAAAAGTCCTCACGGTTATGTGTGGTTAGAAGATGCTTGAAATTCATTTTTTATTAAAATTGGAAATACTACTAATCTCATTTAAAAGTCCTAACAGTTATGCATGGTTAGTAGATATTCAAATTCCTGATATAAATATACCACAAATAGACACAACTATATGGTTTTATATGCCGCCATCATCCATATCACTCTAAAGTGGAATATGCGTCTAACAGAGTATTTATGATTTTTGTTTGATTTTTTATTGAAATTTAACATTTATACTATATTGGATATTAATGTCTATCACTTTACCTCTATTTTTCTAACACTATTACTCTTTTGCTGATAACAAAAGGGGGAGAGAAAAGTTAAAATTTTGGCAAATAAAGGTCAAATATTTTTATTTATTTTCATGCATATATGAAGGGGGAGCTTTGTTGTAGAGAGGGAACATTCAAATAGGGGGAGCAAATAGAGTTCATCAATGACCAAATACATTTAATATGCTAGTATATTCAAAATCTTAAACATATGTTTGTTATCATCAAAAGGGGGAGATTGTTGAATATGCTAGTATATGATTTTTGTTTGATGATAATAAACATATATATATATATATATATATTCATTTAAATGTATTTGTTAATTGTACTGTTTTACTTTTCACATAATTAAATAAATATTTGTTGAATAAAATAAATAACACAGAATTTAAATTCAAATAGATATTTTATTCAAACAAATATTTTATTACAATTTTTGAATATTACAAAATTTGAGCTCTCACTATATATACAAAATTTCAATTACAATAAAATTTCAAATCACAACACAATTTTCACTATACAATTGTCATTTACATTTGCACCTCACTACATATCACTCATTCACTCATATTTGTTCTTCAACTATATTCCAATTTGTATTCAGCATCTGAATTATCTGCAATATAAAACTAATGCAGTAAAATTGAAAAAGAAATATTTTTGCAGTGTAAAATAAAATTTGTGTTTAAAAAATGTTATATGCCTCAGTTATTTGGGTTGTTCGTCATCATTTTCGTTTTGAATTCATCAAACACGAACAACCTGTGACATGCACAGTGTATCACTGTACATGCCACAAGGCCGTGCACACCGATATACACTTGATAAAACTGCAGGGATAGGTGAGCACAAGTTCAAACCCGAGCCAAGGCTGGATTCGACTTAGGTGCAATACAAAAACATCACAAAATTGTCAAGTACAAGTGAAAATGCTCGATCAAAGCAATCAAGCAACACATCCTCAACAGTCAACGGTTCACATGACAACATACATGAAGTATTAACCAGAACCAGACCCAAATCAACAATGAACTGTACTTGAAGCAACCGGACTCAAGGAAATGTGCAACAACAAAATGGTTAGACCATCAAATGAACAAGACTAGGGCAGTGAATAATACAAAATGAATGGAGCTTGCATATACATCAACATCACCATAAATATATATACATATGTATACATACATGTATACATATATATATATGCAGTGCATAGCATTTCAGTTCATCATATACATGAAGACCAGAACACAAATGAACATAACTAGACCTGGCAACTTGAATACAATTACCAAAGGCAACAACACTCAACATGCCATCGATGAACTCAAATATCAATGGCACTAGGTCAATACAACATTACAACAGAGATCAGGAGAAAAGCAACAACCATAAGTGAACAATAATTATAAGCATGGATGGTATAAGCAGTGATGACACAAGTGCACCACACCAGGTCAATGCACATGAAAACACGTGAATGGCAACCAAACAAGGACAACAAGCTCCAAACTCAAAGAAATGGCATGTATCAAGACAACAGTGGTAACACTGTATATACATATGCATATGTGAAAATCAGACCAGCTCAATATTGCAAACAATCAGCTACAGCAAAGCACATGATGCAATGCAACAAAGTGGAACAATAATGGTGCAAAGAACAGTGAAGCAACATGTATATACATGTGCAACAAAGCGTTAGTCAAACATTTTCAAAAAGAGGTGATAACATGAATTGAACAAGTCCAGGAAATATCAAAAATTCAATCATGAACCAGTCAAGGAAGGTAACTAGCAGGTAAAACACAAATGAATAAGTCATAAAAGAAATTAACCAAGTCAATTATCTCAAAAATTCAAAGTGCCGAAATCAGAGATGTCAACAGAGAAAAGAATGGACCAAATCCAAAGCAAATGCAAGCCGTGATAATCAAGCAAAGAAATATTCGAATTGAACCAGTCTAAACAAATCATACGTATTCAAGTAAAATCGAACAGCCAAGCTAAATTATCAGATGAATTCAAATGATATATTCGAATGATAATTTAGGGTTTTATTCCCTATAAATACCATTAACATCATCGGCATACAGCATCGAGTTCAAGCATAACAACGAGAGTAATAAAGGAAATCACATACCAGAATTATTCAATTCGAACTCGCCAAATTGAAGAAGCCGAGTGAAGTCAAAGCAAGACGATCGATCGATAAAGCAATCAACGCGATAATATCTATTCAGTCGATCAGTTGGAATCGGCAGTTTAATATTTCCAAAAGCCTTAAACTGTTGAAAGAGGAACGAAGGACTGAACGAAAGAGAAAGCGGCCGATAATATGAAAAGAAAAGGGGCATATTTTTATCACTATTTTCATTGGGCCGGCTTTTTAAATACTATTGGGCTTTATTTTTAAAATTAGGGTTTCATGTTTTTGAGTTGTTTTTATTTTGTAATTTACTTTTAAAGTTTTATAAAATTCTAGTCGTGTGACTAGTGGACGAACTGCGGTGGTGTAGTTCGAGAATTCGCAACTCAGTGGCTGAGTTGTGGCAGGGTTTTGAGCGTAGAGTTAGGTTAGTCGATAGCGGGTGTCGCAAGTTTACGTGTGTAAGCATCTGACTACTTAATTTCTAGTAGAAACCTTGAAGGCAGCACGTAGGCAGGGTTTTGCCGAAGCTGGGTAAATCTGTGTTGTTCTATTTCTGCTTTTATTATTCTGCTATTATCTGTGCTGTAATTATTTTATATATTTTCGCATTAATTTTTATAATTATTAGTATCACCCTATTCACCCCCCCCCCCTCTAGGGTGAAATCGATCCTACAAAATCAATTTTGAGCACCCGAGAGTTTAAGGGGAAACAAAAACTTCTAGTCAGACATAATGCCTGGTATGAATAATTTATGTTACATCTCTGTTTTACTGTTTGCTGATATTTAGTGAGACCATGCCACTTAGCAGAACGATTTCCCCTCACTAATATCTCTTTTCAAAACGTATATTTGCAAATCATTTTCTGCAACCAAACTGGTTAATCCACTGATTATAATAATAATATAGCAATATCCATTATGCTAAAGCAGGAAATAAATGCACTATCTGTCCAAAATCTGAGCTAACTGCTCTTTACTGGACTAACTGTCCTAAAACTAATTATGCCAAAATAGCAATATCCTTTATGCTAAATAATGGACTATCTGTCCATAAAACTGGTACAAAGGGTGTACTAACTATCGTTAAGAAGTAGCAAGGTCTGTTATGCTAACAAATGAAATAACTATTCATATCCGGGCTAACAGCCCTTATCTGGACTAACTGTCCTCTAGGCTGACTGCCCTCAAAATGGACTGACTGTTTGAATGTAAATGAGTAAGTGCTTGAATTTTCTTTTGGGTTAACTACCCTACAAATTTTCCTCGAAAACTTTTTCAAAATGATTTAGTCCATCAAATCGTATATATACAAGGAAAATATATCTTTAGCTTTACTCTAAGCTATTTTTGCCATGTTATATATAGTTTACTCAAAATAATGTTGATGATGTTCAATAAGGATTATCTATCGTTTTAAAATAACTTAAACTCCTTTATAACTTAAAACACTTAGGCTATCTGCCTAGCTATTATGTTCGAAACCTTTTTTGAAAACCTTTAAACAACCTTTTGAAATTATTAAAGGCAACTCTTTCAAAACCATTAATAAAACCCTTCAAAAGCATTGAAGGTAACTCCTTCATATCCTTTAATAAAACCTTTCGAAATCATTGAAGGTAACTCCTTCAAAACCTTTACTAAACGCTTTTCTCTAAAAGCTCTAAAATATATGACATCTGCCTTTAAATCCTTTAAACTTTAACCTTCCGAAAACATTGAAAAACCATACCTTTCGACCTTGTCGGAAGGTTTCTTTTCGACCTAGTCGAAAGGTCCAACCTTTCGACTTTGTCGAAAGCCTGGGGAACCACCCCTATGAAATCATTGATAAACCATTCAAAGACATTGGGTTCAATTTAAAACAAGTGAAAACCTTTCGAAACCATTCGAAGTTGACTACTTTGAAACCTTTAAAACGTTTCGATTTAAAACATTTAGATTATGCCTTCAAGTAGAGCAAAAGGATCAGAAAAACATTGGAGTCAAAAGCAACTGCTTCGAAATCTTTAACAAAAACCTTTCGAAAACAATGAACTGGTTGTGTTGAAACCAACCCTTCGAAATCAATGGAGAGGCGGCAATTTTAGAAAACAAAAGATTTCCTTCGACTCCATCTGGGTCGAAAGTTTTGGAAGCGGCAACTATGCTTTCGGCCTTATCGAAAGCTATAACTTTCGACTTTATCGAAAGGTTTCAATTAAAACAAGAAATCAAACCAATCGAAACCTTTTGCTTTTAAACCATTTGACATTATCGAAAGCCCTTTGTCGAAATCTAACAGGAGTATTTTCCTTTAAATCAAAACAAAGTTTCATCTCCTTCGAAAGCTCTTACCTTTCGTCCCTAAACCTTTCGACTCCTTCCAATTCACTACGTACCAGTTGCCTGATACCATGTGCATTGGTTATTTTACCTAGTCGAAAGGTTTGATACCTTTCGACTTTGTCGGAAGGTTTGGAATGGCGGCGGAACCTCTTGCCAAAAGAGTTGAAATAGTAGAAAAACTATTTATTTGTACTTTGAAATAGTTCTTTTGTACCTAACTTGCCTTATTTATCTAAATCTAATTGGTTGCTAGAATTTTATATTCAAAAATGCTTCCGACTTTCCTTATTTGGAAATTTATATAATTTAAAAAAAAACCTTTCTCCTTTATAATTATATAAAACATTTAAGTCTCATACCTTAATTAATTTTATATCACTATTAAATCATCTTAGAAAATTATGGAAAAATTCCCGAAAATCAATTAATATGTTCTTTCAACATATAAAATTTTCGGATCCAAACTATAAATTATTTTCCCGTAAATAATTTTATAATCCAAAATACCATTTTCTTCTTTAGAAAATTCATAATAATTCCACAAAAATTCAGAAAAGCCTAAAAATTGAAACCCATCTCCAAAATAACTTTTTAGATCATCATAAAAATTTGCAAGGCTAACAGATGTCATTTAATAGGGTTTTTATCTTAAAACATGTCATAAAATCTTTATGAACATTAATAAATCATCAACATGTATATATAATCATCTTATCATTCAAAAATATGGCAAATCTTTGCAAAATTATTCGGATTTAACCTTAAAAGCAAAACTATAAAAATTTAGAGATGTAAACATTATTCACCTTTGCTTCAGAGATTAAGGAGCTTGAGATCTGAATGAGTTTGATTTGAATTTGCTTATCCTTTAGCTTTTCTTTGGTTTCCTCTTCTTCTTTCCTTGTTAATGGTGGCCTGCCTCAATTTTGAAAATTTTGAAATGAAAAGAATGTGTGTATAACACACGGCTTAAGGAAGGTGATATAGGAATGGCCTCTTTCCCATAATACCCCTCCTCTAATTCATTTAAACCCTTTTTAATTCGTTAGTTTAAAAAGCACGGCTACCTTAAATAAATCAAATCTCAATCTCCTAATCAACACATTATTTTATTTAGTTTATCGAACTAAATCTCTTAAATAATGTTGTCAAAAATATGGGGTGTTACATAAACACTCCATTCACCTCATTCAAAAATCCTAATCTCCCAAACCATCAACAATTGGCCCTGACTTCCAACTTGGAAGTTGTAGAGGAGAGGCTCTTGTAAGTTATAAAAAAGATTACTTAAAGTTTTGTTGGGTGGAGTGGCTGTAGTCGCTCAATAATCGATGGTGGCCGAATTTTGAACATAAACTTCAAAAATTAATTTCTCTCGATCTGAGTTGAATTAGATGATGTCGTTTGCGTCGTTGTCTTCGAGGGATGATGTAGTATTTTTCATGAAGTTTTGGCATGATTTGGCGATGATCGATGTCGATGGTCAGAACTAGGGTTAAGAAATTATGGAGTTATAGTCGATGTTAGAGGGAACGAGTGGAAGATTTGGATTCATCGGGTTGTGTTGCACCTAGGTGCGAATTCTGGTGAAGTTCGATGGACTTTTGGGGTATGTGACGTGTTAGGAGCTGTTATGAAGGAGAGCAGGTTGGATTTTAGGGGGGAGGTGTAGACGTGGACTTGTGGTGTCGGGTAGGTCGAGGCCGAGATGAGAAAGTCATCGATGAAGTCGGTTCGTCAAATGGAGGTCCATAGCTTTGTATCATTGCATTTGTGTACATGGCCATGGTGGGTTGTTTGTGCCTATCATTGTTTATTTGGGAAGAGTAATTAGAGAATGGTGGAAGAAGGATTTTAGGGTTAATTAGTTTAGTTATGATGTAATGAACTTTTTAATTATATTATTTAAATTTGATAACTTATAAATCGAATAACTTTTGGGTACGAGGTCAGATTCGAACACTTTTTTTGCATTGGACTCGTATCGTTGAGATCTACACAATGGAGTTGGCTTGGAGGAATTTAGAGATAGTGGAATGTTTGGCTAAAATCGAACGCCTGTTCGGGTGTAGTTCAAATCGGAAAGCTTCGGCGAAAACAGGAATCAATGTGAGTTTAACTCACATTCAATTTTTCTATATCATATTTATGATGCTATAAACTATTATTGATTGCTTGGATGTTAGCTAAATTGATTGATTGATTGTTTGGTTGAATTTTTGTCTAAAAAATGGATGACATTAACTTGATTGTTATGAACCCATGTGATTATATATAATATCCTTAACCATTATTTTGCAGGGAGAATTTGCAGAGAGACCCTAAGGGGTTTCTTGTCAATAATTATTTATTTACATCCTTATGTTGTTATATTGATGTTTAATTGAAATAAATCTTGATATTCCATTTAAATTGTTTAAGTATCGTTATAGCAGTTTTCGATATAACGTCATTTATTGATTTTCATCCCCAAAACCATATCGTGTGTGTTTTGAACTTCGGCTTGTGTTATCATTAAATAGAATTTTAAAATTCATTAATCATATTAATCAATGGTATTTTAAATTAATTAACCATTTTAACTAATGGTTATTTAAATTAATAAACTGTTTTGACTAATGATGTTTAAAGTTACCTAATCATGTTAACAAATGATTTTGGAATTAATCAATTACTTTAATTAATGATGTTTTGAAATTTATTAATCTATTTGATTAATGAGATTTGAATTTAATTAAATCATTTTAATTACCGATTTTAAACTTTAATTAATCATTTTAACTAATGATTGTTTTAAATTTAATTAATTGTATTAACTAATGATATTTGAAAATTTATTAATCATTTTAATTAATGATGTTTGAGATTAATTAATCATTTTAATTTGCTTCTTTGAATTTAATAAATCTTTTTAATTAATGGTATTTAAAGTTAATTAATTGATTTAATAAAAGTGGTTAAAGTAAATTAACTAATATAATGAAAGTGTTTTAAAGTTAATTAATTGATTTTGTGTTTTAAAGTTAATAAACTGATTTAATAAAGATCTTAAAGTTAATTTACTGATGATATAAAAGTGTTTTGGAAACAATTAACTATTTTATTTAAAATAATTGATTTGCTTATTTAAAAGAGATTATAAATGTGATTAATTATCTTTAAGGATAATTAAAATTGTTTTAAATTTATAAATAATGGTTTATAAATGAGAAAATCCTTTAAAAGAAATTATTTATAGATAAAGCTAAGTGTAAATTGTTTTGGGTTTATAGTAAACAATGTTTTAGTGACATTTGTTTTTGACCCTTATTTTAATACACTTAGTATTATAAAATTTGTCTTTTAAAAGAACATATTAAAAGGTATTTCTAGAAGTGTTTTACCAATACCATAATATGGAAATCAAGCACAAGTTCAGTCTTTAAAAAAAAGTAAAATTCTATTCGGTTATGGAAAAATAATTCTGTAAACGATATCACTTATATGGAAAGGATTTAGTCATACTTTTAACTCTAAACGTTGAGACTTGGACTCGCTACTGCCTTGAAGGTTAAAAATGTTGTCAAGATGATGCCTAAAGGTAACACTACCTCAACTTGCCTAGCTTCATTTTCAACTGAGAGATAACACTTGTTCGGAATCGACGAGTGGTGTTAAATATATGATATTTAATTTCTATATATGACCATTTTAAGTATCCTCGATAGTTGTTTTATTTATTATCGAATTTAGCTTTCTTCATGGTGTATCGTCACCTTAAATATGATTAGTTGCTCTTTGAGTTTTGTTATCCTTTGTCAGCAAATGACTGAACCCATAGCACGAAAGGACGTTCAACTATGTAGGGTTGCTCACATTAGGGTATTTTCACATCTCATCTAGATTGGATTCGGTTGTGCACTTAGATGTGAAATATTCAGATATTCAGTAAGGTTTGGTGGGGTCCGGCCGGTACATTTTCGAGAAATGTCATAGAGTATATGAGCTTCTCAGAAGTGTATTACTAGAGGTATACTTCAAGGGTGGTGCACATTCCTAGTCATTTATTTGAAATTTTCATTTCCTTATTTGATTAAAACCTTTGAATCTGTTTTTATTTAATTGCAATGGGAAGAGTCAATCACTCTTCGTGGTATCTAATTATTGGTTTTGTCCATTCTATCAAGTTTGGACTATTATCTTGTTTTATCCATTCTGTCCGGTTATGATTTTGCTCGGATTATTATTATTCTTTCAAGTCTGGTTTTTAATACTATTTATGCCTATTCTTATTTGGATTTGTTTGTTGTTGTTTGTCTCTACTCTTTCATATATAGATGTTATTCTTGTGAGGTAAAAACCTGTTCCACGTTAGCGGCATGTTCTCATAGAACTTTTATATGTTCCCCATTATTTGAGTTTTCTCACGCTGGTATTTCCAGACCGATTCAGGCATTATTTCATTACAATGCTCGGGTCATACCGAGTACTTTTCCAGGTTGGCTTTGGTGTTATGTGAAAGTGTACGTGCAGTACTAAGGATCGTGTAATATGGTATATTAATGCGGAAACTGGTAATAACAGTAAAGTAAAAATTAGAGTAAGCACACCAGGAATTTTTATACTGGTTCGAACTTCCCGTTCTACGTCCAGTCCCAAAATACCCTCTGGATTTAAACTAAACCCCTCACTTAACCCGGAGGAATAGGTATACGACACCTGAGCAGCCGAACAGGAATTTTTCCGCCTCAACAACCGAAGAGGACTTCAACTTAATACAAAATGTTTGTTGACAAATGTGTTCTAAATAACACTGATTGTCTTTTGATAGTACAACTTTCCTATAATCAAATCCTCAAGAATATGTATGTGTGTGAAGATTTAGAAGGAAGATAATCACGTAGAATCGAAGTATATGAATAAATTCAAGGATTCTAGTGATATTGAATAAGAGTGAATGCTTTTATTTTCAGAAATGAGAAGAGATTAGATTTCAGAAATATAAACAAGAATCGGTTATTGTAGAAGTGAATTGAATATGTTTATATAGTTGTTGAAGAGTTGTAATCTTTCATGAATAGTTTTAGTCAACAGTAGTGTCCATACCTCTTGAAATAGAGGACATTACTCTTCATGAAAAGATCGCGTCTCTTCAGAAAACTAGCCGTTTTTCTCTGGTCGGTCGACCGGAAAAACTGGCCGGTCAGCTGAGTTGAAAAACGTATACAAAACAGAAAGTCACTGTGCATATGATACAGGGTCGGTCGACCGAGGATCCTGGTCGGTCGGCCGACCTGGTGTTATATGCACAGTGAACATATTTTTTGATATAAAATGTTTTGTGTGCGTGTGTGATTATTTGAGGAATGATTTTAACATTGTTCTAAGACTCAAATAAAATAAAATATCCATACTAATCTCTGAATTGTAAGATTATCTTCTTTGTAGTGCATGGTATGAACTTATTCTCTTTTTGTCGCTTTCATATAGCATTCTCGTCGTATGATCTCTGAAGCTTGTGTCATGAATCAAAACTCATGAATCAACATTCTCCCCCTTTTTGATTGATGACAATACTTATGTGACGAAGTAATATTGACATATATATTATAGTTCTCCCCCTGAGTATATGGCGACTTTTCTGCAAAAATTCGTTAATTTGAATACATTTCTCCCCCTTTGTCATCGACAAAAAGGAATACTTATAACAAACTGAAGTAATGCAAAAAACATTTAAATTTACATGGTACATTCTTTGAGCTTAATTAGGAATAATTTAAAGATGTTTGCTTAGAACATAACATAACAATTAATTAAGAAACAAAATAAACTACAAGAGATTCTTGAAAGTTAAAATAAATTTAAAAAAATACTACAATTACTCCTCATCATCGTCGGTATCCCACTGTGCTGGATGAAGATTTTCATCGAGAGGAGCCGGTTCCTTACCCCGTCTGTGAGTGGTAGGTGCGGGAGTTGCCGATGTGCTGGAACTTGTGTTCTCGGATGTAGACCAAGAGAAATTTGGTGCGGGTCTTTTTCCAGGAGCAACAAATGAAGCACCGGCTTCAGAAGAGCATGATAAGGCATCCCATAAATTGACGAAGAAGCCTTTGATCTTTTTGAAACGCCCATCAATTTTTCGAAGGCGAGAATCCAAAGCTAATTGATTTTGGGCTAAAATATCTATGGCAGCCGCTGTGCTAGTACCGGGAGGTGGTCTTTGGATAGAGGTTTGACGAGTTAAACGTTCTGTGGAATGAGTGGAGGTTTGAGGAGTAGAATAGCTACGACGTAGTTGTTCTCGTGGAATGGTACGCCATTGCTGAAAGGTTGTGATTTGGGATGGTGCATCGGGTAACTTCATCAATTTTATTGTTCATGAGTCAAAGGTACGAACTTTGGATGTTTCAGATTCCGGTGCATGAGTGACAAAGTTGTTAATCAACCGCATTATGTATTCTCCATAGTAAATATGGAGCATTTTTCCTTGGTTGAATGTAAGGAATTCATCCATAAGTAGTTGTGTCCAATTTACCCGAATGATTCCACACATAGCATATAACGCCTTGAAGTTTTCGGGATACACTAAGTGGTACGACCCTCCTCTTGGAACAATAGACTTCATCATGAATCGATGAAAAAGTCGTGCTTTAGGTCGGAGAGATGAAGTTTGCCTTAAGTCGGTAGCATCATCTTCAAAGAATAAGTGACTTAGGCGGTCACGAGTTGATGGATTACAATCTACATCATGTAATGAGATTCCACCCGGTCGAGCATTTAAAATATGATTCATTCGATCAATGGAGAGAAATATCGATGTGCCACATACCGAAGTCCAAACACAATTTTCAGTGTTTCTAGGTGGATTGACAAGATTGAGATTTGCTAAGAATAACTTGACCATTATATGATTAATCTTCAAGTTGTTTTTCCTATGGTCAAGAAAAGCATCAAGACCACTTTCAAGAGCGGCGTCTTCAACACCGTAGGCGGTAAAATCTGGATAACTTACAAACGACTCCTCAAAGATTTTTGCATCTTGAAGCTTTATCCATCTTTCTAAAGCTTTTTCACTTACTAACCAAGAAGCAATTTGAGAATCTACAGGAGTTGAGGAAGATTGGCCAG
Organism: Allium fistulosum; assembly: GCA_030737815.1. Lineage (NCBI taxonomy): Eukaryota > Viridiplantae > Streptophyta > Magnoliopsida > Asparagales > Amaryllidaceae > Allium > Allium fistulosum. Next base: position 1,135,707,731 of record CM060904.1, read on the forward strand.
CGGTAGTCTTAGATTTCTTTTTGGGAGCCATTTTTCTTGAAGAATTTGAAGAAATTTTAGAAAGGTTGTAATGGGGGCTAGGGTTCAATTCTGTTGTGGAAGAGTAAAGTGAAGAGGTGAGATAAAAAGGTGAAGAGTTGGGTTAAAATATGAAGACAATTTGAGCAGAATAATACGTTCGGTCGACTGAAGGACCTGGTTCGGTCGACCGAGTTTAGGTTCAGAACAGTGCTGAAACTTTCGGGAAAAGCTTCGGTCGACTGGTGCAGGGAATTCGGTTGACCGAGTTTAAAAAATATTCTACTGTCATTCGGGAAATACGTTCGGCTGACCGAGTCAGGTATTTCGGTCGACCGACTTGGAAGAAATCTGTTTTTAAAAACTTCTCGGGACAGCTTCGGTTGACCGGTTCAGGCATTTCGGTCGACCGAAAGCATGTCATGCTGTTGTTTGTTTGTTTTTTTTTTAAATAAGAATTATAGAAATATAATCATGTTATTACATCATATTTATTTATACAGCTTATATAAAAAATAACATATATATACTAAAATATAGCCATGATGAATTAGCATCGACGTTCCCATGAATTTGGAGATGGAACATTTTCTGCCGGTGACCATATTGGAGCTATTGGAGATTGAACATGGTTAGAGGGAGATGGAGTTCTATAAGAAGGTTCAGCAACATCATCCTTCTTAGATGAACAAAATTTCATGGCAATCTTTTCAAGGAAGCTTAAACGCCTTGCCGTGACTTTCTGTTCGTAATAAAGTTCCCTTTGCATATTCATCTGTTGTTGTTGGTAGTGATGAATTTCATCAATCTTTTGTTTGGTTGATGGAGTTACTACCATTTCCTTTTTCCCTTTCTTTTTATCAGGTGTATAACCTGTATGAGAGTCTTCCCAAGGTTTCCACCTGTGTCGGGGATCATTATCTGGAGAGGGAAAATCTAAAACACGATTTGGCATTGGAAATGTAGGATAAGGACCACCTTCGGGGATACGATCAGAATAGTCGTCGTCCGGGGAAGTATAAGAGAGATGAGAATTTTCAGAATTGTAGACATCATTATTAGAAGACATTTTTGTTTTAAGTTTTTGTTTTGTATTTGATGCTCTATTCAATAAGCATATGTATGTATATATATAACCATATTTTCTAAAAAAATAGTGGTCTAAAATCAGATTTTAATTTTAATCACATAATTCTTTAAACAAAAACTGTTTACAAATGAATGACATACAATGCTTTAGAGTTAAAAAATAGTATATTCTGAAATCAAGTTTCAATGATGTAAATTAGAAACAGAGCTGGAACAAGAAACACCCATAGCCCAAGTGGCTATACTACAACATCTAACATACAAGTCAGAAGTCATGAGTTCGAGTACCGCTTTGGTCAGAAAAATAATTTTATATTTTTCATCATTTTATATTTATATATATATATTTTTTTTTATTCATAAGTCTTTAAACGACATTATACCTAAATCTCGTCTTAGTTTTATAAAAGAAATTTCATTTAGTGGTTTAGTAAAAATGTCAGCTATTTGATTTTCAGTATTGATAAATTCTAGATTTATTAATCCTTTTTCCAAACAATCACGAAGAAAATGATGACTAATATCTATGTGTTTTGTTCGGGAATGATTGACTGGATTTTTTGAAAGGTTTATTGCACTGGTATTATCACAATAAATTATTGATTTTTCAAGATGACAATTAAAATCTTGTAATGTCTGTTGCATATATACGACTTGTGCACATGCCAAAGCAGCAGATATATATTCTGCTTCACATGTTGATAAAGAAACACAATTTTGTTTCTTACTAAACCAAGAGACTAAAGAACGTCCAATGAAGTGACACGTTCCGCTCGTACTTTTTCTATCCGTCCGACTTCCTCCAAAATCAGCATCACTGTAGGAAACTAATTCAAAAGGACATTCTTTCGGATAAAATAGTCCGAAATCTTTGGTTTTAGTTAGATAACGAATAATGCGTTTAACTGCTCTCATATGTGATTCTTTGGGATTTGCTTGAAATCGAGCACATAAACAGACACTCATCATAATATCGGGGCGACTCGCTGTTAAATAAAGTAAAGAACCTATCATACTACGATATAACTTTTGATCAACACTTTTGCCATCTTCATCTCTATCGAGATGAACCGTTGTACTCATAGGAGTTGGTTTGGCAGTAGTATTTTCAAGACCAAAACGTTTGATTAAATTATAACAATATTTCTCTTGATTAATAAAAATTCCATTTTCAATTTGTTTAATTTGTAATCCAAGAAAATATGACAATTCTCCCATATGAGACATTTCAAATTCATTTGTCATTATGGTTGAAAATTCTTGACATAATTTTTCATTTGTCGAGCCGAAAATAATATCGTCAACATATATTTGAATTATTAAAATATCTTTATTAGTTTTCTTAATAAAAAGTGTTTGATCTACTTTACCGATTTCAAAACCAGATTCTAATAAATAACTTTTAAGACGATCATACCAAGCACGTGGTGCTTGTTTTAAACCGTATAACGCCTTTTTAAGTTTATATACATGATCCGGAAATTTTTCATGATTAAACAAAGGTGGTTGTTCAACAAAAACATTTTCTTTTATGAATCCATTTAAAAATGCACTTTTAACATCCATTTGATATAGTTTAAAATTATGAAAACATGCATAAGCTAATAATATTCGTATTGCTTCAAGTCGGGCGACTGGAGCAAACGTCTCTTCGTAGTCAATACCTTCTTCTTGATTATATCCTTGTGCAACTAATCTAGCTTTATTCCGTGTTATATTTCCTAGTTCATCTGCTTTATTTTTGAAAACCCATTTAGTACCGATGACTGATTGATCACTAGGTCTAGGAACGAGTTCCCAAACTTCGTTTCGTTCGAATTGATTTAATTCTTCTTGCATGGCAAGTATCCAGTAGTCATCAGTTGAAGCTTCTTTTATATTCTTAGGTTCTATGTTAGAAAGAAAAGCAACATGACCAGCTTGATTTAATTGATGTCTGGTTTTAACATTCGTATTAACTTCTCCAATTATATTTTGCACAGGATGATCTTTTAAAATTCTAGGTGGAGATTTTATTAAATTGGAAGTTACATTTGTATTGGTTTCATTAATATCAAGATTTTCATTTGTACTAATATTCTCATTCTGAGTAGATTCATCATCAGAATCAATATTAACACTCGGATTTATATTTTTAAAATTTTCGTTGAAAGAAACATGTAAACTTTCTTCAATAATTTGAGTTCGTTTATTATAAATTCGATAGGCCTTGCTTCGTTCCGAATATCCAACAAATATACCTTCATCGGATTTTGGATCGAATTTGCCTAGTTGATCTTTAGTATTTAAAATAAAACATTTTGGAACCAAAAACTTTTAGATATGAAATATTTGGTTTTCTTCCATTTAGAAGTTCATATGGTGTATTTTTAGTTAATGGTCGAATAGAAACACGATTCAGTACGTAACAAGCAGTAGCTACAGCTTCTGCCCAAAATTGTTTCGATAAAGTTGTTCCATTTAGTAAAGTTCTTGCACATTCTTGTAACGTTCTATTTTTCCTTTCTACAACTCCATTTTGTTGTGGTGTTCTAGGAAAAGAGAAATTATGGTTAATACCCTTTTTGTTACAAAATTGTTCAAAAACTTCATTTTCAAATTCGCCTCCATGATCACTTCTTATATTTTTAATTTTCAAAGTTTTAATATTTTGAATTCTTTTAACAAAAACTTTAAAATTATCAAAAGTATCACTTTTATTTTTCAAAAAGAAAATCCAAGTATATCTAGAGAAATCATCTACAATAACAAAAACATATCTATTATGATTAATAGATTGCACTTGAGTTGGACCAAAAAGATCCATGTGTAAAAGTTTAAGTGGTTGTTCTGTAGATATTACTTTCTTTGATTTAAAAGAAGATTTTGTTAATTTTCCTAATTTACATGCATCACAAAATATGTTAGTTTTGAATTTTATATCGGGTAACCCTTTAACTAATTTATTTTTAGCAAGTTTGTTGATGGTATTAAAATTTATGTGACAAAATCTTTTGTGCCAAAGGCAAGAATCATTCTCTTTAGCTACTAAACACAAATTTGAATCATTATTAACATTCATATTTAGGATATAAATATTTTTATCTCTATTTCCTTCGAAAATAATGTTGTGATTTTTATCAAAAATGTTACATTTATTTTCTGAAAAAGTTATATTAAAACCTTTGTCGCATAGTTGACTAATACTTAATAAATTATGTTTTAAATTTTTAACTAATAAAACATCAGTAATGAGAGGTAAATTAGATATACCATTGCTATTGACATTGCCTTTGCCGATGATATACCCTTTTGAGTTATCTCCAAAGGTGACTGCTCCTCCATTTGAGTATATAATGTTTGATAACATTTCTTTGTTTCCAGTCATGTGTTTTGAGCAACCGCTATCTAAAATCCATTTTCCTCTCTTTTTATGTGGTACCTGCAAAAATTATAAAAAGTTGGTACCCAATCTTTTTAGGGTCCTAAGAGTTAGATCTTAGGAAGCCAAACCCATACGGGTTCAGAATTCCCTTTATAAACATAATTCTTGTTATTATGAACAGTTTCCATAAAACTTTTGATATGTTTATTCCTCATCAATGTATTATTGGTTTTTGGAATCCATATCTTAATAGTTTTAGTATTTGAATAAACTGTTTTCCTAATATCTTTCTTAATTTTATTATTAATTTTACTTTTAGCATAATTATTTTGTTTCTTAAATCCTAGTCCAGATTTATTGTTGGAAGTTTGAGAGTTTTCTAGTATACTAGAAAGATTTTCTCTTCCTTTATTGAAATTAGAAACATTTTTAGAAATATCATCAAATTTTATTTTAAGACTAGATTTTTCTAACTCTAAATCCTTAATTTTAGATATTAAATCATTATTTTCAAAAAGTAAAACATCATTTTTATTTTTCTGAATTTCTAGTTCCTCAGATATTGACGTAATTTGAGAAGATAAGTTAGAATTCGATTGTTGAGAGATTTCAAGTTCTTCTTCCAATATTACCTTCTCATCTTTTAACATATCTACTTCTAAAACTGTTCTATCTAACTTTCTTTGCAACTCCTTATTTTTCTTTTTAAGTTGTTTTGTTAAATTTACTAATTCAGAATTTATTTCAATTAAATCTTCAAAAGTAAAATCACTTACATCGTCTGACGAAGCCATGAAGCATACATTTGCTTGTTCATTATCACTTTCACTCTCTGATGAGGATGACGAGTCAGTGTCGTCCCAAGTGACTGAAAAAGCTTTTCGTTTGTTTTTGTCCTTCTTGAAATTGTTCTTTTTACGATCTGGACAATCTTTCTTCATGTGTCCTTTCTTGTGACATTCATAACATTCCATTGTTGAAGATGATGGTTTGCTGCTATTAGAATTGTTGTTGGAATTATTTTTGTTTCCCTTGAATTTGTTTCTGTTGAATTTCAAAAACTTTTTGAAATTTTTAGCGATCATTGCCATATCTTCATTGTCTGAGTCGGAATCATCTTTTTCTGCTTGGAATGCTACATTTTTCTTTTCTTGTGCTCCATTTCGTTTTGCCTGCAAATTTACTTCGTAGGACATTAAATTACCTATCAATTCTTCTGGTTTTAATGTTGACAAATCAGTTGCTTCTTCAATAGCTAGGACTTTTCGTTCCCATTCATCCGTTAAAGAATTCAAGATTTTTGTAACAACATCAAAATCAGTAAACTTTTGTTCTAGAGACAATAGAGCATGATAAATATCCTGAAATCTAGAGTACATGTCATTTATAGATTCATTTGGCCTCATTTTAAAGTTTTCAAATTGATGTTTCAGCATAGAAATTTTGCTCAATTTAACTTTGTTCGTTCCTTCATGTGAAACTTTAAGAGTTCTCCAAATTTCATAGCCGGAAGTACACATACTAACTCTATTGAATTCATTTCTATCTAATGCACAAAATAAAATATTCATAGCCTTAGCATTTGATGTAGCATCTAGTTTTTGTGTGTTACTCCAAGTCGAGTATTCTCCAGTAGGAATTGTGTATTCCCTTTGTATAATATTCCAGATATCAAACCCACTTGATTGCATATAGATTCTCATTCTAGTTGGCCAATAATTATAATTTATACCATTGAAAAGTGGAGGTCGTGAAGTCGATTGACCTTCTGTGAAACTAGAATTAGTGTGAGTGTTAACATCGTTAATTTGTGTGGTTGCCATATTACTAAAAATAAGTAAATATCAAATAACTTTGTGATGGTTATAAGATGACCTTGCTCTGATACCAAATGAAAGTGTACGTGCAGTACTAAGGATCGTGTAATATGGTATATTAATGCGGAAACTGGTAATAACAGTAAAGTAAAAATTAGAGTAAGCACACCAGGAATTTTTATACTGGTTCGAACTTCTCGTTCTACGTCCAGTCCTAGAATACCCTCTGGATTTAAACTAAACCCCTCACTTAACCCGGAGGAATAGGTATATGACACCTGAGCTGCCGAACAGGAATTTTTCCGCCTCAACAACCGAAGAGGACTTCAACTTAATACAAAATGTTTGTTGACAAATGTGTTCTAAATAACACTGATTGTCTTTTGATAGTACAACTTTCCTATAATCAAATCCTCAAGAATATGTATGTGTGTGAAGATTTAGAAGGAAGATAATCACGTAGAATCGAAGTATATGAATAAATTCAAGGATTCTAGTGATATTGAATAAGAGTGAATGCTTTTATTTTCAGAAATGAGAAGAGATTAGATTTCAGAAATATAAACAAGAATCGGTTATTGTAGAAGTGAATTGAATATGTTTATATAGTTGTTGAAGAGTTGTAATCTTTCATGAATAGTTTTAGTCAACAGTAGTGTCCATACCTCTTGAAATAGAGGACATTACTCTTCATGAAAAGATCGCGTCTCTTCAGAAAACTAGCCGTTTTTCTCTGGTCGGTCGACCGGAAAAACTGGCCGGTCAGCTGAGTTGAAAAACGTATACAAAACAGAAAGTCACTGTGCATATGATACAGGGTCGGTCGACCGAGGATCCTGGTCGGTCGGCCGACCTGGTGTTATATGCACAGTGAACATATTTTTTGATATAAAATGTTTTGTGTGCGTGTGTGATTATTTGAGGAATGATTTTAACATTGTTCTAAGACTCAAATAAAATAAAATATCCATACTAATCTCTGAATTGTAAGATTATCTTCTTTGTAGTGCATGGTATGCACTTATTCTCTTTTTGTCGCTTTCATATAGCATTCTCGTCGTATGATCTCTGAAGCTTGTGTCATGAATCAAAACTCATGAATCAACATTATGGAGATCTTGGAGAAGAGCTAGAGGTTTACCTATCGTAGTGTTTTATTTCCCACTGTATTATACGGTACCCATATCAGCAATTGTAAGGTCATGATTTTATTACTGTCCACCTGATAAGGTTTGTTTTTAACTCTAATATACCTATATTTTTGGAGTGACAGTTTTTACTGTCCTTGTTATATTATATGTTGTCGATTCCACTGTGAGATTCTATTTTTCCATTCTCTGTTATTTTATTTTTTATTTACCCTAACAATCTGCCTTGACAATAGGATGATCGACATTTGAACACAGTGGTAGTATTGGATGTCGATTTTCGATGGTAAGAAAAGGCGGGTCGTTACAATGTATATTTGTTATTTCCAGAAATACATATGTATAAATTTAATCTACTTAACCAATCTTAAATTAATTAACAAAGGAGTTTATATGCAAATTCAATATGTATATGTATGTATATTTAGAATGTCTTTTAGGCTTAATTTTTTTTTATATATTAAAACACGAGTTTATAAATGTAAATCAATTAATTTTAAATTTGTACAAAGTCAATTAAACAACAGTAGATTCAAAATTGGAAAAGGAAAGGAAAAAAATTCATTTTAATGCAAAGAACATCATAGCTATTACAAACAAACAAAATGATAATGATAATTTTTTGCACTTGAACATACAACCATCCGTTATGTGATGATAAATCAATATACAAGATTAGTCATAATCAAGCTATCTAATAGAAATAATAACAACAAAATTATTAATCAATGGATTAGAGATAAATCTTTCACTGTTTCCTTGAATTCGTACCTTGGAATAATGAATTTGCTCTTTGAATCGAATCATCAGTTTTGGAGTTGCTAGCTCTCAAACTGATAAACCTTGCCCTCCATCACACCTTGATTTGTGACTTCTCCTTAGATTTCAATTAAATCAGCATCCCATCTTGTAAGAGAAGGATGAACTACCTTTCTTTAATTTGATGTTGATTTGAATTTGTTTTGATGTTTTTTTCATTTTTCATTGGAAGAAATTTTAGCCATGAATGAACGACAGAGAAGAGGAAGAAAAAGAGAGGAAGTAAAAGTTTACATTCTGTTCCAGAAATAAAAAATGAGGAGATTTTTTTTAATAGAATCAAAGGAATCTTTCTCATTCTCTTATCAAAATTTCCTTCTTTTATTCCCTTTTTAAATTTCAGTCGATCGAATTAATTGATTTCCTCCTCTCACCATTATATGGCTGGTCCAAGCACATTCCTAATGTGCAAATTTTCCATATAAATAAAAAGAAACTTTTACATAAATATTATTTAAACCATGTTTAAAATTACACCGATATTGCATATCGAAATATGCAAATATAACTTTTATATATCCATTAAATAATTAACAAAACATTAAATAAATCAAGAATAATTAACTCATAAATGTTAATTAATTTAATTAGTTTATAAAAATTTACAAAATAATTAAATCATGTGGTTTTTGGAAAATCACAAATGTAGTTGTCTGACTCAGAGGTGTGAATTCAGTCAGCGATTAATATTGAATAATTCAAATATCAATATTCACACATCACCTTAGCTAGTGGTGTGACAGTTTGGCTGAATTAATTTCTTATAAGTCTTTTCAGTAAAATCAAATTTGACAAACACTTAAGCGGTACCTTTTAGTGACAATTATTTACACCAATTCTCTTCGTCAAAACTATATCACTTTGGACTTACGGAATTTGGTAATGGTCAAAATATTAGTGTCATCTATATTCAACTTTATAGTCCAAACACAAAGTCCTTAGTTCAAAAATAACAATTATTATTAAGCGAAATGCTTTGGCCAGAGACTTTGACTTTAAGTTGATTTTAGTTGACCGTGATACTAAGTTCATAAGTAATACCCCTTGATGCCCCCAACAGCCATGAGTAATACACTACCCAACATTTGGAGAACGTTACGTACTTTAGTCTCAGCAGATGTATCGATATCCAATCTTGATATATCTTGACTAGGAATATTTAAAATGGTACTAAAAGTATAACTCCTTAAGAAACTACCTTCCCTTCTTGCATAAGAACTGCCCATAATCTTGTACCACATGCACCTGTGAAAACCATGAACGGCTTGGTTCCATCTGGGATAGTGAGCACATGTGCAGTAGTCAATGACTCCTCAAGCTTCTCAAATGCCTTGGTGCATCTATCATCTCAAACAAAAACTAGATTCTTCTTAGCCAATTTGATTAAAAGGCTGCTGTTGACGCCAAAAATAGGTGTCAACACCTATAGAATCTCATGGAGATTAAACAAAGAATGGAATTGAAAACAAAGTAGAAGAGGTAAATGAACACATAGATTTTTATAGTGGTTCAGCAATCTTGGCCTACATCCACTTCACACTTTTATTGATCTTTAACTTGATTACAAGAATGTTTGGATCGGTTGGGATCCATTAGTACAAAAGTGAAGAATAAAAATGGAACCGCCTCGGCAGAGAAAGTAGGATCCATTTTCTAACGCCATGCCTACTGTATTTATAGGGGAAGACGTGCATGGGTCGGACCGAAATTTTGGTAGAAGGTTCAGGAGACCAAGACGAGGCGACCCAAAAATTTATAGGCCCATCGGGGCCCACAATAGGAATCGGTTTCGATCCATATAAATGCATCCAAATGGGCTACGATCCATATGAGGGATGCCCCATGATGTTAGCTACTTGCTCTCTAAATTTTGAGCAATTCCGACGTACGGTTTGTGAGATATCACATTTCCCGTGAAGTAGTGTTGCTTGAATTCTGATTTCTGCCGATCCCTCTAAAGGGATAGGTACCGATCCCTCCAACTTGCTCCAAATACCATACGATCCCTATGGGGTGTTCCACATGTCATAATTAGCTTATACTCCAAGTTTCATGTTGATAGCATCTGTAGATTTTGATTTATTTGCTGATCATTGTTGTAATATGTAGTGAAAGCTGAATATGGACGATCCCTTTTACACAGATCCCTTTAATACCGATCCCTTTTGATAGGTGAAGTAATTTTTTCTATAACTTGAGCATATGAACTCCAAATTACTTGAAACTTGGAATGTAGCCTCATGAGACCTTCCTCGTCACTCTGTATCGTCTAGTCTAACTTGTCCAGTCAGTCTGAATATAGCCAGACCAAACGGCCGGATAACACTTGCACCCCAAAGTACGTCTTGTTGCGTACATGATGTGCTTTGAATTGAAGCAGGTTATAGTCTCCAGAAAGAAATCCATCCAGTTTCTTGAATAGTCGTTATCCTTCCATTTTATCCTCCCAAAGTGTTGTATCCCTCTTTGATCGTCATGACGCTTGGTCGATTCCCAATAGTATAAATTCAGGATTGTATTCCATCAGTGGCTATCTGTGTCCAGTTCTACAGGACTAGTAAGCTTTCGCTATTTGATCCAGTCTTTTCTTTAATAACTCCAAGTGAAAAATCAATTTCTGTCGATTTCAAGAAGTCGAATTTTTTAAATATACATGTGCACGCTCAGGTACATGTTCTTGTCATTGGCTCCCGGATTCGTTTGTATGCTCACGAGTCATCAACAATTCCTTCCAGTTGGATTGCAGTTCCTTATTTATATATTATTTTATAATGAAATAGGGGTTGTAGGAAGTCACTCGATGAGAGGGGACTTCAAGTTCTACAGGGATGACGGCCTCGGAGCCATAGGAAAGGGTGAATGTGGTGTGGCCAGTCGTGGACTCGTGGGTGGTTTTGTATGCCCATAATGCTGATGAGAGTTCGTCGATCCACTTGTCTCTAGCCATATCCAAATGTTTCTTCAAAACAGACTTTATGATTTTGTTCACAGCTTCAACCCATCCATTTGCTTGAGGGCGAGCAACTACCGCAAATCTCATTTCAATATGATGCCGACAGTAGAAGTTTTCAAATTTAGCGCTATCGAATTGGGCTTCATTACCAGTTATAATGGTTCGTGGAAGGTCAAAATGACAGATGATGTTCCGAACAATGAAGTTGATTATTTTCTTCTTCGTGATCGTGGTTAAAAGTTCTGCTTCAGCCCAGTTGGTGAAGTAATCAACTGCTACGATGGCGTATTTCGCACCACCTTTAGAATTAGCAAGAAGATGATGATGTCAATACCCTAAGTGGCAAACAGCTATGGACTAGCCGTTTGAGTAATTTCAGTCAACAGGGCTCTCGGAAATTTTGCAAACATCTGCACTCGTTGCATTATCTAGCGTGATCAGCTGCATCTCGATCGATAGTTGGCTAGTAATACCCACAGCGTAGTATTTTCTTTGTCAAGGTTTGCCGCCTGGTGTGATTGTCGCATTCTTCTTTATGGACTTCTCTCAAGACTCGTTTGATATCATCATGGGTGATACACCGAAGCAGGGGAATAGAGAAAGCCTTTTCTATACATGACTCCTTCTTGGATGATGCAGCGTGAAGCTTTGAGGAGGACCTGTCATTTTTTACTCCTCTGTTCAGCAAGAATTCCCCATTGTAGATATCCTTTGATAGGAGTCATCCATGAATACCTTTTTAACTTCGTCTCCAAGATCTTGTCGATCTCTATCTATCAATGCTTGGAATGTTATGTACTTCAACCGGGACAAGTCTGTTTGTTGCGCATCCCCAAAACTGGCCAGCTTGGCCAGTGACTCGGCTTTTCCATTTTGTTCTCTGAGGATGTGTGTAATGGTATAATCCTCAGATTCAGCAATAGCTCTTGGACCCAGTTGATATAAGGAGCAAGACGTTGCCCTCTAACAAGGTAATCTTCCTTAACTTGGCATAGTACTAACCAGGAATCACAAAAGATATGTAAAGTTTCCACTCCTAGTTCTCTAGCAAATTTGAGCCCGACGATCAAGGCTCCATACTTAGCTCCATTATTTGTTACAGGGAAGTCGAGTTTCAAGGCATAGCAGATTTATCATTCCTCAGGAGTCATTAATGCAACTCCGATGCCAAAACACCGATCATTGGAAGTTCCATCTGTGTACATTTTCCATCGGTTGGTTGGTTCTCCACTGCTCTTCGGATAGTCGTCTGATGTAGTGAATTCAGATATGAAGTATGCCAATGTCTGTCCTTGGATAGCTCTTTGAGGGAGATAAGTGACATCGAATTGGCTTAGCTCGATATTCCATTTTAGCAGCCTTCCAGACATCTAAAGTTGCTGTAGGACCTGTCGTAACTGCTGGTTGGTATAGACGTTGATGGGGTGATCCTGGAACTAATGGCGAAACTTTCATGACGCAATCAACAGGTAGTGCACGAGTTTTTCCGGCTTTGAGTAGTTTCTCTCAGCACCTATCAATCGCTTGCTAACATAATATACTGGCCTCTAGATCCGGTTCTCTTCGCATAGCATTCCAGCGCTTATGGTACCAAGATGGCTAAATTGATGTATAAATCTTTATGATCCACCGGCTTTGACAAGATGAGGGTCTCTTTAAGTAGTTCACCAAAGCCTGGAATGCGTCTTTACAATCCTGCCTCCATTCGAAGTTTCTTTTTCCCTTCCTGCTTAATCTTCTTCGATGCCTAGATGTTTCGAACTGCTTGAATCTTCTTAGGGTTGGCTTCAATTCTGCGAGAGTTGAACATTAAACCCAGGATCTTCCCTGACACAATGCCGAAAGAGCATTTCAAGGGACTGAGTTTCATTCCATATCTTTAGATAAAACTGAAGATCTTCGCTAAGTCATCGATGTGGTCATTTGATCATCGTGACTTCATAAGCATATCATCCACATATACTTCCGTCGATCGCCCGATCTGATCTTTGAACATCTGGTTGACTAGACTCTGCTAAGTAGCTTCAGCATTATTTAGTTTAAATGGCATCACAACATAACAATATAGCCCTAGATCGGTAATGAAGCTGATGTGCTTCTGGTCGAGGACATGCATTAGATCCTGGTTGTACCCAAAGTACATATCCATAAATGAAAGCAATTCATATCCAGCAGTTGAGTCTACTAGCTGGTCGATCCTCGAAAGTGGAAAGCTGTCTTTCGGGCATGCCTTGTTCAGGTCTGAGTAGTCGATGCATGACCACTACTTTCCATTAGTTTTTCTCACAAGAACTGGATTTGATACCCATTTTAGGCAGAGGGTGTCGTGGGTAAACCTATTGGTTTTGAGTTTATCCACCTCCGTTTTGAGTGCAGCGAACTTTCCTGATCCATGCTGCGTTACTTTTGTTTTGCTGGGACATGCCTCGGTTCGATATTTAATGAATGGTTCGCGATAGTCGGTGAGATCACATGCATGTCAGAATGGGTCCAAGCGAACACATCAGGATTCATTCAAAGAAAGCCGGCTAATTCCATCATCATCGTTGCACTGAGCTGTGATCCGATCTTCAGTACCTATGATGGATCGCCATGGCTGACTATAATGTCGACTGTTAGCTCAGCGGGTGCAGTCTTGGATTCTTTGAGTTCAAATGTAACTATTTCGCATAACAATCAACATGAAATCTGGTTGGGACGGTCAATAATGATGGTTACTCCGGTCGAATCCCAGAGTCTTGCGATGAGTTATTAAGTCTGATAGTGAAGGGCTCTAAATGCTTTGAGCAATTAACTACAAATGGCCAAAGATTAGGCTTAGAAGAACGTTGAAGAAAATGTCGAGTAGGGGTCAGCCTCGAGTTGCGTGCAGTTGCATAGCTGGCTCTTGCTTTGAGTTTGAATCTGCTTGTGTATTCAAGGAACATGCTTTCCATTCACTGTACTGGCGAACTGTTGCTCGTTGTTTAGGTTGGAATAATAGTCAGTTACCCATGAGCTTGGGCATCGATTCGATGATTCTGTCTCTAAGCATCCTTACGGTCGTAGCCTCGAGTCATTGTAAACACTATATATAAGTTTCAGTATTGAGCTATCGCAACCAGTCTTTGGATGATCACACTTCTGCTCCAAGTCTCGGGTTGATAAATGTACTACATGGATGGTCGAGTCTCATTCTAGCTATGTTTATACTCCTACCGAAGCTCTAAAGACATAGAGTTGATCGATGTATGGTCGGTTCACATTCATCTTGTTTCTCGCTCGTGCCCCCAAAGTCTAGGGCATACATCGATAAGTAGGAAGGCAAGTCATGTCCACTTTAGGTTTACACTCTTTCCCGTTGAATCGTGGGATCAGGTTAGTTGATGGAAGGCTAAGTCTCGTCTATCCTGGATTGTATTGTTGTTTTTCTTCTAGGGGAATACTTTGATGCTCCGTCAGATTTTAGGAATGAGTTGGGTACTGGACGGTCAACCACGTCCACTTTGATTCATATTCTCTAATCATATCTAAGGGTAGAGTTGGCTCAAGTGCAGTCGGGTCATGCTCATCTGGTTTCATACTCCTCTTGATGGATCAAAGGATGATGCTGGAGAATTAATGATCATGTCTTCGTGGTTTGTTCTCCTTTCCACACTCTGGTGATTATGGTTTTTCAGGGGACATCTGGGTCACATCTGTTTGTGTTTGGTGCGGATTGATATCGACCCTCGATCTGATGGTATGATATAGCCGGTCACCCATAACTTCAGATGTCGTTTCGATTGGTTTTGTACTAAGGCCTCCTTGCACTCGTTGCCTTAAGTTGTAAAGAACACCAAAACCAGAGCTATAATGAGCTGTCGTATTCAGCTTTTAGTGATTTGTACCCCTGCCCCCAGCATTGATTTGGCGAGGCCATAAGTCGGACGGTCGAATTCCATCCTTAGCGAGTTTATACTCCTCCTATCGATTTTGGGCCGGAGTTTGTGGAATAGTGAACGGTCGAAAGCCACTCATCTATTCATCCATGTTTATACACAAGTCCACACTCTGGGGACTTAGAGTTATTTTGCAAGTGGTCGGTTCATGCTCGATTTATGTTTACGCCTTAGTCCGCACTTCAGGGACTTAGATTTGTTTCATGGGCGGCTGGATTTCTGCCCGGGGCAGTCGTATTTCAGCCTGAAATGTCTATACTCCTGTCCACACTCCGAGGACTTAGATTTTTCTCGTGGACAGTCATTTTTACACCTGGGGCAGTTGTATTTCCGCCCAAATTGTCTACACTCCAGTCCGACTCTGGGGACTTAGAGTTTTCTCGTGGACAGTCATATATCCGCCCGATGCAGTCATATTTCTGCCCGAATTGTTTATACTCTAGCCTGCAGTCGGGGACTTAGAGTTTTTCTCGCGGGCAGTCGTGTTTCTGCCAAATGGTTTATACTTTGGTCCGCAGTCGGGGACTTAGAGTACTCTAGTCCGTAGTCGGGGACTTAGAGTTTTTGTCGTGTGTAGTCATGTTTCTACCCGTGGCGGTCATTTCTCCATCGAATGGTTTATACTCTAGTCTATAGTCGGGGACTTAGAGTACTCAAGTCCGTAGTCGGGGACTTAGAGTTTTTGTCATGGGCAGTCGTTTTTCCGTCGAATGGTTTATACTCTAGTTCGCAATCGGGGACTTAGAGTACTCAAGTCCACGGTCGGGGACTTAGAGTTTTTGTCGTAGGCAGTCGTGTTTCCGCCCATGGTAGTCGTTTCTCGGTTGAATGGTTTATACTCTAGTCCATAGTCGGGGACTTAGAATTTTTGTCGTGGGCAAGTCTTGTTTTCCCCCCGTGGCAGTCATTTTTCCGCTGAATGGTTTATACTCTAGTTTGTAGTCGGGGACTTAGAGTACTTTAGTCCACGGTCGGGGACTTAGAGTTTTCGTCGTGGGCAGTCGTGTTTCCGCCCGTGGTAGTCGTTTTTCCACCAAATGGTTTATACTCTAGTCCGCAGTCGGGGACTTAGAGTACTCTAGTCCGTAGTCGAGGACTTAGAGTTTTTATCGTGGGCAGTCGTGTTTCCGCCCATGGCAATCATTTCTCCGCCGAATGGTTTATACTCTAGTCCGCAGTCAGGGACTTTGAGTTTTTGTGGTGGGCAGTCGTGTTTTTACCTATGGCAGTCGTTTCTCCGCCGAATGGTTTATACTCTAGTCCGCAGTCGGGGACTTTGAGTTTTTGTTGTGGGCAGTCGTGTTTCTGCCTATGGCAGTCGTTTCTCCGTCGAATGGTTTATACTCTAGTCCGTAGTAGGGGACTTAGAGCTTTTCTCGCGGACAATCAGTCATTTATACTTCAGTTGCCAAGTCGAGGTCAGAGCTGTCGAGTGAATGGTCGAACCATGTTCATCTATGGAATGGAATTATGCCCCCAGCATCAAGGATGAAACTTGACAAATAAACGGTCGAGTCTCGTCCGCTTGGTGACTGTAGCTCTTCCAATCAAGTCAATAAAGGAGGTACATGATGGATGGTTGGATCACATCCATGCTGGGGTTGGATAATCAAGTCTGTACAATTTGCTTCGTATTCTTTCTAGCAAATGGAGGTAGAGAGTTATTGAGCGGACAGTTAGATCGCATTCTGTAACGACCCGTAAATTTTAACAATTTTATTCACGTAATTAACTGGAATTTTTTTGAAATTTTGAATAATTGAATTTGGAAATAAAAATTTGATATTTGGAATACGTCTTTATAAACATAATAAATGGTAAATTTTCATCTGAAAATATGAAGGTTTATTTTGTTGTGTAAATTCAATTTCAAATTAAATCAGTTAATATTAGATGATAATAAAATGTTTTCTCAAACCTGAATATATTTATGTAATAAATTTGTAAATCATCTTCTGAGCATAACATCATATTTCTTTTCATCAAATTTGGACTGCTATTGCCCGTTTATCTTATTTTCGGCGTTTTAGCAGCATTTTCGGTACCGATTATCGACTTTTGATAGGATGATCGTATCGCTGATATCTATATACCGTTTTGATCGTCTCATCATGCTGATCTCTACGGTATATTCAATTTTCAATTTCGGAATCCGGTATGTGGAGCAATATGTGAAACGCCTAGCGTATCGATTCTACAACCAAGTCTTTTTGGTTCCCTGACCTTTCATTATCCACCGTATAATACCTACAACCATTTTACTTTTAATTACTCTCAAATTTAATAATTTGACTGTCAGTGTTCTGTTTGATATTTTTGCTCTATCAATTCTAAATATATACGTTTATATATATCTGTTTGCTTTCTATTAAATGAAACGGTTCGTTTCTCTTCAAAAAAGGGGGATTATATATTTAAGCCGGCCGTTCCTTTCTGCTTTCGTTCTCCCTTCATTTGCTCATCCTTCTTCTTCACAGCAAATCAACGCCACGGCCCTTCTCCAATCTACCACCGTCCTCCTTCCTGATCGACCCAGCCTTCATCCACTAGCAACACTCGAACCCAAAGCAAGCAAGCCATAACTCCGGCCTTATCACCTTCCGCCCCAACAGCAAAATGACCTCGCCATATAACCCACAATCGTCCGCCGTCCACACCTCCCGCCTCCATAGCCGAGCACAGCCTTGTGCCTCTCCACCAGTGGCCGCACCACTTCCTGACACTCATACCTTTACCTGCTTGGCCTCTCCAGCCACTCGAGTAGCCAACCGAGCAACCTCCGACCTGACACCTTCCTCTCACCCTCCCTGACAAGCCACGTAACCACCCTGAACACCACTGCCTTTATTTCCTCTGTCGAGCTCAGCCCATCCCATCTTTCTAGCATCTGTTGATTTATGCATAGGCTATGTAAGTTGTGTACATATTCTGTAGTTTACATATAAGTTTATTTATATATATATATTTAGGTTTATTTACATATATAAGTTTATATAAGTATTTATTTTCTGTAGGAGTTTATGTATGAGTTATATTTGTTATATAAAGAATTGTATGTACGTACACTCTTAACCTACTTGCATATATATATATATATATATAGACAATTCGTATATATATACTTGTTTTTTTTAAATATAGTTCATACGAGTTATATATATATTATGGTATATTTGGAGGGAGAGGCTTTTGATGTGAAAATTTGAAGGGTGGTATATTTGTATTTATTAAGCATTGAAAAAAAGGGAAAAAATGTAAACATTTATATATTCGAGCCATATTATTTTATATAAGTTGTTTTATATATATGTGATATTAGCTTCAGGTTTATACAAGTCATAGGTAACCTGCTGTTGTTTATAAAGAAGGAGTTCATGACTTTCGATATATATTATTCTATTAGTTTTTGTATATACGTGTTATGATAATGTTTTACTTATGATAGGTTAAGTTGTACAAGTGGGGTATTTTTGGTTTGTATATATATATATATTGTATAAGTTATATAAATTTATATGTATAATCTGTTGTGTATAGAGAAGTTTAAAATATCATATGCATGTTAGTTTATATAAATTAGTTGAATATATAAAGGTAGATATTAAATATATGTTTGTTGTATGTATAGTTTTCTTTTCAGTAGTTGTAGTTTGTAGAAGGTTTGTTGTTTTGAAAATTTAATTTTGAGAGGAATATGGATATTGTCATTTTGAAATAAATATAGATATTGTTTTAAATATATATATATATATATTAGTCTATATATTAGTTTATATCAATACATGCATTTAGTTTTTGTATATTTCTAAAGATGTATTTTATAGGTGTTTAAAATTTAAATATTGATTTTTAATAGAATAATAATGTATATATTTTCAGTTTATATCAAAACTGATTTGATTTGTTTTCGTCGATTCCTGTTATCAGCTCTGTTCGTCGAATTCGTCCCAATTTTGCTTTGCTTTGGAATTCGTGTTCGGATTCGTAACTCATTTCATCATCAAATATCTCTAGCCTCGAAAGGTGAGCAATCACTCACGATTAACGTTCTTATATTTATTAGATATGATTTCAATTGAAACGACAATTGAAATATGTTGTCGTTAGTTATTTAAACTGCTATATATATGATATGCTATTTTCTGTAACTTTTCACCTGTGACATCTGACACCATGATCTGTTATTTATATTTTATGTGTTATTGATGATATATGCATGCTATTGATATGTTATGTTATTATCATATCTGTTATCACTCTGTAAGTTCCCTGTCAGTATAGAATTCCCTATGGGTTGAAATGATACATACCCGAACGATCTTGTAGAATAAAAGAAAATCGTTATGGGTTGAAATGATAAACCCAAGCGATTTTCATTGAATTGAATTTGGGATTGCAGGTTGAAAAGATATATACCCGTATATATTTTAATTGCGGATTGAAATGATAAATATTCGTATCACTTGACCATAGGATAGAAAATTATATACAGGCACCATTGGTCTATATATAAATATATATTGAAAATGATTTCCAAGGTTTTGAAAAGAAATATATGTGGTTTTAATAAATATTGATTTTAAGATATTATATCTTTAATATAGATTTTATAATAATTTTAATAAATTAAGTTGGAAAGAGAAATAGAAATAAATTTGAAATTTATTTGAATTTTTCTTAAATAAAACCGATTTGAAACTTATTAAATTTGAGATTTTAAAGATATGATTTATAACTTGATTTTGATTTAAAGTGATTAAATGAATATTCAAGTAAATAAATTAAAGGGAATATTTAGTTTACATAAATTGTAATTTAAGTTTTTATTTAAATGATATTGGATTACTAAGTGAATTTTTCAATATTAAATAATGGTAAGGTTGGATTTGAAATATAAATGAATTTAAGCTTTGAAATCTATTGAAATTGAAATGGTTTAAATTGTAGTTTATATATGTATTTGAAATCGATATAAATTTTAAATGGTTTGAACTGAATTGAAATTGGTGAATTGAGATTAAATTAAATTGAATTTTGGATTTCGAGTTGATCTGAATCGATTTGTGAAATTTGAGGAAACTATTTTATTATATAAAGTATTTTTAAAATATATTTAAAACTATTTTAATATTTTACTTTATAAATTAATTAAATATAAACTATTTTAATTTTTAACTATTAATATACTAATTATTTACTTTATAAACTATTTTATTATATAAACTATTTTATTATATAACTATTTTATTATATATACTATTTTAATATCTAAACTGTTTAAGTGGGAGTAATATGATTTGAAAGTGCTATGAATTTTCAAAGTGTTATGATTTCCAAGTGTTATGCTTTCCAAGTGTTATGATTTCCAAGTGTTATGATTTCCTGAGTGTTATGGTTTCAAAAATGATATAATTTCATAAGTGTTAAAATTTTGGAAAGTATTATGATTTTGGAAATGAATATTATTTTGAGTGAATATTGATATCGTATTGATATGGTTTTGAAATAGATATGATATTTTGGTTTTGAAATATGATTTGAAATGAAATGACCACGGTGTTAATAACGTTTGGTTGTTAAAGAGACCGGGATCAGATATTGTCATACTCTCTGCCAATACCGAAAACCACTTTAACAATTGTGTACGTGGTGGAGATTCCAGAATGAAGTAGGATGGTTTTGTGACGATTCTATATGGTATTTACGTAGCCCTGAATCTCGTGGGTCAGCTTGATGCGGCTAAAACAGGAGCCACGCCGGGCCAAGTGAGGTCATTCCTCTGATCAGACACATTTCTTCGATACCATTCTATTGCTTTTGTGATTTGATTGGGTGCACCCTTTGATTTGGGAGTGTGTCATGAGGTGGGTAGTAGTAGCTGCTATGCGTTACCATCAGTCCGGATCCGCAAACGGTATATCTACCCTGGCATTGCCTCGAGTGCCTTGTTGCATGCCCTATCGCGCCTTCTACGAGTTTTTTTTGTCGTACCTATGGAGTGCTCCCTGATAGCCCACTTGCGAGTGGAGTTTATAGTATCTGTATAGACTACGACATTATAAAATGTGTTAAGGGGGATATGGGTAACGCCTTAACGCTATTTTAATAGTTTACTTTACTTTAGACATATTATAATAATGTATATTACTACATAGTAGATAGTTCCACGGATCCTTAGAGGATGGAAATCCCAAACATCCTTTAAGTTACTTGTATTTCAGTTGACATTTCACTTGAGTTGAATTTATTAATGTAAGAATGTTAATCCTGACTCGAGTGTTTTGTGTTTTGCTTTACGCTCGGGTCAGACTGAGTGTCACAACATTTGAGGCTTACCTTTGGAGTTTGGAGCTTCGCTTGGAGATCCATCTATATCTATTCAGCTTTCAGCTATCCAGTGGTTTTATTCAGACTTGTCATCTGTTTGTATTCGAGACTTCACTGTATTCGAGATATTCTGTTGTATTTTATTTCAAACTCTGATGTTTATATAGCAGCTTCATGAACTACTATTTATCTGTTCCGCTGCTCATTGTTGTAATACTCTGTGTCTGTAATTCTGTGATTGATTTTATTTACTGTATATGCTGAGTTTTGCCAAATATAAATTAACCATCTGATATTTTGAGTGATTCAAGTCTGACATGTGTGTCTGTGAATGGCACGAAATATCGGGTCGTTACACATTCGTTTTAGGGTGCAGTCATGTCCATGTGTTGAGAGCGGTGGTTGATGAGTAGGCAGTCCATCACGGCTACTTCAAGTTGGACTTTCGAACTACCTCTTGTGTTCATGACGAGAATTAATGTGTAGATGATCAAATCACGTCCACTCTAGTTAGATCCCGACATCACTAAGCTTCATGAGAGGCATATGTATTTTTTTGAACTTTATTTTATGACCCGAGGAGTGGATGATTGGGCCACATTCGTTTAATGCATTGCTTAGGTCTCCAAGTCAAATATGGAGGTCGATGAATGGACGGTCTGTCATGTCCGCTTTATATTGGGTTTTGACCATGACGAGCTTTTCCATCTCTAGTCCTTGGCCCCAAATCAAAGGCACATGGTTGTTGATGAGCGGTCGAATCACGCTCGTCTTGATGAAACTCCACAGGTCCGATCACGGTCTGCGGGGATTAGATAGCGGCCAACTCTAAATACTTGGTCACCTGCATCATTTTGGAAGTAGTTTAGTTCAAGTTGGTCGTAGTTCATAGCACAATTGAAATTAAAATAGAAATAATTCAAAAAAGATCGGAATAAATCTCATTGATAAGTGAAGCAGCATCGTGTGCTCGCTGTTCAACTTTTTCCCTAGCTCTTTTCAACGGGATGTCAACCGTCAGCAATCCAATTGATAATTAGAGTTCTTTATTGGTAAGCATCGGATGTTCCATGCCCGACATTCTATATGGATTGCACATACTATTGAAGCTTTCCTTTCCGATCACATCTCGGAGGTGTTTGTAATCGCCAGTGTTAGGACCATGTGCATCTTGGAATATTCAACATTCCCCGGATTTTCTTTGGGCTTCGGTAAACTCTCTCGAGGCTGGCTTTAGTGCTACTTTGAGTCGTGAGTCTCAAAGTAGATGTTATCGGTTGAATCGTTCAAAAGAGCATATGAGTCAAATTTTGAGATCTTAGGTTATCTCCTGGAATCTGAGTCCTTAGCCAACGGGCCCATATTGTTCTTTCTCCTAGCTTGCTCTACCTCCTCCTTGCTTAGTTTCTGATTCACTTTGTAACAGAGATGATCCAAGGTCGTAGGAGGCTCTCTAGCTAACTAGCTGCTAAAATATGTCCAGGGGTTGATTCCCCTCATCAACGCCATCAGTGTGATATTCTTGCTAGCATCTAGAATAAATTGGATAATGACATCACATCCTCGGTGTGAGTTGCATGCATTCTAAACTGCTCGACAAACTTCTGATTTAGTTGATTGAATGAGGAGATGGATTTGGGCGATAATCACATAAACCGCATGATCGATACACCTTTGAGGAATATAGGAATTCATGAAATGTAGTCCAGGGTCGGTTTTCCTTGAGTAAACCGATATGATTGGTACATTGAATCTCCTCAGATATGTTGCATATTGAACGACTTCAATGAATAGGCTTCGACTGGGGGAGATGCTTCAGTCATCGTCAATCCAGTTCATTTTTAAGTTACAGCTAATTTTCATGCTTGCGAATGATGTATGCATGCCCAAGATATCAGCAAAGCAAGATGGATCGGTATTGACAGATCAGTGGTAAGTTACTTGGAGTCGGACCCGAGAAAATCTGCTATTTGCTTGGAGTCACTGAATTCGAAGTGCTGAGTCAGTGAAGAACGGTGCTTGGAGTCATCTTGGCATTTGCTTGGAGAAAATCTTGGTTTTACCCGAGTTAGGCTTTGGCCCAAAATTTCTTGGGTTTTCTTAGAGTCACATCACCTATGTTCTCTAACCTTTTGGAGTGTTGTTTGAGTAGCAGTTGCTTGTCCATTCCTTGGTTGCAATTCAGAAGCTACCGCTTGATACTCTATTCCCCGGTCAGTCACATGACATAAGGGAAGTGGATAGAATGCTCCGTCTTTAAGTTGAGTTCCAAATCCAAAATGTGGGGGCACTTCGCTGCGGCAACAAATTTTTTTAGAGCTATTTTTTAAATAAATGGATCGTACCTGATTCATAGTTTTTTAAAATGGATCTTACCCGATCCATATTATTTTTTGGTATAGGGATCAGTAGTATAGGGATCGACACATGGATTTTTGAGAGAGGGATTGGAAGTGTAGGATTCGGCTGAAATGCCTTGGTGATGGATCGGTAGTTGCTATATGAAAGGGATCAGCTATACAGAGTATGGAGGGATGGATAACATGAAGAGATTGGTGGAATAAGGATCGGCGTACTTGTAGAAGGATCAGTATATTTGCCTTAAAGAGGGATCGGTATAGCTGTTTCGCATAGGGATCGGTATATGTGTTTTGCAGAGGGATCAACACTTAGTAGAGGGATCGGTATATGCCCCTTGGAGAGGGATCAGTATATACCCCTTGGAGAAAGATTGGTATACTTACTGGAGGGATTAGTATTGATGTATTTGGAGCGATCCATACATATGGTTTTTAAAGCGATCGGTACATATGGTTTTTGGAGCGATCGGTATATATGGTTTTTAAAGCGATCAATGCATATGGAGGGATTGGTAGTGCATGTAGTACTTCAACAGAGGGTTGACATTTACTCAGTATATATGCTAGAGGGTTCAGTATACATATATCTACCTTGGTGAGGGTTCAGTCATATAGGCTAAGGGATCGGTTGCAGTTGAGATTGGAGGGGGATCGGCCATTATGGCCATGTTAGAGGGATCGGCCATCATGGCCTTGTGAGAGGGATCAGCCATTCGCTAACTTGAGTGCAAACTTCAACATCTAATCCTAAGGACTTGCATACATGAGTGAATCCGATGCCTTCCAAATGGACATGAACACACAAACGATTCCAAACAAGAACACTAGCATAATTAGATCCTCCAAAAACACGGGAAGTAGACTTAGTCCCTTTAACCATGGTTATTAGCTTCCTTTAGATCTTCTTTAAATTTGAGTAGAATAGGAAGTTTATCGTTTGAAAGCTGGATCTATCTCGCGAATATGGAAATCCACCAGTAGATGATGAGATCCAATCAAGCTGAGAATTCATCTCTCAATGAAAGCACCAAAATGTTTACGCCGAAAATGGGCATCAACACCCATAGAATCTCGTAGAGATTAAATAAAGAATGGAATTGAAAACAAAGCAGAAGAAGTAAATGAACACAGATTTTTATAGTGGTTCAGCAATCTTGGCCTACATCCACTTCACACTTTTATAGATCTTTCACTTGATTACAAGAATGTTTGGATCGGTTAGGATCCATTAGTACAAAAGTGAAGAATAAAAATGGCAGCGTCTCGGCAGAGAAAGCATAATCCTTTTTCTGATGCCATGTCTGCTATATTTATAGGGGAAGACGTGCACGGATCGGACCAAAATTTTGGCAGAAGGTTAAGGAGACCAAGACGAAGCTACCCAAAAATTTTCAGGCCCATCGGGGCCCACAATAGGGATCGATACTGATCCCTATGAATGCATCCAAATGATCTACAATCCCTTTGAGGGATGCCCCATGATGTTAGCTACTTGCTCTCCAAATTTCATGCAATTTTGACATACGGTTTGTGATATATCGCATTTTTCGTGAAGTAGTGTTGCTTGAATTCTAATTTCTGCCGATCCCTCTAGAGGGATAGGTACCGATCCCTCCAACTTGCTCCAAATGCCATATGACCCCTATAGGGTATTCCACATGTCCTAATTAGCTTATACTTCAAGTTTCATGTTGGTAGCATCTATAGATTTTGAGTTATTGACTGACCATTGTTGCAATATGTAGTGAAAGCTTAATATGGACGATCCCTTTTACACCGACCTCTTTTATACCGATCCCTTTTGAAGGTGAAGTAATTTGTCCATAACTTGAGCATACGAACTCCAAATGACTTGAAACTTGGAATGTAGCCTCAAGGGGCCTTCCATGTCAGTCTGTGTAGATCTTACCAAGTTTGGGACATTAATTGAGGATATGTACCGATTCCCTAAGGAAAGGGATAGGCACTGAACCCCCGTCTAGGGGAGGCATTATTTCATACTTCGAATATTATGGAGAGTCTATCTGTTAGCCTCAGTTGATCATCGCTTTATATCATTGCCTGTGCTTGATCTTCGAGCCTAATAATCATCTCTCTGGGCTGTCTTCCTCGATGATCGTCTAGTCTAACTTGTCAAGTCAGTCTGAATATAGCCGGACCAAAAGGCCGGATAACACTTGCTCCCCAAAGTATGTCTTGTTGCGTACATGACGTGCTTTGAATTGAAGCAATTTAGAGTCTCCAGAAAGAAATCCATCTAGTTTCCTGAAATAGTTTTTATCCTTCCAGTCTATCCTCCCAAAGTGTTGTATCCCTTTTTGATCGTCATGACGGTTGGTCGATTCCCAATAGTATAAATTCAGGATTTTATTCCATCAGTGGCTATCTGTGTCCAGTTCTACAGGACTAGTAAGCTTTGGCTATCTGATCCAGTCTTTTCTTTAATAACTCCAAGTGAAAATTCAATTTCTGTCGATTTCAAGAAGTCAAAATTTTTAAATATACACATGCACGCTCAGGTACATGTTCTTGTCATTGGCTCCGGATGCGTTTGTATGCTCACGAGTCATCAACAATTACTTCTAGTTGGATTGTAGTTCCTTGTTTATATATTATTTTATAATGAAATAGGGGTTGTAGAAAGTCACTCGATGAGAGGGGACTTAAAATTCTATAGGGATGACGGCCTCGGAACCGTAGGCAAGGGTGAATGGAGTGTGGCCAGTCATGGACTTGTGGGTGGTTCTGTATGCCCATAATGCTGATGAGAGTTCATCGATCCACTTGCCTCTAGCCTTATCCAAATGTTTCTTCAGAACAAACTTTATGATTTTGTTCACATCTTCAACCTATCCATTTGCTTGAGGGCGAGCAACTACCGCAAATCTCTTTTTAATATGATGCCGACGGTAGAAGTTTTCAGATTTAACGCTATCGAATTAGGCTTCATTACCAATAATAATGGTTCGTGGAAGGTCAAAATGACAGATGATGTTCCAAACAATGAAGTTGATTATTTTCTTCATCATGATTTTGGTTAAAAGTTCTGCTTCAGCCCAGTTGGTGAAGTAATCAACTGCTACGATGGCGTATTTCGCACCACCTTTAGAATCGGCAAGAAGATGACGATGTCAATGCCCCAAGTGGAAAACGGCTATGGACTGGTTGTTTGAGTAATTTCAGTCAGCAGGGATATCATAAAATTTGCAAACATCTGCACTCATCGCATTGTCTAGCATGATCAGCTACATCTCGATTGACAGTTGGCCGGTAATTCCCGCAGTGGAGTATTTTATTTGTCAAGGTTTGCCCCCTGGTGTGATCGCCAGTTGGCCGGCAACATCGACGCCAGAACACCGATCATTGGATGTTCCATTTGTGTACATTTTCCATCGGTTGTTCGGTACTCCACTGCTCTTGGGATAGTTGTCAGATGCAGTGAATTCGGATATGAAGTATGCCAATGTCTATCCCTGGATAGCTCTTTGAGGGAAATAAGTGATATCGAACTGGCTTAGCTCGATATTCCATTTGAGCAGCCTTTTAGAAGTCTAAAGTTGCTGTAGGACCTGTCGTAACTACTGGTCGGTGTAGACGTTGATGGGCTGAGCCTGGAAGTAATAGCGAACCTTTCATGACGCAATCAATAGGCAGTACGCGAGCTTTTCTGGCTTTGAGTAGTTTCTCTCAGCACCTATCAATCGCTTGCTAACATAATATACTGGCTTCTGGATCTGGTTCTCTTTGCATAGCATTGCGGCACTTATGGCGTGTATCCAGATGGCTAAATTGATGTATAAAACTTTATGATCCACCGACTTTGACAAGATGTGGGTCTCTTTAAGTAGTTCACCAAAGCCTGGAATACGTCTTGACAATCCTACGTCCATTCGAAGTTTCTTTTTCCCTTCCTGCTTAATCATTTTTAGCACCAAGATGTTTCGAATTGCTTGAATCTTCTTAGGGTTGGCTTCAATTCTGCGAGAGTTGAACATTAAACCCAGGAACTTCCCTAACACAACGCCGAAAGAGCATTTCAAGGGACTGAGTTTCATTCCATATCTTTGGATAAACTGAACATCTTCGCTAAGTCATCGATGTGGTCATTTGATCGTCATGACTTCACAAGCGTATCATCCATATATACTTTCGTCGATCGCCCGATCTGATCTTTGAACATCTGGTTGACTAGTCTCTGCTCAGTAGCTTCAGCATTATTTAGTTTAAATGGCATCCCAACATAACAATATAGCCCTAGATCGGTAATACCCGCAGCGGAGTATTTTCTTTGTTAAGGTTTGCCCTCTGTTGTGATCGCCAGTTGGCCGGCAACTTCGACGCCAGAACACCGATCATTGGAAGTTCCATCTGTGTACATTTTCCATCGGTTGGTCGGTTCTCCACTGCTCTTTGGATAGTCATCTGATGCAGTGAATTCGGATATGAAGTATGCCAATGTCTATCCCTGGATAGCTCTTTGAGGGAGATAAGTGATACTGAACTGGCTTTGCTCGATATTCCATTTGAGCAGCCTTCCAGACGTCTAAAGTTGCGGTAGGACCTGTCGTAACTGCTGGTCGGTGTAGACGTTGATGGGGTGAGCCTGGAAGTAATGGCGAACCTTTTGTGACGCAATCAATAGGTAGTACGCGAGCTTTTTCAGTTTTGAGTAGTTTCTCTCAGCACATATCAATTGCTTGCTAACATAATATACTGACCTCCAGATCTGGTTCTCTTCGCATAGCATTGCGGCACTTATGGCGTGTACCAACATGGCTAAATTGATGTATAAATCTTTATGATCCACTGGCTTCGACAAGATGGGAGGTCTCTTTAAGTGGTTCGCCAAAGCTTGGAATGTGTCTTTACAATCCTACGTCCATTCGAAGTTTCTTTTTCCCTTCCTGCTTAATCGTCTTCGGTACCGAGATGTTTCAAATTGCTTGAATCTTCTTAGGTTTAGCTTCAATTTTACGAGAGTTAAACATTAAACCCAGAATCTTTTTAGGGTTAGCTGAATAAAACACCATTCTGCTAATTAAATTAATTTGACAATTAATTAGCAGAATAAATCCCCGTTCTGCTATTTTATAGTTTTGGACATTTGAATATATATATCGTAAATGATATGCCACCTTGAATTAGTGATATATTGACTAATGTTGGTTAAGTTATTTAGCTATGGTTTATTGAAATTTATTTCTGATATTTCATTTAATAGTTTAAATGTCGCAATAACGATTTTCGCTATACCATTGTTTATTGGATTTCATCCCCAGAACCCTATCGTATGAACTTGAGCTTGCATTTCCGCTAAAATGAATATTGAAATGTATTAATCATTGTGATTAATAATAATTTAAATTTAGTAATCTTTTAAATTAATTAATTTGAGGTTAAGTAACCAATTTAATAAATGATGATTAAAATTGGTTTCTCCTTAGACTCAGTTAATCATCTTTGCTAATGATGTTTTATACTTAACTAATCATTTTAACTAATGATTATTTGAGTTTAATTAATTCTTTAAGAATAATGGAATTTAATTAATTTATTGAACTAAGTTAATTGTTTTAATCAATGATGATGGGATTAAATTAATTATTTCAATTAAGAATAATTGAAATTAATAATCATTTTAGTCAATGATATTTAAAAGTAATGAATTTTATTAATCATTTTAAATAATGTTTGAATTTAATTAATTGTTTAACTAACGATATTTGGATTTTGCTTAAATCATTAGAATTAATGATGTTTTATAATTAACTAAATCATTTTAACAAATGATGTTTTAATTAATCGATTTGACTAATGAAGTTTGGATTTAATTAATCCAATTAATTTATGATTATTTTGAACTGAATTTATTGTTTTAATTAATGAAATCTAAAATTACTTATCATTTTAAATTAATGATGTTTGGGATTAATTATTCATTTAACAAATGACTATCTGAATTTAATTAATCTTTGTAATTAATTATATTTAAAGTTAATTAATCGATTCAATAAAGGCGATTAAAGTAAATTAACTAATATAATAAAAATTGCTTTAATTTTTTTTGAAACCAGGGAAACCTATTCAACCACTATCGACAAAGCGATTCCTGAACAGTAAACCTAGGGAATAGACGGCTGGACCGCCACAACCGTTAGTCCAGGCTAGCCAGACCTTTCGGTTGACATGGTGCAGGAGGTAGGAATCGAACCTTAAACCTCCCATGAGTGAGGCGTATCGCCCCACCACCCGACCAAGCCCGCGGACAAAAATTGATTTAATAAACTAATTTAAAATTAATAAACTGATTTAATAAAGATTTTAAAGTTAATTTACCAATGTTATAAAAGTGTTTGGAAATAATTATCTATTTTATTATGGATAATGAATTATTTATTTAAAGAGATTTTGAATGTGATTACTTATCTTCTAGGGTAATTAAAATTGTTTTTAAGGTAATAAAAAGGAATCGAAACCCGATTATTGGGATGTTAAGTTGGATGATCTTTTGAGTGTTCGGTGTGATGTTGGTTTAGGCCTTCGAGGTCGTGCACTTGGAAATAAATTATTCTCTTAATGTTTTAACAATCAGGAACTAATTCTAAATGCGTTTTACCAATACGGAAATCAAGCAAAAGTTCGGTTCATTATTAAAAGTAAAAGTTTGATTCGTTTATGGAAATAAATTATTTCAGTAAAGCGAATCACTTATATGGAAATGATTTATTTGTATAACTAGCATTAAACATCGAAGAAGTAAACTTATCGCTATTTCAAAAGTTAAGAGTGATCGTTGGACATGACTTTGAGGTAACACTACCTTAACTTGTCCGGTATTACTGTTAACCAAGAAAAGTACAAGTTTGAATTCAATGAGTGGTGATAGGTATACAAGACAATTTCGATATACGATCGTTTTATATCCTCGATAGTTGGTATCTTAGCTATCGGTTACTTCAGCTTCTCAATTATCGTCATTCTAAGACGAAGTATTGCTCCGTTGAGCTTTATTATCCTTTGTCGGAAATGACTAAACCAAAAGCGCAATAGGAAGCCAAGTTATGTGGAGTTGCTCCCATTAAGGTATTTTCACATCTCATCTAGATTTTTGTGTACCGTCACGTGAAAAATGTTAAGATTTAGATGTGAAATCTTCAGATACTCGGTAAGGTTTGGTGGGGTCCGGCTTGGTATTGTCCGAGAAGTGTCACGGAGTATATGAGCTTCTTAGAAGTATATTACTAGAGGTATACTTCAAGAGGGGTGCACCGTCCTAGTCATTTGTTGGAAAATTTCCTTTCCTTATTTGATTCGAAAATCCTTAATCTGTTGTAGCTTTAAATTGCCATGAGCAGAGCCAACTCCTCATCACGACATTTAAGTGTTTATTTAGCCCATTCTATCGAGTTTGGATTGTTACCTTATTTAGTCCATTCTATCAAGTTGGACTGTTTTCCTTGTTCTATCCATTCTGTCCAGTTTTGATTTTTCTAGTTTATTTCCATTCTTCCAAGTATGGTTTGTTTATATTCAATCATATTTGGATTTGTTTCCTGACATTTATTTCTGCCCTTGCCTGTATGGACGCTATTCTTGTGAGGTAAAAACCCGTTCCGCGTTAGCGGCGTGGTCTCATAGAATTTTTATATATGTTCCCCATTATTCGAGCTATCTCACGTTGGTTTTACCAGGCTGACCCGGGCGTGGTTTTCCTATAATGCTCGGGTCAGACCGAGCATATTTCCAAGTTTACTTGGATATTTGGAGCTTCAGGAGTCGAGTTGGAGGCCCAGAGACGTATTAACGTACATGGTAACCTTTCCGTTGTATTCACGGTTGTATTCATCGGCAATTGTTAGGACAGGGTGTTATAACTGTCTGAGCTAAAATAGATTAGTATACTCTGGTTGATGCCTGTATATGCATATATTACAATGTTGTTTTTGTGTAAAGACTTGTTATATATTATAGATTATTCGTTCCGTTGTAAGATTCGATGTTGTTTAGTTTCTTCTTGTCTTCTTTCCTTTCCCTAACTATCCGCCTTTCCGTTCAATTTGAGTGTGTCATGTGTAGTTTATTGACTGCTTAAACTATACGGAAAAGTGGGTCATTATAGTTTTTATCAGAGCTTAGGTTGAGCGAACACCTAGGTTTCGGTGGGGTTGACTCATTTGAGATAGGGTAGGTGAGACCCTAGGATGAGTTTGAAAGAATATTTATATACGAGCGCATAATTGTTAGTGATATAAAAATGTTTTATATTGTGTTGTTTGATCTGTTGAGTGGCTTAAGAATTCTGGTCGATGCGTTTGGCCAACGTTATCGATAGGGATTTCCTAAACACTCGAACAAGACCAATTGACACAATATTGTTTTAAAATGAGTAAGTGAAATGACTTTTACCCAGAATTATATTATATATATATATAAAAGAATAATTTTTCAGAAAATTCAATGCAGTTATTCTTGGTTATGCTTGGTTGATAGGAAATGATAGTATTCCATCATTATCATCTAGAATTTGATTGGTCATGCTCTCTTATTTCTGAGTATTGACTATTACCCATTAATCTATCTTGGATCTTCCTTGGATTGGGTAGACATGAATTTTGGAAACATTGAAACGAATACCTGGTGAACTATGTTTCACAATTTGGATATAAAGAGTTTGTTGATAATTTTAAGTAAGATTTGATTTCTAAAGGTTGTTTATTTAACAGAAAATTTGAATATTTTGGAAAGAACATTTTAGAAATGATTTTATATAAAGGATTAATTTGATAAAAATTAAGTTTTAATAATGGTTGTTTTATTTAAAAGAAAATTTGGAATATACTGAAACAAATATTTTGGAATTGATTAAATATTAAAGTTGGTTGTATTTGATTGGGGTTTTATAAAAGAAGTTTATTAAAAGAAAACTTAAATATTTCTGAAATAGTACTTGAAAAATGATTTACATAAGGAAGGTAGAATATTTTCGCAATAAATATTTGAGAATGATTTCCTTTAAAAGGGAATATTTATAAATTTGATTTATAAAAATGTGTGTATTAAATAAAAAAAATTCGAGAATTAAATCCCGGTGATTTTGGAAAATTTGTTTCCATGATTTAAAGGTTAATAATAACAATTGAAAATATTCGTGGAATAAAAACATTTCTAAGCGGGCAATTACTACCATTAGGATTTTGCTATGTAATTGTGTGATAAAATAAATTTTGATTTGATTCCAAAAATATGATTTGATTTTTCATAGGGTAAATATGTATATAATCCTTTAAAATGATTTGTGGAAAAGGAAATAATAATTTTAACTGAGATATTTTGGAGTATGAATGATTTTGGAAATGGAAATAATAGGTTTCTTAATAGGGGTTTAGGTGTATCAATATTTTGGAAATTCCCATAAGTTTCCAAAGTATATGGTGCGGTTTCAAAAAGTGTTTTGAATATAAACCGGGTGTTTAAAAAAAATTTGTCAAGTGAATTAAAAATAAAAGTTTGAATTTAATAGTTGGGTATACCCTTGTAATGTGGTAGAGTGTTTTATAAGTTTTACAAATTCAATGGAATTAAATGAAATGTTTTTCATAAATATTTAATGAGAATAGAATTGGTATTAAAAATAACAAATTAAATAAGTGCTAAGGTGGACATGGATCATTTCTCTTTTCATATAGTTGATCTAATATTCAAGTACAAGGCTTTGAGGTGTTTTACACCGTTCCAAATAAGGATTTATTACTCAATTTTTGACGACGAACACTCGATGAGGGTTCTTGATACGGAACCAAGGTTCTCTATCGTAGCTATGGCTATGTGAGGAGAGCAGAAGTTCCTAATCAAGGAGCCTGATCGGGGTCCACATTAGTAAATCGGCTAAACGGTACTATTTTGGAAGTAGAGTCATGTATTCGAGTAGTGATCGAGTCAGATTTTGTGAATAAATGATCTATGAATATCGTGCGGGCTTATGAATAATATTGAGTATTCTTGTACTGGAATTTCGAGGACGAGATTCTTTTTAAGGGGGGGGGGAGAGTGTAACGACCCGTATTTTTTGGTCTTCAAATTTGAATATTTAATTTATTCAAATATTCGGATTTGGATTTAAATTATGATAAATTATCTGTTTCAAATTTAGACTTGATTTTCAATGACGTATTTTAATTTAATTTTTAGAATTTTCCATAATTTTTAATTTGGAAAATAAACATATTCTCGTTTGGCGTATATTACGGCAAACGCTGGCAGTTTGAGACTTCATAGAATTTAATAACTTGTCTATTTTATTTTTGTTTTGTGATCGTGTAACGTTGTTATACGCGATCGTGCTTTACTTTCGGTCAATCGCGGTTCATAATCGGACTCGATGTAGTATGGCAGGGTACCAGAATTTATTTAAAAATAAACATACATGTACAAAGTACACAATAGTTTTTTTTCTTTCTTCTTGCAGTAGCCCCTTTTCCATCAACTCGGCCACCTTGTCTTTCCTTTTACCCTTCCAGCCTCCATCTTGTAGCCCAGTCCCCTTGAATCATGATGAAAAAAATATCTGATTATCTAGCTTGTTGTAACGACCCGTCTTTTCAGACGGTTTAAAATCAACAATAAACCACACATGTCGAATCCAAACCATTCAAAAGGGAGGATTTTTATGGGGTAAATAAGAAAAAGAAGAGAAAGAAAGAAAAACAAAACACAGAATCTCACAGCGAAACGACAAAATATAATAATCAAATAAACAGTTCATGAAGCTGTTTTACATATACATTTGATTACACTTTACAATACATTTAGAGTTATACATACAACAGAAATAAATAAATAATGCAGTGGAACAACATGATGCAGTCGAATAAATATAATAAATAGTATAATATACTAAATCTTCGTCTTCGTCCTCTAAAAAAATAGTCTTCAATACACTGAAAAGCTCAGACTGACCCGAGCGTAATGAAAAGACAAACACTCGAGTCAGAACTAAAAGATTTTATGTAAGTTAAATCAACAGTAAATAAATATGAGTGTAACGGCTTCAGAGATGTTTACAGGATTTTACATCTCCTATCCAATGTCTAACGTGCGTGCAATAACTTAAGAGATGTTTGGGATTCCATCTCCTAAGGATCCGTTAAACAATCTACTATGTAGTAATATACGCTATTATAATATGTCTACAGTAAAACAAAGTATTAAAATAGCGTTAAGGCGTTACCCATATCCCCCTTAACACATTTTTATATAAATGTCGTAGTCTATACAGTACTGTAATTCCTCCGTAAACTGGAGGGCTATCGGAGGGCACTCCATAGTGTACGACACAAACCAACTCATGGTGGGCTCGATAAGGCATTTGACAAGGCACGCGAGGCAATGCCAGGGTAGGATTCTACCGTTTGCACTCCTAGACTGGTGGTAACGCATAGCAGCTACTACCTCCAACCTCGGAACACACTCTCATAATCAAATCGAGGGGTGTCCACCAAATCAATCACAAAGTAATAAATATGGTATCGAAGAAATGTGCCCAATCGGAGAAGCGACCTCACTTGGCCCGGTATAGCTCATGTTTTAGTCATATCAAGCTGACCCAAGGGGGTCGGGGCTGCGTTTATACCTCATACAGTAGCGTTCGCCAAACCATCCTCCTTCATTCTGGATTCTCTACCACGTGCACAGTTGTTAAAGTGGTTTTTGGTATCGGCAGAGAGTATGACAATATCTGATCCCGGTCTCTTTAATAAGCAAATGCTCATTTCACACTGGTTGGTTCTTTTACATTTCCAAAACTGATTCATAACTGATATCAAAATATCATATTCAATTCAAAATATTCCTCATTTCAAAACCATCATATTTACTCAAAATATGCCATTTCACTAAAAAACATCATTTCAAATTCCAACGTAGGTTATAACATCATTTAACCATATTCGCTTTTAAATCAAGAATTTAAACATAAACAATTCAACCTAGCACAGTTTGAATTTTTGAAAATATTTGGATAGTTATAAATAATTTAAATAGTTTAAAATAGATAGAAATAGTTTAAAATAGATTTTATAGTTTAAATAGTTTAAATAGTTTAAAATAGATATAATAGTTTAAAATAGTTTTAGTAGTTTAAAATAGATAAAAACTATTTAAAATAGATTTAATAGTTTAAATAATTTTAGCAGTTTAAAATAGATAAAAATAGTTTAAAATGGATTTAATAGTTTAAAGTAGATTAATAGTTTAAAATAGATAAAATATTTTAAAATAGATTTAATAGTTTAAAGTAGATTCATAGTTTAAATTAGATAAAATAGTTTAAAATAGATTTAATAGTTTAAAAACAGATTAAAATAGTTTAAATAGTTTAAAGATTCTTAAAATAGTTAAAATAGTTTAATATAAAATGGTATGATTATTGGAAATGGTTTTATACAGTAAATAGTTTTGAAAATCTAAACAATTTGAATTTTAAAATAATAGATGTTTTTAAACAGTTTATATTAAAATAATTAATTTGAAAATAATATCAAACCAACTATTTCTTCCATTTCAATAAATTTGGACCAAATCCAGATTTCAAATCAACATAACTCCATTTTAATCTCTCAATTCAAATTCTCATTAAAACCATTTCAATCCATATCGATCTCAAATCCATGTTTGAACTACAAATTTAAACCACTTCAAATTCAATAGATTTCAAAGTTTAAATATTCAAAGTTTACAATAACTCAATTTTGATAAATTTCATATATATTTCAAAAATTCAACTTTAAAATCTCAATTTGAATTCTTTAAACAATTCATTTAAACAAATTTCAATTTCAACATTTTAAAGCTTGGATTTTGAAAATAATTCAGTTTATATAAATCTACTTTTATTTCAAAATATCATTTAGCTGGATTCAAAATTTAAGGATTTTAAAATCATTTAATTGAACCAATCTGGTGCCCGTATATAATTTTATACCCTATGGTTAAGTGATACAGATATATATATCATTTCAATTTGCAATAAATTTAAATTTACGGGTATATATCATTTCAACCCGCAATCCCGAGAAAAATTCAAAATCCATAAAATCGC
This sequence comes from Allium fistulosum, assembly GCA_030737815.1. Classification (NCBI taxonomy): domain Eukaryota; kingdom Viridiplantae; phylum Streptophyta; class Magnoliopsida; order Asparagales; family Amaryllidaceae; genus Allium; species Allium fistulosum. The sequence continues at coordinate 1,135,744,642 of CM060904.1, forward strand.
TCGAGTTTATCATTTCAACCCATAACGATTTTCCCTAATCTATAAGTCCATTCGGGTATGTATCATTTCAACCCATAGTGATTTTCCTAACAATACCGAGGGAACTTGCAGTGTGATAATAATATATAAATAAACATACATCCAATCATCCAAATATCAACAATTAAACATCCATCACAATCATCATTCAAATCAACCAATAAATAACATCAATTAACTGGTTATCATTAACAGGTATTCAAATGGCAATTTAAATTCAATATTTTATTCAAATGGCAATTAAATTCAATATAAATTTAAATTAAACTTGAATGACAATTTAAATATACCAAACAGCCATCAATAAATTTCTAATCACACCATAAATTTAAATCAACTAACATACGACGATTTAGTTGTGAGTGTGTAACAACCCAAGTTCCAGTGGGTCCAGATTTTTAGCATAAATGCTAAAATCCAAGCCCATTGAAGCCCGAGTTGGGTATCTGGTATCCTGCAAATAGGCAAAGATAAATATATCAGAGCCCAAATAAATATCTCACAGCGGAACTGACTAAAATATAATATTAAGTAAATACTCACCAAGGTAATAACACTTTCTAAGCAAGTGTCTCGAAGTTGGAAAATCTCTGCCATCTATCTAACCTGTGGGATGTTATGAGGAGGGGTCAGAACTAAAGTTCTGGTGAATGGACAAATTATACACTTCTAAGCATAATTCTACATATACCATTCTATTTCCATTTTCTGTTATATTAGGTTTATTGGGTTTATAATACTCTCGCCTCCGTGCGTGAATCGTACCCATCTACTCCCTAGTAGATTAAGACCTAATAACCAATATATATGTAGCTACATGCCTAAAGACCGCATCGGTCCTAGGTACCACCCATAGTATCTTTTGTATCCTCCTCGAAAAGGACTTCATCGTCTTGCTCTTAGAGCGTACTGTAACTACATCTGTAAAGGACAGCTTCGTGAGGCCTACAATACAGTTGTTTCGTCGTCTACTATGAAAACGTGAAACTGAATCCGCACTAGCTTATACTAGTGCTCGGACATCCACAATGTACCACCTAGTACGTACCTTGAGGACTACACGTAATCGTTCTATCTACTCCCTGAATTCCGCCAATAAGGTCTACCTTGTACGAAACTCAATCGGGGATTTTCTATATCTGTAAAGGTCCGCTTCATTAGGCCTACAATACAGATATTCTACTTGGTTTGTCCCTTTTCTCATCGTGGCTATGGCCCCATGCAGCCCCCCCTTAACTAATCGAAAGACCTCTCAAGAGCTAAGTGGTTGTGCCCTACTGCAAACAATCTAAACATCCAATTGACTGTGCCCCTCATCCAATGTCTCGATAGTAAAAGAATCATTGGCTTGTTGGTTAACTGTAGTCTTTTTCGAACTTGCTTTGATTGATGATGGCTTGATCTGTGCATGAGGCTATCCTTTTGGGTCATGCCCACTAAAACCTACTCGTAACTAGGAGTATGGTGTCATACATATATCCTACTCCATCATCAACCTTTTGACTACCTACAATGGTCCGCTTCGTTATGCCTGCAACGCAAAAGCAGTCAAGGCATGCTCTCTTGATGGAACACCTACAGACCTACCTCCGGGGGTGCAGATTCGTTAGGCCTACCCCAGAGGGGCATCCTAGAGTATCCTCACATCCTATTGAAGTCTCGTACTTACTTCTAGCCCAAAATAAATAAGTTGGACGTGCTCTTTATGTACTAAAAATCTGCGGTGAACTGCTTCAATAGACTCTTTATCCAGATTCTCTTTCGGGCTGCTCCAAATGCACCTTACCATTTTATTAGACCCCATTTCTAATCTTTTACTGTGGGTTTAGTTTACTTTTCTTATTCTGTTGGCTACTTATTTACCCTAATTAGCATGCCCAGCCCCACCTATTTTGAGACCATCAGTCCTAGACCTGAAAGGGAACCGGCAGAAAGGGAATGCTGTTGGTACGAGCCACTTCTATTATTTTGCTTATTAACTTAATCCAAGGTCTAAGTTTTGTAAAATAAGCCTCTTCTATTCCTTTCTTTTTAATTATAACCTACTTGTTACAGTTATACTTGCATTTGTCACTTTTATATTCTTTTCTATTTAACGGGAATCTAACGATAATATATATCATAAACATAAAAGAGATATAATTTAAATCCACTCACATGTCGTCCTTAGCTTTCTCCATGGCCTTCATGGATCCCCTTCTAAGGCGTCTAACCCTAGAAATATTTTCTATTTAGGGTTCAGCCTCAGGCAATGAACCCAATTGGGAGAAAATCTGATTGTGAGAGAATAGCTAGGCCTAGGGTTCTATTTATAATGGTGTTTAGGGATCTCAAACCGTCGGATTTTAAGATTGAATCTGGTGCAACCATGTCACGGGCTTACTGTGAATTGTTGGATCCAGAAAACAACGCTCGAGATTGTGCGAAAATTAAATTATTAAACGTTAACTTTTAACCGTTGCTTATTCATTCTAATTAATTTCCATCAATTGCAAATTTAATTCCCTTTATAACACATGTTTATTTTGAAATTATAAACGTTGCTAATTAATGTAAATTAATTTCCTTTAATTGCTAATTTGATTATCATTGCCTACTAATAATAATTAATTACCTCTAATTGTAGATGTCAATTAATTTCCTTTATGACGCGTGTCTATTTTGTAATTCAAACGCGCGTTATTTCTAGAATTTATACGCGCATATATTTATAAACAAATATATTCATGCACATTTACACGTATAATTATTTTTCGATACGGAACTTCGAACGTCAATAACTTTTTCATATGAAGTCCGTTCGAGGCATATTATATATGTAAATTAATCAGAAAATCGCCACGAACACAATGGTATAAGTTTCGAGGCCATATTCTGACAATTCCAAAAACGCTCATTTTCACTGTTTATAATTATTTTGGTTATTTAATTATCTAAAAATGCGGGGTGTTACATTCTCCTACCCTTTAGGAAATTTCGTCCCTGAAATTCGATAAGGGTAAAACTATGTAATTCTCTGCATCAATCACATCCATTTTGTGTACATCCAATTCCTGCAACCATCCATGTCGTTGTGCAAAGTGTCATTCAACATAAAATATATGCATGTACATGAATTTCTAAGCGGTACATCCTATATGAATGTTTTTCTTCTTTAAAAACTCCTTTTTAAAATATGATGCACACATCCTAAATATACTTGCAATTTTTATATGAATGCAATCTTTTGAAAACTCAAAATGTTTTTCATCCAATTTTTCCCACGCTCCTACTGAATAGGGGCGTAGTTCAACGAATTTTACATCAAATCCCACCACACAACTTTTAATATTCGAATTTCTGAAAAATCTAATTTTTCCAAACTCGATTTCTTATGTCGGAAAGAAGGTAGAAAACGGAAAACCTCACATTTACCGTTTTACTTTAGCACACCTCTTTCTCCGTACTTGGAGCCTATGCCGCTATTCTATAAAAATCTCTAATTGCTTTCCCAAGCACAGTTAACATAAGAAAAATTTTCTTTCCAAATTTTTTTTGTTGACGTTTCTGTCGATTTCTTTATATTTTTTGTTTTCCTTTTAGTTACTCTTTTTGGCTTTTACTTTTCTTTTATTACTTACATCCTATGTTTTTATTCTCTTCTTATGAACATCACAGAAAAAGAGCATCATACTAATCATCACTGATTTACTACAACAGGAACTAAATGCTTAAATAGGAGTACAATCTCAGAACTAAAAGAGAAAACAAGTCCTACTACAAAGCGATACTAGAAAGGTAAATATAGCAGCTAAACACAGTTATCATCTTGGGCTAGGAGGTCTAGAACCATGTCCACTTTGACATAGAAAGGTCCTACTCTAGGAATCCAAGTAACTCATATGCTCCTCCTGCCATCTATTACTCGTTACTAACTTACACTTTGTTACTCACGATGAATAAGATCTATTCATCATTTCCATTCCATACTCAAAATGGAATAACCAATCTCATTTACTGCAACGAATAAGGGTTTCAATCTATGTAGTCTCTATCTAAAAAAGCAACTAAGTTTGGAAAAAAATTCTCTTTACCTTTACCTTTCATTTTTTCCCCCAACTAAGGTCTACCTATCCCAACCATGTGTGTCTTACTATCTTACTAATATCACTTCACTATTCTTCTATAGTCTACACACATGAAGCAACATGCCTAGGTTTTCACTATTGTCCTATACACTTTACGGGAACTTTTATTATTGCTACTAAAAATAATCATAGCTATAGCTTTACACTTTTCCCATCACACCTAGGAAATGATTCATATCTACTCCATATTTAAATGTTTGGTTTGGTATTTATCATTTCATTTCAAAAATTAAAGCTTCTAAATTTTTTGAAACATCAAATCCCAAAGTTCTTGCCTTTCAAAGTGTTACTTTGAAGTTTCTATTAAATTCAAAGGTACTTGGTTACTTAACATTTGATCTTTTTAGACTTGCATCTTTATAGCTCTTTGAATTTAAATTATTCTCCAAACCTAGAGGGGAAAACTTACAAATTCTAAGTTCAAAGCTTATTCCTCTTTTACTTTTAAAGACCTTTACAGCTTTCCATAAAAAAATTTGGATTTTTAAATTTAACCGTTTACTAAGTTTTTCTCTTCCAAAAAATTATTTACTTTTTCACCAAACCATTTTTTTAAAACATGTCTTGCTTGTTCTTAAAACATTTTTTTCCTTGACTTCCAAAAATGTCCTCACATGTTTTCAAAACATCTTCTTTTCATAGATTTTCAAATTTACGAAAGTTGGAGTAGATAAGAACAATTATTTATCAAAAATCTCTTAACTTTCTTACTCTTCCAATTACCTAACCTTGGAGGAGTTTCTAACTTACTACAGATGGGAACTTTCTACAAAGGCAAGCAACCAATGCGTATAATCAATGGAAAATATGAAATTTCCATTGCTTAGCTTTCCTACTAAGGCTCACTATACTATCCCTCTTAACTAACACTGTCTCTAATTATTACACTTCTTATTACACATAATGGTTTTATACCTTAATGTATTGGAACTACTTTCTCTTATGAGAAACCATTAACGCTAAAACCTTCTATGAATCCTTTAAAAGAGGATTTCATGTTTATTTTAATTACAAGGAACTTATTTTATATTTTATCAAAATAGGCTATACAAAATATGGTGCTTTCCATACCATGTACATCTCTTTCACATATTCCTTATAACTTGCACAAAACATCTTTATTTATGATTTGGTTTCACAGAAAATTATATCACTATTCATTTCATTCCAATAGATTAAAGTATGTTTAATTTATATTCACTTACAATAGACATTTCCTACGAAATTTATTAATTTCCTAATATTTAACTTACAACTTTTTTTCTTTAGAAGAACTCATTTTCAAAACTATTTTAATATTTTCATAACTAGAAAACATTTCCATATACTTATTTAAATAATAAGTGTACTCACAAACCACTTTATTTCTATACTTAGAAATTATCTTCAAAACACTTTTTATTTATTTGGGTCAAAATAGATGTTGTGTAAAACACCGTTACTACAACCCAAAAATACTAGTATATGGATTCAATTAAAATAAATATTAATAAATCTCATATGCTATGTAAAAATATTTCCTTTGGGAGTCGCCTACTATAATAATAGTGTCATAGTCTATGCTGCCTTTATTTTTCACGAAAATATCTATTACAATAATAAACGTTGTAACCTACATTTTTGATACTTGACACACTCTAGGTTTTATATTTAAAATCTTTGTTTACCTACAAAGAAACTAGCGAGCTATACTGCTCTATAATTCTTCAAAAAGAATTTCACTTTTAACAAAATTTACATCATATAAAAATCAATTTAAATTTCATACCACTTTATTTTTCAGAAACTCAATATTTACTTCCTCAGACATATTAACAATTATATTTTTCAACCTTTCAATTCCAAAAGTTTCATTTTATTGGGCTAGACATAAAGTGGATTTTCTTCTTACTACCCTAGGAATACCCTTCCTAAACCTTAGAAATCTCATTTCCTTACTATAATCTCTAATTCCTTCCAAAATAAAAATACTCTCCCTACTAACCCTAAGGAACTTTCCCACTTCCTATAACATATGGATACCAATCCTCTATCAAAACATAGCTAATTGTACACTAGAAATCGGCAATAACATAGGGCTCAACATCCTTGGGTCATCCCAAACCCAACTAGCAAGCTATGCACAAATATACTTCTAAAAACTTTCTGTATGTTAAAATCTATAATTGGGGACTATTTGGATTTTAGTACATAATATATTTATATTTTATTCAAAAATACAAATACGTTCACTCATATTTCCTAATTTACTTAGGATCAACCAACCTAAGCTCTGATACCAAATGTAACAACCCAAGTTCTAGTGGGTCCGGATTTTTCGCATAAATGCTAAAATCCAAACCCACTAAATCCCGAGTTGGGTATCTGGTATCCTGCAAATAGGCAAAGATAAATATATCAGAGCCCAAATAAATATCTCAAAGTGGAACTGACTAAAATATAATAGTAAGTAAATACTCACCAAGGTAATAACACTTTCTAAGCAAGTGTCTCAATGCTGGAAAATCTCTACCATCTTTCTAACCTGTGGGATGTTATGAGGAGGAGGTCAGAACTAAAGTTCTGGTGAATGGACAAATTATACACTTCTAAGCATAATTCTACATATACCATTCTATTTTCATTTTCTGTTATATTAGGTTTATTGGTTTTATAATACTCTCTCCTCTGTGCGTGAATCGTACCCATCTACTCCCTAGTAGACTAAGACCTAATAACCAATATATATGTAGCTACATGCCCAAAGACCGCATCGGTCCTAGGTACCACCCATAGTACCTTCCCTATCCTCCTTGAAAAGGACTCTATCCTTTTGCTCCTAGAGCGTAATGTAACTACATTTGTAAAGGATAGCTTCGTAAGGCCTAAAATATAGATGTTTCGTCGTCTACTATGAAAACGTGAAACTGCATCCGCACTAGCTTATACTAGTGCTCGGACATCCACAATGTACCACCCAGTGCGTACATTGAGGACAACACGTAATCGTTATGTCTACTCATTGAATTCCACCAACAAGGTCTACCTTGTACGGAACTCAGTCGGGGATTTTCTATATCTGTAAAGGTCCGCTTCGTTAGGCCTACAATACAGATATTCTACTTGGTTTGTCCCTTTTCTCATCGTGGCTATAGCCCCACGCAACCCCCCCCCCCCTCAACTAATCGAAAGACCTCTCAAGAGCTAATTGGTTGTGCCCTACTGCAAACAATCTAAACATCCAATTGGTTGTGCCCCTCATCCAATGTCCCGATAGTTAAAGAATCATTGGCTTGTTGGTTAACTCTAGTCTTTTTCGAACTCGCTCTGATTGATGATGGCTTGATCTGTGCATGAGGCTATCCTTTTGGGTCCTGCCCACTAAAACCTACTCGTAACTAGGAGTATGGTGTCATACGAATATCCTACTCCATCATCAACCTTTTGACTGCCTACAATGGTCCGCTTCGTTATGCCTGCAACGCAAAAGCAGTCAAGGCATGCTCTCTTGATGAAACACCTACAGACCTGCCTCCGGGGGTGCAGATTCGTTAGGCCTACCCCAGAGGGCCATCCTAGAGTATCCTCACGTCCCGTTGAAGTCTCATACTTCCTTCTAGCCCAAAATAACTAAGTTGGACGTGCTCTTTATGTACTAAAAATCAGTGGTGAACTACTTCGTTGGGCTCTTTATCCAGATTCTCTTTCGGGCTGTTCCAAACGCACCTTACCATTTTATTAGACCCTATGTCTAATCTTTTACTATGGGTTTAGTTTACTTTTCTTATCCTGTTGGCTACTTATTTACCCTAATCAGCACGCCAAGCCCCACCTATGTGTGACACCATCAGTCCTAGACCTGAAAGGGAATGCTGCCGGTACGGGCCACTTCTATTATTTTGCTTATTAACTTAATACAAGATCTAAGTTTGGTAAAATAAGCCTCTTCTATTTCTTTCTTCTTAATTATAACCTACTTGTTACAATTATACTTGCAATTGTCACTTTTATATTCTTTTCTTTCTTTTATAACCTACATGTTATAAATGTAATTGCAAGTGTCTCTTTTCTATTCTAGTCTGTCTTCTTTTATTATAATACTAAATTCTCTTTAGTTCTCTTATTTTATATGACAGTCTTAGCTTGGGACTACGTCCAACTGTCACAAATTACTTATCATAATAAGTGTTTTACTTTTTACTCTATTAGTTCAATAAATGTAGATCTAGTCACATCTTTTGTTTAATATTGTTTCTAGTCTTGTCAAATAATTTACTTGATTATTTCTTCTTCTTTAATTTCTTTAATGCTTCACGTTATTCTCTTTATTCTAGGAAGTAGTTCTATTCTATATGGTTGGTTACAAAAACTGTGCTAAAAATCCATTTCCATATTTTAATACTAAATAATGCTATAAACAATAACTCGTAACTGCAAGATGTTTCTTTTATTATTTCCTTAGTTATTGGGTAATGCAAAATACAATAATGTCTCTACTTTGCACTAATTCCACTTTTCTTGCTTGTATTCTTGCAATTACGTTTATCACTATTCTTACAGTATTAAACTATGGAAATGTATTCCCTTTTCTAAACCAACCAACTAATATATCACTAACTTCCAAATCAAGTTATTAGATTTCCCCTTTTTAATTCATTTCTCCCGTTTTAACATAATTTACTGTAAATTTCTCACTTTTAGGCTTATGCCTTTCTCTACAACTTCTAAGCCTAATATTACTTATATTTAATTGGATTCCTTTCTCTTTTACATATAAATATCATTTAAATATAAGTTCACTTCTCTTAAAATTTATAGTTTCAACATAACTAATTAGTAGAACTAATTACTGAAATAAATGTTGAATTAAATATTTAACGGGAATCTAATGATAATATATATCATAAACATAAAAGAGATATAATTTAAATCCACTCACCTGACGTCCTTAGCTTTTCTCCATGGTCTTCCTGGATCCCCTTCTAAGGCGTCTAGTATTTTTATTAAAAAGATATTCTCCCTAGAAATATTTTCTATTTAGGGTTCAGCCTCAGGCAATGAACCCAATTGGGAGAAAATATGATTGTGAGAGAATAGCTAGGCCTAGGGTCCTATTTATAGTGGTGTTTGGGGATCTCAGACCGTCGGATTTTAAGATTGAATCTGGTGCAACCACGTCACAGGCTTGCTATGAATCGTTGGATCTAGAAAACAACGCTTCAGATTGCGCGAAAATCAAATTATTAAACGTTAACTTTTAACCGTTGCCTATTCATTCTAATTAATTTCCATCAATTGAAAATTTAATTCCCTTTATAACACATGTTTATTTTGAAATTCAAACATTGCTAATTAATGTAAATTAGTTTCCCTTAATTGTTGATTTGATTAATATTGCCTACTAATGTTAATTAATTACCTCTAATTATTGATATCAATTAATTTCCTTTATGACGCGCATCTATTTTGAAATTCAAACGCGCGTTATTTCTGAAATTTATACGTGCATATATTTATAAAGAAATATATTCACGCATATTTACATGTATAATTATTTTTCGATACGGAACTTCGTACGTCAATAACTTTTTCATACGAAGTCCTTTCGAGGCATATTATATATGTAAATTAATCAGATTATCGCCATGAACACAATGGTATAAGTTTCGAGGCCATATTTTTACAATTCCAAAAACGCTCATTTTCATCGTTTATAATTATTTTGGTTATTTAATTATCTAAAAATGCGGGGTGTTACAGAGTGGGTTAAAACACTCACCTTTAATTTCAAATCGATTTAAAATCCAAATAAAGGCCAAAATCTAACAGTCTCAGAATTCGACCAAACTAGTTCCAAAATGTCCGGAATTCTGATACGATCACAATGGAGGAAACCACGCGTGAATTTGAGCTCGTACGGAAAAGTTATTGATGTTAGAGTTATACGATTTAAATTATAAAATAAATAAAATAATAAAAATATAAAACACGATCACCTACCTTACCTCGTTCATGAACCCTAGCTCAAGCCCTTCACGTACAGCACCACCACCGAAATGCCAACCGCCGCCGTTAGAGGCGTCGCCGCCCCAATCAGATCTTGCCATTGCATCACCTCCCCTGGCCGACCTCCCCTATGCCTCCATGACCACCGCGACCACGTCTTTGCTCCGCCACCCAGAGCGACCACGTCCTCTTTATTGCCCATTTCTGGCGATTGAAATCACCAATAACATGAGACAATCGTATGGATCGAAAGCCCTGGTTGACCTCTACGCAGCAGCACCTCCCGATCGAACCATCGTCGAAGATCCACCGTTGAATGAGAAGCCCCAATATGGACGGCCGAAACTAAATCACCAATTTCTGTCCAAACCATGACTCGAATTGAAAAACGAATCAAAGTAGTAGATTGCGCTCATCGAGAGCTTTCCAACGATATATAATATGACATAGTTTGGAGGGTTTGAAATTTTGGAATTGATTTTGGTTTGAAATTGAAATTGGGAAATAGGGTTTTGATGTTTCTGATGTAAGGAGGAACAGATAGAATAATAGTACGTACAGAAATAAAAAAGGCTGCTAGGGTTAGAGAAACAAAATCTATTTATATGGACAAGGATAGATAAGAATGAATGGACAGATCGTATTGGTCCAAACGATTACGCGAGCCCGAAAAGCCCGTTCCGCTTCTGAAACGAAAGTAGGTCATCCCATATATTAAAATAGATGTTTTCAATATTTTAAAACTCAATGGAACTGATTTCAAATCCAAATTCCATCGTATATAGAAGTTAGCTTTTAAAATCATCTTATTTTAATTGAATTCATTAAATTGATTTTTACGCGTTTCGAGCCCGCACGATCAAACGACAAGTCTGATCGCTACGAAACTTGAAATCCTACAATAATTTACTGTTACGGATCCGATGAAATTAGTTTCGTCGAAATCCGAGATAGTGGCCAAAATGGCTATTTTCACATTAATTAAATAAATTATTATTGAATTAACTTAATCACCTTTAAATTTAAATTTAATAGTTAACAATTTCATCATTCAAGATTACATAAAAATTAATAATCTATAAAAATAAATTTTCTATGTTAAATTCACTATTAAAATATTTCATTAAATTCAACGTTCAATTATATTGTAATAAAATCCTGGTTAATTATAATTTAAATCCAAATAAATTCTTTTATTACATCAATATCCTACAGTTGTCATCTTAATTCATATTAACTGCAATATTTAATTAGATTAATTTCAATTGAATTACAATTTAATTTCAACGGATTAAATAATGAAATGAAAATTAAACAATTGTTACAACTTACAATTTCAAACACATTTCTATGTTTATTGTTTACAAACCAAGCTATAAAATTCACATACTGACTAATTATTCTATATTAATCAATTTCAATTAATTACATACAATTTCACCATTAAATACAACATTTAATTTATTTCCTTATTTACAATTTACAACCAATTTAACTTTACAATTATTTCAATTGCTTGAAATTACATTAAAATAGTTATCAATTAAATTGAATCGACATTATTAAATTACATTCTAGTTATTTTTCTCATTAATAAACCACAAATTTTAATTTCTTCCAATATTAAATTCCAAAATCTTATTTAATTTAATATTTTTAATTATCAAAATTTACGGGTCGTTACACTTGTTGTAGGGGTCTCTGTTCATGTATATATATATACACACAAATGTGCGCAACATTTTCAACTTCCCCTTCTTGAAGCAAGTCCAATAAATATTAATAATATAGAATCTCCTCCATTCAAAAATCCTTATCACCCCAACCATTAACTATCAGCAAAATCGATCAAAACGAAAGTTATCCGTCCTTGTCTCTAGTTTTTTAAAAATTGACGGCACCTGATTTTGTCAAACGACGATCGAGAAATCGCCAAATTTCAGAAAGGAGTTAAAAATGTTTCCAATCTTCAAAAAAAATTTCTCTCAAACCGCTTCGAATCGATCGATGCCGTAGGCACCGTTGGGTTCGTATGGTGTTATAGGTTTTTTAAGGCTGTTTCGACTAGGTTAGGTGACGACGATCGGCGATCATGGAGAACTAGGGTTTGGGTTAGGTGGAGCTTCGGGCCGCGATTGGTCATGGCGGTGGCGGCATTGGCTTTAGGATCGAGAGGGGAGTCGTTGGCCAATATTTGGAGGATTTCGGTGGTCATGAGGGGACCGCGATCGATCGCATGTTCCATTTTCCTGTAGCTCGACTTCGTGATCGAGATTTTCTCGGAGGGGCCAGAGGTGATGGCGATGTTGCCATCGAGATGAGCTCGAGTTTTGGGTCTAGCCTGTGGTCTTCGATTATGGAATAAGGGTGTGCTTTGGTGTGCACGTGCACACAAGTGGTGCACGATTTTTGGGTACAGGCATCGTACGAGGAAAAGAAAAGAAAGGGGGAAGAAGAAGGCTGTTCATTTGGGTGAGGGTTCGATTGTTGCTGGGCCGAGCTTATTTATTAATTGGGTGACAAATAGCTTCTTTTTTACTATTAAAAATATATATATAACTAGTTAATTTTGAAATGATATATCTCATTCATATGAAACCCGATTAACCTGCGGATTTTTGCGTTGGATTCGTATGAACGAGTATGACATGATAGCTTAATTTGTTAATAGCTTCGGACATGTGAAAATTTATGATATATGTAAACGAACAGGATTTAAATTGCGTTATTTTAATAATAACGTCGTTTAAATTTATATACCATAAATATTATTGTTTATTTGGCCAAATAAATTACTGTCGAGTTAAATTGGATTGAATATGTTAATTGGACCCTTGTAAGCATAATAAAACACCATTCTGCTAATTAAACTAATTTGACAATTAATTAGCAGAATAAATCCCCGTTCTGCTATTTTATAGTTTTGGACGTTTGAATATATATATCGTAAATGATATGCCACCTTGAATTAGTGATATATTAACTAATGATGGTTAAGTTATTTAGTTATGGTTTATTGAAATTAATTTTTGATATTTCATTTAATAGTTTAAATGTCGCTATAGCGATTTTTGTTATACCGTCGTTTATTGGATTTCATCCCCAGAACCTTATCGTATAAACTTGAGCTTGCGTTTCCTCTAAAAAGAATATTGAAATGTATTAATCATTGTGATTAATGATAATTTTAATTTATTAATCTTTTAAATTAATTAATTTGAGGTTAAGTAACCAATTTAATAAATGATGATTAAACTTGGTTTCTCTTTAGATTCAGTTAATCATCTTTGTTAATGATGTTTTATACTGAACTAATCGTTTTAACTAATGATTGTTTGAGTTTAATTAATTCTTTAAGAATAATGGAGTTTGATTATTTTATTGAACTAAGTTAATTGTTTTAATCAGTGATGATGGGATTAAATTAATTATTTCAATTAAGGATAATTGAAATTAATAATCTTTTTAATCAATGATATTTAAAAGTAATAAATCATTTTAAATAATGATATTTGAATTTTGTTAATCATTTTAATTAATGATTGTTTTAAATTTAATTCATTATTTACCTAACGATATTTGGATTTTGCTTAAATCACTAGAATTAATGATGTTTTATAATTAACTAAATCATTTTAACAAATGATGTTTTAATTAATCGGTTGACTAATGAAGTTTGGATATAATTAATCTGATTAATTTATGATTATTCTAAACTGAATTAATTGTTTTAATTAATGAAATTTAAAATTACTTATCATTTTAAATTAATGATGTTTGGGATTAATTATTCATTTAACAAATGACTATCTGAATTTAATTAATCTTCGTAATTAATGATATTTGAAGTTAATTAATCGATTCAATAAAGGTGATTAAAGTAAATTAACTAATATAATAAAAATTGCTTTAATAAACTAATTTAAAGTTATTAAACTGATTTAATAAAGATTTTAAAGTTAACTTACAAATGTTATAAAAGTGTTTGGATATAATTATCTATTTTATTATGGATAATGAATTGTTTATTTAAAGAGATTTTGAATGTGATTAATTATCTTTCGGGATAATTACTACTGTTTTAAAAGTTATAAAAAGAAATTAGAACCCGATTATTGGGATGTTAAGTTGGATGATCTTCTGGGTGTTCAGTCTGTTGGTTGTTTAGGCCTTCGGGGTCGCGCACTTGGAAAAAAATTATTCTCTTAACATTTTAACAATCGGGAACTAATTCTAAATGTGTTTTACCTATACAGAAATCAAGCAAAAGTTCGGTTCATTTTTAAAAGTAAAAGTTTGATTCGTTTATGGAAACAAATTATTCCGTAAAACGAATCACTTATATAGAAACGATTTATTTGTATAACTAGCACTAAACATCGAAGAAGTAAACTTGTCGCTGTTTCAAAAGTTAAGAGTGATCGTTGGACATGACTTTGAGGTAACACTACCTTAACTTGTCTGGTATTACCGGTAACCAAGAAAAGTACAAGTTTGAATTAAATGAGTGGTGATAGGTATACAAGACTTAATTTCCATATATGATCATTTTATATCCTTAATAGTTGGTATCTCAGCTATCGGTTACTTAAGCATCTATATTATCGTCATTCTAAGACGATGTATTGCTTCATTGAGCTTTGTTATCCTTTGTCGAAAATGCCTAAAACAAAAGCGCGAGAGGAAGCCAAGTTATGTGGGGTTGCTCCCATTGGGGTATTTTCACATCTCATCCAGATTTTTGTGTACCGTCGCATGAAAAACGGTTAAGATTTAGATGTGAAATATTCAGATACTCGGTAGGGTTTGGCGGGGTCCGGCTTGGTATTGTCCGAGAAGTGTCACGGAGTATATGAGCTTCTCAGAAGTATATTACTAGAGGTATACATCAAGGGGGGTGCACCTTCCTAATCATTTGTTGGAAAATTTCCTTTCCTTATTTGATTTGAAAATCCTGAATCTGTTTAAGCTTTAAATTGCCACGAGTAGAGCCAACTACTCATCATGGCATTTAAGTGTTTATTTAGCTTATTCTATCGAGTTTGGACTGTTACCTTATTTAGTCCATTCTATCAAGTTGGATTGTTTTCCTTGTTCTATCCATTCTGTCCAGTTTGGATTTTTCTTGGTTTATTTCCATTCTTCCAAGTCTGGTTTAATATTATTTATATTCAATCATATTTGGATTTGTTTCCTGACATTTATTTCTGTCCTTGCCTGTATGGATGCTATTCTTGTGAGGTAATAACCCGTTCCACGTTAGCGGCGTGGTCTCATAGAATTTTTATATATGTTCCCCATTATTCGAGTTATCTCACGCTAGTTTTACCAGACTGACCTGGGCGTGGTTTTCCTATAATGCCCGGGTCAGACCGAGCATGTTTACAGGTTTACTTGGATATTTGGAGCTTCGGGAGTCGAGCTGGAGGCCTAGAGACGTATTTACATATATGGTTATCTTTTCCGTTGTATTCATGGTTGTATTCATCAGCAATTGTGAGGACAGGGTGTTATAACTGTCCGAGCTGAAATAGGTTAGTATACTCTAATTGATGCCTATATATGCATATATTACAATTTTGTTTTTGTGTAAAGACTTGTTATATATTATAGATTATTTGTTTCGCTGTGAGATTCGATGTTGTTTAGTTTCTTCTGGTCTTCTTTCTTCTTTCTTTTTCCTAACTATCCGCCTTTCCATTCAATTTGAGTGTGTCATGTGTAGTTTATTGACCACTTAAACTGTACGGAAAAGTGGATCGTTACATAAAATTTCACTTTATTTCTACAACAGGAAATCACTAATCAACAGGAACTTAAGAATTCAAGAACCGGGTTCATTTCAAATCATTTTGAAATAATATATATACTCATATCATTTGTATATATCAAATCATATTTAGAAATTTTTAATCCAAAATCTGTTTATCGAACCAAATGTGTGCAAAGCTACTAAGTGGCCTCCCCCACTTTGAGACTAGAAAATGAATGTCGATGATGCGGTCGTCATCACCGAAATTATTTTCCAGCGACAAAAGAGAGGAGTACAGAACTTACTTCTTTTTGAAAACATTTCTTTCAATTTTTATTCAAAATATTTCTATCCAAAATACTTCCGAATAATGCTAATATTATTATTTTTCCAAAATCTTTGAAAACCAATTTCAAAACACCAACATTTAAGTTCTCAAATTTCCCTTTAAATTCATTTATTTGTAAATCATAATTAATACCATATTTATAAAATTACATTTTCTTATAACATACAATAGTCAATAGTTTTAAGAACCTTGACTAACCAAATAATAAATGACAATAATCAAACATTATTATTTACTAACATCCAACACGACAAAAATAACAAAATCAATTTATGAAAAATTATATATATATTTTCATATACAAAATATAATACTAGGTAAAATTATTTTATCTACCCAATTCAAAACAATATTGTGTCAGTTTACCCCATTCAAGTGTTTAGAAATCCATATCGATGCCATAGCGTCCTATGTACTGACCGGAATTCATAAATACTCAACAGAACAAATTAACACAATATAAAACATTTTTATATCACTAACAAATACGCTCTCTCAAATATATACTCTCAGACTCATTCTAGGGTATTACTAACCCTATCTCTAATGAGTTTATCCCTAATAGACTAAGGTATCTCTAAACCAAAGCTCTGATACCAACTGTGACAACCCACCTTTTTGGATAGTTTAAATCGACAATAAACACACATGTCTAATTCAAACCATTCAAAAGGGAGGATTGTCAATGGGATTTAATAAGAAAATAAGAGAAAAGAAGGAAAACAAAATACTAAATCTCACGGCGGAATGACAAAATATAATAATCAAATAAATAGTTCATGAAGCTGTTTTATAATATACACTTGATTACATAACTTTTACAACAAAATCAGAGTTCAATCAACAAACATACCAAAATGATGCGGCGGAATAATACTAATAATATAGTATACCAAACTTCGTCTTCGTCCTCCAGAGATAATGTCTTCAAACACTGGCTGACCCGAGCATAATGAAAAGACAAAACACTCGAGTCAGAACTAAAAGTTCTTATGTAAGTTAAATCAACAACAAGTAAATATGAGTGTAATAGCTTCAGAGATGTTTACGGGATTTTACACCTCCTATCAAGTGTAAAACTTGAGTACGATAACTTAAGGGATGTTATAGGATTTTCCATCTCCTAAGGATCCGTTAAACTATCTATATGTAGTAAGTTACGCTATATATGTAGTGTCGATCAGTAAAGTAAAGTATTAAATAGCGTTAAGGCTTTACATTGATCCCCTTTAACACATTTTTAAGCAGGTAGTCTATGCAGGTCCTGTAGCACAATTAGTAACGTCGGTAGCCAGTGAGTCCCCTATAGGTACCATACTAAAACAAAATCGTAGTGGGCACGTATAAGGATAAAAGTATGACAAGGCACATGAGGCAATGCCCAAGGTAGGATACTACTAGTTCGGGTCACGGGGCTGGTGGTAAAGCATCGTAGCCACGACCGCCCACCGCGTCCAACACCCCCAAAATAAAATCAAGGTGCACCGATCAAGTCAAAATCAATATAGCAATACGAAGAGGTGTATCCGCTAGGGGTAGCTAGCCCACTTGGCCCTGATAAGCCGTCCTGTTTTGGTCATTTCAAATTGGCACAAGTGCCGGGGTCTATCCATCATCATTCTCTTTCTTCAAATCCAGCAACTTTCACCAAATCCAACCACGTACACAGTTATTAAAATGGTTCCAATATTGACAAAGAGTACGCCAATAAGAGGCCCCGGTCTCTTTAACAATCAAACGTCATTTTTCACACCGGTTGGTTCTTTACATTTCGAAAACGATTCATATTTGATATCAAAATATCATATTCATTTCAAAAATATCACTTCATTTCAAAATACCATATTTACTCAAAATATGTCATTTTCACTTGAAAATAATATTTCAAATTCCAACTTATCTTATAACTTCATTTAACCACATTCGCATTTAAATCAATAATTTAAATATAAACATTCCAACTTTCAAATCAAATTGTTTCTTTCCATTTCAACGAATCTGGACCCATGTCCAAATTTCAAACCAACAAAACTCAATTTTCGATCTTTTAATTCAATTGACTCAATTTCGATTTAGTTTCAAATCAACTTGAATTCAATTTCAATTCAAATTAACTTCAATTTCAAAACGTTCATTTTTAACCTCAAATTCGGTCCAATGATTCAATTCAATGATTTAACTTTCAATCCAATTCTTATCTTTAACCATTTCAATCCATATCGATTTTAAGTCCAATTTCAATTTACCGATTTAAAACACTTAAATCAAATTAAACTCATTGTTCAATTCTAAGGTTCGAATCTTTAAAATATTTCAATTTTCAAAATTTAAGTCATATATCGATTATAACTTCACATTCCAATTTAATTCTTTAAAACAATTTCTTTTAACCAATTTCAATTTCAACATTTCAAAGCTTGAATTAGAAATAATCCAATTCATATAAATCCAAAATTTATTTCCTTTAAAACAATATCTAACCGAACAAGATTTTAAAACCATTTAATTTAACCAATCCGGTGTCCGTATATAATTTTCTACCTTATGGCCAAGTGATCAGTTATATCAGTTTTAATTACATGGATGGATATATATCATTTTAATCCAAATCAAAGTGTCATAGATATATATCATTTCAACCTATTTCTTAATTTATTCGAAGTAATTCAAATAACAAATTATATGTTGTCACTTAAAATATAGAGTGATAACAGGGATATATAAAAATAAATAAACATCCAATCATCCAAAATGTCAACAAATAGATATCCATCACAATCAACATCCAAATCAGCCAATCACTATAATTAACTAGTTATCAATATCAGGTATTTAACTAGCAATTCAATTTCAAATTTAACTGTCAATTTAAATTTTTATCAGTTCAAACCAAATGTCAATTAAATTACCAAACAACAGTCAATAAAAATAAACAACTTCATGATTTACATTAACTAACATCAGAATCATTTTAGTATTTGTGAGCGGGTTTAATCACTCACATTTGATTTAAAGCCCACTAAAAATCCAATAAAAGCCCAAAATTTGAACAGTCTTCAAATTCAATCAAATTAGTTTCATATTGTTCGGAATTTCAACACGAGTCCAATGGAAGAAACCGCGCATCAATCGGAGTTCATATGTAGAAGATATTCAAGTTATAAGAATATTATGAAAATGAAATATAAAAACATGTACACACATTTTAATAATAAAATAAAACAAATTAGTTACTCACGTTAAGAATTTTGAAGCCTTCGTGTTTCTAAAGCCTGGAGAATCAACGGAATAAAATGACATGATGGCTCATGCATGTAGGAAAGAGGCTTTAGGAAATGGATTTGGAAACAAATGGAAAAGTTTGGCTTCATGAAAGTAAGTTTCTCGCATTTGTTTTTTTAGAAGAGAAAAAAACTCCAGGCAAAAGAAATAATGGCAACACGTTTTGGTAGTGGAAAGTTAGAGGAAGAGATTTATGAAATAGGAAATGAATAAGGGTAAAGCACGTTTGGAAATTGGAATATGAAAGGGAAGGATACAAGAAGATGTAAATTTGCAAAATAAAAAGAGACTAACATGCAGGTAATTAACAAAGGATGAAAGACACACGTCTGAATTAGATAAGACGTGTTTATATGGAAAGCAAATCTTTTGGTATAAAATTTCTAAACGTGCGTTACCTCAATTAATTTCATTAACATACAGGAAATGTTTCAAAGCAAGGCTCACTTGTAAATAAATAAAACTTAATGGAAAACTAAAGGAGGCATGTATTTAATAAAAGAAAGCAATAAAACAAAATAAATGAAAGCAGCGATTTAAATTTGAGAAGGTAGACTGTACATGGAAAGCAAAACTCCAATATACTCAAATTTAAAAACGTTCATTTTAACCTATGTTATTATCCCCAATACAGTCAAACTTACACCTTTATATATCTTTATTTAGTACACAGTAAATAACATTAAACACTGCAATTAACGTAATGGGAATCACCGCTACACACAATAAAAGATGAACGAGACTCCACATTCAAATTTGGAACGAAATAAATTCCTATGTAAACGTGCTAATTATTCCAAATCAAAATTTTAACCTAACCTTAAAGTTGTTTTCTTACCATTTTTTATATAAATTAAATTCAAATCAAGTTTGAATATTAAATAATCAAATATTCCAACTAGAACGTGCAACAAAATTCAATTTAGTGAAATTAAACTTATATTGGCAAATGAAACATTCACTTTATTTGATAAAATTGTTCTTTTCATTAAATCAAACTTTCCTTCTGTTTTCACAAAACCCAAGTTACGTTTTATTACACCTATTAATTTACAATTTAATGTTCTGTCTCTTATTAATTGAAATTATTCAATTACATTAATTTCAATTGATTACAAAGGTGAATATCAAAATGGACTAAATAAATATAAAGAGAAATAGAACAATTATTTCCTATCTAATAGTAATTTAAATATATTCATACATTACTGGATACAAACATGAGTTATACATTTCTTACTAAATATTAGTTTCTCATCCCTATAATTAATCTGTAAGCTAAAATACATTTCAAACAAATAAACATATGTTTACTCCTTTACTAAACTTATTCATTTTATTCTTTATTAAATTAACACTTATTCATAATAATAGATTTCTTATTCGTACAATAATCTTCCAACTACCAAACATTCCAAATAAATAACATATGATTTCTTCTTTAATAAAGGAAAATTTATTATTTTTTATTAATATTTATTATTCCAATTAATTGGAAATTTACATTCAAACCGTCATTTATTTCATTCAAACTAATGTCATTAAAATACTGATTAACATATGTTATCATTCTTACCTTATTGCAAAACATATCTCATTAATAGAAATTTAAATTAAGTTCATACCTTATATTATAATTTAATTTGTATCAATACAATCTTAAATTCTTTTTTTTTCTAACAACTTTATTCAAAACATTATTTATTTAATATTTTTAAACTATCAAAAATACGGGTTGTTACATTTTATAAATTTCTTTATTTATAAAACTGATTTGGTTTTAGTTTACAAAATTATGTTCGAAACATAAATATGTCATCCAATGATTGTCTTTTCAAAATTCTTTTGGGGAGATTCATACAAGATCCCTCATGATCAATTATTACGTGCAATCTTTCGACTTGCACAACCTGTTAACTCCTTGGCATAAGGTATGTTTGAGTTTCTTATCAACCCTTATCTTGTAAAATTTTGTAAACTGTTATTCAGATGAAATAACATCAACCTTGTGTACTACCTTTAAGTGCATTACCTTATATAAGAAACTCACTCAACTTTACTCACAATTAAACGTACATTATCCAACAAAGTTCGATTACTCCATATCGATGCATCATTATGTATCACATGGAGGAGTAATTTTAAGATTGAATCTTTATTCATTTTAGGTACGTTCGGGACATTTTCCAATATACTCACTCATTCGATCGAATTAAATCATTTCTATCGCATGTTATTTTATTTACTTCTGTTTTGTATTCTATAAGTTTACCATAGACATTCTACATGTGTATCAAATACACATGTCCAAGACGATGATAACTCCTCGGTGAATATGACGAAGTACGTAGAACCGTTTTGGTATTTATAGAATTACGATTGCATACATCTATATATATATATCAATCTGAAGAGTTCATCAACTCTTATGATACTCCAGCTAAATGGGTGCATAGCTATTGTTTGAGATATAATTAACAAGTATCATATGATTCAAAATCATACAATAAAATTATTTCTCAAAACTACGGCTTGGTCTATGATTCCGAAACAATCGTAAATAATATTAGATACTTTTGTATTTTCCAGTGCATCACTTTTGTTGTAAATTTTTTTACAACATTATGGTTTTATTTCACAAATAATACTCATAATATTCATATTGAAATATAGCTATGTCTATTTTTTCAATCAATACCATAAAATAATCATTATTTCATAAATAATGTAAGGTAAGTTTTGCGGAAACAATTTTCGTACTATGATGCAATTAATAAGTGCTATATGGCATGCTCCCACTATTTCCACCATTACTATAATAGCGTAGAGGTCCATCATTCACTTAATACAATTTTTTTATTTCATGCACTGCAACTATTTATAGTGGAGAGGTCGTTGGTCAAAAATCTTGAGCTTATAGAAATAAATCTCATAGAAAACAGTTTTCTATATGAAAATACATTTCGGAATAGAAATCATATTTCTTAGTCCAGTATTAAGTATCAATTATTATTACAATTCTCGTTTTTAATGTTTCTCTATGAATCAGAAGTGACTATTCATTCTCTTCATCCCAACTTACCATAAATTACTTCTATTCTTATACATTCGTTTTCCTTTTAATGGTCAAGCTATTCAAAAGAAAACCATACTACAATATCATAACAACTCTATAAAAAAGCGCATTGATTATCCTTAACACTTAAGGACATCAAATATGTTGCACTTTACGTAAACCGATCAAAATGACATTTCAACGATCGAGTTCTTATATCTATCTTATAGTTTTTGGTCTTGTGTTACCTTAACACAATATGATCCCTTTTGTAATCAATCAGATTGAATACACGATCTCGCACTAAGGTTTATTTGGTTTTCGGATGAACTAATTTAATCGAAATATTGTACATTACAAACTTTGACCATTCACCATATAACATTTATATGCAATCGTATATGGATCAAATATCCATAGTCTTGTATTGCTTTTAGAGTTCGAAACTCATAAAATGCAATGCATGGTCTTGACCAAATAAATGCATAAGCGACCAAACCACGAATGTATTCAGTAGTTGTAAAATCAAGCACTTTCATGGATGTTGAAACGTTAACATGCAATAGGAATTTAATAGTGGGCATTATATTTCCATTTGTCAACTTTCAATTCAGTTTGTTTGTATATGTTAATTGATAAACATTTTATCAATCATATTATCATTGCAGATAATTATAACATTATTTAGCATATGTTCTTACAATATTAGAAAGGTTAAATGTTACCATTTCATTTTTCTAATAAGACTCCCACTAGTCTTTTATGTTTCTCCAAACCCTAAGATGAAACATAGAAGTCTTTTGACTTCCCTAGTGGGTGTTAGGACTCGTCTGTCTTGGTATTCTGACCTTGAGTTTGCTCAACAAATCATAGCCCCACAAATGATGGATAACTCCTTATCGGTTGTATCACATACATCTCCTGACCCATTTTTCCTTGTCCTAATCTCATTTCAACCTTGAGTTTGCTCAACAAATCGAAAGATATTATTCATTCATACCTACCATGTCGTGTTGGCCTAAGTATAGTATATGTGCCTTGAGTTTGCTCAACAAATACATATAGTTATCTTACCTCATCTGTTCAATATATTAATAATACTACACATAACATCCCCAGCTTGAGTTTGCTCAACAACTAAGAAGTATGCAAGTAATTTATTAATATATATGGTAGAGGACAACATTATATTTAAGATTCATAATCTTCAATATATTGTATTGAGTGATATCGACTTATGAAATAAAGTATTTCTTATGAAATACCCTCGTGATTCAAGTGTCAGACACATCAGAAACCACAGTATACGTACATTTACGTATGCATTTATTCCTTAAGTCTATTTGGGTTTCTTTAATGTTCCATCTTTAGTTTATACATTCATATCATATAAGTTGTATTGTTATATAACTTTTATATTTCATATTACTTATATGATAATCTTATGTATGATATTTTATTAACTAAATCTTATTTAATTAATTTTAAATTAGTATTTCAATACAACTTTTATATTGGACATATCTATTATAACCTTTATAGTGTATATTACAACCTTTATAGTATAACACATATATCTTATATATGCGTATTTTTTTATTTAATTCATTAACCTTTAATTGATTTATTTATTAAACAGTTTTAATTAAATTATATCAATTTCAAAATTTATCTTACATACATGTATACTTATGTTATCTTAACACTTTAAAATAACATAACATATATCAACATATATAATACATGCATAAAGTATTAATTAACTAACTCGTTTAATTAATTTATTTTATTAATCTTATTAATAAATATTAACTTTTGAAATTAACAGTTTCAAACATTTTGAAATTTTCACTAAATTTTCAAACTTATATTATAACCCTTTATAATAAACATGTTTTTATTTTAAATTTAACTTTTAAATTTAAAATCATGTCCTAATTTTCAAAACTATTTTGAAAATTAGCCCAAGGCCCAATTCAAATAGGGCATTTTCTATTAGGGGCAACCTTTGGGCTCACATCACCTTTTAGGCCAGACAGGTAACCGGGTAGGACAGGGTACTTGATTACCCAATTCCAATCCTAGACATCACCTTTCTAGACACCGTACTAAGTGCACAAGCTTAATTAGTTAACTCTAACATGACTAATTTAGACTGCATAGGCTATTGGGCTCTGATAACATTGTTGGAATTGGGCTAGCCCGTAGTGGAAGAAATGAGTGAATTTCAAAAAATTTACCATTTTGGATCTTTAATGAGCATATGAAGTCTAAATGTATATTAGATCCAATCTAATAAAACATTAAATAAAGTCTTATTTTATTTAAAGTTGGTTAAAAGGAAGTTTAAAATTACTTTAGTTTCAGTTGGTTTATGAGGATCATTAGTTGGAACATTAGAGGTTTGCATGATTTGAATAAGTGTGATAAGGTTAGAGCATTCTTTAAAGACTATTCTATTGACATTGCTTTACTTCAGGAAACTAAAATTAACTGTCCTGACATTCGTTTCTTTAGAAGATTAGGTGGGTATCATTTTAGAAAATGGGTTTTTCTACCTTCTATGGGTACTTCAGGGGGATTAATGATAGGGTGGCATGACAATTATTTTAAGTTGCTTCAATGTATTACTAAGCAGCATTCTCTTCATATTATTCTTATTAATCTTTCTGATAATTCTTTTTTATATATTTCTAATATCTATGGGCCTAATTCAAAAATCAATCGAAGAATTTTATGGAAAGAATGCCTAGAATTTAGATCCTTAGCTCCGGGTTCTTGGATATTGGGGGGTGATTTTAATGTTACGCGCTTCATAGGAGAGCGTTCTCCTAGGGTAGGGGATTACTCTGCTATGGAGGAATTCGATCAATTTATTATTAATTCTAATTTGATTGAAATCCCCCTTTCAAATAGAGAATTTACATGGAGTAATGCAAGGGAGTCTCTATCGATGGCTCTTCTTGATAGATTTTTCATTAGTGATGAGATTGAATATAAATTTCCAATCTGTAGAGTCTCTGGTTTACCTTACACGTACTCTAATCATTGTCCTATTATCCTCACCTGCGAGCATCATAGAGTTATTATTAATAATTTTAAATTTCAAAAGATGTGGCTTTTGGAATCTAACTTCGTGAACTTAATTAATGGTAAATGGATTTCTTTGAGTTACCATAATATTAGAAATAAGGAAAATTCTGCAAAATATTTTGTTTCAAAACTTAGGGATCTTAGGATTTTTCTTAAAAATTGGAACAAAAATGTTTTTGGCAATATAAAAATCAAAAAAGATAATATTCTTAATGAGATGCTTAAAATTAATAAGATAGAAGAATCTAGCAACTAAATTTAGGTGAACGTAATGTTCTCGCCAATTTAAAAGATGAACTAAATTCTATTTTAGAAAAGGAGGAGGTTATGTGGAAGCAGAGATCCAGAATCCAATGGATCAACGAAGGAGATAATAATACTAAATTTTTTCATAGTATAGCTAATGGTAGAAAATGTAGTAATACAATTAACACTATTATCGTTAATAATGAAGAGTTAGTTGATCAAAGCGATCTTAACAAGGCTTTTACAGACTATTATAAGGATAGTTTTGGCACTAGAATCAAACATAGAATCAATGTTAAATGGAAAGATCTGTATCCCTCTGATTCTATTGTTGATTTATCTGAGCTAGATAATCCTTTTACTGTAGAGGAAATTAGAAAAGCTATTAATGACTTGCCAGGTGATAAATCCCCGGGCCCTGATGAGTTTCCAATTTTATTTTATAAAACTTTTTGGGACGTTTTAAAATATGATTTAGTTAATATGTTTAATGATTTTTATAATTGTAATTTGCAATTAGGGAGATTTAATTATGAAAATGTTATTTTGTTACACAAAAAAGTAGGAGCTAAAAACTTAAAAGATTTTAGACCTATATCTTTGATTAACTGTTCAGTTAAAATCATTTCTAAAGTTCTAGCTAATAGACTTAGTACAAGAATGAATGATTTAATTGATTGTTCACAATCGGCTTTTATTAAAGGGAGAAATATCACCGATGGAGTGGCAGTTATTCAAGAATATATTAATCACTGTTGTAAGAATAACATAACTTGTGCGATTTTAAAACTGGATTTTGCAAAAGCTTTTGATTCGGTAGATTGGGATTTTCTTATAGATATCTTTCATGCTAGAGGTTTTGGTCATAGATGGATCAGTTGAATTATGAATTTGCTTAGAACTGGTAACTCTAGTATTATGGTTAACGGTATATTAGGTAATAAAATTCAATCTAAGAGAGGTTTAAGGCAAGGGGACCCTTTATCGCCTTTATTATTTAACTTAACTGCTGATGTTTTTGCTAAGATTATTAAAAGAGCAATGGATAATGGGTCTCTAGGATATGTAGGCAATGACATTTCGCGTAATGGTATATCGGTTCTCCAATTTGCTGATGATACCATGATTTTTTCTTCCCATCTACCTAGACACATTATGTGACGCCCCACCTCTATACCCATGCTAATCAAGAACACTACGATGTAGTGCTGTCAATTAGCACGGAGAATAAGGCTGTGGAGGAGTGACCATCCATGTAACTTCTTTGTGCGAGCACCGATATGTCAGATAGAATAGAATGTATATCATTTAAGGAGGAAATTCGACATACCGATACAAACTCAAAGCTATCACACAGTGGCTATATATATAATCTTCGGAAACAAACATAGAAATAAACATAACATAAACCAGTCACAGACATCCATATCACAAAGGCGGAAGAAGATATGAATATATATATATATAACACATGAAAGTGCACATCAGAGTAGTGGTCAGAAAGATCCACGATAATACAAAAGAATAGCAACACGTGCTATAAAAAAGAATAAATACACAACATAGAGTCTATATCTCAAATGTGTACAACCAAAAACTACTAATCTAAGTAGTTAGCCAAAAGTCAGAATAATCCAGAAGAGAAGTCAAGCAGAAGCACCTGTAACATCTCGGTCTGACCCGAGTATTATTTATAAGAAAATAATAAACGGATCCGTCTAACTATAAATATCAGATGACATGATATAGAATAAGGGGTATGGCATAAACATATAATAACCATAATGGCATACTACTATAAGTATGTAAATGATAATCAACAAGAGATTAATCAATATCACAAGAATCTTCTCTGAGATCCAAACCCATAAAAAGGTAATGACACACGAATTCACCAATACACAAAAATTGATAAAGCATATCAATGAAAACCACGAAAATTAGTGAAGCACTAAATCCAGAAATCAACACACAAAATCCAGAACAAATCCCAGAAATCAACACACGAAATCCAGAAATCACAAAAAGGGGGAAGTCCGAGCACACGGACGAGAAGCTATCTCATGGAAGCTATCCATTTAATTTTTCGAACACACGAATGACCCCAAGGGCTTTGACACACGAATGGCCCGAAGACCATGGGGTGCTACCCCATATATGTGATGGTGAAACATCACAAAAGCGGGGTCTAGTCTCCCTCGTAGACAAAGAGACATCGCTCAATCGCTAGTCTAAATCACAAAAATGATCGTCATGATCATAAGGAAGTGTCGATCACACCAAGCTAGTAAATATATGAGTTTAGCTTCATGTCCCATAACCACTTGCTTAACTTAAATATTTACGAACAAACTGTAGATCTTCACTAGAAAATTGTCACAAAAAGGTTCAATCGAACAAGTCCAAGAATTAACCGACGAAGTGAACGCAAGCGTTTCATACCACTCATTTTACTAAGCCGTTTAATTAGATTTCTCATCCGAGTGAAGTAAAGGCTTGTATATACTAGTAGATTGGAAAACGGTTTGATAAACGAGTTTGGTATTTAAAAATAGAGTTGAAAATGTTTTGATAAAAGAGTTTTGATATTTACTACTAGTATTGAAACCTTCATATTTTTAAAGTGACAAAACACAAAAATGATTGTAGAACAATCAATCATAGAAATTCACATACGAAGACATGAATAAAATGCAAGGAAATCAGTTCAAAATACATCAAAGTGGAAGTTTTGTTGAATGTTTTTCAGATAAGATCCCCTACGGAGGGGGGGTCCGGGGGGGTGGCAACCCCCTAAGGTGGGGGTGCGGGCTAGTGAAGACAAACGACCTAGGGAAGCCAAGCGGCCTACGACCTAAAGGTAAAGCAGGCAAGCGACCTAATGGATAGGTGGTCGAGCGACCTAGTGGAATAAAGTGGTACGCGACCTAAAGGGTTCGCGACCTAAATGGGCACGCGACCTAAAGGGTTCGCGACCTAAAGTGGTACGCGACCTAATTGGGTACGCGACATAAAGTGGTACGCGACCTAAAGGGTTCGCGACCTAAGTGGGCACGCAACCTAAAGGGGTACGCGACCTAAAGGGTTCGCGACCTAAAGGGGTACGCGACCTAAAGGGTTCGCGACTTAATAGGGCGACGACCTAAGGTACAAACGACCTAAAGGAAAACGAGCTAAGGGGCGAACGACCTAACTCCGAACGAGCTAATGAGAGCATATAGAGTCGAACGACCTAACTGCAAACGACTTAAGGCCAAACGACCTAAAAGGAACGACCTAAGCACACGAACGACCTAAGTCCAGAACGAAGATTTGCAGGCCTGTCTTCTCTAATGCCGAACGACCTAAGCCCAGAATTTTGCCAAAACATTAAAAATTGGATTTTTCACCAATTCAATCCAAACCAAATGCAAATGCATACGCACAAGTGATAGGGAATCATTCCCAACAGTCCAATGACAGTTATAGGCAAGATGTGAGATTAAAAATCTCACTTTTTCACTAAAATGGATGAAGATGAAGCTTGAAAGCAAGGAGAAGCAATCCAAAGCTTGAATCCAATATCTTCTACTTGAATTTGGAGTTGAATGTTGGATTTGTAATTGAATTTGAGTTTGGAGTTTTAATTTCCCATTCCCTCCACCATTTTTGATAAAGCTTCAAAGTTTAAGAAATTAGAAATGAAGTATGAATAG
Organism: Allium fistulosum; assembly: GCA_030737815.1. Taxonomy (NCBI): domain Eukaryota; kingdom Viridiplantae; phylum Streptophyta; class Magnoliopsida; order Asparagales; family Amaryllidaceae; genus Allium; species Allium fistulosum. The sequence continues at coordinate 1,135,774,265 of CM060904.1, forward strand.
AAGGAAGGGGTTGGGCTGAGTTAACAAGTGGTTCAGCCCAAATTAAAGATCCAAAGCAAAAAGTGACGAAATTTCCACTTTCTCCAAACATATCGAAGCTTACACTCAAAAAGATCGCAAACGTCATTTTGAACTCAATGGGAGTGGTCTCGAGTCCTAATTTGACCGTATGCAAAAAGTAGCTTTTCGGACCAAAATCCGATTAACGATAAAATATTTAAATAAAATATTTAAATATGAAATCGATAAATATGCGGGTTGTTACACATTATCACCCTTAAGTTTATCTTATACAGTTTTGAACTTCTATCAGGTTTAAAAATAAATTTTGACAAAAGTTCTGTTTTAGTTTTAAATGATTTTGAAAAAGTTGAAAAATTAGTTGCTAATACTCTAAATTGCAAAATTATGAATTTTCCTTTTGACTATCTAGGTTTCGTGATTAGACCTACCAAACTCAAACATGATGATTGGCTTATAATCATTGATAAAATCAAAAATAAGATCTCTAACTGGAATGGGAGATTTTTATCTAGAGCAGGTAGATTAGTCTTAATAAATTCGGTTTTATCAGCCCTTCTGATTTATTGGATGTCCATGCATCTATTTCCAGATTGGGTTATTGATAAAATTGATAAAATTAGAAGAGATTTCTTATGGAGTGGGGAAAATCCTAATAATAGTATAAAATGTTTAGTAAATTGAGAAACAGTTTGTAAAGCCAAAAAGGAAGGTGGCTTAGGAGTTATTAATTTGTGTAATATAAATTTGTCCTTACTAGGTAAATGGTTATGGAAGTTTAAGGATATAAATGATAACGCTATTTGGAAAGAGATCATTTATAAATATTACTATAATGGTAATAGCAATTTATATCAAATTGCTTCTCCAGTCACTCAAAATCTATCAGGTATTAATACGATAGTTCATTCTGGTAATTGTACTTCTTTCTGGCACGACCGTTGGATTTCGGTCTTACCTCTTAAGTTGGAATTTAAAGAGCTTTATGAAATCTGTGATTTTAAGTTTGCTTTAATTAATGAAGTTTATTCTCCTGAAAATGATCCTCCTTGGAATTTTAGTTTTAATAGAATTTTAGTAGGTTCAACCCTTAGGCAACTCTCTTTGCTTTATGCTAGATTAAACCTTTATAATATTGACAATGATAATGATATTATTAGTTGGGAATGGGATAAGAGTAAGAAATATACTTCTAATTCTTTTTACAGATTTATTAATTTTTCGGGTACAATAAACAACTCTTTTAAATTTATTTGAAAATTTAATGCTCCTCCTAAATCTAAAATTCACATGTGGTTAATATTGCATGTAAAACTTAATACAATAGAATTTTTAAAGAGAAAAAACATTCAAAATGATAATAAATGTTATTTTTGTAATCTGCATCTTAAAGATATTAAACATATATACTATGAATGCATGGATTCTTATTACATTCTAAATAATACTCTTAAAATTTGTAACTTTAATATTATAACTAAAATTTCAGATTGCGACTTCTACTGGAATAATTTAAGATCTAGGTTCAAAAAGAATATTAGATTCTTACTTGACACTTTATTCATTATTATTTGTTGGTATATTTGGTTTGAAAGAAATCAAAGAATTTTTAATAATAATAATAGTCATTTTAACAAATTGATTTTTACTATTTCTTCATTTTGTTTTAATTGGATTTCTAATCCCAAATATAAATTAGCTAAAAATAACCTATTTAAAGGGTATCTTAATAAGGTTAGTTATAATATTAACATTTTAAAACACAATAATAATATATTTAACATTCACAATAGTAATATTAATATTTTTTCAAATTTATATGATGATTTCACTGTTAATCATAACTTACTTATGATCAAAGGTTCATAAGAATTTTTTAAGATTGTTTCAATTATTGTACTAGTCATTGTTGGTATTAGTTTGTAAGTAATTTAATTCTTTAGTATTTGTTCAGTTAGTCTTATTTAGGTTTTTATTTCCTACCTCTTTAATACATATATATGTATATAAATTATATAAATATACATATATATGTATCATTCTAACTTTTTTCTTAGTCATCCTTCAGACACAAGTATGGGTGATAGGGTGTCAGGTTGTGATGACTCGGGTTTTGCCCGCTCGAAAATCAACATCCGTACTTCACATTGTACTAGAATGCCGCAGATTCGACCGTTCAAATCCGATTCGCCGGAGCTATAACACAATTAAGTAAATAACACAGCGGAAGAAAAGAATAATACATTGATATACAATATCTGATACAACAGAGTGATACAATGAATATCAATATACATCAGAGATATGATACAAGAAATAGCAGCGGAAAAGAAAAGAGATAACACCAGCAGCGGATCAATATCAATAGAAATGATAACTCCAAAATGATCTTCAGACAAGAGTGAATCCACAACTCCAAGATAAGCAACTCCGATGAATGAACTGGCTCCAGATAATCTACTAAACCTGAATATCTGAAAAGAAACCGAACTCTAGACTGCTCGTGTGGAAAATTATGAGCACCCAGAGTTTAGGAAGGGAACAATAAACTCCGGATCAGTCATGGGACTGGTGTGAGCAACAAAAACAATTTAACTTTAAACAACAGCAAAAGAATTTTAAACATTGAAATCCGCAATGCTTTTGGAAAATGAAACTACCATAAGACCTCCCACCACACACACAATGCAAACGCAGACTTGGAGGAGATTTCTTCTTATGATAGTCAAAGATGCTTACTACGCAAAATCATTGGATTATTACTATTAGTGCATAGTGAAGAAAACATTTCGAAAGTATAATATTAATCTTAGCCAACATACGACCAGTATCGTATGCCTACTATAGCTACTATGTTCAATAGCAGGTTACCGCCACATTCCATAGCAGGTAATACAACTAAAACCGTACAAGTCACGTATTGTTTCTTTGGATTTTCCAACAAATGGTCAGGCTAAGGAACTTCCTTCCGCCGCATGGGATCGCCTCTGGCGGGACGTCCCGAGAGACAAACTGCTCTCTGCCAAACAAGGCCGGGTTACCCCTGTAACAGGTAACTCACGAATATGCCACCTACCGGTCCTTTGGGACCTTTATCCGAGCTCGGTATCCAACATCACACATCATAAAGAAAGTGTATCCACATGAGTAAGTATATGGGCTCCATACCATAATACCACCCCTTTCCAGAAGGAAATGACATACCCTAAAGGGCGCGACCCTCATAACCTTGCCGCAACATTCCTGTTTCGACCATTTCCGGGTAGTGAGGCCCTGACGAAGTCTCGTCCACAAAGCTACACTTTTTCAAAAAGCCATGCTTTGGGTCAACAGATGATCAACCTATGATCACAAAGATAAAAAAAATCAAATAAATGATCATATCGCAAATGATCAAACACTGATCATCACACAGCAACACTCAGCATGCCACATTACCAAATTGGGATATATCGCTGATAAATTTCAGCTACATAACCTCTGAGCTCGTACGTCTCAGAGAAGGGTGTTAAGCTAAGAGAATAAATTCTCCGCCACCAACAGAAATGTATTTGAAAGAAATCAGCTTTATATCTCAAAGTGTAATGTCAGACATGTATCCATACAAGTCTGTTCCGGGTTCGAACAGAACCGAAGGCACTTCTCACGAAGCCCTTGCAAATCCGGATAATTTCCAATCACGTCCGGACTTCCCGTCACTAAGGGTGATAAAACCTCTATATCGGGGATCAGCCGATGCAGAGTAACTCGACGGTAATCCTTCCGTTTTCAAAAATATCCGGTCTTCAACACCGGTCTTCAAATGCTATCCATATCGACGTATCACATATTCGGAATGGGTTATACGACCCAAAGGTCCTCTCCCGGCTAAACCGAATAGTGAGCGAAATATTCGAAAATCATATGGATATGGGATTTCAATTAAGTCACAACTTATTACCCAAATCTTTCTTTTCAAATGGTTCAACAAATTACCATTTTTAAATCTTTAAACAAAAAGATTCAATCTTAAACAACCTTCAACGGTTTAAACAATTTCCCCTTAATCTTTTAAACAAAAGATTCATTCACAGATTTTCCAAATTAATTTCCCTTTCAATTTGATTAACTCGTTAAACCTTTAAATCAAATATTTAACTTATAGCTTTCAAAACAATCCCATTTCAAATGATTTAACCCAATCATTATTTTAAATCTGTTAAAGATAACAGATTCAAATCATAGCTTTTCAAAACAATTCATTCATAACTTGGAAAACCATTTTTCAATTCAATCTTGAAATTCCTTTAACTAAATTAGAATTTCATTTCTTATATGAAAGCTTTTATCATTTAAAAACAAACAGTTCCATTTCAGAAAATCTGATTCATTCATACGAGTGGAAATCCTTGGGTTAAATCCAAATTCTCAAAATTATACTTTAAATGGTTTATCCCATATATAACTTGTACAGCATTTTTAATTCCTAGTTTCAAATCATAGAATTCGATTTCAAACTTGAATTCAAATTTAAATCAAATTATTTAAATTTTCAAAACTCGATTAAGTTATTCAAAATAACTTTTATCTTTGAAATTCCATTTCAAAAGCTTTTTACTTTAAACCCCAGATTTTAAATTTCAAAATCAATTGAAATTAAAATTTCAATTTCAAAAACATTGATTTTAAATTATCTGTGACTTAACCGATTTCCACGTGAAATCCATATTTGTGTGTGTAAAAGTGTGGTCCAGGGTTTCACACAGTAGTGCAACAAAATGAATCATCACATATCAGAATACAGAAATATAATTCGATAAGCGGTATAAAAACAATGCTTATCGTTCATTCACAGATCATAGATATATAAAGGTCACAGATAAGTAAACTACAGATCACAACATAAATCAGGATGTATCACAAAGCATCATATATCAGGGATATCAAACAATCAAATCATCCAATAGAATCCAAACATTTATAAGTAAGATCACTTTAATTTTCTGATTGATTCAAATCAGATTAATTTCTATGAATAAATTTGCTAGTCATGGTAAATTAATAATCAATTGATTACAAAACATTTAATAAATTATTCTTTGATTAATCATTAATTAACCTTTAATTAATAATTAATTCTCAATTAATTACACCAACTAATTAATTACTCCTTAAATAATAAGTATTTCTTAATCACTTTCATTAATTAATTTACCTTAATTAATTATCTTAATAAATTAACCCTTAATGGTTAACTAATTAACTCTTGATTACTAAATTAATTAAATCCAAATCATTAATTTATCAAATTAGTTAATTATTCATTTTAATTAACTTAATAATCACAAATCCTTAAATCTTCATTAATTTAAAGGATAAAACATTTTCTTATTAATGATCAAATTCTCATTTACAAATTGGTATTTCAAATTGTTCAATATGTTTAAATATGATAAAATTCATTATTAAAACTAAATTAAAATTTTTACTTTTATTACAATATTTTATTAACTTAAAACTTGTTCAAAACTTTTACAAAAAAACTGCTTTCCAAAGATCTTCCTTACAAATCAAATCTGGTCACTAATTTATTTATGTTTAGATCTTCATTCATGTATACTTGCTAATTTTAAAAACTGGAAATCATCTTTGACCACCAACCCGAGCAAAACACAGGCAAAACCCGAGCCACATCCCCAGATACTCGAGTCACCCCTGACTTCGAGTCGAACAACCATTAGCACGAGTACCAACCCCAATTCCTTCGAGTAAAACACTCAAGTTACTCGAGAAAACTTCGAGTTTTCTCTGCTCTCCCAAGACAACAACCCCCAGGCTGACATTATCAAGCTCGTGCACGTGCACAGTAGCTCCGACCAACTTCAGGCGACATCGCGACATCGAACACGTCGACGATCTTCCATACTCCAATCCCCAACCATTTGAACTTCGCCGTCACCCCAAAAACAAAATCGAGCCAAAATCCCAAACCTGGAAACGTCACTGGCCCACCATCAAAACTGGAAACCACATCGTTCTCAACATCCCGGCCACCAGAAAATTCGAAACTTCGGCCAACTACTCGTCATCATCCATCCTACCATCACCTAACGCCCCGTAGCACTCGATCACTTCTAGACAACGAACGAGACAACTCACTTAGCTTCGACAAAATTAGGTCTAGAGACTTTACGAGTTCGCCGCCGCCTCCACAACCCTCTAACCACCATCGCACTATTTTTCCTCGAATCCCCGATCATCCTTCTATCACCAGTAAAGATCCCGACCTCTACAACGTAGTAGATCACCAGAGACCACCGAATTACCCTTTTCTAGTCAAACCAGAATTACATCCTCAATCTATCACTAAAATTGATAATTTTAGTTTTAAAAATTAAGTTTTTAGATAAGTTCTCAGATTATACGATTGAATCAGTGAATTAACAGGTTTGAATTTTCAGTTACCTTAAGCTTACCCTGTTATTTTAGTTTCCAGAGACATTCAAGTTAAATTTTAACTTAATTAAAATTTTAAAACATTAGTCTATGGTCCAATAAACAACTTTCATCTATAATCCATGTTCTAACAGCCATTAGTTTAAGAGAATATAATTTTTTTGATCAAGTCTTGAGCTTGAAACTAAGAACAGGGATGATACAGGAGATAGCTGTGCACATATATTCATCCATCACTCGTGCATACACAGAGAACATACACATATACAAACATATTTACCACAACACTTGCAATAGAATCAAGTTTTAAAATTTTAAATAGAAAAGTTACTCACCTTGATTTGGGAAGAGGTGCAGTGCTTATTCTTTGTACCAAGTTTTGAAAAAAACTGGCAAGTTGAAATCCTCAATTTGATCTCTGGAATTTGTATTGATATATTTGTTGGATTGTTGTTTTAAACTGAAGCTTTGTTCAAGTTTAAGTTGATGTTTACTCTAGATTTTTCTCAGTGAAAATGGACGAACAAATAAGATGAAGAAGTTGATATATGAGAAAAAGAAGTTTACAGGAGGATGATGTTATTTGTACAGGTGATACTGTGTTTTTGTACAAAAGATCAGGGATATTTTCTTCTTCTTGTGGCTGATAGATTATTGTAATGGCCAACATTAATTAGCTTTGTACAAATATATACTTGCTTTTCTTCATTTCGGCTGAGAGGATTTCTGTTCAGTGGCTTGCATTAATCACTTTGTACCATATACTCATTTTACTTTTATTTCGGCTGTACAAAGCTATACTTATCTAATTGTTTATACTTGAATATGTCTTCCTTTGCAAGCTTATGGTTTGGGCTAGAATAAATTGCTTTGTTTTATAAATAAGTGTTGTTTATTTTCTTATGGCTTAATAATATAAATAGATTTCTATTTTAATTATGTTGTCAAAATTTAAACTAAGTGTATTCATTTTAAAGGCATATTTTTGTTTGTATTCACACATATTTATTAAAAGACAATGTTTTGAAATCAAATGCATATCTAATGAATTACATAGATATATTTATTTCTAGCTTAAATATTTATTATTAGATTCAATACCAATTGTTTTTATTATAATTCAACTTATTATAATTTCTCATATATATTTATTTTATAATCCATTTACTCGAAATTTAAATTCAAATCAAATATATATATCTATATATTTATTATTTCAAATTTAGTCAGATATGTTCAAATACAGATATATATTCTCATATATACAATAATTTAAATTTTTAAACGATTTGTACAAATATACTTGGATATCGGTGAAACTCGCTCCATTTTATCGATTTATTCCACAAATATAAATTCAAAATTAATAAATTATCATTTTTAAATTTATATAAAATCCGGGGTCGTTACAAACTTCCCCCCTTAAAAGAATTTCGTCCTCGAAATTACCAAGGAGACAAAAAGATAGATGAAGAATATTTCATCAACTCAAACTGAATATCTATTCTGCATTTGGCTTACCAAATCAGAATATCAATAACAGATACAAGAACGAACCTGTTTTAATACTTCACAAAATACTCGGGTTATCCATATCTACGAAATATACAGTGGCATCGGTCAGTTCGAAGTGATAACTAACCATTCATAGAATATACTGGGACCCAAAAGAATAGATAGATATATCGATACAATTTCAAAATTTTTAGTTTAGAAACTAAATTATATCTATCAACTATAGCAAACAAGGCAACCAATACACCCAAACAAACAATTTTGGTCCATCCGGAGTTTATGTCCCATATTGATATATCGAATCTTCTTTCTGGATCTACCAGAAATTATCGAAAAATTAAGAAAAGATGTTGAACAAAAGAGATTGATAGAGAAAATTTGTTTCCACTATTGTTACAGAGTATCGACCATTTATAGTCGTATTCCCCTGTCCCCTATCTCGTCCTCTTCTTACACTCATACTCACTATCAGTGGATAGTAAGAGAATTTACTGAGGCATTCGAATGGATATCTGAGGAATACTCATTCTAGGGTATACTTCACCCCATCTCTAATGAGCTACTTAATGTGTTATACTCCTGAGCTAAAGTTCAACCTTAGCTCTGATACCACATGTGACGACTCGGGTTTTGCCCGCTCGAAAATCAACATCCGTACTTCACATTGTACTAGAATGCCGCAGATTCGACCGTTCAAATCCGATTCGCCGGAGCTATAACACAATTAAGTAAATAACACAGCGGAAGAAAAGAATAATACATTGATATACAATATCTGATACAACAGAGTGATACAATGAATATCAATATACATCAGAGATATGATACAAGAAATAGCAGCGGAAAAGAAAAGAGATAACACCAGCAGTGGATCAATATCAATAGAAATGATAACTCCAAAATGATCTTCAGACAAGAGTGAATCCACAACTCCAAGATAAGCAACTCCGATGAATGAACTGGCTCCAGATAATCTACTAAACCTGAATATCTGAAAAGAAACCCAACTCTAGACTGCTCGTGTGGAAAATTATGAGCACCCAGAGTTTAGGAAGGGAACAATAAACTCCGGATCAGTCATGGGACTGGTGTGAGCAACAAAAACAATTTAACTTTAAACAACAGCAAAAGAATTTTAAACATTGAAATCCGCAATGCTTTTGGAAAATGAAACTACCATAAGACCTCCCACCACACACACAATGCAAACGCAGACTTGGAGGAGATTTCTTCTTATGATAGTCAAAGATGCTTACTACGCAAAATCATTGGATTATTATTATTAGTGCATAGTGAAGAAAACATTTCGAAAGTATAATATTAATCTTAGCCAACATACGACCAGTATCGTATGCCTACTATAGCTACTATGTTCAATAGCAGGTTACCGCCACATTCCATAGCAGGTAATACAACTAAAACCGTACAAGTCACGTATTGTTTCTTTGGATTTTCCAACAAATGGTCAGGCTAAGGAACTTCCTTCCGCCGCATGGGATCGCCTCTGGCGGGACGTCCCGAGAGACAAACTGCTCTCTGCCAAACAAGGCCGGGTTACCCCTGTAACAGGTAACTCACGAATATGCCACCTCCCGGTCCTTTGGGACCTTTATCCGAGCTCGGTATCCAACATCACACATCATAAAGAAAGTGTATCCACATGAGTAAGTATATGGGCTCCATACCATAATACCACCCCTTTCCAGAAGGAAATGACATACCCTAAAGGGCGCGACCCTCATAACCTTGCCGCAACATTCCTGTTTCGACCATTTCCGGGTAGTGAGGCCCTGACGAAGTCTCGTCCACAAAGCTACACTTTTTCAAAAAGCCATGCTTTGGGTCAACAGATGATCAACCTATGATCACAAAGATAAAAAAAATCAAATAAATGATCATATCGCAAATGATCAAACACTGATCATCACACAGCAACACTCAGCATGCCACATTACCAAATTGGGATATATCGCTGATAAATTTCAACTACATAACCTCTGAGCTCGTACGTCTCAGAGAAGGGTGTTAAGCTAAGAGAATAAATTCTCCGCCACCAACAGAAATGTATTTGAAAGAAATCAGCTTTATATCTCAAAGTGTAATGTCAGACATGTATCCATACAAGTCTGTTCCGGGTTCGAACAGAACCGAAGGCACTTCTCACGAAGCCCTTGCAAATCCGGATAATTTCCAATCACGTCCGGACTTCCCGTCACTAAGGGTGATAAAACCTCTATAGTGGGGATCAGCCGATGCAGAGTAACTCGACGGTAATCCTTCCGTTTTCAAAAATATCCGGTCTTCAACACCGGTCTTCAAATGCTATCCATATCGACGTATCACATATTCGGAATGGGTTATACGACCCAAAGGTCCTCTCCCGGCTAAACCAAATAGTGAGCGAAATATTCGAAAATCATATGGATATGGGATTTCAATTAAGTCACAACTTATTACCCAAATCTTTCTTTTCAAATGGTTCAACAAATTACCATTTTTAAATCTTTAAACAAAAAGATTCAATCTTAAAAAACCTTCAACGGTTTAAACAATTTCCCCTTAATCTTTTAAACAAAAGATTCATTCACAGATTTTCCAAATTAATTTCCCTTTCAATTTGATTAACTCGTTAAACCTTTAAATCAAAGATTTAACTTATAGCTTTCAAAACAATCCCATTTCAAATGATTTAACCCAATCATTATTTTAAATCTGTTAAAGATAACAGATTCAAATCATAGCTTTTCAAAACAATTCATTCATAACTTGGAAAACCATTTTTCAATTCAATCTTGAAATTCCTTTAACTAAATTAGAATTTCATTTCTTATATGAAAGCTTTTATCATTTAAAAACAAACAGTTCCATTTCAGAAAATCTGATTCATTCATACGAGTGGAAATCCTTGGGTTAAATCCAAATTCTCAAAATTATACTTTAAATGGTTATCCCATATATAACTTGTACAGCATTTTTAATTCCTAGTTTCAAATCATAGAATTCGATTTCAAACTTGAATTCAAATTTAAATCAAATTATTTAAATTTTCAAAACTCGATTAAGTTATTCAAAATAACTTTTATCTTTGTGATGCAGTGCAGAAAGTTAAAGGTCTAGGTCGCTCACGACCTAAGGAGTGTGTAGGTCGCTCACGACCTAAGGAGTTAGAGGGGGGAGTGAGTGATGCCGAGAAGAGTGGTTGCACAGTCCAATTCGGTGAAGTGTTAGGTCGCATACGACCTAACAAGGCTTTTAAGTTGGAGCTACGACCTAACAGAAACGAGGTGCTGGAACGACCTAACATGTTCTTAGGTCGCGTACGACCTAACTGTGCAGTGCAACATGGTGAACGACCTAACATAACACCAAGTACAGAGCTATGACCTAACGGGTTAGTGGACGGCGAGCTAAAACAAGGAGATAGGTCGCTGGAACGACCTAACATGCTTTTAGGTCGCGTACGACCTAGCGAGATAGGAAAGAGGGGACTGGAACGAGCTAATGGGGTGCTCCGACCTAACAAATCACGACTTAAGTTAGGTCGCGGAGTAATCTGGGAGATAAGTCGCAAAGGCCCTAAGTCGCTACATGTTTTAGGTCGTTACCGACCTACAGCTTAGGTCGCGAAGTTTCTGATGCGCAAATTCTTAAGTCGCAGAAGCCTGGAGGCCGTTGATTCTTCTACGAGTTAATCTAGGTCGTTGGTTTGTAAGTCGTTGTATGCTGTACTAAGTCGCTGCCGACTTAAGTTGTGTCGCTGTGTTGTAAACTGTTATAAGTCGTAGGTCGTCTGGGTTCATAGGTCGACTGTTGTTAAGTCGGAACCGACCTAAGTACTTGTAATATTTTCAAGTTTTCAGAACTGTGTTGTAAATAGTATACGACTTATGTTAAGTCGGAGGTGTTGTTAAGTCGGTTGCCGACTTAGGAGTTGTCTTTTTTTCTGCTTTGCGTGTTGTAGCATATAAATAGGCAAGTTGTTTCATTTGTAAAGGTTGTTGAATATTGAATAAAATTCTCTTTTGATTGCTTTGTGCTTTCATTCAAATTGGTAGTTGAGTGTAATCTCCTATCTCCTCTTTCGGATAATCGAGTGCGCTCGATTCAACGATTGCAGAAGCCGATTCGCGGAATCAAGTGCGCTTGATCAACGCTTGAAGAATTGAAGATCTTCAAACCCGGTATCGTGCGCGATCAACGAGTTCAGGATAGCTAGAATTCGGTATCTTCGGATCAACGAATTTGGGCATTTCAGCATCTTCCAATCCACCGATTGCTACATTCAACGATCTACATCATTTTGTAATATCCGCTGCATCAGTTTTGGTATCAAAGCTTGTTCTAGCCAATCATAGCTAGATCGAGACTTGGAGCCTAATCATTTGAAGAGTTTTAAAGTTTAAAGAGAAGCCGAGTGCTTGAAGTGTAAAACCGTGGCCGAGAGGAAGAAGAGTCATCATTGTTCGAAGATTGTTTGATCGGATTTGCATTGGAGGCCGAAACTTTGTCCATCGTGTTCATCGCGATTTGCTACAAAGTGGAAGTTTTCGATCCATTTCATTTTGGATCAAAATCCGGAAAGTGTTTGAATTTGAAGTGTTGGAAGTTTTCAAGTATGCCGCCAAGAAGAGCTAATCGCCACCAAAACGTAGAAACTTTGTATCGAAGAGAAGAAGCTGATGAGATGGAACAAAGAATCAATGAGAATTTTAGTGAGAAGCTTAATGAAGGAATTGGCCGGTTAGAGAAGCTTATGACGGAGATGAATCAAAATCGGAGAAGGGTTTCACCAGAATCTAATCATGGAGGTAGTAGAGTCTCGTCACATTCCAATCGAGACAGAAGTGTTGAAAATGATCAAGGACGTGGGAGGAACGTGAATGATCGTGAACGGAGGAATGTCGATAGAAGGGATGAAGGTGGAAGGCGTAATGTTAGTAGAGATGTTGGTGGTCAGAATCGACATCGTTATGCATCTGATTTTGAAGAGGAGTATGATGGTGGTAGTGTTCAAGGAAGGGGTCAAGGAAGAAACTATTCTGAGTATGATCACAAATGGGAGTCGGGGATGAAGACAGAAATTCCTGAATTCAAAGGGGGTATGCAAGCGGAAGAGTTTCTAGATTGGGTAGCTAATGTTGAAGAGATTTTTGACTTTAAAGAAGTTCCAGAACATCGTAGAGTGAAGTTGGTTGCTACGAGGCTGAGGGGTAGAGCTTTGGCATGGTGGCAGCAAACTAAACTTACACGTGAACGAATGGGGAAGTCAAAAGTTGAATCTTGGGAGAAGATGAAGAAATTGATGAAAGCAACGTTCTTACCTTACAATTATCAATCTTTGATGTATCAACGTTTGCAAAACTTGAGGCAGGGGACAAAGACAGTTAATGACTATGCTGATGAATTCTATCAACTTATTGCAAGGAACGATATTATGGAAACGGAAGAGCAGCTGACATCTAGGTTCATTGGGGGATTGAGAATGCAGATTCAGGATATGGTTAATATGTTTGATCCAAGATCTGTGGCAGAAGCACATCAGAAAGCGTTGGCTTGGGAAAAACAAGGGAGACGAGGAAGTGGTGTGTTTACTAATTCTAGCAATCAAACAAAGAATGTTGGAGGAAGTTCTAATGTTTCTAAACCTATCAGTAGACCAGTGGTGAAGGAGGTTGAGAAGGCGAAAGTTAACAATGGTTTCAAATGTTACAATTGTCAGGAATTGGGTCATAAAAGCAATGAGTGTCCAAAGCCGAAGAAACGAACCATGATTGTAGAAGTTGAAGATGAGGATGTTGATGGGGATTGTTCTAGTCCAGCTGAGGAGGATAAGCAGGATATTACGTCAGGGGATGAAGGTTGTAACCTAATGCTGAGGAGATCGTGTTTAACACCGAAGCAGGAGGAAGCTAGTTGGTTGAGGAGTAATATCTTTCAGTCAACATGTACTATTCTGGGGAAGGTGTGTAAGTTTGTGATCGACGCAGGAAGCTGTGATAATATTATTTCAACCGAGGCTGTGACAAAGTTGAAATTGAAAACAGAGAAACATCCGAGTCCGTACAAGTTAGCATGGTTGAGAAAAGGAGGAGAAGTGAAAGTGGATAGACGAGTTCGTGTACCATTCTCTATTGGGAAGAAATACAAAGATGAAATATGGTGTGATGTAGTAGAGATGGATGTATGCCACTTATTATTGGGAAGACCATGGCAGTATGATCGATCAGTACAACATGACGGTCGGACCAATAGTTACAGTTTTATGTTTAAAGGAACGAAGATTATCCTAGTTCCAAAGGAGAGACCACAAGGAGAAAGTAAGTCAGAAGAAATTGAAGAGCTGAAAACTTTATTATCCTTGAAGGAGTTTGTTAAGGAGGTTGAGGAAGAGCCTGAAGTATTCTTGTTGGTTGGACGAGAGAGTAGTGAAGAGGTTGAAATTCCAGAAGAAGTTAAACCAGTTTTGAAAGAATTTGACGATGTATTTCCAGAAGAATTACCAACGGAGTTGCCACCATTAAGGGATATACAACATCAGATAGATCTTGTTCCAGGTGCTGTGTTGCCACACAGACCACATTATCGAATGAGCCCGAAGGAACATGAAGAGTTGCGGAGACAGGTAGAGGAATTGCTTGAGCAGGGGCGTGTGCAGGAGAGTCTGAGTCCTTGTGCTGTACCAGCTTTATTGGTACCCAAAAAGGATGGGACGTGGAGGATGTGCACAGACAGCCGAGCATTGAATAAGATCACTGTGAGATATAGATTTCCAATGCCGAGGTTGGATGACTTGTTAGATCAAATAAGTGGAGCTACTATCTTTTCGAAGATTGATTTGAAGAGTGGATATCATCAAATTCGTATCAGACCAGGAGATGAGTGGAAGACTGCTTTTAAAACCAGGGAGGGTCTGTACGAATGGTTGGTCATGCCATTTGGTTTATCCAATGCACCGAGTACTTTTATGAGGGTGATGAATCAGATTTTTCGACCGTTCATTGGGAAATTTGTGGTGGTGTATTTTGATGATATTCTGATTTACAGTGGGAGTTCAGAGGAACATCTGAATCATCTTAGAGAAGTGCTTATGGTGTTACGACAAGAACAGTTTTATGCTGCAACGAAGAAATGCGTGTTCATGACGCATAGTGTTTTATTTCTGGGATATGTTGTTTCAGAGAAAGGAATACAGGTTGACCAAAGTAAAGTTGAGGCGATCAGAAATTGGCCGCAACCCAAGACGATAACGGAAGTTCGTAGTTTTCACGGGTTGGCTTCATTCTATCGAAGGTTTATACCACACTTTAGTAGTGTGTTGGCGCCTGTTACAGATTGCATGAAAGGTAAACAGTTTGCATGGACAGAGGAAGCAGGGAGTGCTTTTGGGAAGATCAAGGAATTGCTAACGTCTGCACCAATTCTAGTGCTACCTGATTTTCAGTTAGTGTTTGAACTACATACTGATGCATCCAAGGTTGGAATTGGAGGAGTGTTGAGTCAGAAGGGACGTCCAATTGCATATTTCAGTGAGAAGTTGTCAGGAGCGAAGATGAGATACAGTACGTATGATGTGGAATTCTATGCTGTTGTACAATCCATCACACACTGGAGACATTATCTATTTCAGAAAGAGTTTGTTCTGTATACTGATCACGAAGCATTGAAGCATTTGCAAGGGCAAGACAAGATTTCAGCGAGACATGCATCGTGGATTGCATATCTGCAACAGTTTACTTTTGTTGTGAAACACAAGTCAAGGGTGACAAATCGTGTGGCTGATGCTTTGAGTAGGAGGAGTCATTTGTTGACTACACTAAAGGTTGAAGTGACGGGGTTTGAAATGTTGCCAGAATTATTTACTAATGACCCTTACTTTGCAAAATTTGTTGATAAAGTCAAGAAGGGAGAGACGGATGATTTCGTGATGGTAGAGGGTTTTCTGTTCAAAGGGAATCGATTGTGCATACCGGAGGGTAGTCTGAGAATGAAGATTATCAAGGAGTTACACGAAGAAGGGCATGTTGGAAGAGACCGTACCTTACAGTTAATTTCACAATCCTACTTTTGGCCATCGATGAGGAAAGAAGTGGAGAGGTTTGTTGAGAGATGCCATATCTGTCAAGTTTCGAAAGGAACTGCGACTAATGCGGGTTTATATATGCCGTTACCGGTACCAACTAAACCATGGGTTGATGTGAGTATGGACTTTGTGTTGGGGTTGCCAAGAACGCAGCGTGGTAATGATTCCATTTATGTGGTGGTTGACAGATTTTCGAAAATGGCACATTTTATTGCTTGTAAGAAGACGGCGGATGCTGTTCATGTTGCTCAGTTGTTTTTCAGGGAGATCTATCGACTTCATGGATTGCCAGAATCTATTGTGTCGGATAGAGATACTCGATTTCTGAGTCATTTTTGGCTGAGTTTGTGGAAAATGGTGGGAACGAAGCTGAAGTTTAGTAGTGCTTATCACCCGCAAACGGATGGACAAACAGAGGTGGTTAATAGATCATTGGGAAACTTGTTAAGATGTCTTGTTCAAGATAATCTGAAAAGTTGGGATGTGAAGCTATGCCAGGCAGAATTTGCTCATAATCATGCGGTGAATCGAAGTACGGGGTTCAGTCCATTCCAGATTGTTTATTCGAGCTTACCGAAAGGACCGTTGGATTTAACTGCGATACCACATTCAAAGGGGACAATTAAGAAAGCCGCTGATTTTGTTGAGGGGCTGACAGAGTGTCATAAAATCGTTCAAGAACGATTAGAGAAAGCAAATGAGAAGTATAAACAGTCTGCAGATTTGAAACGACGAAATGTTGAGTTTAATGAAGGAGATTTGGTTTATGCAATATTGACGAAAGATCGTTTTCCGGTGGGAACGTATAATAAATTGAAAGCACGAAAGATTGGCCCAGTTGAAATTTTAAAGAAAATCAATGAAAATGCTTATAAACTGAAGCTGCCAGATGATGTGTACACGTCAGACATATTCAATGTTAAGCATCTCGTACCATATCATGGGGATGAGTTTGTTGTGATGGATGCAGAAAGTGCAAATTCGAGGTCGAATTTTTCTCAACCTGGGGAGGATGATGTAGTGCAGAAAGTTAAAGGTCTAGGTCGCTCACGACCTAAGGAGTGTGTAGGTCGCTCACGACCTAAGGAGTTAGAGGGGGGAGTGAGTGATGCCGAGAAGAGTGGTTGCACAGTCCAATTCGGTGAAGTGTTAGGTCGCATACGACCTAACAAGGCTTTTAAGTTGGAGCTACGACCTAACAGAAACGAGGTGCTGGAACGACCTAACATGTTCTTAGGTCGCGTACGACCTAACTGTGCAGTGCAACATGGTGAACGACCTAACATAACACCAAGTACAGAGCTACGACCTAACGGGTTAGTGGACGGCGAGCTAAAACAAGGAGATAGGTCGCTGGAACGACCTAACATGCTTTTAGGTCGCGTACGACCTAGCGAGATAGGAAAGAGGGGACTGGAACGAGCTAATGGGGTGCTCCGACCTAACAAATCACGACTTAAGTTAGGTCGCGGAGTAATCTGGGAGATAAGTCGCAAAGGCCCTAAGTCGCTACATGTTTTAGGTCGTTACCGACCTACAGCTTAGGTCGCGAAGTTTCTGATGCGCAAATTCTTAAGTCGCGGAAGCCTGGAGGCCGTTGACTCTTCTACGAGTTAATCTAGGTCGTTGGTTTGTAAGTCGTTGTATGCTGTACTAAGTCGCTGCCGACTTAAGTTGTGTCGCTGTGTTGTAAACTGTTATAAGTCGTAGGTCGTCTGGGTTCATAGGTCGACTGTTGTTAAGTCGGAACCGACCTAAGTACTTGTAATATTTTCAAGTTTTCAGAACTGTGTTGTAAATAGTATACGACTTATGTTAAGTCGGAGGTGTTGTTAAGTCGGTTGCCGACTTAGGAGTTGTCTTTTTTTCTGCTTTGCGTGTTGTAGCCTATAAATAGGCAAGTTGTTTCATTTGTAAAGGTTGTTGAATATTGAATAAAATTCTCTTTTGATTGCTTTGTGCTTTCATTCAAATTGGTAGTTGAGTGTAATCTCCTATCTCCTCTTTCGGATAATCGAGTGCGCTCGATTCAACGATTGCAGAAGCCGATTCGCGGAATCAAGTGCGCTTGATCAACGCTTGAAGAATTGAAGATCTTCGAACCCGGTATCGTGCGCGATCAACGAGTTCAGGATAGCTAGAATTCGATATCTTCGGATCAACGAATTTGGGCATTTCAGCATCTTCCAATCCACCGATTGCTACATTCAACGATCTACATCATTTTGTAATATCCGTTGCATCACTTTGAAATTCCATTTCAAAAGCTTTTTACTTTAAACCCCAGATTTTAAATTTCAAAATCAATTGAAATTAAAATTTCAATTTCAAAAACATTGATTTTAAATTATCTGTGACTTAACCGATTTCCATGTGAAATCCATATTTGTGTGTGTAAAAGTGTGGTCCAGGGTTTCACACAGTAGTGCAACAAAATGAATCATCACATATCAGAATACAGAAATATAATTCGATAAGCGGTATAAAAACAATGCTTATCGTTCATTCACAGATCATAGATATATAAAGGTCACAGATAAGTAAACTACAGATCACAACATAAATCAGGATGTATCACAAAGCATCATATATCAGGGATATCAAACAATCAAATCATCCAATAGAATCCAAACATTTATAAGTAAGATCACTTTAATTTTCTGATTGATTCAAATCAGATTAATTTCTATGAATAAATTTGCTAGTCATGGTAAATTAATAATCAATTGATTACAAAACATTTAATAAATTATTCTTTGATTAATCATTAATTAACCTTTAATTAATAATTAATTCTCAATTAATTACACCAACTAATTAATTACTCCTTAAATAATAAGTATTTCTTAATCACTTTCATTAATTAATTTACCTTAATTAATTATCTTAATAAATTAACCCTTAATGGTTAACTAATTAACTCTTGATTACTAAATTAATTAAATCCAAATCATTAATTTATCAAATTAGTTAATTATTCATTTTAATTAACTTAATAATCACAAATCCTTAAATCTTCATTAATTTAAAGGATAAAACATTTTCTTATTAATGATCAAATTCTCATTTACAAATTGGTATTTCAAATTGTTCAATATGTTTAAATATGATAAAATTCATTATTAAAACTAAATTAAAATTTTTACTTTTGTTACAATAGTTTATTAACTTAAAACTTGTTCAAAACTTTTACAAAAAAACTGCTTTCCAAAGATCTTCCTTACAAATCAAATCTGGTCACTAATTTATTTATGTTCAGGTCTTCATTCATGTATACTTGCTAATTTTAAAAACTGGAAATCATCTTTGACCACCAACCCGAGCAAAACACAGGCAAAACCCGAGCCACATCCCCAGATACTCGAGTCACCCCTGACTTCGAGTCGAACAACCATTAGCGCGAGTACCAACCCCAATTCCTTCGAGTAAAACACTCAAGTTACTCGAGAAAACTTCGAGTTTTCTCTGCTCTCCCAAGACAACAACCCCCAGGCTGACATTATCAAGCTCGTGCACGTGCACAGTAGCTCCGACCAACTTCAGGCGACATCGCGACATCGAACACGTCGACGATCTTCCATACTCCAATCCCCAACCATCTGAACTTCGCCGCCACCCCAAAAACAAAATCGAGCCAAAATCCCAAACCTGGAAACGTCACTGGCCCACCATCAAAACTGGAAACCACGTCGTTCTCAACATCCCGGCCACCAGAAAATTCGAAACTTCGGCCAACTACTCGTCATCATCCATCCTACCATCACCTAACGCCCCGTAGCACTCGATCACTTCTAGACAACGAACGAGACAACTCACTTAGCTTCGACAAAATTAGGTCTAGAGACTTTACGAGTTCGCCGCCGCCTCCACAACCCTCTAACCACCACCGCACTATTTTTCCTCGAATCCCCGATCATCCTTCTATCACCAGTAAAGAACCGACCTCTACAACGTAGTAGATCACCAGAGACCACCGAATTACCCTTTTCTAGTCAAACCAGAATTACATCCTCAATCTATCACTAAAATTGATCATTTTAGTTTTAAAAATTAAGTTTTTAGATAAGTTCTCAGATTATACGATTGAATCAGTGAATTAACAGGTTTGAATTTTCAGTTACCTTAAGCTTACCCTGTTATTTTAGTTTCCAGAGACATTCAAGTTAAATTTTAACTTAATTAAAATTTTAAAACATTAGTCTATGGTCCAATAAACAACTTTCATCTATAATCCATGTTCTAACAGCCATTAGTTTAAGAGAATATAATTTTTTTGATCAAGTCTTGAGCTTGAAACTAAGAACAGGGATGATACAGGAGATAGCTGTGCACATATATTCATCCATCACTCATGCATACACAGAGAACATACACATATACAAACATATTTACCACAACACTTGCAATAGAATCAAGTTTTAAAATTTTAAATAGAAAAGTTACTCACCTTGATTTGGGAAGAGGTGCAGTGCTTATTCTTTGTACCAGGTTTTGAAAAAAACTGGCAAGTTGAAATCCTCAATTTGATCTCTGGAATTTGTATTGATATATTTGTTGGATTGTTGTTTTAAACTGAAGCTTTGTTCAAGTTTAAGTTGATGTTTACTCTAGATTTTTCTCAGTGAAAATGGACGAACAAATAAGATGAAGAAGTTGATATATGAGAAAAAGAAGTTTACAGGAGGATGATGTTATTTGTACAGGTGATACTGTGTTTTTGTACAAAAGATCAGGGATATTTTCTTCTTCTTGTGGCTGATAGATTATTGTAATGGCCAACATTAATTAGCTTTGTACAAATATATACTTACTTTTCTTCATTTCGGTTGAGAGGATTTCTGTTCAGTGGCTTGCATTAATCACTTTGTACCATATACTCATTTTATTTTTATTTCGGCTGTACAAAGCTATACTTATCTAATTGTTTATACTTGAATATGTCTTCCTTTGCAAGCTTATGGTTTGGGCTAGAATAAATTGCTTTGTTTTATAAATAAGTGTTGTTTATTTTCTTATGGCTTAATAATATAAATAGATTTCTATTTTAATTATGTTGTCAAAATTTAAACTAAGTGTATTCATTTTAAAGGCATATTTTTGTTTGTATTCACACATATTTATTAAAAGACAATGTTTTGAAATCAAATGCATATCTAATGAATTACATAGATATATTTATTTCTAGCTTAAATATTTATTATTAGATTCAATACCAATTGTTTTTATTATAATTCAACTTATTATAATTTCTCATATATATTTATTTTATAATCCATTTACTCGAAATTTAAATTCAAATCAAATATATATATATATCTATATATTTATTATTTCAAATTTAGTCAGATATGTTCAAATACAGATATATATTCTCATATATACAATAATTTAAATTTTTAAACGATTTGTACAAATATACTTGGATATCGGTGAAACTCGCTCCATTTTATCGATTTATTCCACAAATATAAATTCAAAATTAATAAATTATCATTTTTAAATTTATATAAAATCCGGGGTCGTTACACAGGTTCACTTTGCAGGTACTCATGTCTTCAGATTGCAGGATTTCGGATTGTAGAGAGGTCATCAGAGCAGAGTTTTCCTCTCAGGATCACTAGCAGTTCCACCACAGATTCTGGACACTTTCATCTCCATTGTGGAGTACTATTTTCAGGAGGATCTACTCTTCTGCTTGGCACTTCTTCTTTATGTACAGAGTCTTCAGAGCGGATTTTCCATTCAGCGTCATATTCAGTTCCACTTCAGAGTAGTTGCTTTTCCATTCCTTTCGAACCAGATGCATGGATCTTCCATCTTAGTTTGTGACGACATCTAGTATTTTTGGCTTTTCTTTATTTTTTTAGGTACTTCTAACACCTTAATATTGGGCGGTGGCCATGCCGGAGCACGATATCGGGGTGTGATGGGTGGTGGCCTCGCCGGAACTCATCTTAGGGGTACCTGAGCTTTTTTGATACTTGTATCTAGTTCTGTTACCTGCCAGGCATGTTGGCAGCGCCTTATTTTTGTGATATATATAGTTGCATGTTTGCTCTCCTCTATTTATAGAGGATCACACATTTTTCTCAAAAAAAACTTTAGTTTAAATGTATAGTGCATCAAACACACTCAACAAATGTTTATAAGAGTTAATTTAGGGAAGGAAACCATTCATTTCTTTGCCTAAAAACAGGTAATTAATTGAGAGTATAATAAACATTATATGAAGATAGAAACCTTCCATTTTCTCTCTCTATAGTTAAATTGATTGGGTCATTAAATGATATTAATTGGCAATTTATTCATGGCATAAAATGTAACTATTGTCCAAATGTACTTTACTGTAAATTATGTAAGTTCAACAAATATGACAATGTATAGAGATGATATTTCCTACATATGTGTCTTTATTGCCCATAGTATTATTTAATATACATAGACATACTTATATTTACATTTATATACAATATACATATAAATGAGATAAAATTAAGTGTCACTTTTATAACTCCAAAAGGTCAGCAATTTTGAACCTAGTTTCAAAACTGAAAGTTTCTAAGATTAAAAATTACGATCTTACATAAAAGTCCGTCATATTAATTCAATTCAAATTATATATGTACGTATGTATGTATGTATGTATGTATGTATACACACGCACATAAATTTGTGTGTTGTGTGTGTATATACACATACAAAAATCATTGTAAATAATGTTTTAAACTTAATACATCTTTATGTTAAAATTTATAATTTAGTATATGTTCCAATATAAAGTAACAACTAAAGCCTAACTTTAACTTTAAAAGTAAATCCAAGGGTTTATGATATTTTACAATAAATTCCAGTTATGTTTATAAAGAAAACTTTTTTTTAACTTTGAATAGAAGTATGCAAAAACCAAAAGACTGAATTTGGAATGTTAAACGCAAAACATACATGCAAACATAAATAAATTACATATGTTTTCTATTTGAATCAATAACATAAATATTTCATTAATTAAGACTTAGATTTTAATCAAAAGGTGTTTTTTTAAATAACAAACTTGAAACAACAACAAAGTAGATAGGACAAATCAGACACATATGTATATGCTGCAAAGGTTTCAGATCTAAACCATTAAGCAATATGAAAAATAATTAAATATGGGATCATATAATGTAGATCTAATAATGACAACAAGAATTGGCAAACAATCAAATTATATCTTAAAACAGATTCAAATTAAAATAACATGGTGAACATATGTAATTATTTAAGGTACAACAAAGGGGATCTAATCTATTTGATCAAATAAACAAATACACAGATGAGATGAAATAGGAGATGGATCTAAATTACATAAACAAGTTGAATGATGAATATATAAAATTAGAATTATCACCGTGAGATGTTGCCAAGAGAATGCACCTTGAATGATGAATCAAAGGCTCTTAGATTCCATGAATCAATCCCCGAAATTCTCTGATAGAAAAGCAAGAGGGATGATTATGACAGGAAATAAATCAATCGTATAGAAAATAAAGGGAGATGTGTTTTAAAGGAATGATAGAAACCTTTCATATTCCTTCCTTAAAACTTTCCCTTATCAATTCCTTTTTAAATGTTAATCAGATCCTCTCTCTCTTCTACATGCATGGCTAGCCATAGATGGTGACACATAGACCCTCAAAAATTTTCAAAATCTCATTACCATCAATCCCATTTAAATCCAATTCAAATGTGCACGTGTTTATAACTTTTATATACGTACACCACTAAATGCTAATGTTATTCAAATAAATTAAAATTTTAATAATTAATTTTTCATAATACTAATTAATTAATTAATTTAAAGCCCCACTTTTAGTATTTATCATGTTTAATCAAATTTAAACACTCTAAAGATATCATATATCAATATGCACGTTTATAACTCATATATACGCACTTTACTAAATGTTAAGGGCATTATAACAAATTAAAAAAATTAGTAATTAATATTTCATAAATATTAATTAATTTACAACAATTATAAATTAATTAAATCATGTGGTTCATTTAGAGCATTCATCATTTCGATTATGCGACTCAAAGGTGTAAATTCAGTCAACAATTAATATCGAACTATTCGAATATTAACATTCACACGTCACTTAGCAGGTGGTGTGACATTTTGGCTGAATTTATCACTTACACATTTTTTAGGTAATATCTGATTTTACTTATTATAAGTGGTACCTGATAGTGACAATTATTTATACCAATTCTCTTTGTCAAAACTATATCACTTTGGATTTACCGAATTTGGTAAAGGTCAAAATTCCAATGTCATCCACATTCAACTTTATAGTCCAAACACAAAGTCCTTTGTTCAATAATAACAATTATTATTAATCAAAATGCTCTGGCCAAAGACTTTGACTTTGAGTTGACTTGAATTGACCATGATACTAACCCCATATAACTGAGGAGACGAATCCTCTCTTAAATAGTGCTTCACTTTCAATACTTCCACTCGACCCAACTATAGTCACTCGATGGAACGCGATGCCATGATTTGACTATAATCAAAGCGGAGCTTTCATATTGAAGATCCATGGTATTCTCAAGTCGAGAGAACTATGTAAATCAGTCACATCGATATTTTTTGTTTGACCTTAGTTATATTAACCAACAGAAAACTATCGAGTGAGTCATTCCATAGTTATCCAATAACTATCAGTATGTAACCCCTAGGTGCCCCCAACAGTCATGAGTAATACACCACCCAACATTTGGAGAGCGTTACATAATCTAGACTCAACAGATACATCGATATCTAGTCTTGATGCATCTTTACTAGGAACATTTAAAATGGTATATTTATTTTATTGTGATAAATTACTCACGGTTACAACACTTTGTAACTACTATCACAAAATGTCATTTATGGATTTTCTATTAAATATACTTTTAATTAAAGTAATTAATATAACCACATTATATCAAGTATATAATAGAAAGAAACACCTTTATTATGAACAAGATTGTTCAAAGAGTTAGATATATGTAACAAATTACATAATTTCCCCTAGGGCATACCCCTAGCTCTATAAGTGGTGCCCTTCCTCGTGGCAGTTAAAGCACCTTTACATCCTTTTTGAATTTCCCCTTCGACTTCTTATTGGCCCAAAAGCTCCCCTTCTTGGACCCTCCTTGCTTTTGGGTCAGTGCAGACTTCTCTTTCTCTCTTCCCTTATCTTCCTCATTAGCCACGTGCAACATCGCCATTCTACCAACATCTCATACGTGGCCCCCATAGGTACTTTGGTCAACAACATTTCTATTAGCAGGGAATTTAAGCCTTTCATGAACTTCATGGCCTTTTTCATAGGTGTGTCAATCAGGTTCATCCCAAATTTAGCCTATTCGGTAAACTTAGCTATGTACTCCTTAAGGGTAGAATCTCCTTGTCTAAGATGAATGAAAATTTTCAATTACAAGCTAACCTCTGCTCTAGACATGAATCTCTTCTCAAATCGGTCTTTGAATTCATCCCAAGAGAATATCCTTCTCGGGTGCTCATCGGTCATAAAGTTCCACCAATTCAAAGCTTCTTCCCCAAGGCGCCAAGCTGCCATTCTTTCCTTAGCTGATCATCCCAACCAAATTCTCTAAATATCTTCTCACAGTTACTAATCCAGGCTTTAGCTTCCGAATATCCTTCAGTCTAGAGTATGTCTTCCCTCCCATATTAAAAAGTTCTTACAAAACTTAGGAAATTCGATAGGATGGGGTGCTGCATCGGCGGCCAAGGCAGTGGGCGATGCCAGTGTAGATGGAGGAACATGAATCTGCTCGACAGTCCTAAGATATTGTTTAAACCATTCGGGCATTACACGAATGGGTGGTCTTCCACGGGTAGGGTTCCCTTATTTGGAAAAAGATTGATTATCAACCATATCAACTATCTATAGGTTAAACCTTCAATGACAATTTCCTAAGATATTATTTACATGCTGAAAGAAAAGAAAATTTTACCTAGTGTACGTGCGTATGTTCAACAAGAGAGGGTATATATATATAGTAAGAATTCTTTTGAAAATTATTTTTGGAAAACCTTTTTCAAAATAATAAATACGTCTCTCATACGTATAGATTTTCCTCGTTGATCGGGTAACCTAGTTGTAACAACCCACCCGGAAACAGGCCTAAATTTCGATCCAGGAAAGGCTCATCGAAACTTAGACCCATTCTAAGGCAAGCTGTTGTTAGTAAAAAGAGATAAAATTACAGAGCCATAACTAAACTTAGAACGCATAGCGGATGGAACAAAATATAGTAGTAAAGCGTACCCATTTATTTCAAAACCATAAAAATGTCATAACACAAAATCTTATAAAAACCGTAACATAGTTTCTGTTACAACAATTGTTTAAATCCATGGGTACACATAAAAGCAAATAATAATAAATACTGCCACTAGCCAAGCTTCTCCATTTCAAAGCATTGCATCCGTCATTACTCCATCCTTAACCTGTGTTGTAATGAGGAGGGAGTCAGAACAACAAGTGTCTGGCGAATAAAAACCTCGAGTCTTACCTTTTAAGTACTTGGGCAGTATATTTCAAAATAAGAATATGTCTACAAACATAAAACCATTAAAGTCATTTAATACTTTTTTATAAGGAAAGGAGGTGGGTCCAACCACTTAATACCTTCCATTCAAAAAGTAGGTCCCTAGAATCCCATATCCCAATCATACGTCATAAATAGCTAATAATGTAGAGATGGTATCCAAGCCACTTAATACTTCCCAGTGGAAAATAGGAAGACTCTGGTCATTTAAGACCTTAATTAAGGCATACTCCATCATTTAGGACCTATTTCCAGAAGTGTGCTCCTCAATGGTACTATCTAGCTGACATCACATGGAATCTCATAGGCCACTTAATACTTCCAAGTGAAAAATAGGCAGACTCTGGTCATTTAAGACCGTAAATAAGGCATACCCTATCATTTAAGACCTACTCCTAGAAGCGGACTCCTGTAGAGATATCACCTAATGTAACCCCTTAGCCATTTAATACTTCATCTGGGGAAAAGAGGTGGGTCCAACCACTTAATATCTCAAACCCCCAAACAGGCCCTTCGTGTATGATCGATTTCACCCTAAAGGGGGGTGAATAGGTTGATACTAATAATTATAAAAATTAATGTGGAAATGTATATAATAATTGCAGCATAGATAATAGCAGAATAATAAAAGCTGAAATAGAACAACATAGATTTACCCAGCTTCGGCAAAACCCTGCCTACGTGTTGCCCCCAAGGTTTCTACTAGAAATTAAGTAGTCAGATGCTTACACACATAAACTCGCGACACCAGCTATCGACTAACCTAACTCTATGCTCAAAACCCTGCCACAACTCAGCCATTGAGTTGCGAATTCTCGAACTACACCACCGTAGTTCGTCCCCTAGTCACACGACTAGAATTTTATAAAAGTTTAAAAGTAAATTACAAAATAAAAACAACTCAAAAACAAGAAACCCTAATTTTAAAAATAAAGCCCAATAGTATTTAAAAAACCAGCCGAACAAAATAGTGATAAAAATATGTCCCCTTTTATTTTTATATTATCGACCGCTTTCTCTTTCGTTCAGTCCTTCGTTCATCTTTCAACAATTTAGGGCTTCTGCTTTGTTGAATCCGCCGCTTGGAAAATGATGCTCGAAATCTTGCTGGTATGCTTTTAATTCACTTTGAGGCTCGAATCGTTTGTTGCTTTCGTTCCTTCGTGGCTGCTTCTCGATCGAGTTCGAATCGAACAAAACCGGTATGAGATTTCCTTTATTTATTCTCATTGATATGCTTGAATTCGATCATCTAATTGCCGATGGTGTTATTGATATTTATAGGGAATCGATCCCCATAATTTTCGTTCAAATATTTCGTTTGAATTCGTCTGCTAATTTTGCTTGGCCGTTCGATTTTACTTGAATACATATGATTTCTTTAGACTGGTTCAATTCGAATATTTTCTGATGTGCTTTGCTTTATTACTACGGCTTTGATTCTGACTTGTTCGATTCTACCTTGGTCACCACGGCTTTGACTTTGGTATTTAAAATTGTGATAATCTAGACTTGTTCGATTCTTGTTATCACCTGGCTTGACTCTGACTTGTTCGAACTCTTTTTGCTCTGATTGAAAATGTGTGACCCACTACTTTGATTCTTTTTTTTAAACACTGCTGCTTCATTTTGTTCACTGCCTGTCTGCATTGTATGTTGATCTGGTCGCACTTCATTTCGATTGCACTTGAGTCATGTCGTTACTACTGCTTGTTTCTGTGATGATTGTATTTGTTGTGTATGAACTTGCTGTATCACCATATATGTACATACATACATATGTATGTGTGCGTATATATGTTGTTCTGCTGTTGCCTCTGGTTGTGATTTACTTAAGTCTGATCTTGTAACATGTCTGGTGTTGTTCCACTTGCATGTTGTCATTGAGTTCATGCTGTATTCATTTTAGTTGATGATGAATGGTATCATTTAAATGCTTGTATACTTCATATGAAGTCTAGTCTGGTTTCCACTGCATATATATATATATGTATATATATGTATATATATGTATATATGTATATATATATATATGTATATATATATGTATATATATATATATGTATGTATATGTATACATGTGTATTCATATATATATGTATGTTGAGACTTTTCTATGATCTAGTTGCCTTTGATTTGTTTCAGAGCTTTACTACATTGTGTAGTCTATTTCACATGCTTCGAGCTTCATCTATTTTCTCTGTTGTCATGTTGTATATGTTTATTTTCATCTGAATACTTGCATTCATACTTCATGTTGCATTATGTTGTAAGTTGTGGTCTGCACTTCATATGAAGACTTCATTGTTTATGCTTCTATTCTTGTAGTCTTCTCTGATCTGATGAAGCTGTGGCTTTGGTTTCACTTGAGTCTGAGCTTGTGTCTTATCTAGTTTTCCTGAACTTTGAACTTGCTCCTGTTCATGCCACTTAATTCAAGACTGTTTGCATCCCTTGTTTCCTCAGAGTTGCATTCATTTATATGTTATGTATGGTGGCATGTTGTATGTATTGACTGTTCCTCTTTGATCATTTCATTTTGATGATAACTGTGCACATACAAACATGTATATACATACATATATATGTATGTATATATGTGTGTAATTATTGTGCCTTTGTGTACATTATGTTTGGAGCAGTTCTCTCTGGTTCTTTTGGTTGTTATGTTGTGTTCAATTGGTAGCTGTAGTGTCATGTTGGTACCTTTGTTGCATTGCATCATGTGCTACCATATGCATATGTTGTGTGTTACTAATCTGGTTGCACTTGTTGTTGGTCTGGTCTGAAGCTTGTTGATATTTGTATTGTGTTCATATGTAGTCTGCTTGCATTTGCTTCAAGTGCTCCTTTGTGTTTGTATTGGGTTGTAGCCTCTGTTGCTTCGAGTCAGTTCATTATTTGCTTGTAGTATCTTTAAGTTGTAGCCTTGTTGTAGCTTGATTGCTTGCATATTGAACTGGTTTGTGCTCACCTCAGTTTTGTATTGTCGAGCCATACTTGTTTGCTCTCATGTGTATATTTGAGATGTTGTATGTTGTATTGCATGCACCTGAGTTGAATCCAGCCTCGGCTCGGGTTTGACCTTGTGCTCACATGTCCCTGCAGTTTTATCAAGTGTATATCGATGTGCACGGCCTTGTGGCATGTATAGTGATACACTGTACATGTCACAGGTTGTTCGTGTTTGATGAATTCAAAACGAAAATAATGACGAACAACCCATATAACTGAGGCATATAACATTTTTCAAACACACATTTTATTTTACACTGTAAAAATATTTCTTTTTCAATTTTACTGTGTCAATGTCTATTTTGCAGATAATTTAGATGCTGGATACAAATTGGAATATAGTTGAAGAACATATATGAGTGAACGAGTGATATGTAGTGAGGTGCAAATATAAAAAATTGCGTTGTGATTTGAAATTTTATTGTAATTTAAATTTTGTATATATATAGTGAGAGCTCAAATTTTGTACTATTCAAAAATTGTAACAAAATATTTGTTTGAATAAAATATCTGTTTGAATTTAAATTCTGTGTTATTTATTTTATTCAAAAAATATTTATTTAATTATGTGAAAAATAAAATAGTACAATTAACAAATACATTTAAATGAATATATATATATATGTATATATATATATATGTTTATTATCATAAAACAAAAATCATATACTTGCATATTCAACACTCTCCCCCTTTTGATGATAACAAACGTATATTTAAGATTTTGAATTTATTAAATGTATTTGATCATTCTATTTGCTCCCCCTACACCAAAGTTCCCCCTTCATATATGCATGAAATAAATAAAAATATGCAAATAAACTTAGATGAGAATATGCAAATAAAAAATATGACTTGAATTATTTGCCTACCAAAATCTTAACTTCTCTCTTCCCCTTTTGTTATCAGCAAAAGAGTAATAGTGTTAGAGATAAAGTGATAGACATTAATACAACATTAATACCCAATCGAGTATAAATATTAAATTTCAATAAAAAATAAAACAAAAATCATAAATACTCTGTTAGGCGCATATTCCACTTTAGAGTGATAGGGGTGATGTCGGCATATAAAACCATATAGTTGTGTCTATTTGTGGTATATTAATATCAGGAATTTGAATATCTACTAACCATGCATAACCGTTAGGACTTTTAAATGAGATTAGTAGTATTCCCAAATTTTTAAAAAACAAAAAACAAATTTCAAGTATCTTTTAACCATGCATAACCGTGAGGACCTTTAAATGGGATTAGAATCAACTCGTCTATTTAATAACCAATTTTGATATATGTTCCATACATGCATAACCATGAGGGCTTTTAAATGAGCATAAAAGCACATAAACAAATATTCCAAGTAATTCATCCATGTATAACCGTGAGGACTTTTAAATAAGAGTGAATACTTTGGATGTTTTTATTAAAAAAATAAATAAAATAAAAACGAATAATTTCCTATTTAAAATACCACATTTTGACATACTATATTGGATTTTAATGAGTGATGGTCATTAGAAATATGATAGAAATAGAGATGGTCATGGAATTTTTACCAACAAAAGTTATTATAAATCTTGTTTAAATTTTTAAAGAAATTTACTAAATATACTGTCTCAAGTCATAATATATGATTAATATCAATACTCGTCACTTTTTTTAATCACTATTTATTTTTTTGATAATTAGTAGGGAGTCAGATTAGTCAATGTAGTCATTTAAGATCAAATCCAAAAATAAATATAAAGTCAAATTTCTAAAATGTCTAATCTGAAACGAAGTCAACAAAACTATTTTCTGGAAGGGGTTTTATAATAAAAATGTCTGCTAATTGAAAAACAGTTAAAAATGAAAATTATGCAGATATTTTCTTTGTGAATGTGAGATGTCTCTACATAAAACACGTTCTACTGGTAATTTTCTATTAACTAGGTTACCAGTGCAATCTGCATCTGAATTTCTCTTTGACTCAAGATTATCATTAGTTGGATATCATAGACCAGACGGTGAAGTTGCAACAAATATCTTAAAATCCTTTTTACAGCTTTTAAAATGTGATTCCTTAAGGATTTGATTGAAAACGTGTACATAAACAACTAGTGAACATACTATCAGATCCAGAAGCAGTAAAATGAACAAATATATCCACATGTAATCATCAACCAATACAAAAACAACATCTCTTATCACCTAAACTTGCAATATAGTTAGTCCAAGCAAATTTATAAACTAGTTCAAAGATGAAAAGATGATTGGTCAACATTTTTGCACAAATCAGAATCAAAAATCAACTTTTATTTCTTTATCACATAACTGGCTGAATTAAATCAGATTATGGTGCAAATTTTCTCATTTAATACATCGTTCAAGATAAATGTACCGTTACCTATTTTACTTTTCCCGCTAATTTTTCGTTGTTGCCCATTGTGATTCTGCCACCTTTGTACTAGGCTAAGGAACTTAGATTTGATGCCCGTCGTGTGCCTGGAACAGCCAGAATCCAGGTAACACTTTTGTTGTTCCTTGGCCTGCCACCACGCCTACACGAGGAAAGATTTTTGTGACCTATTAGTTTTTATAGGTCCATGATTGTTAGTGGAAAAAGGTTTTGAAAAATATGTTTGTGTAGACCCAAAACAATCTATATTTGTTCCTTTCGGCACCCAGATTTGTTTGACTTTAAGGGATTTTATATTTGTGCGTTTAGGAACCCAAATCGGTATGTTTTTCGTGTGTTTGGATCTAAACCAGCAATTGTTGTGATTGTTTCCAATTTTTCTACAAATTGTGCACTCGAATTTGACACGATTAATTCTACTTCTAACTCATTCAGATTGAGTATACCCAAGTCCTTGTCTAACCGTATTGATAGTTTGTTTCCCTAATAACATATTTAGCGATCTTTCTCCTTTGGAGAATTTTCCTAAAGTTGTAGACAATTGTTGGACTTCTGTTTTGAGAGATTAATTTTTATTCAATAACAAAGTGCACTTTTTAATAGAATTTTCTCTCCTAGTGTTTTCACTTTCTTTTAAAATCAGAATTTCATTTTTAAGTGATTTGATTCTAGTTTCTGATTTTTTTCATTTCCTCTTCAAATGATGGACACTTATCGCACTTAGGGTATTTGTTTCGATAGCTTTTAACCAATTAATCAAGTTGTTTATTTAGTTCTATCAAACTATCTCTTTGTGATTCAATTTTAGCGTACTTCTCCCTA
Source organism: Allium fistulosum (assembly GCA_030737815.1). Classification (NCBI taxonomy): domain Eukaryota; kingdom Viridiplantae; phylum Streptophyta; class Magnoliopsida; order Asparagales; family Amaryllidaceae; genus Allium; species Allium fistulosum. The sequence continues at coordinate 1,135,807,155 of CM060904.1, forward strand.
AGTCGTTCAAAGCAGCCATTTACTTCGTGAAAATATATAAGTAATTCTGAGTGAGTGAGCTTTGATACCTCGCTTGGCTCGTCATCATCGCTATCAGTTCGGACCTGCTTTTTCACTCTCATTGCTAGTGCTTTTATTATCGTCATCACTTTTGTAATATCCCGGAAATTTGGGGCAATATCAATTTAATAATCTGTTTAAATAATTAAATCGATTTGTTAATCTTTGATAATAAATATTTGAATTGGTTTAATAATCTAATTGAATAAATATTTAATTAGTGAATTTTATCTTTTAAAAACTAATAAAATGATTTCTATTTATAATGTGTATATATATGTGTGTATATTGTAAATAGATAAGCTTTGGTTTGAAATACAATTTACATATGATATGTTAATTCATTTAATAATAATAGAAATTTATAATCTCTTTTATAAATTATTTTTAAATTGATAAATGTGTTATTTTCAAACAATATTAATAGTGTATTGTTTTTAAATAAATAGATTTTAATGTAAATAAGATTTGTTTTTTTCAATTTGAATGTGTTGTTTTAAATTGACTTTAAATTGGATTTTAAAAATATAATTTGAATTTGAATTTAGATTTAATTTTGAAATTCAAAAGAGGTAATATTTTAAATAGTTTTGGATTTTAAAATATATGTATAAACTTTTAATTATAAATATAATTGGTTTATTTCTTTAAAAAGTTATCTATATATATATAAATAAGTAATAAGTATTTAATAAATAAAGAAAAGGGTTTTTACATTTAAAATAAATATAAATTAACTTAAAAGACATGTGTAATTCTCTAAAGACTTGGTTATAACAAGTGTAAACTAATTACCACATATAATGACAAATGTCAAGTTTTTAAAATTTTTAGTTTTCTTTTATTTTAAATAAACTACAAATTAACTTATATAAACATACACCTCCCCTCTCTTCTATTTCTTCCCTTATCTTCTCATTTTCAAAATCTTCAGCCGGAGACAAATTTTCAAAACAATCTGTAACTCAAAAACTTCCAAACCATAAATTTATCAAATCTGTAATCAAACACTCCTATAAACCAAAATTATCAAAACCAAAACCTGTAATCAAACCTTCCTCATAAACCAGAGAGTATCAATCCTCTGAAAAGCTTCTTCCAACTCTGTAATTCATTTTCAAAACAAGTCTGTAAACATTTCTTCAACCTGCAATTCTTTTTCAACATCAAAATTGGAGCATGCAAAGCATTTTCAAAAATTAAAGAGAAAGGGCCTGTAGCAGATAATCAAAAGCAAGTCTGGAATCAAGCAGTAATCTCTGCAACAAGCTTTTCAGATCAAAACAATTCAAGTTTTAAATCAAAAGAAATTGCCAGATCAAAATTTAAAGCCTGGGAAATTTCTCTGCTTTTAAAAATGGTGAGTAACATTCATTTTTAAAACTTAAGTTTATGATATATGTTTGCATGTGATGATATTGGCTTGTATTGAAGTTCTTAATATGAATTTATATGAATTGGTTCAAATATGTTATATGACCCTGTCTGTTTATATAAACAAGTCTGTACCCTGTTTACAAGTGAGTACACAATCATTTTATTTGTTTAATCTGCTTTAATTGGTTGATGTGATAAGTAGTTGAAGTAATGTTATTTACATGGATGAATTAATGTGGCTGCATGTATATAAAATTGTGAAGAATGTCTGTGCATGTCAGTATATACATTTATTCAATACTCTGTTTGATGTTAACAGACTAATCTAGTTTCAAAAATCCATTTCTCCTTCTCTGACTTCTTTTAGGTTAGGATTTTTAAAAGAAAATGGTTAGTAATAGCCATATTCAATTTTTAAAAATAATTTTAAGTAAAGATAACTAATAGGATTCCTGGAAACTAGAAAAGACTGTGATGATCAACATAAGACAGAAAACCAAATAATTTTAATTTCATGTTTTGATTTTACAACTAGATTCGTACTTAAGAATGGTGACTTTTGATATTAAAATCAGGATTTTAAAATTAGAAATTTTGGAGATATTGCGAGTTGAACTGAATTGGGTATTTCATCGAATTCTGGTGATCACGGTGACATTGAATTTCGGGGTTCTGATCAGAGGAGGTCGAAGTGATGGGGGACAAGGGAAAAATGGAGATACGTTTTTCCAATCGCTGTGGTGGCTTGGCGGAGGTGATTTAGGGTTTAAGACCCTGAACGAGTCGACGTTGTTGTCGAGGTGAATGCGGCGTTGTCGTCGCATCGAGTTACATCAGAGCTAGGGAAAAAGGAGTAAGGGTCTACGGCGAAGGTCTGAGCTGAGGGATGTGGTCACCGGTAGTCGGAGTTAGGCGGTGCGTGGAGGTTTGGGTGATCAGGTTTGGTCCTGATGGGTTTCGAACTCGCTCGTTTTCGATTGACGTGTTCGTTTTGGTTTCTGGATAGTGGAGATGATTGAGTTTGTCTACGGTGACTTACTGGCGAAGGTAATGGTGATCGGAGCAGCGTCGATCTTCGGTGCACGTGCACCTATGCACATTGTATCAGATGAGATTGAGTGTTGTTGAGAGGAAGAAGCTAAGACGTACTCGAGTAGTGATGGGTTTGGCTCGAAGGCTTGCTCGAGGAAATAGGTTTCTGGCTCGGGATCGTTTAGCGAACTCGTATGGGTTATAACAGTTTGTAGAAAATTAAATAGGGGGAAAAACTCGAAGAAGTACTCGGGTATTTTGATGTTTTTCTCGGGTATTTTGGATGTTGGGCTCGGGTAGGCTATTGGGTTCAGTTTAAAAGGCTGGCAGGGTTTAAACTTTAAATTGAAGTTTAAAGGGTTAAGCAGGATTTAAAGCAAAGTTTAAATCAAAAATTTTAAAGTATGGATTCAATTTAATTTGTATCCTAGTTGAGATAAAATAATTTTTTTAAATTATAATGTTTGAACAAATTTAAATGTTTTAAAGTATATTTTAAAAAGGTTTTGAATTTAAATAAATTAAATGTTAAGTGTTCTTTAACATTTGGTTTAAAAAGAGTTTGTAAAATTTGATTTAAATTTGGTTAAAGTTGAATTTGAAATTTAATTTAAATCTTTAAATTGAAATAAGAGAAAAAGGAAGATTTAAAGTAAAGGATTTCAAAACCTTTTGTAAATGATAATTAAAATGTTAATACTTAAATTTGGAGATTTAATAATATAGGAGTCATTCAATTTATAAGGTAATTAAGGAGTAATTTGGTAATTTAATTAATTAATGGTTTAATGTTAATTAATTAAATAATTAAGATTTTAAGTTAATTAATTGAGAGTTAATTAATTTGAAATTAAGAAATTATTAATTAGTTAAGTGTAGATTATTAATAAATGATAATCATTTGAAAAATTGGTTAAGTATAAATTACTTAATAAAAGTAATTAAAGAAATAAATTACTAAAGGTAATTAATTAAATTTGTTAAGTTTAAATTAATTTGTTTAATTAATTTAAGAAACCACTTGATGATTTTATAATTACTTAAGTATAATTAATGGAAGTATGAATTACTTAGGAAAGTAATTAAAGTTAATTAGTGGATGTAATTAACTGAAGATGATTTAATAGTAAAAGTAATTTGGGTTTAATTACTTTGAATAATTAATCAAGGGATTAATTAAAAGATAATTAATTAATGAGTAATTTATTTATGGAAGAGTAATTAAGGGTAGTTAATTACTAATTGAGATTAATCAAAGGTGATTAATAAATACGATTAATTAAAGATTAATTATTAAATGTAATTAATTTAAATGGAATAATTAATTTAAAAGTAATTAAGGATCATTAATTAATATAATTAAAGATGAAATTAAGGATTGATTAATTAAACTAATTAATCAATAATAAGTGATTAAAGTAATTAATTAATTGTAATTAATTAAAGATTAATGTAATTAAGTATGGTTAATTAATTATGAAGTAATTAAAGATTAATTACTGAATGGTTTAAGATAATTAATTGTGAAATTAATTAAGTATAAATTACTTAAAGTAATTAAAGGGTAAGTAATCAGGATTGATTAATTAAAATGGATACTTAAAGTATGATTAATTAATTGGTTTAATTAATAATTAAGTAAGTAGGATTTATAGGATGAAGTAATTAATTTAATTCACTTTAAATTAATTAGAGATGATAAATCATTACTTAAGAATGGATGAATGATATTGAATGCTTTGCATTGTTGATATCTCTGATAAGAGATGTGCTGATCTATGATATAGATGTTTGGTTGGATTGAAATGATAATATGAATTATCTATTGTAAATTATCTATCTGTGTGTAGTATAGATAAGAATTGAATTGTTTTAACCTTAAAACAACTTGGCCTTAAAAGATACGTTTTGGATTTCGATGAGACCGGGATCGGGTTTCCGTATACCGGAATTCCAGGTCTGGAGACCCGAATACCACATCGATCCAAATTTACGATAGGTCGTGAATCTCAAGTGAAGATGAAGATTCAGAGTGCAAGGGTTATTGTCGTTAACTCTGAGGGTGATTCCAACACGAGTGTAACGAGATAATGCCTTCGGTTTCGTTCGAACCCGGAACGAACTTGTATGGATTGAATGCTATCAGAACATCGTCAGGTGGACGATGAGCATTCTATGTGATGTGTTCTGATTTAAAGGTAAATCGTGACCTCAAGCCTCATCAACCGGGAATGGCTAAAACAGGGGAGGTGCAGCAAGGCTTCGTGGGTAGCACCCACTGAGAGTAAGGTCATCCCTGTCTAGAGAAGTTCCTTCTTTTATTTCGGCTTAGTGGTGCAGTTGGCGACGGCCATCTGTGGGGTGATTTTATTCGGAATTATCCAGTAAGGGATGGTTCCGGCTTTGTGTTGCAGGGGATTGGGAGTGATCCTCGGTACGGTGATCTAGGCCCCGTATTGTGATGAGCGGTACCCCGGTAGCTCTGCCATTGTATGGAAATCCAAATTCCAATAAGTGATAACGGACTTGATTGTATACTTATGTATGCTGGAATTTAATAATGTAACAATTTCGGCTATTTCATATTTATTTGAAAACCCTAGACCCTATTATAATACAATCGAATTTCCTATCAAATGTTTTGGTTATCGTAAGGTAAAAACTTTTCCGTGTTTATGTGCGGGAAGTCTTACGAGATACCTTTTCTTTCCAAATGGTTTTCAAAGTTAAACAAGTTTAACCTGTTACTCACACCAGACCCATGTCTGACCCAAGTGTTTATTTCTGTTTTCTAAACTCTTGGGTACTCAAATTTTTACGAGTAGCCAAGGGATTCAGGTTTAGCTTTGACGAATTGTGGAGGAGCAATGGAGCAGGAGGCTTCAGCGTTGTAGATATATATAGTAGTTCCGCTGTGTCTGTATCTCTGTAGTGTATTGAGTTGTAATGTCTAGACAGATGTTTATAACTGACTAGTATGTGATGTATATGTTGTGTAACTCTGATAAGTGTTGTATACTATGTAATAGTTTATGTTATTAATATAATTTATTCGTTCCGCTGTGAGATCGTTGTTGTTGTTTCTTTCTTCTCTTCTCTTCTTTTCTATTTTCTACCCCTTTCTTTCTTATTAATGATGCGTCATTCTGTGGAATGAGTGGCGGGTTATTACAACTTTTATTCCACATGGCTGCAAAACTTCTCCTTTTCGATTTCTTTCCTTGGCCGAGTCGATTCTGAGGACAATTGGGCTTGATATGACCGGGTTTATTGCACTTGTGACAAATGATCTCCTGCTCTTCTGATTTGTCTAGTACTTTGATTATTATTCTTTTCAATTGTTGATTTAGAGCTGGATTTCCGTATTTGTGGTTCCACCTTTTGAATTTCTTTATTATCAGTGCCAGTTCAGCTGCTCCATCATCGTCATCTTCACTTTCGGTTGTTCCTTTGAGAGCTATTGTTTTATTTCGCGTATCACCTCCTTCATGTTCTTCCTTGAATTTCATTTCTAGCTCATAAGTGGTGAGATTTCCGATGAGTTCTTCAACTTTAACTTGTTTCAAATCCTTTGATTCTTGAATGGCAGTAACATTCGCTTCAAAATTTTGTGGAAGGACTTTGAGGATTTTCCGGATTATTTCCAATTCTGTGTATGGTTTTTCCAAGAGCTTTTAATTTATATACGAGATTAGAAAGTCATCCGTACATCTCTTTGACATTCTCATCCTTGGTCATTGTGAAGTTCTCATATTCGCTACTAAGCATGGCAAGGCGAGATTCCTTGACTTGAGATGTTCCTTCGTGAGTCACTTCAAGTGTGTGCCAGATTTCCTGCGCAGTTAGACAATGTGAGACGCGATTAAATTCAATTTGATCTAATGAACAGATAATAGAATTCATATCTTTAGCATTAGCATTCTGTAGTTTATTTTCAAGATTTGTCCATTGATCCATCGGGTTTTCAATTTCTTGATTATCTACCACTATAGTTGGTGTCATATATCCTGTCTCAACAATATTCCAAGCATCAATGGTTTTCAGAAAAAAATTCATTCTATTTTTCCAGTAAGCATATTCACCATTGAAGATTAGTGGTCAAACTATGGACTGCCCCTCAGCAAAACCGTTATTAAACGAAGCCATTTAAAAATCAAATTTTTAAAACAAAAATTGGTTTTTGTTCTTAGCTCTGATACCACTCGTAGGATCGATTTCACCCTAGAGGGGGGTGAATAGGGTGATACTAATAATTATAAAAATTAATGCGGAAATATATATAATAATTGCAGCACATATAATAGCAGAATAATAAAAGCAGAAATAGAACAACACAGATTTACCCAGCTTCGGTAAAACCCTGCCTACGTGTTGCCCCCAAGGTTTCTACTAGAAATTAAGTAGTCAAATGCTTACACACGTAAACTCACGACATCCGCTATCGACTAACCTAACTCTACGCTCAAAACCCTGCCACAACTCAGCCACTTAGTTGCGAATTCTCGAACTACACCACCGTAGTCCGTCCCCTAGTCACACGACTAGAATTTTATAAAAGTTGAAAAGTAAATTACAAAATAAAAACAACTCAAAAATAAGAAACCCTAATTTAAAAAATAAATCCCAATAGTATTTAAAAGCCGGCCCAACAAAATAGTGAGAAAAATATGTCCCCTATTCTTTTTATATTATCGGCCGCTTTCTCTTTCGTCCAGAACTTCGCTCCTCTTTCAACAATTTAGGGCTTCTGCTTTGTGGAAGCCGCCGCTTGAAAAATGTTGCTCGAAATCTTGCTAGTATGCTTTTAATTCACTTCAAGGCTCGAATCGTCTGTTACTTTCGTTCCTTTGCGGCTGCTTCTCGATCGAGCTCGAATCGAACAAAACTGGTATGCGATTTCCTTTATTTATTCTCGTTGATATGCTTGAACTCGATAATCTAATTGCCGATGATGTTAATGATATTTATAGGGAATCGATCCCCTTAATATTCGTTCAAATATTTTGTTTGAATTCATCTGCTAATTTTGCTTGGTCGTTCGATTTTACATGAATACAGGTGATTTCTTTAGACTGGTTCAATTCGAATATTTTCTGATGTTCTTTGCTTTATTACCACGACTTTGATTCTGACTTGTTCGATTCTACCTTGGTCACCATGGCTTTGACTTTGGTATTTAAAATTGTGATAATCTGGACTTGTTCGATTCTTGTTATCACCTGGCTTTGACTCTGACTTGTTCGAACTCTTTTTGCTCTGATTGAAAATGTGTGACCCACTACTTTGATTCTTTTTTTTAAACACTGCTGCCTCATTTCGTTCACTGCCTGGTCTGCATTGTATGTTGATCTAGTCGCACTTCATTTTGATTGCACTTGAGTCATGTCATTACTACTGCTTGTTTCTGTGATGATTGTATTTGTTGTGTATGAACTTGCTGTATCACCATATATGTACATACATACATATGTATGTGTGTGTGTATAATTGTTGTTCTGTTGTTGCCTCTGGTTGTGATTTACTTGAGTCTGATCTTGTAACATGTCTGGTGTTGTTCCACTTGCATGCTATCATTGAGTTCATGTTGTATTCATTTTAGTTAAAGATGACTGGTATCATTTGAATGCTTGTATACTTCATATGAAGTCTAGTCTTGTTTCCACTACACACACATATATATATATATGTGTGTGTGTGTGTGTGTGTGTGTGTGTGTATGTGTATGTATGTATGTATGTATGTATGTATGTATGTATGTATGTATGTATGTATACATGTGTATTCATGTATATATGTATGTTGAGACTTTTCTATGATCTAGTTGCCTTTCACTTTGTTTCAGAGCTTTACTACATTGTGTAGTCTATTTCACATGCTTCTAGCTTCATCTATTTTCTCTGTTGTCATGTTGTATATGTTTCTTTTCATCTGGATACTTGCATTCATACTTCGTGTTGCATTATGTTGTAAGTTGTGGTCTGCACTTCATATGAAGTCTTCATTGTTTATGCCTCTATTCTTGTAGTCTTCTCTGATCTGATGAAGCTATGGCTTTGGTTTCACTTGAGTCAGAGCTTGTGTCTTATCTGGTTCACCTGAACTTTTAATTTGCTCATGTTCATGCCACTTATTTCAAGACTGTTTGCATCCCTTGTTTCCTCAGAGTTGCATTCATGTGTATGTTATGTATGGTGGCATGTTGTATGTATTGACTGTTACTCTTTGATCATTTCATTTTGAGATAACTATGCACATACAAACATGAATATACATTTATATGTATGTATGTGTATAATTATTGTGCCTTTGTGTACATTATGTTTGGAGCAGTTCTCTTTGGTTCGTTTATTTGTTATGTTGTGTTCAATTGGTAGCTGCAGTGTCATGTTGGTACCTTTGTTGCATTGCATCATGTGCTTCCATATGCATATGTTGTGTGTTACTGATCTGGTTGCACTTGTTGTTGGTCTGGTCTGTAGCTTGTTGACATTTGTATTGTGTTCATATGCGGTCTGCTTGCATTTACTTCAAGTGCTCCTTTGTGTTTGTACTAGGTTGTAGCCTCTGTTGCTTCGAGTCAGTTCATTATTTGCTTGTAGTATCTTGAAGTTGTAGCCTTGCTGTAGCTTGATTGTGTGAGAAATGCGGATTATGGATCTTAAGGCTGGAATAACACTAGAGGGGGGTGAATAGTGTTTTGTGGATTTTCTAAATCTTTTTGAAAGTTATGTAAATTTAATCACCAACAAATGCAATTCACAAACACAGATATAATCACAGAATCAGACACAGATGCAAATAATAAATAAAAGTAGTAAAGGAAAGAACACACCAGGATTTTATAATGGTTCGGAGTTACCCTACATCCAGTCCCGCACAAACGTACGGATTCCTTATCAAAAATAATCTCCCAGATTACACCCTCGATTTCAAGGCCACGAGGTACGCCCTCCTGTATTCGAGTCCGGGGCAAACTCTCTTGATTTACCAGGCCACAAGATCACCTAATTGATTTCCGGGGCAACAATCACACCCAATTGATTTCAAGGCTCAACCGCACCTTTTACTCAACAGTTTGATTTACAAATAATCCTATAACTCTGAATAGCACTGAGATCTTATGAAGAGAGTGGCAGAGAATCAAACAAGAGATAATCAAGTTTGATTCACTTGGTATTTCGGCAGAGTATAGTTTGGAATTCTTTAGAATAAATGTGGAAGATGAAGAGAAGAGAAAACAAGTGAAATCTGATTAAAAATTCGTTTAGAACTACTGGTATTTATAGGAAATCAACAGCCATATCTATTCGTGAAAGGGTACGATGAATAGACACTTCTTTTTAAAATTTGAATTTGGAATTTAACGGACACCATGTCGACATGGGGGGTTGAGGGATGTCGACATGCTCTAGGCAAAATTGATGATTTTGATTTTCTTATTAAAATTGGTTTCTATAATTTGTCAAAACGATTTCTAAACATTGTAAATATATTTGAATATAGTTTAAACATATAAAAGAGTTTAGAAAGTAATTTTTAATATATATAATCTTAATCTATAATTTAAAATCTAAGTAAATAAATATTTTAAAGCTAAATATTTAAAACAAGAGATAGTTTAAAATCATTGACAATTTTGAAATCAAAATATTAAAAATGATAAAGATATTTTTGAGGCTAAAATATTTGAAACAAGAGAGATGTCTTTTTGAAAAGAAGGTTTTGAAAACATTAAAAATAAGATATATATTTTTGAAAAACATTTTTATAAAATTAGTGGATATTAAAATAGGACAACTATATGTTCCACTAGATATTGTCGTGGGTTCCATCCCACTAGGGTTCCATCCCTTTAACAGGCTCGAAGTGGATTCCATTCCACGAATAAATTTCGAATAAAGATGTAAGTGCTTTCAAGAGGTTGTAACATAATTCTAGAATCAATACTTATCTTGTACTATTAAAATCTTGAACTCTTGATAACTTGATTTCTTGATACTCATGAGTCTTCAATCTTGATATCTTTGATCTTTAAATTCATCAGTCTTGTATCTCTATACTGTACAGTCTTCATTCTTGGTACCTGCATGTTTATATCCTGCATATACATATATATATATATATATATATATCTAAACTATAATGTTAGTATTTATATTTTATAACAAGCCCTAAGGTTGTTGTCATCAAAACCATCCTTCTCAAGGACTAACAATCTCCCCCTTTTTGATGATGACAACCTATGTTTATAAAATATACTTCACCTTCTCTATAACTCCCCCTAATACTAATAACTCCCCCTAAAACTAATAACTCCCCCTTAATCTAAGCCTAACTACTCTATTTTATACTTCTCTCCCTTTGTCATCAACAAAAACTAATTCTAAACTAATATAGCTCTCCCTTAATCTAATATTATCTAAACTAAATGCTAATAAGGAAGTATAATTAGCGAAACAAAAGAAATCTTATCATATACGATGTTGTATTTACTTATATATATGGAACATAAACACACAAATATATTCAAGTATATAAATTATCGAATAACACTACTAACGAGAGTTTTTGACAATTGGAGATTTGTGAATCGAACAATTTGGATAATGAAAACAAAAGTTTCCACATTGTTCGACCAAATTCCCATCTTTGTCAAAATAGACTTTGCCTACGTAGACCACTTTGTCGTCTTCTTCCATAGGTGCTTCTTCTTCCTCTTTGCTATGCTCTAAGGGGTTATGCACTTGAATGTTAGGAGAATCTTCTTCAATCACAGTAGGATTTGCATGATTATCCATTAGAAATTTCTGCAAATTCCGAAGAATTTTGCCTTGTTTTCTTGTTCTTTTGCCATCCTTATTTTCACAACTTGAAGTTCAGTCAACATTTGCATGGCATCCTTCATAGATTCTTCAATCTTTATCACACATGCCAGTGTAGTGCGTTGGAATTGACCAGAATGAGGAGAAGGGAAAGAAATGGTGTCAATTTGGTTGGATTTAGTGGAGGAGGCCATTATTTTTTATTTACAGAAGTTTTATTTCAGAGAAAGAAAAGTGAGAAGACAGAAAAATTCGAAATACATAGGTTTATATAACTACCAAATTGATTTTAGTGAGAAAATCAAAATTTAAAATTTTGTCGTTGTATGTCGACATGGGTGGTAGGGGTATGTCGACATCCTTATGAAAACTTGATTTTCTTGTATATATGTTACTATATCTATATTCTATATCTCAGTTATTGAACAAATGCCTAGTTCTCTTCTTAATTTAGTAAATATAGGTTGATTTAAGGCTTTGGTGAAAATATAAGCAATTTGATTCTCGGAGTTGATATATTCAAGAGAAATAATCTCTTTACTTATATTATCTCTGAAAAAATGATGTCTGATATCAATATGTTTAGTCCTAGCATGATGAGTAGTATTTTTAGACAAATTTATTGCACTAGAATTATCACAATAAATTGGTGATTTTGAAATTGTTAATCCAAAATCTTTTAGAGTTTGTTGCATATAAATGACTTGGGAGCAAGCCAAAGCAGCAGAGATATATTCTGCTTCAGTTGTTGATAAAGAATCAGTATTTTGTTTTTTGCTAAACCATGAAACCAGAGAATGCCCCAAAAAGTGACAAGTTCCACTTGTACTTTTTCGGTCAGATTTGCAACCACCATAGTCAGCATCACGATAAGAAATTAAATCAAATGAATCATTTTAGGGTAAAATAAACCATAGTCAAAAGTATGTTTAACATATCTTATGATACGTTTCACAGCTTTTAAGTGAGTTTCTTTGGGTTGAGATTGGTATCTTGCACAGAGACAAACACCATGCATGATATCAGGTCTACTCGCAGTGATATAGAGTAGTGATCCAATCATTCCCCTATATAGTTTTTGATTTACATCTTTTGAAAGATCTTCTTTATTTAAAGCTTCATTGGTTGTCATGGGAGTGGGTTTTCCACTTGCAGTAGTCATACCAAATTTACTCACTAGATCCCTAGCATATTTTTCTTGACTAATAAAAATACCATTATCTAATTGTTTTATTTGTAAACCTAAGAAGAAAGTAAGTTCACCCATATGACTCATCTCAAACTCTTTTGTCATTATTTCAGAAAATTCTTTATCCATTTCATGATTAGTTGAACCAAAAATAATATCATCTACATAAACTTGTACTAGTTGAATATCATTTTTATTTCTTTTAATGAAAAGAGTATTATCTACCTTACCAATTTCTAAATTTGATTGTAATAAAAAATATCTTAGTCTGTCATACCATGCTCTAGGAGCTTGTCTCAGACCATATAGAGCTTTCTTAAGTTTGAAAACATGGTTTGGAAATCTTTCATCTTCAAAGAGTGGAGGTTGTTCAACATAAACTTCCTCTTTAACAAATCCATTTAGAAAAGCACTTTTAACATCCATTTGAAATAATTTTAAATTATTACAATTTGCGAAAGCAAGTAGAATTCTAATTGCTTCTAATCTTGCTATGGGTGCAAAGGTTTCATCAAAATCTATTCCTTCTTCTTAACAATAACCTTGTGCGACTAATCGAGCTTTATTTCTTACGACCTCACCAAGTTCATTCATTTTATTTTTATAAACCCATTTTGTTCCAATTATACTTTTATCCTTAGGTCTAGGAACAAGTTCCCAAACATCATTTCTGGTGAACTGATTCAATTCTTCTTGCATAGCAAGAATCCATGAATCATCAGATGATGCTTCCTTTGGATTTTTCGGTTCAATAGTTGATATAAAAGCTACATTACTCATGTTATTTAGTTGATTTCTAGTTCTAACAATAGATTCAATGTTTCCTAGTATATTTTCTATAGGATGATCTTTTAATAGCCTAATTCTTTTATTAGTTTGAATGATTTCACAATTAGTTTCATTAGGTTCATTATTTAAAGTTACAAAATCTTCTTCATCTTCTATTTGTACAGTATCTTTAAAATTTTCATCAAAAGATACATGCATTGTTTCTTCAATAGTGTTAGTTCTTAAATTATAAACTCTAAATGCTTTACTTCTATTAAAATATCCGATGAAGATACCTTTGTCGGATTTAGGTTCAAATTTATCTAAATTATCTTTTGTATTAAGAATAAAACACTTACTACCAAAAACTTTAAAATAAGCTACTATGGGTTTCTTATTGTAAAGTAATTCATATGGTTTTTTATTAGTTAATGGTCTAATTAAAATCCTATTTAATATATAACAAGCTGTAGCGACTGCTTCAGCCCAAAAGTTTTTAGGTAAGTTACCATCAGAAAGCATTGTTCTAGCACACTCTTGAATCGTTCTATTCTTACGTTCTACCACTCCGTTTTGTTGTGGAGTTCTTGGAAAAGGGAAATTATGAGTTATTCCCTTTTTATTGCAGAATCTCTCAACATTTTCATTTTCAAATTCCCCACCATGATCACTACGAATAGTTATAATTTTTAAAGAAAGTAGGTTTAGAAGTCTTTTTGTAAAAAATTTAAATGAATCAAAAGTATCACTTTTATGTTTCATAAGAATTGTCCATGTAAACCTAGAATAATCATCTACAATTACAAAGACATATTTATTGTGATTTATTGATTGAATTTGAGATGGACCAAATAAATCTAGATGAAGTAACTCAAGAGGTTTTGAAGTTGAAATCATATCTTTTAATTTGAAAGAACTCTTCCTAAGTTTTCCTAATTGGAAAGCATGACATATACTATCTACTTTAAAGTTTAACTTGGGAAGACCTCTAACTAAGTCAAGTTTTGATAACCTAGATAACAGTTTGAAATTTAAATGACCAAATCTTTTATGCCAAATCCAAGGGTCACTTGTATTAGCCAAAAGACATAAGTTATCATTTGAGACTTTCATACTAAGGATGTAAATATTTTTCTTCCTAATTCCTTCAAATATAATATTTGAATTATTATCTTCGATGTGACACTTATCTTTTTCAAATTTAATCGTGTATTCGTTATCGCAAAGTTGACTAATGCTAAGCAGATTGTGTTTCAGATTCTTAACTAATAAAACATTAGAAATAGTAGAAGTTTTAGAGTTACCGACATTGCCGATGCCAATCACATATCCTTTTGAGTTGTCTCCAAAATTAACAAATCCTCCATCTTTATAGATAATATCATTCAGTATATCTGGATTACCAGTCATGTGTCTTGAACATCCACTATCAAGTATCCGCTTAGTCTTCTGGATTTGCACAATTTGTCCATTGAGTGTTGATTCTTCAAAGGCCATATAACATTTTTCTTTCTTCACAGGATTAAAACTTGGTAGATAACTTGGTTTTCTATAATAACTATATGCAGACTTATGAGACAATGATGATTTGAACAGTTTTAAACTAGTGTTAACAAAATCCCCAAAAATAGCCATTTTAAAAACATTTTAAAAATTCAGATTATGAAAACTTTGAAAACCTTGCTCTGATACCAAATGTGAGAAATGCGGATTATGGAACTTAAGGCTGGAATAACTGTAACAACCCGCATATTCTATGATTGAATATTTAAATATTTTATTTAAATATAGAATCGTTAATCGAATTGAAGTCCGAAAAGCTACTTTTTGCAAACAGTCGAATTAGGACTCGAGACCACTTCCGTTGAGTTCAAAATGTCGTTTGCGACCTTTTTTAGTATAAGCTTCGATATGTTTGGAGTTAGTAGAATTTTGCTACTTTTTCACATAGGGTTTTGGGTTTGGGTTCAGCCCATTTGCCCAATTCTGGTTATATCAACCCAGCCCCTCTCCACTTCTCTTCATTCATTCCTCATTTCCTAACTCTCTCAAGCTCAAGAGAATAATGGGGGAAAAGATTGGAAATGGAAATTCCTAAGCCCTAGTTCCATTGCAAATTCAAGCTCCTACTTCCAAATTCAAGAAGAAGCTTTGGTAAGCCTTCCCTTCACCTTCTCCAACTCCTTCTCCATTCAATTTCAGAAATTCCCTAAACCTAATTTAGGAAATGTTTCTCTTTTGAGCATAGATTCAAGCTCATTTGGGTTGTGTTGAAGAGTGGTTGATTCTCCCTTTGCTTTCAAGCTCCTTCTTCATTTGTTTGGGTTCAAAGGTGAGATTTTTATCTCACATCTTAAACTATATTTATCTTCGATTGTTAGGTATGAATTCCTAACACTTATTCTTGTGCAATTGTTTTTGGTTTGGATTGATTTGGTGAATATTCCAATTTTTAGTGTTTTGAGTTCAATTCTTTAAAAATCCAAACTTTGATCTTTGATCATGATTTTTGTGATGCATTGAAGAGCTTATAAGGCCGGGTTGTCGTTAGGCTTAAATCCTTAGTGTCGTTGCTCGCGAAAATGCAATTCGGTTGAGATTCGGCCAATGAACTTGATAAGTTGGGCAGTGCTGGAAACAGGTCCGGTCGACCGAGCTCTGTAGTCAGTCGACCGACCTGCTTCCAAAAGTGCTAAGCACTTCTCTGTTTTGGGTTTGGTCGACCGGCTGCAGAGCTCAGTCGACCGACCTGCTTCCTGAGCTATTTTTTAGAACAGGGTCCGGTCGACCGAGCCCTGAAGCCGGCCGACCGACCTGATGCTGTTTGCCTATTTCGCCTATTTTGTGTGATTTCCAACTTTAATCGATTCGTGTGGTTTCCCTTTTGTTGTTATCATTTATTACCGACTTTGATGACTTCTTTTCTTTGGGAGTTATTGGAAATATCCATTTTGATGGATTTGATATCGATTTCTTTGGATTTTATTCACATCTTCGAATGTGAATTTTTATGATTGATTGTTTTTACAATCACTTCTATGATTTGTCACTTCAAAATATAAAGGTTTTCTATACTAGTATTAAATATCAAAACTTCTTCATCAAAACGATTTCAACTCTATTTTCAATATCAAAGCTCGTTTCTTAAAACCGTTTTCCAATCTATTAGTATATACAAACCTTTACTTCATTCGTATGAGAAAATATAATTAAACGGCTTAGCAAAACAAGTGGTATGAAACGCTTACGTTTACTTTGTCGGTTAATTTATGGACTTGTTCGATTGAAACTCTTGTGACAATTTTCTAGTGGAGATCTACAATCTGTTCGTAAATATTTGAGTTAAGCAAGTGGTTATGGGACATGAAGCTAAACTCTTATATTTACTAGCTTAGTGTAATCGACACTTCCTTATGATCATGACGATCATTCTTGTGATTTAGACTAGCAATGTGCGATGTCTCTTTGTCCGTGTGAAGGACTGTATTTCTTTTTATTGAGCTTCGTCTCAATTTATGCATGTGGCGTATCTTTCTAGGTGCGTCGATGCTTGTCACATTTGTGGAGCATTCGGCTCATAGGTCTTCGGACCATTCGTGGAGCATTCGGCTCATAGGTCTTCCGACCATTCGTGGAGCATTCGGCTCATAGGTCTTCCGACCATTCGTGGTGCATTCGGCTCATAGGTCTTCGGACCATTCGTGGTGCATTCGGCTCATAGGTCTTCGGACCATTCATGGAGCATTCGGCTCATAGGTCTTCGGACCATTCGTGGAGCATTCGGCTCATAGGTCTTCGGACCATTCGTGGAGCATTCGGCTCATAGGTCTTCGGACCATTCGTGGAGCATTCGGCTCATAGGTCTTCGGACCGTTCGTGGAGCATTCGGCTCATAGGTCTTCGAACCATTCGTGGAGCATTCGGCTCATTGGTCTTCGGACCGTTCGTGGAGCATTCAGCTCATAGGCCTTTCCCCCTTTTATTGTGATTTCTGGATTTCTAATTGATGATTTCTGGAATTTATGTTTCACCACTTTTTTCAGTTGGCATTGATATGTATGTCATTTATTGTGGCTTGGTGAATTAAATAAAGAATATGATATTCTTTTTGATGCTATGAGATTCTTGAGATTTTGTATGACTTTCGTGATTTTCTAATGTATACTTATCACAGTATGACTTTATTGTTATCATACGTTTTATTATCATATCTCATATTCTATCTCATTTTATCTGATAATTATAGCTAGACTGATCCGTTTATTATTTTCTTCTTAAATAATACTCGGGTCAGACTGAGATTTTACAGGTACTTCTTCATGACTTCCTATCTGGAACCATCATCTGACTTTTGGTTAACTACTCTAGTTTAGTAGTTTTTGTTGTATACATTTGAGATTAGACTCCTTGATGTATACATATTCTTTTGGCTAGCACTTGTATCTATTGTTTCGTGTTATTGTGGATCTTTCAGACCACTACTCTGATGTACACTTTCATGTGTTATATTCATATCTATTTCCGCCTTTGTGATATGAATTGCCTGTGACTGATTTATGTTATGCTTATTTCTATATTTGTTTCCGAGGTCCATATAGCCACTGTGTAGTAGTTTTGAGTTTGTATCTGTATGTCGGATTTCCTCTTGAGATGAAAAGTTATATTTTTATCTGGCATATCGGTACTCGCACAAAGCTATTATACAGATGGTCGCTTCTCAACAGCCTTATTCTCCGCGCTAGTTGACGGCATCACCTCGTGGTGTCCTTGGCTAGCGTGGGTATAGAGGTGGGGCGTCACAGCTTGGTATCAGAGCCAAACTTCGGAACAATGTAGAATAATCTAGCAAGGATCATGTCCTAAGTCTTTCTTAGGAATCGTGCCATAGGATTTGATTTGAGTCTTCGTACCGTTCTATCCTATTTCTTTTTATGATACCTTGTTTTATCAATCATGATTGTTTGATATTCATTCTGAGAATAACTTTTTCTTCTTTCTTTCTTTCTTAAAGAAGAGAAATGGTTAGATTTGGCCGTACCAACTTCGGTCAATCCAGTGCTACTCCTCCGGAGGGTGTATTTATGTCTACCCAGCAGATTTCTATTTTTCCTTTGTGATTTCGATTCCAATTTGATGGCATCATTTTATTCTTTAAGCCCTCATGATGAGGAAAGCGTTATTTCTCTCATTCATGTAGTTTGAGAATTTCCGGTATTTTTGAGCTTGTCTTAGGATTATCACCTAAGCAATATCTTGAGTGGTGATAAGGTCTTTTTGGCTCGACCTTACCATCGGTTTTCTTTAGCTACGAGTTGCGGAAGTTAGCATCCACTTACCGCATTCCGCACTCGTTATGATTCTTATGAATGACTTATTATGTCATTCAGTTTGTCCAACTTATTTCATCCATTTTATAAATCGAGTCTTCTATGAGTATCTCGATGACTTCATTTTTGTATTTATTGATTTTGGATGAAAATAGCAATTTAAAATTTTGCAAATCTTTTTCATAAGATTTATTTATAAGTACAATTGGATTTTTGTTCTTTAAGCAAACAAAGAATATTCTTAAAAGTTTTTAAGAAACATGTTTATTATCTTGAAGATGATTTTGTGATTGTATTGCCCATTGAGTGCTTTAAGAATTTTGGTCGATGCGCTTAATCAACGTTATCGATAGGAATCTCCTAAACGCTTTGATGAGACAAACAGACACAGTAAATTGATTTGGAATAAGTAAATTTTTCTAAAAAGAATTATTACATAAAGATAATTGTAATTTTGAAAGTCTTAGCTTTTCGGGAAAGAAGATTATTTTAAAAGAACTCTTTCTTTTCAATATTCCTAATTCTTGTTATTCCCGTAGGGAACCAAGATTTTATCTTTTGTACCAATGCTATATCGTATTGGTTTGGATTCCGTTCTCTGGCCAAAGAGAACATGCTATCATTTATTCTTCTAAAAAGTTATAGCCTATCGAGACTAGGTATGCCACTCATGATCTAGTGCTCGCGGCTATTGTTTTCGCTTTTAGAGTTTGGCATCAACATTTTTGGGGGAGAAATTTGTTCTCCGCCTCGATCATAAATCTTTGGAATATTTATTTTCTCATAAGGAACTTCATGTTGACTCGAGTTCCTGGCATCTTATGATCTTGATATTCTTTTTGTTCCCAGAAGGGAGATCGTGTTGCCAATGCGCTTAGTCATAAGCAACAAGTGGTTGATTCTTTGATGATGTCTGAATGGAATTATCTTTTTATTAAGTTCATCGGACATTTTGATATACTTCGTTTTATTGAGCTTTATCTCATTTCTTTTATGGACTAGCGTTCGATGTTCTTTTATGGTGTTCGGTTCATTTGACGTACCGTTTGCACTACGTCGATGTTCTGAATTATTTGAGCTTTGGTTCATCTGGCGTACCGTTATTGTACTATGCCGTTGTTCCAAATTATTCGAGTTTCTCGTTTCTCTGGCGTACCGTTATTGTACTACGCCGTTGCACCGGCTCAATTTTCTGCTATCCATGACGTTTTCCCACGTCTTCCAACTACGCAAATGCCTTAGGGATTCCAATTTTATTCTTAAGCCTGGAATTATTGTGGAAAATTGAAGTTTCGCCTATTTGACTTTTGAGCAACATTTTATTCGCATCATTGCTTCGGAGGTTGAGCGCCTTCGAAATAAAGATGTTCTTCTTGTGAAAGTTCTATGGTTCTCAAATCCCAAGGATTGCTCTTGGGAAATCTAGAGAATTTATTGAGCGAACTCGTCCGGGTTTACTCTTTCGTGCTCTTTATGGTGAACTTCTTATTTCAAATTTTCTTTTGTGTTGATATGCTTTTATGGTTGTTACTCTTTATTTTCTTCTTAAGTATTGCGAGGACGCAATTTCTTTAAGGAGGGGAGTCTGTAACAACCTGCATATTCTACGATTGAATATTTAAATATTTTATTTAAATATAGAATCGTTAATCGAATTGAAGTCCTAAAAGCTACTTTTTGCAAACAGTCGAATTAGGACTCGAGACCACTTCCGTTGAGTTCAAAATGTCGTTTGCGATCTTTTTTAGTATAAGCTTCGATATGTTTGGAGTTAGTAGAATTTTGCTACTTTTTCACATAGGGCTTTGGGTTTGGGTTCAGCCCATTTGCCCAATTCTGGTTATATCAACCCAGCCCCTCTCCACTTCTCTTCATTCATTCCTCATTTCCTAACTCTCTCAAGCTCAAGAGAATAATGGGGGAAAAGATTGGAAATGGAAATTCCTAAGCCCTAGTTCCATTGCAAATTCAAGCTCCTACTTCCAAATTCAAGAAGAAGCTTTGGTAAGCCTTCCCTTCATCTTCTCCAACTCCTTCTCCATTCAATTTCAGAAATTCCCTAAACCTAATTTAGGAAATTTTTCTCTTTTGAGCATAGATTCAAGCTCATTTGGGTTGTGTTGAAGAGTGGTTGATTCTCCCTTTGCTTTCAAGCTCCTTCTTCATTTGTTTGGGTTCAAAGGTGAGATTTTTATCTCACATCTTAAACTATATTTATCTTCGATTGTTAGGTATGAATTCCTAACACTTATTCTTGTGCAATTGTTTTTGGTTTGGATTGATTTGGTGAATATTCCAATTTATAGTGTTTTGAGTTCAATTCTTTAAAAATCCAAACTTTGATCTTTGATCCTGATTTTTGTGATGCATTGAAGAGCTTATAAGGCCGGGTTGTCGTTAGGCTTAAATCCTTAGTGTCGTTGCTCGCGAAAATGCAATTCGGTCGAGATTCTGCCAATGAACTTGATAAGTTGGGCAGTGCTGGAAACAGGTCCGGTCGACCGAGCTCTGTAGTCAGTCGACCGACCTGCTTCCAAAAGTGCTAAGCACTTCTCTGTTTTGGGTTTGGTCGACCGGCTGCAGAGCTCAGTCGACCGACCTGCTTCCCGAACTATTTTTCAGAACAGGGTCCGGTCGACCGAGCCCTGAAGCCGGCCGACCGACCTGATGCTGTTTGCCTATTTCGCCTATTTTGTGTGATTTCCAACTTTAATCGATTCGTGTGGTTTCCCTTTTGTTGTTATCATTTATTACCGACTTTGATGACTTCTTTTCTTTAGGAGTTATTGGAAATATCCATTTTGATGGATTTGATATCGATTTATTTGGATTTTATTCACATCTTCGAATGTGAATTTTTATGATTGATTGTTTCTACAATCACTTCTATGATTTGTCACTTCAAAATATAAAGGTTTTCTATACTAGTATTAAATATCAAAACTTCTTCATCAAAACGATTTCAACTCTATTTTCAATATCAAAGCTCGTTTCTTAAAACCGTTTTCCAATCTATTAGTATATACAAACCTTTACTTCATTCGTATGAGAAAATATAATTAAACGGCTTAGCAAAACAAGTGGTATGAAACGCTTGCGTTTACTTCGTCGGTTAATTTATGGACTTGTTCGATTGAAACTCTTGTGACAATTTTCTAGTGGAGATCTACAATCTGTTCGTAAATATTTGAGTAAAGCAAGTGGTTATGGGAC
The DNA here is from genome assembly GCA_030737815.1 of Allium fistulosum. Lineage (NCBI taxonomy): Eukaryota > Viridiplantae > Streptophyta > Magnoliopsida > Asparagales > Amaryllidaceae > Allium > Allium fistulosum. The sequence continues at coordinate 1,135,828,943 of CM060904.1, forward strand.
ATGAAGCTAAACTCTTATATTTACTAGCTTAGTGTAATCGACACTTCCTTATGATCATGACGATCATTCTTGTGATTTAGACTAGCAATGTGCGATGTCTCTTTGTCCGTGTGAAGGACTGTATTTCTTTTTATTGAGCTTCGTCTCAATTTATGCATGTGGCGTATCTTTCTAGGTGCGACGATGCTTGTCACATTCGTGGAGCATTCGGCTCATAGGTCTTCGGACCATTCGTGGAGCATTCGGCTCATAGGTCTTCGGACCATTCGTTTAGCATTCGGCTCATAGGTCTTCGGACCATTCTTGGAGCATTCGGCTCATAGGTCTTCGAACCATTCGTGGAGCATTCGGCTCATAGGTCTTCGGACCATTCGTGGAGCATTCGGCTCATAGGTCTTCGGACCATTCGTGGAGCATTCGGCTCATAGGTCTTCGGACCGTTCGTGGAGCATTCGGCTCATAGGTCTTCGGACCGTTCGTGGAGCATTCGGCTCATAGGTCTTTGGACCATTCGTGGAGCATTCGGCTCATTGGTCTTCGAACCGTTCGTGGAGCATTCGGCTCATAGGCCTTTCCCCCTTTTATTGTGATTTCTGGATTTCTAATTGATGATTTCTGGAATTTATGTTTCACCACCTTTTTCAGTTGGCATTGATATGTATGTCATTTATTGTGGCTTGGTGAATTAAATAAAGAATATGATATTCTTTTTGATGCTATGAGATTCTTGAGATTTTGTATGACTTTCGTGATTTTCTAATGTATACTTATCACATTATGACTTTATTGTTATCATACGTTTTATTATCATATCTCATATTCTATCTCATTTTATCTGATAATTATAGCTAGACTGATCCGTTTATTATTTTCTTCTTAAATAATACTCGGGTCAGACTGAGATTTTACATGTACTTCTTCATGACTTCCTATCTGGAACCATCATCTCACTTTTGGCTAACTACTCTAGTTTAGTAGTTTTTGTTGTATACATTTGAGATTAGACTCCTTGATGTATACATATTCTTTTGACTAGCACTTGTATCTATTCTTTCGTGTTATTGTGGATCTTTCAGACCACTACTCTGATGTACACTTTCATGTGTTATATTCATATCTATTTCCGCCTTTGTGATATGAATTGCGTGTGACTGATTTATGTTATGCTTATTTCTATATTTGTTTCCGAGGTCCATATAGCCACTGTGTAGTAGTTTTGAGTTTGTATCTGTATGTCGGATTTCCTCTTGAGATGAAAATTTATATTTTTATCTGGCATATCGGTACTCGCACAAAGCAATTATACAGATGGTCGCTCCTCAACAGCCTTATTCTCCGTGCTAGTTGACGGCATCACCTCGTGGTGTCCTTGGCTAGCGTAGGTATAGAGGTGGGGCGTCACAATAACACTAGAGGGGGGGTGAATAGTGTTTTGTGGATTTTCTAAATCTTTTTTAAACTTATGTAAATTTAATCACCAACAAATGCAATTCAAAGACACGGATATAATCACAGAATCAGACATAGATGCAAATAATAAATAAAAGCAGTAAAGGAAAGAACACACCAAGATTTTATACTTGTTCGGAGTTACCCTACATCCCGCATAAACGTACGGATTTTTTATCAAAAATAATCTCCTAATTACACCCTCGATTTCAAGGCCATGAGGTACACCCTCCTATATTCGAGTTCGGGGCAAACTCTCTTGATTTACCAGGCCACAAGATCACCTAATCGATTTCCGGGGCAATAATCAACCCAATTGATTTCAAGGCTCAACCGCTCCTTTTACTCAACAGTTTGATTTTCAAATAATCCTATAACTCTGAATAGCACTGAGATCTTATGGAGATAGTGGCAGAGAATCAAACAAGAGATAATCAAGTTTGATTCACTTGGTATTTCGGCAGAGTATAGTTTGGAATTCTTTAGAATAAATGTGGAAGATGAAAAGAAGAGAAAACAAGTGAAATCTGATTAAAAATTCATTTAGAACTACTGGTATTTATAGGAAATCAACAGCCATATCTATTCGTGAAAGGATACGACGAATAGATACTTCTTTTGAAAATTTGAATTTTGAATTTAACGGACATGTCGACATGGGGGTTGAGGGATGTCGACATGCTCTAGGCCAAATTGATGATTTTGATTTTCTTATTAAAATTGGTTTCTATAATTTGTCAAAACGATTTCTAAACATTGTAAATATATTTGAATATAGTTTAAACATATAAAAGAGTTTAGAAAGTAATTTTTAATATATATAATCTAAATCTATAAAGTGATTTAAAATCTGAGTAAATAAATATTTTAAAGCTAAATATTTAAAACAAGAGATAGTTTAAAATCAATGACAAATTTGAAATCAAAATATTAAAAATGATAAAGATAGTTTTGAGGCTAAAATATTTCAAACATGAGAGATGACTTTTTGAAAAGAAGGTTTTGAAAACATTTAAAATAAGAGATATATTTTTGAAAAACATTTTTATAAAATTAGTGGATATCAAAATAGGACCACTATATATTCCACTAGATATTGTCGTGGGTTCTATCCCTTTAACAAGCTCGAAGTGGATTCTATTCCACGAATAAATTTCGAGTAAAGATGTAAGTGCTTTCAAGAAGTTTTAACATAATTCTAGCCTCAATACTTATCTTGTACTATTAAAATCTTAAACTCTTGATAACTTGATTTCTTAATACTCATGAGTCTTCAATCTTGATATCTTTGATCTTTAAATTCATCAGTCTTGTATCTCTATACTTTACAGTCTTCATTCTTGGTACCTGCATGTTTATATCCTGCATATACATATATATATATATACTATAATGTTAGTATTTATATTTTATAACAAGTCCTAAGGTTTTTGTCATCAAAACCATCCTTCTCAAGGACTAACAGGTTGCTTGCATATTGAACCGGTCTGTGTTCACCTCAGTTTTGTATTGTTCGAGCCATACTTGTTTGCACTCATGTGTATATTTGAGATGTTGTATGTTGTATTGCGTGCACTTGAGTTGAATCCAGCCTCGGCTCAAGTTTGACCTTGTGCTCACCTGTTCCTGCATTTTTATCAAGTGTATATCAGTGTGCATTGCCTTGTAGCATGTACAGTGATACATTGTGCATGTCACAGGTTGTTCGTGTTTGATGAATTCAAAATGAAAATGATGATGAACAACCCAAATACTGAGGCATATAACATTTTTCAAACACAGATTTTATTTTACACTGTAAAAATATTTCTTTTTCAGTTTTACGTGTTAGTGTCTATTTTGCAGATAATTCAGATGCTGGATATAAATTGGAATATAGTTGAAGAACAAATATGAGTGAACGAGTGATATGTAGTGAGATGCAAATGTAAAAAATTGTGTTGAGATTTGAAATTGTATTGTAATTGAAATTTTGTATATATATAGTGAGAGCTCAAATTTTGTACTGTTCGAAAATTGTAATAAAATATTTGTTTGAATAAAATATCTGTTTGAATTTAAATTCTGTGTTATTTATTTTATTCAACAAATATTTATTTAATTATGTGAAAAACAAAATAGTACAATTAACAAATACATTTAAATGAATATATATATATGTTTATTATCATCAAACAAAAATCATATACTTGCATATTCAACACTTCATCTTATGGCCCATACCCATAATGACATCTCACATTAGTTTGCTATTTGTAGGAATTGGTAGCCAGATTAGTTAGGTAGATTTCCCTTATAGAATTTGGAACTAACCTCGTGTCATTATAAATATATTTATCATAATGATATCTCACATCAATAAAAGTGTACACAACTATTGGTAGCTTCAAAGTGAATGGCAGACTTCCTTCATGTAAATCTATTAACATCGCATCCTTATGACTTAGCCACAAATCAATTATTCTATGTATATACACACACACACTCATGTCACCGTTTCATAAATAAGGCCTTATAAGGAATCTTCCTTATTGCGCCTTAAAATAATAATTAGGCTATATAATAGTTTCCTCTTATTTTCGCCTCAAAATCAATTACCTTCCTAATGCGGGAAATAAATGTAAATGAATGCCTAATTAACTATGTCATATGCACAATAATTATATGTTAATTACATAAACGGAGATAAATAAATATTCGCGCCTAATAAGCTCTAAACAGACAGATTTTACGCTCTAAACTAGCGTTAAATGTCAATTCCCTAATCAATTATTATTATAAGTCCTTTTTCTTTAAATACCCAAGATTTCATGGGATTCTAATGTCCAAAATAGGAAATAAATACTCATAACCAAAACTTCAATAACAGACTTGTAAATAAAATAGAAACTCAATTTATTACACCAATTCAATGAAATATCTTAATCAATAAGAATTGCAATCTAAGCCCCACATTGCACCGACCCACCATTCATTCCACAGAATGACGCATCATTAATAAGAATGAAAGGGATGGAAAAGAGAAAAGAAGAGAAGAGAGAAAGAAACAACATCAGAATCTCAACAGCGGAACGAATAAATTATATTAATAACATAAGTATTACATAATATACAATGACTATCAGAGTTACACAGATTATACATCACATACTAGAGAGTTATAAACACCTGTCTAGTTATTACAACTCAATACAATACAAAGATCAACACACCTGGCTACTCGTAAAAATTTGAGTACCCAAGAGTTTATAAAACAGAAAATAAACACTTGGGTCAGACATGGGTCTGGTGTGAGTAACAGGTTAAAGTTGCTTAACTTTGAAAATCCTTTGAAAACAAAAGGTATCACGTAAGACTCCCCACACATAAACATGGGTAAGTTTTTACCTTACGCTAACCAAAACATTTGATAGGAAATCCAGTTATATTACAATAGGGTCTAGGGTTTTCAAGTAAAATACAGAAATAGCTGGAATGCTTACATCTCACGTTCCAACATAGTTGGGCACAACTAATACGTACGGCGCTTATTGGAGATTGGATTCCATACAATGGCAGGGCTACTGGGGTACCACCCATCACAGTACGTGGCCTAGATCAACGTACCGAGGATCACTCCCGACCACCTGCAACACAAAGCCGGAACCATCCCTTACTGGATAGTCCGAACAAGACAACCCCGCAGATGGCCGTCGCCAACTGCCCACTAAGCCGAAATAAAAGGAACTTCTAGACAGGGGAAAATCTTGTCCTACTTGAGCGCGACCCACTTAGCCTTGCTGCACCTCCCCTGTTTTAGCCATTCTCGGTTGATGAGGCTTGAGGATACAATTACCTTTAATCAGAACACATCACTTAGAATGCTCATCGTCCACCTGACGATGTTCTGGAAGCATTCAATCCATACAAGTTCGTTCCGGGTTCGAACGAAACCGAAGGCATTATCTCGTTACACTCATTTTAGAATCACCTTCAGAGTTAACGACAATAACCCTGAATCTTCATCTTCACTTGAGATTCACGACCTATCGTTAATTTGGATCGATGTGGTATTCGGATATCCAAATCTGGAAATCTGAAAAGTCCTCGGGTTGTGCTCGAGTAAAGCCTGGGTGCACTCGGGTGTGTTTTAAATGGGTTAAGTCCAATCAAAAATTTTAAATCACATTGTTAAGTAAATTTCTTCATTTGCAAGCAATACGAAGATGAGTTTAAAATGTAATATATTTTAAAGCTTAAATTTCAAATAAAAAAAAACTAAGTAATTTAGTTAGGACTTTCTTGTATAGGTTTATAAGTGGATATTTAAATTTGGTAAATGTTTAAATATATTCGAATTAAATTTAAAGTGTAATGTTTAAAATACACTTAAATGTTAATGAAATCATTAATAAAAAATTAATTATCTTAGAGATAATTAAGGTAATAAAGTGATTTAAATTAATAAGGTAATTAAAGAATGATTTATTTAATTTATAAATAATTTAGATTAATTTATAATTGGAAATGATTAATAATGAATTAATCTAAGATAATTTCTCAGGAAGGCAATTAAAGAAATGTTATTAGTTAATGAAGTTAATTAACTAGAAATTATTAAGTAATCAAATTTATGTGATTAATTTTGATAAATAATTAGATTAATTAATTAAGATAATCAATTGTAAATAGTTAATTACTTAATGAAAGTAATTAAGGGGTTAATTAATTATGTAATTGGTTTAAAGGTTAATTAATTAATATGATATATTAATTAAGGTAATTAATTTGAGGATAATTAATTAATTAAAGGTTAATTAATAAATGATTAAAGGTCAATTACTTAAAATGGTTTACCGTTAATTAATGATTAATTAACCAAGATTTGTAGTTATTCATAAGTAATTAATCTGGTATAAATTAAGTATGATCAGATATTAATTGATCCCACTTGTGAATGTTTGGACTTGACTGAATAATTGAATTGTTTGATATCTCTGATCTGTAATACTTTGTGATATATTCTGATTTGTGTGTGATCTATACTGTAGTTATTTATCTGGGATGAATGCAAATTATTATCTGTAATTTATATATCTGTGATCTGTGAATAAAAGATAAGCGTTATAGTTATATCGCTTATCGACTATATTTCTGTATTTTAATCTGTTATGATTGAATGATGTTGCACTATTGTGTTAAACCCCTGGACCACACCATACACACACAAATATGGATTTCACGAGGAAATCGATTAAGTCACAGATTTTGAAATAGTTAAAAGTTGAATATTTAAAACCAAATGTTTTGGAAATGGATTGGGTTTAAATGTGAAAAACTTTTGAAATGGAATTTCAAAGATGAAATTTATTTTGAGTAACTTGATTGAGTTTTGAAGTTTAAATAAATTTGATTTAAACTTAAATTCAAGATTTGAAATTGAATTCTATGATTTGAAACTAGGGATTAAAGATGTTATACTAGTTATATATGGGTTAAACCATTTTAAAAGTATAAATTTTGAGAATTTGAAATTAACCCAAGAACCTTAACTCGTATAAATAAATCAGATTTCCAAAATGAAAACTGTTTGTTTTAAAAGAATAAAAGCTTTCAGATAAGAAATGAAATTCCAGTTTAATTAAAGGAATTTCAAGATTGAATTGAAAAATGGTTTTTCCAAGTTATGAATGAATTCTTTCTGAAAGCTATGAATTAAATCTGTTTATTTTTAACAGATTTAAAATGATGTTTTGTTTAACCCATTCGAAATGAAATTGTTTTGAAAGCTATGAGTTAAATCTTTGATTTAAAGATTTAACGAGTTAATACAATTGAAATGGAAATTGTTTTGGAAAATCTGTGAATGAATCTTTTTGAAAACTGAGTGAACTTTGTGAATTAAATCTTTTATTTAAAAGAATAAAATGGTAATGTGTTTAAACCATTTGGAGGAAAGTTTTGGGTAATAAATTGTGACGTAATTGAAATCCCATATCCATACGTTTTAAAATATTACGCTCATTATTCGGTTTAGCCGAAAGAGGACCTTTGTGTCACATAACCCATTCCGAATAAGTGATACGTCGTATATGGATAGCATTTGGAGACCGGTGTTGAAGACCGGGTGTTTGCGAGAACGATAGGATAACCTATCGATTGTCTCTGCACTGGGTAGCTCCTGGTATAGAGATCCCCTAAGTGATGGGAAATCCGATCGGGATTGTGAATACCCGGAATTGCAAGGGCTTCGTAAGAAGTGCCTTCAGTTCTGTTCGAACCCGGAACAGACTTGTATGGTTACGTGTCTGACATTACATTTTGAGATATAAAGCTGATTTCTTTCAAATACATTTTTGTTTGGTGGCGGAGAATTTATTCTCTTAGCTTAACACCCTTCTCTGAGACGTACGAGCTCAAAGGTTATGTAGTTGAAATTTATCAGCAATATATTCCCAATTTGGTAATGTGGCATGCTGAGTGTTGCTGTGTGATGATCATTTATTTGATCATTTGTGATCAAAGCGTGGCTTTGTGAAAAAGCGTAGCTTTGTGGACGAGATTTCGTCAGAGCCTCACAACCCGGAAATGGTCGAAACAAGAAAGATGCAGCAAGGTTTCAGGGGTAGCTTCCCTAGGGTATGACCATTCCTTCTGGAAAAGGGTAGTATCATGGTATGGAGCCCAGATACTTACTCATGTGGACACACTTTATTTATTATGTGTGATGTTGATTACCGAGCGCTCGGATAAAGGTCCCAAAGGACCGGGGGTGGCATATCTGAGGTTTTACTTCCCGGGAAGGGGGTAACCGACCTTTTGTTGGCAGAGAGCAGGTTGTCTCTCGGACCGTCCAGCCAGAGGCGTTCTTTCGGGGCATAGGAAGTTCCTTAGCCTGACCATTTGTTGGAAATCCTTCTTCCAATACGAACCTTGTACGGTTTTAGTTGTATTACCTGCTATGGAATGTGGCGGTAACCTGCTATTGAACATAGTAGTTATAGTAGGCATAACGTGAAATGCCTATGCTGGCTAAGATTAATATTATACTTTCGAAATGTTTCTGCACTATGTACTAATAATAATATCCAATGATTTGATTTTTGCATAGTAAGCATCTTTGACTATCATAAGGAGAAATCTCCTCCGATTCTGCGTTTGCATTGTGTGTGTGTGCGGGAGGCCTTATGATAGTTTCATTTTCCAAAAGCATTGCGAATTGACTTTAAAAATTCTCTTGTTGTTCGTTTTTAAAGATAAACTGTTTTTGTTGCTCACACTAGTCCCATGACTGATCCGGAGTTTATTGTTTCTTTCCTAAACTCTGGGTGCTCAAAATTTTTCTACACGGGCAGTCTAGAGTTGGGTTTTTCAGATAGTCAGAATTAGTAGATTTTCTGGAGCTAGTTCAGTCCTTGGATATAGACTGCACTTGCTTATCTTGGTGCATCGTTATTGGGAGTTCAAGCTATTTCTGGATTGGCGCTTTGGAGATGGAGATTATCCGCTGCCGGTGTTATCTATTTTCTTTTCCGCTGCTATTTCTTGTATCATATCTCTGATGTATATTGATATTCATTGTATCACTCTGTTGTATCAGATATTGTATCAGATATTGTATATCAATGTATTATTCTTTTTCTTCCGCTGTGTTATTTACTTAACTGTCTTATAAGCTCCGGCGACTCGGATTTGAACGGTCAAATCTATGGCATTCGAGTACCATGTAACGTCTGGGAATTTTTCGAACGCGAAAAATTCCCAAACGTTACATTTGGTATCAGAGCTAAGGTAAAACTTTAGCTCAGGAGTATAACACATTAAGTAGCTCATTAGAGATAGGGTGAAGTATACCCTAGAATGAGTAATCTCTAAGATATCCGTCTGAATGCCTCAGTAAATTCTCTTGCTATCCACTGATAGTGAGTATGAGTGCAATAAGAGGACGAGATAGGGGACAGGGAAGTACGACTATAAATGGTCAATACCCTGCAACGGTGGAAACATCTTTCTTATCAATCTCCTTTGATTCGTTTCCAAATTCTTTTCATTTCTTCATACCAGCTAAAGAAGAAGTTTCGGTGTAATGATGGCTCTACGAATCGTTGTAGAAAATCCTTACTTAGTATCTTCATCGTTTTCTTATCAGCTTTTCGTTTTTAAACTTTAATGAATATGAATTGGAAATTTGAGATTAAAATTTGAAATAAATTGGAAATTTTAATTTGAGTTAAATTGATTAATAGAATATGAAGGATAAATTGAATTGTATCGATAAAACGATTTCGTTTAAAACCAAATTTGAAATTTTATTGTAATTTCTTGGGTAGATCGAAGTCCGAAGAGGGACAAGTATATATACTTTGGGTATTCCGATTTGAGTTTGGAATTCATAACTAATGTTCAAGGAATTATAGGAGATCGAATCTATCTATCTCTGTGTTATTTTCGTGCCTGTGAATTTCGAGGATGAAATTCTTTTTAAGGGGGGAAGTTTGTAACGATACCGGATTTTAATTGAGTGTAAATTGATAATTAATTTAATTTTTGAATAAAAAAATTGTGGAATTAATTGGAAATCAATATAAAAATATTCGTTAAAATATAAGGTAAACAATTAGCTAAATTCTAACATCAAATTTAATATAGGTTTATTTATAGTACAATACATAAGTTAAGAATTTATAACAATAATTTTAATAGCTTTATATCTATATACATGAAGTATAAAACAAACTAAATACAAGATATACATAACTAAGCTTGTTAAACAAATTAAGGCAAGTAAAAGAAGACAAAGAAAATAGGCAGCCAGTAGAGTTAGAAAAACAAATATATAAGCTAACAAAACAAGACAAAGAAATGTCATCTCTAACACAAACAAATTATCTCAACCGAAATGCAAAGATATCAGCCACCATATGTGGATTAAAATATCTAGAAAACAAAACATAGAGTACTTAACAATAAATGCAACATACTTTATGCATTTAATGCAAGCATCTTCAGCATGCTTATGGTACAAATAATATACTGCATACTTCTTTTTTTATGTGCATCAATCCTCACTTCAGTTTGATTATCACAACTGAGTAAAAATGGAAGCAAACCCGAAGTAATGTTATCTCAAACTAAAACAAACTTCAGTTTATAAAAATCAATACAAACCAGGATCAAGAAAAACTTCAGCTGGCAATTTCAATAGCCTGTTTCAAAGCAGTGTCTCTGTTTCAACTATATTCCAGGTGAGTAAACATTCTTTTTTTGAAATTTAAATCTTAATAATGGGTTCATGAAAATATTATGTTTGATATAAACTGTTCTGTGATGTTTGTTAATTACTAGATGCTCTGCTTTATGATGTTCTTTAAATTTTTCATGTTTCCGAGGCAAAAGAAGCAGAGAATGGTTTATACTTTTCATATAAAAACATTTTAACTTAGAAATTTAACTGAATAAATTTGTTTAAACTAAAGATCAGGGCTTGGAAAACTGCTTGAAGGTTGGCAGTGAGATATAAGTATTGTAAATCCAAATTTACCGTAGAAAGCAAATAAATATGTAAAATTTGAATATCTTAAAGTGTTGATTTGATTTCATTTCTTGAATATACATATATAGGTAGGATTTTTAAAACAAAGATGATAATTTTTAGGCATGGGTTCAAAGTGCAGTCATTAAAGAACCCAAAATGCTTTTTCATCAATTCCTGTTGATTTAATCATTAATTGATGTTGAAATTTGTTGTGAAGTTAGATTATTGATTCAGGAATATAGGAAAAATGTTGAAATATTTTCCTAATGCAAATTTTTTTAAGTCAACTCGAATTTAGGTTTGTGGGCATGTTTGAGGTGCTTGCGTTCTCTAGCAAACCGCAAAGTCATCGAGGGGTCTGAGATGATCGGTCCGGGGGGAAAGGTTTAGGGGTCACTGAGGCAACTATGGACGAAGTTGCTTGGGTTCTGGTGACGTCAAGCGGCGGGCCGAGGCGAATTAGTGGGTAGAGTCGATTCCAGTGTGGGTTCCAAGCAAGAGTTGATCGGCTAAATTTCGAATTGGTTGCCGACTCGTGGTGTTGGGTAGTCTGGTAGGTAGAGTTGGCTGCCGATGACTTGTCGACAGTCGTAGGACTGACCGGAGGTGGCCAGAGCATTGTGCAATGTGAACGTGCACGTTTCATTTTCTGGTCGTTCCAGTTTTTGGAAGAAGAAGTTAGACTCGAAGTCATCATCGCGAGACTTTGTTTTTGGCTCCTGTTCGTATTCGAGCATATTCAAGAATGGGTTAACACATTAAACAGTTATATAAAAAAACGAAGTAAAGGAGATGGCTCGGGGAAAGGATGAAAAGTCCTCGGGTTGGGCTCGAGTAAAGCCTGGGTGCACTCGGGTGTGTTTTAAATGGGTTAAGTCCAATCAAAAATTTTAAATCACATTGTTAAGTAAATTTCTTCATTTGCCAGCAATACGAAGATGAGTTTAAAATGTAATATATTTTAAAGCTTAAATTTTAAATAAAAAAAACTAAGTAATTTAGTTAGGACTTTCTTGTATAGGTTTATAAGTGGATATTTAAATTTGGTAAATGTTTAAATATATTCGAATTAAATTTAAAGTGTAATGTTTAAAATACACTTAAATGTTAATGAAATCATTAATAAAAAAATTAATTATCTTAGAGATAATTAAGGTAATAAAGTGATTTAAATTAATAAGGTAATTAAAGAATGATTTATTTAATTTATAAATAATTTAGATTAATTTATAATTGGAAATGATTAATAATGAATTAATCTAAGATAATTTCTCAGGAAGGCAATTAAAGAAATGTTATTAGTTAATGAAGTTAATTAACTAGAAATTATTAAGTAATCAAATTTATGTGATTAATTTTGATAAATAATTAGATTAATTAATTAAGATAATCAATTGTAAATAGTTAATTACTTAATGAAAGTAATTAAGGGGTTAATTAATTATGTAATTGGTTTAAAGGTTAATTAATTAATATGATATATTAATTAAGGTAATTAATTTGAGGATAATTAATTAATTAAAGGTTAATTAATAAATGATTAAAGGTCAATTACTTAAAATGGTTTACCGTTAATTAATGATTAATTAACCAAGATTTGTAGTTATTCATAAGTAATTAATCTGGTATAAATGAATTATGATCAGATATTAATTGATCCCACTTGTGAATGTTTGGACTTGACTGAATAATTGAATTGTTTGATATCTCTGATCTGTAATACTTTGTGATATATTCTGATTTGTGTGTGATCTATACTGTAGTTATTTATCTGGGATGAATGCAAATTATTATCTGTAATTTATATATCTGTGATCTGTGAATGAAAGATAAGCGTTATAGTTATATCGCTTATCGACTATATTTATGTATTTTAATCTGTTATGATTGAATGATGTTGCACTATTGTGTTAAACCCCTGGACCACACCATACACACACAAATATGGATTTCACGAGGAAATCGATTAAGTCACAGATTTTGAAATAGTTAAAAGTTGAATATTTAAAACCAAATGTTTTGGAAATGGATTGGGTTTAAATGTGAAAAACTTTTGAAATGGAATTTCAAAGATGAAATTTATTTTGAGTAACTTGATTGAGTTTTGAAGTTTAAATAAATTTGATTTAAACTTAAATTCAAGATTTGAAATTGAATTCTATGATTTGAAACTAGGGATTAAAGATGTTATACTAGTTATATATGGGTTAAACCATTTTAAAAGTATAAATTTTGAGAATTTGAAATTAACCCAAGAACCTTAACTCGTATAAATAAATCAGATTTCCAAAATGAGAACTGTTTGTTTTAAAAGAATAAAAGCTTTCAGATAAGAAATGAAATTCCAGTTTAATTAAAGGAATTTCAAGATTGAATTGAAAAATGGTTTTTCCAAGTTATGAATGAATTCTTTCTGAAAGCTATGAATTAAATCTGTTTATTTTTAACAGATTTAAAATGATGTTTTGTTTAACCCATTCGAAATGAAATTGTTTTGAAAGCTATGAGTTAAATCTTTGATTTAAAGATTTAACGAGTTAATACAATTGAAATGGAAATTGTTTTGGAAAATCTGTGAATGAATCTTTTTGAAAACTGAGTGAACCTTGTGAATTAAATCTTTTATTTAAAAGATTAAAATGGTAATTTGTTTAAACCATTTGAAGAAAAGTTTTGGGTTTAAGTTGTGACTTAACTGAAATCCCAATCCATACGTTTTAAAATATTACGCTCATTATTCGGTTTAACCGGGAGAGGACCTTTGTGTCACATAACCCATTCCGAATAAGTGATAAATCGTATATGGATAGCATTTGAAGACCGGTGTTGAAGACCGGGTGTTTGCGAGAACGATAGGATAACCTATCGATTGTCTCTGCACTGGGTAGCTCCTGGTATAGAGATCCCCTAAGTGATGGGAAATCCGATCGGGATTGTGAATACCCGGAATTGCAAGGGCTTCGTAAGAAGTGCCTTCGGTTCTATTCGAACCCGGAACAGACTTGTATGGTTACGTGTCTGACATTACATTTTGAGATATAAAGCTGATTTCTTTCAAATACATTTTTGTTTGGTGGCGGAGAATTTATTCTCTTAGCTTAACACCCTTCTCTGAGACGTACGAGCTCAGAGGTTATGTAGTTGAAATTTATCAGCAATATATTCCCAATTTGGTAATGTGGCATGCTGAGTGTTGCTGTGTGATGATCATTTATTTGATCATTTGTGATCAAAGCGTGGCTTTGTGAAAAAGCGTAGCTTTGTGGACGAGACTTCGTCAGAGACTCACAACCCGAAAATGGTCGAAACAGGAAAGATGCAGCAAGGTTTCAGGGGTAGCTTCCCTAGGGTATGACCATTCCTTCTGGAAAAGGGTAGTATCATGGTATGGAGCCCAGATACTTACTCATGTGGACACACTTTATTTATTATGTGTGATGTTGATTACCGAGCGCTCGGATAAAGGTCCCAAAGGACCGGGGGTGGCATATCTGAGGTTTTACTTCCCGGGAAGGGGGTAACCGGCCTTGTGTTGGCAGAGAGCAGGTTGTCTCTTGGAGCGTCCAGCCAGAGGTGTTCTTTCGTGGCATAGGAAGTTCCTTAGCCTGACCATTTGTTGGAAATCCTTCTTCCAATACGAACCTTGTACGTTTTAGTTGTATTACCTGCTATGGAATGTGGCGGTAACCTGCTATTGAACATAGTAGCTATAGTAGGCATAACGTGAAATGCCTATGCTGGCTAAGATTAATATTATACTTTTGAAATGTTTTTGCACTATGCACTAATAATAATATCCAATGATTTGATTTTTGTGTAGCAAGCATCTTTGACTATCATAAGGAGAAATCTCCTCTGATTCTGCGTTTGCATTGTGTGTGTGTGGGGGAGGCCTTATGGTAGTTTCATTTTCCAAAAGCATTGCGAATTGACTTTAAAAATTCTCTTGTTGTTCATTTTTAAAGATAAACTGTTTTTGTTGCTCACACCAGTCCCATGACTGATCCGGAGTTTATTGTTTCTTTCCTAAACTCTGGGTGCTTAAAAATTTTCTACACGGGCAGTCTAGAGTTGGGTTTTTCAGATAGTCAGAGTTAGTAGATTTTCTGGAGCTAGTTCAGTCCTTGGTTGTAGACTGCACTTGCTTATCTTGGTGCATCGTTATTGGGAGTTCAAGCTATTTCTGGATTGGCGCTTTGGAGATGGAGATTATCCGCTGCTGGTGTTATCTATTTTCTTTTCCGCTGCTATTTCTTGTATAATATCTCTGATGTATATTGATATTCATTGTATCACTCTATTGTATCAGATATTGTATCAGATATTGTATATCAATGTATTATTCTTTTTCTTCCGCTGTGTTATTTACTTAACTGTCTTATAAGCTCTGGCGACTCAGATTTGAACGGTCGAATCTATGGCATTCGAGTACGATGTAAAGTATGGATATCGATTTTCGAACGCGAAAAATTCCCAGACGTTACAGATTACCTTTAATCAGAACACATCACTTAGAATGCTCATCGTCCACCTGACGATGTTCTGGAAGCATTCAATCCATACAAGTTCGTTCCGGGTTTGAACGAAACCGAAGGCATTATCTCGTTACACTCATTTTAGAATCACCTTCAGAGTTAACGACAATAACCTTGAATCTTCATCTTCACTTGAGATTCACGACCTATCGTTAATTTGGATCGATGTGGTATTCGGATATCCAAATCTGGAAACCCGATCCCGGTCTCATCGAAATCCAAAACGTATCTTTTAAGGCCAAGTTGTTTTAAAGTTAAAACAATTCAATTCTTTATCTATATACACACAGATAGATAATTCACAATATCATTACAATTCAACCAAAACATCCATAACATAGATCAGCACATATCTCATCAGAGATATCAAACAATGCAAAGCATTCAATATCATTTAGCCATCCATAAGCAATCATACTATCACTAATTAATTTAATTATCTCAAATGAATTAAATTAATTACTTCAATTACTTTTAAATCCTGCTTACTTAATCATTAATTAAACCAATTAATTAATCATACTCTGAGAATCCATCTTAATAAATCATACCTGATTAATTATCCTTTAATTACTTTAAGTAATTAATCCTTAATTAATTTCACAAATTAATTATCTTAAACCATTACAGTAATTAATCTTTAATTACTTCATTAATTAATTAACTATACTTAATTACATTAATCCTTAATTAATTACAACTAATTAATTACTTTAATCACTTATTTTTGATTAATTAGTTTAAATTAATCAACTCTTAATTACATCATTAATTATATTAATTTAATGATCCCTAATTACTTCTTTAATTAATTACTCCATTTAAATTAATTACATTTAATAATTAATCTTTAATTAGTCATATTTATTAATCACCTTTGATTAATCTCATCCAGTAATTAACTTCCCTTAATTACTTCATTACATAAATTAATTACTCCTTAATTAATTATCTTTTAATTAATCCCTTGATTAATTATACAAAGTAATTAAACTCAAATTACTTTCACTATCTTCATTCAATTACATCCAGTAATTACCTTTAATTACTTCCCTAAATAATTACACTTCATTAATTACATTTAAGTAATTATTCTTATCAAATCACCAAGTGATTATCTTAAATTAGTTAAACTTAATTAGATAACTTAAACTAATCTTATTAAACTAAATTAATTACAATGAGCATGTAATCTCTTAAATATTTTCATTAAGTAATTATACTTAATCAATTTCATAAATGATTATCATTAATTAATTAATCTAATTGATTATCAAAATTTATCACATTAATTAATTATTTAATAATCCCTAGTTAATGATCTCTCATTAATTATTAACAATTCTTTACTTACATCCTTAAGTAATTAAACTTAAATCAACCATTATTAATTACAAATTAATTAATTCTCAATTACCAATTAATTAATCTCTAATTACTTGATTAATTGCTTAATTAATCTTTAATCACTTGATTAATTAATTCCTACTCATTTATTAATAATCAATACTTATCTAATTAATGATCCTTAATTTCAAATTAATTAACCCTTAATTAATTTACTTATAATCCTAATTATTTAATTAATTAACACTAAATCATTAATTAATTAAATTATTAAATTACCCTTTAATTACCATATTAATTTAATTTATCCTAAATCATTAAACCTTAATTAATCTCTAAATTAAAGTATTAACCTTTATAACTACTTAAATTATTATTAACAAAAGGCTTTGAAACATTTTACTTTTAAAACTTTCTTTAATTCATTTCAAATTAAAGATCTCAAATAATCACAAATTAAACTTTAACAGCATTTAAACAAATTTAAAAACATTTTAAATCAAATGTTAAAGAACATTTATTATTTACAAAGAACTAGTTTTAACAAAATTGTTTTAAATAAGAATTGATTTTGTTTTAAAAAGTTAAAAACTGTTTTTTATCCCAAATCTCCAGACCCGAGTCAAAACATCAAATACCCGAGCCAAATTGGTAAACCCCCGAGATCAACTTCGAGATTTTCCTTTCTATTTAAACTTTGTTATGTTAAAATTTTTAAAAACTGTTATAAACCCACACGAGTCTCCCCTGAAAACGAACTCGGGCCAGGACCCAACTTTCACGAGCATGACTTCGAGCCAAACTCATCATCTACTTCGAGTTCGTCTTCTACCCAAAGCAACCCACTGATACTCCTGAAACATGTTCTCGTGCACAGGCGAATCGATCGCCTTCGACCATCGATACCCACACCGGCATATCGACCACGTCCTCCACTCACGATCCCAACCACCAGAGCCTCGAACAAACTCAACAATCGAATTCGAGCAAAACGATCATCACCTGGAACAGAACTATGGTCACAAAATCGACTCGCCTCGTCGATCAAGACCACCTGAAGCCTCACCATCACGATCAGTTCTCCGTCAACGATCCATGCTTCGTTTCCACCTACCCCGGCCTTGACCGATTCACCGTTGACAACGTAATTGTCTCGAGAACAAACACGACAAAAACTGGCCATAAACCCTAAATCACCTCCGCCAAACCACCACGGCGATCGGAAAAACGTAGCTCCATTTTTCCCCTGTCCCCCATCACTTCGACCTCCTCTGATCAGAACCCCGAAGTTCAATATCACCGTGATCACCAGAAATCGATCGAAACCCAATTTTCGTTCATACTAGAATATCTCATAATTTACAAATCTAAAATTTTTGATTTCTCTTCTAAAAATCATAATTTAGTTTAGAGATTCAGTTTATAATCCTGGATTGCTAAATTAACATATTTGAATTTTATACAAAACCAAACTTTCCTATTCATTTTTATTTCCAGAGTAATTTCCATTTTATTTTAATTTAAATAAAATTTTAAACTCTAATCCATGATTAAACAAACAAATATTGTTTGAATCCTAAGTCCTAACAACAAGTAGATCAAGAGATAGTAATTTTTGAATCAAAAATTTAAGCCTGGAAACTAAAACAGGAAATCACAGATACAACATGCACTCACCTATATACATTCATATATAAAAATAATACATATATACCAAACATATTTGCTTTAGAAATTCACATGCAACCAGATTTCATCCTTAAATTTTAAAAGTATTGTTACTCACCTGATTTGAAAATGAAGAACAGAGCCTCTTTGAAAAAGCTTTTAAACTTTAAAACTTGAATGCTAGAATATGCTACTGACTTTAAAACTTGAATGTTGAAGCTGCTTGAATGCTTAAGAAAATTACTTGAACGTGCTTTGATTAAATCTCAGGTTTGCTTGCTTTTGATTTTTCCTTTGAGCTTGTTTTCAGACTTTGAAGAAGATGTTTACAGGCTTGGTTTTGATTTTTGAAAATGGTTAACAGGTTTTAGATTTTGATAAATCTCTGGTTTATGAGGTGATTGAGTTACAGATTTTTGTTTTGAGATTATGGTTCGAGGAATGTTGATTTACTGATTGTTTTGAGAAATTATATTCAGTTTTTTTCTTAGTTTTTGAAAAGAAGGGGATAGGAAAAAAAATAAAGGGAAGAAAACACTTGTAATTATAAAGGCTGATTTATACAAATATAAATAAAAGAAAAAAAAATCAAAATTTAAAGATGACACTTGGTTTAAAATTCAACATTTGTCATTTACTCTACTTCATTAACTAACACTTGTTACTATTAAGCCTTAGAGATTTACACTTGTCCTTTATGTAATTTTACTTATTTTAAATGTAAATAAAAGCCTTTTTCTTTATTTATTAAATACTTATCTATTTATATATAAATTACTTTAAAGAAAATAAAACCAATTATATTTATAAATAAAAGTTTATACCTATATTTTAAAATCCAAAACAATTTAAAATATCTATCTTTGAATTTCAAAACTTTAAATTCAAATTCAAATCAAAGTCAAAAGTCTAATTTTAAAACCAAGTTATATATATATAACTACACAAATTCAATTTGAAATAACAATTCTATTTATATTAAAATCTATTTATAAAAACAATACATTATTAATAGTGGAAATTAGCCACAAGGGCCTCTTTAGCAAGTGCAATTAGTTTCTAGGACACACAACTGAAATAATTACTTTTAAGGACAAAATGCAAAATAATTAGTTTCTAAGGCCTAAAAACCAATGAAATTATGTCTATGAAAGTAATTGGACTTTTGATTTTGTCCTTAAAAGTAATTATTCTGCTGACTTTGGCCTTGAAATTAATTTCTGTGGATGTGTGTCCTAGAAACTAATTGGACTGCAAAGTTTGTCCTTCTAGTGAAATGCCCCTTATTAATATTGTTTAAAAATAACACATTTATCAATTTTAAATAAATTTATAAAAGAGATTACCTTATTATTAATAAATTACTTATATTACTTAAATGAATTAATATATCATTTGTTTATTAAATACAAACCAAAGCTTTTCTATTTA
Organism: Allium fistulosum; assembly: GCA_030737815.1. Taxonomy (NCBI): domain Eukaryota; kingdom Viridiplantae; phylum Streptophyta; class Magnoliopsida; order Asparagales; family Amaryllidaceae; genus Allium; species Allium fistulosum. Next base: position 1,135,848,887 of record CM060904.1, read on the forward strand.
CAATATATACAAATATATATACATTATAAATAGAAATCATTTTATTAACTTTTAAAAGATAAGATTTACCAAATAAATATTTATTAAAGAAGATTATTAAACCAATTTAAATGCTTATTAACAAAGATTATTAAATAAATATTGCCCAAAATTCCGGGATATCACATTCCTCCCCCCTTAAAAGAATTTCGTCCCCGAAATTTAAAAGCAAAGGTAATTTAATAACCCATCAAAGATTTAATTTTAAACCATAAGCATATATTATCAATCATATACTAACAACCATAGCAACCAATTCACCCAATCAAACAATTCTAACTATGCACACAAAATTCTGTACAGAATTCCCAGGTATAAATACCGGGATACTCGCTCTACAAAATCCAAACAATCAATACTACTAAGCTATAGAGCTCCTACTCATCTAGATCTACAGAACTAAACAGGATATCAGACTACAGACGAGTCTGACTCAACAACCAAATCCTCCTGAACTGCTAGTTCCTAAACCAGAGATAGATCAAACACGTACTCCCTCAGAGATACGTGAAACACATTGAATCCCAGTTATCCAAACTGGTAATTCAACCTTGAAGACCAAACACTTATCCTTACAAGAATACAGAAAGATCCAATATTCCTCGGAGCTAGCTTCCCAACTTACCTTATCTTATTGCTCCTTTAACTAGAGAAAACCTCAACAACAACGAAGTCTCCAACTTCGAATTCCAAATTCCTCCGTCCCTTATCCACAAAATCCTTCTGTTAATCCTGGGCTGTCTACAGATCCTTCCTGATCAGCTCAACCTTCGATGATGCTCCTCGAAACAAACTGGACCAGAAATAACCTAACAAAATGATCCTCTCAAGATCAACCAAGACCAAGAACAAACTCTACTCACAAACATCAGAAGACTGAACTAACTTCTCCTATCCGGAAAAGACAAACGGGAGCACTCGCCAAACTGCTTTCGCTGCACAACTCTGATCTGGAGTAGAATGAAAATGCTGATGAAGAACACAAGTACAGACTGGACAACACATCCCAGAAAAATGGTTCAACAGATCCGTAAAAGAAAACTCAGAAGTTCCACCAAAATCTGAGCTGCTTCACCAAACTATCTCTCTAGGAACCATCCTTCTACTAAGCTGAACCACCGGTATTACTCTTGGAATCCCAGTCGATACGAAAACTCAATCTCCAGATGCTAAAGCAAACCTCTGACTTCCCTGAAGACATTCGAAAAATCTCTGATAACACAAGAGAACATTCAACTATCGCAAGTCACTTTTGCGATCAACCCATCCTAATTCCAAAGAAAACTGTTCTCTCTTAACAAATCAGAACAGCTCATACTTAACTATCCAATCCATCGAAGAAATGGATCCACTCTGCTGCTTCTGAACTTCACCTCTAGGAAAATGCTTAGCCAAAGACCTCCTTGCTGGCACACAGAACACTTCCGAGCTGCAACGCTGCCACAGATGCCAAAGACTTCCTTATCCAAAGCTCTTCGAGAAACTCAAACCTCAAACCCAATAGAAACACCATGCTGAACTCAGCCACAACATCGAAACAGACCTACTTCCTTAACTTGTTCCAAAGAAAACATCTTCGAGAACATCCATAGTCACTGCATCTCATCACACAGCTACTTCTTCCTGAGTTACCATCACACACTTCTGCCTAACCGACAGATCCAAACCCGTACTTCAAAGATGGACTCTGAACCTTAACAAGTTTCCTTTAGAGATTGGTGAAATCCTTACACCACAGTAAAGCTTACTCGAGACAGTATTGGGTTTACAGTCTCGACAAATACTCTTCCAACCTCAACACTTGGACTTCTACCATTGGTAGTCGTGCTACACACACCACTACCCTTTCTACCTTTAGAACTTATATTGGAAAACCCGAACAGGTAACCCAATCAAATGGGTAGAATAGATATATATAGTTATATAAAAATTACAAATACGCTCTCTCAAGATAGACACCACTCTAGAGCCTAGGTATTCACTCAACCAAGAGCTCTGATACCACTGTAACGACCCGCCATTCATTCCACAGAATGATGCATCATTAATAAGAAAGAAATGGATAGAAAAGAGAAAAGAAGAGAAGAGAGAAAGAAACAACATCAGAATCTCAACAGCGGAACGAATAAATTATATTAATAACATAAGTATTACATAATATACAATGACTATCAGATTTACACAGATTATACATCACATACTAGACAGTTATAAACACCTGTCTAGTTATTACAACTCAATACAATACAGAGATCAATACAAAGATCAACACAGCGGAACTACTATATATATCTACAACGCTGAAGCCTCCTGCTCCATTGCTCCTCCACAATTCATCAAAGCTAATCTGAATCCCTTGGCTACTCGTAAAAATTTGAGTACCCAAGAGTTTATAAAATAGAAAATAAACACTTGGGTTAGACATAGGTCTGGTGTGAGTAACAGGTTAAAGTTGCTTAACTTTGAAAATCCTTTGAAAACAAAAGGTATCACGTAAGACTCCCCACACATAAACATGGGTAAGTTTTTACCTTACGCTAACCAAAACATTTGATAGGAAATCCAGTTATATTACAATAGGGTCTAGGGTTTTCAAGTAAAATACAGAAATAGCTGGAATGCTTACATCTCACGTTCCAACATAGTTGGGCACAACTAATACGTACGGCGCTTATTGGAGATTGGATTCCATACAATGGCAGGGCTACTGGGGTACCACCCATCATAGTACGTGGCCTAGATCAACGTACCGAGGATCACTCCCGACCACCTGCAACACAAAGCCGGAACCATCCCTTACTGGATAGTCCGAACAAGACAACCCCGCAGATGGCCGTCGCCAACTGCCCACTAAGCCGAAATAAAAGGAACTTCTAGACAGGGGAAAATCTTGTCCTACTTGAGCGCGGCCCACTTAGCCTTGCTGCACCTCCCCTGTTTTAGCCATTCCCGGTTGATGAGGCTTGAGGCTACGATTACCTTTAATCAGAGCACATCACTTAGAATGCTCATCGTCCACCTGACGATGTTCTGGAAGCATTCAATCCATACAAGTTCATTCCGGGTTCGAACGAAACCGAAGGCATTATCTCGTTACACTCATTTTAGAATCACCTTCAGAGTTAACGACAATAACCCTGAATCTTCATCTTCACTTGAGATTCACGACCTATCGTTAATTTGGATCGATGTGGTATTCGGATATCCAAATCTGGAAACCCGATCCCGGTCTCATCGAAATCCAAAACGTATCTTTTAAGGCCAAGTTGTTTTAAAGTTAAAACAATTCAATTCTTTATCTATATACACACAGATAGATAATTCACAATATCATTACAATTCAACCAAAACATCCATAACATAGATCAGCACATATCTCATCAGAGATATCAAACAATGCAAAGCATTCAATATCATTTAGCCATCCATAAGCAATCATACTATCACTAATTAATTTAATTATCTCAAATGAATTAAATTAATTACTTCAATTACTTTTAAATCTTGCTTACTTAATCATTAATTAAACCAATTAATTAATCATACTCTGAGTATCCATCTTAATTAATCATTCCTGATTAATTGTCTTTTAATTACTTTAAGTAATTAATCCTTAATTAATTTCACAAATTAATTATCTTAAACCATTACAGTAATTAATCTTTAATTACTTCATTAATTAATTAACTATACTTAATTACATTAATCCTTAATTAATTACAATTAATTAATCACTTTAATCACTTATTTTTGATTAATTAGTTTAAATTAATCAACTCTTAATTACATCATTAATTATATTAATTTAATGATCCCTAATTACTTCTTTAATTAATTACTCCATTTAAATTAATTACATTTAATAATTAATCTTTAATTAGTCACATTTATTAATCACCTTTAATTAATCTCATTCAGTAATTAATCTCATCCAGTAATTAACTTCCCTTAATTACTTCATTACATAAATTAATTACTCCTTAATTAATTATCTTTTAATTAATCCCTTGATTAATTATACAAAGTAATTAAAGTCAAATTACTTTCACTATCTTCATTCAATTACATCCAGTAATTACCTTTAATTACTTCCCTAAATAATTACACTTCATTAATTACATTTAAGTAATTATTCTTATCAAATCACCAAGTGATTATCTTAAATTAGTTAAACTTAATTAGATAACTTAAACTAATCTTATTAAACTAAATTAATTACAATGAGCATGTAATCTCTTAAATATTTTCATTAAGTAATCATACTTAACCAATTTCATAAATGATTATCATTAATTAATCTAATTGATTATCAAAATTTATCACATTAATTAATTATTTAATAATCCCTAGTTAATGATCTCTCATTAATTATTAACAATTCTTTACTTACATTCCTTAAGTAATTAAACTTAAATCAACCATTATTAATTACAAATTAATTAATTCTCAATTACCAATTAATTAATCTCTAATTACTTAATTAATTGCTTAATTAATCTTTAATCACTTGATTAATTAATTCCTAATCATTTATTAATAATCAATACTTATCTAATTAATGATCCTTAATTTCAAATTAATTAACCCTTAATTAATTTACTTATAATCCTAATTATTTAATTAATTAACACTAAATCATTAATTAATTAAATTATTAAATTACCCTTTAATTACCTTATTAATTTAATTTATCCTAAATCATTAAACCTTAATTAATCTCTAAATTAAAGTATTAACCTTTATAACTACTTAAATTATTATTAACAAAAGGCTTTGAAACATTTTACTTTTAAATCTTTCTTTAATTCATTTCAAATTAAAGATCTCAAATAATCACAAATTAAACTTTAACAACATTTAAAAAAAATTAAAAACATTTTAAATCAAATGTTAAAGAACATTTATTATTTACAAAGAACTAGTTTTAACAAAATTGTTTTAAATAAGACTTGATTTTGTTTTAAAAAGTTAAAAACTATTTTTATCCCAAATCTCCAGACCCGAGTCAAAACATCAAATACCCGAGCCAAATTGGTAAACCCCCGAGATCAACTTCGAGATTTTCCTTTCTATTTAAACTTTGTTATGTTAAATTTTTTAAAAACTATTATAAACCCACACGAGTCTCCCCTGAAAACGAACTCGAGCCAGGACCCAACTTTCACGAGCATGACTTCGAGCCAAACTCATCATCTACTTCGAGTTCGTCTTCTACCCAAAGCAACCCATTGATACTCCTGACACACGTTCACATGCACAGGCGAATCGATTGCCTTCGACCATCGACACCCATGCCGGCATATCGACCACGACCTCCACTCACGATCCCGACCACCAGAGCCTCGAACAAACTCAACAATCGAATTCGAGCAAAATGATCATCTCCTGGAACAGAACTATGGTCACAAAATCGACTCGCCTCGTCGATCAAGACCACCTAAAGCCTCACCATCACGATCAGTTCTCCGTCGACGATCCATGCTTCGTTTCCACCTACCTCGGCCTTGACCGATTCACCGTTGGCGACGTAATTGTCTCGAGAACAAACACGACAAAAACTGGCCTTAAACCCTAAATCACCTCCGCCAAACCACCATGGCGATCGGAAAAACGTAGCTCCATTTTTCCCCTGTCCCCCATCTCTTCGACCTCCTCTGATCAGAACCCCGAAGTTCAATATCACTGTGATCACCAGAAATCGATCAAAACCCAATTTCCTTTCATACTAGAATATCTCACCATTTACAAATCTAAAAATTTTGATTTCTCTTCTAAAAATCATAATTTAGTTTAGAGATTCAGTTTATAATCCTGGATTGCTAAATTAACATATTTGAATTTTATACAAAACCAAACTTTCCTATTCATTTTAATTTCCAGAGTAATTTCCATTTTATTTTAATTTAAATAAAATTTTAAACTCTAATCCATGATTAAACAAACAAATATTGTTTGAATCCTAAGTCCTAACAACAAGTAGATCAAGAGATAGTAATTTTTGAATCAAAAATTTAAGCCTGGAAACTAAAACAGGAAATCACAGATACAACATGCACTCACCTATATACATTCATATATAAAAATAATACATATATACCAAACATATTTGCTTCAGATATTCACATGCAACAAAATTTAATCCTTAAATTTTAAAAGTATTGTTACTCACCTGATTTGAAAATGAAGAACAGAGCCTCTTTGAAAAAGCTTTTAAACTTTAAAACTTGAATGTTGGAATATGCTACTGACTTTAAAACTTGAATGTTGAAGCTGCTTGAATGCTTAAGAAAATTACTTGAGCATGCTTTGATTAAATCTCAGGTTTGCTTGCTTTTGATTTTTCCTTTGAGCTTGTTTTCAGACTTTGAAAAAGATGTTTACAGGCTTGGTTTTGATTTTTGAAAATGGTTAACAGGTTTTAGATTTTGATAAATCTCTTGTTTATGAGGTGATTGAGTTACAGATTTTTGTTTTGAGATTATGGTTTGAGGAATGTTGATTACTGATTGTTTTGAGAAATTATATTCAGTTTTTTTCTTAGTTTTTGAAAAGAAGGGGATAGGAAAAAAAATGAAGGGAAGAAAACACTTGTAATTATAAAGGCTGATTTATACAAATATAAATAAAAGAAAAAAAATCAAAATTTAAAGATGACACCTTGTTTAAAATTCAACATTTGTCATTTACTCTACTTCATTAACTAACACTTGTTACTATTAAGCCTTAGAGATTTACACTTGTCCTTTATGTAATTTTACTTATTGTAAATGTAAATAAAAGCCTTTTTCTTTATTTATTAAATACTTATTTATTTATATATAAATTACTTTAAAGAAAATAAAACCAATTATATTTATAAATAAAAGTTTATACCTATATTTTAAAATCCAAAACAATTTAAAATATCTATCTTTGAATTTCAAAACTTTAAATTCAAATTCAAATCAAAGTCAAAAGTCTAATTTTAAAACCAAGTTATATATATATAACTACACAAATTCAATTTGAAATAACAATTCTATTTATATTAAAATCTATTTATAAAAACAATACATTATTAATATTGTTTGAAAATAACACATTTATCAATTTTAAATAAATTTATAAAAGAGATTACCTTATTATTAATAAATTACTTATATTACTTAAATGAATTAATATATCATTTGTTTATTAAATACAAACCAAAGCTTTTCTATTTACAATATATACAAATATATATACATTAAAAATAGAAATCATTTTATTAACTTTTAAAAGATAAGATTTACCAAATAAATATTTATTAAAGAAGATTATTAAACCAATTTAAATGCTTATTAACAAAGATTATTAAATAAATATTGCCCAAAATTCAGGGATATCACACACATTCTATTCAACTCCTCTTTTTATAAAGAAATGGATAAGAATAAGTGGTATAAACTACGAATAGAATCCGCAATCTAAACCCTCTATTTTATTTAACGATCACAATTTAACCCAAAGAAGAAGGAGAAGTGGAATAGACTATGAAATTACCAATGATTGCATAAACGAAACAAATTCCATCGAATTAATTTAAATAATTGGGATCTCAGCATAGAATTGACATATCGAAATAAAAAGGAATTTTGGAGAATTTTATCTATCATATTTTCGAAATCCCAAAATCCCTAAGGCATATTCAAATCCAAAAAGAAATACACTAAACAATTGCTGAAAAGAAATACTACGGTTTCCACTTACAGATTAGCCTTAGCTTTACTCAAATGGATTTTTAGCCTTCCGGTCTCTTCCAGATCTCTCTCTTTTGATATATATACACAAAATAGGGCAAAGGTATGTATATTCATTAGATTCAGAATAATTGGAGAAAAATAGGATAAGAATAGATTGGAGGAAGAAGAAACAAATATGAAATAAGTTCACTTCTTACCTGAATTCTCTACGGAGTTTCTAAATCTTATTAGAGAGAGATAGTAATGGCAAGTTTCATCATATCCCTCAAAATAATATTAGTAAAAGTGGAGAGGATGGGGTCCTATTTATAGGAGTTGAAATGCACCAGAATCGTAGGATGGAAGTAGGTAGGAAATGGGTAAATTTGGAGCGTACAACTGAACAAAACATAACTTCAAACCCTAGCTGCCACTGGCAACTTCTGTTGCCAAGCGGTCGACCGCCCTTGGGCGAGATTGACCAGTTGACCTGTTTAGGTCGACCACTCCTCTTATTTAGGGGACGTTTATTTATTTCCGTTGCAAGATTATTTTATTCTCTAATTAAAATTTTAACGTTAAACGTTAACTAAATGTTTACGTAGCCCCCAATCTAATTTTTGAAATTTAAACCCTAAATTTGATTTTTCATTTGAATTTGAATTCAAACTAAATTAATTTAAATCTGAGAACTTCAAATGCTCATAACTTCTTTGCATGAGCTCCATATTCAACATATCATATATGGAAATAGATCAGAATTTCGCTATGAACGCAATGGAATAATTTTCATGGTCAAATTCTAACTTTTATAAAATTTCCATATCCAACCCTTGTAATATTTAATTCAATTTACTTTATTTCTTTATGATTTTACGGGGTGTTACAAGTTAGATATATGTAACAAATTACATAATTCCCCTAGGGCATACCCATAACTCTATAATCTCCCACTTGCATTTGGGGTAAATTATGAAATCTTATTTCATCTTCTTTAATCGGTTTTCTCAAAACCAATCGGGTCAGTCCCTCAGTGAACGTGTAATGCTATTATGCTTTAATCATCTACTCTGTCAATTAACTCTCTTCGGTGTTGATAAACTACCTTTATCATGTGGAACAAGTCGGAGTATGTTTGTCGACTATCAATGAGCTCTAAGTTTTATTAGAACTATATTGTGACTTCATGATCATATAACAATATTATGGGATTGTCAACATTTGGAATCACCATAAGCCCAGCTTTAAATTTGTGTATTTATATTTGTATACATTGCTTTTATTGCGGCATTATTCAAGGCGATGTACTTAGCCTTTTTCATTAAATCCACCACAGTCTTCCATTTGTAACATTTCCAACTTAAAGATTCTTAACTTGAATTTATTATTGACATATTATACTCAATATCACTTATGAAAATTTGAGTCCAAACACTCCTTCATATGAAGTTTATTGTTTCTATAAACAATTTTCTATTATTTCATAAATACACAAGAAAACCTCAAACAACCATTTAGTGATATCAATTTGGATTTGATATTTTCTTCAAGTATCAAATACACAAACAAATCACGATATCGTCGACAACATAACATGTATGATAATTTCTATTGCCAATACATAAGGAATCCTTCTTGCATGTTCAGTATTGAACATTTTAATAAGGTGTCCTTTCATATCATTTGGGACATTACCAATATCTTTTATACTTATTATAAAAGACATCATTTTCAAATCCAATGTCAATATCAAAACAACTAAGGCTAAATTTAACATAAGTATATTGTTGAGAAACCTACAATGTGTTGCTTATTTATAGTTTATAAATACCAATGTACCTTTAATGCTCTTTCTTATGAACACATGCTTCCTCTACATTTTGATTGATAATCAAGCTATTTGAAATTTCTATCAAAACACTTGTTCATTTTAATGATTTTCTGAATGATACTTTGGTTTCCGTTCTCGGATCGTATTTGAAAACTCACAAACTCAATATCGCTCCCACTGACTTTGAGATGGTTTGGTAATTATGTGTAAACAGTTTACTCTAAATCATTATTTGGAGTTTTCTATTTCAACGCATACATATCAAAACATAAGGTCATACTACGCGATAATTTTATTAGTAAAATCCGAACCTACTAGAGCACATCGAACGGTGAACTATTACATTAATTTCAATAATTGAAATTTATTATATTGTTCTTATCAATGTGGCTCACTATATTCCAATTGTATTTTTCTTTCTCTTGAAGACATATTTGCGGCCAGTGGATCATATCCCTTTGGGCACAACTTTCAAAATCATATTTTGATAATGTACTTGGAGTTTATTTCAAATTTGCGCATCATACCATATCGTAGAGTCAATACTTTTAATGGTTTAATTGATAATTGAGGATTATTTATTTTTGACGTTGATAAGAAACTCATAGTTTCTCTTAATGTATGAGAATAGTTATTACACACTCAAATGCGATGTGTTCATATAGGTTAGGTTAATTTCATTTCATCCCACATCATTAATTTTATCTTTGGATCGTATCTAAATCCATTTTAATACCAATAATTTCCATATGAAATTCCCTTAATATGAAGTCGTTATTTCTTGAAACAACGATTGTTTCTAAGTGCAATGGAATAGGTATTCATAAACATTTTGCGAATTTTCTTATATATAAAAACTGATTTGGTTTTAGTTTAGAAAACTTATGTTCAAAACATAAATATGTCATCCAATGATGGTCTTTTCCAAACTCCTATTGAGGAGATTCATACAAGATCCCTTATGAACCATTATTATATGTAATCTTTCCAATTGCATTACCTGCCAATTACTTGGCCTAGGATATGTTGGGATTTCTTATAAACCCTTATCTTGTATGATTTTGTAAACCATTATTTAGATGAAATTAATTTTTAACCATGTGTACTACTCTTAAGTACATAACCTTATAGAAAGAAGTTAATCTCAAGTTCACTCACAATTAATCATAAATTTTTCAACAAAGTTCGATTACTCCTTATCGATACATCATTATGTATTAAAGAAAGGAGTGGTTTTTGAGATTGAATCTTTATACATTTTTAGGTACTATGACGCCCCACCCCGAGACCCACATTAACAAAAAGAATTACTGGGTAATTCTGTCTGCTAATGGGGAGAATAGGGCTGGTTAGGAGCGACCATCTATAATCTTGTCTTAAACATCTACTACATACGTCGATAAATGCTCTTTATATTTTTTTTCTATTTCAAGTGGATCGACATATCCAATAAATGCTTAATACAAAACTATAGGTGGCTAATGTATCTATCAGAACAAAATACAATAACATAATGCATATCACATCACAGAATAGTAATCATTATATATATAAGTACATATACACAGATAAATCGCAGTATGATACAAACTGATACACAAAAGTGGTACAGAGACCATATTATATACATCTAACCAAATACATATCAGAGTCAAGCGGAAAGAAATATAAACTACACAAAAGTGCTAGGCTGATATCCAAGCGGATGCATCAAAGCTAAGTCCCGTAACTGATAGCTAACCTGAAACAACTCGGTCTGACCCGAGTAAAAAATACACGGGTCGGTCTAACTTAAACAATCAGTTAATGAGGATAGACGATAATATGAAGCATAAGATACAAGGTGATAATTCTTTTCGAATGAGAAGAGGAAATAGAAAGAATACAACCCATGACTTAAGTGAACTAATGTCACTTAAGTATACAAAGACCTCAAAAGAGGTAAATTCAATAATAATACTCAAATAATATAAACATTCGCCTCATATCATCGGCGACATCCCAAAATGTCTACATAGTTTCCATGAACCATATCTCCTCAAAAGGAGAAACATCAATACAAACTCTCACCAAAATGGCAAACATAAAACATTCTCAAATAGGATGATCCAAAACTCAAATATAGAAGAATCTCCAAATTCAATTATACCTCATCTCATTGGTATAAATGTATATAAATCTCGATCTCAACTCACCAAAATGGCAAAACCCAGAATATCCTATAAAATCATGAAATCATCCAAACTCATAACTCAAGGAACTCGATAAGAGTCCAAAACATCATAAATGAAATCACCGTATATATAACATCTCATATAGCACTAGGTTATCGATGTAATAAAACATCTTAAAATGGTGAAATCACAATTAAATAGAAAACTCAGAAAACCAAGATTGGCCAAATCCCCGATTGCAATGCCGAAGCAATGCTGCACGTGCTAAACTCAGATGCCGAAGCCCTAGACTAGGTCGCTAACACCTCCCAAAGCAGTTCGTCCTCATGACAAGGTCGGTGACACCTCTCCAAGCCGTTTTGTCAGCCCTAACAAGGTCGCTAACACCTACCAAAGTAGTTCGTCCTCATAACAAAGTCGCTAACACCTCTCAAAGCAGTTCTGTTAGGTAAACATCGTGAATGTGTCACAAACTCATGGATAGGAATCCGAAAAGTGTTAACGTGTGTCACATACCACACGTTCACACTTAGCGGTTTACTAGCCGCTAGTCGATGCCACACTAGAAACATCATAAAACTCATAAAATCATATATGGCCTCGTCTCATTGGCGAGTGATAAAGAGACACCATACTCGTCTCGTCTCGTCGACAAGTATTAAATGGCATCGTAACTTGTCTCATCTCATCGACAAGTGAAAACATCATGATGGTTCCTCATAAACCATAAATCTCAAAATATGAAATCATATACTCAAGACTTGCCTTATATCATTGGCAAGTAAACAAAACATCGTGATGGTTCTCATCGACCATACTCATACATAGGAGATCTCAAACCATAATACTTGCCAAATATTGGCCATCTTAAATAATTCCAATAAATAGAAATTATAAAACTCAAAATACGCCATAAAATGGCAAAACATCTCAGAATCAATAATCTCAAATAGTTTCGATCGTACAAGTCTGGAATTAACCGAAATAGTAAACGTACATGTCCCATACCACGTGTTTTACTAAATCGTTTAATTCTCTTTCTCATACGTTCGAATAGTGTAAAAGTGTATATTTTATATTTAAAATAGTTTACTAGAGGAAACAGGCTTTTAAAACTTTTTCCCGAAAAGATTAATAAAACCAATATTTTAAATTCCTTTACTATGGAAATAAATAAATTTTATATTAGAAAAAATAATTTTAAAATATTATATAATAATAATTTGAACTGTCCATTTATTTAAAAATCACTTCAAAAATGGTTTAGTGAAAACCATGCTCGAAAACAATGAAAAACAAGAAAGATAACTCAAGACCGATAACTTGAATTAAATACGAATTCAATTCAAATTCAACCAAGATCAATTCAAATTCTATTTAAATTTGAATTTCAAATTCTCCAAATATAGCTAGCCTACTGATAGGCATCATAGCTCTCAAAATATCTCAAAAACAACATCAAAACCGAACGAGAGAAAAAATGAGCTAATTTAAATCTAAGGTTAATGATTGTTATTGCTGTCATTTTGCACTCAGGACAGCAACATACAAACATAATTTCGATCAAGCAAACTTCAAAATTTCAGAAAATTCAAAACATGAAACTTGTTATACATGATCTAAGCTTTCCATAACATCTAAAATTAATGAATTTGGTTAAGAAACTAAAGAGTTATGGTTGATTCCATTTCAGATTCAAACACAAAGCAAATGTTAGTTTTGCCCTCGGGATAGCAATAGAAACACTCAATTTTGACCCAGATAATATCAAAATTCTGAATAACTCAAAACATGAAACTTGTAGCACTATGCACAAGCTTTTCAGAACATCCAAAATTATTAAATTTGGATAAGAAACGTGTAACTTATAGCCAAAATAATTCTCAAGCATGTGATTGTTGTGGCTGTCAATTTGCTCTCGGGATAGCAACAAACAAGAACAATTTTGATCAAGAAAACATCAAACTTTTAAATATATCAAAACATGAAACTTGTAGCTCTATGTCCAAGCTTTACAGAACATCTAAAATTATTAAATTTGAATAAGAAACGTGTAACTTATGGCCAAAACAATTCTCAGGCCTGTGATTGTTGTTGCTGTCAATTTGCTCTCGGGACAGCAACAAACAAGCATGATTTTGATCAAGTAAACTTCGAAACTTTTGAAAACTCAAAACATGAAACTTGTAGCTCTATGTCCAAGCTTTACAAAACATCTAAAATTATCAAATTCTGATTTAAAACGAAAGAGATATGTCCAATTTACTGACAACAATTCACAAATGAACATGCAACAACCAAAATTGAGATTTCTTACCTTGAAATCTCAATCAAATCTAGAAAATGTGAGTTTTGGTACTCACCTTGCTGTAGAGAAAATATAACTCGAATTTGTGTTGAAATATGCAAGCTTTAAGAAGGAAGAAGCTTCAATTAACCTGTAAAAACTTAGAAACAGGACATGCAAGAAAGAGCAAAGCAATTAACCGACCATCATCACAAAATTTGGATTTTTGATGAAATATTAGGTTTTAGATTTGATTACCTGTAGATATAGCTTCAATTTGATTTTAAAAACATATGATTTGAGTTTTAATTTGAAGATTATAGCTTAGGGTTTGAAGTGGGAATGAGTTTCTATTTTCTTTTTGAAGCTACTGAAGTTTCTTATTTACTGGAGAAAAGAAGGTGGAGTAGAGTACGTGCAGGTAAGCTTCTCACTTCTCATTTCTTCTGGTTACTTCAAATTAATGGGTTTTGGACCCAATACAATAAATCAATTAATTTATGTAAACTAGTTAACGCTACTAAGGTAAAACAACATTTTCTTCAAGTTTTTACTACAAATATAACATGTAAACATACTTACATGTTTAAATAAAATATTTTACACTTAATAAAAAGATAAATTTTAGTTTTTAAAAATGTTTTTGTTAATAAAATCCTTATTTTACACAAATAACCAATTTTACACTAATAAATACATAAATCCACATTTTTAACTTCAAAATTCTACAAAAATATTTTCTTGCGTAAAAAAATATAACAAACCACTTTAAACTCAAAGTCATAATCAAAACATATTTTTAAACCCAATTTCACCTTTTTATTAAATATAATGCACTTTTAAAATCAATTACTTCTTTTAAAGATTATTAAAAGAAGCAAAATGGCAATGATAAATAAAATTATTGCACTATCACTAAGTAAAAAAAATCATTTCCCGTCTATATTTAACTCAAACCACAATAATAAGGCTTCTAAAACTTTATTCTCACTTTTTATTCCCAAAATTCATTGTTTATTTCAAATAAACAATTTAAATCTCCAATTGTATTTAATTCTCAATATTAAATTATAACTACCGTTATAATTTAATATTAACAGGCAATCACTAAAACCAGGGTTGTTACAGGTACGCTCAGAATTCTTTCCAATATACTCACCTATTCGATCAAATAGAATTATTTTATTTTATTTCACGTTATTTAATTTACTTTCATTTTATATTCTATAATCTTACCATAGAAATACTGCTTGTGTATCAAATACACATGTCCATGTCGGTGATAAATCATTAATAAATATAACCAAGTACGTGGAACTGATTTGGTATTGATAAACTTACGATTGCATACATCAATATATATATATATATATATATATATATTAATCTGAAGAGTTCATCAACTATTATGGTACTCCCACTAAATGGGTGCATAACCATTAATTGTTTGAGGTATAATTAATCAGTATCATACGATTCATAATCATATAATAAAAATTATTTCTCAAAACTATGACTAAGTTTATAATTCCAAAATAATTGTAAATAATTTCAGATACTTCTATATTTTCTAATACATCACTTTTGTTATGAAAAAACCATATTATAGTTTTACTTCATTATGAAAATTTATAATATTTACACTGAAATATAACTATGTATATTTTTCAGTCGGCACCAAAAAATAATCATTAGTTCATAAATAATGTTCGGTGTGTATTGAAAACAACTTTCAAAACTTGATGCAATCAATAAGTGTTATATGGGATGCTCCCACTATTTCTGTCATTCCTGTAACAGCGTACTGAATTCAGAGGTCCATTATTCCTTAATATAGATTGTTTATTTCATATACTACAACTAGTTTACAGTAGAGAGTTCTTTGATAAAATATCTTGTACTCAAAGAAATAAATCTTATAGAAAAATATTGTCTACACAAAAATAAATTTTGGGATTGAAATCATATTTCTTATTCCAATGTTAAGTTTCAATCACTATTATTACAATTATTATTTTCGATGTTTCTTTATGAAGCTAAAGTGACCTTTCACCTCTTCATCCCAATTGTATCTTAATAACATCTACTCTTGTACATCATTTTTTTCTAAATGCTTGAACCATTCAAAAGAATAACCTTTACTGCAATATCATAACAAACTCTTTACAAAAGTACACTTGATCATCCTTAACGTTTAAGGACATCAAATATGTTCTGCTTTGCCTAAACTGATCTGTAATGACCAGAAATTTTACTGCTTTGATTTGTGGATATTTAATTAATTTTAAATATTCAAATAATAGATTTTATAATTACAATCAACTCCTTTTTAATAATAAATAATGATGGTGGAATATTTTTCAAAATTTGTTTACAAAAATATTTAGCTTGAAGAAAAATAAAAAATGTGATCGAAATTCGTTTTCCAAATTTTCGACTTTTCATCGGCTAAAAGTGGTCGGAAATGTTGAAAACCCTAGAGTAAATATATTCACATACATTTATAATAAAGTTAGGATATGTGTGTATTTATGTATGCATTCGTTAAGTGTGTGTGTGTACACACATACTTAAGATAATATAGTTAAATGTTGTATTATATATGTAAAAATATATGAAAAAGGTAAAGTGAGGCATATGTAGACATAAGTACACATGAATTTAATGGCATGTTGGCTCAAGTATTTATGAAGGGGACAAGGAGATTTTCAAAAATGATGATGGAGAGGCAAGGGACTGAGGTGTCCAACAAAGGTAGGAGGGCAAAGTACAAGGGTGTTTAAGTAATATAGAAAGTGCTCTTTATATAAAATCCAAATTCCTAACCTTTATTTCATTTTCTTCATTTCATTCCTATTTGTCAAAACTTCCTCTAAGCTTCATAAAACCATCCATGGCTCCCACTTTTATTTTCAAAGATATAAAAAACCTATATTTTTCTTCACTTTAAATTATTAAAACTTTGTTTAAACATCTTCAACACCTCCTCCTTCTAAGCTCAAGCCTCCACCTCCCTTTAATCTTCATGGCCGAACCCAAATGCCTTAGGGCCGAACCCTGTTGCCACTTAAAGCCCACAAAAAACTCCTTCTTTCCAAGTTAAAAAGCAAGCTTTAGGGTAGTTTCAAGTTCTAGTGGAAGTTCAGAGTGTATTAGACACTAAATATGATGCTTACTTTGATAATAAATATTGTTATTTGGTTGTTAAGTATGTTGGATGTTTGGTTTAGACAATGTTGTAGTTGTTTTGCTTATGTACGCATATGTATGTGCTTGAATGTAGTGTAGGAAACTTGAAAATGAAAGTTAGTTAATTAATAGCAAGTTAATGCCTTTGCTTATGTATGTTGATTATGTTATGGATATATGTTGGTACACTTGCTTATGATGTTGCATATTAAGGCAAGTTAGCACTTGAATGTTAGGTTGAGATATAGGAAATCCTTTGTTTCTAAAACTAGTTACTTAAGTATTGAATTTGAAATTTTCACAAGTTTAAACTTTAGTTTAGTTTCTTTACCTTTATTTTCAAAACTATATTCAAGGTTTAGAAAAGTGATTAAAGAATAAAAGTTAAGAATTTTGAAGCTATTTAATAAGAAAATCAAGTTTTGAAATTTCGAGACATATAGCGAATAATCGTTATAAATGCAGTTCGTAAAAACGAATTCTTTTTGCAAATTTAAATTATTTTCATTTAAGTGTCTTTTAAAATGTTTTCAAAATATATTTTAAGTATGAATAAGTAATTATTATTGTTGTTATTATTATTTAACTTACTTATTTACTCATTTATGTAATGATTGTTTAATTAAGTAATTAAGCAAGGTAATTAGTACTTAATCAGTAATTAAGTTATGGTACTTAGTACTTAATTATTTTTAGGTAAATTATAATTTGTTAATTAATAAAAGGTCAATTATTAGTTAATTAAATAAGAATTAATTATTATTTAATTAAGATTAATTAAATTATTTATTTAAGAAAGGGTTTAGTTATTAATTTATTTCTAATCAAGTTAAATTTAAGTTAAGATTTAATTAGAACTTAATTATGATTTAATTATTTTAAATAAAGGTTTAATTTATTATTAAGTTTTAATTAATTATTAATTAATTGAGATTATTTAATATTTAATTATTATTTAAAAGTATAAATTATTGTTTAATAATTAATTAAAGATTGATTATGGTTTAATTATTGTTTAAAGGTTAACTATTATTTAAATATTTATTTAAAGGATAATTATTATTTAATTATCTAATAGTTAATTATTGTTTAATTATTAATTAAAGGTTTAATTGCTATTAAATAAAAGGGTTTAAATGTTATTTAATTATTAAATAAAAGTTTAAAAGTTTAAACCATTTTATTTCCGAAGATTGGATTTTGTTTTAAGCAACTCTCTTTCAAAGAACATTTTAAATCCAAGTGTAACGACTCGGTATTTTCAACCATTCACATCCATTATAAGTGTATAGGTAGACACTCATGCCGGAATTGAATTGCTCAAAATACCGCGTTGTAAATAAAATTTGGCAAATCTCAGAATATACAGTAAATAAATATAATCACAGATCACAGACACAGAGTAAAATAATGCAGCGGAAGTAAAAGAAATAGTAGTTCATGAAGCTACTATGTAAATATATCATAGTTACATAAGAAATAAAGTACAGCAGAAGTCTCAATACAATAACCAAGTACAGGCTGAATAGAACAACGGAACCGAAGTTGATAGAACAAGACTAGCAGATAATCTCCAGCGATTCAAATCTCCAGAAGGTGGAAATCCAAATCTGTGAATACTCAGGCTGACCCGAGCGTAAAGCAAAACACAAAACACTCGAGTCAGGACAATATATACTTATATAATGTAAACCAACTCAAGTGAACTGTAATAAAGGTACAAGTAACTTAAAGAATGCTTGGGATCGCCCATTCTTTAAGGATCCGTTAAACTATTTACTATGTAGTAATATACGCTATATATAGTAGTGTCTAATTAGTAAAGTATAATCATATAGAAAATAGCGTTAAGGGGATGGAGAACCTTTTTTTTTTGAGCGACACGGTTGTGTAGCGTGGAACTACACAGCCGATTAAATATCATATAAATAGTTAAGTAGTGCGATCAACAAGCCTGATCGCTGGCCAAAATGTAGTAAGGAACCGCAAGATAGTCGATGAGAGACAGAGTTTTATATACAAAATACATATTGTGAACAACAGAATAGAAAAAAGACTAGAGCTATAAAGCAGTTGGTGATGCCCTCAATGCCTGCCAGGAGGAATTGCTGAAGTGCTGCCCGAGGATTCGGCTGGTGGAGAGCTGGGGTACGGTAATCTCAGTCTGAATGATGCGGAGAAGCTTCGACCTGAAATAGATGAGAAATAGTGAATAATACGTCTACAAGTTCCTTCGAAGTTGGATGTGGGCTTGCGGGGATGGAGAACCTTAACGCGGTCGGATCTTAAAATCATAATCGTAGTGGGTTCGATATGGTAGGTGACACGGCACACAAGGCAATGCCAGGGTAGATATACCAATTACGCACACGGACTGATGGATACGCATAGCAGCCACTACCGTTCCACCTCGAACAACACTCCCAAATCAAGGGTGGCCACCAAAAATCACAAACTAATATAATGGTATCGAAGAAGTGGGTCCGATACGAGGTGCTACCTCACTGGCCCGAGATCGCTCCTGTTTTAGTCACCTTATGCCAACTCACGGGAGTTGGGTCCACGTATATACCTTAGGATCGTCGCCACCATCCTACTTCATTCTGGAAACTCCACCGCGTACACAGTTGTCAAAGTGGTTTTCGGTATCGACAGAGAGTATGTCCAAATCTGATCCCGGTCTCTTTAACAACCAATCGTTATTATAACCCGTGGTTATAACTTTTAAAACAATACTTTACTTCAAAATAAAATATCATTTCAAAACCATATATTTATCAAAATAAAGATTAAATCAATTCCAAACCATTTCCATATATTTAAAATATCATATCATTTCAAAACTTCATTTCAAATCATTTCAATATATCAAAATATCATATCTTTCCAAAACTTCATTTCAAATCATTTTAATATAATAAAATATCAAATCTTTCCAAAACTTCATTTCAAATCATTTTTATATACCAAAATATCATTTGAGTTCAAATCTAAATATTCAACTTTAAATACTTTTTAAATTCAAAGATATCATTCATTTATTATCATTTCAAGTCACCTTTTAAATAGTTTATATTCCAACAAATTAATTCATTTAAACCATTTAAAAGTGTAATTATTATACTTTTAAATCAAGTATTAAAATTTCCAAAGTTTCAATTCAATTCAATCATTTATTTCAATTAAATTTCCATAGACCATTTCAAATCTTATAAATTTCAAATATAGATTTAATCCACAAAATAACTATTCCAAATTATAAAATAATTCCAAGCTTTATTATCTATATTTCACAAGTCTAATATCTTTTAAATAGATTCAAATTACAAGTAAACCAAATGTTTTGCATACTAATATAAACTTCAATTATTTATTCCAAGATTTAATATCATTTAACATATATCTTTTTCACAATAAATTTCTTATAATTAAATCCAATTTTCAACAATTTACTTAATAAATTTAAGTGTAAAAGTTTCCAATTCTTCACATTTCAACAAATAACTTAACACTTCAAATTTAAATTACCATTTCACAAATTTAACTAAATTTCCAATTTTATTTAATTAACTTAAACCTTTAATTAAAACCAAATTTCACATTTCCAAGTCAAGTTATATTTTAAAAGATCACTTTTAAACATTCATTTATTTAACCACTTAAACTCATAGAAAAATCAATAATACTTTAATAAATCGCTTAAATTCAAATTTAATCAAATTATCATATTTACCATTTTCCAAATATAATTAAATTTTCATTTTTATTCATATAACTTAAATATCATTTTTAACCAAAATTCCAAATTCCAAACTTAAGTTATATTTCAATAATCCAATTTAACCATTCATTAATTACATTTTTAACTCGTAGAAAAATCATAATTTCTTTATTTTAAATCATTTCAAAATCTATTTAAATCAAATTTAATAAATTTATATTTTTAAAATACTTAAAAATATCCAAAAACACTTTATAAAATAACCACGGGCCTGTATATAGTTTTCTAACCTAGGTCAAGTGATACAGATATATATCATTTCAATCCGCAATTTACAAAGAAAAACCGGGTTCTATCATTTCAAACCCGCAATCCCAAGTTAAAATAAGTTAAATAAAAACCATTCAGGCCTATCATTTCAGCCCATAATGATTTTTCCCTATTCTAAAGTCCGTTCGGGTATGTATCATTTCAACCCATAGTGATTCTAGTCTACATGGAACTTGTAGTGTGATAAACATATATAAATGAACAGAATACATTATATAACAGTAACGGATGATATAATAGGTGTATAAACATCATATGATCATAACATAGTCAAGTATAACATGATAATATATTTCTACATATTCACAGGGTGTCAATTTACTAGTTATATAGGTACATATTGTCTGGTGAGAATAACTCACCTGTTAAAGCTGGAGATTAGCGATCAAAACACACAGAATAGATATCAGAAAGCACAATAAGCATGATATAGCATGACTTTTGATTTGAATGAATGGAGAGCCTTGATATTTATCTTATAAACAATAACCAAAACAAGACAATATACACATAAATATTAAACGCAAAACAATGTTGAAACAATGAAGATAAGAAGCAACAACGGAATAGATTACTTGACCGTGCTTTAACCATTCAACAGATCGAACAAGGGGTTCATTTTCTTAGCCATGATGATGATGAGTGTGGGAGAGACAAGGTTAACTCCTCGGATACATAAGACAAAACAATACAAACAATATAAGTTTTCAACCCAAAATTTAAATAAAACAATGTTAGAATTAAATGCATAAAACAAAGCCAAAGTTTTTTGCACTTGCTTTCTACCGCCTATGCTTCGGCTATAGATCTGAAATACATGTCTAAGGAGTGGGTTAGGATCAGGTCTTGGGCTCATATGGGTCGGCCATAGCTTGGAAGTAATGGTGCAAAGGTGGATATGCATTAAAATTACAAGACAAGGCAACAAACAAGGTTTCAATGCAACACATGCTCACGGCCAAGGCAAGCATGGTCATGGCCAGGCCTGGTGGGGTCAGGAGGTGGTGTGGCAGGTGGTCTCAGGTCAGGTAGTGGCTGGTGTTGATGATGTATGTGGCGGCCAAGGTGGTTTGGTGAAGTGGTGATAGCATAGGTGTTAGGCAATGTGTTATTCAAGAGTATATGCAATCTTTGGTGGAGTTTGCCTACAAGTGGTGCACGGCTAGGCTTGGGCAGAGGGCTGGAGGTGATGGTGGCCTGATGTGGTAGTGGTGGAGGCGGCCAGGGAGGAGGAGGAAGGAGGAGCCGATCCTAGAAGAGGAGAAAGCAAGAGCAGAAATCAAATAAACAAAAGGAAAAACAATGAAAAAGATAAGGAATTTTACCAAACTTTTGCTTAAGGAATGGAGGCCATGATTTTTGTGAGAAGTTTCTCAGTTGTTTTCACGTGAATAAGAGAGAGGTACAGCTGAAGCAAGTATAAGAAACGGCAAAAATAACTGATGTATTGATTGAAAAAGAAACGGTAAAAGAAACGGTAGAATTCAAAAGGACTAAGCACACAAAAGGTATCAAACTCTTCATATATCTTTAATCCCTTTTTATAACTTTATATTTCTGGAAAAAAAAAATCCCAGATAAAATTTCGAAATTTTATCAAAATATAATAATTTATATAAATATTTATCAATTATATAAAGTTAAATTAAGAAAATAGCTAAAATAGTAAACTAGTCTAGAAAATTTGGAATTGAATAGAATAAATTTTTAGAAAATTCACATGAGCTTGTAATATATTTTTAAACAAAAATAATAATATAAAATAAAAATATATTCATAAGATAAACATTTAAAATTTAATTTACATATAATTTATAATGAAGAAAATAGCAGAAAATAGGAAAACAGCCTTTAAAAATAGGAAATCATCATAGTAAATTTTGGAAAGATTCTATTATTATTTTTAAAATATTTAGAGATGGAAATATACATAAATAAACATATTGACACATATTAAAATAAAATATAAGAAAGAAAATATGATTTATAAAATTTAAAATAGGCAAAATTGCACAATAAAACAAATTATACTAAAAATTGAAATGTACATAACTTTTACATTTTAACTCCGTTTTCAACGAAACGAAAAGTAGTGTTCAAGTTATTACATCTATTTTTATAATAAAAGATATAATTTATAATTTCAAACTTTTAAATTTTTAAGTTTAAAAGTCAAAGTTTGACTATTTTAACCAAAATTCACATTTTCTGGAAATATTAAATTTAGTCATATTTGGAATTCTAATCCACATACAAAATCAAAGTTTTTATATTTACAATAACAAAATTTATTCCTTTTCATAAATAAAGCTTTTAAATCTGGAAAAATCAATAAAAAAAATATTTGTAAAATACAGGGTTGTTACACCAAGGGATTTCTTTATCGACTACCCTTAAGTAACTTCGAATGGGTAAGAAACCCAATAACATCTATTTAGCAGAATAAATCATCATTCTACTAATTGAATTGTATTTGACATTTGGTTAGTACAATAAAACACCGTTTTGCTAATTAAGTTATATTTGACATTTGTTTGGTAGAATAATCACAGTTCTACCATAATTCACCAAGTAGATTATGTTGACATCTATTAAGTGGAATATAAACCCAGTTCTGCTATTTTTCTAACTTGGACATGTACCTATATGTTGATTGATTGTTATTGGTCGATTCCCTTTTTACATATCTGCTTGTTATGTAAATACCCATGTTATAACTTGGAAGGTTAAACTCAATTAAAAATGAACCATTGTGGTCACTAAGCCTCTTTCTGATTTTGTGAAGGCAAATATTTTTTTTGAAATGATTTAAAGTTTATTATCATTTTAAATATGATATTTAAAGGATAATTAAACAAATATTTTATTAAAATGTTTGAAGTAATTTAATACTTTTCAAATGATTGTTTGAAATCGTCATCTTGTTAATGTGATTTAAAGATAATTAAAAGAGGAATGTTCAAATAATAACTTGTTTATATAAAGGTGTTTTAAATAATGGATTATTTATCAAAGGAACTTTATTGATTAAAGATTATAAAGGAAGTTTAATAAATGATTTTGGATATTTATAAAAGAGTTTTATAAATGATTTTGGATATTTATAAATGAGTTTATAAATGGTTTTGGGTATTTATAAAAGAGTTTTATAAATTAATTTAGAGATTTATAAAAAAAATTATAATGGATTTGGAATTTAAGTAAAGGAGATTTCATAAATGAAAGGGATTTATTAAAAGGATTTATTAAAGAAATTTATAAAAGAATTTGTGATGAGATTTCCTTTAACTGGCCTTCTTAATTTTGATGGTATGAACTTTCGTTCCATGCTTAACACCGAAGGAATAGTGTTTGGGGTTATCCTTATCTCTAATTTAAATATCTTTTGTTTGATCCTTTTAATATGAATTTTGAAATAGGAAATCTTTCACGATGTTTTGGGAATATACTTATGCCGAGGGGATAAGTATATGAATATTTTGATAAATATTTTGGAAAGAGATTTAAATAAATGAAAGATTTATTTTGAGGCTTGGTGGTTGCTATGGGTAATTAAATCGCTGAATTGTTGGTTGTTTGTTTATCTGATATTTAAATAACCGACTATCAAATTTGGACCAAAACGTTACTTTAAAAATATCTAGGAGAAACACGTAAGTTACATGGCAATCATCTTCGATGATGTTGTACCGTACGTATAAATCTCATTTTGTTCTCTTAGGACAAATGATAAGGAAATCCATTCACTCAATGGTTAGGAGGTGATCTCTGTCCCTATTTATTGTCTATTTATTTCTAAATGAACAGGGGTTAAGTTTATCGAAAACTATCGAGCGTTGTTCCGAAGAGACCGAGGTCGGATAGGGATAAATTATCCAAAAACCACTTCGATCCAACTCAAGCATTTTGAATCGAAGACATCTTAAAGATGATTGGAGATGGGGTTTTTAAAGTGCAAGGGCTACTTGCTACTAATTTTGAGGGTGATTCCAAAATGGATGTTGTGACGACCCGGACTTTCAGCCTTCGAAAATCGGCATTCAATACATCACCCGTATTCAAATGCCTGAGATTCAAAAGTTGGAGTCCGTATCGCTGGAGCTATAACACATTAGATGATAACAACACAGTGGAAACAAAATGATAATTTCATTGATAACAACATGGATACAACATTTGATAACAAATGCCCAACAACATCAGAGCATAATATATATATACAATAGAATACAGCGGAAACAACACAACAGCGGAAAAAATATCTTCGACAGGGGTCTTCCAAAAGAGAGAAAGAGAGAGCGAGAATCCAACATACTGCGTCTTCATAACCAAAGCTCCAAAGCAAAAGCTCAAAACTCAATAGCTCGAAATCCATAAGCTTCCAAACCAAAGACTTCCAGATCCATATCTACTTAGCTCCAGAACCTACTAATAACCTGACTCTAGGCTGCCCGTGTGGAAAATTATGGGCACCCAGTGTTTAGAAAAGGGAACAATAAACTTCGAGTCAGTCATGGGACTGGTGTGAGAAACTTAAAACAGATTTGTGCATAAAAAGAAGAAAATAAAATCCGTTCATGCTTTTGGAAAATGAAACTACCATATGGTCTCCCGGCACACACACAATGCAATCGCACACTTGGTGAAGGTTTCTCCTTATAGTAGTCAAACATGCTTGATACGCGAAAATCCTTTTGATATTATTATTAGTGCATAGTGTGGAAAACATTTCGAAAGTATAATATTAATCTTAGCCAGCATACGTACCATTATAGTATGCCTACTATAGCTACCATGTTAAATGGCAGGTTCTACAACTAAAACCGTACAGGGCTCGTATTGTTTTGTTTGGATTTCCAACAAATGGCCAAGGCTAAGGAACTTCCTTTATCTGAGTACGCCTGTGGAGGGACGCCCCGAGAACCTAACCGGATCTCTGCCAACACAAGGCCGGGTTACCTCTGTAACTAGGTAACTAACTGTCACGAGTATGCCATCCCCCGGTCGTAACCGACCTTTATTCGGGGCGTCACAACAACCAATAACCACATAAGTAAATATCTGGACTCCATACCAGAATACCACTTTTTATCCAGAAGGAAATGCACATACCCTGAGGGGCGCGACCCCCATAACCTTGCCGCATCCTTCCTGTTTCGACCATTTCTGGGGTGTGAGGTTCGATGAAGTCTCGTCCCATAAAGCTACGCTTTTCACAAAAGCCATGATTCGATCAACCAATGATCAGCAGTTAGCATGCCACATTACCAAATTGGGAATATATCACCAGTAACCATCAACTACATAACCTCTGAGCTCGTACGTCTCAGAGAAGGATGTTAAGCTAAGAGAATAAATTCTCCGCCACCAAATAGAAATGTATTTGATAGAAGCTAGCTTTATATCTCAAAGTGTAATGTCAGACATACATCCATACAAATCCATCCAGGGTCTGAATGGAACGGAAGGCACTTCGTCCAATTAAGGAAAAAGTCCTTGCAAATCCGGATATCCCCAGTCCCGACCGGACTCCCCATCACATACGGTGATCTCTATACCGGAGCAACTCGGTGCTGAGACAATCAACAGGTAATCCTTTCATTCTCGAAAATACCCGGTCTTCAACCACCGTCTTCAAATGCAATCCCATTTCGTCGTATCATTATTCGGAATGGGTTTTATTACTTAATGTCCTCCCCCGGCTAATCCAAATAATGAGCGCTTATTTTCAAAACATGTGGATACAAATTTCCATTTTTAATCTTTTAAACAAAAGATCCAACTTTAAGATTCGATGTGGTTTTCGGCTAACCATTTGGAATCCGATTCTCGGTCTCATCGAAATTCAAATGCCGTCTTAAAGGCCAAGTTGTAAACAATTTTAATTCAATTTAGAAGTTCATATTTACACAGCAATTCATCATAGATAAATAACTTTACATTTATCACAGCTCAATCCAAAGCAATTCATATCACAGAATATTACAGATTAACATAGTAGAGAAATTAATCAATCCAAGCATTCAATAAAATTTATCATCCATAAGCAAGATTAATTAATCACATGATTATAATAAATTTAATTAATTCAAAATAAATTAATTACTTATGAATTAATCACCTAACCCTGCTTAATAAACATTAATTAATTACAAACCATTTGTGATTATTTTAATTTATTAATGAAATTAATTAATCATCCTTAATTATCCATCTTAAGTAATTATCCTCAATTACTTACATTAATTAACTACCCTTTAATTACTTATATTAATTATCCATCCTTTAATCATTAATTAATTAACCTTTAATTACTAATTAATTAATTAATCTTTAATTACCCTAGACTTTAAAGATAAATCATTATCTTAATTAATTACTTAATTAAATCATTTAAATCTTATTTAATAAACCTTGGAAATAATTTATCATTAAAATATGAATTAACTTAACACCTTTAAGTTTGATTAATGATCAAAAACATTTTACTTTCTTAATTAATTACCCTTTAATTTATTTTAAATAAACTTAAGGATTAACTTAATTAATTCTAGTTAAAATAAATTATACAACTTTTATCTATCCAAACATTTGAATAAACATTTATTATTTAAAAGATATTTGCTTAAGAAAGTAGTTTAAAACTTTTTTTATTTAAATTTTTAAAACCTGGTTAATAATCTAACCTTACCCGAGCCACAAGTCCAAATCCCCCGAACAAACACTCGAGCCAAACTTCGATCTACTCGCGCCCATTCCCGAGGAAAACTTCTTCTTTCCTGATCCCTATAATCAACAGATACGCAAACGAACCCGTGCACGTGCACACGAATTCTGGTCACCTCCGACCAGAGCCACGACCATCAACAAGTCGGCGAACATCTCCTCCGACGATCCAACCTCCCAGCACCCTCTGTAACAACCCGTATATTTGTACCATTTAAATTGACAATAATCCACACATGTCAACTTAAGTAATACAAAACACGAATCATTATGGCATTATAAATACATAAATGTAAATGAGAATCAATACAACATCACAGTCACAGAACAGTCACAGAATAATGCAGCGGAAAATACATCGTCATAATAGCAGTTCATGAAGCCACTATATAATATACAACAATGTCTTAACATCAAGTGACGAATACCAAAAATGTCCAACAGACTAGGACATCAATACAGGAATATAAATAGACTGATAAAGATAAATGCTAAGCCTTCAGCATCTTCAACCAACCTTGATCAACAACTGGATAGCTTCAGACTGACCCGAGCATATGCAAAAGAAACACTCGAGTCAGGACTCAAAATCTTATGCAATTAAACCAAGTGCAAGGGAATAGTTCATAACTTAAAGATGGATAAAATAACATCTCTAAGGATCCGAAAAACTATCTATATATACAATAGAATACGATAGATAGATAATGTCTAATCAGTAAAGTACGATATTAAAATAGTGTTAAGGCGTTACCATAATCCCCTTAACACATTTTATTCCCAAAAGCATATGCAAGACCGTAGTTTCCCCAAAACCGGAAGTCACCAGAGGGCAATCCATATACTAAGGTACAAATCAAAACGTAGTGGTCGCGAATAGGATAATCAGTATGACAAGGTACATGAGGCGATACCAACTAGGATACTAGTAGTTGCGTGATCCGGACTGATGTTGAGCATAGCAGCTACTATCTCAACACCGCGAAACAACACTCCCAAATCAAGGGGTGCACCCAAATCGAATCACAAAAGTAATAGATATGGTATCGAAGAAGTGCGTCCGCTAGAGGTGGCGAACCTCAATGGCCCAGCGCGGCTCCTGTTTTAGTCATGTCAGGGGTCGTCCAATATCGTTCTCTTTCTTCAGTCAACGCGTTCACCAAACCATCCACTTCATTCTGGATCAACACTTCGCGTGTAATAGTTATTAAAGTGGTTTTCGGTATCGACAGAGAGTATGTCCATATCCGATCCCGGTCTCTTTAATAACTACGTATTTATTACCCAATGGTCGGTTAACTTAACGTTTAAACAAATCAAAGTCCAAAAGTCAAGGTGCAAATTTGACTTCCAAATTTTGACATTTCACGATTCAATTTATTTCGGATATTTAAAATCATATTTCCAAATGAAATATGTAGTTCAAACATTTAAATTAACAATATAATTAAGTATTCAAGTTAAATTTAATAACTCACTTATTAAATTTAGTTCAAAATCAATTAATTCGAATTTTACCGGTCAATTAAGTTCGAATCGTTAAATCAAATTCTATTTATCTCAATTCATATTTACATTCATCGTTACATTAAATATAATCATAAATTTGATTAAATCAATTTCCTTAAATTTAAAATCATTTTACATTTAAATTATTGCTAAATTAAATCCATAAGACTTCAGTTAGTTTCGCATTCCATTTTAAGTCAAAATTTCCTAAATCTAAATTATTATTTATGACAAGTTCAAATTTATTTAATTTAAAACTTAGTTTAAATCTAAATCTACCAATCTAATAAATTCAATTATTAAATTTTAAAACTCACTTGTTTTAAATCTTATTCCAATCAAATTTGCCAATTCATTTTTCTTCAATTAAATAGATTTATTTAATCCGTTTCCATTAAATTCATTAATTATTCCAATTAATCCATTAATTTATTTCAATTAAATCCATTAATTTATTTCAATTAAATCTATTAAATCATTACTTGATTTCCAAACAAATTATTAAGTTCATTTCTTAATTTCAAATAGATTTCAATTTCAAAATAATTTTGTTGACCAATCGGGTTTCTTATTTTTAATTGTCTATCTTAGGCCAAGTTGTTTAAGTGGGTATTTATCATTTCAACCCGATATCATTCAATATAAAACAAAGCATAGCAAAGGGAACTTGCAGTGTGATAACTGGGATGGTGTCAAAGTAAATAAACAAGCAATAGCAACCATACATAACAAATTAACAACTTATTCAAATAATCCCGAAATAACCATATTAACTTACATTAGTTAATTATGCAAATTAATATAATTATTCCTAGAATCCAACGGATTAAAGATTATTACAGGATGATTTTTACTTGGTGTCCGTTATCAAATTTCTACATCAATCGTACATAACAATTCTTGTGTCACTACTATTTACCCTAATTAACATCATATTACAGTTTAACATTTTTGATCAAAATAAACAATACATGGCGTCAAATTTTAGAAATTAACAGTCTACTTCAATCAAATTTTAAAAATCAACAATTTAATATCCAAATTAATATTAACAACAATTATCACTTGATTATCATAGCATAATAGATTGAGTCGTGAATAAAATATTCACCTTGCGTGGTTGGAGAAGATGGCGCGGCACGAAGAAAAATAGACAAAATAGACCCTAATAGGCATGACGCTAAATGAACACAACTGCAATCAAACAAATAATTAATCAATAATTCGTTTATTGCAATATATCGGTCGAAAATATATATATATATACCATACCGAATCACAGAAACTTAGATAGATCTGATAAACTGAGCGGAAGTCTACGTCTTCGGAGCAATAGCTGATACAAACACAGTAAGCACTGTACGTAAGCAACTAGATTTTCAAAAAGTTATATATTGAAACTATAAACTAAACTTAGCAACTAAACTAATATCACTGCTTTTCATATTTAAACCGTACATAATTTAAGAGCAAGGTGGTCGGGTTTGAACTGGGTGGGGCGGAGGGGAGTGGGATGGCAGGCGGGCTGGGTGGGGTACGGGCCGGGCTGGGGCAGGGCGGAGGCGGAGCTAGGCGAAGTCAGGGGATGCGGGGAGGCGGGCTGTGGGTTCGGGTGGCGTTGGTGTGGGCACTGGGCGGAGGGTCTGGGCGGAGGGACTGCGGATGGCCGGTAGGGGCGGAAGTGGGTGGTTGGGAGCTGAAGCGGAGGGGCTGGCGTGGGCGGAGGGCGCTGGGGGTACGGCAGGCGGAGGTGGGTGGTTGGGAGCTGGACGTGGGCAGAGGCGAGCTGGAGGTGGCAGTGGGGAGGTGCTGGGCGGTGGGCTGGCTGGGGCAGGGCGGAGCGGTGGCTGGGGACGGCAGTAGGCGTGCTGGCGGACGGTGAAGGGAAGGCTAGCGGAGGGCGTGTGCGTGCAGGCGGAGGGAGAGGGCTGGGCCGGGGACGGTGGATGGTGGCGGGTGGCACGGCTGGGACGTGGCGTACGGGCAGGCGGAGCTGGGGACGGAGGGAGCTGGCATGTGGCAAGTGGAGGGGGCTGGGTGTTCCGGTGGTGGAGGGAATGTGGTTGGCTTACGTGTGAAGGGTTGAAGTGAACAACAGATATGTGAAAGAAGGAGAAAGGGAAGGGAGAAGAATATAAAGTTTGCAGAGGGAAGACAGCTGTCACATGAAGTGAACCAACGAAATTAATGAACCCGAATGTAGGCAGAGGTTCAGTGCACAGTAAAAGCAATGATGCATTTCACACTGGTGGCTATTTGTCTTCCCAAGACAGCTGAAAGGCTCTCAATTTCAAATATTGAAATGTTGGGTACCGGTTTGCGCTGCGTAACGGACCGGTGTGTGCTCCATTAACAATTATAATTTGCAACGGCGAACTCCGATTGACACAAACAATTATACCGTTTTGATCAACGCGACGAGGCGGACACAACGGTATGAAGATATTTATGGTTTGACATTGTTTGCGGAGTGGTAAATCTTATTGAACCATTTGCGCGAGTGAACATTTTAACTAGCAATTAAAAGCGAAATTTTACGAAACGAAATGCGCCGCCATGATCAGAATATTTTTCTTATGCAACATTGTGAAAAATATTTGAGTTCGGACGATAGAAAATTTACACATAAAATTTAAACTAATATGTAAATTTGACGAGCGAAATTTACTACAATATTTTTCGACGAAATTTGGCGTACGCCTATGTCTATCTAGGCGCATTCCAAATGTGAAGTTTGAACGGTAACGGAAATCGTTTGTGAATATTTGAAATTTCTATTACGGAGAATGCAGCAAAACACCGAAGAATAAGATCGACGGAGCTAAAGATGTCCGAATTTTGAAAAACGAAAAATGATGCCTTTGTCAGAAAATGATTTAGAATTTTTCTATGTAAAATATTTAGGTTCGGAAGATAAAAAATTTCATGTTTTTAAAATGAACTGATGTGCAGTAAAACGCGCACGAAGTTTACTACGGTATTTTCCGACGAAACTTTACCCATATCTGCAATCATCTAGGCGCAATTTAGAAACAAAGTTTGGACGTTGATTGAAATCGTATGTAAGTTTCACATTTTTAATTAAAATAACGGTTCTAAAATTTTTAAAATTGGGTTGGAATTTCAGGGTCGTTACATTCTCCCCTACTCAAGACTTTTCGTCCTCGAAAAGGAACAAAGTAAAGAGTGGAAGAACTAATAACAGAGATACAATGGATTCATAATAGATCATTGAATATAGTAAAGAGTATAGAATGGAATTTACCTTCAACAAACAATTCTGGATTAGAATCCCGGATACTCTCCTCGATTTCCCAAGTGCAATCACGATCATCGGGAGTCCATTGGAGTTTGACTAGGCTAACCGACTTCCTTCTAAGTTGCTTTGTATCCCTATCAACAATACGAAGTGGTCTCCTCTCTATAGTCAAATCCGGCTCAATATCAACCTCATCTAACTGAGCAATAGGAATGGTCAAGGATGGATCGTGTACCACTTTCCGAAGATGTGAAACATGGAAGACGTTGTGCACGCCCTCAAATTTCTCCGGTAGTGCAACTCTGTAGGCTAGTGTACCAATTCTCTCAGTGATAGTGAATGGTCCAACAAATCTAGGAGCCAGCTTCCCTCTACGACCAAATCGAATAACATTCTTTAAGGGTGATACCTTAAGGAATACCTTATCCCCAATCAGGAATTCTAAATCTCTTCTACGCCTATCAGCATAGCTTTTCTGTCTATCCTGTGCGGTCTTCATCTTTCTTCTGATTTCATTAACCTTCTCGGATGCTTCTATAATCATATCTGGGCCAAGAATCAATCGATCACCAGGCTCAATCCAACAAGCTGGCGATTTGCATGGTCGTCCATATAAGGCTTCGAACGGTGCCATATCGATACTTGCCTGAATATAAAGGTGGTTAAATTTCAATTCAAATTTACTTATTCAATTTGAATTTTTTTATTTACCTGATAACTGTTATTATAAGTGAATTCAACCAAATGGAGATGGTCTTCCCAAGATCCACCGAAATCAATAATGCAGGCACGAAGCAGATCTTCTAAAATCTGATTCACCCTTTCAGTTTGGCCATCTGTTTGAGGATGATAAGCTGTGCTCAGATTCAGTTTAGTGCCCAAGACGTCCTGAAATGCCTTCCAGAATTTACTAGTGAATGAAGGATATCTATCGCACACAATATTAGATGGAACTCCATGGAGTCTAACAATCTCTCTCATATATGTCTCGGC
The DNA here is from genome assembly GCA_030737815.1 of Allium fistulosum. Lineage (NCBI taxonomy): Eukaryota > Viridiplantae > Streptophyta > Magnoliopsida > Asparagales > Amaryllidaceae > Allium > Allium fistulosum. The sequence continues at coordinate 1,135,882,645 of CM060904.1, forward strand.
CAAACTCAAAGCAGTCCGAGTGGTCTTAACAGGAATAAAGTGAGCAGATTTTGTCAACCTATCAACAATCACCCATATACTCTCGTTACCTTTTCTGGTCCTCGGTAATCCATCAATGAAGTCCATAGAAATCTGATCCCATTTCCAACACGGAATCTCTAGGGGTTGACGTAATCCTGCAGTCTTCTGGTGATCGGCCTTAACTTGTTGGCAAGTGGTGCATCTACTGACATATATAGAAATATCCCTCTTCATCCCACTCCACCAATATAAACGCTTCATATTTCAGTACATCTTAGTGACGCCAGGATGAAATGAAAGTGATGACCGATGGTTTTCTCTAAGCACTTCTTGTCTCAATCCATCGACATTAGGGACGCAAGTACGATTGTCAATCCTCAGAACTCCATTACTATCTATCTGTGCTCCCACTTTACTGTCGGTATTTCCAACTCTACCAAGAACTAACTCCTTCATGCGATAGAGCAAGGTGTCCTCATATTGCTTGTCCTTGATGCGATCCACAAGAGATGGGGAGATAACAAGCTGAAATAGCATGCCTTCTACAAGATTACAGCATGACAATGCTTTGCTACGGCTCAAAGCATCAGCTACAACATTTGCTTTCCCAGGAGTATAATTGATATCGAGATCATATGCAGCTAAGAATTCAAGCCATCGAACTTGTCTCTGGTTCAAATCTTTCTGAGAAAAGATATATCTCAAGGACTTATGATCAGTGAATAATTCAAATTTAGTTCCCAAAAGATGATGCCTCCATAGTTTCAAAGCAAATACAACTGCAAGAAGCTCTAGATCATGAGTTGCATAGTTTACTTCATGGATCTTCAACTGGCGGCCAGCATAAGCAATAACCTTTTCGGTTTGCATAAGAACAGCGCCTAAACCTTCTCGGCAAGCATCTGTATAGACAGTTAATTCTTCACTTCCATCGATCACCGCAAGAACTGGAGCTGAAGTTAACTTACACTTCAACTTATTAAAAGCCGATTCACACTTCTCACTCCAAATAAACTTGACATCCTTTCGGGTTAAAGCAGTGAGTGGGGCAGAAATCCGGGCAAAGTGCTCAATAAATCTACGATAATAGCCGGCCAAGCCCAAGAAGCTACGGATATCAGTAGGAGTTTTGGGAGTCTCCCAATCCTATAGATAAATTTCAAATTAGAAAGGGATAAGATGAATTGAATAGAAATAACGAATAGGATAGAACTTACATTGATTACGGCGATCTTAGCTGGATCGACCGAAATCCCATTTTCAGAAACTATGTGGCCCAGGAATCTCACTTCGTCTCGCCAGAAGTGGCATTTAGAGAATTTGGCCTTAAGTTGATGATTTCGGAGAGTTTCCAGAACATAAGCAAGGTGTGTCTCGTGCTCCTTCTCGTCTTTGGAGAAAACGAGAATATCATCAATAAAAACAAGAACAAACTTGTTAAGCACATCATGGAAGACTCGATTCATCAAGTCGACGAAATAAGCAGGTGCGTTGGTCAAACCGAATGGCATAACCAACCATTCATAGAATCCGTTCTCGGTACGGAAAGCTGTCTTATGAATACTATCTTCTGCTACTCTGAGTTGGTGGAACCCCGTGGCAAGATCAAGTTGGGAGAAAACTTTAGCTCCATGGAGCTGATCGAATAAATCATTGATGCGAGGCATCGGATAGCGGTTCTTGAGAGTGCGTTTGTTCAGCTCCCTGTAATCAACACACATGCGAAGAGATCCATCCGATTTGGTGACAAATACAACTACGGCGCCCCATTCAGAACAACTTCTCCTAATCAAACCTCTAGCAAATAGATCCTCAATTTGAGTTTTAAGTTCAGCTTTTTCTTTAGGAGCCATCCTTCTATGAGGGAGAACTACGGGAGTAGCTCCAGGAATAAGGTCAATGCGGAAATCGATTTCCCGTTTAGGCGGTAGGGAGTTGACCTCTCCAAATACATCGGGAAATTTCCGAACAATAGGAGTAGTACTAAGATCATCCGGGTGAGCATCAAGAGAGAATATGAAGCTTCCGGCATATTTCTGTGGTGATTTGCATTCGATGACAAGCGGTAGGCCCTTGTCATTGACTAGAGAAACAGAACGAGCCTTGCAAGAAATAACAGCATCGAATTTCCTTAACCAATCAGCACCTAACAAGATGTCAAATGCTGCGAAGCCAAGTACATAAAAATCCCAAGTGAATCGATATCTCCCATACAAGAGCACAACCTCTTTACAAATTCTGCTGAGGTTGGCAAGTCCTCCAATAGGGTTGGAGACGCATAAGGAAGTAGTAGCAAGAGTAGGTTCTAAGTTGAGCTTATTGCAAAGATCAATAGATATGAAGCTATGAGAAGCACCAGTATCGAATAATACCCTAATAGGTAAATCATGTAATGAAAAAGTACTTCGTAAGGTACCTTGGTCATCCTGAGCAGGCGGTGTAGGAGTGGTGATAGCAAATACTCCAGATGGTTTGCGACGCTTATACATTGGGCAATCTTTCTTGAAATGACCCGGCTGGAGGCAGACATAACATAAATCTTTCCTAGTCGAAGAAGGTGGTGGAACAGCAGCTCCGGTAGATGGACAACTGTTAGCATAATGGCCCTTCTTATCGCATTTGAAGCAAGTGATATTAGCAAGGTCGATTGGGCTTTTCTGAGCATATCCCAATCCTGTAGTCTTCTGCCAAGCTTTCTTTTGTTGATCAAAGTTCATCTTCCTCTTCCCGAGCTGGCTAGAGGAGGGCTGAGTAGGAGTAGCCTTGGCAATAGGTCCCCTAGGCTTTGCCTCATATCTAAGAGCATAGTCAACAAGCTCTGTGAAGGTGCAGTGAGTGTGGCCAGTAAGCAAGTCATAATACTCTGGTCTAGCTCCCAAAATGAACTTCTCATTCTTTAGAAGCGGTGTATCAATCAATCCCAGGCCGAACTTGGAGAGTTCGTTGAATTTCCTCTCGTACTCAGAAAAAGTCATACTGCCCTGCTTAAGATCCATAAAAGCTCTATAAAGTTGGGTTTTCCCAGCAGCGGGCATCCATTGTGCCGAGAAAGTATCCCTAATCAAAAGATAGACTAGATGAATAACTTTCCAAAGATTTAAAAGAAGAATTTAGACTACGAAATCCAAATAATTTTATACCTAAACTGGGCCCAAGTGATGGTGTTCTCCTCGATACGAGAAGTAACTGATTCCCACCAATCTTGCGCGGCATCTTGAAGTTGCCAGGCAGCAAGCTGACGCTTCTGAGCATCAGTGATCTCTAGACCAGAAAATATCTTCTCTAAGCCTTTAAGCCATTGCTGAGCCTCAATAATGTTCTCGGATCCAGAAAACTTAATACCTCCCAGTTGTGTATACTCCTTACTAAGAATGGTGAATTTGACAGGAGCTGGAGCGACAGGTGCAGCCTGAGCAGGACCATGGCCCCTTCCTCCCCTATGGTTTCCTCTGGTACCCATCCTGAAATACCAAAGAGATTGTTAAAGCCAAAGGATAGAAAATCATAGAATTTTAAGGAAAGTCTAATCAAAGAAGTTTGAAATGAAAGGATTTGGATATTGAACCAATTCTCCTCATTCTAGGGCATTGCTACCCTATCTCTAATGAGTTTATATATAATCCCAAACTAAGGTTTTTAGGGAAACCGAAGCTCTGATACCAACTGTAACAACCCGTATATTTATACCATTTAAATTGACAATAATCCACACATGTCAACTTAAGTAATACAAAACACGAATCATTATGGGATTATAAATACATAAATGTAAATGAGAATCAATACAACATCACAGTCACAGAACAGTCACAGAATAATGCAGCGGAAAATACATCGTCATAATAGCAGTTCATGAAGCCACTATATAATATACAACAACGTCTTAACATCAAGTGACGAATACCAAAAATGTCCAACAGACTAGGACATCAATACAGGAATATAAATAGACTGATAAAGATAAATGCTAAGCCTTCAGCATCTTCAACCAACCTTGATCAGCAACTGGATAGCTTCAGACTGACCCGGGCATATGCAAAAGAAACACTCGAGTCAGGACTCAAAATCTTATGCAATTAAACCAAGTGCAAGGGAATAGTTCATAACTTAAAGATGGATAAAATAACATCTCTAAGGATCCGAAAAACTATCTATATATACAATAGAATACGATAGATAGATAATGTCTAATCAGTAAAGTACGATATTAAAATAGTGTTAAGGCGTTACCATAATCCCCTTAACACATTTTATTCCCAAAAGCATATGCAAGACCGTAGTTTCCCCAAAATCGGAAGTCACCAGAGGGCAATCCATATACTAAGGTACAAATCAAAACGTAGTGGTCGTGAATAGGATAATCAGTATGACAAGGTACATGAGGCGATACCAACTAGGATACTAGTAGTTGCGTGATCCGGACTGATGTTGAGCATAGCAGCTACTATCTCAACACCGCGAAACAAAACTCCCAAATCAAGGGGTACACCCAAATCGAATCACAAAAGTAATAGATATGGTATCGAAGAAGTGCGTCCGCTAGAGGTGGCGAACCTCAATGGCCTGGCGCGGCTCCTGTTTTAGTCATGTCAGGGGTCGTCCAATATCGTTCTCTTTCTTCAGTCAACGCGTTCACCAAACCATCCACTTCATTCTGGATCAACACTTCGCGTGTAATAGTTATTAAAGTGGTTTTCGGTATCGACAGAGAGTATGTCCATATCTGATCCCGGTCTCTTTAATAACTACGTATTTATTACCCAATGGTCGGTTAACTTAACGTTTAAACAAATCAAAGTCCAAAAGTCAAGGTGCAAATTTGACTTCCAAATTTTGACATTTCACGATTCAATTTATTTCGGATATTTAAAATCATATTTCCAAATGAAATCTGTAGTTCAAACATTTGAATTAACAATATAATTAAGTATTCAAGTTAAATTTAATAACTCACTTATTAAATTTAGTTCAAAATCAATTAATTCGAATTTTACCGGTCAATTAAGTTCGAATCGTTAAATCAAATTCTATTTATCTCAATTCATATTTACATTCATCGTTACGTTAAATATAATCATAAATTTGATTAAATCAATTTCCTTAAATTTAAAATCATTTTACATTTAAATTATTGCTAAATTAAATCCATAAGACTTCAGTTAGTTTCGTATTCCATTTTAAGTCAAAATTTCCTAAATCTAAATTATTATTTATGACAAGTTCAAATTTATTTAATTTAAAACTCAGTTTAAATCTAAATCTACCAATCTAATAAATTCAATTATTAAATTTTAAAACTCACTTGTTTTAAATCTTATTCCAATCAAATTTGCCAATTCATTTTTCTTCAATTAAATAGATTTATTTAATCCGTTTCCATTAAATTCATTAATTATTCCAATTAATCCATTAATTTATTTCAATTAAATCCATTAATTTATTTCAATTAAATCTATTAAATCGTTACTTGATTTCCAAATAAATTATTAAGTTCATTTCTTAATTTCAAATAGATTTCAATTTCAAAATAATTTTGTTGACCAATCGGGTTTCTTATTTTTAATTGTCTATCTTAGGCCAAGTTGTTTAAGTGGGTATTTATCATTTCAACCCGATATCATTCAATATAAAACAAAGCATAGCAAAGGGAACTTGCAATGTGATAACTGGGATGGTGTCAAAGTAAATAAACAAGCAATAGCAACCATACATAACAAATTAACAACTTATTCAAATAATCCTGAAATAACCATATTAACTTACATTAGTTAATTATGCAAATTAATATAATTATTCCTAGAATCCAACGGATTAAAGATTAATACAGGATGATTTTTACTTGGTGTCCGTTATCAAATTTCTACATCAATCGTACATAACAATTCTTGTGTCACTACTATTTACCCTAATTAACATCATATTACAGTTTAACATTTTTGATCAAAACAAACAATACATGGCGTCAAATTTCAGAAATTAACAGTCTACTTCAATCAAATTTTAACAATCAACAATTTAATATCCAAATTAATATTAACAACAATTATGTGACGCCCCACCTCTATACCCACGCTAGACAAGAACACTACGGAGTAGTGCTGTCAACTAGCGCGAAGAATAAGGCTGTTGAGGAGCGACCATCTATGTAATTGCCTTGTGCGAGCACCGATATGTTAGATAATAAAACATTGCATTTCATTTTTAGAGGAAACCCGACATTCCGATACAAACTCAAAGCTACTACACAGTGGCTATAATAGTTTAGGACAATAGATATAAAAATAACACAGATAACATAAATGCGGAATAAAGATGGAACGAAAAGTCTCATATATACAATAACTGATATCAGTTACAATACATTTGACACAATACAAATGATACAACTACAATTGTCGACTCAAGAAGTTATATATATACAAGTACATTATCGACTAATATACATGAATACATTATCATCTTAAACAGACACACTGACTACTACAACAAGACGAAGACCACTTCAAATGATATAAAAAGTCTTCATAGCTCTAGCAGCAACCCAAAGCTAAAAATCTACAACCTGTAAATACTCGGTCTGACCCGAGTATTACATTCAAAAGAAAATAATACTCGGATCAGTCTAATTCAAACTCAGTTATTAGCGCATAGAAGCAATAATAATCAATCTCAATATAGATGACAGTCACAGAAATCTCGTATATCCAACTCTCGATACGAGAATTGGATAACGGCAGAAATAACACTAAACAGTGTTAATCCACAAAACAGAAATCCAAAGCAGTTTAAGCAATTGAAATGTCAGTTTAAAAAAATATCAATGCTAATTGGCTGCAGTACACGCTAACGTGTACTGCCTCGCCAATACAGCTTACGAATTACACAGCAGGTCGATGAATTAAGAATAAAAGAAATTCCAACTAAAGTCTATCAATTCTGTGTGACTGCAGTACACGCGCGCGTGTACTGCCTCGCCATCACAACAACTGCACAATAAAACAGCAGTTGAAAACAGGTACAAAGACTAGGCTCAAGAATTCCCAGTGCCAACAAATGCAATAAGCAAGTGACAGTAGAGAAGAACTTCAACCAAGTGAATTGAAGTGATTGGCCATCTCAAGCAACGGAAACCAAACAAGTTCGAACAAGGCAGAGAAATGCCAAAATGGTTAAGAGAGGAAGAGACCAAACCAAGAAGATAATAGGGTCGCATCAATGCAATGAAACCCACAAGGACAAAATCTCAACAATAAAGCAATGCAGCCACCACACATATTTAAGGGCAGACTGCACAGTGAAACGAAACAGTGCAACCAATAAAAGAGGCGACAAGTGATGCACAAATGAAAACATCACCAAAACAAGATAGGCTATAAGTCAAGTGCCATCATATAAGACAGCAAACACATGAATGTGCAAAAGTGAACATACATCTGTATACATACATGAATGGATGTATACAAATGGTCAAGTGAAATGCAGACAACACCAAGTAATGGTGAAGTAAGTGAAACATCACAAGACCAGAAATTCCTAAAATCAAAGTCTACAAAGTCAACTGCAATTTCCAGAAATCACAGTGTCCAGAAAGAAGAAATCAACCAAGTGATCGAAGTCTAACAACTCAAGTCCAATTTGACTGAAGTTAAGCTACAGGCACACTATAATGCAGTCCTAGGGGAAGTGCATTTATCAAGTTCATCATGGAGCAAAAACGAGTGCAGTTCGAAGATAAAGCAGTGGTACAAATAGAATGAACAAGTCTCGAACTCAAAACAGTATAGCAATGCACAACTACAAAGCAACCAAGAAGTCTAACAACTCAAGTTCAATAAACAGTTTCAAGTATGCAAAGGAACATTGGAGTGTGAACCCAGACAACATATGCAAAGACCAAGGAACTACAACAAGACATGAACAAATCTGACATGAACCAAGTACAACTGGAAACCCAAAACTGCACCAGTAACAATATATCATCGCATGGATGCAACTAGATTTCGAGTCAAGCAGTGCACAGTGGAACGAAGAACAGTCATGGCATTTCACAAATACTATAGGGATTGCTACCAAGCTAATGAACAGAACACAAAGTACACAAGTGCACAGGTACAGGGCAATGCACCTGTAAGTCGAATGACAAAACAAAAGCACAATACAGTGAACTACCATGATTCAGAGCCAAAGTTCACAGTGAAGTCGACAAGGCCAGAATAAATCACAAAGACAACTATATTAGTGAAGGTCAGAGAAGAAACAAGTTGGAAGTACTTAGATCAACGGTGAATGGTACTAGTGCAAAGTCAAAGCCAATGTCAACAGGCGAGTTCAGAAATTCACAACCATGATTACCAAGGCAACAAGTTCGAACAATATAATCAAAAAATATACGCATATGAACAGGTCTGAAACGTGATGACCAGGGAAAGTTCGAACAGGGCAAATTCAACATCGTGGATATCAAGAAAAATATATATGAATTGAACAAGTCGTAAATCATCTCAAACATCCATACGAAATCCAACGACCAAGCTTTATTAGGTGACAAATTCAAACAAAGAATGTACGAACGAAAATCAAGGTTTCGAACCCATATCAATTCGAACCCAAAATCATGCACTGGAGAGTTAAATTAGATGTGAGTACAAGATTACTCACCTTGTTTGAGGCGGAGACGAACACTCGAGGAGGCAGCCGTGAGCAAGATAAAGGAATCACTCGATCGACAACGAAACGAAGCTCGAAATCAAATTCAATCGATCAGTATAAACTCGGCGTCTTCGAATACAAGCCCTAAATCCAGAGCGCAAAGAGAAGTTGCAGAAATCTGGCTACTTAAATCAAAGCCCTAATTTTTAGATCAGAGGAACAAACGAGATAAACAGAGCCGCCATTTTCTTCTTCCAGAGCAAAGAGGATCGCGTAAATAAAAAGAAAGAAAAGGGGGGTTTGATGAAGAGCTGAAGATAATTGAAGTGGGCCAAAGAAATTTAAAGCCCAAAACAATTTCTCACCAATTTTTATAAAAGAATCTCAACTCGATAGAATTCCGATAAGAACTGGCGAACGATTTAATCACCTAGTGCCGATAATTAATGGCTACGAATTTGCGGGTTGTTACAGACTCCCCTCCTTAAAGAAATTGCGTCCTCGCAATCATAAGGAATAATTAGACAAAAGGTAACAACCATAAGAGCATGGCAATGTCGAATGCATAAGCAAAGCAAATGCCACAGGGAAGCATTAGAATTATGGAAGTATCAGATAAAAAATCAAAAGGTTCGATTGCTTAAAATCAAAAGAATCAACATCGAGGGGATCAAGGAATCAAAATCAGACGACTATCAAAAGCAAGAATCAATCGAGTTCTAGCAATTGAAAGAAAAGGAATCAGAGCAGAAATCACGTACTGCACGAATTGAATGTGAGTAAATCAAATTACTCACCTGAATCGTCAGAGAAAAAGACGAAGCTCAAATCTCAAAATCGCAAATATTCAATCATCAAAAACGATAATTGAATTTTCAAAAATATCTGATTATCAAAAACGATAAGCAGAAACACAAATATTCGATTAATCAAATCGAAAAATATTTAATTATCTCAAATGATAATCAAATTTCACAAATATCTGGTTATCAAAAACGATAATCAGAAACACAAATATTCGATTAATCAAATCGAAAAATATTTAATTATCTCAAATGATAATCAAATTTTACAAATATCTGGTTATCAAAAACGATAATCAGAAACACAAATATTCGATTAATCAAATCGAAAAATATTTAATTATCTCAAATGATAATCAAATTTTACAAATATCTGATTATCAAAAACGATAATCAGAAATCACAAATATTCGATTATCAAATCGAAAAATATTTAATTATCTCAAACGATAATTAAATTTTACAAATATCTGATTATCAAAAACGATAATCAGAAATCACAAATATTCGATTATCAAATCAAAAAATATTTAATTATCTCAAACGATAATCAAATTTCACAAATATCTGATTATCAAAAACGATAATTAGAAATCACAAATATTCGATTATCAAATCGAAAAATATTTAATTATCTCAAACGATAATCAAATTTCACAAATATCTGATTATCAAAAACGATAATCAGAAATCACAAATATTCGATTATCAAATCGAAAAATATTTAATTATCTCAAACGATAATCAAATTTCACAAATATCTGATTATCAAAAACGATAATCAGAAATCACAAATATTCGATTATCAAATCGAAAAATATTTAATTATCTCAAACGATAATCAAATTTCACAAATATCTGATTATCAAAAACGATAATCAGAAATCACAAATATTCGATTATCAAATCGAAAAATATTTAATTATCTCAAACGATAATCAAATTTCACAAATATCTGATTATCAAAAACGATAATCAGAAATCACAAATATTCGATTATCAAATCGAAAAATATTTAATTATCTCAAACGATAATTAAATTGGAAAATATTTAATTATCACAAAGGATAATCAAATTTCACAAATATCTGATTATCAAAAACGATAATCAGAAACACAAACATCTAATTATCAAAAACGATAATCAGAAGTCATAAATATTCAATTAACGAGTCCGGAATTAACCGAAGTAGTAAAAGTATGGTTCCATACTCCTTACTTTTGCTAAATCGTTTAAATCTCTTTATCGTTTTCTTGAAAGTGCAGAATTGTGTGTTTTAAAAAAATAACATTTCACATTCTCAAACGGACAAGTCCGGAATTAAGCGAATCAGTAAAAGAAAGGGGTCATAGTCCTCGATTTTGCTGAAACGTTTAAATCGCTTCCTCGTTCTTTTGAAAATTGTAAACTGTAAAAATTTTGAAAACAATTTTAATTTATATTTTTGAAACAACTTTTAAAAAATAAAGAATTTTGAAAACACGTGATTAAATTAGCAATATCAGTGTTGCGGGAGAACCGCTTGTAAATTCATTTTAAAATTGACGGTTACCGAAGTTAACACGTCAAAGTCTCATTAAAATAACTGGCACCAAAATATAATACCAAATGAATTTTCATTCATCAAAGATGTCACAAGAATCTTCTCAAAGATAGAAAGGGATATCATACCCTAAACTTGTATTCATAACAAGTCAATAACACATGAATTCACCAATACACATAAATTGACGAAACTTGTCAATAGAAATCACGAAAATTGGTGAAGCACAAATTCTAGAAATCATCACAAGAAATCCAGAAAACACATGAAGGGGGGAAAGGCCTAGCATAAAAATGGGAGTATGAAAACTCCAAAACACCGGTATCACATGAACGAGACGCTATCTCTTGGTGGCTAACCAATAAAGTTTCACACAGGAATGGTCCGAAGACCGTAGGGCGCTACCCTACAACAAAGCGGGGTCTAGTCTCCCTCGCAGACAAAGAGACATCGCATAATCGCTAGTCTAAATCATAAAAAGAAAAGGGGAAAGGCCTATCACAAAAAATGGGAGTATGAAAACTCACCGACCGGTATCACATGACGAGACGCTATCTCATGGAAGCCATCCATTAAATTTTCACACAGGAATGGCCCGAAGACCGTAGGGCGCTACCCTACAACAAAGCGGGGTCTAGTCTCCCTCGCAGACAAAGAGACATCGCACAGTTGCTAGTCTAAATCATAAAAATCACACAAGAGTATCCAGACAACCCTCAAAGCCCAAGAGATATGTGTGAGACGAAATCACACCGATGAGGCCTAGTCTAACCGTGCAATATGTGTGAGACGAAATCACACACTGGTGTCTAGACAATCCTCAAAGCCCAAGAGATATGTGTGAGACGAAATCACACCGATGAGGTCCAGTCTAAATCATAAAAATGATCATCATGATCATAAAGAAGTGTCAATCACACCAAGCTAGTAAATATATGAGTTTAGCTTCATGTCCCATAACCACTTGCTTAACTTAAATATTTACGAACAAGCTGTAAATCTTCACTAGGAAATTGTCACAAAAAGGGTTCAATCGAACAAGTCCAAGAGCTAACCGACGAAGTAAATACAAGCGTTTCATACACTTGTTTTACTAGGCCGTTTAATTCAATTCCTCATACGAGTGAAATAAAGGCTTGTATATACTAATAGATTGGAAAACGATTTAGGAAAAGAGCTTGGTAGTAAAATAATTTTTGAAATCGTTTGGAGAAAAGGATTTTAATATTTACTACTAGTATAGAAAACCTTTATATTTTTAAAGTGACAAATCACAAAAATGATTGTAGAAACAATCAATCACAAGAATTCACATACGAAGATGTGAATAGAATCCAAAGAATTCGATTCCAAATTCATCAAAGTAGGAATACCAAAAATTCCAGAAATAGAAGTTATCAAAATCAATAAAGGTGATAACAACTAATAAGAGAAGAAGAATCGATTATCAATTGGAAAAATAAAGCAAAATCGAGCAGAAATGCATAAATGACTTCAACAAAAGTAAGAATCAAGTTAATGTCGAAGCCAACAATTAATAGCCGCAGTCGAGTACAAAATGAATCAATCATCATTATCAAAGAAACCAACGGCAAACAAAATCAGAGTCTTGAAAATCAAGAAATCAGCAATTTCTCAAAAACAAATTGACCGAAGTCGAAGGGAAATCCAGATGAGGAAAACACAAAATATCAAGTTCAAAATCGCTGAGATTCAAACTAGATATGAATGAGAAATCAAAATCACTCAATTTGCAACTGGTCCAGCTATTTTTTCATCACAGTGTAACAGGTACACAATGACACTCATAGCATAGAACAAAAGTGGAACAAAGTCCAAAAGTCAAAATGGCTTTAATTTGCCAAATTAAAACGAAATCAACATCGGCTAAATCAATTCAAAGCCGAAAACACAAGAATAAGCGTTAGGAATTCATACCTAACAGTCAAAAATAGTCATATGTAAAGATGAGAGATAAAACATCGACAAATAGTTGTAACACATGTTCCATCTAAGTTATGTTTGATAATTGTCCTAAACCCCAGGCTCTGATACCAAGCTGTGACGCCCCACCTCTATACCCACGCTAGACAAGAACACTACGGAGTAGTGCTGTCAACTAGCGCGAAGAATAAGGCTGTTGAGGAGCGACCATCTATGTAATTGCCTTGTGCGAGCACCGATATGTCAGATAATAAAACATTGCATTTCATTTTTAGAGGAAACCCGACATTCCGATACAAACTCAAAGCTACTACACAGTGGCTATAATAGTTTAGGACAATAGATATAAAAATAACACAGATAACATAAATGCGGAATAAAGATGGAACGAAAAGTCTCATATATACAATAACTGATATCAGTTACAATACATTTGACACAATACAAATGATACAACTACAATTGTCGACTCAAGAAGTTATATATATACAAGTACATTATCGACTAATATACATGAATACATTATCATCTTAAACAGACACACTGACTACTACAACAAGACGAAGACCACTTCAAATGATATAAAAAGTCTTCATAGCTCTAGCAGCAACCCAAAGCTAAAAATCTACAACCTGTAAATACTCGGTCTGACCCGAGTATTACATTCAAAAGAAAATAATACTCGGATCAGTCTAATTCAAACTCAGTTATTAGCGCATAGAAGCAATAATAATCAATCTCAATATAGATGACAGTCACAGAAATCTCGTATATCCAACTCTCGATACGAGAATTGGATAACGGCAGAAATAACACTAAACAGTGTTAATCCACAAAACAGAAATCCAAAGCAGTTTAAGCAATTGAAATGTCAGTTTAAAAAAATATCAATGCTAATTGGCTGCAGTACACGCTAACGTGTACTGCCTCGCCAATACAGCTTACGAATTACACAGCAGGTCGATGAATTAAGAATAAAAGAAATTCCAACTAAAGTCTATCAATTCTGTGTGACTGCAGTACACGCGCGCGTGTACTGCCTCGCCATCACAACAACTGCACAATAAAACAGCAGTTGAAAACAGGTACAAAGACTAGGCTCAAGAATTCCCAGTGCCAACAAATGCAATAAGCAAGTGACAGTAGAGAAGAACTTCAACCAAGTGAATTGAAGTGATTGGCCATCTCAAGCAACGGAAACCAAACAAGTTCGAACAAGGCAGAGAAATGCCAAAATGGTTAAGAGAGGAAGAGACCAAACCAAGAAGATAATAGGGTCGCATCAATGCAATGAAACCCACAAGGACAAAATCTCAACAATAAAGCAATGCAGCCACCACACATATTTAAGGGCAGACTGCACAGTGAAACGAAACAGTGCAACCAATAAAAGAGGCGACAAGTGATGCACAAATGAAAACATCACCAAAACAAGATAGGCTATAAGTCAAGTGCCATCATATAAGACAGCAAACACATGAATGTGCAAAAGTGAACATACATCTGTATACATACATGAATGGATGTATACAAATGGTCAAGTGAAATGCAGACAACACCAAGTAATGGTGAAGTAAGTGAAACATCACAAGACCAGAAATTCCTAAAATCAAAGTCTACAAAGTCAACTGCAATTTCCAGAAATCACAGTGTCCAGAAAGAAGAAATCAACCAAGTGATCGAAGTCTAACAACTCAAGTCCAATTTGACTGAAGTTAAGCTACAGGCACACTATAATGCAGTCCTAGGGGAAGTGCATTTATCAAGTTCATCATGGAGCAAAAACGAGTGCAGTTCGAAGATAAAGCAGTGGTACAAATAGAATGAACAAGTCTCGAACTCAAAACAGTATAGCAATGCACAACTACAAAGCAACCAAGAAGTCTAACAACTCAAGTTCAATAAACAGTTTCAAGTATGCAAAGGAACATTGGAGTGTGAACCCAGACAACATATGCAAAGACCAAGGAACTACAACAAGACATGAACAAATCTGACATGAACCAAGTACAACTGGAAACCCAAAACTGCACCAGTAACAATATATCATCGCATGGATGCAACTAGATTTCGAGTCAAGCAGTGCACAGTGGAACGAAGAACAGTCATGGCATTTCACAAATACTATAGGGATTGCTACCAAGCTAATGAACAGAACACAAAGTACACAAGTGCACAGGTACAGGTCAATGCACCTGTAAGTCGAATGACAAAACAAAAGCACAATACAGTGAACTACCATGATTCAGAGCCAAAGTTCACAGTGAAGTCGACAAGGCCAGAATAAATCACAAAGACAACTATATTAGTGAAGGTCAGAGAAGAAACAAGTTGGAAGTACTTAGATCAACGGTGAATGGTACTAGTGCAAAGTCAAAGCCAATGTCAACAGGCGAGTTCAGAAATTCACAACCATGATTACCAAGGCAACAAGTTCGAACAATATAATCAAAAAATATACGCATATGAACAGGTCTGAAACGTGATGACCAGGGAAAGTTCGAACAGGGCAAATTCAACATCGTGGATATCAAGAAAAATATATATGAATTGAACAAGTCGTAAATCATCTCAAACATCCATACGAAATCCAACGACCAAGCTTTATTAGGTGACAAATTCAAACAAAGAATGTACGAACGAAAATCAAGGTTTCGAACCCATATCAATTCGAACCCAAAATCATGCACTGGAGAGTTAAATTAGATGTGAGTACAAGATTACTCACCTTGTTTGAGGCGGAGACGAACACTCGAGGAGGCAGCCGTGAGCAAGATAAAGGAATCACTCGATCGACAACGAAACGAAGCTCGAAATCAAATTCAATCGATCAGTATAAACTCGGCGTCTTCGAATACAAGCCCTAAATCCAGAGCGCAAAGAGAAGTTGCAGAAATCTGGCTACTTAAATCAAAGCCCTAATTTTTAGATCAGAGGAACAAACGAGATAAACAGAGCCGCCATTTTCTTCTTCCAGAGCAAAGAGGATCGCGTAAATAAAAAGAAAGAAAAGGGGGGTTTGATGAAGAGCTGAAGATAATTGAAGTGGGCCAAAGAAATTTAAAGCCCAAAACAATTTCTCACCAATTTTTATAAAAGAATCTCAACTCGATAGAATTCCGATAAGAATTGGCGAACGATTTAATCACCTAGTGCCGATAATTAATGGCTACGAATTTGCGGGTTGTTACATATCACTTGATTATCATAGCATAATAGATTGAGTCATGAATAAAATATTCACCTTGCGTGGTTGGAGAAGATGGCGCGGCACGAAGAAAAATAGACAAAATAGACCCTAATAGGCACGACGCTAAATGAACACAACTGCAATCAAACAAATAATTTATCAATAATTCGTTTATTGCAATATATCGGTCGAAAATATATATATATATACCATATCGAATCACAGAAACTTAGATAGATCTGATAAACTGAGCGGAAGTCTACGTCTTCGGAGCAATAGCTGATACAAACACAGTAAGCACTGTACGTAAGCAACTAGATTTTCAAAAAGTTATATATTGAAACTATAAACTAAACTTAGCAACTAAACTAATATCACTGCTTTTCATATTTCAACCGTACATAATTTAAGAGCAAGGTGGTCGGGTTTGAACTGGGTGGGGCGGAGGGGAGTGGGACGGCAGGCGGGCTGGGTGGGGTATGGGCCGGGCTGGGGCAGGGCGGAGGCGGAGCTGGGCGAAGTCAGGGGATGCGGGGAGGCGGGCTGTGGGTTCGGGTGGCGTTGGTGTGGGCACTGGGCGGAGGGTCTGGGCGGAGGGACTGCGGATGGCCGGTAGGGGCGGAAGTGGGTGGTTGAGAGCTGGAGCGGAGGGGCTGGCGTGGGCGGAGGGTGCTAGGGGTACGGCAGGCGGAGGTGGGTGGTTGGGAGCTGGACGTGGGCAGAGGCGAGCTGGAGGTGGCAGTGGGGAGGTGATGGGCGGAGGGCTGGCTGGGGCAGGGCGGAGCGGTGGCTAGGGACGGCAGTAGGCGTGCTGGCGGACGGCGAAGGGAAGGCTAGCGGAGGGCGTGTGCGTGCAGGCGGAGGGAGAGGGCTGGGCCGGGGACGGTGGATGGTGGCGGGTGGCACGGCTGGGACGTGGCATACGGGCAGGCGGAGCTGGGGACGGAGGGAGCTGGCGTGTGGCAAGTGGAGGGGGCTGGGTGTTCCGGTGGTGGAGGGAATGTGGTTGGCTTACGTGTGAAGGGTTGAAGTGAACAACAGATATGTGAAAGTAGGAGAAAGGGAGGAGCAGAGTTTGAGCTTCTCTAACCTTTTGCAGAAAAATATACGAAGGAAGGAGGGTTGGTTTTTTTTTGTTTACTGGAGAGGATAACTAAATAACAAAAGAATATGGGAAGGGAGAAGAATATAAAGTTTGCAGAGGGAAGACAGCTGTCACATGAAGTGAACCAACGAAATTAATGAACCCGAATGTAGGCAGAGGTTCAGTGCACAATAAAAGCAATGATGCATTTCACACTGGTGGGTATTTGTCTTCCCAAGACAGCTGAAAGGCTCTCAATTTCAAATATTTAAATGTTGGGTACCGGTTTTCGCTGCGTAACGGACCGGTGTGTGCTCCATTAACAATTATAATTTGCAACGCCGAACTCCGATTGACACAAACAATTATATCGTTTTGATCAGCGCGACGAGGCGGACACAACGGTATGAAGATATTTATGGTTTGACATTGTTTGCGGAGTGGTAAATCTTATTGAACCATTTGCACGAGTGAACATTTTAACTAGCAATTAAAAGCGAAATTTTACGAAACGAAATGCGCCGTCATGATCAGAATATTTTTCTTATGTAACATTGTGAAAAATATTTGAGTTCGGACGATAGAAAATTTACACATAAAATTTAAACTAATATGTAAATTTGACGAGCGAAATTTACTACAATATTTTTCGACGAAATTTGGCGTACGCCTATGTCTATCTAGGCGCATTCCAAATGTGAAGTTTGAACGGTAACGGAAATCGTTTGTGAATATTTGAAATTTCTATTACGGAGAATGCAGCAAAACACCGAAGAATAAGATCGACGGAGCTAAAGATGTCCGAATTTTGAAAAACGAAAAATGATGCCTTTGTCAGAAAATGATTTAGAATTTTTCTATGTAAAATATTTAGGTTCGGAAGATAAAAATTTTCACATTTTTAAAATGAACTGATGTGCAGTAAAACGCGCACGAAGTTTACTACGGTATTTTCCGACGAAACTTTACCCATATCTGCAATCATCTAGGCGCAATTTAGAAACAAAGTTTGGACGTTGATTGAAATTGTATGTAAGTTTCACATTTTTAATTAAAATAACGGTTCTAAAATTTTTAAAATTGGGTCGGAATTTCAGGGTCGTTACATCCTCGAACTCGCCTGAGAACCAAATCGAGCTACTCGATCACACTGGGACCCAAAACCCGATCGACAAATCGCCCCCGTGCCGCCGCCTACGACCATCTGAAACATCGCCATCACGTCTAAAGTTGTGTCACTCGTCTACGCTTCTTATCCCCTACCTGCGATCGATCCCGATCCACCCACGACATCGCCAGTCCCTCGAGAACATCAACGACCGAAACAACACACAAAAACCATAAATCGACATCGCCTAGCCACCATGGCCACCGAAAAATGTTCCGATCATTTTTCCCATGATCCCTATACTTCATACTTCCTCCAGCCCCAAACACGACCTACCACTCATCGCCGTTTGTCGGAAATCGACGAAAAAGCAAATATCGATCAACTCGAGAAATCTCGATAACCACTACATTAAAAATCACGAAAACTTTATCAAAAATCATTATTTTCAAATGCGAATCAAGTTATGAATTCGAAACATGAAATTTAAATGATTGATTTTCGACTTATATTAGATCATCACTGTAAATCCTTGTTTTTGAGCTTGATAAATCCACTTGAATCCATTTTTAAAAATGATATTATAATGTTACAATCATTTTCTCTTCAAAGATCATGGTCTAAAATTGATTCGTTGGGAAGATATGAATTTTTGAGTGTATTTGAGTCTTTTATACACAACAGAGATATGTATATGCATATACACAGACATGCATGCATACATTCAGTGTTTTAAATTTGTATACCCAAACAAAATTTATTTCTACATTCATAACAAAACATTTCAAGTCATAATTCTCATCCATCATCACAGGCATAAGTAAATAAAGAGGATCTGGTTTTAAAAGTGAAGTTTACTCACAGTATTTATAAACAGAGAAGCCTGGAATTTCTTTGAATTTTGAAAACTGGAAAACTTTGATCTGGAACTGGAATTTGAATCTTTGTTTGATGTTGATTTGCTCAGGTTGAAGTTATTGTTGAGTTTGTTGTTTGATTTCAAAATTTTCTTTTATTACTTTTTCTGGTTGTATACAAGTTTTGATTTTTGAAAATGAAAGTTAGAAGAAAGAAAATGAGAGAGAGAAGTATAGATGTATACATATAGCCTTGATTTTATCTTTTATTTATTTTTTAAGAAATAAGAGAAAAACATGACACTTGTAATTATGCATGATAAATATAGTTACACTTGTTAAATTATATGTTAAAATTTTAACACCTGTTAAACTTCATGTCTTAATGTTTTACATTTGTAATTTTCCATGATAATAATATTTTTATATAATATATATTACATTACATTTAGTTTATATATATATGTTTTAATATAATTTTATATCTTTATTAAATACATTTCCTTTATTAATATTTGTATAACCTTTTAAAGAAAATAATATAAAACTTAATTTTACACTAGTTTTAAAATATAGAGTTTTTTTAAATCCAATTTATTTTTTAGCATTTTTTTTTTGAATTTCAAATCAAAATTCTATTTACAATCTATTTATATATATACATAAACAAACACATATCTTATTTGTTTTGGAAAAATTCAAATTAGTTCACAACTAAATTCTAAAAATTATATTAATTACTAAATTAAATTTAGCTTAAAAACGGGATCGTTACAGATTTACCCCCTTAAGAAAATTTCATCCTAGCTTTTATTTCAAACAACCAAAGCAAACATATCAGCCATATATTAGCAACCAAAGCAAAATTCATTCAAACAAACATTTCTAACTATCCTGACACAAATCCGGATAGGCTTTTCTAATACTATCTAGAGTTTCCCAGGTACAATCATTCGGATCTCCACTCCATTGTACTTTCATCAATTTCCCACTTTATTTCTTAATCGCTTTTCATCTCGACCAATAATCTTCCGCAATTCTCAGTTGATGGAATCCTTAGGCTTGATCCATCATGGAAAAGAATCGAGCACCATGTAATTGGTCGAACAGGTCGTCGATTTGGGGCAAAAGAAATTTATTCTTAAGAGTTAACTTATTAAGATCACGATAATCTACGCACAATCTCAAAGATCCATCGGACTTGGCTACAAATACTACAACTGAACCCCAACTGGAACGACTAGGTCATATAAATCCTTTCTCCAGTAAGTCTTGGGTTTGCTTAACTAGTTCTACTCTTTCCCTTGGTGCCATCCTACGACTTGCATGCACAACTGGACGGGCATTGGAAAGCAAGTCGATTTTAAATTCGATTTCCCTATGCGGAGGTAAAGATTTAACTTCTTCAAATACGTCAGGAAATTCTCGAACAATAGGTATGGATTCCAAACTCGGGTCGGGATACCCTAAAGTATACATTAGCTTATCCCTCTTTGGACTTGGATCCTCACAAGAAATCACAACGAAATTCCTAAATTTGGTTTTGACCGAAATCGTTTGATTGGTACAATCTAATTTAGCTTCATATTTTGTTAACCAATTCATTCCAAGTAAAATCTCAAATTCATTAAAGTCAAGAATGAAAAGACTGATAGGAAACTGATGATGAGAATACGAAATAGGAACCTTTCTACAATGTAAACAAAGATTCGTAGGGCCTCCTACCGGGTTCTTCACACAAATAGGTTCGTCTACGAATTCGAGTTCAAGATTTAACTCATCTACGGTTTACTGGGAAATAAAACCATGTGTGGCTCCAGTGTCGAACAAAACCCTAACAATTTTATCATAAATGAGAAGGTTACCTTCCAAAACTCCTTTCCCTTTATCAGCTCCTGAGGTTGAAGGGTCATCCTTGATTGCATGTACCTTTGCTACTTGAGCCTGCTTCATTATCGGGCATTCTTTAACTATGTGACCTGGCTTATGGCAATAGTTGCATTCCTTGGCTTCTTATCTCGACTTCTTAGGTTGATCCTTCCTTTCTTTACCTTGCCAAGGCTTCTTTCCTCCAAACTTCCTCTTCTTTCAATTTGGATTACTTCCACTTCCTTTCTCTTCTGGAATCTCTTGTTTATCTAAGGTGGCATATCTATATCCCATATCTATTAAATCAACAAAAGACTCCTTCACATGGCCTATCATCCTTTCATGAAACTTCTTGTTCATCCCTTTAATAAATCTCGCATTCTTCTTAAGAGGGGTATTCACCAATTCGGGTCCAAATCGGGATAACTCATTAAACTTATTTAAGCATTCTTCAAAAGATAGATTTCCTTGCTTCAAATCGGTAAACTCTTGATACATCCTGGAAATACCAACGGAAGGCATATAACGCTGCTCAAATACTTGCTTGATTCTATCCCATGTAAACTCATCCTCCGATTCGGCCAAAGTAATGGTCTCCCACCAGGCAAAAGCTTCTTCCTGGAGCTGCCAGGAAGCTATCAACCTCATTTGATCATCCTCCAACTTCAATCCTTTGAAAATCCTCTCACAAGATTGAATCCAAGCTTGCGCTTCTATAATAGTCTCCGTGCATGTATATGGTTTCCCTCCTAGTCTTGAGAAATTCCGATATAACTTTTTCAGATTTTGCGGGGTTGGATGGGAAGAGCTGCTTCTGTTGTTGCAGGGTCTCGACCATTTGTAGTGGTACTCCCCCCTTCCCCTACCTCGTTCTCTTCTTGCACTCATTCTCATTATCCGTAAATAGTAAGAAAATTGATTTAGGCATACGGACGAGATATCTTAGGGTATATATACTCATTCTAGGGCATTCCTAACCCTATCTCTAATGAGTCACCTAATGAGTTATACTCCAAAGCTAAAGTTCTTACTCAAGCTTTAGCTCTGATACCAAATGTGACGACCCGGACTTTCAACCTTCGAAAATCGGCATTCAATACATCACCCGTATTCAAATGCCGGAGATTCAAACGTTGGAGTCCGTATCGCTGGAGCTATAACACATTAGATGATAACAACACATCGGAAACAAAATGATAATCTCAATGATAACAACATGGATACAACATTTGATAACAAATGCCCAACAACATCATAGCACAATATATATATACAACAAAATACAGCGGAAACAACACAATAGCGGAAAAAATATCTTCAATGGGGGTCTTCCAAAAGAGAGAAAGAGAGAGCGAGAATCCAACATATTGCGTCTTCATAACCAAAGCTCCAAAGCAAAAGATCAAAAATCAACAGCCCGAAATCCAAAAGCTTCAAGATCCATATCTACTTAGCTCCAGAACCTACTAATAACCTGACTCTAGGCTGCCCGTGTGGAAAATTATGGGCACCCAGAGTTTAGAAAAGGGAACAATAAACTCCGAGTCAGTCATGGGACTAGTGTGAGAAACTTAAAACAGTTATTTGTGCATAAAATGAAGAAAATAAAATCCGTTCATGCTTTTGGAAAATGAAACTACCATAAGGTCTCCCGGCACAAACACAATGCAATCGCACACTTGGGGAAGGTTTCTCCTTATAGTAGTCAAACATGCTTGATACACGAAAATCATTTAGATATTATTATTAGAGCATAGTGTGGAAAACATTTCGAAGGTATAATATTAATCTTAACCAGCATACGTACCATTATAGCATGCCTACTATAGCTACCATGTTAAATGGCAGGTTCTACAACTAAAACCACGCTCGTATTGTTTTGTTTGGATTTCCAACAAATGGCCAAGGCTAAGGAACTTCCTTTATTCCGAATGGGTACGCCTATGGAGGGACGCCCCGAGAACCTAACCGGATCTCTGCCAACACAAGGTCGGGTTACCTCTGTAACTAGGTAACTAACTGTCATGAGTATGCCATCCCCCAGTCGTAACCGACCTTTATCCAGGGCCCCACAACAACCAACAACCACATAAGTAAATATCTAGACTCCATACCAGAATACCACTTTTTATCTAGAAGGAAATGCACATACCCTGAGGGCCGCGACCCCCATAACCTTGCCGCATCCTTCCTGTTTCGACCATTTCCGGGGTGTGAGGTTCGATGAAGTCTCTTCCCACAAAGCTACGCTTTTCACAAAAGCCATGCTTCGATCAACTAATGATCAGCACTTAGCATGCCACATTACCAAATTGGGAATATATCGGTAGTAACAATCAACTACATAACCTCTGAGCTCGTACGTCTCAGAGAAGGGTGTTAAGCTAAGAAAATAAATTCTCCGCCACCAAACAGAAATGTATTTGATAGAAACCAGCTTTATATCTCAAAGTGTAATGTCAGACATACATCCATACAAGTCCATCCTGGGTCTGAATGGAACCGAAGGCACTTCGTCCAATTAAGGAAAAAGTCCATGCAAATTCGGATATCCCCAATCCCGACCGGACTCCCCATCACATAGGGTGATCTCTATACCGGAGCAACTCGGTGCAGAGACAATCAACAGGTAATCCTTTCGTTCTCGAAAATACCCGGTCTTCAACCACCGTCTTCAAATGCAATCCCATTTCGTCGTATCATTATTCGGAATGGGTTTTATGACTTAATGTCCTCCCCCGGCTAATCCGAACAATGAGCGCTTATTTTCAAAACATGTGGATACAAATTTCCATTTTTAATCTTTTAAACAAAAGATCCACCTTTAAGATTCGATGTGCTTTTCGGATAACCATTTGGAATCCGATTCCCGGTCTCATCGAAATTCAAATGTCGTCTTAAAGGCCAAGTTGTAAACAATTTTAATTCAATTCAGAAGTTCATATTCACACAACAATTCATCACAGATAAATAACTTTACATTTATCACAGCTCAATCCAAAGCAATTCATATCACATAATATTACAGATTAACATACTAGAGATATTAATCAATCCAAGCATTCAATAAAATTTATCATCCATAAGCAAGATTAATTAATCACATGATTATAATAAATTTAATTAATTCAAAATAAATTAATTACTTATGAATTAATCACCTAACCCTGCTTAATAAACATTAATTAATTACAAACCATTTATGATTATTTTAATTTATTAATGAAATTAACTAATCATCCTTAATTATCCATCTTAAGTAATTATCCTCAATTACTTACATTAATTAACTACCCTTTAATTACTTATATTAATTAAGCATCCTTTAATCATTAATTATTTAACCTTTAATTAGTAATTAATTAATTAATCTTTAATTATCCAAGGCTTTAAAGATAAATCATTATCTTAATTAATTACTTAATTAAATCATTTAAATCTTATTTAATAAACCTTGGAAATAATTTATCATTAACATATGAATTAACTTAAGACCTTTAAGTTTAATTAATAATCAAAAACATTTTACTTTCTTAATTAATTACCCTATAATTTATTTTAAATAAACTTAAGGATTAACTTAATTAATTCTAGTTAAAATAAATTATATAACTTTTATCTATCCAAACATTTGAATAAACATTTATTATTTAAAAGAAATTTGCTTAAGAAAGTAGTTTAAAACTTGTTTTATTTAAATTTTTAAAACCTGGTTAATAATCTAACCTCATCCGAGCCATAAGTCCAAATCCCCCGAACAAACACTCGAGCCAAACTTCGATCTACTCGC
Organism: Allium fistulosum; assembly: GCA_030737815.1. NCBI lineage: Eukaryota > Viridiplantae > Streptophyta > Magnoliopsida > Asparagales > Amaryllidaceae > Allium > Allium fistulosum. The sequence goes on from CM060904.1 coordinate 1,135,907,504, forward strand.
GCCCATTCCTGAGGAAAACTTCTTCTTCCCCGATCCGTGTAATCAACAGATACGCAAACGAACCCGTGCACGTGCACACGAATTCTGGTCACCTCCGACCAGAGCCACGACAATCAACAAGTCGGCGAACATCTCCTCCGATGATCCGACCTCCCAACACCCTCGAACTCGCCTGAGAACCAAATCGAGCCACTCGATCACACTGGGACCCAAAACCCAATCGACAAATCTCCCCCGCGTCGCTGTCTACGACCATCTGAAACATCGCCATCACGTCCAGAGTTGCGTCACTCGTCTACGCTTCTAATCCCCCACCTACGATCGATCCCGATCCACCCACGACATCGCCAGTCCCTCGAGAACATCGACGACCGAAACAGCACACAAAAACCATAAATCGACGTCGCCTAGCCACCACGGCCACCTAAAAATGTTCCGATCATTTTTCCCATGATCCCTATCCTTCATACTTCCTCCAGCCCCAAACACGACCTACCACTCGTCGCCGTTCGTTGGAAATCGATGAAAAAGCAAATATCGATCAACTCGAGAAATCTCGATAACCACCACATTAAAAATCACAAAAACTTTATCAAAAATCATTATTTTCAAATGCGAATCAAGTTATGAATTCGAAACATGAAATTTAAATGATTGATTTTTGACTTATATTAGATCATCACTGTAAATCCTTGTTTTTGAAATAATTACTTGATAAATCCACTTGAATCCATTTTTAAAAATGATATTATAATGTTACAATCATTTTCTCTTCAAAGATCATGGTCTAAAATTGATTCGTTGGGAAGATATGAATTTTTAAGTGTATTTGAGCCTGTTATACACAACAGAGATATGTATATGCATATACACAAACATGCATGCATACATTCAGTGTTTTAAATTTGTATACCCAAACAAAATGTATTTCTACATTCATATCAAAACATTTCAAGTCATAATTCTCATCCATCATCACAGGCATAAGTAAATAAAGAGGATCTGGTTTTAAAAGTGAAGTTTACTCATAGTATTTATAAACAGAGAAGCCTGGAATTTCTTTGAATTTTGAAAACTGGAAAACTTTGATCTGGAACTAGAATTTGAATCTTTGTTTGATGTTGATTTGCTCGAGTTGAAGTTATTGTTGAGTTTGTTGTTTGATTTCAAAATTTTCTTTTATTTCTTTTTTCTGGTTGTATACAGGTTTTGATTTTTGAAAATGAAAGTTAGAAGAAAGAAAATGAGAGAGAGAAGTATAGATGTATACATATAGCCTTGATTTTATCTTTTATTTATTTTTTAAGAAATAAGAGAAAAACATGACACTTGTAATTATGCATGATAAATATAGTTACACTTGTTAAATTATATGTTAAAATTTTAACACCTGTTAAACTTCATGTCTTAATGTTTTACATTTGTAATTTCCATGATAATAATATTTTTATATAATATATATTACATTACATTTAGTTTATATATATATATATATATGTGTGTGTGTTTTATTATAATTTTATATCTTTATTAAATACATTTCCTTTATTAATATTTGTATAACCTTTTAAAGAAAATAATATAAAACTTAATTTTACACTAGTTTTAAAATATAGAGTTTTTTTAAATCCAATTTATTTTTTAGGATTTTTTTTTTTTGAATTTCAAATCAAAATTCTATTTACAATCTATTTATATATATATACATAAACAAACACATATCTTATTTGTTTTGGAAAAATTCAAATTAGTTCACAAATAAATTCTAAAAATTATATTAATTACTAAATTAAATTTGGCTTAAAAACGGGATCGTTACATATGTAGTAGAGGTAGTGCCTTTGGTTTCGTTTAGACCTAGAATGAACCTGTATGGATGAATGCTGGCATTGCATTTCTGCCTGGAGGACAGTGTTAACATTCCAAGTGGAATTGCTATCTAAAAAGTAAAACGTAGCCTCTAGCCTTATTAACTGGTAAAATGATTAAAGCAGGGACGTGTCGCAGAGCTATGTGGGTCGCTCCCTAGGGTATGATCATCCTTTATCTAGAGTCGATATGTATGCTTTTGGGCCCATTATGGTTGTTAATAAACCAAGGAGTGATCATATTCGGTGCTATCCAGTAAGGGGTAGGGCTAGTCTTGAGTAGCAAAGGTGCAACATGTTGTAGCCTCCCGTAAATTTTATCTAGAGGTGTGTCGATTCGGCGGGTAGACCCTTACCCTTTCATAGTTGGAATCCATTCCAATACGAGCCTTCATACTTGATTATAAATCTATTACGATGGAATTTAATTAATGTAACAATTCGACTATGATTCAATATTTACTTTAACCCTAGATATTAATATAATCTCACTAGATTTTCTATAGATAATGTTTTGGTTATCGTAAGGTAAAAACCCGTTCGTGTTTATGTGCGACGTGGTTTTACGAGATACCTTTGATTTTAAAGGGTTTTACAAGTTAAATAAATAAAATTCCTTGTGATTTGAGTTTCTCAAGCTAGTTTTAATAGACTGACCCGATGTTGTTTTCCTATAATACTCGGGTCAGCTCAAGCATATTTTCCAGATTTCGCTAGATCCTTTGGAGGTGCCAAGAGACGAGCTGGATTTATCCAAGACATATTCATATATCTCGTCTGCTATTTTTGTTGCTTTGATTTCTGTTTGTATTAATCAGCATTTGTAAGGACATGCTGTTATAACTGTCCAAGCTGATAATTGGTTAGTGTACTCTGATGTTGTGTATATAAGAAAGTTGATTTCTTTTTATGAAGATCATTTGTTATATTATATATTTCTCATCATGTTTTTGAGATTCTGCTATGTCTTTTATTTGTTTAACCCTAAATGATCTGTCATCGGACACTTAAATGATCGGCACACGAATACCGATGATGTATTAAGTGTCGTATTTAGGTGTAAGAAAGGCAAATCATTACATCAAACTGACATTTCAATGACCGGGTTCTTATATTTATATTGCATTTTTGGTCTTGTGTCACATTTTACATAATACGATCTTTATTGTAATCAATCAAGTTGAATACTCAATCTCATAGTACGGTTTATTTGTTTGCTTCGAAGAACTAATTTCATCGAAGTATCATATATTACGAACATCGACCATTCACCATATAACACTTATATGTGATCTTATATGGATCAAATATTCATACGCTTGTATTGCTTTTTGAGTTTGGAACTCATAGATTGTAATACATGGTCTTGACCAAACAAACACGCAAGTGAACAAATTACGAACGTATTAAGTAGTTGCAAAATCAGGCGCTTGCATGGGTGTCGAAACTTTAACACGCAATAAGCATTTATTAGCAAGTATATTTTATATTTCTATTTGTCAATCTTCAATTCAGTTCATTTATATATCTTAATTGATAAACAATTTAACAATTATTTTAAATGCATAAATCTATCAATGTAGATTATTATAACATTACATAGCATATGTTCTACAATATTAAAAATATTAAATGTTATCATTTCATTTTCCTAATAAGGCTCCTGCTAGTTTTTTATGTTTCTCCAAACCCTAAGCGAAACATAGAAGTTTTTCGACTTCACTAGTGTGTATTAGGACTCGTATGCCTTTTGACCTTGAGGAAAGCTCAACAAGTCATACGTCATAATACAATGGATAACTCCTTATCGGTTGTATAACATACAACTCCTAACCCATGGTTCCTTGTCCTAATCCCGCCTTTACCTTGAGGAAAACTCAATGAGTAAAGCGGTATTATTTACTCAGACCTATTATTCCATGATGGCCTAAGTATAATGCATGTAACTTGAGGAAAGCTCAACAAATACAAGCAATTATCTTACCTCGTCTATTCAATATATTAATAATACTACACATAACATCCCTAGCTTAAGGAAAGCTCAACAACTAAAGAGTATGCAAGTAATTAATTAATATATAAATGATAGAGGACAAGTTTGTTGTAACTGGGCCAGCCCGCAGTGGAAGAAATGGATGAATTTCAAAAAAATTACCATTTTGGATCACTAACGGGCCTATGAAGTCTAAATGTATTTAGACCTTATCTAAATTTATTTTAAATAAAGTCAGTATATTATTTAATACCATATTTTTTTTATTAATTTGATTCTAAAACAATAAAGAATGGGATATAAAAATAAGGTTTGAATATATCAAATATATTCATTCCTTAATTGTGTGACAGAATAGTTAAACATAAGGCAAGTATGACCAATTGTTAACATGATGTATATGAATAAATAAGAATAAGTTTAAAAGCAATCACATAAGGGACAAAAGGTAAAGAAATAAAAGATGACAAAGATGAATGATTAATCATCCCCTTTTTGACAAACTTGATTTATGCAGCATTCAATTAGCAATCAATGAATCATTATGACATAAGATTAGGAATAGCCAAAAATAATTCATATGCATAGACTATTGTCTCGTTTAAAATTGTTTGATATTAATAAAACATTTAAACTATACAATTTGAAATATAAACATTAAGTTTTATATGTACACACACACACACACACACACACACATATATATATATATATATATATATATATATATATTTCTATATAAAGATTAACCTAAAACTTCTTAATTGATTCAAAATAAACCATATAACATTTAAAGTTTATGATGTATTTATGAACTTATATAAACTTAAATTAGTTAAAGAAATATATATATATATATATGTTTACAATTAAATCAAGAGATTCAACCTGTATGAATTCTTTTTTTTACAAAAGTGAAACATACTAAACTGAGCAATATATTAACAATCCTTTGAATACTTAAAAAGTATTAGTTATGTCAAATAGGGCAACAAATTTATAAGTTTATTGTAATCAATTTATTATTAAAACATCCTTTAATCATGTGTGGATTTCAAAATAAAATGCAGATAATAAGAACAAATAAACTTTCAAATCTAAAGAGATTCAACCTATCCGGAAAAAAAAATTAAACAAAAGTGAAACACACTAAACTGAGAAATATATTAACAATCCTTTGAATACTTAAAGAAAGATATTAGTCATGTCAAATATGGTAACAAATTTATAAATTTATCGTAATCAATTTATTATCCAAACATCCTTCAATCATATGTAAGTAAAATGCAAACAATAAGAACATGTAAACATTCAAATCAAAAAAAAATTACGTTTTGATTTGAGTATTTAAACATAAATCTAAAATTAAAATGTTGTCTAATCATATACAAGTTTCGGTTTTGATTTATCTAAATAAAAAAAATCAATTAATTCATATAATAAACAATTTGAAATACATAACCATTTTCAAATCAAATGAGACAATATTATACACATATAAATTAAGATATTAAATTTTGTTCGTTAAAACATTATATCAAAATTATTAGAATAAAAAGATCATACCTTAATTTCAAAGCCTTGAATTACACCTTGAAACATTGAATTTTTCCTCTAGATGTAGTCAATGAATCGTACCTTGAATGATGAATCAAATCTCCTTGATTCAGAAATCAGCCTCCAGATGTTGCAAGGATCAAGAGGAATAAACCACTTTTCATAATTGATTTTATTTGTCTTTGATTTTAGGAATAATTGAACCCATGGATCTCATATTTTCAGCCATTAGAGAAGGAGAGAACCAAAAAAGTTACAGAAAGAAGAATGAAAATAAGAAACTCAATTGTACGACAGAATGAATTAGAGAATATGTTTTATCTGAAAGAAGGAAACATTTCCCATTCTTTAATTAAAACTTATCTAATTAATTCTCTTGATTAACTTTCTCTTTTCACTCCTATTTCTTTACATTGTATGGCTGAAAATTACATGACATAAGATTCCATAAATTAACGCATGTAATTATCTTTTATTTAATACAATGATATCATATATCAATGCGCGTAAATATAACTTTTATTAATGCATTCAAATAATTACAAATAACTCTCAAACATCAAATAAAATAAATAATAATTAATATTTCTCAAATATTAATTAATTTAATTAATTTACAACTTTTTATAAATTAATTAAATCATGTGGTTTTTCAGAGAATTCGTCATTATGGTTATTCGACTCAAAGGTGTAAATTCAATCAGCAATTAATATTGAACAATTCAAATATTAACGTTCACACGTCACTTAGCAGGTGGTGTGACATTTTGGCTGAATTCATCGCTTACACATCTTTTGGTAAAATCCAATTTTACTTATTATAAGCAGTACCTAACGGTGACAATTATTTACACCAATTCTCTTTGTCAAAAATATATCACTTTGGATTTATGGAATTTGGTAATGGTTAAAACTCCAATATCATCCACATTCAACTTTATAGTCAAACACAAATTCATTGGTTCAATAATAACAATTGTTATTAACCGAAATGATATGGCCAGAGACTTTGACTTTGAGTTGACTTCAGTTGACCGTGATATTAACCTCATATAACTGAGGAGACGAATCCTCTTTTGAATAGTGTTTCACTTCCAATGCTTCCACTCCACCCATCTTTAGTCATTCAATGGATGACATGCCACGATTTAACTATAATCAAAGCGGAGCTTGCATATTGAAGATCAACAGTATTCTCAAGTCGAAAGAACTGTGTAAATTAGTCACATCGATATTCTCTGCTTGACCTTAGTTATATTAACCAACAGAAAACTATCGAGTGGGTCATTCCATAGTTATCCAATAACTATCAATACATAACCCCTTGGTGCCCCCAACAGTCATGAGTAATACACTGCCCAACATTTGGAGAGCATTACGTACTCTAGTCTCAATAGATACATCGATATCCAGTCTCGATGCATCTTGACTAGGAACGTTTAAAATGGAATGTTTGTTTCATTGTGATAAATTACTCGTGATTACAACACTTTGTAACTACTATCACAAAACATACCATTTATGGATTTTCTATTAAATATACTTTTAATTAAATTGATTAATTAATGTAACCACATTATATCAAGTATATAATAGAAAGAAAACACCTTTATTTCGAACAAGATTGGTCAACGAGTTAGATATATGTAACAAATTACATAATTGCCCTTAGGGCATACCCCTAACTCTATCAATCTCCCGCTTGCACTTGAGGTCAATTATGGAATCCTATTCCAACTTCTCCAATCGGTTTTCTCAAAACCAATTAGGTCAATCCCTTTGTGAACGGTTATGCTATTATGTTTTAATTATCTACTCGGTCAATCAACTCTCTCCGACGGTGATAAACTGCTTTATCATGTGGAACAATTCGTAGTATGTCTCTCGACATCTAGTGAGCTATAAGGTATGTTACAAACTATATCATGACATTGTTATCATATAACAATGTTATGAGATTCTCAACATTTGAAATCATCTCGGTTATAAATTTGTGCACTTATATTTTTATGTACATTGTTTTTATTGCGGTGCTATTCAAGGCGATGTACCTAGCTTTTTTCGTTGAATCGGCCACGGTCTTTCATTTGGAACATTTCCAACTTAAAAATTTGTTATTGAAATATTATACTCAATATTGCTTGTGAAAGTTTGAGTCTGAACATTCCTTTATAAGGAATTTATTGTTTCCGTAAACAATTCTCTAGTATTTTATAAATACACAAGAACACTTCAAACAACCATTTAGTGATATCAATTTGGATTTGATATTTGATTCATGTATCAAATACGTAAACAAATCATGATATCATAGAGAACATAACATGTATGATAATTCCTTTTGCCAATGCAAAGGAATCAATCTTACATATTTCGTATTAAACGTTTTAATAAGGTGTCCTTGCATATCATTCGGGACATTCCCGACATCTTTTATACTTACTATAAAAAGACATCATTTATTAATCCAACGTTGAGTATTAAAACAACTAAGGCTGATTTTTACACAAGTACATCGTTAAAATCAACAACGTGTTGTTTACTTATAGTTTAGAAATATCAATGTACATTTTAACGTTCTTTCTTATCAACACACGCTTCCTCTGCACTTTAATTGAAAATCAAACCATTTCCTATTTCTATCAAAGTATTTATTCAATCTTGATGCTTATAAAATGATACTTTCGTATCATTTCTTGGACCATATCCAAAGACCCACAAACTCAATATCGCTCCCACTGAATTTGAGACATTTTTGGTTAATATGTGTAAACAGCTTACTCTAAATCACTATTTAGAATTTTCTGTTTCGATACATATGTACCAAAACACTATGACTTATCAAGCGATAATTTTGTGAGTAAATCCGAATTGACTTGAACGTGTTGAATATCGAATCTATTACGCTAATTTCAACAATTGAAATTTGCGATATTATTTTTATCAACATTGCTCATTTAATTAAAACTGCCTTAGTCTTACTCATAAAGACACGGTCGTGGTCGATGGAGCATATTCCTTCAGTTACGACCACCAAAATCTATATTTTGACAGCTTACTTGGAATTCTTTCGGATTTGCGCATCATACCATATATAGTCAACACTCTCAATGGTTTAATTAAACAATCTAGGATTATATACTTTCGACATTAATAAGAAACTCATAGTTTCTCTTTAATGTGCAAGAACACTTTTTAGACACTCTAATGTGTTGTGTTCGTTTAGGTTAGTTAATTTCATTTCATCTAATCAGTATTATCTATGGATCGTATCCAATTCCATTTTACCACCAGTTATTCCTCAAAGAAATTTCTTCACAATGAAGTTGGTATTTCATGAAACAACAATTGTTTCTTAGTGCAACAGAATAGGTATTCATAAATTCTTTATTTATAACACTGATTTGGTTTTAATTTACAAAACTTATGTTCAAAACATAAATACATCATCCAATGATAGTCTTCTAAAAACCCTCTCGGGGAGATTTATACAAGATCCCTTACGAACAATTATTACGTGCAATCTTTCGACTCGCACAACCTGCCAATTCCTTGGCCTAGGATATGTTGGAGTTTCTAATAAACCCTTATCTTGTACAATTTTATAAACTGTTATTCAAATGAAATAATATTAACCTTGTGTAATACTCTTAAGTACATTACCTTATAAAAAGAAACTAACTCAATTTCACTCACAATTAATCGTACATTGTCCAACAAAGTTCGATTACTCAATATCGATGCATCATTATGTATCACATTGAGGAGTAATTTTGAGATTGAATCTTTATTCATTTTAGGTACGTTCAGAACATTTTCCAATATACTCACTTATTCGATCAAATCAAATCATTTCTATCACATGTTATTTTATTTACTTCTGTTTTATATTCTATAAGTTTACCATAGACATACTACATGCGTATCAAATACCATGTCTGTGACGCCCCACCTCTATGCTCATAATAACAAAGAGTATTAAAGTAAATACTGTCTATTATTACGAAGAATAAGGCTGGATAGGAGCGACCATCCGTAATTGGCCTTACACTAATATTGGTTATCTCGATAGGAGTGGTACATACTTTTTATTTTTCATCTATTATTTATTTACTCCCATCGACACACCCAATTATCAGTATAAAACAAACCACGATAGTTCATAATAGTTTAGGACATTAGATATAACAATAACCCAGATAATATAATTGCGGAACACAGATAAAAACAAAAGTCTCATATATATATAACTGATGACAGTTAATACATAGTTGACACGATACATATGATACAACTACAACTGTCGACTCTAGAAGTTATATATACAAGTACATTATCGACTAATATACATGAATACATATCGTTCTATACAATGACACGACTACTACAAAATGACACTGACAACTTCAGAAGGTGTGAAAAGTCTTCAAATCCCGAACAGCAACTCAAAGAAAGAAATCTACAACCTGAAATAACTCGGGTCTGACCCGAGTATTACATTCAAAAGAAAATAATACCCAGGTCAGTCTAATTCAAACCAGTTTATTAGTGCATAGCAGCAATAATAATCAGATAGTCAAATAGACGATAATCACAGAAATCTCGTATATCCGACTCCTCGATAAAAGAATCGGATAACGACAGATATAACACTAAACAGTGTTAGACAACAAATCAGCAGATTTAAATCATCAACAAAGATAAGTGAAAAGAATATCAATGAAGATAATCTTAAAAACATCATAATTGCGTAGACGGCAATTAACACCAAAATAATCCATACTGTTTGGCTGCAGTGCACGCTAGCGTGCACTGCCGCGCCACTGCAGTGATGAAGTACACAAAATCTCAATGAATCGGAAACACATGAATGCACAATGAAAGTTTACATCCGAATACAAGGTCAAACCCGAGTTTTTGAAACTGGATTCAACTCAAGTACAATTTCAAAAATCAACCAACAACTCGGGCTCAAAGCAATCCAAGTTAAACATTACCAAGCCCAAGTCAACAAGAACAGTGATCGAATGACGTATAACTGTAAATACCAAAATACACAGAGCATGGGTCAAAATCACACGAGTCCAGATGAATACAACTCAGCATAATTAAACTGAACAAACAGTGGCAAATGCATATACAACAGTGGTCATTGCAATGCAATGGTTTTATCAAAATATGCCACAAGAGGATTAAACTTAAGGTAGGCAGACTGAATGGTCACAGACATGAACACACAAATACATATATGTAGACTGCCTCAATGGATAAGATAGCTGCTAAAAATGCTCAGACTCAAGGGATGCTTCAACTACCAATGCACAATGAATATACATGAAGACTGGCGTGCGTAAGGTGGAGAAACCGTATGTAAAATGCAACTGGGACAGGACAGTGCTATCATAGCTGAACTAAATGGTCAGTGGGACTAATATGGAAACATAGCAAGCACCTGAATGCAACATGCCTCGAATACCAGTGAACAACTAAACTGCCCAGACTCAAAGACCCAAAACAATACATGCATCCACCCATACTCATGTGTACATATGGATACACATATGTGACAGCCTCAATTAAATACGAATACAAGTATACATGTTCGATAAGAATCAACAAGTGATGTACACTGGAATATACAATGCAAAAAGTACATAAGTTACACTGAACAACACTAATGCAACTCCGATGTACACAATGCAAATGACCAAGTCTACTATATGCTCAAGTGAAGTCAACAACATCTGGAGTGAATGCAAGTCAATGATCTCACCAATCAAACCAGTTATACACATGAATGAACACTAGTGGTAAACAAGTCAAACATAGTAGAAAGAATAAGTTTGAAGAAACCAGTGATAAACCAATTACAGATTAATGCAACCAGTCCCGAACTATAAGTGAACATCCAGCATAAAGGCCACAGGTGACCAAGCATCACATATAAAAGAAACAAGAATATGTACTGGTACATGTTGTAAGTGGTAATAACTTACAGATTAATGCAAACAAAGGTATGAAGCCGAAGCCTACCAGACATACCACAGTCACCATAAAAACAATTCAATGTCAAAGCTAAGGTGATGGCCGAAGACAACAAAAATTCACAGAACCCCAAACTTTCCAGAGAATCAAAACCGGTACATATTCTTCCTATTTCAAAATCAGGTCGAAAACAATGAAAACAGCTCGATGCTTTGGCAATTAAATTAAAGTGTCAGACACAAAGCAACCAAGATACGAGTTAACAAATTCAAGTGGTCGAAGACAACAGTCCAATAAGACCGAAGTCGAACACAAAATGGAACGAAGTCCAAAATTCAAATTAACTTCAATTGACCACATTCGATCAAAAAATCAACATCATAAAAACCCAAATTAAGTTCGCATAGCAACGGAGGCCGAAGCCAAAATACATTCACAAAATCAAAGTGACCAAAGTCACAGTACTAGAGAATTCAAAACCGAAGTATCAACAAATCGAACCAACTCAGAAATTACCAACAACTAAACAAAATCGAACTGCCGTAACGAAGTATTGGATTAGATGTGAGTAAACTCACCTTAGCATCGACGAGGTCGCGCGCGAGATAATCGAAGACGAAGCCCTAGCAAGCATCGAAAGAACGAACGAAAGCCCCAATTTTCTGAAGCCCTACGTTTTCCAGATCGAAGAACGAACCGCCATTACTATTGTTTTTTTTTTCTTTTCGTTCGTTTACATTTTTGGGTTTTTTTTTCAAAATGAAAGAGGAACGGGTCGATTAGAAAAAAAATAAGGAAACGGCATGTGGGCTGAGATTAATTTTAAAGCCCACAACTCTTACTCAATTGTTTTGACAAGAATTCCAAACCCGGTAATAAATTCCAAACAGCGCCTTGTTAGCAACTTTAGTCGTCTAACGTCGATAACTGACTGGGGAAAAACCTCGGTTGTTACAGACTCCCCTCCTTATAAAAATTGCGTCCACGCAATCATAGGGAATAAATGGACAAAAGGTAACAACCAAAAGAGCAAGGCAATGACGAGTGCATAAGCAAAGCAAATGTCAGCAGGGGAAGTACTAGATATGAAATCAAAAGGTTCGACTGCTTCAAATCAAAAGAATTAACATCGTGGGAATCAGGGATCAAAATCAGACGAGTAACAAAAGCAAGAACAATCGAGTTCCAGCAACTAAAAGAGAAGGAAAAACAGAGCAGAAATCCCCTACAGAGCACGAATTGAATGTGAGTAAATCAAATTACTCACCTGAATCTCCAGAGAAAAAGACGAAACTCCAATCTCAAAAATCTCAAATATTTACTTATCTCAAACGATAGTCAGAAAACAAATATTCAATTATCAAAAATGATAATCAAATTTCAAATTCAGCAATTATTTAATTACCTCAAGCGATAATTAAATCTCAAAGCAACAAATATTTAATTATCAAAAGCGATAATTAAATCTCAAATCAGCAAATATTTAATTATCTAAAGCGATAATTAAATCTCAAATCAGCAAATATTTAATTATCTAAAGCGATAATTAAATCTCAAATCAGCAAATATTTAATTATCTAAAGCGATAATTAAATCTCAAATCAACAATTATTTAATTATTTCATGCGACAATTAAATCTAAAATCAACAAATATTTAATTATCTAAAGCGATAATTAAATCTCAAATCAACAATTATTTAATTATCTTAGGCGATAATTAAATCTAAAATCAACAAATATTTAATTATCTAAAGCGATAATTAAATCTCAAATCAACAATTATTTAATTATCTCAGGCGATAATTAAATCTAAAATCAACAATTATTTAATTATCTCAGGCGATAATTAAATCTAAAATCAGCAATTATTTAATTATCTCAGGCGATAATTAAATCTAAAATCAGCAAATATTTAATTACCTAAAGCGATAATTAAAAACAACAATTATCTGATTATCAAAAACGATAATCAGAACCCATATCAACAAATATCTAATTATCACAAGCGAAAATTAGAAACAACAAATATCTAATTATCACAAGCGATAATTAGAAACAATAAATATCTGATTATCAAAAACGATAATCAGAACTCATATCAACAAATATCTAATCATCACAAGCGATAATTAGAAACAACAAATATCTAATTATCACAAGCGATAATTAGAAACAACAAATATCTAATTATCACAAGCGATAATTAGAAACAACAAATATCTAATTATCACAAGCGATAATTAGAAACAACAAATATCTGATTATCAAAAACGATAATCAGAACTCATATCAACAAATATCTAATTATCACAAGCGATAATTAGAAACAACAAATATCTAATTATCACAAGCGATAATTAGAAACAACAAATATCTAATTATCACAAGCGATAATTAGAAACAACAAATATCTGATTATCAAAACGATAATCAGAACTCATATCAACAAATATCTAATTATCACAAGCGATAATTAGAAACAACAAATATCTAATTATCACAAGCGATAATTAGAAACAACAAATATCTAATTATCACAAGCGATAATTAGAAACAACAAATATCTAATTATCACAAGCGATAATTAGAAACAACAAATGTCTAATTATCACAAGCGATAATTAGAAACAACAAATATCTGATTATCAAAAACGATAATCAGAACTCATATCAACAAATATCTAATTATCACAAGCGATAATTAGAAACAACAAATATCTAATTATCACAAGCGATAATTAGAAACAACAAATATCTAATTATCAAAAACGATAATCAGAACTCATATCAACAAATATCTAATTATCACAAGCGATAATTAGAAACAACAAATATCTAATTATCACAAGCGATAATTAGAAACAACAAATATCTAATTATCACAAGCGATAATTAGAAACAACAAATATCTAATTATCAAAAACGATAATCAGAACTCATATCAACAAATATCTAATTATCACAAGCGATAATTAGAAACAACAAATATCTAATTATCACAAGCGATAATTAGAAACAACAAATATCTAATTATCACAAGCGATAATTAGAAACAACAAATATCTAATTATCACAAGCGATAATTAGAAACAACAAATATCTAATTATCACAAGCGATAATTAGAAACAACAAATATCTTATTATCAAAAACGATAATCAGAACTCATATCAACAAATATCCAATTACCTGCAGATAATTGGATGCAACAAATATCTAGAAATCAATTAAGAAGACTAGAAAATCAACATAAAAGCTTGGATCGATCCCATCAGATGGCGAGTTTTTAATTCGCCGCACGTGCATCTCAGAGTGGCCGAAGCCTACCAAGTACTCAACATAATTTTGGCGCCCATCAGATTGACCCGAAGGTCCGCAGAGTGACCCGAAGGTCTAGTACTGGTATTTGACCCGAAGGTCCGCAGAGTGGCCCGAAAGCCCAACAAATGACCCGAAGGTCCAACAAATGACCCGAAGGTCCTCATAGTGGCTCGAAAGCACACGAAAGCATCAAAATGTTTCAACTAACGAGTCCGGAATTAACCGAAATAGCAAACGCACATGTCCCATACCACGTGTTTTACTAAATCGTTTGATTCTCTTCATCGTTTCCTTGAAAGTGTGAAATCATCAAATTCATCAAAACAACAGATATTCAATTAACGAGTCCGGAATTAACCGAAAAAGTAAAAGTGTGGTTCCATACTCCGCACTTTTGCTAAATCGTTTAATTCTCTTCATCGTTTCCTTGAAAGTGCAAAATTGTGTATTTTGTAAAAATACACTTTACATTCTCAAACGGACAAGTCCGGAATTAAGCGAATCAGTAAAAGAAAGGGGTCATAGTCCTCGATTTTGCTGAAACGTTTAAATCGCTTCCTCATTCTTTTGAAAGCGTAAACTGTTAAATTTCTGAAAATAATTTTATTTATTTTGTAAAAATAACAATTCACCTTCTCAACTGGACAAGTCCGGAGTTAAGCGAATCAGTAAAAGAAAGGGGTCATAATCCTCGATTTTGCTGAATCGTTTAAGTCGCTTTCTCATCCTTTTGAAAACGCAAACCGTTAAAAATTTATAAAACAATTTTCATTCATTTTTTTTTTTAAAACAAGTTTCCAATCACGTGATTAAAGCAGCAATATTAGTAACAATTTCGATAAGGAAATTGTACTTCTCAAAATACCGTAAAAACGGTTACAAATCAGCATTGCGGAATAACCGCTTGAAAATTCACTTTTAAAATTTGACGGTTACTGAAGCCAAAGCGACAGTAATTTTAAAACGTCAAAATCACATCAAAACAATTTACATTAAAATGTAATATCAGAGAATTTTCATTCATCAAAATGCCATAAAACACCGTGCTTCAAGAATTTAGCATTGGTGTAAAAATCCCGTTACAAAAATAACGGCAACCAAATACGTTTCATAACCTAGCATCGGTTCAACGTAAAATAAATGCAGTAACGTGCAATTCAAATTGTGCACGTACTACAAAATGAACAAAGAAACCATTCAAATGTATCTTCAATGAAGATAATTCAAAACAGCAAAAATCTAATCACTAGATGATTAGTACAAAAGAAGGCCAGCGGAAATTTCAACAAAAATCACATATCTGCAATTACTTCGAATCCTCAATTCGGATTCGAAGTTCTCAAAGAAACAAAATAATTACAGCTATGTAAACAACAAATGAAATTCATATCAATTTCGTATTTTGATTTTAAATCAAAAAGATTATCAGTTGTACTCAGCGAAGACAGTTTTACTGTTTCCGCTGCGCACTCTGATAAACAGAACACAAATCAATCAAATCATCAGAACACAATTTCACTATTACTTTTAAATAAAGTTATTTAAAAATTTCATCCAAATTTCAAAACTTTAGTTTTGACTCAAGCACAAATAAAACATCGACCAATAGTTGTAACATATGTTCTTTCCGAGTTAAGTTTTATATTATGTCCATAAACCCCAAGCTCTGATACCAACTGTGACGCCCCACCTCTATGCTCATAATAACAAAGAGTATTAAAGTAAATACTGTCTATTATTACGAAGAATAAGGCTGGATAGGAGCGACCATCCGTAATTGGCCTTACACTAATATTGGTTATCTCGATAGGAGTGGTACATACTTTTTATTTTTCATCTATTATTTATTTACTCCCATCGACACACCCAATTATCAGTATAAAACAAACCACGATAGTTCATAATAGTTTAGGACATTAGATATAACAATAACCCAGATAATATAATTGCGGAACACAGATAAAAACAAAAGTCTCATATATATATAACTGATGACAGTTAATACATAGTTGACACGATACATATGATACAACTACAACTGTCGACTCTAGAAGTTATATATACAAGTACATTATCGACTAATATACATGAATACATATCGTTCTATACAATGACACGACTACTACAAAATGACACTGACAACTTCAGAAGGTGTGAAAAGTCTTCAAATCCCGAACAGCAACTCAAAGAAAGAAATCTACAACCTGAAATAACTCGGGTCTGACCCGAGTATTACATTCAAAAGAAAATAATACCCAGGTCAGTCTAATTCAAACCAGTTTATTAGTGCATAGCAGCAATAATAATCAGATAGTCAAATAGACGATAATCACAGAAATCTCGTATATCCGACTCCTCGATAAAAGAATCGGATAACGGCAGATATAACACTAAACAGTGTTAGACAACAAATCAGCAGATTTAAATCATCAACAAAGATAAGTGAAAAGAATATCAATGAAGATAATCTTAAAAACATCATAATTGCGTAGACGGCAATTAACACCAAAATAATCCATACTGTTTGGCTGCAGTGCACGCTAGCGTGCACTGCCGCGCCACTGCAGTGATGAAGTACACAAAATCTCAATGAATCGGAAACACATGAATGCACAATGAAAGTTTACATCCGAATACAAGGTCAAACCCGAGTTTTTGAAACTGGATTCAACTCAAGTACAATTTCAAAAATCAACCAACAACTCGGGCTCAAAGCAATCCAAGTTAAACATTACCAAGCCCAAGTCAACAAGAACAGTGATCGAATGACGTATAACTGTAAATACCAAAATACACAGAGCATGGATCAAAATCACACGAGTCCAGATGAATACAACTCAGCATAATTAAACTGAACAAACAGTGGCAAATGCATATACAACAGTGGTCATTGCAATGCAATGGTTTTATCAAAATATGCCACAAGAGGATTAAACTTAAGGTAGGCAGACTGAATGGTCACAGACATGAACACACAAATACATATATGTAGACTGCCTCAATGGATAAGATAGCTGCTAAAAATGCTCAGACTCAAGGGATGCTTCAACTACCAATGCACAATGAATATACATGAAGACTGGCGTGCGTAAGGTGGAGAAACCGTATGTAAAATGCAACTGGGACAGGACAGTGCTATCATAGCTGAACTAAATGGTCAGTGGGACTAATATGGAAACATAGCAAGCACCTGAATGCAACATGCCTCGAATACCAGTGAACAACTAAACTGCCCAGACTCAAAGACCCAAAACAATACATGCATCCACCCATACTCATGTGTACATATGGATACACATATGTGACAGCCTCAATTAAATACGAATACAAGTATACATGTTCGATAAGAATCAACAAGTGATGTACACTGGAATATACAATGCAAAAAGTACATAAGTTACACTGAACAACACTAATGCAACTCCGATGTACACAATGCAAATGACCAAGTCTACTATATGCTCAAGTGAAGTCAACAACATCTGGAGTGAATGCAAGTCAATGATCTCACCAATCAAACCAGTTATACACATGAATGAACACTAGTGGTAAACAAGTCAAACATAGTAGAAAGAATAAGTTTGAAGAAACCAGTGATAAACCAATTACAGATTAATGCAACCAGTCCCGAACTATAAGTGAACATCCAGCATAAAGGCCACAGGTGACCAAGCATCACATATAAAAGAAACAAGAATATGTACTGGTACATGTTGTAAGTGGTAATAACTTACAGATTAATGCAAACAAAGGTATGAAGCCGAAGCCTACCAGACATACCACAGTCACCATAAAAACAATTCAATGTCAAAGCTAAGGTGATGGCCGAAGACAACAAAAATTCACAGAACCCCAAACTTTCCAGAGAATCAAAACCGATACATATTCTTCCTATTTCAAAATCAGGTCGAAAACAATGAAAACAGCTCGATGCTTTGGCAATTAAATTAAAGTGTCAGACACAAAGCAACCAAGATACGAGTTAACAAATTCAAGTGGTCGAAGACAACAGTCCAATAAGACCGAAGTCGAACACAAAATGGAACGAAGTCCAAAATTCAAATTAACTTCAATTGACCACATTCGATCAAAAAATCAACATCATAAAAACCCAAATTAAGTTCGCATAGCAACGGAGGCCGAAGCCAAAATACATTCACAAAATCAAAGTGACCAAAGTCACAGTACTAGAGAATTCAAAACCGAAGTATCAACAAATCGAACCAACTCAGAAATTACCAACAACTAAACAAAATCGAACTGCCGTAACGAAGTATTGGATTAGATGTGAGTAAACTCACCTTAGCATCGACGAGGTCGCGCGCGAGATAATCGAAGACGAAGCCCTAGCAAGCATCGAAAGAACGAACGAAAGCCCCAATTTTCTGAAGCCCTACGTTTTCCAGATCGAAGAACGAACCGCCATTACTATTGTTTTTTTTTTCTTTTCGTTCGTTTACATTTTTGGGTTTTTTTTTCAAAATGAAAGAGGAACGGGTCGATTAGAAAAAAAATAAGGAAACGGCATGTGGGCTGAGATTAATTTTAAAGCCCACAACTCTTACTCAATTGTTTTGACAAGAATTCCAAACCCGGTAATAAATTCCAAACAGCGCCTTGTTAGCAACTTTAGTCGTCTAACGTCGATAACTGACTGGGGAAAAACCTCGGTTGTTACAATGTCATGTCGACGATAACTCATCGGTGAATATGACGAAGTACATGGAACTGTTTTGGGATTTATAGAATTACGATTGCATACATCTATATGTATCAATCCAAAGAGTTCATCAACTCTTATGATACTCCCACTAAATTGGTGCATAGCTATTGTTTGAGATATAATTAACATGTACCATATGATTCAAAATCACACAATAAAATTATTTCTCAAAACCATGGCTTGGTCTATAATTCCAAAACAATTGTAAATAATATTAGATACTTTTGTATTTTCCAATGCATCACTTCTGTTATAAAAAAAGTTACCACATTATAGTTTTATTTCATAAAGAATATTCATATTGAAATATAGCTATGTCTAATTTTTTCAGTCGATACCGAAAAATAATCATTATTTCATAAATAATGTATGGTAAGTTTTACGGAAACAATTTTCATACTATGATGCAATAATAAGTGTTATATGGCATGCTCCCACTATATCCACCATTACTATAATAGTGTACTAAATTCGGAGGTCCATCATTCACTTAATACAATTTGTTTATTTCATACACTGCAACTATTTATAGTGGAGAGTTCGTTGATAAAAAATCTTGAGCTCAAGGAAATAAATCTCATAGAAAACAATTTTCTATATGAAAATACATTTCGGAACTTACTCCAATATCAAGTATCAATTATTATTACAATTCTCGTTTCCAATGTTTCTCTATGAAGTAGAAGTGACTATTCATTCTCTTCATCCCAACTGTACCTTAAATTATATTTATTCTTATAGATTTGTTTTCCTTTCAAATGGTCAAACTATTCAAAAGAAAACCATGCTACAATATCATAACAAACTCTTTACAAAAGCGCATTTGATTATCCTTAACATTTAAGGACATCAAATATGTTGCACTTTACGTAAACCGATCAAAATGACATTTCAGCGATCGAGTTCTTATATCTATCTTTTAGTTTTTGGTCTTGTGTTACATCAACACAATATGATCCCCTTTGTAATCAGTTAGATTGAATACTCGCTCTCGCACTAAGGTTTATTTGGTTTTTTGGATGAACTAATTTCATTGAAATATTGTACATTACAAACTTTGACCATTCACCATATAACATTTATATGCAATTGTCTATGGATCAAATATCCATAGTCTTGTATTGCTTTTAGAGTTCGAAACTCATAGAATGCAATACATGGTCTTGACCAAATAAATTCATAAGTGACCAAACCACGAATATATTCAGTAGTTGTAAAATCAGGCACTTGCATGGGTGTTGAAACGTTAACATGCAGTAGGAATTTAATAGTGGGCATTATATTTCCATTTGTCAACTTTCAATTCAGTTCGTTTGTATATATTAATTGATAAACATTTTATTGATCATACTAAATGCACAATTTATCATTGTTGATAATTATAACATTATTTAGCATATGTTATTACAATATTAGAAAGGTTAAATGTTACCATTTCATTTTTCTAATAAAGCTCCTACTAGTCTTTTATGTTTCTCCAAACCCTAAGATGAAATATAAAAGTCTTTCGACTTCACTAGTGGGTGTTAGGACTCGTCGGTCTTGGTATTCTGACCTTGAGTTTGCTCAACAAATCATAGCCCCACAAACAATGGATAACTCCTTATCGGTTGTATCACATACAACTCCTTACCCATTTTCCCTTGTCCTAATCTCATTTTGACCTTGAGTTTTCTCAACAAATTGAAAGAGATTATTCACTCGTACCAACCATATCGTGATGGCCTAAGGATAGTATATGTACCTTGTGTTTGCTCAACGAATACATATGGTCAACTTACCTCATCCATTATATATTAATAATACTACACATAACATCCCCAGCTTGAGTTTGCTCAACAACTAAGGAGTATGAAAGTAATTTATTAATATATATATGGTAGAGGACAACATTATATTGAAGATTCATAATCTTCAATATATTGTATTGAGTGATATCGACTTATGGAATAATGTATTTCTTATGAAATACCCTCGTGATTCAAGTGTCAAACACATCAAAAATCACAGTATACGTACATTTACATATGTATTTATTCCTTAAGTCTATTTGGGTTTCTTTAATGTTCCATCTTTAATTTATACATTCATATCATATAAGTTTTATTGTTATATAACTTCTATATTTCATATTACTTATATGATAGTCTTATGTATGATATTTTATTAACTAAATCTTATTTAATTAATTTTAATTAATTAACTCTTTAATTAATTTTAAATTAGTATTTCAATACAAATTTTATATTAGACATATCTATTATAACATTTATAGTGTATACTACAACCTTTATAGTATAACCCATATATCTTATATATGCGTATTTTTTATTTAATTAATTAACCTTTAGTTAATTTATTTAATTAAACAATTATAATTAAATTATATTAATTTCAAAATTTATCTTACATACATGTATACTTATGTTATCTTAACACTTTAAAATAGCACAACATATATCAACATATATGATACATGTATATAAGTATCAATTAAATAACTCGTTTAATTAATTTATTTTATCAATAAATTTTGAAATTAACAGTTTCAAACATTTTGAAATTTTCATTACATTTTCAAACATTTTGAAAATTTATGCTATATTATAACCTTTTATAATAAACATGTTTTTATTTTAAATTTAACTTTTAAATTTAAAATCATGTCTTAATTTTCAAAACTGTTTTGAAAATTAGCCCAAGGCCCAATTCAAATTCAGTCTTTTCTATTAGGGGCAACCTTTGGGCTTACATCACCTTTCAGGTCAGGCAGGTAACCAGGTAGGACAGGGTACTTGATTACCCAATTCCAATCCTAGACATCATCTTTCTAGATACCGTACTAAGTGCACAAGCTTAATTAGTTAGCCCTAACATGACAAATTTAGACCGCATAAGCTATTGGGCTCTGATACCATTGTTGCTCCTGCCCAAACTCCTTTGGGATGACACAACTAGATACCTTACTAGCGAGTTTAAAATGCAGCCCCTCGACTAGCACAACCATCACAGGACATGTAGAGGTAAGAGGCAATGCTTCGTCATAGATCACAATGTGAGAACCCCATATCATACTAGTTGTAGGGTTCAAACCGGGGGCATCCAATGTGCTAGGTGAATGCCTCAACTAACCTCGCTCTGGTACCATTGTTGTAACTGGGTCAGCCCACAGCGGAAGAAATGGATGAATTTCAAAAAATTTACCATTTGGATCATTAACGGGCCTACGAAGTCTAAATGTATTTTGATCTTATCTAAATTTCTTTTAAAGAAAATCAGTATTTTATTTAATACCATATTTTTTTATTAATTTGATTCTAAAACAATAAAGAATAGGATATAAAAATAAGGTTTGAATATATCAAATATATTCATTCCTTAATTGTGTGACATAATAGTTAAACATAAGGCAAGTATGATCAATTGATAACATGATGTATATGAATAAATAAGAATAAGTTTAAGAGCAATCACATAAGGGACAAAAAGGAAAGAAATAAAAGATGACAAAGATGAATGATTCATCTTTCCCTTTTTGACAAACTTGATTTATGCAGCATTCAATTAGCAATCAGTGAATCATTATGACATAAGATTAGAAATAGCCAAAAAAAAATTCATATGCATAAACTACTGCCTCATTTAAAATTGTTCGATATGAATAAAGCATTTAAACTATACAATTTGCAATATAAACATTAAGTTTTATAAGTACGTATATATATAGTTATTTCTATATTAAGATTAACCCAAAACTTCTTAATTAATTCAAAATAAACCGTATAACATTTAAATTTTCTGATGTATTTATGAACTTATATAAACTTAAATTAGTTAAAGAAATATATATATGTATACAACTAAATCAAGAGATTCAACCTATATGAATTTTTTTTACAAAAGTGAAACATTTTAAAATGAGAAATATATTAACAATCCTTTGAATACTTAAAAAGTCTTAGTCATGTCAAATAGGGTAACAAATTTATAAGTTTATTGTAATCAATTTATTATTAAAACATCCTTCAATCATTTGTGGATTTCAATTACAATAAAATGCAGATAATAAGAACAAATAAACTTTCAAATCTAAAGAGATTCAACCTATCTGAATAATTTTTTTAAAACAAAAGTGAAACACACTAAACTGAGCAATATATTAATAATCCTTTGAATATTTAAAGAAAGATATTAGTCATGTAACGAACCGGATTTTTGATCCTCGAAAATTGACACTAATACATCCACTGTATCACATGATGAACATTCAAGTGTCGAAAATACCGATTTGTTAGGGTGAAAGAAGAACGTAGAAGATAGAAGAAAACTAAACAACACAGAATCTCACAATGCAGCTAATAATATATAATACAACAATGATCTTTACAAAAAGAAAACATCTTTATTCATATATGCAACATCAGAGTACACTAGACTTATCCTAAATTTGGACAGTTAAAGAAACCTGTCCTTATATTGACAAACATATAGACTCTATAATACAGCGGGAGAAAAATATACGTGAATACGTCTTGACCATCCAGCTCCTCTCCAACTCCAAAGTATCCAGCTAAACCTGGGAAAACATGCTCGGTCTGACCCGTGCATTACATGGAATAATGCCCGGGTCGGTCTGGTAAACCAGTGTGAGTAAAACTCGATAACAGGTAACAACCAAATTGATTTCTACATTTGAAAACTTTTCAAACAAAGGGTATCTCATAAGACCACACCGCACATAAAAATGAACGGGTTTTTACCTTACGATAACCAAAACATTTTATATCAAAATCCAGTGATATTATCATAGTGTCAAGGTTTAAAGTAAATAGATAAAATAGCTGAAATGCTTGCATCTCATATTCCGACATACTAGGTTCTACAATCGAAAATGTAAGGCATATATTGGAGATTGGATCCTAACAACAGCAAGGTAAGGGACTACCTTCCAATGATACACCTCTAGAAAATGCACCAATGCTAACACAGAGCTGGCTGCCCCTTTAACATGACAGACTGGATTACCTCACCCCCTTGACACCGAGGCCTTATACTGCCACGCTATTTGTGCGCACCTTTGAAAGGGACATCTAGAATGGGGTGACCGCTCCTAATGTTAGCTAACCATATAGCTCTGCTGCATGCCCTGTTTTTGCCATTCCTCTCAGTTGTGAGGCTTGAGGATGCGCTTTACCTTTCTGAGTAGCAATCCATCTTGGAATGCTAACATTGCCCTCCAGGCGTCAATGCAATGCTAGCATTCATCCATACAAGTTCGTTCTGGGTCTGAATGAAACCAAAGGCACTAACTCCACTACATCCATTTTGGAATCACCCTCGGGATTAGTAGCAGTAGCCCTTGCACTTCAAAGAGCACCGTCTTCAATCATCATCAAGATGTCTTCCACTCGAACGTACATGTTGGTTCGGAGTGGTTTTCGGATATATAGATCTGATCCCGGTCTCTCTGTACCAATAACCGATTGACTCATTTCTGGTTCTTTTGGAAGTAAGTATTCGAGACCTTATCGGGGAACTCGAATTTACATTCATACTTCCTAAGTCAAATTGGATCAAACTTAATAGTTGGCTATTTAACTATCATAAACAAACATCCAATCATGGTTTAATTTCCATATGGGATCCACTAAGCCTTTATTAATTCTCTTTAATTAAAAAGATAATTTATAAAACTTGATCAAAAGATCTTTTCAAAACACTATTTATAAACCCCTAACGTTCCCTTTAAACTTGGAAACAATTCACATTATTTACCACAAACATTTTGGAAATTCCCTCTTCAAAATTCCATATTAAATGGCCAACAATTCTCTTTTAAAAACATCACCTACAATTAACCCATTTACTTCACATTCCAAACCTATTTATAAATTTCCAAACTAAATTTAAACTTCCTTTGAAATCTCTAAAATGATTTATAAATCTCTTTCAAATTTAAAACTCTTTATAAAACTTCTTTATAAAACCTTTATAAAATTTCCTTTATAAAATATCGTTTACAAATTATCTTATATAGAACACTTTAAGTAAACCTTCAGTAAAATCCCTTTATAAACAAGTTATTACTTATAAATAACTTTACAACATAATAGCACAACTTGGAAATCATTTATAAACTTTAAACTCTAAATTGATTAAAGAATTTAAGTTAATTCAAAACACACTTTACAATTTCAAAAGGAGGCTAAGCAATCCCAATGGTATTAGTTCAAGTTATAATTCACTTTCAGTTCCAATTCACTTAATAGTTATTTACATAAGCAACAAGTATGTAAATACAACTCATATCCAAATCAGGGAATAATATATCAGTATGAAGTAACTAGCATATACATGTCCAATAACATAATAGCAGGAGGGTGATTTGTCCTGCTAAACAGATGTCCAAACAATTCAATCAATTCATAGCAGAACGAGGATTTATTCCGCTAACACATGTCCACACGATTAAACCATTTACATAATTCATTCACAATTGTTTTGTCTACTTAATTGTATCAATATTTGAATCCCTTATGTTCAAAACCATCTTTGGAAAAGAAGTACCTTTAAAACAATTGGATTCTTGAAACAAAGGATTTAAAACTTAAAACTCCCTTTTAAAATGATAAATTACAAGTTAAACTCTTTATTAAATCATAATTAATCTTTATTAAATTTGAACTTAATTTAATAATAAATTAATAAATAATTAAACCTTTAATAAATAATTTATTTATAAATTAAACCCTCAATTAATCCTTTATTAATTATTAAATAATAATTTAAACCATCGTTATAATTAACTATTACTTAATCCCAATTAATTAATTAATTAATCTTTTAATTAAAACATAAATAATAAATTAAACCATTAATAAATAATTATTTTAAATTAAAACCTTACTTAATTTATAATTAAAAATAATTAAACATTACCTTAATAATTAACCATATATTAAACTAATAATTAATTAAAAATAAATCATATACTTAACTCGTAATTAATTTAAAAAATTAATCTTGCTTTAATTAATAATTAATTAAAATTAATCTTACCTTTGAAAGATAATTAATTAGTATCCAATCCTTAGTTAATTAAAATTAATAAATCTTGTTTAATACTTAATTAATTATTAATTATCAAAACTAATTGATAAATAAATAAGTATTAAATTCATAATTAAATTTCCTTAAACATCATTGTTAAGTTTGTAAAACATTTTTAAAACACTTTTAATTGGAAAAAACAAATTTTGCAAAAATCGGATTTTAAGCGAAACTGCATCCATAGCGACTATCGCTAGGGATACCCTTAATCTTGGCTTTGATTTCTTACTTTCTACTTTGATAACTTATCACTTCAAAACTTTCTAGCTTTTTGAAAATATAAAGTGAGTATTTTAAAAAAAAAGTTTCTAACTTTAAAAATGATTTGATTTCAAAATCCAATCTCGTGTTTTCATATAAGGATCTTTGTCGACAATCTAACTCAAAGCGCCAACTTCTAACTTACTAACTTAACCTTTTCATTTTAGTTTGCTAACTTCGCTTGACAAGTTACTTATTAACTTGACTTAACAAGGTACTTACTAACTTAACTTAACTTACTAACTTAAGTTACCCACTTTCTTACTTATTTCACTTACTACCCTTCCACTTACTAGTTTCCCTTACTAGTTCACAACTAGTTTACTCACTAACAAATGCCTATACAACATATACATGCCACAAACCAACCATAAGCAAGATTACATCATATAAATAAGTTTACAACTTTCCAAAACAATAATATAAACAACGTCATCTCATGTTAACCATATCATAAGCAACCAAACATGTAATAATCGAACACAAATTTGCATATATCATTCAACAATATAATCAACATAGAAAAGTTTAAAACTTTTTAGTTTAAACTAAGTTTACTCACCAAATGCCATCCAAATAAGACCAAAGAAAACTACCACTTGAATCTAAGCTAGAATTATGCTTTCCCTTCTAGAAAGATGAAGTTTTTGGTGGCCTTAAAGGCCAAAGTAGGTTCGGCCTTACTAAGTGACCTCAGCCATGGCATGTTTTAGGAGGTGTTTGAGCTTGATAATGAAAGGAGAAGAGGTAGGAAGGAAGAAGAAGTGATTTAAACAATTTTTCTAAGGACTTTTTTTCTCTCTTCTCTCAAGGCTAAAAGAAGAAGCCATGAAAATTTTAACAAGGAAGAAGAAGAAGGAAATGAAAGTAAGAAGAAAAGAAAGAGAATATGTGGGTATATATATAGGCGCAAAATGAATTAAAAAATATAACTATAGTCGTTCAATCTAGTCACATCACAAATCTTTTATAATATATATATATATAATTATGTTTAGTCACATCACTCTTTTATATATATAATTATGTTTAGTCGCATCACTTTCTTATATATATATAATTATTATATTTAGTCACATCACTTTCTTTTTTATATATATAAATATTATGTTTAGTCACATCACTTTCTTTAATATATATATATATATAATTATTATGTTTAGTCACATCACTTTCTTTTTTATATATATAATTACTATGTTTAGTCACATCACTTTCTTTTATATAGATATAATTTTAATTATTAATTACCTAAGATTTGACAAGAGATAATTATGGTTAATGATAACAAATCTAAGATGTGACAATACTTAATATATATATTTATATATATATATAAGTTTATTATTTTTAAAACTATGTCTTGTCACATCACTTACTAATCCAAATTAAGATAATTTATTTCTAAGTGTATTATTATTTAGTTAATTAACTCTTATATATGTATATATAGTGCACAAAGACGAACAACGTTCCTGACAACTTTCCGAAGTCAAAAGGTCGAAATTTCGAAATTTGTTCTTCAGTCACATTTTCTATTTTTCTATGAACTGTTTAACTTGGTAAACAAATTTTGAAAATGATTTTACCATCATTATTAGTTAATTAAAATGATTATTTTCATTATGAAACCTATATATTGAATATTTAACATTAATTAATTATTCACTAATCAAAGCAGTGGAATTTCGAGTCGTTACAAGTCGTGTCAAATAGAGTAACAAATTTATAAATTTATCGTAATCAATTTATTATCCAAACATCCTTTAATTATATGTAAGTTTCTATTACCGTAATAATGCAAACAATAATAACATGTAAACATTCAAATCAAAAAAAATTACGTTTTGATTTGAATATTTAAACATAGATCTGAAATAAAATATTGTCTAATCATATACAAGTTTCAGTTTTGATTTATCTAATTAAAAAAAACCAATCAATTCATATAATAAACAATTTGAAATATATAAACCATTTTCAAATCAAATGAGACAATATTATACACATAAAAATTAAGATATTCAATTTTGTTCATTAAAACATTATATCAAAATTATTAGAATAAAAAGATCATACCTTAATTCCAAAGCCTTGAAGTACACCTTGAAACATTGAATTTTTCCTCTAGATGTAGCCAATGAATCGTACCTTGAATGATGAATCAAATATGTTGCAAGGATCAAGAGAAATAAACCACTTTTCATAATTGATTTTATTTGTATTTGATTTTAGAAATAATTGAAGCCATGGAAGATCTCATATTTTCAGCCATTAGAGAAGGAGAGAACCAGAAAAGTTATAGAAAGAAGAATGAAAAATAAGAAACTCAATTGTACGTACAGAATGAATTAGAGAATATGTTTTATCCGAATGAATGAAACCTTTCACATTCTTTAATTAAAACTTCTCTAATTAATTCTCTTGATTAACTTTCTCTTTTCACTCCTATTTCTTTACATGGTATGGCTGAAAATTACATGCCATCACATGACATAAGATTCCATAATTTAACGCATGTAATTATCTTTTATTTAATTACAATGATATCATATATCAATGCGCACAAATATAACTTTTATAAATGCATTCAAATAATTACAAATAACTCCCAAACATCAAATAAAATAAATAATAATTAATATTTCTCAAATATTAATTAATTTAATTAATTTAGAACTTTTTATAAATTAATTAAATCATGAGGTTTTTCGGAGAATTCATCATTACGGTTGTTCGACTCAAAGGTGTAAATTCAATCAGCGATTAATATTCAACAATCCAAATATTAACGTTCACACGTCACTTAGTAGGTGTTGTAACATTTTGGCTGAATTCATCGCTTACACATCTTTTGGTAAAATCTAATTTTACTTATTATAAGCAGTACCTAAAGGTGACAATTATTTACACCAATTCTCTTCGTCAAAACTATACCACTTTGGACTTATGGAATTTGGTAATGGTCAAAATTCCAATATCATCCACATTCAACTTTATAGTCAAACACAAAGTCTTTGGTTCAATAATAACAATTATTATTAACCAAAATGTTATGGCCAGAGACTTTGACTTTGAGTTGACTTCAATTGACCGTGATATTAACTCATATAACTGAGGAGACGAATCCTCTTTTGAATAGTGTTTCACTTCCAATGCTTCCACTCCACCTATCTATAGTCATTCAATGGACGTCCTGCCACGATTTAACTATAATCAAAGCGGAGCTTGCACATTGAAGATCAACAATATTCTCAAGTCGAAAGAACTGTGTAAATTTGTCACATCGATATTCTCTGCTTGACCTTAGTTATATTAACCAACAGAAAACTATCGAGTGGGTCATTCCATAGTTATCTAATAACTATCAGTACATAACCCCCTGGTGCCCCCAATAGTCATGAGTAATACACTGCCCAACATTTGGAGAATATTACGTACTCTAGTCTCAATAGATACATCGATATCTAGTCTCGATGCATCTTAACTAGGAACATTTAAAATGGTATGTTTGTTTCATTGTGATAAATTACTCATGGTTACAACACTTTGTAACTATTATCATAAAACATACCATTTATGGATTTTCTATTAAATATACTTTTAATTAAATTGATTTATTAATATAACCACATTATATCATATAATAGAAAGAAAACACCTTTATTTCGAACAAGATTGGTCAACGAGTTAGATAAATGTAACAAATTACATAATTGCCCCTAGTGCATACCCCTAACTCTATCAAACTTTATATTAAAGATTCATAATCTTTAGTATATTAAATCGAGTGATATCGACTTATGGAATAATGTATTTCAAGAAATACGCTTGTGATTCAAGTGTCGAACACAACTGAAATCACGGTATACGTATTATATTTATATGTATTTATTCCATAAACCTATTTAGGGTGTCTTAATGTTCCACCTTTAATTTATGCACTCATATTATATAAGTTTCATTATTATATAACTTTTATATTTTAATTAACTTATACAATAATCTTGTATATAACATTATATTAACTAAATCCTATTTGATTAATTTTAATTAATTAACTCTTTAATTAATTTTATATTAGTATTCCAACATAACTTTTATATTCGACATGTCTTCTGTAACGTTTATAGTATATACTATAACCTTCATATTAATACCTATATATATATTCATGCTTTAACCTTTATAGTATATCACATATATCTTATATATATACATATGTGTAT
Organism: Allium fistulosum; assembly: GCA_030737815.1. Taxonomy (NCBI): domain Eukaryota; kingdom Viridiplantae; phylum Streptophyta; class Magnoliopsida; order Asparagales; family Amaryllidaceae; genus Allium; species Allium fistulosum. Next base: position 1,135,938,551 of record CM060904.1, read on the forward strand.
TTTTATTCAATTAATTAACCTCTAACTAATTTATTTAGTTAAACAATTTTAATTAAATTATATTAATTTCGAAAATTTGACTTATATACATACATGTATACTTATGTTATCTTAAACAATTTAAAATAACATAACATATAATATGTATAATACACGCATATAAGTATTAATTAACTTATTTTATTAATTTATTTATTAATCTTATTAATGAATTTTAAAATTTGAAATTAATATTTAAATATTTTCAAAATTTATGTTATATTATAACCTTTTATAATAAACTTGTTTTATTTTAAATTTAACTTTTAAATTTAAAATCTTGTCTTAACTTTCAAAACTATTTTGAAACTTAGCCCAAGACCCAATTAAAATTAGGCCTTTTCTATTAGGGGCAACCTTTGGTTTCACTTCACCTTTCTGGCCAGGCTGTAACTAGGTAGGACATTGTAGTTGATTATCCAATCACAGCCCTAGATATTACCTTTTAGACACAATATTAAGTGGACAAGCTTAATTAGTTAGCCCTAACATGACTAATATAGACCGCATAGGCTGTTGGGCTCTGATACCATTGTTGGAACTATGCTAGCCCGTAGCAAAAGAAATGAGTGAATTTCAATTTTTTTACCATTTTGGATCTTTAATGGGCCTACGAAGTCTAAATATATTTAGAACTTTTCTAAATTTTCTTTTAAATAAAATCATTGTTTTATTTAGATTTATAAATAGTTTTATTTTATTTATTTTGTATTATATTTTGAACATGTGTATTATATACACATGTGTGTAAACATGCACGTGCAACATTATAATGTGCACATGGTTTAACATGTTCGCATTTAGGTGTTGGGATTTACACTACTACATTCGATTATACCTTCTAAATATATGTATAAGTGCATCAAAGTCGTATGAATATAATGAAAATATATGTATGTATACTAAAAGTCATTATATCAAATAGTCTGTATAATTTATGTATATATGAAATGCATATATAAATGAAAATATAAATGAGGTTTATATAATATAAATGAGGCAATTACATAAGTTTTGGAGTGTGAAAGTTTGAGGAACGAAAAGGTTGGTCATATTAAAGAAAGAGAAATTAATGCAGTGATTAATGCTCTGTATAACTTACATAGCCTCTTTATTTATGACAAAGATATTTGTAAACTCATATGCTAATAAAATTAAGGATGAGTTTTGTAGAATATGTTCCTTTATTAAATAAGGGCCCACAGCCTAAAAATTAATTTTGGAATGAATGTAGGTTTTGAAAGGAAATGTTAAGTTCTACTAAAAGAGAGAGAGAATCAATATGGTGACTAATAGGGTCAATTTTGTTTAAAAAACCATTTCATTTCAAAATTCAACAAAGAATGAATGTATTCAAAGTGTGGTGATTGTTTAATAAAAGAATATATATTTTATAATGATAAACATATTTTATAATAGCAAAAGATGCTTTCAGTCACCAAATAAAGCTTAGTTTAATTTTTATTTATTAATTAATTGAAACATTATGGTTGTAAGAGAAATATATTTTTGTTTTAGAATTCTTGTACAATGTGCATGTTTGTTATTTCTAGAAATACATATGTATAAATTTAATCTACTTAATCAATTTTAAATTAATTAATAAAGGAGTTTACGTACATATTCAATATATATATATGTATGTATGTATATTTAGAATTTCTTTTGGGCTTAAACAATTTTTTCAATTAAATGCAAATCATTTAATTCTAAATTTGTATAAAGTCAATTAAACAATATTAGATTCAGAATTGAAAAGGGAAGGGAAAAAAATCATTTTAATGTAGAGAGCATCATAGCTATTACAAACAAATAAAATGATAATAGTAATTTTATGCACTTGAACATATAACCATCTGTTATGTGATGATAAATCGATATATAAGATTTGCCATAATCAAATTATCTAATAGAAACAACAACAACAACAACAAAATTATTCGTGATAAGAGATGAACCTTTCACCATTGTCTTGAATTTGTACATTGGAATTATGAATTTGCTCGTTGAATCAGATATTAGTTTTTGAGTTGCTATCTCTAAAACCGCTAAACCTTGCCCTTCATCACACCTTGACTTGCGACTTCTCCTTAGATTTCAAATAAATCAGCATCCCACCTTACAAGAGAAGGATGAACCTTTTTTTTAATGGCAAATTCTATTTCAACACAGATAATTACTTAGTAGTCCTCCAAAATAAATAAAATTTTAAAGACTAAAATACCCTTAGAAAGTTGCGTGATTTCTTTCTTCTCAATTCCATTATCTTCTTTCCGTCAGTTTCTTACTATCTAAACCACCGCTTCTTCAAAACCCTAGTTTCTAAATCAGTGAAGAAAAAATTTAATTTTTCACTACTAAGTTATTTTTTGGGTTTACAGACATTTATAATTGTAGTTCTGAAGAAAATATGAATTGGGTTTCTAAATCAGTGAAGAAAAAATTCAATTTTCACTACTAATTTATTTTTTGGGTTTACAGACTTCACTAAGAAAAAATTCAATTTTTCACCACTAAATTTTTAAATCAGTGAAGAAAAAATTCTAACCTTAATTTCTAAATCAGTGAAGAAAAATTTCAATTTTTCGCGTTTTGCGTGATGAGAAGGGTAGTTCTGGAAATGATAGGAGGCTACTTTTTTTGGGTTTACAGATTTTTTTAATTTTTGGGGGCAACTAAGTAAATACTCGGGTTGAAATAGAATTTGCCTTTTTTAATTTAATTTGATGTTGACTTGAATTTGTTTTGATGTTTTTACTTTTTTCTTTGGAAGAAGTTTCAGCCACGAATGAATGATAGAGAAGAGGAAAAAAAAGAGGAAGTAAAAGTTACATTCTGTTCCATAAATAAAAAATGAGGAGATTCTGTTTTTAATAGAATTAAAGGAACCTTTCCCTTTCTCTTATCAAAACTTCCTTCTTTTATTCTATTTTTAAATTTCAATCAATCCAATTAATTGATTTGCTCCTCTCACCATTATATGGTTGGTCCAAGCACATTCATAATGTCCAAATTTTCCAAGTAAAAGAAAAGAAAATTTTGTGCAATTATTTTATTATTTAAACCATGTTTAAAATTATACCGATATCGATTATCGATATATGCAAATATAACTTTTACATATGCATTTAAATAATTACCAACAACATTCAAAACATCAAATAAATCAATAATAATAATATCTCATAAATATTAATTAATTTAATCAATTTATAACATTCTACAAATTAATTAAATCGTGTGGTTTTCAGAGAAATCACAAATGCAGTTGTGCAACTCAAAGGTGTGAATTCAGTCAGCGATTAATATTGAACATTTCAGACATCAATGTTCACACGTCACCTTAGCTAGTGGTGTGACAGTTTGGCTGAATTCATCGCTTATAGCTCTTCTCGGTAAAATCAAATTGCACAAACACGTAAGCAGTACCTTTTACTGATAATTATTTACACCAATTCTCTTTGTCAAAACTATATCACTTTGGACTTATGAAATTTGGTAATGATCAAAATTCCAGTATCATTCATATTCAACTTTATAGTCCAAACACAAAGTCCTTGGTTTAATAATAACAATAATTATTAACCGAAATGCTCTGGTCAGATACTTTGACTTTGAGTTGACTTTAGTTGATCATGATACTGACCTCGTATAACTTAGGAGACAAATTCTCTTTTGAATAGTGTTTCACTTTCAATGTTTCCACTTGACCTAACTATAGTCGTACGATGGACGTCGTACCACGACTTAACTATAATCAAAGTGGTGCTTCCACATTGAAGATCAACGATATTCTCAAGTCTAGAGAACTGTTTAAATTGGTCACATCGATATTTTCTATTTGACCTTAGTTATATTAACCAACAGAAAACTATTGAGTGAGTCATTCCATAATTATCCGATAATTATCGGTACGTAACCCCTTAGTGCCTCTAGCAATCATGAGTAATACACTGCCCAACATTTGAAGAACATTACATACTCTAGTCTCAATGGATGTATCGATATCTAGCTTCCATACATCTTGACTAGAAATATTTAAAATGGTATATTTATTTTTATTGTGATAAATTACTCACGGTTACAACACTTTGTAACTACTATCAAAAAACATACCATTTATGGATTTTCTATTAAATATACGTTTAATTAAATTAATTAATTAATATAACACATTATATCACGTGTATAATAAAAAGAAAACGTATTTTAGTTCGAATAAGATTGGTCAACGAATTAGATATATGTAACAAATTACATAATTGCCCCTAGGGCATACCCCTAACTCTATCAGGAGACATCTTAGAGAACATGCAATGGAGGCCTAGTATATTTAGCCTTTTGGGTTCCTTAACTCAAGAAATTGGGAATGAGAGGGTATTTAACAATTAGAATGAGAACTATTGGGTTTGGTCATGCACTTCAATTAGTAATACTTGTTTAAGTCTATTTGGAATTTTATTAAAGCTAACTCAAACAATAAAAACTGGCAAGTCTAGTGGCATGAAATTCATATTGCTAGAATGGCAATTTGCCTGTACAGAGCTTTGAATGACTTTATCCTAACAAAATATAAACTCACACAACAACATATAAACGTTAATGCAGAATGTGTTCTTTGTGGTGAAGATGATGAAGATATGAATCATTTGTTCTTCGAGTATAAATTATCAACTTTTATTTGGAAGTATTGCAGAATTAAAATAAATTGGACAGCCATTCAAACCGATCAATTGGAGCTAAACAATGAAGTGAAAAATTGGCAAATCAAATTCAACTCAAACAATTTACGGTCAGGTATTGCAAAATAAGTGTTATCTACTACTGTGTGGTGCATATGGAGGGAAAGAAATAATAGAGGTTTCGATCGTGTTTTTAAAAATAAACGCATTCTGTGTCAGCAAATTCAAGAGTTCATCAAAATCAGAATTCATATATCGAAACACATTCAAAGTATCACCAACAACAAAGACAGAGATATCTTTATAGAATGGGTTACATGAATATACTGTTGAAATTATTTAAACTGAATTTAACCCCTAATTAATTCATGAGAAATCAAACAATAATTAGCCAGAGATTAGCGGAAGCGTACCGGAGTCCATTGAATCAATTTTGCAGAGATTATGATCTTCCAAGAAATTAGTTTTTCCTTTTCGTTGTTTCTCTCTGACGGGGATGAAGAGAATAAAAGAACGTACTATTTCTTGGGGACCACAACGGCATATATATTAACTGATAAAAAATCAGTTATTGAATATTTTCAATTTGACCCCTCATCAAATTGTAAATATAACTTATTGTTTCTACACATTATTTCCATAACAATTTCATACCCTTTGATACTTATAACATAATTGGTCACTTAATTTTGTATCACATTTTATAATAGCATTATACATTATACATATGTGCCCACATATAGGATTTTAATCCAACAATCTCCCACTTGGACATCATATGTTACCTTATTAATGTATATAACCTTATGAGCTCAAGATTTGCTATCATATAAAGGTATTCTTTAACAATCTTGTCCATCAACCATATCTATATAGGATCAAAGTGGTCTTCGCCATATTAATCATGACTAAACCCATCAATGGTCAAGTATACAAATATAGTCAAATGACATAGGTCAATCATGGATGCGTAGCATGGAAATTACATGCAATGTGAACCAAACATGCCTATTTCCAACTGGTCCTCCTTAAACTTAAGTGAGGTCAAAATCAAAACAATAAAACAAAGTGAATAAACTGAATACTTCACTTCTGATCAGAAAATAACCAAATACATAAAGGTCTTAAAACAATCATAAAGCAAATAAAATACAAACTCCCACTAAACCATGATATCCTCTAGTAATATAACACCCATATGAGCAGTGTGCTCATGAAAGACCTTGGGCGGTAAACCTTTTGTGAGCGGATCTGCTATCATGAAGTTTGTCCCAATGTGCTCTATGGATATCTGTCCACTCTGCACTCTCTCTTTCACAACTAGAAATTTTATGTCAATATGCTTTGACTTAGTTGTGCTTCTGTTGTTGTTGGAATATAGCACTGCTGACTTATTATCACAATATAACTTAAGTGGTCTTTCTACATTTTCCAAAATGCACAGCCCAGTAACAAAGTTCCGTAGCCATATTCCATGGTTTGATGCCTCATAGCATGCTACAAATTCTGCTGCCATAGTGGAAGAAGTTACAAGTGTCTGTTTAACACTTTTCTAGGATATAGCTCCTCCATCTAACAAGTAAATATAGCCTGATGTAGATTTTCTGCTATCTTGACATCCAGCGAAATCAAAATCAGAATATCTGACGACCTCCAAATGATCTGATTGTCTATAAGTGCGCATGTAATCTTTTCTTCTTTGAAGATACCTCATAACCCTTTTGGCTGCTTTCCAATGGTCTATACCAGGGTTGCTTAAGTATCTGCCTAACATCCCAACAATGTATGCAATATTTGGACGTGTACATACTTGAGCATACATTAGACTCCCAACGGCTGAAGCATAGGGAATCTTTTGCATTTCTTGAATTTCAAGATTGCTTTTAGGGCATTGACTAAGACTGAATTTATCTCCTTTAGCAACAGGGGTATCTCCTGGTCTACAATCTTGCATGCCAAACCTTTTAAGTACTTTATCAATATAGCTCTTTTGTGATAATCCAAGAATACCCCGAGATCGATCTCGAAGTATCTGAATACCCAATACAAAAGAGGCGTCCCCAAGATCTTTCATCTCAAAATGTTTAGATAGAAATTTCTTGGTTTCATGCAATAAGCTTATATCGTTAGTGGCAAGCAAGATGTCATCGACATATAGAACCAGGAATATATGTTTACTCCCATTGAACTTGTGATACACACAATCATCAACAATATTTGTCACAAAACCAAACGAGATGATTACTTGATGGAATTTGTGGTACCATTGACGAGAAGCTTGCTTAAGTCCATAGATGGATTTTGTTAATTTGCAAACCATATTCTTTGGATCTCCCGACACAAAGTTTTCTGGTTGTACCGTATAAATTGTCTCATCAATGTCTCCATTGAGAAACATCGTCTTAACATCCACCTGATGTAACTCAAGATCAAAATGAGCAACAAGTGCCATAATTGTTCTAAAAGAGTCTTTCGATGAAACTGGAGAGAAAGACTCTATAAAATCGATACCTTCCTTTTGAGTATAGCCTTTTGCTACAAGACGTGCCTTATACCTCTCCACATTACCCTTTGCATCCCTCTTGGTTTTAAATATCCATTTACAACCAATTGGTTTTGCATCTTCTGGTAATGGGACAAGTTCCCAAACTTTATTGTCTTGCATGGACTTATACTCCTCATTCATGGCATCTATCCACTTTTGAGAGTTAGAACTTTTCATGGCATGATAAAAGTTTATTGGGTCATCTTCCATCATTCCATTACCGTTCTCTTGTTCTTGGAGAAATACAATATATTCATCTAAAATAGCACTTCTCCTTTCTCTCATAGACCTCCTTAATGGCACAGGTTCTTGAGGTTGTTGAGTTTGTTCTTCTGGAACAATAGCTTCATTCTGAATAAGGGGTTGTATAACATTATCTTGTTGAGGTTCCGGATTCACTTCTTGATCAATGATAGGTGTAGGCAACTGAACATTGTCAAAAGTGATAATAGGAACTGGGTTTAAATCCAATTCCTCCTCAAAAGAAGTGTCTTTAGCTTTATTTCTCCCCCCAAACTCAATATCCTCAAAGAATACTGCATTTCCCGTCTCAAAAATATTCTTAGCTATAGGATCATAAAACTTATAGCCCCTAGAACGCTCAGAATAACCAATAAAGTAGTTGCTCACTGTTTTGGAATCCAGCTTCTTTTCATGTGGCCTATAAGGCCTTGCCTCAGCTGGACAACCCCAAATGTGAAAGTGCTTTAGACTAGGCTTTCGACCTGTCCAAAGTTCATAAGGTGTTTTTGCAGCTGCTTTAGTTGGTACTCTATTGAGAATATAAGCTGTTGTCTTTAATGCTTCTCCCCAGAGAGAATCAGGTAAGGTGGAATGAGCAATCATACTCCTTACCATATCCTTAAGAGTTCGGTTTCGTCTTTCAGCAACACCATTCATGCTAGGTGATCCTAGCATGGTGTACTGTGGGATAATACCACATTCCTCTAGGAATCTAGCAAACGGTCCTGGACGTTGTTCACCTGAACCATCATATCGACCGTAATACTCACCACCACGATCAGATCTGACACTTTTAATTCTTTTGTTGAGTTGATTTTCAACTTCAACTTTATAAGCTTTGAACATGTAAAGACCCAAAAGTCGACCTTCGAAAATCGGCATCCGCACTTCACTTGTACTCAAAATGCCGTAGGTTCAAACGCCGAATCTGGTTCTCCAGAGCTTATAACACCATTAAGTACAACAACACAGCGGAAGAAAAAGAATATATCAATATACATAACATTGATACAATGACAAATACAAAATCTGATACAATATGATACAACAGAATGATACAACCGATATCAATATACATCAGAGATATGATACAAGAAATAGCAGCGGAAAGAAAATAGATAACACCAGCAGTGGATAGAATATCTCCAATAGAATGCTCTAATCCATAACTAGCGGAAAACAAGGTCAGTCGTCCAAGGACTGACTAGCTCCATATAATCTACTAAACCTGGATAACTGAAAACCCCAACTCTAGACTGCTCGTGTAGAAAATTATGAGCACCCAGAGTTTGGGAAAGGAACAATAAACTCCGGATCAGTCATGGGACTGGTGTGAGCAACAAAAACAGTTTATCTTTAAAACAAATAGCAGAGGATTTTTAAAGTCAATTCGCAATGCTTTTGGAAAATGAAACTACTATAAGGCCTCCCGCCACACACACAATGCAAACGCAGAATTGGAGGAGATTTCTCCTTATGATAGTCAAAGATGCTTACTACGCACAATAAATCATTTTTGATATTATTATTAGTGCATAGTGGAAAACATTTCGAAAGTATAATATAAATCTTAGTCAGCATAGGTACCATTATATTATGCCTGCTATAGCTGCCATTTTAAATGATAGGTTTTACAACTAATACCGTACAAGGCTCGTATTGTTTCTTTGGATTTCCAACAAATGGTCGGGCAAAGGAACTTCCCTAGTAAAATAGAACGCCTCTGGAGCGACGTTCCCGGATACTAACCGGATCTATGCTACACAAGGCCGGGTTACCTCTAGCTGGGTAACTACTGACACGAATATGTCATTCCCCGGTCGTTTGCGACCTTTTTCCCGAGGATCCTCGATTCCAACAACCACAAGTAATAAATTTGCAGTAACCACAAAGTAAGTATCTGGGCTCCATTCCATGATACCACTCATAATCCAGAAGGAAATGACATACACTAAGGGGGCGCTATCCCCTAATAACCTTGCTGCCACGATTCCTGTTTTGACCATACCGGGTCGTGAGGTTCGACGAAGTCTCGTCCACAAAGCTACGCTTTGGCACAAAGCCATGCTTTGGGTCAACAGATGATCAAAGTAATGATCACAAAGATAAATGATCAAACAAATGATCATATCACAAATGATCAAACAATGATCATCATACATCAACACTCAGCATGTCACATTACCAAATTGGGAATATATCGCTGATAACCTTCAACTACATTACCTCTGAGCTCGTACGTCTCAGAGAAGGGTGTTAAGCTAAGAGAATAAATTCTCCGCCACCAACAGAAATGTATTTGAAAGAAATCTGCTTTATATCTCAAAGTGTAATGTCAGACATGTAACCATACAAGTCTGTTCCGGGTTCGAACAGAACGGAAGGCACTTCTTACGAAGCCCTTGCAATTTCCGGGTATTCACAATCCCGATCGGACTTCCCATCACTTTGGGAATCTCTATACCAGGAGCGACCCAGTGCAGAGATAATCGATAGGTTATCCTATCGTTCTCGTAAACACCCGGTCTTCAACAACGGTCTTCAAATGCTATCCATATACGACGTATCACTTATTCGGAATGAGTTATGTGACACAAAGGTCCTCTCCCGGCTGAACCGAATAGTGAGCGTAATATTAAAAAACAAATGGATAATGGGATTTCAATTAAGTCACAATTTATTACCCAAAAATTTCCTCCAAATGGTTTAAACAGATTACCATTTTAAATCTTTTTAAACAAAAAGATTTAATTCACAAAGTTCACTCAGTTTTCACAAAGATTCATTCACAGATTTTCCAAATCAATTTCCATTTCAATTTGAATTAACTCGTTAAATCTTAAAAACAAAGATTTAATTTATATCTTTCAAAACAATTTCATTTCGAATGGTTTAAAACAAATCACCATTTTAAATCTGTTAAAAATAACAGACTCAATTCATAGCTTTCAAAAAGAATTCATTCATAACTTGGAAAACCATTTTTCAATTCAATCTTGAAATTCCTTTAATTAAACTGGAATTTCATTTCTTATCTTAAAGCTTTTATTCTTTTAAAACAAACAGTTTTCATTTTGGAAATCTGATTCATTTATACGAGTTAAGGTTCTTGGGTTAAATTCAAATTCTCAAACCAATATTTTAAAAGTGGTTTAAATTCATATAAAATACATTTATAATATCTTTAATCAAAATTCCAATCATTGAATTCAATTCCAAATATTGAATTCAAATTTAAGTCAAATTATTTAAATTTCAAAACTTAATCAAGTTATTCGAAAATAAGACTTATCTTTGAAATTCCATTTCAAAAGCTTTTCAATTTAAACCCAAATTTCCAATCTCAAAATCAATTGAAATTAAAATTTTAATTTCAAAAACATCAAATTTAAATCATCTGTGACTTAACCAATTTCCTCGTGGAATCCATATTTGTGTGTGTAAAAGTGTAGTCCAGGGGTTTAACACAATAGTGCAACACAATGAATCATCACAGATCTAAATACAGGATATAGTTGATAAGCGATATAAACTATAACGCTTATCGTTCATGCACAGACCACAGATATATAAATATCACAGATAATAAATTACATCACAGATAATTTATCACAGATCACAACATAAATCAGGGTGTATCACAAAGCATCATATATCAGGGATACCAAACAATTAAATCATCCAATACAATCTAAACATCCATAGATAAGATCACTTTAATTATCTGATTGATTCAAATCAGATTAATTTCTATGAATAAATTTGCTAGTCATGGTAAATTAATAATCAATTGATTACAAAACATTTAATAAATTATTCTTTGATTAATCATTAATTAACCTCTAATTAATAATTAATTCTTAATTAATTACAACAACTAATTAATTACTCCTTAATTAATAAGTATTTCTTAATCACTTTCATTAATTAATTTACCTTAATTAATTATCTTAATTAATTAACCCTTAATGGTTAACTAATTAACTCTTAATTAATAAATTAATTAATCCAAATCATTAATTAATTAAATTAGTTAATTATTCATTTTAATTAACTTAATAATCACAAATCCTTAAATCTTCATTATTTAAAGGATAAAACATTTTCTTATTAATGATCAAATTCTCATTTACAAATGCATTTGAGACATTTTGCTTTTGAATTTACTTTTACATTCTATTTCAAATTTAGATTGAAAAATAACTACAATTTAACTTAGCAAAATTTAAAACACACTTTAAAATATACTTTAAACATTTTAAAGTTGTTAAAACATTTTATTTTTATAAAACTTATATTTATTTAAAACTAGGAGACAAAAGTTAATTTGAATCCATCTTAAAATTTGGTTTAAAACTTTGTTTAAAACCCTGCTCTCTAAATTTTAAACTTTAAAACCCTAACAGGCTTTAAACTGGCAACAACAAGATAACCCGAGTCTACCCTATTTTACTTCGAGACGAACAGAGAAAAACTTCGGGCCACCCCCTCAATTTACTCGAGAAAACTCGAGCAACTATTCCTGCTACACCCAAAATTCTCAGCATTCACCAAAGAACACCGTGCACGTGCACAGCGATCTAGATCGTTTCCGATCAAGTTCAACGACGTTCCCTCGTCGACGATCATCCCCAAACTCCATCCTTACCACCAGATCCCTCTAACTCAACTCGAATTCGAAATTCGAGTTCAACTGAAGCCTGGAACCCAACAACACGAACTCGTCAAAACCTGACAACGCTCCGATGCTCGCCGCTCCGACCATCTGAAAGTCAACCCCTCCGGCCTCGACTTCCTCTACACGTCTACTACCATTTCCCAGAACCCTGTTGAACTCGATCAACTATAGGGACCGTGATGATCGAATTTATCTGGCTTAGTTAAACTAGGGTTCTGACTTCAACTAACAACCACCACTTCCCCACTGACATGAACCATCACTAGACAATTTTGCCGAAGTCCCCGATCATCCTTCCACCTCCAGAAAGAACTACAACTTCCCAAATCAACTAGATCACCAAAGAGACTCGAAAACCCAAATTCCAGACACCACCAAATAACACATTCAATACTTCATTAAAAATTGTAAATTTGATTTTAAAAATTCTATCTTTCATAGACTATTCCAGATATATAATTAAATCAACAAAATTCAAGGTTTGATTTTTTAACATATCTCAAGTTCCTTTGTGTTTTCATTTTCCAGATAATATTCTTGTCTATTATCCTTGCAAATATTTTTAAAGCTTAGTTTAGTTTAAAACAACAAATTTTGTTTTAGTTACTTAAGCCTAAAGGAAATTTGAGTGAGAAGAATTTTGAAGTTGAAACTAAGTTTAAATCTCTGAAGTCTTAAAACAGAGATGAACACTGTAATTATTTAGACCTTCTCACATGTTTCCAGAGTCTTAAAAACCATCATACCAACACATTTCAAACATACATCACAAGTTACTTCAACTATAAGTCATATGCATCCAATCTAAAGATGTCTCATGTTAACAGTTTAAAAACAGAGACTTAACTAAGATCAGAGATGAAAAAAAAACAACAGATATGCACACCACATAAATTCACAAAGACTTGCACAAACACATACATATAAAACAAATCATTAACACAAAAATTCACAGGTTACTTAAGTTTTTAGTTTAAAAGTTTACTCAGTTTTTTTTAGGAAGAAGAAAGAACAGAGTCTCCAGTATTTGAAACAGGTTTTGAATTTTCCAGTTGAAATCTTCAATTTGATCTCGGGTTTGATAATGATCTGGATTGTTGTTTAAAGTTTGTAGAATGATGATGTTTATTATTGTTTTTCTTATTTCAGGTTTGCTATATTTTGTTGAACGAAATGAAATAAAGAAAGGTTGATAAAAGAATGAGTTTGATATAAGAAAATGAGTTGTACATGATAATATTTATTTTGTACAAGTGATTACATTGCTTTGTACAATAGGATCATTTTTTTTCTTTGTATTATTAAACAAGATCTCGGCTGTGCAGATTTTTGTGGTGGCTAAAGATCCAAGCATTAATTGCTTTGTACAATCTACACATATACCATACTTGAAGATATCTTGTTTGCACTTGAATGTATATATTTTTCTTTTGTTTATGTTCTCACCACTTGCCTGGCATTGTTTGTCTCGGCTGAGATATATATTTGTGTACTAAAATTTTTGGTATTAATTAACTTTGGTTTGTTTTCTCAAGTCTTGTTTACAAGCTTCATAAATATGTTGTACTGTCTTCAGTATATATCTTTCTTTCTTAGTCATATTGCTTTGTAAGCTCATACATACATATATTTCCTTTTCTTTAGCAAGTGTACCACTTACATTTATATTTAGTTTTAGTTATTTGTTATAATTTCAACTTATAGATTAAATTCTATTCTTAACACAAGTGCCTATTTTTATTTCTACTTGTTGTCTTATGTTTTGTAATAGAAATGACATCCTATTATTAATGTATTGTTTGAATCTTAACTAATTTGTTTAATGTGCTTTATTTTATATTTTAATTTCTTTTTGTTCTTACTTTGTATTAATTTGTTTACTTTGTTAAATATAAATAAATTTCTATTTTATATAACTAAAATTTGTTTCAAATATTTGTTCGAAACAAACACTTACTCGTTTCGGGGAAACTCGTATCTAATTACCGATAAATATTGAAATTTTTATTTAAAAATAAATTTAATTATCAATTTAAATTTATATAAAATCGGGGTCGTTACAGAACACATCCAGTGACTGTGATTTTTCATGAATTAGATATAGGTAGCCATAACGTGAGTAATCATCTATGAATGATATGAAATATTGTTGACCATTCCAAGATGTCGTAGGGAAAGGTCCACAAATATCCGTATGAATTAATTCTAAGACGTCTGAAGATCTATTAGCACCCAATCTTTTAGTTTTGGTCTATTTTCCCTTGATGCAGTCTACACAAACATCAAAGTTTGTGAAGTTAAGAGATTCTAAAATACCATCAGATACTAAGCGCTCAACTCTACATTTTGAGATATGACCTAAGCGCTTATGCCATAAAGATGCTAAATTTTCTTTATTTAATTTACGTTTAGTACCACGTGATTCTACATGCAAGATTTCATTATAGGATGCAACTGTTTTCAACAAATAAAGATTGTCATATGCATTTAAATAACCAGTTCCAACAACATTTGAATTCAAAGACAAAGTAAACTGATTGTTTCCAAATGAACAACAATATCCAAGTTTGTCCAACACGGAAACAGAAACCAAATTCCATCTAAATGACGGTACAACAAAAGTGTCTTTTAAATCCAAATAAAAACCAGTTCCTAACAACAATCTAAAATGTCCAATCGCTTCCACTTCTACCGATTGTCCATCGCCCACAAAGATGTGTCTTTCACTATCACTTGGCTTTCGGTAGCTCAGGCAACCCTGCATAGAAACACTTATGTGAGTGGTAGCACCAGAATCTATCCACCAAGTGTTTCTAGGTATTGAAGATAAATTAACTTCAGAACATACCAAAGTAACAAACATACCTTTATTTTCACGCCATGCATGATATTTGGTACATTCCTTCTTCATATGTCCAGGTTTGTGACAAAAGAAACAACCGTCTTTTCCTTTTGTTGTTTCTTTTGATCTAGATCCTTAGCAGCTTCATTTTTAAATTTTCTTTTCTTGCCCTTTGCTTTAGAGGTGCTTGCCAAATGGGCACTCTCAGTCTTATCTTGCTTCAACCTTTCTTCCTCCTGTACACAATATGAAATGAGCTCATTGAGAGTCCACTTCTCCTTTTGACAGTTGTAACTGACCTTAAATTGACTGAATTGTCGAGGAAGCGAGATAAGCACTAAATGCACAAGCAAGTCATCCGAAAGCTCAAGCTTTAGTGCCTTTAATTTTGAAGCAATGTGAGATATTTCCATAATGTACTCCCTTATGTTTTCCTTGCCTTTGAACCTCATGGAAATAAGTTTCTACAAAAGAGTACTTGTTTCCGCCTTATCGCTTTTGGCAAAGCGTTTCTCAATTTCAGCAAGGAAATCTGTGGCATCGGTAATCTCTTTGGATACCGCACCCCTAAAAGCCTCAGGTATGCCTCGTTCAATGATCATAAGACTCATGCGATTTGAACGGTCCCATTTCTCAAAAATTCTCCTTTCCTCGGAGGAACTGTCATCCGTAAGGGAAGCGGGCCGATCCATCCTTAATGCAAGGTCAAGATCCATACAGCCAAGAACAATGAAAATGTTCTCCTTCCAGTCCTTAAAGTTATTACCATTAAGGACCGGTACTGAATTAAGGTTAGCAGATACAGTAGCAACAGCTGGAAAAGAACAGTATAATTATATAAATAACATGCTCATATAAGAATCCACATAAAACAATAAATTCAAATAATGGTTAATCCCATCTCAAGATACCAAACACATCATTAATATCAAGTCTTTGGACAGTAATATTAACTGTAAGCGGTACTCTTGTTGTAGCGATCAAATATTGACAATAAATTATGTCAAACAATATGCAATCTTTGGACTAACATATTGCTCATACAAAATACTTTGTAATTGTCACACATTTATCACCACAGGTATGTATGAAATTCGGCAAAATACTAACTCTCCTTTGGGTTTGTTAATAAATGCATGAATTACATACACACAACTATTTTGATATTTTAATTAAATGAATCTACACAAAAGTGATCACTTTGGTGATATTTTGTTTCAATTAATCTATTTAAAATATTAGACATCTTTAAGAAACACTGAAACCAAATTCGAATTTAATTGTGGATCCAAACCAGAGATTATCTGAAACAACTGTAGTATACAATTATGTACATATGCGAATACACAGTACAAGCAAAATTTCAAACGAATCTGTATGATATCATATTCACACACATGCGTTCAAATCATGAGGTATGTCAGATAAATAAATACATCTGATCAGTTTACA
The DNA here is from genome assembly GCA_030737815.1 of Allium fistulosum. Classification (NCBI taxonomy): domain Eukaryota; kingdom Viridiplantae; phylum Streptophyta; class Magnoliopsida; order Asparagales; family Amaryllidaceae; genus Allium; species Allium fistulosum. Next base: position 1,135,955,032 of record CM060904.1, read on the forward strand.
ACTATAAATTATTCTAGAAGAAGAGCCTGATATGTCCAAAAGTTGAATTAAAATCTTATAGCTTATTGCAACGAATAACTTATGCATACATCATCATATCTATACAGCCCATACCTATAACCTATGTTATTATGTCAAGAGATTATTTTCCAAAGCTATTCAATCATTATAGTGTGGAAATATGGGTTGTATATCTATACTAGAGAAAATTAATCAACATTTATCTCATATGAGACAAATTACAGTTTCAGTACATCGCATCAACTCAAATATGAAGAAAGTTGTCTGAAACAAAATCTAACTTGAGAATAAATGTACCTAATTGATTATTATATTAAAAGTATGGACAACTGTATATGCCTCAAGGCATATTTAAAATCTGAGTTCATATGTATCAGCATATGGCTGTACTTGAGGCAAATTATATGGAAAAGATAAATCTGGGTTCATATGTCTTAGGTTATTTACGGTATTCAATAACTACCGCCATAAAAAAACAAAATCCAAATTTCATGCAAGATCATAACACTACTACACTAAATCCTCAAGAATCAATTTAGGGTTGCTCCGATACCACATGTTGAAATTATTTAAACTGAATTTAACCCCTAATTAATTCATGAGAAATCAAACAATAATTAGCCAGAGATTAGCGGAAGCGTACCGGAGTCCATTGAATCAATTTTGCAGAGATTATGATCTTCCAAGAAATTAGTTTTTCCTTTTCGTTGTTTCTCTCTGACGGGGAAGAAGAGAATAAAAGAACGTACTATTTCTTGGGGACCACAACGGCATATATATTAACTGATAAAAAATCAGTTATTGAATATTTTTAATTTGACCCCTCATCAAATTGTAAATATAACTTATTGTTTCTACACATTATTTCCATAACAATTTCATACGCTTTGATACGTATAACATAATTGGTCACTTAATTTTGTCTCACATTTTATAATAGCATTATACATTATACATATGTGCCCACATATAGGATTTTAATCCAACATATACTAGATCTTATGCGTGAATTATTTTCCTTCCATTTCTGGATCTTAGCCTAGCGTGGTAAGGTCTCCACCTATATTAGTTATGTTTTTTATTACATTACTTTTATTACAAGATTCAATCAATCGAAAAGTTCGATGCTGGTCTTAATTACTCCTGCAAACTCATGAAGATTAGAAGCAATAGTTGCAATGAAAGCTGGATTTGAAGAAGATAGTAAATCTTATCTGTTGGAGCTTGGTTTCTCAGATCTAGTCAGATCTTGGTGAGTTAATACATCGTCTTAGCTTGATTGTTTCAAGTTGTTTTTTGAAGAAGATTCTGGCAGAGATTGTTTGACTGGCGAGCATGCTTTTAAGTGATTTCCATAAATTTGAGGAATTGCCATGATAGTTGAAGACAGATTTGAGTATCTGGTATTTTTTCTTGTGGAATTAAATGATTTAAAGATAGTGTAGGCTTTTCTTTTTTACGTGTTTAGCGAGCAAAGGCCGAAATTGTTTCTGCCTTTGGGCTTTGGGGCGTAAGGATTCTTCTTAATTTCTCTTGGCTTGTGTAATTTCGGTTGAGTTGGTTGTATATATTTGTCACAACCATGTGCAGTTTGCTCTTTTTTCATTAGTAAAGAAATTTGAATCTTCTTCAAAACTAAATATATGCAAATTTTATACATGCATGCAGTGGCATAGCCAGGACATAACATTGGAGTGGGCACAAAGTGATTTGGGGTTTAGGGACAACGACCCTCTAAGCGTTTTTTTTATGTCACTAGTATTTAACAAAATTTACACAAGAAACTTATATGATTAAAATAAGACAAATAGTACCTTTAACATAATAGACTGCAAATTCATTGCAAAAACGATCAATAATTGATCTTCCAAAAGAAAATTAATCATAACATACATATCTTAAAGTTGTTCCCTACGAGTTCTCATATTTTGAAAACGGTCGATAATTGCATCATTGTCAATGGTATCAAAGACATCTCTTTCAATATAAGTGATACAACTATCATTCAACCATTCATCCCTCGTTCGATTTCGAAGATCCGTTTTAACTATATTCATAGCTGAAAAAGTCCTTTCAACTATAGTGGTTGAAACTGGTAGAATTAAGGATAACATGAGGAGTTTATAAACTAAATTATAGACAATATGCTTTCCCGTCAAGACCATCTTCTTAGCTAAATAAATAATGCTTTTCATTTCTTTGAATTCATTATTAGATGTCATATCCATCACATAAATCTCTAATTTATTGTAAAGATCCATACGTTCCGCTTCAGAAAAATCATCTGGATAAAGTTATGATAGACGAACTAGTTTCATGACATCGAAAGAAGCAAATGAATCATTAGGATTCAAAGAAGCCATGCATAGAAGCAATTCTGTGTTAACCTCATCAAAACGATTATTAAGCTTAACAAGTCGTTTATCCAAACAAACGTAGAACAAATCAATTTGATAATGTGCAAGTTTGTTATCTTTGGCCCTCGTCTTGATCTACCTAAAAGAAGATAATTATCCTCCATATTTGGAATAAGAATATTTTGCTTCGTGAAAAAAGAACTTGCTTCAACAAATAGGTTATCCCATCTATGCATTTCTCATTTTTGTAGCCGTTCCTTAGATAATTTCACCAAAGTTATAGCATTGACGATATCTTGATCTTTTCGTTGAAGTGCTTTTGAAAGATCATTGGCGATTCCAAGTACATTTTTCATCAAATATAATGTGAATACGAAATTAAAATTTTGCATCACTTTTATCAAATTTAAAGATTCTCCTTTTTTATCTCCAGATACATCTTCCACCAAATCTGTAAGAACATCTATTACAGAGGAGAACATAACAATCAAATTAATTAAGGTTCCATAATGTGAACCCCAACGTGTGTCTTCCGGTCATTTCAAACTTCTCTCATGATTCAATCCTCGGCCACTACATAATTCTCCACTCTGCAGTTGGTTGAATACCCTTTCTGCTTCTTTCTCTCATAGGATATCTCGACGCTTACATGACGCTCCAACAAGATTCACCAAATTGTTAACTAAGTAAAAGAATTCAGCAATGTGGTTTATATCTTTCGCGACACGAACAAGTGCTAACTGAAGTTGGTGTGCAAAACAATGCACATAAAATGCAGAATTGTTCTCTCTCAATATAAGTGTTTTGAGACCATTGAACATTCCTTGTATATTACTTGCCTCATCGTAGCCCAACCACGCAACTTTGTAAAGCTCAACTTATGTTTGGAAAAAAAGCTTCAAGTGATATTCTAAGTGAAATTGCTGTTGTATTGGGAACATGTATCATGCCCATAAATCATTCAATGACACAACCATTTTAACGACAAATCATATAACTATAGACATTTGCTCTTTAATTGAGTTATCACGTGCTTCATCAATTAAAATTGCAAATAAGCCACTATCAAGATGCTTCAAGATAGCATTGACAACTTCGATAGCAATTGAGTTTACAACATCCTTTTTTGTATATCAGGTTATGTCATTTTGGAATTTTGTGGAGCATTATCCAAAACAACAGCATTAATAGATGAGTTTTGATTTGCAAGCCATTGTAGAAGTTCTAAAAAATTTCCCTTATTCATAGAGTTTTCGGATTCATTGTGACCACAAAAGGCTAGTCCTTGACGCAAAAGGCATCGAATACAATTTATGGTAGCATTTAGTCGAACTCGATAGTCAATTCGACATTGTTCTGTTTGCCTTACAATTAGTGGTTCAATGTGTCTGGCTTGAATCATTAAATTTTCAGCTTTCATTCATGCGATGTTATGTGCTTCTGATTGAGCGTGTTCTTGGAATCTTCTACGATTTTTCCAATTTTTATACCCACCCGTTGTAAAAACATCACACATATTTCTGTTCACTGACTTTAGACGAAATAGACAACACTTCAAACAAAAAGCCGAATCTTCTTTTACACTATATTCTAACCAACTCCCAAATTGACTAAATCAATTTGGATTAAAGCGACCGGCCTTTACTCCAATGATAGTTTGTAGAAATACTAATAAAGAAGATTGACACAGACCTTTCTGTAAATAAGCTCTTCGAACTATATCTTGATCATTTGGTCAAAGTCCGAAATCGGTTTCGTAAACTTGGATCAGAAGGAAGATTTAACAAATCAACATGAACGCGATTTCGAATCACTGTTTTTGGAATAGCTTCATTTTGAATATCATTATCTACAATGTTGGAAGAAGATCCCACATTGTCGGAAATAGTATCATGAGCTCGTTTATAATATTTATGCAAATCTGAAAAGAGGATTATTAACAATAATTAGATAATCTAACAATTACAAAAAAATTCTTGAGCTATCGAATTAGTTTAGACCAAGTTTGTGATTATCATTTTTTTCAAAATGATAACATTCATTTTCTTTTCTAAAAAAAATAATTTTATGCATTTTGCGACCTAGAACAATGAATAATTTTAAGATCAATAAACTGATTAGTCTAGAAGGAGAATTGGCTAAGCTAAGCAACAAACAATGAACAATTTTAAAAAGATCAAAAACCTAAAACAATGAATAATTTTATGCATTTCTCAATCAACCCATTTCACCATGCTGAATTGTCTTAATTAATCAAATTAAACTATCTAGCTTAATCCCTAAAATATGCAAATCACAAGAAATCAAAGAAAAAACAAAATAAGGTTACCCATTTTACAAAATTTCTGATCCTGGGCAAAAGATATCTCGGCTGATGTTAGCACCAAAATTGGTCACTAACCTCGTTCAGAAAGATTGTGTAGAGATATAAGTGATGAAAGTAAATTAAACAGAGAAGACAATGCTAATTTAAATGCAGAAAGTAAGAACACCAAATTTATAGTGGTTCAGCGTAATTGCCTACGTCCACTTTGTTCAACTTTATTGATTTCCTTTATAGTTGATTACAAATACAATTCGTGAATCAAATGCTTGAGTGAAGTTGTTAAGTAGAGAAGATGAGTCTTGAAAATGGCAGAGTCTCCCCGGTATTTTCTCTCCAAAAAAGGATCCATTTCACTGTGACCATGCCCCTCTATTTATAGACAAAGATGGGCTGGACTTCCCAAGTGGGCTGATGGCCGAACACTCCAGTCCGAGTACAGTGATCGCTGTATGCCGAACCAAGTGTGCCGAACGCTCTGATGCCGAACAGTCCCTTCTATGCCGAACGATGTGGTGGATGTTTGGGAAGTGCAGGATGTTAGTCAGTCGAAGCCGAACGCTCTTCTAGACGCCGAGTACTCTTGTGCCGAGTACTTCTGATGCTACCGAGTACTACGCCGAGTACTCCTGTATGCCGAACCACAGATGCTGCCAAGTTCTCCTTGATGTCGGGTGCTCTCGTATGCCGAGCAGTCTCGTATGCCGAGCAGTCTTGATGCCGAGCAGTCTTGATGCCGAGCACTCTTGTATGCCGAGCAGTCTTGATGCCGAGCATTGGTTGACGCCGAGTGCCAGTTGACGCCGAACACTGCTGGGTACTTCGCCGAACATTACTGGATGCTGGACACTATGGATGCTGTGTACTTCGCCGAACACTCCTGGATGCCGGCCACTCTCTGGTGCCGAGCACTGGTTGCCGAGTACTAGTTGCCTGGTCAAATCCCCAGGAAACACTTGCCCCCCAAAGTGTATCGCGTGGCCGAACGTGATGCGCTTTGAATCTGGTACAATTTACCTCGGAGGTACCTTCTCGAGAATGTTAGCGAAGGAGGTGCAAGACGAACAAGGTTAAGATGTCGAACGATATGTTCGAAGCCGAACGTACCTCGCGTGCCGAACGTCTCTCTGCTACGATGTCGAACACTCCGGTATTGACCGGTTCTACCGGGTATAGCCTCTTCGACTTCTACCTCCCTCTATATAACCAGGCGCCCTTCCACCATTTTTCTTTTACGCCTTCTTTTCTATCATTCCTAGAGATTTGCAACTCTTGTCATCCTATCAGATATAAAGTCTAATTAATCCATCCTCAACTTCGATCGTCGAATTAGGTATCATTCCTTCCACAATTGCATTACTTCCACTTTAGGTTCATCACATGGAAACTGGGTATTTCTTTAGTTGTAAATGCGTGGCTAGTGGAAGTGGTTCACTCATTTGGAGTCGCCGAACGGTGTATGGTAGTTAAGCCTAGCTCCTTTGTGCTGATCAAGATTGGAAGAAAAAAGGAAGATGGGGAGTCGAACGGCGTAACCTGCGCCGGGCGATCTGTCTCTGTCGTTCGGCGTAAATGGAGAGGGAGCAGGGTGGAGTTATGATCGAAGGCGGAGCGCTACTCTAGCCGAACGAACTTAGGCCGAACACTACCCTAATGCCGAACAGACACATACGCCGAATATCATTTAGACCGAACGACATAATCGTCGAACAACTGTCGTGCCGAACAGTACTTAGACATGCCGAACGAACACATACATACCGAACAGGACTTAGACATGCCGAACACACATATATGCCGAACAGAACTTAGACATGCCGAACACACATATATGCCGAACAGAACTTAGACATGCCGAACACACATATATGCCGAACAGGACTTAGACATGCCGAACAAATACATATGCCGAACAGAACTTAGGTCGAACAATTTCAATGCCGAACAACATTCAAATGCCGGACAGTAACTTAGGTCGAACAATTTCAATGCCGAACAACATTCAAATGCCGAACAGTATAAATGTCAGACTACACTTAGGCCGGTCACTTTATAAATCATATGCTTTCTGAATCTGGAACTGTAATCACCTCAAGGCGAGCTTTTTGAGACGGTCAGCGATGACGGTCTTCGAAGGCGATGATTCGAAGCTAATTATTATATCTTTAAAACCTTTAGATTCTTATTGCCTGTACACAATTGCTTGCACTAGTTCACACACCACACGGGGGGAAAAAATCGTGTTGCTAATTCTAACGTTCAACGTTTTTTAAGTATAGCTTTCTCAAGCATTTAGCCAGGTTCATTATTTATTCGGGATGTCGAGAAAATCTAGTTCTGCCACCATATCTGACAGGCCTGGGCCATCAGCAAGGCAAGGAGCCGCTGATACTTCTAACCCGTCAACTTCTCCCGCTCATAACTTGGCGCCTGATGATCTGGAGGCAACCATCTTACTAGACAATCCGATCGATTCTCAAGCCTCGAAGATCAACGAAGCTGCTCTGCGACGGATATGCTCTATTCACGGGATTCCTTTTGCCGACGTGTTAGTTCCTTCAAGACACGATCGCCCTCATCTGCCCCCAGTCGGGTACACTACCTGCAACAAGTTTATGTGTTGGATGGGCAGCGTGCCTCCATTTAACTTATTTCTTCGGGATGTACTGCAGTACATAGACATAGCTCCGTCGCAGCTGCACCCGAACGGCCATGCATTTCTATATGGGACTAATCTACTTTTCATGGCTGTCTTCTCCAGACCTCCAACCGCCGGTGATATCAGATATATTTACATGTTCAAGAGACGGAAAGACAGTCCTTCTTTTATGTTCCTCGAGCCATACCACAAATGCCAGATCTTGACAGGGGCCTGTAGCAAATTCGCCCTGTACAAACAGGAATGGTTCTATGTGCACTGCCCTTCTGGTTTCGCTAGGAGATGGGTTGAAGGCAATAAGTCTCTCTGCTGAATCACTATTCGTATTTAATCGGAGTCATGCTTTTCCTAACTCTTCATTTCATCTTTTCAGGTATCAACCCGCGTCCGGAAGGCCGAGGATATTCTGAGGCTGTTGAAGCCATTAGAGCTCTTCCTGCTGAGGATTGAGACATCCGGACTATCATTTCAAATGAATCGCTGTCGGGGTTTGGCTTGCTAGCCCCTGGTCGTCGGATCAGCCTTCCAGAAGGTGTCACTATTCCCAAGCCTTCGTCCGGTAAAGGGAAAAAACAGGCCGGACCATCGTCGCGCCGCACTCCCGATATGCACGGAGAAAGCGAGCGTAGAGAGGATGATGCTCCCGAGACTCAGGGCGAGAACGTGGGTCCCGCTTGGAATCCGGCAATCGAAGTTCAGGATATTGAGACATCATCCTCCCCTTCGAAGGGAAAAAAGAAGTTGAAATATACGGTTCAAAAGGAGAAAGTTGGTGGCACCTCAAAAGCTACGCCTATCCCTCCGGAGAAAGAGGCTTCTTCGCAGCATCTGGAAAGTTCTCTGAGGGGTCTGTCCAACTTGTCCATCCCCGATGATTTACTTAATTACGGGTTCGATGATCCTGAAGCTCTCAAATTCTCTTCGCCCGCTAGAGGCAATGTAGGAGTTCAACTCCCGGCTTAAGGAGACAACACTCCGATTAGCAAAGATAAACGAACGGGTCCATCGGGGGGAACACTAGGACACACACGCACATGCGCATTCCATAATATACTTCAAGTCTTTTTAGCTCGTGAATTCTCCTTAACTCGTTGTTATCTCCATTCTTTGCAGGTGATATGGGCCGCTCTCACGGACTTGATCGCCTCCAGGGGTCTTCTATATTCCATCACTCGGGACGGGATTCCGGTTCAGGCAGACGCAGGGACCGAGGTGATTATGAAGATAGGGACAATCGTCCTCGCGAGTCGTCTCACCGCAAGAAAGCACATTCTCAATCTTCCCAGTCCCGCGATCTTCCTCCTCCAACTGAGCCGGATAAAGAGAAGTCTTCGCAGAAGGGTTATCAGTCTGATGCTGCTCGGGAACAACACTCCAGTTCATCGAGTACGAGGCAAGTTCGAGAGCAACGTAAAAGAACGGAATTCTCAAAGCCTCCTCCTCCTATTCCTGCAGTGGACCCAACTGTTGCGGAAAAAATGGTCGACCTTAAGGCCAAGTTTCCAAAAATCTGTTTTGACGGCTTGAAATTCCTCCCAGCCATCCATCACATTCCTGGGCACGTGAAGAAAAGTGCCATTGCCTACAACAACGGCGTCTATGTTCAACATGACGCGTTCGTGCACTTGATGGAGAAGATCTCGGAAGTGTCCGTCGAGCGTCAACACGAGATTGACCGTCTGAATCTGGAGGCTGACAGCGATAAGAAAATCATCAAACTCCAAGACGAAGAGCTCGCTTCGTATAAGTCAAAGCTAGAAGCCGCTGAACAAAGCGCAAAAAATACTGCCGAGGCAGTTACTCGTTTAGAGGCGGCTCACAAAAAAGAGCTTGACGAAGCAGTCCAGCGCAGCGGTGCCCTCGCCCTAGAAAAAGACTCTGTCCAAAAGGAAAGGGACGCACTTGCTACTCAAGTCAAGGAGCTGAAGGAATTACTTCCCAAGGAGAAGGAAGACAAAGTAGCTGCTCAAGAAGAATCGCAGCGATACTGTGATGAGATTGTTGCTACCCGACTCCTGAAGACAAAGCTTGATGACGAACTTGCCGGGGTCGAGAAAATGAAGGACGAGGCCCGTGAGGAGGGCAAAAGAATGGTTGTGGAAGAGCTTGATTCTCGCCTCGAGGCGGCCGCAGAAGCCGGCAGGGAAGAGGTCAAAAGTATGTTTGACCCGTTGATCGCCGAGTATGGAGCCCGCGTCCTTATGCACCGCGACTTAACATTTCTGGGCGACGGCTACCTCGAATCCCTGGCTGAGGCGTGGGAAACTCTGATAAGGATCAAGAAGGTCGAGTCGGGCTCCAACGAGGTCGATGAGGATGTCTTGGTGAAGGAGTTCCTAAGGGGGAATGAGCCATCGGACTTATCCGCAGCATTGGCACTTTATAGCAAAGGCTCTTCCCCTCCGAAAGAGAAGAATGACGAAGCTGGCCCGTCTGGGGCCGATGCTACTACTCCTCACATTGCCGCTCCTTACGCTGCTCAATCGGCCAGTCGGCCAACACTTGATCCATTCGAGCAGCATGCTAGTTATGATCCCGAAGATCCCGAGCTTGGTGTTCATGTGCTGTCACCTATCCTGGAGGGTGAAACCCCTCGTGCCACCGATAGCCAACCGGACCCTGGTAGGAAATTCTTCTTTCTCTAGAAGTTGAAGAGTTCCCGTCATTTTTCAGCAGTGGCTATTCGTTCTAATGCTCATTCCTTATGTTTTCGTGCAGGTTGTTCTAACGCCGAGCCAACTCCGAGGAGCGATGACGCCAAGGAGGAAGCAGAGAAAACAAGCGACGTTGCTCACGTAGGAGTAACTCCCGGTCCAGACGCTCAAGTGATCGGGGCGCTTGATGATGACAAACTTGATACTTCGTCTCCTGCCGAAGGAAGCGATGAAATTAAAATCACTGGCGCCTCTGAGCATACTTCAGAGATGAGCATGAAGGACCATCTTGCCGACGAGGAGAAGAAAAAGGTCAAAGTCAAAGTTGAATCTGAAATACTGGAACTCACTGACCCGCGTAACAGACCTTTGAAAATCATTCTCCCGGGCAGGTCCAAACCACTAGATGTTCCGTCTCCTACTCCTGACTCCGTTTCTCTAGCAAGCAAAAAGTCCAAGAAAAAGCGTGAGGGAGAGGAGTCGTCGGAAACACCAAAGGAAGACAAGAAGAAGAAGTCGAAGAAATAATCGATGCACTTGTTCAACAAGTTTCCTGCTTAAGTTTTGTAATTGTTTTTATCCTCCACAACTTGTAGTTTGTATAGAGAGGTCTGAATTTTGTAGGAGTGATCATGTATCCCCATTTTGGACTTATTGAATAAAGTTTTAGTTTCTTTTTGTTTGAATGATTCTCTTGTCTTTATTTGGTTTGCTGACTAATTGTAGCCATAACTCAAGTTCTTATGAGTTGCATTATCTCCCGGTCCATTCTTGTGCTGTTCAAACGTTTTTGGACATGGCGTACCTCTCGTCCCACATCTTTTGAGTACTTGGACTTCTTGCTGACTCTGTGCCCCGGGGACTTGGAGGCTTGAAATAGTTTATACTCTAGTCCGCGCTCCAGGGAATTAGAGTACTTCGCTCCGCACTTCGGGGATTCGGAGTTTTAAAATCGTTTATACTCTAGTCCGCGCTCCGGGGACTTAGAGTACTCCGATCCGCGCTCTGGGGATTCGGAGATTTGGAATCATTTATACTCTAGTCCGCGCTCTGGGGACTTAGAGTACTCCGATCCGCGCTCTAGGGATTCGGAGATTTGGAATCGTTTATACTCTAGTCCGCGCTCTGGGGACTTAGAGTACTCCGATCCGCGCTCTGGGGATTCGGAGATTTGGAATCGTTTATACTCTAGTCCGCGCTCTGGGGACTTAGAGTACTCCGATCCGCGCTCTGGGGATTCGGAGATTTGGAATCGTTTATACTCTAGTCCGCGCTCTGGAGACTTAGAGTACTCCGATCCGCGCTCTGGGGATTCGGAGATTTGGAATCGTTTATACTCTAGTCCGCGCTCTGGGGACTTAGAGTACTCCGATCCGCGCTCTGGGGACTTAGAGTACTCCGATCCGCACTCTGGGGATTCGGAGATTTGGAATCGTTTATACTCTAGTCCGCGCTCTGGGGACTTAGAGTACTCCGATCCGCGCTCTGGGGATTCGGAGATTTGGAATCGTTTATACTCTAGTCCGCGCTCTGGGGACTTAGAGTACTCCGATCCACGCTCTGGGGATTCGGAGATTTGGAATCGTTCGTACGAGTCTGTATGTCGTGCAGGATAATGTAATTTATCATCCAATTAAGAGATATAGAAACTTCATAGAAAATATGGCTTCAAGCCTTTATTAATGAAAATCAACTAAATTGCTTGATTACAACTTTAAAAGGAAACTAAGTCATTATTGAATGGAAACATGCAGGAAACAACAGTGCCTACAACAAGAAAGGAAAACATGCTAAATGTAATAGTGCCGCAAATGTTCACTGTTCCATGCTTGGGGGAGTGTCGCGCCATCAACGGTCGCTAGCTTGAATGTTCCTTCTCCAAGCTTCCGTTCAATGGCGTATGGACCTTCCCAGCTGGGATTCATGCGTGATGGTACCGGGAAGACTCGTTTCAGAATGAGATCACCCACATCAAAGATTCTTGGGCGGACTCTGCCGTCGTAGTAACGCTTGACTCGATGTCTGTGCGTCGCCGCCCTTAATTCAGCTTCTTCCCGCTTTTCGTCGATGCAGTCCAGTGATTCCAACAAGAGGTTTTGGTTCGTCTTAGGATCATAGTATTTCACTCGGTGCGATGGAACTTCAAGTTCCACGGGTATAACGGCTTCAGAGCCGTATGCCAAGGCGAACGGAGTGTGGCCGGTCGTGGACTTGTGGGTAGTTCTATACGCCCATAATGCTGTCGGGAGTTCATCTACCCACTTGCCTCCAACCTTCTCCAGACGCTTCTTCAATATGGACTTGATTATTTTGTTAACGGCCTCGACTTGTCCGTTAGCTTTTGGGTGTGCAACGGCGGCAAACTTTTTCTCGATGCCATACTTTAAACAGAACTCTTTGAACTCTCTACTTTCAAATTGCGTTCCGTTGTCTGTAATGATGGTGCGTGGAAGGCCAAAGCGGCATATAATGTTTCGTACAACGAAGTTAATGACCTTCTTAGAGGTGATAGTGGCCAAAGGTTCTGCCTCAGCCCATTTCGTGAAATAGTCGACTGCAACTATTGCGTATTTCGCACCACCTTTGGATAGAGGCAAAGAGCCTATTATGTCAATTCCCCAGATCGCAAATGGCCAGGGACTGATCATTTGTGTGAGTTCCGTTGATGGAGCCCTCGGGATTTTTGCATATCTTTGACACTTGTCGCATTTTCTTGCGTAGTCCGCGGCATCCCGGTTTACGGTGGGCCAGTAATATCCATAGCGGAGGATCTTCTTTGCTAGCATTTGCCCCCCAGTATGGTCGCCGCATTCCCCTTTGTGAACCTCTCTCAAGACTCACTTTGTTTCATCATGAGCGATGCATCGTAATAATGGGACTGAGAATCCTTTTCGATACATTGATCCATCCTGCATTATGTATCGCGCGGCCTTTCGAAGGACCTGCCATCTTTCGCTTCTTTTTCCTGGTAAAGCCCCGGTCGTCAGGTACAGTGTGAATGGGGTTATCCACGATTCCATCTCGATTTCTGTTCCCAACACGCGATCGACTTTCATTTCGTCTATGGTCGGGGCATGCAAGACTTCGACGGGATACAATCCCATTTGTTGCGCATCGTCGGTACTTGCGAACTTAGCCAATAAGTCGGCTTCTTTGTTCTGTTCGCGCGGGATATGTGAGATGTCATAACGCTCAAGATTTGATAGTAGTTCTTGGACCTGAATGAGGTACGGAGCAAGTTTTCGTCCCTTTGCTTGGTAGTCTCCCCGTACTTGGTAAACCACCAACTGCGAGTCACAAAAGATTTCGACTGATTTGATCCCGAGTTCCCTGATGAGCTTCAAGCCAGCGATCAGTGCTTCATAGTTCATATTCAGCTTCGTTATTTGTAGCCGGGAAATCGAGCTTCAGGGCATAACAGATCGATCGGTTTTCCGGAGTTACAAGAACTACGCCCGCGCCGGAGCAACGGTCGTTTGATGCGCCGTCAGTGTATAATTTCCATCGAACGGGGGGAATGATGTCGTGATCGTCCGGTTTGATGGGTATGGTAAACTCAACGATGAAGTCTGCTAATGCTTGCCCTTGGATGGCTCTCCGTGGTAAGTACGCGATATCGAATTGGCTCAACTCGATGTTCCATCTTAGCAATCTTCCAGAAGTTTCCGGTCATTGGAGTACCTGCCTCAGGGGTTGATCGGAATAAACACCGATTGAATGTGCTTGAAAGTACGGGCGAAGCTTTCGTGATGCAATCACCAAGCAATAAGCCAATTTCTCTATTTTAGGGTAATTCCTCTCGGCCCCTGTTAAACGTTTGCTAACATAATACACCGGCTTTTGGACTCGATCCTCCTCTCGTACCAAAGCCGCACTTATCGCATGTGGGGATACAGCCAAGTATACGTACAACATCTCATGGTCAATTGGTTTTGATAGCATTGGTGGGCTCTCTAGATGCCTCACCAGATTCCGGAATGCTTCCTCACAGCTAGACGTCCATTCGAAATTTCTCTTTCCTTTCTTTATTATGTCAAAGAACGGGATGCACTTGTCAGTTGCCTTGGATATAAATCGACTCAGCGCAGCTACTTTTCCGTTCAAGCTCTGTACCTGCTTTATAGTCCTGGGCGCTTGTACATCTCAAATAGCTTGGATCTTTTCTGGGTTGGCTTCGATTCCCCTAGCGTTGACGATGAATCCCAAAAACTTCCCTGATGCAATGCCGAAAGAACACTTCAACGGGTTGATCTTCATGCCATAAAACCTGAGTATGTCGAACATTTCAGCCAAGTCTTGAATGTGGTCGTTTGACCGTCGTGACTTCACGAGCATGTCATCCACATAGACTTCCATGGTTTTACCCAGCTGGTCCTTGAACATTCGATTCACCAGACGTTGGTAAGTTGCTCCAGCATTCTTCAATCCAAAGGGCATCACTACATAGCAATACAGCCCGACATTTGTAACGAAGCTAGTGTGTTCTTGGTCCGGAATATGCATTGGGATCTGGTTGTATCCTGAGTACGCATCCATGAATGACAGTAACTCGTGTCCTGCGGTGGAATCGACCAACTGATCGATCCTAGGCAACGGGAAACTGTCCTTAGGGCATGCTTTGTTCAAGTCGGAATAATCTACGCAAGTCCTCCATTTCCCATTCGCCTTCTTTACCAGCACGGGGTTGGAGACCCATTCCGGGTAGAGGGCGTCGCGGACGAACCCATTTGCTTTGAGTTTGTCCACCTCCTCTCCAAGAGCGGCGGATCTCTCCGGATCCATTCCTCTCCTTTTTTGCTTGACTGGGACGTATTTCGGGTCTATGTTCAACATATGACTCGTGATGGCGGGAGAAATCCCACACATATCAGAATGCGTCCAGGCGAAAACATCAAGGTTTGCCCGGAGGAAGTCGCTAAGGTCTTCAGTCATTGCGGGGCCTAGCTGTGATCCGATCTTCAGTATTCGCGAAGGGTCGTCACGGCTAACTGAAATGTCAACTGTTAATTCAGCCGGTGCCGCCTTCTCTTCCCTGGGTTTCTCATCGTCGTCTCTCGGATCTATATCTCCGTAGATCCGAGAACTATGCCCGAGCCAGGGCTCGGGCACTGCTTGTCAATTATCCGCATTGAGGATGCGGACGGGATTGTCCGCAACCTTTCCTTTCTCCCTCCGGTGGGCCTCTCGGAGCTCGGCCACATAACAGGAACGACCAGCTGCTTGGTCGCCGTGAACAATGCCTACTCCTTTGTCAGTCGGGAACTTCAAAGTTAAACACCACGGGGCTAACGCTGCCCTAAACTCCGCCAGGGCCGGCCGGCCCAAGAAAACGTTATACGGAGAGTCCACATCCAAAACTACAAAGGGTAGAATTCGCACTCTCCGATGCTCGCCTTGTCCCAGTTCAACTGGTAACTCGACATATCCCACTGCATCAGTTGCAGCGCCGTTAAAGCCGTGGATACGAGCTTTGGATGGTTTCAAGTCTTTTGTTTCTAGCTTCATTTGATCGTAGGCCTTCTTGAAGATGATGTTGACTGAACTTCCAGAATCGATCAGAATTCTTTTTACGTATGCTGGTCCGACCGTTGCAGATATGACCATGGGGTCGATGGTCGGAGCCTCTACCTGATCAGCGTCTCTGCTTCTGAACACAATATCGTCTGTCATTACGCGCTGCTGCTTAGCAGGGGCTCCGTCCTCCATGTTCGAACAACACTCAAAATCTGCATGCTTCAAGGAACTTGCATATCGCTCCATCTCCTGCCAATTCTTATCCGCGGGGTGTGGCCCGCCGATAATTGTATTTATGACCAGTCTACCAACGGTCCGGGCAGGCTCCTCGGGATGACGTGGAGCTGGTGCACGACCTGGGTTGGATGTTCCCTGTCCTCCTTCTTGTGGATCCTTCACAAATTCTTGCAATTTCTTCTGCCTGATCAACTTCTCGATAGCATCGTGCAAGTGTCTACATTCTTCCGTATTGTGTCCATAAGTCTCATGGAAGCGACAATATTTCCCGGTCCGCTTCTGTTCTTCAGTTGATTCTTTTGGACGTGGTTTTCTGTACTGAAAAGTATTGCAGGTGGATAGGTAAATGTTTTCAAGTGGGGCGTTTAGCGGAGTGTACTCGCTGTAGCTTGGAATTCTCGACTTCCACTTTCCTGCTTCTTTTCTTTTCCCTTGACTCCTTCCTCCGGACTCCTTGAGTTGCCCAGGTTTGTTCTGGACGTTGACTTGGACCTTTCCCGAGCTGTCTCCCGATTGCTTCACAGCGATGTTGCTCTTTATTGACTCTTGGACAGGCCCTGGCGCCTTATCTCGTCGTACCCACCTAGCTTCCTCTCTTCTTATGAACTGGTGTGCCTTAGAGTAGAAACGCTCTAGCGTAGCTGGAGGTTTTCCTGCCAGCCAGTCTCCAAACTCAGAGTCTGGATCCACACCTCTCATTACAGCCATCAGAATTGCATGGTCATTGGGATTACTGACTTCAGTTGCTGCCACGTGGAATCTTTGCAAATATTCCTTCAACGATTCCCCAGGATTTTGGATTACACTTGACAGAGACATCACGTCCTTTGGGCGCGTAGTGTGTATCCTGAACTGCTCAATAAACTTCTTTGCCAACTCCTCGAAATTTGATACGAATCGCGGAGGAAGTCGGGTGAACCACATAGTAGCGATCCCAGATAGAGTAATCAGAAAGCACCTATACTTGGTGGCATCATTCGCTCTGGCTGAATCCATCATCCATTCGTACCTCATGACATGTTGTCTAGGGTCAGTCTTTCCTTCATATGCAGGAATAGTAGGCATACTAAACTTCCTGGGGTACGCCTCTTGCAACACAACATCCGTTAACGGAGTATGACTTCTTGACACTCCCCGGTCATCATTTGATAAGCCCTGATTCTCTTTCATCAGTTGCCTGATCATGGCTGTCAGATCGGGTGTCTGTATGGAAGGTGGAAGGTTGGAGTCTGTTCTACGCGCCTGTCCATGCTGATGCCTCCTCTCTTGGCGATCTGCCAATCGTTCATCTTGAGGTTCGACATCGTTAGCATTTTGATGATTTGGGCCTCTATCTTCCATCTGTATCCCGGTCCTGAAGCTTCCAGCTCTTGCTTGGTCGCGGTCTCCAGCTGTTCGAACAGCAGCATCTGCTCGCGCAGCATCAGTCTTACGGCGTCTGCGCCTGGGAGGTTCATCAAAGGAAGTAGAGCTGTCAGATGAGGAGTAAGCAGCGGGAGTGCCCCCAGCATTCTGTTGCTGCTGTTGAGTAAGTTGTGCCATCAGGTTGGCATTGGCTTGCATCTGCTCTCCTAGTTGTCTCCTACTTTCCCTGAGCTCTCTCATCAAGTCGTTGAACTCTATTCTGGTGACAACTGGAGTTTGGTCCTGAGTGGAAACTCCTGTATTTGGAATTGCTGGTTGATTGCTAGGCCCTGCTTGTTGCACGCTAGCAGTCTCGTGGGCATCCGCATTGTGAGAAGCTGACCTGGTACGTGGTCTTGCCATTGTAGAGTTATTGGTATGAACTCTGAGTAGAATCAACGGATGTCCTATCAGTGAGTCGGATCTTCTTTGGGGGATTTGTTCAATCCAGTAGCTTCAAAGCAGATCCTTGAGGTCTGAGAATTCAATTCTCAGTGAAAGCACCAAAGTGTTAGCACCAAAATTGGTCACTAACCTCGTTCAGAAAGATTGTGTAGAGATATAAGTGATGAAAGTAAATTAAACAAAGAAGACAATGCTAATTTAAATGCAGAAAGTAAGAACACCAAATTTATAGTGGTTCAGCGTAATTGCCTACGTCCACTTTGTTCAACTTTATTGATTTCCTTTATAGTTGATTACAAATACAATTCGTGAATCAAATGCTTGAGTGAAGTTGTTAAGTAGAGAAGACGAGTCTTGAAAATGGCAGAGTCTCCCCGGTGTTTTCTCTCCAAAAAAGGATCCATTTCACTGTGACCCTGCCCCTCTATTTATAGACAAAGATGGGCTGGACTTCCCAAGTGGGCTGATGGCCGAACACTCCAGCCCGAGTACAGTGATCGCTGTATGCCGAACCAAGTGTGCTGAACGCTCTGATGCCGAACAGTCCCTTCTATGCCGAACGATGTGGTGGATGTTTGGGAAGTGCAGGATGTTAGTCAGTCGAAGCCGAACGCTCTTCTAGACGCCGAGTACTCTTGTGCCGAGTACTTCTGATGCTACCTGTTACTACGCCGAGTACTCCTGTATGCCGAACCACAGATGCTGCCGAGTTCTCCTTGATGTCGAGTGCTCTCGTATGCCGAGCAGTCTCGTATGCCGAGCAGTCTTAATGCCGAGCAGTCTTGATGCCGAGCACTCTTGTATGCCGAGCACTCTTGATGCCGAGCATTGGTTGACGCCGAGTGCCAATTGACGCCGAACACTGCTGGGTACTTCGCCGAACATTACTGGATGCCAGACACTATGGATGCTGTGTACTTCGCCGAACACTCCTGGATGCCGGCCACTCTCTGGTGCCGAGCACTGGTTGCCGAGTACTAGTTGCCTGGTCAAATCCCCAGGAAACAGGCGAGAGTGATATTTGCCATGCTTGATGAAGAAGAAATCTGCCATGCTTGATGAAGATTGGAGGAGCAGGCGAGAGTGATATTTTTTTCGTCTGTTCTTTTGTTTTTTCCCCCTTTCTTCGTTTGTGATACTGGGGCATGTTGTTGTTGCTGTGTTTTACCTCTTACTTTTTTTTTAATCAAAATACTGAGGTAGGCACGTGCCTACCCCATATGCATGTGGGCTCTGCCCCTGCATGCATTCATACATGCGCGCACGCAGATCTAAATGGGATTTGAAGATTATTTGATTTGGTATTTAAAAGGCACTTAATGAGAGTTATCTTTCTTAATAACTCATTTACGTATTTTGCTTAAAGTTAACTTTATAATAACATGACAATACACACATACATTACATACATACACATACACACACACATACACACATAGAGATATACACACACACAAACACACACACATACACACAAACATACACTTATATTATAGCATATTCAAACACACATACATACACACTTGGGCATTTGTATTCCGGAAATGCATATGAATTTATCACATGTATATGTAAGTATAACATATATGTATATCCAATAGATATAAATCCCAATATCTATATGTATATCTGTGTAGTTAAAGCGTTTAACGGTTTTGTAACAGTGAAGGTGCAAAAGGCTATTGTAGGATATATCGAGGATATATCGAAAAACAACAGAGATGTAAAAATCTTTATTAAAAATAAAATCAAATCTTCAAAGTTTATTTATTCTCATTTCCACATCATTTATATATAAAAAGAAACATTGTTAACTCCTGTACAGTAAAATCGAAGAATATCATGATCTGTGCAGTTCAAATTTAATGCATGTAACATAGTTTAAAGTTATGTTGAGCGCTTATGACTTGAATTTAGACCTACAGCCTAAATTTGTTGATTTAATTTATAAGAGAACTTGTCAAGTTAACCTTTTTATAGTAAAGTTACTAAAATGGTTGCTAAAAACCCATCATCTAGCGGGCATAATGAGCTTTTGTGGGGCAATAGTGACACTTTAGCAAGGCTTTAAATACACACATGCTCATTTATTATTATGATATCATGTTAGTATATGAATATATTATGTATATTCAAAATAAATATTAAATAACTTCAATTAACACGATTAATTAAACACATATGAAATATTTTAAAATAAATTAAGATTTTATTTTAATAAACGTACCGTATCTAATATTAGTTAGTAGATTACATAGTTTGTTAAGATCTAAATATGGATTTTTTTTTAAATTGCCAATTCACATGCTGCCAAATTGCGACGAACCTAATATAACCGCCATAAAGACGTTTGGAATTTCTAAAAAGAAACTTAACATTTTACGAGTTAACATATAGTTTTCGAAACAATTAAATGTTGTCATTGTTACATGTACTATTCATGATTTTATAATAAAGTACAACAATTTGGATACGAGGTATGAAATAATTGTTACGATCAATAAATATGTAAAAAAGTGCGTGAACGAGGTCAACAAATGCATGATGGTTACGATCAACAAATGCACTATAGGTTGTTGCAACACATAATAAAATTATAAAGACATAGGTTGATGTAAAACAACGTTTATTTATATTGTTGATTTCTTGTATTTGATTTGAGTTTTTAGTTCTTACCGCATTGAATTAAGTAGCTCTTTGTTCGATTTCGATTGAGTTTTCAATTTTCATTTTCTATTGTGTTATTTCAATATTGCTTAACTAGTAATAACTAACTAATTAATAATGACCAAACCTAACATCCATATTTAACTCTAATTGGAATTTAGTTGAATTTTTGTTCAAAACATCAACTAAATGAACTATATCATTCAAACTTCAGCGTTCGTCGAACTCATATTGCAAAGCACATCCTAAGAGTTGATGTTACATAGGAATCATAGGAATCGACGTTTTATTCGACATTGTGACATCTAATTTTAAATTGGAAAAAATAGAACTTAGAATTGGACAAAATAGAACTTATAATTAGTATTTCTTAGAGCAACGTTTAATATGCATATTGAATCCCCTATGCTGAGCCAAAAAAAAAATGGCATGGCTTGTTGCAAATCCCAAAAATACCAAGTATGAAAGAGTTGAATCAGGAAACAAGGATGGAAATATGAAGGCTCTAAAAATATGAACGAATTTGAACATTCACGCATAAATTTGCACATTTATTTTTGACGTTTTAGCTTCTTCTTTTTTAAATGGATTTTGGTAGAGTAGATGCTTGGAGTAAAATCAGATTAGAGAAATTTATGTTGGGGTCTGTAATTGCATGGACATGATTCGTTCCGTATTAGCCTGTGTATGCAAATAGCATCCTCCGAAAAAAGCTTAAATTTAACGTCTCTTCGATGAGTGAAATGCTGCAGGCACAGTTTTTCCTATTTCTAATACCATAATCTATTAAATAATAGTAAAGCGGAAGAAATTCATGCTCTCTTATTAATTGTAGGAGCTTTCTCTACTCCCCTTAATTCTCTCTCTAGATATTTTAGTTTCAAATTTTTATAGTTTATCAATTTTGTAGTTATTCTACTAAATTTCTAATACCAATTTATAATCAAATACATACTTTTAAAATTTTCTATAATTATTCACAAATTTCTTCTTAGTTCTCTTCTAATATTTTACATTTAAGTCCATATATTTAAATTAATTACGTAATTCAAAATTTAAACCATTTGATAAATTGACTTAACTAATATTAGATACGTCGTGTAAATCCTAAAATACCAAGGTAGCATCAACAAACTGGTAAAACAAAATTTTCATTTGCATACAAAGATATGTAAATCACATAACATAAATTACATACATCAACAATAATAACAAATTTATTTTCTAATTCGTTTATCTCAATGAAGTTATTATGCATTGCACTGAAAAATTATATTTTTAGCTTTACACATCTATATTTTAAATTTTTATAGTTACTTACAAACACTTCTCAATTCTCTCCTAATATTTTTTACTCATATCCATGTATTAACCAATTATGTAATCTTTATCTTAAATCATTCAAATAAATTGATTAACTAATATTTATTAATTCATTTAATAAATCTTAAAATATACCAATTTAAGTAGGTATACAACACTCATATAAATAAGCGAAGATGATAAGATTGTTATTTTTATTCATATATAAAGGTATATGAATCGCATAACATAAATGTAAACATAAACAATAATATATTTTTAATTCATCATTCATTTATCTTTAAAAAAAAATCATACATTGTAGTACAAAATTTCTTTTTTACAACTTTTAAAGGATAAACTTATATATTACAACAGTGGGATGTGAAAGCACGGATTACTCTAATATAAATTAAGTTACGTAGACATTCTCATTTTCAACATTATATTATTACAACTTTAAAAGGATAAAATTATATTTTACAACATTGGGATGTGAAAGCACAGATTACTCTAAAGCAAATTAAGTTATGTAGACATTTTCATTTTCAACGTGATATTAAAACTTACCCAACTCATAACCCAAATTAGCGCTACAGATTTATTATTATTATTATTATTATTATTATTATTTTGCAGATATTGAAGTTGTAAACATAACACTCATACAACAACGTGAAATTTTTGATTAACTGCTAAGTTAAAAAAAAGTTTACTAATTGAAATCTCAAATAATGAATAAAAGTTCATACGCAGGATCGTAAGATGTTTTTCTCAACTACAACTACATACAAAGCTCTTCTCATTTTTTACCCTAATTTCTAACATTCAGCTACATATATTTAATTAGTTAAGTTAATCATTAATTTAAAATATTTAAATACATTCAATTACTTAATATTTGTTATTTCATTATAAATCCTTAAAATATATATATATATATATATATATATATATATACAATATTCATATTAATAGAAATGAAAATTCATTTTTTCATCCATTTATATAAAAACTATATGCATCACATAACATCAACTATTTACATATATAGTAATAGAAAAAAACATGCACGCGCGCACGCATATATATTGCTATTACCGAGTTAGGACAATAATTTCGATGAGAATATGTGGTTGGCGACCCTCTACCTTATATCCGAGTGTTGAATGTCATTTTAAATTATAATTTTCTTTATTTCAATAAATTTATTATATACTGCTTAAAAATATTCAATTTTTAACAATAATTAAAATTTAAAAATATTTTTTAACAACATTACCGTGTGCAACGCACGGGTTACACGCTAGTTTGTTAAGTAAAACTGAATTAATTTTTGTTCTTATAAATATCATATTTCTCGCATTTCTCCACTCAGCCCTAAATTGTCGTTCGGTAAGATAATACCGTGAAAATGAACCAGAAGCGGATCAAGAAGCATTGTAAAAAGAGATAGATGCCCAACCCTTGCACCACGCTTGTCCTGTAAGCCTCCGTTTTATAATAAAAAATAGAGTTTCCGAAGCGGCGTGCCCATTCGACCCAACTATATGTCCACGTGTCAGCTTCTCGTTTACCTTTCATTTTGCGCGGGAAGCGATACTGTAATCGTCGCCCTTAACTTCTTCCTCGCATAACTCAAACCCTAGCAATTAACGAAACTAAAACATGCCGACTTTGCGATCACGCAAAACTGTATCAAAAGGTTCGCCCGATAGATCCCTGCAAAATGAATCGCCTCTCGATCCATCAACT
The DNA here is from genome assembly GCA_030737815.1 of Allium fistulosum. NCBI lineage: Eukaryota > Viridiplantae > Streptophyta > Magnoliopsida > Asparagales > Amaryllidaceae > Allium > Allium fistulosum. The sequence goes on from CM060904.1 coordinate 1,135,978,330, forward strand.
CCCTCAGTGGCCGATGCAATCTCCAACGGAGGTACCGGTGGAGGCGTTGCTCCTCGCCGCCGAAGCCTCCGCCTCTCTGGAATTTCCACCTCTCCTGACGTGGCGCCAATCAGAACAAGGAAAAGGAAAGGTTTGGCTTTTGATCATGATTTAAATGTGAGTGCAAATGCAAAGGGGGATAGTCTGGTAATTAGTTACGATGAGGGCAGTGAAAAAGAAGTGGATAGGGTGATAGTCAGGGTTAATAAGGATACCGGGTCAATGAATTTGCGATCAGGGACTAGAAGTAGTAAACGATTGATGAAAATGGAAGATGAATCATTAGCCGAAGAGAAGTTAGACATGGTAAACCAATTGATGGTTGCTCATTCTGAACCAGATAGTGGAGTTTTGGGACTAGAGAAGGAGAGGATAGGTTTTGAATTGAGTAACTTTGAAGGGAAAGGTGTTGAATCGGAAGGAGACAAGCATGACAATGCAGAAATTTTCAATCAAAATATTGAAACCAGGGTTAATAGAAATACCAGGTCAATGAATTTGCAATCCGGGACTAGAAGTAGTAAAAGATTAATGAAAATAGAAGGTGAAACATTATTAGAAGAAAAGGTAGACATGGTAAACCAAATGATAGTTGCTCGTTCTGAAACATACAGTGGAGTTTTGGATGTAGAGAAGGAGAAGATAGGTTTTGAATTGAGTAACTTAAAAGGTAATGGCATTGAATCGGAAGGAGACAAGCATGAGAATGTTGAAATTTTTAATCGAAATATTGAAACTGAAGTTGATAAGCTTAGAAAGGGGAAGATGGTTGTGGAAAGCAGTGAAGAAATTGAAGCATCATGTGACAATAAAGAAAATTGCTTAGGAACTTTTAATCATAATAGTGAAACTGAAGATGATAGGGTTAGAAAGGGAAAGATGGTTGTGGAAAACAATGAAGGAATTGAAGCATTGTATGACGATAAAGAAAATGGCTTAGAAAATGAAGAAGATAATTTGAATTTTGAGATATTTAATGAAATTTCTTGTACTGAGAATGGAGAGATTCCGGAGGGAAAGTTGGTAGCTGAACCAGTCAATTTATTCACCGATAAAGATGAAGTTTTATCCGAAGGATCAAATACTAGAAGGGGAAGGAACAGACCAAGGATCTCAAAGGAGTCTAGAAAAGCAAAGGAAAGACATAGAGCTATGCAATTGGCTCCAAAATTTGCATTTTTTAAAAATGATGAAAAGGATAGTGACGAGGAAGAGCAAGAGGAATTATTGGTTGATAATAATCAAGTGGAAGATTGGCCTGGTCCATTTTCAACAGCTATGAAAATTATAAGAGACAGAGAACAAATTTTGATGGCTCGCAAGTTGAATTCTTCAAAAAAAATTGTCGAAGATGAGGTGAAAATCAATTGGAGCCCTTCCAAAAGCATCAAATTGAAGGCATTTGCAAAGACGCCTCCTACGTTGTATGATTTGTGCATGAAAATTCTTTGTGAAAATGCAGAAGAAATAGAATCTCTTGACGGTGTGCCTGATGCTTTAAGACATAGATTAGCATCATATCTCTGCCGTGTGAGAAAAATGGGTCCTCGAGTTCTTGGCCTTCTTGCTAGTGGTTCACCTGCTGAGATACATATGAGTGATTGTTCCTGGGCAACAGAGGAAGAATTTGAGATGGCATTTGGTTCATGTAACTTAGAGAAATTAAAGGTTTTTTACTTTTAAGCTTATTGTGGCGAATTTGGTTATAAACTTGGGTTTAGTAAATAATCTGAGATCTCTACATAAATAATCTGAGATCACTACATACTCACTTGTGTTTAATAGGCAGTACAAAAATTTCATTCAGGGCTTATCTTGATTTGTCTAAAATTGGAGTTGGTTTTCAGTAGAGTTGAATCTTCAATCTCTGAAGTTTTATACTTGTATTCATAACCTGTAGCTATATGAGTTCTAAACTAAACTGGGTTGGAAGTCAGTTTTCAGTAGACTTGAAGTTAGAGTTTGATAGGCATGTATTAAAACCAATTACTATTTGGATTTTAAACCAAACTGGATTTTTATATTGATTTTTTTTGCAAACTTTTTACTTTGTTTTATTCTTTTACAGGTAATGGAACTCAATCTCTCTGGACGATGTTTGTCTGATTATGTACTTAAAGGCATTTTTGCCAAGTCTCCAAATAGCATGCCTTTATTGACCAAACTGTCTCTCAAGGGGAATTACCGTCTTTCAGATGATGGGCTAAATGCAATCACCACTTCAGCGCCACTGTTAAGTTCTGTAAATCTTAGTCAATGTTCACTTATCACATCAGCTGGTATTATTAGTTTAGTTGATAAGCTGGAATTAGTATTGAGAGAGCTTTATATTGATGAATGCCCAGATGTGAAACCAATGCTAATTCTGCCTTCTTTGATTAAGCTTAAGCATTTAGAAATTTTGTCAGTAGCTGGCATTGAAACTGTTACTGATAAGTTTGTCAAAAAATTGCTTTCCGTCTGTGGCTCAACTGTGAAGGAGCTTGTGTTCTCGAATTGTCGGTAAGTATTTCTCTTTTCATTTTGAATCTTCTGCTCTTTGGATGTAAACATTTAGTTATGAAGAATTTGCCTAAATCAATTTAAGTGACAATACCTCCGTACGAAATTCCATGCGGAATAAGTAAGACATATATAACGAAAATTTGTGTGAGTATGCTTAATGTAGTACTTCAAATCATGAAACAAATAACCTTTTATTCCAGATGTTAGTTGATACATACCTTCAAATTCAACAAAAATCATTTCTTTGGAACAAAGTTGCAATTGCTATATGAAGTGGACTCTCATAAATTTCATTTGTCACTTTTTTGGTATTATATCACCTTAAAATATGAGCTTCTTTAATTATATTGTATTTTTAAACAGCGGATATTCTCATTTTCTTACAACAAAATTTTAGTATACTATTTTAAGATTTACTTTGGCTAATAGCTGAAAGCTTTGAATTTTTATGCAGAAAGATGACTAGTTCCTCAGTCAGAGTCATTGGAGAAAATTGCCCACATTTATGCTCTCTTGATCTTCGAAATTTAAATAGGTTGAATGATACTGCAATGGGACACCTAGCTAATGGTTGTAGATCAATTCAGAAGCTTAAGCTACGCCGTAATGCATTTAGGTGTGTGTAGCAGATAGCTTACATTCTACGTTATTCTATGCTTTTATATATGTGTATATATAACTGACCTTTGGGATACTATCGAGCATTGTTTTTATACTTTTCACCTAAGTTGTTTCTTTGGTGAACTGTTAGTTGAGTTGAATCTTAGCTATGGACTACATTATCTTTTTTTTCCTTTTAAAGTCTTGATGCCTTCAGGCATAACTTTGCAATAATAATATAATGGCAAAATATATGCACATCTTCAGAATATGTCTCGGCATGAGTGCTGTTTCCCTACATTTTTATGTGTTACCGTCTGTATTATATGTACTTGAATAATTGTCATATTTTGACCTTTTCTCAATAGTGTTAAACAAAGTATGTTTTTCTAGGCCTGTCAACGGATATTTTCGGATGTGGATAGTGCTATATCCGTATCCGCATCCAAAATCGTTTTCGAATATTGGATATCCACATCCGTGGATATGGACGAATATCGGATAATTATCTTATCCACTAATGATCGATAAATAAAGAAACATAAAGTATAAACTTTTGTTTTAACATAATTATTTTTTCAATCCCATTGTTTATAAAAGTATGCAAAATCACCGAATACGATGATAATAAATAGTTTTGAACAGTTAACATGCATTAAATGCATATAATATAAACTATTAATTTAATAAAACAATAAATACATATTTTTCATTGTATTAAAATACACATAAAATGAACTATAATTTTAACGAACACCGGACGGATAATTTTCGGATGCGGATGTTTTCCTATCCGTATCCGTATTTGCTTTTCCGGATATCAGATATTTATCCACTTTTCGGATACGGATGCTGATGAATTTCGGATATCCATCGATAGCCTTATGTTTTCTGTCCATTCTTGCCAATCAGTTCTAAGTTTTGTATTTTTATGACAGGTCCATTTAACTGTAAAATAAAGAACCTGAATTTCTTTTTAGCATTCTTCAAAGTTAACTGTAACAATATTTGTGTCATTTGGAATATTTGTTGGAGGGTTGCGTACTCCCTCAGAGTTTTCAGATGTAACCTTGGTTTTCGGAGATTTTTTTTATTTTTTATTTAGAAAAAGGTCTGCCCCTTTTGTGAAAAGAGGGTATTACTGTTTTTTATCCATCTTTGATCGAGAACTGTTTCCCTAAATTCCTGATATGCTGCATGTTATGCTACACTACTCGTTTTATAAGGATAAATCTTTTCTAATGTGTATCAGATACACATCGATTATTTTTGTATCTGTTATGATTTTATCATCTGGTATGTATTGTATTTGAAGATATATCTAAAACTAAGAGAAAGGTACAAGTAGGTTGCAATTTCATCTATTCTACCGCTGTACATATGCATTGGTTAAAAAGTATAAATACTACAAAAAAACATAATTGCTTTATTTTATTCTGCAACTGATTTGGTGTTACTTAGTAGATCAATATTGATTGTATTTTTCAAACTAACCATTGCATTCGTATGTCAGCGACGAAGCTGTTGCTGCATTTGTAGAAGCATCAGGAGGGTCATTAAGTGTACTGTCACTTAACAACATTCAAAAGGTATCCTCGTTTTTTTTTCTTTTTCCTTTTTGGTAAACAGAGGATGCATCTTACTTCTTTTTTTTCCCTTTTTCTCATAGGAAACCAACTTATTGAGCTTGTTGTTTACAAGACATTGTTTATAAGTGCGAACTTATACTAGTTATAGTCATGCCTTTTATTAGAGGAATTTACCTTTTTACAGTCAAAATCTCCTGCTACATTGAAGTGTGCTTGTTATCTGTTACTTATATTTTTGGAATATACAATAAACCAGTCTATAGATTCTAATTCACACATGATATATAGTTTTAGGCAAAGCTATTGCCATATTATTAAGCCAACAAACGTTCCATATATATTCAAAGATGAAATGAAATTCAGTAAAATATGCAGATTATTTCAAGTAGCATTTTAACAGAGAATTTTACTAACGATGAACTGTTAATTTGATTTACGCTATGGTGCATGCATATATGGTTCTTTTTTTCTATTACGTATATACAACGTGCATCTTCTGATCAGTAAGAAAATCCATATATATCTTATGTACTGGAAGTATGTGTTCCGCATTATTTTTGCTGTTTCGTGATTTAATCAAATTTTGCTAGTTTGGGTCTATTTTGAAATTCCTTGAAGAAACAAATATATCAATAGCAAGTGAGAGTTGCTTGTCGAAATCAGAAAAGTGGCTTGAAAGTTAATTTGAATAAGAGTGGCATTTCATCAAACTGGAGTGTGCATATGCTTTATCCGCATGCAATTAGCAGAAAGTGATATATAGCCTTTTCATTTCAAATTTTCAGGTTTCTCAACAGACTGCGGTCGCAATTGCCAGGAGGTGTTCAAATTTGAGAAGTTTGGATCTTTCGTTTTGCCGCAGCATGACTAATGAAGGTGTTGGGTTGATTGTTGACAGCTGCTCAAGCCTAAAACTTCTCAAACTCTTTGGCTGCACACAGGTATATGATATGCCATATGTAATGCTTGTAACCATGTTGATTTTCGCCTCTTCTGAAATAAGGACTGTCGTTATATTTTTAATTACAGTTGAATAGTGCAACGGTCATCAACTTTATTTATTTTATTTATTTGTTGCAGATTGACGACGTATTTCTGGAAGGACACTCAAATCCGAATGTTAAAATTGTAGGATCAAAGGGTGGTTCAATTTTAGATGAAATGGAGGAGCCAGTTTATATCTAAGGAGATACCGCTACTCAGTCTTTTCTTGGAGCAGTATACCATACCTGCAGACTTGTATTTTTTGGTAAATTGATCTAAACAAAGACATGGTTCATATGTGAACAGCAGACTTGTTATTTTTGGGTGATGAATTCACGGACTTGTTTGTTTGCTGTACTTTTGGTGATTATGTAACATAGTTGTTTGGCAAAACCTTAATTCTGTGAAATAGACGTTGGATTTTGTGGTTTAGTAGTTTTCAAGTTCTTAGCTGTTTTTTTTTTCTCTTTTTGTCAACAATGCATATCTTCTTGTGGTTGTACATACTGCTTTTTAATAATTCATTTCGAATGAGGTATGTTATGTTGTAATTGTGTTCATTACTTCAATGCATTAATTTATATTAATGTTCTAATCATAGTTTCTGTGACCTTCAAATGCTCATGGAGATGTCAAAATATTCATCCGATTTACATTTTGTTTCTTAGTGAAGGACTGTTATCATTATATGTGCATGAATTGAACATTCAACTAGCGTGTTCCTTTCTACAAGTATCGTAGTTGTAAGTTTTGATTTTCTTCAGAAGATGGCTATGCATTCAAGAATAATCTGAATGTGAGAATTGGTGGTAACCACACCGACCGACTTAAGCCGGTTTGGTTACTTTCAGTATCTCATCTTCATCTATTCAATGTATTTTCCTCTTGCATTGCTTTTATATATTTGGATAGGTTCAATTGATGTTTTGAATATGAGAATTGGAGGACATTAAACCTTTCAACACTATTTCTTTTAGGTTTAATTTCCTCCAATATCTTACATTCATATTGTCAAACGTATGGTTCAAATTATGGTATACATAAACATAACTGCATTACCACTATATTTTTTACACAAGGACGTGCACTGAGCCACTGAGTGACAATATGTTACCCTTGTTACAGACTACTAGCATCAGTTTTTATTTCCTTTTCCATATGGAACACTTTTTTCCTTTTTGGCAATCAATAATGTAGCTAATTGCTAAATACTGATCCATGATTATTTTTATAGGTATTCGGGCAAATTCCTGCAAATATTGTCACGTTTGAAAGTTCACAATGGGTATTCCCAGCAGTAGCAGTCTGTGTGCGTACGAAACCTACTTATCCTGAATTAGATGTACAAAGACATGAATCAAGCCAAATCATTCAGGAAAAAGTTAGTAAACTGTGTAACTGAAACAATACATTTTGTTTAACATGATGAACATTATATTTTGTTCATTGACAAATGTTTTGTACGAGATAAAATGATAACAGCTCAGTTGCTCAGTTGTTGTTGGAAAAACGATAGGCATACATTCTTTAGATAGCTTTGTTAATTGTGATCACGGTGATCATCAATAGTCGATTGCACTTGAATGATCAACATTCTTCAAAACTCCCTCAGTGTGTTGCTAGTACAAAGGGCGAGAGAACTATAACTCTTTTAACTATAACTCACAAATTTTAGTGGAAAATGGGCACACATCCTTATTTTTTACAAAAATTTTCTATGCATTATAATTCCCTCGGACTATTAACCTAATTATTTTAAACTAAAAGCATCATCTCCTTGTAGAGTTACCGGATTCAAATTCCGATTTCACAATTAAATCACAAATGTTACGATTTAATGAATAAGATTCATATATGATATATTTTGATGAATTTTTTCAACTTCTAACAATTGCAGTACAATACAAAAAAGTATAAAAATTAGCCACAAGGGCCTCTTTAGTAAGTAGAATTAGTTTCTAGGACACACAACTGAAATAATTACTTTCAAGGACAAAATGTAAAATACTTAGTTTCTAGGGTCTAAAAACCTATGAAATTTTGTCCTTGAAAGTAATTGGACTGCTGACTTTGTCCTTAAAAGTAATTATTCTGTTGACTTTGGCCTTGAAAGTAATTTCTTTGAATGTGTGTCCTAGAAACTAATTAGACTGCAAAGTTTGTCCTTCTGGTGAAATGCCCCAAAAAAAACAAAGGATGTTCGACTGTGTCAATTTTGGTACCAGTGGATGCTGCTTGATGATAGTGGTTTACCCATGTCGAAATTTTGTTGAAATCTCACATATAACAATTGGAATGATGTTTTTAATCAATAACACCAATATTATGATTTTTGTGGCGATGGTCGAATGAAGCGAAATTGGTGGTACCATTAGATGTGGATTTTGAGTAGAAGGACTTTAAACTTGTATTTGAGTCTCATAAGTGTGTACTCATCCATGGTGGGAAATTTACAGGAAAGGGCTATCTCAGAGTTGGTCTTTAAAACTTAATGCATCTCAAATTGATTTATCATGTAACGCCCCATAATTTAATAAATAAATAATTAAAGAGTTAATTATGAGTATGAAGATTAAGTGATTAAATTATGAGAATTTAATAATGAAATGTGATAGGTAACTGGGTAAACATTCACTTATCAAGATTATTGCTTAATAAGGCCTAAATTAAAATGAATTAAATGAAAAGATGGTCAATAAGCCGATGGCCTAACCATTCATAGGAACGAAGTTGGTTACTTTCCTCTTTTCATTTCGTTTTATAGTCAAATTAAAAATAAAAGCTTTGGAGTGTTGGAAACGGGCCGGTCGAAAGCGGGGGAAATAAGTGGATTTTTTTTTTCCTATTTTGAATAATAGTGGGCCTATGAAGTCTAATATAACACTAAATCCAATCTAAGTTTTTAATAAAATCATATCTTTTATTATAATGGATTTTTTTATATCAATCTTATTAAATAAATAACTATAGTTGAGGTATATATGTGTTAATATATCACACACACACGCAATAATGAAGACAACTTAATGACAGGGTGTATAATAACATGACCAATATATACATGAGTAGGTATTGAGATTTATAACTACCATGTATACATCCACCATATATATATATATATCAGTTGCCTCAAGATTATTTAATGTAAAGCCTATATATACAAAAGTAATATTTATAAATGAATTGAATTGGTAAAATAAATTTAATTAAGATATCTATCATAATTTGAAAGAATCAAAAGATTTTAATTTTCATATTTAAATTCAAATATCTTAGTTTGATCAAGTCAAAAAAATTAAAATTTAAAATAAAATATCTAAGTTTGATTTGATAAAATATTTTCAAATTCAAAACAAGCTCTAGATTAGCTAATGAAATATCTTTGATTTAATTAAGCTTCAATATTATATCTTTCCTTTTTCACATGTATATTTATATAACCATCAATCATATACATATATATGTACCGAACTAACATTTATGTTGAGCTCAGCAGTTTTAATGCTTGGTGCGTATTGGACTATTTCACACCATGCATTTAGGAATTGCTTATAGCCTTGGGAGCTTTCGGTTGCGCCGCCACAGTGGACTTGCTTTTGCGTTTTTAGACCATTGGTCATGCTACTTGTCCTTCTTTGAAATCATGGCTTATTTGGATGACATCTCTGCTGATGTCGGTGTCCTAGGTTTACCACTGTATCCTTTCTTTTTCATCGGTGTACATTAAAGTTTTATTTCTTGGTCCACGTCTTACCGTTTTAGTAGGGAGTCTAATACTAGGACTGGAAAGGGGTTTTTCTTTCTCTTTTTTGTACGGGGGATCTTGCTACCTACCAGGTTTGTTAGCAACTTATTTTTTGAATGTAGAATAAAATTACATGAGTGTTCTCCTCGACTGGAGGATCATTCATTTATATCATATCAAAAAAATCACACACACACACAGATATATATATATATATATATAATATTCTGTCAAAGTTATATTTTAATATACTTTTTTTTTGAAAATGTTTAATATACATACATATATATAACTGTTAACACGCCTTTTGGTAAGGCCGTACGCAGACGGATTTGACCCAATAAACTTCATGGTTATCAAGGCTGGAATATCATGGATTTGGGTCAAATGGATGGGTGATAATCAACTACGAATAATAATATGAAGCCAGGATTAAACATAGTCGGTGGATAAACGATGTAGGGTGTTTGAAAGGTGGATATTGGCTTGAATAAGGAAGGATCGGCATAAGAGGGTTTGGTGTAATATGGATCGGCATAAAAGGGTTCGACATAGAAGGGTTCGACATTGTGATGGGTCGGCATAGGGAAGGCTTGGCATAGCATTCTAAGCATGAGGGATCGATAAAGCCTGGACTGGTATCGTATGCATCCTCAGGAATAGAAAGGATCGGCATCCTCGGGAAGAGAAAAGATCGACATCCTCAGAAAGAGAAAGGGTCGGCACGGCTCCGTGGAAAAAGAGGGATCGACATTTTGCATGAAGGAGGATGGATCGGCATTTTGCATGAAGGAGTAGGGATCGCATGGTAAGGATCGGTATAGCATTCAAGGTATGAAAGGATCGGCATACATTTATGGCGCTAAAGGGATCGACATGTTAATAATATGGATCGGCACGTCTTCGTGGAAAATGGATTGGCATAAGGGTACTGGAGGAAGATGGGTCGGTATAGGAACATGGAAAAGGAGGGACCGACATTGACTCGAATGAAGGAATAACGATTGGTAGTCTAGGCCGATCGTTATTTATGGACAAATTGGGCTTGTCGATCGTTATGGTGGGGCCCATGTATGTGAGAAAACCCTGTAGCCGAAGTTTCATCTATAAATACAATAGGCTTGGCTTCGAAAAAAGGACCTGGATTCTGCTTCTCTTCATCTTCTACCCAGGGGAGACTCTGCCATTTTTATTCTGGAATTTTGGATTGTAACTGTAATCAAATCTCAGTATAATAAAAAGGATTGTTCTGGAGTGGACGTAGGCCGGAGTTAGCCGAACCACTGTAAATCTTTTCTTTTTTACTTGCTTTCAATTTAATTTGATTATTCTTCTTATTATTTTCCATATACTATCTATGATCTGTGACTGGATTTTGGTGCTTTTACGTATAATTGGGTGTTGGTGGTCAATTTTGATGCCAACAATAACTATTTTAATACATAAAAATATTTATATAAATATATATATCTATATAATAAATAATTATATATATATATATATATATATGTGTGTGTGTGTGTGAATAATTCTTTTCGAGCAAAACTATTTTTTTTTTAATTCGAAAAACTATTTTAAATTCATGCATATAATATATTAAATATAAATTATATATAAGATATTGATTTAAAAATCAATATATTATAAATTTCTATAATATAAAATACTTTCGGTTGAACATATATTTTTTGAATTATCGAAAGTGTTTTTAAATAATAAATATATTTATATGCTTTATAAATATATTATTAGAATACTTTATGTTTAAACAAACAATTATTTTAAAATTTAAAAATTATGTATCAATTTTAGAAAAATATTTTATTCATATAGCATGAGAATGGCTGAAAATTTTGAATTATAAACATACATTAAAATGTTAAACTATTAATCATTTGAATTAAAACGTTTACTTCAATTGTTTAATTGGATAAAAACAACTACAATTAATATTGAAGCAACAATGTGTGTGTGTGTGTGCATAATACACACACATATAATTGTGATAGCGTAATTATCAAGTGTATAAATTGAAATTAGAATTATAACTTTGAAGACGAGGCCTTTGAACACACCTTGATTTATGTATTCTCCTAGATCCACTTTTAATCGATCTCCTTATCTTTCAATAGCTTGGAGTACCACTGTTTTTATTTGATTTGATATATTTTGGCTTAAACAATTTTTGGCCAGGGAAAGGGGGAGTGATATTCTCATGGCCAAGGGAAGAGAACGTAGTAGTCAAGAAAAAGAAGAAAAAATGAGAAGATAATTTGATTTATACGGAGGAGGAGACAAATTCTCCTTCTATTACTACTTCTCCCCTTACCAATTCAAAGATCAACAGCTTGAAACAAAAAAAAATCTCATATTTCCCTTTGTTATGGCTGACCATAAATAAGGCTTTATAGACTTTCAAACAATCTCAACCCATTTAATAATTAATGACATTTAAATCGTATTTAAAGGTGTATCGATATCATATATCGATACGTGCATGTATGATTTTTATATACATTCCAATTAATTACTAGCAGCATCCAAAAAATACTAATATCACCCAATACATCGTATAAATAAATAATATTTCATAAATATTAATTAATTTCTAATATTGATAAATTAATTAAATCATGTAGCATTTTGGTGAAATCACCAATAAGGTTGTGCGAATCACATGTGTAAATTTAATCAGCGGTTAATATTGAATCATTCGAATATTAATGTTCGGTCATTACCTTATCCAGTGGAGTGACAGTTTGGCTGAATTTATTGTTTATAAATCTTCATCGGTAAAATTTAATTTTACAGTATAAGTGGTACCTTTCAATAATGATTGTTTACATCAATTCTCTTTGTCAACACTATATCACTTTAGGATTATGGAATTACGTTTTGGTTAAAATTCCAAATATTGCCATATTAAACTCAGCTAGTCCTTAAATAAAGTCTTTGGTTTAATAATAACATTTATTATTAATTGTGCCGCTCTGCACAGAGACTTTGACTTGACTATAGTTGACCATAACACTAACCTCATATAATCGAGAAGACGAATTCTCTATTGAATAATGTTTCACTTCTAATGCTTCAACTCAGATTCAATTATAGTCGTTCGATGGACGTCATGAGTGGAGAATTCATATTAAAGTTCAATGGTATTCTCAAATCGAGAGAACTATGTAATATCATCACTTCGAGATTTCTTATTGACCTTAGTTGTTATTACCAATAGGAAACTCTCGAGCAAGTCATTCCATAATTATCCAATAACTACCAGTACGTAATCCCTTGGTGCTTCCGACATCCATGAGTAATACACTATCTAACATTTAGAGAGTGTTACGTACTTTGGTGTCAGTAGATGTATCAATATTTTTTCTCGAAACATCTTCATTAGGAATATTTAAAACAACATGTTATTTTATTTTGTGATAATTTTCTCATGATTATAACTACCTGTAATTACTATCACATATCATATCACTTAAGAATTTTCTAATTAATATACTTTAAATTAATTACTTAATTAATTTTATCACCATATAATAAAATATATGATAGAAACAAAATACTTTTATTATGAACTAGATCGATCATAGAGTTTGATTTATGCAAAAATTACATAATTGGCCCTTGGGCACACTGCTAATTGTATCATTCTCCAACTTTCACTTGGGTTCAATAATGGAATCTTATTCATACTTCTCTGATCAGTTTTCTCAAGACTGATCGAGCCAGTCCCTTAGTGAACAGATATGTTACACTGTCTTAACTATTTATTATGCCAACCAACTTTCTCGGATGCTGATAAACTACCTTTATCGCATAGAACATTTTAGTATATGTTTCTCGCATTCTAGTAAGCTCTAGGTTCTTTCGCAATCTGAATTACGACATTGTTATCGCATAACAATATTATGTGATTGTAAACATTCGAAATCACCCCTAGCTCATTTATAATTTTGTGCACTATATATATAGCATTTTCTGTGGCGCTATTCAAGTTGATGTACTTATCCTCTTGGTTGAATCAGCCACAACCTCTTGTTTTGGAACGTTTCCAACTTAAAGTTCTTTAAGGTTGAATATGAATTTAGGATTGACATACTATACTCAACATGTGACGACCCACCTTTTTGGACGGTTTAAGTCGAAAATTAAACCACACATGTCTAACTCAAACCATTCAAAAGGGTAGATTAATAATGAGGTAAATAAGAAAATAAGAGAAAAGAAGGAAAACAAAATACAGAATCTCGCAGCGGAATGACAAAATATAATAATCAAATAAACAGTTTATGAAGCTATTTTACAATATACATTCGATTACAAAATTTTTTACAACATAATCAGAGTACAAACAACAACATACCAATAATGATGCAGCGGAAAATACTAATAATATAATATACCAAACTTCGTCTTCATCCTCCAGAAATAATGTCTTCAAACACTGAAATGCTCGGGCTCACCCGAGCGTAATGAAAAGGCAAAACACTCGAGTCAGAACTAAAATTTCTTATGTAAGTTAAATCAACAATAAGTAAATATGAGTGCGATAGCTTCAGAGATGTTTACGGGATTTTACATCTCTTATCCGGTGTATGACGGGCATGTAATAACTTAAGAGGTGTTACGAGATTTTCCATTTCCTAAGGATCCGTTAAACTATCTATATGTAGTAAGATACACTATATATGTAGTGTCTAATCAGTAAAGTAAATATTTTTCTTAGCGTTAAGGCTTTACATTAATCCCCCTTAACACATTTTTAAGCAGGTAGTCTATGCAGGTCCTGTAACACAACCAGTAACGTCGGTAGCCAGTGAGTCCTCTATAGGTACCATACTAAAACAAAATCGTAGTGGTCGCGAATAAGGATAAAGAGTATGACAAAGCACGTGAGGTGATGCCCAAGGTAGGGTACTACCGCTTTGCATTTCCTGACTGGTGGTAACCCCTAACTGCCCACCACGTCCAACATCCCCAAAAATCAAATCAAGGTGCACCGAGCAGGCCAACATCAATATAGTAATACGAAGAGGTGTGTCCGCTAGAGGTATCTAGCCTCAGTGGTGAGGTATGGCTCCTGTTTTAGTCATTTCAAATTGGCACAAGTGCCAAGGTCATCCATCATCGTTCTCTTTCGTCAAATATAACAAACGGCTCCAATTCAACCTTTACATTCTGGATATCATCCACCGCGTACACAGTTGTTAAAGTGGTTCCAATATTGACAGAGAGTATGCCAATAAGAGGCCCCAGTCTCGTTAACAACCAACGTCATTTTCACACCGGTTGGTTCTTTTACATTTCAAAACCGATTCATATTTGATATCAAAATATCATATTCATTTCAAAATATCAAAATCATCATATTTACTCAAAATATGTCATTTTCACTTGAAAGTATCATTTCAAATTCCAACTTAGATTGTAACCTCATTTAACCACATTCGCATTTAAATCAACGATTTAAATATAAACATTCTAACTTTGCATAGTTTGAAATTCTCGAAAATAGTTTGAATGGTTATAAATAGTTTAAAATAGTTTATATAGTTTAGAGATTTAAAACAGTTTAATATAAGATGGTTTGAGTATTGAAAATGTTTTATATAGGGAAATAGCTTTGGAAAATCTGAATAATTTGAATATTAAAAAGAATAGATTTTAAACAGTTTATGTCAAGAATAATTTATTTTGAAATAATATCAAATCAAACCGTTTCTTTCCATTTCAACAATCTGGATCCATGTCCAATTTCAAATCAACAAAATCAATTTCCAATCTTTCAATTCAATTGATTCAATTTCAATTTAGTTTCAAATCAACTCGATTTCAGTTTCAATTCAAAATAACTTCAATTTCCGAAAACATTCATTTTTAACTTCAAATTCAATTCAATAATTCAATTCAATGATTTGAATTCCAATTTAATTCTTATTTTAAACCATTTCAATTTATATTAATTTCATGTCCAATTTCAATTTACCGATTTAAATCGCTTAAATCAAATTAAACCTTATTGTTCGATTTTAAGGTCCAAATCTTAAAATAATTCAATTTCCAAAATTTAAAGTCATATATCAATTATAACTTCACATTTCAACTTTTATTCTTTAAAACAATCCGCTTAATCAATTTTAGTTTCTACATTTCAAAGCTTGAATTAGAAATAATTCAATTCATAAAAATCCCAATTTATTTCTTTTAAAACAATGTCATTTAACCAAAATCCAAATATCAAGATTACAAAACTATTGAATTTAACCAATCCGGTGTCCGTGTATAATTTTCTACCCTATGGCCAAGTGATCAGTTATTTCTATTTTATTCGAAATAATATAAATAACAGTTTATATGCTTTCAATTAATATATAGGGTGATAAAATGGATATATATATATATATATATATATATATATATAAACATCCAATCATCCAAATGTCAACAAATAGACATCCATCACAGTCAACATCCATATCAGCCAATAATGCACATCAAATAACTAATTATCAATATAAGGTATTAACTAGCAACTAAATTCAATATTAATTTAAATGTCAATTTAATTCGATATAAATTCAAATTAAATTTAAATGACAATTTAAATCACCAAACAACAATCAATAAAATTCTTATCACTTCAAAAATTTAATTCAACTAACATAAGAAGGTTTAGTATAACATGAGTGGGTTAAATCACTCACCTTTGATTTATAGCTAATTTAAAATCCAAATATAGCCCAAAATTTGAATAGTCTTCAAATTCAACCAAACTAGTTCCATATTGTCCGGAATTTCGATACGATTCCAACGGAAGAAACCGCGCCCAAATCCGAGTTCGTATGCAAATGTTATACACGTTAGAAGTTTTGAAAAATTAAATTTAAATTAAATAATAAAAGGGCAAAGTTGTAAATTACTTTACCATCTCTAAAACCCTAACTGTCGTTCACGAAACCCATTCCCAAACGTTCAGCCACCACATCACGTGGTCGTCGCACCCACTCCAGCCACCATCTTGACCATTAGACCTCACCGCCGACCTGCCCTCGCCGAGGCGACCTCCACCATGCCCACGCGCGCGACTCCGATCGCCACTGGAAGCCAGTGCCTCCGCCACCTTTGATTGCTGATTTGGCAATCTCGAGGCACACATGACACAAACTAGCACCATGGATCATCTCTGCTCGACCACCTCTACACGCTGCAACTTCTCGATCGACGAATCGTTGCGAATCCACCGTTGATCGTGAAACCCTAGAAACGGACGGTTGAGAAAGATCGCCAATTTTTGGACAAATGAAGCCTCCAATCGAAAAACAAATTCCAGATGCAGATTACGTTCATCGAGAGCTTCACGATGATATATTATATGATAGGGTTTAAGGAGTTTGAACTTTGGAATTTGATTTGAAATTGTAATTAGGGTTTTGGAATGTCTACCATTGAGAAGGAACATATAATTGAACAGATAGATAAAAATTGTACGTACAGAAAATGAAAAATAAGAAGCTGCTAGGGTTTATAATAACCTATATATAGACAGAGATGGATAAGAACGGATGGAACAGATCGAATTGGGTCGAAATGATAACAACGACCCGAAAAGTCTGTTTCGTTCGCGAAACGAAAATAGGTCATCCAATATATCGAAATATATGTTTTCAATATTTTTAAATTCAATTAAACCAGTTTCAAACTTTAATTCCATCATATATAGAAGTTAGCTTTTAAAATCAAATTGTTTTAATTAAATTCCCTTAAATTGATCTCTACGCGTTTCAAGCTCGCACGATCAAACGATAAGTCTGATCGCTACAAAACTTGAAATCATATAATAATTCACTATTACGGATCTGATGAAACTATTTTTGTCGAAATCCGAGACAGTGCCCAAAAAGGCTAATTTCACGTTAATTAAATGAATTATTATTTAAAAATAAATTTAATCATTGTTAAATCCAAATTTAAAAGTTAACCGTCATCATTCTTGATTACACAGAAATTAATAATCTATTAAAATAAAAAATTTCATGTTAAAATAAAGATTTAATTATTACATTAATTTCAGCATTCAATTACAACTGTAATAAAACCCCGGTGTAACGACCCGTATTTTACGGATCGAAACATCGTAAAACAGTTGACCTTTGGTTGCATTGTTGTTAAGTCATTTTAGATTTTTGAGCAAAATAATGCTAAGTCCTAAGTCGTTCACGACTTAGTATAGATCGTAAGTCGTTTATGACTTAGGGGATAGGAGCGACCCAGGGATGGCGAGTTAAGGGCTCGGAGATAGGTCGTTTGAACGACTTATGGTAAGGCAACGACCTAAGTAACTAGGCGAGTTAGCGACATAAAGAGCTAAGTGGATTTACGACCTAAGGTGTTATCGTAGTTAGGTCGTGAGCTCTGTTATAGTTAAGTCGCGTAGTGTTAAGTCGAATGGTGCTAAGTTGTTAAGTCGTCCATGCGACTTAGGAGGGAACGCGCGTGTGTTATGTCGTGTGTTTGCTAAGTCATAAGTCGTAACCTAGCTAAGTCGTGAGGTTGATGAGTTGTAGAGCTATTAAGTCGTTAAGGTGTATCCCAGTTAAGTCGTAGACTGTTAAGTCGCGCAATGTGTTAAGTCGTAGATTGCTGGGCACGTTAAGTCGTAGACGACTTAGGAGTTGAGTCGTAACCCAGTTCTGCTAAGTTATAAGTCGTAGGCTAGTGGGATTTGATAAGTCGTAGGTTGGCATAGCAGTTGAGTCGTAAGTCATCTGGGATGTTAAGTCGGAAGGTTATAAGTCGGAGACGACTTAGGGAAGGCGGACGAGTTAAGGAGGAATTCAGCTATAAATACTCGTCCATTTTCTCATTTTTTGGGATCCGGATTTCGAAGCGACGAAGTGCTGCCATTTTGAGAGCTCGACTTCTACACTTCTTCACTTCTTCTCTCCACTCTAATCTAGTGCTTCCATCCATCCAAGTTGAAGATCAAATTGAAGATTCAAGAGCTTAGATTGAAGATCTTCATCCTTTGAAGTGAGATTTCTTCGTTTGAAGCGGATTCGTGATAGATCAAGCTCGATCCTTCGCTGTCCAGATCAGAAGCGTGTTGTTTTGAGGTTGTTTTGGTGATTTGGTGAGTGGTGATTATCTCTCACACGGATCCAAAGGAGTATATCGGATTGTTGGCTCGATTTGGTGTTAAAATAGTGATTTTCATGCATTTTCTTCATCCTAAGTGTAGATCCATGTAGATCCATTGTTCATGATGATTTGACAACCATTTTACTAAGTGTTAACCTATGCAAGTTCATTCATCAAGATTGTAGAGATATTTCTCATGATTTCATGCTTGTTAGACTTTCAACTCTTTAATTACGAAATTGCCATTATTGTGATAATTGTCTACTTAGATCATATTTGAATGCTTGATTGTTTGGATTAATGTTTGACTTGGTTGATTGCTATGAATTAGATGATTGATGATTTGATTTAGACCGAAGACGATTCAAAAGCTAAGGGAAAGGCTCTTGAATTGGGAAAGCTGCTCGTGGCATATGTAGCGGGATGATGAAGCTCTTATGCATAGATTTGATGATGTGATGTTGAGATGAGGCTTTGCTAGGATGTAATGAAGCAAGGCATCATGTGATGAAGACTTGGTCTAATCCAGACGGGATCATTCCAAGCATGTTGATAACTCGGTGAATGGTTCGAGTTGAGGATAATGGATGGATATGAGAATGGTCGTCAAGGAGGATGACTAGGAGGCTTGGGTCTCATCGTTATTGAAGGTTCTAGCATGCTCTAAGCAAGAGTACGTTTGGGCAGATTCGATAGTCCCAACGACCAACTGTTGATGGTCGAGTACTCTGGGCAGATTCGATAGTCCTAGGCACGGGTCACGATGACATGCGGGAGTTATGTCTAGAACCGGGGTTACCATTAGCCCTTGACGGACGGCTGAAAGAATGTGCCGGTCATTCAATTAACGGTGATACCGAAGCAATGATAACAGTGATAGCCAGAGTCATGGATGTTTGATTGTATCGTCATTCGGTCTCAAGAGTGGTATTTTTTTGGGTGCTTATCTGATCTTGGTTTAGGCCTTGGGGGTTTGTGCTTGGAAAACATCGCCCTTGACTCGAGTGATAATTGCTTTACTTTAAATTGTATGCTCTGCTATGTTCGCTTCTGCTTAGTGTGTGTCTGGGGGCTATCACTGTAGAAAGAGGTTGGAGTGGGAGGGTTGTATTCCTATTCCTCTTCCTTTATGCTCTTTTGGTATGTTGATTGTTAATTTACTGCTCACTAAGACTGTTGTCTGACTCAAGGCTTTATGTTTTAATTCTTATTGCCTTGGGCTGTTCATCCATTTTGGGACGGGCAGACTAGGTAGCAGGTGACAGGTGCTGTTCTTGCTTTCCACGGTGTCGATATCGAAGACGAGCTGGAGTATTGCATATTGTTTCTTTATTACTATATGTACTGGATGTTCCGCTGCTTTGTAATCTCTGAGTGATGTAGTGAGGCTTGTTGTATTGACTATCCTGATGCTTGTATTCAACTATTATGAAGTTTTATATGATGTCATTTTGTTCTTTAAAGCTTCCTTATACATATGTTCTATTGTAATTTATCCATGCGCTGTGAGTAATACGATAGATTATGATATTTTAATCTACCTTGGCAATCGTCCATGGTCGCCTGACATACTTTACAGCGCACTATCTCTAGATTCGGTGCAGGGGTCATGGGTGGTCGTCACATATGGTATCAGAGCTTTGGTTAATCGATTTTACCCAACGCTCACTGATGTAACTACGTATGAGAGACGTAATTGTATTTTGGTGGATGATAACTATATATAATATAGTAGCTTAGTAGAGTTTGAGTCCTTTATGCAGTTGTTTCTCTAAGATGTTCTGATCATTCCTTTTTGTAGATATTGGGAATGAGTCGAAGAGGGAGACCAGCTGCTAGGGAAGGCCGTGCTACTGAAGGGGCTGCTGACTATGCAGCTATGTTCGAAGCTATGATGACTTCGATCATGAGAAGGATACCAGTTCCAGGGATAGCAGTTGATGTTGGAGTACAAGTCCAAACTCCAAAACCAGTGGATTTTTCTAAGTTGTGCAAGGATTATACTGCTCTTGGAGGGAAGGTTTTCTTGGGAACAGAATCAACTATCAAAGTCCAGAGATGGATAGATGCTTGTAGAAGGATCTTTGGTGATTTGGGAATTGATGATGCAACTAAGAGGAAGTTGGCATCAAGGCAGCTTCAAGGGAGAGCCTCTGATTGGTGGAACTCTATTACCATCAATAGTCCGGAGGAAGAGATTACTTGGGAGCAATTCCAAGCCAGATTTGAAGCTGAGTTCATTTCTACAGCTCAGAAGTCTGTTCTGTTCAAGAAGTTTGTGGAGCTCAAGCAAGGAGGGAGACCATTTCTTGAGTATGTTTCTGAGTTTGAAGCTTTGTCCAAGTATGCCCGATCGTATATTGAATCTGCTTATCAGAAGAATGAGAAGTTCGTGACAGGCTTGGATAGTTATCTTGGGAGACAGTTAGTGGATCATTTGGACGATTCATTTGAGAAGCTTGTGGAGAAAGCTCTCAGGCATGAGAGTCTGTTTCCTAAGGAAGGATCTGTTGTTGCTGTGACCAAGGGAGAGTCTAAACCACAGCAGGGTGGAAACCAGAAGAGGAAGCAGCAGCAGCAGAAGGGTAAGGATGGCCAGAAGAAGCCGAAAGGCGAGGTGACTTGCTACAATTGTCAGCAGAAGGGCCATTTCTCGAAGGATTGTAAGAATCCGAAGCACCGATGAAGTGTCACAACTGTGACAAGCCGGGGCATTTCAGGAAGAATTGTCCAGAGCCGAGGAGGGACAAGCAGATTGTGCAAGCTTATGCTTTGGGAGCTGTTCCGTCGTCTTCGAAAGCTCCTACCGCTGAAGAGAAGGGAAAGAGTGTGGTGGTTCAAGGTACTCTTTTCCTATGTGGTGTTCCAGTTAGAGTTCTGTTTGATACTGGGGCGTCGCATTCGTTTGTTTGCAGCGAACTTGTAGACCGGTTGGGTTTGGAACCAGATATTGTTGATAGGCCATTGGTTGTGACTAATCCAGTTGGGGGTTCGTCTTGTTTGTGTATGTTATGCCGTGGTCTAGTTGTATCGAGTCATGATTGCTCTTTTGTTTGTGATTGCTTTGTTCTGAACTTTGCGGGGTTCGGAATTATTTTGGGAATGGACTGGCTTAGGAGGTATGCGGCGAAGGTTGATTGCGAGAGGTTGGAAGTGACAGTCGAGAATATGGAGGGGCGAAAGGTTGTGATACGATGTAAGCATGAAGAAGGCGTCTTCATGAGCTTCATGTATTCACTGGTTGTTCTACGGTATGGACTGTCATTAGTGCCAATCGCGAATGGATTCGAGGATGTCTTTGACGAAGTCAAAGGGTTGCCGCCGCATAGAGAGATCGAGTTTTGTATAGATCTAGTGGAAGGGGCCAGACCTGTTGTGATGCCTCTTAGGCGGATGGCGCCTAGAGAACAGCAGGAGTTGAGGGTGCAGGTTGATGATTTTTTGCAGAAAGGATTCATTCGGCGTAGTGTGTCTGAATGGGGTGCACCAGTTGTGTTTGTAACCAAAGCGGATGGATCGCTGAGGTTGTGTGTGGATTATCGTGAGCTGAATAAGGTGACTAAGAAGAACAAGTTTCCATTGCCGAGAATAGATGACTTGTTTGATCAGCTTCATGAGGCTAAGGTGTTTTCTCAGATGGATTTGGCAACGGGATTTCACCAGTTGAGAGTGGCTAAGGATAGTGTGCCGAAGACTGCTTTTAGGACACCATCCGGTTTCTTTGAGTGGCTGGTAATGCCATTTGGATTGACTAACGCGCCAGCCTATTTTGTGGATCTTATGAATAGAGTGTTCAGAGGTCAGTTGAACAAATTCGTACTTGTGTTCGTGGATGATATTCTGATTTATTCCAGAACGGAAGAAGAACACAAGACGCACTTGCGTATTGTTTTGGAGATCTTACGGAAACATCAGTTGAAGGCTAAGTTTTCGAAGTGTCACTTCTGGAAGAGTGAAGTGAGGTTCTTAGGCCATGTTATTTCTGGAAATGGAATAGCGGTTGATCCCACTAAGGTGGCAGCAATCCAGGATTGGGTTAGACCTAAGAATGCATCTGATGTGAGAAGCTTTCTTGGATTAGCAGGATATTATCGTCGGTTTATCAAAGACTTCTCCAAGGTAGCTGCACCGTTAACAGGATTGACGAAGAAGAACCTAGTGTTCAGATGGGATGATAAGTGTGAGCAAGCTTTTGGAATCCTGAAAGAGCGATTGACGAGTGCTCCTGTTTTGACTATTCCTAGTGGGAATGATGAGATGGTGGTTTACACCGACGCATGTGGTACTGGACTTGGAGCAGTGCTGATGTAGAGAGATAAAGTTGTTGCGTATGCAAGTCGACAACTGAAGCCGCATGAAAGGAATTATCCGACTCATGATTTGGAGTTGGCGGCGATTGTTTTTGCTCTGAAAATGTGGAGACATTATCTACTGAGGGTTCGATTTGAGTTGTTTACAGATCATAAGTCGTTGAAGTATCTTTTCTCCCAAAAGGATTTGAATCTTCGGCAGCAACATTGGCTAGAGTTTTTGGCATCATATGATTTTGGTATAGCTTATACTCTGGGAAAAGGTAACGCAGTGGCAGATGCGTTAAGTCGAAGACATGCAGGATTGGGAGCCATGTTTTCAGAATGGAAGAGTCTCGAGTATTTAGCTGAATTTGACTTCAGGCCTAGATGTGAATTGGAACCTGAGATGTTGGCAAACTTATCGATAAGACCCACTCTTGTGGAAAGGATTGGCGAGAGCCAAAAGCGAGATGATAAGCTTGTCAAGATTATCCGTGATTTGGAATCTGGATTGGATCTAGAAAAGGATAAAGGATTCGAGGTCGATTGAGAGGGTTGGCTTCGGAAGCAAGGACGACTAGTTGTTCCCGATATAGATGAATTGAGGAGTGAAGTTCTGAAGGAAAGTCATCACTCGAAGCTGACAATTCATCCAGGTGGAAATAAGATGTATCGGGATATGAAGAGAACCTACTACTGGGAAGGTACGAAGAAGGATGTTGGAAATTTTATTTCCAAGTGTATGAACTGCCAGTTGGTAAAAGCCGAACAAAAGAAGCCAAGTGGATTGCTTCAACCCTTAGAAGTTCCTACATGGAAGTGGGAGCAGATATCGATGGATTTTATTGATGGATTACCTAGAACAAAAACAGGAAATGAAGGGATTTGGGTCATCGTAGATCGTTTGACTAAGAGTGCACGATTCATTCCTGTTCAATCGACTAGGACTGCATCAAAGTTGGCTGAGTTGTATGTTAAGTGGATAGTTCGATTCCATGGTATTCCGAAGAGTATAGTGAGCGATCGAGATCCATTGTTCACTAGTGGATTTTGGAAGAGCTTCCAGGAAGTTTTGGAAACCGAGTTGTGTTTGAGTACAGCTTATCACCCTCAAACAGATGGTCAGACCGAGAGAGTCAACCGAGTTTTGGAAGATCTTCTTAGAGCTTGTGTTTTGGACTTCGGAGGATCATGGGAAGATCACCTTCATTTGGTGGAGTTTTCATACAACAACAGTTACCAGTCAAGTATTGGTATGGCACCGTATGAGGCATTGTATGGAAGACCGTGTGACTCTCCGACGTGTTGGATAGAAACTGGAGAAAAGTTGATACTTGGGCCAGAGATGATTCGTCAGACTACGGAGTGCATAGAAATCATTCGGCAACGAATGAAGGCAGCCCAAGACCGTCAGAAGAGTTATGCTGATAAGCGTCGTAAGGATTTGGAGTTCGACGTTGGTAATATGGTTTTTGTGAAGATTTCTCCACTGAAGAATGTTATCCGATTCGGGAAGAAAGGGAAATTGACTCCAAGATTTGTTGGACCATTCCCGATCATCGAGCGAATTGGAAAGCTCGCCTATAGACTGGAGTTACCTGAGAAGATATCGAATGTGCACAATGTTTTTCACGTATCATATCTACGGAAGTATGTGCACGACTCGAGTATGGTGGTTTCTGCTGATAGCTGTGAAGATTTCGAAGTTGATCCAGTCGATAGAAGACCTCGTAAGCCGCTTCGTGTTGTGGAAACCGACACGAAACAGCTTAGGAGAAAGGTAGTTAAGTTGCTCAAGATACAATGGAGTGATGATGATAACGACTGTACGTGGGAGGTGGAAGAGAGGATGAAGGCAGCTCATCCTGAACTCTTCAAGGTATGGCCCTAAGGTGTCGTGTCATCTCGCGATATTGTAACTTGTTATAATTTTAGAATTCTGTACGCTAAGCTAGAATTGGATGCATGGTTTGTTGATTGCAATGGATGGTAGGAGTACAGAATAATCTTTGATTGCTTTGTTGCTTGGAATTTCGGGGACGAAATTCCTAAGGGGGAGAGAATGTAACGACCCGTATTTTACGGATCGAAACATCGTAAAACAGTTGACCTTTGGTTGCATTGTTGTTAAGTCATTTTAGATTTTTGAGCAAAATAATGCTAAGTCCTAAGTCGTTCACGACTTAGTATAGGTCGTAAGTCATTTATGACTTAGGGGATAGGAGCGACCCAGGGATGGCGAGTTAAGGGCTCGGAGATAGGTCGTTTGAACGACTTATGGTAAGGCAACGACCTAAGTAACTAGGCGAGTTAGCGACATAAGGAGCTAAGTGGATTTACGACCTAAGGTGTTATCGTAGTTAGGTTGTGAGCTCTGTTATAGTTAAGTCGCGTAGTGTTAAGTCGAATGGTGCTAAGTTGTCAAGTCGTCCAGGCGACTTAGGAGGGAACGCGCGTGTGTTAGGTCGTGTGTTTGCTAAGTCATAAGTCGTAACCTAGCTAAGTCGTGAGGTTGATGAGTTGTAGAGCTATTAAGTCGTTAAGGCGTATCCCAGTTAAGTCGTAGACTGTTAAGTCGCGCAATGTGTTAAGTCGTAGATTGCTGGGCACGTTAAGTCGTAGACGACTTAGGAGTTGAGTCGTAACCCAGTTCTGCTAAGTTATAAGTCGTAGGCTAGTGGGATTTGATAAGTCGTAGGTTGGCATAGCAGTTGAGTCGTAAGTCATCTGGGATGTTAAGTCGGAAGGTTATAAGTCGGAGACGACTTAGGGAAGGCGGACGAGTTAAGGAGGAATTCAGCTATAAATACTCGTCCATTTTCTCATTTTTTGGGATCCGGATTTCGAAGCGACGAAGTGCTGCCATTTTGAGAGCTCGACTTCTACACTTCTTCACTTCTTCTCTCCACTCTAATCTAGTGCTTCCATCCATCCAAGTTGAAGATCAAATTGAAGATTCAAGAGCTTAGATTGAAGATCTTCATCCTTTGAAGTGAGATTTCTTCGTTTGAAGCGGATTCGTGATAGATCAAGCTCGATCCTTCGCTGTCCAGATCTGAAGCGTGTTGTTTTGAGGTTGTTTTGGTGATTTGGTGAGTGGTGATTATCTCTCACACGGATCCAAAGGAGTATATCGGATTGTTGGCTCGATTTGGTGTTAAAATAGTGATTTTCATGCATTTTCTTCATCCTAAGTGTAGATCCATGTAGATCCATTGTTCATGATGATTTGACAACCATTTTACTAAGTGTTAACCTATGCAAGTTCATTCATCAAGATTGTAGAGATATTTCTCATGATTTCATGCTTGTTAGACTTTCAACTCTTTAATTACGAAATTGCCATTATTGTGATAATTGTCTACTTAGATCATATTTGAATGCTTGATTGTTTGGATTAATGTTTGACTTGGTTGATTGCTATGAATTAGATGATTGATGATTTGATTTAGACCGAAGACGATTCAAAAGCTAAGGGAAAGGCTCTTGAATTGGGAAAGCTGCTCGTGGCATATGTAGCGGGATGATGAAGCTCTTATGCATAGATTTGATGATGTGATGTTGAGATGAGGCTTTGCTAGGATGTAATGAAGCAAGGCATCATGTGATGAAGACTTGGTCTAATCCAGACGGGATCATTCCAAGCATGTTGATAACTCGGTGAATGGTTCGAGTTGAGGATAATGGATGGATATGAGAATGGTCGTCAAGGAGGATGACTAGGAGGCTTGGGTCTCATCGTTATTGAAGGTTCTAGCATGCTCTAAGCAAGAGTACGTTTGGGCAGATTCGATAGTCCCAACGACCAACTGTTGATGGTCGAGTACTCTGGGCAGATTCGATAGTCCTAGGCACGGGTCACGATGACGTGCGGGAGTTATGTCTAGAACCGGGGTTACCATTAGCCCTTGACGGACGGCTGAAAGAATGTGCCGGTCATTCAATTAACGGTGATACCGAAGCAATGATAACAGTGATAGCCAGAGTCATGGATGTTTGATTGTATCGTCATTCGGTCTCAAGAGTGGTATTTTTTTTGGGTGCTTATCTGATCTTGGTTTAGGCCTTGGGGGTTTGTGCTTGGAAAACATCGCCCTTGACTCGAGTGATAATTGCTTTACTTTAAATTGTATGCTCTGCTATGTTCGCTTCTGCTTAGTGTGTGTCTGGGGGCTATCACTGTAGAAAGAGGTTGGAGTGGGAGGGTTGTATTCCTATTCCTCTTCCTTTATGCTCTTTTGGTATGTTGATTGTTAATTTACTGCTCACTAAGACTGTTGTCTGACTCAAGGCTTTATGTTTTAATTCTTATTGCCTTGGGCTGTTCGTCCATTTTGGGACGGGCAGACTAGGTAGCAGGTGACAGGTGCTGTTCTTGCTTTCCACGGTGTCGATATCGAAGACGAGCTGGAGTATTGCATATTGTTTCTTTATTACTATATGTACTGGATGTTCCGCTGCTTTGTAATCTCTGAGTGATGTAGTGAGGCTTGTTGTATTGACTATCCTGATGCTTGTATTCAACTATTATGAAGTTTTATATGATGTCATTTTGTTCTTTAAAGCTTCCCTATACATATGTTCTATTGTATTTTATCCATGCGCTGTGAGTAATACGATAGATTATGATGTTTTAATCTACCTTGGCAATCGTCCATGGTCGCCTGGCACACTTTACAGCGCACTATCTCTAGATTCGGTGCAGGGGTCATGGGTGGTCGTCACACCCGGTTTATTATATTTTAAATTCCAATAAATTCTTTTATTTTGATTTACACTCTTATTATTAAATCAACCAATACCTTATGAATTTATTTAACATAAGTTTCCATCTTATTATACCCATTCTATGCAGTTAACGTCTTTTACCATATTAACTGCAATATTTGATTACATTTAATTCCATTAATTACCAATTTAATTTCAACGGAATAAATAATAAGGTGAGAATAAAACAATTGTTATACATTAGTAATACCACCACATTTCTAAATTTATTGTTTACAAACAAAAGCCAATAAATTTACATACTAAATAATTGATTTCATATTCTATATTAAAACCAATTTCAATTGAATTACATACAATTTCACCATTAAATACAACATTTAATTTATTTCCTTATTTGCAATTTATAACCAAATCAACTTTACAATTATTTCAATTGATTGAGATTACATTAAAATAGTTGTCAATAACATTCAAACAATAATATTAAATTATATTCTAATTATTTTTCTCATTAATAAATCATAAATTTTAATTTCTCACAATATTAAATTCCAACATCTTATTAAATTGAATATTTTTAATTACCAAAAATACGGGTTGTTACAATCTTCCCCACTCAAACCTTTTCGTTCCCGAAAAGGAACAAGAAAGAATCATGAGGTTTGATACAATTTTATTCAAAACAATCAATTTATAAATAATTAAACTTACATATTTAAGTTCAATATAAATTTTGAAAATAACCCAACTTCTACAAAAAAATTCTAAGTCCTAAATTTACGGAAAATTTCGGCAGAGTCTCCTTTGCGCGGGTAGGTCCGGAAAAATAATAATATCAATAATTACAATATATATCATATTTCAATACTAAAACATCCCAAACCATGGGGAAAATAATAAAATATCGTTACAAAACCATAATCCGAAAACGTATCTATTTGTCGGACAAACAAACTTTATTTATGAAACCAAAAGAAACTGCTATTGCTTCCATAACCTGTATCTCACTTACATAATCCAAAGAGTTAAAATTATGTAAAGAGTAATATATTAGTTGTTCCCATTAATAGCACAAGAAACATACAATATATAATAATCATATGCAAACAAAAGTAGCACAACCATCATGTGTAACAAAAGAAATCAATCATACATCCATAGCAAACAAAACAAATGGTTTGTTCAGGTTCAGAAACTTTTCATCGTACAAGGATGATAAATAAACTACCAAGTGTACCTTACATCCAACAGCCTTCGATAATTATTTAATAGATTATTTATACAACCTTAAACAATTTGAAGTACCATTTCCTAAACATCCCATAAGCCAAACAACATAGAATTTAATTATTATTTAAGTTTACTCTATTGGTCTCTTTTCACATCATTTATTTTTCATTAATTTTATTTCTCATTCATGCATACAGGATTATCTTTATAAATTTACATTCATTACTTACATAACTTATTTCCCATTCAATATTTGAAATCATTAATGAATCCATTATTGACATTTTATTGCAGTTTAATTCACATTTATTATTTACTTATATACTTGATTTCCATTTAATATTAATATTCACTAATGAATCAATTCATACTTAAGTTTTCTACTTTTTAATTCACATTTATTTCTTCATATATAATATCATTTAATATTAAAACTATTTAAGAATAAATTAATATTAAATCTATTAATGAATCATTTCAACATTTTCTTATGTTTATAATCATTTGTTGAAATAGTACAAACTTTTTACTATTCAGCTAAGCATTTCAAAACATTAACTTATGTTTATAACATTTCTTGTAACATCTTAATTCTTTTATTTATAAACATATGTTCACTTTGAAGCATTTTTGTTATTAAGATTTTACTTGTATAATATTCTATTACATATTCATATTTAACATTTCAACCTTTTAAACTTTTTTGGTAAATTTTATATATGTTTTTAAAATGTAATTTAGTGTTATACGAATTTATCTTATTCATTTTAGTTAACAAAAATATTCAATAGTTTACATCTTCTTAATTTTCATTATCGTTTAATTTACAAATTAAAAAACTTCAATTTCTTTACAGTTTCATTAAACACTTAGCTTCTAATTTTATTATTTTCTCATTTTAGAAGTTTCCAACTATTAAAATTTCACTTTATTTCTATAATTGAAAATCATTAATTAACGGGAACTTAAGAATTCAAACACCGGGTTCATTTCTAATCATTTTGAAATAATATATATACTCATATCTTTTACATATATCAAATCATACTTTATGGATTTAATCAAAATTAGTTTATCAAAAGAAATTTATAACAAGGCTACTAAGTGGCCTCCCCCACTTTGAAACTCGAAAATGAACGTCGATGATGTCGCGGTCATCATCGAAATTATTTTCCAGCGACAGAAGAGGGGAGTACATAACTTATTCCTTTTTATTCTTTTAAAATCATTCCTTTCAAATCTCATTGAAAATATTTCTATCTGAAAATACTTCCAAATAATACTAGTATCTTTGGAAACCAATCTCAAACACCAGCATTTTAATTTCTCAAATTTCCATTTAAATTCATTTTACTTGTAAATCTTATTTTACAAACCATATTTATAAAATTACACTTCTTATAACATACAATAGTTAGTGGTTTTGATAACCTTCACTAACCAACCAATAAATGACAATAATTAAATATTATCATTTACTAACATCCAATACACCAAAATAAAAAAATCAATTTATGAAAAATTTTATATATATATATATATCCAAAATATAATTACTAGGTAAATTTATTTCATTTTCCTATTTTTAAAATAATATTGTGTCGGTTTACCCTGTTCAAGTGTTTAGAAACCCTACCGATGTCATAGCGTCCTATGTACCGACCAGAATTTATAAATACTCAACAGAACAAATTAAAACAATACAAAACAATTTTTATAGCATTAACAAATTCACTTTCTCATATATATACACTCAGACTCATTCTAGGGTACTATCAACCCTATCTCTAATGAGTTTAACCCCAACAGGCTAAGGTATCTCTAAACCTCGCTTTGATACCAACTGTGACGACCCACCTTTTTGGACGGTTTAAGTCGACAATAAACCACACATGTGTAAATCAAACCATTCAAAAGGGTAGATTGTCAATGGGGTAAATAAGAAAATAAGAGAAAAGAAGGAAAACAAACTACAGATTCTCGCAGCGGAATGACAAAATATAATAATCAAATAAATAGTTCATGAAGTTGTTTTACAATATACATTTGATTACACAAAATTTTGTAACATAATCAGAGTACAAACAACAACATACCAATAATGATGCGGTGGAAAATACTAATAATATAATGCACAAAACTCCGTCTTTGTCCTCCAAAAATAATGTCTTCAAACACTGAAATGCTCAGGCTGACCCGAGCGCAATAAAAAGGCAAAACACTCGAGTCAGAACTAAAAGTTCTTATGTAAGTAAAATCAACAACAAGTAAATATGAGCGTGATAGCTTCAAAGATGTTTATGGGATTTTACATCTCCTATCCGGTGTATAAAGTTCATGCAATAACTTAAGAGATGTTGCGGAATTTTCCATCTCCTAAGGATCCGTTAAACTATCTATATGTAGTAAGATACGCTATATATGTAGTGTCTAATCAGTAAAGTAAATATTTTTCTTAGCGTTAAGGCTTTACATTAATCCCCCTTAACACATTTTTAAGCAGGCAGTCTATGCGGGTCCTGTAACACAACCAGTAACGTCGATAGCCAATGAGTCCCTTATAGGTACCATACTAAAACAAAATCGCAGTGGTCACAAATAAGGATAAAGAGTATGATAAGGCACGTGAGGCGATGCCCAACGTAGAATACTACCGTATTGCGTTTCCTGACTGGTGGTAACCTCTAACGGCCCACCGCGTCCAACACCCCCAAAAATCAAATCAAGGTGCACCGATCAAGCCAACATCAATATAGTAATACGAAGAGGTGTGTCCGCTAGAGGTAGCTAGCCTCAGTGGTTAGGTACGGCTCATGTTTTAGTCATTTCAAATTGGCACAAGTGCCAGGGTTATCCATCATCGTTCTCTTTCTTCAAATCCAGCAAACGTCTCTAATTCAACCTCTACATTCTGGATATCATCCACCGCATATACAGTTGTTAAAGTGGTTCCAATATTAATAGAGAGTATGCCAATAAGAGTCCCCGGTCTCTTTAACAACCATTTCCATTTTTCACACCGGCTGGTTCTTTTACATTTCAAAACCGATTCATATTTGATATCAAAAATATCATATTCACTTCAAAATATCAAAATCATCATATTTACTCAAAATATATCATTTTCACTTGAAAGTATCATTTCAAATTCCAACTTAGATTATAACCTCATTTAACCACATTCACATTTAAATCAACGATTTAAATATAAACATTCTAACTTTGCACAGTTTGAAATTCTAGAAACTAGTTTGAATAGTTATAAGTAGTTTATATAGTTTAGAGATTTAAAACAGTTTAATCTAAGATGGTTTGAGTATTGAAAATGTTTTATATAGTGAAATAGTTTTGAAAAATCTAAATAATTTGAATATCAAAAAGAATAGATTTTAAACAGTTTATGCCAAAAATAATTTATTTTGAAAATAATATCAAATCAAACTGTTTCTTTCTGTTTCAACAATCTGGACCCATGTCCAATTTCAAATCAACAAATTCAATTTCCAATCTTTCAATTTAATTGATCCAGTTTCAATTTAGTTTCAAATCAACTTGATTTCAGTTTCAATTCGAAATAACTGCAATTTCCGAAAACATTCATTTTTAACTTCAAATTTGATTCAACAATTCAATTCAATGATTTAAATTCCAATTTAATTCTTATTTTAAACCATTTCAATTTATATCAATTTCATGTCCAATTTCAATTTACCGATTTAAATCGCTTAAATTAAATTAAACCTTATGGTTCGATTTTAAGGACCAAATCTTAAAATAATTCATTTCCAAAATTTAAAGTCATATATCAATTATAACTTCACATTTCAATTTTTATTCTTTAAAGCAATCCCCTTAACCAATTTCAGTTTCTACATTACAAAGCATGAATTAGGAATAATTCAATTCATAAAAATCCCAATTTATTTCTTTTAAAACAATGTCATTTAACCAAAATCCAAAAATCAAGATTTTAAAACTATTGAATTTAACCAATCAGGTGTCCGTATATAATTTTCTACCCTATGGCCAAGTGATCAGTTATTTCTATTTTAATTTCAGGGATGGATATATATCATTTCAATCCAAATCATAGGTATATATCATTTCAACCTATTTCTTAATTTATTTGAAACAATTTAAATAACAGTTTATATTTTTTCAATTAATATACATGGTGATAACATGGATATATATATATATATAAATAAATAAACATCCAATCATCCAAATGTCAACAAATAGACATCTATCACAGTCAACATCCAAATCCCCTAATAATTCACATCAAATAACTAGTTATCAATATAAGGCATTAACTAGCAATTAAATTCAATATTAATTTAAATATGAATTTAATTCAATATAAATTCAAATTAAATTTAAATGACAATTTAAATCACCAAACAACAATCAATAAAATTCTTATCACTTTATAAATTTAATTCAACTAACATAAGAAGGTTTAGTATTGCATGAGTGGGTTAAATCACTCACTTTTGATTTATAGCCGATTTAAAATCCAAATAAAGCCCAAAATTTGAACAGTCTCCAAATTCAACCAAACATATTCCATGTCGTCCAGAATTTTGATATGATCGCAACGGAAGAAACTGCATCCAAATCCGAGTTCGTATACAAAGGTTATACGCGTTAGAAGTTTTGAAATTTTAATTTTAAATTAAATAATAAAAGGGCAAAGTTGTAAATTGCTTTACCATCTCGAAAACCCTAATCATCGTTCACGAAACCCATTCCCAAACGTTTAACCGCCACACCACATTGCCGCCGCACCTACTCCAGCCACCATCTCGACCATCAGACCTCACCGTCGACCTGCCCTCGCCGAGGCGACCTCCACCATGCCCACGCGCGCGACTCCGATCGCCACTGGAAGCCAGCGCCGCTGCCACCTTTGATCGCCGATCTGGCGATCTTGAGGCACACATCACACGACCTAATAACGTGGATCATCTTTGCTCGACCCCCTCTACACGCTGTAACTTCCCGATCGACGAATCGTTGCAAATCCACCGTGTTCGCAAAACCCTAGAAACAGACGGCTGAGAAAGATCGCCAATTTCTACACATCGAAGCCTCCAATCGAAAAACGAATTGCAGACACATATTATGTTCATCGAGAGCTTCACGATGATATATTATGTGATAGGGTTTGGGGAGTTTGAACTTTGAGGTTTGATTTGAAATTGTAATTAGGGTTTTGGAATGTCTGTCATTGAGAAGGAACAGATAATTGAACAGATAAATAGAAAATATGCGTACAAAAAATGAAAAATAAGAAGCTGCTATGGTTTATAACAGCCTATATATAGACAGAGATGGATAAGAACGGATGAAACAGATCGAATTGGGTCGAAACGATAACAACGACCCGAAAAGCCTGTTTCGTTCCCGAAACGAAAATAGGTCATCCAAAATATCGAAATATACGTTTTCAATATTTTTAAATTCAATGAAACCAGTTTCAAACTCTAATTCCATCTTATATAGAAGTTAGCTTTTAAAATCAAATTGTTTTAATTAAATTTCCTTAAATTGATTTCTATGCGTTTCGAGCTCGCACGATCAAACAATAATTCCGATCACTACGAAACTTGAAATCCTATAATAATTCACTATTACAGATCCGATGAAACTGGTTTCGTCAGAATCTGAGACAGTGCCCAAAAAGGCTAATTTCACGTTAATTAAATGAATTATTATTTAAAAATCAATTTAACACTGTTAAATCCAACTTTAAAAGTTAACCATCATCATTCTTGATTACACAAAAATTAATAATCTATTAAAATAAAATTTTCCATGTTAAAATCAAGATTTAATTATTACATTAATTTCAGCGTTTAATTATAATTGTAATAAAACCCATGTTTATTATATTTTAAATTCCAATAAATTCTTTTGTTTTGATTTACACTCTTATTATTAAATCAACCAATACCTTATGAATTTATTTAACATAAGTTTCCATCTTATTATACTCATTCTATGTAGTTAACGTCTTTTACCATATTAACTGCAATATTTAATTACATTTAATTCCATTAATTACCAATTTAATTTCAACGGATTAAATAATAAGGCGAGAATAAAATAATTGTTATACATTAGTAATTCAACCACATTTCTATTTATTGTTTACAAACAAAAGCTAATAAATTTACGTACTAAATAATTGATTTCACATTCTATACTAAAACCAATTTCAATTAAATTACATACAATTTCACCATTAATTACAACATTTAATTTATTTCCTTATTTGCAGTTTATAACCAAATTAACTTTATAATTATTTCAATTGATTGAGATTACATTAAAATAGTTGTAAATCACATTCAAACAATAATATTAAATTATATCTAGTTAGTTTTCTCATTAATAAATCATAAATTTTAATTTCTCACAATATTAAATTCCAACATCTTATTAAATTGAATATTTTTAATTACCAAAAATACGGGTCGTTGCACGACACTTACGAAGTTCGAGTCCAAATACTCCTTCACAAGGAATTCTTTGTTTCTATAAACAATCTTCAGTATTTCACAAATACTAGACCACTCTTGACTATCATATAGTGATCTTAATTCAGATTTGATGCTTGCTTTGTGTAACTAATACATAAACGAAATAAGATATTGTAGACAACACAACATGTATAATAATTTCTACTGCTAATATATAAGGAATCCATCTTACATGCTCCATATTAAAAAAATTAATATGATGTCTGTGAATACCTTTTGGGACAATCCCAACATTATTTTATACCGATCATAAAAGATGTCTTTTCAAATCCAATGCCAAGTATTAAACAACCAAACTAAAAGGATTTTAACATGGGTACATCATAAATAATTATAAGTTTGTTGTTTACTTATAGTTTTAGAAATATGTTAGTATATTTATAGTTTAGTCTTACAGACACACACTTCTTCTGCTTTTTGATTGAAATTGAAACCGTTTGATTTTTCCTATTAAAATATTTGCTCAACTATGGTCATTGGTAAATGATGCATTTGTATCAGTTCTTGGATCCTATGCGAAACTCACAAACTCAATATGGATCCCATTGACTTCAAGACACTTTGATTGTTATGTGCAAATAGTGTATTCTAAATCATTATTTAGAATTTTGTTTCAAAATATGTACCAAAACACAATTATATTGAGCGATACTTTTGTCAGTAAACTTCTTATTAATTCAAGCACGTTGAACGATGAATCTGTTACATTAGTTACAATATTTGAAATTTACATTGTTATTCTTATCAATGTTGCTTACAATATTCCAATTTTCCAACTGCAATCAGCTTCATCTCGAAGACACACATATCCCTTCAGTACAACTATTAAAATCCTATTTTGATATTGTACTTGGAATTCATTTGGATTTGAGCATCATGCCGTATGACAGAGTCAATACTTTTAGAGGCTTATTGACAACTGAGGAAATTCTATTTTCTCAATATTGGTAAGAAATTCACAGTTTCTCTTTAATGTGCAAGAATTCTTATTAGACATTCTAATGTGTTGTGTCCATTTAGGCTTGCTTAATTTCATTTCATCCTTCGTAATTAGTTTTATCTTTCGATCGTATCCAAATTTATTTTATAACCAATAATTCCTGAAAGAAATTCCTTCGTCACGAAGCCCATCTCTCAAAATAACAATTGTTTCTCAGTGCAATGGAATAGATATTCATAAACATTTCATGAGTTACCTTTATATATGTATAAAATTGATTTACTTTATAGTTTATGAAACTTATGTTCATAACATAATTTAGTCAACTAATATTGGTTGGTCCTAAAGAAGTCCTGAACTTCTTTAAATGTTTCACACAAGATCCCTTACAAGCAAATATTACATGTAGGCTCCGAATCACACAACCCATTAACTCCTCGACCTAGGATATGTAGGGGTTACTTATCAACTCTTATTTTGTATGATCTCATAAAT
This sequence comes from Allium fistulosum, assembly GCA_030737815.1. Classification (NCBI taxonomy): domain Eukaryota; kingdom Viridiplantae; phylum Streptophyta; class Magnoliopsida; order Asparagales; family Amaryllidaceae; genus Allium; species Allium fistulosum. The sequence continues at coordinate 1,136,015,178 of CM060904.1, forward strand.
TATGTTTATATGAATTTAGTTTCAACCTATATACTTACTCTTAAGTACACATCTTTATAGAAAGAAGTTAACTCAACTTCACTCATTATTAGTCGTTCTTTATCCAGCAAAGACCGATTACTTCTTATCGATGCACTATTATCTATCATAGGAAGTAGTGACTTTTGAGATAGAATCTTATTTTTTTGATACATTTGGAACCATTTTCCAATATACTCGCATATTCGATCAAATTGAATTGCTTTATTTTCTTTTGCACGTTTTGTTAATTACTTTCATTTTATATTTATCATCTTATCATAAACATACTACATATGTATCAAATACACATGTTCATGTTTTTCATAATCCATTGGTGAATTTAGCAAGGTATGTTGAACCATTTTGGTATCATTAGACATATGGTTGCATACATCTGTATGTATCGATCTAAAGTGTTCATCCACTCTTATGTCGCTCTAACTGAATGGGTGCTTTACCTGTAATTGTTTGGGATACAATTCACCAATATCATATGATTCATAATCATATGAGTAAAGAGTTATTTCTCGAAATTGCAGCTTAGTCCATAATCCCAAAATAACTGTAAAAAATTTCAGATACTTCTGCATTTTCTGATGCATCACTTTTGTTATGAAAACAAATATCACTATCATAGGTTTACCTTATAAGAAATATTCATATTGAAATAAAACCGTATTTATTTTGAATCGATATTGAAAATAGTTCTTATTTCATAATACTTAATATATTTACGAAAATGATTTTTTATAACTTGATGCATCCACTAAGAAGTGCTATATAGTATGCTCTGGCTATTTCTTCTATTATTATAATAGCTTATGAAATAATGTAGCTCCATTTAGCCATTTATTATGGAATTTTATTTCAACAATGTAACAAGTTTATAGTCGATAATTTCAGATCAAATATTTTGAACTCAAAGAAATAAGTTTAAGAGAAAATGATTTTCTATATGAAAATACTGTTTGTTTTTGGTGCTTTTACTGAGAACTAGAAGCTCGAAGCTTCAGCTTCATCCACTTAACATTTTTCCTAACAGCATTGTTTGCCACTTGGAAAACATGCCTCCCAAACCAAGAAAAGATGTTAACAAAGGAAAAAACATCACATCCAGCAGTCTTCCAGATCCAGCTACCACGAATCAAGTAAATCGTCCTCCTCCAGTAGCAGTAACAAATGAAGGACACGCTAATCCGACCACTCCTGCCACAGAACAGCCCACAGCAATTACTAGGGCAGATTTGGACAGGGTTGTGGTTGAAGTAACTAACCGCTTCACGTCCCAGCAGGAAGCCTTGGTGGACCATATCATGTCACGCTTAAGGGATGCTGAAGAGTCCAATCGCAACACTGAATCATATGGCGAGTCCCAGTCTGGAGGATCTCAGAGACAACAAAGATCTTCCTTCTTCGAAGGAGCTAACGGCAGAAGTAGCCATGGTAGGATCCGAGATCGAGCACAGCCCAAAGTTAGGCCTGAGGAAACGTTTGGTACCGAACCCAACGGGGGAGGTACCGGGCGAAGGTCAACTGTAGCTGAGCCTGTCATACTGCCTAACCACGGAAACGCCAGTGAACGGGGCCGAGCTAGAGTCCAGCCCGAAGTTGGACCCGAGGAAGTGCTTAGATCAGAACCCAGTAGGGGAAGATCAAGGCAAGGGCCTACTGCAGCTGACCCTAGCATGCTCCCAGAAGATCAAAGGCAGCTATTAGAAAATATGAGGAATGATAGATGATACCATCCCTACAGGTCATCTGGACGGAATCAATCCCACAGAACAGAACCAAACTCATTTCTATCTACTCCAAATTTTGATGAAAGGATGGCACGCTTATTCAGAGAGTGCGTCCAACGGGAGCAAAGAGATCGAGGGATAGGCACTAGGGTAACCATCCCTTTCGCCCGCAATATCGAAATTGCTATCACTCCCCGAGAATGGAAGATGCCAACAATGGAACCTTACAAAGGAACCTCCGACCTCATTGTACACTTACAGAGGTACACACAACATATGCTCATGAGTGGAGCGACAGAGGGAGTACTATGCAAATGCTTTCCGCTCTTCTTAGCAGATCTCGCTACCTCCTGGTTCTGTCATCTACCCCAGGGATCCATCAGCTCGTGGGAAATGTTGAAAGAAAAGTTTATCAGTCAGTTCCGCATCCATGTGGAACAACCTAAGGACGCTTATTCCTTATCCAGCGTCAAACAGAAACCTGGAGAGAAACTACAGCAATACCTAACCCAATTCAATGCCGCGGCAGCCGCGGTCCAAGATGCCGATGAGAAGCTTATCCTAATGGCCCTCTGTAGTGGTGTGCATCCGGACACTAAATTTGCTAGAAGGTTGACGAAAGAAAAACCAGCTACTTTACCCGATTTCTTCCATGAAGCCGGGAAATATATGAGGCTTGAGGATGCTGCCGTTGAGGGGCAGTCAGGACAGCAAAGGAAGGCAACTCATAGCAACGCCCCTGCTGTGGCAAGGGACGTTCGAAGAGATGATTCCAGAGACAATGCTGGGGGCAAGAAGGGAGAAAAGCGCCTATATCGGCCTGGACCGAGATTCGACACTTACACTCCTTTGAACGAGACCGTCGAAAATATCTTCCTTGCCACCCAAGGCGAAGTTAGATACAAACGCCCACCATACAAGAAGGAATCAGATAACGCGCAGAAGTCTGGAAAGTTCTGCCGCTTCCACGAATCTCACAGGCATGATACCAATGAATGCCATCATCTCCGGGATCTGATTGAGGAACACATCAGAAGGAAGAAGCTGGAACGCTATGTAAAAAGTCAGGACAGGACTCCAGCTCCTGCCAATGAAAACCCAAGGCTACCCTCACCAGAGACCGGCAGAGGAAACCGCAACGCTAGCGGCTCTAGTCAAGAGAAGATAGTGGTCCATACCATCTCGGGAGGACCGCACATCGCAGACAGGAGCTGGAAAGAGATGGAAAGATATGGAAAGTCGCTCAAAGACAATAAAGACTGTGTCAATTCAGTTATAGAAGAACGCCACCCGAAAAGGAAAGAAAGTGATGACATCACATTCGGTAAGCGTGACCTAGAAGGAAGGCAATACCCTCACATGGATCCCATGGTTGTCTCTGCCCGGCTCGGTCCCGCCGAAGTTTACCGAATCTTAGTGGACACTGGAAGCTCAGTAAATATCCTGTTCAAACAAATACATTTGAAATAGAAATCATATTTCTCATTCCATATTAAGCATCTTTCAGTATTTTATACGATTCTCATTTCAGATGTCTCTTCACGAAGCAGAGGTGATCATTTACTCTCTTCGTCCCAACTGTGCCTAAATTACATCCACTCTCATACATTCGCTTTTCTTTCTAGATGGTTGAACTATTCAAAAGAAAACCTTAATTACATGATTGCACCAAATTCCTTACAAGATGCATTCGAACATTCTTAACATTTAAAGATATCGAATAAGTTGCACCTTACATAAAATGATCAAACTGACATTTCAGTGATTAAAATCCTAGTTCCTTCTTATAGCCCTTGGTTAATGTTACATCTAACACAATTAGATCCTTACTGCAATCAATCATATTGAATACACTATCTCATACTATGGTTTACTTGCTCATTTCGAAGGAACCGATTCATCGAGGTTTTGTACAGTATGAACTGCGACCGTCCATCATATACATTTTATGTGATTGAATATCGATCAATTATCCATATCCTTGTATTTATAAGAGTTCAAAGCTTAGAGAAAATAATTCCCACTCTCGGGCAAATAGATATTTAAGTGACTGAGACATGAATGTTTTAGTAGTTGTATGAATTAGCTCTTGCATGGGTCTTGAAGTGACGACTTGCCAAAGATCTATTGGTATGTATATTTTATATTTCTATGTTTACCTTAATTTAGTTCATTTGTATATTTTAACTGATAAACATTTTATGAATCATATCAGTTATCGAAGTATATTATTTTAACTTGTATAGCATATCTTCTTACAATATTAGAAAGGTTAAATGTATTCATTTCACCTTTCTAATAAAGCTTCCACTAGATTTTTATGTTTCTCAAAACCTTAAGAAAAATGTATAAATTTCTGATTTCTTTAGTAGACATCCGAGCTCGCTTGCCTTGTCTGACCTTAAGGAATATCAACAAATCATAGGCGCACAAGCAGTGAATAACATTTTATCTATTGTTTAATATACAACTCCTAACCCATGATCTTTGTTTTACTCTCATCTCGACCTTGAGGAGTATCAATAAATCAAAAGAGATTATTCACTCATACCCACCATTTCATGACAGCCTAAGTATAATACATGTACCTTAAGGAATATCAACAAATTCGTGCATGTATCTTATCGTCTAGTCAATATATTAATAGTATTGCATATAACATCTCTAGCTTGAAGAATATCAACAACTAGGGAAAATGCAAGTAATCTATTAATATATATGGGAGATGACAACTTTTATATTAAGGATTCATACTCTTATATATATATGTATGTATGTATGTATGTATGTACACATTGAGTGATATCGATTTAGGGAATAATGTTTTTTCTTATGAAATGCCCTTGTATTCAAGTGTCGAACATATCTGAAATCATGGTACATGCACATATGATTATACGTTCATATTGTATAAGTTTAATTCATTTATTATTATTTATAATTTAATTACCTTATACTATTCTTATGCATGTTATCAATTAAATCTTATTTAATTAATTTTAATTTATTAATTTAATTATTTTAAACTTTAAAATTTTATTTTATTCATCTTAAATAATTTAAGATGAATATTAATTATAATATTTATAGTTATATATACATATATCATTATATATATATATATATTATTTAACATTTAATTAATTTATCTATCAAATAAGTATTTTATTTAATTAAATATTTTAGTAATTTCAAAAATTATTTTAATTTATCTTTAGATAATTTAAGATAAATATATACATAAATATATATGTATTATACTATAACATTTATAATTATATATATATATATATTATTTTAATTAATTAATTAATTATTTAATATTTTTTTACATTTTCAAATTAGATTTTGAAATTATCCTAAAGCCCAAATTAAGTTGGGCCTTACAATTGGGCCTACTTTTTTGAACTTACTACATTATTTAGCCAGGCTAGTAGCCATGGAGGGGAGAGTACTAGATTATCCAACCCCAAGCATAATAACTACCATTCTAGACACCTAAATGACAGGTAGGCTTTATTAGTTGCCTATAAAATTGCTAATTTAGACCGCATAGACCAGTAAGTTTCTAATACCATTCTTGGAACCGAGCGGGTTGAGTGCGGGTGAAATAAATGAATTTCAATCTTTTTTTCTATTTTGGATCGTAATGGATCTATGAAGTCTAATATAATACTAGATAGAATCTAGTTGGTTTTTAACAAAATTATATTTTATTATAATATATTTGTTTTATTTAATTAATCTTATTAATTAAATATGTATAATTAAGTTATATATATGTTATGCCATATATATATGGCAAGGATCGGCTACACCTCTATTCCCTTTTGATTTCAATCATATATTTCGATTTAAATAATATACTTTATCTCTCTTGTCATCTCATTATATTATTTAAACTGGAATGTGTGGTTGAAATCAAAGGGGGATAGAGATGTGGGAAGAATGAGGCACGACCTATCCTTATATGTATGTGTGTGTGTGTTTGTGTGTCTATTTATACATGCAATAATGAAGACATAACTTAATGACATGGTGTATAATTATGTGGTCAATATACACATGAATAGATATTGGATTTATATCTATCATGTATATATTCGATATATATATATATATATATATACACACACACATACATGCATATATTAATTTCCTCAAGATTACTTAATGTAAAACATATGTGCACGCGTGCATATACACACACAAAAAGGTAATATTTATAACTAAATTGAATTCATAAAATAAATTTAATTATCATATTTTAAACAAGTCAAATGATTTCAATTTTAAATCTAAAGTCAAAATATCTAAGTTTGACTAAGTCAAAAATTTTAAATTTCAATTTAAAATAAAAATTATGTGTTTGATTTGGTAAAACATTTTCAAATTCAAAATAAGATCTAGAATAGCTTGATGTGATATCCTTGATTTAGTGGAGCTTTAATATTATATAATATATATTCATATATATATATATATATATAATATTTTGTCAAAATTATATTTTAATTAATATACATACATATGTATATAATCATTTTAAAAATATAAATATATATATCAATATAATGAATAATTAGATAAATAAATAATAAATATATAAATCCATATGTGAATAATTCCTTTCGGGCAATGCTATTTTTTAATTCGAAAAACTATTTTTAATTTATGCATATAATATAAAAAAAAGATAATGATTTAAATATTAGTATATTATAAATATATATAATATAAAATACTTTCGGCTGAAAACAATTTTTTTATTTGCCAAAAGTTTTTTAAACAATATATATATATATATTTATATATTTCATAAATTTATTTTTAGAATACTTTATGTTTAACATAAATAAATAATTATTTTAAAATTCAAAAGTTATGTATCATATTTAGGTAAATATTTTATACATATTAAATATGAGAATGGCTGAAAATTTGAATTATAAACATATATTAAAATTTTAAATCATTAATCATTTGAATTAAAACATTTATTTCAATGGTTTAGGGATAAAATCAAATATAATAAATAGCGAAGAACAATATATATATATATATATATATATAATTATGATAACATGATTAACAAATGTATAAACTGAAATTAGAATAATACCTTATTAGACAAGACCATTGAACACATCTTGATTTATGTGTTCTTCTAGATCCATATTGAATCGATATCCTAGCATTGCAACAGCTTGGAGTATTCACTATTATTATTAAATTTAAGGAATTTTGGCTTAACCAATTTTTGACATTAGGAGGAAGGGCATATTCTCATGGCTAAGACAAGAGTATTGAGGGGTTAAGAAGACGAAGCAAACAAGAGAAGATAATTTTATTTATATAGTGGAGGAGGAGGAAACAAATTCTCCTACTTGTATTACTTCTCCTCTTACTAATTCATGGATCTACATTTTGAATTTGGAACCAAAAATATCTTGTATTTCCCCTTATTATGGCTGACCATAAATAGGGCTTTATTGTAATGAGCCACTTTTCCATATAGTCTAAGCTGACAATATAACCGCACATGTCAACTCAAATTGCACAAAAAGGCGGATTGTTAGGGGTGAAGAAGAAAGAGGTAGAAGAAGAAACAGAAACAACAACATAGAATCTTACCAACGCAGCGGATAAAAATATAATATATAATAACAGATCTTTATACAAATAAACTGTATCAATTAATACACATACAATAATTAGAGTACAACAATCCTCAGCCAATTTGGACAGCTATAATAACTCATCCTGATATACATAACCCACACAACAGAAATAACCAAGTACGTGGTATACGTCTGAAATCCTCCACCTCGTCTCTTGGGGTCCATAGCATCCTTTTCTGAATCTGTAATACTCGGTCTGACCCGAGTATTATAATAAAATAACACCCAAGTCAGTCTGGAAAACCAGCATGAGAAAACACACTCAATTTGAATTATTAAAGTTATCAAAATCCTTTGAAAAACAAAGGTATCTCGTAAGACTGCGTCACACATAAACACGACGGGTTTTTCCCTTACGATAACCAAAACGTTTTATAGAAAATCTCGTGATATTATAATAGTGTCTAAGTATAAATACTTATAAAAATAGCCGAAATTGTTACATTAATTAAATTCTAGCATACTAGGCTCTACAAACAAAACCGTAAAGGTTCATAGTGGATTTTGGATTCCATATAATGACTGGGCTACTGGGGTACCGCCCATCACAGTACACCTTTAGAAGAATGTACCGAGGACCTCGCCGGGATCCCCTGCCACATAAGACCGGCCTACCCCTAACCTGGATAGTACCGAATATGTTATCACCCGGGTGTTCCCACCCTTAAAATCGAGCGCTCACTTTTCCATGCACAACCATATTCATAATTTATATATATATATATATATATATTCGAGGGTATCTTGAAAGGTGGTAACATACCCTAATTGGGTGCGACCCACTTAGCCTTGCTGCATCTCCCCTGTTTTAGTCGTTCCCGGTTGATGAGGCTTGAGGCTAACATTTACCTTTCAAGAACAATTCCACTTAGAATGCTCATCGTCCTCCAATGACGGTGTTCTGATAGCATTCATCCATACAAGTTGTCCAAGGTCTGGACAAACCGAGTCGCCGTCTTCACCAACTTTCCCGATATTACCATTCGTAACGTTCAAATCGGATCGAAGTGGTTTTTGGAAAATTAAATCTGATCCTGGTCTCTTCAAATCGATCAACGAATTTGGCCAAAATTGGTTGTCGGTTATTTAACTATCAATAAAACATCCATAAGCAGACATCGGCCTTATTATAAATTTTTCCCAAAAATTTATTTCCAAAATATCTTTATAAGATATATATTCAAATCCCTTCCAAATTTTCCAACATTTGAAATGATTTCAAATCCTTATATTTTCAACGGAATATTCCCAAACCTCTCCAATACTTAGAATATTTTCCAACTCCATTTTTATGTTCAACACTTAGGAAGTATTCCATTTATTTCCTATTTCCTATTTTCTCAAAATCATTTACAATTTATTTGTAAATTCCTTAACTCGTTTAGAACGAATTCCATAAGTTCCGGGATTCCTTAAAAAAAATTCCTTTGCTATTTCCCGAAGTCAATACACTTTTTATTTAACTATTTCGGAAATTTTCTTATATTTTTTTCCAAATTCCATTTTGAGAATTTCTCCTATAAATCCCATCCTACTGAATAAACCCCGTTTCCAGATTCTCGAGAAGATTCATAAATAAATTTAAATCATTACAAACTATATATATATATGTAAATAAAATAAATATTTAAAACAATATTAATTTATCTTTAAAGCATGTTCAAGTAATTATTTAAATTATCAAAACACTTTTTATAAAACATCAATAACTCAATTTTAGTTAAACAAATCAATTTTCAAGGTTGATTTAAAAGTAGAATTTATTAAAATAAATATTAAGTATTTGAAAATTTTACTTTTCAATGTATTCCAATTCTACTAGTTCAAAGTTACATAGTTTAATAAATAAAAAATTTCCTTTTAAAAACAACTTAGCTTCTTAAAATTAAAAATATATTTTTAAAATCCCATTAAGCAATTCAATTTATAAATTCCCCTCGATTCATATTCCATCGATTCCATTCCAACATCCTATCCATTTTCACTTTTCAAAAATAGTATCCACTATTTTTCTCAGCCCGATTTCCATACCCTAATATAAATTCACGCTATGAATTTATATGTCCAATTTATCATCTGATATCGATTTCCTTTATTTATAAACATCGTTTATAATTTATATCTCCTTTGAGTTTCACTTTTTATAAAATCAATCACATTTATAAAATTCCATTTTATAAATCCAATTCCTTATAAATTCCATTTTATTCTGCCAATATGATTTTTAATATCAATTTCAACCCTTTTATATTTTTCCAAGGTATCATTTGAAAATTTCTTATATAAATATTTTAAAAATCTCTATTTAAACAATTACGGATAGTTAAGTACCACCAAAATCAAATTTATCGTTTATTCAACCAATCTCTTTTTAAATAGTCCAATTTCCCATATAATTATTTTTATATTCAAAATCCCCTTTTAATTCCTTAAAAAAAATTAAAATAATATCTATGGTATCTAAAAATATCAAAATTTAGGCCAGTGCTACTATAGCATTTAATAATTTAAACCATACAACAATCCAACAGATTATTCAACCACATCATATATTTTATATATGAAAAACAATAAATATTTTTGAGGAATCCAGTTGGATCCCTCCAACCTGTTTTTTCCCTGCATCCATAGATGCTAGACAACATAGAATACCAATCCCACTTCGAGGGGGATATCGTGGTAATATAGGGTCATATGCTATTATACGGGGCGCATAGGGTCTCATCCGCTCCAATCGGCGGGTATATATCCAACTACTAATATATATACTACTATATATATAACATCCAAACTGATAATAATTTATAAATTCATCCAAACAACCAATAATTTAAATTCAACATTTTTAAATTATACTAGCAATCCAATTGAGTGACATTTTACTCACCTTGATTTTCTGAATTTGTTAATCGTTCCAGTCCCATATTTATTCCATTGTAATATTGTTGCCGCGGACCCAACGTGACTTGTTACGTTACTTTTAGACCTCGTATAAAAGTTATACAAATTTTATAAGCATTTGATATAACTTAAAAAAATTATTTAACGATATACACTTAACCTTAATTACCCATTTTCTTCTTCTTAGGCGAATGATAACCAGCACACTCAACCATCCAGGCTTCGGCCACCACCCCTAGCCTCCCCATAAACTTCTGCTGTTACCGAAGATCGACTTCCACTACTTCGACCTAGCCACTCCACGAAACCAGACCTACTTCTTGTTTCTTTCCAGTCTCTGCTCTCTCTCCTCTCTTGATTCCAACCACCCAAAAAGAAACTTGCAAATCCATCGAATCCTAGCTCGCGCCAACTCCACGTGTACGCATGCGCGATTCGATCACCAAACTCTAGCACACCTCGACCATCACGGTTTCCCTTCGCGACTGCCTCGAACAACTCCAAGTCGACCAAATAGTTTCCTCCTCCCCATATCGATGATCGCGACCCACCTCTCCAATCGCCTGCGTACGAAACCAACATCGCGTCTCTTTCACGCTAAACCCACCGACGGGGAACCCCTGCGACTCGCGTCTGCCAATCGCGCAACCCACTTACGCTGCCAATCTCGACCGTGCCTCTCTTCCCCCGCGATGAGTCGCGACTTCCCACGCTGATCGTATATGATTTTGATTGTCTCTTTTTTTTTTCTTTCAATCTGACTTCGTGATTTAATTTGAGGAAACAGGAGAAAAGGGATGACGGAATTTGTTATTTCCTTCATTCTATTCAATCCCTTCCCCTTTTTTATTTTGTATAAATGATCTGACTTCGTTTAAAAAGAAGAAGGAGAAGTAGACGCGACTTAAACAGGAAGAGGGTTAGGTACGTACGAAGGTAGGTCGGCACCTAGGGTGGCTGAGAAGACATTATAGGATTTGACTTTGATTTATAATTTTTTATATTAAAAATATCTCGTATTGGGTAACTAAAAATATACAATCCTTATCGAGGCATGCCGCCAGGCGCTCCTAATGTCAAACCCTTATTCCAAACCTAATGGAATAAGTTTCGAGTTCGAATACGATCGTATGTGGAAGATAGCTTTTTAAATCGACTATTTAAATCAAATTCAATTAAACTATTTCTATGCGTTTTCAGATCGCACGACTAAACGGTAAATCCAAACGCTACGAAATTTAAAATATGATAATACACTATTACGGATCCAATGGAACTAGTTTCGTCGAATTCCGAGACTGTGCCCCGATTCGCTATTTTAACGGGTCGATTAAATTGACGATTTCAAAAATTTACGAAATCGCTTGAAATTTTCAGTTTTAAAATATTACTAACTAAATTATAATTTCAAATCCAATATTTAAACCATTTAAATATCCAAAATCAAACGATAAAAAATCCGGGTAGTTACATTCCTCCCCCTTAAAAGAATTTTGTCCCTGAAATTGCTAAGGTAGGACGAATACTCCAAACCCATTAACTTATCCAAACCCACTTAGTTAAAACTCGATATTCACTTTTCTATATTTATAAACCTACATTCACTAACTAGTTCCAAACATTCATCCAAACCCTTTTATTTCTCAGTTAATTTCAAAAATCAATTTCTAGTTAACAAAAATTTTCTAACACCCTAAATTTCCAAAATACTTTGACAGAATCTACTTTGTACGGAGGACCTTTTGCAATATTACAAGAGAGAGAAATATATATACATCGACCCACATGGTCGGAAAACACAATATATATCAATGTTTATTATTTTTGCGATATTTAATCCAAAAATGTAACTTATATTAGCATTTTTAAGCGAGCGGTTTATTTTATATGCAATTTGTTTGACCAAATCTAGCCAAATGGTCTTCTTATACCTGTACTTACTCAATTTTAAACACGTAAGTACCAAAACATGAAATTTTAATAACACTTCATTTATTTAGCTAGTTAAACACATAAATTTCATAAACAATGCATTCTAACATATAATCATAAGCAATTATAAGGTTCCAATACTAATTTAATTACTTTCAATCGATCCATATCTCATTTCATTCAATTCGAATGATTTACAACTCAATTTTCTTTCATTCACTTCATATTTATACCGAACGAACTCATATCCATTCCAAATTGATTTAAAAATCAATTTTATTCACTTTCTATTAATTCATAGAATTTTATTTACTTCCGTTTACGTCAAACGACCATTTTTCCATGCAAATTCAGTGATTTTCATTTAATAAAATAACCACTAAAGCTTATAGTTATTTTAAATTGATTCCAAATCAATTTATATTCAATTTTGTTCCATTTCAAATTGATTCTCATTCCATTCATATCCATACTCCTTGTATTCAAATCCATTTTATTAAGCTCGGAATCATTCCATGCTAATTTATTAAATAACCATTTCATAAATTTATTTGAGCCCAGTTTCCATCCAAAATTATTAAATTAAGTTTATTTGTTTATTTTTAATTAATTCAACTATATAACTTGAGTTTATTACCCTTGCAATCCCATTTCAATTTTAGATTGATTCTTATTCAATCAAATTCCATTCCATTTATTAATTAATTTAATAAGTCCATTCATTTGATCCACTTCAAAACTTAACTTCATACTCAAATTCATTTAATTAATATCCCAAGTCATATTCAATTTATTTACACTTAAATTGAATTTATTTATAACTTAAGTCATCATCATTTCAACCCATTTCTATTTTATTCAAATATATTCAATTCGCTTACTTTTTAAGTCAACTTTAATTTATAACTCAAGTTTCACATTCAATTTTAATTTTAACCCATAATCCAATTTACTTAACCAAGTTAAGCTCCATTCCCATATTCAATTAACTAATTTATTTAGCTAATTAGTTCAATTCCATTTTATAACTCAATATCTGATTTTTATTTCAAAACTCACTTCATTTAATTTCTTGAGTCCCAAATTCATTTTATAATTCAAGTTTGGATTTTATTTCCTTCACCAAAATATCACACCAATTTTATTTTGGTTGTTCTATTCCATTTTTTTCCCCAGTTTAATGTGTTACACAACTTACTTTTCACATTTCCATCAATTTTATACTCGAGTATATCACATTTTATTTTTAACTCAAGATTTACATCACTTCATAGATTAAATATATATTTATTCCAATCAAAATTTTATAACTTATAGTTATCTAGTCACTTTACAATCCAAGTTTATATATTCCATTCAATTTTCATTTAACTTGCATAAGTTAAATTTTAATTTCACACAATTCGTTTGAATCCAATTAAGTAAGAATTTCATTCCAACTTCAAAATTTTCCACACTTCCTTACTTATATTTATTTGTTCCATTCACTTATTCATTTTCAATTCAATTCATTTAATTAGTTCACTTCACCAATTTATTCCATCTAACTTTGCTTGAGTTAACTCTCCATTTCATTAATTTATTCCATTAAATTCATTCAAATCACCATCAATTAATTTCTAAAATTTAATTCATTCAACTTAACTTAAGTTGAATTCCATTTAATTTTATATCTCAATCCCAATCGATACCATTTCCAATCCAATTTTATTTAGCTTAGCTCAAGTTAAATTTTATTCATTTTAACTTACTCAAGTTAAAATTTATTTCCAAAATTCAATTTCTATATTTTTCTTTCAAATCATTCACCATTCATAAGTTCATAACTTAATTTCTGATATTTCTAGAACATTTAATAAGGATTTCAAAAATTTTAAATGCCCGGTATTTATTTCAAGTCACTTTGAAATCAAATATATACACATATACTCTTTTTGGTTTAACAAACCACTTCCTTTGAATTTCAAAATCAACCCGATTTTATCTAAAACAATTCCTTTTGGAATTTTTAAACAAAACTTGTTTGCTCAACAAATCTAAAATATCAATTACGGTAGCAATTTGTCACTTAGAAACTCAAAAATGAACACCGATGATGTCGCGATCATCATCGGAATTATTTTCCAGCGACTGTAGTGAGTCCAGTGCTACATCACTTTCAAAATCCATTTAAAACCATTTTTATTCGAAAAATAATTTCAAATAATACCATTTTTATTTTCACATCACTTCAGAAAGTATTTTCCAAAAATCTCCGGGATTTAGAGGTCGTTTGGTTTATTTTGTATTTTATGTTTTGAGTTTTCAACATTAATTACAAAATATGAGAAGAATGAAGGAAGGTCGGAAGGGATGAACGGAAGATTGAAGGGGACCACGAAGTGGATGGAGTAACGATGGAAGGATGAATTGTTGCTCGTGCTTCCGTTTTTCTCAAAACACGAAAAATGACAAAATTTTTCCAATTTCTGGTTTGAATCCATTTTTAGTTTTTAATCCACTTGTATAATTCATTCTTATACAATCTAATTTGGTTTTTATAAACTATTTCAAATTTTAAAATCTTATTTTGGTTATATAATAATAACCAAACACATCAATTCACTATAATAATTTTTCAGAAAATTACTTCTTTTATATCAAAATATAATTTGGGCAAAATTATTTCATTTACCCTCTTCAAAACCATACTGTGTCGGTTTACCTGGTTCAAGTGTTTAGAAACTCCTATTGATTTAGTGGCGTCCTACTACTGGACCAGAATTTATATGCCACTCAACAGATAAATCAACACAATACAAAATAATTTATCTTCACTAACAAATACGCACTCATATCTATTAATACACTCAATTCATTTTAGGGTACTACTGACACTATCTCTAATGAGTAATCCCCACCAAAGCCAAGGTTCTTTCTTAACCTTCAGCTCCGATACCACTTTGTAACAAACCACTTTTCCATACAGTCTAAGCTGACAATATAACCGCACATGTCAACTCAAATTGCACAAAAAGGCGGATTGTTAGGGGTGAAGAAGAAAGAGGTAGAAGAAGAAACAGAAACAACAACACAGAATCTTACCAACGCAGCGGATAAAAATATAATATATAATAACATATCTTTAAACAAATAAACTGTATCAATTAATACACATACAATAATTAGAGTACAACAATCCTCAGCCAATTTGGACAGCTATAATAACTCATCCTGATATACATAACCCACACAGCAGAAATAACCAAGTACGTGGTATACGTCTGAAATCCTCCAGCTCATCTCTTGGGGTCCATAGCATCCTTTTCTGAAGCTGTAATACTCAGTCTGACCCGAGTATTATAATAAAATAACACCCGAGTCAGTCTGGAAAACCAGCGTGAGAAAACACACTCAATTTGAATTTTTAAAGTTATCAAAAAACAAAGGTATCTCGTAAGACCGCGCCACACATAAACATGACGGGTTTTTCCCTTACGATAACCAAAACATTTTATAGAAAATCCCATGATATTATAATAGTGTCTAAGTACAAATACTTATAAAAATAGCCAAAATTGTTACATTAATTAAATTTCAGCCTACTAGGCTCTACAAACAAAACCGTAAAGGTTCATAGTGGATTTTGGATTCCATATAATGACTGAGCTACTGGGGTACCACCCATCACAGTACACCTCTAGAAGAATGTACCGAGGACCTCGCCGGGATCCCCTGCCACATAAGACCGGCCTACCCCTAACCTGGATAGTATCGAATATGTTATCACCCGGGTGTTCCCACCCTTAAAATCGAGCGCTCACTTTTCCATGCACAACCATATTCATAATTTATATATATATATATATATATATATATATATTCGAGGGTATCTTGAAAGGTGGTAACATACCCTAATTGGGTGCGACCCACTTAGCCTTGCTGCATCTCCCCTGTTTTAGTCGTTCCCGGTTGATGAGGCTTGAGGCTAACGTTTACCTTTCAAGAACAATTCCACTTAGAATGCTCATCGTCCTCCAATGACGGTGTTCTGATAGCATTCATCCATACAAGTTGTGGGGCACATAGGGTCTCATCAGCTCCAATCGGCGGGTATATATCCAACTACTAATGTACATACTACTATATATATAACATCCAAACCGATAATAATTTATAAATTCATCCAAACAACCAATAATTAAAATTCAACATTTTTAAATTATATAGGGTTATCCGCTATTATGTGGGGGCACATAGGGTCTCATCCGCTCCAATCAGCGGGTATATATCCAACTACTAATGTACATACTACTATATATATAACATCCAAATCGATAATAATTTATAAATTCATCCAAACAGCCAATAATTAAAATTCAACATTTTTAAATTATACTAGCAATCCAAATGAGTGAGATTTTACTCACCTTGATTTTCCGAATTTGTTAATCATTCCAATCCCGAATTTATTCCATCGTAATATTGTTGCCGCAGGCCCAACTTGACTTGTTACGTTACTTTTAGACCTCGTATAAAAGTTATATATAAAAATTTTATAAGCATTTTATTTAACTTAAAAAAATTATTTAACGATATACACTTAACCTTAATTACCCATTTTCTTCGTTTTAGGAGAACGATAACCAGCACACTCAACCATCCAGGCTTCGGCCACCACCCCTAGCATCCCCACAAACCTCTGTTGTTACCGAAGATCGACTTCCACTACTTCGGCCTAGCCATTCCATGAAACTAGACCCGCTTCTTGTTTCTTTCCAGTCTCTGCTCTCTCTGCGCCTCTCCTTCCTCATGATGAGTCGCGACTTCCCACGTGGATCGAATATGATTTCAATTGTTTCTTTTTTTTCTTTCAATCTGACTTCGTGATTTAATTTGAGGAAACAGGAGAAAAGGGATGACGGGATTTTGTTATTTCCTTCATTCTGTTCGATCCCTTCCCCTTTTTTATTTTATATAAATGATCTGACTTTGTTTAAGAAGAAGAAGGAGAAGTAGAAACAACTTAAACAGGAAGAGGGTGATGTTTGTACGAAGGTAGGTCGACAACTAGGGTGGTTGAGAAGACATTATAGGATTTGACTTTGATTTATAAATTTTTATTTTAGAAATATCTCATATTGGGTAACTAAAAATCTACAATCCCTATCGAGGAATGCCGCCGGGTGCTCCTAATGTCAAACCCTTATTCCGAACTCAATGGAACAAGCTTTGTGTCCCAATTCGATCGTATGTGGAAGATAGCTTTTGAAATTGACTATTTAAATCAAATTAATTTAAACTATTTCTAGGCATTTTCAGATCGCACGACAAAATGGTAATTCCAAACGCTACGAAATTTGAAATCCGAAAATAATACACTATTATGGATCCAATGGAACTAGTTTCCTCGAATTCCGAGACTGTGCCCCGAATCGCTATTTTAACGCGTCGATTAAATTGACGATTTCAAAATTTTACAAAATTGGTTGAAATTTTTAGTTTTAAAATCTTACTAACTAAATTATAATTTCAAATCCAATATTTAAACTATTTAAATATCCAAAATCAAACGATGAAAAATCTGGGTCATTACATTTATGGGCCTTCAATACATCTCAACAGATTTTAAAAATAATTATTGTTAAATCATATTTTAATGTGTATCGATATTATACATCAATACATATACATATATATATTTTATATACACATCCAATCAATTACTTATGGCATCCAAAAAATTTTAATAACACCCAATACATAAAATAAATAAATAATACTTCATAAATATT
Organism: Allium fistulosum; assembly: GCA_030737815.1. Lineage (NCBI taxonomy): Eukaryota > Viridiplantae > Streptophyta > Magnoliopsida > Asparagales > Amaryllidaceae > Allium > Allium fistulosum. The sequence continues at coordinate 1,136,033,226 of CM060904.1, forward strand.
AATTAATTTAGTTAATTTGTAATTTACAAAGAAACTAAATCATGTGGTATTTAAAAGAAATCACCAATACGGTTGTGCGACTCATAGGCCTAGATTCCATTATCAATTAATATCGAACTATTTGAATATTATTGTTAACCCATCACCTTAGCTACCGGAGTGACACTTTGGTCGAATTTATCCCTTATGAATCTTCATCACTAAAATCCAGTTTTACAATTTAAGTGGTACCTTTTAGTAATGACCGTTTACAACAATTCTCTTCGTCAACACTGTATCACTTTAGGAATTATGGAATTAAGTTTTGGTCAAAATTACAATATCATCCACATTTAACTCGATTAGTCTTTAAACAAAGTATGTAGTTCAATAATAATATTTATTATTAACCGTATTGCATTGGCCAGAGACTTTGACTTTGAGTTGACTACAGTTGACCGTGATACTAACCTAATATAACCGAGGGGACGAATTCTCTATTGAAATAGTGTTACGCTTCAATCCAGACCCAACTATAGTCATTCGATTGACACCATGCCATGATTTAACTATAATCAGAGTGAAGTATTCACATTGAAGTTCTACAGTATTCTTAAGTCGAGAGAACTGTGTAATGTCGTCGCTTAGCGAAAATTTCCTATTTGATCTTAGTTATTATTAACCAACTAAAAACTCTCGAATGGGCCATTTCATAGTTATCCAATAACTATCAGTATGTTACTCCTTGGTACCCCTAACAGCCATGAGTAACACACTGCCCAATATTTCGAGAGTCTTATGTACTCTGATCTCAGCGGATGTATCGATATCCTTTCTCGAGACATCTTGACTGTGAATATTTAAAATAATATGTTATTTTATTTTGTGATAATTTTCTCATTATTACAACTTCTTGTAAGTATTATCACATAACATACCTTTTAAAGGATTTTCTACTTAGTATACTTAAAATTAATTACTTAATTAATTATATCACGATATAACAAAGTATATAATATAAATCAAATACCTTTATTATAAACTAGATCGGTCATAAAGTGAGATATGTAGAAAAATTACATAATTGGCCCTAGGCCATACCCCTTGATAGAGTTAGGGATATACCTTAAAGATAATTCTGTAATTATTTGTAAATTATTAACTTTGTAAAAAAATCTCGTTCGAAATAAAAGGTGTTTTTCTTTCTATTACATATTTATTAATTGTTATAATGTGTTATATTAATTAATTATTAAATTTAAATCCATAATGGTATATTTTGCGTGAGAAATTACAATATGCTGTGATTATGAGCAATTTATCATAATATAACAAACATATTGTTTTAAATATTCTTAGTTAAGACGTATCGGGATTGGATATGAATACATTCGTTGAGATTAGAGTATGTAACACTCTCCAAATCTTAGGTAGTGTATTACTCATGGTTGTTGGGGGGCACTAAGGGGTTACATATTGATAACTATTGGATAACTATGGAATGACTCACTCGATAGTTTTCTGTTAGTTAATATAACTAAGGTCAAACAGATTATATTAAAGTGACAATATTACATATTTCTCTTAACTTGAGAATACCGTTGAACTTCAAAAAGCATATTCCACTTTTATTATAGTTAAATTGTGGCATGACATCCATCAAATAACTGGACTTGGGTCTGAGTTCAAGCATTGGAAGTGAAACACTATTCAGTGGAGAATTTGTCTCTTGGTTATATAAGGTTAGTATCACGGTCAACTATAGTGGTCAAAGTATTTAGCGAGAGCAGTTCGGTTAATAATAATTTTTATTATTAAACCAACGATTTTATTTTTAGACTATACAAGTTGAATGTGGACAATATTGGAATTTTTACCAATACGAAATTCCATAAGTCCTAATGCGATTTACTTTTGATGAAGAGAATTTGTGTAAATAATTGCCACTAATGGGGACCAGCTTAAAAATAGTAAAATTGGGTTTTACCAAAATTGTGTAAGAGAAAATTTTGCCAACTATGACATCACTCGTTAAGATGACATGCGAACTTTAGTATTCGAATTGTTCGATATTAATCGCTGACTGAATTTACTCCTTTGAGTCGCACAACCACAATGTTGAATACTCTGAATTACCACATGATTTAATTAATTTATAATTGTTGTAAATTAATTAAATTAATTAATATTTATGAAATATTATTTATTAAATGTAACAACCCGCATATCTATCGATTTTATATTTAAATATTTTATCGTTAGTCGGATGTTAGTCCGAAAAGCTACTTTTTGCATACGGTCAAATTAGGACTCGAGACCACTCCCATTGAGTTCAAAATGACGTTTGCGATCTTTTTGAGTGTAAACTTCGATATGTTTGGAGATAGTGAAATTTTCGACACTTTTTCCCGCCTTTGACTTTGGTTTGGACTGCACCACTTTAGTTCAGCCCAACCCTCTTTCTCATTTGTTCAAACACTTCAAGCTTTGTCAAAAATGGTGGTGGGAAAGAGAAATTAAAACTCCCAACTCAAATTCTATTGCAAATCCGAGATTCAACATCAAATTCAAGTAGAAGATTGTGGATTCAAGCTTTGGATTGCTTCTCCTTGCTTTAAATCTTCATCTTCATCAATTTCGTGGAAAAGGTGAGATTTTTGATCTCACATCTTGCTTATAGATGTCATTGGGCTGTTGGGAATGATCCCCTATTGCATTTGTATGAATATTTGCTTTTGGTTTGGATCGAATCGGCGAAAAACTCCAACTTTCAGCGTTTTTGGGAAATTCCTGAACTTAGGTCGCTCTGGCTTCGTTAGGTCGCTAAGCCTTAGGTCGCGCGTTGAAAAGTCACCCATTTTCTTAGGTCGTTCACGAGTTAAGGCCTAGGTCGCTTGCGTGCTTAGGTCGTTCTGGCTTAGGTCGCAGGGAAATAAGTCGTAGGTTGAAACAGCTTTAAGTCTTAGGTCGTTGCCGACCTAAAATTCCTAGGCAAACCACTAAGTCGCTCAATTTTTTGTTAAGTCTTAGGTCGTTGCCGACCTATAACCTTCAGGCAAATCTTAGGTCGTTTACGAGTTAAGTGTTAGGTCGTTCGCGAGTTAACTCCTTGAGTCGTTCAAAGCTTAAGTCGTTAGGTCGCGTGCCTTGCTAATTCGTTAGGTCGCATGCCCAGTTAAGTCGTTAGGTCGCGTGCCTAGCCAAGTTGTTAGGTCGTAAGACCTTAAGTCGTGCACCTTTAAGTCGAAGCATTTTAGGTCGCTTCCCCTAGACCTCGTTAGGTCGTTCACCTCTAGGTCGCGTGCCTTTAGGTCGCAAGCCTTTAGGTCGCGTATCCTTAGGTCGCCAGTTTTAGGTCGCTGGTTCCCATGCCTCTTAAGTCGCTCGACTTTTGTTAAGTCGTAGGTCGTTGCCGACCTATAATTCCCCAGGCAAACTTTAAGTCGCGAGTCTTAGGTCGCGAACCATGTTAGGTCGCGTACCCTTAGGTCGCGAATCACCTTAGGTCGCGCCTCACTGTTAGGTCGCGCACTTCGATAGGTCGCTCGCATTTAGGTCGCAGACCTTAGGTCGCTCGCGAGTTAGTACTTAGGTCATTTGACCTGTTCTTCAGCTAGGTCGCACGGCAGTCTTTCCCTTAGGTCGTATGACCTACTTCTCCTTAGGTCGCTGGACCAGCTTTCCTTCGCTAAGTCGTACCGTGACGGGGCGCTGCCCCGCACCCCGCCGTGGGCGCTGCCCCCTGGACCCCCGCGACCTGACCGGGCAGGTCGAACCCCGTATTACTCTGCGTAGGCAATCTCTTCTGAAAAACGTTTATCAGAATTTCTACTTTGATGGTTTTGGGATTGACTTCATTGGACTTTACTCACGTCTTCGAACGTGAATTGATTTGTTCTACAATCGTTTTATGACTTGTCACTTTAAAGATATATGAAGGTTTCAATACTAATAGTAAATATCAAAACTCTTTCATCAAAGCGATTTCAACACTATTTTAAATATCAAAAGTTCGTTTTCTCAAACCGATTTTCAATCTACTAGTATATACAAGCCTTTACTTCACTCGAATGAGAAATCGACTTAAACGACTTAGTAAAACGAGTGGTATGAAACGCTTGCGTTCACTTCGTCGGTTAGCTCTTGGACTTGTTCGATTGAACCCTTTTTGTGACAATTTCCTAGTGAAGATTTACAGCTTGTTCGTAAATATTTAAGTTAAGCAAGTGGTTATGGGACATGAAGCTAAACTCATATATTTACTAGCTTGGTGTGATTGACACTTCCTTATGATCATGATGATCATTTTTGTGATTTAGACTAGCGATTGAGCGATGTCTCTTTGTCTACGTGGGAGACTATACCCCGATTATGTGATGTTTCGCCATCACATTTCCTACGGTCTTCGGGCCATTCCTGTGTGAAAATTTAATGGATAGCTTCCATGAGATAACTTCTCGTCATGTGTTTACGCGTAGGTGAGTTTTCATGCTCCCATTCATGTGTTAGGCCTCCCCCCTTTTTATGTGTTTTCTGGATTTCTGATGATGATTTCTGGAATTTTGTGCTTCACCAATTTTCATGATTTTCATTGATATGATATCAGTTTTTGTGCATTGGTGAATTCATGTGTTATTGACTTGTTATGAATACAAGTTTAGGGTATGATACCCTACCTTATCTTTGAGAAGATTCTTGTGATATTGATTAATCTTTTGCTGATTGTCATTTACATACTTATAGTAGTATGTCGTAATAGTTATTTCATGTTCATGCCATGCCATTTACTTTATACCATATCATCTGATATTTATAGTTAGACTGATCCGTTTATTATTTTCTTATAAATAATACTCGGGTCAGACCGAGATGTTACAGGTGCTTCTGCTTGACTTCTCTTCAGGATATTTCTGACTTTTGGCTAACTACTTAGATTAGTAGTTTTTGGATGTACACCTTTGAGATATAGACTCTATGTTGTGTACTTATTCTTTTGTATAGCACGTGTTGCTATTCTTTTGTATTATCGTGGATCTTTCTGACCACTACTCTGATGTACACTTTCATGTGTTATATATTTATTCATATCTTCTTCCGCCTTTGTGATATGGATGTCTGTGACTGATTTATGTTATGATTATTTCTATGTTTGTTTTCCGAAGATTATATATAGCCACCGTGTGATAGCTTTGTGTTTGTACCGGTATGTCGGATTTCCTCCTTAAAAGATATGCATTCTATTCTATCTGACGTATCGGTGCTCGCACAAAGAAGTTACATGGATGGTCGCTCCTCCACAGCCTTATTCTCCGCGCTAATTGACAGCACTACATCGTAGTGTTCTTGGTTAGCTTGGGTATAGAGGTGGGGCGTTATATTAAATTATTTATTTTGATTTTGGTGTAATCTGTAATTAATTGAGTGCTTATATAAAAGTTATATATGCGTATCGATATACGATATCGATAAATATTTAAATTGGACTTAAATGAATTAATTACAAAATAATTTTGGACATTTAACTCGCCTATCCGGATCCATGTTTGGTTGGCCATAAAGGGGTGGTGGGAGTGGATTATATTTGTTCAAATATGTATTTGAATAGGCACATGAGATTAAGTAAAAGAAAGGAGATTTAGTCTCCACCTTTTACTCTATCTAGATGCTTATAAGAAGGCTCTCTGCTCTCATTTTAATCTAGCTTATTTGTGTCCATTATCCAGCCTAAAATCAAAGGAGACCAAGGCCAAAATTCAAATCAAACCAAAGCCAAAACCATAATAAAAAGGATGTAATGTTCATCTTTGGATTGCTGCAACTTCTGCAGATGTATAAACGAATCTGTGTGAGCTATATTCAGTATTCGAGGTGCATTTCATTGGCTATTATTATTGGTAACGTCCTTTATTTTATACTATTCATATATAATGTTGATTCCATAACGATTTATGTATATATATTGTATATTATCACGAATTTGCATATCTCTTTGATGTCAATTTCATATATGCATTCACTATATAATAATAAAATAGATTTCTTATACAAAATTGCATAATATTATTTTTAACAAACATATTTGTATATAGACATTTTTTGAAAATTAAAAATTGATTTTTTAAATAACATATATATATATATATATTAAATTTGAATTTTATAATTTATAAAACATATATACATACACACACGTATACATATATATATATATACCATATATACATTTCACGTTGAAATTTTTTGCTTTTTTATAATCCGTACGGATTATAAATTGTGAAATTATCATATTTTAGGCTTTGGTCGATTTTTTTTAAATTTTGTTTAAAATTAGATTCGACTAAATTAAATAGAAGAAAAACTTATTTTATTTATTAGCTTTGGTTATATAAGATAAAAAATTTGAAATTCTTTTCTGACAAAAAAAGGAATATTTTTGGCTTCAACTAAATTTAAAAATATATATAAAAAAATCAGGAAAATAGGCACAACGACCAACTCAAAAAAAATTTAGGCTGAAGGACAACAATTTTTTTTTGGTTGACGGATAATGCTAGTTATAACTAGCATTTTATATAATGTAAAACTAAATATAATGCTAGTTATAACTAGCATTTTTTATAGTGTAAAAGTTGAATATAATGCTAAATATAACTAGCATTTGGCCTTCGGCTTAAAAATAAAACTTTATATCCTTTAGCCTAATTTTTTTCCAAAGTTTGTCCTTTTTCTTAATTCTCTCTAAAAAAATATTTTTTCTTTCAGCAGAATTTTAAAAAAATCAATAATTTTAACAAATAATATTGCATAAATATTTACATATTATAGTTATTTTAGAATTAAAATTTTATAATATTATACACACACATACATATATATATGTGTATTTCGAATGTCAATAAAAAATATATGTTGTACATACATTTATATTTTAATATATATTATCTTTTGAAATTCAAATTTAGAATAAATATTGTTCAAGACCTAAATATGATTTGGATTTAAGGTTGCTAAGATATTTTAAATATGAATTTAAAGTTCAAACATAGTTAACATGGTCAAATTTAAATTATATATATGTTTTGTATAATTATATACATATGTGTATTAATTTAATATATAAAACAATTACAGACAACAAACACGTATATAAAAGGGCTAATATGTATATTTCGGTGTAAATCCCAGCACTTAGATATAGGCACGTTAAACCATGTACACATTGTATATTGCACATGCACACACACATACGTATATTAGATATACATGTACATACTCTATATCATTTATATAAACAAATAAAATTCTTTTATTAATCAGTAAAATAAAATAATATTTTATTTAAAAATCATTTAGGTAAGATCTAAATTGATTTAGATTTCATAGGCCCAATTAGATCCAAAATGATAATTTTGTTAAAATTCACCCATTTGACCCACTGCATGCTGCTCCAGTTCCAACAATGCAATCAAAGCCCAATAGCCTATGAAGTCCAAATTAGCGGTATTAGGCCGACTAATTAAGCACCTATTTAGTAGGATGTCTAGAAAATAGTGTCTAGACAGGGTTTGGGTAATCAAGTAACCTACCCAGGTACCAGCGTGGCCTGGAAGGTGAAGTGAGCCAAAGGCTATCCCTAACATAAAAAGCATAACTTGAATTTGGGCCTTGGGCTAATGTTCAAAATGTATTTTAAAATTATAATAAAATTTTAAATTTAAAAGGTTAAATTTAAAATAAGAGAAAACTTTATAAATGTTATAAAATTATTTTCAAAATTATTCTAAAAATTTATAAACTAAATATCAAAAATTATTTAAACTAATTAGATTAATAAATTAAATAATTAATTAAATAGTTAATTAGTCAAATTATATAACAAATATAATGTTATATGTTATATTATCTTAAAATGTTTAAGATGATGTATGTATATAATTTTCAAAATACTTTATAATTGATAAAATTGTTTAATTAAATGAATTAATTAAATGATAATTAATATATAAGATAATACATATATATAAAAATATATGTGCATAGCAATAAATGGTATAATATCCATATTCAATTTAAAATGTTTGATTAAATACTATATAATAAATTAAAAGATTTAATTAGTAATATTAATATAAGGTTATACATAAGATTATTATATAAGCTAATTAAATTATAAAATGTTATACGATAATTAAACTTATATAATAAGAATGTATGATAAAATTTAGAAAAATAAGAAACCCTTATTAGATTTACAGAATAAATACACACATATAGTATGCGTACCGTGGATTTAGATGTGTCTGACACTTGAATCATGATTGTATTTCAAAAGAAATACATTACTCCATAAGTCGATATCACTTGATTAAACATATTGAAGATTACGAATCTTTAATATAAAGTTCTCCTCTACGATTTATATATTAATATATTACTTATAGACTTTGTAGTTGTTGCGCATTCCTAAGGCTAGGGATGTTATGTGTAGTACTATTAATATATAGAATATACGAGGTAAGATAACTACATATATTTGTTGAGCTTTCCTCAAGGTATGTGCATTATACTTAGGCCATCACAAAATGTTAGGTACGAGTGAATAATCTCTTTTTATTTATGGAGCTTTCCTCAAGGTAAAGATGAGATTAAGAGAAAGACCATAAGGTTAGAAGTTGTATGTGGTGCAATCGATAAGGAGTTATCCATTGTATATAGGACCCTAATTTGTTAGGCTTTCCTTAAGGTCAGAGTCTCAAGGAATACGAGTCTTAACACCCACTAGTGAAGTTGAAAGACTTCCATGTTTCGTTTTAGGGTTTTGAAAACATAAATATTTTGTAGCAGCTTATTAGTAAAATGAAATGTAATGTTTAACCTTACTAATATTCTAAAGAACATCTACTATGAATAATGTCCTAATCTACTAAGTTAAAATTCGTAGAAAATGTTTATACCAAAGTTGTTTTCTGATCATGACAAACTCACCGAACCTAAATATATAGATTGGTTATGGGCAATTAAGATAGCACGAGCATACGAACTAATCTTAGCCTATAACAAATGGGTTGCAGAAATAGAGTTCGCCCAAGTTTACGTGCTGCATACGTTAGACAAACCATTGTAGAGACATTACGAAAACATAAATGTCCATCAATTTTCAGTAGCCTTAAAGCTTTGTTTAGGGAACATTCTCATTCTGCAGATATGAACTTAAACCATTTAATAAGAAAATAAGGAAGGGCATGAAAGTGGATGATTACATCCTAATGATGAAAGGCTGTATTGATAGACTTTCTCAATTGGATGTTACGATAGGCAATGAGCTACAAGTGGATCTGATCCTAGGATCTCTTACTCCATAGTATGAGCCATTCAAATAAACTATAACATGAACCAATTAAACGTAAGCCTTGTGGAGCTGCTCAATATGTTAAGATCATCCGACTCTTTGTTCAAGGATCAGGGCACGGTGCTCGTAGTTAAGCGGAAGGCATCATCTTCGAATGGTTTGAAGAAGAAGAAAGCATCATCAAGAAGAAGAAGAATACCGCTCCAACTTATAAAGGTGAGTGTCGTCGTTGTCACAAGAAGGGTCATTGGAAACATAACCGTTTGGAGTACTTGAAGATAGTCAAAGAGAAGAAATAGAATAGTTATGTTGCTCCTACATGTATACTTGTGATTCAAAATTGTTTTGCAACCAATAAATTATTTTGGGTTTTAGATACAAGATCTAGAACTCACATCTATAATTCGTTACAGGGACTTAGGAATGGACATCATGCGGTGAAGAAAGAATGAGGCTTTAAGTTGCTAATGGATCTCTGATAGATGCAGTGGTAGTTAGAGAATATCATTTATGTCTGCTAAATGGATTAGTTCAAATATTAAATAATTGTTATTATGTAGAAGACTTTATTTGTGGTATTATTTATATGTCTAAATTGTTTGAAACTGGATAAATTTTTCACAGTGTTAATAATGTTATGACCGTTATGTTGAATGGAAATAAGGTTTGTGATGATATTTTAGATAATGGTAGTTATGTGATTAATAATAATTATATTTATGCCATGAATAATTCTTCTAATGTTGCATAAATAGTAACTATGTTTGGCATTGTAGGCTAGGTTATATAAGTGAGAAACGACAACACAAATTGAAAACTGAAGGTTTTCTATCATTATTTGATTTTGAATCATTTGATATGCATGGGTCATGTCTCAAAGGAAAAAGAACCAAGCATTTAGTGGAAGCAATGAAAGAGTTAACAAACTCTTGGGTCTCATATAAACCGATGTATGTAGCCCAATGCTTATAGTTACTAAAGATAGTTTTTCTTACTATTTAACCTTTACAGTTGGTTTCTTAAGACTAGGATATGTACATCTTATGAAGAACAAATTCAATGTATGTGAGAAATACATTGAATATAAAAATGAAAATTAGACAAACTATAAGATTAAATTACTTCAATCTGATTAAGGAGGCGCGTATGTTGGACAAGAGCTCAAACGGTACTTAAAAGATAATGAGATTATCTTTTAGGTTACTCCACCATATACTCTGAAACATAATGGTGTTTCGAAGTGAAGGAATCAAACCATATTAGAAATGGTTCATTCCATGATGAGTAAAGCTGAGTTACCTCTTTTCTATTGGGGATATGTGCTAGAACCACAACGCATATGTTGAATTCGATAACCACGAGATATGTGCCTAAGTTTCCATATGGATGTGGCATGGGAAAAAACCCTACCTCGATTATTTAATGATTTGGAGTTGCCTAGCTACGTTAATAACTTCGACCCCAAAAAACTTGAGGTAAGATCAGCCTTGTGTAAGTTTATAGGATATCCCAAGAACTTTAAGGGATATATTTTCTACAACACCAAGGAACAAAAAGTTATCGTTTCCACACAGCTATCATTTGAGAAAAGGAATTTCTGTAAAATGAAACTAATAGCAAAGTTGTAGACTTGGACGTGATCCGAGAAGCCAACATGGAGACTGAATCAGTCTGAGAACCAAATTCACTCGTATATGAAAAACGCAACTTATTAGAAGATCTAATAAGGAATCCCTCCCTCTAGAGAGGTACTGTGGTTTTCTCGTGAATGGAAAAAAAGCGGACCACTTCTTAGCTGACAAAACTCCTCTCTTATTTCAATAAGTACTATAGAGTAAAGACTGTGCACTTTGGCTTGAAGCTATGAAATCCAAAATGGATTCCATATATGAAAATAAAATATCAACTTTGGCCGATGTATCTAAAGGATTAAAACCCATCGGCTTCAAAATGATTTTTAAAAAAAGCTAAATTTTGATGGACAAGTGGATACTTACCAAGCAAGGCGAGTTGCGATAGGATTTCATCAAGCTCAAGGTATTGATTATGACAAAACATTTTCACCCATAGCAATGCTTAAGTCCATTTAGATAATGCTAGATATTGTTGCATTCTATGATTATGAAATATGGAAATCAGATGTAAAGACATAATTTCTAAATGGTGATTTAAAAGAGACCGCCTATATGTCATAGCCTGAGGGTTTTTAGTTCAGTGGGTGTGACAACAAAGCTTGCAAACTATTAAGATCCCTTTATAAGCTTAAACAAGCTTCAAGGAGTTGGAATAAGTGTTTTAATAAAGTAGTCATACAATCTGGATTTTATCAGAAAATAGAAGAAGTGTGTGTATACCGAATGGAACAAGGAAATGCTATCGTGTTCTTAGTTTTATACATCAATGATCTACTATTGATTGGCAATGACATATCGTTATTGTACTCGGTGAATGCTTGGCTTTCTAAGAATTTCTCCATGAAGGATTTAGGAGAGGAGCCTATATAATAGGTATAAAGATCAATAGAGCTAGATCCAAGAGGCTGTTGGGTTTGTTCCAATTCCTATACATAGATACCATACTGAAAAGGTCAATATAGAGAATTCCAAGTGTGGTAATGTTCCGATGCAATCTAGAATCGTCCTTTCTAAGAAGATGCTCATCAAACCGATGAGGATAAAGAGTATATGAAGACGATATCGTATGCATCAGCAATTAGTTCCATAATGTGCACCATTCTACGTACTAGATTGGATGTGACAGACACATTAAGATGCATGAGGCTATACTATTCTAATCATGAATAATAGCATTGGACTATTGTAAAATGTATACTTAACTGTTTAAGAAATGCCAAGGACTTATTCCTTATATATGTGAATGAAGACCCCTTATGAAGGGGTATACAGACTCTTTCTTTCAAAGTGATATCGATGATTGTAAGACAATGTCAAGTTGCGTCTTTACTATAAACGGTGGGGCCATTAGTTGGAAAACTTCCAAACAGGTAGCCGCTTCCACGATGGAGGATGAGTACATCGCCTTAAATGAAACAACTAAGGAAGTGGTTTGGATGCACAAATTTATGAGTGGGCTAGGATTGATTCCTTACGAGAATCCGGTAACTCTATTTTGCAACAACAAACGTGGTGATGCAGATCACGAAGGAGCCTAAAGCACATAAGAAATCATGAAACATTCTTCGAATGTTCCACCTAATTAGATAATTTGTTGAGAAGAAGGAGATCTTGATTCCAAGAGTAGATACGAAGGACAACATAACCGATCCATTCACGAAGGGACAAGCTTGGTCAGTTCTCATCAAACTAATCGAAGGGATGAGATAGAGATTCCATAATTGGCCCCAAGTGCAAGTGGAAGATTGATAGAGTAAGGGGTATGACTTAAGGGTAATTCTGCTATTTATTGTAAATTCTTAGCTCTGTAATAAAATCTCGTACGAAGTAAAAGGTGTTTTTTCTTTCTATTATATGCTTGTTACAATGTGTAATACCAATTAATTATTTTATTTAATTATGTTTAATAGAAAGTCCATAAATGGTATGTTTTGCGGTAACAATTACAATGTGTTGTAATCATGAACAATTTATCACAGTATAATAAACATCGTTTTAAATATTCCTAGTCATGATGTATCGAGACTGGATATCGATACATCCGTTGAGACTAGAGCATGTAACATTCTTCAAATATTTGGCAGTGTATTACCACCATGGCTACTAGGGGCACCAAGAGGTCACATACTGATAGTTATTGGATAAATATGGAATGACTCGCTCGATAGTTTTTTGTTGGCTAATATAACAAAAATAAAACAAAATTATCAAAGTGACAGTATTACAAAGCTCTCTTTACTTGATAATACCGTCGAACTTTAATATGGATACTCCACTTTGATTATAATTATATCGTAGCATGGCGTCCATCGGACGACTATAGTTGAGTCTGAGTTAAAGCATTAGAAATGTAACACTATTTAAATAGAGAATTCATCTCCTCGGTTATACGAGGTTAGAATCATAGTCAAAGTCTTTGGCCAGAGCAGTTCGACTAATAATAATTTTTATTATCAAACCAAGGATTTTGTGTACGGACTATACAAGTTGAAGTGGACCATATTGGAATTTTGACCAATACAAAATCCCATAAGTCCTATTGTGATATACTTTTGACGAAGAAAATTTTTGTAAGTAATTATCACTATCGGAGATCACTTAAAAATAGTAAAATTAGATTTTACCAAATCGTTGAAGTGATAAATTCGCCAACTACCACACCACTAGCTAAGGTGATGTGTAAACGCTAATATTCCAATTGTTCGATATTAATTGCTGATTGAATTTACACTTTTGAGTCGTACAACCACAATGTCTAATACTCTAAAATATGACATGATTTAATTAATTTATAATTGTTGTAAATTAATTAATATTTATGAAATATTAATTATTAAATTTTTTATTTTGATTTTGGTGCAGTTTGTAATTAATTAGATGCGTATATAAAAGTGTTATATATATATATGTGTGTGTGCGTATCAATATACGATATCGATAAATATTTAAATTGGATTCAAGTAAATTAATTACTACCTAATTTTGGACATTTAACTAGCGCATCTAGGTCCATGTTTGGCTGGTCATAAAGGGGTGATGGAAGAAGCTTTTATGTGTTCAAATAATGATTTGAATCTACATAGAAGATAGAGTAAACAAAGGAGATTTAGTCTCCGCCTTTTACTCCATCTAGATGCTTATAAAAAGGCTCTCTTCTCTCATTTTAGTCTAGATTTTTTGCCTCCTTATCCTAGTTGAAAATCAAAGGAGACCAAGGCTAAAATTTCAAAATCAAATCTATGCCAAAATCATAGCAAAACAAGGTGTGATGTTCATCGTTGGATTGCTACAACTTCTTGAGACGTATAGATAAGAACTATAGGAGCTATATTCAATATTCGAGGTGCATTTCATTAGCTACTATTATTGGTAACATCTTTTATTTTATACTATTCACATATAATGTTTAATTCCATGATGATGTATATATATATATGTTGTATATTATCATGAATTTGCTCATCTGTTTATTGTCAATTTCGTATACACATTCACTATATAATAAATAAAACACATTATTTTATGCAAAATTGCATAATATTATTTTTAACAAACAAATTTATGTGTAGGAAATTTTCATAATTAAAAATTGAATTTTTAAATAACATATATATTAAATTTGGATTTTATTATTTATCAAACATACATACAAACATACATAGATACATAGATATATATATATATATTATGTTTAAGCTGTATATACATTTCACGTTTAAATTTTTTCTTTGTTTATAATTTGTACGGATTATAAATTAAAAAAAATCAACTTTTATGCTTTGGTTGAAAATTAAAAAATTTATTTAAAATTGGCTTTGGCCAAATTAAATAAATGAAAAACTTATTTTATTTATTAGCTTCGGCTATATAAAATATATAAAAAAATTTGAAATTTGTTTGCGGTAGAAGAAGGAATTTTTTGGCTTCGACAAAATTAGAAATTTTTTTGTTTCAACCGAATTCAAAATATTTAATATTTTAAACAAATAATATTGAATGGATAATTTATAAACATTAATATGTTATAATTATTTTACAATAGAAATTTTCGAATATTATATATGTCACGACCCGCAAATCCGTACCCTTGATTAAACACTAATCTCCATTGATTAACTCAAGATGCACGGAAATACGAAGCATGAGGGTTTTTAAAAAGAAGAGGTAGGCAGAAGAAGAAGAAGATAGAAGAAAGAAGAGAAGAACAACAGAACAACATCAGAACAGAAAACAATATCAGAATCTTACACATCGCAGCGGAACAATATACAATAGATAATTACTAGTCTTTTAAAACAAAGAACTATATCAGTTTATACATACATCAATCAGAGTCAATATACGACTCAATACAACACAGCACATCAATGGACAGTTATATAAACTTGTCCTCATACAGAATACACAGCGGAATAAATACTATTAGATACAAATACTACGTCTCGTCATCCAGCTTATCTCCAAAGCTCCAGAATATCCTGATAACATAACTCTAGGCTGCCCGTGTGGAAATTGGTGGGCACCCAGAGTTTAGAAGGGAACAATAAACTCCGAGTCAGTCATGGTGACTGGTGTGAGATCGTAAAACAGTTATTTTTCACAAAGAAAATAAAACAAATTCGCAATGCTTTTGGAAAATGAAACTACCATAAGACCTCCCACCACACACACAATGCAAACGCAGAATTGGAGGAGATTTCTTCTTATGATAGTCAAAGATGCTTACTACGCAAAATCAAATCCTTTTTGATATTATTATTAGTGCATAGTGTAGAAAACAGTTCGAAAGTATAATATTAATCTTAGCCAGCATAGACATTTCGAACTATGCCTACTATAGCTACCATCCAAACAGTGGGGCGCCACCATAAGTGAATGATAGGTTCTACAACTAAAACCGTACATGGCTCGTATTGTTTCTTTGGATTTCCAACAAATGGTCAGGCTAAGGAACTTCCTATGCCACGATGGGTACGTCTCTGGAATAGACGACCCGAGAACCTAACCGGATCTCTGCCAACACAAGGCCGGGTTACCTCTGCAAAAATAGGTAACTACTGACACGCGTATGCCATCCCCCGATCGTAACCGATCTTCCCGAGGATCCCCGATTCGCAACAACCACATAAGAATAATAATGCAGTAACCACATAGGTTAAGTATCTGGGATCCATACCATGATACCACCTCTATCCAGAAGGAATGACATACACTAAGGGGCGCTACTCCCTAGAACCTTGCTGCATCCTTCCTGTTTTGACCATTTCCAGGGTGTGAGGCTCGTCGAAGTCTCGTCCACAAAGCTACGCTTCTCAAAAAGCCATGCTTCGGGTCAAACAAATGATCGACCTATGATCACAAAGATATAAGATCAAACAAATGATCATATCACAAATGATCAAACACTGATCATTTCACAGCAACACTTAGTATGCCACGTTACCAAATTGGGAGTATATCGCTGATAAATTTCAACTACATAACCTCTGAGCTCGTACGTCTCAGAGAAGGGTGTTAAGCTAAGAGAATAAATTCTCCGCCACCAACAGAAATGTATTTGAAAGAAATCAGCTTTATATCTCAAATTGTAACGTCAGACATACAATCCATACAAGTCTGTTCCGGGATCGAACAGAACCGAAGGCACTTCTCATGAAGCCCTTGCACATCCGGATAATTTTCTAATCACGTCCGGACTTCCCGTCACTAAGGGTGATAAAAACCTCTAAATCGGAGATCAGCCGATGTAGAGTAACTCGACGGTAATCCTTCCGTTTTCAAAAATATCCGGTCTTCAACACCGGTCTTCGAATGCAATTCATAACGACGTATCACATATTCGGAATGGGTTATACGACCCTGTAACGACCCGTATTTTTAACACTTTAAAAATACGAATTAAAATGAAAATTTTGGATAAAAATCCGAAGGAAATAAAATTTTGTGTTGTTAAATGTAAATTACAAGTTAAAATACAAAACTGAATTCTGAAATAACTTATTTGTAAATTAAATACGGATGTTAACTTGTAGTGAATGTAAATAATGGATTGAATTTGATTGTAAACCAAATTGGTTATGATTGTAAACAAAGAATAATTAAAATGGTAGATTTAATAATGGAAGTTTATGTTATTGAAACTAATATAAATAAATGTAACTTAATATTATAGTTGATTGAAAGCAGATAATGACTGAAACTGTAATTCGATAAAGATGTTAACTTGTAATTGAACGTAAGTAAAGATTTAAATTTGAATGTAACAAGTAATTGAAATGAATTGAATTTGATTTTAAACAACGAAATAAATAAAATGTTACATTTAATATTGAAGTTATAATATTGAAATCAACGTAAATGAATGTAATTTAATATTACTGTGAATTTAAATAAGATGATAACTGTAGAAAATGGAAGTAAATGAATTATAAACCATTGATAATAATGTATAAGTAAATGGTTGATTCAATAATGAAAGTGTAAATCGAAATAAAAGAATTCATTTGGAATTAAATAACTTGAATTTGAATTACAATATAATTGAAGGCTGAATCTAATATAATCTTTTATATTGGATTTATAATGGAAAACTGCATTGTAAAAGATTGTTAATTACTGTGAAATTTAAAAATAGGATTTGTGAACAATTGAAATTTGATTTAAAAGTTAATAATTTAAAATTGGGAATTTTATATTGGAATTAAACAGTCGAATAATTTATTTTTCGAATATTGGATTTAATTAGGCAATTAAATCGATAATTTAATAAGTTAAATTTCAGAAATAATTGAAAATCGAGTTGAATATGATTGAAAATGTTTTGTAAAATTTTATCTTATCATATTGGAGTTATAAGAAAGTTATAGAACTTTTAAAATTAATTTTTGAGTTAATTTGCGAAAATTGAATATTTTAATATTTAATTATCGATTGTAAAATAGCTAATTTTTGAACAGTCTCAGAATTGAACGAAACAAGTTCCATTGGGTCCGTAATAGTTAGTTATTACCGGATTTCAATTTTCGTATCAATCGGAATTACGGTTTGACCGTGGCAGCTCGAAACGCATCGAGTTATTTTAATTTATAAATCGTCGAGTTAAAAATAGTCATTTTTCAAAAAGTCTCGGATTTCGACGAAACCAGTTTCATCGGATCCGTAATGGGATATTATTGTAAGGTTTCAAATTTCATAATTTTTGGATTTACCGTTTGTCCGGTACGAATTAAAACGCATCGAAATCGGTTTAAATCGGTTTAATTTAAATCGATCGTTTATTGCCATAACTCACACATACGATCGAATTAGGTTCCGAAACCTATTCCATTGTGTCCGGAACGTGGGATAAACCCTAGAAACGCCGGTCACCGCGCGTAAATCGGAGTTCGGAAAATCGAGTGAATAGTGATTTTCGATAAATGTCTATAAAAGGACCCCTTTATCATTTCATTAGCAAAACCCTAACCCTAATATTGCCAGCCGCCACTTGAAAATTCGAAGGCCAGAATTTCACCATCTTCTTCCCTTAATATCTCTCAATCCGTTCAACGAAATCGAAAAATTCCAAAAGCAAAGTTGTAGATCTCGGCGAGCTCTTCAAATCCATACGGAGATGATCAAAATCGGAGCATCGGATCAACGGGAATTTGCATTTAAAGTTCCGTGTTTGTCCTCGTTTTGCGTGCAGCTGAGATGGCCGAGCTCCACCCTATTATAGCTGAAGGTAGCTCTCGCCGAGGCCTTCGATATGGTGTATCCTGATCGTCCTAGAAGTCGATGTGGTGGGGTGCGAAATTCATGAAGGAGAGGCGGCTTTGGGTTGTCTTCGTGCGTGATTTCCTGGAGCATGCGAACGTGAGTTTGGGGGAGAAGCAAGGGACGGGCTGGATTGCAGGGTGATGGATCTCACGGCTTAGATTGATCTAGGTTGTGAAAAAAATTAAATTATGTTGTAAATTTATGAATATATAAAATCGTGTAACTTCTAAAATTCATAACTTTTTCATACGAGGTCGAAAACGCGCGAAACTTTTTGCGTTGGAATCGTATGGACGAGCTCTACGCGATGCAACTAGATTGGAATCATTTGGAGCTATAGAAAATTTTGAGTTAAATCGAACGCCGTTCGATTTGATTTAAGATCGTAAAATCAAGGTGAGTGTTTTATAACGCTCACAACGTACTGAATATCTTTATGCTAGTTGAATTGACATTATGAAGTGTTATGATTTTATTTGTCGTTGTTAGATATAAATTAATTGTCATATAGTTTGTTATCTGAATCAACCATTGAAAAATGAAATTGACAGTTAAATTGAAATTGAAATTGAGTTGCGATTAAATTACCTGACATTGATAACTATGAAACTGCCATGAATTGTATTGACTATTGGATGATGTATTGTGATGGATGTCATTGGTTGATGTTTGAATGTTTGGATGTTTATTTGCTTATATATATACTGTTATGCATACACATGACACTGTGATATAATTTAAGTGACATATGTTCATCCCTGACATTTAATTGAAATAAATAATCACTTGGCCATAGGATAGAAAATTATATACGGACACTGAATTTGGCTAAATTAATAATTTTTGAAATCGTCGTTGAAATTTATTTAAATGTTTTGATATAAAAGTTATAAATAAAAATCGATTTATAGAAATTGAATTCATCGAAAAATTGAGTTTGGAATGTTGAAATGAATTTTGGTTAAAGGAATTTTGTTAAATAATTAAGTTGAGACTTTGAAATTTGAAAATTGAATATGATTGAATGTCGAAAATTGATTTGTTTAAAGATTTAACTTTTATTCGAACTTTGAATATTTCTAAGAAAAGTTATATGAAATGATATTTCAGGATTGAAGTTAGAATTGAAACTTGGATTCAAAAATTTGTTATTAAAAGAAAATTTGATTTAATGTTTAAATCGATATTTTGAAATTGGATTTGGAATTGAAATTGGAATTTAAATTAATTTGGAATTGAAATTTAAATTCATTTGGAATTGGAAATTAATTTGAAATTGGAAATTTAAAGTGAACGGAATTTGGTTTATTGAATTCGAAATTTATATGGAATCAAAATTTATTCGAGTTGAAATCGGAATTGAATCAATTAAATCGAAATGGACATTGAAATTGATTTGGGTAGGAAATTGGGAAGTTGACCGGTTTGACTTTGGAATTTGTTTAAATGAATATTTTAGTATAATTGATTTAAAATCTATATTCTTTAAATATTGAAATTATTTTGATTTTCAAACTGTTTTACTATATAAACCATTTTTTATATTCAAATTATTTTCGATTAAACTATTTAAATATTTTCTATTAAACTATTTTAACTATTTTAATTATTTAAACTACTTTTAAATTACTTAAAACTATTTTCTAAAATTTTCAAGCTGGTCAATAAGGTGAATTGTTTATATTTAAATCTCGAATTTAAATACGAATTGGGTTAAATGAAGTTGCAACCTAAATTGAAATTCGAAATGATTTTGAAATTGAAATGAGATATTGAGGCGAAAAATGATTTTTGAAACGGAATCTTACATTTTGAATAGATATGATGATATTTGAAATGGATTTGATTTTTGAAGCGAATATGATATTTTGATATCAATTATGAATCGAGTTAAAATGTAAAAGAGCCATCGGTGTAATAATACGTAGTTATTAAAGAGACCGGGATCGGATATGGACATACTCTCTGTCGATACCGAAAACCACTTTAATAACTAGTATGCGTGGAGTGTTGATCCAAAATGAAGTGGATGGTTTGGTGAACGCGTTGACTGAAGAAAGAGAACGATATTGGATGACCCCTGACATGACTAAAACAGGAGCCGCGCCGGGCCATTGAGGTTCGCCACCTCTAGCGGACACACTTCTTCGATACCATATCTATTACATTTGTGATTCGATTTGGGTGCACCCCTTGATTTGGGAGTGTTGTTTCGCGGTGTTGGGGTAGCTGCCGGCTATGCTCAACATCAGTCCGGATCACGCAACTACTAGTATCCTAGTTGGTATCGCCTCATGTACCTTGTCATACTGATTATCCTATTCGCGACCACTACGTTATGGTTTGTACCTTGAGTATATGGATTGCCCTCTGGTGACTTCCGGTTTTGGGGAAACTACGGTCTTGTATATGCTCTTGGGAATATAAATGTGTTAAGCGGCGAATGGGCGTTGACTTAACACTATTTTGATACCTTTACTTTACTTTAGACATTATCTATATAGCGTATCTTATTGTATATATAGATAGTTTAACGGATCCTTGAGAGATGGAAAATCCCGTAACATCTCTTGAGTTATTGCACGCACGTTGACACTGGATAGGAGATGTCAAACCCCGTAAACATCTCTGACGCCGTTTACACTCATATTTATTACGATTGATTTAACTTTCATAAGGATATTTTAGTCCTGACTCGAGTGTTTTGTCTTTTCATTACGCTCGGGTCAGCTTGAGCATTTCAGTTTAGGTTGAAGATCATTTCCTTGGAGGACGGAGACGAAGATTTGGTATATTATCTACTACTATTATATTCATTCCATTCCACTGCATTGTTGTATGATATTTGCTGTGTATGTAACTATGATAAATGTTGTATAATAATAATCAAATGTATTCATTCAAATGTATTCATTTAATTAACAGCTTCATGAACTGTTATTTTATTATCATACTTTAGCCTTCCGCTGTGAGATTCTGTGTTGTTTCATTTCCTTTATTTCTTTCCTTTTCTTTTCTTATTTACCCCAAATTAACAATCCTCCATTTTGAATGGTTTGAGTTGACGTGTGTGTTTGATCATCGACTTAAACTGTACAAAAAGGCGGGTCGTTAATAGTCCTTTCCCGGCTAACCCGAATAGTGAGCGCTTATTCAAAAATAAGTGTGGCATTCAAATTCATCCAATTCACAACAAATACCTATTCAAGGTAATTATTGATAGTCGGTTATTTAACTATCAATAAAGATGCGCAACATCATCAGATTCCAAATAATTTTCCAAATTATTTATTTTCAAAAATATCTTTACTAGATATAGAATTTCCACACTTAACCGTTTGAAAACAAATTTCAAATATTCACTTTTCAATTTATCTTTAAAAGATAAAGTTTCAAACCCTTCGTTTCATATTGGAAAAGCAATTCCATACTTATTTAAAATAAGTAATTCACAAAGCTATTTATTTTCAACATTTGAAAATATTCAATATACTTAAATCTAAGTTAAGTATATGTTTCATTCTTCAAGGAAATCTTTTATTTTAACAACGTCTATTTGAGTCAAAACGAATGTTACGTAAAACATCGTTACGACGACTCAAAATCACTAGTATAGGGATTCGAAATTAAGATAGATATGTAAATCCCAATACTACATCAAAACATTTCCTTTCGGAAATCATTTACTATAACAACAGTGTTATAGTCCATCATTTCCTTATTCCTCGAAAACGTCTATTTCAACAATGAATGTTGAAATCTATGATTTCGATATTCATTATATTTGAAAACATCTTTAAAACAATTAACTTCATTTCAAATATCACTTTCCCAAAACCATATCCATTTCACTTAAAAATATATTCACTGTCCAAAATCGTGAATATACTTCACTAACCACATTTCAATCTTTTCTACACATTTATTTCAAGAATTTATCCACTATCGAAAATCGTGGATAAAATTCTCTTAATAACCTTCTATATTCAATTCATCAAATTTGATTGATTTTTGAATTTATGAAACAACGTTTATAAATTCTATTTCTATTCTGTAACAACTTCAATTTAATAAATCCCCTTTATTAACAATTCGATTCATAACTCAAATCTTATACCAACAATCCATATTATAAGTTAAATACTTATAATTCCTTTATTTTACAAAATCATTTCCATTTATAAGTTCACGATTTATAAATTTCATTTATTTATAAATTCTTAAAAATTCATTTTAACGCTTATAAAAACTCGTTTTATAATACCAACATTTTAAAGTTATAAATATCAATCTTGTACATCTTTTACATACATCGTTTTTTTTATAATTCAAAAATTCCAATTAAAACCATTTTATAAATTTCTTAACTATTTATTTCAAAAGAAATTACCTTTTGGTTATAATTCACAAATCTTAACTTTTATAACTTTAAAGTTTGAACGTTTATTTATTAATTTAAAAAATTAAATAAAACGTCTACTTCCAAAAATCACTTTAAAATCCTTTTAAAGTAAAAGTCGTTATTTTTAAACTTCAAAACTGAATCCGATGATGCAACAGCACCAATTAGTCAATCACAACAACAAACATCATATATCAATATGATAACAGAATATACATCAATATCTGTAAATAAATAAATACTGGTGAGGAATCCAGTTGGATCCCTCCAACCTGTTTCCCTGCATCCACAGATGTTAGCACAATACCAATTCCACTTCGAGGTGGAATATCGCGGTATATGGGTTTTATAAAAATAATCCGCTTACTAACGGCGCAATAGGGTCTCATCCGCTATACGAGGCGGGAAAGCATCAATCCAATATATACATATGCCAATATGTATATATTGCTATATATATAGATATATCCTATCATATCTAATATCACATCCAATAGAAATCAACCAGTCAATAAATAACTGCAATACAAAATATATTTTGAGTGAGAAAAATCTCACCTTTTAATTTGCAATCCAATCCCATTCCAATTCGTTTTCTTCACAGTACTAGACCTTGTATAACATTATACAATTTATTAAAATTTGAAATAGATTAATATTCGAAATAAATCGAACAATTAATTTCTGTTTAATAACTTTATTAGCTGATCGTTTTGCTTAACCCAATTTTTTCTTTAATAATTTATCAACTAAACTAATTTAATATAAACTCTACAACACTTAAAATTTCCATGTATTTCTTTTAACAACTTTCCTATATATATATTTCTTCTTCAAAAATAAATCTATTTAACTAAAAATTAACTTTAACTAAATTTCCTTTAACTGTAAACAACTTTAACATATATACATCTGTTTTACTATATATATATATATATCTTTAATTCTACAGTGAAAATGTATACTTATTTACTGTTTTCCAACTCTTATAATTTTTCTTTCTGAAATGAATTTTCTGTTTCCATAAAAATCACAGCATATTTCCTCTGCAAAAATACAAATAATTTAGATGTATTTTCAAATTCAAATTGAATAAACATTTTGTAAATACCTCACTGTAAATTTTGAGCAACTCAGGCTCGTTTGCTCGAAGGCTCTTCTTCCAGATTTGCTCGCGCTCGAGCCTTACTGCTGCCGTTACTATCGCGAGTCCACCCTTCGTCTGAAACCCCATTGCCAGAGTCGCCGCCTCACGTTGCTGCTTCGCCCTCGACCTCTCGGCATTGCACAAACAAACGTGCCTCCGCCTTGTCGCCATCGCGAATCGATCGCGAAACCCCAGCCAACCCTAGCCTCGTCACCACACTCGCATCGCCTGAGTCGCGCCATCTACTATCGTCCCATCGCGATGCCATACTCCCATCATCAGCTCGAGAACCCACGGCGTCACCTCGTCAATCGTCACTGCAATGACATCGAAGCACTAGCAGCCTTGCTTCCACTCGCGAATTCATTCGCGTCCCCCTCCCTCTCTTTTTTCTTTAATTGAACGAAGACGAGTTCGATTTCGTGTAAGGAGGAGGGTTTTTGATTTAGGCTGAGTTCATTTATATGCGAGGATTCGTTTGAATTTGGAAAGAGGGGAAAAGGGAACTGGGTCTCGAACGAAAAGGAAGATTTGCCTTGCCTTGTAAAGAACGAAAGAGGACGCCATTATCTGATTTTACAATGAAGCCGAGAAATTTGTTTCGTTCGTATAATTTTTTTTTCTTTGATCGATATTGTTTTGAAAAGAAGGAACAGATAGTACGCGATTAACAGAGGGTAGGTCTGCTTGCTCAGGAATAGGGTTGCAGCGATTTGATTTCACAAAAAAAAAATTAAAATTAAAATTCAATTTAATTCTCAACGCGTTTGCTCAACGTACGGTCTCATAACAACTCTGATAAATACGAAATTTGAAATCCGGTAATAATTCAATATTACGGACCCAATGGAACTGGTTTCGTCGAATTCCGAGACTGTGCCTCGGACGGCTATTTTTAAATTCAATTTTAAACGATATAAATTCAAAACCGAACAAATCACTGAACAATTCAATTCTGAAGCTTCTATTATTTCCGGTATTGTCAATACGAATTTTAAAAGCTTTCGAAATATTTTTCTTCAACTTTAAATTGAAGATTCAAATTTTTATTCAACTTTCAATAGATTAAAGTTTATAATTTAATTGCCAAATTCAGAGTTATATCGGGAATTCAAATTAAATCATCGTTCAAATATTTAAAATTAATTAAATATTTTCAATTTAATTTGTTCAAAATTCTGGGTCGTTACAAACTTCCCTCCTTAAAAGAATTTCGTCCCGAAATTACAAGTCAGGAAGAAAGGTCCTTAACTCATCTACTATTTTTTTCACAATCCAATAGTTTTATCAAATTTTTCCAAAACAAATCTTTCTACTAAAGATTCGTTATCATTCAACTAAATTTCTAGACTTCAATTATAAGTTCCAGACAACATTGTTTACTTCAAAATTCAAATTCAAATTTTAAACTTTCAAAATTTTCTTAAAAATTTTCTAACACTCGAAATTCTCGAAAAATTTCGCCAGCGTCTCCTTTGCGCGGCTAATACGGTACGACTATAAAACGTCCCTACGGACTCTCAGATTTCAAAAAGAAAAAGAAAAAGCCAAGCGGCTAGACAAGAAAGTCATCAAATCTCATATTGGAATTTAAATACATACCTTTTTCGAGCAATTCAATTTATCTTCAAAAATTAAAATTCCAATTCCTTTACACCTGTATATCCTACTAGCCATAATATCTAGTTACAACATTCAAACCATTTTGCAAATTCCATTAAATTTTTTTTTTGATACTTACTTCTTATACATTTTTACTTCACTGTTGAAGTTATATGTCTATTTTCATTCAATTTTACATTTCAATTTTCATTTGAATTCAATTCACAATTCCAATCTAATTTGGATTCAGTTTAACTTCTGAATATTGAATTTTATCGATTACCTTTCATTCTACTGCACTATTTTAAATTAGTTCCAGTTACTAATTCATTACGAATTCTAATTCACTTACCATTTCAATTTTGGTTTCGACATTCAGTTTTACTTTCTTACAAATTCAAAAATGAATTTTAACATTTCAATTTTATTCTCTTGCACTTACAATTGCAATTTTTTATTTATTTATTCATCCTGAAACTCATTCACTAATTCATTTACATTAGACTGATTCAACATTCAATTAGTTCAATAGCTTAATTCATTTATCAATCCAATTCAGATTCTCAATTTTATTTAACTTTACCAAGGTCAAATTTCATCACTTGATCAAAATCACATTTTATTTTGCTTAATAAAATTGTTTAACCACTTTTTAACAATTCGTTTCACTTCTATTTTCTCATTTTATAAGTTATATAACTTATATTCAAAAATTACCACTTGGATTTTTTTATTGATTCACTTATACTTACTTTAATTCAACTTAAAATTCCTTAAGTTAAATTTATTCAATCTAAATTCACAACAAATTGTATAAGTTATCAACTCATTTATTATTCTCATAAATATTTTTATATAGCATTCCAGAGTCTTAATAACATTACAAAATCATTTTGAAAATAATTCGAATTATCCTTTGAATTTCTAAAACAAAACCCAAATTTTTCAAACAACTTCCATTTAAAACAATTTGGCAGCAATTCCTCTTCCGGAAACCCGAAAATGAACACCGGTGATGCTGCAGTCATTACCGAAGTTATTTTCCAGCGACCGAAAAGAGTTTAGAGCTTTTCATTTCTTCAAAATACTTTTCAAACCTTTGAAATTCATTTTCAACTCCAAAAAGATTTAAACTTTCCAAATCTCCAAAATTTTCAAACTCCTTTCAAAACATTTCCAAATACTTCTCTGGAATTCCGCTTCAAATTACAAATCGCATTTACAATTTACATTCTTAAATTTCATTTGTATGTGAATTTATTTTCTTATATTCTTAATTTACATTTATAATTTCCATTTGTTAAATGGATTTATCTCCAAATCTTTGGTTATTATTTTAATTTCTCATTCAATCTCATATAACAATGATAATATTTCAATGTTATCATTTCCTAACAACCAAACATCCATATACTATGATAATTCATAGAAAATCGTTTCTTTTCTATACAAAAATAGTTTTGGTTAAACTTATTTCATTTACCCTATTCAAAACATACTGTGTCGAATTGTTCTATTCGAGCATTTAGAAACCCCTTCGATGCAGTTGCGCAGACTGTGCCGACGAAGGTTCATATGCCACTCAATAAATCAATCATCACAATATAAAACAATTTTATATTAAATAACAAATACGCGCTCGTATCTATTATTACACTCAACTCATTCTAGAGTACTACTGACTCTATCTCTAATGAGTAATACCCAACAGAGCAGGGTTGTCGCTTAACCATATGCTCTGATACCAGCTGTCACGACCCGCAAATCCGTACCCTTGATTAAACACTAATCTCCATTGATTAACTCAAGATGCACGGAAATACGAAGCATGAGGGTTTTTAAAAAGAAGAGGTAGGCAGAAGAAGAAGAAGATAGAAGAAAGAAGAGAAGAACAACAGAACAACATCAGAACAGAAAACAATATCAGAATCTTACACATCGCAGCGGAACAATATACAATAGATAATTACTAGTCTTTTAAAACAAAGAACTATATCAGTTTATACATACATCAATCAGAGTCAATATACGACTCAATACAACACAGCACATCAATGGACAGTTATATAAACTTGTCTTCATACAGAATACACAGCGGAATAAATACTATCAGATACAAATACTACGTCTCGTCATCCAGCTTATCTCCAAAGCTCCAGAATATCCTGATAACATAACTCTAGGATGCCCGTGTGGAAATTGGTGGGCACCCAGAGTTTAGAAGGGAACAATAAACTCCGAGTCAGTCATGGTGACTGGTGTGAGATCGTAAAACAGTTATTTTTCACAAAGAAAATAAAACAAATTCGCAATGCTTTTGGAAAATGAAACTACCATAAGACCTCCCACCACACACACAATGCAAACGCAGAATTGGAGGAGATTTCTTCTTATGATAGTCAAAGATGCTTACTACGCAAAATCAAATCCTTTTTGATATTATTATTAGTGCATAGTGTAGAAAACAGTTCGAAAGTATAATATTAATCTTAGCCAGCATAGACATTTCGAACTATGCCTACTATAGCTACCATCCAAACAGTGGGGCGCCACCATAAGTGAATGATAGGTTCTACAACTAAAACCGTACATAGCTCGTATTGTTTCTTTGGATTTCCAACAAATGGTCAGGCTAAGGAACTTCCTATGCCACGATGGGTACGTCCCTGGAATAGACGACCCGAGAACCTAACCGGATCTCTGCCAACACAAGGCCGGGTTACCTCTGTAAAAATAGGTAACTACTGACACGCGTATGCCATCCCCCGATCGTAACCGATCTTCCCGAGGATCCCCGATTCGCAACAACCACATAAGAATAATAATGCAGTAACCACATAGGTTAAGTATCTGGGCTCCATACCATGATACCACCTCTATCCAGAAGGAATGACATACACTAAGGGGCGCTACTCCCTAGAACCTTGCTGCATCCTTCCTGTTTTGACCATTTCCGGGGTGTGAGGCTCGTCGAAGTCTCGTCCACAAAGCTACGCTTCTCAAAAAGCCATGCTTCGGGTCAAACAAATGATCAACCTATGATCACAAAGATATAAGATCAAACAAATGATCATATCACAAATGATCAAACACTGATCATTTCACAGCAACACTTAGTATGCCACGTTACCAAATTGGGAGTATATCGCTGATAAATTTCAACTACATAACCTCTGAGCTCGTACGTCTCAGAGAAGGGTGTTAAGCTAAGAGAATAAATTCTCCGCCACCAACAGAAATGTATTTGAAAGAAATCAGCTTTATATCTCAAATTGTAACGTCAGACATACAATCCATACAAGTCTGTTCCGGGATCGAACAGAACCGAAGGCACTTCTCACGAAGCCCTTGCACATCCGAATAATTTTCTAATCACGTCCGGACTTCCCGTCACTAAGGGTGATAAAAACCTCTAAATCGGAGATCAGCCGATGTAGAGTAACTCGACGGTAATCCTTCCGTTTTCAAAAATATCCGGTCTTCGAATGCAATTCATAACGATGTATCACATATTCGGAATGGGTTATACGACCCCATGGTCCTTTCCCGGCTAACCCGAATAGTGAGCGCTTATTCAAAAATAAGTGTGGCATTCAAATTCATCCAATTCACAACAAATACCTATTCAAGGTAATTATTGATAGTCGGTTATTTAACTATCAATAAAGATGCGCAACATCACCAGATTCCAAATAATTTTCCAAATTATTTATTTTCAAAAATATCTTTACTAGATATAGAATTTCCACACTTAACCGTTTGAAAACAAATTTCAAATATTCACTTTTCAATTTATCTTTAAAAGATAAAGTTTCAAACCCTTCGTTTCATATTGGAAAAGCTATTCCATACTTATTTAAAATAAGTAATTCACAAAACTATTTATTTTCAACATTTGAAAATATTCAATATACTTAAATCAAAGTTAAGTATATGTTTCATTCTTCAAGGAAATCTTTTATTTTAACAATGTCTATTTGAGTCAAAACGAATGTTACGTAAAACATCGTTACGACGACTCAAAATCACTAGTATAGGGATTCGAAATTAAGATAGATATGTAAATCCCAATACTACATCAAAACATTTCCTTTCGGAAATCATTTACTATAACAATAGTGTTATAGTCCATCATTTCCTTATTCCTCGAAAACGTCTATTTCAACAATGAATGTTGAAATCTATGATTTCGATATTCATTATATTTGAAAACATCTTTAAAACAATTAACTTCGTTTCAAATATCACTTTCCCAAAACCATATCCATTTCACTTAAAAATATATTCACTGTCCAAAATCGTGAATATACTTCACTAACCACATTTCAATCTTTTCTACACATTTATTTCAAGAATTTATCCACTATCCAAAATCGTGGATAAAATTCCCTTAATAACCTTCTATATTCAATTCATCAAATTTGATTGATTTTCGAATTTATGAAACAACGTTTATAAATTCTATTTCTATTCTGTAACAACTTCAATTTAATAAATCCCCTTTATTAACAATTCGATTCATAACTCAAATCTTATACCAACAATCCATATTATAAGTTAAATACTTATAATTCCTTTATTTTACAAAATCATTTCCATTTATAAGTTCACGATTTATAAATTTCATTTATTTATAAATTCTTAAAAATTCATTTTAACGCTTATAAAAACTCGTTTTATAATACCAACATTTTAAAGTTATAAATATCAATCTTGTACATCTTTTACATACATCGTTTTTTTTATAATTCAAAAATTCCAATTAAAACCATTTTATAAATTTCTTAACTATTTATTTCAAAAGAAATTACCTTTTGGTTATAATTCACAAATCTTAACTTTTATAACTTTAAAGTTTGAACGTTTATTTATTAATTTAAAAAATTAAATAAAACGTCTACTTCCAAAAATCACTTTAAAATCCTTTTAAAGTAAAAGTCGTTATTTTTAAACTTCAAAACTGAATCCGATGATGCAACAGCACCAATTAGTCAATCACAACAACAAACATCATATATCAATATGATAACAGAATATACATCAATATCTGTAAATAAATAAATACTGGTGAGGAATCCAGTTGGATCCCTCCAACCTGTTTCCCTGCATCCACAGATGTTAGCACAATACCAATTACACTTCGAGGTGGAATATCGCGGTATATGGGTTTTACAAAAATAATCCGCTTACTAACGGCGCAATAGGGTCTCATCCGCTATACGAGGCGGGAAATCATCAATCCAATATATACATATGCCAATATGTATATATTGCTATATATATAGATATATCCTATCATATCTAATATCACATCCAATAGAAATCAACCAGTCAATAAATAATTGCAATACAAAATATATTTTGAGTGAGAAAAATCTCACCTTTTAATTTGCAATCCAATCCCATTCCAGTTCGTTTTCTTCACAGTACTAGACCTTGTATAACATTATACAATTTATTAAAATTTGAAATAGATTAATATTCGAAATAAATCGAACAATTAATTTCTGTTTAATAACTTTATTAGCTGATCGTTTTGCTTAACCCAATTTTTTCTTTAATAATTTATCAACTAAACTAATTTAATATAAACTCTACAACACTTAAAATTTCCATGTATTTCTTTTAACAACTTTCCTATATATATATTTCTTCTTCAAAAATAAATCTATTTAACTAAAAATTAACTTTAACTAAATTTCCTTTAACTGTAAACAACTTTAACATATATACATCTGTTTTACTATATATATATATATCTTTAATTCTACAGTGAAAATGTATACTTATTTACTGTTTTCCAACTCTTATAATTTTTCTTTCTGAAATGAATTTTCTGTTTCCATAAAAATCACAGCATATTACCTCTGCAAAAATACAAATAATTTAGATGTATTTTCAAATTCAAATTGAATAAACATTTTGTAAATACCTCACTATAAATTTTGAGCAACTCAGGCTCGTTTGCTCGAAGGCTCTTCTTCCAGATTGCTCGCGCTCGAGCCTTACTGCTGCCGTTACTATCGCGAGTCCACCCTTCGTATGAAACCCCATCGCCAGAGTCGCCGCCTCACGTTGCTGCTTCGCCCTCGACCTCTCGGCATTGCACAAACAAACGTGCCTCCGCCTTGTCGCCATCGCGAATCGATCGCGAAACCCCAGCCAACCCTAGCCTCGTCACCACACTCGCATCGCCTGAGTCGCGCCATCTGCTATCGTCCCATCGCGATGCCATACTCCCATCATCAGCTCGAGAACCCACGGCGTCACCTCGTCAATCGTCACTGCAATGACATCGAAGCACTAGCAGCCTTGCTTCCACTCGCGAATTCATTCGCGTCCCCCTCCCTCTCTTTTTTCTTTAATTGAACGAAGACGAGTTCGATTTCGTGTAAGGAGGAGGGTTTTTGATTTAGGCTGAGTTCATTTATAGGCGAGGATTCGTTTGAATTTCGAAAGAGGGGAAAAGGGAACTGGGTCTCGAACGAAAAGGAAGATTTGCCTTGCCTTGTAAAGAACGAAAGAGGACGCCATTATCTGATTTTACAATGAAGCCGAGAAATTTGTTTCGTTCGTATAATTTTTTTTTCTTTGATCGATATTGTTTTGAAAAGAGGGAACAGATAGTACGCGACTAACAGAGGGTAGGTCTGCTTGCTCAGGAATAGGGTTGCAGCGATTTGATTTCACAAAAAAAAATTAAAATTAAAATTCAATTTAATTCTCAACGCGTTTGCTCAACGTACGGTCTCATAACAACTCTGATAAATACGAAATTTGAAATCCGGTAATAATTCAATATTACGGACCCAATGGAATTGGTTTCGTCGAATTCCGAGACTGTGCCTCGGACGGCTATTTTTAAATTCAATTTTAAACGATATAAATTCAAAACAGAACAAATCACTGAACAATTCAATTCTGAAGCTTCTATTATTTCTGGTATTGTCAATACGAATTTTAAAAGCTTTCGAAATATTTTTCTTCAACTTTAAATTGAAGATTCAAATTTTTATTCAACTTTCAATAGATTAAAGTTTATAATTTAATTGCCAAATTCAGAGTTATATCGGGAATTCAAATTAAATCATCGTTCAAATATTTAAAATTAATTAAATATTTTCAATTTAATTTGTTCAAAATTCTGGGTCGTTACAATATATATACATATATAATATACATTAATATATATATATATATATATGTATATGCATATGCATATGTGTATATTTCGAATGTTAATAAAAGAAATTATTTGAAATTCACTCATTTAGTCTGCAATGTGCTGGCCCAGTGCCAACACCCCCCCTAACTCTATCATCGAGCACTTTGATGGTGGTGGTGGTTTAAGCAAGAAAAAAAGTAAAACAAGAAGATCAAAACTAAGGGATTAGAAAACGTCAATCAACTTAGAAATCTAGTTGAGTAATATATTCTATATCCTTATTTTTTTTTCAAATTGCTCATGACTGAATTAATAATGAATGTTTCTTATGCTTCTTGTTACTTTACATGAATACGAAAATTAAAGAGGAGGGAAAAAGAAGACTTGTTTTATTATTCAGTCCATAGCTATTTATACAAAGTATTGGGCTGTGAGAGGAAGGCCCAGATCCAATAGACGAAAACAAATAACAACATATAAAAGAAATGAAATGTAAGCAACCATAATCCATACTACTCAACACTCCATTCAATGCTCACAACACTACCCCTCAAGTTGGAGCATACAAATCACTCATGCCCAACTTGCTGCATAAGAACCTGATCCTATTTCCATGCAAAGATTTGGTGAGAAGGTCGGCCACTTGCTCTTCTGACTTAACATAATTTTTACAGATAAGACCTTATTGAATTTTTTCTCTAATGAAATGGAAATCCACTTCGATGTGTTTGGTTGTCTCATGAAAAACTAGGTTAGATGTTATATGAAGAGCTGCCTTATTATCACACCACAATCTCATCGGCACATCACACTGCAATCCTATCTCACCCATAAACTGATTAATCCACATTAATTCACAAACTGTGTTGGCCATTGTTCTATATTCTGACTCAGCACTTGATCTTGATACTACACTTTGTTTCTTGCTTTTCCATGAAACCAAATTTCCACCAATCAACACACAAAAACCTGAAGTAGATCTTCTATCTAACCTTGAACCAGCCCAATCAGCATCTGCAAATGCTTCAATTCTGCTATGTCCATGATTTGTGTATACTATGCATTGTCCAACAGTACCCTTCAAATAACATAGTATTTGTTTTAATGCATTCTAGTGATCCACAGTGGGTGAACTCATAAACTGACTCACCATACTAACTGAAAAAGCAATATCAGGCCTTGTCATGACCAAATAATTCAACTTACCCACTAATCTTCTGTATTTGTCAGGGTCTTTAAACAATTATCCTTCTTTTGTAAGGGATGAGTTAACTAACATAGGTGTATTACAAGGCTTAACACCCAATTTTCCAGTTTCTTTCAATAGATCAAGAACATATTTTCGCTGTGACAAGCATATTCTATCATTACTTCTAATAACTTCAATACCTAAAAAGTATTTCAACTCTCCCAAATCCTTGGTATGAACTGTGAATGAATATCTACTTTGAGAGTAGAGATTCCTTTTCCATCATTACCAGTGATAATAATATCATCTACATATACAATTAACAAAATTAATGTACCTTTCACATTCCTGTAAAAGACTGAGTGATCAGCTTTGCTTTGTAACAAGCCAAATTTCTCAATTGCCTGACTAAACTTCCCAAACCATGCTCTCGGGCTTTGCTTCAAACCATACAAACTTTTCTTCAACTTGCAAACCTTTCCATGCTTCCCCTGAGCAACAAACCCAGGTGGTTGCTCCATATACACCTCCTCAGCTAAGTCCCCATGAAGGAATGCATTTTTGATATCCAGTTGATGTAATTTTCAATTAAATTGTGCTGCTAAGGATATGAGTATTCTTATTGAAGTCATTTTAGCTACTGGTGAGAATGTTTCTGAATAGTCAATTCCATATGTTTGGGCATATCCTTTTGCAACTAAACGTGCTTTCAGCCTTTCAAGAGATCCATCTGAGTTCATTTTTACTGAAAATACCCATTTACAGCCTATTGCCTTCTTGTCCTCTGGTAGATGAACTAAATTCCATGTATCATTCAGATCCAATGCACTTATTTCTTCTAACATGGCATTGTACCACTCTCTCTTTGATAATGCTTCCTCAATTGTCTTTGAGATAGAAATTGAATCAAGTGTAGAAATGAAGGCATAAGATTCTGGAGATATGTGGTTGTATGTTACAACAGATGAAATAGGATAAGTACATTTCCTTTTCCCTTTACGCAATGCAATAGGTAAATCAAGACTTGAGACTGGTATCTGAATATCTTGACTTGAGACTGGTAATTGAGTGTCTTGTAAATCAAAAACATGTGAAGATGAAATATTAGAGTTCAACTCCTCATTTCCATTGTGATCATTGGTTTGTGTAAATACATTAGGATATACCAGAAAATCATTATCTTCTTCAGTTAAGTGTTCATCATGGTTTTCTTGAACTGAAGGAATTACTGATGATGAATAAAAAGGTTCATCTTCCACAAAATTAACATCAATTGATACAACATACTTATGAAGACTGGGACAAAAGCACTTATACCATTTTTGATGTCTTGAATATCCAACAAATATACATTTCAACGACTTTGGATCTAATTTTGTTAATTGTGGATTGACATCTCTAACAAAACAGGTACAACCAAAGACCCTTGGTTTCACTGGATAAATTGGTTTATTTGGACATAGCACTTGATAAGGTATTTTATAATCTAAGACAATTGAAGGCATCCTATTAATCAAAAAACATGAAGTACTTACTGCCTCTGCCCAGAATCTTTTTGGTACATTCATTTGAAAGAGAAGAGCTCTAGCAGTTTCCAACAAGTGTTTATTTTTTCTCTCAGCTACCCCATTTTGTGCTGCTGTGTCTACACATGAGGTTTCATGAATGATGCCATGTTGTGCCAAATATGAGTTAAATTGGTTGCTTGTATACTCTTTTGCGTTGTCACTTCTCAAAATTTTGATTGATGTATTAAACTGATTTTGTACCTCAACACAAAAAATACAAAATATAGAAAACAATTCTGATCTATTCTTCATTAAAAACAACCAAGTTACACGTGAGTAATCATCAACAAATGTGACAAAATATCTATATCCTTGTTTAGACATAACTGCTGATGGACCCCAAATATCAGAATGTACAACTTCAAAGATAGAGCTAGATCTTTTATTAACACTAGGATATAAACTCACACGATGAAGCTTTGCATATTGACAGGAATCACAATGTAATGTAGATAGAGAACTGAACTGTGGACATAGTTTCTTAAGTAGAGACAATGAAGGATGGCCTAGCTGACAGTGCACTTGAAAAGCAGAAGAAGTTATATTTGAACAACTTATAGATTTAGGTGGCACAGTACTAAGAACATATAAACCTCCACATTCTTCACCTCTACCAATAATCTGCCTCGTTGTAAGATCCTGAAACTCACAATGATCAGGGAAAAATGATATGTTACATTTCAGATTTTTTGTGATTTGACTCACAGATATCAAATTAAATGACAAATTAGGCAGATATAAAACTGAGTTTAATGATAATTTTGAGTTTACTTATATTCTTCCAGTTCCTTGAACAAATGCTTGTGATCCATCAGCTAATGTAACAACATGAGTTGATTGTTTATAATGTATATCTGAAATCAAATTACTGTTACCTGTCATATGGTCAGTTGCTCCTGAGTCTATGATCCATTTTGATTGACTTGTAGAATTAGCAATAGTTGAAACTGATGATGATGATCCCTTATTTGTTGATTCTTTCTTCAATGATTCTTGAAATTTCACATACTGATCATAATCTCCTGCTGACATGAGAACAGATTTCATATCCTTATTCATCTGTGAATTCTTGTATTGAAGTTTCCTACACTCAAACTTCATATGCCCTGGCTTCTTACAATATGTACAAAATTTTCCCTGATTTGAAGCTTTGAACTCCGGAGTATTTGCCCTTGGTGAATTGAAATTTAGTCTCACTGAATTATTCCATGGGAAATTCTGATTCTGGTTTCCTTGTACATAGCCATTGTTATTACCAATCAAAGCACTTTCTACTTTAGTACTTGATAATTGTGCATGAGCAATGTCAGAACGAAGAATTCTACTAAACACTTCTTATAATGAAGGAATATCTGAACCAGATAGAATCTAAGATTTAGCAACTTCAAATTCTGGTGGTAGACCAGCCAAGAAACTCATACTTGCCATTTGTTCACGTTGTTGTTGCTGGACTTTAACATCTGGACTGATTGGAGAAGCACATTGAATTCCTCATAAGTTTTCTTGAAGTTCATGAAATAATTCATAAGTGATTGCTCTTGTTTCTCTGCTCGATAGAATGACTTGCACACATCATACATTCTTGTTAAATTTCCCTTTCCAGAATATAAGAATTCTAAATATTCCATCAGTTCCTTAACAAACTCACAATGATTAACCAGACCAATTATCTCACAATTAATTGAGTTTCTGATTTGTAAAAATAATCGAGCATCAGATCTGAACCACATCAGGTCTTTCTCATCCTTTGAATCAGGAGCAGGTGGATCTTCAGTCAGATGGTTATCTTTATCTATACTGCGAAGATATAAACGGATCGTCTTACTCCAATTCAAAAAATTCATATTATTCAATTTATGATCTGTAATTTTGGGCATCAACTGCATCGCTTCCATTGCGATCTTGTTCTCCCCACTTCAGACATTACTTTCTCCACTTTCTCCAATGCTATCTCCCATCCTCACTAATTCGAGTTAAAACCCTAGTTGGATTTGAATCTAAAATTTTCGTTGCTCTGATACCATGTTACTTTACATAAATACGAAAATTAAAGAGGAGGGAAAAAGAAGACTTGTTTTATTATTCAGTCCATAGCTATTTATACAAAGTATTGGGCTGTGAGAGGAAGGCCCAGATCCAATAGACGAAAACAAATAACAACATATAAAAGAAATGAAATCTAAACAACCATAATCCATACTACTCAACACTCCATTCAATGCTCACAACACTTCTTGTAATCTTGCTGATCTAAAAATTCAATATGATTTTGAAAACACATTATTAGTGATGGATTTTAATTTATGAAATTTCCCTATAAGTAAATAAATTAATATGAATTATTTGAGAGCCATATATTTTATAAAATGGTTAAAAATAGGTAGTTTGAAACTTTTGAGAAAGAAAATAGATGTAAATATTTTCTATGATTTTATGGAATTAAATTAGTAATTTATGAAAGAAAATATGTTTGGCCAAAGGAATATTTTTTGTTCTAAAAGTCAAATATATTAGGGCTGAAAGATAAGTTAATTAGAAAAATAATAGTTGGTCAATAGACCATATCCACAACTAAACATGGTAGGAAAGTACATCGAAAAAATAAGAAAAGACAAAGTCAAACTAATCAGAAGTTGACACGTATAAAGGTAATGTCAGATGTGAAGAAAAAAGTTTCCAATGGGAACTAAGAGGTAATGTCGAAGGATATGGTGCCGAACAAAAAGCAAAATAAACTAGAACCTTAAGTATCAAGACAAGTAAGAGGACTAAGTAATGCTAAGTAGGAGGCTAGTTTTATTAAACCAAAGGCTGAAGGGGGACGAGTGTAAAGGAGAATTTATAGGTAGAGGAAGTGATTTCCCAAACCTAGAGTTGAGAGTCCTCACGTTAACTAGTTAAAATTAATACAGGCTTCCCCAAACAAGATCGAGGGTAGGGATTGCCGAGGGCAATTTAGCTTTTGGCAAGAGGTTGTAACTAAAACAAATTGACGTCCAGAAGAGAATTTATGCTAAGGATTAAGTTGGTCGAAACCAGTACTTGGAACATTGATGATAATGTAGTAACATAGCTTCTTAAATAGCTAAGAGAATTCCTAATATATGACTGATTAGGTAGGTTAGTGATGTTTGTTAGGTGACGTAAGGCCTGAGGTGGTAGTCAATAAACCAATGGCGAAGGATTAAGCCTTAGTGTCATTAGAAAATGAAAGTGTTGGTGTAAAGCCTTGGTGGAAACTAAATTCATAGACCTTGGTGAAAGGCCTAAATTGGAAACCATAGTCGAAAGTGGTAAAGTAAGGCCTAAGGTAGCATTTGAAATATGAATTTTTTTTAGTGAAAGGCCTGATGTGGCAACCAAAGATTCAGTATAAGATATAAGGCCTGATGTAGCAGTTAAGTATCAAAAGCGAAGTAGGTATAAGGCCTTAGTGGCAACTAAAATATGAAAGCATAGGTGTAAGGCATGATGTAGCAACAGAAAATGAAAGCAAAGTAGGTGCGAGATCAGATGTGGTAGCTGAAATACAGAAGCAAGGGTGTAAGGACTAAGTGGCAACCAAAACTAATTATGAGTTTAATGGAGTTAAGGAAGCAGTGAAGGCATAAGGCCTTAGTGGCAACCAAATGCTTAGACTAGAACCTTTCATCTCTGGTAAAAGGCATAAGTTCTCAGTGGCAGCCTAGGTTGAGTGTTTCAGGTTCTGAAAAGAAAATGAAATGATTACTAAATGGCTAACTGAGTGAATGACTATTGATTTCGGGTATGGTATCCTGGTTTTAGTAAAACACTTGTGAATGAAATATTGATTTCTTCTTGTGATCAAAATTGTTAAATGAATGCTTTACTATAGTGAGGGGAAAACCCATTCCTTGATTTAGAGGCATGGCCTTACTATGTTTTATGTCTAGGGTAATGCATTGCTTATACCATACTTTATGTCCGACCCGTGTTTTTGTTATTATTTTTTCCCTAAACTCATGGGTACTCGTTCGAGTATGCTGAGCTTATGGGTTTTTGGCAGTTGCTTTCGGATGACGAATAAGAAGCCCCCAAGACGAAGCAAGAGGCTTAGATAATATTTATTATTTGATTACATTGTACTAAATGTTTACGTCAACATCTTCATATGTTGGACATAAAACCATTATCTATGTTGTATTATATTTTGACCCTACGTGAGCATGATTAATTTGTTAATCATGAATTGTAATGATGTGTATCTTAATTTTAGTTAATGTCTATTCTATTTTTTTAAGGCTAATTAATATAATTGATCTCATCTCTATCGCCGAAATAAAATTCCAAGGTAACTGCAGCACATCGGAGTTCCATCTTTGGATTTCGGAATGAGAGATGTTACATAGCATTAGGCCTCCTTAACTATGTACTGATCAAAAGGCAGGACTTTTAAGCTAAGGAGTTGTTATGTCCATTATGTACTCTCCCAATTCCCAACATGATATGATCCTCAAGAGTAGGTAGGAGCAAGTTGAGTCCTGCCTTATTTGCCTGAATCTATTGATTAGTGGTATGAATTGTTATGCTAAGTGAATTATCGTTCTATAAAAAGAATAGTAAATTTAGGACTAATACCAAAATACAACCCTAATTCTATAAATATGCACAAAAATGAAGTATGCATAAAATTCAAGTTTGTAAAACAAATCATGAAGTCATTTGAAAAATCAAATGAAGTATTATGTTTAATTAACTATGATCTTTGTGACTTTAAGGCAACATCAACTCATGGAAGAAAAAGTTATCATATCTCATTTATAAATGACCATTGCAAATATTGTTATGTGTACTTAATACATAACAAAGATGAAGCCTTGGACATGTTCAAAGCATACATGGTAGAAGTAGAGAACTAACTTGTAGCGACTCGGGATTTTCGACCCTCGAAAATCGACATCAACACGTTCACTGTATAGCATGCCGTATATTCAAGTGCCGAAAATACCGATTGCTAGGGGTGAAGAAGAAGAAGAGATAGAAGAAAACAAAAACAACAATACAGAATCTCACAATTGCAGCGGAACAAATATAATAACAGATTTTATACAAAAGAATCTGTAGCTGTTAATATACACACAATCATCAGAGTACAACAGTTAACAATCAATCTGGACAGTTATACTAACTTGTCCTTACAAGTGCTGAACATACAGCATACACACACAACAGAATATAATCAAATACGTGGGATACGCCTGAAGATCCTCCAGCTCGTTTCCTGAGCTCCAAAGCATTCTATCCTGAACCTGTAATACTTGGTCTGACCCAAGCATTATAATAAAATAACACCCGAGTCAGTCTGGAAAACCAGCGTGAGAAAACACACTCAATTTGAATTTATTATTGTTATCAAAATCCTTTAGAAACAAAGGTGTCTTGTAAGACCATGTCACACATAAACACAACAGGTTTTTACCTTACGATAACCAAAACAATTTATATCAAAATCATCTGATATTATAATAGTGTATATAGAAAGTAAATTAGAAAATAGCTGATATGCTTGCATCTCACGTTTCAGCATAGTTGGGGCACAATCAAAACCGTATAGTGCTTATTGGGAAATGGATTCCATACTATGACAAGGTAAGGAACTACCTTCTGATAGTGCACCTCTAGATAAAATGCACCGGGGTCTGACAAGAACATCTTGTACCCCTTCCACACAAGACTGGCCTAGCACTTGACTACTAGTACCGAATATGATCACCGCTAATGGGCCCAAACGCATACAAATGAAAGTGATGATAGATCTCCACTCTAGATGACTGATGATCATACCCTAATGGGAGCGACCCACTTGGCCTTGCTGCATGCCCTGTTTTTTTCATTTCTCGGTTGATGAGGCTTGAGGCTATGTTTACCTTAAGAATAGCATTCATACTTGGAATGCTAACACTGCCTTCCAGGCAATGATGCAATGACAACATTCATCCATACAAGTTGTTCTGGGACTGAACAAACCAATCTCTTCACAGATCACCATCTCCATTATCTTCGAGATATCACAATTCGTAACACACAAATCAGATCGAAGTGGTTTTCAGATAATTAAATCTGATCCCGGTCTCTTCGAAACGATCAACGAATTTGGTCAGATTTGATAGTCGGTTATTTAACTATCAAATTACACATATAAACAGTCACTAGGCCCATATTATAAATCTTTCAAAATACTCATTTCAAAATATATTTACAAAGATATGTATATATTAAAATTTTCATTCAGTATTTCAATATTTGAAAACAAATTCAAATACTTAAATCCATAATAGGATATTTCCAAACCATCTCAGCACGTAGAAATATTCCAAAATCCCCTTTATAATTCACTACTTAGGAAAATATTTCTACACAAACCATTTCGTCGCTAAAATATTTCCAAAACCTTATGTTTCAATACTTAGGAAAATATTGCAAGTCTATTTTCCCATTTCTAATATCGACACTTAAGAATATTTAATAACTTATCTCATAAATCCCAGGAATTTTTATCAATTCCCTTTTACAATTTCCGAAACTGATTATACTTATTTATAATCCCATCTAACAATTTATAACCTCTTTTATGAATTTATATGCATTTTAGAAGTTTCCGTATCTAAAACATTTTGGAAATTTCTCAAGTTCCAAAATTCCATTATAAAATTCCTCTTATAAAACCTTCTCCATTTAATAACTTGATTTAAAAATCTCGAGAGTATTTATAAATCACTTCAATCACTTACCTTTAAACCCCCCCCCCACATATATATATATATAATAAATATTTTTAAAGAATAATAATTTAATTTCAAAACATGATTAAGTAACTATTAAAATGTCAAAGCACTTTTCAAGTAACCGACAATAACTAATTCCCAAATCATTTGTAATTAAATGCTAACCGATTTACAAAGTTTATTATAAAATTTAAAATTCATTTCAACTAATATTGAATATTTAAATAACCAACTTCCCAAAATATTCTAATATTAAAACAGTTTTTAAATTCCATAGTTTAAGAAATAAAACCTCCTTTTAAAAACAAAACTAACTTCTCGATAAAAATTTATTTTTAAAATTCAACACAACCATTTTTATATTTATAAATCTCTTTCGATTTATCCCACGTCGATTTTCATTTCCAATTTCACAACTATTTCCAAATTCCAAATAGAATCCACTATTTTTTTCTCTAAACCGATTTCCATATCTCATTTTAAATTCACCCAGTGAATTTATATTCCCAATTTATCAAATGATAATCATCCTAGTTTATTTATAAACATCATTTATAACTTTATAAACTCATTTTCAGTTTATACCTAATTATATTACTAAAATCCAAAACTAAATTATTTATTTATTTTATCCAACCCAATTACTTTTAAGATAATTCCAAATCCCTTTAAAAACTCGATTTCAACTTCTAATTATAATTTAAGAAATATTATTAAAATCCCTTGTTTTCAATTTCCTTGTATATATATATATAAATTTCAAAAATATATTTATTTTTGAAAACTCCTTACGAAATAGTCAAGTATATTTCGAAAATCAAAACTTTCATTTATCCAAACCATTCCTTATTCAATATTCCAATTTCCATATAAATAATTTATTTCAAAAATCACCTTGGAATTTCTTGTAAAAATTCAAAAATATTATTTATGGTATTTAAAATACCAAAATTAGGGCCAGTCCTACTATAGCATCCAAACGATCAACTCTCACAACAATCCATAACCGATTATTCAATCACATCATATATCACTA
This sequence comes from Allium fistulosum, assembly GCA_030737815.1. Lineage (NCBI taxonomy): Eukaryota > Viridiplantae > Streptophyta > Magnoliopsida > Asparagales > Amaryllidaceae > Allium > Allium fistulosum. The sequence goes on from CM060904.1 coordinate 1,136,076,801, forward strand.
TATATGAAACAATCAATATATTTTTGAGGAATCCAGTTGGATCCCTCCAACCTATTTCCTTGCATCCATAGATGTTATATAACATAAAATACCAATCCCGCTTCGAGGCAGGATACCGCGGTAATATAAGGTCATCCGCTATTATGCAGGGCGCATAGTGTCACATCCGCTCCAATAGGTAGGAATATATATCCAACTACTAATATATATACTACTATATATATAATGTAACATCCAACTGATAATAATAATTATCAATTCATCCAAGCATCCAATAATTAATTTTAATTATTATAAATTAAACCCAATAATTCCAAATGAGTAAGATTTACTCACCTTGATTTTTCCCAAATTTGTTATTCAATTTTAAATTAAATTGAACTAATATTCAATTTAATTTAAAATTCCACCTATTCCCAATTGACTCCAAATAAATCCCATTACGTAGATTTCGTAGCTACGAATCCAACGTGATCGATTTCGTGACTTTTGGACCTCGTATGAGTAAATACGATTTTATAAATATAACAATAATAATTTACTTTTAACAAAATAATAAATTATTTAATATAATTGATTTAAACCTCATGGATTCTTTTCCCTTCCTCGCTCTCAGATCCGTGTCCACGAACGAAACATCCCGACCTCAACTTCAACGTGCACGCGACCCCTAACTGCCGATCACCTGTCCAAGCTTGCCATGACATCGGCCCAATCCAGTCGAGCTTCCCCCATTCGCAACCCCTCCTCGTTCGCCATCGACCATCACCTGCTCGTGCACAGCCGCTCTTTTGCCCTCGAATGTTGCGCACCTAGTTCACATCGCCACCGTCACTACCCACGCACGCGCGCACTCCCCTCGAGTTCACCCTAGCTGCGCCGTGTTGATATATATATATATATATATATATATATATATATATATTTCCCTCTAAATCGAACGAGAATTCGTTCTTTTTTTATTTGTTTGTGTCGATTTCGATTTTGAAGAAGAAAGAGGAAGTATATGCGATTTAAATTAACTAGTGGTAGGGTGGCGTGTTTTCAGAGGTAGGGTGGCTGTGATGAGAATAGGGTTTGACCTTTTAATTTTATAAAATTATTTAATTCCCAAAATATCTCATTTTGCCTAACTCAAAACCCGAACCCCTATTTAGGCATGCCGCCATGTGTTCCTAATGTTATACCCCTATTCTGAACGCAATGGAACAAGTTTCAAACTCCAATTCTGTAACAACCCAATATTTTGGAAATTATTTTTAATTTGAATTTATTTCATTTAAAAATATTTTTATAGTGAAGTAGAAATTTTTCTAGAATTAATAGTATTTTTTTGTAATTTTCATGTTCTATATCCTATTTTTAAACAATTTCTTCAATTCTTTTGCTATTTTCTCTAAATTTAATTATTTATTTCACTTTGAAAATGTTTTAAAAATCATTTTATTTCAAATTTTGTTTTAGAATATTTTTAAAATGAAGTAAATAATTTTCCAAAGTCAATGGTGATTTATTTGAAATTTCTGGACACTGTTTGCATTTTTAAGCTATTTTCTTAATTTAAATTCTATTTAATTAAGATTTAATTATATATTTTATATATTTACTTTATTTCTGAGATTATTTATCTCTATTATCAAACATTTTAATATATATAAGTTAAAAGAAATAAAAAGAAATTTGAAAGGTTTTAAACTCTTGAAATTCCAAAGTCTTTTTATCTCCTGACCTTTCATTTTTCAACTCCTCTCTTCAATGCTTTGGCCGTGCATTATCTCCATTCTTTCAGCCGACTCCTTCTCATTTTTTCATGCAAAAAATATTCATTTCTCAAGAGAAAACTCACGGCCATTGTTGTGGAGAGTTTGGGTAAATTTCATCTTCTTCTTCCTTTGTTTTTCTAGTTTTTCTATTGAATTTTGTATATGGTTCTCAACTTCATGGCTCCACTCCTCCTCAACCAGATCTAGGCCAACCTCCACCACCTTGTATTCTGATCAACCACCCCCCTAGTACCCCACCATGGCCAGGCCGAGCCATCTAGGCTAGAGATCACCACCAAAAATCCAATAAAACCATTACAAACTATGCAAACCAAGCCTAGAATTGCAACATCACCTTCTACCACCTTTAGCCGCCACTACCTCCACCACCACCACCTCTGACCTGACCTCCACCCTCTACCACATCAACCACCACCACCTGGAGCCACTGGCCGTGCCCCATAGCTTCTGGCCGAGCCTATACCTTGCCTTGAAATGATGTTGTTGCCTTGTGCGTAGTAGTTTATGCACCTAGATCTTCACCACCTTGTTAACCCATGTAGGCCGACCCATATGGAACCCAAACCAGACCCTTTTCCACCCCTAGGCCGAGCTTAATTACTGTCTAACTAAAGGACATGAAGTTGAGAACATGTACAATGCAAATGGATATTGTTTTGGGTATTGTTTCTAATGTTATTTGATGTTTAAATCGTGTTGAACTTATGTATACTTGTATTGTTTTGTGTAATGTTTTCAAGGGGTATAGCTTTGACTCTCCCAATCTCAAATCATATTCGTGTTGTCGTGCTTTCGTGCCTCTGGAAATCATTGTTGTGTGTTTGTGGTTGTCATCTCCAGCTTAAACAAGTGAGTAAATTCTCACCATACGATTTGTACTTATATAACTAGTAAACTGACACCATTTGAATCTGTAAAACCATATCACATGCTATATCTGCTATATTATGATCATATGATGCTTACCCCTGTTATTACACATGTTATATCATCTATTACTTTTATATGATGTTATTTTGTTCATTTTTATCAGTTTATCACACTACAAGTTCCCTATAGATTAGGTTCACTCTGGGTTGAAATGATACATACCCGAACGGACTTTAGAATTGGAAAAGATCGTTATGGGCTGAAATGATAAGCCTGAGCGACTTTTTAATAAATTTTATTTACTTGGGATTGCGGGTTTGAAATGATAAAACCCGGATTTTCTTTGTAAACAACGGATTGAAATGATATATTATCCGTATCACTTGACTTAGGCTAGAAAATATTATACAGACCCGTGGTTATTTTCTATATTTTTCTGGACATTTTAAATATTTTAAAAATGTAAAAATATAATAAATTGATTTAAAATTGAATTTTAAAATGATTTATTAAAGTGGAAATGATTTTTCTATGTGATGAATGTAAAATAAATGGATAGAAATTGTGATTTTAAAGTGTAACTTAATTTGGAAATTTTGATTTGATTTTTAAATGGAAATTTAAGTTAATTAAATTAAAAATGAAAAGTAAGTTTTAAATGGTGAAAAATGGAGATTTAAATATAAGTATTGAAATAAATTGTTTAGAATGAAAATGGGAATTGTCACACTTGAATTAAATAAGTGAACTTTGAAAATTTTGATTTTTATTTGTAAAATTTTTCTTTAGAAAAATCATAAGTTAAAGGATTTAAATGAACATTTTTAATGTGGAAAAATATGATTTTTATATGTTTAAATGATTTAAATTGAAGTTTATTTATGGCTGGAATTGTACTTAAAACCTGGAAATTTAATTTATAGCACTTCAGAAATGCTATCATTTCTGGAAATGAACTAATTCTGAACTAAGTAGAATCTGCAGCACTTGGTAAGTGCTATGGTTGCATAAATGAACTAAAAGACTAAAATGAACTAAGGCTATGACAACACTTGGTAAGTGCTATTGTGGCAGGAACTAAAATTGAACCGGAAACTAATGAAGGGGCTACTGTAGCACTTGTTAAGTGCTGCAGTAGGCTGAAATATGATTTTTGTAAGTAACTGAACTTCTACAGCAGTTTTAAAACGCTGTCTTTGCTGAATTGAAATAAAACCTTTAATTTGAATCCTGAACTATTACAGCAGTTATGTAAGTGCTATCTTTTCTGAATTGAACTATTTTTCCTTTAAAACTGAACTGTTACAGCAGTTTATAAATACTGTCTTTGCTGAATTGAATTGTTTTCAAATATAACTTACCGCAGCACTTTTTAAATGCTGTGAAAACTGAAATTTTAATGTTTTAATGTTTTTAAGTGAATAAATGAACTCAGAAAAGGCTAAAATTTTGGGAATTGAATATTTGATTTAAAAGAATAATGACTTTAATAATGACTTTGTTTTTAAATGGTTTAATTGAAGTATTTTTGATTTGAAATATAAACTGTTTTAAATTTATAACCACGGGTTAGAATAACGATTGGTTGTTAAAGAGACCGGGATCGGATATTGACATACTCTCTGTCGATACCGAAAACCACTTTGACAACTGTGTACGCGGTGGAGCTTCCAGAATGAAGTAGGATGGTGGCGACGATCCTAAGGTATATACGTGGACCCAACTCCTATGAGTTGGCATAAGGTGGCTAAAACAGGAGCGATCTCGGACCAGTGAGGTAACACCTCTTATCGGACACACTTCTTCGATACCATTCTATTACTTGTGATTGATTTGGTGCGCACCCTTGATTTGGGAGTGTTGTTCGAGGTGGAGCGGTAGTGGCTGCTATGCGTTTCCATCAGTCCGTGTGCGTAATTGGTATATCTACCCTGGCATTGCCTTGTGTGCCGTGTCACCTACCATATCGAGCTTTACTACGAGTTTCTATTTGTGCCGTACCTATGGAGTATCTTCCCATAGCCTTGCGAGGTATGCAGATACTGTGTAGACTATTGGCATATTACGTGTTAAGGTGGAAAATGTAAAGCCTTAACGCTATTTAAAAGTATGTTTATTTTATGATTAGACATTATTATAATAGCGAATATTACTACATAGTAGATAGTTTAACGGATCCTTAAAGAATGGGCGATCCCAAGCATTCTTTAAGTTACTTGTACCTTTATTACAGTTCACTTGAGGTTGTTTACATTATATAAGTATGTATGTCCTGACTCGAGTGTTTGTGTTTTATTTACGCTCGGGTCAGCCGGAGTATTCACAGCTTTGGATTTCACTTTTCTGGAGCTAGGAATCGTTGGAGTTCTGCTTATCTAGTTATCTATCTATTCAGTTTCAGTTGTTCTATTTCAGCTTTTGTATTAAAGACTTATGTATTTAGGATTTCTATTGTACTTGTTCAAAACTGTATTGGTTTTTAGACTATGTATTTTATATCTGTTTTGAGACTCTGTATTGTAGTGGCTTCATGAACCACTATTTATTTTATTTCCGCTGTGAGTTATTCTGATATTTCTGTGTCTGTGATTCTGTGAATGATTTTATTTGCTCCAAATTTTATTACAATATGTTATTTTGCATTATTCAAGTCTGACATGTGTGGATTATTGTCGATTTGAATGGTCCAAAATAGTGGGTCGTTACAAATTCGATCGTATGGAGAAGATAGCTTTTTAAATCGACTATTTGAATTAAATTCAATTAAATTATTTCTAGGCGTTTTCAGATCGTACGACCAAATGGTGAATCCAAACACTATAAAATTTGAAATCTGATAATAATACACTATTACGGATCCAACAGAACTAGTTTCGTCGAATTCCGAGACTGTGCCCCGGATCGCTATTTTAATGCGTCGATTAAATCGACGATTTCAAAAATTGACGAAATCACTTGAAATTTCGGTTTTAAAAACTTATTAACTCAATTCTAATTCAAATAGAATTTATACTCACATTATAAATTGTTTTCGATTCATATTCAACTCAATTATTCATCATTTTCGTATTTCGATAAATCGTTTTACTTCAAATTTAAATTCATTCTATAACTTCAACCAAAACCTTCATATTCAAAATCAAATTATATTCCAAATCCATTATTTAAAGACATCTAAACATTTAAAATCAAATGATGGAAAATCCGGGTCGTCACATTCCTCCCCCCTTAAAAGAATTTTGTTCCCGAAATTACAAAGGTAGGACGAATGATCCAAACCCATTACTTTTCAAAAATCTACTTAGTTAAAATTCGATATTCCATTTTCCCAAATATTTTAGTTCCATTCAAAACAATTAGCTTTCATTTCTAATTCAAAACCCTTTATTTTCATTATAATTCAAAAATCAGCTTTTTAGTTAACAAAAAAATTTCAAAACTTTTCAAACACCCTAAATTTTCAAAAAAATTTGGTAGAGTCTCCCTTGTACGGAGAGCCTTTTGCAATATCACAAATATAATAAAAATGACATCATCGACCCGCACGGTCAAAAACACAATATATATATATATATCAATATTTATTTCATTTTTGCTTTTAGTGCGTAAGCGTACCTTATATTAGCGTTATTAAGCGAGTTCGCCCAATTTGTATGCAATTGCGCAACCCAAAACCAAACCAAACTGCTCCATGTACCTGTGCTTACTCAAATAAGCACATCAGTTTCATAATTTTTGAAACTTAATAACTTTACATCCCTTTAACTATTTTAAACACATGATTTCATAACGCTAACATGGTATATCATGTATTTTAGAAGGTACATGCAAATACAGAATTCCCACATTTAGTTATTCACTTCAAATTCAATTTATATGCCATTTCATTCAATTCTAAATGATTCACATACCATTTATTAACATTAAATTCATATTTATACCCAACAAATTCATATCCACTTCAAATTGATTCAAAATCAATTTATTCACTTTCCATTGATTCACAAAATTTTGTTTACTTCCGTTTACATCATACGACAAATTTTTCCATGCTATTTGGTGATATTCATTACTAAAATAACCACTTCAGCTTATAAACCATTTAAATTGATTCTAAATCAATTTATCAACTTCTATTAATTCACATTCAATTTATTTACAAAAATCTTCTTCGATCAATTTTATATTCAACAACAATCCAATCCATGCCAATTTATTTATAAACCATTTCATAAATTTATGTGAGCCAAGCTTCCATCCAAAAATATTAACTTAAGTTAATTCGTTTACTTTCAATCAGTTCAACCATATAACTTAAGTTCATTTCCATTGCAATCAAATTCCATTTCATTATAAATTGATCGTTATTCAATTTATTCACCTTTTATTGATTCGCACTTCCATTTACTTGGTATATCTCAATTTACACTTTATTACTTGAGAATCATCTCATAAAATTAATATTAAGGTTTATTATAACCTTTTATACAACACATATATTTATTTCCACTTCAAAACTTAATTTCATACTCGAATTCGTTTAAATAATATCCCAAACCCATATTCAATTTATTTACACTTAAATATAATTTATTTATAACTTAAGTCATCACCATTTCAATCCATTTTTATTTTATTTCGACAACATTTCAAAATGTATTTAATTCGCTTATATTTAAGTCGAATTTCATTTATAACTCAAATTCCATACTCAATTTCAATTTCAATCCACAATCCATTTTACTAAACCAAGTTAAGTTTCATTTCTATATTCAATTAACTAATTAATTTATCTAATTAGTTCACTTCCATTTTATAATTCAATATCTGATTTTTATTTCAAAAATCACTTCAATTGGTTTGACTTGAGTTCAAACTCATTTTACAATTCAAGTTTGGGTTTCCATTTAACTTTACCTAAGTCCAATTTCTTTTATATATACTCGAGTTCACATTTACTTTATCACAATCAAATCCAATTTCATTAAGCTTAACTTGAGTTAATTTCATTTATAATTCAAATTTGGATTTTCTTTTCCTCACCAAACCATCAAACTATCCCTATTTTGGTTTTCTATCTCACTTCTCCAATTATAAGTTACACAAACTTACCCATTCACCATTTAATAAATGTTTCCCTTTACATTCATTCCATTAACTCCAATTTTGAAAACTATTCAAACTCATTCATTCACAATTCCATAAAATTTTCACTTAAATTTTTATTCCATTCAAAATTTATAACTTATAGTTATGTAGTCACTTTTATAATCCAAACTTTATATTCAATTCCATTCAATATCATTTCTAATCCAATCCAATTTTTATTTAACTTAGCTTAGTTAAATTCTAATCCATACAAATTTCCTTTTTCAAATTCGATTTATTTAACTTGCATAAGTTAAATTTTTATTTCATTTTGAGATTCACAATTCCAGGTTATAAGTTTACAAACTTATCTTCTTTTGGTTTCACTAATCATTTAAATGGAAATTCCAGAATTCAAACACTCATTTTTATTTCAAATCATTTTGAAATTATATATATATATATCTAACTCTTTGTTTTAACAAACCATTTCCTTGGGATTTTTTAAAATCAAACTTGGTTTTATCCAAAATAAACTCCCTTGGAATTTCTAAACAACATTTGTTTTTCAACAAAAATCTCCATATCAAATTACTACGGTAGCAATCCGTCATTTAGAAACACGAAAATGAATACTGATGATGCTGCAGTCATCACCAGGATTATTTTCCAATGACTGAAGTGAGTTTAGTGCTTTATCACTTCCAAAATCCATTTTAAAACATTTTCCATTCCAAAAATAATATCACCGTCGTCTATTTCAAAATGCCTTAGAAAACATTCCAAAAATCTCCAGGATTTAAATTTCAAAATTCTGGTTTGAATCAAATTTTAGTTTTAACTCATTTGCTTAATTCATACTTATTCTTTTTAATTTGGTTATATATGATCATTTCAATTTTATTATCTTGTTTTGGTTATAATAATATCAACCAAACACATCAATATACTATAATAATTTCAGAAAATTATTCCTTTTATATCAAAATATAATTTGGCTAAAATTATTTCATTTACCCACTTATAAAACAATATTGTGTTGGTTTGCCTAGTTTAAGAGTTTAGAAATCCGTATCGATACAGTTGTCGAGACTGTACCGACCAGAATTTATAAACACTCAGCCGATAAGTCAACACAATATAAAACAATTTATATTCACTAACAAATACACACTCATATCTATAATACACTCAAACTCGTTCTAGGGTACTACTGACCCTATCTCTAATGAGTAATCCCCATCAAAGCCAAGGTTCTCGCTTAACCTTCAGCTTTGATACCAAATGTAGCGACCCGGGATTTTCGACCCTAAAAAATCGACATCAATAAGTTCGTTATACAACATGCCTTATATTCAAGTGCCGGAAATACCGATTGCTAGGGGTAAAGAAGAAGAAGAGATAAAAGAAAACAGAAACAACAATACATAATCTCACAATCGCAGCGGAACAAATAAAATATATAATAACAGATTTTTATACAAAAGAATCTGTAGCTGTTAATATACACACAATCATCAGAGTACAACAATTAACAATCAATCTGGACAGTTATAATAACTTGTCCTTACAAGTGCTGAACATACAGCATACACACATAGTGGAATATAACCAAATACGTAGGATACGACTGAAGATCCTCCAGCTCATCTCCTGAGCTCCATGGCATTCTATCCTGAACCTGTAATACTCGGTCTGACCCGAGCATTATAATAAAATAACACCCGAGTTGGTTTGGAAAACCAGCGTGAGAAAACACACTCAATTTGTGTGACGACCCGGAATTTTGGATATTTGAAATGAGAATATTTAATTGATTTTAAATATTCACAAGGGTAATTTTAACTTGGATTTCAAGTATCACTATTATGGGGTAATTTAATTATTGAATTAAACAATTAAACATTGAATAAAATGTTGAATCTCGAGTTTTAAACCAGTTAAAAATAGTTTGAAGGCTTATAAAATTCATATTAATAATACTGAAGATGATAGAACTTTTAAATTTGAATTTAAGGGTGTTTTGTTCAGTTTTTAAAAAAAATATATCGTTTGAATTGAATTTAAAAATAGCCATCCGGGGCAGTCTCGGAATTCGACGAAACCAGTTCCATTGGATCCGTAATATTGTATTATTATTGGATTTCAATTTTCGTAGTATTTGGAGTTGTCGTGTGATCGTACGGAATGTAAACGCGCTGAAATTAAATCGGAAATTTAATATTATAACTGGTCAATATATCTCCCATCAGTGCTTTTTGCTTTCATTTCTCAACACCTATAGCAAGCCTATGCAGACACGCAAGGCAGTTCATAACACATGTTCTCCCTGGAATAACACGCGTCCTCTCTCAAGAAATAAAAGAAAGAAAAGATAACCGAACCCCTCTCATCCTCTTTCTAAATCGAACGACTTCAGCCCTTCCCTTTCAAAATTAATTCGCGAATTTGGGCACGTGGTTGAAGGCCTGGCGAGGCACGATGACTTGGGGGACCAGATCGTGAAGTGATTTAGGGGTTCGTCGACGAAGAAGGAGAGGCGGTTGGGTCTTTCAAACTGGGTATCAACGGTTTGGGTTCAAGTCTCGATTTAGGCTCGGCTTACGTGAGTTGAGGTGCAGCGATGTGCTGTGGATAGGTGGCTTCGCGAATGGAGGCAGTTTCGAAGGGATGGTGATTGCCACTTGCGGCTACCGAGTATTGGATTCGACGATTCGGGCTGGAATCTAGTGAGGAAGCGGAGTTCGATTTCTTAGGTTTATTCGAGCAGCAAGGTATTATTGAATTCTGCAGTTATTTTATTCTTCATCTTCAATTTTTATTTAATGAATATACGTATATAGATAAAAGGAATTTAATTATGGAAGATTGGGAACAGAAACGTTTTTTTTAGAAAATATATATACAGGAAGAGGGACAAATTTATTACTGTGAGGTATAGCTAGAGTTTATGTTTTTCCTTTTCTTTCTAGTTTACATTGTATATGTATATTTACAGAGAAGCAGATAAAAATAAAAATGAACATACATACATACTTAAATTTATACCTATCTATATACATCGACAGTAAGACTTTATATAGATTGGATTTTGGGGATCTCTATAGGGTATTTTATAAATATATATGCAATTTCAAAATGAAAAATGTATCTAGGGTGATTAATTTATTTAATAAGCTAATTTCGCTATTTAGTTACTAAAAATAAGTTATTAAAGAAAAATTGGTTTAAAATTAAATAGTGGATTTAAAACCAAATTATTAGCTAAATTAGTTTTTTTTTTATGGAAAATTGATTCTTGGATTACCTCGAATATTGATAAACCATATCAATGTTTATACAAGGTCGAAAGTCAGTGTGAAAACAAGACGAGATTGAAGTGGATTGCAAATTAAAGGCAAAGGTGAGTTAATCTCACTCAGTTAAATTATAATTTTAATTTAATTGGTTAAATTTGAATGTCTGGTTGAATGATTGGATATGATAGTATATATAGTAGTATATACCAATATATATATATTGGCATATGTATATATTGGAGTTGTTGATATTCCCGCATTTATATAGCGGATGAGACCCTATGCGCCGCATAATAGCGGATGATTTTATAAAACCTATATACCGCGATATTCCACCTTGAAGTGGAATTGGTATTGTGCTAACGTCTGTGGATGCAGGGAAACAGGTTGGAGGGATCCAACTGGATTCCTCAAAATATTTAATTTTTGTTTAAATATTCTGTGATATGATTGTTGTTATCCTGTGATAATTTATATTGGATAATCTGGTTGGATTGAATTTTCCAGTATAATGAGTTATCAAAAGCAATTGAATTGGATTTTTGGAAAATATAAAAGAGTAAAATTAAGTTAAGTAATTCTAGTGAATTCGAATAAATTAAATATGGAAAAGAGGAATTTTGAATAAATAGAGAAATGTTGAATTTAAAGAAGACTTATGTGATGTTATTTAAAGGGATAAAAATTTATTTTAATTCAATGTTTAAATGTAATTAAAAAGAGAAGGAATTTGGGAAATCTGAAACTTGTGTTTCGGTTTAAAGATTTTAAATCATAATGAGAAATAAAATCTGGAAGTTAATGAATTTGGAAATAAATGGATTAAGTAAGAAAATTTATTTCAAAGTAAAATAAATTGGGAAATCAATTATAAATTGATTTAAATACTTTGGAATTTGAATTTTAAAGAGAAATGAGATCTGGGAGAGATAAACTGGGTTTGTAAAGTAAAATAAAATATCAGAGGATATTTGAAAATATAATTTCAAAGTGGGAATTTATAAAAGGATATGGTTTGGTTTAAAAATAAATGTTATTTTATTTTTAAAAGATGGGAGTGAGAAGGATATTTCTCTGTATAGCCAAGTACGTTTTCAAAGCAATTTTAATATAAGTTAAAGTTTTAATATGGTTTAAAAAGCATATTTTAGAGAATCTATTATTTCTAAATGTTAAAGCCTAAAGTAGTATTTTCAAAGATCTATTATTGTAGTAATTATATAAAAGTGATTTGGTATTATATTTTAAAAAGAGAAATTTAGTTTATAATTGTAAAGTGGTTTCATTTTAAATATTTCTTAAGTATATATTTTGTTAAGGTATTAAAGTAGTTTTTTTTAAATTTCAATATTATTAAGTATATTTATAGTAAAGTGTTTTAAGATTATTTTAAAATCTAAGTGTTTTGTTCTTGGTGTTTCAGAGGAAATAAATATTTGGAAATGTATTCCGTAAGCGGAAACTGTTTGAAATTGTTTTCAAAAGGAGTTTGAAAATTTGGAAATATATCTTGGAAAGATATGTGGGCAAATAAATAATGTGGGAAATTATTTATTGTGTGATGGTTGCTTGTGGATGTTAATTGATAGTTAAATAACCGACTATCAATATTGGCCAAATGCGCTGATCGTTTCGAAGAGACCGGGATCGGGTTTGCTACATTACAACATGATAGGGGGTTCTCGCTTCGCGGTTTGGTGGCGAACGGGAGACTCTTACCCCTACATGTCCCATTGAGGGGTTGGTTGCGAGTCGAGAGGCTGGCCGTAAAAGCAAATTCGAGGTACCAATGTAAGCCACGGTGGGGCTGGGATGGTTGAAAAGCCTACCAGTTGAGGCCGCTGTCGATGGTTGAAAAGCCTAGACCGTTACACTTGGTATCAGAGCTTAGGCTAGCGATAACCTTGGTTCTGGTGGGAATTTTGAGAGTACTAATAGATATGAGCGCGTATTTGTTAGTGGATATAAAAATGGTTTTATATTGTGTTGGTTGATTTATTGAGTGGCATATGAACCTTCGTCGGCACAGTCTGGACAACTGTATCGAAGGGGTTTCTAAACACTTGAATAGAACAGTTCGACACAATATTGTTTTAAATAGGGTGAATGAAATAATTTTGCCCAAATTATTTTGTATATAAAAGAAATAATTATTTGAAATTTATTATAGTTATATATTTGGATGCTTGGTTATTAGAAAATGACAATAATGAGTTAGTCTCATTATTGAGTAGAAATTGGAAACTTATAACTTAAGTTGAAGAATAAATTTATATAACAAAATGGAATTTGAGAATATAGACTATAAATGAAATTTATAAATTGAGATAAACTTTATATACAAATGTGAATTATGAATGTGATTTATAATCAAATGAGATAAATTCATAAACAAATGAAACTTGTAAATGTAAATTGTATATGTGACTTATAACTTGAAATAAAATGTGATAGCATTCCAAAGTAATGTTTGGATATAAAATTGAATGGATTTTGAATTTGAAGTTTTGGGAAAGGTTTAAATTTCTTTGGATTTAAAAATAGTTTTTAAAAGTTTTGAGGAAATAATGGTGACATTATTTCATGAATATTTTTGAAATTAAATTGAAATCTGGTGGGAATTTGGGATTTTAAAAATGTTTGAAATGTTTTAAAGTGATAAAAGCATTAAATTCTCTTTCGGTCGCTGGAAAATAATTTCGGTGATGACTACAGCATCATCGATGTCTATTTTCGAGTTTCCAAAGAGAAATTGCTACCAAACTGTTTTAAATTGGAAATGATTGTGAACTGGGTTGGTTTTGAAATTCAAAAGGGAAAATTGTTTGGTAAAAGCAGATTGTTTTGGAAATTGGGATTTGAGGTGATATACCAGATGTGTATGAGTTATTTATGGATTCAAAATGGTTTTGAAATAAAACCGGGCAATTGGATTCTGGAAATTCTATTTAAAATTTAAATGTGGAAATTTAAATGAATCAACAATATAAAGTATAGAATGAAGTTGATTGAAATAAGAAAGGAATGAAAGTTAAATTCTGGGATTATAATTATGAGATGAAATTAACTAAATGAGTAATATAAGTTGGTAGATAAAAGAGTTAGAGAACTTGAAGGTGAATGAATTGTGAAACTTGTATAAAATTTGTATCCTGGAATTAAAATTTAATTCGAGTATATGAAGGTGAATAAAATATATTTGAATTTAACTTAAGATAAGTTAAATAAAATTGAGAATTGGAATTGAATTAAATGTAAATAAATTGAAGTCGAATTGAATTGGATATAAAGGTAATGTAAAATGCTTATAATTGTGTAAAGAAATTCATATTCTTAAGTTCTTAAGTGTAATAATTTGAAATTTGATATAAAGATGGAAATGGACTTAAATGAATAGTCCCAGATCTTAAGTAAGTAAGTTAAAACTTATGAGTAGAAATGAAATTGTAAGTCATAAATGAGAATTCATTTCTTTGAACCATTAAGAGTTATAATTTGAAATTGTAATTATCAAATGGAAACGACTAAGATGAGCAATCTTAATTTTTAAATAAATCCAAACTTGAATTATAAAATAAATTGAATTTAAGATGATTAAGTGAAGTGATATTTGGGATTTAAAAAGCAAGTATTTAATTTTAACCAATGGAGGAACTAATGAGATAATAAATTAGTTAATGAAATTGAATTGGGGATTAATGAAATTGGATTAAAATAGTAATGGTTTGGATTTCGAATGGAATCCGAATAAGTGAAAATAAATAAATGGATGGAATTTGATTAAATAAGAATCAAATGAAAGATGGAAATAAAACTTTAAAGGGTTGGTTAAATGGAAAATAAACTTAAGTTATTGACTTAAGTAAATGTTGAATGGAAACTGAACTCAAACAGAAGAGTGGTTTAAATAAGTTGAGAAATAGTTATTAAATGAATTAACTTGGATTGTTTCCGAGCTAAATAAAATTCAATTTTTGGAAGTTGGAGATGAATTGAATTTAAGGAAAAAAATTGGAAATGAAGTAGTAAATTGAAGTAAGTTGGAATTCATATGAAATGGGAGTTCAATTTGAATATATACACTTCAGTGGTGAAGTAGTAAATAAATATAAGAAAGATTTATATTGAACTTAAGAATTGAAGAATGAAATTCTTAAGAAAATTTGTATTGGAAATATACTTAGTAATTTTGGGAAAAAAATATATACTAAGTAAATAGTTGAATGAAGACTAAAACTGAAGTTGAGAAATGGGATAGTTGTGAATAAGTAGATAACAATCAAAATGAATGTGAATAAAAGAGAATTGATATAATTGGTAATCAATTGGAATTTATACGTAAGATGTACGTATATTATTTTATTCGCATAGCTATTTGATCCAGATGTCGAACACAGAATTTCGAGATAGTTTTATCGATCCGAATCAGGATTTTTCACTCGATTTTCAACGGCGAACCTGGATATGGATTGTTGATTGATTCTGGATATTCTCTATCATAGTTGGTGGCTATGCAAGGAGAATAACGGTTTCTGATCAAGAAACCAGATCTGAGTCCGCACTAGGAAGTCGGGTGGACGATACTAGTTCGGAAGTGGAATTGTGTGATCGATTGAGCGATCGAATGTGATATTGCGTACGGATGATGTATGTGCATCGTACGGGCTTAAATAAAGCAAATATTGAAAATTTGTAAAGAAAAGTATAAAATGACTTTGGGATTGTGATTGAATATTATTGCTTAGTAGGATATACAGGTATATAAAAGCAATGGATAAATTGGGATTTTTGATTTAGAAGATAAAATTTAATGGCCCGACAAAAAGGTATGTATTTGAATTTCTATATGAAATTTGATTGGGTTTTGGATCCAGCCACTTGGCTTTTTGTTTTCTTTTTGTGATTGGGAGGCCGTAGAGCCATTTTGTAGTAGTACCGAGCTAGCCGCGCAAAGGAGACGCTGGCGAAATTTTTCGGAAATTTAAGAAGTTAGAAAAATTTTGGAAAATTTTGATAATTCAAAATTTGAATTCAAATTTAAATTTGAATGGATAAGTAGGTGGTATGAGTTGAACTTATGAATAAGTTTGGGAAGTTAAAAGATGATTAGTGTATCATTAATAAAGATTGTTTGGGTATTGTTAAAACTGTTTGAACTTGGGAAATAGTAATGGGTATTGGATCATTCTTCCTAACTAGTAATTTCGGGGACGAAATTCTTTTAAGGGGGAAGGAATGTGACGACCCGGAATTTTGGATATTTGAAATGAGAATATTTAATTGATTTTAAATATTCACAAGGGTAATTTTAACTTGGATTTCAAGTATCACTATTATGGGGTAATTTAATTATTGAATTAAACAATTAAACATTGAATAAAATGTTGAATCTCGAGTTTTAAACCAGTTAAAAATAGTTTGAAGGCTTATAAAATTCATATTAATAATACTGAAGATGATAGAACTTTTAAATTTGAATTTAAAGGTGTTTTGTTCAGTTTTTAAAAAAAAAATATATCGTTTGAATTGAATTTAAAAATAGCCATCCGGGGCAGTCTCGGAATTCGACGAAACCAGTTCCATTGGATCCGTAATATTGTATTATTATTGGATTTCAATTTTCGTAGTATTTGGAGTTGTCGTGTGATCGTACGGAATGTAAACGCGCTGAAATTAAATCGGAAATTTAATATTATAACTGGTCAATATATCTCCCATCAGTGCTTTTTGCTTTCATTTCTCAACACCTATAGCAAGCCTATGCAGACACGCAAGGCAGTTCATAACACGTGTTCTCCCTGGAATAACACGCGTCCTCTCTCAAGAAATAAAAGAAAGAAAAGATAACCGAACCCCTCTCATCCTCTTTCTAAATCGAACGACTTCAGCCCTTCCCTTTCAAAATTAATTCGCGAATTTGGGCACGTGGTTGAAGGCCTGGCGAGGCATGATGACTTGGGGGACCAGATCGTGAAGTGATTTAGGGGTTCGTCGACGAAGAAGGAGAGGCGGTTGGGTCTTTCAAACTGGGTATCAACGGTTTGGGTTCCAGTCTCGATTTAGGCTCGGCTTACGTGAGTTGAGGTGCAGCGATGTGCTGTGGATAGGTGGCTTCGCGAATGGAGGCAGTTTCGAAGGGATGGTGATTGCCACTTGCGGCTACCGAGTATTGGATTCGACGATTCGGGCTGGAATCTAGTGAGGAAGCGGAGTTCGATTTCTTAGGTTTATTCGAGCAGCAAGGTATTATTGAATTCTGCAGTTATTTTATTCTTCATCTTCAATTTTTATTTAATGAATATACGTATATAGATAAAAGGAATTTAATTATGGAAGATTGGGAACAGAAACGTTTTTTTTTAGAAAATATATATACAGGAAGAGGGACAAATTTATTACTGTGAGGTATAGCTAGAGTTTATGTTTTTCCTTTTCTTTCTAGTTTACATTGTATATGTATATTTACAGAGAAGCAGATAAAAATAAAAATGAACATACATACATACTTAAATTTATACCTATCTATATACATCGACAGTAAGACTTTATATAGATTGGATTTTGGGGATCTCTATAGGGTATTTTATAAATATATATGCAATTTCAAAATGAAAAATGTATCTAGGGTGATTAATTTATTTAATAAGCTAATTTCGCTATTTAGTTACTAAAAATAAGTTATTAAAGAAAAATTGGTTTAAAATTAAATAGTGGATTTAAAACCAAATTATTAGCTAAATTAGTTTTTTTTTATGGAAAATTGATTCTTGGATTACCTCGAATATTGATAAACCATATCAATGTTTATACAAGGTCGAAAGTCAGTGTGAAAACAAGACGAGATTGAAGTGGATTGCAAATTAAAGGCAAAGGTGAGTTAATCTCACTCAGTTAAATTATAATTTTAATTTAATTGGTTAAATTTGAATGTCTGGTTGAATGATTGGATTGATTGGATATGATAGTATATATAGTAGTATATACCAATATATATATATATTGGCATATGTATATATTGGAGTTGTTGATATTCCCGCATTTATATAGCGGATGAGACCCTATGCGCCGCATAATAGCGGATGATTTTATAAAACCCATATACCGCGATATTCCACCTTGAAGTGGAATTGGTATTGTGCTAACGTCTGTGGATGCAGGGAAACAGGTTGGAGGGATCCAACTGGATTCCTCAAAATATTTAATTTTTGTTTAAATATTCTGTGATATGATTGTTGTTATCCTGTGATAATTTATATTGGATAATCTGGTTGGATTGAATTTTCCAGTATAATGAGTTATCAAAAGCAATTGAATTGGATTTTTGGAAAATATAAAAGAGTAAAATTAAGTTAAGTAATTCTAGTGAATTCGAATAAATTAAATATGGAAAAGAGGAATTTTGAATAAATAGAGAAATGTTGAATTTAAAGAAGACTTATGTGATGTTATTTAAAGGGATAAAAATTTATTTTAATTCAATGTTTAAATGTAATTAAAAAGAGAAGGAATTTGGGAAATCTGAAACTTGTGTTTCGGTTTAAAGATTTTAAATCATAATGAGAAATAAAATCTGGAAGTTAATGAATTTGGAAATAAATGGATTAAGTAAGAAAATTTATTTCAAAGTAAAATAAATTGGGAAATCAATTATAAATTGATTTAAATACTTTGGAATTTGAATTTTAAAGAGAAATGAGATCTGGGAGAGATAAACTGGGTTTGTAAAGTAAAATAAAATATCAGAGGATATTTGAAAATATAATTTCAAAGTGGGAATTTATAAAAGGATATGGTTTGGTTTAAAAATAAATGTTATTTTATTTTTAAAAGATGGGAGTGAGAAGGATATTTCTCTGTATAGCCAAGTACGTTTTCAAAGCAATTTTAATATAAGTTAAAGTTTTAATATGGTTTAAAAAGCATATTTTAGAGAATCTATTATTTCTAAATGTTAAAGCCTAAAGTAGTATTTTCAAAGATCTATTATTGTAGTAATTATATAAAAGTGATTTGGTATTATATTTTAAAAAGAGAAATTTAGTTTATAATTGTAAAGTGGTTTCATTTTAAATATTTCTTAAGTATATATTTTGTTAAGGTATTAAAGTAGTTTTTTTTAAATTTCAATATTATTAAGTATATTTATAGTAAAGTGTTTTAAGATTATTTTAAAATCTAAGTGTTTTGTTCTTGGTGTTTCAGAGGAAATAAATATTTGGAAATGTATTCCGTAAGCGGAAACTGTTTGAAATTGTTTTCAAAAGGAGTTTGAAAATTTGGAAATATATCTTGGAAAGATATGTGGGCAAATAAATAATGTGGGAAATTATTTATTGTGTGATGGTTGCTTGTGGATGTTAATTGATAGTTAAATAACCGACTATCAATATTGGCCAAATGCGCTGATCGTTTCGAAGAGACCGGGATCGAGTTTCCATATACCAGGATTCTAGGTCTGGAGACTCGAATACCACTTCGATTCAGTTTGTACGTTTCGTGTAACGTGTTCAGAGTCGAAGATGGAGCAGTGAAGTGCAAGGGCTAGTCGCTACTAATCTTGAGGATATTTCCAAAATGGATGTAGTAGGAGTAGTGCCTTCGGTTCCGTTCAAACCCAGGACGGACTTGTATGGACGAATGCTTGCGAAACATCGTCAGCGGACGATGGGCATTCTAAGGGATATATTCTCTAAAAGGTATCGTTTAGCCTCGAACCTCATCAACCGGGAATGACTGAAAATCAGGGGTTATGCAGCAAGGCTTCGTGGGTAGCTCCCACTGGAGGGTAAGGTCATCCCTGTCTAGATGTCCCTTTTTATTTCGGCTTAGTGGTGCGGTTGCTGATCCCAACCGTGGGGTGATTTTATTCGGGATCATCCAGTAAGGGATGGTTCCGGCCTTGTGTTGCAGGGGAGAGGGCGTACTCCTCGGTACGGTGATCTAGGCCACGTACTGTGATAGGTGGTACCCCAGTGCCTAGTCATTCGTTGGAAATCCATTCTTCCTACGTGCCTTGTACGGTATTTGTTTGTATTACCCACTTTTGTGGCTAGTATGCTGGAATTTAATAATGTAACAATTTCAGCTATTTTAATAAGTATTTGTATATAGACACTATTATAATATCAGAGGAATTTGATAAAAAGTGTTTTAGCTATCGTAAGGTAAAAACCCGACATGTTTATTTGTGGCGTGGTCTTACGAGATGCTTTTGATTTCAAAGGATTTTGAAACTTTAATAATCAATTGAGTGTGATTTTCTCACGCTGGTTTTCCAGACTGACTCGGGTATTGTTTTATATGATGCTCGGGTCAGACCGAGTATTATATGATACAGGATATGATGCTGTGGAGCTCAGGAGACGAGCTGGATGACGATACGTAGTCCCGTACTTGCTATTATTTTTCCGCTGTGTATTCAGTTGTATGTTATGGATGTTGATGTACTCTGATGATGTATTTGGATGATGTATATATATACAGATATAGTTTGATTTGTGTAAAGATCTGTTGATATATTATATTTTATTCCGCTGCGATGGTTAGATTCTGATGTTGTTTTTTTTTATTTTCTTCTTCTACCTCTTCTTTTTACCCAAATGGTCCGGTTTTTCGTGTTAGAAAAACTCGGGTTGTTACAATTTGAATTTATTATTATTATCAAAATCCTTTGAAAACAAAGGTACCTCGTAAGACCACATCACACATAAACACGATGGGTTTTACCTTACGATAACCAAAACAATTTATATCAAAATCATCTGATAGTATAATAATGTCTATAGAAAGTAAATTAGAAAATAGCTGAAATGCTTGCATCTCACGTTTCAGCATAGTTGGGGCACAATCAAAACCATACATCGCTTATTGGGAAATGGATTCCATACTATGACAAGGTAAGGAACTGCCTTCCGATGGTGCACCTCTAGATAAAATGCACCGGGGTCTGACAAGAACATCTTGTACTCCTGCCACATAAGACTGGCCTAGCACTTGACTACTAGTACCGAATATGATCTCCACTAATGCGCCCGAACGCATACAAATGAAAGTGATGATAGATGTCCACTCTATATGAGTAATGATCATATCCTAATGGGAGAGACCCACTTGGCCTTGCTGCATGCCATGTTTTTGTCGTTTGCTGGTTGATGTGGTTTGAGGCTACGTTTACCTTAAGAATAGCATTCATACTTGAAATGTTGACACTGCCTTCCAAGCAACGATGCAATGATAGCATTCATCCATACAAGTTGTTCTGGGACTGAACAAACCAATCTCTTCACAGATCACTATCTCCATTGTCTTCGAGATATCATAATTCGTAATGCATAAATCAGATCAAAGTGGTTTTCAAATAATTAAATTTGATCCCGGTCTCTTCAAAACGATCAACGAATTTGGCCAGATTTGATAGTCGGTTATTTAACTATCAAATTACACACATAAATAGTCACTAGGCCCATATTATAAATCTTTCAAAATAACTTTACAAAGATATATATATATATATATTCAAATTTTCTTTCAGTATTTCAATATTTTGGAAACAAATTCAAATACTTAAATCCATAACATGATATTTCCAAACCATCTCAACATGTAGAAATATTCCAAAATCCCCTTTATAATTCACTACTTAGGAAAATATTCTACACAAACCATTTCATCGCTAAAATATTTCCAAAACCTTCTATTTCAATACTTAGGAAAATATTGCAAGTCTATTTTCCAAAATCATTTCTAATATCGACACTTAAGAAATATTTAATAACTTATCTCATAAATCTCAGGAATTTTTATTAATTCCTTTTTACAATTTCCGAAACCGATTAATATGCTAATCGATTTACAAAGTTTATATCCAATAAATTACATTAATAAATCATTAAATTCTTATTTCTAACCATTTTGTTTAATAATTATATTAAATTTAATAATTTAAAATAGTTAGAAATGCGGGTCATTACATATTTCCTACTAATACAATGTAAAATTGAATATTCAGAAAAAGACTAGCAAGACTTCTTACGAATTATAGAAAGGAAAAAATCCTTCATATAAAAAACCAAAGTGTGAGGCTGTCTAGCTAAGGTTAGATTTTCTCTACCTAAAGCGAATGAAACTTAAACCAAAAATTATATATTATGTATCCATTGGATTTGCATACAATAGCGTAATATAAAAATATTGTTTTTGAATCTGAAATACCATGCATTCATATAAACACTGCAATAGAAAGTGATGATGCTAAATTCTTTGAATATATTTTCTCATATAAAGGAGAAAGAAACAACAACATAAACAAAAGAGTACATGATGTTAGCAATATAGTCCAGGGACATTGGACATATAAATAAGGAAAAAAACTAAAATTATAAAGCCGCCTTAGAATCCTTTGAAGCACCTTAATGGAGAGAAGCTATCCAAAGTGAAATGGAATCCATTTTGCAAAACAATAAATGACAATTGGTTGATTTACCTCTAAGAAATAAATAAATTGGACATTAACTAATTTTTTAATAGAAAATAATACAAGATGTGTTGGTTAAAAATTTATCCAACCTCGAAATTATGCTAATGCGTTTGTATTAACAAAAATTATTTACTAATACTAGGCTTAAAAATTAGAAATAAAGAGTAAATGACACAAGATGTAAAGTTGTTCGACTAAGCTTACCTACATCCACTATGAAGATCTCTTACTATGATGATCTCTTAAAATTATAAGGAATCAAAAGAGACTAATAAGAAATTAAGAGAATTTAAGATTAGAATTGTGCTAAACTCAAGAACTCTTGTACATTTTGTACTGGGGATAAAATTTTGAAGTAAGAAATCGACACTTATGAAGTGGTATGGAAAGGGGTATTTATAGCAACTAAAGTTGATCATTGAATCGTTGAGATTGTGCAGTTAATATATAGGAATCACTCTCGGCCATAGATTTAGTCGCTTCAGCTGATGGGGAAGCTGGAAAGGTGGTACAACTGTGTGTCTGGGATGCATGCTAGCTATCGTTCCGTACTAGAGGCGTGCTTCGCATAAGACAAAGCAGCATGGCACAGGAGTAGGTGCACTTTTGTCAAACATGTCACAGTAGTTAGTATGCTTAGTTGTACATTTTATTGTGCAATACACTTTTCTAAGAAATAAGGCTAGAAAGAAGCTTTATGTGCATAGTAATGGTCAGTTGTTTGCTTCCGAAAGTTGGTAAGAACAAAGCAGAAGATTGCTAAGGATAAGTTGAGGGAGACGAGCCGAGCGAGGTGTTCATATGGTAACGAGACGTACTGCATGGGATTGGTCGTAGGTGGTCTGAGATAGAGTCGGGCCAAAGACTAGTCACTTTTGAGCCAGGCTTATTCAAATGAGCTGGTTGTTTCATCTTGAGTTGGCTCAGGTAGTTGTATCTCTAGCGTGTTTACTAAACGAATTGATTTGGATTGGGCCAGGCTTAGAGTGTTGATCGGCTTTTCTTTGATGTTTTTTTGCATCTGTTATGCGGATTGACTTGGATCAGGCTAGGCTTGGATGGGTTGGTTGGTTTATCCTTTACTTGCATAAACATTGAGCAACATTTTGCCTATAAGACCTTCTCTATGAGAAGAGGAGGACTTGAAAGGTCATGAAGATTCTATCGGTCGGGGTGCCTGCTTTGCATTTAATGCATGCTCCATATGTCTATATGTGACTAGTAGGATAACATACTTTGAGTTTCTTGCATAGTTCATCTATGTTATCAGAAGGTATATAAATAGTAAAGTGTATGATTATGAGTTGGGCTGTGAGTATAGCTCCTTTAATATGAATCATGTATTCAAATGAACATTGTAGATAGGTAAACTTATTTTGATAATGGGCTGGACTTGTAAGTGAGCTCGAACATGAGCATCTAGCATTGAGCCCAACTATAGTCAGGCACAGAGGCGCACGTATGGTTGCGGAGCCTTGTTGCATCGCTTTACGACGTTAGTCGGTCCTAGTACGAAACAAAGCGCTGAGTGGATCAAGGGTTCTACTAGGTGACATGGCAAAATTTAGAGCAGTGGGCGGTCCCGACACGAACCAAAGCATTGAGTGGCTATAGGTTCTCCATGGATGCAACATGGCCAGTTGAAGACTTGAGGGTTCTCTTGGGTGATGCGTGGCCAGTTGATATAGAGTGGCAAGCGATCCCGACGTTAACCAGAGCGCTGAGTGGCTCGAGGGTTCTCCTGGGTGATGCTTGACCAGTTGATATGGAGTGGCCGACGAACCCGACACAAAGTGGAGTGCTGAGTGGATTGAGGATTTTCCTAGGAGATTCATATCCAGTTGATATGGTGTGGCAGGCGTTCCTAACACAAAATGAAGCGTTGAGTGGCTTGAGGGTTCTCTTAGGTGACGCATAACCAGATGATATAGTGCTCGACCTATTTATATGCAGGTGCACAATGGATGCCTAACTTTGGCGTCACTTGGGGTAACAACGTCGGTCACGACAACAGTGCCTTATCCTGCAAGTGGTAAGAGCAACATCATTGGTGAAGGAACTGGGACCTTTACAATCGTACCATCCAGTTGTTGATGAACTCTGACATGAAAGAGGAAGATGTCTCACCCAAACTCAATGGGGCAGGTCGACCCTCGAATGAGGAAGCGAATGCATGATATTCCACCATCGTTGGATAGCCCTCCAGCAAAGAAGGAGCGTTGAATGAATAGCGTGGTCCCTGGCAGAGTTAGTCGGCGGTCCTAAAACAAGGAAGTGAGCACATAATAATCCAACCTCATTGGATATCCTATAGTAGTGGCAGTCCCGAATAAGGAAGTGAATGCATAATAATTCACCCTTATTGGATAGCCTTTCAGTAAGGAGGGTAGGGTTGAATGGCTCGCACGATCCTTGGCAGCGTAGATCGTTAGTCTACAAATAAGGAAGTGAGCACATTATAATTCACTCTTTTTGGATAGCCTATAGTGAGTATATAGACAAGATTGGCTCTGGAATCATTTGTACCAGTTGCTTCTCTTGACGTAGTCCACCGAGTCTTTGATCATAGTAGGCGAGTAGTGGCCTTGTCGGGTGGCTTTCTTTACCAGGATTCACCCTTCACCCTTATTCCCCGGCATGATCAAAGATGGATGTCCCTGCTTGCCAATGGAATGCGACTTGCTCATTTCATGCTGTGATGAGCTCTTTTGGTCTTTAGAGAGTGACCAAGAAGATAGGATCCTTTACATTCCATCCTTCATAGTGGCGGGAGGTCTCGGCATGAACTGGAGTGCTGATTGGCTTGAGGGTTCTATCTGGTGACACGTGGCCAGTTGGTGTAGCTTCACTGCTTTATTTGGTCCTAGCTCGAACCCTGTAAAATGAATGAGAAATTAATTAAGAAAAAGTGAATTAATTAATAATAATAAAAGGGGAATTTGAGCAAATATCAGAATTTGGACATGAAAATTGCACCATTGTGCTCGTGGTGATCTTCTGAGCAACTTTTATATATAAAGCTTTAAGATTAGAGTTCAAATGAAGAAGCTATCGACATTTGAAGACTTTGGAACAAAAATAATTCAAACAGAATAAAATAATAAATATAATAACGTTAGGATTAACGTCAATAAGAAACTAATGGCGCCTAGACCACACTGGTCCACCCCTTGTTTGGGTCGGATGACTGCTAGCGGGTCGACCATTGCAGTCGGCCAGTCGACCTATCGAACCTTGTCGGCTAGGTTTGGCTTAGCCTGAATGGCCCAAATTTAATAATTTCAAATAGATTAAAACTAACGGTCTTGGCGCATCCAAACAACTATAAATAATAGGCTAGCCCCTTCATTTTTATTTAGAAATAAAACACTTTAGCAAAACTCTGCAATTTTCTTCCTGCACAATAAACTTCCTAAATTCAAAAACAAAAATACGTATATACATTGAAGATCCAAGCATTAAGGAAGACATTAATCAAGTTAAAGGAAGAGGAAATGAATTTTACGTATATGAAATTATTTTATTTTTATTCTTCATAATCTTTGAAATTTGAATCTGATCTATATACAAATGAATTGATATATAATAACAATTAAAAAGAAGATAAGTGGAGGAAGAGATTGGCATTAACACAAAAGAAAATCACAGGGAATTCAGGGAAAACTATATGTGAGTGAAAATCTTAGTTGTTCTCTTTATAGCAGTTTGTGTAGTTGGTGTTTGGATTTGTTTTATGCCTAAAATTAACTCTAAAACCCCAAAATTCCCTCAGAAAATGTAAATTCTGGAATTGGTTGGAGTTTTATTTGTTTGTGTTAAAATGGTAGAATTTAATCCGTTATTATCTACAATATGAATAATTTATATTCAATTCAATTTTCACTTCTCAATTTTAGTTTGTTATGACAAAAGATTTAAAAAGAATTAGAACATGGTGTGCAAGGTATGGAATTTTCTCCTGTCTGTGGTTTGCACCACCTACCTCGGTAATTAAAATAAATATGAATCCTTTGTTACTTTAATGTTATACATTTAAAAGTCGAACAAGATATAAAGGATTTAAATTATAAAGCTTTACTCCTTTGGAAAAGAGGCGTTAATTCCAATATATTAATGCAAAATAAGTTGGATATTTTTATTTCATTTTTGTATATATATGCAAGTTTGCTTTGTTTGGCTAATTTAAATTGTGATATTAGCTATTTGTAAATTATTGTATTGGACAGGACTTGTATGGATTTAGAAATTATGACATTTAAATTATCTTAAAAAACCATTTAAGAAGTGAAAATCTTTGTATTGAAACGCTTTTACACACACCTAGAAATACTTGATAAAAAATAATTAGCCAAAAAGTTAACATTAAATATAAATATAATAGTAATGTATAAGTCATAACGTACAAAATAAATAGGATAATATATAAAGAAACCACCAAGTATTAACAAATAACAACAAACCATAAAAAAAGGAGTTAAGAACAATTATGGAATTCAATCCATAATAAAAGCAAAATAAGTAGTTCCCCTTATATGGCCTTTAACCATAAACATGAGTGAGGAATATATATATATATAAGAGGTCGGTTAAAAGTACGTAGAAGTCTGCCCAGCTAATCTAGCCACCAGCAATGTGCTTTTGTAACTCATGTGGGCATCGCCTATAATAAGCACCCAAAGTGGATGCGAGATTAGTCCCAATTTTATAGGGTAAACCTGCCCACTAATCTGACTACCAACTGCTATAAATAGTTGGACTAATGTGAGTTCACAGTTAAGTTACGAGCCATATAGACAGGGTAATCCGACGACGAGCCTGCTTCGAGGTTGAAGTATTAAATGGATATTGTAAGGCCTTCCACTTCCCAATACAAGAAGTATTAAATGGTTAGGATTACCTTTTAGGTGCGGTAGTGGAAATCTTAAAAGGGGGTCCGCTTCGGGGTTGAGGTATTAAATGGCTATTGATGGGTTTGCCTCTTGCCCACTTTAGAAGTATCGAGTGGCCTTATGGAATTTCTTATGACGTCAGCTATGAAGTATCAAAGAGGGGTTCGCCTTGGGTCTAAGTATTCAATGGCGGAGGTCTGCCTAGGGTCTAGGTATTAAAGGTCAAAGTCCGCCTATTTCCCATTTAAAAGATCTTAAGTGACTTAGGTACTTTCTCTCTCATCATTAAGGTATGGTTAATGGGATATGGGTCGTTGAATCTGTTACATTGCACCCGCATTATAGTTATGAAGTTGGATTGGAAATGGGCCATTGGCCTATAATTGGAGACACGTTATGAAGCTGAACTGGAAGGGCCGTTGGCTTACAGTCAAAGGTATAATTGGAAAGATATAATCATAAATAAGTAAGACATAATACTCATCTATATGATACTACTAAAATACAATTATGGTAAGACTTGAGATTTTCATTCATCGGACATTGTTGTTCTGACTTCCTCCTCATTACAATCCACGTGTTAAGGGGAACGATATTGATAATGAAGTGTAAAGGAGGCAGTGAAGATTAGTGGTAGTATAATTATTTATTTATGTTTATGATTTACTCTGATGTACCCAGATTTTTTGACCGATCAATGTACTAGTTTGAGATATTGTGTTTATGGATATTTGGAATATTATATTACTGAGATATGGAATGTATGAAATGGGTACTTACTTTATTGTTATATTTTATCCCTTCCGCTATGAGATTCTAAAAGCATAGATAGATAGCTCTGTATATTATTTATTTAATCAACTTTACCAACCAACAACTAGCTCTGGAATGGACCTAAGGTTCTATGGGCTTTTATTAGGTCAAAAATTAGGCTCATTCTGGAGAGGGTTGTTAAATTTGGTATCAGAGCATAGGTTATCCGATCAATGGGTATAAGGATACGTGATATTACGTATTTGTTATTTTTGAAAATATTTTTCAAAACATTATATATATATATATGTGTGTGTGTGTGTTTGTGTCTATATATATATATATATATATTAATATATATACATATACATACATACATACATACACACATATATACATATATCTATGAGTACACATATATGGACATATGCGAACACACTATGCAAACTTTTATTCAGTGGGTAATATATCGTAGGAAGTTGGGACTAATCCAAAATTTTGAACCTACAAATAATTGAAAATGGTTGAGAATAACTGCTCTGAAGTCAAAACCATCCCTCCTAGGAGATACCCACCATTCCAGGTATGCCATCGTGGTTCTGAAAATATCTAAGGCTCATAGGGCAAGTTCCCATTCCTCAACAAGTTGCACCAGCGGGGCTAGTTGTTCCTCCCGCTGAACCAGCACCCCACCAACTAGACTTCCCTAAACTGTGTAAAGATTTTCAAAATATAGAAGGAAGAGTATTTGTGAGGGCACAAGGTTTTATGAAAACCAAGGCTTGGATATTGGTTGTGACTGTATATTTAGGGAGCTAGAATGGGAAGACTGGGTCAAGAGGAAGCTAACTACATGGCATTTAAAGGGGAAGGCGCTGAATTGGTGGACCATAGTTGTTGAGGAGAATGCAGAGGAAGAAATTACTTAGGCTGAATTTAGGGCTCGCTTCGAGTCGCAATTCATGTCCAATGCTAAAGTAAGTCTACAATTGGAGAAGTTTATCCATCTCAAGCAGAGGGACTCCACAGTAAAGGAGTATATCAATAAATTTATAGAATTAGCCAAGTTTGGAATGAGCCTGATTGACAACCAAGCAAAGAAGGCGATAAAGTTTGTAAAAGGCCTAAATTCTCCATTAAGGGATTTACTTTGAACTCAAGCTCCTGCAAGTACCACCAACGAGATGTTAGTTGAAATGGTCTTGCTTCAGATAGTTGGTAAAAAAAGGAGAAAGTAGGATAGTTGCATAATCAATGTGGACGAAGAAAGGAGGATTCTGGATAGACAAGAAAGCCAAGGGAAAGTTCAAGAAAGGAGATGTAACATGCCCCGGATGTCAAAAGAAGGGACACGTCGGTAAGGTCTGCAGAGTGAGTTTGATGAGAGAGGATTTCAAGGGGAGGTGCTATAACTACCATGGGGAAAGGAAGTACAAGAATAATGCTCGAAACTAGCGAAGGAGAGAAAGAATGTGCATGCTTAGGCCATTGAAGCTATACCCATGTCAAGCAACCTCCTACCAAGGATAGGAAAAGCTGCAATGGAAGGTACAACCTTTACTTCTAGAAATACTATTCACACCTTATTTGATTCAGGACATTAATTCATTCATTCATAGGCAAAAATGTAGTTAACTCTTTGGGATTAAAACCCAATTTGTCACCAACACTATAGTTGCGTAAAATCCTGTTGGGAGGTCGACGCATCCTTTTATGATTTGCAAAGAGTTAGTAGTGGATATATGTAATGTTGACTTTATATATAATGTGTGTTTTGGGTTTTGAGAGATATGGACATATCTTGAGGATGGATTGGTTATCTTACTATAGGGTTGTTTTAGATTGTGATAGGAGGATTGTATGTTTGAGGAGTTGTTGGGGGCAAGATATAGATGTTTGTTATATGCCTCAAAGCTCAGTCAAGTTAAGCTATTTGTATTTTCTTAGCCTATCAAAGGATGAGCTCTAATCTGTGCCTGTAGTTTGGGAGTTTCTGGATGGTTTTGAAGATGTCTTCGGTCTCATGCCCCAAAGAGAAATAGAGTTCAAGATTAATTTGCCGAAAGATGCTAGACCAGTTGCACTACCATTGAGACATATAGCTCATAAAAAAAGGCAAGAACTGGATAAGCATATTTTGGAGCTATTGTAGAAGAGGTTTATTGTAATACATTAGAATGGGGTTCGCCAGTTGTCTTAGCAACGAAGGCAGATGGATCTTTAAGGTTATGCATCTACCACTGAGCACTCAACAAGCTGACTAAGAAGAATAGGTGTCATTTACCTAAAATAGATGACTTGTTTGACCAGCTTGTTGGAGCCAAGGTCTTTTTGCAATAATACTTAGCCATTGGGTTCCATCAATTTAGATAGCCTAAGATAGCAAAGAGAAGACTACTTTTCACACTCCTGACGGACTATATGAATGGAAAGTAATGCCTTTTAGGCTGAGAAATAACCCTACATACTTTGTAGATTTGATGAGTAGAGTCCTTAGGGGACAACTGAATAAGTTCGTCGTAGTATTTGTGGATAATATTGTACTATTCTCTAAAAGTGAAGGTGAGCATGAATCACTTAAACTGGTACTAGAGATCTTAAGAAAGCACCAACTAAAAGACAAATTCTTAAAGTGACATTTTTGGAGGAAGGAAGTAAGGTTTCTCGCTCACATTTTCTCCGAGAAAGGGTTAGCTGTTGAACATGCAAAGGTAGCAGCTATTTAAGACTGGAAGATTATAAGGAATGCTACTGAAATTAAGAGTTTTCTTGATTTGGAGGGTTACTATAGGAAGTTCATCAAGGATTTCGCAAAGCTAGCAGTACAATTGACTCGCCTAACCAAGAAAAACTTACTCTTTGCATGGGATGAGAAATGCATGGTGGCCTTTGAGAAACTGAAGGAGTTATTAAATAGTGCACATGTACTACCGATCCTAGATGGATCAAAGACTTTCAATGTCTATACCGATGCACGTAGTATAGGGTAAAGAGATATTCTTATGCAAGAAGCAAGGTGATAGCCTATGCAAGCTGGTTGTCAAAAGATCATGAGAAGAGATATCCTACTCATGATTTAAAGTTGTCGGCTATTGTGTTTTCCTTGAAGATTTAGAGGCGTTATCTTTTGGGGGAAAAGTTTGAGCTATTTATTGATCATAAGTCTCTTACTGTTTTCCAAAAAGATTTGAACCTCAGACAACAGAGGTAGATGGAGTTTATAGCATCATATGACTTTGAAATTCAGTATACCCCCAAAAAAAGAATGTTGTTACCGGCACCCTTAGCTAGAGGCATGCTACTCTTGGTGCTATATATGAGTAGAGGAAGTTGAAGTTCCTCTTGAATTTCAATTTCCAGCCGCCATCAGAATTCACTCTAGGTTATCTAGCAGTAAT
Organism: Allium fistulosum; assembly: GCA_030737815.1. Classification (NCBI taxonomy): domain Eukaryota; kingdom Viridiplantae; phylum Streptophyta; class Magnoliopsida; order Asparagales; family Amaryllidaceae; genus Allium; species Allium fistulosum. The sequence goes on from CM060904.1 coordinate 1,136,108,358, forward strand.
GAAAGTAAGGCCAGCATTGATGGACCGCATCGGTCAAGAACAAAAAAAAGGATGAGTCAATAGTCGATATTTTAGGTAAGTTAAGTAAGGGAGAGCATTTCCCCCATATCACTAGGTATTCAATCGATGAAAGAGGATAACAAAGGAGAGATGGATGCCTATGTGTTCCAATGGTGGAGGACATTTTGGGAGAAGTATAGGCTGAGTGTCACTATTCTAGGATGATTATTTATCCTGGTGGAGATAAGTATAGAAACATGAAGTGGATTTTCTATTGGTCGGGAATGAAGAAGCAAGCAGTAGAATATGTCACTAGTGTTTGACTTGTCAACGAATAGAAGTAGAATAGGGAAAGCCCGAAGGTTTTTTATGGCCATTGGAGGTCCCAACTTGGATATGGGAACATATATCGATAGATTTGATTGATGGGTTTCCTAGTTGTCAGAGAGGCAATGAAGCTATTTGGGTGATAGTAGATAGGCTCACTAAGAGTGCCCACATTGTTCTAGTGAGGAGTAATGGGACTGCATCATCTCTAGCACAAATTTACATCAAGGAAGTGGTATGATTGCATAGAATTCCAGTCAGCATTGTCAGCGATAGAGATCCCTTATTCACTAGTGAGTTTTAGAGGACTTTGTAGTCAGCTTTAGGGACAACACCGAATTCTTGCACCGCTTACTACTCTTAGACTAATGGAAAGATGGATAGAGTGAACAGGATCTTGTGAGACTTATTAAGAGCTTGCATCATAGAACTTAGAGGATATTAGGAGCAACATCTACATTAGTAGAGTTCAACTATAATAATAGTTATCAGGCGACGATAGGTGTGTCACCATTTGGAGTCTTATATGGAAGGTTATGCAAGTCACCTAATTGTTGGTGGGAAAATACCGACAAAGTTCTACTTGGACCCAATTTGATCAAAGAGACCATGTAGAAGGTTGAAGTGATTAGACAGCGAATGAAGACCGCTCAGGACAAACACAAGTCCTATGTTGATAGGTGGAGGAAAGAGTTGGAATTCTCAGTTAGAGACATAATGTTTGTCAAAGTTTCCCCTTTTAGGAAGGTTATAAGGATTGTGATCTTAAGGAAGTTGGCACCGAGATTTGTTGAGAATTTCTCGATTTTGGAGAGGGTAGGGAAACTTGTGTATCGGGTGGAGCTCTCAACTAAGTTAGCGTGAGTTCATAACATTTTCCACATATCGAATCTGAGGAAATGTCTACACATTCAGTCACTATAATAGAGCCTGATAAGTTAGCTGATATAAATATGAAGCCGATAGCATCCCATGCCATCGACACATAATGGAGTACAGAGTTAAGAGGCTTCCTAACAAAGACATTAGGCAGCCTGGTTCAAGTACAATGGGGAGATAATCCGGTGGAAATCATATGGGCAACAAAAGAGAAGATGAAGGCTTCTCATTCTGAGAATTTGTCTGGTAATTATAAGCTTTGGTTGCATCTTAATTGCTAGATTGGATGGTAGAGGATGGTTGTCACACTCTTTCCTATTATTTTTGCACTCAAATAGAATTTCACGCATGTTTAGGTTATTTTCATAATTGCTTATATGTCACGATCTTGCATTCGCGCTAGGATTAAGCTCGCCTATAGATATGTCGCATGCATAATTAATACCCTTTTGGTTAAGTAGATGGTTTTGTAGATAACTTGGTTGTACAACATGGTTGTAGAGTGCACGTTATGCTGTCATTCCCTTAGGAATTTTGAAGATGAAATACTTTAAAGAGGGAAGAATGTAACATCCTATAAAATGAATGAGAAATTAATTAAGAATAATTAATTAATAAATAATAAAGTTAAAAATGGAATTTGAGCACTCGGTTTTTGGCTATGAAACTTGTACCATTATGTTCATGGTGGCGATCTTCTGAGCATTTTCCATATATAAAGCTTCGCTATCGATTATCGACGTTTGAACAATTCAAAACGAAAATAATTCAAATGTAATAAAATAATAAATATAACAATGTGAGGATTACGTTAATGAGACATTAATGGTGCCTAGACCATAATGGTCGACCCCTTGTTTGGGTCGGTCGACTGCTAGCAACCGACCGCCCAAGGAAACGGTCGACCAGTCGAACCTTGTTAGTTAGGTTTGGCTTTGCCTAAACGGGTCGGTTTAATAAATAATGATACCGCCAATTCAATGACCATTAACAAATAACAACAAACCATATAAAAAGGAGTTAAGGACAACCATGTGGCTAAGTTATGGGGATGCAAGGTCAGTTAAAAGTACATAGAAGTCTGCCCAGCTAATATGGCTACCAGCAGTGTACTCTTTTAACTGATATGGGACATAGCCTATAATAAGTAACTACAGTGGATGTGAGGTTAGTCCCAATTTTATAGGGTAAGCCTGCCCAGCTGATCTGGCTACCAGCACCTACAAACATCCGGGCTAATGTGAGACATCATAATTAGGTTATGGGCCATATAGACAGGGTAATCTCAGGATGGGCCTGCTTCACAATTGATGTATTAAATGCCTGTTGAATGGCCTACCTCTTCAAAATTAAAGAAGTATTAAATGGTCGAGATTATCTTTTAGATGCGGTAATGGAAATCTATGGAAGGGGTCTGCTTTAGGGTTGAGGTATTAAATGACTATTGGAGGGTCTACTTCTTCCCCGCTTAAGTAGTACTAACCGGGCTTATGGGATTTCTTACGATGTTAGCTAGGAAGTACCGGATAGGGGTTCGCCTTAAGTCTAGGTGGTAAATTATGGGGGTCTACCTAGGATCTAGGTATTAAATGGTCGGAGTCTGCCTATTTCCCATTTAAAAGGTCTTAAGTGGCTCGGGTATTTTCTCTCGCACCATTAGAGTATGGTTGACGGGAGATATTGTTGAACCCAATATACTCCATAGTTGCTTCGTACCTGCATTATAGTTTCGAAGTTGGACAGGAAAGGGCCATTGACATATAGTTGGAGATACGTTATGGAGCTAGACTAGAAGGGCCATTGGCTTACAGTCAGAAGTATACTCGAAAAGATATAATTATAAATAGGTAAGAGATACCACTTATATGATTAATGCTGCCCAAATATTATTATGATAAGACTTCGGATTTTCATTCACCAGACATTATTATTTTGACTCCCTCCTAATTACAACCCACGGGTTAGGGGGAATGATGCTAATGTTGAAGTATGAAGGAGGTAGTGAAGACTGCTGGTAGTATAATAATTTATTTATGTTTATGATTTACTCTGATGTACCTAAATTTTTAGACCTGTCGATATACTACTTTGAGACATTGTGTTTATGGATATTTGGAATATTGTTTTTCTACGATTTGGAATGTGTGAAATGGGTACTTACTTTATTATTATATTTTATTTCTTTCCCTGTAAGATTTTGAAAGCATAGATAGATAGCTCTGTATATTGTTTAGTTAATCGATTTTACCAACCAACAACTAGCTCTAAAACGGACCTATGGTTCGTTATGATTTTATTGGGTCAAAAATTAGGCCCATTTCGAAGAGGGTTATTATAGGGTTACTCTTGGGTGACACACCATCGGTAGTAGTTTCTTCAGGGCTAGGGGAGGCTCCAACACAAATGGGAGCACTGGTTGGCTCAAGCACTCTCCTAGGTAACAGGTTATTGATAGTTGTTACTTCACCAGGTAGGTTGTCTTGGCCCTTGTCTTTGACAAGAGCACTAGGACTCATCTTCGATGTTTGATAGATCATCATCTTCCATCTACATGATGTCGTTCGCCCATTGATAGAAGTCGGTTAGGGACATGTTCGGCTGCTTTAGAAGCTCTTTCCACACCTTAACTTGTATCTTACTCCTGAGAAGAGGGCCACAACCAAGGTGTTCTTGTCGATTCCCCTATGCCTGGTAAAATCTTTGTTGAAATGGTTTACGTACGACCTAATATTCTCGGTCGGCCTCTACCTGATGTTACCTAGTTCACTAGCCATCATTACATAGATCTTTGAAGCAAAGAAACTAGTCTTGAAATTGGCACAAAACTGGGCCGAAGAGTGGATGCTGCCCCATTGCAGATATATGAACTAGCGGGAGGTCAACCCTATAAGAGCGGATGGTAAGAGAAGAAACTTTGCAACATCAGAGAGCTGGCTGACTCATGTGATGGAGTTGAAATCAGTAATGTGATCTGATGGGTAACACTCCCATTGTACTTGTCAATAGGTGGAAAGGGATACTGGTTGTGGATGTATATACTTTAGAGCTCCTCAGAGAATGGCTTCTCATTCTCATCATCAGATTGTTTTTTGCCCTTGGTAGTCCTAGCTTACATTCTATTAAGATGTGGGTAAAGAAGAGTCATTTCCTCCCGGAGGCCAACCTCCGCCTATTGTGGACGTGTTTGGTCTCCTACATAAAGGACTTAAACGACATCTATGTGAAGTGAGCGACTAATGGCGATGATATGAAGGGAAGCAAAGATGGTGATGATGGATTGGAGTGGAGGACCTCCCTTTATACAAAAGGCGGCCGTAAGTGCCTAGCTCATTATTTCCTTGATCTAGGCTGGACTATTCCCCCAAGGGATTCAGAGTGCATTGATAGGGCTCTGCATTCTCTGCTGATGGCATGAGCACTACATTAAGATGGTCGAATCTCAAGTCTCGAGCTCCATTTATCGCCCAAAGGCATTCAAAAGCGGAAGGCCATTCCGTTGGAAGGGAACGACAATTCCTTGGTTCTTTATACATGGCTAATTCTGGGTCCATGATATCAAAGTCATGACTTAGCTCGTGCACATCATGCATTCTCTTGCTGTGAACAAAAGCTACCCCAACAAGCACCACCTTTTCTTGGGCGGTATTATTAATATTATAAGGACCAGGGATACTAAGTCGGGTAGAAGATAGATTATCGTTGGAGGGGGCGGAGGACCACAGTTTATAATTATTTGAGTGTCTAGCCTTGTCCTTAGCTCATTCACTTTGCAGGTTGGAATTCACATATCTGTTAAGCCATGAAGCACACTTCACTACATATCATTACTCTGCCTAAGGATGGGGCAAGTAGCATTGGCAACAATGTTACCGTTAGTGTCACAGTCATTACAGTTGTCACCCTCTTTATCTCCATTAGGATTCATGGCGAAAACTAGAACATATTTTTAGTATAGAAGAAAAGATGGAGAGAGGTGAGAGCTTTTAGTGGAAGCCCTCCTTTTAGTGCTAAAATATTAAGTAAAAATTTATCCATACTCACAATTATGTTAATGCATTCGTATTAACAAAGGTTACTTGCTAATACTAGGCTTAAAATTCGAAAATGAGGAGTAAATGAGCTATTAAAATAAATGACACAAAATGTAAAGTGGTAAGGCTAAGCTTGCATACGTCCACTTTGAAGATCTCTTACTATGTTGATCTCTTACAATTACAAGGAATTACAAGAGAATAATAAAAAATTAATAGCACTTAAGATTACAATGATGCTAAATTCAAGAACTCTTATATATTTTGTGCTAGAGATAAAATTCTAGAGTAAGAAATCAACCCATATGAAGTGGAATGGCTAGGGGTATTTATAGCAACTGAGATTGATCATTGGATGGCTGAGATTGCGTAGTTAATATGCGAGAATCACTATTGGCCATAGATTTGGTCGCTTTAGCCGATAGGGAATAGTTGGAAATGTTGTACAATTGTGTGCCTGGGATGCATGCTAGCTTCCATTACAATAAGGGCCTGCTTTGCTTAGGGAAAAGCAGCATGGTATATGAGTGGGTGCGCTTTTGTCAGATATGCCATAGTAGTTGGTATTCTCGGCTGTACTTTTTATCGTGTAGTACACTTTTCCAGGAAACAATGCTAAAGAGAAGCTTTTTGCACATAATAATGGTTAATTGCTTGTTGCTGAAGGTTTCTAAGAACAAAGCTGAAGATTCTAAGGACAAAGTCGAAGGGGACGAGCTGAGTCATTTATATGGCGACGAGACGTACTACATGGGATTGGTCGTAGGCAAGCCGAGATAGAGTCGAAGACTGGTCGCTTTTGAGCTAGGCCTATTCAAATAAGTTGGCTATATTGTCTTGAGTTAGGTTGGGCGATTGTATCTCTAGTGTATTTGCTGAGTGGGTTGACTTGGATTGGGCTTAGAAGTGTCGGTCAGCTTATCTTCGACGTTCGTTTGCATATGTTTTATAGATTGACCTGGACCGGGCTGGGCTTAGATAAGCTGAACAAATTATCCTTTACTTACAAGAAAATTGAGCAACATTTTGCCCACTAAGCCCGTCTCTGTGAGCAGGGACAGACTTATTAATTCACGAAGATCCTGCTGGTCGGGATGCCTACTTTGCATTTAATGTATGTGTCGTGTGTCTACACGGGATTAGTAGGATACCATAACTTGAGCTGCTTGCATAATTCATTTATGTTATCTGCACTTAAACGTATTGTCATTACAAGGTAAATAAATAGTAAAGTGTATGATTATGAGCCGGACTGTAGTGTAGACCGTTCATATGAATCATACACTTAAATCAACATTGTAGATAGGTGACCTTATCTTGATGATGGGCTGGGATTGTAAGTGATCTCGGATACGAGCATCTACTGTTGAGCCCGGCTATAGTCAAGCATAGAGTCATGCGTATGGTTGCTGAGCCTTTTGGTGTCACTTTATGATGTTGGGCAGTCCTGGTAAGCACCGAGTGGCTCAAGGGTTCTCCTGGGAGACATGCCGCAAGATTCAGAGCAATGGGTGGTCTCGACATGAACCGAAGCATTGAGTATCTCAAGGGTTCTCCAGGGTGATGCATGGTCAATTGATGACTGAACGGTTCTCTTGGGTGATGCATGGCTGGTTGATATGGAGTAACGAGCGGGCCTAGCATGAACTGGAGCATTGAGTGGCTCAAGGATTTTCCTAGGTGACACAAGACTAGTTGATATGGAGTGTCGGGCTATCCTGACACGAACTAAAGTGCTGAGTGGCTTAAGGGTTCTCACAGGTGATGTAGGGCTAGTTAATATGGAGTGGCAGCCATTCGCAGCAAGAATCGAAGTGTTAAGTGGCTCAAGGGTTCTCTTAGGTGATGTGTGGCCAGTTGATATGGTGCCATCTTATTTGATTGCGGGTGCACTATGGATGCCAGAAATCGATGTCACTCTGAGGAAAAGCATTAATCTCAACAATTGTGCTTTATCCCGCAAGTAGGAAGGGAAACATCATAGGCGAGGGAACCGGGACCATTATAGTCGCACCATCCAATCGTTGATGCACTCTACTCAAACTCAATGGAGTAGGTCGATCCTCGAATGAGGAAATGAATGCATGGTAATCCACTATTGTTGGATAGCCCCTCAGCAAAGAGGAGATTATTGAGTGTTTCGTGAGGTCCTTAGAAAAGTTGAACGGTAGTCTCGAAACAAGGAAGTAAGCACATAATAACTCACTCTCATTGGATAGCCTATAGTAGTGGCAGTCCCTAAACGTGAATGCATAATAATTCACCCTAGTTAAATAGCCTTTCAGCAAGGAAGGGAGTATTGAATGGCTCACACAGTCCTTGGTAGAGTAGATCTCAGTCTCCAAATAAGGAAGTGAGAACAAGTATGTATACAGGATTGGCTCTAGAGTCGCTAGTGTCGGTTGCACCTCTTGATGTATTCCACCGAGTCCTTGATCATAGCAGACTAATAATGGCCTTGTCGGGTAGTTTTCTTTGCTAGGCTTTGCCCCTCGACCTTGGCCCCCGACATGATCATAGCTAGACATCCCCGCTTGCCAATGGGGTATGACTTGCTCATTTTATGCTATGATGAGCACTTTTGTTCTTTGGGGAGTGGCCAAGGAGATAGGATCGTTTCCATTACATCCATCATAGTGGTAGGCGGTGCCAGCACGAATTGGAGCGCTGATTGGCTCAAGGGTTCTCTTAGGTGACACATGGCCAATTGATGTAACTTCACTGCTTTGGGTGGTCTCGGCTCAAACTAGAGTATTGATAGGCTTGGGGTTACCCCTCGGTGACACATCATCACCGATAGTTTCTTCAAAGAAAGGGATGGTTCCGACACGAGTGAGAGCGCTGATCAGCTAGAGCACTCTCTTAGGTGACATGTCATTGATAGTTGTGACTCCAATGGGTAGGTTGACTTGGACCTTGGCTTAGACAAGAGCGCTAGTGTAACAACCCACAAATCTCCACAATTAAAGCTGATAATAAACCACACATGTCCAGCGCAAAATTGAATGGAAAGAAGGATGGTTATGGGAAAGAAAGAAGAAAGAAGAAGAGAAGAAGGAACTGAAAACAACACAGAGTCTCACAATCGCGGTGGAACAATATATAATATAATATAATATCAATTGATCATTACAAAAGAGAAACTGTAATATACATACATCAAATTAGAGTACACAAATAACCAATCATCAGCCTAGACGGTTATAATAACCCGTCCTCATAAATACAGATAATTTCAACAAAAATGCAGCGGAAAAATAAACATATATATGAATATGATGTGAATTCCTCCAGCTCGTCTTCGGAAGCTCCAAAGCATATAAATTGAAACTGTAAATATGCTCGATCTAACCCAAGCATTATAATAAATAACACCCGATTCGGTCTGCTAAACCAGCGTGAGAAAAACACATCAAGTTGAATTTTAATGTTTCAAAAATCTTTTGAAAATAAAGGTATCTCTTAAGACCACGCCGCACATAAACACTGACGGTTTTTTACCTTACAATAACCAAACCATTTCATATGAAATCCTATGATATTATAATAGTGTCTAGGATACAAATACTTATTAATCATAGCCGAAATTGTTGCATTAATTAAATTCCAGCATACTAGGTTTTATAATCAAAACCGTAAAGGCATGTATTGGATGTCGGATTCCATACTATGACAAGGTAAAGAACTACATACTTATTAATCTTGTACCCCTGCCACACAGGACTGGCCTACCACTTGACAAGTAGTACCGAATATGATCACCTCTTTCATTAATGGGCCCCGAAGCATACATGAGTAGATAGTAACCGATCTAGATTTTGGAATGACCATACCCTGATGGAGCGACCCACTTAGCCCTACTGCATGCCCGATTTTTCTCATTACCCGGTTGATGAGGCTTGAGGCTACGTTTTGCCTTTATATAGCACTTCCCACTCGAAATGCTAACACTGCCCTCCATGTAATAATGTAATGCCAGCATTCATCCATGCAAGTTCGTTTTGGAACTGAACGTAACCGAAGGCACCACTTCTACTATATCCATTTCAGGAATCATCCTCGGGATTAGTAGCAAGTAGCCCTTGCACTTTAAAAGATCCATTTCGATTATCTTCAAAATATTCCAATTCAAAATTCTTATGCTGGTTTGTAGTGGTTTTCGGATAACATATCTGATCCCGGTCTCTCCGAACCGATAATGTTAGTTTATAAACTGGCCAACATTTGATAGTCAATCATTTAACTATCAAATAAACAAACAATCCAACCAGAGATCAAATTTCCAAAGGAAGTAACACCGGTTAAGCACCAAGAGACACTAAGCCTCTTTAATTAATCTATTCATTAATTAAAACACTTTCTAAATATTTATCTCAAAATATCTTTATGAAGACATACCCACAAACCCCTATATTTTCGATACTTGGAAAAATCTATATACTTATCTCAACGGTATAAGTATATTCATAGAATGGAGGAAGATTTCTTTTCACACAATTCCAAAACAATTTATAAATTTCTTTATAAATCTCTAAACCGGTCTATAACCCCATTCATTATTCTCTGAAATTATTTATAAAACTCCCTTTTATAAATCATTTATAAACCTGTTATACATCCATAAAACCATTTATAAACTACTTTCATAAATCTATAAACCTATTTCTAAAATTCTTTTATAAATATCTAAGACCATCTATAAAACTCTTTTTACCTTTTAACTAATCTTCCTTTAAGTTTTCCAAACCATATTATAAGATTCCTCTTATAAAACCCACATATGTTTATAAAGCCCTATTTATAAATCTCGAAAACATTTATAAATAAATTCTAATCATTTACTTTAAAACACTATCATATAATAATAACATTATAAATAAATAATAATTAACTTCAAAACATCTTCAAAATAATAATTAATAATTTCAAAACATTCTTAATAAAACAATAATAATCTATCTTCAACGTTACTTTAAATGATAATAATTAATTTCCAAAATATTTATTGATAAATAATTATAATTAATTTCAAACCATATTAATAATTTTAATAATTAACTTTTCGAAATATTAAAATATTGATAAACAACTTTAAAATAATATTAATATAAATAAACAACTTTTAAAACATAAATATACTTCTTTGATAAAAATCCATACGTAAATTTCAACATAATCATTTCCATATTTATAAAACTGTATTTATAAATCTCTTTCTATTTTATAACATATCGTTCAACATCTCAAATCTATCCTCACTTTCAATTTCCAAAATAGAATCAACTATTTTTCTAAAGCAACATCCTACATCTTTATAAATCCACAATTGTGATTTATTTTTCCCAATTTATCCAATAATAAACATTCCCTTTTATTTATAAACATTATTTATAAATATATCCTTTTATTGATTAAATACGATTTTACAAATCTTCACTTTATTTGTAAAATGTCACACTTATAATTTATCACATTATAAATATCCACATTTATAAATAAATCTTAATGTATGTGTGTGTATATATATATTACTTTATATAAAATGGTTAATAAATATTTATACCAAAATATTTCTATCTTTTTTTTAAAAACAAATTCCTTTATTATAAAAGACGGACCGTATAGACATTGCTGGTAATAAAATTGTTACGACGAACCGTATAGAAAATATGGTCGAAGATGCAGCACAATCAATGTTCCCTACGGTTGAAGTTGACGACGACGATGAAAATGTTGAAGAACCAAATATTGAAGCAAAAAAAATTATGATTTACAGGATGCTGCTAAGAAACCTCTTTAGGATGGTTGTAAAAGCGGCACCCAGCTATCAGTAACCGCAGAATACATTGCGATGAAGTCAAAATACAACATCACCGAAGTCGATTTATAGTCGTTGTATAAGCTGCAAAAAGATATATGCCGCCCGATAATTTAATGTGTGAAAATCACTATGAAGTTAAAAAACTTATGTCGGCTTTTGGTTTACCTTATCAAAAAATAGATACATGTTTAAATGGCTGCATGTTGTTTTGGAAAGAAGACATAAATCTTAGGAATTGTAAAATATGTAATCAGGAAAGATACAAACCAAGAAATATTATCTATTCTTAGACAACATGGTCGACCTTCTGCGAAATGTGTAGAAGTATGGCTAGACGATAGAGATCTTCATGTAGCACACACTTATATTCTTCTAAATTGTGCTGAGGTTACACCATTTGTTAGGTAATCTGAAATAATAATTTAGATTTATTCATTTTCATAATGCATGCGCATGTAGAATTTAATGCAATATTTTATCCATATATGCAATATTTATGAAAGTGAACATCCGCACGGAGATCTCAGTAAAAAAATTTCTGATTGGTTTCCAAAGTACGTTTATGAATCGACAAACTGTGTGGTTGACGAAGGTTTGAAACATCTTACGTTGGGACCAAAAAGAAATGTCAAGTTATATCCAATATATTTCGTCAATGGATATAAATTTAACACCAAAGAATACGGTGCAGAAAAATTAACTAATAATACAGGTGTATTTGTTAAAGGTAGTGATGATCCAGAAAATCACATAAATGATTTTTATGGCGTTTTAACACAAATTTTGCAACCGACATATTTCTCATGACCCGTGGAGGAGGTGTTTCTGTTTAGATGCAATTGGTTTAGCAATGTTCCAGGTTCTAAAATTAATGTGCACAAGGATTATAATCTTATTGACATAAAGCACACATCGCATTATCACAAGTACGATCCTTTCATACTAGTCAAACAAGCATTGCAAGTTTATTACGCTCCTTATCCATTTCTAAAAAGAGATAAAGCAGATTGGTCGGCGGTTTTAAAAACAAAGGCCAGATCTACGTTTGATGGAAAGAATATTCCAAATGAACAAGCTTACCAAGCAGATCTTGAGCAAAGCAACGAAATAATAATTACAGACAATCGTACGGATTTTGGACCTCTGAACGATGAATCAAACGTTTTGGTAGAAGCGTTCGAGAGTATGGAGGAAAATAACGTAGAATATGAGAGCAAATCTGAATCAGAAGACGATGATGATTGATGTAAATGATGAGCTTTATTTCGGTAGTTATGTAATTATGCAATTTATGTAATTGATGAGGTTATGCAGTTGATGTAATTATGTAATTGATGTAACTACGTTGAATACTTGGTGTATTACGAAATTGATGTAATTGATGAGATTTATTTTTCTAGTTATGTAATTTATGTCATTTATGAAACTAAATCTGTTTATCATTATTTACATTTTTTATGGCATTTCCATTTCCGTCATTTATTTAGCAAATTATGTTAAAAATGCAATGTATTCTGCTTATCGTCTGAATATAAGACCCAATCTGAATCAGGTATACTTTGCAATTTATGTACTTTATATCATTTATGTCATTTAACTATAAAATATATTTCGTTATCATGTTATTGTTCTCTTTTAAAATAATGTGTCTGTGATAGGTATATATCATGTCGTCCAGAAGGAAGAGTTCTTCCCACTCTTCAGGAGGCGATGGCAGCGGTCCATCGCAACCGCCATAGTGATTTGTCGTGACTCTAGTACCTAGAGCCGAGAGGTAAGTATTAAACTTTTTTCAGCATGTTAAATATTTTGTGTACGATATACTAATCTGTATCATATTTAACACAGGCGGTTTGAGCTACAACCATTAGCTGTAGTTCTATCGGTTTCGAGGGAGGCGTACAAGAGAAGGATGTCGGCTTGTTGGCCGAAGTGGGATAACATCCCTCCCCACATCCTCGAGTGTATTTGGTAGGATTTCATTGTAAGTATATTCTTTTGTTTTCCATTCTTAATTTGTTTAATCTTCAGCGACTAATTCCGGCTATTCTCTCCTTCTTTCTCCTTAAATCGCGTTTTAAAATAACAAGTTTCTTCAGCTCAAATTTCTATCAGCCACCGTTTTTAAATCGTATTATCAATGGCGACTGCGTCTGTTTCTTGTCTCCGATCCCAAATTCTTCCTCTTGCGTTTCTCAATCGTTCTCATTTGCTCGCTGATAATTTTGTCAGAGATTCGAAATCGACTCACCACCGTTCTTATGCTCAAGTGGTCAAAGCCGGTCAGCCAATTTCTTTGCTTCGAATGAGGCGGCCGCTATCATCGAACAAAAGATGGTCTAAATCAAGCAAGTTCTATTGTTATAGATGTGGCGACAGCAACCATTTTGCATCTCAATGCCGTGATCCTATTAGATGCTTTAACTGTGGCATTTTTGGCCATAAGAGTAATAAATGTTCGAGTTTTTCAGAATCAGATGTTTCTTCTGATTTCTTGGTAGAGAATGGTTTCCTTTTTGTGTTAAAGATCATGCTATTGAAAGGGATTATGCTTGATCATTTGTGGCAAAGTCGTGTTGATGGTTTTAAGTATCTGGAAGATATGCTGTTTCATTTCAATTTTGTCAACGCCCCGAACATTGGTAAAGGCTATAAAGCTAAGTTCGGTGATCCTGAATGCTATTTTGGTAAAATCGAATCTTCTTCTGTCTCTCCAATATCTTCAGAGAAGTTAGTAGAACATGGATTCCGTTTTGTTTTAAATTTCATTAACTTGAGAGGGATCCTAATCAACTATCTCCGGTCCAAAAGATCTGAAGGTTTGATGTTTTTAGATGATCTTTTACATCACTTTAACATAGTTAATTCGCCAAACATTGGTAAGAGAAATCAAGAAAGTTTAGGCAAAGCAGAGAATCTTGATGTTAATGTTGATGCGTCGGTCATCTTAGAGAACAGCATGGGAAAATCGATTTTAAATGATAGCTATCTTCCTAAATTCGTTAGTAAAAAAGATTATTCTTTTTCAGATTCCCTCTTGCTTGATCCTGATGTTGCTCTCTGTATGTCTGTTTCTGATTCTATGAATAAGAATGGGTTTATTTTTCCAAAGATTAAGAAGGTTTTGTCTTCTTCACGCAATATAGATTCTTTTAAGATTTCTACATTTAACAGATTCGCTAGCCTTGATCCAGTGGCTACCTCAGTTTGCTTTGTCAATTCTGAGGACTGTGTTTTGTCACCCAATATTGATATTGTTTCAGAGTTTTCCTCAGATCGCTCTACGATTCCTGTTGATGGTGAGCTTTCTAATGATGTGGAAGATTGTTTGTCAGATGATATCTTGGTGGTCTTAGATTGTTCAGTTGCTCTTGAGCCTCTGTTACTTTTACCTGAGTTTGACTCTGATTTGCGTAATGTTAGTGAGAGTTTGTTTGAAGAAGTTTTTGACTTCGCTTCAGGGCTGGATATTGAATTGCCTTCGATTACTGATTCTCTGATGGACATTGACTGTTTTGATCAATTCTTTTTGGCAGAAGAGTTTTCCAATAGGGTTGAAGAAAATTCCTCTAATGACAATATGGATACTGAGGAGTTTTTATCAGGGGAATTGGAGCAGTTTGATTTAGTTGTTGATCTAGAGAGTTGTGTTGATGTTGAGTTCCTAGATTTGCTCATCCCCTCTGTTGATGATATGCACACGGATACAATCATGAAGGATAAATGGGTTTAGGTTTCAAGTGATGATAAAGTTGATACCTCTAATGGTAAGGTTGACTGTGACATTGGAGAAGCCAAAATTGCTTCCTCTAATGACTGTCAGGATAGGATTGGTAATCAGGATGTGGCACTTATGGATTCTATTGATTCTTATGTTCCTAGTGCTTCAGTAAGGAGTCCAGGGAATATTATGTCTGGTTAGTTTTGTATGACTGAAAGTGTTTATGTGCCTTGTATTTCTTCTTCGAAGAGAGGTAGACGAAGGAAGTTTTCAGCTTCTGGAGGGACGGTTCGTCGTAGTATCAGGATTCATGGTAGTCGCTCTCAGTCTTCGGGTAAGTTTCCTGGTTCGAACAACGAGGAAGGTGTTACGGAACCAGGCTCAGATACGCATTTAGAATTGGGTAGTACTTTTTCGTCATATGCTCTAGGTAACTTGTCTATTTCTGATTTTAGCCAGTTAGCTAGAGGCTCTGCTTTTATTTTCTCGGACATTGAGTTAGATCGTGAGTTTATTATAAGTAAGGAACTTGATAGGGCTAGATCCATGGGTTTATGAGGATCATCAGCTAGAATATTAGAGGTTTGAATGACTTAAATAAATGTGATAAAGTTAGAATTTTTTTTTTAAAGATTTTTCTATTGATATTGCCATTTTACAAGAGACTAAAATCGAGTGTCCCGACTCTCGTTTTTTTAGAAGATTAGGAGGTTTTCGTTTTAGTAATTGGGTTTTTTTACCTTCGGTGGGTTCCGCTGGAGGTTTAATGATTGGTTGGAGAGATAGTCTCTTTAGTTTACTTCAGTGTATTCACAAACAACACTCTTTACATGTTATTTTAATTAATCTTATTGATAAGTCCTTTTTAAATATTTCTAATGTTTATGGTCCTAACTCTAAAATAGATAGGCGAATTCTCTGGAATGAATGCCTCGAGTTTAGATCTTTTGCCCCCGGATCTTGGATATTGGGGGGTGATTTTAACGTTACCCGTTTTATTGTGGAACGTTCTCCTCGAGAAGGAGATTATACATCCACGGAAGAATTTGATCAATTTATTATTCATTCTAATTTGATCGAAATTCCTCTATCCAATAGAGATTTTACTTGGAGTAATAATAGGGAGTCTCCCTCCTTGGCCCTCTTGGATAGATTTTTCATAAGCGATGAAATTGAGGACAAATATCCTATCTGTAGAGTGTTAGGTTTACTTTACACCCTCTCAGATCATTGTCCCATTATTCTTTCTTGTGATCATCATAGAATTATTAGTAGATCTTTTAAATTTGAAAAAATGTGGCTTCTAGATCCTTGTTTTTCTAATTTATTTATCAATAAATGGTTGTCTTTGAGGTATTTTAATTTAAAGTATAGTGATAATTCTGCCAAAGTTTTTGTGCTTAAACTTAGAAAAATTAGGATTTTTCTTAAAAATTGGAATAAAAATATTTTTGGTAATATTAAAATTAAAAAAGATAATATTCTAAATGAGATGCTTAAGCTTAACAAGATTGAAGAAACTAGGAATTTAAATTTAGGTGAGAGAAATGTTCTGAATAACTTGAAAGAAGATCTTAATTCTATTCTTGAAAAAGAAGAAGTTATGTGGAAACAAAGATCAAAAATTCAATGGATTAATGAAGGTGATAATAATACCAAATTTTTTCATAATATAGCTAATAGTAGAAAACGTTGTAATACAATTAATTCCATTTTAGTTAATAATGTGGAATTAGTCGAACAACGTGATCTCAACAATGCTTTCACTGAATATTATAAAGAAATCTTTGGTAATAAAAATAAGCATAGAGTTAATGTTAGATGGTATGATCTTTATCCATCCGACTCTAATATTAATCTTTCTGACTTAGATGTCCCATTTACTGAAGAGGAAATTCGAAAAGCCATTTTTGATTTACCAGGAGATAAATCTCCGGGCCCGGATGGATTTCCTATCTTCTTCTATAAAACTTTTTGGGAGGTTTTAAAATTAGACTTAATTTGTATGTTTAATGAATTTTATAATGGTAATCTCCAATTAGGTCGTTTTAATAATGCTAATGTTATTTTATTACATAAAAAAGTTGGGGCTAATACTTTAAAAGATTTTAGACCCATCTCTTTGATTAATTGCTCTGTTAAAATTATTTCTAAAGTTTTAGCTAATAGACTTAGTTTAAAAATGAATGATCTAATTGACTGTTCTCAAACAGCTTTCATTAAAGGAAGAATTATTACTGATGGTGTAGCTGTTGTTCAAGAATATATTAATTATTGCTGTAAATAATATAACTTGTGCTATTTTAAAATTAGATTTTGCTAAAGCTTTCGATTCGGTTGATTGGGATTTTCTTATAGATATTTTCCTTGCCAGAGGCTTTAGTAATAGATGGATTAACTGGATCATTAACTTGCTTAAAACGGGAAACTCGAGTATTATGGTTAATGGTATTTTGGGGAATAAAATTCAATCTAAGAGAGGTTTAAGGCAAGGGGATCCTTTATCGCCCCTCCTGTTTAATTTAGCGGCAGATGTCTTTTCCAAGATTATTAAGAATGCTGTTAACAATAATCTTTTGGGTTTTATTGGTAACGATATTGCTAGTTTTGGTTTGTCTGTCCTTCAATTTGCTGACGATACATTGCTTTTTTCCTCTCATCATCCTAGACACATTATTGCTCTTAAGTTTATTCTTTATAGTTTTGAACTTTTATCGGGTTTAAAAATAAACTTTGATAAAAGTTCTGTTTTAGTTTTAAATGATTTTGATAAAGTTGAAAATTTAGTTGCTAATACTTTAAATTGTAAAACTATGAGTTTTCCATTCGACTATCTTGGTTTTGTAATCAGACCTTCAAAACTTAAGCATGATGATTGGTTAATTATCATTGATAAAATTAAAAATAGGATTTCTAATTGGAATGTGAGATTCTTATCTAGAGCTGGTAGACTGGTTTTGATTAATTCTGTTCTATCAGCTCTCCCTATCTATTGGATGTCTATGCACCTTTTTCCTGATTGGGTAATAGACAAAATACATAAAATTAGAAGAGATTTCCTTTGGAGTGGTGATAATCCAAACAGTAGCATTAAATGTTTAGTTAATTGGGATACAGTCTGTAAGTCTAAAAAAGAGGGTGGTTTAGGAGTCATTAATTTACATAATATGAACCTGTCTCTTCTTGGTAAATGGTTATGGAAATTCAGAGATACTAGTGATAATGCCATTTGGAAGGAGACTATTTCTAAATTTTACTACAATGGTAGTTATAATCTCTATCAAATTAGTCCTTCGATTTATAGTAAATTATCTTATTTTTGGAAATCCATCTTAAAATGTAGTGATATTTTCAACTTAGGTGTTAATATTATTGTTCATTCTGGCAATAATACATCTTTTTGGCATGATAGTTGGATTTCTGCTACACCTCTTAAGAATGAGTTTAAAGATTTATTTGATATTTGTAACTTTAAATCTGCGTTTATTTCTGATGTTTTTAATTCTGAAAGTGACCCTCCTTGGACTTTCAACTTTAATAGTATTTTAGTAGGCTCTACTCTTAGACAGCTTTACTTGCTTTATGCTAAGCTAAATCTTTATAATATTGACAATGTTAATGATCATATTAGTTGGGAGTGGGATAAGAGTAAGAATTATTCTTCTAATTCCTTTTACAAATTTATTAACTTTTCGGGTGTTTATATTAATTGTTTTAAATTTATTTGGAAGTCAAATGCTCCTCCAAAATCTAAGATCCATATGTGGCTAATCATTCATGGTAAATTAAACACTATTGAATTTTTAAAAAAGAAAAATATTAACATTGATAATAAATGTTATTTTTGCAACATGCACTCTGAAGATATTAACCATATTTATTATGAATGCATGGATACTCATTTTATTCTTATTAAGACCCTTAATATTTTTGAGTTTAATATTAGTTCTAGAGTTTCTGATTGTTTTTTCTATTGGAATTCTTTTAGACTTAAGTTTAAGAAGGATTTTAGATACTTGCTTGATACTTTATTCACTATTACTTGTTGGTACATTTGGTTTGAAAGAAATCAAAGGATCTTTAATAATAATAATAATAAGCACTATTATAATTTAATAATTTTAATTTCTACTTTCTGCTTAAATTGGATTTCTAATCCCAAATATAAATTAGCCAATAACAATTGCTTTAAGGAATATCTTAACAAGGTTAGAAATAATATTAACATTTTCAATCTTAACATTAATAATTTTGTCGCTAATAACTCTTATTTTAATTTCAATTCTAATTTAAATAATGTTCATAGGATGCAATATAATTCTCTTTCTATTTTAGGCCCTTAGAGTAGTTTCATGTTTTGTTTTTATTTTTTGTTTTTAATTCTTTTTTAGTCCTTGTTTTCTTTGTTGTTTCCTTTTCATGTTGGTTCTTTTTCCTTTACTTTTTAGAATTGTTTGTTTTTGGTCCTTGTTTATCCTTGCGTTATTTTTCTCTTTGGTTTTTATTCTCTCATGTAGATATAAAATTCTATTTATATACAAATAAGTGATTCATTTTATCTTGGTTTCCTAGTTTTGTTTTCAGGTTTGGTTTGGGTTGGTTGCTGGTTTTTCTCTTGTCTGGTTTGCAGGTCTTCAGTGTGGAGTTCTTCATTTTGGTTTTTGGAGTTAGGTTATCAGTTTCATTTCGCAGGTTCCTCTTGTTGCTGGATTCCAGATCGTAGAGAGGCCATCAGAGTAGAGTTTCTTTATCCAGGACTTCTTGCAGATTGGATTCTGCTATCTTCTAGTTCATTTTCAGGATGTTCTTTTATTCAGTTTGGCTCTCCTTCTTCATATTCATAGCTTTCAGAGAGATCTCTCTTCACCAGATCCTCTCTAGAGTAGATGATTATTCTTTTCTTTTGTTTCAGACTATTGGAGTTTTTTATTTATCCTTTTTGGTACTTCTAACATCTTAATATCGGGCGGTGGCCATGCCAGAGCTCGATATTGAGGTGCGATGGGTGGTGGCCTTGCCGGAATTCATCTTAGAAGTACCTGAGTTTAGCTATTTGTTTTTTTCCCCTTGCTACCTGCCAGGCATGTTGGCAGCTCCTTTTGTTCGTGTTATATATATATCCTCATGTGTGCTCTCCTCTATACGTAGAGGATCACACATTTTTCTCAAAAAAAAAAATTGTTTTTGTCGCTTATTTATTGTTCACCTTTTATTATTTAATTTTTGGTTGCTTATTTATCATGAAACATAGGTCGTCGTGGACATACAGTCAGATGACCTGGAGCTGGTATGACATTACTGGATGTAGAAGATGAGGAAGAACTACATGGATTCCATGTCGACAGTGAAGCATAAAGGACAGAAGCCAAACTGGATGGGGACGAGTGTATGGGAAGGGTGGCTAAAACACTGGGATAGTGACAAGGCGAAGGTAAGTGTACTAAACTTTTATTAATTATTTGATTGATACGTAAATATAAAAAAATATTTGTTCGGTAAATAATGTATTAAATTTAAATGTACAAGCAGAGTCGAAAAGAAACACTACAGATAGGAACAAAAATCCCGTCACTCATCAAGGAGGATCGAAGTCGTTTCAGCGGTATCACCAAGAGTTGGTAAATTTAATAAATGCGAACTGTAAATAGTTATTGTGCTATATAATTTTGAATATACAATAACAGTATATAATAATCAATTTCAGGAAGCTGAGACGTAGGGTCCTGTGTCGTATATGGATGTGTTTACCCAACGCATGCCGTCGAGCATGTAAATTCGGACGGGACAGTATCATATACATGGCACGACGATAAATCTAGCAAGAGCCATGTAAGCATATTTTAGTTTATGTACTATTAGTAATTGTTTTAATTGTTAAATTATAATGAAATAAGATATCATGATATTAATTTTAATTGCATTTTTATTTGTTCATGCTGGTAAGGTTTATGGAACAACGCCAGAAACTCCTGGAGGATACCGGTCGAGAGCAGCTCAGGACGGATGAGGAGGTCATTATTTTTGAGGCAGCCATGGATCCATCGTCACAGAACAGACGCTATGGCTTCGGCAATCAAGTGATAATGAATAATATATTAAGATATAATAATTTAATAATCTTTTAATTTTTGTCGCATCGTTTTAGTTTCAGTCATAAGTTTATAGATATAACAATTAACACATTATGTTGTAACTTTGATAGTAAGATTATAGACTAAATTAAATAAGTGTTGCAGGCTAGCAGACAGAGAAGAGCCAGCCAACCGACCAGAGTTGATATCGATCTAGCAGAGATCGAAGAGTTAAGAGCTAGGGTGGCGCAACTAGAAGATCAGAACTGTTGCCAGACCATCGAGATGACACAGCTGCTGGATCAGCGTATTGTTGAGTACATGCAGCAATATGGTGGCCGCTTTACATCTTCTGCTGGTTCGGGAGGTTCTGGAGCTGATTTACCGAATTGATAGGTATGTTTTTTTTGTTTTGTGTCATTGTTTTATAAGTTTGGATGATACATTGAGTTGGTGGATTTAGATTTGAACTGTTATGTATATTGTTTGATGATACACTTGGTGGTAGTGATTCTGACATTTGAAAGTTGATTGTGAGGGGCTGGTGAAGCATTGATGTATATATTGTACAATTAGATGTATGAGAATTATGGTAGTGAAGTTTGGTTTGATTTTATATGATTTGGGTTGGATTTTATATGAATTGGTTTTTATTTATGTTTTTTTTATATTTGGTTATCTTTCTAAGGTTTGATTTCATGTTGGATATCCGAGTTGTATATATTGAGTTGGGTGAAAGATATCGTATTTATGAATTGCGGATGGAAGGTCAAATCGCAGTTGAAATGTAGAAAAAAATTTGCAGGTTTTCAACGGCTTCCGACGGCCTGTAGGTCAAATTTTACCGACACGTTCCGGCGGCTACAGACGGCGAAATTCCGACGGCTCCCGTCGGCTTTCGGTAACAAACGTAACCGTTCATGTGCCTTCCGATGGCCGTCGGGTAGCCGTCGGAAATACAGTCGATGGCGCGGTCGGAAGCTGTCAGAAAATCTGTTCACCGACGACTTAATTTGCGGCGGCATTTTCCAACGGCTCCCGACGGCCGCCGACAGTCGGGAGGCGTTGGAAAATGCTCTATTTCTTGTAGTGGCGTGGGCGAAAAGACACATTTCTACCGCATCTCGAGGAGCGTATCCATCGTGACTAATGATGTAAGGCCATGTGGATAGTGCATTAATTGCACGGCAAAACTGTTAATGCACGGAAGTCTTCCAAATTTACAAGCCCGTGCGCACTCGTAGACACGAGGTTGGAGGAAAAAATGTTACTTAGATTTTTCGTAAATGAGAAGATAGGCTAATCGAGATTTCTTACCTTAATGCACTTCAGTTTGGGCCGACTTGGGCCTAGGCTAACTCGAGAATCAGAAAGAGGAAAACAACTCTCCCTCAACTATCGTTCAGATTGGACCCCTGTCAGTATGTTCTTTCCATCACAAACGACCCGTATTTTCAGGTCATCAAACTTGATATTTAATTTATTTAAATATTCGGATTACAATTTAAATTATAATAAAATATACGGTTTAAATTTAGACTTGATTTTTGATGACGTTATTTTAATTTAATTTATAGAATTTGTCTATAATTTTTAATTTGAAAAATAAATATATTTTCGTTCGATCTTTTTTGAGCAAAGTGTCGGTTCTTTTGAAAATTTTCAAAATAAGTTAATCGGTCTATTTTATTGCTGTTATGTGATCGCGTAAAGTTGTTGTGCGCGATCATATTTTCATTTTGGTCGTTCGCGGTCCATGTGCTAACTGAATTTATGTAGCGGGATACGGTATAATCTTACTTTTTTATAAACCGACACATATGTTGGCTTTATTTCTTGCCTTTAATTATGGACTATATTTCGTATGCCTTTTCTAGTTAAACATGTTTTATAACCATTTTGCTTCCTAAGCAAAGAATAAAGAAGGAACACAATTTCCATTTCACATTTGTTAGCATTTTTTTTTAAAGAAGGTAAAGGGCCAGGCCCATATTACAAAAGAAGGGAATACCAAAAACAGGTAAAACCCGATTCACAAATACAAAACCCTAACTCAATTAGGGTTGCCGACATATTCGCTTATCAAACAAAACCAAATAATGGCGACGAGATATTCTCGAAGGCGAGAAATCAGATCTCCTTTGTCTTCTCCTTTCTACTGCTTTCTCCCCTTTCCCAATACGAAAGACATTGATTAAACTTGCTTCTCATACTACTGTCGGCTTTGATTGTGTTGGTGTAGTTCTTCAAATCTGAGTTTTGGTTCATAGAGCTAAGATTTACAGATCTGGTGTCATCGCGACTCAGATCTGTAGATCTATAGTTATTATCGCCAGCTTCAGGATGTCTGATGGTTTGAAGCTCTTTAGCGCCTTGAGTAAATTGCAGATGAATGCTTAAATCAATTTGATAGGCCTTCGGATTGAGGAGCTAATGTTCGATGTACTTGCTACCAGCCTCTTTGCTCCACAAATCCGCAAGGAAATCAAATTTGGTTTGGTCTTTAACCCTTTTCTTAGATTTCTGAAGAATAATTCTGCTGTCATTCTCTATAATTAGCCATCTTTGCTATTTGGACAGTTTCGACTTGTTATGAGTACGATTATTTCTCTCTTTCCATATATGATAAACTACTATAGTCAATAATATGTGAGCGAGATCTCTTTAGAGAGATTTTCTTCTAAATTGGTTGTAGATATCCATGATAATCTGATTTAGATCCTTGCTGCTTTTATTGTACATGCTCAGCTTAGTTCTAATTTGGCTCCATATGTAATAATTGTAACTGCATTCAAAGAATAAATGAGTAACAGTTTCATTTGTTAAGTTGCATAAGGAACAGAGTGAAAAAGTATTTCTCCCCCATTTATTGATTATATCCAAAGTTGGCAATCTATTTTTAATATCAATATATGTACAGATAGCCATCTTGGGATTATTCACCTTGTTCCATATGCACTTATGCCAATCAACGGTAGGTTGCTTGTTTCTAATATGCTCCCAAGTTTTCTTAAAAGAAAACTTACCTTTGATGCTAGCTAACCATTCCCAATAATCACATTCTGCATTAGGATCTAAAGGGATATTAGTAATAAAAAATTTATGAGGATTAGTAATTGGATGAAGATTAGGTTGCCAGTGATTATTTTTAATTATGACATTTACATTAGCATTAGCTTCACCACAAATAACAAGATTATCCCATCCTACCCTATTAATAAAAGAGTCATTTTGAAACCAAGGGTCAAACCAAAGACTAGTTTCATTACCAGATTTGAATTTTCTTTGAATTAAAGATTTTCCTAAATCTCTGCATTTTAAAATTTGATTTCAAGCATTGGATTGATTATTTTTTGGTAAAGCTGTCCAAAAATTACCATTTTTGAGATATTTGCATGTCATCCATTTGGTCCATAAAGAATCTCCACTTATAAATCTCCAAAAAAGTTTTAATTGACAAGTTAAACTAAGATCATTAAGATTTCTGATACCAAGCCCACCTTCATTTTTGGGTTTGCATACTTTGTCCCAACTGATTTTATGGTATTTTCCTCTCCAAAGAAATTCAGCACATCTGCTTTCAATTTTTTTAATTGTAGCAATAGGGATGTAGTGTGTTTGAAACCAATATAGAATAATGGCATAAACAACAGTTTTAATTAACTCAATTCTACCAGCAATAGATAGAAGCTTGCATGACCAAGTTTCCATTTTGTTTTGAATTTTATCTATCTGATAGGAACAATCACTATCTTTGATTTGATTAGCAGAGAAAGGAAGGTCTAAATATTTAATAGGAAGATTACCTTCACTTACTTTAAGAACATCCAGAACTTCTTTTTTGTACCTGCAATATTTGCTGAAATATGCCTTTGTTTTAAATTCATTAATTTTAAGACCAGCATATTTATACATATTCTCAAAAACCTCACTAATAGCCTCTGCATTATCTTTGTTATATTTAGAGAACAACATAAGATCATCAGCATAAATCAGGTGAGTAATGGATGGTTGTACTCTATTTATTGGAGAAATATTGTTTTTGATAGTTTCAATATCAATAAGAATAGAAAAATATTCCATGGCTAAGGTAAAAAGATAGGGAGAAAGAGGGTCTCCCTGTCTGATACTCATGTTACTCTTGATGAAACCCTCAGGTTTACCTTGAAATAATATAGAGAAGGTGGGTGTATTAATGCATTCAAAAATTAACCAACAAAATTTAGCAGGAAAATTCATGCATTTCATGATATGGATAATAAAATTTCTGTTAACTTTGTCATAAGCTTTTTGGAGATCAACTTTGAGACACATTTTATCCCCTTTTTTATAATTGAAATTCCTGACCATTTCATGTGCTAGCAAAGAATTTTCATAAATTAGTCTGCCAGGTATATAAGCGCATTTATTTTCAGAAATTAAAAAGGGGAGAAACAGCTTTATTCTATTACTTAAAATAGTAGCAATGATTTTATAAACAAAATTGCAACAAGATATTGGTCTATAATCTTCAATACAAGTTGGATTTTTGTTTTTTGGAATTAAGGTAATGAAAGTATGATTAAAACTTTTGAGCAATTTACCTTCATTCATAAATTCATTAACTACTTTAGAAATATGATCTTTGATATTATCCCAATGAGTTTTGAAATTTTTTGCATTGAAACCATCTGGACCAGGACTTTTATTATCTCCTGCATTAAAAATAATTGCTTTGATTTCATCTATACTAACAGGAGCTAATAAGATGTCAGCAGCATTATCATTTAACACATTCTTACACACAATATTAGGAAAACTAATTTCATTTGAGTCAGAGAAATATAACTGAGAATAGTAATTAATAGCTTCATTGACAATCTTTTCAAAGTCATTTATGCACTCACCTTTACTGTCAATAATTTTACCTATATTGTTGATATGCTTCCCGCAGCTCATTTTTGCATGAAAAAATTTGGTGCACTCATCTCCCATAGTAAGTCAGTCAACTTTAGCTTTTTGCTTGTGATTGACAGTGTTTATATAAAGTTCTTGAGAAAGCTTAGCTTGATTAGAAAAGAATTTATCAATAATATCAGTATTGCCAGGGTTATCATCAGCAAGTTTTTGTAAAAATTTCCCTTCCTCCTTTAATTTATTTAAACAGTCATTCTTACTAAAGTTAGCCTTATTCCAGTTTTTGATTTTGTTTTTTGTATTTTGAAGAAACATGCTGAACTGGACTTGATAAGAACCATTATTTGAAAAAGTAAAACAATCTTTAATAATATCATTATAATCATTGCTTAAGACCCAACCATTTTTAAATCTAAAAGGAGCAGCTTTAAGATTATTATTATTATTAGTTTGATTTTGAAAAAAGTTTATCAGTAAAGGGGTATGATCACTTGTATTTTGCTCAATAGAGTAACAGCAGAAATTTGGAAAATAATTACAAAATTTTTCATTAATTAACACTCTATCAAGCTTGCAATGAATATTTTTCTCCTTTCCAGATTTCCAAGTGTATTTATTGCCATTCATATTAGGTTCAATAAGCCCAGATTCAAGTAAAAATTTATTAATTTTTTCAAGTTTACTGTGGGGGATTTTATTACAACCAAATTTTTCATTAGCATGAAAAACAGTATTAAAGTCACCCAAAATAATCCAAGGGAAAGCATAGCTTTGACTAAGAGCTTTTAATCTATACCATAAACTGTTTCTTTCATTTTCAAAATTACTACCGTATATATTGGTGATTTGAAGGGAAAAACCACCAACATTTTTGAAGTTGTAGTCAATAAATTGAATATCCTTATTGACATTAACCAAATTCCAAATATTAGAGTCCCATATGACAAGGATTCTACCTTTACTACCACAATCATTATTATTTATGGATTTCCAGTTATTGGAGAGTTTAAAACAGAATTTCTCAGTATTAGTATCATCCATCTTGTTTTCAATGAGGGCAACTACTGATGGTTTGTAAATACTGACCATATTTAAAATGTCAGTTTGTTTAGCAGGGGAATTCATACCCCTAACATTTCAGGCCATGATAGTCATAAAAAATAATAAAAGGATAAAGTGAAAGAATCAGGGTTTCAGATTGAACCTGATACATTGCTACCCTTACCCTTCTTCTTTTTCTCTAATCTTTTAGCTTTAAGTCTTGTGGTCATTTCATTCCAGTCTGGATTGATTGATATGTATTTTTGCCCAAAAGCTTTCTTCTCTTTGTTTGTGCTCTTGTATTTACCAATTGCTTTAGTCTTGGGAATATGTAATTCTGATATATCAAATTGCTTTTCAGATTCCTCCATAACTTTATCAGATGTAGATGCAATATAACTTTCTGGGATTTGAATGCGAGAGATGTCAAACTCCTCAGCATTGCAAGGCAAGTTGAGTGGATGCCAACATTTTCCTCAACTTCTGCAGCATTATCTGATGGAGGTTCACTCTTCATGTTATAATCTGGACTCTGGTTGGAACTCAAAGGCAGGATGTTGTTTGTGTCTGTATCATGATTATTTGTAATTAAACATAACTCTGAAATGGGGGGGATTTCAGAGTTAAAGACCTCTTCGTTACTGATACCCTCCTTTGAGCTGCGATGTGAACTATCTTTTGAATTTTCTTTTATGCTTTCTGTATGATGAACTTCCGAAGCAAGGATCTGGTCATCTTGATCAGTGAGCGAATGAGATGTTGTTTCTTAATTGAAGATGATACCTTTATGGTTGATTCGATCTTTGTTCTTTTTGATTTTTGATTCTTTTAATGTCTCCTCATTGAGATGCGAATCTTGAAATGTTGTATCTGCATCATTTTCTTGATCATGGCTATTTCTTTGTTTTGATTGTGAGCTTTGGGTATCCATCTTTGTTCTAAGACACATTGTTCTCTAATGTGTCCAAAGCATTTACAGATACTACACTTCGGTGGTACCCATTCATATTCAATCTTTTGAGTGATGTTTTCCCCATTGTATAATGTAAGGTTTATTTCTTTAGGAAGTTCATCATATGCAGATACCTCCACCAGAAGACGAGCATAATTCAATCTCGATTTCAAGGTTGTAGCTGCATCCATTTTTATGGGTTTTCCGATAATGCTGGCCATTACACTAAACGCTTCACGATCCCATAATTTGAGATTGACATTGGGTAACTTAACCCATATCGGCATCGTACTAAGGAGATCCTTGTCCATTTTCAGGGACTCAGACCATCTTCTCATTATGATGAGCTTTCCATTATAGAAGTATGGGCCATTCTGAATGATTGAATCACAATCTTGAACTTCTTTGAATTTAACAAAAAAGAACCCATTTTCTCTGGTAAAAATTTTAAATTCTCCAACAGGTTTCCATACACGTTGGATGTAAGCTTTGAAAAATGTATAATTTGGTTTGGTACCAACAACATAAACCAAAATCGAATTGCTCCAACAATCAATTGCTCTTTTGCAGACATATTCTTTTATCAAACCAAATTTCTTACTGTTAATTTTGATGGGAGCAATAGTTCCAAGATTGCATTCATCATTATTTGGTTCTTTGGATTGCTCAGAAACGATTTCAACCCAAGATTTTTGACCCTGTGCTTTATTTAGAGAGAAATTTGTGGGTTTTCGCGGTTGATACGATTGATTTCTTGTAATCAGAGGAGGGACGGTTGAACTCTGACCATCTGTCTTCCTAGTTTGAGTATTATTACCCCGCAAATTTCTCTGATACCCAGGCATATAGGGTTGTCGTTTCTTTTGTGATCTTGATTGAACTAATTGAAACCCATCTTTATCAATGATGATTCCATTGCTTGATTCTCTGATGTGAGATTCAGGTGGTCTGTTTAGATGCTTTGAAAAATAAAGATGAGAAAGATTTCTATGAGGAGAGAGATTTTCTCCCATGGCTGAGGAAAACCCTAAAATTTTTTTAGTTAGCATTTTTTTATCCACGTACACTTTTGCCATATTTGCACAGAAGATATTTTCCTATTCCCTTGAGTTTTGATGCTAAGTGATTGTCCTTGTCTATGTTTGCACGTGTTTTTGTTTTCTTTGCATTAAATGATTGCCATTAATTTACTTAGCCTTGAAGAATATTTCAATATAAATATGCAAGCACAGCAAGTAAAAGGAAGGAGAGGGGACAATTCATTTGACATTCATTTTGTGTTCACATATTCACTACAATATGAGCAACATGCATGGAGACTAGTGTTTTCATGACCCAACCCTGCCGCGGTCCAACCTCGAATAACCCTGAACCTTGGACCACCACGGCCCGGAACTCAATCGGACCTCATTTATCGATGAACCTTGGTCGGACCTTTGACCAACAGTTCAACCGTCAATTTTACCTGGTTGAACCACGGTTCTTTTGTTTTTTCTTACATTCTCATCGTGTAATTCTCTCTTATTTTCATTGCTTTGAAGAAAATAAGTAAATATATATTTCAAAAATCATTATCGTTCCAAATTTTAAACCACTAACTTCATCATTTTGTTCTTCACTGCTGCAAACTACTCTAATACCACTGTAAGACTCATCAAGTTTGTATACCTTGAAGACCGTCTGCAGCTTGTGTACATAACATTATTATTTCAACATTTTTGTGTATAGTTTGTAGCTAAATGTGCAAATTTTTCAAAAAAAAAATCACGATTCCGACGGTTCGACCGGTTGAACCATCAAAACCTTAAACCTTCAATCATCACGGTTCAAGGCACGGCACGGTCATGAAAACTATGATGGAGACACATTCATGTACGCATGCATCAAAGTAGAGGGGAGAGTTTTCATTTTTCGCACGGAAAGAAAAAGAACAAGACACATTTTTTCATTTTCCACGCATGCTCATTTCCATTACATTTTTTTTATTAATCTATATATGTGTGCAGCACGAAAGAAAGGAAAACACTTAGACATTCATTTCTACACACATTTTCTATTCTTTTTTTATTGCAAATTGAAACACACAAGCATGAAACAAGGAGAGATTTAGGCATTTCTTTAATTTTGTTGAGTTGCAAGATTTAAATGATACACATTCACTTGTTCAAAAACGCATGTAAATGGAGCACAGCAAGATCGAATATTTCTGTAACAACCCGGCATATAAATTTAAATTGTTTTCAAAAATTTTACAGTTTGCATTTTCAAAAGAATGAGGAAGCGATTTAAACGTTTCAGCAAAATCGAGGATTATGACCCCTTTCTTTTACTGATTCGCTTAATTCCGGACTTGTCCGTTTGAGAATGTGAAATGTTATTTTTAGAATACACAATTTTGCACTTTCAAGGAAACGATAAAGAGATTTAAACGATTTAGCAAAAGTACGGAGTATGGAACCATACTTTTACTATTTCGGTTAATTCCGGACTCGTTAATTGAATATTTGTGATTTCTGATTATCGCTTGTGATAATTAGATATTTGATATTTGATTATCAATTGTTATAATTAAATATTTGTTGATTTGATTATCATTTGAGATAATTAAATATTTTTCGATTTGATTATCGCTTGTGATAATTAGATATTTGAGATTTGATTATCAATTGTGATAATTAAATATTTGTTGATTTGATTATCGTTTGAGATAATTAAATATTTTTCGATTTGATTATCGCTTGTGATAATTAGATATTTGAGATTTGATTATCAACTGTGATAATTAAATATTTGTTGATTTGATTATCGTTTGAGATAATTAAATATTTTTCGGTTTGATTATCCTTTGTGATAATTGAATACTTGTGGTTTGTGATTTAATTATCGTTTGAGATAATTAAATATTTGTGATTTGAAAATTCGATTATCGTTTTTGATAATCGGATATTTGTGATTTCTGATTATCGTTTTTGATAATCGAATATTTGTTAATTTGAGATTTGATTATCGTTTTTGATAATCGAATATTTGTTGATTTGAAATTTGATTATCGTTTTTGATAATCGAATTTTTGTTGATTTGAAATTTGATTATCGTTTTTGATAATCGAATATTTGTTGATTTGAAATTTGGTTATCGTTTTTGATAATCGAATATTTGTTGATTTGAGATTTGATTATCGTTTTTGATAGTTGAATATTTGTTAATTTGAGATTTGATTATCGTTTTTGATAATTGAATATTTGTAAATTTGAGAATTGATTATCGTTTTTGATAATTAGACATTTGATGTTTCCTGATTATCGTTGTGATAATTAGATATGGGTTGATTGCTGATTTTATTGAGATGAGATTTACTAGTCTCTAATTGAGTCTAGATTATGTTGATTTTATCGAATTGCTATTTTCTATCTATCTCTGCTGATAGTAGAGTTTGCTGATTATGAAGTTTGTGTTATCTAGTTAATTGTTGAATAACTAGATATTTGCAGTTTTGCGAATTGTGATTTGTGCATTCTAATCATCTCTGTTGATAATTAGCTTTTGTTGTTTTCTAATTATCGTATCGATGATTAGACATTGCTGTTTTATGATTTTCTGTATTTTAATTATCTAATTGATAATTGAATATTGCTGACAATTACATTAGTTCAGTTTCGTTGTTTTCTAATTATTTATTGATAATTAGACTTTGTTGAGAATCTGTAAATTTTCCTTATGGGATTAAAAGATTTCTTTGATGTTTGAAATTCTCTACCTTTATTTTTCTAGCTTAACCAGTTTATGTTAGAAAATTTATTGGTAAAGACGACCTTAATTATGAAAATTGCGGGGACGCAATTTCTATAAGGAGGGGAGTTTGTAACAACCCGGTATTGCGTACCGATTATTTATCATATCTGGACGATTACCTTTCCTAGCTAATGGCTGTTTGGAATTTTTAAAACCAGTTTCAAACTCTTTTGAAAAATCTGTTAAGTGTTGATGTGCTTTGAAAATTTAAATAGTGGTCTATTTTTCATTGGACCGTGAAAATTTACAAAGGCAAATAGCCGTTCCCTTTTCATTCTATTCAACCCGTCCCCCCTTAACCATTTTCATTCGAACCATAATCAAAACATACGAACATAATGGCGGCCTCGTTTTTCCCCATTCGTTCGAGAGTAGGGCTCGTTCGATTCGAAGGCGCCGATGGCTTCTTGCCGTGGATCGTGGATGCCTTCACTTCCCTCACGTCTGCCAAAAAACTAGGGCTTGTGGAAGATTCAAAGACGCCGACTTTCTATCGATGGCCTCCTCCTTTCTTAGGCTGCTTCGATTTGGCAACAAGGTGAGTAATTTATATTACTCACATCTAATTAGAAAATCGTTTGACCGTGATTGCTTATTCTATTTTTGATGTCTTCGGTTTCAACTTGATTTTATTGATGTTGATTTCCTTTGACTTCGCCTGTTTCTTCGATTTCGTGAATTTCTGATTGACTTCGACTTTCACTGGATTTTTGTGTTCACTGATCTATCCATGTGATGCTTGATTTTGGGCTCTGATTTGGGTTGATACATGATTGTGTCTTCGTTTACTTTTGTCACACTATTTTTATAACTGCTGTTGACAACAGTTTCTTGGTCGAACTTGTGGCCACACTCCCGAGCTTGTTTTACTGATACATTGAGCTCGTGTAGTCTTCATTTATGAGTAGTCTGCAATTACATTGCCTCTGTCTTTTTTTTAGGCACTCAGACTTCACTTTATTGTTGTTGCGTATCACTGAATTGGGTTTTATTGTGATGCTTGTACATCTGTTACTGGTTCACGTTCCCACACATATTCTACTTGGGTTGCATTGTCCTGTATCAGGTAGTTGTTACTAGTGGCTTCGGCATGCCTTAATTTACTCTGCAGTTACCTTGGATCAAAACTGATAATTGCTCCTGGGCATTGCATTTTAGCTTGTTACTAAGTTGTCTTGGTTTGGGTACATATGCCTATATCACTTTTAGTTGCTGTAGTGATGCATGTTCTTTGTGTATCACTGCATATGCTGTTTTTCCATGTTATCGAGTGGCCTGGCAGTTGTGTTGAATCATGACAGTTGTGATTTGACCTTTGCCTTTTGTAATTGTTGATAGCATGCTTATGTATTCATGTTTATGCAGCTTGGATTTGAGTTGTAATCTTGAGTTTATTTTCCGGTAGTGCTTCATTCCTTTGAGTTATGTGTTCATGCACTAGAACTACCCCCAGACTTCTATTTGCTGCATTTTGTAATTACTGGTAACATGTATATGCATATATGTGTTGCCAGTTGCCTCTGTTAGGCACTGATTCTCTATGATCTTTAACGTTGTGTGTTGTAGTGCCATGTTTATTGGTGCTCTCACCTTCATTTTTATGACTTCTTGTATTTCATACCTCTGCACATACCTGTGCCATTTCTCTGCATACCTCTGCACATCATTGTCATGTTTGTTGATGTCTTGTGTTGCTTTTTGGATTAAGCCATAACTCTGTTTGCTTACACATTCTTTTGGCTGGGTCATCATATGTACCCCTGTCATGTGCAGTTCCTTGCTGCACCTCTGGTTCATTTTGTCCATGTGCAGATTGTTATGTACATTCATTTGTGTACATATTGCATATTCACTTTGTTGAAGCTTTTCACTACTGTCACTTGCTTACTGCATCTGTTTGCACTGTGAACTCTTGTGCATTGACCTTTGTTCCTTGTTTCTATTTCTTTATACGCTGTGGTGGCGAGGCAGTGCACGCGTGCGTGCACTGCAGCCACACAGTGATGACATTTTGAACTGTGACATTTTAAATTGACATTTCAATTATCGAAATTGTTTTGTGTTGCCAATTCAACATATTTTGGAGTGTATTTTTATTTAGTTTAATTTGATGATTTTGTTGTTAATTGCCAATTAGGAAATTCTGATGTTTTCTAAATTATCTTCATTGATATTCTTTTCACTTATCTTTGTGATGATTTGGATCTGCTGATTTGCTGTTTAACACTGTTTAGTGTTATATCTACCGTTATCCGATTCTCTTATCGAGAAGTCGGATATACGAGATTTCTGTGACTGTCGTCTTTTTGATATTGATTATTATTGCTTCCGTGCATTAATGACTGAGTTTGAATTAGACTGACCCGTGTATTATTTTCTTTTGAATTTAATACTCGGGTCAGACCCGAGTTATTTCAGGTTGTAGATTTCCTGCTTTCAGTTGCTGTTGAGCTATGAAGACTTTTCATATCTTTTGAAGTGGTCTTCGTCTTTTTGTTTAGTCAGTGTATTGTTTTAGGTTGATATGTATTCATGTATATTAGTCGATAATGTACTTGTATATATACAACTTCCAGAGTCGACAGTTATAGTTGTATCATTTGTATTGTGTCAAATGTATTGTAACTGACATCAGTTATATATATATATATGAGACTTTCTGTTCTATCTGTGTTTCGCACTTATATTATCTGTGTTATTTTTATATTTATTGTCCTAAACTATTATAGCCACTGTGTAGTAGCTTTGAGTTTGTATCGGTATGTCGGATTTCCTCCAAAATGAAATGCATGTTATACTATCTGACATATCGATGCTCGCACAAAGAAATTACACGAATGGTCGCTCCTAAACAGCCTTATTCTCCGTGCTAGTTGACAGCATTACACCGTAGTGTTCTTAGCTAGCGTGGGCATAGAGGTGGGGCGTCACAGCTTGGTATCAGAGCCTGGGGTTTAGGACAATTATAAAACATAACTTAGATGGAGCATGTGTTACAACTATTTGTCGATGTTTTATCTCTCATCTTTGTATATGATTATCTTTAATTGTTAGGTATGAATTCCTAACGCTTATTCATGTGCATTTGATTTTGATTTCGTGAAAGTATTTTGGCTTCTGCCTCCGTTTGCTTTGCGAACTCAAGTTGGGTTTTTGATGATGAGGATTTTTTTCTTGTGTTTTCCTCGGCTTTATTTCCATTCGATTTCGGTCACTTTGTTTTTGTGAAATTGCTAATTTCTTGATTTCCAAGACTCTGTTGGATTCTTTGATGATGACGTTGATTTATTTTGTACTCGACATTGACTTGATTCTTATTTTTGTTGATGTCATTTATGCATTTGTGTTCGTTTTGCTTTGTTTTTCCAATTGATAATCGATTCTTCTTTTCCAATTAGTTGATCACCTTTGTCGACTTTGATAACTTCTATTTCCGGAATTTTTGGGTATTTCTACTTTGATGAATTTGGAATCGAATTCTTTGGATTTTATTCACATCTTCGAATGTGAGTTTTAGTGAATTAATTTGGTTTCCAAAATTTAATCGATTCTTGATCATTTCCCCGATTTGTTGATATCATTTATTAGCAACTTTAATGACACTATCTTTGGGATTTTTGTGAACATACTTTTTGATGGATTCAGTATCGATTTCTTTGGATTCTATTCACATCTTTGTATGTGAATTCTTGTGATTGATTGTTTCTACAATCATTTTTGTGACTTGTCACTTTAAAAATATAAAGGTTTTCTATACTAGTAGTAAATATTAAAATCCTTTTCTCCAAAATGATTTCAAAACTATTTTACTACAAAGCTCTTTTCCTAAACCATTTTCCAATCTATTAGTATATACAAATCTTTATTTCACTCGTATGAGAAATTGAATTAAACGGCTTAGTAAAACAAGTGGTATGAAACGCTTGCGTTTACTTCGTCGGTTAACTCCTGGACTTGTTCGATTGAACCTTTTGTGACAATTTTCTAGTGAAGACCTACAGTTTGTTCGTAAATATTTGAGTTAAGCAAGTGGTTATGGGACATGAAGCTTAACTCTTATATTCACTAACTTAGTGTAATTGACACTTCTTGATGATCATGACAATCATTTTGGTGATTTGATTTAGGCTAGCAATTGTGCGATGCCTCTTTGTCTACGAGGGAGACTAAACCACGTTTGTGTGATGTTTCACCATCACATAGAAGTGGGGTAGCGACCCACGGTCTTCGGACCATTCGTGTGTCAAAAATTAATGGTTGGCCACCATGAGATAGCTTCTCGTTCTTGTGATACCGGTCGGTGAGTTTTCATGCTCCCATTTTGTGATAGGCCTTCCCCTTTTCTTTTTATGATTTAGACTAGCAATTGTGCGATGTCTCTTTGTCTACGAGGGAGACTAAACCCCGTTTGTGTGATGTTTCACCATCACATAGAAGTGGGGTAGCGACCCACGGTCTTCGGACCATTCGTGTGTCAAAATTTAATGGTTAGCCACCATGAGATAGCTTCTCGTTCTTGTGATACCGGTGTTTTGAGTTTTCATACTCCCATTTTATGATAGGCCTCCCCCCTTTTTATGTGATTTTTGGATTTCTTGTGATGATTTCTGGAATTTGTGCTTCACCAATTTTCATGATTTCCATTGATATGATATCAGTTTTTGTGCATTGGTGAATTCGTGTGTCATTGACTTGTTATGAATACAAGTTTAGGGTATGATACCCTATTCTATCTTTGAGAAGATTCTTGTGACATTTTTGATGAATGAAAATTCATTGGTATTATAATTTTGATACCGGTTATTTTGATAAGATTTTGAAGTGTTAACTTCAGTAACCGTTAATTTTAAAATGGATTTACAAGCGGTTCTCCCGCAATGCTGATTTTGTTGTCCGTTTTTACGGTATTTTGATAAGTGCAATTTCCTTATCAAAGTTGCTACTGATGTTGCTAATTTAATCACGTGTTTTCAAAATTAGTTATTTTTAAAAGTTGTTTCAAAATATAAATTTAAATTGTTTTCAAAAATTTTACAGTTTGCATTTTCAAAAGAATGAGGAAGCGATTTAAACTTTTCAGCAAAATCGAGGATTATGACCCCTTTCTTTTACTGATTCGCTTAATTCCGGACTTGTCCGTTTGAGAATGTGAAATGTTATTTTTAGAATACACAATTTTGCACTTTCAAGGAAACGATAAAGAGATTTAAACGATTTAGCAAAAGTACGGAGTATGGAACCATACTTTTACTATTTCGGTTAATTCCGGACTCGTTAATTGAATATTTGTGATTTCTGATTATCGCTTGTGATAATTAGATATTTGATATTTGATTATCAATTGTTATAATTAAATATTTGTTGATTTGATTATCGTTTGAGATAATTAAATATTTTTCAATTTGATTATCGCTTGTGATAATTAGATATTTGAGATTTGATTATCAATTGTGATAATTAAATATTTGTTGATTTGATTATCGTTTGAGATAATTAAATATTTTTCGATTTGATTATCGCTTGTGATAATTAGATATTTGAGATTTGATTATCAACTGTGATAATTAAATATTTGTTGATTTGATTATCGTTTGAGATAATTAAATATTTTTCGGTTTGATTATCGTTTGTGATAATTGAATACTTGTGGTTTGTGATTTAATTATCGTTTGAGATAATTAAATATTTGTGATTTGAAAATTCGATTATCGTTTTTGATAATCGGATATTTGTGATTTCTGATTATCGTTTTTGATAATCGAATATTTGTTAATTTGAGATTTGATTATCGTTTTTGATAATCGAATATTTGTTGATTTGAAATTTGATTATCGTTTTTGATAATCGAATTTTTGTTGATTTGAAATTTGATTATCGTTTTTGATAATCGAATATTTGTTGATTTGAAATTTGATTATCGTTTTTGATAATCGAATATTTGTTGATTTGAGATTTGATTATCGTTTTTGATAATTAAATATTTGTTAATTTGAGATTTGATTATCGTTTTTGATAATTGAATATTTGTAAATTTGAGAATTGATTATCGTTTTTGATAATTAGACATTTGATGTTTCCTGATTATCGTTGTGATAATTAGATATGGGTTGATTGCTGATTTTATTGAGATGAGATTTACTAGTCTCTAATTGAGTCTAGATTATGTTGATTTTATCGAATTGCTATTTTCTATCTATCTCTGCTGATAGTAGAGTTTGCTGATTATGAAGTTTGTGTTATCTAGTTAATTGTTGAATAACCAGATATTTGCAGTTTTGCGAATTTTGATTTGTGCATTCTAATCATCTCTGTTGATAATTAGCTTTTGTTGTTTTCTAATTATCGTATCGATGATTAGACATTGCTGTTTTTTGATTTTCTGTATTTTAATTATCTAATTGATAATTGAATATTGCTGACAATTACATTAGTTCAGTTTCGTTGTTTTCTAATTATTTACTGATAATTAGACTTTGTTGAGAATCTGTAAATTTTCCTTATGGGATTAAAATATTTCTTTGATGTTTGAAATTCTCTACCTTTATTTTTCTAGCTTAACCAGTTTATGTTAGAAAATTTATTGGTAAAGACGACCTTAATTATGAAAATTGCGGGGACGCAATTTCTATAAGGAGGGGAGTCTGTAACAACCCGGTATTGCGTACCGATTATTTATCATCTCTGGACGATTACCTTTCCTAGCTAATGGATGTTTGGAATTTTTAAAACCAGTTTGAAACACTTTTGAAAATTCTGTTAAGTGTTGATGTGCTTTGAAAATTTAAATAGTGGTCTATTTTTCATTAGGCCGTGAAAATTTACAAAGGCAAATAGCCGTTCCCTTTTCATTCTATTCAACCCGTCCCCCCTTAACCATTTTCATTCGAACCCTAATCAAAACATACGAACATAATGGCGGCCTCGTTTTTCCCCATTCGTTCGAGAGTAGGGCTCGTTCGATTCGAAGGCGCCGATGACTTCTTGCCGTGGATCGTGGATGCCTTCACTTCCCTCACGTCTGCCAAAAAACTAGGGCTTGTGGAAGATTCGAAGACGCCGACTTTCTATCGATGGCCTCCTCCTTTCTTAGGCTGCTTCGATTTGGCAACAAGGTGAGTAATTTATATTACTCACATCTAATTCAAAAATCGTTTGACCGTGATTGCTTATTCTATTTTTGATGTCTTCGGTTTCAACTTGATTTTATTGATGTTGATTTCCTTTGACTTCGCCTGTTTCTTCGATTTCGTGAATTTCTGATTGACTTCGACTTTCACTGGATTTTTGTGTTCACTGATCTATCCATGTGATGCTTGATTTTGGGCTCTGATTTGGGTTGATACATGATTGTGTCTTCGTTTACTTTTGTCACACTATTTTTATAACTGCTGTTGACAACAGTTTCTTGGTCGAACTTGTGGCCACACTCCCGAGCTTGTTTTACTGATACATTGAGCTCGTGTAGTCTTCATTTATGAGTAGTCTGCAATTACATTGCCTCTGTCTTTTTTTTAGGCACCCAGACTTCACTTTATTGTTGTTGCGTATCACTGAATTGGGTTTTATTGTGATGCTTGTACATCTGTTACTGGTTCACGTTCCCACACATATTCTACTTGGGTTGCATTGTCCTGTATCAGGTAGTTGTTACTAGTGGATTCGGCATGCCTTAATTTACTCTGCAGTTACCTTGGATCAAAACTGATAATTGCTCCTGGGCATTGCATTTTAACTTGTTACTAAGTTGCCTTGGTTTGGGTACATATGCCTATATCACTTTTAGTTGCTGTAGTGATGCATGTTCTTTGTGTATCACTGCATATGCTGTTTTTCCATGTTATCGAGTGGCCTGGCAGTTGTGTTGAATCATGACAGTTGTGATTTGACCTTTGCCTTTTGTAATTGTTGATAGCATGCTTATGTATTCATGTTTATGCAGCTTGCATTTGAGTTGTAGTCTTGAGTTTATTTTCCGGTAGTGCTTCATTCCTTTGAGTTATGTGTTCATGCACTAGAACTACCCCCAGACTTCTATTTGCTGCATTTTGTAATTACTGGTAACATGTATATGCATATATGTGTTGCCAGTTGCCTCTGTTAGGCACTGATTCTCTATGATCTTTAACGTTGTGTGTTGTAGTGCCATGTTTATTGGTGCTCTCACCTTCATTTTGATGACTTCTTGTATTTCATACCTCTGCACATACCTATGCCATTTCTCTGC
This sequence comes from Allium fistulosum, assembly GCA_030737815.1. Taxonomy (NCBI): domain Eukaryota; kingdom Viridiplantae; phylum Streptophyta; class Magnoliopsida; order Asparagales; family Amaryllidaceae; genus Allium; species Allium fistulosum. The sequence continues at coordinate 1,136,148,113 of CM060904.1, forward strand.
ATACCTCTGCACATCATTGTCATGTTTGTTGATGTCTTGTGTTGCTTTTTGGATTAAGCCATAACTCTGTTTGCTTACACTTTCTTTTGGCTGGGTCATCATATGTACCCCTGTCATGTGCAGTTCCTTGCTGCACCTCTGGTTCATTTTGTCCATGTGCAGATTGTTATGTACATTCATTTGTGTACATATTGCATATTCACTTTGTTGAAGCTTTTCACTACTGTCACTTGCTTACTGCATCTGTTTGCACTGTGAACTCTTGTGCATTGACCTTTGTGCCTTGTTGCTATTTCTTTATACGCTGTTGTGGCGAGGCAGTGCACGCGTGCGTGCACTGCAGCCACACAGTGATGACATTTTGAACTGTGACATTTTTAATTGACATTTCAATTATCGAAATTGTTTTGTGTTGCCAATTCAACATATTTTGGAGTGTATTTTTATTTAGTTTAATTTGATGATTTTGTTGTTAATTGCCAATTAGGCAATTCTGATGTTTTCTAAATTATCTTCATTGATATTCTTTTCACTTATCTTTGTGATGACTTGGATCTGCTGATTTGCTGTTTAACACTGTTTAGTGTTATATCTACCGTTATCCGATTCTCTTATCGAGAAGTCGGATATACGAGATTTCTGTGACTGTCGTCTTTTTGATATTGATTATTATTGCTTCCGTGCATTAATGACTGAGTTTGAATTAGACTGACCCGTGTATTATTTTCTTTTGAATTTAATACTAGGGTCAGACCCGAGTTATTTCAGGTTGTAGATTTCCTGCTTTCAGTTGCTGTTGAGCTATGAAGACTTTTCATATCTTTTGAAGTGGTCTTCGTCTTTTTGTTTAGTCAGTGTATTGTTTTAGGTTGATATGTATTCATGTATATTAGTCGATAATGTACTTGTATATATACAACTTCCAGAGTCGACAGTTATAGTTGTATCATTTGTATTGTGTCAAATGTATTGTAACTGACATCAGTTATATATATATATGAGACTTTCTGTTCTATCTGTGTTCCGCACTTATATTATCTGTGTTATTTTTATATTTATTGTCCTAAACTATTATAGCCACTGTGTAGTAGCTTTGAGTTTGTATCGGTATGTTGGATTTCCTCCGAAAATGAAATGCATGTTATACTATCTGACATATCGGTGCTTGCACAAAGAAATTATACGGATGGTCGCTCTCCAACAGCCTTATTCTCCGTGCTAGTTGACAGCATTACACCGTAGTGTTCTTGGCTAGCGTGGGCATAGAGGTGGGGCGTCACAATTTATATATATTAGTGATGTGTGTGTTCATGTTAGTATATATGCATGTGGATGTGTATGTTAATTTGCTAGTGGTTGGCCGTGAGTTGCAAAATGAAGGAATGGAAAGAGAAGGGAAGTGGCAGGCTGTGGACTTGCGCATGCATGTGTAAGTGGGTATGTGTTGAGCATGGAGGGAAGAAGATGGCGCAGGTGAGTGTTGGAGTTGGGCTATGTGGTGGGCCTTGGAGATCTTGTATTTGGACTAATTAGTGTAGTTGCATGGGGTTGAATGCATGAAGGCACTGTCGAGATTGGTTAGTGTGAGGTTGGGTAAGAAATGGTTGAATATTTTAGTTTATTATAAATATGTGTTGAATCTATGAATGTATGTAGATGGTCAGTTCCAACCATCGTCAAGGCACTGTACTTCTTCCTTACAGGTCCTGTTCTTATTTTGTTTGATAAAAATATGAAGCCTTCCACTTCAAAAATCCTTATCTCATTATCCAATCTGCTTTTAAACATGATTCTAAAATAAAAGTGGTTCTTTTTAAAGTATATAACGGTTTAAAAATTGATCTCATTCATTTCCATTAGTCAGAGAGGGAGAAAGACCCATTTAACAGTAAGAGGTCCATTATAGCCGAAAAACCAAACATCGCGATTTAACAAAAAGATTATGTGGGTAGAATCGTTATTGAAAGATAGGATTTTTAGCATTGGTTGGAGGATTTTTAAGGCCGTGTGGAGGAAGGAAGCAAGAGATGATCGGAATTGGGCGTGAGGTCAAATTCAAGCGACGACGTCGATTTTAGGACGTGGTGTTCGGCGTGGAGGAGGTTTAAGGGGTGGCACACCTGGAAAAAATGCCGAGATATTTTTCTGATTGTCATGGAAGTTGGTCGAGGTGGCTGTAAGGTTTTAGGAGAGTTTGCTTTGGGTCTTGATTTTATGGTAATGGCAAGGAGGATGGAGGAAGCTAGGGTTGCGCGCCTGCGGGAAAAGGAAAGAGAGATGGTGGCGAGTCTTTGGCCGAAGTTTGGTGATGGATGGGGTACGGTGGTAGTGTGGCGAGGCGAGGGAAGGCCACGGTGATGTTTCTAGGTTGTGGTGAGCGGTTCGATTTTTGAACGAGATGCTCGGATGAGTTTCCAGGTGGCGTGTAGGTTTGCGATGGTCGTGGGTGGTCGGCGAGAATGATCGGCGGCGTGGTCCAATCATTGATGGTCGTATGCATGTGCACGGTTGGGTTATTCGAATCAATGGAAAAAAAAGAAGTGAGGAAGGAAAAGAAAGAAGAGAGAAGTAGGGGTTTAGGCTGGGTCTGGTGTGTTTGGGCTGGGTATTTTATATTTTTTTGTAAAGGGAATTGAATTTAAGTTTATATGTTAATAAATCTTCCAATTTTAAAACATTGTTTCCCTTTTCTTTTAAAAACCAAATCAACGTGATAATTTTTGTATTGTAATCCTATCACCCAATATTTTTAATCTAAATTAATGTTATTAATTCTTCATAATTTAAAATTTAATTATATTATAATAATAAAAATGAGTAATTAGTTAAATCCTTATTTGACTTAGTTTTATGTTAATTAATAAAATTAGTTATTAATTTGGTTGTTTAATCCCAATTAACTAATAAATAAATTGTTGGTATTTTCTTTAAATTATAATTAATTTGGATTAAAAATATAAGCGGATTCAGTTAATTAAAGTTAATTAAATCCTGATTGTGAATTGTTTTGGTATTAATTATTAATCGCTAAATTAAGTTAACGATCTATGTTTGGCTTTATTGCTCTTGAATATTTATTTCAATTGTTCTTGTATGTACCATGAAGGAGTCAAACGAATTAAAATGTTGGATTAAAACGTTAGCACGTTTTATTTGAAATAAACATATGTAATAAATTCTCATATGTGTATATTGACACTCTGAATGTAAATTGTTTATTTGAAACAATTTTTTAAAAGTTTATCGATTTGTTTCGAAGAGACCGGGATCGGATATTAGTGTTACCCGAAACCACTTTGATTTAATAATCACTACGAACCCCTACGATTTTGATTACAGAGTCCTAAATGTTGGAATTAGATTAATTTAACAAATTTGACCATTTCAATAAGTATGGTACTTGGACACTGGTATAATATCACCGGATTTTCTATAAAAGTGTTTGTCTATCGTAAGATAAAAACCCGTCGTGTCTATGAGACGAGGTCTTACGAGTTACCTTGGTTTTCGAAGGATTTTGATAACTGAAGTATTTCAAATTAAGTGTGTTTACTCACGCTGGTTTCCAGCCTGACTCGTGTGTTACTTTATTATAATGCTCGGGTCAGACCGATTATTACAATTTTAGGTTAGGACGCTTTTGGAGCTCAGGAGACGAGCTGGATGGCAGAGACGTATTGCACGTATTTGATTATATCCACTGTGTATTGTAGGCTGTATATCCAGTATTTTGAGGACAAGTTATTATAACTGTCTAGATTTATATGTTGATGATTGTACTCTGATAAATTGTATGTATATTAACAGCTACAGTTTTTTTGTATAAAAAGCTGTTATTGTATATTATATTTTGTTCCACTGCGATTGTGAGATTCTGTGTTGTGTTAATCCTGTTTCTTCTTCTATCTTTTTTCTTCTTAAACCCTAACAACCTGGTATTTTCGGCACTCGATTGCTCGGCACTTTATATAGTGAACGTATTAGTGTCGATTTTCGAGGTCGAAAATCGCCCGGTCGTCACAGCAAGCAACAGAATTTTGCAGCTTTGCATGGAAATAGGAAACTTAAAGTGGGTTAATAGCAAATTCACGATTATTGAGTGAAATGATGAAATAAAAATAGGATCTGGTAAAATGGGCCACAAACGAAGCCACTATACTATAGATCTGAATATTCATAATCCAAAAAACAAACAATATACTCATTACTCTAGAAAAAATAAAAGACAAATGAGGTATAGATCAGTTCATCTCGCGAATTAGTTCATCTTAGCTTTTGAAATAGTTAATTTATGAGAATATGGGTTTGGATCATTATGTTTATTTTCAATTGTTTGGTTGCTACAATTAACAAACAAACAATGGAAAAGATGGATACCTATTGCAACAAACATGTCAGCTTATACATCCACCAGGCCTTTTAATGGACAATGGTCAAGGCTCTGTAAAAACCATATGGATATCTATTTGGATGAGAACTCATTTTCACTGTGAATATTAAAGACAGTCTTGTTGACTATAGACTCATGAGTGCTGGAAATAAGGTACATACTACCAGATCATAGCTTAACTTAGCAACTGGAAAAAAATTTGAAATCAAGATATTTGTTAAAATGGAAGCATGCATAGTGAACTGGGGAAAAACAAAAGGTTACAAAAAAACACTAGGTTAGTGTACCCAAATATAAGAGAAAAAGCATTTACCCAAAGTGGCAAGTGAAGCTTGTCTACGACTTCAATATCTTTACAATTATAATGGTAAACTTAGTTCTAGATAGTACAAAAGAGACTTTGTAGTAATAAAGTCACAAAAAGTTATAGGAAAAGATAAATCGATATTCATTTAGAAAAAAGCTTTAGTAGACAACAGAGACTATGTAGATATTCAGGAAAGACTAAAGGTTAATTCAACTTCAGGAAAAAAATGTTACATGACAGACTCTACTCCATGCACTTATAGAGCTATTTTGGTTAATGAGGAAGGTTAAGTGAGAACTTTTTATTTTTGCAATTTCTGTTCAGCAAAAGAAATAATACCCTTAAGGGAATCCAAGGCCTAACTCAGCCAGAAATCCCCAAAAATACTACAACAAAATAATTCAGGCTTGAATTACCAAATCAAGCTCAAATTTCTTGAGAAATACAATTAATATAAAGATTTAAATGTAGTATACATAGAGGTTAGGACATAACTTACTAACCAAATCAATAGAGGAGAGAGAATGAGTGAGCGATTTAGTAGTTTGGTTGAAAGAGGCGACAGATTTCTTCTGTAGGAGAGTAAGAAGATAGTCAAATAGAGATAATAAAGGCATAATAAAAGGTCAAAATAAGAAGTGCACATACCTAGAACCATAAAATAAAAGCCGAGGTCGCCTATGTAGAAAATGGAAATTGAGGAAATGAAATTATTGGGTTTTAGGGATTTGCAAGCAGAACGAGGAGCGGTATGGATTCCATCAAACTGAAAGTAGAAATGAGATATAGGGGAGAAGATAATGTGCAGTGAGAAATTGATTTCACGAGATCTCGAGAGAGGAAGAAAAAGCGGAACTATCTGTTTTGGGAGGAAGATATTTATTTCAAGGCAAGAATGAAAATAGAAAAGGAATATGCAAAAAAGAAGCGCCAACATAAAAATTAAGACCGCCCAAGTGTTTATTTATCTAAACACTGTATCTTTATCAACTATACATATCTTTTTTATATCACAGCACGATAGGATGAAAACGATGTTTTGGACTGCTGTATAATGATAAGTTTCTCGTAGTGTAGCATATAGGAGAAAACAAGATTAGCTTCGTATTTATAATTATATAAAACTTCCATTGAAACTACTATAAAATTAAGGATAATTTATGTATCTATCTTTTACAAAATCACTTCTTTATATACACACACGCGCGCGCACTTACATAACCATAGAAAGCAATGGATAAATCATATTTGTGTTTACTTTAAAAACCCTTTTTATAAATTAGATATGTGTAACTTCATAGATAACAACTTGATTTAAAATATTTCTAATTGAAAGGAGCTTTGAAAACATGTGCAATAATTAGTGTTTAATACAATAATATAGTGCAATATCTCCATAGAAAATTGGAGCACCAAAATAGGATTCAAACAACCTAGAAAAGAGTAGAAAGTTCATTACCAATAAACCTTAAAATAGTGCAAAACACAAAGCAAAACATCAAGGCAATGTAACACCCCGTAAAATGAACCATAAATAAATGAAATAAAATTTAATTAATTCCAATAATGTAGAATATGGAAATTTTATAGAAGTTTGAGTTTGACCATGAAAGTTATTTCGTTGTGTTCGTGACAAAATTCTGATTTGTTTCCATATATAATATGCTGAAAACAGAGCTCAAATGAAGAAGTTATGAGCGTTTGAAGTTTTTAGATTTAAATTAAATTTGTTTGAATTCAAACTAAAATAAAGATTTAAATTTAGGATTTGAATTTGAAAATTAGCTTGTGGGCTAAGAAAACATTAATTAACGTTTGATTAATGTTTAACATTAAAGTTGAATAGCAGAAAAAAATTAATTAATAAAGCAATGGAATCAATTATTATCCAAAATAATCAACCGATCGACACCCTCACTACAATCGGTCGACCGGTAGAATAGGGGCGGTTGACCGGTCAAAGCCAATTTTCGGCAGTGGGGGCTAGGGTTTGAAAGGGTGTGTTATTATTTTAACGCTCCAGATTTATTTGTTTCTCACCTACTTCCATCCTACAGTTCTTGTGCGTTTCAACCCCTATAAATAGAACCCTATCCTCTCCACTTTTTATTCATATTATTTTGGGGAATACAACGAAACTCTGGTATTGCTATCTCTTTAATAAGATTCCGAAACCCCGTAGAGAATTCAGGTAAGAATTCAACTTATTTCTAAATTTTTTCTTCTTCCTCCAATCTATGCTTATTCCATTCTTCTCCAATTATTCTGAATTTAATGAATATATATACATCTTCCCTATTGTGTGTGTATATATCAAAAGAGAGAGAGATTTTGGAAAGGATTGAAATGCTACAAATCCATTGAAGTGAAGCTAAGGCTAATATGTAAGTGGAAACCTTAGTACTACTTCTTCAGTAACTGTTTAGTATATCTCTTTTTAAATTCGAATATGCCTAAGGGATTTTGGGATCGAAAAAATACGATAGATAAAATTCCCTAAAATTCTTTTTTTATTTAAAATGTCAATTCTATGTTGAGATTCTCAATTATTTACATTAATTTGATGGAAGTTGTTTCCTTTATGCAATTTTTGATAATTTCATAGTTTATTCCACTTCTTCTTCTTCTTCGGTTCAAATTGTGATTCTTCAATAAAATAAAGGGTTTAGATTACGAATTCTATTTGTAGTTTACACAAATTATTCTTAGCTATTTCTTTGTAAAAAGGAGTTGAAAGAATATGGAGTTTAGATTACAATTCCTATTGCTTAGGATATTCCATTGAATTGGTGTAATAATTGAGTTTCTATTTTATTTACAAGTATGTTATTGCAGTTTTCGCTATGAATATTTATTCCTTGTTTTGGATATTAGAATCCCTTATTTTAGTATGTTAAAATCTTGGGAATTTGAAGAAAAAAGACTTGTAATAGTATTTGGTTAGGAAATTGACATTTAACGCTAGTTTAGGGCGTAAAATCCTTGCATTTAGAACTTATTAGGCGCGAATATTTAATTATATCTATTTGCATAATTAACGTATAATTATTGCGTATATGGCGTAGTTAATTAGACATTTGTTTTCATTTATTTTTCCACTATTAGAAAGGTAATTGATTGGTAGGAGAAAATAAGAGAAAACTCTTATATAGCCTAATTATTATTTTAAGGCGTAATATGGAAGATTCCTTATAAGGCCTTATTTATGAAACGATGAGATGTGTGTGTGTATGGAGAGTAATTGATATATGGCTAAGTCATAAGGATGCGAGGTTAATAGTGTTACATGACGGAAGTCTGCCCTTCACTTTGAGGCCACCAGAAGTTGTAAACACTTTCTATTGATGTGAGATATCCTTATGATAAATATTTGTAATGACGCAAGGTTATTCCCATTTCTATAGGGGAAATCTATCCAGCTAAACTGGCTACCAGTTCTTACGAATAGTCGGACTAATATGAGACGTCATTATGAGTATGGGCCATAATACGAGGAGCCTGCTTCGAGATCTCGAGGCATTAGGTGGTTGTTTGAGGGCCCGCCTCTTTTCCTAAATGAAGTATTAAATGGCATAGGGGATATGTTAGATGGTATCTCTACAGGAGTCCGCTTCTGGACAAGGTATTAAGTGATTGATTGAGGGTCCTCCTTTCCTAATAAAGAAGTATTAAGTGACTTGAGATTCTATATGATGCTAGCTAGATAGTAACATTAAGGAGCATGCCTTGGAAATAGGTATTAAATGAAGGGGTCTGCCTATTTTCCAATAAAGGGTATTAAGTGGCTTGGGTACTATCTCTTGCATTGTTAGTAATGATAACATGGGATTTATGCTATGGAATTGTGGAAACTTGCTTCATTCCTTAAAAAGAAGTATTAAATGGTTTCAATGGTTTTATATTCATAGACATATTTTTATTTTGAAATATACTGCCCAAGTACCGAAAAAGGTAAGACTTGAAGTTTATATTCACCAGACACTTGTTGTTCTGATTCCCTGCTCATTACAACATAGGTTAAAGGACGTTGATGATGAAAGTGACGCTTAGAGATGGAGGTGGTTTGTTTGTGGCAGTATTTATCATTTTTACTTGCTCTTATATGTACACATGTATCTAGACCATTGCTGTAATGGATTTATGACACGATTTGATGGTACTTTGTATTTTGACATATTTATGATTTTGAAATAAATGGGTACATTTTGTTACTGTATTTTATTCCATCTGCTATGAGTTTTGAAAGTTTAGTTATGGCTCCATACTGTTATTTTCTTAGTTCTACCAACTGCTTACTTTAGAATTGATCTAAATTTCGATGGGCCTTTTCTGGATCGAAATTTAGGCTTGTTTTGGGGTAGGTTGTTATAGCAAAGCAAGGCAAACACCTTAGAAACATATGGCAAAGGAGGAGTGCATGTCACCTAGAGCACGCAAGCTCCAGGTTGTGACCGGTCTAACGGTCCTATTCGACTGGTCGATCGGTGGTTCGCTGCTTGAAGCTTACATGCTCCAGGTCCCGCACCCACCGATGACAATTAATCTACAACATGCATTCCAACTTCTGGCTATTCAATTCTACAATTTCAACCTAATTAAACTAGCATGCAAGCAAGAGTACAAATTCACAGAAGATAAGGTTTTATTTGGTGTTTGTAACTCTTTGGAACTGACAATGAATTATTGATTTCATACAATGCAATCGACAGACAGGTAAACATATAACTCTACAAACATCAACTAATCAACAGAAAATTATGATTAGAGGTAATTGTGAGTTTTCAACTCACCTTTCTCCTTGCAATAGGCAGCTATACTTCCACAGCAGCCGTAAATAATTATATATATGTGTGTGAATCATATACACATATGTGCGTATGTGCATGTGCAACAGGAGATCATGTACTTAGTTTGACATACCCGTGTATAGATGTTGGGATTTACACCGTAACGGATATGTCAGCCCCTCGTGTATACAAATAAATTGTTAAAATATACATATATGAGCATTAATTTTTGTATTAGTAAATATATATGTATAAATTATACAATTACTATAAATATTAGTTGCAAGTTATTTGTATAAAGTATTTATGAAATGTAATTATGAATATATATATATATATAATTAATTAAATTACAAATTTTATTTCAAATGTTAATTTATAAAATAATTTAAGTACTCATTATATTTTATGAAATCCAAACAAAAGATAATTTTTTTTATAATTTAAATGTATATATTAAATAGGCATATATAACTATTTATATATATATATATATATTTAAAATTAAAATTAAAAATATACATATATATATATATATATTGTTATTGCTCTCAACCATGTAATAAAAAGATATTTATTTTTGGTTTAATGATATTTAAATAAATATTTATAAATAAATTAATAACCATGCGGATTTAATAAATAAAATTATTTAAAAATAATTTTTGAAATCAAAATATACATTTTATACTATATAAAATATTTTTAGAAGTTTTTTGTTATTTATAAACATATTTTTAATTTTCTTTTCTGTTCACTGATTTTTTAAAATAAATATTTATAAATAAATTAATAATCTTACGGATTTAATAAATAAAAATAATTTAAAAATCGTAGTATACATTTTATATTATATAAAATAATTTTAGAATCCTATGTTATTTATAAACATATTTACATGTATTTTATTTATTTAACTAATTTTAAATCAATTAAATATTTAAATATACATATAATAAATATTTTTTATTTTTCTACCAAATACGTTTATGTATAGACAAACATTTATAAATATAAAATATACATGTGTATTATACGATTTAGTATTTTGTCTTTAAACTAATCAGTAAATCATTTAATAATATTATTTTGATCAAAAATAATTTTTTTTAATGATAAATTCGTGAGCATGCTGCAAACATAATTACAAAATAAAGTTTTTTATTTTTATTTTATGCACACACATATATAACCATCAATATGTGACAATGTACCGATATACCGATTCGTGATAAAATCTAACTAACTAAATATGATGGAATGATCAATTAAATAAATAAGTATATAAATAGACCAGATCTGTACCTTTCACCAAGGCCTAGAGCTCACACTTTGAAATGTTGAAATTGACACCTTGAATCGTATTCTAATCCTAAAATTGCTAGTTTCTGAATTGCCTTACCATCGTCGATCGTATCGAATTAATTTGATATAATTTTATATTTGGATTTTTTAGGCTGTTAAGGGATGTAGCCGACCCTTCTTGCTGCCATGAGAGAGTGCTAAAAAGTTCTCTTTAAAATGAGGGTTGAGATGAATATATAAGAGAGAGAGAGCTAATGGAGTGAAATTAGGATCAAGATCCACTTATTCATATTAACCTTTCTTTTCATTCTTTTATTCAAAAACCCTCACATTAAGCCATCAAATGGCCATTCAAGGCCGATTATGTCTAGCCATTCCGGGCCTTGAAACTATTCCAAGTCCAAAAAAATATTTGTTGCATTAAATCTTATTTAAATGCGTATCGATATCGTATATCGATCAGTATATTTATAACCATTATAAACATACTATTTAATATTGTTCAATATATGTCGAATAAAACTTTATAAGTAATACATCATAAATATTAATTTATATAATCAATTTATAACAATTATAGATTAACTAAATCAAGCCGTAAAAGGAGTACTCAGTGTTTTGGTTGTGTGACTCTTAGGTGTAAATTTGATTTTCGATTAATATCGAATAATTTGAATATTAATGTTCACATGTCACTTAGCAGCTGGTGTGACATTTTGGCCAAAATACTTTGAGTTTGAGTTGACTTCAGCTGACCGTGATACTTACCTCATATAACCGAGGAAAAGAATATTCTCTTGAATAGTGTTTCACTTCCAATGCTTCCACTCGATCCAAATATAGTCGTTCCATGGATATTGTGCCACAATTTAACTATAATCAAAGCGGAGCTTCCACATTGAAGATCAATAATATTCTCAAGTTAAGAGTGCTATGTAATTTTGTCACAGCAATATTTTTTATGTGATCATGGTTATATTAACCAATAGAAAACTATCGAGCGAGTCATTCAATAGTTATCAAATAACTATCAGTACGTTAACCCCTCCTCAACAGTCATGAGTAATACATGACCCAATATTTTGGAGAGCGTTACGTACTCAAGTCTCAACAGTGTATCAATATCCACTCTCGATACATCTTAACTAGGAATATTTAAAATAATATGTTTAAATTCATTGTGATAAATTACTCATGGTAACAACACCTTGCAACTACTATCACAAAAAAGATCATTTATGGATTTTCTATTAAATATACTTTAATTAAATTAATTAATTAATTAATTAATATAACTCATTATAGCAAGTATATAATAGAAAGAAAACACCTTTTATTTTGAACAAGATTGGTTATCGAGTTAGATATATGTAAGCCCCTAGGGCATACCCTTAACTCTATCAATCTCTCACTTGCACTTAAGGTCAATTATGGAATCTCTATCACATTTCTTCAATCAGTTTGATGAGAATCAATTAAGTTAGACCTTTCATGAATGGATCTTCTACGTTGCTTTAATTATCTACTCTGTTAATCAATTCTCTCTGATGCTAATAAACTGCTGTTATCATGTAGAACTATTCGGAGTATGTTTCTCGACTTCTAGTGAGCTTTTATTATTGCATTGTTATCATATAACAATGATTAGTATTTTTAATACTTGGAATCTCCCTTAGCTCAAATATAAATTTTGGCACATATATATATATATATGTATGTATGTATATGTGTGTGTGTATCACTTTTATTATGGCGCTATTCAAGGCGGTGTACTTAGTCTTTTCATTGAATTAGCCAAAATCTTTAATTTGGAAAATTTCCAACTTAAATCTTCTTAATTAAGGTTTGAACATATATTTAATATTGACATATTATACTCGATAGCACTTTGAAGTTCGAGTCCGAACACTCTTTCATAGAGAGTTCATTGTTTTGCAAACAATTCTCTAGTATTTCACAAATACTCGAGAACACTCTAAACTACCATTTAGTAATCTTAATTTGGATTTGATATTTGCTTCATTTATCAAATACATAAGCAAATTACGATATTGTAGACAAAACAACATGTGTGATAATTCTAATGCTGATGCACAATGAATTCATCTTACATGTTCCTTGTTAACATTTTAATATGGTGCCTTTGCATATCATATAGGACATTCCTAATATCTTGTATACATGCTACAAAAGATATAACATACAAATCCAACATTGAGTAAGTATTACTGGTTTTAACATAAGTACATAGTTAACAATCTACGGTATGTTGTTTACTCATAGTCTAGGAACATCTACAAACCTTTTAGTGCTTCTTTCTTATGGACACACACTTCCTCTGCTTGACTGAAAATCAAACTATTCGATGTTTCTATCATAATACTTATTCAATTTTGATGCTTATAAAATGATACTTTTGTGTTATTTCTTGGATCATATCCTAAACTCATAAACTTAATATTGCTTCCATTGACTTCATGACACTTTGATTGATATGTGCAAATAGTTTATTCTAAATCATTATTTAAAATTTTCCATTTTAACACATATGTACCAGATACAAAGTCAAACAAAGCAATAATTTTGTTGGTAAATCTGAATTAACTTGAGCATATTGAATGGTGAATCTGTTACGCTAATTTCAACGACTGAAATTTATGATTTTATTCTTATCGGTGCTGCTCATTATATTCCAACTACTTTAGTCTTGCTCTTGAAAGCTCATTCATGGTCGATGGATCATATTCCTTTGGGTACAACTACCAAAATCATATTTTGATAACGTACCTAGAATCCTTTTGGATTTGTGCATCATACCATATCATAGAGTCAATACTCTTAATGTCTTAATTGACAACTGAGGGTTATCTATTCTCGATATTAATAAGAAACTCATAGTTTCTCTACAATGTATGAGAATACTTATTAGATACTCTAATGCGATGTATTTATTTAGATTAAGTTAATTTAATTTCATCCCATGTAATCACTTTTATCTTTGGATCGTATCCAAATACATTTTACTACCAATAATTTCTCAAAGAAATTCCTCCGCTAAAAAGTTTGTATTTCTTGAAACAACAGTTGTTTCTCAGTATGACATAATAGGTATTCATAAACACTTCATGAATTGCCTTATATATAAAAATAATATTTTTTAGTTTATGATACTTATGTTCAAAACATAAATTAGTCATCCAGTGACAATCATTCTCAAAATTCTTTTGTGGCGATTCATACAAGATCCCTCATGTACAATTATTACGAGTTGTTTTTCGACTCACACAACCTACCAACTCTTTGTCTAGGTTATGTTTGGGTTTCTTATAAACCCTTATCTTATGAAATTTTGTAAACTATTATCTAGATAAAATTAATTTTGACCTTGTGTACTACTCATAAGCACACGACTTTATATAAAAAAGTTAATACGACTTCACTCATAATTAACTGTACTTTATCCAAAAAAGTTCGATTACTCCTTATCAATACATTATTATGTATCATAAGGAGGAGAGATTTTTGAGATTAAATCTCTATTCATATTTAAGTATGTTCAGAACTCCTTCCAATATACTCACATGTTGTAACACCCTAAATGTTTGTTTAACTATTCATGAAATTTAATTAGATAAGTTAAATAAAATAATGTGAGGTAATAAGGAGAATGAGATTTGTTAACTAATTTGAGTCAGGCCTTGATTAATCAATTAATAAGATTGTTTAAAGATAGAATAGAAAGAGATTAATGAGAGGGAAAAATGGGAATAGTTCCTTAATTCATTCCCTAAACCTTCCTTTCTCATTCATTCTTATTTCATTTTATAAAATCAAGACAAAACCTAAAGGAGGCCGGCCATTACCTAAAGAGGAAAAGAAGAGGAAATCGAAGAAATTCAAAGGGTAAAGTTTAGGGGAATTAATCTACATCAAATCTCAATCTCTCTTATCCAATCTAAGGTGAATAATAGTTAACCATCTCATTTTTTTATGTTTTTTTTTGGATATAGGATTGATTTTTGAATTGGTTGCGATAATGTTTCATGCTTAGATTGATAATATCATAATTTGATTGAATGATGATACGTTGGAATTTTATGGAATTGTTTTAATGGGTTTTAAAGGCAAAATCAACTTCTATGATCTCCTATTGATTTGAAATTTTAATAGATTGTTGAAAACATTATTTTGGAGACGAGTTTTGAATTTCATAATTTTCCAAGTTCATGTAAATATTTTATAAATTTCCTAAGAGGAAAATGTGTATATTTTTGGGTTTTTTATTATTAAAGATAATTAAATTACTATTTTAATCCTGAAATTTTTGTATATGGAATAAGAAGGAAATTCAGATTTTAGTGGTTTTTGATGCTTTTTCCCTAATGTTATGATTTTTTTGAATTTGATATTCTAGAAATGTTTATAATTAATATAAGTTAATGATATTAATTATATGGGTTTTTCAAAGTTATTTAAAAAGGTAGAACGTGACCTACCAAAATTTTAGTAAAGAATATGAAAAGTGTTTTATTATCCAATGAAAATATGACATGAGGCAAGAGTTAGTATAAAGTTTTAACTTTAAAATAAAATAAATCAGTTTTTATGTTATTTACAAAAACACCATCAGCACTATGACTTAGAGTCTCGATACCCTATTCATAGAAGCTCGACAACTATATGAGCTAATGCATGGGATAGCTACTTGATAGCTATGTGAAGTATCTGCTTTCATAGGGGTTTACACCTTGTTTTTTTTTGGGTTTCGATACCTCATGTTTGAAGAGACTCGACAACCCCATGGTTTAGAGACCCAACAACTTCTTTTTAAAAGGCTCGACATCCTCAAGTTTAAGAGACTTGATACCTTATGTTTTTAAGAACTCGACACCTCTTGTCTTATAGTGACTCGATAGCTTCTGTATAGCTACTCGACAATTATATTTTTAGCGGCTCGATAGCCATACGTTTTACAAAGCTGATAACTATGTTTTAGCGACTCGATAGCTGTATATTTTACAAACTTGATAGTTATGTTTTAGAGGCTCAATAGCCCATGTTTTCTAGATACTTGACATCTATATTTTAGCGGCTATAGAGCCGAATGTTTTAAAAGCTTGAAAGCAATGTTGTAGAGGCTCGATAGCCCTTGTTTTATAGATGTACGACATCCCTATTTTGATAGTAAGTATTTTTAAAGCTATGTAAAATGATAGTGTTTGGCACTAGATTTTGGCTAAGTATTGAGCTATGTTTTCCTTGTTTTAAGAATGATTTCAAGTGGTGTATCAATTCTAAAGGTAAATGTTTTGAAGGAAATGAGGTAGTGTTTTAGCCTAATTTATATGAATTTTGCCAAAGGAAAATATTACTTAAACTTAAGTATTTTTGTTATGAACATGAGTATTGATTGAACATATTTTGATGAACGATGTTATATGTTATATGTTCTTGTTATCATTTGATTGGTTAGATATACATATTTTTTCATTTGTCATATATACTCACATTTTCATTACCCAACATTACACCTTGGGATTTAGGAATAGAATTACCAGTTAGGTTGTTCTAGTAGTGAGTATGGTCAGACCAAACTCCTAAGTGAGTAGAATTGCATCCAGGAGATCAGATAGATTAATTGCGTTAGGATGCATTGAAATGATCAAGAAGATATGACTCATGGATTTAAAACTGGATAAGATTTTAGGCGGGACTGGTGTAGGGTCGCGCCCTAGGCTTTAGCCGGTAGTCTTTGATTGGTAAAGGTCTGTGATTCCATTGCATAGGGCTTTGTCAATAGTGAGACTAAAAGATGTGTAAGTACAGCAAGGAACTCGTAGCTCTACATGCTCACTGTATTGTTCAATTGGATTCCTCCTAACCGTATTCGGAGATTTTGGGACATCTGGTTATGTTTTGACCCGAGTTAGCCTGATACGTTATTAGTTGGCTTAAGAAAACTAATAGGTTCATAGTGACCCTAGGAAAACCATGATTTGAGACAGATAGTAAATTTCATAGGGCGCGTAAACTTTGGAAATGCATAACCCTTTAATGACGAATCATTCATATTTACCTATATTGTATGCATATGATCATATCATGGTTTGTTCTAACCATTATGGTTGCAGATGCATGATTCATGTTAAGATTGACATATTTTGATAAGATACTAGTGAGGGAAAAACCCATTTTGTTCTGCGGCGTGGTCTCACTAGATATATGTTTTGGTTCAAGATGGTATATTATTATTTACACTAGACATTTTGTCTGACCTGAAGTTTCTGTATTTCTCCTTAAACTCTTGGGTACACATTTGAGTAGATCGATGGTAAGGTTTTCAAGTTAGACGAATAAGCTTCTGGAGATGTGCAGGAAGCAAGCTAATAATACCAGGAGTTTATTTCTGCTGTGTTGTTTGAAGTTATACTTTGTTTGAATGGATGTAATGATAGAGTTTATAACTTTTAAGTACTTAGACTCTGATTGTAACGACCCCAAATTTCACCGCTTTAATTTGGAAATATTTAATTAATTTCAAATATTCAAATAATAGGTTTTATAATAAAAATTAAACTATTTTAAATAATAAATAATTATGGTGAAACAGTTTTTCAAATTAGTTTATAAAAATATTTAGTTCGAAGAAAAATCGAAAATGTGACCGGAATACTTTTTCCGAATTTTCGACTTTTCGTCGGCTAAAAGTTATCGAAAACGTTATGAACTCTTTAGCATAAGTATAAACATTTGTCAATAAGTTAGTGTATGTATATATGTGTGCATTAATGGATGTATATATGTATTCATGCCTAAGTATATAAAGTTTAAAATAAAAATATAAATGTCATATCATTAGAAATATTAAATACAAAGAGTACTTAAACATGTATAAACTTGTTTGCATGGAAATGAGAAGAGGGAACAAGGGTGCGGGCATGAGTACGTGAGGTGGAGAAGGCTAGATGGGATGGCAGGAGAATAGTGGAGGGTAAAGGACAAGGGCATTTAGATAATTAACTTTTTCTCTTGCTTATAAACAGTCCTTCACTTCTTCAAATTTTTCCTCCTTTATATTTTAATCATATCTTCCTCATCTCTTATCCTAATGGAGAAATTCTTTTTTTTTTTGAAACAATAGAATAGGCTACAACTTTCATTTGTAGCACTTCTTCAAATTTTGCTTAGCTATGTCAAAATATCATTTCTTTGCAGAGTGTTTTCGGATCCATATTTTTAAGTATGAAAATACTTCTTCTTCTTTTGATCATATCTCCCTTAAAAACCCTAAATTGAGTATATATTTTTAAATGGTAGAGAAGAGAATTTACAAGAATTTTCTCCATGACAACTTTTCCAAATTCCGAGAGTAACATAGCCAAAAATCCAAGAGAGGATGACTAAATTTTAGGTCCAGCCACTATAACAAAACAGCTATACTATAACTTTTTATTTACAACTAGCATAAGCGGACAGTTGTAATATGCATATTGTAACAACTGTGTATTTTTGGCAGTTGTAATATACATCTGGAACAACTGCCCTTTCGGTACTAGTTGTTATATTTGTTTGTAACCATTGTGATCCGAAGTTGTTGAATAGTTGTAACAAGTACGTGCAAAAGAAAAAACGAGTGTCACGTGAAAATCAACGTTCCCTCCAACATTTCTTTCCTTCCCGCTGAACTTTCTAATTAACTTTTATTCCCGTGCAAAAGAATTCACTCCCAACATTTGGAAAACCTAATCCAATCCCGCTCAACACTCGCCGCTCGCCAACGAAAGGTAAACCCCACAGCGCCCTCGCCGTCGTCGCCATCGTCACATCTGAACCTCGTTGTGCCCGCTGCTGTCACGATCGACGAAGCTAGATCTTGCTCGCCTCCGTTGCCGATTGCGAACCCTAACTGTAATCATCGTCGCCTCCGTTGCCGCTTATATAGGTATTTTCGTTTATTTCTAATTTTTAAACTGCAAATAATTAATTATATTATTTTGATTTGGTTTTGATTTTGATCGGTTTGGTTGTTGTTCGATTCTGATTTGGCATATACTTGTTACTATCAAATAGCTCATATGCTATTTCAGCTCTCATTTTTTGAATTTGTGTCTTTGAAAAGGCTTCCGGTAACCATTCATTACTGTTAGTGTTTTCCATATACTTCATAACAATTTGGTAACAATTTGGTGAGCCTTGTTAATATTTATTACCTCAAATACTAATTCTCGTTGCAATTGTGGAAAAACTGTTGCTTTAATTACTACGTTCAGCAAGTAATTTGGTCAGATTTGTGATTTTATTGTTGCAATTGGGGAAAAGTTGTTGCTTTAATTACTGCATTCATCAAGTAATTTGGTTAGTTGAGTGATTTTTTTGTGTGATGTTTCTTTAATTACAGGTAGAGATAACTTGCATTCATACTTGATTTAGTTTGCTTACTGCCATTCATACTTCTAATGCATGTTAAATGCATTACGAATAAGCAATAACAATTTATTTATAAGATATATTCAGTTGACGGTTTTAAAATTTTATAAAAGAAAATTGGTAGGGACGTAGAGCTTATTTTTTTACTTACAAGGATATGTATGCCAAAATTTCCGTTTAGTATTTTTATATCAATAACTTCAAGCTACTTTGTGTATTTATCCAGTTAGTCACAAAATTTGTACATTTCCAAAATAATAAAAAACATTAATAGATAAGTGGAGAATAAATTCTCATTCAGTTTTTTTAAACAAGTTGTATTAATTCAATAATTCAGTAGTCAATTTGTTCGTGAATTCGGATATTAATCTTCTCATATAGTTCTGGATGAAAAGGAGAAAGGAATATAACTAGCTTTCATGACTTATTCATCATAGCAAATGAGTATATTGGGACGTTTAAAACAAATTCTTGTTATCAGTCATTTTCACTTTATAGAACTTTTAAACATATTTTTACATACTAGTCATGCAAAGTTATCCTGAACATTTTATAAACTCCCTCCCATTATTTTGGATCTGTACAAAATATTCCATGCCAGTATTCCAATATCTGTTTATCATTAACAATGCATTCCTTCGTTCCTAATTTTTTTTTGCCTTTTTTTCTTGAAAAAGTGAATTATTGCTTTCCATAAATGTTCTGTATCATACTTACATGCATTTCGTACACGTGCATATAAATTTGCATTCATTTCTTTCTTTACTTGTTGCCTTTGGTTAGAAACACATGATCCATCATGCGGAATATTCCAAGGGATCTGTACTTATGTTTTCAATCATTATTACAAATCATTCACAACATTCTTTATTTCAACTTTTTTCAATTACATTTGGCAATTACATTTGCAATTTCAATGCTAAACAAAATAACATGAAGAGTGTTGCATAAAATTTTGTTATCATTGCTTCAAAATTTTGTGGTCGGTGTTTTAACGTTTACTTCATGTCAAATTATGTATTTAGTAAACATTAACATTGTAATTATTGTAATCTTTTATGGTAATAGTGTGGTGTTTGTTTGTGTCTTTCCATTAGGTTCACGCATTAGAGGCATTTTATCAAAATGGACAAAACATGGGTCAACCTGCCAAGGTTTCATTATTTTGATTATTACTTTCATAGTTATGAGCATTTTAGAATGAGTATTAATTCGTTTATTGTTTCGTAGAATGACAGAAGAATATAAGCAAGTGGTTCGAAATTTTGTATATATGCATGCTGAAAGCAAAGGAAATCCAGAAAAAATTATATGCCCCTGCTGTAAATGTAGGAATCTAATATGGCAAACATCAAGGAATGTTGTGTCACACTTGATTTGTTTTGGAATTGACCCAACTTATGATGTATGGATTTTTCATGGAGAAAAACGCCCTTCGCAAAATAAAAGCGATGAACCGACAGATACATACAGAATGTATTTGGATGCACAAATCTGTGATGAGGAGGTAGAAGCTAATGCTAATGAAAGACATGGGGAAGGTATTAAGGAAATGATGGAGAATGCCGAAATTCCTTTGTACCATGGTTGTGCAACCCACACAAAGTTATCTGCTACAATACTCCTTTACAAGCACAAAGCGCGAAATGGTATATCTGACACAGCATTTACAGAACTCCTTAAACTTCTCAAGGATATGTTGCCTAAAGAAAACACGCTTCCTAATTCGACATATGCAACAAAGAAATTGCTTCAATCATTTGGTTTAGGCTATAAGCAGATACATGCATGTGTAAATGATTGTTGTTTATTTAGAAAAGAGCTTGCACATAGTGATTTTTGTCCTAAATGTGGTAAGTCTCGTTGGAAAAAAACAAGACTAGTGAGGATGGGAAGCAAGCCAAAATACCTGTGAAGGTATTGAGATACTTCCCATTGATACCAAGATTGAAAAGGATGTTTACATCACCAGAAACATCAGAACAACTAAGATGGCATAGCAGCCATAAGAGTGAAGACGTTAAATTGCGTCACCTAGTAGATTCTTCTCAATGGGCTATGATTGATAGAATGTATCCTTCTTTTGCTTCCGATCCACGAAATTTAAGGCTTGGTCTTGCATCTGACGGCTTTAATCCTTTTGGTGATTGGAATTATGCATATAGCTGTTGGCCAGTGTTTCTTGTTGCTTACAACTTTCCTCCATGGCTTTGTATGCACAAAGATAATATGATGTTATCTTTGTTAATTCCTGGACCACGACAGCCGGGGAATGATATTGATGTATATCTACAGCCACTTATTGAAGATTTGAAAAAATTATGGGATAAAGGGGTGAAGATGTATGATGCTTATACTCGTAGTGAATTTAGATTAAATGCTATTCTGATGTGGACAATTAATGATTTTCCAGCTTATGGAAATTTAGCTGGTTGCACTGTAAAGGGTAATAGAGCATGTCCTGTTTGTGGCATTAATACATGTTCAGTATGGCTACCATTTAGTAAGAAGTGTGCATACATGGGTCATAGACGATTTCTTGAACCTAACCACGAATATCGTCAACGAAAAAACTTATTCGATGGAACCGTAGAAAATAGACAAAGCCTCAAATACAAACCGGTGTTCAAATCTTTGACGATGTTCAAGATATTAGTAATGATTGGGGGAAAAATCAAAAGATGAAGAAAAAGGTGAAAGGAAAAGGAAAAGGAGTGAGATGAAAAAAGGATATAAGATGTGGAAAAAGAGGTCCATTTTTTTGATTTGCCTTATTGGAAGGTAAAATTAAACTAGAAACAAGTTGTTTTTCATTTTCTATTTATGTTTGCTACGTAGTACGTTATTATTACTTAATGATATGTGTTTTTTCAATTTCTTAGGCACTCCCTTTACGGTATAATTTATATGTGATGCATGTTAAAAAAAAATTGGTGAAAGTATTCTTGGTACATTGCTTGATATCAAAGGAAAATCGAAAGATGGCCTCAAATCACGACAAGATCTAGAAGCGATGGGCATTAGAAAAAAGTTGCACCCCATAGACATTGGAAATAAAGTATTGCTTCCAGCCGTGTCATGCACCTTAACAGATCAAGAAAAGGAGATCTTTTACAGTAGAATGAAGAATTTAAAAGTGCCAGATGGATATAGCTCAAATATTGGAAAATGTTTTGCAAAACAAGACAAGATCTCAAGTCTTAAGTCTCATGATTATCATGTTTTGATGCAACAACTGTTGTCTGTAGCATTAAGAAGACTTCTACCTATAGGGATAAGAAATGCACTACTACGACTATGTTCATTTTATAATGACATATGCCAAAGAGTGCTTGATAGAGATAAATTAGAATTATTGGAGTATCAAATTGCATTAACACTATGCGATCTAGAGAGGTTCTTCCCCCCTTTCTTTTTTGATATCATGATTCACTTGACAATACATTTAGGGAGGGAAGCAAGAATATATGGACCAGTCCATTATCGATGGATGTATCCATTTGAGAGGTAAAATTTATTAACAGTACTTAAAGTGGTTAATAGTATATGCAGTTATGAAAGTAATTTGTTTATGCATTTTGGTTATAGGTATATGAAAATGTTAAAGGGGTATGTTAAAAATCAAGCACGGCCTGAAGGGTGCATTGCTGAGCACTATTCTGCCGAAGAATGCATGAAATACTGCTCTAGATATATTAAAGATGCATTACAGATTGGAGAGAGGAAAAATCGAAATGAAGTGGAACAAAATGATTTTATACTCGAGGGGCGTCCTATTTCCAAAGGAAAACCTATGACAGTCGACGCGAAGGTGATTAATGCTGCTCATCGATATGTCTTGTTTAATACGAAAGAAGTAGAGCCGTATATAGAGTACGTATAAGTTCAACTCAACTATGATCTATAAAATAAATTAGATCTTTAATTACATTTATGTATGCAGAATGAACAAAGAGGAGCTAAGATGTTTGCATCCTCATCTTTTACGAGATGATTTGGAACTTTCAAAGTTGCATTCAGAGACTTTTAGTTATTGGTTTGAAAAAAAGGTTGAAAGTTATATTTAAAAAAACTATTAACGATGAAAGGATTACATCATCATAAATCTTTATTTAATATATTATACTTGTCCAGGTTAAAGATGATAGACGTGTATCCAATGTTAGCAACATAATAAAATGGCTTTCATACGGACCTCGTTCACAAATAATTTCTTATTCTGGCTATATTATTAATGGTCGACGTTTTTGTACGAAAGACTTCGAGAAGGGTACACAAAATAGTGGTGTTTCCATTGAGTCAAGTACTGTTTGTGTAAATGGGTCCATTGAGTCAATATACTATGGGGTCTTGCGTGAGATTTTCTTGTTGGATTATCGTCAATTTCAAGTTGCCTTGTTTAAGTGTGATTGGGCAAATATCTATCGTGGAGTTAAGGTTGAAGATGGATTTACATTAGTCAATTTACATAAGTTCCAAAATCAATTTGCAAGTGACCCTTTCATCTTAGCAACACAAGCCATACAAGTCTTCTTCTCTAGAGAAAGTAGTTCTTCAAATTGGTATGTTGTGTTGAGAGCACCCTCTAGAGGGTTTCATGAGTTGGAAAAATATGATGAGGATGAAGAGTCAACTAGTAAACCACTAGATGAGTCACTACTTGATGATATAGACGTAGATACTGGGGATGAAAGTTACATAAAGAAGGATTGTGATGGCATTTTGGTATGATATAAGCATACTTTATTGATTTCTTAATTTGTGCATAGTCGTTTAAGCATAAAACTCGATCGATAACTAATTTAGAGTGAACTTTGTTACTTTGTTACTTTCAACTTGCAAATTTAGAGCACCCTCTTAATTTAGTGTGATGTTCTAATTCTTTGTAAATTATTATGTTTTTTTTATAGGTCGATCACTTAGTAGAAGAAGAGTGAACTTGTAGTATCAATGGGGAAGAGGGAGCAACATGACGGAGAGGTATTCAAAATATCTTATTTTATAGTGCAAAGTAATGATTGTAGGATACATTTCGTGCTACTTTCACAATGTTTCTATGAAAAATTGATCTGTTAAAAGTTTCCATTTAACATTGTTAGTAAATGCTTTCTTTTTAGATTTATATATCATAACTATATAATCACTGGACCATGGCACCTCTATTTATCACACAAGGTCCATGATCTCTGTCATCTTACCTTTAAAATCTTTTATTCAGCAAATCCACCCAAAACACCTTCATTGTTTTTTTCCATACTTCATAATTAGGCATGGAGGGATATGAAAGCCTATTTTTATATTTAGCAATCTCTATACTATTGCTACCTTGTTTCCTCATACTTTTTGTTATCAAACAACCACTATCACATATTGCCTGGCCCGATGATTCTCATTTCATCGAGCAAACTCCAGTAAGTCTTCAACAGTTAATAACCAACTGCGACATGAAAATCAGAGTACGTAGCTTCAAGAAAGAAAGAGAAGAGGGAGTAAAGTGTATTGTATGTCTAGGCAATATGAAAGAAGGGGAAGAAACAAAAGAACTGAAGTGCAGGCATGTGTTTCATAGAGGTTGCTTGGACCAATGCGTTGAGTTTGGACATGTTGTCTGTCCTCTTTGTCGAGTTCCTTTATTAACCGCTGAGGTGAAAGCCTTGATTACAGAGACAGTTTATACAGAGGTCAGCAACACACGTTATGGTTTGGAGAATGATGTACGCAATGATTGGTGTTTTCGGTGATGTTCTGGTTGAGTTGTTTTGTACATGCAGAAACATGTTTCATTTGATGCTGCTCATGTTTGTTGTATATGATTATTTCATGTTTCATTTGATGCCTTCAGTTTTGCATTGTTAGTAAGTGATTGGATGCATCAAACTTGATATGCCTCGGTTTCATTTTCAATTTGGCATTTTCTTTTGAACTATTCTATTAATTCCTCTGCAAATTTTATGTCATCAAGGCCATAATGGATACACTATTTTTTTTTGTTTTTGTGGGTGCTTAGTTTAATAATGGACACACATCGAAAACAACATACAACTTGCTCATCTCATTCTCCGCTCAAGTGAAAGCTTCGAGCACTAGATAGATGATGATGACAGTGACTTGCAAGAGTTCTTTAACACCTAGCTATTCAATACGCCGCAGCAGCAGGCTGCTTTGCTGCAATTTTTTTTACTTTGGCAGTTTTTAAATTCATGGATCGAATTGGCTGCTTTGCTGCAATTTAAATTCATGGATTGATGCATTGTTATAAATCCTTTTTACTTTGGCAGTTTTTATTGATTATTAACTGCACTTTCTATACTATCATATGACGCTTAAGTTAGCATGTATTTCACTGACTTCAATTTTGATATTTCAGAGCTCAAAGACAGCGATCAAACGAGCAAAGAGGCAAAATCTTACTGCACTTGCACCTTTTCGTGCTGTTGATGAGAGGGCTGATGGTGTTAGAATCAAAGAAATCCAAGGTGACCAACTTGATGTTGCTAATTCGCTTTGGGATTTAAATTGTGCTGTAAGAAGATCTCCCTGAAAGCATACTGAACACCCAATACGGCCCCCTCGTCCACCTGGAAGCAACCCTGGCCATACTACAAATCTGATACAGTCCCCTCCTCCACCCACTAGCAGCCCTGTCCATACTACAAACCTGATACAGCCTCCTTCTCCACCCACTAGCAGCCCTGTCCATACTACAAACTCGATACAACCCCCTCCTCCACCCGCAAGCAACCCTATACATACTTCAACCCCCTCAGATGTCACTCCAAGCCAGCTTCCATCAGATTCTGGTGAAGGTTATACATTGAAGAAACCTAGAAAAAAAAGAGGGAGGACAATGTTGAAATCATTTGCTATGTTACCAAGTGAGAAGCCGGAAGTAGAGTTTAATGAACGAGAACAAGCCATAGGTCCCAATTCCAAGCATTTGTCATCATATATTGGTGTTCTAGCAAGGGAGATGGTGCCAATTACCATTAGCGAATGGAAGAAAGTCGACGATGAATTGAGGGATGATCTATGGACTTGTATTTAGGTAATTGGTTTCATCGTTAGTATTTATTGTAATTGGCGTTCTGTTTCTTGGTAATTCATGAAAGTTGTTGTCATGAACTGTTTCTTAGTATTTAATGTCGGTAATTGGCTGTCATCCAAAATTTGTGCCATAAGCTGTAATTGGCTGTCATCCAAAATTTGTAGCTCGCAATAATGTCGGTAACAAATTAACTGACTAAGCTATGGTTAACCTCCACGAATTTTTTTTTAACTTGCTGCTTTTGCCTGCCTTTGTTATCTTTACATCAGTTCTTTGGATTTTGATTGATGTACAATGCCCAACACAACAACAAAGTGGAGGTGGCTGTTTCATTTTTGTATGGTTGTATGTCTAAGTTCCTCATGTGAACTGTTTGTAATAGAGACATTGTGCTGCCATTTTATTTTGTTTTGACTGTTTATCGCTTAGATACTGTTTAAATCCTTTGTATAATTCTGTAATTGATAGCGGCCATTTTATACTGATTTCAGACTTCTTTAGTATTTGTTCTGCTAAAACCTAACATGTTATTCCCAACTAATCACTTAACTGATCACTTGGTTTATTTTAAACATTGAACAATGAACAGAATTATTATTTTCAATCACTTGGACATTTGCAACATTTAAGGATCTGTGTGCTTAATAAGAATGGCATTGAAGTATTTGTTTAATATTCTATGTATTCTTGTTGTGCAGTCGAGATTCAAGGTGGATAAAGTGTACAAGGATTACTTGTTAATGATACTGGGACAACGATGGAAGGAGTCGAAATCAAGATTAGTTGCAGCTATCAAAAAAGCGTCCACTTATCCCGACTTTACTTATAGAGTAGCAGACTTAAAACCAGATAATATAAAGAGCGTTGAAGAGTGGAATGATTTTGTAAAGGAAAAATTGTCGGAAAAGTTTAAGGTGGTTATTTTTATTTTATTGATTACAACTATTAAATTTATTACATTTTCTTATATCATATTTATTGAATTTATCTTATGTAGGAAACTAGCCAAAAATTCAAAGCTATGAGTGATAAGAATAAATTTCCACATACCATGAGCTGAATGGGTTATGCAAGATTGGAAGAAGAAATGGTAAGTAAATATTAAAAACTTAATCAGTACAAGTTCCAAAATTTTAACATTGCAATCCCATTTGATGTATATTGATTATTGCTAAAGCATTTTTTATTTGTTATTACTTGTACGTTCTTAAGCTCTTATGCTATTTTTGTAGAAAAAGGAAAGTGCAACGTTTGATATCAGTAGAGACGAATTGTGGTGCAAAGCCCATACTAGAAAAAATGGAGAACTCCCGAATTCAGTTGTTGCCGACTACATAGTAAGGATAATTTCAAATATACGAAATAAGCAAAAAAAAAAGTGACCGTGGCTTTATGTTATTATTAATGTAGTATTTTTTAGTTGCTTAATATTGGTGTTTTTTGAATTTGTAGTCTAAGATAAAAGAGCATAATGCCATGAGTCAGAGTTCTCAGGGAACAACATCAATTACTCAAGATGGAGTGTCAATGCTTTTTGGTCAGGAACATGGCGGACGTGTAAGAGGATTAGGCTTTGGGGTTGTACCATCTCATCTGCGTATTCATCGGGCTAATTTAGGTGAAGTACATGCGTTGTGAAACCAAGTTAGTGGCATGGAGGCTAAATTACAAGAGCTTACTGCGATTATACTGGTAAGTGTTAATTAGCTATGCTAATGAATATGTGACATGTTCTTACAATTACTAGTTATATATGTAATAATACAATCTTTACAGGATATGAAAGGAAAGCGAAGAGTCAATGAGGAAAATCCAGAGATTCCTCGTGCTAATACGCCTCGGGCACCGTTTCCATATGTATGTTTCTAGTGATATAGTATAGAACTTGACTAGGACATCCGCATATGTTTCCATATGTTGCTGAGTTATAGTATAGAACTTGGCAGCAGACTTGCTTTTATTTATTTTTCAGATGTATTTTGGCATTTAAAAAGCGGGAAAATTATTTTTACAAAATATTTATTTACAAATTAAAAAAATTGGGAAACAATGATCAAAACTATTTTAAAAACCAAAAACGAAAAGATAGCACGTTTTAGTTAGGCGAAAAAGAAATCTATTTCATAAAAGATTCGATCGGTTTGCAAAGAAATAATGTTTGTTTGAGGAGGAGATTTGAATGAAAGCCAGTGGGTTTGGATTGATTGAATGTTGTGTAGAGAAGTTTTTTTTGTAGGGTGGAGAGATGATTGAATGTGTAGAGAGGTGATTAAATGTGTGGAGAGGTAGGGGTAATGAAGTTGAAGTCACAGGGGTGATGAAGTTGTATATGAGGCAGGTGATGGATTTTGTTGCTGATGGTTTAGGGGGATTGCTTTATGGAATATTGAATGGAGTGGGGAAGATGAAGTGTTTTCGGTTGGTTAACTTGCAGTGTTCGGGAAATGTGAAGTTAGTGAGGTGGTTTTGATGGAAGGAGGAGATGTTTGGTGTATGAAAGATTTGAGGAGATGAAATGTTGGTTTGGTGGAACAGAGTTTGGAAGGAGGTTGTTGTGGTGCAGGACAGTTTGTTGCTTGAAGCAGGTAGTGATAAAGTGTGCACTGTGAACGTTGATGAGGAGTTGGTCGGAATTGTCTAGGTTGGAGTGAGTGGAGATGCTCAGTGGGATTTAAAATAGATTGATGTTGTTCAGTCTATTTAGCATATGGGAAGTAAAGGTGATGAGGTGAAGGGAAATTATATCTCTGTCTTGGATAGTGAGGAGTTGGTGATTGATATTTGTACTGATGTTGTTGTTATGGAGAAGTCTGATATTGGTTTGGCTAATCTTCACAACCGCAATAATGGTAAGAAGGTTTTTTCTCACTAATCGGATTTCGAAAGTATATGTTCACTTCGAAGAGGCAAGGGCAGTATCCCCTACCATAAGTATAGAGAGGACCAACAAGATGTGGTTCGTGGGTCGATTATTGGAGGTAGTGTTGTTTCAAACAGTTGTGGAGTAATGGGCTTGAGCATTGGATTTCAGGGGATAAACTGCTTTTTGTTTAAAAATAAGGCTTTGCATATTGTGTCTTTGGACATGCACAATTTGTCAAGCTTGCATTTCAATATTGTCGGTTCTGTGTTGAAGGAGATTAGGGGGTCTGATTTGGGTGTGATTATGGTTGGTTCTCGGGTTATTGTAGATGGGTACGTTCAGTTGCAGACTTTAACTGATATTTCATGCTGCTGCTAGTGTATTGGTTTGTGTTTTTCCATCCTGTCTTCAGTTTTCATTTCCTTTAAGACTTTAACTGATATTTCATGCCACCGTTACAGTTTTGCAAACCTCTGTTTTGTGTATAAGCTTGTTATCTACTGGTGCCTTCAGTCTTTATGCTTCTTGTTTAATTTCTGGAGCAAAACATATTTTTGTTGATGTTATACATAGGTTTGTGCTATTCAGTCCACATTTTTAGTTGATGTTATACATATACCATAAATAGTCTAATGTATTCGTAAATTATTTTTGTGCAGTCACACCGTGAGAGCAATACTCTGACTGTTGAAGAACGGCCTAAACGGGATGCAAGGCATGCTGGAATTGAGGTCGGAAAATGTAAAATATTGAGTTGGCAAAAGCAAGTTGTTGCAGAAGGAACGGTAGTATCCACTGATCCTGATTGTTTGGTGCATTTTAAAAAACTAGGACCAGATGGTTGTAAAGTTTGGGTTGATGTGGCGGTGGATCCGGAAGCTTTCTTGTGGAGGCCGAGTTCCGAGATGTGTACTATTGGAGAAGCAGTTGGATCGACCGTGGCTTGGCATAAAGACTTCGTTGCCTTCGACTAGTGTATTTCCTTAGGGTATGTGTTTTGCGATACAAAACTTTATCTTTCTTATGTATTTTGTGTTGTATCCTATTTTGGAATGGTTATGTGAGAATGTTGTTTTGGTACTATTTTAGTTGGTGATGTGAATGAATACTTTAGATTGTTTTATTTGGTATGTATTGTGTTTTGTTAGAATTATATAAATATTAATATTTATAAATGAATTTGATTCAGTTATGTATATTTATAGTTTTGGTAAATTATTAAATGGTGCATGCAATTATATTTTTGGGTTTAAATTGCAATTGATGTGGTTGTAATTAAAGTATATTACAACTGTGGAGGAGGTCGCAGAACATACTAAACTGCAATTGCGTATAACAGTTGTAGTAGGGATAACTACAATGGTGGCCACGTAGTTGTCATACCTGCTATATGACGAATGTTACAATCTATAACTGCTATCAACTGTCGTAAAAAGATTAATTGCAACTGTGAATAACAGTTGTAGTAGATAACTACAACAGTTATCCAGCAGTTGTCATACCTGCTACAGCACGAAATGTTACATATCTACAAGATTTACCAACAGTTGTAAAATGGTTATTTGCAAGGGTAAGAAACAGTTGTAATATACAATATCACAACGGTTATATGCAACTAAAGAACACAGTTGTAAAAAATTGATAGTCTTTTACAACTTCTTAAAATACGACTGTGGTTCCACCGTTGTAATATATCTTTTACAACTGTGTTCCACCGTTGTAATATGCCTCTTTTGTTGTAGTGAGCTATGCGAATTCAACATTGTCTGAAGTCTCTCCATCTCTCCAAAACAATTGCTCACCTCACATATACATGTCATGACCGAGCCATACTCTACCATGGCCGAGCTTATTTTTAAGATTTAAGTCCAAAGATCAAGTTTTGCTAGTTCTAAAGTTATATCAACTTTTCAAAAGGGTTTTGCAAATTTTTGGTGAGTAAACTTCTAACTTTTGAAAAGATGTTGCTTTTGCATATATGATGGTTATGTTTTATTTATATATGATTTTAATGTTTGGATTATGATACGATTTGGATGTATATGTATGTGGTAGCTTGTGTTTTAGCATTTGACTTGGGTCGATGGATTAAAGTGATGTGTTTGCATTTAAAATTGAGATCTTATGATTTAGTATTCATAATCTTGGATATATGATTAAATGGTTTGAAAATTGGAACTTGAGATGTTGAAAAGGACTTGAGGTCCATTTTGAAAATCAAATCTTTTACTATTTTTGATTTAGTAAATGTTTTATTTTATTTTATTTTAGTTTCTAACTTTAGTTAAAGTTTTTAAAACTCTTTTAAATTATTTATGAAAGCAAGCAAAAGAAAAAAGTTAAAGTTTTGGATGGTAACTTAGAAAAGTAATTCTAATTTGTTGCATCCATATAGTCGCTATGGATGCAGTTCAGGGAATTTAACGATTTTCAAATTTTCTAAAGTGTTTCTTTTAAATGTTTTAAAAAAACAATTTTCAAACTAAATTAGTAAGCATATAAGTTAATCATTACCGAATTAAGTATGTTTTGATAACTAATTTATTAATTAAGAATAATTATTTATTAATTAATTGGTAATTAAGTTAAGTAATTAGTAATTAACTAGTGTGAACCCGTGCTTCGCACACGGATGTGGCAAAAATATTGTAGTTGCAAGCTGTAACGCCCCACTCTGAGACCCACTGTAACAAAGAGTATTACGGGAGTAATACTGTCTGTTAAAGCGGAGAATAGAGTATAGTGGAAGCGACCATTTGTAATCAAGCTATAACTATCTACTGAATACGTCGAAAGGATGGTATCTATATTTTTTTTTCAAGTGGTTCGACATATTCGGTAAATACTTATAACGAAATTACAAATGGCTAAAGATCTATCAGGACAAAGCATAATAATAAATGATAAAACATCATAGAACAGAATCACATAACAGATATAAAATCCCAGAACAATACATCATCAATACAGATCCAAATATCATAAGTGGGTACAAAGCCACTGCTCACACATGTGAGTCAAAAATATGTACATATCAAAGTCTGAATAATAAGAGAGTAGCGGAATGGTGGACAAATAAAAGCGCTATCTATCAGCATAGCAGATAATGTCCAAGAGGAAGCACAGAAGCTAAGTCCAGAGACCTAACCTGAAACAACTCGGTCTGACCCGAGCGAAAACACTCGGGTCAGGCTAGCTAAACAATCAGTAATAACTGAGATATATAATAATGCGGTACATAAATAAAACAGTACTTATCCAAAGAGAAGTATATTATGAACCACATGAATAAAATGATGATCCCTAATCATCAATAAACGATAAAAATCTCCAAAGAGAAATCAACACCAAAGTGTAGAATAAATAAAATCGCCTCATATCATCGGCGTAGCCAAAGCTATAAAAAGATGCCCATAGGCAATAATCCCAAGAGTGACCAGAGTCTGTAATCAATGCCCAAGCAAAGATCGATGCTCCAAAGAGCAATGGGGATATACTGAAAAATCAATGAAATCAAACACTGAAAAGCAGTGCCCAGAGACACTGTGAATGCACAAGGTAATCGCACTTACATCGTATGGTTCCATAGAACCAACACCGAATGGCGGTACTCGAATGGATATAAAAATCATCAGATAATACAAGTTTTGCACGTGCACCGACCAGAGTCGTTGTTGCCAAGTACTGTAAAGTTGTGATCGATCACTCGCACAGATGCGGAACGCGCGAAACGGCAAAATCCTTCCCAGAAGGATAAAGGCCCAGAGGCACACGCCGAAAAGTAAACTGTTCCATAGAGCAGGTGTCCAGAGACGGTTACCCAGAGGCATGGTGACCCAGAGGTCCAGTACTGGCCGCCTAGAGGCAAATGTGTCACTAACTTCTTGGAGAGGAACCCGTAAAGTGTTAACAATGAGTCTCATACCCCACGTTCGCACTAAACGGTTTCCTAACCAATAGCAAGCTCACACTCCAAACAATAAAAAGTCTACCTGATATCATCGGTAAACTAGACCCAAAGGTCAAAACGATCAATCGAATAGGTCGGGGATTAACCGGAAAGAAAATACACACGGTTTCCATAGGCCGAAGATTTCCTAACCGTTTAAGCACCTTTCCACTTCGCTCGACGTGCTAAAAGTGAGTGTGAGATTTTTATTATAGAAAATAATGGTGTAAAACGGATTTATAATTGATTTTCGAAATCACTTTTAAAACGATCTTTTGAAAGGTCTCCTATTATGGAGTAGTTAATTTAATAATTAAAATAATATTATATAATAATTTTCAAAAGCCATTTTGGAGTGAAAAATCCTTTTAAAAGCTTTTTATAAAGCCCGTGTACGAAATCTAGAGACAAATCTCAAAGAAATCAATAAAACCAGAAAATCACTGAAAAATATTCTAAGTGTTTGTAAACATTCAAAAACAGCTGTGAATCCATGTTCGGCAATTTATTTGGACTAGCAAACAGTGTCCAAATGTCATGAAAATTTGCAGGCATGTAGTCCAACATCCTTACTTTAAGATGCAAAAAGAATTTCTGGATTCCGAGTTGAGACGAAGTGGCAGCGACGTCTCAAAGTTGGACCCAGAACAAGATTTACACTATTTACAAACAGTGACTAGAGTTCAACTTCGACACGAAATTCGAAGTACCAAACGAACTCCAATGTTGTCCAAATTTTCCTGAGATGGAGTTCGGAACTCCACCTTTCTAACGAGACCAAAAACGTCGAATTCCGACTTCCGATGCGAACGTGGCGGCATCGCGGAGTGGCGCTCAAAAGCTGGAAACAGAAGGGATATTTGATTTTCATTCCAAGTGTTTGACCATTCAAAAACTGCTGCGAACCCAAGTTCGGCAATTTATTTGGACCAGCAAACTGAATCCAAATGACATGAAAACTGGTAGGCATATAGTCCAACATCCCTACTATAAGATGCAAAAAGAATTTCTAGAATCCGAGTTGAGACGAAGTAGCAGCGACGTCTCAAAGTTGGATCCAGAACAAGATTCACACTGTATACAAACAGCGACAAGAGTTCAACTTCGACACGAAATTCGAAGTACCAAAAGAATGCCGATGATGTCTAAATTTTACAGAGATGGACTTCGAAACTCCACTTTTCCAACGAGACCAAAAACGTCGAATTCCGACTTCGGATGCGATCGTGGCGGCATCGCGAAGTGGAGATAAAAAATCTGAAACAGGGTTTAAAAAAAATATTTATTTTTTTTTCTTTTTTTTTTTTACTTACGCGGGCCCGGCCCGCGTCAGCCTGCCCCAGCCCAGGCGGGCTGGGTGCAGTAATGCCCCAGCCCGCCTGGGCTGGGGAGCACCCAGCCCACGCGGGCTGGGAGGCACCCAGCCCACGTGGGCTGGGTGGACCATATCCAAATATATAAAGGGTTTTAATATAATGCTAAAGAAAAAACATTACTGAACAACAGTGTTACATTATTAACAACAATGTGCAGATAAAGAATGCATAGATATATCTGATTGTGATAATCATAATTAAAATTAACCAAAATAATTACATTAAATATATTAAAATTCACATATTATTTAGAGGATAAAGTATGTATTAAAAATTATCCTCTAATGCGTATATATATTCAGTGTGGCATATAATACCAATGTTGCTGCTTTTGCAGTTATATAGTTGCTACATGTACATAGATATATTTGAAGTACTCACTTTGACTTGTAGACATAAATACACACTGCAATTTGATTCAATAAAATAATAGTACCAAAGGCTTTTAGAAGTGTGCAGCAATATAATAGTAGGACCAAAAGCTTTCAACGGGCTTGAACTGTATTTGTCAACAGTAGAAAAAAAAATGAAAAGGCAGTAGATGAAGTACAGCGTAGCGAGCAAGCAGTGAAATGCAAGATGTAATATGAAAATAATACGGTTTCCATTACAGATTACCATTGTTCGTTGAATAGGATTCTATGTCAATGCATGGAACAAAATATGACATAATTGGCTACATTAATCATTATTTTTAGAATGGATCGCCATGTATTTAGAAACTTAAAAAAGGTGTTTTGCAAAAGTTTCCCTAGAAATATTTGTATAGCATTAAATTCACTCAATTCATCAGAATCAAACGCCGCCATGATCATTTATCCACATACGTTTTGATTCATTAGGGCAAATCAATATACTTTAGTATCATTGAGCCACTTGCAATAATAATGTAGAAACTAAAGAGAAGAAATTTGAAGGATGTGTATTTTTTAAAGGACCAAATATTCAAATGGGCTTTAATTTTAGTGGTAGTCTGGTTTCACCCATTATTTTCAGTTGTGGTACGTAAAAACCCATCACAAAAACATGTTTTAAGTTACATCCCTATTTTCATTTTCAATAAAGAATTTTTATTTTAAAATTAGATCTAAACGTTAAATCGTGTATTTTTATGATCAATACAATTTTTTTTAAATATTTTTAAAAAGTTGCAAATTTCTACGGAGAATTCTTTAAATATTTGTAGATTTCACTGCAAATATTTACAGAGAACTCTACAAACATTTGTTGCTCTATAAATATTCTAAAACATGAAAAATGTCATTTTTAAAAATTTGCGTTCTGAAACTTGTCGGGTGATTTTACTTACTAAAAGGTTTTATATTGATTATGAGTGATTTTACTTACTAAAAGATTTTATATTGATTATGAAACCAATAACGAAGCAATTGTCTGGACATGTGTGCAAAAGAAGCAAACTATATTAAGGTAAGATAACCATATAGAAACGATTTTATATTATATGTCAGCCAATGTCATGATCTGTTTATTCCAGATAGGACAAAACTTACGAAGAAGGCCAATATAAGAGAGTAATTCTGATTAATACATAAATATATCGATTGTTTTGCTAAATTGAATGAGCATTCATCTATGTTCTACTTTTCGTCCAACCAACTTTATAATTCAGGAATAAATAAACAAAATTATGTTATATTAAAGTGTTCTACATAATATACTCATACTAAAAGATTAAGAAACAACAACATTTCATGAACCTATGTACATCTTGACTGTCCTTTTTGTTGTGTCTAAGACTCTAGTCTTTATATGTATCCTTTTTTTGTTTAGCTACTTTGGTGAAAATTTATGCTGCTGCCTAAGTTCACGATTCAAGAACCTTTCAATCATTATAATACTCGTATTCCTTTGCCCCAGTCAGAGACAATTTCGTTTTTTCACTTAATAACCACATTGAAATTTTATTCGCAAATGCAATATCCTTATTTAATTAGTTTAATTTTTGGTGGATTTATACATGGAATTTACACATAAAAATATGAATTGCAGTTCTCTAAATACATGTATAGAAATAAAAGATATACCTAATTGAAATCTAAGCATCTTGCTTTTTATACAATCTCCACTACATAAATGCGTACTTAATGTGTCACATTAATCATTTTATTCTAGTATGAAGGAACATTTTGAACGCTTTGTTTGATACATATTATATAAAAAATACTTTCGCTGAACTATAAAGTCTATACAAAAATATTGCTTAGTTCTGAGCATTACGAAAATTTTAATATAACGATGCACTAAGAGTCAATTCAAAATCTTAAAAGCTTGAAATTTATTAATCCAATAATACTGTGAACGGTTTGTTTCTAATTTTTTCTCCTGAAGTTCAGCACCATGAAAATTCAATTTTGAAATTCAAAAGCTTTTCATTTAGCAATTTTATAATACAACAGAATATGTATTTTGCAGTAGCCATCAATGTCAAAAAAGGTAGTTGTCCACATTGATAATGAGACCCTTTGAGTCATTAAAAGTATTGATTTTGTTCTATACTTCAAACTTAGTTTCCATCTTCTCTTGTCTAATCAATTTGTTCTTGGAAATATTTGGAGCACTAAATTCTTGAACATGCACCAAGAAATTAATCTACTTCAGAGCATCTGCATATTAATTATAACTGCCCGATTTTATGTATTGCAAAGAAAGTTTAAGAATTTATAGCGGAATGGCAGTGGCAAACATTTCTTTTAATTTGACAGAAGTAGAAGTTACTCAGTTGGGAAGATCATACACGTTATATATTAACCTACAAAATATTATCCTGCATATGCTTTACTTAAGTCTGTTTAGTAGGTGGTCGTATGAAGGTAAAATAAAAAGATCATTTTTCTTTTTGATGGAAATTTTCAGTTAGCGTAACATGTATCAGAATTTTTTGATTTGGTCGACTAAGTTATAATTCATATGAGTTCCAAACACGATCTCAGTACTCAATCTTGTTGATGCTCCCATAGATGGCCCTAAACCGCCTCATGTTCCGATTTGGTTTCATTTCCTCCTACTTTATCCGAGGACACTATATCATACAGCCCTCAAAAAGCACTGTGGAAAGGTAAATAACATCATACAAATATGTATTTCAAGGGACCAAATGAATTGATTCAAAATCTAGTCATACAATATGAAATTTAATTCTATATCCTCAGTCTAAAAGTGTATGTGCTAACCATAAACGGTTCAAAAACCTAGGGCCCGTTTGATTTCATTTTGTATTTTAAGTTTTGTATTTTCAACTTGCACTAAGAAATAGCAAGAAATAAGAGAAAAGCTTTATAATTCTTAGTCATTGCAACGACCAACGGAAACGAAAGAGTTGGATTGTTTTCCGTGCTTTTATTATCTCTCGAAACACGAAAAATAAAATAAACTTGTTTTCTATTTTACATGTTAATTTCATTTTTCAAAATTGTTTGTTTTTCAACAATACATACGACGGACGCGTTTTTGTATAGACGAAAACACAAAACTAAAAACCACAAGCCAAACGGGATCTTAAATTCTTTAAATTCAATGCCTATTATTGTGTTTTTAGGACTATTTTTTTCTTTACATGCAGTAAAATGCTATGGAAAAAGAAAACTTCTAAACAAATATTTGAGTACCAAGAGATTGTATCATATAAAAAGGAGGCCACAACAGAAAAACAACACCACTAGAAGCAATGCCTAAAATATAAAACCCATATAAATGGATCATTGATTAGCGTAATTCCACATTTGAAAATATAAGAAATATATAACATGATCATAGTATTTTAAAAATTGTTGCATAATTTTCTCAATCTCAACCCTTTCAACTTCATATAGTGCTGATAGAAAAATAAATGCATAACTAAATAGTAACGGGCATCTCTAAGACAACCAAAAAATTGTATAGGCAAAAAATGATCAATAACCTAGTTTAGAAAGGATCGGAAAAAAATTATGAATAGCTAACGAAAAAGGGGAACTTATTGTGCCACATAGTTGAATTTTATACATTATAATCCCTCATCTTCTTGGAAAGAAACAGGGATAAACAAATGGGATTGCATAAAATATTCCAAATCCAAAAGTGACTCGAGAGTAATGGAAGGGTGGAAAATGGAAATAGCTTGAGTTACTTGTAACATGATGTAAAAAAATTCTTGCCTAAATGAAATAATGCATAATATTTTTTTTCGTATTTATGTATGCAATCGTGATTCATAGCAAAATTATTTATAATGGAATCATGCTTCGTATAAATAATAAAATAAAAAAGCTCGAATATAGTATATACATGTCTAAGATGAACATAAGTATTCTTTGATTATGAAGCTGATTATTATCAAATTCATAAAAGAATATCCATCATTTTGAATTAATGATATTACCTTGAACCTAACAATAATCTGAGGCCTAAGAGGGTTATACAACTAACCCAAATCATATTTTAAATTCATGGATGATTAATACATACCTCTTGCTTTCAAGTAATTACATAAATGATGGATTGGCAACAAAATGATCAATAACCCAGTTTGGAAAGGAACAAAAAAATTAATGAATAGCTAACGAAAGAGGGAAGGCCTCAATACTTGTTGTGCCAAATAGTGAACTTTATACATTATAATCCCTCATCTTCTTTCAAAGAAACATGGATAAACAAATAGGGTTGCATAAAATATTCCCAATCCAAAGTTACTTAAGAGAAATTGAATTGTGAATTCTTCGAGAATGATAAATATATTCCAATATTCTATGGAAGAACTGTTTACTACACATAAAAGACATTCAAAAAATTTGTTTTTTTTAATCTACATGACCTTTTCTTGCAAAAAAGAAGCTTTTAGTTCTTCCATATATTGCAAACATCCACCTTTATATTTATACAACACATACTATGCTAAATTAATAGATTCACAAAAATTGTCTAACTTAAAATAAAAGGAGCAAAACTATCAGTATACTGCACTCCAATGCTGATTTCTTGTACTTTATTCCTAACATAGAATTAAACATATTGTATCTGACAAATACTGTACCATCTTTCATTTGGTGAAAATTAACTTGATTTATTTACTTGCAATGTTCAAGTGGACTACCATATCAAATTAGTTGAAGATTAGAAAAACTATATAACTTAAATCTATAAATTATGAAGTTTTTAGCAAATAAAGATTGATATAAAAGGTGTAACTTCATTTGATACACTACTATAAGGTATTATACAGTAATTAATAGGGTACTTAAATGCATCCTAAGTAACATGTTGTAATACTGTAAAATTTGAACATATAAAACTGAACATAAAACTATAAAGTGTAACTTCATTTATATGATGACCGCTAACTATAAAACTGAACATATATGCATTGTGAATCAGATAACAGGTATTTAGACAACATGTACTTCAAATTTTTGGTGAATCATGATGCATTCCATTTTTTATACTTACTTATATATGTATACCATAAGAGCTAATTATTGGAAAAATTAACTTGTAATAAATGTGAACCCTGACAAAATTATTTTAAATAATTTGACCAAATTGTATAATTGCAGATGCTTTAGGAATAATGAAACCATTTATAGCATTCCATTATCTCAAAACCACTGCCAACATTAGCATGAAGATGAATAAGCTGCCATGAACAAAGAAAAAACTACACTTTTTAACCAAAAAAGGTTGAATTTGCATAATTTTATTTATTGAACTTATCATGGAAATAGTATTCATCCCTAGAATGTTAACACTATCAAGCCTACTTGTCGGAAAAAAATAAAACTTCATTTGATAACTTACCAACACTCATCCAACACTGTAAAGAATGATCAGTTGTAAATAAATCACTGTATATTATAAGCTTAGGTGAAAATATAAATTATAATTCCTTGTACACATAATATAGTTGCCACAAAATCAGTATGCCTATTAGCTACCACGGAACATTTTGGGTATTTAATGGCAAATGGCACTTCTAATGCTTATACATACATCGATCTAAATTGTGGATAGTGGTTTAGAACCACTTGTAGCTAAACAAAGGTAAGTCTTATATTTGGTAAGACTATGAATACGCAAAAGTAAGTCTTGTATTTCTAAAGCTATAAAAGAACATGCTTTTTTTTACAAAAGCACATTTGATGCAGCGTACAGGATCACCAACTCACGAATTGATGAATTCGCGGAAAAATGAATTGATGAAACAAAATGAATCGATGAATTGAAGATACCAATGTGCCCAAATCCGTTGATCTCTCGAGATACCGGATTCTAGCTATCTTTAACACGTTGATCGCGCACGATACAGTGTTAGAAGATCTACGATTCTTCGACGTTGATTTCGCGCACGAGATTCTGTGAATCGGCTTCAAGTTCGTTGATTCGAGCGCACTCGAATATCCGAAGATGGAAGAAGAAGGAGATCACGCTCAACTTTAACAATGGAGGCACAAGGCACAAATCAAAATTTTATTCAAATTCCACTCCTTTTTACAATGACATCACTCCCATATTTATAGGGATTACAACACATACACACGACTTAACACGTTCGACACACGAGTTAACATATACACGACTTAACAGATACGCGACTTAACGACATAACAATGTACGAGTTACACACATACAACAAACGACATAAGAACAACGACATACGACTTACAACATCCACGACTTAACAACATAAGCGACATACGACTTAACAAATTACATATCACACGACCTAACTTCATGCGACATAAGGCAACTCAGCTTCTGCAACGACTTAGCAATCTTCGCGACCTAAGGATTTCAGCGACTTAAGCTTCATCGCGACATAAGAAATGGCAGCGACCTAAGGAGTTCGGCATCCATGAGCGACTTAAACAACAGCGACCTACTGGAAGGTCGTTCACGACATAAGCACCAGCTCGTTCGCGACCTAGGCATTCTGGAGCTCGCGATTTAGGCTGGAAGCGGCCTAAGGAGGAGCGGCTTCGATCGCGATCTACTGGAGCTACTCGCGATTCAGGGTTTCGCGATTTCATCTCGCGCTGCATCATCCTCCCCTGGTTGAAAAGAATTCGTCCTCGAATTCACGCTCTCCTCTTCTTCGACAAGCTTCTCCCCATAATACGGAATTAAGTGTTTGACGTTGAAAACGTCAGCAGTATGGATATGATCCGGCAATCTCAACTGATAAGCATTCTCATTAATCTTCTTTACGATTTCTAAAGG
The DNA here is from genome assembly GCA_030737815.1 of Allium fistulosum. Lineage (NCBI taxonomy): Eukaryota > Viridiplantae > Streptophyta > Magnoliopsida > Asparagales > Amaryllidaceae > Allium > Allium fistulosum. The sequence goes on from CM060904.1 coordinate 1,136,189,771, forward strand.
ACCAATCTTCCTAGCAGCTAGTTTGTTGTAAGTACCAACAGGAAATCGATCCTTGGTCAATACTGCATATACAAAATCTCCTTCTTTGAAGTCAACATGTCATCGTTTAATATCTGCGGATTGCTTATATTTCTCATTTGCCTTAAGCAATCGTTCCTGCACAACCTTGTGACACTCTTGCAATTCCTTCACAAAATCACTAGCCCGTTTGATCACTCCTTTCTGCTGTGGAACTACAAATAAATCCAACGGTCCTTTAGGAATTGTTGAGTACACAACCTGGAATGGACTGAACCCGGTGCTACGATTAACTACATGGTTGTGTGCAAATTCAGCTTGACATAACTTCGAATCCCAACTCTTCAAATTGTCATCCACGAGGCATCGCAATAGATTACCTAGGGATCTGTTTACAACTTCAGTCTGTCCATCCGTCTGTGGATGATAAGCACTACTGAATTTCAGCTTAGTCCCGACCATTCTCCATAGACTCATCTAAAAATGACTCAGAAAACGAGTGTCTCTATCTGATACAATAGATTCAGGCAACCCATGAAGACGATAGATCTCTCTGAAGTATAATTGTGCAACATTAACTGCATCTGCCGTCTTCTTGGATGCGATAAAATGTACCATTTTTGAAAACCGGTCAACCACCACATAGATAGAATCATTACCACGTTGCATCCTCGGCAATCCCAATACAAAGTACATACTAACATCCACCCATGGTTTAGTAGGTATAGGCAACGACTTATATAAACCTGCATTTGTCGCCGTCCCCTTTGAAACCTGACAAATATGGCACCTCTGAACAAACTTTCCTACCTCCTTCCTCATTGATGGCCAAAAATAAGACTTTGAAATCAGCTGCATGGTACGATCACGGCCCACGTGTCCTTCTTCATGTAATTCTTTGATGATTTTCATTCGTAGACTGCAATCTGGAATACACAATTGATTTCCTTTGAATAGAAAACCATCAACCAGCATATATCCATCCATTTCTCCCTGTTTGACTTTATCTAGGATTTTGGAAAAATATGAATCTAAAGTAAACAAATCTGGAAGCAAATCAAAACCCATCACCTCTACTCGCATGGTTGTTAGTAAATTATTCCTCCGACTTAATGCATCGGCAACGCGATTAGTTACTCCAGACTTGTGTTTTACGACAATTGTAAATTGCTGCAAATAAGCTATCCACGATGCATGTCTAGCTGCAATTTTATCCTACCCTTGTAAATGTTTCAACGCTTCATGATCTGTATACAAAACAAATTCTTTGTGGAACAAGTAATGTCTCCAATGCTTCACAGCTTGCACAATAGCATAAAATTCCACATCATATGTATTGTATCTCATCTTTGCTCCAGAAAGTTTCTCACTGAAATATGCAATTGGACGTCCCTTCTGACTCAACACTCCTCCAATTCCAACTTTCGATGCATCTGTATGTAACTCAAATAGCAACTGAAAATCTGGCAGTACTAGAATTGGTGCTGACGTTAAAAGTTCCTTGATCCGCTCAAAAGCAAGTTCTGCTTCTTTCGTCCATGAAAATTGCTTTCCCTTCATACAATCAGTAACAGGCGCCATCACACTACTAAAGTGCGGTATAAATCTTCGATAAAATGAAGCTAACCCATGAAAACTTCTGACTTCTGTTATAGTTTTGGGTTGTGGCCAATTTATGATCGCGGCTACTTTACTTTGATCCACCTGTACACCTTCCTCGGACACAACATATCCCAGAAATAAAACACTTCACGTCATGAACACGCATTTCTTTATTGCTGCATAGAATTGTTCTTGACGAAGAATAGTTAACACCTTCCGCAAGTGTTGAACATGCTCCTCTGTACTAGCACTATAGATCAAGATATCATCAAAGTAAACCACAACAAACTTTCCAATGTAAGGTCTGAAAATTTGATTCATCACCCTCATAAATGTACTTGGTGCATTAGATAAACCAAACGGCATGACCAGCCATTCATATAATCCTTCCCGTGTCTTGAATGTTGTCTTCCATTCTTCTCCTGGTTTTATGCGAATCTGATGATAACCACTTTTAAGATCAATCTTCGAAAAGATTACAGAACCACTAAGTTGATCCAATAGATCATCAAGCCTTGGCATAGGAAATCTGTATCTGACAGTTATTTTGTTGAGTGCCCTACTGTCCGTACACATTCTCCATGAACCATCTTTCTTCGGTACCAACAGAGCTGGTACAGCACAAGGACTGAGACTCTCTTGAACACGCCCTTGCCTAAGCAATTCCTCCACCTGTCTCCTTAGCTCTTCATGCTCTTTCGGACTCATACGATAATGTGGTCTATGCGGTAAAACAGCACCTGGCACTAGGTCAATCTGATGTTGTATGTCCCTCAGTGGTGGTAATTCCTTGGGCAATTCCGAAGGAAAGACATCTTCAAACTCATTCAACACCGGCTTAACTTCCTCAGGAATTTCAAGATCTTCACTCGTTTCATACCCAATCAACATAAACACTTCAGCACTATCTTTCACTTCTTTAATAAATTCTCTTGTAGATAAAAGACTAGTTGGTTCCACTTTCGGCTTTGACTTGCTTTCACTTTGTTCACGCTTCTTAGGAACTAAGGAGATTTGAGTCCCTTCGAACATTAAATTGTAGCTGTTGGTGCGACCATTATGTTGTACAGCTCTATCATACTGCCATGGTCTTCCCAATAGTAGATGACACACATCCATATCTACAACATCACACCATATTTCATCTTTGTACTTCTTCCCAATAGAAAATATAATAAATGCTTGTCTTCCCACTTTCACTTCTCCACCTTTCTTTAGCCATGCTAGTTTATAAGGTCTAGTGTGTTTTTCAGTTTTCAACCCTAACTTCTTGACAGCTTCTTCAGAAATAATGTTATCGCAACTTCCCGCATCAGTAACAAATCAACAAACCTTTCCCAAGATAGTACATGTAGACTGAAAAATATTGCTCCTCAGCCAACTAGAATCATCCTCTTGCTTTGGCGTTAAACAAGAACGCCTCATCATCAAGTTACACCCTTCGTCTCCCGACACAACTTCTTCATTTTCATCAAACTTCGATGGTTGAGAATAATCAACTTCAGCTTCTACATCCTCATACTCACATTCTTCTGCAACTAATGCTCTCTTCTTTGGCTTTGTACATTCATTACTTTTATGGCCAAACTCTTGACAATTATAGCACTTAATATTGTTATTGACCTTGGTCTTAGCAACTTCATTGACAACTGGTTTATTGACGGCCTTGGAAACATTTGCACTGCTACTAGCACCCTTAATCTGATTATTGGAACTCGTAAACACACCACCTCCTCGTCTCCCTTGTTTCTCCCACGTTAGAGCTTTTTGATGTGCTTCAGCAACTGATCTCGGATCAAACATATTCACCATGCCTTGAATCTGCGTTCGCAACCCTCCAACATATCTAGCCGTTAGTTGTTCCTCCGTTTCCATAATATCATTCCTTGCAATCAATTGATAAAATTCATCCGCATAATCATTCACCGTCCTCGTCCCTTGTCTTAAATTCCGCAAACGTTGATACATAAGAGATTGATAATTGTATGGCAAGAAAGTTGCTTTCATCATCTTTCTCATCTTCTCCCAAGTAACAACTTTTGATTTTCCCATTCTCTCCCGTGTTAGCTTAGTTTGCTGCCACCAAGCCATAGCTCTTCCCCTTAGTCTTGTAGCAACTAATTGGACTCTGCGATTCTCAGGCACATCCTTGAATTCCAAAATTTCTTCAACATTCGACAACCAATCAAGAAATTCTTCTGCTTGCATACCACCTTTGAATTCTGGAATTTCCATCTTCATACCTGACTCCCATTTACGATCATTTTCTGAATCCCGAAATTGATTTCGCACTTGGCCTTGATTTCGATAATGAATACTACCTCCATCACCATATTCTTCAAAATCAGAGGTACTTCGATATCGATCCTGACCATCGATGTCTCTACGTCCACGAATATCCCTTCTACTATGTCTTTCAACATCACGATATGGTTCTTCCTAAGGTTTTAAATCTCGGATTTCGGTCATGTCTCGTCTCGAAGAATTTAGATAGCTTATCTCGTATCGGGTGAGATCTCGAACGAGATGAGTGCATCTCGGTCGTCCATCTCGGATTTACATCTCGATTTCTAAAATTCATTTCGGAGTTATCTCGGAGTATATGTCATGTCGAAAATTAGTTTTCATACACCTAAATTTTATTAGTCACCAAGGTTTTCAACTTGGGATTTAAATCGTAAATCGAAAAGTTTAAATTGTTAATCAAGACGAGATTCAAATCGTAAATCGTAGATTTAAAATATCCACATTTTAAGATTTGTATGCGCTTTGAAGTTGATTTTGATGTTTGAACTTCTACAATTAAACTTAAAAACTTAATTTTCTCTCTAATTCCATTTTTATTTTGTTTTAAAAACATTATAATGAGAATTGTGAATCTAAATAAGTATATTAAATATATCAGCATGAGTTGGATGTGTTTTTCGTTGTGGTTTTAACAAATTTCGAATCGGAATGTAAATCAAATCGTAAAGGGAGGGATTCGATTTGAATCGGGATATAAATCGTAAGATTTTAAGATTTTTGACAACAATGCTAGTCACTACCGTAAGGAAAACACTATGCACTTACCTTGAATATATCACATGCTTATCATTAGTAATTTAGTATGAAAAAATACCACTTGTATCATGTAGAATAAACAAATAACAAGATTTCATGAATAATATTCAATATAATATCATATGAGATAAAGTAGACAAGAAACAAACCATAACATATGCACCTTTACTTTGTTTGATCATTCACTTAACTTTCCTACACAATATAATGTATCATTTCCACCTTTTATGATTTATAGTGCTGCAAGGGAAATCTTAATTTTATAACTTCAAATACAAAAGTCTACAAGTAGAATTAAGATATTCTATGTCTGATTATAGTATTTAATTATTAGCAAACAAAATCTCATTAAGCAACTAATAGCATAGATATTTCAAACAAACGTAAAAAATAACAGACATAGTACAAACAATTTTCAAACATTTAGTAATATTATAAGAAAAGCAAAAAAATGATGTACGAATGAACATGTAATCATCAAATGAAATTAATAGATGAAAGAGAATTCCTTTATTGCTTAAAAATAAGTCTTGAGGAAAAAAATTGTAGCAGCAAAGACTAAATGAAATCAAATTGGAAATCCATTTAGAACATAAAGTTAAATAAGTGAATCTCAAAATTTATAGCCGCAAAAAATAGGGTTAGGAAAAAAATCAAGAAAGTGTCGAAAAAAGAAAAATGAAATCAGATGTAAATTAATTTGGATCAGAAACCTAAATGAAAATCATAATGTGAAATACTTAGCATAATTGATGTAGATTTTATCATCTTCTTACACTCATCACTGCTGTAAAATAAGAGACGAAGGTTAAATGAGATTTATATAAGAAATAAGGGTTAAAAAAGTACAATTAAGAAGGCTTAAATTAAGGTAAGGATGAGCCAACCCAATACAGAAGAGTTAATTTTTTACAAAATTCAAAAATTTGGCTGATATCTCGCTGTTAAATCTCGTCCGAGATACCGGACGAGATACTGAAATATCGTCCGAGATTTGGGTCAGACGAGATTCAAACGAAATTGCCTGTTTCGAATCGCCCGGGCTTGAAAACGAGATCTCGGCCGAGATGAGCAAGATTTAAAACCTTGGTTCTTCCTCAAATCCCCGATGATTTCTTCTCTCTTCATCTCGATAGCCACGATGATCTCTCATCATTGAAACTGATGACTCTCTTCTATCCCGATGAGATTGTGGTGACATTCTCCTTTCTTCCGAAATCGACGGCGAAACCCTGTTTCTTCCTTGGTTCAAAACTGGTGAAGTTCTTTGTCGAGTTTGATTTATATCCAACATAAGCCTTTCCAATCTACTAATTCCCTCATCAAACTTCTCATTGAATTTATCACTAATTCGTTGCTCCATTTGTTCAGCATCTTCTTTTCGATATACCTCTGCAACATTCTGATGACGATTAGCTCTTCTTGGAGGCATTGTCAAATCTTCAACAAATCCAAACACTAACTTCACAAAACTACAAATCTCGAAACTTCACAATCAACGAACTTGGAAAAGTTCGTTCCCTCGCTCTGATACCAAACTGACGCAGCGTACAGGATCACCAACTCACGAATTGATGAATTCACGGAAAAATGAATTGATGAAACAAAATGAATCGATGAATTGAAGATACCAATGTTCCCAAATCCGTTAATCTCTCGAGATACCGGATTCTAGCTATCTTTAACACGTTGATCGCGCACGATACCGTGTTAGAAGATCTACGATTCTTCGACGTTGATCTCGCGCACGAGATTCCGTGAATCGGCTTCAAGTTCGTTGATTCGAGCGCACTCGAATATCCGAAGATGGAAGAAGAAGGAGATCACGCTCAACTTCAACAATGGAGGCACAAGGCACAAATCAAAATTTTATTCAAATTCAACTCCTTTTTACAATGACATCACTCCCCTATTTATAGGGATTACAACACATACACACGACTTAACACGTTCGACACACGACTTAACATATACACGACTTAACAGATACGCGACTTAACGACATAACAATGTACGAGTTACACACATACAACAAACGACATAAGAACAACGACATACGACTTACAACATCCACGACTTAACAACATAAGCGACATACGACTTAACAAATTACATATCACACGACCTAACTTCATGCGACATAAGGCAACTCAGCTTCTACAACGACTTAGCAATCTTCGCGACCTAAGGATTTCAGCGACTTAAGCTTCATCGCGACATAAGAAATGGCAACGACCTAAGGAGTTCGGCATCCATGAGCGACTTAAACAACAGCGACCTACTTGAAGGTCGTTCACGACATAAGCACCAGCTCGTTCGCGACCTAGGCATTCTGGAGCTCGCGATTTAGGCTGGAAGTGACCTAAGGAGGAGCGGCTTCGATCGCTATCTACTGGAGCTACTCGCAATTCAGGGTTTCACGATTCAGGAGAAGCGATTTCATCTCGCGCTGCATCAACATTCCCACTTAATAATGCGAAACAATCAATATATTTATGAATATAATGACACTTCATAAGGGCAAGACCATATTACACTAACAAAATTAAAATTATCTCTATTAATTAATAGGGAGCCAATATGAATCAAAAAGAAAAACCAATAAATCCTTTTGCTTTCGCAACAGTTTAATCTTATCAATCTGCAAAAGCATCCAAATGATACTATTTACTGATTCAGCTCTATTTACCTAATAAATTTATTCTTTATATGGTGTCCAAAAGGATGTGTGATTAAATTCTAACAGCAGTCATTATTTTTTCGGGCATATATACATTGTATCGACAAAATATTTTTGTGGCTTTTATTATCTCGCACATTGAAATTTTGTTATAAAGGTTCAGATCCACTTTTTTTATTTGAAGCAAATCTGGGTTTAAATTTTTAGAGCTTGATTTATAATTTATAAGTCTTTATTCTTTTAATTGAAATTTACTATTATATTCCTAAAAATAAATAAAAGTAAGAAATCAAAACAGAAAATGCAACCCTAATAACTATTTTAATAAAATACTATAAAGTATTTATAGCTTTTATTGTCCTAATTTATAAACATTAATCAAATAATTTGAAAATTTGAGGTTGTTGTTGTTTTACTGCAAGTTATTATGCCTTTATTTTCACTAATAATTAAAGATTCAGTATATTCATATTGGGAAGCGTAATAAAATATGATAGGATTGATCTCTGAAATCATTGGTTACCATAGAAGATGAACTAAGTAAAGCTATCAACTTGTAACGTCTTGAAATTCCATATTCCTACCTAGAAAAGAAAATCATATTTGCAAGTTATTGTCTAGAAATATACATATACATAAAGCAATGTAAATATTTCACCATCATATTTGACGAAAGGAATCATAGTTTAGAGACCAAATTTGAGAAGTATAAATTAGAGACAACATTTGAGAAGCATAAACAAAGGAAAAGCTAAATTTTGTCTAAAAGTTCCCGTGTTAACAATTAAGTGGAAACTTTGAATCCGAGGAGGGATAAAAATGATAATTTTCAATTTAAAAGCTTTTGAAATTCGGTATAGAAATATGAATAATGATTAATATTTCATTTAGTAATTTATCTAGTATAGTAAAGTAATACCACATTTCAATGGTCAATACCGCAAAGAAAGTAATGTAAATACCTTGTTTTATCAAACGGACACTATAATACAATGACTATGCAGAGAATGGAATAATCAATTTAAAATTATTCAAGCAAAATTTCAGGCTACTCCATTTGCTATTTATAAAAAGGAAGGGAGAAAATCAGATTTTCATACCAGAAATAAAATTTAATAAATTCGTATAAGAAAGCTACAGTAGAACACATCATTAAAAATCCATTGGGGGTAACATGAAACTGCATCACTGGTTTGAAAATTTTGTACTCTAGAGAAGAGCAGAAATACAGCAAATAATGCTAGGAAAAAGCACAGTGCAAACACATTTAACCCACCTAACTTATTGGTATACATATCAGCTTCTCGAATTTGTATCAAATCAGCGCCTAATTATGACATTTATAACCTACGTTATTGTTCATATTATGTAAATCATTAAACAAACTTACATTCATTGCTCTATTTAAACTAAAAATGTGAAAGTGGGAAATGCATAAAATAAACAAAATTGGATTTTATACATAGTATGTGCAATCAACAGTCAATGTAACAAAAAGGTTGATATGTTTTGTGGTACATATATTTTATTCTATAAATGTAATGACTGACAGCACATCTGGTAGAATTTAACTCTAATATACACATGCTCTAATCATAAGGGAATACTTTATAAATTTGAATACTGTTTACATTAAAGCACATAGTTGTATAATAGGCACGTGTTCAACGACATAGTTAATGACTGGTAAGTTTTTCTTCACTATTCTTAAGCTATCTTCATCTTCATCCATATACGTTAACATATGAAAATTATACAAATAGTTTCACTTTTAAGAATCAACGTCCAGTAGTTGATAATATATATATATATATATATACAGTTTATTTATTTGCTAAAGGCAGACAATGTACACAACCAGAAAAAAGTTTTGTCACTTTTAGAGCAGTTCACCTTTTAGTCATACACTTTATAGGGAATGCGGCAATAAAATTAAAGATCTAAGTCACATAACCAAAATTACTTGGTTCTAACAGATCTCCAAATTATAACCAATTTTCTTATTGATTACGTCAATTCGGTAACACGTCCAACTGTTGCTGAAGAAAAACACGCTAAAATGTTAAATCAAAATTTTATAAGCATATCTAGAGACCTCTGAACATATGGCGATCATAAGGTGGAAAATTAACCAAGTGAATGATTACGGCCTTGTATTCGCAACATGATTTCGTCCAAAACAAACAACGGATTTTGGACAGTATGCCTTCTACTCAATTTCATATAATTTAGCACCCAATAATTAAAAAAGACGCCATTTTAAGATAAAATTTCAAAACCTTTATAGTTAGCCGAGTTTGAAATAAAATGTTTAACGGTGTTCAATATTCCTGTGCCGATCATGGTGAAATCAGGACTTGAACATAGATGTTAATTTATTAAAAAACGATTTTGCGAAAAAAATGTTAAAAAATAAAGACTTACATCGGCAGATCTGAGATAAGCGTATCAAAAATTAAACTTTTTCCAGGAGCAACACTGAAGCAGTGGGTGGGCGATGTAACAACCCGAAATTTAACCCATAATAATTAATTCGTTAATTAATGAAACAATAAAATAACTTTTTGAAACTATCAGAATTGAGCCACGGGAATTGCACCATTGTGTCCGTGGTAATTTTCTGGTCATTTTCCATATATAGAACGTCAGAATCCAAGCTAATATGAGCAAGTTATGAATTAAACAAAAATAAAGAAGAATAGAGAGAAAAAAAATATGGGCTAGGTCGACTGGCCGGTCGACCTAGGCACCATGGTGGTCGACCCGCCTCACCTTTTGAACGAACGAAAGTTCGTTTCGTTTGTTCGAACGTTGTACGCGTAATTTGCATTCTTTTAACCAATCTGATCCTTCCGTTCTTGCATCTGATGGCTCCTATTCAGCCTATAACGTGGTTGCATCCTGTTCAATCCTCAAATCCAACGGTCCGAGATCCACTTCTACACCTATAAATAGAACCCTAGGCCTAACACTTTTTCTAATTCTAGATTTTCTCCGCTTGAGTTCACCTTTTCAGGAAGGACCCTAAAAGGAATAATTTTCCAATGAGAGAATCTTTTTTTAATAAAAATATTTTAATACCCTCAAGTGGATCCGGGAAGACCAAAAGGGAAGAGCTTAGGACCACATGTGAGTGATTGTAATTATTTTAGATTTCTTTAAGTAATTTAAAATAATAGGGTTTCCATTAGTTGTAGTTTTTACTACGATTTTTGGAATAACCTTTTTAGTAATCTATTTACAGTTTTTAGAATTATCTTCAGTATATTTCTTTTAGCTATTTTTTTCTATTAATTTTAGTTTAATTCTATTAATTATAACTTTTCCATTTATTTACAGTATTTTAATTTATTGACTGTTATTTATGCATTATTTACATCCTTTTTCCTACGCTTTGGATTTTCTTCTATTTTCAGTTTTCTTTTATTTCTTCTTCTTCTTCGCGTATAGATTAGAATAGATTAAACGCGAATATGGATTAAAATTATAAGAATACTGAAATAACGAAAGATAAGATGTAAATTGTAAAGATTGTAGTAAAAATGGAATTAAGACTGAAATTGAGCCTAATTAGGATATTAATGTTCGAATTTGACTAATTAAAGATAATTAGCCTAGTTATAACTTAGAATTATAACTAAAAAGAGTAGAAGATGAAAGAAGCTTATTTTTACACTTACACCTTGGGTTAAGTAATAAGCATGATTATAACGTAGGTTATAATAAGAAAAAGAACAGAATGGAGCTTATTTTAAGACTTAGGATAAATTAATAAGTACAGATAGCAAGAACAAAAGAAAAGGCTTATTTAAATAATTTATCTAAGTTAATAAGCAAGAAATAAAGTAGGACCTGTACCAAATAGCATTCCCCTATTATTTCTATGGACACGGTGTTTCACATAATCCTGAAGTGAGACGAGGGGCACGCTTATGCTAATAATGGTAGTAATTGGTCAATAAATAAAAGTCCAAATCATGTGGATTTGGCAAGGGGCGCAGCTAGATATTGTTTGGATGATGGGCAAGTACCAATAGCATTTCCCCTATTTTCTATGGACACGGTGATCTCACATGAGTCTGAAGTGGGACGAGGGGCACGCTTATGCTGGATCTTGAGGTAATAAGAAGATCCAATAGGTGGAACAGCAGGTAACATGAGCATGGTGGCGGTTACGCATGCGACTTCCATTCGGGTGCTCAGTAATCGTTATGAGTTCCAAGCGCTTAGTATGTGTGCCTTTCGTAGGCACCATTGCCTCTGTATAGGGAGCTATATAATGACTAGTCCACAGTAGATACTTTGCATGTCATTCGTAGACACCATTTCTGTGTAGGGAGTTATATGGCATCTAGTCCGCAGTAAGATCTATGGAGTAGCAGGTCGATCAAAGGGTAGAATTAGGATTTCAGCCTAATTATAGGATTAGGAATTCAGCCTAATCAAAGCAGCTATCAAAGACAAGTGCAAGCGATCAAAGTTAATCAATTATATTTATTAAGTTAATTCATATTCCTTCTTTCTATTTCCTTTGTTTCCTTTTGTATGCTAGAACTGTTGTAAGGTCTATTACTTTTACTTTGCTTAAAGATTCTAGTAGTTACTATGATTCACTACAAGAAAAACTACTTTTAGTGGCATATATTAGTAGCGTTTGTGAGCTAAGTGCAACTAATGGTATTTGGCTCTTTTTATTTTCACTATTTTATTTGATTAAAACGCTACTAGTACCCCTCTCGCATGTACTCAGTGGGAAAAAATTCCTATTTTTTCGATCTATTTTCGTTTCCCTCCATATCACATTTCTCCATTTACTTCCCCGCACTACACCACAAAAGGCTTTTAACAGCGTTTGATAAACGCTGTAATATGATACAACAGCGTTATTACAAACGCTGTATAACGACATGCTGTCGTATATACATAACTTACAACAGCTTTTATATAAACGCTGTTGAAACATCTCTGTGACAGCGTTTATTACGAGCTGTCAATAATCTTTTTACAGCGTTTTCAGACATGCTGTATTATGTTTCAACAGCGTTTATAATTTAGTTGTCGAAGATGTTCAAATTCTACTTTAACTGTTTACAACAGCTTTTTCTAAACGCTGTTACTGAATCATCAACAATTTCGACAGCATGTTAAAAACGCTGTGATTGAATCATCAACTATTTCGACAGCATGTAATAAACGCTGTTATTGACAGTTTCAAGATAATTACAGCACGAATTAAACGCTGTTGTTTCTTCATTGACAGCATTAAAATAGATGTTGTCTTCTATTTATATGATTTTTACAGCATTAACATTCCACTATATTTGCATATTCCAGAACTACATTTTGAGTATAATCAAGCAACCAGTATATATAACATGTTTTAATGAATAATAATCTGTTAAATAAACTAGCTAAAACAATATTAATATACAAAAAACATCTATAAATCAAGTTTCAATAATATCCATAAACAAAAATAACACAGTAGACCAAGTTATCAAGCAACCAGTATAATCAAGTAATACATACAAGTATACTAACCAAAATATAGTTCTGGCATCAAAAATTACTTCGAATCCATAACTTGTTGCCGCATGTAAGATATCCACCTACCTATAGAGTAAAAGTTCAAAAGTTAGCAAAATAAATCAAAAATACAATTAATACAACAGTAACATGAAATGCAGTATGGAACAAAGGAAGTGCTGAAACCAAACGAACTATCTGATACAAAAGTGTTGAAACAATGGTAACATTAAATGCATTTTCGAAAGGAGAACTGAAGAGCTGAGCATGTTTAGAGTAAGAGATTGCTATACAAGTTGCGGTGCATGGCACTGGAGCAGGATGACAGTGTGCAACCATATTTCCCACTTGCATGTAAAAATTAATCTAAAGCTAGTATCTTTCCCACTTGAATGTAAAAATTAAAGCTAGTACTTTTCCCACTTGAATGTAAAAATTAATCTAAAGCTAGTACTTTTCCCACTTGTATGTAAAAAAACATTAGATGCTTTTAGAATTTGCAAATCAATGGTAGAAATATAACATATGTAGATGCTTAGTAAATTTTCATAAAACATGGTTAATTTTCAAAAATAAAAATAGTTGGCTTAGATTATTTTTATAAACTAAGTTAATTTTAATTTTTAATTTTTAGTTAATTTTTATAAACTTAGTTAACTTGGTTAATTTTTATAAAATTAGTTAATTTTAATAGCCATGGTTAACTTTTATAAACTCAGTTAACTAATTTAATTTTTTATACAACTTAGTCAACTTTTATAAAACCTTGTTGATTTTCATAAAACATAATTAAATTAGTTACTTTGTTTTTGAGCTTGATTAGTTTTTATTAAACTTAGTTAACTTAGTTAAATTTTTGCAGAACTTAGTTAAATTAGTTAACTTTTATAAGACTTAATTAATTTTTATAAACTTAGTTAATTTTTATTAGACTTGGTTAATTTTTATAAACTTAGTTATAGTTAATTTTTTAAAATTTAATTAACTTAACTAATTTTTTTAAAATTTAATTAACTTGATTAATTTTTTATAAAATTTAGTTACATTTTATAAACTCGGTTAATTTTCGTAAAACTTAGTCTATTTTAGTGGAGGATAAGTATAAAGGATCCAATTAGCAAGAGCAATTTACAGTGATTCCGATGTGTATTTGTTAGATGATCCTTTTCGAGCAATTGTTGCTCCTTCAGGAGCGCATCTCTTTAAATATTTTTTTATAAGGCTAAAATAACACACAAACACTTTGCATATATTTGTTATTTTGTCAATAATGAAAAACTTTACTTTGTCCTTAATCGTATAACTTATTTCCAAAAAGATTATGCTACCCTATCATCACCCGTGTTTCATTCTTAAATATTTCCCACAATCTCTGATGTAGTTTTGTGAATAGATCATTTTTACAAATCATGTAATTTAATCAATTAACTTATTAGGTTAGTTTAGTAGGACATACCCTTATCTGACATTGTTAGCAAAAAAAAGCATAAATAAAGATTTTTAAATTGAATTCTATGATGCTTTATTAGATTAATCCTAATAGAAGTTTGAGATCAATGATCAACTATATTCCTCATACTAAACTTGGATGTTACATGTGCAATACTGAGTTTATCTCAGTTGTCTATACACATTATGCATGTAACATTTAACAATATATACATAATTGATTTCTAAACCTGATATTTATGTAAAGAAATTAATTTCTATATGCATCTACCTTGTGTAGGAATGCCTAATACACCTCTTGCCTTCAAAAACAGTCATATACACAACTCATCAACTCGAATTCTTGAGTGCAGTAGACCTTATTCAAGCAATATTCATAGAAAGTTCAATTAAGTAAATTAGCCGACCTTGGTATACCAGCATTTAAGAATTAGTTGCAAGTTATATTAATATCCAACATTGATTAGAAGCATTTTCTTCACGTCATACACACCAAAATGAATATGGCTGAAAACTAAAAATGAACAAATTTTCCTACAGTAGATATAAGAAAATACCCGGTGCACTAAGTTTGAGCCCTGAGTTGACTTCATTTAAGATAACGCACTTCAGTTTCAATATTGAATTGGGGTAAAACATATATTGAGACCCTATTTCTAAACTATTTTCCCCTTACTATAGACTGTAATATTGTCCACCATAACAAATAGATTCCCATATGGTAATACCATCAAGAAATTTATTAATCTCCAATTTGAAACCATGAGCAATATCATATATAATGGGATAAATTTCTTCTTACTTTTTTTTATGAAAATAGCAGTATCTCCAATGTCTGTACAACTAAAGAATTACTATTATAAACTAAAACTTGATTCTTCAAATCAATGGCAGTGATAGTTTCATATTACCAAATTTGCATTTATTAGCCAATATTTTTCAATATCAAACAAGTTTCTCCATCTTGTAAGCATGAATTACAATTATGAACTATGCATTCAAAACAGTAAACTTACACTTATTTTATCAATGAAGCAAGCATAAATTTACTCCTTTCTCTTACCATTGGGTTCATCTGGTATAACTGTTTTGGTGACATTTGGCTGCAAAAGAAGAAAAGATAATAATAATAAGCTAGAACCTTAATTTTTAAAAGGTGTTCGAGATGGATATCTTTGATCATTTTTCTTATTTAGTTGCAAAGTTTACTGCTTATAGGAGTAAACACGTAGAATTTAATGTTAAACTATATCCATTAGTATAATCATAAAAATAATTGAAAAAAAAAGTATGAATAAAAATATACCTTGATCTCCTTTAGCAATTCATAACCGGTCATTTCAGGCATGGAATAGTCAGTGATTATCATATTCACATTTGGTTCCTGCATCATCACACACTTGTAAACAAACCGAAATTAAACAGTTATCCAGAAGTTTAAAATAAGTGAAAAAGGAACTACAAACCATGTTCAGCATTTCCAGTGCTCGTCTCCCACTGTCAACTGTAGTTACTGCAAAGCCCCAAATAGAGTGAGATGATATTGCAAAATCGACCCTTAAAAAAAAATTGAAGCAAGTTTTAAAAAAAGAACCTCTGAATTTGTTGCTGCGAAGCAAGTGTGCAATCATTGCCCGATCTACTGAACTATCATCCACTGCCAAGACATGAACATCACTCTCTGATGCTGACATTATATATTTGATGATTTGCTTTAGGGAGCTATAGCTGGAAATCGAAGAGAAAATGAAGGGATATTTATAGAGGTTCATGAGAGAGTTAAAAGAGATAAGGTATCTTATGTCTATTTTGAAATGATTTACTTAAGATATGGCTAATGGATATAGGGGTAATATTTTTTTTCAAATTTTGCAGGTAATATTTTCCACAAATTTTGCAGGTAAACGATAGTCAAATATATATGAAACATTGGGTCCTTGTTGTTAACAACATTGATTCCCTAATGGAAAAGTGGAGAAATGCAGCATTCGTCAACTAATTTTGTTCTATCCTTTCAATTGAAAAATCAATTTTGGATCTAAGATTATACCCTTAATGTGTAGAATGGAAAGGAAACCACATTTCCTTCAATTGAAATACTTTTCTTATCTGCATTTGTCAAGATTATAGCCAATTAGCTACATAAATACCATATGAATTGAAAAGGAGGGGGAAAAAGCTACTTCAGATAAATTATTTTCCCCGTACATAAAAAAGTAGCAGTAACTAAAAATTATTGGAAAGGAAGCTTAATATCTTTCAGATTGAAGTACTTTTTTATCAAACCTTTATCAACCAGCCATACACACACAAAAAAAACACATATTTAAACAATGCTTCTTTCTTTCTCTTTTCACTAACTTCATTATTTAAATAGGAACTTGGGGTGGAAATCACGGGAAAATTGGGGTGCTCCATTGATTGAGTTATCATTGAACGCTCCTATATATGTGTATGTGTGTATGCAAGTAACCGGAGTGTAGCCCCATATATACTTACAATGTGAATAAGAATCGCAATAACAAAAGGTTATTTTATATTAAATTGTTTCCATGTTCACAAACAAGCAACAGTAACAAAAATTTATTGGAAAGGAAGCACGTGATACATTGATAGCTAATCACTTGAAACGATGATTAACCAGTACTTAAATTTTTGTATTATTCGAACTTTTTTTTCTTCTGCTAGTACAAGAAAAGGGTGATTTGAGCTTACAGTAAACTCATTTGAGAAAGATAACTTACCAAGTAGTACTGGAACATCTTTGCTTCTCGGATCATGTATTATCACTCCTCAGTTTTTATCTCACATTATGATTGCTTTGGTGAACTCCCTGCAGAAGAATAAGGATGCAAAATTACGCGTAATGTTCCATAAGTGAGCTTGGAAAGCCCATAAACATGTAAATTACCTTCTTTGAAAGTTTAGGCTGCAATTGGTAAGATAGACTATTTTGTTGTCTTTATCACTGTCCAAAGATATGGTAAACTGCATTGTGTACTCTTGTAAATTTCTCACCAAGGTGAAACTTTTAGTAATCCAAAATAGCACCAATAACGTCGAGTTTTCCACTTATTTTGCTAAACCTTGATCCCAGTGGTCTACCAGATACATGCTCTTTATTCTGTTGCTTGAACCTGTGCACTCTTTCAGTTTATCATTCAAAACATGGTAGGCATGTTATTGTTAGCATATATTTCTGAAGATTAGTCACTATGTCTATTAGCTCCTTTTTGTTG
The DNA here is from genome assembly GCA_030737815.1 of Allium fistulosum. Taxonomy (NCBI): domain Eukaryota; kingdom Viridiplantae; phylum Streptophyta; class Magnoliopsida; order Asparagales; family Amaryllidaceae; genus Allium; species Allium fistulosum. Next base: position 1,136,207,348 of record CM060904.1, read on the forward strand.
TGGTTGCACATCCTCGCTTTTTCTGCATAGTAATAAGTATGTAGCAAAATCTGTAAGTTCATAAACATCATATTGATACAGGTATGATACAGTTTATTCAACTAAAACAAACTGCCAATAAAAGAGGAAAAAACAGAATTTGCTTACTTTAGTTTAACTATTTAACCGCATGACAATCAGTGGTCCAAGTCTGATAAATTGCATTCACATACTCTTACTGATCATCAGAAATATGTACATATGCACACAAAGAACAACATCATTGAAAATTTATTTTATGCTTGTTATATCAATGTATGTCTTTGGTCTTATTACGAATAGAGAATAACAAATGAGTGTGCCTTTATTAACTAATTAATCCCTCACCGCCGTTGTTATTAAAATCTTAAAACCTTACGATTGTTTCAAATCGAATTTTTATAATATTTAGTTAATTTTATGTACTTATTTAATATTTATAAATCTTAATTAACTTATTATTATTGTAAGTCTTAGTTAATAATAATTATTGTTATTATTATTATAATAGAAGATTTAGCTAAATATTATCTTTTTATATACTTAGTTAAATTTTATAAATTAAACTTGTAACTTTTTATAAAACTTATTAACTTAGTTAAATTTTTATAATACTTGTTAACTTTTATAAACTCGGTTAACTTAGTTAATTTTTTATAATACTTATTTAATTTTTATAAACTTATTCAATATTTATAAATATTAGTTAACTTAGTATTATTATAAATCTTAGTTAATAATAGTAATTATTATTGTTGTTGTTGTTGTTATTATTATTATTATTATAGAAGATTTAGTTATATATATTTTTTATATATACTTAGTTAATTTTTTTAAGCTATACTTGTTAATTTTTATAAAACTTAGTTAACATAGTTAAATTTTACAATACTTGGTTAATTTTTATAAACTTATTTAATATTTATTAATCTTAGTTGTTTATTATTATTATTGTTATATTATTATTATTGTAGAAGGTTCTGTTAATTTATATATTTATATACTTAGTCGAGTTTGTTAAATCTGTATAAAACTTCATTAATATTAGAAACTTGGTTTTATAATAAAACTTAGTTAACTTAGTTTAAAAAATATATAATTCAGTCAATTTTTATAAACTTAGTTAATTTTTATAATCTTGTTTAATTTTTATAAACTTAGTAATTTCTATAGAACAAAGTTAACTTAGTTAACATAAAACTTATGCCTATGCAACCTACACAAAAAGAAAATGATGCTAACAAGCACTGGTAGTGCCATCAAACCTGGTCAAGGAATCATTGATTAGAAGGAACAAATTCACATACTTCATCGAAAGATTCAAGTGCCTCTACAACAACAAATACCCAAAAAAATTCCAAATAGACAAAGAAATAAGGACCACAAATGACTGTAAGAAACAAGCATTCAACTAACAAGCAAAGGACACTATTTCTAACCTTTAAGAGACTTCTTCTCTATTCTCATCAGAGAAGCAATGATGAAATAACGACTGCAAGAAATACCAATGCATTTTACTTGCAAATTCTACACAACCCACATGATGAAAAATTGATAAGTGAATACAAGAAAAGTGCTGAGTAGTTGTAGGCAATGTCACATACTGAAGCAGTATAAAATATTTAAAAATAAAAAGTGAAATGGCTTACTCAAGGTAACCCACAAAGTTTTATGTGCCCAACATTTGTTGGGAGTTGAAACCCTTTAGGACCGAATAGACGCACCCTTCGAGAGTATGTTAACTTCATTTCACCTGGTTATAAGATGGATGAGTTGGTTTTCCAAATTCCAATCAAGTGGGTGAAGTTAAGTTAACACACTATAAGGTGTTAACAAAATTGCACTCCTAGAAAAGCGACGGCATTGAAAGAGCTCATTCTAGGTTATAGTAACGCTAGCCTGATACCGTGCTTCAAAAAGACTAGTGCTTGAAATCACAATTCAAGTACTTATGATATTACATACTGCTAGTTTTATTAAGCCAGCATGATTACATACTGAAACGGTTAACTACTAATACACACTGATTGTAAAATGATACGAAACTCAAATCTACAAATTGAAACAGGGTAGTAAGGCAATTATAAACATACAAACTAAAGGTTTAAGTTATATGGACTATATCAGCTAGCTCTTGCCATCCACCAAACATCATATATTGAATTTCACTTGAACAGCACCCTTATCACTGATGCTTCTTTATATGGAAATACAAAAGGAGACATACATGATGTAATCTAAAATATGTTGCAGTCTTGTCAGATTAAATAGGCTAAAAAATGTTGCTACTTCAATTTATTGTTAGAACGATTGAATGACTGCAATTTAGAATGACTGCAGTCGTGATTTAGTAGCATAAGTCATTTTAAATGTTTGTATGCAAAATATATATAATACACACAGCACTGTTTAGAAACGCTAAAAAAGGGTATCCAACTTAGGATATCACTTAAGGAAATTAAACCAAACAGACATCACATTCTGTCTCAAAATATTGGAACAAAAGAATCATTTTGTAGTTTATATAAATTTCAACATTTATATATACTTAAATATTATACACAGTAAAAAAATCGAGGAAACTGATCTACTAATGTCAAGCTACTACAAAACAATGAAATGGATACAATGTCTATCTTAGTATCATCAAGCTACTTTTCTAAGTGTTTCTAATGTCCAAAACATACAAGTCTTTTGGCATTCTTGGTTCCTATGAAAATAGTTAGATATAATAAACTTAAAAATATCACTATAGCAGCAATGATTAGGCATCTTGCCACTCAAATTGGTAATACATATACTTAACAGAGGTTAAAACAAGTGCAGCATCGACAAGTAGAAATTGCAGTTTTTTGACAACCAACATCCCTGAGAAAAATAATATTCTTAACAATACTTACTATGCTCTCAAAGTTAACTTAATTTTAAAAGGTGTAGATAATTTGCTAGTAATGCCGAAACCCAACTTATAAAGTGCTACAACCATTAAAAGAGTTTTGAAACAGATGGAAGATAATTCTAATTTAGCTATCGATGCAATGGAAACAAAACTTTTTCTGGCAAAGGGGCTGAAGAATAAAATTCAGATCTTATAGGAAATCAATGTACAAAATGCAAATCTTCCTATAAAATACCTTGGCATTCCATTCTCTTCCAATACATTGAAAACACTGGATTTTGGGGATTTGATAGACAAACTTAACAGAAGATTAACCAATAATCTTAATAAACTCGTTAACATTAATTTACCAACAAAACGGATCCTACAAATTTTGATTTAGGGCAATCGAAGAAACACATACTGAAATAACAAAATCGAAATTGATGGATGACTAAACTAATTGAAGAACCCATTTTAAACCTAAATAAAATCGATGAATAGTTGAAAATAAGTACCTGTAGAGGGAGCAGCTAGCGGTGATGATTTGGATTTGAAATCGAAAGAATTGTGAAGGGAGATGTCTGAACGATGAAGCGACAGTGATGAAGGCGGATTTTGGTGATTGGAAGAGAGGTTTAGTTCGGTTTTAGGTGGTAGAGGTGTTATCGAGATGAAAGGCTGAGAAAGGTAAATAGGCGAAGTGAAAAAAATGAGGCGGCAATGTTTTATTATTTAGGTTTTCTCAGCGTTAACGTAAAAAATTTCCCTCCAATATTTTCGTCCACAGCAATCAAGGGAGAAACGCTGAGAATACCTGTTGTCAATGTTGTTTTTTCTTGTAGTGCCGCCTGCTAAACCCAAAATCAATTTTCATTTCCCTCCCTATCACGTTTCCCCACTTACTTCTCCTCCAGCAAAACCCTAAATCCATTTTCGTTTCCTTCCATATCGCGCCTCTCCATTTACTTCTCCTCCTGCAAAACCCTAAATCCATTTCTTTTTCCCTCCATATCCTGTTTCTCCATTTACTTATCCTCCCACGAAATCCTAAATCAGTTTTAGCATTCCTCCATCATCACGTTCTCCATTCAGGGGAAGCTTATCAACCATAAAATAAAGGATATGGGAAGAAAAAGGAAACACTAGATATATGTGGACCTAAAATATTTAAAGTTGGATATGAGATTTATACTGACAACCCTACCAGAGTTTTCTGAGTTTGTGAGACTGTTGATAGGTACAAAGAAGAGAAGGTGGTTCGACCTTCAACTTAGCTTGCTACCATGCCTTAACCTGGTGGCGTGCCTCATCCTATTTCCATGCTTCAACCGGTTGCCTCCATGGGTGAGTTGGAATTCAAACTGGTTAAATTAGTATATCGTTTCCGAATTATTTCTCACATACTCGATAATTGGTTGATTTGTTGACCATTTAGGTTTATTAATGCTGCTTTGTGATTAAAGTTTCTGTTTGTTGGTTGGACCGAACTGTTAGCTGAAATTAGAGAACTATCAAATTAACGAATCTTTAGTATACACATCCACCTTGTTGTAGTTCTTTTTTACGTAAATGACATTTTAGAATTTTTAGTTTTATGATAAATATTCTAGTATAATTTAAGTATTGCAACCGAAGACAATGTTTGGTGAGAAATTAGTATTGCAAATATTTGTCTTAGCATAAATTTTTAGTTCTCGTTCATAATTTTTTTCAAACTTTCGTATTCTACTTTTCCATTCAACTTTACAGAGCATTATATTAGGATTTTTTTTTTCTTATTTTCTTACCTTTCTTTTATGTACCCTGAATGGAAAATAAAACATCAAGTTAAAAATGAAAAGAAAGATCTTTATATTTAGTATTGTCATTTACATAGAGCATTATGCATGAGCTGACATTTTCCTTACGCACATAAAATGTTTGCTGCATTTCCCGACCCATCAATCTTCACACTAAAGGATACATTCTCAATAAGCTTATTTAAAATATTGATTCTTAATGACCATTTCGATGACAGGATGATAATTGAAAAGTAAGCTTAATTCTTAAATTATGTCATTTACCATTATGCTAAGTTTCTATTTAATCAAATGGGACTTTGTACTTTTGTAAATGCAATGATTGATCAATATATGTGTTATGATCAGGTTTTGGGAATAATCACATTAATAACTTCCTTACATCTAGAAATTTATGAGCTTTGTTTTGGAAGTTATGGGTGTTGGGTTGGGTATTAAAGAGATTAAATCCAAATGGAATCACTGAATTCGTTGAGCTAATGAAGTTAAATGAAGATGTTGTCAATGAACTCATAATTTGGCATTCGTAAGGATGATTATTTCAATGGTTCTGCAATAGTTTCAAAACATGTCCAACACACAATTACACATCAAAAACCATTTTTTAGTATTCTAGTACTGACTATCTTCACCTACTAGCAATATTAGCAAGTCCAAGTACCCTGAAATAATTCCCCACGAATATTGATCGTGGTGGACTAATGAGATGTAAGCCAAGCTAAAAATCTAAGGCAGTGCATTCTCATTCACTCCTTCACAATTAAAATTTACTATTCAATTTGCATAAAATAGAAAAACAAGTAGTTTGGCATGGCTAGAAGAGCTTAAGTTCCCTGAAATGATGAAATAAAAAACTGCAAAATCATTACACGAAACTATAGATCAGAAATGGGATTCGATACATAGGACAACATGTCAGACCGCTGTAGGACGTGCCTTATGGAACCATGTGATCCACGACCCGGAAGCAGGGGTTCTAGCCGGCAAAAGCTTTCTTAGAAGTCTATACTGGATGATGAAAAACTATTTGATTAAAAATGCAAGAGAAGTTTCTAGTGTTATTTTAGTTGTACATACTGTGTGGTTCGATTCCAAACTCGAAAATGACATTTATTCATTTTATGATGGTGCTGCTCAGGTTGTTTTGCTTGGTGCAGGTTCATGGTTAAATCTAGAAAGCATAATAAGTTAGTAATGTATAACATATATAATTATCTATTATAATGATACAAGAATGGAAGCAAAATCATATCGACTAAACTACCTGAAGACTGAAAGTATTCGAAGTGGACTTCCCCGAATTACTAGAAGTAAAAGCCAAGCTCATAAAAGAAGCAATGGGAGCTTCAAGGAAGAAATCGATGAAGGCAAAAACATTAATAAGAGTAGAGGCTGACATAAGAGAAGCTCACTGGTTAAATAAACTGAAGAACTAGGGCTTTATACAAAACTGAAAAATGGTGTGGATTTTGGAAGGCATAATGTACTATTTACCTTATACTGAAGCAATGCAAGTGCTAGAAATGATTTCTGCTCATTATATGCAAACTAATACAGTTCTCCTTGCAGATTTCATAAATAAAGCATTGGTTTCTCTTTCACAATCTATGTTTTAGTTTTATAGTGATTGGTCTGATAGGCTATTGCTAACTGTAGGTTTAAGGATGTGAAGGTTTCACAAATTAGAGACCTGGACGCAAGGTTTAGCTTGTTGCACGATCCTCTAAATTTTTTTAAGGTATATATTAGTAGTAAAATTCATACTTTATTAGATGGCCAAACATTTAGTGTTGTAAAACTTGATTTTGAAGCATTCAAAATGTTTTTGCAAGTATGTTGTTATAGGGTTTCAAACGAGGATGTTACATGTGCAAGAAATCATGTATGCTCTATGTCGTTACTTTTTCTTTTATGCTAGTCATTAGTTCAAATTACTATTCCAAAACATGTCCAAATGCAGAGCAAGCTATCGCTGATGTAGTGAAAAAGGCAACAAAAAAGGATAAGACTTTCCAGTTGCTTTGCATCGAATGCACTTCCACGATTGCTTTATTCGAGTACCACTCACTACATAGGGCTTTATTTTTGCTATTTCCTTGAATCATATGTATGCATAATGCATCTACGTTAGCTTATTTCTTTTTTATTTTGAAAGGGTTGTGATAGTTCAGTTTTATTGAAGTCTACTAGAAACACCTTCATGTAGCATATGTGATTCTAATATTTGTATGCATTACCTATCTGCAGCAGCACCCATGATAAGATTAGGTATTCCATATCAAGCAACAAGCTCTACAACCCTTTATCCACATCCTTCATTTCAGTTACTAGTCTATCGGCTCTAATCTATAAGTAATTATAACATCAAACCTTTTATGCATCTACCATGGTATACAACACATGAAACACTAAATTTAAATGCATATGGTACATCACCAGATGAAACAACAACAACAACAACATTTATGACAAGAACAACAACATTCACTGTAAGCTGAAAACGAATCTTGAAACAAATCGAAGACAAAAGATATTAAAAGATAACGCTTCACTAAAGGACATGAATATAGTGTGACGAGCTACACGAATTTCTTAATGAATATATGAATAAAAGGTTTGATGTTATAATTACTTATAGATTAGAGCCGATAGACTAGTAACTGAAATGAAGGATGTGGATAAAGGGTTGTAGAGCTTGTTGCTTGATATGGAATACCTAATCTTATCATGGGTGCTGCTGCAGATAGGTAATGCATACAAATATTAGAATCACATATGCTACATGAAGGTGTTTCTAGTAGACTTCAATAAAACTGAACTATCACAACCCTTTCAAAATAAAAAAGAAATAAGCTAACGTAGATGCATTATGCATACATATGATTCAAGGAAATAGCAAAAATAAAGCCCTATGTAGTGAGTGGTACTCGAATAAAGCAATCGTGGAAGTGCATTCATGAAGTCTACTAGAAACACCTTCATGTAGCATATGTGATTCTAATATTTGTATGCATTACCTATCTGCAGCAGCACCCATGATAAGATTAGGTATTCCATATCAAGCAACAAGCTCTACAACCCTTTATCCACATCCTTCATTTCAGTTACTAGTCTATCGGCTCTAATCTATAAGTAATTATAACATCAAACCTTTTATTCATATATTCATTAAGAAATTCGTGTAGCTCGTCACACTATATTCATGTCCTTTAGTGAAGCGTTATCTTTTAATATCTTTTGTCTTCGATTTGTTTCAAGATTCGTTTTCAGCTTACAGTGAATGTTGTTGTTCTTGTCATAAATGTTGTTGTTGTTGTTTCATCTGGTGATGTACCATATGCATTTAAATTTAGTGTTTCATGTGTTGTATACCATGGTAGATGCATCTAAATGTGTGTGTTTATACCATCCTAGGCGACATAACCTCAAACTATGATCCATATTCCCTTCAAAATTCATGAAATCTTGTTACGCTTGCCAAGTAGTTTGGCCATCTTGATTTACTGGTGAAAATATTCATGTCATATTATCAAACTTTATGTAACTTTATCAATGATCTCATTTCAATCCGCACCAAATGTAAAATTACTTCATGCTAACGTGGGCATACTAAAGCCCTCAGTATTATTTTATGTACCATTTTTTCTCAAGTTACATGCTATCAGCATGATCTACAATTTTTTTTGTGTGTGTATTTCATTATAATTTTTTGGCTATTCTTAAATCAAGAATTATATTTACAACAATTAAAAAATTAAAAATATTGCTTATTAAAACTCTAACAAATAGCCAATTCTAAAATTAAAAAACAAAATACTTTTGCAAAACAAAACCACTTTTAAGAAAATCATAATGAAACAACAAATTTTGCCAGAATTACTATTTTAAGTGAATTTGCAGCATTTACAGAATTAAATTTAAATTTAAAAACAATTAACCAATAACACAATTCAAATTAAATAAACTGAAAATAATAGATGATTTTCAAATCAGTCAAATTAAATTTGAGAAATTAGTACAACTATGAAGAGGTGTTTTGACGTATAAGATAAGTCATGTGACCGCTGTTGGCAGTGAAGATTTGTTTGATCCGACTTCAGTTGTTTTTGGGGTATAAAGTACAATTAGTAGGAAAAACTGAATACCCACTTATTATTTCTTACACTTCATTTACTGATAAGATTTGTAGTTCTACCCATGTAGAATAATGCTATAAAAAGTAGTTTATCATATCGATGTGTTATGACCAATGGCATAGTCAAGCATCATGACCTCAAATATTACATTTCTAATTAAATTTACCATCAATTGCTTATAGGGTGGCGAGTTATGTTCATTGAGGTATGATTTAACTGTTCCATTTGCTCGGTACCTGGCAATGAATAATATTAGTTTGTTGAAGAGGTATCAAATAGCTAAAGTATACATAAGAGATAATACATCTAAAGGGAGATGCCGTGAATTCTATTAATGCGACCTTAATATTGCTGAGCAATATGAAACCATGGAACCTAATTTTGAGGTTGTCAAAGTCTTGACTGAATTACTCAACAAATTGTAGATTGGTGACTATGAGGTATTTTATTATCTAGGTCCAACAAGACTATTTTACCCCCGAGACATTTCCACTTTATTCACTTTGCACTCGCATCATTCAATTATTTTCTACAGTACTATGTTTTAATCCATAATCTAATGCTGGCTAGCAGCATTCCTTTAAAATCCCCTCTTCGGATCACAAAGTACTTCATAGTTCTCCACTTGCATTCAATTGCTAGAATTAAAGTAAAAATGTTGTAGCTATTTCATGGCATAAAACTATTGCAAGTAGGATTGGTTCTGTTCTATGTTGGAAATTCTCATTGTCATCATATACATCACTAGACATGTTATATTCACTTGGGTACCTGTTTTGCTCTCCATGGCATTCAAATCAAGGAAGTCGATTGTGATTGATATTCATCTTAATATAAACACACATTGTCATTTTCAATGTTATCGAGTAAAATCTTAATATACATAAATAGCCTGCATGATCGCTAGATTACATACACAGCCCTTATTTTATGCTTGCTGACTTGTTCCCATATTTTTTGTTAGTCGAGGTTCATTGTTAATATTTTCATTTTGGAAAATTACTTGCACATATGTACTACCGATTACTAACCTTATACTTACAAATGCAAACAGGTAAAGCTAAACCATCGTAAGCTGTTGGATGCAATGCTTGAGATATGTGGTGTCCCCGTTGAAAAATTTAGAACAGTTTGCTCAAGCATCGACAAATTGGACAAACAGTCATTAGAACAAATCAAAAAGGAACCGGTGAGAAAAATCTCTCCTCTCATACTGTAAAAACTTTATTGATATTTTTGTTTATAGATCTGGTTTCGTTCTTTTGGATACAACGATAAGTTGTAATTATTTCGAAAGATCATGCATGGTCATTCATAGAACTAAACATTCAATATTTTATTTTTTGTCAGAGTTCTAAAATACAAGGCGGTCTAAGTATAATGTATATCTCATGGAAATAACTAGCAATTTTTCGAAAGCAGATGAAAAACTGTTCATGTGATATATCGGTGTTTTCATATACTAATTTTTTATATGACATTTTACATTATTTTAGGTTAACAAATTTAAACCAGATAATATTGATTTACTATAGTGGGGTGCAATAAGTATTACTTGTAGCTTGTGATACAATACACTATGAAAGGAGAATACTCCTAAAATAAGCGATAGGGAGAGTGATTCTGTTTTTTGTAGATCAACCAAGTTTACTAGCCCCTAACATTCAGGTAACTACAATATAGATCAAGAACCATGGTACACTTGATATATACTTTCACATCATCATATTTGCATGACATTATGTCCAAAGATGGACTTTTCTGCTCTTGCTTTAGCTCAATTAATGCTTGCATGTTTTTCTTTAGTGCACTTTAATTACAGGTGTCAAACATAGCATTTGTTCAATAGTGGCCGCACATTGATGCATCTCTCGTGTATCTTTCAATAAATGCTAAACGAAGGTATGTCTACTTAAAATATTGCTAGATAATAATGCTTACACTATCTTCATTTCCAAGTGTGGCATTGGTCCTGGAGTAACTAGTTTTAAGAAAAGCGAAAAAGTGGTTTCCATTATTAATATCACGGAAAGAGCTCATCATTACACACTGTCTCCCTCCTTATGTTTAAGTTTAACTTAATTAAAATATAAATTTTGACGTTTTAAGATTTAGCAATTGAGATAATTTATAAGTTTAATAATAATAATAATAATAAAACAGTTTGAATAAATTAACTAAGTTTTATAAAAATAACAAGTTTATAATAGTAATAATAAAGTATAATTTGATAAAAATTAACTAAGTCAACTATGATTTATAACTAATAATAATAACAATAATAACAAAAATTAAGTTTATAAAAATTAACTAAGTTAACTAAGTTTCATAAAAATTAAATAAGTTTATAAAAATTAACTAAGTTTATATTAATAAAAAAATACTAAGTTTATAATAATAATAATAAATTAACTAAGTTTATGAAAAAATTATAAGTTTGAGATAATTTATAAAAATTAACCAAGTTAATAAAGTCTAAGTTTGAGATAATTTATAAGCTTAAGTTAATTAAAATATAATTTATGACATTTTAAGTTTTAGCAATTGAGATAATTTATAAGTTTAATAATAGTAATAATAATAAACAATAGTTTGAATAAATTAACTAAGTTTTATAAAAAAATAAATATGTTTATAATAATTAACTAAGTATAATAAAAATTTCCAAGTTTATAATAATAATAATAGTAGTAATAGTAATAAACTAAGTTTGATGAAATTAATTAAGTTTGATAATAAGTTAACCTATTTTTATAAAAATTAAACTAATTTTATAAAAATTAACCAGAATATTAAAAATTAATGAAGTTTTGTATAATTTAAATAAGTTTTATAAAAATTAAATAAATTTATACAAATTAATTAAGTTTAATTAGATTTTAACTAAGTTAATAAGTTTTTAAAATTAAATAAGTTTACTATAAAAATTAACCAAGTTTTATAAAAATTTAACTAAATTAACTAAGTTGAGTCATCAAAAGTAAAATGTTGTGTTGATTGAGATATCATGCTAGAAGAAAAACACATATTAAAACCTCCCATGTTGAGTGCATCAAAAGTAAAATGATGTGTTGATTGAGATATCATTGGTATACTCAATACTTTGGTATCCTACATAATTAAAATTCTCCCCTTTTCTGCATTGAGTTGTTAGTCAAAAAATCCTAATTTACTGAGGTAGCTGAATCTTGATATCTCCGGATTGACAATCAAACCCACGATCTCTCTGAATCATTAAACAAACTCACAATCTCTCTGAGGAAACAAGAAGCGACGAGGCTTATTGAGGTAGAAGAAAACGAGCTTAGAGATGGGGTTAGGCAAGGAGAGGATTGAAAAATGTTCTATTTTCAATTGTGCGAGTATTGTTTGTTTGAAGAATTTGTATCTTTTATTTTCAGTAACGTTTTATCTATAATTATATTTAAAGTAAAATGTTAATTTATTTGCATTGTTTTAATTTAACAATAAAAAAACTACAAACTAAGAGTCAGCCAAATAAAAAATTCAAAAAATTTGAAACAATTCTAATAAAAAAATCAAGAGAAAATCCAAAGAATTAAAAAAAATCACAATTTATACGAGTGTTTAACAGGCGGCTACATGTGTTAGGCACTTACTGCTGGGAAAATTTCTTAATATTACAAATTTGTAATGGTTGTCGGAGATGCTCTTATTTTTAAGGTGAGTCTATAGCTATCCTATAGAGATTTATAAATGTTTCCAAAGAGTTTTTAACGGAAAGCAAGCCTTCCCAATTATATAGTCTACTGTCGAGGAGTTGAAAGAAATGACTAAGATTGGTGGTTTTGCAAGCTGTTAGTCTGTGCTACTTTGGAAATCGTAGAAGTTGCAATGGGCTATATTTATCTATGCTAACTTGGAAAGCGTAGGAGTTTCCATGACGCGAGCATCAATTTTACTCAATAAAGAGCTCTGTTTGTCTGTGCTAATTTGCACAAGTTATGACCCACAGCTGAGAAGCTTCGGTGTCAATAGTTTCCACTTGATTATCAAATTGCAAATCTATTTTTGTGTTATTGTTCGTAGTTTAATTGGTAAATTATATCACTGCAGAAAAGTCGCTATTTACCATCTACGTCATCTTAAGTAAACTTGGGTTCATTTCTCTTTTATGAAACAACTAAAACAGGGTTTAATTTGAAGATCTATGGTCAATCATCCAAAGTTAATTTCCAAAGTAGAAAAGAGGGTACCTCTCTCTCTACTGTAGTACCCTTCAACTTCAAAATAGGCGCACACCATTTATTCCATAACCATTAAACCATAAGTCTAGTAGCTTGAAAAGTAAAGATGCATTTTAGGAAGTTGTACAGTTGTAAATAAAGTGGTTTAGACAGTTCAAATGTAACCCGACATTTATCATGCCAAATTGTTATTTTATTTTCTCTCTTGATATTTATAGTTTATCCTAAACTTAAAAAAATTAATGTTAATTCCCCAAATTTTATTTCAAGACATTTTGAAATTGAGCGTACACAAACAGCTTCAGAATTTTTATTGCAAAATTGAGCATGGGAAAATTTTAATAATCAAATAAACAAATATTGAAATAAATAATTTGCTAACCAAAGTAAAGACTTGAATGTTTAAATAAGACAACCATTCTTTAAGTTCTAAGAACTTATAAGATAATATCAAACTTCCACAGCAAACGTTAGCTTAGACAAATTATGTATTGCTGTAACTAAAAAAATTGATATACAAACTATAAACAGAATGAAACTGAAGTAAATAAAGAATGCTGGTCTCAGATGGTATGTACTCAAACTATAATTCATTTTGCGACCATTACCTCAGTCCCCACTTAAATCTATGATGGAAAATACACTGATAAAAGGAAATTATTTGAAACTAGAACTCAAATACAATTTAAATAAATTATGTTCTAGCACTCATTGATTGATAATTATGTTTCGAGAGCGATTTGATAGGAAGTTTTTGTCTCAAGCAGAGGAGAGTGTTCAGCTGGAGCAATTCATTAATTTGAAGCAAGGGAGTCCGACGATGAAGCAGAGGAGAGTGTTGAGCTTTTCACCGACCGCAACTCATTGAAGTACCTATTCTCGCAGAAGGATTTGAACTTGAGGCAGCAGCTGTGGATGGAGTTTTTGGCATTGTGCGATTTTGAGATAGCTTATACCCCGGGCAAGGGTAATGTGGTTGCGGATGCATTGAGTAGGAAGAAAGCAACCCTTAATCCTTTGTTCGTAGAGTGGAAGAGCTTGGAGTTTATTTCTACTTTTGATTTTAAGCCCTCTAAGGACATTACCCCTGGACTGTTAGCTACGCTTGAAGTGAAGTCTACCCTTATTGATCAGATTGGCTCGAGGCAGCGAGAGGATTCGAAGCGCATGGACATTATGGATAGGATTAGCCGCGGAGAGGTCTCTAGAAATCTCCAATGTTATTCCATGGATGACAAAGGATGGCTTAGGAGAGATGGGAGGCATTGTGTTCCCTGCACTAGTGATTTGTCAAAAGTAGTTTAGAGGAAGTACACCATTCCCGTATGACTATTCATCCGGGTGGTGACAAGATGTATAGGGACATGAAGAGGATTTTTTATTGGAATGGCATGAAGAAGGATGTGGCGGAGTTTGTAGCTAAGTGTCTTATTTGTCAAAGGGTTAAGGTGGAGCAGCAGAAACCCGATGGATTACTTCAGCCCTTAGATGTGGCAGAGTGGAAGTGGGACAACATTTCGATGGATTTCATCGATGGTTTACCCCGTTCTAAAAAGTGGATTACTAGCATTTGGGTAATCGTAGACCATTTGACCAAAAGTGCCCATTTCATTCCTGTTAAGAGCAAGAGGATGGTATCTAATTTGGCATCCCTATATGTTCGTGAGATAGTCTGACTTCATGGAATTCCCACTAGCATAGTGAGTGATAGAGACCCTATTTTTACTAGCGAGTTTTGGAGAAGCTTGCAAGAGGCTTTAGGGACGCAGCTTAGATTGAGTACGGCCTATCACCCTCAAACTGATGGCCAAACAGAGAGAGTTAATAGAGTGCTTAAGGACTTGTTGCAGATGTGCATTTTGGATTTTGGAGGAGCTTGGGAGGATCATCTTCCGTTGGTGGAGTTCGCGTATAATAACAATTACCAAGCAAGCATAGGAATGACACCATTCGAGGCTTTATATGGGTGACCTTTTAAGTCACCTTCATGTTGAGTGGAGTTTATGGAGAAGTTGCTGCTTGGGCCTGGCATGGTGAGGGAGACATCGGAGAAAGTGGATTTGATTCGGTGAAGGATAAAGATAGCTCAAGACATGTAGAAATCTTATGCGGACAAGCGGAGGAGAGACATTGAGTTTGAGGTTGTAGACTTAGTTTTTATTAAAGCATCCCCGCTTAGGAAGGTGGTAAGGTTTGGGTCGAATGGAAAGTTAGCCCCCAAGATTTGCAGGACCATTTCCTATCTTAAAGAGAATTGGGAAGATGGCATACCGAGTGAAGCTACCGGAGAGGCTCGCAGGAGTGCACGACGTTTTCCATGTTTCGCACTTGCGAAAGTGCTTACATGACTCGGCGGAGGTTGTAGAGCCTAGTCAGTTAGAGGAGGTGGAAGTAGAAAGGGAAGCATCGATTCAGCATATTCCTACGAAGATCATTGGACGAGACACCAAGCGACTTAGGAATAAAGAAGTTCCGTTAGTAAAGGTGCAATGGGGAGATGATGTTGTAGATGCTTCGTGGGAGACTGAAGAGAAGATTCGTACTTCTCACCCTCATCTTTTCGATAGTAAGTTTTTGAATTTCCTATTTTCCATCTTTAGTTCTGAATAGGTTCTTTCCTTTGTTATCCTTTGGGAGGGTAGAACTTAGGATTTAACCTATAGATGATAGGATTTGATGTAAACATGTTAATAGAACATGTTATGAATGATGTATGCCAGTGGTTGCAAGTGTTTGCTAGTGGATGCTAATGGACGCATATACTTACACTAGGCACTATTATCTCTTATGGATCGGCCTAACTAAGACATTAGAGCATATGCATATGGATGTGTGTGCATTTTATTTTATTTTCCATGGTTGCTAAAAATGGATGATTTTCACAGGATTGTTGCATTTGGATGATGTTTGTAGCACGCATAAAGAACTATTAGTTATCATTAGGGAATTTGCATTCATTTGGATACATGGCAAGGACATGATTGCATAAAAGGAGGTCAACTGAATCAGTGGACCACCTAATCTTTTGCATTAGTTAGGGGCATAGACACTACCCTAATCACATAAGTATCATAAATTGCACTAGAAAAACTCAAGGACAATGGATGATGGTTGGGTAGTTGGTTGTAGAACTTGGATGAAAACATTTAGTACATTCTTTTATCCTTAGAGATTTCAGGGATGAAATCCCTTAAGGAGGGGAGAATGTAACAACCCGAAATTTAGCCCATAATAATTAATTCATTAATTAATGAAATAACTTTGTGAAATTATCATAATTGAGCCACGAGAATTGCACCATTGTGTCCGTGGTAATTTACTGGTCATTTTCCATATATAGAACGTCAGAATCCGAGCTAATATGAGCAAGTTATGAATTAAACAAAAATAAAGAAGAATAGAGAAAAAAATATAGGCTAGGTCGACCGGCCGGTCGACCTAGGCACCATGGCGGTCGACCTGCCTCACCTTTTGAACGAACGAAAGTTCGTTTCGTTCATTCGAACGTTGTACGCGTAATTTGCATTCTTTTAACCAATCCAGACTTTCCGTTCTTGCATCCGATGGCTCCTATTCAACCTATGACGTGGTTGCATCATGTTCAATCCTCAAATCCAACGGTCCGAGATCCACTTCTACACCTATAAATAGAACCCTAGGCCTAACACTTTTTCTCATTCTAAATTTTCTCCGCTTGGGTTCACCTTTTCAAGAAGGACCCTAAAAGGAATAATTTTCCAAGGAGAGAATCTTTTTTAATAAAAATATTTTAATACTCTCAAGTGGATCTAGGAAGACCAAAAGGGAAGAGCTTAGGACCACAGGTGAGTGATTGTAATTATTTAGATTTCTTTAAATAATTTAAAATAATAGGGTTTCCAATAGTTGTAGATTTTACTATGATATTTGGAATAACCTTTTTAGTAATTTATTTACAGTTTTTAGAATTATCTTCAGTATATTTCTTTTAGCTATTTTTTTCGGTTAACTTTAGTTTAATTCTGTTAATTATAGCTTTTCCATTTATTTACAGTATTTTAATTTATTTACTGTTATTTATGCATTATTTACATCTTTTTCCTACGCTTTGGATTTTCTTCTATTTTCAGTTTCCTTTTATTTCTCATTCTTCTTCGCGTATGGATTAGAATAGATTAAACGCAAATAT
Organism: Allium fistulosum; assembly: GCA_030737815.1. Taxonomy (NCBI): domain Eukaryota; kingdom Viridiplantae; phylum Streptophyta; class Magnoliopsida; order Asparagales; family Amaryllidaceae; genus Allium; species Allium fistulosum. The sequence goes on from CM060904.1 coordinate 1,136,224,558, forward strand.
GGATTAAAATTATAAGAATACTGAAATAACGGAAGATAAGATGTAAATTGTAAAGACTGTAATAAAAATGGAATTAAGACTGAAATTGAGCCTAATTAGGATATTAATGTTCGAATTTGACTAATTAAAGATAATTGGCCTAGTTATAACTTAGAATTATAACTAAAAAGAGTATAAGATGAAAGAAGCTTATTTTTACACTTAGACCTTGGGTTAAGTAATAAGCATGATTAGAACGTAGGTTATAATAAGAAAAAGAACAGAATGAAGCTTATTTTAAGACTTAGGATAAATTAATACGCAAAGATAGCAAGAACAAAAGTAAAGGCTTATTTAAATAATATATCTAAGTTAATAAGCAAGAAATAAAGTAGAACCTGTACCAAATAGCATTCCCCTATTATTTCTATGGACACGGTGTTTCACATAATCCTGAAGTGAGACGAGGGGCACGCTTATGCTAATAATGGTAGTAATTGGTCAATAAGTAAAAGGCCAAATCATGTGGATTTGGCAAGGGGCGCAGCTAGATATTGTTTGGATGACGGGCAAGTACCTACAACGCACCACATCTTTTAGTATGTCCTTTTGGGTATACTAAGGGGTATGGGGGTGTTTCGGACGAGTAGCTGACAAAGCAATCGAGCTTCTGGGTTGCAACATAGCGTCGAAAAGGGAAAATCGACTGCGACGGCTAGGGCTTAAACGAAGGAATCAATGTTTTTTTTTGGTTTAGTTAGAGTTGTATTGTTTGATTCTGATACATGAACCAACGGAACAAAAATCAAGCAACAGAGACAGAGAAATTGAAATTTGATTGGTATTATCTTAAACTGAGATTAGGGTTACGTAGTAATCGGGGAAACAAAGGAAGGGTAGAGATGCGCAACGAAAAGAAAAACAAATGCGTGACGCCTTAGTTTAAATTTATTCCACGAAATTGAAGGAGGCTTCTGAGCTATTGAAATCAAACTCGGTAATCATAGTATAGCATAGATTAGTATTAATTAAGTAAGTTTATTATTAATTAATTAAGGAAGTTTTAATTAATGATTAATAAAGTTAAGAGATAATTAATTATTAATTTTTATATTAATCAAGTTTAATTACTTTAATTAATGGGACAGTTTGACACAGGTCCCTAATAAGTTTCAAAATACACAAAAACCCCAGTAAAAAAAGTTTGTAAATTAGGTCCCTAGAATTAAGTTACCGAATAATGGCATACACCTTTGCAATTATTCAGTGAATAATTACAGACATTTATGCAATTATATCAAAAATTACAGACATTTCCACAATTATTCACTGAACAATTGCGGAAATTTACGTAATTTTTTCAAAAAATTGCAGAAAATTCCACAATTATTCACCAAAAATTGCGGAAATTTCCGTAATTTTTTCAAAAATTTGTGGAAAATTCTGCATTTATTCACCAAACAATTGCGGAAATTTCCGCAATTATTCACCGAAAAAATTGCATAAATTTATGCAACTTTTGGATATAATTGCATAAATATCTACAATTATTCAGTGAATAATTGCATAACTATATGCAATTACTTAGTAACTTAATTCTAGGGACCTAATTTACACACTTTTTTTACTGGGGTTTTTGTGTATTTTGAAACTTATTAGGGACCTGAGCCTAATATTCACTTAATTAATTATTATTTAATTAGAGGTTAATTATTTAATTAATTATAATTTAATTGGAGATTAATTTTTTTGATTAATTATTAATTAATTATGGTATAATCATTAATTAATTATGACTTAACTAAGATTAATTAAAGTTTAATTATGATTTAATTTTAATTTATTAAGATTTAATTGTGCTTTAATTTATAATTAAACTTTAATTTATAATTTATAATTAAGGATTAATTTGTATTTAATTATTAATCAATGATTAATTATTTATTTATTAAATAAAGGGTTTAATTAATTACTAATTAAGTTCAGATTTAATTAAAACTTAACTAAGATTTAATTATTTTAAATGAAGGTTTAACTATTATTTAAGTTTTAATTAAGTATTATTTAATTATTAATTGAGATTAATTAATAAGATAATGATTTATTTAAAGATTAACTATTTTAAATAATAATTAATTATTATTTAATTATTTAATTAATAGTTAATTCTTATTTAATTATTAATTAACAGTTTAATTATTATTAAATAAAGAGTTTAAATGTTATTTAATTATTAAATAAAAGTTTAAAGTTTAAACTAACTTTATTTTTAAAAGATTGATTTTGTCTTGAAAGCAAACTCCCTTTTAAAGAATATTTTATCCAAGGGATTTTCTTTGTTGATTATCCTTAAGTAACCCCAATTGAATATGAAACCCAATGACATCTGTTTAGTAGAATAAAACATCGTTCTGCTAATTAAATTGTAATTGACATCTCTTTAGCAGAACAAAATGTCATTATGAACGTAATTGTATTTGACACTTAGTAGAATAAATCTCAGTTCTGTTATTATATTGTTTTGAACATTGAATTGTATACCAGCAAATTTATATTTGATAAGAGATGTTTTGTATATGTGCATAGTGTTATTTTCTTTTGTATATATCCTCATACTTAGTTTATGTAATGTTTGAATGCAAACATTATCCCCTTTGAAGTATTTTGTTAAATCTTGTTCATGGGTTTAACAAAGATAAATAATTATTTAAATAAAGATAGTTTAAAATAAAGTAATTATTTCAATAATAATGTTTTAAAAGTAATTGATTATTTTAATAATAATGATTTAAAATCAATTAATTATTTTAATAATGATGTTTTAAAACTGATCAATCATTTTAATAATGATGTTTTTAAAGATAACTATTATTTAAATAATAATGAGATTAAGATTAATTAACCATTTTAATAATGAGGTTTTAAAGGTTAATTGATTATTTTAATAATAAAAGTTTTAAGTTAGTTAATCATTTAACAAGGATGATTAAAGTTTATTAATCTTTTTAAATAGTGTTGTTTTGAAGAAATGAATTAGGATTAAAGCTAATTTATTATTTTAAATAAAGCTATATGAAATAATTAACTATTTTTTAAAAAATTAGTTGATCAATTTAAATAAGGATATTGAAGTAATAAATTTAGGTTTTAAATAAATCAATCATTTTGATAAAGTTGTTTAAGGTTATAATGTGAAACATTAGCACAAGTTTGGTTTTAAAATAAAAGTTCGATTCGGTTATGGAAAAGTAGTTTCGTAAACAATATCGCTTATATGGAAATAATTTAGTCATATTTTAAACATTAAACATTGAGGAATCGACTCGTTTCTATCTAAGGTTAAAAAATTCGTCAAAGCAATGTCTAGATGTAACACTAACTCAACTTGCCCGCTTCATTTTCAATTAAGGGATAACACTTGTTTGGAATCGATGAGTAATAGTAAGAATATGAAATTTAATTTCCATGTACGATAATTTTTAATTTTCCCCATTAGTTGATTTATTAACTACCAGTTCAGCTGTCTTCATGGTGTATCGTCGCCATAAAAACGATTTGTTGCTCTTTTGAGCATTGTTATCCTTTGTCGGAAATGACTAAACCTAAAGCGTGAGTGGGGGCCAAGTTATATGGGGTTGCTCCCATTATGGTATATTCACATCCACTCTAGATTGGATTTGGTTTGTGCAGATGTGAAATACTCGGATTCTCGGTAAGGTTTGTGGGGTCCGGCTTGGAGTTCCCGAGAGGTGTCAAAGAGTATATGACCCTCTCAAGAACAATTCTATAGGTATAATTTCAGTACGGGGGGCGCACCCTCCTAGTCATTTATTGGACAATTTCCCTATTCTTTCCTTTGATTCCAAGTTTTTAAATTAACTTCTTTCTTAATTACATCGGGAAGTGTTGAGAGCACTTCACGATGTTTAATTATTCGCATCCATGGTTGAGATTGGCTATGTTATTGTGAAAGGAAACCCATTCCGCAGTTGGCGGCATGGTCCTACATATATTGTGGGAAAATTCCTTTCCTTATTGTTAATTCAAATCATTGAATTGTTTTATTAATTTCACCGAGAAGTGACTAAGTTTCTTCTCGATGCGTAATTATTTATGTTCATTCTTTAAGTTTGGATTTCTATTTGTCTACCCTCATTTATTCTTGTTTAGATTGTAGTTCTGATTTGTTTCTCATTTCTTCATCTATAAATGTTGATCTTGTGAGGTAAAAACCCGTTCCGCGTTAGCGGCGTGGTCTCACAGAATTATTATATGTTCACCCTATTACTTGAGTTTTCTCACGCTGGTATTACCAGACTAATCTGGGTGTGATTTTATTTTAACGCTCGAGTCAAACCAAGCATATTTTCCAGATTAATTTTAGATGCTTTGGAGTTCAGGAGACGAGCTAGATGCCCAAGACGTATCTATGTTTTTATTTATTTTTCCACTATATTGATTGTTGAATTTATCAGCATTTGTAAGGACATGCTATTATAATTGTCCAGGCTGATAATAGGATAGTGTACTCTGATAATTGTTTATAATAAAGTACTTTTTTTCTAAAGACTTGATTTATATATTATATGTCACTCATAACGTTTTTGAGATTTTGTTCTGTCTTGTTCTTTCTTCACCCCAAACGACCTATCTTTCAGACAATAAAATGATTGGCACATGAATACCAAGGATGTATTAAGTGTCGTTTTAGGTGTAAGAAAGGAAATCTATTACATATGGTATCAGAGCTTAGGTTGAACGAACTCCTAGGCTTTTGTTGGGTTAACTCATTTGAGATAGGGTAAGCGAGACCCAAGAATGAGTTTGAGTGTATATTTCTAAGAGCGCGTATTTGTTATTTTTATAAAAATGTTTTATATTGTGTTGATTGATCCGTTAAGTGGTTATGGATTCGAAAGGAATATTTCAAACACTTAAATAAGGCTGACCGACATAGTATTGTTTTAAAATTAGGTAAATGAAATAATTTTACCTAGATTATACTTTATATATAAAAGAAGAATTTTAGAAAATTGTTATAGTTATATAGGATACGTTTGTTGCTAGAAAATGATAATGTTTGATCATTATCATTTATTGTTGATTAGTCAGGCTTAGATAGTTTATGAGAAATTATTGTTTTAGTTAAATTTAACACGAACACCTTGTGAATTCAATTTCACAATTTGACTATAAAACGTTCGGTGATAATTTTGGGATAAAAAATTAAATTTAAATTTGATTGTAATAAGAGTTGTTTATTATAATCAAAACTAAGAATGAACATTGTGAAATGTTTTATGAAAACAATAGGTAAAATTATATAAGTATGTATATATTTTTATTTATTTTACAAATTGGATTTTGAATAAAAGAAGAATTTTATGTTAACTAGTTCGAGTGGCCTAAAAATAACAAAAAATGGGAAAGAGATGTGTTCTGATGGTAGGCACTTCTCTTAAGTATTATCCTTCTTCGTAAGGGAATATATGATACTATTTGGTAGTACCCAGTTCCTTAGTATCATTTTGGGGTTACTCGAGCTATGTAATTATATTTTTATGATTAAAATGTACAAAAATCATTTCAAGAAGAGTTTTGAAATAAATTCAAAATGGAAAAGTTTGAATCTGATATTGGTATATACTCTCAGGATGTAGCAGAACATTATAAAAGTTAAGCTTAAGTTAGTTCTATGAAATATTTACATAAATAATTTTAGTAGAAATAAAACTAGTATTGGTACGAACCAATAAAATAAGTACGTAAGTTGAACATAGATCATTCATCTTTTCACACAAGTTGGATCCAAGATTCGAGTGCATGACCTTAAGGTGTCCCACACCGTTTCGAATAAGGATCCATCACTCCATTTTTGGTGGCGAACACTTGAAGAGGGTTCTTAATATGAAACCAAAGTTTTCTATCATAATACATGGCTATGTCAGGAGAACAGAGATTTCTAATTAAGAAGCCTGATCAGAGGTCGCACTAGGGATTTGAGTGAGTGATACTAGTTTGAAAGTAAAGCTATGTATTCGAGTGAGTGATCAAATTTGATTTTGTAGGAATTATCTATGTACATCATATGGATTGATGAATATCCTTAAGTACTTCTGGTTCGGTTTGTTTTCTGAGTTAAGAATATGGCTAAATTTCAGGATTGAAATTCATTTAAGGAGGGGAGAGACTAACGACCCGAAATTTCACCGCTTTAATTTGGGAATATTTAATTAATTTTAAATATTCAAATAATAGGTTTTATAATAAAAATAAAAATATTTTAAATAATGAAGGTGAAATAGTTTTTCAAATTAGTTTACAGAAATATTTAGTTCGAAGAAAAATAAAAAATGTGACCAGAATTCGTTTTTCGAATTTTCGACTTTTCATCAGCTAAAAGTTATCGAAAACGTTGTAAACTCTTTAGCATAAGTATGCACATTTGTAAATAAGTTACTATATGTATATATGTGTGTATTAGTGTATGTATATATGTATTCATACCTAAGTATATAAAGTTTAAAATATAAATATAAATGTCACATCATTAGAAACATTAAGTACAAAGAGTACTTGAACATGTTTAAACATGTTTTCATGGAAATGAGAAGAGGGAACAAGGGTGTGGGCATGAGTATATCAGGTGGAGGAGGCTAGGTGAGGTGGCAAGAGGGTAGTGGAGGTTAAAGGAAAACGGCATTTAGGTAATTCACTTTTTCTCTTGCTTATAAATACCCCTTCACTTCTTCAAATCTTCCCACCTCTTTATTTTTTCATATCTTCTTCATCTTTTATCCTAATGGAGAAATTATTTCTTTGAAACCGTAGAAAATTCCAGTGGCTATGACTTTCATTTGTACCACTTCTTAAAAATTTGAGCTTAGCCATGTCAAAATATTATTTTTTTACAGAGTGTTTTCGGACCTATGTTTTCAAGTCCGAAAATACTTCTTCTTTTGATCATATCTCCCTAAAAAAATCCAAATTGAGTAATTCTTTTTTTAAATGGTGGAGAAGATAATTTACAAGAAATTTCACTTTGAAAACATCTTCAAATTTCGAGAGTAACATAGCCAAAGCTCCTAGAGAAGATGACAAAATTTTGGGTCTAGTTTTGTGAATTCAACATTATCTAAAGTCCCTCCACCTCTCCAAAACAAGTCCTCACTTATACATGTCATGGATGAGATATAATCTACCATGGCCGAGCCTATTTCCAAATTTTAAGTTCAAAGATCAAGTTTTTCATAGTTCTAAAGTTATTTCAAGTTTTAAAAAGGGTTTCGCAAATTTTCGGTGAGTAAACTTCTAACTTCTGGAAAGATGTTGCCTCTACATCTATGATACTTATGTGTTATTTATGTATTATGTTAATGTTTGTATTATGATATGGTTTGGATGTATATGTATGTGGTAGCTTGTATTTTAGCATTTGACTTGAATCGATGGATTAAAGTGATGTGTTTGGATTCAAAGTTGTGATCTTTGTGATGCATGGTGATGATATGATTTAGTATTCATAATCTTGGAAATATGATTAAATGGTTTGGAAGTTAGAACTTGAAATCCATTTTGAAAATCAAATCGTTTACTAGTTTTGATTTAGTAAATGTTATGTTTTGTTTTACTTTAGTTTCCAACTTTAGTTAAAGTTTTTAAAACTCTTTTAAATTATATTTTAAAAGTAAGCAAAAGTGAAAAGTTAAAGTTTTGGATGGTAACTTAGAAAAGTAATTCTAAGTTATTACATTCATAGCGATAGTCGCTATTGGTGTAGTTCGGGGAATTTAACGATTTTCAAGTTTTAAAAGTGTTTCTTATAAATGTTTTTGAAAAACCATTTTCAAACTAAATTCGTAAGCATATAAGTTAACTATTACTTAATTAAGTATGTTTTGATAATTAATTTATTTATTAATTAAGAATAATTATTTATTAATTAATTAGTAGTTAAGTTAAGTAATTAGTAATTAATTAGTATTGATTAAGTAAGTTTATTGTTAATTAATTAAGAAAGTTTTAATTAATGATTAATAAAGTTAAGAGATAATTAAGTATTAATTTTTATATTAATTAAGTTTATTTTAATTAATTATTATTTAATTAGAGGTTAATTATATAATTAATTATTATTTAATTGGAGATTAATTTTTTTGATTAATTATTGATTAATTAGGATATAATCATTAATTAATCAAGACTTAACTATGATTAATTAAGGTTTAATTATGATTTATTAAGCTTTAATTTATAATTTAGAATCAAGGATTGTTTTTGTTTAATTATTAGTCAACGATTAATTATTTATTTATTAAATAAAGGGTTTAATTAATTATAATTAAGTTAAGATTTAATTAAAACTTAATTAAGATTTACTTATTTTAAATGAAGATTTAATTATTATTTAATTTTTAATTAAGTATAATTATTAATTGAGATTAATCAATATGATAATGATTTATTTAAAGATTAACTATTTTAAATAATATTTAATTATTTAATTAATAGTTAATTATTATTTAATTATTAATTATTAAGGTTTGATTATTATTAAATAAAGAGTTTAAATGTTATTTAATTAATAAATAGAAGTTTTAAAGTTTAAACCTACTTTATTTCTAAAAGATCGGTTTTGTTTTGAAAGCAAACTCTCTTTTAAAGAATATTTTATCCAAGGGATTTTCTTCGTCGATTACCCTTATGTAACCCCAATTGAATATGAAACCCAGTGACATTTGTTTAGCAGAATAAAACACCGTTCTACTAATTAAATTGTAATTGACATCTATTTAGCAGAATAAAACGCCATTCGGCTAATTAAATTGTATTTGACACTTGTTTAGCAGAATAAATCCTAGTTATGCTATTATATTGTTTTGAACATTGAATTGTATACCAGCAAATTTATATTTGATAAGAGATGTTTCGTATATGTGAATAGTGTTATGTTCTTTTGTATACATCCCCATACTTAGTTTATGTAATGTTTGAATGGAAACATTATCCCCTTTGAAGTATTTTGTTAAATCTTATGCATGGGTTTTGCAACGATAAAAAATGTTTAAATAAAGATGGTTTAAAATAAATAAATTATTTCAATAAAAATGTTTTAAAAGTAATTGATTATTTTAATAATAATGATTTAAAATCAACTAATTATTTTAATAATGATGTTTTAAAACTGATCAATCACTTTAATAATGATGTTTTAAAGATAACTAATAATTTAAATAATAATGAGATTAAGATTAATTAACCATTTTAATAAAGAGGTTTTAAAGGTTAATTAATTATTTTAATAATAAAAGTTTAAAGTTAATTAATCATTTAACAAGGATAATTAAAGTTAATTAATCTTTTTAAAAAGTATTGTTTTGAAGCAATGAATTGGGATTAAAGCTAATTTATTATTTTTAAAAAGCAATATGAAATAATTAACTGTTGTTTCAAAATTTAATCGAACAATTTAAATAAGGATATTGAAGTAATAAATTTAGGTTTTAAATAAATCAATCATTTTGATAAAGTTGTGTAAGGTTAAGATTTTATTGTGAAACACAAGCACAAGTTTGGTTTTAAAAGTAAAGTTCGACTCGGCTATGGAAAAATAGTTCCGTAAATGATATAGCTTATATGGAAAGGATTTAGTCATATTTTTAACATTAAAAGTTGAGGCATGGACTCATTTCCATCTTGAAGGTTAAAAATGTCGTCTAGGCAATGCCTAGAGGTAACACTCTCTCAACTTTCCCGCTTGGGATAGCACTTGTTTGCAATCGATGGGTAATAATAAGAATATGAAATTTAATTTTCATGTACGATCATTTTTAATTATCTCGTTAGTTGATTTATTAACTATCGGTTCAGCTTTCTTCATGGTGTATCGTCACCATAAAAACAATTTGTTGCTCTTTTGAGCATTGTTATCCTTTGTCGAAAATGACTAAACCTAAAGCACGAGTGGAGGCCAAGTAATGTGGGATTGCTCCCATTAGGGTATATTCACATCCACTCTAGATTGGATTCAGTTTGCACATTGAGATGTGAAATACTCGGATTATCAACATTTGTAAGGACATACTGTTATAACTATCCAAACTGATAATAGGATAGTGTACTATGATAATTGTTTATAATAAAGTCCTTTCTTTTCTAAAGACTTGATCTATATATTATATGTTACTCATTAAGTTTTGTGAGATTTTATTATTTCTTCTTTCTTCACCCTAAACCACCAGCCTTTCGGACACTTAAATGATTGGCAAACGAATACCAAGGATGTATTAAGTGTCATCTTTAGGTGTAAGAAAGGCAGTCTGTTACACTAATCATCCAAGGGAGCATCTTTATATGTCGCTCTTGGAATATAACTGTATTTACTATATTTTCTCTGAACGTGGAATCTATAGGATTATGTAATGAACATAAAAGTTTATTATTGAAATGTGTTTTGATAATTTTCATATTCATGTGCTCTTGATGTTATAGATATGACTGACTGATCTCATTTTGTCACCGAGAAATAACACTATTGATGACTGCAGCATCAATAATGCTTATTTTTAGATCTCAAATTGGGGGATGTTACACCTATTCGATCAAATCGAATCAATTTTATTTTCTACTACACATTATTTCATTTACTTTTGTTTTATACTCCATTAGCTTATCATCTATATACTACATGTGTATCAAATACACTTTCTACATTGGCAATAACTTATCGGTGAATATAACAAAGTATGTGGAACCATTTTGGTACTAATAGACTTGCGATTGCATACATCAATATGTACCACTCCGAAGAGTTCATCAACTATTATCACTATAACGACCCGTCATTTCGAACCATTCAAATTGACAATAATCCACACATGTCAGACTTGAATGGCTCAGAACAACAGATTGTTAATTTATATTTTGCAAAACTTAGCATATACAGTAAATAAATCAATCAAAGAATCACAGACACAGAGTAATACAACAATAAGCAGCGGAATAGATAAATAGTAATTCATGAAGCTACTACAGAACATTAGAGTTTAAAGTAAAATACAATCAGAAATCCTAATACAAAAAGTCTCAAGTACATAAACAAATGACAAGTCTGAACACTAATAACTGGAAATAATTGAAATAACTGGAAAGCTGAATGGATAAAGATAGATCTCCAAACAAAGCTCCAAGCTCCAAAGGTGACTCTCAAATGCTATGATACTCGGGCTGACCCAAGCATAAAGAAAAACCAAAAACACTCGAGTCAGGATTAACATTCTTATGCAGGTAAATCAACTCAAGTGAAATGTCCAAGTGAGATGCAATATAACTCAAAGGATGTTGGGATTCCATCCTTTAAGGCTCCAAGGAACTATCTACATACATAGTACAATATGCTACATAGATAATGCCTATCAGTAAAGTAAAATATTAAAATAGTGTTAAGGCGTTACCCATATCCCCCTTAACACATTTTTATATAAATATCGTAGTCTATATAGTACTGGAAACTCCACCAAACCAGTGGGCTATGACAAGGTACAACACAAACCAAACTCATAATGGGCGCGATAAGGCATATGACAAGGCACGCAAGCCAATGCCCAGGGTAGGGTACTACCGTTTTGCAGAACCGGGTTGGTGGTAACGCATAGCAGCTACTACCGCCCACCTTGAGACACACTCCCATAATCAAAGGTGCACCTAATCAAATCACAAAGTAATAGAATGGTTTCTAAGAAGCATGCTCGATCGGAGGTGCGACCACACTTGGCCTCAGTATATATAACTCATGTTTTAGTCACATCAAGCTGACCCGAGGGGGTCAGGGCTTCGTTCATACCTCATACAGACGTTAACCAAACCAACCTACTTCGTTCTGGATTCTTCACCACGTGCAAAGTTGTTAAAGTGGTTTTCGGTACTAGCAGAGAGTATGACAATATCCGATCCCGGTCTCTTTAACAACCAAACACTTATTTCACACCGTGGTCATTTTTCATTTCAAATAGTTCATACTTCATATTAAAATATCATATTCATTTCAAAATCATATCACTTTCGAAATCATATTCACTTTCGAAATCATAACCACAAAATAGGTTAAACCATCATATCAAAGTATTCGCATGTAAATCCATTAAATCTAAATCATAACAGTTCCAACTTAAACAGTTTGAATATTGAAAGTAGTTTATATATTGGAATAGTTATACATTAAACTAGTTTATATTTAAAAATAAGTTATAGATTAAAATAGTTTATATATTAAAAATAATTTATATATTTAAATTTGTTTATAAATTTAAAATAATATATATGTTAAAATAGTTTATATATTTAAAAGAGTTTATATCGAAAATAGTTTCAAATTAGAATTGTTTCTTTCAATTTCACAAATCAATTCAAATCAACTTTAGTTTCAAAATTCAATTTAAATCAATCACAGTTCAACAATTTCAATTAAAAAGGTTAAAGGTTCAATTCAAATTCTCATTAAAACCATTTTTAATTTATATCGATTTCAAATCAAGGTTTGAACTACAAATTTAAACCACTTCTAATTCTATAGGGTTCAAAATTTAAATATTCAAACATTTACAATAACTAAATTTGATAAATTTTATTTATATTTCAAAATTCAACTTTAATTTTCTTTAAATTTGAAATATTCACTTAATCATTTTTATAACATTTAAATCAAATATCAAATTACAAATTTAAATCAATATTAAATATTCAATTTCAATTTTATTTAAATTTGAAAATATTCATTTAATCACCTTTAATAAAAATCCAGTTATCAAGTTATAAAAATCATATCTTTAAAATCTCAAAATCAATAAGTTTCAAATCAATTTTTATTTAAATACAATTCTTAAACAAATAAAATTTCAAATCAATATCAATTTATCTTTCCAACCTTAATTTATTAAAGTTATTACAAAATCTATTTTAAAATATTAATAAAATTTTAAATAAATACTTAAACATATTATATATATATATATATATGTGTGTGTGTGTGTGTGTGTGTGTGTTAGTTAAATTCAATTGTTATTAAATTAAATTAAACCTTATTATTAAATCTATTTTATATTAAATCTTATTTTATATATTTAAAAATAATAAACTTATAAGTAAAATCTTAAAATTTACATCTTTCAAAACTTAACTTATAAATTTAAAATTTCCAAACATATAATTTTAAAAATCTAAATTTTACACACGTATTAAAATAAAATAAAATCTTTATATTATATTTGAAAATCAAAACACATATATTTTTCTTTTCTCAAAATTTTGGAAATCATTTAAAAATAGACCAATGGTGTCCGTATATAGTTTTCTATCCTATGGTCAAGTGATATGGATATTCATCATTTCAATCCGCAATAATTTAAATTTACGGGTATATATCATTTCAACTCGCAATCCCAAAATTTCAAAATCAATAAAATCGCTTGGGTTATCATTTCAACCCATAACGATTTTCCCTATCTATAAAATCATTCGGGTATGTATCATTTCAACACATAGCTAGGGATTTCCTAAACTAACAGGGAATTTGAAATGTGAGAATAATAGCATAATAATTTAAAATATCATAACATATGAATTACAAGCATGGATCATGCCTAACAATTTAAATATAATATATATACAACATGCGATGGTGTCATATGGTCAATTAACATAGGTTAACAAATGAAGATAATAACATATCATACTTAACAATCAAATCACCAATCAATTCAAATTTTAACAACAAATTTTAATCGTCATTTCATGTGAATTAAATTTACTAACTATAAGAATGTTAATCGTGAGTGATCGCTCACCATTCGAGGCTAGAAGGTGATGATAAAGTAATGGAGCAAAGCGGAGATCTACAACAAATCAAATCCAAGATCGAAGCGAAACCAATTCCAACAGCACAAATCAACAACCAAGCTTTTGAAAGAAAACTCCAAAGCAAAATCCAAAGCGAAGCACGATGAACTTGAATCGATGAAAACAATATATATATATATAATATACATATTCTTTTTTTTATATAAAGGAAAGAAAGCTAGGGGCTGGAGTTGTGGTCGAGCGGGCTAGAGCTTTGGTCGTGTTTGGCAATTTGGGTGGCAAAGGGAGAGTGGTGGAGAGAAGGAAGGTGGTGACGGGTTCAGGGAAGTGGGTCCGGGTCTAGTGGCTACATTAAGGTGGCTGACTTGCTAGGAGGATGCAGTCGACTGGAAGGGCCGTGGGGTGTTTGAGAGGCGGAGAGGAAGACTGCGATGGAGCAGAAGGGTCTGGTGGTTGGAGGCTGGGTTTGCTGTGATGGTCGGAGCTGTTCGGAGAAGGGAAGCGGCGTTGGAAGGAGGAGCAGGCAGAGAGATGGTTTCAGCCAGGAAAAGAGGATGTCCTAAGTAGTTGCATGGGTGGAGCGGAAGTGGAAGAGGCGGCCGGAGAGGGGAGGATTTGTAGGCTGCTGGTGGCGAGGTTGTGCGGCTGATGGAGAGGCGGCTGACAGTGGTGAATTTGGAGGGGCTTGACTGCAAGGAGGAGATAGAGCGGGCGGTGGGCTAAGGACGATGGAGGTTTGGGTCAAGGAGCAGTGGTCAGATGGGAGCTTGGTTGCGAGTCATGGTAGTGGAGCGGAGGGGAGGAGTAGGCGGGGAAAGAGGCGCAGTGCGTAAATGGTGAACTGGGTGTGGCGTTTAGGGTGCGGTGGCTATTAGGTCAGGGAGTGGGAGGCAAATAGGCAGCCGATGCGTGTTTCGGCGGAGGGGATAAAGGCTTGCGGTGAAGGGAAGGGTGGCGTATAGGCGATGGAAGTGGAAGGCCGAGAGAGGGGTTCGGTTTGAAGGAAACATGCAAATGCAGGGTTTATCAACAAAGAAGAAGAGCAAGTTATAAGAACGCAATATATATATATATATATATATATATATATTGGAACAAAATGAACAGAGGGAAGAGAAAAAGAATCTGAGCAACAAGAATATATATTTTGAAATAGGGAATAGTGAAAGTCAGCTACATAAATTCTGAAATAATAAAAGCAAATGGCTTTATGCTTTCAACCGGTGGACAAATGAATGGACATAGAAAACCCAAAGACCCCAAATGCGGAACCGATATGGCTAATTGTTTCGCAGATTTCGCCATGTACCGGACACTGAAATGCACAAATGAATATACTGTGGAGATCAGCACGACAAGATGAACATAATCGTACACAGATATCAGAAATACGACCTTCCTATCAAAACTCGATTTTTCGCTGCCAAACTGCTGCTAAATCGCCGAAAATAAAATAAACTGGGCTAGAGCAATCCAAATTTGGCAAAACGAAATACGTCGTCTCACTCAAAAAATGATTAAAAATTTTCTTATGTAAAAATATTCAGATTTCTAAAATATTTTATTACCAACAATTTTTTAACTGATTTAAATTGAAATTTCACAACTGAACAAACTTCCGTATTTCCCAATGAAAATCTGCTACTTGCTATTCTTAAATAGATGCATACCAAATATCAAATTTTCATTTCAAAAATTTATTGTTTATTTTCATGAAAAATTTAGTTAATTACGTTATTTAAATCGTTAAAATTTCCAGGTCATTGCACTCTCCCCCACTCAAAACTTTTCGTCCCCGAGAAGGAACGAGATAGGAGAATAGAGGAAACAGAAAGGAAAGATAGATTTGAAATACATAATACCAAATACAAAAATTAATTCAAAACCATATAAATTTCATTATTTGATATCTTATTAATTACATTTATGTTGTATACTATTCAATTACATGTTCTCATTACATTCAAACTTTTTTTTTCAGGAAAGTTTTATTAATGTTTCCATATGTAATTGAGCACTATACAATTTACCTTTTATTTACAACATTTCTATTAGGAAAAATTTTAGTTTGAACATTTTTATTACTTAAGTTTTCTCTTTTATAACCTTTAATTACATATTCACATTACAATTTAACTTTTAGAATATTTCAGGTAAGTTATATATGTTAAAGAATGAAATTGAGTATTATACAAATAAATTTTATCCTAGTTCAACTGTTTTAAGTTGTTTCAAATTCCATTTCTCATTTTAGACACTCTAATTTATCCAAAATTTTTGCTTCATTTCAATAATTGAAAATCAACATTTAACATAAAACTTAAGAGTTAAATTTCCGATTTCACTTCAAACCTTTCTGAAATAAATAAATATATATATATATACTTTATACATCAAATCATACTCAAGAAATTCAAATCAAATCCATTTTCCAAAACAAAGTGTAGCAAAGCTACTAAGTGGTCTCCCCACTTTGAGACTTGAAAATGAATGTCAATGATGTTGCAGTCATCATCGAAATTATTTCCCAGCGACATAAGAGGAGAGTACAGACTTGCTTCTTTTAAAATTCTTTGGAGACAATTTCCATTTGAAAATACTTTCAAATAATATTTTTCAAAACATTGAAAACCAAATTTAGAAAAGCACCAAAAATTAAATTCTCAAATCCTTAGTTTAAATTCATTTCATTTGCAAATCAGAATTATAAACCATGTTTAAAAAACTTCATCTCCTTATAACATACAACAATAGTTAATGGTTTAGGAATGTTGACAAAACAATAAATGATAATCTAGTACTATCATTTCTAACAACCAATTCATTTAACTATCTAATTTCAGAAAATTATACTTTTATATAAAATAGAATCATACAAAAAATTATTTCATTTACCAATTTCGAAAACAATATTGTGTCAGTTTGCTCTGTTCAAGTGTTTTGGAATTCCTATCGATAGCGTTAGCTAGACGAATCAATCAAAACCCAAAATTCAAACTTAACAACTCAATCAACACAATAAAACGTTTTTATACCAATTACAAATATGCTCCCTCATAGGATGATTCAAGAATGGATTCTAGAACAAGGATAGAGATTCAAATTTAGAGGGACCATAATCAAAGAGAATTCTAACTAAGAAGATAGGCTCGAAAGGAAAATAAGAAAATTAAATTACAAAAGAGGAAAGATGGATAGACTTATATTAATCGCGGCGACCTTAACCGGGTCAACCGAGACTCCATTTTCAGAAACAATGTGTCCAAGAAATCAGACTTCATCCCTCCAAAAATGGCATTTAGAAAATTGGCTTTCAACTGATGACTCCTAAGAGTTTCCAGCACATAGCCCAAATGAGATTCATGTTCCTTCTCAGTCTTAGAAAAGACGAGAATATCATCAACGAAAACCAGGACGAACTCTTTGAGAACATCGTGGAAAGCGCGATTCATGAGATCGATGAAGAAGGCAGGAGAATTGGTTAATCCAAAGGGCTTGACTAACCATTCATAGAAACCATTCTCTGCTCGGAAAGCTGTCTTGGGAATGCTCTCCGCGGTTACACGAAGCTGGTGAAAACTGGTAGCAAGATCGAGCTCTAAGAATAAGATCCATGTGGAATTCAATTTCCCGCTTGGGAGGAAGAGAAGCGACTTCACCAAAGACATCCAGAAATAGTTGTGCAACAGGGTGGAGTCAAGATCACCAGGCTGAGCATCTAGTGAAAAGATAAAACTGCCTGCATAATCCTGAGGCATCGACATTCGATCACAAGAGAATTACCTTGGTCGTCTACTAAAGAAACGGTTCGGGCTTTGTAGAAAATAACAGCATCATAACGCTTAAACCAATCACCCTAAATAAGATATCAAATGCATCAAAACCGAGGACATAGAAATCTCTGATGAATCGATGCCTGTTGTAAAGGAGTTTCACCCCTTCATAAATCATACTGAGGTTTGTGGGATCGCCGATGGGATCAGTCACACATTAGGATGAAGTTGCCAACTGAGGTTGCAAGATGTGCTCAAATTTATTACAGAGATTAACAGAAATAAAGCTATGGGATGCTCCAGTATCAGGAAGAACACGAACAGGAAAAGACAAGAATGGATTTTAGAACAAAGGTAAAGTTCCAAAATTCAAAAGAAATCCAAATCAAAGAGGATCCTAACAAAGGATTTCAAGCTCGAACAAAGATGATTCTGTAATTAATTTTACTCATTCTAGGGTATTACTACCCTATCTCTAATGAGTTTTTTTTCTCCATAAGCTAAGTTTTGCCTAAACCAGAGCTTTGATACCACATGTAACGACCCGTAATTTCGAACCATTTAAATCGACAATAATCCACACATGTCAGACTTGAATTGCTCAGAACAAAAGATTGTTAATTTATATTTGGCAAAACTTAGCATATACAGTAAATAAATCAATCAAGAATCATAGACACATAGTAATACAACAATAAGCAGTGGAATAGATAAATAGTAGTTCATGAAGCTATTACAGAACATTAGAGTCTAAAGTAAAATACAATCAGAAATCCTAATACAAGAAGTCTCAAGTACATAAACAAATGACAAGTCTGAACATAAATAACTGAAATAACTGGAAAGCTGAATGGATAAAGATAGATCTCTAAGCAAAGCTCCAAGCTCCAAAGGTGAGTCTCAAATGCTATGATACTCAGGCTGACCCGAGCATAAAGCAAAACACAAAACACTCGAGTCAGGATTAACATTCTTATGCAGGTAAATCAACTCAAGTGAAATGTCCAAGTGAAATGCAATACAACTCAAAGGATGTTGGGATTCCATCCTTTAAGGATCCGTGGAACTATCTACATACATAGTACAATACGCTACATAGATAATGTCTATCAGTAAAGTAAAATATTAAAATAGCGTTAAGAAGTTACCCATATCCCCCTTAACACATTTTTATATAAATGTAGTAGTCTATACAGTACTGGAAACTCCACCAAACCAGTGGGCTATGACAAGGTACAACACAAACCAAACTCGTAATGGGCGCGATAAGGCATATGACAAGGCACGCGAGCCAATGCCCAGGGTAGGGTACTACCATTTTGCAGAACGGGCCGGTGGTAACGCATAGCAACTACTACCGCCCACCTCGAGACACGCTCCAATAATCAAAGGTGCACCCAATCAAATCACAAAGTAATAGAAAAGGTTTCTAAGAAGCATGCTCGATCGGAGGTGCAACCTCACTTGGCCCGGGTATAGCTCCTGTTTTAGTCACATCAAGCTGACCCGAGGGGGTCAGGGCTGCGTTCATAACTCATACAGACGTTCGACAAATCAACCTACTTCATTCTGGATTCTTCACCACATGCACAGTTGTTAAAGTGGTTTTCAGTACTGGCAGAGAGTATGACAATATCCGATCCTGGTCTCTTTAACAAACAAACGCTTATTTCACACCCTAGTCATTTTTCATTTCAAACAGTTCATACTACATATCAAAATATCATATTCATTTCAAAATCATATCACTTTCAAAATCATATTCACTTTCGAAATCATAACCACAAAATAGGTTTAACCATCATATCAAAGTATTCGCATGTAAATCCATTAAATCTAAATCATAACAGTTCCAACTTAAACAGTTTGAATATTGAAAGTAGTTTATATATTGGAATAGTTATACATTAAACTAGTTTATATTTAAAAATAGGTTATAGATTAAAATACTTTATATATTAAATATAGTTTATATATTAAAATATATTTAAATTTGTTTATAAATTTAAAATAATATATATGTTAAAATAGTTTATATATTATAAAAGAGTTTATATCGAAAATAGCTTCAAATTAGAATTGTTTCTTTCAATTTCACAAATCAATTCAAATCAACTTTAGTTCCAAAATTCAATTTAAATCAATCACAGTTCAACAATTTCAATTAAAAAGGTTAAAGGTTCAATTCAAATTCTCATTAAAACCATTTTTAATTTATATCGATTTCAAATCCAGGTTTGAACTACAAATTTAAACCACTTCCAATTCAATAGGGTTCAAATTTTAAATATTTGAACATTTACAATAACTAAATTTGATAAATTTCATTTATATTTCAAAATTCAACTTTAATTTTCTTTAAATTTGAAATATTCACTTAATCATTTTTTATAACATTTAAATAAAATCTCAAATTACAAATTTAAATCAATATTAAATATTCAATTTCAATTTTATTTGAATTTGAAAATATTTATTTAATCACCTTTAATAAAAATCCAGTTATCAAGTTATAAAAATCATATCTTTAAATCTCAAAATCAATAAGTTTCAAATCAATTTTTATTTAAATATAATTCTTAAACAAATAAAATTTCAAATCAATTTCAATTTATCTTTCCAACCTTAATTTATTAAAGTTATTACAAAATCTATTTTAAAATATTAATAAAATTTTAAATAAATACTTAAACATATTATATATATTAGTAAAATTTATTTTATTAAATTAAATTAAACCTTATTATTAAATCTATTTTATATTAAATCTTATTTTATATATTTAAAAATAATAAAATTATAAATAAAATCTTAATATTTTCATTTTTCAAAACATAACTTATAAATTTAAAATTTCCAAACGTATAATTTTTAAAATCAAAATTTTACACACATATTAAAATAAAATAAAATCTTTATATTATATTTGAAAATCAAAACACATATATTTTTCTTCTCTCAAAATTTTGGAAATCATTTAAAAATAGACCAACGGTGTCCGTATATAGTTTTCTATCCTATGGTCAAGTGATACGGATATTTATCATTTCAATTCGCAATAATTTAAATTTACAGGTATATATCATTGCAACCCACAATCCCAAAATTTCAAAATCAATAAAATCGCTTGGGTTTATCATTTAAACCCATAACGATTTTCCTTAATCTATAAAATCATTCGGGTATATATCATTTCAACATATAGGGATTTCCTAAACTAACAGGGAACATGCAGTGTGAGAATAATAGCATAATAATTTAAAATATCATAACATATCAACTACAAGCATAGATCATGCCTAACAATTTAAATATAATATATATACAACATGTGATG
Organism: Allium fistulosum; assembly: GCA_030737815.1. Classification (NCBI taxonomy): domain Eukaryota; kingdom Viridiplantae; phylum Streptophyta; class Magnoliopsida; order Asparagales; family Amaryllidaceae; genus Allium; species Allium fistulosum. The sequence continues at coordinate 1,136,245,501 of CM060904.1, forward strand.
GTGTCATATGGTCAATTAACAAAGGTTAACAAATGCAAATAATAACATATCCTACTTAACAATTAAATCACTAATCAATTCAAATTTTAACAACATATTTCAATCGTCATTTCATGAGAATTAAATTTACTAAATATAAGAATGTCAATCGTGAGTGATCGCTCACCTTTCAAGGCTAGAAGGTGATGATAAAATAATGGAGCAAAGCGGAGATCTACAACAAATTAAATCCAAGATCGAAGCGAAACCAATTCCAACAACACAAATCAACAACCAAGCTTTTGAAAGCAAACTCCAAAGCAAAATCCAAAGCGAAGCACGATGAACTTGAATCAATGAAAACAATATACATATATATATAATATACATATTCTTTTTTTTATAAAAGAAAGAAAGCTAGGGGCTGGAGTTGTGGTCGAGCGGGCTAGAGCTTTGGTCGTGTTCGGCGGTTTGGGTGGCAAAGGGAGAGTGGTAGAGAGGAAGTTGATGGTTGATGTGCACGTAAATGTGCATATTTTTACCACCATATTTAATCTATTTAAATTAAATAAATGATCATATTGGGTGTTTTAAATTGTTTAAACCGAAATTCAAATTATTTGAAATCATCACATATTCATCTTCATCCAAGGGCAAAATGGTCATTTTTGTGCGTATATTAATTTGAAGAAATTTAATTGTAAATTTCTATATTATTTTGTAGGAATTTGGCTTCATATACAAGTGGTTTCATGAAGATATATGCATGCACAAGAGTGAATACAAAGGAATGGGGATGGAAATAATTCGTTTCATGGATCATGGAGGACCCCACCTACCCATCTATCTTAATATACAAATTAGGGGCTAATGCACATGCTAATAGAGTTTAAAGCTTCATGCACACTTAAATGATGATTATTTTATGCTAATGATTACTTGCCCTCCACACTTCCTAAGAGGGTATTTTGGGCATTCCCCAAAAAGTGGATTAGGGTTTCGTATATGTATAAATACCCCTTATGCTTCATGTAACCTCTCTTCTCTTAGACTCTCTTTCTCCTTAGTTTAGTTTAGGATCAAAAATAAAATGAGAGCTCTCTTTCTTTTCATGGCTACTTAGCCATTTCTTTTATGTAATTTTTTTATGCAATTTAATACATGCTCTTTTCATTTACATGATTTTTCCTTTCATGTTAGTAGTGTAAATTTATCTTTCATGCAAGTAGATTAGTGTTTATTTCTTGTTAATTAGTTCTCTTTTTCATTAGCTCTCTTATTCCTCTTCTTTTTATTCTATGTTGCATGCTACAATTGTTGATACGATAACAAAAATGAGAGGCTAAACCCTTTCAATTTAGGGGTAATGAAGCTCTTTAATTATGTAGCTTCAACTTTTTGATAATTATTGCTTTCTTTTTGTGCTTAATGACAATGCTTGAAGTGGTTTAACTTGTTATTTTTGCTTTGAATTTGATAGCCTATATTGTTGACACCAAATAAACTATGCTTAAACAATCACTAAACACCAATTACCTCTTCATCTACATATGATTATGGTAATGAAGTGAATGTTGAAATCAAAATTTTATGGTCTATATTTATAATTAATAGTTAATAGGTCGTGCTTAAAATAGATTTTACTTTCAACTTGTTGTCATTTTTCATGAGATTTAGTAAGTGGTTTAAGGGGGGTGTTATAGTTTGATAGCTTATGTTGAGCTAATTAATAGCACAAATATGTCATACTTATGATAAACACATCAATAAAACTCACTAATGACCAAAAAAGAGAGATCATAATTTCATGTTTTGTAGAACTATGTGATCTAGAGAGTGGATTTATCTCTGAATTTTCATTTTATTCTCATAGTTTTCATTCACTTTTGTAGCTGTTAGTTTGTTAGTTTTCTCATTTTCTAGCTTAACACTCTCTAAATCTTTGGTTAATTTGATTGAAAAGAAATTTAAAATCTAACAATTCCCTTCTGATCGACCCGTACTTGCCACGTACTAAAATTGTACGTCGTGCGCTTGCTGTTAAATTTTATTATAAATTCGCTCGACGGATTTCTAATCGATAGAATTCTCATCGACCATGTTTTTGGCGCCGTTGTCGGGGAATTGTTTTGATTTTATTTTCTATTACTTGAGTTATTTTGTGTGATTTTATTGTGTGTTTGTTTGATTTTTGTGTGCATTTGTTTGTATGCTTGTTGTTCTAATTTCCTTTTCCATTTGCATTTTCATTATTTAAAAAAAAGCATACACAATTTCAAAAAGAAAAAAAAACTATTCCATTCGACTTTCCATTTCATTTACAAGTTCTTATTTTACAACTTCAAAAAAAAAGTTTACATTTTTGACATTTCTTCAACAATTGTACAACTGCATATCCTTCCCTGTGCATATCAGTTCTTCAACTTCTCCACTGTGAACACCTACACACCCACAAACATTCTCCTACCTCCTTGCTTCAACCAACCAGCAGCCACAACAAACACCATACCATCACTTATACTATTCCATCACAGCACCACATTTGCCAAACCTCCACTGTCATCCACCACTTCAACATCCTCTGCCCAGAACTTCACACAAGCATTCACTTACTAACCACTTCACTGCTCCTCTATTACAAAAACAAGAAATTGCCCACACTTGCATCTCCTCTGTCCTTAACCATAACCACCATCTTCCCCTACCAATATTTCACCATTGCCATAATACAAACTACCATTTTCTCTCACATCCTCTTTTCCTCTCATTTCTTCTTCACAGTCAAGACTCCAACTTCTGCTACAAAACAATAACCCTTCAACCAAGAGAACATTCAAAACAACACTTCACACTTCAAACACGACCAAACTCTTCAAACTGCCTTCATACTCCTCAATCTTCTACCATCAAACTCCACCAACACCACATACCTGCCCTCCTCTGACCATCTTTCAACTTCACTGCCACTAAACTCCCATACTGCTTGCAAATCCACCTTCACCACATCTATCAACTCCAAACCCATATCCTCTGTGTCATTCATTGCCACTGTCTCCACATACCATGCTACAACACTTCAGCAACCTCAAATCTGCACAGCCACTTCACCATAACCAAATCTTCCCACAACATATCCACATCATAACTGTTGTATCAAAAACTTCTACCATCAGCAATACTGAAACCTGCACATCCACCAACCACTTAACTACCATCCACAACTTTTTGCCATAGACCTTCTAACTATCACAACATCAACCTCTCATAACACTTCCTTGCTGCTCATAACACTGTCACTTCACCACAGCAACGACTACAAACTACCATACAAACCCATCATCTATAACAAACTCCTCCTTCATCTTCAACTTAAACTCACCACTGCATCGACAAACTTCACAGCAGCCATCATTCACACCAGCCATCATTCAACCAAATTCGCACTATCATCCCATTTCATCAACTACACACTGCACCATTGATCACAAAACACTATGCACTATTGCACTTCCATTCCATTCCATCGATCACAAGAAAAACTTGCCACTCAAAACAAGCCATCGAGCAATCGCTGAATCAGTCGCCTCGACTAAACACTACAACTCGCCCCAAATCGACTTCGCAACCGCCTCAACAATCCCCAAATTCACCACTTCAAAATCGATGACCATAGCCTTCTTATTTGAGGGTGAGAATCGAAATTTTTTTTCCTCTCGAATTAAGACGTGAATTTGCGAATAAGTGAACTTGTGTTTGATTTTGTGAAGCCAGTGAATTTGGGTTTAGTAATATATGTTAGTGGGTCGGGTTTGGAAATTTTGTGTTTAATTTAGTCATTCTTTAAATTCTTCTACAAGTGTGTTAAAATTTCCCTTGTTTAAATCTTCATTAGTTTGACTAAAAAAAACATATAAGTTAAGTGTTGTTTTATTTAGAAATATTTTGTTTTGATTTGTTTCTTTTGATTTTGATTGTTTTGATTTTCCATTATTTAGTTTCTCATTTAAAAATAATAATTATTATTATTAGAAAAAAAATTTAAAAAAAGGGTTGTTTCAATTGGTTTTAGTTTTTTTCCTTTGTTTTAGTTACTCTTTTTATTATTAACTAAAATTGCATTAAAAAAAATTAAAAAAAACATTATTGTATATATATCTTGTTTTTATTTACAAGTTGTAGAAGCAGATAAAGAAGAATAAGTTGCTTGCTTTGCTTAGCTTGCCAAAAAATTTGCTTGCCTTGCTTAGCCTGCCAAAAAAATAATAACTGCTTGCTTGCTTATAAAAAAAATTTGCTGCTTTTAAACCCTATTTATTGTTTTTATTTGCCTTGCATTGTTGTTTGCTTGCATTTTAGAAAGAAAAAAATTCCATCGTAGTTGCATTGTTAATACACGTTTAATTTCTGCTTTGCATTTCATCCTAGAGTTTTGATTAATAATAACGGTTAGACATCGATTACCCTTAATTGTATATTGACAATTTGTCCTCTTTCGACAATTTAATTTCTTGATGTCTAGGCTACGGCAGAGCAATAACTATTTATAAATAATACGGTGATTCATAAATATTATAGTGGTTGTTTCGCTGAAGGTACTTAAACCTTCGGCTGCATTGCTACGGTGATTCGTGGTGCATCGATAAATCCTGTCTGTTACCTAGCCGAGAACTATCTTATTGAACTAAGACAAAGTGTGATTATACAATTTTGGGTTAGAAGCTATTTAGGATAAATAATTCGTAATTAAATCCTTGCATTCATTTAGTTGCATTAGTTCATGCATATAAAAAAATTCAAAATCAAAAACTAAAAAAAATTGTAAATATTCCTTGATTTTGTTTTTAAATCCTTTCCTTTGAATTGTTTTTAATCAAAAACAAAAATCCAAAAAAAAAATTAACCTTTTCAAAAACAAAAATCAATTTTCCATTTTGAAAAATAAACTCTATTTGTAAATAATTTTCCTTTATAAAAAAAACTAAAAACATTCTTGAAAATGTCTGAAATTCCATGTTCACATGAATTTTACTACAGTTGTGAAAATCAATATAATCCATATAATTTCATACCAAATTCTTATGGATATTTCAACAACAACTATTGTGTAAACAATTCGAATTTCGAACCGCAAAATTTTCAAAATAATGGTCAACCATCAACCTTTGAAAGGTGTATTGAAAGAATTGGATCTTTACTTGAACAACAAAATCACATGAATGATTTGTTGAATTCATATCTATGCAACAATTCAAGTCAAAGTTTTCAAAATAATCAAAATTTGAATTCACTTCCAAATTCTAATGATTTTGATTATAACCCATGCCAATTCAATTTCGAGCTCCAAAATGAATTTCAAAATCACAATGGAAATGTGAATCACTTTTTAAATGAATTTGGCAATGGGAATAGTTTCAATAATGGTGCGATCGAAATTCTCTGTTCTCAACGAATTCAAATTGAAAATTCTCAAATTAATAATCATGAATTTGATTTAGTTGAGCAAACGGACAAAGATTACGAGGATTTGTTGCGTGAAACCTACAAAAAATTTCGTGAGAAACAAAAACAAATCCCAACATGTGAAAAATCAAATGATAATCCATCGTTTATCGAAATTGACGATTCTTATTCTCAACAAGTCCAAATCGAAAATCCTCAAGTTAATAATTATAAATTGGATTTTGTTGAACAAATGAACAAAATTTACGATGATCACACGAATTTGTTGATTGAAACATACAAAAAATTACATGAACAACAATATCAAATCCCAATGTGTGAAGAGTCGAGTGATAATCCATCTTTTACCCAATTTGACGATTTTCAAACAACTTTCGAAATTGAAAACGAAAATCTTAACGGAGTTGTTGAAAATATGGTAAATGAGTTGGATTTCAATTCTTTTGAGGGTGTAGAACCAAATTTAAAATTCGATCTTCCTTTTCTCGATTTCAAAAATTTGAATACAGAAAATTCGGATTTTGAACTTGAGATTCGCAATGAAGTTGTTGATAATCCAACAAAGGAAGACGAATTTAACAAACACGATTTCTATGGACTTTTTGAATATGAGTTGTTAAATTTCGAAGGGGAAGATTTAAATCGCCATTTTGATTTTAAAATCAATAATTCTTAGGAAGTTTTCAATGATAGGTTTGAATTTCAAATTGGTGAAAATAAACTTGAATTTCAATCAATCGTTTTATCAACCTAAAAAATAATCGAAAATAAAACAACTCGTACAATTTTCAATAAAACGACATTCGTTTTTCCAAATCAACATTCAAATTTAAAATCTTTGAAGGTTTGGTTTTTCAAGATTCAGCTGCGTCTCGCGTACTTGACGAGACAAATGAATTGGTCTATGGAAGACCGTTTGATTTACTTTTTAACGATATACTTTCTGATGCCGTGTAAATACATTTCATTTTCATGTAAATAATAATAAATGTTCCTTTCACTTGGTTTGACTGTGGGGACACAGTCAAAATCAAGCGTGGGGGGAGCTCATCTTCATTTTTTTAAATTTTCGTTTTTTTTTATTTTCGTTGTTTATTTTTGCATTTTCTTTCAAAAACTCAAAAAATTTAAAAAAAAACAAAAAAGAAAGAAAATCCAAAAACAAATTTTCTTTTAGCATTTTGATTTATTTTTAAAGAAACACTATAGGATAAATATATAGTTTTGGTTTATTAAATTGGAATTTTTGAAAATTTATTTGTCTCAATAAAAATAAAAATAAAGTTTGATTACAAATAACGATGGTATAACTAGTATATAGGAAGATTCATACGTGTTGATTATAAAATATCCTAATAGACGATCTTTGTTTTAAAAAGTGGTGAATTCAAATAAAAGGATATAACATTTTTTTGTCTTCTAAGTTAAATGGTGCTAAGATGATTTTGCAAAACTCTCTCATCAAAAAAAACAAAAAAAAACACACAAAAAAATATTTCTTGTATATATTTATTAACACCTACGGTCGATAGGTGTACACACTTATGTGTACACTCGCCATTCTCTGTACCCTTCTCACGTAAGCCCGAAAGGTAGTGCATGATCGGTATATCTGGTCTCAGTTTATCTGAGCTAGGTGTATGTATATAAAAATTCTTTTATTAATAATGCCTACAGTCGATAGGTGTTCACACTCGTGTGTTCACTCGCCGCGCTCTATATTCCCCTCACATAAGCCCGAAAGGCAGAGCATGGGTAATATATCTGGCCTTAGTTTTCCGAGTTAGGCATATGTAAATACTGTAAATATAATAAAATTTTCAAAAAAAAATAGAGAGAGTAAGAAAATTAAATCCAAACACTATTTTAACTTGTTTGATTTGACATGTTATTGAAAAGAAATGAAAATGCCACTTTGATAAACTTTGATAATCAACTAAGGATCCATTTCATAGTTACACTGTGTTATCAACTGAAACAACGAGTTAAACTACAGTCTATTTGTTATGATAACTTGATTTTTGTTGGATGTTTTGATGAGTAAATGACTTAAATTTTCATGACAATGACCAAAACCTATATTTAACTTACTTGTGTCGATTTAAAAGTAAATCCTTCATTTGTACACATTTTCAAAAACTTACATTCATCTCTTTGTAAAAAAATCTTGCATTTTGTAAATATTTTCATATCGCATTTGGATTTTGTGGGTAGTATCCGCTGAAAACCCTCACGAGACAACACTCGTCCTACTGGGGACACCCGGAGGTTTAACGGCTTGTTGCGTACGTTAAATGCAATCGTTCTCCCTATGAAAACGGATTTATCTTAGTTTTTCTTTATTCGAGGACGAATAAAAAGTTAAGTGTGGGGGCATTTGATGTGCACGTAAATGTGCATATTTTTACCACCATATTTAATCTATTTAAATTAAATAAATGATCATATTGGGTGTTTTAACATGTTTAAACCGAAATTCAAATTATTTGAAATCGTCATATATTCATCTTCATCCAAGGGAAAAATGGTCATTTTTTTGCATATATTAATTTGAGAAAATTTAATTGGAAATTTCTATATTATTTTGTAGAAATTTGGCTTCATATACAAGTGGTTTCATGAAGATATATGCATGCACAAGAGTGAATACAAAGAAATAGAGATGGAAATAATTCATTTCATAGATCATGGTGGACCCCACCTACCCACCTATCTTAATGTACAAATTAGAGGCTAATGCACAAGCTAATAGAGTTTAAAGCTTCTACTTAAATGATGATTATTTGATGCTAATGATTACTTACCCTCCACACTTCCCAAGAGGGTATTTTGGGCATTCCCAAAAAAAGTGGATTAGGGTTTCATACATGTATAAATACCTCTTATGTTTCATGTAACCTCTCTTCTCTTAGGCTCTCTTTCTCTTAGTTTAGTTTAGGATTAAAAATAAAATGAGAGCTCTCTTTCTTTTCATGGCTACTTAGCCATTTCTTTTATGTAATTTTTTTATGCAATTTAATACATGCTCTTTTCTTTTACATGTTTTTTCCTTTCATGTTAGTAGTGTAAATTTAACTTTCATGCAAGTAGATTAGTGTTTATTTCTTGTTAATTATTTCTCTTTTTCATTAGCTCTCTTTTTCCTCTTCTTTTTATTCTATGTTGCATGCTTCAATTGTTGATACGATAACAAAAATGAGAGGCTAAACCCCTTCAATTTAGGGGTAATGAAGCTCTCTAATTATGTAGCTTCAACATTTTGATAATTATTGCTCTCCTTGTGCTTAATGACAATGCTTGAAGTGGTTTAACTTGTTGTTTTTTCTTTGAATTTGATAGCCTATATTGTTGACACCAAATAGGCTATGCTTAAACAATCACTAAGCACAACTTACTTCTTCATCTACATATGATTATGGTAATGAAGTGAATGTTGAATCAAAATTTGATGGTCTATATTTCTAATTAATAGTTAATAGGGCATGCTTAATATAGATTTTACTTTCAACTTGTTGTCATTTTTCATGAGAATTAGTAAGTGGTTTAAGGGGTGTGTTATAGTTTGATGGCTTATGTTGAGCTAATTAATAGCACAAATATGTCATACTTGATAAACACATCAATTAAACTCACTAATGACCAAAAAAGAGAGATCATAATTTCATTTTTTGTTGAACTATGTGATCTAGAGAGTGGATTTATCTCTAAATTGTCATTTTATTCTCATAATTTTCATTCACTTTTGTAGTTGTTAGTTTGTTAGTTTTCTCATTTTCTAGCTTAACACTCTCTAAATCTTTGGTTAATTTGATTGAATAGAAATTTAAAATCTAACAATTCCCTACGGATCGACCTGTACTCGCCATGTACTAAAATTGTACGCCGTGCGCTTGCGGTTAAATTTTATTTTAAATTCGTTCGATGGATCTCTAATCGATAGAATTCCTGTCGACCAGTGGTGGGTTCAGGGAAGTGGGTTCGGGTCTAGTGGCTGCAGTAGGGTGGCCGACTTTTTAGGAGGATACGGTCGACTAGTGTAACAACCCGTGATTGCGGTTACCAAATAATAAATTAAAATTGGAATTTTAATTTAATTGGAGCTATTAATGCTTTTTTTTATGTGACTAATTTGTTCAAAAGTTAGTTATTTCAAATAAATTAATATTTTGGGCCTAAGTGTAAAATGGAGAATTTAATGGAAATTAATTAGGGTAAATGGAAATTTATAATATTGCAAAATTTTATATGTGTAAAATAGTGCAATATTTGAATTGGGAATTTAATTTACAATTAAATTGCAAAACGGTGATTTTGGGCAATTTTGACTAAAATGTGTTTTGGAATAAATAGGGGTTAAATTGTAAGTTGGAAAATATTGTGATGTAAAATTTTATAACTATAGCTAAATTATTTTGGTAACATATTTTAAAATTTTATGGGTAAATAATGTGTAGTTTGTACTTAGAGAAATTAGCTAACTTGAGATATGGAACATATTCTAAGTCCTAATGGGTATTAGGCCCACTAACCCACTTCCATTAGCCTATAAATCATCTTTTACCCATTTGTTTCAGCCAACATCTCAAACTCCTAACCCTCATTCATTCCAACCCTAATCAAATTCCTAAAACCCTAAACCTAAAAATGGCCTCCATGCTTAGGAAAGCTCCATCCTCTCTTATATTGGCTTAAGCTAGTTAAAGTAAGGGAAGGTAATGCAAAAACCCTCTTGTAATCCATTTCTAACTCTCTTTAATTTCTGGAAATCATGTTGTAACTCTTGGTTTTATGTGTTTTGGTATTTTTCTAGCTCCTTGATCATCATCTCTTAGCTTTGGTTAGTGCCATATAGGTGTTTGTTCTTTTGCTTGAGAGGAATACTAGGTAAACCCTCTCCTAATCTATGTATAAGCATCTCTTAATTTCTGAAATTATTTTGTAATCCTCTTTTTTTTGTACATTTAGATTGTGAAACTCTTTGATCTTCTTTTCATTGCTTGGGAAAGAGGTAATATATGCTAGCTGAAATTATAATTAGTTTATTGCTGTTAGTAAATTAGGTATATATCATTCATCTTAAATCGGAATTAAGATTTTCTTGAAGTTCTAGAAAGCTTATTCTGTACCCTATAACTTTTATGTTTTGTGCTTTGCCTAACTTTGAGGTTTGAATGGTCGAAATCATGCTTGTTTGTCGCTGACCTGACAACAAACTACAGGGTTGATAAAATAAAAATCTAAAATTGATTTGGCCATAAGTTACTCGTTTCTTATCCAAATCTAATAATTTTGGATGTTCTGGAAAGCTTAGATTTAGAGCTAAAACTTTCATGTTTTGAGTTTCATGAAATTTCGAAGTTAATTTGGTCAAAACTGTGCATTCTTACAACTGTCCCGAGAGCACAACGACAGTGATATAAAATTTAGATCTGAGAAAGTCATAGAATTTTCATCTCTGGTCGGAATTTGACGATCTTGGTCATTCCGGAAAGCTTAGAAACTAAGCTACAACTTTCATTTAATTCATTTTGCCAGAATTTGAAGTTTACTATGCCAAAATTGTGGTTTTTCATCTCTGGCCAGTTAGTGCATAGCTATAGGCCTTAGTCTCTTTTCTCCTGTTGTTTTCAGCGTAGAACCCCGACTTTGCGACACCATCCCGGACTCGTCCTTTGTCGGATTTCATCATTTTTGGTCTCGTTAAAAAGATGAGATCGAGATCTTTAACCATGAAAAGTTTGGTTTAGATCTGGGTGCATTAGATACTTCGTTTCTATTGCCGAAGTAGCACCCAGAAACTGTTTTACAATAGTGATCATTTTCAGTTATCGTCGGACCAACTTTGAAACATTGTCGTTTCTTCGTTTCAAGTCAAAACCGAACGATTATTGTTGCATATCAAAGTAGGAGTACTTTACTACGCTCCTGCAAATTTTCATCAAGATCCGAGTTCATGTGACCCTTCGACCATGTCGTCGAAGTGGGACCTTTACACTGTTTTGACACAGTAAAGTTTTATGATTTTTGTCCGACTTTGAGACGACGCCGTTTCTTCGTTTCTAGTCGGAATTTCCCGATTCTTTTTGCAGTTTGGACCAGAGATGTTGGACTATATGCCTACCAATTTTCATGCCATTCGGATTCAGTTTGCTGGTCCGAATAATTTTCCAAACTTGGGTTCGCGTCATTTTTGGACTATTTTCCAACACTTAAAATATTTTCAGTGATTTTCTGGTTTTATTGATTTATTTGAGATTTGTCTCTAGATTTCGTACACGGGTTTTCTGAATTATTTTCAAAGGATTTTTCACCCCTAAATGGCTTTCGAAATTATTATATAATATTATTTTTAATTATTAAATTAATTACTCCATAATAGGAGAGTTTTCAAAAGCCATTTTAAAGTGATTTCAAAATCAATTATAAATCCGTTTCGCACCATTATTTTCTATAATAAAAATCTCACACTCACTTTTTAGCACGTCGAGCGAAGTGGAAAGGTGCTTAAACGGTTAGGAAATCTCCGGCCTATGGAACCGTGTGTATTTTCTTTCCGGTTAATCCCCGACCTATTCGATTGATCGTTTTGACCTTTGGGTCTAGTTTACCGATGATACGAGGTGGACTTTTTATTGTTTGGAGTGTGATCTTGCTATTGGTTAGTAAACCGTTTAGTGCGAACGTGGGATATGAGACTCATTGTTAACACTTTACGGGTTCCTCTCCAAGAAGTTGGTGACACATTAGCCTTTGGGCGGCCAGTACTGGACCTCTGGGTCACCACGCCTCTGGGCAACCGTCTCTGGACACCTGCTCTATGGAGCAGTTTATTTTTCGGCATGCGCCTCTGGGCCTTTATCCTTCTGGGAAGGATCTTGCCGTCTCGCGCGTTCCGCATCTGTGTGAGTGATCGATCACAACTCTACAGTACTTGGCAACAACGACTCTGGTCGGTGCACGTGCAATATTGGTATTATTTGATGATTTTTTTATATCCATTCGAGTACCGCCATTCGGTGTTGGTTCTATGGAACCATACGATGTAAGTGCGATTGCATTGTGGATTCACAGTATCTCTGGACACTGCTTTTCAGTGTTGGATTTCATTGACTTTTCAGTATATCCCCATTGCTCTTTGGAGCATCGATCTTTGCTTGGGCATTGATTACAGACTCCGGTCACTCTTGGGATTATTGCCTATGGGCATCTTTTTATGGCTTTGGCTACGCCGATGATATGAGGCGATTTTATTTATTCTACACTTTGGTGTTGATTTCTCTTTGGAGATTTTTATTGTTTATTGATGATTAGGGATCGTCATTATATTCATGTGGTTCATAATATACTTCTCTTTGGATAAGTACTGTTTTATTTATGTACCGCATTATTATTTATCTCGGTTATTACTGATTGTTTAGCTAGCCTGACCCGAGTGTTTTCGCTCGGGTCAGACCGAGTTGTTTCAGGTTAGGTCTCTGGACTTAGCTTCTGTGCTTCCGCTTGGACATTATCTGCTATGCTGATAGATAGCGCTTTTATTTGTCCACTATTCCGCTACTCTGTTATTATTCAGACTTTGATATGTACATATTTTTAACCCACATGTGTGGGCAGTGGCTTTGTACCCACTTATTGTATTTGGATCTGTATTGACGATGTATTGTTCTGGGATTTTATATCTGTTATGTGATTCTGTTCTGTGATGTTTTATCATTTATTATTATGCTTTGTCCTGATAGATCTTTAGCCATTTGTAATTTTGTTATAAGTATTTACCGAATATGTCGAACCACCTGATTGAGAAAAAAAATATAGATACCATCCTTTCGACGTATTCAGTAGATAGTTATAGCTTGATTACAAATGGTCGCTTCCAATATACTCTATTCTCCGCTTTAACAGACAGTATTACTCCCGTAATACTCTTTGTTACAGTGGGTCTCAGAGTGGGGCATTACAGCTTGGTATCGGAGCCTGGTTTCAGGGATAAGCATAATAAACACAGAACAGATACACTTAGTACAATACATTTTAAATTAGATCCGAATTAAATCAAATCCCTTCCTTAGGTTTATTGATAGATAAGTTAGGAATATGTATAGGAATCCGTTATATTCCGTAGTATTCCTTAATTAATTATCTATCATTGAATCATGTCTAACTCTAATTCCCGTTACGACATGTTTGACCAATTGAGCTTGATTATAGCTTTCGACGTATTCAGTAGATAGTTATAGCTTGATTACAAATGGTCGCTTCCAATATACTCTATTCTCCGCTTTAACAGACAGTATTACTCCCGTAATACTCTTTGTTACAGTGGGTCTCAGAGTGGGGCGTTACAACTAGAAGGGCTGTGGGGTGGTTGAGAGGTGGAGAGGAAGACTGCGATGGAGCGGAAGGGTCTGGTGGTCGGAAGCGGGGTTTGCTGTGATGGTCGGAGTTGTTTGTAGAAGGGAAGCGGCGCTGGAAGGAGGAGCAGGCAGAGAGATGGTTTCAGTCAGGGAAAGATAGGGTGCTGAGTAGTTGCGTGGGTGGAGTGGAAGTGGAAGAGGCGGCCGGAGATGGGAGGATTTGTGAGCTGTTGGTGGAGGGGCGAGGCTGTGCGACTGATGGAGAGGCGGCTGACAGTGGGGAATTTGGAGGGGATTGGCTGTGAGGAGGAGATAGAGTGGGCTGTTGCTGAAGGCTGAGGACGATGGAGGTTTGGGTCAAGGAGCGGTGGTCAGATGGAAGTTGGCTGCGAGTCACAGTAGTGGAGCGGAGGGGAGAAGTAGGCGGGAAAGAGGCGCAGTGGGTAAATGATGAACTTGGTGTGGCGTTTAGGGTGTGGTGGCTATCAGGTCAGGGAGAGGGAGGTGAATAGGCAGTTGATGCATGTTTCGATGGAGGGGATAAAGGCTTGCGGTGAAGGGAAGGTTGGCATACTGGCGATGGAAGTGGAAGGCCAAGAGAGAGGGGTTCGGTTTGAAGGAAACGAGCAATAGCAGGATTTATCAACAAATAAGATGAGTAGGTTATAAGAATGCAATATATATATATATATTGGAACAGAATGAACAGAGGGAAGAGCAAAAGAATTTGAGCAACTAGAATATATATTTTGAAATAGGGAATAATGAAAGTCGGCTACGTAAATTCTGGAATAATAAAAGAAAATGGCTTTATGCTTTCAACCAGTGGACAAATGAATGGACATAGAAAACCCAAAGGCCCCAAATGCGAAACCGATACGGCTAATCGTTTCGCAGATTTCACCGTGTACCGGACACCGAAATGCACAAATGAATATACTACGGAGATCAGCATGACGAGACGAACAAAATGGTACACAGATATCAGAGATACGACCTTCCTATCAAAATTCAATTTTTCGCTGCCAAACTGCTGCTAAATCATCGAAAATAAGATGAACGGGGCTAGAGCAATTCAAATTTGTCGAAATGAAATACGATGTCTCACTCAGAAAATGATTTAAAATTTTATTATGTAAAAATATTCAAATTTAAAAAATATTTTATTACCAATAAATTTTTAACTAATTTAAAATTTTAAAATTGAAATTTCACAACTGAACTTCCATATTTCCCAATGAAAATCTGCCACTTGCTATGCTTAAATAGACGCATACCAAATATCAAATTTTCATTTCAAAAATTTATTATTTATTTTCATGAAAAATTTAGTTAATTACGTTATTTAAATCGTTAAAATTTCTGGGTCGTTACAGTCACGCTCCCACTGAATGGGTGCTTTGTCCTTAATTATTTGAGATATAATTTACTAGTAACATATGATTCATAATCATATAATCATTGAATTATTTCTCAAAACTTTGGCTTAGTCCATAATTCCGAAATAATTGCAAATAAATTTAGATACTTCAGTATTTTCTGATACATCTCAAATACCACTATTGTAGTTTTATTTTATAAAGAATATTCATATTGAAATAAAACTATATCTATTTTTCAGTTAGCACTGAAAAACAGTCATTATTTCATAAATGATATTTGGTATGTTTTACGAAAATAATTTTCATAATTTGATGCGATCAACAAGTGTCTTATGGCATGCTTCCACTACTTTCTCCATTACTATAATGGCAAATGAAATATGAGGCTCTGTTCCACCGCTTAATATGGGCTATTTATTCCATTTACTGTAACTGGTTTGTAGATAAGAATTTCCAAATCTAATATCTTAAAGTCAAAGAAATAAATATCATAGAAGACAATTTTCTGTGTGAAAATATTTTTTGGAATAGAAATATATTCCATATTCCAATATTGAGTATCTATTATTATTTTACAATTCTTGACAGCCCACCTCTATACCCATATTACCTAAGAGTATTACCGTGTAATGCCATCAGATAATATAGAGAATGAGGCTATAAGGTGTATACATTAGCAGAAGGTCCAAATCACTTCCAGCTAACTGTAAGAGAGAGCTCTTGATTGGTATGAGCTACTAGTGGCCGAGATTGATGAATTAAAGTTGTCTTAGGGGGATTTCAAAGGACGATTTGAGAAAAATTTCTTCCGAAAGCAAACAAAGCAGCTATAGCATGGAAATTCATTGACTTGAAGCAGCATACCATGTCTATGGCTGATTATGTAGAAGAATTCAATGCTTTGTCTAAATATGGGATGGAACTCATTAATACACCCTTGAAGAAAAATCAGAAATTCATATATGGCCTAAGGAAATCTCTGGGGAAACCCCACATTATTCAGCTGGAAACCACTTTTGAGAAGATTGTAGATATAGCATTAAGGCTCGAAGAAGAAGAGAAAGGTAGCAGTGAAGAGGAAGGGTGGAAGAGAAAAGTAGCTGTTGGTCAGAAGCGTAGATTTCCTTTCAAGAAGTAGAATTCTATATTTCAAGGAAAGAAGCAGGTGCGAGTTGACAAACCTGAATCAAGGGTTTGAGGCAGAGATGCTATCAAGTGTTTTAATTAAGGAGAGAAAGGTCACTACTCGAGGGACACCTTAGTTACACCTATACTATAGTAAAGAAGAAAAAGGGGAAACTCAATGCTCTTGAGACAGTTGGGAACCTCTAAAGGAAAAGGGAAGAAGCTTGTAGTCCTTGACGGTACGATTGTATCTAAAGATTTATTTATTGGAGCTAAGTTTGATACGGCTGCGTCACACTATTTATATTGAAAGAACTAGTTGATAAATTCAACCTTGATATGGTTTATCTGGTCACATCTTTGAGGATTGCGAATCCTATTGGAGTATATGCAACCCTTAAAATGTTATATAAGGACATTGAATTGCTTCTAGGTAGTTATTCTTTCTATTGTGACTTACTTGTATTTGAATACAAGGGATTTGGAATTATACTCAGGATGGATTGGCTTGATCGTTACGAGGCGCATCTTTTATGTCCTGAAAGAGTTGTGACTCTAAGTCATCCTGATTTGAAGGAGAGAATTAGTATAACCCTTGGAAGCATTAGTAGAGATCCAGTAAGATCCTTGTTTGCTATTGAAGCCTGAGATAAGGAAGATATCGCTCTGATTCCAATAGTTAGGGAATACCCTGATATCTTTGAGCCAATTACAGATTCACCTCCTAAACGAGCTATAGAATTCCGAATAAACCTAGTTTCTAGAGCTTAATGTTAAGTCGATCTCCGACTAGAATGTCAGCAAAGGAGAATAAGGAACTTAAGAAGCAACTAAAAAAACTAGAACAGAAGCATTTCATTTGATTGAGAAATTCACTCTAGGGAGTCGTAGTAGTATTTGTAAAGAAGGCAGACGGTTCTCTCAGGTTGTGTATTGATTATTAGAAGCTTAATGAGTCAACCATTTAGAATAAATATCTACTTCCTAGGATCGATGATATCTTCGATCAACTGAATGGGGCCAAGATCTTTTTGCAGTTGGATTTAGCTACTGGGTGTCATCAACTTAGGATCGCTGAAGACAGCATCCCATTGACCACATTGAGAACCCAATACGGCTCATATGAATGGTTGGTGATGCCATTTGGTCTAACGAATGCTCCAGCTTATTGCGTGGACCTAATGCATAGAGTCTTAAGAGAATATTTGGATAAATTTGTCCTAGTATTTATCGACGACATTTAATTTATTCTAAGTATGAGGAGGAGCATGACAGTATTGGAGATCCTAAAGTAGAATAAATTGAAAGCCATGTTCTCCAAATGTCGTTTCTAGCAAAAGCAAGTAAAATTTCTTGGCCATATTGTTTCTGAAGAGGGTATCTCAATAGATCCAGCTAAGGTTGAAGTGATATAGAATTGGAAAAGGTCAGAGACAGTTTCAAAGATCAAAAGTTTCTTAGGATTAGCCGGCTACTATTGGTGAATCATCCAAGAATTCTCAAAGATAGTGTAGCCACTGAGCAACCTCACCAGAAAAGGAGTAAAATTTATATGGAAGGACAAGTGTGAGGAAGCTTATAGGAAATTGAAGGAGCTATTTATGAATGCAACTGTGTTGATAGTACGCAAAACCAACCAGAATTTAGAAGTTCCTATTAGTGCTTGTGGCTCAGGCTTGGGTGTAGTATTGATGCAGAAGGGAAGAGTCATAGCATATGCATCGAGGTGGTTAAGACCCAATGAATATAGATATGCTACACATAACTTGGAGTTAGCAGTTATAGTGTTCGCATTAAAGATTTGGCGAAACTACTTGCTAGGAGAATGGTTTGTGCTATATGCAGATCACAAATCATTGAAGTATTTATTTATACAGAAAGATCTTAATATGAGACAACAACTATGATTGTAGTTTCAAACAACATACGATTTTGAGATCTAGTATACACCAAGTAAAGGGAATTGGGTTGCCAATGCATTAAGTCATAAGCACCAAGCTGTGGCCTCTATGATGATAGTTGAGTGGAAGGCTCTCGAGACATTGTCTATGTGTAAGGTTCGTGATAAACACATCATTGCTAGTTCTAATGTAGTGATAGCTAGCCTAGTCACGAGGCCATCTTTGATAGATAGGATCGCTGAAGCATAGAAGAATGATCCTACTACACAAGCCCTTATTCAGATATTAGAGTTAGGAGAGGAAGGCAGAGATTTGGTTAGTTACTCTCTTAATTATCAGAAATGTCTACGAAGACGGAACAAGATAGTGGTACTAGATGTCGATAACCTTCATAGAGAATCATTGGAAGACATCCATAGGTCAAGATAAACCATACGCCCAGGTGGTCGAAAAATGTATATGGATACGAAGAGACTCTACTGCTGAGAAGGTATAAAACGTTTGGCAAATTCGTGAAGGAATGTATGACCTGTCAGCTAGTAAAAGCGGAAAATCAAAGACCTATTTGTCTTCTACAACCATTGGAAATTTTCCAATGGAAATGAGATTAGGTATCGATGGATTTTTCTTGATGGGCTACCATGGTCTAGAGGTGGACATGACAACATATGGGTGGTAGTGAATCGGCTAACTAAATCAGCACCTTTCATTCCAGTAAAGACAAACCATGCCATATTTGGTCAAGCTGTACGTGAAAGAGGTAGTGAGACTACATAGAGTTCCTAACTGTATTGTATGCGACCGTGATCCTTTGTTTACTAGTTAATTTCGGAGAAGCTTCCAAGAGGCACTAGGAACAAAATTGAATTTTAGTACATCATACCATCCACAATTAGACGGGCAGACGGAGCGAGTAAATCAAATACTTGAAGATTTGCTCCGTGTCTATGTTCTTGATTTTGGTAGAAGAAGGGAAGATCGTCTCCATCTTGTTGAGTTTTCTTACAATAATAGCTTCCAATCCAGTATTGGCATGGCACCATTCGAGGCATTAGATGGAAGGTTGTATCGTTCATTGTCATGTTGGTTGGAGACTGGATATTGGTTTGTTCTAGATCCAGTTTCTATTAGAGAAGCAATAGAGAAGATTAAGTATATTAAGAAAAGAATAAAGGAAGCCTGGGATCGATAGAAGTCTTATGTTGATCGTAAAAGGAGGCAATTAGAGTTTGCAATTGGAGATTTGGTGTACGTGAAGGTATCTCCATTGAAAGGAGTAATAAGGTTTAGTAAATTAGGGAAATTGGCACCTCTTTATATAGGTCTATACCCGATTATTGAACATGTTGGACAAATGGTATATAGGGTAGCATTACCCGATAACTTCTTTGGGAAACATAATTTTTTTCACATGTCACAGCTGAGGAAGTGTTTAAGTGACACAGAGACAGGTATTGAAACTAGAGACATTCCAAAGATCGAAATATCTCCTGACTTGACTAACGTGCAACATCTGATTCGTATAGTAGACCTGGAATTCTATCAGCTTAGGAGCAAGAAGGTCCCATTAGTGAAGGTGCAGTGGTCTGACAACCCATCAGATTGTACTTGGGAAACCAAGGAGTAGATGATACAGACTTATCATAAGTTATTTATAGACGCACAGGAGTCGGGTATGTAATTCTTTTCTTATCTGTTATCTATTAATTAATGGTGTAGAAAGCTAGAATTTTTCTAGCTAGTTATAGATTCTTCTTAAGTAGGAATTGCAAGGACGCAATTTTCTTAAGGGGGAGTCTGTAACAACCTGTTGTCGAGAAGCTATAAATATTAATAAAATAATAATAATAATTAATAAGGTAAGTGAGATTTGAATAAATTAATATGAAGTCAAAGAAATAATTTGGGAATTTAATGGAAAATATTTTATTAAAATGATAAGAATTTAATTCGAAAAGAATACTGATTTAATAATCTATTTGGTTATTTTAAAATGAGAAGTTATGAATTAATTATTTGAGATAAATTGATAAAACAGATTTTATGGTAAATGATATTTAAAATAAATGAGTTGAAATTTATTTTGATGTTAGAAAGGATTTTATGACATTAGAAAAGTTAAAGCCGTTGATAAAACTTTTTCGAAAAATCTGACACTTAGAATATTTTCACAAAATTTTTATCGTATGCGAAAATAGAAAATCATTGAATTGAATCTATTTGAATTGCAGCATACGATAAGAGAACTGGAGGAAGATCCATAAAGAGGATTGAGTTTAAGTTTGATAGAAGATCGTATATACGAGGGAAGTCAGGGTATAACTTGTTTGACGTCTCCCAATAAGAAAGTGTGAGGATGCAATTTTAATAAGGAAGGAAGTCAAAATAGTTGCCACGGATTGTTGGGATATGGGAAATGATTGTATTACAATGTACTCAAAATAGGCTCTATACCCATATTACCCAAGAGTATTACCGAGTAATACTGTCGATTAACATGGAGAGTGAGGCGATGTAGGTGTTTCCAGGATAGAACAATGCAAAAGTAACAACATTACATATAAATGAAGCTCATCATACTTTAAAGGAAGCAATTAATGTATATTACACATTTTAATATTTCATACAATATCCAAACTTTATTATACATTTCAAGCCATTCAATTAAAATATACAACTATGCATCTGAATACATAAATACATTGACCAAGTCCATCCATCACTTTGTACCCAAGAATATATTTCCTAAAACTTGCAGATAATCCTCAGTCTGACCCAAGGATTGTTGAACAAAAACAAACACCGAGTCAGGTTATTTCTAGCTATGAGTTCATAGACCACAATAAAAATTTATAATATTCACAATAACATAAGAAATCACAACGTAAACCAAAATCATATTTTGGAGATTAAAATGAACTTGAGCATAGGTAAAGATTAGAAATATTTATCTTGAAAGCAAATTCTAATCATTGAACCTTTGCATACAATTCACGACAAGGACACAATCTCTATAAATCCATTACTCTGGGGAACAAAACATAATATTTTTAAATGAATTTTTTTACCAGTTGTTTGAAATTTAGTTGATAATACCATTTCCAAATTTCAAAATTTACGGAAATTTCTACAATTTACTATGAATTTCAAACCAACAAGCGTTTTCTGTCCAAATTTTACAGAAAAAGTTTGCGGAAACTACCATATTTAGCATATCAAACTAAATGAAAATTCATGAAATTTGTAACAGAGGTTTTGAAACATGTCACGAACTACATATCAAAAAGTGGGAATTTTTAAACTTTATATGAATTAAATACAAATTTTATACACTACAACAAAACTACCCTTTTACAACGCATGTTTTACAACGGGCCACAAAAAACCGTTGTAATAGACAGCTTTTACAACGGTTTTTTTATGCCCGTTGTAATAGGTGCAAGTTTGCATCTTCGAGTATACCTATTACAACCTTTTCAGTTAGCCCGTTGTAATATGGTCCTATTACAACTTTTCAGGCCCATGTAATAGATTCCAATCTTCAGCTATATTACAACGGTTATAGCCCGTTGAAATATTGATCTATTACAACAGTTTTTTGCCCGTTGTAATATAGATCTATTAAAGTTCCTATTACAACATTTTTCGACCCGTTGTACTAGTATCGGTTTTCAGCTCTGTCTACCCGTTGTAATAGATGTCAATTACAACTATTTTTCTTATGCATGCTGTAGTAGATGCCAATTTTCAACAACTCTTAACCGTTGATCCTCGTTGCCTTCGATTAATGTTTAATGTTTATTATTATTAATGTTTAAATAATAATAATTACTTTGAACTATGAAACAATTACCATTAATAATTAATATTAATAATTACTATTCAATAATAAATAATTAATATAATAATTAATAAATAAATATTATTATTAAATAGTTAATAATTAATAAACAAGTATTAATATTTAATAATTAAAACATTAAAAGTTAATAATTAAGAAGTAACAATCAATATTAATAATAAGAAGTAATAACTAATGTTAGTAATTAATATTTTATAATTAATAATTAATAATATGATAATTTATAATTAATAATATCAATATTTAATAATAGTTAAATATTAATTATTTTGAATAATTAATAATATTAATATAATAATAAATTATTAATGATATTAATATTTAATATTAATTAATATTCAATAATTTATAATATTAATAATTTATAATATTAATAATTTATAAAATTAATAATTTATAATTACTAATAATCTTATAGATTAATCATAATTAATATTTAATGTTAATGTTAATAATTAATAATAACCCTACAAATTAATAATAATTAATATTAAATATTTAATAATAATCCTACAAATTAATAATTATTATTAATAAATATTTAGTAATTAATAACTAGTAATTTATAATTAATAACTAGTAATTTATAATTAATGACAAATAATTAATAGTTAATAATTCATAAATAAATGGTAATTAATAATTATGAATGACAGGTTATATTTAACATTAAATACTAATTATTAAAATTTAACTATTAATTATTAGTTATTTGATAGTAACTATTTATTATTAATTATTAAATATTAAATGTAAGTAAAAAAATATTAACTATAATTTACTAAATATTAATAATTTACTAATTATTAATAATTATTTTTTATATTTAATTTTATTATAGTTAATTATTAATAATTAGTGAATTTTAGTTAATAATGTCTAAATAATAATAATAATAATAATTAAAATAACAAATCACTCCACACCCCTGCTTTTGTTTTCCCTCGTAAATTTCACAACCCGTCATTTGTGCCCAAAAATTATTTCTTCCCACTAAAACGCAATACTCTCTTCAGTGAAACCCTTTCCCAAACCTGCCTCTCACGTTCCAAATCCGCCTCTCATGTTCCTAGACCCTTGTTCTCAAAAACCCTAATTCCTAAATCGGCACAGCAAAGAACGCTTTTGTAAGCTCCTCCGTTGCAAGCTCCTCCAACTACAAGCTACGCCGTTGCAAGAATAATTATAAATAACAAGACTGTATCTTAATTGAGACACTGCTTCAAATCAGTGGAGAATTTTTTGAAGGTTTTATTCGTTTTCTTTCTTCTTGAAATATTCATTGTATATGTAATGTTAGGTTTGATTGACCATATTATCACTGCTTACAGTTAAAAAAGTTGTATACCAAAAGATTGGAATTGTATGCGAGGTGTACTTGAAATTGGTTCATAGATAGTATTCAGATTCTTCGTTTTTTACCAATAACAAACACTGAACATGTCATAGATAGTAGTGTTGTATGCGACCTGATGACTTGCATATTGTTTTAAGCACTACCATATTTCTGAGATCTAATTTATTTTATTTTGGTTCTAGTATCATGTATAAATAGATCTTTGTATTTATTTCTATTTATCCACTATTTTGTTTTGGAAAAAATCCATGTATAATTGATTTGTGCTGATGCTTGGCACGAATTTGGTAAGTATATTTTTATTTTAATCGTATCATTGTAAACTCAAGGAGATATGTATATCGGATCAATCATTGATTTATTTTATGTGTTTTTGGATAGTATATACACTTTGATAGCATGGACGCAAAGCTTGAACATTAAGATATATTACTAAGGACAAACAGCACTTGTCCCAAAACGTAGATTGGCCATGCCATGATGTGAAAAATAAATAGGAAATATCAAAACATTATAATGGATAAAAAACCATAAAAAGGAAGGGAAAAAGTGGAACATGAAATACAATTTATATTGTAGTAAACCATACTGCAACTTATGGTCACACCTTAGATTTTTAACACAACAAAACAAAGCTAAAGAATTTTGGCCTGAAGAGTTTTATTAAAATGTTACATGTAGCGTCTTTTGATTTGACAGTATATTGCTAGTCTATGGTCATTGTTACTCGTTTTTTCTGTATATATTTACCCTGTTGAGGGGTTACCCGATTCAAGAGTCTCGCTAGCCTAGCTCTCGAACTGGGACATAACACTACAAGTTGACATAAGCGTCCATTGCCACAGCAAGATTTACCGCTTGTGGTAATTGTATTGCAAGATGATTCGAAATTCGAATCTAGGCACACGAATCTAAATTTAAATCAGCTATTTTTTGTTGGCCATCACTGAAACGATCCTGACTCGACCTTCGAAAATCGGCACCTGTACTTCACTTGTACTCGAATGCCGCAGATTCAAACGCCGAATCTGGCTCGCGGAGCTTATAATACAGTAAGTATAACAACACAGCGGAATAAAGAAATGAATGATATCATATACAACTCCAATGAATACAATATCCAGAATATGATATACAATAATGATATCAATATGATACAAGATTATCAGAGATAAATAAAGATGCTACAGCGGAAAACAGAAGTGATACTCTAATTGATCTGACAAAGAGAATGAGACCAATAACTCCAACATCAAGCTCAAACCATCTTCACATTTCACAAAGATAAGCAAGTGCACTGACATATCTGTGAACTCCAAAAACTGAACTAGCTCCCGATAATCTACTAAATCTGACTATCTAAAAAACTCAACTCTAGACTGCCCGTGTGGAAAATTGTGGGCACCCAGAGTTTAGGAACGGAACAATAAACTCCGAGTCAGTCATGGGACTGGTGTGAGTAACAAAAACAGTTTATCTTTAAACAAACAACAAAGGAATTTTAAACATTGAAATCCGCAATGCTTTTTGGAAAATGAAACTACCATAAGACCTCCCACCACACACACAATGCAATCGCAGACTTGGAGAAGATTTCTTCTTATGATAGTCAAATATGCTTAATACGAGAAAACTCTTTTGATATTATTACTAGTGCATAGTGTGAAAATCCTTTCGAAAATATAATATTAATCTTAGCCAGCATAGGTACCATTATATTATGCCTTCTATAGCTGCCGCCTGAGGAGACAGGTTATACAACTGCAATCGTAAAGGGCTCGTATTGTTTCTTTGGATTTCCAACAAATGGTCAGGCTAAGGAACTTCCTACTGCCACATGGGAACGCCTCTGGAGGGACGTCCCGAGAACTACCTAGCTCTCTGCCAAGGTCGGGTTACCTCTTACTAGGTAACTACTACACGAATATGCCACCCCCGGTCGTTTGCGACCTTTATCCGAGGCGCCTCGATCACACAGCAACAATCACACAGTAAATGAGATTGGAGCAACCACACAGGTAAATATCTGGGCTCCATACCATAATATCACCTTTTTCCAGAAGGAAATGACATACCCTAAAGGGAGCGACCCTCATAACCTTGCCGCATCTTCCTGTTTCGACCATTTCCGGGTCGTGAGGTCCGATGAGGTCTCGTCCATAAAGCTACGCTTCTTCACAAAGCCATGCTTTGATCAACAAATGATCAGCAACACACAGCAACACTTAGCATGCCACACTACCAAATTGGGAGTATATCACTGATAACCTTCAACTACATAACCTCTGAGCTTGTACGTCTCAGAGAAGGGTGTTAAGCTAAGAGAATAAATCTCCGCCACCAAACATAAATGTATTTGAAAGAAATCAGCTTTATATCTCAAAGTGTAGTGTCAGACATACAACCATACAAGTCTGTTCCGGGTTCGAACAGAACCAAAGGCACTTCCAAAGAAACCCTTGCAATCCGGGTATTCACAATCCCGATCGGATTTCCCATCACTTAGGAAATCTCTATATCGGCGCGACTCAGTGCAGAGACAATCGATAGGTTATCCTATCGTTCTCACAAATACCCGGTCTTCAACACCGGTCTTCAAATGCTATCCATTTACGTCGTATCACTATTCGGAATGGATTATATGACACAAAGTCCTCTCCCGGCTAAACCGAATAGTGAGCGCAATATTTTAAAAACATATGGATATTGGGATTTCAATTAAGTCACAACTTATTACCCAAAACTTCTCTTTCAAATGGTTTAAACAAATTACCATTTTAATCTTTTACACAAAAAGATTCATCTCACAAAGTTCACCCAGTTTCACAAAGATCTATTCATAGATTTTCAAATCGATTTCCATTTCCATTGGATTAACTCATTAAATCTTTAAATCAAAGATTTAACTTATAGCTTTCAAAACAATTCCATTTCGACCTTTTATACAAAAGGTACACCTTTCCAATTTCAAAACAAAGTTCAACAATCTTTCACAAAGATTTATTCATAGCTCGGAAAACCATTTTCATTTCAATTTGAAATTCTTTGACACAAATTGGAAATTCATTCCTTATATGAAAGCTTCTATTATTTGAAAACAAATAGTTTTCGTTTCGGAAAATCTGATTCATTATACGAGTTAAAGTCCTTGAGTTAAATTCAAATTCTCAAAACCATACTTTTAAAATGGTTTAAATTCATATAAACACATTTATAACATCTTTAACCATAATTTCCAAACATGGAATTCAATTCCAAATTTTGAATTCAAATTCAAATTAAATTATTTAAATTGGAAATTTTAACAAGTTATTCAAAATAACTTTTATCTTAAAAACTCCTTTTCAAAAGCTTTAATATTTAACCCAAATCCATTTCCAAAATAAATTGAAATTAAAATTTCAATTTCAAAAATATTAAATTTAAATCATCTGTGACTTAACCGATTTTCTCGTGAAATCCATATTTGTGTGTGTAAGAGTGTGGTCCAGGGGTTTTACACAGTAGTGCAACACTACAAATCATCACAGATTAAATACAACAATACATTTGATAAGCGATATGACTATAACGCTTATCTTTTATTCACAGATCACAGATATATATATATATGTCACAAATAATAAATTACAGTCATCCCAGATAAATAAATTACATTACAGATCACAACACAAATCAGGATATATCACAAAGCATCAGATATCAGAGATATCAAACAATCAAATCATCCAATAGAATCCAAATATTCATAAGTAAAATTAATTTAATTATTTGATTAATTTAAATTAGATTAATTTCTATGAATAAATTTACTAGTTATGGTAAATTAATAATCAATTAATTACAAAACATGTGATAAATTGTCCTTTAATTAATCATTAATTAACCCTTAATTAATCATTAATCTTTAATTAATTATTCTTAATTAATTACAATAACTAATTAATTACTCCTTAATTAATAGTTATTCTTAATCACTTTTTTTTAATTAATTACAATAAGCAATTAATTCCATAAAGTAATTACACTTACACAATTTCATAAATGATTATTATTAAATTAATTAATCTAAATTTATCATTAAAATTTTAATCACATTAATTTTATTAACCTTAAGTTAATTACATAATTAATTAACCTTAATTATTTACCTTAATTATCATTTAAATCTCATTTAAATGAAATGTAGGTAATTAATTTATTCAAAACACTTAGGATCTTTTATTAATTAAAGTTAAATTACCCTCATTCTAATCATTTACCCAATTTCATCCCTTCATTTTGAAAGCAAATATAGACTAATTCTTCAAATCAAAACTAACTAAATTTCAAACCACATAACTTTATGTTTATATTGAAATTGATAAATACTTTTATCTTGAACTTGTTTAACTTTACTTTGGAACTTAGCACATTTATTTTGAAACTTATTTCATTTGGATAAACTTTAAACCAAATCATGTTTCAAAAAGAACATGGTTATAAGATTTTGAATACCCTGAACCATATTTCTTCTCAAATTTAAAACCTGGTAACCATATTTAAAACTACTCGAGACATGCAAACGCAAGTCTGAGCCAACTCCCAAAATCCCCGAGATTATCACTCGAATGCTTCGAGTCCTCCTCGAGAATCCACGTCTTCCCCAACAGCCAAACCATTCAACCCTCACACGTACACGCGTACACATGTACAGACGGCCACGCCTCTTCCAACCAACCACACGGTTGCTCTCAGGTCATCGTCGACCACCCTAATCGATTCGAGCAATCCAAGTTACGAAACCATCACTGAATCAAAATCGAGCGAATTCAAGGTCAATCCTTTTCTTCCTGAACCCATTCGGTCGCCAAAATTCGCTTCGTCCTACCGCATGACGACGCTGGAATCCACGCAAGCTCGACCAAACCTCCGCCACACCATTATGCATCGATCCCCTGGGGTGCGATCGCTTCCAGTTCGTCAATGGCCACCCAATTGTCTTGGTTTCAACGTTGATCAAAAACAGCAATCAAACCCTATTTCGACCCGATTTTCCATCCACGCTAACTTATAAATTCTATGAACATTTTTCTGATAATCTTCTACCTTCCAGCAAGCTACGATTTAAATCTCGAGATCCAATGTCTAGCCGATCGCCGGATTTAGTGAAAAAGGCGATCCCGTTCAACCTTGAATTCCACGCTCATTTCTTCATTAAAAATTCCAATTTAAAATTTAAAATTCATGATTTCTGATAAAGATCCAAGTTATATAGATGAATCAACAAATTACGATGTTTGAAATTCCACTTCTATATGCATTTGCACTGTTGGTTTTGGGTTTACAGAGTCACTCATGCTTTATTTTGTCTAAATTAAAATTTCAAACCTTAATCTATGTTAAATCAAATATCCTTTGTTTGTAAACTTAGTCCTAACAACAATTGGTTCCAAAGAAATTGAATTTAAATTACAACAGAAGAACTGGAACCATAAACAGAGTAACTTCTGTGGGAAACAACATACATACATCATACATATATATACACAGCAGATCCACCCAATACAAATTTAGTTCAACAACACTAGCATGCAACTACCTTTTGCTTTAAAGTTTAAAAGTGAAGTTACTCACCTTGTTTTTAGGAAGAAAGAACAGAGTTTCTTTTTGAACCAGTCTTTGAAAATTTGCAAGCTGAAGTCTTTCTTCTTTGATCTCTGGTTAATATAAATTTGTATTGTTGTTTTTAAGTTGAAGTTTGTTTAAGTTTGATGATATTTACTTCAGGGTTTTTTTTCTTTCTCAGCTTGGAATGGACGAAAGAAATGAAGATGATGGAAAGAAATGAAGTTTACAGAGTAATATTTTTGTACAAGGTGATATTATTTTGCTTGTACCATATACAAGAGATATTTTCTCCTATGGTGGCTGATGAGATATTGTTGTGGTGCTACATTAATTATCAGTTGTACAAATATATATTTTATTTTGTTTCTTCTATATGTTTACTTGTTTTATTGACTATGCAGATGTTGATGGCTGCTAGAGATTCAAGCATTTATTATTGTTGTCTTTTGTTTCCATGAGTACATACTTATCTAAATTTGCTTGTACAATAGATATTAAAAAAAATTATATTTATTTTATAAATCCCAATTCAATTTTAATTTAAATACATTTTTTCCAGTAATTCATAATTTAACTGATATTTTATATCAATTACCAATTACTTTCACAATTTTTATTCAAAAATTTAGATTTATTAACAAATTTAAACTTAATAAAATTCGGGATCGTTACAATCACCCTCCTCATAGTCAGACCCGGCTCATGGGCCAGACCCATCTGACATTGGCCTAGTTCTCAGTGAACTCTTCCATAGACATTCTTGAAGTCCTACTTATGCAAAAAAAATCGATGGTGCCAGGCCAAGCTGGCCCATGACTACAGTGTTGCTAAGCCCCTGTTTTTTTATTTATTTATCACTACTGTAAACATGATTATCCCGTGTCATCTGCGTTGGTAGGTATCTTTAATAATTAGTGAAAAAGGGGTAACTTGGATTGCTTTTGGCAAATAAATATACAAAAATATAACACAGAAATACGAGCATGCTTCTGAATAGAGTAGCAGAAGGCAACTGAGAGTGGCATGTAATAAAAGTTCAATTGACAATGGATAACCATCATATTAAGTTGCATTATGCATCATGTCCCTGAATGGTTTTGTGATCTTGCTATTGTCTTGTTAGACTCTAGGAAATCATAGGTATCGTGTGACTTGATATAGAGTACAAGCAATATTTTCTGAAAAACATATGTCTCAAAGCATTTTAGTGAATAACTACAGAGAAGTTGTGGATTAAAACTTATATTCTTTCGTTAATTGTTAATTAAAACTTAGTTGGGAAAGTTGTGGATGGAGTTGACGAGTTAGCAATTGTACGAATGGTGCAATCAGTGGCAGTACCTGTAATTGGGAGTGCATGTCATATATTTATGCATGGGCTTAATCATGTTAAGGTGAAAATCATTCAGAATATTTGTCAATTTTAAATTTTGCGAAGTTATTTCAAATAAGTTATTGCTTTGTTTGAACTGTATTTAGGTTTATGGTGTTGAGAAGCTACATCAAGCACTGTTGCATAGACCTGAAGGAAAAGCCATTTTGATGGTACATTTTTACTGGATTTAATTTGTATATAATTGTTTATCAACCCAGGCAATTTCACATTATGATCGTTCGTAGGAGATTCTGTAAACTTTTTGGTATATTGTTGTAGTATCGTTATGGATTAGCAATAAATTTAAGCTTCATTTATTTTGCTATTGGACGGTTAGTTGAATAAGTATTTTGTTGCTAAAAGATATTCATATCTATTTGTTTGTCACTTTTCTCCAAGTTCCCACATTCAAATAATTTTTTCACCCATCCAAAATAATGTTCATACAACAAATTTTAATTTTTAAGTTGTTTTGCGAATATTCTGTTATTGGCACATAGCAATAGTAGAGGGTAATGTCCAATGACGACATGTTATATCAATTAGCGAGGGCATAAAAATTGAAGGTGTTCATTGTGTGTCGGATCTTGTTGAATTATTGCCAACACAATACAACACAGCTAAGTCCAAACTGCGCATTGTGGTATGCAATGCTAGTTTCTTTTATTGTAGTTGTAAAGAGATTTATTCGGTTGCTTAAGGACATGAATTGTATCAAATCTAGTACATAAAGTCCTCTTTGACTAGAAATTAAGGAGCCATGCCTTATTTTGTTTTCCATTTGCATTTATTTGTTTTTATTCCGGATCTTTTAGTCTAAAATATATAAGTTGAGCAGCCTAAGAAGATTAATGCTTCTGATGTGAAATGGTGGATAATGATACATTCCATATTTTATTTCACCACTAGTTCGTTTTTGTCGTGTAGAGGGATTTTATATAGAAGACTGCTTGAGCTAAAACCGGTCATTTTTATTGTATTTGTCAGGTTCACGAAGGAAGAAACCACGAAGTGCGTGAATTGGTTAAACATGCTAGACTACAGGTTAGCTCACATTTTAAGGATCTCTAAATTTCCCTTTTAGCGTTGAATGCAAACCGTTCTCTTATATGTACATTCACTTTAACAACTTATTATTCTGTTGCATATACTTTATTTGGACAATATTACAAGGGTTGCTTGTATGCCTCTTAGGATGAAAATGTTATTTTCTTTAATCAACTTGTTTATAGTTAGCTTTGTAGTTACAAGTCATTCATAATAGTGTTTCATCAATTCAAAGTTCATTTCCAGTCTTTTTAGCCAATTTTTACCCCTTCATTTTCAGTCTTAGGATTGTTTAATAGTATGTCTTTTAGAAGCATTTCTGCATACTGTGGCATATGTTGTGGAATTCGAATAATATTTCAAACTTCAACATTGATATTCTAGTGTGTAATTAATTGTCATCTAAAACCTTAAATTTTAGAAATATAACAAATTCAGCCCTTGCAATCTTGATGATTAATATTGTTGCAACTTCACTAACTCTCTTCTCAAGACTTATGCATATTCAATATGCATATGTTCTTTTTTAATTGTTTGTGTATTCCAATGGATTGAAAAATTTGTGATTTGTATGAATAGATTGTTGCTGAAAGAGCTGATGTGGGGGTTCAAGCTGCTAATGTTCAAGGGCCAAGGCATACACAGTTAGATGAATCATATATTTATTATATTTCCATTGTTTTGGTAGATATATATATTTCTTCTATAGGATTTGTATTATAAAAGACTAAGAATACATGATCATTTTGGCATTTAGAAATATAAATCTTTTTTGTTATTTTTAAAAGATATGAATGAATGTTTGTTATTGGTACAATATTTTGGTATCATTGGCAAATTTATTTTAAATTTGTGAGTGTAATGTAATAGTATTTACATATTTTTTTCTTATTTGAATTTTTTTTAACAACGGACAAAAACTATTGTAAAAGTCCATATTACAACGGGAAAAAACAGTTGTAAATGATGTTATTGCCACGGCTAGGGACCGTTGTAAAAAAATCTACTACAATGGGATTTTACAACGGGCATTGCCCGTTGTAAAATCTTCTAGATCTATTACAACATCGCCTAGTAAGACGGGCACTGGCCCGTTGCAAAATCCCTATTACAATGAGCATTGCCCATTGTAAAAGGGTATTTTTGTTGTAGTGATAGTGAAGAAGGTTTTTAATCACAGAGTTTCTCAAAACACAAACACATCAACACATATCATCACCAATCAATTTTTCTACCATATAAATATAATATATTCATAGTAAACAGAGCTAAGAGTCTATGGAACTCAGCTAAAAAAAAATTAAACCATAAATTGATTTGATACCCGAAATCACTCTTTGAACAAACCTCTTATCCAATGTTTGTAGACCAGAAAATAAAGCTTAATCTAATAATTCTTTATCCATCCAAACTTGATCTAAATTGTACTTCGACAACTTTTAGTGGTGTAAATAGATGTTTAGAAGATTGGATTTAAATTTTCAGATTTATGGAAATTTACTTGATCTATTTAGAATTTTAAAAGAAAAGGTTAGAAGTTGGATTGGTTTTGGAAGAAAATGAGAAGACGAAAATAATGAAGCCAAGCTTGCTTCCGAAGTGAATGTGGATTCTAAAGTTTGGAAGAAGTGTGAAGAAAAATAAAGAAAATGAAAGAAGTTTTCTTTGTTTTGGGCTAGTGCTTCTTGTAGTCCACTTAACAAATATTTCCCATTTCTATTCTTCTCTTGTTTTCCACCTCCACTAATTTTTATTAAACACAATTTATTATAAAAAATCAAATAAAAATCATATTTATATTTCCCAATTTTAACTTATTTATTTCTTAATTCTATTTTAGGTCTTTTTATTAAATAAATTCCAAAACTCGTTGTTTACGTAAATTTCTATCTTATTCATTGTCGATACGAAATTTAATAAAAACTATTCAATCACTTTTAATACATTTAAAATCAATCCAAACTTAAAATACCACTATTTCACAAAATAATTAAATTTATCATATATTAATAATTCATAACTTAAAAAAATTAATCTCCTAAATAATTCATTTTAACCAATAATATTCTTAAATAAATAAAATCCCCAATAACATTTTGTTACTAAATTCCATTTTAAATAATTAAATCTCAATTATAAATTTAATTAATAGCTTTCCAAAATCTTGAGTTGTTACAGGCTTCCCCTTAAGAAAATTGCATCCATGCAATTTCTTCTTAGGAAAAAACTATAACCTTTATACAAACACTTACACTTGAAAATATATGTATATATACTTTCAAAATCATACGTTATAAACACTCAAGTATTTTTCCATCACCACTTTCCCAAATAAATATAATTACGATGGAATTTCCTTTCCAAAATCACTTCACGAAAAGATTCTTAAAGTCCCGATTTAATGCTGGAGTTCTTTTCAAAAACATTTCATAAAATATATTTTCCAAAAATACATTTTCGATGGTGGATGTTTCTAAAAAATGAAATACATAATATCAGCATAGCTTTTTTTCTATCAAAATACATTTTCAAAAAATCTTATTTCTAAATCATAGATATCGCTGCTCAAAATTTATTTTCACTAGATATTTTCTGAAATCAATTTTGCCAAAAATCTCTTTTTAAAAATATTTCCCATCACATTCGGAATCATCATTTCAATTTTTTTCCAAACTCTTCAAATCATCTTCCAAAATCTGGAAAAAATAATTATTAATGGATAACTACAAACTACCGCTACTCACCACTCATGTTTGGTGTATGGCCTTATGACTTCCATCCCCGATGGTCACACCCAAAGGAACTTCCAACACCGTAAGAACTAATCATGACAATGGCGAGCACAATCACATCGTAGTTTCCAAAAATAGCAATCATTCCACATTTCATTCCAAAACAACATTTCCACAAATCATTTATGACAAAATGGGGAAATGGAACTTTTCAAAAGGGTGTTACTATCCACACACACCAATGCTATCCTAACGCCACTTAAAACAGGATGAAGATTAATTGGTTAAAAGTACATGAAAAACCCACGTCGGCTGGTTATGCAAAACCGAGTGAAAAAATAGTCATCTGGTTTTGCATAACCGAACGAAGCATTTATATAAAACTAGACCCTAGCTTTAAAACTCTCTAATAGCTTTTCCTCACAGCATTAATGGCAGATCACTCGGAAAGTAATGATGTAATTAAGATCTTTGTTGACTGCATTCGAACAAATCATTATTTGATCGATGGTATTCTCTATTTGGAATAAAAATATGCAAGCTATATATGTTGTTCTAATTTCATTAAATTGAAGGTTTATTTTCGTGTACTATTTAGTGATAATTTTCGAAGATAGTTGGTGATAAAAATTGATTGCTGGTCCATACAAAATAATATAAAGTGATATAAATTTTTGAATTTGAAATGCAGGTTTTGACTCTGAACATTTTTTCAAAATCGAAAATTGTGCATACCGGTGGGGTTATGAAAGTCATTTTGCGATTTTTGCACAATAACACGGTTTTTATTCTCCAATATCTAGTTGATTGATTTGTATTATTTTTTAAACCTTTAGTGCGATGGTTATTAAATGGTAACATATATTTCTTTTTATTCACTATATGCAGATATTAAAGAATGTGGTGTGTTCTACTTCATTAGTTAACAATAACGAGGGGGAAAGTGAATGGAATGGAAGAGTTGGCATTGTTGTGGATCTTAAAATAGAAGATGTGGTCATAGAAGGAAGTGACTTTAATCTTACAAACAGAAACGACAAGGAATTAAATCAAGAGGAAGAAATAAAAGTTGATCTAACCGAATATTCTACGGGAGAAAGAAGTAATTATCTTAAATATTTGTATAAATTTCATAAAAATAGGAAAGCAGTTAATATTATTGGATTGTCACTTTGTATGTAGGTTTTCCCGTCATATGAAGCTATGATTCATTGGTGTCAGTCGAGTGGAAAGATGTTTAAAACTATAATTGTGACTACTTAATCCGATAAGCAATTGGGGAAGAAGCCATGCGTTTAGTTAGGTTGTGAAAGAGGTGGAGAATATCAAAACACAAATAGTGGAAATTTTATTAAATTAAATAGTAAAACAGGTGAACATACGTCGATTAGAAAATATGAATTTCCTTTTTTCACTTAAAGGTATATAAAAAGGAGGTATAGACAAAGGAGATGACTATGGGGTATTGAAGTAGCGAATGGTATCCATAATCATGAGTTACCAAAATCTCTAGTTGGTCATCTATTTGTTGGAAGATTTAGTGACGTGAAGAAAAAACATTATTTTGATTTGTCTCTTTCTGGTGTGAAACCTAGAGATGTGTTGATTAATGTTAAAAAGAACTTTCCATAGAATAATTCGACAATACGAATGGTGTACAATTTTAAACAGAAGATGAGAGCTGTTGGGATGCAAGGCAGATCCGCAATGAAACAGTTACTCAAGTTGGTTGTTGATTCTCCTTTTGTACATTGGGTGAGAAAGAACGAAGATAACAATTCTGTGTTAGACATTTCGTATCCTCATCCGAAATTTACTATGTTGTGCAAGTGCTTTCCTTTAATCCTTATTCTCGATTGCACTTACAAGACGTATAAATTCCTTACTTATAATATCATGAATATATAACTCATGCACTAATGCTTCACTACATTATGTTAAAAAGGTGTATGATAATGTTTCTTCAACCGTAATATCCCAACAAGATCGTTCTTGTGGCAAGAAATCTCAAAAATGTCTGTAAGTTCCCAATTAAAAGTATACAAAATAATCATTTTAGCACAAATCAATTTTAGCACAAATATATTATACTACTTACAAGTGTACATAAATCTCAAAATAGGATACGCAATAATATAGAATCCCTATTAAAAGTATACAAAAATCTAAAAAACGTCTGTAAGTTCCCTATTAAAAAAGTAAAGAGCTGAAAAATGTCTGTAAGATCTCAAAAAAGGATAATATATTTTTAACAATTGCATTTGACTTGTAATAGTCATTTTAACACAAATCAATTCAAACATTAAAAGTACACATCTAATCTAGCACATTGTTTATTAATTTCTATCTTTCGGTAGTTTATTATTAATTTAAAAGTGTTCTTTATTAAACTTGTAATAAATAATGAAAGTACTATTTTTTTCAAATGCATTATTGATATGTGTTAAATATGTTACCTTTTCCATATCCCATATACTTCATGCTATATGGCAATCAAAGTTAGCAAGCAACATTTAGTCTTCCAGGCTACTACTTATATTCTGAGCTCCTTCGACATTGTTAGGGTTTGTACCAGACTTCGAACCCGTTGAACGATTAGATGAACGTTGAACTTCAACCTCAAATTGATCATCATCCTCTGTATCATTAGATTCTTCCCCAAGCTTATACAACTCCTCCTCGGTACTTGATCCAACAGCCATACGACCCTTGAACATCTCTGTATTTTTCCTTTTTTCAGCTATTTCATTGCCTTTTCTCTTTTTATGGCACCAAAACAAAGAATTTACTAACAGTACATAAAAATACTGCTGCACGGTTAATTATTGCATTTTATTCACACCAGCATTTATTTAAAATTACTAAGACACGCCGATATATAAACGAACATGGTTTAATCGATTTTCTAAAACCCAAATAGAAATATTTGCACATAATTTTTGGACCAGAGTGAATGACCCTATTGTTTTTTTTAAATATCAACCACACGGCTATGTAAAATCGGGTAAAAATGATAGATCTCTACTTTTTCCAATCGACCGAGATAAATTTAGCACTGATTTAAACCATTCATTCAATTTTTTTAAGCTTAAATATTTGACTTTTATAACTAATTCGAATCATAATTAAAGAACTATAGCTCTCGATTTCATATCCTTCACAATTTAACAAAATATAACAACGAAATTGTTACTTACTGTTGTTTCGAGCATCTATCTTATCAGCAACCTCCTTCCCCTTTGAACGAACCAATGTGGCCTTCAGCAGCTACCAAGCAACAACGCATTTGTCCCCTTGTATCGATTGAATGAAGAAAAGTATAAATCCAAAACATCGACGATCTAATTAATATCGATTGTTTTTCGCACTTTCACGATTTTCAACATAAACACAGTCGCGTTAGGGTTTTTTTAGAAGAGAAATAGGTGTGTGATTTTGTGTACTTTAGTTTGGTGGGTGTGGGTGTGTGGACGAAGTAAATTAGTGGGTGTGGACTTAGTGAGTGAGAGTGGTATAATTGATGGGTGTTAGTAGTAAGACCCTTTTAAAACCATACTTTCCAAAGAAAACATTTTACTAAACAACCATATCACTTTTTCATCCAAATCATAATATTTCAAAAAAATACTACAAAATAACTTTACTACCAAAATATTTGCAAAATCATTTATCAAACAATTATTAAATTTATAAATCTCTTTCAAAAATATTTTATATCACTACTAATCTTACCACCATCATATCATCATTTTCAAATACTTTGAAACCAACTTTTTAAAACTTCCATCAAACCTTTTCAATTAGTTGGAGTTCCTTTATACAAAATTTATCCACTATTTTATTTCTAAAACATTCTACCACTTTTAAAATTAATTCCACTTCCTAAACTATTTGCTACATATTTGGCACCATATTTCCAAAGCCACTAAAACCAATTTCTTTCTAATTTTCTCAAATTACTAGTAAAGTACCAATTTTCAAAAACTTCACAAATTTATAACTTATAACACTTACTACAATAAGTAAGAATTTCATTTAATAAATCGTACAAATTATATATACTCTTTCTTATTTTCAGAAATTCCAAAATATTTATATAAGTAAACTGTGTGTGAGAGTCATATCAAAACACGGGTAACTTTCCTAAGTCTTCCTCCTCTAAGGCCAAATATGTGCTTTCAAAATTTTACATTGTTCTGAACCTAGCTCCGATGCCAAATGATGTTTGTCTCACTATGGTCATCGTTGTACCTTAGTCGCACAGGTTTTATGGCCAGCCTTTCGACTGTCACAACTAACCCTAACTGGAACATGTAGGGGTAAGAGTCAAAGATTCGCCATGGATCATAATGTGAGAACCCCCTACCATGCTGCTCTCAGCAATAACCAACTCTGATACCAAACTGTAATACCCCACCTTTATATCCATACTATCCAAGAGTATTATTGTGTAATACTGTCAGATAATACAGAGAGTGAGGTTATATGGGATACACATGTGAATATTCCCTTGGATTAATACTGACACGAATTTAAACATCTCACTTATACATACACAATATCGGCACAAAGAAATAAATATGTGTGCCTCTAGGATAGAACAATATGGAATATACAGTAAATACCAGAGAACACAATGTCAGGATCGCAGCGATAATATATAATACTAACTATACAAGGTATAACAAACATACATCACAAGAATATATACAAAAGATAGTACAATACAAAATGATAAACTACTATGCTAAATTATTAGCCTCCTCTACGCCCAATATAAAAGCTGGTCTCACTGTCCCTATACCTCATATGTCCCGGACCGACCCGAGTATTACATGAATAACACATAGGTCAGACAATATCTAAATTAAGGGGTCAATATGTGTGTGTGTATACACACACACACATATATATAAAATAGTAGCGACGACATACAAATAATAGTATAACAAAATAGTAACAACCACGAAACCAAACATAAAGTTGTCATCACCCATATAAAGTCACACCAATCAATAAATCTCAGAATTAATATTAATTAGGTGAATCATCCATATCAAGAATCATCATCAAAATCCAAAAAATATCAACAATGAGATATCCTCAAGTATAGCCAGGCAAAGACGCAGCAATGCCCAAATAAATACCTCAATGTCACATTATAAAATATTATCATTAAATCACCAAAATTAATAAAAAAGATTTAAGCTAGCTCATAACAATGCCCATGTATAATCAATAATAAGTAGGTCGTGTGCTTGAAAAAAATAGGTCGTCGGCCTGAAAAGAATAGGTTGTCTGCCTATCAATCATATAAAGAAAGGATGCGGGGATTGACTATACTCTGAACATAATCTCAAATAGGAATATAAATAACATATGTCTACACCACACACATCGGAACCGGACGGGAGACTGACAACACGTCTGTTTGCTCTAAGAGCCACACTTGTGTCCGTCTGACACGACTCCTATAGTCATCGGTTACCTCCCCCTCGGTATCGTGACAATGATCAACCAATGTGCTCGACAAAGCGAGGACTCTTCGGCCACGAACCGACACATGCCTCTATAGGTAACTGACTGTTGGCCTATGTGACGTAGGGGCATAAACTAAACAGCTGCTCTCAACTAAATAACATAAGGGTGTCACAGATTCGAGACGCAATGACCACAATCATTCCATCAAGGTGGATATTGGCCAATCTAGTTCACTCCCGAAACATAAAGGGAGCTGGACAAAGAAAGATACACATAGTACCTATATCCAATAGCTAACATATAGCTCTACTTATATGTCGACGCATGACTATGCATGTGACTCACCGCAGTGAGTCCCACCACAAATCTCCATCACATGAGTATCATCTTCTTACAATGAATAACTTAATAAAAATCACAACAAAGTCTCATACCACTACGTGATACTCAATGATTTATGCAATGCTCATAGACTACAGTCATTCTTCGCAATATTCTATGTAATGAGTCCAAAATGTAACTAAAGAAATCTTACCGAATGCCCCATCCCAAACGGTACTATAACTTTATTTATTAGATTTTTCGTCACAGGGAATTAAATATTCCAAAATCATAAGAAGGGTGTCATTACCATTCCATATCAAAATCACAAATCAAACCAGTATCAACAGTGAATCATTCATGATATCAAAATCAATATAAGAAAAATGAGAAATCAGAAATTGTAGAAATCATACATAAATCCCAATTTAATTTAGAAATGAAATAATAATAAATTTCAACAAATCTTTCTTAAACAATTAAATCAAATATGCGATTATATGTATATAAAGCATACTTTGATAATTCATAAGTAACCATATTATTGGTGAAAATACACTTTGAAATATCTAGAATATTAATCAGAAAATATTTCTTATTTTCAAAATCATATAAACTTCTTAAATAACTATTTAAAACTAATTATATCTTAATTTTCAATAAATTAATAATTTTAATTGAAACTTTTCTTTAATCAATTCTATACTCTAGATCTAATAAAACTAGTAAAAAATTTATGTATTAAATAATTTCACACAATTTATATAACACCAAAAATAGAGGTTTAAATCTATAATTTACTTTCAAATCCTTATTTATATACATATATAAATCATTCATAGTTGCATTACCAATCAAATGTAACTATAGAAGCATAGAATATAATTCAAAGTCCTAACTTTATATTCAAACTACTTAAAAATGAAATATTTTTCCTTTATATTAAACAATATTTGAAGTTCTCTAAATATAGAAAATAAATTTTTATTTAATCAAAACATATCTAAAATCTTATAAGTATTTCATAAAAAGAATTCATTTTTCCTAGGTTTGTGAACTCTTTCAATAATATTTAAATAACCTTTATATTGAAAATCTCATTAGATGGTATAATCATTTTCATAATAAATTTTATAAAATAACATTATATTTAATTTTCCCTTTAAATCAATTCCAGCTTACAATATATTATAATATTAGTTTTAAAAAAAGTTTTATAACCAAAAGAAAACTATAT
Organism: Allium fistulosum; assembly: GCA_030737815.1. Classification (NCBI taxonomy): domain Eukaryota; kingdom Viridiplantae; phylum Streptophyta; class Magnoliopsida; order Asparagales; family Amaryllidaceae; genus Allium; species Allium fistulosum. Next base: position 1,136,286,724 of record CM060904.1, read on the forward strand.
TTATATTTATAATTAAAATATATATTTGTAATTTTGAAAATAACTAAATTGAATAGAATTTAGCAAAATTTTCAAAATACTTTTAATATAATTTCAAAACCCTTAAATAATTTTTCAAAACAAGAAAGTAAATAAATATACAATATATAAATTATGAAGTGAAATTACTCTAAAAATATTTATCACCAATGAACACTCTAAATCTATCGTGTGACCCAAGTCGAGTTTCTTCGAACTCTAGTCGTCTATCAATACACACATATCGACATACAAATACTTATATAGCTTAATTCGCAATTGGACAGAGTTCCGTTTTCAATCAGTATAACAATCAACTATCTCCACAATGACCAATTCCAAACCAATATACCAATAATCAATACAATCATGTGATTCAACCAATAATCATGATTTATATATAAACATAATAAGATATGGATATAGTTGCGAGTAGAAACTCACCAAATTATCGAGTGAAGATCTTAACTGCCGTAGATGTCGATGCTACCACCTCAGCCACTACTTTGCAACACCTCCATCATTGTTAGCGTATGCACCTCGAAACTCACATGCAGTCCCAAATATTTAGGCAAATCATCACTGCCTAAGCCACTACCATACCCGCGTCAACGCCAAATCCGTGCACCTCATCTCCAGCCACCACGAAGTCATCATTGGAACCAACAGATCATGACTACAGCCCTTCAGATCGCGAGTTCACTTTCCACTTCGCCTATATCACCACTTCAAATTCACCTTGCATGTTGTCGCATCATCGAGCAGCTTACGATGCTCAATCGCTCCTCGTCATGCCCGAAGGTCGCAATCCTATAACGTCACATGTCGCGTGTAGTGCCCTAAGGTCGAGCACATCATCGATTTTGTTTTTTGAATTTGGGTTTGGGGAATAAGAGGATTTTCTAGTTAAAGGGTAACGGGCTTGAGAAGAAGTTGAATTGTGTTTGGTAGAGAAAAGTTTGAAGAGGTATGCAATAGCCTAAAATGAAATAGAATAAGAGAGTGGTTATGGACTTGGCTTAATTTAGTTGGTCTTTATTTAAATGAATTAATTTTTCTTTTCTTTTTATTTTAAATAATTCTTCTAATCTATTTGTAAATTTACCTCAATCTAATTCAAATTAATTTGATCTTTATTTTAACAGATAAATTTCGATAATTAAATAATTTTATTTAATTTAATATATTATCTGAAAAGAATTTATTAATTAATTTTCCAATTTATTAAAAAAGGTATTTTATTAAGTTAAATTAAATTAATTAAAAATTTATTTTCATAAATAATAGTTATTAAAATCGAATTCAAACGTTTAATTTTAATTAAATTTATTTATTATTGCAGCGTAGAAAGTATGGTTGTTACAATTCTCGTTTTTGAAAATCTTGACAAAGCAGAAATGACCATTCACTCTCTTCATTACAACAATGCCTTACTACAATATCATAATGAACTCTTTACAAAAATGCATTTGGTCATCCTTAACTCTTAAGGATATCAAATAAATTGCATTTTACGTAAACTAATCAAACTGACATTTCAGTGATTGAATTCTTAGGTTTATCTTGTAGCCTTTGGTCCAGTGTTGCATTTAACACGACAAGATCATTATTGTAATCAATCATATTAAATACATGATTTCACACTACAGTTTACATGCTTATTTCAATGAACTAATTTTATCGAGATTTTTTACATTACGAATTATGACCGTTCACTATATAACATTTATATGTGATCGTATATGGATCAAATATCCATATTCTTGTATTGTTTTAGGGTTTGAAACTCATTGAAGACAATACACAATACCGGGGAAGTAAACTCGTAAGTGACTATGTTACGAACATATTTATTGGTTGCATGAGTTAGCACTTGCATGGGTCAACATGCAAATTTACTGGTAAGTATATTTAATATTTATTTGCCAATATTTAATTCATGTCCTTTGTATATTTTAATTGAAAAACATTTTATCAATTTTATTAATTGTACAAATTTATTATGTAGATTATAGCTTTATATAGCATATGTTCTTACAATATTAGAAAGGTTAAATGCTACCATTTTATTTTCCCAATAAAGCTCTCACTAGTCTTTTATGTTACTTCGAACCCTAAGACAAAACACAAAAGTCTTTCAAATTCACTGGTGGGTGCTAGGACTCGTATATCTTGGATTCTAAGCATGAGGAAAGCTCAACAAATCATACTCCAATATAGGATGGATAATTCCTTATCGATTGTATCATGTACAACTCCTAAATTTGTGATCCTTGTCTTAATATCATCTTTACCTTGAGCAAAGCTCAACAAATAAAGATAGATTATTCACTCGTACCCACCATTTTGCGACGGCCTAATTATACTATACATACCTTTAGGAAAGCTCAACAAATATGCATAAGTATCTTACCTCATCTAGTCTATATATTAATAGTACTACACATAACATCTCTAGCTTAAGGAAATCTCAACAACCAAGAAGTATGCAAGTAATCTATTGATATATAAATGATTGAGGACAACTTTATGTTAAAGATTCATAATCTTTAATATATTTAATTGGGTGATATCGGTTTATGGAATAATGTATTTCTTGTAAAATACCCTCATGATTAAAGTGTTGGACACAGCAGAAATCATGGTATTTATATTAGACGTATGTATTTACCCCTTAATTCTATTTTGGGTTTCTTATAGTTCCATAATATACATTTATATTATATAAGTTTAATTATATAATTTTTATAATTTGATTTACATATATAATAGTCCTATGTATAATATTATTCTAATTAAACCTATTTAGTTAATTTAATTAATTATTATATTATTCAATTATAATATATTATATTAAATATATATATATATATACACACACTATAACCTTTATATTAGTAAATATATATCTTATATATGTACTTTAATTTATTAATCAATTTTTAATTAATTTATTTAATAACGCAATTTTAAATCAATTTTATTAATTTTGAAAATTATTTTATATGCATATGTATACTCATATTGCCTTAAACAATTCAAGACAACAAAACATATATCATTATACATAGTATACACACACACACATATATATATATACACACATTTAATTAATTAACTTATTCAATCAATTCATTTATTTTACTAATCTTATTAATAAATAAGATTTTCAAAATTAATTTAATAACATTTTGAAAAATTATATTATAACTTTTATAATACGTGTTTTGTTTTAAATTTAACTTTTAAACTTAAAATTTTTATTTTTATTTCAAATAATTTTGAAATTAGCCCAAGACCCAATTCAAATTGGGTCGTTTTCTATTAGGAGAAACCTTTGGGCTCACATAACTATTCGGGCCAGGCCGGTAGTTAGGTAGGACATGATACTCAATTACCCAACAATCTAGCCTAGACACTACCTTTCTTAGACACCGTACGAAATAGGTTGTAAGCTTAATTAGCTATAATACGACTAATTTATACTACATAAGCTATTTAGTTGTGATACCATTGTTGGAACTGGGTCAAGATGTTGCAGAAGAAATTGGTTAATTTCAAAAAATTTACCATTTTGGACCTTTATCGGGCCCATGTAATTAAATTTATTTAGAACCTTCCTAAATTTCTTTTTAAATAAATTCAATATTTTATTTAATTCATAAACAATATTTTATTTTATATAATTTGTATTATATTATATATGTGTGAACTATATATACATATGTGCATACATGCACGTGCATCATATATGGTGTACATGATTTGACATGCCGGTGTATAGATGTTGGGATTTACATAGCAATGGACATGTTAGCCTCTTGTGTATACAAATACATTGTCCAAATACACACACATATATGTTTGCATTAATTATTGTATAAATAAATATGTATGTATAAATATAATTATATAATTATTATAAATATTAGTTACAAATTATTTGTATAAATCATTTATGTAATGTAATTATGAATATATATATATATATATGTACTTAATTAAAAAAAATTCAAATCTTAATTTATAAAATAATTTAAGTACTTGTTATATTTTATAAAATCCGAACAAAAAATATTTTTGTATATAATTCATATGTATATATTAAATAGACATATATAATTATTATATATATATATATAATTAAATAGACATGTGCACACATACACACACACATATATTATTTTTCTATTACTCTTGGCCATGTAATAAAAAGAATTTTTTTGGGTTTAATGATTTTTAACAAATATTTATAAATAAAATAATATCTATACGGATTTAATAAATAAAATTGTCTATAATTTTTGAAATCATAATGTACATTTTATAACCATATAAAATAATTCCAAAACCTTTTATACTATTTATAAACATATTTTTAATTTTCTTTTTGGATCAATGATTTTTAAATAAATATTTATAAATACATTAATAACCGTATAGATTTAATAAATAAAACTAATTTAAAACTAATTTTCGAAATCATAATGTACATTTCATATTATATAAAATATTTTCATAATTTATATTATTTATAAATTTATTTACTTGTATTTTATTTATTGAACTAATTTTAAATCAACTAAACAATTAAATATTTATATACATGTATATAATATTTTTTCGTTCACTGCCAAATGCTTTTATGTATAAACAAAATTTTATAAATATATATGTATATTATATGATTTAGTATTTTGTATTTGAATTAATCAATAAATCATCCAATAACATTATGTTAATAAAAAATTATTAATTTTTAATCATAAAGCCGTGAGCATGTTGCAAATCTAATTACAAATTATTTATTTATTTTGTGCATATATATATATATATGTATATGTATATATATATATAACCATCAATATGTGGCAATGTATCAATATACTGATTCGTGATAAAATCTAACCAGCTAACATATGATGGAATGACCAATTAAATAAATAAGTATATAAATAGACTAGATGTATACCTTTCACCAAGGCCTAGAGTTCGCACTTTGAAACGTCGAAATAGACACCTTGAATTGTCTTCCAATCCCAAAATTACTAGTTTCTGAATTGACTTACCACCGTCGATCGAATCGAATTGATTTTTTATAATTTTGTAATAGAATTTTTGAGGCTATTAGGGAGTGTAGTCGGCATGGCTTGCTGCCATAAGAGAGTGCAAAAAAATTCTCTCTTAAGTGAGGGATGAGATGAATATATAAGAGAGAGATAATGGAGTGAAATTAGGATCTAGCTCCACTTATTCCTATCACCCTTTATTTTCTTTCTTTTATTCAAAAACTTTCTCATTAAGCCATCAAATGTCCATTCAAGGCCGGTTATGCCTAGCCCCTTCTGGGCCTCAAAACTATTCTAAGTTCAAATGATATTTGTTGCATTAAATCTTATTTAAACATGTATCGATATCGTATATCGATCAGCACATTTTTAACTATTATAAACATACAATTTAATATTGTTCGATATATGTCAAATAAAATTTCATAATTAATATTTCATAAATATTAATTAATTTATAACAATTCTAAATCAATCAAATCAGATGGTAAAAGGAGTATTAAACATTTCGGTTGTGTAACTCTTAGTTGTAAATTTGGTCAGTGATTGATATCGAACAATGCGAATATTAACATTCACACATCACTTAGCCGGTAGAATGACATTTTGACCAAATTTATCACTTACTCAATTTTGGTAAAATCCAATTTTACTTTATTAAGCAGTACCCGGTAGTGACAATTATTGACACCAATTATCTTTTCTAAACTATATCACTTTGGACTTATGGAATTTGGTAGTGGTCAAGATTCCAATATCATCCATATTCAACTCTATAATTCAAACACAAAGCCCTTGGTTTAATAATAACAATTATTATTAACCGAAATGCTCTGGTCAGAGACATTGAATTTAAGTTGACTTCAGTTGACCGTGATGCTAACCTTATATAACTATGGAGACGGATCCTCTCTTGAATAGTGTTTTACTTCCAGTGCTTCCACTCAACCAGACTGTAGTCATTCGATGGATGTTGTGCCACGATTTAACTATAATCAAAATGGAGCTTCCATGTTGAAGATAAAAAATATTCTCAAGTTAAGAGAACTGTGTAATGTTGCCACATCGATATTTTCACCATAGTTATATTAACCAACAGAATACTATCAAGTGTGTCATTCCATAGTTATCCAATAACTATCAATAAGTAACTTTTTGGTGCCCTAAATAGTCATGAGTAATACACTGCCCAATATTTTAGAGAGCATTACGTACTCTAGTCTCAACGGATATGTCGATATCCAATCTTAATGCATCTTGATTATAAATATTTAAAACGGTATATTTAAATTCATTGTGATAAATTACTCATGGTTACAACACCTTGTAACTACTATCACAAAATATACCATTTATGGATTTTCTATTAAATATACATTTAATTAAATTAACTAAATAATACAACTCATTATATCAATCATATAATAGAAAGAAAACACATTTTATTTCGAACGAGATTGGTTATCGAGTTAGATATATGTAATAAATTACATGATTTCCTCTGGAGCATACCCTTAACTCTTTAAGCATTGGCATCAGTGTTATTATTAGCATCATGGTCATTAGAGTTGTTTCCTTTGTTATCACCATTAGGATTCATGGCGATTACTAAAATAGATTTTTAGTAGAGAAAAAAATGGAGAAAGGTTTAGTGGATGCTCTCCTTCTAGTATTAAAATATTGACTAAAATTTTATCCAACCTCAGAATTATGCTAATGTGTACGCATTAACAAAGGTTACTTGCTAAAATAGGCTTAAAAATTAAAAATGGGGGTAAATGGCCAATTAAAATAAATGACATAAAATGTAAAGTGGTTCAGCTAAGCTTGCATACATCCACTCTAAAGATCTTTTACAGTTACAAGGAATTACAAGAGAATAATAAGAAATTAAAAGCACTTAAAATTACAATGATGAAAAACTCAAGAACTTTTGTATATTTTGTGTTGGAGTTAAATTCTGGAGCAAGAAATAAATCTTTTATAAAGTGGAATGGAAAGGGACATTTATAGCAGTTGAGATTGATCATAAGATAGTAGATTGCGTAGTTAACAAGAGGGAATCACTCATGGTCATAGATCTGGTCGCTTCAGTCGATAGGGGATAGCTCGAAAGGTGGTACAATTGTATGGTTGGGATGCATGCTAGATGTCATTTTGTATTAGGTGCATGCTTTGCTACAGCAAAATGGCATAACATAGGAGTAGGTGCACTTTTGTCAGACATGCCACAGTAGTTGATATGCTAATTGTACCTTTTTCGTGTAGTACACTTTTCCATGAAACAAGACCGAAGAGAAGCTTCCTATGCATAGGAATGGTCGGTTGCTTGTTGCTGAAGGTTGCTAAGAACAAAGATAAAGGTTGATAAGGACGAAGTTGAAGGTGACGAGCCGAGTCATTCATGTGGTGATGAGACGGGCTGCACGAGACCGGTCTAAGTGGGCTAAGATAGAGTCGTACCAAAGATTGGTTGTTTTTTTAGCCATACCTAGTCAAATGAGTTGGTTGTATCATATTTAGTTGGGCAGATGTATCTCTAGCGTGTTTGTTGAGTGGATTGACATGGATTGGACCGGGCTTAGAAGTACTGGTCGGCTTACCTTCAACGTTCGTTTGCGTCTGTTATGGAGATTGACTTGGACCGGGTCGGCTTGGATGGGTTGACCGGCTTATTTTTACTTATGAGAAAATTGAGCAACAGTATGGTCGTATACAAAATTACAAGGTTCGATAGTAGCCAAATGATATTGTCAAAAGGAAAGGCCTAATTATTTGATACTTATTCCTTAGTAACAATAATTACATATATAAGGATTTTGACTGCAATAGCAGCTATTTATAATTTGGGAATACACAAATGGATATAAACAACATTCTTGAGTTGTTAATTAAATGAAGAAATTTATATGGATCAACTTGAAAGTTTCATTATAAAAAGTCAAGGGAAAAAGGTTTTCAACATAGTTAAATCCTTATAGCTTAAACAACTGCCTAAACAATGACATAAGAAATTCGATTATAATATATTGGCACATAAATTTAAAATTGATGGATATGTGTGTGTGTATATTAAATAATTCATGCATTAATTTGTCATCATTTTCTTGTACGGTTATGATATGTATCTATATATAATGAGAATACCTTCATTTGAAGTCTTTGAAATTACAAACCCGTGCTAAATGAGTGCTTTAGACTGGGAATTTATAGGTCTTTAGTTTGAACTCAAAGACATAAAATTATGTTGCTACAAATTTCATCATTTTTTAACCAAAAGCTTTAAAGGGTAAGAAATGAGACGGTTCTTTTTTATGTATACATGCATCGTGTGTGCATGAGTACTGGTGCTTATAATGGGAATAAACAAAGGTGATTAATTCCATAAAGCAAATATTAATTTTTTACTTGAAAGATATGAGAATAACAGATGTGATACTAGTTTTCATACATAGAAAGACTGAAGGATATGGTCTCACATGATCTTATTATAAAGAAAAAGCACTAAGAAAATTTCAACATTATGATTGTAAACCTGTAGTAACCCAATTTGATCCAAATTTTCATCTTATAAAACATAAAGGTGATAATATGTCACATTTAAAATACATTGAATTACTAGAAGTGTTTAGAAGTTAAAGTAATATTATTAGCTCGTGGAAGGTGAATGTGATCAAAAAGTCGAAGTACGCGATGGGTGTAGTCAGCAAAGACATAATTTGAAAAAATCTTGATAACTTGTCCAAATGAAGAAATAATCGAAAAAGTCCATGTACTAAACCTTGGAAGAATTATTGAAAGTGTTGTGTTCAATGTTTTAAGAAGACATTACCTACTTAACTAGCGAATAAACAACATTAAAAAGAGAATTAAACAGAAAAACTACCCTAAAGATCATCACTATTACTAAAATTGTCTTCTTACTAACAAACATATTCTTAAACGATAATGATCTATATTAAAAATCTTTTAACAAATTCTTGTAAGGTACAAAAAAGAGAAGGAAACGCATAGAGCGGTAACGTGGGCATTCGAGCAAACACATTCAATGTGAAAAAGCAAACAAAGTGAAATATCGAAAAACAAAGATGTGAGATGAAAGATTGACTTACCAATCAATTAACAAAATCAAGAAAAAGAAAATAGCAGAAATTTTCAAGAAGGAAATGTTTGATATGCAAAGGAGTAAAAAAAGATATTGCGAAGGAGAAGAGCATTGAGCATCTCCAAAAGCAGTAGAGTTATGGAAAATGTAAGGAATCCCCTTTTTTTCATTCCCCACACTACAACAGTAAGAATTTTAGCATGGGGAAAGAAAAGAAGTGGGATTCTCCCCCATTTTTAGCGTGGATTCATAAAATCATTTATGCCCTAGACAGTTTTCAAAAACCATATTATACTATAAACGGGGGTCTGAAAACCATTTATAGTTATAAACGATTTTCTAAAAATTGTTTATAGCTATAAATGGATTTTAGAAACCCATTTATAGTTTTTTTTAAAGAAGGGCCAATTCCTTCCACTCGACTGTTGGAAGAGTGGGAGGAATCAACCATTTTTTAATCTTCTCCTCACCCTAAAAATTCACTCCCGCTAGAGATGCTCTTATACAATCTGGACTGAAGTATCAAATGATGCATTGATCACCATTGCAGAATTTTAACCATATTAGTGGCCTCGAAACATGAATGATCGGATCGTAAAGCCTCTTTTAATTGAACACATCATATGACATATCATGTAATTTGGGAAAAAAAGAAGGTTTAAGTATTTTTTTTATATACTAAACTGCGAAAAAGATAAAATCCCAAATGGAATTGTGAGGTTGTGTGATGCTAATAAAATAAATGTCAATGAAGAACCAATGCACCACTTGAACCTCGTGCTTGAAAAAACTTGCATTCGGGTCCTGATCTCAGAAACCCTAATTATGGTAGCTAACACAAACCCTGGTCCTCCTACTCCATTCCAACCGCCCCCATTTATTCTGCCTGCCTTACCATATCAATCTATGCCTAATTATACAATGGTGCTCGAAGTGGAGGGCTTCACTCTGGTGTTCTCAAAACATGCCCAACGAGTTCTAGGTAAGCCAATCGTAATCCGCAGTCATCCTCTGGCTCCATGTCGTCACCTAGAAAGGCGGTCCATATCCCATGCAAGCAATACCAGAATCCAGTTCCTAACCTGAGATTCCCTGCACCTAATCCAAGCCATCCAAGTCTTGGTAACGTAAGCCCATCGGCCTCAAGTTATCCCATGCAATCCAAAGCCATGAACCCAGCAACAACCATCATAAGAACATGGAAGGCTGCCATCAATGAGGAAAACATCCTGCTGTCTACCCCATTAAAGTTTTATAATCCAGTTGACTTCAGTCAAAAGATGTGTTGTAGAATGACAAACTTAGCCATGGAAGTAGCCAAACGATATTGGGAGAACTCGATTGTCATTTACATGGTCAGTTCATGTTCGTATTATCAAAAGTTTTAGAGCACATACTGATAGGGTTTGGCAGCCAAAGGGTGATTATTTAATTCACACCAAGGAAAATAGTTTCTATGTCATCAAATTTAAAAACAAAGATGATTGTGAGAGGATTTTAGCATGCAGCCCCTATTTCTACGATAGGAAACTAATGATGATGAAAAGATGGACACATGAACTCAACTTATGGAAAGAAATTCTACAATCGATTCTAGTTTGGGTTCGCTTCCCTTACCTAAGATTGGAATTTTAGTCTAAAGAGGGAATTAGTAGAATTGGCTCTGTTCTGAGTAACCCGCTTAAAATGGACCACTATATAAAAGATATGATTAAAATTTCTTATGCTAGGGTGTTAGCTCAAATTAACAGAATTCATAAGTGAGGTGATAGTAGTTATCGAAAAAGATGAGATGTTCACTCAACCTATTGAATATGAGTGGAAGCTAGTTGTATGTTCTTGTTTTGGTCATTGTTTGCGCCAAAATTGGTCACAAACACCCAATTGTCGATGAAAGCACCCGTTCACAATCACAGATCACAGAGGACAAGTATGTAGAGAATTAAAAATGAGGAACACTCAGAGAAGTAAGAGGAAAGCAGTAAAGAACACAGAGTTTATAGTGGTTCGGCAATCCGGCCTACGTCCACTTTGAATTTGATGATTTTATTGATGTTTGCTTACTGATTACAACGAGTTACCACTGATTACAACAGCCAATTTCGAGTACAATGATGATTCCGGCAGAGTCTGGACATATAAGAGCCAAAGGTCCCTTTTCTGTAGGCTTTAGGATGCTATTTATAGGCGTAGGATGCAAATATCTCGCTCAGATCTCGACAGACCTCTTCTGGCACGTGCACAGTCCCACGCGATCGATCCCATGCGATTTTGACTCGATCCGTGATCGATACGAATGAATTTCATATCGATCAAGATCTTTCCCGATCGAGTCGAGATCGATCATGAACATTCTTTAGGTTGTACGCAAGCTCCTATGAAAATTTGGTGGCATTTGGACTTATAGATTGTGAGATATGATCGATGCAAGTTCATGTTTTTCAAAGGCTGTCTTCTCGCACAGATCACCTCTGCCTTGTTCGTATCGATCGCCTCTGCCTTGTTCGTATCGATCACCATTGCACTGTTCGTATCAATCGCCTCTGCCTTGTTTGTATCGATCACCATTGCACTGTTCGTATCGATCGCCTCTGCCTTGTTCGTATCGATCACCATTGCCTGTTCGTATCGATCGCCTCTGCCTTGTTCGTATCGATCACCATTGCACTGTTCGTATCGATCGTGGTGGATACAAAATAACAACCACTTGATGGATATGAACCAATATAGCCGATGGATACGAACAGTTGAGGATTGATGGATACAAACAGTTGATGATTAATGGATACGAACAATTGAGGCCTGATGGATACGAACAGTAGAGGATTGATGGATACGAACAATTGATGATTGATGGATATGAACAGTTGAGGCCTGATGGATACGAACAATAGAGGATTGATGGATACGAACAAGACCTTTCAGTTGATGGATACAAACAGTTGATTCCCAAGTTTTCATCGATCATATCTTAAGCATACGAACTCGGATCGACTTGAAATTTGAAACGTCGACTCTTATAGCTTTACTTGTCATGTCTTGTCAATTGCAGCTCGATCCGGACTCGGACAAAATTTATCGATATCCATAGTGAAACAGTGTATAACCAATCTTTGGGAAGAACTGTTCTTGATTTCTAGTCAACTTTTTGGTGTCATGGCCTTGCCAAAAGACGAGATAACAGTCATGCACCGAAGTTTTACCCCTTTGAAAAAGTGTGGGTAACCAAACCAATAGTAGCTCATAACCTCACAGTAAACTCCCACACAGTAACTCATAACTAGCCCCTCCCAAAGCAAACAGCAGGGAAGAATGACAACAACATTCATAGAAATGATATTGATAATTCACAAAACAAGATGTCGAACCACACAAAACAGTGCATGCAAATGATGCCTCAGTACATTATGATGACACCGGCATGGACCTTGAGTGCTCGGAAATAATTTTAGAATCTGATACAAACTCACAGCACAACATTAATGTCTCACATTCACATAAGATAGCAGATCAAATTATTACATCATTTTCATAGTGTCCTGGTTTAGTTTCTACAAGTTCAAATGTTTCATGTCTAGAGAACCATATGGCGAATTCAATCAATGCAATTTTTGTGCAACATGAATATAATATCAATATCAACAATAAGGAAAATGAAAATAAAATAATGCAAGCTAATGTGCCACCTTTTCCAGCAAATGCACATGACCAACCTGATGTAGGAAACAGTGAAGGATCAGAGTTGAGTCAGGTTTTGAAGCACGCAGACGCTTTCCTTAAAGCAATATTTGCCCCCACTCGCTCGGAGTTTGCTAATGGGTTGATGGAAAACTGCTTCCCAGGATACAAAAAAACCCCATGGAGTAGCAATGTCTATGGATTCGTGGGAAATTTATTGTTTAAGAATTGAGAAGAGGAGAAGTTAAAAATTAAATCTGATGTTGGAGGCATATATAGTGCACGAACGGATGCTAGGCGAAGGAATGCGAACCGTTAGAAAATAGTCGTAACTGTTTGCAATTAATAATTCAAATTTGAAGAGAGAAAAATAGGTTTCATAAATTATGACAGTTGGTACCTAACAGTCATTCCATTTTCGGTCCCCTTCTCACACACATGTTAAGTACTAAGTGCTTTTCGTGCGTGCATGTTATGGCAGTGCCCCTTTCCCTTCTCCTTTAGTTATTCTAATTGATAAAGCATGTGAGGTTTCATGTATATACATAAATATTAAAACAATTTTCCGAATGTGGGACTAATATATTTATTCCCATCTTCAATAACTACCTCAATAATCCCCTACTAGATTGTTTTATTGACGATAATCAGTTTTATCTTAGCTTAAGATTACACAGCATATATGGTATCTATTCGATTAAACCACATATTAGTGTAAACATCTCAAACCTTAAAGAAGAGCTGGGTGGTCTTAACTAAACCGAGTCTCCTTTGACTTATAAAGTCGGAAATATTACATGCGTAACTTTATTTTACTAATAAAATTTCCTTCCTGTAAGCACCGTTATGGTCATGTGCTCCATCATGGCTTAGTGAACTCTTATAAGAGTAAGCCCAATGAACTCTTTCTTAGAAGCACCACCACTTCCAAGTTCACAAAGGTAAAGTCCTATCCCTTTTAATGTCTTTGTTACCAGACTACCTAGAATTTTATTAAGAGTTTTCAACTCGACCTCTTCATATCTGTAATAGTGTGCACTAAATTAACTTAGTGCCTTCCAATCATATAATAGGTTGTTATTACCTATTAAACCTTAAAATTAAGTTAGTTAAGATTAAGGTTGGATTACCATTATCGTGATTATTCATAAGACAGGGCTTAAGACCCATTCCAACTGATGTGGACCTTACCATTTCTCTGGCCATGGCTTTTGTGAATGGGTCCGCCAAATTATTACTAGACCTTACATATACAATGGTAATTATTCCATAATTAATTATTTGTCTTACATACTCATGTCTGAGGTTTATATGTCTCGGCTATCCATTGTATACATTATTATATGCTCTGGACATTGTTGCCTGAATATCACAATGTAAAGCTATGGCTAGCATCGGTTTCGGCCATAACTTAATATCCAATAACATATTTTGTATCTATTCAGCCTCTTTTCCAACACTCGCAAGCGCTTTTCCATGGTAGAGTGTGTAATACATGTTTATTTATTTGATGCCCATGAAACAACACCTCCTCTTAATGTGAAAATCCAACCCGAAGTTGATTTATTATCGCCAGCACCAGTTATCCAACTTGCATCAGTATAACCCTCTAATACGCTTGGAAATCCATTATAAAAGAGTCCTAGAGTTTTGGTCTTTTTAAGATAGCCAAGGAGTCTTTCAATTGCTTTCCAATGTTGTATTCCAGGGTTGCTGGTATATCGTGCAAGTTTGAATATCGCATATGCTATATCAGGTCTTTTACAATGCATAACATACATTATACTTCCAATGGCGCTAGCGTACTCAAGTAGAGCGATGCCTCTTCCCTCATTTTTACTTAGATTGATACTTGAATCTATTGGGTATTTGCATCCTTGATTTTTTAGGTGCCTAAATTTCTGAAGCATTTTTTCAATATAACGTGATTGACTTGGTGCGTAATTTCCACTAGTTTTGTTAACTTTTATCCCCGGCATTATGTCGACTTCATTTAAGTCTTTCATTTTGAATCGTGCAGGTAAATATTCTTTAGTATCTTTTATTCCTTTAATATTTGTGCTAAATATCAATAGATCATCTACATACAGACAAATGACGACTCCATATTCTTTGGTGAACTTAGAGTAAATACATTTGTCTGCACTATTATATTTGAAACCATATTCTAAAATCATTGAGTCGAATTTTTCATGCCACTGTTTGGGTGCTTGCTTCAGTTCGTACAGTGATTTTTTTAATTTGCAAACCTTGTTTTCATTACCAAGAAGTATAAATCCTCCAAATTGCTCCATGTAGACTTCTTCGTTAAGTTCACCGTTTAAGAAGGTTGTTTTCACGTCCATTTGATGTATGTGCAACTGATAGATTGACGCTAAAGCTATCAATACTCGAATGGATGTGATTCTTGCCACAGAAGCATAGGTGTCAAGGAAATCAATTCCTTCCTTTTTTCTAAATCCCTTGGCTACCAATCTAGCCTTAAAAGTTTGTACAGTGCCATTATTATTATGTTTTCTTTGAAACACCCATTTGCAGCCGATTGTCTTTGATCCTTGAGGTAAGTCTGTTAATTTCCATGTATTGTTTGACAAAATTGAATCCATTTCATCATTGATTGCTTCTTTCCAAAAGGCAGAATCTCTAGATTCTAAAGCATGTTTATGCATTTTTGGATCATCTTCTGCATTTAGCACTATAGGTATCTTATTAAGAACTTCAGTTCTAGTTCCTTTCACAAGAAATGCTACAGCTTGAGAAGATACAAATCTGGACCGAAGTTTTTCTTTTCTAATTCTCTCCGTCCTTCTTATTTCTATTTGTTCTTCTATTACCTTTCTTTTATTGTTAGTAGAAGGCGTAGGAGCATCTATTGGTGTTTGAACGATATTGGGGCTTGGTGACTGAACTGTAGTTGAATCTTCTTTGAATTTATTTTCCATAAACTCAACATCTCTTGATTCAATAATCGTGTTAGATGATAAGTCTAACAATCTATATGCTTTGGACTTTTTAGCATATCCTACGAATATACTTTTCAAGGCTCTTGGACCTAGTGTAGTCTGTTTTGGATCAATCACCCTATAGAAGGCAATACACCTCCACTTTTAGATATCCTAGATTTGGTTTTTGACCATTCCATAACTCATAAGGGGAGACTTTAGTTTTCCTTGAGGTTATTCTATTATGTAAATGACATGCGGAGAGAAATGCTTCACCCCATAAGTTAAGTGGTAATTTAACAAATAATAGCACATAATTCACCATATCAACCAAAGTTCTATTTTTCCTTTCAGCCAAGCCATTTTGTTGTGGCTTGTAAGGAGCTGTGTATTGATGAATAATTCCATGTTCTTCGCAAAAGTTAGAAAATCCGATGGAGAAATATTCTCCTCCTCTATCACTTCGTAAGATCTTTATTTTCCTACATTTTTTATTTACAACTTCTGTTTTATAGCGTTTAAACATATCAAAGGCTTCATCCTTATTTCTAAGCAAATATACACATGTGTATTTAGAGAAATCGTCAATAAAGGTAATGAAGTCCCCTTTTCCACCTCTGGTTAAAAATCCATTTAATTCATATATATCGGAGTGAACTAAATCCAAGAGTTCCGAATTTCTTTCAACACTTGGAAAAGGTTTTTTAGTAATCTTGGCTTGTATACATATTTCGCATTTATCATGCTCATTATTTGTAACGGAAATAAGACCATGTTTACACATAGATTTAAGAGATTTATAGTTTAAATGTCCAAAACGTGCATGCCATAGAGATAAAGAATCAACAATATAAGCAAAATGTTCCTTTATTTCATTAATACTAAGTTTGAACAAGCCATTACAAGCATAACCTTTACCCACAAACATGCCATTTTTGGACAGAATTAAATTATCAACTTCCAAAACTAATTTGACACCGCTTTTGCATAAGATCGATGCAGAGACCAAGTTATTCATGATATCAAGAACATGTAGCACACTAGTGGGAGTGATCTTCTTGTTGGAAGTGAACTAAATCTCCACGTTTCCTTTTCCCAGAACTTTGCACCATTCTCGTTTCCCATAAGCACTTTTTGTTGATCTGCAACCTCCTTATAAGTTTTGAAAAGATCTCTGTTGTTGCAAACATGAATCGTTGCATCGGAATCAAACCAACAGTCTGAAGTTTTTATTTCAGCAATAGCTATATGCAAGTCAGTTATCATGCCAATCTGTAAATCTGAAACTATAACAATGATTTCTTGCATTTCCTCAGAATCAACCATATTTGCACTTGTAGAGTTTCCATTATCCTCTTTTGGAGGATCCTTGCATCCTCGCTTGTAGTGCCCAAGTTTACCGCAGTTAAAACATCGCTTATTCCTTTTGTCTTTTGGATTAGAGTTGTTTCCCTGCTTGCTCTTCTTGTTTGGCTTAAAGTTCTGGTTTTGACCGTTCTTTCTCTTCATTCCAGAATTCACATTATTCACGTTGGAGGAGTGAAAAACACCATCACGAGTTCTATTTTCTTGTTAAATTCATATGTGTTTTCCAATCTTTTCTAATGAGAGTTCCTCAGTCATGTGTAAGAGATTTGCGGTAGTTGTTCCAACTTGGTGGAAGTTTTGTAATTATAGCCCCACTTGGACAGATTATGGAATCTGCACTTTCAAATCTCCAAGTTTGCTAACTATGACTTTTAAGTTATGCATCCGATCCATTATAGAAACATCCTCTTTCATCTGAAATTCAAAGTATTGTAGGGTGAGAAACTTATTTGTTCCAAACTTTTCGGTCTTGTACTTTGCTTCTAGTGCATCCCATATCTCCTTGGGCGACTTCATTAGAGTGTAAAGGTCGTATAAACGGTCAGATAAGGTGTTAAGAATGTGGCTTTGGCATAGCAGTTCGTCTTCTTTGTGTTTCAAACTCTGTTGCTTTAATTCTTCAATGTCCTTTTCGGTTGGAGGAGGAAGCGCTGGAAGGTTTTCATATAGTACGTAGTTGACCTTCATGGTGGTAAGAAGGAACTTCATTTTGTCTTGCCAGCGTGCGAAGTTGGTTCCATCCATCGATCTAGCCTGATGAAGTCCTGGTTCATCAGCTTGAATGCAGATTTTGATCCTTTTTCCATGGCAAATATTGTTTTAAGAATGTAGAAAACAGTGAAGGATCAGAGTTGAGTTAGGTTTTGAGGCGCGCAGACGCTTTCCTTAACGCAATATTTGTCCCCCACTCACTCGGAGTTTGCTAACGGGTTGATGGCAAACTGCTTCCCATGATACAATAAAACTTGAATCCAGGGAGTAGCAATGTCTGTGAATTCGCGGAAAATTTATTCTTTAAGAATTAATAAGAGGAGAAGTTAAAAAATAAAACTGATGTTGGAGGCATATGTATAGTGCACGGATGGATGCTAGGCAAAGGGGTGCGACAGTTAGAAAACAGTAGTAACCGTTTGCAATTAATAGTTCAAAAATGAAGAGGAAAAATAGGTTCAAAAATTATGACAGTTGGTACCCAACAGTCATTCCATTTCCGGTCCTTTCTCGCACATGCAAAGTGCTAAGTGCTTTTCGTGCATGCGTGTTATGGTAGTGCCCCTTTGCCTTTTTCTCCTTTAATTATTCTAATTGATAGAGCATGTGAGGTTTCATATACATACACAAATATTAAAACAATTTTCCCGATATGAGACTAATATATTTATTCTCATCTTCAATAACAAGCTACCTCAACACTTATGCGTCTACAAATGTGCAGTACCGCATAGCACAAAGGGAAACCTCTCATAACATCCCAAATGATAATGTAGCACGGCGTACATGGACTAAAAGGCCCAGGAAAGGACTAGAAGATGCTCCTTTTGAGTTTGTTGTAACATAAACTACTGATGTGATTGATAACCCAATGTGGCGAAACATTATTTTATAATTAAAAACAAAAGGAAAAACAATGAAACATACCAAATTAATCGTGAGTGCTCCCTCTCACTTGGAAAATGGAAGTGCCTCAACCAATATTGATCAGTGAATATCATAGCCTAGAATATTAAGGGATTAAACTCCCCCTCAAAACAGTTAGATGTAGCTAATGTAATTAAGCAAAGACAAGCTTCATTGGTAGACTATTAGAGAACAAATTAACAGAACACAAAATTAGTGATGTTGTTAGAACACTTACTAAAGATTGGCATTTTACTTTTAATAAGGACCACCAAGACAAGAACAGAATCCTGATGGAATTCAAAGGGTTATTAAAATTCAAAGGGTTATAGCCTTCTATTGCACGTTCGTTTATGCATACAACCAACCATAAAGAAGGACAGAATTATGGGATTACATAAAGAATACTCTAGCACATGTACCCTACCTTGGGTACTAGCGGGTGACTTTAATGTGATTCTATACTGTCATGACAGAATCAAAAAGGGTAGTTATTATCTGACCTCGGACATTGATTTTGTTAACTAGCATTGCAGAAACAAATTTATTTGAACCACCGAGCATAGGAAATTACTATACTTGGAGGAGTAGGCGCTATTATGTCAGTTCATAGCAGAATTGATAGATTATTTATCAATAGGCAATGTTTAGCTAAATTCTTACATTTCTCCATCAATATCGCTAACCACTCAACTAGTGATCATATCCTATCATCTTTAACCTTGCAACTCCGTCCCTAAAAAGCAAAGGAATCCCTTTTAGATACAATAATTCGTGGTATTACAAGGCGGAATATCATAATATAGTTAATCTAGAATCGAAAAATGCATGTATTGGAAACCCACTTTTCCCATTGCTGACAGAACTTAAGAGAATAAAAAATATCTTCGAAGTTGGAATAAATAGACGAGCAGTAAAGGAAAAACCACAGATGCTCTTAGGGATGAATTAGATATGATCTACGCTAATTTAACTAACCTTCCAAATGGTGCACAAATTCTAAACTAGTAGAAGCAAAAAGTTGAATAGCTTTCTGACTTTATTTAAACAAGCCACATGAAACCTCCAAAGTTCAAATATATAGTGGCTAGCTCAAGGAGATAGATCATCCCTATTTTTCCACTCCAGGTTCTCTGACACCAAAAAAAGGCCTCTTAACAACATGACTGTGGATGAACAAGGCAACTAGGTCAATGCTAATGATAGTTTAAACAGGGAAGCCCTTCATTACTTTTCAAATCTTTTCAACTCTTCCTCGTTAAATAAAAATTTCATGCATATTACTTGTAACAAATTCTTATAGAGAATGCCAGAAAAACTTTGGATAGGCCCTTTGAAATAGAAGAGGTAAGAGAAGTTGTATATTAGAATGATGATAACAGCTCTCCAAAACCAGATGGTTTCAACTTGAAATTCTGTAAATTGCATTAGAAGACAATAAAAAACGAAGTATATCAAGTATTGTTGGGAATTAAGCAATCTGGTAAGATAAAAAAGGAAATCAACCGTACCTTTATATGCTTAATCCCTAAAAATGTGAGCCCACATAATCTATCATATTACAGGCCAGTCTCTTTATGTATTTTGGCTAACCTATTTTGCAATAGGATGAAACATTATCTAAACAACCTTATTTCAATTGATCAAAACACTTCATTTCAAATAGACTCTTCTCTGAAAATTCTCTATTAGCATATAAGATAGTGAGAGGGTTCAATAGAAAACCAATGAAATATACATGCATGAAAGTTAATTTGCACAAATATTACAGTAAAATTAGCAGAGAACTCATATACGGATGATGTTAACTATCGGTTTTCCTGAGAAATTTATAAATCTGATATATGAATGTGTATCCTCCACTACCTTTTCAATTCTCTTGGATGGTTGTCCTGCAATACCCCATAAAAATTATTAAGAAAAGAATTAATTAATAAATTAATAATAAGGTTAAAAATGGAAATTTTGAAGATGTCGGAATTTGACAAAATTGTGTCATTATGTTCGTGGTGATTTTCTAATCAATTTTCATATATAAAGTTTTGAAAACGAAGCTCAAATAAAAAAGTTATTGACATTTTAAGTTTTCGAATTTAAATTAATTTAAATGGAATTCAAATTCAAATAAATAATTAATGTTAAAGTAGAAATTCAAAAATTAATGATAGTTAGACTTGGGGGTTGAGTAAACATTTAAAAAAAGTTAACATTATATATTAGTTAAGGAATTAAACAATAAATCAACGACAATTAGATATATGTTCCAAAAACAGGCTGCTGGTCAACCATTACCTAGGGCCGGTCAACCGCCTAAGTAGGAGCGGTTGACCAGTAATCATGGTGGGGGCTAGGGTTTTTAGCACCGTGAATGGTCTAGATTATATTATTTTAAACCAACTCAAATCCGACATATCTGGTGCTTTCTAACCACTATAGATAAAAGCCTCCCACTTCACTTTTATTCACAAATTGTTTGAGAACATAGCGAAGCTCTATCAAATTTCTTTCTTCTTTAAGATTCAGAAATTCTCTAGGGTTTTAGGTAAGGGAATTTAGGTGTTTAATATTCCTAATTATATTCTTCTCTAATCCCTAAAATTCTGAATCTAATCTAATACGACCCAAATTGTTGTATATTTCTAAAGAAAGAGATCTGGACAGGGATTTAAGTGGGCGTAAACAAATCCAGGAGGAAGAGCTAAGGAATTTTGTGAGTGTAAATATTAATTTTTTTTTATTATAGTAATTGTATAGTATAACTTGGATTTGATATATGCGTTGGGGAATTTTGTTCACGAAACATCACACTAAAACCCAAAATTCCTCTAAAGCAAAATGTCAATTCTTAAGTTAGAATCTCAATCATTCTATATTAAAATAGTGGAATTGTGTAGTTATTGTAATTTTAATGTTTTACATTCTATTCCACTTCTAACCTTTTTCTTTGAATTTGATTAAGGGTTTTGAAAATAAATAAGTTAGGAAATGGTGTGTAAGGTACAGATTCTTTTACTCGTAGTTTGCACTGTCTATTTCTGTAATTTAAATGGAATTTCCCTTTTTTATTCTTATATGTAGAAGTTGAATAGAACGTAAAAGGATTTGAATTGCAAATTTTATTAATGTTGAAGTCTATTATTTTAATATAAAATAAGTTTGATATGGATTCTATTTTTATACAAGTATGTTTTTAATTGAGAATGTTGGATATATGGTATATTCGTTGATATGAAATAGGACTTGTATAAATTTAAAGTTTTGACATTTAAACGATTAGCATAGGGCGTGAAGATCTTCGCGTGCGGAGTAATATTTTAGTAATGTAGTTATATATATAATATTAGCGTATAAATAACGTATAATTAACAACGTATTAATTGCGTAGTAATTAAGTTAATTATTAATATTAAATTCCCCTTAGGAAAGAAGCGAGATAATTATAGGTAGTAATATTATGGACTGCAGTGAGGTATATGGTAGTATGTTAGGTGAGCGAAAATTATGACTAAGTTATAGGGATGTGAGGTCGGTCAAAAAACATGGAAGTCTGCCCAGCTAATCTAGCTACTACCAGTGTGACTTTAGGGCTAATGTGAGACATCACCTATAATAAGTACCCATGGAGGACGTGAGGTTAGTCCCATAGGGTAAACCTACCCAGCTAATCTGGCTACCAGTACCTATGAATAATCGGACTAATGTGAGGTATCACAGTTTGGGTTACAGGTCATAATACGTAGTACCTGCTCCGAGATTGAAGGTAGTAAGTTGCTGATTGAGGGCATGCCTCCTCCCTATTTAGAAATTAAATGGTCAGGGTTAGCGGTTAGGCACAATAGTGGATATTTCAAGAAGGGTCCACGTCGGGTTTGAGGCATTAAGTAGCTATTATAAGGTCTGCCTCTCCCATATAGAAGTATTAAGTGGTCTGATGAGATTCCGTGCAATGTCAACCAGATAGTATCGGAGAAGAGTCTGCCTTAGGATAGATAGTAAATGATGGGGCTTGCTCAAAATGAGTATTAAATGGTCAGAGTCTGCCCAGTTCTCATTGAAAAGGTATTAAGTGACTTGGGTACTGTTATCCTACCTTTTGGTCAGGCCGGAATACCATGGATTCGGCTAAAATGGATGGTTTGCAAATCGATTACAATTGAAACTATAAACGATAGTTGAATGGATTCGGATGGACAACACTCAAAAAAGGTAAAGTATGAAATTGGCACTTCACCTAGGCAGTGGATCGGATTGGATCCCCAATTTCTGACCAACAAGGTGCGATTAGTATGGAGTGACAAGAAAGACTCCATAAAGCTATATTTCAAATTTCAAGTCGATCGGAGTTCGTATGCTCGAGTTATGAACAAAAGAAGATGGATCGGTGTTGACAGATTGATTGTAATTTGCTTGGACTCGGACCCAGGAAAATTTGCTTCTTGCTTGGAGTCGGCGCATGGTTCGCTTGGAGTCGTAGAAATTTGAAGTGCTGGATCGTGCTTCGAGTCTATGCATGTTTGCTTGGAGATTACTTGGAGAAAATCGTGCTTGGAGTCAGAATCATGTTTTCTTGGAGAAAATTTGGATTTTACCCGAGTCTAACTCCAGTCCAGAATTTTCAGCATCCGCTTCGAGTCAGAAAGATGATTACTTCAAGTCTTGCTTCGAGTCAACCCTGAAGTGGGTTTTTCGACGACCGTTTTGGCGATTTTCGACGATGATCGATCTGTAACTCAAAATCTACAAAGGCAATCAACATAAAATTTGGAGGACAACTAAGTTACACCATGAGAGATCAACATCATCGATCGCTGGGCCACGATGAAGTTAGATCGATCGGTCATGATTCATATGGATCGATCCATAAAACAATTCAAATCAATGATGATCGATCAATATCTTATAAATGCAAAGTCAGAATGACACGAAACTTTGGGAATAATAAAATATTATGTAAAGGAACCTACCATATCGATCTCACATCATTTGGAGAAACTTGAACGATCGGCCTACATCGTTCTTGAACGATTGTATCATTTCAGCCAGAACGATCCCAACTTCACGAAAAATGCGATATCTCACAAACAGCAAGTCGGAATGGCACGAAATTTGAAGAGCAAGTGGCTAACATCATAGGGAACTCACCAGAACGATCGCACCCCAAAAGGAGCAAGTATGGAACGATCTCTTATGATCCATTTTCTGCTCAAAACAACGAAAATCGGTCGATATCTCACAAACGGTAAGTAAGAATGGCGCAAAACTTTGGATGCATAGACTAGAGGCATGGGGGAGCTCATAGAAACGATCGCACATGCATTGGGGCACAAATGAACGATTGGTACCAATCGTTCCAACGATTGAATGGGACCCGCGATCGTTCCTGTGGGCCCTTATGGATCTAGAGGTTCTTCTAGCGAAATTTCAGCCCAATCCATGCACGTCTTCACCTACAAATACGGCGGACTTGGCTCATTACAAAGGACTTTTCGGTTGGCTCTCCTTCCTCACTTTTTATCTCTTCCACCATTCTTTTTCTAAGGCAAAAAACAACTGTACTTGTAATCTTACAATATAAATAAAAGTTCATTGGAGTGGACGTAGGCCTGAGTTTGCCGAACTACTATAAAACTTGCGTGTTCATTTACTTTACTATAATCTATTCTGTGATATGTGAATCTATATTTCTCTGTTTAGATCTAAATATTGGATATTGGCGTTTTCACATACAACTGAGTGTTGGTAACCATTTTTGGCGCTAACAGGTACCATCTCTTACATTGTTAGGACATCATTGACGATTGATGTGTATGACTGAAAATGACCTTTGGCCTACAGTTGAAGATGGGTTATTAAGTTGAAAGGGTATGGGTTATAGAATTGGACTGGAAAAGGCTTGTAGTTGGAAAAACTTATAATATAGTTAGGATGCGTAAGACATTATTATTTGAATTATACTACCTATGTACTATTATATAAAGGCTCAAGATTTTTATTCACCAGACATTACTGTTCTGACTCCCTTCTCATTACAACACAAGTTAGAGAAGGCGATGCAGGTTACGAAGGCAAATGCGATGAGGGGATTTGTGGCATTTATCTATTTATCTACTTATGTTGTTTTTGTATTTCTGATATACCTATTTAAAATTGTTGATGTATTTTGAGATATTACGCTATGGATATTTGGCGCTATCATGTGGTATTGTGTTGTATTTTTCTGACTTTTGAATTTTAAATCCAATAAGTAATGTTTTTTATATTATATTTATCCTTCCTCTGTGAGATTCTAAATGTGTAGATAGATGGATCTGTGCATTATTCTTTGTATCAATTTTACCAACCAACAACCATTTTTGAAATGGGTCAAAGGTTCGATAGGCATTTCTGGATCGAAAAATAGGCCCTTTCTCGAGGTGGGTTGTTACATGTCCTCTAGGCTTCCTTAGTAGTAACAGAGTTACAAGATAAGTAGATCCATTGTCTCCTTTCCTTTTTGCTATTGTAATGGATTTTTCACGATTCTAATAGATACGAGGGCAGCGTCACTCCAATCTTTCCCACTGAAACCATTCTCACTCATCTTGTGACGACCCACCTTTTTGACCGTTGGGAATGACACTTAATACATCCATGGTATTCTTGTGTCATTGCCCAAGCATCCGAATGATGAATTATCGGGGGTAAAATAAAAAAGAATAGAACAGAAAATCTCACAATGAAACTGTTAAATATATCACAACAGTAAGATAGTACATACGGTTACTCCCTAACATGGAGTTATCAGATTTACATAAAAGTACTACAGTCAGCTTAGGTAGTTACAACAACCTGCTTTTACACATGCTGAAATAAAAGACACATGCATGATTTAAACAAACAATGGAAATAGACAACTAAATAGATAAAGGCCTCCTGCTCGGGCAACATCTTCAAAAGAGCCCATAAAAGACATGCTACTCTCGGACTACTCGAATAAAAATGAGTACCTGAGAGTTTAGGAAAAGAAACAACTCGGGTCAGATAATATGTCTGGTATGAGTAAAACTCTAAAACAATAGGTGTAATTAAACAGCAACATGTGAGACCACGCCGCCAAACGCGGAACGAGTTTCCTCTCACAAGAACAACATCCAAACATAAAGAATGGATACAGATAATTAAACATCGAGAAGAGTACTAGACTCTTCCAGATGCAATTAAGGAAAACAAATTCGAAGGTTTGAATCAATAAGGAAAATGGGAATTTACTAACAATGACTAGGAGGGTGCACCCCCCTTTCCAAAAGTATAACTCTAGAAATATAATTGAGAACTCCGATGACTCTTGAAAACCTCTAAACCGGACCCCTCCAATTGTTACAGAGAATTCGAGTATTTCACATCTTAATGCGCAAAACCCGAATCCAATCTAGAGTGGATGTAAAAATACTCTAATGGGAGCAACCCCACATAGCTTAGCCCCCACTCACTCTTTGCGTTTAGTCATTTCCGACAGAAAAGCTCAAATGAGCAACACATCATCCTAGAGTGACGAAAAATAAAGAAGGCTGAGGTAATTGATAGTCGACAAATCGCCTGTCGAAGATAACAAAATGATCGTATATGGAAATTAGATCTCGTACACTCATCACCACACGTTGATTTCAAAAATGTTCTATCTCTTAGTTAACAATGCAACCGGACTAGTAAAGGAAGTGTTATCACTAGGACTTGTCTCGACATACACTCTTACTCCTCGAAATAGAGGCGAGTTTCCATACCTTGACGTTTGATGCTAGGTACATGTAACGATCTGGTATTTCGAACCATTCAAATCGACATTCATTCACTCATGTCAGACTTGAATTGCTCAAAACAACAGATTGTTAATTTATATTTGGCAAAACTTAGCATATACAGTAAACAAATCAATCACAGAATCACAGGCATAGAGTAATAACAATAAGCAGCGGAATAGATAATAGTAGTTCATGAAGCTACTACAATAAACAACAGAGTTTAAAACAAAATACAACAGATATCTCGAATACACAGAAGTTACTAATACAAATGCCAATGACAAGTCTGAACAAAACAACTGAAATCAATTGAAGTAACTGGAAAGCTGAATAGACATAGACCGATCTTCTAGCGAAGCTCCAAACTCCAGAGGTGAGTCTCAAATGTTGTGACACTCAATCTGACCCGAGCATAAAGCAAAACACAAAACACTCGAGTCAGGATTAACATTCTTATATCAGTAAATTCAACTCAAGTGAAATGTCAACTAAAATACAAATAACTTAAAGGATGTTCGGGATTCCCACCCTTTAAGGATCCGTTAAACTACCTACATACATAGTACAATATGCTACATAGATAATGTCTATAGTAAAGTAAACTATTAAAATAGCATTAAGGCGTTACCCATACCCCCATTAACACATTTTATATATTCTTATAGTCTATATAGTATCGTAAGCACCACCAAACCGGTTGTTTACTAAGAGGTCACTCCATAAGTACGGTACAAACCAAACTTGTAGAAGGCGCGATAAGGCATGTGACAAGGCATGGGAGGCAACGCCCAAGGTAGGATTCAACCGTTTTTCGGATCCGGACTGGTGGTAACGCATAGCAGCTACTACCGCCTACCTGAGACACACTCCTAAAATCAATCGAAGGTGCACCCAATCAAATCACAAAGTAATAGAATGGTGTCGAAGAAATGTGCCCGTTCGAAGGAATGACCTCACTTGGCCCGGCATGGCTCCTGTTTTAGCCACATCAAGCTGATTCGCGGGAGTCAGGGCTACGTAAATACCTCATACAGAATCGTCTCCAAACCATCCTACTTCGTTCTGGAATCTCCACCACGTACATAGTTGTAAAGTGGTTTTCGATATTGGTAGAGAGTATGACAATATCTGATACCGGTCTCTTTAACAACCAAACATTTATTTCACACCGTGGTCATTTTATAAAATCGCTTTTATAATCATTTTAACAGTTCATACTTCATATCAAAATATCATATTCTTTTCAAAAATCATATTGCTTTCGAAATCGTATTCACTTCAGAAATCACATCACTTTCGAATCATATTCAGAAATTAGTTCAAACCATCATATCAAAATATTAGTATTTAAATATATTAAATCTAAATCATAACAGTTCCAACTTACATAGTTTAAACATTGAATTTAGTTTTATATATATGAAATAGTTATAGATTAAAATAGTTTATATTTAAAATAGGCTATAGATTAAAATAGTTTATATATTAAAAATAGTTTATATATATTAAAAATACTTTATATATAAATAAAATAGTTTCCTACAATTTCACAAATCGACTTAAATTCCAAAAATTAATTTAAATCAATCTTAGTTCATCCATTACAATTCAATTCAAATACTCAATAAAACCATTTTTAATTATATCGATTTCAAATCTAGGTTTGAACTGCAAATTTAAACCATATTCCGATTCAATATGTTCCAAAGTTAAATATTCAACAATTTACAATAACTCAATTTTATAAATTTCATTTATATTTCAAAATTCAACTTTAACATTATTTAAATTTTGAAATATTCACTTAATCATTTCTAATCATATTTAAATAAAATCTCAAATTACAAATTTAAATAAAATCAATAATTAAATATCTAACTTCAATTATATTTAAATTCTAAAAACATTCACCTAATCCCTTTCATAATCATTTAAATAAAAACTCCAATTACTCGTTTAAATCAAATCTAAATATTCAATTTCAATTTATTCAAATTTGAAAATATTCATTTAGTCACTTTTAATAAAAACCAAGTTATCAAGTTATAAACTTCATATCTTTAAAATCCTAAATCAATAAGTTTCAAATCATATTTATTTAAATTCAATTCTTAAATAAATCAAATTACAAATTAGTTTTAACTTATCGTTCCAACCTAATTTATTAAAGTTATTACAAAATCTATTTTTAAAATATAATTTTAAATAAATATTTAAACATAATATATATATATATTAATTAAATTAAATTAAATTTTATTAAATTAAATTTTATTTTATATATTTTTAAAAATAATAAATTTATAAGAAAGTCTTAAGAATTATATTTTCAAAACTAACTTATAATTTTAAAATTTCAAAAGCATACAAATTTTAAAAAAAAAATTAAATTTACACATATATAAAAATAACATTTATATATTATATTTTAAAATCAATATTTATTAAACCCATATATTTCCTTTCAAAACTTTGGAAATCATTTTCAAAATATAGACCAACGGTGTCCGTATATAATTTTCTACCCTATGGTCAAGTCGGATATTTATCATTTCAATCCGCAATTTAAATATCTACGGGTTTATATCATTTCAACTCACAATCCCAAAATTCAAAATCAATGAAAATCGCTTGGGTTTATCATTTCAACCCATAAAGATTTTCCCCTAATCTATAAGATCGTTCGGGTATGTATCATTTCAACCCATAGGGAATTCTAAACTAACAGGGAACTTGCAGAGTGAGAAAAATATGATAATAATATAACATATCAACAATAGGCATATACCATCAATAACAAAGTTAAATATAATATATACAACAGGTTATGGTGTCATATGTCATAGGTAAATAATGGAAGATAATGGCATATCATATTAACAATTTAAATAACTTAACAGTTCAGATTTAACAACATATTTCAATTAAATATAAGAATGTTAATCGTGAGTGATTGCTCACCTTTCGAGGCTAGAAGAAACCCAAGAACAAGATGAAAGCAGACACGGATAATCAAAGATAATTGACAAAGCTGGAAAGCTGCTGTTGAAATGCGGATTCGGATAGCGACAAGCTAGAAACCGCTGCGATAAATTCGATAGTGGAAAACCAAATCAATATGGACAGAATTCCAAAATCAATATATATAAAAGAAGAAAACTAATTTATTTTTTCATATAAAAATATTTATATTATATTCTTCTTTTAAAATAAATATTCAATTTAAACACATATTAAATCAAAATATCATCTTATTATATATTTAAAATCATTATTTCCTAAACAGATCTAATTCCTATCAAAATATATAAGCAACAAATGTATGAACTCATATATGCTTATCTATATATATAACTAATATATAAACTGATATATAAACTTACACTTTATATTCCTTTTCAAAAATTCCAGAAAAATATACAAACATGATATATATATTACAAAAATCTGTTTCAAAATATAATCCTAAATTTAGATAAATAAACAAATTATAAATATCTTAATCAAGATAAATATATAAATACACACATATATATAAAAGTTATGTACCATTTTTTCTCATTGATAAAACCCATATTTTTTTTATATATATCAAATCTCAAATATAATATATATATATATACACACACACACACACGTATGAAATATATACATAATATGTGAATCATGCTGTAACGACCCGATATTTTGGACCATTCGCATCCATTATAAGTGTATAGGTAGACACTCATGCCGGAGTTGAATTGCTCAAAATACCGCGTTGTTAATTTAAATTTGGCAAAACTGAACATATACAGTAAATAAATAATCACAGAACACAGACACAGAGTAATAATTGCAGCGGAAATAAAAGAAATAGTAGTTCATGAAGCTACTATATGAATATATAAAATACATCAGAGTTTACAACAGAAGAGTAATACGATACATCAGAGTTAAACCAGATACAACTGAAGAGTAACACGATACATCAGATACAAATTAGAATACATCACTGGAATCATCGAATACTGAAAGTAGAATAGATAGCTGGATCTCCAAGCGAAGCTCCAACTCCAAAGGTGAGTCTCGAAAGCTGAACCACTCAGTCTGACCCGAGCGTAAAGCAAAATAAAAAACACTCGAGTCAGGATTAACATTCTTATATTAATAAATCCTACTTAAGTGAAATAGCAATTGAAATACAAGTAACTCAAAGGATGTTTGGAATAACCATCCTTCAAGGATCCGTTAAACTATCTACTATGTAGTAGTGTACGATAAGTAGATAATGTCTATCAGTAATATAAAGATATCAAAATAGCGTTAAGTCATGGCCCATTCCACCCTTAACACATTTTTATTCCCAAAAGCATATACAAAACCGTAGTTTCCCCAAAACCGAAAGTCACCAGAGGGCAATCCATATACTAAAGGTACAAATCAAAATCGTAGTGGTCGCGCATAAATGGAATACAAGTATGACAAGGCACATGAGGCAATACCCAAGGTAGTGATACTACCGTTCGCCTGATCCGGACTGGTGAGAACGCAACGCCGCAGCGCCCGCAACACCGTGAAACAACACTCCCAAAAATCAAGGGTGCACCAATCGACAACAAGTATAAGTAGTTCGAAGAAGTGTGTCCACTTGAGGTAGCTAATCCTCCATTGGCCCGGCACAGCTCCTGTTTTAGTCATTTCCAATTTGACACAAGTGTCAAGGCTATCCATCATCGTTCTCTTTCTTCAGTCATCACGTACATCATTCCAACCACTTCATTCTGGATCATCACTCCGCGTATAGTTATTAAAGTGGTTTCGGTTCAGATAGAGAGTATATCCATTACCGATCCCGGTCTCTTTAATAACTTTCGTAATTATTACACCGATTGGTCGTTTATATATTTCAAAAACCAAATCAATTTCAATTTCAATTTCAATTCGTAAACCAACATTTCATTTGTCTTTCTAAACCAATTTCCAAAATTTACGTTTCAAACTTTCAAATTACCATTTCAAAATCTTACAATTCAATTTCAATTCAAATATCGATTCAAGTTCGAATATAAGTTTCATTTCGAAAACATTTAAATTAATTTAATTTAACATTCAAATCAATTTAAATTCATTTATCGATTTCATTCAATATCGTTAAGTTACTTTATCATTCAAAACAATTTCTATTAAATTTCCAATTCATTAAATCATTTCTTAAGTTCAACTTCATTAAATCAAACTTACAATTTTGAATTAAATTAAATTTGTCAAATCAATTCTTTCGATTACAAGTCTTACATTAATTCCAAAAATATCACATTTTCATTTCTTGTTAAAGAAATTCAATTTCACTTATTTACTTAATTAAATAATTTTCCAAAACTTAATTAATAAAGAACTCAATTTCAATTATTTACGAAGTAAAATTCACTTATTCAAAAGTTCAATTTAATTTAATCATTAAATAATTCAATCTTATTAATTATTAAATAATTCAAAACTTAATTATTAAATCATTTCAAAGTTTAATAATTTCAAACTTAATTATAATTTCAAACTTAACTCAATCATTTCTCAAATTAAACATCGTTCTTTCATCAATTACATTGTTAATATTTTGTTTCAGATTATTAACTATTAACATTTTCCTTTCATCAAAAATTCAAATTTCAAATTCATTTCAAAATCATATTCTTTTCAAATAAAATCTTCGTTTATTTTTAAATCAAATTATTGACCAATCGGATTTTATTTAATTTTCTATCCTAGGTCAAAGTTCAATTTGGGTATTTATCATTTCAACCCGATTCCAATTCAATTCAAAATCAAAACATTCAAAGGGAACTTGCAGTGTGATAACTGGGATGGTGTCAAAGTAAATAAACAAGCAATAACAACAATCAATAATAATCCAATAATCAATTCAAATAATCCCGAAATAACCGTATTAATTCGCATTGTTATTTGTACGAATTAAAAAAATTATTTCTAGAATCTACACTATCATTTCATGTAGATTAAAGATTATTACATTACGGTTCTTCACTTGTCATCTATTTCAATTTTTTTACACTACAACAATTAATCCAATATACGTTCAATGGTTCCAAGTGTAATTATCACTATTCTACATGTCAATTAATTTAACAATTAAAAGGGTCATATTCAAGTAATCAAATCAACATATATGTCGATATAAATTTCAATTATCCTACGTCAAATTTACTTGCATAATATTTATCACTTTATACATTTCAATTTAACATCCAATATAACAACAAACAATCAATCAATTATCAATCAAACAGGACCATCATCGTATAATCAACAAATAATGGTGTCAGATGTCACAGGTGAACTGATACAGGTAATAGCATACATATAACAGTGTAATTAACTATTAGCAGCATATTTCAATTGTCGTTCCAATTTAAAATCAAATTTAATAAATAAAAGAACGTTAATCGTGAGTGAGTGCTCACATTTCGAGGCTAGAGAAGTTTGATACACAACAAGCTATAATTGAATCACGATCTAGACCATCGACCGATCCAACAACAAATCTCAAAGCGAAGTAAGATTGACACGAATTTTGACGGACAAAGCTGATAACAGGAATCGATAAAAACAAATTGGATCAGTTTGATAGAAGCTGCAATTATACATATATTATTATTATTTCTTTAAACCCAACAGTCAATTTTAAAATACATGTACATTTTTTTCAAATAAATCTTAAATTTAAACACATATGTATTGAGATCAAACATTGTACGTATTATATTTCTAAATCAATGTATATATATATAT
Source organism: Allium fistulosum (assembly GCA_030737815.1). NCBI lineage: Eukaryota > Viridiplantae > Streptophyta > Magnoliopsida > Asparagales > Amaryllidaceae > Allium > Allium fistulosum. The sequence continues at coordinate 1,136,320,088 of CM060904.1, forward strand.
ATACTTGTTTAAAATGCTGGATTTTTTTTTATTAAGGAAATTAAAATTCATCATGCACTTGCTGAAACCGAGATGTTTACACTATCCAACTACAATGGCAGCAAATACGTTTGCATAGCGTGCTTCAAAAACAAAAGGGAAAACATGAAGCACAACCATCCACTAACAGTTACCATTTTAAACAATGTCAAATCACATATATATAAATTATATATATTAACTAATGTAGACTGTTGTAACTATATAAAATGACACACGTACCTATATACATACCTTATAATATAATAAATATAAACTCATACCGTATCGTATAAAATTCATAAAATCTAACCTATACATGCAATAGACGTGTACCATATATACCTATAACTAACATAATAATATACAAATTTAAGTATACTTATACAACTGACTACGTGTATAAAAACAAAACATAACATAGCTTAAATATAACTTCTTTGAAATAGTATACCTATAGACAAGTTAACTGACATAATACATATGTTGAAAATCGAAACTGGTAGCAAGAAATGTTTGGAAAAAAATATATGTATTACTTTTTAAAATACAACTCATATCATATTTTTAATATTAACATAACTGCATATAAACTAACCGAAAAACATTTATACAAACAACTGATGGACTAAAGTGAACCAATATGTATAAATCTATATACTTTGTCACCAACACTACTATATAAATAAAATATTAAATATAATAGGCAAGGCAAACCCATACACACGAAATAATATATCTGTACTCGTATAAACATATAGGTTTCGGTTGTGGCACTGGGAAAAGAATGCTTCAGTTGCTGCGAGAGAGGGAGGAAATGCTCGGGTCACGGCAAATAAAAGCATTGTAGGGTGAGCGAAGCAGGTAGATTCTCATGCAAACATAAATATGCCACATATTTTTTCTATATGCATGGCCGAACAAAGGAGGGGATGGGGAAAGAAGCTAGACGGTGGCGTTCAAGGTGGAGGGTGGAAGCGGAGATCTGGCAGGTCGGAGAAGAGGGGACCGGGTGCGCTGTCACGTGCAGATCATGGAGCAAGGGTGTGAGGCCGGAGGTAGCAGAAGGGTTTGAGGAGGATGGCTGCTCTGTGGTGCTCGGCAGGGGAAAAGGAGCCATGGCTGGATGCAGTGGCGAGGGAGACTGAGATCTGGCGGAGGTTGGTGCTGTATGGAGCGGAGATGGATCGTGATGGGCTTGAGGTTGTGTTTGGTTGTCAGGGTGGTAAGCGGCTACGGGCATGCTTCGGGTATGAAGGGGAAATGCTCGGGTACGAGCATGGGAAGCTTCGAGAAAAAAGGGAAGTGACAAGTGAAATATACACTAAGTTATATAAATTTTTCTCAGAGCAAACAGAAAGAGAACCCGGAGAGAGACAAACTAGAACTCGAAGCAAATAATGAACCGATACATTGATCTAATATATATTTATTTATTTTTTCTTAGAATGGAGAAGAGTGGTTTCAAGAGAAAAGTGAAGAGAAAAATGAACAGGTGAGGGGATTGAATCGATACGTATACTTGTATTAAATTATTGTATACAAATTTTTCTGAAACAATGAACAGACATCACGGCAACATCAATATCAAAAAAAAATAGTAGGAATTATAAGAGCCACATGCAGAAATATTAATGGCTATTAAAATGACACGGTGGATAAATGATCGGACAAAGGAATTCAAAAAGTTCGAAACGGTACCGATACGGGTGACCATTTCGCAGTTTCCGCAGCGTACCGAACTCCGAAATATACAAATGAGTATACTGCGAAGATCAGTATGACGAGACGATCAAAGCGGTATACGAATATCAGTGATACGATTGAATTACAAAAATTCGAATTTTCTAATAGCGGAAAATGCAAGAAAAACACTGAAAAATAAGATCGACGGAGCCAAAGATGTCCGAATTTGGAAAAACGACAAACTGATATCTTGCTCAGAAGATGGTTTAGAATTTTTCTGTGTAAAAATATTTAGGTTTCGGAAACATTTTATTTTCATCGCTTTTTAACTGATTAAATTGAAGTAAATTTACGCGCGAAATAAACTTTCATATTTTCGGACGAAAATTTACCAGTTGCTATGATTAACTAGACGTATTCCAAATATTAAATTTTTATTTCAAAATTTTTATCGTTTATAATTTCGCAAAATTTCAACTAATTACGTTATTAAAACAGTTGAAATTTTCAGGTCGTTACACTCTCCCCCACTCAAAACTTTTCGTCCCCGAAAAGGAACGAGGTAGGAGAATAGAAACAACCAGAAAGAAAAATAGATTTTGAAATACAAAATAACCATTAATTTAAACCATATAAATTCAAATTTAAATTTTTTTTTTTGATATTCAATAATTGATTTAATCCATTTGATTTCACTAAAATCAATTTCAACTATTTCTAAATTCATTATCTTATTATCCTATTATCTTAAATTTACAATTTCTAAAACCGTAAATTCGAATAGCCTTTTATTATAATCATATTCTTTCAACAATTTAAATTTTCTTTGTTCCAAATTATTATTAAATTTATTCTACTTAACATATCTAATCACATATATTTAACCCATGTAAATTAATTTAAACCATAAAGTTTCGATTTAAATTAATTTATATTTACTAATTTCTTTCAAATTCAAGGTATTTCATAAGTTGATAAAATTTCAATTTTTCAAAACAAATTTATTAATTCTTTCAAAACAAATTTATTTCATTATTAACTGAGTTTACTTATTATCCTATCCAACTCTATTAACATCTTTATAATCAAAATTTAGTGTATAACATTTATTATAAACACTCAAATTTTATTTATAAAATCATTTTATATTGTATATTATCCAATTACATATTCAACTTCTGAATGATTTAGGTAAGTTGTATTAGAATGCAGTTGAACAATATACAAATAAATTTTCCCAATTCAATTATTCAAGTTTACATATTTATTCCAAATTTTGGTTTTATTTATAATTAAAATCATCCTTTAACAAAATTTAAGAATTAGATTTCCGATTAACTTTAATAAATTTAGAGATATATATAATATATTTATATCAAATCAATTTAAATTTTAAAATAAGATACCTATATATATGTGAATCAAAATATACTGAAGAAATTCAAATCAAAATATACATATTATTTATTTATTTATTTATTTTTCTTTTTTTTTCTCAAAGCAACCGTAGCAAAGCTACAAAATGGTTTCTCCACTTCGAAACTCGAAAATGAATGTCGATGATGCGGCCGTCATCACCGAAATTATTTTCCAGCGACAAAACAAGAGAGCACTGATTTAAATATTTAATTTTTTTTTTGAAAACCATTTCTATTCGAGAATATTTTATATCATATACTCTTTGTTTAAATCTTGAAAACCATAGTTCGAAATTATCAGAAATTAAATTCCAAAATTCTAATTTTTAAATTCACTACAAATTCCAATCAAATTATACCCAAGTTTATAAATTCATTTATTTATATTATGCAATAGTCAATGGTTTATAAAACAATAAATGAAAATCAAATATTATTATTTCAGACAACAAATTCATTAATAGTTTTAATTTCAGAAACTTATATTTATATATAATATAATCATACAAAACTTTTTTTTTATTTTATTTATCAAATTTGAAAACGATATTGTGTCAGCTTGCTCTACTCAAGTGTTTTGGAAATCCTATCGATAACGTTGATCAGACGAATCGATCGAAAACCCAAATCAACCTCAACAACTCAAACAACACAATATATTTTAAAACATTTTAAAATTAATTTACAAATACACTTCCTCACCTAACGATGCAATAATGGATTTCAAAGCAAGGATAGATGTAATGCCCTAGAAATTCATGGAATCTTATTTTAGTTGAATTTTGAAAATATCTGAATTTATTTGTATAAGAATATATGGAATTAATTGTGTGCAAGTATGTGTGCATGTGTGCACGTGCACACTGATATGGCACAAGGAAGAACTCCAGATTTCTTGAATTTAAAACAAGGATTAAAAAGCATTACAAACATGATTTTGTGATATGGATATTTGATTTTTGGAATTATATGGATCATCCCAGAAAATAAGAAAAGTAAGTTTTATTTTAAAAAATTAGTAAACAGATTTTATTTAAAACCCAGAAAAATTTTATACATATATATGTTATAAGGATTTGAAAACCTGTATACATATAGGTGCATATGTTTCTGAAATTAAAGAGGAATTAAATAAGCCTATATAAGATATGTATACAAATATACATTTTTAAGTACTGAAAAGTATATATATATAAGCAAGTGAAACAATAACATTAAAATGACATGAAATGTAATACAAGTCAATATGCTTGTGTAGGCAAAAATAGCAACGGGGATTCTCAGGAATAATTAAAATATAAAATAGGGTAGTCACACTTTTAACATGACTAGGTGAGTGGCCATTTTCTGAAAAAGTAAAGAAAAGAAAATGCAGCCTTTAATTGGTAATATGACCGGGGGTAATTAGGGATAAAAATGAGAAAATGCAAACACACAATGCATGATGCTAGCCAGGACAGAAATGGAATTTTGTCTTGAGAAAAACCCTAGTAAAAATATGTTTATAAATAAGTGGTTATGGCCAGAGAAATTGTTTTACCCGAGCTACTTATAATAGGAAAAGAAGAAAACATTTTAAAGGAAGAGAAAATACACTCAGGGATTTTCTGGATTTATAAGAAGAAATATTCAGGTGAGTAATCTCACTAAACCCATGGCATTAAGTCCTGTTATGAGGCAGCCAGACTTATGTTATTTTTCTACATGTTTTTGATTCCATTACTATGGTTTTAATGGATGCTTCAATGGATGTATTAATGGGTGTTTCTGGATGTTTTGATTGCTTTGATGTTTGAGTGTTTTGCTCTGTTTGGTTACACCCAGAAAGGTAAAAGTATGAAATCATGAAAGTAAATAGAGAATACTTGTAACTGGTTTAGATATGGCATGGAAAACATAGAAACCAAAATGTATATGAGTTGCATTACACTTGTGTAAGTGTTGAGGCTCAAATGAAAGATTCAAGGTTGCAATGGAAATATCCAAAAGTGCTGAACCCTTGACCAAATAGAAAATCCATGAGCCATAAATCTTGTTTAAGCTAGATCTTGAATTTAGTTCAAACATGGTTGCTTATGAAACAATAATAACCCACATGCCTAGTCTTTATTCCCAGTTGTAAATATTCTTGTATTTTCTTTAAGCCAAAATACTTGAAAATATGATTTTCCCTGGACATGAATGTTAGATTGTTCTTGAGTTATGCTTGTAAACTCTATGTAATGTTTCATGTATACTGGGATTTAGTCACCTAGCTATCTCATGATAGGATTAAACATGAACACTTAGTAAATAAACTAAGGATTGTGAGCCAAGAAGACTGCTGGAATGCTTGTCATATTTGAAGTATGCAAGTTGGCACATGGTTTGTTTAAGCCCTGAGATCTTTGTGCAATATTGTGAATTATTTTATTGCAATGTGTCCCTGTGATTCCTTTATGGCAGATGAGGCTAGGAATTAATTTGGTAAATGCAACCTTAAATTGATGAAGTAGGAACTTGAGTTATTCCTAAGATGGTTGGACTGGAGCTATGATAGTTCCTGAGTATTTCTATTTGAAATATATGTTTGCATGGTTGAATGTGTGTACATAATTAGTCTTAAATACTGATCATATATGCACAAGTATATCATAAACAAGTCAGGCAAATTGTTCAAAGAAGATATGCCCACTTGTACAAAATATTTATGTCTCACCCATTTACTTAATATCATGGAATTTTTGATTTTACTCATACCAGATCTTGTATCTGACCCTTGTTTGCTTATGGCATCTGGGGTGTCTCATCTAAAATGGGGCAGCCTCTAATGTTCTTTCAGGGAATGCTGGATCTAAATAGGAAGCTGTTGTGGCTAATGAGAGTGATTATATAAGCATGCTAAATTAGAATTGAATAAGAACATAGAATGAAATATTTGCATGTAATCTGGGGAGTTTTTATAGTTCTGTTTTGGTTGTTATGTAATGGTCTTAAAGTTTGGATTTATTGGTTGTTCTAAATGAATCTAGTGATGTACTAAGTTTGGGATTAATCTAAAGACTTGGTTGAATTTTTGCAAGAAAATATATACTTGAGTATTGTGGTGAAAATCTGTAAATGATATATGCCTGTATTTGAGAAATGAATATGTATAAGTACACATATTGTATTAGTTAATTTCAAGTTACTTAATACCTTAAGTTTGAAGGTTAAAAATCTGAGTTTAGCTATAAAAACCTGGAATTATTCTTGTGGATATTTTTAAGTTCATATAAATTAGATATGCATAGGATTTACTGACTTGTTACAAATATTCAAAAGTATATAGTAATTAACTTTAGTCAGAACTGCTAGAATCCAAATCAAGCAGGATACTCTTGTTTAACAAAAACATATATACTTTGAATTCAAACAAGAGAATCACGTACATCCTCATATGTATGTGTATATTATAGGGATGCACTGATATATTTATATTGGTAAAAAGTTTTGGATCCTGGTTGAATTGTTTGAAAGAAAAAAAAATGACTCTGATAGTTCAAAGGAAGTTTAAATCAAACTTAAAAGTGCAAATGAGTGTAGGTGGACATCCAGACACATATAAATTGAATGTGCATATGCATGTACATAGAGATCAAATTTAGACGTCAGTCATATTAATTTAGACGTCTAAGATTAAACTTAGACGTCAGTCATAATAATTTAGACGTCTAAGGTTAAATGTAGACGTCTGTCACAAAAAATTTAGATGTCTGAATTTAGTTCAAATGTCTTTTTCTCTCTGTTTCAATTTAAGATCTCTGAGCCGTCTGTCATAATTAGTTAGACGTCTGGGATTAAGTTTAGACGCCTGTCATAAGAATTTAGACGTCTGAACTGCTGATTTTGCCTAATTTGCCTATTTAGAAAAGAAATAAGTGGCTATGTCAATAGCTTGTATGGCATTTTGATTTCTATTTGATTTAAATTCCCTTTGATGAAGTAAAAAAATATCCTTATGAAATTAAGGTAGAAAGAGGAGGGTCATTTCAGTTGGTATCAGAGCACTTGGTTGCATTGATTGTTAAGTATTGTAGAAATGTATTTTGTCTGTTTGTTTTGGATGAAATAATTTAGATAAGAAAATAATAATTATAGAAGTACTCATAATATACTAATACCATTTGCCCAGAACTTAGTTAGCAGACCATGGTAGGAAGAGGATCTCATCACCATGCAGGATCAAGTGCACCACAAATGCTTGATATGCAAGACTTTATGAGGGCTTTAAGGGATGGAATTGGGCATAGGCCTGAGAACCCACATGAAGAACTTTCAAAACTACTGAAGACTTATTCCAATTTGGGAGGCAGGAGTTTTGAAGGAACTGAGAATGTGATGGAAATTCAAGCATGGTTGAGAACACTGGACAGAGTTTTCAATGACATGCAATTGGATGATCAAAGGAAGAGGCAAGTAGCTTCAAGACAACTGAAAGGGGTAGCTTTAAGCTGGTGGGAGGTGATCATAGCTGGAAGAAATGAAAATGAGATCACTTGGAATCAATTCAAGGAGATGTTGGAAGCTAGATTTGTTCCAGCATCAGCCAAAACTCTATTGCTTGAAGAATTCATCAGACTTAGGCAGGGAACTTTTAATGTGACTGAATATACTCATAGGTTTGAGGACTTGTCTAAGTATGGAGCTATGCTTGTGGCTGATGAGGCATCAAAGAATGATAGGTATATTAAGGGTTTAAACCCAGGGCTTAGTAGGGCTATGTTGCCATATGCAGATAAAACTTTTGATCAAATCATTGATCTGGCCTTAAAATTTGAGCAACATGACAAGGAAAGGGAGAAGTATAAGAATTTTAAGAATAACAACAATAAGAAAAATAGGGGAAGGTATCATCCCTATGACAAAAAGAAGGAGGAGACAGAAGGCAAGAAAACCAATGATACTAAGACCACTGATACAAAGAGAAAAATAACATGTCATCATTGTGGAAAAGAGGGACATATCAAACCAAGGTGCCCAGAATTGAAGGGAGGAGCTTTCAAATGCTACCTATGTGGTAAGGAGGGACATATCAAGAGAAACTGCCCTGAGTATAAACAGCAAGGGAAGCTAGCAAGTTTGGAAAGCAGAAGCAAATCCACAGTAGAGGCTAATGCAGAAAACCATGGTCAAGTGGAAGGTACTCTATTTATTTGTACCCTACCCATATCAGTAGTGTATGATACAGGGGCAACACATTCTCTGATTTCCCATGAGTTAGTTGCATTGCTTAAATTAAATTGCATACTGGTTGAAACCCCTTTGTTAGTGCAAAGCCCATTGGGAAGTTCTAGTGTTTTAAACATGATGTGTGTGGATGTGGAATTAAACATAAGAGGAAATGTTTTTATTTCCAATTTATATGTTTTAAATTACCCAAATATGGGTGTTATATTGGGTGTAGACTGGTTAAGACAATACAAAGCAATAATTAATTTAGACTCATCCACCATATCATTACAAAATTCTAGAGGACAAAGAATCACAATTTTGTGTGAAATAACCAAGGAAAGAAAATTATATCACTTGATTGACTTAAGTAAGGATTCCAGTGAGCCTTCTATTGAAGAAATCCCCATAATTAACAAATACTTAGATGTGTTTGGAGAAGTTGAGGGTGTTCCACACCACAGACCAGTGGAATTTCAGATTAATCTGATACTAGGAGCAAGTCCAATTATTAAGAAACCCACTAGGATGGGGCCAAGTGAGTTGAAGGAATTGAAGAAACAGTTAGAAGAGTTGGAAAGCAAAGGATTTATAAGACCAAGTAATTCATGCTGGGGTGCTCCAGTAGTGTTTGTAAGGAAACATGATGGTACTTTAAGAATGTGCATAGATTACAGGGAGCTAAACAAAGTCACTATCAAAAACAAGTACCCCTTACCTAGAATTGATGATCTTTTTGATCAACTTAGTGGAGCAAAAATATTTTCTAGGTTAGACTTGGCATCTGGATTCCATCAGATGAAGGTTGAGGACTCAAGTGTTAAGTACACAGCCTTTAACACTAGGTATGGTTTATATGAGTTTCTTGTCATGCCATTTGGGTTGACAAATGCTCCATCATACTTTGTAGACTTGATGAATAGGATATTCAGGGATTATTTAGACAAGTTTGTTTTGATTTTTATTGATGATATTTTGATCTATTCTAAAACAGTAGAGGAACATGAAAATCACTTACACCTTGTTTTGTCTAGATTAAGAGAAAAAGATTTAAAAGCAAAATTTTCTAAGTGTGCATTTTGGAAAGAAGAAGTGCATTTCCTTGGGCATGTTATATCTGCCAAAGGCATTTCTGTAAACCCCAATAAAATTGTGGCAATCCAAGCATGGAAAAGGCCAAGCACAGTGGGAGAAGTTAGGTCATTTATGGGAATGGCAGGGTATTATAGGAGGTTTATAAAAGATTTTTCTAAGATGTCATCACCTCTTACCAACCTAACTAGAAAGAACCAACCCTTTATATGGACTGAGAAATGTGAACAAGCCTTTAGTAGAATCAAGGAAGCCTTAGTCAATACACCAGTGTTGAAAGTACCAGAAGGAAATGAGGATTTGATTTTGTATACTGATGCAAGTGGTTTTGGGCTAGGAGCTGTATTGATGCAGCAAGATCAAGTTATAGCCTATGCATCAAGACAATTGAAGCCACATGAATCAAGGTATGCAACCCATGATCTTGAGTTGGCAGCAGTGGTATATGCATTAAAGCTCTGGAGACATTATCTTCTAGGTGTTAAGTTTATTTTGTACACAGACCATAAGGCATTGAAATATCTCTTTTCACAAAAAGATTTGAATATGAGGCAACATAGATGGGTTGAGTTTCTAGCAGCATATGATTTAGACATACTTTATACTCCAGGAAAAGCTAATAAGGTTGCAGATGCTTTGAGCAGGCAGCATGCAAAAGTAGCCATGCTAATGATAGAAGAGTTTAGAAATTTATCTCTACTTACTGATTTGGAAATTGAGGAAAACAGTGAGGTAAACATGGAGATGATTGAAGAAGGGAGTAAAGGAAAATTAAGTCTGATAACTTTGCAATCAGATTTAATTTTGAAAGTGGGAAAAATGCAAGGGGGAGATCCAGATTTATTAGAAAAGAAGACTTTAATAGAAAAAGGAGAAGAAGTAGCAAACTACCACATTGATAAGAATGGTTACTTAAGGAATAAAGGTAGAATATGTGTTCCAAAGGATATAGAATTGAAGGAAGAGATACTTAATGAATATCATAGGAGCAAATATTCTATACACCCAGGCAGCACCAAGATGTACCAAAATTTGAAGAGGGATTATTGGTGGAGAGGGATGAAAACTGATGTGGCCAAACATGTTGCAAAGTGTATGACTTGCCAACAAGTCAAAGCAGAAACCCAAAGACCCTCAGGCCTATTACAACCTCTAAGTATACCACAGTGGAAGTGGGAAGATATATCTATGGATTTCATAGATGGTCTGCCTAGGTCAAAAAGAGGAAACACAAGCATTTGGGTAGTAGTTGATAGGTTGACTAAAGTGGCACACTTTATACCAGTGAAGGCAGAAAGAAATGCACCTAAACTAGCTCAAATATTCATGAGAGAAATAGTAAGATTGCATGGAATCCCTAAGACTATAGTAAGTGATAGGGACACAATTTTTACATCCAGATTTTGGAAGAGCTTTCAAGAAGCCATGGGAAGTGAGTTATGCTTGAGTACTGCATACCACCCCCAATCAGATGGTCAAACTGAAGTGATAAATAAAGTTTTGGAGGATTTGTTGAGGGCATGTGCATTGGATTTTGGAGGTAATTGGGAAGATCACCTCCATTTGGCTGAATTTACATATAACAATAGTTATCAAAGCACCATAGGTATGGCACCATTTGAAGCCTTGTATGGCAAATCATGTTTGTCACCAATATGTTGGGTTGAAGCAGGAGAAAAGGCTGTCTTAGGGCCTGAGTATGTTAAAGAGACTACAGAGAAAATTGAATTGGTGAGGAGAAGAATGGCAGCAGCTCAAGATAGGCAAAAGAAGTTTGCAGATATGAGGAGGAAGCAGGTAGAATATGAAGTTGGTGATTATGTTTTCATCAAAGTTTCACCTATGAAGAAGGTGTTGAGGTTTGGCAAGCAGGGAAAACTTACCCCAAGATATGTTGGACCTTACAAGATTTTGGAAAAAATAGGTTCATTAGCATATAAGTTGGAGCTACCTGAAGAGATGAGTGCAATGCACAATGTATTTCATGTATCACAACTTAGGAGATGGGTGCATGATAAAGAGGAAATTCTAGAGAAACCAACTCAAGTTCAAATAAATCCTGACTTGGTCTATGAGAAAGAACCAGTGGGGATTTTAGCTAAAGAGGAAAAGAAGTTGAGGAGCAAAACTTTGAAATTGGTAAAGGTTCAATGGAGCCTAGACCCTAATGATTGTACATGGGAGTTAGAGGATAAGATAAAGATGGATTACCCTAAGCTTTTTGCAGTGGAAGGTAAAAATCTAAATCCCTAAAAAGTTTAATATGTATGGTTGTTATTGGCTGAATTGTTTGCTTATGCTATGTTTGATAGATTTTATAAAATCTGGAAATGTTTAAAGTCAAAATGAGAAAATTGTGAGGACACAATTCCTAAAAAGGTGGGGTGATTGTAATGCCCCAGAAATTCATGGAATCTTATTTTAGTTGAATTTTGAAAATATCTGAATTTATTTGTATAAGAATATATGGAATTAATTGTGTGCAAGTATGTGTGCATGTGTGCACGTGCACACTGATATGGCACAAGGAAGAACTCCAGATTTCTTGAATTTAAAACAAGGATTAAAAAGCATTACAAACATGATTTTGTGATATGGATATTTGATTTCTGGAATTATATGGATCATCCCAGAAAATAAGAAAAGTAAGTTTTATTTTAAAAATCAGTAAACAGATTTTATTTAAAACCCAGAAAAAAATTTATACATATATATGTTATAAGGATTTGAAAACCTGTATACATATAGGTGCATATGTTTCTGAAATTAAAGAGGAATTAAATAAGCCTATATAAGATATGTATACAAATATACATTTTTAAGTACTGAAAAGTATATATATATATATAAGCAAGTGAAACAATAACATTAAAATGACATGAAATGTAATACAAGTCAATATGCTTGTGTAGGCAAAAATAGCAAAGGGGATTCTCAGGAATAATTAAAATATAAAATAGGGTAGTCACACTTTTAACATGACTAGGTGAGTGGCCATTTTCTGAAAAAGTAAAGAAAAGAAAATGCAGCCTTTAATTGGTAATATGACCGGGGGTAATTAGGGATAAAAATGAGAAAATGCAAACACACAATGCATGATGCTAGCCAGGACAGAAATGGAATTTTGTCTTGAGAAAAACCCTAGTAAAAATATGTTTATAAATAAGTGGTTATGGCCAGAGAAATTGTTTTACCCGAGCTACTTATAATAGGAAAAGAAGAAAACATTTTAAAGGAAGAGAAAATACACTCAGGGATTTTCTGGATTTATAAGAAGAAATATTCAGGTGAGTAATCTCACTAAACCCATGGCATTAAGTCCTGTTATGAGGCAGCCAGACTTATGTTATTTTTCTACATGTTTTTGATTCCATTACTATGGTTTTAATGGATGCTTCAATGGATGTTTTAATGGGTGTTTTTGGATGTTTTGATTGCTTTGATGTTTGAGTGTTTTGCTCTGTTTGGTTACACCCAGAAAGGTAAAAGTATGAAATCATGAAAGTAAATAGAGAATACTTGTAACTGGTTTAGATATGGCATGGAAAACATAGAAACCAAAATGTATATGAGTTGCATTACACTTGTGTAAGTCCTGAGGCTCAAATGAAAGATTCAAGGTTGCAATGGAAATATCCAAAAGCGCTGAACCCTTGACCAAATAGAAAATCCATGAGCCAGAAATCTTGTTTAAGCTAGATCTTGAATTTAGTTCAAACATGGTTGCTTATGAAACAATAATAACCCACATGCCTAGTCTTTATTCCCAGTTGTAAATATTCTTGTATTTTCTTTAAGCCAAAATACTTGAAAATATGATTTTCCCTGGACATGAATGTTAGATTGTTCTTGAGTTATGCTTGTAAACTCTATGTAATGTTTCATGTATACTGGGATTTAGTCACCTAGCTATCTCACGATAGGATTAAACATGAACACTTAGTAAATAAACTAAGGATTGTGAGCCAAGAAGACTGCTGGAATGCTTGTCATATTTGAAGTATGCAAGTTGGCACATGGTTTGTTTAAGCCCTGAGATCTTTGTGCAATATTGTGAATTATTTTATTGCAATGTGTCCCTGTGATTCCTTTATGGCAGATGAGGCTAGGAATTAATTTGGTAAATGCAACCTTAAATTGATGAAGTAGGAACTTGAGTTATTCCTAAGATGGTTGGACTGGAGCTATGATAGTTCCTGAGTATTTCTATCTGAAATATATGTTTGCATGGTTGAATGTGTGTACATAATTAGTCTTAAATACTGATCATATATGCACAAGTATATCATAAACAAGTCAGGCAAATTGTTCAAAGAAGATATGCCCACTTGTACAAAATATTTATGTCTCACCCATTTACTTAATATCATGGAATTTTTGATTTTACTCATACCAGATCTTGTATCTGAACCTTGTTTGCTTATGGCATCTGGGGTGTCTCATCTAAAATGGGGGCAGCCTCTAATGTTCTTTCAGGGAATGCTGGATCTAAATAGGAAGCTGCTGTGGCTAATGAGAGTGATTATATAAGCATGCTAAATTAGAATTGAATAAGAACTTAGAATGAAATATTTGCATGTAATCTGGGGAGTTTTTATAGTTCTGTTTTGGTTGTTATGTAATGGTCTTAAAGTTTGGATTTATTGGTTGTTCTAAATGAATCTAGTGATGTACTAAGTTTGGGATTAATCTAAAGACTTGGTTGAATTTTTGCAAGAAAATATATACTTGAGTATTGTGGTGAAAATTTGTAAATGATATATGCCTGTATTTGAGAAATGAATATGTATAAGTACACATATTGTATTAGTTAATTTCAAGTTACTTAATACCTTAAGTTTGAAGGTTAAAAATCTGAGTTTAGCTATAAAAACCTGGAATTATTCTTGTGGATATTTTTAAGTTCATATAAATTAGATATGCATAGGATTTACTGACTTGTTACAAATATTCAAAAGTATATAGTAATTAACTTTAGTCAGAACTGCTAGAATCCAAATCAAGCAGGATACTCTTGTTTAACAAAAACATATATACTCTGAATTCAAACAAGAGAATCACGTACATCCTCATATGTATGTGTATATTATAGGGATGCACTGATATATTTATATTGGTAAAAAGTTTTGGATCCTGGTTGAATTGTTTGAAAGAAAAAAAAATGACTCTGATAGTTCAAAGGAAGTTTAAATCAAACTTAAAAGTGCAAATGAGTGTAGGTGGACATCCAGACACATATAAATTGAATGTGCATATGCATGTACATAGAGATCAAATTTAGACGTCAGTCATATTAATTTAGACGTCTGAGATTAAACTTAGACGTCAGTCATAATAATTTAGACGTCTAAGGTTAAATGTAGACGTCTGTCACAAAAAATTTAGATGTCTGAATTTAGTTCAAAATGTCTTTTTCTCTCTGTTTCAATTTAAGATCTCTGAGCCGTCTGTCATAATTAGTTAGACGTCTGGGATTAAGTTTAGACGCCTGTCATAAGAATTTAGACGTCTGAACTGCTGATTTTGCCTAATTTGCCTATTTAGAAAAGAAATAAGTGGCTATGTCAATAGCTTGTATGGCATTTTGATTTCTATTTGATTTAAATTCCCTTTGATGAAGTAAAAAAAAATCCTTATGAAATTAAGGTAGAAAGAGGAGGGTCATTTCAATAGAGATTCAAATTTTTGATAGACTCAAATCAAAGAGAATTTCGATTCAAAGATAGGTTTGAAACACAGACGAGATAATTAAATAACAAAATAAGGCGATGAATAAGTTTATATAAATCGCGGGCAACCTTAACCGGGTCGACCGTGACTTCAAGGATAAGATCGATGTGGAATTCCGAGGTAAATCGACATTCGATCTCAAGAAATGGAATTCAGGTATAGCAGGAGATAGATAGCATCGTAAACCGAGGATACAGAAATCTCCGATAAATCGATGTCTATTATAAAGGAGTTTCACCCCTTTACAAATCATTCGAAGTTTGGCGAGACCGCCGATTCACTATAAGGGTCATTCGAAGTGGAGTTATGTGATGCTCCAGAATTGAAAGGAGACGAATAGTGAGGGACACGAATGAATTTCGGAACCGAGGGGAACATTCCAAAATTCAAAGGAATTTGAGTCAAGGGAAGAGATTGAAACTCGAATGAGAGTGATTCTGTAAATACATTTACCCTATATGTTAAGTTTTGCCTAGAGCTACCAAAGCTCTGATACCAACTGTAACGACCCGATATTTTGGACCATTCACATCCATTATAAGTGTATAGGTAGACACTCATGCCGGAGTTGAATTGCTCAAAATACCGCGTTGTTAATTTAAATTTGGCAAAACTGAACATATACAGTAAATAAATAATCACAGAACACAGACACAGAGTAATAATTGCAGCGGAAATAAAAGAAATAGTAGTTCATGAAGCTACTATATGAATATATAAAATACATCAAAGTTTACAACAGAAGAGTAATACGATACATCAGAGTTAAACCAGATACAACTGAAGAGTAACACGATACATCAGATACAAATCAAAATACATCACTGGAATCATCGAATACTGAAAGCAGAATAGATAGCTGGATCTCCAAGCGAAGCTCCAACTCCAAAGGTGAGTCTCGAAAGCTGAACCACTCAGTCTGACCCGAGCGTAAAGCAAAATACAAAACACTCGAGTCAGGATTAACATTCTTATATTAATAAATCCAACTCAAGTGAAATAGCAATTGAAATACAAGTAACTCAAAGGATGTTTGGAATAACCATCCTTCAAGGATCCGTTAAACTATCTACTATGTAGTAGTGTACGATAAGTAGATAATGTCTATCGGTAATATAAAGATATCAAAATAGCGTTAAGTCATGGCCCATTCCACCCTTAACACATTTTTATTCCCAAAAGCATATATAAGACCGTAGTTTCCCCAAAATCGGAAGTCACCAGAGGGCAATCCATATACTAAAGGTACAAATCAAAATCGTAGTGGTCGCGCATAAATGGAATACAAGTATGACAAGGCACATGAGGCAATACCCAAGGTAGTGATACTACCGTTCGCTTGATCCGGACTGGTGAGAACGCAACGCCGCAGCGCCCGCAACACCGTGAAACAACACTCCCAAAAATCAAGGGTGCACCAATCGACAACAAGTATAAGTAGTTCGAAGAAGTGTGTCCACTTGAGGTAGCTAATCCTCCATTGGCCCGGCACAGCTCCTGTTTTAGTCATTTCCAATTTGACACAAGTGTCAAGGCTATCCATCATCGTTCTCTTTCTTCAGTCATCACGTACATCATTCCAACCACTTCATTCTGGATCATCACTCCGCGTATAGTTATTAAAGTGGTTTCGGTTCAGATAGAGAGTATATCCATTACCGATCCCGGTCTCTTTAATAACTTTCGTAATTATTACACCGATTGGTCGTTTATATATTTCAAAAACCAAATCAATTTCAATTTCAATTTCAATTCGTAAACCAACATTTCATTTGTCTTTCTAAACCAATTTCCAAAATTTACGTTTCAAACTTTCAAATTACCATTTCAAAATCTTACAATTCAACTTCAATTCAAATATCGATTCAAGTTCGAATATAAGTTTCATTTCGAAAACATTTAAATTAATTTAATTTAACATTCAAATCAATTTAAATTCATTTATCGATTTCATTCAATATCGTTAAGTTACTTTATCATTCAAAACAATTTCTATTAAATTTCCAATTCATTAAATCATTTCTTAAGTTCAACTTCATTAAATCAAACTTACAATTTTGAATTAAATTAAATTTGTCAAATCAATTCTTTCGATTACAAGTCTTACATTAATTCCAAAAATATCACATTTTCATTTCTTGTTAAAGAAATTCAATTTCACTTATTTACTTACTTAAATAATTTTCCAAAACTTAATTAATAAAGAACTCAATTTCAATTATTTACGAAGTAAAATTCACTTATTCAAAAGTTTAATTTAATTTAATCATTAAATAATTCAATCTTATTAATTATTAAATAATTCAAAACTTAATTATTAAATCATTTCAAAGTTTAATAATTTCAAACTTAATTATAATTTCAAACTTAACTCAATCATTTCTCAAATTAAACATCGTTCTTTCATCAATTACATTGTTAATATTTTGTTTCAGATTATTAACTATTAACATTTTCCTTTCATCAAAAATTCAAATTTCAACTTCATTTCAAAATCATATTCTTTTCAAATAAAATCTTCGTTTATTTTTAAATCAAATTATTGACCAATCGGGTTTTATTTAATTTTCTATCCTAGGTCAAAGTTCAATTTGGGTATTTATCATTTCAACCCGATTCCAATTCAATTCAAAATCAAAACATTCAAAGGGAACTTGCAGTGTGATAACTGGGATGGTGTCAAAGTAAATAAACAAGCAATAACAACAATCAATAACAATCCAATAATCAATTCAAATAATCCCGAAATAACCGTATTAATTCGCATTGTTATTTGTACGAATTAAAAAAATTATTTCTAGAATCTACACTATCATTTCATGTAGATTAAAGATTATTACATTACGGTTCTTCACTTGTCATCTATTTCAATTTTTTTACACTACAACAATTAATCCAATATACGTTCAATGGTTCCAAGTGTAATTATCATTATTCTACATGTCAATTAATTTAACAATTAAAAGGGTCATATTCAAGTAATCAAATCAACATATATGTCGATATAAATTTCAATTATCCTACGTCAAATTTACTTGCATAATATTTATCACTTTATACATTTCAATTTAACATCCAATATAACAACAAACAATCAATCAATTATCAATCAAACAGGATCATCATCGTATAATCAACAAATAATGGTGTCAGATGTCACAGGTGAACTGATACAGGTAATAGCATACATATAACAGTGTAATTAACTATTAGCAGCATATTTCAATTGTCGTTCCAATTTAAAATCAAATTTAATAAATAAAAGAACGTTAATCGTGAGTGAGTGCTCACCTTTCGAGGCTAGTGAAGTTTGATACACAACAAGCTATAATTGAATCACGATCTAGACCATCGACCGATCCAACAACAAATCTCAAAGCGAAGTAAGATTGGCACGAATTTTGACGGACAAAGCTGATAACAGGAATCGATAAAAACAAATTGGATCAGTTTGATAGAAGCTGCAATTATACATATATTATTATTATTTCTTTAAACCCAACAGTCAATTTTAAAATACATGTACATTTTTTTCAAATAAATCTTAAATTTAAACACATGTGTATTGAGATCAAACATTATACGTATTATATTTCTAAATCAATGTATATATATATATACTTGTTTAAAATGCTGGATTTTTTTTTATTATTAAGGAAATTAAAATTCATCATGCACTTGCTGAAACCGAGATGTTTACACTATCCAACTACAATGGCAGCAAATACGTTTGCATAGTGTGCTTCAAAAACAAAAGGGAAAAACATGAAGCACAACCATCCACTAACAGTTACCATTTTAAACAATGTCAAATCACATATATATAAATTATATATATTAACTAATGTAGACTGTTGTAACTATATAAAATGACACACGTACCTATATACATACCTTATAATATAATAAATATAAACTCATACCGTATCGTATAAAATTCATAAAATCTAACCTATACATGCAATAGACGTGTACCATATATATACCTTAACTAACATAATAATATACAAATTTAAGTATACTTATACAACTGACTACGTGTATAAAAACAAAACATAACATAGCTTAAATATAACTTCTTTGAAATAGTATACCTATAGACAAGTTAACTGACATAATACATATGTTGAAAATCGAAACTGGTAGCAAGAAATGTTTGGAAAAATAAAATATATGTATTACTTTTTAAAATACAACTCATATCATATTTTTAATATTAACATAACTGCATATAAACTAACCGAAAAACATTTATACAAACAGCTGATGGACTAAAGTGAACCAATATGTATAAATCTATATACTTTGTCACCAACACTACTATATAAACAAAATATTAAATATAATAGGCAAGGCAAACCCATACACACGAAATAATATATCTGTACTCGCATAAACATATAGGTTTCGGTTGTGGCATTGGGAAAAGAATGCTTCAGTACCTGCGAGAGAGGGAGGAAATGCTCGGGTCACGGCAAATGAAAGCATTGTAGGGTGAGCGAAGCAGGTAGATTCTCATGCAAACATAAATATGCCACATATTTTTTCTATATGCATGGCCGAACAAAGGAGGGGATGAGGAAAGAAGCTAGACGGTGGCGTTCAAGGTGGAGAGTGGAAGCGGAGATTTGGCAGGTCGGAGAAGAGGGGACCGGGTGCGCTGTCACGTGCAGATCATGGAGCAAGGGTGTGAGGCCGGAGGTAGCAAAAGGGTTTGAGGAGGATGGCTGCTCTGTGGTGCTCGGCAAGGGAAAAGGAGCCATGGGTGGATGCAGTGGCGAGGGAGACTGAGATCTGGCGGAGGTTGGTGCTGTATGGAGCGGAGATGGATCGTGATGGGCTTGAGGTTGTGTTTGGTTGTCAGGGTGGTAAGCGGCTACGGGCATGCTTCGGGTATGAAGGGGAAATGCTCGGGTACGAGCATGGGAAGCTTCGAGAAAAAAGGGAAGTGACAAGTGAAATATACACTAAGTTATATAAATTTTTCTCAGAGCAAACAGAAAGAGAACCCGGAGAGAGACAAACTAGAACTCGAAGCAAATAATGAACCGATACATTGATCTAATATATATTTATTTATTTTTTCTTAGAATGGAGAAGAGTGGTTTCAAGAGAAAAGTGAAGAGAAAAATGAACAGGTGAGGGGATTGAATCGATACGTATACTTGTATTAAATTATTGTATACAAATTTTTCTGAAACAATGAACATACATCACGGCAACATCAATATCAAAAAAAATAGTAGGAATTATAAGAGCCACATGCAGAAATATTAATGGCTATTAAAATAACACGGTGGATAAATGATCGGACAAAGGAATTCAAAAAGTTCGAAACGGTACCGATACGGGTGACCATTTCGCAGTTTCCGCAGCGTACCGAACTCCGAAATATATAAATGAGTATACTACGAAGATCAGTATGACGAGACGATCAAAACGGTATACGGATATCAGTGATACGATTGAATTACAAAAATTCGAATTTTCTAATAGCGGAAAATGCAAGAAAAACACTGAAAAATAAGATCGACGGAGCCAAAGATGTCCGAATTTGGAAAAACGACAAACTGATATCTTGCTCAGAAGATGGTTTAGAATTTTTCTATGTAAAAATATTTAGGTTTCGGAAACATTTTATTTTCATCGCTTTTTAACTGACTAAATTGAAGTAAATTTACGCGCGAAATAAACTTTCATATTTTCGGACGAAAATTTACCAGTTGCTATGATTAACTAGACGTATTCCAAATATTAAATTTTTATTTCAAAATTTTTATCGTTTAAAATTTCGCAAAATTTCAACTAATTACGTTATTAAAACAGTTGACATTTTCGGGTCGTTACACATGCACAAATAAATTACCAAGCAGCTGCTAGAGGCTGGACTGACAAGAAATCAAGGACGTTGCGGCTAAAAAGAGGAGCATGGTGAACGGAGCTGCTGAGTGGCGGAGTCGTGCTTTGTTGCGGGCTTTAGGAGGTGAACGCGGAGGCCGAGTGAGAGGGCGAACCGGATTGGAAGCCAGATCCGCTGCATTCATGCATGCGGAGGGGCATGTTGCACTGCCAACATAGGCAAGCACCCAGATCCAAATATATAGCTTATGTGTGTGTGTGTACACACACTTTTCACTTCTTCTTTTTTTTATTGAAAATGAATGGACGATTGCGAGCTAGGTTTGTCGGATGAAGTGATGCAGAGGTGCTGCAATGGAGGCTCGGCCTAGGAGAGATGGTGGGAGGCTGCTCTGATCAGGAAGGTTGACAGTGGCGGATCGGCAATAGGGGTGCAAGGTAGCGGGCCGATGGGTGAGTTCGTCTGGGTCATGGGAAGAAGCTGCATACGTACTCGGTGAGGTGATGGGTAGGCTAAAACAGCGGAGAGGGCTATGGCTGACTGTTGGTGCGTTTGGGTTCGAATGGACATAGGTTCGAGGGAGGCACTGGTGGGGAAAAAGGACCAGGGGAAAGGTTCCAGCAAGGAAGAGGTAAAGGTGGAGGAATGGTCGGAGGCTATGTACGTGGAAGAAGAGGACGACAGTTGCATGCAAAAGAACAAGGACGTGATATATATATATATATATATATATATATATATATATATATATATATCACAAATTATAAGTATGTCTGTTGTCCCCTTTTCTTTTGAAACTACTTTTTTTTTCTTAGAGGACATATCAAAACTTACATTATTAATGAAACAGTGGAATGGAAAAGGACAGGGAATAACAAAAGTGAAAATTTTAAAATATTAAATGCAGATGGCTTACACGGTAGAATTGAAAGGACACTGGAAACTTAAAAGTACCAAATACGGAACCGACACGGCGAATCGTTTCACGGTTTTCTCCACGTACCGGATACCGAAATGCACAACTGAATATACTACAGAGATCAGCATAACGAGATGAATAGAATGATGCCCAGATATCAGCGATACGACCGTCCTATCAAAAGTCGATATTTCGTTGTCAAACTGCTGCAAATTCGTCGAAAATAAGTTAAATGGGGCTAGAGAATTCTGAATTTGACGAAACGAATTATGACGTCTCGCTTAGAAGATAGTTTACATTTTTATTATATAAAAATATTCGGATTTGAAAAATATTTAATTTTCATCAAATCAACTGATTTTAAATTGAAATGGAAATTTACTCAACAGAACTGACTTCCATATTTTCCAATAAAAATTTACTATTCGTTATGTTTCAATAGACACATATCAAATATCAAATTTTCATTATCAATTTAATTGTTTAATTTCAAGAAAAAATTCGGTTAATTACGTTATTAAAAATCGTTAAAAATTTCGGGTCGTTACAGTACACAACCAAATACTTTCCATATAAGTGATATCGTTTTATAGAAATTAATTCATCTCCATAAACGAATCAAACTTCTAATTTTTAAAACCGAATTCGTACTTGGGCTTCACTTCACAAATATTAACCTTAAACAGCTTTGTTAAAAATGGTTCATTAACTTAAAACCAGCATTACTAAAAGGGTTTAATAACTTAAAACATCCTTATTAAATTGATTAATTTACTTTAACTATCATTAATAAGAATGATTAATTATCTTTAAAACTTCGTTAATTATTCCATTAGTTAACTTTAAATTCCATTAAATAAAGGGGTTAATCACTTTTTAAAAAATCATTAATTAAATCAATTAATTAAATTGAAACATCATTAATTAAATTAATTAATTAAATTTAAACATCATGAATTAAAGTGATTAATTAATTTTTAAACATTATTTATTCAGAATGATTAATTAATTTAAAATATCATTAATGGAAAAGATTAATTAAATTTAAACTAATTAATTAACTTTAAAAGTCATTAATTAAAATGGGTTAATAATTTTAAACACACTAATTAAAATAATTAATTGACTTTAATCCATCATTATTTAAATGATTAATTAACCTTAAACACATTAGATAAAATGATTGATTAATTTTAAGTATCATTAACAAAGTAATTAATTAATTAATTTTAAATTCATCATTATTAAGTTAATTAATAGCCTTAATCCTTATTTATTAAAATGGTATATTAATTTCAAACTCATCATTATTCAAAAACTTAATTAACTTTGTAAAATAAAATCCAAGCACAAGATTAAACCAAATGGTTTCGAAGAGATGATATTTTTAAAAGTGCCGATATAGCGATAGTCGCTATATGGACACTTCTAAATCACATTCACATCAGTTGTTTACATCCAAGCATCACATAACATAAGTATGAGCATAAATACAAGGTAAATAACAACTATACAACATGTAGAGAGCATCACTTATAACATATTTAACTTTTCTACTAACTTTTCAAGTTGCTAACTAACTACCAAGATATCATCTTTTCAAAGCATAATCCATGCCAACAACCATTACATTACAATACATATCCAATAAGCTTTTATCAACTACTAAGATGAACAATAATAAAGTTAAAAACTTTAGTTATAAAGGTGACATTTTACTCATCGAAATGAACACAAACTTCAATCGAACTTGCAAACTAACATACAGACGGAGTTTTTTTTTGTAAAAACTTGATTTTTACGAGCTAGGGAAAAAATATGGTTCGACCTGCGTAGTTATAGTGCTCGGCCAAGCTTAGTTTGGGTGGATATGGGTCTATTTGGTTTGTTAGGTGATGTAGATAAGAAAGAAAAGAGTTTTAGTGCTTTTGTTTAAAGAAGAAGCGAAAAGAATGGATTTTCCTAAACTTTGAGACTAACTTTGGAAGCCATTAACATGTTTTTGAAAAGCTTGGAAAGAAGAGACAAATTTTGAAATGGAAAATGAAATGAAAATGAGAAGAAGGAAAAACAGAAAATTTCTTTTACACAAATGGCATTAAGCAAATTACCTAAATACCCTTAAGGTACCTACCATCCACTCTCTTCGTGCCACATCACCACCCATGTCCCCCTTCCTCCTTACTCACGTGACTTAGTCCCCCTCCCCTTCATTTTCTAAGCCAACATTCTTTTATATCTAGTGTATTTTTTGTTTCATAAGCCATCTTTTCTTTTTTTAAACATCTTTTTATTTTTATTTTGTTTTCATAAAAAGTCACATCAAACTTTTAATATATTTAAGTTATATATAAATATGTAATATCATTTCTAATCCTAATTTGTTTATAAATTTTTGTTTATATGTAAACTAAAGTGTTCACAACATTTCAAACAACTTTTAAATGATGAAAAATTGAAAATTTGAAAAAGGATTTCTGGTCACATTTTCGATTTTTCTTCGAAAATATTTTTGTAAATAAATTTTGAAAGTCGTACCACCATCACTAGTTATTATTAAAAAAAATTATATAAGTTATAAATTCCATTTATTAATTATTTAAAATTATATTAAATATTCATATTTTAAAGTGATCAGTTTACGGGCCGTTACACATCTCCTATATGTGGATGACGTTCTAGTACACACAAAAGCAACGATTGAAAATGCTGAAAGCATCGCTAGAATAATGAAAATCTTTAAAGAGTCCGTGGGCCTAAAAATGAATGAACAGAAAGCCACACTTTATTTTAGCAAAGGTGCAAAACTCAAATCATAAATATCTTAAATGTCCAAAAGGGGGAATTTACCAGTTACATATCTAGGAATTCTTCTATCCAATAGCAAACTAAAATCCAAAGATTCCGGAGTGCTATTGAACGTAGCTAAAAGAATCGAGTTGCTAAAACTGCAATCTACCCAATGATCACTTTTTGGACTCAATTTTGTCAGTTACTAACATCAATCATAACCAAAATCAATTTAGTTTGCTCAAATTTTGTTTGGAAAAGCAAAAACAACAACATATCATGGGACAACCTATGTTGACCAAAGGCAGAGGGGGTGTGGGCTTAAAAAAGTTACGAGATATCATGAATGCAACTGCCTTGAAACTCATGTGGAGGTTCATCCAAGGGGATAGCTTATGGGCCAAATAGATGAAAAATTGGTACTGCAAGAAGAAAAGTCTCTAGATCATCTCTATTGACAACAAAAATCTTACACATGGAAACTGCTACTTAGTACATGATCACATGCCAAAGACACAATTGAAAGAAGAATTATAACGAAGATAATATAAATCTTTAGTTTGACCCCTGGATTAACAGGTAATCAGTGAATGATCTGTTAGGAAGTGATTATGTTTTGATCATTTATGACCCAAATAGGAAAATATCTTCTTCCATCTCCAACGGATGGTGCAAAGAAGATATTCCCAACTTTCCACGACACATAACACTTCGTATACATTCCCATAGTATAACACCCCGTAAAATGAACCATAGATAAATGAAGTAAATTGAATTAAATATGATAAGGGTTGAATATGGAAATTTTATAAAAGTGAAATTTGACAGCGAAAGTTATTCTGCTCCGTTTCGTGGTGAAATTCTGATCTGTTTTGATATATGATATGTTGAAAACGGAGCTCAAACAAAGAAGTTATGAGCATTTGAAGTTTTCAGATTTAAATTAATTTAGTTTGAATTTAAATTCAAATGAAAAATTAAATTTAGGGTTTAAATTTCAAAAATTAGCTTAGCGGCTAAGTAAACGTTTAATTAACATTTAACATTAAAAAGTTAATTTGGGAATAAAATAATTGTCCAACGAAACAAAATAAACGTTTCTCGAAATAGAGGTCGACCGATCGCACATAGGCAGTCGATCGCATGGCAATAATTGTTGCTTGTGGCAGCTAGGGTTTGAAGCTATGTTATATTCAGTTGTACGCTCCAGATTTATCCGTTTCTTGCCTACTTTCATCCTACGGTTTTGGTGCGCTTCAACCCTTATAAATAGAACACTATCCTCTCCACCTTTATTCGTATTATTTTGGGGAATACAACGAAATTCTGTCATTGCTATCTCTCCCTAATAAGATTCAGAAACTCCGTAGAGAATTCAGGTAAGAATTCAAATAATTTGTTTCTTCTTCCTCCAATCTATTCTTATCACATTCTTCTCCAATTATCCTAAATCTAATGAATATATACACTTCTTCCATATTGTGTGTGTATATATCAAAGAGAGAGATTCTAAAAGAGATCGGAAGGCTACAAATCCATTTAAGTGAAGCTAAGGCTGATCTGTGAGTGGAAACCTTAGTATTTCTTTTCAGCAATTGTTTAGTGTATTTCTTTTTGGATTTGAATATGCCTTAGAAATTTCGGAATTTCGAAAATATGATAGACAAAATCCCCCAAAATTCTTTTTTATTTCGAAATGTCAATTATATGTTGAGATTCTCAATTATTTACATTAATTTGTTAGAAATTTGTTTCACTTATACAATTTCTGATAATTTCATAATTTATTCCACTTCTCTTGCTTCTTTGGATCAAATTGTGATTCTTCAATAAAATAAGGAGTTTAGATTACGAATTCTATTCATAGTTTACGCCACTTATTCTTATCCATTCCTTTATAAAAGTGGAGTTGAATATAATATGGGATTTAGATTGCAATTCTTATTGTTTAGAATATTCCATTGAATTGGTATAATAAATTGAATTTCTATTTTATTTGCAAGTCTGTTATTGCAGTTTTGGTTATAAATATTTATTCCTATTTTGGATATTAGAATCTCATGAAATCTTAGGAATTTGAAGAAAAATGACTTGTAATAATATTTGGTTAGGGAATTGGCATTTAATGCTAGTTTAGAGTGTAAAATCCGTGTGTTTAGAACTTATTAAGCGCGAATATTTATTTATCTCTATTGGTGTAATTAATGTATAATTATTGCATATATGACGTAGTTAATTAGGTATTTATTTACATTTATTTCCCCCATTAAGAAGGTAATTGACTGTGAGGCAAAAATAAGGTGAAACTCTTATATAGCCTAATTATTATTTTAAGGCGGTATAAGGAAGATTCATTATAAGGCCTTATTTATGAAACAGTAAGATGAGTGTGTATGCGTGTGTGTATGGAAAGTAATTGATTTATGGCTATGTCATAGAGATGTGAGGTCAATAGAGTTACATGACGGAAGTCTACCCTTCACTTTGAGGCTATAGCAGTTGTGTACACTTTTATTGATGTGAAATATTCTTATGATAAATATTTGCAATGACGTGAGGTTGGTCCCAAATTCTATAAGGGAAATCTGCCCAGCTAATTTGGCTAACAGTTCCTACAAATAATAAACTAATGTGAGATGTCATTATAAGTATGGGTCATAAGACGAAGGGCCTGCTTCGGAGACTTGAGGTATTAAGTAGTTGGACCCGCCTCCTTTCCCCAAATGAAGTATTAAACGACCAAGGGGACACGTTAGGTGGTATCTTTACAGGGGTCCACTTCTGGAAATATGTATTAAATGATAGGATCTGCCTTAATTAAGGTATCAAATGACCAAAGTCTGCATATTTTCCACATTGAAGTATTAAGTGGCCTAGGAGATTCCATATGATATTAACTAGATAGTACCATTGAGGAGCACGCCTTGTAAATAGGTATTAACTAATGGAGTTTGCCTTAATTAAGGTATTAAGTGGTTTGGGTGCCGTCTCTCATGTTATTAGCCATTTATGATGACGTATGATTGGGATATGAGATTTTAAAAACTTGCTTCTAGAATGGAAGGTATTAAGTGGTTGGACCCACCTCCTTTCCTTATAAAGAAGTATTACATGGTTTTATGTTTGTAGACATATTTCTTATTTTGAAATATACTGTTCAAGTACTGAAAATGTAAGACTCGAAGTTTTTATTCACCAAACATTTGTTGTTCTGACTCCCTCCTCATTACAACACAGGCTAAAGACGGAGTGATGGCGGTGATGTTGCTTAGAGATGGAGAAGCTTGGCTTGTGGCAGTATTTATTATTATTACTTACTTTTATGTGTACTCATGTATTTAGACAATTATCATAACGGATATTATGTTACGGTTTTTATGGAATTTTATGACATTTTTATGGTTTTGAAATAAATGGGTACACTTTGTTATTATATTATGTTTCATGCGCTGTGAGTTCTAAAAGTTTAGTTATGGCTCTGCAATATTATTATTTTTTACTACCAGCAGCCTACTTTAAAATGAATCTAAGTTTCGATGGGTCTTTTCTGGATTGAAATTTATGCCTATTCCAGGTTAGGTTGTTACATATAGACTACAATCAGACTAACGACTATTAGGTTTCGAAACTCCAAAATAATGGAAATTTCTCCTTCAAATCAGCATGGTATTATGTCAGGGAAGAAAACAATGAATTAAATTGGTGTAAACGCATATCGAACACAATGTGTTCATTAAAGATGTCATTATGTGCCGTCTTAGCAAAGGAAAACAAGCTACAAACTAAAGAGAAAATCTCCAAATGGAATTACACAATAAATGTAAATGGCGGGCTATGCAATTAAGAGAGAGAAACTTGTAACCGTCCTTTTCTTTTGATGCAACTACTCAAATACACTATGGCAACAAATCTGCAACGAAACGCAAATAGCAACCACAAGTTGTACTGATATTAGCGATGTCTTTGAACACGTTTTCAGTAGTAATTGTGCAAACAAATCGCTCAGTTGACTACCCTATTTTGGCACATCTGGTTGGAACAGAGCTCAAGAGTGCTTCAAAACATTGAAACACCGATTCAATGGATCGAAAAACGTAACCCAACCCGACCCAGATTAGACATTACTCAACCCTGAAACCAACGTTTCTTCTTTCTTTCTCCCCAATCAATATAGAAATCAAAAGGCAAAGTAAAACCCTACCAAGTTAACCCCTTTCCCATGCCATGCCTCCCAAATGCGCTCTCTCTCCATCCGCCATTACCACCACGGCCGCAGTCACATCAACATTAACCACTCAGTCGCCAAACTCATCTCCACCGTCCATCTCACCCATCCCCACCACCTCCCCCTCCTTCGTCACCTCATCACCCCCTGCACCTCCCACCTCTCCTTACTCCGCCTCCTTCTCAACCACCACTACTCCTCTGTCTTCTCCCTTCTCACCCAACTCTCTCACTTAACCAACACCGGCAACGATTCGTTGATCAACCATGACTCCTTTCTCTGCACGGCCATCCAATCCGGCCATCTGGACTTCACATTACATCTACTCTCCACCTTCAAACCCCTAATTAGACGATACACCTTCAACGAACTCCTTAAAAGTTTGTTGCTTGGAAACCGCTTCAATGAGGTCGTCTTCTGGCTTAAAGAAGGTTTGAAGCTGAGGCTCTTCGCACCTGATACATGTACTTTTAACATTGGGATTAACGCTTGCTTTTTATCTGGTGATATTGATGGCGCTTTTGGGCTTTTGGAAGAAATGGTGAAATTCGGATGTGTTGCAGATGTCATTACTTGTAATATAATTATTGATTGCTTGTGTAAAGGCGGGAGAGTTGATCAGGCATGGGGATTTTTAAGAGAAAGGAAATTAGCTTGTGATGTGAAGAGTTACACATCGGTAATGGCAGGTTTTTGTAAATCGGGGAGGATGGGTCAGGCAAGAAATGTGTTTGATGAAATGATTCGAGTTGGAATTGTGCCTAGCAGAGTTAGTTATAACGTGCTTGTTGATGGATATGGTAGAGTCGGTGATTTGGATGAGGCAGGGTTGGTTTACAAGCAGATGCGGGTTAATGGGTGTACACCTGATGTTTACACGTTTACTTCTTTGATTAAAGGGTATTGCCAAAAAGGGCTTTTGGATGATGCAATGAAGATTTGGAGTGACATGGGAGTTAAGCCAAATGGCTATACGTATTCTATTCTTATCAATGCATTGTGCAGGAAGAATAGGTTGAGTGAGGCAAGTGAGCTTTTAAAGGAATTGAATGAAAGAAAAGATGTTGTAGTCGGCGCTTTTGTTTATAATCCAGTTATTGATGGGTTTAGCAAAGCAGGAAATGTGGAGAAGGCGAGTTTGATTATGAGGGAGATGGTGGGGAGGGGATGCAAACCTGACAAGCATACTTATACTATAATGATATTTGGTTTTTGCATGAAAGGGAAGGCGATAGAAGCAATTGAACTTTTTAATAGAATGGTGGATGGAGGTTGTATGCCTGATAGTGTGGTTGTTTGTAAGACCGTGTCACTTCTTTTGAGGGCTTCAATGCCTAGTGAAGCTAAGCGAGTTTTGGACATGGCTTCTGATCTGGGTATTCAGTTGGATGTGTCACCATCTATATAGTAGAGATAACTTCTACAATCTGTTTAACTTAGTTTGAATTCTTAATCGATGCTATTGTTGACAAGAGTAGGCATTTGGCCTGCTATATCGCCTTAACTCTATGGAGTGGCTTGCAGCATATGTGTATCAAGTTGGTTTATGATTGAGATGGGGGGAATTTTTGGAGGCTAAGCATTGCAAGTAAGTGCGCTGTGATCTTTTTTAAAATCATCGTTACATTACCAGACCAGCTAATGTTTAAATAGATGCACTTACTAGTTAAATATGCACTAACACATTATACCTTTCTGGAAGCCGTTCAACTAACCTTTGAAATTTAACATGTTTCAACTAACAAATGGGTCTCTTCATCGGCTTTGTTGAATTACACTGATTCCCTGGTCCTTTGGGTCACTTGTTAATGAATCCTCGCTCTTAAGGATCCTTAGACGCTTAATTATTGCTTTCAGGGATGATCCTGTGGTGGCAGAAAGGATTGTTGTTGAGATGGCGGATTATGTTTCATAAGGCATTCCCCACAGTTGCTGGTACTTTGAACCATTTAGAAAGCAGCATGTGCTATCGTGCAAAATTTCATGTTTTTTACAAGTAGATCTTTGATGACGAGAATGATGAGAGGGAGCTTTTCTACAAGCTGAAGGCCAACGACTTAGTTCTTTGCACAGAAGGAGAGTTTGAGAGGAATAACGCGTCTGTCTTACTCAGCCGATCCAGTGTTAGATAGAAACTAAATACTCATGCCATCGAACCCTAACTATTCTTCGGACTTAGTTCGATGATTCCGTAAGTGTATTGGGCTTTAGGTGGATTCTGTATTGTGCTAACACGTTGTACCCTTGTCTTGTACACTTGTTTCTTTTTGTTATTGTGCCTGTCAAGTGTGACAACACTTGTATGAGTATGAGTTTATTTATGTTTAAACTATAAATCATGCTTGTTGGCTTTATGCAGTCGACCCTTATGTTCAACTTACTTGTGTAGTCATACGTACACACACATATATGAGCTGCTATTGGAACGCTATATTAAACACAAAATTTGATACAATGGATATAGACAGTTGAATATTTTGTCTTTGTATGAAAGGTGTAATTCAATGAAAGATCTAATGGTTAAGATTTTTTGTGTCTTCATATTACATACATAAAGATATATATATATATGTGTGTGTGTGTGTGTATGTGTGTGTGTGTGTGTGATATTCCCTTCTGTTTAGCACCATTTTGTAGACCCTTGATATCAACCCATGTTTCTCTTGAAATATTTGTTCCTTCTCTCTTCTGTCACATGGATCAAATATTTAAATATAAATTTATGGTTGAGATTAAGATGCTACAAATGGTGCTAAATAGAGGTGGCTATTGATCATAGCTCATACACACACAAACACAATTAATAATTAATAAATTTCCGTTAGTATACAATAATCAGTGGTTCAGAATTAATAAATTAGAACCAATGATCAATAACTTATAACAAACAATTAATAAGTTATGTTTACCATATTACAATTAAGAATAGTAACTTTTTTAATATTTAATTAATAGTTAATAGCTAGTAATCGATAATTAATAAATAATAACCAATATATTATGATTATTACTCAATATATTATGATTAATAATGAATAATTATAACTAACAATTAATAAATTAAAGTTAATATTTAGTGAGTTGTAACTAATACTTAATATTTTTGTAGTACTTAATTATAATATTTATGAAGTAATTTATGATACAATTTGCAGTATTTAAATGGACAATTGTAATAAATTTAAATTAATTTTGTAATCAAAAACTGAAATTTTCAACCCTGAAATAGGTGCAAGCATTAGGTTAGTTCGATCAGTTTTGTGGAAAATGTCAACCCGAATAAAAATCGAAAAAAAAACCAAATCGAACTAAACCAAGTTAGTTTTGGTTGATTCCGTAGGTAATTGATTTAGCCTAACTATATAGGTAAATAAGAGAAATTATCATATCTTATTATTCAAATATTCAATTTACTAAAAAAACACAAATGTATGCTTAAAGAGTTTTGTTAAGCCAGAAAATAGATCAAGACCTAGAAATCAGATTAAAGCACCAGTTCTAATTAAAATAACGGAAAAAGTAGAAAAATAAAAGGAGACACAAGAATTTTTATAGTGGTTCGACGTAATCTCCGGCCTACATCCACTTTAATCTTTTTATTAGTTGTTCTCTCTTCGGATTACAACTAATTATTCATATCTGACCACAATTTAGTAGATCTCAGATTTACAATGATATTTCTAAGTGTTTTAGAGGTAGAAGATAGGAGTGAAGAGGAAGATCAGATCCTCTTTTGATTGTAGGTAGACTGATATTTATAACGCAAAGAGGAATGGAGTCAAAGGCCCGTTTGCACCAGAGTCCAAACATCGATCCAAAGTCACATGAGAAGTCGCAATGTCCCCCGAGTTATTAAAATAACTCGGTATCGAGTTATTAAAATAACTCGGTATCGAGTTATTAAAATAACTCGGTATCGAGTTATTAAAATAACTCGGTATCGAGTTATTTCCTTAGTTGGAAATAACTTCAAGTCTCTTGCATCACTCTTCTTACTTCATATTGACGTGCCTCGTGATTTCATCTATTGTTGGTTGAATCTGGCGATCGTTCCTTCATCACTTGGGTTATCTTGATGTTTTAGTTGTCATCTCTTTAACTCTTGGAATTAGTCGTCCCGAACTCTTGAAAATCACTTGGTCATATGTATAATAGATGAGAAATAACTCGTATGAAGTTGGAGTGGTGAAAATAACTCGGCTGCCGAGTTAAATAAGTTGGTGCCGACTTATTTACTTAGGCAATTTCTTAATGAAACTCCTCCGAGTTATTTCCTTGCCTCTTACAAGTGTGCCTCCAAGTTCGTGAATAATTTCGTCCTTGCTTTGATCTTCTAAGTACGGTTGAAACCTGTTTTGGCTCAAAAGCGGATTAACAAGTTTATACCAAGTATTTTTATATGTTTATAAATAAAATCGATCTTTTTTATACGTGAAAACTCTATTTTTTATTACTAAATCAGTTATGAAAAATATTATAACACTATAAATTTGGATATAATAAAAAGGTTTGATTACTATGGTTACACCAACAATTGAATAAAATAATTTACAAACCGAAGTCAAATCGATTTAAAATCGAACCAACCAACCGAAATGAGTTAATTTGATCGGTTAATTCGGTTTTAACCGGATATTGCTCACCTCTTATTTCAAGCATAAAGAAACTTCTTAAAGTTGGCCTAAGATAGCATAAATCAGATGTAAGGTTTGAACAGTGGTCAAACTATGAAATTTTTGGCATTCAAACGATCCTAGTATGACCGCATAACGTATCCCTTGTGTCTGATGCGTCTTTGCTTACATTAGACATAAGAGTCCTACGATCGCAATAAACGATCGTTCCCTATTTCGAATAACTAACCGTAAAAGTGTGCGTAATGAAAATAACACACACGTGCATATAGATATACACATAAAGGTTCTGTAACACTTCTCTATTATAGTACTTTAGTTTTCTTATTATATTTTGAGTTACACTATTTTAGTTGCTACAAAATTTTCTAAATGCCTCATTTAGAATATAATATCATCTCTATAAAGCCGAGGTTATTTTGAAATTTTAGGACTTTTTATTTTATTTTTAAAAATAAAAGTGGTACTTTTATTCAGGTGGAACACTCATTTTGATGTCTTAAGAGTTCGAATTCGTAACCTTTAAAACTCCAGTTTAAAACACATAGCACTTGTCATTTGAGCTAGTGGTCTTTGGTAAATTTTACGATTCTTCATGATCATAAGTTGACATTAACTATTAGAATATGTATTTTAACGATTGATTTAAAATATCAGCGTTATTAGATATATCTATATGTGCTTACTTTTTGTGGAGATCATATGCACGAAATTCTATAGCATTCGAGATAGTAGCAAATAACAACTATCTCCAGTATATCTCGCTACTGACAATGGTGTAACTTTCTGTTGTAGTGAGTATACCGATGATCATATTGAGTGGAATGAGGGTGAAGCCATGAAGGCGCATCAAAATACTTGCACTTTTGCTCATAATTATGTCCACAAATGGGTTTTTGATAATGTCATTATCAAACCGACCGTTAGGAAGGTTTACTTACTGTCACTAGCCAAAATCAAATACTCTGAAGCCCAAAAAACCTGGAACCCGCACTCTACTGTTTCTCCGCGTGCTCTCTTTTTGCTACTTTCTAAGAAAATTCCTTAAAATTTTATGGATCTAGACTAAATTAGTTTTGCATTGTTTCAAATGCAGTCGCCAATGGAGAAAAAATCCTTCGGTCTTGACTTAGTTAATTTGACATCATCTCAAATCAGCAAACCCTATCCAGTCTACCTCAATTATCCCAGTTCCATCATTCATCTCTCTAACTTCCTCCACCGCCGTCTGCATTCACCAGCAAAATTGCAATCTTCCTTAAACCTGAAGTTTTCCGGCTCACTCTTTGTTTACAATCATTTTGTTGTCTCCTAAAGAAAAGGTATCGCCTTCAATTTATTATTTATATTTTATTTATTATGTTGAGATTTCAATTTATGAACTGATTTGTACTTTGTTTGCTATTAAATTATTATATGCGGCAAGCAGAGATTTGTTACATCCGAAACAGTAGTAGAGTAAAATGAATGAAAAAAATGGATTTGATTTTGTAAATATTTCTTAAATTATCATATAGCTTTCTTAAATGGACGAACTATCACTTTAATCCGGTCTTGAATCTTATTATCCAAAAATAGCAAAGTACAATCTGCAGGTCAACTGGCTATTATTTTTTCATTGATTGTTTTTTTAGGATTGAGCTTATTTTATGTCTAATACTAGATAAATGCTATAAATTGGCTTGCTGATAATTTCAATTATTAGGAAATGCAAGTATAATAGCTCAAGTCTTATGAGGATTGCTAGTGTTATGCGGAGTCTATCGCGAATGATGTTTATTGACTGTCAGCTTTTTAATGGTCGACTATAGTTACTAGCCTAAGCCTATGCAAAGTTTAGAAACATACAGGGGTAATGTTAACATGTATACATCAACTGTGAAGGAAACCTAGTACTGTGAAAAAGATGGGCAATAAAAATATTGAAATGTCATGGAGCTTTGAATGTCCATTGCTATTGAAGGTTTTTGCTAATCCAATTATAAACCGATGGCAATTAACAATACAACATATAAGATGTGTTATGTAGCTTAATCTTGAAAAAAAATTATGAAATTTCCTTGAAATCTCAATTGATGCCACTATAGGTAGTTGACTCCTCCTAGACACAGGTTAAAAGCTTAGACTATGATAATAATACTAAAAATTTGTAGGTATACATTTTAATAATAGTTAAACAAATCCATAGAGATTTTCAGGAAACAAAATAAACTTAGTTGAAGCCTTTTTGAGTGGTTGATATACAATTATTTCTATTGTTCACCTCTTTAATGCCCTGATGTGTTGGAGTGTTAGGTGCAACGATCGAAAATGAATAAACTTTCCCTACTCTGTAGGTGCGTAGCAAGTGGATATAGTTTTCAGATGTAACTAGATAAACGTTGTTTAAAATGAATTTAGAAGTTCGTATTAATTTTGAAGTTTGAACTTAATTTGGTTTAGGTGCATGCTATTAGAATTTAGCATGTTTTTATAACATCCTATTATTTTCATCATCATGTAATAATTTAACTTACTATTTGCCCAACCAAAGGTCCCCTCATGTTGCAAAAATGAGAAGCAAGATGTTATATGCGAGTTCTATGGATCGCTTAAGTGAGAACTAGATGACATTCAGGTGGAGCTACAAGCAGATTCTACTGAGATGGGCTTATCATTATTCAAAGCTACAAATTGTTCATTATGCATTCAATCAAATAAATTGCTTCATGGTAAGTGTTCGTCACTTGAACTGAGTTCCTTTCATAACTTGATTAGTACAACAAAATACAATAAAAAGTTTGATGCTCTTTTAATTTAGTTAGCAATAGAAGGATGTGAGCCAACTTTTGAGAATATAATAGTATGTAAATGAGCAAGGGATATGCTTAGAACATGTTTGTGAATACTCTATTTAATGTTATTGAAGCAACTCTTAATTATTTGGCTATAACCAAATTCTTGTTTGATATGTGATCATTGGCTCTTCCTTCTTGAAGCTACAGATCATAAATGGTTAAGAATGACTATCTTATTTACGATTTACATGCTTACTTCTATATTTTGTTTGATAGAAGGTTTATAAAACTAACGTGTGAAAATTCATTTATGTACTAGCATATTCCAGACACTAGTACAGTAATACTTAACTTACCGAGTCACCGACTGTTAGATATGACGGTTTTATATACCTCTTTCATCTTTTTCATCAAATATGAGCAATGGTTAGTTTTATTTTACTTTCAAATTGTATAATTATAATAGGTCATGTATATATCGTTGATAAGAGGATAACAACCAATCATTGTTCTTTTTGAATCTGTACCCCAATAATTTTATTAGCCAGAGAAATAAACAACTAGCCTAATTTGCATAGTTTGTTTAATCTTGGATTCAAAATCAATTGTAGACGAGCCCGATTATGATGTTTCTATGTTTCATGCAGATGAGGAGTCGGTAATTTAATTAAATTTTCATTTTAATACAGTTTATTTTGAATACTTTTAAGCAATTATCTTGGTTTGCCAAGAAATAAAGTTTCTATATGCATCCACAATTCTAACCACGGTATGCATATTCTCATTGATAAAGTACTCAGTTTAAGTTTTATGAGGTGTATATAACATCGGTTCTTCTCAAGAGGTGTTGTGTTATACTCAATAATATTATGTGTTTTGTTGTTGCTAATTGTACTTTTGATGTAGCTATAAATGAAAATGCAATTGGGTACTTTTTAGGGACTTCACATGTTGAGGACATGCAGACATTTGGTCCAAATAGAGTTTATAGGTTAGTACTTTGTTTAAGCTTTTAATTTTTGTTAAGATTTTTCACTACAAAGACTTCTCTTATAACAACATTAAATTATATGTCCATAACATTTTCTTTGGAGACACGGATAACAAAAGTGTTGCTTATAAAGTGAAAGAGAGTACGCATCGCACACTTGATATATACTCCCGGCTAAATCACATAGTAACGTAATCAACATGGATAATGATTTGTTACTTTTTTATACAAAAATTACTTTTGTAGAAGCTTACAAATACGATATGTTTAATATATACAATACAATAAGTTAGATTGACATGTTTGAATAATCAAAATGAATTCTTCTAACTACAACAGGAACGAAATACCACAGGGAAGAACTAAGCAAATTCTGCAATGAGAAAATGGGCGAAATAGTCACTCAATTCAGTGGAACAAAAGAATGGTCAGAGCTTCCACTGGCATCATTCTTTGCTGCAGCAAAAGGGGTCTGGATGGTACAGTTACTCCAAGGGTGTGCTTACCCCACCCACCCCTACACCTCCCCTCCCCCGGTGACCGAAATGAGGGTGCAGAGAGGAGTGGCCTATGACAGTTAGTACATGGAGGATGTGAAAGGTGACAGCCGTGGGGCTAAGTTTACTCCATTAAGTGTAAAGGTGATGGTTGCACCAGGGTTTTATTTGTGGAGGGGGAGTTGTAGAGTGGTTAAGTGTAAAGTTGCATGTGAGTACAGTGAGTTACTTTTGTTTTTCATACTGGGAGTAGTAAATTAAAGTAATATTATAGTCCATATTGGAAGTTATTATTATAAGATGCTATTATAGTTTCCTGATGTTATCTAAGCTTGGGTGCTTCCTGATACTTGTTATTTTTAAAAACTTGGAAAAAAATTCAAAGTTAATTACTTGCATTGTAGAGCTGAAGGAATGCATGGTAGGCAACATATCTTTGGTTTTTGTTATGCCAGCTAACGATTTGTAATGCGCAAGCATGGAAGAAAATGAAGCTTTTATTAGTTTCGTAATATTTGTTTGGATCTACATTTATGGGATTCCTTGCCCGTTTTAACATGTCCACACTCATGCACCGTTACTTTCTTTATTGAAAGTAAATTAGTTAAATTAGAAGCATTATGTTAATGTTTGATGGTTAATAAAGTGAAAGGTGAGCTAATATTGCAAATTGTAAAAAAAATGAATATTGTGTGCTAATATTGCAAATTGTAAAAAAAAAGAATATTGCATCATGCTAGTTGTTTATTATAATATTTTGCCTATGTCCCTTTTCATATACAAATATCTAATCCCATCCTGTACGAAAAAAATGGTGGTGCTTTTCCATATGTTTAATATAATATCTAATTTGCAATTTCTAGGTTGTGATTGTATTTTTCACTATGACAATTGTAAGCAAACTTTTGCAAATGTGTATTACTAACATTTTTCTGAGTTGCGTGTTTTTTCTTTTCTTGTAGTGCTTGCACAATTATATTTGCCATAATTAATAGAGTTTTGTGATAATTAACGAAGGATACATATGTAGATCATGGTATGAAAGCATATATGTACATATATCACTTTTAATATTTAATTGTCAATTGTTCTCAATATATTTTGTTCAGTGTGTTCAATTTTTTCAAATAATGGGAGTATTTTTCTATTTACGTTTAATCGAATGAAAATTTGTAATATTTTTTTTTAAAATTATACAACTTAACGATCGATTTCTTCACCGTACAAAATTTATTAAATTAGGGGATAGTTAATTACAATTTGAGACAAATCGGGAATGATTAATATTGTGGCTGGAGTAAAGTAATTAAGGATAAAATCGAAGATTTATTAATTAGGATTGGTTAATCCAGAATAAGTGACTTACGAAGCTAATTAACAAGAATTTAGTGATTAATGTAATTAAAATGGTTAATTAATTCATGAAGAAATTAAGACTACTTATTGATTTTGGTTAAGAGAAAAATTAATATCGAGAAGTGAATTAAAGATAAGTACTTGAATGTAATTGAAAAATAATTAATCCAGGATGATTAATTGAGATGAATAATGATGGTTGACCAATAATTGATTTGGAATTAAATAACGTTAAATGAAGGAATCTAAGTGATTGAGGTTGGAAATTCAATTAGAATCAATTAAATTGATTTGTGTGACTAAGCTTTGCTTATGGGTGATGGAAGGGTATCAAATACTTTAGATGTATTGATATCTCTACTATGAAATGTTGCGTATTTCATTTAAATAATTTGGGATAGGATATCATGAGTTTTCAAAGAGACCAGGGTCGGGTATTCGAAATACCCGAAACCACTTCGAACTTTTATAAGTTGGTTTATGAAATCAATAGATTGAAATGAAATGATTTAAATAAATTGGAGTTATTTAAAGGGGCAGCGGGGCTGGAATGGTTGAAAAGCCTACCAGTTGTGGCCGCTGTCGATGGTTGAAAAGCCTAGACCGTTACATTTGGTATCGGTTATACTAGTAGATCTTTGTACTACATTGTGGTGGAAGTTCTCTTGACTCTGACTACTTACGGTAAAATTGGCGAGCACAACAGCAAATTATTTTTGAAGTAAAATTGAGATAGAAGGTTTATCTACTCTTAGGAGTCGTTTGACTACTCCTTTCGATCATTTTAGAAGATTCGGTGCCAAAATGGTAGAAGCGCAGTTTGTTCCGTGTTGACAACATGGTTACATAAATTGTTTAAGATTCTTTGAAAAGTAAATGGAGTAATTCAACTTCAATTCAATAACAATTTTGGTTAGGGATTTTTAGACTCAAGGAAAAAGTTGAAAAAAATTTAGTTTCAGGGACAAGAAGTTTGTTTTTTAGGCTGAAGGACACATTTTAGTGTAAATCACAAAATGATAGTTGTAACTATCATTTTCAGTTTACACTAAAAAGTGTCCTTCAGACTAAAAAACAAACTTGTTGTCTCTGAGACTAAATTTTTTTGCATCTTCTCTTCTGTGTCTATTTTCCTGTATAAATTTTAGGGGGAATTAATTTAAAGGACAAAAATTTGTATATTTTTAGCCTCAAGGACACGACCTCAATATTTTAACCATAAGGACAGACATTCTCCTAAAAATTATTCATAAGGACAAACATTCTTTCAAAATTATCCATAAGAACAAACATTCTTTCAAAACTGCTACCGAACTAAAAGTTGCTACCGATAACTACAAACTGATACCTAGAAACTGTAAAAACTGATACCTAAATAAAGTTGTCCTTCAGCTAAAATACTGAAGGTCTGTCCTTGAGGCTAAAATGCTGAGAAATTTTGTACTTGAAAATAATTTCCTGTATAATTTAATGGGTTAAATAAATGTGTCTAAGGAAGATATATTTCTACAGAGATAATGTTGAAGATAAGTGTAACGCAAATACAATAAATTATCAAATCCTAAGAGCATCTGCATGCAAGAGCATCTTCAGCGGGGAGACCTTTTTAGGGTGGAGAGTAGAAATAAAGACGTCGATTCCTCTCACTTCTCCAGCAATTTAGTGGAAGAAAATACCTCTTTGTTTATTTAATTTTTTAAACTACATAAATGGTTTTATGAAATAAACAGTTTTTTGGAAACCATTTATATTATAAACGGTTTTAAAAACTAGTTATGCGGTTGGTCAAGTTTTTGAAAATTATTGTGATTTAAATGGTAATCTGAAAACTTTTAGGTTATAAATTGTTTTCAATTTGTCGTTTACAAATACACGTTTAAAGAAAAGGAAAATCCTACTTCTTTTATTTTCTTACTCTCAAGTCGACATTGTTGTAGCGTGTGAAAGGAAAAAAAATGCGATTTTTCAAATTTTTAATTAAATTCGTTCTAATAGAGATGCTATAATAAAGATTGATAAAGGTAGTATTCAAAACTGGAGATACAAAAAAATGTGATATGTGTTCCAATTCTTTCTATATCTGCTCTTTTTCTCTCTATAGGTGTGTGTAACATTTGTAAAGTAGGTTTAGATTTTTCACATAGTTGACATTTAGAATAAATGCTTGTTACGTCCAGGCATAGTAGAAATAAATGATTGATGCTTGTTTAGAGGCTGGAAGCCCTTTAAACGGACACCCGATAGTTGAAAGCTTGTTTAAACGTCTAGGATATAGAAACTTGTTGAAATGATGCCTGGTAATATATCAACATTTTGAATTGTACAATTGAGCATTATGGATTATTATATTTGTAACTGTCCGTTGGAGTCTAAAAATCAACACTTGTGATTTGTTCATCTACCAAAGATGTATGAGAATAAAAACCTCAGTACATGTTAATTTATATCTTCATGACAAAAATTGGGTAATCCATATGTTTTACATTTTTGCTGTACATGTTTGCTATAGTGAAAATC
Source organism: Allium fistulosum (assembly GCA_030737815.1). Classification (NCBI taxonomy): domain Eukaryota; kingdom Viridiplantae; phylum Streptophyta; class Magnoliopsida; order Asparagales; family Amaryllidaceae; genus Allium; species Allium fistulosum. The sequence continues at coordinate 1,136,361,788 of CM060904.1, forward strand.
AGGAACACATCATCCTTTTATAAACTTATTTATTTATAATCCTTTTCTTTGAAAAACTATTTCTTACGTCATTTTTTTGAATTTCTTTATTTTTTAGTTTTCTCATTTTTAAATTTAAAAGGGCCGTTACAATGTGTATTACAGCGGTTGTGAGTTATGAACGTATATCCTAACAGCGCTACCCAAGTATCCTTACTATATTCCGTAGGTTGGCCAATCGCAAATTAAATTCATGGTCGCTATCAGAATGTTGTGTGCTTTCTGTAATGCAAAAGCAAACGCTCGTAGAATTTGTTGTTAAGATCGTTTCCAACACAAACAGTACATCCTTTATATCCAGAGAGTGCATAGGTTGGAAATACAAATAACAAAAGATAAATAAACAGCTTTCATTTTCTCAAATTCATAAACTTCAACCAACCACGACAAAGCATTACAAAATGCACTATTTGTTCCAAAGGACGCAGAATGAAAATTGAAGAAGAGAAACCAAAACAGAAACCAAATAACTAAAAATGCAGCAAAAAACAAATGCAGGATGAATCAGCCAGATCCTCCGAGAATGCCTTTAAGCTTCTTAATCTGTGTAACATCAAGAAACGTAGTTTTGGCAAGCAAAGGAGTAGGTATATTGTTTGCAAAGAAGGCAAAGTCAGTAATCTGCAGTCCTGGCTGTGGGCTGCTGAAGCTCACTATCGCCACCGCTTCTCCATTCCCTCCGTTTAGCTGCATTTTTCCACAAATCAATAACTGCATTGTTGAAGTATTTAGATATATAACAGTACCTGAAAATGCAGCAACCCTTGAGGAAAAACCATAACGTCCCCCTTATTAAGAGTTTTAACATAAACGGAGTTAGCAGAAGAGATGAATCCAGCACAGATAGTGCCCTGAGTGACAACAAGCAACTCACTGGCTCCGGGATGGGTGTGCATCGGCACTACTCCTCCAACCGCTATGTCCAGCCGGGCTGCCGAAATGCCAAGCCCGTTAGTGCCAGGGAACTGGCCTGCAAATGCGGGTGTCACTGCAGCTTTGATGATGTTGGTAGTGTTTCCGGCCTTGGCCAGCCCGGTATATACAAAGTCATCACCGGTGACGTCGCTCTCTTTTTTGCATGTATAGCCTGATGGGGTAGCCGGGCCTTTTAGGTCACCTACACAGAAGTCTAGGGCATAGCTGTGGTAAGCGAGGAGGGAGAGGATAATGGCAAGGCCTGTTATGGTTTGGTTATTCATTGTTATCCTCCCTTTGTATGACACAGTGGGTTTTATTGTGTGGGTTTATATAGAGCTCATGATAAGTGTTAGCCATAAATGACTTGAATTAAAGCCAAACATCTTATAGTATATTGTATAAAGTTGTACAACATATAAGCGCTCTTTTATGGGTTTGCTATTTGAAATATATCTAAGGTTAAAAGGTGCAAGTTCATAACTTAACAAAAATACCGTATATTTGAAACTTAATCATGGTATTTAAAATAGTGATATGTATACGCTATCAACGTCATTCAAATAGGAAAATTGTAGCTGATAATAACAACTACCTTTACTATGTTAAGCTGTAATTAAGAAGAGGCTTAAAATATTTACCGCAATGTGATTTGCCAAAATTTGGCAAAAAGGAGGTAATATAAAGTTGCCAAAATCTTTTCACAAGAAGCTTTGTCTCCCAATCCCAAATTCTAGGATTTGAAATGGTTGGACGCTATCAATTCCCCTTTCAGCAGGGAATTGACTTAGCAGCAAGTGACCATAACCACCACACAGGGCTCTTGGCTTCAACAAAAAGGCTAAAACAGGCAGTGACCACAACAAATTAATAACAGAAAGACAGGCACAAGTTTAGAAAACGCATTAGATAGAGGGTAGGCTTGTAAAGATAGTAGCAACCATACATATATCAGACTTTGTCCTTTTAAAAAAAAAAACCAAATAGGCTCACTAAAGTCCAAATCATTCACAGGGTAGCCTCTTTCATACAAAAGTAACTTCTAGAATAGTTCACTTATAATACTTTACATCACCAATCAAGGAGTTGCTCAGAAATATAATGTGAATGATATTCCAATAGTCCTAACTTAAATAGTAATAATTATTATAATCCCAATGGATGCTCATATTTATTTCCTCTTGTTATCATTGTCGCAGTCATCGACTAATTTCGCAAAGTCCTTCCATAACAATACACAGCTCGTAGTAATCGATCTTGTTAGGGACACAAATGAAGTTTCTGACTTCACCACTTAGTAATACTCTCAGTGAAGTTCAGGTTTGTTACCGCAGTGATAGATTTAGGGGTCTGCACTTGCTAACTTAGAAGAGTGTGATCCAAGGTTTAAATTTCGGGTTTTGATTCCGGTCCGTTCATTTGAAATACTTGGGTTTCCGTTCCGTTTTAGAAATTTAGAAAACTCACTTGCAAATCCAGATTCCAAATTGAGATTTTGATATTCTTTTAGTGCCTTTTCATTTCTATTTTCATGTCTACCATCTCCAATGCATCAATATTTTATATTCAAAGCCCAATTGTATTCAATATTGTTTATTTCTGCATAGTAAAACAAATTTCAAAAGACCAACACATCGGCCCATTACCACAGATTCTGCACATAGCCCAATATAACAAATATAAGCCTTAAATACCCTTTTAATTATTACATCAGCCGTCTCCATAAACATTTAAACCCTAAATCCATTTCAAATTTTCGATTCGACTTAACAATCTAAAGTACTAAAAAGGAAATTACTCGCTGAAACATGCTGCTAGCTTTGCTTGAAAACCTATCATTTCCGTGCTCAACTCAAATTATTCTTCCTAGGTATTCATTTCCTTTGCTTTAACATGGTTTATTGCTTTTAAGGCCCTTATTTGAGCATTTCAAAAGAATAATTTTCTTATTTATGTTAGAATCGTGCAATTTAGGGAGATGAATATACCCTAAAACAGATAAATAAGGCGGAAACGTAAATACGTCGGGTAAAGAACATGCAGATATATCTAACTTCAGTCACTAACTCGTTATTGTTTACTATTGTTCTCAAGGTTACTGTTGAAACTAAATATTTGACGCTTGCAAAACCTGTAAACTTGCAATTTCTTCTAAGTTGAATATGCTAACCTTATACCTAATAACCATATCTCGATATTATCCCAAGTCGAGAGTTCTCGAACTACAGAACCTGTAGCTCTATCCTCGATGAATCTAGGGGTTCAAAGTTAAAAAAATACAAAACAACTCCCCTTAAGCAAATTAAAGATTCTATATGCAAAATAAAATATGTTAAGGGGCTTTAATGTAAGATTCCTAATCCTTTTTGATTTCATAGTGATTTCCTTTTGACCACTCCAAATTTCGGAATCCTTTTTTAATCTATAAGAACATCTCCGGCTAAAGGAGGAGATGAAAAACATTGAAAATTCTTATCTATTCAACCATCTTCATGTTTCAGCAACATGAGTTTGAGCATGAGAAAAAAAAGAAAGTGAGAGTTTCTACCATTCCTTTTTTTAGCATGGATATCATAAGCCATATTCAAAAAACCATTATGATAAGGAGCTTTCTGAAGTTCGTTTGTATATTTTAAAAGGTTTTTAGAAAACCGTAGAAACGGTTTTCTGAAAATACGGTTTTCTGAAAACCGTTTTATATAAAATTCTTTTTTTTTTAATGAAATAGCATTTCCTCCAACACTCTTTTTCAGTTTCTTCACCCTAAAATTTACCACTCTGCTAAAGATGCTCTATGGTGTGATGCGACAGCAACCGACTGCAATTTGCACGAGTACAGACAAAATCTACGACTTAATTTACGAAATCCAGGGAGGCTCCAGTTTTTTTTACTCAAAGCCAGTTGAAAATCAGGGGTATAGCCCCGGTCGAAGTAGCAATTTCCATTCCATCAACACCACCACGTAGGGAGACACTGTAGATTTGAAGGTGGTTTTAGGGTGATGTCCTCGCACTGCTTTTGCACTGCTAAATCGGAGTTCACAATGCCTAAAGAGTTCGACGTCGACTGTTTTTGGATATGGAGATGTGTTTAAAAAAGATGTCGCCTAGAAGTGCGTTTAATGTTCATGCTAACGTCAGTTCACAATCAGATGAATGCCGCACCTGAAATTGTTATCTTTGTGTGATGCACCACTTTGATTAAACGATGCAATCATAGATGCTCTAGGATATGTATGGTGATGCTCTGACGGGCGGTTGTTCAAAATTTTCTAGTATAAATTAGTTACTCTGACTTCGTGGTTGCTTGTGATGACAATTGGCAAATTCTAAACAATGGCGATGCGATTTATTAGTAATGTTTTCTGACTTTGTTTGTACACCGCTAGGGTTTGCTTGTTTATGAAACGAATTGGTAAAGTGAGATGGAATATTTTTGAACTTCTGAAATCTGATGCTGGCTGTATCGGGTATTTGATATGAGTTGGCTGATATATCTGACTTGCTTGTTGATGAAACAAATTTTTGCTCTAAAATGTATTATTTGAATCCGATGGAGATTAAACATACGTGAAGCTTTGTATATTCTGGACTTGTATTGGTGGATCAAATCTCCATACAAGATCTTCATATACTTGATATTTTCTTTTTTGAATTATTCTCACTCAATAAATGATCCCCGAAGAATAAAACAATGATTTGACAATTATGAATATGGAAATTTTGAGTTTGAGATTCAGCGAGAATATTATGATTACTCCTTATATATTGTCTTTGAACACATCATTTGGTATTGAATTAAAGTCGCCTATTTGCGTTGAATTATATATGTTAAGTTTGAATTGTTGTGGCTCACTCTTGTTATCCGTAAATACATACCACTAAACAAACACGTTAAATACAACATATGTTTATTAATATCAAATGGAAATCGATTGCAATATCTCATAATCTCTCTTTTGATGCTAGTAAACATATATTAAAAATAGATATGTTGATATGTGATTCGTTGATTGAAAAATAATAGATAAACAAGTTGATTGTATCGAAAACAAAATTGTGCTTTGATGATATTTTGACTAAAACGCTCCCAGTATATGTGTGTGTGTGATCAAACAATACAGATGTACACTCCACAATTTAAAGTTTTTTTATTTTTTTTGTCCAGGATCAAAATATTGATCATATTTTTTGTCCAGGATCAGAATGAAATGTCCAAAATTCCAACGTCGCGTAGAGTCTCTGGCATAGGTGTAATGATTAGAGAATCTCGGTAACTTTTGATAATACTATCAACCCAATGCTAGTCAAAGATCCCTACAATAAATGATATGCAACTATACAGGCTAAAAAAATGCAATAACACTTGCGAACTAAAATTGAGTTTTTGACATTCTGCAAATTTCTATATAATGGTAGAAAAGTGGGGGAGAAGTAAATCATATTATTGGGAGCAGATGCAAATTAATAAATGTGGAGATCAGGGAGGCACCCCTATTTTCGAACTTAATACACGGTTGTATCTTTTCGAAAGCAAGTTTTAAATTAACTCCCCCGAATTATTTTCAATCAATTTTTGCCATTTTACGAGAATTTAATCTACATTTAATCAAGAGTTAATATGAGCAAATCAACCTTCTTTAGCAATTATTTACATTTTTTAATAAAATTGCAAATATTTGTAGTCTGAAATGCAAATATTTGCACTTTTCAGTTTAAAATGTAAAAGTTTGCACTTTGAACTGCAGTATTTACATTTTCTGAAAACTACAAATATGTGCAATTTTAGTAAAAATGATTATCATGAAACTTGTTTTTTCGAAGGGGGTGAAATATATTTTGAAACTTATAGAATGGTATTTGAAAAAAAATTCCATAATGAAAAGCAATATAAATTAAATAAACGAAGAAATAACGGAAAACTGAAATGATGTTTAGTACGATCCACAATTTAATGGCATTTGCATAGACAAAAAACTCTACTTCGTTTACTTTCAAAATAGCTACAATGCACGAATATGATTCAGGTATAATAACCGATTGTGAGATAAATTATGGGACCTCCTTGAAATCCACCTTAAATTTCGAATTAGGGTCCCAACAATTTATCTCTTATGCGGTTGAAACGCCCGAAGCTATTTTGGGTGATGTAGCAAAGTTCATTTACATTCATTCTTGATAGTCATATGGCCAGTTAACAATATCGATTACCAAGAGCTACTGGATTGGCGAGCTAAAGGATAATGAAATATTTTGATAAACATTTTTTAATGTTAAGTAATAAATAAATAAATAGTTGCTATTTGGACCCAAAATAAAACGACATGTGACAAAGTAGATCTTGACCGTTGGACTCCATTGTGTTATCATGTAAAATTTCCCATACACACACATATTCATGCATGCATTTGGAACCAAAGAGTTTTGTGTTAAGCTTCATAAAGGTAGTATGTAGAAGATATCATATTTTGAAGGTTGTGTATATAACTGCTGCTAGGAATGTGATGCTTTGAAGATGTTCGTGTTGGTTGTATATGTTGCATTGAAGCTTCATATGCAACAAAACCTATTTAGCTCATTTTCAGGCAGGCTTAATCGACTAGAATAAACATCTAAGTCTATTGTGTATTGGCCTGTTAGACCCTGCATAGTGAAAATTAAGGTATGTTACACCCATATTTTCCAAATGTTAACAAGGTGCAATTATTAACAACACCGAGCTCAGACGAACAGCTCCCACAGTTGGAGTCGAAATATGGAAAGCAAGCAAAAATGAAACCCAGGTAATACTGAACCACGGTAACACAATGTAACGGCTGCGCTAACCATCAAATATAGCTTCGGTACTAAAATACTGTGTTGGAAACCTAAGACAGCTACAAAGGGTGGAAGCTGGTCTGCAAATCGAACACCCACTTCAACAGGTAGAACTGCGGCATAGCTTTCAAATACCAGATACGAAGGTTATGCTACGACTCCATAAAATGAGCATTAATAGGTTGGAACCAAGGCGCAATCTTTAAGTAACAACAAGAAGTGAAGGCTGTATTGTAGCCTCGAAAGCAATCCAAAGATTACAAAACCATGAGACACCCTCTTAAGCGATTATATGCAAACAGGAATGCACCGCCATCTTAATCTAGCATCTAAAGTAGCAGGTCTGTGCCAAAATTTGATATCAAAAGGCTACAAGGAATGCGCCGCCATCTTGATGTGATAGAACAGCGCCAATCCTTAAGAAATACTAAATAAATGCATGCTTTTACGTTATGTTGGTATATGATGTGATATTATATTATTTCCCGTGTTTCAGGATTCTCCATTGATGGAATGTATATTTATTGTGATTATATTGTGTTGTGATTTTTCGGAACTCTTTCCATACAAAGGAAACTCTGCCAAAGTTTTCAAGGAAATTCGACAATTAGAAAAAAATTAACAAAAATTTATCGTATGCGAAAGTACAAAGTCGTTGAATGAGTCTATTTAAATTGTAGCATACGATAAGCGAAATTAAAGGGTGAGAGCCACGTAGTGGATTGTGTAAGATTAAGTTTAGTAGAAGTATTTATAATACGAAGAAAGTATGGGTATGAGTTGTGTCTGACGTTTCCATATAAGGAATTGCGAGGATGCAATTTTGATAAGAGGGAGCTCTGTAACAACCCTGCTTTATCTGTCGTAATAGTAAATAAATTTAATAAAAATAAAAATATTTGAATTGAATTTTAATAACTATTATTTTATTTTAATAAGTTGGATTAAGTTAATAAATTCTTTTAAGAAAACATGTTAAACCCGAATAAAATGTTTTAATAAATATAACATATTTTTAATGTGTTAATAATTTTTATTTGATTGAAATAGTTGAAAAATAAATTTACTTAATGATAAAATAATGAATAATAAAAAAATAAACAAATACTGAATGGAATGAAATTTGTAGTTATTAAAACATATTTTGTAAATGTAGTGTAAATCAATTTAAATTATATTAAAATTAATCAAAAATTAATAAGAAGGGTTATTCAAAAGAAAAAGAAAAAAAATTAATTAAGAAGGCCTAAAAGCTAAATCTAAGCCTATTTAAGCTTTCTCGTTTTCTCTAGAAAACTCCTTTTCTTTTTCACAATTAAAAAAGTCTATATCCATTCTCTACCATAAACCCCCCTCGCCCAAAAAACAATAACAATCGACATCATATAAAAAAATGAACAAACAAAGCCCAGTCACGAGAAAGCCTGGCATAAGCGAGCAATTTAAGGAGGAGGGATCCGCGACGATGTAAGGGGGGTCGTGTGGCTATGTCGCGATTCAAGGTGGTGGTGCGAACCTGGCTATTGCGATGAGGGAGGCTCAAAGCGACATTGACATGGAAATGTGCACGCTTAAGGTAATCAGCAACAGTTGGTGGCAGAGCCCGAAGGTGGAGGAGCTCAAAGGTGTGCATTGATTTATGTTGGCAGTAAGGGAGGAAGATGATGCAGTTGGATTGGAGATCGGTGTGCGCGAAGTGGTAGTAATGCTCACGCTGAAGCGCGGTATATGATTCGTGCATGCATTCAACAATTTGGTGAGTAAAATTACTTACTCACGACTATGATTTAGTATATGCTCTATTTTCCTTAACTTGATTTTTGAATTGATGAATGAATTCGCTCAGGTACTGTGATTGGATGAAACTAATTGTCATTGGTTGATTGTGTTAATTGGATGTATTAATTTGCAAATGGAATTCTGTCTGATTGCAAATTAAACTTTATATATATATATATATATATATATATATATATATATATTTGTATTTTGAGGTGTGTGCATATATAGATGATCGGAGTTCGACGGAACTCAACTCGGGTCACTCGATAAATTTATACAAATGTTTTATTGAAATGTTCGTGGGTTAATTTTACTCCATCATTTATATATTTAGATATTTATTTATTTTCTTGTTTTAAAAGGTGTTTGGAAAGCTTTGAAAAATAATTCAAGAGTTTTAAATTTTACTTAAAAAGTATTTCATAAATAATCTACTAAAATTTTATTCAATTTAACTATTTTCATATTTAAAATTCTATTTTAATTATTTATACAAATATAGTTTTCTTTCGGTTACAAAACCATTTTTAAAATCACTATTCTTATTGTATTATAAATTTGGTAATGTTCAAATGCAAAAGAAAATTATTATTTTTGGAAGTAATGATATTATTTTAGGTGGTTTTTATTATAAAGGTAGTTTAAATACTTCTGAAAGAGTTTTAAAAATGAGGTTTATTTGTTTTATGTCTTTAGAAAAGAAATATCAATCTCTTTCAAAATGAATTTGAGGATTTGAATGATTTTAAATGATTTCTAAACGCTATTAAGTGATTTCTAATATTAAATATTAATGGTTTTGAGTACAAACTGATTCATAAATTTATTTTAAAACAGTATTTAATTATAAAAAATTGCGAAATGACTTTTGTAAATTATATTTGATTTGAAAAGTGATTTTTGAAGGTTTTAAATATATATAGTGAATGTTTGCATCAAAAATTGGCACAAACACCCAATAGAGACTTTTTGAAGAGAAATAAATGAAGAATAAAATGGAAACATTGGATAATAACAAAGAAACAACAATTAAGCGAAAGAATAACACGCACATAACGATTTATTGTTGTTCGGCGATGTTTGCCTATGTCCACTTTGAATAGATTGCTTTATTAATTACTTTATAACCTTAGTACAAAAGGGATCGGATCAAAATCCTTAGTTACAAAAAGTATAAAGCAATTGGCAGCGTAAAAGTCCCAAAATGAACAACCAAGCCCGCGTTTATAAACGAAGATGGACAAGTATCTCTCTGAAAACTCGGCAGAAAGACCTCAAAACCATATGGGCCCACAAGAGGGATCGCATGGCCTAATAACCAAAGAAGAGGGATCGGTACCGATCCCTTCTTTGGTTAAATTTTGTTGTGCGATCCCTATGGTGGCTTCCTCATGCTAAAATATGCTTAGCCTTCAAATTCCATGCCAATTAGATCGGTGGAGCTCGAGTTATTGCTTGATCTTTGCTTCAATATGATTTGCATGCTGCTTTCTACCAATCCCTTCTTAGGGAAGTATACCAATTCCTCCAACTTCATCCCTTTGAGGTGTGATCCCTAGGGTAGGCTCCCTAGGATCCTCATGTCTTGCTCACAAAATTTCATATGCATTGGACTTATGGATCTCGAGATATTAATTGTTTTCCATATGAATGGTCTCACTCCCTAAAACATGCTTATACCTATCATTGAAGCCAATTCGTGACGATCCCTCCTAGAAGTTGAACCATATTTCATATTTCGAACACTCTGCCTTGTATATCCATCAAGTCCATTTAGCATTGACTTCATGTTACCATCTGTACTTGACTTCTGGGCCTTACAATCATCACTCTGGAGTCATCGGCCTTGATGACAGTCGAATCTGACTTGTGCAATCAATTCAATATAGCCAGGTAAAAATGCCGGATAACACTTTCCCTCCAAAGTACGTCTTTTGATGAACATGACGTGCTTTGAATCGAAGAAAGTTAGAGTCTTCGAAAAGAAATCCGTCCAGTTTCCTGAATAGTTGTTATCCATCTGTCGAATTATTATTCAAGGTGTTGTATTTCTCATTGGTCGTCATGACGCTTGGTCGGTTTCCAATAGTATGAATCCAGGGTTATACTCCATCAGTTGATAGGTATAAGTCCAGTTCTATAAGACTAACAAGCTTTGGTTATCTGGTCCAACCTTGAACTTGAAGGCTTCAAGTTCGATTTCAATTCCTATCGATTTCAAAAATTGAACTTTTTGGGTAATGCACGCGCACGCTTATATACACGTTCTTTGTTGTTGGCTCCCGGGCGTGTTTATACGTTCATGGGTCGTCGCCAATTTTCATTGTATTTTGTATGTACGTGCTTTTAATAATTCCCATGCTCATGCTGGTTTTCATACATGCTCATAGTTGATCCCTCATTTCATCATTTTTTTGTTTTTTTATTGTTTGTGGGGATCGGCATATGCTTAGCTGATCCCTCCTTCTTTCTTTATATTTGTAGGTATCGGCACCTTTTATGTCGATCCCTCTTCTCTTGCTTAAAACCGTGGGCCGACCCCTTTATTCCCTTATATAAACTAACATCCCTTATTCCCAACCTTCACGTATCCAACATTTCTACTTTCTTCCCATTCATACCCTTAAGACCGAACCCTCTTTTACCACAAAAATCTGAACCCTTCCTTCCTAACTCAAACATTGCCTTCATCCAAACATTAACCTTTCAACTTAGCTTTAGATTGTCATCTCGCCTTTCATTCGAACCATACTTCGTTCTTTCTCCTCGAATCACCCATCTCTAATGCATTTTGGTAGGTTATTCACTTTAAAATTTGATTTTATGACGAGATGATGGATTATGTTCTATTGGCGACAATATGAGGTTCGACGCGATGGAAAATCGAAGGCCGAAACTACTTGGAGGAGAGGAGAAGTTGAATGCAGTAGGGTTCGGCTATAAGGTTGGAAGGCTTGCATGGGAAGGTGGAAGGAGAGGGATCGGTTGCTTTCGATTCACAAGGAGGGCTCGGTGGTCTTAATGGATTGTGGAGGGATCGGTATCCTTGTTGAACAAAGGAGTGGGCTAGCGTAGAAGGTTCGGTATTGGAAGTTAGGAAAGAAGGGATCAGTGGAAATGGGTAGCATGGTGGGATCGACATATTTTGTTAAAGGAAAGGGATCGACATCATTTGTTTGAAGAGAGGGATCTGTAGCATTGCTTTGGGATAGGGATCGGCAGATATGCGTCGGCATATAGGGATCGACATATAGGGATCGGCATATAGGGGTCGGCATTTATGTACTAGGTTAATCCTTAGGCTTTGAATTGAACTCGAAACCTAATCCATAATCACTTGTTTGGGCAATTACAACTAATCCCATCTCAATGAACTTGAACATATGACAACGACGAACAACAAGACTTGCATATTCATTATTGTACTCGAAACTGAACGATCAAATCCTTGGGACTTAGAACATGAACTAAAACTCAACATATGTACTTAAGTAACAGATTTCACACTCTGATACGTCGATAGTCGATCCCAAAGCTTTCACAATCGATCAATCTTTTCGCCAGTTGAGAAGGTCAACTATGATGGTCACTTTGGTCGGAATTCAAAGTCTCGTCATTTCATTTTGCTTTCTTACTTTAAGTTGCTTATTTCTGTAATATACTATAATGCACCACATTGCATTACACTAGCTCACACTCAGCACGAGGGGACAAGTAAACATTTTTAACCTCGATTATCTACCGACTATAGTTAACATGGACTTCAGACGTTCAGAGCGTCTAGCTGCAATGTCTTTTGGATAAGCCTCGCAAAATAGCAATCTCGAAGCTGAGTTGAGTTCCGCAACTATATCTGGCAAGCTTTCCCGTGGTCATCAAACTGAACAAATGGAGGTTTCTGGCCCGTTGGCCAACTTTTTTCCGATGTTCCCGTCTTCCCTGCAGAAGATGTAAGTCCTGCACCCGACGTTGTAGAAGGCACTATACTCTTAGATAACCCGACAGACTCTCAAGCCTCCAAAATTGGTGAGGCCGCTCTTCGCAGACTATGTTCCAAACATGGGATTCCTTTTGAAGACGTCCTGGCTCCTTCCATAAATGACGGGTCTCACTTGCCCACGGAGTGGTACACAACATGCAACAAATTCATGTGCTGGGCCGATGCGTGCCACCCTTCAATTCATTTATTTGGGAAATTTTAAGATATCTTGGAATAGCTCCCACTCAACTTCACTTGAATAGCTACGTTTTTCTTTATGGAACTTTTTTTACTATTCATGAGCGTTCTGTTTCGCCCGCCAACTCCTGAGGACATAAGGTTTATTTATAACTTTAAACAACGATCAGGAAGTCCTTCCTATGTTTTTCTCGAGCCTTCGCCCAATTATCAAGTCTTAACGGGTGCTTGGAACAAACTTACCCTCTTCAAACACGAATGGTTCAACATTCGATGTCCGCCTGGCTTTGTAAGGCGATGGTTGGAAGGACGTAACTGTCATCTTCGCTTTATTTTCAAATTCTCTAATGCAAGTAATATTCTAGATCAACTAACATTCTGAATATCTATAGGCGTTCGCCCATGTCCAGAGGGCACTAGTTTTTCAAGAGCGATATCCACAGTTCGTGTTACCCTTGTCGAAGACAAGGACATCAGACTCCTCATAACCAACGAGTTGTTATCTCTATTTGGGCTACTGGAAGAAGGCCACAACATTAGGCTTCCTGGAAGTGTTACATTATCAAGAAGCGCTATTGAACAAGAAAGGGATATCAATAACCCTGTCGTGCCCCTAGTCGAGGGGACTTAGGATGACGCCGAAGAAGGCAAAATTAGGGGAACCCAAATCAATGAGCTTGGCGACGCTGATGCAGGCCCAGGAAAGGCGCCTGTGGTCGAACCATAAAAGGATGCACAACCCCACACACTTGCTAAGAGAAGAAAGAAGCTTGCATATAAGCTTCGTAGGAGAAAAACTGCTAAGGATTCGGAGTTCGTTATCACTTCTATCGACGAAGAGTCATCTTCCCAACATTTAGAAAGTTCGATGAAAGGGTTTTCAAATCTCCAAATTCTTGATGACATTATGACTTATGACTTCCCTAACATCAACATCGATAGGCTCAATCCTCCCACCAGAAGTGGTGATGGCATTCTTCCTACCGGCAAAGGAGAGAAAACTCTCATGAGCAAAGCTGCAGCAACCGGTCCGTTGGGGTGGCAACAATAGGACACTCACAATCATGTGCACTTCACCACACGATTTCCATCTATCTTTTGTGCACTAGTGACTTATACTTTGGTATTTGGTTTCTTGCAGGTTCGATGTCTCAATCCCGAGCTTTTGATCGCTTGAGGGGCTCCTCGATGCAATATGGATCCAGACGTGATTCAGAATCAATTAGGCGTAGAGAGAGGGATGACGATTGAGAAAGAAGTCGTTGCTCGAGGGAATCTTCATCTTCAAAACATAAATCGCAATCTCGGTCGTCCCATTAGGAAGTGCAACCTAATCTTCCTATGCATAGTGACGATCAGACCTCTTTTCACGGTCCTCCAGCTCCCATACCGACTGAGCAATATTCTGGTTCATCCGGCACTAAGCAGTCCCATGACCGCGGGTAAAGCAAACGTCCAATCGTTACTTCTGACCCATCATTATCGACCGCTACTCCTGAAGCTTCCACAGTAGAGAAATTGTCCGAACTTAAGGTCATTTTCCCCAAGATTTGTTTTGATGGACTTAAGTTCCTCCCCTCCATCATTTTCCCAAAAATTTGATTCCGACCCATCTGAGGTAGTGAGTCGTCTGGAAGCTGCTCATAAAAAGGAACTTGATTCTACCCTTAACCGCAGCGATGCACTCGCCTTGGAAAAAGATTCCTTGCAAAACGAGAAAAATATCTTGGCCCACCGCGTTGAGGAGCTTCTTAAGAAAGAGAGGGAGGATAAGATCGAAGCTCAAGAAGAACCGTAGAGATATTGCAAAGAAGCTGTTGAGGCTCAGACTTTGAAGATTAAACTTGATGAGCAACTTGCTCAGATTGAAGTCCTCAAAGAAGAGGCGAAGGAAGTGGGCCGCAATGAGATGAGAGAACAGCTTGAGGCCCAGGTGAAGATGCCAAGGAAGCCAGTGGGAATGAAATCAAGGATATGTTCGATCCCCTGATCATCGAATACAATTCTAAAGTCCTTCTCCACCATTATCCAAGCTTTCTTAGTGAGGGTTATCTTGATTCACTCACCGAGGCTTGGAAGTATATTGTTAAAATGAAAAAGAGAGACCTTGACGAAGTTGATTTAAATGAAGAGAAATTAATGCGGAAGATCCTTCGCGGAAATGAACCTCTGGACCTTGCCATCGTGAGACTTCGATATTTTGACATTCTAACATCTTTCGGCAAAGGTAAAAATATCGTTGAGTCTTCGGAGTCTGATCCCAAGGGCGCTCTTCTTTTCAAGCAGTCGGTGAATCGGTTTCTTTCGGCCCGGGACAGGATCTAAGCTGCGATCCAAAAAACCCTGTTATCAATCTGAAGTGTTGACCTTTATTTTGGAAGGGGGGATCCCGGCGACGACTGAAAGTCAGTCGGATGCAGGTATTCCGCTCTACATTCCACTTTTCGATTAATTTCTTTCTTCATGTCCAATAGTCATGGGCTTATCTTCTTGTTTTCGCGAATCTACAAGTCTTCAGGGTCTCGGCCAAACACTAAAAAGTGGTGCCGCCATGGAGCAACAATCGACATCAACTGAGATTCGACGGCCATTGATGCTCCAGGGTTCGATGCTCAAGTTATAAGAGCACTCGATGACGATAAGGCTGAAGATCCATTGCTGCTGGACGAATCCGATGATGTTGTGATCACCGGGGCCACTAAACACATTAAAAAGCTCAGCTTAAAGGAGCGTTGAGAGGGAGGAGTCGTTGAAGAAACAAGCCAAGTCTGAACAGTTGATGTGGATATTGACGATCCAAATCTCATCCCATTACAAGTCATCCCACCTGGCGTGTCGATTTTTGAAAAACTCCCTCATACTTTTGAAAGCTCCCCCGCCAAAGTCGGTAAAGGATCAAGGAAGCGGACAGGCGGAAGCTCGGGTGGTGCCACTCCCAAAAAATCCATAAAGGAGAGAAGACAAAATAAATAGCCGTCATTTCGGCTCTGTTTGCACATAGCTTGTATAGCTGTTTTTCTTTTTGTTGGTCATGATTGTACGGGTACGGCCCTCGTTTTCTGAATAAACTTGTATCACAATTCTAAAGCTTATTATGCAAATAAAAGTTTTTTTATTTTCTATTGAATCCTTGTGTGAATTGTTATCTAAGTAGTTGAGCTATTACTTTCCATTCAATGTACTTGTAATTCGTTGCTCGTTGTTTTGGATGATAATTCGTTAATACTATCCCAAGGCCTCCATGCGGTCATAGCCCTGAGTCGTACTAAACACGGGGTTTGAACCCTATTGTTGTGTTGTCAGATTCAGTGGTTTGAGGGATTACATTCCTTTTTCTAGTCTCGGGTTAGCGGAGTTAGACGGTTGATGGTCAAACTCCATCCTTTGCGAGTTTATACTCCTCCTGTTGGTTTTAGGATGGAGTCCACGGAATAGTGAGTGGTCGAACTACACTCATTTATTTGTTTATACTCATATCTGCAGGGGATAAGAATTAGTTAGCGGGTGGTCGAATCGCACCTGACTTGTGTTTATACTACAGTCCACACTTTGGGGCCTTAGAGTTATTTCAAAAAATAGCCGATCGTACTTTCCTTGATTGATTGATTTTCCCCCAAGGTCCGGGGCTTGATTTAGCGAGCGATCGGTCATGCCACAATCGCTTTTAATTTATTTCAGTCCCATCACTCGGCGGGATTTATTCGGTCATCGGATGGTCGAGTCACATTCATTCCTCGTTATGTATTTCGTCCTGTTAGTCCATGAGATGATGGTTTTGATGACAACAACCTTAGAATAGATTATAAAATATAAATACTAACATTACAAGTTTAGATATATATGTATATGCAGGATCTAACCATGCAGGTATCAAGAATGAAGACTGTACAGTATAGAGATTCAAGATATAGAGATAGAAGACTCATGAGTATCAAGATTATCAAGAGTTCAAGATTTCAAGGTTAAGTTTGTTTTATTAGGAATATTTGTTAAAACTCATAGAAAAGCATTGGCATCTTAATATCCAATTTATTCGTGGAATGGAATCCACTTCGAGCCCGTTAAAGGGATGGAACCCTAAGTAGGATGGAACCTACGAAAATCTAGTGGGACATTGTTTTGTATCCATTAAGCTTATTCAAATGATTTTTCAAAATTATCTTGTTTTCGAAATGATTTCAAAACTTTCTTTTTAAAAAGATTCAAAACCCTCGATTCCATTTTAAAATAATTTTAGCCTCAAAACATCTTTATTTTCAGAGTCAAAATTTCTCCTGATTTTAAACTATCTTTTCAAATAATATATTTAACTTTTAAATTATTTATACTTTGATTTAAATTATAGTTAAATAATATATATATATTGTTCTTTATATTTACTTATGAATTTCAACTATAGTCAAGTATATTTGTAAAGTTTAAAATAGTTTTAATATAAGATAAAGGTCATTTTCAAAGAAAATCAAATCATCAAAAATTGCTTTGGGATGTCGACATGCCTATGGTGACCATGTCGACATGGTGTCAGTTGAGTTCAAAATTCAAATTTCAAAAGAAGTGTCTATTCGCCATAACCTTTCACGAATGGACATGACTGTTGTTCTTCTATAAATAGGGGTCAGTTTCAACGAATTATATAACACTTTTCTCTGATTTAACTTCTCTTCTTCTTCTTCACTTTCTTATTTACAAATTACACCATTACTCTACCGAAATTAATATCGAATCTAACTAGATAATTTCTGGTTTTGATTCTCTCCACTATCTCTACAAGATCCAAGTGCTAATCTGAGTTATAGACTTTTTGTAATCAATTGAGCGAGAGAAGGTGTGATTGTAGCCCTGGAAATCAAATGGGTGAACTTGTTGCCCTGGAAATCAAGTATCTCTATCCAGAGGATTGTTATTCTGGAGGGTGTACCTCGTAGCCTTGAAACCGAGGGTTGTAATTGTTGAATTGAGTTTGAAAGGAAATCCGTACTTGTGTTGCGGGACTGGATGTAGGGTAACTCCGAACTAGTATAAAATCCGGTGTGTTCTTTCCTTTACTGCTTTTACTTTATATTTGCATCTATGTTTGATTCTGTGTTCATATCTGTGTCTGATTAGTGTATACATTGTTAACAAAGTAACATAAACTCAAAAAGATTAACAAATTTCTTAAAACATTATTCACCCCCCCCCTCTAGTGTTAATTCTAGCCTTAAGATCCTTAATCCGCATTTCTCACACCAACACTAGTTCATTTGTAGAAGGTCAGTCTACTGCCAGACCACCACTTTTTAATGGCAGTAACTATGCATATTGGGCATATAGGATGAAAATATATTTACAATCTGTAGGATTAGATACTTGGAATATCACACAAACTGAATATTCTGAACCCACAACTAATTTTGCATAGTGGACCATTGAGCAAAAGACTGTTGCACAAAATAATTCTAAAGCAATGAATATTCTGTTTTGTTCACTGGATAGAAATGAATTCAATAGAGTGTCAGTTTGTAAGTCTGCATATGAAATCTGGAAAACTTTGCAAGTAACTCACGAAGGAACAAGCAAAGTTAAACAGACCAAAATTTCCATGCTCACAAATCAGTTTCAGTTATTGAAAATGAATACTAATGAGTCTATTTCAGATATGTATAGTCGATTTCAAGATACTGTGCATTCTTTAATATCTTTGGGAAAGAAATTTTCGAAAGAAGATCAAGTCAGAAAAATTTTAAATTCTCTACCTCCAGAATGGGATCAAAAGGCACTTGCAATTGAAGAGGCAAATGACATCAGTACTTTAAAGATAGAAGAATTGATTGGAAATCTAATGTCGTTTGATGTTCAAATGATCGGGAGAAGAGAAAGCAAAGCATCTGAAAAGAAATCAATGGCATTCAATGCATTAATCGACGGATCAGACTCAAACAGTGATAATGATGAAGAGATAGCATTTATGACCAGGAATTTTCGGAAATTCCTGAAGTACAGAAAATTGAATAGTTCCAAGAGAAATACCTTTAAGAATTCCGGTAATCAGACTACAGTACTAAACTTTATCAAATGCTTCAATTGTGACAAACCAGGTCATATCAAAAGAGACTGTCCGCATCCAGACAAGCAAACCCCTCCTACAAACAATGATTCTGCAAAGAAACGGAAACGTGCATTCACTGCTACTCTAGATGACTCCGACTCATCCTCTAGCGACGATGAACAGAAGAAAGATAATTCAAATCTGTGTTTCACAGCAATTCTCGATTTAGTCGATACCAAAGACACAGACTCTGAAAAAGGTACACGTTTACAATACATTGGCTGAAATTGCATGCTTGAAATGATTGATTGATTGGTTGTTTTTGAATTGATTGATTGATTGATTTTGAATTAATATGTTGTTTGAATTTTAAAATGTTTATTTTTTATTTTTTACTATTATTTTATTATTATTTTTATTATTTTTGATACATTCTGAAATATATTATAAGTACAATAATATTTCAGAAATATAGACATTAATAATAATATTTATATATATGTATATTAGATAACTTAGGAAAAATCATGTCATGAAAATTCAAAGCCACATGTCGACATGGCCCCTACCATGATGTCGACATGCCTACCTAAATTTGAATTTCAAATTTTGAATTCAAATGTTTGAATTTCCCTCCACCTTTTCACTTCATTTATTTCTCTGAAAAGATACCTTTTGACCAGAGAATATGTCCTTTGAAAGTCTATTTATTCACTATCTTTTATCATATCTTTTCACTTTCATTTTCAAATTCAAACTCTCTCTTCATATCTTCAAGCTCTCTACTCTCTACTCTAATGGCTTCTTCAAGCAACCCCTCAACCATGAGAATTTCCAGAAAAATCAAAGAGCAATTATTCAATGATCCGGAGGCAATTAAAGCGTACATCAATTATGCTAATTATGCCAAAGTCCATTCCGGAAAATTTGCTATTTTTCAAGATTTTTCTTCTTATGAAATTGATTCTCTTTTTGCAAACAATGGTGTTTTAAGTCTTATTGACTCTTCTCAAAATGATTTTGTTTTCTATCCTAATCTTGTCAAAATCTTCTATGCTAATTTAAACCATGGTTTTTATATTGGAAATGTGAATGAAATTTGGAGTAGTGTCAAAGGCACTCAAATTGTTTTGAATTGTGATCTTTTGGGTACCATTCTCAATTGCAAAAGCACGGGAATGGATCTTTCTAGTTTTCAAATCGATGAACATGATCGTGAGACATTTCATCATATTTTTGAAGGAGATGAAAACTTTGAATTTAAGAATCGAAACTTTCGTCCTAAAGCAAGAATTGTCAATCTTCTCTTACAACATACTTTGACCCTAAGATCGGGAAATTTTAACAATCCTACTTCAAAAGTGTGCAAAGCACTTTTTGCTATGTTCGTAAATTATGATATCAATTGGGCGCAAGTTATTTTGGATGAACTTCATCCTAAAAACTTGGAAATGGGAGAAAAGATTTTATATCATGGAATTTACCTTACTCAGATTTTCAACTATTTTGGAGTAAATTTCAAAGGAGAAGAATTTATTTCAAGAAAAGTTTTTAATATCTCAAACATTTCACTTATGAAAATCCTATATGTTTTTCAACCTTATGAAACCCTTACCGAAAAGGAAGAGCGTTTGGCTCATGAGGAAATGGAAGAAAAGGAAGAGGAAGAAAGAGAAGAAGGGGATGAAATGGAAATTGAAGAAGAAGAAGAAGGTGAAACCTCTTTGGAAAGCATCAAATATCCTTCCAATCCATCCAACAAAACCCTTCTCAAAAACCTAAAGATAATTGTGGAGAATCAATGAATTTTAAAACGATCTGTTACTAAGAAGTTGGATAACATTTCTTCGAAGATGAACAAGTTCTTTTCAAAAGTCAGCAAGAAACTTGGACTATCTTCATCATCTTCATCTTCTAACTAGTTTTATCTTTTAGTATCTTATTGTATTTTTCGTAGTTTGTTTTTTTCTTCGAATGTTCGTGTAGTTCATTATGCTTAATCTTTGTATTATCGTAATGAAATGAAATTTCCTTTATGTTATCTATCTTATCTTATCTTATCTTTTCTCTAGAATAAATGTTGGTATATTATATAAATATATGCATATACACAATTATTCACAAAATCAAAGTTGTCATAAATTTTCACTAACCCATGTCGACATCCCCTAGAAGACCATGTCGACATGTACTGGTCAGAAGTGACTATTGATTTTGAATTTGAAATTTGAATAACTACCAAATGTCTATTCATTTCAAACGAATTTCTACACCTATATATACCTTTTTCTTCCAGAAATCTTCACTGAAATTTATTTCTCATTATCTATATCCTTCATTTCTTTCTCTAATTCAATTATGGCCAATTCTATTCACAATCTATCTGAAAATCTTGAAGAAACACTCAATTCATTCAAGAATATTCTCTCTTTTATTCTACGAAACCAGCGTCACTTAGAATTGAGTAAAATGCAGATGATCAAGGAACAAGAGAGACACTTCGATGCAATACGATGGATGATCTCCTCTCTACACAAGGATGATAATGAAGCACATCCTCCTGTCTCTCTCACCAATGACAATGAGAATTGGGATGCAATTAAAGCAGACCCTATATTTGGAGAAGATGGATGGGTAGATGTTCCTCGTAACGTTTAATTTTCTTTCTTTGTTTGATTTGTTTGAATTACTTTATTTGATTTAATTTGGTTTGAATTGATACTTTGTGTGGATTGATTTTATTTGGTTTGAAGTTTGGTGTGTGAAACATATATATATACACTGAAATGAATATAGTCTTTAATTAAGTTATTATGCTCATAAGTATCATTATTTCTTAATCTATATATTATATATTCCGTTGTATAGTTTATCAATGCAGGTACTGAAGTCCAAGAATAAGGGGAGTAAGTTTTTTGTTGATGACAAAGGGGGAGAAATATAAAATAGGGTAGTTAGGCATAGATTAAGGGGGAGTTGTTAGTTTTAGGGGGAGTTATTAGGATAGAAGGAATATTTTATAAACAAAGGTTGTCATCATCAAAACAAGGGAGATTGTTAGTCCATGAGATGATGGTTTTGATGACAACAACCTTAGAATAGATTATAAAATATAAATACTAACATTACAAGTTTAGATATATATGTATATGCAGGATCTAACCATGCAGGTATCAAGAATGAAGACTGTACAGTATAGAGATTCAAGATATAGAGATAGAAGACTCATGAGTATCAAGATTATCAAGAGTTCAAGATTTCAAGGTTAAGTTTGTTTTATTAGAAATATTTGTTAAAACTCATAGAAAAACACTAGCATCTTAATATCCAATTTATTCGTGTAATGGAATCCACTTCGAGCCCGTTAAAGGGATGGAACCCTAAGTAGGATGGAACCTACGAAAATCTAGTGGGACATTGTTTTGTATCCACTAAGCTTAATTAAAATGATTTTTCAAAATTATCTTGTTTTCGAAATGATTTCAAAACTTTCTTTTTAAAAAGATTCAAAACCCTCGATTCTGTTTTAAAATAATTTTAGCCTCAAAACATCTTTATTTTCAGAGTCAAAATTTCTCCTGATTTTAAACTATCTTTTCAAATAATATATTTAACTTTTAAATTATTTATACTTTGATTTAAATTATAATTAAATAATATATATATTGTTCTTTATATTTACTTATGAATTTCAACTATAGTCAAGTATATTTGTAAAGTTTAAAATAGTTTTAATATAAGATAAAGGGCATTTTCAAAGAAAATCAAATCATCAAAAATTGCTTTGGGATGTCGACATGCCTATGGTGACCATGTCGACATGGTGTAAGTTGAGTTCAAAATTCAAATTTCAAAAGAAGTGTCTATTCGCCGTAACCTTTCACGAATGGACATGACTGTTGTTCTTCTATAAACAGGGGTCAGTTTCAACGAATTATATAACACTTTTCTCTGATTTAACTTCTCTTCTTCTTCTTCACTTTCTTATTTATAAATTACACCATTACTCTGCCGAAATCAATATCGAATCTAACTAGATAATTTCTGGTTTTTATTCTCTCCACTATCTCTACAAGATCCAAGTGCTAATCTGAGTGAGAGAAGGTGTGATTGTAGCCCTAGAAATCAATTGGGTGAACTTGTTGCCCCGGAAATCAAGTATCTCTACCCAAAGGATTGTTATTCTGGAGGGTGTACATCGTAGCCTTGAAACCGAGGGTTGTAATTGTTGAATTGAGTTTGAAAGGAAATCCGTACTTGTGTTGCGGGACTGGATTCAGGGTAACTCCGAACCAGTATAAAATCCAGTGTGTTCTTTCCTTTACTGCTTTTACTTTATATTTGCATCTGCGTTTGATTCTGTGTTCATATCTGTGTCTGATTAGTGTATACATTGTTAACAAAGTAAGATAAACTCAAAAAGATTAACAAATTTCTTAAAACACTATTCACCCCACTCTAGTGTTAATTCTAGCCTTAAGATCCTTAATCCGCATTTCTCACACGTCCATCGGGTTATGAATGAGAGTTATCAAATGAACGGTCGGACCATGCTCATCTTGTTTAATTTAATCGGGAACTCGCGTAATTGGTTGGTTCCAAACTCTGGGAACCTGTTCAGACATACCGACATCAGCCAGTTTCGTAATGTAACTAACATGTACGCTATAGCAAATACAGATATAAAGGAAGTTCAAAACCTAAATGGAAGGAAATGACATAATTTATCTTATTACATACCCGGAAAATCAAATGCTAAAACAAATTATGAAATTAAATACAAATGAATGAAAAGAAACAGACTAAATGAAATAGTGTCGTAAATGCTCGCTATTCCACGCCCTTGGGAGTGTGATGCCATCAACAGTCGCTAGCTTGAAAGTTCCCTCTCCAAGCCTTTGCTCAATGACATATGGTCCTTCCTAAGTAGGATTCATATGCGACGGGACAGGAAAATCCCATTTTAAAACGAGATCGCCGATTTCAAAGGTTTTAGGTCAAACTTTAGTGTTGTAGTATCTGGCGACTTGGTGTCGGTATGCAGCTGCTCTCAAATCAGCTTCCTCATGCTTCTCATCCATAAAATGTAGAGATTCCAAGAGGTGATCTTTTGGGATCGTAGTAAGTCACTCAATGGGAAGGAACTTCGAGCTCAACAGGAATAACAGCTTCAAAACCGTAAGCGAGGGCAAATGGAGTATGGCCAGTCGTGGACTTGTGGGTGGTCCTATAAGCCTATAGCGCTGTTGGGAGTTCATCCACCCACTTGCCTCTAGCCTTTTCCAAATGCTTCTTCAGAATGAATTTTATGATTTTGTTCACAGCTTCAACTTGCCCATTTGCTTGAGGGTGAGCAATTCCGCAAATCATTTTCAATACGATGTTGACGGCAGAAGTTTTTGAACTCAGCACTGTCGAATTGAGTCCCGTTGTCTGTTACAATTGTTTGTGGAAGACCAAAACGACATATGATGTTTCGGACAATGAAGTTGATTGCTTTCTTCATTGTGATCGTAGCTAAACGTTCCGCTTCGACCTATTTGGTGAAGTAATCAACTGTGGCAATAACATATTTCGCACTACCTTTAGAGATCGGCAAGGAACCGATAATATCTATGCCTCATATGGCAAACTGCCATGGACTGACCATTTCTTTAATTTCCATCGGCGGAGCTCTTAAGACTTTTGCATATATCCGGCACTTGTCGCATTGTCTTACATAATCAGTAGTGTCTCGATTGATGGTTGGCCAATAATACCCGTAACGAAGTATTTTCTTTGCTAGAGTTTACCCTCCCAATGTGATCGCCACATTCTCCTTCATGAACTTCTTTTAGGACTCGTTTTATCTCATCATGAGCGATACACTAGAGCAGGGGAACGAAAAAACCCTTTATGTACATAACTCCTTCCTGTATGATATATCGTGAAGCTTTACGAAAGACTTGTCGCTTTTCAATCCTTTTTTCAGGAAGGACTCCCTATAGCAAGTAGTTTTTAATCGAAGCCATCTACGATTCCCTCTCAAGCGTTGTCTCTAGTACCCAGTCAATTTCCATCAGATTTATACTAAGGGCATTTAATACTTCGAAGGGAACCAAGCCCATCTGTTGTGCATCCCCGATGCTAGCAAACCCTACCAGTGAATCAGCCTCTCTGTTTTGATCTCGAGGAATGTGCGTAATGTCATAGTGCTCAAAGTCAGTCAACAACTCTTGGACTTAGGTAAGTTATGGAGCAAGCCGTTGTCCTCTAGCTTGGTAATATCCCCTGACTTGGTATACTATCAATTGTGGGTCGCAAAAGATTTCAAGAGACTTTATTCCCAGTTCTTTGGCGAGTTTAAGTCCAACAATCAGAGCCTCATACTCGGTTTCGTTGTTTATTGTAGGGAAATCAAGCTTTAAAGCATAGCAAATTGATCGATCTTTGGGAGTTACAAGTATAATCCCAGCTTCAGAACAATAATCATTAGATGCTCCATCTGTATACAACTTCCACCGTATGGTAGGGGTTTAACTGTTCTTCGGGAAATCATCTTGCACAGTAAATTCTGCTATAAAATCTGCCAGTGTCTGACCCTGGATAGCCCTTCAGGGAAGATAAGTGATGTTGAATTGGCTGAGCTCGATATTCCACTTGAGTAACTTTCCATACGTCTCAGATCTCTACAGGACCTGTCGTAACGACATGTCGGTGTAAATATTGATAGGGTGTGCCTGGAAGTAAGGGTGGAGCTTTCGTGATGCAATCGGCAAATGGTATGCTAGTTTCTCTATCTTCGAATAGTTTCTTTCAGCTCCCGTCAATCGCTTGCTAACATAATAGATCGGTCTCTGGATTTGATTCTCATCGCAAAGCAACGCGACACTTATAGTGTGCACTGACACGGCTAAGTTGATATATAAATCTTCATGATCCACTGGCTTTGATATGATGGGGGGCTTCTCTAAGTGGTTCACCAAAGCTTGGAATGTGCCTTTGCAATCCTGTGTCCATTCGAAATTCCTTTTTACTCTCCTAATCGAGTCAAAGAAAGGAATGCATTTATCGGTAGCTCTGGAAATGAATCGGCTTATGGCAGCAACCTTCCCATTCAGTCTCTGTACTTGTTTGATAGTCTTTGGCACCTGGATATTGCGAATAGCTTGGATCTTCTCGGGATTAACTTCGATCCCGCGGGCATTAACGATGAAACCCAAGAACTTTCCTGATGCAACGCCAAAGGAGCATTTCAGAGGATTAATCTTCATTAATGTCGGAGGATCTCGAACATTTCTGCCAAGTCTCTAATTTAGTCGCTAGACTGTCGTGACTCCACGAACATATCATCCACATATACCTCCATCATTTTTCCGATATGATCTTTCAACATTCTGTTAACTAGGCGTTGGTATGTCACTCCTGCATTTTTTATTCCAAACGGCATTACCACATAGCAATATAATCCAACATCAGTAATGAAGCCGGTGTGCTCTTGATCGGGAATGTGCATCGGGATTTTGTTATATCCTGAGTATGCATCCATGAAAGATAGCAATTCGTGTCCCACGATCGAGTCTACGAACTGATCGATCATCGAAAGGGGAAAACTGTCTTTTGGGGATGCCTTGCTCAAGTCTGAGTAATCAACGCATGTTCACCATTTCCCATTCACCTTTCTCACAAGTACAGGATTAGATACCTACTTAGGGTAGAGGGCGTCGCGAATAAACCCGTTGTCTTTGAGTCTATCCACCTCCTCTTTAAGAGTGGTAAATCTCTCCGGATGCATGCCATGTCTTTTTTGTTTCACCGAGACATGCCTCGGGTCGATATTCAATGCGTGGTTCGCAATGGCAGACAAGATCCTACACATGTCAGAGTGAGTCCAAGCGAACATGTCGAGATTCGCTCGGAGAAATCCAACAAGTTCTTTCATCATCGAGGGGCTGAGCTATGATCTGATCTTTAGGATCCGTAACAGGTCATCGTAGCTGACTATGATGTCAATCGTCAGCTCAACCGGTGCAGCCTTGGTCTTTTTGGGCTCCTCCTCGTATACTCTCAGATTTATATCTCTATAGAGCCAACTGTACCGCCCGAGCCAAGGCTCAGGCACCAATTGTCAATCTTCAGTAGCTTGGATGCGGATTGACTTGTCCACACCCTTACCTTTCTCATTCCGTTGAGCATCCCTCAATTTAGCTACATAATAGGCATGTCCATCTGCCTGATCACCATGAATAACTCCGACACCATTATCTCTTGGAAACTTCAAAGTTAAGCACCATGGGGAAAGAGCTATCCGGAACTCAGCTAGGGCCGGTCAGTCCAGAAAATCGTTGTATGGAGAGTCAACATCCAAAACAACAAAAGACAGAATCTGCACTCTCCTACGGTCACTTTCTCCCAACTCTAAAGGTAATTCAACATAACCAACGACTTCAGTTGCAGCACCATTAAAGCCATGAATGCGGACTTTAGACAGTTTCAAGTCCTTGGCTTCCATCCTCATTATATTTAGAGAACTTCCCTGGTCAACCAATATCCTTCCATTAAAGCAGAGCCATCATGGACGAAATGATTATTGGGTCGATCGTTGGAGCCTCCACCTTGTCTGCATATTTGTTTCTAAACAAGATATCATCTACCATTATACGCTGCTATTTTGCCGGAGCTCCATCTTTCGTATTTGAACAACATTCAAAATCCACTTGCTTAATTGCGCTAGCATAGTGCTCCATTTCATGCCAACTCTTATCAGTCGGATGCGGTCCTTCGACTATTGTATTGATTACCAATCTTCCACCAGTCCACGCAGGCTCCTTAGCCCTATGCGGTGCTTGTCCTCGGTTGGGGTCAGATTCCCCTACCCGCCATCCTGTAGGGATTTCACAAACTGCTGTAACTTCCTTTATCGAATCAACTTTTCAATAATATCTTGGAGATGCATGCATTCATTTGTGTTATGCCCATAGCATTTGTGAAACCGACAATATTTCCCGGTTTGTTTCTGCTTTTCTGTTGATTCTTTTGAAGGCGGCTTCCTGTACTGCATGGTATTGCAGGTAGACAAATAGATATTCTCCAGGGACATATTCAATGGTGTGTAAGTATTGTACATCAGAATCCTAGGCTTCCCTCTTCCAGAATCCCTCTTTCGTTCTCGGCTCCTATCTCCGCCTTTCTTTTGTTGATTTGGTTTGTTCTGGACATTCATTTGAACTTTTCTAGAGCTATCATCAGACTATTTTACAACAATATTACTCTATACCCCCTCTCCATTCAGTCCTACAACATTCTTCTTCCTGGAGGATCTGGCTTCCTCCTTCCTCAAATACCGCGCTGCTTTTGCGTAAAAGAGTTCCAACATTGCAGTTGGCTTGCCAGCTAACCAATTGTCAAAATCAAACTCTGGATCAATCCCTCTTGTCATGGCCATCAATATTGCATGGTCATTCGGATTACTGATTTCTGTAATAGTTATATGGGATCTCTCCAAATAATCTTTCAACAATTTTCCCGGAGCCTGGATCACGTTGGACAGGGACATCACATCTTTGGGGCGAGTTGCATGCATTCGAAACTGCTCCACAAACCTTGTTGCCAAATCATCAAATCCAGAGATCGACCATGGGGGTAACCTTGTAAACCACATCGTTGCTATTCCAAAGAGAGTTATGGGAAAACATCTACACTTGGTCAACATTTAACTAAACTCCTTCATCCAAATCGGCCGTAGTAGCTCCAGCTTGAATCCCAGTGTGCATAGGTAAGTTCCCTCCTCTGGAGGAGGGATCAGTACCGATCCTTATAGAGAGATCGACACCGATCGATCCTGGCAAACCACGATGGTCTGTCTGTTGATGCCTCGAAGTCTCTGCACGATATTCATCTGTTCTGCGGCGCCTATGTCTATGATACTCATTCGAGGAACTAGAACTCTCCGATGCCGAGTAAGGGGTAAGGTCCCTCCTAGCTTTTCCTCGCTGTTGCCGACTGAGTTGGTTCATTAGGTTGATATTGGTCTGAATCCACTGATTAATTATCGACGGCTATCCATTAGCTCTCTAATCGGATTTTGGAATTCAGCTCTTGTAATAAAATCAGATGGATTCTGGACTTCAACTGGTTCAGCATCCACATCCATTGGTTGACTGCTCGGGCCTCCTTGCTAGATACTAGCGTTCTCATTTACTTCCACGTTCTGAGAAGTAGATCTAATGTTCCTCACCATTGTTGATAGCTTTGCTTAGATTTTGCAAATCTGAGTAGAACGAGCAAACTTCTTTAAGATAACTATGGATCTCCTTCGGGGTATTTATGTAATCCAGTGGCAACAAAGGGATCCTAATAAGCTGAGAATCAAGGTTCTCAGTGAAAGAACCGAAATGTTTGCACCAAAAATTGGCACAAACACCCAATAGAGACTTTTTGAAGAGAATAAAATGAAACCAGTGGATAATAACAAAGAAACAACAATTAAGTGAAAGAATAACATGCACACAACGATTTATAGTAGTTCGACGTTATTTACCTACGTTCACTTTGAATAGATTGCTTTATTAATTACTTTATAATCTGAGTACAATAGGGATAAGATCAAAATCCTTAGTTACAAAAGAGTATAAAGCAACTGGCAGCGTAAAAGTCCCGAAAATAAACAACCAAGCCTGAATTTATAGACGAAGATGAATAAATGTCTCTCTGAAAACTCGGTAGAAAGACCCTCAAAACCATATGGGCCCACAAGCGGGGTCGCATGGCCCAATAACTAAAGAAGAGGGATCGGTACCGGTCCCTTCTTTGGTTGAATTCTAGGGTGCGATCCATATGGTGGCTTCCTCATGCTAAAATATGCTTAGCCTTCATATTTCATGCCAATTGGATCAGTGAAGCTCGAGTCATTGCTTGATCTTTGCTTTAATATAGTTTCCATGCTGCTTTCTGCTGATTCACTATACCGATCCCTCCAACTTTATCCCCTTGAGGTGCGATCCCTAGGGTAGGCTCTATAGGATCCCCATGTCTTTCTCATAAATTTCATATGCATTGGACTTATAGATTTTGATATATTAATTGTTTTCCATAGGAATGGTCTCACTCCCTAAAACATGCCGATACCTATCATTGAAGCCAATTCGTGATGATCCCTCCTAGAAGTTGAACCATATTTCATATTTTGAACACTTTGCCTTGTATATCCATCAAGTCCATTCAACATTGACTTCATGTTACCATCTGTACTTGACTTTTAGGCCCTACAATCATCACTTTGGAGTCATCGGCCTTGATGGCAATCGAATCTAACTTGTGCGGTCAATTCAATATAGCCGGGTTAAAATGTCGAAATTACAGTGAAGGTTTTAAATTATATTCTATGGTTTGAAATAAAT
Source organism: Allium fistulosum (assembly GCA_030737815.1). Taxonomy (NCBI): domain Eukaryota; kingdom Viridiplantae; phylum Streptophyta; class Magnoliopsida; order Asparagales; family Amaryllidaceae; genus Allium; species Allium fistulosum. Next base: position 1,136,391,927 of record CM060904.1, read on the forward strand.
ATAATTTGTTTTGAAGTATATAAATTTATTTAAAAATAGTAACTAATTATAGAAAATTGTGGAAAGATTTTTATAAAGGATATTTGATTTGTAAAGTGATCTTGAATGTTTTAAAATATATAAGCAAAGATTTGGAAATTAATTTTGGTATTTAAATCTTTATTTTGGGATTATACAAATAATATAGTGAATGTATTACTCAACATTATATATATATATATATATATCTTTTAGGTTTTTTTATGGTTTTCAGAATATAAAATCAATTTAAGAAGTTTTATTACATTTTATAAATATAATCACTCTCTTAATTTATATTTGATTGTGTTAATTGTTTTCATTTTGTATAACAAGAAATCCGAATAAACAGAGTTAGAATACCATTTAGGATGGGGCGTTTGGTAATATTTCTCCGGCTATTCTTTAGACTCGTTATATAGAATATAGTAGAGATTGAGTATAGTTTATGAGCAGTGAATAAACGTTTGAGAATCACGCTGTGATATGAGATGTTGTTGTGATATTTATTCAGTTATTCATTATAAGTAGATAACATGCATGTGATGAGAGTAGTATAAAGAGATACTTACATAAGGTGAGCTCATGAGTTTGAGCATTAGGTGAGATGACTACATATTTACTGGTACTATGTGCCACTGTCATGATGCACTCTTGGATATTAGTTTGGAGAGGCCTAGATGGCTAACATCCATCCTAGCAACCTGATCTTGGGGTCACACCCCGGATCTATGACACCTTTATTGGATATTATATTAGATGTGCATCACAAGATGGTTAATCCTTAGGGTATGATACCCTTAATGTAACAACCCGAAATTTTGATCATTTAATTTTGAATATTTAATTAATTTTAAATACTAAAATATTGGATTTTAGTTAAATAACTTGAATTCCAATATAGAGTTTTTTTATAGATATTTGAATCGGGAATTTAATATTTGAATAGCGATTTAAAATATCTAGAATATGAATTAAGTATTTATTAAATGAATTTAATGGTTTTATTTAACTCCTTTCAATTAATAAATAATAGCGGTGAATTCATTTGTAAATTTATTTATAATAATAAATGGTTCGAACAAATAATCAGGAAATATATTTTTAATATAACGGCCCGATTTTTATTGATGTATTTTTCATTTAATTTATTTGAATTTTTCCATAATTTTTAATTTGGAAATTATTTAAATTTTCGTTTAATGATATTTCGACAAACGACAGTGTCTTGTGATTTTTCAAAAGCAAACAACCAGTGTATATTATTATTGTTTTGAGGTCATGACGCTATTTTGAGCGCAACCATATTTCTGTTTTGTCATTCGAAGTCCATACACAGATGAAAATCTGTGTAGCGAGATGCCGGAAAACTGAAGCTATAAATAACTCAGCACACTTGGAAAAATCACCATCGCTCTCTCTTACCTTTTGCTATTTCATTGCAGAACAAAGGAAAAAGAAAAAACATATAAACCCACCTACTTTTAAATTCAACAAAGATTCATATAAAAATCTAAAAATGTAAAAGCAAACACGTTTGAACTTGTTAAAGCTTGATCTACAAGGCTAGGTGTTTAGATGGGCTTCGGGAGTGGTTGGCGTTGTCTGGCAGTAAGACGTAAGCAAGAGGCAGATTAGGGTTTTGATTTTTGGTCTTTGGAAGTGGATTTAAGAAAAATAAAGCTTGGATTCGGGTTTGTGGAGGAGATTAGCACCTGGGTGGTCGACGTGGAGGCATGCGATGGTCTCTAGGGAGGCGCGACCTACGAAATACGTTGAGAAAGGGCAGATGTATGGAACCTTTCAATGAGATAGTGCTTTTTCAAATCTCTCAAAATGGAATCTGTTCCAAACATACATGCCATGGTTCCTTACTTCGACGGGTGCAAATATCTAAATTTCGCCTAAGATAAGGAGTCCGGATTAGACACGAAATATCCTCCTTAGCTATCCAAGTAAGACCCGGGAACAAGTGATTATTTGCTTTGCTTAAAGCCCGAACTGTGATTTCCGCGGTCAAAGAAGAAGTCTTAGCAGCTCACTAAGCTAGCTCTATTTACTCCTTAGTTAGTGCCTTATATATAAGGGGACTTGACTTCGCTTCACACCCGCTTGCATGGAGCTAATGCCGACGTTATAGTGCTTCGCCATAGTTGCTTCCTCCCTACCCTAACTACTATACTAACTACTTGGGGGGTATTCATGCGCCTCTGACTTGGAGAAGCGGTTGGGCTCCCTATTATTGCTTACAAGCTACGTAGCTAGCCCAGAGAAGTACAAAAAAATGGGAGACCTTATAGGGAAGAAATTGCTCGCCATTGAGCTTGACGGCAGTTCGTGAATAGGCGAGGGGATGACCTAATTTATAAGGAGAGGTAGGAACTAAAAACTATAGGCCGGGGAGGAAGCACTCATGAAGAGGAGTTCGTCGGAGTTCGTTTGAGGGGTTTCCATGGAGAGATGAGCAAGAGGGAAGGGGGAGAAGTTCAGCCATGGTGGTGTTAGTAGCAGGATTAAGAGGGAACTTTTTTGGGGAAGAAGAGTTTAAAGCAAATTAATTAAGGGTAATTACAAATTAATATGTAATTAGTAACTAAAGCATATTATTTAATTCTGATAACTTATAAATTTAATTTGCTCATACGAGGTCCAATCGATACGAAACTTTTTGTGTTGCGCTCATAATGGCGAAAGTTACGCGACATAATTGGTTTGGATGAATCTGGAGCAAGTATAATGGCATGCTGATCCGCGATTACTAGCGATTCCAAATTCATGTTCCCGAGTTGCTGAGAACAATCCGAACTGAGGCAATCTTTCCGGATTCGCTCCGCCTTACAGCCTTGCTTCCCATTGTCATTGTCATTGTCATTGTGCCAACTGGAATTTCGGTGAGTTAAACTCATCTTTTTGGTTAATCAGTAAGATATATAGTAGATTAAATTTTAGTATTTGTGTTTGGTAGAATTATTGGCTGATTGGTTAAAATATCCGCTTTTGAAAAGCGGTTGACATTTAAAATATAAATGCATGGAAATTTGTTGAGAAATCCGGATTCTAACCATAGTGATTTTAAATTTCTAGCTATTTACGTGTTGATTATTTCTGTTGTATTCCTATTAGGTAGATTGTTAAATGTTGAAATTTGAATGTTTGACCATAATGGATGTGACGCTAACCTTGTGAAAATTAAACCTTTTTGGTGAAAAAGGAAGTAATAACATTTGTTAAGTGATGTAGTAACTATTGACCTCAATACAGTATTTTGAAAACACCGTTAATCGATGTTTGACTTTGGAAATGATTTTCGATTTGGAAAATGATTTAAATATGATCTTTTGGGGTTTTTTGTAATATTTTATTTTAAAAATCAGTTTTTAAGCTTTCATATTTTAATTCAACTTGTTTGTTTATTCTTTTGGGATGAAGCTAGCCCGAGCTCTTGGAGAAACATGCACAAGAACAAAATAAAAGGCGGTATGGAGCCGCCTAAGACATGTATCTAATGCAAGCCGCATAGCCCATCAAAGAATTGTGCACTCATTGGCCTTGAGTAAGAAGCAAGATGTCACTTTTGGGAACTCCATGTTGTCAACGGATGGTCTGAAGCATTTTGGGACTTAGAAGAATCGTTAGCACCTGTTTAGGCGGATCGTCCATAACTCTTAAGCCGATGTGTTCGTTTAAAGGAGGATGTTATTCTTGAATCGGTTCTACCGGAACTTTCATTCTTTGTAACTCAACGGTAATTGGACGCCTAGGCTCAGAAGGCATGGAAGTCGAGGGCTGAGCGGTAGTAGACCCAGCTTTAGTAGGAGTTGATGGCCCTATGCCAACATTGAATTTGGGAGAATTATGAGTCATTCTGGACAGGAAAACTTGGCATTCAACACAGTCAGGCATGTTTTATTTTGGATTTTTACTTTCAATGTGAACTCATTTGACCAACGTTCTGAACTCAACAGATGTCGACATGTGTTGTCCAATCGATTCTGGAACCGGGGCAAGTGAAACTGTTAACCTATGTAGTATGAGTCATGTGCCCTGTACATGACGAACGAACCATCTTGTGTAGATAGCTCGTTTATGCTAGAAAAACAAGTCATATCGCACGAAGAAACTGTGCATCGGCTCTTACCCGGTTTCGTAGGATAATCGATAATGGAACCGCTATCCGGAGCAACGAAGAGTGTTCTTTCGTAGGAATACTCGAAGTGCAGTTATTATATATGCTATGCAATGGAATTGTTCAAGTGCCAGGATGCATTTGACGTGACTATTCTTTGGAAAGAATCGTCTTATTAGGACATAAAGTGGTAGCTTATGCTCGACAATGCCTTGAAAAAATTCACTTATACATTCCAAATAGTAAAGTTCCTATGACTATTGCAAAACAAGGTGAACCAAAAGTAGGGCTATTGGAAACTCGAAAATTAGAGTAAGAAGGACAAAAAATCATCACAACTCAGATGATTGCAATGCTAGCTTCAGGTTGTACTTGAGTTCCCCTTTGGGAAAGTTGGCATGTTTACAATAGCCAAAGAAAAGAGTGCGACTAAGTTGCAATTTCCATGATTTGGACGAGTATCGACCATAAGTGACCTTTGGCATGATCAAAAGTGACTCAATGATCACCGACCACACTTCGATGCCTACCTTAGGATTACGAGTCTAGATCTAGGGTTCGTTGAGATCGGGGATGAGATCTCTTGGTGATACGGTTAAAGTCAAAGCGGAGATCTGGTGATGACGGCGGCCTCAGGCCATCAACAGCAGTCCAAAGGAAACAACGATGAGCAATTCGAGTCGACAAATTTGGGTTGCACAATTTCAGTATTGATAACTCAAGGAGAAAAGTCAGATGAAATGAAAGTGTAGAGAAATTTTGCTAAGCACCCAAGTTATATACTACCGCCGAATAGACTAAGAAATTCTTCTCGGTACCGAATAGAACAGGTTGGTACCGAGATGAATTTTTGACCCAAAGTAGGAAAGGAAAAGTAAGAAGGCAATACATACTTGACTAAGGCGTGAAACGATCTCTAGAGTGTAGATTTTGTCCTTAGCATGAAGAACGAAATTTCTACTATATAAAGTGACTGAGTGGATATCTGCGGAATGGAGATAACATTTTGAAGACATCTTTGGGTAACCAATTGACGTACATGGATAGTGATATATGCTTGTCTTGTTTCAGAGTACGCTTTATTTCCTAACTGAAGCATACTCTAAGGGCAAATATTATCCAGCCTTTAGACTAAGGGGCTTTCAATCGAATCTGAACGTCAGAAGGATGAAGACGAAATGGTTCAAGGACCTAGAGACATGTTTAGAAGGATATAAGAGACAACTTGGAAGAATTTAGACAAGTTTGAAGAGAGAAAATGAGGTCGGTACCGACCACTTTCTGATCGGCACCGAGCTCTTCTCGAGCCTCCCGGGAAGCTCTAGAATCATGGCTTATGTATTGTTGGCTTTAATGGCCGTCACGGGGCTCAATGCTCAAGGAATATGTGAACAACTCTAAGAAGGTTGTGAAGGAAAGCAAACGAGTACAAATGATATCAGTACCTTTTGGCAACGACTTGATTTCTAAGGAAAAAATGGTCAGAGCATAGTACTAGGAGATGGAGCAAGATAAGAGAGAGAAAAGCGGCCGGTACCGACCACTTCGGGTCAGTACTGACATGATTTTTTGACCGAGGAACTTTGTTTTCCCCTCATACTTTCTCGGATCTGGATCTGAAATTAGTTACTCGTGGTTTTCCGACTTAACTGGGGCACTTTGGTTTCTTCATCTTCTATCTGTCAATCATAGTCACTAAGGAAGCTACTCTTGGTTGTTAGATCTGCCAAGCCCCTGTACCAGTGACTAATAATGTATAATCAACAACAATAAAGTGAACCCAGATCATGGATTTGCCGAACCACTATAAAAACTCTAGCGTTCTCTATGTTTTACTTACTGCTTCTGCTAGATCTCTATATAGCTATTCGTTTGAGTGCTGTGCCATTTCTAGGCTCAACAGTTATTAATATATTATTTAGTGTCATTTACACTAATTTGAATACTTGTGTCCTTCATTCGAAAATGTCACCGTAGTTTTCCCTTCTCCATATATTCTTGTTTTAAGAATCCAATCTTTTAGTTTTAGATTATTAATTTTTAATAAATTTTTTTTTTGAAACTGGGTAAATGTATATCAAATATAATGGGCTGTGCGGCCCAAAGCTTTTACAACCGATAAGAGGAAATACAACTTTGCATTACAGGATTTCCGACAAAGCCAAACGATAACCTAAAACTTTCCTTTCATGGCGGCTCCAAACTCTCTTCTCCACTTGATTCGTTCAACTCCTTCATCCTCAACTTCTCCAATTGTCGTGCTTCTTGTACCGTTGCAGTGGTGAGAATTCTTTTTGGAATCCTATCTAAAATCAAGCTTACATCTCTGCTAATTTGATTCGTGATGGCTAACACGTCTTTTTGTTTCTTGTTGAAAGCCCTCTCATTTCTCTCCCTCCAGATGTGCCAGATAGTGGTTGTGAGTCCAATTTTGCCAATTTCCTGCAACACCTTCGAGAGGCCGCTCCCATTGTTCAGGTATTGTACTTCCTCTTTAAGTCTCTGGGTGTTATTATTTCTTGAGTAATTTGACTTTTGTATGTTCCACACCCGTGTGCTGTACTCGCATTCAAAAAACAGGTGTTCATGACTTTCCTCCAAGTCATTACAGAGGTAACATGTAGTGTTTTCCACAATTCCCCATTTAAATAGTCTGTCTTTGGTTGGGAGTCTTTTGAGTAGAGCTTTGTATAAAGTATGCGCCATTTTAGGGTTATTCGACCTGCTCCATACTACCTTCGTCCATATATTCTGGGGGTGTTTGTTTCGCGAATCTTCCCAAGCTTCTCTGAACAAAAATTTGCCATCTGAATTATTCTTCCATACCCAGTTGTCCACTCCATTCTCTGTTTGAATTATTTTCTGTTGGATCTCTTCTTTGTAGTTTGAGCATAATAGGTTTCTCTCACATTGCCATTCATTATTATCAATGATCTCATCTACTTTGCATGTTGGGGCTCCATATGCTGAGAAAGTTTCCCACCCTAGTCTGTCAATGAAGCTCTTTGAATTTAGCCATGGGTCTCTCCATAAGTCTGTATTATTGCCCATAGCGATCTCTCTATCTATATAAGTCTGCAGCTCATTTCTGATTTTTAAAATATTTTTCCAAACTGTAGAAGCATTGTTATCTATTCTGATAGTCCAGAAATTATCTTTCAGATATCTTGCTCTCATCCAAATTGCCCACATATTTTTTGATGTTAGGATATTCCAGGCTAATTTCAAACCATATACTTTCTTGAGTTCATATAAATTCTTAAGCCCCACTCCTCCTTCCTTTTTCCTACAGAGATCTAGATATTTAATTTTATGTATTCCTCCTTTCCATAAAAAATCCGCACAAACTGAGTTAATTTTTGCAATTGAACAATCAGGGATTTGAAAGGATTGTAGCCAGAATCTTACTTTAGATGTGATAACAGTGTGAATTAATTCAACTCTTCCCGCAAATGACAGCAATTTTGATCTCCATCCTTGTAGTTTGTCTCTGATATCATCTATTAACCTGCCACATTCTGAATCAGTTATTGTGTTATTAGATAAAGGAATCCCCAAATATTTAACTGGAAGGCACCCTTCTGAAACCCCCAGTTTTCCCAGCAAAACCTGTTTGTTAGTACAGAATTTATTGAAATAACACTTAGTTTTTAGTTCATTCAGTTTAAGACCAGCTGCTTTCTCCAAATCACTGAAAATAAACTTGACCTTCTCAATAGCTTTTAAACTCCCTTTCATCACCACTAATAAATCATCAGCGTAAATTAAGTGAGTAACATGTGGAACAATATTATAAACAGGCTGAATAACCTTTTGAAAGCATGCAATCTCCATTTGAAGAGAAAACCATTCCATAGTTACCGCAAACAAATATGGGGACAGAGAGTCACCTTGTCTGATACCTCGATTACTATGTAAATAACCTTTGGGTGCTCCATCTATCATGACAGAAAAAGTAGGTGTTTCTAGCGCAAACTTTATAAGCTTAACTAGCTTTGCAGGAACCCCCATTGACTCTAGCATGTGTATAATGAAACCTCTATTGATTCTGTCATACACCTTTTGAAGGTCAACTTTGATACATATTTTGTCAGCTCCCTGTTTATTAAAGTCTCTTATCAGTTCATGAGCCATTAGAGAGTTTTCATATATCATCCTGCCTCTGATAAAAGCACTTTGGCATTGTGAGATTAAATTTGGGAGAACTCTATTTAGTCTCATACATATAATCTTGCTAAGAATTTTATACACGACATTGCAGCAAGCTATAGGTCTATAGTCTTCTATTCTCTCTGGGGATTTAGACTTTGGAATTAGCGTTATGAAAGTGTGATTGATTTCCTGTATAAATTCCCCTGTATCCAATGCTTCATTATAAGCTCTGATCATGTAATCTTTCAGGTGCATCCAGTTCACTTTGAAGAAGGATGCCCCCATGCCATCGGGGCCAGGGGAAGAATCAACATGAATGGACCAGATGGCTCTCTTCACTTCCCTTTCTTGAATCCTAGTTGTCAACATGGCAGCACCAGCAGAGGAGATTTTCCTCCTGCAGTTAACGTGAGGTAAGTGATTGTAATTTTCTCCATTATATAAATTTGTGAAGTATGAGATAGCTTGCTCTTCTATGTGTTTAGTGTGTCTAGATGAATTTCCATGTTCATTCAAATGATTCTTCAGATTGTTGTGATGTTGTCTTATAGACATCTTAGTGTAGAAAAATTTATTGCATTCATCACCTTGTTGTAACCATTTCTCCTTTGCTTTCTGTTTTATTTCTATTGCCTGCTTATTTAGTTCATTTTTAAGCTGTTTTTGAAGTTTGTAGAAATCAACATTTAGTCCTTCATGTAGGGGGTCACTGTCCAGTTGACTTTGAATATCACCTAGCTGAATGGTGTCAGTGGTTCTTGTTCTGCACTTATTCCAATCTTTGAGTCTTTTCTTCATGATTTTGATGAGCATAACAAGTCGAAACATGTGGTTGCCTGGAGGAATTCTGACTGTGTTAAAGTTTACTACTTCATCAAAACCTTCAATCATGGTCCAATGATTTGCATATCGGAAAGGTTTTCCTTTATGTGTTTCATCATCATCATTGAATTGTATCAGGAGAGGACAGTGGTCACTAGTAGAACAAGGTAGCACAGATACTTTGAATTTTGGAATTTTGTTAAACAGTTCATTATTTCCAAATGCTCTGTCTAGTCTAGATGTTATTTTTTTGGCTTCACCACTTTTCCATGTGTATTTCAGACCTGAGTGTGAAGCTTCCACAAGACCGCTGGCGAGCACACAATTATTAAATTCAGCAACCTGTGAAACTTTCAATGTAAGACCCCCTTTCTTTTCATTTGTACTTAAAACTGCATTGAAATCTCCTGTAACTAACCATGGCATATTTATACCTTTAGAGTTGGCTGTTATTTGTTCCCACAATTCCTTTCTTTCAGATGGCAAATTCTTTGCATAAACAAAAGTGACTACCATCTCCAATCCCCCAACATTCTGGAACTTTATTGTGATTTGATGTTCTCCCATATTCATAATAGAACTATTCCAGTAGTTATTTTCCCAACCAACTAAGATTCTGCCTTTTGTCTATGAATTTGTATATGAATTGTGAAGAAAAGACCATTGATCCCCCATTTGATGTTTAAACATCTCTATACCTTGATCATTGCATTTATTTTCTAATAGAGCTAAAATAGAAGGCCTGTATTTGGCCTTTATGTTGTGGAGGTCTAATTTTCTTATATCATTATTTAGACCTCTCACATTCCAACATAAGATGGTCATTTATGAGGTTTGGTGGCTTTGCTCCTTGTTAGTGGAGCAGAACCTACCATGACTGATTTCTCAGTCCTCTTCTTATCCTCAATAACGAACTGTTTTTCATATTCTGCATTACTTTCAATATATTTGCTCAGGTCTTCTAATTCATCTTCCTCTTCCTCATTTTCAGATGACTCCAAATCAATGCCCAGCTTGTGGACATCAGCTAGGGAACTTGGCATCTCCTCCTCAACATCTTTTTGATCCTCAGTTGTTGGAACTAGATCCGTTACCACTGCCTCCTCAGCCGGAAGGGGACTATCTGTGTCTGCCACCAGTGGAGAGTTCTCTGAGTCCGGTCCCTTCTCTAACTGAACAGGAGATTGAAGAGATTCTTGCCTTGATCCGCAGTCCATCTCCATAAGCCGCTGATGTGAAAGTTGACTATGAGGGGAGTTGTTTTGTATATGATTTTTTGTGACCTCCTCATCTTTTTTTGACTGACTGGCTTTTGGTAGATCAGGGTTGGGCTCTGCTGTGTTCTGTGATTTCTCTACCCAAACCTGTTTTGTTTTATCTGCTTTATTGTTTTGACAGTGTTGATTTATATGACCAAAACACATACATTCTCCGCATCTAGGCGGCACAAATTCATACTCCACCTGCTGAATGTATTCATTCCCCTGCTTATCAATTGCTTTTACTGTTTTTGGCAAAACAGTATTTGCAGATATCTCCACTAGGACTCTGGCATATTTAATACGCTTAACTTTCCTTGTATCTTCATTAATATCAATAGGTTTGCCTATTAGACTTGCTAATTTACTTATGCATCGCATATTCCATAACGCTAGATCCAGGTTATTAAGTTTAATCCATATTGGATAAGTTGTCAGCATAACCTTCTCAAAATTAAAATCAGCCTCCCATTGCCTCATGAATATCAACTTACTGTCCATAAACCACGGACCACCCTTCAGGATTCGGTTGTAATCCTCCTCTAATTCAAATTTTATAAGATAAAAGCCATTATCACGAGGATACACATCCCATGACCCTTTAGGGTTCCATACTCTTCTGATATAAGCATTAAAGTGTATGTAATAGGGCCTTTTACCTGCCATGTATGTATAGATCGAGTGTTGCCATATCCGCTTAGATTCCGCATAATCTTCCTCATCTATCAATTGATACAGATCCCCTCCGATTGATTGTGGTTCATAGTAGTTTGCGAATTCTTTTAGCTCGATTTTGCTGCCTACAGCTTCAACCCATGATTTTGCTTTTGTAGTGATTATTTTTTTGTTTGATGACATCTACAAACGACTTCTTTGCCTTTCCCCTGTAATTAACCTCCTTCCATCTGCCTCCTCCTTCATCATCTTCCTCATTGGTTTCTAGGGTTTCGGGAACTGTTGCTGTAGTCGCCATTTTTTACTAGCATTTTAATAATTAATTTTAGTGTATATATATATATGTGTATATATATCTTTTGTTTAGTTATATTTACTTAATTTCACAATTTTTAAATGTTTCATAATGCATGAAAATAAAACTCCCAAACGTGGTTTCGTAGTAAAATCTAATTAAACTTAACCTGCAATTGATGGTCAAAATTGATACATCCTAAATCCCTTGCAGATGGCGCAACAAAACTTTGAAGCAGTTTCTTAATTTTTTTATAGAATAAAAGTGACATTTTATTTAAGTAAAGCATTTATTTGATGTCTTAAAGATTCGAACCTATGCTCTCTAAAACCACGGTCTAGAAAGCCATATACTTTCTACTCGAGCCATTGAACCGACAAACATATCTTTAAATTAATATTTTAAATAACATATCCCTAAATCAATTTTTATGGAATTTTTAGACGATGATGTTAATTTTATATGCACGTCCGTGTCCATTGATGATTCTTATCCAGTTTACAACTTGGAAAACTTGGGATAAGACTAACATTAGATATCCGGTCCGATCCGACCAATTAAGGGTCCTGGACATCGGCCTCTTGATTCCAGGCTTTGATTTGGTTCGGGTTGTAGCTGCTGGCCTCGACTGATTAAAAGCCGGACGATAGTTTGGACCAAAACCTCTATTTCTCAGTTTTAGCTTCAAATCCGATCAAATTCCCGTTGAAAAATTTGTAACTAAGATCATGAGCAGAGGGAGCGGAACAGGCTACGATCGGCATATAACAGTATTTTCTCCCGAAGGACGACTGTTCCAAGTCGGTAAGCAAACCCTAACTTTTGAGAATTTTATTCGATTTGAAATGCTTGAATAGTTGTATAATTTTTTCCCGATGGTTGGATCTGGATTTTGAAACAGAGTATGCATTTAAAGCCGTGAAGGCTGCTGGAAGCACTTCGATCGGAGTCAGAGGAGCGGACTCCGTGTGCGTGGTGACTCAGAAGAAAGTGCCTGTAAGTTACTTTCTATTTACTTAGTAAACTGAAAGCTGATTTGGTATTTTTGCAGTAAGTTATAGAATCTACTTATATTTTTGGAGCATGAACCGTATGTTTGTTTCTTTTACACATTTATGCCGAGTAAGTAGCTGAATATCCTTAAACTTTTGTTTTTTTTATGCAAATCTAAGTTATTTCAGAGAAGTTTTAGGGGTATTCATGCAAACGATCGACTTAGGAAAATTTTGTATATTTATGTTCAGTTTGATCGAATTTGTCAAGGCGAAAAAGTCGCGTAAAGCGCAAGGCCAGTGCCTAGCCTTTTTTGGAAGCCTTGAATTTTAGAGAGTTGAAATTGGCAGTCGGCAACAGCCCGAGAGTTGAAATTGGCAACTTTGGACATTTTTCTTATTTTTGTTACTTTTTTTTACTAGCACGAGATTTAGATAGAAGGTACATCGGGTTTGGAGTTAAATGCATCAAATTTATGCTCAATTTTGGGCTGAAACCCCAAAATTGTTTTTGCTCCTCGAATTGAAAAACATGTTTTTTTCAGCGCCTTAGGCTTCAGGCGCTTTCCTTGTTTTTATGGCGCATCAAGCATGAGCAATGTGACGACAAGCAAAAAATTCAAGTTGGCACCCGACGCCTTGACAAACACTGGTTTTGATGGGGGTATGCAAGCAAATATAATACAATTTAGACTTTTTTTTTGTGTGCGTGCACGCTGCGCGTATGTGCTAGAAAAGCTGCTGATCCAAACAACTGGCTTTACCTTATTACTGTTATAACTGTTTTTGTCAAGTTAGTAGCCTATTGCAATAAATTTGAATTGATTTGTCAAATTAAATGATTAGTTTTTCTTGAAAATATTTATTGTTGAATAAGCTTCTGAATTAAGCAAAATGTAATTGTGACATAGCTTTGCAAATATGCAGTGTGAGTATTGTCTGAAATTGTGATACTAATTAGGAGAATATATGCACTAAATTTTTACAGTGCATGCATTCTGATGCTAGTCAGGAGTATCTGGAGGGTATGTGCTAATAACTAACTACACGGCTATGTGACCAGGTTAAACTTGATGGATTTTCTTGTTATTGTTTTTCCTAAATAACTGTGCTTTGTGCAGGACAAGCTATTGGATCAAACAAGTGTGTCTCATCTGTTTCCAATTACGAAATTTCTTGGATTACTGGCAACTGGAATGACTGGTACAACTCTATGTCTCCACTTTGAGCAAACGTTTCTGATAGTCTATTTTATATATCAAGCAAATCGATTAATAATTTTACTTTCTTTCTTCTTAATAAATTGTGCTTCAGAAAAGACCGTTTGGGTATATTGAGGTGAAATAGAACTTCATGGATAGATAAGCTTTTGACAATTGACCTTCTCTTGCTCTCTTACTTCCAACTTTTTTTTGTTGAGAGTACAATGATGAATGCACTTGCTAAGTTGTGTTGTAAATCTACATTCTCCACATATTTTAAGTGAAGCTCACAACTACTATAATGAGACTATATTTTGCTAGTGCTATATATATATATATATATATATATATAGTGTGTGTGTGTGGGGATATTTTGGTTTACATCTCTGTTGAAAAATATCAAGTCCACAATCCTTTCACTGAAACAATGCAAGTCAATTCCGTCATTTTATATTTATACAATTATTAATCAACATGATGTTAACATTGATGTAAATTTCTTTCCAGTCATTATCGAATCTAATATCTTATGAATGTCGGATGTTGAATCTTATGTATTCCAAACTGCTAGTTATGTATCTAAAAAAATATATTGCCATTTGCACTGCAAAATACTTGCACTTGCAATGTGAATATTTGTCGTGCAATAAATCAAAAAAGTCAATGCTGTCAAGGTGAAAAAGTCCCAAAAAGTGCAAAGCCAGCGACTAGTGCATTTTTGCGCCTTAAGCATGGCATTTTCTGTTATCGGCAAAAAAAATATTGCTGCTCAAATTGAATTTTGGAGTGTTGAAATTGGCGGGTGGCGACAGCAGATGGTGGAGACAGGCGGCAGCAGTTGTGACGAAATTGTCAAGGTTAAGAAAACCAAAAAAGCGCAAGGCCAGCACCTAACACTTTTTTGGGTGTTTTGATCATGGCATTTTTTGTTTTCAGCACTTCAAAACTGCTGCTAAGATTGAATTTTGTAGAGTTGGAACAGCAGATGACAATGGGCGGCGACATTTGCAATAGTTCGAGGGTTGAAATTGCCACTTTGTACCTTTTCTTTTTGTTACATTTTACTGTACAAGCACAAGATTTGGATAGAAGTAAAGTTGTCAAGTCGAGAAAGCCTTAAAAAGCACATGGCTAGTGCTCAACTCTTTTTTGGATGCTTTGAGTATGACATTTTATTTTTTTAACGTAGAGAACACTGCATTAATAAAATGCTACTATTGAATTTTGGTGAGTTGAAATCGGCAGTTGGCAGCAGGCGATGACATGCAACGACGGTTGACAGCAGTTCGAGACAAAGTTATTAAGGTGAAAAAGCCTTAAAAAGCACAAGGCTGTAACGCCTCCTCATTCAGAAATACAAAGATGGAATTCCAATGATGTGTTGCAGTCACATTGGAATTATTTTTCAACTATAGCATGAGTTCAACATATAATCAACAACATAAGTAAACATAGCAATTAAAAGATTCTATAACATAAAGTCTTTACATTTTTTCTTCGTAAATCCCAAATTGTGCCTACATAGAGGTCAAATATAAATGGAACAGAAATAAGGGTCGTGCCCGACATATGAAGATGCCGACATGATCACTTATACAAAGAAAGTAAAACAACCACAACTGATAATAATAATAATAAGGCCTCATGTCCGTTTTCGTCATCGTCTTCAGCGTGGTCTTGGCAAAAGTCCTACCTTCAGCTAATATCTGAAATCCTATAAACTCAAATTACTCGCCTAACGCTTTCTGAGCGTCTTGAGTGAGCATGACATTTTCTGTTTTAAGCACAAAAAAGGCGCTTCAAAACTGCTACTAAATTAAATTTTGGAGAGTTGAAATCGGAAAGGGGTGGCAGTTTTTTTCCTTTGTTGAATATTTGTAATAGCACAAGATTTAGATAGAAGTTGACATCGGGTTTGAGTTAAACGGGTCGAATTTGAACTCAAAGACCAAATTTTTTCTCTTAGATGGACCAAAAAACATGTTTTTTTCAATGCTTTAAGCTCAAGGGCTTTCTTCGCCATTATGACACCTTAAGCATGAACAAAGGCAGCGCTTCGACAAGCAAAAAAGCCCCAAGCTGGCAGTTTTTGACGTTTAGGCGAGCGCCTTGACAACACTGAAATATGTGCAATAAACAAATATATTAAGCATGAGAAAAATAACAAATGTTTTTGAAAATATCAGCTACATAATAAAAGTGCATATGGATCTAATAATATGGCTAAGTTGTGTATACCGGTGTACATACAATATCAATACTAAATAACTGAATAAATAGTAAAGCAAAGCAAGAAACAATCACATCAGAGCTTTTGTACTAGTTCGGGCCTTCCATCTCACGTCCAGTTCTGAACATTCCCTTCGGAATTTCCACTAACCAATATACCCTCTCTTAGCCCAGAGGAATAGACAATACAACAATTTTTTGACTTGAACAACTTGTGTTCCTTCAACACTGATTTTGACTGATAGTACAGGACTTCCTATAATCTCCTTAATGATTTAAGATGCATGCATCGTGATTATGAAAGTGTATAGAATGATTCTTGAGTGAGCAATAGGGTTTAAAATTAAAAGTATCCAAGAGAGAAAAAATCAAGAAGGCAAGTTATTTTGATTTTTGAATGTTGAACCATATTTATTAAGGTCAGAGGGTTGCATCAAAGTGTAATCATTCAGAGATGCCATTACTTTTCGCAGAGATGCACTTGAACGATCACAACTATTCGAAGTGTCTTTCAGAAAATAGTCGTCACAGGTATTCAGTCGACTGAAAGTAAAAAGTCATTCTACTGAATACTAATATTAAAAATAAACGGCCAGATTAAATTATGTGAATAAAATGGAAATGTACGGGTTTCGTCGACTGAAAATAATTACAATCGACTAAACCTACATAAAATTGTTTTTTTATATAGTCAGCCTTTTAATAAATTGTTTAGCTTTTTTTAAAAAACCTTTGTGTGTGAGTTAAGGCTCTAAGGCGCAAGTCTCGAGCCTTGGGTCTTTTTGTGTGCCTTTTATACAAGTTTGATATACTATTTTACTAATTACAAATTAAATTTTAAATCATATTTTATAATTCATTCAACTATTTAAATATTTTATTATGTAAATTTTAAATTCATTTAACCATTAATTTTTTTATTTAACTATTTTGTAAACTAAAATTTGAATTTTGCAAAAATACGCTTCAAACTGCAAAAAGATGTACTCAAACTGCAAAAAGATGCACAACGTGCGTCTGAACCTTTTTTGAGTCTAGGTGCGCGTCTTGACAACTCTGGTGTGCATATGAACCATCTAGGAGATTTTTCAAATAAATCTAAGACCAAATATATACGTTTGACTAGATCCGTATATTCTTGTCTTTTGATATGTAGATGATCCGTTTGCTTTTCTCTTCGATTCAATATCTTCTGACAGCTGCACCATATATAGTTGTCATTATTAAAACACACAAGGTTATAATATCATCCTCCTTTTTGATGATGACAACTATATTAATTGAAATAAGATTGTATACAATTCCCTCCTTAATATGTGCTCCTCCTATCATAATACTTTCTCCTCCTTTGTCATCAACAAAAAAGAAAAAATATGACGAAGGTGGGCAGAAAATAAACAAACAACATAGGTGATTCTTAATAAATAGCTTAACTAGCACATGAGAAACGACAACACAAACGAACACATGACATACACAACTTACATAACAAAGGTTCATACATCATAGTTAAACGCAACATTCAAACAAAACTAACTAAACACCACTACCACTTCAAATGCAGACCAACAAAATAGTTTACAAATATTACACAAACAACACAAATAGTTCTTCCATTAGACCAAACACTAACAAAACAAGTTCGTAGGCAAACAATCATATTACCCGAAAACAAAGATGTTTCAACTTTCGGGTTCAGTAGAAGAGTCAGCTGGTGAAGGTGAGCGAGAGCAAGATGAAATCTTGTTCCAAATCTTCTCAAGGATCCCATTGTGGTCTTTTCAAAGCATTTTTGACGTTTAATCAATTTTCGTTAGTTGCTTGAAGAGGATTTCTTGATTACGAAGGATGACAGTTTTGACTGAGACGGTCTTTGAAGGCTCCACAAAAGAAATCTCTTTTGTCACTATCCGTTGACAATGATACTTCCTCCTCAATTTTTGGATGAGAAGATGATTGCATTGCAGGTTGTTGTTGAGATGAAGATTGGCTTAAATTTTCTTGTACCAAGCGGGAGAGATAGGTGTTGTAAGGAATGACCGGCTCCATATGAGATGGTAGTTTCATTAAGGAGATGGATTTTTGATCCATAACCTTTGGTAGGATGAAATCTTGCATGTTCTCAGTATTAATACCAAAATGAACAAACATCTTTGTCAAGAAGAAGGATAAAACATGGTGTGTCGTGAACGCGCGTTGAAGCTTTTGATTTCATCTTGATACCAAATGAAAGTGCACAAGGATATAATAATATGGCTAAGTTGTGTATACAAGTGTACGTGCAATATCAATACTAAATAACTGAATAAATAGTAAAGTAAAGCAAGAAACAATCACATCAGAATTTTTATACTGATTCAGACCTTCCGTCCTACGTTCAGTTTCGGAGTTCCTCTTCGAACTTTTCACTAACCAATATAACCTCTCTTAGCCTGGAGGAATATGCAATACAGTGGTTTTTCCACTTGACAAACTTGTGTTCGTTCAATATTGATTGTGACTGATAGCACAAGATTTTCTATAATCTCCTTGATGATTTAAGATGCGTGCACCGTGATTATGGAAGTGTATAGAATGATTCTTGAGTGAGCAATATAGTTTAAGAGCAAAAGTATTCAAGAGAGAAGAGAAATCAAGAAGGCAAGTTATTTTAATTTTTGAATGTTAACTATAGTTATACATGTCAAAGAGTTGCTCTATTGTTTTCAATCGACAAAAATAAAAAGGTATTTATAGAAATCAACAAAAATAAACAGCCAGATTAAATTATGTGAATAAAATAAAAATGTACCGGTTTAGTCGACTGAAAATAATTATTACCTGCTAAAGTTTTGGATTGATTTTGACGATCAAGGTTTTAAATAATAAATTTTGAATTTAATGTATGAGCTTTAGAATAGTTATTGTCATAGTTGATATTTGGGTTAAAGAGACTAATTATTATCATTGCCTGATGGAATCCAAATTAAAATTTTATGTCTAATTTTCATCGCAATTGACCGAAATTTATAATCTCAAAGATGGAAATCAAAACCTTGAGCTTGAACCTATGTATACTGAATACAAACAAACTTGAGTATCCAATAATCAACTGTTGATGTGGTTGCTATGGTAACTATACGAGTGATATACGTGTGTGGTTATGTGTGTGAAAAGACGTATATCCTCTTTCTAATAAATCTCCCTTGATCCCACATCCATCTTTTTGTGCAAAAAATTTCTTGATCGAAATGAATTTGTGCAGATAAGCTTATATTCATTTGTAAGAGCATTTATACTATTTGAAATAGTTTTGGAACTTTTAACTCATTCAAAATTGCTAAGTTAATATCAATCATTGAAAATATCTATTTTAATCGTCGATTTGAAATTTATTCTTTGAAGTGGATAGACGTTTCAGAACGAGTCTAAATTTTGCATCGTTGATCTTGCTAGTGAACATATGTACAAAAATTCATTTCGATCTGGAATTTTTTAGCACAAAATGGAGGGGGATTTTAGAGGGATAAATAAAAGGTTATATATATATACGTGTGTGTGTGTATATGTGTATGTGTGTGCACACACACATATATGTTTGTGTGTGTTGTGGGAGAATTAATTATCATAACATATCACATCTTTGCACTATTTTTCAGCCGATTCAAGGTCTTTAGTAGCTCAAGCAAGAAAGGAAGCAGCCGAATTTCGCTTCAAATGGGGATATGAGATGCCTGCTGATGTATTAGCCAAATGGTAGGTCAACTGTCTCTCCAACTGAATTTTGTACTATTTCTCAAAACAGGTGTTGCATCAACAACAAGAATTTGCTTATTTGAACTGCAATTTACACGATGTGTTTGAAGTACTTACGTTGATGTACTCATATAGTGTGTTTAACAAATTCAATCACAACTTTTGTATGTACAATTTAATTGAAGCATTTATTAATGGCCAACAAAGGAGAATCATGCGATAGTATTCTCTGGATTTACTTGTTTGGTTTTTCACGCATAAGCTGTTTAGGATGGAGCGCTAGGCACCAAGGGCTTTAGCAAAACTCACTAATTAACATATAAAAAAATGTTAGATAATTATTGTATCTTAAAAAATTAACATACAGGATACTGTGTGTGTAACAAAAATAGAGAAAGCTTCAAAACACTTTATCATACCCAGGAATTTTGTGCCTATTAGCACCCTGGTGGCATCTAGAAAAGTAGGTATTTTTAAGCGGTTATATTAAGAGCCAGAGTTGTCTCTAAAAATTCACTGTTGTGGCTTGGGCACATATGGTGATGGCCACTGTTACTGATACGAGAAAACTGTTACCATTATGTTAAAAACGACTAGCTGTATTTTACCGTTAACAAATTACAATGATTGTTGGTATACCAATAAACTGGTAAACCGTTGATTGGTAATGATAAATTTACCAATAAATAAAAACAATAAAATTTTATCATATTAAAATTTTGATAATGAAAAAAAACAAATATTTTGCTACTGGTTTTAACCCCATTAATCCTTACATCATTTGGACTTATTTTAGTTGACATAGAAAATTTTCTTGATTCATCATGTTATTTAAAACAATATGAAATAATAGCGTTCCTAATACTAGACTTTGAACCTAATAAAACTAAAGAAGCAACATTATCATAAAGAATACTGCAAACATCGTAAAAAGTGATATGATTTCAGAAGTGCATGTGGTTAGGATTAATTGAAATGGTGAAAACCAAAATTAATATAAGTGGAAATTAGGAAGGCATCCCTATCATACTTTCATATTGTAAAACGGGTCCCTGTCAAAGTTTCATTGTAAAGCGGGTCCCTGTTTTCTAGAAACGAAGAAAAATTATTGTTGAAATGTCAGCAACTTTTATAAATAAGTGCTGATATTTCAGCAACTATCTGTGTCACAAAGAAAAATTATTGTTGAAATGTCAGCAACTTTTATAAATAAGTGCTGATATTTCAACAACTTTCATAAACTGTGTTCACAGTGTACATAAATGTTGTTGAAATATCAGCAACTTTTATAAATAAGTGTTGATATTTCAGCAACTTTCATACACTACGTTCACAGTGTACAGAAATGTTGCGGAAATGTCAGCAACTTTTATGAAATGTTGCATCATGCTCTGCAATAATCGTGAATAAAAAACAAGGATCTAATTTACACTGAAATTTAGTGAAGGACTTTTCGTGAATTTTGAAACTTAATAAGGACCTGTGCCAAAAGTACCCTTAATATAATCGGTAAGTATACCGTTATTACTGGTTTTGATGTTTCTTTATCATTACATTTACTATTACCATACAGATAGCATTGACATATTAATGTAACACACAATTGGTTACCAATTGCTTGGTATTGGTATAGTAATGGTAAATTTACCATTACCATAACAGTCAGTGCCCTATAATGCCTCACACATCAAATACTTATAGGGTTAGTTCAAATGTGTGTTGAAACTGGTGCTATAGCTTGAAATACGATATTAATGAATAAAGACTCAGAATATTGTCAATCAAGAAGCAGTCTTGTTTACAGCTCCAAAGAATTTGTTAGCAGATATGAAGTGATGCATGTGTAAATATATAACAGGTCATTGAGATTAGGATGAACATTTTGAGATTGGATTCCATAGTCTTAATAAGCTAAAGGCTGTCTTTAGAGGGCATTAGAGGGTGTTATGCTTTGTGTTTTGTTTGAGAAAGCTAATGATTTCTGAGAAAACCAAAAGCATAAGTGTAAGCAATTAAGGTACCATCATCTAAGCAATAAAAGCACCGCCTTATCCATATCCGCCTTTACTGTTTTGAGTTTCCAGTTTGTCATGCTATTATACAATTCTCAAGGACCTTGAACCCAAACGAATTAACTATGCGTCTCAAAATTTGTGTGTGATTTTTCATGTCTAATACAAGAAGTCATCCTAATAATCTATTTTTCCTGATATTTAATAGCTGGTGCATGTACCATCTCTTTATCAACGCACATGATTCCGCTTTCCGTTTATCATATTGTGATAGTTCAGATGTAAAGTTTATATATTTTCTTGACTTCTAGATTACAATGTTTGATTGTAATTCATACTCCAAATTATGTACAGGATAGCAGACAAAGCTCAAGTATATACTCAGCATGCATACATGAGACCACTTGGAGTAGGTTGGTAGTATTTTCTTTAACGGTTCATGTATTTTCTGCAGCTCAAATTTATCCACTGTCATTTATAATAATACGGTTTCTAACAACACCTTCCTGTATCACAGCTGCCATGATATTGGGTGTTGATGAAGAAAATGGTCCCCAACTCTTCAAATGTGACCCAGCTGGTCATTTTTTTGGTCATAAGGTAACTTTGACTGTCAATTTCTCAACTGATATATTTTGGAGTAAATGTATCTGTCATATCATTTAATGGTGCTAACAGAGGTACACTTCCTCTTATTTTTGACTATCTTCCTTTTGTGCTGAATTTATATTTTCGGACAAGGTGCATAAAAGGATTAGCATTTAGTATACTTCATACTGTCTAAGTTGATTTTCATACTGAAGTTAATTTTTTTTGTCCATTGTGAACAATGCTCAACATCTTTGTAAAGCATGAGCAAGCACACATCTGTTCTATTGTTTGTTTGCAGCAAAGATACGGTGTTCTGCATTTATTATTGTTGTTGTTTCTGCTGTTATTATTGATGATGATGATATGACAAACCAGTCACTATGTGTGCATACTGCAATGTATCATGATTTTGGATGTATGTGATGTAATTGAATTATTACTTATGCTTATAGGCTACCAGTGCTGGTCTAAAAGAGCAAGAAGCAATAAACTTTTTGGAGAAAAAGATGAAGAATGATCCTGCATTTTCCTATAACGAGACTGTTCAGGTTGGTAATATACTCACAACATTAGTACTTGCAAGTGGTGGCGGCACTAGCTTTTTACGATACGATCGCAAAATTATGGCGATCAGCAGTAGGGCATATCATGATAATACTGATTTCTAGTAGGAAAGTCATCCCATACCGCCCCTTTTACCTCAATAGTCCCATCAAATATTCGCTTTTACGTCAACAGTCTTATCAAATATAAGCCAACATTGGCCACTGAACTGCCTCATACTATACCTTACATTTGGCAATCCTCTCTTAAAAAGTACATGTTCTTTATCTCTTTTGCATCAAGGGCACAATAAATACATATATTTCTTTCGAGGGTAACACCAATTTTTATTGTCATAATCTTCTCTACTGCATTTGGTATTTACCATGCCAAAAATTTGACAACCACATGACCAGGCATTTCCTCTGTTCTGTTTCTTAATTCTTTTGTTCTTGCAGACAGCAATATCAGCTCTACAATCTGTACTCCAGGAGGACTTCAAAGCCACAGAAATCGAGGTAATGGTGGCGATCACTGTACCAATGACCTTTATCCCCAAATTACATGTTCCCATGCTCCAAATAACTCACAAACTTTCTTTTCAGCTTTATCAAACAATGATTAAATGAATCACTTGATTGAAATCCAAAGCTTGTGGTTATTTATTTATTTATGGTAAACGTGTAGATGAAGTTTAGGGGATAGAGAATTTCATTTGGATATACTTGGCACTCCCTTTTAGGCTATCATTATAGCAGAGAAACCTTTTTTTATAAAAAAATCCAGCTTGATTTCTGGAGATTTACCCATTAATTCAAAGGAAACTGAAACATGTTCATCTATGCATGTCCTTTTTTATTTATTCTTCTCTTAGAACATCTACAATAGACATGATAGTTTTAATTTAGTAAACCTTTGGTTATAAGTGATAAAGTTAACACATTTTAATTTAGTTAAACCTAAGCTTGGCTAGTACTCAAACTTGCTAAATTTAGCTAGTGTAATAATTACAAAATTAACTGACATAATTAAGTAACAATAAGCAAATTTAAAAAACAAAAATACATGACATTAGTTGAAAGTATATCAAGCTTCTCAATACACTAAGCTAAAACAATAGCTAGATGTGATAAATGTTTTAACTCATGATACTAGTCATTACACATAAAATTTAAGCTAAAAAAAAAACCAGTGCAAACATGAATGCAATCCCATATAACTTATGATGCTAAATTCATCCTCAATTTTTTTATTTTATGAGAAGCCTTGAATTCGTGATATGTGGCTCATTTCAACTATGTTTTTTCTTACTTTTAGTTGTGGATTTGTGAATACTTTCAGGTTGGAGTGGTGAAGAAGGACGATCCAGTCTTTAAAGTTCTGTCAACAGAAGAGATTGATGAGCACCTCACAGCTATTAGTGAAAGAGACTAAGATACATGGAACCACTGGATGGGCATGATAACGTGTCATTCAAATTTCTCTCTTCTATGATATGGAATGCCTGCCTTGGATGATATGTTTGTTGGTGGTTTTATTTGATATTTTTTCTTATTTGCTTTCTTGATGTTGTATTACTAGAAATGGGATGCATTGTGTGAATGGAGTAAGTATTCTGCTCTGTTTGGAACTTTTGAATTGTAATGGCTGAGTAGATTAATTGAAGTTTCATATCTGTATTAACGAAAATTGGGCATGTACTAACCTTCGGTGTTGAAAATTGTTTGCGTACCCTTCTTATAAAGACTAGCGTATGACCATGCATGGCTAAAATATGGACGGCGGTAATGACATTCTTATCAAATTTGGTCTTCCTGGTGATTTTCAGTGGTAAACAACTTTTAGTTACTTGTGAGAAAGAACGATCTTGTTGTATTCATGAGATTTGAAACTAGAGTCTCAATTAAAGGGGATTATTTAAGTTTTGTTTCAACCAAAAAATCTAATCAACCCTATGAAATAGTATGTTTCTATTTTCAAATTTAAAATTGGTTTAACTCGTCCCTTGGGCCTTTGCAAATTGCTCCTCTTCGAATCTCAAGATGTACTTGCTCCGTGGTGCTTGGGTTTAGGTCTGTCAATGGTACGGGTTTTGGTCCGAGCCCGGTACGAACCCGCCCTATTTATGTGGGTACAGATTTTGCCTTTTACTATCCAAGCCCGACTCAGACCCGATCCGGGTACGGTTTTACCAAAACCCGGTCCGGTTTGGACCCGATCCGACTATTAGTTTTTCGTCGCAAAACATAAGTGTGTATGTTATTTATTTACCATTTTGTTTGTTTACATATAGATGTTTTTTCATATTTTTGTTATGAGCTTGACTACATCACCGTTCAATTTATATGTTAACATTGTTTGTATACAAATTTTAAAAAAGCTGCAGTTTTAAAATATGGTTTTAAAATAAATATTTTGAGTTAGGTATACGGTTATTATCCGGCGGGCTTAAAAAGCCCGACGGGCCGGGCTCGGAGATTGGGTTGAAATACCCTGCGGGTTCGGATTGGGCTCGGGTTTTAATTATCGTAATTGGACTCGGGTTCGGGTTTTATAATACCCGGACCGAACCCGACCCATTGACAGGCCTACTTGGGTTGACGATGCCCTTGTTTACATGTTTGCCTTGCTTTTTGATTGCGTCAGCATTGAGAGTCGGTAATAATTTATCAACTTTTCAAATGTTGTTTTATCACTATGAGATTGAGAATTGGATGACAAGCCCCTAATAGTAATTAAAATGGGCAAAAGACCCATCTCATAAATTTTATAAAAATTAGGTCCTCTTAAATTTCAGAAACGAAAAGTGTTTATGGTTCATGTTAAAATTTTCACATTACCCTTCTTCATTTCCATCTGTACTCCGTTTTACTTCTATTTTAATACAAATTACATTCTTCTTAAATTTTAAATTCATTTTTAATTCTACAAATTAAATCCAAATTACAAACGATTCATCTAATCAGCAATCATGTGATCGACAAACGATTCATCCAATCAGCAATCGTGGGCGCATCCAAATTACAAACCAGGTACATCTATAGAATAAATCTCTAGCTAATTTTATTATTGTATTTCGTAATTTTTAGTTATTCGAGTTTACTTGTATTACTAGATCAGAAATTACGATGGATTTAAATCAACTTCCACCACAAGAATCCAGATCTTCGGAAGAATCCAGATGTTCAGTGTCTTTATTGGATTTAAATCGACTTCCACCTATTACTGCAGAACCCAGTATAGACATGTATTGGTATCGGTTTTTAAAACGTATTGAATTATATAATTATATCATCAACAACATGTTTATTTACATTTAACTGCGTTATGCTTGTACGGTTAAATAAATAATTCAATTAAGAATTAAAGTTTCTAATTATTGCTGTAGATAGACAAGTACTAGAAAAAAGTATTGAATTATATAATTATATTACTCATATGTTATTGATATAAGTGAAAACAGATTAGTACAAATATATTCATATTTAACTTCATTATGGTTACGCATTTAAAAGAACGTATGAACTATAGAGTTTAATTTTACATTTAATTGCACTACATTTCTACAGTTATATAACTAATTCAATTTAATTATAATTAATTAAACTCTGTAATAAGAAAATATATATTTAATATTCAAGTTTTAATAATTATAAATATATTGAATTAAATAATCATATTACTTATATGATATAATTTATAAGTTAAAACATATATACATATTAGTTTAAACATGTTCATATTTAACTGCATTATACTTATGCATCTAAAAAAATTACTAACTATGGAATTTATTTACATTTAACCGCATTAGACTCGTGTAGTTAAAATTTAACTGTACTTTTAAAAATACATATGCAATTAAAAAATTTAATTGCATTTTGAAATGCAGTAAGTAAATATATATTTAATATCTAAATTTTAATAATTTAATTTAAATATTTAACAACATTATAAGTAGTTTAGTTAGATAAATAATGCACTTTATAAAAATATAAATAATGTACTTCATTTTACTTAAGCAATTAAATAAGTAATCTCACTTAGTTTGGTAATATTCATCTTTCTAACTATTTGAAACATTTAAATATTTAACTGCATAATACTTAAGCTGTTAAATTATTAATATATTTATCTCAAATTTATTTATACTCTAGTTTTAAAAACAGCTAAAATTTTACAACATTATAAAATACAGTGTATATATATATATATGAATATTGGCCAATTTTAAATTTGGTTAAAAATATTAACTACATTATAATTATGCAATAAAATTAACATTTCTAAATTCTTTATAAATTTTAATTTACTTAAAAATATTAACTACATTATAATTATATAGTAAATTTAAAATTTCTAAATTCTTTATAAATATGTTTTAACTGCATTAAACTTTAATTGCAGAAAGCTTATACATTAAATTGATATATCTTTAATTGCTGAATACTTACACATTAAATTTTAACTTACCTAAAATAATTCATTTTTGCAATTATAGATTAGATACACTTTCCATTCTTATCCATTTCATGTTCAAAGGAAATAGTCATGGTGTTCGTCTTTTCCAGGATTCAAACTTAGAATTTGTAAGGGATTTAATATTTTCAAAATGGAAAAATCTTAATTCCATACCATGAGATTTATCGTATATTAAAGATAAAAAAAGAGAACTATTGAATCATATTTTGATTTGCAAGTCTTGTTGTGCCATCCTGTATTCAACTAAATGGATTCTTTTGTTATGAAGACGTAAATGGTATATCATCATATGTTTCTAACACAATTGCTTCCACTTCAAGAAATTGTGTAGAAGATGTTAGTTCTAAAATAGTTTGCTTTGATGATACTACTAGTGGATTCCAAAATATTCCTAGAATGGACCGCAACGGTCCAATTGAGATTTTTACAGGAGTTGGTCAGTGTTTTAGCATTGTTAAAGAATTTAGAAACAAACTAACACTATCAACTTGTCAATGGATATAAGCTTAAAAATGTAAAAAATGAAAAGAAGAATGTTACTACAAAATGTGCTCAACCTAATTGCAAATCTAGAATTCATGCATCTGTTCAATTTAGTAATCCAAATACTATTATTGTTAAAATTATGAACAATATTCATACATGTGGTGCTGGTGTTTTTGATGTAACTAATCCAATTTCAAGTAGATTTGTTAAAGAATTAGTGATGAGTTATATTCGTTCTAATCCTTCTATGAAGACAAGGGATGTTATCACTTAATGTAACTCTGAATTCAAGATTGTTCTTAGCTACTACTACGCTTATAAAGGAAAAACTCTAGCAGTTTAAAGCTACACAAAACTTCAGATTTATCATATCATCATTTGGTAGAATATGTTAATTCAGTAAACACAACAAATCTGGAAAGCACAACTATTTTGGAAGGCAATCCATTAACTAGAAGGTTTGAATGAGTTTTCATCGGATTAGAAGCTTGTTCTTTTGGTTTTAAATACCGTCGTCCTATTATCTTTGTAGATGCAACTTTTATGAAAGAAAAAACTTTTGGATGTTTAATGTCAGCATCAACAAAAGATGGCAATAAAGTTAAACAAAATTACATTAATTATATCAAGAATTTATATATTTTGTTTGAAATGATTACTCTATACCTGCATTTGTATGTTTTCAATAATCACCGCATAACACAAATGCAGTTATAAATATTATGTTCTTCTATTATACTAATATATTATACATGCATTTTAGGTATGTTTGTGTTGGCTATAGCTATAGTTTCCATTGAAAATGCAGACAATTGGTATTGGTTTTTTAAAAATCTCGGTCATATGCTTGTTGATGATGATAAAAAATATGTTTTTATGTTAGATAGACATCATGGAATCAAATTGTATATTTCAAAAGTTTTCCTAGATGCTTATCATAGCTATTGCTAGATCATTTAAAACAAAATCTAATAGCATATGTGGGAAGTTGTAGAAGCAATAGAGAATGGATATTAAGATTATTCACAGCACATGCTTATGCAACAACCTTTTCTTAATACAATAAAGCAATAGAGACATTTAGATTAATTGATGGGAAACTTGCTGCCAAATTGCTTTTAAATTTACCTCCTGAGCATTGGACATCTGTTCTATTTCCTAGAAACTGCTATGGAGAAATGACATCAAACATGACAGTATGTTTTAATAGTTGGATATTAAAAGAAAGAAGTTTGCCAATAACTCAATCATTGGATGCTATACGAAATAAATTAATGGTCTAAATGTCAAACCGCCGAGAGGAATCAGAAAATTAGAATTCTATTCTATGTCCAAAATCAGAAGAAAAAAATAAAAAACTCATTTCACACAAGCATGGGTTGGATAGTGAACAAATCATTTGATGATATTTTCAAAGTACAAATAACCAAAGGAAAAGTTGAAGTTGTAGATGTTAACTTCCGTACATGCTCTTGCAATATCTGGCATATTAACAACTTCCAATGTGGTCATGCAATTAGAGTTATACTAAGTTAAAATATTACAGTTTATGATTACGTTGAAGATTACTTCAAGACATCCTACTATCGATTAGCTTATTCTTATAACATCAAGCTAATCCTAACTTTGTAAAATATAAATGAAGCTCCAGAAACTCTTTTGTTACATCCTCCAGAATAGAAAAGACAACCTGGTGGACCATCCACAAGTCGCAGATTAAATGTTGTAGAAAGAGTTTCAAAAAGAAAAAGAAAATGTGCCTTATGTCAAAGTTATGGACATAATAAAAGAATATGTCAACAATCACTACAAGAAAATCAGCTTTTGGTT
This sequence comes from Allium fistulosum, assembly GCA_030737815.1. Classification (NCBI taxonomy): domain Eukaryota; kingdom Viridiplantae; phylum Streptophyta; class Magnoliopsida; order Asparagales; family Amaryllidaceae; genus Allium; species Allium fistulosum. The sequence continues at coordinate 1,136,421,376 of CM060904.1, forward strand.
GCAAAAATTGGTGGCGTTGAATGTAAATGCAACTAATAATATTTCCCCTTATTATATAAATGCAACAAAAAATATTTCACTTCCCGCCTTTATAAAAAAAATTCCGCGTTTGCCCAAATAAATGTAACCAAAAGATTACCGCCTTGTTATTCCTATGCTCCTTAGAAAAAATTAATTCTTTCCCCCAAAATAAGCTAACCCTAAATCAAATTCGTTCTCCAATCCAAATTTGTAATGCTTAGCTGTTCTAATCCTTGATAAGAAGTCGACTTCTAGAAGCAACAAGGCTGCCTCCGATTCCCATTCGAAAGAATCTCCAATGATCCGTATTTACCATAGTAATCTCTACTCAAGCTTCCTTCTTCTTTATTTACTTCTATTCTCTACCCGAATGATCTGTATTGTTGAATTCGTTATTGAATTCATTGTGTGTATTTGGAACTAAACTACTATAATGCCAGCTACACCAACCCCTCCTCCCCAGTAAATGACCCCACGAACTCCCCATCAATCGACGGTGCAACCGCCTTCAGCACCACTAATTACAATAAGGTATATTATAATTTTGATAATTTAAATTAGAATTAGGTTTTTCAGCTTTAGAGTCCTTATGTTTTTTATATGTTAACAATAAGGTATACAGTTAGTATTGTCGGAATAGCAATAGAATATTTATCGATATTGTAAGTTGAGGATAACGGTAACATCTTTTTTGAGGTTTTGTTGCAGTTTTGTTACTTGATTATAGAGGAATGAATGTAAGAGAAAAAACAAAGATGTTTTATGCTTAGATTTAAGGAACGGTTTATGTGTGCTTGTGATTTTTTTTGGGGTTTAAGCAAAATGACGATGGCTGGTTTGAAGAAAAGGAAGAAATATAATAATGTTGGTGTAGTTGTTAAAAAATCCAAAGATATATCAAAGACTGCACTTGTTTTGGCATTAACTCAAATCTCGGGTATCAATATTTTTACCTTTCCTTTGGGAATGATGTTTATATACTGTTGTTGATGTGTTATTATGTACCATTTTAGTTTTTAAACTAGCTGTTTGATGAATATTATAGGTTCTTCATTTATAAGATCTCATGACGAGGATGGTTCGTTTGCATTGCAAAGAAATAAGGCAGAACAACATAATTAAAGCTAGTTATAAAGCTATGCTTCTACCAACAGTTTCTCTAATTGGCTTGATGTTTATAAGATGTCAACTGTGGTCGTAAAATAATTTACCGCTCAGAAACAATTGTTTGATGGGAAACTGGTCACTATACCTACCACATAAGCAGTTAAGTCATGACTCATGTATGGAATAATTAACACGTACCAAGTTAATTACCAAAAGATACTTGTTCTGTTAAGTTCATATGGCACATATATGAAATCATTCATTTTACTTTGATGATTCAGTATCGTTTGTTTCCAGCTATGATGAAATTTATATTCTATTTCATTTCGTTAAAATGTGTTTACTATCCGTTGAGTATTTCTCCATATCCACTGAGCAATGCAAAGTGTTGCACCGAGCGTGTTTGCTTGCACTTTGCACCTAGCGCACTCTCAGTTTGCACTCTCAGTATTTACTGCCAAAATGGCTATTTCCATGCATTCTCAATGTTTATATGAATTCTTTTCACTGAGTAAAAAACCTAAGTTATCTCAGTTTTTAAACTGTGGTTTTTTAACCCAAAGGATGACTCAGTTTTTAACCGAGTTAAAAAGCTCAGTTTCAAAACTGAGTTTAACTCAATTAAAAACCGAGTAAGCATTAATAGTTGTACAAATAACCGACTGTTTGTGGTACCAAATTTCTAATAATTTTTTTGATCCTTTCTTGTATATATAGGTAGTGCATATGCTATTATTAAATTCATTTGGTTACTGTTTCAATGAATAGGTGGAATGGAAGAGGAAGTTTGGAAATATCAAGGAGGAAACTATAAAGACCCAAAGTTGAAGTACTGAATGCTTAGGAAGTACCTGTTTATCCAGTCACCTTGTTGGTAAATAAATTAGCATGAGACACTACTATTTATAACCAACTCTGTTCTTCTTTGACAGATAATTTGGATACTATGAAAGAAGCTTAAAATGTATTACTGAATTGATTTGAAACTTTGACCATTCAAAATATTGTTTATTATGGATGAATCCACTTAGGTGTTAGATAATTAATTCATCGTCTCACAAATGTTAGATAATTTTTCCATTTGCTTTCTTAAAAATGGTAGAATTTATTACTTTCATAGAATTTATTACTACTATATACACACACACATGGACATTGGTGAACTTGCAATGGTGGGAGGAAGTGCTGAACTGACATGAGACCGTACCATTCTTAAAATTAAGTTTGATAACCATTCAATAAGCGATCATATCCCTATTTTACTTACTTTAGCCATCAGGAAAGGAAGAAATGTAGGATACCTTTTAGATTCTGCAATTCTTGGTGTCATCATAATGGCTATAAAGGATGTTGTATCTAAGGGCTTGTCTCTTGAAATTTTTGAGAATCCACTGTTCATTCTCCTGTAAAAAATGAAGGCAATGAAATGATCATTAAAGGAGTGGCATAAATCATGCATTAATTTTACAGAGGAGTGCAAAAAGTATAAGGCAACATAATGATGAACTATATGAGCAGCTAATCAACAGACCTGATCATATTGATCTGATCAATGAATACAAGCAGGGAACCAATTCTCTTTTCCAACTGATGCAACCACATGCTATTAACAACCTTCAAAGATCAAAGTTTAAATGGCTGGTGGATGGGGATAAATTTTTAAGATTTTTTCATCGACACTTGTCTCTTAATAAAAGGTTGCATCATATTAAACATATGAGAGATGCAGAGGGACATATCACTACTAACTCCGAGTATATTGCTAGTCAAGTCATTTCTTTTTATTCTGAATTATTTTATGGCTCTGAGACTAATCATATTTTCCCACAGGTCATTTGCACAAGAGTTCTCACATCGCATGCAAGGGAGCATTTGGACAAATCACTGGATATTGATGAGTTAATGAAGGATTCAATTTATAGAGGTTAAAAATGGTAAATACATCATTATCGAATGTTTGTAGGATTTATATATTACGGATTCATCTGCACCACTAGAAATAGTGTGTACTACAACCACCTCTGTTTATCACTGCTCTGTAGTCATTGTTTCCATCCAACTAGCTTACAAATAATGACAATGTTGTTGTTGTCTTCTCTTAAAGAGTCAAATCGATTGTTTTTTGTAGAATCATGTGCAAATAATTTGAAGAACTTTATATATTTGCAGTGTCAAGTGATGATTACGCTTTGTACATTGTATGACAATTAAGATAAGATCATGTATAATTGTATATATATATATATAGGGAAAGATGGCACGTACAAAGCAAACTGCATGCAAGTCCACTGGGTGCAAGGCTCCTCGCAAGCAATTAGCAACCAAGGTACGTGATACTTTCATTTTGTTCATTTGATTTAGTTTTGTTGTAACAACAGCAATAAAAAATGTAGAATTATAAATTGATTTATAAACCAATTGCAGGCTGCAAGAAAGTGACTGCCAACAATAGGAGTGAAGAAGCTTCACTGCTTCAGGCCTGGAACTGTTGCTCTTCGGGAAATTCGCAAGCATCTTTATTAATAACTTTACAATTTATTTTTATTACATCTACATAGCATTTCATTTCTAGTATGTAGCATTGAATTTATTTATTTATATATTTTTTAAAGTTACCGTGATTATAATGGGTCCCTGTAATTGTCGAAATCAGGTAAGCAATGGCTCCTCCGTAGCCGAACACTGGATTATTTGTTGGATTAAAAAAGGTGAGCCATGCCATTTGGGACACATCATGTAACCAGTAAATGTTCTATTAAAAGGATAAACGGTCTAGAACACAAATAAAGAAGTGCAGTTTGGAAGACTTTTTCATGGGATCATATGTGAGGCTTTGCTGGGTGTTTTCATCATCTTACTTCCTTTAAGCCAGGTTAGCTCACTCTAATAACATTAACATTTGCAGTTATTTGTAACTCATCGTACTGTAAACTCTATTATTCAATCTTCCATATATATGGGGAGGTTTTGTCTGCAGTATTGTGAATCTGAATAAATTACAAAGAGAGAGGCCTAAACTAACAAAAAACATAACTTCTACTGTCCACTGCACACATTCATAATTTGAAATAACTTATTTTCGTTGCTGTATTTAGAGCAATTTGAGAAGTACTTCTTTATGGAACCTTTTATTTTGGTAGGTCATACTCATTATAAAATTACTTTGTGATGGGATTAAGTTCTGTCTTAAGAATATAGAACAAGAGAGGAATTGACATGAACTTAAATGAAATGAATAGAAAGAAAAGTTGTTTGATTCTTCTTTCTTTATCATTCTGTACTTTTTTAAAAATAAAACTAAATTGTCTGTATCACTCACTGGATCCTGCTTAAACTCGTAGATAAATTACTCAAAAGTATTCTTAGATTTGTTTGGTACTACTAACCTTTGTTGTTTGATTGAACATGTATCGGTTTCGCAATATCTCATATTTGAAGTCCTACGAGTTAACGTAATTGTTTGACTATCTGTTGTGCTTTCACTTGTGTAGGCATCAGACTTTTGAAGAGAGCAAATTTGGACTTGATGATGCTAGCTTTCACTTGTGTATGCAACAAAGAATTATGGGTAATCAAACGTTTTGTTAGCACTAGTTAGATATAACATTTATTAGTACCCGATGTGTAAATTTGTATACAAATGGTTATTGTATGCGAGTTAGGTCATTTTGTCGAAAAACTATTGTATTGGAATGGTTATGGATATTTTATTTGATTATATGGTTAATGTGTTTTTTAACTTATTCGAATATGATGATTATGTGAGTGATTGTTGATTGATATAATAGAACCAAAATAGACCATTAATAGGAAACAATAGCATGAAAAAATGGTGTAAAATAATAAACAACTTTTAGTAGCGTTTCAAAAACGCTACCGAAATATATATAGTGGCGTTGAGTAAATGCAACCGTAAAACAGGGGTAAAGTTGGAAATTCTATTAGTAGCGCCAAAAATCTTTTGGTGGCGTTTTTTAAACGCTACAAAAAGATTTATGGTGACGTTTGAAAAACGCTGCCAAAAATGCATTTATAGTGGCGTTAAAATAAATGCAACAAAAAATCATGGATTTTTAGTGGCATGTTTTCTCGTAACGTTTATCAAAACGCCACCAAAAGTTTTTGTAGCGTTTTTTGAACGCTACAAAAAATAAAATTTCTTGTAGTGAATATAATGTTTGCGATTATTGTTTTGTTAGATTCACATTATGTTGTAATAAAAAAATTATTTGAATTCACTGTATAAAATCATGGATTTATCATTGTATGATCTTTTAAAATTGTTATATTAAGATTTACTGTTGATGTTTAACTTTCTTATATTTAACTGCATTTGACTTATGAAGCTAAATAAATAATAAAACTAAATTTTATACACCTTGAATTAGTCTACAATACATGATTACAGTTTACATATACCTGCATTTGACTTATGCAGAGGATAAATAAATTTTGTTAAAAACAAGTAAATTAACCACATTTTATAATATGATCATGTTGAATTAGTCTACTATACACGATTACAGTTTACATATACTTGCGTTTGAATTATGCAGCTAACAAATAATTTCTGTTAAAAATAGTTAAAAATTAACTGCATATAATGCAATTCAATATTCATTTTTGTTAAAAAGTTCATATATCTGTACTTAAAAACAATTAATAAATTAAATACATTTTATAATGCAATAAATTAATATATTTATGACCGGCCAACTGTAAAAACTATAACTAAATTTAGTTGCATTTTACTTGAGCAGTTAATTTAAAATTTAATAATTAATTGTATCATAATAAAAAATTAACTGCTTTTTACAATGCATTAAACCAGCTTTAAATCATCTATATTTTATAATACAATAAACCTTAGGTTTAATTGTTATAGTGTTAAAGTTTACCATATATGGTTACAATTTATATTTACCTGCATTTGACTTAAGTAGTTAGAAATTAATTGTTCTTAATTTAAATTTTTTAATATTTTATGCATAAAAACATTTAAAAACTTAACAACATTTATCATATAATAACTTAATATATTCGTAATATTTCAACTCTAAAAAATATTATAAGTTTAACTGCGTTTTAATTAAGTAATTAAATCAAAAATTAATATAAATTCAAAACTCAAATAATTAAAATTAAATATATAATAAAAAATTCAAATGCATTATAAAAAAGTTAGAAATCATCTGTATTTTATAATGCAAAATCTTACCAAATACAAGGCCTAATCGAATAGATATACATAGAAAAGCTAACTGGATGCACTACCTAATCAGGTACATATGGATGTTAAAGTTAGTCAAAAGCCAAACCTAATCGAGTATGTATTGATGCAAAAGATAACCAATATATGCCAAACCTAATCAAGTACATATAAAAACCAATTTATAACCAAGATATATTATTTAATCGACCATACCACTAAATACAAAAGCTAATCAAATACAAACCTAATTGTTAATGAATTTCTTCGTTAATCTCAAAAAGTGCAAGGAAAGGAACCTTAGCTGATGATGGAATTTGAAGAGCCTAGATTTAACCTCAACGAGCGTCGACAAAAGTGACACTTGGTTGAGTTAAGGCTTAAGAGGAGTGAACAAGCAGGCTTGGGTCCATGAAGAAGTCATATGCATAGTCATGTGAAGTCATATATACTCGAAGCTAATTCACGTAGTCAATTGTGTGCAAAAATAGAAATCAAGAGTATGTGTACTTTTTAAATTCGAAGCAAGCTATGATTAAGAAATCACAAGTGCTTTGGAGTTCGAAAGTAAGCCATAATTCAAGAAATCTTATTCTTATTCCATATAATGTTGAATGTACAAAGTCCTATGTGCAATGGCCCACTTGGCACTAAAATTCCCAAATCAATTTAAGGTTATAAAGTTTAAAATGTAAGAGAATGAGAAAAGAAACATTCGCCCCTTCTTCCAAGCCCCTAGATCCATATTTATAGGGGTTGAAGTGCGGCATAGCAGGTTGGTTTCGACATTCATGATTCCTAGCATCGCCAATGTCATATAGTGCTGATCCTTGTCCAATGATGACTTTCAGCATTCTTGGGTGCATAATAGGGCTTCGACATTTCTTCATTAATGGAGGCATGCGGCGTCAATGACTTTCGACATTCATGGCTCTTGTTACGACGATCAACATCCTTTATTAGTGGGTGGCGAAATCAGCTTAGATTGACGTGATCATGAAGCAGCTTCAATAAGGAGCGGCATCAATATGGAGCAACATTGAGAAGGAACGACATCAATAGCTTCTATGAATATTGACGATTTTAGACATCAACATCGCATGTATAGTTGTGCAGTGTCCTTTAATTGTTAATGAAACGCACCATCAACAAGATTGTCGACGATATCAATAATAGGTGTCATTGATTCAGTACTAGTGAAGTAGTAAGATGGCTTCGATAGCAATGGCAAGCAACATCAATGTATAACAGCCTTGAAAACAGATGGAATCGACGATGAGCGATATTGATAAAGTGCGGTACTATTGAGTCGTGACGTCCATTTTACCTCCATAGGTGAATGATGGCATTGATAGTATACGACACTAATGAGGTGTAATACTGATGGCTCATGGTATTGATTATGTTCGTCATTATTGCTTCTTTGATGAGTTATAGTGCTGATTCCATCCGACATTGCTTAGCGACATAAAAGACTCGGCATTAATCATCCTACTTTATAGATGGTGCGTGGTGACGTTGTATATGACCCTTTATTGATGAGATGCGACATTTTATGCCTCCGACATTATCCCATCTTCATACTTTCAGCATTGGTTCACCTTCATTCCTTCGGTATTAATTACTGATGCACTGTTATATCTATGTCACATGTTGCATATCTGTGAAGGTAATTATTGGAGTAACATTTTCCTCCTGGTATGGAGGAAGCATTGACTTTTCAAGTCAATGATCTCGGCAATAAACTTTGCCGCATATTGGTATTCCATGCAAATCCAACCGTCTAGTCAAAATGAATTAATGGTGCATGTTCATTTCCTTTCTTTTTCTATAAATAGCCGAGTGTCTCTTTCTTCTATTTTTACCTGCAATTGAGAAGCTCCAACAAGAAATCAAATTTTTTCAAAGAAATCCAAAACTTTAATTCTCAAGCATTCGAATCAAAGTTTGGGTACGACATTCGCTTTATATCGATTAAGTTAATAAATTAAATTAGGCAATTTTGTGTCGAAATTGCTACTAGGGTTCGGTTTGAGTTCCCTCGATTTCATATTGACATTTAGGTTTGATTATGGGACCTCGATGCTTATATCATTAACTAGGTTTATAATCGATTATTATTTGAGGTTAGATTAGCGTTGAATTCCTATGTCGTACAAATGGATTTTAAGTGAATCGACATTGGTATGAAAACTGGTGTATTCTTAGTTAAACGATGACGAAGATGATTTATTAGACCCGATACTGTTTTGCCCTATATCGATACTGATGCCATACGACATTGTTACCATGTTCGATATTGATTCATTTTTTATGCCAAAATTAATATTTTCCGATATAGATATGATATTCGGTGTTACTTAAGTTTTCTTATTGTTTCATTATTTTGACAGTCGACATCGAGTTTTAGTAAAACTATGGCGTGGGACTTTAACATCGTTATTTACTAAGTTGATGTGCGGTAATCTACCCACTATTACAGGGAAATTTATACGAGTTAGACGTGGCATTATTTAATTCGGTATGAATTATAAATGATGTCGTTTATTTTCGACATTGACTTATGGGTATGGTTTGATACCGACAACCTTACTCTTAACATTATAAATTGAGCCTTATTTGATATCATTACTCACGACACTGCTATTTCAGAACCTAATATGTTACTTAAACAATTCGTACATCATCGATCCATGTCGTCATTATTCATTAGTGTTGAAAACCTTATTACTTCGACATTGGTTATAACTGCGACATTCACTATTGTTTGATAACATTACCTATGCGACATTCGGCATTGATGTATCCATACGCTATGGGCCTATTGATGTTGCATTGTACTTAGGATTCCTTTGAGTTAACTTTTATTCAAATTTCATGCAATTTCCTATAACTTACTTTGTTATCATAAATTTAACAGTTAATTGCATATTTGATTTAAATTTCGACATTGACTACTCAATTGACACCGCACTAGAGATTTGATTATTTTTCCGATGTCACAGCCTAGAGAGTAGGTAAATCACTTGGATGCTTTTTAATAAAGTATATAATAACCCATATAACAAGCATTAGCATCTTTTAGAAGTGGAATAATATCACCTGGCAGGCAAATGGAAGGTCAGAACGAAATCATGAAGTTCACAAAAAAGACTAGCATAGGCTCCAACGCTTTACCTTCCACTGGTAAGAAGAGGAACTACCTTCTGAATCCATCGTACATCATTACTTAAGTTGAAGTTGACTCCATCTTGGAGCAATTTGGAATCACTGGCATTGTAGTAATTCTAGCTGGTCCTTCAAACAACATTTATAATCCACCGACAGGGTATTTTTCTTTTACCCCGATACACATCTGGCACACAGTTTATCTTCCCTTTTTCGATTTCCTTTTGAGATACTTGGAGCGCTTGAACATTGTCTCAATCCAGTTCTCCCCAAATTCATATACATATTTGACTTGTCTAAAAGTCTTGGCCTGGGAGACAGGACTTCCTTCTCTAAATGCTGAGATTCTCCATTCAATAGTTGGTCCTACTAAGATTGGTGAGCAGCAAGATCACCCCTTGCATTGGATTCGTCCTCTCCTAAAAAGCTTAATTTCTTAAGGTGTTAACAAGACAAAAGGATGACAGACACGGTTCTTTTACGTCAAATGCTAATCCAACATTAGAGGGACATTTTCTACTGCCAATAAGTTTCTATCCATGGTTATTCATATTCATTCATTATTCTTTATTGGTAAGTGTTTTCTTTCAGATCCTGCTCCTAAAAAGCTAAGCCCACTGACCAAAAAACTGTACAATCCCTATCTCGAGCAGCAGAGAGTATGGGGAACATGCTTAAACTGTGAACTCCAACAAAGCTCCTTCAGTATTCTATTCTTTTGGATTACCACAAGATCTTGGAGGAGCCTCTGATGGTCAAAGTCAATGCTCAAGGAAAACAATCGTTGGTAATAGCAAGCCAGGATCTTTTCCTACTAATTCTTCGGTTCAACTCAAACCTTTTGGTGAGTTACCATTGCATCCTATATCAAATCTCTTGTAGTGTTATCTATTCTCTTTTCAACTCAGGTTCATCTGCATTAGTAGCCATCTCCACAAAAAGAAGCCTATAAGTAATGTTCCCAAAGAAATGTAGAGTAAATATGGTACTACTGCCTCGGTCCAAGCCGCTGAATCTCAATTTTTCAAGGACATCATTGCTAGCTCATTCAAGTCTTTAAAAAGGAACCAAGCGATGGCTCCGTTACTGCCACAACTCCTAGCAAGAAAGCCCAAGGTCGGGGGGATGCACACTCTTGTTTTTTGGATGAAGAACCATTTATGAATATTAATCCAAGTCCCGAGGTCTTACATTTTAAATCCTCCGTGGAAAATTTCAACAATCAACTAAGGCGGGGGAGCTTCAAAACCCACTTATTCATATTTCTCTTCCAGGTTCCCCTGGGGCTCTGAATCGTCTTTGCAAAGAGCTTGGTTTATGTTTCACTTCAGAGGATCCACTCCCCTCCAAGTCTTAGTCTCCAACCCCTGTTAGCAATTTTTATGACCTTCAATTGGTCATCTAGTCTCCATCTTTTGCTGCTCTCAAGCCACCACAGTCCTCGTCTTATTCTCAAGACCATCGATTTACTATCATTAAGCAGTTTTTGTCAGTATATACTTTTTTGTTTAACTATTTTAGGCTCTTAATCTTTTACATAATATTTGAATTCATACCTGTTACTCATTTTAGGCTGCTAAACATAAGTTTCTTCTTCAAGACGATGATATAGGATCCTCTAGTGAAATGTCTAAACTTAAGGAGCAAGTTTCTTCGCTCAATGATTGTATAATCGATATCTCAATAGCAAAGGACGAGGCTGTAAAAGAGAAATAAAAACTTGCCACCTCCCTTAATTCGGAAAGAACCTCTCTTAAGGAGGAAAGAAGTGTTAGACAGGCTTTAGAAGAGAGTGAAAACTTTAGAGACAAGCCTTGAGAAGGTCGGTATGAGGAGGCCCAACTTGTGGAGGACAATGAGTTTCTAAAGGAGAAACCAAGAAGGAAAAGGACTTTCCTAGACAAATCCGCTGGATAATCAGAGATGCAAAGCATAAGGTATCTCATTTCCTTAATGAAACTCTCAATACTATTATTAAGAAATCTTATGAGAAGACACTCTATATAGCCTATGCCAACAACATCCAATAATGTCCAGATCAGGATTTTCCCTCTCTCCCTCCAGCTTGGAATGAAGAGTTTAAGAAGAAATTCAAAGCTATGCTGGAGAAGGCCCAGATATCTGAAGAAGAATCTTCCGAGGAGGGGGAGGAGATTGATGCCAAGAAACTATTGATTTTTGACAACCCTCCAGTAGACGAAGAAACAGATTCTAATAATGAAGGGGATGATATCACAAAGGTGATGACGATTATAATGATGACAATGGTGATGGTGAAGGAAAGGGTCCTTCTAGACCGTCAGAGGAGCAGGATGGATAGGGGGCGCTAACCCAGATTTAGTGGCCCAAGGTATGGATGTCACTAAAATTCCCGATTCCCCAACTAAAGATTCTCCTAAAAAAGACAGTGCTCCTTAAAACCAAAAACCCAAAGGGAAAGAGTAGATTCTTTATCTTTAATTTCTCTCTCTCAGGTATGGATCTCTTTACTTAAATGTCTTAAGTTATCAAGTAGTTCTTAGTTAATACGTTAATTATTTTAGTCAAAGAGAAAATCAAAATATCATTATGAAGTTATGTTCGAAAAGAGACAAATAAAATAGATCGATTGAATAGGGAATTAGATAAATAATTGAAAGTGTATAATGAATTGTCTGAGAAATATAAGAGTCTTGCTACTCGTGCATCAAAACTAAGTTTTTTTAAAGAAAGACAAGTTGCTCTATGGATGAAGAAAGCACGCCTTCATCTGGAGAGACTCTTGGTAGAGAATTCAGAGCTAATGATTCTCTTTTAGATGCTGAACGATGATAGGAGTGCCTTGGAGGAGTTTCTCTATTTACTCTAGAGGTTAAATTCATCGACTTCTCCTATTTGAGCGACAACTATGAGGGTTTTCTTAAGTGCTTCCATCGTAGATACTTAGATGAACTAGGGTCTGATCCTCATCCCGGGACATGTTGGAATCTCCAAAGAGTTGCTTCTATCCCCTTTTCTTCTCGCGCTCTTCTCCCTGAAAAACTCAAATACAATATGAAGAGATTTATTTCCGAGCTGTATAAGAAATCGATTTTGTATGAACCCGAATGATTGTATAATTGTACTATGTAACTCAAGTAACTCGTGAACTTTATCACTTTTGTTCCTCCTATGTTTAGTATAATTTTCCATTTAATATATAGATTAGAGAATCCCTAATAATCCCGTTCCCATGGAATTTTTAAATAAATTTATCTAGCAAAAGTAGAATTTTAAGGAGAAGTCTCTAATTCTCAAACTTCTCAGTTAGCAAAGCATTGTTTTCTTAGAGATTTAAGGAGGTTTACACGTGATTTTTTTAGCTTCATTTCGACTTCTTGGGCGATGAGAACGATAAATTTCTTAGCGAAATCTGGACCAATCATGCCAAATTGCTGTGTGGTCACACTAGCCCTCCGACCGGGAAATGGGACTATCATCGATTCCATCCAGTTAATACCCTAAAAGAGATTAAAAATTCTTTTGATTCCACTTATACCTTGTCATTTGGGCAATTTGAAAAAGCTAAAGCTGCCGTTTCAAAATTTTAAGAGTTAATTGAATGATTGAAAATAAAACTGTGATGTAATTCGAATTTTCTTATCGTTTGCAAATCATTGCTGTCACTAATAAAAGAGCTTGTTTTTCATGTATAAATTCCTGTTTCACCTATTTTGAATAGGAAACCTAGTTAGTTCTTACATCTGACTCCTTAGATATTTTTTCTTGGTTGCATGATATATAAAATAATTGTTAGTTGATATTGAAAGGAGATGGTCTTCCCAAGACGCCTTGGATTCGTGGTTTCCAAATAATCCAGAAGCGCAGAAGTGGCATAGGAAGTATTATGAATTAATGTCAACATTCAGTAAATATAAAGAAATGACTTCCAACTTGGAGAATCAGATCAATGAGAAGAACCAAGACTTTTAAAAATTGAAAGAAAAGATTGACACGACTTTAGGATCTAAACCTATAACTGAGGTTGATGAGAAGATAACTAGATTACATCAACGGATAAAGGATCTTGAAGTGGGTTTACTGAAGAGTCGAGTGTCCTGCCAATCTTTGGAACTCATTACGAGTGGGGGTGATTCTAGCCTTCCTACTCCTACTCCTGGGAGAACGACAAGATCTCAATCCTTAGTTAGCAAAGAATTTCCTACTTTGTTAAACCCACCTCCAGGCTTAAGTAATGAAGTGATCTCCAAATGGAGTAGACCAGTCAAGTTCAAGTGTATGCAGTTTTTCGACAAGAAATGGAATGAAAAAGTTTCTCAACGTCTTAATGGTTATGAAAGCCAGGTTGAAAAGCTCGACTGTGAAAAGCACACTTTTGAACAGGAGATTAAGGAATAACAGAGCATGGATCAAAACTTAAAAAGGAGCCAATAAAACTCTCATGCATGCACTAAAAAATCAAATTGACTCATTTGATAATGCGAACATTATTCAGAAAAACAAGAAGAAACTTAAAAAGCTTTTGAATATAGCCATTCATCACATTACAAATTCTTCATCAGTTGTCACAGATTTGGAGATGATGGCACAAAGTCTTGACTCTTAGCAAAGGATCACTTCTAATAAATTCTTTTGTTGGTATCTTTCGTGCCTGCAACTTTTGTAGATAATGTATTAGATTGTAAATAAATTTGTACTTGTTTAGATGTTACCTCGAGTGTACTGTATGCACTCTTCCTTTTGATTTGCTAGATTGAATATGTATACCTGCTTTATGGCATGTAGCTCAGAATTGATAACTGATTCATCTTTGAAATTTCTTGGTAAATTGCTTATAAATATTTTTGACTTTAATACGGTCTATCATCGGATCATAAATAGAAAACCAGAAGACTCATCTAGCAATAGTAAAATAGAATACTAGAAAACCCATTTGGCAATAGCGCTTCCTTTTGAGCTAATAGATAAATCCCACTTTAAATTATGAGAGACCATATTTTGTAGATCTTCCTCTAGAAGATTGATTGACTTTGTTTTGGAGCATAAATGATTTGCCTTGATAGATCTTCCTTTAGAAGACCGATTTTTCTTTAGAGCACAAAAGACTCATTTTTGATTGATTTGTTTGGCACCATCTTAGGTGATGATCTCTACTTGGATCTAACCCCTTGTTATTGTCTTAGGTGATGATTTAGATCTTTTGTCCGATGCGTTGTATTTCCATCCTTAACCAGAACCAAAGACTTATCCAACCTCCCTCTAGGAGATGCTTCAATGAGACCTTTGACGACACCGAAGGCTAGTCCGATGCTCTGGTTGGCTATCTTAAGCAAAATCAGAGACTCATCCGATCTCTCTCTAGGAGGCAGTTTAGTAAGGCCTTTGATGATGACACTAAAGGCTGGTCCGACGCTTTGGGTAGCTATCTTAAGCAGAACCAGAGACTTACCGATCTCCCTCTAGGAGACGCTTCAGTGAGGTCTTCGATGATGACACTGAAGGCTGGTCCGGTGCTCTGGGTGGCTATCTTAAGCGAAACCAGAGACTCATCCGACCTCTCACTAGGAGGCGCTTCAGTGAGGCCTTTGATGACGACACTAAAGGCTGGTCTGATTCTCTGGATAGATATCTTAGGCAGAACCAGAGACTTACATGATCTTCCTCTAGGAGACGCTTCAATGAGGCCTTTGATAACGGTACTAAAGGCTGGTAGATGCTTTGGTTAGGCCCTTTCAGATGGAATCAAAGGCTTACTCTGACCTCCCTCTAAGAGGTGATTTGATCATGCCATCTTGGCGGGGACAAAGGATTTTTCCTTTATTTTAGGTGTTTATTTCTCTCCTTAACCATGTAGATACACTTATTTTTATGCAGAAAATTTTATTATTTGATGATTTGCTTAACACCTTTTTACAAATTCATTAAGCTTTCCTTACCCTAGGAAATTGTTGATCAAGCCCTCCAAACTTCGACATTGATTTGTATCGCGCCCATTAGAGTGATGATATTTGCAGTATAATCCTTCGAGGTTCCGTTCATTCTTTGGACGCTTCTTTTGGAAATGCCAATAGTTAAGTTCATCTTCAGTTAAGAGGTAGATATTCTCATAGAAAGTAATAAGAGAGTAACTCTTGGAAAGCCTTAATCTTTTGAAAGACGATCCTTTCTTAGCTCCTTTGTTATATGTGATGGGCTCCTTAACTTCTATAACAAGCTTTCACTTCAAAGAGCTTTGAGCTTTGTTCAATCTATGGGAATGACTAAGCACATTCTTCCATATCTTAGTGAACTGATCGAAGTCTTTTGTTATCTCTCTTTCAAAAATTGTTCCCTTTGCTTGGAGCTGGATTCTTTTTCTCATTTTAATGAAAATACTATCCTTCTTATCTTCTTTTTCCATGGTAAGGATTAGGGTAGGACCTGTGTGAAATGGGTTTAAACTTAATTTGTTTGGATTATAAGGAGCTGCTTGCTTTCTCTTGTCTTTCATAATTTAGTATTTACTCCTCATAAAGTCGAGGGTCATTAGTCATTTAGTAGATTGGAGCAATCATTTGAGGCTCGGAGGATCATTGTTCGGAGACTTTAACACATTTAATTGGCATGACTAAGCAAGCTTAGTTGATGCGATTAAATAGTGTTAAAAATCAAGGGTATGCTAGTTTGGAATGAGATATGATTGGTAGGGACAAGTTCTCTAAGCTCTATATATGCAAGTTAGGTTAATTCCACGGAGGCGATGGTTCAAGCCCTCGTTCTAGCACCAAAATGTTAACGAATTTATTGTTAACCTCAAATAGTGCAAGGAAGGGAACCTTAATTAATGATGGAATTTGGAGAGCCTATATTTAACCTCAACAAGTGTTGAAAAAAGTGACACTTGGTTGAGTTAAGGCTCAAGAGGAGTGAACAAGCAGGCTTGAGTCCATGAAGAAGTCATATGCATAGTCATGTGAAGTCATATGTACTTGAAGTTGATTCATACAGTTAATTGTATGCAAAAATAGAAATCAGGAGTATGAGTATTTTTGGAATTCAAAGAAAGCTATGATTAAGAAATCACAAGTGCTTTGAAATTCGAAAGTAAACCATAATTCAAGAAATCTTATTCTTATTCCATATAACGTTGAATGTACAAAGTCCCATGTGCAATGAACCTATTGGCACTAAAATCCCCAAATCAATTTAGGGTTACAAAGTTTAAAATATAAGAGAACGAGAAATGAAATATTCACCCCTTCTTCCAAGACCCCAGGTGCATATATATAGGGGTTGTCAGAGTATGACATGGCATGTTGATTTTGGCATTCATGATTCCCAGCATCGCCAATGTCGTATGGTGCTAATTCTTGTCCAATGATGACTTTTGACATTCTTGAGTGAATATTAGGGCTTCGGCATTGCCCCATTAATGGAGGCATGCAGCATCAATGGCTTCTAGCATTAACGACTCTTATTACAATGATTAACATCCTTTATTAGTGGGTGGTGATATCAGCTTAGATTGACGTAGCATGAAGCAGCATCAATAGGGAGTGACATCAATATGGAGCAACATTGAGAAGGGGTGACATCAATAGCTTTTGTGGATATTTACGACTTTCGACATCAACATAACATGTATAGATGTGTGGTGTCCTCCAAGTGTTATTGAAACACACCATCAACAAGATGAAGCATTGATTGTTGGCGGTATCAATAATAGGCATCATTGATTCAATACTAGTGGAGTAGTATTGGTAGTAAGATAGATTCGATAGCAATGGCATGCGACATCACTGTATAACGGCCTTAATAACAGATGGCATCAACGATGAGCAATATTGATAAAGTGCGGTACTGTTGAGTCATGTCGTCCATTTTATCCCCATAAGTGAATGGTGACATTGATAGGATACGACACCAATGAGGTGTGATACTGATGGCTCACGGTATTGATTATGTTCATCATCATTGGTTCTTTGATAAGTTACCGTGTTGATTCCATCTGGCATTGCTTAGCGACATAAAAGACTTGGCATTAATCATCCGACTTTATAGATGGTGAGAGGCGATGTTGTATATGACACTTTATTAATGAGATGCGACATTGTATGCCTCCGACATTTTTCCATCTTCATACTTTCAGCATTGGTTCACCTTCATTCCTTCGGCATTAACTACTGATGCGTTGTTATATCTATGTCGCATGTCACATATCTGCGAGTGCAATTATTGGAGTAACACTAATCAAATAGGAAAATTACCAAGCAAAAATCTAGAGTGGTAACTGCCAAACGAAATGAACAAAGATGGTCGAAGCTAATCCATTAACATCTGGAACAAACTATCTCCCATCCTTACGGACCCAACCAGTACAGTAAAGCCCGTATTGCATCATCTCCTTAGACTCTACCCCTTCCTCTATCTTCGCTATGATCTTTGCTAGTCTAGCGTCTAGTCTTTGACTAATACCAATCCGCTTGATCAAGGTAGGTTTGATCGTTAGGCTAGCCAATACTTCCGCTCCAACTCACATCAAGATCTAAAATCATAACTGGCGATAAATTCCAACTACTTCCACTCTAGGAACTCTAACCATTGCTGTTGGCGAAGGTTAATGTCCTTTTGGAAAAATAGATACTTCAACGACTTATGGTCCATATACAATTCGAACCTCTCCCTAAGCAAATAACGCCTCCATATCTTCAACATGAATACTATCGCTGTCAACTTCAAATCATGAGTCGAATACATCCTCTCATCCGGTTTCAGTTATCGACTAGTGTAGGTTACAACCTTTCTCATCCACATCAACACCGCACCAAATTCAGTACCACATGCGTCTGTGTATACTGTTAGCTCCTCATTCCCGCTTGGAATGACTATATCGATGCACTCATCAATCTCTCCTTCAGGCTTATGAATTCGTGCTCGCAACTCGCTTCCCAAATGAAAGTCAGATTCTTCATTGTCAAGTTGGTTAACGACGCTACTACCTTGGAGAAGTCTTGGATGAAACGTCTATAGTATCCCATAAGTCCAAGGAAACTTCTCACACTTGTAACAGCCTTGGGTCGATCCTAGTCCTATATTGCCGCCACCTTTGTAGATCTACAATAATACCTTGCTCACAAACAACATGACCTAAAAATGATACTTCCCTCCTCTAGAAGTGACACTTTGAAAACTTCGCCTTCAGTCCGTGCTTTGTTAACACCTCGAGCACAATCTTTAAATGCTCCTTGCGTTCTTCCTCTTGCCTCCCCCACTAGATTGCAGTTTTGAATCTTTTTGGGAGCAACAACTGACTCAGGCTTAGGATACCGACTTTCATGTCAAAGAGCCTTCTCTACCAACCACTCATAAAATCCAGATAGCGTTCGAAACGCTGTAATTAGCACACTCTCCTTCGCCACTCTTAGTTGATGAAACCCTATCGTAAGTTCTAATTAAGAGAACACCCTAAGACCATGTAGCTGATCAAATAAGTCATCAATATGTAGGAGCAGATACTTGTTCTTTTTTGTTACCTTATTTAGCTCATGGTAATCTGCACAACCTCAAAGAGTTATTTGCCTTACTGGCTCCTCTTCATCGCATCCTCTAACTCCATATCATTAAAGATGTGTTCTTAGGTGTCTTGCCAATCCTGCACTTCAATGGCTATTCCATCCCAAGGAATGGCTTGCCTCCCAAAGTATCCTTGTTAGCCCTTGAGCCATCGTTCAGTTTGCCTCCCAAAGTAGAGTAATTCTTGTGCTTGCACTAAAGCAACACTACCTACAGCTGTAGAAGGAGCAACTTGGACATTTTGAACCATGTTCTACACCATCTTAGCGAACATGTTTTGCAAGTCGGGGTTGGAAGCCTTCGATCCCACCCCCCAACTCTAGAAATGGAGTTCCTAACAGCATTCCTTTTTAGCCAGCTCGTTCTTACAAGTTGTAATAAGAATAATCAGTTTCTCTAAAAGGAATAAGTGGTGTCCGTGAATGCAATGCGACTATCAATTAAAATATATCTGCATTTATTTGAATATAATCATCAAATTCTAGTTTCCAAGAATATTACAACTAAATTTTGTAACCACACATAATACATGTACCAATAACAATTATCAAAAAGGCAATAAAAATTATCAATTAACTAAAAATAACCATTTTTCACTGCACTTAATAAAGCAGTAATTATAATCATATTATTTTTAGTGTTGTAAGTAAACGCAATTACATCAATGTATAACTTAAAAAATACAACTATATAAACCAAATGTGGTAAAACCATATTGATTAGAATAGCACTATTGACCTGAAAAATAATTGCATAACACTAATGCGGTTACCTTATAATTTAAAATCTAACTGCATTTTTTGATTATAATAATCAAATTCTAGTTCTGTAATATTATAACCAAATTTTATAACCACATATAATACATGCACCAATAACAATTATCAAAAAGGCAATAAAAAATTATCAAGGTACATAGGCGGATTTAACCCAATAGACTTCAGGGTTATCAAGGCCGGTGAGTACAGAGCGACGGTTGTAGGGCCCAAGAATCAGGTATAGGTAATAACATGAAGCCATATAGAATGGAGTTGGTAGATAGATGATGCAGGATGCTTGGAATGTGAATATTAGCTTGGATTGGCATAGCTTGATGGAAGCCAAGGGGTCGGCATAGCTTGGATCGGCATGATTTGATGGAAGGCATAGCTTGGATCAGCATGACTCAATGGAAGCCCATGGATCGACATAACATTATGGTAGAGGATGGATCGACATAGCCTTGAGGAACAAAAGGGATCGACATGGCCTTGTTAAACAAGATGGATCGGCCTAGTAGAATGGGAGGGATCGGTATACTCAAGCAAGAGAGGATCAACATGTGTTGTTTGGTTGGATCAGCATAGGCAATGGTATTTAGTTCAACGTGATGTGTCAATACCAGGAGGGATCGACATGGTAAGTTGGGTGGATAGCCAGCGTAGATGGAATCGTTAAGGGATTGACACTGTGAAGGGCCATAATAGGGATCGGCATGGTAGCAAGTCCAGGGGTCGGCGTATATCCTAGGAACACTATGGATCGGCATAACACTCTAAGCAAGATGGATCGGTATACACCTATAAAACTAGAGGGTTCGGCATGTCATCCTATGAAGGGATCGGCATTCTTCAGACTAATATGGAACTAAAGCAAGGATTGAGCAAAAGTAAGAGCTCCACACATCCAAACACCCTGATATTTGAGACACCATCATATTAGAGCATGAGGAAGCTACCATAGGGGTCATTGCCCCAAACTCAACATATGGAGGGATCGGTACCGATCCATCTCTATTGGAAGTTGGGCCTAGCGCTACCCATGGTGGGCCCATATGGATGTGAAGGTCCTGTTGTCGAAGTTTCACCTATAAATACAGCAGGCAAAACTTCAGAAAAGGGGATCTTCTTTCTACTTCTCTTCATCTTCTACCTAGGCGATACTCTGTCAATTTCACTCTTGAATTTCACGGATTTGTAACTGTAATCAACTATGTAAACTAGTAAAAGATCATTGGAGTGGACGTAGGTGGAGTTTGCCGAACCACTATAAAACTTGTGTGTTCCTTTACTTTTTCTGCTATTGATTATGTGATCTACGTGCTTGTCTTTCTATTTGGATATCATTTTGGAATTCGGTGCTTTCACGTACAACATGGTGTTTTGATCAATTTTGGTGCAAACAATATATATATATACATACATATATATATACATATATATATATATATAATAAACCATTCTAATAAGTATAGAACATATGTAGTGTAATATAATTTGTTCTTACAAATTTGCATAGATAAATGACAATCATGAAGTTAGTTTTCAAAAAGGACACAAAACATGTACAAACTATAAAGATTGATTAAGAAATGTTAAGATAGCACTCACTATGAAAAGCTCTATCATATTATCACCAACGAGCCAATAGCTAAAATCAATAAAGTTGCCACAACCAAACAGATTAAGGCTTATGAGGAGTTGTTAATAAACTATGAGCTTGCTCATTTCTGTGTGTTGTCTACGATAAGCATCAAGCTCTAAAGTTAACATGAATATTTATGAAATATTCAAACATCTACATAAGTTATATGGTGAGCGGTCTCATATCGCGAGGTATGAGATTTCATGGAAATTGTTTCACATGAAAATGAGCAAGGGCACCTCAGTCCAAGATCATGTACTTAATAAATTGGGTACACTAAACAATATTTCGAGTTTGGTACTACTTTTGACACTGAGCTTTAGACTGACTTGATTCTCGGGTCATTAACTCCATAATTTGATCTGTTTATATTGTACTTCAATATGACCTCATTGACGTGTATTGTCATGGACCTCCTTAATATGTTAAGTGTGGTCGAGAGAAAGTCATAAAGGAACTAAGTGCGATGCTCATTGTCAAGGGTTGCTTTTCCTTGAATAGTTAAAAGAAGAGAAAATGCAAGTCTAAATCTAAGGAGCAATGGTAAGGCAAAGGCACAAGAGAAAGGTGATTGTCACTTGAAGATGGGACATTGGAAGAAAAACCGTGTAGACCACTTAAAGAGGCTAAAGGGAAGGAATTAGATTCCACTCCTAAAGGTACTTTTCATATAGATAACCGTTTATCTATATGTGCTTTTGGTTGGTTTTAGATATTGGATCTAGAACTAATATATGTATTTCATTACAGGGAATTAAGAGCAAATGGCTTGTGATAAGAGGTGCATGGATTTTCAAGTTGCAAATGGAGCTATGGTAGATGCAGTTGTGATGGTAGAATATCATGTAAAACTTGCGAGTGGATATGAGAATAATTGTAATTATATGCCAAAATTTTTGATTGAATCATATCCATCTCTTGTTTGATAAAGGACAGATATAGTTTTATTTGCAAAGACAATATTATGAATATTTGTTTTAAAAATAAAATAGTTGGATTTTGTGCTTTAAATAATGGTATTTATTTTCTTAATTTTGAATCATATATTTGCTGTTGAGAATAATAATGCATCTAAAGTGGATGATAGTTGTCTTTGGCGTTGTAGATTAGGCCATATTAATAAGAAACGACCTAAGGAGCTAAGAAACAAAGGGTTTCTACCATATTTGATTCTGAATCATTCGATACTTATGAATTGCGTCTCAAAAGGTAAAATTATCAAGCACCCATTTTGTAGGAGCAATGAAAGAGTTAATGAACTGTTAAGACTAGTACATACTAATTTATGTGGTCTGATGTCTATAATTATCAAAGGTGGCAACTCATACTTTGTTACATTCACTGACGATTTTTCTGGATATAGATATGTATATCTTATGAAACAAAAATAAGTGGTCTATGAGAAATTCGTTGAATACAGGAATCAAAGTCGGAAACTAGACTAATAATAAAATAAAAATACTTTGATCTAATCGAGGAGGTAAGTACATTAGATATAAACTCCAAGAGTACCTAAAAGAGAATGAGATTCTCTCTCAAGTCACTTCTTTATTTACTGCACAACACAATGGTGTTTCAGAAAAGAGAAATTGAACCTTGTTAGACATGGTTCGATCGAGGATAACTAACACTGAGTTACCTCTTCCATCTTGGGATATGCACTTAAAACCCTGACATATATGTTGAATAGTGTACCATCCTAATATGTGCCTAATATACCATATGAGCTATAGAATGGGAAGAAATCCCACCTTAATTATATTAAGGTTTGGGGTTGTCAGGCTTACGTTAGGAACGTAAACCGTAGTAAGTTAGGGGTAAGTTCAGTCTTATGTAAGTTTATAGGGCATCCAAGAGATTCTCATGGACATGTATTCTATCATACTAAGGAACAAAAGGTTTTTGTTTATAGACATGCTATCTTTTTGGAAAGGAAAATAGCTCCCTCGAAATTAATGGCAGTAAGATAGTGTTGGATGATATCTAAGAAACTTCCATAAAAATTGAATACATAAACAATAATTCAACACCCATTGAAAATAAACAACCTTTTCGAAGATCTAATAGGGAATCTCCAAGAAAACTTAGATTTTTTTTCATTCATGATGATGTTCCTATCATGTATCAAAAAGTCTTGGAAACTAAAGACACTTCCTTGTGTCTTGATGCGGTAAATACCGAGATGGATTCCATATAGAAACAAAGTATGGTCCTTGGAGAATTTACCCGATGGGGTGAAAGCCATTGGCTGCAAATGAATCTTTAAGAAAATGATCGATGTAGATGAAAAGGTTGAAACATATAAAGCGAGGTTGGTCACAAAAGGGTCTCGTCAAATGCATAGTGTTGATTATGAGGAAATGTTTTCTCCAGCCATCATGTTTAAATCCATTTGGATACTACTTGCAATCTCCGCTTATTATAACTATGAAGTTAAGAAGATGGATGTTAAGACATCATTTCAAAATGGTAATTTAAAAGAGACTATTTATATGTCATAGGAAGAGGGTTTCAAAGTCAGTAGGAGCGGCGATAAAGCATGTAGACTCTTAAAATCAATTTATAGTCTTAAGCAAGCATTAAGAAATTGAAACGAGTTTTTTGACAAGGTAATCAAACAAATTCGATTTAAGGCAAAACACAAAGAAAGCGTGTGTATACAAAAAAGAGCAAAATGGTGCTATAACATTGTTAATGTTATACATCAATGATTTACTATAATTGATAATGATGTACCAATGTTATAATTAGTGAAATTTAAGGATTTTGGTGTGGCATCCTATATACTATGTATAAAGATCTATAGAGATAGATCTAAGAGGATATTGGGACTATCTCAATTTATGTACATAGATACAATACTAAGTCGATTTAGCATGGAAAATTCCAAGCATGAAAATGTTCCAGTATGACATGGAAATGTCCTTTCTAAGAAGGACTCCCTATCTACGGATGAGGAAAAGCCATGCATGGGATTGATTCTTTATACTTTGGCAATATGACCAATAATGTATGTCATGTTATGTACAAGGCTACATAATGCTTTTGCACTATATGGAGTAAGTCAGTATCAATCAAATCCAGGATAAAATCATTGGACAACAATTAAGATCATCCTTAAGAATTTAAGAAATACTAAGAATTTTTTTGAATTATGGAAACTACAAACTCCTTATGAAGGGGTATCAGACTCTAGTTTTCCAAGTGATATTAACGAAAAAACAAGTCAGCCTCGTGGTTTGTGTTTACCTTTAACAAAGGGATTATTATTTGGAAGAGTTCCAAATAAGTAGTTGTTGCTGATTCTACCATAGAGGTTGAGTACATTGCCTTGAACAATGTTGCAAAAGTAGTGGTGTGGATGTTCAAATTCATTAATGAGCTAGAAGTGTTCCTAAATGATGAAGGTCCAATGTTATTGTATTGCAAAAATAATGAGGAAATGCGGATTGCTAAGGAATTGCGAGCTCACGAGAAGTCGAGACACATCCTCCATAAATACCCAATGATCATGCATTTTATTAGCGACAGAGAGATCATGATCGAGAGAGTGAAAATAAAAGATAACATAGTAGATCCATTCATTAAGGTGATTTCTCGATCTGTTTTTGGAAGACAGAATGAAGGCCTAGAGATGAGGCTCTGTAATTGGCCTCAAGTGCAAGTAGGAGATTGATATAGTTAATGGTATGTCATAGGAGAAATTATGTAATTTTGTTATATAAACTTAACTATATAAATAATCTTGTTTGTAATAAAGTATGCTTTTGGTTTAGTTTTCTACTATATACATTGTATATTATACTATAAATAATTAATTAATCACATTAAGCATTTATAAGTATAAATCTATAAGAATGGAGTTTAATCGATTGTTGGTACGAATGTGTTTGTAATAATGATTATTAAATCGGTATAAATAAAATACTAACTCCTCAAATGTTCCTAGTAAAGATATATCGAGAAAAGAATATTAATACATCCTTTGAGAGTAGTATATGTAGCGCTATCCGTATGATGGAGGATGATTTACTCATAACCTTTGAGAGGACAATAATAAGTTATGTAAGTTTGGAACGATCATAGAATGACTCGATGGAAGTTTTCCATAGTTAAACTAAGTCAAAAAGATCTCATAATAACAACATGCAAGTAGTGTTCTGGCTTAGGGGTACGGTCAATCTTAAGTAGCTAGGTTATACATTGATTATGGTTAAATACTTGGCATGACGACCTTGTTACGACCATAGTTGGGTATATGTTGAACTTCTTGAAATAAGACACAACCCAAGAGAGGATTCATCTCCTTCTTTATAGAAGGTTAGTATCACCATAATTCCTGTATGTTGGCATCATAATTGACCACCATCACCTAATAGTGCGAAAGTACCAATGTACAATCACAAATCATAGGTAGTATCTAATGTGGAGAATATAATATGAAGAATAAACAAATTAAAAATGAAAGCAAGTAAAGAGACACGATTTATAGTGGTTCGGCTAACTCCGGCCTACGTCCACTCCAGAATAATCCTTTTATTTACATTGTAGTTTGATTACAGTTTCAATCCAAAATCCAAGAATAAAAATGGCAGAGTATTGCCTAGATAGAAGATGAAGAGAAACATAATGAAGGTCCCTTTTCTGAAGCCATGTCTGCTGTATTTATAGGAGAAGATGTACACGGATCGGGCTGAAACTCTGACAGAAGATTCAAGAGACCAAGACAAAGTCACCCAGAAATTTCCAAGCCCATTGGGGCCCACAATAGGGATCGGTACCGATCCCTATTTTGGTGCCTAAATGGGGTGAGATCCCTCCAGGGGACTCTCCAAGTTGTATTGTGCTTATCCTCCAAGTTTCGTGTCATTTGGATCAACAGAGCTCGATTTATTGATTGCTGAATGCATGTCGATCCCTCCTTTCTCGGTGAAGCAGATCGAACTCTCTATTACGCACAATCCATGCCAATCCCTTCCAAGCATTGAGGTATTCCGATCCCTCTTGGATTCATATGACCGATCCCTGCTCAACTAAGCCACGCCGACCCCTTGTTTTTCCGAATATGCCGAACCCTTTGATGCACTAAGCCATGCCGACCTCACCAAGCTATGCCGATCCCCATATATTGGAGCACGCTGACCTTAATAAGCTGTGCCAACCTGTGCAGTTAAAGCGCTCCGCAGATTCAATGCGGCGGATGTGCAAAAAGTCATAGCGGGGATACAACGAGGATATAGCGGGATATAGCGGATGACCTTAAAATAACATATAAAACTTGTACTTAATGTTTTTACAAATATATAAATGGTAATTAAATGAAAAATTAACATTCAATTGAATTATAATTAATACATAAATAATTTTAAATAAAAACATGTGCGGATATACTGTAAATAAACATAAAACTTTTATATAACATAATTGAATTTAGTAGAATATTAGAGTATTTTCATTTCTGAAAATATATTAAAAATTCAATTAAATAAATTAATTGGATAATTTTTATAATATATAAATTTCATTTTTACATTTATTTCTTTTAAAGAAGATATAGCAGAAATAGCGGAATATAGCGGGAATAACGGGATATAGCGGGGCTTAAAGCGGAAAGGCTATATAGAAAAATCGTAGCGGTAGAAATCCGCTATGAGATATAGCAGGGTTATAGTGGGGTAATAGCAAGGCATTAACTGCACAGGTGCCGACCCTTATATGCATGCAGACCTCACCATGCTATGCCGATCCCTGTATATTGGAGCATGCCAACCTCACCAAGCTATGTCGACCTATGCGCCACTACCTATGCCGAGCCAAGCTATATTCCATATTTCAAGCACACTGCATCATTTATCTACCAACTCCATCCAACTCTGGTTTCGTATAACTATTTGTACTTTACCTTCGGGTCCTACAACCGTCGCTCTGCACTCATCGGACTTGATAATCGTAAAGTATGTTGGGTTAAATCCACCTATATACTTCCTTGACAAAAGGCGGGTTAATACTTTGCCCCTCAAAACATGCCTTGCGTTAGGAATGCGTGTTTTTAATTGCCGAAAGTTCAATGTTCGAAACCCGTTGATGACCTGTGAACAAATCAGTGGTCTTGCCTGACTGTTAGTAACGATCGTTCGGGACCGTTAATCAAATTCATAGCCATCCCAGGCTGATGATGATCGCACGAGATCGAGTGTCTGTTCGAGGCGAAATGCGATCATTCGGGATCGAGTGTATGTTCGAGGCAAAATGTGATCGTTTGAGATCGTGTGCCGTTCGAGGCGAAATGTGATTGCTCGAGGTCGTGTGCCGTTCGAGGTGAAATGCGATCGTTTGAGATCGTGTGCCGTTCAAGGCGAAATGAGATCGTTCGAGATCGAGTGCCGTTCAAGGTGAAATGCGATCGTTCGAGATCGTGTGTCATTCGAGGCGAAATGCGATCGCTCGAGATCGTGTGCCATTCGAGGCGAAATGTGATCATTCGAGATCGATTGTCGTTCGAGGCGAAATGTGATCGTTCGAGATCGTATGCCGTTCGAGACAAAATGCGAAAGTTCGAGGTCATGTGCCGTTCGAGGCGAAATGTGATCGTTCAAGATCGAGTGTCGTTTAGGGAAAAATGTGATCGTTCGAGATCGATTGCGAAATGTGATTGTATGGATGGGACTCAAAATCATCAATGTCAGATTTCACGTTCGAGTGAGTATAACCAAGTACCAAAAGGGAAACATAAACAAAAACTAAAGACTACAATGCATGCATTTCCGGGTGCGACGGTTCATTGTCATCTCAGAGCATGCCTAGGGACCGTTCTCGATCCCGTACACGTGTAAGTGACTTAGCCGTTTTATTGTGGGGTTTATTACTTATTCTTTGCCATTCTGGTCAATTGATGACAAGTTGACGCCTCGATCCTGGGAAGTTCCTATTCGATGCGGATGGTGGTTGCTCCTGTTCCTTTGCCGCTGCCCGAATTCTCACGTATTGCAACAGCCTGTTGTTCTAGACATGTCCGTCGATCTCATCCTTTAAGTGCATGCAGTCGTTTGTGCTATGCCCGTTCAGCTCATGGTACAGACAGTATTTATATGATTTCTTTTCATCGTTTGTAGGGTCTCTCCTCATTGGCCTTCGATAGAGGATCTGCTCCCTAGTATCCAAATATATCCGTTCCAATGTTTCAGTCAATTTTGTGTAAGAGGTGAACCTCGGTTCCCTTCGTGGATGCTTCGATCCATCAAAGCCATCCTCTACTTTCCGTTTTCCTTTATCCTTTATTGAACCTTCCTCAGACGGACCTCCACCTTCACAGCATTCACCTCCGGTTTGTTTGCTCATGCGTCTTTCTATCGCAGGAACCTTTCTTCTTCATGATAAAACTTCCTGAGATCCATAGGCGGATCCCATGCCAACGAATCCTTGAACTCCATCCATCAACAATTCTAGATACAGCTGCCATCAAAACCATGGATGGATCTATATATTAGCTCCGTTCCTATGTTCCCGATTCTGATTTTGGTTTTGTATTCCAGCAGCTCCTATGGCTCCAGCCTCTCCGATTTGTTGGAGTAGATTCTGCATCATTTCCTTCTGCCTTTTTAGCATCCTCTCCTGCATAGCATCCATCATCATTTCCATTTCATCCCTGGTGATGTAGATAGATGCTTGATTAACTCTAGCTTCTGAGGAAGCCTCTTGACTCCCTTCCGGTAGCACTTTCCTTGTTGATTGCCTAGCCATTTCTTTCTACATCCAAGTACCCAAGTTTCCAAATCAGCGGGTGCAATTTTTCTCAGTGAAAGCACCAAAATGTTGGCGTCAAAATCGTCCACCAACACCCAACAGTGTAAAAGCACCAATATACAATCACAGATCACAAGTAGTATCTGATGTGGATAATATAACATGAAGAATAAAAAAATTAAAAATGAAAGCAAGTAAAGAGACAAGATTTATAGTGGTTCGG
Source organism: Allium fistulosum (assembly GCA_030737815.1). Taxonomy (NCBI): domain Eukaryota; kingdom Viridiplantae; phylum Streptophyta; class Magnoliopsida; order Asparagales; family Amaryllidaceae; genus Allium; species Allium fistulosum. The sequence goes on from CM060904.1 coordinate 1,136,450,781, forward strand.
CTAACTCCGGCCTACGTCCACTCCAAAATAATCCTTTTATTTATATTATAGTTTGATTACAGTTTCAATCCAAAATCCAAGAATAAAAATGGTAGAGTATCACCTAGATAGAAGAAGAAGAGAAACAAAATGAAGGTCCCTTTTCTAAAGCCATGCTTGCTGTATTTATAGGAGAAGATGTAAATAGATTGGGCTGAAACTCTGACAGAATATTCAAGGGACCCAGACGAAGTCACCCAGAAATTTCCAGGCCTATTGGAGCCCACAATAGGGATCGGTACCGATCCCTATTTTGGTGCCCAAATGGTGTGTGATCCCTCCAGGGAACTCTCCAAGTTGTATTATGCTTATCCTCCAAGTTTAGTGTCATTTGGATCAATAAAGCTTGATTTATTGATTGCTAAATGCATGTCGATCCCTCCTTTCTCAGTGAAGCGAACTAAACTCTCTATTGCGCACAATCCATGCTGACCCCTTCCAAGCATTAAGGTATTCTGATCCCTCTTTGATTCATATGACCGATCCCTACTCAACTAAGCCACGCCGACCCCTTATTTGTTTGAATATGCCGAACCCTTTGATGCACTAAGTCATGCCGACCTCACCAAGCTATGCCGATCCCTATATATTGGAGCGTGCTGACCTCACTAAGCTGTGCCGACCTTTATATTCATGCCGACCTCACCATGCTACGCCGATCCCTGTATATTGGAGCATGCCGACCTCACCAAGCTATGCCGACCCATGCGCCCCTACCTATGACGATCCAAGCTATGTTCCATATTTCAAGCATCCTGCATCATTTATCTACCAACTCTGGTTTCGTATAACCATTTGTACCTTACCTTCGGGTCCTACAACCGTCGCTCTGCACTCATCGGACTTGATAATCGTGAAGTCCGTTGGGTTAAATCCACCTGTATACTGCCTTAGAAAAAGGCGGGTTAACAACGTATGACTGAAAAGTCGAAATATATGCCAAATTAAAATAGTTAATTGATAAATGTTATCAGATTAAACTAATCACTTTAAAAGTTTCTTAAGCAATTAAATACAATATTAATATTTTTTTTGACTATGGACCAAACTATAGAGATCTAAAGGATACAGTGATGATGAAAAGAATACATGTACAAATTATCGTTACATGATGAACTTGTTTAGACTAGAAATACAATTTCATCTAAATGGTCCGTAAGCATTAAATTGGCCCTATACTGTACTTTAGCAAAGTTCGTACAAGCTTCAGTATTTTAATTGTTTAAATACCGACTATGGATCGAGCTCACACCAGAGAGTCAACACAACTAGTTTGTTAATTATTTCCGAGTTCAACCAACGTAACTTTATAAATGTTATAAATTAATATAAATGTTATATTAATATTTTTGGTTATTTTAATTATTTATTTAATGTTTAAATCAAACGGAATGATGTGTAAAAGTTATACAACGGTTCGATTGGTTTAGGAGCTAGAAATAAAATATTTAAATGGCGGTTAAAATGGGGTCAAATTAGTCATTGGCATTGCTTAGTCAAATGCTAAGCCGCCGCATATGGAGCTAAGGGAAGGCTTTACCAAGCTTTTAAAATAAAAAGAAAATCGTGAAGAAATAGGTGCAAACCCTTGGCTATAAATAGCCTAGCCACCAAATAATTTCTGAATATTTTTTCTATGCTCTCTCTTTCTCTAGCCATCTACCACCCTCCCTCCCCAAATCAGTGAAGCCATCATTTCAGCCCTACAAACTTAACTTGAAGAGGAGATTGTGAAGCTCCAAGTGGAAGTAAAAACAAACAACGTGTTAGAATCTTGGCGTGTCTTTTTCGCTGAATGTATGTACTTCTACATTTGAATATCATATTAATTTCGATGCCCGATCACCTTGTCCCATCTTTAATATATTTTTGTCCACATATTTATTTAAAAAGATATTAATTTTATGTACATATATTTAATAGTTAATTTATATTAACTTATTCATGTGTGTATATAATACACATATATTTATTAATCTATATTTGGAAAAATATTTGTTTCTAAATCTGAACACACACACACAAATACATATATATATATATATGTATATAATTTATATAAACATATTTAAAAAAATCATTTTTAATTTTTTTTCGATTTAAATAAAAAAAAGGTTTTTCTTAAGTGTTTGTTGATTCGGTTATTAATTATATATATATATATATCTGTGTGTGTGTAAATTGTTTTAAGTATTATATAATAAATTTAACATGGCTAAAAAACTAATAATAATCAATTTAGTATAAGTATAATTTTATATGATTTCATCTATGATATTATATTACATCATATCTCTACGCAAAATGGGTCGAAAGCCCAGGTTGGCGAAGGAGATTTCAGGATTTGTGGATAAATCAAAAGGAAATGTGTGTACCTCTCATTCTCCTCTCTTCTTCCTTCATCAATTAGCCACCGCTTTAACCTATATCCAAGATTTCATCTTTCTTCTTCAAATCTATAACAAATTCTTTAGAAATAACATTAAATCAAAGAGAAAAATAAGAGCAATCCAATCCAGATCATATCAACTCAAATAGAAAAAGATAAGCGCCAATTAAAATGAAACCAAAGAAGAAGGTTTGAAGATTTCAACTAAAAGCAACCAAACTTAACAAATCTAGGTGGGTGAGTTTATCTTAAAAATAGTTATGTTGTTATATATGCGTTAAATTAATCTTATATATATAGCTTTAAAACATGATTTAGAACAAATATTATTTAATTAATAATTTATTTGAATTGGACAGTTTGAAAGATTCTAAGTCAGTACTTTTTATAATATAATTGATATGAATTAGGAGGAGGGTAAATTGTGTTAAGATTCACCTTAAAAACCTATGGAGATATGATTCTTTACAGTTTATACAAGTTAATTTCGACCATAGTATACTTTATATGGTCAATTTGACAAATTACATAAAAGATTCAAGGTTTGGTAAAAATTTGAAAAACATAAGGGCGGTTCTGAGACCTATCCGAGACTTACCTGAGGCTAACTCCGAGCTAGACCCAGGAAAATGCGGGACAAGCTCCAAGTGTCAAAAGCAAATGAATTAACAATCGTTTTAGCATATTCGAATATGCTAATGAATATGAATAAGTGTCTATTAAAGTGAAATAATAATGAATTATGTGTTGTGTTCGATGTCCGAAAATAAGATCGAATGACGAATGAGCCAAATTGGACAAAATAGCAAGTAGAAATGTTGGACAGTTGAATAGTTAACTAATGATGTTTATTTAGTCGACTTGTGCACTATTAATAAAAATATATTAATAAGTTAGCAATCGACTGATTGAATTGAACCACTTAATCGATCGATTTGGACCACTTAATCGATCGATTGTAAGTTGCACTAATTGTACTTAGATATGGTGTAGGCTAAGTAAAATAGTTTCAGGGATATATTTCCCACTTTGTTGACGTTCAAAAGTTCATGTAGCATTATGATATCATATAATATGACACTAAATGCGGGCATGCGATTGTATTGTAATGAGAGAGCTCTTATTATTATTTTTAGTGCCATGGTTGCACATTTAAATATGTAAATCGTTAGGAGAATGGAGATATCCATATTAGTAGGATTTACGTCATTTGATTGATGAACCTGTGGGGAATCAATTTGTTTTTCGATTCATGTATGCTATCAGTTGAATGATATGGAGCATAGGACACATTAGTATATCATCAGGATTTTATACTCGATGTAATATACTATATAACAGTTTACCATCGAGGTTATTTACTCAATATATCGTTAGGTGGTGTACCATCGGGACTTTATACTCAATGTATTATAATGTATGCATAGTTTACCATCGAGATTGTGTATTGGATGTATTGTTATGTTTACCCAATATTTGGATGTCCAACCTTCAGTTGAGATCCAAGTGGATTATTATTGAACTTAAGATGTGTTATAGGTTGTTGTCTCATATTGTATAAGTTTGCTATCGTATTGGGTATAGTTGTATAGGATCAGGTAAAAAAACTAGGTTGTGTGGATAATAAATGTTAATTTAATTACCTATTTGCACTATGCCATTAGTGATGTTTCTTATTCACCAGACTATGCCTGACCCCTCTCTCTTTCCTACATTGTACATACTTTACAGGATGTGTGAGGATCGCCTTACACCTTCTGCACCCAATATACATATATACTATGCTATGACGATGCCCGATCGATGTAGGACAGTTGCCAAGGGTTGTAAAGCAGGTAAAACAATCACATAACCTGTCATATATCTCACAAACATCGAATAAAATATAGTAATTGTGGTAGATATTAAAAAGGCAAGATAGTAATAACTAAATGAACCATAGAATCATGGTGCATAGGTTTATACAGTTATTCAGAACAATAATAAAGTTTATGCAACTGATAAATAAACTCAAATGATAAATTGTCTCTAAATAATATAAATGAACACTATATAGACTCCATAGTGTTGCATACCGGAATAAGCAATAATAAGCCCAAAATATAAATATAAAAAAGCGTTGCCTCTTGCTAGTCTATCTATACAACTCTATGTGTCGTCTACACCATCTATCTAGTCTATTCATTTAAAAGTATGCGAGATAATAAGAAGCAAAGCATAAAATATCAAGTTAGAAAATAGTCTAGTGTAAGCAATAAATAATAATAAAATACTATGAAAGTCGGTATAGTCTATAGGACATAGGGAATAGGGAATCATACCAAACTTGTCCCTACATCCAAAGTTAGCACATAATAATATATGCTAATATATCATCTACTATCATCATAAAGGTGTACTTTGTCCTAAGTACAATATCAGATGTCTAGGTATCCACATCCATAATACCTACATCCTATAATATCCTTAGAGTGGTATGAAAAACATGGTAAACATAGCATCCATTAAACAATCCTCACTCTTACTTATGTGATTTGGATATTGTAACTCATATGACCATCAACCACCAAGGATTAATGGAAAAATCCTAATTTCTAAGTATTTGAACGTTAGCCAAATGCTTACACTAGAACCCTTTAATGATCCAGGGTACACGGATCTTTCAACAATCCAGAGTATCTAACTAAGTACCCAGTGACTAGTCTCACGTATCTTTGCTTATGAGTACATTAGAAAAAACTCTGATTATCAATGATATCTTCCAACATGTATCCGAGCCCTTCCTCACTCCATCTGTTTCCATTCATTATAACAGAACCATTCAACATTCCACTTTCCATAGGAGAACCCTTCAATGTTCTACCCATGAGTTCCCTTTAACGAATCCGTCCTTATGGGTCATCTTGATGACTCCATTAGCATCGAGTTGTTATCATCGGAACACAACTCCATAATCATCGAGTCATCATCACAAATTCCCAAAGTTATCACGTTGAAGCATCACATTATCACTTGATCATCGAAATCACTTGGCGTAGAGAAATAACATCAAATTCAAGAGTCAACCGCATGAACAAAACACTATGTCGCGCTCCTCGAAGACTCCTTATCATTTATGTCAAAGATTGGCCTAATCGGCCATCATCAATAGTGTAAATACTGACTACTTCTTGTCATGTACTTAGTCATAAACTCAAAATACAAACTAAGTAAAAACATTCAGTGTCCATCCTGAAGTCCTAAGCACATGCGCAAGTTATTAATGGATTAAAAGTATATTTAAAATATAAACTAATTAAAAACTTAATTTTTCAACATATAATAATCTTGTAAAATCAAACGTTAAAAATAATTTGAAGGTTATCTTGAGAGATCATTTTGAAACAAGAATTCTTTTAAAATCATTTTTGAAATTTAGAATATTTAAAAACCATTTGAAAAGAAGAATAAAGAAGGATCAAAGAAGTGTTATCAGGGTTTAAATAATAATCCATGACTCTATAACTTATATGAATATCTTGAATTCCTCAATACTCATGAATCTTCAATCTCTAACTCTTAAATCTCTATATCACCCTCTTGAATCTTCTCTTCATACTGTATAGTTTTCTTAATTAACATCTATCTAATATCCTACACTATATACTATATATAACTTGATAAAAACATTAGTATCTATATTTTATATAATGTCGTATGGTTGTTGTCATTAAAATCAATACCTAAGGTACCAACAAGGTTGAGTGATTCCTAGCATATGAGAAATACTTTGACTTATTAAGGTATTTTTGGCTTGTCCCTTATAAAACCAAAAAATTATGATTTAGAATTAATTCCGAGATTATAACAATTTAAGATGAAAAATAAATCCACCACGTGTATTATAATTTATTGGATAAAGAATTGCTAATAGAACCTATGCCAACTAGTAGCAGTGAGTAAATTACGGGTTTAAGGACGAATAAAAAGAAGAGTAGTACCCTTGAGTCCATAGGAAATAAGTGTGATGTTAATAAGGCATCATGGAGGCATAGAGAGAGGACTTCTCAAAGTTAGAATAAATCTCCTCAGTTAAATTATAGGTCTTATTCTTATATGGGAGATAGTTGCAAAAATTCTTTTTGACTTGAATAGCCAAAGTGTTCATACATTGGATTTGGACACTGTATTGGATGAGATACTTGAGTTAATAATTTTAAGTATGAGAGGAGTCAAACCCTATGCACTTACAAACATTGTTAGATTGCATGATGAAGTTAGGCTTATATAAATTAAATTGTTTACATCTACTTCGATTTATGTTCTAAAATATTTGAGATGTTTTATAAAAAATATAACATTAGATGTTTGATATTAAGAAAATAAATTGGTTATGATTTTCTATGAATGTTTTAATATGAAATGTTTAAATTAAAACTTTTTGAAAGTTATTTAAAAATTTGAAATTAAAGATTTTAATTTAACAAAATTGTGTCATGTTTTTTTTCAAAATTAAATATTTGTTAAAGTTAAAAGAGAATTAGTGGCTTTCGAACTTACTAGTTATTGAGGTACAAGATTGGAAATCAAATATTTTTACTTAAGAACCGAATTGAAAAATTATCGATATTTTCAGTTGAAAATTGATTGAGATAGAGGAAAGTTACGTAGCCTATAATATTTGAACTGATTGTGGTGAACTAGCTAGAATAGTCAATGTGCCAATGTGCTGAGGACTTGCTAGTACTGAACATTATGGAATTATGAAGTATTGGAAGATTTGGGATGAAAGAAAATTTGGTATAGAGATCCAGTGGCCTTTTCAATTGATTTTCAAGTTAGAAGCATAAAGTAACATAAATATTAAAGAGTAACACCATTTTGTGTCACTTACCCAAATGTGGTTTGAGTTATCAAAGCTTAGTGCTAGATGACTTGGAAAATATGATTTGGCCAAAAACTTAATTAATTTTAAAGTAAGACAAGTGTAAGCCAAATTATTTTGTTATAAATCCATTTAGAATCAAGCTTTGGAAGTTAAATATTTTTAAGAATGAATATTTTTAGAATTATTGAAAAGATACCAGTTCTGGAAGTTGAAATTATAGTAAGTGTTTATGGAGGCTTGCGAATACATACTGTATTTGTCGAGGATTATAAGAAAATGATGTTTAAAGGACTTTTATGGAAGAAATTTAAAATAATTAATTTGTCAGTGGGATTCTTCTTTTTAATATATATATATGTATTTTCAAATATAAATTGAAAATTTTATGATATAAAATCTTAAATGTATGTATTAATAAATGATTTAAAATTTTATAATTTATTTTTGGATTCGATATGAATATAGTCAGTAGCCAAAATGAATTTAATATATATATATATTTATGTGTATATAAGATATATTGTTTAAAAATGTTTGAAATTGGCTATTTATAAAATAAAATGACTTATGTTTATGTATATGATAAATGGTTATAAATATATAAAATAATTGGCATTAGAGTTAAAATATAAAAAAAATTCTAGGCTTTTTGACTTATTGCTTAGGCATATGACTCTAGAAGAAGTTCAGCAATTGGATAGGAGAGTTCCAAATTGGGGAAGAGAGATATCATACTAATAGCTAGAGAGATGAGTAGGTCCAAATTATTTTTTTGTGACGTCACAGAGAAGAGACGTTAATTGAACAATAAAATATTGGATAGAGTTCGTATAAAGGAGATTTGGCTTAAGGTATGTTCATATGATATGGAAGTTTTGAACATATAGTTGAAGTAGGTTTACACACGAAAAGGTGAATAGTAAAAGAGATGTTAGTGGTTTTAAAGTTCAGTTGAATGGATTTCATTACCTAATCGATTGAAGAATTATTTAGGAAGTGGTTGGAAATTATTTAAATAAGGCCTGGAGTTTGTTATGTGATTGGTTCCTGGTGACCCAATAGTGTTTTTATGGGATTCGACTTGATGTTCGGTCCATAGATTAATTTTTATTGAATAGTTGACATTCGTTTTCTTTCATACTATATCATCGAGGAAATGGTTAGTGAGGAGGCGAATAACGTTTAAAAGATTTTTGTTATTTAACATCACTGGTAAAGGTAGACGATTTAGGTTGTCGATGGGTGTGGTTGATCCAATGTTTCGGGTAATGTTACACCACACATGTTTGCCTTCGGCTTGGAAGATTATAGATAACCAAATAAGTAGGTTGTCGTCTTACCGTATATATTCTGGCAATATATATAAAACATTGATGCTAAGTTGTTGTAACAACTATGAGTACATTGTTTGGGTTGGATGTGACATACGTTCCACATCATGTTCACTAGGATAGGACATCATCCATTTTAGATGTTCATAGATGTGGTTTTGGACACAATGCTATTTAAGTTATTGACTATTATGTCTATTAAATTATTATAGCAAGACACCATCCCATATTGAGTTGTCTCGACAATAGTATGGTTGAAGTAAAATGGTGAGAAGTTATGTTTGGAAAAGATGTCACTAGTTGTTTGAATAAAGGAACGGTTTTATATTGTAAAAGATATCCTTTTTGCCAAGGCAAGCCAGTTTTTATAGTGGTATGTCCACTTTTACAAATGAAAGTTGACAAGTTTGAGACCGAATGTCTCAGAAAATACAACTGACTCAGAAAAACAAATCATATAGGCATACATATCAATGCAACACCAAAGAAATCACAAAACAGAATAAGACAATAAGATATCTAGCAGACTACTGAGGCAACAAAACTCTACATGTAGGCATAATGTCCTCAGAATGCTTAAGCGTTATGTCTAGCATAGAAAACTAAATACCATCATCGAGATAATCCAGGATAAGAGTATCCATTTGCGGATATGAAGATCCTAGGGCCAGATGTGGAGGAGGAGGGGATGGAGGCAGAACAGGCACAACAACCACATAAGGAGTTGTATGCAAAGCGGAATCTATAGTAATGAAGGACTACGAGTTTTTTGTGTTCTCGTAAAGGATTTCACTAGGGGGTACAATGTTTGGCAAAGGCACTTTATTAGGCTTGGCATGCCAAACACAAGGAGGAGGCTTCTGCTGAGGAAGTGCCAGACCTGATTGGAGGGTATGATTACAAGAAGAGGACGAGTGTCCAAAAGATTTGCAAAACATGCAAATATGAGGCTTTTATAAGAAAAGAGCCATCCACTTTACCAATAACATGTTTAGAGAGACAAATAATTAGAGAGGACAAAATTTCTCTATCAATGGTTATTTCTACTAAGGCTCATGTATAAGCTAATCTACTACGACGCTCCGTTGCTTCGTCAAAACAAACAAGCTTTTCTATGTTGCCTACTAACCAGTCAAGTCCCGCTACTGGTTGGAAAAGAGAAGGGATGTTTATGAGATGAACCCAAACTATAATGAAGCAGACTTGTTCTCGAGCAATATCAATAGTGGGGGTCCAATGTGTAATAATAAATACCTTGTCTAAAATCGTAAACATCAAGTCATCGACTTGAGAAATTTTTATGGCAAGCTGGCATTTTTCAATGATCACCAAAAGCATTGGAGGAATAGGAAAATTGATTGACGATGTTTGTTTGGATGGCGGTACTTGCTTTATTGGAGTTTTCTTTGAGGAGCAACAACTAGCAGACAAATGGTGAAAAATTGACAAAGGAAGGAGGCTGTAAGCTTTTCCCTGATCTGGTAGATCTAGGCGAGAATGGAGCATTATAGTTGGCGACTTTAAGAAGGCCTTGTCCATACTATAGCAATGACCGATGAGAAAGAAGATTAAAGAGACAGGGTGGTGGAAAGAAGAGGCAAAGGGAGCATACGAAAGAGGGAGAGGCAGCTACAAAGAACAAAAGGGGTTTCAACCACCATTATTTTGAGGAAAAGTCATTGATTGTAAAAGATATCCTGGAATAAGTTGGAATTAATATCAAGAAATGGTTAAATCATGGAATTTGGATTTTCATTAGTAAAAGATATTTAGGACTCGGTTTGTGTATGACTATATAAGGTGGCATTACCAATGATCTAGAATGTAGTGTTCCAAATATTTGGAAAACGTAATTTGGAGGATCAAGAAAAAGATATTATAGGTTGCATGCATTGAGAATGCAGAGGAGATTTTCAGCGAAAAGGAGATTTGAAGACTTTTGTGTGATTTTGAGAAGGGGATAATTAGATTCTTTTTAATCATCACTCCAGTTGAAGATAAACTATCTATTCAAGGAAGCTATTATGAAAGATCGATTTAAGGGTGCATAGTTGGTGTTGCATAAGAGGTGCACGTGAATGATGTATCACCTAGTCGACTATGTTTAGTACTAAAATAATTGTAGGTTAGGATTTCACTTAGATTTTGGATTTTGTTTGCTATAATTTAATAAGTAAATAGAGTAGGATTACTTTGCTTGAATGTACACTTGTTTGTATGTTATAGAACTTAGGATAAAACTCTTATAGATTATAAACATGACACCTCCGTACCGTGATTGTTGGATGATTATAGAAAGAGATATCATAAGTAAAATGATACCACCTAAGTTAGATAAAAACAAAAAGAGAAGTTATGCTATATTCAACAGGTTAAGACATCACCCGATTTTGATGTTGTTAGGTGAAAATGATGAATAATAAGTGTTTCGAATTATTTGATGCTAGTTGAGACACCATTCACTTTTGACTTGTCTTACCTTAATATCCAGAAGATGAAGTGATCGATGAATTACAGGTATGATTTAAGGTGTTATGTATGTACATTTAGGAATTGTATAAGGCTACATTTCAGTTGGGGCATATTTATGCCAAGGTTAATGGTTATGGTGTATTTCGACATTAGCTTATCTAAATTGGACGTATGGATTGCAAATACTGGAGGTGTACATGTACATTTGCGGTTAGTGATTTAGTGTATATTCCAATAGCAAGTCGATAAGTTAAGTTGGGAAGGAAGATCCCATTGAGATACTTGTAAAGTGGATGAGAGAGTCCAATATGTTCATGTCAAATCGTTTATGGAAGATTTTTTCCATTTGCTTATTTGTTAATATAATTAGTTTATTTAAGCATGGGTGACTGGTTGCTATAGGTTATGACTCTTTGATTAGGGTATGATTTGATGATTTGGTTATTTGATTAGTTTATGATCTGAATTGTGCTTGTTTGATCTTGATATATTTTATATGACTTGATTTTTGTAACTTTCATATTTATATGTTCGTTCAACGAAATACTGGTTGAATGGTTGTACCAAACATATAGAAATTTTATCCTCATGCTAGGATTTTTTGCACACATGCCTATATGCCATGATATTGTATTCATGTAGGGGCCGCATTAAATGCATTTATCGCATGTCATATCATGACATATATTGATTTGATGGATGAATATTATTTATTTGCATTTATACTACTGTTGCTACGCATTGTTATTTATATGCAAGTTATAGTTGGTATTCCTATGGGTATCATATCTTATATTTCTAGAAATATTAAGAACTGAATATATCTATTATGAATTATTTTAATTGATTTGATTATGGTGTGGTTTAAGTTTATGTAATGCACATGTACATGGTTGCTATTATATGGTTGAATGTACGAGTTATATTTTTCCATCACTTGCAATTTCGAGGACGAAATTCTTTTAAAATGAGAACAATGTAACATCCTAGATTTTTAATAAAAATAATTAATTAATTCAAAAGAGCATTTGGTAATTTTACATAAAATCTGAAAACAATTTTTTTGAAAAATTAATGAATTTTGAAAATCTGACTTTTCCACTACATGGAGTAGATTTTTATACTCAAATTCATACATAAAACATCAAAAACAGACACGAATGAAGCATATATGGACTATTTACAAGTCGGAAGCCCAAGCGGGCCACATAGGATTTTGGGATTTTTGTATAAATCAGAAGGAAATATAGTACTTCTCATTTTCATCTCTTCTTCCTTCATCCATTAGCCACCGCTTAACCCAAGATCCAAAATTTCATCTTTCTTCTTCAAATCTACACCAAATTCTTCAAAAAAAGATATCAAATCAAAGAGAAAAACAAGATTAATCAAATACAAATCATATCAAATCAAATAGAAAATGAGAAGTGCCAAATAAGATCAAATCAGTGAAGAAGCTTTGTAGATTCAACTAAAAACGATCAAATATGGCAAATCTACGTGAGTGGGTTTATCTACAAAATGGTTATGTTGTTATACATGCATCAAATTACACATCTATTTAGGTTTTAAAATATAACTTAGAATAAATTTGATATTTTAATTGATGATTTATATGAATTAGATAATTTGGAAGATCCTAGATCACCACTTTTATAATAGAACCGATATAAATTGAGGGAGAGTAAATTGTGTTTCAAATTCACCTTAAAAACCATGTAGATCTGATTCTCTACAGTTGATAAAAGTTAATTTCGACCATAGTCTAGCTTATATGGTAAATTTGGTAAATTACATAAAAAACTCAAGCTTTGGTAAAAATTTGAAAAACTTAGGGGTGGATGCCAGGCTTACCAAAGGTCGACTTCGGGCCAGACCCAGGAAAATATGAGACAATCCCTTGGTCTCAAAAAATGAATAAATGAATCAGTAATTGTTTGGGCGTATTAAAGGATGTTAATGAATATAAATAAGTGTTTAAAGTGAAATAATAATGAATTATAAGTTGTATTCGAAGTTTGGAAAGAAGATTGAATGACGAACGAGCGAAATTTGACAAAATAACAAGTTAAAATGATGGACGTTTGAATGGTTGGCTGATGATGTTTATTCAGTTAATTGGTGCATTATTGATAGAAATTTTTTATTAATAGGCGAACGATCGACTGATTGAATTAGACCAGTTGATCGATCGCTTTTAGGTTATATAGATTGAACCTAGACTTGGCAGGCCAAGTAGCATAGTTTTGGAGATCTATTTCAAACTTTGTTTCATGTAGCATTATGACGTTGTATAATGTGACACTTAACGCTGACGTGCGATGTATCGTAATTAGATTGCTATTACAGTTATTGTTAGTGTCATGGTTGCATGTTTGTATGTGAATCGTTGGGAGAATGGAGATACCCATATTAGTAGGATTTACATCATTTACCCAATGACCTACAACGGAATTGATTTGTTGCTCGATCCTTCTATGATATCAGTTGAATGACGTAGAGTGTAGGACATGTTAGCATACCATTAGGATTGTAAAGTAAATGTAATATATTGTATATATGGTTTATATCGTTAGGTGTTTTACCATCGGGACTGTATACTCGATGTGTTATATTGTATATGTGGTTTACCATCGAGACTGTATACTCGATGTATTATTAGGTTTACCCAGTTTTTGGGTGTCCAACCATCAAGTGGGATCCAAATGGATTATTATTGAACTTATGATGTTTTATAGGTTGTTGTCCCATATTATATAAGCTAATTGGCTAACTTGTTGGGTGCAGGTGTACAGATCAGGTAAATACAATTAGGTTGAGTAGATTATAAGTCTTAAGTTAATTGCCTATTAACATCCGTCATTAATGATATTTCATACTTACCAAACTATGTCTTACCCCCTCTCTTTTTCCCTCTTTATACCTACTTTACAGGATGATAGAGTATAGAGGGTTGGGACTAGAGTAACATACATAGAGAAGGTGTCTATGCACGTTGGAGTTATTATATTCATGGTCATTCTATCTATATATTATTATATTGGTCAGACATATATTATCTCCAGTTGTTTATCATGAACTTCCCCTACTTTGTTTCCTGAATTGGCCATTATTTGTTTCAGCAGATTTTAGGTTTATTCTGGTTATTTATATTTTAGTCCTTCCGCTATGAGATCTAAAAGTGTACATCTATATCATAAAAACTATCTCAACCTAACGTACATCCATCTTAGCATGATGTGAGTTCAAACATCATTTTTAGGCATTGAATCCGTGTGTTTGGAAGTACGGGTTGTTACCTTTTAGGAGTTTGGGTTTGTTTTGGAAACCGCGTGATGCTCAAATGGGTCCAAAGTGACTAAGGAGCAATATTATGAGTTCGGGAACGATCATAATGTGATATATAGAGCTGTTTGGTGGCTTCGAGATTACATGACTAAGGTAATGTGATATATGATTACATACGATGTTGCGTAAATGGAGTAAGTCTGTACCCCTTGGTTACAACCTTGTGATCTAACATTTATAGACCACTTGTAGATGAAGGTGTGCTTGTCTTGATTACTCGTGTTAGGCAGCATAAATTTGGAGATAGAAGACGTTTTGTCTTGGTAGCAAGTGCAATAGACCTTGGACTACTTTGAACTGGTTACGGGATTACCACCGAAATGAGCTATCGTGTTTCAGATAGATCTTGTGCTAGGAACTGAACCTGTAAGTAGACCACCTAACAGGATGACACCGACCGAGATGAAGGAATTGAAGGTGCAGCTAGTGGATCTAGAAGGGAGAAATTTTATTAGACCATGCAGTTCACCTTGGGGAGCGGCCACGGTGTTCGCGAAGAAACTAGATGGGTCATTGAGGATGTGTATCGACTATCGTAGGTTGAACGAGAAGGACTGTAATTGGGAGATTGAAGACATGATTAGGGATACTTATCATGATCTGCTTTGAGGGTATGTCTGTATTAGCTTTATATAGATAGTTGCTAGTCGGGTAGGCTAGTATGGTTGTTAGGGGTTGTTACAGATGATTGCTATGTTTAGTAGTCCTTACTGAATTTTGAGAACGAAATTCTTTAAGGATGAGAGCCTGTAACATCCCTAATTTTTAATAACATTATTTAGGATATTTAATTAGATAAATTAAATAGAATAACGTAAATCAAAAAGTGATAAAGGGATTGAGATTTGAATAAATACTTAGAGGCCGAGCTTAATTAAATAAATGGGCTACAAATGGTTATACATGTTAATTAATTAACGCACAAGTATTAGGTAATTGCCACCTTATATTTTCATTACCCTTATATTCTCATTCCTTATACCATTCACGTTCATTTTATAAAACGCAAACAAATGTAAGAAAAGAAAGAGTGTAGCCGGCTATTGCTAGGAGAAAAAGGAGAAGAAAAATTCAAGTAAAGCTAAGGATTCAAGCTAGGGGAAAATTAATCTCAATCAAATCTTAAATTCCTTATCCTAATCAAGGTGAGTAATAATTTATATCATCTCTATTTTGTTTATATGATCATTTGTTTTGGGTTTAAGGTTAAATCCATTTAGTGATGATTTGGATGATGATATGCTTGGATTATAAGATGTTTGATTTAAACAAAATTGTTTAAATACGATTTTATGCGGTTTTAAGGGTAAAACCGATTAAAATTAATTTTGAATGCTATGAGAAAATTTTATGTCATGTAAATTATGATTTTGGATTTGGGTTTCAATTTTTGTAATTTTCCAAGCTATGGAAGATTTAATATGAATTTTCAAAGGAAAATATGTATAATTGGGTTTAAAAATTTATTTCGATTACCATATGAAGAATTTGGGTCTGGAATTTTTATATGTTAAATAACATATTGAAAGTGAATTTTTATAATTTTTCCTACGTAATTTTCTATGGAAATAAAAATTATTTTAGATGAAGGACCTAATTGCCTGATTGGTTTTGCTTAATGGAAGGGGTTATTTAACTAATCCTTGTTTAGATCTGAAATTATGCGGCAGTTATTTTTGTATAGAATTTGAAAAGTTATGGAAACCAATCACATGTTTACAAGTAGGCAGGTTAGTTAGCAAGTATTTGCTTTAATTGGCAATAAATCAGTTTTTACCTAGAAAAGCGGGTTCCGCCTCTTTCAGAAGCACCTTTCAACCTTATGCTTCCGCCTTCAATTATTTCGAAACCTATCAGGTCGAAACCAAATAAGCCAAAACCAATACACAAGGTATCAATCATTGGTACGTAGTGGATTGGAGAAAGGCGGAAGGCATGGTATCGAAAGGTAGCTTTCGATGGGGTTGATACCTTTGTTTTACTTTCAGACGATAAGCGCCTGCCTTGTTTTAATAAAAACTTTCAAAGGAGTCAAAACATATGCTTTCGAAAGGGTCTTCTAAGTAGCTTTCGAAAAGGGTTGCCATCGTTTAGTTTAAAAGTATAAGCTTTCGAATGAGTTCCTTTATTTAAAGAACCATGCTTTCGAAAAGGGTGGTTTCGACCCAGTCGAGACCTTGCCGCCATTCTTTTAACCTTTCAAATGTATTGAAGTCATCAATGCTTTCGATGGGTAGCTTTTGTTTTAAACTTATACTAAGTCACTTCCTAAAAGCTTTCGAAAGGGTTCAAGGATTTCCAAGGCAGTGGCTTCGAAAGGGGGTTTCGATGCTATCCTTCAATGTTTTACTTAAATGTTCTAAGCTTTCGAATAGGTGGTTTCGAAGCCATCAACTTTCCCCAAACAATTTTATGTAAAGATCAAAGATTTCGAAAGGGGTACTTTTGTTTGTTTTCACTTAGACCCAATATGATATGTTTTAAATTGAACCCAATGGTTTTGAAATGGGTACTTTTAAATGGTTTTGATGCTATGCTTCTATAAGATTGTAATGCTTTAATACATTCAAAAGGTTTCGAAAGAGAGGTTTTAAAGTGTTTCGAAAGGCAGATGCCTAGTGTTTTGAAAAGAAGATTTAATTGCTTTCGAAGGAGGACATCTAAGGGTTTCGAAAGTAAAGTTTTATGGTTTAGAAAGTCTTAGTTTTCAAAACAAATAACCCAATCTCATTTTTAAGGCAAACCATGGCATAATAAAAGAGTTTTGCAATGATCTTAAGTATGGAGTTTTTGAAGAAGTTTTTCTTAATTAATAGGTTAAAGGGATTAACCAAGTTTTATATAAAATGATTTCAAAGATATTAAACCACAGGTGTTGGTGCTATTATTTTATCATGTTAACTTCTTCATATATATATATATATGTATGTATGTATGTATGTATTCACATTGTAACGGACCAATAACCGTATTTTGGGGAAGGGCAGAATAACCATCTAGGTTGACCCAGTAGTGAATATAACTTAAGTTAACTCCTGAATGAGTAGAATTGCATCCAGGAGGTCAGACAGACCGGAATGTACGATGCCTGAATATTGACTAAAGAAGTTGTCAAATAGACAGGTTCATAGTAAACCCATGAAAACTATGTATAGGAAAGTTATTGGCAGATGCCAATAGGTTCATAGTAAACCCATGAAAACTATGATTGGAAGAGTTATTGGCAGGGGCCAATAGGTTTGTAGTGAACCCATGAAAACTATATATGGATTAAGTTATTAACAGATGTCAATAGGTTCATAGTCAACCCAGAAAAACTAGGATAAGAGGGAAGTTATTGGAGTTACCAATAGGTTCAGAGAGAACCCATGAAACAAATAAGTTATTGACAGGGGCCAATAGGTTCTTAATGATCCAATGAAAACCATGAAACTGGACAGGGAGTCCATAAGTATTAAACAGGTTATTAGTGAGCCCATGAAAACTAATAGGTTAATAGTGACCCTAGAAACTATAATTGAGACAAATAGTCAAAATGAATAGGGATGGGTAATTCATAATTAATTCACTTGTTTTGCATATTATCATAATATTTTGAATTGCTATGTTTTAACCACTACGGATGCAGGAGCACGGTATATGGTTTTATAAAGTTTTGAATAAGATACTAGTGAGGGGAAAACCCGTTTCGCTAAGCGGCATGGTCTCATTAGATATCTAAATAGTTTGAGATGGTAGATTATTATTCATACCAGGCTTTATGTCCTGACTCGAAGTTTATGTTTTCCCTTTAAACTCTCGGGTACTCAATTGATTTTGAGTAGTTTGAGAATTGAGGTTTTCAGGTGCCTCTTTAGATGAATAAGCTTCCAGAGACGTGCATGAGGCATGATAGCTATTTAAAGTTCTTTTCTATTTTGATTCCGTTGTGTTTTGTTGTAAAGGAAAAGATGTTTAATTGCCTAGTTATACACTCTGATCATCCAAGGAGGCATCTTCATATGTCGCTCTTGGCATATGTTGTAATAATAAATTTTCTCTAACGTGGTTCTCATATTGGGATTATGTAATGAATTTGAAATGGAATGAGAAAGTTGTTTGTTGATTTTAAAAAATTTCCATATCCATGTGTTTCTGTTATATCAATGTATCTAACATTACCGTATTTGGTCGTCGAGTATTAATAACTATGGATGACTGCAGCATCCATAGCCGTTAGTTTTGGGCCTTCAAGTAGGGGATGTTACAAGTTTGTATCAGAGCATAGGTTTATGATACTTAAAAGAAATTTAAACCTAACAGATTTTCAAACATAATCCAATGAATAAGAAAATAAGATCGAGGTTTGGGATAACGCTATAGTAATGTACTTGTATTTGATATATAGATATATTTTTAAGTACGTATTCTCCTCTCTCTTAGACCGTTCTTCTGTATCTTACTAAGGCTCGTATGCAGATTTACGAGAAAGAATATATGGAGGCAGGAAATAGAAGGGGAAATCTCAGTAGAGGAAGCACCACAACCAATGGAAATGCTCGACCCACCAAAAGGAACCTGGGTTGACAGGCTAATGCTAACCAAAATGCTGATGCCAGTGTGGGTGCTGGAAATCCACCAGTGGATATGGGGGTGATGTATCAGTTTTTCGTCAATATGATGCAAGTTGGAGCTGCTGTTGGTGTTGCTAGAAATGTAGGAGGAGTTAATCCTGTGGCTCTAGTTGGGAATAATTATGCCAAGCTGAGCAGAGATTACACCAATCTTGGTGGGAAACCGTTTATGGGAACGGAGGATGCTATAAGAGTTGAGGATTGGCTGTTGCATTGCGAGAGAATCTTTGCTGATTTGGGTTTGGATGATGCGCAGAAGAGGAGGATGGCCTCTAGGCAGTTGCAAGGGACAACGCTTCATTGGTGGAATAGTGTTACTGCTGGAGTTCCCGAGGAGGAGTTTACTTGGGCAGATTTTAGAGGGAGATTTGAGCAGAGGTGTTTATATGAAGTTGCTAAGTTAGCGTTGTTGAGAAAGTTGATGGATTTGATGTAGGGAGAAATGTCGGTAATTGAGTATGCTACTAAGTTTGATGAGTTGTCCCGATATGGACATGCTACTATAGACACTAACATCAGAAGGAATGAGAGGTTCATTCGGGGATTGAGACCAGAGATTGCAGGGGCAACTCTGCCACATCTTCGTGATCTTTGTAATGTAGTTGTGGAGATGGCAATCTGCCATGAAGAGATGCTTACTATTTGTGCTAGAGAGAAGCCAGTTGAAACCCAGGGTTCTCAGAGAAAGAAGAGAAAGTTCTTTAAGAAGAAGGGAGCCCAGAAGGGAGAGGCTGCTGTAACATCCTCTATCTAGAGGCCCAAAACTAAGCGCTACAGATGTTGCAGTCATCTATAGTATTAGCTTCCGGCGACTAAATACGGCTATGTTAATGGTATCAATAATATCAGAAGCACTTGAATACGAAACAAAACACAGATTTCAAAAACAACTTTTACTTCATTACATTTCAAAACCAATTGTTTCACATTCACAACACATAATCCCAAATCGTTCCCAGGTACAGATCAAATATAATTATTATAAAATACGCCAAGAGCGGTATATGAAGATACCCCCTTGGTTGATCAAAGTCATATGGTCATAATAGACCTAATACAAAACAACACAGCAGCAAATCCATCAAAACATAGCAAGAACTACAACTCCTAAATAGCTATCCGTTTGCCTCCTGCATGCCTCCGGTAGCCTATTTGTCATCCTACTAAAACCTAAAAAAGGCCTTAATCCCTCAACCTACTCAAATTAATTTTGAGCACCCGAAAGTTTAAGGAGAAAACAAAAACTTCGAGTCAGACATAAAGCCTGGTGTGAATAATATTATATATCCCGGAATAATTATGTTAAGTGATACACGCCGCTTAGAGGAACGGGTTTCCCCTCACTAACATTCTTTTAAAACATATCTTTGTAAAACCTTTCATAAAACCACATAATGTGCTCCTGCATGCACAATGGTTAAATACTATAAAGCAATCATTATGTAAACATACATAAATATCAGGTAATAATGAACTATCACTACAACAAAAAGTGTCTTTTATAGTGGCATATAGCCGCTATTAATCACAACCATAGCGGTTTGATAAGCGCTGTATATCGACATGTTATAAAAAACTGTTGAATATTTATAACACAAAATATGCCGCTATGGTTGAGCTTAGTTTTATAATGCAAATTCGCCGCTATGGTACGTTAATTCAATAGCTCATTATAGCCGCTATAATACAGCTAAATCTCAATGGAACTGGAAATCTTTATAACACCATTTTGCCGCTATAAAATATTTATTCAATAACTCATTATAGCCGCTATAAAAATCATAGATACACTTTTCAAGAGCTATGCCTATATATTACATTTTAATAATAGCAATCAAACTAAATCTTCATAAACGAATAAAGATTATAATCAACAAATATAACACAAGAGCATGCTCAGAAAGAAATGTGATATATTTTTCATTACAGTGTACAAACATTAAAGCAAGTACCTACTGTGAAATCATATTCACCAACTTACAGATTTAAACAATAAAAACTACCAAACAGTTGCCTACTGTGGAGTCAAATTAAATAACCATCTTGATATCCAAATCACTCTGCATTGACTATTTCGCCGCTACTGTCATCAAGATCGGAATCAGATTCCAAATCATCCATATCATCATCAATGTCAAGTCCATCATCAAAGTACTGGTTTATTCCACGCATGCCAAATGCAGGAATGGTTGCCTCTGTTATTATCTGCATTATCTCATCCTCGCTTTGCATTGGTTGCTCAGGCTCTTCATATTATGAACTCATCATGGTTGCTTCTCTGAGATCGGATGGTAAGTTCTTCAGAAACCATGGGTGGTTTTGTATTTCTGGTACTGATATTCTCTGCAAATGTTACACAAACATATATACATACATTCAAATATATCGTTTTATTTATATAACATAAGATATAACATGTATACATTATCAATTATTACACATACCGTAGCAGGATCAGAGACGAATATTCTTGAAATCAGGTGCTGACACTCCTCTGATACATGCACGTAGTCTGGAATTGAGTACTGAACGTTTAATATCCGCTACAACGTAAGAGATCATTTCAGTCTATAGATATTCGATGAAAAACGGAACAAATTAACACAATATAAAACATTTTATTACACTAAAAAATACGCTTGTAATGGTAGAAAGTAAAAAATCAAATAATAATACCTTATTTGATACCACATTTCACAAACCATCACTTGTAAAAATCATCCCTTGAATTATGAGCAGCAGCAGGTGATACAAGTGTTGGAAAAGATGCACCACTTTGCACCATTTCAAAAATTCTAAGAGAAAAGAAAGGTGAAACAACACGTTTAAATATTTATAAAATATAAAACTCAATTTTTGCATATTACTTTTGAATCTATATTCCACATTATTCTCCTAGTACTTCTCCATTGCCTAAGATACATGAATTCGCACTTAAGGCATTAAATTACCCACTAAATTAAGAACCACTACCATTTTAATATGGATAAAAGATGATAACATGGTTAACGATATAATGAGTTTGAAAATTTGTACTTACATCTTTAACATCAACACCTATAATAAGTAACAAAATATGAAATCCATTGCAAAAGCTAAAATTTAACCGGAGCCATCACCAAAAAAAAGAAAAACAACCAACCTGCTTTTTTAGAATAGCTTTGATGAAGTAATTTTTTCAATTGCATGTTTATCAGGTCAATGACACATGTATAACATTTCTCTCAGGTATGAATATATCACATAGTATTGTCTATTTACAATACACGCAAGTTGATGTTAAAATTTTATTTATATATGCAAAAGCTCACATGTACAATTACAAGCTCAAAATGAACCACAAGATTATCAACAATTCATCATAGTTCTTCTACCTTCACTCTTCCGTCTAATACTCATGAATTTAAAGGTAATTTTGATACTAATTAACAGAGATTATATCAGCATTTTAGCAGTTGTTTATGATCAATTGTAAGTTTTATAGCTGTTAAAGAGGATGACTGACGTTAATCCCATATCAGTCCACCAAAATATAACGGATGGATATTTTTAACCAATCAATACAAAAATATGTATCATAGTCCATCTAAAGTGATTGATCATAGTTTATGATATACAAGCATAAAGTGTGAGCCATATGAAATGTCAGATCAACCAAAATGAAAATCGGTTTTGTTATCTAGTAAAAAAGGTCTGTCATGTTGAAGCTACATGCTGCAATTGACTGACGTTCCAAATTAGCAACATGAACAGCCTATGATGGCAAGAATAAAATTACCAACTGAATAATGAATGGGATGAAATAGTAAAAGGTCAATATTTGATCGATAGGCCTGCTTTTAAAACTTATTGGATTAACTCCATTCATGCAATCCTACTAAATATAAAATTCATGATGTACATGTTTAATATCGCTACTATAAATGAATATAAATTTCTACCATACCAAATATAAGATTTGATTAAAGTCTATCATATCCTACTGACATAAGAAATTGAGATTACCAAATCCTACAGGTAATATCATATGGTAGATTTGATTATATCCTACAGGATATATCAATACAAGATTTGATTAAAATCTGACATATCCTACAGGTAATATTATATGGTAGATTTGATTAAATCCAGGGAATAAAAATTACCTGCTATAAAATATAAGGTTTTCTGGGATTGGCTCATTCTGCTGTCAATTTATAATTACTTCTGGGACAGCACTTGCATTTTGGTATGGAGGAAAACTTATGAGCCAGGGAACATTGAGCTCAGCAAATATGTTTAGGATATTTTTTGTACTGATGAGTACGGGAAAGCTTATAGCTGATGCAGGAAGTATGACTTCTGATTTGGCAAAGGGAGGCAATGCAGTGCAATCAGTTCTTGCAATACTTGATAGGAAGACAAAGATTGATCCAGACGAGCCTAAAGAAATAAAAAAGACATCAGTTAAGGGAGACATAGAACTGAAGAATGTTATGTTCTGCTACCCCTCAAGAGTTGAGCAGAATATCTTTAATGGGTTAAGTCTAAAGATAGATGCAGGAAGAACAGTGGCTCTTGTGGTGAGAGTGGGTCTGGAAAATCTACGATCATTGGGTTGATTCAGAGATTTTACGACCCACAAGAAGGCTCTGTTGAAATTGATGGAACAAATGTTAAAGAATACAATTTGAAATTCCTAAGGTCACATATTGCACTTGTCAGTCAAGAGCCGACACTTTTTGCTGGAACTATTCGTGACAACATTGCATATGGAAGTGACAATGCCTCCGAGGTAGAGATAACAAAAGCTGCAACACTTGCTAACGCTCATGAATTCATAAGGTATGCCTTTTTCTTAATCTTACTGCATTAAATACAGTTGTGAATACAAAATCATCTTCTAAATGACTCTCTTCTTCTATATTATACAGTTCAATGGAAAATGGATATGAAACAAATTGTGGCGAAAGAGGAGTTCAGCTATCGGGAGGTCAGAAACAAAGGATTGCACTAGCTAGAGCTATATTAAAAAATCCAGTTATTCTTCTTTTGGATGAGGCTACCAGTGCGCTAGACAATGTAACTGAAAGCTTAGTTCAAGAAGCACTTGATAATATGATGAAAAATAGGACATGCATAATTGTTGCTCATAGACTATCGACAATACAAAATTCAGATGCAATAGCAATAATTAAGAATGGGAAGATTGTTGAAAAGGGTTCCCATTCTGAGTTGATTGCCAAAGGACAAGGTGGCTCATACTACAATCTAATGAAGCTACAAGGAGATTTTCCAAAACATCATAGTTAAAAGGCTATCAACATTCTGATGAACTAGTTAAAAGGCTATCAACATTTAGAAGTGAAGTTAAAAATCCATTAGATAAATATGCGATTGAAATAGCATTCCTACGATACAATGATGGATATATAATAACAGTAAAGAGCATTAAAGTAACAAATGAAAAATGGTTATGTCAGGATTCATTCATTCACCCATTTTGCAACGCTAACAAAATGTTTTATCTTCCTTGGAAATAAATTGATGCCATAAAAAGTGTGGATATAAGCCAATAAATTAAAACAACAGATTTGTTTTTATATTGAATTCATGCAAATTATATAAATGATAAATTAAAATGGTTATAAGATAATGATACAAGAGCCTGCATGCTTACAGGTCACGAATAAAACATGAGTTTGGATATTAAATAAATGGTTTTGATGAATTTACAAGCATGCATAGGATAGGAAAAGTTTAGCAAGACATTAAAAGAAACTCTACTGGGAGAATCAAATATAACTAGATTATAAACTTACAGGTTAACAAATTCACAGAATAATCAAAGTAGAATTCGGACAAAGAACAAATGATTATTATGAATCTACAAACGACATAAGATAGATAATAAGTACAAAATAAACTGAATCAAAAAATGCAATTCACCTTGTATATCTCGTGAAGCGATCGACATGTACATCTCGTGAAGCAATTGACATGTATGTATATAAAAAAATTACTAAAAGCATACCTTATGAACCTATACTAGCTATTGGCCCAAGACAGTTAAATAAATCTCGTGAAGCCCCGTCTCCTGGATAAAGATTTGAATCAACTCTCTTTAGCATAGCACATGCTTCTGCGATCCCACCTCTTGACAGTGCTTTATCCAGAAGTTTAGCCCAAGTCTCTCTAACAATTTTGCTATCAGCATCACCTGAGTAGCTTGCAAAGCTTAGCATTTCTAAGCATACCTGATAACATGATACATAACAATGATGAGAAGGTTCCCACAACTTCTGAAAAGATTGCTACATGAAAAAGAAAATATATGTTTTTGTTACTACCAAAACATGCCAAAATGGGTTAGCAACAAGGATATAAATGAGGTGAAATAATATTCAATTGTTTGCATGAGGTAAGTAGTTATTCACTTTGTTTTATACTTGGTGCTAAAATCTTGTACTTAATTGATTATACAGACGGGCTTGCAAAATTTATGCCTGTAACAAAATAAAGTTGGGAAACCCAAAATGCATTGAGTTATATAATGTTTGTAATTTCGAAAACTCCCCTTTGTAGAGGTCACAAACCCAGTTAATGTTCTATAGTCCTAAATAGGGGTTTGTATAATTAATGAAATATAACTTCCAAATAACCAAGGAAACTTATTTCACAATGATCTGTTTGGCTTGAACTTCAATAAACAATTTCTGATAACAATAACAGCTAAGAAATTTAGCAAACATAATTCCAAATTCGGATGAAATTGAATAAATCTGAATTAAAAATTGAGTTTGTTTCTCCTCTTTTCTTCTTGAATTACTTTATATAACATTCTACTGCCTATTTTTCTTATTCCCTTATAATATACTTCACCTTCTTATCACCTGAACCTGTTTTTCCTGCTTTCTCAAGTGTACATTTCCTGAAACCACTACCAAATCACCACCTTTTCACCACCAAACAACCACAAAACAGATCACGGGCCAACACTGTACAAAAAACAAAGGAGAAAGGATCTACTAATGATGTAGCCATGACTAACTCACTGAAATCAGATTAGATCTTAAATACAATGATGATAAAAAAATTCCACCTTTGATGCTAATTTGGAATTGTAACCAATAATAATATTTCCCAACGCAGACCTGCCATCATTTACATCAGACATATTTTTGGCATACTAACCGACTTATTAGTTGAAACACTAAAAAATTAAAACAATCTCATAAACATGAGATATCATCGTATTAAAATATTTCGTCCAGAAACAACTGACAGACCTTGTTCAATAAACAAACAAAAGTAATAATAATGAAACTAGTATAAGTACCTTGAACGAAAAAGGAAAAAGAAGGCCAACCACCACCAAACTTAGAAAGCTTCTCCTCATCGGTCATTATCTGAGAATCCGTTTTCGATGCAGGTGGATCCAGTAAGAAGATCTAGGAACGAAAGTGATCCAATTAAGAGCGGCTCTTCTTATTATAACAGCCTGTAGTGTTTCTCTGAACATCCACAATTTACGCCCGTTCGAATCAGATTCTGAACCAGAATCATCGCTTTCGGGCCCAATATCAATTTCGATGAGCTCGACGGCTTTCTTGTTGAGTTGGTTTGAGTGAAATCGGAGACTGCTATATCTTAGAGAAGAATATGATAAAGAAATTTCTAATCTAGAAATCTGAACAGATAGTTTACAAGAGCGATAATTTACTAGAGCGACGATTTCCTAGAGTAGATAATTTACCAGAAATCCGAGCAGATAATCGATAACAAAAATATATCAGGGCGATGATTTCCTCGAGCATAGATTTCGGTCGACTTTGGAACTGCTGAAGAGCTGGATCGAAGAACAGAGATGGCGAGCTGGATCAAAGATTGGAGATGTCGAGCGAGATGTGGCGAGTGAGATGAGTGAACAAAAATTAGTTACTATTATTTAGGTCATGGGTGTGAGGAAGACGAGAAGTGATAAAGTATTTTGAGAGGGAGATGAAAATTTGGGAGGGGTTTCGTATTTGGGGCCAAGTGTTACGCGTGTGAACAAAACAAATAAAGGTAAAAAGCTAAATAATCCAAATTAAACAATAATTGTGATATCCCAGAAATTTGGGGCAATATCAATTTAATAATCTGTTTAAATAATTAAATTGATTTGATAATTTTTGATAATAAAATTTGGATTAGTTTAATAATCTAATTGAATAAATATTTAATTAGTGGAATTTATCTTTTAAAACTAATAAAATGATTTCTATTTATAATGTATATATATATAAGTATATATATTGTAAATAGATTAGCTTTGGGTTGAAATATAATAAATAAATAAAATCTTGTTTTTAAATTTCTAATATATATATTTATAGTTTGGAGATTTGGATTTATTTAATATTAGTTTTTCAAAGTTATTTAAAATTAATAACTATATGGTTTTAAACTAGATTAATAATAAGGATTATTTTATATTGCTAAATAAATATGGATTTAAGAGTATATATAAGTTTAAAATACAATTTACATATGATATATTGATTTATTTGGTAAATAATAGAAATTTATAATCTCTTTCATAAATTATTTTAAATTGACAAATTTGTTATTTTAAAACAATATTAAAAATGTATTGTTTTATTTATAGATATAAATAGACTTTAATAAAATA
The DNA here is from genome assembly GCA_030737815.1 of Allium fistulosum. Classification (NCBI taxonomy): domain Eukaryota; kingdom Viridiplantae; phylum Streptophyta; class Magnoliopsida; order Asparagales; family Amaryllidaceae; genus Allium; species Allium fistulosum. The sequence continues at coordinate 1,136,478,493 of CM060904.1, forward strand.
GAATGGTTATTTCAAATTGAATGTGTAGTTATATATGTATATAACTTGACTTTAAATTGGATTTTAAAATATAATTTGAATTTGAATTTAAATTTATTTTGAAATTCAAAAGAGGTAATATTTAAATAGTTTTGGATTTTTAAAATATATGTATAAGCTTTTATTTATAAGTATAATTGGTTATTTCTTTAAAAAGTTATCTTTATATATAAATAGATAAGTAATAAGTGTTTAATAAATTAAGAAAAGTCTTTTATTTACATTTAAAATAAATACAAATTACTTAAAAGACATGTGTAATTCTCTAAAGACTTGGTTATAACAAGTGTAAACCAATTAACACATATAAAGACAAGTGTCAATCTTTTAATTTATATTTTCTTTTATTTTTAAGAAATTTTTTTCAGCCTACATATGCATGTTTTCCTCATCTATATTTCTTTCTAATCTCCATTTTCTAAACTGAAATTCAGTTTTCCACTTCTACAAGCAAACCAGAAAATAAAATCTCAAAAACAAAACCTGTAACCAAAGTCTCCAAAGAAAATCTGTAATCAACATTCCTCAAAACCAAATTCCTCAAACAAAGATCTGTAATGCATTTTCCAAATCAAAGTCTTTTAGTCTGCCTGTAATTCATTTTCAAAAATCTGATCAAAGCCTGCATTTCTTCAATCTGGAAACAAGTAAACCTGTTTTAAAGCAAGATCAAAGGAAAAAATCAAACCTGGAGTCTAAAGCAACACATCAAAACAAACAAATTAACATGCATTCAAGATTCATTAACAACAATTCCAGTTTTAAAAGGTTCAAAAGCAGTTTCAAAAGATAAGCTCTGTTCACTTTTAAAAAGGTGAGTAACTTACATTTTTTTAAAACTTAAGTATATGATATCTGTTTGCATGCTATAAATTCTTGAATCTATGATGTAATATGCCTGCATGTTGTTTAATATGAATTGTATGTATATATGTTGATATTTTTGTATGTATGTCTGATATCACACCTGTATAGTTTCCAGTTTTGAAAACTTCTCAAGTTTTCTTTGTTTAAAGTGAGCAAACCCATAACCTTATACACATTTTGGTTTGCATATAATTAGTATTAATGAATGTTTGTGAATAAGTTGCATATGTTATGAATGTTGATAGGAATGTTGGTGTGCATGTCTGTTATTTGCTCTGTCCCAGTTTCAAGTTCAAGATTTGATTTAAATTTTGTATCTCTGGAACTAGGCATTGTTATGATTTAAATTATAAACAATAATTGATGGTTTAATCATAGATTAGAGTTTAAGAATTTAATTTAAGTTAAAACAAACTTGAATGGCCATGGAAAATAGAGAATAACAGTGCATGTTCAAATAAGTGAAAATTCAAATATCTTTAGTTATCAATTCAGGTTTATAAATTGATTCCTTATACAAAATAATGATTTTTGGAAGAAAAATCACGATTTTTAATTAGGTAAATCTAGAGCATTAGGAAGTTGAACGTGAAATGGGTTTATGTTGATTTCTGGTGTTCGCGAGATGAATTGAGGTCGTGGTTAAGGCTGGAGGATGATGGATGATCAGAGAATTTGAGAAAAATATCAGAAGTGATAATAATTCACTGTGGTGATGGTAGGAGTTTGATTTCGTTTTTAACCCTAGTTTATAGGTTGGTCGGAATTTTGGTTGTCGCGAATGCTCTGGTGGATCGAGCTCCACCAAACTGTGGGAAATTGAAGTGGTGAAGTTGACGAAGCTTTAGGTGGAAGCATAGATGATCTGATGATCGGAGAAGTTGGGTTCGAGCATTTTTCCAGGTTGGGTTCTATTCCAGGTTGTGATCGAATAACTCGAATTCGATCGGGGAGATGGTTCGAGTCGCTGGTGGTCGGAATCGTATGATATGGTCGGGGTCGAGATGCTGGCGTTGGCAGCGATGATCGGAGGCGATCATCTCGTGTGTGCACGTGAACGAGTATCAGCATGTCAGTGTTTTAGTTTGGTTTTAGCAGAGAAGGTCTCGAGTATTTCTCGAGTGATAGCGTGAATAACTCGAAGCAGTTAGGGTTTTTACTCGAAGCATTTAGTGGTGGGCTCGGGTGATTTGGTGTTAACAGTTTTTAAGATCTGATAGTGTTTTTAAATTTAAAATGAATTTAAATTGAAAAGCAGTATTCAAAACAAAGTTTTAAATAAAATGTTAAGGTATGGATTCAGTTTATTAATATCCTAGTTAAATAAATAAGTTATAAATTTATAATGTTTTAACAAATATAAAAGGTTGAAAGTATAATTTAAAAAGATTTGAATAAAAGAATTGGTTTAAAAATCTTATAAAATTTCTTTTATAAATGTTAAGTGTTTCTTAACATTTGATTTTAAAAAGGTTTTGTATTTGATTTAAAATTTGGATAAAGTTAAACTTGTAATTATTTTAAAATCTTTAATTTAAAATGAATTAAAAGAAAGATTTTAAAGTAAAATCTTTTAAAGTCTTTATTAATTATAAATTAAAGTAGTTAAAGATTAATACTTTAAAGTAATTAAGGTTTAATGATTTAGATTCATTAAATTAATAAAGTAATTAAAGAATAATTTAATAAATTATTTAATTAATGAATTGGGTGTTTAATTAAATAATTAGAATTTTAAGTTAACTAATTAAGGGTTAATTAATTTGGGATTAAGAATCATTTAATTAAATAAGTATGGATTGTTAATAAATGATTAGAAATTTATTAACCTAGTGATTAAAGATTAATTAAGTAAATTTAATTTAGTAATTAGAAATTAATTAATTGGTAATTAAGAATTTATTTATTTGTAATTAATAAATAGTTGATTTAAAGCTAAATTACTTAAAGAAAGTAATTAAAGGATTGTTAATAATTAATGAGAAATCATTAATTAGGAATTATTTAATAATTAATTAATATGATTAATTTTGATAATCAATTAGATTAATTAATTAATGATAATCATTTATAAAATGGGTTAAGTATAATTACTTAATGGAAGTAATTAAGGTAATTAATTACTTAAGGTAATTAATTAAATAAATTTGATTAAGTTAAATTAATTAATTAAATTAATTTAAGATAATCACTTAGAGATGTGATAAATATAATTACTTAAATGTAATTAGTGAAGAGTAATTACTTAGGAAAGTAATTAAAGTTAATTAGAGGATGTAATTAACTAAAGAAGATTTTTAATAATAAAAGTAATTTTAGTTTAATTACTTTTGTATAATTAATCAAGGGATTAATTAAAGGATAATTAATTTTGGAGAGATTAATTTATGGAAGAGTAATTAAGGGAAGTTAATTACTAAATGAGATTAATCAAAGGTGATTAATAAATGTGACTAATTAATTATTAAATGTAATTAATTTAAATAAGATAATTAATTAAGAGTAATTAAGGATCATTAATTAATAAAATTAATGATGTAATTAAGAATTGATTAATTAAGATTAATTAATAAATAATAAGTGATTAAAGTAATTAATTAATTGTAATTAATTAAGGATTAAGATAATTAAGTATAATTAATTAATTAATGAAGTAATTAAAGATTAATTACTGAATGGTTTAAGATAATTAATTTGTGAAATTAATTAAGTATTAATTACTTAAAGTAATTAAAGGATTATTAATCAGGAATGATTAATTAAGATGGATACTTAGAGTAATGAATAATTAATTGGTTTAATTAATAATTAAGTAAGCATGATTTATAGAATGAAGTAATTAGTTTAATTCACTTTAAATTAATTAGATGATATAAATCATTGCTTAAGGATGGATGAATGAGATTAAATGTATTTCATTGTTTGATATCTCTGATGAGATATGATTGATATATGATATGGATGTTTGGTTGAATTATAATGATAATGTGAATTATCTGTTTGGGATGATAATGTAGATTATCTATTGAATTATCTATCTTTGTGTATATAGATAAGAATTGAATTGTTTTAACCTTAAAACAACTTGGCCCTTAAAAGATACGTTTTGGGTTTCGATGAGACCGGGATCGGGTTTCCGTATACCGGGATTCCAGGTCTGGAGACCCGAATACCACATCGATCCAAATTTATGATAGGTCGTGAATCTCAAGTGAAGATGAAGATTCAGAGTGCAAGGGTTATTGTCGTTAACTCTGAGGGTGATTCCAAAACGAGTGTAACGAGATAATGCCTTCGGTTTGCTTCGAACCCGGAACGAACTTGTATGGATTGAATGCTTTCAGCACATCGTCAGGCGGACGATGAGCATTCTAAGTGATATGTTCTGATTAAAGGTAATCGTAACCTCAAGCCTCATCAACCGGGAATGGCTAAAACAGGGGAGGTGCAGCAAGGCTTCGTGGGTAGCACCCACTGAGAGCAAGATAGATCCCTGTCTAGAGGCCCCTTTTCTTTTTATTCGGCTTAGTGTGTGGTTGGTCGCGCCAACTACGGGGTTATCTTGTTCGGAATTATCCAGTAAGGGATGGTTCCGGCTTTGTGTTGCAGGGGAGCGGGCGTACTCCTCGGTACGGTGATCTAGGCCACGTACTGTGACGGGCGGTACCCCAGTAGCCCTGCCATTGTATGGAATCCAAACTCCAATAAGTGCCGTACGTATTAGTTGTGCCCAACTATGTTGGAATGTGAGATGTAAGCATTTCAGCTATTTCTATATTTTACTTGAAAACCCTAGACCCTATTATAATAAAATCAGATTTCCTATCAAATGTTTTGGTTAGCGTAAGGTAAAAACTTACCCATGTTTATTTGTGGGGAGTCTTACGTGATACCTTTTCTTTCTAAAGGTTTTGAAGTTAAGCAAGTTTAACCTGTTACTCACACCAGACCCATGTCTGACCCAAGTGTTTATTTCTGTTTTATAAACTCTTGGGTACTCAAATTTTTACGAGTAGCCAAGGGATTCAGGTTTAGCTTTGACGAATATTCTGGAGGAGCAATGGAGCAGGAGGCTTCGGCATTCGTAGATATAGTATTCCGCTGTGTTGATATCTGTGATAGTGACTTGTCTTGTATTTGAGTTGTAATGTCTAGACAGATGTTTATAACTGTCTAGTAAGTGATGTATATGCTGTGTAACTCTGATAATTTGTTGTATACTATGTAATAGTTTATGTTATTAATATAATTTATTCGTTCCGCTGTGAGATCGTTGTTGTTGTTTCTTTCTTTCTTCTCTTCTTTTCTATTTTCTACCCCTTTCTTTCTTCATAATGATGCGACTTTCTGGGCATAGGAAGTCGGGTTGTTTCATTTGGTATCAGAGCATAGGTTGAGAGAATACCTAAGCTATTGGTTAAGTGAATATCAGAACACTAGGTTGAGTGAATACCTAGGTTCGGAAGGATTGTTCATTAGAGACAGGATCTGTAGCAACCTTTTTGAGTCTGAGTATATATATATACGAGAGCGCGTATTTGTTAGTTATATAAAATGGTTTTATATTGTGTTAATTGATCGGTTGAGTGGTATATGGATTCTGGTCAATACGAGTAGCTAACGTTATTGATAGGGATCTCTAAACACTTGGACCAGGCCAACGGACACAATATTGTTTTAAAAAAGGTAGATGAAATAATTTTACCCAGATATAATTTCTATATAAAAAAAATATCATTTTAAATGTATATGGTATTTGTAATGATTGGTTGAGATGATAATAATTTATCATCTAGGATTAAAGTCTGAGTGTTAAGGTTGGAAGTGTATTTGTCGAGACTGTAAACCTAATACCGTCTCAAGTGAACTTTGCAATTGTAAGGATTTCACAATCTCTGAAGAAAACCTGTTATGGTTCGGAGTTTATCTTTGAAGTTGGATGAGTAGAGTTGGATCTGTCAGTGAGGCAGAAGCGAGTGATGGTATCTTGATACTTCTGGAAGAAGTAGCTGCGTGATGAGATGCAGTGACTATGGATGTTCCCGAAGATGTTTTCTTTGGAACAAGTTTAAGGAAGTGTGTATATTTCGGCATTGTGGCTGAGTTCAACATGGTGTTTGTGTTGGTTTGGGTCCGAGTTTCTCAAAGAGCTTTGGTTAGGAAATCTTTGGCATCTGTGGCAGCAGTGCAGCTCGGAGTGTTCTTTGTGTTGGCAGAAAGTTTTTGGCTAAGCATTTTTCTAAAGGTGAAGTTCAGAAGCAGCAGAGTGGATCCATTTCTTCGATAGATTGGATAGTTAAGTATAAGCTGTTCTGATTGGTAAAGAGAGAACAGTTTTCTTTGCAGTTAGGCTGGGTTGATCGCAAAAGTGACTTGCGATAGTTTGAGTATTCTCTTGAGTTATCTGAGATTTTCTGGGATGTGTTGTCCAGTTTGTGCTTGTGTTCTTCATCAGCATTCTTATCTACTCCAGATCAGAGTGGTGTAGCGGAAGCAGTTTGGCGAGTGCTCCTGTTTGTCTTTTCCAGATAGGAGAAGTTAGTTCAGTCTACTGATGGTAGTAGAGTTGTGTTTTGGATTGGGTAGATCTTGAGAGGATCATTGGTTGAGTTATTTTTGGTCCTGTTTGTTTCTAGAAGCATCGGCGAAGGTTGAGTTGATCAGGAAGGATTTGTAGGTAGCCCGAGATCGTCTGAAGATTTTGTGGATAAGAGACGAAGGAATTTGAAATTCGAAGTTGGAGACTTCGTTGTTGTGAAGTTTTTCTCTGGTTAAAGGGAGCTATAAGATTGGGTAAGTCTGGGAAGTTAGCTCCGAGTTATTTTGGATCTTTTCTGTGATCTAATTTGGATAAGTACTTTGATCTACAGGGTTGAATTGTCAGTTTGGATAACTGGAATTCAATGTATTTTACGTATCTTTGAGGGAGTACGTGTTTGATCTATCTCTGGTTTTGAAACCAGCAGTTCTGGAGGTTTTGGTTGTTGAGTCAGACTCGTCTGTAGTCTGATATTCTGTTTAGTTATGTAGATCTAGATAAGTAGGAGCTCTATAGCTTAGTAGTATTGTTTGTTTGGATTCTGTAGAGCGAGTATCCCGATATATATATATATATATACTTGGGGAAACTCGAGGAAATTCTATTCAGAATTTTGTCTGGATAGTTAAAATTGTTTGATTGGGTAAATTGGTTGCTATGGTTGTTAGCATATGGATGATAATATATGTTTGTGATTTAAATAGATTATTAAATTACCTTTGTTTTAAATTTCGGGGACGAAATTATTTTAAGGGGGAAGGAATGTGATATCCCAAAAATTTGGGGCAATATCAATTTAATAATCTGTTTAAATAATTAAATTGATTTGATAATTTTTGATAATAAAATTTGGATTAGTTTAATAATCTAATTGAATAAATATTTAATTAGTGGAATTTATCTTTTAAAACTAATAAAATGATTTCTATTTATAATGTATATATATATAAGTATATATATTGTAAATAGATTAGCTTTGGGTTGAAATATAATAAATAAATAAAATCTTGTTTTTAAATTTCTAATATATATATTTATAGTTTGGAGATTTGGATTTATTTAATATTAGTTTTTCAAAGTTATTTAAAATTAATAACTATATGGTTTTAAACTAGATTAATAATAAGGATTATTTTATATTGCTAAATAAATATGGATTTAAGAGTATATATAAGTTTAAAATACAATTTACATATGATATATTGATTTATTTGGTAAATAATAGAAATTTATAATCTCTTTCATAAATTATTTTAAATTGACAAATTTGTTATTTTAAAACAATATTAAAAATGTATTGTTTTATTTATAGATATAAATAGACTTTAATAAAATAGAATGGTTATTTCAAATTGAATGTGTAGTTATATATGTATGTATATAACTTGACTTTAAATTGGATTTTAAAATATAATTTGAATTTGAATTTGAATTTATTTTGAAATTCAAAAGAGGTAATATTTAAATAGTTTTGGATTTTTAAAATATATGTATAAGCTTTTATTTATAAGTATAATTGGTTATTTCTTTAAAAAGTTATCTTTATATATAAATAGATAAGTAATAAGTGTTTAATAAATTAAGAAAAGTCTTTTATTTACATTTAAAATAAATACAAATTACTTAAAAGACATGTGTAATTCTCTAATGACTTGGTTATAACAAGTGTAAACCAATTAACACATATAAAGACAAGTGTCAATCTTTTAATTTATATTTTCTTTTATTTTTAAGAAATTTTTTTCAGCCTACATATGCATGTTTTCCTCATCTATATTTCTTTCTAATCTCCATTTTCTAAACTGAAATTCAGTTTTCCACTTCTACAAGCAAACCAGAAAATAAAATCTCAAAAACAAAACCTGTAACCAAAGTCTCCAAAGAAAATCTGTAATCAACATTCCTCAAAACCAAATTCCTCAAACAAAGATCTGTAATGCATTTTCCAAATCAAAGTCTTTTAGTCTGCCTGTAATTCATTTTCAAAAATCTGATCAAAGCCTGCATTTCTTCAATCTGGAAACAAGTAAACCTGTTTTAAAGCAAGATCAAAGGAAAAAATCAAACCTGGAGTCTAAAGTAACACATCAAAACAAACAAATTAACATGCATGCAAGATTCATTAACAACAATTCCAGTTTTAAAAGGTTCAAAAGCAGTTTCAAAAGATAAGCTCTGTTCACTTTTAAAAAGGTGAGTAACTTACATTTTTTTAAAACTTAAGTATATGATATCTGTTTGCATGCTATAAATTCTTGAATCTATGATGTAATATGCCTGCATGTTGTTTAATATGAATTGTATGTATATATGTTGATATTTTTGTATGTATGTCTGATATCACACCTGTATAGTTTCCAGTTTTGAAAACTTCTCAAGTTTTCTTTGTTTAAAGTGAGCAAACCCATAACCTTATACACATTTTGGTTTGCATATAATTAGTATTAATGAATGTTTGTGAATAAGTTGCATATGTTATGAATGTTGATAGGAATGTTGGTGTGCATGTCTGTTATTTGCTCTGTCCCAGTTTCAAGTTCAAGATTTGATTTAAATTTTGTATCTCTGGAACTAGGCATTGTTATGATTTAAATTATAAACAATAATTGATGGTTTAATCATAGATTAGAGTTTAAGAATTTAATTTAAGTTAAAACAAACTTGAATGGCCATGGAAAATAGAGAATAACAGTGCATGTTCAAATAAGTGAAAATTCAAATATCTTTAGTTATCAATTCAGGTTTATAAATTGATTCCTTATACAAAATAATGATTTTTGGAAGAAAAATCACGATTTTTAATTAGGTAAATCTAGAGCATTAGGAAGTTGAACGTGAAATGGGTTTATGTTGATTTCTGGTGTTCGCGAGATGAATTGAGGTCGTGGTTAAGGCTGGAGGATGATGGATGATCAGAGAATTTGAGAAAAATATCAGAAGTGATAATAATTCACTATGGTGATGGTAGGAGTTTGATTTCGTTTTTAACCCTAGTTTATAGGTTGGTCGGAATTTTGGTTGTCGCGAATGCTCTGGTGGATCGAGCTCCACCAAACTGTGGGAAATTGAAGTGGTGAAGTTGACGAAGCTTTAGGTGGAAGCATAGATGATCTGATGATCGGAGAAGTTGGATTCGAGCATTTTTCCAGGTTGGGTTCTGTTCCAGGTTGTGATCGAATAACTCGAATTCGATCGGGGAGATGGTTCGAGTCGCTGGTGGTCGGAATCGTATGATATGGTCGGGGTCGAGATGCTGGCGTTGGCAGCGATGATCGGAGGCGATCATCTCGTGTGTGCACGTGAACGAGTATCAGCGTGTTAGTGTTTTAGTTTGGTTTTAGCAGAGAAGGTCTCGAGTATTTCTCGAGTGATAGCGTGAATAACTCGAAGCAGTTAGGGTTTTTACTCGAAGCATTTAGTGGTGGGCTCGGGTGATTTGGTGTTAACAGTTTTTAAGATCTGATAGTGTTTTTAAATTTAAAATGAATTTAAATTGAAAAGCAGTATTCAAAACAAAGTTTTAAATAAAATGTTAAGGTATGGATTCAGTTTATTAATATCCTAGTTAAATAAATAAGTTATAAATTTATAATGTTTTAACAAATATAAAAGGTTGAAAGTATAATTTAAAAAGATTTGAATAAAAGAATTGGTTTAAAAATCTTATAAAATTTCTTTTATAAATGTTAAGTGTTTCTTAACATTTGATTTTAAAAAGGTTTTGTATTTGATTTAAAATTTGGATAAAGTTAAACTTGTAATTATTTTAAAATCTTTAATTTAAAATGAATTAAAAGAAAGATTTTAAAGTAAAATCTTTTAAAGTCTTTATTAATTATAAATTAAAGTAGTTAAAGATTAATACTTTAAAGTAATTAAGGTTTAATGATTTAGATTCATTAAATTAATAAAGTAATTAAAGAATAATTTAATAAATTATTTAATTAATGAATTGGGTGTTTAATTAAATAATTAGAATTTTAAGTTAACTAATTAAGGGTTAATTAATTTGGGATTAAGAATCATTTAATTAAATAAGTATGGATTGTTAATAAATGATTAGAAATTTATTAACCTAGTGATTAAAGATTAATTAAGTAAATTTAATTTAGTAATTAGAAATTAATTAATTGGTAATTAAGAATTTATTTATTTGTAATTAATAAATAGTTGATTTAAAGCTAAATTACTTAAAGAAAGTAATTAAAGGATTGTTAATAATTAATGAGAAATCATTAATTAGGAATTATTTAATAATTAATTAATATGATTAATTTTGATAATCAATTAGATTAATTAATTAATGATAATCATTTATAAAATGGGTTAAGTATAATTACTTAATGGAAGTAATTAAGGTAATTAATTACTTAAGGTAATTAATTAAATAAATTTGATTAAGTTAAATTAATTAATTAAATTAATTTAAGATAATCACTTAGAGATGTGATAAATATAATTACTTAAATGTAATTAGTGAAGAGTAATTACTTAGGAAAGTAATTAAAGTTAATTAGAGGATGTAATTAACTAAAGAAGATTTTTAATAATAAAAGTAATTTTAGTTTAATTACTTTTGTATAATTAATCAAGGGATTAATTAAAGGATAATTAATTTTGGAGAGATTAATTTATGGAAGAGTAATTAAGGGAAGTTAATTACTAAATGAGATTAATCAAAGTTGATTAATAAATGTGACTAATTAATTATTAAATGTAATTAATTTAAATAAGATAATTAATTAAGAGTAATTAAGGATCATTAATTAATAAAATTAATGATGTAATCAAGAATTGATTAATTAAGATTAATTAATAAATAATAAGTGATTAAAGTAATTAATTAATTGTAATTAATTAAGGATTAAGATAATTAAGTATAATTAATTAATTAATGAAGTAATTAAAGATTAATTACTGAATGGTTTAAGATAATTAATTTGTGAAATTAATTAAGTATTAATTACTTAAAGTAATTAAAGGATTATTAATCAGGAATGATTAATTAAGATGGATACTTAGAGTAATGAATAATTAATTGGTTTAATTAATAATTAAGTAAGCAGGATTTATAGAATGAAGTAATTAGTTTAATTCACTTTAAATTAATTAGATGATATAAATCATTGCTTAAGGATGGATGAATGAAATTGAATGTATTTCATTGTTTGATATCTCTGATGAGATATGATTGATATATGATATGGATGTTTGGTTGAATTATAATGATAATGTGAATTATCTGTTTGGGATGATAATGTAGATTATCTATTGAATTATCTATCTTTGTGTATATAGATAAGAATTGAATTGTTTTAACCTTAAAACAACTTGGCCCTTAAAAGATACGTTTTGGATTTCGATGAGACCGGGATCGGGTTTCCGTATACCGGGATTCCAGGTCTGGAGACCCGAATACCACATCGATCCAAATTTACGATAGGTCGTGAATCTCAAGTGAAGATGAAGATTCAAAGTGCAAGGGTTATTGTCGTTAACTCTGAGGGTGATTCCAAAACGAGTGTAACGAGATAATGCCTTCGGTTTCGTTCGAACCCGGAACGAACTTGTATGGATTGAATGCTTTCAGCACATCGTCAGGCAGACGATGAGCATTCTAAGTGATATGTTCTGATTAAAGGTAATCGTAACCTCAAGCCTCATCAACCGGGAATGGCTAAAACAGGGGAGGTGCAGCAAGGCTTCGTGGGTAGCACCCACTGATAGCAAGATAGATCCCTGTCTAGAGGTCCCTTTTCTTTTTATCGGCTTAGTGTGTGGTTGGTCGCGCCAACTACGGGGTTATCTTGTTCGGAATTATCCAGTAAGGGATGGTTCCGGCTTTGTGTTGCAGGGGAGCGGGCGTACTCCTCGGTACGGTGATCTAGGCCACGTACTGTGACGGGCGGTACCCCAGTAGCCCTACCATTGTATGGAATCCAAACTCCAATAAGTGCCGTACGTATTAGTTGTGCCCAACTATGTTGGAATGTGAGATGTAAGCATTTCAGCTATTTCTATATTTTACTTGAAAACCCTAGACCCTATTATAATAAAATCAGATTTCCTATCAAATGTTTTGGTTAGCGTAAGGTAAAAACTTACCCATGTTTATTTGTGGGGAGTCTTACGTGATACCTTTTCTTTCTAAAGGTTTTGAAGTTAAGCAAGTTTAACCTGTTACTCACACCAGACCCATGTCTGACCCAAGTGTTTATTTCTGTTTTATAAACTCTTGGGTACTCAAATTTTTACGAGTAGCCAAGGGATTCAGGTTTAGCTTTGACGAATATTCTGGAGGAGCAATGGAGCAGGAGGCTTCGGCATTCGTAGATATAGTATTCCGCTGTGTTGATATCTGTGATAGTGACTTGTCTTGTATTTGAGTTGTAATGTCTAGACAGATGTTTATAACTGTCTAGTAAGTGATGTATATGCTGTGTAACTCTGATAATTTGTTGTATACTATGTAATAGTTTATGTTATTAATATAATTTATTCGTTCCGCTGTGAGATCGTTGTTGTTGTTTCTTTCTTTCTTCTCTTCTTTTCTATTTTCTACCCCTTTCTTTCTTCATAATGATGCGACTTTCTGGGCATAGGAAGTCGGGTTGTTTCAATAATGCTTTAGAATAATGCGTTATCAATTGGCGTTATTAATAACAAACTTTCTTGTAGTGTATCTGTTCAAACACACAAGTTTTGTTTGGATAACTTTTAACCTTTGGCTGACTCGGACCTACCAGACAATACAATCAAAATTAACCGAACACCTATTAGATATTCTTCTTCTGGATTATCTATCCTTAACTATCTGTTAAACATTTCCCATCCGGACAGTCTGTCCTTAAATATTTATTAAATAGTTCACTTATGGATGGTCTGTCCCTAACTTAATCATCTCACAAGTCTTCCCGATCCTAATGGTTTTTCGGGCTCACCAATAATCTATCTGTATACAAACATATATTCCTTTCGATGTGTAATCATAATTTTATCTACCGGTGACAAAGTCCTACACACTGGAATTTTAGACAAACAATTAGCTGGAGCTATTAGCTAATGTATAGGGCGCGACCCCATACTAGTCCCATCTTGTATTCTAATATCTGAGTCATTTTCACTTAAGGATCCCCTTCCATAATTTTCCTTGAAAACATTTTCAAAATGATTTAAAACCTTTAAATCAAACTTAAACAAGGAAAAATATATAATCTTTATACTTTACTCAAAATCATATCACCATGTCATATATATATACTTTACTCAAAATTAAGTTGATGAAAACATTTAACCATTTGAATGAACCTCTTTCTAAACCTTTGAAATCATCTCTTTCAAAACCAATATCAAACATTCTGAAATCATTCCTCAAACCTTTTAAAACCATACATCAAACCTTTCGAAACCATACTCCAAACCTTTCAAACCCATTGAAAAGCAAACCTTTTGAAAGCTATAAAACTTGGGACATCCTTCTTTAAAACCACTTTAAAACATTGCCTTAGAAAGACCTTTGGAAAAACTTCTGTTTGAACTTTTCGAATCCATTGAATTACCTTTCGAAATCATTCAACTAAATCCTTTCGAAACCATTCAATAAACCTTTCAAAACCATTCAACTAAAACCTTTCGAAACCATTCAATAAACCTTTCAAAACCACTGAACTAAACCTTTCAAAATCATTCAACTAAAACCTTTTGAAACCATTAGAAGCAACCTTTCGACTTTGTCGGAAGTTCTGCTTCGAAAGCTTTAAACATATCCTTTAAAACAACTCTTTCGAATGCTTTGAGTTTTACTTCAATTTATAAAACAAGGGTTAATCACCTAAGTCAAAAGCTTCCTTTCGAAAGTATGGAGAAGCAGCTAGTTTTTAAAACAAGTAAACCTTTCGTTTTTGTCGAAAGGTTCAAAACAAAACATTTATAAAGCGGCAGTAACCTTTCGACTATGTCGAAAAGTTTCAAAACAAGGTAATAATAAAGCAGCAGTAACCTTTCGATTGTGTTGAAAGGTTTAAAACCTTTCTTTTAAACATTTTAACCTGGTCGAAAACAACCAAGTCGAAAGCTCTTATTCGAAAGCAAAGCAGGTGAAAGCTTTTGGTTTTTAAAACAAACATACCCCAACCTCTTTGGCCATCAACCTTTCGACTTACAACCCTTCGACTCTGTCCAATTCATTACGTACCAAGTATCTTGATACCATATGCATTGGTTTGACCTTGTCGAAAGCTTATAACCTCTTGACCTTGTCGGAAGGTTTGTTGCCGCAAAGGCTGAAACATGCTAAAAGTATGTTTTCTTTGTTTTTAACTTAAAAAAGATAACTTTTCAACAAACCTTCCTTTGTTTGTCAAATTTTCATTGGTTAACAAATTCTTTTCAAAATATGCTACCACTATTTTCAGAATTAAATAATAATTTCCTTTCATAAAGTGCCCCTTCTCCTTAATTAAATATATAAAACATTTAACTCCCATACCTTAAATAAATTTATTTGTTCATCAAATAACTTAGGAAAAATCTGGAAAAATCCCAGAAAATCCATTTTAATATGTTGCCTAACATATAAATATTTCAACTCCAAATAATTATTATTTTAGCCGAAAATAATTTATAACACAATAAACAATTTCCTTCACTAGAAAATTAATATAAAATACATATTAATTCAGAATATTATGAAAATTGAAACCCATCGCTAAAATATCATTTCTGATCTATATTTAAATTTTAAAGGCATTTGGATGTAATTAAATAGATTTTTCATGTGAAACATATCATAAAAACTAACATGAACATATATAATCCATCAACAACACACACACACACACACACACATAACTTTAGTCATCAAAACATGGCATATACTCGCAAAATCGTTTCAGGTCTAATCTTAAAACCGAACTAAAAGAAATTGGGATGTAGTAATTATTCACCTTAGCTTTGAGATTATAGATGTGAGATTTGATGTTGATTTAGTTAATTTTCCTCCTTCTTTTGAATCCTAGCTTTAATCTTCTTCTTGAGAATGATAATGGTAGACGACCTTAGGAAATTTTAGTTTGAATGAAATGAAAATGAACGTGAGTTCCATTCCTAAGGGTTTAGGGTGTAAACCTTACATACTTCCCATATTGCCCTTCTCATATCCTAACACATTAACTTAGGTTATTTCATTTTAATTAACACACTAACATGGCACGACTACCCTTTGTTAATCAAATCTCAACCTTTTAATCTTCACATTATTTATTTAATTCAGCCAACTAATTATTCTAAATAATGTTATAAAAATTAGGGTTGTTACAGACTCCCCACCTTAAAGAATTTCGTCCTCGAAATTACGATAAGGTACACAATCAAAACAACCAAAGGTAAAACATACCATCAAACAAATCAGGGTAAGAGTCTCTAATCCTGCTCTCTGTTTCCTAAGTAAGTCTCTAGCATCGTCACTCCACTAAATCTTTACTAACTTGATTGTCTTGTTCCTTAACTTCTTCTCATCTCTAGCCATTATCTGAATCGGCTTTCTAACTATGGTCAAATCCGGTTCTACTGCTAAATCCTCTAACACTGTAGGTGCTATGGTAGTCTCCGGATCTCTAACATATTTCCTAAGATGAGAAACATGGAAAACATCATGGAGTCTAGCCAAACTACTCGGTAACCCTACTCTATAAGTGAGTTTTCCGATCCTCTCAACAATACAGAAAGGTCCAACGAATCTAGGTGCTAACTTTCCTGACTTTCCAAATCTAATCACACCCTTCATCGGTGAAACCTTAATGAACACCTGGTCTCCAATAGAAAATTCCAAATCTTTCCTTCTTCTATCAGCCTAACTTTTCTGTCTAAATTGAGCTTCTTTCATCCTAACTCGGATCAACTCAATCTTCTCCGCAGCTTCCTTCACCAAATCCGGACCAAGAACCTATCTATCCCCGGTCTCTAGCCAACATACGGGAGACTTACATGATCTTCCATACAAAGCTTCAAACGGTGCCATCCCAATACTAGTCTGATAACTATTGTTATACGAGAACTCGACTAGATGAAGATGATCCTCCCATGATCGTCCGAAATCCAATACACAAGCTCTTAACAAACCCTCCAAGATTTTGTTATCTCTTTCCGTTTGCCCATCAGTCTGTGGATGGTAAGTGGTACCCATGTTGAGCTTGGTTCCTAATGCTTCCTGTAGACTTTCCCAGAACTCACTAGTAAACAAAGAAACTCTATCACTGACAATACTACAAGGAATCCCGTGCATTCTAACTACATTCTTCATAAATAACTTCGCCAAAATAGGTGTCGTCTTAGTTGACTTTACTGGAATGAAAAGGGCACTCTTAGTCAATCTATCTACTATGACCCATATGCTTTCATTTCCTCTTCTAGACCTTGTCAACCCATCAATAAAATCCATAGAGATGGAATCCCATTTCCACAACAGAACTTTTAATGGTTGAAGCAATCCACTAGGCTTCTAGTGTTCAGCCTTTTCCTGTTGGCAATTCAAGCACTGCTTAACACACAAACCAATGTCCTATTTCATACCTTCCCAGAAGAAACTTCTCTTCATATCCTGATACATCTTCGTTCCTCCTGGATGGATAGTGAACTTCGAACGATGGCACTCATCCAAAACTTCCTTCCTCGTGTCTCCTACATTCGAAACACACAACCTTCCTTTCTTCTCAACCATCCATTTTGGTCAAGACTGAAATCCTTTAGGTCATCGCTCTCTGTTCCTTCCCTCGTCCTTCTGATCCTTTCAGCTAAAACTAGATCCTCCTCCTGTTTAGAAGCTATCTTATCAATCATTACTGGTCGAACTTCTAAACAAGACAACATAGCACTTCCTGCACTTGAACCTACCTCAGATCTAAACTGCACAGTACAAGCTGATAATGCTTCCAAATCTATCCACTCAGTAATCATAGCCAATACTGCATTCCGATGTTTCCGGCTGAGTGCATCTGCCACCTTGTTTTCTTTCCCGGTGTGTGCTCAATTCTAAAATCATAAGCAGCGATAAACTCCAACCATCTCTGTTGTCTCATGTTCAGCTCCTTCTGAGAGAACAAATACTTCAACGACTTATGATCAATATAAATCTCAAATCGCTCTCCCAAAAGATAATGCCTCCACACCTTTAAAGAAAATATAACGACAACTAACTCCAAATCATGCGTAGGATACCTAACTTCATGTGGTATGAGCTGTCAAGAAGCATAAGCAATCACTTTACCTCTTTGCAT
Organism: Allium fistulosum; assembly: GCA_030737815.1. Lineage (NCBI taxonomy): Eukaryota > Viridiplantae > Streptophyta > Magnoliopsida > Asparagales > Amaryllidaceae > Allium > Allium fistulosum. Next base: position 1,136,496,211 of record CM060904.1, read on the forward strand.
CAACATAGCTTCCAATCCAGTTCCACATGCATTAGTATAAACAACTAAATCTTGATTCCCCTCCGAAACCACCAACACCGGTGTTAGGAGCTGGAGATAGTGGTTTTGATGACAACCTTTGTAACTTATTTTATTATAACATATATACTAACTCTATTGTCTAGATATATATGAATGTTATTATGCAGGATATATATAAGGCAGGTACTGATTATTAAAGACTGTACAGTATAAAGATCAAGAATGAAGAAATCAAGTTTGAAGACTCATGGGTATCAAGATTAAGATTTCGAGATAAGTGTCTATTTTATTGTTAAAACTTCATAATAGCACGGAAATCTTCATTCCATATTTCATTTGGGATGGAACCCATTTCTACCTTCTTAGTGGCTTACAAACCCACGACAAGTAGCTTACAAACCTACGACAAGTGGCTTACAAACCCACGAACATCCTGGTTTTGTACAAGTTCTCGAGTCCTGATGTGATCTGCAGGAAGAAGCTTGCAAAACTACTTCAAAATGGTTTTTCAAAACTGCTTTTCAAAATGTTTTAGCCTTAAAAATTATGTTTTCAAATGATTTTCAAAAAAGATGTTTTAGCCTTAAAATATTCTTTGTTTTTGTTTTTTAAATAAAATCTTGTTTTAAACTTCACATTGTTTTTAACAAAGGGATGTCAACATCATAGGATACCCTATGTCGACATGGTGGCCGTTAAATTCAAAAGTTTCAATTTTCAAAAGAAGTGTCTATTCGTTTAAATCTCTTAACGAATGGTTATAACCATTACTGGTCCATAAATAGCCTTCACAAACGAATTTTTTAACTAACTATTATTCTTATTTTCTTCACTCCTTCTCCACAAATTCATATTCTAAAATTTTCATATTTTAAGATCGTGCCGAAATTCTGCCGAATTCTCAAGTGAATCAAATTAGAATCTTATTCTTGTTTGATTCTCTGTTCTCTCTCGAAGATCAAAGTTCTATTCAGAGTTATAGGATCAATTTGTAATCAAACGTTTATCGAGTCTCTCTATAAGATGTGGTTGTGCCTGGAAATCAATTGGGTAACCTTGTGGCCCGTAAATCAAGAGAGTTTGCCCCGGACTCGAGAGACAGGAGGGTACCTCAAGGCCTTTAGAAATTGAGGATTGTAATCTCGACATTGGTTTAATAAAAATTTGTATGAGGTGTTTTGCCTTGGTACAGGACTGGATGTAGGGTAACTCCGAACCAGTATAAAATCCGGTGTGTTCTTTCCTTTTACTGCTTTTTATTTACTTTCTACATCTGTGTTTGATTCTGTGATTATTTTGTGATTAAGTTCTGAGTTTTAAATTAGTCCATATAAGTCTTAGAATCCATTAAATACTATTCACCCCCCTCCTCTAGTGTTAAATTAGCCTTAAGATCCTTAATCCGCACTCCCTTTCAATTGGTATCCGAGCATAGGTTTTCATAGTTTTCATAATCTGAAACTTGAAAAGTTAAAAATGGCATTTTTAGGAAATTTTGTTAATACTAGTTTGAATTTATGCATTTCATCAAAGTATCATAAGTCTGCATATAGTTTTTTTGAAAAATCAAGTTATCTACCGAATTGGTTTGTTATGCAGGAACATACATGTTACATGGCTTTTGAAGAACCAACAACCAATGGACAAACTGTGCAAATTGAGAAAGATAAATGGATACTTGATAGTGGATGTTCAAGGCATATGACTTGAAATCCCGAGATACTCAATGACATTATATATCAAGATGGTGGATTGGTCAACTTTGGAGATAACTCAAAAGGATATGTGATTGGCATCGGCAATGTCGGTAATTCTAAAACTCCTTTTATTTCTTATATTTTGCTAGTTAGGAATTTAAAACATAATCTGCTTAGTATAAGTCAACTATGTGATAAAGGATTTAAAATTAAATTTGGAAAAGATAAGTGTCACATCGAAGATAATACGTCAAATATCATCTTTGAAGGAATTAGGAAGAAAAACATTTACATCCTTAGTATGAAAGTTTCAAATGATAACTTATGTCTTTTGGCTAATACAAATGACCCTTGGATTTGGCATAAAAGATTTGGTCATTTAAATTTCAAACTGTTATCTAGGTTATCAAAACTTGACTTAGTTAGAGGTCTTCCCAAGTTAAACTTTAAAGTAGATAGTATATGTGATGCTTGCCAATTAGGAAAACTTAAGAAAAATTCATTTAAATTAAAAGATATGATTTCTACTTCTAAACCTCTAGAATTACTTCATTTAGATTTATTTGGTCCATCTCAAGCTCAATCAATTAATTTCAATAAATATGTTTTTGTAATTGTAGATGATTATTCTAGATATACTTGGACAATTTTTCTTAAACTTAAAAGTGATGCTTTTGAATTATTTAAGAATTTTGCTAAAAGAATTCAAAATCAACTTTCTTTAAAAATAAAACCTATTCGTAGGGTTCACGGTGGAGAATTTGAAAATGAAAATTTTGAGAATTACTATAATCAAAAAGGAATTACTCATAATTTCTCTTTTCCAAGAACTCCACAACAAAACAGAGTGGTAGAATTTAAAAATAGAACGATTCAAGAGTGTGCTAGAACAATGCTTTCTGATAGTAACTTACCTAAAAACTTTTGGGCTGAAGCAGTCGCTACAGCTTGTTATATATTAAATAGGATTTTAATTAGACCATTAACTAATAAAACACCATATGAATTACTTTACAATAAGAAACCCATAGTAGCTTATTTTAAAGTTTTTGGTAGTAAGTGTTTTATTCTTAATACAAAAGATAATTTAGATAAATTTGAACCTAAATCCGACAAAGGTATCTTTATCGGATATTCTAATAGAAGTAAAGCATTTAGAGTTTATAATTTAAGAACTAACACTATTGAAGAAACAATGCATGTATCTTTTGATGAAAATTTTAAAGATACTGTACAAATAGAAGATGAAGAAGATTTTGTAACTTTAAATAATGAACCTAATGAAACTAATTTTGAAATCATTCAACCTAATAAAAGAATTAGGCTATTAAAAGATCATCCTGTAGAAAATATAATAGGAAATATTGAATCTACAGTTAAAACAAGAAATCAACTAAATAATATAAGTAATGTAGCTTTTATATCAACTATTGAACCTAAAAATCCAAAGGAAGCATCATCTGATGATTCATGGATTCTTGCTATGCAAGAAGAATTGAATCAGTTCACTAGAAATGATGTTTGGGAACTTGTTCCTAGACCTGAGGATAAAAGTATAAGTGGAACAAAATGGGTTTATAAAAATAAAATGAATGAACTTGGTGAGGTCGTGAGAAATAAAGCTCGTTTAGTCGCGCAAGGTTATTGTCAAGAAGAAGGAATTGATTATGACGAAACCTTTGCACCCGTAGCAAGACTAGAAGCTATCAGGATTCTTCTTACTTTTGCAAACTACAATAATTTCAAGTTATATCAAATGGATGTTAAAAGTGCTTTTCTAAATGGTTTTGTAAAAGAAGATGTTTATGTTTAACAACCTCCACTTTTTAAAGATAATAAATTTCCAAATCATGTATATAAATTAAAGAAAGCTTTATATGGTCTGAAACAAGCTCCTAGAGCCTGGTATGAAAGGACTAAGATCTTATCTACTACAATCTGATTTTGAAATTGGTAAAATAGTTACAACTCTTTTTATTAAAAGAAACAAAAATGATATTCAATTAGTACAAATATATGTAGATGATATAATATTTGGGTCAACTAATAACATAATGAATAAAGAATTCTCAGATATAATGACTAAAGAATTTGAAATGAGTCATATGGGAGAACAAAGTTTCTTCTTAGGACTTCAAATCAAACAATTGGATAAAGGAATTTTCATTAGTCAAGAAAAATATGCTAAGGGATTAATTAATAAATTTGGATTGACCACTTCTAGTGGGAAACCAACTCCAATGACAACTAATGTAGCTTTAAGTAAAGAAGATAAATCAAAAGATGTTGATCAAAAATTATATAGGGGAATGATTGGTTCGCTGCTTTATATAACAGCAAGTCGTCCTGACATCATGCATAGTGTCTGTCTCTGTGCAAGATACCAATCTCAACCTAAAAAAACTCACTTAAAAGCTGTTAAAAGAATTTTAAGATATGTAAAACATACTTTAGATTATGGTTTATTTTACCCTAAAAATGATGTATTTGATTTAATTTCATATTGTGATGCTGATTACGCTGGTTGTAAATCAGACCGAAAAAGTACAAGTGGAACTTGTCACTTTCTGGGACATTCTCTGGTTTCCTGGTTTAGTAAGAAGCAAAACACTGTATCCTTGTCAACAACTGAAGCAGAATATATATCTGCTGCTTTGGCTTGTTCTCAAGTTATATATATGCAACAAACTTTAAAAGATTTTGGATTAACTATAACTAAATCACCAATTTATTGTGATAATACTAGTGCAATAAACCTATCTAAAAATCCAACTCATCATGCTAGAACAAAACATATTGATATTAGACATCATTTTCTTAGAGATAATATAAGTAAAGAAGTCATAACTCTTGAATATATTAATACTGAAAAACAAATTGCTGATATATTAACCAAACCATTAAATGAACAAAACTTTACTAAATTTAGAAGAGAATTCGGTGTATGTTCATTAACTGAAATATAAATTATAAATAATACAAGTATAGTTAATAATTAATATAAATAAAAATTTCTAAAAAATTGAACTGGGCATGTCGACATGACCCATCCCCCTATGTCGACATACAGACCGAGATTTTCAAATTTAAATTTCTTTCTAAAATTAGTTATTTGGTTATATATTTATATATTTCGACTTTTACTCCTTTTCTCTGTTCTATTCTCTGTAATAAACTTCTAAAACAGAAAAACGTGGAAACTTTTGTCTCCACTATCCAAATTGTTTGGTCCATAAATCACCAATAGTTAAGGGTCCTCGTTAAGCCTTTTTCGTTTTTCTCTTTCTTGATTATATATTGTTTTGTTAATTTGTATATAAGTGTTATCTTAATTAATGTCCTTCTAAAAACAATATTTGGTGTATAAAATCTTGAATTCCATTTAACTTAGGGTGCTATATTTCACTCATACATAGTTATTATTATTTTGTCATATGTTTGTTTATCTCATTTTCTATTAAGTTCAAGGTTTATAGGTCTTATTTTTGTTGATGACAAAGGGGGAGAAGTTATATAAAATAGTAGGCTTGGAGTAAGGGGGAGTTGTTGGTGTAAGGGGGAGTTATGGTATGATCGAAGTGGTAAGTATATTTTGTAAGGTTGTCATCATCAAAAAGGGGGAGATTGTTAGGAACTGGAGATAGTGGTTTTGATGACAACAACCTTTATAACTTATTTTATTATAACTTATATACTAACACTATTGTCTAGATACATATGAATGTTATTATGCAGGATATATATAAGGCAGGTACTGATTATTGAAGACTGTACAATATAAAGATCAAGAATGAAGAAATCAAGTTTGAAGACTCATGAGTATCAAGATCAAGATTTCGAGATAAGTGTCTAGTTTATTGTTAAAACTTCATAATAGCACGGAAATCTTCATTCCATATTTCATTTGGGATGGAACCCATTTCTACCTTCTTAGTGGCTTACAAACCCACGACAAGTAGCTTACAAACCTACGACAAGTGGCTTACAAACCCACGAACATCCTAGTTTTGTACAAGTTCTCGAGTCCTGATGTGATCTGCAGGAAGAAGCTTGCAAAACTACTTCAAAATGGTTTTTCAAAATGATTTTCAAAACTGCTTTTCAAAATGTTTTAGCCTTAAAAATTATCTTTTCAAATAATTTTCAAAAAAGATGTTTTAGCCTTAAAATATTCTTTGTTTTTGTTTTTTAAATAAACTCTTGTTTTAAACTTCACATTGTTTTTAACTAAGGGATGTCGACATCATAGGATACCCCATGTCGACATGGTGGCCGTTAAATTCAAAAGTTTCAATTTTCAAAAGAAGTGTCTATTCGTTTAAATCTCTTAACGAATGGTTATAACCGTTACTGGTCTATAAATAGCCTTCACAAACGAATTTTTAACTAACTATTTTCCTTATTTTCTTCACTCCTTCTCCACAAATTCATATTCTAAAATTTTCATATTTTAACATCGTGCCGAAATTCTGCCGAATTCTCAAGTGAATCAAATTAGAATCTTATTCTTGTTTGATTCTCTGTTCTCTCTCGAAGATCAAAGTGCTATTCAGAGTTATAGGATCAATTTGTAATCAAACGTTTATCGAGTCTCTCTATAAGGTGTGGTTGTGCCTGGAAATCAATTGGGTAATCTTGTGGCCCGTAAATCAAGAGAGTTTGCCCCGGACTCGAGAGACAGGAGGGTACCTCAAGGCCTTTAGAAATTGAGGATTGTAATCTCGACATTGGTTTAATAAAAATCTATATGAGGTGTTTTGCCTTGGTACAGGATTGGACGTAGGGTAACTCCGAACCAGTATAAAATCTGGTGTGTTCTTTCCTTTTACTGCTTTTTATTTACTTTCTACATCTGTGTTTGATTCTGTGATTGTTCTATGATTAAGTTCTGCATTTGTTTATAACATAAGTTTTAAATTAGTCCATATAAGTCTTAGAATCCATTAAACACTATTCACCCCCCTCTAGTGTTAAATTAGCCTTAAGATCCTTAATTCGCACTCTCTTTCAACCGGTGCATGGGTCAATAAGTGTTTCAAGCTCTGGAATGCTTCGTCGCACTTATCAGTGCATACAAACTTCACACCTTTTCGCGTAAGCTTAGTTATCGGTGCAGCTATCCATGAAAAATCCTTTATAAACCTTTGATAATACCCAGCCAATCCAAGAAAGCTCTTAATCTCGGTCACTGTCTCGGGTCTCTTCCAATTATTCACTGCCTCAATCTTAGTCGGATCTACAGATAACCCTTTCTCTAAGACGACATGATGAAGGAACTTCACTTCCTTCTTCCAAAAATGGCACTTCGAAAACTTAGCCTTCAACTGATGCTTCCTCAACGTTTTGAGCACAACTCTAAGATGAACTTCATGCTCCTTCTCATCCTTAGAGTATATCAAAATGTCATCTATGAAGACCAACACAAATCTATCCAAGTGCTCTCGGAAAATTCTATTCATCAGATCCACAAAGAATGTCGGTGCATTAGTTAGTCCGAATGACATAACTAACCATTCGTATGATCCATATCTTGTTCTAAACGCTGTCAAAGGAATGCTATCCTCTACCACTCTAAGCTGATGAAATCCCATCGCCAAATCCAGCTGAGAGAATACCTTAGCCCTACTTAATCGATCGAACAAATCGTCAATTTTCGGCAATGGATATCGGTTCTTTATCGTCTTCTCATTCAACTTACGATAATTGATACATAGCCTTAACGATCCGTTCGGCTTCTTAGCAAACACTACGGCAGCCCCCCAAGGCGAACTACTTGGTCGGATAAAGCTCTTGCCTTCCAAATCCACCAACTACGCCTTCAACTCCTTCATCTCAGTAGGTGTCATCCTACTCGGCGGCCTACTCACCGGCTCTTCTCCAGGCACCAAATCAACCCGAATCTCTATGGCTCGTTTCGGTGGCAGTCCAACTACCAGATCAAATACATCAGCAAACTCTCTAACTACAAAGACTCAATGCAACTCTTCCTCCTATTCCAAAATACCTAATAAAGCATTCACTTCACAACTAGGGTTCTCTAAGGTATAAACTATCTGATCACTACAATCCGGGTGACTAAGTGATATTTTCCTATCATGGAAAAATATCCTAGCATCATATTTACTTAACCAATCCATCCCAAGGATAATCCCAAATCCCACAAAGTCAAACACATGCACACAGCAATCAAAAGTATGGCCTAGCAAATCAAATTCTAAACAGTCACACCTCATCCCAAGCATTGCATACCCTCCTATCGGATTTGCAATCCTTAAGGAAGTAACTAAGTATGAGGGTTCTAGGTTAATCCTATCTACCAAACATCGAGAAATAAAAGAATGAGATGCTCCAGTATCAAATAGAACGCTAACAGACATACTGTGAGTCCGCAGCGAGCCTCCCAGAACAGCCTTCCCTTTTTTCCTACACAACTGGCCTTGGAATTGCGGGCTCTAGTGAATACATCTATCCCTTTCCATCTCTAGTAGGCTCAGGGCATTTGTTCTTATAATGGCCGATCTGATCACAATTAAAACATCTGACATTCTTCTTTCCAACAGCATCTTTCCCTTTTCCTTTTCCTTTTCCATTCCCGGTGCGACACTCATTAGCATAGTGTCCCTTCTTATCGCATTTGTAGCAAACCACTTCAGCCTTTCCTTTCTTCTGTGCTTCTCCCTTCTGAGCATTCTTTTTTCGGAAAAACTTCCTTTTCTGGCCATGTCCCATCTGGGCCTCCTTTATCTTCTTCCTCAAGCAAGACAACGCCTCTTTTTGTGTTAATGCCATTTCAACCACTACATCATTGGGATCTCTCACATGTGGTAAAGTAGCACTTATCAACTCTAGCCATAAGCCCCTTATAAACTTTTCATTCCTCCTGATCACGGTATCTACCAAAGCATACCCGTATCGGGCCAATTCCTCAAACTTCCTCGCATACTCTAAGGCGGACATGTCTCCTTGTTCCTACTTTGCAAACTTCCTCACCAATACCGACTGCGCCATTACAGACATAAATCTTTCTGAAAACTTTCTCCTAAACTCCTCCCAAGTTATGGTTTCCTCATCAACTCCAGCAGTAACAATATTCCACTAGAATAGAGCAGCTCCATGCAGCTGCCTTAAAGCCAATCACCTCTTCTGTGCATCATTCAATCCAAAGTCAGCAAAAATTCTCTCGCAATGCAGTAGCCAATTTTCCACCTAGATCGAATCTTCAGTATGAATAAATGGCTTCCCTCCAAACCTGATGTAATCCCTACTCAAGTTAGCATAGTGATTGACCATTGGAACTTCCTAAGCTCCACCGCTAGTAGCATTACCTCCGACAACTCCGGCTGCTATTCCAGCTTGCATCATGTTTACAAAGAACTGATAAATTGCTCCCATGTCCATCTGGGGAACTCCTACACCAACAGTTTCAGCTTGAGCCTGATTGGGTCCTCTCCTAGTGTTTGGTCGGGCATTTCCATTAGTGGTGGTGCTATCTCCTCCAAGATTTACTCTACCTCTTCTTCCTTCCATATCTGTATTCAAACTTTGTGAGATATGAATGAATAGCCTAACTAAGATAGGAGTCTAGAGAGATAGCGTATACTTGTATATATAACAAATACAAGTACGTTACTATAGCGTTATCCCATACCCCGATCTTAACTCTAATTTCTAAGGATTATGTTTTTCAAAATCATTTTTAATTAAAGTATTTCATAAACAATGCTCTGATACCAAGCTGTAACATCCCCTATCTAGAGGCACAAACCTAAGCGCTACGGATGCACTTGAATATGAAACAAAACACATATTTCAAAAACAACTTTTACTTCATTACATTTCAAAACCAATTGTTTCACATTCACAACACATAATCCCAAATCGTTCCTAGGTACAGATCAAATATAATTATTATAAAATATGCCAAGAGTGATATATGAAGTACCCCCTTGGTTGATCAGAGTCATATGGTCATAATAGACCTAATACAAAACAACAAAACGGAAAATCCATCAAAACATAACAAGAACTGCAACTCCTAAATAGCTATCCGTTTGCCTCCTGCATGCCTCCGGTAACTTATTCGTCATCCTACTAAAACATGAAAAGTCCATAATCCCTCAGCCCACTCAATTAATTTTGAGCACCCGAGAGTTTAAGAGGAAAACAAAAACTTCGAGTCAGACATAGAGCCTGGTGTGAATAATATTATACATCTTGGAATAATTATGTTAAGTGAGACCAGGCCGCTTAGCGGAACTAGTTTCCCCTCACTAACATCCTTTTAAAACATATCTTTGTAAAACCTTTCATAAAACCATACACTGTGCTCCTGCATCCACAATGGTTAAATAATGTAAAGAAATCATTATGTAATCATACATAAATATCAGGTAATAATGAACTATTTGTTCAAACACACAAGTTTTGTTTGGATAACTTTTAACCTTTGCTGACTCGAGCCTACCAGACAATACAATCAAAATTAACCTAACACTTGTTAGATATTCTTCTTCTAGATTATCTATCCTTAACTATCTATTAAACATTTCCCATCTGGACGGTCTGTACTTAACTATATGTTAAATACTTCACTTTTGGACGGTCTGTCCCTAATTTAATCATCTCCCAGGTCTTCCCGATCTTAACGGTTTTTCAAGCTCACCAATAACCTATCTGCATATAAACATATATTCCTTTCGGTGTGTAATCATAATTTTAGTCTACCTATGACAAAGCCCTACACACTGGAATTTTGGACTAACAATTAGCTGGGGCTATTAGCTAATGTATAGGGTGCAACCCCATACTAGTCCTATCTGGTATTCTAATATTTGAGTCATGTTCACTTAAGGATCCCCTCCCATAATTTTCCTTGAAAACATTTTCAAAATGATTTAAAACCTTTAAATCAAACTTAAACAAGAAAAAGTATATAATCTTTATACTTTACTCAAAATCATATCACCATGTCATATATATATACTTTACTCAAAATTAAGTTGATGGAAACATTTAACCATTTGAATGAATCTCTTTCTAAGCCTTTGAAATCATCTCTTTCAAAACCAATATCAAACATTCCAAAATCATTCCTCAAACCTTTCAAAATCAAAAATCAAACCTTTCGAATCCATTGAAAAGCAAACCTTTCAAAAGCTATAAAACTTTGGACATCCTTCTTTAAAATCACTTTAAAACATTACCTTAGAATGACCTTTGGAAAACCTTCCGTTTAAACCTTTCGAATCCATTGAATTAAACCTTTCGAAATCATTCAACTAAAACATTTCGAAACCATTCAATAAACCTTTCGAAACCATTCAACTAAAACCTTTCGAAACCATTCAGTAAACCTTTCAAAACCACTGAACTAAACCTTTTGAAATCATTCAACTAAAACCTTTCGAAACCATTTGAAGCAACCTTAAAACATATCCTTTAAAACAACTCTTTCGAAAGCTTTGGGTTTTACTTCAATTTGTAAAACAAGGGTGAATCACCCAAGTCAAAGGCTTCCTTTCGAAAGCATAGAGAAGCAACTAGTTTTTAAAATAAGTAAACCTTTCATCTTTGTCGAAAGGTTCAAAACAAAACATTTATAAAGCGGCAGTAATTTCGACTATGTCGGAAGGTTTCAAAACAAAGTAGTACTAAAGCAGCAGTAATCTTTCGGCTATGTCGAAAGGTTTAAAACCTTTCTTTTAAACATTTTGACCTGGTCGAAAACAACCAAGTCGAAAGCTCTTATTCGAAAGCAAAACGCTTTTGGTTTATAAAACAAACATACCCCAACCTCTTTGGCCATCAACCTCTCGATTTAGAACCTTCGACTCTATCCAATTCATTACGTACCAAGTAGTTTGATACCATATGCATTGGTTTGACCTTGTCGAAAGCTTAGAACCTCTCGACCTTATCGGAAGGTCTGGGTTGGAAGGTTTGTTGCTGCAAAGGCTGAAACATGCTAAAAGTATGTTTTCTTTGTTTTTAACTTAAAAAATAACTTTTCAACTAACCTGCCTTTGTTTGTCAAATTTTCATTGGTTAACAAATTCTCTTCAAAAATATGCTGCCACTATTTTCAGAATTAAATAATAATTTCCAATTATAAAATGCCCCTTCTCCTTAATTAAATATATAAAACATTTAAGTCACATACCTGAAATAATTTTATATATTCATCAAATAACTTAGGAAAAATCCTAGAAAATATATTTTAATATGTTGCCTAACATATAAAAATTTCAACTCCAAATAATTATTATTTTAGCCGAAAATAATTTATAACCCAATAAACAGTTTGTTTCACTAGAAAATTAATATTAAATCCATACTACTTCAGAAAATTATGAAAATTGAAACCCATCTCCAAAATATCATTTTTGATCCATATTTAAATTTTCAAGGCATTTAGATGTCATTAAATAGGGTTTTCATGTCAAACATATCATAAAAACTAACATGAACATATATAATCCATCGACAACACACACACACACACACACACACACACACACATATATATATATATATAACTTTAATCATCAAAACATGGCATATACTCGCAAAATCATTTCGGGTCTAATCTTAAAACCGAAAACTAAAAGAAATTGGGATGCAGTAATTATTCACCTTAGCTTTGAGCTTATAGATGTGAGATTTGATGTTGATTTAGTTGATTTTCTTCCTTCTTTTGAATCCTAGCTTTAATCTTCTTCTTGATAATGATAATGATGACTAGCCTTAGGAAATTTTAGTTTGAATGAAATGAAAATGAACGTGAGTTTCATTCCTAAGGTTTAGAGTATAAACCTTACCTATTTCCCATATTGCCCTTCTCATATACTAACACATTAACTTAGGTTATTTCATTTTAATTAACACACTAACATGGCATGGTTACCCTTTGTTAATCAAATCTCAACCTTTTAATCTTCACATTATTTATTTAATTTACCCAATTAATTATTCTAAATAATGTTATAAAAATATGGGGTGTTACAGCTGGCAAGAACAAAAAGCCTGATTTAGTTTGCTTCAAGTGTGACAAAAAAGGTCATTATGCTCATGAGTGACGGTCAAGAAAGGGGAAGAAGGATGTAGAAAAGAAAGGTGTGAAGTGCTTCAACTATGATCAAGTTGGGCATTATAAGAATTAGTGTTCAGAACCAGTTAAGACGGACAAGGGAAAAGTTTTTGCTATTGGATCATCATCCGCTAGGCCAACTGCAGCTGAAAGAGGGAAGACTGTAATGGAAGGTACGCTTTTGATTCAGAGTATACCAGTTAGGATATTATTTGATACCGGTGCATCACATTCATTTATATCATAGAATTTGGTTAATAGGTTATGCTTAGAACCCACATACCTTGTTACTTCCTTAAGGGTTGTGAATCCAATAGGAGGGTATGCAACTCTGAGGATGAGTTAGAACTTGATTTGTTAGGTTATAAGTTTGCATGAAGTCTGTATGTTTTCAATTTCATAGATTTCGGAATCATTTTGGGTATGAATTGGTTGAGTAAGTATGAGGCTAGGATATTTTTTCAGGATGGGGAGATATCACTAAGATACCTTGATAATCATAACCGAATTATATTCTCAGTGGAGAATTATGACCAGAGTAGTTGTGCTTTGTTAAGTGCTATGGAAGTAGGAAAAGAGTTAATTCAGGTCCGAGTAGCAAGAGAGTTTGCAGATGTCTTTGAGCCGGTTACGGGACTACCACCAAAACGAGCTGTTGAGTTTCAGATAGATCTTGTGCCAGGAGTTGAACCTGTAAGTAGAACACCTAGCAGGATGACACCGACCGAGATGAAGGAATTAAAGGTGTAGCTAGTGGATCTAGAAGTGAGAAAATTTATTAGACCAAGCAGTTCGTCTTGGGGAGCGACCGCGGTGTTTGTGAAGAAACCAGTTGGGTCGTTGAGGATGTGTATCGACTATCGTAAGTTGAATGAGAAGGACTGTACTTGGAAGATAGAAGTTAGGATTAGGGATACTTATCCTGATCTGCTTTGAGGGTATGTCTATATTAGCTTTATATAGATAGTTGCTAGTCGGGTAAGCTAGTATGGTTGTTAGGAGTTGTTACAAATGATTGCTATGTTTAGTATTTAGTCCTTACTGAATTTCAATGACGAAATTCTTCAAGGAGGGGAGCCTGTAACACCCCTAATTTTTAATAACATTATTCAGGAGATTTAATTAGATAAATTAAATAGAATAACATAAATCTTAAAGTGATAAGGGGATTGAGATTTGAATAAATACTTAGAGGCCGAGCTTAATTAAATAAATGGGCTACAAATGGTTATACATGTTAGTTAATTAAAGCAAGGGTATTAGGGTAATTGCCACCCTATATTTTCATTACCCTTATATTCTCGTTCCTTATACCATTCACGTTTATTTTATAAAACGTAAACAAACATAAGAAAAGAAAGAGTATAGCCAGCCATTACTAGGAGAAAAAGGAGAAGAAAAATTCAAGTAAAGCTAAGGATTCAAGCTAGGGGAAAATTAATCTCAATCAAATCTCAAATTCTATATCCTAATCAAGGTGGATAATATTCTATATCATCTCTATTTTGTTTATATGATCATTTGGTTTCGGGTTTAAGATTAAATCCATTTTAGTGATGATTTGGATGATGATATGCTTGGATTATAAGATGTTTGATTTAAACAAAATTGTTTAAATACGATTTTATGCGGTTTTAAGGGTAAAACCAATTAAAATTAATTTCGAACGCCATGAGAAAATTTTATGTCATGTAAATTATGATTTTGGAATTGGGTTTCAATTTTTGTAATTTTCTAAGCCATGGAAGATTAAATATGAATTTTCAAAGAAAAATATGTATAGTTGGGTTTAAAAATTTATTTCGATTATCATATGAAGAATTTGGGTCTGGAATTTTTATATGTTAGATAACATATTGAAAGTGAATTTCTATAATTTTTGGGGATTTTTCCTAAGTATTTTCTATGAAAATAAAAGTTATTTTAGATGAAGGACATAATTGTCTTATTGGTTTTGCTTAATGGAAGGGCTTATTTGCTAAATTAATCCTTATTTAGATCTGAAATTATACGACAGTTAATTTGTATAGAATTTGAAAAGTTATGGCAACCAATCACATGTTTACAAGTAGGTAGGTTAGTTAGAAAGTATTTGCTTTAATTGGCAATAAATCAGTTTTTACCTAGAAAAGTGGGTTCCGCCTCTTTTAGAAGCACCTTTCAAGCTTATGCTTCTGCCTTCAATTAAGTCAAAACCTACCAGGTCGAAACCAAGTAAGCCGAAACTAATACACAAGGTATCAATCATTGGTACGTAGTGGATTGGAGAAAGGCGGAAGGCATGGTGTCGAAACGTAGCTTTCGATAGGGTTGATACCTTTGTTTTACTTTCAAATGATAAGCGCCTGCCTTGTTTTAATAAAAACTTTCGAAGGATTTGAAACATATGCTTTCGAAAGGTCTTCTAAGTAGCTTTCGAAAAGGGTTGTCATCGTCTAGTTTAAAAGTATAAGCTTTCGAATGAGTTCTTTTATTTAAAGAACCATGCTTTCAAAATGGGTAGTTTTGACCCAGTTGAGACCATGCCACCATTATTTTGACGTTTCGAATGTATTGAAGTCATTAATGCTTTCGAAGGGTATCTTTTGTTTTAAACTTATACTAAGTCACTTCCTAAAAGGTTTCGAAAGGGTTCAAAGGTTTCGAAGGTAGTGTCTTCGAAAGGGGGTTTCGATACTATCCTTCATTATTTTACTTAAATGTTCTAAGCTTTCGAATAGATGGTTCGAAGCCATCAACTTTTCCCCGAACAATTTTGTGTAAAGATTAAAGGTTTCGAAAGGGGTACTTTCGTTTGTATTCACTTAGACATAATATGATATGTTTTAAAGTGAACCCAATGGTTTCGAAAGGGGTACTTTCAAATGTTTCGAAGCTACGTTTCTATAATTGGATAGTAATGCTTTAATATTCGAAAGGTTTCAAAAGAGAGGTTTTAAAGTATTTCGAAAGGCAAATGCCTAGTGTTCTGAAAAGAAGATTTAATTGCTTTCAAAGGAAGACATCCAAGGGTTTCGAAAGTAAATTTTTATGGTTTCGAAAGTCCTAGTTTTCAAAACAAATAACCCAATCTCATTTTTAAGGCAAACCATGGCATAATAAAAGAGTTTTGCAATGATCTTAAGTATGGAGTTTTTGAAGAAGTTTTCCTTGATTAATAGGTTAAAGGGATTAACCAAGTTTTATATAAGATGATTTCAAGGATATTAAACCACAGGTGTTGGTACTATTATGTTATTATGTTTACTTCTTTATATATATATTCACATTGTAATGGACCCATAACTGTATTTTGGAAAAAAGGGCAGAATAACCAACTAGGTTGACCTAGTAGTGAATATAACTTATGTTAACTCCTGAATGAGTAGAATTAAATCCAACATGTCAGATAGACTAGAATGTAGGATACCAGAATATTGACTAAAGAAGTTGTCAGGTAGACAGGCTTATAGTAAACCCATGAAAACTATGTATAGCAAAGTTATTGGCAGAAGCTAATAGCTTCATAGTAAACCCATGAAAACTATGATTAGAAGAGTTATTGACAGGGGCCAATAGGTTTGTAGTGACCACATGAAAACTATATCTGAATTAAGTTATTGACAGATGTCAATAGGATCCCAGTCAACCCATGAAAACTAGGATAAGAGAGAAGTTATTGGAGTTACCAATAGGTTCAGGAAGAACCCATGAAACAAATAAGTAGTTGGCAGGGGCCAATAGGTTCTTAGTGATCCCATGAAAACTATGAAACTGGATAGGGAGTCCATAAGTATTAAACAGGTTATTAGTCAGCCCATGAAAACTAATAGGTTAATAGTGACCCTAGAAACTATAATTGAGACAAATAGTCAAAATGAATGGGGATGGGTAATTCAGAATTGATTCACTTGTTTTGCACAGCATCATAATACTTTGAATTGTTATGTTTTAACCATTGTGGATGCATGAGCACAGTATATGGTTTTATAAAGTTTTAAATAAGATACTAGTGTGGGGAAACTTGTTCCGCTAAGTGGCGCGGTCTCACTAGATATCTAAATGGTTTGAGATGGTAGATGATTATCCATACCAGGCTTTATGTCTGACTCGAAGTTTATGTTTTCCATTTAAACTATCGGGTACTCAATTGATTTTGAGTAGTTTGTTGAGGTTTTCAGGTACCTCTTTAGACGAATAAGCTTCCGGAGACGTGCAGGAGGCATGATAACTATTTAGAGTTCTTTTCTATTTTGATTCTGCTGTGTTTTGCTGTAAGAGCAACGATGTTTAGTTGCCCAGTTATACACTCTGATCATCCAAGAGGGCATTTTCATATGTCGCTCTTGGCATATGCTATAATAATTATATTTTATCTGAACGCGGTTCTCGTATTGGGATTATGTAATGAATTTGAAATGCTTTGAAATGAAATGAAAAAGTTGTTTGTTGTTTTTAATTTTTTTTCCATATCCATGTGTTTCTGTTATATCAATATATCTAACATTACCGTATTTGGTCGTCGAAGATTAATAACTGTGTAGACTGCAGCATCCGTAGTTGTTAGTTTTGGACCTCCAAGTAGGTGATGTTACAGTTAAGTCAAGCTTGGTTTCCATGGTATTTAGAAGTGTATAGATTTATCACATATTACGTAACACTATATTAGGAATGTGCTAACTTGTTGGATGTAGGTAAATATGTAGATTGAGGCATGGTTTCATGACGTCGTATTATTTTAATTAGTGTTGTACATGATATAATAACGTATTGATAATCATCTTGATTGATAATATTTCTTTTTCATCAGACTTTATGTCTAACCCTCTTCCTTTTATCTCTTTCGTCTTCTATTATCTATGTAGGTTGACCTAAAGATTGAGATTTTGTTGGCTGAAGTCGAGTTTTGGAGCCATGGTTATTACCGCTATGATTATATCTATCCTATATTCTCTGGAGATTGGCATGTTAGATTATATTCATTTTGAGACATCTTATGTATGAGATTTGATGTACCATTTGAACGACGTATTATGATATTGAACCTTATCACCTTTGATATGATATGCACCGAGTCTATTATATGTTCATGGTGACATTATATTTATTCCTTCAGTTGTGAGATTTGATATATTTATATAGAATAGTGATAGTATATGCTCTGTATTGTTTGTTTCAAATTTTACCCTTAACAAATTGTCATCCGTGATACTTATGGTATCTGATTGCATTAGCATATGGATTACATGTGTCATGAACGGCGGGTCATTACAAACACAAAACAAACACAAAGGATAAAAATGTCTTATAATTTTATGCTTAATATATATTTTTTAGTTGTAAGGTCTTAATCTACAAAACAATACCTCATTTTAAATATATAAATAACAGTGCCTAAATTTTAAATAGTTACTATAAGTAAGCCTGTTAACAAATTTCGAATAAAATAAGTGTGGAAATCTCACACTCCTGTGAAACTTCTCCACTTGAAATAAACGATATAGACTAAAGTACATGTGAGTTCACTGCAAGTTTTGGATTTACTACTTAAATAAAAAATGTGAAACAACTTAATTTTATGGGGCTACACATCGTTTTTATATGTACCACTGAAGATGCATTTAATATGCATTTAATATGATTAGAAGTAAAAAAGACAAGTAACTGTAATCTATACTATATTATTATTAGTGAGTTGAATTTCAAGCTCACACAGGCCCCATTGAAATTTGGCAACTGAACAATCGCATTTTTAATTTCTTTATATTCCAAACTTTAAAATGTGATAACTTTTTCTACATTGATTGGATTTAAGAATCGTTTTCACTATTAAATCTCAAATTTAATTTGCTTTCCAATGATATCCATTGTTGATAACTAAAAATAAATTTTTTAAAATCATAATTTTATATAGCAGCTTTAATTGCACAATTATTTTGTGTCACCGCTATGTACCGCGTTTCTATAACAGCATTATTATGATGATCATAAACATTACATAGTAGTTTTACCTAGATTATTATAATGTATTTATTATCTTTTAACATATTTGAAAGGAATATTTTTTTTGAATTATACAATTATGGTTGCCTTTGAATATTGTAACTACATTATGTAATAAAGTAATAATCTTGATTGTGTTTGATAGTATTCAAACTTAGTGCAGTTATAAGTTAACCCCATCAAAAAATGGTGTAATAATTTATAGGCATTTTTTGAATTAATTTAACTACGTTAGCATTTTTTTATTGCATTTACTATTGATGATTTTGACTATATTTGATAATTTTATTCAATTTTAAAACAGTTATAAATTAATGAAATTAAGAAAATGCAATTATAATTTACCAGCAAGTTTTAGGTAAATTTAACTATATTTGAAGATTTTTAACCACATTTATGTGATGAAGTAATAAATTTGGCTACATTTCAGGAATTTATTCAATCTTAATAAAATTAAAATTTAACTACATTAATAAAATGCAGTTATAATTTAATGACAATTTTGAATTATGCATGGTAGAAATTGAATATTTCAGCTATATTTATGTGATGCAGTAATAATTTTGGTTGTACACGATGATTTATTCGAGCTTACTGTAGTTAAAATTTAAATGCATTAAGCAAAAGCGGTTATTATTTTGTAGTATTTTTGGAATTAAGCAATTATTGTTTTTGAATATTTTAACTGTATTTGTGTGATGCAATACTAATTTAGTTGTAGTAATAATTTTGTTTGATGTTAACGATAGTTATTTAACCGCATTATGAAAATATAATTGAAAAATGAATTTTGATTTTTGATAGCTTGAGATGATTAAATAATGACTTCACATAATTAATGTTTGATTCAACCGTGCAGCTCAGCGTTTAATATATTGCTTCCAGGTTTGATGACATAATTTGGCTAAGTTTACTCAATTTTGTTTACAATTACAATGATCAATAATACAATAAGCATATAAGTTGTTGTATTCGGGCTTAAGGTAGATGCACAGTTTAAGTGCTGGGTCAAAACATGTGTTGTAGTGAGAATAATGTTGATAACTAGGGGTGTCAAATGGGTTGGGTATAAATGGGTTGGTTTAAAAATCAACCCAACCCATTTAAAAAAAATAGACCCAACCCATTAGGCCCATTTATTAAATGGGTAAACCCAACCCAAACCCACTAATTTAACGGGTCAACCGAACCCAACCCGTTTAACCCAATTTTGAATAAAATTACATAAAAACATGTACAATCATTTTCATCAATTCAGTTTATATAATTGAAGATCAATATAAAAACATTCAAAATTAGTACAAGACCATTCCAGATTTAAATTAGTACAAAGATAGCGAGTATCATTCAAGATGAGTTCAGTTTTCAAATACAAAAACATCATACAAAGTGACATTTCAGATCTGCAGCAAGCAAAGTATCCCATACTGCATCATTTTGTAGAATTTAATGCAATATTAATCAACATATAATTCAAAACTACATAGCATAAAAATGCATGAAACATGAAGTAGTTCAATGAAAGCATTCCTTCCTTTGCATCTCTATTGTCCAACCTGCAACTGCATGTAGTGTCCAACCTGCATGTATTTTTTGAATTGTTTCAATAAGAATTAGGTTGATCATAGGTTAGGTACTTTGCATATCAAGTGACACAGCAGCTAAGGCTGTTGTATGACATTAATTAATGTTGCAAATTCAATCGGTAACATGCAGAATGAGGTATATAATTAAGAGTTAAAAATGCAATTACTGACAGTAATAAAAGCAAATCAACCATTCCTATGTACTGCACACACATTCTTCTTGAAAGATGCAAATCATTCATCATGTAACCAATTTATCTAGAATATCAAACCTGAATTAGTGTAGTTAATCATGAGCAGAGATATATCTGATGAGTTTCATTGATATAAGAAAGTGGTAAGTGGTAACGAACCTACCTTTCCCGTGGACCGACCATACCCAGAATAATCATACCTGCATATGTATATAACTATTAGTTCAATAGCTTTACAATCATACTGAGTTTTAATTAAGCTGAAAAGTAAAACAAATTATTTACACCCAAAAAGAAAGTAATGGGAGTAATTAATGCACACCATGCAATTGTTTCAAGTGATTGGATACCATGTAGAGAATTTTTGTATAAACAGTCAAATACATGTCCATGCAACAAAAGAAGAGGAAAAATAAACTTTGAATGGTACTGCAAACGAATGCATGGGATCTTAACAAATTGCTTTTTTGTAAAACCCAGTCGTTATCTATGAAGTGTGCAGTCAATGATATAAAACCATCCGTATTAATTGATGTCCATAGATCGGATGTTAAGCTTATTTTTCCCGAACATGATTTTAAAAAATGTTTAAGCTTAACTTTTTCTTTCTCGTAAAGTTTCATGACACCCGATCGTAGCATATTTCTTGATATATGTTGCACTTCATTGTTCAAATAAAAATGTAGTTCTCGAACTTCTTCATACTGGACAAACATAAAGGGCAAGTTATGCCTAATGACGGCTTTAGTCACCAATTCTCTATACTTACTTTGATCGAACTTACTTATCACATTAAGCCCACCCATTTTTTTGGTAATGTGTTGACATTTTGGAATATGCTTTAGCATATTAGATGTTCCATGCTTTTCTTCCCAAAATTATGTTTTCTTACATCCCTTGCAAAAGCACGTTGGTGTTTTTCCTAAAATTGTTTCATTTTTATGAAAATAGTTCCAAACTTCTGAATGTGTGGTTCTACAACGTTTTTTTCCAACCGAACTACTCAATGAATCTTCCAATACAATCAAATCTTCCGTTTCAATGTTTATATGTTCGGTTGAATCCATGTTCTACAATATCAAATATTAATAAGAATTAGCATGTAGGTAGTACAATGAAGGCAGTTTCCAGAAATTACATAAAGACAAAAAGTTTAAAATTTTGATCTTTAACATTTGATTCTACACGTGTATAATAATACATTTAAGGAAACTGTGGTTTAATAGTGCAAATACAAAAGATTATTTAACTTAGAAAAAGTGTACAATAAGGGTTTTAGGCGTAAACATTAGTGGACTTGATTCAAAATAACCTTTTATTACTCTTCTTCTTCCTTTTTCATTTTAACAGTAGTAAATATCTAAGCTTTGCACATAATATGTAAATATATAGCTTGCATAAGTACAGGTGATGGCAGATTTCATATATATGTTTAGATTCATACTAACAGGGTTGCTCTCATATAATATACATACTTTTATAAATGACAGTTAAAGAATTTGGACGACCATGATCTTTTATATAGTTGTTTTAAGCACATTAAATAATGCAGTTATTATCTTGTAAGCTAATTTAAAGAAATTTGTTTTTTGAATTATGCACTAATAATTGCATTTGAATATTTTATCTTTATTTATGTGATGGAGTAATGGCTAATACATGCATAAATAGTATTTAAGTCTGAAATGCGGTGGGTGGAAAAACATGAAGGGCTGCTTGATGAACTGATATAGCATGAAACTATAAGTGGCTAGTGAGCTATATCTATATGGAAGCACACTGCCGAGCGTAAACTAGATTGTCAAGATTTTGGTTGTATTACTGGGTTTTGAAGTGGCATAGAAGCATGAAGCTAGAGTCTAAATTACTGACGCACCAAAGCATGCACTGCTGGGTTTTGAAGTGGCACTGAAGCATGAGGCTATGGCCAGAATTTGTTGAAATGGGTAAGTGCATGTAAATATAGATATATCAACTCTCTGTCTATGCATCAACAACTAAGAAGCATGATAACAGCAAACAAATTCACATACAAATGCACAACCAAAATTAGACAAGTACACATGACTTATGCAACACTAAGATCGGATGAATGGAAATATACAGGCATAGACACGCATATGTTATATACAACCAACTTTAATTTATGCTTATATATATGTATAATCAATATTAATATAGCTCTGAAAACTTAATGCTCACATCTGAAGCCTACTATGCTTTGAGTTTGTATTTATTTGAAGCTTATATGCATATTTCAAATCAATGTATTTTGAAAACTATATGCATTTATTTCCTTGTGTACTAAATTTCATACATGCTTGAAACTGATATGTACTGAAATTCATAAATTCTAGAAATCTATACACTTAGGAAACAATATAAACAATAGCCCAAAACAATTCCATATTTTTCACATTTCTTAAATTGCAGTATTATTGAGCCCTTCTTTGGTCTTTAACCATAATTTCAAGAGGTCGGTATCAATAAGGATACCCCACCTCAATTAAAGCATTAAAGAATCTACATGGAAAATATTAGCTCATGGGCTTTGATCTTGTATTCTGCTTGGTAAACATTATTCTTACTTCAATTCAGTTTGGAGAAGCTGTATTGGCTACAATCCAATTTATTATTGAATCGGACACTTACTCCATTTTTTAGAAGCGTGAAAAAAAATTGGATTTCTAGCAATTGAAATCCACATATCTACATGATAATCCCATATGCAAATGTTCTAGTTGCACATTATAAGTACTAACGATAACTCAAAATTTACCATAAGGACATAATAATTCATGAGATGGATTTATGAATTTTTAACAATTGCATTCAATAGAATTAGGATTCCGTACCATATCGTCGAAGACTATCTGACTTTGGAGGAGAACACTAGTAATGGATGACGGTCCTAGAGTTTCATAGTTGGAAGAATGAAGACGATGAACAGAGTTTCAAAATTAACTGCAATCAAAGTTACAAACAAATCAAGACACAGAACAATATATTCAACCATCAATACTAGTAATCTATGTACACATGAAACCAAATTGTAACATAATAAATAAATAAAAACAGTAAATTACCTAAATCACCCTCAAAACCTCAACCCGCTTCCTTACTTTGAAGTGTAGATCTTCAAAATCTCAAAGCAAGTGTAGATCTTCAAACTTGGGGAATCAAGACGAACACACCCAGAATAACAACGAACTAGGGCTCGAAAAGGGAAGAAAAGCAAAAGCGAAAGAAAAGGTATCACAGAAAATTGGGATTGATTAGAAAAACCCTAAATTTTTAGCTAAGGATGCGAGCATAGTTGTCTGGGTAAGTGGGTTAAACGGTTAGAAGGAAGTAAGATGGGTTTGGACCGGTTATTCTTTGGGTTTAAATGGGTAATACCATTTAACCCACCCAATTTAATGGGTATAACCCAGCCCATTTGTTCTTTGGGTAGGTGGATTGGGTAAATGGGCTGGATACACTTTTGACGGCCCTATTGATGACCACCTAAAAGAGTTTATTTTTTATTTTTTGCAGTAAATTCTAAAATCACTTGCACCACCACCGTCGGAAAACTTCTAGAAAACAATTGATGAATGTATCTTTGTATAGATTATTATGTAGTCATAGTTTGATTATTAGATATAGTTAATAGGTCAGACGAGCAGTGGGAGAATTTAGTAATAATACTGCATCAATGACACTTTTGCCTTTTTTGGCTGCAGGTACAAATACCTTAAATGGTTAAAATAATTGATTGATGTAATGCATCTATTAAGGTCAAGAAAAGATCACCTATTTGCGCTCAAGCCAATATCATACACGCATTGCTAGCAGTTATTTCTGAGGCTAAAAAATGAATGGACTTCTCACAATTGTTCTCTTCTGTATGTTTTGGATATTTTCAAATATTGGTTACTGCGACCAGCTGTATGCCGTGTTTTGTACCCTGCATCGACATAGATCACATTCGGTGAACAATAGTAATTTATATTGGAACCCATGTTATTTTCTTATTGCATCATCATTTCTATTTCAATTAAATCTTCTGTTTTACTACTTTTCCCCTGTACTACATCTGTTGCTTTTTTTTTCTTTTGCTCCCTTTTTTCAGCTGTTGACAAATATTTTTCCTGACTGTTTACAAATTTCATCCTATTACTATATTTCTCCCCATTGCAAAAAACTTTTGTTACTCTTATTTAATTGAATCGAACTGCACTGTGTCTTTGTGTCTGCAGTTCACAGTGAAATACTTCAACTATATCTATGCACATTGAAGCAGCTGTGTAATTGCAAAAGTAACAACATTGGCGTTATATGCCACAGTGAATATATCTATGCATTAGCGGATAAATTTTTAACACATTATCCTCTAAATAGTCTGTGAACTTTAACATATTCACTGTAATTGCTTTGTTCGATTTTAATTGTGATTATCATAACCAAATATATCTATGTATTCTTTATCTTACCAAATTGTTATTCATGATGTAACACTATCGCTCAACAATGTTTTTTCATTACCACCGTATTAAATTTCTTATACAGTTTGATATGATCTATGCAACAACAATATTTTTTCAACATCCATGTGCGAAACACAGGTTCGCACTAGTTTTTTTAATAGACTGGGGAAGTATGATTGAATTGGTGTAGATTAAGCTAATATGGTACATGTTGATTTGTTATAAATTATAGTGTAACTATAGAACTTGTGGTTCTCAAATAGGATTTGTCCAAAATAAAGTCCAAATTCAAATACATGATAACTTAAAAACTATAGGCATTATTTCAAACATCCTTCAAAAATTTCAAAATTCACTTCAGTCCCTGTTAAAATATGTTTTATAAAATACTCTGATAATGTTTCCAAAAAAATATATTTTTTAAAGTGCACATATTTACATTTAGAATTACAAAATATTTGCATTTACACTGCAAGAATGCAAATTGTACACTTCAAATATTTAAAGTCCGCGTTGCAAATATTTATTTTATAAATATGTTCAGTACATATTTGTATTTTAAATTACAAATATTTTTAGTTCTAACTGCAAATATGTGCAGTTTAAATACACATGTTTACTGAAAACATTAACATGGGTGTTTGGTAAAACTTTTTTAGGTATAAAGTTTGAAAACAAGGGTTGGATAATCGAAGGCAATTGATTCAACCAATTTTTCCCTTAACACATTTATCTAATTTTATTCTTGATATATTTTGGATTCCACGGAATAGTCATATGTCCAGAGCTAGGCCCTGACCCAAAACATCAAAATCATCGACTAAAACCTTTGATTTTCCAAAACCAGTTAATTTTAAAGTTGTAAGGTAGATTTATGTGGTTGTAAGTTGATATGTTTTTGTACTAAACGCAAGAGTACAAGTTCAGCGTTGTACATGTATTTCCAATGTCTAATTTTAAATTATCTACCTAGTGGCTCTAAATCGTTTTTACTTCTGACTTCAGATCTTTTAGCTTTGGGCCTCTAACTTGGACCAGCCGACCAGGCTTGCATGTTATCAAATTCTTACCTTCTTTGCATTCGCATTGCTGATTGCGAAGACCTAAAGTACATACAAAATATGGGGGAGAACTAAAAACGTTCATATGTAACAACAAAATATTAATGACACAACTACACAAGTACCTATGTCTGCATATAATTTTGTAAGCATTAGCATGTGAATTGTTAAGAGATCGACATATCCCACTTCATGTGCCTTGGTCAGTTTCTATGTTTCTTCCTCCTGCACAATCCGAAAAAGGACGAGTTTGTGATTGCATTATTATTAGTCCCGCATGGGTTTGAAAAAAAGATCTGTTTGAAAAGGAAAAAAGACTGGAAGAGAGAAAGAAAAGATCTGTTCCTCATATGTTAATGTTGTAACATTATGTGTTAAGAATATGTTTCACCAATGAGTGTAGCTGGTGTTGAACAAGATGATCTCCAAGCTTCAACAAAACTTGGAGATTCAGACTCACTCTTCCATGAATTCAATGGAGTTAAGATTCATCACAAAGTACACGAATGCGAGCACGATGATGATGAAGAAGATAATGCTATTGGATTGCCTATAATATTGCTCCATGGTTTTATGGCTAATATAATATAGTAACCTGGGACAAATTGCTGAAGCCCTTAAGCGAAATGGTTGGGGCCAAAGTTCTCGCTTACGACCGCCCTGGCTTTGGATTGACTAACAGAACCTCAGATTATTATGGCGGAGAATCTGGGCCGTCCAATCATTCTTCAATGGCTTTCTCCGTGCTTGCTACGCTCTCTTTCATAGATTTGTTGGGTGCAATAAAGCCATTCTCATGGGGTAAGCGGCAAATTCCTTAAGTCTGGCAACTCGTTAATTTTGCAGTATTTTAAACATATTTCATTTGAATTCTTGCCTTCGTATATTTTTTTCATTGTTATAATGCAATGGAAGAATAACAAGTTATAATCTCTTTAGTGGTCATGGTTATGAATTTTCTTTATTTCAGGCATTCAGCAGGTTGCCTTGTAGCAATTAACACATACTTCAAAGCTCCAGATCGTGTGTCTGCTTTGATTCTTGTGGCTCCTGCTATATTTGCGCCTTTGCTTTCCTTGAAGCAAAAAGAGATGACAGGCATGGGCATAAATAATGATAAGGAAGACTGGGATTCAAAGTTAACGTTTACCAGGAGATTATTATTTCACAAATATTTGGAATAGTATTGTTCACATATGTAAGGCTACTGGTGGATTGATTTGGAAGACATTTAAAAGAATTTGTGATTTGCTATTCTACATTCACACCAAAACTGCATGTTTTATACTACGGTCAGCTTTTGCTCGCATGATGGTAGGTACAAACTGCTAAAGAGAATTGACCATCTGCTTTAGACTGAAAATGGTTAGAAAATCTAGTTATCTGTGTAAGTTAATGAGTTTTAGCAGACTTTTGAACTATAAGACATGCTAATACGCACAAATTAACATGAGCCATATTAAATCTTTTGATCAGAGTCTGGTGAATCAGTCCCACTGTTGAAGCTATATGTTTGATACCTGATGCCTTGTTTATTATTTCTTTACGATTACCAAAGTTGGCACTTCATTTGTCTTAACCCACTTTGAAATTATCAAACTGATTTGTGCTTGATTTATAGGTGAGATTGATCATAGATAAGCTAGGCCGATCTGCAGTTAAATTTGCTTGGTATGACTCTGGCCAAATGAGGGATGATCTATTAAAAGGTTACACCAAGGTTGGTTTTCCTGCTTATGGTACATGCTTAGTTTATCAATTGAAGCAACAGTAGTACTCATTGGCGCTGTTTATGCAACTTTTCAAGTTTACACCAGTGATGATAAATTTAGCAATATTTCATCTACTGGTTCCAAATTTAGTTGTATATTCTTAGCTAACCATTGCACATTTCATCATCTTGCTTGGTCAACCATTTCTTAGAATGAACACTGCATGTTTACAATGTATTCATGTTGCCTTAAAATATTTATAAGTTTACCTCTAATGAATTTCATGTAGATAAGTGAACTGATTATATTATATCATTAATGCACAGCCATTAAGAGTAAAAGAGTGGGAAATGACATTATTAGAGTACATACTATCTCTACTTACAGCCACTGCTGCAGAACTTGCTGCACCATCGACTGGAAGACTGGATGACATCAAATGTCCTGGTACATGTCTGTATTTACTATTTATGCTATAAAAATATTAATCTCTAATATAACAGGATCACAATATTTATTATTTTATTTGCTTATGAATATGTTTTCTTCAGTTCATAATGTGAATTATGGTTTGTATTTTTCCTCAAAGTCTGTGATAATTAATATTCCAGTGATGATCATCACTGGAGACACAGATCGTTGTGTCCCATTATGGAATGTTAGGCGCCTGCATAAGTGCATGCCGACCTCCAGTTTAGAAGTAATAAAGAAATGCGGGCTCTGCCTCATGAAGAAAGAGGGGACGAGTTCCTTGCTGTTGTCAGAAGATTTCTTCGACAACTATCCCAATCTTCTGAGGCCAATATTTATGGTAATCATTCCTATGACTGATGTTTTCCAATTATTCAATGGTTCGTTATCAAAATTTAATTTAGCTTCGATGTGGCCGGTTCTTAGACTGGAATTATTCTAATGAATGAGAGCTTGAACTGTAGTTGGCTGATAATGTTAGTTTCATGTCTGTACACTGATGCAGTGAATCTAGTGATATTGGTATGTGGAGTAAATACCAAAAATAATGTGTACATTGCTTGTTATTAATATATACGAGCATTACGGCACGCGCCTCGCTCGTGAATTGTTTTTCTGCAAATTGTATATATTTAGCATATTCAAGAGAAAATGATCTGTAGAAATATTTAACAATATTTTTCGTTCAAATCATTTGTTGTTGGTTTTCAAGTGATATTAAGATTTGATATTAAAGACGTTGTTGATAGTTCATGCTGATACCAGCAAAATGTGATACCAAAGATATTACAACTATTAATAAAGATGGATGTATGGTAATAAACCCCGATAACACATATGCATCCTTTATATTATTGAACATACAAGAGGTTCATGATAATATTAAATTAAAATCAACATTATTGTTTAAATAAAATATTTAATTTGAATTTTAAAATCAATACTGCTGAAACAATAAATATGATTTAATATAAAATAAACATCGTTCATAGTAAAATTATAGTTGTTATCCCAGTAATAATAGAATCGGTATCCACATACAAGCACTTTCGATAGGGTGCATTCGCAAAGTGTTTCAAAAGCAAAGTTTTGCTATCGAAAGAAGTACATTAGCACATATTTTCAGACAAGAAACTGGAACTTAGAGGAGTGTATCTAAGTTTGATAGTAAACTCAAAGGTGGTCGGTGCATTGATCCAGGGAAACTCAATAAGGATTTACAAGCTTATCCATGGTGATCGAAACTTGCATGTGATGGCAAAACGAAGACAATATGGTCTTATGACTAGTTGCCACTCCTATATGTTCCTATCAGTCTAAGGCAGGTTGAATTATTTTGGGCTGGTTGGTGCCAACCTCGGTAGCCTCAAAAGCCATCAATAAGCTGGGTTAAAGCCGATCAACAACTAACTGAAATAGTTGATGGTAGATATAAACAGTTTTTATCTTATAGAACCTAGTAGCACAACCCCATTGGATATTGATTGTTCCTACACAAAAATTTCCAGTAGTTTTCATATTTCTTATTTGGCTGAGGTAAACCAGACCATCGGCCCTGCACTGATAATTGGTATAATAAATTTGGCTGCACATACTAAACTTAGATTTTTTTTTAAATTGAAGGACGACAAGTTTATTTTTTTGACCGAAGGACAATCCTAGTTATAACTAGCAGGTTTTTATAGTGTAAAACTGAATATAAATGTTTTATAGTGTAAAACTGAATATAATGCTAGTTATAACTAGTATTTTATAGTGTAAAAGTTGAATATAATGCTAAATATAATTATCATTTTTCCTTAAGCCTAAGAATAAAACTTCATGTTCTACGGTTTAATTTTTTTTCAAAGTTTGTCATGTTTCCTAATTCTCTCAAATCCAACTCTACGTAAAATTATCATAAATTTTTATCTCAAGAGTTTTGATATATACAAAGTATTGAATTTTAATCCTAATCACGATCACCTTCATTTATAGGTTTTTTTTTATATAAAAAAAAATTGTAACTTAAAAATTGAATAAAAATATAAATAGCTGTAACTACAAAAAAAATTAAAAAAGTAATCTCCTTATAAACAATCATGACATAGCAAAAGAGGAGTCATGACCTCTCATACTCGTCGACCTATCCGTAATACTAGTTGCTCTTCTCCCCGATCCTTCACGTAACAACTCCGCGTAACTCCCCCTCCTAGACAAAGTAACCACCGTCGACATATTAACATTTGCGGCTATCTCTTCCAACCTTCTACACGCTTCCTTCATATCTATCCTCGAATCAGGGTTCGACTCCACACAAGCAACCCCAACATGGATAGCCTTCTCCATTTCTGGTATAGCCGGTTTCGCATCTACTATAATAGCAGGGTCTATAAGCTCAGCTACTATATCTTCCGCAACCGCTGAATGTACCCATTGTATCACATCCGTTCCCCCTTTGCTGTTATTCAGATATTGTGAAGGGAACTTTCCAATAAGAACTTCTAGAATGATGATTCCAAAACAATATACATCTGCCTTAGGACATAATCGACGTTGTGTCAGAGATTCAGGTGATCTGTATGCAAACATTGAATGAGAAGCTACAGATGGATTCATAAGAGAAATGAACCCGTAATCCACTAAGAGTGGTTCGAAATCAGGAGTTAGTAGTACATTGCTTGATTTCAAATTGCCATGAGGTATGTCCAAATGGTTGAGCTCTGACTGAAGGTAGCACATCCCATGTGCAATGCCGACCAGTATCTTTAGCCTTGTCGGCCAGTTCAATGCTGCATGATCCGTTCCTCTATCACCTGTACAAAATGACATAGTATATTAACATACATCTGAATGAGAAGTGTTGGAGTTAATGGACGTACCATGAAGAATGTAGAGTAAGCTGCCCTTAGGAACAAACTCGGAAATGATCAACTTCTCCTCCTTCTTATGAAGATAAGCCAAAGGAGGCAATACATTGTTATGTTTTAATCTACCCAACCTTCTCAGTTCAACATCAAATGTCTCTTTTCCAACCCTGTTCATCTCTCTGACCCTCTTCACTGCCAACACTGTTCCATTCTCCATAACCGCCTTGTAAGCGGACCCCATCCCGCCGCTTCCCATAATCTCAGCGGCCGCCTTCATCAAATCCGACATTCCGAAAACGCCCTTTGCCTCGTTCACCATCATAAGGTCGCCTTCCATATTAGCAACACCTGCTGCTTTCTCCCCTTTCTTTCCAGCCTTTGTGGACCCTGCTTTGCTGCTGCCTGACTTCACCGTCCCCCTCGATGACCCTTTCTCCGATGTCACCTCTCTGGTATTCGTCCCCAGTGTGTCAAACTTCTCCTCCTTCTTGCTTCTAAGTATCAGGATTAATAAAATTGCTAATGTAGCAGCCATGAATGCACCACCCATTAAGGCAGTGTTGTTTTTATGGACAGGTGGCGGTGGGGCAGGTGGGACGGGCAGGGCAGGAGGTGGGCAGGGCTTTTCGGCTAAAGGGGGCCCGCATAGACTAGGGTTATCTGAGAACGAATCTTTTTTGAATTTTTTTGCTAGGGTTTCCGGTATTGGGCCGCTTAACAGATTACTGGAAATGTTCAGCAGCATGAGACTAGGAAGTTCTAAATTAGGGACCTGACCGGAAAACTGATTGTTCATCATTTGCAGCTCCTTGAGCATCATGCATTTGGACAAGGAGGAAGGGATTCTGCCGGTGAACTGATTATCGTCTAGATGGAGCTTTTTCAGGTGGGTCATGCCTTCGAAGAAGCTGTCAGGTATCGCGCCGGAGAAGAGATTGTGGGACAGGTAGAGGGCTTTGAGTCCAATGAGCTTGTTGAAGAGAGGGATGGGGCCTTGGAAGCGATTTTGGACTAGGGAAAGAGCGCGGAGTGATTTAAGTTTGGAGAGGGCGGGAATGTCGACATAGCCGGAGAGCGAGAGGTTTTCAAGGTTGAGGCCGATAACAACACCGCCGTCGCAAATGACGCCGAGCCAGGGGGAGGCGGTGTCGCATGGAGACGGGGAGATGGTTTGGTTCCAGGAGGTGAGAGGGGAGGGGTCGGAGAATCCGGATTTGAGGAGGAGGAGAGGGTTGATTTCGGGGTTGTTGACGAGTGGTAAGGGGTGGGTTGGAAGGAGGAAGAAGAAGGTGAGGATGCAAATGATGAGTACGGCGGCCATGGCCAGAAGGACCGCCGCTGATTTGTGTTTTGTTTATTTGTTTTTGGGTTGTCAAGGAATTTTGGGAAGTAGATGGTTGTGAGAAAACGTAGGAATGTGAAATGTGGGGTGATGGTAGAGATTAACAGTAGATGGTTAAAAACAGAAAACAAATCACGCTGACGTGTACAAAGGAGAACTAAACGTTTCAAAATACTAAGCTCTCGTGCCTCTCCCTTTTTTTTTTAACAAAACAGAATCTGCTTTAAAACTAATTTCTCCTTCTCCCATATACCGCCCCTCTTCCATTTCCACAACCCTAATTGCCAAACAATCTGTCTTTTCTTTCCACTGTTTCCTACTGACGATCCAACAAATGCCTTCTTTTACTTCTCCGACACACCGCCCCTCTTCTACCATTGCCAACCCTAATTTCCAGTTTGTTACGCAATTTATTTCTACCGACACGCTTACTTCTCGCGCAAAGCACTAAAGCTACGATACCGGTAACGCTACAACCCAGTTTATTCCACAATTTTTTTTTTTTTTTGAAACTACATAGGATGTTCGTTAACTGTGCGCGGCTGCGTCAATTTTGTCTTCATATATACCCATTATTTGATAGGCGCAAGTTATTGTTCGCATTTAAACCGACCAAAGAACGACAGTGGCCTACAGCTGCTTCCTCCCCGTCATCGGCCTTTGGAATTTGAGGTGAAAATTAATGAACATGCACCTTTTGTTACGCGTTCTTGGTCTTTATTTATATTTCCGTTTTCATATTTGGTTAGAAAATCGTTTCAAATCTGAGGTACTTAACAATGTTGACATTATAGGTATGTTGATTATGATGGAAGAAATGAGTGACATAAGGCGATAACCAGTAAGGGGTGCTGCCATCAAGTTGATTAACTAAACATTTTGTAATGCTAACCATATATTGGTGGTAACCAGTAAAATTTCTTTCTCATGGCTCTACCAAACCGATTGATTTATGTTGCAACTGAAACATATTCTGATTTGTTGCTTTTGTTTTTGTTTGATTAAATGTAAATTTGTTGTGAACCTAACAGTTGTGACTTAAACATTTTTTCATATAAATGCAGTACTATTTATATATAGTAACTAAGCTTGATGTTCGCTGCAATGTTCTATCTTTGGATATTCGCTCTTCTTTTCTACACACCACCAAATGAGTATGTTTCACATATGTGCTCCATACTTATTCTGATTGTTATTTCAAACTGTGGATGTGATGAAGAGACAGCAATAGCAAATATTTTGATATTTGTTGGTTGTTTACAAGTAAATTAGTTAATTACAATTATATTGGATGTCGACTACAACACTCTTGGCACACAGCGTCTGCTAATGTTTTATTTCTTTATTAACTCTTTTCTTAACATATTTGTTTGCAACTTAAATTAATATTTTGTACTGTGCCGTCTTAAACATGTTTATATGAACTCGTTGCCGTACAATAAAATTCTTCTTGCATTTGTACTGTTGCATCGTGTTTGTTGAACAATCTGTCCACTATAATAACTTTTTATTCATATACCTAATACACATACGTATCACGGTCCACCTAAAATCTTTTCCACGAATAATTTCATTCAGGAAATTATTGTGAAGGACAAAATTTCTCAGCGTTTTAGCGTCAAGGACAAACCTTCAGTATTTTAGTCTGAAAGACAACTTTATTTAGGTATCAGTTTTTAGTTATTGATAGCAGTTTTTAGCTATCAGTTTGTAGTTATCGATAGCAGTTTTATGTATCAGTTTTTAGTTCGGTATCAGTTTTGAAAGTATGTTTGTCCTTATGAATAATTTGGAAGAATGTTTGTCCTTAAGAACAATTTTGAAAGAATGTTCGTCCTTATGATTAAAATACTGAGGTTGCGTCCTTGAGACTAAAAATATACAAATTTTTGTCATTTAAATTAATTCCCCCTAATTTCATTTTAGATCAAAAAGCACTAATTTTTCCACTTTAAACTTGTGTTTTTGCAACCCCACAACATTTTTTTTAAAGTTAAGTTAGAAATGTGATCATGGTATCATATTGCATAAAATTTATGATTTATATCTCATCTTATTTATACATACCAACAAAAATAATTTTGTTTATCTTTTCTGCTGATACTTGATTTTATCTGTCCATTATCTAGAGAATAGATGTGGTTGTAAGATTTGGATGATGCCAATAAGTAGTAGCCAAGTCCTCGCATATGTGTAGCAAATTCTTCTATCAATTTCCCTCAAATTCCTTTCATAAATTTACGTTTTTACCTGAAACCACTTAAAATATTTAACAAAAAACGAGATACATGTCCATGTTTTTTATGTTGTTATAAAAAAAGTTCATGTAGAAATGAATACGTAAATTTGAAATGTTTTTTGAAATTTTTGAATTTTTTAAAAAGCGCATGTTAACTTGCACTTTCTATCAGGAAAGCGCAAGCTAGTTTGCGCTTTCTAATTTTAAAATTTTTTATGAAAATTTTGAAAGGCTCTATTAAGAAAGCGCAAGCTAGTTTGCACTTTCTTACGCTTTCTGATTCAGAAAAACATGGACTTAATTTATATACTCATTGCTATAGTGTCCAAATAAACCAGAATTTAAAAGCATGAGTTGTACGAGTCTCTACTAGCTGCATTTGTATGGTTTTACATAGAAATGTTGCTTGTTTAATTCGAATTAAGAGGTGGTTTAAAGTTTAAACTCGAATTAAGAGGTGGTTTAAGGTTTAAACTCGAATTAAGAGGTGGTTTAAGGTTTAAACTCGAATTAAGAGGTGGTTTAAGGTTTAAACATGTTGATTTGAATGCATGTTACAGACTTACAATTAGCGGAGAGATTTTAATTCAAATTAATTGAACTGTTTAAATGATGGAGAGTTGGTAATAGCTTATCTTAAACTACTTAAAATGAGTTTTGAATAGTAATTTACAATAGTATTATACTAGAAGTGTTTGAATGTAATTTGATTTTTACGTTGAAACTTTCATTTAAAATTGTTTCATATGTCATTAGCGACAAATAATTGGTTATTAAATTTCTACTTATTAGCTAATTTTGCTAATTTTCCCTTTTGCAGGTTACCTGTACAAAGTTTCCAACATTAAAATTGAAGTTAGCTTAAAATAGTTTTGACTACTTACATTGCCGGCCCAATCATACTTGATGCCCTAGACGAAATTGTAAGTGAAAATGGAGCGAAGAAAAAATAAGGGAAAAACAATGGGTTGTAGGACTTGAATCTGTGTTGTGAAGTACATAGCACAAGACTTACACCACTTTGCTACAACCTATTTCTTTCAGATGTTGCCTCGCTACACTACTAGATCAATATATTTTAAAACATCAAGGACATTTTGTTGCCCCCTCCGCCATATCTGACGGTGTTGCCCTAGGCGAAGGCCTCGCTTGCCTTGCCTTTGGGCCGGGCCTGACTACTTATAAGAAGTTGTCAAACATGCTTGTATTTTTAAATATTTTACTTCAAATACGATCAGAACATTAAACAAAGATTTTTTTTTGCCTACTCTATTGTGCTTAAAATATAAACATGTACAAATTTTGAATGTTTATTGAGAAAATGACCTTTTTCGAAAATAGATTTTCGTTAGAAAAATTAAATAAATTTGTTAAGTAATCGTAAAATAGAAGAAGTTAAAGTTTTCACGTTAATTCTACGTATTTTATGTCTCTCCTTAATTCTCTTCCACTATTTTGAGTCCACGTAATTTCTTTCTCAAAACTTATACATATTTCAGTGCTAACTTACATATCCAACTATCTATTAAATAGTTATTTAGAAAATTTTGTTTATGCTTTTCTTAATCCTCTCTAATTATATTATGGTAAAGTCCTTACAGTTTAGAATTTTTGTTCAAGTTATAATTTTACATTAATATTAGCTTTTGCTAATTTTTTTCATATCAAGAGCTCTTTCTTTCACATTGAATCGGTAATTTGATATATTTTATTTATATTTCACTCTTTTACATTATTTTTTATTGTGGATAACTTATTTTTTTTAAATTAGTACATACAAAATAATAAATTTACACATGCAATGTGTGCTCTTATCGATAAGATAGTCACTCTTATACTAAAAAACACACTTGGTAACTCCTGACTTGAGATAAATACTTGATTTTTTTTCTTGATTTAGTATCATACATGGAAATGGTTGAACTATGAAGGGGTTAAGGTATAAAACATTCTTTTACAAAATCAAAATATCATTATAAGTTCTCACATTTCAATTCATATTCTCACTTTTAGTTTTTCTTTTCTTTTTTACATTAATATTCACCTTTTTTTTTCATATCAAACACAGATTTTTCTTTATGTTAAATCATAGGAACATGATCAAATATTCATCCATATTTCATTTTTTTTTTCGTTTCTAAATTTAGACAATATGCTTTCATTCAAATTGGTATAAAAAATTACACATGTTAATTGATGTTATTTTGAGATAAATGCATGATTTTTTTTAAGTTGCATCAAAAGGAAAATTATTGAAATATTAATAATGGTTAAAAAGTAAGATATATTTTAACAAAATTAAGTATCATTACAGTTCTCATATTCAATCGTTATTTCCACTTCTAAAATTTCTAGATCCATAATCAAATATTCCATTTACATTTGATCGAATTATGTATTCTTTTAGAAGAATATTTGAATTATTTTTATAGATCTCTAAAATGAAAAAAATGCATCGACAAGTTGTTATTACACATTCACGTTTAGATAGTTTATTGATATCCAAAGAATATTAAAACACAATCTACGTATTTATCTAATCAAATCTATTAAATAATCTCTTAATCTATCGAGAATGGTGAAGCAAAAGAAAATACTTTCCGCTTCTCAAATTTATTATGTATTTTTGTGTAATTTTGTTTAAAGGACTAATTTGTATCCATTTTTAATCTCCATGACAAAAACTTCAAATTTCTACCATAAGGACAATATTAACTTCTATTTCGTGTATTCTCACCAACCACGGTCTCATCGCTCCACCTTGCCATATCATTCCCTAACGCCGCTCTCTCTGTCAATCTCAACTGTCGTTGCTGCCCTTAACCCTTACATGCATCCACCAACTAAACCCTAAATTGGTCCATAACCTGCCATGTCACCTCACCCCGAACACCTGCCTTGCCTATTGGGTATGCCATCTCAATAAAACAATATTTCTCATCTCTTCTTATATCACCTCATTGCCAAAAACCACTAACAACAAAAAAATATCATCTCCTAC
This sequence comes from Allium fistulosum, assembly GCA_030737815.1. NCBI lineage: Eukaryota > Viridiplantae > Streptophyta > Magnoliopsida > Asparagales > Amaryllidaceae > Allium > Allium fistulosum. The sequence goes on from CM060904.1 coordinate 1,136,533,921, forward strand.
GAAAATGATACTATAGAGTATCACTAATTATATGATTTTTTGAAACGTATCAGGTACAAATGATACTACATTATATTTATATAGAAAAAATTTCAACATAAAATAATATCATCATAAAATAAACAGTTACAATGATACTATAGAGGAAGCATATAGGAAAATAATTCAACATGATTAAAAATGATACATAATGCTGGTAAAAAACGAAATGCAACTTAAAAATAATGCATAAACATGTAGAAAAACATAGATGAAACTAAGTAGTTATAAGTTGTAGCATTAATGTGTATGTATGTATGTGTGTGTATGTATATACCCACGCATACACATATACACTATGTGAGATATGCAGATTACGGATCTTAAGGCTAGAATAAACACTAGAGGAGGGATGAATAGTGTTTTAATAATTTACTAATTCTTTTTGAGTTTATATTAATTTGAACACAAATGTATGCAATATTCAGACACAGATATAATCACAGAATCAAACACAGATGCAAATATAAAGTACAAGCAGTAAAGGAAAGAACACACCGGATTTTATACTGGTTCGGAGTTACCCTACATCCAGTCCCACAACACAAGTACAAATTTCCTTTCAAAATCAATTCTTACAATTACACCCTCGATTTCAAGGCCACGAGGTACACCACTCCAGATTCACAATCCTCTGGGTAGAAATACTTGATTTTACGGGCAACAAGTTCACCCAATTGATTTCCTAAGCTACAATCACACCTTCTCTCACTTGATTGATTTTCCAGGCTACAATCACACATTTTCTCGCTCGATTGATTACAAAAAATCCTATAACTCTGAATAGCACTAGGATCTTGTTGAGATAGTGATAAAGAATCAAACCAGAGATGATCTAGTTAGATTCAATGGTGATTTCGGCAGAGTAATAGTAAAAATGTATATAAAGAAATGTGGAAGAAGAAGAGGAGTGAAATCAGAAAATTATGAATGTAAATTCGTTTAAAACATCCCCAATTTATAGTAGAACAACAGCCATGTCCATTCGGGAAAGGATATGACGAATAGACACTTCCTTTGAAATTCAAACTTTTGGAATCAACTGCCATCATGTCGACATGGGTATCTAGGGGTTGTCGACATGCCTAAGGTATTTTTGATAATTTGTTTTTCTTTTGAAAATAACTTATATCTTATATTAAAACTATTTTAAACTTTGTAAATATACTATAGTTAAAATACATAAATAAGTATAGAGAATAATATTTTGGTATATATAAAATTTTACTATAATTTCATATTTAAATCTTAAATATAAATATTAAAAGTTAAGTACATTATAATTAAAGATAGTTTAAAACCAAGGATAATTTTGATATTGAAAATAAAGATTATTTTGAGGCTAAAAGTATTTAAAACCAGGATAGATGTTTTTGATTTAAAAAGGATTTTGAAATCATTTTGAAAACAAGATATAATTTTGTAAAATATTTGAATAAAAGTTAGTGGATACAAAACGATGTTCCACTAGATTTTTCGTAGGTTTCATCCTAATTAGGGTTCCATTTCTTTAACAGGCTCGAAGTGGATTCCATTCCACGAATAAAATGGAATTTAAGATGTCAGTGTTTTTCTAGGAGTTTTAACATAATTCTAGACTCGATACTTGTCTTGTACTATTGAAATCTTGAACTCTTGATATCTTGATACTCATGAGTCTTGAATCTTGATGTCTTCGATCTTGAGCCTCTATACTGTACAGTCTTCATTCTCAGTACCTGCATGTTTATATCCTGCATATACATATATATCTAAACTATAATGTTAGTATTTATATTTTATAACAAGTCCTAAGGTTGTTGTCATCAACCATTCTTTTCAAGGACTTACAATCTCCCCCTTTTTGATGATGACAACCTTTGTTTATAAAATATCACTTCTATCCTAATAACTCCCCCTTAATCTATGCCTAACTATCCTATTTTATACTTCTCCCCCTTTGTCATCAACAAAAACTAACTCCAAACTGTATAACTCCCCCTTATTCTAATACTATATGACATGTGATTATAATGATAGTGTTATCATAAATAATCAACACTTAATTCTGAATCTAAAACTTAGCCCTTAATAACTAACTCTCCTAACCAGGAATCCATATATGATAATATTTATAATAATGATAATGTGAGAATTCAAATATATAAGAACACAAATCATTTATTAATTATATAATGTTATATTTACATTTGCGTAGAAAACGTAAGTAAGATCATATACAAATAACAATAAGAAAGAGAGAAAAGGAATTAATGTTTATCCTTGACAATGGGAGATCTATGAACCGAGCAGTTTGGGTAGTGGAAACAGAAATTTTCACGTTGTTCGACTAGATTTCCATCCTTGTCAAAGCACACTTCGCCAACACAAACAATTTTGTCGTCATCTTCAGCATGCTCTTCTTCCATAGGGACTTCTTCTTCTTCTTCCTCGCTGTCCTCTTGCACTTGAACATCTGAAGATTCTTCATTGATCAAGATGGGATTGGCATGATTATCCATTGGAAACTTTTGCAGGTTTCTAAGGATTTTGCCTTGCCTTTCTTGTTCTTTGGCCATTTTGATTTGCACTACTTGAATTTCAGTCATAAGTTCCAGTGCATCCTTCAAGGAATCTTCCATTTTCATCACCCGTGCAAGCGTAGTACGTTGAAATGGTCCGGTGGAAGGAGAAGGGAACGAAAAGGTTGAATTTTTGTTTGATTTGGAGGAGGAGGCCATTGTTTTATTGTTTTCAGAAGATAGAACAGAGAAAGAACAGAAAGAATGAACAAAATTTCGAAATGAGAAGAATATATAACCATTCATTTTGAATTTTGGTGGGAAAAAAAACTTAAATTAAAAAACTTTGTATGTCGACAGGGGTGTAGGGGGGATGTCGATAGGGTACTTGTAGTTTTGCTTATTTGATTTATTTTAATTTAATTTTAATTATTCTAGTTATATATTTATATTTTATATTTCAGTTATTGAACAAATACCTAATTCTCTTCTTAATTTAGTAAATATAGATTCATTTAAGGGTTTTGTTAAGATATCAGCAATTTGATTCTCGGAATTAATATAATCGAGAGAAATTACTTCTTTACTTATATTATCTCTGAGAAAATGATGTCTGATATCAATATGTTTAGTTCGAGCATGATGAGTAGGATTTTTAGATAAATTTATTGCACTAGTATTATCAATTGGTGATTTTGAGATATTTAAACCAAAATCTTTTAAAGTTTTTTGCATATATAGATTACTTGAGAACAAGCCAAAGCAGCAGAAATATACTCTGCTTCGGTTGTTGATAAAGAAACTGTGTTTTGCTTTTTACTAAACCAGGGAACCAGAGAATGCCCCAAAAAATGACAAGTTCCACTTGTACTTTTTTGGTCTGATTTACAACCAGCATAGTCAGCATCTCAGTAAGATATTAATTCAAAAGAATCATTTTTAGGATAAAATAAGCCATAATCAAAGGTGTGTTTAACATATCTTATGATACGTTTTACAGCTTTTTAGTGGGTCTCTTTAGGTTGGGATTGATATCTTGCACAGAGACAAACACTATGCATGATATCAGGTCTACTAGCAGTGATATAGAGTAGTGATCCAATCATTCCTCTATATAATTTTTGATCTACATCTTTCGAGAGATCTTCTTTACTTAGGTACTCATTGGTTGCCATGGGAGTGGGTTTTCCACTTGCAGTAGTCAAACAAAATTTACTAACTAGACCTTTAGCATATTTTTCTTGACTAATAAAGATATCATTATCTAATTGTTTTATTTGCAATCCTAGAAAGAAGTTTAATTCACCCATATGACTCATCTCAAACTCTTTTGTCATTATTTCATAAAATTCTTTATTCATTTCAAAATTAGTTGATCCGAAAATGATATCATCTACGTAAACTTGTACTAGTTGAATATCATTTTTATTTCTTTTAGTAAAAAGAATATTATCTACTTTACCGATTTCAAAGTTTGGTTGTAATAAGTAAGATCTTAGTCTATCATACTAGGCTCTAGGAGCTTGTTTTAGACCATATAGAGCTTTCTTAAGTTTGTAAACATGATTTGGTAATTTTTCATCTTCAAAAAGTGGTGGTTGTTCAACATATACTTCCTCTTTTACAAATCCATTTAAAAAGGCACTTTTAACATCCATTTGAAATAATTTGAAATTATTATGATTTGCGAAAGCAAGTAGAATCCTAATGGCTTCTAATCTTGCTACGGGAGCAAAGGTTTCATCACAATCTATTCCTTCTTCTTGACAATAATCTTGAGCGATTAACCGGGCTTTATTTCTAACGACCTCACCTTGTTCATTCATTTTATTTTTATAAACCCATTTAGTTCCGATTATAGTTTTATTTTCAGGTCTAGGAACAAGTTCCCAAACATTATTTCTAGTGAATTGATTTAGTTCTTCTTGCATAGCCAAAATCCATGAATCATTAGTTGATGCTTCTTTTGGATTTTTGGGTTCAATAGTTGATATAAAGGCTACATTGCTCATTTTACTTAGTTGATTTCTAGTTGTAACAACAGATTGCATATCTCCTAGTACATTTTCTATAGGATGATCTTTTAAAAGTTTAATCTTTTTATTAGGATGATTAATTTCATTATTAGTTTCAGTTGACTCCTGATTTTGAGTAATTAAATCATCTTCATTATTTGTATCTTCAAATTTTTTTGAGATTTTCGTTGAATGAAACATGCATTGTTTCTTCGATGGTGTTAGTTCTTAAATTAAACACTCTGTATGCTTTACTTCTATTAAAATATCCGATAAAGATACTTTTGTCGGATTTAGGATCAAATTTATCTAAGTTATCTTTTTTATTTAAAATAAAACATTTACTTCCAAAAATTCTAAAATAAGATACCTTAGGTTTCTTACCGTGAAGAAGTTCATAAGATGTCTTATCAGTTAAAGGTCTAATTAAAATTCTATTTAAAATATAACAGGCGGTAGCAACTGCTTCTGCCCAAAAATGTTTTGGTAATTTACTATCTGAAAGCATAGTTCTCGCACACTCTTGAATCATCCTATTTTTACGTTCTACTACTTCGTTTTGTTGTGGAGTTCTTGGAAATGAAAAATTGTGAGTTATCCTCTTTTTATTGCAAAATTCCTCAAACTTTTCATTTTCAAATTCACCACCGTGATTACTACGGATGGTTATAATTTTTACAGAAAGTTGATTTTGAATCCTTTTTGTAAAGTTCTTAAAACATTCAAAAGTATCACTTTTATGTTTTAAAAATATTGTCCATGTAAATCTAGAATAATCATCTACAATTACAAAAACATATTTACTGTGATTTATTGACTGAATTTGAGATGGACCAAATAAATCAAGATGAAGTAATTCAAGAGGTTTTTAAGTTGAAATCATATATTTTAATTTAAAGGAACTTTTTCTAAGTTTTCCTAATTGACATGCATCACATAAACTATCTACTTTAAAATTCGTTTTAGGGAGACCTCTTACTAGATCATGTCTTGACAGTCTACATAAGAGTTTGAAATTCAAATGTCCAAATCTCTTATGCCAAATCCAAGGGTCACTTGTATTTGCCAAAAGGCACAAGTTATCATTTGAAACTTTCATAGTAAGAATATAAATATTCTTTTTCCTAATTCCCTCAAATATTATGGTTGAATTATTATCTTCAATGTGACACTTATCTTTTTCAAATTTAATTTTATATCCTTTATCGCAAAGTTGACTAATACTTAGCAAATTATGTTACAGATTCTTAACTAGCAAAACATTAGTAATAATTGGAGTTTTAGAGTTACCGACATTGCCGATGCCAATCACATATCCTTTTGAATTGTCTCCAAAGTTAACCAGTCCTCCGTCTTTGTATATTACATCATTCAGCATATCCGGATTACCAGTCATGTGTCTAGAACATCCACTATCGAGTATCCATTTATTCTTTTTGATCTGCACAATTTGTCCATTGTGGATTGATTCCTCAACACCCATAAAACATGTAACAACCTTGTATTTTTCAAATATTTTTAAATTGATTTTTCCAGATTCAAAAGCTTTATTTATGAAAAAGAATAAATTTTGTTATTTTAAGTATAAACTTTGATTTTGATGTGGATTAGAATTCCACATATGACTAAATTTAATATTTCCAGAAATTGTGAATTTTGGTCAAATAGTCAAACTTTGACTTTTAAATTTAAATTTTAAATATTTGAAATTATAAATTTTATCTTTTATTATGACAATAGATTTAATAACTTGAATACTGCTTTTCATTTCATTGGAAACGGAGTTAAAATGTAAAAGTTATGTAAATTTCAATTTTTAGTATAATTTGTTTTATTGTGCAATTTTGCCTATTTTAAATTTTATAAATCATATTTTTCTTTCTTATATTTTATTTAATACGTGTCAATATGTTAATTTATGTATATTTTCATCTCTAAATATTTCAAAAATAATAATAGAATTTTTCCAATGTTTACTGTGTTGATTTCCTATTTTTAAAGGCTGTTTTCTTATTTTCTGCTATTTTCTTCATTTAAAATTATATTTAAATTAAATTTTATATATTTATTTTGTGAATATATTTTTATTTTATGTTATTATTTATGTTTAGAAATATATTACAAGCTCATATAATTTTTCTAAAATATATTTTATTCAATTTCAAATTTTCTAGACTAGTTTACTATTTTTAGCTATTTTCTTAATTTAACTTTATATGATTGATAAATATTTATATAAACTATTATATTTTGATAAAATTTCGAAATTTTATCTTGGATTATTATTTTTTCAGAAAATATAAAGTTATAAAAATAAAATAAAGTAATATGAAAGGCCCTAAACCTTCTATCTTCCTATGGGCTTTTATAGTCCACTTTTTTTACGTTTTAACCTAACCTTTCACCAATTAACCTAACTATTCCTCATTCCTTTTTTTCCAGCCGTCTTCCTCCTGTTATTCACGGATTTTCAAGCTCCAAAAGCCTAAAAAAGTCATGGCCTCCATCTTGAAAAAAATTAGGTAAATCCCTCTTTTCTTTCTACTTTTTTTTCTTACTTTTTCTATGCAATTTTGCCTTGTTTTCTCCCTTGTTTAGATCGGCCTCTCCCCCTTGTTCCACGGCCACCACCTCCTTCCATCTCTTCCAGACCACCACCACCATCTACCCCCACCAGATCTGACCATGGCCGAACCCCCTTGATGGCCAAACCCCTCAAACTACAACCTAGACGCCTAGATCCATGCTTATTTCACCTCTACATGCTCATCCACTTCAACCACCACCATAGCCGCCACCACTCCCCTGACCTGACCTCGAAACACCCCTCCCCACCTCTGTCCAGTCATGGCACACCACAGGCCGAGCCCAATCCCCATGGCCGAGCCCTTGTTTTGACCAAAAACCACCTAGTTGCCTTCAAAACCACATCACCTCCTCATGTACAAACTCCACCTTGTCTTTCCTTGAACCCGAGCTATGTTAGCCCAAACCTGACCCAAAACTTGACCACATCTGAACCACATCAGACCCCAAAGCCATACCAAACAATAGAGAAGGCAAAGCAAAAGACTACGTAGTCGTATCTCCTTTTATTTCAATGATATTGCATTTTAAAGTCGTATTGAATTTTGCTGTTTTGATTGTTTGTTTTGGGTTGTACACAAGAGTTGTTGTAACGTCCCAGATTTTCGCGCTCGAAAATCGACATCCATACTTTACATCGTACTCGAATGTCGTAGATTCGACCGTTCAAATCCGAGTCGCCGAAGCTTATAACAACATTAAGTAAACAACACAGCGGAAAAGAAAAAGAATATGACATCCAACATCTGATACAATATCCAGATACAATGATGATACAATGAATATCTAAATACATCAGAGATATGATACAACAAATAGCAGCGGAAAAGAAAAACGATAATATCAGCAGCGGATAGTCTCCATCTACAAAGCACTAAGCCAGATATAGCTCGAACTCCCAATAACGAGGCACAAAGATAAGCAAGTGCAGTCTGATCCAAAGACTGAACTAGCTCCAGATAAATCTACAAAATCTGAATATCTGAAAAACCCAACTCTAGACTGCTCGTGTAGAAAATTTTGAGCATCCAGAGTTTAGGAAATAAACAATAAACTCCGGATCAGTCATGGGACTGGTGTGAGCAACTAAAACAGTTTATCTTTAAAAACAAATAGCAGAGAATTTTAAAGTCAATTCGCAATGCTTTTGGAAAATGAAACTACCATAAGACCTCCCGCCACACACACAATGCAAACGCAGAATTGGAGGAGATTTCTTCTTATGATAGTCAAAGATGCTTACTACGCAAAATCAAATTCTTTTTGATATTATTATTAGTGCATAGTGTAGAAAACAGTTCGAAAGTATAATATAAATCTTAGCCAGCATAGACATTCCGAACTATGCCTACTATAGCTACCATCCAAACAGTGGTGACCACCATAAGTGAATGGCAGGTTCTACAACTAAAACCGTACAAGGCTCGTATTGTTTCTTTGGATTTCCAACAAATGGTCAGGCTAAGGAACTTCCTATCCACGATGGGTACGTCCCTGGAATAGACGACCCGAGAACCTAACCGGATCTCTGCCAACACAAGGCCGGGTTACCTCTGCAAAAATAGGTAACTACTGACACACGTATGTCATCCCCCGATCGTAACCGATCTTCCCGAGGATCCTCGATTCGCAACAAACCACATAATAATAATGCAGCAACCACATAGGTTAAGTATCTGGGCTCCATACCATGATACCACCTCTATCCAGAAGGAATGACATACACTAAGGGGCGCTACTCCCTAGAACCTTGCCGCATCCTTCCTGTTTTGACCATTTCCGGGGTGTGAGGCTCCACGAAGTCTCGTCCACAAAGCTACGCTTTGTCACAAAGCCATGCTTTGGGTCAAACAAATGATCAACCTATGATCACAAAGATATAAGATCAAATAAATGATCATATCGCAAATGATCAAACACTGATCATCACACAGCAACACTCAGCATGCCACATTACCAAATTGGGATATATTGCTGATAACTTCAACTACATAACCTCTGAGCTCGTATGTCTCAGAGAAGGATGTTAAGCTAAAAGAATAAATTCTCCGCCACCAACAGATATGTATTTGAAAGAAATCGGCTTTATATCTCAAAGTGTAATGTCAGACATGTATCCATACAAGTCTGTTCCGGGTTCGAACAGAACCGAAGGCACTTCTCACGAAGCCCTTGCAAATCCGGATAATTTTCAAATCACGTCCAGACTTCCCATCACAAAAAGAGTGATATAAATCTCTATACCGGGAGCTACCCAGTGCAGAGACATTCGACAGGTTGTCCTTTCATTTTCGAAAATATCCGGTCTTCAACACCGATCTTCAAATGCTATCCATATACGACGTATCACTATTCGGAATGGGTTATATGACACAGATGTCTTTTCCCGACTAACCCGAATAGTGAGCGCAATATTCAAAAACAAATGGATAATGGGATTTCAATTAAGTCACAATTTAAACCCAAACTTTCTCTTTCAAATGGTTAAACAAATTTCCATTTTAATCTTTTTTAAACAAAAAGATTTAATTCACAAAGTTCACTTAATTTCACAAAGATTCATTCACAGATTTTCCAAATCGATTTCCATTTCAATTTAATCAATTCTTTGAATCTTTAAATCAAAGATTTAACAAATAGCTTTCAAAACAATTTCATTTCGAATGGTTTAACAAAACATCATTTTAAATCTGTTAAAAATAAACAGATTTAATTCATAGCTTTCGAAAAGAATTCATTTATAACTTGGAAAACCATTTTTCAATTAAATCTTGAAATTCCTTTACCTAAATTGGAATTTCATTTCTTATCTAAAAGCTTTTATTCTTTGAAAACAAACAGTTTTCATTCTGGAAATCTGATTCATTTATATGAGTTAAGGTTCTTGGGTTAAATCCAAATTCCCAACTTATACTTTTAAAATGGTTTAAATTCATATAAACACATTTATATCATCTTTACTCCCTAGTTTCCAAATCATAGCTTAATTTCAAACTTGAATCCAAATTTAAATCTAACTATTTAAATTTTCAAAACTCGGTTAAGTTATTTAAAATAACTTTTATCTTTGAAATTCCATTTCAAAAGCTTTTCACTTTAAACCCAAATTTCCAATTTTAAAATCAATTGAAATTAAAAATTTCAATTTCAAAAACGTCAAATTTAATTATCTGTGACTTAACCGATTTCCACGTGAAATCCATATTTGTGTGTGTATGGTGTAGTCTAGGGGTTTCACACACAATAGTGCAACATCATAGAATCATCACAGATCAAAATACCAGATATAGTTGATAAGCAATATAAAACTATAACACTTAACTTTTCATTCACAGATCATAGATGTATAAATATCACAGATAAAGAAATTACCGATCACAACATAAATCAGGGTATATCACAAAGCATCATATATCAGGGATATCAAACAGTCAAATCATCCAATAGAATCCAAATATCCATAAGTAAGGTCAGTTAATTTTCTGATTTATTCAAATTAGATTAATTTATTATGAATAAACTACAAATCTTGGTTAACTAATCATTAATCAATTATAAACCATTTCAACAAATTAATCTTTAATCATTTATAAATTTATTTGACCTTTAATTTTTAATTCATCAACCTTTAATTATTAAATAATTAACTTTTAATTATTTAATTTATCATTTAATTCTTTATCTTTAATTTATAAATTAATCTTTAATAAATTACACTAATTTATTAGCCCTTAATTAATTATTGTTTAATCACTTGAGAAATCAACTTAAATCATTAATTAATATTTAATTAAAAATCCTTAATTCACAAATTAATTACATTGATTAATCCTTTAATTATCCTAAGTAATCATCACTTAATTATATTTCTAGATTAAGTTTTAAAATAACTTAAGCATTCAAGTTAAACGAATTTTATAACTCTCTTAAATCGAATGTTAAATAAAACTTTTATTTGCAACAAGATTTATTTTTAAAACTATTTTATTTGAACTATTTAAAACATTCAAAAAAAATTGATTTAAATTTCAGATTTGGATTTTTTAAAACAAATTTGAATCCATAAATTAAGACATTGATTTCAACTTTGTTTTTAAAGTTTTGATTTTAAATCTTAACAAAAATCCAAATTCCATCTTTTATTTAGATTCAAAAGCTTTAACTAAATTTTACTTTAAACTTTAAATTCAAATACTGTTTAAAACTGGTTCAAAATTTGAATTTAAATTTTCAAAACACTGTTTACATCTTGCTTTAAAAATTGAACTGAGTTTTAAAACCTGGAATAGTCAGGTTTGCAAAAATCTGAAATGCCTCACTGTCACGAAACAAACCCGAGCCAAACGTCTGTTTACCCGAGCCCTGCTTCGAGTCTCACGTTTCCTCCTTCCTTCGAGTCCTTTCCCTCGCTTTCTCGAGCACGTCTCCGAGTTCCACCTTCCTTCCCCAAACACGCAACCACCCAGATGAACCAGCGTGCACGTGCACGTGCACGTGCACAGATCGTCAACGACGATCTCGCCTCCAGCGACTCCACGAACAAGTCGCCGATCACCCCCTTCATCAACACGATAGCCCAGAATCTCGAGTTTATCCTCAGAACGAAATCGAGGCATCTCGATTAAACGAACCCAACAACCACCACCAGAAATCAACCCCGCGGCGCCTCCTCTGGCCATCAGAGATCACGAAACTTCGGCCAAACAATCACCAATGTTTCCTCTACCCCCTCCCAGAACCTCGCAGCGCTCGATCACCTCCTGTCGACGAACAAGACCAAATACTAAATCACAGCGAAAACTAGGTTTTAAAACTAACCCCGACCACCGCCGATGCCACGGTAAACTTGAACCCCTCCTGACATTTTTTTCCGAACCACCAATATCTCCTCCACCTTCGGTGAAGTTCACGACCATTCCCAACCCATGGATCACCCGATACAACCCAATCTTCAGTTCCCGTTCAACTCAAAAGAACAAGCCCAAAACCCAATTAAAAATTGTGATTCTTCTTCTAAAAATCATGGTTCTCGATTACGTTTTAGATCATATATCTGAAACAAGGAAATAAGAAGTTTGGTTTTTTTCTTCTTTTAAGTTTGTTCTGATGTTTTGGGTTCCAGAGACCATTTTAAGTTGTTTTAATCTTTAATGAAATTTTAAACTTAGTTTGTAATGATACAAACAACTTTTGTTTGAATCTTAAGTTCGTCCATCAATTAGAACGAGAGTAATTAATTTTTGAAGACCAACAGTTTGGGTTTTCGAACAGGGAACAGAACAACAGCCTGCATATTTCATTTCCTATCTTCCCATATATATATACAGATAATTATATATGCACACATACATATCTTAGATATACTTGCATAGATTCTAAGCAAGCAATCATTTATTATAAAAAAAATGTTACTCACTTGTAAATGAGAAAAGTTGCTCACCATTTAGAAGAGGAAGAACAAACAGAGATTTATAGGTTGAACCAGGCTGGAATTTTGTTTGCTTTAAAAATCATTTCTTCAACCTTCTAGTTGTTGATTAAGTTGAAGTTTGTTTCTTTACTTTTTCTTTTCTTTTTTCCAGGCTTGCTAAGTTACGAACGAACTGAATTGTGAAGATGATGAAGGGAATATACAGAGATGGATTTTGTACAAAAGGTGATGTTTATTTTTGTACCACAAGTCATGGCCGAGATGATCTTGCCCATGCTTTGATACTTTGTTTATTTTCTTTTTACAATTCTTGTTGACTTCGGCTGTGATATGTTGTATACTTAGAGATGCTTTATTTGTACTTGCTTTACAAGCTTATTTACTTTGTTTTGTTTTTTATACTTACTTTCCATTTGCCTGCACACTCATCTCTTTTATTTTCTTTGTGTTCATACTTGATTGTTTACAGCCTACATACATATCTTACTTATTTTATTTTGTTTTCTTTTATAAGCCAATACTTTAAATGTATTTTATTTTCAAAACCATTTATTTTAAGATTTTAAATTCAAGTCAAATATATATATCTATATATTTATTATTTTCAAATTCACTCATATACGATCGGGGAAACTCGCTTCCATTTTATCGATTTATTTTACTAATTTTATCCAAAAATTTATTTAATTACTCAATTTAATTCAAAAATTCAATAAATTATTAATTTAAATAAATTTAAATTTCAGGGTCGTTACAAATTCCCCCCTTAAAAGAATTTCATCCTCGAAATTCGCAGGCACGAAAACAGCACAGAGATAGACAGATGCGATCTCCTATAATTCCTCAAACTCAAGATACGGATTCCGAATACAAGTAGGAATATCTCAGAATACATACCAATTTATCCCTCTTCGGACTTTGGTATTCACAAGAAATTTCAATTAGAATTTCAAAATTTGGTTTTCAAACGAAATCGTTTTATTGATTAAATTCAAATTTTAGCTTCATATCCTATTAATCAATTTAACTCAATTTAAAATTTTCAATTTCAAATTCATTAAGATATAAATCAAAACGCTGATAAGAAATTGATGAAGATACGAAGTAAGATCTTCTACAACGATTTGTAGGGCCACCATTACACCGAAACTACTTCTTGTAGATGATACGAAGAAATGAAAAGAATTTGGAAACGAATCAAAGAAAATTGATAGAGAAAGATTGTTTCCACTGTTGCAGGGTATTGACCATTTATAGTCGTATTCCCTTGTCCCCTATCTCGTCCTCTTCTTGCACTCATACTCACTATCTGTGGATAGCAAGAGAATTTACTAAGACGTTCGAACGGATATCTGAGAAATACTCATTCTAGAGTTTACTTCACTCTATCTCTAATGAGCTACTTAATGTGTTATACTCCTGAGCTAAAGTTCAACCTTAGCTCTGATACCAAATGTAACGTCCTAGATTTTCGCGCTCGAAAATCGACATCCATACTTTACATCGTACTCGAATGCCGTAGATTCGACTGTTCAAATCCGAGTCGCCGGAGCTTATAACAACATTAAGTAAACAACACAGCGGAAAAGAAAAAGAATATAGACATCCAACATCTGATACAATATACAGATACAATGATGATACAATGAATATCTAAATACATCAGAGATATGATACAACAAATAGCAGCGGAAAAGAAAAACGATAATATCAGCAGCGGATAGTCTCCATCTACAAAGCACTAAGCCAGATATAGCTCGAACTCCCAATAACGAGGCACAAAGATAAGCAAGTGCAGTCTGATCCAAAGACTGAACTAGCTCCAGATAAATCTACAAAATCTGAATATCTGAAAAACCCAACTCTAGACTGCTCGTGTAGAAAATTTTGAGCATCCAGAGTTTAGGAAATAAACAATAAACTCCGGATCAGTCATGGGACTGGTGTGAGCAACTAAAACAGTTTATCTTTAAAAACAAATAGCAGAGAATTTTAAAGTCAATTCGCAATGCTTTTGGAAAATGAAACTACCATAAGACCTCCCGCCACACACACAATGCAAACGCAGAATTGGAGGAGATTTCTTCTTATGATAGTCAAAGATGCTTACTACGCAAAATCAAATTCTTTTTGATATTATTATTAGTGCATAGTGTAGAAAACAGTTCGAAAGTATAATATAAATCTTAGCCAGCATAGACATTCCGAACTATGCCTACTATAGCTACCATCCAAACAGTGGTGACCACCATAAGTGAATGGCAGGTTCTACAACTAAAACCGTACAAGGCTCGTATTGTTTCTTTGGATTTCCAACAAATGGTCAGGCTAAGGAACTTCCTATCCACGATGGGTACGTTCCTGGAATAGACGACCCGAGAACCTAACCGGATCTCTGCCAACACAAGGCCGGGTTACCTCTGCAAAAATAGGTAACTACTGACACGCGTATGTCATCCCCCGATCGTAACCGATCTTCCCGAGGATCCTCGATTCGCAACAAACCACATAATAATAATGCAGCAACCACATAGGTTAAGTATCTGGGCTCCATACCATGATACCACCTCTATCCAGAAGGAATGACATACACTAAGGGGCGCTACTCCCTAGAACCTTGCCTCATCCTTCCTGTTTTGACCATTTCCGGGGTGTGAGGCTCCACGAAGTCTCGTCCACAAAGCTACGCTTTGTCACAAAGCCATGCTTCGGGTCAAACAAATGATCAACCTATGATCACAAAGATATAAGATCAAATAAATGATCATATCGCAAATGATCAAACACTGATCATCACACAGCAACACTCAGCATGCCACATTACCAAATTGGGATATATTGCTGATAACTTCAACTACATAACCTCTGAGCTCGTATGTCTCAGAGAAGGGTGTTAAGCTAAAAGAATAAATTCTCCGCCACCAACAGATATGTATTTGAAAGAAATCGGCTTTATATCTCAAAGTGTAATGTTAGACATGTATCCATACAAGTCTGTTCCGGGTTCGAACAGAACCGAAGGCACTTCTCACGAAGCCCTTGCAAATCCGGATAATTTTCAAATCACGTCTAGACTTCCCATCACAAAAAGAGTGATATAAATCTCTATACCGGGAGCTACCCAGTGCAGAGACATTCGACAGGTTGTCCTTTCATTTTCGAAAATATCCGGTCTTCAACACCGATCTTCAAATGCTATCCATATACGACGTATCACTATTCGGAATGGGTTATATGACACAGATGTCTTTTCCCGACTAACCCGAATAGTGAGCGCAATATTCAAAAACAAATGGATAATGGGATTTCAATTAAGTCACAATTTAAACCCAAACTTTCTCTTTCAAATGGTTAAACAAATTTCCATTTTAATCTTTTTTAAACAAAAAGATTTAATTCACAAAGTTCACTTAATTTCACAAAGATTCATTCACAGATTTTCCAAATCGATTTCCATTTCAATTTAATCAATTCGTTGAATCTTTAAATCAAAGATTTAACAAATAGCTTTCAAAACAATTTCATTTCGAATGGTTTAACAAAACATCATTTTAAATCTGTTAAAAATAAACAGATTTAATTCATAGCTTTCGAAAAGAATTCATTTATAACTTGGAAAACCATTTTTCAATTAAATCTTGAAATTCCTTTACCTAAATTGGAATTTCATTTCTTATCTAAAAGCTTTTATTCTTTGAAAACAAACAGTTTTCATTCTGGAAATCTGATTCATTTATACGAGTTAAGGTTCTTGGGTTAAATCCAAATTCCCAACTTATACTTTTAAAATGGTTTAAATTCATATAAACACATTTATATCATCTTTACTCCCTAGTTTCCAAATCATAGCTTAATTTCAAACTTGAATCCAAATTTAAATCTAACTATTTAAATTTTCAAAACTCGGTTAAGTTATTTAAAATAACTTTTATCTTTGAAATTCCATTTCAAAAGCTTTTCACTTTAAACCCAAATTTCCAATTTTAAAATCAATTGAAATTAAAAATTTCAATTTCAAAAACGTCAAATTTAATTATCTGTGACTTAACCGATTTCCACGTGAAATCCATATTTGTGTGTGTATGGTGTAGTCTAGGGGTTTCACACACAATAGTGCAACATCATAGAATCATCACAGATCAAAATACCAGATATAGTTGATAAGCAATATAAAACTATAACACTTAACTTTTCATTCACAGATCATAGATGTATAAATATCACAGATAAAGAAATTACCGATCACAACATAAAGCAGGGTATATCACAAAGCATCATATATCAGGGATATCGAACAGTCAAATCATCTAATAGAATCCAAATATCCATAAGTAAGGTCAGTTAATTTTCTGATTTATTCAAATTAGATTAATTTATTATGAATAAACTACAAATCTTGGTTAACTAATCATTAATCAATTATAAACCATTTCAACAAATTAATCTTTAATCATTTATAAATTTATTTGACCTTTAATTTTTAATTCATCAACCTTTAATTATTAAATAATTAACTTTTAATTATTTAATTTATCATTTAATTCTTTATCTTTAATTTATAAATTAATCTTTAATAAATTACACTAATTTATTAGCCCTTAATTAATTATTGTTTAATCACTTGAGAAATCAACTTAAATCATTAATTAATATTTAATTAAAAATCCTTAATTCACAAATTAATTACATTGATTAATCCTTTAATTATCCTAAGTAATCATCACTTAATTATATTTCTAGATTAAGTTTTAAAATAACTTAAGCATTCAAGTTAAACGAATTTTATAACTCTCTTAAATCGAATGTTAAATAAAACTTTTATTTGCAACAAGATTTATTTTTAAAACTATTTTATTTGAACTATTTAAAACATTCAAAAAAAATTGATTTAAATTTCAGATTTGGATTTTTTAAAACAAATTTGAATCCATAAATTAAGACATTGATTTCAACTTTGTTTTTAAAGTTTTGATTTTAAATCTTAACAAAAATCCAAATTCCATCTTTTATTTAGATTCAAAAGCTTTAACTAAATTTTACTTTAAACTTTAAATTCAAATACTGTTTAAAACTGGTTCAAAATTTGAATTTAAATTTTCAAAACACTGTTTACATCTTGCTTTAAAAATTGAACTGAGTTTTAAAACCTGGAATAGTCAGGTTTGCAAAAATCTGAAATGCCTCACTGTCACGAAACAAACCCGAGCCAAACGTCTGTTTACCCGAGCCCTGCTTCGAGTCTCACGTTTCCTCCTTCCTTCGAGTCCTTTCCCTCGCTTTCTCGAGCACGTCTCCGAGTTCCACCTTCCTTCCCCAAACACGCAACCACCCAGATGAACCAGCGTGCACGTGCACGTGCACAGATCGTCAACGACGATCTCGCCTCCAGCGACTCCACGAACAAGTCGCCGATCACCCCCTTCATCAACACGATAGCCCAGAATCTCGAGTTTATCCTCAGAACGAAATCGAGGCATCTCGATTAAACGAACCCAACAGCCACCACCAGAAATCAACCCCGCGGCGCCTCCTCTGGCCATCAGAGATCACGAAACTTCGGCCAAACAATCACCAATGTTTCCTCTACCCCCTCCCAGAACCTCGCAGCGCTCGATCACCTCCTGTCGACGAACAAGACCAAATACTAAATCACAGCGAAAACTAGGTTTTAAAACTAACCCCGACCACCGCCGATGCCACGGTAAACTTGAACCCCTCCTGACATTTTTTTCCGAACCACCAATATCTCCTCCACCTTCGGTGAAGTTCACGACCATTCCCAACCCATGGATCACCCGATACAACCCAATCTTCAGTTCCCGTTCAACTCAAAAGAACAAGCCCAAAACCCAATTAAAAATTGTGATTCTTCTTCTAAAAATCATGGTTCTCGATTACGTTTTAGATCATATATCTGAAACAAGGAAATAAGAAGTTTGGTTTTTTTCTTCTTTTAAGTTTGTTCTGATGTTTTGGGTTCCAGAGACCATTTTAAGTTGTTTTAATCTTTAATGAAATTTTAAACTTAGTTTGTAATGATACAAACAACTTTTGTTTGAATCTTAAGTTCGTCCATCAATTAGAACGAGAGTAATTAATTTTTGAAGACCAACAGTTTGGGTTTTCGAACAGGGAACAGAACAACAGCCTGCATATTTCATTTCCTATCTTCCCATATATATATACAGATAATTATATATGCACACATACATATCTTAGATATACTTGCACAGATTCTAAGCAAGCAATCATTTATTATAAAAAAAATGTTACTCACTTGTAAATGAGAAAAGTTGCTCACCATTTAGAAGAGGAAGAACAAACAGAGATTTATAGGTTGAACCAGGCTGGAATTTTGTTTGCTTTAAAAATCATTTCTTCAACCTTCTAGTTGTTGATTAAGTTGAAGTTTGTTTCTTTACTTTTTCTTTTCTTTTTTCCAGGCTTGCTAAGTTACGAACGAACTGAATTGTGAAGATGATGAAGGGAATATACAGAGATGGATTTTGTACAAAAGGTGATGTTTATTTTTGTACCACAAGTCATGGCCGAGATGATCTTGCCCATGCTTTGATACTTTGTTTATTTTCTTTTTACAATTCTTGTTGACTTCGGCTGTGATATGTTGTATACTTAGAGATGCTTTATTTGTACTTGCTTTACAAGCTTATTTACTTTGTTTTGTTTTTTATACTTACTTTCCATTTGCCTGCACACTCATCTCTTTTATTTTCTTTGTGTTCATACTTGATTGTTTACAGCCTACATACATATCTTACTTATTTTATTTTGTTTTCTTTTATAAGCCAATACTTTAAATGTATTTTATTTTCAAAACCATTTATTTTAAGATTTTAAATTCAAGTCAAATATATATATCTATATATTTATTATTTTCAAATTCACTCATATACGATCGGGGAAACTCGCTTCCATTTTATCGATTTATTTTACTAATTTTATCCAAAAATTTATTTAATTACTCAATTTAATTCAAAAATTCAATAAATTATTAATTTAAATAAATTTAAATTTCAGGGTCGTTACAGTTGTAGATTGGATTCGCTCTCCACTCAAGTCCGTAGTCTTTTCATCGTGCTTTTGTTTCCATTGTGTCATTGGTTTTGATATATCCAGCACAAACAGGTGAGTTATTCTCACCAGACAATATGTACCTATATAACTAGTAAATTGACACCCTGTGAATCTGTAGAAATATATTATCATGTTATACTTGACTATGTTATGATCATATGATGTTTATACACCTGTTATATCATATGTTACTGTTATTTAATGTTATTCTGTTATTTATATCAGTTATCACCATTGCAAGTTCCCTGTAGACTAGAATCACTATGGGTTGAAATGATACATACCCAAACGGACTTTAGAATAGGGAAAAATCGTTATGGTCTGAAATGATAGGCCTGAATGGTTTTTATTTAATTTATTTTAACTTGGGATTGCGGGTTTTGAAATGATAGAACCCGGATTTTTCTTTTTAAACTACGGATTGAAATTATACATATCTGTATCACTTGTCCTAGGCTAGAGAACTATATACAGGCCCGTGGTTATTTTATAAAGTGTTTTGAATATTTTAAGTATTTTAAAAATATAAATTTATGAAATTTGATTTAAACAGATTTTGAAATATTTTGAATTAAAGAAATTATGATTTTTCTATGTGTTAAAAATGTAATTAATGAATGGTTTAACTGGATTTTTGAAATATAACTTAAGTTGGAAATTTGGAATTTTGGTTAAAAATGATATTTAAGTTATATGAATAAAAATGAAATTTTAATTATATTTGGAAAATGGTAAATATGATAATTTGATTAAATTTGAATTTAAGTGATTTATTAAATATTATTGATTTTTCTATGAGTTTAAGTGGTTAAATAAATGGATGTTTAAAAGTGATCTTTTAAAATATAACTTGACTAGGAAATGTGAAATTTGGTTTTAATTAAAGGTTTAAGTTAATTAAATAAAATTGGAAATTTAGTTAAATTGTGAAATGGTAATTTAAATTTGAAGTGTTAAGTTTATTTGTTGAAATGTGAAGAATTGGACACTTTTACACTAAATTTTATTAAGTAAATTGTTGAAAATTGGTTTTGATTATAAGAAATTTATTGTGAAAAGATATATGTTAAATGATATGTAAATGAACATTTTAAATGTTAAAATATGATTTTAAAAATGTTTATGTGTTTTAAATTAAAGTTATTTAATTGCTGGAAATACACTAACACCTGAAATTAACTTTTAATAGCATTCGGAAATGCTATAGATTCTGTTTTGAACTAAAATTGTGTAAAAAGGAGCTATTACAGCATTTCTGGAATGCTGTAGTTGCTGTAGTTGAACTTATAGGCTAATATTGAACTCAGGCCTATTATAGCATTCTATGGAAATGCTATAATGGTCTGCAGTCTATGTTGAAATCAAATTTAACCCTTGTTTTGAAATCTAAACTACCGCAGCACTTCTGAAATGCTGTCTTTTCTGTTTTGAACTATAATTCAACTAAAACTTAGTTTTAACAGCAGTTTTAAGTGCTGTCTTTGCTGAATTAAAAATGTTTTCAAATATAACTTATAGCAGTTGTTTTTAAATGCTGTGAAATGCTGAAATTTTTAATAATTAGGGTTTTTGACTTAGTAAACGAACTCAGAATGGTTTGAAACTTTGGAAATTGAATACTTGATTTGAAAATATAATAATTACACTTTTAAAAGGTTTAGATGAATTATTCTGATTGGAATATAAACTATTTAAAGGTGATTTGAAATGATAGTAAATGAACGATATCTTTGAATTTAAAAGGTATTTAAAGTTGAGTATTTGGATTTGAACTAATAGGATATTTTATTTTATTAAAATGATTTGAAATGAAGTTTTGTAAGGATATGATATTTTATTTTATTAAAATGATTTGAAATGAAGTTTTGTAAGGATATGATATTTTATTATATTAAAATGATTTGAAATGAAGTTTTGAAATGATATGAAAATTTAAATATATGGAATTGGTTTGGAATTGATTTAATCTTTATTTTGATAAAGATATGGTTTGAAATGATATTTTATTTTGATGTAAAGTATTGTTTTTAAAAGTTATAACCACAGGTTATAATAACGATTGGTTGGCAAAGAGACCGGGATCAGATATGGACATACTCTCTGTCGATACCGAAAACCACTTTGACAACCGTGTACGCGGTGGAGATTCCAGAATGAAGTAGGATGGCGGCGACGTTCTTAAGGTATGTTACGTGGACCCAACTCCCGTGAGTTGGCATAAGGTGGCTAAAACAGGAGCGATCTCGGACCAATGAGGTAGCACCTCTTCTCGGACACATTTCTTCGATATTATAATCTTACTTATGATTGATTAGATGGCCATCCTCCGATTTGGGAGTGTTGTTCGAGGTGGACAGTAGTGGCTGTTATGTGCTCCATCAGTCCGTGTGCGTAATTGGTATATCTACCCTGGCATTGCCTAGTTGTGCCGTGTCACCTACCATATCGAGCTTTACTACGATTATGATTTTAATATCCGACCGCGTTAAGATTCTCCATCCCCTTAACGCTATTTTCTATATGATTATACTTTACGGATTAGACACTACTGTATATAGCGTATATTACTATATAGTAAATAGTTTAACGGATCCTTAGAGGATGGGCGGTCCCAAGCATCTTCTAAGTTACTTGTACCCTTATTACAGTTCGCTTGAGTTGGTTTACATTATATAAGTATATATTGTCCTGAATCGAGTGTTTTGTGTTATTCTTTACGCTCGGGTCAGCCTGAGTTATTCACAGATTTGGATTTCCACTCTCTTCGAGATTTGAATCGTTGGAGATTATCTGCTTGTCATGTCCTATATATTTCAATTCCGTTGTTCTACTCAGCTTGTACTTGGTTATTATATTGAGACTTTTGTTGTATTCTATTTCTTCTGTTATATCTTATGTAACTCTGGTATATTTATATAGTAGCTTCATGAACTACTATTTCTTTTACTTCCGCTGCATTATTTTACTCTATGTCTGTGATCTGTGATTATATTTATTTACTGTATATTCTGAGATTTGCCAAATTTTATTTACAACGCGGTATTTTGAGCAATTCAACTTCGGCATGAGTGTCTACCTATACACTTATAATGGATGCGAATGGTTGAAAATATCGATTCGTTACAGTTGGTATCAGAGGTTTGGCTTTGAGGCAAAACTTAGAATGTATGGTAAATTTATTTACAGAATCACTTTTGTTCGAATTTGAATCTCTTCCTTTTGATTCGAATTCCTTTGAATTTTGGAACGTTCCCTGCGGTTCCGAAATTCATTCGTGTCCCTCACTATTCATCATCTTTTGATTCTGGAGTATCCCATGACTCCACTTCCAATGATCTTTATAGTGAATTGGCGGTCTCACCAATATTCTAATTTTCTTGTAAAAGGATGAAAATCCTTTATAATCAGCATCGATTCACCAGAGATTTATATTTATCCTTGGTTTAGATGCTAATATCTTTTATTATTCCAAACTCTATCTCTTGAGATCGAAGGTAGATTTACCCCAGAAAATCCACATTTGATCTTATCCATTAAGTCACGGTTGACCCGGTTAAGGTTGTCCGCGATTTATCTAAGCTTACCCATCTCTCTACTCTGTTTAACCATCTTGTCTTTTGTTTCTAAACTATCTCCAAACATTTTGAATCGTACTTGTAAATCTATGTTTTGTTTAAATGTTGTGATGTTTGGGTTGTTGATGTTGATTTGGGTTTCCGATCGATTCGTCTGATCAACGCTATCGATAGGATTTCTAAAACACTTTGACAGAACAAACTGACACAATATTATTTTATAATTTGGTTAATGAAATAAATTTGGATATATAATTTTATAGAACTTAATAATTTGATTTAAATTGATAATTTGAAATGATAATACTTGATTTATCATTTATTGTTCTACAAATGAATTTATAAATAGTTGTTTATAAATTTATTTGGGAACTGAAATGAATTTAAAACAAGAAATTTAAATAATTTAATTTCTGATGGTTTCAAACCTTGTGTTTAAATTTTTGTAAAAGGATATTATCTAAAGTATTTTGAATAAAAATTTGTCTCTAAAGGATTTTAAAGTTTAAAAAAATTTAGTCCTCTTCTCTTTGTTGCTGGAAAATAATTTCGGTGATGACTGTAGCATCATCGACATTCATTTTCGAGTTTTGAACTGAAGAGACCGTTCTGTAGTCTTACTACAGCTTTGTTTTGAAAGATTTAATTTATTTGAATTTCTAAATATGATTTGATTTATAATATATATAGATATATGATTTAAATTGATTTGACATATTATGTACATATATTTATTTATCTCTAACTAGTTTGAAGGAAACAGGAAAATTAATTCTTAAATTTCATCTTGAAGAATAATTTCAATTATAAAAAGAAAATCAAAAATTTGGATAAATGATTCAAACTTGAGATAATTGAATTGGAAAGTTTTATTTGTATGACATACAATTTCATTCCAATATAACTTACCAAAATTACACAGTAGTTGAATATGAAATTGGATAATATACAATATAGAAAGGATTTTTATAAATAAAATTTGAGTGGTTATAATAAATGTTATACACTTAAATTTTAGTTATAAAAGATTAACAGAGGTAAATAGTGAAAAAGGGATTTAAAGAGATTTTATTTAAATAACTTAATAATCAAATTTGATTTAATATGGAACCTTAAGTCTAACCTAGGAATTTTAATAAAAGTTATTTCCTGAAATGAATATGTTGTATAATAAATAATGTATCTTTGAATAGATAAAATAAAATACATTTGAATTGGACATTTTGTAATAAAGTTTATTTAACTTGAAATCATAGTTTAATTGATGTCTAAATGAATAAATGTGTAAAGAAATTTGATTGTTATATTTGCTATGATAAATATTTTATTTATGAAATAGATATGTCTTAAAAAAATGAATAATTAGGATTTAAATAGTTAAAATGTATTCTAACATCACTAAATTTGATAATTGAGAATTTGGTTTTCAAATGGAATTTTAAGTGTAACTTATTAAAGGAATATCTATTTATGAAATGGGTATTTTAAATAAAGTGTTAGGTTATGTGTTAAATTAAGAGTTAAGTAAAATAGTGAGCTTTTGAATTAATAAGCGAAGTATAGTTTAATTTGGATATTCCATTCATAAAAGTTTGTTTTAATAAGTCATAAGTTAAATGATATCTAAATAAATATTTCTGAAATTAAACTGATTTGAAATATTAATATATCTACTGTAGCATTTTTTAAGTGCTGCTGTTTTGAAAATACAATGTTTTGGAAATTTTTATAATTGAATAAACTTAGAAATGTTACACCTTTAAAATGAATATTATTTGACCTTGAATTAAAATGGTTTAAATAAAGATTATTTTTAAAAAGATGTTATATTTTCTAAGTATTATGTTTTTTTAAGAATAACATTTCCAAAGTGTTATGATTTTAGTAGTATGATTTCCAAATGATAAACATCCCTAAATTGTTATGATTTCAAAGCATTATGGTTTCAAATTTATTATCTTATTTTGTTTTTTTCAAACTATCTTTTGGTTGTCCTTATTTCTCTTATCTTGTTACAGAATGGGAAGGTTATTGCTTATACCAATCTGTTTAGAAATCTTTCTATAATCTTTGATAGTCTTTGTTACTCATCTGGATCTGAACACTGTTTTTCCATTCATAGACCGTCGGTGAAGGGAAAAGGGTGATTCAGACTCTAGAGGATCTTTTTCGTGCTTATATTCTTGATTTGATCACCTCCATCTTGTTAAACTTACCTATAACAATAGTTATCAGGTGTAATTCCAATCTTCTTATCATCTTATTTTAATCTTATTTCATTCTATCTTTTTCTGTGCTTTCCCGTACCTCGTTCCTTTTCGGGGACGAAAAGTTTTGAGTGGGGGAGAGTGTAACAACCCTGTATTTTTCAAATATTTTTAAATTGATTTTTCCAGATTCAAAAGCTTTATTTATGAAAAAGAATAAATTTTGTTATTTTAAGTATAAACTTTGATTTTGATGTGGATTAGAATTCCACATATGACTAAATTTAATATTTCCAGAAATTGTGAATTTTGGTCAAATAGTCAAACTTTGACTTTTAAATTTAAATTTTAAATATTTGAAATTATAAATTTTATCTTTTATTATGACAATATATTTAATAACTTGAATACTGCTTTTCGTTTCGTTGGAAACGGAGTTAAAATGTATAAGTTATGTACATTTCAATTTTTAGTGTAATTTGTTTTATTGTGCAATTTTGCCTATTTTAAATTTTATAAATCATATTTTTCTTTCTTATATTTTATATAATACGTGTCAATATGTTAATTTATGTATATTTTCATCTCTAAATATTTCAAAAATAATAATAGAATTTTTTCAATGTTTACTGTGTTGATTTCCTATTTTTAAAGGCTGTTTTCTTATTTTCTGCTATTTTCTTCATTTAAAATTATATTTAAATTAAATTTTATATATTTATTTTGTGAATTTATTTTTATTTTATGTTATTATTTATATTTAGAAATATATTACAAGCTCATATGAATTATTCTAAAATTTATTCTATTCAATTTCAAATTTTCTAGACTAGTTTACTATTTTTAGCTATTTTCTTAATTTAACTTTATATGATTGATAAATATTTATATAAACTATTATATTTTGATAAAATTTCGAAATTTTATCTTGGATTATTATTTTTTCCAGAAATATAAAGTTATAAAAATAAAATAAAGTAATATGAAAGGCCCTAAACCTTCTATCTTCCTATGGGCTTTTATAGTCCACTTTTTTTACGTTTTAACCTAACCTTTCACCAATTAACCCTACCTATTCCTCATTCCTTTTTTTCCAGCCGTCTTCCTCCTGTTATTCACGAATTTTCAAGCTCCAAAACCCTAAAAAAAAGTCATGGCCTCCATCTTGAAAAAAATTAGGTAAATCCCTCTTTTATTAGGTGAGTAAACACTTTATTTTTTTTATTCTGAATTTAAATTTTAAATGATTCTAATGCCTGGGTTGATCTGCTTCTTCATGCCTGTGAGCAACTCACTTACCTCTATGTTTGCTTTGTTCTGATGTTTGTGATTTAAGTTTGAAAATGATTGGAAGTGTTGCCTGGCTGTTGAATATGCTTGAATGTTTCATATATATATAGGGGTGTACATATCTAGGTGTTTCTGTTTATAGGCAACAGGCTTCAGAATTATTTAAAGGAAAAGAAAAATCATCAAAATCCTTTTTTCCAAACCCAACACTGAATACTTTGATCACTGAATGACTACTGGATAATGTTTATAAGTGAGTAACTTAAAAGTATGATACCTGTTGAACAATTATCTGTGAGTAAACCTTTAAGCAAAAAGCTCAGTAACTAATTTGTGTTGCTCATAAATCACAGTGTTGATGTTTGATGAGCATGAATCTTATATGTGAATCCAGAGTGCTTGACTATAAATTTTGAAGCACCTCTGTTCTTGTAACTCCAAAGTTCAATAAAGTCAAGGAAAAGAATCAAGTGTTTGCCTCTGGGATTAAATTTTACAGTACAATCAAATTTTTATGAAAGAATCAAGTGTTTTAAATTAGTGGTTTGATCATATATCTCGATAAGCATACAAAGTTATGATTTTTAAAGGTAATACAATGATTTTTACTTAAGGGGTTTAAGGGCAGTTTGAATTTAAAACAAAATTTCATTTTTCTTAATTTCTGGTGAACGATCCGATTATAAACCTTGAGATTTGGGTTGAAGCTTGTTCGAGTTTCAGCTATCACGAGAAAATTGTTGAGATTTTTTTCGAGTGCGTGAATTTATTGATCGAACCCAAAGTAGGGTTTTAGCTTAGGTTTCTGCATTGATCGAATTTTGACCAATTTCGTGGTCTAGGCTGCATCGGACTGGACGAGGTCATTTGGAGGAGGTGCGTGGTCAACTGGGGAAGCTAGTGACGGAGGCGCGTTACCTACAATGATCTCTGGCGTCGGAGCGAGGCGTGTTTTTGAGGCACTGTTCGTTCCAGCTTTGGGTTTGTGGACGAAAATGCGAGATCGTGACTTGTTCGAACTTTTGAGTGTTTGAGAGGATCGAGGGCATCATCGATGATGTGTTGACGACCAGCAGTTTAACTGGAGGCGGCCGGCGAAGTTGTGCATGTGCACACAGTTGGGTTGTGTCAGGAGGGACAAATTTGGGGAAGAAGAAGGGGAACTCGAAGCACTGCTCGGGCCAGTGAGGAGGAGACTCGAAGTCATGCTCATGTTGTTTGGTAATGTATCGGGTAGGATTTTTAAACTTAACAAATTTTCAAAAAATTTCATTACGTGGGTAGCTCTGGGGAAAAACTCGAGGCAGGTAGCAACTTTACGCGGGGACGACTCAGGGTAGCCTCGGGTTGGCCACGAAAAACTGCATATTCCAGTTTGAAAATTTTG
Source organism: Allium fistulosum (assembly GCA_030737815.1). NCBI lineage: Eukaryota > Viridiplantae > Streptophyta > Magnoliopsida > Asparagales > Amaryllidaceae > Allium > Allium fistulosum. Next base: position 1,136,562,047 of record CM060904.1, read on the forward strand.
AAAACTTAAGTTTAAACTATTTTATAAATCATTCTTTATAAAATGGAGATAGTTTGTAAATGGAAGGTGAAGTAAATGGTATTGAAATGATTGCTTGAAAATTTATGAAGTTCAAAGATATTAAGGAAGATTTTTAAATGTTAAGATGAATAATCAATAATTAATTGTTTAAAAAGGGGTAATTAAGAAGGGTTAATTAATTTGTAATTAATTAAGTAATTAAGAAGTTGATTAAATGTTTTAATTTGTTAACTTAAAAGTTAAGTTAATTTATATTGGTTTAAAAAATTAACTAAAGATCAATTAATTATAAATTTAAAGTTAATTAATTTATAATTGAGGATAATTAATTAAATGGTAATAAATTAAGGGTTAATCAATTAATAAATTAAAAGGATAATTATTTAATGATTAAAGATTGGTTGATTAATTAAGACTGATTAATAAATGATTAATTTATAAATGATTAACTAATAAATGATTAAAGAATAATTAATCAAAACAATTTGTAATTGATTAATATTAATTAACCAGGATTAGTAATTTATTCATAGGAATAAATGTGATTCAAATCAATCAGATAATTAAATTGACCTTACTTATGGATGATTGGATTTGACTAAATGATTGAATTTTTTGATATTTCCTTATATATGATGCTTTGTGATGCACCCTGATTTATGTTATGATCTGTGATTGATTATCTGTGATGTAATTTATTATCTGTGATTTTTATATATCTGTGATCTGTGCAATGAACGATAAGCGTTATAGTTATATCGCTTATCAACTATATTTATGTATTCTGATCTGTGATGATTGTATGATGTTGCACTATTGTGTGCGAAACCCCTGGACCACACCATACACACACAAATATGGATTTCACGTGGAAATCAGTTAAGTCACAGATAATTTAAATTTGATGTTTTTGAAATTGAAATTTTAATTTCAATTGATTTTGAAATTGGAAATTTGGGTTAAATGTTAAAGCTTTTGAAATGGAGTTTTTAAGATAAAAGTTATTTTGAATAACTTAATCGAGTTTTGAAAATTTAAATAATTTAATTTAAATTTGAATTCAAGTTTGAAATTGAATCCTATGATTTGAAACTAGGGATTAAAGATGAGATAAATGTGTTGTATGAATCTAAACCATTTAAAGGTAAAATTTTGAGAAATTTGGATTGAACCCAAGAACCTTAACTCGTATAAATGAATCAAATTTCCAAAATGAAAACTGTTTGTTTTCAAATCATAAAAGCTTTCACATAAGAAATGAAATTCCAGTTTAATTAAAGGAATTTCAAGATTGAATTGAAAAATGTTTTCCAAGTTATGAATGAATTCTTTTTGAAAGCTATGAATTGAATCTGTTATTTTTAACAGATTTAAAATGATGTTTTGTTTAAACCATTAGAAATGAAATTGTTTTGAAAGCTATAAGTTGAATCTTTGTTTTAAAGATTTAACGAGTTAAATTGAAATGAAATTGATTTGGAAAATCTGTGAATGAATCTTTTGTTCAAAAGATAAAAATGTGGAAATGGTTTTAAACCGTTGAAGGTTGTTTAAAATGAATCTTTTTGTTTAAAAAGATTAAAATGGTAATTTGTTAAACCATTTGAAAAGAAAAAAGTTGAATTATTAAGTTGTGACTTAATTGAAATCCCAATATCCATATATTTTTAAATATTGCGCTCACTATTCCGGTTAGCCGGGAAAGGACCTTTGGGTCGTATAACCCATTCCGAATTAGTGATACGTCGTATATGGATGGCATTTGAAGACCTGTGTTGAAGACCGGATATTTTCGAAAATGAAAGGACAACCTGTCGAATGTCTCTGCACCGAGTTGCTCCGGTATAGAGATTTATATCACTCTTTTTGTGATGGGAAGTCCGGACATGATTAGAAAATTATCCGGATTTGCAAGGGCTTCTTTGGAAGTGCCTTCGGTTCTGTTCGAACCCGGAACAGACTTGTATGGTTACATGTCTAACATTACACTTTGAGATATAAAGCCGATTTCTTTCAAATACATTTCTATTTGGTGGCGGAGAATTTATTCTCTTAGCTTAACACCCTTCTCTGAGACGTACGAGCTCAGAGGTTATGTAATTGAAATTTATCAGCGATATATCCCAATTTGGTAATGTGGCATGCTGAGTGTTGCTGTGTGATGATCAGTGTTTGATCATTTGTGATATAATCATTTGTTTGATCATTTATCTTTGTGGTCATAGGTTGATCATCTGTTGACCCGAAGCATGGCTTTGTGCCAAAGCGTAGCTTTGTGGACGAGACTTCGTCGGACCTTACACCCCGGAAATGGTCAAAAAAGGAAGGATGCAGCAAGGTTCTAGGGAGTAGCGCCCCCTAGTGTATGTCATTCCTTCTAGATAGAGGTGGTATCATGGTATGGAGCCCAGATATTTAACCTATGTTGATACTGCTTATTATGTGGTTGTTGGAATCGAGGATCCTCGGGAAGATCGATTACGATCGGGGGATGGCATACGCGTGTCAGTAGTTACCTATTTTTGCAGAGGTAACCCGGCCTTGTGTTGGCAGAGATCCGGTTAGGTTCTCGGGACGTCATTCCAGAGGCATTCCTTCGTGGCATAGGAAGTTCCTTAGCCTGACCATTTGTTGGAAATCCATCTTCCAATACGAACTTTGTACGGTATTAGTTGTAGAACCTACCATTTACGTACGGTGGTCACCACTGTTTAGATGGTAGCTATAGTAGGCATACGATACTGGTCGTATGTTGGCTAAGATTGATATTCTATTTTCGAAATACTTTCTACACTATGCACTAATAATAATATCAAAAATGATTTGATTTTGCGTAGTAAGCATCTTTGACTATCATAAGAAGAAATCTACTCCAATTCTGCGTTTGCATTGTGTGTGTGGCGGGAGGTCTTATGGTAGTCTCATTTTCCAAAAGCATTTCGAATTGACTTTAAAATTCTTTAGTTGTTTGTTTAAAGATAAACTGTTTTTGTTGCTCACACCAGTCCCATGACTGATCCGGAGTTTATTGTTTCTTTCCTAAACTCTAGGTGCTCAAAATTTTTCTACACGAGCAGTCTAGAGTTGGGTTTTTCAGATAGTCAGGATTAGTAGATTATGTGGAGCTAGTTCAGTCTTTGGATCGGACTGCACTTGCTTATCTTTGTGCATCATTATTGGGAGTTCAAGCTATATATGGATTGGTGCTTTGGAGATGGAGATTATCCGCTGCTGGTGTTATCGTTTTCTTTTCCGCTGCTATTTGTTGTATCATATCTCGGATGTATATTGATATTCATTGTATCACTTTGTTGTACCAGATATTGTATCAGATATTGTATATCAATGTATTATTCATTTATTCCGCTGTGTTATTTACTTAATTGTTGGTATAAGCTCCGGCGACTCGGATTTGAACGGTCGAATTTACGGCATTCGAGTACGATGTAAAGTATGATGTCGATTTTCGAGCGGGCAAAATCCAAGGACGTTACATTTGGTATCAGAGCTAAGGTTGAACTTTAGCTCAGGAGTTTAACACGTTAAGTAGCTCATTATAGATAGAGTGAAGTAAACTCTAGAATGAGTGTATCTCTAAGATATCTGTCTGAACGTCTCAGTAAATTCTCTTACTATCCACTGATAGTGAGTATGAGTGCAAGAAGAGGACAAGGTAGGGGACAAGGGAATACGACTATAAATGGTCAATACCCTGCAACAGTGGAAACAACTTTCTTATCAATCTTCTTTGATTCGTTTCCAAATTCTTTTGATTGCTTCGTATCAGCTACAAGAAGAAGTTTCGGTGTGATGATGGCTCTGCGAATCATTGTAGAAGATTCTTACTTAGTGTCTTCATCGGTTTCTTATCAGCTTTTTGATTTAAATCTTAATGAATATGAAATTGGAAATTTTGAAATTGAGTTAAATTGATTAACAGAATATGAAGCTAAATTTGAATTGAATCGATAAAACGATTTTGTTTAAAACTAAATTTTGAAATTCTATTGTAATTTCTGTAAATACCAAAGTCCGAAGAGGGACAAATTGGTATGTATTCTGAGATATTCCGACTTGAGTTTGAAATTCATATCTTAAGTTCTAGGAATTATAGGAGATCGCATCTGTCTATCTTTGTGTTGTTTTCGTGCCTGCAAATTTCGAGGACGAAATTCTTTTAAGGGGGGAAGTTTGTAACGAACCTAGATTTTAATTTAATTTAAATTAATAATTTATTGAATTTTGAATAAAAATAGTAAAATTAATCGATAAAATGATGCGAGTTTCCCCGAACTAAAATAAATTTTGTATAAATCATCTAAATTTAAAAATATTGTACATGTTGTATATATGTGAATATATATGTATACGGGCATGTATAAGTAATTTGAGTAGATTTGAAATTTTATATATATATTTAATTTGGATTTAAATTGTAAATAAATGGTTTTAATAATAAATGATAATAATAATAATTATTACAATTGATGGTTAATGATGGTAATTTGAATATAAATAATAATAATTAGTATTAAAGTTAAATAATAATAGAAGTAAAATAAAATATTAGAACAAATAAAACAAAAATATAAAGATAAGTATATAGGCTGCAAAAGGAACACATTCAAACATTAACAAATGACAATAACAACTTTATATTTGTACATGAAAGAAAAAGGCAACCTGGCCAAGGGAAACAAGCTAATAAAAAGCACAAGTATAAAACAAAAGTAAGTGTCTTTAGCCACCACAATAATTTCAGCCGAGACAAGCAAGTATGGCTGCAATAAACAAAGACAAAAACAAAGTAAACAAAAGAAAAGCATTTAATGCAACATGCCTCTAGCCCATGCCTATATTGTATAAACAAATAACATCCCTTTGTACATAATTATAACTAGCCTGTACAAGCCAAAGATCATCTCAGCCCCACAAGAAAGCATAAGCTCTGACCTATAAGAATATATATATATATATATATAATGTAAATGAAATAATCCTGTACCTGCACCTCTTTCTTTCTATATGTACAGCCTTTGTTTACAAGGCTAAGCACACTCGTAAATATTTTATCAAAACTCTTCAAACATTTTCAAAGCTGTAGCAAGTATCAAGCATGAAAAGAATTTAACTTCATCAGCAAAGAAAATTTTCAGTTCCTAGGAAATCAAAGTAGAGCCTGAGTGTTCTCTGTAAATTAGGTGAGTAAACACTTTGTTTTTTTTATTCTGAATTTAAATTTTGAATGATTCTAATGCCTGGGTTGATCTGCTTCTTCATGCCTGTGAGCAACTCACTTACCTCTATGTTTGCTTTGTTCTGATGTTTGTGATTTAAGTTTGAAAATGATTTGAAGTGTTGCCTGGCTGTTGAATATGCTTGAATGTTTCATATATATATAGGGGTGTACATATCTGGGTGTTTCTGTTTATAGGCAATAGGCTTCAGAATTATTTAAAGGAAAAGAAAAATCATCAAAATCCTTTTTTCCAAACCCAACACTGAATACTTTGATCACTGAATGACTACTGGATAATGTTTATAAGTGAGTAACTTAAAAGTATGATACCTGTTGAACAATTATCTGTGAGTAAACCTTTAAGCAAAAAGCTCAGTAACTAATTTGTGTTGCTCATAAATCACAGTGTTGATGTTTGATGAGCATGAATCTTATATGTGAATCCAGAGTGCTTGACTATAAATTTTGAAGCACCTCTGTTCTTGTAACTCCAAAGTTCAATAAAGTCAAGGAAAAGAATCAAGTGTTTGCCTCTGGGATTAAAATTTTACAGTACAATCAAATTTTTATGAAAGAATCAAGTGTTTTAAATTAGTTGTTTGATCATATAACTCGAATAAGCATACAAAGTTATGATTTTTAAAGGTAATACGATGATTTTTACTTAAGGGGTTTAAGGGCAGTTTGAATTTAAAACAAAATTTCATTTTTCTTAATTTCTGGTGAATGATCCGATTATAAACCTTGAGATTTGGGTTGAAGCTTGTTTGAGTTTCAGCTATCACGAGAAAATTGTTGAGATTTTTTTCGAGTGCGTGAATTTATTGATCGAACCCAAAGTAGGGTTTTAGCTTAGGTTTCTGCATTGATCGAATTTTGACCAATTTCGTGGTCTAGGCTGCATCGGACTGGACGAGGTCATTTGGAGGAGGTGCGTGGTCAACTGGGGAAGCTAGTGACGGAGGCGCGTTACCTACAATGATCTCTGGCGTCGGAGCGAGGCGTGTTTTTGAGGCACTGTTCGTTCCAGCTTTGGGTTTGTGGACGAAAATGCGAGATCGTGACTTGTTCGAACTTTTGAGTGTTTGAGAGGATCGAGGGCATCATCGATGATGTGTTGACGACTAGCAGTTTAACTGGAGGCGGCCGGCGAAGTTGTGCATGTGCACACAGTTGGGTTGTGTCAGGAGGGACAAATTTGGGGAAGAAGAAGGGGAACTCTAAGCACTGCTCGGGCCAGTGAGGAGGAGACTCGAAGTCATGCTCATGTTGTTTGGTAATGTATCGGGTAGGATTTTTAAACTTAACAAATTTTCGAAAAATTTCATTACGTGGGTAGTTCTGGGGAAAAACTCGAGGCAGGTAGCAACTTTACGCGGGGACGACTCAGGGTAGCCTCGGGTTGGCCATGAAAAACTGCATATTCCAGTTTGAAAATTTTGAAAACTTAAGTTTAAACTATTTTATAAATCATTCTTTATAAAATGGAGATAGTTTGTAAATGGAAGGTGAAGTAAATGGTATTGAAATGATTGCTTAAAAATTTATGAAGTTCAAAGATATTAAGGAAGATTTTTAAATGTTAAGATGAATAATCAATAATTAATTGTTAAAAAAGGGGTAATTAAGAAGGGTTAATTAATTTGTAATTAATTAAGTAATTAAGAAGTTGATTAAATGTTTTAATTTGTTAACTTAAAAGTTAAGTTAATTTATATTGGTTTAAAAAATTAACTAAAGATCAATTAATTATAAATTTAAAGTTAATTAATTTATAATTGAGGATAATTAATTAAATGGTAATAAATTAAGGGTTAATCAATTAATAAATTAAAAGGATAATTATTTAATGATTAAAGATTGATTGATTAATTAAGACTGATTAATAAATGATTAATTTATAAATGATTAATTAATAAATGATTTAAGAATAATTAATCAAAACAATTTGTAATTGATTAATATTAATTAACCAGGATTAGTAATTTATTCATAGGAATAAATGTGATTCAAATCAATCAGATAATTAAATTGACCTTACTTATGGATGATTGGATTTGACTAAATGGTTGAATTGTTTGATATTTCCTGATATATGATGCTTTGTGATGCACCCTGATTTATGTTATGATCTGTGATTGATTATCTGTGATGTAATTTATTATCTGTGATTTTTATATATCTGTGATCTGTGCAATGAACGATAAGCGTTATAGTTATATCGCTTATCAACTATATTTCTATATTCTGATCTGTGATGATTGTATGATGTTGCACTATTGTGTGTGAAACCCCTGGACCACACCATACACACACAAATATGGATTTCACGTGGAAATCGGTTAAGTCACAGATAATTTAAATTTGATGTTTTTGAAATTGAAATTTTAATTTCAATTGATTTTGAAATTGGAAATTTGGGTTAAATGTTAAAGCTTTTGAAATGGAGTTTTTAAGATAAAAGTTATTTTGAATAACTTAATCGAGTTTTGAAAATTTAAATAATTTAATTTAAATTTGAATTCAAGTTTGAAATTGAATCCTATGATTTGAAACTAGGGATTAAAGATGAGATAAATGTGTTGTATGAATCTAAACCATTTAAAAGTAAAATTTTGAGAATTTGGATTTAACCCAAGAACCTTAACTCGTATAAATGAACCAAATTTCCAAAATGAAAACTGTTTGTTTTCAAATGATAAAAGCTTTCACATAAGAAATGAAATTCCAGTTTAATTAAAGGAATTCCAAGATTGAATTGAAAAATGTTTTCCAAGTTATGAATGAATTCTTTTTGAAAGCTATGAATTGAATATGTTATTTTTAACAGATTTAAAATGATGTTTTGTTTAAACCATTCGAAATGAAATTGTTTTGAAAGCTATAAGTTGAATCTTTGTTTTAAAGATTTAACGAGTTAAATTGAAATAAAATTGATTTGGAAAATCTGTGAATGAATCTTTTGTTCAAAAGTTAAAAATGTGGAAATTGTTTTAAACCGTTGAAGGTTGTTTAAAATGAATCTTTTTGTTTAAAAAGATTAAAATGGTATTTGTTAAACCATTTGAAAAGAAAAAAGTTGAATTATTAAGTTGTGACTTAATTGAAATCCCAATATCCATATATTTTTAAATATTGCGCTCACTATTCGGGTTAGCCGGGGAATGGACCTTTGGGTCGTATAACCCATTCCGAATTAGTGATATGTCGTATATGGATGGCATTTGAAGACCGGATATTTTCGAAAATGAAAGGACAACCTGTCGAATGTCTCTGCGCCGAGTTGCTCCGGTATAGAGATTTATATCACTCTTTTTGTGATGGGAAGTCCGGACATGATTAGAAAATTATCCGGATTTGCAAGGGCTTCTTTGGAAGTGCCTTCGGTTCTGTTCAAACCCGGAACAGACTTGTATGGTTACATGTCTGACATTACACTTTGAGATATAAAGGCGATTTCTTTCAAATACATTTCTGTTTGGTGGCGGAGAATTTATTCTCTTAGCTTAACACCCTTCTCTGAGACGTACGAGCTCAGAGGTTATGTAGTTGAAATTTATCAGCGATATATCCCAATTTGGTAATGTGGCATGCTGAGTGTTGCTGTGTGATGATCAGTGTTTGATCATTTGTGATATGATCAATTGTTTGATCATTTATCTTTGTGGTCATAGGTTGATCATCTGTTGACCCGAAGCATGGCTTTGTGCCAAAGCGTAGCTTTGTGGACGAGACTTCGTCGGACCTCACACCCCGGAAATGGTCAAAACAGGAAGGATGCAGCAAGGTTCTAGGGAGTAGCATCCCCTAGTGTATGTCATTCCTTTTGGATAGAGGTGGTATCATGGTATGGAGCCCAGATATTTAACCTATGTTGATACTGCTTATTATGTGGTTGTTGGAATCGAGGATCCTTGGGAATATCGGTTACGATCGGGGGATGGCATACGCGTGTCAGTAGTTACCTATTTTTGTAGAGGTAGCCCGGCCTTGTGTTGGCAGAGATCCGGTTAGGTTCTCGGGACGTCATTCCAGAGGCGTTCCTTTGTGGCATAGGAAGTTCCTTAGCCTGACCATTTGTTGGAAATCCATCTTCCAATACGAACTTTGTACGGTATTAGTTGTAGAACCTGCCATTTACGTACGGTGGTCACCACTGTTTAGATGGTAGCTATAGTAGGCATATGATACTGGTCGTATGTTGGCTAAGATTGATATTCTATTTTCGAAATACTTTCTACACTATGCACTAATAATAATATCAAAAATGATTTGATTTTGCGTAGTAAGCATCTTTGACTATCATAAGAAGAAATCTCCTCCAATTCTGCTTTTGCATTATGTGTGTGGCGGGAGGTCTTATGGTAGTCTCATTTTCCAAAAGCATTTCGAATTGACTTTAAAATTCTTTAGTTGTTTGTTTAAAGATAAACTGTTTTTTTTTCTCACACCAGTCCCATGACTGATCCAGAGTTTATTGTTTCTTTCCTAAACTCTGGGTGCTCAAAATTTTTCTACACGAGCAGTCTAGAGTTGGGTTTTTCAGATAGTCAGGATTAGTAGATTATGTGGAGCTAGTTCAGTGTTTGGATCAGACTGCACTTGCTTATCTTTGTGCATCGTTATTGGGAGTTCAAGCTATATCTGGATTGGTGCTTTGGAGATGGAGATTATCCGCTGCTGGTGTTATCATTTTCTTTTCCGCTACTATTTGTTGTATCATATCTCTGATGTATATTGATATTCATTGTATCACTCTGTTGTACCAGATATTGTATCAGATATTGTATATCAATGTATTATTCATTCATTCCGCTGTGTTATTTACTTAATTGTTGTTATAAGCTCCGGCGACTCGGATTTGAACGGTCGAATCTACGGCATTCGAGTACGATGTAAAGTATGGATGTCGATTTTCGAGTGGGCAAAATCCGAGGACGTTACATAAGGATCATTGGCTTTTGGAGTGGAATTAGGGGAAACCATTAGTGCCATCATGTTGCTCGTGTCGAGGAGTATTAGTGACCGGAGTTTGGAGGCCTGCGGTGGTAAGGGGCAGATCGTGATATTTAGGTTGTCGCATTCGGTTTTCCAGGTCGCATTCTAGTAGAGGGCGACGAGCTCATTCTAGTGGGGTCTGATGGTTAGGGGCTTCGATGTTGGTCTTGGTAGAGGGTTGGAGTTGGATGTCGATGAGCGATGGGGAGAGGGAGGCGTGCGTGCATGCATGCACAATGAAGTTAGTAGCTTGTTCATGAAAGGAGGAGGAAGAAGTGTTTGTGTGCGGGTGGTGTTTGCAATTGAATGGGCCAGGCCTTGTTAGTATAGTAGGGTGAGAAATAGATTAATAATTAATTTAAATTGTTAAATTATATGTGTTAAACTTGAAAATAAGATATCTTGTCCATACTAGGTCCAAATTGAACGCGGTCAGTCGCGTAGGGTTCGTATCAACGTTACCTACGTTTTGGAACTAGATTGGTAGAAATTGGAGCTTGTAAATTTTTTAGCTAAAATCGAACGATGTTCGATCTTAGTCAGAACTGAAAACTCTTCAGCGATATTTGGAATTTAAGGTAATTAAACTCACTCTTTTTGGTTAATTATTATGTTGATAGTAAATAAAATTTATTTATGCCTGTTTGGATTGTTGAATTTGATCTAGGATCACGATATTGCATGCTAAAATGCTATTAGATTGGTTGAATTTGATCTAGGATCACGATATAGCATCTTGAAATGCTATTAGATTGTTTGAGATTTAAATTTGTATTCAAAACTTGTTTAAAGCAATGGATCACATATGAGGTGATAAATTGATATTGATTTTTGATTGATATAATTACGTTGTTTAAAATTATAACGTAGTTAGTGTAAGCATACTTTTTGGTGTTATCTATTTGGCCAAATAAACACCGTTTAATAAATGTAAGTGTTCATCTTTGAATGACATTGGTTAGCAGAATAAATTCTCATTCTGCTATATATTAATTTGGACATTTATTTAAGTGTCAATTGATCATTAAGTATGGATTGGTTTACATATATGCTTAATTATGTAAATATCGACAATTTGACTTGAGACGTTAAATGGAAGGTAATGGAAGTTTGTTAAGTACCATTGGGATCGCCAAGCCTTTTCTAGATTCGGAAATTTTGGATTTGATTAACTTCCAATTTTATAAATTGGAAGAAAAATGTTTTGATTATTACTATATATATACAAGGAGTTTTGTTTAATAACTAATTACAATTGTTTGTAAAAATTATCTTTTGTAAGTTAATTATTATATTATCTATAGTGTTTTTAAAATAAATTATTTTATTAATGTTTCTGAAGATAATAATTATTTTGTCATTATTAATTTTTACTAGATGATTAATTCATTAAAAATATTGTTGAAGGTAATTAATTTTATTTAAAAGGTTGTTTAAAGTTATTTTATTTTATTTATCTATTGGAGGCGTTTAAAAGTTTAAGAGTTTATTTATTATACTGTTAAAAATGTTTTTAGTTATATTTCTTTTATATTATTTAAAAATGATTAAAGCCAAGTTTAATAATGTTTTAGTTTTATTTATTATAATTAAAAAAATTATTATAAAAGGATTTCTTTTATAAAAAGGATTTATGTAAAGGAGTTATAAACTTGGAAAGAGGATTTAAATTGGAGAAGGAGTTAGGTTCTGAATGATTGTCAAAACGAGGATTTTAAATGGTTAGTAATTAGAAAGGGAAATTTTATAAATGGGTTAGGAGATTATAAAAGAGTACTTTTATATAGGGAATTATATAAAAAGATTTTGGGAATTTATAAAGAAGATATTTTAAAATAAAAACAAAATATAGTTAAAGAAAGAGAGGGTATTCTTGGATATTTATATCATTGTTTAAAGGATACTTGTGTTTAATCATTTTAATAGGATCTTGAAATGAGTAAATTTTCTAAGTATCGAAATATAGTGTTTTTGTGAATATACTTATCCTATTGAGATAACTATATGGAAGTGATTTCCAAAGTATTAGAAAAGTGACTTTTAAATTTATGAATGTGAGGCTCAGTGGGTTCCATGGGAAATGAAATTTATGGTTGAATGTTCGTATTCGATGGTTAAATAACCGACTATCGAAATTGCACCCTAAACGTAACTTTGGAAATATCTAGGAGAAACACGTGAGTTATATAGCACAGTCATCTCCAATGATGTTGTATTGTGCATATAAATCTCGTTTCGTTCTTCTAGGATAATGATAAGGAAATCCGTCACTAACGGTTAAGAGGTGATCTCCGTTCTTATCTTTGACTGTTTATTTCCTAAAGAACCGGGGTTACTGGGAATTATCGAATGTTGTTTCGAAGAGACCGGGATCGGTATGTTATCCAAAAACCACTTCGATCCAACAAATGCGTTTCGAAGTGAAGACATCTTTAAGATGATGGAATTTGAAGACGGAGCTCTCAAGTGTTTCGTTCAGTCCCAGAACGAACTTGTATGGATAAATGCTGGTATTGCGTAGTTGCCTGGAGGGCAGTATCAGCATTCCAAGTAAGAAGTGCTATATAAAAGGTAAAACGTAGCCTCAAGTCTCATCAACCGAGAATGACTAAAACAGGGAGATGCAGCAGGGCTAAGTGGGTCGCTCCCATGTAGGGTATGATCATCTCTATCTAGAGTCGCTATTATTTCTCATTTGTATGCTTCAGGGCCCATTAATGGAGGGGTGGTCATATTCGGTACTATCCAATAAGGGGTAGGCCGGTCCTGTGTTGGCAGGGGATTCAGGCGAGGTCCTCGATATCATTTTTTTCTAGAGATGCACCATGACGGGAGGTACCCCAGTAGCGCAGTCATTGTATGGAATCCATTCTTCAATATGGGCATTTACGGTTTTAGTTGTATACCTATTTTGATGGAATTTAATTAATGTAACAATTTCGGCTATGATTAATAAGTAATTGTATATTAGACATTATTATAATATTAGAGGATTTCTATAGAAATTGTTTTGGTTATTGTAAGGTAAAAACCCGTCCGTGTTTATGTGCGGCGTGGTCTTACGAGATAATTTTGATTTCAAACGGTTTTCTTGAACTTTAAAATCCAGTTGGGTGTGTTTTCTCATGCTGATTTTCTAGACTGAATCGAGTGTTATTTTATTATAATGCTCGAGTAAGACCGAGCATATTTATAGATCGCTTTGGATACATTGGAGCTCAGGAGACGAGTTGGAGGTCTTCAAGTCGTATTTACGTATAATTTTTTTATTTTTGCTATTTTTTCTTGAAATCATCGACATTTGTGAGGACAGGCTGTTATAACTGCCCAGGCTGATGATAGTGAATTGTTGTTGTACTCTGATGAATGTGTGTATATAACAGTTTCTCTTTGTAAAGATCATTGATATTATATTATATATTGTTTTGCTACGATTGTGAGATTCTGTATGGTTTTAAATTTCTTTTCTCTTCTTCTTCTCTTCCCCTCTTCTTTCTTCCTTATTTCCCATAACTATCCGTCTTTCTATTCAAATTTGGGTTGGACATGTGGTTTATTGTCAACTTGAATTGTACGGATTGGCGGGTCGTTACATTAGGTGACGATTCTGATATGTAGCAATGTTGTCACAAGTTATTTTGGTTACATGCATGTATATACTTATCTTAAAATTTAAAAAAATAGTATACATCAGATTAGTACAGCCGCATATGTACATATTATAATTAATTTTTATTAAATTATATATATATTATTTAATTATATATATGGTTTATATTTACTTACATCATTATACCATAATAGTAATTGGTCATATAATTTTATATATAAACTTTTATAGTAATAGTAATTTTTGACAGTAAGGAAATAATTTTTATAATTATTTAATATTATTTAAATCAATATTCTACATAAATAAAACATATAAAATCAAATATGTCAAGAAAAGTATTTTTAAATTTTATAAAATTAGTTTAACATCCGATAAGCTCTTGACCAGAAAATAAATAATTAAAAATTATTTTTGTTATTTCAAAAATTATATTTAATTTGGTCAAAAATTAACAAATTATTAAAATATAAATTCGAGCTGATAAAATATGAAAGTTTTTTCAAACTTTGAAATATCATTTATGATTTACTGGAAATTTTAAATTTGAAAAGGTTTTGAAAATAATTTTTATTAATATTTATGTAATTTCGAATGAATATTCAATTAAAATATATTTTAAATTAACAAAAATAATAATAATTTTTTCCCGTGCTGAACACATGACCTCTAATTTTATTAAAAAAATTAATAATTTAATTAATATATATATATATATATATGTTTATATATTAAAAATATATTTATGTATATATGTTTATGTATATTAAAATAAAATATTATTTTATTATTGTATTTATATTAGCATATATACATTTTTCACGATTTAAAACAATTATAATTTAGTTTAATATTTAGATAACTTATTTGTATTAAATAGATATATTATAATAGTATACATATATATATATATTGATATTTTATTTATAAGATTTTATATCTACATATACATATATTTATATATATTCTACATTTACATAAATTATTTAACAAACTCAACATATACATTTATATATATATAATATTTATGTATAAGTGATAATCCATATACATACATATATTTGGACATCATATATTTACATATTGGATGAGCTAACATGTCTGTTATAATGTAAATCCCAACATCTATATACAGACATGTTATACCTTACACGACTTGATATGTTACATACGCGTGCGTGCGCATGCGCACACACATACATATATCAATATATAAATTAAATAAAACTATATAATTTATAAATTTAAATAAAATAAAAGATTTTATTTAAATTATATTTGGAAATGCTCTAAATGAATTAAACTTCATAGACCCAATAAAGATCCAATAAAGGATTTTTTAAAATTCACTCATAACTTCTACTACGTCAAGCTGTCCTAATTCTAACAATGGTATCAGAGCCCAATAGCATATATGGTCTAAATTAGTCATGTTATGGTTAACTAATTAAAGCCACCCACATAGTAGGGTGTCTAATAAAGTAGTGTATAAGGTTGGCTTTGGGCAATTAAGTAATGTGCCCTACCTAGCTACCAGCTTGACCAGAAATGATGAGTTAAGCCCAAAGGGTTAACCCTAATAGAAAATGCCTAATTTGAATTGGTCCTTGGGCTGATTTCAAAATTGTTTTGAAATTAAAAATAAAATTTTTAATTTTTAAATTTAAACTTAAAATTAGAAAAATATTATAATTATGATAATATAAATTTTCAAATTGTTTTGAAAATTGATAATATAAGACTTTTAAATTTAAAAGTTAGATTTCAAATATAATATATACATGTTATAAACATTATAATATAATAAAAAATTTCAAAATGTTTAAAAATTTATAAAATTTATTAATAAGATTAATAAAATATATTAATTAAATAAGTTAATTAATTAACAAATATATGCATGTATTGTGTATTATAATATATGTTATGTTGTTTTAAAATGTTAAGTTAACATAAGTGTATATGTATGTATATAAATGAATTTCAAAAGTAATATAAATTTAATTAAAATTGTTTAATTAAATAAATTAATTAAATGGTTGATTAATTAAATGGTTGATTAATTAAATGGTTGATTAATTAAATAATATACACATATATATGATACATGTGTTATACTACAAATGTTATAGTATATAATAAATATTTAATATAAATATTATATTAAATTAATATAAAATTAGTTAAAATTTTAATTAATTGAAATTAATTAAATAAGATTTAATTAATATAATATTATACATAAGACTGTCATATAAGTAATATGAAATATAAAAGTTATATAATAATACAACTTATATAATATGGATGTATAAATTAAAGGTGGAACATTAAGAAATCCTGAATAGACTTAGAAACAAATACATACGTAATGTACGTATACCGTGATTTCCAATATGTTCGATACTTGAATCACGGGGGTATACATTATTCCATGAGTCGATATCACTCAATATAATATATTAAAGATTATGCATCTTCAATATAATGTTGTCATCTACCTATATATATACATATTAATAAATTACTTGCATACTCCTTAATTGTTGAGCAAACTCAAGCAAGGAATGTTATGCATAGTACTATTAATATATTGAATAGACGAGTTAGGATAACTATATGTGTATTTGTTGAGCAAACTCAAGGTACGTATACTATACTTAGGCCATCGTGATTGGTAGATACAAGTGAATAATTTCATTTCGAATTGTTGAGCAAACTTAAGGTCGAAGTGAAATTAGGACAAGGTACCAAAGGTTAGGGTTGTATGCGATATAACTGATAAGGAGTTATCCATCGTCCGTGCAGCTATGTCTTGTTAAGCAAACTCAAGGTCATAATTCCAAGACGGATGAGTCCTAACATCCACTAGTGAAGTCGAAAGACTTCTATGTTTTGATTTAGGGTTTGGTGAAACATAAAAGACTAGTGGGAGCCTTATTAGAAAAATGAAACAATAACATTTGACTTTTCTAATATTGTAAGGACATATGTTATACAATGTTATAGTAATCTACATTACTAAATTTGTGCATTCTATACGATTGATAAAACGTTTATCAATTAAGATATAAAATGAAGGGAACTAAAGATTGATAAATAGAAATATAATGTATACTTACTATTAAATACTTCTTGCATGTTAATGTTTTCTATACCTATGCAAGTACCTAATTTTACAGCTACTTAATACATTCGTAATTTAGTCGCTCATGTGTTTATTTGGTCAAGATCGTGTATTGCATTCTATGTGTTTTGAACTCAAAAGCAATACAAGACTACGAATATTTAATCCATATAAAATCATATACAAATGTTATATGATGAACGGTCATAGTTCGTAGTGTACGATATTACGATGAAATTAGTTCATTCGAAATATGCAAATAAACCATACTAGGAGATTAAGTATCCAATTTGTGTAACAACCTGCCTTTTTGACAATCGAAAGTCGACACCGAATACTACCACTGTGTTCAAAAGTCGAACATCCAATCGATAAAAGGGCAAATTGTTAAGGTAAATAAAAAGAAAAGAACAACGAAAACTAGAATCTCATAGCGGAATCGACAACGTATAATATAACAATGATAGTAAAAATCGTCACTCCAAAAATACATAATATATCAGAGTTAAAAACAAACCTTATCAGCTAGACAGTTCTAAAATCTTGACCATACAATCGCTGATAGGGATACTATATCATACAATGGAAAATAAAACACTAGGTGAACCTCTAGCTCCTCTACAAGAACTCCTTAACATCAAAGCCAACCTGGGAAAATATTCGGTCTGACCCGAGCATTATAAAATAATAACACCCGGATCAGTCTGGAAATACCAGCTTGAGAAAACTCAAATAATGGAAATATATAAAAGTTCCGTGAGACCACGCCGCTAACGTGGAACGGATTTTTACCTTACAAGAATAACATTCATACTGGAAAAAGTAGAGATAAACAACTGGAATAAGAATGGGCATAAATAGTATTAAAAACCAAACTGGAAAGAATGAAAATAATCCAAGCAAAATCCAACGGGACCGAACGGATGAAACAAGATAACAGACCAAACTTGATAGAATGGACAAAATAAGGTAACAGTCCAAACTTGATAGAATGGACAAAATCAATACTTAAGCACCGCAAAGAGTGGTTGACTCTTCCCATTGCAATTAAAGAAAAACAGATTCAAAGGTTCGAATCAAATAAGGAAAGGAAATTTCCAACAAATGACTAGGAGGCTGCATCCCCCTTAAAAGAAGTATACCTCTAGAAATATACTCGGAAACCACGGGAACTCCAAGCCAGACCCCTCCAATCCTTATCGAGAATCCGAACATTTCACATCTAAATGCGCAAAACCGAATCCAACCTAGATGAGATGTGAAAATACACTAATGGGAGCAACCCCATATAACTTGGCCTCCAAAAACACGCTCTTTGGTTTGGCCATTTCCGACAAAGGATAACAAAGCTCAAAGAGTAGCAAATCGTTTTTAAGGTGACGATACACCATGAAGAAAGCTGAATCCAATAATTAATAAATCAACTATCGGGGATAATTAAAATGATCGTATATGGAATTAAATATCAGATATTTAACACTACTCGTCGATTCCAAACAAGTGCTATCTCTGGTTGAAAACGAAGGTAGGCAAGTGGAGGTAGTGTTATCTCTAAGCATCACCTTGATGACATTTTTAACCTTCAAGGTAGTAACGAGTTCAAGCCTCAACGTTTAGCGCTAAAAGTATGACTAGATCCTTTTCATATAATCGATATCATTTACGAAATTATTTTTCCATAACCGAATCAAATTTTACTTTTTAAAATTGAACTTGTGCTTAATGTCCATATTACAAATATTGGTAAAAACACTTTGGGAATACTCTTTAAAAATGTTCTTTTATAAGACAAAATTTATAATACTAAGTGTATTAAAACAAGTGTCAAAAACTAATGTCATTAAAACATTGTTTCCTATAACCAAACAATTTAAACTTAGCTTTATTTATAAATAATTCCTTTTAAAGGATTTTCTAATTTAACCATCATTTGTAAATTTAAAATAATATTTATTATCCCAGAAGAAACTATAACAATTTAAGTACCTTTATAAATTTTAAAACAATATTAGTTATCCCGAAAAATAATCAATCACGTTTATAATCTCTTTTAAATAAACAAATCCATGATCTTTAATAAAATAGTTAATTATTTACAAACACTTTTATAACATCGGTAAATTAACATTATAACCTTTATTAAATCAGTTTATTAGCTTTAAAACACTTTCATTAAAGTAGTTAATTACTTTAATCACTTTTATTAAATTAATTTACTTTAAATACCATTAATTAAAAAGATTTATTAAATTCAAATATCATTAATCAAAATGACTAATTAATCTCAAACATCATTAATTAAAATAATTAACAAATTTTAAATACCATTAATTAAAATTAATTAATTAAGTTTAAATAATCGTTAATTAATTGGATTAATTAAATTCAAATATCATTACTTAAAATGATTAATTACTTTTAAATGTCATTAATTAAATTGATTATTAATATCAAATATCATTAATTAAATGATTAATTAAACTCCATCATCATTAACTAAAATAATTAATTAAACTCAAATAATCATTATTTAAAATGATTAATTAAATTCAATCTCATTTAAATCAAAAGATAAACCAATTTTACACATCATTAATTAAATTGGTTAATTAATTTCAAAATCATTAGTTAAAATGATTAATTAATTTAAATTATCATTAATAAAAATGATTAATGAATTTTAAAATTATGTTTAGTGAAAACACAAGCTCAAGTTCAAAACACACACGACATGGTTTTGATGATAATTAATTAGTGATGGTACACTGAAATCGCTATAACGACACTTAACAAATTAAATGGAATATCAAGATTTATTTTCAATTAAAAATCATTATAATAACATAAGTATGTAAATAAATAATTATTGGCAAAAAATCCCTTAGGGCCTCTCTACAAATTTTCCCTTCAAAACAATGTTTATGGATAATATATATAATCAAATGGATTCAAAGCAATCAAGTTAATATGTCATCCATTTTCCAAATGGAAATTCAACCAAACAATCAAGCAAACAATTTAACTAACATCCAAGTAATCAATAATTGTTTATAGAATCATAGATATGATAGTAAAATTAAATGTGAGTTAAACTCACGTTAATTCCAATTTCCACCGAAGCATTCCGAATTGGACTAAAACCAAACGAGCGTTCGATTTTAGCCAAAAATTCCACTAGCTCCTAACCCAACCAAACTAACTCCATTGCATAGCCACCTTTGCTATGAGTCCAACTTAAAAAACGACGTTCGATTCCGACCTCGTAGGCAAAAGTTATTCAAATTATAAGTTTTTAGATTTAAATAATATAATTAAATTACTAATTACATTCCTTAATTAATAGTACACCCAAATAAAAATGTTAATCCATCTTCCCTCCTATAAACGCACAGGCCATGCACTTGATATGCACAAACCCATCGCTACGAACCTTCTCTCTCCTCTTTTCTTCCTCTACGCTTCACCGTTCAACGAACAAACACCACGGGCCAAATCCACTACGCAATCTCCATCTGCCCGACATCTTGAATTCGAAGCCACGCCTCCCCTTGAACTCGCGACCTTCTCACATCCCTACAGCACCCAAAAATGTCGGACCCCACAAACATGGGCCATTCTTCACCAAATCTTGGTCGTATGTCCTACTCCGCACGAGCAACTCCTCCACGCCCTCCGATTCTCCAATCAATGTTTAAATCTCCAACCAACTCGTGCCCTAGCCGCTGCCCACAACTTTGGCCATCACCAAACATCACTGTAAACCTAGAAACCACCATAGAATCGAAGACAATCACTGTACGACTTCAATGAATCAAGAATCGTGATTTTTCATTGCTTATATTCCAAGATTTCAATTTTTGGAATTGTATTTAAAAAGAAAAACCTCCTTTCATTGTTAACAGGTTCAACTTATAAGAGGAGAGGGGTATGGGAGCATGCGTGAGGAGTATGGTATGGGTATGGGTTGAACAGATGGGGTATGGAGTTGAATTGATGGGTATATATTATTTTATTTGAAAACATCCGACATTACATACCCAAAAATCTCAAACTTCTGTCGAAGCGTGCCGACTGGCGTTCTATACTAAATACCCCTATTCTAAACTCAATGCAACTAGTTTCGAGACCTAATTCCAAAGTATATGGAAGTTAGCTTTTTAAATAATATTATATTAAAATTAATCGCTATACGTTTTGAGCTCGCACGACCACACAGTACGTTTGATCATAACAAAATTTTCTCTTCTTTATCATAACAGAATTTTCTCAAATATATATTCTTTAAAGGTCTTATCCTACCATTTAGATTATATTCAACAACTTTTTTATTAAAGTTTAATCCATAACTCACCATTATTAAAAGGTGAATTTAGCTTAACATTTTTTCTGAACACCTTATAGTCAAATTGTGCAAATTAATTCACAAAGGGGTTCATTTATAAATTCAAACAACAAATGCTTATAAATAAGCTAAACACAAATAATCAACAACCAACAAATGGCAATCAACGCTCCCAAATTAATCGAGCATGACTGATCAAACAATAGTGATAATAAATAAATATTGTCACAATCAAACAAACACACTCTATAACTATATAAAGTTTTGAAAATTATCCCTTTATATAAAAAAATATAATCCTAGGCAAAATATTTCATTTTCCAAATTTTAAAAATTTTAATACCATATCTGTTGGCCTTATTCGAGTGTTTAGAAACCCCTATCGACACCATGGCATCTCACGTCTCGACCAGAATTCATAAAAACTCAATTGACCAATTAACATAATAGGTTTATATAACAATAACAAAAACGCTCTCGAATATATAATACTCTCAAACTCATTCTAGGGTGTTAATAACCCTTTCTCTTATGAGGCAGACCCTACCAAAGCCAAGCTTCTTGCTTAACCTTCAGCTCTGATACCAAGTTGTAACGACTTGCCTTTTTGACCAACGAAAGTCGACACTGAATACTACCACTGTGTTCAAATGTCAAACATCCAATCGATAAAAGGGCAGATTGTTAGAGTAAATAAAAAGAAAAGAACGAAGAACGGAGAAAATCAGAATCTCACACTGGAATCGACAGCATATAATATAACAAGGACAGTAAAAAATGTCACTCAAAAAATACAGAGTATATCAAAGTTAAAAACAAACCTTATCAGCTGGATAGTTATAAAATCCAGACCTTTCAATTGCTAATAGGGATACTATATAATACAGCGGAAAAAAACAGTACGATAGGTGAACCTCGATCTCCTCTCCAAGAACACCTTAACATCAAAGCCTAAATGAGAAAATACTCGGTCTAACCCGAGCATTATAATAAAATAACACCCGGATCAGTCTGGAAATGCCAACGTGAGAAAACTCAAATAATGGGAAACATATAAAAGTTCTTTGAGACCATGCCGCTAACATGGAACGGGTTTTTAGCTCACAAGAATAACATCCATACAGGAAAGAGTAGAGACAAACAATAGGAAACAAATCCAAATAAGAATGGGCTTAAATAGTATTAAAAACCAAACTTGAAAGAATGAAAATAATCTGAGCAAAACCCAAAGGGGCAGAACGGATGAAACAAGATAACCATACATACTTGATAGAATGGACAAAATAAGGTAACTATCCAAACTCGATAGAATGGACAAAATCAATACTTAAACACCGCAAAGAGTGGTTGACTCTTCCCGTTTCAATTAAAGAAAAACATATTCAAAGGTTCGAATCAAATAAAGAAAGGAAATTTCTAACAAATGACTAGGAGGTTGCATCCCCCTTAGAAGAAGTATACCTCTAGAAATATACTTAAAACCCCGAGAACTCCAAGCCAGACTTCGCCGATACTTACCGAGAATACGAGCATTTCACATCTAAATGCGCAAAACCGAATTCAACCAAGATGAGATGCGAAAATACCCTAATGGGAGAAACCCCACATAACTTGGCCCCCAAAAACACGCGCTTTGGTTTAGTCATTTCCGACAAGGATAACAAAGCTCAAAGAGCAGCAAATCGTTTTTAAGGTGACGCTAAACCATGAAGAAAGTTGAATCCGATAATTAATAAATCAACTATCGGGGATAATTAAAATGATCATATATGAAATTTAAATATCATATATTTAACACTGCTCGTTGATTCCAAACAAGTGCTATCTCTCGGTTGAAAATGAAGCCTGGCAAGTTGAGGTAGTCTTACCTCTAGGCATCGCCTTGATGACATTTTTAACCTTCAAGGTAGTAATGAGTCGAAGCCTCAACATTCAGCGCTAAAAGTATGACTAGATCCTTTCCATATAAGCGATATTGTTTACGGAAATATTTTTTCCATAACCGAATCGAATTTTACGTTTTAAAACTGAACTTGTGCTTGATTTCCATATTACAAATATTGGTAAAAACACTTTGGGAATACTCTTTAAAAATGTTCATTATAAGACAAAATTTATAATACTAAGTGTATTAAAACAAGGGTCAAAAACTAATATCATTAAAACATTGTTTGCTATAACCCAAACAATTTACACTTAGCTTTATTTATAAATAATTCTTTTTAAAGGATTTTCTCATTTAAAAGCATCATTTGTCAATTTAAAATAATATTTATTATCCCAAAAATAAAACAATTTAAATACCTTTATAAATTTTAAAATAATATTAATTATCCCGAAAGATAATCAATCACATTTATAATCTCTTTTAAATAAACAATCCATGATCTTTCATAAAATAGTTAATTATATACAAACACTTTTATAACATCGGTAAATTAACTTTAAAACTTTTATTAAATTAGTTTATTAACTTTAAAACACTTTCATTAAATTAGTTAATTACTTTAATCGGTTTTATTAAATAATTGATATGCTTTAAATATCATTAACTAAAACGTTTTATTGAAATCAAATAATCATTAATTAAAATAAATAATTAATCTCAAACATCATTAATTAAAATGATTAATAAATTTTAAAATAATTAATTAACTTCAAATAATCGTTAATTAATTGGATTAATTAAATTCAAATACCATTACATAAAATGATTAATTACTTTCAAATATCATTAATTAAATTGATTGTTAATTTCAAATATCATTAATTAAAATGATTATTAAACTCCATTACTATTAATTAAAATAATTAATTAAACTCAAATAATCATTAGTTAAAATGATTAATTAAATCCAATCTCATTTAAATCAAAAGATAAACCAATTTTAAACATCATTAATCAAATTGGTTAATTAATTTCAAAAAAATTAGTTAAAATGATTAACTAATTTAAATTATCATTAATCAAAATTATTAATGAATTTTAAAATTATGTTCAGTGAAAACACAAGCTCAAGTTCAAAACATACACGACATGGTTTTGGGGATGATAATTAATAAATGGTGGTATAGCAAAATAGCCATAACGACACTTAAAAAATTAAATGGAATATCAAGATTTGTTTTCAATTAAACATCATTATAACAGCATAAGGATGTAAATAAATAATTACTAGCGAGAAACACCTCAGGGTCTCTCTACAAATTTTCCTTGCAAAACTATGGTTACAAATAAAATATATAATCAAATGGGTTCATAGCAATCAAGTTAATATGTCATCCATTTTCGAAATGGAAATTAAACCAAACAATTTATCCAACATCCAAGTAATCAATAATCGTTTATAGCATCATAGATATGATATAGTAAAATTAAATGTGAGTTAAACTCACATTAATTCCAGTTTCCACCGAAGCGTTTCGATTTGGACTAAAACCGAACGGGCGTTCAATTTTAGCCAAAAATTCCACTAGCTCCTAACCCAACCAAACCAACTCCATTGCGTAGCCATCGCGCTATGAGTCCAATGCAAAAAAGTGCATTTGAATCTAACCTCGTACGCAAAAGTTATTCAAATTATAAGTTTTTGGATTTAAATAATATAATTAAATCACTAATTATATTCCTTAATTACCATTACCCCCAAATCAAAATGTTAATCCATCCGACCCCCCACAAGCGCACTGGCCGTGCACTTGATATGCATAAACTCACAACCACAAACCTTCTCTCTCCTCTTTTCTTCCTCCACGCTTCACCGTTCGACGAACGGACACCACTGGCCAACTCCACTACGCAATCTCCATCCGCCCAACACCTTGAATTCGAAGCCGGACCTCCTCTTAAATCACGACATGCTCACGTCCCTATAGCCCCCAAAAATGTCAGACCCCGCAAACATGGGCCATCCTTCACCAAATATTGGTCGTAGGTGCTACTCCACATGAGCAACTCCTCTGCGCCATCCGATTCTCCAATCGATGCCTAAATCTCCAATCAACTCGAGCCCTAGCCGCTGCCCACAACTTCAACCATCACCAATCATCATCGAAAACCCACAAACCACTATAGAATCGAAGACAATTACTATACGAGTTCAATGAATCAAGAATCGTGATTTTTCGTTGCTTATATTCCAATATTTCAAATTTTGAAATTATATTTAAAAAGAAAAGTCTCCTTTCATTGTGAACAGGTTAAACTTACAGGAGGAGAGGGGTATGGGAGTATGCGTGAGGAGTATGGTATGGGTATGGATTGAACTGATGGGGTATGGAGTTGAATTGATGGGGAATATGTTATTTTATTTGAAAATATACGACATTACATACTTGAAAATCTCAAAAACTCCTATCGATACATGCCGACTAGCGTTCTATACTAAATACCCCTATTCCAAACTCAATGGAACTAGTTTCGCGACCTAATCCAAAGTATATGGAAGTTAGCTTTGTAAATCAAATTATATTTAAACTTAACCGCTATGCGTTTTGAGCTTGCACGACCACACAATACGTTTGATCGTTACAAAACTCGATGGCGTACAACAACTTATTATTCCAGATCAAATGGCACTAGTTTCGTCAAAATTCGAGATAGTGCCCTGGGATGCTATTTTCACAGATTTAAATATCCTTTTATATTTTCGATCCAATTATCGATATTTATCTGGTGTATTTATTTTTGTAAATAAATTTATAAATTGAATTCACTAATATTATTTATTGATAAAAATGGAGTTAAATAATATTATTAAATCCATTTAATTAATATTTAATTTACAATTCAAATATTTAAATGATTAATCTTATTTGAATTCAAATTATTAAATTCCAAAAATCTTGTAATTTAAATATTTAAAATTAATTAAACATTTAAAATTAAATGACCTAAATTATGGGATGTTACAATTTGATTGATTACAATAAAGTTCATATTGTGTTAAATATAATTCAAGACCAAAACTACAATATAGATCTAAGAACTCGATCGTTGAAATGTAAATATGATCAGTTTACGCAAAGTGCAACATTTCTGATGCCCTTAAATGTTAAGGACGATCGAGTGCACTTTTGCAAAGAGTTCATTATAGTGTTTTCATAAGGCATTCTGTTGAATGGTTCAACCATTTAGAAAGAAAAATGAGTGTACAAGAGTAGATATGATTTAAAGTATAGTTGAGATGAAGAGAGTGACAGTCACTTCTGGTTCATACACTAATATAGAAAATGAGAATTATAAATATGATTTCTATTCCAAAATGTATTTTCATATAGAAATTTGTTTTATATGAGATTTACTTCTTTGAGTTCAAGATATTTGATAAAAGAACTCTCTGTTGTAAATTAGTTGCAGTATATGAAATAAATAATCTATATGAAGTGAATGATGGACCTCCAAATTTAGTACGCTATTATAGTAATGTCAGAAATAGTGGATGTATACCACATAACACTTATTGATTGTATCAATATGAAATTTTTTTCTTAAAACATACTGAACATTATTTATGAAATAATGACTATTTTTCAGTGTCGACTAAAAAATAGACATAGTTGTAACGACCCAGAATTTATATTAATTAAAACTTGAATATTTAATTGATTTTAAATATTAATAAGTGAAATTAATAAGTCGAGTAATTTAAAATTCGAATAATTGGATTTAATTGGGTAATTAAATCGATAAATTAAATAGTGAAATTCCAGACTTACTTGAAAATTGGGTTTAATGTGATTGAAAATGATTTATAAAGTTATATTAAATCATATTGAAGTTATAATGATGTTATAGAACTTTTAAAATTGAATTTAAAGTTAATCTGTGGAAATTAAATATTTTAATATTTAATCGACTAGTGAAATTAGCCATTTTTCGAACAGTCTCAGAATTGGACGAAACTAGTTCCATTGGATCCGTAATAGTTTGTTATTATCGGATTTCAATTTTCGTAGCAATCGGAGTTGTCGTTTGACCGTGGCAGCTCGAAACGCATCGAAATTGTTTTAATTTTAATTTGGCGAGTTAAAAATAGTCATTTTTCAAACGGTCTCGGATTTTGACGAAACCAGTTTCATCAGATCCGTAATGTGATATTATTGTATGGTTTCAAATTTCGTGTCAATTTGATTTACCGTTGGTCCGGGGCAAGCCAAATCGCATCGAAATCGATTTAAATCGGTTTAATTTAAAACTGATCGTTTTTCTCCGTACCTCACACAGATGACTGAATTAGCTTCCAAAACATATTCCATTGTGTTCGGAACGCGGGGTAAACCTTAGAAACGTCAGCCGGCATGCTCGATTTGGAGTTCGAAAATTTCGGATGAATAGTAATTTATGAATTTTTCTATATAAGGACCTAGTTATTTCCATTTGCAACCAAACTAAACCCTAACTCTAGAAATAAGGCCAGCCGCCAGTTAACAATTGAATGGCCGAAAATCTCCTATCTTCTCCCTTAATTTTCTTCAAATTCGCTAATCGAATCGAAAAACTTCCAACTAGAAGATTGTAGAGCCCAGAGC
Source organism: Allium fistulosum (assembly GCA_030737815.1). Lineage (NCBI taxonomy): Eukaryota > Viridiplantae > Streptophyta > Magnoliopsida > Asparagales > Amaryllidaceae > Allium > Allium fistulosum. The sequence continues at coordinate 1,136,589,915 of CM060904.1, forward strand.
GAACTGCAAATCCAACTGTTGAATTTTGTTGTAGTTGGTTAGATCGACGGCAATTTGCAGTCAAAGGGGGTGCGTTCGAGCTCGTTTTTCGAGCATAGGGGTTGCTCTCACCGTTCGAGGCGTGGGTTGAGCTCGAGACGGGCTTTCGAAGGGTGCCGTTGTGATGGAGTTTCGTCAACGTTGGAGGGGGTGCGACTTGAGGGGTTCGAACGTGTTAAGTGGGTTTCGTGTTCGTTCGTTACCTGATGCGTGAGAAGAAAGGGGAAGAAGCATAGTGTGGCCTAGATTTCTCATCAAAGAAATGGACGGCTCTGATTGAATAGGTTTAAAAATAATAAAAGAATTGTAAATGTTAATTATATTATAATTGTGTAAAATTTAAAAAGCCATAACTTATTCATACGAGGTTGAAAACTGACGAAATAAATTGCGTTGGCTTCATTTTGACGAGCTCTACGCTATGGAACTGGATTGGAGTCATTTGGAGCTAGCGAAAATTTCGGGTAAAATTAAACGTCCGTTTAATTTTATTCGAAATAAATGCTGAAACTGAATTAAAAGCAAGGTGAGAACTTCTCACTCAATCGAATGTATTCGATTTATATTTTAAATAGTTGATTTAAAATTGTTGATTGTATGCCTGAATGATGATTATTATCTATTGATTATTGAAATAGACATTATACGTCGTTAGTAAGCGAAGGTTATTTATTAAAAACATATACCGCGATAATTTCATATTGAAGTGAAATTGGTATTATATATGTATATAGCAATATATATATATATATTGGAATATGTATATATTGGAGTTGATTTCCCGCATTTTTATAGCGGATGAGACCCTATTGCGCCGCATAATAGCGGATAATATTTATTAAACCCATATACCGCGATATTCCGTACTGGAGCGGAATTGGTATTGTGCTAACATCTGTGGATGCAGGGAAACAGGTTGGAGGGATCCGACTGGATTCCTTACCGTATTGATTTATTTACAGATATTGTGATATATTCTGTTATCATATGATGATATGTGATGTTTGATTGTCGTGATTGATGATTGGTGCTGTTGCATCATCGGATCCATTTTTGAAGTTTAAAAATAACGATATTGATTTATAAAGGATTTTTAAAGTGATTTTTGAAAGTATACGTTTTATTGAATTTTGGAATTGATTCATTTTAAATAAATAAATGTTATAATTTTCGTGTTATGAAAATTATGAGATTTGTGAAATATAACCAAAGTGTGATTTTTGAAATAAATAGTTGATTGATTTATAAAAATAGTTTAAATTGGGATTTTTGGATTGTTATAAATGATTTATATAAAAGATTTATAAAGTTGATATTTATAAATTGAAAATATTGGAATATTAAAACGAGTTTTTATAAGTGTTAAAAATGAAATAAAAAGATGGATTTCATAAGTTAACGGAATTTATAGATTTATAAATTGTGAAGTTATTAAATGAATAGATTTTGTAAAATAAAAGATTTATAAGTAATTATCTTATAAATTGGATTTTGGCATTTAAATGAGATATGAATGGAATTTGTTAATAATGAGATTTATAAGTTGAAGTTTTTATAAATAGAAATGGAATTTATAAACGTTGTTGTAACAACCCTGAGATTGCAATTACCGAATAATAAATTAAAATTATGATTTTAAGTTGAAAAGGGAGTTAAACAAAATTTTGGGAATTTCAATTTGTAATTGGTTTGCAAATTAAAGTATTTTGGGTTTAAAATGGGGAAATTAATATTTTTGGAATTTAATATTTAAAAGGGGAATTTTTAAAGTGATAATGGGTTTAATTGGCTAATGAGACAATTATATGGTTTTAATTAAAATTAGGATGCCACTTAGGATTTTGTTCACATGATAACCTTAGGAAAATAAACCAAGTCCTAATGGGTTTTAAAACCTCTTACCATGACCCATTAACCAACCCACTCCTATATAATATCTCAAACCCCTCCCATAAACCCTAACCCTCCTCTTCATAAATTCCTAAACCTAGATCTAAACATAATTAATGGCCTCCCTTTAGAAGATCCATCTCCTTCTCTTCATAATTAAACTAGTTTAATCTTTGAAAGGTAATGCAATCTCTCCTATTCTCTAATCTTTCTTAATCCTTATTTTATCTCTTCCATCTTGTGTAATCTTTGTTTTGTTTTTGATTTTTGGGTCCTTGAAGTTTCATGATCTTATGCTTTAGGATTGAGGAATTGGCTTGCTTGATATTGTGCACACTAACTATTTGATCCATTGCTTCTTTGAGGTAATTACTATCTATTAGTGATTATTGCTAGTTAATTTTGGTGAAAATGATTATTGCTAGTTAATTTTGGTGAAAATTTGATTCCAAAACTTGAAAAAAAACCCCTAAACCACCAAAAATCAACAAATTATGTTGGCTGGAATGTTTCAGCCTGAAAATAGGCTAAAACAGTGATCTGGGTGCACCAGGACAGGCTTGGGCTGCACCCAGGCTGTTGCACACCCCGGCCCACCTGGGCTGGGGCAGAACCAGACCCCAGCCCAGACGGGCTGGGGAGGAACCAGACCCACATCACTTGGGCTGGGGCTCCCCAGCCCAGGCGGGCGGGGGGGGGGGGTTACACCCCAGCCCGCATGGGCTGGGGAATTCCCCAGCCCAGGCGGGCTGGGGACCTGAAGACCCCAGCCCGCGTGGGCTGGGGCCTTCCCCAGCCCAAGCGGGCTGGGGACCCGATGGACCCCAGCCCGCGTGGGCTAGGGCTTCCCCAGCCCAGGCGGGCTGGGGCCAGGATGGACCCCAGCCCAGCTGGGCTGGGTTGGGCTTGAATCGAAAAAGAAAAAAAAATCCTGTTCTCAGATTTTTTACCTCCACTTCGCGATGCCGCCACGATCGCATCCAAAGTCGGAATTCGATGTTTTTGGTCTCGTTGGAAAGGTGGAGTTTCGAACTCCATCTCTGGAAAGTTTGGGCATCATCGGAATTCTTTTGATACTTCGACTTTCGTGTCAAAGTTGAACTCTGGTCGCTGTTGGTAAACAGTATGAATCTTTTTTTTTCTGGGTCCAACTTTGAGATGTCGCTGCCACTTTGTCTCAACTCGGAATCCATAAATTCTTTTTGCATCTTAAAGTAGGGATGTTGGTCTACATGCCTGCAAATTTTCATGACATTTGGACACCGTTTGCTAGTCCAAATAAATTGCCGAACTTGGGTTCGCAGCTTTTTTTGAATGTTTACAAACACTTGGAATATTTTTCAGTGATTTTCTGGTTTTATTGATTTCTTTGAGATTTGTCTCTAGATTTCGTACACGGGTTTTATGAATCATTTTCAAAAGATTTTTCACTCCTAAATGGCTTTAGAAATTATTATATAATATTATTTTTAATTATTAAATTAATTACTCCAAAATAGGAGAGTTTTCAAAAGCCGTTTTAAAGTGATTTCAAGATCAATTATAAATCCATTTCGCACCATTATTTTCTATAATAAAAATCTCACACTCACTTTTTAGCACGTCGAGCGAAGTGGAAAGGTGCTTAAATGGTTAGGAAATCTTCGGCCTATGGAACCGTGTGTATCCTTTCCGGTTAATCCCCGACCTATTCGATTGATCGTTTTGACCTTTGGGTCTAGTTTACCGATGATACGAGGTGGACTTTTTATTGTTTAGAGTGTGAGCTTGCTATTGGTTAGTAATACGTTTAGTGCGAACGTGGGGTATGGGACTCATTGTTAACACTTTACGGGTTCCTCTCCAAGAAGTTAGTGACATATTAGCCTTTGGGCGGCCAGTACTGGACCTCTGGGTCACCACGCCTCTAGGCAACCGTCTCTGGACACCTGCTCTATGGAGAAGTTTATTTTTTCGGCATGCGCCTCTGGGCCTTTATCCTTCTGGGAAGGATCTTGCCGTCTCGCGCGTTCCGCATCTGTGCGAGTGATCGATCACAACTCTACAGTACTTGGCAACAACGACTCTGGTCGGTGCACGTGCAATATTGGTATTATTTGATGATTTTTATATCCATTCGAGTACCGCCATTCGGTGTTGGTTCTATGGAACCATACGATGTAAGTGCGATTACCTTGTGAATTCACAGTGTCTCTGGACACTACTTTTCAGTGTTGGATTTCATTGACTTTTCAGTATATCCCCATTGCTCTTTGGAGCATCGATCTTTGCTTGGGCATTGATTACAGACTCTGGTCACTCTTGGGATTATTGCCTATGGGCATCTTTTTATAGCTTTGGCTATGCCGATGATATGAGGCGATTTTATTTATTCTACACTTTGGTGTTGATTTCTCTTTGGAGATTTTTATTGTTTATTGATGATTAGGGATCGTCATTATATTCATGTGGTTCATAATATACTTCTCTTTGGATAAGTACTGTTTTATTTATGTACCGCATTATTATATATCTCAGTTATTACTGATTGTTTAGCTAGCCTGACCCGAGTGTTTTCGCTCGGGTCAGACCGAGTTGTTTCAAGTTAGGTCTCTGGACTTAGCTTCTGTGCTTCCGCTTGGACATTATCTGCTATGCTGATAGATAGAGCTTTTATTTGTCCACTATTCCGCTACTCTGTTATTATTCAGACTTTGATATGTACATATTTTTGACTCACATGTGTGAGCAGTGGCTTTGTACCCACTTATAGTATTTGGATCTGTATTGACGATGTATTGTTCTGGGATTTTATATCTGTTATGTGATTCTGTTCTGTGATGTTTTATCATTTATTATTATGCTTTGTCCTGATAGATCTTTAGCCATTTGTAATTTCGTTATAAGTATTTACCGAATATGTCGAACCACTTGAAAAAAAATATAGATACCATCCTTTCGACGTATTCAGTAGATAGTTATAGCTTGATTACAAATGGTCGCTTCCACTATACTCTATTCTCCGCTTTAACAGACAGTATTACACCCGTAATACTCTTTGTTACAGTGGGTCTCAGAGTGGGGCGTTACAGTTTGGTATCAGAGCCTGGTTTCGGGAATAAGCATAATAAACACAGAATAGATACACTTAGTACAATACATTTTAATTAGATCTGAATTAAATCAAATCCCTTCCTTATGTTTATTGATAGATAAGTTAGGAATATGTGTAGGAATCTATCATATTCCGTAATATTCCTTAATGAATTATCTATCTTTGAATCTCCACTTGTCCTACTGCACCTCCTGGATCTGGCAAGCTTAATGCTGCCAAGGCTCCTAAATCTTTAGCTCAGCCTCGAGGTACGCATCCTTCCGTTCTCGAAGGTTCTATTTTATTTCATGGTAGATCTTGTAGAGGTCTCTTTGATACGGGTGCCTCTCACTCATTCGTATCAAAGGAACTAGTTGATACTTTATCTTTGGATGTTACTTGTTTGGTTTCTTCACTAAGGATTGTGAATCCCATTGTGGATCCACGACCCTTAGCTTGCTCTGTGAGAATATAGATATTGATCTTTTTGGCTTTTCTTTCCATGCAAATCTCCACGTTATGGAGTATATGGGCTTTGATATGATTCTTGGCATGGATTGGCTCGTTCAGCACGACGCCAAAATCATTTGTTCGGAGCGGATACTATTTCTTCATCATCCTGACTCGTCCGCTCTGTTAGCTATTGTTCTTCAAGATGTTGGGCTTTCTGATGTTACTTTATTCTCTCTCGATTCACGAGATGAGGATTTGAACTTATCTCGTATTCCTGTTGTTCGGGACTTCCCCGACGTATTCGAGCCAGTATTCGGACTGCCGCCAAAGCGAGCTATTGAGTTCCGCATCGATCTCATTCCAAGCAACTACATCCGAATGAGGTTCTCTATCCTACCCATGATCTTGAGTTAGCTGCTATCGTCTTTGCCTTGAAGACATGGCGTCATTATCTATTGGGCGAACGTTTCATCCTCTACACCGATCACAAGTCGCTGAAGTATTTATTCAGTCAGAAGGATCTCAATATGAGGCAGCAGCGATGGCTTGAGTTTCTCACCTCATATGTTTTAGATATTCAGTATACCCCTGGCAAGGGTAATCGTGTAGCTGAGGCACTCAGTCGCAAACACTCGGCAGTAGTTTCTATGATGATAGCCGAGTGGGATATTCTTAAGACTCTTTCTTTGTGTGATATTAGAGATCGAGCTCCATCTTCTGATTCTTCGGTCTTATTATTCAGCTTGGGAGCTCGTCCTATCTTATTGGATCGCATTTCCCTTACTCAACGGCAGGATCCAGACTTGTTGCGATATATTCATCTCCTTGAGTCGGGATCCAGTGATGAGACATTGTCGGATTATTCTATTGATTCTCATCGGTGTCTTCGCAGGAAGAACCGTATTTTGGTACCATCTGATTTATCATTTAGGCGTGACATTCTAGACGAGTGTCATCGCACTAAGTACACTATACATCCCGGGTCGAGTAAGATGTATGCCGACATGTGTCGCCTATTCTATTGGGAGGGCATGAAGAGTGACGTTGCAAGTTATGTAAGCCGTTGCATGACTTGTCAACAGATCAAAGCTGAGCATCAGCGTCCATCTGGTCTTCTTCAGCCGCTTGAGATTCCATTGTGAAAATAGGATCAGATATCCATGGATCTTATTGACGGCCTGCCTCGATCGAGGTCAGGCCATACTTCTATTTGGGTCATCGTCGATCGCTTGACCAAATCAGCTCATTTCATTCATGTTAAGTCCACTCGGACTGCACCTCAGTTGGCCAAGCTCTATGTGAAGGAAGTCATTCGACTTCATGGCATTCCTAGCTCTATCGTCTGTGATCGAGACACTATCTTTACTAGTCACTTCTGGAAGTGCCTACAGTCAGCTTTGGGCTCAAAGCTGAATCTCTCGACTGCTTATCATCCTCAGACCGACGGTCAGACGGAGAGGGTGAATCGTGTTTTGGAGGATCTTTTGCGCTGTTGTATTCTGGAGTTTAGAGGTAGTTGGGAGGATCACTTACCGCTTGTAGAGTTCTCCTATAACAACAGCTTTCAGTCTAGTATTGGCATGGCTCCTTTCGAGGCTCTTTACGGAAGGCCATGTCGTTCTCCTTCGTGTTGGTTAGAATCTGGTGAGAAGCTCCTTCTTGGTCCAGATTCAGTTCGGGAATCTTCTGAGAAGATTATTCTTATCCGTCAGAGAATGAAAGAGGCACAAGACCGCCAGAAATCCTACGCGGACAACCGTAGGAAGCCCCTTGAGTTCTCCATTGGTGATCATGTCTTTATTCGGATTTCTCCCTTGAAGGGGGTGTGCGTTTCAGCTCTACAGGGAAGTTGGCTCCTCGCTATGTTGGACCATTTCCTATTACGAAACGCATCGGCCCCGTTGCTTATCATGTGGCTCTACCTGCTCATTTCTCTGGAATACATGATGTGTCCCATGTTTCTCAGCTTCGCAAGTGTGTGCGCGACCCTGATTCTATTATCGAGCCTCAAATCGTGCTCGATTTGGAGATCTCACCCGATCTATCTATAGAGCAACAACCTCTTCGTGTGCTTGATTCGGAGATCAGACGTCTTCGAAACAAAGAGGTTCCGCTTTGAAGATTCAATGGTCGTCTAACCCTAAGGACTGCACTTGGGAGACCAGAGAATTTATCGAGCGTACTTATCCTGGTTTTCTTCCATCTTCCGGCACGGGTGAGCATCTATATTTTATCCTCCGTATTCCTTTGTGGATTAGATGTTATAGACGACCTCTATATTTAAGGAAATTGCACGGACGCAATTTTCTTAAGGGAGAGAGTCTGTAACAACCTTGAGATTGCAATTACCGAATAATAAATTAAAATTATGATTTTAAGTTGAAAAGGGAGTTAAACAAAATTTTGGGAATTTAAATTTGCAATTGGTTTGCAAATTAAAGTATTTTGGGTTTAAAATGGGGAAATTAATATTTTTGGAATTTAATATTTAAAAGGGGAATTTTTAATGTGATAATGGGTTTAATTGGCTAATGAGACAATTAAACGGTTTTAATTAAAATTAGGATGCCACTTAGGATTTTGTTCACATGATAACCTTAGGAAAATAAACTAAGTCCTAATGGGTTTTAAAACCTCTTACTATGACCCATTAACCAACCCACTCCTATATAATATCTCAAACCCCTCCCATAAACCCTAACCCTCCTCTTCATAAATTCCTAAACCTAGATCTAAACATAATTAATGGCCTCCCTTTAGAAGATCCATCTCCTTCTCTTTATAATTAAACTAGTTTAATCTTTGAAAGGTAATGCAATCTCTCCTATTCTCTAATCTTTCTTAATCCTTATTTTATCTCTTCCATCTTGTGTAATCTTTGTTTTGTTTTTGATTTTTGGGTCCTTGAAGTTCATGATCTTATGCTTTGGGATTGAGGAATTGGCTTGCTTGAAATTGTGCACACTAACTATTTGATCCATTGCTTCTTTGAGGTAATTACTATCTATTAGTGATTATTGCTAGTTAATTTTAGTGAAAATGATTATTGCTAGTTAATTTTGGTGAAAATTTGATTCCAAAACTTGAAAAAAAACAACCCTAAACCACCAAAAATCAACAAATTATGTTGGCTGGAATGTTTCAGCCTGAAAATAGGCTGAAACAGTGATCTGGGTGCACCAGGACAGGCCTGGGCTGCACCCAGGCTGTTGCACACCCCAGCCCACCTAGGCTGGGGCAGAACCAGACCCCAACCTGCTTGGGTTGGGGCTCCCCAGCCCAGGCGGGCTAGGGAGGAACCATACCCAGCCCGCTTGGGCTGGGGATCCCCAGCCCAGGCGGGCTGGGGGGGTTACACCCCAGCCTGCATGGGCTGGGGCATTCCTCAGCCCAGGCGGGCTGGGGACCTGAAGACCCCAGCCCGCCTGGGGACCTTAAGACCCCAGCCCGCGTGGGCTGGGGCCTTCCCCAGCCCAAGCGGGCTGGGGACCCGATGGAACCCAGCCCGCGTGGGCTGGGGCTTCCCCAACCCAGGCGGGCTGGGGCCTGGATGGACCCCATCCCAGCTGGGCTGGGCTGGGCTTGAATCGAAGAAAAAAAAATCCTGTTCTCAGATTTTTTACCTCCACTTCGCGATGCCATCACGATCGCATCCGAAGTCGGAATTCGACGTTATTGGTCTCGTTGGAAAGGTGGAGTTTCGAACTCCATCTCTGGAAAGTTTGGGCATCATCGAAATTCGTTTGATACTTCGAATTTCATGTCAAAGTTGAACTCTGGTCGCTGTTGGTAAATAGTATGAATCTTTTTTTTTCTGGGTCCAACTTTGAGATGTCACTGCCACTTCGTCTCAACTCGGAATCCAGAAATTATTTTTGCATCTTAAAGTAGGGATGTTGGACTACATGCCTGCAAATTTTCATGACATTTGGATACCGTTTGCTGGTCCAAATAAATTTCCGAACTTGGGTTCGCAGCTGTTTTTGAATGTTTACAAACACTTAAGAATATTTTTCAGTGATTTTCTGGTTTTATTGATTTCTTTGAGATTTGTCTCTAGATTTCGTACACGGGTTTTATGAATCATTTTCAAAAGATTTTTCACTCCTAAATGGCTTTAGAAATTATTATATAATATTATTTTTAATTATTAAATTAATTACTCCATAATAGGAGAGTTTTCAAAAGCCGTTTTAAAGTGATTTCAAGATCAATTATAAATCCGTTTCGCACCATTATTTTCTATAATAAAAATCTCACACTCACTTTTTAGCATGTCGAGTGAAGTGGAAAGGTGCTTAAACGGTTAGGAAATCTCCGGCCTATGGAACCGTGTGTATTTCCTTTCCGGTTAATCCCCGACCTATTCGATTGATCGTTTTGACCTTTGGGTCTAGTTTACCGATGATACGAGGTGGACTTTTTATTGTTTAGAGTGTGAGCTTGCTATTGGTTAGTAAACCGTTTAGTGCGAACGTGGGGTATGGGACTCATTGTTAACACTTTACGGGTTCCTCTCCAAGAAGTTAGTGACACATTAGCCTTTGGGCGGCCAGTACTGGACCTCTGGGTCACCACGCCTCTGGGCAACCGTCTCTGGACACCAGCTCTATGGAGCAGTTTATTTTTTTGGCATGCGCCTCTGGGCCTTTATCCTTCTAGGAAGGATCTTGCCGTCTCGCGCGTTCCGCATCTGTGCGAGTGATCGATCACAACTCTACAGTACTTGGCAACAACGACTCTGGTCGGTGCACGTGCAATATTGGTATTATTTGATGATATTTATATCCATTCGAGTACCGCCATTCGGTGTTGGTTCTATGGAACCATACGATGTAAGTGCGATTACCTTGTGGATTCACAGTGTCTCTGGACACTACTTTTCAGTGTTGGATTTCATTGACTTTTCAGTATATCCCCATTGCTCTTTGGAGCATCGATCTTTGCTTGGGCATTGATTACAGACTCTGGTCACTCTTGGGATTATTGCCTATGGGCATCTTTTTATAGCTTTGGCTGCGCCGATGATATGAGGCGATTTTATTTATTCTACACTTTGGTGTTGATTTCTCTTTGGAGATTTTTATTGTTTATTGATGATTAGGGATCTTCATTATATTCATGTGGTTCATAATATACTTCTCTTTGGATAAGTACTGTTTTATTTATGTACCGCATTATTATATATCTCAGTTATTACTGATTGTTTAGCTAGCCTGACCCGAGTGTTTTCGCTCGGGTCAGACCGAGTTGTTTCAGGTTAGGTCTCTTGGCTTAGCTTCTGTGCTTCCGCTTGGACATTATCTGCTATGCTGATAGATAGCGGTTTTATTTGTCCACTATTCCGCTACTCTGTTATTATTCAGACTTTGATATGTACATATTTTTGACTCACATGTGTGAGCAGTGGCTTTGTACCCACTTATAGTATTTGGATCTGTATTGACGATGTATTGTTCTGGGATTTTATATCTGTTATGTGATTCTGTTCTATGATGTTTTATCATTTATTATTATGCTTTATCCTGATAGATCTTTAGCCATTTGTAATTTCGTTATAAGTATTTACCGAATATGTCGAACCACTTGAAAAAAAAATATAGATACCATCCTTTCGACGTATTCAGTAGATAGTTATAGCTTGATTACAAATGGTCGCTTCCATTATACTCTATTCTCCGCTTTAACAGACAGTATTACTCCCGTAATACTCTTTGTTACAGTGGGTCTCAGAGTGGGGCGTTACAGTTGTTTTATAAAATCCGAAATAAATTAAATTTGATAAATAAAACATAGAAGTTTATAAAAGGGGATTCGCGATTTTGGATAGTGAATTGTCAATTATATGATAGGTGTAGTAATGAAGAGTTTGGATGGGAAGTATATTCACGATTTTGGACAGTGGATAATTCTTTAAATAAAACGTGTAGAGATGTTGAATTTGGATAACGAAGTATATTTATGATTTTGGACAGTAAATATATAATTAAAATAAATGGATATGCTTTGAAGAAGTGATATTACAAAATGAAGTACTTGTTTTTAAAAGATGTTTTAAATCGTGTTAAGTATCGAATACATAGATTTCAACATTCATTGTTGAAATAGACGTTTCGAGAAATAAGGAAATGGTGGACTATAACACTGTTGTTATAGTAAATGATTTCCAAAAGGAAATATTTTGTGTAGTATTGGGATTTATATATCTATCTAAATTTCGAATCCCTATACTAGTGATTTTGATTCGTCGTAACGATGTTTTACGTAACATTCATTTTGACTCAAATAAAATTTGTGAAAGAGAATGATTTCCTTAAAGAATGAAATATATACTTAATTATGATTTAAGTATATCGAATATTTTCCAAGTGTTGAAAATAAATGATTTGTGAATTACTTATTATTAAATAAGTATGGAAATGCTTTTCCATTATGAAATGAAAGGTTTGAAATTTTATCTTTTAAAGATAAATTGAAAAGTGAATATTAGAAATTGTTTCAAATGGTTAAGTGTGGAAATTATATATCTTGTAAAGATATTTTTGGAAAATAAATAATTTGGAAAATTATTTGGAATCTAATGATGTTGCGCATCTATATTGATAGTTAAATAACCAACTATCAATAATTACCTTGAATGGGTATTTGTTGTGAATTGGATGAATTTGAATGCCACACTTATTTTTGAATAAGCGCTCACTATTCGGGTTAGCCGGGAAAGGACCTTGGGGTCGTATAACCCATTCCGAATATGTGATACGTCGGTATGGATCGCATTTGATGACCGGTGTTGAAGACCGGATATTTTTGAAAACGGAAGGATTACCGTCGAGTTACTCTACATCGGCTGATCTCCGATATAGAGGTTTTATCACCCTTAGTGACGGGAAGTCTGGACATGATTAGAAAATTATCCGGATTTGCAAGGGCTTCGTGAGAAGTGCCTTCGGTTCTGTTCGATCCCGGAATAGACTTGTATGATTGTATGTCTAACGTTACAAATTGAGATATAAAGCTGGTTTCTTTCAAATACATTTCTGTTGGTGGCGGAGAATATATTCTCTTAGCTTAACACCCTTCTCTGAGACGTACGAGCTCAGAGGTTATGTAGTTGAAATTTATCAGCAATATACTCCTAATTTGGTAATGTGGCATGTTGAGTGTTGCTGTGAAATGATCATTGTTTGATCATTTGTGATATGATCATTTGTTTGATCGTTTATCTTTGTGATCATTACATTGATCATTTGTTGGACCCAAGACATGGCTTTGCGACAAAGCATAGCTTTGTGGACGAGACTTCGTCGGACCTCACACCCCGGAAATGGTCAAAACAGGAAGGATGCAGCAAGGTTATTAAGGGGTAGCGCCCCTTTAGTGTATGTCATTCCTTCTGGATAGAGGTGGTATCATGGTATGGAGCCCAGATACTTAACCTATGTTGTTGCTGCATTATTATTCTTATATGGTTGTTGGAAATCGAGGATCCTCGGATATAGATCGGTTACGATCGGGGGATGACATATTCGTGTCAGTAGTTACTCAGTTAGGGGTAACTCGGCCTTGTGTTGGCAGAGATCCGGTTAGGTTCTCGGGTCGTCTTTCCAGAGGCGTACCTATGTGGCAATGAGAAGTTCCTTGGCCTGACCATTTGTTTGAAATCCAAAGAAACAATACGAGACTTGTATGGTTTTAGTTGTATTACCTGCCATGGAATGTGGCGGTAACCTGCTATTGAACATGGTAGCTATAGTAGGCATACGATACTGGTCGTATGTTGGCTAAGATTTATATTATACTTTCGAAATGATTTTTCTACACTATGCACTAATAATAATATCAAAAAGGATTTGATTTTGTGTAGTAAGCATCTTTGACTATCATAAGAAGAAATCTCCTCCAATTCTGCGTTTGCATTGTGTGTGTGGCGGGAGGTCTTATGGTAGTTTCATTTTCCAAAAGCATTGTGAAATTTACTTTAAAATCTTCATGTTGTTTGTTTTAAAGATAAATTGTTTTAAGTTCTCACACCAGTCACCATGACTGACCTGGAGTTTATTGTTTCCTTCCTAAACTCTGGGTGCCCACTAATTTCCACACGGGCAGTCTAGAGTCGGGTTATCAGGTCATTCTGGATTTGGGATGCCGTGGAGCTTAGTGGCGAGCTGGATGCCGAGACGTACCACTTGTATATGATATTATTTATTCCGCTGTGTATTCTGCATGAGGACAAGTTTATATAACTATCCAGTGTTGTATTGTTGTTGTAAACTCTGATGATGATGTAATGTATAAAATGATATAGTTCTTTTGATTAAAGATTATTCATTTATCTATTATATGTTGTTCCGCTGCGAATGTGAGATTCTGATATTGTTTCTGTTTCTGATGTTGTTCTGTTGTTCTTCTTTCTTTTTCTTCTATCTTTTCTTCTACCTCTTCTTTCTTAAAACCCTAAGAATTCGGTTTTCTGGCATTCGATGGCTCGGCAGTCGATACAGTGGACGTATTGATGTCGATATTCGAAAGTCGAAGAATCGGGTCCTTAAATAGTTATATTTCCGTGTGAATATTATGAATATTCGTTAAGAAATAAAACTATAATGTGATATTTGTTTTCGCTACAAAAGTGATGCAATTGAAAATATTGAAGTATCTAAAATTATTTACAATTATTTTGGAATTAAAGATTAAGCCGTAGTTTTGAGAAATAACTTTTATTATATGATTGTGAATCATATGATACTAGTTAATTATATCTCAAACAAATAAAGAGCTATGTATACATTTAATGGGAGCATCATAAGGGTTGATGAACCCTTCGGAATACGTATAGATATATGCAATAATAAGTCTATTAATATCAAAATGGTTGCATATACTTCATCATATTCACCGATGAGATATCACAAACATGGACATGTGTATTTGATACACATTTATAAATCTATGAAAAGCTCATAGAATATAAAACGGAAGTAAATAAAATAACTTGCGACTGAAATGATTCGATTTGATCGAAGGTGAGTATATTGGAAAGGGTTCCGAACATACCTTAAAATGAATAAAGATTCAAACTCAAAAGTCACTCCTCCCCGTGTTACATAATGACATATCGATAAGGAGTAATGAAACTTTGCTGGACAAAGTATGATTAATTATGAGTGAAGTTATAGATATATGCAATAATAAGTCTATTAATATCAAAATGGTTGCATATACTTCATCATATTCACCGATGAGATATCACAAACATGGACATGTGTATTTGATACACATTTATAAATCTATGATAAGCTCATAGAATATAAAACAGAAGTAAATAAAATAACTTGCGACTGAAATGATTCGATTTGATGGAAGGTGAGTATATTGGAAAGGGTTCCGAACATACCTTAAAATGAATAAAGATTCAAACTCAAAAGTCACTCCTCCCCGTGTTACATAATGACATATCGATAAGGAGTAATGAAACTTTGCTGGACAAAGTATGATTAATTATGAGCAAAGTTGTGATAACTTCTTTTAATAAGGTCGTGTACTTAAGAGTAGTACACAAGGTTAAAAGTAGTATCATCCAAATAATATTTCACAAAACTATACGAGATATGGTATATAAGAAACCCCTACATATACTAGGCCAAGGAGTTTGCAGGTTGTGCGAGTCAAAAGACTGCACGTAATAATTGTAAGTAAAGATCTTGAATGAATCATCCCAAGAGAGTTTTGGGAATGATCATCATTAGATGACTAGTTTATGTTGTGAACATAAATATATTGTGAACTAATGCAAAATCTGTTTTATATAAGGCAATTCATAAAATACTTATGAATGCTCATTCTGTTGCATTAAGAAACAACCGTTGTTCCAAAAAAACCAACTTCATAGTGAAGGAATTTCTTTAAGAAATTACTGGTATAAAAATGTATTTAGATACGATCTAATATCAACAAATTACAGTGGATGAAATAAAATTGACCAGACCTAGATGAATACTTTTACATTAGAACGTCTAATGAATATTCTTGTACAATAAAGAGAAACTGTGAGTTTCTTATCAATATCAAGAATAAACACTCCTCGGTTGTTTAATTAAGCCATTAAGAGTATTAACTCTATGATACGGTATGATGCGCTAATCTGAAATAGATTTCAAGTGCATTATCAAAATATAATTTTAATAGTTATATCCGAAGAGATATGATTCATTGGCCGCAAATGAGTCTTTATGAGAAAGAAGAATGTAGTTGAAATATACCGAGTCACATTGATAAGAATAATACCGTGGATTTCAATTGTTGAAATTAACATATCAGTTCCGCCAATCGATGTGCTCAAGTTGTTTCGGATTTTACTCACAAAATTATCGCTTAGTATGACTTTATGTTTTGGTAAATATGCGTTGAAACAAAAAGTTCTAAATATAGATTTAGATTAGATGGTTTTCACATAACAACCAAAGTGTCTTGAAGTCGGTGGGAGCAATATTGAGTTTGTGGGTTTTTGGGTATAAACCAAGAAAAGATAGAAAGTATCATTTTATAAGAAACAAAATGAAATAAATATTTTGATAGAGATATCAAATAGTTTGATAATCAGTCAAAATGCAAAGGAAGAATGTGTTCATAAGAAAGAACGTTAAAAGGTACATAGATATTTCTAAACCATAAGTAAACAACACACCGTTGATTGTTAACGATGCACTTATCTTAAAATCAGCTTTAGTTGTTTCAATACTCAACATTGGGTTAGTAAATGATGTCTTTTATAGTAAGTATAAAATATATTGGGAATGTTCCAAACGATATGCAATGACACCTTATTAAAATGTTTAATACGGAACATGTAAGATTGATTCCTTATGCATTGGCAATTGGAATTATCATATACGTTATGTTGTCTATGATATCGTAATTTGTTTATGTATTTGATACTTGAAGCAAATATCAAATCCAAATAGATATCACTAAATGGTTTTTTTAGGTGTTCTCGTCTATTTATGAAATACTAGAGAATTGTTTACGAAAACAAACTCCTTATGAAGGAGTGTTCAGCTCAAAATTTATAAGCAATATTGAGTATAATATGTCAATAATAAATTCAAGTTAAGAATCTTTGTTGGAAATGTTCCAAATGAAAGACTATGGCCGATTCAATGAAAAAGACTAAGTACATAGCCTTGAGAAACGCCGCAATAGAAAACTATGTATATAAATATAAATGCACAAATTTATAACTAAGCCGAGGGTGATTCCAAATGTTAAGAATCTCATAACATTGTTATATGATAACAATGTCACAATATAGTTCCAACAGAAGTTAGAGCTCACTGGAAATCGAGAAACATACTCCGAATTATTCCACATGATAAAAGTAGTTTATCAACATCGGAGAGAGTTTTTTTTGAGCGACACGGTTGTGTAGCGTGGAACTACACAGCCGATTAAATATCATATAAATAGTTAAGTAGTGCAATCAACAAGCCTGATCGCTGGCCAAAATGTAGTAAGGAACCGCAAGATAGTCGATGAGAGACAGAGTTTTATATACAAAATACATATTGTGAACAACAGAATAGAAAAAAGACTAGAGCTATATAGCAGTTGGTGATGCCCTCAATGCCTGCCAGGAGGAATTGCTGAAGTGCTGCCCGAGGATTCGGCTAGTGGAGAGCTGGGGTATGGTAATCTCAGTCTGAATGGTGCGGAGAAGCTTCGACCTGAAATAGATGAGAAATAGTGAATAATACGTCTACAGGTTCCTTCGAAGTTGGATGTGGGCTTGCAGAATACACGTGCATTACGCTCGGTCCAGATGCACCAACTGAAAATAACTACAATTAGATCAAAGTGATAGTTGGGGGGGTTGTTCTGCCAGTGGTCGAAAAACGAGTTGAACGTGGGGATATGCCCAAGAATGTGAACCGTCGAAGCCGCCCAGACCCTGACAGCAAAATCGCATTCAAAGAATAGATGTTGTAGACTTTCTGGTGAGGTAGAGCATAAGGCATAGCTGGGGTCGACGTCGATGTTATGGCGAAGGAGCCTGTCTCTTGTGTTGATTTGCTCGTGAATAAGGCACCATTGCAGGAAAGCAAAGCGGGGCTGGATCCTGCACTTCCAAAGTCTGGGGAAGGTGAAGAGACGTCCGGGGTTGTTTAGGTGAGCATAGCAGGAGGCAACGGAGAAGCCGGTTGATGGGTTGGGGGCCCAGGTGAAGGAGTCAGGCCGGGGGTTTAGGTGGATGTTACGGAGAATAGAGGTGACAAGGTGAAGCTCGGAGAGGGTGGCGAGGTCAAAGTAGGAGGTAGGAAGAAGCTGATCGGGGCTCGAAATAGAAATGTCAAGGGTGGAGGCGAGGAAGTTGGTTGTATGAGCGAAGAGGTTGGGGAGGGTTAATTGACATAGTAGATGATTAATGCATAACATCATACCCGCTCACTGAGGGACTGATCCGATTGGTTTTAAATAAACCGATTGGAGAATTTGAAATAAGATTCCATAATTGAACCCAAGTGCAAATAGAAAATTGATAGAGTTAGGGTTATGCATTATGAATATTATGTAATTTGTTACATATATCTATCTCGGTAACCAATCTTGTATGAAATAAAAGGTGTTTTCTATGACGAACCGGATTTTCGACCCTCGAAAATTAAAACTAATACATCCTCGGTATTCACGTGCCACAGATTCAAGTGCAGGAAAACCCGACCATTAAGGGTAGAAAAAAATAAAGACAGAACATAATCTTACACGAATGGAATAACATATATCATCTCAATATATAATCTTTACAGTGGAAAATTTTAAATTCATTTATCAAAGTTTAACTTAATATTAACATGGATAGTTATAAATATCTATCCTTACAAATGTGGGATACAATAGTACATGAGTGTGGTGGAAATGGATAACAATCTTCAGAAGAATCTTCTAACTCTATTCTCCAAGCTCTTCCAAGATGCTCTAAACAAAACCTGACTACTAGGCTATCCGGAAAAATAGGACACCCAGAGTTAAGAGAAAGAAAATATATTCTGGGTCAGTCATGGGACTGGTGTGAGAAACTCAAAATGCAAGTATTTGAAAAACAAAGGGTATCTCATAAGACCACGCCACACATAAACACGGAATGGGTTTTTACCTTATGATATCTAAAAAAATTCTACACGAAATCTAGTAATTAATGACATTCTTTTGAAAACACTTTTCAAGTAAATATACATAATCTTCGAAACCTCTGCGAATTAAGACCAGCCTACCCGTAGACCTATCTGGTGGCGGATAGCATCAAATATGATATCACCCCGACCATTCCTGACCTATCCGAGATCTCTCATACCATACACCATATATTTCTTTACCCGATGTCATAGCGGGCGCAAAATAAATCTAGAAAGGTGATATCGTACCCTAATGTTAGCGAACCACTTAGCCCTAAGCAACCCTGTTTCACAATTCCCCGGGTGTGAGGCTAAAGATAATGTTTACCTTTCTTAGAACATTTTCACTTAAAGTGTCACATTGTTATTTCCATCAACACACTATTGATTTCCACAAAAGTACAACCTCTAAGCTTGTACGTCTCAGAGAAGGGTGTTAAGCACAAGAGGGGTTACCTCTTACATAACCAAATAGATGTATGTTTGTAGAGATCAACATACTGTGTTCTTAGAAATGTAATGTCAGATATTCTTCCATACAAGTTGTCCAAGAACAGGACAAACCGAAGGCACTCTCATACTACATCCTGTTGGGAATTACTACTATGATTAGTATCAAGTAGTCCTTGCATACGAAGATCCCAGAATGAAGGGATCGCTCTATTTATTTATCTCGGGAGCTACTCTGAAATTATCAACAAACGGTCCTTCCATTATGAAGATTCTTCTTCAACTTCATTGTCTTTAACATATCTTTACTTTCGAACTCGTAAATTGGTTCGAAGTGGTTTTCGGTTAAGAATTACCCAAATCCGACCCCAGTTCTTTCGAACCAATCATCGATGAAAAGATGTTTAGTAAATAGGTGCATATCATTTGATTAATTACTTTCTCTTTATCAAAAATATCTTCTAGAGAAATATATCTTTAAAAAAACATTTCTTTTCAGTATATACGAAATCATTAAACCTCATTTATCAAATCTTTGTTTAATTAAAACCTTTTTAAATCTTGGAATAATTCCAAATCATTTCATCCTTTCCTTTGGAAAACATTTTCAAATCATTTATTTAAATCTTTACATAGATTTCCTATGTTCAAATCATAACTTTTAGACGGGTCAAAAACAATGTTATTTAAGACATCGTTTACTGTAAACCCAAAACAATTAATTTTGAGTAAAAGAATCCATAAGAATTAAAATAATTCCAAATCATTTATTAAATCTCAACAAAATATTCCATATTTCTAATACATATCTTTTTAATAGGTTGAAACCATGTTATCTAAGATGTTAAATCCAAATTAGTTAGTATTTGAGTAAAACAGATCCATAGAAATAATGTTAATTTTACTCGACATTAATTTCTGTATTCAACCTTTACTATCCATCGAATAATGGTGAAATCACCTTTTAAATTCATATGAAGAGTACAGGTTCCCTCCTCGAAATTTAACATCAAGTATAAGAAGATTATTTCTATACGAACCAAGTTGTATTAAATTTGGAAAAAAATAAATCTTTTATACTTGCCTTGTTTTCGATATTTCAACCTTATCTATTCCTCGTCCAGGAAAAAAACCAGGCGAGCCAGGGTACTTGTTGTTCCTGAACATCTCCTTATTTTAAGCATCTCACATTCAGATCTCACGAATAGAAAAATTCAGTCTACTCATTGGCTTTTAGAGCCAAGATTAAATCACTTGATTATAATAGCTTTTATTTAAATCATTTATTTAAACTTTTTAAAATAAATTATTAAACCTTTAGATCATCTTTAAAATACTTAATTATTAGTTTGGAAATATTTATAAAAGATTTGGGAAAGAATACTTAAGTTTAAAATTATATTTCAAAAGTTATTAAAAGTGCTGCAAAAAGTGCTGCGAATAGTGCTTTCTAGCTTACTTGATCAAAACAACTTTTCTATCATTTAGAAATTCATTTTTATAAATTAAATCTCTTTTAAAACATTTTAAAAATAATTTATTCCATATATTTAAAGAATTAAAAATATTGCTTTTAAAGATTTTACCGCTTTGGTTTCTGAGCTGCCAAAGCGCGACTATTTTGAAAACTTGATTTGCTCATATTTCAACATCTACTAAACAAAACATTGATCTTTTTCTTTTCTTGAAAAACATGATTATAAGAGTTCGTAAAATTCTTATTACAAAGAATTCTGACTCTGAATCCATCGTATAAATGGATTTAACTTTCCACGGTGCGAAATCAGAAACTGCCGTTACACAACGCATCTATTTTATACTCAATTTTCCATAACTTGTCAAAACTTCACCAAATTGGATTTTAGTGTTTATAAAACATTTATAAACCATTTTAAATTATTTCAAAGGGGTTTAATGATTCCATATCACTTTTATAACTTGATTCGAAAAGTGATTTCCTTGTGTAATATCGACGTGTATTTAACGTGACTTCTTTACAGAATTACACAACTATATTAAAACAACCAAAATTGATGATCAAAGCATAGTAAACATCCATAGCAATCATACTACATCATATGTATGTATGTATGTATTTATATATAAATAAATATAGAGTTTCTAACATTTATTGGATATTAAACTTAGGAAAATGGACTATAACTTCGCTACGATCAAACCAAAGTTTATGGAGTGAAGCCCAGGAACTTTGGAAAGCCACGGCCTAAGCAAGGAAGGGGTGGAGATCTCGCCAATGGTGATGGAGGTGATGGTCGTGAGTTGGAAAGGTGGAGAGGAGGTGTTTGCACTTGGTTTTAAGGAGGATCGACATGGTATATACATATGTATATATTTTAATTTATTTTGGAATATTTTGCCATAGCTTTGCTACATTTTTTCTATGAATTAAAAGCCATTAATGAGCTTCAAGAAGAGAATTGTGTGTAAAATTATGAAGAGAATGGTGGGTATTTATAGGAAAAAAGTGGAGAGAAAATATCATGATATTTCCACACAAATACATCACCATTTCATCACCAACCCACTCCCCTCCTACCTCATCTATTTCGACCGTGTACCCCCCATGTGTGTGTACCCATGTGCTTGTACTTAGTGTGTAAGGGTTTGACTTTGGATTTATTTAAGGGTTAAGTTTTTAGGAAAATATCTTAGATATTTTCTAATGTGTGTGTGTGTGTGCACGCGCGCACATATTTGTATGTATATATGTGTTCATATATATGTTAAGGTGTGCATGTGTATGTTATATATGTGCACAAGATATATAAACAAGGTTGCAACAACTTTGAACAACTTCCGTTCGTTAAACCGTTGAAAATCGGGAAGTAGATTCCCGGTCACATTTTCACTTATTAATTAAATTACATATAAATGTAATAAAAATGAAAACTAATTTCTTATCATTTTCAATTAATTACAATGATCACATTTGATTTATAAAACCATATAAATTAATACTAAACAATTGTTTGCAAAAAGTGTTATTATATCGATAACGCGATACGAATTTTTATATATTTTAAAATCAAGTATATATCTTTATAAATCTATTATGAATGATTTATTATCACTTCATAACTAATTAAATTATCATTTAAAAATAATTATTTGAATAATTATAATAACTATTAAATCATTAAATCTCAGTTTAAACTCATAAATCAATTATTAAATACGATGCCATTATTGATGATGTCATAAATACATTTTATTTTCCAAAATAAAATAAATAATTTATTTCATATTCTTGGTTATATGGATAAATGAGTGTATATATCCAGCTCGGTGCATGATTTCTGATGATTATAAAGTTGTTTATCGATAAAACATTTTTCGGTCATTTTATCGATATTCCTTCAAAGTTTATATTTTCGTAAATACTTATTCAAAATAAGATTACCATCATTATTTATTATCTAAAACTTAATTGTTTATGTTAACTCATATCTGAATATTTTAAAAATAAACATAATTTATCAAGTGATAAATTTGCGGGTCGTTGCATTTTCTTTCTATTACATACTTGATATAATGCGTTATATTATTAATTAATTTAAGTAAAAGTATATTTAATAGAAAATCCATAATTGGTAATTTTTGTGATAGTAATTACATAGTGTTGTAACCATGAGTAATTTATCACAATGAAAACAAATATACTATTTTAAATGTTCCTAGTCAAGATGCACCGAGACTGGATGTAGCACCCCACCTCTATACCTATATTACCGAAGCGTATTACAAAGTAATATTGTCAAGTAATACAGAGAATGAGGTGATGTGGGGTACACACATGAATATTCCCTTGGGATAACACTGGTGCGTATTAAAACATCATATATAACTCACCACAAAACGTACTCAGTATCGACACAAAGTAATAAATACATGTGCCTCCAAGATAGAACAATACATGATTTACAGTAAACATCAGAGATCACAGAGTCAATCGCAGCGATAATATATAATATACAATATAAAAATGTGTCCAATACATATCACAATGATATATACATAAGAGACTATACAATACAAAATATCTGGTATCCTCTATACTCAGAAAATACTAGCTGGTCTCATAGTCCATGCACCTGAAAGGTCTCAGACTGACCTAAGTTTTATATAAATAATAAACGGGTTAGACTATATCTAAATCCAAGGTCAATAAACATATAGAACTCTGAATATACCGGGTATAAGTAAATATAATAATAATGTTATCTCCAATAATCCCAAACATCTTATATGTAAAACACTACAAACCTATATAAAAATACCATCACCCATATAATTAAACCAGTGGTCAGAAAATCTTATCCAATGGGTGAATCACTGATATTCAGAAATCATCATCCACATCAGAATCAATAAATGGAGGCTATCTCCAAAATACCAAATTAGAAAAGTATGGATATACAGGGACTGGCCACACTTTAGACTCACCCAGTCTCTAGTATAGCCGACTCATTATAGGAATGAGACATATGGGACAATCCACTACACACACATACCCTGAACCAAATAAGAGACTAATGGCTGCCTACCGCATGCTTCTCTAGAATCCCAGGTCTACTCACCAACAGCAGAGTAACCGTCTATTCCTACAGGCATCAACTACCTCGACGGACATCATGACCCCATCCACTAATGACTCGTCTACGCCTAGCCTCAGTCATGAATCTGCTTTACCCCTAATGGTAATCGACTTTTGGACTATGCGACACAAGGTGTTACCAACTACCAATCTCGTGATGTGCATTGAATATAATAACCAACAACGGTGTCGCGGATTTGAGGCACGAGACCATGATCAGGCCGTCTGGGTGGATGCTGGCCTATCTGGTTCACGCTCAAAAAATAAAGGAAGCTGGATGCAATATGGATGGTCATATAGTACTCATACCCTATAACTTCACATATCTAATAGCAAGCTAACACACAACTCTCATCAGTCAACAACCGACTATACGATACTCCACCACACCGAGTATGATATATATATATACACACACACACATATAAGAGTGTAATACTCGTTCAAGTGACATTTCCTTTTAATGAATAATCAAACAAATGACATAACGACGTTCTACACCACTACATTTTATTCGGATAATTATTTAAGGCTCATAAACCACACTTGATTCACACTAGATATCTCTATATGACAAGTCCAACGAATAACTGAAAAAGTATTACCGAAATTTCAATACCAAACGATATCACCAAACCATATATTCAAATTTCCCGTCACATAGAAATTAAATCTCACAGGTCAAATAGAAGGATGTCATCATTGAATGAAATTACATCAAAAAGGCAAATTAATCAAATAAATATCTAACGATGAATCATTCATAACAACAAATCAATGTAGTAGAAGAAATAAGAAATCGTCAAAATGAAGTAAAATAATATTTAAACAAATAGGTAAAATAAATATCTCATACTCTTAATTATTGGAAAATACAATAAATCCGCTTATATATCACAAATAGGATTTAAATTCAAAATTTTACTTTTAACCTTTACTTGTATATTTCAAAACATTCAAGATCACTTTATTACCAACTATTTGTTATAGAAATCTTTCCATTATTTTCCATAATTGGTCATTACTTAAAATAAATATATAAACTTCAAAATAAGTTTCTTTTTATTTTAAAATATAGATTACTATTTAAAACTTCTCTTTATATTAAATTCATTAATAACCAATATTATAGTCGCTTAATAACATTTAATAAATCATTTCATAACCTTTCGGAATAACCAAAATATCTTTGAATAAATCAATAATCTACAAAATAGATTTTATTCATTCCAAACTATAGAATATTATCCAAAATCTACTTTTTACATCCAAAATTATTGATAACACTCTTTAGAATTAATTAAATGTACTTTAGAAATCAATTCATATTTTCAAGATTATATATATATATAATTTCTAAGTAATGATTTGAAAACCGCTTTTAGATTTTAAATATATAAATATAATAGTGATTTATAAGGAGTTTTATGATCTAAAGTAAACTATATTTATAACTAAAAATAGATCTCTTAAATAATAAAAATATGTTAAACAGGAAAATAGACACAGGGAGGATGTTGCAAAAAAAAATTAGTTTTAGGGACAATAAGTTTGTTTTTTAGTCTGAAGGACTCTTTTTAATGTAAATAGAAAATGATAGTTACAACTATCATTCTATGATTTACACTAAAAGGTGTCATTCATCCTAAAAAGCAAACTTCTTGTCCTCAAAACTAAATTTTTCTTCAACTTTTTCCTTGAGCCTAAAAACCCCTATGCTAAATTGAGTAAATCTTTAGTAAATAATTTTCTTTATTTAGAATCCTTTAAAAACGAATTTAAATCCATAAAATATTTTTTCAAAACTTTTCAAAATCATTTAAACAAGAAAAATGAATAAAACATCTGTAAGAAGCACGCATATCAATATTCAAATATATACAAAGTTTAACTTGCAAACGGACAGAGTTCCGTTTGTAAAATAACATATCCAATCAACACAATCATCTAACATCCAAACAACAACCATTCTCAAACCAATATAACAATCAAACAATTCAACCAATAACCACAATTAATTCGGCTAAGCTGTGTAATCAATTATCGGAATAAATAATATAACTTGCAAAAATTGTAGATATAGTTGTGAGCATAAATACTCACTGAATTGTCAAGCGAAATCATTGACGTCGCTACTATGTCCGAGTCAATAACCACACGGCCATGCTTCCACGTCTTCAACCTTACAACAATCGCCTGCTACAAAATCACACACACATCACTGCCTCAATTTGCCACCAGGTCACACACGCTGGCCCTAACTTGCACCTCCGCCTCCTCTCTTGTTGCCTCCTAGTTCGCATTCTTGTCCCATCCCTCAACACGCATACGCCATCCACCACAACCACAGTCGCGTATCACTTCACCTGTATACATAAGCAACGATCAAAATTCCCCTTGTGTCACGAACGACGTTCGACCAGGCATCATGCCTTCCTTGCTGGCTCGACAATCCCGAAGCACAATTTGATTTTCAGGGCACATGATATTTTTTTCGTGTGTCAATTTTGAGTATTTGGGCTTGGGGTAAAAAATGAAAACCGCTTTGGTAAGGATGCCGCTTTGAAAAGAAGGAGGTTTCCAGAGAAATGGAGAAAGGGACATGGGATTTGGGCTTGAGTTTGTTTTTAATTAGTTTGTTTATTTCCTTTTAAGTTACTCTCTTATTAATTTGTAATTAAATTCCAATTTGCTTAAATTAATTTACATTTCACTCCACAAATTGTATTTCGATAATTACACAATTTTATTAAATTCGGTGCTTGTATATTCTTGTTTAACCATTCATTGTATATCACTAAACAAATTTATTTTCCCACTGTTTTAATCACATAGAAATTATTTACACCTTAAAAATATTTTATATTTAATTCAAACATTTATTCAATTTCAATATATTATCAAAAAAGAATTTATTAATTATTTCAAGTTATTAAAACAAATCTTTTATTAAATAGAATTCAATATAAATATTTACCTTTATAAATAATTATTATCAAATGTTGAATTCAAACCTTTTTATTTAATTAAATTTATCTAAATTACGGCATAGAAAACGTGGTTGTTGCAGACTCTTCCCATACAAAAATTACGTCCTTGTAATTTCTTATAGGAAGACGTCAAACAACTCATACCCTGACTTTCTTCACACCCGACACTCTTCTATCAAACTCAACTACACAATCCTCTACATGGCACTTCATTCAATTCTCTTATCATATGCTATAATTTAAATAGATTCAATTCACGACTTTCTTTTTTTTACATACGATAAAATTTCCTAAGTGTCGGATTTTTTTAAAAAAATTGGTAGAGCCTCCTTTGTACGAAGAGCGTTCCAAAAAATCAAAACATAATATAATTAAATTATGTACATCTTCAAAGAGGCATCCCAATGGAGCATCCTGAAACATGGGAAAACAATATAATATCACACTATATATCGATATACCATAAAAACGTACCTTTTAATTAGCATTTTAGCAAAGCAAAAGCGAGCAAAGTCGCCACTAGTAATCAAAAGAAGCATTTTCAGTTCAAATATTAGCTTCATTATGGTAGTATAAAAAGTATGCACTTGAATATGTAAAAGAAAAGAAAATTTCATATTTTAACCACTTTTCGACAAGTTTTTAAATTACAAACCACTTAATTAAGTTATAGTTTCTAAAAGTAAATTGTTATATAATGTGTTAGCTTTCTAAAACATCTTTCGAATTGCAAAAATATGGATTATAACTCAAGTTAGGAAGAAAATTACAACTCCATGTATAACATATTTCAATATACATGCATGGGCCCGCATAATAAATCCTCGATTTTAGCATAGAAGACATAAAAAAATTACAAAATTCTTAAAACAAAAGTTATAGCTCATACTTTTAGCTTTCCGAAATGGGCAAAATCGTCGGAATCAAATAGACGTTTTGAAAGTTATGTCCAATTGAACACTGTGTTAATGCTCAGGCTTGAAAATTAAAGAAACAAAACACATTTGCACCAACAATACTAAACTCAACTTCAGACACAAAAGCAAGGTGCGCGCACACACACACACACACTATAATCCAAGTAGGATATATTTTAATGCTTTCGGAGCATTATAAGATCTAATCAAGGCATGTTAGCTACAAACTTCTTTGAATGAGGATAAAGCTTTAAATCCCTGTCAAGCTAATATATACACTTATGGGGAATGTTTTACATACCTCCATTGCAAATTTAATTAAGCAAATGTGGTGTAATATGAAGTCGATGCAATTTGGATACTATGCAGGATTAAGCATAACTATTTGGTGAAAAACGTTGCATGCTATGAAAGTTTTACTGCACCTAATCCACCTTATCTACCTTTGTAAGTTGGAGGTCTGTATGCTATCAAAGTTTTATTATCCACTGAATTTTGAATTCAGCCTACTCTTTGTGTTGCAACATTAAATTGGCAGAGCAAATTTAATTACAGGATTTCAGTTTGTAATACTCTTTGTGTTACAACATGGTATATATTTAAATTATATGCATTATTTATCATCAAGCAAAGTTAATAGTGTACAAATAAAAAAATAAACAGTAGATATAAAATTATTTTAATATGTGCAAATTATAATTATGAGATGGGGAAACTATATGCACTGACTCGTGTGCATATATTTTAGATATATTGTCCAAGTATTACAAGTAATCAGGCTTTGCTTGTATGCTGATAGCAAGAAATAAAGAGGAGAAAAAACAACCTTGAGAATATTGAGAAACAAACCTAGTAAACCAACTTCTCTCTGTATCTCTAACCTGATCCGCATAAGCAAAGACAATTACTACATAATTTCTTACTTTTTCCCACATTTTACCATACTGAATCTGGTAATATCTAAGATGATTATAAGTTTTGCTATTTTTTTTATATTGTGAAATATCTATTGAATAAGAAGTCATGATTATATGTTCTGTGTTTATATTTCTATATCCTCTTATAGTATAGCTACGTAAATCTTTTATAGTATAGCCAATTAAATGTTAAGGTGACTAATATGTGAATAATAAATGAGTTTTGTATTAGCATGTGAATGCAATAAAAAATAATAAACGAGTTTAATTTTCCAAATGTAAGGGGAAATTATTTAAGTTTCACCACATACCATGTAAGATATTATTGCCTTTATTGTTGAGTTGGCTTTCTTCTCAGCTAAGATATCCATAACTAAAAATTACAAATTCATTACAAGGAGGTCTTTATTAGTCATCATCTTATTTCACCATCTTAGTGTATGAAATTTTTATGTTGTATCAATTTAAATTTAAATAAAATAGAAATAACAAATCAAATATAGACCAACTTCCTCTTATTCATCTTTATCTTTACTACTAATAAAGAGAATTCATTGAATAGATTTACTCAGTGTCTTTTTGAAATTCCAAATATACCCTTTTATATCTCATCTCATAGAGAAATAGTATTCAAATATGAGGATATAGCCAGTTATTTTCTAAGCACAACTGTAAGTCACCATGAAGAACTACAGTGTGCGTTCACAAGATTAAGTATCTGAATGTACCATATTATCCGTAATTTAGGTGGGAGTTCATCGGTCGAAGTTTTGCCTGATTTCGAGTTAGTATGAAGAAGTTATTGCAATCTGAACAAAAAAATAGTGACTTCTGCACTAGACGGAGTTCAAATATAAGGATATGGTAGCCTATTATATTCTTAGTACAATTGTCGGTCCCCATGGAGAACTACAGTGTGCATTCACAAGATGAAGTATCCGAGTGTTCCATATTATCCGTAATTTAGGTGGGAGTTAATCGATCGAAGTCTCGCCGGATTCCAAATTAAAATGAAGAAGTTATTGCAGTCTGAACAAAAAAAATAGCGGCTTCTGCAATATGCGGAGTTCAAATATGGGGATGTGGTAGCATGTTATTTTCTATGTAAACTGTCAATCTCCATGGAGAACTACAGTGTGCGTTAACAAGCTGAAGTATCTGAGTGTACCATATTGTCCGTAATTTAGGTGGGAGTTCATCGGTCGAAGTTTTTCCTGATTTCGAGTTAGTATGAAGAAGTTATTACAGTCTGGAGAAAAATAATAGGGGCTTCTGCCTAGGCGGAGTTCAAATTTGAAGATGTAGTTTGTTATTTTCTAAGTATAACTATTAGTCACCATGGAGAACTACAGTGAGCGTTGAAGTGGGGTTATAGCCTGTTATTTTCTAAGTACAATTGTTAGTCACCATGGAGAACTACAGCGTGCGTTCACAAGATGAAGTATCCGAGTGTACCATATTGTTCATAATTTAGATGGGAGTTCATCGGTCGAAATTTTGCCTTATGCCAAGTTAGTATGAAGAAGTTATTGTAGTCTGAAGAAAAAAATTAGCGGCTTCTGCCTAAGAGGAGTTCAAATATGAGGATGTAGCCTGTTATTTTCTAAGTATAACTATTAGTCACCATAGAGAGCTATAGTGAGCGTTGAAGTGGTGATATAACCTGTTATTTTTTAAGTACAACTGTTAATCACCATGGAGAACTACGGTATATGTTCATAAGCTGAAGTATCCAAGTGTTCTATCATATCCATAATTTAGGTGGGAGTTCATCGGTCGTAGTTTCGCCCGATTCCGAGTTAGTATGAAAAAGTAATTGCAGTATGAACAAAAAAATAGCGGCTTCCGCCTAGGCGGAGTTCAAATATGGGGATGTGGCCTGTTATTTTCTAAGTACAACTGTTAGTCACCATGGATAACTACGGTATACGTTCACTAGAAGAAGTATCAGAGTGTATCATATTGTCCTTAATTTAGGTGGGAGTTCATCGGTCGAAGTTTTGCCTGATTCCGAGTTAGTATAAAGAAGTTATTGCAGTCTGAAGAAAAAAAATAGTAGCTTCTACCTAGGCGGAGTTCAAATATGAGAATGTAGCTTGTTGTTTTCTAAGTACAACTATTAGTCACCATGGAGAACTATAGTGAGCGTTGAAGTGGGGATATAACCTGTTATTTTCTTAGTAGAAATGTTAATCACCATGGAGAACTACGGTATACGTTCATAAGCTGAAGTATCCGAGTGTTCTATATTGTTCGTAATTTAGGTGGGAGTTCATCCGTCGTAGTTTCGCCCGATTCCAAGTTAGTATGAAGAAGTTATTGCAGTATGAACATAAAATAGTGGCTTCTGCCTAGACGGAGTTCAAATACGGGGATGTAGCTTGTTATTTTCTAAGTACTACTGTTAGTCACCATGGAGAACTACGGTATACGTTCACTAGATGAAGTATCCGAGTGTTCCTTATTGTCTATAATTTAGATGGGAGTTCATCGGTCGAAGTCTCGCTTGATTTCGAGTTAGTAT
This sequence comes from Allium fistulosum, assembly GCA_030737815.1. Classification (NCBI taxonomy): domain Eukaryota; kingdom Viridiplantae; phylum Streptophyta; class Magnoliopsida; order Asparagales; family Amaryllidaceae; genus Allium; species Allium fistulosum. Next base: position 1,136,620,949 of record CM060904.1, read on the forward strand.
GAAGAAGTTATTGCAGTCTGAACAAAAAAATTAGTGGCTTCTGCCTAGGCGGAGTTAAAATATGGGGATGCTACTATCAAATCTACTTCCACAGGTACAACTAAAAATGCATGCACATTGTGATTAATTGTAGGCTCATCTGGGCGTGCATATGTACTCGTATATATTAATTTTTATTTTTTTTATTTTCTTTCATAACATTTATGATTCAAGTTTTGTATAAACATTTAACTCACTCATTACCCTTTTTTTAGACCACACTTCACCATTATTGATTATAGGTTCATTTTGATTCAGGATCCATCAAATACCTATATATACATATATATATATATATATATGTATGTATGTATGTATGTATGTATATTAGTATTAAATTTTAGATATAATCATACTTTCAAATATTTTATTTTCACTTCTAAAAATAATTACTCTTTATCAAAAACATTATTTGACTCCTTTCAAAACATTATCCTTTCCAAAATACTGTTTGTGCTATAATTTTTTTCTAAAGTATTACGCTCCTTCCAAATTATTGTATATATTTTTCCAAACACAATATTCCTTTTTTTAAAATATTGTGTCAAAATGTCTCGTCCTAGTGTTTAGAAATCTCTATCGATAACGTTGGCCAAACACATCAACCAAAATTCTTGAAGCACTTGACGAACAAATTAACACCGAAATAAACTGTTATAATATTTTCAAGCACTTTATAAAATCAATTTCATACATACACACACACACATACATATATATATATATCCCAAATCATTATCTTGCTTGTTTGAATATAAAATGTTAATTTTTGAATTCGTATATACATTCAATTCATCAATCATCAACAACAATAAAAATCATCACATCGGCCATTGAACCACAATACACATATTCAAACAAGCAAACAAACGCCTTCAGTGGAAAACTATCTATCAGTTTCCATTGCGCAACTCTGATCGCTACTGGATCACTTCAATTAAATCCAAGCCACATAAAGATTTATTCACTATCATTAACACCAACACTACTCATTGGACTAATCACTATTTACTTCACTATCACCCTCAAAAACTTCTACATCACACGAAAACAAATACATACAGAAGAGGTAAAAATAAGGAATATATATAGTAGGAAAAATAATAAGTAGGTGTCCCCAAATGATTACCCCAGTTATAATTGTATGCTTCTGCTATCACTTAAATATAAACAATTATCTACCACACATCCACAGAGATAGGGACTCTAAGTCTCATCTAATGTCTTGACTCGTGTCTCTTATACTCTGTAATGTTTTAAACCTACTCTGATACCAACTATAGCATCCCCACCTCTATACCTATATTATCCAAGAGTATTACAAATTAATATTGTCTAGTAATACAGAGAATGAGATGATGTGGGGTACACACAAATATTATCTTAGGCTAACACTGGTACGTATTAAAACATCGGATATAACTCATCATAAAACATACTCGGTATCGGCAAAAAGTAATAAACACATGTGCCTTCTGGATAGAACAATACACAATATACAATAAACATCAAAGTTCACAGAGTCAATCACAATGGTAATATATAATATACAAATGTGTCCAATACACATCACAATGATATATACATAAGAGACCATACAATACAAAATGATAATATACAATACAGAATATTTAGTCTCCTTTATACCTAGAAAATACAAGTTGGTCTCATAATCCATGTACCTGAAAGGTCTCGGACTAACCCGAGTATTATATAAATAATAAATAGGTTAGACTATATCTAAATCAAATGTCAATAAACATATATAACTATGAATATACTGGGTATAAGTAAATATAATAATAAAGTTATATCCAATAATCCCAAATATATTATACTAAATATACCACAAACCTAGTACAAAAATATCATCACCCATATAAATTAAACTAGTAGAAAAATAGAAAATCGTATCTAATGGGTGAATCATCCATAGCTAGAAATCATCATGCAAATCACAATCAATAAATGTAGGCTATCTCCAAAATACCAAATTAGAAAAGCATGGATATACGGAGACTGACCACACTTTAGACTCACTCAGTCTCTAGTATAGCCAACTAATCATAAGAATGAGACATATATGACAATCCACTACATATACATACCCCGAACAGGATGGGAGAGTGATGGCCGCATACTGCATGTCTGGTGCAGGAACCCAGGTCCACTCGCTAACCGCAGAGTAACCATCTATTCCTACAGTCTTCAGTTATGTCAACGGACATCGTGAACCCATCCACCAATGACTCATCTACATGTAGCCTCGGTCATGTCCCTGGTTTGCCCCTAATGGTGATAGACTACTTGCCTATGCAACATAAGGGGCTACCAACTACCAATCTCGTGATGTGCATCGAATATAATAACCAATAATGGTATCGCGGATCTAGGGCGCAACCCCACAATCAGGCCTCCAGGGTGGATGCCAGCTAATCTGGTTCGCTTCCGAAAAATAAAGAAAGCTCGACACAATATGGATGGTCATATAGTACATATACCCTATAGCTTCACATGTCTCTAATAGCAAGCTGATACACAACTCTCATTAGTCAACAACTGACTATACGATACTCCACACCAAGCATGATATATATATAAGTATAATTCTCGTTCGAGTGATATTTACTTACAATGAATAATCAAATAAATGAGGTAATGGCGTCCAATACCATTGCATGTTGTTCGGATTATTATTCAAGGCTCATAAACTACATTCGATTCACACTAGATATCTCTATATGACAAGTCCGATGAATAACCGAAAAAGTGTTACCAAAAGTATAAACTAAGCGCTACAGATGCTACAGTCATCCATAGTATTAGCTTTTGGCGACTAAATACAGCTATGTTAATGGTATCAATAATATCAGAAGAATTTGAATATGAAACAAAACACATATTTCAAAACAAATTTTAACTTCATTACATTTTGAAACAAATTGTTCACATTCACAACACATAATCCCAAATCGTTGCCAGGCACAGATCAAATATAGTTATTACAAAATATGCCAAGAGCGGTATATGAAGATACCCCCTTGGGTGATCAGAGTCATATGGTCATAATAGACCTAATACAAAACAACACAGTAGAAATTCCAACAAAACACAACAAGAACTGTAACTCCTAAATAGCTATTCGTTTGCCTCCTACATGCCTCTGGTAGCTTATTCGTCGTCCTACTAAAACCTGAAAAAGCCTTAATCCCTCAGCCTACTCAAATTAATTTTGAGCAACCGAGAGTTTAAGGGGAAAACATAAACTTCGAGTCAGACATAAAGCCTGGTATGAATAATACTATACATCCCAGTTAAACATGTTAAGTGAGACCATGCCACTTAGCCGAACGGGTTTCCCCTTACTAACATCCTTTTAAAACATATCTTTTACAAAACCTTTCATAAAACCATATTCTGGGCTCCTGCATCCACAATGGTTAAAACATATATTAATAAAACATTATGGTGATATGCATACTTGAAAACAATTAGGATTTCCCCATCCCAGATTAAAGTTTAATTATATCAAAGAGGGACTACCTATTCCACATTCATTTGATGTAGACTATCCATCTCACATCACATAGTTTTCCTAGGATGACTATGAACCCATCATTTTGCCACTTGATTCATCCTACCCATGAACTTTAATGGTCTCATGTTAGCCCCATGAGTTTATTTATATCATATTAGCCCCATGATTATATTTTCCATTTGACTCATGCTAGCCCCATGAATCTATTTGTATCATGTTAGCCCCATGATTCTATTTGAATTTGCCATTTGATTCATGCTAGCCCCATGAATCTATCTGCATCATGTTAGCCCCATGATTCTATTTATATCATGTTAACCCCATGATTAACCTATTTCCATTAGTATCCCTAACTTAGATCATATTCATTTATTGTTTCCATTGGTACCCTCAAAACCCTTAGAATTCAAAACCTTTCGAAACCATTGAAACGCAACCTTTTGAAACCATTGAACCTTAAACCCATTGAACTTCAAACCTTTCGAAAGTAATAAAACCTTAGACATCCTATTTAAAACACCTGAAACATTGCCTTGGAAAATCTTTGGAAACCCTTCCGTTTAAAACCTTCTAAAATCATTCAGAAATAAAAACCTTTCGACCCCTTCAAGATGTAACCTTTCAACTCCATCGAAAGCTTAGCCTTCGACCCCTTCGAAAGCTTTGCCTTCGACCCCCTTTTAGAAACATTCAGTAAACAAAACCTTTCGAAAGCATTAACCCTCTAAAACCTTTCAAAAACTTTCTGGGTTCAAATGTAAACAGGTGGAAATCCTTCTTCAATAACCTTTCGACTTCATTGGAAACAACCTTTCGGCTAAGTCGAAAGTTCCGCTTCGAAAGCCTTAAAGCATCTTTTAAAACAACTCCTTTGAAATCTTTGGGTTATACTTTAATTTATAAAACAAGGATAAGTCACCTAAGCCGAAAGCTTCCTTTCGAAAGCATTGGGAGAAGCAACTGGTTTCAAAACAAATAGACCATTCGAAATCAATCAAAGTAAACCCTTCGACCTCATCGGAAGGTTCAAAGCAAAACATTTGTATAAAGCGGCAGTAACCTTTCGACTACGCTGGAAGGTTTCAAAAACAAAGTTGCAGCAGTAACCTTTCGAATGTGTCAAAAGGTTTAAAACCTTTCTTTCAAACATTTTGACCTGATCGAAAGCAACGAAATCGAAAACTCAATTTCGAAAGCAAAGCAGGCGAAATCTTTTGGTTTATAAAACAAACATACCCCAACCTCTTTAGCCATCAACCTCTCGACTAAGAACCCTTGGAATCTGCCCAATTCATTACGCACCAAGTACTTGATACCATATGCATTGGTTTGACCTTGAAAGGTTCAATCCTTTCGACTTAGATGAAATGTCTGGGTCGGAAGATATTATGCCTAAAACGGCTAAAACATGCCGAAAGCGTGATTTTCTTATTTTTAACTTAAAGAAGGTAACTTTTCAACTAACCTGCCCTTTTTAACAAATTCTCATTGGGAAACATTTATTTTTCAGAAAAATGCTGCCACAAATTTCAGATTGAAATAATAATTTTATTTTAAAAAATGCCCCTTCTCCTTAACTAAATATATAAAACATTTAAGTCTCATACCTTAAATAATTTTATACATCCATCAAAACGCTTAGGAAAAATTTGGAAAAATCCCAAAAGATCTATTTTAATATGTTGCCTAACATATAAAAATTTCATCCCCAAATAATTACTATATTAGCCGAAAATAATTTATAACCCAATAAACAATTTCCTTCACTAGAAAATTAATATAAAATCCACCATAATTCAAAAAATTATGAAAATTGAAACCTATCTTTGAAATATCATTTCTGACCTATATTTAAATTTTCAAGGCATTTGGATGTCATCAAAAAGGGTTTTCATATCAAACATATCATAAAACAAGTATGAACATGCATATTTCACCAACCAATAAATATTTTCAACTTTAATCATTAAAACATGACATAAACTTGCAAAAACATTTTGATTTTTAGTCTTAAAACCAAAAACCAAAAGATAATGGGTTGTAGTAATTATTCACCTTAGCTTTGATATTATAGATGTGAGATTTGATGTTGATTTAGTAGATTATCCACCTTCTCTTGAATCCTAACTTTAGTCTTCTTCTTAAGAGTGAAAATGGTGGCCGGCCTTAGTGTTTTTAGTTTGTGTAAAATGAAATGAACGTGGGTTCCTTTCTCCCAAGGTTTTAGGGTATAAGCTCCACTTATTTCTCATATTGCCCTTGTCGTTTCCTAACACCTTTGTTTTAGGTTATTTTAAATTAGTTAACACCCTATTATGGCACAGCTACCCTTAGCTAAAACAAATCTCAACCTATTAATCTCCATATTATTTTATTTAATTATTTAATTTAACCAATTAAATAATCTAAATAATGTCATGAAACTATAGGGTGTTACAGACTCCTCACCTTAAAGAATTTCATCCTCGAAATTATGATAAGGTACTCAACAAAACAATCAAAGGTAAAACATACCATCAAACAAGTCAGGATAAGTATCCCTAATCCTGCTCTCTGTCTCCCAAGTACAGCTCTAGCATCATCACTCCATTGAACCTTTACTAATTTGACTGTCTCTTTCCTCAACTTCTTCTTATCTCTTGCCACAATCTGAATTGGCTTTCTAATTATGGTCAAATCCGGTTCTAGTACTAAATCTTCTAACATTCTATGTGGTATAGTAGTCTCCGGGTCTCTAACACATTTCCTAAAATGAGAAACATGAAAAACATTATGGACTCCAGCCAAACTACTCGGTAACTCTACTTTATAAGCAAGTTTCCCGATGCTCTCAACAATACAAAAAGGACCAATGAATCTGGGTGCTAACTTTCCTGACTTCCCGAATTTAATCACACCCTTCATCGGTGAAACCTTAATAAACACATAGTCCCCGACAGAAAATTCCAAATCTTTTCTTCTTCTATCAGCATAACTTTTCTGCCTAGATTGAGCTTCCTTCATCCTAGCTCGGATTAACTCAATCTTCTCTGCAGCTTCTTTCACCAAATCCGGACCAAGAACCAATCTATCCCCAGTCTCTAACCAACATACGGGAGACTTGCATGGTCTTCCATACAAAGCTTCAAACGGTGTCATCTCAATACTAGTCTGATAACTATTGTTATATGAGAACTTGACTAGATGAAGATGGTCCTCCCATGATCCCCCGAAATCCAATACACAAGCTATTAACAAATCCTCCAAGATTTTGTTAACTCTTTCCGTCTGCCTATCAGTCTGTGGATGGTAAGCGGTACTCATGTTGAGCTTGGTTCCTAATGCTTCCTGTAGACTTTTCCAGAACTCACTAGTAAACAAAGAATCTCTATCACTGATAATACTACTAGGAATCCCATGCAGTCTAATTACATTCTTCATAAATAACTTCGCCAAACTAGGTGCTGTCCTAGTTGACTTTATCGGAATGAAATGGGCACTCTTAGTTAGTCTATCTACTATGACCCATATACTTCCATTCCCTCTATTATATCTTGGCAACCCATCAATAAAATCCATAGAAATAGTATCCCACTTCCATAACGGAACTTCCAACGGTTGAAGCAATCCGCTCGGTTTATGGTGTTCAGCCTTTGCCTGCTGGCAATTCAAACACTGCTTAACACACAAACCAATGTCCCATTACATACCTTCCCAGAAGAAACTTCTCTTCATATCTTGATACATCTTCATTCCTCCTAGATGGATAGTGAACTTCGAACGATGGCATTCATTCAAAACCTCCCTCCTCATGTTTTCTACGTTCGGAACACACAATCTTCCTTTCTTTATCAACCACCCTTTTTGGTCAAGACTGAAATCCTTTAGGTCATTGCTCTCTGTTCCTTCCCTCAACCTTTTGATCCGTTCAGCCAAAACTGGATCCTCCTCTTGCTTAGAAGCTATCTTCTCAATCATTACCAACCTAACTTCTAAACAAGACAACACTTTTGGTACTAGAACCTTCCCCGGATCTAAACTGCACACTACAAGCTGACAATGCTTCCAAATCTTTCCACTCAGCAATCATAGCCAATACTGCATTCTGATATTTCCGGCTGAGAGCATCTACCACCTTGTTTCCTTTTCCGAGTGTGTACTTGATTCCAAAATCATAAGCAACAATAAACTCCAACCACCTCTGCTATCTCACGTTCATCTCCTTCCAAGAGAACGAGTATTTCAACGACTTATGATTAGTATAAAGCTCAAATCGCTCTCCCAAAAGATAATGCCTCCCTACTTTCAAAGCATATATAACGGCAGCTAACTCCAAGTCATGCGTAGGATACCTAACTTCATATGGTCTGAGATGTCTAGAAGCATAAGCAATCACTTTACCTCTTTGCATCAACACAGCTCCCAATCCGGTTCAACATGCATTGGTATAAACTACCAAATCTTGATTCCCCTTTGGAACCACTAACACCGGTGCATGGGTCAATAAGTATTTCAAGGTCTGGAATGCTTCCTCACACTTATCAGTCTATACGAACTTCACATCTTTTCACGTAAGCTTAGTCATCGGTGCTGCTATTCGCGAAAAATCCTTTATAAACCTTCGATAATATCCAGCCAATCCAAGAAAGCTTTTAATCTCGGTCACCATCTCGGGTCTCTTCCAATTATTCACCGCCTCAGTCTTAGTTGGATCTACAGACAACCCTTTCTCTTAGACGACATGACCAAGGAACTTCACTTCCTTCTTCCAAAAATGACACTTCGAAAACTTAGCCTTCAACAGATTTTCCCTCAACGTTTCAAGCACAACTCTAAGATGAACTTCATGCTCCTTCTCATCCTTAGAGTATACCAGAATGTCATCTATACAGACCAACGCAAATCTATCCAAGTGCTCTCGGAAAATCCTATTCATCAGATCCACAAAGAATTCCGGCGCATTAGTTAGTCCGAACGGCATAAATAACCATTCGTACGATAAATATCTTGACCTAAACGCCGTCAAAGGAATGCTATCCTCTGCCAATCTAAGCTGATGAAATCCCGTCGCCAAATCCAGTTGAGAAATACCTTGGCCCCACTTAACTGATCAAACAAATCATCAATTCTCGGCAATGGAAATCAGTTCTTTATCGTTTTCTCATTCAACTTACGATAATCGATACACAACCTTAATGATTCGTCCGGCTTCTTAACAAATATGGCGGCGGCTCCCCTTGGCAAACTACTTGGTCGGATAAAACTCTTGCCTTCCAAATCCACCAATTGCACCTTCAACTCTTTCATCTCGGTGGGGGTCATTCTACTCGGCGGTCTACTCACCGGTTCTACTCCAGGCACTAAATCAATCTGAAACTCAATAGCTCGTTTCGGTGGCAACCCAGTTACCGGCTCAAACACATCTGCGAATTCTCTAACTACAAAGACTCGATACAACTCATCATCCAACTCCATAGTACCCAATAAAGCATTCATTTCACAACTAGGGTTTTTTATGGTATAGACTATCTGATCACTACAATCCGGGTGACTAAATGATATTTTCCTATCATGGCAAAATATCCTAGCATCATATTTACTTAACCAATCCATCCCAAGGATGACCCCAAATCCCCCAAAGTCAAACACATGCAAACATCACTCAAAAGTATGGCCTAGCAAATAAAAGCTCTAAATGGTCACACCTCATCCCAAGCGTTGCATACCCTCCAATCGGATTTGCAACCCTTAAGGAAGTAACTAGATATGAGGGTTCTAGGTTAAGCTTATCTACCAAACATCGAGAAATAAAAGAATGAGATGCTCCGGTATTAAACAATACCCTAACTGGTATGTCATGGATCAAAAGCGTACCTTCCATTACAGACTTTTCTTTCTCAGCGGCAATTGGTTTAGAGGACAATGGCTCTAAAGCAAAGACCTTTCCCTTCCCTGCCTATGCGGCTTCAGGACATTTATTCTTGTAGTGTCCCATCTGGTTGCAATTATAGCATTGCACATTATGCTTCCCCACAACCGACTTCCCATCTCCTGAACGACACTCGTTAGCATAGTGACCCTTCTTATCACACTTGTAGCAAACTATATCTGCTTTTCCTTTCTTGGCGGCTCCTTCTTTCTGAGCGCCCTTCTTCTTGAAGAACTTCCTCTTCTTCCCCTGAGGACCATTGAATTCAACAGGCTTCTCCCTAGCTGAAACAGCAAGCATTTCCTCATAGCGAATGGCCATCTCCACTACTACATTAGAAGGATCTCAGATATGGGCCATAGTCATTCTGCCCAGCTCTGGCCTCAATCCTTTAATGAATCTCCCATTCCTTCTGACATCCGTGTCAACTAAAGCATAACCACATCGGGATAGCTCATCAAACCTTGCAGCATACTTGACCATAGACACCTGTCCTTGGACAAGATCCATAAACTTCCTCATTAATGCCGACTTGGCCACCTCAGACAAGAACCTCTTCTCAAACCTCCTCCCGAACTCAGCCCAAGTCAACTCTTCCTCTGGCACTCCGGCCATCACACTGTTCCACCAATGAAGCGCTAACCCTCGCAACTGTCTTGAGGCTAGCCTTCTCTTCTCCCCATCATTCAAGCCTAGATCTGTAAAGATCCTTTCACAGTTCAACAACAAATTCTCTACTTCAACGGCATCTTCCGTTCCAGCAAACGGCTTTCCTTTCGGACTGATATAGTCTCTACTCAGCTTAGCATAGTTATATCCAACTGGAACTACAGGATTTTCCCCACCAACATTTCCAGCATCTTCTTCTTGCAAAAGGTTTGCCAACAACTGATACAAGGCTCCCACATCCACTTGAGGAACCCCTACACCCACATTTTTAGCTTGAGCCTGACCTAGACTTCTTCTAGCGTTGGGTCGGGCATTTCCATTAGTAGTGGTGCTCTCTCCTCCAACATTAACTCTGCCTCTTCTTCCTTCCATTGTTAGGAACTAAGATGTTGATTTTTATGACAACAACCTTTTTAACTTATCTTATTATAAAATATATACTAACACTATTGTCTAGATAGATATGTATATGTAGGATATAAATATATAAATGTATATATATATATATGCAGGTATTGTTTACTAAAGACTGATTAGTATAAAGGCTCAAGATTCAGAATGGAGATATCAAGATTGAAGACTCTAGAGTATCAAGATCAAGATTTCAAGATATGTGTCTAGTTTACTGTTAAAACTTCATAATAGCACGGAAATCTTCATTCCAAATTTCATTTGGGATGGAACCCATTTATATCTTCTTAGTGGCTTACAAACCCATGACAAGTAGCTTACAAACCTACGACAAGTGGCTTACAAACCCACGAACATCATGGTTTTGTATAAGTTCTCGAGTCCTGATGTGATGAGATATTCTCCAGGAAAAAGCTTGCAAAACTACTTCAAAATGGTTTTTCAAAATGATTTTCAAAACTGCTTTTCAAAATGTTTTAGCCTTAAAAATTATCTTTTCAAATGATTTTCAAAACGATGTTTTAGCCTTAAAATATTCTTTGCTTTTGTTTTTAAATAAACTCTTGTTTTAAACTAAGTTTGATTTTAAAACTATCTTCTGATTTTTTAAATATTCTTTTATAATATATATACTTGAGAATTAAAATCAAATTTATATATACATTCTAAAAATATATTTTTTTACTCTTCTTTATTTTAAAACATAGGAAAATTAGTTTATTTTACTCCAAAATCATTTCATCTTGTTTTCCCTTCAATACCATTTTCAAAACAAATTTTACATTATTTTTAACTAGGGTATGTCGACATCATGGGATACCCCATGTCGACATGGTGGCCGTTAAATTCAAAAGTTTCAATTTTCAAAAGAAGTGTCTATTCGTTTAAATCTCTTCACGAATGGTTATGACCGTTACTGGTCTATAAAAAGCCTTCACAAACGAATTTTTTAAAAAACTATTTTTTCTTATTTTCTTCACTCCTTCTCCACAAATCCATATTCTAAAAATTTTCATATTTATAAGATCGTGCCGAAATTATACCGAATTCTCAAGTGAATCAAATTAGAATCTCATTCTTGTTTGATTCTCTTCACTCTCTCGAAGATCAAAGTGCTATTCATAGTTATAGGATCAATTTGTAATCAAAAGTTTATCGAGTCTCTCTATAAGGTGTGGTTGTGCCTGGAAATCAATTAGGTAATCTTATGGCCCGTAAATCAAGAGAGTTTGCCTCGGACTCGTGAGACAGGAGGGTACCTCAAGGCCTTTAGAAACTGAGGATTGTAATCTCGACTTTGGTATAATAAAAATCTATATGAGGTGTTCTACCTTGGTACAGGACTGGATGTAGGGTAACTTCGAACCAGTATAAAATATGACGTGTTCTTTTCTTTTACTGCTTTTTATTTACTTTCTGCATCTGTGTTTGATTCTGTGATTATTCTGTGATTAAGTTCTGCATTTGTTCGTGTAATAATTTTAATTTAGTCCATATATGTCTTAGAATCCATTAAACACTATTCACCCCCCTCTAGTGTTAAATTAGCCTTAAGATCCTTAATCCGCACTCCCTTTCAATTGGTATCAGAGCCAGGTTTTCATAGTTTTCATAATCTGAAACTTGAAAATTGTTTTAATGGCTACCAACACTAGTAATGTCAACTCTGGCACTAGTTCTATTAACACTAACACTAGTTCATTAGTAGAAGGTCAGTCTACTGTCAGACCACCATTTTTCAATGGCAGTAATTATGCATATTGGGCTTGTAGAATGAAAATTTATTTATAATCAGTAGGATTAGACACTTGGAATATCACACAAACTGAGTATGTTGAACCAACTACCAATTTTGTCCAGTGGACTACTGAGCAAAAGAATGTTGCACAAAATAACTCAAAAGCCATGAATATATTAATTTGTTCACTAGATGGGAATGAGTTTAATAGAGTGTCTTTTGTAAGTCTGCATTTGAAATCTGGAAAACTTTGCAAGTTACTCATGAAGGAACAAGCAAAGTTAAACAGACTAAAATTTCCATATTAACTAATCAGTTTCAATTGTTTAAAATGCATGCAAATGAGTCCATTTCCGACATGTATTGTCGATTTCAAGATATTGTCCATTCACTAATTGCACTGGGAAAAAGCTTTTCGGAGGAAGACCAAGTCAGAAAAATTCTAAATTCACTCACTCCAGAATGGAATCAAAAGACACTTGCAATCGAAGAAGCAAATGATATCAGTCTAATGAAAATAGAAGAATTGATTGGGAATCTGATGTCTTATGAAGTTCAACTGCAAGAAAGAAGAGAAAACAAGGTTACAGAAAAGAAGTCATTAGCATTCAATGCAATAACTGAAGATTCGGAACCAGACAGTGATGAGGAGATTGCTTTCATAACAAGAAACTTTCGGAAATTCCTTAAATATAGAAAAATGAATAATTACAAAAGAAATGATCAAAGGGATTCCAGAAATAATACGGAGAACGTCAACAATGATAGATGCTACAATTGCAATAAAGTCGGGCATCATAGGAAAGATTGTCCGTATCCAGATAAATAGTTGTTCCCTCCAAACAATGATTCGTCAAGGAAAAGAAAGAAAGCATAAACAGTAACTCTTGATGACTCAGACTCATCATCCAGTGACGATGAAAAGAAGATGGATAATTCAAATCTGTGTTTCACTACTATTCATAAATCAGACGACGATGGGAGTATTGATCTAAAAATAGGTACACATTTACATTATTTTTAATTTTTTTGTTTGAATGGATGCTTGTTTGTTTTCTTGATATTTTAATTTTCTTGAATTTTAAATTCAAATTTATCCCTTGAAATTTGAATTTTAAATTCAAAAATAATATTATTTTAATAATATTTTAAATATTAAATTATTAATATTTAAGTATTATTATATTTAATGTTATCATAGGAATTATTTAGGGACATTTCACCAGAAGGACAAACTATGCAGTCCAATTAGTTTCTAGGACACACATTCAAAGAAATTACTTTCAAGGCCAAAGTCAACAGAATAATTACTTTCAAGGACAAAGTCAGCAGTCCAATTACTTTCAAGGACATAATTTCATAGGTTTTTAGGCCCTAGAAACTAATTATTTTACGTTTTGTCCTTGAAAGTAATTATTTCAGTTGTGTGTCCTAGGAACTAACTCCACTTGTTAAAGAGGCCCTTGTGGCTAATTTCCACAATTATATAAGTAGAATATAGGAAATAATATATACATTTATTAAAAATTAGGAATAGTCACTTGTCCTTTGATTCAATCGGCACATGTCGACATACCTGGATACCCCACGTCGACATGCCCTTCAGAAATTTGATTTCAAAATTTGAATTCAAACTTTTGAATTTCCCTCCACCTTTTCACCAACTTCAATGTTCTGGAAAGATGCCTCTTGACCAGAGAACATGTCTATAGAATCTCTATTTAATTTACTCTCTTTATCATCACTTTTCACTTTTATTTCAAATTTCAAATTTATCTTCATTATCTTCAACTCCTCTCAAACTTCTTCAATGGCCTCTTCATGCACTCCTAACACCATTAGACTTCCAAATCTATCAAAAACTTTCTCTTTAATGACCCGGAAGCTATCAAAGCATACATCAACTATGTAAACTTTGGTAAAATTCATACGAGGAAATTTGCTATTTTTGAAGATTTTCCTTCTTATGAAATTGAAAATCTTTTTCAACAATGTTCTATTCTTAGTGTAGTAGATAACAAACAAAATGATTTTGTATGTTATCCAAACCTTGTTAAGATGTTTTATGCAAATTTAAATCGTGGTTTTTATGATGGGCAAGATGGACAAATTTGGAGTAGTGTTAAAGGAATACAAATAGTTTTGGATTGTGAAATTTTAGGAAATATTTTGGGATGCAAGTATACCGGAATGAATCTCTCAGAATTTCGAATAAATGAAAATGATCAAGAGACATTTCATCACATCTTTGAAGGGGATGACAATTTTGAATTCAAAAATCGTTATTTTCGTCCAAAAGCAAGAATTATTAACCTTCTTATTCAACACACCTTTATACCAAGATCGGAAAACTACAACAACCCAACTTTGAAAGTTTGCAAAGCTCTTTTTGCAATTTTTGGAAATTATGATATCAATTGGGCTCAAGTTATTTTGGATGAGCTAAGGCCCAAGAATTTTACTATGGGTGAAAACACATTATATCATGGAATTTATCTCACTCGGATTTTTAATTACTTTGGAGTCGATTTCAAAAGGGAAGAATTTATAACTAGAAAAGTGTTCAACCATGGAAACATTTCCCTTATGCAAATTCCATTAGTGTTTCAACCATATGAAACACTTATGGAAAAGGAAGAAAGGCTTGCTCACGAAGAGATGGAAGAAATGGAGGAAGAAGAAGAAGAGGAAGAGGAAGGGATGGAAATCGAAGAGGAGGAAGATCAAGAAACTTCCTTAGAAAGTATTGAATATCCTACTAATCCTGCTAATCCATCCAATAAGACCATTCTCAATAATCAAAGAATTATAGTGGAAAATCAAATGACACTCAAAAGATCAATGAGTAAGAAAATGGATAAGATTTCCACTAAAATCGACAAGTTCTTCGGGTAAGTTAGTAGAAAGCTTGGACTATCATCTTCTTCATCTTCATTTAATTAGTTTTAGTTCATGTCATTTTGTTTGTTTCAAGTTCTATCCATGTATTTTCCTTTATTTTAGTTAATATTATATTAGTTTATGTAATGTTGACTAGAATCATCAATGAAATCTTTTATTCAACTTCACTTGTCTCTGTAATTACTTGTTTTTATATTATACAAATTATAGTTGCATAGATTTGTTCATAATATTCATAACAAAGCAAATTGTCACTTTAGACAGAGGCATGTCAACATCCCCCATCCCCCCATGTCGACATACAACGGGTAGAAAGTAGTTACACTTTCAAATTTTTATTTCATGTAACTAACTTGTGTCTATTCATTTTAAACGACTTTCTACCCCTATTTATTCATGTTTCTTCCAGAATAATTTATCAAAATTCACTTATAATCACTCCCTTTCATATTTCTTCCTACTTCTCGAAATATGGCTTCTCCGATTAAGAATCTAAGTGATAATCTTGAGGAAACTCTCACTTCGTTCAAGAATATCCTTATATTCATACTTCGTCATCAACGCCACTTAGAGCTGAGTCAAATGCAGATGCTCAAGGAGCAAGAGAGACATTTCGACGCTCTTCGTTGGATGATCTCAGCCCTTAACAAAGACGATCTCGAAGGAAATCCACCAGTCACTCTCGACAAAGATAAAGAAGAATGGGATGCCATTAAAGCAGACCCTATCTTTGGAGAAGATGGATGGTTGGAAGTACCAAGGAATATCTAGTCATTCTGTATGTTATTTGTTTGATTTGATTGGTGTGTTTTAAACTTGATTGACTTGACTTATTTAAAACATTTGGTGTGGTTTGTATATATGATTGATTGAATAACTACTGTAAATATGATTGGATGATGATTGATTTACTGTTGGATTATACTTATGATCACACTCATGATCACATTTCACATTTATGATCACATTTCATACTTATGATCACACTTAGCATTTATTACACTTATATATGGATTACTCTATTTGTATTATGGTTGATCATCTTATATCAAGTTCAGGGAATTTATTAGTAAGAAGCTTTTGTTGATGACAATGGGGTAGAAGTTATAAAATAGTAGTTGGCTTGGATTAAGGGGGAGTTATGATTGGAGTAAGGGAGAGTCTTGGAGTAAGGGGTAGTTATGATAGGAGTTATGGTATGGTAAGTATATTTTATAAATACAGGTTTTCATCATCAAACAGTGGGAGATTGTTAGGAACTAAGATGTTGGTTTTGATGACAACAACCTTTTTAACTTATCTTATTATAAAATATATACTAACACTATTGTCTAGATAGATATGTATATGTAGGATATAAATATATATATATGCAGGTATTGTTTACTGAAGACTGATCAGTATAAAGACTCAAGATTCAGAATGGAGATATCAAGATTGAAGACTCTAGAGTATCAAAATCAAGATTTCAAGATATGTGTCTAGTTTATTGTTAAAACTTCATAATAGCACGGAAATCTTTATTCCAAATTTCATTTGGGATGGAACCCATTTCTATCTTCTTAGTGGCTTACAAACCCATGACAAGTAGCTTACAAACCTACGACAAGTGGCTTACAAACCAACGAACATCATGGTTTTGTACAAGTTCTCGAGTCCTGATGTGATGAGATATTCTGCAGGAAGAAGCATGCAAAACTACTTCAAAATGGTTTTTCAAAATGATTTTCAAAACTGCTTTTCAAAATGTTTTAGCCTTAAAAATTATCTTTTCAAATGATTTTCAAAAAGATGTTTTAGCCTTAAAATATTCTTTGCTTTTGTTTTTAAATAAACTCTTGTTTTAAACTAAGTTTGTTTTTAAAACTATATTCTGATTTTTTAAATATTCTTTTATAATATATATACTTGAGATTTAAAATCAAATTTATATATACATAATAAAAATATATTTTTCTACCCTTCTTTATTTTAAAACATAGGAAAATTAGTTTATTTTACTCCAGAATCATTTCATCTTGTTTTCCTTTCAATACCATTTTCAAAACAAATTTTACATTATTTTTAACTAGGGTATGTCGACATCATGGGATACCCCATGCCGACATGGTGGCCGTTAAATTCAAAATTTTCAATTTTCAAAAGAAGTGTCTATTCGTTTAAATCTCTTCACGAATGGTTATGACCGTTACTGGTCTATAAAAAGCCTTCACAAACGAATTTTTTTAAACTATTTTTTCTTATTTTCTTCACTCCTTCTTCTCCACAAATGCATATTCTAAAAGATTTCATATTTTTAAGATCGTGCTGAAATTCAGCCGAATTCTCAAGTGAATCAAATTAGAATCTCATTCTTGTTTGATTCTCTTCCCTCTCTCGAAGATCAAAGTGCTATTCAGAGTTATAGGATCAATTTGTAATCAAATGTTTATCGAGTCTCTCTTTAAGGTGTGGTTATGCCTGGAAATCAATTGGGTAATCTTGTGGCCCGTAAATCAGGAGAGTTTGCCCCAGACTCGTAAGACAGGAGGGTACCTCAAGGCCTTTAGAAACTGAGGATTGTAATCTCGAATTTGGTATAATAAAAATTTGTATGAGGTGTTCTGCCTTGGTACAAGACTGGATGTAGGGTAACTCCGAACCGGCATAAAATCCGGTGTGTTCTTTCCTTTTACTGCTTTTTATTTACTTTCTGCATCTGTGTTTGATTCTGTGATTAAGTTCTGCATTTGTCCGTGTCATAATTTTAATTTAGTCCATATACGTCTTAGAATCCATTAAACACTATTCACCCCCCCCCCCTCTAGTGTTAAATTAGCCTTAAGATCCTTAATCCGCACTCCCTTTCATCCATATCTGTATTCAAACCTTGTGAGATACAGATAAATAGCCTAACTAAGAAAGGATCCTAGAAATATAGCTTATACTTATATATATAGCAAATACAAGTATGTTACTATAGCGTTTTCCCATACCCCGATCTCAACTCTAATTTCTAAGGATTATGTTTTCAAAAATCATTTTTAGTTAAAGTATTTCATAAACCATGCTTCGATACCAAGCTATAACATCCCCTATCAAGAGGCCCAAAACTAAGCGCTATAGATGCTACAGTCATCCATAGTATTAGCTTCCGGCGACTAAATACGGCTATGTTAATTGTATCAATAATATCAGAAGCATTTGAATATGAAACAAAACACAGATTTCAAAACAAAATTTTACTTCATTACATTTCAAAACCAATTGTTGCACATCACAACACATAATCCCAAATCGTTCCCAAGCACAAATCAAATATATTTATTACAAAATATGCTAAGAGCGGTATATGAAGATACCCCCTTGGTTGATCAGAGTCATATGGTCATAATAGACCTAATACAATACAACACAGTAGAAATTCCAACAAAACACAACAAGAACTGTAACTCCTAAATAGCTATCCATTTGCCTCGTGCATGCCTCCGGTAGCTTATTCGTCATCCTACTAAAACCGGAAAAAGACCTTAATCCCTCAGCCTACTCAAATAAATTTTGAGCAACCGAGAGTTTAAGGGGAAAACATAAACTTCGAGTCAGACATAAAGCCTGGTATGAATAATATTATACATCCCGGTTAAACATGTTAAGTGAGACCATGCCGCTTAGCGAAATGGGTTTCCCCTCACTAACATACTTTTAAAACATATCTTTTACTAAACCTTTCATAAAACCATATTCTGGGCTCCTACATCCACAATGGTTAAAACATATATTAATCAAATATTATGGTGATATGCATACTTGAAAACTATTAGGATTTCCCCATCCCCAATTAAAGTTTAATTATATCAAAGAGGGACTAGCTATTCCATATTCATTCTACTTAAGTTGATGTAGATTATCCATCTCACATCACATAGTTTTTCTAGGATGACTATGAAGCCATCATTTTGCCACTTGATTCATGCTAGCCCCATGAATCTAACTATTTCATGTTAGCCCCATGAACTTTAACGGACTCATGTTAGCCCCATGAGTTTATTTATATCATGTTAGCTCCATGATTATATTTACCATTTGACTCACACTAGCCAGATGAATCTATTTGTATAATGTTAGCCACATGATTCTATTTGAATTAGCCATTTGATTCATGCTAGCCCCATGAATCTATCTGCATCATGTTAGCCCCATGATTCTATTTATATCATGTTAACCCTATGATTAACCTGTTTCCATTAGTATCCCAAACTTAGCTCATATTCATTTATTGTTTCCATTAGTACCCTCAAAACCCTTAGAATTCAAAACCTTTCAAAACCATTGAAACTCAACCATTCGAAACCATTGAACCTCAAACCTTTCGAACCCATTGAACTTCAAACCTTTCGAAAGCAATAAAACCTTAGACATGCTATTTAAAACACTTGAAACATTGCCTTGGAAAACCTTTGGAAACCCTTCCATTTAAAACCTTCCCAAATCATTCAGAAATAAAAACCTTTCGACCCCTTCGAGAGGTAACCTTTCGACTCCATCGAAAGCTTAGCCTTCGACCCCTTCAAAAGCTTTGCCTTCGACCCCCTTTTAGAAACTTTCAGTAAACAAAACCTTTCGAAAGCATTAACCCTCTAAAACCTTTCGAAAACTTTCTGGGTTCAAATGTAAACAGGTGGAAATCCTTCTTTTAAAACCTTTCGACTTTATTGGAAACAACCTTTCGGCTAAGTCGAATGTGTCGAAAGGTTTAAAACCTTTCTTTTAAACAATTTGACCTGATCGAAAGCAACCAAATTGAAAACTCAATTTTGAAAGCAAAGCAGGTGAAAGCTTTTGGTTTATAAAACAAACATACCCCAATCTCTTTAGTCATTAACCTCTCGACAAAGAACCCTTCGACTCTACCCAATTCATTACGCACCAAGTACTTGATACCATATGCATTGTTTTGATCTTAATGAAAGGTTCAATCCTTTCGACTTAGACAAAAGGTCTGGGTCGGAATGTATTATGCCTAAAACGGCTGAAACATGCAAAAAGCGTGATTTTCTTGTTTTTAACTTAAAGAAGGTAACTTTTCAACTAACCTGCCCATTTTAACAAATTCTCATGGGTAAACATTTACTTTTCAGAAAAATGCTGCCGCAAATTTCAGACTGAAATAATAATTTTATTTTACAAAATGCCCCTTCTCCTTAACTAAATATATAAAACATTCAAGTCTCATACCTTAAATAATTTTATACATCCATTAAAATGCTTAGGAAAAATCCTAGAAGATCTATTTTAATATGTTGCCAAACATATAAAAATTTCATCCACAAATAATTATTATATTAGCCGAAAATAATTTATAACCTAATAAACAATTTCCTTCACTAGAAAATTAATATAAAATCCACCATAATTCGGAAAATTATGAAAATTGAAACCCATCTCTAAAATATCATTTCTGACCTATATTTAAATTTTCAAGGCATTTGGATGTCATCAAAAAGGGTTTTCATATCAAACATATCATAAAACAAGTATGGACATGCATATTTCACCAACCAATAAATATATTCAACTTTAATCATTAAAACATGACATAAACTTGTAAAAACATTTTGGATTTTAGTCTTAAAACCGAAAACCAAAAGATAATGGGATGTTGTAATTATTCATCTTAGCTTTGAGATTATAGATGTGAGATTTGATGTTGATTTAGTAGATTATCCTCCTTCTCTTGAATCCTAACTTTAGTCTTCTTCTTAAGAGTGAAAATGGTGGCCGACCTTAGTGTTTTTAGTTTGTGTAAAATGAAATGATCGTTAGTTCCTTTCTCCTAAGGGTTTAGGCTATAAGCTCCACATATTTCCCATATTGCCCTTGTCATTTCCTAACACCTTTGTTTTAGGTTATTTTAAATTAGTTAACACCCTATTATGGCACGGCTACCCTTAACTAAAAAAAATATCAACCTATTAATCTCCATATTATTTTATTTTATTTAACCAATTAAATATCCTAAATAATGTCATGAAACTATAGGGTGTTACAGAAAGTCTCATACCAGACAGTTTCACCAAACCGTTTATTCAAATTTCTCGTCACATAGAAATGAAATCTCGCAAATCAAATAGAAGGATGTCATCACCGTGTGAAATCACATCAAAAAGGCAAATTAATCAAATCAATATCTGACGATGAATCATTCATAACAACAAATCAATGTGGTAGAAGAAATAAGAAATCCTAAAAATAAAGTAAAATAATATTTAAACAAATGGGTAAAATAAATATCTTATACTCTTAATTATTGGAAAATGCCATAAACTTGCTTATATAATCACAAATAGGGTTTAAATTCAAACTTTTATTTTTAACCTTTACTTGTATATTTCAAAACATTCAAGATCGCTTTATTACCAACCATCTATTATAGAAATCATTCCATTCTTTTCCATAATTAGTCATTACTTAAAATAAATATATAAACTTCGAAACAAATTTCTTTTTATTTTGAAATATAGATTACCATTTAAAACTTCTCTTTATACTCAATACATTGATAACCAATATTATAATCACTTAATTACATTTAAAAAAATCATTTCATAACCTTTCATAATAACAAAATATCTTTAAATAACTTAATAATCTGCAAAATAGATTTTATTCATTCCAAACTCTAGAATATTATCCAAAATCTCCTTTTTACATCAAAAATTATTGATAATAATATTTGGAATTAATTAAACTTACTTTAGATATCATTTCATATTTTCAAGATTATATATATAGTAATGATTTGAAAACCACTTTTAGATTTAAAATATATAAATATAATAGTGATTTATAAGGAGTTTTATGATCTAAAGCAAGCTATATTTATTATAAAAAAAGTAGATCTCTAAAATAATAAAAATAAGTTAAATTGATTATGTAACTTTTGTTAGAATAATTTTAAAATGATTTTAAATCCTTAAAATAATTTTTCCAACTCGAAATCATTTAAACGGGAAAAATGAATAAAACATCTATAAGAAGCACACATAACAATATTCAAATATACATATAATTTAATTTGCAAACGGACAGAGTTCTGTTTGCAAAATAACACATCCAATCAACATAATCATCTAACATCCAAACAACAATCATTCTCAAACTAATATACCAATCAAATGATTCAATCAATAACCACAGTCAATTCAACTAAGCTATCTAATCAATTATCGGAATAAAAAATATAACATGCAAAAACTGTAGATATAGTTGTGAGCATAAACACTCACCGAATTATCGAGCGAAGTCATTGACGTTGTTGTTATACCCGAGTGCAATAACTACACAGCCAAGCTTCTACATCTTCAACCTCACAACAATCGCCTGCTGCAAAATCATGTGCGCATCACTGCCTCAATTCACCACTAGGTCACGCACGCTCGTCCTAACCTGCACCTTCATCTCCTCCTCTCAATGCCTACCACTTCGCAGCCTTGCCCCATCCCTCAAATGGCATACTCCAACCACCAAAACCACAGTTGCATCTCCCTTCACCTGTATATGCGAGAAATGATCAAAGTTCCCCTTGTGTCACGAAGGTCGTTCGACCAGGCATCACGCCTTCCTTGTTGGCATCAACAATCCCAAAGCATGATTCGATTTTCAGGGCACACAATTATATTTTTTTTCATGCATCAATTTTGAGTATTAGGGCTTGGGGTAAAAAATAAATACCGCTTTGATAAGAATGTCGCTTTAGAAAGAAGGAGGCTTCCAGAGAAATGGAGAAAGGGGTATGGGGTTTGGGCTTGGGTTTGGTTTTAATTAATTAATTTATTTTCTTTTAAGTTACTTTTAACATCCCCCTACTTGAAGGCCCAAAACTAACGGCTACGGATGTTGTAGTCATCCATAGTTATTAATCATCGGCGACCAAATACGGCAATGTTAGATAGATTGATACACAGAAACACATGAATATGGAAAAATCTTAAAACAACAAACAAAGTCTACATTCCATTTCAAAATATTTCAAATTCATTACATAATCCCAGTGCCCAGACCACGTTCAGACAAAATATACTTATTACAAAATACGTTAAGAGCAACATATAAAGATGCCCCCTTGGTTGATCAGAGTATATAATAAGGCAATAAAACAAGTTTTCCTTTACAACCAAACACGGCAGAAATAAAAGAGCTCTAAGTAGCTAACATGCCTCTTGCATGTCATCGGAAGCTTTATTCGTCTAAAAGAACACCTGAAAACCCTAAACCTTAAACTACTCAAAATCAATTGAGTACCCGAGAGTTTAAGTGGAAAACAAAAACTTCGAGTCAGACATAAAGCCTAGTATGAATAATAATCTACCATCTCAAATCATTTAGATATCTATTGAGACCACGCTGCTTAGCGGAATGGGTTTTCCCTTACTAGTGTATTAAAACCTTTATAAAACCATATACTGTGCTCCTACATCCACAATGGTTAAAACAACTCAAAACAGTATAATATGATGATATGCACAACAAATGAAATACATAGTTTTCATGGGATCACTAAGAACCAATTGGTAACTCCAATATCTTTACTCTTATCCTAGTTTTCATAGGCTGACTAGGAACCTTGATGTGCACATAAATGTGCATATTTTTACCACCATATTTAATCTATTTAAATTAAATAAATGATCATATCAGGTATTTTAACTTGTTTAAACCAAAATTCAAATTATTTTCAAATTGTCACATATTCATCTTCATATAGGGGTAAAATATAAACTTGTTTATCGACGGAAATTCTATCGGATTAGAAAACCGTTGAAAAATTTCAAATTAAAATAAACCGCAAGCACACGGCGTACACTTGTAGTACGTGGCGAATACGGGTCAATCCGTAGGGAATTGATGATTTTAAAAATGCTATTCAATCAAATTATACCAATTTGGAATGAAAGTTAAGCTAGAGAATTAGAAAATTAGCTAACTAACTAAAAGAAAAGAAATGCAAATATAATAGTTAAATGATAATTTAGAGAATAAATCCACTCTCTAGATCATGTAGTTCAACACATATGAAATCATGATCTCTCTTTTATGGTCATTAGTGCTTTAATTGATGTGCCTATCATAAGCATGGCATATTTTTGCTATTATTTAGCCAACATAAGCCATCAAACTATAGCACAACCCTTAAACCACTTACTAACTTTCATGAAATTTGACAATGAAAATGAAAATGAAATCTATTTTAAGTATGGCCTATTAACTATTGATTAGAAATATAGACCATCAAATTTTAATTTCAAATCACTTTCTTTTGCCATAATCATATTTTGATGAAGAGGCAATTAGTGTTAGTGATTGTTTAAGCATAGCCTATTTGGTGTCAACAATATAGACAATCAAATTCAAGGCAAAAACAACAATTAAACCACTTCAATCATTCTTCATTAAGCACAAAAAGAGAGCATGAATTAACAAATAGTTGAAGCTACATAATTAGAGAGCTTCATTACCCCTAAATTGAAGGGGTTTAGCCTCTCATATTTTTCATTTTATTAACAAATGTAGCTAGCAACATGAAAGCAAAATGAAAGGAAAATGAAAGCTTAATGAAAAAGAGAGCTAATTAATAAGAATTAGAACTATTCTACATGCATGAAAGTAAATCTACGCTACAACATGAAAGGAAATAAACAAGAAAGGGAAAATATCATATATAAAATTACATAAAAAAAAGAAAAGAAAATTACATGAAAAATAAAAATGGCTAAGTAGCCATGAAAAGAGAAAGAGAAGAGCTTTCTTTTAACTGATTTAAACTAAACTAAGAGAAGGGGGCCTAAGAGAGACTAAGGAAGAGGTTACATGAAGATATGGGATATTTATACAAGTGTTAAACCCTAATTCATATTTTTGGGGAATTCCCAAATTGCCCTTGTAGGAAGTGTGGTGGCCAAGTAATCATTAACATCCACTAATCCTCCACTTAAATGTACATGAAGCTTTAATGTCCTTTTAGCATGTGCTTAGTTCCTAATTGAAAATCAAGGTAAGTGGGTGGGTCCTCCATGATCATCACTTTGAATTATTTCCATCTTCATTTGTTCTCTTCACTCTTGTGCATGCATATATTATCATGAAGCCACCTGTAAAATTCACCAAATTTCCTACAAAACAACATAGAAAATTCCACGTAAATTTTCACAATTTAATAAATGCATAAAATGACCATTTTACCCCTATATGAAGATGAATATGTGACAATTTGAAAATAATTTGAATTTTGGTTTAAACAAGTTAAAATACCCGATATGATCATTTATTTAATTTAAATAGATTAAATATGGTGGTAAAAATATGCACATTTACGTGCATATCAAATACCCCCACACTTATCTTTTTATTCGTTCTCGAATAAAGGAAAACAAAGATAAATCCGTTTTCGTAGGGAGCACGATTGCATTGAGCGTATGTGTGACGACCCAGAATTTTTGAGCATTTGAAATCGGAATATTTAAATTGATTTTGAATATTTAAATGTTAATTTCGAACGTGGATTTCAAATGTCACTATTTGTTTGATAATTAAATTATTGAATTAAATAATTGGAAATTGGGTAAAATGTTGAATCTGTTGTTTCAAGCCTGTTGAAAATATTTTAGAGGCTTGTAAAATTTATATTGATTTTACTAGAGATAGTAGAAGCATTAAATTCGATTTTGAAAGTGTTTTAAATTGAATTTAAAAATAGCCTTCCGAGGAACAGTCTCCGATTTCGACGAAACCAGTTCCATTAGATCCGTAATATTGTATTATTATCAGGTTTCAAATTTCGTAGGGATCGGAGTGGTTGTGTGAGCATACGTTATATAAATGCGCTGGAAGTTACATCGGAAATTTAATTTAAAAAAAATATTGGACACCACTTGTACTTTAGCTGAAATTATATTAACATCGGCCCACATTTTTTCTCTTTCCCCATCGCAGTTTTCCTCTCCATCAAAACACTGTAACTTGTTTTCCCCTGTACGCTACCCTCTCTTTATCAATCACACAAACCCCCTGATTATTTTTTTCTTCTCAGCACAAACGAATCCATGGCCGCGACTTAAAAAAAACGAACAAAACTATTCTTTTCCCTGCTCGTTCGAAATCAAAATCTCGTTCCCCTCTTCTTTTCTAATCCCGTTCGAAGTCGAACTTTTCCTCACATCCAAAATTGGAACCACACTTCCATTTTTTCTCCTCCAATCGAGCCGCTCGAATGAAGGATTGACGCACGTGGTGATTAGAAAGGAGCGGCAGCTCGTCTGGGTCAGGCTTCGAAGTTAGGGTTAGGTCGTGGTAGGACGTCGACATCGTGACGTGGAATCGAGCTCGGGCTCGAGCGCAATGGGGGGATTTCTGGTGATGAGCTTCCGTTTGAGGGTAGTCGCGTGTACATAGCTTCGCAGCGATGAAGAACTCGACTCCGATTCACGTGGTGGCAGGAGTGCTGAGTTTGGGTTCTGTCAGGCAGTGAGGTATCGATTTGTTTTTATTTTATTTATTATCCTTTTCATTTTAAATTTAGATATATATATCTATATACATAACCAGTAAGGGAAATTATAATATAAATATATAAATATATATGCACACATATTTTAAATATATCTGGGAAAAACAGAATTTTAATTTTATTAAGATTAAGTTTTGGAAAAATATATAGGAGTTTAAATGAAATTATTAGATTTTAAAATCCAAATAGATTATTTTTACAAATATATATATGTAGCTTCAAAAGGGAGATAAATTTATTTAATAAACTTATTTCATTTATTTTAGTTACCAAAAACATTTTATTAAAAAGAATTAGTTTAAAATTTAATTATTAATTTAAAATAAAATCACTGGTTAATCAAAATTATCAAATGGAAATTTAATTGTTCGATTTATTCGAATATTAACAAAAATTAATCTAATGTCTGTACAAGGTCTAAATCATGGAGAAGATAACCGGTTTGGATCGGATCTGCATATAAAAAAAGAAAAAGAAATCAAAGGTGAGTTAATCTCACTCAGTGGAATTTTATTTTAAATTTAAT
Organism: Allium fistulosum; assembly: GCA_030737815.1. NCBI lineage: Eukaryota > Viridiplantae > Streptophyta > Magnoliopsida > Asparagales > Amaryllidaceae > Allium > Allium fistulosum. The sequence continues at coordinate 1,136,648,221 of CM060904.1, forward strand.
GGTTAAAATTTAAGTAATTGATTGAATGGTTGAATTGATTTGGATGTGCTATATCATATATAGTAGTATATACCAATATATATATATATTGGCATATGTATATATTGGAGTTGATATTCCCGCAGTATATAGCGGATGAGACCCTATGCGCCGCATAATAGCGGATGATTTTATTTAAAACCCATATACCGCGATATTCCACCTCGAAGTGGAATTGGTATTGTGCTAACGTTTGTGGATGCAGGGAAACAGGTTGGAGGGATCCAACTGGATTCCTCAAAATATTTGATTTGTTTAAATATTCTGTATTCTGAATATTGATATCCTGTGATGATTTTATATTGGATGAAGTGGTTGTTTGAATTGTCCAGTATAATAAATTATAAAATCTATGGAATTGAATTTTTGAAAGGAAATAAAGAATAAAAATTTAAGTAAAATAATTCAAGTGAATTGGAATAAATAATAATGAATTGAAAATAAAATAAAGTGATTTGGAATTTTAACAGATATGAGAAAAGGAAATTTAAATTTACAGAGGAGTAACAAATTTTAAACTAAAGTGATACTTTTTAAAAAGAATAAAGAAATTACTTTTTAAATTCAAGGATTAAATTCTAATTAAAGAGTAAATAAGGAATTTTGGAAATCCGAAAAGGGGTATTTTAGTTGAAAAAGGTTTTAACTTGTAATTAAGGAAAAAAAATCCGAAAGTTATTGTATTTGAAATAAATGAAGTAAATAAGGAAATTTGTTTCAAAATAAAGCAAATTTGAAATCAATTGTAGAATTGATTTAAATGTTTGAAACTGGAAATTTAAAAGAGGAATGAGATTTTGGAATTTATAAACTGGGTTTATAAGTGAAACGAAATATTAGTGGATATTTTAAATATAAATTCAAGGTGGGAATTTATAAAGGGATGTGAATTTGTTTAAAAATAAATGGTGATTTATTTTAGAAAGATGTGTGAGAAAGGAGTATTTTCTCTGGATAGCCAAGTACGATTTCAAAGTAAATTCTTAAATATAAGTTAAAAGTTTTAATGTTGTTTTTAAAAGGCATGTTTAGAAAATTTATTTTTTCTAATATTTAAATTCTAAAGTAAATAATTTTCCAAATCTATTATCGTAATAATTATTTAAAAGGGTGACTAGTATTTTGTTTAAAAAGTGAAAACTTAGATTTATACCTTATAAAGTAACCTTATTTCAAATATTCTTAAAAGTATTATTTTTAATTAAGTATTAAAGTAGTTTTCCAAATTTAAATGTTAAAGTATGGTTTAAAAATAAAGTGTTTTTAAAATTTTATTTTAAAACTAAAATGGTTTTGTACTTGGCGTTTCAGTGGAGGTAAATATTTGGGAAATGTATTCCGTGAGAGGAAACTGTTTTGAAACTATTTTCAAAGGGGTTGAAAATAGAAATATGTGACGACCGCCCATGACCCCTGCACCGAATCTAGAGATAGTGTGCTGTAAAGAGTGCCAGGCGACCATGGACGATTGTCAAGGTAAATTAAAAACAGCAGAATCTATCGTATTACTCACAGTGCATGGATAAAATACAATAGAACATATGTATAGTGAAGCTTTACAGAACAAAATGACATCATATAAAACTTCATAATAGTTGAATACAAGCATCTGAATAGTCAATACAACAAGCCTCACTACAACACTCAGAGAATACAGACAGCGGAACATCCAGTACATATAAGAAGATAATATGCAATCCTCTAGCTCGTCTTCGATATCAGCATCGTGAGAAGAGAACAGCACCTGTCACCTGCTACCTAGTCTGCCCGTCCCAAAAATGGACGAACAGCCCAAGGCAATAAGAATTAAAACATAAAGCCTTGAGTCAGACAACAGTCTTAGTGAGCAGTAAATTAACTAACAACATACCAGAAGAGCATAAAGGAAAAGGAATAGGAATACAACCCTCCCACTCCACCTCTTTCTACAGTGATAGCCCCCAGACACACACTAAGCAGAAGCAACATAACAGAGCATACAATTTAAAGTAAAGTAATAATCATTCGAGTCATACCGCTCTTGAGTCCGAATGACGATACAACCAAACATCCATGACTCTGGCTATCACTGCTATCATTGCTTCGATATCACCGTTAATTGAATGACCGGCACATTCTTTCAGCCGTCCGTCAAGGGCTAATGGAAACCCCGGTTCTAGACATAACTCCCGCATGTCGTCGCAGCCCGTGCCTAGGACTATCGAATCTGCCCAGAGTACTCGACCATCAACAGTTGGCCGTTGGGACTATCGAATCTGCCCAAACGTACTCTTGCTTAGAGCATTCTAGAACCTTCAACAACGATGCTATCCAAGCCTCCTAGTCATCCTCCTCGACGACTATTCTCATATCCATTCATTATCCTCAACTCGAATCATATCACCGAGTTATCAACATGCTTGGAATGATCCCGTCTGGATTAGACCAAGTCTTCATCACATGATTGCCTCGCTTCATCACATCCTCGCAAAGCCTCATCTCAACATCATATCATCAAATCTACGCATAAGAGCTTCATCATCCCGCTACATATACCACGAGCAGCTTACCCAATTCAAGAGCCTTTCTCTTAGCTTTTGAATCATCTTCGGTCTAAATCAAACCATCAATCATCTAATTCATAACAATCAACCAAATCAAACATTAATCCAAGCAATCAAGCATTCAAATATGATCTAAGTAGACAATTATAACAATAATGGCATTTTCGTAATTAAAGAGTAGAAAGTCTAACAAGCATGAAAACATGAGAATTATCTCTACAACTTGATGAATGAACTTGCATAGGTTAATCATACACAAAAATGGTTGTCAAATCATCATGAACAATGGATCTACACTTAGGTTTACAAAAGTGCATAGAAATCACTATTTTAACACCAAATCAAGCCAACAATCTGATCTACTCCTTTGGATCCGTGTGAGAGATAATCACCACTCACCAAATCACCTAAACAACCTCAAATCAACACGCTTCAGATCTGGACAGCGAAGGATCAAGCTTGATCTATCACGAATCCGCTTCAAACGAAGAAATCTCTCTTGAAAAGATGAAGATCTTCAATCTATGCTCTTGAATCTTCAATTTGATCTTCAACTTGGATGGATGGAAGCACTAGATTAGAGTGGAGAAAAAGAAGTGAAGAAGTGTAGAAGTCGAGCTCTCAAAATGGCAGCACTTTGTCGCTTCAAAATCCGGATCCCAAAAATGAAGCCAACCCCCTCTATTTATAGGCAAAATTCCCTAAGTCGTAACTCGGAATTAGGTCGTCTTCGACCTACGACCTAAGACCTTGCCGACCTAAAACCCATACGACCTAACAGCTCTTCGACATAAACAATGCGCGCGACTTAACGAACCAGGTCTCAAGACTTACCATCCCAACTCCTAGGTCGCTCGCGACTTAACACATAGGCTATGACCTACGACTTAACGATATAGCAGCCAAACTCCTAAGTCGGTCACAACATAACACACGCGCCTATACGACCTAACGACTTAGCAGCTTCGCCGACCTAGCAAAGTTACAACCCAACCAAGATACGACTTAACAGAGGGTACGACTCATTATGGTAGCCGACCTACGACTTAGCTAATCTCATCTGTCTACGGCTTAACCATGACACGCCTTAACGACCTATCACTTAACTCAACCCAACGAGTTACGACCTAATCCCTTAAACATCTACGCGACCTAACATAAGTCGCGAACAAACTGGGATACAACCTAACTACTAAGTCGTCTAGACGACTTAACCATCCAATACCCACACTTAGGTCGCTCACAACAGTTTCCTTAGGTCGTTGCCGACCTAACTCTACCCCACGACCTAACCCCAGAATACTTAGGTCGCCTACTACTCTTCCTTAGGTCGCCTAAACCTCTTAAGTCGGTCACGACTTATCACTTAGGTCGGTCACTACCTTAAGTCGGTCAACCACACTTCCTTAACTCGGTTAATTCCTTAAGTCGGCAACTCGACCCAGACTTATCTCTTAACTCGTCCAAACCGACTTAGGACTTAGAAAAATTCTGAACGACTTATCAACAATGCAACCAATTGTCAACTGTTTTACGATGTTTCAATCCATAAAATACGGGTCGTTACATTCTCTCCCCCTTAGGAATTTCGCCCCCGAAATTCCAAACAGCAAAGCAATCAAAGATTATTCTGTACGCCTACCAACCAAAACAATCAACAAACCATGCATCCAATTCTAGCTTAGCGTACAGAATTCTAACACTAGAACAAGTTACAATATCGTGAAATGACACGACACCTTAGGGCCATACCTTGAAGAGTTCAGGATGAGCTGCCTTCATCCTCTCTTCCACCTCCCACGTACAGTCGTTATCATCATCACTCCATTGTATCTTGAGCAACTTAACTATCTTCCTCCTAAGCTGTTCCGTGTCGGTTTCAACAACACGAAGCGGCTTACGAGGTCTTCTACCAACTGGATTAACTTCGAAATCTTCACAGCTATCAGCAGAAACCACTGTATTCGAGTCGTGCACATACTTCCGTAGATATGATACATGAAAAACATTGTGCACACTCGACATCTTCTCTGGCAACTCCAATCTATTAGCGAGTTTTCCAATTCGCTCGATGATCGGGAATGGTCCAACAAATCTCGGAGTCAATTTTCCTTTCTTCCCGAATCGAATAACATTCTTCAGCGAAGAAATCTTCACAAAAACCATATCACCAGCATCAAATTCCAAATCCTTCCGACGCTTATCGGCATAACTCTTCTGGCGGTCTTGGGCTGCCTTCATTCGTTGCCGAATGATCTCTATACAATCTGAAGTCTGCCGAATCATCTCTGGCCCAAGTAACGGTTTTTCTCCAGTTTCCAACCAACATGTCGAAGAGTTACACGGTCTTCCATACAATGCCTCATACGGTGCCATACCAATGCTTGACTAGTAACTGTTGTTGTATGAAAACTCCACCAAATGAAGGTGATCTTCCCATGATCCTCCAAAGTCCAAAACACATGCTCTAAGAAGATCTTCCAAAACTCGGTTGACTCTCTCGGTCTGACCATCTGTTTGAGGGTGATAAGCTGTACTCAAACACAACTCGGTTCCCAACACTTCCTGGAAGCTCTTCCAAAATCCACTAGTGAACAATGGGTCTCGATCGCTCACTATACTCTTCGGAATACCATGGAATCGAACTATCCACTTAACATACAACTCAGCCAACTTTGATGCAGTCCTAGTCGATCGAACAGGAATGAATCGTGCACTCTTAGTCAGATGATCCACAATGACCCAAATCCCTTCATTTCCCGTTCTGGTTCTAGGCAATCCATCGATAAAATCCATCGACACTTGTTCCCACTTCCATGTAGGAACTTCTAATGGCTGAAGCAATCCACTTGGCTTCTTCTGTTCGGCCTTTATCAACTGGCAGTTCATACACTTGGAAATAAAATTTCCAACATCCTTCTTCATACCTTCCCAGTAGTAGGTTCTCTTCATATCCCGATACATCTTATTTCCACCTGGATGAATTGTCAGCTTCGAGTGATGACTTTCCTTCAGAACTTCACTCCTCAATTCATCTATATCGGGAACAACTAGTCGTCCTTGCTTCCGGAGCCAACCCTCTCGATCGACCTCGAATCCTCTATCCTTTTCTGGATCCAATCCAGATTCCAATTCACGGATAATCTTGACAAGCTTATCGTCTCGCTTTTGGCCCTCGCCAATCCTTTCCACAAGAGAAGGTCTTATCGATAAGTTTGCCAACATCTCAGGTTCCAATTCACATCTAGGCCTGAAGTCAAATCCAGCTAAATACTCGAGACTCTTCCATTCTGAAAACATGGCTCCCAATCCTGCATGTCTTCGACTTAACGCATCTGCCACTGTGTTACCTTTTCCCGGAGTATAAGCTATACCAAAATCATATGATGCCAAAAACTCTAGCCAACGTTGCTGCCGAAGATTCAAATCCTTTTGGGAGAAAAGATACGTCAACGACTTATGATCTGTAAACAACTCGAATCGAACTCCCAATAGATAATGTCTCCACATCTTTAGAGCAAAAACAATCGCCGCTAACTCCAAATCATGAGTTGGGTAATTCCTTTCATGCGGCTTCAGTTGTCGACTGGCATACGCAACAACTTTATCCTTCTACATCAGCACTGCTCCAAGTCCAGTACCACATGCGTCGGTGTAAACCACCATCTCATCATTCCCACTTGGAATAGTCAAAACAGGAGCACTCGTCAATCTCTCTTTCAGGATTCCGAAAGCTTGCTCACACTTAGCATCCCAACTGAACACTTGGTTCTTCTTCGTCAATCCTGTTAACGGTGCAGCTATCTTGGAAAAGTCTTTGATAAACCGTCGATAATATCCTGCTAATCCAAGAAAACTTCTCACATTAGATGCATTCTTAGGTCTAACCCAATCCTGGATTGCTGCCACCTTAGCAGGATCAACCGCTATCCCATTTCCAGAAATCACATGGCCTAAGAACCTCACTTCACTCTTCCAGAAGTGACACTTCGAAAACTTGGCCTTCAGCTGATGTTTCCGCAAGATTTCCAAAACAATACGCAAGTGCGTCTTGTGCTCCTCTTCCGTTCTGGAATAAATCAGAATATCATCCACGAACACAAGTACGAACTTGTTCAACTGATCTCTGAACACTCTATTCATAAGATCCACAAAATATGCTGGCGCGTTAGTCAATCCAAATAGCATTACCAGCCACTCAAAGAAACCGGATGGTGTTCGAAAAGCAGTCTTCGGCACACTATCCTTAGCTACTCTCAACTGGTGAAATCCCGTTGCCAAATCCATCTGAGAAAACACCTTAGCCTCGTGAAGCTGATCAAACAAGTCATCTATTCTCGGCAATGGATACTTGTTCTTCTTTGTCACCTTATTCATCTCACAATAATCCACACACAATCTCAACGACCCATCTTCCTTGGTTGCAAACACAACTGGTGCACCCCACTCGGACAAACTACGCCGAATGAATCCTTTCTGCAAAAGATCATCAACTTGCACCCTCAACTCCTGCTGTTCCCTAGGCACCATTCGCCTAAGAGGCATCACAACAGGTCTGGCTCCTTCAACTAGATCTATACGAAACTCAATCTCTCTATGCGGCGGCAACCCTTTGACTTCGTCAAAGACATCCTCGAATCCATTAGCGATTGGCACCGATGACAGTCCATCCCGTGGAACAACCAGCGAATACATGAAGCTCATGAAGACGCCTTCCTCATGCTTACATCGTATTACAACCTTTCGCCCCTCCACATTCTCGACTGTCACTTCCAACCTTTCGCAATCAACCTTTGCCGCATACCTCCTAAGCCAGTCCATACCCAAAATAATTCCGAACCCCGCAAAGTTCAGAACAAAGCAATCACAAACAAAAGAGCAACCATGACTCGATACAACTAGACCACGGCATAACATACACAAACAAGACGAACCCCCGACTGGATTAGTCACAACCAATGGCCTATCAACAATATCCGGTTCCAAACCTAACCGGCCTACGAGTTCACTACAAACAAACGAATGTGACGCCCCAGTATCAAACAAAACTCTAACTGGAACACCACATAGGAAAAGAGTACCTTGAACCACCACACTCTTTCCCTTCTCTTCAGCGGTAGGAGCTTTCGAAGACGATGGAACAGCTCCCAAAGCATAGGCTTGTACAATCTGCTTGTCCCTCCTCGGTTCTGGACAATTCTTCCTGAAATGCCCTGGCTTGTCACAGTTGTGACACTTCATCGGCACCTTCGGATTCTTACAATCCTTCGAGAAATGGCCCTTCTGCTGACAATTGTAGCAAGTCACCTCGCCTTTCGGCTTCTTCTGGCCATCCTTACCCTTCTGCTGCTGCTGCTTCCTCTTCTTGTTCCCACCCTGCTGGGGTTTAGACTCTTCCCTGGTCACAGCAACAACTGATCCTTCCTTAGGAAACAGACTCTCATGACTAAGAGCTTTCTCCACAAGCTTCTCAAATGAATCATCCAAATGATCCACCAACTGCCTCCCAAGATAACTGTCCAAGCCTGTCACAAACTTTTCATTCTTCTGATATGCAGATTCAATATATGACCGGGCATACTTGGACAACGCTTCAAACTCAGAAACATACTCAAGAACTGGTCTTCCTCCCTGCTTGAGCTCCACAAACTTCTTGAATAGAACAGACTTCTGAGCTGTAGAAATGAACTTAGCTTCAAATCTGACTTGGAATTGCTCCCAAGTAATCTCTTCCTCTGGAGTATTGATGGTAATAGAGTTCCACCAATCAGAAGCTCTCCCTTGAAGCTGCCTCGATACCAACTTCCTCTTAGTTGCATCATCAATTTCCAAATCACCAAAGATCCTTCTACAAGCATCTATCCATCTCTGGACTTCGATAGTTGATTCTGTTCCCAAGAAAACCTTCCCTCCAAGAGCAGTATAATCCTTGCACAACTTAGCAAAATCCACTGGTTTCGGAGTTTGGACTTGAACTCCAACATCTACTGCTGCCCCTGGAACTGGTATCCTTCTCATGATCGAAGTCATCATAGCTTCGAACATAGCTGCATAATCAGCAGTCCCCTCAGTAGCACGGCCTTCCCTAGCAGCTGGTCTCCCTCTTCGACTCATTCTCAATATCTATAAAAAGGAATGATCAGAACATCTAGAGAAACAACTGCATAAAGGACTCAAACTCTACCAAGCTACTATATTATATATATAGTAATCATCCATCAAAATACAATTACGTCTCTCATACGTAGTTACGTCAGCGAGCGTTGGGTAAAATCGATTAACCAATGCTCTGATACCAAATGTGACGACCGCCCATGACCCCTGCACCGAATCTAGAGATAGTGCACTGTAAAGAGTGCCAGGCGACCATGGACGATTGTCAAGGTAAATTAAAAACAGCAGAATCTATCGTATTACTCACAGTGCATGGATAAAATACAATAGAACATATGTATAGTGAAGATTTACAGAACAAAATGACATCATATAAAACTTCATAATAGTTGAATACAAGCATCTGAATAGTCAATACAACAAGCCTCACTACAACACTCAGAGAATACAGACAGCGGAACATCCAGTACATATAAGAAGATAATATGCAATCCTCTAGCTCGTCTTCGATATCAGCATCGTGAGAAGAGAACAGCACCTGTCACCTGCTACCTAGTCTGCCCGTCCCAAAAATGGACGAACAGCCCAAGGCAATAAGAATTAAAACATAAAGCCTTGAGTCAGACAACAGTCTTAGTGAGCAGTAAATTAACTAACAACATACCAGAAGAGCATAAAGGAAAAGGAATAGGAATACAACCCTCCCACTCCACCTCTTTCTACAGTGATAGCCCCCAGACACACACTAAGCAGAAGCAACATAACAGAGCATACAATTTAAAGTAAAGTAATAATCATTCGAGTCAAGGGCGATGTTTTCCAAGTACCAAGGCCTAAATCAGATAAGCACCCAGAAAATACCGCTCTTGAGTCCGAATGACGATACAACCAAACATCCATGACTCTGGCTATCACTGCTATCATTGCTTCGATATCACCGTTAATTGAATGACCGGCACATTCTTTCATCCGTCCGTCAAGGGCTAATGGAAACCCCGGTTCTAGACATAACTCCCGCACGTCGTCGCAGCCCGTGCCTAGGACTATCGAATCTGCCCAGAGTACTCGACCATCAACAGTTGGCCGTTGGGACTATCGAATCTGCCCAAACGTACTCTTGCTTAGAGCATGCTAGAACCTTCAACAACGATGCTATCCAAGCCTCCTAGTCATCCTCCTCGACGACTATTCTCATATCCATTCATTATCCTCAACTCGAATCATATCACCGAGTTATCAACATGCTTGGAATGATCCCGTCTGGATTAGACCAAGTCTTCATCACATGATTGCCTCGCTTCATCACATCCTCGCAAAGCCTCATCTCAACATCATATCATCAAATCTACGCATAAGAGCTTCATCATCCCGCTACATATGCCACGAGCAGCTTACCCAATTCAAGAGCCTTTCTCTTAGCTTTTGAATCATCTTCGGTCTAAATCAAACCATCAATCATCTAATTCATAACAATCAACCAAATCAAACATTAATCCAAGCAATCAAGCATTCAAATATGATCTAAGTAGACAATTATAACAATAATGGCATTTTCGTAATTAAAGAGTAGAAAGTCTAACAAGCATGAAAACATGAGAATTATCTCTACAACTTGATGAATGAACTTGCATAGGTTAATCATACACAAAAATGGTTGTCAAATCATCATGAACAATGGATCTACATGGATCTACACTTAGGTTTACAAAAGTGCATAGAAATCACTATTTTAACACCAAATCAAGCCAACAATCCGATCTACTCCTTTGGATCCGTGTGAGAGATAATCACCACTCACCAAATCACCTAAACAACCTCAAATCAACATGCTTCAGATCTGGACAGCGAAGGATCAAGCTTGATCTATCACGAATCCGCTTCAAACGAAGAAATCTCTCTTGAAAAGATGAAGATCTTCAATCTATGCTCTTGAATCTTCAATTTGATCTTCAACTTGGATGGATGGAAGCACTAGATTAGAGTGGAGAAAAAGAAGTGAAGAAGTGTAGAAGTCGAGCTCTCAAAATGGCAGCACTTCGTCGCTTCAAAATCCGGATCCCAAAAATGAAGCCAACCCCCTCTATTTATAGGCGAAATTCCCTAAGTCGTAACTCGGAATTAGGTCGTCTCCGACCTACGACCTAAGACCTTGCCGACCTAAAACCCATACGACCTAACAGCTCTTCGACCTAAACAATGCGCGCGACTTAACGAACCAGGTCTCAAGACTTACCATCCCAACTCCTAGGTCGCTCGCGACTTAACACATAGGCTACGACCTACGACTTAACGATATAGCAGCCAAACTCCTAAGTCGGTCACAACATAACACATGCGCCTATACGACCTAACGACTTAGCAGCTTCGCCGACCTAGCAAAGTTACAACCCAACCAAGATACGACTTAACAGAGGGTATGACTCATTATGGTAGCCGACCTACGACTTAGCTAATCTCATCTGTCTACGGCTTAACCATGACACGCCTTAACGACCTATCACTTAACTCAACCCAACGAGTTACGACCTAATCCCTTAAACATCTACGCGACCTAACATAAGTCGCGAACAAACTGGGATACAACCTAACTACTAAGTCGTCTAGACGACTTAACCATCCAATACCCACACTTAGGTCGTTCACAACAGTTTCCTTAGGTCGTTGCCGACCTAACTCTACCCCACGACCTAACCCCAGAATACTTAGGTCGCCTACTACTCTTCCTTAGGTCGCCTAAACCTCTTAAGTCGGTCACGACTTATCACTTAGGTCGGTCACTACCTTAAGTCGGACAACCACACTTCCTTAACTCGGTTAATTCCTTAAGTCGGCAACTCGACCCAGACTTATCTCTTAACTCGTCCAAACCGACTTAGGACTTAGAAAAATTCTGAACGACTTATCAACAATGCAACCAATTGTCAACTGTTTTACGATGTTTCGATCCGTAAAATATGGGTCATTACAAAATATATCTTGCGAAGATATTGAGGTTAATAAATAATTTGGGTAATTATTTATTGTTTGATGGATGTTATGTGTTAATTGATAGATAAATAACCGACTATCAATATTGGCCAAATGCGTTGATCGTTTCGAAGAGTCCGGGATCGAGATTAATTTCTCGAAAACCACTTCGATCCGGTTTGTACGTTTCGTGGGGAAATGAGTTTGATATTGAAGATAAAAAGGGGTTTAGTTCCATTCGAACCCGGGACGGACTTGTATGGATGAATGCTTTCGGACATCGTCAGGGGACAATGGACATTCTAAGTGAAACGTTCTATAAAGGTAACGTTTAGCCTCAGGCCTCATCAACCGGGAATGACTGAAAATCAGGGGTTATGCAGCAAGGCTTCGTGGGTAGCGCCCACTTGAGAGTAGGGTCATCCATGTCTAGAGGTCCCTTTTATTTCGGCTTAGTGGTGCGGTTGCTGATCCCAACCGTGGGGTGATCTTATTTGGAATTGCCCATAGGTGATTCCGGTCTTGTGTTGTAGGGGAGCAGACGTACTCCTCGGTACTGTGATCTAGGCCACGTACTGTGACAGGTGGTACCCCAGTGCCTAGTCATTCATTGGAAATCCATTCTCCCTACGTGCCTTGTACGGTATTTGTTTATATACCTAGTATGCTGGAATTTAATGAATGTAATAATTTCGGCTATTTTATAAGTATTTGTAAATAGACACTATTATAATATCAGAGGATTTCTATGAAAAAGTGTTTTAGCTATCGTAAGGTAAAAACCCGACATGTTTATTTGTGGCGTGGTCTTACGAGATGCTTTTATTTTCAAAGGGATTTCTGAAACTTTAATAATAAATTTGAGTGTGATTTTCTCACGCTGGTATTCCAGACTGACTCGGGTATTGTTTTATATGATGCTCGGGTCAGACCGAGTATTATAGGATACAGGATATGATGCTGTGGAGCTCAGGAGACGAGCTGGATGTCGATACGTATCTCCCGTATTTTTTATACATATATTCCGCTGTGTTGATTTTCTATACTCTGTTGTATTGAGGATATGATATGATTATTGTCCAGTTGTATGTAAGTGAACTCTGATGTATACTTTGATGATGTATTGTATAAAACAGATATAGTTTAATTTGTGTAAAGATCTGTTTGTATATATTATATTTTATTCCGCTGCGATGGTTAGATTCTGATGTTGTTTTCTGTTTTCTCTTCTTCTTTAACACTAATGGTTCGATTTTCCGGGGCTGGAAAGTCGGATCGTTACATTTGGTATCAGAGCGAAGGTTGGCGATAACCTTAGCTCTGGTGGGAATTTTGAGAGTATTAATAGATATGAGCGCGTATTTGTTAGTGGATATAAAATGATTTTATATTGTGTTGGTTGGTTTATTGAGTAGTTTATGGATTCTGGTCAATGCGAGTAATTAACGTTATTGATAGGGCTCTCTAAACACTCGAATAGAACAATTCGACACAATATTGTTTTAAATGGGGTAAATGAAATAATTTTACCCAAATTATTTTGTATATAAAAGAAATAATTTTTCGAAAATTATTATAGTTATATATTTGGATGCTTGGTTGTTAGAAAATGATAATAATGAATTAATCTCATTATTGAGTAGAAATTGAAAACTTATAACCTAAGTTGAAGAATAAATTTATATAACAAATGGAATTTGAGAGTGTAGGTTATAAATGTAATTTATGAATTCAAATAAACTTTATATATATACAATTGGGATTGTAATTTTGAACTGAAATTCCAGAGTAAGGTTTGAATATCAAATTGGTTGGATTTTGAATTTGGAATGTTGGGAAAAGTTTAAATTCCTGGGATTTGGAAATGGTTTTCAAAGAGTTTGGAGAAATAATAAGTGGTACTATTTTAGAAATATTTTGTTGGAATTGAAATCTGGTGAGGTTTGGGATTTAAAAATATTTGAAATGTTTTAAAGAGATAAAAGCATTTAATTCTCTTTCGGTCGCTGGAAAATAACTTCGGTGATGACTGCAGCATCATCGATGTCTACTTTCGAGTTTCCAAAGAGAAATTGCTACCAAACTGTTTTAATTTGGAAAATGATTGTGAACTCGGTTGGTTTTGAAATTCAAGGGGGTAATTGAATTTACCAAAGGAGTTTGGATATAGTTGATTTCAAAAGTGATTTTGAAAATTTTGGAAAATTGTTTAAAACTCTGGAATCTTATTTAAAGATGTTTATGGAATGATAAAATATATATTGGCTAAATAAAAATATACTAGACTAAATAAATGTAACAAAATAAGTATTGAATTGGAATAAATAAGCTTCGGCAGCTTATAAAAGAATTGAAACAGTATTGAAATAAAATGAATCTCTGGTTAAAAGTAAAAGTGTGAGTGGAATTGATTTTATATGGATGGAAGTATGGATATAAATAAAATGTGACTTATAAAATTTAAAGATTGAATAAATAAGCCAAATAAAATTGTTTTGTATTTTGGGAAAATAGATAAAATCCAGAACTTGAATTATGAAATAGGTTAAACTCAAGTAAAATGATTAGAGTCATTTTTAAAATAAAATTCAAATATTGGATAAAAATGTTGAATGAACTACTTAATAAATTAGTGGAATATGGAAATGAACTCGAGTTGAAAAATAAATTGGTTAAATGGAAGTTGAAATAACTTGGAAAAAAATAAACAAACAACTTAAGTAAAGTGTGAAATGGTTGTGTCGAGTTGCATGAAATGAAATGCAAGCTGAATACAAATTGATGTGACAAATGTTAGGTTTGTAAATGAATTGATAATGTGAGTTGGGAATTAAAATGGATAAAGAGAATGGGGTTATTGAATTGATGAGAATCAAATAAAATGAGAATGAACTTAAGTTATGAATTGAAATGATTTGAAGTAAAATTAATTTATGCTTAAATTTATGGAAGCTTGGCTTTGGATGAAAATGAAAGTCCATTAAATAAAAGTTTGAGTTCAATTACTTAGGAAATGGTTATTAATATGCAATTGAAATAGGTGTCAAAACCATACACTACGCCATAAATGGCCTACTGCAACACAAAAAAAATGTTGGCTCAGGCCCGAAAAATGTTGCCATAGGTCTATGGCAACACTTTTAGGGTGATGCAATTTTTGCCGTTGCCTTAGACCTCAAAGGCAACATTTTGACTATCTAAGGCAACATAAGTAATATTGTTGCAATAGAACCCTATTTGGGTCTATGGCAACACCCATAGGTATCTGTAGCAACATTCCAAAATGTTGCTATAGATATGAACTTTTTGAATTTGTGGGGCCCACAATGTAGAGCATATTTGATTTTTTAATAAAAAAAAATATTTATTTAATAAAATGCTATTACACAGAATTTGATATTTAAACAGTAATTTATTTAAATAAATATTTTATTTCAACATTTGAAATAGTACAAATTCCTGACTCCACTATTTTACAATTCAATGATATATAACATCGATATTCACATATACAGATATTCCTCACTACATCACTCAGTTCACTCATTACATATACAGTTTCAATTTATACATACACCGACACTGACAAATATATGCCGAGCCGAAGGCGAGCCGAGTGCCGAGCCGAAGGCGAGCCGAGTGCCGAGCCGAAGGCGAGCCGAGTGCCGAGCCGAAGGCGAGCCGAGTGCCGAGTCGAAGGCGAGCCGAGTGCCGAGCCGAAGGCGAGCCGAGAAGCGGGTCCGGGCGCAGCGCCGGCGGGGGTCCGGGGCACCGCAGTCCTGGCGGGGGTCCGGGGCACCGCCCGATTCATCCGATTTTGGAAGATCGAGCCTTCTTTGAAACCTGTCTTCAGCTCATGCATTCATACACTCATGCACATTTGATTTGACTCTGTCTTCAAGCTTGTATCCAGCTGTCCAGTCTTCAATACCTGTCACATATAATTCAAAAGCAGTAATCTGGAAAATAATATTTAACTCAAACAGAAAATGAAAATATTTTTGTTATAATATTTGCCTCAGGTATTTGGGTTGTTTCTTTTCATAAGTGCATAAGCCAGACATGAATGCAACACATGGATACAAGGACACGGCACAAGGTCAAACCCGAGTCATCGACTGGATTCAACTCAGGGCCAAGCAACCAACAAAACAAACAAGAACCAGGTTCAGCAAAATATAGACAAGCCAGTGCAAGAACACAGCAGTACACATAGGCAGCCCATCAAGCAAAAACAGTGAATGCATCAGGCATGTACAAGGGAAACATAGGCAGTAATATGATATACAGAGGACTTGGAGCACCAGTTCATGTTCTGGTTTAACAAATGCAGCAGAAAGGAGCTAACAAGCTCAGACCATACATCATCGCAATCCAACATACCAATACATCATCGCAATCCAACATACCAGATTTATCAAAGTCCAACAGAAAGATTAAACCCGAGATTATAGGAAATAAAGCCTATAAATAAATCCCAATTCATCATCGGCAAAAGCATGCGAGTGTAACCAAAATCGAGAACAATCAAGTAAACCAGAAGGCATAAAACATACCAAATAATATCACATCGCACCCGACGACGAAGTCAAAGCAATTCGAGCAATCAATCAAGGAATTGAAACTGGTTTTATGATTGCTGGCCAATTTGAAAATTTAAGCGGCATTCTCTCAAACAAGAAATCTGCGTTTGACATCTTCCTTGAATCCGAAAATGGTACTTTTTGTAGCAATCGAGCAAAGCTTCATCAGAATCGAACTTCTTCTGAACATTGGCGAGAAAGATTCAAGCATCAGATCTGGTCGAAGTATCATAAATTGCCAACCCTGCCGTCACGAAACCACCAGATTCGAGGAACAGCGGCTGAGCCACAACTATCGCCGACGTATCCTCCTCGATGGGTCCGTTAAGGTAGATGACGCGCTCTTTGAGAAGCCAGGAAAAGATATCGCAGGCACGCTGGCCACGGGATGTGTGCTCGATGACCATCGGAATCAGGCTGTAGAAACGGCGGTGGGGTAGTGGAGTTTTGTTGGGGGCTGCGGTTGGTAGGATTTGGGAGAGGTTGCGTATCGACATGTAGGCAACAGCAGCGAAATTGGGGTGAGAACGAAATGGGAACGAAAATATGATTTGGAAATTAGGGATTTGGAAATTGGGGATTTGGATTTGGAAATTGGGGGTGAGAACGAAATGGTATGAACAGTAAAGCGGGAAAACGAAAATTTAGGGCAAAATGTAGCGGTGATCCATGTTAACAATCAGATTAAATGTAGACCGTTGGATCGTATTCACGCGGATTGCTAATTTTATTAATTTTTTAATTTGAAAACATCTATAGCAACACTATATAAAAATGTTGCATCGTGTTACACTTGTTTAGCTAGAGCAACACATTTTTATGGCTAAGGTAACACTAAAAATACAACGTTGCGGTAGGACCAAAATTTTATAGCTATCGCAACATTTTAGCTGGCAACACCTTGCAAAAATGTTGCAGAAGGTCATTTATGGCGTAGTGATATAAATTGCTTATGAAAGTTATTTTGGGTATATTGCTTATGTTATACATGTGTTTAGCTATTGTAATTAAGTGAAATGCTAATAAACTTTGAATATCGTCAGTAACCTGTTTAAATTGAGTTAGTACAGGTACCGGGAAGCCGTTTGGCTGGATTTGATTGCGAAATTTGCTAAAATAAATAGCTGCTTTCTTAAAAATGCTAAAATAAGGTACGCTTATGAAAAAAATTCAAAATAGGAAATATGAACTGCTTATATTGATATATATTGTGATTTCCGGCCTGAGGCCGATGTATATACATATTTGTGCATCCTGCGATATCGCAGAAGTCCCTCCGTACAAGGGAGACTTTGCCAAAAATTTCCGTAAATTTCGGGAGTTAGAACATTTTTGAAAATTTTTGGACATTTTCACTAACGGCAAATGGAAAATTTGGTTACCAAATGGAATTGGAACTGAATAATTGAAATCTATTTTAAAAGTGAATGTAAAGTAAGTGAAATCGAAGGAACTAAAGAAAATAAAGTTCACAAAAAAAAATTAATTGAGATTTAAATTAATTAGTAAGTGTAACTGATTGAATATTCGAAGTGGAAGATAAATTGAATTCAAGTGGAATTGTAAAGACAAAAGTGAAAAAAATTTGAATATAAACTTCAAGAATGAAGTGAAACAAATCCAAGAAGTATATAAAATGTTTATCTTGAACTTAAGAAATGAATAGTGAATTCTTAAGTAAATTTGGTATTGGAAGTATGCTAAGTGAATAATTGAATTAAGGTTAAAATTTGAAGTTGTGAAATGAGAAAATTGTGGATAAGTGGATGTAGTCAAAATGAATGTGAATAAAAAGGAAATTGATATAATTGATAATCAATTGGAATTTATACGTAGGATGTACGTATATTATTTTATTCGCATAACGATTTGATCCAGAATTCGAGCACAGAATTTCGAGATAGTTATATCGATCCGAGTTAGGATTTTTCACTCGATTTTCGACGGCGAACCTGGATATGGATTGTTGATTGATTCTGGAAATTCTCTATCATAGTTACGGCTATGCAAGGAGAATGACGGTTTCTGATCAAGAAACCAAATCTGAGTCCGCACAAGGAAGTTGGGTGAACGATACTAGTTCCGAAGTGAAATTGTGTGATCGAAGGAGCGATCGAATTTGGTTTTGCGTAAGGATGAGATATGTGCATCGTACAGGTTTAAGTAAAACAAATATTGAAAATTTGTAAAGGAATGTATAAAATGGTTTGAAGCTGAAATTGAATATTATTGCTTAGTAAGGATATACAGGTGTATAAAGCAATGGATAAATTGGAATTTTTGATTTCAGAATATTAAATTTAATGGGCCCACAAAAAGGTATGTATTTGAATTTCCGTATGAAATTTGACTAGGGTTTTGGATCTAGCCACTTGGCTTTTTGTTTTTTTTGAGATTTGGGGGCCGTAGAGCCATTTTTGTAATAGTACTGAGCTAGCCGCGCAAAGGAGACGTAGGAAAAATTTTCGGAAATTTAGGGAGTTAGAAAAATTTTGAAAAATTGATAATTTAAAACTTGAATGCAAATTTAAATTTGAATGTTGAGTAAATGATATTGATTGGGAACTGTGAATGAGTTCGGGAAGTTAGTGGAAGCGATAGTGACCTTAATACAAAAATTTATTTGGGCAAGTTGCTTAAAAACTATTTGGGTGAGGAAATAGTTAATGAGTTATGAATCGTTCTTCATAACCAGTAATTTCGGGGACGAAATTCTTTTAGGGGGGAGGAATGTGACGACCCGGAATTTTTGAGCATTTGAAATCGGAATATTTAAATTGATTTTGAATATTTAAATGTTAATTTCGAACGTGGATTTCAAATGTCACTATTTGTTTGATAATTAAATTATTGAATTAAATAATTGGAAATTGGGTAAAATGTTGAATCTGTTGTTTCAAGCCTGTTGAAAATATTTTAGAGGCTTGTAAAATTTATATTGATTTTACTGGAGATAGTAGAAGCATTAAATTCGATTTTGAAAGTGTTTTAAATTGAATTTAAAAATAGCCTTCCGAGGCACAATCTCGGATTTCGACGAAACCAGTTCCATTAGATCCGTAATATTGTATTATTATCGGGTTTCAAATTTCGTAGGGATCGGAGTGGTTGTGTGAGCATACGTTACATAAATGCGCTGGAAGTTACATCGGAAATTTAATTTTTAAAAAAAATATTGGACAACACTTGTACTTTAGCTGAAATTATATTAACATCAGCCCACATTTTTTTCTCTTTCCCCATCGCAGTTTTCCTCTCCATCAAAACACTGTAACTTGTTTTCCCCTGTACGCTACCCTCTCTTTATCAATCACACAAACCCCCTGATTCTTTTTTTCTTCTCAGCACAAACGAATACATGGCCGCGACTTAAAAAAAACGAACAAATCTATTCTTTTCCCTGCTCGTTCGAAATCAAAATCTCGTTCCCCTCTTCTTTTCTAATCCCGTTTGAAGTCGAACTTTTCCTCACACCCAAAATTGGAACCACACTTCCATTTATTCTCCTCCAATCAAGCCGCTCGAATGAAGGATTGACGCACGTGGTGATTAGAAAGGAGCGGCAGCTCGTCTGGGTCAGGCTTCGAAGTTAGGGTTAGGTCGTGGTAGGACGTCGACATCGTGACGTGGAATCGAGCTCGGGCTCGAGCGCTATGGGGGGGATTTCTGGTGATGAGCTTCCGTTTGAGGGCAGTCGCATGTACATAGCTTCGCAGCGATGAAGAACTCGACTCTGATTCACGTGGTGGCAGGAGTGCTGAGTTTGGGTTCTGTCAGGCGATGAGGTATCGATTTGTTTTTATTTTATTTATTATCCTTTTCATTTTAAATTTAGATATATATATCTATATACATAACCAGTAAGGGAAATTATAATATAAATATATAAATATATATGCACACATATTTTAAATATATCTGGGAAAAACAGAATTTTAATTTTATTAAGATTAAGTTTTGGAAAAATATATAGGAGTTTAAATGAAATTATTAGATTTTAAAATCCATATAGATTATTTTTACAAATATATATATGTAGCTTCAAAAGGGAGATAAATTTATTTAATAAACTTATTTCATTTATTTTAGTTACCAAAAACATTTTATTAAAAAGAATTAGTTTAAAATTTAATTATTAATTTAAAATAAAATCACTGGTTAATCAAAATTATCAAATGGAAATTTAATTGTTCGATTTATTCGAATATTAACAAAAATTAATCTAATGTCTGTACAAGGTCTAAATCATGGAGAAGATAACCGGTTTGGATCGGATCTGCATATAAAAAAAGAAAAAGAAATCAAAGGTGAGTTAATCTCACTCAGTGGAATTTTATTTTAAATTTAATGGTTAAAATTTAAGTAATTGATTGAATGGTTGAATTGATTTGGATGTGCTATATCATATATAGTAGTATATACCAATATATATATATTGGCATATGTATATATTGGAGTTGATATTCCCGCAGTATATAGCGGATGAGACCCTATGCGCCGCATAATAGCGGATGATTTTATTTAAAACCCATATACCGCGATATTCCACCTCGAAGTGGAATTGGTATTGTGCTAACGTTTGTGGATGCAGGGAAATAGGTTGGAGGGATCAAACTGGATTCCTCAAAATATTTGATTTGTTTAAATATTCTGTATTCTGAATATTGATATCCTGTGATGATTTTATATTGGATGAAGTGGTTGTTTGAATTGTCCAGTATAATAAATTATAAAATCTATGGAATTGAATTTTTGAAAGGAAATAAAGAATAAAAATTTAAGTAAAATAATTCAAGTGAATTGGAATAAATAATAATGAATTGAAAATAAAATAAAGTGATTTGGAATTTTAACAGATATGAGAAAAGGAAATTTAAATTTACAGAGGAGTAACAAATTTTAAACTAAAGTGATACTTTTTAAAAAGAATAAAGAAATTACTTTTTAAATTCAAGGATTAAATTCTAATTAAAGAGTAAATAAGGAATTTTGGAAATCCGAAAAGGGGTATTTTAGTTGAAAAAGGTTTTAACTTGTAATTAAGGAAAAAAAATCCGAAAGTTATTGTATTTGAAATAAATGAAGTAAATAAGGAAATTTGTTTCAAAATAAAGCAAATTTGAAATCAATTGTAGAATTGATTTAAATGTTTGAAACTGGAAATTTAAAAGAGGAATGAGATTTTGGAATTTATAAACTGGGTTTATAAGTGAAACGAAATATTAGTGGATATTTTAAATATAAATTCAAGGTGGGAATTTACAAAGGGATGTGAATTTGTTTAAAAATAAATGGTGATTTATTTTAGAAAGATGTGTGAGAAAGGAGTATTTTCTCTGGATAGCCAAGTACGATTTCAAAGTAAATTCTTAAATATAAGTTAAAAGTTTTAATGTTGTTTTTAAAAGGCATGTTTAGAAAATTTATTTTTTCTAATATTTAAATTCTAAAGTAAATAATTTTCCAAATCTATTATCGTAATAATTATTTAAAAGGGTGACTAGTATTTTGTTTAAAAAGTGAAAATTTAGATTTATACCTTATAAAGTAACCTTATTTCAAATATTCTTAAAAGTATTATTTTTAATTAAGTATTAAAGTAGTTTTCCAAATTTAAATGTTAAAGTATGGTTTAAAATAAAGTGTTTTTAAAATTTTATTTTAAAACTAAAATGGTTTTGTACTTGGCGTTTCAGTGGAGGTAAATATTTGGGAAATGTATTCCGTGAGAGGAAACTGTTTTGAAACTATTTTCAAAGGGGTTTGAAAATAGAAATATATCTTGCGAAGATATTGAGGTTAATAAATAATTTGGGTAATTATTTATTGTTTGATGGATGTTATGGATGTTAATTGATAGTTAAATAACCGACTATCAATATTGGCCAAATGCGTTGATCGTTTCGAAGAGTCCGGGATTGAGATTAATTTCTCGAAAACCACTTCGATCCGGTTTGTACGTTTCGTGGGGAAACGAGTTTGATATTGAAGATAAAAAGGGGTTTAGTTCCGTTCGAACCCGGGACGGACTTGTATGGATGAATGCTTTCGGACATCGTCAGGGGACGATGGGCATTCTAAGTGAAACGTTCTATGAAGGTAACGTTTAGCCTCAGGCCTCATCAACCGGGAATGACTGAAAATCAGGGGTTATGCAGCAAGGCTTCGTGGGTAGCGCCCACTTGAGAGTAGGGTCATCCCTGTCTAGAGGTCCCTTTTATTTCGGCTTAGTGGTGCGGTTGCTGATCCCAATCGTGGGGTGATCTTATTTGGAATTGCCCATAGGTGATTCCGGTCTTGTGTTGCAGGGGAGCGGGCGTACTCCTCGGTACTGTGATCTAGGCCACGTACTGTGACAGGTGGTACCCCAGTGCCTAGTCATTCGTTGGAAATCCATTCTCCCTACGTTCCTTGTACGGTATTTGTTTGTATACCTAGTATGCTGGAATTTAATAAATGTAACAATTTCGGCTATTTTATAAGTATTTGTAAATAAACACTATTATAATATCAGAGGATTTCTATAAAAAGTGTTTTAGCTATCGTAAGGTAAAAACCCGACATGTTTATTTATGGCGTGGTCTTACGAGATGCTTTTATTTTCAAAGGGATTTCTGAAACTTAATAATAAATTTGAGTGTGATTTTCTCACGCTGGTATTCCAGACTGACTCGGGTATTTTTTTATATGATGCTCGGGTCAGACCGAGTATTATAGGATACAGGATATGATGCTGTGGAGCTTAGGAGATGAGCTGGATGTCGATACGTATCTCCCGTATTTGTTTATACATATATTCCGCTGTGTTGATTTTCTATACTCTGTTGTATTGAGGATATGATATGATTATTGTCCAGTTGTATGTAAGTGAACTCTGATGTATACTCTGATGATGTATTGTATAAAACAGATATAGTTTAATTTGTGTAAAGATCTGTTTGTATATATTATATTTTATTCCGCTGCGATGGTTAGATTCTGATGTTGTTTTCTGTTTTTTCTTCTTCTTTAACACTAATGGTTCGATTTTCCGGGACTGGAAAGTCGGATCGTTACAGTATGCAACAAGTCGTTAAACCTCTGGGTGTCCCCAGTAGGACGAATGTTGTCTCGTGAGGGTTTTCAGCGGATACTGCCCACAAAATCCAAATGCAAAGTGAAAATATTTACAGAATGCAAGATTTATTTACAATGGGATGAATGCAAGTTTTTGAAAATATTTACAAATGAAGGATTCACTTTCAATTCGACACTCATAAGTTAAATATAGGTTTTGGTCATTGTTTTGAAAATTTTAAGTCATTTACTTGTCAAAATTTCCAACAAAAATCAAGTTATCATAGCAAATAGACAATGGTTTAAATCGTTGTTTCGGTTGATAACAAAGTGTAACTATGAAATAGATCCTTAGTTGATTATCAAAGTTTATTAAAGTGGTACTTTCATTTCTTTTCAATAACAAGTCAAATCAAATAAGTTAAAACAATGCTTGGATTTCAATTGCTTACTCTCTCCATATTTTTCTTTTGAAAATTTTGTTGATATTAGCAATATTTACATATGCCTAACTCAGATAAACTGAGGCCAGATATATTACCCATGCACTGCCTTGCGGACTGATGTGAGGGGAATACAGAGCGTGGCGAGTGAACACTTATTGACTGTAGGCGTTATTAGTAAAATAATTTTTATACACACACACCTAACTCAGATGAACTGAGGCCAGATATATCGATCGTCCATTGCCTTTCGGGCTTACGTGAGAAGGGTACAGAGCATGGTGAGTGAACACACAAGTGTGAACACATGACTCTAGGTGTTTATTAAGAAAATATATACATATATGCAAGGAACATTTTTTTGTGGGAGAGAGTTTCGCAAAATCATCTTAGCATCATTTAACTTAGAAGACAAAAAAAATGTTACTTTAAATCAACCACTTTTTAAAACAAAGATTTTCAATTAGGATATATTTCATAATTAACACGTATGAATCTTCCTATATACTAATTAAACCATTGTTATTTGTAATCAAACTTCGTTTTTATTTTTGTTAAGACAAATAAATTTTCAAAAATTTCAATTTAATTAACCAAAACCATATATTTATCCTATAGTGTTTCTTTTAAAAATAAATAAAAAATGCTTAACAATTTATTTTATTTTATTTTTGAGATTTTTTTTTAATTTTAGAAAGAAAAATTAAAAATAAACCATGAAAAATTTAAAAATGATGATGAGTCTCCCCCCACACTTGATTTTGACTATGTCCCCATAGTCAACCCAAGTGGAAGGAGAAAAATAAAAATAAAACATGACCTTTATTTAAATGAAAATTAACGGTATTTACACGAGATCAGAAAGTATATTGTCAAAAAGTAAATGAAACGGTCTTCCAAAGACTGATTCATTTGTCTCGTCAAGTATGCGAGACACAGCTTAAGCTCGAAAAACCAAACGATAGAAGATTTCAAAGTTGAATATTGATTTGGAAAAATGAATGTCGTTTTATTAAAAATCATAAGAGTTATTTCCTTTTTGATGATTTTTGGGGTTGATAAAACAATTGATTGAAATTCAAGTTTATTTTCACCAAATTGAAAGTCAAGTTCATCATCAACAAATTTTTCAAAATTATTGATTTCAAAATTGAAATGGTGATTTAAATCTTCCCCTTGAGAATTTAACAACTCATTTTCGAAAAGTCCAAAGAAATTGTGTTCATTAAATTCGTCTTCTTTTGTTGGATTATCAATAACTTCATTACATATGCCAAGTTCAAAATCGAAGGTTGTTGTATTTAAATTTTTGAAATCAGAAAAAGGTAGATCAAATTTTAAATCACGTTTCTCACCCTCAAAAGAATTTAAATCCAAGTCAATCACCAAATTTTCAACAACTTCGCTAAGATTTTCGTTTTCAATTTCAAAAGTTGTTATTTGAAAATCGTCGATTTGGGTAAAAGATGGATTATTACTTAACTAGTCACACGTTGGGATTTGGTTTTGTTGTTCACGTTGTTTCATATAAGTTTCAAACAACGAATCTGTGTGATCCTCGTAAATTTCGTTCATTTGTTCAACAAAATCCAATTTATAATTATTAGCTTGAGGATTTACAATTTTGATTCGTTGAGAACAAAAAATTTCACTTGCATCATAGTCGAGGTTATTCCCATTGCCAAATTTATTTGAAAAGTGGATCACGTTTTCATTTTGATTTTGAAATTCAATTTGGAGTTCAAAATTGAATTGGCATGGGTTATACTCGAAATCATTTGAATTTTGAAGTGAATTCAAATTTTGATTATTTTGAAAACTTTGATTTGAATCATTGCCCAAATATGAATTACATAAATCATTTATCTCTTTATTTTGTTGAGTAGAGATTTCAAGTAAAGACGAAATGCTCTTTTCAAGATTTGAGGGTTGGTCATCGTTTTGAAAACTTTGTTGTTCAAAATTTGAATTGTTTAAAGAATGGTTGTCGTTAAAATATCTATACGAATTTGGAGTGAAATCATATGGATTATATTGATTTTCACAACTATTGTAAAATTCAAATGAGTGGGGAAACTCGGACATTTTCAAGAATGTTTTTGCTTTTTTTTGTTATAAAGGAAAAATATTTACAAATAAAAATTATTTTTCAAAAGGGAAATTGATTTCTTTTTGTTTTTCAAATTTTTTCTTTGTTTTTGAAAAGGTTTTATAATTTTTTTTGGATTTTGGTTTTTCCAAATTTTTTTGGATTTTTGAAATTTCAAAGAAAAAGGATTTAAAAATTTCGAAGGAAAAGGAATATTTATAATTTTTTAGTTTTGGATTTTGATTTTTTTTTTAAATATGCATGAACTAATGCAACTAAAAGAATGCAAGGGTTAATTACAAATGATTTATCCTATATTAACCCAAAATTGTATAATCACACATTGTCTTAAATAAACAAGATAGTTCTCAACCAGGTAACGGACAGGATTTATCGGTGCACCACGAATCACCGTAGCAATGCAGCCGAAGGTTTAAGTACCTTCAGAGAAACAACCACTATAATATTTATGAATCACCGTAATATTTATAAATGGTTATTGCTCTGCCGTAGCCTAGACACCGAGAAATTAAATTGTTCAAAGAAGACAATTTGCCAATATACAATTAAGTGTTATCGATGTCTAACCGTTATTATTAATCAAAATGAAATGCAAAGCAAAAATTAAACGTGTATTAACAATGCAACTACGAATGGATTTTTGTTTTTGTTTTTAGATTTTTTTGAATTTTTTTTAATAAAATGCAAATGCAAGTAACCAACAATGCAATTCAAATAAAACTAGAGATGAGGTTAAAAGCAGCAAATTTTCTTATATAAGCAAGCTAGCAATTTATTTTTGGAAAGCGGAGCGGCAGTTTTGAGCAAGCTATTCTTCTTTTATTTCCTGCTTTGGCAACCTGAAAATTAAAAACAAGATATATACAATTGTTGCTGTTATTATTATTATTTTTTGGTTGTTTTTTTTTCTTTTATAAAGGAAAAGTTTTGGAAAGAAAACTACTCAAAACAAAATTTCTTTTTTTTTGAAAAGGAAACAAAATTTAAAAGTGAAGTTTTACTTAAAAAAGTAATAATTTTTTTTGGTCAGTTAAAAGAAGAGTTAAAAGCAACAAAATAAAAACCAAAGAACAAAAGTTTCTTTTAAAAAAAAATTAATGAAAACAACAGGCCCGGCCCAATTCCAAAAGAGAGAAAAAAACTACCGCAGCATCATTTTTTTACAGAAATAAACATCTCCTATTGCATTAAACTTCGAATCTGCTAACCACTTCTTTTTAAAAAAAAAACATCAAACTGCGCCCTTTTCTTTAAAATCAAATACAAAATTCGACTTCGTCACCGTTCGAATTTGAATGAATTGGGTTTGGGTCTGGCTACGTGGTTTGAGATTTCGAGTTGGTGAATCGATGGCTGGTGTTGTGATTGGGTTTGGGGATTGATATAGCGGAGTATGGAATAGGCCAAGTCGCTAGTTGTTTGCAGCAGTGAGGTGGAGGCGTTCGAGTGAGGGCTTTGATTGCGTCGCGGTTGAGGTTGGCTATTTGGGGATGCTCAGCGGTTGATCGAATATGGATGCGGTGGTGGTCGAGGCGTTTGGGTTCGCGATTTTGGGTCGTTGTTCGTAGTTGTTCGATTGTTGATTGGAATTTAATGAACTGTATGGAATTGAATTCTTAGGTTGGAGTGTTTTGAGGTGCGTTTGGCTTTCGGTTGCGATGCAGTTTAGTTGACAGTAGTGGGCTACAAGAAGTTAGAGTTCGTCGTGGAATCTGGATAGTAGTGAGATGCAGGAGGTGATGTTTTCAAATTTGGGTATAGAAGGTTCGATGATGTTGGAGATTGAGGCTGCTGGTATGGTTGACGTGGTTTCAACAATGGTGATTGTACGAAGTGGAAGCGATTGTTCGGGTATGGTGGTCAGGTAATTCTAGTTGATGTAATGCAGCAGTTTCCTACTTCTTCTTTTTTGGTCTGGTGGATGGTAGAGTCAGTGATTGGACTGTTTTGGTTGAAATGCAGAGAAGTTTAAGGCAGTAAGAGGAGTGTTGCATTGTGATGGTGGAGAGCAAGTCATTAGCAGCAGTGATAAGTGGGTGAGTGAAATAGTAAGGCAAAGGCAGATTTTTTGACAGTAAGAGAATGTTGATATGGGGCAGAGGAGGTTAGCAGTTATGAATGTTGATATGGTGAAGATGTATGTTTAAGTTTAGTGGTGACAGGGGATGGTGGAGTAATGGCACAGTGATGATGTGCACAAAAAGGTGGAGTCTGTATGGGTTTGTGCAGCAGTCTTGTTGAATGTGGTTGCAGATGACTGTGTAGTGGGATGGTTGTTTGTGGAATAGATGTTGTAGGCAGCAGTGTTATGATGATGGTTGGAGATCGAATAGCAGTAGCAAGTGGTTGTGTAGCAGCCAAATGATGGCAGTGGTTTGACACTGTGGGCTATTGGTTATGATGTTATGGCAATGGAGTGGTCTGGATTGGTTTGTATATGCAGATTGATTGTTGAAGTCTGTAGGTAATTTTGTGAGAGGTGCACAGAGGAAGTTTGCAGTGGTAAGAGGGCTGTTATGGTGATGAAGTGGCAGTTTGTGGTATGAAGGCTGTTGATATAGTTGCAGACTTGTAGTAGAAGGATGTAAGTGAGGTAGAAATGAGGAACTTGTATGCCTTGAAGGTTGTTAAAAAGTGTGGTCGTCGTTGTTGTAGTTGCAATGTGAGTGGATGATCAGGAGTGAAATTATGTAAGATATGCTGTGGTTTGAAGGTTGTTGGTTGTACTGTGCGCGTGCACAGTGTAAGGGTGACAAGCAGTGGCTGTTTTGATGTGTGGAGGTGGTGTTGTTTGATGTGGAGTGTGATGTTTGCAGTGGTGGATTAAAATATGGTAGATGTTGATGACAGATAGGCGATGGATATGAGACAGTGGCAGTGTGATGTATTGTTGAAGGCAGATAATTGTGTTTCAGGCAAGGGTGTATGTTGTATTACTCGTATGGCCGGAGTAGTTGAAGGTTGAGTGATGTTTGTGTGTAGAAGTGGTAGCTGCAGTATGGTGTAGTGTTTAGGCAAGGGAGGTGGTTGATGGAGACTGATGGTCAGAGGAGCTTGTATGGGTGAAGGCACGGGGGTGATGGGTGGAGGAAATGAAATGTTTGTGAAGTTGTATTATATGTGAATGTGAGTTGTCTGTTGTGGAGGATGGTGCAGAAGCAAGGGGATGTGTAGTAGGAGGTAGAAGTGGTAGTGATGCCTGAGTGCACTGTACAGGAAAGAATGTGCACAAGACTAGAGCAACAGTAGTGGATAACTTGAAAATGCACAGTTCTGAGTTTGTATAATGTACAAATTATAGAAAATGAAAATGGGATTGTTAAAGAAATTGTAAAAGAAAATGAAAATGGAATAAAAGTGTTTTTTTTAGATTGAAATGTGTATATATTCTTTTTTTTTTAAATATGGAATGCAAATGCTGCTAGAAAATCAACCACGAGCAAACAAATCAAAATGAAAGAACAAATCACATAATTTTTTTTTAATCCAACACACACAATAAAAACACACAATAACCAAAAGAAAAATAATTCGAAGAATAGAAATCAAAAATCAAAACAATTCCCCGGCAACGGCGCCAAAAACTTGTTTATTGACGAAAATTCTATCATATTAGAAAACCGTCGAAAAATTTCAAATTAAAATAAACCGTATTCGCGACATACTACAAATGTACGTCGTGTGCTTGCGTTTTATTTTAATTTGAAATTTTTCGACGGTTTTCTAATCCGATAGAATTTCCGTCGATAAACAAACCTATTGACTAACTGTCAATATCTTAATCCAGATATAGTTTTCATGGGCTAACTATAAACCTATTGGCCCCTATCAATATCAAATCATAGTTTTCATGGGTTGACTATAAACCTATTAACCTATTGGTCCCTGCCAATATCTTTTTCTTTACACAGTTTTCATGGGTTTACTGTGGACCTATTGGCCATACCAATATCTTTAATTAAGATTTTAACATTCCTTAAGTTATATTCACTACTGGGTCAACCTAGCTGGTTATTCTGCCCTTCCCCAAAGTACTATTACGAGTCAATTACAATGTGAATAAATATATGAAGAAGCAATCATAATAATACCAACCCCCGTGGTTTAATGTCCTTGGAATCATTTTATATAAAACTTGGTTAAACCCTTTAACCTGCTAATCAAGGAAAACTTCTTCTATTTCAAAACCCTTTAATTTATTTATGCCATGGTTTTCCTTAAAAATGAGATTGGGTTATTTGTTTTAAAACCATAAAACATCACTTTTGAAACCCCTGGATAACCTCCTTCTAAAGTAAAGAAAACTCCTTTTCAAAACACTTTGTATATACCTTTCGAAGCCCTTTTAAAACATCTCTATCGAAACCAAATATACCTTTCGATGGTATCAAAACGTTACTCAGAAGTCTTTAGAAACATAGCTTCAAAACAAATGAAAGTACCCCTTTCGAAAGTATTGGTTTTTATATTTAGAAACATCTTTTGGGTCAAAGTGATCATAGGCGGAAATATCTCTTTTGAAACATTTAAAAATAGTTTTGAGGAAAAATTGATGGCGTCGGAACCATCTATGTGAATGCTCAAAACCTTTGAGAAAAATTTGAAGGATAGCATCGAAACCCCCTTTCGACATTATTGCCTTCGAAACCCCTAAAACCCTTCGAAAGCATTTAGGAAGTGACTTAGCTTCAGTTTAAAACAAAGAGAACCCTTCGAAAGCATTGATGGCTGCAATACATCCGAAAGGTAAGAGAATAGCGGCTTGGTTTCGACCAGGTCGGAACCACCTCTTTCGAAAGCATTATTTAAAAAAAAAGGAGCCCATTCGAAAGCTCCTACTTAAAACATGATATGGCAACCTACTTCGAAAGCTATTTAGAAAAACCCCTTTCAAAAACATATACTTTGACTGCGTCGAAAGCCTTAAGTAGAACAAAGCAGGCACTTAACATTTGAAAACAAAACTAAGGTTTTGACCCTATCAGAAGCATTACTTTCGACACCACGGCTTCCGCCTTTCCTTCAATCCACTACGTACCATCTAAGTGATACCTTGTATATTGGTTTTGACTAGGTGAGTTTTGGCATGGTTGGTTTCGACTGAGTCGAGGCAAATGCATTGGGTCGAAGGTCACTTCCAAAAGAGGCGGAATTTACTTTTTATTAAAAAGCTAAATTAATGCTAAGTCAAGTAATTGCTCTATAACTAACCTGCCTATTTGTAAGCCTTTGATTAGTTGCCTTAAAACTTTTCAAATACTTTACAAAATAACTGCTCCATTTATCAGATCTAAATCAAGGGAAAAGTAACATTTAAGCCCTTCCATTAAGCAAAACCAATATTGCAAATAAGTCCTCCTTTTAAAATAATTTATTTTCCATAGCAAATTCAATTAGGAAAAATCCCCAACAATCACAGAATTCACTTTCATTATGTTATTAAACATATTAAAATTTCAGACCCAATTTCTTCCTGAAATAATCGAAATAAATTTTAAACCCAAATATATCGTATTTTACTTTAGATATTCATAATAAATTTTCCATAGCTTGAAAAATCATGAAAATTTAAACGCATCTCTAAAACCATGTTTTACCTAATATATAATTTTTCCATGGCATCCTAAAATCAATCACAATCGGTTTCTCCCTAAAACCGTGCAAATTCATATGTAAATGAATTGGTTTAAATCAAGCATGTAATAATTCAAGCATATCATCACCCAAAACATCATGAAACAAATTTAATCTTAAATCCGAAAACATATTATTATAAAAACAAATAGAGATGGAATGAATTATTATTCACCTTGAATTTGATAAGAGCTTTGAGGTTTTATTTAAGATTAATCCCCTTGCTTTAATTCCTTAACTTGATTTAATCTTCCCCTCTTTTCTTCCTTGTAATGGCCGGCTTTCTTAGGTTTACGTTTGTTTTGTTTTTGAGAAATAAAATGAATGTGAGAAAATGAAAGGATATGTGAATAGGCGGGTTATAGAAATGAAGGCAGTTATTTCCTAATAGGCCTTTATGTAAATTAATAACATATTAGTCCATTTATAACTATTAAGCACGGCCATAAATTTTATTTTCAAATCTCAATCTTTTTATCATTTTAATTCTTACATTATTCTTTTTAATTTATCTAATTAAATCTTCTCAATAATGTTATCAAAAATTAGGGATGTTACATTACTCTCTTATTAATTTGTAATTAAATGCCAATTTAACTTAAATTAATTTACATTTTACGCCATAAATTTTATTTCTATAATCGCATAATTTTATTCAATTCGATGCTTGTATATTCTAGTTCAACCGTTCATTATATTATCACTAAACAAACTTATTTTCCTATTGTTTTAATCACATAGCAATTATTTACACCTTAAAAATATTTTATATTTAATTCAAACATTTTATTCAATTTCAATATATTATCAAAAAAGAATTTACTAATTATTTTAAGTTATTAAAACAAATCTTTTATTAAATAGAATTTAATATAAATATTTGCTTTCATAAATAATGATTATCAAATATCGAATTCAAACCATTTTATTTAATTAAATTTATCTCATTTATGTCGTAGAAAATGAGGTTGTTACACTGGATATCGATGTATCCATTGAGATTAAAATATGTGACGCTCTCAAAATGTTGGGCAGTGTATTACTCATGACTACTGGGGGCACCTAGAGGTTACATATTGATAGTTATTGGATAACTATGGAATGACTCATTCGATAGTTTTCTGTTAAAAGTCAAAATGAAAATATTGATGCGATTGATTTACATAGTTCTTTTGATATCATGGCACGACATCCATCGAGTGACTATAATATTAATATCTTAGGTATTGGTTTTGATGATAATAACTATAGGACATTATATAAGATATATATACTAATGTTTTTTCAATATATATATATAGTGCAGGATATTAGACAGGTATGAATTAAGAAGACTGTACAGTATCAAGATGCTGATATCAAGAGTAGATTAAAGATGCTGATATAAAGTTTCAAAAGTTCAAGAATGAAGACTCATGAGTATTAAAGAGTTCAAGATTTCAAGATATTCCAGATAAATTATAGAGTCATAGAATTTAAGTTAAAACATTGATAGCACTTTCTTGATCTCTCTTGCCTTCTTTAATTTTTTAAATTTTTTTTTCAAATATTCTATATTTAAAATAATATTTTTAAAATATTTCTCAAAGTGATTTTCAATCTCTTATACTTATAAAGATATTATTTTAATATTTTTAAGTTTATATATTAAGTTTTTGTTTATACTTTAATAATTTATAACTATATTGATTATATATATATATATATATATTATATATTATATTGAATATTCTTATTAAATCTTTCAAAATTATTTCAAAAAGTTTCATCAAGCTTTAATATAATTAAAATACGTATAAACTATGTTTAAATGTTTGTACAAAGTTTCAAAATATTTTACAAAACTTAGTATTTTCAAAATAATTTTTATTAAGTAATTTTTCAAAATACAAAGGGATATGTCGACATATCATCTGCAAGTATGACGACATACTAGCCGTAAATTTCAAAATTCAAATTTGAATGGATGTGTATTTTCATCATATCTCTTCGTGAATGGACATGACCGTTGTTTCCCTATATATACCAAACTTCCAAACCAATTTCCATTAACTACTTTCTTATTTCTCTTCCATCTTTTCACTCTCTTGTTTTCTAAATCAATTTCTGTCGAAACTCTGCGAAAATTCAACCAGAATCAAATTCAATTATTACTAGTTTGATTCTCTTTATATACTATCTGATTTCTCTCATCTCTCTCAAGATAAAGTGCTATTCAAAGAGTTATAAGATTAATTGTAATCAAGATCGACGATCTGAATCTGCAATCCCTATCAAATCATAATCTTATACTCTATGGTGTGCTTGGTATCCCGAAAATCCAAGTAGGCATGATTGTAGCCTGTTTAAATCAATTGGGTGTGCTTAGTAGCCCGCAAATCTAATGGGTGTGCTTGTGGCCTAGAAATCAAGTGGCTCTACCCAGAGGCCGGGATTCTGGAGGGTGTGTCTCATAGCCTTGAAATCGAGATTGTATTTGCATTTACTAGTTGAAAAGAAATCTGTACAAGGAATTGTGCGGGACTAGATGTAGGATAACTTCGAACCGATATAAAATCCTGGTGTGTTCTTTACTTTTTACTTTTACTCCATTTACTTTTATCTGTACTTTGATTCTGTGATTGTTTCTGTGACTGTTGATTCCATCATTCCAAGTAAAATGTTAAAGAATATGAATAATATTCATATAATCCATTAAACACTATTCATCCCTCCTCTAGTGTTAATTTAGCCTTAGGATCCCTATTCCGTCGACTCACATTTGGTGTCATAGCATTGGTTTTCAAAGTATTCATCATCTGATTTTTGAAAAGTTTAAATGGATACCAACACCAGTAATAGTATTGTTAGTAACATTACTAATACACTTGTTAGTAACTCATTTGTCGAAGGACAATCTACTGCTAGACCTCTATATTTTAATGGCAGTAATTACACATATTGGTAATGTAGAATGAAAATTTATGTATAGTCAATTGGTTTAGACACTTGGAATATCACACAAACAGAGTACACTGAACCCAAGATAAATTTTTCACAGTGGACTGCTGACCAAAAAGCAGTTGCACAAAGTAACTCTAAGGCTATGAATATATTATTTTGTTTACTAGATAGAAATGAATTTAATAGAGTATCGATATATAAGTCTTCATTTGAAATTTGGAGAACTTTGTAAGTTACACATGAAGGGACAAGTAAGGTCAAATAGTCCAAAATTTCCATGTTAACAAACCAGTTTAAATTATTCAAAATGGGTCCAAATCTGATATGTATGGTGGATTGGGTAAAAGTTTTTCTAAAGATGATCAAGTTAGAAAAATCTTCAATTCACTTACTCATAAATGGGATCAAAAGACTCTTGTGATCAAAGAGGCTAATGACATTAGCACTCTAAAGAGTTAATTGGCGATTTAATGTCTTTTGAAGCATAAATGCAGGGCATGAGAGAAAGAAAAGCAATAGAGAAGAAATCTTTAGCTTTTAATGCAATGACGGATAATCTGGTTTCAAACAGCGATGATGATGAAGAAATTGCTTTCATTACAAGAAATTTCAGAAAATTTCTAAAATATAGGAAGATGAACAATTTCAAAAGAAATGACATCAAAAATCCAGGAAGCGGAAGTAGAAACGGAAATGGCATTAGATGTTATAATTGCGATGACCCTGGTCATTTAAAACGAGACTGTCCACATCCCAATAAAATGAAAACTACACCAAAAACTGATTCATCAAGAAAATGGAGAGGAGCCTATAATGCAACATTAGACAATTCATATACATCCTTAAGTGATAATGAATCACATAAAGAAATTGCTAACATGTGCTTCACAGCAATACAAAATTCAGAATGACATAAATTATAATAATCCGATTCAAAACGTTTTCAAAGCACTTTTCACAATTTATGGTCAATACGACATAAATTGGTCTCAAGTCATTTTGGATGAACATTTTTCTAAGAATCTTTCTAAACATGAAAACACACTATTTCGTGGTGTGTATCTTACTCATGTTTTCAGTAATTTTGTTGTTGACCTTAAAGGAGAGGAAATAATTCCTCAAAATATATTTGACAAGGCCAACATTTCACTTATGCATATTTCACCCTTTTTCAAGCTTTATAAAATGCTTGCAGAAAAGGAACAAAGGTTGACTTGAGAAGAAGAGCATGAAATAAGAGAAGAGGAGGAAGAGGAAGAGGAAGGAGATGAAATGGAAGTCGAAAAGTGTAACGACCTGGATTTTTCCATCGTTGATTTTGAATATTTAAGTGGTTTTAAATATTGGATTTGGAATATAAATTGAATTTTGAATATAAAGATTTTGGTTGAAATTATAGAATGAATTTTTAATTTCAAATATAACGATTTATCGTAATACGGAATTGGTGAATAATTGAAATTTGAGTTGAGTATGAATCGAAACAGTTTCTAATGTTGATATAAATTCTATTTGAACTAGAATTTAGTTAATAAGTTTTTAAAACTAAAATTTCAAGCGATTTCGAAATTTTTGAAAATCTTCGATTTAATCGACGCACTAAAATAGCGATTCGAGGCACAGTCTCGGAATTTGACAAAACTGGTTCCATTGGATCCATAATAGTGTATTATTATCGGATATCAAATTTCATAGCATTTGGATTCACCATTTGATCATACAGGATAAGAACACGCTATAATTAATACCGAAAATTTAATATTATAATTGGGTTCAAAAAGCTATCTTCTCCATACGATTGAATTGGGACTCGAAACTTGTTCCATTGGGTTCGGAATAAGGGTATAACATTAGGAACGCCAGAAGGCACGCCTCAATATGGTTTTGGAATTTCAAGATATGTTAAGCGGAATATTTATATTTATATATATATATATATATATATATATATTTCAAATCATATAGCCACCCTAAAACCAGAGAAGCCGACCTAATACGCCACCCTACTGTGTATGTATAGCCACCTCTTCTTTATAAATCGCGAGCGCCTTCTTCTTCTTTCAAAAAAATTTTGAAATCGAAAAAAAAGATGAAATCAAAATCGTTCGAAAAAAAATAGATAAAAACCAAAATCGCGACCCTCTCTTTCTAAATCCTAGAACAAATCGAAATCGACAATTCATATTAAAAAAAAAAGAATTGCACGCGAACGAATCACGATGTCTGATCGAAACTCGAGTGCGGCATGCGAGGCTAGGACTGCGTGCGCATAGAGGAGGGTGCGGCATGCAAGGGGAGGCGTGGTCGTGGGATTAGGGTTGGCCTCAATGTCGTGCTCGTCGATTGGAAGCTCGGTGGTGAAACGCGATTTGGGGATGGCAACCGCGCGCGACGTCGACGTGTGGGCAGTGGCGGCTCGAGCTCGATGGAGAAGGAGCTAGGAGTAGGCCAGGCAATTGAATTGAAGGGAAGGGGTTGCCGCAGGCACGTGCGTAAGGTTGCCGGCAGCGATGGTGAAGTCGATGACCAGAGTATCGCGATTTTTGGGGAGATGATTATCGGCCTGGTGATTAAGGGTAATTAGTTTATGTGAGGTAATTAGTAAATTAAAAATAATTTAATTCGTGTAACTTATAAATCCATAATTTTTTCATGCGAGGTCGAAAAAATTCGAAACTGGGGCATTGGATTCGTAATGACATAGGCTACGCAATGGAATCAATCTAGAGTCGTATGGAAATAGTTGCAATTTTAGATTAAATTGAACGTTGTTCAATTTAATTTAAAATTGGAATGGATTTGCAAATTGAAAAAAAATTATAGTGAGTAAATCTCACTCTTTTTGGATTGGATAATTTAAATTATAATAATCAAAATTAATTATTGGATGCTAGTTGAATTTATAAATTATTATCAGTTTGGATGCTATATATATAGTAGTATATATATTAGTAGTTGGATATATTCCCACCGTTGGAGCGGATGAGACCTTATGTGCCTCGTATAATAGCGGATGACCCTATACTATCGCGATATCCTCCTCGAAGTGTGATTAGTATTTTTATGTTATATAACATCTGTGGATGTATGGAAACAGGTTGGAGGGATCCAACTGGATTCCTGACAAATGTTGATTTTTGTTTTCGTATATAGGGATATATGTTGGAATTGAATAATCTGTTATAGATGGTCGTGTGATTTGAATGTTGAATGCTATAGTAGCACTAGCTTTAATTTTGGTATTTTAAATGCCATAAATATTATTTTTAAATTTGAAGGAATTAAAAGGAATTTTGAATATAAAAATATTTATATCGGAATTTGGATTATTTTAAAAGAAATTGATTTGGATAAAACAATAATTGATTTTGGGTTGTACTTAACTATTCGAGGAAAAATAATTTTAATAGAGATTTAAAAAAAATTATATAGGGGATTTTAAATAATGGATTTTTAAAATGATATTTCTATGAAAAAATGGAAAAGAAGTTAAAATCGATATTTTAAATAGGTTTGAAAAATAAATAGAATTTAATAAGAAATGGATTTATAAACTGAGATTTTATAAATGAAATTAGTTTTATAAACAAGTGAAAACTCAAAGGAGTTTATAAATTATAAACGATGTTTATAAATAAGGGAAAAGCGATATCAGTTGATAAATTGGGAATATAAATTCATAGTGTGAATTTATATCAGAATATGGAAATCGGTTTGAGGAAAAAATAGTAGATTCTATTTTTGGAATGTAAGAATGGTTAGGGAATTGGAATGTAGTCTATGTGATATGAATCGAGAGAGATTTATAAATTGAAATTGGTTATTGGAATTAAAAAAAATTATCGAGAAATTAAATTGTTTTTTTAAATGAGATTTTTATTTAACTATATTATCAAAGCTGTTTACTATTCAAATATTTCGAAAAGTAATTTTTCAAATATCTAATATTAATTGAATTAAATTCTCATTTTTTATAACAAGCTTTGAGAATCGATTTTTATTACTTATAAATGATTTGGAAATTAGTTATCGCCGTCTATTAAAAGTGTTTTAATATTTTTAAATAATTACTTAAACATATTTTAAAAATAAATTATTATCCTTTTAAAATATATATAGAGAGAGTTTAAATGATTGAAATTTATTTATAAATTCTCTCGAGATTTATAAATGGAGTTTGTTTAACGGACATGGTTTTTATATGAGAAATCGTATAGTGGAATTCTAGAAACTTAAGAAAATGTCCAAATTGTTGGAATAAGAGAACTTCGAAAAATGAATTAGGATTCATAAAGGAAGTTAGAAATGGGTAGTTGGAATATAGACAAGTGTAATCGATTTTGGAAATACTAAAGGAAATCAATTGAAGAATTCCGGGGACTTATTTAATCCGTTATAAATGAATTAAGGGATTTACAAGTCATTTGTAAGAATGTTGGAGAAATAGGGAATAAATGGAATATTTTTCCTAAGTATTGGAAATAAAATGATTTTAGGAATAATATACTTATAAATATTCCTAAGTATTGAACTGGAAGGATTTAAAATATTTTAACTACTGGATTATTATATTATAAAAATATTTCCAAAGGGTTGAAATATAAATGGGATTGGAAAATATTTCTAGGTATTGAAATGGTCAAAATATCCTGTTGTGGATATATAAATTTGAAATCATTTTCAAATATTGGATACTCTGGAAGAGATTTGAGTATATATCTTCACAAAAATATATTGAAATAAACGTTTGGAAAATTTATAAAATAAGGCCAAGTGGCTGTTTATGGATGTTATTTGATAGTTAAATAACCGACTATCATATCTGGCCAAATTCGTTGATCGTTTCAAAGAGACCGGGATCGGATTTGCTTGGTGATAGGTTCATGCATGATAGGGGATTCTCGCTTTGTGTTTGGTGGCGAGTAGAAGACTCTTACCCCTACATGTCCCTGAGAGGTAGTATAGGACCTTGATGGGTTGGCTGCGGATGTCGTGAGGCTGGCCGTAAAAGCAAATTCGAGGTACCAATGTATGCCACGGTGGGGATGGGATGGTTGAAAAGCCTACCAGTTGACACTGACCAACAGTTGAAAAGCCTAGGTCCTTTACATTTGGTATCAGAGCTGGAGGTTAAGTGAGAACCTTGGCTTTGGTGGGGATTACTCATTAGAGATAGGGTCAGTAGTACCCTATAATGAGTTTGAGTGTATAAATAGATATGAGCGCGTATTTGTTAGTGAATATAAAATGTTTTATATTGTGCTGATTTATCTGTCGAGTAGCTTATAAATTCTGGTCGAGTAGTGGGACGCCACAAAATCGATAGGAATTTTAAACACTTGAACCAGATAAACCTACATAGTATTGTTTTGAAGTGGGTAAATGAAATAATTTTACCCAAACTATATTTTGATAAGATAGAAATATTTTTTCTGAAATTATTATAGTATATTGGAGTGTTTGGTTGATATTATTATAGTCAAAGCAAGATTATAAAAGTTGAAATGGTTTATATAATCAAATAGAAATTGTATAAATATGATTTATACAAATGAGTTAAATACTAAAAAAAAATGGATTTAAACCAGAAATTGGAAAATTAAGTCCCGGAGGTTTTTGGAAATGTTTTCTAAAGTATTTTGAAATGAATATAGTAATATTATTTGGAATATTTTTGAATAGAAATTGTTTTAAATGGATTTTGGAAGTGATAAGCACTGAACTCACTTCAGTCGCTGGAAAATAATCCTGGTGATGATTGCGCAGCATCATCAGTTTCCATTTTCGAGTTTCTAAGTGACGGATTGCTAACGAAATAATTTGATATGGAGATTTTTGTTGAAAAACAAGTGTTGTTTCAGAAAAGTCCGAAGGAAATTTATTTTGAATGAAACCAAGTGGATTTTGGAAAATTCCAAGGAGATGGTTTGTTAAAAACAAGAGTTATATATTTATATATATCTATGATTTCAAAATGATTTGAAAAAGAATCGGGTAATTGAATTCTGAAATTTCCATTTAAATAAGAAGTGAAAACCAAAAGAAAATAAATTTTTGAAATAAAACTTGGGAAATGTGAATTTCAGTATGAAATTAAAATTTAACTTATGCAAGTTAAATAAATTAAATTTGTAAAAGGAAATTATAGGGATTTGAATTTAACTCGAGCTAAGTTAAATAAAATTGGAATGGATTGAAAGGAATATCAAATAGAATTTAATATTTAAATATGGACTCGAGTTAACAATAGAATTCGACTTAAGGGAGGAAAACGAATTGAATGTGGTTTGTAATGTGTAGATTGTAATAAAATAAATGGTTAAATGAAATTGAATGAATTAAAAATAAATTTGCTTAGAGAGAAATATGGTTTTGAAATGTTGGTTAAAAGGAATTGAGATTTAAATTAAATTGAATTGGATTGGTTTAGGAATAATATCAAATTGAAGTGAATATAAATTGTGAGTGGTAAAATGGTTATATATGTCTATAAGTTATAAATTTTGAATGGAATAATATATATATAAGCAAATTTAAATATTTTGAAATGTTGCCGAATAAAATAGTAATGGATTGAAATGGTGATTATTTAAGTTATAAATAAATTCAGTTTAAATGTAAATAAGTTGAATGTAGTTTGGGATATTATTTAAATGAAGTCGAGTATGAAATTAATTTTGAAGTGTAAAATG
Organism: Allium fistulosum; assembly: GCA_030737815.1. Lineage (NCBI taxonomy): Eukaryota > Viridiplantae > Streptophyta > Magnoliopsida > Asparagales > Amaryllidaceae > Allium > Allium fistulosum. Next base: position 1,136,689,345 of record CM060904.1, read on the forward strand.
AATATAAGTGCTATAATGCAACTTAATATCAAATTTATAAAATGGTTCATAAATAAAATGGACATGAATTGGATGGTTGTTGAATATAAAATTGAGCAAACGAGATTTTTTGTGAATAAAATTGAATGCGAATTAATAGAAGTTGATAAATTAATATAGAATCAATTTGAATGGTTTATAAGCTGAAATGGTTGTTTAATTAATAAATAGCACCAAATAGCATGGAAAATTTGTCATTAACGTAAACGGGGGTAAATAAAATTATGTGAATCAATGGAAAGTGAATAAAGTGGGTTAGAACCAATTTGGAATGGATATAAATATAATGTGTGTAATTATGAAGTGAATGCAAGTAAATTTGGTTGCAAATCATTTGAATCGAATGATATGGTATATGGATCGATTGAAAGTAATTAAATTAGTATTGGAACCTTGTGATTGCTTATAAATACATGTTTAACATGTTTAGTGGTGCAAAGTATGTGTTTAACTATTTAACGAATGAAATGTTATTAAATTTTCATGTTTTAGTACTTACGTGTTTAAATTAAGTAAGTACAGGCATAGAGAGACTATTGGGCTAGATTTGGATTACGAAATTGCATATGAAGTAAGCTTGTTTGCTTAATAACGCTAAATAAAGGTACGTTTTCGGATTAAATACAGCAAAGATATAAATATTGATATATATTGCATTTTCCGACCGTGTGGGTCGATGTATATATTTTTATCATTTTTGTCATATTGCAAAAGGCTCTCCATACAAAGGAGACTCTGCCAAAAAATTTCAGAAATTTAGGGTGTTAGAAAAAATTTAAAATTTTTGGAAAATTTTTCTTAATGAAAATTTGATTTCGAATTGTAATTGGAATAAAGGGGTATTGGTTTGGAAATGGAAGCTGGATGTTTGTATGGAATTTAAGGATTTAGAAAAGTGAAGTATCGATTTTTAACTAAGTGGGTTTTAAAAAGTTAATGGGTTTGGAGCATTTTTCCTACCTTAGTAATTTCGAGGACGAAATTCTTTTAAGGGGGGAAGAATGTAACGACCTGGATTTTTTCATTGTTGATTTTGAATATTTAAGTGGTTTTAAATATTGGATTTGGAATATAAATTGATTTTTGAATATAAATATTTTGGTTGAAATTATAGAATGAATTTTTAATTTCAAATATAACGATTTATCGTAATACGGAATTGTTGAATAATTGAAATTTGAGTTGAATATGAATCGAAACGATTTCTAATGTTGATATAAATTCTATTTGAACTAGAATTTAGTTAATAAGTTTTTAAAACTAAAATTTCAAGCGATTTCGAAATTTTTGAAAATCTTCGATTTAATCGACACACTAAAATAGCGATCCGGGGCACGGTCTCGGAATTTGACAAAACTGGTTCCATTGGATCTATAATAGTGTATTATTATCAGATATCAAATTTCATAGCATTTGGATTCACTATTTGATCGTACGGGATAAGAACGCGCTAAAATTAATATCGAAAATTTAATATTATAATTGGGTTCAAAAAGCTATCTTCTCCATAGGATCAAATTGGGACTCGAAACTTATTCCATTGGGTTCAGAATAGGGGTATAACATTAGGAACGCCAGACAGCACCCCTCATTAGGGGTTCAGAATTCCAAGATATGCTAAGCGGAATATTTTTTAAAAAAATTATAAATTTCAAATCATATAGCCACCCTAAAACTAGAGAAGCCGACCTAATACGCCACCCTACTGTGTACGTATAGCCGCCTCTTCTTTTATAAATTGCGAGTGCCTTCTTCTTCTTTCAGATAAATTTCGAAATCGAAAAAAAAGACGAAATCAAAATTGTTCGAAAAAAAAGATAAAAACCAAAATCGTGACCCTCTCTTTCTAAATCCTAGAACAAATCGAAATCAACAATTCATATAAAAAAAGAATTGCACACGAACGAATCGCGATGTCTGATCAAAACTCGAGCGCGGCAGGCAAGGCTAGGGCTGCGCACGCATAGAGGAGGGAGCGGCGTGGTCGTGGGATTAGGGTTAGCCTCGATGTCGTGCTCGCCGATTGGAAGCTCGGTGGTGAAACGCGATTTGGGGGTGGAAACCGCACACGACGTCAACATGTGGGAAGTGGCCGCTCGAGCTCGATTGAGGAGGAGCTGGGAGTGGGCCAGCGATCGAATTGAAGGGAAGGGGTTGCCGCAGGCACGTGCGTAGGGTTGTAGGCGGCGACGGTGAAGTCGATGACCAGAGTATCGCGATTTTTAGGGAGATGATTATCGGCCTGGTGATTAAGGGTAATTAGTTTATGTGAGGTAATTAGTAAATTAAAAATAATTTAATTCGTGTAACTTATAAATCCATAATTTTTTCATGCGAGGTCGAAAAAAATTCGAAACTGGGGCGTTGGATTCATAATGACAGGCTACGCAATGGAATCAATCTGGAGTCGAATGGAAATAGTTGCAATTTTAGATTAAATTGAACACTGTTCAATTTATTTAAAATTGGAACGGATTTGCAAATCGAAAAAATCAAGGTGAGTAAATCTCACTCATTTTGGATTGCTGGATTTAATTTATTATAATCAAAATTAATTATTGGATGCTAGTTGAATTTATAAATTATTATCAGTTTGGATGTTATATATATAGTAGTATATATATTAGTAGTTAGATATATTCCCGCCGTTGGAGCGGATGAGACCCTATGCGCCCTGCATAATAGCGGATGACCCTATATTACCGTGATATCCCCCTCGAAGTGGGATTGGTATTTTTATTTTATCTAACATCTGTGGATGCAGGAAAATAGGTTGGAGGGATCCAACTGGATTCCTCACAAATGTGGATTTTTATTTTCATATATAGTGATATATGTTGGAATTGAATAATCTGTTATTGATGGTTGTGTGATTTGAATGTTGAATGTTATAGTAGCACTGGCCTTAATTTTGGTATTTTAAATACCATAAATATTATGTTTAAATTTGAAGGAATTAAAAAGAATTTTGAATATAAAAATATTTATATCGAAATGTGGGTTATTTTAAAAGAAATTGATTTGGATAAAACAACAATTGATTTTGGGTTGTACTTAACTATTCGGGGAAAAATAATTTTAATAGAGATTTTAAAAAATAAAATTATATAGGGGATTTTAAATAATGGATTTTTAAAATGATATTTCTAGGAAAAAAATGGAATGGAAGTTAAAATCGATATTTTAAATAGGTTTGAAAAATAAATAGAATTTAATAAGAAATGGATTTATAAAATGAGATTTTATAAATGAAATTAGTTTTATAAACAAGTGAAAACTCAAAGGAGTTTATAAATTACAAACAATGTTTACAAATAAGGGAAAAGTGATATCAGTTGATAAATTGGGTATATAAATTCATAGAGTGAACTTATATCAGAATATGGAAATCGGTTTGAGGAAAAAATAGTGGATTCTATTTTTGGAATGTAAGAATAGTTAGGGAATTGGAATGTAGTCTATGTGATATGAATCGAGAGAGATTTATAAATTGAAATTGGTTAGTGGAATTTAAAAAAATTTATCGAGGAATTAAATTATTTTTGTAAAAATGAGATTTTTATTTAACTATATGGTCAAAGCTGTTTAGTATTTAAATATTTCGGAAAGTAAATTTTCAAATATCTAATATTAATTGAATTAAATTCTAATTTTTATAACAAGCTTTGAGAATCAATTTTTATTACTTATAAATGATTTGGAAATTAGTTGTTGCCGACTATTAAAAGTATTTTGGTAGTTTTAAATAATTACTTAAACATATTTTAAAAATAAATTATTATCCTTTTAAAATATATGTATATATATAGAGTTTGCAATGATTGAAATTTATTTATAAATTCTCTCGAGATTTATAAACGGAGTTTGTTTAACAGACATGGTTTTTATAAGAGAAATCGTATAGTGGAATTCTGGAAACTTAAGAAAATGTCTGAATTGTTGGAATAAGAGAACTTCGAAAAATGAATTAGAATTCATAAAGGAAGTTAGAAATGGTAGTTGGAATATAGACAAGTGTAATTGATTTTGGAAATATTAAAGGAAATTAATTAAAGAATTCCGAGGACTTATTTAATCCGTTATAAATGAATTAAGGGATTTACAAGTTAATTGTAAGAATGTTGGAGAAATAGGGAATAAATGGAATATTTTTCTCGAGTATTGGAAATAAAATGTTTTTAGGAATAATATACTTATAAATATTCCTAAGTATTGAACTAGAAGGATTTAAAATATTTTAACTACTGGATTATTATTTTATAAAAATATTTCCAAAGGGTTGAAATATAAATGGGGTTGGAAAAAATTTCTAAGTATTGAAATGGTTAAAATATCTGGATATATAAATTTGAAATCGTTTTCAAATATTGGATATACTGGAAGAAATTTGAGTATATATCTTCGTAAAGATATATTGAAATAAACGTTTGGAAAATTTATAAAATAAGGCCTAGTGACTGTTTATGGATGTTATTTGATAGTTAAATAACCGACTATCAAATTTGGTCAAATTCGTTGATCGTTTCGAAGAGACCGGGATCAGATTTAATCATCCGAAAACCACTTCGATCCGGTTTGTGCGTTACAAATTGTGAAATCAATAATCTAATGGAGATAGTGATTTGGAGATTCGGTTTCTTCAGACCCAGGACAAATTGTATGGATGAATGCTATCATTGCATCATTGCTGGAAGGCGGTGTTAGCATTCCAAGTATGAATGTTATTCTAAAGGTAAACGTAGCCTCAAGCCTCATTAACCGGGAATGACTAAAACACGGGAGATGCAGTAGGGCTAAGTGGGTCGCACCCAATTAGGGTATGTTATCACCTTTCTAGATACCCTCGTAAATATTATATTATAATTATGGACATGGTTGTGCATGAAAAAGAGAGTGATCGATAAGGGTGGGAACATCCAGGGTGATAACATATTCGGTACTATCCAGGTCAGGGGTAGGCCGGTCCTGTGTTGACAAGGGATCCAGGCGAGGTCCTCGGTAAATTTTTCTAGAGGTGTACTGTGACGGGCGGTACCCTTGTAGCCCAGTCATTGTATGGAATCCTATATCCACTACGAGCCTGTACGGTTTTGATTGTGCCCAACTATGTTGAAATGTGAGATGCAAGCATTTCAGCTAATTTTTATTTTACTTTCTCTAGACACTATTATAATATCAGATGATTTTGATATTAAATGTTTTGGTTATCGAAGGTAAAAACCCGTCGTGTTTATGTGTGACGTGGTCTTACGAGATACCTTTGTTTTTCAAAGGGTTTTGAAAATAATAATAATAATAATTCAAATTGAGTGTGTTTTCTCACGCTGGTTTTCCAAACTGATTCGGGTGTTATTTTATTATAATGCTCGGGTCAGACCGAGTATTACAGATTCAGGTTAGGATGCTATGGAGCTGGAGGAGACTCAGGCGTATTCCACGTACTTAATTATATCCGCTGTGTGTGTAGACTCTATAGTCAGCACTGGTGAGGACAAGTTATTGTAACTGTCTAGATTGATTGTTGATTGTGTACTCTGATGATTGTATATATATATAAACAGCTACAGATTCTTTGTATAAAAACCTGTTATTATATATGTTATATTTTGTTCCGCTGCGATTATGAGATTCAGTGTTGTTGTTTATGTTCTTCTATCTTTTTCTTCTTCACCCCTAAAGATTCGCATATCTATTCAATTTGAGTTGAACACGTGTGATTTAGTGTTAGCTCAAAGGGTACAGAGATACAGTCCGTTACAAGGAAGAACAAGAAGAGAAGGAGGATACTTCTTTGGAAAGTATCAATATGCCACCAAATCCATCCAATAAAAATCTTCTCAAAAATCAAGAGAAGATCATCCATAACCAAAGAAAGTTTAAGAAATCATTTTCAAAGTGATTTACTTTAATTTCCAATAAAATGAATAAATTCTTTGGAAAGATCATCTGCAAGCTTGGTGGTTCTTCTGTATCTTCATCTGTATCTTTCTAGTTGTTTGTTTAAACTATCCTTGTATTTGGATTTTCTAGTTTTAGTTTATGATTGAATCTCATGTATCTTTCTTTTATTTCTTGTACTAATTATTATTATCAATGAAAATTCTATTTCTTACTGTTATATATTGTCAACTATCTTTGGAAAGTCATACAAGTATAATAGTATAAGCTAAATACATTATAATATAAAAATAAAGTTGTTTTGAAAATTTCAACATATATGTCAACATACCTTAGGTGTGTATGTCGACATACAACGGTAAATTTTCAAAAAAAAATTTGAAAATTGAATAGAAAGCAGATACATATTCATATCCAATGAGTTTCCACCATTTAAATATCCTTAAGACCGGAGAATCATTATTTTCTACTCTCTTCCTTCTTCCTTAGCATTTCTAAACTCTAAAACCAAAATAATAGCTTCTCCTATCTAAAAACTAACCGAAAATCTCGAACAAACTCTTGAATCATTCAAAAACATTCTTACTTTCATCCTAAGAAACCAGAGGCACTTAGAATTCAGTCAAATGTAGATGATCAAGGAGCAAGAAAGCCATTTCGATGCAATTCGATGGATGATTTCTGCCTTGAACAAAGAAGAACCAACCACCAATCCAAGTGTACCATCAACAAAGATGATGAAGATTGGGATGCTATCATACCGCATCCAATCTTTGGCACTGATGGATGGTTGAAGTTCGTCAAAATGTTTAATCTAAATAGGTTTGATTGTTTATAAATAATAATACTTAATTTGGCTTGGATTTGATTGGTTTTGATTTTTATGGATTTCTTTGAATGTCGTGTGACATAAATTTTGTTTGATTGGATGAATATTTGGATTGAGTATTTCATGATTAACTAATTTTACATATCACTTATTGTTTTCATATAATCTTTCTCATCATCATTATAAAAAATTTAAATTCATGATAATACATATTGATTAGTATTTTATTTAGGGAAGTTAGAGTTAGGATTATAGTAAGAGTTAGTGTTAGAGTTATAATTTTAGGAGGTTATTTATTTGTTGATGACAAAGTGGGAGAAATATATAAAATCTAGACATAGATTAAGGGAGAGTTTTGCAACTCAGGGGGAGTTAAATTATATTTTATATATAGAGTTGTCATCATCAAAAAGTGGGAGATTATTAGTACTTTAGGTATTGGTTTTGATGATAACAACTATAGGACATTATATAAAATATAGATACTAATGTTATATCAATATATATATATATATATTGTATAGTGTAGGATATTAAATAGGTATTGATTAAGAAGACTGCACAGTATTAAGGAGCTCATATCAAGAGTAGATTCAAAATGATTTTATAAAGTTTCAAGTGTTCAAGAATGAAAACTCATGAGTATTGAAGAGTTCAAGATTTTAAGATATTGCATGTAAGTTATAGAGTCATAGAATTTATGTTAAAACCTTGATAGCACTTTCATGATCTCTCTTACTTCTCTAATTTTGTTTTAAAATTGTTTTTGAAATATTCTATATTTAAAATAATCTTTTCAAAATATTTCTTAAAACGATTTTCAATCTCTTATACTTATAAAGATATTATTTTAATATTTTTAAGTTTATAATAAAGTTTTTGTATATACTTAATAATATATGACTATATTGATTTTATATATTTACATTATATTGAATATTCTTATTAAATCTTTCAAAAATATTTTATAAAGTTTTATTAAGCTTTATTATGATTAAAATATGTATAAACTATGTTTAAATGTTTGTACAAAGTTTCAAAATATTTAACAAAACTTAATATTTTCAAAATAATTTTTATTAAATAATTTTTCAAAATACAAAGGGATATGTCGACATATCCTCTGTAAGTATGTCGACATACCAGCCGTAAATTTCAAAGTTCAAATTTTAATGGAAGTATCTTTTCGTCGTATCTCTTCGTGAATGGACATAACCTTTATCTCCTTATATATACCACACTTCCAAATGAATATTCATTGAGTACTTTCTTATTTTTCACTCCTCTTTTCACTCTCTTGATTTCTAAATCAATTTCTATCAAAACTCTGCCAAAAATTAACCAGAATTAAATTCAATCATTATTAGTTTGATTCTCTTTCATATACTCTCTGATTTCTCTCATCTCTCTCAAGATCAAAGTGTTATTCAAAGAGTTATAGGATCAATTGTAATCGAGATCATCATAATCTTATACTCTGTGGTGTGCTTGGTATCCCTGAAATCCAAGCAGGTGTGACTGTAGCCTGTTTAAATCAATTAGGTGTGCTTAGTAGCCCGTAAATCTAGTGGGTGTACTTGTGGCCCAGAAATCAAGTGGCTCTACCAAGAGGTCGGGATTTTGGAGGGTGTGCCTCGTAGCCTTGAAATCGATTTTGTATTTGCATTTACTTGTCGAAAAGAAATCCGTATAAGGAATTGTATGGGACTGGATGTAAGATAACTCCAAACCAGTATAAAATCCTGGTGTGTTCTATCCTTTTTACTTTTACTGCATTTACTTATCTGTACTTTGATTCTATGATTGTTAACTCCATCATTCCAAGTAAAATCTTAAAGAATTTGAATAATATCCATATAATCTATTAAACACTATTCACCCCTTCTAGTGTTAATTTAGCATTAAGATTCATGTTCCGTGGACTCGCATATAGTTCGGTCAAGTGAATGTATTGGAAGTGAAACACTATTCAAGGGAGGATTCGTCTCCTCGGTTATATGGGGTTAGTATCACGGTCAACTCAAGTCAACTCAAAGTCAAAGTCTCCGGCCAAAGCATTTTGGTTAATAAAAATTGTTATTATTGAACCAAGAACCTTGTGTTTGGACTATAGAGTTGAATATGGATGATATTGGAATTTTGACCATTACCAAATTCCGTATGTTCAAAGTGATATATTTTTTATGAAGGGGATTGGTGTAAATAAAAGTCACAACCGGGTAACGCTTAACGAAGTGAAAATGGATTTTACCAAAACCAAGTAAGCTATAAATTTGTCTAAAATGCCACACCACCTGCTAAGTTACGTGTGAACGTTAATATTCAAAAAGTTTGATATTAATCGCTGACCAAATTTATACGTGACGAGTCACTCAACCAAAACGATGAATTCTCCTTTGACCAAACGATTTAATTAGTTTATAATTGTTATAAATTAATTAATATTTATGAAATATTAATTATAAAAAAATTTATTATGATTTGACGAATAAATATTATCAAATATATTTGTAATAGTTCTAAATATATCATTCGATATGCGAAATCGACAAGTGATTAGATTGGATTTAGTAAAATAATATAATTTTTGGGCTTAAATGGGTTTCATGCACATCATGGTGGGTAAATTTTCGAAAGCAACATGGACATAGGGTGGCTCAAATAAGGGTTAGAAGGGCTTGATTTTGGATGGCTCGGATTGAAGGAGAAAGAGTATTAGATTAGATCCACTTTTCTCTTCTTTCTATCCACTATATAAGCATTCCTAACCCTAATTAGATATGATCTTTTTAGCTGCCTCTTCTTTTATCCTTTGCTGGCTAAAATTATACCATGGCATCTCCATCAAAAAAACTCAAATCCTCATTCGCTATTCAATAGCTGAAAGTCAACGGTTCAAGGGCTTGCAATCAACTGAAACGGAAAAGGTTTCGAATGGGAGAATTCATCTTTTCAAGGTGAACTTCAAGGCTCTGGTACTTAGGTATGGTTTTTATCAAATTATAATTTATAATTTTTTGTATAATATTCTATTGTATATATATTATTATTATTATACTATTAGTTAGGTGGAGATTCTAATATGTAGCAATGCTATCACAAATTAGTTGGTTATATGCATGTATATACTTATGTTAAAATTTAAAAAAATTATACACATCAGATCTGTACAGCCCCATAATGTATATATTATAATTATTTTTATTAGTTACTTATATATGGTTTATTTAATTACATCATCGTACTATGGTTGTAATAGGTCATATAATTTTATATATAAAGTTTTATAAAAATAGTAATTTTTGGCAGTAAGGAAATAATTTTTATTATTACGAGTACATATGCACGCCCAGGTGGGCCTACATTTAATCACAATGTGCATGCATTTTTAGTTGTACCTGTGGAAGTAGATTTAATAGTAGCATCCCCAAATTTGAAATCCGCCTAGGCAGAAGCCGCTATTTTTTTGTTCAGACTGCAATAACTTCTTCATACTAACTCGGAATCAGGCGAGACTTCGACCGATGAACTCCTATCTTAATTACAGACAATAAGGAACACTCGTATACTTTATCTAGTGAATGTATACCATAGTTCTCCATGGTGACTAACAGCTGTACTTAGAAAATAACAGGTCACATCACCGTATTCGAACTCCGCCTAAATTACGGACAATAAAGAACACTCGGATACTTCAACTTATGAATGTATATTGTAGTTCTCCATGGTTATTAATAGTTGCACTTAGAAAATAACAGGCTACATCCCCACTTCAACGCTCACTGTAGTTCTACATGGTGACTAATAGTTATACTTAGAAAATAATAGGCTACCTCCTCATATTTGAACTCCACCTAGGCAGAAGCCGCTATTTTTTTTCTTCAGACTGCAATAACTTCTTCATACTAACTCAAACTCAGGCAAAACTTCGATCAATGAACTCCTACCTAAATTATAGACAATATAGTACACTTGGATGCTTTATCTAGTGAAGGTATACCGTAGTTCTCCATAGTGACTAACTGTTGTACTTAGAAAATAACAGACTACATCCTCGTATTTGAACTCCGCTTAGGCAGAAGCCGCTATTTTTTTGTTCATACTACAATAACTTCTTTATACTAACTCAGAGTCGGACGAAACTTCGACCGATGAACTCTCGCCTAAATTACGGACAATATGGTACACTTGGATACTTCATCTTGTGAATGCTCACTGTAGTTCTACATGGTACTAATAGTTGTACTTATAAAATAACAAGCTACATCCCCGTATTTGAACTCCGCCTTAGTAGAAGCTGCTATTTTTTTTCTTCAGATTGCAATAACTTCTTCATACTAACTCGGAATCAGGCAAAACTTCGACCAATGAAGTCCCACCTAAATTACGAACAATATGGTACACTCAGATACTTCATCTTGTGAACGCACACTGTAGTTCTCCATGGTGGCTAACAGTTGTACTTAGAAAATAACAGGCTACATCCCCGTATTTAAACTCCGCCTAGGCAGAAGCCGCTATTTTTTGTTCAAACTGCAATAACTTATTCATGCTAACTCAGAATCGGACGAAAATTTGACCGATGAAATCCCATCTAAATTACGGATAATATTTTGGTATGCTCGGATACTTTATCTTGTGAACGCAAACTGTAGTTCTCCATGGTGACTAACAGTTGTACTCAGAAAATAACATTCTATATCCCCACTTCAACGCTCACTATAGTTCTCCATGGTGACTAATGGTTGTACTTAGAAAATAACAGGCTACATCCTCATTTTTGAACTCTCCTAGGCAGAAGCCGGTATATTTTTTCTTCAGACTGCAATAACTTCTTCATACTAACTCGGAATCAGGCAAAACTTCGACGATGAACTCCCACCTAAATTACGGACAATACGGTAAACTCGGATACTTCATCTTATGAACGCACACTATAGTTCTCCATGGTGACCAACAGTTGTATTTAGAAAATAACAGGCTACCACATCCCCATATTTGAACTCCGCCTAGTGCAGAAGCCGCTATGTTTTTTGTTCCGACTGTAATAAGTTCTTCATACTAATTCAGAATCCGACGAGACTTCGATCGATTAACTCTCACCTAAATTACGGACAATATGGAACACTCGGATACTTCATCTTGTGAACGCACACTGTAGTTCTCCTTGGAGACTGACAGTTGTACTTAGAAAATAACAGGCTACCACATCTCCATATTTGAACTTCGCCTAGTGCAGAAGCCGCTATTTTATTGTTCAGACTGCTATAACTTCTTCATACTAATTCGAAATCCGGCGAGACTTCGACCGATTATCTCCCACCTAAATTACAGACAATATAGAACACTCAGATACTTCATCTTGTGAACGCACATTGTAGTTCTCCATGGAGACTGACAGTTGTACTTAGAAAATAACAGGTTACCACATCTCTATATTTGAACTCCGCCTAGTGCAGAAATCGTTAGTTTTTTGTTCAAACTGCAATAACTTCTTCATACTAATTCGGAATCCGACGAGACTTCGACCGATTAACTACCACCTAAATTACGGATAATATGGAACACTCGGATACTTTATCTTGTGAACGCACACTGTAGTTCTCCATGGGGGTTGAAAGTTGTACTTAGAAAATAACAGGATACCACATCCCCATATTTGAAATCCACCTAGTGCAGAGGCCGCTATTTTTTTTGTTCAAACTGCAACAGCTTCTTTATACTAACTCGGAATTAAGCAAAACTTCGACTGATGAACTCCCACCTAAATTACGAATAGTATGGACACTCGTATACTTCATCTTGTGAACGTACACTGTAGTTCTCCATGGTGACTAACTAACAGTTGTACTTAGAAAATAACAGGCTATATCCTCATATTTGAATACTATTTCTCTATGAGATGTAAAATGGTATATTTGGAATTTAAAACGGACACCGAATAAATCTATTCAATAAGTTCTCTTTATTAGTAGTAAAGATTTATTATTATCTAATATTATTTGAATCAATATACTACATAAATAAACCATATAAAAGAAAATATGTTATGAAAAATTATTTTTGAATTTTATAAAATTAGATTAATATTAGATAAGTTCTATGCAGAAAAATAAAAAATTTAAAAATATATTTGTTATTTTTAGAAATTATTATTTAATTCGACCAAAAATTAATAAATTATTTAAAAATAAATTCGATCTTAGAAAAATGTAATTTTTTTTAAAACTTCAAAATATTATATATGATTTAATGGAAATTTAAAATTCAAAAAATGTTTCAAAAATAATTTTTTATAATATTATATGTAATTACGAATGGATATTCAATTAGAATATATTATAAAATAATAAAAACAATAATAAAGTTTTCCTATGTTATACACATGATCAGGAATTGCATTTAAAAAAATTATTAATTAATATATATGTATGTGTGTGTGTGTGTGTTTATATTATAAATATATATTTATGTATGTGTACATATATTAAAATAAAATAAAATATTATGTTATTGTTATATTTATAATAATATATACATTTTTCACGACTTAATTTTTTAATTATTTATTTTAATATTTAGATAACCTATTTATATTAAATATATATATTATAATAATATACACGTATATATATATATTAATATTTTATTTACAATATTATATATATATATATGTGTGTGTGTGTATATATATTTGAAAATGATACATACACACGCACCGATATATATATATATGTATGTATGTATGTATGTATATTTAAATGTATTATACATTAACATAAATTATTTAAATAAACTTAACGTGTACATATATATGTATGTGTGTATGAATAATGTTTATATATAAGTGATAATTTATATGCATGTATATATTTGGATAACATACAGTTGCAGTTAGTACCTAAGGATTTGGTTTTGATGACAACAACTTTAAAAAATCATATAAAATATAAATACTAATGTTTTATCAAGATATATATATATATAGTATATTATGCAGGATATTGATATAAGAAGACTGTACAGTATCAAGTAAAGATTAAAGAGTTAAAGATGTTGATATAGAGACTCAAGAACGAAGACCCATGAGTATTCAAGAGTTCAAGATTCTAAGATATTCCAAATAAGTTATAGAGTCTAGAATGTTTGTTAAAATTCTAAGAGCACTTGATCTCTCTCTCATCTCCCTTTCTCTATTTTTAAATAAGTTTTTAAATATTCTTTTCAAAACAACTTTCAAATAGTTTTCAATTTCTTATACTTATCATTTTAGTATTTAATATTTTACCAATTTATTGTTTTTAATAAATTTTGCTTTCTATTAATTTATTTTTCAAAATTCTTATCATATAGTTTTGCTTAAGTTTTATTATTATTATAATGTATATATATATTATATTTAAACATATTTACAAAGTATAAAATTATTTCACAGAGCAATACATTTTCAAAATAATATTTTAAAATGTTTTTCAAAATTAAAAAGAGTATGTCGACATACTCTAACCCTATATGTCGACATGCTAGCCGTGAGTTTCAAAAATCAAATTTCAAAAGAAGTATCTATTCATCGTATCTCTTCACGAATGGACATGACCGTTATTCCTCTATAAATACCCGTCTTCCCAACGAATTTTTCAATCACTTTTCATTGTTCTTCTCTCTTCTTTCTTCTCTTTCATTTTCTAAACAAAAATATGACCACACTCTGCCGAGTTTCAACCAGAATCAAACTCAATCACCATTAGTTTGATTCTTTATCATTTACCTCCGATTTCTATCACCTCTCACTCACTCCAATCAAGATTTAAGTGTTATTCAAGGATTATAAGATCATTTGTAATCAAGATTGAAACTCTGAGTTTATAGATCGCTATAAAATCAAACCGATACACTTGTGGATGTGATTGTAGCCTATGAAATCAATTGGGTGTGCTTAGTAGCCCGTAAATCTAGTGGGTGTGCTTGTAGCTCGAAAATCAAGCGGCTTTACCCAAAGACCGGGATTCTGGAGGATGTGTCTCGTAGCCTTGAAATCGAGATTGTATTTGCATCTACTTGTTGAAAAGAAATCCATACAAGGAATTGTACGGGACTGGATGTAGGGTAACTCCGAACCAGTATAAAATTACGGTGTGTTCTTTATTTTACTGCATTTACTGTTTATTTGTGTTTTGATTTTGTGATTGTTAATCTCATTATTCTACAGTGATATCCCTCCCACTCCACCTCTTTCTACAGTGATATCCCCCAGACACACCAAGCAGAAGTAAACATAGCAAAGCAAACATTTCAAGTAAAGCAATTATCACTCGAGTCAAGGTCAATGTTTTCCAAGTACAAACCCCCAAGGCCTAAACCAAGATCAGATAAGCACCCAGAAAATATTGCTCTTGAGACCGAATGATGATACAACCAAACATCCATGACTCTGGCTATCACTATTATCTTTGCTTCGATACCACCGTTAATTGAATGACCGGCACATTCTTTCAGCCGTCCGTCAAGGGCTAATGGTAACCCCGGTTCTAGACAGAACTCCGCACGTCGTCGCAGCCCGTGCCTAGGACTATCGAATCTGCCCAGAGTACTCGGCTACCAACTGTAGTCTTTTGGGACTATCGAATCTGCCCAGCGTACTCTTGCTTTGAGCCTGCTAGAACCTTCAACAACGATGAAATCTCAGCCTTCTAGTCATCCTCCTCGATGACTATGCTCATACTAGCTCAAGCGCCTCTCGAGCCAACCATTATCCTCAAACTCGAACCATTTCACCGAGTCATCAACATGCTTGGAATGATCCCGTCTGGATTAAACCATGGCTATCTCACATCATGCCTCGCTTCATCTCATCATAGCAAAGCCTCATCTCACCATCATCATCAAATCTATCCATATGAGCTTTATCATCCGCGTCATATGCCACGAGCAGCTTTTCTTATTCAAGAGCCTTTCCCTTAGCTTTTGAATCATCTTCGACCAACTTGTCCAAATCAAATCATCAATCAACTAATTTATAACAATCAATCAAGTCAATCATTAATCCAAGTAATCAAGCATTCAAACATGATCTAATAAACAATTATAACAATAATGGCAATCTTGTAAATAAAGAGTCAAAATCTAACAAGCATGAATCATAAGCAATATCTCTACAACTTGATGAATGAACTTGCATAGGTTATCATGTAGTAAAATGGGTGTCAAATCATCATGAACAATAGATCTATACTTAAGTTTAAGAAAATGCATGGAAATCACTATTTTAACACAAAATCAAGCCACCAATCCGATATACTCCTTTGGATCCGTGTGAGAGATAACCACCACTCACCGAATCACCTAAACACTTCAAAAGCAACACACTTCAGATCTGGACAGCGAAGGATCTAACTCGATTCTCCAAAATTCCGCTTCAAACGATGAAATCTCTCTTCGAAGAATGTAGATCTTCAATCTAAGCTCTTGGATCTTCGATCTTGGATGGAAGGAAGCACAAAATTAAAGTGGAGAAAAGAAGTGAAGAAGTGTAGAACTCGTGCTCTCAAAATGGCAGGACTTCTTCGCTTCAAAATCCGGATCCCAAAAAGTGAGATAGAACCGTGTATTTATAGGCTGGAAATTCCTTAGGTCGTCCGCCCCCTTAAATCGTCCACGACTTATAAAAACCCCACGACCTACGACTTACGACTTAGCAGATCCTACGACTTAACTTCATAAGCCCTTACGCGTCCTATGACTTACGACTTAGCAGATCCTACGACTTAACTTCATAAGCCCTTACGCGTCCTACGACTTACGACTTAGCAGATCCTACGACTTAAGTCCTTACGCGACCTAACGACTTAACTGGGATACGACTTAACACCTTTAGGTCGTCTAACGACCTAACTATATGCAGCATACTAACATAGGTCGTCTACGACCTAACTAACACGCATAGCGACTCAACGACTTAACTTAACTCGACGACTTAACGTCCTTGCGCCTTAACGACTCAACACCCTCGCGACTTAACTATAACGACTTAAGCCTTAACTCGTCCAGTCCCTAAGTCGCTTATCCTGTTAAGTCGTTCCATTCCCTAAGTCGCTCCACCGACCTAAACTGTAACACGACCTAACCCCTTAGGTCGTCTAAACCCTTAAGTCGCCTACTTCCTTAGGTTGCTCACTAACTTAGGTCGCTGTCTTTTCTTAAGTCGTTCACCCGACCTAACTACCACGCGACCTAAGCTACCACACGACTTATCCTCCAAATAACCTAACTTCTACACGACCTAAGCTCTAGTCGTCTTAAACTCTGAACGGTCTAACTTATGGACGATCTAACTCTGAACGAATCAACAACACTAACATCCTAAAGACAACCGCTCTATAATCTTTTGATCCGTAAAAATACGGGTCGTTACACTCCATACGATCGAATTAGGCCTCGAAACTTGATTCAATGCGTGCGGAATAGGGGTATAACATTCGAAACGCCAGTCGGCACACCTCGATAGGAGTTTGGAATTTTAAGTTACTTAAATCGAGATATTTTGAAATTTTAATTAATATATATTTCAAGTCAACCCTTCATATCAGTCGTTATTCTTTCATCTCAGCCAACCTACAACCACCCTACTCCTGTGTTATCTCCATCATTCTCCTTCTATTTATTCACGCAGAATACAGAATGAAAATATACAAAGGAAAGCAATTTCTTTAATTTCAAAAATCCATAACTCGATTTATACTCGATAAAAAATATATGAAACCACCTTTAGAATTCTCGTTGCGGCAAGGGCTTCCCTCTGGTATGATCGAATTGAAGTGCGACAGTTGTTTGGGAAGCTCGACTTTTTAATAGAGCGTGGTTCGAAAGCTAGGGTTCTATTTTTCTTGAATTTTAAGCAGTGTTGGGTAAATCGGAGATTGGAGGTGTGTTCTTGATGTCAAGGTGCACGTGTGGCCAGGAGATGGAGAAGCTCAGCTGCATATTAGGGGTCGCGTCGCTACAGTTCGACTGGAGGGGAGGAGCGGGTTGCGACTTTCTAGGCGAGTTCGAGCTTGGATTTTCAGGCATAGGCAGGTAGAGATTGATGCGAGAAAGCCATTGGTGAAGTCGAAACGTGATTTCATGGAGCGAATCTTGGTATCATCGTTTACGTGCACGACCATATATCTCGTGTATAGGTCTTGAACAAACAGTTTGGAAAAGAAGTAGTTTTATGGGCCAGGCTTTGATATAGGGTGGGTAGTAAAATTAATATGTAAATTGTTTATAAACTTTTAAATTTATAATCGTTTAGTTAAAAATTTTGTAACGTGTCCATACGAGGGCGAATCGAGGCACGGATTTTTGCGTTGCGCTTATATCAAGGAAATCTTCGCAATGGAGCTGGTTTGGATGATTTGGAGACTGTCAAAATTTGGGCTAAAATCGGATGTTGTTCGGTTTTAGTTCCAAACTGGAACGCCTCGACGACAACAGAAAATAAAAGGTGGGTATTTTTAACGCTCACGACGTACTATAATATTTTATGTTCATTAAAAATTGAATCGTGAAGTTATCTAATTTTATTGACTGCTATTTGAAAATGAAATTGACATATGAATTAACTGTAGGTATTAAAATTGACGGTTTAATTTGAAATTGGAATTGAATTGCCAGTAAATTACGTGATATTGATAACTATGAAATTGTTGTGAATTATTGGCTGATTTGAATGTTGATTGTAATGAATGCTATTGATTGATATTTGGATGATTGGATGTTTATTTATAGATATCATGTTATCATCCTGTATATTATTTACAGTATATAAAACTGTAAATCGAATTATTTCGAATAAATTAAGAAATAGGTTGAAATGATATATACCTATGACATTTATTTTGGATTGAAATGATATATATCCATCCCTGAAATTAAATCAAAATAATTATTCATCTGGCCATAAGATAGAAAATTATATTCGGACACCGGATTGGTTAAATTAAATGATTTTAAAATTTAGATATGAAATTTATTTAAATGATTTTAATTTAAAGAAATAAAAATCAAATTTATGGCAATCGAATTATTTTCGAACTTGAGTTCGAAGAGTTGAAATTTAAGTTTGATAACATGAATGTTTTAAATAATTGAAATTGAGATTTTGAAGTTATAATCGAAATATGATGTGAATTACAGGAATTGATTCGTTTTAAAGGATTAGACTTTTCGAACTTCGAATATTTCTAAGTAAAAGTAATATAAAACGATATTTCAAAATTGAAATCGGAATTGAATTTGAAGATTTGGATCATAAATTTAATATTTAAGGTTAATTTGATTTAAGTGTTTTGAACCGATATTTTGAAAATTGACCTCGAAATTGATATAAATCGAAATGGTTTAAAATTTGAGAATTGAGTTGAAATTTAACCATTGAGTCGGATAGTTGAAATTGAAATTGAAATTAATTTTGAATTGAAATTGAAATTAATTTGGAATTGAAATTTAAATTGAAATTAATTTGGAATTGAAACTAAAATTTAATTGGAATTGAATTGAAATTCATCCAAGTTGGAATTGAAGTTGAAATCAATTAGAATTGAAAGCGAAATTGAATTAATTCAAAATCAAAATCGAATTTATTTGAATTGAAATTGGAATCGAAGTAAAATTCTACTAGAAATCGGAATTGAATCAATTAAATTGGAAATGGAAATTGAATGATTTGAATTGAGAAGATTTGGAAATTGAATCAGTTTGACTTTGAAACTAATTTCAAATAAATTATTTTAATATAAACTATTTAAAATCTACCTTTTTACATATTCAATTTATTTTGATTTTCCCAACTATTTTACCTTATAAAACATTTTAAATACTTAAATTATTTTATATCAAACTATTTTAATTATTTAAACTACTTTTAAACAATTTAAATTTCAAACTATTTTTCTAAAATTCAAACTGGTCAAAGGCTGGAAGGTTTATATTTAAATCATGGATTTAAATACGAATTGGGTTAAATTGAAGTTATAACCCAAATGAAAATTCAAAGCAATGTTGAATTGGAACTGAAATCGAGATATTAAGACAAACATGATTTTGAATTGAAATAGTATATTTCGAGTAAATATGATGATTTCAAAATGAATTTGATTTTGAAGAAAATATGATATTTTGATATCAAATACGAATTGTTTTCAAAATGTAAAAGTACAAACCGGTGTGTAAAACGACGTTTGATTATTAAAGAGATCGGGGCCTCTTATTGGCATACACTATGTCAATATTGGAACCACTTTAACAACTGTGTACGCGGAGGAGACTCCAGAACAAAGTGGTTGGATTTGGCGTCATTTGTTGGATTTGAAGGAAGAGAACGATGATGGATTGGCCTGACACTTGTGTCAATTTGAAATGACTAAAACATGAGCCGTATCGGCCAATGAGGCTAGCTACCTCCAGCGGACGCACTTCTTCGTATTACCATCATTTACATTGTGATTGATTGGTGTGCACCTTCGGATTTTGGGAGTGTTGGACGTGGTGGGCCGTTAGGGGTTACCACCAGCCGGGAAGGGTAAACTGGTAGTATCCTACCTTAGGCATTGCCTCACGTGCCTTGTTATACTTTTATCCCTATACGAGACCCCTACGATTTTGGTTTAGTGTTGTCGTATCACGACACATCCCTATCCACCGACGGTTTACTGGTGTTTTATATGCAAACTGTACGACAATGCTTAAAAATGCGTTAAGGGAGATCAATGTAAAGCCTTAACGCTATTTTGATATTTATTTTATTGATTAGACATTATATATAGCGTATTCTACTATATATAAATATTTCGACGGATCCTTAAGAGATGGAAAATCTCGTAACATCTCTTGAGTTATTGCACGCACGTTATACACTGGATAGAAGATGTGAAACCCCGTAAACATCTCTGACGCCACGACACTCATGTTATATGCGATATCGATTTGACTCACATAAGAATATTTTAGTCCTGACTCGAGTGTTTTGTCTTTTCATTACGCTCGGGTCAGCCTTGAGTTTTTCAGCGAATTGAAGATCATTTTTCTAGAGGACGAAGATGAAGATTTAGTATATTATTACTATTATTATTCTCTGCATCATGATGTTCTACTGCATTATATTTTGTTCCCGTTGTGTATATATAACTCTGATAAATATTGTATAAATTATAATTAAATGTATAATATAAACAACTTCATGAACTGTTTATTTGATTATTATATTTTATCGTTCCGCTGCGAGATTTTCTATTTGATTTCTTCTTCTTTCTTATTTTTTTTAATTAATCCCGTTGATTATCTATATTCCGGATTGCTTAAGTTGTACATGTATGGATTTTTGTTGATTTAAACCTTTCAAAATGTGGATCGTCACGGTTGGTATCAGAGCTTTGGTTTAGCGACAACCTTAGCTTTGTGGGGTTTGACTCATTAGAGATAGGGAAGTAATACCCTAAAATGAGTTTTTTGAGTGTATATATGAGAACGCGTATTTGTTAGTGATATAAAAAAATTTAATATTGTGTTGATTGGTCAGTTGAGTGGCTTATGGATTCTGGTCAATACGAGTAATTAACGTTATTGATAGGGATTTCTAAACACTTGAACTGAGTAACTCGACATGATATTGTTTTGAAACTGGGTAAATGAAATAATTTTACCTGGATTATATTTTATATATAAAGAGATATTTTTTCAGAAATTATTATATGGTGTGCTTGGTTGTTAGAAAATGATAATGTTAAACTATTATCATCTGTTGTGATCGAATAAAAGTTGTTAGTATTATAATGCAAACAAGATTAATAATTAAGAAATGACTTTATATAACCCAGATGGGATTATTTAATATATGATCCGTGAATGTGATTTATAAATTGATATGGTTTATAAAAACGATTTATAAAGGATTTAAAAGCTGGAAATTTGGGAATCTAATTCCCGTTGGTTTTGAAAATGATTTTTCAAAGTCTGGAAAATATTAATAGTATTATTTGGAAGGTACTTTTGGGTAAAAAGATTTAAAAAGGATTTTAAAAGAAATAGAAAGCACTGAACTCACTTTGGCCGTTGGAAAATAATTTCGGTGATGACTGCAGCATCATCGATGTTCATTTTCGAGTTTCCAATGGAGGAATTGCTACCATTGGAGTTTCGTTTGGTCAAACTGGTTTTGGTTTTGAAATCCAAAAGAATGATTTGATATATCAAGGGATTGTGTATGTATGTATGTGTATATATGATTTCAAAAATGATTGAAAATATTTAAGAACAAAGTGTTTAAACTCTGGGATTTTCATTTAAATGTTTTATTGAAAGTATGAGAAAATAAGTTGATAACTTATAGCAAGCTAGAACAATGTTAAATAGTTGAATGAGAATGATAAATTGAACTGTGAAATGAGACTTAACTTAAAATAAGTTCAATAAAGGAAATTTTGAAAATTTAGATTCGGGTAGGCCAAGTGCAATGATTTTAGGAATAAAACTGATTGTGATTTAAATAAATTAGTGGATGAACTAATTACTTAGTTAATTGAATATGGTTGGAATGCGGATGGATAAAGTTGAATGTTGGAATTGAAAAATGAAATTGAATTTAATATAGACTTAAGTTATATAAAATATTTTGAAATGAACTTAAGTAAACAAACTCTATGAAATGACATTTAAGTGATAATAGTAGTAAGGAATATACTATGTAAAGAAGTAAATGAATGATTTAGTGAGTGAATATGATTTTGGAATATGGTTGGATCTTAACAAATGAATTGAGTTAAATGGTATTGAAATTGAATTTTAACCTAAGAACTTTTGTATAAAAGGTTTATAACGGACTTAAGAAAATTTAATGGAATAATTCTTAAGAGATGATTAGTATTGCAAGGAATATACTAAGTAGATAATTGAATGCAGATCAAGTAAATGTAACTAACTAAAAGTGAAAAAAATTGAAAGTGAATAGAATAAATGTGAATAAAAGGAAGTTGGTGTTGGAATAAATACGTAAGTTGTATGTATATTATTCGCATGATGGTTTGATCCTGATTCGAGCACAGAATTTCGAGATAATTTATATCGATCCGAGTTAGGATTTTTCACTCGATTTTCGACGGCGAACCCTGGGTAAGGATTTCTGGTTGATTCTGGAATTCTCTATCATAGTATATGGCTATGGAAGGAGAATGACGGTTTCTAATCAAGGAACCAGATCTGAGTTCGCACTAGAGAGTCATGTGAACAATACTAGTTCAGAAGTGAAATTGTGTGATCGAGTGAGCGATCGGATTTGATATTGCGTACGGATATTATATGTACATTGTACGGGCCTAAGTAAAGAAAATATTAGAAATAGAAATTGCAAATTAATATGATTTTGAATTATATGATTGGATATCATTGGTAAATATGATGTAGGTAATTAAAAGCAAGGGCTAAATTGATGCATTTGATTTCATAAGAAAATTGGTTGCCCAACAAAAGGTACATGTTTATATTGTTGTTTGATTTGATGGTTTTATGATCGAGCCACTTGGCTTTTGTTTTCTTTTGCTGATTTGGGCCCGTAGTGGCGATTTGTAGTTGTTCCGATCTAGCCGCGCAAAGGAGACGATGGCGAAATTTTTCGAAATTTTAAGGAGTTAGAAAATTTGAAGAAAATTTTAATAACAAAAATTTGATTTTTGAGTTATAACTTGAAATTATTGAATGGATAATATTATTTGAAATCTATGGATGAATTTGGAAATTAGTAAAAGCGATAACGTGGTTTCAACAAATTGATTTTGGGGAGTTGCCTCAAATGATTGGTTTTGGGAAAGTTAATGGGTTTTGGGTCATTCTTCTTACCTTGGCAATTTCAGGGACGAAATTCTTTTAAGGGGGGTGGAATGTATCGATCCAGAATTTTAGTTATTCAAAATTGGAATGTTTAATTAATTTTAAATATGGAAAAGTTAATTTTATAGGTTAAATAACTAAAATTCCAAATATAACAACTTATTGGGTAATTTAATTGTGGAATTGGTTAAATAGTGGAATCTTGAGTTTTAAGCTTGATAAAAATAGTTAAAAGGCTTATTTAATTTCTATTAATAAGAAGAAAGGTAATAAAATTTTTAAAATTGAATTTATAAGCGAGTTACTCGATTTTTAAAAATAACTCGTTTTAATTAACAAGTAAAAATAGCCTTTTGGGGCACAGTCTCGGATTTCGACGAAACCAGTTCCATTGGATCCGTAATAGTGTATTGTTATCGATTTCAAATTTCGTAGCGTTTAGAGTTACCGTTTGGTCGTACAGGATAGAAACGCGTTGAAATAATATTGAAATTTTAATATTTTAATTCGATTCAAAACGCTATCTTCTTCATACGATCGAATTAGGCCTCGAAACTTGTTCCATTGCGTTCGGAATAGAAGTATAACATTAGGAACGTCAGGCGGCACGCCTCGATAGGAGTTTGGAATTTTAAGTTACTTAAATCGAGATGTTTTGAAAATTTAATTAATATATTTTTCAAGTCAACCCTTCATAGCAGCCGTTATTCTTTCATCTCAGCCAACCTACAACTACCCTACCCATGTGCTATCTCCATCATTCTCCTTCTATTTATTCACGCAGGTTACAAAAAGAAAATATACAAAGGAAAGCAACTTCTTTAATTTCAAAAATCCATAACTCGATTTATACTCAATAAAAAAATATGAAACCACCTTTAAAATTCTCGTTGCGGCAAGGGCTTCCCTCTGGTATGATCAAATTGAAGTGCGGTAGTTGTTTGGGAAGCTCGACTTTTTGACAGAGCGTGGTTCGAAAGCTAGGGTTCCATTTTTCTTGAATTTTAAGCAGTGTTGAGTAAATCGGAGATTGGAGGTACGTTCCTGATGTCGAGGCGCACGTGTGGCCAGGAGATGGAGAAGCTCGGCTGTGTATTAGGGGTCACGTCGCTACAGTTCGACTGAAGGGGAGGAGCATGTCACGACTTTCCAGGCGAGTTCAAGCTTGGATTTTCATGCATAGGCAGGTAGAGATCAATGCGAGAAAGCCATTGGCGAAGTCGAAACGTGATTTCGTGGAGCGAATCTTGGTATTATCGTTTGCGTGCACGATCATGTATCTCGTGTACAGGTCTTGAACTAACAGTTTGGGGAAGAAGTAGTTTTATGGGCCAGGCTTTGATATAGGGTGGGTAGTAAAATTAATATGTAAATTGTTTATAAACTTTTAAATTTATAATCATTTAATTAAAAAATTGTGTAACTTGTCCATACGAGGTCGAATCGAGGCATGGATTTTTGCATTGCACTCATATCGAGGAAAGCTTCATAATGGAGCCGGTTTGGATGGATTTGGAGACTGTCAAAATTTGGACTAAAATCGGACGTTATTTGGTTTTAGTTCCAAACTGGAACGCCTCGGCGACAACAGAAAATAAAAAGGTGAGTGTTTTTAACGCTCATGACGTACTATAAATTTTTTATGTTCGGTTAAATTTAAAATTGGAATTGAATTGCCAGTAAATTACCTGATATTGATAACTATGAAATTGTTGTCAATTATTGGCTGATTTGGATGTTGATTGTGATGGATGTTATTGATTGATATTTGGATGATTGGATGTTTATTTATATATATCCCGTTATCATCCTGTATATTTTTTACAGTATATACAACTGTAAATCGAATTATTTCGAATAAATTAAGAAATAGGTTGAAATGATATATACCTATGACATTTATTTTGGATTGAAATGATATATATCCACCCCTGAAATTAAATCAAAATAATTATTCACCTGGCCATAGGATAGAAAATTATATGGACACCTAATTGGTTAAATTAAATGATTTTAAAATTTTGATTTGAAAGTTATTTAAATGATTTTGATTTAAAGAAATAAAAATCAAATTTATGGAAATCGAACTATTTTCGAACTTGAGCTCGAAGAGTTGAAATTTAAGTTTGATAACGAATGTTTTAAATAATTAAAATTGAGATTTTGAAGTTATAATCGAAATATGATGTGAATTTCAAGAATTGATTCGTTTTAAAGGATTGGACTTTTCAAACTACGAATATTTCTAAGTAAAAGTAATATAAAACGATATTTCAAAATTGAAATCGGAATTGAATTTGAAGATTTGGATCTTAAATTGTATATTAAAGGTTAATTTGATTTAAGTGTGTTGAACCGATATTTTGAAAATCGACCTCGAAATTGATAGAAATCAAAATGTTTTAAAATTTGAGAATTGAGTTGAAATTTAACCATTGAATCGGATAGTTGAAATTGAAATTAATTTGGAATAGAAATTGAAATTAGTTTGGAATTGAAACTAAAATTTAATTGAAATTGAATTGAAATTCATCCAAGTTGGAATTGAAGTTGAAATCAATTGGAATTGAAAGCGAAATTGAATTAATTTGAAATTGAAATCGATTTTTTTGAATTGAAATTGGAATCGAAGTAAAATTCTACTGGAAATCAGAATTGAATCGATTAAATTGGAAATGGAAATTGAATTGATTTGAATTGAGAAGATTTGGAAATTGAATCGGTTTTAACTTTGAAACTAATTTCAAATAAATTATTTTAATATGAACTATTTAAAATCTACCTTTTTACATATTCAATTTATTTTGATTTTCCAAACTATTTTACCTTATAAAACATTTTAAATACTTAAAATAATTTTATATCAAACTATTTTAATTATTTAACTATTTTTAAACAATTCAAATTTCAAACTATTTTTCTAAAATTCAAACTGGTGAAAGACTAGAAGGTTTATATTTAAATCATGGATTTCAATACGAATTGGGTTAAATTGAAGTTATAACCCAAATGAAAGTTTGAAGCAATGTTGAATTGGAACTGAAATCGAGATATTAAGACAAACATGATTTTGAATTGAAACAGTATATTTTGAGTAAATATGATGATTTTTGAAATGAATTTGATTTTGAAGCGAATATGATATTTTGACATCAAATACGAATTGTTTTCGAAATGTAAAAGTACAAACCGGTGTGTAAAACAACGTTTGGTTATTAAAGAGACCGGGGCCTCTTATTGGCATACACTCTGTCAATATTGGAACCACTTTAACAACTGTGTACGCAGAGGAGACTTCAGAACGAAGTGGTTGGATTTGGCATCGTTTGCTGGATTTGAAGGAAGAGAATGATGATGGATTAGCATGACATATGTATCAATTAGAAATGACTAAAACAGGAGCCGTACCAACCAATGAGGCTAGCTACCTCTAGCGGATGCACTTCTTCGTATTACCATCATTTACACTGTGATTGATTGGAACGCACCCTCGAATTTTGGGAGTGTTGGACGCGGTGGGCCGTTAGGGGTTACCACCAGCCGGGAAGGGTAAACTGGTAGTATCCTACCTTGGGCATTGCCTCACGTGCCTTGTCATACTTTTATCCCTATACGAGACCCCTACGATTTTGGTTTATTGTTGTCGTATCATGGCGCATCCCTATTCACTGACGGTTTACTGGTGTTTTATATGCAAACTGTACAACGATGCTTAAAAACGCGTTAAGGGGGATCGATGTAAAGCCTTAACGCTATTTTGATATTTATTTTATCGATTAGACATTATATATATAGCGTATTCTACTATATATAAATATTTTGACGGATCCTTAAGAGATGGAAAATCTGTAATATCTCTTGAGTTATTGCATGGACGTTATACACTGGATAGGAGATGTGAAACCCCGTAAACATCTCTGACGCCACGACACTCATGTTATATGCAATATCGATTTGACTCACATAAGAATATTTTAGTCCTGACTCGAGTGTTTTGTCTTTTCATTACGCTCGGGTCAGCCCTGAGTTTTTCAGCGAATTGAAGATCATTTTTCCGAAGGACGAAGACGAAGATTTGGAATGTTATTACTATTATTATTCTCTGCATCATGCTGTTCTACTGCATTATATTTTGTTCCTTTTGTGTATATATAACTTTGATAAATGTTGTATAAATTATAATCAAATGTATAATATAAACAACTTCATGAACTATTTATTTGATTATTATATTTTATCGTTCCGCTGCAAGATTCTGTGTTTGATTTCTTCTTCTTTCTTATTTTTTTTCTTAATTAACCCCATTGATTATCTATATTCCGGATTGTTTAAGTTGGACATGTGTGGATTATTGTCGATTTAAACCTTCCGAAATGTGGGTCGTCACAAAATAACTCATTGGTAACTTGGCTTGGTGGGATAACTTTTCCATCCTTTATCTTGTCTTCCTTAATTTTGAGTCCACCAATGTTCTCTATGTGTGTTTGTCATCTCATTACCCTCTATTACTATTTTCTTTTGATCCAAATCTTGGTATTTACTATCTCTTCATCCTTGATCCTTCATATGAGCATACCCCAGTACTCGTAGAAGTGTACCTTGATGCCATTCGTCTTTCCTATATAGGTTCTTCCTATGACTTGCACACATGTAGAACAAAACATTCCTAGATTCTCTCCAGGATTTCTTACACTGTACGGGGATTCCTTATTGCCACTCTAAGAGTAGTCATCGTTATCTTCTTCATGGCCTTGCATTTTACCTCGTCTTATCTAGGCATTCATCATTATCTGCTCCATATTTAAAAAAATTCTTGGTCTTCGTTAAATTTTCAAAAATTAAAACTTAAAATTTTGAACTATAATCTCAAAAACTTTATCTTTAAAAGTATAACCTAAAAACTTTTTAGCAAATTCAAAAATAACTTACACTACAACAGAAAACTGATTTTTCAACGTCTAAATGGAGTTGGAAAGCATGTTTCCAACGCCATACCGACGCTATTTTTGGCATCGGAAAAACTAGCGTGGAAAAAAAATTCCTACGCCTCTTTGACGCCACGCGTTGTGTGTTTTCCGATGTCATGCGTTGGTTGTTTTCTGACGCCATTATGACGCCAGATTTCCGACGCTAATTTACGACGCTATACCGACACCAAATTTACAATAAATTTTTTAGTTTTCCCACACCTTACCGACGCCATTCCAATGCCATTTCTAAAGCAATTTTCTAGCATTTTTACTATATTTCTAACCCTCAAACTCAACATCAAATACATTCATTCCGATAATACCAAACATGCTATGAAACATATATCTCAACTAAATAAAATAATATCACCAACAACGTTACAAAATAACAAAAAATAATGATATAGTCGATGAAATATTCAAATAACACATAACATTCATGGTATTATCGATACAACTTAACTAATATCTCATACATGCATGTCTAAACGAAAATCATGTCCACATATAACACACACACATCACAATGTCTAAAGTAAAAAAATCACAACTGCATAGCAAACAAAAACTTCACTCGTCTTCTGCGTGGTCCTGGCCTTGATGGGGCTCAACTGCTTGTTCACTCATGTGTTCCTCAACCAATCGGCCAAGCCTCTCATAATTTGACTGAAGTATTTCAACTTTGGCATCCGTCCAACTTCTTCTTCATGTGGGTGATATATTGCGCTAATTGGTCAGGAACATTATTGTCGTCTCTACTTCTATACTTTTGCATTAAATTGGTTATTTAAAATGTCAAGCAATAATTTAAAATTTATTTTACTTAAGTAATGTAACTATTTAATTGAATTTTTAGAAATTACCGCAAGAATATTTTCATAAT
The DNA here is from genome assembly GCA_030737815.1 of Allium fistulosum. Taxonomy (NCBI): domain Eukaryota; kingdom Viridiplantae; phylum Streptophyta; class Magnoliopsida; order Asparagales; family Amaryllidaceae; genus Allium; species Allium fistulosum. The sequence goes on from CM060904.1 coordinate 1,136,718,824, forward strand.
TGGGCCTATGGTCCAGCCTTTTGGCCATAGAAGTGTTGAGGGCGCGAAAGACTTCTTCATCAACCTCATATGTGATGTCCACAACTTTACTTTTTAGCTCGTCAATTTGAGGTTCATATTTTGTTTGTTTTTTATTTTTCATACTATTAACATCACAAAGATATGCATATATTATTTAAATCAAGTTTTCTGAATGGCTTAGTGCAAATTATGATAACTATTGAACTAGAAATATAAAAGTAACGTATGATGTTAGTGGTTCTTCATATTCATTGTAGCGAAAATAAATGAATTTCATATCATCACACCTCCTAGAATTTTAAACTAACCCATCAAAATTTAAAATCTAATAGTTAAATGTAAAAGTCACTCATTTGATCTGAATTAATCTAATTACCAGTGTGTAACCCATGCGTTGCGCACGGTATGTTATAGAAAAATAATGCTATAAATATTTTTGAAGAGTAGAATTTACTATGCATATATAGTGAATTTGTTAGAATAAATGAGTTATAAATCGAACTTACGATATTTCAAAATGTATAATTTTTGTTATGAAATTTATGTATTTTCATATTTGAATATAAATTAAATTGTTATTTTTGTTGATAAAATTGAGTTAAATATTAATTTTTTAAGGATTTAATAGTTTTATGCAAGCCAAACCATCAGTGGGAGTTTCAACGTTACGCATCCGTGTGCGACGACTAAATAAAAGCGGGGTAGACACACAGCGTGGGGTTTACTTAAATGAGTATCAATGAATACCATGATCTTAAGGTTCCCTATGATCTCAAAAAAAAATGTAAATTAGCATTCTTAACTAAATTTTGAAATTAATTTTTGTATAAAATTTTATAGATAAATAATCGTGTATATAGATTTTTAAATTGACGTTAAGTTTTTGATACATTTGACTAAAATATGAGTAATGTATAGATTGAATATCAAATGAAAGTGTAATGCTATTGAATCTATATATTTTTATGCATTTAGTGTTCTACCAGATTTATCAAAAATAAGTATATGATACTAACAAAGTGATACACAAAATATTTATTTAACTGTTAAAAGAAATATTAATTGAAAATAAGACCTAAAATGTTACAAATCAAATTGTCGTTTCAATTATGCAAAAAATGACTTTTAATCCATTGTTTCATACCCCAATAATTTTGGGGGAATTAATTTAAATGACAAAAATTTGTATATTTTTAGCCTCAAGGACACGACCTCAATATTTTAACCACAAGGACAAACATTCTCCTAAAAATTAATCAAAAGGACAAACATTCTTTTAAAATTATTCATAAGGACAAACATTCTTCCAAAATTGCTACCGAGCTAAAAACTAATACCTAAAAACTGCTACTGATAACTAAAAACTAATACCTAAAAACTGCTATCAATAACTAAAAACTGATACCTAAAGAAAGTTGTCCTTCAGGCTAAAATACCGAAGGTCTGTCCTTGAGGCTAAAACGCTGAGAAATTTTGTCCTTGACAATAATTTCCTGTAATTTTAATTTGTAATAAAAAGTATCAAGAAATATTTAACATTTACTTCTAAAAGATAATAAAATACAAAAGAAATATATTTCTATCCAAAGTATTGTATGATTTTTGTTCATCAAATAACGCAAGTTACATATATAAATAGCTAAAATGTAACTTTTGTACAAAAAGATTCTAATTAAAAATGTTAATTATTTTTTCGCATTATAGAGTACAAACATTCATCGCTTATCATTAACTGTAATGTCATTCTTCACAAAAGCAAATTCATTGATGACAAAGAATTCACTTAACGTACAAAATATTAAAGTAAAAATGTTATGTTTATAATGATATAACAATTTTAGAAAGAAAGAATTTTGTATATATTTGTTTGTAATAAAATACCAACTTTTAAAAAAAGGAGTTATGTATATTTCTCTGTAGTAAAATATCGATTATTATATTATTGAAATAAAGAAATTTTATGAACTTGAATGTAAAATAATATAAGAGAACTAAAGATAAATTATTTATATAATTGGAAATTTTTAAAATCATATGGGCTTGAATGGAAAAATAGTTTTACCATTTTGTCAATATGAATGTGATATACATTGAATTGTCATTTTTTAATGATTTATTAAATCAACTAATAATTGTTTTTAATTGTTGATTCATTTAAAAGGTTTAAATTTAGGATAATGTGATAAATTCAAATATGTGGAATATGCATGTATATGCTTTTTGTTTGATGATAATAAACATATATACATTTATTTAAATGTATTTGATATTGTACTATTTTATTTTACACAGATTAAATAGATATTTGCTGAATAAAATAAATAACACAGAATTTGAATTCAAACGAATATTTTATTCAAACAAATATTTATTACAATTTTGATAGTACAATTTCAAGCTCTCACTATAACTATACAATTTCAGTCACAATACAATTTCATAGTTACAGCAGGTTCCTCACTACATATCACTCACACTCGTATCTATCTTCAACTTCATTCCAATGTGAATCCAGCATCTGAGCAATCTGCAGAAATATACATTGACGCAGTAAAATTGCAAAGGAAATGTTTTTGCAGTATAAAACAAAATGTGATTTTGAAAATATTATTTGCCTCAGTTATTTGGGTCGTTCGTCATCATTTGATTCTGAATTTATCACACACATGAACAATGTGACATGCACAGTGTATCACTGTACATGCCACAAGGCCGTGCACACCGATATATGTATATACACTTGATATATTTACAGGGACAAGTGAGCACAGGTCAAACCCAAAAGTTGGATTCAACTCAAGTGCAATAAAATGGTGTCACATCGTTCAGCACAAGGTCAAATCCAAATCGGACTCAACTCAGGTGCAAGTTCAATACAATACACAACCAATGCAGACAAGCCTACATATGCACAGTGAAGCCAAAGACTCAAGCCAGTGGTCAAGACAGTCTACACTAAAGACTGCACAAATTCAAGAAGAGCACAAGCACAGTTCAAATGATCAGACTCGAGCATACATACAAGACTGTGCCACCAGACCAGCTACAACAGTGCAGTGACAACAGAGATGAACACAGTGCAACAAAAGTCATGCAAGCATCAGGTCGAGCACAAAGGAATGCTCAGATCAAATGGAACTCATCACAATGCAGTGGTCGACTACAATACATTAAACCAGAACAACAATGGACACAAGCTCAAGACTGGTCAGTCACAAAGGAGAAGTAAAACAATGTACATGAAAACAGCAATAACTATAAAACAATGTCCACAATGAAGAGCTCAATGCACATATGCTACAGATCAAACAAGCATCAAGATGATCAATGACAGTGCAAACCAAAGCACTAAGTTATAATCAAGTCAAAGTCAACGCCGAAGTCATTGAGAAAACAATACCGTGGCCAACAAGTATTTTCGCAGTTCAAAATCAAGTCAGAGACAAGTCAGAAACGTGGAGGTCAAGAAATCGAGCAAGGAAAAATTCAATGTCATGAAATCAAACCGTGTCAACCAAGAGATCATAATATATACGACTTTGAACAATTCAGAGAAATCACTAACATCCAAGAATAATCAAGTGGCCGAGATGAATTCAAGCAATTCATTTGACAAATTCAAATATATTTATACGAACGAAAATTATGGAGTTCGACTCCTATATAAACCCTAACAATCATCATTGGCAATATCATCGAATTCAAGCAATCAAACCACAGAACAAAAAGGCACAAATTACATACCGAAGTCAGGTGACGAATTCGATCACAAATCGAAGAGCAGCCGTGTGCAAGACAAAGAAATCAATCGATCGACTAAGCAACGTAGTTCGAAATCAAACTCGATCGACCAGTATAAAGTCGGCATCTTCGAATACAAGCCCCAATCCAGAATCGCCAGAGAACAATCAAAGCCCTAATTCAAGAATCAAACAAAGAGGACCCAAAGCTCAAATTCGCCAGTGACAGAGATTCGAGGAGCTGAAGCTCGTAATCGCCAGAGAAGCGCAACATCGCCGAAGTCTTAATTTGTGAATCGCCATTTCTCAGGGGATCGGGCTAGTGAAATAACAAAAGGGATCGAAGAGATAATAGTGGGCCAACATTTTTAATCGAAATAAAAAGTGAAGCGGGCCGTTGATTTTTTAAAAGGGGCCGGTCTAGTTTTTAGGGTTTTAAAGTTTTAATTTTTTAGTTATTTTTAGGCCGGGATTATTTTCTAGAGCAAAATCAGTTATCAAGTTTAAATTTCAATTTTGCTCCAGGTTTAAACTGTATTTTGTTTTTCAGTCTGTATTTTCAAATTCCAGTCAGAGTGAATCACCACCTAGGGTTTAGGTGTTGTCAGATTGTCTAGTTAGAATTAGTTCAGTGAGCAGGGGGCTGCGAGTTTGCAAAGCTCTATAGGCGGGAGCAGAGTTTGCGAGTAAACGAAACTCTATAGGCGGAGCAGGGTGTGCGAGTCTGTAGGAGTGTTTGTGAGCGGGAGCGAGTGTCTGCGAGTCTGTCAGAGTGTTTGTAAGCGGGATACTGTTTAATTCTAATAGAAATCTGGGAATGCAGCAGTAGGCAGGGGTTGCCGAAGCTGGGTAAATTCTGTGTGTGATTTACTTTTCTGCATATTTATTTATCCGCATTTTGATTACGTGTTTAATTCGAGAAAATTTGCGATAACCCTATTCACCCCCCCTCTAGGGTTAATCTAGATCCTACAAGTGGTATCAGAGCGAGGTAAATTTTCTTTAACTCTAGAGTCATGAATCTATCAAATAATGCTTTTTCTGAGGGGCAATCTATTGTTAGACCACCAATGTTTAATGGGAGTGATTATGCTTACTGGAAAGTTAGGATGAGTATCTATCTTAGTTCTGTTGATTACGATGTTTGGGATATTATTGAATCTGGATATAAATCTCCCACTATAATTGTAGGTGATACTGAGATTCCTAAACCAAAGGACAGGTGGGATGCTAATGATAAGAAATTAAAAACTACCAATGCTAAGGCAATGAATGCTCTGATCTGTGCTCTTGATAAAACTGAATTTAATAGAATTTCTCATTGTAAAACAGCACAGGAAATCTGGCATACTTTGGAGGTGACACACGAAGGAACTTCTCAAGTCAAGGAGTCTCGCCTGGCCCTGTTCAGCAATGAATACGAGAACTTTGTAATGGACAAAGGCGAGAGCATAAAGGACATGTTTGGACGCTTCTCAACCTTGGTATACAATGCTAGAGCGCTTGGAAAGGTATTCTCCGAGGTAGAGTTAGTGAGGAAGATACTACGAGTCTTACCGATGAACTTTGAGGCAAAAGTCACAGCAATACAAGAATCGAAAGATCTGAGTAAACTAAGCATGGAGGAGTTGATTGGCAACTTGATGACATATGAGCTTGAGCTAAAATCAAAGGAGGAACGCAACAACTCCGAATCAAAGAAGAAGACGATTGCCTTGAAGAGCAGAGAAGAGAGCGATGATGAAGCAGAAGATCCAATTGAAGAACTTGCAATGGCTGTCAATAATTTTAGAAAATGGTCAAGATTCGGGTCACGCAAGAAGAAAACAAATGGTGATAGGTCAAAAGATTCTGACAGTTCCGATAATGAATTGACCTGTTATAACTGCAATAAGCCTGGCCACATCAAACCAAACTGCCCACTTCTCAAAAACAACAAAGGAAAGAAAAAGAAGAAGAAGGTCTTTGCAGCAACTTGGGATGATGAAGAAAGAGAGGAAGTTTTGAATGATAACTCAGAGGAGGCTAACTTGTGTCTTACGGCAAGATCAGATTCAGAAGAAAGCTCAGTGGAATCAAGATCAGATTCAGAAGCAAGCTCAAAGGATAATGAGGTAAGAAACTATTCTTATAAAGATCTTGTTTATTTGTGCCTCGATCTTACTAAAACTGTTGAAGCTCTTGATTCTAAAAATGAAAAACTGAAATCTGATAGGAAAGAACTTGCCCGTGAAAATTTTAGGTTAGAATCTGAACTTGAAAAAATTCAAAACTTAGAATGTAAAAACTGTAAAGCTTTAGATTCAGAATTATCTAAACTGAAAAATAGCTTTGAGGATCTTGAAAAAGAAAACCTGAATCTAAAGGAAACTATTGAAACTAGGAAAAAAGATTTTGTGAATAGATGCACCTCACTTGTGGCTGAAAACACGACACTAAAAACCAAAGTCCAAAATCTTGAGAAAACACTGAATAACTTTTCAAGAGGAGAAAAATCATTCAATATGTTATTGGGAAATCAATTTTTTGCTAACAACAGAAAAGGACTAGGTTTTGGGAAAACACAAGTTGATGATAATGCAAAAAGTAAGAGTGTCTTTGCTAGATGTGAAATAATTGACCATCGTGTTGAAAATTGTAGTCATAGGAACAAGAACACAAAATTTATTCAAATTTGGGTTCCTAAGAATTCTACAAACCAATTTCATATCTATTGGAACAAGAATGAAAAGACAAAACAAGTTTGGGTTCCAAAGGGATTGTTTATTCATAATTATTTTGCCACTAACAACCATGAACCTATAAAAAGGTCACAAAAATCTTTTACCGTGTAGGTGTGGTGGCAGGCTAAGGAACAACATTAAATGTTGTCTGGATTCTGGTTGTTCCAGACACACAACGGGCGACAAATCAACGTTCCTTAGCCTAGTATAAAGGTGACAGATTCACAATGGGTAAACAACGAAAGATTATCGTTCAGGTAAAACAGGTAATTGTATTTATTTTCAACCGGTAGATAAAATGTGAAAATCTGCACCATAATCTGAATTAAATCAGCCAGTTATGTGATATGTTTTGTGATGTTAATTCTGATCTTTTAATCAATCATCTTTGAGGAGAATTACTTGAAGTAATTATGATGGTTGACAGATTCTGACTAACTTGATATGATCTTACATGACTTGTTCTTATCTATGACTTTGATTTATGCTTAAAGGTTGACCAACCATTTTTCATTGAACTTAATCTCTTTTTTGGTCAAATTATGATGTTGATCCTATGGTTTCTTAATCTGACACTAAGATTTTTTTTTTGATGGTTAACACGACTTCAATTTAAAGTCAAGTTTGTTGAAAATGACTCTGAGATAATTTGTTGAAATTTCACAATCTGGTCTATAACATCCAAACGAGTGATATTGAGTCAGATGCAGATTACACTGGTAATGTAGTTGATAGAAAAATTACTAGTGGAACGTGATTACATTTTGAGACATTCATTTGCTGCATCATTTTTCAAAGAAAATATCTGCATATCTTTCACTTGAAATATTTTTCATTTTAGCAGAATTTTTCTTAAAAACCCCTTCTAGAAAATAATTTCTTTTGACCTTGTATCAGATTTGTTATTTAAGAAAACTTGATTTTATTGAAATTGATTAACTGATCTGACCCCCTAATAATTATCTAAAAAGATAAATAGTGATTGAAAATAAGATGAGTGTTGATATTAATCATATATTATAACTTGAGAAAGTATATTTAGAAAATTTCTTTAGAAATTTAAACAAGAGTTATAAAAACTTTTTGTTGATAACTATTCCATGATCATTTCTATTTCTATCATCCGTCTATCAACCATCACTCATCAAAAATCAATATAGTATGTTAATTTGTGGTAGTTTAAACAGGGAATCATTTGTGCTTCAATTTTATTATATTTCTAACAATAAAATCCAAAATATTCACTCTCATTTAAAAGTCCTCACGGTTATGCATGGGTGAATTACTTGGATTTTTGATTTTGTGCTTCCATGCTCATTTAAAAGTCCTCACGGTTATGCATGTATGGAACGCATATCAAAATTAATTGATTAAATAGACAAGTTGATTCTAATCCCATTTAAAAGTCCTCACGGTTATGCGTGGTTAGAAGATACTTGAATTCATTTTTTAAAAATTTGGAATACTACTAATCTCATTTAAAAGTCCTAACGGTTATGCATGGTTAGTAGATATTCAAATCTCCTGAAATAAATATACCACAAATAGACACAACTATATGGTTTTATTTGATGAAATCATTCATATCATTCTAAAGTGGAATATGCATCAATTAAAGTATTTATGATTTTTGTTTGATTTTCTTATTGAAATTAATATTTATACTCGATTGAGCTTTAATATTGTATTAATGTCTACCACTATATCTCTACTTTTCTATTACTATTATTCTTTTGCTGATAACAAAAGGGGGAGAGAAAAGTCAAGATTTTGAAAATAAAGGTCAAAGATAATCAAATTGCATCAAGGCTCATTTGAATTCTTTATTCTCATGCATATATGTAGGGGGAGTATTGTGTAGAAAGAGAGCATTCAAATAGGGGGAGCAAACTGAATAATCAAATACATTTAATATAGTCAAAATCTTAAATATATGTTTGTTATCATCAAAAGGGGGAGATTGTGGAATATGCATGTATATGCTTTTTGTTTGATGATAATAAACATATATACATTTATTTAAATGTATTTGATATTGTACTATTTTATTTTACACAGATTAAATAGATATTTGCTGAATAAAATAAATAACACAGAATTTGAATTCAAACGAATATTTTATTCAAACAAATATTTATTACAATTTTGATAGTACAATTTCAAGCTCTCACTATAACTATACAATTTCAGTCACAATACAATTTCATAGTTACAGCAGGTTCCTCACTACATATCACTCACACTCGTATCTATCTTCAACTTCATTTCAATGTGAATCCAGCATCTGAGCAATCTGCAGAAATATACATTGACGCAGTAAAATTGCAAAGGAAATGTTTTTGCAGTATAAAACAAAATGTGATTTTGAAAATATTATTTGCCTCAGTTATTTGGGTCGTTCGTCATCATTTGATTCTGAATTTATCACACACATGAACAATGTGACATGCACAGTGTATCACTGTACATGCCACAAGGCCGTGCACACCGATATATGTATATACACTTGATATATTTACAGGGACAAGTGAGCACAGGTCAAACCCAAAAGTTGGATTCAACTCAAGTGCAATAAAATGGTGTCACATCGTTCAGCACAAGGTCAAATCCAAATCGGACTCAACTCAGGTGCAAGTTCAATACAATACACAACCAATGCAGACAAGCCTACATATGCACAGTGAAGCCAAAGACTCAAGCCAGTGGTCAAGACAGTCTACACTAAAGACTGCACAAATTCAAGAAGAGCACAAGCACAGTTCAAATGATCAGACTCGAGCATACATACAAGACTGTGCCACCAGACCAGCTACAACAGTGCAGTGACAACAGAGATGAACACAGTGCAACAAAAGTCATGCAAGCATCAGGTCGAGCACAAAGGAATGCTCAGATCAAATGGAACTCATCACAATGCAGTGGTCGACTACAATACATTAAACCAGAACAACAATGGACACAAGCTCAAGACTGGTCAGTCACAAAGGAGAAGTAAAACAATGTACATGAAAACAGCAATAACTATAAAACAATGTCCACAATGAAGAGCTCAATGCACATATGCTACAGATCAAACAAGCATCAAGATGATCAATGACAGTGCAAACCAAAGCACTAAGTTATAATCAAGTCAAAGTCAACGCCGAAGTCATTGAGAAAACAATACCGTGGCCAACAAGTATTTTCGCAGTTCAAAATCAAGTCAGAGACAAGTCAGAAACGTGGAGGTCAAGAAATCGAGCAAGGAAAAATTCAATGTCATGAAATCAAACCGTGTCAACCAAGAGATCATAATATATACGACTTTGAACAATTCAGAGAAATCACTAACATCCAAGAATAATCAAGTGGCCGAGATGAATTCAAGCAATTCATTTGACAAATTCAAATATATTTATACGAACGAAAATTATGGAGTTCGACTCCTATATAAACCCTAACAATCATCATTGGCAATATCATCGAATTCAAGCAATCAAACCACAGAACAAAAAGGCACAAATTACATACCGAAGTCAGGTGACGAATTCGATCACAAATCGAAGAGCAGCCGTGTGCAAGACAAAGAAATCAATCGATCGACTAAGCAACGTAGTTCGAAATCAAACTCGATCGACCAGTATAAAGTCGGCATCTTCGAATACAAGCCCCAATCCAGAATCGCCAGAGAACAATCAAAGCCCTAATTCAAGAATCAAACAAAGAGGACCCAAAGCTCAAATTCGCCAGTGACAGAGATTCGAGGAGCTGAAGCTCGTAATCGCCAGAGAAGCGCAACATCGCCGAAGTCTTAATTTGTGAATCGCCATTTCTCAGGGGATCGGGCTAGTGAAATAACAAAAGGGATCGAAGAGATAATAGTGGGCCAACATTTTTAATCGAAATAAAAAGTGAAGCAGGCCGTTGATTTTTTAAAAGGGGCCGGTCTAGTTTTTAGGGTTTTAAAGTTTTAATTTTTTAGTTATTTTTAGGCCGGGATTATTTTCTAGAGCAAAATCAGTTATCAAGTTTAAATTTCAATTTTGCTCCAGGTTTAAACTGTATTTTGTTTTTCAGTCTGTATTTTCAAATTCCAGTCAGAGTGAATCACCCCACCTAGGGTTTAGGTGTTGTCAGATTGTCTAGTTAGAATTAGTTCAGTGAGCAGGGGGCTGCGAGTTTGCAAAGCTCTATAGGCGGGAGCAGAGTTTGCGAGTAAACGAAACTCTATAGGCGGAGCAGGGTGTGCGAGTCTGTAGGAGTGTTTGTGAGCGGGAGCGAGTGTCTGCGAGTCTGTCAGAGTGTTTGTAAGCGGGATACTGTTTAATTCTAATAGAAATCTGGGAATGCAGCAGTAGGCAGGGGTTGCCGAAGCTGGGTAAATTCTGTGTGTGATTTACTTTTCTGCATATTTATTTATCCGCATTTTGATTACGTGTTTAATTCGAGAAAATTTGCGATAACCCTATTCACCCCCCCCCCCCCTCTAGGGTTAATCTAGATCCTACAAAATATATGTAATTAAAATGTAAAACAACATAAGAAAACTTATGAGAAATCCGTAAATAATTCTAAAAACTATTAAGTGTTGGTATTTAAATGTAAAATGGTATAGGAGAAAATTAGTAAAACACTGTAATTTATATAGCTTGAAAATTTTAAACTATATGGACTTGATTGAAAAATTAGTTTTAACATTTTGCAAATATTATGAATGATACACGCATTGAATTGTAATTTTTTTAAAGAATTTATTAGATCAACTAATGGATGTTTGTATTTATCTAAAAAGTTTAAATTTAAGATACCAAATTAGTTTTAACATAAGGACTTAAATGTAAAATAAAAGAAGAACCCTTGGGAGAAATCTGTAAATAATTATATAAAATTATTAAATGTTGATATTTAATTGTAAAATGATAGAAGAGAGAACCAATACAAATATTATAATAATTGTAATAATGATAATTAACAGGATTTGAAAATTAATTATGTAGAGGGAACTAAGGAGAGGTGAGAAAACCCCTAGAATTAATGAGAGTATGAAATTCTTCTGCTTTACTATTATTTAACAGATATCTAATGCAACAAATCTAAAAGGTAAAACCAATAAAGCGTTTCCAAAAGAAGGTGGAGGGACAACTACTCTGTAATTGAATACCAACTGCTCTATTTGGAGTTGAACGAATATAAATTTTATCTAAGAAGGCATACAGTTTCACATTACATCTGGTGCACTTGTGTATCTGCAAGTATGTCCTTTTCATCAAGGCGTATACTATTACATTTATGTTTTTGTTTGTATTTTTCATATATATATAAAACTTTTCATCAAATAACAAACATCTAATATGGATCTGAATCCTTTTTTCCAGTAAATTTTGGAGCAATGGTGAATATAGGTAAATAATCAAGCAGGAATATTTTTTTTCTTCAGATAAGACAGTCATCTTATAATGTTAGCTAATTTAATTAATGGGTAATTAGGTTGAATTTAGGGGCTTTGCACGGAAGTCGCTCTTTTTGATGTTGTTACAAGAGAAGTCCCTGCAGCAATGAATATGTAAATTAGGTCCTTGTTTTTCTAAATCGGAAAGCGCAAACTAGCTTGCGCTTTTCTAATAGAGCATTTCAAAATTTTCGAAAATTTTATAAAAAATTTCAAAATTAGAAAGCGCAATCTAGTTTGCGTTTTCCTGATAGAAAGCGAAAATTAACCTCCGCTTTTCAAAAATTTTAAAATTAGAACCTGATAGAAAGCGCAAGTTAATGCGCTTTTTAAAAAATTCAACAGTTTTAAAATTTTCAAAATTTTCAAAAATTATTTCAAAAACAGAAAAATATAATTTACATCTTATGTTTTCTATTTTTCAAAATCAGGGATCGAATTTATATATTTATTTCTGCATCAAAATCTCTCCGTAACCTTGTAAGTCTGTAACATGCATTCAAATCGACATATTTAAACCTTAAACCATCTCTTAATTCGAATTAAACAAGCAACATTTCTGTATAAAACCGTACAAATGCAGATAGCAGAGACTCGTACAACTCATAATTTTAAACTCTGGTTTATTTGGACACTGTTCTGCGAAAATAAAACAAAATGTGTTGCAACACGAAATCTTTTCATCTGCATCTAGAGTCAAAATCTCAACAACTTCTCCAATCATTATAAACCCAAAGTAAAATGCATCTCAACAAAACCCTAATCTCCGAAATCCCCAAATCAGTCAATGCCGATGCAGCTGCACCATAGCAGCCGCTCCATCAAACTAATAAACCGAAGAAACATCCTAACCCTTCTATGGATACTCTTATTCTCGTTCATTCTCGTCTACCAAACCCAATTCATCATCCCTCTCCGCAAAAGTCACTTCTTTCGAAAGGTCCCCGTACCAATTCCCAATCTCCGATCCACGGTTTTTAATTTGACGTCTTTTGGCGCTATTGGGGATGGTGTTACGCTGAATACAGCGGCGTTCGAGAAGGCCGTGGCTGCTGTAGTGGCGGCGGGAGGCGGTCAGATTAATGTGGAAGCAGGGTATTGGTTGACAGCACCGTTTAATCTGACTAGTGGGTTGACGTTGTTCTTGGATGAGGGTGCCGTTATTCTTGGCGTTCAGGTTAAATTTAATGTTTATTTAATCATTACTTTATATAAAGCCAGATTAGTATATGTCTTGTAGCATGTGAGCTAACATTTTTTAATGTTTTATAGACTTTGCTCTTATTTTAATGACGATGATTATACCAGGCGTGATACTGGGCACTAGTCATAAATGTCAAGTGGCAGGTGGAAGTTTGTTTTTATTAATTAAGCAAATGTGGTTCTGTTTTTAATCAATGCATTGGAAATAATCATTACTCAAGACGATTACTAAATAATGTGAGTTATGTATAACTAATACAAATTTCAGAATTAGGAAAGTTAATACGTTGTTCCTTTCTCGTTTACGTGCTAGTTACTACAAGAAAAATTCTTCCTTTTTTTTGGGGTTATGATTTAAGCTATTGACAGAGTATTTAAGCAATTTTCAATAGGAAATTACAATATCTAATGCAACTTTTGTTAGTAAGTTGCAGTACACTTCACAAATCAGAACAAAACTTTGAGATAATAAAACTGAGGTTAGAATAGATTTAAGGTTATTTGCAGTAGGTGGTTGCATTAATTCTGATGGCAAAACTAAAAATGCTGAAGTCTGTAAACCTTGTGCACAAGTCCCCCACTATGTCTAGGCTTTATTAAATGTTACATTTAAATGGGAAAAGAAATCCGTGGCATAAATATCTCAGGATGTAAAATCCCAACCTATGAATGAATTTGGATTGACTTACCATTTCAATAAGGAAACATTTTGCTACGAAGTGAACACGTTAAGGGTAAATTTGTGCATGGGTTGCTGGAATTATATCCTACATTTTTCTACTCTTGGCTTTAAAGCCTGATGTGTATGTCATATTTTGTACCGTTTGTTCTTCAATTCATCTGATAGACTGATGCTAGGTTTACAAGAAATTATTTCATATTCACTTTCTCTTATTACAAACTAAATACGAAACTTCAAATTTTTTTCTGGCCTGCAATCATATTTTTGCAATATAGATCTTAATAAGATTCATGTGTCTAAGGAGGCTGCACTTCAAAGTGACTGTTCCGTAGATACGTACATGTTGTACTTTGGAGTTAATTGAATCAATTTGGAAAAGACCTTATGGGCATGTGGGTTTGGTTTTGAGTGTGGGATCTATTTGATTGATTGTATATCTCTTTAATGGAGCAATGGTTTTTAATATCCGACGATGATCTGATACTTAATTAATTTGATTTTGGGAAGACTGATTAAATCTTTAGCTTTGGGCTGTATACGGTAGGTTCATAACTAAGAAACCCCCCCCCCCCCCCACACGTGTGTGCGCGCGCACACAAAACCCCCAACCTTCTCCAAAAAAAACAAAAAAAGGAACCACACGCACACGAAAGTGAATGTGGCTGAAATGGGGGCGTTTAATATTCAGTCAATGTATACAAATGAAATGGCTGTGCAATCTGGACTCCAGCTTAATGAATCAGTGTGAACTTTAGCGGCACTGGCAGATACACCATAGGCAGAATAGTCATGTTCAGATAGTCAAGTGTTTGTGAATCAAAGCCCACTACTCTCTCCTTGTAGCTTCAAAATGTCTCATACAGAGTAACAAAAAAAAATTGTATTTGCAAATGAATTCTTCTTACGGCGAGGTTAGAATTTTGTTGATGACATTGTTTATTTGTTAAATAGAGCAGTCTTTTGACATATCTAAATGAGCAGTGTATGTAATTTTAAAGATGTTATAATGTCCAAAAGCCGATTTGCTTTTCTTGCTCTAAACAAGGCGAGATTAATATGCCATTGCTTAGGTTTGTATATAGTTGTTGACTTGACTTTTGTCCATTTTATTTTTGAGTGCGGCTAAAAGGGTATTTAGAAGCTTAGTTATGAGCACTGTTGTAAAAATACTTCTAGGCCTCCACCTAGGTCTCACCTAGGCATTAGACAGGTTTACCGTATAGCGATTTGCCTAGGCCTGCCTAGACAAGGTTTACCGCCTTATGTAAGAATCAAAATATGTATTTAGGTATTAGTTAAGCATTATTTAAGGTTCAATGATACATATAAGCATCAATGTGCTAGTTTTAGACGATTTTGCTTCCTTGACTACTCCTAAGCACATTCAAAATCCCAAAATTTCAATTTATATCAATCGATACTAAACAAAACACTAAAATTTTATCCAAAATACATGAGTTATCCAAAATTCCTAGCTCATGTCAATCCTCGATTAACCCCGTCTAAATGATTAATTCTTAGTCCGTACTAACCGCCTAGCATCCACCTAGCGATTTTTACAACCTTGGTTACAAGTTTCAAAAAAATTGCGATAATTTGCAATATTTTTCTTAATTTTGGATGTGTGCTCTGTAGTAACGGTATGGAAATGCATCTTTCACTTCCATTAATTTTTCCTTTTTTCTAATATTTATTTTTGCATTTTACATATTATTTTTTCCTTATAACAGGATGAAAATCTATGGCCTTTGATGCCTCCATTGCCATCTTATGGATTAGGGAGGGAACACATGGGACCCCGATATGGAAGTCTAGTTCATGGTCAAAATCTTACCGATGTCGTAATAACTGGTGAACACCTCTTATAGATTTTTAATTTATTTCGTTAAATTTAATTTTCAAATTTTCTTCGAACTGGTACAAGTTAAATTTTGTAAAGATGCATATGCCACTAAATCATTAAATTATGGGAATGAGCATTACATTGGCTCTGCTGTGGGGCTGCAAAGAAATTATTTTTGTAACGGCTGAAAAGTAATAATAGATCTATATACATTGAAATTCATGTTCACTTTGTAATAGTCATAACAGTAGAGTATAGTCGTGGAGTCATAATAGCATTTAATTGTAGAATTATAGCAGTTCATGTTGAGATGAACAATTTTATGCATATATGATTGAATTTGATATCATTTGAAAATTTTTCCAATCCTTAGAAACACGGTAAGGGAAATAAAACTGAACTGGTTTTAGTGTAGGATCATGATTCATTTTTCATGTTATATTTTAAATAACTAACCTTAGAAGTTAGATGACAAAATAATAAGCTTTGAAACAGGATATGAAACATAACAATAAGAATTGAAATATTATATGTAAAGATTTTTTTGAATGTTTGTATATTTAGCAATTAAACAGTGAGTGCATTGGCAGCTTAAAAAATTGAAAATAAAATCGTCATATCATCATATTTTAATTATTAATAGAGAAGAGAAGAAATTATGATGCAATCCATGCAAGCAAAGCAACTATGATGTCTTTTGTCATCTAACCTTAGAAGTTAGATGACAAAATAATAAGCTTTGAAACAGGATATGAAACATAACAATAAGAATTGAAATATTATATGTAAAGATTTTTTTGAATGTTTGTATATTTAGCAATTAAACAGTGAGTGCATGGGCAGCTTAAAAAATTGAAAATAAAATCATCATGTCATCATATTTTAATTATTAACAGAGAAGAGAAGAAATTATGATGCAATCCATGCAAGCAAGGCAACTATGATGTCTTTTGTGTATAGTATGAATAATCATTTGATTTAAGAACGACAATTGCAGCTTGACTTGGTTATTCTAAATACGCAAAGCCTTTTATCTTGTGTATTATTTGGTTATTTTGTATAATTCTTTGAGAGTTTAGAATTAACTGCTAGTTTAGCTCATTAATCTTTATGACAGGACGCAATGGCACAATAGATGGTCAAGGACAATCATGGTGGTCAAAATACAAAAACAAACTTCTAAATCACACAAGAGGGCCATTGGTGCAAATAATGTGGTCGCGTGATATTATTATTTCTAATTTAACATTCCGTAATTCCCCCTTTTGGACTCTCCATCCATATGATTGCAAGAATATCACTATCTCGGATCTAACAATTCTGGCCCCTGTAAAAGGAGCTCCAAATACTGATGGAATAGATCCAGGTGAATGGGCACGCATTTTATTTTAAGCTTATGTTAGGCTGTCACTTACAGTACATTATAACACGAAGTGCAGTCTGTTCTTGTATACCTTACATATCTTTCTACTTGCGACCAATTGGCTTGAACTTGGAATAGTTTAAAATTTTACTTTGCGTACGTTTCCTTAGCACCTCACAGAGTACATTATAACATGAAATACCGTTTATACTTATATACCTTGGATATCTCTCCACTTGCTACCAATAGGTCTGAACTTCGATAATCTTAACATCTACTTTGCATAAGTTTCATCAGTAACTTAAACACGTGTTTGAACTTTGAAATTGAAATATATAGTCCATAAAAAGCTCGGTTGTAGAGAACTCATAATAGTAGAAAGCCAACTCTATTCTACATTTCTACTAAGTTTGCTTCCAGCTCATTTATTTGTACTGTTGGTTCATGATCAATCTTGTTTGCCATATTCATAAGAAGTGTTCATAATTCATTAAACATTAAATACAATACTTGAACTTGTTCTCTTTGTAGTATATACCCTTTTCTTCCAACACAATATTTTATTGTTATTTATTTTTATTAAGTTTTTCTTAAATTAAAGAGTTTAAACTTAGATTTGTATGCATTGTAACCATATCTATCTGTTTCAGATTGTTTGGTTTTAACCTCATTTTCTAACATAAGGAAAGCTGTAAAAAACACTAGCAATTTTATGAAATAGGGGCTTTCACAAAATTTTATCCTGCTTGTATATTTATTTACTTTGGTGTATAATACTTTTGAGTAATATTTTGGTTGCCAAACAAATTCTTATCTTAAATCTGGAGTTTTGCCCGAGACCTGTAATATGTTATATATATTTTGGCCACTGCCTATTTCACGCACACACACACACACACACACACACGCACACACACACACACACATATATATATATATATATATATATATATATATAATTAAGACCTGAAACTAAATGATATCATGCTGATTTTATCATTTTTTCTTCAACATCTATAGAATTGTAATGTATATTTGTTTCAGAAAGTAATAATGGATGAATCCATGACTTATGTATGTGGATTATGTAGACTCTTGTGAAGGCATGGTGATAAAGGATACTTACATATGTGTTGGTGACGATGGAATAGCAATAAAGAGCGGTTGGGATCAGTATGGAATTGCATATGGGAAGCCATCGGCCAATATATTAATCCGTAATGTGACTGTTCGCTCTGTAATAAGGTAAACACTTGTTAATGATACACCTACAGCAGGTGTTGCATGTTATACTTGCATAATTTGAATGCCTACATTTTTGACTTGCACGCATGCCATTTTGCATTCTAAAAATGTACAAACCTCATTATTTACAGCAGGTATTGTATTTTTTTGCATTATCAAATGGACCGATTGGGAGGTTTCTTTTACTGGTGAAAAAAAAAATCTTTGGTAGCCATAAATATAGAAAGGAATAATTTTGTTTTTAAAATGTTCCCTTGAAACTCTCTGAAAGTGTCTTCTTGATTCTCTCCATCAATCTTACAATCATTTTTTCATATTTATTCTGACATTTAATAGTGACAGATTCATATATCAAGTTTAAAAAAAATATGATATTTTCGCAAAAATCAGATATATTTTACAACCAAATCAAATATTTTCAACAAAATCAATATTTTCAAAAAAAATTGTTTTTTTTCTTTTTCAGAAAAGGCCAAACATTTTTTTTAAGAAAATGAAATGATTTCAAATAATTCTTTACAAAGAAATGTTTAAAATCTGTTAAAGGATCCTTTTTACAAATAATCAAATTTGTTCAAAAGTACATTTTTCAAAAACGGTTATAACTTCTGAATTTTTTTTAAATAACTAAAAAATTGTACAGGAAGATTGTACAAAAATATTTCGAAAACCTTCAAGTTTGTTCACCAACAGTAAAAAAATGAAAATTATACCAAAAAGTTTCCCTTTTACAAAAAATTACAAAAATATGTTACCATCATCATTATTATTTTAATTGTCTAGAAAACTCATATTCTTTGTAGATGTCCGAGAATAACATTTTCTCAGGTTTTATACAATAAGCTGAATAGTAACGAAGGTTTATCGGTTGGTTTTCATCGTTATGCTTGGTTATTATTATAGTTCTTGTAGGTTATAGAGATGAAATTATTGTACGTCATTTCACCGGAATTATTTCCATTCCCATCTAGCATGTTTTCCCATATAATATATTTACAACGTATGTTTCACTGAAACATATCTATACATTTATGTGTTGAAGTCAGCAACCTCCCTTCATTTTAATGAAGTGTGATCAGAAAAGTGAATCTGTCAAGTTTGTCATGGATCTTAAATTTGTTTCTGTAAGATTTTGCTCCCTCCCAAATAACTTCAATTTTTATGTTTTCATTTATTCACATAGAAAGCACTGATTTGGCATTGTGGGTTTGAGTTCAGCCTCTTGCATATGACACTGGATTTTCACCTTTGATTATCATTGGAAGAACTTCATGTAACAAAATTATATGTTGTTTCCAGTGCTGGAGTAGCAATAGGCAGTGAGATGTCCGGTGGCATCTCCAACGTCACCATCGAGAACCTCACTGTTTGGGAATCGAGGCGTGGTTTAAGAATAAAGACCGCTCCTGGAAGAGGAGGCTACATACACAACATAACATATAACAATATCATGTTCCATAATGTTCGTATTGGCTTTATACTTCAAACAAATTACAAAGAACATCCTGATGAATTCTTCGACCCTAAAGCTTTACCAGACATCACTAACATCACTCTCAGTGGAATTCATGGGCATGGAGTACGGGTCCCAGTTCGGATCCATGGAAGTAAAGAAATACCTGTTAAGGGTGTGACCTTAAGAGATTTTTCTGTGGGAATTTCTTACAAAAAGAAGCATATTTTTCAGTGCTCTAACGTTGAAGGGAGAACCATAGGTCCCATATTTCCTGCACCTTGTGAGAATTTTGATCAATATGATGAGGATATGAAGCTAGTGAAGAAAGCAACTTTGCAAAATGTTGATATCCCGGCTGAAGCAGAAACCGATGATGTTGACTGATTTTATTTTCATTGGGTTTTCATTATTTTATTTCATTTTTTCTTTGGTTCCAAACACTGGAAGGCTTTTTTTTTTTTTGGAGAAAATATGTACATAGTTATTATTTACAATCTTATGATGTATTCATATTAGTTGTTAGCAACTGTATTGTTGCGTATATTGAGTTAAAAGCATCCGTGATGGGTTTTAGTTCTGTTTTGATGCTTGATTTTCGATTAAGATGGTGCATTTTTATATAGTCTTTATTTTTATATTTTTTATATTCTATGTTGGAAACTATTCGTTGGAAATATCTGAGGTTAATGGTTCATAGTGAATGATTGTATGCTCCACTTTCGGTTTGATAGGCTTTAAATATCCACATTTAAGTCTGTGCAAGCTATTTTGTTTATATCTTTTTAGGCCTTGCGCTTTTATTAAGTTGAGAATAGGGTATATTGAATAAATTATTCGAATATTGCAATGATTTCAAACAAAAATGCTAATGATATTCTTTGTTTTTCGTTATTTTATTGTTGTCAGCTTGTAAAATTTTCAACCTGAGCTCTCCCTGTTGTTTCACGGAAACAATGGGAGTATACAAATATAAATTTTTGTCAATGGGAGTATACAAATATAAATTTTTGTATATCACATATGGCAATATAAGTTTCTACATAAATAAATGACTTTGAGGGTGAACATTTACTTAAATGCTGGCAATGGCTACCTGAAAAATATGATATCCGTTTGCATTTGTATTTGAAAAACGGATGATTATCCATTTTTTTTTTATGATTATAGTTTATTTTATATGTATTTAGCACAACTAAAGATATGTATATGAATTTTTTATTTATATCATGCGCATTCACTGTATATTAACTGCTCAAAACTATTTATTATCACATATTTGTTGATTTTGCATGCTTTTATAATCAATGATATTGAAAAAAGATTTATATTAAATCAAAAAAATTGTTCATGTTTACCGATCGTTAGCGGATGAGTAATCATCCAATATATGTTTATATCCATGGATGCGGAAATCTAAAATCCAAACTTGGTTTTGGATGTAAATGCGGATGTAACACTATCTGCATTCGAAAATATTCGTTGATATGTCTACATTTACAAGGTTTTTTAAGCCGAATAAACTTATCAAATCAAATAAATTTGATTAATTAAATTCAGTTTAGTTCATCAATTAGTTGGGTTCATTTTCTCACTTATTCAGTTATTCCTTTGAACTTGATTTTCGATATTTTGACAGGGAATCATCCGAATAAACGGAATAAGAAATTTAGATTCATTTATGACAAAATAATAATAATTTTTTTTGGAAGAAGGTACTAATATTTTTACCGGGTATGAATAAACTTTACAATTAGTTCAAAACAGGCCAACGTTTATACAATAAAAAACAACAACTATACAGAAAAGAAAAGGAGATAAAGCTAGTTCATTTACACGAACTTGGTTTTCCAATAATGGCCGACGCCTAAATATTGAGCAAAATACCACTAAAAAGTGAAAATATGAAAATTAAACACCGCAGACACCATACTTTCATCGTATAGCTCTTTTGAAGGTGAAGTTTCCTCTCATTCATCGACTCAACTCATGCATGGGAATGGAAGGTGCAAGTTGGGATGGATTTGGTGGTTTTTGTTTACAATCAAATGAAATACCCCAAAATTCAACAGCTCTGCTATAAAGAGGTGAGGTACTAGCTTTTTTGTTAGATTTGAGCATAAGGATTTTCACATATATCTCAATTTCTCTACCGATAGCAAATTTGTCTTCTATTTATTGGTGAAAATTCTAGCATTTCGTCCTTTCCCAATAATCCACATTGTGATTGAAGTTACTAGTCTGATCATGTTTTTAAGTCTGCCTTTATGATTGAAATTTTGCACGAAAAAATCAATTTCATTATGAAGTATGTCACCGTCACTTTCTTGAAGCCCAAATTTTAATTTGTTCCAACTCCATTATGGAGTGTAATTACAATCAAAAAATAGATGATCGGTATCTTCTATTTTTAGATTGCGTAAAACACTATAGTCACTATCAAAAACAACATGCCTTTGGATGAGTCTATGTATTGTTGATAGTCTGTCATTAATAGCCTTGAACAAACATATTGTCATTCGTGGACAGTGAATTTTATCCCAAACAAACTTATTCCAGCTGATTAAATTGTGGTGAGGCTTGAATACGTTAATTGCACTTTTGAAAGTATGACAATCATTATGCTCTTTTAACCAGTACCAATAATCCTTGATGCCTTGATAAATAGTGATTTGTTGAATTTCAGTAGTGAATGAGTTGGTTTGAAGTAAATTACCTGATTGTCGTTGTCCATTGCGAAGTATGCTATTCACTTTGAGCTCTCATCCTCCCAGTAGCTCCAGAGAAGTGTAATCCAGTCTGTCTAATAGTTGTCGAATAGTTTAGACCCATTAAGTCAAGGGTCAAACCATAGACTAGTATATTGACCATTTACAATCCTCCTTTCCATTCCATTCAGGGCTAAGTGTCTTAGTGCTAGCATTCTTTTTTAGTTACACGAATGTGTTGCATTCATTGAACAATACCAGAAAGAATTATGTTGTAAATACTTGTTTTTCATCCACTTAGACCTGAGGTTATTTTTATTAATAAAATTCCACAGCATTTTTAAACTACAAGCCTTATTGATATCTTGAAAATTGTATAAGCCTACCCCCTCCCAGCTTGTCTTTGGCACATGATATCCCAATGGATTTTATTGAATTTTTCTTTCCAGATGAAATCAAAATAGATTTTTATGATTTTGTTTAAGACAGTAGTTGGAATTTGAAAACTTTGAGACTAAAACATAACCATAGGTTGAATAGTAGATTGCGCAAGTTCAATTTTACCTGCATTACTTAAACATTTGCATAATTTTAGCAAAGCAGATTCCAAATGGGCTTAGAAGATTCAAACAAAGACGAAACAACTTGAAACTTACCAGGCATGCTCATATGGACAAAGGAAATAGCTCGAAAAAAATTGGATTAGAAAATGTGCTAAGGGGACGAGTCGGTACCGAGTCATGGCTATGAGTCAATACCGAGTTATCATGCCTCATCACCAACATCTCCAACTTTGCACAAGTGATCATTTAGCTCTTATAAGCAAGCCTTAGTGATTTCATAGAATTCCAGACGATCTATCTCAAGAATTGAAGAGTTAGCTCCAGTAAACTGCAGAACCAACCAAGTTATGGAGGAACGATCATCAAAACAAGCTGTCAACCTATGAAAACACAAGAGGCACCCAAAATAAAGTAAGAAACATGATGCAGAAGACGGGGAAGAGTTTTCCCTTAAGGGGATAACTCGGTACCGAGTTATGGGGATAACTCGGTACCGAGTTATGGGGATAACTCGACACTGAGTTATCATCTTAACTCGGTGACTCCCCAAACTTTCCACACAACTCCAAGCCTATATTTAGACCTCTCTGGTAGCAGGCTTTTGATCCAATCTGACTGCTACTTCTATAAATACACACTATAGAGCAACCAAAACGGAATCTTGATTCTCCGACTATGGAGAGTCTGTTACTTCTTCATCTCTAATCTCTCCTCCATTAGAGTTACCTAGGAAACAACTATTTGTTATTCTAGGACTTAGATCAACAAATTTTTAGTACTAGTGACTCTCGAACACTCTAGAAACTTCATTATAAATCCGAGATCCACTAGATTATGGTCACATCTGATATAACTAGTTGTAATTCAGAGAGAGAACAGCTAATGAAATAGATTAAAGTGGACATAGGCTGGAGATTATGCCGAACCACTATAAAAACTTCTGTGTTTTTGTCTACATTTTGCTTTTTTCTTTTACTTTTATCTAAACTAGTGCTTTCATCTTGATTCTGGGTGTTGACCCAATTTTTGGATTAACATATTGGTGCTTTCATTGAGAACAAGAGCCAAATCTGTAGACTTGAAGTTTGAGTCTAAGATTTGGGGAAGGTGAAGAAACTAAATACTTGATCCAAAATTGGAGCAAGTTAACTAGGGCAAGAGGGTAGTTAGGAGGTATCCTCAAATTCTCAACAATTCATCTACGTGACTAGAGAAGAGATGGAGAGAATGATGAAGGAGATGCAGGATTGAGTGATAACTAGACAACACGAAATGTTTGAAGGATTCTTCCAAATGAAGGGACAACAAGGAATAACTAGAGTTGTTGGAGTTCAGGACCAAGGACATGAATCTACCGTAGGAGCATCTGGAGTTGGAGCAGAATAAATTGGAATGATGCCCCCCACTAACCGAACAGCTCGGTGCCGACCCAAATCAACTCGGTATTGAGAGAACCATACTTGGGGCAACGTTGGTGTGAAAGGACGTGTTGGAATGCCAGGACCAATGATGCAGGTATTAGAAATGCGAATCAGAATGAAAATGCACAACAATCGGAGAAATATGTGCCAAAGCTACCCTATAGGAACGGAGGATAGAATGAAACCCGATGAGCAGGACAGAACGCTAATGTGCAGCTAATCGAGTATGTGCCAGAGTATGTGTTGGAATTCCCCAATAGGAGCAAGGAGTAGAATTGTAACGACCCAACTTTCCTGACCCGGAAAATCGAACCATTTTAGTTAAGAAGAAGAGGTGGAAGAAGAAAAATAGAAAACAAAATCAGAATCTAACCATCGCAGCGGAATAAAATATAATATATATTAACAGATCTTTACACAAATCAAAACTATATCAGTTTTATATAATATAGCATCAGAGTATACACCAGAGAATACATAACATACAACTGGACAATAACCATATCATGTCCTCAATACAACAGAGTACAACAATCAACACAGTGGAATATATATATAAACAAGTACGGGAGATACGTCTCGCCATCCAGCTCATCTCCTGAGCTCCACAGCATCACATCCTGTAACCTATAATACTCGGTCTGACCCGAGCATCATATAAAACAATACCCGAGTCAGTCTGGAAAACCAGCGTGAGAAAATCACACTCAAATTGATTATTAAAGTTTCAAAATCCTTTGAAAACAAAAGCATCTCGTAAGACCACGCCACAAATAAACATGTCGGGTTTTTACCTTACGATAGCTAAAACACTTTATATCAAAATCCTCTGATATTATAATAGTGTCTACAGAAAGTAAAATAGAATCTAGCTGAAATGCTTGCATCTCACATTTCAACAATAGTTGGGCACAATCAAAACCGTACAGGCACGTAGGGAGAATGGATTTCCAACGAATGACTAGGCACTGGGGTACCACCTATCACAGTACGTGGCCTAGATCACAGTACCGAGGAGTACGCCCGCTCCCCTGCAACACAAGGCCGGAATCATCCCTTACTGGATAATTCCAAATAAAATCACCCCACGGTTGGGATCAGCAACCGCACCACTAAGCCGAAATAAAAGGGACATCTAGACAGGGATGACTTTACTCTCAAGTGGGGGCTACCCACGAAGCCTTGCTGCATAACCCCTGATTTTCAGTCATTCCCGGTTGATGAGGCTCGAGGCTAAACGATACCTTTATAGCACATATCCCTTAGAATGCCCATCGTCCACCTGACGATGTCACGAAAGCATTCGTCCATACAAGTCCGTCCCGGGTTCGAACGGAACCGAAGGCACTATTCCTACTACATCCATTTTGGAAATATCCTCAGGATTAGTAGCGACTAGCCCTTGCACTTCACAGCTCCATCTTCGACTCTGAAATCGTTTTCACGAAACGTACAAACCGAATCGAAGTGGTATTCGAGTCTCCAGACCTAGAATCCCGGTATACGGAAACTCGATCCCGGTCTCTTCGAAACGATCAGCGCATTTGGCCAATATTGATAGTCGGTTATTTAACTATCAATTAACATCCACAAGCAACCATCACACAATAAATAATTTCCCACATTATTTATTTGCCCAAATATCTTTCCAAGATATATTTCCAAATTTTCAAAAACTCATTTGAAACAATTTCAAAACGATTCCCGCTTACGGAATTCATTTCCAAATATTTATTTCCACTGAATCGCCAAGCACAAAATACCTATAGATTTTAAAATAATTTTAAAACACTTTATTATAAATATACTTTAACATTGAAATCAAACTACCTTAATACTTTATTAAAAATATATACTTTAAATAAACCACTTAATAAATATAAACTAAATTTCTCCTTTTAAAACATAATAGCAAATCACTTTTATATAATTACTACAATAATAGATTTTTGAAAATACTTACTTAGGAAATTAACATTTAGAAATAATCAATTTTCTAAAACATGCTTTTAAAAACACAATCAGAACTTTTAACTTATATTAAAAATTACTTTGAAAACGTACTTGGCTATCCAGAGAAATACACTTTTCATTCCCATCTTTTAAAAATAAATCAACATTTATTTTTAAACCAATTCATATTCCTTTATAAATTCCCACCTTGAATTTATATTCTCAAATATCCCCTGATATTTTATTTCACTTTATAAACCCAGTTTATCTCTCCAAAATCTCATTTCTCTTTAATTTCAAATCCCAAAGTATTTAAATCAATTAACAATTGATTCTCCAATTTAATTTACTTTGAAATAAATTTCCTTACTTAATCCATTTATTTCCAAATTCATTAACTTCCAGATTTTATTTCTCATTATGATTTAAAATCTTTAAACTGAAACACAAGTTTCAGATTTCCCAAATTCTTTCTTTCTTTTTAATTACATCTAAACATTGAATTAAAATAAATTATTTATTTCTTTAAATAATATCACATAAGTTTTTAAATTCAATATTTCTCGGTTTATTCAAAATTCTTCTTTTCCATATTTATTAGAATTTTGGAAATCACTTTTATTCTTAATCAGATTCATTCTCAAATTTATTCCAAACTCTTATAATTATTTTACTTTAAAATTTACTCTTTTATTTCTTTTCAAAAATTCCATTCTAGAGATTTTGATAATTCAGCACATCCAAATCGATCCAACCAAACCATAACATCCAATTATCCATATAAGTCATCACAGGATATCAAAATCATATCACAGAATATTTAACCAAATTAAATATTTTGAGGAATCCAGTTGGATCCCTCCAACCTGTTTCCCTGCATCCACAGATGTTAGCACAATACCAATTTCACTTCAAAGTGGAATATCGCGGTATATGGGTTTTATAAAATATCATCCGCTATTATGCAACGCATAGGGTATCATCCGCTATATAATGCGGGAATATCAACAATTCCAATATATACATATGCCAATATGTATATATTACTATATACTACTATATATATAGTATCACATCAAACCAAATCAATCATTCAATCGATTATTTAAATTTAACCATTTAAATTTAAATTTAACTGAGTGAGATTAACTCACCTTTAACCATCAATTTGGAATCCATTTCCATATCGATTTGTTTTCTTCATGATTTTGACCTAGTATAAACAATTATATGATTTTATTAACATCTGAACCAATCGAAAATCAATTACCTTCTAAATACATTTAATTAACTAACTTTAATTGATAGTTAAACCACCTAGCTTATATATTAAATAGAAAATGGTTTATACTAACTGAAATCAATTATTTTTCTGCTTATCTGTATACATATTTCTGTAATATATTTTTCTCTGATCTACGAATATGTTTAAATAAAATCTAATTGAATACCTGCAGTAAATATTTACATATATTTTCCTGTTTCTACTGATACTAAAATTTAATCTGCATAATACACTAGATTTCTTAACTGTAGATATATCTTCCTAATCTACAGATTAATTGGAGAAATGGATAAACCTCACCTTATCGTCGAGTGACATCGTTGCACTACCCAACCCACGACTGCGCGACTTCGGCCAAAATCGCGAGTTTCAGCTCGCGCTCACATCCTCATGACTCGCCCTCGACGAAGGATCCTTCCTCCAGTGCTCGAGAAGATCACGACCATCACGAGCTCGATCTGGTCGTACCCAAGTATCGCGACCCATAAACGAGAGCGGCCTCCCTCGTCGACCGAAAATCAGCAGCCATGCATCGCCGCCTTCACCTCGCTGGACTTTCGCCTCCTTCCACGCGTTCGAACTCCGCGTTCGACACTCCAAAACCCCAAATGCTTCGGCCCTATCCAGTCATACTCGCGATGCCACGCATCTCTTCGAGCAGCCGTGCGATTCGATGAAGACGAGGGCTCGAGAATTGATTTGAACAAAAAGATGCGGGTTTGTTTTTCTTTTAATCTGAGAAGAAGCCCCATTTTCTCATTCAATTTTGATTTTGAGAGGAAAGAAAAGAAGTGGTACGCGACATAGGGTAGATGGTGGCTTATTACAGAAGGTAAAGGACTTGATTGATATTATAAAAATTTATATAAAACATTGTCTATCAGCCTGTCACAATTTCAATTAGGAAGTAGAGGTAGGGTGGCTGATGTGATAAGTTTACCCAGTAAATAAGTTATTATATGTAAATTTTCAACGTAAAATTTCAGCGCATTTATCTATCGTACGCTCACACAACAACTCCAGATGCTATAAAATTTTGAAATCCGATAATAATACTATATTACGGATCCAATGAAACTGGTTTCGTCGAATTCCGAGACTGTGCCTCGAAAGGCTATTTTAAAATTTATTTTAAACGATATAAAATTTCAAAACATAACAAACCATTTTTAAAACTGATTCCAACACTTCTATCCACTTCAGTATTATCTATATAAATTTTATAAGTCTTCGAATTATTTTTAACAGGCTTAAAGCTCCAGATTCAATAATTTACCAATTTCGATAATTTAAATTCAACAATTACTTGTCCAATAAATAATGATATTTGAAATTAAGGTTAATAATTATCTTTTGAATATTTAAAATTAATTAAATATTCCTATTTCAAATGCTCAAAAATTCCGGGTCGTCATAAGAATATCGCCTTTGGACAAAGACCTTTGTTGGACGGTGAAAATCGGGTTTACAGGATGTGAACATGAATCCGTTCGTTTCTAATATCCATAATGCAAAATATCCTCCCAATTTCAAGCTTCCTACACTGGAAATGTATGATGAAAAGACATATCCGACATTTCATCTGATGAGATACATCCGACATATGGAAGTGTTGGGTGCTTTTGAGGAGGTAATGGGGCGATGCTTCCTATTATACTTAACGGACTTGGCAGTGATGTGGTTTAGACAGCTAGAGAATGATTCCATTGGCACATGGACCAAATTAGAAAGCAGATTCTTAAGATAGTTTAGGGTTCACGTCTCGCGATCGAAGAACGTGATGATGGTGTCAAACATAAGACAAAAGCCCGGAGAGACCTTGAGTAGCTATTTAACAAGATTCAGTACAGCGGCTGCTGCAGTTGATAAGCCGAATCCATCATTAATCCTAATACTGCTGCCATTAGGATTAATGATGGATTTGGCTTATCAACAGCTGCAGTTGATAAGCCGAATCTATCATTAATCCTAATGGTGGCAGTATTTGGAGTTACGAGTAAGATTGACTTTAAAGGTGCATTGGATAGGGATCCTACCTATGGATCTTGCAGAATTCTACTATGAAGCTGAGAGATATTTATGTCGGGAAGATGCTGAAGCTGTGGATGAAGCCGAAGATGACAAATTAATGTTGTGGATGATAAGGGACTGTTCAGAGCAGGAATTGGAAACGACAAACGAAAAAGAAGAGTTGGTTTTGACTTTGGAGAACCAAAAAGAAGGGATTAAAAATTCTATTCCTACACTGATCTGACTGAGATGCCAGAGAGGATATATCTAGACACTAGAGGACAAATACCCTATCGGAAGCATGCAAGAAGAGAACCTACCGATCGGGATGGAAAATTTTGCATCTTCTATGAGCTAGATGGACATGAAACGAATGAGTGTCGACACCTTCATGATCTGATAGAAGAACTAGTTCGGAGCAACCAGTTACAATAGTACGTGAGGAATCGAACTGCAATGCTACGACCGGAGCAACCACCATTTGTAGCGAAAGCATCATGAAACAACAAGGGATCTGGTCCGAGACTTGAAATCCCATAATCGAGATGAATAGGAGTCGAACCTGATTCCTACGCTCTGCTTTTCGTTTCTTTTCTTGCACTTTACCTTTCGTATTTAGCAATAAAGACAATAATAACCTTAGGCTACTTACACATGTACGAGATCCCAAACTGTCCCTAGGCATGCTCTGAGTCGGATGCCTGAGATGGCTACTTAGGGCAATAATAACCTTGGATCGCTTACACATGTACGAGACCTAGATTAGTCTCTAGGTACGCTCTAAGTTGGATGTCTTGGACGAACGCTTAGGATTTCTACTTGTTTTCTTTGATTTGATTTAAATATTTGAATTTTGAAAAAACTACATTGAATGTGATGGCTGATATTGAGCGCTTTAAGTCCCATCCGAGGAGACGGAATCAGGGTGCAAAGTGCTGGTCCCCTTGTCGGAGAGCAAGCAGATGAACTTGTATGATATTGATTGCTTAAAGTCCGTTCAGAGAGACGGGACCAGAGTGTAGGGTGCAAGTTCCCTTGCCGGAGAGTGAGTGGATGAGCTTGTACGAAAATAAAGTCCCCTCACCAGAGAGTGAGCAGATTAACTTGTTTAGTCGTTGAGTTCCTTTGTTGGAAAGCAAGTGGACTCGGCAAGGATCCGGAGAGATCGAAACACTAGATTGGGCGATAAAACGATCCGAAGAAATTGTCCCCTTAACTTAAACACTAAAATGATCTGGAGAGATCGCATGTTAAATTGAATATAAAACGGTCCAGAGAGATCGAACCTTACAGCGGATACAAATTTGATGAAAGGATTTGAATGCCTTTTAATTAGAACAAAAAGGATAAATCCTAGATGAACACAAGACGATTTTGATATGTAATGTAATGACTCCGAATGAAATCAGAATAATGATGATGTATAAACTACACTTAAGTAGAGTATAGAGTCTCAGGCTGTAATAGGTTTGGAACAACCCGTGATTGACAGGAGGATCCAAAGTAACTGGATGATTCACTAAGATTGAAGCAGGTGGAGAGCTCAACTATCAAAGACCGATTTTTGAAACTTGTTCTTGAGAAAAGCTCATCTTACATTCAAAAGGCGTACTTTGGAAGGTAAGTGTTAACCCGCTTTATAACAAAGCAGATTTCAACTGGACTTAGAAGATTCAAACAAAGATGAAACAACTTGAAACTTGCCAGGCATGCTGATATGGACAAAGGAAATAGCTTGGGAAAAATTGGACTAGAAATGTGCTAAAGGGATGAGTCAGTACCGAGTCATGGCTATGAGTCGGTATCGAGTTATCATGACTCATCACCAACATCTCCATCTTTGCATAAGCGATCCTCTAGCTCTTATAAGCAAGCCTTAGTGATTTTTATAGAATTCTCGACAATCTATCTCAAGAATTAAGGAGTTAGCTCCAGTAAACTACATTACCAACTAAGTTATGGAGGAACGTTCATCAAAACAAGTCAATAACCTATGAAACACAAGGGGCACCCCAAAATGAAGTACGAAACACGATACATAAGAGGGGAAAGGGTACCAAGTTATGGGGATAACTCGGCACCGAATTATCACCTTAACTCAATGGTTCCCCAAACTTTCCACACAACTCCAGGTCGATATTTGGACCTCTCTAGTAGCAGGCTTCTGATCCAATATGACTGCTACCCCTATAAATACAAACCATAGAGCAACCAAAGCAGGATTTGAATTCCCTGACTATGGAGACTCCGCTACTTCTTCACCTCCAACCTCTCCTCCATTGGAGTCACATAGGAAACAACTATTTGTTGTTCAAGGACTTAGATCATCAAATTCTTAATCTAGTGACCCTCGAACACTCTAGAAACTTCATTGTAAATCACAAATCCACTAGATTTTGGTCAGATCTGATATGACTAGTTGTAATCCAAAGAGAGAACGACTAATAAAATAGATTGAAGTAGACGTAAGGCCGGAGATTACGCCAAACCACTATAAAAACTTCTGTGCGTTCTTGTCTACTTTCTTTTTTTTTCCTTTTCTTTTATCTGAACTGGTGCTTTCATCTTGATTTTGGGTGTTGATCCAATATTTGGGTTAAACCTATCCCCTCTTTATCTTGTCTTTAACACATGATATCCCAATAGATTTTACTGAATTTTTCTGTCCAGATGAAATCAAAATAAATTTTATGATTTTGTTTAAGACAGTAGTTGGAATTTGAAAACTTTGACACTAAAACATAACCATAGGTTGAATAGTAGATTGCGCAGGTTCAATTCTACCTGCACTACTTAAACATTCACCCTCCCATCCTTCTACTTTAGATCTGATTTTGTCCATTTAATTATTGTATGCATCCACTTTAAGGTATCGGTTGAACAATGGAAGAGCCAAATATTTAAGAGGTAGTTCACCCTCTTGTAGACCTAAAATGTTGCAAATTTCTTCTTTTTGAGTACAACCTTTGTTGAAAATGATTTTTATTTTTGTAAATTAATGTGCAGTTCTGCATATTTGTGCATATTATCAAATATCTTTTAAATGAAGATGGCTGCATGACAGTTTGCCTTACAAAAGATAAGTAGATTATCTGCATATATTAAATGAGTTAGTTAACTTTGTGAATGGGTTTGATTTTACCATCGCTAACTTTTAGGTCTATAAGAATTGTGAAGTACTCCATTATTATGGTGAACAGATAAGGGGATAGTGGGTCCCCTTATCTAATACCAATACTGCTATTAAAGAAACCTTTGGGAATGCCTTTGTGTAGCACATATAAGGAAGCAGTGTTAATCATTTCATTAATTATTCTAACCATTTTGACAAGAAAATCCATTTGATGCATCATATGAATAATGAATTTTCCGTTAACAAAATCATATGCTTTTTTTATGTCCACTTTGATGCACCTTTTAGTACCACTGGCAGTGTTGAATCCTCTAACATGTTCATGTGCCAGCATAATTCTTTCTGCAATATTTCTTTCTAGGAGATAAGCATGCTGGTTTTTTGAAATGAGTAGTTGGAGAGTGGTTTTTATCCTGTAACAAAGTAATTTAGAAAGTACTTTGTATACAAAATTAAAGCAAGCAATAGGCCTATAATCATTCATTGATTCTGGGGGTTTGAGGATAAGGGTCAAAGAGGTGTGATTTATGTCTTCGATGATTTTGCCTTCCTCATAATAGCCTTGCATTGCAGCAAGTAAGCATCTTTAAGCTTATTCCAACGCAATTGATGAAATTTTAAAGAGAAGCCATCAGGTCCAGAAGCTCTATCTTTATGAGTGCTAAAAACATCATACTTTCATTCCTCTAAAGAGAAGGCATCGGTTAAGTGATTTTTTTCCATATTCTGCAATTTTTGCTTTACAGATTATGTCTGGAAATTCATTATAATAATTCCCTTTGTTATATAAATCCTTGAAATATGAGATTGCCTCCATAGATAACATTATCGGATTTATGGTTACTATCATCTGACCCTATTAGACTGATGAAAGAGTTGTTATGAGCCTTTTTAAACAGAAAAGCATTAAAAACTTTGTATTATCATTAGTTTGTTATAACCAATAGCATTTAGAATTTTTTTAAATGAAGTAGCTAGCATGTGAAACTTTCTTTGATAGTCTGCTTTTGATGCATAAAAAAGGTTTAAGTTATTTTCATCTAGAATAACCTGTAAAACATTGCATTTCTTTCTACATATATCAACTTCCTCTTGGAAATTGAGTTTTTTGTGAATCCATTCTTTAGGATGATCTTAATCTATTTTTGGGCATGTAGTAGGCTGAATAAGTGATTTCCAATTTGGGGTACACACAGGTGATCATCTTGAATAATGGACATGTAAGCATCATGATGGCACCAGTGATTACAATATTTAAATTCTTTTGCACCTACAATGTTAAATTTCTAATTAAGCCAAACAATTAATGGAGAGTGATTACTAGACATGATGTTAATGCAGAGGCTTTTGAATTGGAAAAATTAGAAAATCGATCATAATTAACTAGTATTCTATCTAATCTACATCTTATGTCTTTCTAAGGACCTGATCTTCAAGTAAAATTTACCCCACTCACATCATGCTTCATAAGTCCACATTTAATTACACACAAATATTTAACTCATCAGTTTTACTAGCAGGCATCACTCTGCCACCAATTTTGACTTTGGACAACCTCGTACGGTTAAAATCTCCAATTGTTAACCAAGAAAAGTTTAGTGATGGATTTTCTATTTCAAGCTTATCCCATAAACTTTTCCTAAGATTTTCATGATTTTCAGCATAAATGAACGAAATGATTAATTCTACACCTCCATTGTTTCTAAGAAAGACAGAAATATGCTGATTACTTGTGGATAAAACATAACTAGACCAATTTTTTACTGATATACACAAGAATTCTGCATTTGTGACAAAATTTAGTGTTATAAAAAACATCCCAATTGCATTCCCACACTTTATTATACCGAGGTGGATTACTTTTACTAATTTGGTTTTCAGTAAAGCAACAACCGTAAACTTATTTTCTCTATCAGCTTTATTTACGTCCAACCATCTGTCAGGCCCATTGGCCCCTCTAACATTTCATGTTAGAATGGTCATTGATTTTTTGCAAGTCTATTACTTCTCCTTATGTAGGGAGAAGTAAGGTCTAATGACTCACTACCCTCTTGTGTTTATGTTTCTTGGCATTATACAAAGCTTTCCATAACTCATTTTTTCTTATTAACAAGTAAATAGGTGGAACTTTTGGTGGAGGTGGGGGGTCAGCATGAGTTGAAGTCTCAGAACTTGATTTAGCTTTGTCCTCCATAGGAGTGTCTACATATAACAATCCGTATTTAACGTATCAGAGGATCATAATGTTAAACATAAAATATAAGTGAAGATAAAAGAAGGCAGTTCAGAAACCTTCCGCATAAGAAAAGGAAAGTCAGGAGAAAACACCCTCCAACAATGCCGAAAGGTTTATATAACAGTAATAAAGAAAAAGCGTATGATAACTCTAGAGTGAAGCTTTCTCAAGCACAAAGAAAAACTGTTGAGCACCTCCTGGACCAAATAGGAAAATGATTGTGAAACTGTCCAATATAATACAGGGATCAGGAAAAAGAAGGTCGCTCCAAACCCCTTTGAAAGAGTTGAAGGGATGCGGATAACAATTGGTAGCAGCTTGAAACCTTCCAAAGGGGATGGAGGGTTTCATGTCTCATCATTCGAAGAAGTCATTACCTTCCGAAAAGGATAAAGAAGTCCAGGCAAGGACATCTAATTCTATAACAACCCTTCTGAAAGCATAATAAGCCTTTCGGGTCGGTCGGAACTTAATACCTTCCGACAACATCGAAAGGTATAAGGTAAGGGCGGCGTTCGTAAGTCAACTAAAGACAACCTTCCGACAATGTTCAGGAAAAGCACGGCTCTTGGCAGTAATCAAATAAGGGAGCAACCTTCCGATAAGGCCGGAAGGTTCACAGTACCTCATTAAAGACCAACTCTTCGGGAAAAACAAAGGGTTCATGAATACATTAGGAAATACAAACCCTTCGATGACATTCAGCGGTCCATGATGATGAATAAGGAGCAACCCACCGTCGAGACCAAGAGGTTTACAACTACATATAAGAAGCAACCTACTGTCCCCGACGAGAGCATAAGGCCGAAGGGAAGGCCGTCGGCATCTATAAATAAGACCCTAGGGGTCCAGTTTGGGGATCCGATTTTCTTCCCATTCTTCTACTCAACAACTACTATTTCTCTTGCTTATTACTTTGTAACCCTGATTTAGAAATCAGATTGGGGGCTAACTTCTTAAATTTTGTATTAGATTCCATCATGAGGAAATAAAGAGAATTGTGGCTTGCGGTTGGCTCGGAATTTGGGGATAATCATGATTAGGCGTTAATTTGATATTAACGGCTAATTATTTATGATTTATTTTTATATTCTTTGTTCATTTTGAGAATGTGCCGTGAAACTGTCATTGGATAACCTCGTAAGTTTCATTCTCCTCTATATAGTACCAACTACAAAAAGGGAGAATTTAACTTATGAATTAGTTCTAGATATAAGTCTCATGGCATATTTAATCAGCTCTTATTATTATCTAAATATGTTTGAATGATGCATTCTTTTGGAAAGGTTTTCACAAGTGGAATATCAACCCAGGAAGCCGAAAGTGTCAAAGGAGTGATAAATAAAGCAATATCTCCATTCGATGTCTCTGAAGGGTTCATAACCTCCCGAGGGGATTCAAAGGAGATGTCGATCACCTTCGGTTTCCAAGGGAGATAGAATTCAATGGAATGACATGGAAGAAGATCACATAATCATGACTAGTTGACCGAAGGGTCTAAATGGCTTCTTAAACCCTCCGGCATATCGAAGGGTTTAATAATTCCATTGTTCCGGTCAAACCGTAAGGTTTGAACCGTACTTAAACCATTCGGGTGGGGCTAAATGGCTTCTTAAACCCTCCGGCCTATCGGAAGGTTTAATAATTCCATTGTTCCAGTCCAACCGTAATGTTTGAGCCGTACTTAAACCCTTCTGTAGGGTCGAAAGTAAGACTGTTCTTCACTCAAATCCTTATTGGAGATAAACAACCTATTATACCCTTCCGATGCTAACCCCCTCTTGTCGAGGTTAAAATTAAGACCTTAAAACCTTCCGACTTAGTCATTTCACTCGGAGATGTGAATTCACTCAACTGAAAGGTTGAGCCCATATAAAATAATTCAGTGAAAAGAATCGGGGATGTTAACAAAAAATCTTGTTAACATTTTTTGCGCTAGAAGGAGGGCTTGAACCTCCGACTTGTTTTATTAATACAACTAATGGTGAAATTTGGTTTGTTGTAGGAAAATGAAATCAAAAGGACCTCTTACCGCAAGCAAAAGGAATGAGCATGCTACTTCATTGGAGGAAAACCTATCACCATCTTTTAACCCTGGGAATAGGGAACAGGGGCAATCTTCTGTCCCACCTCAATCAACTCCACCTCCAGCTCAGGTTTGGCTGTCTCCGCAACTAGCTCCGACTCAAAATCTCTAGCTAGAGGAACACATTGCTAAGATCGTATATCTAGAACAACAAATGGCAGAGATGAAAGATCTCCTGAATGAAGTGTTATCTCACCGATCATCTATGAAAGCTGCTACTGCGGGTGAAGAAATTGAATCTCCAAGAAGGAATCTGAAAATCAACACGAAGGCCGCAAAAAGTAAAGTTAATGTTTCTTCATCTAAATAGAAGGGTTGCCTTCCGCTGAAGGCAAATTATCAAGGAAGAGTCCAAGCGGAAGATAAAGATTGTTCAGCAAGTTCAACTTCAGATGGCTACAAGCCTAATAAAAGGAACTACTTAAATAATGAGGCCTACCTCAAAGACGTAGCGAAAAAGGCTGTGAAGGACCTATTAAATGTCAGGTGTAAGAGAACCGAAGATGAAAGAGTGAACGACAACGAAAGAGTTACCCTTTTCATCGACGAAATCATGTCAGCTCATATACCACCTCATGTAAAAGTCCCAACTATGAAATATCATAGGACAACTTACCCAGATGACCATTTGATGGCGTTTGATAGTCAGATGGATTTATACTATGCTTCTGGCGCTGTTAGATGTCGGCTCTTTTCAGTCACCCTATAAGGGGCTGCGGCTAAATGGTACCGACAATATCGCAAGAACACGATATATTCTTGTAAGCAATTCTCATACGAGTTCTCTGCTCAATTTTGTATATGCAAAGGTCCTCTATTGATTATACCGTACTATCTAACATCAGACCAAACCATGGAGAATCGTTAGGAGATTATCTAAAGAGGTTCAACACCGAAGCTTTGAAAGCCAAAGGCATGAATGATAGAGACAAGCTCATTGTTGTCCACTTAGGACTCATAGTTAATTCTCCTTTCTGGAAGGAGTTGTTTATCCATGGATGCCGGGATCTTCAAGATTTCCATTTTCAAGCCGACAAATTTATTTGAATGGATGAATTGTACTACTCAAAGAAGAAATTTGGTCATAAGAAGGACAGTGGTATATTCGGCCCGGAAAGGATTTCTAAGAGAGCTAGATGGGAAGATGCTAATACTAATGCAGTGGCATTAAATGACCAATTTCCTACATCTATGCAATGAACCAGGATAAGATCAACTTCCCCACTTCATTCAAAGCCTAAAATTACCCTGAATAGAAAAAAGGAGACAAATATTGTGCTTGCCACAAGGCGAATCACCAAAGAACCAACGAATGTAAGGTACTGGCTAGGATAATTCAAAAGTTAATTCGAGAAGGGCAGTTGAAGGAGTTTGTGAAGAATCTGCAACAAACTTTCCCATCAGACATTGAAGCAAGGAAGCCTGCTGGTAATGCCATGAATGTGATTAAGAAAGAAGAACCACTAAGCCTAAGTCCACCCCAGAACAGGATTGATGTCATATATGGAGGACCACATCCTGCCAGTAGAAGTCAAAGTGCCCGAAATAAATACATTCAGGAGGCCAAGAAAGGTGTATTTTCTATACAGGAGGAACCGCCACTCAAAAGTCCAAAGCACAACATCAATATGCACACACTGGTGATCAATCCACAAGACTTAAGAAGGGGGATCCATCACCCCCACAATGATCCCTTAATGATCACAGCTCAGATAGGGTCCTCGGTGGTCACGAAAATATTGGTTGATACAGGGAGTGCTATAAATGTGATATTTCGTTATGCATTTAATCAGATGGGAATTTCCAAGGACAAGATTGAACCTAGTCCCGAGCCTATCTTCGGGTTCAACAATAAGGGGACAACTCCACTTGGGCAAGTGAAGCTTTTGGTCCAACTAGGACTTCCCCCATGATCTCGAGTCTTTGAAACAACCTTTGTGATCATAGATCAACCATCATTCTACAATGCCTTCTTTGGACGGTTGGCACTGGATGAATTGGATGCATTCGCCTCATTGAAATATCTAATGTTCAAGTTCCTCACTAAATGCGGCTGGGGCACTATCCGAGGCGAGCAATTCGCATCACGAGAAATGTATTTTGCCACTCTAGAGCAATATAATAGGGAGTTCACTTGTTACTTTGATTCCTTCATTACTTTATAGTTTTCGGAAGATGGATTTCTACATCCATCATTCGAAGCAAAGAAAAAATCTGATAAAACTAATAAACGTATTGCTGCAAGGTGTTTTGCAGTTTATGGGAAGAGAAAGAGAATGGATTCCAACTCAATAGAGGAAAGTGAAATCGTTACAGAGTTAGATTGTCAAGGAGAGGTGGAAAGAGTTAAGCTGGTTGAAGAAACCGAAGAAGTTCTAATAGATTCTGCTGATTCTACTAAAATAATCAGAGTGGGAAAGAATCTTGAGGAGCACTTAAAGTCAAGATTGACAAGTTTTTAAAAGACAATAAGGACGTTTTTGCTTGGGCCCACTCTGACATGGTTGGAATTAGCCCTACGGTCATGAGCCATGCCCTGAATATCAATCCAGACATTCCTCCGGCCAGGCAAAAGAAAAGACAATCTGATAAGGTTAGGACCAATGCCCTAAAGGAAGAAGTCAAGAAATTGCAACAAAATGGGTTTATTCGAGAAGTCTGATACCCCAAATGGTTGGCAAATCCAGTTCTGGTAAAGAAATCCAACGGGAAGTGGCGGACTTGCGTAGATTACACGGATTTGAATAAAGCTTGTCCAAAGGATTATTTCCCGTTGCCAAGGATAGATCAGTTGGTCGACTCCACCAGTGGACATACGCTGCTCTCCCTAATGGATGCATATTCTGGGTACAATTAGATCCCTATGTTTAAACCCGACGAGGAGCATACTAGCTTCATTATAGACGAAGGAACCTATTGTTATAAGGTAATGCCATTCGAATTGAAGAATGCTAGGGCAACTTATCAAAGGTTGGTTAACCGAATGTTTAAAGAGCAAATTGGGAGGAATATGGAAGTTTATATTGACGACATGTTGGTAAAATCTCAAGAGGCAAAAGATTACCTTGAAGATTTGAATGAAATGTTTAAAGTGCTTCGCAAGTATCAAATGGAACTCAATCCCCAAAAATACAACTTTGGAGTCCATTCTGGAAAATTTCTTAGGTACATTGTGAGTGCACAAGGGATTGAGGCTAGCCCAGAGCAGATCGAGGCCATTAAGGATATGGCCAAACCTAGGACAAATAAAAATTATGAGTTTGAATGGGAAAGTGGCAGCACTAAGCAGGCTTATATCAAAGGCCACTGATAGGTGCATACCATCCTTTGAGGTAATTAAGAAGAAGAATTTTTTTAAATGGAACGAAGATTGCAATAAGGCATTCCAAGAGCTGAAGCTACATTTGGAAAAGCCACCAATCTTATCCAGCCCCGAAGAGGGAGAGGATCTATTCTTGTATATGGCAATTTTCGAACATGCAGTGAGCTCAGTATTGATTAGAAATGACAAGGGACTGCAACTACCAGTCTATTATGTAAGAAGGAGGTTAAAGGATGCTGAAATCCGATACCCAGTCATTGAAAAGCTGGCATATTGTTTAATTTTAACAGCTCAAAAATTAAGGCCTTACTTCCAAGCACACCCGGTGAAGGTGTTGACCAACTTTCCACTAAAACAAGTCTTTGGTAAGCCCGAAACTTCAGGAAGATTGATTAAGTGGGGCATTGAACTAAGTCAATATGATATAGCATATCAGCCTAGAACGGCTATAAAAGGGCAAGCTTTAGTTGATTTCATTAACGAGTGTACAGGGTTCATTTTGGAACAGTTCGAAAAGGAAAAGGATATAAAAACCAAGTGGCAATTATTTGTGGATGGCGCCTCAAACGAGCAAGGGGTCGGAGCAGGATATGTGATAATCACCCCAGATGGACACAAACTACATTATGCTATGAAGTTGGGATTCTTAGCAACTAACAATGTAGCAGAGTATGAATCCATGGTTGCAGGATTGACCCTTGCTTTGCAACTTAAGATCCCAAGGATTCAGGTATTTAGCGATTCTCAGTTGATGCTTAACCAAATCAAACAAGTATACCAAACCAAGGATCCTAAACTTAGTCGGTATTTGAAGAAAGTTTTAAAAATGCTCACACTTTTTGAAGACTTTTCCATACATCAAATACCGAGAGGAGACAATACTCAAGCGGATTCACTGGCCAAGTTGGAAAGTTCAAGAGGAGCCTTGAAACTCGAATTCTATCTGTAGGATTTTAGGCTAATCCCAACAGTGAGGAAAACAAACAGGAGAAAATCTAGGAGCTATTAGTGTTAACCCGATCGCAAGTTTTGGCACCAGAATTGGAAGGGATAGACCAGGAGATACCGAATGAAGAACCTGAAATTCCAATAACGGAGGAATATTATAAAAATACTTGGATGGCTCCGATTATGAATTATATTGTCAATAGAACATTGCAGCAGATAAAATAGAAGCATGAAAACTAAAATGACAAGCTCAGAGCTTTACTATCATGGATGGAATTATCTACAAGAAAGGGTATGCCCTTCCCTATTTACGATGTGTGAAGCCCGAAAGCTGATTGAGAATATTAAAGGAAGCACACGAAGGGTTTTGTGGGGATCACTCTAATGGAATAAAACTAGCCAAAAAGATAATGAGGCAATGATTTTACTGGTCACATTTGACTAACCAAGCAATTGAATATGTTAAAAGGTGTGAAAAGTGTCAACATTATTCGAAGATACCACGTCTGCCACCAAGTTACTCCATGGCCATTTGATGTTTGGGGAATTGATTTAATTTGACCACTTCCAATCTCTAAGGGAGGAGCAAAATATGCTGTGGGGCAATAGATTACTTTACAAAATGGGTTGAAGTACCACCCCCAAAAATTACCTCCGGGAAAGTGCTAAGATTTATCATCAAAAACATTGTCACGAGATTTGGGATACCTTATAAGATAATATCCGATAATGGAACCCAATTCGAGATGAAGAGTTTTCACGATTTTGCCACAAGAATGGAATTATAAAAAGCTTCTCGTCGCTCATCCAAAGGCCAATGGAGCCGTCGAAGCTGCTAATAAAACAATAAAGACAATCTTGAAAAAGAGGTTGAATAAGGCAAAAGAAAATTGGGTAGAGGAATTACCCCTAGTTCTATGGGCTTATAGAACGTTAACTAGAACTGCAACGGGTCATACCCCGTATTCTCTAGCATATGGATGTGAAGCAATGTTACCTGTAGAGATTGAGGTACCTTCTCATAGAAGAATTGCCTATGCCTTTAATCCAAACCAAGAATTGAGAAAAGAATCACTCGACCTGATTCATAGATTAAGGGATGAAGCAGCCTTGAGAATGGCTGAATATCAAAGGAGAATATCGAAATATTACAACTCAAAAGTAAAATCCAGATCATTCAGACAAGGAGATTTAGTACAACGAAAGGTAATAGCCAATACAAGAAAACCATCATATGGGCCATTAGGACCTAATTGGGAAGGTCCATTGGTAATCTTCAAAGAAATTCCCCCGGGAGCCTACAAGCTAAGTTATCCTAATGGAAATATGGTACCAAGAACCTGGAATGCAGAACATTTGAGACCATATTTTCCAACTTTGAATGAATAAAGCATTTCCAAGAATGTCTCTACTGTGATTTATTAAGAAAAGTCTACATAGTCGGGAGTGAAATTCTCCTTAAGAACTTGGACTACCTAAGATGGTAGGCTACCAATAATGGTAGAAAGACCTTGGTTGCGTCAAGAAGGCCAGGTCAAGGCACCTCCTGGAGGGAAGGCGTAAGCATTTATCCACGCCAAAACCAAAAATGGCCAGGTTAAAGCAGCATAAGCCCCTATCCACGTCATGCTATGGCCAGGATAAGGTACCTCCCGGAGGGAGGATGGGTAATCCCTTGGTCCTGCCACGCTATGGCCTGGCCAAGGTACAGAACAAGCCCTTAACCGTGTCATGCTATGGCCAGGTTAAGGCGCCTCCTGGAGGGAGGTCGGGTAAGTCCTTGGGCCCTACTTTAGAATAAGCTAGCCGAGCGCACCGGAAACCCGGATGAAATGTCCAGTGGACTAAGAAAAGTCCATGCCTGAAATAGGCACTGCCAGAAATCGGCATCGCTTAAGAATAGCAACCACCAAAAGGTCGGTAATGTCTAAAATGACAAATAGCCTAAAATAGGCTCTGCTTAAATAAGCACAAAATTGTACTAAAGAGTTCTCGCCTGAAATAGGCCAAAACAAATAACAAATGGACAAAGAAAACTCGGGCCCGAGAAAGAAAATGCATGCGGAACTTCGTCAAGGTTTGAAGATGACACATTCAATAAG
The DNA here is from genome assembly GCA_030737815.1 of Allium fistulosum. Lineage (NCBI taxonomy): Eukaryota > Viridiplantae > Streptophyta > Magnoliopsida > Asparagales > Amaryllidaceae > Allium > Allium fistulosum. The sequence continues at coordinate 1,136,762,292 of CM060904.1, forward strand.
AAAATTAGAGAAAATTCACTGACTTCTTCTCGAGAACATTTACAAGAAATGGTATTCTGGTCTTCTATTATTATTTACCAGAGAAGGTATTCTGGTCTTCTATTATCAATTACCGGGAACGATGTACTGGTATTCTATTACCGAAATCGGTATTCTGGTCTTCTATTATCAATTACCGAAAACGATGTTCTGGTCTTCTATTACCGAAATCGGTATTCTGGTCTTCTAATATTAATTACCAAAATTGGTATTCTGAACTTCTATTATTAACTGCCGGAGATGGTATTCTGGTCTTCTATTATTATTTACCAATTCTGGAACTTCTGTTATTAATTTTCAGAAAATGATGTCCCGAAAGTGGCATCCTGGGCTTCAATGGTTAATCACCTAAAATGATATCTTGAACTTCTACTATTAAATATCTGAAATAAAGATACTGATCGACTATTGCCCACTACCAGAGACGACTTTCTAGGTTTCCATTATCAATGCCAAATTAGATTTTCTGGTCTTCAATTACTCATTATTAGCCAGAAGAATGCAGGGACAATTCGATGATCATGGAACCTTTGTCCTAAAGAACAAAAGCCTTCTTTATACGGGGGGGGGGCTAAATGTTAACCATAAAATATAAGTGAAGATAAAAGAAGGCAGTTCAGAAACCTTCCGCATAAGAAAAAGGAAAGTCAGGAGAAAACACCCTCCAACAATGCCGAAAGGTTTGTATAACAGTAATAAAGAAAAAGCGTATGATAACTCTAGAGTGAAGCTTTCTCAAGCACAAAGGAACAACTGTAGAGCACCTCCTGGACCAAATAGGAAAATGATTGTGAAACTGTCCAATATAATACAGGGATTAGGGAAAAGAAGGTCGCTCCAAACCCCTCTGAAAGAGTTGAAGGGATGCGGATAACAATTGGTAGCAGCTTGAAACCTTCCAAAGGGGACAGAGGGTTTCATGTCTCATCATTCGAAGAAGTCATTACCTTCTGAAAAGAATAAAGAAGTCCAGGTAAGGACATCTGATTCTATAACAACCCTTCCGAAAGCATAATAAGCCTTTTGGGTCGGTCGGAACTCATGTTTAATACCTTCCGACAGCATCGAAAGGTATAAGGTAAGGGCGGCATTCGTAAGTCAACTAAAGACAACCTTCCGACAATGTTCAGGAAAAGCACGGCTCATGGCAGTAATCAAATAAGGGAGCAACCTTTCGATAAGGCCGGAAGGTTCACAGTACCTCATAAAAGACCAACTCTTCGGGAAAAACAAAGGGTTCATGAATACATTAGGAAATACAAACCCTTCGATGACATTCAGCGGTCCATGATGATGAATAAGGAGCAACCCACCGTCGAGACTGAGAGGTTTACAACTACATATAAGAAGCAACCTGCCGTCCTCGACGAGAGCATAGGGCCGAAGGGAAGGCCGTCGGCATCTATAAATAAGACCCTAGGGGTCCAGTTTGGGGATCCGATTTTCTTCCCATTCTTCTACTCAAAAACTACCATTTATCTTGCTTATTACTTTGTAACCCTAATTTAGAAATCAGATCGGGGGCTAACTTCTTAAATTTTGTATCAGATTCCATCATGAGGAAATAAAGAGAATTGTGGCTTGCGGTTGGCTCGAAATTTGGGGATAATCATGATTAGGCGTTAATTTGATATTAACGGCTAATCATTTATGATTTATTTCTTATATTCTTTGTTCATTTTGAGAATGTGTCGTGAAACCGTCATTGGATAACCTCACAAGTTTCATTCTCCTCTACATAGTACCAACTGCAAAAAGGGAGAATTTAACTTGTGAATTAGTTCTAGATATAAGTCTCATGGCATATTTAATCAGCTCTTATTATTATCTAAATATGTTTGAATGATGCATTCTTTTGGAAAGGTTTTCACAAGTGGAATATCAACCCAGGAAGCCGAAAGTGTCAAAGGAGTGATAAATAAAGCAATATCTCCATTCGATGTCTCCGAAGGGTTCATAACCTCCCGAGGGGATTCAAAGGAGATGTGGATCACCTTCGGTTTCCAAGGGAGATAGAATTCAATGGAATGACATGGACGAAGATCACATAATCATGACAAGTTGATCGAAGGGTCTAAATGGCTTCTTAAACCCTCCGGCCTATTGGAGGGTTTAATAATTCCATTGTTCCAGTCAAACCGTAAGGTTTGAACCGTACTTAAACCCTTCGGTAGAGGCTAAATGGCTTCTTAAACCCTCCGGCCTATCGGAAGGTTTAATAATTCCATTGTTCTAGTCCAACCGTAATGTTTGAGCCGTACTTAAACCCTTCGGTAGGGTTGAAAGTAAGACTGTTCTTCACTCAAATCGTTATTGGAGATAAACAACCTCTTATACCCTTCCGGTGCTAACCCCCTCTTGTCGGGGTTAAAATTAAGACCTTATAACCTTCCGACTTAGTCATTTCCCTCGGAGATGTGAATTCACTCAACCAAAAGGTTGAGCCCATATAAAATAATTCTGTGAAAAGCATCAGGGATGTTAACAAAAAAATTTGTTAACACGTAAAATATTTCATATAAGGTCGTATGACTCTAAAATTTTGAGAAATGACTCTTAGAGATGTTTTTCACATCTTTGATTTTTATCAAATTTCTATGTGACCATTTTGATCCTTAAAACCTTGTATGGACTATAACGTTTGAATGAAGCCGATTTACGGTCTGAAACCACTTTCATTGCTTCAGGATGATGGTTTTCCATTCTGTAGAGTGGTCATATGAAGAAAAAAAAACTTACCATTTGAGAGATATGGCCGTTTTAAGTTTTAAAAGCTATCAGAAAGATTTTGTGGTAATTAGACGGGCCCAAACCCAAGCCCATTAGTTTAATTCGGGTTTGGAGCCTAAGAGGGGTGTTGGGGGCTGAAGTGGATCGTTATTTTCCACAAATCTTCTCCAAACTTCCATTTTTCATCTTTCCTTCAAAAAGATTCACCTTTTCTTGTTTAAAACTAGCTAAATCCATCATTAGAAAGGTAATTAGTGAAGACAGATCGTAGATTCATCATTTTGATTATCTAAAAACTTTGTGCTTGTTGTCTCAATTTGGATTTGGATCAAGAGTTGGTATTTGGGTATTTGGTGAGTGGTTTGGATCCCTCACTACACTATACATGTTCATATAGTAAAATTTGATGTTTCTAACATGGTGTTGGTTATAAACCATTTTCTAACTTTAATTACACCTTCATGAATTTTTATGGATGATATGCATGTTTGTATGTTACGCTTTGATATGGTTTGCTAGTGTTTTAGATGGTTCAGAAAGAGGTTGTCGATTTGGGCAAAACGAAGGCAATCCAACTCCATATCGAATGAAACTTGGAGGAGGGGCTCTAGAGCATGGGCAGAGCTCATGGTTCAACCCGCATCAAGTTTGGACTAGGAAAAGTGGTTGGTGATTAGTGTTCCAATGGTTGGTGATGAGTTGTTTTTGGTCAGTAAAAGTAGTCAGAATTGGATGAAACTTGGACGAGGGGCTCTGGAGCATAGGTGAAGCTTATGTTTCAAGTCGCAATGAAATCTGATAGGTAGAAGCTCTGGCGACGAGTGGTCCAGTGGTTGGCGATGAGTGGTTTTTGGTCTAGCAAAAATCGTCAAAATTGGATGAAACTTGGAGGATAGGCTCTAGAGCATAGGTGAAGCTTATGTTTAAAGTCACATCAAAATTCGATCGGTAGAAGCTCTGGAAATGAGTGGTCCAGTGGTTGGGGATGGGTGGACTTGTGGTCAGCAAAAGTAGTTAGAATTGAATGAAACTTGGAAGATGGGCTTTGGAGCATAGGAAAGCTTATGTTTCAAGTCGCATCGAAATCTGGTCGGTTGAAGCTCTACCAACTAGTGATCCAATGGTTGGCAGCGAGTGGTCTTGTGGTCCGCAAAAGTAGTTGGCGTTGGATGAAACTTAGAAGATGGGCTCTACAGCAGAGGGGAAGCTTATATTTCAGGCCGCATTGAAATCTGGTCAGTAGAAGCTCTAGCAACGAGTGATCCAGTGGTTGGCGACGAGTGGTCTTGTGGTTGGCAAAAGTAATCAGAATTGAAAGAAACTTGGAAGATTGTCTCTAAAGCATATGGGTAGCTTATGTTTCATGTCGCATCAAAATCCGATCGGTAGAAGCTCAGGCGACAAGTAGCCCAGTGGTTGGAAATGAGTGGTATTGTGGTCGGCAAAAGTATTCAGAATTGGATAAAACTTGGAAGATGGGCTCTAAGCATAGGAGAAGCTTATGTTTCAAGTCGCATTGAAATTCGTTCGGTAAAAGCTCTAGCGATGAGTGGTCTAGTGGTTGGCGACGAGTGGTCTTATGGTCAGCAAAAGTAGTCGAATTTGGATGAAACTTGTAAGATGGGATCTAGAGCATAGAGGAAGCATATGTTTCAAGTCGTATCGAAATTCGATCGATAGAAAGCTTTAACGATGAGTGGTTTTGTGGTCGATAGAAATCAACCCGACGACACTTTGTTTTGAGGTTTGGCAAAGGAATGGAGATATGTTCTGATGATGACGACTCGATGTTGAAAGGAGTCGTGGGAATAGTTATCCATGAAGGGTGGGTTCTAGAAAGGGTAACCAGTGGATAGAATATTGAACGATTCTATCTAGGAATGGTGGAATATGGAATGGTTCCTTGAGGATAATAGAAACTAGATGGAGCAAGGAAAGAGCTTGGATATGCGTGCTAAGGGATCATTGATACTTGGAGTTTTTTCTGATGTACTCGAAAGCAGGGGTATTATGAGTGCATGCATGGGTACTTTGAAAGGCTACCCAGGATCATTTGAATGGATTCATATACCCTGGACCGGAGGAAAGCGTCTAGTATCAGCTTCGGGCTAAAGATGAATACAGTAAAACCAAGATTTCCATTAATCTCTGGCAGGAGAAAGGTCGTACAAGTTATCATATATCCAAGGCACATTGAGTGATGGTGAGGATTGTTTGATGGATGCTATGTTTGATTTGATTGTCTTCTCCCGTAGTCTATCACTCTAGGGATGTCACTTGAGATAGGTATTGTGGATAGGGATACCTGGACACTCATCATTGTCTTTAGTTTGCAATACACCTTAGTGATGTTCGTAGAGTAGCATATTATGTTTGTTATGTGCTAACTCTTTAGTTGTAGGGACATGTCAGGTAATATTCGTATACCCTTGTTCCTTATTATATCAACTTGTATAATATTTTGAGATTCATTTATCGCTCATACCAGACTATTGTGGATAGGGATACCTGGACACTCATCATTGTCTTTAGTTTGCAATACACCTTAATGATGTTCGTAGAGTAGCATATTATGTTTGTTATGTGCTAAATCTTTAGTTGTAGGGACATGTCAGGTAATATTCGTATACCCTTGTTCCTTATTATATCAACTTGTATAATATTTTGAGATTCATTTATCGCTCATACCAGACTATTGTCTAACTCAAGGTTTTATGCTTTGCTTCTTAATATCTTGGGTACTTTTAAATGATTAAACTAGATAGTAGGTCTAGGTATACGAAGTGCAGTGTAAAGGACGAGTGTGATGGAGCTTCTCGTGTTATATATGGATATTATGCTTATTCCATTGTGCAATACTGTAGGGCCTTGGCAGTGTTTGCTGCTATTATGAGATAGTTATTCGAGTTTATTTCTGCTTTGTATAAACTCTATTATATTGTTATATAACTCTCTGGATCTGTACTATAATATTTGGGTCACTTAGTTATTACTATCTCTCCTATTTTATATCTGTGATATAAATTATATTTTATTTCATACATTGTGAGATATATGACGTGTTCTATGATATTTTATTTTTCAAACCCTTGATGATCATCCTACATCGACCGAGCATCGTAGCAGCACACTATTTAGTTATATTGGTGCTAGTGGTGTAAGGCGATCGTCACATTTAGTATCAGAACTTAGATTATACGATTAACCTGAGTTGATACGATGGTCCAGTAGATATAGGAAATGAGTTATCTTCCTAGACTGGATCGAGAGTGTGTATATATACGAGAAAGTGCATACTTGTTATATATTTTGGTTTTCAAAACTATATAGCAGTATATATAGTATAAAAGCCGCATGCACATATGAGCATAATTGATGCAACTTTCCTCTATGAGAGACTAATCATTCTTATTATGATTCACAAGAATGGAAAGGCATATTGGAAATTTTGCACCAATAGGTAGGATGGAAGAGCCATCGTGATAGCGAATGACCCAAAATTGCAAGCATCATTCATTCATATGATGGTGAGCATAATAAGGGCAAACCAAAGAGGAGCTACAGAGGTAGTAGATGGTGGTTCTCAAATGCAAGTGCAATAAGTCGTTATTCGTCAACTGGAAGCTAAACCACAAGTACGTAGGAGTAATAAGAGAAAGAGGGACAACAAAGGAACCAAACAGTCCTAGAACAAAGATGACCAAAAGAAATGCAAGTGGAAACCGAAATGCTTCAATTGTAATAAGAAGGGTCATATTAGTAGGGATTGTAAGGACTCAAAGAGTAGCAAGAGGAAGTGTTTTAATTATGGTCAGACCAGGCACATTAAGGTGGTATGTCAAGAGCTGGTTAAGGAGGAGTAGACCCAAATGAAGAATGGTCCGAAGAAGCGCAAATCGGAACTTATTTGCTATAGTTATGGAGAGAAGGGCCATAGTGTTAAAGACCGTAAGGTGGGAGGCAAAAAGAGTTATAACTATGTCAAGTTCGAAAACATGCAGAAGAATTAACTAGAACCATCACAACAGAAGCAAGTAGTGAAGGTGTATGCATCAGACGCTGTTCTAACTTTGTCGAGTGCTCTCTTGGTGAAGGAGAAGGGAAATGACATCGTTATTTGAGGTACGCTTTTCCATTTATGATGTTCCTATACACGTTTTGTTCGATACTGGGGCATCACATTCCTTTATATCTAGTGATCCAGTAGATAGGTTGGGATAGAAACCTGAAATAGCTGACTGACCTTTTATTGTGACGAATCCTGTTGGAGGCACTACTAGCATATGCATCATTTTTCGTGGTTTGGTCATATCAAGTTATGGATACTCATTTGTTTGTGATCACTTTGTTTCAAATTTCGTTGGGTTCGGATGACCGGTTGAGGTAGTATGCGGTAGTGGTGGACTGTGAGAAGCTATAGGTGATGATTGGGGGTGTGGAAGGGCAGGCGGTGGTGATTGGCTATCTTCCAAAGGATGAGGTTATGATATGCTTTTATATTCGCTTAAGGTTCCACAGGATGGTTTTCCATAAGATGTTTGTCATCTATGCCAAACATTAAAGAGTATTCAAAAATAATTAAGGAGGTGGCCGGATTATTACCACCGGAGATGGAATTCCGCATAGACTCAGTGAAGTATACCAGACTGATAGTTATGTCTTTGAGGCGTACCACACCCAGAGAGCAAAAGGAGTAGAAGGTGCAAGTGAATGACCTATTGAAGCGAAGGTTCATTCGTATGAGTATATTTGGAGGGGTGCATCTGTAGTATTTTCCACTAAGGAAGATGGCCCTCTGAGATTGTTTGTAGATTACCATGAGCTGAATAAAGTGATGAGGGAGAACAAGTATCCACTCCCGCGTATTAATGACTTGTTCGATCAGCTCCACGGTGCGAAGGTATTTTCTCGGTTAGACCTTGCTATGGGTTTTCATCAGTTAAGAGTGTCGATTATCACGTTTCAGATGCTGTTTGGTTTATATGAGTGGTTGGTCATGTTGTTCGAACTAACCAATGCATCGACATACTTTGTTGATCTTATGAATTGTGTCTTCAGGGATCAACTAAATAAGTTTATGCTTGTGTTCATGGATGATATTTTGGTCTATTTTAAGATAGAGGAGGAATACAAGACACAATTGAGGATCGTGCTTGAGATATTGATGAAGCACATGTTGAAGGCGAAGTTTTCGAAGTGTCACTTCTGGAGAAGAGAAGTGAGATTCTTGGGTCATGTCGTTTCGAGCAAAGGAATTGCTGTAGATCCTACGAAGGTGGCAACAGTTCAGGATTGGACTCAACCCAAGAATGCTACAAAAGTGGGGAGTTTCCTTGGGCTAGAAGGATATTATACACATTTTATCAAGGACTTCTCCAACGTAGCGGCACCGTCGACTAATTTGACAAAGAAAAAACAGACTTTAATTGGGAAGCGAGGTGTGAATGAGCGTTTGTGAGTCTGAAGAAGAAGTTGATGAGTGCACCTGTGTTGACCATTCCAAGTGGGAGTGAAGTGATGACGGTATACATTGATTCTTGTGGGCGAGGTATTGATGCAAGGAGGTAAGGTTGTTGCATATGCTAGTCGACAGCTAAAGTCTCATGAGAGGAAATACCCGACCCACGATTAGGAGTTGGTAGCGATAATGTTTGCTTTGAAGATTTGGAGGCACTACCTATTAGGAGAAAGGTTCGATTTATTCACATATCACAAGACGTTGAATATCTCTTCTCCCAGAAGGACCTCAACCTTCGTTAGCAGTAATGGTTGAAGTTTTTGGCCTCTTACGACTTTAGGATTTCGTATATATCCGGTAAGGGAAATGCGGTCGTTGATGTATTCAATAAGAGGCATGCCAGTTTGGGGGCAATGTTCATAAAGTGGAAGTATTTGGAGTATATTGTTGGCTATGACTTCAGACCTTATTACAAGTTAGAGCCAAAGATGTCGGCAAGCCTGACGATCAGGCCTACTTTGATCGAGCAGATTAGTACCAATCAAAGGAGAGATGCTAGGCTAGCGGAGATCATGGCGAAGATAGAAGGAGGAGCAGAGTCTGAAGATATGAAGCAGTACGGACTCGGCCGAGGTGGTTGGCTCCATAAGGATGGAAGATTGTTTGTTCCCGTTGTCTACGGATTACGAGATGAGATGCTATGAGAGTGCCACCATTCTAGGTTGACTATACATCCCGACGGTAATAAAGTGTACTATGATATGAAGCAGACCTATTATTGGGAAGGGATGAAGGAGGATGTCGAGAAATTCATCTCAAAGTGTATGAACTTCCAGTTGGTGAAGGTAGAGTAGAAGAAGCCGAGTGGATTGCCGAGAGCAGAGCAAGGTACAATAACATTTGGGTCACAGTCGATAGATTGACAAAGAGTGCCCGATTCATACCTGTTAAGTCTACTTGAATGACATCCCCTGTTAAGTCTACTGGAATGACATCCAGATTGGCCGAGCTATATGTGAAATGGATAGTACGATTCCATGGTAAGCCGAAGAGCATTGTGAGTGGCTAAGACCCTTTATTCACTAGTGGATTTTGGAAGAGCTTACAAGAGGCATTAGGGACTAAGTAGCACATCGGTACAACTTATCATCTACAAACAGATGGGCAGACCGAGAGAGTGAGTTGTATATTGGAGGATCTCTTGCGAGCTTGCATTTTTGATTTCACAGGCTTATGTTATGATCACTTGCTTTTGGTGGAGTTCGCATACAACAATAGCTATCAATCTATTATTGGTATGGCACCGTACGAAGCATTGCATGGCTGATCGTGTAATGCTCCTTCATGTTGGTTGGAAATGAGCGAGAAACTGATACTTAGGCCTGAAATGATTAGTGAAACTTCAAAGAAGATTGAGATCATTCGGCAATGGATGAAAGCTACTCATGATAGGCAGAAGAGCTATGCTGATAGGAGGCGTAGAAATTTAGAGTTCTATGTTGGTGATATGGTGTTCGTGAAGATTTCTCTATTGAAGAATGTTATTCGATTCGATAGTAAGGGGCAGTTGGCGTCGGGATTCGTTGGTCTTTTTTCAATAGTAGAGAGGATTCGAAACCTAGCATATATGGTCGACTTAGCTCAGAAGATAACGAGCATGCACAACGTCTTACATATCTCTCACTTGTGGAAATTTGTGCATGACTCAGGTGTAAAGATTGCACTAGATCTACTTCGTGATATCGAGATTGAACCAGAAGCTTCGAGACCTCGTAGCCAGTCTGTATTGCCGGATGCGATGCAAAACAGCTTTGGAGGAAGATGTTGGAGTTAGTGAAGGTTCAATGGGGAGAAAGTGAAACGCGAATGCATGTGGAAAACCAAGGAGAGCATGAGGGCTGCATATCTAGAGCTCTTTACATGGTAAGGCCTACTGTTTATTGTATTTATTTTCGTTTTGATATTATATAGGATAGTTTAGTATCTTGCATGGTAGGATAGGTTTATCTATACTGTTGGTTGCATGGCTGCTTGTTGATATGTTTGATGATTGCATATGATTGTTAGGCATGCGAGATAACTATGATTGACTATTCTTTAACTTGTTTGGGGATTTCGAGGGAAAAATTTATCTATGATTTTTATCGAATTTTTTTGTGATCATTTTGACCCTGAAAACCTTGTATGGACTATAACTTTTGATATAATCCAAGTTAGGATCTAAAACCACCTTCATTGCTTCAAGACGATGGTTTCCCATTCCGTAGAGTGGTCATAGGAAGAAATTGAACTTACCATTTAAGAGATGATCATTTTATGTTTTAAAAGCTGCTGGAAAGATTCTGGGGTAACTAGAAGGGCCAAACCCAAGCACGTTAGTCCAATTTGGGTATGTATCCTAATGTGGTGTTGGGGGCTGAAGTGATCATTTTTTTTCACAAAACATCTCCAAACCTCCATTTTATCATCTTTCCTTCAAAAAGATTCACCTTTTCTTGTTTAAAACTAGCTAAATCCATCATTCAAGGGGTAACTAATGGAGAGAGATCGTAGATTCATCATTTTGGTGATTGGAAACTTTGTTCTTGTTGTCCCAATTCGGATTTGGATCAAAGTTGGTAATTTAGGTATTTGGTAAGTGGTTTTGATCCCTCACTACACTATACATGTTCATATAGTAAAATTTGATATTCTTAACAAGATTTTGGTTATAAACCATTTTATAACTCTATTTTGATAACATGTCGAATCTAGCTAGATACTCCAAAATAGTCTTCTCTCCTTGTTCCAATTGCGCGAACCTCTTACATAATACAGATTTCTGGGCAACAAGCACGAACTTATCCTTAAATCGGACTTTGAACTGCTCCTAAGTGAACTTATCCTCAAGAGTAGCAATCTTAACACGTTCCACTATCCCATAGCCTATTGCCTAAAAGCTAGCTTCTTCTTCATTGCATCTTCTTGCTCTAAATCTTTAAAGATGCACTTGCAAACATCTAACCAACCCTATACTTCCACAACAGATTATGTTCCTAGGAAACGATTTGCCTCCAAGGCTAGAATAGTCCTTGTTTAGCTTAGCAAAGTCCGCTCTAGGCGTTTGCACCAAAGCACCACCACAAACAACAGTTAGAGCAACACCTTGGGAATTCTACAACATATTCCTCATCATCTCAGTGGACATGGTTTGCATGTCAAGGTTAGCTGCACCCAAGCCCGCTCCCTCATCTTCTACTTCTGACATGCAATTTCTATTAGTGTTCATTATATGCCAACTCATTCTTAAAATCAATAATAAGAATGATCAATCTCTCATAAAGGCAAACTGCATATACAATACTCAAGTGTGCAATATGATATATATATATATATATACTATATATATTACTAATATATAGCTTTGAAAACCATAATGTATAGCAAGTACGCTCTCTCATATATCGCTTGATCCATTCTAACGTGTTCCACCTGCCTTATCTCTAATGGATACAAGTATCAACTGAGGCTAATCACTCAATCTAACCGCTGATACCACATGTGATGACTACCCTACACCTCCGGTATCCAATATAACATATAGATGTGCTGTAACGATATCCGGCCGATGTAGGACGATTGTCAAGGGTGAAATAATTAAAATTCCAAGCATAACATATTATATATCTCATAGTGCATCGAAGAAAATATAATATCAACATAGATATAAAACATGCGGGACAAATAAGTATAACTAAATAAATTAGAACAAATATCAGAGTGCAAAGTTTATAGCAATCATACAAAGCGAATAGAGTATAGTTTGTACATCATCAAAATAAACTCAAAGGAAATCTATCTCTAAATAAATTAAAGCACTAATAAATCTCCAAAGCGCTGCACAAAGGAATAAGCGACAAAATTTAATAATAAGTACACAACAGCACCAGCCTCCTGCTTGTCCATTGAACAGCTCCATGCGTTAGCCACAAACCTGTTGTCTAATCTACTCATTCAAGAGTACCCGAGATAATAAGAAGCAAAACATAAAATCTCGAGTCAGACAACAGTCTGGTGTAAGCGATAAACAATCTCAATATACTATAAAGTTGATACAGTAAAATAGAGACATTAAGTACGGAAAATCATACCTAACCTGTTCCTGCATCCAACAACTTAGCACATAACATTATATATGCTACATTATCCTCTACATTATACGGGTATACCATACTGGACCGCAAATTTGACACAGTAAAATATTAAATTGATTAGAAATGATTTTTTTAATATAATGGTGAATCAGGTACCATTTTTATAACCGTTGTGAAGGTCTTTCCGAGATGATTAGTTTAATATATAGTTTAGATGTATTCGGAGTTACGGTTAGTGAAATAGAGGCATTATAGTGTTTAAATAGAGCACATAACTATTTCGGGCCAAACCGGATATACAACCCACAACCCATTCTAAAGATTATATAAACGAGGCTACTAAACCCTAGCAATCTCCTTTATCTTCAGTTTTCTTCCCTAATCCTAAAATTGCTTGATTATCTGCTAATGTTGATTAGCAAATTAATTAAAAAGTGACTAAAATTCAAAGTATCCAAACCCTATCGATTTATGTATGGATTTGAAGCTCTCGACAAGCCGAAGAGGCTTCTGAAGTTTGTTTTTCCATCCAACACTCCAATTTCTCAGAAATTAGTGAATTATTCTCAACCATTCAAATTAGTGTTTCGAAATCAACGATGGATCGGAGATGATTAGGCGATTGGAAACCATAGTGATGTAGAGAACATAAAAGCTAGTCGATCCATATTGTTGGATCGACGAAAGGGGGATTGAATTCGCCTAAATTGGCCAACTTCCTTGACTCTATAAGAAATAGTAAGTTCCCTCCTCCTACTTCTTCATTACTATGAAGGCCATGGCCATTGCAAAGTTTTAAACTTCTATATTTTTTGTTTTTTTCCATTTTTCTTTATGTTTTGCTATTGTTTCTTTTACTTGATAATGCTATTGTTTTGGTGTTATGCTTTGGTCAAAATCCATATTTCTCTAGCCATCTTTGGATGTTGATCAACCGTCACTACTATGTCAATGGTGGTCGATCAACGTTGGTGAACTCTGTTGTGGGCCCGTAGTTTTTGATACTGATATTAGTAATAATTTTGATAATAGGCTGTGGACTAGATCAATTTTATGGCTATGAGCTTTTAAGTAAAAAATAATTTAATACGCAGGGGCCGTAAGGCCTGTTACTTAGCTTAGGAGTTTGAGTTGTGAACCGGCCTCCACGAAGTGCTCGATCCGGGTATGCCATGGAGACGGTCGTTAAGCTTCCACCTCGGGATGTTGCCATGCAAAAGGTGTTGGGGCTTTGTATAACTTAGGTCGCTTATTTTTTAGATGGTTATTTTTGGAACAACCTCTGCCATCAAATCAACCTCTGTTGGTGTTGCAAGCCTCAAGGGCTCTGACCTAGTAGATAGGAGAATCAACTTGGCTTAGATTTTGCCCAGCCATGGATGCGACATTGGGATGGTTAGATATCCCATAGCTGCCAAGCGTCCTGATGGCCCTCCCCTATGGAACTTTGCATTTTCCTTGGGCTAATTCATGGCAGGAGTCAAGCTGGCTCTCCATCCCTACTTTGTATCTACCGTTAATGATTTCAGACTTGCTCCTGGTTAGCTTGCTCGAAACAACTATAGGTTCCTCTGTGGTCTTTATGTTGCTTGTGTCGAACTCAACCTTCCTAAGCCGATCGCTCCTTTGGGAAATATTGTTTTCTGGCTGTAGAAGGAAGTTGGGTACCCGGTTGGCACAAACTTTCACTTTTAGGCTAACATCAAGCCTGTTGTTTTTACAGGTGTCCTTAGTAAAGCCACCCTGGACTGGAAGGAGAGATATTTCTTTGTTCCTCATGGGGTCCACCTCAAGCTTCAAAACATCAAGTTCCAAATCTTTAGTAATTATTTCTTCTTTTTTCCTTCATCATTTTGCTTTCTTTATATTCCTTAGCTTGCCTATTGAAGGAGTTTTCATTGATTCCACTAACATCGATTATGGGATGTTGAGTGACTTTGTTGATCGATTGAATTTAGACGATAACCAAATTCGAGACCTGAAGGTCTTAGTGACTGACACCAACTTCTACTGAGTTAGGCTAATGAGGGAGGACCACACAATGGTCTTGGAGCGATTCACCCTAGTGAGGAGGCCGACAAAGAAAGTAATACGGGACTACTCTTAGGTGAAGTTTCGGGATCCCATGGCCATGCCGATCACGGAGGCCAAATGAAGATACGACACTGTCGTTATGGGTAAGGAGCTTGAGGAGTAGCAATAAGTAGATCTTGAAAAACTAAGTAAAGTTGTGTCATCGCCTAAGTGGGAAGAATTCGATCCACAGCAGTTGGTCATCCCGGTTCCTCACCATGGTTCCCCGGTTGTTCCTTGGGAATTAGGGGGAGCTCCGAGGAAAGCGGTGTAGGAGGGTCAATAGCGTCGGGCCTTAGAAAAGACGCAGATCGCTCCTCCAGGACAATTACTACGTACGACCCATTGTATCTCGGGTACGATGTTGTGCCCTCGGGTAGGTCTCTAGCTAGTATAGCAGTTTGGTCTCGTCATGCTTGCCCCTTGCTAGAAGGCGAGGCCGGACAAGTACAAATGGTAGCTTCCTTACACTTATTTTTATTTTACTTTATATTTTGACTAACTCATGTTTCTTTTTTGCTGTTGCAGTGGCCGACATGCTAGATTTGGATGTTTTTGACATGGGTGATGGGATCATTCAAGCCGTCATGACTCAAGCGCTAACTACCCCCAACGCGCCTGTCGTGCCTAAGGCACCTGTAGTGTCCGGAGCTGACCAACAAATCATTAATGCTCCTTCCAGCCTTATACAATCGCTCTCAGTGTACAGTTGGAGATCCGACATACCCACGCTAGCCACGCTAGCCTCTATACCCACGCTAGCCAAGGACACTACGAGGTAATGCCGTCAACTAGCATGGAGAATAAGGCTGTTGAGGAGCGACCATCTATATAATTGCTTTGTGCGAGTACCGATATGCCAGATAAAAATATAACTTTTCATCTCAAGAGGAAATCTGACATACCGATACAAACTCAAAGCTACTACACAGTGGCTATATGGACTTCAGAAACAAATATAGAAATAAACATAGCACAAATCAGTCACAAACAATTCATATCACAAAGGCGGAAATAGATATGAATATAACACATGAAAGTGTACATCAGAGTAGTGGTCAGAAAGATCCACAATAATACAAAAGGAATAGCAACAAGTGCTATACAAAAGAATACATCAATGAGTCTATATCTCAAATGTGTACAATCAAAAACTACTAATCTAAGTAGTTAGCCAAAAGTCAGAATAATCCTGAAGAGAAGTCAAGCAGAAGCACCTGTAACATCTCGGTCTGACCCGAGTATTATTTATAAGAAAATAATAAACGGATCAGTCTAGCTATAAATATCAGATGATATGGTATAAAGTAAAAGACATGACGTGAACATGTAATAACCATCATAGCATACTACTATAAGTATGTAATTGTAAATCAACAAGAGGTGAATCAATATCACAAGAATCTTCTCAAAGATAAAATATGGTATCATACCCTAAACTTGTATTCATAATAAGTCAATAACACATAAATTCACCAATGCACAAAAACTGATATCATATCAATGAAAATCATGAAAATTGGTGAAGCACAAAATTCCAGAAATCATCACCAGAAATCCAGAAAACACATAATAAGGGGGAAAAGGCCTAACACATGAATGGGAGTTAACAAACTCACCAACGCGCATCACACAGAACGAGAAGCTATCTCATGGAAGCTATCCATTAAATTTCCACACAGAAATGGCCCGAAGACCATGGGGAGCTACCCCATATGTGTGAATCGAAATCACACCAATGAGGTATAGACTAACCTTGAAGACAAAGAGATATGTGTGAATCGAAATCACACAAATGGTGTCTAGTCTAACCTCGCAAACAAAGAGACATCGCTCAATCGCTAGTCTAAATCACAAAAATGATCGTCATGATCATTAGGAAGTGTCAATTACACTAAGCTAGTAAATATATGAGTTTAGCTTCATGTCCCATAACCACTAGCTTAACTTAAATATTTACGAACAAACTGTAGATCTCCACTAGGAAATTGTCACAAAAGGGTTCAATCGAACAAGTCCAAGAGCTAACCGACGAAGTGAACGCAAGCGTTTCATACCACTCGTTTTACTAAGTCGTTTAAGTCGATTTCTCATCCGAGTGAAGTAAAGGCTTGTATATACTAATAGATTGGAAAACGGTTTAGGAAAAGAGCTTTGTTAATAAAATAGTGTTGAAATCGTTTGGTGGAAGAGTTTTGATATTTACTACTAGTATTGAAACCTTTATATTTTTAAAGTGACAAGTCACAAAACGATTGTAGAAACAATCAATTATCAAAATTCACACTCGAAGACGTGAATCAAATCCAATTAAACTGATAAATAATTCATCGAAATGGATATTCAAAAATCCCGAAAAAGGAGTCATCAAAGTCATAATAAATGGTAACAACAAATAGGATCTTCACGAATCGATTTAAATTGAGAATTCAATCCAAAAGGGCAAACTGGACTGAAACAGCAGGTTCAGTCGACTGAACAGAGTTTTCAGTCGACTGACCCTGTACCTGGAAATTCTCCAGGTTCAGGAAACTTTCTGTTTCCAGGTCCAGTCGACTGAACAGAGTTTTCAGTCGACTGAATCAGGCTTGGAAACTTTCTGTTTCCAGGTTCAGTCGACTGAACAGAGAGATTTCAGTCGACTGGATCTTGCCTGGAAACTTTCAGGGTCCAGATTCAGTCGACTGAATCATGCCTGGGCTGTTTTTCAGCCTATCTAAATGAAGAGCAAACTCTTCCAAAATGCAACCGGACGAACATTGGCTCTAAGGGTTTATGCCAATCGGCAACCCGACCCTATATGCTCCTCGATGCATCACCAAAAGCATGATCAAACATCCATAAAAGGATTTTAACACAAATTTGACTTACAAACCCAAAAATTGGAATATTCACAAAACCAATCCAAATCAAGAGCAAATGCACATGAAGAAGTGTTAGGAATTCATACCCAACAACCAAAGATAATTATAGTCATGGATGTGAGATAAAAATCTCACCTTTAAACCCAAAACAATAAAGAAGAAGCTTGAAGACAAGGGAAGATCAACCACACCTCAATCTCAACACAAGAAGCATGAATCTAAGCTAAAAGAGAAACATTTCCCAAATTAGGTTTAGGAATTTTCTGAGAGCAGGAAGAGGAATGTAGTTGGCTCATCCTTGGCAAATATGGTTGCCACCCCTTACTCAAAGTTCCTTCGCATTTACAATATGGAGGAGCTAGCCACCAAGGAGGAGGTGGTGCCATTGGGCAGGTAACTTTAGACATCTCATATGGTGAGGATACTAATGATTTGGAATGCCTATTATTGGCTTTACAACTCATGTCCATGGAGACCCTCTCATACCCCCACTGGGCTCGGACTAGCCAGAACCGACACTCCTTGGAGACCGTGATGAATGCCCAGGCTCAGGATGCCTTCCTAGTAAGTTACCAACCTTGACTTTCCTTGCTTTTCACTTTGTTATCATCTCGACAAATGTTTTTTAGTCTGGGAACTGTTGTCTCCGCATCCGAGATGAGTGGTGAAACTCCCGAAGGGCCTAATGGCCAAGGGAGTGGCCCAGGCGGTAGTGACGCTGAGGCCATCCAAGCATGGGAGGCAATAGAGAAAGTGGCAAAAGTGGAGGCTAAGGCGATCAAAAATTCGATGTGGGAGGCAATCAAGGCATGGGTGAGGTGGAGAAGGTGATGACGGACCTTAAGGAGAGGTTGGATAGGGTTGAGAAGGTGACGATAGACCTTAAAGAGAGGTTGGATAGGGTAGAGAAGGAGGCTAATTAGCTGTAGACTGACTTGAACAAAACCTGGCTAGATGCTGGTCAGATGCAGACATTGTAGCCGTTAGGGAGAAAGAGGTTGATTGGTAGGCCAAGCGGTTGAGGAATATGACAAGGGCCTTGATCAGGGAAAACATTCAATTTCTGATCTCCATCAGCAAGTTTAACACCGCGACCTTTGCCAAGCCTGGATGGAGGTGGCAAGGAGATGAGGGCAGTTAGGATTGTTGAGTCAGTTATCCTTACCTAGGAGCACCAGTGTGCCATGCATTTTGTACATGAATGGAATTATATTTGTGAAATTTGTCTATGTATTTTACTTCTTTATCTAATTTTATCTATTTGTGTGTAGTCTGTAGGGTAGCATGCTTTGAGTAGTTGATATAGTGAGCATTGTCCATGCAACCCGATTGTTTGTTAAGCGCTGAGGCTGGCATATAATAGTCGGGTCTCTTTGTGCTATTTTTTTTTGGGCGGTCCCAACACGAACCTAATCACTGAGTGGCTCAAGGGTTCTCCTGGGTGGCACATGACATGAATGAGCGGTGGGTGGTCCTGGCACGAACCTGAGCGCTGAGTGGCTCGATGGTTCTCTTGAGTGACACACGACCCACTTGATATTGGGGTCGACTTATTTTTATGTTGGTGCACTACCGTTGTAGGACTTCGATGTCACTTAGGGGTGACAGCGTTGGTCTCGACAACAATGCCACATCCCATAAAAGGGATGGGCTACATCATGGGCAAGGGATATAGGACCTTGCAGTCGCGTCTCCAGTCGTCGATGCACCCTAGCATGAAGGGGAGAGACATCTCACCTAAACTTAAAAGGAAGTGGGTAGTCCCCAAGCAAGGAAGTGAATGCATGGTGATTCAATCTTAATAGATAGCCTGATGATCCCCAATAAGGAAGTGAATGTAGGGTAATTCACCCTCGTGGATAGCCCATCGACAAGGATGGAAGCCGAGGCTTGCTTTGTCCTTAGTGGCAAAGGTTAGTAGTCCCCAAACAAGTTAATGAACACATGACAACCTATCCTCATTGGACATCCTATAGAGGTGGCGGGCAGTCCCAACATGAACTTGATCCTAGGCTCAAAAGTTATCTCAGGTGACACGTGGCTGGCTTAGCAATCCCTAAGCAAGGATGTGAATGCATGGTAATTCACCCTCTTTGGATAGCCAATCGGCAAGGAACTGAACCAAGGCCCATAAGGTCTTTAGCAACGAGGGTCGGTAGTCCCTAAATAAGGTAATGAGCACAACAACTCATTCTCATTGGATAGCCTTAGTGAATATGTTGAACAAACTTGGCTCTGAAGTCTGCGATGCATTCTTCACAAAAGATGTATTACAGGGCCTTATGATTGTGGCTAGCTCTTATATATAATTGACCCAAAGGTGCACATGGTTCCAAGTGTGGGAAATGAGGGTTTTGTCTAGGTAAGAGAGGCGATAAGCATCATTTGTTAAGACAACGCTTATAACATACAACCCTTCCCAACCGAGCACTCCTTCAGCTGGGTTCTTTGTTTTTATGAACACCGGACGTAGGTCACTAACAATGAATTGTCAGAGCTTTACCCTTGAGCTGTAGTGCTTAGCTATCTTCCTCTTGTAGGCTTTGGTGTGACCTTTACCCTTGAGTTATAGTGCTTGGCTGTCTTCCTCTCTTGGGCTTCGGTGCAGAGTTCGGTTTCGACTCTTCATTCTTCTACCATGTCAAGTTTGATCTTGAGTAGCTTGTCGTTTTGCTTGGGCTCGTAGGTTAGATGCTAAGGTGAGAGGACGTCTACTTTTATGGGTAGAATGGCTTCATACCCATCGGAAAGCGAGAAATGAGTATGATCGGTTGAAGTGTGGTTCAAAGTGCGATAGGACCAAATAACGAGCATGGGTTCTTCGGGCCAATTCCCCTTAGCTTTTGCGAGGTGTTTTTTGAGTGTTGACTTGATGGTTTTGTTGATGACCTCGACTTACCCATTGACTTGAGGATGGGAAAGGGAAGAGGAGCGGTTCTCGATTCCATTCCTTATGGAGAAGTCTTGAAATTGGCTATTCACAAATTGAGTGTCATTGTCGGTGATAATCTTCATTAGTGGGCCGAGATGGCAAACGATGTTCTTTAAAATGAAATTTAAGATCTTAGGAGTAGTGACCTCAGTAAGGGGATCGGCCTCGACCCATTTGGTGAAATAGTTGATGGTGACTATGGCATAATTTACCCTCGCTTGACATTAAGTAGATTTCTTATCAAGTCAATTCCCCATGCGTCGAACGACATAGAGAAGTCATAAAGGTAAGATGGTAGGAGAGGCTTTGGGGATCATGGCGAACCACTGATACCAGTCGCATTTCTTGACGTAGTCCATAGAATCTTTGATCATTGTAACCCAATAGTAGCCTTGTCGGGCAGCCTTTTTTGCTAGGCTTTGCCCCCCCGGCACGATCCCCACAAAGCCCTTCATGTGGCTCTTCCAGGATCTGGCCAGATTCGTTTTCATACATGCACCGCTTAGGTGGCATAGAGTATCCCCATTTATGGAGCTTCTCATCTACGATTGTGGAGTGTGGAGTAGGGTAGACAATTTTCTCGGCTTCCATGCGGTCAATCTGAAGTTTCTTACTTTCTAAGTACTTGATAAAGGACACCATTCAATTGTTTATGGATGGCGCATCTATTTTGATCATTTTTTCCCTTTGCTCGTAGAAAGGGGTGCTTCGAATTCTAAAGGGACCCAAGGAATGACTTCTTCTGGGTTTCTTGCTACCTTGGCCAGCTGATTGATCATGGCATTCTGCTCCTTGGGTATCTACTCCAACTTGAACTTAGTGAATGTCCTAATTATCTTCTTGGACTTAGAAATATACATAGCTAGTGTCTTACCAAAGACTCGCCGATTCGATTGACGGCCAATGACAAGTCTATGAAAACATGGATGGAATCCATGTGTAACTCCTTTGCCATCTGACGCCGGCCAGGACAGCTTCATATTCAACTTCAATATTGGTCGCCTTGAAGGAGTGGTGAACTGCAAAACATAGTTCTTTTCCTTTGAGAGTGACAAGGACCATGCCAACCCCTACCGTCTTTTCATTTGATGCCCATCCACATATAGGCACCAAAATTACTGGCGAGTGACAGTCTCCTTTTTGCACTGTCCAAGCTTGAGCACTCGGCAATGAAATCTACGATAGCTTTGCCCTTTGATAGAATTGTGAGGTTGGAATGAAATGTGATGCTGCACAAGCTCAATAAATCACTTCAATAGCTGGCCCACTGTGCATCGACTCGGCTAAGGACTTGCTTCAAAGGTTGGTTGGTTAGGACTTTGATAGGATAAGCCTGAAAGTACGACCTAAGTTTTTTGGCTTCCATGTGCAGGTTGAAGGCAAGCTTCTACATCATTGTGTATCTCATTTATGGGCTTAACAATCTATTTCTAACATAATAGACTGGCCACTGAATCTTCTCGTCTTCTTTGATCAAGGCAGCACTGATCGCGTCGTCAGTCACTATTAGATATAGATATAAATCGTCCCCGTCGATGGGCTTGGACCGTACCGTAGGATTGGCCAAATGCCGCTTTAGCTTGTTGAATTCCTTGGTGCATACCTCATTCTAGGTAAATAATTTTCCCTTCTTGATGAAGTCGAAGAAAGGGAGACACCGATCGACTGCCTTCGATATGAACCGACTCAATGCTGCAACCTTCCTATTTAATCTTTATGGTTGTTTCACCATTCCGAGGACTTACATATCTTAGATAGCTTAGATCTTACTGGGGTTAGTTTCAATACGCTTGGCATTCACAATATATCCAAGGAATTTTCTAGACCGGACGACAAAGTTTGGGTTCAACTTCATGTTTTATTGACATAGTATGCTGAAAGTCTCAGTCACTTTATGTACATGCCCCACAGCCTTTTCAAACTTTACCAGCATGTCATCCACACACACCTCCATAGACTGACTGATTTGTTCAGAGAACATTTGATTAATGATACGCTGATAGGTGGTGCCTGCATTTTGTAGCCCAAAAAGCATGGCAATATAGCAATACATTCTAGAATTTTTGATAAAGGAGTGTGCTTGTGGTTTAGGATGTGCATGGCAATTTGATTATATCAGAATATGCATCCATAAAAGCAAGGATCTCGTGTCCACTAGTTGCATCTACCAACTGATCCATGCAAGGCAAAGGAAAGCTATCTTTGTGGCAAGCTTTGTTAAGGTCAGATAAGTCAACGCAAGTCCTCCATGTCCTGTTTGGATTTCTGACCAATATTAGGTTAGTTACCTTGGCCATATATTCTGCCTCTTGAATGAAGCCGATGGCTAACAGCTTTTCTACCTCTTATTTAAGAGTTAGGTACCTCTCTGGGTTGAGTGATCGACGCTTTTGATGGACGAGTGTGACTTTGGTATCAACGTTAAGTGCATGACAAATGATCTTGGGATCAATATTGGTCATATTAGTGTGCCCCCATGCGAAAACATCTTTTCTTTGTTATAGGAATTTGATCAGCTCATGTCTAACGTCCGGGCTGAGTTCTATGCCGATTTGAACAACTTTGCTAGAGTCGACACAGTTCATGGATATTGATTCCATTAGAGTGGTCGGCCCGCCCTTAATGTTTGAATCCCCTATGCGAGGATCGAGCGTGTGTTCATCAATTTTTTGGTTTGTTTCCAAGTCGCATTGGTCCAACATGTAAAAAATTGGTTCTTGGTCGGGACAGACGTTTGTGCTCGAATCGGATGTTGGTGTTGCCACCAGCTCTTACAGATGAGTTTGCCGAAGTTGAGAGTGTAGGAGTTTCTATAAGGGATGTCACTGCTTGCCAGTGTGGAGTGAGGAGCTCATCCGTGCTGAGATGAGTTCTTTAGTTTTTTAGGGAGTGACCATGGAGGTAAGATTCTAGCCATCCTTGTATCCATTGTGGCAGGCAATCCTAGCACGACCCTAAGCGCTGCTAGGCGCGAGGTTACTCTAGGATTACATGCCGCTAATTTATGCTGCTTCATGGTTGAAAGTGGTTCTGACACAACCCTAAGCGTTGCTAGGCTAGGCTAGATGGTACTCTCAGGGGATACACCATCAATGTAACGACCCGTAAATTTTAATGGTTTTAATAACGTAATTAACTGAAATTTTGTGAAATTTTAAATAATTGAATTTGGAAATAAAAATTTGATATTTTGAATACGTCTATATCAACATAGCAAACAATAAATTTTCATCTGATAATATGGAAGTTTATTTTATCGTGTAATTTTATTTAAATTCAAATCAATTAATATTTGATGATAATAAAAAAATTTCCAAACCTGAATATTTTTATATAATAAATTTGTAAATCATTTTCCGAGTGAGATGTCATATTTTGTTTCGTCAAATTCGGACTGCTATTGCTCCGTTTATCTTATTTCTGGCGTTTTAGCAGCATTTTCGGTACTAAATATCGACTTTTGATAGGTTGGTCGTATCGCTGATATCTGTATACCGTTTTGATCGTCTTGTCATGCTGATCCCCACGGTATATTCATTTGCTTGTTTCGACGTCGGTGGACAACGGAATCTGTGAAACGGTTCACCGTATCGGTACATTTTGAGCCCTTTTGAATTCCTTGTGCCCATTCATTATCTACCATATAAATCAAGTAGCCGTTGCCTTTATTATTCCGGAATTTATGGGTTGACTATTACTATTCCTACCGTTTCATATATTCTTGGTTCCACTCTTCATTCTCATGACTCTTTCGTTTCTTTTGGTTCAGTCGGTTTAAATTAAATGTATACAAATATCAAAACTAATCTATGTTTGCCTGTAGCCATTCCTATCTCCCTTCCAACCTCCTCCATGCTCGCCTTTCCCACGCACCCTACCTCGTCCCTCGTCCAACCCATTCACTCGAGATTCTACACGTCAGCACCTATCTCACCATCTTCCTGAGCAGCCAACCATCGCCTGCGACCAATCTCCCACCTCAGAACCCCTCTCGGCCTTGTTTTCCTCCATCCAGCTCCTCTTCATGCCCTCTTCCACTCCACCACAGCCTCCACATGACCACACCTCTTCACCATCTCGGCCTCCCTACAAGGCAACCCGAAGCCATACCATTCGCCACACACCCTAGCCCAGTGCAACCTTTCACCTAGCCCTGAGCCTATGCTGTGCCGCAAATCCCCAGCCGCTAGTCTAGGCCGAGCAACCCGAAACTACTGCCTCAACCAACCCTGCCTCCTCAACCCGAGCCCAGACAACCACCGGCCGAGCCTCCTCTTGTCCTCTTATCGACCACCACTTGAACCTCAACCCTCTACACTCGACCTTCCTTCTCATATATACATATTTATGTAAGTTTTGCATACATGTTATATATTTGTTTATATCTAAAAGTATATATTACTATTATATATATATATTTCGTATATAGTTGTCTATTATATATAGGTTTATGTTGATTGTATATATATATATACATGTGTGTGTGTGGTTACATCAGTTTCTACATGAGCTTTGAGTTTTGAGTTTATATGTATATGATTCATTGAATGTTATATATATGATTTGGGTAACTGCTTTGTATAAGAAGGTGAAATGCATATATACAGTTTATATATGACCTGGGTAACTGATATATATATATATATATAGGTTATATATTTTCAGTATTTTATGTTTGCAACTTTTATATGTATATGCTTTGATAGTTATATATGTTAGAATATATAGATTTTATATATATTAGCTTACTCTAGTTTATCATCTGTTAGTTATAAGATTATATATATATTAGTCTGCTGTTATATGTAAAGTGTTTACATTATGTGTTTAAAGTAATTTCATATGTTTTATGGTTATATATATTAGTTTATATACATACGAGTATACATTAGTTTGGCATTCAAATATATATACATATCTTATAAATGTAATACTGTTTAAGCATATCGTATTTGCAGCCTTCATATTTTATATATATGAATTTATATATTATTGATTTCAAAGTGTATATATATATAGGTTTATAATAATATTGATTTTAAATCTGTATGTATATATGAGTTATAAAGTTACAAAATATGTATAGAGGTGTATATAAGTATATATTATTGTATGTTAAGGTATATGTTTGATTTTTAATAAATGTAATATGTAGATATGTCATTTTAAAAATGTATTTAAATTGAGTATTTGTTTTAAGGAAAATATTAATATAATATACATTTCATTTCAATTTTATCAACTGATTCTGATTGGTCCTCATCGATTCCCATTTATCAGCCTTGTCCGTCAAATTCGTGCCAATCTTGCTTTGCTTTGGGAATTTGTCCTTGGATCCGTAACTCATCTCATTCTCATCCATCTCTAGCTTCAAAAGGTGAGCAATCACTCATGATTAACGTTCTTATATCTATTAAATTTGATTTAAATTGAAACGACAATTGAAATATGCTGCTAAATTGAACTGTTAATTTTATAATTGCTATATATGATATGCTATTATCTGAAATTGTTCACATGTGGGATATGACACCATATCCTATTGTTTATATTTTATTTAATTTGTTATTGATGATATATGCCTGTTGTTGATATGTTATATTATTATCATAACTTTTTTCACTCTGCAAGTTCCCTGTTAGTATAGAATTCCCTATGGGTTGAAATGATACATACCCGAACGTTTTTGTAGAATATGGGAAAATCGTTATGAGTTGAAATGATAAACCCAAGCGATCTTCATTGAATTGAATTTGGGATTGCGGGTTGAAATGATATATACCCGTAAATATTTAAATTACGGATTGAAATGATAAATATCTGTATTACTTGACAATAGGATAGAAAATTATATACGGACACCGTTGGTCTATATTTTGAAATGACTTCCAAAGTTTTGAAAGGAGATATATGGTTTTAAAAAAATATTGATTTTTAAAATATAATATATATAAATGTTATTTTATATATGTCTAAATTGTAGATTTTAAAAAAATTATATGTTTTTGGTATTTTAAATTTATAAGTTAGTTTTGAAATTATAAATTTTAAGATTTTTCTTATAATTTTATTTTCTTAAAAATATATATATTAAGATTTAATTTAATAAAATTTAATTTAATTAGTATATAATATGTTTTAAAATATTTATTAAAAATTTATATTAATAATTTAAAATAGATTTATAACTTTAATAATAAAGGTTGGAAGATAAATAAATGTTGACTTGGAATTTAAATTGGCTAATAGTTGAATTTAAGAAAGAATTGATTTAAACTTAGTGGTTTTGACATTTTGAAAAGATATGATTATAAAATATAATTTATAACTTGATGTGATAAAAAGGTGATTAGATGAATATTCTCAATTTTTAAATAAAATTGAGATAGAATATTTAATATTGTTTTAAATTTATAAATTAGGATTTTAATAAATTGTTACTAAAATGATTAAGTGAATACTTTTCAATTAGAATAAAGGTAAAGGTTAAATATTGAAATATAAATGAAACTTATATTGTGAATGTTTAAATATTTAAACTTGAATCATATTGGAATTGAAGAGATAGTTCGAACCCGGATTTTAAACCGATTTAAATTGAAATGGGTTAACTGAAAATTTGATTTGAATCTTAACCTTTAAATTTGAAATGGTTAAACTAGAATTGATTTAAATTGAATTTTGGAATTTAAGATGATTTAAATTGATATGTGAAATTGGAGAAAACTATTTTTATTATATAAAGTATGTTAATATATATATATATATAAACTATTTAATTTGTAACCATTTTAGTATATATATTATTTTCGACATCCAAAATGTTATGATTTTAAAAGTGTTATGATTTCAAAGTATTATGATTTCGAAAGTATTATAAATTTGAAAGTGTTACGATTTTGGAAATGAATATTATTTAAAGTTAATAATAATATTGAATTGATATGTTTTGAAATGAATATGATATTTTGATATGAATTATGAACCTTTTGAAATGAAATGACCATGGTGTTATAATAACGTTTGGTTGTTAAAGAGACTGGGATTAGATATTGTCATACTCTCTGCCAATACCAAAAACCACTTTAACAACTGTGTACGTGGTAGAGATTCTAGAATGAAGTAGGATAGTTTGGCGACGATTCTATATGGTATTTACGTAGCCCTGACTCCCGTGAGTCAGCTTGATGTGACTAAAACAGGAGCTATACCGGGCCAAGTGAGGTCATTCCTCCTATCGGACACATTTCTTCGATACCATTCTATGGCTTTTGTGATGTGACTAGGTGCACCCTTTGATTTGGGAGTGTGTCACGAGGTGGGCGGTAGTAGCTGCTATGTGTTACCACCAGTCCGGGAGTGCAAATGGTATATCTACCCTGGCATTGCCTCGAGTGCCGTGTCACATGCTCTATCGCGTCTTCTATGAGTTTGTTTTGTGTCGTACCTATGGAGTGCTCCCTGATAGTCCACCCGCGGGTGGAGTTTACAGTATCTGTATAGACTACGGCATTATAAAAATGTGTTAAGGGGGATATGAGTAACGCCTTAACACTATTTTAATAGTTTACTTTACTATAGACATATTATAATAGCGTATATTACTACATAGTAGATAGTTCCACGGATCCTTAGAGGATGGAAATCTCAAACATCCTTTAAGTTACTTGTATTTTAGTTGACATTTCACTTGAGTTGAATTTATTAATATAAGAATGTTAATCCTGACTCGAGTGTTTTATGTTTTTCTTTACGCTCGGGTCAGACTGAGTGTCACAGCATTTGAGACTCACCTTTGGAGTTGGAGCTTCACTTGGAGATCCACCTATATCTGTTCAGCTTTCAGCTATCCTGTGGTTTTGTTCAGACTTGTCATCTGTTTGTATTCGAGACTACATTGTATTTGAGATATTCTGTTGTATTTTATTTCAAACTCTGTTGTTTATATGGTAGCTTCAAGAACTACTATTTACCTTTTCCGCTGCTTATTGTTATATTACTCTGTGTTTGTGATTCTGTGATTGATTTATTTACTGTATATGCTGAGTTTTGCCAAATATAAATTAACAATCTGACATTTTGAACAATTCAAGTCCGACATATGCGGATGCGAATGGTTCGAAAAGCCAGGTCGTTACAAGTGGTATCAGAGCTCTGGTTTGGGAAAACTTAGCATATAGAGTAAATTTAATTACAGAATCACCTTCGTTCGAGCTTGAACTTCTCCTCTTTGATTCGGATTTCCCTCTAAATTTTGGAACCCTCCCTTTTGTTCTGCAATCCATTATTGTCCTTGTTGTTCACGTTCTTTTGATGCTGGAGCATCCCATAGCTCCAACCTCAACTGTCAACTTCATCCTTTGTGTGACTAATCCCATCGGCGGTCCCGCCAATCTGAATATGATTTGTAAAAGGGTGAAAATCCTTTACAACAGACGTCAATTCACCGGAGACTTCTATATCCTCGTTTCGATGCTGTCATTTTCTTGCAAAACCCGAATCGTCTCTTAGTGGACAACCCGGGTAATTCTCTCCTTATTGAATGTCAAATGCCTTTGGTTATGCAGGCAATTCTACCCTTCGTTTAATACTCAACTTGGTGATCTTGACTCACCCTGATAATCAAGGAGTACCCTGATGTTTTGGGTGAAGTCACTTCTCTTCCTCCTAAGCGGGAAATTGAATTTCCACATGGAACTTATTTATGGAATCTCGGCTGACCCGGTTAAGGTCACCCGCGGTTAATATTAGTCCATTCATCTTTCCTCTTTTGTAATCTATCTATCTTATCTTCCTTTTGAGCCTATCTGCATAGTTAGAATCCTCTTTGATTAGGGTCCCCTGAAGTTGAATCTCTATCCTTGTTCTATGATCTATTATTGAATCATCGTGTGAGGGAGTGTATTTGTAATTAATATTAAATGTTTTATATTATGTTATTTGAATTGTTAAGTTTGAATTTTGGGTTTCGATCGATTCGTCTGATCAACGCTATCGATAGGAATTCCAAAACACTTGAACAGAGCAAACTGACACAATATTGTTTTCAAAATTTGGTAAATGAAATAAATTTTGTATGATTATTATACATATAAGTATAAATTTTCTGAAATTAAATAGTTAAATGAATTAGTTGTAAGAAATGATAATATTTTATTTACATTTATTATTTGTAAACCATTGACTATTCCAAAAGGGTTCCACATACTTTGTTATATTCATCGATGATTTATTACCAACATGTACATATGTATTGGATACAGATGTAGTAAGTTTAAGATAAAATCATAGAATATAAAAGAAAAGTAAATAAAATAACATGTAATAGAATAAAATGATTTGATTTGGTCGAATAAGTGAGTATATTGGAAAGAGTTCCAAATGTTCCTAAAAATGAATATAGATTCAATTTCAAAATCACTCCTCCATGTGATACATAATGATGCATCGATAAGGAGTAATCAGACATTGTTGGACAGTTTACGATTAATTGTGAGTGAAGTTGATTTAGTTTCTTTCTATAAGGTCATGTACTTAAGATTAGTACACAAGGTTGATATTATTTCATCTAAACAACTTTTTACAAAATCATACAAGATAAGGGTTTGTAAGAAATCCCAACATATCCTAGGCCAAGTAGTTGGCAGGTTGTGCGAGTCGAAAGATTGCACGTAATAATTGTTCATGAGGGATCTTGTATGAAACTCCAAAAGTTTTTTGGAAAGTTCTTTCATCAAATGACATATTTATGTTTTAAACATAATTTTTGTAAACTAAAATCAGTTTTATAAATAAAAAGGTTCATAAAGCGTTTATGAATCCTTATTCTATTTGCACTAAGAAACAATTGTTGTTTCAAGATATATCAACTTCATTGTGAAGGAATATCTTTGAGAAATTTTTGGTAGTTAAATGGAATTAGATCCGATCTTAAGATAGAACTGATTATATGAGATGAAGTGAAATTAACCAACCTAAATGAACACATAGCATTAGAATGTCTAATAAGTATTCTTGTACATCAAAGAGAAACTATGAGTTTCTTATTAATGTCGAAAATATATATTACCCTCGGTTGTTCAATTAAACCATTAAGATTGTTGACTCTATATGGTATGATGCGCAAATCTGAAAGAATTCCAAGTACGCTATCAAAATATGATTTTGGTGGTCGTAACCAAAGAGATGTGATCCATCGGCCGAAATTGTATCTTTATTGGAAAGACTAATGTGGTTGGAATTAAATGAGCAACGTTGATAAGAACAATATCGCAAATTTCAAATTTTGAAATTAGCATAACAGATTCGGTATAAAGCATGCTCAAATTAATTCAGATTTACTCACAAAATTATCACTCGATAAGACTTAGTGTTTGGTACTTATGTATTGAAAATAAAATTCTAAATAATGATTTAGAGTAAGTCGTTTACACATATTAACCAAAAATGCCTCGAAGTCAATAGGAGCGATATTGGGTTTGTGAGTCTTTGGATATGATCCAAGAAATGATATGAATGTATCATTTTATAAGCATCAAGATTGAATAAGTATTTTGATAAAAATATCAAATAGTTTGATTTTTAATCAAAGTGCAGAGGAAGCGTGTGTTCATAAGGAAGAACGTTAAAAGGTACATTGATATTTCTAAACTATAAGTAAATAACACGTTGTTGATTTTAACAGTATGCTTGTATTAAAATCAACTTTAGTTGTTTTAATACTAAATTTTGGATTGTAAATTATGTATATTATGGTGAGTATAAAAGATATAGGGATTGTCTCAAAATGATACATAAGAGCACCCTATTAAAAATAGAACATGTAAGTTGGATTCCTTATGCATTAGTAATAGGAGTTATCATACAGATAATGTTGTGTGTGATATTGTGTTTCGTTTATGTATTTGATACATGGAGCAAATATAAAATCCAAATTGATATCACTAAATGGTTGTTTGAGGTGTTCTCGCGTATTTATGTAATACTATAGAATTGTTTATAGAAACAACGAACTCGATATGATGGAATGTTTGGACACAAACTTTTATAAGTAATATTGAGTATAACATGTCCATGATAAAATTCAAGTTAAAATCTTTAATTTGAAGATGTTTCAAAATAAAAGTGATTGTGGTCGATTCAACGAAACGTTGAGAACATTAACTTGAATAGCGCTACAATAAACCAATGTATATAGATATAAATGCACAAATTTATAATCGAGTCAAAGGTGATTCCAAATGTTGAGAATCTCATAATATTGTTATAAGATAAAATGCCATCAAATTGGTCATGCTAGAACTTAAAGCTCACTAGAAGTCAAAAGACATACTTTGAATCGTTCAACATGATAACGGCAGTTTATCAGTGTCAGAGAGAGTTAATCGACAAAGTAGATAATTAAAACATAATAGCATACCCATTCACTAAGGGACTGACCTAATTGGTTTTGAGAAAACTGATTGGAGAAGTTGGAATTAGATTCCATAATTGACCCCAAGTGCAAGTGGGAAATTGATAGAGTTTGTGGTATGCCCTAGGGGCAATTATGTAATTTGTTACATATATCTAACTCGTTGACCAATCTTATTCGAAATAAAAGGTATTTTCTTCCTATTATATACTTGATATAATGTGATTATATTAATTAATTAACTTAATTAAAAGTATATTTAATAGAAAAATCCATAAATGGTATATTTTATGATAGTAGTTACAAAGTGTTGTAAACATGAGTAATTTATCACAACAAAACAAATATACCATTTTAAATGTTCCTAGTCAAGATGCATCCTAGTCAATGGATATCGATGTATCCATTGAGACTGGAGTACGTAACGCTCTCCAAATTTGGGTAGGTATTACTCATGACTACTTGGGGCACCTAGGGGTTACGTACTAATAGTTATTGGATAACTATGGAACGACTCACTCAATAGTTTTCTGTTGGTTAATATAACTAAGGTCAAACAAAAAATATTGATATGACTGATTTACATAGTTCTCTCGACTTGAGAATACTGTGGATCTTCAATATGAAAGCCCCGCTTTAATTATAGCCAAATCATGGCATGGTGTCCATCGAGTGACTATAGTTGGGTCGAGTGGAAGTATTGGAAGTGAAGCACTATTCAAGAGAGGATTCGTCTTCTCAGTTATATGCGGTTAGTATCACAGTCAACTCAAAGTCAAAGTCTCTGGCCAGAGCATTTTGGTTAATAATAATTGTTATTATTGAACCAAGGACTTTGTATTTAAACTATAAAGTTGAATGTGGATGAGGTTGGAATTTTGACCATTACCAAATTCCATAAGTCCAAAGTGATATAGTTTTGATGAAGAGAATTGGTGTAAACAAATGTCACAACCGGGTAACGCTTATTAAACTAAAATTGGATTTTACCGAAAATGAGTAAGCGATAAATTTGGCCATAAGGTCACACCGCCTACTAAGTGACATGGGAACGTTAACATTAGAATAGTTTGATGTTAATTGCTGACCAAATTTACACCCAAGAGTTACACAGCCGAAATGATGAATTCCCTTAAGACCGAATGATTTAATCAGTTTATAATTGTTATAAATTAATTAAATTAGTTAATATTTATGAAATATTAATTATAAAATTTGAATATGATTTGAGAAATAAATAATGTTATATATAGTTATAACAATTATAAATATATCGATCGATTTACAATATCGATAAGCAATTAAATTAGATTTAATTGCATAGTATTTTGGTTAGGCTTGGATGGGTTTAAGGCCCATCATTAGGGCTGCAAAATTTCGATTTTGGGAAGGTCTAGAGGTGACTAAAACATAGGGAATTGGCTTGGAGATAATGGGTTGAGATAAAGTGAGAATGGGCAAAAAGGTTTTCCTCGTTTCTCACTAATACAACCCTATATATATGTATATGTATATGTATGTATGTATGTATGTATGTATGTATATGTATATGTATATGTATATGTATATGTATATGTATATGTATATGTATATGTATATGTATATGTATGTATGTATGTATATGTATCTCTAAAAACAATCACTAACCTTTTTGGCTGCCATTACCTTCTACATTGCTAGTTAAAACATAGCTCTCTATCCACTCCAAAATTCTTAAATATATTTCAAATTAAAATAATATAATTCGATAGCTAGAGGTAGGTGATTCTTGACTTGCAATCTGACGAATCAAGAACAGTAAAAGGAAGGAAAGTTATTGCTTCAATGTGAATTCAAAGGCATCATTAAATTGGTAATTTTAATTCATGTTACAGTAATTAAATTATATTCTATGATCCTATAATGAGCAATTTTGTATCTGTTTAAATATATTGTTACTACATGTATAGTTAGGTGAGATTTTGTAAGTAGATGTAGTTGTCACAAATCAGTTTGGTTATGTGCGCAATTTGTTTATTATACTATTTGATTTTTGCACAAACAAATGTTGTTTACTGTACAAAATTAATTTTTGTTATTAATAATTGTTTTATATATATTTATTAATAAATTTATATATAAATATATTAGTGTATATTTCTCTCTCATAATAGTATATATAAGATATATATATGATTTAAAAATTTTAGTACACTTATTTATATATAATATGAACTTAAAAATTCGAAAATTAATTATTATACATATATTCATATTTTTAAATTAACATTTATTGAATTTTTAATTGTTTATTATATATAAAATAATTATTACATTGAAAATTCAATTATATTTTTTAAATAGTATTATATCATTATAGAAACGTATAGAAAAAATCTAAGATTTTTTTAATAAATTTTATTATTTTTAATAATTAATATTATTTCGAAAAAAATGTTTATGATTTATTAAAACATAATAATTTTATTGAAAAATTCTTCAAAATTTTTCGTAACCTTTCATTCATGATCCTAGAAATTTCTAAAATTTTAAAATTTGAATTTTTAATAATATATTATTTTATATTAAATAATTATTGTCGAAATCAATGTATTTGTTTTTAAAAATAATATTTCAATTTTGAAATATCTTTCTAAGCTCTATTTTATGATCCTAGATTTTAAAAATTGTAAAATTTGAATTTTCATAAATGGATTATTTTATGTTAATTATTTATGGGTGAAAACATTATTTTATTCATAATATATACAAATTGAAATACTAAAATTATTATGTTTACAAAACTAATTTAATTTTGAATTATAAAAAATTTCTAAAAATTTTCTGTCTTTCTATATATATATATATCTATATATAAATGTTTTATGTTCATATATTATATATAATATATAATGCACATATTTGGACAACATACATGACGTACAAAATGAGCTAATATGTCTGTTGCGATGTAAATTTCAACATCTACATATGGGCATATTATACCTTTCACGGATTATTATGTTACACATGCACTCATACATATATGTATATGATACATTTATGTATAAACTAAATCAAATAAAATTAATTTCATATCTTAATATATTTGAATTTAAATAAAATAAATGATTTTATTTAAATAAAATTTAGAAATGTTCTAATTCAGTTAGACTTCATAGGTCCAATAAAGATCCAATAGGGTAATTTTTTTGAAATTCACCCATAACTTCCGCTGCGGGCTGGTCTAGTTCCAACACCTTGGACAGAGAACTTCATGACAAGCTAGTTGTAGCAAACAATGGCGTCTAGTTCAGCAAGCATCAGTCCTCCTACCAAAAGATTCTAACCTAAAGTGCAATTAACTACCACAAAGTTTAACCGAACCTTTGCAGCAAGGGGTTCCTGGCCAAATGCTATCATAAGTGAGGTTTTACCCATTGGAACAATGCCCAAACCCCAAAACCATAAATAGGTAGGGCCTAGGGGGTGAGACTTGAGCCAGGATGCTTAAGAGCCTAAAAACATGTTTGAACATAACATCGACTGACCTGCCTTCATCCACGGCAGCTCGATGCACATTTGAGTTGGCTATTGCCAAAGTGATCACCATAGAATTGTGATAGGGGTAATTGGGTGCTTCTTTATCCTCGGCGGTGAAAGTGATTGGCTTTTCTGATTCCATCCTGGTGTTTTGGATCCTCGATGGTTTAAGGAATATACTTGGTTGGCTGAACCCATTTCCCTCTAATACCGGGACTATGCCCCCGGCTACTGCTGACCACATGGAGGCCTCTGCGTATGTTCAAGGTCTTGGCTATTGTTATGACATTGTTATTGGGTTGTTGGGGGTGGAGCCAGTTGGTTTTGCAGTTGGTCCTTTACTACACTTGATCTCGAGCAAACTCTAAAAGTGTCCCTTCATGGATTGGTCCTTCAATCTCATCTTTGAGCATCCAGCACTCGTCGATGGAGTAGTCGTTGATTTTATAGAACTTGCGGTATTTGTTGTTGCTGCGAAGTTCCTCCCTTCTTCCACTATTATGGCGTTTGGTCATTGAAATTGCATTGGGGCTCGGGTTGTGAGATTTATTGTCTCAATATCCCTATTTAAAGTAGCATAGTTACCATACTTAAACCAGTGTTATGTGTCGGTCTCTGCATGCCTCTTGGTGTTGTTTTTTCGATTATTGCCTCATTATTTGGCATTATCATGAGGATCGGCTTGAGTGGTGGCCAGGTTTCATTATCGCTGCCTGAAAGATCTACATCCTCCATCCTCATCATTTCGTTTGCCTATTGATAAAATTCAATCAGGAATGTAGCCGTCTACTTTTGAAGCTCCCTACATGTTGTTACTTTATACCTGACCCCTAAATAGAAGGCCACGATAAGGTGTTAATGTAGCATCCCTTGCCCGGGTGTATTCGTTGTTGAAGCAATTGACATATGACTAAAGACTCTCGATTAGCCCTTGTTCAATGTTAGCTAGCTTGCTAGCCATCATAACATGGGTCTTTGAAGTGAAGAACCTGGTCTTGAAGTCTGCACGTAGTTGGACACAAGAATGGATGCTGCCCGTTTGCAGGTGTAGGAAGCAGCGGGAGGTCAGTGCAGTTTGAGTGGAACTGTGGAAGAGGAGAGTAGGCACTTTATTATGCTAGAAAACTGCCTTGTACGGGTGATGGAGTTGAAGATAGCAATGTGATCAGATTGGTCTGCACTCCTATCATACTTGTCAGTGGATGACAAGACATACTGCTTATGGATGCAAGTGTTCAAGATATTCTTAGAAAATGGTTCATCATTCTCGTCATCATAAAATGCTTCACCCCTAGTGTTCCGAGCTTGTATTCCACTAAGTTGTTGATGAAAGATGTCCATTTCCTTCCAAAGGCCAGAAATGACCTATTATGGGATTTTATGGCCAATGATCGTTGTGGGCTTAACCGAGGTCTTTATGGATAGGAGATTGGCGATGATGAGATGATGGAGATTGGTGGTGATAGTGAGCAGG
The DNA here is from genome assembly GCA_030737815.1 of Allium fistulosum. Classification (NCBI taxonomy): domain Eukaryota; kingdom Viridiplantae; phylum Streptophyta; class Magnoliopsida; order Asparagales; family Amaryllidaceae; genus Allium; species Allium fistulosum. The sequence goes on from CM060904.1 coordinate 1,136,798,930, forward strand.
AGTAGGAGACCTCTCTCTGTGCACAAAGGGCGGCCGTGAATGACCAACCTGTCCCTCTCTTGATCTAAGCCAGGATGCTCCCTTACGGGATCAAGAGTGCACCAATGGGGCCCTTGACTCTCCACCAATGGCATGGGCACCACTACCAAGATGCTCATACCTTAAGTCTTGAGCTTCATTTGTCGCCCCGAGGCACTCAAAAACTGACTATTGTTCTATTAAAGGAGAGTGGCTATAACTTGGTTCCTTATGCATAGCCATCTTTAGGTCAATGTCGATAACGAGGCTTGACACAAGCATAACATGTCTTCTTGGATGGGCATGAACATCCACGATAGTGGTTTCGGGCACCACTCTACCCCAGGTCTTAGATGTGTTCATGAGGTCGTAAGCATTGGAGGGGACAAGTTGGAGAGGAGTCAATTTGACTACTGAAGGGGCGGTGGAATGAAATTCATAGTTTTCTAGGCGTCAAACCTTGTCCTCAATTCATTTATGTCGCCTAGCCAAAGCTCCCACGTTAGTCAAGCTTTGGAGCATGCTTCACCACATGTCACTGCTGAGCCTAAGGATGAGACTGATAGCATAGGTGATCGTGTTACCATTAGTTTCATATTCATTAGAGTTAATGAGTTCTTTCTCACCATTAGGATTTGACATGGTGAAATGTGAAAAGAGCGTGTAGAGAAGGACAAGTGAGGAAAATGTGAGAGCTTTTAGGGAATGCCCTCCTTCTAACCTAAAAATATTGACTAGTAAATTAGTCAACTCGGAATTAGATTAATGCGTTTGTAAAAGCAAATGTTACTTGCTAACATTGGGCTTAAAATGTAAAATGAGGAGATAATAGGCAAATTAAAGTAAATGATGCAAAGTTATAGATTGGTTTGGTCTAGCCTGCCTACGTCCACTATGAAGATCTCTTACTATATGTCTCGCTTACAATTGCAGAAAATTACATGAGAATAATAAGAAATATAGCACTTAAGACTAAAAAGTGGGCAATCTTTATAGCTTAGGGCATTAAGTTAATGTTAGAATATTTGTTCTAGAAAGATTAACTAGAAAATTAACTCCGTTAATGTAGTACTAAAGGAACTGGGCCGGCCCACGACGGAGTTAAGGGATAAAATTAAAAAATTACTTTATTGGATCTTTGCTGAGCCTATGAAAACTAAATCATTTAAATCTTATCCAAATTTTATTTTAAATAAAATCTTTATTTGATTTAATTCCATAACAAAAGAAGTTTTAAATTTAATTTGAGTTCAAATATATAATGATGAATGTATCAAATAGATTCATGCGTATATAGTGCAAGTGCGACATATAAGTAGTGTATATAGTTAATACGTACATATATAGGTATTGGGATTTACAACGCAATGGTTATATTTGCCCTTTATATATGCCTTTGTTTTCCATAGTTTATTTTAAAATTATATAAAATAATAACATATAATATATAGTTTACATATATTTACTTATATATACTATGTTAGAAAATTATTTTACCATTATCAAAAGTTTACATATATTCAAAAGTAAAATCAATTGTGTTAAAGAAAACAATTAACAGGGAGAGGAAAAGTGGAGGAGTTATCTCATTTCAAAACAATTTGAACATTCAAACACATATATATGCATATATGAATAACTACAAAATATTTTTTAAATTTAAAATAATATATATATATATATGTATGTATGTGTGTGTGTGAACTTTGTAATCTATTAAATGTTTTAAAATTAAAGTAACAAATTAAAATCCACTTTAACTTAAAGGGATTCAAAGGGTTTATAATGTTTTATGCAAAATTCCATTTATGTTTTTTTAATTGAAACAACCTTTAAATAAATATCAACAATAACCACAATTATATTCAAAAAAATAAATATATGAAACATGTATTCAATCTCAAGAATAATGTTCAATAATTTACATATATAATTAATTTATGTTTGTGCATATAATGAGGTACAAAATACATCAATTAATTAAATTAGTTTCTAATCCAAAATTGTTTGTTTGTTTATATGCCATTTTATAAAATAGTAATTTCTAAAACAGTAACAAAATTAGATTAGACAAATTAGGCATATATAAATTTGTTGTAAAATGAATTAGATCTAAACTATACATATAATATGAACATATGATGAAAAGGTTATAGCAAATAAAGGATCAATATATTGTTATGATGAACATATAATCAATAACATATATCATATCTGAACTTTGGGTAAATATAATGAACAAATGATGAGATTAGATGTAGTATGTATAGGATTTAAACTTCATTAACATGATGAATATATAATAATATAAAATTAGAATTACCTAAAGATGAAGCTTAAGATGTGCATATTGAATAAAGAATAAAACTTAGATTCGATTAAATCAACAGCTAGAGTTTGCAAGGATCTAGAGATAAATACCACCTTGAATGTTATTGATTTTTTATTTAAATTTGTTTTAAGGAATGTTTTTCTTCATGGAGGCTATTAAGGGAGAGGAGGAGAGCAAAAGAAAGTAGATAAGATGTTTTGTCGGGTAAAAAATGATGGATTAAATAAGAGAGAATATGTTTTAAAGGAAACATTGAAACCTTTCAATTTTCCCCTTTAAAGCCTTCCTATTTAATTCCTAGTTAAATCCAATCAAATCATTCCCCTCATCTTTATATTTCCGGTAGAAGAAATATATTTAAAGAGAAAAGGGCAAAAATCATTTCTTAAATGAGATTTAAGTGAGATATAAAGAGGAGTAAAGGACAGAGATCTAATTCCTTCTTTTAATTGCTCCTTTGGATTTTCAAATCGCATTTGAAATCTCTTCCCTTTTTCATCATGCATATGGGCCTAAAAAAAATCCCAAAACTACTTAGCAATTAATCTATATAAACCCAGCTTAGATATATTATCCATACCATATATCAATATACGCACGTTTATAAATTTTATGTGCGCACTTTATTAAATGCTAATGGTATTCAAACATATCAAATAAAGCTTAATAAATATTCATAAATATTAACTAATTTATTTAATTTATAATATATAAATTTATTAAATCATGTTGTTTATTTATAGTATTCATTGTTATGGTTGTGAGACTCAAAAGTGTAAATTCAGTTAGCGATTAATATCGAACAATTCAAAAATTAACGTTTACGCGTCACGTTGGCTAGTGGTGTGACATTTTGGCTAAATTTATCACTTTCACATCTTTTGGTAAATCCAATTTTATTTATTATAAGCGTTACCCATTAGTGACAATTATTTACACCAATCCTCTTCATCAAATTTATATCACTTTGGACTTATGGAATTTGGTAATGGTCAAAATTACAATTGTAGTCCAAACACAAAGTCCTTGGTTCAACAATAATAATAATTATTAACCGAAATACTCTAGCCAGAGACTTTGACTTTGAATTTACTTCAGCTGACCATGATAATAACCTCATATAACTGAAGAGACAGATTCTCTCTTGAATAGTATTTCACTTCCAATGCTTCCACTCGACCTAACTATTGTCATTCGATGGATGTCATACCACAATTTAACTACAATCCAAGCAGAGTTTCAACATTGAAAATCAATAGTATTCTCAAGTTAAGAGAATTGTGTAATTTTGTCACATTGATATTTTCTGTTTAATCTTAGTTATATTAACCAACAGAAAACTAGCGAGCGAGTCATTCCATAACTATCCAATAACTATCAGTACATAACCCTTCGGAGCCACCAACAGTCGTGAGTAATACACCATGCAATATTTGGAGAGCGTTGCGTACTCTAGTCTCAAAGGATGTATCGATATCCAGCCTCGATACATCTTGACTAGGAATATTTAAAATGATATATTTATTTTTTATTGATATAAATTACATTACTATACATTGTAACTGTATTACAAAATATACTATTTATGGATTTTCTATTTAATTTACTTTTAATTAAATTAATTAATTAATATAACATATTATATCAATTATATAATAGAAAGAAAACACCTTTTATTTCAAACAAGATTGGTTATCGAGTTAGATATGTGTAACAAATTACACAATTGACTCTAGTGCATACCCCTAACCTTATCAATCTCCCACTTGCATTTGTGGTCACTTATTCCAACTTCTTTAATCATCTTCCTCAAAAACTAATCTAGTCAGTCCCTCAATGAATGGCTACGCTATTATGTTTCAATCGGCTACTCTGCCAATCAACTTTCTCCGACGTTGATAAACTACCTTTATCATATGGAATAATTCGAGGTATGTCTCTCAACTTTAATGAGCTCTAAGTTTTGTTACGAACTATATCTTGACATTATTATCATATAACAATGTTATAGGATTCTCAACATTTAGAATCACCCTTGGCTCGGTTATAAAATTTATGCATTTATTATATATTCATTACTTTTATCATGGTGCTATTCAAGGCGACATAGTAAACCTTTTTCATTAAATCAACCATATTCTTTCATTTGGAACATTTCCAACTTAAAGACTCTTAATTTGAATTTATTATTGACATATTATACTTAGTGTCACTTATGACGTTTGAATCAGAATACTTCTTCATAAGGAGTTCGTTGTTTCTGTAAACAATTCTTTAGTATTTCATAAATACACGAGAACCTCAAACAACCATTTAGTGATATCAGTTTGGACTTGATATTTGCTTTTTATATCAAATACATAAACAAATCATGATATCGTTGAAAACATAACAGGTATGATATTTCCTATTGCCAAAGCATATGGAATCATCTTACATGTTTTGTATTAAACATTTGAATAAGGTGTCCTTGCATATAGTTTAGGACATACCCAATATCTTTTATACTTATTATAACAACAACATTTACAAATACAATGTCGAGTATTAAAACAACTAAAGCTGATTTTAACACAAATATATCGTTAACAATCGGCAGTGTGTTGTTTACTTATAGTTTAGAAATATCTATGTACCATTTAATGTTCTTTCTTATGAACACACGCTTCCTCTACATTTTGACTGAGAATCAAACTATTTGATATACTTATCAAAAATTTATTCAATTCCGATGTTTATAAAATGGTACTTACTACCATTTCATGGATCATACCCAGAAACTCACAAACTCGATATTTGTAACGATCCAGAATTTCGAACAATTCATATTTAAATATTTGAACTATTTAAATATTTGTATCTAGAATTTATTATGAATAAATATGGTTTTATAACCTTGTTAAATACTTTTTAATTAATAACTAATGTTAGAAAATCTATTTTTTAAATGTGTTTACAAAAATGTATACTTTGTAGAAATACTGAAAATGTGACTGAAAACATTTTGTTAAAAATCAACTTTTTGTTAAATAAAATTTGTTTGAATATTTGTACACTAGTATTATAACATATAAACACATTAACCAGTATTAAACCTTTCATTATCCTAAGGAAAAATTAATTAGACTAAGAATTAATTAGTGAAAGTAAATGTTGTACTAAAGGACCCTTAAATCAAGGAGTGATTTAAGCAAGGTAAGGTGTGTAAGAGGTATAGTTTGCATGTACCAAAGAATGGAAGGAAGGAGGGTATTCTTGGTCATTAGCCACTCACTCTCAAGTCTATAAAAGCACATCCTAAGCTCTCTTTATTCTTCACAAATTCATAAATCCAAAGTTGCAAACTTTCACCTCTTCTCTTATAAACTTTTTCTAATTACAGCACCCTCAACCCGGCTTTGCTAAACTCTAAGTATAGTCTTAAAACATCATTAAAACACATGTTGGCAATGTGTTATGATGAAATGGAGCACATAAACCCCTACATGGCTAGGCTGTGAGCCGTGGAGGGATAAATAGCCTTAGGCCGGGAGCAAGGCGAGAGATGGAAGGCCTAGGCCGTGAGAAAATGGTAGGGGAGGTTGGTTTTGATGCTTGATTCAATGTTTGTAGGAAGATGGTAGTGTTTGGTTTGAATAAATATGAGTTATCTTACCTTGAATGAAAATAAAAACTTGATAATTGCTTGTTGAAAAATTTGATAATTGCTTGTTGAAAAACTTATTAAATAGCTTGTTAAAAACAATGATAATAGACCCTAACTAAGTAAAGTTATAAACCCACATTTGTATGCTTGAATAGCATATTATTTTTTCATTGTTTATGCCTTGAAAGGACTTGGTTTATAAGATTGAATGATTTTGAATATGGAATTGTCTGTATAGCCATAGTCGCTATAAACGCACTTTGAATCCCCTAACTTTAACTTGTGTAATTTGATGATTTATGAACTTATTTTTGTATAACTTATATTATCTATTCTCTGCACCTCTACAAGTGTTTTGGATATCAAGGAATTAGTTTGGAAAGTTATAGAAATAATGAAACAAATTGTAAAAGATTGAAGAAAAAGGGTCGCTATATCGATACTTTAAATTCTTTATTTTTGGGAAATAACGTTTATTTTGTAGAAACTTCCTTAGGGGTTTCTTTACCATTTTAAGACCTAAATAATATATTATTCTTATTTTAAAATTCTGAAGCTTAAATTATTCAATAGCCAGTTGAATGAAGTGACAAAAGTTATAACGAAATAGTTGCTATACGAGCACATTGGAAAAATACCTTGTTTTTGGAAATTCCTATAAAATTATTAAAGGATATTCTTTGGGATTTTTTTTCATGGTTTATAAGTACCAAAAGTACAATAACTATTATAAAAATAATGGATTAAAAAGCATTTATTAAGGCGTCGAAAACTAGGCGCAAAGTTGTAACAAAACATGTTAAAAACATGCATAAAAACTTTAGACAACATATCTGGAAATGCTACCTTGGATGTTGGAAACTGTAAATTGTGTAAAAATGATATTTAAATTAAGTATTTTTCTCTACTCTTTTTAGAATTGTTTTCTAACTTATATTAGAGTGTTTTAAAATTGGTTTCATATTTAAATATATTTATAACAATTAATTATGAATTTTTAAAACAAGTGGCTTTTAAAATAAAACATGTTTATTTTGGATTTTTCAATTACTTCCAAATTCATTAATTTTACATAATATTCTATATAAATAATTATAATATATTTTTAAGTATTTTAAAAGTGTTTTAACATATTAATAAGTATTTTAAAGGTATTCCTATATATATATAAGTTTTGAAAAAGATAATTGATTAGACTTACTCTAAAAGCCGATGAATAAGCTTATCTATTTGTGAGATTCAAAAATGAAGTGTCTATGTAAGGCTTTGATGCAACCAGTGCTCTAACTTATCCGGCTTCACTCTTGGACAAGAAATAGTTAAGTTGAAATGTTAGAAAATGTAACAACCCAAAATTTAAGCTATAATAATTAATAAATGAATTAATTAAATACCAAAATAGGTTTGTGAAATTATCAGAATTGAGCGATGGGAGTTGCACCATTGTGTCCGTGGTAATTTTCTGGTCAATTTCCATATAAAATTTGTCAAAATCCGAGATAAAAAGAAAAAGTTATGAAGTAAACAAGAATTGAAGAAAACGAGAAAATATATATATATATATACAAGGTCAGGTCAACCCTCACCATTGCTAGGTCGACCGCTAGCATGCATGGGTCGACACCAAGGTCGACCTGCCCCTGTATTTGGATGACATTTCGTCCAGCTTCGTATATGAAGTGTTTCAACTTCTCTCAAATCCTGTCCGTTCGTGCTTCCATCCGACAGTTCCCAACGAGCCTATGACGTGGTTGCACTAGATTTAATCTTCAAATCCAATGATCTAAGATCCCTAAACTACACTATAAATAAGACCCTAGGCCTAACTATTTTTTTCATTCAGATTTTCTTCTATTTGGGTTCATTGCCAGAGGCTGGACCCTAAATAGAAAAATTTTCTAAGAAGGAAATCTTTTTGATAAAAATATTCTACGCTCTAGAAGTGGATCAAGAAAGACCAAGGAATAGAGCTAAGGACCACAGATGAGTGTTTAGTAATTATTTTAGATTTTAAGTAATTCAAAATAACAGGGTTCTCAATAGTTGTAGTTTTTCTACAATTTTGAGACCGTTTTTTTACAGCTAGTTTTTAAAGTTCTTTTCAGTCTATTTCATTCAGTTATTTTTATTCAGCTATTTTATTCAGTTATTTACAGTTATTTACAGCTATTTACTGTTATTTGCATTTATTTACATCTTTTTTACGTTAGAATTTAGCATGTAAACTTTAGTTTCTTTTTATTCCTTTTTGCATGAATAAAATATAAGAATATTAAAAAAAAGAATAATTCGCAAATATGGATTAAAATAGAAAACATTAAATTTACAGAAATTAGATGTAAAATAAGAAAAACTGTAATAAAAAGAAGCTAGACTGAAATAGGCAAATGTGAGACATTTGCAAGCATGTTTATAACTAGTGCTTATAACAAAAAACGATAAAACATAAGAGTAACAATTATAATGTAGCTTATAATTAAGCAAATTATAACATAGGTTATAATTAGAAATAACAGAAAATGCTTATTTTAAGACTTACAATTGAGTTAATAAGCAAATATAGTAGGGATAACAGAAAAGGCTTATTTTAAAGACTTAGATTAAGTTAATAAGCAAATAGAACAGAAATAACAGAAGAGGCTTATTTTAAAACTTATACTAAGTTAATAAGCAAGAACAGAAACATGGCCCCGTACCAATAGCATTCCCTTTCAGACTAGGACTGATGGTCTCACAATAGTTCGGTGAAGCTGGGCAGGACCCTTTCAGACTAGGACCGATGGTCTCAAAATAGTTAGGTGAGGCTGGGACACAAGGTAAATAAGTGGCCAATAGATAGAAGCTCAAATCAAGGGATTTGGGCAAGGGGCGCAACTAGATTTTGTTTGTTAGGAGCCGTACCAACAGCATTCCCTTTCAGACTAGTACTGATGGTCTCACAAAAAACTTAGGTGAGGCTGGGCAAGACCCTTTCAGATTAGGACTGATGGTCTCACAACAGATTAGGTGAGGCTGGGCATGCTTATGCTGACATGGTGAGTAAGAGGTCACAAGAGGGGGGCGACAGTGAGTGTGTACCAACGGCGACCAAGCATGCGACATCGATTAGGGTTGTAATTCGCTACTACGTTCCAAGCGCTAAACATATGTCTTTTGCTATGGGATCCATAGGATGGGACTAGCTCACGGTGGCACAACAGTGATATAACGTTGATCTACGGGTAGAATTAGGATTTAGCGTAATTAAAATAGGATTAGGATTTTAGCCTAATCACATCAATCTAAGACAAGTGCAAACAATCCAAAGAACCAAAACAACCAAAGCAAATGGTTAAACAATATTTATCCCAGTTTTCTCCTTTCTTTATTTCCTTTTTTACCAGAACTATTTCTAAATCTATTATCTTTATCTTGCTTAGAAATTCTAGTAATTACTTTCACTCACCAGACTTATAGTCTGACCCACTCCTCTATTTCCCATTTCCCCCATAGGCCAGCAGAGGCAAGGATAGTTGATTCGGATTTCTTGGAGATACGTTCACGCAGTTCTTCAGGTATTCTTCTTCTTTTCAGTTTTCTTTTCATTTGGCTTTTGATGTACTGGTACTTATGAAAGGGGTGATTATTTTGTACTCTAATTTTATGAGACTGAGATGTATTTTTCATAAGACATGTGTATTTGGTATTTGAGACATGTGATTTTTTTAGACTTATTTATGAAGTATTATTTTGAATAATGAGTTACCATTTAAATGTTTCCGCTGTTTATATTTATTTGTCTTGTGAATCCTAGTCTCTGTGATGCTTTAACTATACCTATAATGCACCATATCTTTTAGTGTGCCCTTTTTGGGTATATTAAGGGGTGTTTCACTTGGTATCAGAGCCTAAGGTTACAGGATTCCTAAAAACTTTTTTTAAAATGTAAAGTATTTTTCAAAGGTAACATATTTTTAAAGTATTTTTCAGAATGAAACTCTTAGAAATAGTTTTCAGGTATAAAAGAGTTTTTATAAAAATCCCCTCAAAGTCCAGTTCAACCTTCTTTCGATTCTTTCGAGCCTAAATTTTATTTTCTTTGCATAGTATGGCTGACTGGTTCCGTAGAGCTACGGTACCAGAGGTGCAAGGGCAATCGCCCAATACAGCACCAGTAGGTGGAGATCCATTAATCCACCTACAGCAGCCAATTTTTCTACGTTATGCAAGGACTTCGCTAGTCTAGGAGGAAAGATGTTTTACGGCATGGAGGATTTCATGGAGGCACGAGCTTGGTTAAGGGATACGGAGCGGATATTTGGACTGTTAGGATTGGAGGACGACAGAGAGTTCAACTTGCATCTAGGCAGATGAAGGGAGAGGTTAAAGAGGTCCCTAAATTAGAAAACTATAAGAAGCAGTGGTGGAAGAATAAGAAGGATAAGGACAAGAGGAAAGAAGGAGGACCTCAAAAGCGGATCAGGAAAGGCGGGAAATGTCATAGTTGTGGATTGGTTGGGCATTTCGCAAAGGACTGTAAGAAGGGCTCGATGAAGGGGAGGTGTTACAATTGTCGGCAGCCTGGACACCTTAGTAGAGCTTATCCTCAAAGGACGAAGCAGAGAACAGGCGCACCTACAGTGCAAGTATAGGCTTTGGATGCAGCACCTTCTAATAGTGGACCGGATCAAGGTAGGAAAGTCTTTGTAGAATATTTTATCTCTATTTTGGAGTTTCCTATTCAGACTCTTTTTGACTCCGGAGCATTGCATTCTTTAATTTCTAGTTCCTTAGTTGATTGTTTGCACTTAGATATTTCTCTAATAGTAGACCCTATAGTTGTTTCAAACCCCATAGGAGGATCGGCACATTTATCCATGATTTGTAGGGGTTTGAAAATTTTTATACTAGACGTAGAGTTTGATTGTGATGCCTATGTACTGGGATTTTTGGGATATGGGATGATTTTGGGAATGGATTGGTTATCCACTTATCGAGCGATATTAGACTGCAAGAGGAGAGTCGTCAGGATAGAGACATGCAGTAGAAGGACTCTCGAGGTAGCTTGCGACCCACAGGGGTCAGTCGTGTTGAGTTTCCTTTATTCCCTTGATTCATCACTAGGAGAGTTAGATTTTGTTCCAGTCGTTAGAGATTTCCTAGACGTTTTTGAAGAAGTTAGGGGACTACCCCCTAAGAGAGAGATCGACTTCAGGATCTATCTAAATGACAATGCTAAGCTAGTGGCATTGCCCGTGAGACATATGGCTCCTAGGGAGAGGAAGAAGTTTAGTAAGCGGATCAGTGAGCTATTGGAGAAAGGCTTCATCAGACGGAGCATATCCGAGTGGGGAGCGCCAGTCGTCTTCGCTGCAAAGGTGGATGGTTCCCTTCGACTTTTCATAGACTATAGAGAATTGTATAAGCTCGCGAAGAAGAACCGTTACCCACTTACTAGGATAGACGATCTTTTTGATCAGTTAGTTGGCTCTTTAGTATTTTCTCAGCTCGATTTGGCTACTAGATTTCATCAGCTTAGGGTCGCTGACGATAGCATAGATAAGAAAGCATTTAAGACACCCGATGGATTCTTTTAGTGGTTGGTTATGCACCAGTCAATTTTGTAGATTTGATGAGCCATGTTTTCCAAGATGTCCTAAATAAGTTCGTTGTAGTATTCATGGATGACATTTTGGTGTTTTCCAAGAGTATGAAAGAGCATGCTATTCATCTTGAGGAGGTTCTTTGTACACTTCGTATTCATCAATTGAAGGCAAAGTTCTCGAAGTGTCACTTTTGGCGTAAGGAGATGCGTTTTTTGGGGCATGTAGTCTCAAAAGAGGGTTTAGCTGTTAATCCCGCTAAGGTAGTAGTAGTGCAAGATTGGAAGGCCCCTAAGAACGCTACCAAAGTTAGAAGCTTCCTAGGTTTGGCTGGCTATTATAGGAAGTTTATCAAAGATTTCACTAAGATTTCAACACCGCTTACTCACCTCAATAAGTAGAATCCGGCATTCGTGTGAGACGTGGATTGTGAGGAATCCTTCACGATGCTAAAGAGGGCCCTTACTAGTGCACTGGTGTTAGTTTTACCCGATGGAGCCAAGCCTTTTATAGTATACACTGATGCATGTGGGATGGGTCTTGGGGCAGTATTGATATAGTAGGGGAAGGTAGTATGCTATGGAAGTAAACAGTTGAGGACTCATGAGAAGAACTACCCTACCCATGATTTGGAGTTAGCTGCTATTGTTTTCGTGCTCAAGTCTTGGAGACATTACCTGCTAGGAGAGAGGTTCGAGCTTTTCACTGACCACAAATCATTGAAGCACTTGTTCCCACAAAAGGATTTAAACTTGAGGCAGCAGCGTTGGATGTAGTTTCTAGCATCATAGGACTTTGAGATAGCCTACACCCCTGGTAAAGGGAACGTAGTTGCGGATGCATTAAGTAGGAAGAGAGCAACCCTTAGTCCAATGTTCGTGGAGTGGAAAAGCCTAAAGTTTATTTCCACCTTTGATTTTAAGCCCTCTACGGACATTACCCTGGGATTATTGGCATCACTTGAGGTTAAGCCTACCCTCATAGATTAGATTGGCTCGAGGCAGCGAGAAGATTCAGAGCTTGTGGATATTTTGGATAGGATTAGAAGAGGAGAGGTCACTAGACATCTCCAACGTTATTCCATAGATAGTAAAGGGTGGCTAAGGAGAGATGGAAGACTTTGTATCCCTCACACTAGTGATTTGATGAGTGCTGTTTTAGCAGAAGCATGCCATTCTCGAATGACTATTCATCCTGGTGGTGATAAGATGTATAAGGACATGAAGAGAGTGTTTTATTGGAGTGGCTTGAAGAAGGATGTGGCAAAGTTTGTAGCCAAGTGTCTTGTTTGCCAAAGAATTAAGGCGGAGCAGTAGAAGCTCGGCGGATTGCTTCAACCATTGGATGTACCCGAATGGATTTGGGATAGTGTTTTGATAGAGTTCATAGATGGTTTACCCTGATCTAGGAAGGGGAATACCAGTATTTGGGTGATTGTAGATCGTTTGACTAAGAGCGCCCACTTCATTCCAGTCAAGAGTAAGAGGACAACACCTTATTTGGCATCCTTTATTTCCTTAAGATAGTCCGACTTCATGGAGTTCCCTCTAGCATAGTGAGAGATAAAGACCCTATCTATACTAGCAAGTTTTGGAGAAGCATGCAAGAGGCTTTAGGAACACAGCTTAGACTAAGCACGACCTATCTCCCTCATACGGACGGCCAAATGGAGAGAGTGAATAGAGTTCTTGAGGATTTGTTGAGAATGTGTATTCTTGATTTTGGCGGAACTTGGGAGGAGCATCTTCATTTAGTGGAATTTGCTTATAATAATAGTTTTCAAGCTAGCATCAGGATGGCACCTTTTGAAGCTCTTTATGTAAGACCGTGCAAGTCGCCTTCATGTTGGTTGGAGTCTATAGAGAGATTGCTACTTGGTCCCAACATAGTTAGAGAGACTTTAGAAAAGATTGATTTGATTTGAAGGAGAATGAAGACGGTCCAAGATAGACAGAAATCCTATGCAGATAAGTGAAGAAGGGATATTGAGTTTGAGGTAGGAGACTTGGTTTTCATTAAGGTATCTCCGCTAAGAAAGGTAGTAAGATTTGGATCAAGTGGGAAACTTGCTCCTATATTCGTAGGACTGTTCCCCATTGTGGAAAGGGTATGGAAGATGGCGTACCGGATAAAGCTACAGGAGAGGCTTGCAGGAGTTCATGATGTTTTCCATGTTTTGCACTTGAGAAAGTGCTTACATGATTTAGCAGAGGTAGTGGAACTTAGTCAACTCGAGGAAGTTGAAGTAGAGAGAGAAGCATCGGTTCGTCGCATTCCTCCCAAGATCGTTGGACGTAATATCAAGAAGCTTAGGAATAAGGAAGTAACTTTGGTTAAGGTGCAGTGGGGAGATAGTATTGAGGACGCTACGTGGGAGGATAAGGAGAAAATACGTACCTTTTATTTGTATCTTTTCGATGGTATGATTTGAATTTCCTATTTCCAACTTTAGTTTTGAATAGGTTCTTTCCTTTAGTATCTTTTAGGAGGGTAGATCATAGGATTTAACCTATGGATGGTAGGACTCAATGTAAACATGTTACTAGAACATGTTAGGTATGATGCACGCTAGTGGTTGCAAGTGTTTGCTGGTGGATGCTAATGGACGCATATATATACACTAGGCACTATTATCTCTTAGGGATCGGCCTAACTAGGTCACTAAAGCATATGCATATAGATGTGTGCGCATTTGCATTTTATTTCTATTTTCCATGGTTGCAATAAATGGATGATTAGCATATGATTGATGCATTTGGATGATGATTGTAGCATGCATATAGAACTCAGTTTTCATTACGGAATTTGCATTCGTTTGGATACATGGCACGGACAAGATTGCATAAAAAGGAGGTCGACTGAATTAGTAAGACCGCCTAATCTTTTGCATTAGTTAGGGACATTGAAACTACACTTTTGCATATATATATATATATATATATATATCATAAATTGCATTAGAAAACTTAAGGACAATGAATGTAATGGATGGTGGTTGAGTATGTGGTTGTAGAATTTGGATGAAATTATTTATTTCATTCTTCTGTCCTTGGAGATTTCGGGGACGAAATCCTTTAAGGAGGGGAGAATGTAACAACCCAAAATTTAAGCTATAATAATTAATTAACGAATTAATTAAATAATAAAATAAGTTCTGAAATTATCAGAATTGAGCCACGGGAGTTGTACCGTTGTGTCGGTGGTAATTTTCTGGTCAATTTCCATAAATAATTTGTCAAAATTCGAGCTAAAACGAAGAAGTTATGAAGTAAACAAGAATTGAAGAAAACAAGAGGAAAAAATATACAAGGTCGGGTCGACCGTAGGGTCGACCCTCACCATTGCTAGGTCGATCCCTAGAATGCATGGGTCGACACCAAAGTCGACCCGCCCCTGTATTTGGACGACATTTCATCCAGCTTCGTATATGACGTGTTTTTCAACTTCTCTTCAATCTTGTGCGTTCGTGCTTCCATCCGACGGTTCCCAGCGAGCCTACGACGTGGTTGCACTAAATTTAATCTTCAAATCCAACAATCTAAGATCCCTAAACTACACTATACATAAGATCCTAGGCCTAGCTATTTTTCTCATTCAGATTTTCTCCTATTTGGGTTCATTGCCAGAGGCTGGACCTTAAATAGAAATTTTTTCTAAGGAGGAAATTTGTTTGATAAAAATATTCTGCACACTAGAAGTGGATCAAGGAAGACCAAGGAATAGAGGTAAGGACCACATGTGAGTGTTTAGTAATTATTTTAGATTTTTAAGTAATTTAAAATAATAGGGTTCTCGATAGTTGTAGTTTTTCTACAATTTTGAGACCGTTTTTTACATCTAGTTTATAAAGTTCTTTTCAGTATATTTTATTCAGTTATTTTTATGCAGCTATTTTATTCAGTTACAGTTATTTACTGTTATTTGCATTTATTTATATCCGTTTTACGTTAGAATATAGCCTGTAAATTTTAGTTTCTTTTTATTCTTTTTTACGCGAATAAAATATAAGAATATCAAAAAAAAGAATAATTTCAAATATGGATTAAAATAGAAAACATTAAATTTACAGAAATTAGATGTAAAATAAGAAAAACTATAATAAAAAGAAGATAGACTGAAATAGGAAAATGTGAGACATTTGCAAGCATGTTTATAACTAGTGCTTATAACAAAAAATGATAAAACATAAGAGTAACAATTATAACGTAGGTTATAATTAAGAAAATTATAACATAGGTTATAATTAGAAATAACAGAAAATGCTTATTTTAAGACTTACAATTAAGTTAATAAGAAAATATAGCAGAGATAACAGAAAAGGCTTATTTTAAAGACTTAGATTAAGTTAATAAGCAAATAGAACAGAAATAACAGAAGAGGCTTATTTTAAAACTTATACTAAGTTAATAAGCAAGAAAAGAAACATGGCTCGTACCAATAGCATTCCCTTTTAGACTAGGACTGATGGTCTCACAATAGTTAGGTGAAGCTGGGCAGGACCCTTTCAGACTAGGGCCGATGGTCTCAAAATAGTTAGGTGAGGCTGGGACACAGGGTAAATAAGTGGCCAATAGATAGAAGCTCAAATCGAGGGATTTGGGCAAGGGGTGCAACTAGATTTTGTTTGTTAGGGCCTGTACCAACAGCATTCCCTTTAAGATTAGTACTGATGGTCTCACAAAACACTTAGGTGAGGCTGGGCAAGACCCTTACAGACTAGGACAGATGGTCTCACAACAGATTAGGTGAGGCTGGGCATGCTTATGCTGACATGGTGAGTAAGAGGTCACAAGAGGGGGGCGACAGAGAGTTTGTACCAATGGCGACCAAGTGTGCGGCATCGATTAGGGTTGTAATTCGCTACTGAGTTCCAAGCGCTAAACATGTGTTTTTTGCTATGGACCCATAGGATGGGACTAGCCCACGGTGGCACAACAGAGATATAAGGCTGATCTACGGGTAGAATTAGGATTTAGCATAATTAAAATAGGATTAGGATTTCAGCCTAATCAAAACAATCTAAGACAAGTGCAAACAATCCAAAGAACCAAAACAACCAAAGCAAACGGTTAAACAGTATTTATCCCAGTTTTCTCCTTTCTTTATTTCCTTTTATACCAGAACTATTTCTAAGTCTATTATCTTTATCTTTCTTAGAAATGCTAGTAATTACTTTCACTCACCAGACTTATAGTCTGACCCACTCCTCTATTTCCCCTTTCCCCCCCATAGGCCAGCAGAGGCAAGAATAGTTGATTAGGATTTCTTGGAGATACGTTCATGAAGTTCTTCATGTTTTCTTCTTCTTTTCAGTTTTCTTTTCATTTGGCTTTTGATGTACTGGTACTTATGAGAGGGATGATTATTTTTGTACTCTGATTTTATGCGACTGAGATGTATTTTTCATAAGACATATGTATTTGGTATTTGAGACATGTGATGTTTTTTAGACTTATTTATGAAGTTTTATTTTGAATAAGGAGTTACCATTTAAATGTTTTCGCTATTTATATTTATTTGTCTTGTGAATCCTTGTCTCTGTGATGCTTTAGCTATACCTATAACGCACCATATCTTTTAGTGTGCCCTTTTTGGGTATATTAATGGGTGTTTCACTTGGTATCAGAGCCTAAGGTTACAGGATTCCTAAAAACTTTTTTTAAAATGTAAAATATTTTTCAAAGGTAACATATTTTTAAAGTATTTTTCACAAAGAAACTCTTAGAAATAGTTTTCAGGTTTAAAAGAGTTTTTATAAAAATCCCCTCAAAGTCCAGTTCAACCTTCTTTCGATTCTTTTGAGCCTAAATTTTATTTTCTTTGCATAGTATGGCTGACAGGTTCTGTAGAGCTACGGTACCAGAGGTGCAAGGGCAATCGCCCAATACAACACCAGCAGGTGGAGATCCATTAATCCACCTACAGCAGCCAATTTTTCTACGCTATGCAAGGGCTTCGCTAGTCTAGGAGGCAAGATGTTTTCCGGCATAGAGGATTTCGTGGAGGCACGATCTTGGTTAAGGGATACAGAGCGGATATTTGGACTGTTAGGATTGGAGGACGACAGAGAGTTCTGCTTGCATCTGGGCAGATGAAGGGAGAGGTTAAAGAGGTCCCTTAATCAGATAACTATAAGATGCAGTGGTGGAAGAATAAGAAGGATAAGGATAAGAGGAAAGAAGGAGGACCTCTAAAGCGGATCAGGAAAGGCAGGAAATATCATAGTTGTGGATTGGTTGGGCATTTTGCAAAGTACTGTAAGAAGGGTCGATGAAGGGGAGGTGTTACAATTGTCGACAGCCTGGACACGTTACTAGAGCTTATCCTCAGAGGACGGGGCAGAGAGCAGGCGCACCTACAGCGCAAGTATAGGCTTTGGATCTAGCACCTTCTAGTAGTGGACCGAATCAAGGTAGGAAAGTCTTTGTAGAATATTTGATCTCTATTTCGGAGTTTCCTATTCAGACTCTTTTTGACTCCGGAGCATCGCATTCTTTAATTTCCAGTTCCTTAGTTGATTGTTTGCACTTAGATATTTCTCTAATAGTAGACCCTATAGTTGTTTCAAACCCCATTGGAGGATCGGCACATTTATCCATGATTTGTAGGGGTTTGAAAATTTTTATACTAGACGTAGAGTTTGATTGTGATGCCTATGTACTGGGATTTTTGGGATATGGGATGATTTTAGGAATGGAGTGGCTATCCACTTATGGAGCGATATTTGACTGCGAGAGGAGAGTCGTTAGGCAAGAGACATGCAGTAGAAGGACTCTCGAGGTAGCTTGCGACCCACAAGGGTCAGTCGTGTTGAGCTTCCTTTATTTCCTTGATTCATCACAAGGAGAGTTAGATTTTGTTCCAGTCGTTAGAGATTTCCTAGACGTCTTGAAGAAGTTAGGGGACTACCCCCTAAGAGAGAGATCGACTTCAGGATCTATCTAAATGACAATGCTAAGCCAGTGGCATTACCCGTGAGACATATGGCTCCTAGGGAAAGAAAGAAGTTTAGTAAGCAGATCGGTGAGCTATTGGAGAAAGGCTTCATCAAATGGAGCATATCTGAGTGGGGAGCGCCAGTTGTCTTCGCTACAAAGGCGGATGGTTCCCTTCTACTTTGCGTAGACTATAGAGAATTGAATAAGCTCACGAAGAAGAACCGTTATCCACTTCCTAGGATAGACGATCTTTTCGATCAGTTAGTTGGATCTTTAGTATTTTATCAGCTCAATTTGGCTATTGGATTTCATCAGCTTAGGGTCGCTGACGATAGCATAGATAAAATAGCATTTAAGACACCCGATGGATTCTTTCAGTGGTTCATTATGCACCAGTCTATTTTGTAGATTTTATGAGCCATGTTTTCCGAGATGTCCTAAATAAGTTCGTTGTAGTATTCATGGATGACATTTTGGTGTTTTCTAAGAGTATGGAAGAGCATGCTATTCATCTTGAGGTGGTCCTTTGTACACTTCGTGTTCATCAATTGAAGGCAAAGTTCTCGAAGTGTCACTTTTGGCGTAAGGAGCTGCGTTTCTTGGGGCATGTAGTCTCAAAAGAGGGTCTAGCTGTTAATCCCGCTAAGGTAGTAGCGGTGCAAGATTGGAAGACCCCCAAGAACGCTACCGAAGTTAGAAGCTTCCTAGGTTTGGCTGGCTATTATAGGAAGTTTATCAAAGATTTCACTAAGATTTCAACACCGCTTACTCCCCTCACTAAGAAGAATCCGGCATTCGTGTGAGACGTGAATTGTGAGGATTCCTTCACGATGCTAAAGAGGGCCCTTACTAGTGCACTAGTGTTAGTTTTACCCGATGGAGCCAAGCCTTTTACAGTATACACTGATGCATGTGGGATGGGTCTTGGGGCAGTATTGATATAGTAGGGGAAGGTAGTATGCTATGGAAGTAAACAGTTGAGGACTCATGAGAAGAACTACCCTACCCATGATTTGGAGTTAGCTGCTATTGTTTTCGTGCTCAAGTCTTGGAGACATTACCTGCTTGGAGAGAGGTTCGAGATTTTCACTAACCACAAATCATTGAAGTACTTGTTCCCACAAAAGGATTTAAACTTGAGGCAGCAGCGTTGGATGGAGTTTCTAGCATCATAGGACTTTGAGATAGCCTACACCCCTGGTAAAGGGAACGTAGTTGCAGATGCGTTAAGTAGGAAGAGAGCAACCCTTAGTCCAATGTTCGTGGAGTGGAAAATCCTAGAGTTTATTTCCACCTTTGATTTTAAGCCCTCTACGGACATTACCCCGGGATTATTGGCATCACTTGAGGTTAAGCCTACCCTCATAGATCAGATTGGCTCGAGGCAGCGAGAGGATTCAGAGCTTGTGGATATTTTGGATAGGATTAGCAGAGGAGAGGTCTCTAGACATCTCCAATGTTATTCCATATATAGTAAAGGGTGGCTAAGGAGAGATGGAAGACTTTGTATCCCTCGCACTAGTGATTTGATGAGTGCTGTTTTAGCAGAAGCACGCCATTCTCGAATGACTATTTATCCTGGTGGTGATAAGATGTATAAGGACATGAAGAGAGTGTTTTATTGGAGTGGCTTGAAGAAGGACGTGGCAGAGTTTGTAGCCAAGTGTCTTGTTTGCCAAAGAATTAAGGCGGAGCAGTAGAAGCCCGGCGGATTGCTTCAACCATTGGATGTACCCGAATGGAAGTGGGATAGTGTTTTGATAGAGTTCATAGATGGTTTACCCTGATCTAGGAAGGGGAATACCAGTATTTGGGTGATTGTAGATCGTTTGACTAAGAGCGCCCACTTCATTCCGGTCAAGAGTAAGAGGACAACACCTTATTTGGCATCCTTATATGTTCGTGATATAGTCCGACTTCATGGAGTTCCCTCTAGCATAGTGAGCGATAGAGACCCTATCTTTACTAGCGAGTTTTGGAGAAGCATGCAAGACGCTTTAGGAACACAGCTAAGATTGAGCACGACCTATCACCCTCAGAAGGACGACCAAACAGAGAGAGTGAATAGAGTTCTTGAGGATTTGTTGAGAATGTGTATTCTTGATTTTGGTGGAACTTGGGAGGAGCATCTTCATTTAGTGGAATTTGCTTATAATAATAGTTTTCAAGCTAGCATCAGGATGACACCTTTTGAAGCTCTTAATGGAAGACCGTGCAAGTCGCCTTCATGTTGGTTGGAGTCTATAGAGAGATTGCTACTTGGTCCCAACATAGTTAGAGAGACTTCAGAAAAGATTGATTTGATTAGAAGGAGAATGAAGACGGTCCAAGGTAGACAGAAATCCTATGTAGATAAGCGAAGAAGGGATATTGAGTTTGAGGTAGGAGACTTGGTTTTCATTAAGGTATCTCCGCTAAGAAAGGTAGTAAGATTTGGATCAAGTGGGAAACTTGCTCCTATATTCATAGGATTGTTCCCATTATGGAAAGGGTAGGGAAGATGGCGTATCGGGTAAAGCTACAGGAGAGGCTCGCAGGAGTTTATGATGTTTTCCATGTTTTGCACTTGAGAAAGTGCTTACATGATTCAGCAGAGGTAGTGGAACTTAGTCAACTCGAGGAAGTTGAAGTAGAGAGAGAAGCATCGGTTCGTCGCATTCCTCCCAAGATCGTTGGACGTAATATCAAGAAGCTTAGGAATAAGGAAGTAACTTTGGTTAAGGTGCAGTGGGGAGATAGTATTGAGGACGCTACGTGGGAGGATAAGGAGAAAATACGTACCTTTTATCCGTATCTTTTCGATTGTATGCTTTGAATTTCCTATTTCCAACTTTAGTTTTGAATAGGTTCTTTCCTTTAGTATCTTTTAGGAGGGTAGATCATATGATTTAACCTATGGATGGTAGGACTCAATGTAAACATGTTACTAGAACATGTTATGTATGATGGACGCTAGTGGTTGCAAGTGTTTGCTGGTGGATGCTAATGGGCGCATATATATACACTAGGCACTATTATCTCTTAGGGATCGGCCTAACTAGGTCACTAAAGCATATGCATATAGATGTGTGCACATTTGCATTTTATTTTTATTTCCATGGTTGCAATAAATGGATGATTAGCATATGATTGATGCATTTGGATGATGATTGTAGCACGCATATAGAACTATCAGTTGTCATTAGGGAATTTGCATTCGTTTGGATACATGGCACAAACATGATTGCATAAAAAGGAGGTCGACTGAATTAGTAAGACCGCCTAATCTTTTGCATTAGTTAGGGACATTAACACTACACTTTTGCATATATGTATCATAAATTGCATTAGAAAACTTAAGGACAATGAATGTAATGGATAGTGGTTGAGTATGCGGTTGTAGAATTTGGATGAAATTATTTATTTCATTCTTCTATCCTTGGAGATTTAGGGGACGAAATCCTTTAAGGAGGGGAGAATGTAACAACCCAAAATTTAAGCTATAATAATTAATTAACGAATTAATTAAATAATAAAATAAGTTCTGAAATTATCAGAATTGATCCACGGGAGTTGTAGCGTTGTGTCCGTGGTAATTTTCTGGTCAATTTCCATAAATAATTTGTCAAAATTCGAGCTAAAACGAAGAAGTTATGAAGTAAACAAGAATTGAAGAAAACGAGAGAAAAAAATATACAAGGTCGGGTCGACCGTAGGGTCGACCCTCACCATTGCTAGGTCGACCCCTAGAATGCATGGGTCGACACCAAAGTCGACCCGCCCCTGTATTTGGACGACATTTCATCCAGCTTCGTATATGACGTGTTTTTCAACTTCTCTTCAATCTTGTGCGTTCGTGCTTCCATCCGACGGTTCCCAGCGAGCCTACGACGTGGTTGCACTAAATTTAATCTTCAAATCCAACAATCTAAGATCCCTAAACTACACTATACATAAGACCCTAGGCCTAGCTATTTTTCTCATTTAGATTTTCTCCTATTTGGGTTCATTGCCAGAGGCTAGACCCTAAATAGAAAATTTTTCTAAGGAGGAAATCTTTTTGATAAAAATATTCTGCGCTCTAGAAGTGGATCAAGGAACACCAAGGAATAGAGCTAAGGACCACAGGTGAGTGTTTAGTAATTATTTTAGATTTTTAAGTAATTTAAAATAATAGGGTTCTCGATAGTTGTAGTTTTTCTACAATTTTGAGACCGTTTTTTTACAGCTAGTTTATAAAGTTCTTTTCAGTCTATTTTATTCAGTTATTTTTATGCAGCTATTTTATTTAGTTACAGTTATTTACTGTTATTTGCATTTATTTATATCTGTTTTACGCTAGAATTTAGCCTGTAAATTTTAGTTTCTTTTTATTCCTTTTTGCGCGAATAAAATATAAGAATATTAAAAAAAAGAATAATTTCAAATATGGATTAAAATAGAAAACATTAAATTTACACAAATTAGATGTAAAATAAGAAAAACTGTAATAAAACGAAGATAGACTGAAATAGGCAAATGTGAGACATTTGCAAGCATGTTTATAACTTGTGCTTATAACAAAAAATGATAAAACATAAGAGTAACAATTATAACGTAGGTTATAATTAAGAAAATTATAACATAGGTTATAATTAGAAATAACAGAAAATGCTTATTTTAAGACTTACAATTAAGTTAATAAGCAAATATAGCAGAGATAACAGAAAAGGATTATTTTAAAGACTTAGATTAAGTTAATAAGCAAATAGAACAGAAATAACAGAAGAGGCTTATTTTAAAACTTATACTAAGTTAATAAGCAAGAACAGAAACATGGCCCGTACCAATAGCATTCCCTTTCAGACTAGGACTGATGGTCTCACAATAGTTAGGTGAAGCTGGGCAGGACCCTTTCAGACTAGGACCGATGGTCTCAAAATAGTTAGGTGAGGCTGGGACACAGGGTAAATAAGTGGTCAAATGGTAGAAGCTCAAATCAGGGGATTTGGGCAAGGGGCGCAACTAGATTTTGTTTGTTAGGACCAGTACCAACAGCATTCCCTTTCAAACTAGTACTGATGGTCTCACCAAACACTTAGGTGAGGCTGGGCAGGACCCTTACAGACTAGGACTGATGGTCTCACAACATATTAGGTGAGGTTGGGCACGCTTATGCTGACAGTGTGAGTAAGAGGTCACAAGAGGGGGGCGACAGTGGGTGTGTACCAACGGTGACCGAGCGTGTGACATCGATTAGGGTTGTAATTCGCTACCGCGTTCCAAGCGCTAAATAGGTGTCTTTGCTGTGGAACCCACATGATGGGACTAGCTCACAATGGCACAACAGAGATAGAAGGCCGATCAACGGGTAGAACTAGGATTCAGCCTAATTAAAATAGGATTAGGATTTCAGCCTAATCACAACAATCTAAGACAGGTGAAAACAATCCAAGAATCAAAACAACCAAAGCAAACAGTTAAACAGTATTTATCCCATTTTTGTCCTTTCTTTATTTCCTTTTATACTAGAAATGTTTCTAAGTCTATTATCTTTATCTTGCTTAGAAATGCTATTAATTACTTTCATTCACCAGACTTATAGTCTGACTCACTCCTATATTTCTCCTTTCCCCCCATAGGCCAATAGAGACAAGGATAGTTGATTCAGATTTCTTGGAGATACGTTCTCGGAGTTCTTCATGTATTCTTCTTCTTTTCAGTTTTCTTTTCATTTGGCTTTTGATATACTGGTACTTATGAGTGGGATGATTATTTTCGTACTCTGATTTTATGAGACTGAAATGTATTTTTCATATGACATGTGTATTTGGTATTTGAGACATGTGATGTTTTTTAGACTTATATATGAAGTTTTATTTTGAATAATGAGTTACCATTTAAATGTTTCCGCTGTTTATATTTATTTATCTTGTGAATCTTAATCTCTGTGATGCATTAACTATACCTATGACACGCCATATCTTTTAGTGTGCCCTTTTTGGGTATACTAAGGGGTGTGGGGTGTTTCAGAAATGAGGTAAGTATACGAACATTGATTTGTATAAGCAATTGTTTTAACTAGGTAGTCGATTAGTCGACTATCAAACTTAACCAAATATTATTAACTTAGATCTTTAAAAAGAATATTTTAAAGATGATATAAGTATAGAAATAGTTTTGGGTTGTAATAAATAGTGTTTTAGTAACATTTTTTTAAAACCTTATTATTAATTATACTTAGGAATATAATTAAGTATTTACTAATGAATATTTAGTTGATAACTATAAGTAAATGGTTTTGGGTTTATTGTGACAAATGTTTAGGTAACAATTGTCTTTAACGCTTAAATGTGATTAGATCCTTAAAAAAGAATGTTTTAAATGATATAAGTATAGAAATAGTTTGGGGTTGTAGTAAACATTGTTTAGCAACATTTGTTTTTAACCCTTATTATTGATTATACTTAGGAATTTAATTAGATGAATGTTTTGGGTTGTTTTGACAATATTTTAAACAACACTTGTCTTAAACCGGTATAATTAAATCTTTTAAAAGCATGTTTAAAGAGAAATGTTTTTAAAGTATGAAATGGATTTGAGTTTGTTGTGACAATTTTTGAGTAACACTTGTCTAAAGCCTATTTAAATGTAAGTAAACCTTTATAAAGAGTTTTAAAGATAATGATTAAATGTGAAGTGTTTTGAGTTTGTAGTAAATATCGTTTTAGTAATACTAGTTTTTTAAAACCCTTGAGTTATATTTTGAAGTAGAAAAATATTATGAATATATATATAGATCTTTAATAATGAAATTTTAAAGATAATAACAAATATAGAATCTTTTTGGAAAAAGGATAGAAAAGTATATGTTAAAAATATAAAAGAGAGAAAGGTTTATAGTAACAATGTTTGAGTAAGTATATGGATATTTGTGAATATACTTATACCATTGAGATAAGTATATGGATATTTTTGAAGTATTGAAAAGAGTATAAATAAATAGTGAAGTGATACAATACATGTATATATCGTTTATAAAGTGAAAATAAATAAATAAATAAATAAATATACACACACACCCACTTTCAAATACACACACACAAGTATATAAAAGACGTTTTAATTAATAAAGGAGTATTAACTAATGAAGGAAATTTTGATTAATGAAAGAAGTTTTATTAGATAAAAGAAGTTTTACTAATATAAGAGATTTTAATTAACAAAGAATAAATTAATTAAAGAAGGATTAAAAGTCGTTTAGATGACTTAATCGTGCTTTGTATGAATTGATAGTGCTTGTATGTTTACTTGCATATGGAAAGTATAGGGATTTAGTTCCCTTATGCGATCATTCGCATTGTTGTTGGACATGACCAAATTCATTGACTAATTCTTGAGGAGACTGGGATCGGTAAGTATTCTACTTATCGAAAACCACTTCAAGACTGAGATACATGTTCTATCTCTAGGAACTGGATCAATTCGAGATGTTGGAACCTATGGGTGGTTTCGGGATCTGTTCAAGATGCTAGAATTCATTTGGGGATTCATGGTCTATTCGAGTGATGAAGGCTAGTGTGAAAGATGCCGAACGTAGCCTTGATATTGGAAAAATAACTATAACACAGAGTAGATGGCACAATCTAAGGGTTTGGCTAACCTAGAGGGGTATATCGGCACCATTGTCTAGAGTATGCTTATAGATGTTGTGTGCGGGGAGTTGATGATACTTAGGTTCCATATGCTTTGGGTTCACTCGTTCGGGTGTGGGCCTGTTGTGTTTCCTTATGGTATATTTTATCTAGAGATATATGATGCTCGGAAGGTATCTTCTGATCCTTGTCATAGGAGATCCGCTTCAGTTTTTAAACTAAAGGCATGACCCTGTAAAATCCATTTATACGAGCATACCTTAGCATTTTAAATGTACCCTATTATGCAGTTGACTGTAATCAATGTAACCATTCCAACTATGTTATATATTTATTGTCAACCCTAGACATTATTATAATACAACTAAAATTACTTATGAAATGGTTTGGTTATCATAAGGTAAAATCCTATCCGTATTTATTTGCATCATAGTCTTACGAGATGCCTTTATTTTTGAAGGGTTTTATAAATATAATAATTCAAATGACTTGAGTTTTTCACGCTGGTTTACCAGACCGATCCATGTGTTATTTTCTTATAATGCTCCAGTCTGCGCCCTGTGTATTTCTAGATTTCGTTGATGTTCATTGGAGCTCTTAGAGAGGAGTTGGACGATTGCCTACTACAGTATATTTATTTCCGTTGCATTACTTTGTTTATTTTTATCAATAATTGTAAGGACATGCTGTTATAACCATCCAGGCTGATGATATGTTAGTTTTCTCTAATTATTGTATCCATACAGTATTCCTTTGTAAAGATAATTTTGAGATATTATATATTATCGTTCTACGTGTGAGATTCTTATGTTTTTGTTCTCCTCTTCTTTTTCCTTTTCTTTTTTATATTTTACCCTAACGTTTTGCATTTTCGACACTTGGGTGCTCGGTACGTGAATACCGTAGATGTATTAGTGTCGATATATGGGGTTGAAAAGGCGAACATTACAGCTGGGTATCGGAGTGCAAGGTTAAGCGAGAACCTTGTCTTTGGTTGGGTATAACTCATTAAGAGATATGATAATGAAATCCCTTTTTATAGTTAAGTGTAATATATATACGAGAGTATGTATTTGTTATTGTTATAATAATGTTTTATACTATCTTAATTGGTATGTTGAGTGCTTATGGATTCTGGTCGATGCGCCTGATTAACGTTATCGATAGGAATTCCTAAACACTTGAACAAAGAAAACTGACATAATATTGTTTTTGAAATTGGTAAATGAAATAATTTCACCTAGGATTATATTTTGTAAATAAAAGAATAATTTTCAATAAATTGATATAGTTATTTATGATGTATTTGTTTGTTAGGAAATAATAATATTCAATTATTATCATTTATTGTTTGATTAGTCATGCTCGGCCAGTTTATGGGCATCGACTATTGTTTATTGAATTGTAAGTAATTTAATTTTTCACAGCATGGGTTGGGTAGATAGTAGTCTATGGAAACATTAAAAACAAACACCTTGTGAATTAAATTTCACAGTTTGACTATAAGCCATTTAGTGACAATGTTGGGTTAAAATTTAATTTTAATAAAAATTGTTTAGTATAATCTAAACTAGAATATACATTTGTCAAATGATTTAGATAAGAAAGTAAATTTATATAAATATGGTTTATAAATAAAATGGATTTAAATTGAGAATTAAGAACTTCAATCCTGGTGTTTTGAAAATGGGTTTCAAGGTTTTGGGGAAATAATAATAGTATTATATAAAGGTATTTTGAAAGACTAATGTTTTAAAAGGATTTTTTAAGATTTGTTTGCGTTTGAGGTTACTCTCGGAATCAATGAATTAATGTGGGAAACAAAGTGTTTTTATGTTAGCTAGTTCAAGTGACTCGAAAGTGACTAAAAATGGGCAAGAGATATTTTCAAATGGTAAGTATTTCTCTTGAGTATTGCCCTTCTTAGTAAAGGGGATATATGATACTTCCTGGTAGGACTCGGTTCCTTGTATCATTTTGTTATTACTTGATCTATATGAATATCTTCCATGGATTTTAAAGAAAATATTTTGGAAAAATTGGTTTTGAAAATTATTTTGGTTTGATTCTGCAAATAAGATTTGATATCCAAAATGATATATGTATATATTATTATTTCAAATGATTTGAGATAAAACCCAGTGTTTAATTCTTAAGTTTTCTGTTAAGTTGTATCATGGATGCATCTATCCTATGCATTAGGGTAGTTTGGTTGTGCATCTTATTATGATATGGTGTTTGTTAGTTTTCAATTATTGAAATAAAACGCAATTTTCGGTGACTTTGACCGTCGAGAACTTCCGAATTGATATAGAAATTAAAGCTAAGTATTTTTTGTAAAAATATAAAAGTTGAATTTTTATAACCCTTGATTTGAAAAGATGGTAAATTAAAACAAGATTTGTTAAGCATCTTTGTTAAATAGATTATTTGATGTTATTGGGCCAACTAATAAATGTCTTTACCTTAGAGTTGTCTAAGGAAAGTAGATTCTAGTCTTGAGTTTGGATACCAGAGTCCTATTCCGCCTGGTTACTTCCTAACCTGGTGGATAAAGAAGTCTAGAAGGTTGATTCGATTATAAGATCCAAATTTGTTTTGGGCCTTCGTCCAAATTTTAGGAAGTAAAATGTAAGATGTTTCGTATATACACTTAGGATATAGTATTATACGAGCAATAAACTTAAGTCTTGAAATATTTTAAAAAGAAATTTTGTTTAATAAAATGTCTTAGAAGTGAAGATAAGTCTTTATGAAATGTTTATTAACTTAAGTAATGTTTTATGAAATGATTCATAAATGATTTTAGTATTAAATAAGAAATACTATATGTAAAAAGGTGAATGTGATTTAAAATGAAAAGGAAATTAGTGTAGTTGAGAAACTAATAGAATTAAATACGTAAGTTGTACGTAGATCGTTTTATTCGCATAACAATTTTTGATCTAGGGTTCGAATACATGATTTCGAGGTGTTTTACACCGGTCCAAACAAGATATTTTCACTAGATTCTTGACAACGAACACTTGATTCGGATACTTGATACAATCCCTAAGTTTTCTGTCATAGTATATGGCTATGTAAGGAGAACGTACGTGTCTAATTAAGGAACCAGATCAGAGTACGCACTAGAGAAGTCAAATGAGAGATACTAGTTTGGAAGTGGAATTTATGTGATGGAGCAAGCGAGCGGATTTTATACTGCGTACAGATGATATATGTACATCATGCAGGCTTTAGTATTTTCTATACTATGTTTTTTGGCTTGTGGAGAGTTTGGGAAATGAATCTTTGAATTATTTGAGGTAGTATGAATAATCGACTAAGTAATAACCTAGGGCAGTTGAGCAAAAGGTACACTTGATAGTTTATTTATCATCTTTGTGCAATGAGAAGGTTGTGGACCTGGGCTAACCATTAGCCTTGTTCGCTAATGATTGCAATATTGTTAAGTATTAATGTATGGTTTCTTGATTTGGAATTTCAAGAACGAAATATTCTAAAGGGAGAAGATTGTAACGATCCATAATTTCAAACACTTCATATTTAAATATCTGAATTATTTAAATATTTGTATCTAGGATTTATTATGAATAATATGATTTTATAACCTTGTTAAACACTTTTAAACTAATGACTAATGTTGGAAAACCTATTTTTAAAATGTGTTAACAAAAATATATACTTGTAGAAATACTGAAAATATGACCGGAATACGTTTTGTTATAAATCAACTTTTTGTTAAATAAAAGTTGTTTGAATATTTATAGTATGATAACATATGAACACATTAACAAGTATTAAACCTTCCATCATCCTAAGAAAAATTAATTAGACTAAGAACTAATTAGTAAAAGTAAAAGTAGTACTAAAGGATCCTTAAATCTGATTTAAGGAAGGTAGGGTGTGTAAGAGGTATGGTTTGCATGTACCAAATAATGGAAGGAAGGAGGGTATTCATGGTCATTAGCCTCTCATTCTCAAGTCTATAAAAGCACAATGTAACATCCCGTATTTTTAAGCTATTGAATTTGAACATTTAATTCATTTTAAATGTTTAATGTGGATCCTTAATTGATTTTGAAATGAATGGATTCGGGTTCAATCAATGAAATAAGCTATAAATTTTAATTTTAGCAATTCTGGTTGAATTTGAATAATGGAAAATAATGATTAAATATTCGGGATTGGGATAAAAGGTTGATTTGGGTGTAAATAACTATAAAAATGGTGTTTAAATGTATTTTTAAGTTCAATTGGTTATAAATAATATTGTTGGATTTTTAGATGAATTTAAAAATCGATAAGTTATTATTTGGGGTTTTAATATTAATTTAATAATAGGATTTAATAATAAAATATTGCAATTAATCAGATTTTAGTCCGGAATGAGCCAGAATGATTTTTAATGTGTTTATAAATTTTATATGATTTATTGTTAAGTTATTAAAATTTTAAAAATGAAATTTTAAGCGTTTCTGATAATTTCAGAAAATCGCCTGATTAAATAGACGAGTTAAAATAGCTTTCCGGGGCACAGTCTCGGAATTCGACGAAACCAGTTCCATTGGATCCGTAATAGTTAGTTATTATCGGATTTCAATTTTCGTAGCGATCGGAGTTGTCGTGTGACCGTGGGAGCTCGAAACGCTTAGAAATTGATTTAATCGATTTAATTTTAAATTGATCGTTTAATTCTGTAACTCGCGCATACGATCAAATCAGCTTACGAAACCTGTCCCATTGTGTCCGGAACGCGGGAAAATCCCAGGATAGCCTGTCGGAACGTGAGAATTGGATGTCGTGTGCTTTAACTGTTAAATTGAGATATTTTATTAATTAAATAATATTAAACAATCATATAAATTCATGTTATTATCAAAACCCTAGTCTATCTCCTACAGCCGCCGTTCATATTCATTCAATGGCCGAAATCATCAGATTTTCGTCGCCAATTATCAGTCAATCCACTCACCTATAGCCTAAAGTTTCAACTAGAGAATCGAAGATCTCGTTAAGTACTCTAGATCCAACGGGCGATTTCGCGTGAAGTGATTGTTTGGAGGAGCGTGGGTGCTGCGTTCGTTGGGGGTTCGAACACGTGTCGCGTGCGATGGGGATTGCCGAGCGCCGCGTGGCTCACGGCGGGGGTAGAGGAAGGTGCGGCCTTCGATGCGGTGGTTCACGATCGAGTTGAAGGCGATCATAGGCTGAGCAATTTCGATCCCTAGTTTTGATAATGGGTTCGGCTGTCTTCGTGAAGGCCTGGGATAGTTCGCGTGGGAGAAGAGAGAAGAAGCGGGGTTGTTTCGTGATGAAGGGCTGAGATTTTGGAGATGGTATAGTTTTATATTAAAAAGGGAAATTGTTTTAAATCGTTGTTCAAACTTGTAAAATCCATAACTTTTTCATACGTGTTCAGAATTCGACGATTTTGGATGCGTTGGAATCACAGAGAGACGTACTTCGCAATGGTGCAGTTCCGGAATCATTCCGGGCAAGTAGAAATTTGGGTTAAATCGAACGTTGTTCGATTTAGTT
Source organism: Allium fistulosum (assembly GCA_030737815.1). Classification (NCBI taxonomy): domain Eukaryota; kingdom Viridiplantae; phylum Streptophyta; class Magnoliopsida; order Asparagales; family Amaryllidaceae; genus Allium; species Allium fistulosum. Next base: position 1,136,830,600 of record CM060904.1, read on the forward strand.
TAAATTTCGAACGCTCGCCGAAAACTCAAAGTGAGTTTTTCTCACTCACATCTGGATGCTAGACATTATAAATAATTGATATTTAAATATCTGTGTGGATGGTTGATTATATCAGTGATTATCAGTCTGGATTGATATTTATTTTGTGATGTGCTAATATCTGTGGATGCAGGGAAAAAAAACAGGGTGGAGGGATCCAACTGGATTCCTCACAATGTAGCAATTATTTTATAATTGATAGTGATACCTGTTTATATGTTGTGATTGATAAAATCTGGAATTTTAAATTGTTCTGTGAAATTGTTGTATAAATTATAATTCCAGAATTAAATTATAAATGAATAGATTGGGGATTAAAAAGAAATCAAAGAAATTGATAAATAAAGAATTTAAGGGATAATAAAATTAGAATCTGTTTTGGAATGGAAAATGTAAATTGGTAAATTGGGATTTTAAATATTGGGAAAAATTTATCAATCGTTAAATGTGAAATATAAATTTTCTGGAAACGAATTCTATGAAATTATAAATTGAGTAAAATAACAGTGGTTTATTTTAATGATGAATAGTGATATCCGGAAAAGTAAAATATGTTAAAATGAAGCTTCCGAATATAAATTAATCGTTTTAATTGTAAATACAATATTTTGGAAAGCCGTTTTCTCCATTAGGATTTTATTTAAGTAGATTGAAAATATGGTTTTCAATTAAGAATTCTCTAAGTTTACCTTACTTAAAATGTTTTAATCTGTATTTTAAATTGAATTTCCGGATATGGGAATTGAGTTTGAACTTCGGATGAAGTTATAGATAAGTATGGAATTGGGAATTTATGTTGTAAGCATAAATCGAATTTGAAATAAATCGTTCGGATTTATATAAAGGATACTTTGGAATGTTGAACGGGATAGTGTTTCTCTAGGAAAACCAAGTTAAAGTTTTAAGGTTTCTATTTAATTAAAAGTTAAAGTTTAAATTGTTCAAAGAGTATTTTTAAGAAATTATTATTTTAAAAGGAGAAGTTAGTAAATTTGCTTTTAAAATTATTTGTTTAAGTTATTGGGAAGTTAGTATTATCTTTTAAACTCTACCTATATATTTAGTAAATCAAACCTTTATTTAAATCGAGTTTAGATCTTATTAAATATATTATTTAAACTAGTTTGGAATTTATCTTTTCTATGTAAAGGATTAAAAATTTATATTTTGAGTAAATAAATAGAAGTAATTTTCATATTTTAAAGTATATTTCAGTATAAGTATTTTTAACTGTTTTAAATGCAAATTGTTTTATACTTGGTTATTCCCGATGGGAATAAAAGGGTAAAAGATTTACCTTGTAAAGGAAGAGTTTTGGAAAATTATTTTCAAATGAGTTTTGAAAATGTGAAAATATATCTTTGAAAGATATTAGAAGAAAATAAATAATATGGAGATTATTTATTGTGTGATGGATGTGTATGGATGTTTGTGAACATTAATTGATAGTTAAATCACCGACTATCAATATTGGCCAAATGCGCTGATCGTTTCGAAGAGACCGGGATCGAGTTTCCGTATACCGGGATTCTAGGTCTGGAGACTCGAAAACCACTTCGATCCGGTTTGTACGTTTCGCGAAAACGATTTCGGAGTCGAAGATGGAGCAGTGAAGTGCAAGGGCTAGTCGCTACTAATCCTGAGTATATTTCCAAAATGGATGTAGTAGGGGTAGTGCCTTCGGTTCCGTTCGGACCCGAGACGGACTTATATGGACGAATGCTTTCGTGACATCGTCAGGTGGACGATGGGCATTCTAAGGGATATGTTCTGAAAGGTATCGTTTAGCCTCAAGCCTCATCAACCGGGAATGACTGAAAATCAGGGGTTATGCAGCAAGGCTTCGTGGGTAGCCCCCACTTGAGAGTAAGGTCATCCCTGTCTAGATGTCCCTTTTATTCGGCTTAGTGGTGCGGTTGCTGATCACAACCGTGGGGTGATTTTACTTGGAATTATCCAGTAAGGGATGATTCCGGTCTTGTGTTGCAGGGGAGCGGGCGTACTCCTCGGTACTGTGATCTAGGCCACGTACTGTGACAGGTGGTACCCCAGTGCCTAGTCATTCGATGGAAATCCATTCTCCCTACGTGCCTTGGACGAGTTTTGTTTGTATTACCCACTTTGTGGCTAGTATGCCGGAATTTAATAGATGTAACAATTTCGGCTATTTTATAAGTATTTGTAAATAGACACTATTATAATATCAGAGGATTTTTATAAAAAGTGTTTTAGCTATCGTAAGGTAAAAACCCGACATGTTTATTTGTGGCGCGGTCTTACGAGATGCTTTTGATTTTCAAAGGATTTTTGAAAACTTTAATAATCAATTGGGTGTATTTATGATGCGCTGGTATTCCAGACTGACTCGGGTGTTATTTTATTATAATGCTCGGGTCAGACCGAGTATATTTTCAGGATAGGTTGCTATGGAGCTCAGGAGAGGAGCTGGAGTTCGAGACGTATTTCTCGTACTTGTATTATTCCGCTGCTGTGATTGTTGACTGGCTATGGTTGGTTGTATTGACATACTCTGATGATGATGTATTGTATATAAACAGATATAGTTTTGATTTGAGTAAAGTTCTGTTCTATATATTATATTTTATTTCCGCTGCGACTGTGAGGTTTTGATGTTGTTTAGTTCATTCTTCTTCTTCTACCTTCTTTCTTTTCCTACAATCTGTCTTTTCCGGCGTTCGATCGTCGGCATATTATACTGTTGAGTATTTTGTGTCGATTTTCGAGGGCCGAGAAGGGCGGGTCGTGACAGTTGGTATCAGAGCTTAGATTGGCGACAACCTAGGCTTTGGTGGGAAATTACTCATTTTCAATAGAGTCAATAGTACTCTATTATGAGTTGAGTGTAATAATAGCTATGAGAGCGTACTTGTTAGTGAATATAAAATTGTTTTTATACTGTGTTGACTTATCGGTTGAGTGTTTATGAATTTTGGTCGGTGCGGGAAGTACAACCGTATCGATAGGGGTTTCTAAACTCTTAAACAAGATAAACCGACATAGTATTGTTTTTAAAGTGGGTAAATGAAATAATTTTACCCAAAAATTGTATTTTGATATAAAAGGAAGTAATTTTCTATATTATTTTATGTATTGGATGCTTGTTTGGTTGTTTCTTCTATAATCAAATAAGAAATTAAAACATGATCTAAAATTTGAAATGATATATATAAGAAAATAAGAAATTAAAAATATTAAAATGGTTTATAACCAAATGAAATTGACTGAATATGTTTTAAATAAGAAAAGTAAAAAAATTAAAATTTGATTCAAACTAGAATTTTGACCCCGGAAATTTTGAAAGGGATTTCAAATGGAATTAAACAAAGTTTTGGGAGTTTGACTTTGTGGAAATGTTAGAAATGTTTTCAAAAGCATTTGTAAGAATGGAGTATATTTTGGGGAAATATTTTTGAATAGAAATTGTTTTGAGGTGGATTTTGGAAGTGGAAAGCATTGAACTCACTTCAGTCGCTGGAAAATAATCCTGATGATGCTGGCCACATCATCAGAATTCATTTTTGAGTTTCTAAAGTGATGGATTGCTTCCGTGGTGATTGGTTAAGATATTTGTTTATACTTGTTTATATACAAGTTGTTTTAACAATTTTAAGGGGAAAATTGTTTTGGTAAAAGCAGATTGTTTTGGAATTTGGTATTTGATTTGGATATCAAATGGGAATGTGTTGATTTTGATTTCCAATTGGTTTTGAAATAAATCCGGGTAAATTGAATTCTGGGAATTCTGTTAAAATAAAAATGTGGAAATTGAAATAAATCAACTATAATTTTGAAAGGAAAGTTGGTTTAAGTAAGAAAGGAAAATGAAATTTTCATCCTGAAATTAAAATTTAATTCGAGTAAATGGAAGTAAATGAAGTTATTGAAGTAAATAGAAATTTGAATTTAACTTGGGATAAGTTAAATAAAATTGGGAACTGGAATTAATTTGATTTGAGTTAAGTTGAAAAGCAAAATGACCTTGAAATTGGGGGTCATTGTGTAATAAATTGTACCCATAAACTATTAAGTATTATACTTACAACCTAAAATTTGTGAATTCAAAATGGTGCCAATAACTTCATATTCTTAAGCTATTAAGTGTTATAATTTGACACTGTGGTTATAAAAATGTAAATGAGTTGAAATGAGCAATATAAACTTATAAATAAGTTGAAGAACTTGAGAATGGGCAATTTGATTTTAAACTCAAGTAAAATGGAATTATAATCACAAATGGAAATAATAAATGGAATGGTGAATTCGAACTTAATTTTAAATGGAATGCAAAGTAAGGTGAAACAATTATAAAATATAAAAGAGGTAAGTGAACTGAAGTTAGTAAATAAGTTGAACTTGGATATGGAGAATTAAGATTAAATTGAATTTGGTTTAACTTTGACTAAGATGGAATTAAGCTGAGTATTAAAATTTCTGTTGTGTTATGAATAAGAATGAATGTAATTAAATTCTTATTTAAAGTAGTAAAGGAAATGGTTTAAATTCAGGTGGGCTAAATAAAATTTAGATGAACTTGAATAAATTCTGGAAAGGAATTAAATTGAAAATGCATATATAATTTAGTTAACCTTGAATTAAAATGGGATAAGAATTTAGTTTAATGGAAATTTAATTTAGTTGAGGTGATGATGAATGAAGTAAATGTTTACTCAACTAAGTCCAAAATGATTGTTTGGAAACGAATTAGTTAAATTAAATGGAAGGTGTATGGAAATAAATAGGATTTTGATAGTTGGTCAAAGTTTGAAAGGTAAATAAAATCCAGTTTTGGGATGGAAATTAAGTTTGGCAATAAATGTTGGAAGTGAGAATGAATAATGTAATTAGCTTATAATAGTGATGGTTTGAATTGTAAGTAAATTCAAATGAGAAAAATAATTTAAATGGTCTCTTTGTTGATAAAATAAATCTAAAATGGATTGGATAAGTAGTCAGCATTTAGATTTATAAATGAATTGAAATTTGATTTGGATGAGAATCAAATGAAAATAAAATAAAACTGATTCAAGAAGAAATGGAAATGTGTAGATACTTGAGAGAACTAAAACAAATGATTATGTATAAGCTTTATTGAGTACTCTTGAATGGAATTGTTAGGAAATAAACTAAATGCAAGTGAAATGAATTTTAAATTAATTAATGTGATAAGTAAAAAAAATATAAGAGTTGTAAATAACTCAGGAATGAATGATATTAATGTAAACTTGAGTTGGTTAATGAAATAAAATGTAAGGAAAGTTTAATTTAATTAACAAATTGCATTGGAATAAAGATATTTGGTTTGTGAACCTTGTAATGGAATAAAATTTATATGAATCCAAGTTGGAAATAATTTTAAATGGTTATAAGCTTAAGTGGCAATTGTTTTGCTTGAATGACATGGAAATTTGCATGTATTTGCAATTAAGTGTTTAAAAGCAATTGGAATTGAATTGTGAATAAATTGATAGGAATGGGAACCCATTTCAAAGAGTTTGTATATGAATGCAAGTGAATTGGTTAAGAATAGCAAATGAAATTGATTTTAAATCAATAGGAATGAATTGACCTCTTAATGAGTAATGTTTGCATATGAATGGAAATGGATCATAATTGAAATGCAAATATTTCAAGTTTAAATGAAATTTGATTGTAAATCAAATTTGGAATGTAAGTAAAATTAAAAGGTAAGAAAGGCATATGTAATCATATTGAAGTGGAAATGAATTGGTTGGGATAAATATGAATTGTATAGGGTGAACTTGAATTTAAAGCATTCAAGTGGAATAAAATGAAGTCGAACTTGAATAAGAAATTAAAAGATGATTGAAATCTTTGAATTGTAAATAAAATATGGAAACATTGTTAAACTATGAAGTTTGAGTTTGTAAAGAGGATTTGAAATGTTGTCGAAATTTGTGAAATTGTTTATAAAGATGGTCAACATAGTTAAATTATGAACTATGCTTGGTTTGGTTATGAAATGGATATGTTTGGCTTGCATTTATATTGGAAAGGTTATGAAAATGCTCATATCTTTGAAAACTGATGAGTTTGTTGAGTAAGTACAGGTACGGGAGGCGTTCGAGAGAGTTGGAGCGCGAATATGCGTTATATTAGCCGCTCGCTATTAAAATTTGCTAAAAGGTACGCCTATGCAAATATAATTGGGAAAATGATATATATATTATGATATATTTTGGTTTCCGGCCGTGTGAGCCGATGTATATATATTTGTGTATCCTGCGATATCGCAGAAGCTCCTCCGTGCAAGGGAGACTCCGCCAAAATTTTCAAAAAAATTTGGGAGTTAGAAAATTTTTGGGGTTTTGGGAAAATTTTAAATAACTAGTAGAGTTATTTTGAAATAAAGTTAAAATAAAGGCTTTTAGAGTAAATTGTAGCAATTGAGTTTGGGATTGGGCTAAAGGATTTTGGAAAGTGAATATAAACTTTAGCTAAGCAAATTGAGTAAGTAAATGGGTTGGGAAGTATGTTCCTACCTTAGCAAATTTCGGGGACGAAATTTTTATAAGGGGGGAGGAATGTAACATCCCGTATTTTTAAGCTATTGAATTTGAACATTTAATTCATTTTAAATGTTTAATGTGGATCCTTAATTGATTTTGAAATGAATGGATTCGGGTTCAATCAATGAAATAAGCTATAAATTTTAATTTTAGCAATTCTGGTTGAATTTGAATAATGGAAAATAATGATTAAATATTCGGGATTGGGATAAAATGTTGATTTGGGTGTAAATAACTATAAAAATGGTGTTTAAATGTATTTTTAAGTTCAATTGGTTATAAATAATATTGTTGGATTTTTAGATGAATTTAAAAATCGATAAGTTATTATTTGGGGTTTTAATATTAATTTAATAATAGGATTTAATAATAAAATATTGCAATTAATCAGATTTTAGTCCGGAATGAGCCAGAATGATTTTTAATGTGTTTATAAATTTTATATGATTTATTGTTAAGTTATTAAAATTTTAAAAATGAAATTTTAAGCGTTTCTGATAATTTCAGAAAATCGCCTGATTAAATAGACGAGTTAAAATAGCTTTCCGGGGCACAGTCTCGGAATTCGACGAAACCAGTTCCATTGGATCCGTAATAGTTAGTTATTATCGGATTTCAATTTTCGTAGCGATCGGAGTTGTCGTGTGACCGTGGGAGCTCGAAACGCTTAGAAATTGATTTAATCGATTTAATTTTAAATTGATCGTTTAATTCTGTAACTCGCGCATACGATCAAATCAGCTTACGAAACCTGTCCCATTGTGTCCGGAACGCGGGAAAATCCCAGGATAGCCTGTCGGAACGTGAGAATTGGATGTCGTGTGCTTTAACTGTTAAATTGAGATATTTTATTAATTAAATAATATTAAACAATCATATAAATTCATGTTATTATCAAAACCCTAGTCTATCTCCTACAGCCGCCGTTCATATTCATTCAATGGCCGAAATCATCAGATTTTCGTCGCCAATTATCAGTCAATCCACTCACCTATAGCCTAAAGTTTCAACTAGAGAATCGAAGATCTCGTTAAGTACTCTAGATCCAACGGGCGATTTCGCGTGAAGTGATTGTTTGGAGGAGCGTGGGTGCTGCGTTCGTTGGGGGTTCGAACACGTGTCGCGTGCGATGGGGACTGCCGAGCGCCGCGTGGCTCACGGCGGGGGTAGAGGAAGGTGCGGCCTTCGATGCGGTGGTTCACGATCGAGTTGAAGGCGATCATAGGCTGAGCAATTTCGATCCCTAGTTTTGATAATGGGTTCGGCTGTCTTCGTGAAGGCCTGGGGTAGTTCGCGTGGGAGAAGAGAGAAGAAGCGGGGTTGTTTCGTGATGAAGGGCTGAGATTTTGGAGATGGTATAGTTTTATATTAAAAAGGGAAATTGTTTTAAATCGTTGTTCAAACTTGTAAAATCCATAACTTTTTCATACGTGTTCAGAATTCGACGATTTTGGATGCGTTGGAATCGCAGAGAGACGTACTTCGCAATGGTGCAGTTCCGGAATCATTCCGGGCAAGTAGAAATTTGGGTTAAATCGAACGTTGTTCGATTTAGTTTAAATTTCGAACGCTCGCCGAAAACTCAAAGTGAGTTTTTCTCACTCACATCTGGATGCTAGACATTATAAATAATTGATATTTAAATATCTGTGTGGATGGTTGATTATATCAGTGATTATCAGTCTGGATTGATATTTATTTTGTGATGTGCTAATATCTGTGGATGCAGGGAAAAAAAACAGGTTGGAGGGATCCAACTGGATTCCTCACAATGTAGCAATTATTTTATAATTGATAGTGATACCTGTTTATATGTTGTGATTGATAAAATCTGGAATTTTAAATTGTTCTGTGAAATTGTTGTATAAATTATAATTCCAGAATTAAATTATAAATGAATAGATTGGGGATTTAAAAAGAAATCAAAGAAATTGATAAATAAAGAATTTAAGGGATAATAAAATTAGAATCTGTTTTGGAATGGAAAATGTAAATTGGTAAATTGGGATTTTAAATATTGGGAAAAATTTATCAATCGTTAAATGTGAAATATAAATTTTCTGGAAACGAATTCTATGAAATTATAAATTGAGTAAAATAACAGTGGTTTATTTTAATGATGAATAGTGATATCCGGAAAAGTAAAATATGTTAAAATGAAGCTTCCGAATATAAATTAATCGTTTTAATTGTAAATACAATATTTTGGAAAGCCGTTTTCTCCATTAGGATTTTATTTAAGTAGATTGAAAATATGGTTTTCAATTAAGAATTCTCTAAGTTTACCTTACTTAAAATGTTTTAATCTGTATTTTAAATTGAATTTCCGGATATGGGAATTGAGTTTGAACTTCGGATGAAGTTATAGATAAGTATGGAATTGGGAATTTATGTTGTAAGCATAAATCGAATTTGAAATAAATCGTTCGGATTTATATAAAGGATACTTTGGAATGTTGAACGGGATAGTGTTTCTCTAGGAAAACCAAGTTAAAGTTTTAAGGTTTCTATTTAATTAAAAGTTAAAGTTTAAATTGTTCAAAGAGTATTTTTAAGAAATTATTATTTTAAAAGGAGAAGTTAGTAAATTTGCTTTTAAAATTATTTGTTTAAGTTATTGGGAAGTTAGTATTATCTTTTAAACTCTACCTATATATTTAGTAAATCAAACCTTTATTTAAATCGAGTTTAGATCTTATTAAATATATTATTTAAACTAGTTTGGAATTTATCTTTTCTATGTAAAGGATTAAAAATTTATATTTTGAGTAAATAAATAGAAGTAATTTTCATATTTTAAAGTATATTTCAGTATAAGTATTTTTAACTGTTTTAAATGCAAATTGTTTTATACTTGGTTATTCCCGATGGGAATAAAAGGGTAAAAGATTTACCTTGTAAAGGAAGAGTTTTGGAAAATTATTTTCAAATGAGTTTTGAAAATGTGAAAATATATCTTTGAAAGATATTAGAAGAAAATAAATAATATGGAGATTATTTATTGTGTGATGGATGTGTATGGATGTTTGTGAACATTAATTGATAGTTAAATCACCGACTATCAATATTGGCCAAATGCGCTGATCGTTTCGAAGAGACCGGGATCGAGTTTCCGTATACCGGGATTCTAGGTCTGGAGACTCGAAAACCACTTCGATCCGGTTTGTACGTTTCGCGAAAACGATTTCGGAGTCGAAGATGGAGCAGTGAAGTGCAAGGGCTAGTCGCTACTAATCCTGAGTATATTTCCAAAATGGATGTAGTAGGGGTAGTGCCTTCGGTTCCGTTCGGACCCGGGACGGACTTATATGGACGAATGCTTTCGTGACATCGTCAGGTGGACGATGGGCATTCTAAGGGATATGTTCTGAAAGGTATCGTTTAGCCTCAAGCCTCATCAACCGGGAATGACTGAAAATCAGGGGTTATGCAGCAAGGCTTCGTGGGTAGCCCCCACTTGAGAGTAAGGTCATCCCTGTCTAGATGTCCCTTTTATTCGGCTTAGTGGTGCGGTTGCTGATCACAACCGTGGGGTGATTTTACTTGGAATTATCCAGTAAGGGATGATTCCGGTCTTGTGTTGCAGGGGAGCGGGCGTACTCCTCGGTACTGTGATCTAGGCCACGTACTGTGACAGGTGGTACCCCAGTGCCTAGTCATTCGATGGAAATCCATTCTCCCTACGTGCCTTGGACGAGTTTTGTTTGTATTACCCACTTTGTGGCTAGTATGCCGGAATTTAATAGATGTAACAATTTCGGCTATTTTATAAGTATTTGTAAATAGACACTATTATAATATCAGAGGATTTTTATAAAAAGTGTTTTAGCTATCGTAAGGTAAAAACCCGACATGTTTATTTGTGGCGCGGTCTTACGAGATGCTTTTGATTTTCAAAGGATTTTTGAAAACTTTAATAATCAATTGGGTGTATTTATGATGCGCTGGTATTCCAGACTGACTCGGGTGTTATTTTATTATAATGCTCGGGTCAGACCGAGTATATTTTCAGGATAGGTTGCTATGGAGCTCAGGAGAGGAGCTGGAGTTCGAGACGTATTTCTCGTACTTGTATTATTCCGCTGCTGTGATTGTTGACTGGCTATGGTTGGTTGTATTGACATACTCTGATGATGATGTATTGTATATAAACAGATATAGTTTTGATTTGAGTAAAGTTCTGTTCTATATATTATATTTTATTTCCGCTGCGACTGTGAGGTTTTGATGTTGTTTAGTTCATTCTTCTTCTTCTACCTTCTTTCTTTTCCTACAATCTGTCTTTTCCGGCGTTCGATCGTCGGCATATTATACTGTTGAGTATTTTGTGTCGATTTTCGAGGGCCGAGAAGGGCGGGTCGTGACACACATCCTAAGCTCTCTTCATTCTTCACAAATCCACAAATCCAAAGTTGCAAACTTTCACTCTCTTCTCTTATAAACTTTCTCTAATTAGAGCACCTCTCAACTAGGCTTTGCCAAACTCGAAGGCAAGTCTTAAAACATCATTAAAAAACATGTTGGCAACGGTATTAACATGAAATGGAGCACATAAGGCCCTACTTGGCTAGGCCGTGAGCCTTGGAGGGATAAATGGCCTTAGGTCGTGAGCAAGGAAGGGGATGGAAGGCCTAGGCCATGAGAAAATGGAAGGGGGAGGTTGGTTTTGTTGCTTGCTTGAATGTTGGTAGGAAGATGGTAGTGTTTGATTTGAATAAATGTGAGCTATCTTACCTTGAATGAAAACAAAAAACTTGATAATTGCTTGTTGAAAAACTTGTTGAATTGCTTGCTAGAAACTATGATAATAGACCATAACTAAGTAAAGTTATAAACCTATATTTGTATGCTTGGATAGCATATTATTTTTATATTGGTTGCTCCTTGAAAGGCCTTGGTTTATAGGATTGAATGATGTTAAATATGGAATTTTCCGTATAGCGATAGCCGCTATAAACGTACTTTTGAATCCCTTAACTTTAACCCGTGTAATTTGGTGATTTATGAGCTTATCTTTGTATAACTTATATTAGTTGTTCTCCACACTTCTATAAATGTTTTGGGTATCGCCGAATTAGTTAGGAAAGTTATAGAAATAATGAAACAAAGTTGTCAAAGATTGAAGCTAACTGGTTTCTATATCGATACTTTTAAATTCCTTACTTAAGAAAGAGGGAATTAGGGAAAATGACAAATTTTGAAAAAAAAATTAGGCTGAAGGACATCAAGTTTCATTTTTAGGCTTTAGGACTAATGCTAGTTATAATTAGCATTATATTCAACTTTTACACCATACAAAATGCTAGTTATATCTAGCATTATATTCAGTTTTACACTATACAAAATGCTAGTTATAACTAGCATTGTTCTTCAGCCTAAAAAACAAACTTATTGTCCTTCAGTATAAATTTTTTTCTAAGTTTGTCCTTGTGCCTATTTTCCTGTTTAAGAAATAATGTTTATTTTTGTAGAAACTTCTTTAGGGGTTTCTTCACCATTTTAACAAGTAAATAATATATTATTCTTATTATAAAAATTTTGAAGCTTAAATTGTTCGATAGCTAGTTGAAAAAAGTGGTAAAGTTATAGTAAAATAGTCGTTATACGATCACTTTGAAAAAATAACTTATTTTCGGAAATTCATATAAAATAATTTAAATATATTGTTTAGGATTTTTCTAAATGGTTTTTAAGTACCCAAAGCATACTAACTATTATAAAAAGAATGGATCAAAAATTATTGGTTAACGCATCGAAAACTAGGTGCAAAGTTGTAGCAAAACATGTTAAAAACATGCAACAAAACTTTAGACAACATATCTGGAAATACTATCTTGGATGTTGGAAACTATAAATTGTGTAAAAATGATATTTAAATTAAGTATTTTTCTCTACTCTTTTTAGTATTTTTTTCTAACTTATATTAGAGTGTTTTAAAATTGGTTTCATATTTAAATATATTTATAACAATTAATTATGAATTTTTAAAGCAAGTGGCTTTTAAAATAAAACATGTTTATTTTGGATTTTTCAATTATTTCCAAACTGGTTATTTTTACATAATATTCTATATAAACAATTACAATATATTTTAAGTAGTTTAAAAGTGTTTTAACACATTAATAAGTATTTTTAAGGTATTCCTATATATATATATATATATATATGTTTTGAAAAAGGTAATTGATTAGGCTTAACTTTAAAAGCCGATGAATAGACTTATCTATTTGTGAGATTCAAGAATGAAGTATCTAGGCAAGGCTTTGATGTAACTAGTGCTCTAACTTACTTGGCTTCACTCTTGGATAAGGAATAGTTAAGTTGAAATATCAGAAACGAGTTAAGTATACAAACATTGATTTATAAAAGCAATTATTTTAACTAGATAATCGATTAGTCGCCTATCGAACTTAACCAAATATTATTAACTTAGATCTTTAAAAAGAACGTTTTAAAGATGATATAAGTATAGAGATAGTTTTGGGTTGCAGTAAACAATGTTTTAGTAACATTTGTTTTTAACCATTATTATTAATCATACTTAGGAATATAATTAGATATTTACTAACGAATATTTAGTCGATAACTATAAGTAAATGGTTTTGGGTTTGTTATGACAAACATTTAAGTAACAATTGTTTTTAACCCTCAAATGTGAATGTTTTAAAGATGATATAAGTATAGAAATAGGTTTGGGTTGTAGCAAACAATGTTTTAGCAACATTTGTTTTTAATCCTTATTATTAACCATACTTAAGAATATAATTAGATATTTGATAATGAATACTTTAAGGTTAAGTATAAATGAATGTTTTGGGTTGTTGTGACAATATTTTAAAAAACACTTGTCTTAAACCCTTATGTACTACTAATACTTTTAAAAGCAAGTTTAAAGAGAAATGTTTTTAAAGTATGAAATGGATTTGGGTTTGTTGTGACAATGTTTGAGTAACATTTGTCTTAAGCCCTTTTAAATGTAAGTAAACTTTTAAAAAGAGAGTTCTAGTGATAATGATTAAATGTGAAGTGTTTTGGTTTGTAGCAAATAACGTTTTAGCAATGCTAATTTTTTAAACTCTTGAGTTATATTTAAAGTGGAAAAATATTATAAATATATTTAGTTTTTTAATAATAGAATTTTAAAGATAATAACAAATACAGAATCTTTCTGGAAAAAGATATAAAAGTATGTATAAAATATAAAATAGAGAAAGGTTTATAGTAACAATGTTCGAGTAGCATTTGTTCTTAACCTCTTTGAAGTGATTTGTGAATATACTTATACTGTTGAGATAAGTATATGAATACTTTTGAAGTATTGAAAAGAGTATAAATAAATAATGAGTAATATGATACAAGTATATATCTTTTATAAAGAGAAATTAAATACACACACACACAAGTATATGAAGGAAGTTTTAATTAATAAAGGAGTATTAATCAATTAAGGAAGTTTTGGTTAATGAAAGAAGTTTTACTAATAAAAGAGATTTTAATTAATAAAGGATATATTAATTAAAAAAAAGATTAAAAGTCGTTTAGGTGACTTCGTGCTTTGTATGAATTGATAGTGCTTGTATGTTTACTTGCTTATAGAAAGTATACGAGATTTAGTTCCCTTATGTGATCATTCACATTGTTGTTGAATATGACCAAATTCATCGACTTAGTCTTGAGGAGACCGGGATCCGTAAGTGTTCTACTTATCGAAAACCACTTCAAGGCTGAGATACGCATTCTATCTCTGGGAAGTGGTTATGTTCAAGATGGTGGAACCCATGGGTGATTTCAAGATCTGTTCGAGATGCTCGAATCCATTTAGGGATTCATGGTCTGTTTGAGTAATGAAGACTCGTGTGAAATATGTCGAACATAGCCTCGACATTGGAAAAATTACTAGACATAGAGTCGGCTGCACAATCTAGGGGTTTTGCTAACCCAGAGGGTTACATGAACTCCGTTATCTAGAGTATGCTTATAGATGTTGCGTGCGGGGAGTTGATGATACTTAGGTTCCACGTGGTTCACTCGTTCGGATGTAGGCTAGTTGTGTTTTCTTATGGTATACTTTATCTAGGGATATAACACTCTCAGATGGTATATTCTGATTCTTGTCATAAGAGATCCGCTTCAGTTTTTAAGCTGAAAGGCATCTTTGTGGAAAATCCATTTATACGAACCTACCTTAGTGGTTTTAAATGTACCCTATTATGCTATTGAATGTAATCAATGTAACCATTTAGGCTATGTTATATATTTATTTTCAACCCTAGACATTATTATAATATCACTAAAATTTCTTACGAAATGGTTTGGTTATCATAAGGTAAAAACCAGTCTGTGTTTATTTGCAGCGTGGTCTTACAATATGCTTTTATTTTTTAAGGGTTTTATAAATATAATAATTCAAATGACTTGAATTTCTCATGCTGGTTTACCAGACTGATCCCGGTATTATTTTCTTATGATGCTCGGGTCACTCCCGTGTATATTGCTAGATTTCGTTGATGTTCATGGAGCTCTTGGAGAGGAGCTAGATGATTGCCTACTGTAGTATTCTAATTTCTGCTACATTGCTTTGTTTATTTTTATCACCAATTGTGAGAATATGCTGTTATAACTATCCAGACTGATGATAACTTAGTTTACTCTGATTACGGCCTCCATGCAGTATTCCTGTGTAAAGATCTTTTTGAGGAATTATATATTATCATTCAGCATCTGAGATTTAGATTTTTTCGTTCTCCTCTTTCTGTTCATTTTTTCTTTTACCCTAAAGTTCTGTCTTTTTTGCACTTGGGTGCTCGGTACGTGAATACCGTGGATGTATCAGTATTGACGTTCGAAAGTCGAAAGGCGATCGTTACAATATCGCTCCACTAACTTCGAGATGCTTTGGTTGTTATATGCCAATAGTCTATTCTAAATCATTATTTCAAATTTTCCGTTTTATCACATACGTACCAAACACAAAGTCATACTAAGCAATAATTTTATAGTAAATTCGAACCAACTTGAGCACATCGAATGGTGAATCTATTACGTTAATTTTAACAATTTAAATTCATGGTAATATTCTTATCAATGTAGCTCATTATATTACAACTATATTCATCTTTATCTTAAAGACACAGTTGCAGCCAATGGATCATATCCGTTCGGGTACAACTATCAAAATTGTATTTTCCTAAAGTACTTGGAATTTATTTCGGATCTATGCATCATACCATATCATAGAGTCAATATTCTTAATGGTTTAATTAAACCACTGAGGATTATTTATTCTTGATATTGACAAGAAATTCATGGTTTCTCTTTAATGTACAAGAATACTCATTAGACGTTCTAATGTATTATATTCATTTTGGTTCGTTCAGTTCCATTTCATTCCTTCTAATCAGTTTTATCCTTGGATTGTATTCACATTCATTTTATACCAATAATTTCTCAAAGAAATTCCTTTACTATGAAGTTGGTATTCCTTGAAACAACAGTTGTTTCGTAGCGCAATGAGATGAGCATTCATAAGCATTTTATGAATTGCTTTATATAAAATTGATTTTACATTAGTTCACAATATATTTATGTTCACAACATAAATTAGTCATGTAACTAAATTTGCCTTATATAAAACTGATTTTGTCTTGCACACACTTCTCGTAAAAAATAGTACCTACGGTTATAGGTGCCATGAGTAGAAGCAGACATGCACAACTTAATTCCTCTCATGAGTTTACCGGTCCGCCGGGTTCTCCCGAGTATATTAAAAAAACATAAATTAGTCATCTAATTACTATTATTCTCAAAATTCTCTTAGGACGATTCATACAAGATCCCTTATGTACAATTATTATGTGCGATCTTTCGACTCGTAGAACCTACCAGCAAAATTAAGTAGTATTAGATTCGTCATAAAGTAGTGGTTATGCTGCTGGATGCTTGCATAATCAGGTAGTTGTACTTTAACTGTTTGTTAAAATGTCAAATCCAACAAGTATTAAATCCAAATACGAATAAGGTAAAATTTGGTATTGAAAACTAAGTAGGTAAATAACGAAAGCAGGAAATAGTAAAGGACACAGAGAATTTACGTGGTTCGGATGTTAAGGAATCCTACGTCCATGAAGGGAATTTCTCTTTCTTCCTTTTCATTAGTTTGGTACAAGTTTTCATAACAGAGAGTACAATGAAACCTTTAATGTATTCAAAAAATAGAAAAAGGTGAAAAATCCCTTTCATTCTACAATGTTTTTTCTATTTATAGTATTGGGACATACGCAGATTGCTAGAATTCTTTTCTCGCTGTTATGCTTCAGCCCTTAGATTCTGCTAGATGTCATCTATCTATGCTGCCTGTTTGAATTATCTAGATTGCTGATGTGTCTTTGGTGGAAAGCTTGAGTTGAAGGTGGAAACTCTTGAAATTAGAGCGGGAACATTCATAATTGTGCCGGGAGAATTCAAATTTGAATTAGCTTTGCATGTGACTCCTTAGAGGGAGATATTAAGTGTTACTCATTGGCTTAGAAATACTGTCATCGCATTTGTACCGACTTATGTATGATTCTCGCATGGTGCTGCGGTGCTTGTACCTTTGCTACTTATCTAATTTTCACTTATTTGTTTGACATCGTATCGAGGTGAAGTTTCACTACCCTGCCTTATCTTGGGTGTTAGTTTGTTGTGATTCAAGTTGACCTCATTGCCGATGTGCACAGATTGTTGATAGAGGTGGAGAGGTTGGTTTCTGTCGTTTGCCTGTGAGTGTGGATCTGCGTTGGAGCGTCGTTTGAGTGGTCCTATGCACAGTCCTCTGGAATACTCTGACTCCTTATGGTACTACTTAGGTTGCCATTAACATGTGCAGTGCAGATTCGTCCCCAATGGTGTTGAAAGAGTATAAGTTTTGCTAACAGCGCAGTATAGTCACCTGTGCTCTTTGGCTTGTGCGTGCAATGTATTATTGTTCATGCACAGCCTTTTTTGTTTTCCTGTGATGCTTCGTATTTCCGAAGCAGCTAATGACATTACTGCGCGGTATCTATGTTTTGCTTTAGCTTTGTGCATTACAGTTGCCTCTTGCTCCATCTTTATGGCTCATCTTTTGAGCATAGTATTTCATACCCATTTTTGCTTATTTCGGCTGTGGTCGACTAAGGTTAAGTGTAATGACCGCAGGTTGGTTCTCTATGTAGTATCATTTGGACTGCTTTTAATTTTTTCTCCTTTTATCTTGATTTTAATTGAAGGCGCAGCTTTCTCGGTTATGCACCTTATTTGTTTCTCCCTATAATAATGCGAGAAATTAATATGTAAAATTATTTACTTTCATTTTATATTCTATGAGCTTATCTATACATGCATATCTAATACACATGTCCATGTATGTGATAATTCATCGGTGAATATGACAAAGTACATGGAACCGTTTTGGTATTAATAGACTTAAGATTACATACATCTATATCTATCAATCCAAAGAATTCATCAACTTTTATGACGCTCCACTAAATCATTGCATAACCCTCAACTATTTGAGATATAATTAACTAGTATCATATGATTCATAATCATATAATAAAAATTTATTTATTAAAACTACGGCTTATTCCATAATACAAAAATAACTGTAAATAATTTTAGATACTTAAGTATTTTCCAGTGTATCACTTTTGTTGTGAAAACAAATACCACATTATAGTTTTTATTTCATAACGAATATTCATAGTATTCACATTGAAATATAATTATGTCTATTTTTCAATCGACGTCAAAAAATAGTCTTTATTTTATGAAGATGTCTGGTATGTTTTACGAAAATAAAATTTCATAATTTGATGCAATCCATAACCGCTATATGACATCTCTTAGTATTTCCACCATTACTATAATAGCGTACACAATTTAGAGGTCCATCATTCACTTAATATAGATTATTTATTTCATATACTGCGACTAGTTTACAATGGAGAGTTCTTTGATCAAATATCTTAAACTCAAAGAAATAAATCTCATAGAAAATAATATTTTTGTACGAAAATATATTTCAGAATAGAAATCATGTTTCTTATTCCAATGTTAAGAATTAATCATTCAAAATGCATCTACTATTGTACATTCATTTTTCTCTCTAAATGGTTGAACCATTCAAAAGAATATCCGTACTACAATATCATAAGGAACTCTTTACAAAAGTGCATTTGATCATTCTTAACATTTAAGGACATCAATTATATTGCACTTCGCTTAAACTGATTAAACTAACATTTCAGCAATCGAGTTCTTAGATTTATATTGTAGTTTTGGTCTTGTGTTACATTTAACATAATAAGATCTTTATTGTAATCAATCAAATCAAATACTCGATCTTTCACTATGGTTTATTTGCGTATTTCAAACGAACTAATTTCATCGAAATATCATACGATACGAACTGTGATCGTTCACCATATAACATTATATGCGATTGTATATAGACCAAATATCCATAGTCTTATATTGCTTTTGAGTTTGGAACTCATAGAATGCAATACACGGTTTCGACCAAATAAATACCTAAGCAACCAAATTACGAACGTATTAAGTAGTTGTAAAATTAGGTACTTACATGGATGTAGAAGACATTAACATGCAAGAAGCATTTAATAGTAAGTATATATTATATTTCTCTTTGTCAATCTTCAATTCAGTTCATTTGTTTATCTTAATTGATAAATGTTTTATTAATGTAGACTATTGTAACATTGTATAACATATGTTCTTATAATATTAGAAAGGTTAAATATTATCATTTATTTTATCCATTAGGATCCCACTAGTCTTTTATGTTTTGCCAAACCCTAAGTTGAAACTTGGAAGTATTTCGACTTCATTAGTGGGTGTTAGAACTCGTATGCCTTGGGATTCTGACCTCGTGGAAAGCTTTACAAATCATTGGTCTGCATATGATGGATGACTCTTTATCGATTGTATCACATACAACTTTTAACCCATGGTTCCTTATCCTAATCTCGCATTAACCTTGAGGAAAGCTCAATAAGTAAAGTGGGATTATTCGCTTGGACCTATCATTTCGTGAAGGTCTAAGTATAGTGCACATAACTTGAGGAAAGCTCAAAAAATCGTGTAGTTATCTTATCTATTCAATATATTTATAGTACTACACATAACATCCCCAGCTTGAGGAAGCTCAACAACTAAAGGGTATGTAAGTAATCTATTGATATATAAATGATAGAGGACAACATTATATTAAAGATTCATAATCTTCAGTATATTATATTGAGTTATATCAAATTATGGAATAATGTATTTCTTATGAAATACCCTCATGATTTAAGTGTTGGACACATCAAAAATCACGGTATTCATACATATACGTATTTATTTCTTCCTTAAGTCTATTTAGGGTTTCTTTAATGTTCCACATTTATTTTATACATTCATATCATGTAAGTTTTATTATTATAACTTTTATATTTCATATTACTTATATAATAGTCTCATGTTTAAGATTATATTAAAAAAATTAATTAATTTTAATTATTTAACTCTTTAATTAATTTTATATTAGTATTACAGTACAACTTTACATTGGACATGTCTACTATAACCTTTATAGTGTATACTATAACCTTTAAAGTATAACACATATATCTTATATATGTGTATTTTTATTTACTTAATTAACCTTTAACTAATTCTTTAATTTAATCAAATTATAATGATTTCAAAATTTTATTTTATATACATACATGTATAATTATGTTATCTTAAACACTTTAAAATAACATATCATATATCAATATATATATAATAAATGCATATAAATATTAACTAATTAACCTATTAAATTAATTCACTTTATTAATCTTATTAATAAATTTTAAAATTGGTATTTATATATTTTCAAACATTTTTAAAATATCATTATCTTGTCTTGTTTGATGATAACAAATATGTTTGTATATTGATTTTGTTTTCAGAGTATGCTACATTTTAGAAATCAAAATGTTACAATTTTGTTTCTAATTGAATTGTCAACCGATATATCTCATATGTCTGATTTACACGTATTACATTTCAAACACATCTAGTTTTATTTATAAAGGAATATGTATTTATTATTATTATCAAGAGGAAATATTGTTAGATGTTGCATCTAATTTCCTTTTAATGATAATAATAAATATATATTATATCTAATGTGTTTGTCAAGAGTTGTATATTTATAGGTTTTTGTCATAAAATACCGATTATGGAGAAGTTTCCTTTCAGTATGCAATCTCATCTGATTTGGAAATTCTGTCTATATGTATGTTTATATTTTCAGACAAAGAATGGTTAAATGGGATCTATTACCATCAATTCTCACTTCAACCTTGTCGAAACCAAGGTGAATAGAAGAGAAGGAAGTACAAGAGATGATAACACCAACAAATCCTTTCGAAGGAGTCGAGGGATGCTACAGCCAAAAGTCAGATATGTTATAAGCTTTCGATGAGGTCGAAGGGGTCGAAAGCACCCTTTCGGTTCAATTACTTCCTTTTAAAACAAATGCTTTCGCCTACATGAAGACGTTTCGAATAAGTGGAGGAATACCTTTCGAAGGCAGCAAATAACAGCCACTCACATGTGCGCCACTTTCGAAACCAAGGGTTTCGCCTTCATTCAAATTACTCAAAAAGATTTTTTGTTGGAGCAACCCTTTCAAAAGCATGACTAAGCCTTTCGAACCGGACGAAACCTTTCACAACCAGGAGGGGTACCACGTCAATTCATATGCATGTGTTCGTAAGTTACCTTCCACGTTGAAACCCTCAACATTTTAACACTTTCGAAACCCCAAAGAATTACCTGTTGACAGAGTCGAAATCTTATGCTTCTTCTTACTTGCAACAACAAAGCAACATATGATGGAGAAGTGCACCTACCCCTTTTGATGAGGATGAAATCACTCAAGTCCATTCAAATGCAATGCAAAAGAATGCCCAAACATTGATGACAACGAAAGGTCTACAAGGCCGCCTTTCGACCAGGTTGAAAGCACTGACTCGAAAGGTGCCATCCTGCACCTATAAATAAGACCCTAGGGGTCTGGTTTAAGTGATCCGATTTCTTCAAATCCATTCTTGTATTTTCTTAAAGTTGTAAATGCTAATTTTGAATCAAATTGGGAACTTGATTAATTTGTTCTACATTAGTTTAATGGAAAGCAAGATTATGGAAATTTGAGATATTTGGCTGATTTGATATCTCTGTTAGATTCAGTTTATAATTTTCTTATGTCAACTTGATTGAAGGGCCACTATTAGAGTGAGTGAAACCATTAGTTTAACCAATATCCTTAGAGCCTTAGCCCCTATTCTCAAGCTGTTGAAAGGTTAGCTTCCGAAGAAGTCAAAACCAATCTATCCAACCCACATCCTTAACTCATTAAAAGCCAACCTTAGGGTCGCCTCAACTGATTCAATATGGGGGTTTCGACATAGTACTAAAGTAGATTAACTGGTTCGAAAGGCAATATAAGAAGGGTTTCCAGTGTTTCATCTAAATCAAAAGGTCTAATAAGAAGGAGTTTCAAGCACAATAGCCTATACGAAAGGAAAACTGAAGAGAATAGAATGGATCATAGCCATCGTAACCTGATTGAGAAGTGTCGACTACTTTCATCTTTTTGAAAGAAGGTCTCGAAAGAGTCATCTACACTTTAAATTCAACTTTGGGGTGTTGATAAGTTTTCTTGTTAACATTTTTGGCCCTAGAAGGAGGGGTTGAACCTCCGACCTTGTTGAACTTTCAACTCCGCTTACCATTAACCCGATCTTATTCCAAGCTTGCCAACTTTAAACTTTACATCATCATGTTTAGCAAATTCAAAAGATCCGAGTAAGGATCCTCAGAACCACATCTAATTGGATTCTCCTATGGAATAGTTAATGATTCAAATCTATATGAAGAACAATTATTAGGAATGGGGCTTTAAGGATCATAAGGAAAAAGAAAGTTGAATTTTATGATCCAAATAAATGGAGTTTAAACCCTTTTCATATTGGCCCCACTCCTATCTTTGCTTTGGAGAAATGAAAAATGAAAGTGATGACTTGTTTAATCAAATGAGGAAAATAAATCAATTCTACACCAAAGGCACAATCTTAAATAGGGAATAATGGCTGACTACAACGCCTTTGCACTTAAATGACATCAAGCAACAAGTAGGACACTGCCTACACAAGAAGTTCAAAGGGTTGTAAAAAGAAAGATGATTAGTGAGGGTGAAGTTTCAGAACCAAGTAATAAAAAATTCAAAAACCATCCTCAGAAGACAAACTTCAAATCGAGACACCTTAGGGAATGCAATTTAACAACATCAATCGAGAATGTTTACCTGCTAACCAAAGAAAACCTCAACTATTGGCTATCACAGAAAGAAAGCCTAAATATGAAAGAAACCTAGGAGGATCCTATTGCCACTACCACATGATGAATGGTCATGAAACAAATAAATGCAAAGCACTCGAAGGAATGATAATCAACTTTTTCAAACAAGGCAAAAGTAATGGGGTTTGTAAAGAGATCCTAGGTGAAGTCAATAAAGAACTACTTTACTAAGAAAAATCTACATGGTTGGGAGTGAAATTCTCCTTGCATTTGGACATTACCTTAAACGGTCAAAGCCTTTGTCCGCGCCGAGTTGGCCAGGTCAAAGTGCCTTCTGGAGGGAGGTTAGAGTAAGCCTTTATCCGTGCCATGCTATGGCCAGGTTAAAGCATCGACAAGCCCTTGACCACGCCATGCTACGGCCAGTTCAAGGCACCTCCTGGAGGGAGGACGGAGTAAGCCCTTGGTCCCACCATGCTATGGCCTGGCCAAGGCACCGAACAAGCCCTTGATCATGCCCCGCTATTGCTAGGTCAAGGCACCTCCTGGAGGGAGGATAGAGTAAGCCCTTGGTCCTGCCACGCTATGGCCTGGCGAAGGGACCAAACAAGCCCTTGCTCGTGCCACACTATAGCAAGGTCAAGGCACCTCCTGGAGGGAGGTTGGGTAAGTCCTTGGGTCTTGCTTGTGGATAAGCTAACCAAGCGCACCAGGCAATAATGGACTAAGACGTCCAAGCCCGGGAAGCGGCAAATCAAACGAAGGATTGAGACGGCCGAGCCTGAGAAGCGACATATCAAGCAAGGAACTAAGACGTTCGAGCCCGAGAAGTGGTGCATCAAACAATGGACTAAGACATCCAAGCTCGAGAAGCAGCAAATCAAACAAAAACAACAACATGCAAAGCCTAAAGGGTAACACATCATAAAAGTCAAAACCCAAGGAGCAGTATAGGGCAAACGGCTTGAATAAGAATCTACATCTTCCGACTAATTATCAAAAAAGAATTCCAAAATTCACTTATTAAAACTCGAATCTGGGTTTTGGGCCTTTTATTAATAAGTTCGGGACTTCACTTATTAATACCTAAATCAGGGTTTCGGGACTTTACTAATAATTTATAGTCTTCATCATACCCGAATCTGGGTTTTGGCACTATTACTACTAATTACTGGGCTTCGATCATTAATGCCTGAATCTGGGCTTAAGATCTTTATGAAGATTATTATTATGGATTTCTGGTTATCATCCACTAATACTCGAATTTGGGCTTAAGATTTCTATTATGAAGGCCATTTCTGGTTATCATCTGTAAAACCCGAATCTGGGTTTCAGATCTCTTACTATTGACTTATGAATTTCAATTATTAATTCCCGAATCTGAGTTATTGGGCTTTTATTACAAACTTTCAAACAATGATTTCTAGACTCCTATAACACGACTATTATCGAATTCTATTAGCTATCTGGAGGAGATGAAATTCTAAACATCTATAATTAAATCCAAAATTGAATTTATGGTTTTCTACCATTGGATTTCTTGCTTTACCAATATAATTGAAGTTGAATTCCTAGTTTTCTCTCATCGTTACCAAAGATGGGTTTCAAAACGTTCGACCGTATTCAATTACTTTTCACTTATTATCATATGTTCACATAATGATCTGTTAACCTCCTCAAGTAATGTGGATAAACTTCTATATAGATTTCAAGCTAATGATAAGGAATATTGTTTATTTCGTGCTTTTTAGGGAAAGAAGATCAATAAAGAGGGTTGAAAGATCCAGCAAATACAATAGTCATAGTACAAATTATCAGAAAGTTGATTCAGAAACAACATTATAAGAAAGGACTACAGTCCAGGTGATATTTACCAAATTTTCGTAATTTACATAATGTATGAAATAATCTACAAGTATATGGTACAAATATATATTTCACAAATCTTAAGCAGCCTTACCCAGATTTTCGACAATTAAAGGATCAATGATGTGATGAATTGCAATACGAAGAACTTCCTAAAGCTTCATCTCTTTTTTCCTTATCTTATCGGCGTCACCAATAGATTCGATATGAGTCTTTAAAGCTCGATTAAAGGCTTTATTTGCAGCTTTGAGAGTTTTATTTTCCCTTTCTAAATCAGCAATACGCGTTTGAAAAATATATTTTCGCGTTCGAGTTTTTGAATTCTAGTTGCATACTCATTTATGCTCTGCGAGTACCTCACTTTCAGTTGTTCGTCAAAGTATTTCATCATCTCAAATTTGACTTTCTTGCACCATTCTCCTACTACCTTCTCGTCTAAGCCAGGAGGAGGATTAGTCATAGTAGGAAACTTTTGGATGGCAAGGGAAATAGACCTTGTGGATTTTGTGACAAATGAGAGAAGCTAGTTGTAACATCCCCCTACTTAAAGGCCCAAAACTAACGGCTACGGATGTTACAGTCATCCATAGTTATTAATCCTCGGTGACTAAATACGGCGGTGCTTGATTTATTGATACACAGATCACAAGAATATGGAAAAAATTTAACAATTCAAAAACATATTTCCATATTCCATTCAAAACATTTCATGTTCATTACATAATCCCAAAACGTTAATCACGTTCAATAAAATATAATTATTACACATATGCCAAGGGCGACATATGAAGATGCCCCTTGGTTGATCAGAGTATATAACAAGGCTAGTAAATCTGCCTTTACATCCAAATACACAGCGAAAAAGGATAGCTCTAAATAACTAACTGAATCCAGCATGCCTCCGGAATCTTTATTCGTTTAAGAAGAGAACCTGAAAACCTTAAATCTCAAACTGCTCAATCAATTGAGCACCCGAGAGTTTAAGGGAAAAACAAAAACTTCAAGTCAGACATAAAGCCTGGTATGAATAATAATCTAACATCTCAATCCTTTTAAATAT
Organism: Allium fistulosum; assembly: GCA_030737815.1. Lineage (NCBI taxonomy): Eukaryota > Viridiplantae > Streptophyta > Magnoliopsida > Asparagales > Amaryllidaceae > Allium > Allium fistulosum. Next base: position 1,136,856,493 of record CM060904.1, read on the forward strand.
CTAGTGAGACTACGCCGCTTAGCAGAATGGGTTTTCCCCTCACTAGTTTCCTAAAACTTTTATAAACCATATATTGTGCTCTTGCATCGACAATGGTTAAAACATACACTTTAAAATATTATGATAATATGCATACATAAAAACATTTAGGATTTCCCATCCCAGTTTAAGTTGACACCTTGTCATAAATCATAGTTTTAGGGTCACTATTAACCTATTAGTTTTCATGGGTTTACTAATAACCTTTTCCATTGCACTTGAACATCTTGTCCTAATCCATAGTTTTCATGGAATCACTAAGAATTTATAGGTTCCTACCATTTAACTTAATTAATTCATGGGTCCCCCTAAACCTATTAGTCATTCCAGTAACTAATCCCCTTATCCTAGTTTTCATGGGTTGACTTTAGAACCTATAGACTTATCCAGTAACTCACTTCTCATCTTAGTTTTCATGGGTTGCCTAGGAACCTACTGATGCTTCCATTAACTTCTTTCATATCCTAATTTTCATGGGTTGACTAGGAACCTATTGACTGATGTCAATTCTTAATCTGGATATAGTTTTCATGGGTTCACTATAAACCAATTAGCCCCTGCCAACCTACTTAATACATAGTTTTCATGGGTTTACAATAAACCTGTTGGTTACCTCCAATATCTACATAATCATAGTTTTCATAGGTTTACTATGAACCTATTTCCCGGACAACTTCAAGGTTAGGCATCCTATATTTTGGTCTCCCTGACTCCCTGGATGTAATTCTACTCGGTTAGGAGTTTAATCAAATTATATTCACTACCGGGTTAACCTAACTGGTTCTTCTACCCCTTTATCCCCAAAATACAGTTATGGGTTCTTTATCATGTGAATATATTCATATTTTAAGAAGCAAACATAACAATTTAACAATACCACTCCTGTAGGTTTAAGGTCCTTGAAATACATTTCACGTAAAACATAGTTAATCCCTTTAACTTATATTTTTATCAAGGCAATACTTCTTCAAATTTACATACTTAAAGCCCTTTCAAAACCTCTTTATTTAAGCCATGGCTTTCTCCTTTAAAAATTTGAGTTTGGGCTTTAAACCTTTCGACTCCTTTGAAATCCTGCTTTCGACCTCATAGTATGATCTCCTTCGAAAGCATTAAAAGCTAACTTTAAAACATCAGGCTCCGGCCTTTCGAATACTTTAAAAAAAACCTTTCGAAACCTTTCGACTTTGTTAAAGTATTATCACATAAGGATAAAAGTATAACTTTGAATCCATTTGAAAATACCCTTTCGAAACCAATGAAGATTACCCTTCAAAACCATTGAAAGACCCTCTTTCGAAAGCATTAGGTTTATACTTAAACATTATCGTTGGGTCAAAGTGAAGATAGGCGAAAGCACCTCTTTCAGAATCATTCTTTACTTCAAAAGTATTGGGAAAGTTTGATGGTGATGAAACCATCATTTTGAAAGTATTAAAACATCTGGAAAAGGTAAATTGAAGGTTAGCTTCGAAACCCCTTCCGAAACCATTGCCATCGAAACCCCTAACCCCTTTCGAAAGCATTAGGAAGTGGCTTGTACTTATAAAAATAACTGAACCTTTCGACAACATTGATGTCTTCAATACCATCGGAAGGTCATCAATTCTAAGAAGGGTTTCAACTTGGTCAAAACTACCCCTTCCGAAAGCTTTAAACAAAATTTAAGTATCTCCTTTGGAAGCTACTTCTTTTAAAACATAGACAATAGCTCTCTTTCGAAAGCCTCTTTGAAATACCCTTCCGAAACAATAGGTTTCGACTACTTCGAAACCCATTTATAAACAGGCAAGCGCTTTTCTTTTAAAACAAAATAAAACAAAGGAACCAACCCCTTCGAAAGCTTCCTTTCGACACCTTAACTTATGCCTTTCTCTAATCCACTACGTACCATCGAAATGATACCATGTGTATTGGTTTATTGGTTTCGTCTTAGAAGGTTTCGAATAGGTTGGGGGTGGAAGGTCTGAGTTGGAGGGTCCTTCTAAAGAAGGCGGAACCCCTTTTTCCTAGCAAAAAGGCTGTTTTTACCAAATAAAGTAAACTTTTTGTAACTAATTTGATCACTTGTAAACACATGATTGGTTACATTAAACTTTCAAATATTTTACAAAAAGTTGCCGCATTTTCTCAGATATAAAAACATGCTAACTTTTAATAATTAAGCCCTTTCTAATAACAAAATAATTAAATTATTTAGGTCCTCCTTCCAAAATAATTTAATTTCCATACTAAATCGCTTAGTAAAAATCCCCAAAAATTCCAGAATTAACTTTAATCATGTTATCTAACATATCATAATTTCAGACCCAAATTTTAAACATATTTTCCAAAAAAAAATTATAAACCCAAATAACCATATTTTCCTTTGAAAATTCATAATTAATTCTCCATGGCTTGAAAAATTATAAAAACGAATTTACCCATTAAATCCGAAAACATATGATCATAAAACCAAAAATAGAGATGTTGTGATTATTATTCACCGTAAATTGGATAAGGAAATTGAAGATTGATTGAGACTGATTTCTTCTAGCTTGAATCCTAAGCTTTACTTGGATTTTTCTTCTCTTATATCTCCCTAATGGCCAGCTCCTTTTCTTCTTACGGTTATAATTTTTGCTTATGATAAAATGAACATGTATGACTAAGCGGAAATGGTATAAGGGTGGGAAATATGGGCGGCTATTTACCCTAATGCCCTTATGTTTAATTACTTAACCATTTATAAGTTCATTTTTATTAATAAACACGACCACTATATGTTTATTAATCAATCTCAATCTCCTTATCTACATTATTTTATTTTATTTATTCTAATTAAATCTCCTGAATAATGTTATTAAAAATCAGGGGTTTTACACTGGTAAAATCGATGTTTGAAGTGTTATTTGCCATAATGAATTCTAGCGATTCACACTGAGCTTGACTATTTTGTAACTTAATCTCCAAATCGCTTATTTGTTGGAGAAGTTCGGACATCTTATGGTCGAAATCAATTGAAGGATTTGATTTAATTTGGCGCTTCAATATGGAAAAAATTTCGTTCTTACTCTTAATGTCTGCTTCAAGGTTGGCGATCTGATCATTGAGATTTCTGATGATTGTCTTTTGAAGCAAATATCTTCTTCCATTCTAGAGCTTCAGTATTATTTTAAAAGCGAGTAAATAAAGGATTGTTAAGGAGTTTTCTCTTTTCAACGTCTGCTATCAACCTATTTCTGATGCTGATGAAACAAGATGGTGAATTTAACGAGAGTGGCATGATAGATAACTGTAACTCCTATTTAAACAAATAAAAAGAAAATAAAGTCAAGACCCGAATAATAAATCTCTTTTATTAAAACAATAAAAGATCACAACTTAAGTAGAAATGAAATAAAAGGTACGATTTCATTGGACACTTGTGTCACATTTAAAGTTGAGAAACAGCTTCTTGACTTTAATCAAGGAATTAGCTGAAAGAGTAACTGTTTAATCAAAAGGGGCATTAAATCCTTCCAGGGTAACGATTGGAGAGTATTTGCTATAATCCCACTCCCTGGTAGGGGGATTATCATGACCGCATATCAATTTGGTATGATATGTCCAAATTTCCTTAAGAAGCTTTTCTTTTTCTTCACCAAGAAAATCGAAATAAAGAAGAGGATGTTCCGTGTAAAGTCTTTGCAAATCTCTAAGAAAGCAATATCTAGATGATTTTGAAGGTTTCAAAAGTGAAGCCTTTTCTAGGTAATCTCTTCTTAGTTTAACATACTTGCTTAAATAATCTCTAGAAACAAGGCTTCTTGGGGGACATTTATTCTGTGATAACGTAATAAAATATAGCTAAGTATAAAAGGAAACTAGAGCATGAAATTCACAAAACAATATTATTACATAATTATGAATGTTCATCCGGTTCATATGAAATTGATTTTTTGAATAATTCTAAAAAAAAATTATCCTTATAATATTTAAGTTTTTCAAGAGGCAACTCACGGGGAATCGATTTGACTCGTGGCAAATTCCAACAGGGTCCTGGATGTGGATCAGATCCAAATTCATCCAAATATATCTTGTGTAAATGCCTAAGTAGCCCCCTACTAAAATCACCTAAGTATGAAAAGTCTACTGTGACGACCGCCCATGACCCCTGCACCGAATCTAGTGATAGTGCGCTGTAAAGTGTGCCAGGCGACCATGGACGATTGTCAGGGTAGATTAAAACAACAGAATCTATCGTATTACTCACAGCGCATGGACAAAATACAATAGAACATATACATAGTGAAGCTTTACAGAATAAAATGCCATCATATAAAACTTCATAATAGTTGAATACAAGCATCCAAATAGCCAATACATCAAGCCTCACTACATAACACTCAGAGAATACAAAACAGCGGAACATCCAGTACATATAATAAGAAGATAATATGCAACCCTCCAGCTCGTCTTCGATATCAGCATCGTGAGAAGAGAACAGCACCTGTCACCTGCTACCTAGTCTGCCCGTCCCAAAAATGGACGAACAGCCCAAGGCAATAAGAATTAAAAACATAAAGCCTTGAGTCAGACAACAGTCTTAGTGAGCAGTAAATTAACTAACAACATACCAAAAGAGCATAAAGGAAAAGGAATAGGAATACAACCCTCCCACTCCACCTCTTTCTACAGTGATAGCCCCCAGACACACACTAAGCAGAAGCAACATAGCAGAGCATACCATTTAAAGTAAAGTAATAATCATTCGAGTCAAGAGCGATGTTTTCCAAGTACCAAGGCCTAAATCAGATAAGCACCCAGAAAATACCGCTCTTGAATCCGAACGACGATACAACCAAACATCCATGACTATGGCTATCACTGTTATCACTGCTTCGATATCACCGTTAATTGAATGACCGGCACATTCTTTCAGCCGTCCGTCAAGGGCTAATGGAAACCCCGGTTCTAGACATAACTCCCGCACGTCGTCGCAGCCCGTGCCTAGGACTATCGAATCTGCCCAGAGTACTCGACCATCAACAGTTGGCCGTTGGGACTATCGAATCTGCCCAAACGTACTCTTGCTTAGAGCATGCTAGAACCTTCAACAACGATGCTATCCAAGCCTCCTAGTCCTCCTCCTCGACGACTATTCTCATATCCATTCATTATCCTCAACTCGAATCATATCACCGAGTTATCAACATGCTTGGAATGATCCCGTCTGGATTAGACCAAGTCTTCATCACATGATTGCCTCGCTTCATCACATCCTCGCAAAGCCTCATCTCAACATCACATCATCAAATCTACGCATAAGAGCTTCATCATCCCGCTACATATGCCACGAGCAGCTTACCCAATTCAAGAGCCTTTCTCTTAGCTCTTGAATCATCTTCGGTCTAAATCAAACCATCAATCATCTAATTCATAACAATCAATCAAACCAAACATTAATCCAAGCAATCAAGCACTCAAATATGATCTAAGTAGATAATTATAACAATAATGGCATTTTTGTAATTAAAGAGTTGAAAGTCTAACATGCATGAAATCATAAGAAATATCTCTACAATCTTGATGAATGAACTTGCATAGATTAACACTTAGTAAAATGGTTGTCAAATCATTATGAACAATGGATCTACATGGATCTACACTTAGGATGAAGAAAATGCATGGAAATCACTATTTTAACACCAAATCGAGCCAACAATCCGATATACTCCTTTGGATCCGTGTGAGAGATAATCACCACTCACCAAATCACCTAAACAACCCCAAATCAACACGCTTCAGATCTGGACAGCGAAGGATCAATCTTGATCTATCACGAATCCGCTTCAAACGAAGAAATCTCTCTCGAAAAGATGAAGATCTTCAATCTAAGCTCTTGAATCTTCAATCTTGATCTTCGATTTGGATGAAAGGAAGCACTAGATTAGAGTGGAGAAAAGAAGTGAAGAAGTGTAGAAGTCGAGCTCTCAAAATGGCAGCACTTCGTCGCTTCAAAATCCGGATCCCAAAAAGTGAGAACAACCCCCTCTATTTATAGCAGAAATTTCCTTAGGTCGCTCGGAGTTAGGTCATCCACGACCTACGACTTAGCAACATCTTCGACCTAACCAAAGCCAGACGACTTAAAACAAATGCGCATCTGCGACTTAATCTGCCAACGACCTACGACCTAATGCGCTCGACTTAACTATTGCCGACCTAACGGCTTAGCATATGCGCGCATCCTACGACTTAACAGATAACTGGGTTACGACTTAACAACTAATCTCCTAGGTCGCTCACGACTTAAAACATAGGCTACGACCTAACACTAAGCCAAAACCCAACGACCTAACACCTTAAGTCCTCATACGACCTAAAACATCACGCGACTTACGACTTACCAATCACGCGTCCTAACACTTAAGTTTCCTCGTGACCTAACGTAAGTCGCGAACAACTGGGATGCGACCTAACACTCACGCGCCTTAACAACCCAGCGACCTAACACTCACGCGCCTTAACAACCCAGCGACCTACCAGTGTTACAACCTATAACCTTGCGACCTAACAACTCACTGGAATACCCATGCGACCTATCAGTGCTACGACTTAACACTTAGATCCACGCGACCTAACTAACACGGCACCCCATAGGTCGTTTACGACCTAACTACCCTAACCAGCCAACCCCTAAACAGCTTAACTCTAAGGTCGCTAACAATTAGATCGCTAACTCCTATAGGTCGCGAACTACTATAGGTCACTAACTACTAGTTTCCTTAAGTCGCTGCCTTCCTAGCTCCTTCGTCCTATAGGTCGCTCCAATGCTTAGGTCGTTCACAACACTAGGTCGCTAACTCTCCCAACCGACCTAACACTTAACCAAAACTTAGGTCGCATAATTCCATAGGTAGCTCTAACTAACCCACGACCTAAACCACCATACGACTTAAGACAATACGACCTATTTCTTAACTCGGTCAAAACCTTAAGTCGGCAACTCGACCCAGACTTTTATCTCTTAACTCGTCCAAACCGACTTAGGACTTAGAAAAATTCTGAACGACTTATCAACAATGCAACCAATTGTTAATTATTTTACGATGTTTCGATCCGTAAAATACGGGTCGTTACATTCTCTCCCCCTTAGGAATTTCGCCCCCGAAATTCCAAGCAAACAAAGCAATCAAAGGCTATTCTGTACGCCTACCATCCATAGCAATCAACAAACCATGCATCCAATTCTAACTTAGCGTACAGAATTCTAAGACTTAGAACAAGTTACAATATCGCGAGATGAGACGACACCTTAGGGCCATACCTTGAAGAGTTCAAGATGAGCTGCCTTCATCCTCTCTTCCACCTCCCACGTACAGTCGTTATCATCATCACTCCATTATATCTTGAGCAACTTAACTACCTTCCTCCTAAGCTGTTTCGTGTCGGTTTCAACAACACGAAGCGGCTTACGAGGTCTTCTATCAACTGGATCAACTTCGAAATCTTCACAGCTATCAGTAGAAACCACCGTACTCGAGTCGTGCACATACTTCCGTAGATATGATACGTGAAAAACATTGTGCACACCCGACATCTTCTCCGGTAACTCCAATCTATAGGTGAGCTTTCCAATTCGCTCGATAATCGGGAATGGTCCAACAAATCTCGAAGTCAATTTTCCTTTCTTCCCGAATCGAATAACATTCTTCAGTGGAGAAATCTTCACAAAAACCATATCACCAACGTCGAATTCCAAATCCTTTCGACGCCTATCGGCATAACTTTTCTGACGGTCTTGGGCTGCCTTCATTCATTGCCGAATGATCTCTATACAATCTGAAGTCTGTCGAATCATCTCTGGCCCAAGCATCAGCTTTTCTCCAGTTTCCAACCAACATGTTGGAGAGTTACACGGTCTTCCATACAATGCCTCATACGGTGCCATACCAATGCTTGACTGGTAACTGTTGTTGTATGAAAACTCTACCAAATGAAGGTGATCTTCCCATGATCCTCCGAAGTCCAAAACACATGCTCTAAGAAGCTCTTCCAAAATCCACTAGTGAACAATGGGTCTCGATCGCTCACTATACTCTTCGGAATACCATGGAATCGAACTATCCACTTAACATACAACTCAGCCAACTTTGATGCAGTCCTAGTCGATCGAACAGGAATGAACCTCGCACTCTTGGTCAGACGATCTACAATGACCCAAATCCCTTCATTTCCCGTTCTTGTTCTAGGTAGTCCATCAATAAAATCCATCGATACCTGCTCCCACTTCCATGTAGGAACTTTTAATGGCTGTAGTAATCCACTTGGCTTCTTCTGTTCAGCTTTAACCAACTGGCAGTTCATACATTTGGAAATAAAATTTCCAACATCCTTCTTCATGCCTTCCCAGTAGTAGGTTCTCTTCATATCCCGATACATCTTATTTCCACCTGGATGAATTGTCAACTTCGAGTGATGACTTTCCTTCAGAACCTCACTCCTCAATTCATCTATATCGGGAACAACTAGTCGTCCTTGCTTCCGAAGCCAACCCTCTCGATCGACCTCGAATCCTTTATCCTTTTCTGGATTCAATCCAGATTCCAAATCACGGATAATCCTGACAAGCTTATCGTCTCGCTTTTGGCTCTCGCCAATCCTTTCCACAAGAGAAGGTCTTATCGATAAGTTTGCCAACATCTCAGGTTCCAATTCACATCTAGGCCTGAAGTCAAATCCAGCTAAATACTCGAGATTCTTCCATTCTGAAAACATGGCTTCCAATCCTGCCTGTCTTCGACTTAACGCATCTGCCACTGCGTTACCTTTTCCCGGAGTATAAGCTATACCAAAATCATATGATGCCAAAAACTCTAGCCAACGTTGCTGCCGAAGATTCAAATCCTTTTGGGAGAAAAGATACTTCAACGACTTATGATCCGTAAACAACTCGAATCGAACTCCCAACAGATAATGTCTCCGCATCTTCAGAGCAAATACAATTGCCGCTAACTCCAAATCATGAGTTGGGTAATTCCTTTCATGCGGCTTCAGTTGTCGACTTGCATACACAACCACTTTATCCCTCTGCATCAACACTGCTCCAAGTCCAGTACCACATGCGTCGGTGTAAACCACCATCTCATCATTCCCACTTGGAATAGTCAAAACAGGAGCACTTGTCAATCTCTCTTTCAGGATTCCGAAAGCTTGCTCACACTTAGCATCCCAACTGAACACTTGGTTCTTCTTCGTCAATCCTGTTAACGGTGCAGCTATCTTGGAGAAGTCTTTGATAAACCGTCGATAATATCCTGCTAATCCAAGAAAACTTCTCACATCAGATGCATTCTTAGGTCTAACCCAATCCTGGATTGCTGCCACCTTAGCGGGATCAACCGCTATCCCATTTTCAGAAATCACATGGCCTAAGAACCTCACTTCACTCTTCTAGAAGTGACACTTCGAAAACTTAGCCTTCAGCTGATGTTTCCGTAAGATTTCCAAAACAATATGCAAGTGCGTCTTGTGCTCTTCCTCCGTTCTGGAATAAATCAGAATATCATCCACGAACACAAGTACGAACTTGTTCAACTGATCTCTGAACACTCTATTCATAAGATCCACAAAATATGCTGGCGCGTTAGTCAATCCAAACGGCATTACCAGCCACTCAAAGAAACCGGATGGTGTCCTAAAAGCAGTCTTCGGCACACTATCCTTAGCCACTCTTAACTGGTGAAATCCCGTTGCCAAATCCATCTGAGAAAACACCTTAGCCTCGTGAAGCTGATCAAACAAGTCATCTATTCTCGGCAATGGATACTTGTTCTTCTTCGTCACCTTATTCAGCTCACGATAATCCACACACAATCTCAACGACCCATCTGCCTTGGTTGCAAACACAACTGGTGCACCCCACTCGGACACACTACGCCGAATGAATCCTTTCTGCAAAAGATCATCAACTTGCACCCTCAACTCCTGCTGTTCCCTAGGCGCCATCCGCCTAAGAGGCATCACAACAAGTCTGGCTCCTTCAACTAGATCTATACGAAACTCGATCTCTCTATGCGGCGGCAACCCTTTGACTTCGTCAAAGACATCCTCGAATCCATTAGCGATTGGCACCGATGACAGTCCATCCCGTGGAACAACCAGCGAATACATGAAGCTCATGAAGACGCCTTCCTCATGCTTACATCGTATTACAACCTTTCGCCCCTCCACATTCTCGACTGTCACTTCCAACCTCTCGCAATCAACCTTTGCCGCATACTTCCTAAGCCAGTCCATACCCAAAATAATTCCAAACCCCGCAAAATTCAGAACAAAGCAATCACAAACAAAAGAGCAACCATGACTCGATACAACTAGACACGGCATAACATACACAAACAAGACGAACCCCCAACTGGATTAGTCACAACCAATGGCCTATCAACAATATCCGGCTTCAAATCTAACCGGCCTACGAGTTCATTACAAACAAACGAATGCGACGCTCCAGTATCAAACAAAACTCTAACTGGAACACCACATAGGAAAAGAGTACCTTGAACAACCACACTCTTTCCTTTCTCTTCAGTGGTAGGAGCTTTCGAAGACGACGGAACAGCTCCCAAAGCATAAGCCTGCACAATCTGCTTGTCCCTCCTCGGTTCTGGACAATTCTTCCTGAAATGCCCCGGCTTGTCACAGTTGTGGCACTTCGCCGGCGCTTTCGGATTCTTACAATCCTTAGAGAAATGGCCCTTCTGCTGACAATTGTAGCAAGTCACCTCGCCTTTCGGCTTCTTCTGGCCATCCTTACCCTTCTGCTGCTGCTGCTTCCTCTTCTGGTTTCCACCCTGCTGTGGTTTAGACTCTTCCCTGGTCACAGCAACAAAAGATCCTTCCTTAGGAAATAGACTCTCATGCCTAAGAGCTTTCTCCACAAGCTTCTCAAATGAATCGTCCAAATGATCCACCAACTGTCTCCCAAGATAACTATCCAAGCCGGTCACAAACTTCTCATTCTTCTGATAAGCAGATTCAATATATGACCGAGCATACTTGGACAAAGCTTCAAACTCAGAAACATACTCAAGAACTGGTCTCCCACCTTGCTTGAGCTCCACAAACCTCTTGAACAGAACAGACTTCTGAGCTGTAGAAATGAATTTAGCTTCAAACCTAACTTGAAATTGCTCCCAAGTAATCTCTTCCTCCGGAGTAGTGATGGTAATAGAATTCCACCAATCAGAGGCTCTCCCTTGAAGCTGCCTTGATGCCAACTTCCTCTTAGTTGCATCCTCAATTCCCAAATCACCAAAGATCCTTCTACAAGCATCTATCCACCTCTGGACCTCAATAGTTGATTCTGTTCCCAAGAAAACCTTTCCTCCAAGAGCAGTATAATCCTTGCACAACTTAGCAAAATCCACTGGTTTCAGAGTTTGGACTTGAACTCCAACATCTACTGCTGCCCCCGGAACTGGTATCCTTCTCATGATCGAAGTCATCATAGCTTCGAACATGGCTGCATAATCAGCAGTCCCCTTAGTAGCACGGCCTTCCCTAGCAGCTGGTCTCCCTCTTCGACTCATTCTCAATATCTATAAAAAGGAATGATTAGAACATCTAGAGAAACAACTGCATAAAGGACTCAAACTCTACTAAGCCACTATATTATATATAGTATTCATCCATCAAAATACAATTACGTCTCTCATACGTAGTTACGTCAGTGAGTGTTGGGTAAAATCGATTAACCAATGCTCTGATACCAAATGTGACGACCGCCCATGACCCCTGCACCGAATCTAGAGAAAGTGCGCTGTAAAGTGTGCCAGGCGACCATGGACGATTGTCAAGGTAAATTAAAACAACAGAATCTATCGTATTACTCACAGCGCATGGACAAAATACAATAGAACATATGTATAGTGAAGCTTTACAGAATAAAATGCCATCATATAAAACTTCATAATAGTTGAATACAAGCATCCAAATAGCCAATACATCAAGCCTCACTACATAACACTCAGAGAATACAAAACAGCGGAACATCCAGTACATATAATAAGAAGATAATATGCAACCCTCCAGCTCGTCTTCGATATCAGCATCGTGAGAAGAGAACAGCACCTGTCACCTGCTACCTAGTCTGCCCGTCCCAAAAATGGACGAACAGCCCAAGGCAATAAGAATTAAAAACATAAAGCCTTGAGTCAGACAACAGTCTTAGTGAGCAGTAAATTAACTAACAACATACCAAAAGAGCATAAAGGAAAAGGAATAGGAATACAACCCTCCCACTCCACCTCTTTCTACAGTGATAGCCCCCAGACACACACTAAGCAGAAGCAACATAGCAGAGCATACCATTTAAAGTAAAGTAATAATCATTCGAGTCAAGAGCGATGTTTTCCAAGTACCAAGGCCTAAATCAGATAAGCACCCAGAAAATACCGCTCTTGAATCCGAACGACGATACAACCAAACATCCATGACTCTGGCTATCACTGTTATCACTGCTTCGATATCACCGTTAATTGAATGACCGGCATATTCTTTCAGCCGTCCGTCAAGGGCTAATGGAAACCCCGGTTCTAGACATAACTCCCGCACGTCGTCGCAGCCCGTGCCTAGGACTATCGAATCTGCCCAGAGTACTCGACCATCAACAGTTGGCCATTGGGACTATCGAATCTGCCCAAACGTACTCTTGCTTAGAGCATGCTAGAATCTTCAACAACGATGCTATCCAAGCCTCCTAGTCCTCCTCCTCGACGACTATTCTCATATCCATTCATTATCCTCAACTCGAATCATATCACCGAGTTATCAACATGCTTGGAATGATCCCGTCTGGATTAGACCAAGTCTTCATCACATGATTGTCTCGCTTTATCACATCCTCGCAAAGCCTCATCTCAACATCACATCATCAAATCTACGCATAAGAGCTTCATCATCCCGCTACATATGCCACGAGCAGCTTACCCAATTCAAGAGTCTTTCTCTTAGCTCTTGAATCATCTTCGGTCTAAATCAAACCATCAATCATCTAATTCATAACAATCAATCAAACCAAACATTAATCCAAGCAATCAAGCACTCAAATATGATCTAAGTAGATAATTATAACAATAATGGCATTTTCGTAATTAAAGAGTTGAAAGTCTAACATGCATGAAATCATAAGAAATATCTCTACAATCTTGATGAATGAACTTGCATAGGTTAACACTTAGTAAAATGGTTGTCAAATCATTATGAACAATGGATCTACATGGATCTACACTTAGGATGAAGAAAATGCATGGAAATCACTATTTTAACACCAAATCGAGCCAACAATCCGATATACTCCTTTGGATCCGTGTGAGAGATAATCACCACTCAGCAAATCACCTAAACAACCCCAAATCAACACACTTCAGATCTGGACAGCGAAGGATCAATCTTGATCTATCACGAATCCGCTTCAAATGAAGAAATCTCTCTCGAAAAGATGAAGATATTCAATCTAAGCTCTTGAATCTTCAATCTTGATCTTCGATTTGGATAAAAGGAAGCACTAGATTAGAGTGGAGAAAAGAAGTGAAGAAGTGTAGAAGTCGAGCTCTCAAAATGGCAGCACTTCGTCGCTTCAAAATCCGGATCCCAAAAAGTGAGAACAACCCCCTCTATTTATAGCAGAAATTTCCTTAGGTCGCTCGGAGTTAGGTCGTCCACGACCTACGACCTAGCAACATCTTCGACCTAACCAAAGCCAGACGACTTAAAACAAATGCGCATCTGCGACTTAATCTGCCAACGACCTACGACCTAATGCGCTCGACTTAACTATTGCCGACCTAACGGCTTAGCATATGCGCGCATCCTACGACTTAACAGATAACTGGGTTACGACTTAACAACTAATCTCCTAGGTCGCTTGCGACTTAAAACATAGGCTACGACCTAACACTAAGCCAAAACCCAACGACCTAACACCTTAAGTCCTCACACGACCTAAAACATCACGCGACTTACGACTTACCAATCACGCGTCCTAACACTTAAGTTTCCTCGCGACCTAACGTAAGTCGCGAACAACTGGGATGCGACCTAACACTCACGTGCCTTAACAACCCAGCGACCTAACACTCACGCGCCTTAACAACCCAGCGACCTACCAGTGTTACGACCTATAACCTTGCGACCTAACAACTCACTGGAATACCCATGCGACCTATCAGTGCTACGACTTAACACTTAGATCCACGTGACCTAACTAACACGGCACCCCATAGGTCGTTTACGACCTAACTACCCTAACCAGTCAACCCCTAAACAGCTTAACTCTAAGGTCGCTAACAATTAGATCGCTAACTCCTATAGGTCGCGAACTACTATAGGTCGCTAACTACTAGTTTCCTTAAGTCGCTGCCTTCCTAGCTCCTTCGTCCTATAGGTCGCTCCAATGCTTAGGTCGTTCACAACACTAGGTCGCTAACTCTCCCAGCCGACCTAACACTTAACCAAAACTTAGGTCGCATAATTCCATAGGTCGCTCTAACTAACCCACGACCTAAACCACCATACGACTTAAGACAATACGACCTATTTCTTACCTCGGTCAAAACCTTAAGTCGGCAACTCGACCCAGACTTTTATCTCTTAACTCGTCCAAACCGACTTAGGACTTAGAAAAATTCTGAACGACTTATCAACAATGCAACCAATTGTTAATTATTTTACGATGTTTCGATCCGTAAAATACGGGTCGTTACATCTACAGTTGGATGTCTGCAATTTACTTTGTATAAAAAGGCAACAAGGATGTCCCTCTCTTCGACTAACATCCAAAAAAGCATAATCAATTTCCGATTCTCTTCCAAAAGTTTATCGTATTGAAAGCATGCTCCTTAGTCATGTGGTGGCTTCTTGATCTTTGAAAGATGCTAGCACTGCCGCACTTTTGTTAAGCCTATAATACTTGTCAGAGAGGGAATTGTGTTCTTTTAACTACTTATCTAACTCTCTATACAAGCTATTTATTTCTGCTTGTTTTCTTTCAAGCTTGGTTTTATAAAGGTGGATGGATTCCTTCCTTATCTAAAATAAAAGATGTAAACTATTATTATCTTAGAAGTGAAAGCCATTTAGACAAGGAATCCCATACCATTGAAACAAGAATTATAGTTTGAGGGACCTGCTTTTTCACTCTTTATTCTTCAATGTTGATGTTCGTAGTCTCTTCTTGAAGGTCAGAAGGCTCTAGGGGTTCAAGTTGGCTTGCTTCATGGATAATTGAATTGGGGTTGACCTTTTCTGAAGCCTCGGTGTTGTCATCACCATCTTTTTCATGAATATCGGTGTGACCACCCCCGTTGCAACCTGAACCTTGGCCTACATCATCATCATCATCATTATCATCATTATCGTTGTCATCATCATCATTGCCCCATTCTTCCTCGACGGCTTCATCTTTATCACCTTCATCCTCGGAATGGAATCTACTTCGAGGGAAGGGACTTCGAAGGATAAGATTTTGGAGGCATCAGTCTCCTCTCTCTCAGAGACTTTAACTCCCTGCTCCATTTCTTTGACTTTGTCCATAAATTTATTGACAAGAGCAGGATCGGGAGAAGGAAACCCGGATTTGGGCATTTCTCAATATTGTCGGCATAGGCAAGCATTAGGG
Organism: Allium fistulosum; assembly: GCA_030737815.1. Taxonomy (NCBI): domain Eukaryota; kingdom Viridiplantae; phylum Streptophyta; class Magnoliopsida; order Asparagales; family Amaryllidaceae; genus Allium; species Allium fistulosum. Next base: position 1,136,872,175 of record CM060904.1, read on the forward strand.
CATCTTCATAAGAGTTCACAATGATGTCACCGAGGGAAGAATTCAGGAATTATGATACCTGTTGCTTAGCATCAGAGATGCTATCGACAGCCAACTTTAGAGAATCTTTCTTTTTCTCCAACTTTTTCACGAAAGAGGATTGTTTAGCCACCATTTGAGCATTTTCATCTTCAGACTCTTTCAGAGCCATTTTCAAGGCCAAATTTTCATCAGGAAGAAGTTGATGTGCTTTTCTTTCCTTAGAGATAATAGACTCTGATTGAGCAAGAAAAACTCTCAATCTCTCCAGTTCCATCATAGCTTCATTTTTTTACTAGCAGACAAGGAGCTGACTTGGCTGTTCAAGTTAGAAATTTCCTCTCGGAGCTTGGATGTCTCTGTGGAAGATTTTAATGCGCTTTCTTATAGAGAGAGCCAGCCTTTTGAAATCTAAAAGGAAAAATATAACATAAGTCAGCATTTAGAGAAAAATAATAATAATAAGGTTAAATGATATGGAGCGTACCAGAAGTTGTTGTTCAATTAGAGACCGACAATGACCCACCGGGTCAAAAACTGAAGAAGGCGGGTGAATAGAAGCAAAGGATGAGGAGTTCAGAATAGATTGAACTATTTTTTCAAACTCACTTGAAGGCACATGAGACATGGGTCTAGAAGGGTTCAACTCCTAAGAGGGAGTTGAAGTTCTCAGGTCCTTTTGCATCTGCTCAATGACGTGAGGAGAGAAGGAAATGACGATGCGTGATAAAGGATCATCCTTTGAGGGAGTCGTCTTGGGTCGATATATAGAAGCTTCAATAATTGGACTCTCCGAAGTTTTACCCACATCAACAGCCTCACCCTCTTCTAGTGGCGAAGACTCTGGAACTTCAACAATCTTTGCCTTCTTGAGGGATGGTCCCGCCACGGCCGCTTTACCCAATTTTCTTTTAGCAGCCATCTTTGACCTAGCAATGGCCTGAGTCAAAGATGATGCATGGGATGTAGAAGTTGGGAGAGCCGGATCACTTGTGATTGGTTCAAGCCAAGGAGCAAATTACATTTGGTATCAGAGCTGAAGGTCAAGTGAGAACCTTGGCTCTGGGGGTTTACTCATTAAGGATAGGGTCAGCGGTACCCTAGAATGAGTTGAGTGTATGTATATATATGAGAGCGTACTTGTTATTTCTTATATAATGATTTTTAAATGGTTTTAAAAATAAATGATTTTTATAAAATCTTATATATAGAGCAAATAATTTTCCAATTATTGTATATAAAGAAATTGGTTGTTGGTCATTGAAAATGGAATAAGAATTTAAGTGATATATATATATATATATATCCAAATAAGGATTAAATAAGATAAATTAGAAATGGATTTAAACCAGAAAATAAAATGGTTATTGTAATGTTTGTTTTCCAATAATAATTATCGATAAAACAAAATGAAAGTTTTAAGGAAGTAAACTTTTAGATGAGTATGACTTGTAAATTAGAATGGATTTAAATAGTGAAGTTTTGAATTCTAAGTCTAGAAACATTTGAAATTGTTTTCAGAATGTTAAAAGAAATAATAAATAATATTATTCAGAATATTTTTGAATGTGATCTTATTTTAAAATAAGAGTTGTTTGAAATTTTTTAAGGAAATTGTTTTGAATAAAAACCAAAGGTGGTTTAAAATTTAATGTATGACTTAGTGGGCTAAGAAATAAATATGTATATATGTATGGATATACATATCAAAAATGAATTGGAATAAACTCTAAAGTGTTGGGTTTTGATTTTACCTGAAGTGTGATCTAAAAACCCAAAGTGAAATAAGTTTTTGAACTTATAAGTAAGATAAATATTGATAGAAATTTGAAATTTGAAGTGGGAATTCAAATTTGAGTAAGATTAACGAGATTAAATTGAGATTTAACTTAAGGAAGTTAAATAGGTTGGTCTTGAAAGGGAGTTATATAAGATCTCAAAGCGAGTTTGAGTTCTGGGAACGTGTGATGGATGCTATTGATGGATGTTTTAAATAAATTGGATGTTTATTTACTTTGACTTATCCTAATATCATCCTGTTGTTATCAATAATTTATGAAACTGTGAATTGGTTTGTTTAAAATGAATTAAGAAGTGGATTGAGATAATATATATATATCCATTGCTGAAATTAAAAGGAAATAAAACTTTAATTCAAAATTACTTAAGTAATTTTGATTTTAAAGATAAAAATTGAACTTGTAAAAATGAGATCACTTTGAACGTTAAGATTTGAATGTTTAAAATGAACGTGTAAACTGAAATTGTTGAAATTTGATTTCAAAGTTAAAATTTGGGTAATAAATTGGTTTTTGAAAGATTAAATTGTTTAAAAAGGATTTGAACTATTATTTGAACCTAGATATAAGTTTATGAGAAGTAAAGGTAATCTAAAATGGAGTATTTGAAATTTTAACTCAAAATTAAATTGTTTAAAGAATTTAATTGATAAATTAAAGCAAAGATTAATTTGATTTAAAGGAATTAAATCAACATTTGAAAATTTAACTCGAATTTATATAATTCGAGATGGTTTAAAGTGAGATTGAATTTGAGATTTGTTCAAATTGAAATTTGATTTGAATAATTTGGAATTGTGATTGAAGTTGAATAAGTTTAAGTTCAAATGGGAATTGATTTGAATTTGGAAAAGGAATTGAAGTTCATTCAAATTGAATTGAAATTGAATCGATTTAAAGGGAAGTGGAATTATGTGATCGAGTGAGCGATCAGATTTGATATTGCGTATGGATGGTATATGTACATCTTACGTGCTTGAATCAAATAGATATTGAAATTTTAAAAAGAAATGTAAAAATGATTTTTGAAATGAAAAAGTATATTTTGAAAAATATATGCTTAATAAAAGTGGAAGTTGGATATTTCTATGATTGAAATTCACTTTTCAAAGAGTAAGTAAGGTGGTAAATAACTTTATAAGAGTAATCAAACTTGAATATTTGGTTTGACAGAATAAAGTTAAATATATTTTTGTTATATATGATAAACTCCCATTGTTGAATCTATAGCCAGAAGAAAGGGTTTCTGAAAGTATTTGAAGTATAAAAAGGGAATTTATACGAGTATGAAATGATCCAAAGATTTTCAAGGTTATATATATTTATATATATAAAGGATATTATGAGAATGATTTTGAGAAAAGGTTTTTGGAACCTATGGATTTTGATTTTTAGGAAAAATCAATTTTGGAAATTTGGAAAGCCAAGTTTGGGAATTATCGACTTTGAGATATCGATTTTGTGTAAAAGGAGATTTAAATGTGGTACATATAAAAGTGATTTGAAAGATACGATATATGTATAGTATAAAATGTTTTGAGAATGGCTTTGGGGAAAAAGACGCTCCCATGAGATGAACTTCTTAGGAGTGCCACGAGGTGGTACTGCCTTGAGCCCTAAGGGGGGTTCTAAAGTTGATCCTGTAAGGAAGTCCGGACAAACTGAAGTTCCTGAGGATTATGTGGGTAGCGAAAGTCGAGGGCGCTGATGCCTGCAGAGGCATTTGGGTTATGCTGTGACGACAGTGTAACTCGATGTCGCTGCGATCTACTGTGGACCATAGCGAAAATTGTGTAGAGGTGAGTGCCAACGGTCTACGTTTGATTTTGCCGTGATGGCAACGTAACATCGGTGGACTGCAATCTATGGTAGGAGTTGAGTGGAGAAGTTTAATTTGGTAGCGAAATTCGAGGGCGCTGATGCCTACAGTTACATGGGTTTTTGTCGTGAAGGCAACGTAACCCCGGGTGTAGCTGCGATCTGTAGCGGGTTCCATGGTGTAATCGAGGGGCGCAGAGGCCTCGACGCAATCATCGGGTTAACTGCGACCATGGAGGGGGTGATGATTTCCAGAGCATTCTATCCAAGATGTTCCCTCTATTTTCAAAAATGTTTTCTATATTTACACCAAATGTTTTCCAAGTATTTTCACTGGGTGTTGGAAACGGGTTTACCAAGTACTTATAGATTTTCAGTCCTACGCCTGATCAACGTATGACCGAATTTCCGTGAGAACGAGGATGGACTTGTTGAAACATCGAGTTATAAAGAGTATTTTTATAAAGTTATTTTGCTAATATTATGTGGATTTTTAAAGTGTTTTAAAAAATTTAAATAAAAAGATTTTATAGTTAAAAATGTTCTAAAAGTAATTTAACTGATAATAATCATTGTAATATAATTCTGGCTTCGTTCCTTTTCGAGGATGAAAAGTTTTAAAGGGGGGAGGAATGTGATAACCCGGATTTTCGGACATCTGTTAATTGATAATTAACTGATTTTAACTATTAAAACACTGATTTATAAGTTGAACAAATAATATTCTGATAATTAAAATGTCTGGATGTATATATATATATGGATTTGAGCTATAATAAATGCTGAATTTTAAATATCTGGAAATGATAAATCTTATAGTAAATTAATAAATATATAAATAGATATGTGCAAACTTTATAATGTTGAAATTTTAAGTGTGTTCATATACAAGTATATAAGGGTAAATATATATTTATATGTTTTGTGAATAGAAAGCATTGATTTGAATTCAATGTATTAAATTTTCAAAGGGTATTTAAAGTTAAAAATTCTATATTTTCAAAACACTAAAGATTAATATTTTAAGTTTAAAATAAGATAAAAGGGTTTAATACACTTTCTTTATATAGATTTACTAAAATAGGAATTAATAACAAAGGGTTTATTTTGCTTTCTTTTTAATTATACATGAACTAAGCATAGTTTGTAAATGTATAAAGATTTAAAACATACATGTATAAACATGTTACATAAATTTAAGTAATTAATAAAACATAGTAAAATATATAATATTGGCTTTTGGCAATTGTAGCTTTTGTATAACATGCATTAAACATTTATAGCTTTGTATAAACATGCAAATAACAAGTGTCTTACTTCATTTTTATTTTCTTTTAAATTGAAATAAATAAAATGTTTAGAGAATTAGGCTGGTTCAGTTAAAACTTTTCACATATTCATTCTCATCCCTTTTCTTTCTTCAAAACTAAAACAATGGAAACTTCCTTCAAATTTAAATCTGAGCAAAGTTTAAAGCAAATCAGATTTAAGCTTCAGTTCAACGCAAGTAAATTCAAGTTCAAAATTCAAAAGCATTTCCAGTTTTCAAGTTCAAATCAATATCCAGATTTTCCAAAAAGCTTTGCTCTGTTTATAAATTACAGGTGAGTAAATCTTTCTGAAATTTGGATTTTTACTTGTTGTTTGAAAATCATGCTTAAGTAAAGTGATAAAGGATTGTATGTATACAAATATGTATGTGTATATATATATGGATGTGACTGTGCATGTCTGGAAACAGACATATGTATTTCTGTTCTAAGTTTTACAGGCTTCAAACCTGTTTAAAAACCAAACTCTTCATCTCCATGAGATGTTAGGCTTCAAGATCTACATGAAACTTGTTTATATCATAAAAATCTAGGTCTTAAAAATATTTTTAAAAAGAATAAATTTGAGTTTAACTGGAAATTTAAAAATACAGTGAAAAACTTCAAAAACATGATTTATTCGAATCTCATAATTTATTGATTCACCTATACCATCCATCACGTCTTCGAAAATCATGATTTTTAAAAGTAAAATCAAAATTTTTAGTGAAGTATTGATCGAGAAATTCGAAGTTGAACGGTTTTTGGTTTTGTGGCAAATTCTGGTGACCGGTGGAAGTGGTGGTCTCGGAATCGTGGCTGAGGGTAGCTGGGTGATGGACGAGCTCGGGAAAAATGATCATAAAATTCCTGATCATCGTGGATGACGAACGTGATCGATTTAGGGTTTAAATCCAGTTTTTAGTCGATCGTGTTCTCGAGGCAATGGCGTCGTCAACGTCGAATCGGACTCAACCGGGGTTGGTGGAGTCGAAGCAGGGATAGTTGACGAAGAGATTAGCGTGATCGCAATGTTTCAGATGGCCGGGATCGATGTGGCAAATGGTTTTTGTTGATTGGAGTTTGAGTTCAAGGGTTGGTCGTATAGCTGATCGCAAGTTCGTCAACGTTTTGGGTTTCTGGGTGGTCTGTGAAATCGAGTCGATCGTCGACGAGGGGTGGATGACAACAGAGTTAATCGGAGTTCATCGGATGGACTGTGCATGTGCACAAGTATCATTTATATCTGGAAATGGTTGTAATGTTTTGGGAAGACGAGGTTTTCTCGGGAAATTTTGGCACTGGCTCGAAGTCGAACCCGAAGGAAAAGAGAAAGCTATTTTCTCGGAGACGTGCTCAGGAAACATGGGGTTAGGCTCGGGTTTTGTCTCGAGTATTTGAAGTTTCAGTTTAAAAAACTTTAAACAAAATTAAGTTAAACAACTCTTAACAAATTCTTTTAAATCATTATTTTTGTTAAGTTTGGGATTTGTTAAAGGTTTTAAAGTAAAGTATTTTGAATTAATTAAGATAAATGATTTATCTCTTAATTAATTAAAGTTTAATTAATCAAAGATTAATTCATTTATGAAAGTGATTAAAAGATAATTGCTTAAAGAATAATTACTTAATTGAAGAATGATTAAGGTTAATTAATTAAAAATTTAAGGTTAATTAATTTAATGATTAAGGTTAATGAATTAATGATTAAATGTTAATTAATTTATGATTAAAGGATTAATTGGTTAATGTAATTAATTAAGGATGATTAGTTAATTAAAGAATAATTAACTAAGGGTTAATTAACTAATTAACTTAAGGTTAATTTACCTATGTGATTAATTAATTAAGGTTAATTAATTAATTAAGATGGATAATTAAGGTTGGTTAATAATTAATTTCATTAATTAATATCCAAGGGTTTATAATTAATTAATGATAATTAAACATGATTGGGTAATTAATTCATAAGTAACTAATTTAATTATTTAGAAATTAAAATTGATTTAATTGGGGATTGAACAACTAATTGATCTTGCTTGTGGATAATTGAATTGAATGGAATGATTAGATTAATATCTAGTTTGATAACTTGTAATAAATTGTGATATGATATGATGGGTGAACTGTGATATTGTGAGTTATCTATCGATAATTGGTTTGTTGTGAGAATATGATAACCTATATTTAAAATTGATTTGTATCCACTTAGACAACTAGGATTAAGGGTGACATTGAATTGAAGAGACTGGGGTCGGATATCAGTAAATACCTGAAACCACTTTTATTTGTAATCTTCATTAATCTTTATAGATTTGAGTTAAATCAAATAGGTTGGAATAAATTAAGTATCATGGCCATTTAAACTGAGTAAACAGTTATTGTAATAAGTGATTGACCATAACAAGTTAAGAACTCGTAGTAAAGTATGAGTTACCCTGATATTTTAATATATTATAACCTAGTATTTCAAATTATATGGGTTTACTCACGTTGGTTTCCAGCTTGACCCGGGTGTTACTTTGTTGTAATGCTCGGGTCAGACCGAGTATTACAGATTTTCAAGTTAGGACGTTCTGGAGCTCAGGTGGCGAGCTGGATGGCAGGAACGTATGGAGTATTCCACTGTGTATTATTGTTGTTTATTTGGGACAAGTTAATTTGAACTGTCCAGCTCTTGTGTTATGGTTGTAACTCTGATGTATTGAATGTAAATTAGCAGATACAGCTTTCCTTTGTATAAATGCTATTATTTGATATTATATTTGATCCGCTGCGAATGTGAGATTCTGTGGTTGTTTTATGTTTCTTCTTCTACCTCTTTTCTTCTTTTCCCTAACAATCTGGAATTTTCGGCATTAGATCGCTCGGCATTTCTACAGTGAACGTATTGATGTCGAATTTTCGGGGTCGAAAATTTTAGGTCGTTACAAGTTGCTAAAGATTCAAAATATTACAAGTCAATGAAGTAATTTAAGAAGTAACACAACGACAAACTACAACTAATATGTTTAAGCCTACCGGAGTGATTAGGGCAAATTAGAGACATTGGGGAGAAGTTCTTCAGATCACCCAAAGTTAGGAAGCGTTTGCTCTCAGAAGTGTGTTGAACTAAGGGAGGTTGACCAAGTACCCTTTGACCTGCAGGTAGGAGGGAATGCTTTTGAAGGTTTGAGGGATTCGACAAAGTAAGCCTATTTCCAATGCTACTTGAAGCATCAATCAATAGCTTGAAAGTTCTCTTATACTCGCCATTTAGATCTTTAGTGGAAGGACCTAACAAAGAAGCGTAGATTAGCAAAAGAAAGTAACTGAATAAAAATAGACTTTGATCAACTTACGAGGAGAAGAGAAGACTCCACTGATATTGGGAAAGTACTTGACAAAGAAGAATTGCATTTTCCAATCTCTGAATTTGTTTACGCCCTCGGAAATTAGCTTTTTGGGGGATTGGATCTAAAAATTTGATTGTTCAGGCTATTGAGTTTAACTCAAACTAGATAGTTCAGAACTTCAGCATTTAGTGACAGAATCCCTGACTCCAGAGCCATAAGTTCCAGGGATAGAAGATATGTATATACATTTAGAGATAGCTGGATGGGAGCAATGCCTAGGGGGGTCAGGTGTGACGACCGCCCATGACTCCTGCACCAAGCATGGAAAATAGTGCGCTGAAAAGTGTGCCAGGCAGCCGTGGACGATCACCAAGGTTAGGTAAAACAGTAGAATCTATCGTATTACTCACAGCGCATGGATAAAATACAATAGAGAAAAATATACATAGTGAAGCTACACAGAACAGAATCGCATCAAATAAGCCTCATAGTAGTTTGATACAAAAAATCTGAATAGTCAATACATCCAGCCACACTACATATCACTCAGAGAATATACAAGCAGCGGAACATCCAGTACATATAATAAGAAAGAAATATGCAAGCCTCCAGCTCGTCTTCGTCATCAGCATCGTAGGAAACTAAGAACAGCACCTGTCACCTGCTACCTAGTCTGCCCATCCCAAAATGGATGAACAGCCCAAGGTAATAAGAGTTGAACATAAAACCTTGAGTCAGACAACAGTCTTAGTGAGCGGTAAATTAACTAACAACATACCAAAAGAGCATAAAGGTAAAAGGAATAGGAACCCAACCCTCCCACTCCACCTCTTCCTACAGTGATATCCCCTAGACACACTAAGCAGAAGTAAACATAGTACGGCAAACATTTAAGGTAAAGCAATTATCACTCGAGTCAAGGTCGATGTTTTCCAAGCACAAACCCCCAAGGCCTAAACCAAGATCAGATAAGCACCCAGAAAATATCGCTCTTGAGACCGAATGACGATACAACCAAACATCCATGACTCTGGCTATCACTGTTATCATTACTTCGATACCACCGTTAATTGAATGACCGACACATTCTTTCAGCCATCCATCAAGGGCCAATGGTAACCCCGGTTCTAGACAGAACTCTGCACGTCATCGCAGTTCGTGCCTAGGACTATCGAATCTGCCCAGAGTACTCGACCACCAACTGTAGTCTTTTAGGACTATCGAATCTGCCCAGCGTACTCTTGCTTTGAGCCTGCTAGAACATTCAACAACGATGAAATCTCAGCCTTCTAGTCATCCTCCTCGACGACTATTCTCATACTAGCTCAAGTGCCTCTCGAGCCAACCATTATCCTCAAACTCGAACCATTTCACCGAGTCATCAACATGCTTGGAATGATCCCGTTTGGATTTAACCAAGGCTATCTAACATCATGCCTCGCTTTATCTCATCATAGCAAAGCCTCATCTCAACATCATCATCAAATCTATCCATATGAGCTTTATCATCCGCGTCATATGCCACGAGCAGCTTTTCTTATTCAAGAGCCTTTCCCTTAGCTTTTGAATCATCTTCGACCATCTTGTCTAAATCCAACAACTAATCAACTAATTTATAACAATCAATCAAATCAATCATTAATCCAAGTAATCAATCATGCAAACAAGATCTAAAAGCATTTATAACTAAAATGGCAATTTTGTAATTAAAGAGTCCAAATCTAACAAGCTTGAAACATGAGCAATATCTCTACAACTTAATGAATGAACTTGCATAGATTAACATGTTGTAAAATGGATGTCAAATCATCATGAACAATGGATCTATACTTAAGTTTAAGAAAAAGCATGGAAATCACTATTTTAACACAAAATCAAGCCACCAATCCGATATACTCCTTTGGATCCATGTGAGAGATAACCACCACTCACCGAATCACCTAAACACCTCAAAAGCAACACACTTCAGATCTGGACAGCGAAGGATCTAACTTGATCTATCAAAATCCCGCTTCAAACGATGAAATCTCTCTTTGAAGAATGTAGATCTTCAACTTTAGCTCTTGGATCTTCGATCTTGGATGGAAGAAAGTACTAAATTAAAGAAGAGATAAGAAGTGAAGAAGTGTAGTTCTCGAGCTCTTAAAATGGCAGCACTTCGTCGCTTCAAAATCCCGCTCCCAAAAAGTGAGGCAATGGACGTGTATTTATAGGCTGGAAATCCTTAGGTCATCCGCCCCCTTAAGTCGTCCACGACTTATGAAAACCCCACGACCTACGACTTATGACTTAGCAAATCCTACGACTTAACTTTATAAGCCCTCACGCGACCTATGACCTAACACTCGCATGTGGCTTAGCGACTTAACGCTACCCGACCTAACTGAGATGCCGACCTAACGACCCAAGCCTATGCGCATCCACGACCTAACACGTGCGCGGCTTAACACATACGCACGATCTAACACTTAGATACGACCTAAGACTCAACGGGATACGACTTAGCGACTTAACACACTACCGCATTTCTACCTAAGTCGTTTGGACGACTTAACGACCTAACAAAGACGCGGCTTAACATCTACGCAACCTAACGACTCATGACTTAACACCTTTAGGTCGTCCAACGACCTAACTACACGCAGGGTCACAACGACCTAAACTAAACGACCTAAGCTATCTCCCTTAAGTCGCTCAACCGACCTATCTCCTTAAGTCGTTAGCTCGCCCAGTCTCCTAAGTCGCTACTCCTATGCCGCTAACCCTTAAGTCGCCGACTCTCTTAAGTCGCCAACTCCTCAAGTTGCTCAGCCAACTTATCTACCTTAGGTCGCTCCAACCTCTTAGGTCGTTCACCCGACCTAACTACCAGACGACCTAACTTCTACCCGACTTATCCCATAATCCTTAAGTCGCTCGAACGACCTAGCTTCCTTAAGTCGTTAACCTGCTTAACCCCCTAGGTCGGTCACTGACTTAAGTCTCTGCCAATCCTATAGGTCGCTCCAATCTCTTAAGTCATCCCAAACTACTGTACGACTTAACAACACTACCGACCTAATAACAACGGTTACAAACATTCGATCCGTAAAAATACGGGTCGTTAAATTCTCTCCCCCTTAGGAATTTCGCCCTCGAAATTCCAAACAAACAAGAGCAATCAAAAACTATTCTGCATGCCTACCATCCATAGCAATCAACAAATCATGCATCCAATCACTAGCCTAACATGCAGAATTCTAAAACTAGAACAAGTTACAATGTCGTGAGATGGCACGACACCTTATGGCCATACCTCGAAGAGTTCAGGATGAGCTGCCTTCATCCTCTCTTCCACCTCCCATATACAGTCGTTAACATCATCACTCCATTGTATCTTGAGCAACCTAACTACCTTCCTCCTAAGCTATTTCGTGTCAGTTTCCACAACACGAAGCGGCTTACGAGGTCTCTTATCAACTAGGTCAACTTCAAAATCTTCACAGCTATCAGCAGAAACCATCGTATTCGAGTCGTGCACATATTTCCGTAGATACGATACATGAAAAACATTGTGCACACCAGCCATCTTTTCTGGTAACTCCAATTTGTAGGCGAGCTTTCCAATTCGCTCGATGATCGGGAATGGTCCAACAAATCTCGAAGTCAATTTTCCTTTCTTCCCAAATCGAATAACATTCTTCAGTGGAGAAATCTTCACAAAAACCATATCACCTACGTCGAATTCCAAATTCTTACGACGCTTATCGGCATAACTTTTATGTCGGTCTTGGGCTGCCTTCATTCGTTGCCGAATGATCTCTATGCAATCCGAAGTTTGTCGAATCATTTCTGGCCCAAGTATCAGCTTTTCTCCTGTTTCTAACCAACATGTCGGAGAGTTACACGGTCTTCCATATAATGCTTCATATGGTGCCATACCAATGCTTGACTGGTAAGTGTTATTATACGAAAATTCTACCAAATGAAGGTGATCTTCCCATGATCCTCCGAAATCTAAAACACATGCTCTGAGGAGATCTTCCAAAACTCGGTTGACTCTCTCAGTCTGACCATCTGTTTGGGGATGATAAGCTGTACTCAAACACAACTTGGTTCCCAGAACTTCCTGAAAGCTCTTCCAAAATCCACTAGTGAACACTGGGTCTCGATCGCTCACTATACTCTTCGGAATACCATGGAATCGAACTATCCACTTAACATACAGCTTAGCCATCTTTGATGCAGTCCTGGTTGATCGAACAGGAATGAATCTTGCACTCTTAGTCAAACGATCTACGATGACCCAAATCCCTTCATTTCCCGCTCTTGTTCTAGGTAGTCCATCGATAAAATCCATCGATATTTGCTCCCACTTCCATGTAGGAACTTCTAATGGCTGTAGCAATCCACTGGGCTTCTTCTGCTCGGCTTTTACCAACTGGCAGTTCATGCACTTGGAAATAAAATTTCCAACATCCTTCTTCATACCTTCCCAGTAATAGGTTCTCTTCATATCCCGATACATCTTATTTCCACCTGGATGAATTGTCAACTTCGAGTGATGACTTTCCAAAAAGTGAGGCAATGGACGTGTATTTATAGGCTGGAAATCCTTAGGTCGTCCGCCCCCTTAAGTCGTCCACGACTTATGAAAACCCCACGACCTACGACTTACGACTTAGCAAATCCTACGACTTAACTTCATAAGCCCTCACGCGACCTACGACCTAACACTCGCATGCGGCTTAGCGACTTAACGCTACCCGACCTAACTGAGATGCCGACCTAACGACCTAAGCCTATGCGCATCCACGACCTAACACATGCGCGGCTTAACACATACGCACGATCTAACACTTAGGCACGACCTAAGACTTAACGGGATACGACTTAGCGACTTAACACACTATCGCATTTCTACCTAAGTCGTTTGGACGACTTAACGACCTAACAAAGACGCGGCTTAACATCTACGCAACCTAACGACTCACGACTTAACACCTTTAGGTCGTCTAACGACCTAACTACACGCAGGGTCACAACGACCTAAACTAAACGACCTAAGCTATCTCCCTTAAGTCGCTCAACCGACCTATCTCCTTAAGTCGTTAGCTCGCCCAGTCTCCTAAGTCGCTACTCCTATGCCGCTAACCCTTAAGTCGCCGACTCTCTTAAGTCGCCAACTCCTCAATTTGCTCAACCGACTTATCTACCTTAGGTCGCTCCAACCTCTTAGGTCGTTCACCCGACCTAACTACCAGACGACCTAACTTCTACCTGACTTATCCCATAATCCTTAAGTCGCTCGAACAACCTAGCTTCCTTAAGTCGTTAACCCGCTTAACCCCCTAGGTCGGTCACTGACTTAAGTCTCTGCCAATCCTATAGGTTGCTCCAATCTCTTAAGTCATCCCAAACTACTGTACGACTTAACGACACTACCGGCCTAATAACAACGGTTACAAACATTCGATCCGTAAAAATACGGGTCGTTACATCAGGCATCTGGTCAATAAATCAAAGAAAGGCAGGAAGCCACCATGCCAAATATGGATAGCAGTGTAGGCAAAATATCCTTCAGGAGGATTTTGAATGGTGTCGCTATCTCTCGGGGGAATGGCTTCTAGCTCAGTGGTGCCGAATCATTAAGAATAGCGTCCAGCTCATCTTGGGAGGATATTAAAGAATGTTTGGATATTGCTTCAATCTTCTTTGGAGAAGATTCCATCATTGGTATTGTATCTTTTTCTGGTTTCTGAGAGGTCTTTTTCACACCCATGATCCTGGCAGGTAAAATTGTTTCAGTAAAAAGTTGTAGTTTGTTATATAATCAACATTTTTCAAGGATATCGAAAACCTATTACAACAATTCAAATATCAACCAAAAATATGAAATTTCATATCCTTGAAAAAATGTTAGAGTTGGTTTAGGAAAATGAAATTTGTTGAGCTTTCAACTGTGTCAAAAGGGAAAATGGAAGTGGAACTCCAACAAACACCCTTCAACAATGTCAAAAGATCAAGGAAAACATTGTTGTTGAAAGGAGTAGTTAAAGCCTACACAACTAATTTGGATATAAATATACACTAACAACATTCAATAAACAAGACAAATAAACCTTTCAGCATTGTTGAAACCTATGAACTTTGTTTTACTAAGAGAATATGAATGTTGTCGAAACCCTATATGCCAATTGAGTCGAAAGGTTTAAGTTTGAGTAATATTAATATAAATGAAAAGGCTTTGGGACGTTTCGACATTATTCATATAAAATGATGATCGAAGCCCAATTAGTTACAAAGAGTGTCGAGAAATTCGAAAGGGGTACATGGTTTCGAAAGCATAGCAACATCCAAACTTGATTCGATACAGTAGGTTTCGATCAAGTCGAAAGGTTTGATTTGATTTTCAACTTAAACAAAATATGTTTTCCTCAATCCAATTTATGAAAATTGAATTTCTAACTCCCCACATTTCCTAAAATAAATTAGAATTAAGCAAGTACTAGAGGTTTCGAAACCTATAAAATAAAATTATGCTTTCGAAAGTATGTGCTATGTAATCATTTAGTGAGGCACATCAGGCAACTTCTTCGAAAGGTATCAGAATATACAAAAGCCTACTTATGCTTTCGAAGAAGTCCACTCTATATTAACTACATCAATACTTTCGACGAGATCAATTAAGAGATAGACACTGGACTTCCTTTCGATCCCATCAAAAGAGGTTGATTAAGCAAAACAAAGTTAGCCGCCTTGACCCCTTTCGAATGAGTAGAAAGGTAAAATTACAGCGTCAAGTCACGATTCATACGGCTTAAACTTCTTTATGAAGTAAGTGGAATACCTTTCTTCCTAGAATTCAATTCTAGCCCAATACTTTAAAGAAAAACTAATTGATAACAAAACTGGTTTGAGCGTGGATTAACAATAACCATAAAAATTTCCAAAATATAAATTCAAACTGTGAAAAAAAACCCAAATCGAATGAATTTTGAATATCAATTAACATAGGAAATGGAACAAAATAAGCTATAGAAAGAAACCAAAGGATACTTCCATACGAATGAAAAAACTTAAAATATCTTTATGAAATAAGAACATCAATTCAAATTCAAATCTAACGAATTTTAAAATAAAATTTTTAGCATGAAAAGTTAGTTCGAAAAGCAGGATAACAAGAACTTACTTTGAATACGAGCTTCTATTTGCTGGAAATAAGAATTATTTAAGAAATT
The DNA here is from genome assembly GCA_030737815.1 of Allium fistulosum. NCBI lineage: Eukaryota > Viridiplantae > Streptophyta > Magnoliopsida > Asparagales > Amaryllidaceae > Allium > Allium fistulosum. The sequence goes on from CM060904.1 coordinate 1,136,887,675, forward strand.
GAGAATTTTGATTTTTGCTGGAGATTTCTTTTATTGTAGGTAAATGAGAGAGGGGAAGAAAGAAGCGCGATTTATAAAAAAAGTCAGCATGAAGAATAGACCGTACGATCAAATTTAAATAAACGGCCAAGATTTGCGCAAGAATGTGAAACGGCGGAAAATCTCATTGCTAAAATAAGGAGTATCAAAACAGATGACTTGAAAAGTCAAAGGCATCCCTTCGCAAGGGAGGCAAGTGCTACTACCAATTCTCACTTCAACCTTGTCGAAACCAAGGTGAATAGAAGAGAAGGAAGTACGAGAGATGATAGCACCAATAAAGCATTTCGAAGGAGTCGAAGGGATGCTACAACCAAAAGTCAGATGTGTTATAAGCTTTCGAGGGGGTCGAAGGGGTCAAAAGCACCCTTTCACTTCAATTGCTTTCTTTCGAAACAGATGTTTTCGCCTACATAAAGATGTTTCGAATAAGTAGAGGAATACCTTTCAAAGGCAGCAAATAACAGCCACTCACATGTGTGCCAAACCTTTCGAAACCAAAGGTTTCGCCTTCATTCAAATTACTCAGAAAGATGTTTTGTTGGAGCAACCCTTTCGAAAGCATGACTAAGCCTTTCAAACCGGACGAAACCTTTCACAACTAGGAGGGGTACCGCATCAATTTGTAGGCATGTGTTCAGAAGTTACCTTCCGCGTTGAAACCCTCAACATTTCAACACCTTCGAAACCTCAAAGAATTACCTTCTGACAGAGTCGAAACATCATGCTTCTTCTTACTTGCAACAACAAAGCAACACAGGATGGAGTAGCGCACCTACCCCTTTCGATGAACATAAAAGCACTCAAATACATTCAAATGCAATGTAAAAGAATGTCCAAATGTTGATGGCAACGAAAGGTCTACAAGGTCGCCTTTCGACCAGGTCGAAAGCACTGAATCGAAAGGTGCTAACCCGCACCTATAAATAAGACCCTAGGGGTCTTGTTTAAGGGATCCGAGTTCTTTCACTCCATTTTTGTATTTTCTTAAAGTTGTAAACCCTAATTTTGAAATCAAATTGGGAACTTGATCAATTTATTCTACATTAGTTTAATAGAAAGGAAGATTATGGAAATTTGAGATATTTGGCTGATTTGATATCTCTGTTAGATTCAGTTTATAATTTTCTTGTGTCAACTTGATTGAAGGGTCACTATTAGAGTGAGTCAAAACTCTTAGTTTAACCAATATCCTTAGAGCCTTTGCACCTATTCTCAAGCTGTCGAAAGGTTAGCTTCCGAAAAAGTCGAAACCAATCTATCCAACCCATATCCTTAACTCATTAAAGCCAACCTTAGGGTCACCTCAACTGATTCGATAGGGGGTTTCGACAAAGTACTAAAGCAGATTAATTGGTTTGAAAGGCAATATAAGAAGGGTTTTCAGTGTTTCATCTAAATCGAAAGGTCCAATAACAAGGAATTTCAATCACAATAACCTATACGAAAGGAAAACTGAAGAGAATAGAATGGATTATAGCCATCTTAACTGATTAAAAAGTGTCGACTACTTTCATCTTTATGAAAGAAGGTCTCGAAAGAGTCATCTACACTTTGAATTCAACTTTGGGGTGTTGACAAGTTTTCTTGTTAACAAGATCTGTATAAAGTGAAAGCCAAATCACACAATAATTTATAATTGATTGGAAATGGATAAGCAACAAATATCAAAGATGGGAGAATCTTTCAAGAAAGGAAAATATGAAGATTAATTCAAACGGAGAATGTTTTACAAATATTCTTCTGTAGTTTAAGCTTTATATATTACAGGTTTTTCTCTCTTCAAGCATATCAGATTTTTCTCTTAACTCAAAACACCAATTAAATCAGATCATCCCCTTCCTACCAAGGATCATCACAAAGGTTCAATAGCTAAACTTCATCACAAGACAAAGCCAACACAATCATCTCCGGTCCAAATATCAAGCAATTATTCTCAAGCACTGCAACAACAATCACAATTCTAGTTCTAAACAATACTACACAACATAATACAACTTCACCATCGTCATACATCACAGCAAGCCTCAGGACAACCAAACTTCATACCAATAACTCAAACAACAGTGAGCTACGATAGTTTAACAATGAACACAATGAAGACAATCTTATACCCCGGCAAATTTCTATCAGCAACGAGTTTGAAATATAGTTATCCAGTCATCTCAAACATCTTGACAAAGGCGCAAGCATCTCAAGACTAAACAACCACTGAGTTTCTTTGATTCACCTTTATTAACAGCAGATCTAAAGTTCAGCTCAAGGCATTGCAACTCCATATCCAATCTTAGGCATCTCGACATCCACAGAGTCTCGTGTTTTTCTGACTACACAGCGTTTTGATCCATGATAACGAGTTCAATTGTCACCTTGAATGACATCTCCAGTAGCGACTATCGACGGCAATAGTGAATTAAGTTCTAGATCTCAACACTAATTCTTCGATGACGAGAGCATCTCCTTTAGGCAGCGGAGCAACTTAGGGTTGTAGGCGAAGTTTTTTTTTGCATCGAATTTTGGCCGAAGTCTTTAGGGAGAATTGATTTTGTGAAGGAAAAAAATTAAAATAGAAAGGAAGTGGATGAAATGTAAAGGTGGCCACATGATAGACAAGGGGAGTTTTATTTTCTTTATTTTGATTTTTTTGTCTAGTTTATTTTTGTCTTTGAACTCTAGAATTTATTTTGGGAGCTACTTGTTGTAGTTTAGGATTCTGATCTTAGAGGACTGAGTTTAGGCAAAGTTATTAGGCATAGAGTTAGAATATTTGTTAGCAGTGTCTGTGAGTTTACTGTTTGTAAGCGTTTGAACATTTAAATCAAGTAGTAGCTTTGGGGGCAGTAGTAGGCATTAGGCAGAAGCTGAATATATCTTGTGTTCCTTATTTTCTGCATTTACATTTCCACACTACTTTATCTGTTTATCTGCGAAATATTTTGAATACCCCATTCACCCCCTTTAGGGTATATTACTCGATCTTACAAGTGGTATCGGAGCCTAGATGCTAGGTTTACTCTAGAGTCATGTTTGTTTCTAATAATGCTTTTTTGAGATCAGTCAATAGCTAGACCGCCTATGTTAAATGGGACTGATTATTTGCTTACTGGAAGGCTTGGATGGAAATATATTTGATCTCTGTTGACTATGATGTTTAGGATATAGTGGAGAATGGGTACACTCCACCCATAATGATAATAAATGGTGTAGAATTCCCTTAGCCCAAAGACAAATGGGATATAGGTGATAAGAAATTGCTTTTATTAAATGTTAAAGCTATGAATGCTCTTATTTGTGCTCTTGATAAGATGGAATTTAATCGAATTTCTCATTGTTTGACTACACAATAAATTTGGCACACGTTGGAAGTTACACATGAAGGTACATCTCGAGTCAATGAATTACGACTTTCCCTACTCAGTAATGAATATGAGAATTTTATGATGTTAAAGGACGAAAGGATAAAAGAGATGTATGGACATTTTTCAGTATTGGTATACACAGAGCTTTGGGCAAGGTGTACACTGAAGTTGAGTTGGTTTGAAAAATTCTGCGAATTCTTCCAAAGAATTTTGAGGCAAAGGTGATTGTGATACAAGGATCCAAAGATCTGAACAAACAAAGCATGTAGGAACTGATTGGAAATCCGATGACCTATGAAATGGAACTGAAAGTTAGGGTAGATCATGATAATTCAAATTCCAAGAAGAAATCAATTGCACCCAGCAGCACTCTTGACAACGATAACGAGAATAATCCTATTACTAGCTGGCAAGGTTGATAAGCGGTCTGAAAAATTGGTCCATAAGAAATTCCAAGTTTATAGCAAAGAGGAAAGGTGTTAACTCAAAGCAATTCAAAAGCTCAGAAAGTTCAAATGAAGAAATCATTTGCTACAAGTGCAGAAAGTCGGGTCATATCAAAACTAATTATCCATTGATTCAAGGTGAGAAAGAAAATAAAATGAAAAGGAAGGCCTTCGCTACAACTTGGGATGATGAAGGAGAAGAATGTACTGATAGTGACGAAGCAGAAGAAAATCTATGTTTGATGGGAATTTAACTCTTAATGATAATGATGATGACTCCAGTAAGGTATCAAATTATACTTATCAAGATTTGCTCTTAATGTGTCATAACTTACTAGAACAATTGATAGTCTCAATCTTAAGAACAAAAAATTGAAATCTAAAAAAGAAGAGCTACTTCGCATAAATGGTAAGTTAGAAAGTAAACTTGAAAAGAATTAAAGAAGCGCAAAAGCTTGACTGTGAAAACTATCAATTTTTTAAAAAGGAGTTGGATGAATGTAAGACAAACTTCGAAACTCTCAAAAATGAGATATTGATTTTGAAGAAAGACGATGATGAAAAGGGGTAAAATTTCATTAACAGGTGTACCATGCTTGTAGAAGAGAATACATCACTTAAATCCAAAGTTCAAACTCTTGAATAAAGTATTAATAATTTTCTAGAGGTGAAAGATCATTAAATATGCTTTTGGGAAATCAACTATACGCGAGTAATAGAAAAGGACTTGGTTTTGGTAAATCATAACACAATAGGGAAAACATGATAGACAATGCATGAGACAGAAGCATACTTCCAAAATGCCTATGTTGCGGTAAAATTGGACATGGTATTGACAGATGTTGGTATGGGAATAAGTGCAAAAATGTTAGACGAATTTGGGTTCCTAAAAGTTCTCTTGATAATTTTAGTTGGAATAGGAATAAGTGCAAAGATGTTAGACAAATTTGGGTTCCTAAAGGCTTCATTAATAATTTTGGATTAATAAGCTCTTGTGTCGCAAATACTAGTAGACCTATGAAGTTTTCTAGGTCTTCTTTTTCTTCTTATGTGTGTTGGTATCGTAGGTATTGGTTTTGATGATAACAACTATAGACATTACATAAAATATATACTAATGTTTTATCAAGTTATATATAATATATAGTGCAGAATATTAGACATGTGTTGATTAAGAAGACTGTAAACTATCAACAGTAGATTCAAGATGTTAATATAGAGTTTCAAGAGTTGGAGAATGAAGACTCATGAGTATTGAAGAGCTCAAGATTTCAAGATATTTCAGATAAGTTATAGAGTCATAGAATTTATGTTAAAACCCTGATGGCACTTTCTTGATCTCTCTCTTTCTCTATTTCAGATAAGTTCTAAACAAATATCCTGGTTTTCAAAATAATCTTTTCAAATATATACCCAAAATATTTCTCAAACTAATTTCTTAACCTTTTATATTTATAGAGATATTATATTAAGTTTTTAATTATTTTTTAATCTATTATATTTTTTGACATTTTAGTTTATATCTTCCTTGTGTTTATTTTTAATATTTATATTTTGATTTATATTAATTTTATATTATTTACATTATATTGAATACTCTTATTAAATCTTTTAAAATTATTTTATAAAGTTTTATTAAGTTTTAATATGATTAAAATATGTATAAACTATGTTTAAATGTTTGTACAAAGTTTCAAAATATTTTACAAAACTTAATATTTTCAAAAACAAATTTTATTAAGTGATTTTTCAAAATACAAAGGGATATGTCAACATATGCTCTCCATATATGTCGACATATAGGCTGGAAATTTCAAAATTCAAATTTGAATAGAAGTTTCTTTTCGTCGTATCTCTTCGTGAATGGAGATGACCGTTGTCCCTCTATAAATATCAGACTTCCAAACGAATTTTCAATTATCATTTTCTTATTCATCTTCCTCCTTTCACTCTCTCATTTTCTAAATCAAAATATACCCAAACTCTGCCGAAATTCAACCGGAATCAAATTCAATCATCACCAGTTTGATTCTCCTTCATCTACTCTCTGATTTCTCTCATCTCTCACACTCAAACCAAAATCAAAGTGCTATTCAAGAGTTATAGGATCAATTGTAATCAAGATCGAAGATCTAAAGCTGTAAAACTCTATAAAATCATACTACTATATTTGTGGGTCTGATTGTAGCCCGTAAAATAAATTAGGTGTGATTGTAGCCCGTAAAATAAATTGAGTCTGACTGTAGCCCGTAAAATCATATGGATTTGCTTAGTAGCCCGTAAATCAAGTGACTCTACCTAGAGGTTGGGATTTTGGAGGGTTTGTCCCGTAGCCTTGAAATCGAGATTGTGTTTACATTTACTAGTTGAAAAGAATCCGTACAAGGAATTGTGCGGGTTGAATGTAGGGTAACTTCGAACCAATATAAAATCCTGACGTGTTCTTTCCTTTTTACTTCTACTCCATTTACTTTTATCTGCACTTTGGTTCTGTGATTGTTAATTACATCATTCCAAGTAGAATATTAAAGAATTTGAAAAATATTCATATAATCCATTAAACACTATTCAACCCCCCCTCTAGTGTTAATTTAGCCTTAAAATCCCTATTCCGCTGACTCACAATGTGTATATATGTTGAAGCGCTAAGGAGCAACTAAGATAGAGGCAGATTTCGAGTTGTTCCATAGATTTGATGAGTGATAAGTACAATGTTTCCTTAGCCTAGGAAAATGAAGTGGAGATCCACTAACTTTGGATAAACATGTAAATACAAATGCTACATCAAAGATAAGCGAAGAAGATTATCGAATGTTGAAGCAAATTCGATTGATATTGTGGAGTATGTAGTGCGCTTATTTGATGATGCTTGATTTTCATGCTTGACATTGATGATAAGACATTCAGAGGCCTGACCTAGTGTCTGAGATACCATTGTACATCACCATGGTACATAGAGAGCACAAGGGGTATCATTGTTCACCACCATTGACAACCTAGATAAAAAGTGGTATGGTGAAATCATAACTTGTTTTATCTTTTCTAAACATTTTGTATGGCCTCTAACCTTTGTGATTTCTCCAGTCTGATATTTTTGGTAGCTCATATGTCTCACGGATTGATTGATATTTCACACAATTGTTCATGCATATGTGGAGAGTATGTTCTTGCTTTCTGCTTTATTTTATTTTTAAAAAAAATTCGAAAATATGTTTCTATTTCCTTCTTAGAATTTTTTTTGTTTTTGAAAAATAAAATAAAAGTCCAAAAAATATGTTTTTGCCTTCTTAAGATTTTTTTTCTTGTTATCCTCTCCATATCTATTCACATTGTGAATATTTTGAAATGAGATTTTTTTGCTAAATCTTTGACACTAGTTTTTTATGATAAACTTGCTTCTATGAGATGAGCTTTGACAATTCTACATTTGACATATTTTTTTAGCTTTATGATGAAATTTTCTAAGACTGAGCATTTGAAATTTTTGTTTTGATATATTAATATGTATACCCTTAGACCATGTGCTCCTCTTTACACAAATAGCTATAAAACCAACTCATATTGCATGTTTAAGGATAGAATATATAACTGAAAATATTTTTGAGGTACATATAGAGAATTTACTTTTGAAATCATATCAATCGATTGAACTTTCTTATGTGATTTTCAAAAGTATTTACATTGATTACATAGATGATTAAGGATATTGCATTTCATACTTCATTAAATAATGACGTTATGATATTTTTGATAATAAAGCATATGTTATAGTTTCTATTTTTTGACTATTGCATATCCCACATCATCTCTAAATCTACCATTTGACTATCATATTCTATCGATTATTCGTATCCTTACATGAGTTGGCTAAATTGACATACCCAAAATTTATCGTTGAAAGCCCATAAAAAGTAATTTTTTTACATATATGATATAACGGACTCCCTAAGCCCCAAAATGCCTACAAAATAGGAGTGTCGGTACTCGTCAAGTAACATCCATCCTCTTCTAAGAGACCTCGTGACAATGCATGGATGGAAGGTTCTTGATCTCATCTACGATGAGTTAGGGATAAGTTATTCTAACTTGATTTCATAATGAATTAAAAATAAGATATTTAATTACGTAACTTCTTATGGGCTATGTTCTTTGAACCACACTACATGTAACTACACTTATTTTTATCACTCTCTTTCACCCATGGGATATGACTTTGATCGATATAGTTACTATGGTTTATGGTTGATTTTTCATTAAATATTTATTGTTATATTTTCATCGAGTTTCATTATTCGGTATCACTTTCTCATCGTGTTAATTTGATATTTATATTTTTCATGAAAACAAAAGAGGGAGAGAGCAGTTAAGATTTGGTTACATTATGAATTCATTGTTGATATTGAAAGAAATATATCGGTTTAATATTTTATTCTAGAACATATATACAACATATGTATGTGGGAGCATATCAACAGGGGGAGCAATTTATATTTATCGAAACATCCTGCTATGATTTTGGATTTTATGATATCAAATACACACTCAACATTTGACAAATCTTAACTTGTTGTTTGTTATCATCAAAAGAGGTAGATTATGGAGTATACATCTTATTTGATGATAATAAATATATTTGTATATTGACTGTGCTACATTTTTGAAACCAAAATGTCATAATTTTATTTCTAATTAAATTGTCAGTCAATATATCTCATATGTCTGATTTACACGTATTACATTTTAAACACATCTATTTTTATTTATAAAAGAATATATATTTATTATTATTATCAAAAAGGAAATATTGTCAGATGTTGCATCTAATTTCCTTTTAATGATAATAATAAATATATGTTATATCTAATGTGTTTGTCTAGAGTTGTATATTAACATGTTTTTGTTATAAAATATCGGTTATGGAGAAGTTTCCTTTTAGTATGCAATCTCATCGGATCTGGATATTTTGTCTATATGTATGTATATATTTTCAAACGATGAATGGTTCAATGGGATTTAAATAAAGTGGAAGCTAAATCACACAATATTCTCTAATTAATTGGAAATGGATAAGCAACAAATATCAAAGATTGGAGAACCTTTCCAGGAAGGAAAATATGAAGATTAATTCAAATGGAGAATATTTTACAAATATCTCTTCTATAGTTCAAGCTTTATATATTACAAGTTTTCTCTCTTCAAGCATATCAGATTTTTGTCTTAACTCAAAACACCAATTGAATCTAATCATCCCCTTCCTACCAAGGATGATCACAAAGCTTCAACAACTTAACTTTATCACAAGAAAAAGCCAACGCAATCATCTTTAGTCCAAATATCAAGCAATGGTTTTCAAGCACTGCAACGACAAATCACAATTGTAGTTCTGAACAATATAGCACAGCGTAATACAACTTCACCATCATCATACATCACAGCAAGCCTCAACACAACCAAATTCATATCAGTCACTCAAATAGCAGTGAGCTAGGATAGTTTAACCACGAACATAACAAAGACAATCTCATATCCCGGTAAATTTCTGTCAGCAACGAGTTTCAAATCTAGTCCTCCCATCATCTCAAACATCTTGACAAAGGCGCAAGCATCTCAAGATTGGGAAACCACCGAGTATCTTTGATTCACCTTCATTGACAGCAGATCTAAAGTTTAGTTCAAGGCATTACAACTCCATATCCAATCTTAGGCATCTCGACATCCATAAAGTCTGTTTTTCTGACTACACAGCGTTTTAGCCCATCGCAAAGAGTTCAACTGTCACTTTGAATGACATCCCCAGCAGCGACTATCGACGACAACAGTGAATTGAGTTCCACATCTCAACACTAATTTTTCGATGATGAGTGCATCTCCTTCAGGCGGCGGCGTGACTTAGGGTTGTTGGCAAAGTTTTCCTTTGCATTGAATTTTAGTCGAAGTTTTAGGGGAGAACTGATTTTGTGAAGGAAAAAAAATTAAAATAGAAAGGAAGCGGCTGAAGTGTTGGGGGTGGCCACGTGATAGACAAGGAGAGTTTTATTCTCTTTAACTTTAGAATTTGTTTTGGGAGCTACGTGTTATAGTTCAAGGATTCTGATTTCAGGGGATTGAATTCAGACAAAGTTGTTAGGCATAGAGTTAGAATATTTATTAGCAGTGTCTGCGAGTTTACTGTTTGTAAGCATTTGAACATTTAACTCTAGTAATTACTTTGGGGGCAGCAGTAGGCATTAGACCGAAGCAGCGTATATCTTGTGTTCCTTATTTTCTGCATTTACGTTTCCGCACTACTTTATTTGTTTATCTGCAAAATATTTTAAATACCATATTCACTCCCTTTTGGGTATATTACTCGATCCCATAAACTTATGTTGTGTTATAACCTTTATAACAAACATGTTTTTATTTTAAATTTATCTTTTAATTTAAAATCTAATATTTTGATTTTTAAAATAAATTTGAAAATTAGCCAGAGACCCATTGGGTCTTTTCTATTTGGGTAACCTTAGGGCCCACTTCACCTTTTAGGCCAGACCGGTAACCAGGTAGAACATGATACTTGATTACCCAATTCCAATCATAGATATTACATTTCTAGACACCGTACTAAGTATGCAAGCTTAATTAGTTAACCATAACATGACTAGTTTAGACCGCATATGCTTTTGTGCTCTGATACCATTGAAGAAACCGTGCCAACCTACAGCGGAGTTAAAAGGTAAATTTCAAAAAAATTCCTTTATTGGATCTTTGTTGGGTCTATGAAATCTAAATTCATTTAGATCTTATCAAAATTTCCTTTTAAATAATATCTTTATTTAATTTAATTTCATAAGTAAAAGGAGTTTTAAATTTAATTTGAGTTCAAATATATAACAATGAATGTCTCAAATACATTCATGCATGTATAACACAAGTGCAATAAATAAGTAGTGTATTAATATGTACGTATATAAGTGTTGCGATCAACACCGCAACAGACATATTCACCCTTTATACATGCCCTTGTTGTCCATACTTTATTTTGAAATTATACAAAATAATAACATGTGTGTGTATATAGTTTACTTATATTTACTTATATATAATACGTTAGAAAGTTATTTTACCTAATCAAAAGTTTACATAATTCAAAATGACAATCGATTGTGTTAATGAAAGCAATCAATAAAGAGATGAAAAAGTGGAGAAGTTATCCCATTTCATTAACTTATCTTTAATGCTATTTCAAAACGAATTGAATACTCAAACACATATATGTATGCATATATGAATAACTACAAACTATGTTTTATATTAAAATAACACACACACACATGTGTGCGTGTGTGTGCGTATGTGTGCGTGAACTTTGTAATCTATTACATATTTAAAACTAAAGTAACAAATTAAAATCTACTTTAACTTAAGAGGGATTCAAAGGGTTTATAATGTTTTATACAAAATTCCATTTATGTTTTTCCAATTGAAACAACTTTTAAATAAATATAAACAACAACCAAAATTATATTCAAAACAACAAATATGTGAAACATGTATTCAATTTTCAAAACAATTTTAAATAATTTTCATATATAGTTCATTTATGTTTGTTTATATAAAGAGGTACAAAATACATCAATTAATTAAAGTAGTTTCCAATCCAAAATTGTTTGTTTGTTAATTTTCTTTTTTTTTATAAAATAATAATTTCTTAAACAACGAAAAAATTAGGTTGGACAAATTAGGCCCATATAAATTTATTGTAAAATGAATTAGAAACCATACATATAATATGAACATATGATGAAAATGTTGTAGCAAATGAAGGATCTACTTATATTATCATGATGAATATATAATCAATTAACATATATCAGATTTGAACTTTGGATTAACATAATGAACAAATGATGAGATTAGATGCAGCATGTATAGGAGTTAAACTTCATTAACATGGTGAATATATAAAAAAAATTAGAATTACCTAAAGTTGATGCTTAAGATTTGCACCTTGAATGAAGAATAAAACTCCGATTCGATTAAATCAACCTCTGGATTTTGCAAGGATCTAGATGTAAATGCCACATTGAATGTCATTTATTTTTTATTTGAATTTGAATTTGTTTTAAGGAATGTTTTTTTTTCATGAAGGCCATTAAAGGAGAGGAGGAGAGCAAGAGAATGAAGATAAGATGTTTTGTCAGATAAAGAATGATGGATCAAATAGGAGAGAATATGTTTTAAAGGAAACATTGAAACCTTTCGATTTTCCTCTTTAAAACCTCCCTATTTGATTCCTAATTAAATCAAATCAAGTCATTTCCCTTCTCTTCATATTTTTGGTAGGAGAAATAGAATTAAAGTGAAAATGGAAAAAATTATTTCATAAATGAATTTAAGTGAGTCATAAAGAGGAGTAAAGGGCGAAGATTTAATTTCTTTTTTTAGTAGCTCCTTTGGATTTCCAAATCAACCTCATCCCTTTTTCATCATCGTCTATGTGGGCCTCCAAAATATCTTTCCCAAAAACTTAGCAATTAATCTATTTAAACCTAGTTTAAATATTTTATCGATACCATATATCAATCTAAGCATTTATAAATTTTATGTACGTATTTTATTAATTGCTAACGGTATTCAAACAAATCAAATAAAGTTTAATAATTAATATTTCATAAATATTAATTAATTTACAGTAAAATATAAATTAATTAAATCATGTGCTTTATTCAGAGTGTTCATCATTAAGGTTGTGGGACTTAAATATGTAAATTCAGTTAGCGGTTAATATTTAACAATTCAAAAATCAACGTTTATGCGTCACTTAGCTGGTGGTGTGACATTTTGAATAAATTTATCGCTTGCACATCTTTCGGTAAAATCCAATTTTATTTATTATAAGTGTTGCCCATTAGTGAAAATAATTTACACCAATTCTCTTCATCAAAACTATATCACTTTGGACTTATGGAGATTTGTAACGGTCAAAATTCTAATATCATATATTTCAAGTCTACAGTCCAAACACAAAGTCCGTAGTTCAATAATAACAATTCTTATTAACCGAAATACTTTGGCCAGAGACTTTAACTTTGAGTTGACTTCAGTTGACCATGATACTAACCTCATATAACCGAGGAGACAAATCCTCTATTGAATAGTGTTTCATTTCTAATGCTTTTACTCGACCCAACTATAGTCATTCGATGGATGTCATGCCATAATTTAGCTATAATCAAAGCAGGGCTTCCACATTGAAATTCAATAGTATACTCAAGTCAGGAGAACCATGTAATTTTGTCATATCGATATTTTCTGTTTGACTTTAGTTATATTAACCAACAGATAACTATCGAGCGAGTCATTCCATACTTATCCAATAACTATCAGTATGTAACCCCTTGATGCCACCATCAATCATGAGTAATACACTACCCAACATTTGGAAAGCGTTACGTACTCTAGTCTTAGCGGATGTATCGATATCAAGTCTCGATATATCTTGACTAGGAATATTTAAAATGATATATTTATTTTTTATTGTGATAAATCACTCATGGTTACAAACATATTGTAACTACTATCACAAAACATACCATTTATGGATTTTTTATTAAATATACTTTTAATTAAATTAATTAATTAATATAACATAATATATTAGTATATAATAGAAATAAAACAACTTTCATTTCGAACAAGATTGGTTATCGAGTTAAATATATATATATATATATATAACAAATTATATAACTGCCCCTAGGGCATACGCCTAACTCTATCAAGTATGACATAGGGTACTTAAAGTAGCTAGGATGGATGATGGATGACTAAGATTGCATAGTAAAACCGACGGGAATCATGCCTGACCATTGATCTGGTCTCATGGGTTGATGGAAGACAACTACAAAGGTGGAAGTAAATGTGCAGCTGAGAAGTATGCCAATTGTCCCTCCGTACCAGGTTCTTGTCTTGTATTTAGTATGCATTTAATGCTGGAGGGGCGTGCTATATGAGTAGGTATGCTTTTGACAGATCTACTAAAGTACCTAGTACGGCAGGCTGTATGACTTGTTGTTTACTTTTGCACATCTATGTGACATGATAGACAAGTAGCTTCTTTCAATCTATGCTGGCCGATCGCTTATTGCCGAAGCTTGCTGAGGAAAGCTGAACTAAGGACCAGGTTGCAAGGGATGCGTCAGATCAATTGTGGGATGACGAGACATAGGACCGGTCAAAAGTGGGCTGTGATGAAGTCGAGCCAAAGATGGGTCAAGCTTTAGCCGGGCCTAGTCTGGTAAGGTGGTTGTAGAAACCACCTTGAGTTGAGCTAGACGCTAATAGACCCAGAGGGTTGCTGAGTAGATGAGATGTATTGGTACCGGACTGAGTTTGGGCTGGCATGTTGGTTGGGCTTAGATGTGCTAGGCCGACACGGATAGGGCCAGGCCATGCTTAATCAGCTTGCTGATTATACTTGCTAGAAATTCGAGTAACATCTTTAGTTAAAACATATTCTCCCAAGAATATTAGAGGTAAGTGAGACTGGAAAAGAAAAGCACGAGCAATAGTAATAATATATCGATGCTTGCGTTCAATAACCCTATTTTTTTATAAAGTGCAAACACAAGTTCGTTGTTTTCAATTACATGAAGCTGAAATATTATTTCATTGAGATAAGTTCTAAACCGCTTTCAAATCGTATAGCTTTAACATAAACATGAAAATGAGTTACAAATGCAATGAAAGATCGAAGGATATCTTTTGAGTTTTTGATTTATGTTGTATAACTTGTGCATCTGCTAAAATCATCAACAATTGTAAGAAAAAATGTGCACCCGAATGAGTTTCAACTGTTTGAGAGCCAAACAATACAATTATTATCAAATGCAATTGATTTTGAAGATATTAAACGAGAAATTAATTTCATATAATCTTGAGATGGAAATCTAGGAAGCATGTGCCATAAATTTGGAGGTTGAGAGTCATAATGGAAGATTGGAGTTTGTTGCATGTGAGACATGTAATAGAGACCTCCTTGTTGTCTGCTTGAACCAATCATTCTTTATGAAGTTAAGTTTTATCAAAGACAAAGGTCAGCACAACCAATTTAAGGCCGTGGTAATTTTACTCTCTAGCATCGAATTTAAATGAAATGAAGGAACATGCAAAACATCATTGAGAGTGATGCTGGAGCAAAAATGAATATTTTCCATGGAAGAAATAAAAGCTGATAAGTATGTAGGCAAGTTGACACTTGATATAGAATATGAGTTTGATGTGGACAATAAACTGAAATATGAAGTAATGTGGCCTGTCGCACCACTATCAAAAACTCCAAGGCATATTGAAAACTGAATTAATCGAAACATTCGAGAACATAGACAAACCTGTGACATTTGAAAAAACATCCATGTTATCTTAGATAGCCTGAAGGATGAACGCAGTTTGAATTTGACAAATCTATAGTTCATTTGTTGTTGAATTTTTTATAAAGATTGATTTTTGTTAGAAACTATAATGAATGAAATAAGAACAATGTATAAATGAAACTTTCCCATAAAGAAACTGCTTTGATACCATGTTAAATTTGATGAAGAAAGAACATATTAAATTTGAGGAAGAAACATTAAATTTATGAAAAAAATAAGAAGAAAATATGGAAATAAGAAATAACATTCTTCATTAGTTTATTCGTTATAATTTATATATATATTTTTGGGGTTACAATAGGTAATTAGTGAAAATATTAATTTTCTAGTTATTTTTTTTCCTACCTTGAAATATGAAATATGAATTAAATGCAAAATTAATGTAAATTTTAAAAGATAATAACCTCGCACCCTTATTTGTTGTTTTAAATGTAAAGCGGGTCCCTATTAATAAATTTTTGTAAATTAGGCCCCCACTCCTTTAACACCACACTCGACAAATAACATTATCTGCTAATTCATTTGATTTTAATCTTTAAAATGCGATAACTTTTTTATATTAATAGGATTTAAGAACCGTTTTCACCATTAAATTACATATTTAATAAACTTTTCAGTGATATCCATTGTTGATACCTAAAAATAAAATTTTAAAAATCATAATTTTACATATCAAATTTAACTTCATTAAGAAAATGCAGTTATAATTGCTAAGAAAATTCTATTCAATTTTAGCTGCATTTATATTATGCAGTAATAATCATGGTTGCAAACAACAGTTTTAACTACATTAAGAAAATGCAATTATGACTGTATTAAGAAAATTTAATTCATTTTTTGGCTGCATTTAGGTGATGCAGTAAGAAATTTTGGCTATATTTAGATGGTGTAGTTAATGTTTAATTCAATTATAATAATGTAGTTACAATTTAACCATATTAAGTGTTGACGTCAAAATTGGCCACCAACACCCAATTATGTAAAAGTGTCAATATCCAATCCAATCACAGAAATATGAAGAGAAGTAAATGAAGAACAAAATTAAAGCAATCAAAAAGCAAGCAAAAAGAGACAAGATTTATAGTGGTTCGGCTAACTCCGACCTACGTCCACTCTCAAATAATCCTTTTATTAAATTGAAGTTTGTTTACAGTTACGATCTAAAATCCAAAAATTAAATTGGCAGAGTGTAGCCTAGGTTGAAGATAAAGAGAAGCGGAAAGAAGATCCCTTTTCTAACGGGATGCCTGCTATACTTATAGGGGAAGACGTGCACGGATCAGGTTGATTTTGACAGAAGGTTCGGGAGACCAAGATGAGGCCACCCAAAAATTTTCAAGTCCATTGGAGCCCACAATAGGGATTAGTACCGATCCCTATTAGTGTGTCCGAATGGGCTGCGATTCTTTTGGGGGGTGCCACATGATGTTAGCTACTTGTCCTCCAAATTTCATGACATTTCGACTTACGCTTTGTGAGATATCGCATTTTCCGTGAAGTGGTGTTGCTTGAATTCTGATTTCTGCCGATCCCTCTAGAGGGATAGGTACCGATTGCTCCAATCTCTTATAAATGCCATGCGATCCCTATGGGAGCTTCTCCATGATGTATTATGCTTAGCCTCCAAGTTTCATGCCAATTGGATTAGTAAAACTTGAGTTATCGCTTGATCTTTGAGTCAACATGACTTGGATGCTGCCTTCTGCCGATCCCTCTCGAGGCGTGTATACCGATCCCTCCAACTTTGTCCATTTGGTATGCGATCTCTAGGGTAGGTTCCCTAGGGTTCATATACCTTACTCTTCAAATTTCATATGCTTCGGACTTGTAGATCTCGAGATATTGATTGTTTTCTGCAAGAATGCTCTTGTATTTCGATGTATGCCGATCCCTCCTTCATGAAGTATGCCGACTCTCTCAGTGAGCCAATCCATGCTGATCCCTTCCATCCATTGAGCCATATTCTATACTTTGAGCATCTTACATTATACATCTATCAAGTCCATTCAATCCCAACTATATATGATCGTTTGTACTTGACTTTTGGGTCGCACAATCATCATTTTGGACTCATCGACCTCGATAATCGTGAAGTCTGTTGAGTTAAATCCGCATGTATACTGCCTTGGCAAAATGTGGGTTAACATTAAGAAAATGCAGTTAAATTTAAATGCTCAATTATAATGTAGCAACATTTATTGGGATTAACTTAACTGCATTTATCTGATGCAGGAATAATTTTGACTTCATTTGTAATTTTATTCAATCTTATTGCATTTTATAATTTAATTGCATTAAGAAAATGAAGTTATATTTAATCTTAACGTATGATTTAATCTTTTTTTTTAAAAACCCCTACCCCGGAGAGTAGAGATAAAGAATTCAGCTGTCCGCCACACCAATCCCCTATTTAGCTAGCCCAACCCAGAGCATCAATCCCCTCCCGTTTTATTTTGGTTTTGTTGAGGATAACCGCTCCGAGCCTTAAGGGAAACATATCGCATTAAAAAACTGCAGTTATAACTGCACTAATATAATACAGTTATAATTTTACCTACACAGCAGATGTGAAATTGACTTTTAACCACATGTTTACTGTTTTTGAACAAGTTAATTTAAATGATGCAATTATAGCCACATTTGAATGATGCAAGTTTAAAAATGTTATTTATATGGAAAAACACATTAAAAAAAATCAATGATTGGATATTACATATTTTAAAAGATCATAAAATCTGTGATTTAAGAGTAAAAACGATCGTTGATACGAAGCTGTAACGCCCCACCCCGAGACCCACATTAACGAAGATAAGCGATAATATGAGCATAAGGATAATGTGATAATATTCTCGAATGAGAAGGGACAACTAAGGTGTATGATTACATCAAGTGATAATATGGTATCACTACACAAACATATAATCTCAAAAGAGATAAAATAACCCATAAAACGCTAAAAGTAGCGAGCCTCATATTATCGGCATTCATGAAACTTCAAATATGGTTTAGGGAAAAACCTAAACCTGCCATCTTGGCAAACCCAAAACATGCATAAAGAGATCCCATTTCAAACACACCATAAGGCAAATATATCTCCAAAGAGGAGAATAAAATCTCAAGTAAACGCCAAAAGGCAAATCTCATATAACGCCACTGTAGGCAATTCAAATCTCAAAAATAGAACTCCAAGAGTTCGAATTCCCAAAAGGTAATCGCCACAAAGATATATCGAATGGTTCAAAGGACCAATTCCGAAAAGGGGCGATATACTAGGGAAAATAGTCAAAGAAACCATCTCAAAAGTGTTTGTACATGCATGTGGCCGAAGCCTGACCCGAAGGTCCAGTACTGGCACGCCGCAATGGCAAATGTGCCATAAACTCTCGAATAAGAACCCGAATAGTGTTAACGTGCGTCCCATATCACACGTTCGCACTAAACTCTTTACTAACCGCCGATAAATTTCACACTCAAAGCAGTAAAAAGTTTACCCCATCTCATCGGTAAACTCGATCCGAAGGTCAAAATGATCAAACAGACAAGTCAGGAATTAACTGATAAGATAAACGCACGTGCCCCATACCACGTGTTTTACCAAACCGTTTAATTCTCCTTCCCATTCGCTCAAATAGTGCAAAAACATGTATTTTATATATGAAATAATTTATTTGAGAAAACAAGCTTTTAAAACTATTTTCCGAAATCAATTTTGAAGACAATATTATAGAGAATAAATAGATTTTATAGCTTAAAATAATTTAAAAATATTACATAGTGATTATTTTAAAATTTATTTCAAAATTGTTTCGAAAAATCTATGCTCAAAATCAAAGAAATCACTCAAAACTGTCATTCAAATTCAATTCAAATTTGAATTTCAAATTCATCAAAACTTGGCTAGCCTATTGATAGGCATTATAGCCATCAAAAAATTTCAGAAATATCACAAAAACATGAAGTAAAAGTCAAAAGTCGGATGGAAAAAGAACATAAAAACGCTTAGGCAAAATAATACTCAGGTCTGAAATCTTCTCTGGATTCAAATTTCGGACATAAAACAGGTGGCCAAACGACCTTTGATTGAACTAAAAATTGGTGTGCACAAAGTAGAAAACTTCATCTTTCAAACAAAAAAAGAATCAATGAATTCCGACAGAAAATGAGAAAGTTACGCTGTCTCAAATATAGACTTAGACCATGTTTGTAACAGTTCAACAAGAATGTGCCCAGATCTGAAAATCCATTCTGGGTTCAACTTTCAGGCATAAAACAGAGGAACACATGGCATCAGATTGAGCTCAAAATTGGTATGCATATAGTAGAAAAATTTATCTTTCAAACAAAAGAAGAATCATGCAATTTGGATAAAGTATGAGAAATTTATGACGTCTCAAAGTTGAATCCAAGCAGTGTTTTCACGGTAAAACTCTGGACAAAAACATGCTCCGGATCAAAGTTCGGCAGCATATTTCTACAAGCTATATAGGTCGAAATGACCTGAAATTTGGTATGCTTATAGTAGAAAACTATATTTTTCAAACAAAAAAGGAATCACGCAATTCGAGCAAGAAACGAAAGAGATATGCTGTCTCAAACATGGACTCAGGCTATATTTGCAGCAACTCAGAAAACGATGTGTGCAGATAATTTCTAGGCTGTGCATTGATTTTGCAGCAAGGTTTTCAGGTATCAAACGAAAGAGTTTTGCTATGAAATTTTGCAGATATATACTACAACACGTGAACTATCAACAGAAGAAATCCGACAGCATTTCGTTGCCGGAATCAAAAGTTATAGGCATTCAAAAAGGTAATATGAAACAGAAAATTACTACAAAAATTTATCGACAAAAGCTAAGGGCCCGTTTGGTTTCATTTTGTATTTCGAGTTTTGTGTTTTCAACTTGCACTAAGAAATAGCAAGAAATAAGAGAAGAAGATTTATAATTCTTAGCCGTTGGGACGACCAACGAACAACGAAAGAGTTTGATTGTTCTCCGTGCTTTTATTATCTCTCGAAACACGAAAATAAATTAAACTTGTTTTCTATTTTATATGTTAATTTTATTTTTCAAAATTATTTGTTTTTCAACTGTACATACAACATATGTGTTTTTGTAGACGAAAACACAAAACTAAAAACGACAAGTCAAACGGGGCCTTAATTTTTGATTGCTTTTGCAATTTTTTTTGAGCTTGACTCAGCTAGATTATGTAAGTATTTCTACAAAAACTTGTTGCATTTTAAATACTGAAATCAAAATAAGAATCAGGTTATATTAAATGTGCACCTAAGACGTATATCATACATGCACTTGACTGGTGGGCCGTGGGCTTTGGGCTGAATTAAACATATATTAACGGCGAGAGCTTGTTGGAGATCCAAGTGATCAATCAGCACACACTAGAAGAAACCGAACAACTTGAAACACGATATCAACCTAGCTTCTCTGTCATTCACCCACTTCTCCAAGCAACAGCAAGTTTTAAGCTCTCACGATCTCTCAATTTCTTTCAGGTAAATTTGCTTCAAAATTCCCAACTGAACACAGATTTGATAATTATGCGATTGATCAATAAACTATTTTAGGCATATGGGCTCCTTCTAATTTGATTAATTAATTTAATAGGGTTTTTTCAGTCACTTTTTTTTTTGGGTAACTATCGTCTGATTCGGTAGCGTGTTTAATCAAATCGATTGTGTTCCCGAACTTCATTCCTTTTCTTCTTTTCTTGTCAAATTGTAACATCGAAAGAAAGAGATAATTTATGATTTCAACAACAAGAAAAAAGAATGGACGGCAGACGTTTGCATCTAAATTTTAGGGAGTAATTAGGATTTAATAAGAAATTTAAGATATTACTTTGTTTGATAGTCTATAAAGATGATGTGTAAGACTTTGTAAGTAATTGTTTGTTTGATTTTTGTGTGAAATGAGAATAAAGATTGGGAGTAAGAATATTAATTATTTAAAGTTTCCATTGAATATTAATTATTTAAAGTTTCCATTTCGATTGTTAGAAAAACTACAATTAACGAGTGAGGAATGAACAGAATTTTCAAAATTTTGTTGTCAGGGCCTTAAAGTAGAGAGAGATGTCGTATTTGCTGCCACATTTGCACTCAGGATGGGCGGTTGATCAGGCAATTTTAGCAGAAGAGGAGCGTCTCGTTGTCATAAGATTTGGCCATGATTGGGATGAAACTTGCATGCAGGTTCACTCTTTTTTTCTCTTAGTTGGACTGTAATATCTATGAAAACCCAAAATTGTTTATGGATAACGTTTTATCCTTGTTCTAATATCTTACATTTCTTAATTTCCTCTACATATGTATGATAATTACATCCAATGAATTTTTTAATTAATTGTCATCTGATAGATCAACATTGTTCAAGATCATCTTTTTGCTATGATTTTATCAATTTGTTCACCATCTCCCGTTGCTATACTTGCTAAAAGTGACTTGTTTGCTTCCTACATAATATTGATGGGTTAAGAGGATTTCTCACTTGAGACCACTTTATTGCGACCCTTGGCAACAAGGCCTATCAATGAACCAGACCCAAACCTGGTGAGAACCCAGCCAAAACCCGCTCCAAACTCTATCTGGACCCAGCTCGAACCCGTCTTGTTAATATAGGTATGAGTTTAAACCTAACTATCCGAGCATGGATCCGGGTCCGACCCAGTTATTATTACCACTATGTGCATTTTCATCATTACCCAACTTGGTTTGGGCTCGACTTGATTATTAGTTGTCATTACAACATAAAATATGAACGTTATTTTCCTTTTTGTTATATTTTGTTTGTATGTGGGCTCTTTTGGGTAGTTTTGGATGTGAGCTAGATTTCATCTCTATCCAGTTTATCTGTATACTTTTTTTGTGCATCATATACAAAATTACGAGCTAAATTCATGGAATTGACATTGACGTTATAATATACTATACATCATCGTTTTCAAACCAGATTGGGCTTTCGTTCCGACAATAATAACTGAAAACCATGGACTAGTCTGGTCCATAATTTGGAAAAGGTGTGCATGTGTAGTTCTACACAGTTCTTCACTAGAACCTCAGAATCCACGGTTCAATAGTTATACCTGGTTTCATTTTATTTTTTTAAAGGAAAAAAAAAACAAAACAAAAAGCCAAATAACCAGTGAGGATGCCTTGGTTTAAAATGCTCACTTAAGTACCATTCAAGTTGCTCTATGGCAAAAGAGGACAGAGACATGGTTTTGCAAAGGATATTGTTCTCCCTACCGTTGGAATTGGTGATGTGAGATTGATGTTTAGAGTTAATAAACGAAATGGTCACCCCATAGCCTACATGTTATGAGAGTTGATGTATCTATCTTGATTTATAACATTGGAGGATAAAATACAATAGATATCATTTATTTAGCCAACAACATGTTTATCAAAATTAGGATTTAGCCTAGCCATAAGTGATAATTCCCGTTGCGTCTCTTGTGCTAAAAATTTGAAAATACAATTGTTTTACAGTATTATTATTATCACCACTACTGAACTATGTTTTTAGTTAACTTATTATATTTCTATATATTCATTTTAGTTAGGTTGAATGTTAAATCTATATTTAATTACTACTTGTATATGTCGCAACTAATATAACTAAATGTTTAAGGTGTTTTATAAACCTCCACCCTCTTTAGATGTATGAAAAATAGCATATTAATAAATATTTATGAAAATATAGTAAAATAATAATCAACAAGGCAATTTTTGTGTAAGAAATTAATGTAGAATAGTTGTTTGTCCAAATTTTCGAACAAAAAAACGACAAACATGGGATTGGATGTGTAAATGACAACTACAATATTTTTAAAATGTTATATATAAAGTTTGATGATTAGCTCCTGTAGATTGCATCCAACCTTTACTGAACATGCCTTTAGGTACATGAGGGATGCTTCCAATGTTACAAAGTGAATACTCTAAGATGTAGTTGTAATTGCATATCAACCATTTAGTGAATCTTCAACCCATCACTTTAGCTAGATGGGATTTTTATAGTGAATATTGATTTGGATACCCACAAAGGCAGCGCTAACTATTTTCCACACTGCCTCTATGGATGGTACATGTCATTATATGTTCACGGTTCAAATCATGCTACACATGTTTTGGGTTTGACTGGCAAAATCTTGGATGGAGCCTTCAAGTGTAGGTAAGTGTTTAGGCACCAAATTGTTAGATGGCGCAAGTTTGAATCATAGTGCTAGCATAAAACACATCCTTGATTTACTCGGATGTATGTTTGGAGTAGACATACATTCCTAGAGGTTAATCTAGATCACGTGGTAGGTGTTTAGATTCTATTTCTAGAGGTCTTGGATTCAAATCCTCGAGACATCAAAATGGATGCTTTCTTTGAGTAAAAAATCATTTATTAAAAAAATGCTATTTTTAGAGGTCTTTGAATTTAAAATTAGGACTCGTATTTTTTCCTTAGGAACATGGTATGATTAGTGTGAATTCATTCATCAATCTTCGGTTTTGATACTTAATTTGATAATCCTATCAAAGGTCATAGTGCGTTATTTTTTTAATGCAATAAACCAAACCATAAAAGAAAGTAATTGACCAGATCCCACAACATTGCATGGTAAATGTTTCTGTTTTGTACATACTTTTTAGCTACTACGATTTGTCGATAGTCAAATTATGTTTCATGTATTTAAACTCTCAGTTATTTGAATAGTTGATGAGGAATGAGATTTGAATTGTAGTTGATTTGTCGTCATTTGAATTTGTGATTGATGTGAGTAGAAATTTCTGATATTAATGTGTGAGAACATGAGAAAACTCGTCAGTTCCCTCACATTCATATCACAAATTTCTATTCACCATTGATCACAAATTCAAATGACAACAATCAACTATAATTCTATTCTCCTTTCCCATCAATCAATTATTTAAATAGCTTAGTTTAAATACATCTTTAATAATAGTTGTAATAGCTTTGGTGTCACACTTTTTTGATATCAGCGTGAACTACCGAAAACGTCCCTCTATATATTATCAAATTTTAATCACTTACAAATATGATCTAATATTAAACTTCTTTTACAAATTAAAACGCCCCTAAAAGTAGGATCTAACAATTAAAAATGCTTTACAAATTCAAAACACTTTTAAAAATAAGATCTAAAATTAAACTTTCTTTATAAATTTAGAATACATCTTTACAAATATACAAATCTTAATATCACTTGAAGATAAAAAATCATTTTTTTGACCGATTTAAACATATACAATTTATAAGGAAAATAATTCACGCGCAAAGCGCGTGCCGTGACACTCGTCACACATAATTTGACTAGCACCATGATAAATCCTAGTAACTAAAAAATGTGTTCTAATTTGATACAACCGTGTAATGTTACGAGGGACTAATCAATAATTTTCTTTTATGGTTAGGGTTAAATTTGGCACAGTTTTAGAATGGTTCCAAACTAATTAGAAAATATGCTCAAGGCTAGGACATGAATGCTTCTCAGTCTGAGCTATATATTGGAAGATTGGCCACTTTTATATATTGTTTTTTTGCCTAATCGATTTCGGTCCACATTGGAAAACCATTAGCTGCTGGGTACCAATAAAAAATATGATGATCAAAATCCCAGCTGCCTATAATTAGGTCCAAATGGACCCGACCTTCTTCCTGTACTACAAGGCCTAGCTTGGACGACTTCCTATCTCCATTCAACAACCTCACAACCTCAGGAGTACGCCTGTAAATATCTTATAACATCACTAGTTAGGGGAGGGGATCCAAGAGCTCTTATACTCACCGGATTGTACAAAGAAACATCTAAAGCACTTTCGCGCAGCAAAGAACCATTATTAAGCATCACCATAGATCTGATCCGACCAGTTCTATTTCCATCGTCAAACATCAAAAATGGATTGCTCTATCAAGATATATGGAGGCCATAAATTTACCAACCTAGAGAATCAATTGCGTGCAATTGTTGTAACTAATCCAGAGAGATCTAGCACGCTGTAGCAAATTGGAGAAATAGAATAAAAAACATAAAATGGATGTAGGTCAAAGATTGTCAAACCTCTATAAACATTCCGTGTTTTGTTTTTCTCATGCTTTATTTCTAGCCTTTTAGTATATTTGCATGTGATTTACGATTTGAATCAAAGTAAGAACTTAACTATGTTGTTAAATATAGATCTCACCCCTAAAATCAATACTAGTATGACACTTAGGATTGTGGGCTCCACCAAATCGTTATTCCGAGTTTGATCATTTTTGACGGAAACATTTTTCTTGTTTTCAGTGAGAACTTATTTTAGATTATGAAGCCACAGACTAGAAAGCAATGATAGAAGAAGGCGTTGTTTGAAGAAGAGCATTCCACACAGGGAAGCAATACGATAAGAGTCAGCCATTATATATGGCCAAAGACGAAGTGCATGCTATGATAGCCAACATGGAAGCGTATTTTTTAGCAAAATAGGAGACGATGGAAGCGTTTCTTAGGTACATGAAGCAGATAGCGCTAACGTAGGTCCAAAGAGATCAAAATGGGAATATGGACGACGACCTACCAGAAGCCAATACCAGCAAACGAGTAAGGCAGGAAGGAACCATGAAGATATAGACTTACAACAGCCAAATCGGCTTGGACTCAAACCGGTTCGCCTCAGTACCGACCAAATCAGTACTGAACCAAATTGTATAGTCCACACCGACCAGAGGGTTTACTCGCTATTAGATATCAACATCGATGCTGGAGCTACATCCTTGGTTGCTGAAATCAAAGTTTTAAATCTCGGATTTCGATCATGTTTCGTCTCATCAGAGATTTTAAGGACATGATCTCGTATTGAGTGAGATCTATGACGAGATAAATGTATATTGGGTGTTCATATCGAACCATAAAGTACATCTCAGAACGATCTTGGACTATTTGATATTTTCAATATTGGAACAAATTTCCTTGAGGTCGCGGGTTCGAGTCCTGGTAAATTGAGCCGTGTTTCCCAAATGGCTTGGGGTGATTATTTTCTTAAATACCGAATAAAAATGGTGGGGAATTGAAGCTCTAAAGTAGGGCTAGCTGAAAAGGGGGACCAGTGTGGTGGACAGTCAAGTTCCCTAGCTCTACTCTCTGGACTAACATCACTGATATTATAAATATTAATACAAAAAAATGTATGCAAATAAATTATAAATATTAATTACAAAAATGACTTAACTTATTTGATTTTCAATCTCGGACTATCTGATATTTTAATATTGGTTTACATTCAAGCACTCAAACAAACTCTTTTAAACAAAAATATGTAAAGCTGAAACATTGAATTCATTACTTAATTTCTTTTAATAGAGAATATATAAATTAGTAAACTACTTCAACCAAAACTAACATCACTAATATCATTCTTTTAACCAAGAATACTGGCTAACAAACCATGTTGAACAAGAATAAAAAATAATCTAACAACTAGATCTTTCAACTAAGGTAGTTAAAGCGCTAAGGTGCAAAAAAGCGCCAAGCTGAAGCCTAGGGCTTTTTTGCGCCTAGGGCTTTTTTGGGAGCCTTGAGCATGAGGCGGCGAGCAGTCTGGATGGCTCTCGAAGTTCGAACTAGGTTACGTATTTTAATTTGATCGATTTGATTTTGATTTGAGGCTGGACATGAATTTGTTTTTAAGCTGGTTGATTTAATTGGGTGCGGATAAATTAAAGGGAAGTTATGTGTTTGGGCTCATATTGGATCCAAAAAAATTCTCCAACAAAGCAGCCCAAGGCGCGCTTTTACAGCGCCTCAAAAGCCAGCGTCTTGGTGCTTTTGGGGCTTTTCCGGCGCCTCGTGCATTCATGGCGCCTCAGAAGTCAAAAAAGCCTCAGCTTGAAGCCTAGGGTTTTTTGGAGCCTAAGCGCGTCTAGGCGAGGGCTTTGATAACATTGCTTTCAACGTTTCTTAAAAAGAATGATTTGAATTAGCAAGAGACGTTGGCATTTCAAGTTAATTGTGAAAAAAAAACAAATTCACAATAAGAAGTATAAAATTAAGTAGAACATACTAAGATCCAACAAAAAAAAGTTGGATAAACTACAAAATTTCTAGTTTTGCTATGAAATTGTAAGTTAACAGTGGTGAATTTATTTCAACAAATGATATAACAGAAAAAGAAATAAAAAATATAAAAAATATAGAAATTCAAATGGAAGAGGAATGAGAGAAGGAAATAGTACAAAATAATTAGGGTTCAAAAAAATTTTGCTGAAAGGAAAGAACTTAACATGAAAGCTTACTGGATTTGAGGATGGAGCACCGCATTTTAGGAAGAAAATCAACGCTTCAAATAAGATAGAAAAATCTTAGAAGTGTATTTGCGACTTGAGAGTAGAAAAAACGAATGGTTGGAAATAAAATTAACAGTCCAACTTGTTTAGTGAAATAAAACATGAATTTTGGGCCTAGCCAACAAGACATAATCCATGCCTAGCCCATTAAAAAACTAAAATTCGTAAACACATAATTTCGACCGAGAGCTCGTAAGAGTTTTGAATATTTCACCCGAGGTTCAGTTGCAACCACATGTATCCGTTTTTCATGTTTCGAATCGCTTGACCTTGAAAATGAGTCGTATGAGATCTCGGTCGAGATTTAAAACCTTGACTGAAAATAGGATCGCATGAGTTCAGAGCTGGTCCGTCCGCGGTTGATCAGTTGCATTGAGAACACGTGTGGTCCATCAAGCACTTCTACCTCAACGAAGCACATTCAAAAGAAGTTGTTGCAGTACATTAAGAACTTGCAAAATGGTACACGGATGGCATGCCTGGGGTAGTCGTTCTTTTGAAAGCACAAAGTGATGAACTTTAGTCTTTGCTTATTTATTTCTATTAAAATAAAGTTTGAGAATATATGTTGGTATGTTTGCACATGTACGATGTAGATACAGATCTCATATGCATGCTTTGGACCGAAGCTCAACATACATTTTAATCCGTGCCTATAGATTTGATTTATGTACTTTTTATGAACTTTGTTTAAACTATTTAGTTATAAATTTGATTTAGTAGACTCATAGAACAATATTTTATGAATGATTTATGAACCAACCAGCTGAACCGTGTTCTATATAATATGAACCGATAATGCTATGTTATGCTTTGTAGTATAACATTATGGAACTAATGTATGGACTATTGGGCTTGATTTTGCCCTTTAAAGGCATCTCCAGTGAGAGTATCACAAACTCAAGTTCGTGGGCTCTTGATGAAACCGATCCCTCATGGAGGAAGAGAACCATGCATGGTGTTAGGATGTTGGATCCCCTATGAACATTATGTTATTTAGCGGAAGATGAATCTTAAGGCTAATTTAACACTAGAGATGAGTGAATAGTGTTTTGTAATTTTTGTGAATTCTTTTGAATTCTTTTAAGATTATACTTTAAACGATAAACGATGCAATTAACAGTCACAGATTCAAGCACAGATAAATATAAATGCAGCAAAAGTAAAAAGAAAAGAACACACCAGGATTTTATACTGGTTATGAGTTACCCAACATCCAGTCCTGTACAATTCCATGTACAGATTTCTTTTCAAATAGCAAAGTTAATACAATCTCGATTTCAAGGCAACGAGACACACTTTCTAGACTTTCTGAGCTCTGGGTATACTCACTTGATTTACACAGACCACAAGCACACCTACTTGAATTTCCGGATCACCAAGCACACTCAATTGATTTACACGGGCTACAATCACATCCACCAATATACGAGTATGATTTGATAGAGTTTTACAGAAAGGTCGTTGGTCTTGAATACAAATGATCATATAACCTCATAAATAGCACTTTGATCTTGTTTGAGTGAGGGAGATGTGAGAGATCAGAGAGTAGTTAATAGAGAATCAAATGTGGAGTTGAATTTGAGTAGAATTTTTTTAGAAAACAAGAGTGAAAAAGGAGAGAAAATATGGAAAAGTAGTTAACCAAATTTCGTTGGTTTACCCCGTAATTATATAGAAACAACAGTCATATCCATACGTGAAGAGATATGAAGAAAAGATACTTCCATTCAAGATTTGAATTTTGAAAATTTCGGTCCATATGTCGACATACCTTTGTAATTTTGAAAATCACCTTATAAAGATTATTTTAAAAATATTTAGGTTTGTGGAACATTTTGATACTTTGTACAATCATTTAAACATATTTTATACATATTTTAATTTTATACATATTTTAATTATATACATACTTAAGAAAACTTTATAAAATTATTTTTAGAACATCTCAAGTATATAAAGGATTTTAAATATAAATGATGAAGTATAAGTGAATATATTTAAAATCAAAGTTATAACAAATACTATAATATACTTATAAATATTTAGAAAGCTTTAAAACTAAAATTATGATAAAGTAAAATATTCAAAGTATATTTTAAAACATTTTAAAAACTTAATTTCTCAAGGTATAATAAAATCAAAAAGTAGAAATAATTTAAAGGCCGTTTTGAAAGATTATTCTGAAAACAAGAATTCTATTTAAAAACTATTTTTGAATTATAAGACATTTGAAATTGAAAATCATTTGAAAAAGAAAAATAGAGAGATAAAAAAAGTGCTATCAGGGGTTTAACAAAAATTATACGACTCTATAATTTATCTGAGAAATCTTGAGTTCTTCAATACTCATGAGTCTTTAATCTCTAACTATTGAATCTTTATATCAACCTCTTAAATATTCACTTGATCATGTAGTCTTCTTAATAATGCCTATCTAATATCTTGCACTACATACTATATATAACTTGATAAAAACATTAGTATCTATATTTTATATAATGTTATATATATTTTATATATAATGTCATATGGTTATTGTCATCAAAACCAATGCCTAAGGTACTAACACATTAGAGTATGTCCACATCCTACTAGACATTCAAAGAAGATGTCCATGCAAATTGTGAGACACGGAGTAACCGTAAGTCCTTTTCATTTGACGAGTGACTGAAGAGTTCATTGAATGCCTGTCTTAAAGATGCAAGTCACTTTTGCTGACGAGTGAATGATTGGCCTTGTTGGATGCTTTTTGACCAAGAAGTCGTATCCCTTCCACTCCCAGATGCTTGAAAAAATCAGTCGGTTGCTCTTCTTCTGTACTAGGTATAATAAATGCATTTAACTCTGCCGAAGATAGCGGGGTATATACTAGAAAGCTATATAAGAGATAATGTGGTATAAATTTGAAAATTCTATTGGAGATTTAACACCCCAAAATTTTTAATAAAAAATTAAAATATTAAAAAGAGAAATTGTAATTTCACATAAAATGACAAAATAGTAAATTTCTACAAATGAAGGAATTTGAGGAACCTGATTTTTCCACCGTGTCAAGTAGATTTTTTTCGCCCAAATTCACATATAAGTTGTTAGAAATAGATAGCGTATGAAAAAAATACGGACTACATACCGTAACATGTATTTTGTGTTTTACGTCTGTTTTGAAATTAAATATAAGAATCAATTAAGAGAATAAATCAAAATGGAAATTAGGTACACATTCCTCTTTTCTAAAATTATTTGTTTTACATCATTCCCTTTTAGAAACTATTTTCTACGCCCTTCTGTTTCGAATTTCTTTCCTTTTTATTTCTTTCATTTCAAAATTTAAAAGCGGCCGCTACGACGTGTATTACAACGGTTGTGAGTTATGAACATATACCATAAGAGCATATGTTAAGGTTAGTAAAATTACCTAGATACCTCCGTAATTTTATTTTTTTTGAAAATATGGATATAATTTATAAAAAAAATTGAAAGGAATCCGAGGCTAATTCCTTATAATTATAAGGGTATGCCAAAATTTCCCTAAATCAAAACTTAGCTATTAAGTAATAAATTAAATAAGTATTGATTGTTTTAAAAAAGAGTACAATGTTGTTAATGAACTTTAAAAGAAAAGGAAGGTATTTAATGCAAGGAAAGAAAACATTATTATCATGTTATGGAATTTATTGTTAATGGGAATATATGTTACATGTGTTAGAAATAGAATGCAACAGTATATTTTAAAAGAAAAGAATATATATAATATTGTATGATTGAAAAGTGAATATGTATGGAAATAAATGTTTACCTTAAAGGGAATGTATTTACATGCACATATGTATGGACATTAATTATCGGGTTAATGGTGGAATTTGTTATTAAATATATGTTGCTTATATTAGAAGAGAGGATAATATATTTAAAGGAGAATAAGGATGCATGCAATTATAGAAATAAAGGTAACAAAATATGAAAGCAAATCTTTATTTTAAAAAAGGATGTCAAATATGCTATTTATTTATTAGTAAAGAATAATGGTAAGTTTGGTTTTTGAATATAAAAAAATAGATACCAATCAATTAATGTAATTGATTGCACAATTAATGATGAAGAATATGTTTATAATTAATACACAGACACACACATATATGAACGTTTGAATATATAAATTCAGGATTCCGTACGAAAGTTAATAATATATATGTAGGATAAAAATTAATGAAACTGATTTGAATTATAATTAGTGAAATTGATTTGAATTAGGAAACTTTAATACCAATTAATTGGTAAGTGATATGGTTTCCAATTAATATAAACAAATAAACACACACGTGTGTGTATAAATGATATTAACTAAAAATGTTGATTGGATTATAATACGACATCCACTTAAAATTGTAATTTATTGACTTAAATTATAATTGGTAGCATTAATTAAGGTTAGTGTGACCGTTATATTAACAAAGAAAAATGAAAGAGCAAGGGTGAGAGGGTATGAACGAAGGAATGATTTTTCTAGAAATAAACTTCATTTAATTTCCATCTATAAATACAACGCAAATAAATATACATATATAATTATGTATACATACACATGTACTTTTGAACAATGTTTGAACAATGTTTTTATAATGGGGTTCAAATCGTAAATCGTAAAATTCAAATTTTAAATCAAAACGGGATTTAAATCGTAAATCGTAGATTCAAAGTATTCGTATTTTAAGGTTTGTACATACTTTGAACTTAATATTAATGTTTAAACTTCTACAATTAAACTTAAATCATGATTTTATCTCTTATATCATTTCTATTTTGTTTTGAAAACATTATAATCAGAGTTATAAAACCAAATAAGTATATTTAATATGTTAATCCGAGTTGAATGTTTTTTATATTGCGAGTTTAACTATGTTTGAATCGAAATATAAATCGAATCGTAAAGTGAGAGATCCGATCTGAATCGAGATTTAAATCGTAAGATATTAAGATTTTTGACAACAATGCTTTTGAATACAAATACACGATTCTCCGCCATATTCAATAATAACAAAGGTGCAAAACATTAAAGGTAAATAATTAAATGAAGGAAATAAATTAGATGAAGGACAATTAATTACATGAAAGGGGGAAGATAAAGATGTTGCCTTCTTTAAATAAAAAGAAAAGGAAATAAATTTATCGTATACGTAAAAGTAAATAATTTGTGGATAAACATGTAATTTTTCTGAACCTGGTTTTCAACTATAAATACATAACCAAACTCCATCATTTTCATTTTAGAAACCCTAGCCTCCATCTTCTTCTTCCTTCTCAAAAATTCTTAAAACATTTCCTTTTCAAAATTTTCTTAGTAAAAATAAAAAGAACACACATCAAATTGCAGGAGAGTGAATCAAATTAAAAGAAAAAGGGGAAGGAAAACTAACCAACGAAGAGAAGCAGTGAAGTCAAATCAAATTAGAAGAGGAATTCCATCGAGGTAAGTGGGTTCATAATTAATATGATGATTTATATATAATTAAGTTTATTTATATCCTATTTGATCTAGATTGGTTTAATTTAATTAGAAATATTGTTTATCTAGTGATTTTAATAGATTGAGAATTTGATAGTAATTTGACCCTTATTTACATGATACTTATTTAATCTAAATTTAGTTAAAGTAAACTCGGTTGAATAAAAGTTGGTTTGGGTTATACACACTCCTTTTGTTAAATTAAATACAGATTGATATATCCATACCTTGTTGATCCTAAACTTAAGTTAATTGGAACTGATGACAAACACTAGTAAAATTATGAAATAGTTAGAAATTGAAATTGAGAACATTGGAAATTGTACATTTACAGATTAGGAAGAACGATAATCCACAGACACAACAGAACGAAGGATAAAAATAATATAAATCACTTTGACCAGTTTGACATGCTCATTGGAGTCGATCGACTGCTCTACTAGCCAACGGTCGATCGATTATCAGTTCATAGGCGCAATTCGAACCTCGGCCAAAGACCTAGGTTATAAGTTTATTTATATATATAGTTCACATATATATATATATATATGATGTCAGTATAAATAGGAAAATTAGTTCCCTAAGTTTATGACTCTTGGACACGTTACGGGACTGAATAGATGTGTACGCTAGCAATGAGGTCTAGACACTATTTATTCGGCGTGCTCGATATTCGACTGGGGCGATTCTATCATAAATTGTACTCACAGGAGGTTCCATAGTGTACGCGCAATACTGACGAAGATGTCCAAAGAAGAGTGTAGTCCGACGCTAACGGGAGTTTCTTTAGTATACATGGCGATGTGGACGTGATACTACGTTGTTGATGGATTTTCGGCACTGTGCAATGAGTGACATTAGGTTACCATTGGGAGTGGACCCAGATGCATCAGACTCTAAGGCGTCTTTGACGTGAGTCATCATTGCGGGCTATTAGTCCCAGAGGCTCTGCCTCAAAACGTAAATGCGATACGTGTAGTTATAGTTTGAGAATGTAGTCCCAAAGTTGATACTATAGGCGATCCTATGTTAGGAATAGTCCCAGAGGCTATTAGTCCGATCCGTCGTTGATTTGGAGTTCGATTAGTTGTTCGACCTTGAGTGTAAACCTTCACAATATGTTTGGTGCATGTGTATTTAGAGCTATAATTCCTCAAGTTAATGAAATCAACCTTAATAGGTAGTTTACAAAACGATGTAGGACACCTTAGGTCACATAGATTATAAACGAAGCCAA
The DNA here is from genome assembly GCA_030737815.1 of Allium fistulosum. Lineage (NCBI taxonomy): Eukaryota > Viridiplantae > Streptophyta > Magnoliopsida > Asparagales > Amaryllidaceae > Allium > Allium fistulosum. Next base: position 1,136,922,034 of record CM060904.1, read on the forward strand.
TTGCATGTGATCACCATATATCAATAACCCACTCCTTTAATTTTAGCTCCACCACATGAAGACATAATAGTAGTTGATTTGACATAATACGTTGAAAAAGAAGCTAAGTGTTGGAACCTTCCATTATTCTTCATTATTCCTTAAGTAGCTAATTATTGTATTAAATGTCTTTCAGACTTTATATTGTACTTTAAACACATTGTATATGAACTAAGTATTTATGCAAACTATTTTTATGTAATGTCTACTTCCAGTACTTATATTTTATAATTCATTCCACCGTGAGATTTGAAAGTGTAGAATGTTTTAGAATTTATCTTAATCTCAGCAATGTTTTAAATCGATGGCTCGTACTTCTTGGCACGACTCGAGTTCGAAAGTCACTTTAGTGTTTGAATCGGTGTGTTCGGAGGTGCGGTTTGTCACAGGAGAAGATGGTGGAGTGTGAACTTAAAGGCTATCAGAGATGGAGTATGAACTAACTTAACTTTGCCATAGATAGCGGAATACAAACTTCTTAACATGAGAGATAGAGCTCAATTCCATCAGAGACATCATAAACTTCTTAACCTGAGAGATAGTGGAGTGTGAATTTATCCTATGTATGATTTACTTCTATGTGTTAACTCTGATTGATATTTGATAGAAATACTCAGGGGGGTATGATAACACTTTACCACTTAAATATGTGAAATCCATGACTGTGGGAGAAATGATTTGATTGGAAACGCTTTTGAACCCTACAAGTTGGATAGACCTTTTGATTTACAGTTAGATGAATGGTCGCAAATGAGCACCAGAAAATTCTGCATTGATTTCACCATTCTTCCATTTTGATTGAATCTTGAACAAATCATGTTTCGTATCCACAAATCATACTTGGAAGGACAAATCTTAGAGGTAAATTTGGCTCAATTTTGAAATGGACTCGGCTAGTTGAAAATATGCTTAAGATCAGAATATGTATCTTGGTCGAAAACGCATCCCAATCCGAGCTACGGATTGAAAGAGTGGTCATTATAAAATTTGATCCTAAATCTAACCGATTTGCACCCCACATTTGAGAGCTACTAGCTACATTAACCAACTTCAATGTTCGAAGACGCTAGGGTATTCTACTTAAAGATACAAAGCTCTAAAGCTATTGGTCCAAGTTTTGCTCAATTCCGACTTAAAATGAAGAAGTTATGTTACCCAGAAAATAAGTCCAACCTTGACTATTAGCTAGGTACCAATCAGTAATACAGCGATTAGAATTGGTAAGGTGCCAAGCCCCATACTGGGCCGTGAAAATGGTCGATAGATCTGAATCTGTTGGGACTCAAAACATGATATCCTATTAGGTGCTGAACATAATTTACCCAGCAGAGTATGCCTAACAGAATAAGCCTAATAGAATATGCCGATTAGAATCTCAATTTTCTATAACCAGGTTCAAACAGACCTAGCCTTCTTCCTGCGCTTCGAAGTCTGGATCTGGATGGCTTCCTATATTCATTCTGCAACCTGGAAACCTTGTGGTCTTAGTTAGGGGTACACCTCTAAATACCCTTAGCATCACCAATTTTTTTGTGGGGGCGCAGCATCCTTCAACACATATATTCTACCAGATTGGATGTAGAAACATCTAAAATTTTGGATGTATAAAAATTGTAGTTAAAGAGTAGGTCCACTGATTGGTTCCGTTGAAATTCAAAAAATAATAATACAATTTTGGATGTACTGTCATTATTCCATACACTTGTCCTTTTTTTTAGTCCTTATATATTTGTGTTTTCAGTTTTTACAAACTTGGCGTTCATTCATTAATGTTTGGGCGGGCATTTTCTTTTGTTGGCTTTTCACCTTATTAATGATCGTTAGTATGCATCACTGTTATTTCATTACAGCATGATGAGTTGTTATCTACGGCCAATTTATAGCGTTTAAAATATTGTGTGTATAATGAAAATGCAACGTGCAACAGTTTGATTTGTGTTGTCAAAATTTGATATAAAAGTAAAATACTGTAGATGGATGAAGTGCTGGCTTCCGTTGCAGAAACAATAAAGAACTTTGCAGTGATATACCTGGTAGATATCACAGAGGTACCAGATTTTAACACAATGTATGAACTGTACGATCCATCAACGATCATGTTCTTTTTCCGTAACAAGCACATCATGATCGATTTGGGCACTGGGAACAACAATAAAATAAACTGGGCCATGAAGGACAAGCAGGAGTTCATTGATATTGTCGAGACTGTCTTTAGAGGTGCAAGGAAGGGCCGTGGTCTTGTTATCGCTCCCAAGGATTACTCCACCAAGTACCGTTATTAATCTGATGATACTCCAAGCTACCATATTATTTTCTTGTACCTTTATCAACTATTTGCCTTGTTTGGGAGTAAATTCTTACACTGAATTTTATCAACATTGTTGTTTGAATGGGACTAATAAATATCAAACGTTTCTTGATTTTCATATGTTATATTTAAAATTGTACCAAGAGAACCAGATCTGATGGGTAAAGTGATAGGGCTACATCCTGTCACTCAACGTACGCAAATATGGCATGCACAAGAGACCAACACCAAACAAAAGTAACCATTTTAGCATTTTTTGAATTTTATTATCATCATGTAATAGGTTACAAAATATGTAGGGATAGCTTTCCATTGCTTTATCTTGCTATGTTAATGTTATATTTAAGAATGCTAGTATGAATGAGAAGAGATGAACAAGAAGTTAGCTGTTACTTCCTCCTTGGTCTGCTTTTTTGTTTTTTCTTCCTACCCTTCTTCCTTGTCTGCCTATTTCTTTTACCCTCCTTCCCTAGGTCTTCTCGTTTCTCTATAGATAGATCCTCTATCATTTTGGTGTTTTCACCAAATTGAACCATTGGTCAAAACCACACCCTCAAAACCAATTAGCACAACACCACCTCATTTGCCATTACTTCCACCCTCCAAATTGATCTTACAATCATCTGTCACGTCTCTTGCCTACTCGGAGATATAGTAGCTCCATGATCAACGATTCTGCCTCAGCTGCACCAACATAGACACACTTAGCCATCCTTGTTTGATTAAAAGAACCCTTCTACTCATGTGCGACGAAGATATGAATATCCATCAACAATCTACAAAGTTACTTTGAGCCAATAGTTTTAGAGCATTTCGTCGGTCAAAAAATTTCACTTAATTCCATGATTGGTGTTTCAAATTTGAAACCGATGAGGGGAAATTCTGAGGACTAAATATTTTTGGGCACCTTCAAATTCTTTGTTCTAATACCCAGTAAAGCTGTTGTTGCAAATAGCCATAGTCAAGGTGTCAAAAGGGCTGCATGATTCTAGCATCTTCATTTAGTCACCAGCAAGAAACTTTTTTTTTTTTTTTTTTTGTACAGAAATACTAAATGACAAATAATTGAAAATTTTAAAAGTAGCATATCATATTCTTATGCGTTGATTTGAGACTTCATAGACTTGTGTATGGGTTAGCTCCCCTTCAATATTGACTTTGTCCTCAAGATCAAACATGCTCACTACATTGCCTGTTCCACCGGGATCAAAGATGAAAACTTCAATTTCACTTAACATATTTACACATTCCATTAAGTCCATCAAAAAAAAAAAGAGTAATCACTTTCTTTCCACTTCATAGTTGAATTAAAATTGGGCATAACACGCAAAATGCACTTGCATCAACTTCACAAAATATCCTTAATGGATATTGAGGTTAGATTATGTTGTGCTATTGGTGTCACATGAGTAGTTGAATGGGTTGTTGTGAGTGACGCGAAGGTAGCTTTTTGAGTGGGTAATTTGGGTAGAGGTTTTGTATGTTGGGTGGGTTTAGGGATAAGCGTAGGAAGGCACGATGATGGTTGAATGATTTGTGCTTAAAGGTTGGTAGAAGTAGTTATGGATTTGTAAGTTGTGTGGTTATGATTGGATAATGAAAGGGTGATAAGACTCATGGAGTTGTGAATTTGAAGCATGTTGACTTGGACGAGCAAGAAGGACGACTTCTTGGTTGACAATGAGCTTGGGTTTCATCCATGGCTAGAGATGAGAAAGAAATGAGATCTTGCTTGGAAAAAGTAGAAAGAGAGCTAAAAAAAAGAGGAGAGAACAAAAGTGAAGTACCATATGTCAGGGAAAGAAGTTCGAGGAAAATAAATTTAAGAATCAAGACATAGAACAAAAAAAATAAAAAAAAATAAAGAGGAAGAAGACGTTTTATTATACATCGCTACTTTTTCATTACTTCAATATCATATTATAGAATTGCATGATTTTGGCACCTTCATTTGGTTATTAATAAGATAAACTACCTCTACTAAAGTACGACATGACAAATAATTGAAACTTTTAGAAATAGCATAACATTTTAAGCTTATGCATTAATTTGAGACTTAATAATGTGATGAAAGAACCTATTTAGTGTTGGCTTATGTGCATGAGAAGCAGGATAAAAGAGAGGTTTAAAAAAAACTACTTTATTTATATGCACCAAATGTTTTAATGTGTACATGTTTATATTTACATTAAATCATACTTATTATTATTAATATAATTGAATTTGAATTTTGAATTTAATTGTAAATTAAATTAAACTTGGATTGTAATATTATAATTTTATTTGAATAATTATTTAACTATATAAATTATGTTTAATTTATATTATTGTCTTGGATATCACATGTCTAGCGACTAATAATAAGGATGTATAAATAAATATTATATATATATATTATATTTACATATATATATATATATATATATATGTGTGTGTGTGTGTGTATACATACATACATGTATGTGTGTCTGTTATACTTTATCTCTCTTGTTACTTCATTTTATTAGTTAATTCGGAACATGTGGTTGAAATCTGGGAGGATTTGAGGTGTAGTAAAAAAAATGAAATTTCAATAATATAAGGCGATCGTGGTTTTCACAAATATATATATATATATATATATATATGTGTGTGTGTGTGTATATATATATATGTATGTATGTATGTATGTATGTATGTGTACACACACATATAATTGAAACTTCTAGGTGGAACAACTATCTCCTAATAATTACTACAACTTCCATCCCTTAACCATGCAATCGTGGTTGACCCCCTATTTGTGACTATCAAACGCAATTCTTATTTTGAATAAAGTAGCCGTCAAAATTTATATCCATTTAATCTATATAATTTAAATCATTATTGTGATGCATTTAAATAATTAATCAAACATGTAACATTGTATATATTCAATCAAATAAGTTTAAGACCCTTTAACAACAATATAAATTAATATGATATTTATATTGATTTCCTCTATAATAATTTATAATTTTTTTGTTGAGGTTAGATGAACCCTAATAATGGTTTTGTGACTTCCTGGTTTGAACTTAGCTCTCATTACTATATAAACAATTTAAATGTAAAAGCATGTATGGATTTTGCTGAAGAGCGGTAGTGAGCATGAGTTCAGTTGCTTACTGACCATCCACGTAAAATTATGTTTTTAATCATTTAAGTTATAACTTAAACAATGATATATTGTGCATGTTTTCTTTTCTTCATTGCTACATTGATATCTAAAGCTCGGTCGATAATCAATACCCTATTAATATCCGTCGCTAATTATGAGGTACAAAATTAAAGCTCATGGTTGACTCTAATAACATCTACCGGTTAACTAATTTACTCCGGCCAAAGACTTTGACTTGACCACCACTTACGGTGATACCGATAGAGTTAAGGATGTTCCCTAGGGAAAATTATGTAGTTTATCACATAACTTAACTCTTACAAAAGAATCCTGTTCAAAATGAAGTAGGTTTTTGGTTTTAATTTCTTTTATATGTGTTGTTATGTGGTGATATAAACAATGAATTAAATAGATCAAACATATAAAAGTAAAAAAATCCTTAAGAGAGCATTTTATCGATCGCATTTATGAATGTGTTCACAATCATGAATATTGAATCGATATCTAAATGCTTACTCCTTAAATGCTCCTAGTCAAGATGTATTAAGAAACCATGTCAAACATGGCATTCATCTAACAATCCTCATAATCACTTGTATGCATTGGATATATGATAATTCATATGGTTAATCCTCTACCAAAGACTAATGGAAAAATCTCGGTTTCTTGGCGTTTGAATCCATGCCACTCCATATGTTAGGATCTAAGCCCACATATCCTCAAGGTCCAGGGTACATGGATCCACATCAATGACCTGAGATAACATGTCCACATATTCGAGTGAGTGTCCTCACATTCCCCTACTTTACAAGCTCACCTCGAAACACTCTTGTATTAATGATCCCTCTGCACATATCATCATAGTCGAACACATCCTTGTTCCATTCCATTCATTTCCGCAGTAGAACACTTTCCTTGTATTCCACCATAAGTTCTTATCCTCATCGAACTTGTCTCTATGGATCATCATCACAACTCCATCAACATCAATTCATCGCCACCAAGACATAACTCCATCAACATTGAGTTGTCATCATCTAAATACAACTCCATCATCATCAAGTCATCACCATCGTAGCATCCATATACATCCATCATAGGTCGTAGAATCGTCAGCCCAAAGTTTGAAATCCATCACGTTTAAACCTCCCATCATTTGCTTTGCTGTTGACTATCATTCGTCTACATGCCATAACTTTGAAATCAAACGTCGAATGAACAAACGAACATGCATGTCATGCTCCCTAAGGCATCACCTCTACCCTCATGAAGGTTGGTCAATGAAGTCAGAATTGACCAACCTTCAATTATGTCGGTGCTGACTGGATTAATCATGTCGACATCGACATGATTAGTTAGTCAAAAACTTGACTAAGTTCTTATGTCCAAGCCAAACTTGAAGTTTTACCTCTTCTTGCCCTGAAGCAACTGAAAGATCATCTCGGACCTCATTATGTCAGCACCGAGTTCGTTAGTTAGCAAAAACTATGAAGTCCAAGTGCTCAATATCTCATCGTTCACCTGACTTGAAGCTTTCCCATTAAAACCCCGAAGCACTTATTTAAATCGAAGCGCAATACCCACGATATGATTTCCCCTGACATGTTTTCACAGCCCCACCGACTTGTTTTTGGCTCCACAAAAATACCACTAAATCTTTACCAAACTCCATGCGACTTGTTTTAGGGTCTCCTCAGGCTTCAAACAACAATCATACTATGGTCGTATCACATTTTTCGAACATCTTTGCCCTCGATTTACATAAAATGATGAACTATTTCTAGTTATCCCAAAATGACTTAAAAACACATCAAATGATAACATACAAAATCATACATCATCTAAGCATCACACATCAATCAAACACAATTCAAGCATATAAATTATCCAAGATCTAACTATACATAAAATGATGACCTGATTTGTATGTATTGGATAACAAATAAAAAATGCAGCTTTATCTTTTCAAACCCAGTTTAAAGGTAAAGTTAGATCTAAATTTAAAATGTTTTAACATCAAAAATATTCTTAAAAATCATAATTTTACTATACCAACATGCATAGAATAGTGAGAGATGTAAAATCACTCACCTAGTACCGAAATAGCCGAAACCCAAAGAAAATCTAAGGTACAACATCAAACTTCAAGAATTCCAAGGTGTCCAGACAGTAAACCCTTAACCCCCTTTCTAAATACTCCTTAATCACATGTTTAAGTTAGCTAAAGTAAGGAAAATTAGTGCATTTTAGCTAAAAACATATTAATGGGGTTTGGTTTAGTTTAGGAAAGTAGGCAAAGTGTTTAGGAATTGTCCCATCTTCCCAATAAGGCATAATTCCCGAAATGAGTTAGTGGGCCTAATCCATGGTTAATTACTTACCCACTAATCTAGCCCGTAATTGTCCAAACTTCAAATGACCATATCTCATAAACGTAAGTCCAAAATCTTTAATGACCACTCAAGGAAAAGAGAAACCATTATATCATTTCAATGGAAGTGGTCTCAACCCCTAATTCGTCTTCTATAAAAAGTTATAGGCCTTACGAGTTCTCAAAGTAAATCTCATCCAATAAAATTTCTAAGGGTCAAAGATGCCATTACTCAACATTGTTGAAGTTATAGAGTCATATGACTAAATATGAATTTAAAAATAATATTTTATAATCATTCGATATGTAAAATGTGGGTCGTTATAGCCTTAGTGAATATATTTGTTATGTTATTTTTTGTATCCACTCTCTCGATCATGATCTCTATGTCACTAATAAATTGCCATATCATGTTGTAGTTGTAGAGGACATGTCCCGACTTTTTGTGAGCTCATGGTTCCGTGGAAATCTACAATGCTGCATTATTATCGTAATATAATTGGATTGGACATTCAATGTTTGTTTGGGAGTACTCCTAGCTCTTTAATGAATTTGTGCATCCATACTACTTTTGCGACATCATCAAGGCACTGTATTCAGCCTTCATGGTAGAATAAGCTACAACTTATTGTCTGGAACTCTTCTAACTAACAAACCCTCCACTGATGCTAAACACAAACCCCGAGACTAGACTACCTTCATCAATATTGCTTTGAAAACTTAATGTCCGAATACTCCATCATAATGAGTTCGTTGTGTCCATAAATCAGATAAAAATCCTTAGTATTGCTCAAATACTTAAGCGTGACCTTAACTATCATCTAATGATTTTCTCCTGAATTGGACTAATATTGACTTTCGACACTTAGTGCAAAAGCGATATCCGACCTTGTACATAGCATAACATACGTAATTTATCCTTTTGCTGAAACATAAGGAATTAGACTCATATATTGCCTTTCCTCATCCGTAGATGGGGAGTCCTTCTTAGAAAGGACAATTCCATGCCGCACCGAAACATTTCGACGCTTGGAATTTTCTATATAAATTGTCTTAATATGGTGTCTATGTATGTAGATTGGGATAATGCCAATATCCTTTTGGATCTATCTCTATAGATATTTATACCTATTATATGAGATGCCTCAACTTAATCATTCATAGAGAAATTAATAAACAACTAAGATTTCACCAATTGTAACATCGATACATCATTACCAATCGTATTAAATCATCGATGCATAATACTAAGAATGTTATAGCATCATTTTGCTCTTTCTTACGCACACATACACTCTTCCTTTGTGTTCCGACTGAAACCAAACCATTTAATCACCGTGTCAAAACATTTTTTCCAACTTCTTGTTGTTTGCTTAGGGCAAAATTTGATCTTTAGAGTCCACTTCCTTATTGTCACTCCTACTAACTTCAAAACCCTTTGCTTATGACATATAAACAATCTTGTCTAAATCACTATTTTGAAACATTATTCGATTGTCCATTTTCCAAATTTTCTTAGTCATAATAAGCGGTTCCAAGTAATACTTGAATGGTTTAAGCATGGAAACTGGTGAAAATATTTCATTATAGTCAACACCTTGAATTTGATGAAACCCTTTCGCAACAAACCTCGCTTTATTGGTTTCATCTACACCGATCATTTTCTTAAAGATCCACTTGCAGCCGATGGGTTTTACCTCTTCAGGTACATTCTCCTAAGTCCATACTTTGTTTTTCTACATGGAATCCATCTTGGATTTCATCGCATCATGCCATAAGATAGATTTTGTAACAACTTGTATTTTTATAAAAGCATTTCGATGTGTTTAAATCATTTTAATGGGTTAAAATTGGTATAACTGAGTTTAGAGTAATTTTGGATGTAAAAGCCAAACTTTTAAAGAAGATGAAATTAAGACCCAAAAATGGTTTCATTATGTTCAGAATATCATTTACGGTTGAAAACATAATAGACCCAAAGGAATCGGAGAACGGAAGAAATCGAGTCGGGAGGGGAAAACTTGTAAATAAGTTAGGAAAAGTAGTCAAAGGGCAATTTCTGAAATAAGAGGCCTCACTTTCTCATTTTTCATTTTTGCCTCCTTCTTTCTTTTCTTCATCCTCCTCAGGCCCTTCCTCTCCTTCCAATCACCATAACTCCTTCCACCTAAAATTCCCTAAAAATGCTCAAAATTCAAATTAGATCTTCCTCTACGATACAAATAAAACAAAATTTCCCAAGGTTGAAGCACTCATCTCAGAACTCCTAAAATATAAATTTGGATAAGTGGGTTTCAAGCAAGATTGGGATTTTCTCCTAGCCAGGGTGAGTGGGAATGGTTCTCTACTATATATGATCTCCTTTGCTACTTATGCTTGTTTAATTACTTTGTTGGGTTAGGCTTGACCATAAGTGCCTTGTCCCTTGATTGAATGATGAGTAATTGATTACTTGATGCAGTATATAAGTTAGATTGAATGAGACACATTAAGTTGGATTAATGAACTAAGTTATGAATTGAATAAATGAAGTTAACTTGAATGAAATCATAGGATTGAATGTTATGTGTTAGCATTGCTTGAGTATGATGGATGCATTATTTTATTTTTATGGTAGGGTTGGTTAGACACTTCATAATTGGCGTTTGGTTGTAAAGTGTTGGAGGTTCGGGATGATCTGTCGAATTTCCTTTGGTGGCATTTGTCCCATGGAAGATCATCGACGGAAAGAGCTCGAATATGGGGGTGTAGTGGGTGGTCATGAGGTCGCCATGCCATTGAACATGACATTGGGGCGAGGAAGGTTAGGCAGCAATTATGTGAAGTAAGGAGGTGGGATGAATTCTCTTAGGGGATTTCATCCCCATAAAGGTTCAGGTTGTCAACCTAACATGTTTAAAGTCGATTGAATTTGATGGTCAGTCGATTGAATGTGGTGGAAAATGCTAATTTTCCAACCTGCAAAGGAATATACCAAAATAGGCCTAGTTCAGTCGACTAGACCCATAAGTGCTCGACTGAATTTGGTGACATTCAATTGGTTATGGTCGGCCAGTCGGTTGGATTTGTAGTGCGGGAATTCTTTTGGTTTTCTTCGGCATGCGACGTTCTAGTGGGACTTTAATGACTTAGGCAATGCTCGTGGGGTCCGGTGTGACTATTTGAGCGATGGTTTAGAGTTCTTCGACATAGGGCATGCATAGCTCGGGGTCGAGAGTTTGGGTATGTACTATGATGTATGGTAATCAGAAGATGATCGAAAATTGTGATCGAAAGCGAGTCATGGATTAGGATATTTGGACGATCTATGCGGGGGATAACTCAGTGGTTATGCTCACGGCGACTTTTATACAGTTTCAGTTTTAGGTACGACTTTGTTATCCGATCATTAGCATATCAAAGACACGTGGTTTGGAGATGTGTATGATGCAGCGCTACTCACACCCGAGGCCTATAACTATGGCTTAACCATTGTTATTTTCCATCAAGACGGTTAGGGATCAGCCACGACTTTCACCAAGTGTGATAGTCGGAGAGATATGGAGATGCTTATCTATACCGGTAATTGACATGAGGTGGTGATGACCACTTTGTTTTCTCCAACATATGGTAGTTCAATGGAAAAGCGCAGACTCGTTAGTATCAATTTCAGATACATAAGCGGGTATGATACAAAGTTACCCTAGAGTTGGGACTGCAGTATGATATGGAGTTACTCAATGTTTTAGTTATACGTACGATAGGACGTTACCTTGGAGCTTTAGCTTGTTGTGTGTGCACATAGGTTTACATGGGCCTTTGTATGAGTTTTACGATGATTGTATTAGCACTATCATTTGTTGTGTTAACTTGTGGAATGTAAGAGAAGAAGATGGCTAGGTACAATACGGTAATATTTTAGAGCTCTTGCTCATTTGTTTTATGTATACTTGGCTTAAATATAGGTGATACTCTGAGGTAACACTTAGTACATTATTCATGTTATATTAGTGTATCAAATGTCATATTTAGTAGTGATGTTTCCCTTTCACAAGACTTTATGTCTAACCCTCTCATGTTTTCCCCTTTTTATCCATTTCTTGAGTACGTGCAAACTAGAGACTTGGGGATGTTGCTAGCTGGACAAGTTATGGAGTCATAGCTTTATATTGCTATGATTATATCCAATATTTTGTATGTGGACATGTTAGACTGTATATTATAACTAGACATGGTATTTTGGGATGTTGTATCATTTGACTCCATATGTTTGGAGTGTTATGTATTATGATGATGGATCCTATTGTATTCATATTGCTATGATATTTACATCCGTGTTCATATATATATATATATATATATGTGTGTGTGTGTGTGTGCGCGCGCGTGTGTGTATGTTGGTATTGTGTTTTATCATTCTGTTGTAAGTTCTGTGCGAGCTTGCGATAGATGCTCTATTTTTTCTTTTACCACCCTTTAGATTTAGCATTTTTGGTACTTGGGGATCTGGGTGCCATAGTGAATGGATTCTCGGGTATTACAAATGGTTGATCTCTTTACATTTGGTATTAGATCTTAGGTTACCTAATAAGAAATTTGGGCAATGTTGAAACAGTGTATTTGTATATTCTTACCTTATAACTACTTAAGTATGCACCATTTATTCCATGTACTTCAAGGATCGAGGAAGTTGCTACTTTATACCTTTTAGTGATAAGCGGCTATAAGAAGAGATATAAGAGCAACACCAAGTGGGGCCAATGCAAATGTCGACAATAAAGCCGAGATGCCTACTTGGTTCCGACAATACATAACAGCCATGACATGAGCTGCCCCTCCGGTAGGGGAAGTTCCAGATGTTTCGGTAGGGGATTTGAGTGGTTCGGCTATGGTTTAGCCCGAGCCACCGACGTGGACTTCTTAAGAATGTGCCAAGAGTTTAGAGGCTTGGGTGGGAAACCGTGCATGGGTACAGAGACTTTTCCAAGAGTCAAGCTTGGATCAAATTGTTTGACCATATATTCAACAACATGGCACTTGATGGCGTAATGAGGCATTTGCTTGCTTCATGACATCCCAAGGGAAGCTCATAGTTGGTGGGAAGTAGTATTTATTGAGGTAGATAAAGAGGAAATCACATAGGGTGATTTCAAGCATCGATTTAAGACTCGATTCATTTTGGAAGTTGAGAGTGGAACTAATCTTGATGAGTTCATTATCCTTTGCTAAGGGAATCTTTCTATGTGGGATTCTGTAAGCAAGTTTAATGCTCTTGCTAAGTTCAAGGTGGATCTTATCAACACCCCAGTAAAGAAAGCTTCCAAGTTTGCATGGGGTTTAAATTCGGTTCTTAAAAGTTAAGTTCTTGGTTAAATTGCAATGGGATTGAACTTTGAAAATTTTGTAGAGATATCTCTTCTTTATGAGGGATCTAAGGGAGTCGTCGAGGTGATGGGAAAAGTTAAGGTGAAACCAAAGTTCTCAATGAAGCACAAGCGACAAGGAGGTAAGAATGAGCAACAAAAGGCAACCAAACAAAGTGAGATCATATGTAGAAGATGCAAATTCAAAGGGCATATTGCCAAGGATTGCAAAGTGGATCTCGCAAAGGGCAAGTAAGTTAATTATGATCAAGTGAGGTCTATAAAGGGAGTGGCCATTACTTTTTAGAGGAGGCCCGACAAAGGTCTATGCTACACCCATTCAAGTACCTTTTGTTGCTTACTCTGGTGGACCCACAACTCAAGAAAATGGGAATAACATCTTCTTGGAAGGTTTGATTTCTACTTATGATTCACCTATTCGAGCTCTTTTTGACACAGGAGTTTGGCATTGCTTTATATCTAGTCATTTGGTTGATAGCTTGCATTTAGTTCTAGAACTTCTTTGTAAACCTTTTGTTGCGTCAAATCCCATTAGGGGTTCGACTTATTTGAATTTTTTTTCCAAAATATTCCATTGAAGAAATGGATTCAAGTTTTCTTATGATGCATTTGTTCATGGGTTTTAGGGTAGGGTCTTATCGTGTGTATGGATTGGATGAGCAATCATAGATAGTTCTTGATTGTGAAGGGCGATGGGTTCGAGGGAGAAGAAGCAAAGTACAAGGGTTTGACATGCGTTGTGAGTCAGAGAGCTCCTCATGAGTAGCTACTTGTATTCATTAAACATTTTCCAAAATGAGTTATTATCGGTTCCTATTATCCAAGATTTTATTGATGTGTTTGAGGAAGTTACAGTTTTACCTCCTTATTGACAAATTGAGTTCTATATTGGTCTTGAGAATGATGATAAGGCACTGGTTATGCCAATATGGCGCATGGCACCAAAGAAGTAAAGGGAATTGAAAGTACAAACAAAGAAATTACTAAGGAAGGGCTTTATTCAAAGAAGTACTTCAGAGTGGGGTGCATCGACTGTATTTGCTACCAAGGCCAATGGTTTGTTGAGACTTTGGATTGGTTATAGAGATTTAAATAAGTTGACTTAAAAGAAAAAGTATCCATTGTCATGCATAGATGACTTGTTCCACCAACTTAGTGGTGCAAAGATTTTCTCACAATAAGATCTTGCGATGGAGTTCCATCAATTGAGGGAAGCGGAGGATAATGTGCTGAAGACCACTTTTAGGATGCCCAATGGGTCCTTTGAGTGGAAGGTCATGCCATTTGGGTTGACGAACGCTTTAGCGTTGTAACACCCCACCTTTATATCCATAATACCAAAGAGTACTACTAGATAATACTGTCTGATAATATGAAAATGAGGCGATATTGGGCTTTCACCCAAGAATATTCCCTTGGACCAATACTGGTATGTGTTCAAAATCATAAACAACTCTCCTATACCTATCCAATATCGACACAAAGCAATAAAAATATGTGTTTACATGATAAAACAATAAACAATATAAAATAAATCACAGAGAACAAAGTGTCATCCACGTAGCGTTAACATATAATAATAAATATATACAAATACAAGTGGGTCTACAAAAATAGTCAAATGCCAACTATCATCGAATATATACATAACAAGTCCAATATATATATACATCTCATCAACACACGAACACATGTAACTACAATATACAAAATGATATACGAATACCGTATCCTCCATCTATGCTCAACATCCACAAACTGGTCAACTCGTCTCTGAACATGAAATGTCTTCGCCTTACCCGAGTATTAATAAATAACACATGGGTTAGACTGTGTCTATAATGTAGATGTCAGTGTATAATAACAACTGAGATTGTGCTACAAATATATCTAATAAATACGTGTGAACATCTCAAGTATATCACATATACCATACCATGCACAAATCATCCCTCTTCAAAATAAACATCACATCACATAGGTAAATATGACATCCACATACCAAATATCCAACCATAACATTCAACAATAAAACCATAACATAGCAGGTGAATCAACCAAATATCCATCCATCATCCATCACACTTATAGCACAAAAGGGAATCAACCATCAACACGCTCACAATCAAGTGAGGTGCTATAAGTATGGTATCGTATGTCGATATATCTCAAGTCACATAATCCAGTTGGAAGCCTCACAGTACGCTACAATGGGTTAGGAGGTCCTCGCCTCTAAATAGAAGCCTAGAAGGAGTATTTAAATAATATGGTATAATCATATAATCTCAAATATTCTAGATGAGAGCCTGATAGCACACAACACGCTCCAAGGGACATCACACAACACTTATAGCACATAACAGACCCACAATATTAGTTACTCTCGGTCATCGTGACACTACATCCATTTATACACTATAGTCATGAGCCTACTGCCCAATGCTAACAGACTGTTTGGCTAATGTGGCATTGGGGCATATCATCACATAATCTAAATATCATCACATGCCACATTTATATATAATAAGGCGATGCCACAAATCCAAGGTGCGACCTTGCGTTCAGCCAACTAGGATGGACACTAGTTTATCCAGATAAACAGCGCACAACACAAGTTGGCGCACAACTGACCCTTCCTCTAAGCATTAATCCAAAAAATAAGAGTGTCCCTCACTTATAGGAAGTAATCAAACAAATAGCAATGCAGGCATCCAATACCACCTGGTATTACTCGCTCGTTTATTCAATGCTCATAAACTTCACTCCTTACCAATAATAATATCATATACCAAAAGTCAAAAGAGTAATTGGAAAAATATTACCGAATGTCACATATCAAATGGTGTTATCAGTCTGTTTACCTAAAATTCTCACCATACCGAACTTCACACATTAATATTCTACACCATGAGTCAATAGAGTAACCAGAATAATATTACTGAGTGTCCCATACCAAACGGTGTTAGTAATCTGTTTACTTAACTTCCTCACAATCTAGAATTTTACACAATATTATTCTACATAACAAGTCCAAAGAATAACCAAAGAAATATTATCGAATTTCCCATTCCAGATGATACTATAACTTCGTTTATTCTAATTCCTCGTTACAAAGAATATAAAACATTCAAAACACTCAATAATATTATTTATCGATTCGGAAAGGGGTTTTATCACCGAATACACTTTTCCTAATATTGTCAACAGAAATTTCAAACTTCAATACTCAATTGAAAGAAGATTATTCTTTTCTCAAAATCCATTTATAGTTTCAAAAATAAATATTTGCAACCTCTTATTAAATTACAAGGAAATCTCTAAATTAAACTTTATTCAATTCCAAATCCCTTAAAACTCCTTCTAAAAATAATTCATACATTTTAAAATTCTTCTCTAATAATTAAAAAGTAATATTATTATTAAATAAGTTTTAGAATTTAAGATTTCCTTTAAACAAAAATTTAAATAATTCTACTTTTCTAATAAGGATTTTCTATTAATAATAATCTCCCAAAGCCATAATATAAAATTCCATAACCAATGCGTTTAAGACCCGCATTCCTTCCAAATTCTTTCAAAAATATTATTATTAAGAAGTAATTCATCAAACTAAAATTCTGCTTTATATAATACATTCCCAAAATAATTCAATAATCAAACACAATAACATATTACTTCAAAAAATTTATTTATATATATATAAAAAATCCCTTAAATGTTAATTTTCATTCAATAAATAAATAGCATTCAACTTACTATTACTTTAGAATATTATTTCATAAAATTTCAATCTATTAAACCTAAATAAAATGAACTTATCACTTTAAAAATATAAATTTCAAATATTATTTCATAAACACCCTTTAAATATTTTTATGATCAGTGATGAATAAATAAAAATAAAAATATTTCAAAATACTCACTTATTTAATAAAACCAAAAGTAAATAATCTCTATTCCCACAATCCTCAAGATTATTCCACTTTTAAACTTTTTCAAAATCATTCAACTTTCAAATTTTCATTAACCATAAATATCCACAATATTAAACAAGAAAATCATTATGAAATTCACTATATATTTCCAAATTTATTTATTTATTTTAGAACTTTATCTTTTAATTTAATTTATCCCATTCCTATCAATATCAAGTGTTGTGTTAACTAATTCCACCATCAAATTCAACCAACGCACACACACAACACAACGCATCTAAAGTACATAATACTGTTTCCATCAATATCAGCCAATAGCGATCAATTTCATCCAATTAATCCATATCAACAAACAACTCATCATCAAACAATCAACAAATTCATATAAAAATTGGATCTAGATCATAATAACAAGTTATCAAAAATAACCCACCAATACAATGCCAATAAATCCAATCAACTATTCAATGCCACAACATAATCAAGCAATTCCAATCAAACACAAAATGCAAAGTAATAGACAATAGTTGTGAGTAAAAGAATTTACTTACTTAACGATGCTTGAGTTTCCAAATTAGCACTACCACATCCTAAACATAACACTACCATCGACTTCACCCAAAAATACTACGACTCCAACTTCGCAGCTAAAAATTGCCATCACTACAATCCCTATGCCATCCATCGCTGCTCTCGAGTCACCGATTGCCTCCAATTGTCGATGACAACTTTACGCATAGCAAACAAAAACCAGCCGCCTCTTCAATCGTGTCTGCACCCACGCATGACCCAACTAAGCCGCGATGCAATGTCAGCCTACTGCCACTATGCTGCATCCTCCTCCATGCCTCCGACCTCTGCTAAGAACTGCACGCTTCCTTTAATTCGCTACAAGTCCAGGACGTTCATGGCCGACCTCTCAAGTTGCTTGCGGCACCATCAACGTTGCTAGAATGAGCCGTGCTCGCACATCTTCCTCCCTAAGTTGTCGATGTTGCCAGGGCCGTCGATGCCGCACACTTATAATTTTTTTTGTTTTTTTACTTTTCTATAGTCACGATTTCAATTAAAGCTAGGGGAGAATGATTGGGTCGAGATTCGTTCAGGTGAAAAGGGAGGGCTTTCTAGAGCCAAAGAGAAAAAGAAATGGGCTTGGGCATGGTTTTGTTAAGGCTAAACTCTAATTTTTCTACTTTCCTAATTATTTTCTCTTCTAATTTATTTTAAATAAATTTCAATCTATTTTAAATTAATTTGCATTTCGTACAAAACTGTATTTTGACCATTGGACAATTATTCAACCGATGCCTATTTATTTGTTTTCACCATTTAAATCAAATAACAATTATTTAGAGTTTAAAAATATTTTATATTCAATTAAAATAATTTATTCAATTTTAAAATATTATCCATAAAGAATTTATTAATTCATTTCAATTTATTTAAATAAAAATCTTTTATTAAATAGACTTAAGTTAAATAAATATTAACTTTCAAAAATAATATTATCAAATATCAAATTTGAACAATTTTATTTTAGTTTAATTTATGATGTAGAAATAAGGGTTGTTACGGACCCCCTCCTTAAGAAAATTGTATCCTCGCAATTTCTTGTTGGGAAACGTCATATCCAACTTATACCCTAAATTTTTTTCATATTCTAAAAACTACTAACAACTTACACAACCCTCAATGTGGATTTCTCTCTAACTTCTCTTATCGTATGCTACCATTCAAATAAACTCACTTAACGACTTTAAATTATCACATACGATAAAATTTGTGAAAATATTCTGTATCAGATTTTTCAAAATTTTTCGACTGAGTCTCCTTTGTACGAAGAGAATTCCGAAAATCAAAACGCAATATAAAACAATATATATACATCCCAATTAATGGGGCATCTCGAAACATGAGGAAACAACACAATATCACATAACATATCGATATACCATAAAAATGTACCTTTTAATTAGCATTTAAGCGTACTGTTTTACTTTTATGCGAGCAAAAGCAATCCAACCTCTCCAAATTATCCAAATATACTTCTAGTGTACCTATCCTCAACTCAAGTTTGAATATTAGCTTCGTATGAGGAAGTATATTAAGTATGCATTTACGTAATGTAAACGAGATGCAACTTTCATGTTTAACCACTTTCCGACAAACTTTCAAATGTCAAAACACTAAATTAAGGATGAGTTTGAAAAGTAAAGTTGTTACTTAATGTTATAGCTTTCCAAAACAATTCTCGGATCACAAAATATCAACTACGTCATGAGTTACAGTTTTTTTTCCACAAGACGACAAAATCTAAAATTATATAAAAGCGGAGGCCCACTTCAAAAACATCATATTAAGCCTGTAAAACAACAAATTTTTTGCAAAATGCTGAGTATAAAAGTTATTTCTTATGTTCTTAGCTTTTCAAAGAGTGTAAAATCGTCAAAATCGGTTAAACTGTTCAAAAGTTATGGCCAAACACTTAGGCGCAAAATAATGAAAATAAAAAGGAAACAGGATTGTTATCTCAAATTAAAACAAGTTTTAACACCAACAAACTTCAAATGTTCAAAAAGTGACAAACATAAAATTTGTTCCTTATGAAAATACCTTCCAAGAGAAATAAAATTTATCAAAATCGAATCAAAGAATCAAAAGCTATGCTCGAAATGGTAGAGCACATCAAAGTGGATAGCTAAATTTCTTGTTATTGCTTGTTCAAAGTTCAATCAAAAGATACCAAACCATAAAACTAAATTTATAAGTTTAAGTTTTAAAAACATCAAAAGTCAAATTTCATTTAACATTACTCTCTATTTTTTCCATTAATATTTCACAAAATCGAAAAACTTCTATATAGATTTCTCTTTAAAAGCTTTTAATCCAAAATGCAAAAATCCATATCATTTAATTTTTTTCCACTTTATATATACAGATGTACATATATATTTTCCCAAAAAACAATATTCCATAATAAATTCAAAATATACATTCCTATAACATTTCCTTAAAATATTGTTTTCGACCGTTCGAGAACCTTTGCAAAAATATAAATTCTCCTTTAAAAAATTTTAATTGAAATTTCAATTCATCACACAAAAATATAATTTTTTTTCTCCATGGCATTATTTCATTTTCAAAACATTTTTACATCACAATTACCAAATAATATAAATTTTTCGAAATGATATTTAACTTATCTCGGAACATTTGTTATTTTCCAAAATATTATTTATGACACTACCAAAATCATTACACTTTTTTTTTCAAAATAGTAATTCATTTTAATCACTATGTCGAGATGTCTCATCCCAGTGTTTAGGAATCCCAATCGAATACATGTGCACCCACACCGACTAGAATTCTTAAAGCACTTGATGGGAATATTAACACCAAATTAAACTACTAAAATACTTTCCATTGCTTTATAAAATAAAACTCATATTTTATCAAATCACTTGGTTGTTTGAATAAAAATATTTATTTTCAAGATTCATATATACATCCAATTCAACAATCATCAACAAAAATGAAAATCATCACACGTCATCCATCCATAATATCAAACAAGCTTTATTCAACAATACACACATTTTCAAACAAGCAAACAAATACCTTCAACGGAAAGCTATCTATCCGTTTTCGCTACGTAACTCTGATCACTGCTACATCCTTTACTTAACTCGCATCATCACAATTTGGAATTGTGAAGTATTCAATACAAGATTCGCTTTAGGGTCTTTAACTGCTTCCCTAACCGAACTACTTCATTTGCACACAAGCCACACAGAGGTTTGCTCAAAATCATCAATGCCGACACTATTTGTCGGGCTAGTCACTCCTTACTTCACTACCTCCCTCAACAACTTCTACTTCACTCAGAAATATTATTCAGAAGAGGTGGAGATAAGGAGTGCGTGTGTATGTGTGTGTATTGTGTGTGTGTGTATAGTAGGAAAAATAACAAGTACATCCCCAGATGATTACCCCAGTAATCATCATACACTCCTACTATCACTTAAGTATAAACAATAATCTACCACACACCATGAAGACAGAGACTCTAAGTCTCATCTAAAGCCAAGAGTCGTGTCTCCTACACTTTGTATTATTCTAAACCTGGCTTTGATATCAAATGTAACACCCGCCTCTATACTCATATTACAAAAGAGTACTACTAAGTAATACTGTCTGATAATACAGAGAACGAGACGATATTAGGCTGTCACACATGAATATTCCCTTAGACTAATACTGGTACGTATTCAAAATCATAAAATTACCTATATGTAAAGCAATAAACAAGTGTGTTTACATGATAAAACACTAAACGATATAAAATAAATCATAGAGAACACAACGTCATCCACGTAGCGTTAACATATAATAATAAATATACACAAATACATGTGGGTCTACAAAAATAGTCAAATGCCCACTATCATCGAATATATACATAACATGTCTATATATATACATCTCATCAACACATGAACAAATGTAACTACAATATACAAAATGATATACAAATACTCTATCCTCCATCCATGCCCAACATCTACAAACTGGATAACTTGCCCCTGAACCTAAAATGTCTTGGACTGACCCGAGTATTATATAAATAACATATGGGTCAGACTATGTCTAGAATGTAGATATTAGTGTATAATAATAAATGACATTGTGTTACAAATATATCTAGTAAATATGTGTGCACATCTCACGTATATCACGTGTATCATATTATGCACAAATCACTCCCCTTCAAAACAAACATCACATCACATAAGTAAATAAGACATCCATATATCCAAACATCCAAGCATAACACCTATCAATAAAACCATAACATAGCTAGTGAATCAACCAAATATCCATCCACCATCCAACCACCCATAACACAAAAGGGAATCAACCATTAATAAGCACACAATCAAGTGAGTTTCTATAAGTATGGTATCATATGTCGATATATCTTAGGTCATATAATCCAGTTGGAAGCCTCACAACACACAGCACGCTCCAATGGCTTAAGAGGTCCTCGTCTTTGAATAGGCGTCTAGAAGGGGTATCTAAATAATGTAGTATAATCATATAATCTCACATATTCTAGATGGGAGCCTCACATCACACAATAGACTCCAGGGGATAGCACACAACACTTACAACACATAGCACTGCCATAGTCTTAGTTACTCTCGATCATCGTGACACTACGTCCATCTATACACTATGGTCATGAGCCTATTGCCCAATGGTAACAAATTGTTTGGTTAGTGTGGCATCGGGGCATTTCATTACACAACCTAAATATCAACACAGGGCCCGTATATATATGTAATAAGGTAATGCCGCAGATCGAAGGCGTGACCTTGCGATTAGCCAACTAGGATAGACAGTAGTCTATCTGGATAAACAACACGCAGCACAAGTTAGCACACAACTGACCCTTCCTCTAGACATTTACCCATAAAATAAGAGTGTCCCTCAATTACAGAAAGTAATCGAACAAATAACAACGTAGGCGTCCCATACCATTTGGCGTTACTCGCTCATTTACTCAATGCTCATAAACTACACTCCTTACCTATAATAATATCATATACCAAAATTCAAAAGAGCAATAAGAATAATATTATTGAATGTCATATACCAGACGGTGTTATTAATCCGTTTACTAAAAATTCTCACCATACCGAACTTCACACATTAATATTCTATACCATGAGTCAATAAAGTAACCAGAATAATATTACCAAATGTCCCATACTATACGGTATTAGTAATCCGTTTACTCAACTTCTTCATAATCTAGAATTTCACACAATATTATTCTATATAACAAGTCTAAAGAGTAACAAAAGAAATATTACCGAAAGTCCCATTCCAGACGGTACTATAACTCTGTTTATTCTAATTCCTTGTTACACAGAATATAAAACATTCAAAACACTCAATACTACTATTTATCAATTTGGAAAGGGAGTTTATCACCAAATACACTTTTCCCAATTCATCAATAGAAATTTCAAGCATCAATACTCAATTGAAAGAAGATTAAATTATAAAATTCTCATTCTTTTCTCAAAATCCATTTATATTTCAAAAATAAATATTTGCAACCTCTTGTTTAATTACAAGGAAATCTGTAAATTAAACTTCATTCAATTCCAAATCCCTTAAAACTCCTAAAAATAATTCATACATTTTAAAGTTCTTCTATAATAATAATAATAAATAAGCTTTATAATTAGGATTTCCTTTAAACAACGAATTTAAATAATTCTACTTTTCCAGAAAGGATTTTCTATTAAAAATAATCTCCCAAAGTAATAATATAAATTCCATAACCATTGTATTTAAGACCCGCATTCCTTCCAAATACTTTCAAAACTATTATTATTAAGAAGTAATTCATCAAACTAAAGTTCTGCTTTATATAATACATTCCTAAATTCAATAATCAAACACAATAATATATTACTTCCAAAAATATTCACTTAACTATACACACACACAAATCCCATAAATGTTAATTTTCATTCAATAAATAATTGCAGTCAACTTACTATTACTTTAAAATATTATTTAATATACTTCCAATCTATTATTTCCAAATAAAATTAACTTATAACTTTAAAAATATAAATTTAAATATTATTTCATTAGCACCTTATAAATATTTTTATGATCAGTGATGAAAAAAAATTATAAATATTCTGAAAGATTCACTTATTTAATTAAATCCCAAAACTCATCATTTACTAAATAACTTCTATTCACACAATCCTCAAGATTATTCCACTTTTTTATTTTTTTCTAAACCATTCGACTTTAAAATTTTCATTAACCACAAATATCCATAATATTAAATAAGAAAATAATTTCGAAATTCACTATTTATTTCCAGAATATTTGATTTATTTCATAACATCATCCTTTTAATTTCATTTACCCCATTCCGATTAATTTCAAGTGTTGTGTTTAACTAATTCCACCATCAAATTCAATTAACATACGCACACAACATAACACATCTAAAGGACACAACACTCTTTCCATCAACATCACCCAATAACGATTAATTTCATCCAATTATTCCATATCAATAAACAGATCATCATCAAACAATCAACAAATTCATACAAAAAAGGTTCTTGATCATAGTGGTGAGTTATCAAATATAACTGACCCAAACAATGCCAATAAACCTAAATAAATTTTCAATGCCACAACATAATCAAGCACAAATTGCAAAGTAATAGGCAATAGTTGTGAGCAAAAATATTTACTCACCTAATGATGCTTGAGTTCCCAAATCAGCAACTTCCATATCCTAAGCATAGCAGCGCCATCGACTTCACCCAAAAATACCACGACTCCAACTTCACAGCTACAAATTGCCATCACCACAATGCCTACGCCATCCATCACTACTCTTGAGTCCCAACCACCTTCAATTATCGATGACAACTTCGCGCACAACAAATACAAATCGGCTGCCTCTTCAAATTGCATCCGCACCCGTACATGACCTAACCAGGTCGTGATGCAACGTCGGTCTGCTACCACTATGCTGCAAGTCCAGGACGATCGTGACCAACCTCTCAAGTCGCCTATGACACCATCGATGTTTCCAAAATGAGCCATATTTGTGCATCTCTCTCCTTGAGTCATCGATGTTGCTAGGGTCGTCGATGCCGCACACGTATTTCTAATTTTTTTTCTTTTATGTAGTCGCGATTTCAATTGGGGCTAAGGGAGAATGATTGGGTGGGTTTGGTTCAAGAGAAAAGGGAGAGCTTTTTAGAATCAAAGAGAAAAGGAAATGAGCTTAGGCTTGGTTTTGTTAAGACTAAATTCTAAATTTTCTACTTTGCCCAATTATTTGCTCTTCTAACTTATATATAAATAAATTTCAGTCTTTTTTAAATTAATTTGCATTTCATCGTACAAAACTATATTTCAATAATTGGATATCACATAACAATTATTTATACTTTAAAAATATTTTATATTCAATTAAAATAATTTATTCAATTCCAAAATATGATCCAAAATGAATTTATTAATTCAATTCAATTTATTTAAACAAAAACCTTTTATTGAATAGGCTTCAATTATATTAATATTAACTTTCAAAAATAATAATTATCAAATGTCAAATTCGAACAATTTTTATTTTAGTTTTAATTTATTTAATTTACGACGTAGAAATCAGGGTTGTTACATGCATATTTTGTTGACTTGATGATCCGTGTTTCCCGAGGGCAACTTAACATGGTTATGGTCATGTTTTCCAATGATATCTTGGTACATTCTAGAGTTGAAGAGGCATATAAATCTTAGAGTAATCCTGGAAGTTTTTTGAAATCACCAGTTGAAAGCTAAATTTTTTAGTGTCACTTTTAAAGGTGAGAAGTGTGATTCTCAGGTCATGTTGTGCCCAAGCATGGGATCTCAGTAGATCCAACTAAAGTAGTCACAGTGCAAATTTGGAGAGTACCACAGATGACCACAGAGATCCGTAGTTTCCTCGAATTGGCTGGGTATTATCAAAAATTTATTAAAGACTTTCAAAGGTTGCTACTCCTATTATTCACCTAACCAAGAAGAATCAACTATTTATTTCGGATGAACATTGTGAGCATACTTTTGATAGGTTAAAAGAATTGTTGATGAGTGCACTGATTCTTGTCATTTCGGAGGGAGATAAACCGTTTATTGTATGCATGGATGCATGTGGCATGGGTCTTGGGGTGGTATTGATGTAAAAGGGAAGGTTGTGGGTTATGCAAGTCGACAACTAGAACTGCATGAGATAAATTATCCAGTAAATGATTTGGATTTGGCGGCTAATACACTCGCATTAAAGAATTGAAGTCATCCTTGTCAGGTTAGAAGTTTGATTTATTCATGGATCACAAGTTGTTGAGGTATCTATTTCATAAAAGGATCTCAACCTTCATCAACAATGATGGTTGGAGTTCCTTACCTCTTATGATTTTGGTAGTACACTCATGGTAAAGGGAATCGGCGAATGTGCTCAGTAGAAGACATGCTACATTGGGGTCTATGTTCGTGGTATGACAATATTTGGAATTTTTTATGGGATTTGATTTTTGATTCCCAAGCGAATTTTAGATAAGATTGGTGAACATGGAAATGGTGCATACTCTTATTGAGTGGGCTGGGTCTTGTAAGAAGCAGGATGCTAAGTCGATGAAAGTTTTTGTGCAACTCGAAGGTGGAGTGGAATCTAGTGATTTGGCCTAGTTTGTTATGGATTAGAATGGTTGGCTCTAGGGGAGGTTATGCATTTCCTATATTGATGGCCTAGAGATGAAGTGCTTTAGGAGTTCCATCGTTCTAGGATGACTAGTCATCTCAATGGTAATAAAATTTACAATGATACAAAGTGTTCATTTTATTGGAAGAGTATGAGGCACGCCGTTTTGGAATTTATTGCAAAATACTGATTTGTCAAAGAGCGAAGGTGGAGCAAAAGAATCCAAGTGGCTTATTACTACCACTATATGTTTTAAAATGGAAATGAGAGCAAATTTCCAAGGATTTTATTAATGGATTTCCAAAAAGTAGAAGATATAATGAGAATACTTGGGTCATTATTGATCGATTGACTAAAAGTGCTCACTTTGTACTAATTAAATTTACAAGGATCGCTATGTCTCTAGCCACTTTGTGTTTGAAGGAAATTGTGAGATTACACGGGATTCCAGAAGGGATCAAGAGTGATAGAGACCCACTATTCACCAGTTAGTTTTGGCGAAGGTTACAATTTTCTTTAGGCAAGGAATTGAATTTGAGTACCACATACCATCCGCAAACCAATGGGAAAACGGAGAGAGTTAGTAGAGCACTTGAGGATTTGTTGAGATCTTGCATAGTGGAATTAGGGGATCTTAGGAAGATCACTTTCTCTTAGTGGAGTTCACATATAATAATAGTTTTCAATCGAGTATTGGCATGACACCATTTAAAATATTGTATGAGAGGCCGTGTAAGTCTCTATCATGTTGGTGAGAGACGAATAATGGATTAATACTTGAGCCAGATATGATTAAAGAGACTTCAGAGAAGATTTATTTAATCTGGAAGAAATCGAAAGTGTCTTAAGTTCGAAAAAAGAGTTATGCCGATAAAAGACGCACCGATTAGAGTTTGTAGTAGTACATTTTGTTTTTGTAAAGGTTTTTCCATTGAGAAGCGTGGTTCAGTTTGGTACTTCAGATAAATTGGCATCGAGATTTGTTGGACCTTTCCCCTCATTGAGAGAATCAATAAACTTACATATTGGGTCACACTTCCTGAAAAGATGGTTTGAAAAGATGGTTGGAGTACATAATGTCCTTCATGTATCTCATTGGCACAAATGCATGCATGATTGTAGTGTCATCATAGAGCCAAGTCTACTTTGTGATGTGAATTTCAAACCAGAGGCAACTGGACCAATGCGGCTAATCCATATTGTTTTAGTAGCAGAGGTTTGAAGGATGTTGGTCAAGCTTGTAAGGGTTCAATGAAGCAACAACATTGGGGATATCACTTGGGAATCGGACGAAGAAGTCTAATGAAGGTACGATTCACTCTACTTTATAGAAACTTGTCTTCTTTTAGCACATACTTATGAGATTGGCTAAGACTTGTTTGAATTATGCTTGCTTGTTGTTGTTGTTGTTGTTGTATGTTTTCTATGTTTGTGTTGAACGTTACATTATTCCTCTTTTGGGAATTTCGAGGAAGAAATCCTTTTACGGGGGAGAATGCAAAGACCTGAATTTTTATAAAAGTGTTACAATGTGTTTAAATTATTTTAATGAGTTAAAATATGTTTAATTGGGTTTAGAGTAATTTTGGACATAGAAGTAGTATTTTTGAAGAAGACGTATTAGGACCAGAAAATGGTTTCATTGTGTTTAAAATATCGTTTATGTTTAAAAAACACATAAGACTAGAAGAAATCGGAGGATGGAAGAAATTGATTAGGAAGGGGCAAACTTGTAAATAAGTTGAGGAAATTTTTTTAAAAGGAAATTTCTGGATATATGAGGGGTCACTTTCTCAGTTTTCACATTTTCTTCCTTCATCCTCCTTTTTATCTTCCTCAAGCCTTACCTCTCCTTCCTCTCTCCATAAGTTCTTCATCTTTTTACCTAAAATTCCTAAAAAATACTTTAACTTCAGATTGTATCTTCCTTTGAAATAGGCATAAAACAAATTTCCTTAGAATTGAAGCATTCATCCTAGAATTTCTAAAATAAATATTTAGATAAAAAGTTTTCGCAATATTAGGGATTTTCTTCTAGCTTGGGTGCGTGGAAATGATTCTTTACTCTATATGATCTCCTTTGCTACTTTTATCCTTGTTCAATTACTTTGTCGGGTTAGGGCTTGACGATGAGTGCCTTCTCCCTTTAATGAATGATGAGTAGTTGATTGCTTGATGAAGTATGTTAGTTATATTGAACGAGACATTGATTTAGATTAATGAATTAAGTTATGAGTTAAATAAATGAAGCTAACTTAAAAAATGAAATCATAGGATGATAATGTTGTGTGTTAGCATTGCTTGAGTATGATGGACGTATAGTTTTACAGTTTTTTTGGGATTGGTTAGACACTTTATAGTTGGTGTTTAGTTGTAAAGTGTTATAGTTCCAAGATGATTCATTGAATTGCCTTTGGTGGCATTCATCCCATGGTAGATCATCGACAGCACGAGCTCGAACGAGATGTGTAGTGGGTGGTCGCAAGGTCGCTATGCCATGAAACATGACATCGGTGTGTGAAAAGCCAGGACAGTGGTCGCGTGAAGTAAAGAGGTAAGAAAAACTCCCTTATGGGATTTCATCCCATCAGGATTCAAGTGTCAACCTAACAGTTTTTTAGTCTACTGAATTTGGTGGCCAATCGACTAAATGTGGTGGAAAATGCGAGTTTTCCAACCCATAAAAAATAGGTAAAATTGACCTTATTAGTCAATTGGACCCATAACCAGTCGATTGAATCTGGTGGTAGTCGACTGGTTATGGTCGACCAGTCGATTGGATTTGCAGGGTGGGAATTCTTTTGGTTTTCTCTACCGGGCGAAGTTCAGGCAGGACTTTGATGACTCATGAGAGGCTTATGGAGTCCAGTTTGACTATGGAGCAATGTTTTGGAGTTCTTTTACATAAGGGCATGTGTTGCTCGGGGATGAGGCTTTAGGAACGTATAATGATGTTTGATGACCCGGAGAAGATCAAAAAGTGGGATCGGGAAGTGAGTAATGGATTAGGATATTTGAATGATCTATGCAGGGGATAACTAGGTGGTTGTGCTTCGAGCAATTTCTATGCGGTTTCAACTTTAGGTATGACTTCGTTATCTGGTCATTTGGATATTAAAGACACGCTAATCGGGGATGGGTATGATACAATGTTACTCACGCTCGAGGCTTATAGTTGTGGCTTAGTGTAACATCCCGCTTTCGAAGGCCCAAAACTAACTACTACGGATGCTGCAGTCATCCATAGGTGTTACTTCTGAGCGACCAAAATCAGAATCTTGAAACTATTGGCAACACAGAAACACAAGAATATGAAAAATTTTAAACTTCAACAAAAAAGAATTTCTCATTTCTTATGAATAGTACTCAGATTTAATTACATAATCCCAGATGTTAACCACGTTCAGATCACATATACATGTACAAAATACGATAAGAGCGACATATGAAGATGTCCCCTTATGATGATCAGAGAACTAATAAATATGAACTTTACAGTTCTTAGTACATCACAGCAGATAACACAAAATAGCTCATATATAGCTAACACTGCCTCCTGCACGTCTCCGGAAGCTTATTCGTCCAAAAACCTAAATGTCTCCCACTCTCAGACTACTCAAATTAATTTTGAGTACCCGAGAGTTTGTGGAGAAACACAAACTTCGAGTGAGACAATAAGTCCGGTATGAATAATCCCCTATCATCTCTTATCATAAATAGATATCTAGTGAGACCATGCCACATAGTGGAACAGTTTGTCCCCTCACTAGTATTAAAAAAAACATGCAAATCATTTACTATGCTCCTACACCCAAAATGATTAGTCTTAACATAATATGAAATAAAGCCATAAATCATATATATTGGATATCCCGTCCACCCATTCATTAGATATCCTATCTAAAAGAAATTTATTAGATTTCCCATCTAAAATCAATTTATTAGAGTTACCCTCTAAAACCTTTAATATGATTATCCGTAATAATTTAATAGGACTATCCGTCCCCAAATCCATTTAAAATAAATGCAGATTATCCATCGTACATTGTTTTATAAAAGTTGGTGTGGGCTATCCACTGCACACTCCATAGTTTTCCTAGGATGACTATGAACACTTGGGTGCCAAATCCAGAGGCTAACCACCTCTGGCAAAACATTCTTTTCTTTAGAAATTTGATGTGGGTTATCCACCGCACATTCCATGGTTTTCCTAGGTTAACCAAGAACCCAACACTTGGCCAATTGAAAATATCATGATCACCATGATTATTTATTAAAATTCATGATTCCCATGATTACTTATTTTCTCCAGGTATACCACCTGTTTAACCTATTCCCATTGGTAACCCCAATTAGGTTAAATTAAATAAAAACACATTGATAGCCCCAATGTATATTTTCGAAAGCACATTTCTGTTTGTAACCCCAAACTATGTATTGAAAACATTAAACCCTCCCCGGTGTCCCCAAGGTTGATTAACATCCAATCTATATAAGGATCCCCCTTACATATTCAAACAAAGATAGGTATTTTATGCTATAACCCTAGTAACCCCTTCAAATTAGCAAAATATTACTTAAGGAAAAATGGCTAAAACGGCCCTTTTAAACCCCTTCGAATGAAGTTTCATTCGAAAGCAAATAAACATCCAAAGTTAGCCCCTTCGGAAGCCTTCCTTTTGAAAGCATCATAAAATCATACCTTTCGACCTTGTCAAAAGGTCCTACCTTTCGACCTTGTCGGAAGGATTCTTTTCGACCTAGTCGAAAGGTTTCACCTTTCGACTTTGTCGAAAGCCTGGGGTATGCCCCCTATAAAACCATTTATAAACTTTACGAAAGCAATGAAACTCAAAACCTTTCGAAATCATTGAAACTCAAAACCATTCGAAATCAAACCTTTCGAAATCAATACCTTTCGAAATCAAAACCTTTCAAAATCAAAACCCTTCGAAACAAAAACCTTTCGAAATCAAAACCTTTCAAAGTTAAAACCCTTTGAAACAAAAACCTTTTGAAATCAAAACCTTTCATAGTCAAAACCTTTCGAAGTCAATACCTTTCGAAATAAATGGAGAGAGGTGGCAAGTTTTATAAAACAAAAGATAACCTTTGACTCCATCTGGGTCGAAAGGTTTGCAAGCGGCAACTATGCTTCCGACCCTATCGAAAGCTAACCTTTCGACTTTGTCGAAAAGTTTCATTTAAAACAAGAAAGCAAACCAATCGAAACCTTTTTCTTTTAAACCATTTGACAACGTCGAAAGCTCTTTGTTGAAAGCTAGCGGACGTATTTTCTTTAAAACCAAAACAAAGTTTCATCTACTTTAAAAGCTCTAACTTTTCGTCCCTAAACCTTTTGACCCCTTTCAATTCACTATGTACCAGTCGCCTGATACCATGTGCATTGATTTTTGACCTAGTCGAAAGGTTTGATACCTTTCGACCTTGTCAGAAGGTTTGGAATGGAGGCGGAAGCTCTTGCCGAAAGAGTTGAAATAGTGAAAATTGTACTTTAAAACAATTCTTTTGTACCCCACCTGCCTTGTTTGTCTAAATCTAATTGATTGCCAGAATTTTATATTCAAAATTGCTGCCGACTTTCCTTATTTGGAAATTTAAATAAATTTGAAAAAGCCCCTTTCTCTTTTATAATTATACAAAACATTTAAGTCTCATACCTTAAATAATTTTATATAACTATTAAAACATCATGAAAATTCTGGAAAATTCCCTAAAATCAATTAATACGTTCTCTTCAACATATTGAAATTTCAAAGCATATGAAGATCAAAATAACTCGAAATTTAGCCAAAAACGAATAAAAGCGTGTTAATTAGCCCATTAACATTTAAAACATCTATGTCTTATCCAAACAAAGGTTTAAATGGTTATATCCTAACCAAAGCACAAAAATGAATCGAGTATAACCCATACCCGATCCAAACAGAGAAAATGAGATGATAAGCATGATTATTCACCTTGATTAGTTGATTGGAGAATGAGATAATTTCTTAGCTTTAATTCCTTAGCTTTTATCTTCAATTTATATTCTTCCTGGAGCTTTTAATGGCCGGCCGAAATATAAGTAAGGAGGTATGAATGAGAAAGTAAAAGTTTATTAAGGTGGAGGAAGAGATTTATACTAAGAAATGTATCCCCATTTCCAAGTTTACCCCTTAGGAAGTTCCTCCTTTAAAATTTAGTTAAGTCTTATTTTAATTCATTCATTAAGACACGACCATTGGCTTTATTAATCTCATCTCCCTAATTATTCACATTATTCTATTTAATTTATCCAATTAAATATCCCGAATAATGTTAATTAAAATTCAGGGGCATTACAAACTCCCCCTTTAAAGAATTTCGTCCTCGAAATTTCAGTAAGGACACAACAACAAGCATATAGCCCATGCAAGCAAAGCTAGTATAACCTACCAGCCAAATTCTATATAAACCCTATATAGAACGTACCATCTAAAATATCCCAGGAAAAGTAGCCTTAATCCTGTCTTCTGTCTCCCAAGTACAGTCTTTCACATTGTCGCTCCACTAAACTTTCACCAACATGACTGTCTTGTTTCTTAACCTCTTCTCATCGTTTTCCACAACACGAACTGGTTGCCTCACAAAAGTCATATTCGGTTCTAGCACTAAGTCCTCCAGTGTCGTCGGAGCGATAGTAGTTTCTGGATCATGAACACACTTCCTAAGATGAGAAGAAACACATTGTGGACCTCGGCCAAACTGCTCTGTAAATCTACTCGGTACGCGAGTCTCCCAATCCTTTATGATATAGGAAATGGTCTAACATATCTTGGTGCTAGCTTCCCAGTCTTCCCGAACCGAACCACACCTTTCAACGATGATACCTTGATGAAAACTCTATCTCCAACTGAGAACTCTAGGTCCTTACGCCTCTTGTCTGCGTAACTCTTCTACCTAGACCGGGCTTCCTTCATTCTTTCTCGTATCAACTTGATCTTTTCTGTCGCTTCTCTCACCAAATCTAGACCAAGGACCAATCTGCCTTCGGTCTCTAACCAACATGCTGGAGATTTGCATGGCCTTCCATACAAAGCTTCAAAAGGCGCCATTCCTATAGTAGTCTGATAACTATTATTATAGGAAAACTCCACTAAATGCAAGTGATCTTCCCAAGAACCACTAAAATCCAGTACACATGCTCTCAACAGATCTTCCAGTACCTTGTTGACTCTCTCTGTTTGCCTATCCGTCTGAGGATGATATGCAGTACTCATCTTGAGCTTAGTGCCTAACACATTCCGTAGGCTCTTCCAGAACTCACTAGTAAACAAAGCATCTCTATCACTGACGATACTACAAGGAATTCCATGCAGTTTAACGATGTTCTTCATGAACAACTTAGCCAAAACAGGTGTCGTCCTGGTTGACCTTACCGGAATGAAATGGGCACTCTTGGTCAATCTGTCCACTATGAACCATATACTTTCATTACCCTAGTTTGACCTTGGCAACCCGTCAATAGAATCCATGGATATCGAGTCCCACTTCCAAACTGGAACATCCAAAGGCTGAAGCAAACCACAAAGCTTCTGATGTTCGGGTTTTACTTGCTGACAGTTCAAACACTATTTTACCCATAAGCCAACATCAATCTTAATTCCTTCCCAGAAGAAACTTCTCTTCATATCCTGATACATCTTGGTTCCTCTAGGATGAATCGTAAACTTCAATCGATGAAATTCCTTAAGGACTTCCTTCCTAAGGTTTCCAACATCCGGAACACATAATTGTTCCTTCTTTCTCAACCAACCCCTGCGATCAAGAATAAAATCCTTTAAGTCATCAATCTTGGTTCCAGCTTCCAACTTTCTAATCCTCTCGGCTAACACTGGATCCTCTTTTTTCCTAAAAGCAATTCGTTCAATCAGAACTGGTCGAACTTCCAAACAAACATCATGGCGATATTCCCGACTAGATCCAGCAGTCAATCTCAACTGCACACTGCAAGCAGCCAGTGCTTCCAAGTCTTTCCATTCCACCAACATAGCTAACACCACATTTTGATGTTTTCTGCTAAGCACATATGCCACCTTATTTCCTTTTCTCGGTGTATACCCAATGCTGAAATCATAAGCTGCAACAAACTCCAACCATCTCTGTTGTCTCATGTTCAGCTCCTTCTGAGAGAATAAATACCGTAGAGACTTATTACTCGTAAATAGCTCAAACCTTTCTCCCAAAAGATAATGTCTCCACACCTTCAATGCGAAGATTACCGCTGCCAACTCCAAATCATGAGTCAGGTATATCACTTCATGCGATCTAAGCTGTCTAGAAGCATAGGCAATAACCTTTCCATTCTGCATTATCACAGCACGTCAGCACCTAACCCAGTACCACATTCATCGGTGTAAACTACCAACCCCCGATTCCCAGCTGGAACTACTAACTCGGGCGTAGAGGTTAACAAACGTTTCAACTTAAGGAATGCCTCCTCACATTTGTCAAGCCAAACAAACTTCAAGTCCTTCCTGGTTAGCATAGTCAAGGATGCCGCTATCCGCGAGAAATCCTTAATGAACCTTCGGTAGTATCCTGCAAGTCTAAGAAAACTTCTAATCTCACTTACCGTCTCTGGTCTTTTCCAATTGTTAACAGCCTCGATCTTATCCGGATCAACTGCTAAACCTTCCTCGGAAACTACATGACCAAGGAACTTTACTTCCTTCTTCCAGAAATGACACTTGGAGAACTACGCCTTCAGCTTATGTTGCCTTAGTGTCTCCAACAGTATTCTAAGATGATCCAGATGATCCTTCTCATTCTTAGAATATACCAAAATGTCATCAATA
The DNA here is from genome assembly GCA_030737815.1 of Allium fistulosum. Taxonomy (NCBI): domain Eukaryota; kingdom Viridiplantae; phylum Streptophyta; class Magnoliopsida; order Asparagales; family Amaryllidaceae; genus Allium; species Allium fistulosum. Next base: position 1,136,957,318 of record CM060904.1, read on the forward strand.
AAACCAACACGAACTTATCCAAGTGATCTCGAAAAACCCAGTTCATCAAATCCACGAAGAAAGCTGGCGCATTAGTAAGCCCAAATGGCATAACCAACCATTCGTAAGACCCATATCTTGTCCTAAACGTCGTAAAAGGAATACTGTCCTCTTCCACTCTTAGCTGATGGAAACCTGTCACCAAATCCAGCTGGGAAAACACTCTGGCTCCACTCAACTGATCAAATAAGTCGTCGATTCTCGGCAAAGAATATCTATTCTTGATCATCCTCTCATTCAGCATACGATAGTCGATACGCATCCTTAACGACCCATCTGGCTTCTTCACGAATACCACGGCCGTTCCTTAAGACGAACTGCTTGGCCGGATGAAATTATTTCCTTCCAATTCCACTAGTTGCACCTTCAATTCCTTCATCTCGGTTGGTGACAATCTGCTAGGTGGTCTACTTACGGGTTCAGCCCCTAGTATGAGATCTATCCGAAACTCGATCGCTCTTTTCGGCGGCAAGCTCGAAACTGGTTCAAACACAGCCGCAAACTCTCTTGCAACATCAACCTGCTTCAACTCTACTTCCGTACCCATGGCAGCCACTAACGCATAAGCATTTTCGTCTGAACTCCTTACTGAGTAAAAAACTCGGTTACAGCTATTAGGGTGTTTCAATGATATTTCCCCCTTCTGGCAAAATATCATAGCATCATATCTATCTAACCAATCCATACCCAATATGATCCCGAAACCCATGAAATCAAAAACATATAAACTGCATGTAAACATATGACTTAACAAATCAAGTTCTAACTAGTCATGTCTCATTCCCAGAATTGCATACTCTCCTATAGGATTCGCAACCCTTAAAGGAGTAATAAGGTATAAAGGTGGAGACATAAGCAATCTACCAAATACTGAGATATAAGTGTGATGCACCGGTATCAAATAGTATCCTAACTGGAGTACTATGAATCATAAGCATACCTTCCATCACAGCTTTTCCTTTCTCAGCAGCCGTTGGTCTAGAGGATGATGGTTCCAATGCAAAGACCTTTCCCTTTCCAGCCTTAGCAGCCTCGGGACACTTGTCCTTGTAATGCCCCATTTGGCCACAGTTGCAGCACTTCACATTCGGCCTCACTGCAATTTCTCTTCCATTACCCGAGCGACACTCATTAGCATAGTGGCCCCTCTTGTCACACTTGTAATAAACAATATCATCCTTGCTCTTCTTAGCTGCTACCCCCGACTGGGCACCTTTCTTCTTGAAGAACTTCCGCTTCTTGCCCTGAAAATTATGAACCTCAATTGGCTTCCCTTTTCCAAAAGTAGAAAGCATCTTTTCATTCCGAATAGCCATCTCAACAACAATATGACACAGATCCCGGAGATTTAGCATAGTTGCTCTGGCGATCTCAGGATTCAACCCCCTAATAAACTTATCATTCCTCCAAATGATTGTATCCACAGTAGCATATCCGTAATGGGACAGCTCATCAAACTCCGTAGCATACTCAATCACTGATCTATCCCTCTGGACTAAATCTGCAAACTTCCTGAGCAATGATGACTTGGCAACCTCTGATAGAAATCTTTCTTCGAACCTCCTTCGAAATTCAGCCCAAGTCAGGTCTTCCTCTGGCTCTCCTACGGTAACTCTATTCCACCAAAACAATGCTGCTCCCTGCAATTTCTTTGAAGCAAGTCTTCTCTTCTACATATCCATCAAGCCGAGATCTATAAATGTCCTTTCACAATGCAATAGCCAGTTCTCCACTCCTACTGCATCCTCCGTTTCCAAAAAAGGCTTCCCTCAAAGACTAGTGTAATCCCTGCTCAGCTTGGCATAATTATTGCCAACTGGAGCCATCGGATTAGCTCCTCCCGCATTCCCTACCGCCACTGCTGCAGCTGCCCCAACTTGCATCATATTCACTAAGAACTGATAGATTATCTCTATATCAACCGGTGGGACCTCAGCACCAACATTAGCATTTGCATCTGGGTTTGCATTTGCCTGTCGACCCTGGTTGCTCCTAGTATTGGGTCGAACATTTCCACTTATTGCGGTGCGTCTTCCACCTTGATTCACTCTTCCGTTTCCTGCCTCCATATCTTACTTCCCTACTACCTGAAATCCAATCTTTGTAAGATACAGAAGAACGGTCTAAGAGAGTGGGGAATACATACTTAGGTATTTATAGCAAAGTACACATACGTTACTATAACGCTTACCAAAGCCCAACCATATTTTAGATTCATTAGATTATGCTTTAAAAATCTTTTAAGGTTTAAATTCCTTTTAAGTACATAAGCCATTCTCTAATACCAACTTGTAACATCCCGCTTTTGGAGGCCCAAAACTAACTGCTACAGATGCTGCAGTCATCCATAGGTGTTATTTCTGAGTGACCGAAATCAGAATCTTGAAACTATTGGCAACATAGAAACACAAGAATATGAAAATTTTTAAACTTCAACAAAACATAATTTCTCATTTCTTATTAATAGTACTCAGATTTAATTGCATAATCCTAGACGTTAACCACGTTCAGATCATATATACATGTACAAAATACGATAAGAGCGACATATGAAGATGTCCCCTTATGATGATCAGATAACTAATAAATATGAATTTACAGCTCTTAGTACATCACAACGGAAAACAAAAAATAGCTCCTATATAGCTAACAATGCCTCATGCACGTCTCTGGAAGCTTATTCGTCCAAAAACCTGAAAGTCTCCCACTCTCAGACTGCTCAAATTAATTTTGAGTACCCGAGAGTTTATGGAGAAACACAAACTTCGAGTCAGACAATAAGTTTGGTATGAATAATCCCCTATCATCTCTTATCATAAATAGATATCTAGTGAGACCATACCGCTTAGCGGAACGAGTTGTCCCCTCACTAGTATCCAAAACAAAACATGCAAATCATTTACTATGCTCCTGCACCCAAAATGATTAGTCTTAACATAATATGAAATAAAGCCATAAATCATATATATTGGATATCCCAACCACCCATTCATTAGATATCCCATCTAAAAGCAATTTATTAGATTTCCCATCTAAAATAAATTTATTAAAGTTCCCATCTAAAAACTTTAAAATGACTATCCGTCATAATTTAATAGGACTATCTATCCCCAAATCCATTTAAAATAAATGCTGATTATCCATCGTACACTGTTTTATAAAAGTTGGTGTGGGCTATCCACCGCACACTCCATAGTTTTCCTAGGATGACTATGAACCCTTAGGTGCCAAATCCCGAGGCTAACCACCTCTGGAAAACATTCTTTTCTTTAGAAATTTGATGTAGATTATCCACCGCACATTCCATGGTTTTTCTAGGTTAACCAAGAACCTAAAACTTGGCTAATTGAAAATATCATGATCCCTATGATTATTTATTAAAATTCATGATCCCCATGATTACTTATTTTCCTCAAGCATACCATTTGTTTAACTTATTCCCATTGGTATCCCCAATTAGGTTAAATTAAATAAAAACACACTGATAGCCCCAATTTATATTTTCAAAAGCACATTTATGTTTGTAACCCCAAACTATGTATCGAAAACATTAAACCCACCCCGGTGTCCATAAAGTTGATTAACATCCAATCTATATAAGGATCCCCCTTACATATTCAAACAAAGATAACTATTTTATGCTATAACCCTTCGAAGTAACCCCTTCAAATTAGCAAAATTTTACTTAAGAAAAAATGGCTAAAACAACCCTTTTAAACCCCTTTGAATGAAGCCTCATTCAAAAGCAAATAAACATCCAAAGTTAGCCCCTTCAGAAGCCTTCCTTTTGAAAGCATCATAAAATCATACCTTTCAACCTTGTTGGAAGGTTTCTTTTTGACCTAGTCGAAAGCCTAGGGTATTCCCCCCCTATAAAACCATTTATAAACTTTTTGAAAGCAATGAAACTCAAAATCTTTCGAAATCATTGAAACTCAAAACCTGTCGAAATCATTAAAGGTAACCCTTTCGAAACCTTTTGAAATCAAACCTTTCGAAATCAAAACCTTTGGAAGTCAAAACATTTCGAAGTCAAAATATTTTGAAATCAAAATCATTCAAAATAAATGGAGAGAGATGACAAGTTTTATAAAACAAAAGATAACATTTGACTCCATCTAGGTTGAAAGGTTTGGAAGCGGCAACTATGCTTCCGACCTTGTCGAAAGCTAACCTTTCGACTTTGTCGAAAGGTTTCATTTAAAACAAGAAAGCAAACCAATCGAAACCTTTTTCTTTTGAACCATTTGACAACATCGAAAGCACTTTGTTGAAAGCTAGCGGACGTATTTTCTTTAAAACCAAAACAAAGTTTCATCTACTTTGAAAGCTCTAACCTTTCGTCCCTAAACCTTTCGACCCCTTTCAATTCACTATGTACCAGTCGCCTGATACCATGTGCATTGATTTTTGACCTAGTCGAAAGGTTTGATACCTTTCGACCTTGTAAGAAGGTTTGGAATGGAGGCGGAAGCTCTTGCCGAAAGAGTTGAAATAGTGAAAATTGTATTTAAAACAGTTTTTTTGTACCCCACCTGCCTTGTTTGTCTAAATCTCTTTGGTTGTCAGAATTTTATATTCAAAATTGCTGCCTACTTTCCTTATTTGGAAATTTAAATAAATTTAAAAAATCCCTTTCTCCTTTATAATTATATAAAACATTTAAGTCCCATACCTTAAATAATTTTATATAACTATCAAAACATCGTGAAATTTTTTGAAAAAATCCCAAAAAATCAATTAATACATTCTCTTCAACATATTAAAATTTCAAAGCATATGAAGATCAAAACAACTCGGAATTTATCCAAAACTGAATAAAAATGTGTTAATTAGCCCATTAACATTTAAAACACCTATGTCTTATCCAAACAAAGGTTTAAATGGTTATATCCTAACCAAAATGCAAACATGAATCGGGTATAACCCATAGCCGATCCAAACAGAGAAAATGAGACGATAAACATGATTATTCACCTTGATCAGTTGATTGAAGAATGAGATAATTTCCTCGCTTTAATTCCTTAGCTTTTATCTTCAATTTATATTCTTCCTGGAGCTTTTAATGGCCGGCCGAAATATAAGTGAGGAGTTATGAATGAAAAAGTAAAAGTTTATTAAGGTGGTGAAAGAGATTTATACTAAGAAATGTAGCCCTATTTCAAAGTTTACCCCTTAGGAAATTCCTCCTTCTAAATTTAGTTAAGTTTTATTTTAGTTCATTCATTAAGACACGACCATTGGATTTATTAATCTCATCTCCCTAATTATTCATATTATTTTATTTAGTTTATCCAATTAAATATCCCGAATAATATTAATTAAAATTCATGGGCATTACACTTAGGCATTGTTGTTTTCCATCAAGATTACTAGGGATTAGCCATGGCTTTCATTCAGTGTGATAATCAGAGAGAGAGAGAGAGAGATGGGGACACTCATCTATATCAACAACCGCCCTGATTTGGCGATTACCACTTTGTTTTCTCCAAATGTATGATAGTTTGTTGGAAAGGCATAGACTTGGTATTAGTTGCAGACATGTAGGTGGGTACAATACGACATTAACCTTGGGTCTGGATTAATATAGCGTTACTCAATGGTTATAGGTACGATATGGTGTTACCTTGGAGCTTCAGATTGTTATTTGTGCGCATGGGTTTACATAAGCCTTTGTATGGTGAATGATGGTTGTGTTAGCACTATTGTTAATTGTGATAACTTGTTGGATGCAGGAGAAGAGAAGGGCTAGGTACGATATGGCGTTACTCTAGAGTTCTTTCTCATTTATATTATGTAGACTTAGCATACATATGGGTGATATTCTAAGGTACCACTTAGTACATTACTCAGTCATATTAGTGTATCGGATATCATGTTTAGTAGTGATGTTTCCCTTTCACCAGACTGAATGTATGACATTCTCTATGTTTTCATTTTTTATACGTTTCTTAAGTTAGTACGGACTAGAAACATAGGGCTTGTTAGCTAGAGCGAGTTATAGAGCCAAAGCTTTATATTGCAATGATCATCTATCCAGTATTTTGTATATGGACATGTTAGATTTATATTATATACGAGACATATTATTTTGTAATGTTGTGCCATTTGAACTTCATGTGTTTGGAGTGTTATGTATTATGATTATGGATCCTACTTTCTTCATATTATTATGATATTTACAGTCTTGTTCACACACACATATATATATATATATATATGCATCAGTATTATATTTTATCATTCCATTGTGAGTTCTGTATGATCCTGTGATAGATACTCTATTTTATTTTTGTTTTACCCACAGTAAGAGTCATCATTTTTGGTACATGGAGATCCAAATTCCATAGTGCATGGATTTTTGGGTATTACGAATGATGGGTCTTCACTGAGTCTTCACAATCCAAGATATATTGATATGTAAGGGGATCATCATCATGGATGATACAATCCGCATTTTTATTGTCAATGAGAAACCTAATATATCTCTGTAGCATGCGAGATCCCTATTGGACCTTCTAATATGTTGTGTATTTTCAATAGGTATTGGATTACTGCCTTTGTATTCAGACTTTATTGAAGTTTCTTGGATCTCATCCAAGTTTATCTCACTGCCACTAATTTCTTGCGAGCTAAATTCCTTCTCCCAAAAGGTGGTATGTCTATAAATAAAAACTTTTGTTTCTAAGTGCGATAAAATATGTATCCATGAGAATTTCTTGGATACCCTATAAAGTTACATACCGATATTGCCTCGAGTTTATTTGGGTTTACTTTCATAATGTAAGTTAGACACCCCCGAACCTTACAGTAATTAAAGTGGGGTACCTTCCCAGTCCATTACATGCATGGAGTAATTGGCACTGATTTAAATGGTACACAATTCAACATATATATGATACTTCTAGCCCATATCTCCAAAATAAAAAGGGCACTCAGTGTCACTCATTGTTGATCGAACCATGTCTAACAAAGTTTAATTTCTCTTTCCTGAAACATCGTTATGTCGCAAAGTATATGGTGGAATGACTTGAGAGAATCCCATTCTTCTTTAGGTACTCTTGGAGTTTAGATCTAATGTACTCACCACCTTAATCAAACCGAAGTATTTCTATATTCTTACTGTTCTAGTTTTCTATTTCGTTCTTTTATTCAACGAATATATAATGGACCTTTGATTTATATTTCATAAGGTACAAATATCCATATTCGAATAAATTGTCGATAAATGTTACAAAGTATGAGGTTCCACCTTTGTAGTTGTAAACATAAGATCACCATATGTACTAGTCCTAAGAGTTCATCAACTCTTTCATTGCTCCCCCTGAATGGGTGTTTGATCATTTACCTTTAAGACACAACACCAAGTAACGAATGATTCAAAATAAAACAATGGTAGAAACCCATGGTTTCTTAACTTGTTAAGTCATTTCTTATTAACATTGTCAAGTCTACAATGTTGAAAATAACTATCATTTACTTTAGATGCATTATTAATTTCAATAGAAAATATATGATTTATATTAAGAACATAAATACCATTATTTAAAGTATCAAAACCAATTGTTTCATTTCCATAAAAAGTATTCATAATATTGCCATTAGAAAAAAACTATATCCATTCTTTGTCAAACAAGAGACAAAAATTATTCCACTAATAAAGTTTGGTAGATAATAGTAATTAATCAAAATTAAATCATGTCCACTTGCAAGCTTTAGATGATATTCTCCTATCATGACTGCAACTACTATATGATGGAGTTAGGGGTATGCCCTAGGGGCAATCATATAATTTGTTACATATATCTAACTCGATAACAATTTTATTCAAAGTAATGGGTCTTTTCTTTCTATTATATACTTATCATATTGTGATATAATTAATTAAGTAATTAATTTAAAGTATATTAAATAGAAAATTCTTAAATGGTACATTATATGATAGTAGTTACAATGTGGTGTAATTATGAGAAATTTATCACATTAAAAATAACATATTATTTTAAATCTTCCTAGTCAAGATGTTTCGATATGAGATATTGATACATCCATTGAGACTTGAGTGCGTAAAGTTCTCCAAACATTGGGCAGTGTATAACTCATGGTTGTTAGAAGCACCAAGGACTTACATACTAATAATTATTGGATAAAAATGGAATGACCCACTCGAGAGTTTTTTTTGGTTAAATAACTAAGGTCATACAGAGAATCTTAAAGCGACGATATTACACAGTTTCCTCGACTTGAGAATATTGTGAAAGTTCAATATGGACACACCACTTTGATTATAGTTAAATCATAGTATGGCGTTGGGTTTGAGTTGAAGCATTGGAAGTAAAACACTATTCGATAAAGAATTCGTCTCCTCGATTATATAAAGTTAGTACCACGGTCAACTATTGTCAACATAAAGTCAAAATCTCTGGATAGAATAGTATGGTAAATAATAAATGTTATTATTGAACCAATGACTTTGTCTATGGACTAACCAAGTTAAATATAGACGACATTGGAATTTTGACCAAAACAAAATTTTATAAGTCATAATGTGATGTAGTGTTGACAAAGAGAGTCGGTGTAAATAATTGTTATTACCGGGTACCGCTTATAATAAGTAAAATTGGATTTTATGGAAAAAGATGTGTAAGTGATAAATTCAATCAAAATGTCACACCACTAGCTCAAGCAATGTGTGAACGTTAATATTCAAATTGTTCGATACTAATCGTTGACTAAATTTACATGCTTGGGTCGAACAACCAAAATAACGAATGCTCTAAATAAACCACATGATTTAATTAATTTATAATCTTTATAAATTAATTAAATTAATTAATATTTTTGAATTATTAATTATTAAATTTTATTTGATGTTCGAATACCATTAGAATTTAGTACAATGCATGTTTAAAAGTTATAAACGTGCATATCGACATATGATATCGATAGAATGTTTAAATTAGATTTGAATGGAACAAATGTTGAATGAATATAGGAATTTTTGATGCTCACTACACCTCATTATATAGTCGATTGTGCATGGTGGGGGAAGAGGATTTTGGTGAGATTTAATTGAGAATTAAATAAGGAAGGTTTTAAAGGAGGGAATTGAAAGGTTTCAATGTTTCCTTTAAGACATATTTTCTCTCTCAATCATTCATTATTATTCTTTCCTGACATTTTATTTTCTTCCTTGTATCAAGTCATGGTTGAAATTCCATGGTAGTCTAGGGCAATAAATTCCAAAAATCAAATACAAATTAAATCAATTTATTAATGGTGGTTTTTACATCTTGATTTTTGCAACATGTGGAGGTTGACTCATGAATCTCTATTTTTATCCCTATTTATTGTTTGTCCATCATGATTCATATAATTTAAATCCTTTATCTCTTATGATATTTTATAATTGTCCTTCTTATTGTTTTGATGTAAATGTTCTTATCACAAATTTACATATGTCTAAGTTGTCCAAACCCATATTGCTTTTCCATTTGTTGTTAAAAATCTAATTTTAATTGGAAACCATCTTTTATTATTTTATTCTATACATATGTTAATCATTTATTTTTTCCTTAAAAACCAATTTATTATTTTACTTTGTTAATGTTTTGAATATAGTAATTTAGAGTTGTTTTCATAAAAAAAGTGAAATCCTTTTTTAATTCATGTATGGACTTTTATGTAAAATCCAACAATTTTATTTTCTTTCTAAATTTAAAGTATCATGTAATATTCTATATATGTTGTTTCTCTTTCATAATTTATTTTTTTCAAAATTGTAACTTTTAATTTCTAATAAATCTACATACATATATTATAATTACACGTTTGCATAAATGAGTTAATTTAAAATCTAAAGCATCACATGATTTTTATGTATATGGAATCACACATACACGTATGCACACGCATATGCGCGCACACACACACAGATATACATACACACACATACATACATGTAACGAACCAATTATCCGAATAGTTTAAGCTGACAATAAACCACGCATGTCCAACCCAAATTGAACGAAAAGGTGGATAGTTAGAAATAAAAAGGAAGAAAGAAGACAACAAGAAACTAACAACACAGAATCTCACAGCGGAACAAATAATCTATAATATAACAAATCTTTACACACAAAAAACTGTAATACATGTATATACAAACATCAATCAAAGTGTACTAACCTATTCAGCACGGACAGTTATAACATCCTGTCCTCACAATTGCTGATAAATACAACAATTAATGCAACGAAAAAAAATCATGTACGTGAATACGTCTCTGGGCCTCCGACTTGCCTCTTGAAGCTCCAAAAAATCTCCAACTAAACCTGGAAATATGCTCGGTCTGACCCGAGCATTATAGGAAAACAACGTCCGGGTCAGTTTGGTAAAACCAGCATGAGAAACTAAAATCACAAAGAATTTTATTTATTTTAACTTGTAAAATCCTTTAAAATCAAAGGCATCTCGTAAGACCACATCGCACATAAATACAGACGGGTTTTTACCTTACGATAACCAAAACCTTTATATCAGAAAATCCAGTGGTATTATAATAATGTATAAAGGCAAAAAATAATCAAGTAGCTGTGATGCTCATGAGTGTACATCACAACAATACTTGATATATAATCGAAAACCGATAAGGCACGTTCGCAAATTGTGTAGGATTTCCATGGAGGTGCCCTTAGTACTTCGAGGAACGGTCCTTCTACACAAGGATCAGAGATATCCTTCCGAAGCAGCATATATCCCTAGTGATGTATCATAGGAAAAACATAGCTGGTCTCGCTAAGACTGAGTGCATTGCCCCATGCATGCATAACAACTGTAGGTAACGTCTAGGTGGAGCCAACTACACCCTATGGGTTTGCCAACCCTACTGGTCATGCCTCCTATCACTTGTTTTAGTCATTCCCGCTGATGAGGCTATGTCCGGCATTCCAGCTTACGCACCGCCATCAAAATAGACCACAGAATCCCACATGGATTCCAATATCCCAACGGGTCTCGGAATCACGCATAGATTCCCATATCTCAATTACATCATGGAATCACACTCGGATTCCCATACCCCAACAGGTCTCGGAATCACACATGGATCCCAACAACTCAATATATCACAAAACTCCTTCATAGAACCGTATATGGTTTTCGGAGTGGTCACGGATTCGAGTCATCTCTTACGAGTTACTCTTACATTTCCCAGGTTCTCCACAAAACCAAACGTCGATTTTCGGAATGCCCAATACCGGTTCTTTAGGAAATAATCCGACAATACATAGGAGCGGGGGTCATCCCCTAACCGTTTAAGTGGACGGATCTCCTTATCGTTTGTCCTAGAAGAACGAAACGAGTTTATACGTACAGTATAGCACCCCCAATGATAACTATACCATATAATCCATGTGTTTTCCTTAGATATTCCTGAGTTAAAATCCTTCGGTGTTAAGTAGGGAATATTTCCCTACCACCAAATTTAAGAAGGATTACATATTTAGGCCAAAATTTGATATTCGGTTATTTAACTATCAAATAAACAACCAAACAAAGATTATATTTCCCATGGAAATCATTAAGCCTCTTAAATTAATCTTTCATTAATTTAAAATCATATTTCAAATACTTGGAAATCACTGAAAGTGTATATGGATCGATAATATATAGTAAGACTAGTCTAGCAAGTGCGGAATTATAAATAATAGTAAATAGCAGTAATAAAAATGACACCAGAGATTTTTATACTGGTTCGAACTTCCCGTTCTACGTCCAGTCCCAGACTCCTTTTGGAATTCCTTGAATAATCCTCACTTAACCCGGAGGGATAGGTATTACACCGCCTGAGCAACCGAACAGGACTTTTCTGCCTAAGCAACCGAATAGGACTTCAAAATACAATTTATAAATTGTTTCTTGACTTGTGTGTTCTTGGGTAACACGAATATAGTCAATATAGTACACCCTTCCTATAATCTTCTTGATATGATGATTTGAATGTTCAATTGTAGGAAGTAGAGATTTGAAAATCACTTTAGAATATAACAGTATAAAGCAAGAATAGATAGAAAGAATTGGTAAATGAAATAGCGGATTTTCATCTCTATTTATAGTATTGAATAGTTTTAATTCAATAGTTGCAACCATTAGAAGGAGTGCAACTCTTGGTGAAGAAGACAACTGTTCAAAATTGATTTTTCATGAAGAGATGCTTCAGTTCGTCAAGTTTAGATGTCTGAGAAAAATATTCAGATGGCTAAGTAATTTAAAAAGTCAAAGAGGCAGAGGAAACAATTTCAGTGAATACAGACGTCTGATGTTTAATTCAGACGTCTGTCGTTTATGACAGATGTCTGTATTAAATTTTTAGACGTCTGTGTTCAGTTAAAATAGAAAATAGTAATACAGGGAGTACATACATCTTGACTTTATTATTAGACATCTGTTATTGACAACAGACGACTATATAAAAGTTCAGACGTCTGAACTTGTACTGATTTGTTCCTCTTCCTTATTTTAGTGATTCTGAACTTGAGATATTTATAATTTTTGAAAATACTTTTATATCTTTAAATAGTTAAAGATATTTTATATTTGTAGAACATGTTTTTTTCAAAAACTATTTGTGTGTGTTGTTATCATCATATCAGAGATTGTACAAAAATATCTAACCGGAAATAATAATCAATATACTTGAGAGCTTGAGCTTTGTTTGTTGACGATATGATAATAGCTTTTCTTTGTAGATTCCTGCAAGAATATTTGACATCATAGTATATAGTTTGAAATATATAGTTGTCACATTAAAATCAAAGAAGGCAGGTTCCAACAATCACTTCCATATACTTATCTCAACAGGATAAGTATATTCACAAACCACTATATTTTTTATACTTAGAAAATATAACCATATACTTATCTCAATGATATAAGTATATTCACAAACCATTTTACTTTCCAAACTTAGAAACTTGAAAATTCTTAAAAATGGATATGGAAAGCATCGTTCAATATTGACTATGGATCGCAGCTTACACAATGGTTACGTCGCTATCCAGCGAATCCATAGTAAACTGTAGGCAATCGCTGCCCCTCGAATTACGCCATGAAGATCAAACATTTCTTCCCAAATGCCTTTTATTTTATAAATATTACCAAATTTATTTACAAAGTTTCTTTATAAATCTCCGATCCCATTATAAAATATTCTAAATAAATCTCAAACTCCGTTATACAAAACTTCCCTTTTCCAGATTTTAAAACTCATTAATAAATTCTTTTATAAATGTCCAAACCATTTATAAAACTCTTCCCATATTTAAACAACTTATTTACTAGCTTTCAAGTCGGTAAGATTTCCTTAGTAAACCATAAATTATTTAAAATAACTTTAAATAACTTAAAATAATCAGTTATTATTTTAACATCCTTCTTTTTCATTTAAATTAAATCTCATTTAAAATAATAACTTAAAATCTCATTAAAACATATTAAATTAATTTTTGAACAATATTATTGTATTAATAAGTTAACTTCAAAACAATATTAATATAATAATTAATTAACTTTAAACGTTATTAAAATAGTAACTAGTTAACCTTAAACTAATATTAATATAAAATTTAATTATTCTTTAAATATAATTAAATAACTTAAATCAATATAATTAATTAACTTTAATTAAAAATTAAAGTATTGATAATCATTTTAAATAAGTAATTAAAATATAATTAAAACATTTTTAAACCATAACTAGATTTGACGACCCACATTTCGAAAGGTTTAAATCGACAATAATCCACACATGTCCGACTTAAACAATTCGGAACATAGATAATCAATGGGGTTAACTAAGAAAATAAGAAAAGAAGAAGAAAACAAACATAACATCTCGCAGCGGAATGATAAAATATAATAATCAAATAAACAGTTCATGAAGCTATTTATACTATACATTTGATTATAATCCATACAACATTAATCTGTGTTATATATACATCAGGGATAAATAAATAATGCAGCAAAAAACATGATGCAGGAATACTAATAGTAATAATATACCAAATCTTCGTCTTCGTCCTCCAAAATAAATCTTCAATAAGCTGAAAAACTCAGGACTGACCCGAGTGTAATGAAAAAACAAAACATTCGAGTCAGGACTAAAATATCATTATGTAAGTCAAATCAATATCGCATATAACATGAGTGTAATAGCGTCAGAGATGTTTATGGGATTTCACATCTCCTATCCAGTGTATAACGTGCGTGCAATAACTCAAGAGATGTTACGGGATTTTCCATCTCTTAAGGATCCGTCAAAATATTTATATGTAGTAGAATACGCTATGTATATGTATAATGTCTAATCACTAAAATAAATATTTTTCTTAGCGTTAAGGCTTTACATTAATCCCCCTTAACGCGTTTTTAAGCATTGTCGTACAGTTTGCATATAAAACACCAGTAAACCGTCGATGGATAGGGATGCACCATGATACGACAACACTAAACCAAAATCGTAGGGGTCTTGTGTAAGGATAAAAGTATGACAAGGCACATGAGGCAATGCCCAAGGTAGGATACTACCAGTTTACCCTTCCCGGCTGGTGGTAACGCGTCATAGCCTTGATCGCTCACTGCATCCAACACTCCCAAAATTCGAGGGTGCACACCAATTAATCATAATGTAAATGATGGTAATACGAAAAAGTATGTCCGCTCAGGGTAGCTATCCCGCTTGGCCGGTACGGCTCCTGTTTTAGTCATTTCAAATTAGCACAAGTGCCAGGCTAATCCATCATCGTTCTTTTTCTTCAAATCCAGCAATCGTACACCAAATCCAACCACTTTGTTCTTGATCATCACTCCACGTACACAGTTATTAAAGTGGTTCCGGTATCGACGGAGAGTATGCCCATATCCGGCCCCGGACTCTTTAACAACCAAACGTTGTTTTACACACCGGTTAGTACTTTTACATTTCGAAAACAGGTCATACTTGATATCAAAATATCATATTCGCTTCAAAATTAAATCCATTTCGAGATCATCATATTTACTCAAAATATACCATTTCACTTCAAAATCATTTTCGCCTCAATATTTCGATTTCGCTTCCAAAATCGTTTTGAATTTCAATTTAGGTTATAACTTCATTTAACCCAATTCGTATTTAAATTCATGATTTAAATATAAACCTTTCAGCCTTTGACCAGTTTGAATTTTAGAAAAATAGTTTGAAAATTTATATTGTTTAAAAATAGTTTAAATAATTAAAATAGTTTGGTATAAAATGATTCGATTTTTTAAAATGTTTTATAAGGTAAAATAGTTTTGAAATCAAAATAATTTGAATATTTTAAAAGATAGATTTTTAAGTAGTTTATATTAAAATAATTTATTTGAAATAGTTTCAAAGTCAAACTGATTCAATTTCAATTCAAATAAATCCGATCTCGATTTTGAATTAATTCAATTTCACTTTCAATGCCAATTGATTTCAATTTCAATTCGAACTTGAATAAATTTCAATTCAATTCTCAAATTTAAACCATTTCAATTTATATAAATTTGAGTTCGATTTTCAAAATATCGATTTAAATCACTTAAATTAAATTTAACTTCAATACTCAATTTAAGATCCAAATATTTAAAATAATTCAATTTCAAGCTCAATTAAATATCGATTTAAATTACTTTTACTTAGCTAAATTTCGAAGTTCGAATCAAAGTCCAAACCTTTAAAACAACCTAATTTTCGAAATTCAAATCATATTTCAAATATAACTTCAAAATCTCAACTTCGATTATTTAAACCATTTCTGTTAACAAATTTAAATTTCAACATTTCGAGCTCACGTTCGAAAATAATTCAATTTTCTATAAATTCGATTCTTATTTCTTTAAATCAAAATCATTTAAATAAATCTCAAATCAAAATTTTAAAATCCTTTAATTTAACCAGTTCGTTATCCGTATATAATTTTCTATCCTATGACCAAGTGATTAGTTATTTCGATCTAATTTCAGGGATGGATATATATCATTTCAATCCAAAATAAATGTCATAGGTATACATTATTTCAACCTATTTCTTAATTTATTCGAAATAATTCAATATACAGTTTTATAAACCATAAATAATTTACCAGGTGATAACAGGATATATAAAAATAAATAAACATCCAATCATCCAAATATCAATCAATTGGCATCCATCACAATCAATCATCCAAACAGTCAGTAAATCTCAACAATTACCCAATTATCAATAATCAGGAATTTTACTAAACATTTTAATTCAAATTCTATTTAACCGTTAATTTAAATTTCTATCAGTTAAATTAGATATCAATTTAAATGTCAAATTAAATTATCAAAAAACAATCAATAAATTTATATCACTTCATAATTTTAATTTAACTAGCATAATAATATTTTAGTATGTTGTGAGCGTTATAAAACACTCACCTTTATTTTCTGTTGTCGCCGTGGCGTTCCAGTTTGGAACTAAAACCGAACAACGTCCGATTTTAGCCCAAATTTCGACAGTTTCCAAATCCATCCAAACTAGTTCCGTTGTGAAGCTCTCGTCATCACGATCGCAACGCAAAAGGTTTCGTCTCGATCGGACCTCGTATGAGAGAGATATACATTTTATAAGATATCGACACAATTTAAAATTATAAAATCAATTTAATTACAACCTTTGCTTATTTACGATAATGCCATCTTCCTACGTTCCCAAAATCATGCATAGGTGCACACTCCTTTCCCACATTAATGACCATGCACGCACATCACCGAGCTCCACCTACTTACCGGAATCCCCTTCTGAATGCGCTAACGAACTCGCCATGGCAATCTCTTCCCATCGGACCCCTCGAAATCGCGCCTGGAACCCCCTAGAAAAACGCGACTGAAATTCCTTTTCCCTGCTACAGTGTCAGGACGCAAAGGCCAAACAATGATCAGACCTTACCATCTCTAAGGCACCACTTCTCCTTCGCCTCATGAACACTTTCCCAATGCCCAAATCGAAAGCAATATGGAACCCTAGACAAAACTGCTGTTCGACTTTCACTGTCGAACTTCAACTCGACGCTGCACCTCTCAAAACTATACCAGATCGAAGCATTTTCCAAACGATGAATATACCAATTGGTTTTAGATTTTATTTCATCGAGTAATTGGTGAGATTTAAAATTTTAAAGTTTTGAAAAGTTCATATTTTTCTCCTTTCTTTTCTTCTGTGTGCTCTGCTGTGTTTAAATAGAAAAGGAGCAGGTGGGTCATAGGTAGGGTGGCTAGAAAAGAAAGAATATGGGTAGAAGTGAAAGAATGTGGGCTGGTGGTCCAATCAACACACACACACACACACACACACACACACATATATATATATACATATTAATTTAAATTCGAAAAATATTTAGCTAAAATTTCCAAATTCCGAACGAGGTGTGCCGCTTGGCGTTCATAATGTTATATCCCTATTCTGAACGCAATGGAACAAGTCTCGAGGCCTAATTCAATCATATTCAAAAGATAGCTTTTCAAAATCAATTTATTTTATTTAAATTCTGGAATTAAATTCTACGCGTTTTAAGCTCGCACGGCCAAACGATAAGTCTGATCGCTATGAAACTTGAAATCATATAATAATTCACTATTATGGATCCAATGAAACTGGTTTCGTCGATATCCAAGACCGTGGCCAAAATGGCTATTTTTACTCGTTAATTATAATATAAAATTTCCAATTTCTAATTATTCACTTTTAAACCCAATTTTAAACATCAACAATCTTCATTCATATTTAAATAAATTTAAATAAATTTTTGATATCATTTTCGTTCACATTAATTCAGGATTCAATTATTTAAATAATTTAATTATCCAATAAATCATGATATTTCAATATAAGTTATTTAACTTATAAAATTTAATTTTAAAACAAATTCAAGTAATAGAACAACTATTCCCATTTCATAGTAATTCAACACTCATTATTCAATTCAACTATTGATTGTAAACACATTGAATACATATCATTTCCTTTCAATACTTGTTATTACTTAAATCTTCGAAATTTGTTTATTTCAAAATCTTGTTCAAGTTCAAATTCAATAACTATATTAATAAATCATTTAATTTTTTATTTTTAACCATTTTTATTCAATAATCATATTAAATGTAATAATTTAAAATAGCTAAAAATATGGGTCGTTACACTAAATAACTTTTAAATAGTAATTAAACATTTTTAAATAACATTAAGAAATAACTTTTAAGAATCATATTAATAAAATAATTAACTTTAAATACTATTAATACAACTAAAAATTATCTTTAAAATAATATTATCGATAAGATTTTACCTTTTTAAATCTTATTAGTAAATAATAATTATCTTTAAACCTTACAATAAAAATAATAATTATTATTTTTAAATAACTTTCAAATCAGTAATTAGCTTTTCAAATTTTGAAGGAGGCTTAACGATTACCATGGTACTTAAATAAGTTACCATATTATTCAATTTAGCTTTTCAAGTTAATAACAAACATTTACATAATTAACGACTATGTAAATAAATTCAATACTTAACAATCATGGTTTAACATAATACATATTCCAAATGGCATATTAACTAACGATATATAACTAAATGCCCAAATCTATAAAATAGCAAAACGGTGATTTATTCCGCTAATTAATTGCCAAATTAATTTAATAGCGGAATCGTGTTTTATTTCGCTAAACCAATGTCCAATTACCATATTCGATCCAATTTAACTCAACAATAATTTATTTGGCCAAATAAACATCGATAATTAATGTATATAATTTTAAATGACGTTATTATTTAAAATAACATGATTTAAAACCTATATGTTTCCATATATCATCAATTTTTACATGTCAAAAGCTATCAACAAGTTACACTATAATGTTGTACTCGTCAATACGAGTACAACGCAAAAAGAATCAGGTTGATCGGGTTTAAAACGGTTGAGATATTCCATTTAAAAGTTAACTAGCTTTATATATATTTAGAACAATTTAAAAAGTTATTTCTCACCTAAATTAAATGGGCCGAGCCCATACATTCAATCCTATGCCCAGATGAAACAGTACTCCATCTTCCCCATAGCAAAACCAAAAGCTCCCTGTACACGACTTCCAAGCATAAAAACGTGCATGATTTCGTGCACGTGCACAAGCAAATTGGCCACCAAACGACACTCCGAGGCCACCTACAAACTTCCCTTCCCCTTCTTATCTGTACGCCATCCTCGCCCAAGCCTCCGGCCCCCTAATTCAAATTCCGATCATCATAACCCAATTTCTCTTCACTCCCAGGTCTATAAAATCACGACCACTTATGTCACTAAAATCCACCAAATTTTCTTCATTCGACCGCCTCATTTCCGTGAACACAATGCCAATTCCCGAATCTTCAATCGATGCTCCAATCGAAACCAAACCCGAGCCCTAGCTTTCGAGCAATGACGATCGTCGATATGGAATCACGTCGAAACTTCCCTAAAAAAACTATGCTTCCATAAGACCCCAACGACACGTACGACGTCGATCAATTCTTCATGGATTGAGAGAAAACAATTTTTGAAGTTTGGAAACATTTTTATCCCCTTTCAGTTTTTCGGCAATAACTCAACCGATATTCAATGAAATCGAGCGCTGTTAATTTTTAAAAATACTATAGACATAGACGAACAACTTTCATGTTGAACGTATTGGCTAATATTGAATAGATTGGGAGCGGTTGATTTTTGAAAGAGAGGAAGCGAGGTTGTTCAATTTACAGGCAAAACAAAAATAAGGAAAGAAGAAGTAGAAGTCGCGAACATGTATATATATACATTCATACAGTGATATGTTGAAGAAGTAGTAGGCAAAGGGGACATACGGTACTATGGCATGGGAGACAACGTCGGCTAAGGTGAAGAGGGAGGTGGCTGCTATGTACAATTGTGTACACTGATTTGAAACAAAGAAAGGCCGAGTTGAAGAAAAAGGCTGCTGCACTGTGTACTCATATGTGGGTGTATCTGCATATGCTTTGATTTGAATTGATTTTGGTGCCCGACTAACCTAAATTGCGTCCGCGTCCGAGTTATGAATGATGGAAAATAATGTACGATTGCGTATAATAGTGTTATATGATCACAAAACAAAAATAAAATAGACAAGTTATTAAATCCTGTGAAGTCTCAAAATGCCAACGTTTGCCGTAAAATGAGTCAAACGAAAATTTACTTATTTTCTCAAATTAAAATTTATGGAAAAATTCTATAAATTAAATTAAAAACACGTCATTAAAAACCAAGTCGAAGTTTGAAACATAGATTTTATTATAATTTAATTCAAATCTGAATATTTAAACTAATTAAATATTCAAATTCGAAGACCCAAAAATACGAGTCGTTACACTCTTCCTTCCTTAAAAAGAATTTCGACCCTGAAATTTCAGCACAAGAACACTCAATACTATTCATAAGCCCGCATGATGTTCGTAGATCATTTATATACAGAATCAGACTCGATCACTATTCAAATACCTGACTCCACTTCCAAACTAGTATCGTTCACCCGATTTACTAGTGCGAATCCTGATCAGGCTCCTTGATTAGGAACCTCTACTCTCCTTACATAGCTCTATACTATGATAGAAAACCTTGGTTCCATATCAAGAACCCTCATCAAGTGTTCGCCATCAAGTCGAGTAATAAATCCTTATTTGGAACGGTGTGAAACACTTCAAAGCCTTGTACTCAAATATTAGATCAAAACTATATAGAAAGAGAAATGATCTATGTCCAACTTACGCACTTATTTAAATTGGTTATTCCTAATACCAATTCTATTCTCATTAAAATATTTATGAAAAATATTTTATATTACTCCATTTAATTTGTAAAACTTATAAAATTCCCTATCATTCCCTAAGGGTATACAAACTATAATTCAAACTTTTATTTTGAATTAACTTAAGAATTTTAAACACTCGGGTTTTATTCAAAACTCCTTTTTGAAGCAATATTATTTAGTCCATAGAAAATACATATAGCTCAAGTAACCCCAAAAATTAAACGAAGGAACTGGGTCATACCCAACGGTATCATACATCTCCTTACTAGAAGGATAATATTCAAGAGAAACGTTTACCATCCGCACATATCTCTTACCCATTTTTAGTTATTTTCGAGCCACTCGAACTAGTTAACTTTAAAATACTTTTCTTTCTTTTCAAATCCATTTTGAAACAATATCATAAATATATTTCCAGCGAAATATTTCAATAAAATATCCAATTCCAATTTGTTTTGGATTCGTCCGGATTTGAACTCGTTCCAACCATACAATGACAAAGAAAATAATTTACTAAGTGCACAATACCATTCGCCTAAGCAAACATCTGATCGTCACTTAGAAGATTATTCTGATCACCACAAAACAAATCGGGACTCATTTCCCAAACCAATCCAAAGAAATACACATTTCTTTTAAATTCCCTTTTCCAAAAGAATTTATATTTTAAATATATTTTAGTAAACTATTATTACCATTTCCAACATCATTCATACTCCAAACTATCTCAATTAAAATTATTATTTCCTTTCTCCCAAAATCATTTGAAATAATAATATACACTTTTATTTTATAGTAAATCAAACCATACTTTTGAAATCAAATCAAAATTTATTTTATTAAAATAATTATACAATGAGATCCTAAAGGTAGCAATCCTCTACTTAGAAATGTTTTTATCCCAAGAACATTGTCAATTACTATTATTAATCTGTAAACCATGAAAACCATTTTCCAAAATCATCGGGATTTAGAATATCAAGCTCCTTTTCATTTATAACCACATTTATAAATCAAATTTATAAAATATCCTCATGAAGGAAATCATTTCCCAAATATTTATTGCGAAAATATTCTATTTTTCTTCGTATAAATCATTCTTCAAGTATTATTTCGAAAATGTTTAAGTTTTCTTTTTAATAAACTTCTTTTATAAAACCCCAATTTAAAATAACCAACTTTTATATTCAACATTTCCAAATATTATTTCAAAATATTCCCGATTTCCTTTTAATAAAACAACATTTATTAAAACTTAATTTTACCAAATCAACCTTTATATAAAATCGTTTCTAAAATATTCATTCCAAAATATTCAAATATTCTTTTAAATAAACACCCTTAGAAATCAAATTTTAACTCAACATTATCAACGAACGCCTTATATTCAAATTGTGAAACTTAATTCACGAGGTATTCGTTTCAATGTTTCCAAAATTTCCTAACTACCTAACCCAAGTTTTCAAAAAGTATGATTCGAGATAGATTAATGGATGATGGTCAATGCTCAGAATTGGACGAGCATGACCGATCAATTCCTAGATGATAATGATGGAATATTATCATTTCTTATCAACCAAGCACAACTAAGAATAACTATATTAAATTTCCTCTGAAGAATTATTCTTTTATATATATAAAGTATATTTCTAGGTAAAATTATTTCATTTACCCATTTTAAAATAATACTGTGTCGGTTGGCCTTGTTCGAGTGTTTAGGAAATTCCTATCGATAACGTTGGCCAAACGCATTGACCAGAATTCTTAAGCCACTCAACAGATCAAACAACACAATATAAAACTTCTTTACGAAAATAACAAACACGTGCTCTTATATATACACACTCAAACTCACCCTATCTCAAATGAGTCAACCCCACCAAAGCCTAGGTGTTCGCTCAACCTAAGCTCTAATACCAACTATAAAGACCCACTTTTTCATATAGTTTAAGCTGATAATAAACCACATATGTCAAACCCAAATTGAACGAAAAGGCAGATAGTTAGGGAAAAGAAGGAAGAAAGAAGACAAGAAGAAACTAACAACACCGAATATCACAGTGGAACGAATAATCTATGATATATAACAAATCTTTACACAAAAACAAAATTGTAATATATGTATATACAGACGTCAATCAGAGTATATTATCCTATTCAGCACGGACAGTTAAAACATCTTGTCCTCACAATTGCTGGTAAAAACAACAATGAATGCAACGAAAAAAAAACACCATGTACGTGAATACGTCTTTGGGCCTCCAGCTTGCCTCCTGAAGCTCCAAAAAATCTCCAACTAAACCTAGAAATATGCTCGGTCTGACCCAAGCATTATAGGAAAACAACGCCTGGGTCAGTCTGGTAAAACCAGCATGAGAAACTCAAATCACAGGGAATTCTATTTATTTTAACTTGTAAATTCCTTTAAAATCAAAGGCATCTCGTAAGACCACGCTGCACATAAACACGGACGGGTTTTTACCTTACGATAACCAAAACCTTTATACTAGAAAATCCAATGATATTATAATAATGTCTAAAGGCAAAAATAATAACAATCAAGTAGCTGTGATGCTCGTGAGTGTACATCACAACAATACTAGATATATAATCGAAAACCAATAAGGCACGTTCGCTAATTGTGTAGGATTTCCATGGAGGTGCCCTCAGTACTTCGAGGAACAGTCCTCCTACACAAGGATCAGAGATATCCTTCCGAAGCAGCATGCATCCCTAGTGATGTACCATAGGAAAAACATAGCTGGTCTCGCTAAGACCGAGTGCATCGCCCCATGCATGCATAACACCTGTAGGTAACGTCTAGGTAGAGCCGACTACACCTTATGGGTTTGCCAACCCTACTGGCCATGCCTCATATCTATGGTTTTAGTCATTCCCGCTGATGAGGCTACGTCTAGCATTCTAGCTTATGCACCGCCATCAAAATAGATCATAGAATCCCACATGGATTCCAATACCCCAATGGCTCTTGGAATCATGCATAGATTCCTACATCTCAATTAGATCTTGGAATTACACCTAGATTCCCATACCCTAACGGGTCATGGAATCACACATGGATCCCAACATCTCAATATATCATGAAATTCCTCTATAGAACCGTATATGGTTTTTGGAGTGGTCATGGGTTCAAGTCATCTCTTACGAGTACACTCTTCCATTTCCTAGGTGCTCCACAAAACCAAACGTTGATTTCCGGAATGCTCAATACCAGTTCTTTAGGAAATAATCAGACAATACAGAAGAGTGAGGGTCACCCCCTAAGCATTTAAGTGGACGGATCTCCTTATCATTTGTCCTAGAAGAACGAAACGAGTTTATACGTACAGTATAACACCCCCGATGGTAACTTTACCATATAATCCCCAAGTTTCCCCTAGATATTTCGAGAGTTAAAATCCTTCGGTGTTAAGTAGGGAATATTTCCCTACCACCAAAATTAAGAAGGATTACATATTTAGGCCAAAATTTGATAGTCGGTTATTTAACTATCAAATAAACAAACATTCCAAACAAAGATTATATTTTCTATAGAAATCATTAAGCCTCTTAAATTAATCTTTCATTAATTTAAAATCATATTTCAAATACTTGGAAATCACTTCCATATACTTATCTCAATAGGATAAGTATATTCACAAACCACTATATTTCCGATACTTAGAAATTATAACCATATACCTACCTCAATGGTATAAATATATTCACAAACCATTTTACTTTCCAAACTTAGAAACTTGAAAATTATTAAAAATAGATATGGAAAGCACTGTTCAATATTGATTATGGATCGCAGCTTATACAATGGTTACGTCGCTATCGAAGTGAATCCATAGTAAACTGTAGGCAATCCCTACCCCTCGAATTATGCCATAAAGATCAACCATTTCTTCCCAAATCCCTTTTATTTTATAAATATTACCAAATCTATTTTACAAAGTTTCTTTATAAATCTTCGATCCCATTATAAAACATTCTTAATAAATCTCAAACCCCATTTTACAAAACTTCTCTTTTCTAGATTTTAAAACTAATTTATAAATTCTTTTATAAATGTCCAAACCATTTATAAAACTCATCCCATATTTAAACAACTTATTTACGAGCTTTCAAGTTGGTAAGGTTTCCTTGGCAACCATAAATTATTTAAAATAACTTAAAATAATCAGTTATTATTTAAACATCCTTCCTTTTCATTTAAATTAAATCTCATTTAAAATAATAACTTAAAATCTCATTAAATGATATTAAATTAATTTTAAACATTATTATTGTATTAATAAGTTAACTTCAAAACAATATTAATATAATAATTAATTAACTTTAAACGTTATTAAAACAATAATTAATTAACCTTTAAACTAATATTAATATAAAAATTAATTATCCTTTAAATATAATTAAATAACTTAAATCAGTATAATTAATTAGCTTTAATTAAAAATTAAAGTATAGATAATCATTTTAAATAAATAATTAAAATATAATTAAAACATTTTTAAACCATAATTAAATAACTTTTAAATAGTAATTAAACATTTTTAAATAACATTAAGAAATAAATTTTAAGAATCATATTAATAAAATAATTAACTTTAAATAATCATTAAAACAACTAGAAATTATCTTTTAAATATTATTATCGATAAGTTATTACCTTTTTAAATCTTATTAGTAAATAATAATTATATTTAAACCATATAATAAAAATAGTAATTATTATTTTTAAATAACTTTCAAATCAGTAATTAGCTTTTCAAATTTTGGAACAGGCTTAACAATCACTATGGTACTTAAATAAGCTACCATATTATTCAATTTAACTTTTCAAGTTAATAGCAAACATTTAAATAATCAATGACAACGTAAACAAATTCAATACTCAACCATCATGGTTTAACATAACACAAATTCCAAATGACATATTAACTAATGATATATAATCAAATGCCCAAATCTATAAAATAGCAGAATTGGGATTTATTCTGCTAATTAATTGCCAAATTAATTTAATTAGCAAAACAGTGTTTTATTCCGCTAAACTAATGTCCAATTACCATATTCGATCCAATTTAACTCAACAATAATTTATTTGGCCAAATAAACATCGATAGTTAATGTATATAATTTTAAATGACGTTATTATTTAAAATAACGTGACTTAAAACCTGTCCATTTCCGTATATCATTAATTTTTACATGTCCAAAACTATCAACAAGTTACACTATAATGTTGTACTCGTTAATACGAGTACAATGCAAAAAAAATCAGGTTGATCTGGTTTAGAACGGTCGAGATATTCTATTTCAAAGTTAACTAGTTTTATATATATATATATATATATATATATTTAAAAAAATTTAAAGAAGTTATTTCTCACCTAAATTAAATGGGCTGAGCCATACATTCAATCCCGTGCCCAGATGAAACAGTACTCCATCTTCCCCATAGCATAACCAAAAGCCCCATGTAAACGACTTCTAGGCTTAAAAAACGTGCACGATTTCATGCACATGCACAAGCAAATCGACCACCAAATGACACGCCGAGGCCACCTACAAACTTCCCTTCCCCTTCTCATCCGTACACCACCCTCGCCCAAGACTCCGGCCCCCTAAATTAAATTCCAATCATCACAACCCAATTTCTCTTCATGCCCAGGTCGACAAAATCGCGACCACTTATGTCGCTAAAATCCACAACATTTTCTCCATTCGACCGTCCCACTTCTGTAAACACAACGCTAATTCCCGATTCTTCAATCGATGCTCCAATTGAAACCAAGCCCGAGCCCGAGCCCTAGCTTTCGAGCAATGATGATCATCGACATAGAATCATGCCAAAACTTCCTTAAAAATAAATGCCTCCATACGACTCCAACAATGCTTATGGCGTCAATCAATTCTTCATGGATTGAGAGAAAACAATTTTTGAAGTTTGAAAACATTTTTACCCCTTTTCAATTTTTCGGCAATAACTCGACCAATATTTAATGAAATCGAGGCCGTTAATTTTTAAAAAAACTATAGACATAAACGAACAACTTTCATGTTGAACGTATTGGCTAATATTGAACAGATTAGAAGCGACTGATTTTTGAAAGAGAGGAAGCGAGGTTGTTCAATTTACAGGCAAAACAAATATAAGGAAAGAAGAAGTAGAAGTTGCGAACATGTATATATATATATATATATACATTCATACAGTGATATGTTGAAGAAGCAGTAGGCAAAGGGGACATACGGTACTACGGCATGGGAGACAACGGCGGCTAAGGTGAAGAGGGAGGTGGCTGCTATGTACAATGGTGTACACTGATTTGAAACAAAGAAAGGCCGAGTTGAAGAAAAAGGCTGCTGCACTGTGTACTCATATGTGGGTGTATCTGCATATGCTTTGATCTGAATTGATTTTGGTGCTCGATTAAATTAAAAATACGTCATTAAAAATCAAGTCCAAATTTGAAACATAGATTTTATTATAATTTAATTCAAATCCTAATATTTAAACAAATTAAATATTCAAATTCAAAGAGCCAAAAATATGAGTCGTTACACTCTCTTTCTCTTAAAAAGAATTTCGTCCCTGAAATTCCAGCACAAGAACACTTAATACTATTCATAAGCCCGCATGATGTTTGTAGATATTTATATATAGAATCAGATTCGATCACTATTTGAATACCTGACACCACTTCCAAACCAGTATCGTTCACTCGATTTACTAGTGCGGACCCTGATCGGGCTCCTTGATTAGGAACCTCTGCTCTCCTTGCATAGCTCTATACTATGATAGAAAACCTTGGATTTTACACATTAATGTAATTCTTGATTTTAATCTTTCCCTAATTGAAAGTTATTATTGTTAATTTTAGATTTCAAATCAGATAAGATTACCAAATGTACTCTATATATAGGAGCGTTCAATAGCATCCCAAATAGTGCAACACCCCAAATGCCCCTTGATTTCCACCACAATCTTTCATTTAAATAATAATTCATTCTCTTTCAGGCTCACCACAAGCTTCACTATTTGTGGTACTATTGAATGCTCCTCATATATATGTATGTATGTTTGTATGTATGTATATCCACATTTGCAAAATATTGTGCATCTTTTATTATGTATGTTTTTCAATTCAAAACCCTTGATAACAAAGGCATGTGTAAAGAGGAAATGTGCCCATTGCATTGTAAATCCTAGCATCTATATACAGTTACATTAACTGTGTACACTTCTTATCTATTGCACTTGCACAATATACACTAAAGTATATTTGGATATACTTACAATTTATGTTGTGCATATATTACTCATTTATGACATTTAATAAACCAATTAATTTAATTAAAGAGCGAGAAATGAAAGGCTCTCTCTCCAATTAAAACAAAATCTTCCTTTAATTAATTGCACAAGTTTTAGATAGAGAAACGAAAGGTTTCTTTCTCTAAATTAACTTTAACCCCTAAATGTTACACATATGAGTATATTTGATATACTAATACATTTAAATTAAGAAAAAACCTTTTTATATATATTAAATAAAATGAAAATTTTGATTAAAATATTTTAGATTGGATCTAATATATATTTAGGCTTCATACACTTAATTAAAATCAAAATAGATTTTTCTAAAATTCGCTTAATTTCCCTACTCCGATTGGCACGGTTCCTTCAATGGTGTCAGAGCCAAATAGTCTATGGGGTCTAAAGTAGCAGTGTTAGGGTTAACTGATTAAAGCCTATCCATTTAGTATGACATCTAGAAAGGTAATGTCGAAGGATTGAGTTTGGGTAATCAAGTACTTTGCCTTACCTGGCTACTGGCCTGGCTTGGCCTGGCTTGGCCTGAAGGATTAAATAAGCCCAAAGGTTACTCCTAATATAAAGGCTTAGATTGATTTTGGGCCTTGAGCTAATTTTTAAAATATGTTTTGGAAATTTAAAATAATATTTAAAATTTAAAAGTTAAGTTTAAAATATGACATGCTATAATCTTTTCAAAATTGATTTTGAAAGGTAACAAATTAAAATTTTCTAAATATTCATCTTAATTGTTTAATTAATTGGATGAAATAAATAAACAAAAGTTAATTAATTGAGTTAAAACATTTATAATGGTATGTTTATATTCATCTTAAAATGTTTCAGGTAAATGATGGTAAATATTCAAATTTAATTAATACATTTTTAATTAATTTTTTTTTTAAATAAATTAGGTTAACTAAAAGTTCATTAATAAATTACATATGTGTATAATGATATATGTATATGGTCACTATAAACGTTATAGTCTTTCTTCATCTTTCAATTTTTTAAGATGAATAAATTAAAATTCAATATATGAAATTTAAATTAATTAAATATGATTTAATTAATAAGAATTAAAGTAGAATTAATTAAATAAGATTTAATTAATAAGGTACATGTATATATTATATAAATAAATCAAATTATTAAAGTTATAAATAAATTAATACTTATATATAACTATATATATATATGTTTATTTATTTAATTGGAACTGGAAAGAATTCCAAATTATATCTAAGCAATAAATATATACGTATAATGCATATACCTTGATTTCAGCTGTGTCTGACACTTGAATCATGAGGATATTTCAAAAGAAATGCGTTATTCCTAAGATTGACATCACTATTTTGTGTGTGTGTGTGTGTGTGTGTCAATGATTATGAATCCCTAATATATAAGTTGTTTTCTACCATTAATATATTAATAGATTCCTTGCATTTTATTTAGTTATTGAGTTTCCTCAAGCCGGAGATGTTATGTGTAGTACTACTAATATGTTCGCTAGACAAGGTAAGGTACATGCACATATTTGTTGAGTTTCCTCACGGTACGTATGTTATACTTAGGTCATCGCCACATGGTAGGTACAAGTGAATAATCTCTTTCGGTTTTTTGAGTTTTCTCAAGGTTGAGATGAAATTAGGACAAAGAGTATGGGTTAGTGGTTGTATGTGATACAACCAATAACGAATTATCCATCATATACGGGCCGACGGTTCGTTGAGTTTCCACAAGATCAGAATCCCAAGGCATGCGAGTCCTAACACCCACTAGAGAAATCAAAAGATTTCTATGTTTTCTTAGGGTTTTAAGAAACATAAAATCTAAGAGGAGCCTTATTAGAAAAATGAAATGTTATTATTTAACCTTTCTATTATTGTAAGAATATTTGCTATACAAAATTATAATAATCTACATTGATAAATTTGTGCAACTAATAACGTTGATAAATCTGTAATTGAAGCTTTTGATTTTTAATGTAGTTGGCCCTCTTCTTCGTTGTAGCTCTTTCGGTTGTGATTTCAACTGCTTGGTTGGAGAATCTCTACAAGTTAATTCAGTTTACTCCATTGATGTTGCTCAATAAAGCTCATATTTGGTTAAGTTGAAGTGTTGGTAGCTCATAAGCTTCTATTGGGTTTCGAGATAAAGGTGTGGTTATCAGCTTGACACATGTTTTGTTTTTTTGATACTGTTATTTTGAGTTTTTTATAGGGGCTGCTGGTCGTATGAGTGGTTTTGAGAAGCATTAATTTTGGTCTCCTTCACTTATTTGACTTCTCAGCCCTTGTACCAAGTAACTATGTCCTATTTTAAGTTAATATATGGAAATAATATGTACTCTTTTTGCTTCCAAGGTACCCATTTAGGTTAAGAGGTTACAAGGTTTTGATGAGACATATTATGGAAGTATATGTGTTTTATCGTTTATAATAAAAGTACCTTTTCCAAAAAAAAGTTGGTAAAATGTTTATCAATAAAGATACAAATGAACTAAATTAATGTTTATTAAAAAATATATAAAATATACTTACCTTTAAATCCTTTGGCATGTTTTCACTTCAAAACCCATGCCAGAGCCAATTTACACAACCACTAAAACATTCATGCCTCAACCGCTTAAGTGTTTATTTGTCCGAGATTGTGTATTGTCTTCTATGTATATCGTACTCTAGTAGCTATACAAGAATGTGGATATTTGATCCATATTCAGTCACATATAAATGTTATATGATGAATGATCGTAGTTCGTAATGTATGAAATTTCAATGAAATTAGTTCATTAGATATAAGCAAATAAAGCATAATGTGGAATCATGTATTTAATACGATTCATTATCATAAGGATTTCTCTTTGAAGGGTTCAGCCATTTAGAAATGGAAAGTGAATTTACAAGAGTAGATGTAACTTAGTTGCAGTTGGGATGAAGAGAGTGAATAGTCAACTATGCTTCATGAAGTGATATTAGGAATGAGAATTATGTGAATACTAGTAGGCACTTAATATGGAATGAGAAATGTACTTTTTATTCTAATTGTGTTTTCATATAATTTTTTTTCCTATAAAACTCATATCTACGAACTTAAGATATTTGATTAAAAATTCTCGAATGTAAGCTTATTACAGTAAAAGATAGCCCATAATAAGTAGTTGAATAGAGCTTTTTATTTCATATGTTATTATAGTAGTGGCGGAAATAGTGGAAGCGTGCCATATAATACTTATTTTTGGATGTATCAAAACAAGAAAAATTATTTTCATAAATATACCGAATATTATTTATGAAATAATAATTAATTTTAGTATTGACTGAAGGTGAATATAATATAGTTTTATTATAAATGTTTTGAATATTCATTATGAAATCAATCTATTAGAATAACAGTATCTGTTGCATTAACTACATAACATGGAAGTTCTATAATTTTTACAATTATTTTGAAATTAAGGACAAAGAACCCGTTTAGTGAAGTAACGTAAAAGTTGGCGAACTCTTTGGATCAATACATAAATAGGTATGCAGTCAAAGTCAATGATACCAAAATAGTTCTGCATACTTCGTTTAAATTCATAGATGAATTAACATAAATGAATACGTGTATTTGATATATAAGTAGTGTATTTATGATAAGTTCATTGAATATAAAACGTAACATGCAGAGGAAATAAGAAATTTTTATTTGATTGAATAGGCAAGTGTAATGGAAAGGGATCCAAAATTACCCAAAATTGGGAAAGGTTCAATCTCAAAAGTCACTCCTACATATGACACATAGTGATGTATCAATAAGAAGTAATTGGACTTTGTCGAACAAAGTATGATTAATGATGAGTGAAGTTGAGTTAACTTCTTTCTGAAAGATCATGTACTTATGACTGAGTACATAAGGTTAAAATTAATTTCATCTAAGACATACCGTATGAGATCATACAAGATAAAAGTTTATAAGAAACCCCTCCGTATCCTAGGTCAAGGAGTTAACAGGTTATGTGAGTCGAGAGACTACATGTAATACTCGTATGTGAGGGATCTTATGTGGACCTCCCCAAATGAGTTTACGATCGATCAATACTGATTGGTCAATTAATGTTATGAACTTAAGTTTTGTAAGCTTAAAAACCAAATCAGATCTATACATACATATATATATATATATATGTAGGTAATTCATAAAATTTTTATGAAGACATATTCCATTGAACAGAAACAATTATTGTTTTAAGAAAAACCAACTTCATAACGAAGGAATTTCTTTAAGAAATTATTGATAGTAGGATGAATTTAATGCAATCCAAAAATAAAAGTGAAAACGAAGGATGGAATAAAATTAACTGAACCAAATAGACAAGATGCATCAGAATGTCAAATAATAAATCTTGCATATTAAAAAGAAATTATGGATTTATTAAACTCTAGAAAAGAACTTCCTCAATCTTAAATAAGCCATTAAGAGTATTGACTCTACCATGTGGCATGATGTGTAAATTCGGAATAGATTCCAAGCACGTTATCAAAATATGATTTTAATATTGGTACCCAAAAGGATGTGATCCATCGATTGGAAAAATATTTTCAAGGAGAAGATCAATGCTGTTGGAATATTAGCCATATTGAAAAGCATAACATCAAAAATTTCATTTATTGGAACTAATGTAATAGTTTCATCATTCAACGTGCTTCAGTTAGTTTTGATTTTACTCATAAAGTTTATCGTTTGGTATGACTTTGGGTTTTGATACATATATCTTAAAATAGAAATTCTAAATAATGATTTAGAATAGACTGTTTGTACATAACCAAAATATCTTGAAGTCGGTAGGAGCGATAATTGAGTTTGTAAGTATTGGATATGATCCAAGAAATGATATGAAAGTGTTATTCGATAAGAATTAGAGTCAAGAAAGTATTTTGATAGAGAAATCAAACAGTTTGAAACTCAGTCAAGATGCAGAGGAAGCATATGTTTATATAAAGAATATTAACAGGTACTAAAATATTTCTAAAACTATGAGTGAACAAAAAACTTATGATTGTTAACGACGTATTCATGTTAAAATCATTTCGGTTTGGTTTTTTAGTACACAGTATTGGATTTGAAAATGACATCTTTTATAATTAGTATAAAAGGATGATGAGCTTTGTAACGACCCGTAAATTTCAACTGTTTAATAACGTAATTAGTTGAAATTTTGTGAAATTTTAAACGATAAAATTTTGAAATATAAATTTGATATTTGGAATGCGTCTAGTTAAACATAGCAACTGGTAAATTTTCGTCCGAAAATATGGAAATTTATTTCGCGCGTAAATTCACTTCAATTCAATCAGTTAAAAAGCGATGAAAATAAATGTTTCTGAAACTTAAATATTTTTATATAGAAAAATTCTAAACCATCTTCTGAGCAAGATGTCAGTTTGTCGTTTTTTCCAAATTCGGACATCTTTGGCTCCGTCGATCTTATTTTTCAGCGTTTTTCTTGCATTTTCCGTAGTACAAAAATTTGAAATTTTTATAATTCAATTGTACCACTGATATATATGTACCATTTCGACAGTCTCGTCGTGCCGATCTCAACAGTGTATTTATCTGTATATTTCAAAATCCGATATGCGTTGAAAACCGTGAAACGGTCAGCCGTATTTGTATTTATTCGAGTCCATTTGTCTTTCCTAACCATTCAATTGTCTACCGTACTAAAGACCAATAGCCACAAATTATTTATGAATTCAAAAAAAAAGAAGTGACTTTTGCATTTCCACCGGTTCCAATATTTTTCCAGTTGATATCTATTCACTGTCTCTCACTCTCCAATCCCTTCGCCTTCGTTTTCTTATTTGACAGCCGAAAAAAAAATCTATTGATCTGAGAAAAAAACAGTGTGCCTTGTTCCTCTTCACCTCTGCTCGGCCATCACTTGCTTTTTCCCCTCTTCCTTGCGCTAGAAACTGCCCCACCGACCATCTTCTTCACGCAGCACCCCTCAGCCTTGCAACCTCTCATCTCCACTCCCACTTCTATGAAACCGACCCGACCACATCCTTCCCTCCCCGGCACTTCGCCTTCACCCAGACTTCTCCACCCGACGTGCCGCAACCACCACTCCTCTACCGCTTGGCCTCAACCTCCGCTGGCCTTTGGTCATGCTCCGCTTTGTCAGCTTTTCCCCTGTTCCTCTCAGTGCAAACATCACTTATTCCATGCGCATGGCAACCAACGCATGCACCTTGCTTGTATGTAAGTGAATATGTATCTATGAAGAAAATACTTACGTTAATTCTTGAAATAGTATGTATAGTGTTTGTTATGATTGTTCTAGTCTGTATATTGATTCCTTCATATAAATGTTGATGTTAGAATATGTTTATATATATTAGCAGTATATAAATATATATTCTGTTATTGCTTTTCAAAAATATATGAAAGATATATATACGTAACTTATATATATTTTACAGTTTTGTAGTTTATATTTTTTTTTATCTTACAAAGTTGTGTATAGCATTATATATGTTCACAATGATATGTATTTGGTTACAGTATATTTTATTTGTGGGATTTCATATAAAAGTATATACATGTATAAGTTGGGTTCACTTTTCATTTTGTACCCTTATTCCAAGTAAAATTATATATATATTTCGCATGTACCCATATTGTTTGAATATATTTCATAGTGTTGCATATATATGATGCTCAACTTTTAAACATCTGTCAGTTAAATCATAGGTATATGTGTAAGTGTGCATTAGTATCTATTTATACTGTGTGCGTTTTGTATATATTTAGAAGGTGTGCATGTGTTTATATAGGGTGCAAGAATATCAAGTGTTGCATTGATTACCCAGATGATTATTGTCCACACATTGAATGTATTATTATATTAAGAGTGTTGGCTTTCATTTACATAGTACACATTTTAGTGTATAGGAATTTGATTTTATACCAGGGTTCCATACATTATTTTAGCGTTGTTTAAATAATGTATAAGTATATATGAGTATGAAATGTTTCAGGTGAATAAATGTTAGTTATATATATTAATTTTATGTAAAGTATATGTGAACTTAGTTTCCAAATACATATAGATTTTTATTTATGGGTATGAAAGTTAAATATTGATTTGAAATATATGTGTTTGAAATTAGAACATGATACAATTTTATATCATTTCAATTATACCTTTTATCTTCATTAATCCGGTTCTGATTGATTCCGCCCATTCTGATTTATCAGCTTTGTTCGTCGATTCGTGCCAATCTAGCTTGTTTGGGAGTCGTGCTTGCATTCATAACTCAAATTCGGTGTCAAATATTTTCTCTAGCCTCGAAAGGTGAGCCATCACTCACGATTAACGTTCTTTTATTTATTAAATCTGATTTCAATTGAAACGACAATTGAAATATGCTGCCGTTAGTTAATTACACTGTTATATATGCTATTTCCTATATCAGTTCACCTGTGACACCTGACACCATTATCTGTTAATTATTTATGCGATGATAATACAGTTTGGCTGATAATTGATTGATTGTTGATGTTTATATTGGACGTTTAATTGTTAATGTTAAAATGATAAATAGTATGAAATTGAACTTGATATAGGATAATTAAATGTTAAATTTGATTAACTGACATTTGTATAATATGACCCCTTTAACTGTTGAATTTATTGACACGTAGGATTTGTTAATTACATTTTGAACCACTGAATGTATGTTGTTAAATTGATGATGTATGAAATTGAATGACAAGTGAAACCCGTAATGTAATAATCTTTAATCTACATGAAATGATAGTGTAGATTCTAGAAATAATTATATTAATTCGCACAAATAACAATGTGAATTAATACGGTTATTTCGGGATTATTTGAATTGATTATTAGATTGTTGTTATTGATTGTTGTTATTGCTTGTTTATTTACTTTGACACCATCCCAGTTATCACACTGCAAGTTCCCTTTATTATGTTTTGATTTTTGAATTGAATTGGAATCGGGTTGAAATGATAAATACCCAAATTGAACTTTGACCTAGGATAGAGAATTAAATAAAAACCCGATTGGTCAATAATTTGATTTAAAAATAAACGAAGATTTTACTTGAATAAATAATATGGTTTTGAAATGAAGTTGAAATTTGAATTTTTAATGAAAGGAAAATGTTAATTTTTAATAATCTGAAACAAAATATTAACAATGTAATCGATGAAAGAATGTTGTTTAATTTGAGAAATGATTGAATTAAGTTCGAAATTTTAATTAAGTTTGAAATTATTAAACTTCGAATGATTTAATAATTAAGTTTGAAATTATAATTAAGTTTGAAATTATTAAACTTTGAATTTATTTAATAATTAAGTTTTGAATTATTTAATAATTAAATAAGATTGAATGATTTAATGATCAAATTGAATTAAATTCTTTAATAAGAGAAATCGAACTTTTGAATAAGTGAATTTACTTTGTAAATAATTGAAATTGAGTTTTCTTGATTAATTAAGTTTTGGAAAATTATTTAAGGAAGTAAATAAGTGAAATGGAATTTCTTTAACAAGAAATGAAAATGTGATATTTTTGGAATTAATGTAAGACTTGTAATTGAAAGAAATGATTTGACGAATTTAATTTAATTCAAAATTGTAAGTTTTGTTTTAATGAAGTTGAACTTAAGAAATTGATTTAATGAATTGGAAATTTGATAGAAATTGTTTTGAATGATAAAGTAACTTAACGAATATTGAATGAAACCGATAAATGAATTTGAAATTGATTTGAATGTTAAATTAAATTAATTTAAATGATTTCGGAATGGAACTTATATTCGAACTTGAATCAATATTTGAATTGTTTAAAATAGAAATTGGAATTGAATTATAAGATTTTGAAATTATGATTTGAAAGTTTTGAAACGTAAACATTGGAAATTGGTTTAGAAAGACAAATGAAATGCTGGTTTACGAATTGAAATTGATTTGGTTTTTGAAATATATAAACGACCAATCGGTGTAATAATTACGAAAGTTATTAAAGAGACCGGGATCGGTAATGGATATACTCTCTATCTGAACCGAAACCACTTTAATAACTATACGCGGAGTGATGATCCAGAATGAAGTGGTTGGATTGATGTACGGGATGACTGAAGAAAGAGAACGATGATGGATAGCCTTGACACTTGTGTCAAATTGGAAATGACTAAAACAGGAGCTGTGCCGGGCCAATGGAGGATTAGCTACCTCAAGTGGACACACTTCTTCGAACTATTTATACTTGTTGTCGATTGGTGCACCCTTGATTTTGGGAGTGTTGTTTCACGGTGTTGCGGGCACTGCGGCGTTGCGTTCTCACCAGTCCGGATCAGGCGAACGGTAGTATCACTACCTTGGGTATTGCCTCATGTGCCTTGTCATACTTGTATTCCATTTATGCACGACCACTACGATTTTGATTTGTACCTTTAGTATACGGATTGCCCTCTGGTGACTTCCGGTTTTGGGGAAACTACGGTCTTGTATATGCTTTTGGGAATAAAAATGTGTTAAGGGTGGAATGGGCCATGACTTAACGCTATTTTGATATCTTATTATTACTAATAGACATTATCTACTTATCGTACATTACTACATAGTAGATAGTTTAACGGATCCTTAAAGGATGGTTATTCCAAACATCCTTTGAGTTACTTGTATTTCAATTGCTATTTCACTTGAGTTGGATTTATTAATATAAGAATGTTAATCCTGACTCGAGTGTCTTGTGTTTTTTCTTTACGCTCGGGTCAGACTGAGTGTACCAGTATTCGAGACTCACCTTTGAAGTTGGAGCTTTGCTTGAAGATCCAGCCATCTATTCTGCTTTCAGTATTCGATGATTCCAGTGATGTATTCTGATTTGTACCTGATGTATCGTGTTACTCTTCCATTGTATCCGGTTTAACTCTGATGTATCGTATTACTCTTCTGTTGTAAACTCTGATGTATTTTATATATTCATATAGTGCTTCATGAACTACTATCTCTTTTATTTCCGCTGCACTTATTACTCTGTGTCTGTGATCTGTGATTATTTATTTACTGTATATGTTCAGTTTTGCCAAATTTAAATTAACAACGCGGTATTTTGAGCAATTCAACTCCGGCATGAGTGTCTACCTATACACTTATAATGGATGCGAATGGTCCAAAATTCTGGGTCGTTACAGTTGGTATCAGAGCTTTGGTAGCTCTAGTAAAAACTCAACATATAGGGTAAATGTATTTACAGAATCACTCTCATTCGAGTTTCAATCTCTTCCTTTTTGACTCGATTCCTTTGAATTTTGGAACGTTCCCTGCGGTTCCAAATTTCATTCGTGTCCTTCACTATTCGTCTCCTTCAATTCTGGAGCACCCCATAACTCCATTCTGAATGTTATCTATAATAGATCGGCGGTCTCGCCAATCTTAGAATGATTCGTAAAGGAGTAAACTCCTTTATAATAGGCATTGATTTACCGGAGATTCCTGTATCCTCGGTTTACGATGCTATCTATCTCCTGCTATACCTGAATTCTATTTCTAGAGATCGAATGTCGATTACCTCGGAATTCTGCATCGATCTAATTCTTGAAGTTACGGACGACCCGGTTAAGGTTGCCCGTGAATTAAATAAACTCATCCATCTCCTGATTGTGGTAATCGAATTATCTTATCTTCTGTTTCAAACTTATTTTCGAATCAAAATTCTCTTGGATTTGAGTCCATCAGATTTGAATCTCTGTCTTTGCTTTGAAATCTATTCTTATATAGTTGAGCGAGGAAGTGTATTTGTAAATAATATTTAAAATGTTTTAAATTATATTGTGAAAATATAAGTAGAATTTTCTGAAATTTAATAAGTTAATTAAATTGGTTGTTTGAAATGATAATTGATTATCATTTATTGTTCTAAATGAATTTATAAATATGGTTTATAAATTGATTTGGAATTTGAAATGAATTTAATTCAGAAATTTAAGAATTTAGTTTCCGGTGATTTCGAACTTTGGTTTTAAAGTTTTAAAGTTTAAAGTGTATAGTATTTAAAATATTTTCAAATAGAAATCGTTTTCAAAGAATTTTTTTAAATGTTGAAATCAGTGCTCTTCTCTTTGTCGCTGGAAAATAATTTCGGTGATGGCGGCCGCATCATCGACGTTCATTTTTGAGTTTCGAAGTGAAGATACTATTCTGTAGCTTTGCTACGGTTTTGTTAAAAAAATATATTTTGATTTGAATTTCTTTAGTATAATCCGATTTATATGTATATATATATATAGGTATCTTATTTTAAAAATTTAATTTGATCTGATATAAATATATTATATATATCTCTAAATTATTTAAAGTTAATCGGAAATCTAATTCTTAAATTTTGTTAAAGGATGATTTTAATTATAAATAAAACCAAAATTTGGAATAAATATTTAAACTTGAATAATTGAATTGGGAAAATTTTATTTGTATATTGTTCAACTGCATTCTAATACAATTTACCTAAATCACTCAGAAGTTGAATATGTAATTGAATAATATATAATATAAATTGAATTTATAAATAAAATTTGAGTGTTTATAATAAATGTTCTACACTAAATTTTGATTATAAAGATGTCAATTGAGTTAGATAGGATAATAAATAAAACTCAGTTAATAATGAAATAAATTGTTTTGAAGAATTAATAAATTGAAATTTGATCAACATAAGAAAATACCTTGAATTTAAAAGCAATTAGTGAATATAACTAAATTTAAATCGGAACTTTTATGGTTTAAATTAATTTATATGGATTAAATATATGTGATTAGATATATGTGATTAGATATATTAAGTAGAATAAATTTAACAGTAATTTGGAATAAAGAAGAATTTAAAATTGTTGAAGAAAAATGACTATAATAAAAGACTATTCAAATTTATGGTTTTAGGAATTGTAAATTTAAGATAATTGGATAATAAGATAATGAATTTAGAAATAGTGAGATTGATTTTAGTGAAATCAAATGGATTAAATCAATTATTGAATATCAATTAATTTAAATTTGAATTTATATGGTTTAAATTAATTGTTATTTTGTATTTCAATTCTGTTTTCTTTCTGGTTGTTTCTATTCTCCTACCTCGTTCCTTTTCGGGGACGAAAAGTTTTAAGTGGGGGAGAGTGTAACGACCCGTAAATTTCAACTGTTTAATAACGTAATTAGTTGAAATTTTGTGAAATTTTAAACGATAAAATTTTGAAATATAAATTTAATATTTGGAATGCGTCTAGTTAAACATAGCAACTGGTAAATTTTCGTCCGAAAATATGGAAATTTATTTCGCGCGTAAATTCACTTCAATTCAATCAGTTAAAAAGCAATGAAAATAAATGTTTCTGAAACTTAAATATTTTTACATAGAAAAATTCTAAACCATCTTCTGAGCAAGATGTCAGTTTGTCGTTTTTCCAAATTCGAACATCTTTGGCTCCGTCGATCTTATTTTTCAACGTTTTTCTTGCATTTTCCGTAGTACAAAAATTTGAAATTTTTATAATTCAATTGTACCACTGATATATATGTACCATTTCGACAGTCTCGTCGTGCCGATCTCAACAGTGTATTTATCTGTATATTTCGAAATCCGATACGCGTTGAAAACCGTGAAACGGTCAGCCGTATTTGTATTTATTCGAGTCCATTTGTCTTTCCTAACCATTCAATTGTCCACCGTACTAAAGACCAATAGCCACAAATTATTTATGAATTCAAAAAAAAAAAGAAGAAGTGACTTTTGCATTTCCACCGGTTCCAATATTTTTCCAGTTGATATCTATTCACTGTCTCTCACTCTCCAATCCCTTCGCCTTCGTTTTCTTATTTGACAGCCGAAAAAAAAAATCTATTGATTTGAGAAAAAACAGTGTGCCTTGTTCCTCTTCACCTCTGCTCGGCCATCACTTGCTTTTTCCCCTCTTCCTTGCGCTAGAAACTGCCCCACCGACCATCTTCTTCACGCAGCACCCCTCAGCCTAGCAACCTCTCATCTCCACTCCCACTTCTATGAAACCGAACCGACCACATCCTTCCCTCCCCGGCACTTCGCCTTCACCCAGACTTCTCCACCCGACGTGCCGCAACCACCACTCCTCTACCGCTTGGCCTCAACCTCCGCTGGCCTTTGGTCATGCTCCGCTTTGTCACCTTTTCCCCTGTTCCTCTCAGTGCAAACATCACTTATTCCATGCGCATGGCAACCAACGCATGCACCTTGCTTGTATGTAAGTGAATATGTATCTATGAAGAAAATACTTACGTTAATTCTTGAAATAGTATGTATAGTGTTTGTTATGATTGTTCTAGTCTGTATATTGATTCCTTCATATAAATGTTGATGTTAGAATATGTTTATATATATTAGTAGTATATAAATATATATTCTGTTATTGCTTTTCAAAAATATATGAAAGATATATATACGTAACTTATATATATTTTACAGTTTTGTAGTTTATTTTTTTTTTATCTTACAAAGTTGTGTATAGCATTATATATGTTCACAATGATATGTATTTGGTTATAGTATATTTTATTTGTGGGATTTCATATAAAAGTATATACATGTATAAGTTGGGTTCACTTTTCATTTTGTACCCTTATTCCAAGTAAAATTATATATATATTTCGCATGTACCCATATTGTTTGAATATATTTCATAGTGTTGCATATATATGATGCTCAACTTTTAAACATCTGTCAGTTAAATCATAGGTATATGTGTAAGTGTGCATTAGTATCTATTTATACTGTGTGCGTTTTGTATATATTTAGAAGGTGTGCATGTGTTTATATAGGGTGCAAGAATATCAAGTGTTGCATTGATTACCCAGATGATTATTGTCCACACATTGAATGTATTATTATATTAAGAGTGTTGGCTTTCATTTACATAGTACACATTTTAGTGTATAGGAATTTGATTTTATACCAGGGTTCCATACATTATTTTAGCGTTGTTTAAATAATGTATAAGTATATATGAGTATGAAATGTTTCAGGTGAATAAATGTTAGTTATATATATTAATTTTATGTAAAGTATATGTGAACTTAGTTTCCAAATACATATAGATTTTTATTTATGGGTATGAAAGTTAAATATTGATTTGAAATATATGTGTTTGAAATTAGAACATGATACAATTTTATATCATTTCAATTATACCTTTTATCTTCATTAATCCGGTTCTGATTGATTCCGCCCATTCTGATTTATCAGCTTTGTTCGTCGATTCGTGCCAATCTAGCTTGTTTGGGAGTCGTGCTTGCATTCATAACTCAAATTCGGTGTCAAATATTTTCTCTAGCCTCGAAAGGTGAGCCATCACTCACGATTAACGTTCTTTTATTTATTAAATCTGATTTCAATTGAAACGACAATTGAAATATGCTGCCGTTAGTTAATTACACTGTTATATATGCTATTGCCTATATCAGTTCACCTGTGACACTTGACACCATTATCTGTTAATTATTTATGCGATGATAATACAGTTTGGCTGATAATTGATTGATTGTTGATGTTTATATTGGACGTTTAATTGTTAATGTTAAAATGATAAATAGTATGAAATTGAACTTGATATAGGATAATTAAATGTTAAATTTGATTAACTGACATTTGTATAATATGACCCCTTTAACTGTTGAATTTATTGACACGTAGGATTTGTTAATTACATTTTGAACCACTGAATGTATGTTGTTAAATTGATGATGTATGAAATTGAATGACAAGTGAAACCCGTAATGTAATAATCTTTAATCTACATGAAATGATAGTGTAGATTCTAGAAATAATTATATTAATTCGCACAAATAACAATGTGAATTAATACGGTTATTTCGGGATTATTTGAATTGATTATTAGATTGTTGTTATTGATTGTTGTTATTGCTTGTTTATTTACTTTGACACCATCCCAGTTATCACACTGCAAGTTCCCTTTATTATGTTTTGATTTTTGAATTGAATTGGAATCGGGTTGAAATGATAAATACCCAAATTGAACTTTGACCTAGGATAGAGAATTAAATAAAAACCCGATTGGTCAATAATTTGATTTAAAAATAAACGAAGATTTTACTTGAATAAATAATATGGTTTTGAAATGAAGTTGAAATTTGAATTTTTAATGAAAGGAAAATGTTAATTTTTAATAATCTGAAACAAAATATTAACAATGTAATTGATGAAAGAATGTTGTTTAATTTGAGAAATGATTGAATTAAGTTCGAAATTTTAATTAAGTTTGAAATTATTAAACTTCGAATGATTTAATAATTAAGTTTGAAATTATAATTAAGTTTGAAATTATAATTAAGTTTGAAATTATTAAACTTTGAATTTATTTAATAATTAAGTTTTGAATTATTTAATAATTAAATAAGATTGAATGATTTAATGATCAAATTGAATTAAATTCTTTAATAAGAGAAATCGAACTTTTGAATAAGTGAATTTACTTTGTAAATAATTG
Source organism: Allium fistulosum (assembly GCA_030737815.1). Lineage (NCBI taxonomy): Eukaryota > Viridiplantae > Streptophyta > Magnoliopsida > Asparagales > Amaryllidaceae > Allium > Allium fistulosum. The sequence goes on from CM060904.1 coordinate 1,137,001,136, forward strand.
AAATTGAGTTTTCTTGATTAATTAAGTTTTGGAAAATTATTTAAGGAAGTAAATAAGTGAAATGGAATTTCTTTAACAAGAAATGAAAATGTGATATTTTTGGAATTAATGTAAGACTTGTAATTGAAAGAAATGATTTGACGAATTTAATTTAATTCAAAATTGTAAGTTTTGTTTTAATGAAGTTGAACTTAAGAAATTGATTTAATGAATTGGAAATTTGATAGAAATTGTTTTGAATGATAAAGTAACTTAACGAATATTGAATGAAACCGATAAATGAATTTGAAATTGATTTGAATGTTAAATTAAATTAATTTAAATGATTTCGGAATGGAACTTATATTCAAACTTGAATCAATATTTGAATTGTTTAAAATAGAAATTGGAATTGAATTATAAGATTTTGAAATTATGATTTGAAAGTTTTGAAACGTAAACATTGGAAATTGGTTTAGAAAGACAAATGAAATGCTGGTTTACGAATTGAAATTGATTTGGTTTTTGAAATATATAAACGACCAATCGGTGTAATAATTACGAAAGTTATTAAAGAGACCGGGATCGGTAATGGATATACTCTCTATCTGAACCGAAACCACTTTAATAACTATACGCGGAGTGATGATCCAGAATGAAGTGGTTGGATTGATGTACGGGATGACTGAAGAAAGAGAACGATGATGGATAGCCTTGACACTTGTGTCAAATTGGAAATGACTAAAACAGGAGCTGTGCCGGGCCAATGGAGGATTAGCTACCTCAAGTGGACACACTTCTTCGAACTATTTATACTTGTTGTCGATTGGTGCACCCTTGATTTTGGGAGTGTTGTTTCACGGTGTTGCGAGCGCTGCGGCGTTGCGTTCTCACCAGTCCGGATCAGGCGAGCGGTAGTATCACTACCTTGGGTATTGCCTCATGTGCCTTGTCATACTTGTATTCCATTTATGCGCGACCACTACGATTTTGATTTGTACCTTTAGTATATGGATTGCCCTCTGGTGACTTCCGGTTTTGGGGAAACTACGGTCTTGTATATGCTTTTGGGAATAAAAATGTGTTAAGGGTGGAATGGGCCATGACTTAACGCTATTTTGATATCTTATTATTACTAATAGACATTATCTACTTATCGTACATTACTACATAGTAGATAGTTTAACGGATCCTTAAAGGATGGTTATTCCAAACATCCTTTGAGTTACTTGTATTTCAATTGCTATTTCACTTGAGTTGGATTTATTAATATAAGAATGTTAATCCTGACTCGAGTGTCTTGTGTTTTTGCTTTACGCTCGGGTCAGACTGAGTGTACCAGTATTCGAGACTCACCTTTGAAGTTGGAGCTTTGCTTGAAGATCCAGCCATCTATTCTGCTTTCAGTATTCGATGATTCCAGTGATGTATTCTGATTTGTACCTGATGTATCGTGTTACTCTTCCATTGTATCCGGTTTAACTCTGATGTATCGTATTACTCTTCTGTTGTAAACTCTGATGTATTTTATATATTCATATAGTAGCTTCATGAACTATTATCTCTTTTATTTCCGCTGCACTTATTACTCTGTGTCTGTGATCTGTGATTATTTATTTACTGTATATGTTCAGTTTTGCCAAATTTAAATTAACAATGCGGTATTTTGAGCAATTCAACTCCGGCATGAGTGTCTACCTATACACTTATAATGGATGCGAATGGTCCAAAATTCTGGGTCGTTACAAGCTTGTCCCAAACGATATACGCAGAAGCAATATTAAAATTGTTTACTATGGAGCATGTAAGATGTGTTGTATTGGCAATAGGAATTATCATACATGTTATATTGTTTACAATATTAGACTTGGCTTATGTTTATGATACATAACGTCGGTAACAATTCTGAATTAAGATCACTTAATGATAGTTTAGAGCGTTCTCGAGTATTTATGAAATATTAGAGAATTGTTTATGACAATAACGAACCCCTTATGAAGCAGTGCACAGACTCAAACTTCATTAATGATATCGAGTATAGTTTGTTAGTCGTAAATTCATGTTCAAACTTAAGTTAGGAACTTTATGTTGGAATTATTCCAAACAATACATGGTGGCTAATTCAACCAAAGATTAAGTACATGTCCTTGAATAGCACTGCAATGTAAGAAGTACAAATTCATAACTGAGTTGAGTATGATTTCAAATGTTGAGAATCACATGACAATTGTTATATGATAATATTGTTAGGATATAGTTCGTAAAAGAACCTAAAGCACATTGGAAGTCGAAAAAACAAACTCTACCACATGTTAAAGGCAGTTTATCAACATCATAGTGAGTTGGTTGAAAGATTAGATAATTAAAATAAAATAGCACCCATTAACTAAGGACGGATACAGTTAGTTTTTGAGAAAACCAATCAAAGGAAATGGAATAAGATTATAAAATTGACCTCATGTGCAAATGAAAGTTTGATAGAATTAAGGGTAAGCCCTAGAGACAATTATATAATTTATTACATATATCTAACTCGATAAACAATTGTATTCAAAATAAAAGGTGTTTTCCTTCTATTATATACTTTTTATATTATGACATAGTTAATCAAGTAATTAATTTGAAGTATATTAAATAGAAAATCCTTATGTAATATGTTATATGATAGTAATTACAATGTGTTATAATCATGAGAAATTTATCATATTAAAAATAACCTATTATTTTAAATATTCCTAGTCAAGATGTTTTGAGATGGGATATCGACGCATCCATTGAGACTAGAGTGCATAAACACTCCAAACGTTGGTCGGTGTATTACTCATTGCTACAAGGACACTAATGGGTTATATATTAATAATTATTAGATAATTATGGAATGTCTCACTCGAGGGTTTTTCGTTGATTAATATAACTGAATCAAATAGAGAATCTCAAAGTGACAATGTTATACAGTTCCCTCCACTTGATAATAATGTGGAATTTCAATGTAAATACTCCACTTTGATTATAGTTAAATTGTGGCATGCCCTCCATTGAACTACTATAGTTGGATCTTAGTTGAAACAAGGGAAGTGAAATACTATTCGATAGAGAATTCGTGTCCTCAAGTATATAGTATTAGTATCATGGTCAATGGTGGTCAACTCAAAATTTCTGGCCAGAATAGTATGGTTAATAATAAATGTTATTATTGAACCAAGAACTTTATTTATCAACTAACCAAGTTAAATTTGGACAATATAGGAATTTTGATCAAAACCAAATTTCATAGGTCCTTATGTGATATAGTGTTAACGATGATAACTGGCGTAAATAATTGTTACTATCGGGTACCTATTTAATAAGTAAAATTGGATTTTACCAAAAAGATGTGTAGGTGATAAATTCAGAAAAAATGTCACATCACTGGCTAAGATGACGTGTGAACATTAACATTCGAATTGTTCGTTACTAGTTGCTGACTGAACACCTTTGAGTTACACAATCGAAATGATAAATACTCTAACTAAACCACATGATTTAATTAATTTATAACCATTGTAATTTATTTAAATTAATTATATTTGTATTAAATTTATTTGATGTTTGAATACTTTTAGTAATTAATAAAGCACGTGTGTAAAAGTTAAAACATGCATATCGATATATAGTATCGATATAATATTTAAATTAGATTTAAGTGGAACAAATGTTGAATAGATTTGGAAATTTTTTAGGCCTACTACACCTCATTCTACAGCCGGCTATGCATGGTATGGGAAGAGGATTTTGATGAGATTTAATTGGTAATTAAATATGGAAGGTTTTAAAGGAGGGAATTGAGAGGTTTCAATGGTTTCTTTAAAACATATTATCTCTCTCATTCATTAATTATTATTCTTTCCTAACAAATTTTTTCCTCTTCCTCCTATCAAGTCATAGCTAAAATTCCATGGTGGTCTAGAGCTACCAAGAATTAAATACAAATTAAATCAATTTATTAATGGTGGTTTTTACCACTTGATCTTTGCAACATCTGGAGGTTGATTCATGAATCTTGGAGCATCGATTCATTATTCAAGGAGTGACTGTTTGGCAACATCCTAAGGTATTTTGATTTATACATTTTATGCAATTCTCATGTTTATTTGCTTAAGTTCTCTATTATTCATATAATTCAAATCCCTTTTCCCATCTAAATTATGAGTTTGTTTATTTTATTTGTGACGCCCCACCTCTATGCTCATAATAACAAAGAGTATTAAAAGAAATACTGTCTATTATTACGAAGAATAAGGCTGGATAGGAGCGACCATCCGTAATTGGCCTTACACTAATATTGGTTATCTCGGTAGGAGTGGTATATACTTTTTATTTTTCATCTATTATTTATTTACTCCCATCGACATATCCAATTATCAGTATAAAACAAACTACGATAGTTCATAATAGTTTAGGACATTAGATATAATAATAACACAGATAATATAAATGCGGAACACAGATTAACAAAAATCTCATATATATATAACCGTTGTCAGTTACAATATAGTTGACACGATACATATGATACAACTACAACTGCCGACTCTATAAGTTATATATACAAGTACATTATCGACTAATATACATGGATACATATCGTTCTATACAATGACACGACTACTACAAAATGACACTGACAACTTCAGAAGATGTGAAAAGTCTTCAAATCCCAAACAGCAACTCAAAGTAGGAAATCTACAACCTGAAATAACTCGGGTCTGACCCGAGTATTACATTCAAAAGAAAATAATACACGGGTCAGTCTAATTCAAACTCAGTTATTAGTGCATAGAAGCAATAATAATCTCAAATAGACGACAGTCACAATAATTCCCGTCCATCCGACTCTTTGAACAAAGAAATCGGATAACAGTAAATAGAACACTTAACAGTGTTAAACAATAAATCGGCAGATTTAAAACATCAACAGAGATAGATAAAAAGATTACCAATGCAGATAATTTGGAAAACGACAGAATTGTCTAAACAGCAATTTACAACAAAATCCAAATATTAAATAAATAATCAGAAACTCCGAATCTAATTATCGAATAGATAATTAGACACAACAAAATAATCAAATCAAACCAAATAAAATACCACTTCAAAATATTAAATTGATCCAATGAAACAATTCACACGATCGAAATATCGATTAAAACAGTCAATTCTGGTAGGGCTGCAGTACACGCACGCGTGTACTGCCTCGCCACTACCCTGATGAAATACACGAGTGAGGGCACCAGAGGTATGGCACCACAGCACATAAATGCATGAGTAAGTGATACAACAAAATCAGGGAACAAATAAACACAAAGGATACAGGTTCGCAACCACCAGGCAGTGGCAACATAGAGTATACTAGTGTGAAAGAAATATCACTGCAACATGCGCCAGTGAGGCAAGTTAACAGCAATCAACAGAATGATAGTGCCCAAAACGATTTCAATATGACAATCCAATATGCAACTACTTACATATACTCAAGCAACTCAAGTAGCCAAGCAGTTCAGGCTTGAAGCCATCAAGTGAACAAAGTATAAAATCGAATAAGTGAAGACACCACGGATACGGCCTCACAGTAACAATTCAAATGACAATGCCTCACGCCCTACTTCATATACATGAAATACAACTGAATCCAAGTGGATAAAACAGTGCAGACTTGACTGTCACAACTTGATGAGTCAAATGCAAGAAACAGTCAATGGTTAGACTGGTCAGGTAAGTTTTATATGCAACTGAACAAATGGGTGCAACAGGTCAGGAGCAAATATGTGTACCTAAGGTACCACATATATGCAACTGTAAGGCTGAAAAATGCAATCACCAGACTCGAATGCAAAAACTACAAACTCAAGTGTAGTGAAATCAATTATAAATTCAAGCATGAATGAACCCACAATGCAGCTTCGATTGAAAACAATATCACTATTGAAACTAAACTCATATATACATGGTACTCAAAGCAACCAGCATATATAAGTGTAGTGGAGGCCAGTGATCAAGGAGCATTGCAACTTCATTCATGTACGTACGACTAAAATCATAAGGCCACTGTTCAACTAAATTCCATGTCATGATCAAATAGGAGCCAAACCAGTGAACCAGACTCCAATGTGCAGGTAAATGAAGATGCAATGAAGTCAAAGCAAACATATGACAATACAGCAAGGCACAGCACAATTTCCAGTGAAGTCACAACGACATCAAGACATCAAGTATGAACAAATTAATGTACCAATACAGTTCAGTGAACTGAAGTGAAGTCACAAGTGTAAAACTACACCAGACTAAGTGCCATCAAGTAAGCGAGACTCGACATAAACGATCAGGTAATAGGCGTATAAACCAACAAGTTAGAGCATACAAGTGAATCATAAACTAAGTGTACCCAAAAATGCAACATATATTCGACTGTAAACTGGACAACACACCAATCTCGGTCAAGAACAAGGCACAGTGCCGAAGAAAAGGCAAAGGCCAGCAATATTTGAAATAGATCAAGCAAGAATCAAATGTCAACAAATCATAGTGACCGAAGTCAACCAAGGGTCAGCAAATCTACAAAACCATGGCGACAAAAAAACATCATCAAATCCTTTTAACAAACCCAAATGGCCGAGATAAATCATCCACATCAAAATGTACTCGGATGGCCGAGAATATCAAGTGCAATTATAAACAATAAAGCAACATAACACCATACTTCACTACGAACCAGAAAATAGGGGTTCAAACCCTACATAACAAATCATTGTAGGCTAAACGACTTCAAAACCAAAAACAGCGAGAACAAAATCAATTCTCAGACGAACGAAGATCGACTTCAAAACCCAAATGAACCAAGAAATCACGAAATCACCAGCTCAAAAACGATAAAGTTCGAATTAAATGTGAGTGACAAATAATCACTCACCTTTTACAAAATGAGGCAGCCGCTATCTTTGATCTCATTGATGCCCTAATTTTTTTGAACGAGGCAACCACCATTTGAAAACGAACGAACGAAGCAATCGCACGCAGACGCCATTTTTATTTTCTCGTTTGTGAATTTATTAGGGTTCGAATGAAAATAAAGGGGGAACAGGTTTTTAGTCTTGTAAAAGTTTTCACGGCGTCAACTACATATGGGCCACGTTATTTTAATTTCTATAAAGCCCAATTAGCAATTTATAGAAGAGTTTTAACTCTAACAATCCAATTGAAATTTTAACTTGATTTAAAAATTTCAATTGCAATTGATAAACTATTTAAATCACCACTTGACGATATTCAACGGCTATAAAACACTGGGTTGTTACATTATTGTTTTTGATTTAGACCCATCTCCATCTTTATCTCCATTTATTGTTTGTCCATCACGATTCATATAATTTAAATCCTCTACCTCCTATGATATTTTGTAGTTGTTCTTTATATTATTTTAATGTGAATATTCTTATCATGAATTTACATATGCCCAAGTTGTCCAAATCCTTATTATTTTTCCATTTCTTGTTAAACAAAAACTATTTCTGTTTGGAAACCATCTTTATAATTTTATACTATATATAATTTAATCATTATGTTTGCATTGAAAATCAATATAATTAGTTACTTTATAGACGTTTTGAATACAGTTGTTTGAGCATTATTTTCATAAGAAAAGGGAAATCCTTTTTGAATTCATGTGTGGGAGTTTGTGTAAAATCCAACAATTTTATTTACTTCCTAAATTTAAAGTATTGTATAATATTATGTATATAGTATTTCCCTGACCTGGGATTTTATTTCTATAGTTGTGAATATTTAATTAATTTTAAATATTCAAATAATTAATTTTAAATGCTAAATAGTTCATTATAATTATTTTAATAATGTTAATAAATCATTTTTAATTGTTTTATAAAGATATAAACTCATTTTGAAAGAAATTAATTTTGGTCGCATTTTTGCAGTTCGACGTGGTGTTTTTGCAGTTCGAAAATATAAGTTTTATGAATTTATTAAATGTCGTAAATATGATTTTTATAGCCTTAATAAACTTCATTTAATTATTAAGTAATGTTGGAAAACCTATTTCGAAAATCTATTTACGTAGATACGTAGTTCGTCGAAAAACGAAAAATGTGACCAAAACGCTTTTTTCGGATTTTCGACTTTTCATTGAAAGAAAGTTGTGTGACGTTGTTGCAACCTTATTACATTTTTAAACATGTATACTTATACATTTTAAACCATTTATATTTAGCACTAAAAGACAAAGTAAGTTTACTTTTGTTAATTATTATAATAAAGAAGATATATTTAAGTTTATTATTAAAATAGAATGATATTTACATTATGATTTGATGTTTTTGGATTTGATTTGATATGCACTCAAATATGTTGCAAATGAAGTGATATTTGTGCAAGATGATGTGAAGTGAAGGGATGGGTTTGAAAAAATCTAAGGGTATATTGGTAATTTGGTTTGAGGGTAAAAAGTCTTTTACCACCTTTTGCTACTTACCTAAATACCCCTTTCTTATTCCATTTCTCACTTTCATTTTCCATTTTTACTTCTTCTTCCTCCTCCTCCTCTTTCTTACCTCCATTAATCCATAATAAACCTTAAACAAACACCTCTTTTCCTCAACATCTTAAACTAGCCTTTTAAGCCATAGCCATCACTTCCTCCGTCGAATAGACATGAACTTTGAAGCACCTCCACTCTCCTCTACCAAGGCTGAACCCACTCCTCACCCCCACCACCCCTTCGGGCCACTTTTCCTAGGAGAAGCTCCGCCGTGTGTTGTCACGGATTTTAGCAAAGAAGTGGTAGCTTGTTTTTAGAATTTTGGTTAACAAATATGTGAGTAAAGCTCACTTTAAATAACTTTAAAACTAGTGGTATTTTATGATATAGTTATTTATTATTATCACTTGAATGATGTAAATGTGTGTATGTGATGACTACATTGGTTGTTTGGATTTGATTTCCCACTAAGATGGATTGCATAAATAACACTTTGTGCAGGAGACTAGAAGATGAGATCGAAGTGGTTATAGCGAATATGCCGCGACGACGCACTTCGAAAAGCATCTGTGATAATGAACTCTAAAGGGGTTCTTTGATTATGATGAACATGTATATGTTTATATGCCTATATGATGTTGCTTATGTTGTTAAGCATGTGACTTTATCTTTTGACTGAAATTGTTTAAACTAACATTTGGAATCCCGACCTTCTCTTTTTATAAATGTTTAAAAAGGGGTTTTGGAACTTGGCTTAATTTTTAATCTTTTGCAAAGTATTTTTAAATATGGTTTAGAATTAATCTATTAAAAGAAGTGTTTTATTTTATAGAAAGGACATTGGTTTTTGTAACAAACTTGTTTATAAATTAAGGATTTTTCAAAAAGACTTTTCAATGGAGTTAGTTTTCCAAATTGTTTTATAAAAACCTTGTTTTTTTAAAAAGAATTCTTTGTCTTTTCCATTAAGTAACCACATAAACTAGATTAATTAGTATTTAAATAGTGTCATGTTTATAGGAAGTAAGTTATCTTGTATTTAACACTAATAGCCGACGAGTAGACAGATCCTTCTATTCGTGAGATCCGGATGTAGGTGCTCAGACAAATTAGATGTTCAGGAGCAACCAATGCCCTGGCTCACCTAGCCTCTTTCCTGTGCGAAGGATAGATAAGGTCGAAATATCGAAAACGTATTAAGTATAAGAGAGTTAAGTTCCATAAATTGGTCATGATTAATTAAGTTATATAAAAATGTTTTTATCTTATACTTGAAACTAAATTTCGAGGTATGGAGACCCCAGCTTTTCCGAAGATTAGGAATGTCCGTCGAGCCATGGGTTGAGAGATAGTAATACCTTAACTTGGCTGGCCTCATTGTTAATTGAGAAATAGCTTAAGTCTAAAATCAAAAAGTGGTGTTGATTATTCGATATTAGATTTTTCATATGCAAATATTTACACCTAATAGTGGTTTGTCCCCTATTGATAACTTGAGATCTTTTTATCGATAATTGGTTCGGAAAAACCGAGATCAAATTTGGGTGATTCCAATTCGAAGACCACTTCGAACCAATATATATGTTCGAAAGTGAAGACATGTTAAAGACAATAATTTTGAAGACGGGAGATCTCCATAATGTAGGGTACTTGCCTTTAATCTCTGGGGTGATTCCCAATATATATATATATATATATATATGGTGGTAGTAGTGTCTTCATTTTGGAATCTTCATATTGCAAGGCCGCTCTCTACTAATCCTATAGGTGGTTCCCAAATAGGATGTTGTAGGAGGAGTGCCTTCGGTTTGTCCTTCACCTAGACAACTTGTATGGACGAGTGTTTGACATTGCATTTCTAAGACCACATACATTGATTTTTACAAACGTACATCTATTTGGTGGTGTAGGAGGTAACCCCTCTTACACTTAACACCTTTCCTTGAGGCATATGAACTCGGGGGTTCTACTGTTGTGGGAATCAATAATGTGTTATTAGAAATGACAATGTGGCATTCAATGTGGCATTCAAAGTGGGATTTGTTTTGTAAAAGGTAATACGTTACCTCAAGCCTCACACCTGGAAATGGCTGAACCACGGTATGCCATAAGATTATATGGGTAACACCCATTAGGATATGGTCATCACCTTTCTAGATTACTCTCTATATGTTGAGTATGTGGTATATGCTATGGGATCCCGATAAAGGTTGGTAACAATTGGGTTGATGTCATATTCGGTACAATCCAAGACCATTGTGTTGGTCATCGAAAAGGGGTAGGCCAGTCTTGCTGGATGCAGAGGACTATCAACGTGTCCCCAGTACATTCCTATAGAGATGTACTGTACAAAAGGTAGTCCCTTACCTGTCATTGTATGGAATCCATTCTCCAATAAGTGCCTTTGGACTTAGTTGTATACCTATTATGCTAAAATTTAATCAATGTAACAATTTCGGCTAAGATTAATATGTACTTGTAATCTAGACACTATTATAATATCACTGTTTTTATGTAGCAAAGGTTTTGGTTATCATAAGATAAAAACCCGTCCATGTTTATGTGCGGCATGGTCTTATGAGATACCTTTTTTTTTCAAAAGTACCCATTCTTTTGAGTTTTCTCACATTAGTCTCATGACTGATCCAGAGTTTATTTCTTTCCCCTAAACTCTTAGGTGCCCTAATTTTCGAGCAGCCAAGTAGTCACATCTAACTTAAAGCATTTTGGAGGAGCCTGGAGCAGAAGATTCCTCTATAGATAGTTATCTATTTCTATTTCCGATGTATTATGTATAAGAATCCACCAGCACCTGTGTAGGGATAGACAGTTATAACTGTCCCTAGTTGGGTTAGTACTTGCCATAACTCTGATACATCATTTTGAGAGTGGTTGTATGTACCATCTATATGGAAAATATTTAAGTTGTTAAATGCAACGTGAGAATCTCTTTCTATCTTCTATCTTTATTTTCTTTTACCCCAGATCATCCGCCTCTCTAGCACTTGAATTCGTGGCACATGAATACCATATATATATATTAGTGTCGATTTTCGAGGGTCGAAAAGGCAGGTCATTACACTTTCATACTTAAATGTTTGTTTCAAAATTGTTTCTTTTAAGTTCTAATAAACTACACACATATATTATAATTACATGTTTACATAAGTTAGTTAATTTAAGATCTAAAACATCACATGCTTTTTTATGTATATGGAAACACACACACACATACATACATACATACATACATATATATATACACGTTTTCCATTAAAAGTTATAAGATGGATTTTACACATAATGTAATTCTTGATTTCAAATCATTCCCTAATTGAAAGTTAATCCATTAATGTTAATTTTAGATTCAAACCATCTAAGTTTACCAAAAGCATTTTCTATACACATACATGTTTGCAAACAATTGTACATCTTTCATTATGTATGTTGTTCAATTCAAAATCCTAGACAACAAAGGATTATATAAAGGGGAAACGCATATACCGCGGTGTAAATTCCAGCATCTACATGCGGTCACATTAACTATGTACGCCATTTTTCTATTGCACTTACACAATATACACTAGAGTATATTTGGATATACTCACAATTTATGTTGTGCATAAATTGCTCACTAATGACATTTAATAAATCAATCAATTTAATTAAAGAGAGAGAAACGAAAGGTTTCTCTCTAATTAAAGAAAAATCTTCCCTCAATTAATTGCATAAGTTTTAGAGAGAGAAACGGAAGGTTTCCTTCTTTAAATTAAGTTTAACTAGTGAATGTTACACACATAGGTGTATTTGATACACTCATACGTTTAAATTAAAAAAACCTTTTAAGCATGTTATATAAAATGAAGATTTTATTTAAAATATTTTAGATTGGATCTAAAATCTGTTTAGGCTTCATACACTTAACTAAGATCAAAATGGAATTTTCTTTTGAAATTCGCCCATTTAAACCACTTCCGACTGGCATGGTTCCTTCATTGTAGCTCCGTTTACAACTTGAAAATCTAATCATGCTCTTGCGATGGTCTGATTGCACCTCATTTTCTGTAACAAATTATAGATATAAGTTCAAGATCCAGTATAAAAACCCAACTAGAAGCACATATAGATAAATAATTTTCTATATGAAAAAAAACATTGGAAGCGGAATATGATTCCTTCCCCTTGAGCTTCTATAAATAGTTTGGGCAGGTCCTCTTCAAATGTCCCTTCTTCGAGCAAAGTGACAACCACCTTTCTCATGCACCTTTGCCTTATCTTTACCACCCTTAGACTTGCGCTTTCTCTTCTTCGAACTATTCATGGAAGAGCTACCCTTGAAGGCGAGCACCACAATTGATTCCTTCATGAATGTACATACGGTTTCCCTTAACATATTAAGGAGGTTCATGACTGTACACTTCGGTGAGTTTATATTAAAGTTCAATATGAACGAATCGAACTATGGAGTTAACAATCGAAGAATCAAGTTAGTATGAAGCTCTGTATCAAGTGTGATAACAACCTTGGCCAACATTTTAATGTACCAACCGTATTGAGTACTTAACCTTGGACTAATGTGGCCTTGCTCACGAAACAATTACCACAAAATCGCATACCTCATTCTAAAAGATTGCTCACTATATAACTTTCGTAGATGTTTGAATATTTTAATAATATTCATTTTTTAATTTTTTCCTTGGAGCTTGATGCACATAGTCACTACACAGTAAGCTAATTCATAGTCCTTTGACCAGTCTACGTAAGCCTTATTAATTTTAGGTAGGGCATTCTTATCGGGTATAGCTAACAGCTTATTGGCAGTAACATATCAGAGCCTGTAATAAGTGAGTGCTATTGTAACACCCTTAAATTTTGTAGCATATTATTATGGACCTTTAATTAAGAGATAATTAAATTAATAATGTAAGTAAGATGGGTAAGTGTGGGATTTACCAACATAAATTAGTTCAGCCTTAATTACACAATAAGGGTGTATTTTAAAAGAGAGAAAGAAATACAAAGTAACTAAATTGAAGGAGGGCAAGAAGGGAACAAAAGATTGTACATTCTCTCCCCCATTCCGTATTGAGTTAACAATCGAAGAATCAAGTCAGTATGAAGCTCTGTATCAAGTGTGATAACAACCTTGACCAACATTTTAATGTACCAGCCGTATTGAGTACTTAATCTTGGACTAATGTGGCCTTGCTCACGAAACAATTACCACAAAATCGCATACCTCATTCTAAAAGATTGCTCACTATATAACTTTCGTAGATGTTTGAATATTTTAATAATATTCATGTTTTAATTTTTTCCTTGGAGCTTGATGCACATAGTCACTACACAGTAAGCTAATTCATAGTCCATTGACCAGTCTACGTAAGGTTTATTAATTTTAGGTAGGGCATTCTTATCAGGTATAGCTAATAGCTTATTGGTAGTAACATATCAGAGCCTGTAATAAGTGAGTGCTATTGTAACACCCTTAAATTTTGTAGCATATTATTATGGACCTTTAATTAAGACCTAATTAAATTAATAATGTAAGTAAGATGGTTAAGTGTGGGATTTACCAACATAAATTAGTTCAGCCTTAATTACACAATAAGGGTGTATTTTAAAAGAGAGAAAGAAATACTAAGTAACTAAATTGAAGGAGGGCAAGAAGGGAACAAAAGATTGTACATTCTCTCCCCCATTCCCCCGTTCATTCCATCCTAAAGTTAAAACAATACAAAAAGAAATCAATGCTGGCCACCAATGCTTCCATTCACTATCATTTCATCTTAGAAGAAGAAGAAAAGGCTTAAGGAAAAGAAGCTTAAGGTAAATCCATCACTACAACTAACCTAAGGTGAATAATATTGCCATCTCTTATATGTTGTGTGTTTAAATTCAGATTTGATGTGATACCTGAATTTTTTATGAAATCATGCATATGGCTTAGAAAATAATTTGTGTAAATTATGATTATCATTTATTATTTTTGTGGAATTTTCCTAACACGTTTTTGATTTAAAAACTCAACCTCTGATCTTCGAATGCTTTGAATTTTTAATATAATGGCCGAAATATTATTTTGGAGATGTTTTTTAATTTCGTAACTTTTGGATGAAGTATGAATTTACTATGAATTTTCCAAGTTAAGAAAATAAATAATTTTGGATTTTAATTATTTAAAATATGAAAATTAATTATTTTGCTTTGAAATTTTTATGGGTCATATAAGAGATAAATTCTATTTTTTGGGAATATTTAGTGATTTTTTCCATGCATTTTTTATTTACTATGAATTATTTAGTAAAGGAGAAAATTAATTATTAAGGATGATAATTGATTAAATATGGTACTTAATCAAAGTTTTATAAACACAAAGAAATAATTTCTTTGATTTTGCTATAAGATTTCTAAATAGAATTTTATTAACCGATAAATTTTTTACAAAGATACAAGTTTGGTAAAAAGTCGTTATTTTAAAGGAAATATATCAGTTTTGCGAATATTTAAAAAAAATCATTTTCAACATGCGATAGCTATTTTCAACTTGTGATAGCTATTGGTTTGGTCAACTTGTGATAGGTATTTGTTTCATCAACTTGCGATAGCTATTGGTTTAGTCAACTTGCGATAGCCATTAGTTTAGTCAACTTGTGATAGCCATTGGTTTTATCAACTTATGATAGTTATTGTTTTACCAACCTGTGACAGCTACATGTTTTCAATCTACGACAGCTGCATGTTTTCAACTTGCGGTAGTTACATGTTTCCTACTCCCGATAACTTTAAATTTTCAGCCTACGATCGCTATATTTTGGTTGATATGTGATAGCTTTATTTTCAATATGTGATAGCTTGATGTACTGTAAACATGTAATATTTACTTGGCATGCGATAGCTTATATTGCAAACATACGATAACATAATATTTTTGATGTGCGATAGCACAAGTTTTCGAAAGGAATGCTAGCTTTTTTTACGATGCTGGATAGCTTTTAACTCTATATTGAGCTATGTTTTTCTTAAACAAAAATATAGTTTTTGGTAAGTATTTTGGCAAGGTTTTCAAAGCATGGTTCTCTACAAATCTATACCATCAATTTTTCATTTTGGAGAAGATTGAGGATAGATTTCAGAAACCAACGCAAGGCTCCCAAATTGGGTTTCACTAAGCTTGGATTTCTTGAAGATTAGGTGAGTGAGATTTATTCTCCATACCCTATGATCATTAGATACATTAAAAATCAAATTTGATGCTAACCTTAGTTAGAGCTTAAGTAATGAACTTGATTTAGAATATTAGAAATGAGTATCTTGTTGAATGAATGTTTTAAAGTATAAATTCTTTGAATTGATTTGTTAGGAATTGAAATTATTTGATAAGAATGTGTAGTTAATTATCGATTGCATGGTTGGTAGAAATGATAGGATTGTATTAAATAGTAGTTGAAGTTGTCATTTAATGATGTAGTGTGGAGTTTAAATGGTTTATAAACTAGTAGAGTTCTGGAAAAATTAGTCTAAATTCCATATAGTGGTGTTTGTCTCATGATGAATAGTCGAATAAGTAAACTCGAGTGTAGGGCGCAGTGGGCTACATAAGGTCATGAAGTGGTAGGAATTGATGTTGGGGAAAAGGAAGCCGAGATGATAGTCAAGTGGAGTTTAAATGCTGGGATAAATTTCCTTATAGAAATTTACCCCATCCATCTTTAGTCCTATATCCTTATAGGCGATCGGTCGACCGGTAGGCTGACAAAAGTTGACTGAGAAGGGAGAAGGTGGGGTTTGAAACAAAAAGGATTTAGGCCATTTTGAGCCAAAATAGTTGACTGGTTATACCCAACCATTTGACTGATTAGAAGGGGAGTCGACCTGTTGGAATTGGCCAGTTGTCTATTTTGCCATACCGATTTTGGCTATAGTAAGTCAGTCGCTTGACCAAATATAATCAGTCGACCATTGAGCGGCTATTGTGGGTTTTTTGAGGTTTTCTCTAAAGCTATTCGATGAAATTCAGGACATGATATCCTTCACATGTGAGGTCGGATTGAGACACAGTTTAGATGGATGTCCATTATTTCTAGAGGATAATGAACCATAAAGTTTTGTAGGTTTTGGAGAACCATGAAGTTTTGGAGGTTTTGGAGTACTTCGATTTTGAGGTCCATGAGGGACCCGCTTCGACATGTGTTCCAAAATCATTGATTTTGAGATAGATTGAAAGGGTGTATCGGAGGTGTCATATAACATGAATGTTATAGGTGATATTAGAGACACATTATGATTTGCATGGAAACTTTTATAGAGTTATCCGATGGTTTTGAGATGTGAAAATTAGGGTATTGTGATAGATATATTTCCATATGAAATTATGTATACAGATCGAGTCCATACCTCTTAGTTTCAACCTTGGGGTTAAATATTGATTAACAACGCGTATTGGCCTTATATTAATGACATACTTAGTATTGGTCTTATATTATTGACCATATATAGTATTGGTCTTACATTAGTGACCATACACATCATTGGTCTTACCTTAGTGAACCTACGCATTATAGCGTGGTAGCTTCGGTCTTATACCGATGACGACATTTGTCAAGTTTTGGCTTTATTAAGAGAACCATAGTTCTTTAGCCTTGTGTGTGGCTTTTGATTTATGATTGATGACATGATGTTTTGGATACGATAGTTTTATCATGTGGCATAACACGATAGTAATGATGTGCTAACTGGTTGGATGCAGGTGAAGATATAGGTTAAGGTAGGGTTTCATTACCTCGAGTAGTACCACTTGATATCATTCATGATATATTAGCATACCGGTAATCATGTATATTAGTGATATTTCCTTTTTACCCGACTTTAAGTCTTACCCTTTATTTGTTATTTCTTTGTTATATATTCTTTGAATAGGTTTACATAAAGATGGAGATCTCTAATAGTGAGAGGCGATTCATAGAGCCATAGCTATATTACCTCTATGATCATATCTATCCAATTTTGGGATATTAACAAGAAGACTTGTAAAAGTCTTTGAGACATGTATTCATATGGAATTTGATGTATCATTTACACTTTGTACTATGATGTTGGACCTTATATTTCTTTGTATAATATGCATCTAGTCTTTCCATTTTTTGTTGATATTATATTTTATATCCTTCCGCTGTGAGAGTTATTGGTTATGATAGATATGCCAAGTGATATTTATTGTTTTTTCATATCTTACCCTTAAAAGAATGTTAACAGTAGCACCGTCGAAGATTCTGGGTGCTTGTATGATTGGATTTTGGACACTACAAAAGGTGGGTCATTACATTTGGTATTAGAGCGTAGGTTACCCGATCGCCATAAATTGAAAGGTGTAAAGAAAGTTTATTTGTTTTTTGTGTATTTATGCATATAAAATTTAGGCACTCACGCTTTTGTTTCTAGCATCTTGCACTATCTTGTGGGAAACACTGCTAATAATTTCTATTTTACCGATAGCCACTATGAGTCGTGCCACTAGTACAACGACCACTAGAGACAATGTTGAGGTTCTGGATCTACATTTGCCTACATGTAGAGATACCTTTAATATGAAGCATAGGGTAACCCACCTCTAATTGGAATCCCTGTTGTACCGTAGCAGTTAGGGTGATGCCTATTCATCCACTGCCTCTACCACCCATTCTTAATTTTCCTGGATTTGTTAAGATAAACTCCATATATAAGGCATGGCCTATTTGGGGATGGAGTCGTTTATTGAGATTCAGGCATGGATCCACACTAGGGAGTGGATCTTTGATGATATAATGCTTAGTACATTAGTAAAGTGATGACTTGCTTCTAGGAAACTTCAAGAAGAAGCTTTGTGTTGGTGGGATATTGTAATTAGAGAGGTGGATGAGTATGCTATGACTTGGGAAGAGCTTCGAAGAAGGTTTAAGGTTCAGATTATTTCTAAGGGCCGAATGGGCTTGTAAAAAGAGAAGTCCTTGTATCTCCAATAAGGTGATATGACCATGAAGGAGTACATAAATAAGTTCACAATATTATCTCTTATTAGGATGAATATGATTAACACTCGCGCTAAGAAGGCCAAGAAATTTTCTATAGGACTCAATCATCCTCTTAAGAACCTTGCACTTAGCTATATTCCTTTGGATACAATTTTTAAGAGTCTTGCGAAAGTGGATGTGCTAAATCTATTTCTCACGTGGCATTTAAAGAGAAAGGTGCTAAGGTAGAAGTGAAGCCGAAGTTCTATGGCAAGAGGAAAGGCAGGTGGAATGAGAACGAACAAGGCCAAAAGAAGAAGGAATGAGTGACTTGTAATAGGTGCCATTGAAGAGAACTTTACTAAAGATTGTAGAGTCAACCTCCAAGGAAAGAAGTTTTTCAATTGTGATTAACCAGGACACTTCAAGAAAAATTGTCCATCTCTTTCGAAGGGTGGGAAAATGGTCAAAGCTTATGCTGTCCAAGCAACTCTTAGTTTAGGCGCATCGCCAAAGCTCGATAAGGGGGAAAACATTGTCATGGAAAGTGTGTTTTATATTTATGAATTTCATAGTCGTGTTTTATTTTATATAAGAGCTTCTTTATTGCTAATAATCTTATTTTAGACCAAAAATGGCATAAACACCCTATCGCATAGCCAAAATAGATTATAAAAGAAAAGAGATTAAAAGAGAGAAAAAACACATAATTTTTATAGTGGTTTAAAATATACTCTAGCCTACTTCCACTTACTCGTTTGTGATCGTATTTTGCTTAAAAAAAGTATATTTTACAACTCGGTTTCTTACCACTCGGGTATGAGCTATGCAACCTTTAATTCGGAATAGAATATCTCAACTCATATGAATTCAGAGTTGTTCATAAAGGATCTCCCTTACAGTGCATCTCCTCCTCTATTTATAGACGAATGTTGCCATCAAAATTGCCTAAAAAACCTCATCCACATTCTCCACATTTATCACAAACTTCTTCTAAAAAATCATAGCTAAACCAACCGATGCTGCTCAACTTAGACCCAAGTAGTAATTCTAAACTCGGACCCGAGTTGACCCTTGGGTCTTTGCCTTGCCTTTTGCTCTTTTCCCTCTTTTGAACATGCCATGTTGGCTTACCACTTATGCCCTTTTTTTCCTTTACATTCAAATCTTCAAGTGAGGTTGCTAACACATCCCTAGTTTAAGCTTTGTTGGCTCATCAAGGGCTACAAGTCGACCCCAAGTTGTAAAGGCTGAGTCATAGGGACCGAGTCAAGATGGCCAATCATTGATTCCCTATCCAAATTTGGCTATCTTGTTATACTTCTCCATTTGCCATCTCGTGTTGTTTTCTAATTATTTAGATCTGTTTCTTAATCATTCTTTAGTTTAGTTCAATCGTTGAAGTCTGTTCAGAGACTGTGGAAAAGTTGCCAATAACACTTACCCCTTATAGCAACCCTTGTGAATATAAGGCGTGCTTTACTCAAGAAAAAAAAATCGGAAGTTGGCGAATTATCAAGAGTTGAGCTCTCTAGCTATCTACTAGGCTAATCATGGCAAATCATCATGTTCCTTTGGACTCACTTGCGAACTAAAGGTCGTTCTAGACCTATCGTAGCTAAGGACTCAAGTTCTTACTTAAATGTTAGTTACAAATCATAATCATCTTGCATTCCCTTGGGATTCTTATATCATATACCGACATCAATATCTCCCCATGTTCCCTCACATTAAACATATTACATATCGTACATCAAGGTCATCCCACATTCGCTCGAGATTAGATTATCATATATATATATATATATCATATCAATGTCATCCCGTGTTCGTCCAAGATTTAACTATCATAGGTAAGTCATATATCATGCAATCGGGCATCATTAATCGTAATTGTGCATTGCCATCGATTGTAACGTTACCTATAAATTGTCTAATATTTCCCAGGATCCCATCATAAGTAAGTCCAACCGAATCGAGGCAATGACATAATCAAATAATCATTATTGAATCATTCCAAAATTAAGAGGTGTTTATATCCCAAATTTTAGTTTTCAATCTCTTTGGACCACATAATCAATATCTAGTTTAGTTATGATCTCTTTGGATCGCAAAATTATATATCTATATTGAGCCTAATTCACTCGCTCTCTGGTAAAGGGATCAAATATCCAAGCACATACATCCACTCACTCTCTGGTGAGGGGACAATGCTATTCTAGCACATCCATCTATCCACTCTCTAGTTAGCGGACTTGTTATCCGAGCGTGTCCATCCATTCTTCGCCACTCACTCTTCAGTGAGGGGACTCGTTATCCCATACAAATTCATCTACTCACTCTTTGATAAGGGAACTTGTACTTCATGATTCATCACCCATCTCTTCGGTTAGGGGAACCATGTCCTATCATTTTATATATCTAGTTCAAGGAATAACCGAACTCTTTTTGTATCCCATGCAATATCAGTGTCAGCTATCATGTTCAAATGATATTCAAGTCTAAATATCCATCAATCATTTATAAAGTTCAAATCAAACGCGAAAGAAAAAATATGAAGTATCTAGCTAAGGATTGCCCCCAGACCTTAACTTAGAGCATCCTATGGGATCGTTCGGGATCTTATGCGTGGGTGAATGGCCTGGTAGTATTCCTTTATATCTTATTCAAAGAAAGCAACATGAAAATCTAACCTGACTCCAATCCATCCAGATCATGAGATAATCATTCTCGACCTAGTTCCATGGCCGCATCTAGATATATCTACCACAGATGGTGGTCATTCCTATGGAATAACTATAGTTTGTGCTGTTGCAATCTAATTTTTAACATACTGTTGTAAGTGGTTACTCTGAACCTATTCTTTAGTCAAATCCCGCATGTGTCTGCATTCATTCGTTTCATGCCCATCCACCTTATGAAATAGGTAAAACTTTCCAGATCTCTCCTCCCACTCTGTGGTCTCTCTTAGCCAGTTTACTGCAAGGAATCTTCCCCTAGTATCCAATTAAATCTTTTGGGGCTTAGGTCAATTCCGTATAGAAGGAAAATTTCAGTTCCCTTCTTTGTCGCTACGATTCTCCAAAGCATCATCAACTTTTTGCTTTCCTTTACCATCCCCTTGTCCTTTATTGGATGATCCTCCATTATCCATGGCATTTACCTCCATATTTTCAGCCTTAACATCCTCATGGTGCAAACATCTCTCGACTTGATAGTAAAAATCCACCAGATCTACTTATGGATCTCTCTCTAAAGCTATTTTAAAATCAGTTTTACTTGCGACTTCGGACACCGCTGCTATTATCCGGTCTTTTGACCTGGCTATATCCGGGTTGAATAGACAGGTTAGGCTCGATGATAGACAAGGAAAGCAATTTAGAGAGGTGATCACAGAGTTTGGAGATCAAAAACAGACAACAATATGAAGTAACGATCAAGAAAAACCAAGAGATAGACTCTACAAAACATTCTAAGTATGGATTAGCGCCTCTCCTAGACAAGGGATCAGTACCTATGCCTTCCCTTAGGCAGGGGATCAGATCGGATCATTATGGCTATGAACAGCTTGAATCAGTAATTCAACTCAACGGGAATCAATTGATATATCTAAAAAGGTAAAGACAACTATGCAAATTGGAAACAGAAGCTAGCATGGAGGAGGAACCACACGGCCGATCATATGGTGCCACGTGGCAGGGAAGATCGATCGTGGCCGATCACTCTATATTGGGAATTGGGCCTCGAAATTTCCTAGGTGACCTCATCTACATCTGGAGATTATGTTGGCGAATTTTCGGGAAGATATTCGGTCGTCCACCCCTATAAATACAGAGTTCATTGTTCATTTGAATGATCTTTACATTATTATTTTGCTTGTACTCTATTGTATTTATGGATTTCGATCTGATACCACTTGTATTCAGAAATTCAAGTGATCAATAAGCTATTTCATCAAAATGAACATAGGCATTCAACGTCCAACCATTATAAATCTGTTTGTCATTATTTTTTACTTGTTTCCTCTAATTTAATTTAGTTTTCTTCATTTATTTCTATACATATAATCTATTGGGTGTTTGTGCAAATTTTTGGTGCAAACATTTTGGTGCTTCCACAGAGAGAGAATTCCCGGCTTGATTGGATCTTATCATCTACTTGTGGATTCCCATATTTGTAAGATGAATCCAGATTTCTGCCAACAAGTTTCTATTTCTACTCAAAATTTAACAAGGTCTAAAAGGAAGCTATTAGCCATGGCCAAAGGAAAGTCTACTACTTTCCATGCTGTTGAAGGCAATAAAGATACTAGCATTCAATAGGTTGATCAGAGCATATAACCGGCTGCTACCAATCCTTAGAATTCAGCTGACTACGTAACCAAAGCAGACTTTGAAGTCCTAATGAAGGAATAGATGGATAGCCTTAAGCAGCTCAACCAACAACTCTAGGCTAACATCGACAGGATGAATTAGTTGAAAGATCAGCGTTGAAAGATAAAAAGGGAGCTTACTCCATACTCAGGATCGGAGAACTCCTCATTTAACGACTATCACAGAAACAGACGCTGTAAAACAGATGCATATATAGCTGGAACATCGGGATAGAATAAAACGATCGGCTATGGTCGATCGGCACTGATCGGTACTGAACCCCCAGTGGAATCGTCACCAAACCTTCGAATCATAAGGACAATCAGCATGTAGGTGGAGGAGCTCACTCTGGAGGTGCCACGATCGATCAAGGTACTAGAGCTCAGGCGAATGTGGTTGTACCGTAGCTGAGAGATGCTGATATAACTGATGCTTAGGAAATCGATCAAGAGCAAGAGGAGCCAAGGCAAAGTGGTGTTGCCCGAAGGCATGAATCGGGTCGCTCATGTGAGGTGGAAAACGACTACTGCCTGACACCAACTCTTCAAACACCAGACTTAATAGCTATGATGAGACAAATAGTGAAAGAATTTCAAGGCTTAACCAATGATGATTGGGGACTCTCCAGAAGTCATACTCCATTCACCGACAATATTCTACATGCATAATATCTTGGGAGGTTCCATACATCAACGATGTCTGCCTATATGGGAAAAACCGACCCTAAGCAGTATCTTTTGAATTACAAATGGCACATCGACTCCGCCTGAGCCACTGATGCAGTCAAGTGCAGGTGTTTTCCCATTTTTATGGATGATGCTGCGACCATATGGTTCACTAAGCTACCACCATGGTCAATCTCTTCATTTGATGAGTTAGCAAAGAAGTTTCTAAAGCAGTTCCTCATGCACACGACTTACCCCAAGGATGTAATGTCACTCTCCAATTTGGTCCAGGCACCGGGGGAGTCACTGAAAGATTTTCTAAAAAGGATTAATACAGCTATTACATGTTTGCACAAAAAATGGACAAACACCTCAAAGTTGTATGATTTAGTATATCTTATGTTGTTCTTAGTGATTTGGGTGATTTATGCAAATATATGAAAAGCAGGGGCTAAATTGTAAAAAGACACGCAGATTTATAGTGGTTCAGCCAGAATATGCCTACGTCCACTTTATATGTTATTTCTCTTCTCTTGTTTTGATTACAAGTATAAAGCTTTGATACAAGTAAAAGAAAGTTGTTTGAAAGTTCTCTCCGTGCTTGAGCTCTCAAGAAAACTGTCCCCATTGTTGTACCCCTGCCCCTCTATTTATAGAGTGAGGCTGGGGGTAGGGGTCCAGGATATGTATAGTTGCTGATGGGCCTGGGCTGATGTGATCTGGCCTGGTATGACTTGGTTTGGCATCGCTTGGTTCGGAAGTGGTTGGAGTGTAGAGTGGACCGGTAGTTGCTTGGACCGGTGGTGGGAAGGTGAGGTTGGTCCGGTGGCATTTGGTCCGGTCGTGGTGTGAATGAGGTCTGCCGAATGGCTTCGAAGGAGGTCTGCCGAATGGAGTCTGCCGAATGGCTTCGAAGGAAGTCTGCCGAATGGGGTCTGCCGAATGGCTTCGAAGGAAGTCCGTCGAATGGGGTCTGCCGAATGGATCACGCTTCCTGGTCTCGAGGTCTTCTGGGTGAGAACACGCCCAACATTTGCCCCCCAAAGTGGGGCATATTCTCGAATATGGCGTGCTTTGTTTGACATTTCCATTGGGCTCTCGGATGCCGAACCAGATGATCCGGTCGCGTCCTTTTGTCTATAAGTAGGGGTTGTACGCCTTTGCTATTCCTACCTACCGAACTAACATCTGCTCTTGCCGGATCAAACCTTGTAGCTGAATTGAACGTGGTAGCCGAACCAACTTGGTAGCCGAATCAGAGGGGTAGCCGAACCAACTTGGTTGCCGAACCAGAGTGGTAGCCGAACCAACTTGGTAGCCGAACCAGCGTGGTAGCCGAATCAACTTCCCTATTTTCACTGAATCAGGTGAGATCCTTACCATGTTGGTAGTTGTATATCTGTATCGACGGGTGGAACTGGGAATGCCGAATGGATATGAGAACTACCGAATGGCCTTGAGAATCTTGCATTTACTTTAGCGAATGACAACGGGAGTTTGAGCCTTCTGATCTCATGAGTGGAATTCCATGTTATATACTTACCTTTTTTTTTTTACATCCTTCGCTCTAACAGCATGTTTTTCCGGTGTTGTAGATAATGTCTCGCAAAGTAGAAACTCGATCAGACAAGAAGAAATCCGGGGGTGAAGGAGGTTCCTCTGCCGTGCCCCCAGCTCAGCCGAATCCCGAACGTCACGGACCAACCCCGAGATCATTAGTGGACGGGTACGGCCCTCAGGAAATTCTGAACTCCCCGCCCGACTGTTTTCCTAGTTCCCTCAAGGAGGAGCAGCTAGATGCCATCTCTCGTTCTTTTGGAATTGATAGAGCGCGAATGATGTTGCCAGGGAGAGATGTTATGCCATACGACCCCCTTGAGGGGTACTTTGCGTACAGCAGATACCACTGCATGTGTGGTGCCATTCCGCCTCTTCATGCTTGGGTAGTCAGCTTCCTTACATATCTCAAGGTGGCCCCATTCCAGCTTCAACCCAACTCCTATGCCATCCTGGTGAGCCTCTTCGTCATTTTCCAAAGGAAGTATGGTCGTGCTCCTTCCAACCGGAAGATCCGGTACTTGTATAATTTGAGGGGCTATAAGAAGGGGTCCCCATACATTAGCTTGGAGTCAGCCGTGACCTTCAAACCGGCCTTGGATCTGTACTCTAAATTCAGCATGTTCAAGAAAGAGTGGTTCTTTGTTAGGGACGACTCTGTTTCAATCCGGCGTTTTACTTCTGGATGTAAGTTGATGCTTTTACTTATAATTTCTATTCCGATTGCGATGCTTCTTCTCATACTTTCTCATTTTTGCTAGCGACAGGTGGCTTTCCGGTTGTGGAGACTGACCGCCTGGTTCAGACGGCGGCTGAGATAGAAGCTATTCTTGGGAAATATAGATCATCTGCCTTCTTGATCAGAAATGCGATTCTTCTGGAATATAACTTAATCCTCCCGCAGCAGTCAGTAGTTAAGCTGAGGGAGACGGCAGAGGAGAGGGCGGCTGCTCAGACCAAGGAAGGTGTTTCGGTGGAGAGTAGTAAGAGGAAACCTTTCACAAAACCTCCAGCTGTCGGAGGTAAGAAACTCAAGAAGTCGGACGGTCCCTCCCCCAGCAATTATCCACTTACCCGGGAGGAGGAAGACATAGAGGAGGAAAGAGGCGAGGGTGGAGATGGTCGGGATGGTGACAAAGGTGGCGATGGCATCGGGGCCCTACTTCCTGGGCAAGCGGGCGAGATTCAGGAGTGGACGGATGATGCGTTCCACCAGGCTTTTGAGGGGTTGGATGAAGATCCGGCTTTGGTAGAGAAGACCGGGAAGGCGGACAAAGCCGGGACTGGTGCAAGTGAGTCTTCTTCGACCATTCCAGCCAAGGTGGCTCCGACGACTCAAGGTGAACTTTTGACTCCTGCATGCTTCATTAATGATAGGGACTTAGGAATATTTTATGACCCGCTCCCGTCCTGGAACGAAATCCAGGACTTATTGCAGTATCCCACTCCTCCCCAGGGTTTGTACAACCACAGCTGTGTTTCTTTTCCTTTTTTAACTTGTAATTTACCGCGTTTCTCGAATCATATAGTGATGTAAGTTTGTGACACTTGTTCTTTATATCAGGAGCAGGCAAGACGTCCAAAGCCTCAGACCTTCGACACAGGCTTGAGCAGTATAAGCTTTCCAAAACTTCTGCTAAGCTGAAGCCCTCGACCCAACGCTCCGGGGATGTAGTCGGCTACCGTCCTCTTCTTGGGGTCATCGAAGAAGGTATTCAGCAGAGGAAGAGGAGTCATCCTTTATCCGAACCTTTGCCTGGTCCTCAGCTTCCGGCTCAGCCTCTTCATGATATCACTGAGGAGGGTAGCGAGTTTGCACCTTCTCCGCATCCGTCTGGAAACCCTTCTGTTATCCACATCGACCGTCCCGACTTGGCTCGTAATCCATTTGCGGGTCATCCTGATCTGGATCCAAGCTCTCATGATATTATTTTTGATGAAGTCACTGGTGAACACCTTCTCCCCCGTAACCCCATGGTACGGTACTTGATGAAGCCAAGTCCTTAGATCTCGATTTGCTCACTACTCGTATAGTCACTATGGGAGATGAGGCCAAGGCTAATATTGATCGGGTGGCGGAGGAGACCAAGAAGCTGATGGGGCATCATGCCCGGCTGGTTAAGGCTGGAGAGGAGATTGGGAGCGCCAATATCCGACTTCGATTGGTGGTTTCGGATCAGGCCAAACAGCTTGCGGATCAGGCTATTCAGATTTCTCAGCATGAGGCTGCTACTGGACGATTAAGGAAAAACATGGAAGAGGCCAGTCGGGCCGAATTGCGGAAAATGGAAGCTACTTGCAAAGAGCGGATTGACATGGCTATTGCCACGGTGGACGAGGTTCGGAAAGCGGATCTCGAGCAGGTGGAGGAATTGTCCGAGAAACTTGAGGCTGCAGAGCTTGCTCAAGCTAAGTTGAGGGAAGAGATGGAGGTGATGCGGAGGTCCCTTCAGGCTGATTGCTCGAGATACAGATTGGAGAGAGATGCTGCCGTCGAAAGGTTGTCGGCTTCCGAGGCCCGGATGAGGGAGTTTGAGGAGAATGAGGGAATGATGGATGACATGCTCCAGGACATGTATTTCCGAACTTGGAAGCAGGGCAATCTCTCTTGGATGGATGATTATCCCAGGGTCATGGCTAAGATCTATCTTCGGGCTTTGGAAGAGGCCAAGGCCGATGCGGATAAAGATGGTGGCGTGGCCTTCAGCATGGATGTGGTCACTGCCCAGTTTGCCAAGGGGGAGAAGGTGGTAGTGAAGGAGGGTATGCGGTTGCTCGCTGCTGAGGAGGCAGGGGTGCAAGTGGATGATGACGACCAGAGTGGCCAGTAAGCTTATGCTGGTAAGTTTTCCTTTTCAGCTTCCCGATTAACTTGGTTGCTTATCACTAATGAATCCTTTTTATGACCGGACAGGTGGGCAACAGAGCAAGGACAAGACTCTGACGCAACCGGCTCCCTGATTAGACCTGGAAAATTCTTTTTGTAGGCTTGGTATGGTTGTATACGTTAGTTTTAAGACAGTAGAGTAACTTCTAAGTTGTAATTCTTGCTACTTGTAACAATCAACATTATTCTTGACGTGTAATTTTTTAACTTAAGCTGATTTTGTCATTTCTTGAATATTTGTTGCTATTTCGACATATCGTATGAGAAATGTAGCTATGTATATTCTTGTAATTAAATTGTGTTTGATGTTAGACTCTGGTTCTAAACCATAATTTTATGACTTGCAATATTAGCGTGTGGTGTGAACAAATTATAGTCATGTATTTGTACATAAAAGAAGGAAATACCGCCTTTCATGTTTTAATCGTAGATGGCAGTCTTGAATATCTTGTAGGACCGAGCATGGAATGTAGTCGAATGTCCTGCCACTGTGAGTCCCTACACCCATTGGCGAGTATCTCCTACTCTGTATCATGTACTTTAGGGATTGTTATAGGGGATAGGAAAAAAGCTTTTTAAGTGAAATTGAAATACGTGAAATAGTAAAACTTCCAATCACGGAAGGCCTTCGATGTGCTTAAGTTTGTGGCAAACGGGTTTTGTAGTCACTTTCCCTAGGTGTGGGTCTTGGAGACATTTGTCACCCATCTTACGCCTCCGCGGGGAGTTAATTCTTTTTTACCACAGCCGTACTTAAGACACATCGGAGCCGAGATCGCGCACAGTAACTACCCGGGCCATTATGGCCCGTAATCGTGGGTATTATTCGATTTACTGTGGCCGGCTAGCGTGGGTGCCGATCGTCAACTGTGAACTGCCCCTGGCTGGCCACACCTTATGTTGGGGCTTATAGTCGGTTCACAGTTGCCGGCGAGCCTAACGCCGTAATGAGCTGCCTCGGCTATAGTCGGCCTTCTCGGTGGCTTATAATCGGCTAATTACAGTTGGCTTTCAGGGCCGTCGCGAGCAATGAGTTAACCCGCAGCAGAGGGATGCTGGAGCAAAAGTGTCTCATTGGCGAGGGCATAGATTCGCATAGTACCTGTTGGGTCTTGTCCAGGTGGAGTTGTGTTGTGGAGTGCTTTGAATAGAAATGCTGTATACTCAGGATTTTGTTCAACAGAAAAGGATAAAGTTAACAAGCAGCCAAGATACAAAGGAACAAGTTAAAAAAGAGACAAAGCTTTTTAAAGTGGTTCGGCACGAAAAGGCCTACGTCCACTGATTCTCTTTGTTAATTCACTTCATATGGGCAATACAAGTTAAGAAAAGTATCGACGGAGGTGTTGGATGTTCCATGCCCTCTGGAACACCTCTCCGTCCACTGTTGACAAAATGTAGGCTCCGTTGTGGAGATCTTTATGAATTACATATGGTCCATCCCAGACTGGGTCTAGTGCTCCAGGGCGAGGGAAGATTCGTTTGAGGACAAGATCCCCTTCCTGCAAGGTACGATGCTTGACTTTGGAGTTGTATCGCGCTGCCACTTTTTGCTTGTGGGCTGCTGTTTTGAGGACTGCATCGTTTCTTCTCTCCTCGATTAGATCCAAAGACATGTGAAGGAGTTCTTCGTTCTCTTCTGGGTTATAATGGATCCGACGGTGGGAAGGCACAATAGTTTCAACTGGGAGCATAGCCTCCGATCTGTATGCCAAAGAGAAAGGAGTGTGCCCTGTCGATGTTCTGAAAGATGTGCGATAGGCCCATAGTGCCGTAGGAAGTTCATCCACCCAAGCGCCCTTTGATTTTTCGAGCTTCTTTTTGATTAGAGTTTTCAAAATTTTGTTGACTGCTTCGACTTGTCCGTTTGCCTGGGGATATGCTACGGATGAGAAATTCTTATGAATTCGGTGTTCTTGGCACCAGTTGGCGAATTCCTCACTGTCAAATTGAAGTCCATTGTCTGATATGATTTTGAGTGGGACTCCATACCTGCACAGAACATTTTTGATTAAGAAGTTAATAACTTTTGCTGAAGATACTTTATTCAGAGGTTCTGCTTCCACCCATTTGGTGAAATAATCAACTGCCACTATAGCATATTTGGCCCCGCCTCGGCCCATCGGTAGTTCGCCGATTAAGTCAATTCCCCATATTGCGAAGGGCCAAGGGCTGGTCATTTGAGTAATCTCAGTTGTTGGTAGCCGTGGAATCTTAGCAAATTTTTGGCATCTGTCACATCTCTTGACGAAATCTGAGGCGTCCTTGCTTAGGGTGGGCCAGAAATATCCGTATCGGAGTATCTTTTTTGCTAATGTTTGCCCCCCGGTGTGATCTCCACAGCTCCCCTGATGGATGTTGGATAAGATTTCCTTGGCTTCCCTTCCGGCGACACACCTTAATAATGGGTTGGAGAAACCGCGCCGATAGAGGATGTCTTCTTGTATTGTATAACGGGACGCTTTCCTCAAGATTTTCTTGACTTCATTACGCCCGTCGGGTAGTGTGCCACTTTGTAGGTAGTTTCGGATGGGAGTCATCCAAGTTGCTTCTTCGGCTGCGGCTATCAGATTCACTTGCTCAAAACTTGGGACCGTTTGCTTTGAGATGGTTACTGCCCCGAAGATGGCGATGTCTCTCATACTCGCTTGCTTTGCCAATTCGTCGGCCTCTTGGTTCTCTTCCCGAGGGATGTGTTTGACTAAGTACTGATCCAATCGGCTGAGAAGCAACTTGGTCTTCTTTAGATACGCTATGAGTCGTTCCTCTCGAGCTTGGAATTCTCCTAGTATTTGATTAACAATAAGTTGAGAATCGCTGTGAAGACACAATGAATTGGCTCCGATTTCTATGGCAATTTCTAGTCCAGCTATCACCGCTTCATATTCTGCATCGTTGTTGGTGGCAGCGAACTCCAACCTTATGGCATAGTGCAGTTTATTTCCCCTGGGAGTGATTATTACCACACCTGCCCCCGAGCCTTGTTCGTTAGATGCACCATCCACAAAGAGATTCCACTTGATATCTTCTGCTATGTCCAATTGCTCCTTATCTTCGTTGGTAGTGAATTCTGCAATGAAATCAGCCATGGCTTGTCCCTTGATGGCGGTGCGGGGGTGATAGGTGATATCATACTGACTTAGTTCAATGCACCATTTAAGTAGTCGCCCAGAAGTGTCAGGACGATGGAGTACCTACCTCAGTGGTTGATCGGTCAGGACTTTGATGGAATGGGATTGGAAGTAGTGACGTAGTTTTCGTGAAGTGATTAGTAAACAGTATACTAACTTTTCAAGTTTAGGATATCTGACTTCTGCCCCAGTAAACCTTTTACTGACGAAGTAAACTGGTCGTTGCGTGCGGTCGTCTTCCCTTACCAAGGCAGCGCTTAAAGCGTGAGATGACACAACAAGGTATAGGTATAATTCTTCGCCTTCGCTTGGGGTCGATAGTACCGGTGATTTCTGGAGGTGTTCGATTAGGCTAAGGAAAGCGGTTAAGCATTCGTCCGTCCATTCGAACTTTCCTTTATCTTTCTTTAGAGCTTCGAAAAAGGGGACGCACTTGTCCGTTGCTTTAGAGATGAATCGGCTTAGGGCGGCCACTTTTCCATTTAGGCTTTGCATTTCCTTTCGGGTGGAAGGTATCTTGATGTCCCTTAATGCTCGGACTTGTTCAGGGTTTGCTTACATCCCTCGGGTATGGACGATGAACCCTAAGAATTTTCCCGATGACACTCCGAAGGAGCACTTTAGTGGATTCAACTTCATTCCATACTGTCGAAGTACCTGGAACATTTCGCTTAGGTGGCTTACGTGATTTTTGGCTTTCCGTGATTTCACCAGCATGTCGTCCACATATACTTCCATAGTTTGTCCTATTAGCCCTGCAAACATCTTGTTGACGAGGCGTTGGTAGGTGGCTCCTGCATTTTTAAGTCCGAAAGGCATTACCTTATAGCAGTATAAACCCCGGTCGGTGATGAAACTAGTGTGGTCTTGGTCGGGAGCATGCATAGGAATTTGGTTATATCCTGAGTATGCGTCCATAAAAGATAGGAGCTTGTGCCCGGCTGTGATGTCTACAAGTTGGTCGATTCTGGGAAGCGGGAAGCAATCCTTTGGGCAGGCGTCGTTTAGGTTGGAGAAGTCGATGCAGGTCCGCCACTTCCCATTAGCCTTCTTTACTAGTACTGGGTTGGCAATCCATTCCGGGTAAACAGCTTCTCGTATGAAGTCATTGGCGAGTAGATTCTTCACTTCTTCATCGAGGGCTGCTGATCGCTCTGCCCCCATACTTCTCTTTTTTTGTTTTACAGGCGCCTTGGTAGGATCAATGTTTAATACGTGGCATGCTATGTCGGGGGAGATTCCGGTCATGTCAGCGTGTGACCAAGCGAATACATCCAAGTTGTGGCGGAGAAAATCAATGAGTTGTTCCTTTAATTCAGCTTTCAACTGGGACCCAATTTTCAGTAGTCTACTTGAGTCGTGCTTGTCTACAGATATAAATTCCATAGCCTCTGCAGGCTCGGCGGTGGCCTCCTCCTCTTTGTCCCTAGGGTCTAATTCATTGAAGGGGTCGCTGGTGTATCGAAGAGGAGGGGCTTTCTTTAGTTGCTATGCTTCAAGGCTTTTTGTGCAGAGGGCAATCTCTACACCTTTCCCTTTATCCTTCCTGTGGTTGTTGCGAAGTTCGGTTACATAGCAGTCTCGTGCAATATCCTGGTCTCCTTCCACTTCCCCTACCCCATTGTCTGTTGGAAATTTCATTTTCAGGCACCATGGGGCTAGGACAATTTGGAAGTCAGACAAGGCTGGTCTTCCTAAGAAGGCGTTGTAGGCCGAATGGTTTTCTATCAGCACAAACGTCTGTTTCCTTACAGCGGAGCGGGGATGGCTTCCAATCTCAACAAAGAGGTCCAGCTGCCCGAGGGGCATCTTCGCATCTCCAGTGAAACCGTGTAGTGGTTTATCGCAGGGAGATACATCCTTCATTGATAGCTTCATTTTGTCGAATGCGTGTTTGAACAAGATATTTACAGAGCTTCCAGTGTCTACCAGGATTCGGTAAACTTCGGCGGGACCGAGTCGGGCAGAGATAACCATGGGATCCATGTGAGGGTACTATCTTCCTTCTAGGTCACGCTTACTGAATGTGATGTTATCACTTTCTTTCCGCTTTGGGTGGCGCTCTTCTATAACCGTATTGACACAGTCTATACTGTCTCTAAGTGACTTCCCATATCTTTCCATCTCTCTCCAACTTTTGTCTGCGATCTGCGGACCTCCTGAGATGGTATGGACCACTATCTTCTCTTGACTAGAGCTGCTAGCGTTGCGGTTTCCTCTGTCGGTCCCTGGTGAGGGTAGCCTTGGGTTTTCATTGGCAGGAGCTGGAGTCCTGTCTTGACTTTTTACATAACGTTCCAGTTTCTTCCTTCTGATGTGTTCCTCAATCAGATCTCGGAGATGATGGCATTCGTTGGTATCATGTCCGTGAGATTCGTGGAAGCGGCAGAATTTTCCAGACTTCTGTGCGTTATCTGATTCTTTCTTGTATGGTGGGCGTTTGTACCTAACTTCACCTTGGGTGGCAAGGAAGATATTTTCGACGGTCTCGTTCAAAGGGGTGTAAGTGTCGAATCTTGGTCCTGGCCGATATAGGCGCTTTTCTACCTTCTTGCCCCCAGCATTGTCTCTGGAATCATTTCTTCGAACGTCTCTTGCCACGGCAGGGGCATTGCCCTGGGTCGTCCTATTTTGCTGTCCGGATGGCCCCTCAACGGCAGCATCCTCAAGCCTCATGTATTTTCCGGCTTCATGGAAGAAATCGTGTAAAGTAGCTGGTTTTTCTTTTGTCAATCTTCTAGCGAATTTAGTGTCCGAATGCACACCACTGCAGAGGGCCATTAGGATAAGCTTCTCATCGGCATCTTGAACTGCGGCTGCTGCGGCGTTGAATCTGGTTAGGTATTGCTGCAGCTTTTCTCCAGGTTTCTGTTTGACGCTGGATAAGGAATAAGCGTCCTTAGGTTGCTCCACATGAATGCGGAACTGACTGATAAATTTTTCTTTCAACATTTCCCACGAGCTGATGGATCCTTGGGGTAGATGACAGAACCAGGAGGTAGCAAGATCTGCTAAGAAGAGCGGAAAGCATTTGCAGAGTACTCCCTCTGTTGCTCCACTCATGAGCATATGCTGCGTATACCTCTGTAAGTGTACAACGGGATCGGAGGTTCCTTTGTAGGGTTCCATTGTTGGCATCTTCCATTCTCGGGGGGTGATAGCAATTTCGATATTGCGGGCGAAAGGGCTGGTTACCCTAGCGCCTATCCCTCGATCTCTTTGCTCCCGTTGGACACACTCTCTGAATAAGCGTGCCATCCTTTCATCAGAACTTGGAGCAGATAGAAATGAGTTTGGTTCTGTTCTGTGGGATTGATTCCGTCCAGACGACCTGTAGGGATGGTATCGTCTATCATTCCTCATACTTTCCAGTGGCTGCCTTTGATCTTCTGGGAGCATGCTTGGGTCAGCTACAGTTGGCCCTTACCTTGATCTCCCCCTGTTGGGTTCTGATCTGAGCACTTCCTCGGATCCAACTTCGGGCTGAACTCTAGCTCGGCCCCGTTCACTGGTGTTTCTGTGGTTAGGCAGCATGACAGGTTCAGCTACAGTTGACCTTCGCCCGGTACCTTCCCCGTTGGGTCCGGTACCAAACATTTCCTCAGGCCTAACTTCGGGCTGTGCTCGGTCTCGGCTCCTACCACGGCTACTTCTGCCGTTAGCTCCTTCGGAGAAGGAAGATCTTTGCTGTCTTTGAGATCCTCCAGACTGGGACTCGCCCCATGATTCAGTGTTGCGGTTGGATTCTTCAGCGTCCCTCAAGCGTGACATGAGATGGTCCACCAAGGCTTCCTGCTGGGACGTGAAGCGATTAGTTACTTCAACCACAACTCTGTCCAGATCTGCTCTAGTAATTGCTGCAGGCTGTTCTGTGGCAGGAGTAGTTGGGTTAGCCTGTTCTTCATTCGTTACTGTTGCTGGAGGAGGACGATTTGCTTGATTCGTGACAGCTGGATCTGGGAGACTGCTGGATGCGATGTTTTTTCCTTTGTTAACATCTTTTCTCTGTTTGGGAGGCATGTTTTCCAAGCGGCGAACGATGCTGTTAGGAAAACTTGTTAAGCGGATGAAGCTGAAGCTTCGAGCTTCTGCTTCTCAGTGAAAGCACCAAAAATGTTTGCACAAAAAATGGACAAACACCTCAAAGTTGTATGATTTAGTAGATCTTATGTTGTTCTTAGTGATTTGGGTGATTTATGCAAATATATGAAAAGCAGGGGCTAAATTGTAAAAAGACACGCAGATTTATAGTGGTTCAGCCAGAATATGCCTACGTCCACTTTATATGTTATTTCTCTTCTCTTGTTTTGATTACAAGTATAAAGCTTTGATACAAGTAAAAGAAAGTTGTTTGAAAGTTCTCTCCGTGCTTGAGCTCTCAAGAAAACTGTCCCCATTGTTGTACCCCTGCCCCTCTATTTATAGAGTGAGGCTGGGGGTAGGGGTCCAGGATATGTATAGTTGCTGATGGGCTTGGGCTGATGTGATCTGGCCTGGTATGACTTGGTTCGGCATCGCTTGGTTCGGAAGTGGTTGGAGTGTAGAGTGGACCGGTAGTTGCTTGGACCGGTGGTGGGAAGGTGAGGTTGGTCCGGTGGCATTTGGTCCGGTCGTGGTGTGAATGAGGTCTGCCAAATGGCTTCGAAGGAGGTCTGCCGAATGGCTTCGAAGGAAGTCTGCCGAATGGGGTCTGCCGAATGGCTTCGAAGGAAGTCTGCCGAATGGGGTCTGCCGAATGGATCACGCTTCCTGGTCTCGAGGTCTTCTGGGTGAGAACACGCCCAACATTACAGAAGTCAGCAATCCTAATTAACGATGATGCAATATGCGTGGCACTGACTAGGGGAGTCGACCCTGATTCCGAGTTTGGTGATTAGTTAGTGGGAAAGCTTCCTTCTATATTGGACCGTTTCTTTGCAAAGGCGGCTCAGTTTCTAAGGAAAGAGGAGACAAAGAGAACCCGGAAGAGAGATGTTGCAGGCCCAAGCGTTGAGGGAGTATAAAGTAATGTGGCAGTGAAGTAGTCCGGTGATAGTTTTGGGAAAGTTCAAATCAATGTTCAGAACAAATTGAATGAGCAGAAGAAAGGCGGAGATAGAAATCATGGCTGAAGACGGGATTCCGAAATAAGGAAGCCGAGGATCCCATCGTTTGATACATACACGTCGTTGAATACGTCACTACAGAATGTTATTTATCGACTTGTAACACTATGCAGTATAGGAAACCACCTCCGAAGTAATCGACGGAGAGGAGAGACAGTCTGGAAAGTAATGTAGATTTCATGAAAGTTATGGACATACCACGGGCAAGTGTCGTCTCCTCCGTGATGTTATTGAGAAGTTAATTCAAGAAAGAAAGTTGCAGCAATTTGTTAAAGCCCCACAGGATGGTGGGCAGGGGACATCCAACCCCAATCGAGGATAAGCTCCGCCCAGTGCTGAGAAACCTCGGTAGACAGGAGGGAGATTAGTTATTAATACCTGTTAGCACCAAAATTGGTCACTAACCTCGTAGAAGAAGATTGTGAAGAGATATAAGTGATGAAATCAAATTAAACAGAGAAGACAGTGCTAATCTAAATACAGAAAGTAAGAACACCAAATTTATAGTGGTTCAGCGTAATTGCCTACGTCCACTTTGAGGTTAAACTTTATTGATCTTCTTTATAGTTGATTACAAATACAATTCGTGAATCAAATGCTTGAATGAAGTTGTTAAGTAGAGAAGATGAGTCTTGAAAATGGCAGAGTCTCCCCGGTGTTTTCTCTCCCAAAAAAGGATCCATTTCACTGTGACCCTGCCCCTCTATTTATAGGCAAAGATGGGCTGGACTTCCCAAGTGGGCTGTTGGCCGAACACTCCAGCCCGAGTATGGTGAGCGCTGTATGCCGAACCACAGATGTGCCGAACGCTCTGACACCGAACGGCCCCTTCTATGCCGAACGAGGTGGTTGATGTTTGGGAAGTGTAGGGTGTTAGTCAGTTGAAGCCGAACGCTCTTCTAGACGCCGAGTGCCCTTACGCCGAGTACTTCTAATCCCACCAGTACTACGCCGAGTACTCCTGTATGCCGAACCACAGATGCTGTCGAGTTCTCCCTGATGCCGAACAGTCTCGTATGCCAAGCAGTCTTGACGCCGAGCGCTCTCGTTGCTGAGCACTCTGGTATGCTGAGCAGTCTTGATGCCGTGCACACTTGTTGCCGAGCACTCGTTGGATGTTGGGTGCCTCGCCGAACACTCCTGGATGTCAAGTGCCTCGCCGAACACCATGGGATGCCGAGTACTCCTGTATGCCGAGCAGCCTTGACGCCGAGTACTCTCGATGCCGAGCAGTCTTGATGTCGAACAGTCTTGATGCCGAGCAGTGGTCGACGTTGAGTGCCAGTTGACGCCGATCACTGCTGAGTATTTCGCCGAACATTACTGGACGCCGGACACTAATGGATGCCGAGTACTACGCCGAGTACTCATGGATGTCAGTTGCTTCGCCGAACACTCCTGGATGGCCAGTGCTTCGCCGAACACTCCTTGATGCCGGTCACTCTCTGATGCCGAGCACTTATTGCCGAGTACTAGTTGCCTGGTCAAATCCCCAGGAAACACTTGCCCCCCAAAGTGTATTGCGTGGCCGAACGTGATGCGCTTTGAATCTGGTACAATCTACCTCGGAGGTACCTTCTCGAGAATGCTAGCGAAGGAGGTGCAAGACGAACGAGATTTAGATGCCGAACGATACGCTCGAAGTCGAACGTACCTCGTGTGCCGAACGTCACTCTGCTACGATGTCGAACCCTTCGGTGTTGACCGGTTCTATCGGGTATAGCCTCTTCAACTTCTACCTCCCTCTATATAACCAGGTCTTCACCGTCTCTTCTCTTTTTACGCCTTCTTTTTAGTCATTCCTTAGAGACTTTCAATTCTTGCCATCCCACCAGATTTGAGACCTAATTGATCCTTCCTCAATTTCGACTTCCGAACTAGGTATCAATCCTTCTGTGATTTAGATTACTTCAACAAAAGACTTAGGTTGTTTCCATGGGAAACGTGACCTTTCCATGATCGTATAATATGCGTCGAGCAGAAATGGCTCGCATGCTTGGAGTTGTCTAGTTAGGGCTAGCTCCTTTGCGCCGAACAAGAATGGAAGGAAAAGAAAGATGGGATGCTGAACGGTGTAGTCTTCGCCGAGCGATCTGTCCTTGACGTTCGGCGCAGACGGAGATGGTGTAGGGTGAAGTTGACATCGTGGTAGAGAGCCACTTTTAGCCGAATGATAACCCAGACCGAACAGTCGACATGCCGAACATTGAATTCAGCCGAACAATTGACATGCCGAACAATACAATTGCCGAACACTCGACATGCCGAACAATACAATTGCCGAACACTTGACATGCCGAACAATACAATTGCCGAACACTTGACATGCCGAACAATACAATTGCCGAACATTTGACATGCCGAACAATACAATTGCCGAACACTCTTTAGACCGAGCAAAACACAGCCGAACAATAACCCAAGCCGAACAATACAATTGCCGAACACTTGACATGTCGAACAATACAATTGCCGAACACTCTTTAAACCGAGCCAAACACAGCCGAACACTATACTTAGGACGAATAATCTTGAATGCCGAACATTACTTAAATGCCGATCAGTATAAATGTCAAACTACACTTAGGCCGGTTACTTTAGAAATCATATGTCTTTTGAATCTGGAACTGTAATCACCTCAAGGCGGGCTTTTTGAGACGGTCAGCGATGACGGTCTTCGAAGGCGATGATGCGAAGCTAATTATTATATCTTTTAAAACATTCTCATTGTCTGTACACAATTGCTTGCACTAGTTCACACGCCACGTGGGGGGGGGGGGAACTCGTGTTGCTCAACGTTTTTCAAGTATAGCTTTCTCAAGCATTTAGCCAGGTTCATTATTTATTCGGGATGTCGAGAAAATCTAGTTCTGCCACCATATCTGACAGACCTGGGCCGTCAGCAAGGCAAGGAGCCGCTGATTCTTCTAACCCGTCAATTTCTCCCGCTCA
Organism: Allium fistulosum; assembly: GCA_030737815.1. NCBI lineage: Eukaryota > Viridiplantae > Streptophyta > Magnoliopsida > Asparagales > Amaryllidaceae > Allium > Allium fistulosum. The sequence continues at coordinate 1,137,040,301 of CM060904.1, forward strand.
TAACTTGGCGCCTGATGCTCTGGAGGCAACCATCTTACTAGACAATCCGATCGATTCTCAAGCTTCGAAGATCAACGAAGCTGCTATGAGGAGGATATGCTCTATTCACGGGATTCCTTTTGCCGACGTGTTAGTCCCTTCGAGACACGATCGCCCTCATCTGCCCCCAGTCGGGTACACTACCTGCAACAAGTTCATGTGTTGGATGGGCAGCGTGCCTCCCTTCAACTTATTTCTCCGGGACGTTCTGCAATACAGAGACATGGCTCCATCGCAACTGCACCCGAACGGTCATGCGTTTCTATACGGGACTTACTTACTCTTCATGGCCGTCTTCTCCAGACCTCCAACTCCCGGTGATATCCGATATATTTATATGTTCAAGAGACGGAAAGATAGCCCTTCCTTTATGTTCCTCGAGCCATACCACAAGTGCCAGATCTTGACAAGGGCCTGTAGCAAATTCGCCCTGTACAAACAGGAATGGTTCTATGTGCGCTGCCCTTCTGGTTTCGCTAGGAGATGGGTTGAAGGCAGTAAGTCTATCTGCTGAATCGTTATTCGTATTTAATTGGAGTCATGCTTTTCCTAACTCTTCATTTCATCTTTTCAGGTGTCAACCCGCGTCCGGAAGGCCGGGGATATTCTGAGGCTGTTGAAGCCATTAGAGCTCTTCCTGCTGAGGATCGAGACATCCGGACTATCATTTCAAATGAATTGTTGTCGGGGTTCGGCTTGCTAGCCCCTGGTCGTCGGATCAGCCTTCCAGAAGGTGTTACAATTTCCAAACCTCCATCTGGTAAAGGGAAAAAACTTGTCGGACCAGCGTCGCGTCGCGCTCCCGACACGCATGAAGAAGGCGAGCGCAAAGAGGATGATGCCCCCGAAACTCAGGGCGAGAACGTGGGTCCCGCTTGGAATCCAGCAATCGAAGTTCAGGATATTGAGACATCATCCTCCCCTTCGAAGGGAAAGAAGAAGTTGAAATACACGGTTCAAAGGGAGAAAGTTGGTGGCACCTCAAAAGTTACGCCTATCCTGCCTGAGAAAGAGGCTTCTTCGCAGCACCTGGAAAGTTCTCTGAGGGGTCTGTCCAACCTGTCCATCCCCGATGATTTGCTTAATTATGGGTTCGATGATCCTGAAACCCTCAAATTCTCTTCGCCCGCGAGGGGCAACGCAGGAGCTCAACTCCCAGCTCAAGGAGACAATACTCCGATTAGCAAAGATAAACGAACGGGTCCGTCAGGGGGAACACTAGGACACACATGCACATGCGCATTCCATAATATACTTCAAGTCTTTTTAATTCGTGAATTCTCCTTAACTCGTTGTTATCTCCATTCTTTGCAGGTGATATGGGCCGCTCACACGGACTCGATCGCCTTTAGGGGTCTTCTATATTCCATCACTCGGGACGGGATTCCGGTTCAGGCAGACGCAGGGACCGAGGTGATTATGAAGATAGGGACAATCGTCCTCGCCAGTCGTCTCACCGCAAGAAAGCACACTCTCAATCTTCCCAGTCCCGCGATCTTCCTCCTCCAACTGAGCCGGATAAAGAGAAGTCTTTGCAGAAGGGTTATCAGTCTGATGCTGCTCGAGAACAACATTCCAGTTCATCGAGTACGAGGCAAGTTCGAGAGCAACGTAAAAGAACGGAATTCTCTAAGCCTCCTCCTCCTATTCCTGCCGTGGACCCAACTGTTGCGGAAAAGATGGTCGACCTTAAGGCCAAGTTTCCGAAAATCTGTTTTGATGGCTTGAAATTCCTCCCAGCCATCCATCACATTCCTGGGCACGTGAAGCAAAGTGCCATCGCCTGCAACAATGACGTCTATGTTCAACATGACGCATTCGTGCACTTGGTGGAGAAGATCTCGGAAGTATCTGTCGAGCGTCAACACGAGATTGACCGTCTGAATCTGGAGGCTGACAGCGATAAGAAAATCATCAAACTCCAAGACGAAGAGCTCGCCTCTTATAAGTCAAAGCTAGAAGCCGCTGAACAAGGCGCAAAAGATACTGCTGAGGCAGTTACTCGCTTAGAGGTGGCTCACAAAAAGGAGCTTGACGAAGCAGTTCAGCGCAGCGGCGCCCTTGCCCTAGAAAAAGACTCTGTCCAAAAAGAAAGGGACGCGCTCGCTACTCAAGTCAAAGAGCTGAAAGAACAACTCTCCAAGGAGAAAGAAGACAAAAAAGCTGCTCAGGAAGAATCACAGCGGTATTGTGATGAGATTGTTGCTACCCGACTCCTGAAGACAAAGCTCGACGGTGAACTTGCCGGGGTCGAGAAAATGAAGGATGAGGCCCGTGAGGAGGGCAAAAGAATGGCTGTGGAGGAGCTTGATTCTCGCCTTGAGGCGGCTGTAGAGGCCGGCAGGGAAGAGGTCAAAAGTATGTTTGACCCGTTGATCGCCGAGTACGGAGCCCGCGTCCTTATGCACCATGACTTAACATTCTTGGGCGACGGCTACCTCGAATCCCTGGCTGAGGCATGGGAAACTCTGATAAAGATCAAGAAAGTCGAGTCAGGCTCCGAAGAGGTCGACGAGGATGCATTGGTGAAGGAGTTCCTGAGGGGGAATGAGCCATCGGATTTATCCGCAGCATTGGCACTTTATAGCAAAGGCTCTTCCCCTTTGAAAGAGAAGAACGACGAAGCCGGCCCGTTAGAGGCCGACAATACTACTCCTCACATCGCCGCTCCTTATGTTGCTCAATCGGCCGGTCGGTCGACGCTTGATCCATTCGAGCAGCATGCCAGTTATGATCCCGAAGATCCCAGGCTTGGCGTTCATGTGCTGTCACCTATCCTGGAGGGTGAAACCCCGCGCGCCACCGATAGCCAACCGGATCCTGGTAGGAAATTCTTCTTTCTCTAGAAGTCGAAGAGATCCCGTCATTTTTCAGCAATGGTTATTCGTTCTAATGCCCACTTCTTATATTTTCGTGCAGGTTGTTCTGACGCCGAGCTAACTCCGAGGAGCGACGACGCCAAGGAGGAAGCAGGGAAAACAAGCGACGTTGCTCACGCAGGGGTGACTCCCGGTCCAGACGCTCAAGTGATCGGGGCGCTTGATGATGACCAACTTGATACTTCGTCTCCTGCCGAAGGAAGCGACGAAGTTAAAATCACTGGCGCCTCTGAACATACTTCAGAGATGAGCATGAAGGACCGTCTCGCCGACGAGGAGAAGAGAAAGGTCAAAGTCAAAGTTGAATCTGAAGTACTGGAACTCACTGACCCGCGGAACAGACCTTTGAAAATCATTCTCCCGGGCAGGTCCAAACCACTAGATGTTCCGTCTCCTACTCCTGACTTCGTCTCTCTAGCAAGCAAAAAGTCCAAGAAAAAGCGTGAGGGAGAGGAGTCATCGGAAACACCAAAGGCAGACAAGAAGAAGAAGTCGAAGAAATAATTGATGCACTTGTTCAACAAGTTTCCTGATTAAGTTTTGTAATTGTTTTTATCTCCCATGATTTGTAGTTTGTATAGAGAGGTCTGAATTTTGTAGAAGTGATCATGTATCCCCATTTTGGACTTATTGAATAAAGTTTTAGTTTCTTTTTGTTTGAATGATTCTCTTGTCTTTATTTGGTTTGCCGACACTGCGCTCCGAGGACTTGGAGACTTGAGACTGTTCACACTCTAGTCCGCGCTCTGGGGACTTAGAGTTCTCCGTTCCGCATTCTGGGGATCCGGAGATTGGAAATCGTTTATACTCTAGTCCGCGCTCTGGGGACTTAGAGTACTCCGCTCCGCACTCTGGGGATTCGGAGATTTGAAATCGTTTACACTCTAGTCCGCGCTCTGGGGACTTAGAGTACTCCACTCCGCACTCTGGGGATTCGGAGATTTGAAATCGTTTATACTCTAGTCCGCGCTCTGGGGACTTAGAGTACTCCGCTCCGCACTCTGGGGATTCGGAGATTGGAAATCGTTTATACTCTAGTCCGCGCTCTGGGGACTTAGAGTACTCCGCTCCGCACTCTGGGGATTCGGAGATTGGAAATCGTTTATACTCTAGTCCGCGCTCTGGGAACTTAGATTATTCCGCTCCGCACTCTGGGGATTCGGAGATTGGAAATCGTTTATACTCTAGTCCGCGCTCTGGGGACATAGAGTACTCCGCTCCGCACTCTGGGGATTCGGAGATTGGAAATCGTTTATACTCTAGTCCGCGCTCTAGGGACTTAGAGTACTCCGCTCCGCACTCTGGGGATTCGGAGATTGGAAATCGTTTATACTCTAGTCCGCGCTCTGGGGACTTAGAGTACTCTGCTCCGCACTCTGGGGATTCGGAGATTTGAAATCGTTCGTACGAGTCTGCATGTTGTGAATGATAGCATAATTTATCATCCAATTAAGAGATATAGAAACTTCATAGAAAATATGGCTTCAAGCCTTTATTAACGAAAATCAACTGGATTGCTTGATTACAACTTTCACAAGGAAACTAAGTCATTATTGAATGGAAACATGCAGGAAATAACAATGCCTACAACAAGAAAGGAAAACATGCTAAATGTAATAGTGCCGCAAATGTTCACTGTTCCATGCTCGGGGGAGTGTCGCGCCATCAACGGTCGCTAGCTTGAATGTTCCTTCTCCAAGCTTCCGTTCAATGGCGTATGGACCTTCCCAGCTGGGATTCATGCGCGATGGTACCGGGAAGACTCGTTTCAGAACGAGATCACCCACATCAAAGATTCTTGGGCGGACTCTGCCGTCGTAGTAACGCTTGACTCGATGTCTGTGCGCCGCCGCCCTTAATTCAGCTTCTTCACGCTTTTCGTCGATGCAGTCCAGTGATTCCAGCAAGAGGTTTTGGTTCGTCTTGGGGTCATAGTATGTCACTCGGTGCGATGGAACTTCAAGTTCCACAGGTATAACGGCTTCAGAGCCGTATGCCAAGGCGAACGGAGTGTGGCCGGTCGTGGACTTGTGGGTAGTTCTGTACGCCCATAATGCTGTCGGGAGTTCATCTACCCACTTGCCTCCAACCTTCTCCAGACGCTTCTTTAGTATGGACTTGATTATTTTGTTAACGGCCTCGACTTGTCCGTTAGCTTTTGGGTGTGCAACGGCGGCGAACTTTTTCTCGATGCCGTACTTTAAACAGAACTCTTTGAACTCTCTACTTTCGAATTGCGTTCCGTTGTCTGTAATGATGGTGCGTGGAAGGCCAAAGCGGCATATAATGTTTCGTACAACGAAGTTAATGACCTTCTTAGAGGTGATAGTGGCCAAAGGTTCTGCCTCAGCCCATTTCGTGAAATAGTCGACTGCAACTATTGCGTATTTCGCACCACCTTTGGATAGAGGCAGAGAGCCGATTATGTCGATTCCCCAGATCGCAAATGGCCAGGGACTGATCATTTGTGTGAGTTCTGTTGATGGAGCCCTCGGGATATTTGCATATCTTTGACACTTGTCGCATTTTCTGGCGTAATCTGCGGCATCCCGATTACGGTGGGCCAGTAATATCCATAGCGGAGGATCTTCTTTGCTAGCGTTTGCCCCCCAGTATGGTCGCCGCATTCCACTTCGTGAACTTTTCTCAAGACTCGCTTTGTTTCATCATGAGCGATGCACCGCAATAATGGGACTGAGAATCCCTTTCGATACATTGATCCATCCTGTATTATGTATCGCGCGGCCTTTCGAAAGACCTGTCGTCTTTCGCTTCTTTTTTCTGGTAAAGCCCCGGTTGTCAGGTACAGTTTGAATGGGGTTATCCACGAGTCCTTCTCGATTTCTGTTTCCAACACGCGATCGATTTTCATCTCGTCTATGCTCGGGGCATGCAAGAATTCAACGGGATACAATCCCATTTGTTGAGCATCGTCGGTACTTGCGAACTTAGCCAACAAGTCGGCTTCTTTGTTCTGTTCTCGCGGGATATGTGAAATGTCATAACGCTCAAGATTTGATAGTAGTTCTTGGACCTGAATGAGGTACGGAGCAAGCTTTCGTCCTTTTGCTTGGTAGTCTCCTCGTACTTGGTAATCCACCAACTGCGAGTTACAAAAGATTTCGACTGATTCGATCCCGAGTTCTTTGATGAGCTTCAAGCCAGCGATCAGTGCTTCATATTCAGCTTCGTTGTTCGTAGCTGGGAAATCGAGCTTCAGGGCATAACAGATTGATCGGTTTTCCGGAGTTATAAGAACTACGCCCGCGCCGGAGCAACGGTCGTTCGATGCACCGTCAGTGTATAATTTCCATCGAATGGGGGGAATGATGTCGTGATCGTCCGGTTTGATGGGTATGGTAAATTCAGCGATGAAGTCTGCTAACGCTTGCCCTCGGATGGCTTTCCGTGGTAAGTACGCGATATCGAATTGGCTCAACTCGATGTTCCATTTTAGCAATCTTCCAGAAGTTTCCGGTCGTTGAAGTACCTGCCTCAGGGGTTGATCGGTATAAACACCGATTGAATGCGCTTGAAAGTATGGGCGCAGCTTGCGTGATGCAATCACCAAGCAATAAGCCAATTTCTCGATTTTAGGGTAATTCTTCTCTGCCCCCGTCAAACGCTTGCTAACATAATATACCGGCTTCTGGACTCGATCCTCCTTACGAACCAAAGCTGCGCTTATCGCATGAGGGGATATAGCCAAGTAAACGTACATCATCTCATGGTCAACCGGTTTAGATAGCATTGGTGGGCTCTCCAGATGCCTTACCAGATTTCGGAAGGCTTCCTCGCAGCTAGACGTCCGTTCAAAATTTCTCTTTCCTTTCTTTATTATGTCAAAGAACGGGATGCACTTGTCAGTTGCCTTGGATATAAATCGACTCAGCGCAGCTACTTTTCCGTTCAAGCTCTGTACCTGCTTTATAGTCCTGGGCGCTTGTACATCTCGGATAGCTTGGATCTTTTCTGGGTTGGCTTCGATTCCCCTAGCGTTGACGATGAATCCTAAAAACTTCCCTGATGCAACGCCGAATGAACACTTCAACGGGTTGATCTTCATGCCGTAAAACCTGAGTATGTCGAACATTTCAGCCAAGTCTTGAATGTGGTCGTTTGACCGCCGTGACTTCACGAGCATGTCATCCACATAGACTTCCATGGTTCTACCCAGCTGGTCCTTGAACATTCGATTCACCAGACGTTGGTAAGTTGCTCCAGCATTCTTCAATCCAAAGGGCATCACTACATAGCAATACAGCCCGACATTTGTAACGAATCTGGTGTGTTCTTGGTCCGGAATATGCATTGGGATTTGGTTATATCCTGAGTAAGCATCCATGAATGACAGTAACTCGTGTCCTGCGGTGGAATCGACCAACTGATCGATCCTAGGCAACGGGAAACTGTCCTTAGGGCATGCTTTGATCAAGTCGGAATAATCTATGCAAGTCCTCCACTTCCCATTCGACTTATTTACTAGCACGGGGTTGGAGACCCATTCCGGGTAGAGGGCGTCGCGGACGAACCCATTTGCTTTGAGTTTGTCCACCTCCTCTCCAAGAGCAGCGGACCTCTCCGGATCCATTCCTCTCCTTTTTTGCTTGACTGGGACGTATTTCGGGTCTATGTTCAACATATGACTCGTGATGGCGGGAGAAATCCCACACATATCAGAATGCGTCCAGGCGAAAACATCAAGGTTCGCCCGGAGGAAGTCGCTAAGGTCTTCAGTCATTGCGGGGCCTAGTTGTGATCCGATCTTCAGTATTCGCGAAGGGTCGTCACGGCTAACTGAAACGTCAATTGTTAATTCAGCCGGTGCCGCCTTCTCTTCCCTGGGTTTCTCATCGTCGTCTCTCGGATCTATATCTCCGTAGATCCGAGAACTATGCCCGAGCCAGGGCTCAGGCGCTACTTGTCAATTATCCGCATTGGGGATGCGGACGGGGTTGTCCGCAACCTTTCCCTTCTCCCTCCGGTGGGCCTCTCGGAGCTCGGCCACATAACAGGAACGACCAGCTGCTTGGTCACCGTGAACAATGCCTACTCCTTTGTCAGTCGGAAACTTCAAAGTTAAGCACCACGGGGCTAATGCCGCCCTAAATTCAGCCAGGGCCGGCCGACCCAAGAAAACATTATACGGAGAGTCCACATCCAAAACTACAAAGGGTAGAATTCGTACCCTCCGACGCTCGCCTTGTCCCAGTTCAACTGGTAACTCGACATATCCTACTGCATCAGTCGCAGCGCCGTTAAAGCCGTGGATACGAGCTTTGGATGGTTTCAAGTCTTTTGTCTCTAGCTTCATCTGATCGTAGGCCTTCTTGAAGATGATGTTGACTGAACTTCGACAATCAATCAAAATTCTTTTTACATATGCTGGTCCGATCGTTGCAGATATGACCATGGGATCGATGGTTGGAGCCTCTACCTGATCTGCATCTCTGTTCCTGAACACAATATCGTCTGTCATTACGCGCTGTTGCTTAGCAGGGGCTCCGTCCTCCACATTCGAACAACACTCAAAATCTGCATGCTTCAAAGAACTTGCATATCGCTCCATCTCCTGCCAATTCTTATCCGCGGGGTGAGGCCCGCCGATGATTGTATTTATGACCAGTCTACCCACGGTCCGGGCACGCTCCTCGGGATGACGTGGAGCTGGTGCACGACCTGGGTTGGACGTCCCCTATCCTCCTTCTTGTGGATCCTTCACAAATTCCTGCAACTTCTTCTGCTTGATCAACTTTTCGATAGCGTCGTGCAAGTGTCTACATTCTTCCGTATTGTGTCCATAAGTCTCATGGAAGCGACAATATTTCCCGGTCCGCTTCTGTTCTTCAGTTGATTCTTTTGGACGTGGTTTTCTGTACTGAAAAGTATTGCAGGTGGATAGGTAAATGTTCTCAAGTGGGGCGTTTAGCGGAGTGTACTCGCTGTAGCTGGGAATTCTCGACTTCCACTTTCCCGCTTCTTTCCTCTTTCCTTGACTTCTTCCTCCGGATTCTTTGGGCTGCACAGGCTTACTCTCGACATTGACTTGGACCTTTCCCGAATTGTCTCCAGATTGCTTCACAGCAATGTTGCTCTTGATTGACTCTTGGGCAGGTCCCGGTGCCTTATCTCGTCGTACCCACCTAGCTTCTTCTCTTCTTATGAACTGGTGTGCCTTGGAGTAGAAACGCTCTAGCGTAGCCGGAGGTTTTCCTGCCAGCCAGTCTCCAAACTCAGAATCCGGATCTACACCTCTCATTACAGCCATTAGAATTGCATGGTCATTGGGATTACTGACTTCAGTTGCCGCAACGTGGAATCTTTGTAAGTACTCCTTCAGCGACTCTCTGGGATTTTGGAATACACTTGACAGAGACATCACGTCCTTCGGGCGTGTAGTGTGTATCCTGAACTGCTCAATAAACTTCTTTTCCAACTCCTCAAAGCTTGATACGGATCGCGGAGGAAGTTGGGTGAACCACATAGTAGCGATCCCAGATAGAGTAATCGGAAAGCACCTACACTTGGTGGCATCATTTGCTCTGGCTGAATCCATCATCCATTCATACCTCATTACATGTTGTCTGGGGTCAGTCTTTCCTTCGTATGCAGGAATGGTTGGCATGCTAAACTTCTTGGGGTACGCCGCTTGCAGCACAACATCCGTGAACGGAGTATGACTTCTTGACACTCCCCAGTCGTCATTTGATAAGCCCTGATTTTCTTTCATCAGTTGCCTGATCATGGCTGTCAGATCGGGTGTCTGTATAGAAGCTGGGAGGTTGGAGTCAGTTCTACGCGCCTGTCCATGTTGATGCCTCCTTTCCTGGCGATCTGCCAATCGTGCGTCGTGAGGTTCAACATTGTTTGCATTTTGATGATCTGGAGCTCCATCCTCCATCTGTACTCCGATTCGGAAGCTTCCAGTTCTGGCTTGGTCGCGGTCTCCAGCTGTTCGAACAGCAGCATCCGCCCTTGCAGCTTCAGTCTTACGGCATCTACGCCTGGGTGGTTCATCAGAAGAAGTAGAGCTGTCAGAAGAGGAATAAGCAGCTGGATTGCCCCCAGCATTTTGTTGCTGCTGTTGAGTGAGTTGTGCCATCAGGTTGGCATTAGCTTGCATCTGTTCTCCCAGTTGTCTCCTACTTTCCCTAAGTTCTCTCATCAAGTCATTGAACTCCACTCTGGTGACAACTGGAGTCTGTTCTTGAGCGGCAATCCCTGCACTCGGGATCGCTGGTTGATTGCTAGGTCCTGCTTGTTGCACGCTAGCAGTCTCTCGGGCATCCGCATTAAGAGAAGCTGACCTGGTACGTGGTCTTGCCATTGTAGAGTTATTGGTATGAACTCTGAGTAGAATCAACGGATGTCCTATTAGTAAGTCGGATCTTCTTTGGGGGATTTGTTCAATCCAGTAGCTTCAAAGCAGATCCTTGAGGTCTGAGAATTCGATTCTCAGTGAAAGCACCAAAGTGTTAGCACCAAAATTGGTCACTAACCTCGTAGAAGAAGATTGTGAAGAGATATAAGTGATGAAATCAAATTAAACAGAGAAGACAGTGCTAATCTAAATACAGAAAGTAAGAACACCAAATTTATAGTGGTTCAGCGTAATTGCCTACGTCCACATTGAGGTTAAACTTTATTGATCTTCTTTATAGTTGATTACAAATACAATTCGTGAATCAAATGCTTGAATGAAGTTGTTAAGTAGAGAAGATGAGTCTTGAAAATGGCAGAGTCTCCCCGGTGTTTTCTCTCCCAAAAAAGGATCCATTTCACTGTGACCCTGCCCCTCTATTTATAGGCAAAGATGGGCTGGACTTCCCAAGTGGGCTGTTGGCCGAACACTCCAGCCCGAGTATGGTGAGCGCTGTATGCCGAACCACAGATGTGCCGAACGCTCTGACACCGAACGGTCCCTTCTATGCCGAACGAGGTGGTTGATGTTTGGGAAGTGTAGGGTGTTAGTCAGTTGAAGCCGAACGCTCTTCTAGACGCCGAGTGCCCTTACGCCGAGTACTTCTAATCCCACCGGGTACTACGCCGAGTACTCCTGTATGCCGAACCACAGATGCTGTCGAGTTCTCCCTGATGCCGAACAGTCTCGTATGCCGAGCAGTCTTGACGCCGAGCGCTCTCGTTGCTGAGCACTCTAGTATGCTGAGCAGTCTTGATGCCGTGCACACTTGTTGCCGAGCACTCGTTGGATGTTGGGTGCCTCGCCGAACACTCCTGGATGTCAAGTGCCTCGCCGAACACCATGGGATGCCGAGTACTCCTGTATGCCGAGCAGCCTTGACGCCGAGTACTCTCGATGCCGAGCAGTCTTGATGTCGAACAGTCTTGATGCCGAGCAGTGGTCGACGTTGAGTGCCAGTTGACGCCGATCACTGCTGAGTATTTCGTCGAACATTACTGGACGCCGGACACTAATGGATGCCGAGTACTACGCCGAGTACTCATGGATGTCAGTTGCTTCGCCGAACACTCCTGGATGGACAGTGCTTCGCCGAACACTCCTTGATGCCGGTCACTCTCTGATGCCGAGCACTTATTGCCGAGTACTAGTTGCCTGGTCAAATCCCCAGGAAACAATACCATTGTTGGAGGACCATATACGACCGACCAAAGCTGGAATGAAATGGAGCGTTATGTGAATGCTATCAGACATGTTGACATTGAATGTTGCTTGAACATGAAGGACTGCGCTCCAGCAAAGCAGTAGCGAACTATGATAGATGATATCATATTTTTGAGTAGAGATGTGGACAAGGTGGAGGCCTCTACGATCGACCCAATGGTGTTCTCAGCCATGATTGGCCCCGCCTTGGTGAAAAAGATTCTGATTGATTATGGAAGTTCTATGGATATCATTTTCAATAAGGCATACGACCAGATATTATAGGAAGCCAAAGATCTAAAAACGTGCAAAGCCTATATTCATAACTTTAATTGCAACGGAAGTGATATGCTATATCGAGCTATCGGTGGAGTTAGGAGACGGCAATCGAAGGAGAGTGTGGGTGATGCCATTTGTTGTGATAGATGTGAACACTTCGTACAATGCTTTTTTGGGCCAACCGGCACTTAATGAATTCGGGATAGCATCACCTCTTGGTGTTTGACACTCAAATTCCCAATAGAGAATGTCGTAGAAATTATCCATTGAGATAAGGCGATTGGACGTACCTATGTGGATGAGTTGAGAGACACTCAGCGAAAGGAGAAAGGAAAGGATGTGGAGATTCCTCTCTACATCAAAACTAATGAAACTTAGCAATCAACATTTGAGCCTTGGCTCAGGCACCATTGTCGGTTCTATAAAGATATATATATCCAAGAGATGAAGAAGAGGAGCTTAAAGAAACCAAGGCTGCATCCGCTAAGCCGACGATCGACATCACGGTCAGCCATGACGACCCATCGCTAGTCTTGAAGATCGGATCACAGCTCAGTACTACGATGATGAAGGAATTAGCTGGTTTCTCCGAGCGAATCTTGATGTGTTCGCTTGGACCCATTCTGACATTTATGGAATCTCATCAACCATTGTGAGCCATGCATTGAATATCTACCCAAGGCATGCCCGGTGAAACAAAAAACAACGCGGAATGGATCCGGAGAGATCTGTTGCACTTAAAAAGGAGTTAGATAAACTAAAAAACGATGGGTTTATTCACGACGACCTCTAACCGAAATGGGTATCCAATCCAGTTCTTATGAGAAAAAATAATGGAAAGTGGCGGACATGCATCGACTACTTAGACCTGAATAAAGCATGCCCGAAGGATAGCTTTCCACTTGAAATGCTGGTAGACTCCAGATAAAATCAGATCTCGATGCACGTCCTAGACCAGGAACACACCAGCTTCATTACCGACATAGGATTGTACTACTATGTTGTGATGCCTTTTGGACTAAAGTATGTAGGAGCTACTTATGAGAGACCGGTTAAGGGGATGTTCAAAGATCAGATCAGGTGATCAATGGAAGTATGTGTAGATGATATATATGCTCATGAAGTCACAGCGATCAAATGACCACATCGATGACTTGGCGGAGATGTTCAATGTTCTCCGAAAATATGGGATGAAACTTAACTCCTTGAAATGCTCTTTCGGCATTGCGTCAAGGAAGTTCTTGGGTTGCATTGTCAACTCTCGTGGAATTGAGGCCAATCCCGAGAAGATTCAAGCGATCATAGATATTCAAGTACCAAAGACAATTAAGAAGGTGTAGAGCCTAAATGGGAAGGTCGCCGCCCTGAGCTGATTCACCTCCAGAGCCATTGATAAGTGCATCCCTTTTCTGACTTGATCAAGAGAGGGAAAAGGAACTTTGAATGGACGCAGGATTGTATTGATGCATTTCAATCTATGGTACATCACTTAGAGAGACCCCTCCATCTTGTCCAAGCCGCTGGATCATGAAGACTTGTATATTTACTTGGCAATGTCAGTACATGCCATAAGTGCCACACTACCACGCGAAGAGGATCAGATCCAGAGGCTAGTGTATTATGTTAGCAAGCGATTGACGGGTGCTGAAAGGAACTATCCGAAACTAGAGAAGCTCGCATAATGCTTATTTTGCATTAAGAAAGCTCCGCCCTTATTTCCAGGCTCATCCCATCAATGCCTTCACCGACCATCCATTATGACAGGTCCTACAACGACCTGAGACATCTGGAAGGTTACTTAAATGGAACATTAAATTGAGCTAGTTCGATATCACTTATCTCCCTCAAAGGCCCATCCAGGGACAAGCACTAGCAGATTTCATAGTTGAACGACTCTCCGAAGAGCAGTGGAGAACCTACCATTCGATGGAAGGTGTACACAGATGGAGCATCTAACGATTGGTGTTCTGGTGATGGGGTCGTACTGGTAACTCCTGAGGAACGTTCAATCTGCTATGCCCTGAAACTTGACTTCCCTGCAATGAATAATGAAGTTGAATATGAAGCCTTGATCGATGGGTTTAAACTTGCTAGAGAGCTGAGAGTAAAGGCATTGCTAATATTTTGTGATTCCTAGTTAGTAATAAACCAAGTCAGGGGAGTATATCAGACCAAAGGAGCGCGACTTGTTCCTTACCTCAACCGAGTCCGAGAGTTGCTAACTGATTTTGAACATTACACTATTACACACATCCCCAGAGAATAGAATGAAAAAGTCGACTCACTGGCTAGTCCTGTGGTTGGACGAATTATTCGAAGAAGATCGTTTAACTGTAGCAAGAGCACGAAAAATTGAACGCTTCTTATCAATGCACAACAAATGGGCTTGGTCCCAGTTGAAGTACTTAATGCTCCGAGCATTGTCCAAATGGAGATTGATTAGGTCTTAGAGATGAAGGCCGAGAAGGAGTCGTGGATGACTCCGATTAAAGACTATTTGCAAAAGGGAATCCTTCCCGAATGGAGGAATAAAAAATGATAGATTCTTCATAAAGCTTCACTACACATCTTTCAAGAAGGAATCATGTACAAGAAGGGCTTCTCCATGCCCCTGCTTCGGTGTATCGCCAACGATGAAATCAAGCGAGTATTAATTGAAGTCCATGAAGGAGAATGTGGCAATCACACTGAAGTACATACCCTAGTAAAGAAGATACTCTACTATTGTTATTTCTGGCCAATTATTAATCGAGATGCAGCTGATTATGCTAGATGATGCGACAAGTGTCTAATGTTTGCAAAGATTCCGAGAGCCCCGTCGATGGAAATCACTTAGATGGTCAGTCCATGACCGTTTTCTTCTTGGGGTATTAACGTCATCGGCTCCTTATCGATTTTCAAAGGTAGCCTGAAGTACGCCATCGTAGTTGTTGATTACTTCACTTAATGGGTTGAAACCGAATCTTTGGCCATGATCACAATGAAGAGAGTAATCAACTTTATGGTTTGAAACATCATACGTCATTTTTGCCTCCCCCGAGCAATCGTAACTGACAACGGGACCCAATTCGACGATGTAGAATTCATAGACTTCTAGCGCCGGCATCATATTGAGAAAAGATTTGCGACAATTGCTCACCCTCAAGCTAATAGATAGGTCGAAGTTGTTAATAAAATCGTAAAGTCCATTCTAAAGAAGCTTTTGGAAAAGGCTAGAGGCAAGTGGGTTGATGAACTCCCATCAGCATTATAGGCATACAGAACCACCCACAAGTCCGCAACTAGCCACACTCTAGTCGCCTTTGCTTACAGCTCTGAAGCCGTGATTCCCATAGAACTTGAAGTCCCTTCTCATCGAATGACTTACTATGACCCTAGAACTAATAGAGATCTCCTTTTGGAATCTCTAGACATGGTTGATGAGAAGCTCGAAGAAGCTGACTTGAGGGCAGTTGTACACCACCACCGAGTCGTCCAGTACTACAATGTTAAAGTTCGACCTAGGACCTTTGAAATTGGCGATTTGGTCTTGAAAGGGATCTTTCCTAGCCCCGAAAACATGAGTCTAAGTTGGGAAGGAACATATGTCATCAATTAAAAGCTTGGAGATGGAACTTTCAAGCTAGCGACTATCGATAGCACGCCACTCCCTAGAGCATGGAGTAGTAGGCATTTACGATGCTATTTCGCTTAGTTTTGTTTCATTCAGTTGTATTTCATTTAGAATTTGCTTTTGTAGTTGAATTCAAAACCATGTAATAAGACAGACTTTGTCGCTTCTTTTGTAGGTTGCAATAAAATTTGAAGTTTGCTCACTATTTTTGAATTGTTTGTGCATAATATAATAATTGTAATATACGACCAACTTACATCTACATATGCCTAATGTAAACCGTCAAGTACTCGGAGTTTGGTGCCAACCAAATACTCGGGTCCATAATTTAATTAAAGAAAAGGAATCCGATTCGATCGTTCATCCATCAACTCTCACTTGCAATCCAACGAGCTGAGTATAAAATAGGGAACATGAATGGTCGGCCATCCGTTAACTAACTCCGTCTCCTGAATCGACGGGAAGAAGGTAAAATATGGGTGGTCATGATACAACTAACCACTCTTCGACTTTTTCCCCAAACTTGGGTGCAAGGGAATTAATCAAAGGAAATGCGATTCGACCATTTCCCAGAACAACTTCAATACTTAGAGTGTGGGCTAGATTATAAACATCAAACGGGTGTGATTGACTGCCCATCAGCTAACTCTGATCCCCAGAGTGCTTATAAGGGTATAAACAAAATGAATGAGTAGGGTTCGACTATTCATACTCCAACTCTGGCCTGAACCCAACAGGAGGAGCATATACTCATCATGGATGGGACCCGACCATCCATGAACTAACTCCGCCAACCCAAGACTGGGGGCAAGAGTATAATCACTTAACCATTGAACATAACAGTGTAACACTGTGGCTCACACCTAGTGTTTGATACGATTTAAGGCCACGACTGAAAGGAGACCGTGAGATGGATTTGTCGGATGGAAGCCGGAAGCAACGAGTGACCGAAAGACATTAGAACTTGAATAACGAGTGATGAATTACAAGTTCATTGAATGGAAAACGTAATAGCTCGAATAACTAAACAAGTTTCATACAAAAGCTGAACAGAAATGAAAGAGTTTTTATTTACATACTGAAACTTGGAAGCTAAGTACAAGTTTATTTCAGGAACTAAAAGCCAAAAGCAGGGGCCGTACCCACATAAGTGCAACCAACAAATATAAACTAGCTACCTAGCTACGCACTATCCAAGCTAGTTCAACGGCTATTTCTCATCTCTTTTGGGCTTCTTTGGAGTGTTCTTCAAGTTGGACTCTCCAAAGCTACCACCTCGTCCTCTCCTCTTCGACCCTCTTTTTCCCTTACTACCCTTAGGAGAAATGGTTTTAGAGAAAGAAGTAGAAGTAGTCTTGCTTTGGGATACAGAAGGGTTGACTTCCTCAAGAGTGACATCGCCCGGTAGTATAACTTGGAGTGGAGTAATATCCACTTCAACACTCTCCTACTTAGCTTGCAAATCCAGCTCCTCCTTTTCAATGCGATCCTTCATGCTAAGTTTACCAATGTGTTTGGAGGCATGAGTCGTTATGACGTCCTCTGTTTCATCTTGGCCCTACTGGTAATCAGTCTTTTCTTCATTCAAATTCCCTATGACTTTAGCATCCAGCTCGGGAGTCTTGGTAGGTTGATCGGTAGGAGCCACTTGTACAGTGACGTTCGTACTGGACCCCCGTGGTCAACACCTGCTGTCCCAGGGTAACGTCATCATCGGGGGCATGGATAGATGCAGACGGACTGGTTATTTCATGAAGACCAATGGGTAAGCCCATGACTATCAGGCGTGAGAATTGAACCTTCTCAAATGTCGGAGAAGTAAGAGATATACCTCCGCCAGATTGGCCTTCGGTCATAGTTGGAGTGCCACCTTCCAAAATCGGAGATAGCCCAAAAGATTTATCCATCCCTTGCTGATCAGGATCGTAGCCCGCATCCTTTTTTGGGGCATGGGAAAGTGAAGCACTAGTTGCTTGAGCAGTAGGAGGGTCTTTGAAACTAGATCCCAAGGCCTCACCGCCATCTTTCCCCTTTCCGGTGGTCACTGGCTCATTGAGTATACTGAGCCGAGTAGCCCTGAGTTCATCAGGCTCTTCATTGCATAAGATTTCACATATGAACTGCTCCTCATCCACTTCAGCACCATCGAGGGACCTCCTTTTTAGATCTACAATATGGTGCCAGGCTTTGACGAGTGACTTGAGATACCCCTCTTCAAGAAAGTGGAGGTGGCGATTCATAAGGACGCATGCATTGTAATATATTAGCAACGGATCAAACTCGTCCTTTATCTCTGTTCGACCAGCCCCCCTAACTTGTTCCTTAAGGGCCTCTATCTGCGCAAGTTGTCAGTCAGCCTCTATTTTAGTTTTGCGAGCCTCAACGATTTCCTTGCAGTATCGTTAAGGCTCCAACCGAGGCTCAAGTTTCTCTTGCTTTTCCTTCTCAAGCTCCTCCTCAAGCTATTTAAGATGAAGGGCCAAGGAATCATTGTCTTTTTTCAGCACATCCTTCTCCTTCTATAAAATGTCTTTTTCAGAACTAAAGTACAACTACGACGAACGGCGGTATCCGGTCCAGCTCAATGCACTTTCATTAAACGCTCGACGGCTTTAGAAGACTCGGTAGCTTTTTTCTCAACATCGACCAACTTTGTAACAAACTACTTGACCTCCTCATCCAAGTGCTTAATGATGTCTTTGTCGTGGATTGCCTTAAAAGTTAAGTGATCAATTTCATGTTTCCTTCCCATCGACACCTTAGAAATTCTCTCATCCACACCGAGAGTTGTACTGTGCTAAACATAGATGTCATTAACACAAGAGAGCATGGTGTCCTTGGCCTCTGGAGGAATCAGATGCAAAGTGAGAACAAATATGAACTCATCAAAACATAACTTTGGGAGTGTGGCCTTGAGCTCGGCCATCTTCTCAGCAGTTGTCGCATCAAGAGTAGTTGGGGCTAAGAGGGCCCATTTGTTGTGCTTGCAGGATGAAGTATCAAGACCTACTGCACCAAATTGGAGTTTCGAAGATCGATGAACGCTAAAAGAACCCAAATGTTGCTCGGGCACAGTAGCTGAAGTGGGAGCATATGGCGGCGACTTTCTACTACTATGTATAGTCGGGTGTTGACCTACGCCCTTGTAGTGAGAAGACTGAGATTTTGACTTATGCCTGGATGACGAGTCCTTGGATTGGTGGCTTCAGTCTTGGTCTTCTCTTTCTTCATGACCTTCACTATCTCGACCAGGGTCTGGACCTCGACTGGGCCCAAAAAAACATGGCTTGAAGTATGCTGATCTCTTCAAGCAATCATAGTTACAGACGTGTTCTATCAAGCCTACAAACAAAATGAAAATGTGAATCACTGGAGTTGAAGGTAGATAAGTGTCGTGCGGTGTAGTACATGTGATCGTGATTGTCCTACTATCCTCCCCAACGGACCAGTTTCTGGAGCTTTGATTGTTGGAATAATCTCTCCTATGCTAGTTGGAGGAACATCAACGCCGAATCGTATAGGAGTTTCGGAGCCCCTAGGCTTAAATTGGCGAAATCATACTTACCAACATCATTTGGAATTAGGATGTCAAACAGCCCCTAAATAAATTTTCTGGAGGCAGAGAGCTAGATTGATCTATAGCAGCAAAGGTTGACTTGGATTTCTTGGGGACCAGCCCTCTATGAAGCTTATAAATGAGCCTCTTTCTTCTTCTCTTCTCCTCTTCTCTTCTTTGAGGTGGGAAGTAGTGGCTCTTGGAAGGATCTAACCGCGGGCTCATGACTTGAACTCACATCATCACAACCAGGCTCATTAGCATCGCCCCTCACCTCGCCTTCTTTGGTGACATCCTGAGCTCCTTCAATTAGGGGAATGACAGGATCAACTTCATTACCTCCCTGTCCAATGGCGCCACTTCTTTCTACAACTTCCTCATTGGTGTTTCTTGGCAGTCCCGTGTTGCAGCCTTCTTCTAATAAGTCGAAGATAAAAAGGCGCCCGTCGGTAAGAAGAGATCTGATGTCCCTATCCGTCATTGGTATATTTTTTAACATTAAAACCACCTTCGATTACATGTCATTGGTAGGATGCGGATGGCTACCTGCAATGTTCAATATAAAATGATTAGTTCAACATACGACTTGAATAAAAGCACTTAAAGTTTAGTTTGTAGCGACACTTACACCTTTCCAGCCACCGTCTTGCAAAATCAGGTGGGCAGCGCACACAGAACCATTATTCTTAAAAGCCCTCAGTTTGTTTCAAGCACCAGTTATGACCTATAAGTTAGTGACTGACTCAAAGAAAGTGTACAGGAGGCTTCCCTTTCGCCGCTTGAGATTGTAAATAAATCTGATGCCTTCTGGAGTCGGCTCATGAT
The DNA here is from genome assembly GCA_030737815.1 of Allium fistulosum. Taxonomy (NCBI): domain Eukaryota; kingdom Viridiplantae; phylum Streptophyta; class Magnoliopsida; order Asparagales; family Amaryllidaceae; genus Allium; species Allium fistulosum. The sequence continues at coordinate 1,137,060,115 of CM060904.1, forward strand.
ATAAGAATTTGAGCAATATTATATATGTGTAGTGAAGAAACGCGTAGCAGTTCGGATGCAGCTAAGCCGGTGCCAATCTTAAACAATGTAACATTTTCCAATGAATGGATTGAAATGCGGAATGAAACCTGCCCAGCACATAAACTTGTTGCATGCAGTATACCCCTCATAGGACAAGTGACCTTTATCTTTACGAGACAGAACTTGAACGTCCTCGAATGGGATCCCATGTTTAATGCACAATCTGCAGAGAGAGGCCTCATTGACCTTTAAAGCCACTGAATCCTCCGGATCATTTAAAAATATGCATCTTCTAAAGTGCCAAGAGCTGGCTCGATTTTTGCTTCTAAGTTCGAAGGAATTTCTGGCACCGTTGAGAACTTTCGGGCTGTTCAGGTTGATGGCCAGGAGAGTTTCAAGCAGATATTATTGTGGAGCTAGACTCAACATCAGGATTATTGTGTGAAGTAGTTAATTCAGTGCCCATAGTAGCTAAACGCTCCGAGCACTATAAGAAAACCTACTTTTGCTTGCAATTATTGGTAGCGTTTGTGGTGTAAGTGCAACAAATATTAGCTTTTCCTTTTTTTTCCTCCTTTAATTTTAGGGTTGCCGCCTTATACTTTGTATCGATACAAAACTTGTCACGTTTTTTTCCTCCTTTCCCTCCACGGCTTCTTTTTCCCTCCACTGCTAAATTATTTCCCCCTTTCAACAAAATTTCCCTCCTCTCGCTCGTTTCAACTGTCGTATCAACTATCACATCGTCGCCGCACGCTACTTCTTGTATCAGCTCCCATCACGCTACCTGGTCGATCCGCTCCCATCCACTTCGTCTCCTCTCCTTTTCGTTCACACCCTAAATCTACAACTTAGGTAATCGCGTTTACAGTTTACAAAATTAAGTAATTATTATGCCGTTTTGATGTTGAAAACCTGGACGAATTGTTAGTGTTTTACCGATTTGATGTTGAATATAAATTAATTAAGTTCAGATCATGTTAGATGTTGAATTTGATGAATTTTGTGATGTTTGATGAATTAATATTTCACGTATGCAGGTATTGAGTTGTTGATTTATCATAGAGATTACATACTTGAGGGCATACTCAATCTTCATTATGAAGGTATCCAATTTGTCTTTTGTTTTATTTTAGAATTTTAGAAATTGCATGTGTCTAGCATCCTTCTAAAATACTGAAAATGCTTGCTGTTTTCGATTCAACGGTGGCAAAGATCCCAGAGGGACTCAAATCAGAAGGTGGCGGCGGTGAGATCTGCGGCGGTGCAGCTGCGATAGTGAATCAGTACTCGGCGGTCAAAGAAGGGGCAGTGACCATAAGCCTTGGCCCTTCTGTCTCCTTAGCATACTCCACGGAGAAACAGAATCCTTTTATTCCTAGTCTCTTTGCTTCCATTGATGATATATTTTGTTCATTCTAAGGACACTTTGCAAATTTGCCACTGCTGAAGCAACAATACGGACTGGGAAAGACTACCAATGAAGCCATTACTGTCATTGAAGCATATAGGACATTAAGGGATAGTGGTCCTTATCCTGCTGATAAAGTTGTGAGGGATTTTAATGGAAAATTTGTGTTTATACTTTTTGATAGCTCAACAAAAACAACCTTCATTGCTGCAGATTCTGAAGGTGGTGTTCCTTTCTTCTGGGGAATAGATTCAGAAGGTCATATGATTTTTTCTGATGATAAAGAAATTGTGAAGAAGAGTTGTGGGAAATCCTTTGCACCTTTCCCTAAAGGTTGTTTCTTCACAACTTCCAAGGGTTTGCAAAGCTTTGAACATCCTTTTAATAAAGTGAAGCCAGTACCTAGGGTTGACAGTCAAGGACAAGTATGCGGTGCAAATTACACAGTGGATAAGCAATCGAAGAAGGATACTTCGAGAATGCCAAGAGTAGGCAGTGCGGCAGATTGGTCTTCTCAATACCGATATGCAAGTATTATCTGACTAGACCTAAAATTTGTATTGTTCTACATATTGGTCGCTTTGAACTATTTAGATGCTTAAACTTATTGTAAGCCTTTACCTTATGTTATCTCGAAAAAAAAAGAAAAATAATAGCATCCTTCTAATGAATTTTAGAATTTTAGAAATTGCATATGTGTCTAGCATCCTTACAATATTCTAAGTAGACATTAGGTGAAAGGTGTTTGCTGATATTAGACTTGTTGGTTTAGGTAGGTGTAAAATATATAAATTTATTAATGTGATACAAGTAAGATATTATCTTATTTACTGAAAGATATAAAAATAAAATTAATGGACAGCCTTAACATTAATTTTTGAAAGAAATACCTCCAAGTATTTGTTTATATCAGTACATTGAAACACATGTTGAAGTTAGACATCAGCCTCTTTATATATGATTGCTCTTTTAGGAGTCGAGTTATCTTGCTCGAAGTATTGTCCTTCATTGTCTTATTGCATCATAACCTTTTGTTATAAATAAAATTGAATGATTAATAATAATAATTAAATAGAATGTGTGAACAATATTTACAAAGACACATGGACATAATACTTCTTTTAGTTGGTTCAAAGATTAGTCAGTAGATGAACTTATGCTTATTGATAGAATTTAGGGCTCATAATGATAATTTGTTAAGACAAAAAAAATATTTTGACCATGGTAATTTACACTTAAGTAATCTGCAACATTGATCAAATTACGCTTTTGAATGAGTTTGAATGCTATCACATTAACTTATCGATTTAATCAAAATCAGGATATAGCAAAATATCAGTCAGAATGGATATAAATGTGCAATATGGTTCTAGGAAGACAACCTTAAAGCACAAAATTAGGTAAAACCAATGATAATCTAAACCCAGTTTGTAACCCGGTTATTTTTTACGCTGTCTCTAATATAAACCCAATTATAATCTTGGTTAATCCCTGTTATTTTGTACACTATCTAGCATCCTTCTAATGTATTATCAAAAAATACATGTCTGTTATTTTTTACAACGGATAGACACGTAAAGTCTAGCTTAATAACACAATGGTTAAATACATGTCAAATACATGTGAAACATTTAAGTTCATGTAAAAAATCTAGCTTAATAACACAATGGTTAATTGTTCCAGAAAGAAAGCAATGGAGAAATTTTCAATCAGAAGTATTCTAACTGAAAGATGAAAGTTCTAACTGAAAGATGAAAGTCTGAAGGTCAGATTAACTGGTTGAAAATATCATAAGAAAGTGTACATAGAAACCAATGAATTTCCCCAAGCATTGTTTTACCTTTTGAAGATAGAATCTTGTTCTTATGAGGACCACTATGTAAAATTTCAACGTTGAATTCTTTAGGAATTGTGTCTGCACTTGGAATCTCGTAATCCCATGTCCCTTCTGTAATCACAAGTCCTTCTGAATCTGTTTTGCATTCTTCGTAAAGAAAGAAACCTATGCCTTGAACAAATGAACCTTCAATCTACACAAAACAAAATGTACATGAGATATGAACATTCAACATACATAAAGAATTTCAAACAGAAACATACACAAAATTCTTAGGAGATAACTTGATTTGATCATAATTGCATGGATTGTTTAAAGTTATTTTGCATGGGTTCCTATGCTTATATTTCCAGTGTATTGATGCATGTATTTATCTTACTATATCCTTCACCTAACTAGTAATCTGCCCTTGTATTCAAATTAATACAACATTTTTGAAGTATAAATGTTATGTTTAATTCTAGTTTTTGAAATAAGAAAATCAAATTTTCCTATTAACTGATGTTGATGGTTTTATAATTTAGGAAGGAAATGAATGGGCTCTGCAACTCCTATCTGTGGCCTGCCTTTCCATAGCTGCAAAAATGGAAGAGACGTTGGTGCCATCTCTACTTGATCTACAAGTATGTGCACACATATTTTAAAATAAATATATTATTTATAGTCTAATTATGTTGAATAAAATAGTTAGTTTAATGATGTAGGTGGAAAATGCAAGTTTCTTTTTTGACCCTAGAACAGTCTGTAAGATGGAAGTCCACATATCATCAAAACCATGTAAACAAAAATAATTCATTTCATAAAAACTGTAAGAAGTTTTCACAATCAAGGGAACATGACTTTAGACACACTAAAACCCCACATAAAATCTCCTACCAATTGTAGGCAAGTTCTTCACTGTTTTTGGATCAGCATGGTTGGTTAACATTTGTATTGACCAGGAAAAACTTGGTACACTTTAAATTTGGACAGTCATATTTTGTGGATAAGAACATAACTATTGAATATGGTCATATCATTGAATACAATGGTGTCATGTCAACAATATTTTGTGGATAAGAACATAACTATTGAATATGGTCATATTTTGTTGATGTCTTTTTTGGGCAATTTTTCACTGCATTTTAATCTGAAATAAAGATGATAAAATGCTCTGAACTACACTGTTCATTGTCCGTGTTTTAATCAGACGATCTCATTTCCATATTTTTCAGCTTTGCGTATATAGATGAAAAGGTTCAATGGTTAAGATCAATTGATGCATTTAGTCACATTGGTGTGTGAATATATGCAGGTACGAATGCAATCTCTCTACTTTCTTATGTATATTGTAATGGATTAAAGAAGATAAGTACTGTTGGCTTATTATTATTTGTCTAGATTTTAAAGAAAGCTTACATTTTATTTTTTTCATCTTCATAGAAAACAACCTATACCAGTTTCTTTCAAGTTCCAGTCCAGGTCACAACCTTTAGGAATACTATTGAAATTTGAAAGATAGTGAAACATGCACATTATGCATTTATGTTTGATATATTTGTCGGTTTTTAATTGTTGTTTAATATGAAGTAAATTATAAATTATTCTATAGCATGTAGAGAACCTTAGAGGTTACTAGTATAATAATACAACGGTGGAGAAATTGACTGCCTGAAAGTATAATTTTAAGAAAATATTTATTAGAAACCTACCCATAAATTGATGTGCTTGCAATTTCTGTTTCTTGCCAGCTAGTTGGATTCTTTGGCTAATATCTTGTTCGTTATAATTGTTTGCACAATGTAAAAGCTTACTTGTACTAATTTTTCTTCATAGTTCTAATTTCTTAAAAGCAACTCCATCATTGTTCAATTATAAATAACTTATATGTTAAATGACACTAAAAAATATTTTGTTTATTATGAAGTTCATTGAGAATGTGCATGGTGATGAGCCCATGGGTTGAGAATTGCTCATACTTCTTGCAAATTGGTTGTGTGATAATTATATGATGGGGAAGGCAAGTGGTTGCAGTGCACAGTAATGTGGTGTGTAGGATGGGGTATGAGGGTAGGGTCAGTTTGTATAGGTTGAAGGCAGGTTGTAGTGCAATTGGTTAAGTTAGGAGCAGTAGTATGAAGTGATGGTGCACTGTCAATGATGAAGACAAGCAGTTTGTGGTGATGTAGGAAGATGGTCGGGAGGAACAGTGAAAAAAGGCAGTATGCAATGGGAAGTAAGCAAGGTTGAATGTATGTGCAGGGATGGTATGGAAGTGCACTGCTTTGAAGTGGATAGCAACAGTTGTAGGGGGATTGATAGAGGTAGGGGGAAGGAGTTGTTTGCAGTATCAGTAAAGGGTTGATAAGAGCAGGCAGTGATGAGGAGGTAGTTCTGGTAGTTGATGCAAGCAGTTAGCGGAAGTGGATAGAGGACTGTGGAAGGTAAGTGCAGTGCTTCGATTTATGGTTGGAGATGTTGCAATGATAACATGTTAATCCTTTTTTCAAACGGTTATTAGCTATTATATATATATATTGTTGATTGTTAAACTCGTTTGCAGGTAATTAGCTATTTCGAAGCGAAGACTGTCGACAACAAAAAACTATTGGTAATCAAGCAACAAACATGAATTTAATTGTTATATATGTTGTCGTATTTTGTTAGTACCATTTGTGGAAACTTTTCTGTGAATGCTTGTAGTATGTGACTTATTTGATTGAAAAACTACTATTGAATTGATTATGAATATTATATTTGATTGTGAGATTAGCATGTTTTTGCAATTATTTGAATATGATGATCATATAATTGATTGTTTGTATATGCAAATTATGTGATTTAATTGTATGTTTGAATATATGAAAATTTAACAGTTGCATTTTAAAAATGCTACTGAAAATCAAAAAAAGCATATAAACAAAAAATGCAACCAAAAAATAAGACTTATGGTAGCGTTTTTTTAACCCTACAGAAAAAACATATAGCTGCATTTAAAAGTGACTTTTGGTTGCGTTTTTTAAATCCTACAAAAAATACCTGTAGTTGCATTTAAAAGTGACTTTTGGTAGCGTTTAGTACAACGCAACAAAAAGTTTTAGACTTTTAGTTGCATGTCGTATAACAACGTTCTCTAAAACACTACCATAAGTTATGGTAGCGTTTTTTCAACGCTACCAAAAGCCTTTTCTGGTGTAGTGGAGGATTTGGAACCCATAGCAATCGAACTTAGCAGATAATCGTTGTTAAAAAAGAAACCTGTTCCACCCGTGAAAAGTGTAAACTAGTGTGGTGTGGTAAGTGTTGTGTAGTGTAGTGGTAATAGTTTGGAATTAAAACGACAGCTACGATGAGACTCTGGGATTCGGCTGGAGTGACCGTCATCACTGACCATCCCAACCGGTTTTCACGTTGATGGGTGTAGAATTTATCTAAACTCTGGGATCAGTCATCGGCATGTTGGAGTATGATATTAGCATTCAGGTTCGTATGTCATGTGTATTCAAGCTAGAGTTCAATTCTGGAATTCATGCATTCAATCAAATATGTCCAATAAAAATTCAAATCATATGCATTGGTATTCAAGTCAAAGTGCTAAAATCATGTTCGAGTCCCATTCCGGAGTTCAAGTTCAAGTCCAACATTGGATATGCAAACGTTCATGTCCAAGTTTGTTCATGCTCCTATGGAAGGGTTCAGGTTCGATCATGCGTGCAAGTCCATGTGGTCAAGTCCAAAAGTTCAAGTGTGCACAAACAAGACTGAAAAACGGCTAAGTCCCCCTGAGCAAAGGGATTGCACCCGATCCCTCACATAGGCGGTCTTGCCTTATGTATTTTCGAACACTCATTGCCATAGCCGATCCCTCTTTCTAAATCACAACCGATCCCTTCAATTTTACTATTCTATTTCATCTACTCCATAATCAACTGATCCCTCCATCACTTCAATCCACTTTATATCACAGTTGAGTGCATGCCTACAACCTATCGTCTTGACTTCACCAATCCATCTCATCTCCATTCCAATGAACCACCAATCCCTTCACCCCATACCCACAACCACTCCTTCTCCTCCGTACCACACTGGTCGTGTTTCCCTCTCATCACTTTACTTCTTCTCCAAAACCCACGTCGATCCTTCCATGCCAACAAACGACCAACATGAATCTTAATCGTCTCATTATGCGAAGGAAGGATATGGATGAGTTGTAAAGTTATGTATTGGGGTTGGATTAGCAAAGGTGGAATGCTGATTGATGGTGATGGGGAACGATTCAGGGAGGATGGAAGTTTGGATTAGCGAAGATTTGAGATTAGCGTTGGTAAATTTTGAAGACTCGTTAAAGAAGGGAGGAGAACAAAAGAGTAGGATCGATTTGGTTATGAAAGCAAATAAAATAAGTGAAGAGAGTAAGCTAAGTCCCTAGCTTATATGTCGTATGCAGGCCGAACCTATAAGCCCGAAATCGACTAAGTCCATATAAGTGAAGGGATCAAATATGATCCCTTGCCTAGGGGATTCGCATCGATCCCTTACCAATGTTTAAAAAAAAGGAAGAATATGGCAATGCAATTATGTTTAAACTACATGAATTTGGCAATGACCTATGAACATGCAAACATATTCGGGAGCCATTAACAAAACATGCAAATGAATGAACGTGCACGTGTACATACCCAACATTTGATTTCTTGAATCGATGGAAGTTAAATTCTCACCTGAAATTCTTAGAGCGAGAACGAGTTAAGATAACTGAGGTCGAATAGCTCGACTGATTAGCTTAATGGAATAAAGCATGGAATGTTGTCGATAAGATATAACCCAATATTTATATTGTCAAACATCGACCAAGCATCACGATGAATAGAGAGAGATACGACTCTTTTGAAAGACAATTCAACGGAAGGGTAATGACTGTTTGGAAAACTGAATGGAATCCTTCACGGCAACTTTAACTTGCTTCGATTCAAAGCACGTCATGTTCAAATCAAGATGTACTTTGGAAGGAAAGTGTTATCCAGCCTTTTGATCTGACTATGTTTGGACTAACTGGACAAGTTAGACTCGATGATAGACAAGGAAATTAATTCAGAAAGGTGGTCATAGAATCCAGGGATCAAACACAAACAATAATATGAGGTAACGATCAAGTGAAACCAAGAGATAGACTTTACGGAACATTCTAAGTATGGATTAGTGTCTCCCCTAGGCAGGGGATCGGTAACTATCCCTTCCCCTAGGCGGGGGATCAGATTGGATCAATATGGCTATAAACAGCTTGAATAAGCAATTCAACTCAACTAGCATCGATCGATATCTCTAAAAACGTGAAGGCAACTATGCAAACAACTTTGGAAACATGAAGCTAGCATGGAGGAGGAACTACATGACCAATCATATGGTGCCATATGGTAGGGAAGACCGATCAGGGTCGATCGCTCTATATTGGGAATTGGGCCTCAAAATTTTCATGGTGACCTTGTCTACATTTGGAGCTTCTGCTGGCGAATTTTCATGAAGATAATCGGTCGACTATCCCTATAAATACAGAGTTCATTGTTCCTTTGAAAGATCTTTACACCATTATTTTGCTTGAACTCCATTGTATTTACGGATTCCAATCCGATCCTTCTTGTACTTAGAAATTCAAGTGATCGGTAAAGCTATTTCATCAAAGAGGACGTAGGCATTCAACGCCGAACCACTATAGATATGTTTTTCATTGTTTTTTACTTTTTTCTGCTTATTTCCTCTGTTTTAATTTAGATTTCTTCATTTATTTCTCTACATATAATCTATTGGGTGTTTGTGCCCATTTTTGGTGCAAACAACTGCCATCAAGACCATTGATGGGTTTGATTTTTACACTGTGCTACTGCTACGTTGAATCTAGTTAAGTAACTCTATAAGGTCTAACCGACACTCTATTTCACACTCGAAAGTGTCATCGCATTCTTTGGTCGTGCTATATAAACTCGAAACTGCTTCACTAATTTATCCACTAATTCGGTCCACGCTTTGATGGAACTATTCTCCGGTTGATGAAACCACTTTGTTGTGTTAGGTACACTGGGAAACACCATCCCATCACTTCCTCTAAAGCACCCAATACTCACGTGTGTTGGATATATTTCATCAAGTGAATAATGGGATGTTTCCTTCTATTATACATACCTAACGTTGGTAGCTTAAAATCGGGTGGGTTCTTCGTTTATCGGAAGTTCATGGTAAATGAGTTTCTATTTACATCCTCCAAATTTTGATGTAGGATCCACCTCTTAGTACTTGTCTTATCATATCATCAATTCTGTCATTATAATTCAACGAAAATTCCTAGGGCTCTGCGTATCCTTGATCCAAATCCTCACCCTACACCCCGTTGCTATAGGGAACTTCCAGTCCATCTCTTCGTTGCTGTATATTTGCATTTTGATTTCCAGTCTAAGGTCTAGAATCATTCCTCAGAAGTGCTCCACCTTGTCCCAAGTCCACATCGACCATGGCCCTTTGACCTCTTGACTCAGTACTTAGTTTTCTTGACCTAGTACTGAGTTGTGGCACTCCTGAGAGGTATGTCCCAACTCATTCTAATCCATCTTCTAGTGCACATGTTTTACCTTTCGGCCATTGATTTTGATTTTGATTTCCAGCTATTCCGACTATCCTTTTCTGTTCCATTCTTCTAAAGAACCCATTCATAATCTCTTCTTATCGAGCCACCAGTCTATCTTGCTTCTCTACCATGTTCTTCTCCATCTCTTCTCTAGTCACATAGATTAATAGATTCGAACTTGAGCACACCTTCTAGCTGCCCCCATGCTCCTGTCTCTTCCTTCAGCAATTTCTTTTTTGTTGATGATCTCTTTAACAACCCCAAAATCAAGTTCCAAGTTTCCAAATCAAAGTTTCTCTTGGTGAAAGAACCAAAATGTTTGGATCAAAAATGGCACAAACACCTAATCACATAGCCAACGTGGTTTATAAAAGAAAAGAGATTAAAAGAGATAAAAGAACACACAAGTTTTATAGTGGTTCATCAAATTCTCTAGCCTACATCCACTTTTTCGTTTTCTATTGATTGTACTTTGCTTCTACAAAGTATATTTTACAACTCAATTGCTTACAACCCGGGTATGAGTTATACATCCTTTAATTTAGAATAGAATATATTAACTCATGTGGTTTCAGAGTTGTTAAGAAAGGACCCCCTTACAATGTCTCTCCTCTTTATTTATAAACGAATGTTGCCATCAAAATCGCCCGAAAATACTCATCCACGTTCTCAATGGTCAGCACAAACTTCTATCAAAATACATGGCCAAACTAGTTGATGCTTCACAACTCATACTCGAGTTGTACTTCTCAACTCGGTGCCAAGTTGACCCTTGGGTCTTTCCCTTGCCTTTTGCTTTTATTACTCTTTTGAACATTCCATGTTGGCTCACCACTTACACCTTTTTCTTCCTTTGCATTCCCGTCTTCAAGTGAGCTAGCTAACCCATTCCTGGTTTAAGCTTTGTTGGCCCATTATGTGCTACAACTCGAGCCTGAGTTGTAAAGGCTGAGTCAAGATGGCCGAGTGTTGATCCCATATCCAAATTTGGCTATCATTTTTATACTTCTCCATTTTCCATATCATAATGTTTTTTCAAATCTATTTCTTTATTGTTCTCATTCCAGTTCAATCTTTTAAGTCTATTCGAAAATTGTGGAAAAGTTTTGGATAACAATCTTATTGATAGTTTACATCTAGTGCCCTATGTTATCGACAACTCTCTTATTGTTTCGAATCCTGTTGGAGCATCGAAGCATCTTTCTATGATGTGTAGGGACATTAAATTGTTCTAGGGTGGGTCTAGGTTTTCTTTGGATGCTTTGGTCTCGAGTTTTCAGGTTATGGACTTATCTTTGGGAAAGATTGTATAACGAAGCATGTCATTGCTAGAGGTTGTGATAGTCATGTGGTCCGTATAACAGATAGTAGCGAAAAGGGGCTTAATGTGTATTGTGTGCCCGAGTGTTCTATGACGTTGAGTTATCTATACTCCTTGGATCTCTCTTGTAACAAATTGGTGCAAGTTCCAATGTTGGGAATTTTGTGAACGTGTTTGAAGAGGTTTCAGGTTTACCTGCTAATTAGGAAATTGATTTCCATATTGACTTAGAGCGAGAGACGAAGCCAGTTATTCTACCTATTAGATGAATGGCTCCGAGAAAAAGAAGAAAACTGGAAACTAAAATTTCCAAACTTTCAAAGAAGGGTCTTATTCGGAGAAGTACATCAGAGTGGGGAGAACTTGTCATGTTTGCCATTAACATGGATTGATCCTTGAGACTGTGTGTTGACTATAAAAAATAAATTAGTTGACAAGAAAGAAATAATATTCTCTTCCTTGTATCGATGATTTGTTCGACCAATTCGGAGGAACGAAGATTTTCTCTCAACTCGATCTTGCTATAGGGTTTCACCAACTAAGGGTGGCTAAAGATTGGTTTATCTCATGAGTCTTTTGAATGGTTGGTAAGTCCATTTGGCCTTACCAATGCACTGGCATATTTTGTTGATCTTATGAGTCGTGTATTTCAGGACCAACTCTATAAATTTGTGGTGTTGTTTGTAAATGTTATTTGGTGTTCTCAAAGAGTGAAGAAGAGCACAAATTACATTTGAAAGAAGTGTTGGACATGTTGAGGCAAAATTTCTTAAAGTCAAATTTTTTAAAATGCATTTTTAGGGAAGGGAAGTGAGATTCTTCGGTCATCGTGTGACCGAGCATCGGATTTCGATCGATCCAAGCAAGGTTGCCACCTACAAAGTTGGAAGATAAAGAGTAGCGCGACTAAGGTTCGTAGTTTACTTGGGTCGGCGGGGTATTATTGAAAGTTTATTAAGGATTTTGCAAAGGTTATACCCATCTAATTAGAACGAACTAGGTCTTATTTTGGGATGCGGACCATTAGGACTCTTTTATGATGATTAAGCCATTGTTGACTAGTGCTTTGGTTCCTGTTATTCGAAAAGGAGCTAAACCGTTACCATGTTAATGGATGCTTGTTGAATCAGACTCAGGGCAATTCTTATGCAAGAAGGAAAAGTTGTTGCATATGCTAGTAGGTAACTTAAGACTCATGAAAAGAATGATCCAACTCATGACTTAGAGTTGGTGGCCCTTGTCTTTGCTTTGAAGGCGTGGAGGCATTATTTATTGGGTAAGAAGTTTGAGCTTTCGCCAATCATAAATTTTTGAAGTACTTATTATCCTGAAAAAATCTCAATATTAGGCAACAAAGATGAAAGGAATTCATATTGTATGATTTTGATGTTTCCTACACTTTCGAAAGGGGAATGTTATGGTGGATGAATTGTATAGAGGGCATGCTATGTTGTGTTCTACGTTTATTGAATGGAAGGGTTTGGAGTTTACTGTGGAGCTTGATTTCCAACCTTCTATGTTGTTATGAATGGATTGTTGGCAACATTATAATTTAGACCCATACTTATCGATCATATCGGTTATACTTAAAGACTTGCTGCGAGTATTATAGAGATATTATACCAGATCAGAAAGGGAGATAAGTCTAACCACATTGATCGGATTTATGTGAAGGGTTGGCTTCTTATGGACGAAAGGTAATGTGTTCCCAAATTGAAGAGTTTGATTAATGAGGTTCTTCGAGAGTGCCATCATTCTAGTATGACTATTTAGCTCGGTAGCAACAAAACATATAATGATATGAAGTGCACTTATTATTGGAAGCATATGAAAAGGCATGTTTCGGAGTTCATAGAAAAGTGCATAAGAGTCGAGGAAAAACAAAAGAAGTCTGATGGCTTGTTATTGCCTTTAGAGCTTCTACATTGGAAATGGGAGCATATTTCATGGATTAGATAGATAGTTTACCATGGATTTGGAGAGGAAATGAGAGCTTTTGGGTTACTATAGATCGTTAGATGAAGTACGCTCATTTAATTCCGATGAAGCTTTCAACGGCCGCTCCATCTCTAGCGACGTTTGTTAATCCAGAAAATGGATCGACACCTAGAAATCAGATGAAAGCACCAGTTCTATTAAAATAAAGGAAAAGGCAAAGAAAGTAAATGGAGACACGAGAATTTTTATAGTGGTTCGGCGTAATATCTGGCTTACGTCCACTTTAATCTCTTTTTTTAGTTGATCTCTCTCTAGATTACAACCAATTTTATCAGGTCTGACCATAATCTAGTGGATCTCAAATTTACAATATTATTTCTAGAAAGTTTAAGAGTCACTAGTACTAGAGATTTGCTAATTTAAGTCTAGAGTCTAGACATCGGCCCAAAGTCACACGAGAAGTTGCAACGTCACCGGAGTTATTAAAATAACTCGGCACTGTGTTATTTAACTTGGTACCAAGTTATTTCCTTGGTTGGAAATAACTCTAACTCTCTTGTATCGTCTTTCTAACTTCATGTATATTTGTCCCATGTTGTTTTCATCAATTATTGGTTGATCTGGCGATCATTCCTTCATCAATTGATTCATCCCTCTGTTTTAGCCGTCATCTCTTCTACTCTGGGAATTGGTCATCCCAAACCCTTGAAAAACACTTGGTCACATGTATAATACATGGGAAATAACTCATATGAAATTGAGTGGCGAAATGGGTGGTGAAAAAAACTCGGCTCCAAGTTAAACAAGTCGGTGCCGACTTGTTTACTTGGGGAAACTCCTTCGAGCTATTTCCTTGCCACTTCCAAGTGTGCCTCCAAGTTCATGAATCATTTCATCCTTGCTTTGGTCTTTTAAGTTCAGTTGAAATCTACTTTGACCCAAAAGCAAGTTAACACCTGCCACCCAAAGTACGCATTTTGAATATAAGGTGTGTTTTTCTCAAGAACAAGTTTCGGTAATCATTCTTTGATAGTTGAGCTCTCTGGCTATCCGTTGATCTTAATCATGGCGAATCATCTAATTCCTTTGGATTCTCTAGCAAGTCAGAGGTCGTTCAAGACCTGCTACAGCTAAGGACTCCAGCCATTCTTAAGTGTTATTTATACATCATAATCATTCTGATTTCATTTAGAGTTGTTATATCATATATCAAAATCGTCCGTGTTCATCCAGGATTTATCTATTTTACTCTAATTACAAGACATTCAAGTCCTTTTATCAAATCTATTTCCATTCTAAGGTTTAATCTCTCCAGATCATTTTACATTCAATTTAACGTGCAATCTCCTCGAATCATTCATGATCCAATCTAGGATTCGATCTCTCCATACCTTTTAACTTCCAATCTAGAGTTCAATCTCTTCAGATCGTTCATTGCCCAATCTAGGGTTTTGATCTCTTCATATCTTTGTTGAATCCGCTTGCTCTTCGGTAAAGGAACTTAACGACCAAGCAAACCCATCTTCTTGCTCTCCAATGAGGGGACTTACTTTTCGTACAAGCCTATCCACTCACTCTCCGACAAGGGAGCTTGCACCCTGCACTTCGGTCCCGTCTCACCAGACGGGACTTAAAGCGATCAATATCATACAAGCTCATCCACTCACTCTTCGACGAAGGGACTTGCACCCTATATTCTGGTACCATCGCTTCGGAAGAGACTTAAAGCGATCAATATCGTATAAGCCCATCCGCTGGCAATTCGGGTAGGGTACTTGCACCCAACACTCTGGTCCCGTCTCTCCGGATGGAACTTAAAACAATCAATATTGGTTATCACATTAAATGTGGATTTTTCAAAATTCAAATATTCAAATCAAAGCAAATAAGTAGAAATCCTAATTATCCATCCTGGCCATCCGACTCAGAGCATGCCTAGGGTCCAATCTAGGTCTTATACATTTGTAAGCGGTTCGAGGTTATTGTTGTCCTAAATAGCATCCCAGACATCCAACTCAGAGCATGCTTAGAGACTAATCTAGGCCTTGTACACGTGTAAGCGGTCTGAGGTTATTATTATCCTATTATTCAAAGCAAGAAAAAGTAAAGCGAGAGAGTCAAGTCTGACTCCCGACCATCCGGATCATGGGATTTTGAGTGTCGGACCAGATCCCTGGTTGTTCCTTGATGTGTTTGCTATAGATGGTGGTTGCTCCGAAGACAGCATTGTAGTTCAGTTCCTCACGTACTGCTGCAGGTGATTACTCTGATCTAGTTCTTCTATCAATTCACAAAGGTGTCAATACTCGTTCGTTTCATGTCCATCCAGCTCATGGAAAATGCAGAACTTTTCGGATCTTTTATCCCGATCAGTGGACTCTCTCATAGCTGGCTTTCGATAGGGAATCTACCCTCTAGTGCCCAGATATATCCTCTCGGGGTCTCTATTAGCTCAGTGTAAGAAAAAAAAATCTGGTTCCCTCCTCTGCCGTTTTAGTTATCCGAAGTCATTATCCTCTCTTACCTTTCCTTTGTCCTTTCCATCTCCTACCCTAGAAAGTCCTCTGTCATCCACAACATTTATTTTATCATTATCTGCTTTAGTGTCTTCCTGATAGAAATATCTCTCAACTTCATGGTAGAATTCCGCAAGATCTATTCGTGGATCCCTTTCCAGTGCAACTTTGAAATCGGTCATGCTTGCAACTCTAAATGCTGCCGCCATTGAGATTATTAATGAATCTGGCTTATCGACTATGGCTGCTTCTGTATTGAATCTGGTCAGATAGCTTCTCAAGGTCTCATCGGGCCTTTGTTTCATGCTTGACAGTGCCATCACATTCTTCGGTTGTGAGACGTGAACTCTGAACCGTCTCAAGAACTTACTCACCTAGTCGGCCCATGTGTGAATGGACCTACTCTCTAGCTGTTTGAACCACATCACCGCTAAGTCCATTAAGTATAATGGGAAGCACCACCCCATCACCTCCTCAAAAGCACCCAACACCTCTATATGCCAGATGTATCTCATTAGATGAACCGTCGGATCCGACTTTTCGTCGTACAATTCCATTGTCAAAAGCTTGAAATCGAGAGGATTTCTCACATTTCGGATATTAGAAGTGAATGGATTTCTATTCACATCCTTCAAACTCTAATATGGGGGTCCACCTTTAACTATTCTCCTTACCAATTCAACAATTCCATTTTCATCATCCAATGATGGTCTTTATCCAAAAGCGATATTCTGCCCCTTGCTCCTGTATGGGAATTCCAGAGAATATTTTAGCACATACTCCTCTGGCTGAAAGTTAGCATTCTGACCTGCTTTTCAGGCTTCATTTTGTCCTCCGTTCCTACGGGGAGGTTTTGGAACATATTCCTATGGTTGTTGCATATTTGCGCTTCGAGCTCCAGCATCATTTGGTCTCGACATTTCGGCACATCCCAAGTTCACAACAGCGTTGCCCCGAGTATAATTCTCTTAATACCGTGTTGATTTGGGTTTGTACCGAGTTGTTCTATTTGTCGGGTCATTGTTCAAATGTCAGTTGTTCTTGCATCAGCTCCCAGTACCTGGTTCTGAATTCCTACGGCTCTAGCTATTCCTTATTGTACGATCCTTTGAAAAAATCCTTCAAGAATTTCTAGTTGTTGGGTCACTAATCCATCCTGCATCTCCTTCATTATTTTCTCCATCTCTTCTCTGGTCACATGGATGGATTGATGAGAATTTGAGGATATCTCTCGGCTGCCTCTATGCTCTAGTTGAGGTTTTTTTGTTTCTCCAAATCTCAAATCCAAGATTTAAGTTGTGAAATCTAGCTTCTTTCTTGGTGAAAGCACCAACATATTAACCCCGAAAATGGATCAATGCCTAAAAATCAAATGAAAGCACCGGTTCTATTAAAAGTAAAGGAAAAGGCAGAGAACGTAAATGGAGACACAAGAATTTTTATAGTGGTTAGACGTAATCTTTGGCCTACATCTACTTTAATCTCTTTTATTAGTTGTTCCCTCTCTGAATTACAACTAATTTTATCATGTCTGACCATAATCTAGTGGACCTTAGATTAACAATGATGTTCCTAGAGAGTTTGAGAGTCACTAGTGCTAGAGATTTGCAGATCTAAGTCTTAGAGCAGCAAACAGCAGCATCCTAGGTGACTTTAATGGAAGAGAGCTAAGACATAAAGAAGGAGAAGAAGTCTTCAATGGAAGAGAGATCAGATCCCCTTTTGGTTGCAAGTAAGCTGGTATTTATAGAGAAACAGAGTTATGGAGTCAGAAACCCCCTTGTAGTAGAGTCCAGACATCGGCCCAAAGTCACACGAGAAGTTGCAATGTCACCCTAGTTTTTAAGATAACTCGGTACCATGCCAAGTTATTTCCTCAGT
Organism: Allium fistulosum; assembly: GCA_030737815.1. NCBI lineage: Eukaryota > Viridiplantae > Streptophyta > Magnoliopsida > Asparagales > Amaryllidaceae > Allium > Allium fistulosum. The sequence continues at coordinate 1,137,077,635 of CM060904.1, forward strand.
TGGAAATAACTCCAACTCTCTTGCATCGTCTTTCTAACTTCATGTTGATTTGTCCCATGTCGCTTTCATCGATTGTTGGTTGATTTTGGGGATTGTTCCTTCATCACTTGAGTTATTTTGCCATTTTAGTTGTCATCTCTTCAACTCTTGGAATTGGTCATTCCAAACTCTTGAAAATCACTTGGTCATATATATAATAGATGGGAAATAACTCGTATGAAGTTGGAGTGGTGAAATGGGTACTGAAAATAACTCGGCCCCCGAGTTAAATAAGTCGGTGCCGACTTATTTACTTAGGCAATTTCTTAGTGAAACTCCTCCGAGCTATTTCCTTGCCTTTTCCAAGTGTGCCTCAAAGTTCGTGAATCATTTCATCATTGCTTTGGTCTTATAAGTTTGGTTCAATTCTGCTTTGGCCCTAAAGCAGGTTAACAATGCTGTATGTGTGAGAGATAGTGAGTTTACATGGTATTTCTATAGTATTATGAGTGTGATCAAGATCCACTCTTCATGAGTGAGTTTTGATTTTTGGAAGAGTTTGCAACAAGTGTTGGGCATAGAAAGAGTGAATCGTGTGCTTGAAGGCTTATTGAGAGCTTACAGTCTTGATTTTGGGGTTTTTTTTGGAAGATTACTTACCTCTTTGAATTCGCATACAATAGTAGCTTTCAAGCTAGTATCGGCATAGAGCATTTTGAAGATTTGTATAGAAGAACTTGTAAGTTACCTACATGTTGGTGGAAGATGACAAATAAGGTTATACTTGGATTAGAGATTATCCGTGAGACTTAGAAAGTCGGGTTGATACGTAAAAGAACAAAAGCATATCAAGGTTAGAAAAAGTCTTATGATGACAAGAGACGTATTGACCTTAAGTTTGAAGTTGGTGAATTGATCTTTATGAAGACATCTCCAATGATGAAAGTTATGTGATTTGGCAATTATAAAAATATTTCTCCTATGTTTGTTAGACAATTTCCTAATATAGAACTGATTGAAAAGCTCGTATATTGGGTTGATCTCCTTGAAAAGAAGTCTAGAGTACACAATGTGTTCCATGTTTCACACTTGCAAAAGTGTGTGCGTGACACAAATGTGGTGGTTGAGCTAAGTCAATGGAGGAAGTGGATGTGGAACCCAACGTTCTATTCCTAGATAATGTAATACCTTGGTATTTTAATAATTAATAATATTGGATTTTAATTGATAATTTAATTAACATAAATATTGGAGGGAAAAAATGGTCATTTTTTTGACTTTGGAATTTGACGACAGGACTTGCGCCATTGCGAGCAGGTTGTTTTTCTATTTCACTGTGTATATAAACTTGTTTGATTCAGAGATTGTATGGAGGAGATATGAGTGAAATGAGTTTCAGGTTTTAATGGGCTTTTGATTGAATTGGACTTGGATTTGAATTTCCTAACGGCGTTTCCCTCCAGTTATAAATAGGCCCAGATTAATAACCGTATATTCTTTTCAGTGACATTTCTTCTTGTTCAAGTCCTCCCTTCCCTCTTCTTCTTCAATACTTCAAAACCCAACATCTCACTCAAATCTCAAATGGAATTCGATGAAACTAGTGGCAAATTGAAGCTAATAGAGAGTACTACGATCTGTTATCAATTAACGGGAAATTTTAGAGAGCTTTAGGTACAGCAGTTCGAACAATGGAGGATTTCGAGAGTTAATCATCATATTTGAGTGAGTGAACCCTTTTTATGATTATATAATACAATAGACTATTAAAGGATTGCTAAGGGTTCGATTAGTGTTGAATAACGAAATTGTATCAAATATTAATTGGTCAATTTGATAATAAAGATGATAATTGGAGTTAATAGTAAAACTAATTAAATTTAGAGTAAGATATTGCTTTAAAATTGGTTTTAGATGAATGAGTGCGTGGATTTGATGTTAGAAACCATAGGATTATATATAACAAAGATATAAACAAGAGAAAATGAAGTATATTAATTTAGAAATTGAATTAAGTGGTGAATGAAATAAAATGAACGAAATGGCAAAACAAAATAGAAGAACGGCGCTGAGGAGGAAGGCCAATCTGCTTATGACCAGTGCATTGTAACAAAACCACCAGTAGACCGATCATGATTGGTCGATCGATGGTAGAACCACCGGTGGAATTATGGGCATTGGTGGACCCAGTATGAACCTCGGCCCAATAAGGTCAACTCGACCAGGGTTTGCTTTGTGGAACCAGGGCTTCTTGTGATACTTCAGGCTACTTTGGAGGAGGCAATGCGATATGGTTATGACTTGGAGAGACTTATATATGTCATTGAATTTACGTGAGTTCGATGTATGTGAAATTGGACGTTTGATGTTTATTGATGTTTAAAAATCATGTATAATCCATATGATTGAATATTGGACGTTTGGCACGTATACCGTTCTACTGTATTGTTGAGTAATTGGTTATAAGGTATGTGTTGTGCAAGGAATAGTTGTTTCCTCGGTACTTTAAAATGAAATAGATTTTCCAAGGAAATCGTTATTTCCCCATATCAGAGTTAGTGATTCAGGTAATAGTCGTTTCGAGGAAACGGTTGTTTCAACCTTAGTAACATAGAAGTCAATCCATGAAACTGATGTTCCCTTAGTTATATAGATGTCGTTGACCATATTGGATGAGTCTGTATGTGTAACACCCCGCTCTGACACTCTTGGTAGAACTCTGGAGTGCTACCCTCAAAATGTGGTGCCATCATAATAAAGCCACAAGTTTGTGAGGTAAATGCCAGAACATTAAATCATTCATAGTAAATGATTTCAAGCGGAAGAAATATCATATATTCATACTTTCTTTACAACTTAATTTACATTGGGTGTTGCTTTCGTCTTCATACATATATTTTTACATCTAGGTTTTCAATACTAAATGAGAGCTATAAAAAATACTTCACTTCAGTTTGTCCTTGAAATGTTCCACCTCTTACTCTACTTATCTGAACCTGAAATGTTTAGCAACATGAGCAACACTGACCCAGTGGTGTAGCTGTTTAATCCAAATCTCGTGTCATGTCATATGGGTGTATTATAAAAGTTTAACAGAAAATAGATTTACCAAATATAGCACTTATTGGTAGCATTCATCAATATGTATATTCTAACATATCATGTCGCAAAAATTATCCAAGATGTCCAAACCCTATTTTTTTAAGTATTTTTAGAGTAACAAGCATCTATTGTCTAAGGTAAATAGGTAAATTTCCACCAAACACATTTGTCAAAATTCATTCGATATATATATAGATATCATTTGTAAACTAGGAACATAACAAAATCCGAAATCCATGAAAAAATCAATTAGACCGCAAATGGATCTAACCTAAACATAAAGTAAGGAATTAGATCCTGTAAACTTTTTATCACATCAAGGCTAGCATCCTAACACACAATATGGATGTATTCTATCTCCTAACACACAGTATGGAAATAAAGTAATAGTGCACTCCTATATCTTTTGTTTTTTTTACCACGATTGTCCAAAAACCAACATATTTAATGTTCTAGTAAAAATCACAACTCATATATAAGTATTCTTCAATTTTCTTTATCATAACCGATGTAGATATTTCTTCTTTTCAAAGAATTAAAGTGTTATCCCGCCTTTTGGCAAGGCCGAGATATCAAGGAACTGATTGAAAACAAAGTATCGCTTGTTAGAGATATCAATGAATTTTGTCCGAGTCCGGATCGAGCCACGATTAATAAGACATGACAAGCAAAGCCAGGAAAGCAAACGTTCCAAATTTCAAGTCGATCCGAGTTCATATGCTTGGGTTATGATCGATTCAAATTGGAAGGAACTGGCTCGTTTTCATATCCATCAGATCGGCCCAGCCTTCGTACCCATCAAGCTTGGAAGTACTTCGAATCCATAGAGGTATTCCTCGAATCCATTCTGCGACCCTTTATTCGTATCGATCAACTGGAAACCATCGAGATCGATACGAACAAAACTATGCATTAACTCCATAAACAATGATACGTTCGAATCCACTAGAGCATCTCACTTCGAATCCATCCAGTATGGTCATTTCGTATCAATCCACTGGAACGAGACAGGATCGATACAAACGAGAGCTCGTTCGAATCCAGGTGAGATCGAAGCCTTCGAATCCATCGAGTCAAAGCGGCGAAGTCTCCGGGACGACTCGATCAAACTGGCGAAAAAAGCGGATTGATGCGAAGTTCGCGCTCCACGTCATCACAGAAGCACGCTCCGGCATCTATTCGAAGCAATCGATTCGAACGAGGCAAGCAGTTCAGAAAACACTATTTCGAATCGATGATGTCTCACGATCTACAAGTCCAAATAATATGAAATTTTCACAGAAGCTTACGACCATGTTGAAGAATGCCCACACCAAATTTCAGCTTAATTGGATGATTCTTTGATCGATTCGAATGGATTTCGAATCGATCCCGAAGCGGGCCCAACTTTCCTTAGGCCGGGCATGTGGGCCCCCTCACGTGCCAGAAGTGGTCTACCAAAATTTAGGCAAAATATCAGCCTCCTACACCTATAAATAGAGCCCCTGGTCATTCAGAAAAGGGGTCGGACAATTTTAAGAGCTAAAGAGCGCCCAGATTCTACCCAGATTTACTCCAGATCACCGTTGCTGCCTTAAATTCAGATTATAATCATAAAATCTGTTGTACTACGCTATAAGAAATTGTAATCTTCAAGTATCGAGCAATAAAATCATCAAATTTTATAGTGGACGTAGGCGAATCGCCGAACCACTCTAAATTGTTGTCTTCTGTGCAATTTACTTTCTGTTATTTGGAGTTTTTGTTAGATAACCCTCGTTTTCAATTTTCATTCTTCACTTTTATCTCTTCAAAAAACTTCCGAAGAGTGTTGTGCCCATTTTTGGTACATACACTTTGGTGCTTTCACTGAGAAAAACCAGTTTTTTCTCCTGCTCCTTGGATCTACCATCAACACCGGATTGCATAAATCCAAGAGGAAGATCCAGATCTCTAATTCGGAATCCTTCCATCCTATTCAGACTTGCGTAAAGTCTAGGCAAGGACTCCACCACTCAAAATGGTTAGCACAAGAACTGCCTCTACGGGTACTGATCAAGAAGGTCGGGATAGACAGAATCCTACACAGCAGCCCCCATCCAATCAAGACAACAATGCTCACTCAGATCCGTCAGGACCAGTCACCAGGCAAGAGTTCCAAGTGTTGCTCCAAGAACTGACTCAAAGTCGGCAATGATTAACCGAACAGCTGCGCGCTAACGTTGAATTTACCAACCAATTAAACCGCCGAAGGCGCAGGAGGAACATGAGAGATGATGTTTCCCACTCGTCCACTGAAAGTTCTGCTTCATCTGACTATCACGGTAGATCTACACGTCCCCGATTAGATGTGAGTCGCACGCAAGCTACCGGATATCAACCTGCCTTGACCGTAGGACAATTGAGGGTTGGACCGTCAACTAGCCTCCAAACCGGGCCCTCATCACGAAGAGGTACTGTTCCATAGTATACCACGGATAATCGCACTACAACTGCCGCGGTAGAAACAAGGGTTGATACCCGAAATCTATAAGATCCGAATAATCAGCAACGTGGGCGTACTCCTGAAGCATACGTCCCGGAAGATGCCGAGCCAAGGAGGCGAGACTTGGACCGTCGACAGCGTCCGGTTCAAACTCGCACTGTGGAACCCGACCACACCTTAGCTCAGCATGCACAGAATGCGACGATGCTCGATATTTCCACCATGATACGTCAGATGATTTGCAAAAGTCAAGGGCTTACCAATGACGACTGGGGAATCTCCCGTAGTCACACTCCTTTCACAGACGAGATATTATACGCCGATCCTCCTCGGCGATTTAGAATGCCAACTCTCCCAATGTACGAAGGGAGTAGTGACCCCAATCAACATATTTTGAAATATGAATGGTCAATGAGCGCTGCAAGGGCTGATGATGCAGTGAAGTACCGAAGTTTCCCCATCTCTCTAGGAGGAATCGCAACAATGTGGTTTACAAGGTTGCCACCTAGATCTATCTCTTCGTTCGATCAATTGGCTAAGAAATTTGTCGAACAGTTTCGTATGCATGTTGCTAGACCTAAAGACGTTAACACCCTGTCTAGTGTCACCCAAGCTCATGGGGAAATACTCAGGCGTTATTTAGAGAGGTTCCACGCGGCATGTGTGGAGATTAGTAATCCCAACGATAACTCGATCTTGATGGCATTAACCAAAGGGATCGATCCCGATTCTGAGTTTGGAAATTGGCTAGCTGGGAAACCACCTGCATCGTTGGACCATTTCTACTCCAAAGCCGCTCAATTCTTACGGCAAGAGGACGCGAAACAGTCTAGGAAGCAGGACGATGCGAGGCCCAGAAGTGAAGGAATACAAAGTAACATAGCAGTTAAGCAGTCCGGTGAGAATTTCGCAAAAGTTCAGTTGAATATACAGAACAAACAAACCCAGCCGAGAGGCAACAATGGTCAAGATAAGAAAAGAGATCAGAACCGAGGCCCACGTCGTAGGGCTCCAATGTTCGATAATTACACGCCGTTGAATACATCATTGGAAAACATGTACCTACAAACTTGCAACACTGTGCAATATAAGAAGCCTGCTCCGAAGCCCTCATCGGAGAGGCAGGTTCAAACAGGGAAGTTTTGTAGATTCCATGAGAGTTACGGCCACAATACCAATGAGTGTCGACATTTGTAGGACGTCATCGAGAAGTTGATCAGGGAGAGAAAGTTAGATCAGTTTGTGCGGGCGCCGCAGTCTGGTGGTGCGGCCCTTCAAATCAAAACCGTGTGCAAAATCAGGAAAGACAGGAAGAACCCGCTCGTACGGGCGGAAGGCTAGTTATAAACATAATAAGTGGTGGTCCCCACCCAGCAGACAGAAGCTGGAGGGAAATGGAGTCGTATGCTAACTCTATCAGGCATGCGGACTTCGAATGTTGCAGTAATTGTGAAGATGAGGCTCCGGCCAAGCAACAAAAGACAATGTCTGATGATATCATATTTAGAAGCCGAGACGCTGATAAGGTTAAAGCCCCCACAATCGACCCACTAGTCATATCTGCCCAGGTAGGTCCTGCTTGGATGAAGAGGATCCTGGCTGACAGTGGGAGCTCCGTAAACATCTTACTTAAACGGGGTTATGATTTAATGAAAATGGAAGCGAAGGACTTAAAACCTTGCCTATCTCGAGTCCACGGCTTCAATGGAAGTGCTACAATACCCATTGGAGTGACGGAGCTACCAGTGGAGTTGGGAGTTGGAGAACGCCCGAGAGTCCGGATGTTGTAGTTTGTTGTTTTGGACATTGATTCACCTTATAATGCATTTTTGGGCCGACCGGCCCTTGCTGAGTTTAGGGCAGCCATTGCCCCATGGTGCTTGACTATGAAATTCCCCACTGATCACGGGGTCGGAGTCATTCAAGGAGATCAGGCTGCGGGGAGGGCCTGTTATGTTGCTGAACTACGAGGAGTATAGCGAAAGGAGAAATGAAAGGGCATAGAGGAATCTCTCTGCGTCCGTTTTGCTGATAATTGACAATTAGTGCCTGGGCCCCGGCCCGGGCACCACGACCAATTCCATAAAGACCTTGACCCTAGAGACAACGAAGATAAAGACGAATCTAAAGAGAATCAAGCTTCCCCAGCCGAACTGACTGTGGACGTCCCAATCAGTGAGGGTGATGATTCGAGGATACTAAAAGTAGGATCTCAACTGGGCAAACAGACACAACAAGAATTGGTTGAATTTCTCCGGGCATATCTCGATGTTTTCTCCTGGACACACTCTGATATGTGTGGGATCTCACCGGACATCGCAAGTCACTCCCTGAATATTGACCCGCGGTATATCCCGGTCAAGCAGAAAAGGCGTGGTATGGATCCAGAGAGATCTGTCGCCCTTAAAGAGGAGGTTGATAAGTTACAATCAAATGGGTTCATACGAGATGCTTTGTATCCAGAATGGGTGTCAAATCCCGTATTGGTTCGAAAACCGAATGGGAAATGGAGAACTTGCATCGACTACTCTGACTTAAACAAGGCTTGGCCAAAGGATAGTTTTCCACTTCCTTGAATTGACCAGCTCGTGGATTCAACAGCTGGGATGAATTATTATCTTTCATGGATGCTTATTCTGGCTACAATCAAATACCTATGCATTTGCCTGATCAAGAACATACCATTTTCATGATCGATCTGGGACTCTACTGCTACAGAGTCATACCCTTTGGTCTAAATAACGCCGGAGCAACATACCAACGCTTGGTCAACCGAATGTTCGCCGACCAGATTGGGAAGACCATGGAGGTTTATGTGGACGACATGCTAGTAAAGTCTCGATTCTCCATAGATCACGTCAGAGATTTAGATTCGATGTTCTGCATCCTTCGAGAATATGGAATGAAGCTCAATCCATTAAAGTGTCACTTCGGTGTCGCCTCTGGAAAGTTCCTCGGGTTCATCGTTAACGCTCGAGGGATAGAAGCAAATCCCGAAAAGATCTGGGCGATAAGGAACTTACAAACTCCAAGAACCATAAAACAAGTCCAGAGTCTCAACGGGAAGGTAGCAGCATTAAGCAGGTTCATTTCAAAATCCACCGATAAATGCATTCCTTTCTTCGATCTGATCCGAAAAGGAAAGCGAAACTTTGAATGGACCATGGAGTGTGAAGACGCATTCCGATCATTGCTTCAACATCTTTCCACACCACCGATCCTGTCAAAGCCGATTGACCACGAACAATTGTACCTTTATCTGGCAGTATCGGAGCATGCAATCAGCGCTGCTTTGGTTCGGGAAGAAGACCGAGTTCAGAAACCAGTCTACTATGTTAGTAAGCGGCTAACAGGAGCTGAAAGAAATTACCCAAGACTAGAAAAACTGGCTTATTGCCTGGTCATTGCCTCAAGAAAGCTTCGCCCTTATTTCCAAGCTCATTCCCTTACTGTGTACACCGATCAGCCGTTACGACAGGTCCTCACGCGGCCTGAGACGTCTGGTAGATTACTCAAGTGGAACATTGAACTGAGTCAATTTGATATCACTTATGCTCCGCGAAGAGCCATTCAAGGACAAGTCCTAGCGGATTTTATAGCCGAATTTACTATTTCTGAGGATCTGCCTGAAACCACTATACCTCCTAAATATATTTGGAAGCTGCACACCGATGGTGCATCGAACGATCAGTGTTCGGGTGCCGGAATAGTACTTGAAACTCCCGAAGGCCGATCCATATGCTATGCTACGAAGTTTTGCTTGCCGGTTTAAAACTTGCTTGTGATCTGAAGATTGTTGTTGTGGAAATCTACTGCGATTCCCAGTTAGTTGTATATCAAGTTCGGGGCGAATATCAGGCCAAGGATCGACGACTAGCTGCCTATCTAGCTCGAGTTCAAGAAGCACTAAATCAATTCGATTACTATGCTATTTACCATATACCTCGAGAACATAATCATAAGGCTGACTCATTAGCTAAGCTAGCAAGTACGGGTGAAGCACAACAAATGGGACTTGTCCCCATCGAAACTTTGTCCTCCCCAAGCACTGATCAAATAGAAACGAATTTTGTGTTTGAAATCGCTCCCAGTAGAGAATCGTGGATGACTCCGTACCGAAATTACATCGAGAACGGGACGTTGCCAGAGCATAGAAATGAGAAAAGACAAATTCTACGAAAAGCTTCACGTTTCGTCATTCAGAACGGAGTCATGTATAGAAGAGGGTATTCTGTTCCTCTTCTTCGATGTATCGCACACGATGAAATCAAACGAGTGTTACATAATGTACACGAAGGAGAATGTGGCGATCACACCGGTGGACAAGCTCTCGCTAAGAAGATACTCCGATACGGATACTACTGGCCGACTGTAAACCGAGATGCAGCAAACTATGCCAGGAAATGCGATACGTGCCAGAAACACGCCCGAATTCCAAGAGCCCCACCTACTGAGATAACCCAAATGGTCAGTCCCTCGCCATTTGCAATGTGGGGCATCGATATCATCGACACGCTACCTCTGGCCAAAGGTGGGGCAAGATATGCCATCGTTGCAGTTGATTACTTCACCAAGTGGGCTGAAGCGGAACCCCTTGCAACCATTACAACAAAGAAAGTAATCAATTTCGTAGTTCGCAACATTATCTGTCGATTTGGACTCCCGCATACTATCATCACCGATAACGGAGCCCAATTCAGTAGTGCAGAATTCAAGAATTTTTTTCAACGGTTTCATATTCATAAAAAATTCTCAACAGTCGCGCATCCTCGGGAAAACGGCCAGGTCGAAGCTATCAATAAAGTCATAAAATCCATTCTAAAGAAACAACTGGAAAAGGCCGGGGGCAAATGGGTTGACGAACTGCCTATGGCTTTATGGGCTTATCGGACGACTCACAAGACTGCGACCGGACACACCCCGTTTTCCCTATCTTATGGCTCAGAAGCCGTTATTCCAGTCGAGATGGAGGTGTTTTCCCATCGCATGACTTACTATGATCTGAAAACGAACGCTATATTGCTTGCTGAATCTTTGGACCTACTGGATGAGAAACGGGAAGAGGCTGATTTGAGAGCGGCCGCACATCGAAGTCGAGTCGCCCGGTTGTACAATGCCAAAGTTCGACCTTGAACCTTTGAACTCGGTGATCTCGTCCTCAAGAGAATCTATCCGGTCCCTTCACACATGAAACCAAACTAGGAAGGACCATACGTGATCACACAAAGGCTCGGAGATGGCACATTCAAACTATCAACAGTTGACGGTCTTGACTTGCCAAGGGCCTGGAACAGCGAGAGTCTCCGTCGCTATTACACATGACAGGCTTTATTTGTTTTATTATATATTTCCATTTTTCAATTTCGTTTCTGCATTTAGAAATTAGAACTTGTAATAAGGCAACTGACTTTTCCATATTTTCCTATGACAGCAATAAAATGCCATTTCTTCGAGCCAGAGCTGTGATTCATTGAATACAATGCACAACATCACGATGCACGGAGAGCTAAATTCCATCACGCAGTGGAATTTATTCAAGTAGGGAGTGGTTGTGATACGACCGGCCACTCACTAAATGAAACCCGAGCTCGGGGGCAAGCAATCACATCAAGGTAAAAAATGGGCTGATACACGACAATCCCTCACTCAACTCCATATTCCCAGAGTGCGAGACGGAGTATAAACATTAAACAACTTCGTACTCTCAGAGTGCGAGACGAAGTATAAAAATACATCAACTCCATATTCCCAGAGTGCGAGACGGAGTATAAACATTAAACAACTCCGTACTCCCAGAGTGCGAGACGAAGTATAAACATACATCAACTCCGTATTCCCAGAGTGCGAGATGGAGTATAAACATTAAACAACTCCGTACTCCCAGAGTGCGAGACGGAGTATAAACTTTACTTAACTCCGTATTCCCAGAGTGCAAGACGGAGTATAAACTTTGCTCAACTCCGTCCTCCCAGAGTGAGAGACGGAGTATAAACTTTATAAAATCCTCGAAGTATGGATGTTAACACTAAACCGTGGATAATTTCGCACAACGCCTATTACGGCTTATCCCCAAAACTGGGGGAAGAACCAAAGCAAATATTGAATTGAAGACAAAAGAGAATATGTTTTCATTTCAATTATCAACAAAAGGAATCCAATTACAAGCTAATTCAAAAAATTCCTACTAGCGGGGGCCGAGCCCACATCTATACATGGATACAGAAAACCAAAAAGACAAAACAAAATGCTACCCCCGAATATGACAGAGCAAACTGAAGAAGCGCTCAATCTTTCTTCTTCCTCGGTTTATTTTTCGGGGTAGTCCCACTGGATCCGCTACCCGACTTCCTCCGCAATCTTTTGCTTTTCTCCGTTTTGTCCTCCGATTGTGGCATAATGTCAACATCCTCCTCGGAGCTTGAGGCGACAGAAATTCTCTTGGAGGAAGGAATTGAAGGCATGGGAGCTGTAACAGGAAGTGGAGCAGGAGCACTTGCAATAACCACAGTGCCACCTGGCGATATCATCATCAACGGAGCCGGGCCAGACGGTGCCATGTCACCCCCAGAAATACTACCTGCTGTCACAGCCGCCATCTCAGCATCGATCTCGGCAAGAATATCATCCTCACGAGGTGCTTGGGCTGCACTGGACATACTGTTGGCTGGCATGAAGGAGCTAATAGCTGGAGCGGCCTCGCTCATGGCGAAAGATGGATCTGCGAAGGGATCGTTGGGTTGACTAAGAAGTTACTCAATCATCTAAGCATCGAAAGATAACATGCTCGTTTCTCCCCCTTCGCCGACCACGGTAGATGTCATAATCGCCTCGGTAACAATAGCCTCCTGCGTTTGATAATGGACTTGAGATGCAGGAGGCGCAGAGATAACATCCTCTGTCACTGAATGTAAAAAAGTGAAGATTGTTAGCTAAATGTATTGCTTCGGATTCACCGCACTAACTATATACAGGAGGCGTTCAAATACCTTCCTTAGTATGACCCGGAGTGTGGGCAGGTGCAGAGACAAATGCTCCAATGGGAGACAACTGCGGCTGATCCGGATTATAAGCGGGGACAGGCTAGAGATCCACCGCAGCAGTGGCTTCGGGCATTGTCAGAAATAAAACTTCAGCACTTGTTTCACGATGCTCGACCCCCGAGCCCTCACCGGTCTCCATCTGCCGAGCACCAAGCCTCTCCTTCTCCACGGAAATCATCGCCTCGTGGAGAACCTTCCTCTCCTCCTCAGAAAGATAGCGCATCTCGAGTTCAAAATCATCCAGTGCTTCGTCCGGTCGCGCTGCTTTCTTTTCCTCTACCAGCCTAGTCCAGGCATTGTACAAAAGCATAGAATAGTCTCCGAGCCAAGATAAATTTCTGTGCTCCAGCACGTTGGTGTTATATGTGACCAGGAGATCATCAAAATCAGCTTCCATCCTGGACTGCTCCGCTGCGATTTTTTCCTCGGCTTCTATTTCCACGGACTTAGCCTTTGCCACTGCCGCATCGAGTTCAGCTCGAAGTGATACAGCTTGATCACATGCATCCTAAGCAGCGGTGTTTGCATCATCTTTTTCTTTCACCATCTCAGCGAATTTGGCTTTAATCTCATTCAGCTCTTTAACGGTGGTGTCCCGTTCAGCTAAGACGGTGGTATAGCGATAGCCCATCCCTTCTACTAAGGCACAATGTGCCTGCTGCATCCTTGCAATCTTCGCCACGGCCTCGTCAGCCTTTTTGAGCGCCTGAATTTCCGAACTTCGAGATGACTCGATCTCTGATTGGAGAACCTGGATGATGCGATCTTTCTGGACAAGGTCAGCATCATGTTTCTCAATAACTTACTTTTGAAGCTTTCACAGCTGCCTTGTACCACTCTTTGTATTGAGCGTAAAAATCACGAATGTAATCATGCGCGATATTCTCGGCATCCGGAGGAATCCTCTTGAGATGGGGAGGGAAGACATACGCATCCAGACAAATTTCTGGAAAATCCTTTTTCATCTGAGCAAGCTTGATGGCTCCTTCACTCGTCAGTTCTGTCGGAGCCTGTTCAACAATAGCAGCTGTTTGTGGTTCAACTCTTTGCCGCTGAGTTTCGGGCCTTGAAGATTGAGAAGGTTGTTGTTGCTGCGAAGACTCAGGGGGATCTATAGGGGCCCTAGGGGGCGGAGGAGAACGAGATCGTGATCGGTATTGATGGCCTCTATCTCTATCAATACACTCTTGAACGGAATGGCCACGCCAATAATCTCGATCTCAGACATAACGCTCCTGGCTGGTATAGCCTCGCCCGTGATCCCTATTTGATTCCCTCCAACGGGACTCATAATATGAGGAAGATCGGCGAACATTGCGGAGCCTATCTAGTATGGATCCACGACCTGACATTTCACCTGCGATAAGAAGAAACTGCAGTTAAGCATCCTATAAAAATAATGTCCAACATGTTGAAATCGTGTAGTGCTGTGGGAGTGTGTGTAAATGTGTAAACCCCCTGACCAACCGGAAGTGTTGACCGCACTAAAAGGAAAGGGCTCGCTCATATTTAAAACATCTCGGAATTCTTCCAACCCGGGATTGTGATGAATTGATATGTAATCCGGGATGGGAATATCACCAAGCCCTTCGAAGGTATCTCTCGATTGAGAAGGGGCGGCCTCGGAAATTATGATTCCGGAAGTGGGAGGAAACACATCTACAGACTTCCATCCCTTAGATTTAAGTTTTTTGGAAACGACAGCCTTGCTTTTCCGTCTCTCTCCTAATTCTTCAAAATTGCCTGAAAAATCAGCCATCAGCTCGACGTCTGTGTGAGTCGTTCTTCGTCGCTCACTTCGTTTATCACGACTCCGAGCGTTTTCTTCGCCATTTTCTTCTTCTTCTCCTTTTTCTTCTTCTTCTCCTTTTTCTTCTTCTTTGGAACGGGCCTTAGCATCCCTTTGGTGACTATGCTTTGATTTACTTCAATCAAGCCAAGAGCTCTTAAGTTATAGTCAATCAGCACCAAGTCGATGTGCCTCAAATCGCTCGGGACCTCTTGAAGGCTCCGAACCATGCCCTTGTAATACCCGCCATCGGGTCTGGAGATAATGGCTGTAAGAAAAGTAGGATGTCAGTACCAGATTTGAAAAACCATTAGTCAAGGAAATCATCGACGGGTTATGACACTTACGCCTAGACAGCCACCGCCTGACAAATCCTGGAGGACACCGGATATAAAACCATTCATTCTTGAAGTAGCTGAGTCTGGTCCAGGCTCCGGTTATGACCTGGAAGTTCCTGACTGCCTCCAAAAACGTAAAGGATGGACTAACACCTGTACTCTTGAAATTAAATAGATATCTGATTTCCGTTGGCCTTGGTGGATGGAAGAGATGGTCCATAAATACAATGAACGCACTGTTCAGTAGCGCATGCCCGTTGGGGTGTAATTGAGAGGGAGCAATTCCAAGGAATGATAACATCTCCCTAATATATTGATTAAATGGAGGGAGTGTTCCAGCCGCACAAGCATGGCGATAAAAGGCGGTGTACCCTTCAGGCGGACAGTGAGGTCTGTCGCTAGATCCCGGCAATAACACATCATCCGAAGAAATGTTGTGTCTTGTGCATATCCTTCCCAACAAGTTTTCAGAAATATTGGATTGAACAGAGTCCATAGGGTCCTCAATAAATATAGCATCTTGCAGCTCGTCAGGAGCCGGATCTACTATCTCCGCTGGGATGTCTGGGATTTCGAGGACCGGAGGGGGAGAACTTTGAATCTCCTGCTATTGAGAGCTCGATGATTCCATCACTGAGTAACTCATCAGAAAGTAACGTTAAGCAAATGGCAAACTCGTTCATTTCCCCGTGTGAGGTGTGTGAAAGTGATGTGAAGTGCAATGCAGCTAATACTTAGTGGATTCAGCAAAACCGAAGACAAGATGAAAACTTCAAAAATTATGAAGTTTGTTTAAAATGACCGTCATCGCTGACCGTCACAGACCATATTGTCCAAAATTCATGGCGATTAATTCATGTTTTATTTGTCAAAGTACAGTTCCATCGACGAGCGTCGAAGGACAGTCAAGTATGCAGTATAATAGTTCAGGCCACATATGCAGGGATGAAGCTCGTCGGAATCCTGCCATTAAATTAGTGAAAATTTCATATCCGTAGAAGCTTGTTCGAATCGATCAAAACCAGAGTAGAAGTCTTCGAATCGATCAAAGAGACAACACTTTGAATCGATTTTGTTTGAATCAACCTGGTTCGTGTCGATGATGACCGGATCCTTCGTATCGATCGGCGACCTAAGGTTCGCATCCATCGTCAACAGAGTTCTCGAATCGATCTCCGGCAACAAGAGTTTGCAAACAGGTAAGAGGCCCGACATTCGTATCAATCACATGGGCAGAACTATTCGAATTGATCGCAAGGGACAGTTCCACCGTATCGATCACAGGAGATCGATACGACGACCCAACTCCTGCGACCAGTCCAGCCCCCAAATCTCTACTGTAAACATGTTGATCGATGCGAATGACGAGGATAAACCCTCAAACTCCAGATCGACACGAAAGATTCAATCATACTTTTTCTACAACCAGCCATCCTTGGTTTTGACCTTGACTTCAACTCCTTCCAAGATCGACACGAATAAGACTGATGTAAAAGTATGCATCTTGAAATTTCGAACCCATGAAAAATCTACTACCTAAATATGTTATTTGGTTAAGGTTCGATATCGATTCGACTCGAAGGAAGAGGAGTCGTTCGTCTTTCTTCTTGAAATCTGGAATCGATTCGAAGCGCACAAGGAAACGAAGGTAAAAAGTGAAAAGTGAATGAGGTCTCGGTATTTATAGGGACTTTATGGCGATTCGTATCCCAGTAGACGAAACCGGTAGTAGCCGGTGAAACCATTGGACGATTCGAAACCTCAAGTTCGAATCCATATACTCAAGCACTGTAATCGATTTGAATGAAAGTGAGCATCTGCACATTGTCACGTTTCGAATCCATCTCTTCGACTCCATCAAAACGATACGAAGTACAATGTTAAAGGGATCCAGGGATCATTCGACTGCATCGATTCGAAGTGCCTATTCGAATCCATCGACCTGAACATTTGACCGAGACAAAGCAGATGCTTGCGCCCACCAGGTTGAAACCACCCATCGATTCGAGTCCATTAATGCTTGACCCACGGCGACAAGAACTGATCGATACGAATTAGAATTTCATATCCATCAAAGATTTTCGTGTCTATCAAAGCAAGGCACACTGATTGAACATTTATTTGAAAGAAGATTACAACAAATCAGTTACGGCAGCACACATTACACCATCCTAACAATTAACAATCCATGAATCTAAAGGAATGATCAGAGATTATAGTTTTCAGCATGAAAGACTTCAGCTTTTCAAAGCACATCATGTTCACATAAGACGTACTTTGGAGGGCAAATGTTATCCCGCCTTTTGGCAAGGCCGAGATATCGAGGAACTGATTGAAAACAAAGTATCGCTTGTCAGAGATATCGATGAATTTTGTCCGAGTCCGGATCGAGCCACGATTAATAAGACATGACAAGCAAAGCCAGGAAAGCCAACGTTCCAAATTTCAAGTCGATTCGAGTTCGTATGCTTGGGTTATGATCGATTCAAATTGGAAGGAACTGGCTCGTTTTCGTATCCATCAGATCGGCCCAGCCTTCGTACCCATCAAGCTTGGAAGTACTTCGAATCCATAGAGGTATTCCTCCTCGAATCCATTTTGCGACCCCCTATTCGTATCGATCAACTAGAAACCATCGAGAATGATACGAACAAAGCTATGCATTGACTCCATAAACAATGATACGTTCGAATCCACTAGAGCATCTCACTTCGAATCCATCCAGTATGGTCATTTCGTATCGATCCACTGGAATGAGACATGATCAATACAAACGAGAGCTCGTTCGAATCCAGGTGAGGTCGAAGCCTTCGAATCCATCGAGTCAAAGCGGCAAAGTCTCCAGGACGACTCGATCAAACTGGCGAAAAAAGCGGATCGATGCGAAGTTCGCGCTCCACGTCATCACAGAAGCACGCTCCGCCATCGATTCGAAGCAATCGATACGAACGAATCAATTCGAACGAGGCAAGCAGTTCAGAAAACACTATTTCGAATCAATGATGTCTCACGATCTACAAGTCCAAATAATATGAAATTTTCATAGAAGCTTACGAACATGTTGAAGAATGCCCACACCAAATTTCAGCTTGATTGGATGATTCTTTGATCGATTCGAATGGATTTCGAATCGATCCTAAAGCGAGCCCAACTTTCCTGAGGCCGGGCATATGGGCCCCCTCACATGCCAGAAGTGGTCTACCGAAATTTAGGCGAAATATCAGCCTCCTACACCTATAAATAGAGCCCCTGGTCATTCAGAAAAGGGGTCGGACAATTTTAAGAGCTAAAGAGCGCCCAGATTCTGCCAGATTTACTCCAGATCACCATCGCTGCCTTAAATTCAGATTATAATCATAAAATCTGCTGTACTATGCTATAAGAAATTGTAATCTTCAAGTATCGAGCAATAAAATCATCAAACTTCATAGTGGACGTAGGCGAATCGCCGAACCACTCTAAATTGTTGTCTTTTGTGCAATTTACTTTTTGTTATTTGGAGTTTTTGTTAGATAATCCTCTTTTTCAATTTTCATTCTTCACTTTTATCTCTTCAAAAAACTTCCGAAGAGTGTTGTGCCCATTTTTGGTACAAACATAAAGCATCAATCATATACACTTGGGTATTATCGAAAATACCGTCCTTCCAACTTTTAAAACTATATGTCATTTTGTTGAGATTCCATAATTACTAAACTTAAAATTTAGCAAAAAACTTTAAAAGATATTTGTAGATTTAATCACAATTTATTTCATAAAAATCCGAGTAGAGACACAAAAGCTATGGCTTTGGGAAGGAAAATACATTTTTAAACTTCATTAAAAAATTTCCTATAGTTCAGCAAAACCAACATTTGCATCATTTATTCTTTAAATTTTCCAAAGGCCATAAGAACAAAGTTTTAGTAGACAATCTTATATTTTTGTGAAATTTTACGAATTACAAATCGGGTTTGATAATCAAGAGTTATGAAGCCAGAATCAAAGGGGTTTAATTAGGGTCCACTGTCTCAATCCAAATTTCAAATTTTCACATTGCAGCAAGATTTTGGGTCATCATACTTTCGAATTTAAATAAATGGTAAATAGAAATGTTGTATGTTATCATAATATATTTCAGTAGCACTTGATCGAGATCAAAAATATTAAGCGCACCAAAAGATATGGCTATAATACTGAAAGAGGTTAAAATAGTGTAACATATAGATTAAAATACTATAAGTTACACACCACTTAATGAAATCACATGAAATTTTGGAAATGGATAGTTTTCTTCACATAAGTGATTATGATTTCGGCCTATGTCTTAACTCCTTGGATTTCTTTAAGATTTGCTTTCTTTACTTACTTTGGTGTGATTTTGGAATAATGAAAGCATAAAAATCAAATGGAATTATCATCCTATTTATAGCCCTTATTCAAGGATACATTGGTCTTTTCAAATTGGGACACTTGTCCTCCTTATCCTATGCAAATATTAGGGCAATGACACCTACACCTTTGGTTGTCACCTTAATAAGCATGGTGATCTTATAAGCTTATACATCATTAGCCGATGTGTCATGCTTAATGTCACCTCATGCTTTCTTACATGGAACTTTCATGTCATCCTACCTACTCATATAATTTTTAAATTTGGATATAGTTTGAATAAAAATGTGAATTAAAAAGTTTTATGGGGTTGGGAACACACTTTTCTCATCCCCGATCTATCCAAACATATTTCGATATTTCATTTCTGAGTCATTTTTAACCTATCAAATCACTAGATTATATTTTGAACAAAGTTGTAACTTAGCATTTCATCTTTTAAACTATTATAATATTATTTCAATACATAGGAAAAATAACTATTTAGGTTCTTACATTCTACCCCCTTAAAAAAAGATTTCATCCTCGAAATCTAGTCTTTAAATAACTCTGGATAATCTTCAAGCATTTCTGATTCAAGTTCCCATGATGCTTCATTTTCATCATGATTTCTCCACTGAAATTTTACAAAGGTGAATTTCCTTTGTTCGTAGTTTCTTAACTTTTTTATCGAGAATTCGGATTAGTCGTTCAATGTATGCAGTATCCTTCTTAACTTCGATGTTATTCAAATTAACCACATACAATGGGTTAAGAATATACTTTCATAGCATCTGATAATTTTCCAGGTAATGCAAGTCGATATGCAACTTTACCTATTCTTTCAGTGATTTGAAATGGCCCAATAAATTCATGTGACAATTTTGCCTTTTTCTTTCCAAATCGTATTACACCCTTTATTGGAGAAGTCTTTAAAAGAACCCTTTCCCCTATTTAAAATTCCAAATCATACCTTCTATGATCTGCAGAGCTCTTTTTCTTACATTGGGCAGCTTTTATTCGTTCTTATATGGTTGTAATTTTCTTCATCATTTCTATCACTAGATCAGGGCCGTGCAGTTTATTACCTCTGCCCAACAAACTGGTGAACGACATGGCCTTCCATATATGGATTCAAATGGTGCCATTCCAATACTTGTGTGTTAACTATTGTTATATGCAAATTCAATTAATTGCTATTAGGGTTGTATCAGGGTCCAATTCGATACAAACATCAATTTATCATTTTGATGGTAATCTTGGTATACCATTAAATACTTCTTCAAATTCACTGACCATTTTGATTTGGTCTAGTTGTTGGCCAACATTTTTAATGTCTGTAAGTGATATTATTTGGATATGAATGCATTTCCAAATTTATTGCACGAATACATGAATGTCAGATATTCTGGAATGGAAAAATTTATAGTCATGTCATGATAATCTAGTTTGGCATAATGTATGTAAAGCCAATCTATTCCAAGAATGAGATAAAAAACGATCATTGAGAAAAAGAACAAATCCACGAGCATTTTCTTATCTTCGATATAAAGAGGACAATTCTAACATATACTTCTAAGTTCAGTTTCTCCTTCTGCTAAGTTGTCTATTATCAGGGGATTTGTTGCTCAATTTGTAATCCTAACTTTGTAGCGAATACAAAGGTATTAAGGAATCTGTAGCACCCGAATTGAATAAAACTTTAGCTTGAAAATCGAAAAATAAGGTACCTTCCGCATATGGTTGTTCAGAAACTACCGCATATACCCTGGCTTGATTTCCTGGTGTTGCTTTATTTTCCTTTTTCGGCTTTTTATAGTCCATGCTCATGTATCTAGGTTCTTTACAATTGTAACATGTAATCCTTTTTCTTTCCTTTGGATAGTTAGGAGAAATATGAACCTTCTCATTGCAATTATAACATGTTTTTATTTTGTTTTGACCCTCTCCTTATTGTGCCTATAACAACCCACTTTTCCGCACAGTTTAAGTGGAAAATCATCCATGCATGACCCACTTAAATTGAATGGAAAGGCGGATAGTTAGGGAAAAGAAGAAGGAAGAAAATAAGAAGAAAACTTAACAACACAGAATCTCACAACGAAACAAATAATCTATAATATACAACAAATCTTTATCCGAAGGAAAATGTAATATACATACACTAATCAGAGTATACTAACCTATCTCAGCGCGTACAGTTATAACAGTCTGCCCTTACAAGTGCTGATAAATACAACCAGCAGACAACACAGCGGAACACAATGAAATACGTAGATAAGTCTTGGACCTCCAGCACGTCTTCTGGGCTCCAATGCATCCAAAGCAATCTGTAAATATGCTCGGTCTGACTCGAGCATTATAATAAAATAACATCCGAGTCAGTCTGGTAAACCAACGTGAGAAAAAACACACCCAACTGGATTTTAAAGTTATAAAAAACCTTTGAAATCAAAAGTATCTCATAAGACCACGCCGCACATAAACACGGATGGGTTTTTACCTTACGATAACCAAACCATTTCATATGAAATTCTTTGATATTATAATAGTGTCTAAGATACAAATACTTATTAATCATAGCCGAAATTATTACATTAATTAAGTTCCAGCATAATTAGTATACAACTAAAACTGTAAAGGCACGTATTGGAGAATGAGTTCCATACAATGACTGGGCTACCTCCCGTCACGGTGCATCTCTAGATAAAATAACACCGAGGTCGAACCTATAAACCCATGCCAACACAGAACTGGCCTACCCTTTATTGGAAAGTACCGAATACGATCACCACTTGGTTAATGGGCCCCGAAGCATACAATGAGAGATAATATCGACTCCAGATAGGGATGACCATACCCTACTTTGGGGCGACCCACTTAGCCCTGCTGCATCTCCTATGTTTTAGTCATTCCCAGTTGATGAGGCTTGAGGCTACGTTTTACCTTTCATATAGCACTTCCCATTTAGAATGCTAACACTACCATCTAGGCAAAATTGCAATGCCAGCATCCATCCAACAAGTTCATTATAGGACTGAACGAAACCGAAGGCACCACTTCTACTACATCCATTTTAGGAATCACCCTCAGGATTAGTAGCAAGCACTTCAAGAGCTCCGTCTTCAAATTTCATAATCTTTAAGATGTCTTCACTTTGTAATGCTTGAGTTAGATCGAAGTGGTTTTCGAATAACATACCCAATCCCGATCGCTTCGAAGCAACTTTCGATAATTTTTGGTAAACTCAACCCCGGTTCTTTAGGAAATAAACAGTCAAAGATAAGAGTGGAGATCACCTCCTAACCGTTATTTGACGAATTTCCTTATCGTTTGTCCTAGGAGAACGAAACGAGATTTATACGCACAATACAACATCATCGGAGATGACTGTGGCATTTAACTCACGTGTTTCTCCTAGATATTTCCAAAGTTATGTTTTGAGTCCATATTTGATAGTCGGTTATTTAACTATCAATAACACACATTCAATTTTAGGGATTTATTTTCAAGGAAAATCAACATTGGTTAAGCATATAAGCAACCACTAGCCTCCTTAATTAATCTTTTCATTAATTAAATTCATCTTGTAAATACTTGTATAAAAATACCTTTACAAAGATATACCCACAAATCCCTATATTTTCAATATTTGGAAAAATATCCATGTACTTATCTCAACGGTATAAGTATATTCACAAAATGGAGGAAGATTTCCTTTTTACATAATTCTAGAACCATTTATAAATTCCTTTACAAATCTCTAAAACCCATTTATAACCCATTTCGTTAATCTCTGAAATCATTTATAAAACTTCCTTTTTTTAAGTTCCTAAAATCACTTATAAACCCTATATAAATCCATAAACAATTTATAAAACTCCTTTTATAAATCTATAAACCCATTTGTTAAATTCTTTTATAAGTATCAAAAGCCATTTATAAAACTCTTTTTACCCTTTAATTAAACTTCCTTTAAATTTTCAAACCATGTTATAAAATTCCTCTTACAAAACCCAAATATGTTTATAAAACTCTATTTATAAATCTCGAAAATATTTATAAATAAATTCTAATCATTTACTTTAAAATACTATTATATAATAATAATTATTAATAATAAACATTATAAATAAATAATAGTTATTAACTTTAAAACATCTTAAACTAATAATTAACAATTTCAAAATATTACTAATAAAACATTAATAATTAATTTTCAATATTATTATAAATAATAATAATTAATTCCCAAAATAGTACTAGTAAAACATTATTATTGATTTCAAACCATATTAATTATTTAATATAATTAACCGTTTAGGATATTAAATATTGATATATAACTTAAAAAACAATATTAAATATAAATAAATAACTTTAAGTTGATATTAAATATAAATAAATAATCTTTTTAAACAATATTAAATATAAATAAATAACTTTAAAAAATATTTCCAATGACTTAGAAAAAGACAGATAATAAGGCTGGAGTAAAATAGAAATTAAATCCTTTTTAAACAAAATATTTCCCGAAATCAAATTTCAGATTTAAAATCATTTCCTGTCTCAAAAACTAATTCCAACTCAAATGGCGATTTATAGTATTTAAAAATACTAATTTGAGGCCAATAGTTACCCAATGTTTAACCAATATCGATATTGATTTCCTACCGCTACAGGGTCTAAGTTTGAACATATAACAATGTCATAAACTATAGTGTCCGCAATCGGGTTTTAAATTCAATAATCATACAATAGGAACTTATTGAATAAATTAACAATGGCGAGGAATCCCATTGGATTCCCCAAACATGTCCCTCTGCATCACAGCTCATATACATATATCAGCACATATATATATATATAAATAAAATCAATAATGGTGAGGAATCCTGTTGGATCCCTCCAATATATTCCCTTGCATTACAAACAGTATATAATCATATAATATGTGTCATTCGCTATTAGGTGGGTATATATAAAAGGTCATCCGCTCCAGGGGCAGGAATAAATCCAAACCAACTGATAAAACAGTAAATCATCCAAACATCCAATCAACAATTTTTATCAACTATATAACATTACTGGTTAGCCAAAAATGCGAGTTTAACTCATAATTATTCCAGTTGTCGCTTGCGCGCTTTGGTTTCGTTTGAATCGAAAGACGTTCGATTTAGCATGAAATTCAACTAGCTTCAAATCCATCTCTATATCGTAGATTTGGCTGAAACAATCGCAACGCAACTTGTCGCGTTCAATTTCGATCTCATATGAATTAGATATGAATTAATGGACAACTGAGATTTTTTTAAATTATCGTTAATTTTAAATTATTTAATTTTTAAACTCTAATCTACCTTCCCTCCCTCATTCATAAATACAACTTAGGTACCCACTCGACCGCGACTTTCAACGTGTCGCCGCCACCTTCACGCCATCGCCTCGCTAGCCCAGCCATGCCTCACGCCATCGGTGCTGCCTTGTAACGCCGCTGTTCGATGGAATTTTGCAAAGAATGCCACTCTATTAATCTCCAATTTCCCACCGCCATAGGCCACGCCGTGCCACCAAACTTCACCCGAACCTTGCCCAAACCATTCTTGACAATTCCCCTTCATGGTCCATCGCCTAAAGATCATACAAATTGCCAAAAAATGCTACCCAATGCCGACACATCGCGACCAAATTTCAGCCACCACACCTCCATCCAAGACGATCCCACAATTGATTGAGTCAAGCTCGACGTCGTCTATAACTTTGTAGTTGAAGTCGAGGGCCGATACGGCCTTTAATGGTCCAAAACAACGATGGCCGTTCGATTAAGTAGGAATATGATTTTTAAACTTTTCTCTGATATAAACACATTTTTAAAAAGAAAGGGGAGGTATCGGCAGTGACGTGGAGAGTATGGGATAGAGTGTTTAGGTATGGGTTAGGATGGTGAATATATATATATATATATATATATATTCGAAAATATCTAGCTCGATGCACTCAAAAATCTCGAGCTTCTATCGAGGCAAGCCGCTTGGCATTCTATATGTAATACTCCTATTCTGAACTTAATGGAACTAGTTTTAAGACCTAATTCGATCATATATAAAAGATAGCTTTTCAAGCCTAGTTATATTATATTAACTTCTGTAATTAGTTTCCTAAGCGTTTCGGGCTCGCACGACCAAATGATACATCCGATCGCCACGAAATTCGATGGCATACTATAATTTACTATTACGGATCCAATGAAACTGGTTTCACTAAAATCCAAGACAGTGCCCCGGAAGGCTTTTTTTAACATGTTAATTAAAACGATTATTATTAAATACCAAACTAATCTCTTTTAAATTTAAATTTAAAAGTTTATTATGCCATTCTTATTCAACTGAATTTAATTAAGATTTTGAAATCGTTTTTATTTGTATTGAATCCAAGATTCAATTATTTAAAAAAATTCCAATATTAAATTCACTATCAATTAAATCATTACATTTTAAATTTAAGTCGTTTGGCTTATAAAAATATTGTTTAAATATTCAAAATTTATTAAACATTTCAATTACAAATGTTTAAAATTCTGACCCATTACAGTACCCATCCTTTCTTCTCTTCCTCATTGTACCATGGCTTCTGCTCATTGAGTTTCTTTTGATTATTGAATTTCCTTGATTGTTATGATTTCTCTTATTCGAAAGATTCCTTTCTTGCTGAAGTTGAATGTAGTCTTCTTCAAGATTAAGACCTTCAGATATGATTACCTCTAAGTCTTGCGACGATCACCAATTACATGTCTCCATATAGGTGGAATCGGTCCTTTTGCAAATCTTCTAGCCCTCTTTTTAGAAATATTAATTAAATGACTTGCAAATCGAGACAATTCCTCAATTGATTTTGATATTGGGCTACTGTCGGTTTCCTTATGTGAGAACTTGAAATTTCAATTCTGTCTACTCTCTTTCATGTTTTGAAAAATACTTTTCCAAAAACGTTTCCTTAAAACTTCTCTAAGTCATCACACTTGAATCACTTATGGTTCTATTTAACTCCCACCAATTCCTTACCCCTCCTTCTAGTTGAAATACAGCTAGCCTTCTTTTATCTATTTCACCACAATCCAACACTTCAAAGATGTTTTCTAAATGTTAGATCCATTGTTCTGCTTTAAATAGATCAGTATCTCCAATAAATTTGTTTGGATGTAAATTCTTAAAGTGACTCAATCAATTATCAATTGGATTGTTCAAAGATCTTGAGGAGATTTGTTTCATTTGTTTGATGAAGGATGCGAACAACTCCATAAGATTTTGTTCTATGAAGGCTTCAGCCTCTTGACTATGGGTTGAATTAGTAGTTTCCCGGTCTTGCATAACCTTAGAGAAACGAAATAACTTTGTTATTATCAACACTAGATATAACTACATTATTTAATATGAAACATTAATTAACTAAACTTAAGTCATACGCACAAAGGATATACTATTTATAACCCTTTCTCTTTGTACAAATAAAATTTGGGTTATTATTTACAAATTTCCACACACATCTCCAATATTTATAAGTCAAAAATTGGAGATTAAACCACCAACCTTTAAGCAACCCTTCATCTCTTTATATTAAATTCTCCATAGAAGTCATGGTGGTGAGAAAGAATCCCACAATATTGTTCAATTCATTTTCCATGGGTGCTTACATAAGCACTGTAACTTCTTCAGAGACCTCGTTTGATCATTGGGATTCTGACTCCTCTTCATCCAACTGTCTTCTATTTACCCTTGGGAACCTTTTCCTTCGAATATATTTTACATGCATTGAAATTTCACCTCGCCTTTTGAGAAATTATCAAAATTTTCCATACTCGGTTCTCTCTGTCATCTATATAGCTTTCACAATTTCCTTTCATTTTTTATGCAAACGATACAATATAAGGTCTCTTTGTAGTACCTCTTCATAGTCGTATGCTCTATTTTCCATTTCTATCATTTCTCCCACTAAAAACCTTTGTGTCTTCCTTCTAATTATCTTCTTCTCGAATTATGGAAAGGTTAGGCTAATTTTTTAGGATAAGTTGTGCACTTAACCCTTCCCCATGAATTTCCAGTATCCCATGTCTTTTGGCTTGTCATTGTTTATAACTATAGCAATTATAAACATGTCACTAAATAATATAAACTTCCTATTCGGCAAAATCCAAATTATAAGGTTTCATTCTTGTGAAACGATAAAGGTTTATCTACTAAGCTCCATTTAAACCTTAGCTCTGATACCACTTTGTAACACCCCACTCTAACAGTGTTGGCTAAACTCGAGAGTGCTACCCTCAAAATTTGGTGCAATCATAGAAGTGTCACAAGTTTGTAAGGTAAATGCCAGAACATTAAATCATTTAGAGTAAATGATTTCAAGCGGAAGAAATTTCATACATTCATACTTTATTTACTACATAATTTATATAGGCTCTTGCTTTCATCTTCATACATATATTGTTGCATCTAGGTTTTCAAAACTAAACGAGAGCTATAATAGATACTTCACTTCGGTTTGTCCATGAAAAGTTCTACCTCTAACTCTACTTATCCAAACCCGAATGTTTATATGTAGCATCATGAGCAACAATAACCTAGTGAGGTAGCTATTTAATCCAAATCTCATGTCATTTCATAGGGGTGTGTTATAAAAGTTTAACAAAAAACATCTTTACCAATTATAGCACTTATTGACAACATTCATCAATATATATATTTTAACATATCATGTCGCGAAAATTATCCAAGATGTCCAAACCCTGTTTTTAAAGTATTTTAGAACAACAAACATCTATTATGTATGGAAAATACGTAAATTTCTACCAAACACATTTATCAAAGTTCATTTGATATATATAGATATCCTTTATAAACGAGGAACATAAAAAAAATCTAAAATCCATGAAAAAATCAATTAGACTTCATATGCATCTAATCCGAACATGGTGTAAGGAATTAGATCCTGAAATTTTTTTATAACATCGTAGCTAGCATCCTAACATATAGTATGGATGTACTCTATCTCCTACCACACAATATGGAAATAAAGTAATAGTGCACTATCCTAGATCTTTTGTCTTTTACCGTATTCATCCGAAAGCCAACATAATTAATGTTCTAGTCAAAAGTCATAACTCATAAGCATACACACACACACACACACACACACACATATATATATATATATATATATAAGTATTCTTCAATTTACTTTATCATAAACCAATATAGGTTATTCTTCTTTTCAAAGAATTAAAGCATCAATCATATACACTTGGGTATTATCAAAAATACCGTCCTTCTAGCATTTAAAACAACAAGTCATTTGTTGAAATTCCATAACTATTAAACTTAAAATTTAGCAAAATACTATAAAAATATACTTATAGAAAACGAAATAAGCTTTTGACATAATTTATTTCATAAAAATCCAAGTATATACAAAAATGTTATGGCCTTGGGAAGGAAAATATATTTTTAAACTTCATTATAAATTTGCCTATAGATCGGTAAAACCAACTTATGAATCATTTATTCTCTGAATTACCAAAGGTCATAAGAACAAAGTTTTAGTAGACAATCTTATATTTTTATGACATTTTACGGATTACAAATCAAGTTTGAAAATCAAGAGCTATGAAGCCGGAATCAAAGGGGTTTAATCTGGGTCCACCTTAATCTAAATTTAAATATTTCACATTGCAGCAAGGTTTTGGGTCATCATAATTTCGAATTTAAATAAATGGTAAACATAAAAGTTGTAGGTCATCAAAATATATTTCAGTGGCACTTGTTTGAGGTTAAAAATATTAAACACACCAAAAGATATGGCTATAACACTGAAAGGCGTTAAAATAATGCAACATATAGATTAAAAATACTATAAGTCACACACCACTTCATGAAATTTTGGAAATAGATAGTTTTCCTCACCTAAGTGATTATGGTTTCAGCCTATGTCTTAACCCCTTGGATTTCTTTAAGATTTTCTTTCTTTTCTTACTTTGGTGTGATTTTGTAATAATGAAAGCATAAAAATCAAGTGGAATTATCATCCTATTTATAGCCTTTATTCAAGGATATATTGGTTTGGGACACTTGTCCTCCTTATCCTAAGCAAATATTAAGGCAATGACACTTGCCCTTTTGGTTGTCATCTTAGTAAGCATGATGATCTTATAAGCTTATACATTATTAGACTCCCATATTTTAAGTATATCATGCTTAATGCCCCCTCATGCTTTCTCACATGGATCTTTCATGTCATCCTATCATATAATTTCAAAATTTTGGTATAGTTTAAGTAGAAATGTAACAACCCGGCTTTCTACACTGTTTAAATAAACAAATTTAATTTAAAATAAAAATGTTTGACTTTGATATTTGATAATTAATATTTTGAAAATAAATTTTTAGTTAATTAAATTCTATTTAATATAAAATTTTGATTTAATAAATTGAATTAAATCAATAAATTCTTTGCAAATAATATATTGAAATTGAAGGAATTATTTAACTGAACATAAAATACTTTTATAAATATAAATTAATATAAATCAAATTGAAATTTATTTTTAGATATATTAAAAGGAGTTGTGAAATGAAATGAAATAAAAAAATTAAACTAAATTGGGTTGAATTAAATCAAGGCTCGACCCAAATCAAGCCTATTCGCTTTTCTCATTGATTCTAGAATCCACTTTACACCTTTAAATCTACACGAACCGCTTTCCTCCCTCTAATCCCAATTCAAACCTAAAAAGAAAAATCGTGACTTTACATTAAAAAAATTGAGAGCTCGAACAGTCAAGGCCCGACATCGGCAACCAAGGTGGAGGTGGAGCAAAGCGCGAGCATGTTGATTGGGGGGCTTACGACCTGGAGCATTGTGAGTGGCACGTAGCTGTAGGTGATTGCGTTCGTGTAATCTAGGGTCGTGCCTGGAGTTTTAACATGCGAACAACTGAGTAGGCGATGGCGAGCGATGCACGAGAGGTTAGGCAGTTGGTGCTACATTCAAGGAGGATACGAGTTGGGTTTGTACGTGGCACATACAGCGCCAGGTCCGATGGTTTTGGTGGTATGTGCTTCCAATCGATGGTTGTTTTGATGTTCTATTTTCTATGCTTTCATTTTTTTTGGTGGATGAGTAATGTTAGCTTCATGTTCCCAAAGTTGTTTGCATAGTTGACTTCTGGATTTTGAGATATCGATAGTTTCTCATTGAGTTGAACTGCTAAGCTAATACGATTCGATCCATTGTGTAGGGAGATGGAATGTACCTGATCCCTCGCCTAGGGGAGGAGTTATTCCATGCTTAGAATGTTATTGCAGAGTCCATCTCATGGTTTCACTTTATCGCTGCTTCATATTATCATCTTTTCTTGATCTCTGGACCCCACGATCATCTCTCTAGGCTATTGGCCTTGATGATAGTCGAGTCTAACTTGTCCAATTAGTCTGAATACAGCCGGGCCAAAAGGCCAGGTAACAGAAGGTTTTGAGAAATATTTTTTTTTGGAAATAAACATCATATTTTGGAATGTTTTTTATTTAAATTTAGAAATATTATTAGTAATGGAACATTATTTAAGTGAATTGTTTTAAGTATGCTATAAATAGAAATCATTTAGAAAGCGATGATTTGAGGGATTTAGTGAATTTTCGAATATTTATATTAGTATTCATTTATTATTGATTATAAAGATATTTAAATGATTTTTATAAAATAGTATTTAAATTTTATATTTTAAAGCGAGTTGTTAATTTCATTAGAATGTAATAAATTTGGAAGTTATAAATAATATTATGAAGTAAAAGTATACCAAATTCAAATTTATCTATTGAATGGAAATTCTTATTTATGGACTTTTATTTTTTGGCTTTGGGAGATTATTTCTATTTGGAAATCCTGATTAGAAAAGTAGAAATAATTAAGTTCATTATTTAAAGGAAATTTTGAATTATAAAACTTATGCAATACTATTATTTTCAATTATTAAAGAAGAACTTTAAAAAATGAATGAATTATTTTTATAAAAAGTTTTCTAGTGATTTGGAACTCGGTATTGTTTGTGATCGTGATCCTATCTTTACCAGTCAGTTTTGGAAAGCTTTTCAGGAATCTTTGGATACCCATCTGAATCTGAGCACTACTTACCATCCACAGACCGACGGTCAAACGGAAATGGTGAATCAGATTCTAGAGGATCTTCTTCGTGCTTGTGCGCTTGATTATGGAGGATCTTGGGAAGATCATCTCCATCTTATCGAATTCACCTATAACAATAGTTATCAGGTATAATCTCAATCTTTTATTTTGAATCTTGTCTTAATCTTTTATCTATCTCATTTCTATCTTTGAATTCAGGCTAGTATTAAAATGTCGTTGTTTGCTGCTCTTTACGGACGACCTTGTAGATCCCCATCTTGCTAGATTGAATCTAGTAGTCGTTTGGTTCTTGGTCCTGATATGATTTTGGAAGCTTCAGAGAAGGTTGAGGAGATAAAGAGGAAGATGAGGATTGCTCAGGATAGTCAGAAGAAGTATGTTGATAGGCGTAGGAGGATTTTGGAGTTTTCTGTTGGTGATTTGGTTTTCCTTAAGGTCTCTCCCTTAAGGAATGTGATTCGGTTTGGTCGTAGAGGGAAGCTTGCTCCTAGGTTTGTTGGTCCTTTCCGCATTGTGGAAAGAATTGGTTCTTTAGCTTATCGTCTGGATTTGCCTGAGAAGTTTTCTGGAGTGCATAATGTATTTCATGTTTGGCATCTTCGTCGATATCTTCATGATCCATCTCTTATTGTCTAGCCTTCTGCTCTTGATAGTTTAGATATTGAGCCTAATCTGACTGTCGAGAGGAAGCCACTTCGTATTGTCAATAGAGATACGAAGCAGCTGAGAAGGAAATCTGTCAATCAGGTTAAAGTACAGTGGAGTACTGATGACCGAGATTGTACCTAGGAAACGGAGGAGAGCCACTACACCATACTACCCATTTTGCCACACCCCAACGCGGAAAAATTACCACGGTTTTGAGCCGTGACAATTTTACCACGGTTTTGAGCCGTGGTAAAATAATCTACCATGGTTACTGGCCGTGGCAACATTCAGACGGATATGGACCGTTCCAATATTAACAAAAAAATTTAACCCCACCCCCGTTCTCCATAACCCTACCGTTCACTTCTAAAAAATAGAATGCCAAAATTAGCCCGCCACGGATCCCGCGCCCTAATTTCACCCAACCAAAATTAGCTGCAGTTCACTCTTCTTCTCACTCAAATCGCGTATCTCACTTAATCGCTCTTCTAGGGGTTCGAGGTATTCTCACTTAATCGCGTATATCCAATTTTTATTTATTTTCAAGTTTATATTTTGATTTTCCATCATTTGGTTAATGATTAATGATTTTGGATTAATTTTTACATGTATTGTTAGATTGTTCGGCTGATGGGATTGGGTTGATTTTGGATTAATTTAGATGACCATATCAATCTTCTTGATTTTAGAATACAAGTAGAAGGTAGAAAAGAGTGTCCTTTAGTTTGAAGTTGTTTCTGAGCAATAAGCTCGCATACATAAACTTGATTTTCTTCGCATACATAAACTCGATTCATTTTATATGTTGGTTTTAAGTTTCGCTTTTCTCTCTATCATTATGTATTTCATTTCTTTCTGCTAAAAACAGTAAAGCACTCAGAAAGTTGTAATCTTGTTAAGAAAACTAAGGAACATTCAACACGATTTCCATTATATCAATGTATGTTAAATGTCCAACATGATGTTTTTAAGGCTTAGCAACGGCCAAACTTTACATGATTCAATTTTTGTTTGGTTGTTTTAGTTTAAACTAGAAATATAAGAGAACAATTATATTTTCTGGATTCTAAGGCGTTATAATTTTCATCTGTGTTTGTGTAGTTTCAAATGACAGGCCATATATGCATCTTTCATTTACTAAATAACTTACACTATAAGTTATTTTGTACTAAATTTTCAAAACTAGTCTAATCCATCATGTTGTAGTCTCTTTTAGGCTGAATCCACAAAAGATGGTGGAAAGGTATTTACAAGACTATAAACACCATGAAATCACTGTTTATCTTGTGGTATACGACTATGTTTAAAAGCATTATACTTGACTTTTTATGAGTTATATTTCAATTATTTTGCTTTTTTAATACCAATCAAACAGTTCTTACTAACCATGTCTTGGTTTGTTGTGCACTGCTTTGGTTCAACTTGCAATGAAGTTTGTCATGAGTTTTGGTGGTTATAGTTAGTTTCCTTTTGGTGATATTTTAGTGCTGTAGTTTGAAGCTATACTTTATTTTGAGTTACAATGAATCTGGAAACATGAAATATTTTTATTCTTCTTCTCGCCAATAAGGTTGATCTGAAGTCTCATCTGGTAATAGTTATTTTTATTTAACATGGTATCTCTTCAACCCTCTTACTGCTCATAAGCATTGGAGAATCACTACGAACAGGCTCGTTCACTTTAAAACTATCAAACTGAAAAAGATTAGAAAAAACAACATCCTTCATCTTCCCTGATCCATTCACTGTCTGGGATTTCTTTATTGCTTCAAACTGACTAAAATCTGGTGCATGTGCACACTGCTGATTGTCTATTTCCGAAGAATCCCCATAATAGAAAACATCAAACTCCTTCTTCCACGATCCCTTCACAACAGTGCATGATAAAGAATCCACTTCCTCAGCAACAGCATGATCCGACTGATCAAACCCCACCACTTTACTAGCTCCAGTCAACTTAGAATACAACCTGGCCTCTGAATCAAAAGTAACTAACCCACTAAAGCAATCTCCAGATATATGAGTCGAATTAATACTCTGATGAAGATCATTAACAACAATATTACACTTATGTATATCGACCACTTCACTGCAAGCTGAATCTTCCCTTATGTTACTAGAACTATCGGAACAAACCACTACTCCCCCACAGCTATCAAACGTCTGAATAGCTATAATCCTATCACCACTATACTTAACTACTTCCTCCATACAATCAGATGGAAAAAACTCTCCATCAGTAACAGGATTATACTGATGAAAACAGTCTGTTCCTTGATTAATCTGTTTATCAGATATTAGATTGCTCCCATAAATCATAATAGCACCATTATAGGCTAGTACATGTTCTTTTAATTGCTCATCAAAATCCACATGTTTAGTAGCCTTATTGAATCTTACAACTTCTTCCTTACAATCAGTCTCTTTGATGTTGTCTCCAACCACTAATTCCTTTATCAGTTTAATGGAATCCAAAGAATTATCTCCAAGAACCACACTATTGATATCATTATTCTGAATATATATTTCATCTCCCACTGACAAGGCAGAATTCAAATCCTCTTCAGTCATTAAAGAACTCAGGCAATTAAACCGATTATTAGTAACAAGCTCGAAACAAACCCCTTCACAAGATTTTACCTTTATCTTTTTGTTATGAATAGATACGAAATCTTTATTCACTTTACCCATACAAATAGCTGAATTAGAAACTTTCTTGCTAATGTCTTCGCACATATATTCTAATGCAACCGCAAATTTTGATTTGATACAGTCTTCATTTTTCTGGGGTTATTTGTTTAATCAGGTTTAATATAGTGTTTCTTTCTTCCTGTATTTTCACTTTGCCTTGAAAACAAACTAGTCAACTCACTATTCCTTATTAACTGAATAATTGTCAACCATGCTTCAAAATGGATTTAATATATCTTCTTTGTTATTATTTTTCTTTCACATATAAAATTGCACATGTCTTGCTTCTGTACTTGTACATGAATATACTATAATGAAAACAGACTAGTGTTTATGTTGTATATCTATATTGATAATCGATATCAATGCTTTTAGCACAATGCAATTCCATTTGATAAGGATGACCTTATGTTAATATTTCCTTGATCCCATTAACTTTATACAAAAATTGTATGCCTACCAACTCCATCTATTGTCAATTCTGGTAATTAGCAGTTGCATGTTTGGGTTGACTACAGTTTAAACTAATAGCATATAAAAATCTTATCGCAATTAGGTGATAAGTGAAGCTGTGATGTTTTGTGCCTTTATTGATCAAATCTGACAAAATCATACATAGCTGACCCTTGTTGGTGAAGAAAATCACAATCAGCAAAGCAGCATATCATGTCTCCCATCGTTCGTCCTACTCCTATTGATTTTGATGCTACAAATCCATCGACTAATGCATCAGCTGTGTCGGAATCCTCCTCCGTAACAAGGGTCGGTGTTTTCTGGCAAGCTAATATTGGGTAAATATTCTTGCAAACTAATTACTTGATTTAAGTCGATACAAATTCTGCAAACTAATAGTTATAGGTTGCATCAATGTTTTGTAGGCTGCTTCAATGCTCCTCCTTTCGTTATCCTTCACTGGAAAGGTTCTAGCTCCTTATCAGGCTCGCTTGCAGTGCTTTGCATAGTCCTGTAAGTAGACATACTTTATGGCTATGAATTATAACCTTTTTCTGCTGTAATAAACAATTGAAACTTAATTAATTAATTTTTATTTTTTCATTTTTTTTCAGTTACGTTTTGTTGTTTTCATTGGGTGTTGGACATGTACCTGCTCTGTTGCTTCCCAATATTTTGTTACTTCCCAAGATTTTTGCTTCTAGAATCAGAGCCAAGGCAGTAGCATTATCCTTAGGGATGCATTGGGTAAGCAATGCTTTCTTATGTTTACATGCGATATTAATATTATATTCTCTTCGTTTTTTGTATTTAGGAAATACATTGTCATATTCATGTTTTTATGAGCAAAAGTTTCACTGTGCAGTATTGATAATGAATAATTTTAAAATTTATTTGCAGATATTAAATTTTGTGATAGGATTATACTTCTTAAGTGTTGTAACCAAATAATTTTAAAATTTATTTGCAGATATTCAATTTTAAAATTCTATATTAAATCAATTTTAGCAGTGCTTTGATTATTTTGTTAGTCTGTTTGAGTTGATGTGTTTTTTTTCTCTCCCTAATATCTCAAACAAAAGCATACCAAAATAGTACATACCACATTTGCGCATTACAGGAAATGACATCCACATTTCTGGTGCAGCATAACCATGTGTTCCTTTTTAGACAATACTTTGTTATTAAAAAAGAAACAACCATTAATACTATTGCGCTCGCAACTGCCAAAGCTATAATTGTTGACATAGAAATGAGAATTAATTTATATAACATTATTGAAAAAAAGTAAGCATATTTTTATGTTTTGACTTATTGAGAATGACGGCAGTTATGCCTGTAGAAGAGATGCTATTTGTACTAGAGGTTTTTATTTAAACCTTTTGTTCTCTTAGCCTACACAATATTTTTACTCATATGTTTTGATTTTGAAGACTTCATTGCGAATGAAACCATATTCAGAGAAGAAACAGTTATTATGACACCATTATTTAAAAAAAAAGGAGAAACGTACAAATACCTTTTGTAGAAGTGCTTTAACTGGGCATAAACGATATTTGATGAATCTAGACTCCGATGTTCAATGTTATGAAACATCCTTAAGAATATTACATAATACTAATATTGTTGGTTATTTTTTAGATTGGAATAGGTCGACAGTGATTTGGGTCCGAAGATTATTCCGAAGGTTGCTTAAGAGTAAAATGTGTAGGTATTTTGTATTCCTTTTTTTCATTTCCATTTTTTATCATTTAAAATAATTCCGTATTAATTAATTAAGTTTTATATTAAGCACTTAACTCTTTTGCATAATTACATAACTCTTTTATAGATTTTCATCCTAATTATTCTCTTTACTTTGCTATATAGGTACACGAAACATTGCTTTATTATATGGAAGGTTATCAGCTAAAATTGCTAATAAAAGGTATGCTTTTATACATTTAAATATGTATGTATATGGAGTATACTTTGTTATATATGATATGAATTCGATCTTGTTTTGATCGTGTAAATATATATTGAATTAAGGTATACAGAAAAGCAGTAACCGCGCAAAGGAGGTGTTGTTGGAATTTTATGAAATTCGATAAGTTTATAAAAATTAATAGTTTTATAGAAATTTAACAAAGTTGAATTTTTATTAAAATTAATAATTTTACAAAAATTAAATAAATTAATAAAAATTAACTAATTTTTATAAAAGTTAATTAAATTTTATAAAAATTAAATAAGTTCATAAAAATAACTAGGTTTATAAAAATTAGTTAAGTTTTAAAAAAATAACAAAGTTTATGAAAATAACTAAGTTAATAAAATTTAACTAGTTTTTATAAAATTTAACTATTTTTTATAAAATTTAACCAAGTTTTATAAACTTTTGACTAAATTAACTAACTTTGTAAAATTTAACTGAGTTTTATAAAATTAAATAAGTTTATAAAATTTAACTTAATTACTTAAGAATTTAATAAGTTTCATAAATATGCAACAAAGCAAACTAAGTTTCGAAAATTAGCATAGTTATTTGTTTTACTAAGTCTATAAAAATCAACTTAGTTTTATAGAAGTTTAATTAAGTTGAATTTGTATTAAAATTAACTAATTTTTACAAAAAAGAATTATGTTAAGCAAGTTTTATAAAAATTAAACGCATAAGTTAATTAAGTTTTATAAACAAATAACTAAGTTTATAAAAAATAATTAAGTTTTATAAAACTTCAACCAAGTTGACTAAATGTTTATAAAAATTAACTAATTTTCATAAATTTTACTAAGTTAACCAAGTTTATAAAAATTAACTAAGTTAACCAAGTTTTATATAATTTAAATAAATTTTCAAAAATTAACCAAGTTTTATAAAACTTAAATAAAGTCATAAAAATTTAACCATGTTATATAAAAATTTGACTAAGTTATATAAAAATTAAATAATTTTCTAGATATTGACAAAAATATTTTAAAATTAAATAAACTAATAACAAATAATAAATTTTATAAAAATTTAACGAAGTTAACTAGTGAACTAAATCTGTAAAAAATAAAATAATTTATAAAATGACAGTGATGCATGTACGCGTTATCATATATGTTCGCTCCCTTTAATCTAAAATAAGATATTTATATGTACATGGACACTATGCTACGTTCTGTCTACTTCAAGAACCTCCCATTCTAATCCTCAATGTAAGAGATAAATTGAATTATATTTGCATGCCAAAATACTAATAAAAAATATTAAACTGGAAGAAGTTAAAAATAGGATTTCTACGCTTTGAAATTTAATTCAATTGGATAAATATTAAGAAGACAAGCATAAAAAACCTATTATATGAACAAATCATAAGTATGGATTGATCATGATACGCATTGCTTAACATGGTACACTGCTTCTATATGTACATGTTTGTTTTCATTTGGTATCTGCTATCTTAACATTAATATCAAGCTATTCAGTACTCAAAGATAAGCTTTTGTTATGGCCTGTATCTACTATCTTAACATTATTTAGTCCACAGCTTCTATATGCACTGCCTTGCAATGGTTTGTGTTTTCTTGTATGCTTTTGTTGGCCCTGTCAATTTGGTGGCAATTATGTTCTTATTCCCTATTTGTCCAAAGCTTGTATATCTTTCCTCCAGTCAGTAAAACCCCACAAGAATTGCCTGGTTTTAGGAAGTGTGCTAATCTGAATATGGTGGAGGATGGTGGCAGGTTAGGATATGATGTGCACATTTCATCTTTTGGTTATGGCCTATATATCTTCTTGGTTTTCTGCTTTATTTTGGAACCATGTTTAGCTTTGTTTCTGATATAAATGCGAGCCTATGTTAGCCATGATCTTGGTTGAAGGAAAATGTTGCTTTAGAAGCTGCTTACAGGAATTTTGTGGGTGTTTGTTTTGTTCATTTGTTAAAGTTTTAGTTTCCGTAAGGCTAACCTTGTTGTTATTCATGTCTGTTAACCAACTGCAATATCTTTGAATTTAGTTTAATTTATAGCTTAATATACTGGCATGATCTTGGGCTTCTAATTTGGTTGTCTGCTCAAATCATTATATTCTTATACTTGATTTTTTTGAACAGGTGATGCCTAACTCCCACTAGTAAGTTTTGCCTCTTTGGTTTTGGTTCATATATTTTGTTCCTAGTGGCTTTAAAATCTTGTGAAAAAGTTACGGCGGGCAAGTTTGTAAGTACAGACCTTAATGATCACTCAAAAGTAATGTTTTTTTTCTTTTATTAAAGTTACAATGGACAAGTTTCATCACTTTTCATTTGTTCCATTCTGCATTTCATGTTACTGCTGCTCGCATCAACTATGTTCTAAACTGTATTTATTGTATTTCTAATTTAATTTGTTAATTTTTTTGTCTTTTACTTTACAGGTAGATAGACATCTTTGATGCAAAAAAATGCCGCAACAAGTTATGGATTCGAAGTTATTTTTGCTGCTAGAACTACATTTTGGTTTGTATACTTGTATGCATTATTACTTTTGTTCACTAATCGCTATTTGTTCTACATTGATTGTGAATTATTATGGACGTAGTATATATGTTTTGATGTATATAATTTAATTTGCATTTTATTGTGATGTTTGTGCTTCAGTTCATCCAGCCACGGCTTCGAGCCGTGGCTAATTTTAATGAAAAAAAATAGCCACGGCTCAAAGCCGTGGCAAAATTTTATTCAGCCACGGCTCCGAGCCGTGGCTAATATTACTTTTGCCACTCCCCATTTTGGCATGGCTCTGGGCCGTGGCAAAATTATTTAGCCATGGCCCAGAGCCGTGGCAAAATGGCTTTTCTGGTGTAGTGAGCATGCGTGCGAATCCGGAATTGTTTGTTTCAGGTGCTTTTGCTTTTCTACCTGATCTTTCCTTTGTTTTCCTTGCTTCGTTCCTTTTCGAGGACGAAAAGTTTTGAGTGGGGGAGAGTGTAACAACCCAAATTTTTTGGAAATATTTTTAATTTATTTTTATTTGAAAACTTTGATTTTTAAATCATTTTAAATTGGAAGTTGGAATTTTTCCAATGTATTTGGATTTTTGTATCCATTTTTATTTCCTAGTATAATTAAAATAAACAATTTCTAAAAATTTATATTTTTGTCGAATTTTGACTTTTATTTGAAAATTTGAAATTTTAAATTTTAAATTCTAATCTTTTATTTGAAGCTGTATATAACTCTAATATTCGTTATGCTTTTCGTTTCATTAAATTTTGATTTATACTATGTAAATTGGATAACATACAGCGTTTTAAAAGGAATTTAATTTCTGCATTTTATTTATATGTTTTCTATATCCATCTCCTTATTTTATTTTCTATTGTGTTTGTATAAACTTTATTTTTATTTATTGAATGTTTCTTTGTATATATATCTTGTAATTAATGGCTAGGAAACAAATTTATTAGACGTATGTTACTTTGATTTAATTTGGCATAGGTTACATTTGGTTTATTTCTTGCCTTTATTTGATTGTCCTCTTTAAATTCCTACCATAGCCGTTCCTAAAGTGTAGCCGTTCATACCCTATCAATTCACGTGAAAAAGAAGAGTATCTCATCTCATTTTCCATTTGTTTCTTTTTATTAAATAGGTAACAAATCCCTTCAAATCTCTAGCCGTTTAAAACATTTAATTGCGTGCCATTTCTTTCTACTTGATTAGCAGTGAAAAAACTCCTCTAATAATTATCGTTTCACGTACAAAAACTTTCCCACATCTCATTTCATCTGCATCTTCACGTGAGAAATTTTCCTGTAAGTAATGGCTTCTCTTCCTATTGTTTTCCATTTTTTTCTTCTTTCATTTTCCTTTATTTCTTTTGTCTTCTCCATCAAAAGGCTCGACCAATCCACCTCCATGACTGGCCAGCAACTCCACCACCACCACCTTCCATGGCCAACAACTCCTACTCAACATCCCATGACCATGTCGTGACCATAGATGAAGATCACATCACCAAACAATAATAATAAGCCCTAACCGAGCCTATGGATGCAAACCCCTTCTTTGTTGCCTTGAAACCCTAGCCTATCTCCACCACCTTACCTTGGCCATGACCATCTTCATCTCCTAGCCATGATCCAGATCTGACTTGACCAAATTAGCACATAGGCCGAGCCACCTTAGACATAGGCCGAGCCCAAGCTCCACTAGATCCATGCCTTTTGCCTCTACTTGCCTTGCCTTCCCCTTTTCCATGTCTTAGTCATGCCTTGTGATCCCATGTCCTAGCCTAGCTTGCATCTAAACACCATGGCCGAGCCTTTGGGTGATGAGGCCGAGCCTATAGAGGACGTGGCCAAGCCCACTTGTGGTTAAAACC
This sequence comes from Allium fistulosum, assembly GCA_030737815.1. Classification (NCBI taxonomy): domain Eukaryota; kingdom Viridiplantae; phylum Streptophyta; class Magnoliopsida; order Asparagales; family Amaryllidaceae; genus Allium; species Allium fistulosum. Next base: position 1,137,119,020 of record CM060904.1, read on the forward strand.
CATATTTGTTTCAAATCTATTCATGTCTTTCATTGTTGAATTCATATCTTGTTTTGTTAAGCCATACTTATATTTTTTTTTTTTATTTGATTACAAGATTTGAATTTGGTTGTTGCTTCTTCTCAAATCTTATCATGCCTTCTCGTGCTTTGCGATGTGTGGATATTTTTGTTTTGAATTGATCACTAGCTTCAAAAAGGTGAGTTTTATCACTCTAGACATATGTACTTATATTATTGTGAAATGATGGCAAGTGAAGCTGTATAAATTGATATGATATTCATACTTGCCTGTGATATACTTATATGATGATAAATGTTGTTTTATACCTGTTACATCATCTGTTATTAATTTTTATGTTTTACTGTTCAGTTAATTATTGCTTCTCACACTGCAAGTTCCCTGTAGAATAGAATCACTATGGGTTGAAATGATACATACCCGAATGGACTTTAGAATAAGGAAAAATCATTATGGGCTGAAATGATAGGCTCGAGTGATTTTTATTGTATTTGTTTTACTTGGGATTGCGGGTTTGAAATGATAGAACCCGGATTTTTCTTTTTAAATTACGGATTGAAATGATATATTATCCGTATCACTTAGCCTAGGTTATAAAATATTATACAGACCCATGGTTATTTATATATATATTTTTCTGAAAGTATAAGTATTTTTAAATATAGGAATATGAAATTTTAATGAAATTGGATGTAATTGATTTAAATAAACTTTATAGTGACTTTTGTAAATAAACTTTATAAGAAAATAATGATTGAATGTATAAAGAAAAATAAGACCTAACTTGTTAAATTGAGATTTGGGTTTTTAAATGAGAAATTTAAGTTAAGCAAATAAGAGGAAATTTGGTTTTATTTTAAATTTAAGTATTAAGTCATTTGAGAAAAATAAAGTTAAGAAATAATGACTTTTGACTTAATAAATGAATTATTGTTTAAGTTGGATATTAATTCACAAAAAGTTTATTTTTTTGGAAAATCACAAGTTAATGAATATTTTTCTGAAGCGATAAATTTTAATTTTTATAAGTTTTAAATGGTTAAAATTGAATTTTTAATGTTTCTGGAATTTTATAATAAAGTTAGAATTAATATTGGTAGCACTTCAGAAATGTTGTGGTTTTAGGACAGCATTTGTTAAGTGCTGTCATTTCTAGAAATAGACTATGTTCTGAAATAACAAATAGCTACTGCAGCACTTTGTAAGTGTTGTTGTTGCTTAAACTAAACTAAATTTTGGAATAACCAAAGAGCTATGGAAAGTGTTGCTGAAAGTAAACTGTTTTGAATAACTAAATAGCTATTGTAGCACTTGGTAAGCGCTGTGGTGGCTGAAATGAAACTGAAATGTTTTAAATTACTAATACCTACTGTAGCACTTGGTAAGTGCTGTTGTTTTGAATTTGACAATGTTTTGAAATATTACTATATCTACCGTAACATTTTATAAGTGCGGTTATAGCTGAAATTTACAATGTTTTGGAAATTTTATAATTGAATGAATGAACTTAAATGTTACAACTTAGAAATGAATATTATTTTATATTGAATTTAAATGGTTTAAAGGAATATGTTTTGAAGTGAAATATAAACCATTTTGAAATTTATAACCATGGGTTATAATAACGATTGGGTGTTAAAGAGACCGAGATCGGATATGGACATACTCTCTGTCGATACAGAAAACCACTTTAACAACTGTGTACGTGGTGGAGATTCTAGAATGAAGTAGGATGGTGGCGACAATCCAATTGAGGTATATACATGGACCCGACTCCTGTGAGTTGGCATAAAGTGGCTAAAACCGGAGCGATTGACGGGCCAATGAGGTAGCACATCTGATCGGACACACTTCTTCGATACCATTCTATTACTTTTGTGATTGATTGGGTGCACCCTTTGATTTGGGAGTGTGGCTCGAAGTGGGCGGTAGTGGCTGCTATGCGTTACCACCAGTCCGGATGCGTAATTGGTATATCTACCCTGGCATTGCCTTGTTGTGTCGTGTCACCTACCCTAGAGAGCTTTACTACGAGTTTGGTTTTGTGTCGTAGCATGTCGAGTATTGAGGGTAGCTCCCGATCTGAGTGTACGCTGATACTGGATAGACTACTGGGACTATTATGTGTTAAGGTGGAAAATGTAAAGCCTTAACGCTATTTAAAAGTAAGCTTATGTAACTTTAGACATTATTATAATAGCGAATATTACTACATAGTAAATAGTTTAACGGATCCTTAGAGGATGGGCAGTCCCAAGCATCCTTTAAGTTACTTGTGTATTTCTATTACAGTTCACTTGAGTTGGTTTACATTGTATAAGTATGTATGTCCTTTCTCGAGTGTTTGTGTTTTGCTTTACGCTCGGGTCAGCCTGAGTATCCACTTTGGATTTCACCTTCTAGAGCTAGGACTGCTGGAGATCATCATTTATCTAGTTGCTATCTATTTCCATTCAGTATTTCTATGTCAGCTTATGTATTAGAGACATATGTATTTGGGATTTCTACTGTACTTATTTTAGAACTGTATTTGTTTTTTTTCAGACTATGTATCTGTTTTTGAGACTATGTATTGTAGTGGCTTCATGAACCACTATTTATTTTATTTTTCCGCTGTAAGTTATTCTGATATTTTGTGTCTGTGATTCTGTGATTTGTTTTATTTTCTCCAAATTTCTTTACAATCTACTGTTTTGTATTATTCAAGTGCGACATGTGTGGATTTATTATCGATTTGAATGGTCCAAAATAGGGGGTCGTTACATTTGGTATCAGAGCTTTGGTTTTAGGCAAACCTTGGCCTATGGGGCAAAAACTCATTAGAGATAGGGTAGAAATACCCTTTAATGAAAAAAAAATTGCCACGGCTCAAAGCCGTGGCAAAATTTTATTCAGCCACGGCTCCGAGCCGTGGCTAATATTACTTTTGCCACGGCTCTGAGCCGTGGCAAAATAAAAGTTTGCCACGGCTTGGAGCCATGGCAAATTTTTTGCCACTCCCCATTTTGGCACGGCTCTGGGCCGTGGCAAAATTATTTAGCCATGGCCCAGAGCCGTGGCAAAATGGCTTTTTTGGTGTAGTGAGCATGCGTGCTTCGAATCCGGAATTGTTTGTTTCATGTGCTTTTGCTTTTCTACCTGATCTTTCCTTTGTTTTCCTTGTTTCGTTCCTTTTCGAGGACAAAAAGTTTTGAGTGGGGGAGAGTGTAACAACCCAAATTTTTTGCAACTATTTTTAATTTATTTTTATTTGAAAACTTTGATTTTTAAATCATTTTAAATTGGAAGTTGGAATTTTTCCAATGTATTTGGATTTTTGTATCCATTTTTATTTCCTAGTATAATTAAAATAAACAATTTCTAAAAATTTATATTTTTGTCGAACTTTGACTTTTATTTGAAAATTTGAAATTTTAAATTTTAAATTCTAATCTTTTATTTGAAGCTGTATATAACTCTAATATTCGTTATGCTTTTCGTTTCATTAAATTTTGATTTATACTATGTAAATTGGATAACATACAGCGTTTTAAAAGGAATTTAATTTCTGCGTTTTATTTATATGTTTTCTATATCCATCTCCTTATTTTATTTTCTATTGTGTTTGTATAAACTTTATTTTTATTTATTGAATGTTTCTTTGTATATATATCTTGTAATTAATGGCTAGGAAACAAATTTATTAGACGTATGTTACTTTGATTTAATTTGGCATAGGTTACATTTGGTTTATTTCTTGCCTTTATTTGATTGTCCTCTTTAAATTCCTAACATAGCCGTTCCTAAAGTGTAGCCGTTCATACCCTATCAATTCACGTGAAAAAGAAGAGTATCTCATCTCATTTTCCATTTGTTTCTTTTTATTAAATAGGTAACAAATCCCTTCAAATCTCTAGCCGTTTAAAACATTTAATTGCATGCCATTTCTTTCTACTTGATTAGCCATGAAAAAAACTCCTCTAATAATTATCGTTTCACGTACAAAAACTTTCCCACATCTCATTTCATCTGCATCTTCACGTGAGAAATTTTCCTGTAAGTAATGGCTTCTCTTCCTATTGTTTTCCATTTTTCTTCTTCTTTCATTTTCCTTTATTTCTTTTGTCTTCTCCATCAAAAGGCTCGACCAATCCACCTCCATGACTGGCCAACAACTCCACCACCACCACCTTCCACGGCCAACAACTCCTACTCATCATCCCATGACCATGTCGTGACCACAGATGAAGATCTCATCACCAAATAATAATAATAATAAGCCCTAACCGAGCCTATGTATGCAAACCCCTTCTTTTTTGCCTTGAAACCCTAGCCTATCTCCACCACCTTACCTTGGCCGTGACCATCTCCATCTCCTAGCCATGATCCAGATCTAACTTGACCAAATTAGCACATAGGCCGAGCCACCTTAGACATAGGCCGAGCCCAAACTCCACTAGATCCATGCCTTTTGCCTCTACTTGCCTTGCCTTCCCCTTTTCCATGTCTTAGCCATGCCTTGTGATCCCATGTCCTAGCCTAGCTTGCATCTAAACACCATGGCCGAGCCTTTGGGTGATGAGGCCGAGCCTATAGAGGACGTGGCCAAGCCCACTTGTGGTTAAAACCCATATTTGTTTCAAATCTATTCATGTCTTTCATTGTTGAATTCATATCTTGTTTTGTTAAGCCATACTTATATTTTTTTTATTTGATTACAAGATTTGAATTTGGTTGTTACTTCTTCTCAAATCTTATCGTGCCTTCTCGTGCTTTGCGGTGTGTGGATATTTTTGTTTTGAATTGATCTCTAGCTTCAAAAAGGTGAGTTTTATCACTCTAGACATATGTACTTATATTATTGTGAAATGATGGCAAGTGAAGCTGTATAAATTGATATGATATTCATACTTGCCTGTGATATACTTATATGATGATAAATGTTGTTTTATACCTGTTACATCATCTGTTATTAATGTTTATGTTTTACTGTTCAGTTAATTATTGCTTCTCACACTGCAAGTTCCCTGTAGAATAGAATCACTATGGGTTGAAATGATACATACCCGAATGGACTTTAGAATAAGGAAAAATCATTATGGGCTGAAATGATAGGCTCGAGTGATTTTTATTGTATTTGATTTACTTGGGATTGCGGGTTTGAAATGATAGAACCCGGATTTTTCTTTTTAAATTACGGATTGAAATGATATATTATCCGTATCACTTGACCTAGGTTATAAAATATTATACAGACCCGTGGTTATTTTTATATATATTTTTCTGAAACTATAAGTATTTTTAAATATACAAATATGAAATTTTAATGAAATTGGATGTAATTGATTTAAATAAACTTTATAGTGACTTTTGTAAATAAACTTTATAAGAAAATAATGATTGAATGTATGAAGAAAAATAAGACCTAACTTGTTAAATTGAGATTTAGGTTTTTAAATGAGAAATTTAAGTTAATCAAATAAGAGGAAATTTGGTTTTATTTTAAATTTAAGTATTAAGTCATTTGAGAAAAATAAAGTTAAGAAATAATGTACTTTTGAATTAATAAATGAATTATTGTTTAAGTTGGATATTAATTCACAAAAAGTTTATTTTTTTGGAAAATCATAAGTTAATGAATATTTTTCTGAAGCGATAAATTTTAATTTTTATAAGTTTTAAATGGTTAAAATTGAATTTTTAATGTTTCTGGAATTTTATAATAAAGCTGGAATTAATATTGGTAGCACTTCAAAAATGCTGTGGTTTTAGGACATCATTTGTTAAGTGCTGTCATTTCTGGAAATAGACTAAGTTCTGAAATAACAAAGAGCTACTACAGCACTTTGTAAGTGTTGTTGTTGCTTAAACTAAACTAAATTTTGGAATAACCAAAGAGCTATGGAAAGTGTTGCTGAAAGTAAACTGTTTTGAATAACTAAATAGCTACTGTAGCACTTGGTAAGCGCTGTGGTGGCTGAAATGAAACTGAAATGTTTTAAATTACTAATACCTACTGTAGCACTTGGTAAGTGCTGATGTTTTGAATTTGACAATGTTTTGAAATATTACTATATCTACCGTAACATTTTATAAGTGTGGTTATAGCTGAAATTTACAGTGTTTTGGAAATTTTATAATTGAATGAATGAACTTAAATGTTACAACTTAGAAATGGATATTATTTTATATTGAATTTAAATGGTTTAAAGGAATATGTTTTGAAGTGAAATATAAACCATTTTGAAATTTATAACCATGGGTTATAATAACGATTGGGTGTTAAAGAGACCGGGATCGGATATGGACATACTCTCTGTCGATACCGAAAACCACTTTAACAACTGTGTACGCGGTGGAGATTCTAGAATGAAGTAGGATGGTGGCGACAATCCAATTGAGGTATATACGTGGACCCGACTCCCGTGAGTTGGCATAAGGTGGCTAAAACAGGAGCGATTGACGGGCCAATGAGGTAGCACATCTGATCAGACACACTTCTTCGATACCATTCTATTACTTTTGTGATTGATTGGGTGCACCCTTTGATTTGGGAGTGTGGCTCGAAGTGGGCGGTAGTGGCTGCTATGCGTTACCACCAGTCCGGATGCGTAATTGGTATATCTACCCTGGCATTGCCTTGTTGTGCCGTGTCACCTACCCTAAAGAGCTTTACTACGAGTTTGATTTTGTGTCGTAGCCTGTGGAGTATTGAGGGTAGCTCCCGATCTGAGTGTACGCTGATACTAGATAGACTACTGGGACTATTATGTGTTCAGGAGGAAAATGTAAAGCCTTAACGCTATTTAAAAGTAAGCTTATGTTACTTTAGACATTATTATAATAGTGAATATTACTACATAGTAAATAGTTTAACAAATCCTTAGAGGATGGGCGGTCCCAAGCATCCTTTAAGTTACTTGTGTATTTCTATTACAGTTCACTTGAGTTGGTTTACATTGTATAAGTATGTATGTCCTTTCTCGAGTGTTTGTGTTTTGCTTTACGCTCGGGTCAGCCTGAGTATCAGCTTTGGATTTCACCTTCTAGAGCTAGGACTGCTGGAGATCATCATTTATCTAGTTGCTATCTATTTCCATTCAGTATTTCTATGTCAGCTTATGTATTAGAGACATATGTATTTGGGATTTCTACTGTACTTATTTCAGAACTGTATTTGTTTTTTTTCAGACTATGTATCTGTTTTTGAGACTATTTATTGTAGTGGCTTCATGAACCACTATTTATTTTATTTTTCCGCTGCAAGTTATTCTGATATTCTGTGTCTGTGATTCTGTGATTGGTTTTATTTGCTCCAAATTTCTTTACAATCTACTGTTTTGTATTATTCAAGTCCGACATGTGTGGATTTATTGTCGATTTGAATGGTCCAAAATAGGGGGTCGTTACATTTGGTATCAGAGCTTTGGTTTTAGGCAAACCTTAGCCTATGGGGCAAAAACTCATTAGAGATAGGGTAGAAATACCCTAGAATGAGTGAAATCAATCTTAGAATCATTTCCTTGTAAGAGAACGTATTTTTAAGTAAAAATGACTTTCAAATGATTTTAAAAGATTTTAAAAGATTATTTTGGATATAAAATTTTCTTGTTTTAAAATCTCATTTTCTTAACTTCATTCCTTTCGAATCCATCTTGTTTATTTGATTTCGTTGATTAGAGTTTCCATTCTAGTTGAATCTTATCTATGTCTTTCTGTTTACCTTTGTCCTAAAATTCATTCTTGATTTTTCAAGATGAATCATAGGAATGCCAGAGGTAGGGGTCGTGGTATTGCCCCAGTTCCCAAACCTGTTGCACCCATCAGGTTCACTAGTCTTTGCAAGGAATTCAACCAGCTTGGTGGTACCAAGTTTACTAGATCTGAGAGCCACCTTAGACATAGGCCGAGCCCAAACTCCACTAGATCCATGCCCTTTGCCTCTACTTGCCTTGCCTTCCCCTTTTCCAGGTCTTAGCCGTGCCTTGTGATCCCATGTCCTAGCCTAGCTTGCATCTAAACACCATGGTCGAGCCTTTGGGTGATGAGGCGAGCCTATCGAGGATGTGGCCAAGCCCACTTGTGGTTAAAACCCATATTTGTTTCAAATCTATTCATGTCTTTCATTGTTGAATTCATATCTTGTTTTGTTAAGCCATACTTATATTTGTTTTATTTATTTGATTACAAGATTTGAATTTGGTTGTTACTTCTTCTCAAATCTTATCGTGCCTTCTCGTGCTTTGCGGTGTGTGGATATTTTTGTTTTGAATTGATCTCTAGCTTCAAAAAGGTGAGTTTTATCACTCTAGACATATGTACTTATATTATTGTGAAATGATGGCAAGTGAAGCTGTATAAATTGATATGATATTCATACTTGCCTATGATATACTTATATGATGATAAATGCTGTTTTATACATGTTACATCATCTGTTATTAATTTTTATGTTTTACTGTTCAGTTAATTATTGCTTCTCACACTGCAAGTTCCCTGTAGAATAGAATCACTATGGGTTGAAATGATACATATCCGAACGGACTTTAGAATAAGGAAAAATCATTATGGGCTGAAATGATAGGCTCGAGTGATTTTTATTGTATTGGTTTTACTTGGGATTGCGGGTTTGAATGATAGAACCCGGATTTTTATTTTTAAATTACAGATTGAAATGATATATTATCCGTATCACTTGACCTAGGTTATAAAATATTTTACAGACCCGTGGTTATTTATATATATATTTTTGAAAGTATAAGTATTTTTAAATATAGAAATATGAAATTTTAATGAAATTGGATTTAATTGATTTAAATAAACTTTATAGTGACTTTTGTAAATAAACTGTATAAGAAAATAATGATTGAATGTATGAAGAAAAATAAGACCTAACTTGTTAAATTGAGATTTGGGTTTTTAAATGAGAAATTTAAGTTAAGAAAATAAGAGGAAATTTGGTTCTATTTTAAATTTAACTATTAAGTCATTTGAGAAAAATAAAGTTAAGAAATAATGTACTTTTGACTTAATAAATGAATTATTGTTTAAGATGGATATTAATTCATAAAAAGTTTATTTTTTTTGGAAAATCATAAGTTAATGAATATTTTTCTGAAGCGAAAAATTTGATTTTTATAAGTTTTAAATGGTTAAAATTGAATTTTTAATGTTTCTGGAATTTTATAATAAAGTTGGAATTAATATTGGTAGCACTTCAGAAATGTTGTGGTTTTAGGACATCATTTGTTAAGTGCTGTCATTTCTGGAAATAGACTAAGTTCTAAAATAACAAAGAGCTACTGCAGCACTTTGTAAGTGCCGTTGTTGCTGAAACTAAACTAAATTTTGAAATAACCAAAGAGCTACTGCAGCACTTGGTAAGTGCTGTTGTTGCTGAAAGCAAACTATTTTGAATAACTAAATAGCTACTGTAACACTTGGTAAGTGCTGCTGTTTTGAATTTGGCAATGTTTTGAAATATTACTATATCTACCGTAACATTTTATAAGTGCGGTTATAGCTGAAATTTACAATGTTTTGGAAATTTTATAATTGAATGAATGAACTTAAATGTTACAACTTAGAAATGAATATTATTTGATATTGAATTTAAATGGTTTAAAGGAATATGTTTTGAAGTGAAATATAAACCATTTTGAAATTTATAACCATGGGTTATAATAACGATTGGGTGTTAAAGAGACCGAGATCGGATATGGATATACTCTCTGTCGATACCGAAAACCACTTTAACAACTGTGTACACGGTGGAGATTCCAGAATGAAGTAGGATGGTGGTGACGATCCAATTGAGGTATATACGTGGACCCGACCCCCGTGATTTGGCATAAGGTGGCTAAAACATGAGCGATTGACGGGCCAATGAGGTAGCACCTCTGATCGAACACACTTCTTTGATACCATTCTATCACTTTTGTGATTGATTGGGTGCACCCTTTGATTTGGGAGTGTGGCTCGAGGTGGGCGGTAGTGGCTGATATGCGTTACCACCGGTCCGGATGTGTAATTGGTATATCTACCCTGGCATTGCCTTGTTGTGCCGTGTCACCTACCCTAGCGAGCTTTACTACTAGTTTGCTTTTGTTCCGTAGCCTATGGAGTATTGAGGGTAGCTCTCGATCTGGGGGTACGCTGATACTGGATAGACTACTGGGACTATTATGTGTTAAGGTGGAAAATGTAAAGCCTTAACGCTATTTAAAAGTAAGCTTATGTTACTTTAGACATTATTATAATAGCGAATATTACTACATAGTAAATAGTTTAACGGATCCTTAGAGGATGGGCGGTCCCAAGCATCCTTTAAGTTACTTGTGTATTTCTATTACAGTTCACTTAAGTTGGTTTACATTGTATAAATATGTATGTCCTGACTCGAGTGATTGTGTTTTGCTTTACGCTCGGGTCAGCCTGAGTATCAGCTTTGGATTTCACCTTCTGGAGCTAGTACTGCTGGAGATCATCATGTATCTATTTGCTATCTATTTCCATTCAGTATTTCTATGTCAGCTTATGTATTAGAGACATATGTATTTGGGATTTCTACTGTACTTGTTTCAGAACTATATTTGTTTTTTTTTCAGACTATGTATCTGTTTTTGAGACTATGTATTATAGTGGCTTCATGAACCACTATTTATTTTATTTTTCTACTACAAGTTATTCTGATATTCTGTGTATGTGATTAGTTTTATTTGCTCCAAATTTCTTTACAATCTACTGTTTTGTATTATTCAAGTCCGACATGTGTGGATTTATTGTCGATTTGAATGGTCCAAAATAGGGGGTCGTTATAGATTTAGTGTTGTTATTGATAAAGATTCTTAAATCTCTTCATATGCCATGACTAGATAAGCTACTACTCGAGGACATCGTAATCTAATTTCTGAAATAACCTAATAATTCTAGCATTTACTTCAAATAATCATACCACTATATGATTACTGAAATAATGTAAAATTTAGCATAAATTCAAAGCAAAATATTTATCACCATGAGAAATATCGTGGATTGCATTAAAATAATTTAGATGACATCGCATTGAAAGTAACTATAAGATTGAATGGCACAAGAAAATATAATCAACAAAGCAAGCTATTAAAATATCATATGATTATATTTCATTGTTTGTAATATTTTTGTTTGTACGTCCAACATCGAAAAAATATAATATTTATAATCCAAAACAATTTATGCATGTAAGACAAAAATTATAATTGTAGTTTAAAATATACTGAATAAATAATATTTTCGTTCAAACATATGCAAATATGTCAAAAATATCATGATGCTCTTAAAGCATAAGCAAATTTTACCCTGGTAGTAGTTTGTTGAAGGAAATTATTTATAATTACATTTATTCTCACAAAATTTAATTTTTTACTAATCTTATTAAAGAAAATAATTTTAAAAAAAAACTAGAGAGCTTCCTTTTACCATTTTTCTTGTTACATGTTTAGTTATACATTTGAAATGTTGCCGAGATTAAACAAAATAAATAAAAAGAGTTATTAAATTTTAGTTCTATAATTGATTAGAATTAAAGAGATTTCAAATGTAATTAACTCTCTCATTAAATTGAACTATAATTTAATTCTCAAACTATTTTGGATACAAATTGATCAATACTAAAAGCAATTAATTCCTTTCATTTATTGCATGCTAACAATATTTGATACGATCCTTACTCTTTAAAATAGTTCACTTATAACCATAATTAATAATTTTATCTCTATCTTATAGTTATTTATTTACAGAACACTTCATGTGTACATGTTCCCTTCGAAATGTCAATGATCAAAGTAAATAAATAAAACAATTAATTGATTGAATATTAATTAAATAATTTATTAGCATTAAAAAGAATTCATATGTAATTAATTCTCCCATTAATAGGAGTTACAGTTTAATTCTCAAAGTTCTTCGAAGTTAGATTGATCAAAATTAAAAGCAATAAATGCATATTATTTTTTGCATGATTATAATATTTCATATGAGCCTTCCTACTTAAAAATAGTTCACTTGTAACCATTGTGAATAACTACATCTCTAGTTTATAATTACTAGTGCAAACTCATGCTTCCCACACGGGTATAACGATCTTTAAAAGAAACAAATTTTTTATGAATATATATATTGGTTACTAATACCATAATAATCATATAGTTTAATGTATGATCTATGGAATTAAAATTAGAATCGTACTTTGAGATATAGTTTCTCATGTATATTAGGTATGATAAAGTACTATATGAAACAATATCTAGCATTAGCTGCATTCAGTCCGCATCAAACATTATGAAAATGATAAAGATTGATTTATAATGTAACAAATATAATAAAGCTTGCATTAAAAATATTTTAAAGCTAGTATATTAAAAAATATCTTTTTGTCATTTTTTTTTGTAGATTACTAAATAAGAACAATTAAAAATTGTATACAAAAATTAATACTACCTTATATACATAAAGCATAAAGGTAATGTGATAAAATAACCTTTTAGACTACTCTTGTTTTTTAACTGTAATATCTATGTGAGCTTAGGGGTATGAATGCAAGACATCCGCTAACCACTCAAGCTAACAATCCTACCACTCGCTATAAAATGAACAACATTAATACCTTCACAATAATATTAATCGTTCAAAGCATAGCATTCCCCTTTATGTATAATCACTTGAATAGTAACATAATTTGAAAAAAAAAAGAAATAAACATCAAAATAGTTTGAAAGGAACAAAAATTAAACATCAAAATAGTCTATAAGAAATTGTTTAAACAATTCAAAACCTAATTGCTAATGTAACAAAGAATTTAAAACCTAATTTCTAAAGTAACAAAATATTTCGATTAGCCAATTACTGTCTTTATACTTTCTTTAAATTCCAGGGTTAATCAACAATAATTATTCCAAAGAAAAAATGATTCATATTAAAGTGCATATAAATTGGCCAATTTCTATAATTTAATTTAGACGTATTCTACTACTATATCTTCCATAATATGCTGGATGATTTCTACTCAGCATAAATTGAATAAAATCATAAACGCATTGTACAAAAGAAAATAAATGCAAGGTGATGAATCAAAAATCAAAAAGGCAATCATAATAAATAGTACATAGAAGTTATGTACCTACTATGGTTGGCGTCTCCATAATTTTGAATAACCTTCATTTCAGTACATGTCAATCACTTATCATTGTCCTTCATAACAACTATTCATTACAAAAGACCAAAGTATGGCCCATCAAAAGCCATTAACAAATAGCAGCAATTTGTAAATATCAAAGTTAATATTAAATTATTCACCTACACATCTATTATTAATTTCAGTGGCTCCATCAACAAATATTCTAGTATTAAAACCATTATAAATACTTGGAACTGTACTTTGTTCTCCCGTAGAAATTTGATAAACATGGTCTTCTTTTTTCAGAACATGACTTCAAATTGTATCATTTATTGTTATTTCTAAATCCAAAATAAACAGTTAGAAAAAATTTAGTTACTGATAATTCAATAAACAACCTTAATGCTTTGTCTCGTTATATGGTTTTTATCTCATAATATGGTTTTTAATGAATAGTGACAATGATATTATTTCCATGAGGAGCTCTTGGTGGAAACAACCATGTACTTCAAGTCTTAGCCCAATTGGCTTTGCCTGTATAAAACACATACCAACGATTATCAATGTTTTATGATATAATTTATTTCGGATACCAATATCTAGACATGGAGCCGGAAAGTAAAATAACATTTCTAGCCCTATCCTTATCAGCTCCGATGTAGACCACATGTAGGATATGCATTTTTTCCCCATAAATGCAGATAACACGCCCAAAATATTATGTTAGAAAATAATAGAATTAAGAAGTAAATGAAAGAAAATTAATCATACTGATTGTTGCAGAGATAGTAATATCAAGTTAATTAGTTACTTATATAGCATCTGGCAATTACTATGCAATTTTCTTTCACATAGTCAAGGACCCTATAAGCATATTTAGTAGAGGTGCATAACTATATTTAGAACATAATTAATTTAAGACAAAATGTTATTTGATAAGATCCTATTTTGCATAATCAAGATAAATATGATGACGAAATGCAAAATGTTTAGTAAACCTTTTGTTATCATACATACATACATATATGTGTGTGTGTGTATATATATATATATATATATTAGTTAATATATTCAAATTGTATACAATAGATACATTGTATACATAATCTTATAGGTAAGGAACATATACATATTTGTTGCTTAATAATATTTTTGGTGACATGATGATTTGCAAAATGGTCAACATTTTCCCTCTCTCAGTTAACAGACTAAAGTACGCATATCCTAAAGTATAATATTTCAGTTTCATTGAGGATGAAAACCTCCTATCAAAATGTTATGAAAAATAGAATGAAAATTTTGGAGTATGGTTATGTAGTTCATAGAACAATATGTAGTTTACAAAGCAACATGTATATTTTCTGGTGTAAAATATGGTAGTATAGCAGCTCCGGTAATATAAAATAGTTGCAATATGAATAATCACATTCAAGACCATAACCGGCTAGTACTGCAGATTATATAAGGCACTGTAGTATTAGCTTACATGTTTCTATTATTACTTGAAAGTTACACAAAAATCATGTTGAACATGTTGAACAAATATGCATATAAATATGCTAACTACTTACAAATAAAATATATTGATCAATTCACGGTACAACATTTAAAGTGCCAGGATGTATATAATTACATTATGTTGTAAACAATATAACAATAAAAAGCTATTAGAAAAGGAGAAAGAGTCATTTTATTCATTCCTAAAATTAGTGATATTATTACATTACATAACCTCATTTATATAAAGGCTTCAGAGCTAAGAATTAAACATATCCCACGATGTGGGACTAAACAAAACAACATAAAAACATATTCACTTCATGATTTACATATATTATAACACATTATTAATATATCTCAAAAGGAAAGTAACCAATAAAATGCACATCTATGCATAAAATCAAGATAATTAAGTATATGATGGTCGCTGTAGGGGATGACTGAATAAGAACACAATGCGGCCATAAACTATGCCATTTTAGTTTTTATGTATGGGTTTTAATTGTTGAAATATATGATTTAAATAGTTCATTTTATAAAAGAGTGCATTTACTTCATGATAGAAAAGGCATACCTCACTATATAATACGAATTTATGCTTGCTCGTTGTAGGCTTTCACTTTTTACTTTAGCTTTGCTAGAACATCACCTGTTCTAATAAAGAAAAATGATATATTTTACGAAAAAAGGTACACTTCTCCATAGGGCTATCAATGGATACTCGAAAAATCCGAAATCCGTCTGCATCCGCATTCGAAAAGTGGATAAATATCCGTTATTCGGAAAAACGGATGCGGATATGAAGACATCCGCATCCTGAAATTATCTGTCTGGTTTTTGTCAAGATTATAATTCAAATTATGTGTGTTTTAGTGCAGCGAAAGATATTTGTTTATTATTTTATTAAGTTAATAGTTTATATTAAATACACTTAATGCTTTTTAACACTCAAAACTATTTATTATCATTATATTTGTTAATTTTTAACACTTTTATAATGAATGAGATTAAAAAATATCTATGTTAAACTAAAATTTTCTTTTTATAATTTTTGATTTATCGATCGTTAGCGGATAGGATAATTATCCGATATCCGTCCTTATCCGCGGATGCGGATATCCGATATTCGAAAATGATTTCGGATGCGGATGTGGATATGGCACTATCCACATCCGTTGATAGGCATACTTCTCCATGCATGTTCATTTCCTAGTTTTCATGTGGATTTTTAATGTAGTTTAGCCAACAAAACAAAAATCAGACATTGATATGGACAAAATTGCTATATTTGTATTGTTAAAAGAGCAAATCATAAAAGAATGCACTCATGATGTCCTACAAATTCTTTTTTCTTAGGCAAATGTATATCTTTGTGCTGATTCTTTGTTCATTACATAGAGCTATCTCTTATGATCATGGTAAAAAATACGTTAAACTAAACCTTACTTGCTATATAATGACTGAGATAATCAAAATTCATCTCGTCTTAGGTCTTCCATTTTCATTATTAAGGTTTTCCATTTTGGTCTGATTGAAATTACAGTATTCAATTTATCGTCCCCCAAAAAAAGATGACATTGCAATTAAACCTAAATATGAATCAGTTCAGTTTGTGTTTCATTTGCCAGTTTTTTCATTTGGTATCTATACTCATAGGTATACTAAAGAGAAATTAGGAAAACATGGAATGTGGATAAACTAAGATCACACAAATAGGGTAGGTGGATTAATTCAAAACAAACCAAAATATACTGAAGAGAAATTAGGAAAACAGGGAATGTGGATAAATTAAGATCACGCAAATGGGGGAGGTGGATTAATTCAAAACAAACTCAAATATACTAAAGAGATGTCTAAGGCACATTAAATGCGTGTAAGTTTCAGACTGAAGCAAATTATCAGATAGCAGTAATTAATATTGTATAATTTTGTCTTAAAATTTTAGTTTGATTATTATTAGCTAAGCTTTAGTAAAATCACAAAGGCACCCAATCACCATACACATTGTTTCCTGGAGATTTGACCAGGCAACTGAGTGCTCGGCATTGGCCACTACTCGGCATGAAGGACTGTTCGGCATCCAGGAGGACTCGGCGAAGCGCGCGGCATCCATAGCGTTCGGCATCCGTAGTGCTCGGCGTCAGTTAGTGTTCGGCGACAACCAATGCTCGGCGCTAGCGTTCGGCATCCAGTGGAACTCGGCATCAGAAAGTGTCCGTCATCCGGGAGTGTTCGGCGAAGCACTTGACATCCAGGAGTGTTCGGCGAAGCACTTGACATCCAGGAGTACTCGGCGTAGTACTCGGCAACAGGAGTACTCGGCATCCCAAAGTACTCAGCGTCGAGTGGTGTTCGGCATCAGGAGTACTCGGCATCACAAGGTACTCGGCGTCAAGTGGTGTTCGGCATCAACTGGCACCCGGCTGCAAGAGCGCTCGGCGTCCCCTAGCACTCGGCACCCAGAGGTACTCGGCGTAGTACTCGGCAACAGGAATACTCGGCATCGCAAGGTACTCGACATCAGTAGAACTCGGCGATAGGATAACTTGGCAACGAGAACGCTCGACATTCAGAAGGCATTCAGTATGCACAACTTCATAAGGACCGTTCGGCATGGAAAGCATCGTTCGGCATGGGAAGGGCTGCTCGGCATCAGAGCGTTCGGCATACCAGGGTCGGCATGCAGCGACCACTGTACTGAGGCTTGACCGTTCGGCTATCCAGCCCACTTGGGAAGTCCAGCCCATATTTGCCTATAAATAGAGGGGCAGGGTCACAGTGAAAAGGATCCTTTTTTGGAGAGAAAATACGGGGAGACTCTGCCATTTTCAAGACTCATCTTCTCTACTTAAACAACTTCATTCAAGCATTTGATTCACGAATTGTATTTTTAATCAACCATAAAGGAAATCAATAAAGTTGAGCAAAGTGGACGTAGGCAATTACGCCGAACCACTATAAATTTGGTGTTCTTACTTTCTGCATTTGAATTAGGACTGTCTTCTCTGTTTAATTTACTTTCATCACTTATATCTCTACACAATCTTTCTGAACGAGGTTAGTGACCAATTTTGGTGCTAACACTTTGGTGCTTTCACTGAGAATTGAATTCTCAGACCTCAAGGATCTGCTTTGAAGCTACTGGATTGAGCAAATCCCCGAAAGAAGATCCGACTTACTTATAGAACATCCGCTGATCCTACTCAGAGTTCATACCAATAACTCTACAATGGCAAGACCACGTACCAGGTCAGCTTCTCTTAATGCGGATGCCCGAGAGACTGCTAGCGTGCAACAAGCAGGACCTAGCAATCAACCAGCAATCCCGAGTGCAGGGATTGCCGCTCAAGAACAGACTCCAGTTGTCACCAGAGTGGAGTTCAACGACTTGATGAGAGAACTTAGGGAAAGCAGGAGACAACTGGGAGAACAGAAGCTAATGCCAACCTGATGGCACAACTCACTCAACAGCAGCAACAGAATGCTGGGGGCAATCCAGCTGCTTATTCCTCTTCTGACAGCTCAACTTCTTCTGATGAGCCACCCAGGCGCAGACGCCGTAAGACTGAAACTGCAAGGGCAGATGCTGCTGTTCGAACAGCAGGAGACCGCGACCAAGCCAGAACTGGAAACTTCCGAACCGGAGTACAGGTGGAGGAGGGAGCTCCAGATCATCAAGATGTTAACAATGTTGAACCTCATGACGCACGATTGGCAGATCGCCAGGAAAGGAGGCATCAGCATGGACAGGCACGTAGAACTGACTCCAACCTCCCAGCTTCCATACAGACACCTGATCTGACAGCCATGATCAGGCAACTGATGAAAGAAAATCAGGGCTTATCAAATGACGATTGGGGAGTGTCAAGAAGTCATACTCCGTTCACGGATGTTGTGCTGCAAGCGTCCTACCCCAAGAAGTTTAACATGCCAACCATTCCTGCATACGAAGGAAAAACTGACCCTAGACAACATGTAATGAGGTATGAATGGATGATGGATTCAGCCAGAGCAAATGATGCCACCAAGTGTTGGTGCTTTCCGATTACTCTATCTGGGATCGCTACTATGTGGTTCACCCGACTTCCTCCACGATCCGTATCAAATTTCGAGGAGTTGGCAAAGAAGTTTATTGAGCAATTCAGGATACACACCACACGCCCGAAGGACGTGATGTCCCTGTCAAGTGTAATCCAAAATCCCGGAGAATCGCTGAAGGAGTACTTACAAAGATTCCACGTTGCGGCAACTGAAGTCAGTAATCCCAACGACCATGCAATTCTAATGGCTGTGATGAGAGGTGTAGATCCGGATTCTGAATTCGGAGATTGGCTGGCAGGAAAACCTCCGACTACACTAGAGCGTTTTTACTCCAAGGCGCACCAGTTCATAAGAAGAGAAGAAGCTAGGTGGGTACGGCGAGACAAGGCACCGGGACCTGCCCAAGAGTCAATTAAGAGCAACATTGCTGTGAAGCAATCTGGAGACAATTCAGGAAAGGTCCAAGTCAACGTCCAGAATAAGCCTGTGCAGCCCAAAGGGTCCGGAGGAAGGAGTCAAGGAAAGAGGAAAGAAGCGGGAAAGTGGAAGTCGAGAATTCCAAGCTACAGCGAGTACACTCCGCTAAACGCCCCACTTGAGAACATTTACCTATCCACATGCAATACTTTTCAATACAGAAAACCACGTCCGAAAGAATCAACTGAAGAACAGAAACGGACTGGGAAATATTGCCGCTTCCATGAAACCTATGGACACAACACGGAAGAATGCAGGCACCTGCATGACGCTATCGAGAAATTGATCAGACAAAAGAAGTTGCAAGAATTTGTGAAGGATCCGCAGGAAGGAGGACAGGGAACATCCGACCCAGGTCGTGCACCGGCTCCACGCCATCCAGAGGAACCTGTCCGGACTGTTGGAAGACTGGTTATAAATACAATTATCGGCGGACCTCATCCCGCAGATAAGAACTGGCAAGAGATGGAACGATATGCGAGCTCCTTGAAGCATGCGGATTTCGAGTGCTGTTCGAACGTGGAGGACGGGGCCCCTGCTAAGCAGCAGCGCGTGATGACAGACGATATTGTGTTCAGAAACAGAGACGCTGATCAGGTAGAGGCTCCGACCATCGATCCCATGATCATATCTGCGACAATCGGACCAGCATATGTAAAAAGAATTTTGATTGATTGTGGAAGTTCAGTCAACATCATCTTCAAGAAGGCCTATGATCAGATGAAGCTAGAGACAAAAGACTTGAAACCATCCAAAGCTCGTATCCACGGCTTTAACGGCGCTGCGACTGATGCAGTAGGATATGTCGAGTTACCAGTTGAACTGGGACAAGGCGAACGTCGGAGGGTACGAATTCTACCCTTTGTAGTTTTGGATGTGGACTCTCCGTATAATGTTTTCTTGGGCCGGCCGGCCCTGGCTGAATTTAGGGCGGCACTAGCCCCGTGGTGCTTGACTTTGAAGTTTCCGACTGACAAAGGAGTAGGCATTGTTCACGGTGACCAAGCAGCTGGTCGTTCTTGTTATGTGGCCGAGCTCCGAGAAGCCCACCGGAGGGAGAAAGGAAAGGTTGCGGACAATCCCGTCCGCATCCTCACTACGAATAATTGACAAGTAGTGCCCGAGCCCTGGCTCGGGCATAGTTCTCGGATCTACGGAGATATAGATCCAAGAGACGACGATGAGAAACCCAGGGAAGAGAAGGCGGCACCGGCTGAATTAACAATTGACATTTCAGTTAGCCGTGACGACCCTTCGCGAATACTGAAGATCGGATCACATTTAGGCCCCGCAATGACAGAAGACCTTAGCGACTTCCTCCGGGCAAACCTTGATGTTTTTGCCTGGACACATTCTGATATGTGTGGGATTTCTCCCGCCATCATAAGTCATATGTTGAACGTAGACCCGAAATACATCCCAGTCAAGCAAAAGAGGAGAGGAATGGATCCAGAAAGATCCGCCGCTCTTGGAGAGGAGGTGGACAAACTCAAAGCAAACGGGTTCGTCCGCGACGCCCTCTACCCAGAGTGGGTCTCCAACCCCGTGCTAGTAAAGAAGGCAAATGGGAAATGGAGGACTTGCGTAGATTATTCCGACTTGAACAAAGCATGCCTTAAGGACAGTTTCCCGTTGCCTAGGATCGATCAGTTGGTCGATTCCACAGCAGGGCACGAATTATTGTCATTCATGGATGCGTACTCGGGATACAACCAAATCCCAATGCATATTCCGGACCAAGAACACACCAGCTTCGTTACAAATGTCGGACTGTATTGCTATGTAGTGATGCCCTTTGGATTAAAGAATGCTGGAGCAACTTACCAACGTTTGGTGAATCAAATGTTCAAGGACCAGCTGGGCAAAACCATGGAAGTCTATGTGGATGACATGCTCGTGAAATCACGGCAGTCAAACGACCACATTCAAGACTTAGCTGAAATGTTTAACATACTCAGGTCCTATGGAATGAAGATCAACCCGCTGAAGTGTTCTTTCGGCGTTGCAACAGGGAAGTTTTTAGGATTCATCGTTAACGCTAGGGGAATCGAAGCCAACCCAGAAAAGATCCAAGCCATTCGAGATGTACAAGCGCCCAGGACTATAAAGCAGGTACAGAGCTTGAACGGAAAAGTGGCTGCGCTAAGTCGATTTATATCCAAGGCAACTGACAAGTGCATCCCATTCTTCGACATAATAAAGAAAGGAAAGAGGAATTTTGAATGGACGTCTAGCTGCGAGGAAGCTTTCCAGAACCTGGTAAGGCATCTGGAGAGCCCACCAATGCTATCTAAACCAGTTGACCATGAGATGCTATACGTTTACTTGGCTATATCCCCTCATGCGATAAGCGCAGCTTTGGTCCGTGAGGAGGATCGAGTCCAGAAGCCGGTATATTATGTTAGCAAGCGTTTAACGGGGGCAGAGAAGAATTACCCTAAAATTGAGAAATTGGCTTATTGCTTGGTGATTGCATCGCGCAAGCTACGCCCGTACTTTCAAGCACATTCAATCGGCGTTTATACCGATCAACCCCTGAGGCAAGTACTTCAAGGATCGGAAACTTCTGGAAGATTGCTAAAATGGAACATCGAGTTGAGCCAATTCGATATCGCGTACTTACCACGGAGAGCTATCCGAGGGCAAGCGTTAGCAGACTTCATCGCTGAATTTACCATACCCATCAAACCGGACGATCACGACATCATTCCCCCCATTCGATGGAAATTATACACTGACGGTGCATCAAACGACCGTTGCTCCGGCGCGGGCGTAGTTCTTATAACTCCGGAGAACCGATCAATCTGTTATGCCCTGAAGCTCGATTTTCCGGCTACGAACAACGAAGCTGAATATGAAGCATTGATCGCTGGCTTGAAGCTTATCAAAGAACTCGGAATCAAATCGATCGAAATCTTTTGTGACTCGCAGTTAGTGGTTTACCAAGTACGAGGAGACTACCAAGCAAAAGGACGAAAGCTTGCTCCGTACCTCGTTCAGGTCCAGGAACTACTATCAAATCTTGAGCGTTATGACATTTCACATATCCCGCGAGAACAAAACAAAGAAGCCGACTTGTTGGCTAAGTTCGCGAGTACCGACGATGTTCAACAAATGGGATTGTATCCCGTGGAAGTCTTGCATGCCCCGAGTGCAAACGAGATGAAAATCGACCTTGTGTTGGAAACAGAGATCAAGAAGGACTCGTGGATAACCCCATTCAAACTGTACCTGACAACCGGGGCTTTACCAGAAAGAAGAAGCGAAAGACGACAGGTCCTTCGAAAGGCTGCGCGGTACGTAATGCAGGATGGATCCATGTACCGGAAAGGATTCTCAGTCCCATTGTTACGATGCATCGCTCATGATGAGACAAAGCGAGTCTTGAGGGAAGTCCACGAAGGGGAATGCGGCGACCATACTGGGGGGCAAACGCTAGCAAAGAAGATCCTCCGCTATGGGTATTACTGGCCCACCGTAAACCGGGATGCCGCGGACTACGCAAGAAAATGCGACAAGTGTCAAAGATATGCAAAAATCCCGAGGGCTCCGTCAACGGAACTCACACAAATGATCAGCCCTTGGCCATTCGCGATCTGGGGAATCGACATAATCGGCTCTTTGCCTCTATCCAAAGGTGGTGCGAAATACGCGATAGTTGCAGTCGACTATTTCACGAAATGGGCTGAGGCAGAACCTTTGGCCACTATCACCTCTAAGAAAGTCATTAACTTCGTTGTACGAAACATTATATGCCGCTTCGGTCTTCCACACACCATCATTACAGACAACGGAACGCAATTCGAAAGTAGAGAGTTCAAAGAGTTCTGTTTAAAGTACGGCATCGAGAAAAAGTTCGCTGCCGTTGCACACCCAAAAGCTAACGGACAAGTCGAGGCCGTTAACAAAATAATCAAGTCCATACTAAAGAAGCGTCTGGAGAAGGTTGGAGGCAAGTGGGTAGATGAACTCCCGACAGCATTATGGGCATATAGGACTACCCACAAGTCCGCGACCGGCCACACTCCGTTCGCCTTGGCATACGGCTCTGAAGCCGTAATACCCGTGGAACTTGAAGTTCCATCGCACCGAGTGACATACTATGACCCCAAGACGAACCAAAACCTCTTGCTGGAATCACTAGACTGCATCGACGAAAAGCGTGAAGAAGCTGAGTTAAGGGCGGCGGCGCACAGACATCGAGTCAAGCGCTACTACGATGGCAGAGTCCGCCCAAGAATCTTTGATGTGGGTGATCTCGTTCTGAAACGAGTCTTCCCAGTACCATCACGCATGAATCCCAGCTGGGAAGGTCCATACGCCATTGAACGGAAGCTTGGAGAAGGAACATTCAAGCTAGCGACCGTTGATGGCGCGACACTCCCCCGAGCATGGAACAGTGAACATTTGCGGCACTATTACATTTAGCATGTTTCCCTTTCTTGTTATAGGCACTATTGTTTTCTGCATGTTTCCATTCAATAATGACTTAGTTTCCTTTTGAAGTTGTAATCGAGCAATTTAGTTGATTTTCATTAATAAAGGCTTGAAGCCACATTTTCTATGAAGTTCCTGTATCTCTTAATTGAATGATAAATTACATTATTCTGTGCGGCGTACAGACTCATACAAACGATTTCCAATCTCCGAGTCCCCAGAGTGCGGAGCGGAGTACTCTAAGTCCCCAGAGCGCGGACTAGAGTATAAACGATTTCCAATCTCCGAATCCCCAGAGTGCGGAGCGGAGTACTCTAAGTCCCCAGAGCGCGGACTAGAGTATAAACGATTTCCAATCTCCGAATCCCCAGAGTGTGGAGCGGAGTACTCTAAGTCCCTAGAGCGCGGACTAGAGTATAAACGATTTCCAATCTCCGAATCCCCAGAGTGCGGAGCGCGCGGAGTACTCTAAGTCCCCAGAGCGCGGACTAGAGTATAAACGATTTCCAATCTTCGAATCCCCAGAGTGCGGAGCGGAGTACTCTAAGTCCCCAGAGCGCGGACTAGAGTATAAACGACTTCCAATCTCCGAATCCCCAGAGTGCGGAGCGGAGTACTCTAAGTCCCCAGAGCGCGGACTAGAGTATAAACGATTTCCAATCTCCGAATCCCCAGAGTGCGGAGCGGAGTACTCTAAGTCCCCAGAGCGCGGACTAGAGTATAAACGACTTCCAATCTCCGAGTCCCCAGAATGCGGAGCGGAGTACTCTAAGTCCCCAGAGCACGGACTAGAGTATAAACGATTTCCAATCTCCGAATCCCCAGAGTGCGGAGCGGAGTACTCTAAGTCCCCAGAGCGCGGATTAGAGTATAAACGATTTCCAATCTCCGAATCCCCAGAGTGTGGAGCGGAGTACTCTAAGTCCCCAGAGCGCGGACTAGAGTATAAACGATTTCCAATCTCCGAGTCCCCAGAGTGCGGAGCGGAGTACTCTAAGTCCCCAGAGCGCGGACTAGAGTATAAACGATTTCCAATCTACGAATCCCCAGAGTGTGGAGCGGAGTACTCTAAGTCTCCAGAGCGCGGACTAGAGTATGAACAGTCTCAAGTCTCCAAGTCCCCGGAGCACAGTGTCAGCAAACCAAATAAAGACAAGAGAAGCATTCAAACAAGAAGAAACTAAAATTTTATTCGATAAGTCAAAAAGGGGGATACAAGATCACTCCTACAAAATTCGGGCCTATACAAACTACAAGTTATGAAAGATAGAAACTGTTACAAACTTAAGCAAAAACTTGTTGAACAAGTGCATCGATCATTTCTTCGACTTCTTCTTCTTGTCAGCCTTCGGTGTTTCCGACGACTCCTCTCCCTCACGTTTCTTCTTAGATTTTTTGCTTGCTAGAGAGACGGAGTCAGGAGTAGGAGACGGAACATCTAATGGTTTGGACTTGCCCGGGAGAATGATTTTCAAAGGTCTATTCCGCGGGTCAGTAAGTTCCAGGACTTCGGATTCAACTTTGACTTTGACCCTTCTCTTCTCCTTGTCGGCAAGACGATCCTTCATGCTCATCTCTGAAGTATGTTCAGAGGCGCCAGTGATTTTAACTTCGTCGCTTCCTTCGGCAGGAGACGAGGTATCAAGTTTGTCATCGTCAAGCGCCCCGATCACTTGGGCGTCTGGGCCGGGAGTTACCCCTGCGTGAGCAACGTCGCTTGTTTTCCCCACTTCCTCCTTGGCGTCATCTCTCCTCGGAGTTAGCTCAGTGTCAGAACAACCTGTGAGAAATATAAGAAGTGGGCATTAGAACGAATAACCACTGCTGAAAAATGAAGGGATCACTTCGATTTCTAGAGAAAGAAGAATCTCCTACCAGGATCAGGTTGACTGTCGGTGGCGCGCGGGGTTTCACCCTCCAGGATAGGTGACAGCACATGAACGCCAAGCCCGAGATCTTCGGGATCATAACTGGCATGTTGCTCGAATGGATCAAGCGTCGACCGACCAGCCGATTGAGCAGCATAAGGAGCGGCAATGTGAGGAGTAGTAGTGTCGGCCTCTGACGGGCCAGTCTCGTTGTTCTTCTCTTTCGAAGGGGAAGAGCCTTTGCCATAGAGAGCCAATGCTACGGATAAATCCGATGGCTCGTTCCCCCTCAGGAACTCCTCCACCAGTGCATCCTCGTCGATTTCTTCGGAGCCTGATTCGACTTTCTTGATCTTTATCAGAGTCTCCCATGCCTCAGCCAGGGATTCATGGTAGCAGTCGCCCAAGAATGTTAGGTCGCGGTGCATAAGGACGCGGGCTCCGTACTCGGCGATCAACGGGTCAAACATACTTTTGACCTCTTCCCTGCCAGTCTCTGCGGCCGCCTCAAGGCGAGAATCAAGCTCCTCCTCAGCCATTCTTTTACCCTCCTCACGGGCCTCATCCTTCATTCTCTCCACCCCGGCAAGTTCGCCGTCGAGCTTTGCCTTCAGGAGCCGGGTAGCCACAATCTCATCACAATACCGCTGTGATTCTTCCTAAGCGGCTATTTTGTCTTCTTTCTCTTTGGAGAGTTGTTCTTTCAGCTCTTTGACTTGAGTAGCGAGCGCGTCCCTTTCTTTTTGGACAGAGTCCTTTTCTAGGGCAAGGGCGCCGCTGCGCTGAACTGCTTCATCAAGCTCCTTTTTGTGAGCCACCTCTAAGCGAGTAACTGCCTCGGCAGTATCTTTTGCGCCTTGTTCAGCGGCTTCTAGCTTTAGCTTATAAGAGGCGAGTTCTTCGTCTTGGAGCTTGATGATTTTCTTATCGCTGTCAGCCTCTAGATTCAGACGGTCAATCTCGTGTTGACGCTCAACAGATACTTCTGAGATCTTCTCCACCAAGTGCACGAATGCGTCATGTTGAACATAGACGTCATTGTTGCATGCAATGGCACTTTGCTTCACGTGCCCAGGAATGTGATGGATGGCCGGGAGGAATTTCAAACCGTCAAAACAGATTTTCGGAAACTTGGCCTTAAGGTCGACTATCTTTTCTGCAACAGTCGGGTCCACGGCAGGAGCAGGAGGAGGAGGCTTAGAGAATTCCGCTCTTTTACGCGGCTCTCGGACTTGCCTCGTACTCGATGAACTGGAATGTTGCTCTCGAGCAGCATCAGACTGATAACCCTTCTGCAAAGACTTCTCTTTATCCGGTTCAGCAGTAGGAGGAAGATCACGGGACTGAGAAGATTGATAGTGCGCTTTCTTGCGGTGAGACGACTCGCGAGGGCGATTGTCCCTATCTTCGTAATCACCTCGGTCCCGGCGTCTGCCTGAACCGGAATCCCGTCCGGAGTGATGAAATATTGAAGACCCCTGAAGGCGATCAAGTCCGTGGGAGCGGCCCATATCACCTGCAAAGAAGGAAGATAACAACGAATTAAGGAGAATCCACGAATTAAAAAGACTTGAAGTATGTTATGGAATGCGTATGTGCGTGTGTGTCCTAAGTGTTCCCCCCGACGGACCCGTTCGTTTATCTTTGCTAATCGGAGTATTGTCTCTGTGAGCCGGGAGTTGAACTCCTACATTGCCTCTAGCGGGCGAGGAGAATTTGAGAGCTTCAGGATCATCGAACCCGTAATTAAGTATGTCTTCGGGGATAGAGAGGTTCGAGAGCCCCCTCAGAGAACTCTCCAGACGCTGCGAAGAAGCCTCTTTTTCAGGAGGGATAGGCGTAGATTTTGAGGTGTCGCCAACTTTCTCTTTCTGGACCGTATATTTCAGCTTTTTCTTTCCCTTCGAAGGGGAGGATGACGTCTCAATGTCCTGAACTTCGATTGCCGGATTCCAAGCAGGACCCACGTTCTCGCCCTGAGTGTCGGGTGCATCATCCTCTCTACGCTCGCCTTCATCGTGCGCTTCGGGAGCGCGACGCGACGACGGGCCGGCAAGTTTTTTCCCTTTACCAGATGGAGGTTTGGGAATTGTAACACCTTCTGGAAGGCTGACCCGACGATCAAGAGCTAGTAAGCTGAACCCCGACAGCGATTCATTTGAAATGATAGCTCGAATATCTCGATCCTCGGCCGGAAGAGCTCTAATCGCGTCGACAGCATCAGAATATCCTCGGCCTTCCGGACGCGGGTTAATACCTGAAAAGATGGGATGAAGAGTTAAGAAAAACATGACTCCCATTAGGTACGAATAATGGTTCGGCAGAGAGACTTACTGCCTTCAACCCATCTCCTAGCAAAACCAGACGGGCATCGCACATAGAACCATTCCTGTTTGTACAGGGCGAACTTGCTGCAGGCCCCTGTCAAGATCTGGCACTTGTGATACGGCTCGAGGAAAATGAAGGAAGGGCTATCTTTCCGTCTCTTGAACATATAAATATATCGAATATCACCGGGGGTTGGAGGTCTGGAGAAGACAACCATGAAGAGTAAATAAGTCCCATATAGGAACGCATGACCATTCGGGTGCAGCTGCGAAGGAGCGATGTCTATATACTGCAGCACATCCCGGAGAAATAGGTTAAACGGAGGCACGCTGCCCATCCAGCACATGAACTTGTTGCAGGCCGTGTACCCGACTGGGGGCAAATGAGGACGGTCGTGTCTCGAAGGAACTAACGCGTCAGTAAAGGGAATTCCGTGAATGGAACATATCCGTCGCAGAGCGGCCTCATTGATCCTCGAGGCTTGAGAATCGACCGGATTGTCCAGTAGGATGGTTGACTCCAGAGCGTCGGGCGCCAGATTATGAGCAGGAGAGACTGACGGGTTGGAGGCATCTGCGGCTCCTTGCTTTGCTGACGGCCCAGGCCTGTCAGATATGGTGGCAGAACTAGATTTTCCTGACATCTCGAATAAATAATGAACCTGGCTAAATGCTTGAGAAAGCTATACTTGAAAAACGATGAGCGTTAGAATTAGCAACACGAGTTTTCCCCCCACGTGGTGTGTGAACTAGTGCAAGCAATTGTGTACAGACAATAGGAATCTAAAGGGTTTAAAGATATAATAATAAGCTTCGAATCATCGCCTTCGAAGACCGTCATCGCTGACCGTCTCAAAAAGCTTGCCTTGAGGTGATTACAGTTCAAGATTCAGAATACATGTAATTTATGAAGTATCCGGCTTAAGTCTAATTTGACATTTATATCGTTCGGCATTTAAATGTCGTTCGGCAGTTACATTGTTCGTCCTGAGAAGAGTTCGGCATGTATCTTGGTTCGGTTAAGTCACTGTCAAGTGTTCGGCATTGAGACTACTCAGCATATATATGTTTGTTCGGCATTTGAATGTTGTTCGGCTTGAGTTATTGTGCGACAATTGTATTGTTCATCCTAGGTATAGTTCGGCACGTATATTGTTCGGCCTAGGTATTTATATTGTTCGGCATTTTTGATGTTCGGCGAATATAATGTTCGGCACGTATATTGTTCGGCCTAGGTATTTATATTGTTCGGCATTTTTGATGTTCGGCGAATATAATGTTCGGCATATATGTCTATTCGGCATAAGGGTAACTGTTCGGCATTAGTTCGTTTGGCTAAGGCAGTGCTCCGCCCTCGACCATAAGTCCGCCCTGCTCTCCCTCCATTTACGACGAACGACAGAGACAAGATCGCCCGGCGAAGGTTACGCCGTTCGACACCCCATCTCCTTTTTCCTTCCAATCTTGATCAGCACAGAGGAGCTAGGTCTAACTACCATGCACCGTTTGGCGACTCCGGACGTACGAACCACTTCTACTAGTGAACCTAAAATTGAAGTAGTGTAATCGTGGAGGGAATGATACCTAGTTCGACGATCGAGGTTGAGGAAGGATCAACTAGACTTTATATCTGATAGAGTGGCAAGAATTGCAAATCTCTGGGAATAACAGAAGAGAAAGCGTAAAGGGAAAATGGTGGAAGGGCGCCTGGTTATATAGAGGGAGGTAGAAGTCGAAAAGGCCATGACCGGTAGAACCGGTCAAGGTCATAGCGTTCGGCGCACAACGGTTCGGCATTGAAGCATAGCTCGGCAAGGAAGCACCGTTCGAACGCGCATGTCTCGTTCGGCATTTGGAACACGTCCGGCACACATCGATCCCACAAAAGGGGCGTCTCCGTTCGAGGTTAGCCAAGGGTTTAAGACGTGACGAAAAGGTTGCACGGTTCAAAGCGTACCACGTTCGGCCACGCGATACACTTTGGGGGGCAAGTGTTTCCTGGAGATTTGACCAGGCAACTGAGTGCTCGGCATTGGCCACTACTCGGCATGAAGGACTGTTCGGCATCCAGGAGGACTCGGCGAGGCGCGCGGCAACTCGGCATGAAGGACTGTTCGGCATCCAGGAGGACTTGGCGAAGCGCGCGGCATCCATAGCGTTCGGCATCCGTAGTGCTCGGCGTCAGTTAGTGTCCGGCATCCGGGAGTGTTCGGCGAAGCACTTGACATCCAGGAGTGTTCGGCGAAGCACTTGACATCCAGGAGTACTCGGCGTAGTACTCGGCAACAGGAGTACTCGGCATCCCAAAGTACTCAGCGTCGAGTGGTGTTCGGCATCAGGAGTACTCGGCATCACAAGGTACTCGGCGTCAAGTGGTGTTCGGCATCAACTGGCACCCGGCTGCAAGAGCGCTCGGCGTCCCCTAGCACTCGGCACCCAGAGGTACTCGGCGTAGTACTCGGCAACAAGAATACTCGGCATCGCAAGGTACTCGACATCAGTAGAACTCGGCGATAGGATAACTTGGCAACGAGAACGCTCGACATTCAGAAGGCATTCAGTATGCACAACTTCATAAGGACCGTTCGGCATGGAAAGCATCGTTCGGCATGGGAAGGGCTGCTCGGCATCAGAGCGTTCGGCATACCAGGGTCGGCATGCAGCGACCACTGTACTGAGGCTTGACCATTCGGCTATCCAGCCCACTTGGGAAGTCCAGCCCATATTTGCCTATAAATAGAGGGGCAGGGTCACAGTGAAAAGGATCCTTTTTTGGAGAGAAAATACGGGGAGACTCTGCCATTTTCAAGACTCATCTTCTCTACTTAAACAACTTCATTCAAGCATTTGATTCACGAATTGTATTTGTAATCAACCATAAAGGAAATCAATAAAGTTGAGCAAAGTGGACGTAGGCAATTACGCCGAACCACTATAAATTTGGTGTTCTTACTTTCTGCATTTGAATTAGGACTGTCTTCTCTGTTTAATTTACTTTCATCACTTATATCTCTACACAATCTTTCTGAACGAGGTTAGTGACCAATTTTGGTGCTAACACACATGCCACTTAACATTTTATCATATACATGACCATTAGTCCCCTATTTCATGATAATATTTGTGGATATGATTATGTGCAACTAGTTAAATATTGTTTTGAAATTATAATTCATTTAGTTGCTAGGAGGACAAAAATTTTGTAGGATGGATCTACTATACTATTCATATGTTATCAATGAGCTATCAAACTTACTAATAAAAAGCAATACAGTAGTAATCCATTGTGTAACATGAATAGCTACAAAGTTCGGCTTCAAAAAGTAAGTGTTTATATAAATATCTTAAGACGGAAAATAACAATGAAATAAGGTTATATATTATTCAACACGAAATATTTAAATGATGTAACTTATATTATTAAGAGACATTTTGTTAAACACCATTCATAAGTTTAAAAATTCACTTCCACCATTCCCTAAAAACAGGTTTTACGAAAGACCCATGTAGTTATTTTCAATGAAAATATGCATCTATACTGCAGATATTTGCAGTCTACACTACAAATATTTGCAGTATAGACTGCACATTTTCGCTGAATATAACTATAGAGGTGTTCCATGAAACTTGTTTTAAAAGGAATTTTTGGGTATTAAGACTGTAAATAAGGGGTGTATCCTAATTTCTACTATTGTTAATATGGAAACAAATATTTGACACAAACACGTGTATGATTAAAAAATAAGCTTAACAGCGATCACCTAGTATAATGCTTAAGAAGCTGTTATAAAAAACTTTGACGTGCCAAAACCACCAAATTTCATTATACAATAAATTAAAAGTAAATATTATACCAGACTCATCTTAAGTCATAAAAATATTATCCAAAATGCTACCCTATCAAAAACGAATACTCATGGATTCAAAATTTCTTTAGTTCAACATATGAATAACTCGATCCAATCGTTTGAGTATGAAGCCGTGCAATACGAACGAAGAAATAAAGAGGATAAGTAATTTGTGATAATTGGTCTTTCTATGCTACTTTCTAAGTTAAATAAACAAACCTTAAAAAATGACATAAATTTAAAACAAGGTGCAAACGGCGTAACAGTAAAGAGTTATCTATCCAATATTGGATAAATAAATAGATAATGCAATTATTCATTTAAATGTTATCCTGAACGAACATGGTTGATAAAAGAATGATATAATAAATTTCCAATGAAAGTACATTATGCATGCAAATCCCAAAAGTGTAGTTTATTGGAGCATAGATTATCCTTGGGCAAATGCAAGAACCCCAAATACAACCTTGAAAAGAAGCTATCAAAAATAATCAAAGTTGAAGAAAACAGGATCGCCGGTTGGATCATTTTGGTTAAAAGTGTGGTAGGTGCTTAGAATCATAATTCATCTTCTCTTTTGGTGACATATTTGATGGTTGGATTAGTTATACACTACAAGAATTACTGTTTATAGCAACGCGGGGGGGGGCAACGGCCTTTGACCAACGGCGAGCAACGGCAAGCTTTTTCCCACAATTTTTTAATAACAAAAAACACATGCCGTTGGAAGCCGTTGGAATATCGCAGTTGGCGGTCGTTGCTCGCCGTTGGAAATCTGCGACTTACCTGCAGCTCAATCTTCTTCTTCCTCATTCCATTCCACACGAAAATTAAACCCAATTCCCCCCCCCTTAAAAAATTTCCATCCCCATTTTATCCCCTTCCACACGTTCTAGCATCCCTATCTTCGTTTGCAAGCTTCACAACCTCCAAAATCAGGTATTATTTGCTAAAACCCTAATTTTGTTAAATTTTTAATTTTAGGTTAAATTGGTAATTTTTGTGTATATATTGTGCTATTGTTTGTGTAGTGTAGTGTATTGAACCTTAATTATTGTTATTAAACTAATTATTGCATGTTTAACTATGATTTGTTAAATTAGGTTTAATATTAAATTAGTGTCAAACTTAATAATTGTTACTAACCTAAGCATGAACCTCACTTGTTATTATATTGGTGATTGAATTGCGTAAAATCGTACGTAGAAAGTGATGATATTGACCTAAAATTGTTCACTTTTGACATGTTATGATACGATATATACATGATACATTTTGTGCATGACTGGATGTGATTTGTGATGCGATTATATGTATAACATTGTTTGTGAAAGTCTATATGAGTGGATCGTATAGGATATATGCAAGTATAAACAGTTAACTATATAATATAGCTTGATAAATGATAGTAGCAAGGTAAATGAAAATGATCACACCGGTATTTTATACTGGTTCGGACCTCCCGTCCTACGTCCAGTCCCGAAGCTCCTCTTCGGAATTTCCTTTCAACTAACCCTCACTTGACCCGGAGGAACATGTTTACAATTGCAGAGTTTCTTTGTCAAGAATGTGTTCTATAACACGGATGTTGACTATTGAGTACAAATGCTTCCAATATATATATCTATCTAGAGAATATCTGAATGAGGAGTTCTGTATACATGGAAGAGTTAAATACAGGTAGTTGATTGCTTATAGATCAGGAATAAATCAGAGTACAAGAGATAAGAGCGTAAGTGAGTAAGGTAAGTTCTTCTCTTGAATTCCTGATGCTATTTATAGTGATGAAGAGTTTTCTTGTATAGTTGCATCTGTTGTAATCTCCGTAAAGTCGCTTGTGATGGTGATGAAGAGTTGCGACAAAGAGAAGTGGATGTGTCTTTTCGAATGTGGCAGTTGAGCTTTGAAAATACACAGTCGAGTCTCTAATCAGACGTCTGAGTTTATTATCCAGACGTCTGGTCTTCATATCAGTTTTATGCCTGGGTACTTTTCAAACGTTTGACGTTGGTAACCAGACGTCTGATTGCTTCTGAATTACGAACCAGAGGAATCATTCAGACGTCTGGATAGTGCTCTCAGATGTCTGAAAGTGTGCATGTTGCTTTATCTTGTGCATGTCCCATTTCTCTTCAACTTCTACTAATTTGACGTCTTTTGATTCTTCTCTTGAGTGTTGTTTTAGTCTCTTTGGTGATGTTACTCTATCAACTACCTGTAAATATAGATATATATGTACATTCGATTTCCATTGTATAATTGTTATCATCGAAACCATAGAATTGATTTCCTAACAATCTCCCCTTTTTTGATGATGACAACTATTCAATGTATTTATATATAGATTAGAAATCTCCCCCTGAATATGTGCTTTATTTTTATTGTGTTATGATAATAATATTTCTCCCCCTTTGGCATTATCAAAAAAGAAATCGTAATAAACAAGCCAATCGTTTAGGAAAGACAAATTTTCATTAAAGCTAGAAAGGAAGTATATACAAGGATTTTTACGAAATAGTACAAACAACTAAAAGACCTAAGTTCTAGTGGTTTTTTGGATTTGGATCGTCTTGTTTTGGTGAAGCTTGATTTGGATCTCCTTCCTTTGGTGAAGCTTGATTTATATTATCTTCCTTTTGCTCATCTTGTGTAGAAGTGCTAGCTTTTAAGGGAGATGTCAAAGCTTCCTTTGAAGGGTCATCGTCAAAGAATTTGGAATGTTTCGAAGGAGGAGAAGGTACAGGAGTTGGCCAATCCTCAGAGGGTGGTGTTGGACCACGAACTCGTTGTAGAACCTCTTTAAGGACTGATAAAATAGTTGAAAGAGACACTTCGACCGTGGCTAGTCGTGTAGCAAATGATCTCTCAAATTTATCAATTCGCCTAGCCAAATATTGTTGATTTAAGGATAATATATGTTGATTTTGAAGTGTGAGATCTCGAATACTTTCATTTGGGTTTGTTTCCAATCGAGTCTCTATAATTTCTTCCTGTCCCGGATAATTAGATAGTGCAGGAGGAGGAGGAGTAGCTTCTCGTTGTTGCTCTTGGTGTTGAGATGAAGCAATAGATGGTTGAGGAGGATTTTCAACTCTTCTAGAATGTCGATGATTCGTCCAATCTTCAAAAGACATGAATTCCGAAGGAGTTTCAGGCAAATGCATCAAAGAAAAGAATTTTATGGAAGCATATTTTGGGGAAATTTCTTTGAACGTCGAGAGATATGAAGGAATATTATGTGCACGAAGAAGTCTCATAATATAGGTAGGATAGATAATCGATGGCCTTGATCGATTCCAAAATTGTTTGAGCTCGTCAAATATGAACTTTGCCCAATTTACCCTTGTTCCACTAAAAAGAGCATAAAGTGCTTTGTGCTCCATTTCCGTTATTTGCTCGTGACTCCCCATCCGCGGAACAATTGTATTGATTATCATCCTTGTTAGCAATCGAGCTTTAGGACGCAAATATTTTGAAGCAAATTTGGGCATTTCGTCCTCCTATATTTGATGGGTGATATTATTCCTCGGCTTAAAACGCATATCCGGGATGTTGTGTAGATCCTCGCCGGTGTCGGAACATCCCAAAGTTCTTCCGATTAATCCCGGAGTTAAACGAATGGTATTTCCATAAACACTTGACCACAACCAATTGTCCTCGTCTTCGGTATTCCAGACGGCAGTGCTATCTAGATTGGCGTAGAATAAGAAAATAGCAAGTTGATCTATTTGAACATCGTTCGGTGTGAAAGAAATTAAAGTCTCCAATCCAGCATTTTCGCAAAGTTCATCAAGGTCGTACATAGGAAACTTAAGTAAATTATAGAAAGGTCCTATATGAAGTTTTTTCTTTTGAATCTCTTGATACCTTTTAATCGAATGGGGTGCCTTGAGCATCCATCGTTCAATCTGCTCGTCTGAGCATACTTGAGGATTTGAAGATGTCGATTGTTGGTCTAGTTTGCGTTTTGGAGCTTTGATATTCTTTGTACGAGGAGGCATTGTGGTTTCGTTTGATAATAATTAGGGATTTGTAATATAATTGGAAATCGGCAGAGAGAAAATATGGTATGAGGTTTGAAAAGTGAAAAAACTGACGATATATTGGGGTTATAATAACGGACGATTGAATTCCAGACGTCTGATTTTGAAAGTAGACGTCTGGTTTGCCCTAAAAATTATACAGAGAAAGCGAGCAGACGTCTGTTTGTTATATGTGAGACGTATGGTTTGGCAAAGTTTGAAAATTTTAGAGGCATAGAGATGTATCAGACGTCTGGAAAAAAAAATTTAGACGTCTAAAATAGTCTGAATATAATTTGTAGGTGGCAAAGTCTCAATCCAGACGTCTGATGGGTATATCAGACGTCTGACATATGCACAATTCGTAAAAATGTGACATATATCAGTGGATCAGACGTCTGAAAACCATAGTCAGACGTCTGAAAGAATAGTTTTTCTAAAAATAGTCTAAAAGAAATTGATGAATACATTCATTTATTAAATATTGATAATAGAGATCTTTATTGTAACATATTATAACATATAAATACATACAATAATTAATTTGATTTATTTATTTAGAGGGCGACGAAGTTTTAGGATTTCTTGAGTCGTTATCCTTCCATGGTCTAAGTGGAGACCAAATATTCCTACGTTCGTGAGTCCGTGGGGAGCCAGAATATTGTCTTGGGGAAGGATCTGAAGGAGTGCGATACGAAGAAGATGGATCTAATGAACTACAAGGTTTTGGTAGTGGTTCATGTACATCTTTCTTTCGGGACGAGCAAAATTTTAGCGCCACTTGTTCTAGAAAACTAAGCCTTCGTGCCATAACTTTCTGTTCGAAATAAAGCTCTCGTTGAAGATCCATCTGTTGTTTTTGGTAATGATGAATTTCATCAATTTTCTCCTTTGTATTAAGAGAAATAAACAAGGATCTTTTAGCCTTCTTATTGTCTGGAGTAAAACCCGTATGATACGAGGACCACCTATTTGTTGGTTCTTGGTTTGGTGTAGGTGTCGGAAGACGTTGTGGTGTGTCTGCTGAGCTGTCCGTCGACGGTGTGGAGACGGAGATAGATATATAGGAACTCCCAGAAGACATTGTTTTTCTAAATTTTCTAAATTTGATACTTTGTATATATTTGTGATATAAATACATGTGTATTTATATATGATGAAAAGTTTATTTATAGGAAAACTAATTTTCTAAAATTTTAATGGTTCAGAAATTCATTAATTTGTGGTAATGAAGAGGTGAACTAAATTTAGTTTTTAATTCAATTTTAGTTAAGATCTTTAAGTGAACAAATTCCTAAACTTCGTCTGAGTTTTATGAAAGTTTGTTCGTTTAATGGTTTTGTAAATATGTCGGCTACTTGATTTTCGATACTTACGTATTCTAAAGATATAGTTCTTTTTTCAACATTGTCTCGTAAAAAATGATGTCATATATCTATATGTTTGGTTCGTGAGTGATTAACAGGATTTTTTGACAAATTTATAGCGCTTGTGTTATCACAATATATTGGAGATTTATTGATAATTTTACCAAAGTCCATTAGTGTTTGTTGCATGTATATTACTTGCGCACATGCTAGAGCTGCGAAAATGTATTCAGCTTCACAAGTAGATAAAGAAACACAATTTTGCTTTTTTACTAAACCACGAAACTAAAGATTATCCGATAAAATGACATGTTCCACTAGTACTCTTACGGCATGTTCTACAACCACCAAAATCTGCATCGCTATATGAGACAAGTTCAAAAGGTGATCCTTTAGGATAAAACAAACCATAACCTTTAGTACTAGATAAATAACGTAAAATGCGCTTAACAGATCGTAGATGAGATTCTTTTGGTTTAGCTTGAAATCGAGCACAAAGACATACACTCATCATAATATCTGGTCGACTAGCCGTTAAATATAGTAAAGAACCAATCATACTTCGATATAACTTTTCATCAAAATCTTTTCCATTTTCATATTTTTCTAAGTGAATAGTGGTACTCATTGGTGTTGGTTTGCTTGAAGTTTTATCCATTTTAAATCGATGTAATAAATCGTTACAATATTTTTCTTGGTGAATAAAAATTCCATTTTCTAGTTGTTTTATTTGTAATCCTAAGAAAAAATTTAATTCTCCCATGTGTGACATTTCAAATTCATTTGTCATAATAATTGAAAAGTCGTTACAAAGCTTTTCGTTGGTTGATCCAAAGATGATATCATCATAAATTTGTACAACTAAAATATCGTTATTTTCTTTTTTAATAAATAAAGTTGTATCTATTTTTCCTATATGAAAACCAGATGTTATTAGGTGATTTTTAAGACGTTCGTACCATGCACGAGGTGCTTGTTTTAATCCATAAAGTGCTTTTTGTAATTTAAAAACATGATCGTGATATTTTTCATGAACAAAAAGTGGTGGTTGTTCGACGTATACATTTTCTTTAATAAAACCATTCAAAAAGGCACTTTTGACATCCATTTGAAATAGTTTAAAATTGTTATGAGTAGCAAAGGAAAGTAAAGTACGAATGGCTTCTAATCTTGCTACCGGTGCAAAAGTTTCATCGTAATCTATGCCTTCTTCTTGATTGTAGCCCTGAGCAACTAGTCGTGCTTTATTTCTAACAATATTTCCATTTTCGTCCGCCTTGTTTTTAAATACCCATTTTGTTCCTATTACTGATTGATCTTCAGGTCTTGGTACTAATTCCCATACGTTATTACGTTCAAATTGATGTAATTCTTCTTGCATAGCTATTATCCAAAAATTATCATTTGAGGCTTCTTTATAATTCTTTAGTTCAAAGTTTGATACAAACGCTATATGGCTTATTTGATTTAGTTGATTTCTAGTAACTCTTGAATTAATATCTCCAATAATATTATCTATTGGATGATTCTTAAGAATTCTAGGAGATGATACAATAGTGTTATTTTGTATATTTGCTTCATTATTAATAGAATTTGTTGAATTTGTTAGTTGAATAATTTCTTCTTCATCATTAGTCTGATGTTTGAAAGGATTTTCATCGAATGGGACATGTAAGCTCTCTTCTATAGTATTATTCCTTTTATTAAAAATTCGATATGCCTTGCTTCGATCCGAATATCCAACAAAGATACCCTCATCGACTTTTGGATCAAATTTTCCTAATTTATCTTTTGTATTTAATATAAAACATTTTGAGCCAAAAGTTTTAAAGTACGATACTTTAGGTTTTTTACCAAAAAATATTTCAAAACAAGTTTGTTTAGTCATTGGGCGAATAGTTACACGGTTTAATATATAACAAGATGTAGCAATAGCTTCGGCCCAAAAGTGTTTTGGTAATCCGCTACTATTTAATAATGTTCGTGCACATTCTTGTAATGTACGATTTTTTCTTTCTACGACACCATTTTGTTGGGGTGCACGAGGAAAAGAAAAATTATGATTTATTCCTTTTATATTGCAAAAGTTTGAAAAAAGATCATTTTTGAATTCTCCTCCATGATCACTTCTAATATTTTTAATTTTCAAATTCATTTGAGTTTTAATTCGTTTTGCAAATATTTTAAACATACCAAAAGTATCGCTTTTGTGTTCTAGAAATAAAGTCCATGTATATCTCGAAAAATCATCGACTATTACAGAAACATATTTGTTGTGATTAATAGATCTTATTTGTGTTGGACCAAATAAATCTAAATGTAATAATTCTAATGGTTGTTCTGTAGAAATATTATTTTTAGATTTAAACGAGCTTTTCTTTAGTTTACCAATTTGACAATCGTCACATAAATTTTCTACTTTGTAACTTATTTTAGGTAATCCTCTTACTAACTCATATTTAGCTAATTTATTAATATTCTTAAAATTAATATGACAAAATCGTTTATGCCATAACCATGGATCATCATGTTTGGCGGCTAAACATAAGTTTGAATTTTTATTAATATTCATGTTTAATACATAAATATTTTTGTTTCAAAAACCTTCAAAAATAGGTTGTTTGTTTTTATCTAAAATATTACATCTATCTTTTTCAAAATTTATTTGAAAACCTTTATCACATAATTGATTAATGCTTAACAGGTTGTGTTTTAAATTTTCTACTAATAAAACATTTGTAATAATAGGAGAGTTAGATATACCAGAGTTGATGACTTCTCCAATGCCTATGACAAATCCCTTTGAATTGTCTCCAAATGTTACCTTTCCATCATCGATGTATGTTATATTTGATAACATTTTTGAATTTCCGGTCATATGTTTGGAGCAACCGCTATCTAGTGTCCATTTCTCCTTATTTTTTATTTTGGGTACCTGCAAGATAAAAAATGTTTTAATTGGTACCCATATATTTGATTAGGGTCCTAATTGTTAGAGGAAGGTAGCCACACCCAAGATGGTTTGGTACCTTTATAAATATAGTTTTTATTATAGACTACATTTTCTAAGTAATTACTGATATGCTTTTGTCTAATCAAATTATTATTTGTTTTAGGAACCCAAATTTTCATATTTTTGGTATTCAATTTTTGTTTAGATAAACTTCTAGCTTCTATATAATTAATATTTTTAGCATTATTTCCCTTTTGTTTAGAACATTTTTTATATCCTATTCCATTTCTATTACCTTATGGTTTTGATGTTTTGATAAGATTTTCCAAATCTTGTTTTATTGGTAATTTTATCTAATTTTTCTTTTAGTTCTCTATTTTATGTTTTCAATAATTCAATATTATTTTTAAAATCAACATTTTCTTTTAGCAAATTTTCCTTTTCTAGAGTAATGTTCTCACTTTTTATCACATTATCTCTTAATTTTTCTTGAGATATTTCAAGTTCTTCTTCTAAAATAGATTTTTCATCTTTCAACATTCCTACCTCAAGTTCTAATCTATTTAATTTTACTATATATTCTTTGTTCAATTTTTTAATTTGTCTAAATTTATCATCTAATTCCATGCTAAGTTCAAATAATTCTTCATAGCTAAGTTTCGAACATACCTCATCTTTTTGTGCCATAAAACATACATTAGCTTGTTCTCCGTCACTATCACTATCACTTTCTGAAGATGAAGAATCGGAGTCATCCCATGTTACTTTGAAGGCTTTCTTCTTTTTGAGTTTTTCAAATTTTCTCTTCTTTTTATCATTATTAAGTTTTGGGCAATCCTTTTTCATGTGTCCATATTGATCACATTCATAGCACTTAATTTGAGATAGATTTGTTGAGTTGGTCTTTCCTTCTTTTTGAAACTTGGTCATCTTTCTAAATTTCTTGAATCTATTATAGTTTTTGGCAATAAATACTATCTCATTTTCATCTAAATCTGAGTCATCATTCTTTATTGATGGAAATGCTATGTTCTTCGTCTCTGAATTTAATTCTTTACGTGCCTGCAAATTAGCTTCATAGGACATCAAATTTCCTATCAACTCTTCAACTTTGAGAGTAGAAAGATCGTTAGCTTCTTCAATTTCTAATACCTTTCTTTCCCAATCAGGTGTTAAAGAGTTGAGTATTCGAGAAACTAAATCAAAATCAGTAAACTTAACTCCTAATGCCATCAGATATGTTGAATAGTTTGAAATCTAGAATACATGTCTACTATAGTTTCATTTTGTTTCATTTTAAATGATGAAAATTGGTTTTGTAAGATTGAAATTTTAGTTTGTTTGACCTTTGTTGTACCTTCATGTGTAATTTGTAAGGTACGCCAAATATCAAATGCAGTTGTACATTACATGACCGTGAAAATTCATTTTTGTCTAGTGAGCAAAACAAAACATTCATAGCTTTAGCATTATTTGATGCTAAGGTCTTTTGTGCATTGGTCCATATGTTCATAGCAGTAGTTGAAGCTTCATATTTACCTTGAGTGGCTGACCAAATTTCTAAACCATTAGCTTCCATAAAAATTCTCATACGTGTTGACCAATATGAATAATTAGAACCATTAAAAAGTGGGGGTCGTGCTGTGGATTGTCCTTCTTGAAAAATACTTGCCATATTAGAATGATTTAAAAAACGTGTTACTGTTATTTTAAACAAACCTTGCTCTGATACCAATTGAAAGTCTATATGAGTGGATCGTATAGGATATATGCAAGTATAAACAGTTAACTATATAATATAGCTTGATAAATGATAGTAGCAAGGTAAATGAAAATGATCACACCGGTATTTTATACTGGTTCGGACCTCCCGTTCTACGTCCAGTCCCGAAGCTCCTCTTCGGA
Organism: Allium fistulosum; assembly: GCA_030737815.1. Lineage (NCBI taxonomy): Eukaryota > Viridiplantae > Streptophyta > Magnoliopsida > Asparagales > Amaryllidaceae > Allium > Allium fistulosum. The sequence continues at coordinate 1,137,160,921 of CM060904.1, forward strand.
ATTTCCTTTCAACTAACCCTCACTTGACCCGGAGGAATAGGTTTAAAATTGCAGAGTTTCTTTGTCAAGAATGTGTTCTATAACACGGATGTTGACTATTGAGTACAAATGCTTCCAATATATATATCTATCTAGAGAATATCTGAATGAGGAGTTCTGTATATATGGAAGAGTTAAATACAGGTAGTTGATTGCTTATAGATCAGGAATAAATCAGAGTACAAGAGATAAGAGCGTAAGTGAGTAAGGTAAGTTCTTCTCTTGAATTCTTGATGTTATTTATAGTGATGAAGAGTTTTCTTGTATAGTTGCATCTGCTGTAATCTCTGTAAAGTCGCTTCTGATGGTGATGAAGAGTTGCGACAAAGAGAAGTGGATGTGTCTTTTCGAATGTGGCAGTTGAGCTTTGAAAATACACGGTCGAGTCTTTAATCAGACGTCTGAGTTTATTATCCAGACATCTGGTCTTCATATCAGCTTTATGCCTGGGTACTTCTCAGACGTCTGACGTTGGTAACCAGACGTCTGATTGCTTCTGAATTACGAACCAGAGGAATCATTCAGACGTCTGGATAGTGCTCTCAGACGTCTGAAAGTGTGCATGTTGCTTTTTCTTGTGCTTGTCCCATTTCTCTTCAACTTCTACTAATTTGACGTCTTTTGATTCTTCTCTTGAGTGTTGTTTTAGTCTCTTTGGTGATGTTACTCTATCAACTACCTGTAAATATAGATATATATGTACATTCGATTTCCATTGTATAGTTGTTATCATCGAAACCATAGAATTGATTTCCTAACAGTTTGTTTATTTTATACGTTGCGCGCACACACTGGATTTTTTTGTTTTAGGAAAAAATCATTATATATGCGTTGATTCAACATATTGTTTATTGATATAAAAGTTTAAATTTTATGAAAATAAAATTTAAACTTTTGTATCACTAATTTTAAAATTTAAACCCTTAGAGTGTTTTTGGCCCCGTCTGATAAGTATTGTATATGATCGTTGTGTGGATATTCGTTTTTTTACAGAACGGACATCTATATTCATCGTATACAGTATTTGTTGGATTTGTCCCTGTATTAGACAAGTTACAAAAACAATAACGTAATTAAATCTCGTAAATCATTTCAGTTTAAACGGTTCGCAAAATTTCGGCAGCGCTTCCCTTTATGTTCCCTGTGTACACGCAATTGTGTACTGTTCAAGGAACTAAAGCGAAGTGCTATCGAAATTTTGTTGAATCGTTTGAATTGAAATGATTTATGCGATTTAATTACGTTATTTTATTTGTAATGGGAGGTAGGATGACCCATCAACAAAGTGTCAATGATCAATTAATATCAAATTCGCTAATAAAATTGTTTAAATATAATATAATGTTCATTTCAAAATAAGCTTTAAGTATTATTTTAATAGATATAACAAAAACAAGAAGAATGTTTATAAAATTGTTTTAATAACAAATGTCAATGCAAATTTATATCGTACTTTTTAATTATTATACGTAGGTAAATGGACAATTATTTTACTGATCGGAGCTGGATGTACAAAAAACGAAGGGTCGATACTGAAGGCTCAACAAGTGAACATTTTAATAATGGTGTTAGCGTATTTATGGATTTTGCTTTACGTAATAACGGAAACTACAAAGAAATCCGTTGTCCATGTAGTAAATGCAAACTGTTAAAGCATTTGATACAACAAATGGTTAGGTTCATTTGCGTTAGTATGGTTTTGTGTCGAACTATTTGATTTGGGATCGTCATGGGGAACAATTAGCATCTAATCACTACACCACAGATAGGATTTTGGCGCAACCTTAGGCGGCACATTTGATACGTCTATAAGCCGTATCAAATTTTAATACGGCTTATAGCCGTATCTATATTATTTAATACGGTTGTAAGCCGTATTAACATTTGATACGGCTTATAGCCGTATCAAAATCTGTGCCTCTTTTCGTCGGAAAATTTTCCCCAAAACGCACACCCTCCCTCCTTTTTTTATTTCCAGCTTTCTTCTTTCTTCTATGATACGGCTGTAAGCTAAAACAACAAATCTTCCCCAAAACGCCTTCCACTTCGTTTGTTAGGAGTTAATTGGGATTGTAGTTGGGGATTAGTGCTTCCGGCTCGATCGAAACCATAAAGCGATAATGTGTTAAGTGTTTAATTGCTTTCGACAAGATGCTTTCGCAGGGGGTAAGTAATTGCTTTCGACAGTGTTAAGCCTTCGACAAAGTTGATTTCAAGCCTTTCGGTAGAGTTGATTTTGGTTCGATAGCGCTTCAGACCAGTTCCAATCGCTGCTTTGTAAGTATCACTTACTTTTAACAAATGAGGAACCTAAGGTATGGGACTCAAATTCTGAATTAATGATTTTACTTTAGAAATCCATAAGACTTCGAAAACCAACTTTCAAATATTATTGATCTAACAAAATAACACTTGGAGCTTCAAATATAATTATACAATTGATTTTGAGAATACTTTTTTTATAATAAATCATTCAATTTTAAGTTTAGAAATGTTTCCTGATTTTTATGTAGGTTATCAAATAAGATTTAAGTATGTACTATGTAAAAGAAATATTTTTCTTTATTTGGGTAATATTTTGTATTTTTGAAATTAATTTTGTTGGTACCAAATCATAATCATATTGGTTTTACTTGAGTATTGAATCTTTATTGGTGAATCAAATCATAATTGAGAAGATTTCACTTGAAAAGGGGTTCAAATCACATGATTGTTAGGAAGTTTGATAACAAAATAATTGATTGATTCATGTTTTGAATTGCTAATATCTGGTGAATTTAGACAAAGTGATAGAATAATTAGATGACAGCTTGTTTGAATTAACTACACAACATAAAATGTGTATTTTAAATGGAAATATTGCATCATACACTCAGATGTGCGCTCACGAAAAACACATAACACTGACAATAATAACAGTCATGCCATTCATACGTCAGCAATGAAGAAAACATTGATCATAGTTGAAAGATTCTGAGCTTCTAGGATAGAACCAAAGATGAATGATTTTGTTTGTTTTTCACTAGGGAAATAGCTTATGTGTGGTGATGCCTTCTGGTGATAAGAAAATATTTGTTGATATAGTAATTCGTTGACATTAAAATTTCCTCATTGCTGCAATAATGCCCTTCCCATTTGTCAGCAGTTACATTTATCTGATATGTGAACTTGACTGCTGTTATGTCTGCTAAATATCACTATTTTTTCCAAGTTAAAAAGAATGATAATTATTATTCATAACATGGTTTACTGTACGACTGAACTCGTAATAACTCTTGAGATATAGATCAAGAGAAAAAAAAAGAATAAAACGCTTCTCCGTCTCCATATAAAGGAGATAGATACTGTCTTTTCAACGACAAAGGTAGATGCTTTTACGTAAGTAGGTGTTCAACTAGGATGTGTACTTTAAATGCATAATAAAGTTTTCACATCAGTCTCTGTTTAGTGGGCTAGATCTAGAAGGACTATTGAGTATTATTCATGTTGTGCATTGCAAATATTTCTTTGGTAGTGAAAAGATATCTTTTTAATGAATATTCACGAGAATAAATAAACCAGTAATACCATGTCTAATACAATAGTCAATCTTATGCTATTTTGTATTATTTTGATCTCCTTGCATAATTTACAGCTTGGTGCTAATGTTGTATATGGTTCTGACATTGTATATGGTTTTGACATTGTTGTATAAGTGGATAAAATTATTGTTAATGGCGCAAGCCAAGTATTAGGAGAGGGGTAATGCATAGACATTACTCCGGTGCTACAAAATAGCGCCGTTGTAATGGCAAATTTTTTGGAAACAGTTTGGTGCTAATGTTGTATATTGTTCTAACATTGTTGTTTAAGTGGATAAAATTATTGTTAATGGCGCAAGCCAAGTATCAGGAGGGGAGTAATGCATAGACATTACTCCGGTGCTACAAAATGGCGCCGTTGTAATGGCAATTTTTTTGGAAACAGTTTGGTGCTAATGTTTAAAATAAACCCTATATTTTAAGTTCCATTTATTGAAATTTAAATAGTCCATATATTTTAACTATTTAAAATTAATTAAATGTTTAAAATCATACTACAAAATTCTAGGTCGTACAGGAAAACAAAAAACGATCATGAAAAAGGCATGTGTATAAATCTTACAAGGAAGTTAATTATTTACTAAATTAATTAATTCATGAGCCAAAAGAATAATCTCCCTAATATTCCCACCAGGAATAAGGTCTCTGTAATAACCGAAAACAATTCTTCATGCAATAAGTCATAATGAAGCTTGAATAATTTTGAGGAAAAGCTATCTGGGCCTGGGATTTTTGCATCATTAATGGACCCAGAGCAGTTTTAATCTCTTCAGCTTGCATAGGAGAAAATAAGTATCTTTGACCCTCAGCATTAATCAATCTTTTAGGTTCTATATGTAGGAATGAAACAGCAGTAATTGCACGATTTTGTGTGTGTATGGTTTTGAATATTTTATACATTCCAATGCAATTCCAGGTGTTGTCGCTTAATAATTTTGTATGTGCAAGTGTGTTATATTATGGAGTGTTGACATTGATACATTGATACATGTATAATTATTATCGTGACTTATTAAAATAATTAGTAATATTATATTTTGCAGGAAACTATGTCAGAAAATCCACCATCTTCACATTTGTCATGTTCAGAGGCGAAGAAAGTTGATCAAAACTTACTTGGTATTCCGGTCTCAGATAATGCTGGAAAAATCGCTACTATGCTCGGTAAACTAGTAAGAGCTCATGTGCCGATATCATATATAAGTTGGAATAAAGTACCTGGAATATACAAGGACAACGTTTGGAATGAATTGGTGGTAAGTATCCTTATCTGTTTGACAACAACTATTTCATTCAATATCCTTATGGTTTCAACTCTTTGCACAACACATAATTTAATATATTTTTTGCAGAAAATTTATGAGCTCGATCCGCTTTCAAAGGAAATGTTTTTAAAGAGAATGGCCGAGGCTTTTAGGAGATACAAGAAAAACTTGAGAGTAGTTTATTATGACCCTTTCAACAATGATGAAGAACGGTTGAAAAATTGCCCACCTACAGTTGCTCAAGAAGATTGGGCAGAGTTCGTAAAAAATGAAGCAACGCCTGAAGCGAGCGGAAGAAGGGAGGTAGGCAAAAAGAACGGAGCATTGCTCAGTTATGCTCATCATGCAGGACGTAAAAGTCACGCTAAAATAGAACAAGAAATGGTAATTTATATTCATTTTCATTCAAATGATTTACACATTGTGATTGGATATTCATGTCGTTGCATCAACTTGTATTGCAGATCGTTGCTAGTCCATCAACAAATATCAGTCGTCGTCAAGTATGGGAGAAGACACACAGGAAAAAAGATGGTAGCATATCAAATGCCACTTCTTCATACTTTGTAAGTTAAACAAATATTAACTTGCATATCCTTTAAAATTCCTTATTCATGTAAGTATTATCATATTACAGGATCAAATTGCGAAAGCGAAGGAAAAGATCACTGATAGTGATGAAGAAAAATTGACAGTGGATGAAGACATCTTATCACAAGTGCTTGGTAGGATGCAAAGGGTAGGAGCCGCGGTGTTGGGACCGTTATACCAAAGACTAAAGTTAAGGCTTGTGCCATTGCACAGAAATGACTCAGACATGTTCATGGAGAGCATGATGAGTTGAAAATGAGGGTGGGAAGTTTGGAGGATACAGTGGGAAATTTGTCTGGGAAAAATGGAGGTTCTGATCAACATGGTGGGAAACATCAAACAGGGAATTCGCGCACCAGTCAATTCTTCTAATGGAGGACGCGCCACACAATTCAATGCTCCTGAATTCATTGCTTCGCAGTTCCAGAATTCGACCGATGTAGCGAACAATCAAAGATGTGAAATCCTCAACTCTGATTTAGACATAATAGCAAAAGGTATTTATTACAAGATTTCTATTTTTAGTTGCTTTCGAGCAGATATTTTGTTGGATAGATCTAAACATATTTATTGCAACAGGTACTATATGCCGAGATTCTACATCGTCCAAAATCCATGGGAAATCTGTACCACCCACACATGAAAAAGTGGTGTTGGACAACATACTGCTACCAGATGAGAGAACCAGCAAAATAAATCATCAATTTGCAGAGACCTTTGCTGAAGTTGGAGTGGGTGGGTATGTGTGCCATCCGAAGGGTCTTATTCATTTTCTTTAGATGTTGGGGCAGGTATATTTTCTGTTTATGTTAATATTTTACTATGTATTTTTTTTGAAACCTCATGAAATTTTAAGCGTTAACATTTAGAGCCATGAAATTTTTGGTTATATAAACAATCAGACCTTTACAAATTTGAGCACCAAAAAATTTAGACCGTTAACCCATTTGATTTTTAAGCATTTTGAATGCCATAAATTTTGAACTTTAAATTTAAAATTTGATGTTTCAAATTATAGAATTATTATGTTTAATATTATTGAATTTTGAAACTTTGATTTTTATTTTTGAGATGATTTCCTGATCCAGTGTGTTTAGATCCAGATGTTATTCAATATAATTCGAATGCATCTTCATTAGAAAGTAAGGAATCAGTTTTTGACAGCAACCTTGAGAGTTCCGGTTCTTCAATTTTTAAGTGTAGTAATGGTTATGTTCAAGTTCATAATAAAAGAGCCAAATCAAGTTCTGTTGGGAAAGAAAGATTTAAGTTAGTCACCTCGAATAGATTTGCTTGTCTTAATTCTCTGGAGTTTGCTGATAAGAAATCTGGAATGTCATCTATGAATTCAGTGTTGCTAGAAGACTGTGTTGAACTGAATTCAACTAAGAGTGTCATTGCAAGGATTATAAATAATAATTCAGAGTTCAAAGATGATATTAATATTCAATCAGAGATGGTTAAAGGGATTGTTCGGTCTGATGTATTTTGTATTATGTAGTCAATGTTCCAAGACATAAGATCTCAAGGTTCAGAGATAGCCTGTATATTCTAGTCAGTAATTATGACTTGCATTTTTTGAAAGTTACTGATTTGAGCCCGTTTGCATGTATGTTAGCAATAATCTGAACTCGCCTGCCCTTTTGTTTACATTTGATTATACTTCATTATATACAATGCAGTTCTGTTAAACTAATGAAGTATATTAGATATTTTATTTGCATGATTGCCTGTTTCAATCATTTATACTTTTTATTGTTATTGCATGTGTGTATTGTCCTTAGTTGCTCAGGTATTAGTTTGATGGTTCATGCTTTTAGACATTGGGTTGAGACTAATGGAGACCTTTTGATTGTTATCATTCCACAACATTGTATAAAAATGTTAAGTTTGAAATATAGCTGATAGTGAAAACAGATGATGATAAGGTCGGTTTGGTTAGGTTCAACTTTTTTAACATTTTATGTTTTGCATGTTCATCTCTTTATCATGATCTGCACTAAAATGATACTATTTTGTAGGTTACCTGTTCCAATTTTCCGTGTGTCCCATACCTCCTTAATCATTTTTGTAATGCTACTAGAACAGGATATAGAGTTAGTGGCAAATAGAGTGAAGAATACATTGATAACATTTAAGGAATTGAACCTCCGTTAGTTTCAAATTGCAATCAAGTCTTAGTCGCCTGGGTATTTAGTTTCAAGCTTGGTCCATGCAAAAATACAAAAATAAGTTTCAAGTTTACAGCCCTATCAATGCTATTTTCTTGATGTCCAATGCTAAGTTCATACTGATATACTGCCTGCATGGATCTAAAAATTTGCAACTTGATTTATTAAGTCATCAACTTTTATAATAATCCTTTCATGGAAAATTTTGTTTTGCAGGAAGAAAACTTAAACGGTTGGTTGCCCACCTAAGAAGACATAGGCGGCTCTTTTTACATGATAATTCCTTTTTCAAAACATTATTGTTTATCAATGTTCTCTGACTAGATGGTATAATGTTATTAATTTACTTTGGACATGCATTTTATGTTTTCAAATGGAAATACTGTGTATGATATCAAATCTTTTATGCATTCGGTTGTCATTTGAATCCAAATTGATTTTTCTCTGCAAACTACTATCAATGGTAAGTTCTATTTTATGCATGAGATCTTTGTTGTGCTTAATGTGCCTATATTGCTGAATATACGGTTAATCCAAAATCTACAATTAGTATCAAATTAAATAGGTACGTAGGAGCAGGTCATTAGGTACGGCTTAAAGCCGTATCTAACTAACAAGTTAGACATGGCCATCAGCCGTATCTAAATGGCCTACAAGAGGCGGTTCGAGGTTCACTTAGGTACGGCCTTAGGCCGTATCTAATTATTCTATTAGCTACGGCTACAAGCCGTATCTAATTCGACTATTAGGTACGGCTTTAAGCCGTATCTAATTGTCCAATTAGGTACGGCTTTGAGCCGTATCAAAACTATAAGCTCGCCAAGTTTTGATACGGCTATAAGCCGTATCTAACCTTATTAGATACGGCTAAAAGCCGTATCAAATTGTCATTTATGGTGTAGTGAATCCCCTACAAGATGAGGAGGTGGTGAGTAATGAAATTGGTACGACAAATCTTATAGAACATATGGTTGAAGATGTTGCACGTTCAATGTTTCATGTTCCTCAATTAACTGATGACGATGGTAATGCTGAAGAAGAACCAAATATTGGGGCAAAGAAAATATATGATTTGTTAGATGCCGCGAAAAAACCCCTTTGGGAAGGCTGCACAAGCGGAACCCAATTATCAGTAACTGCTGAATACATTGCGATGAAATCCAAATACAACCTCACAGAATCTGGATTTACGGCTGTTGTACAAGCTGCGAAACGACATATGCCTCCTAATAATCTAATGTGCGAAAATCATTACGAAGTAAAAAAAACTGATGTCGGCTTTCGGTTTACCGTATCAAAAAATAGATACATGTCTAAAGGGTTGCATGTTGTTTTGGAAAGAAGATATCAACCTTAGAAATTGTAAAATATGTAATCAGGAAAGATACAAACCAAGAAAGAAAAAGGGAAAGGAAGTCCCGTATAAGCGTATGCATTATTTACCAATTACTCCTAGACTTCAAAGGTTATATGCATCTTCTGTAACTGCGCAACATATGAGATGGCACGGTGTGAGAACACAGGAAGAAGGTACGTTAACACATCCAGCTGATGGGGAAGCATGGAAGCATTTTGACCAGAAATATCCTGATTTTGCGTCCGAAATTCGTAATGTTAGACTTGGTTTATGTACGGATGGATTTTCCCCATTCTCTCAATTTGGTTCAAAATATTCGTCATGGCCTATAATTGTCACACCTTATAATTTACCTCCTTGGATGTGTATGAAAACTTCATATATGTTTCTTACAGTTGTCGTCCCTGGTTCCGATGATCCGACACAAGGAATCGATGTTTATTTACAACTATTGATTGATGAATTAAAAATATTGTGGTACAAGGGAGTAGAGACATATGATATTTTCCAAAAAAAGAACTTTCGCATGTATGCTTCTTTATTGTGGACAGTCTGCGATTTTCCTGCATATGCAATGCTTTCAGGTTGGAGTACGGCAGATCGTCTAGCTTGTCCTTATTGCATGGAAGAAACACGAGCAATTTTTTTACCTCATGGAAAGAAATTTTCGTGGTTTGACTGTCATCGATGTTTTCTTCATATTAATCATCCTTTTCGAAGAGATAAAAAAAACTTTACAGCTAATAGACATAAAACTTTGAGACCACCTATGGTTTGGTCAAGCGAAGAAATTTATGAACTTGTAAAGGATTATCCAAAGATACATGAAATCGGAGAACAAATTGAAATTCAAGGTAAATCATCGATTCATAACTGGTGCAAACAGAGCATATTTTGAGAATTGCCTTATTGGAAAAATCACTTGATTCGTCATAATATTGACGTGATGCATAATGAGAAAAACGTGTTTGATAATCTGTTTAATACAATTTTGAATGTTAAAGGGAAGACGAAAGATGATTTGAAATCAAGATGTGATATCGAAGTAATATGTAATCGTCCTGAGCTTCATATAAAACCAAATGACACAAAAAAGCCAAAAGCTTGCTATAAGCTAGACAATAATCAAGTTAAATTACTTTTAAAATGGGTGGAAGGATTAAGATTCCCAGATGGCATATCTTCTAATCTTTGTAGATGTGTTGACTATAAGAACAATAAACTTAGCGGGATGAAAAGTCATGATTGTCATGTTATGATGGAAAATTTGTTACCCGTCGCTTTTAAAGAACTGTTGCCCATAAAAGTTTGGACTGTTGTAACAGAACTTGGTCTGTTTTATAAAGAGATTTGTTCAACTACATTAAAAGTTGATCGTCTACGTAAACTTGAGGAAGAAATCCCGATATTGCTTTGCAAATTGGAAAAAATATTTCCTCTAGGTTTTTTCAATGTTATGGAGCATTTACCTATTCATCTTCCATTTGAAGCATGTCTTCGAGGGCCTGTGCAATGTGGATGGATGTATCCATTTGAAAGGTATATTAATATTTAGTTTATTATATATTGGTTTAATTAAATGTATAAAAAATTAATTTAAAATAATTTTTGCTAGGTATTTAAATCATCTAAAGAAAAAAGTGAGACAGAAAGCTCGAGTTGAAGGTTCGATTTGCAAATCGTACATCGAAGAAGAAGCTTCATTTTTTCTCTCACTATTTCAGCGACCATGTGAACATATCATTTGAAAGTGCTACGCGTAATGATGAAGGCATTGATGAAGATGATTGTCAAGCGACTTTATCTATTTTAAAAAAAACTGGTCGGCCTGCTGGTAAATGTGTGGAAGTATGGTTGGATGATAGAGATTATCAAGTAGCACACACGTACATTCTTCTCAACTGTGTCGAAGTTGCACCACTTATTAGGTAATATATATACACATACGTCTACACATGCATATCATCTACACATGTATACACAAATATGCACACATGTATTTTAATCATAATGCAACATTTGTTCTATAATTGCAGTATTTACGAATCACAACATCCAAACGACGATATCGGTAAAGAATTTGCTGCTTGGTTTTCTAACTACGTTTTTGATACAACAAATTGTGGTGTAGATGAAGGATTGTAACATTTAGCTATGGGACCAAAAAGGATAGTCAAGACATATCCAATATTCTTTGTCAACGGATATAAATTTAACACCAAAGAATACGGTGCCAAAAAATCAACTAACAATACTGGTTTATTTGTCAAAGGTAGTGATGATCCAAATGATCACATAAATGACTTTTATGGCGTGCTGACCCAGATTTTGCAGTTGACATATTTCACCTGACCCGCAGAAGAAGTATTTTTGTTTAAATGCAACTGGTTCAGCAACGTTCCAGGTTCTGGAATAAACGTGGATCCAAAATATAATCTTATAGAAATAAAACATACTTCGAGGTATTATAAGTACGATCCTTTTGTACTTGCCAAACAAGCTCTTCAAGTTTATTATGCTCCTTACCCATCTTTAAGAAGAGATAAAATAGATTGGTCGGCTGTTTTTAAAACCAAACCAAGGTTTACATTTGATGGATGGAATATTCCTGAACAACAAGCTTACCAAGCAGATATCAAGGAAAATAGAGGAATAATAGTAACCGACGATCAAATAGATTTTGGACCTCTAAACGATGAATCAAATGCATTAATTGAAGCATTTGAGAGTATAGAGGAACAAAATATAGAGTGTGAAGAAGAGTCTGAATCCGAAAGTGATGAGGATTGATCACTAATCAATATTTTGAGAAGGTAGTTTTTTTTCATTTTTCTGTTTCCAAAGTAATTTTATATGATATGTATCACATAGTCTCTTTTATGTTACGCCATAATGTATGTTATGCCATGTTCATTATTCTGACACCATTTGCATACTAAATTAATCAATGTTACTCTTGCTTTTCTTTATACTATGATTTCATATAGGTATGTCGGGACGCAGACGTTCACACACCGGATCTTCCAGCTTATAGAGAGGTGGTGATGCTGGTCCTTCATAGTCGGGTGTTCGACCAACGGTATGGCTGAAACCCAAAGCCGATGGCAGGTAAGTATAAAGTTCCAAAATTAAATTTTATTCCATACAATCTTTTATCAAATATATATAGTAGTAACGGAATATTAAATGTTTTTTTCCTGTTTTACACAGCGGTGGGTTTACGTTGGATCCTTCCAACATAGTGCTCACGATCTCGCGACAGGCGTATATGGCTCGTATGACCTCGTGTTGGCCGAGGTGGACTGCGATACCAGAGGGGGTGCGGGAGGCTATCTGGCAGGACTTTTTGGTATGTGTGGTATATCAATTATTGCATTATGTAGTCATGTACATTATGTCAATTCATGTTTGCACTATTTGTAGCAACTGTATAACTCATATTTTTTCAAACGTGCAGGGGGAAGTGGACTTGGCCGATTCTGATGTTTCTATTGTCCGGCGCCATTGGAGCAGCAAAATTGCAAAAAACTATCGCGAAACAATAAACAACATCAAAACATCAGGAAAGAGGCCTCATTGGATGAGTGAAGCTGTCTTTGATGAGTTCGCCACCTGGTGGAGCAACGAGGATTTTGTGGTAAATCTATCATATATTTAATTTAAATTGTTTGAGGCAAATATTATTGTTTGTACCAAAAATGGGCACAACACTCTTCGGAAGTTTTTGAAGAGATAAAAGTAAAGAATGAAAATTAAAACTGTGGGTTATCTAACAAAAACTCCAAATAACAGAAAGTAAATTGCAAAGACAAGCGATTTAGAGTGGTTCGGCGTTTTGCCTACGTCCACTATGAAGTTTGAAGATTTTATTGCTCGATACTTGAAGATTACAATAGTCAATAATGTAATACAACTGAATTCAAATGCTAAGTGTCAATCTAAAGCAGCGGCGGTGTTCTGGAGTAAATCTGGCAGAATCTGGGCGCTCTTCAGTACTTAGGATTATCCGACCCCTTTTCTGAATGACCAGGGGCTCTATTTATAGGTGTAGGAGGCTGATATTTCGCTAAAAATGAGGGGAGACCAGTTCTGATACGTCAGGGGGCCCACATGGCCGAAATCTGGAGATCCGGGCCTGCTTTGGGATCGATTCGACCCTTGGTTCGAATCGATCAAGAAATCGTCCAATCGAGCTGAAATTTGGTGTGAACATTCTTCATCATGTGCTTAAGCTCCTGTGAAAATTTCATGGCATTTGGACTTGTAGAACTCGAGTTATGATCGATTCAAGTTGGTGTTTTTTCGAATCCTGGAGTCGTTCGAATCGATATGCTCAAATCGATTCGTTCGAATCGTTCCTCCTGCTCGTGAAGATGGTGACGTGGTGCGCCTTCTTCGCATCGGTCCGCTTTGCACTCCGCATTGACTGGGTCGAATCCACGACTTGGATTCGAAGATGGTGGAGTCGAGGTAATGGATTCGAAGGACCTCTTCCTTCGAATCGATGAGACTAATGCTCGTTCGAATCGATTTAGACTCGTAGCTATGGACCGGTTCGAAGTTGTCTTGGCCTGGGGATTCGAATGCATGGATTCGAAGGTTCCTTCCTTCGATGGATTCGAACTATGGTGTAGGCGAGGGTGGATTCGAACTCAAGGCACATGAAGGCTTGCTTGATGTAGTCGAACGTAGTGAATGCCTCAATCGATTCGAAGCTATTGATTCCGCCTGATGGAGTCGAAGCAATCCTCCTCTGATCGATTCGAACTAGTCTCTTCTTCATGGATACGAGGTAAAGCTTGTCTGTTGGATTCGAACATAGAGTTCGCCTATGGATTCGAACTAAGGAAGCTCTACTCCATCCTTTGTCGACAATATCTCGAGCATACAAACTCGGATTGTCTTGAAACTTGGATCGTTGGTTCCCACGGCTTTACTTGACGTGCCTTATCGATTATAGCCCGATCCGGACTCGAACAAATTTCATCGATATCCGTAGCGATCCTTACGTGTAACCGACTTCCAAGACGATCTGTTACTGTTTTCTAGTTAAGTCCTTGGTGTCACGGCCTTGCCAAAAGGCGGGATAACATTTTCCCCCCAAAGTACGTCTTGTGTAAACATGACGTGCTTTGAAAAACTACAGTCCCCTATGGAACAATGATCACATGCTTTGTCGAAAATTGTCTTCTTTGCTGTCGTAATCAATCGTCGTATGATCATGATTGACTGTTAGGCTTTTGAGTCATGACGAGATGAACATTTGATTCCTGTTGATGATAAAGACCAAAACATTAGTCAAAAATTACGTGCATACGTGTATTTTCTTGACCTTGGTTAACGTTGCGCGATCGCAAGTTGTTGTCCGTTCGGTTCGCTATCGAAATCTGCATCGGTCCTCTCCTGAACCGATTTGAGATTTGAGTTAAAACATCGCTTTTATGATTGCCCATGATCATCCTCTCGTATTGATCCTCTCCTGAATCGGTACAAGAGTGGATAAGCAATTTTTCATATGGAAACGATTCGTCCATTTGACCGGTGGTATTTGATGGATGCGAAGCAATGTTTCTGGATACGCTTCGAGTTGATGGTTTCGAAGTAGACACTTCGAATCGATGGGGCATAGTGACCCACGTTCATCTTTTGTCGACTGCTTTGAATCGATGTTTCTTCGAATCGATACTGTGTGGATTCGAAGTTCTCGGAGTTGGTAGAGTCGAAGTCGTGAATGCTTGAACCGATGTACTTTCGAAACGATGGTTCGTGGGGCTCGTGCTTTGAGTCGATGTTGTCTCGCATCGATGCTGTTGAGATGGATTCGAACATACAAGGAGATTCGCAGGAGATGGATTCGAAGTGGTGGGTTATGATCGATTCGAAGTCGCCGTAACGAATCGAGTCGATGCCCTTACCTGTTAAAGCCGGTCAGTTGTACCGGGAGGCGAATCGTCTATTTTCTCCTATATATACCGGGGTACTATTCTCTTCTCACTTTTTACCATTTACCTTTGCTTCAGCCGTTTCTTCGAATCGATCTCTCAGAGCTGAAACTAACGGGCTTTCCTCGAAACGTTCGACTTCGTCCCCGCTTCCATTTGCAATCGAACCAGGTAACTAAAGGATTGATTCGAGATGAAAATGTTAGAACTATCTTCGTCTCAAAAAATTCTGAGTGATGAGATCTGAATGGAGTGGGTCGACTCGGTGGGCATCGATCCAGGAACAAGTGATTCGAATCGTTTTCTGATGCATAGCTTCGAATCGATTCTTGTAAAGGAAGAAAAAACCTCGTGTCGATCGATTCGATGTAACTATACCTTGATCGAGTCGAAGGTATCGAAGGTCGATCGTTCGAAGTCACTCAGTGCCTATGGATTCGAGGCGCTTCTCCATCCCGAAGTATATCGAGTCGATCTATATGGATTCGAAGCACATCGAGTCGATCCATATGGATCCGAACGCTTTCAGTTTAGAGTACCCAACTTTTATGACTTGCTCCATCCTATGAACTACGACCAGTTTCAAGTTATTCTCTGACGAACTTAATGAATTTTAGCATACTTGACTCCGACGAGCTTCGGCCTCGCATAATCGAACTTGACTGAAAAATTTGAACTTGAATTTCCTTTGAGGCTCGTCGATGGAACTATGACTTAACTAAAATTCCAACAGACTTAAACTTGCATTGGTTGATAGCACTTGGATGATGTGGAAGTGACGGTCAGCGATGACGGTCGTTTTCCTTCTCAAATTCCCAAGATATGTTGTACGAACATCTTGCTTTATTCTGCTAAATTTGCTTAAGTGATGCACAACACTTGCACTGCACGACACGTTCATTCACACTACACTGGGGCACGCATGGGCTAGTTATGAACTTAACGTTGCTTTCTGATGAGCTAGCTAATTATGGAATCTTCGAGCTCCCAACAACAAGAGGTACAGAGCTCGACTCCTCCGGTGCTTGAGATTCCCGACATCCCTGCCGATGTAATCGATCCGGCTCCAGACGAATTGTCAGAAGCTATATTTATTGAGGACCCTGTCGATTCGGTTCAGTCTAACATCTCTGAATCTTTATTGGGACGAATATGCCTAAAGCACAACATATCTCTAGGTGATGTATTATTGCCCGGCGCCACTGATAGACCGCACAATCCGCCCGAAGGATATACAACATTCTACCGTCATGCTTGTGCGGCTGGAACTCTTCCTCCTTTCAATCAATATATCAGAGGGATGCTATCATATTTAGGAATCGCTCCTTCACAACTTCATCCCAACGGGCACGCGTTGCTGAACAGTGCCTTTATCATATTTATGGACTGTCTCTTTCGCCCGCCGAGGCCCTCCGAGATCAGACACATATTCAACTTCAAGAGCAGGGGTGATAGCCCGTCGTTTACATTTTTGGAGGCAGTTAGAAATTGCCAAGTTGTAGTTGGAGCTTGGACTCGATTGGGCTATTTCAAGAACGAATGGTTCTACGTTCGGTGCCCTCCGGGTTTTGCTAGGCGATGGTTGTCTAGACGTAAGCGTCTTAATCTGTTTCCTTGACCAATAGCTCTTCGGTGTTAAAATTGACATTTCATTTCTTTTACAGCTATTATCTCTAGGCCCGATGGAGGGCGTTTCAAGGGTACCGTCCGGAGTCTTCAAGAAGTCCCAAGCGAGCTGAGGCATATTGACTCGGTGCTGAACGACTACAACTTAAGAGTCCTTGGTTTGATCGACATCAATCAAAGCATAGTCGTTGAAGGCTTTGCAAAGTCTGCCTCCAAGAAGGGAGTTAAGAAGAAGACCAAGAAGAAAAAAGTGAAGAAGTCACTCGGAATCAGGATAATTGAGGCGGGTGATGAAGAAAGAACCCACACAGATTCAGAAGCGATGGCTGATCTCTCGGGAAACTTTGAAGAATCGGGAGAAAAACGGAAAGGCAAGGCCGCCGTTTCCAAGAAACATAAGTCCAAGGGGGGAAAACCGGTAGATGCGTTTCCTCCCGCTTCTGGGGTCATGATTTCTGAGGCCGTCCCTTCTCATTCGAGAGATTCTTTCAAAGGGCTAGACGATATTCCTATCCCAGATTATATATCGATTTCTCATGATCCCGGGTTGGAGGAATTTCAAGATGTTCTAAACGTGAACGAGCCCTTTCCTTTAAGTGCGGTCAACACTTCCGGTCGGTTTTGGGGGTTTACACATTTACACACACTTCCACGGCACTTCATGACTTCTGCATAGTAAACATTGCTTTATGGGATTTTAATCCGTAATTCTTTCTTATCGCAGGTGAGATGTCAGGACGTGGCTCCACTCTAGATAGGCTTCGGAATGTGCGCCAATCTTCTCCATTTTATGATTCCCGTAGGAGAGAGACGGATAGGGATCATGGGCGAGGCTACTCGAGTCAAGAACGCTATGATAGAGACAGAGATTACTCGCGTAACCGTTCTGGCTATGATTACTCTGACAGAGACCGGGGATACCAGTACCGACCCCGATCTCGTTCTCCTCCACCTCCCAGGGCTCCAGTAGACCTCCCAGGGCCATCTCATCAGCAACAGTTGCCTTCTCAATCTTCTCGGCCTGATATTCAGCGGCCAAGAATGGAACCAACGGCAGCCGCTATAATTGAACAAGCTCCGGCTGAGTTGACTAGCGAGGGAGCTGCTAAACTTGCCCAAATGAAAAACGACTACCCGGAAATTTGCATGGATGGCTATATCTTCCCTCCTAACTTCAAAAGAATCCCTCCGGAAGCTGAGACCACTGCTCATAATTACATCCACGACTTCTATGCTCAGTACAAGGAGTGGTATAAGGCAGCCGTGAAGGCTTCTAGAGTAGCTTTCGACAGGGCGAAAATTATTGTTGAACGCGATGCTGATATTGCTAAACAGAAACGCATCATTGAAGTTCTTCAATCTGAAATGGAGACGTCCCGGAGTTCTGAACTTCAAGCTCTCCAGAAACACGAGGACGCCGTGGCCAAAATGGCTAGGATGCAACAGGAACATTGCGCCACGGTAGAAGAGATGGGCCACCGCAATACCACCGTTGCAGCTGAGCGAGACTCAGCCGTTAAAGAGCTGAACGAGCTCAAGGCCAAATTCGCTGAAATGGTGAAGGAGAAGGATGATGCGAACGCCACTGCTCAAGAGGCTTGCAACCAAGCAGTATCTCTCAGGGCCGAACTTGCTACGGTGGCGGTCAAGTCCAAGTCTGCGGAAGCAGAAATCCAGGAAAAGATTTTGGGGGAGAGGTCCAGGCTGGACGTTGAGTTCGACGATCTCCTTGTCACGTACAACGCTAATGTGCTGGAACATAGAAATTTAGCGTGGCTGGGAGATGACTCCATGATTTTGTACAATGCCTGGACCCGGCTGGTGAATGAGAAGAAAGCGGTGCATCCAGATGAAACATTTGACGACTTTGAGCTGGAGATGCGTTTGCTCACCGAGGATGAGAGGAAAACCCTTCATGAGGTGGTGATCTCCATGGCGAAAGAAAAGCTTGGCGTTCAATCTCTAGAGACAGGCGAAGGTTCGGGGACCGCGCATCACGAGGCAAGTGTTGGAGCCGTACTCCCAACATTGCCCGAAACCACTGGTGCGGTAGACCCCCAATCTGTTCCTGCATATAATCCTGACCAACCATTATTATCTTCCGCCGATGATTCTACCCATGTTTCGGTCCAGACCAAGGAAGGTATTTGAACGCTTCTCGTAGTTTAGTCGTGAAAAACCTTAAGCAACACACTTGGCTAACAATCTTCGTTTTGTCGCATTTCAGTGACTGAAGCTATTGTTTCTGCGCCCCTTGCTCTATCAGTTCCTTATCAAACGCAAGGGGTCGTTCTTTCTGAAGCCGTCACGACTTCCACTTTGATTGGCGAGGAGGGAGATGCGAATATGTTTTCTTTCAGCGCTCAAATGATTGAGGAGCTTCTCAATGAACCCATCGATCCCTCTGCCAACCCGTCCGATGCTGTGAGTGAGGCTGCTCCGGCCGTTAGTTCATATATGCCAGCTATTGGCACATCTGATGCGGCCCAAGTATCTCGTGAGGACGATGTTATTGCTGAGATTGCTGCCGAGATGGCAGCAGGGAATGTTGGTGCGAATCCGCCCGGGCCTGCCCCGTTAATGGTGATTTCACCGGGCGGTACTGTTATGATTGAGACCGCTCCTGTCCCTCCTCCTGCTACTACTCCTATGCCTCCAGCTCGTCCTCCTAGAAGAACTTCCGTCACCTCTAGTTCTGAGGAAGACGTTGACATCATATCGCTGCCGGAGGGCAAACCTGAAAAGAGTAAGCGGTTGAGGAGAAAATCTGGCAGTGGATCTGGTGGGGCTACCCCGAAGAAGAAGATAAGGAAGAAGAAAGATTGAGCTCTTTCTTTAAATCTTTGTTGCGTAGGGTAGCATTTTGTTGATTTCTCTATTGCCGTGTATAGATGTGGATTCGGCTCCCACTAGTAGCAATTTCTTGAACCATTTTGTAATCAGATTCTTTTTGTTGATAGTGGAAATGAGAATGTATTCACTTTTGTCTCCAACTTGCTATGTGTTATGGTTCTGCCCCCAGTATTGGGGATTAGTGTGGAGTTGATGTATGTTTATACTCCGCCTTGCGTACTGGAAGTACGGAGTTAGTTAATGTTTATACTCCAGTTCGCGCTCTCGGAAGCTGGAGTTTGTTAATGTTTATACTCCAGTTCGCGCTCTCGGAAGCTGGAGTTTGTTAATGTTTATACTCTAGTTCGCGCTCTCGGAAGCTGGAGTTTGTTAATGTTTATACTCCAGTTCGCGCTCTCGGACGCTGGAGTTTGTTAATGTTTATACTCCAGTTCGCGCTCTCGGAAGCTGGAGTTTGTTAATGTTTATACTCCAGTTCGCGCTCTCAGAAGCTGGAGTTTGTTAGTATTTATACCCAGCTCGCGCTCTCGGAGTACTCTGGGGTTTTAGGAAAATGTTTATACTCCGCCTCGTACTCTGGGAGTATGGAGTTAGTTAAAAAGTTTTCACCCAGCTCGCGCTCTCGGAGTACTCTGGGATTTAGGAAAATGTTTATGCTCCGCCTCGCACTCTGGGAGTACGGAGTTAGTTAAAAAGATTGTACCCAGCTCGCGCTCTCGGAGTACTCTGGGATTTAGTAAATGTTTATACTCCGCCTCGCACTCTGGGAGTACGGAGTTAAGGAAAAGGTTGTCGTGTATCAACCCATTTCTGGCCTGATGTGATGGCCTGCCCCCGAGTTCGGGTTTCACTTGGTGAGTGGTTGATTGCTTCATAGCCACTCCCTACTTGAATAAATTCCATTGTGTGATGGAATTTAGCTCTTCGTGCATCGTGATGTTGTACATTGTATTTAATGAATCACTGCTCTGGCTCAAAGAGATAGCATTTTATTGCTGAAATAAGAAAACATGGCAAAGTCAGTTGCCTTATTACAAATTCTAATTTCGAAATGCAGAAACATATTCTAAAACAGAATTGAAACTAAATAGATAAACACAGCCTGTTATGCGTAATAGCGACGAAGTCTTTCGCTATCCAAGGCCTTTGGTGAAGCTAGACCATCAGCGGTCGTCATCTCATTTACATCATCCCCGAGCTCTTGCTTAATTTCATGTGATCCCTTCCATGTTGGTTTCATGTGTAGTAGTGCTGGGTATTCTTTTTTAATAACAATCTCATTGCGTTCAAAAGTTTTAAGTCTGTCCTCGGCATTGCGTAACCGGGCGACTCGTTTTCGGCGTATGACTGTTCTCAAGTCAACCTGATCGCCCTGGACGACTCCAACTCCGTTGATGGTAGGGAACTTTAAGGTCAAGCACCACGGGGCAATTACGGCTCTGAATTCAGTAAGGGCAGGTCGTCCTAAGAAAGCGTTGTATGGCGAGACTATGTTCAACACAGTGAATTGTAATGTCCGAACTCTCCTATGTTCCTTAGATCCCAACCTAACTGGTAACTTCACCATCCCAATAGGTACGGTAGTGCTACCGTTGAATCCATGGAGGTGAGTTTGGCAAGGTTCCAAATCCCTGGGATTCATCCTCATTTGATTATAAGCATGTATGAAAAGGATATTCACAGAGCTCCCACAGTCAATTAGTATCCTCTTCATCCAAGCTGGACCTACTTGTGCCGATATCACGAGTGGGTCAGTAGTCGGGCTTCCGACATAATCAGTATCGTTGTCTCGGAAAGTGATGTCGTTAATTGCCATTCTTTTTCGTTTGGTCGAAGGTTTATTGTCCAAGTTATCATCGTACTCAAAGTCTGTTCGTCTGGCTAAGTTGTTATATGATTTTATTTCTCCCCAGCTTCGTTTCGCTGTACGAGGACTATCACTTACAACATTAATTACCAGTCTTCCTCCGACATGACCTGGTTCTTCCTGTCTTTCTGGATTCTGTACATGATTTTGATTTGAAGGGCCCACCCCTTCAGACTGTGGTGCCCGCACAAACTGATCTAATTTCCTCTCTCTGATCAACTTCTCAATGAGGTCCTGCAAGTGCCGACATTCGTTGGTGTTGTGGCCATAACTTTCGTGGAATCTACAGAACTTCCCTGTTTGAATCTGCCTCTCCGACGATTGCTTCGGAGCCGGCTTCTTGTATTGCATAGTATTGCAAGTCTGTAGGTACACATTTTCCAGCGATGTATTCAATGGTGTGTAATTGTCGAACATTGGAGCCTCACGTCGTGGACCCCGATTTGGATCTCTTTTCTTATTCTGACCATTGTTACCTCTAGGCTGAGTTTGATTGTTCTGTATGTTCAACTGAACTTTTCCGGAATTGTCACCGGACTGTTTTACTGCTACATTGCTCTGTATCCCTTCACTCTCGGGTCCCTCATCGTCCTGCTTCCTAGATTGTTTCGCGTCCTCTTGCCGTAAGAATTGTGCGGCTTTGGAGTAGAAACGGTCCAACGATGCGGGTGGTTTTCCGGCTAACCAGTTTCCAAACTCAGAATCAGGGTCAATCCCCTTTGTCAATGCCATTAAGATTGAGTTATCGTTGGGGTTACTAATCTCTACACATGCCGCATGGAATCTCTCTAAGTAACGCCTTAGCGTTTCCCCTCGAGCTTGGGTAACACTGGATAAGGTGTTGACATCTTTGGGTCTAGCGACATGCATGTGAAATTGTTCCACAAATTTCTTGGCCAGTTGATCAAATGAAGAGATGGACCTAGGTGGCAACCTTGTGAACCACATCGTTGCAATTCCACCTAGAGAGATGGGGAAACTTCGGCATTTTACTGCGTCATCGGCCCTTGCGGCGCTCATTGACCACTCATATTTCAAGATGTGTTGATTGGGATCAGAATTTCCTTCGTACATAGGAAGGGTTGGCATTCTGAATCGCCGGGGAGGCTCAGCACTCAGTATCTCGTCTGTGAAGGGAGTGTGACTACGGGAAAGTCCCCAGTCATCATTGGTAAGGCCTTGGCTTTCGCGGATCATCTGACGTATCATAGTCGAGATGTCTGGCATTGCCACATTTTGAGCTTGCCGAGCTAAGGTGTGGTCGGGTTCCACAGCGCGAGTTCGGACCGGGAGCTGTCGACGGTCCAAATTTTGCCTCCTTGGCTCAGCGTCCTCTAAGACGTACGGTTCAGGAGTACGCCCACGTTGCCGATTATTTGGCTCTGAAAGATTTCGGGTATCAACCCTTGTTTCTATTGTGGCAGCTGCGGCATGATTGTCCGCGGTATGCTGTGTAGTAGGGCCTCCTTGTGTGGAGGGCCCGGCCTGAAAGCTGGTTGACGGTCCTGCCCTTAATTGTCCAACAGTTAAAGCGGGTTGATATCCGGTCGTTTGTGCATGACTCCCGTCTAATCGAGGACGGGTAGATCTATGATAGTAGTCTGATGAAGCGGAACTTTCAGTGGATGAGCGGGAGACATCATCCCTTCTGGACCTCCTACGGCCCTGGCGGTTCAGTTGATTTGTCAATTCAATATTGGCTCGCAACTGTTCGGCTAACTGTTGCCGACTCTGAGTCAACTCTTGGAGTAACACCTGAAATTCTTGTCTAGTGACTGCCCCAGACGGATCCGAGTGGGCAGTGTTGTCTTGGTTGGGTGGCTGCTATTGAGCAGGATTTTGTCCATCCCTACCTTCTTGTCCTGGAGCTGCAGAAGTGGTTCTCGTGCTAACCATTTTGAACGATGAATCCTTTTCCTAGATTTTATGCAAATCTGAGTAGAATGGAAGGACTGTGAATCGAAGATCTGGATCTTCCTCTTGGATTTGTGCAATCCGGTATCGATGGTAGATCCAAGGAGCAGGAGAAAAAAGCTGGTTTTTTCTTAGTGAAAGCACCAAAGTGTTTGTACCAAAAATGGGCACAACACTCTTCGGAAGTTTTTGAAGAGATAAAAGTAAAGAATGAAAATTAAAACTGTGGGTTATCTAACAAAAACTCCAAATAACAGAAAGTAAATTGCAAAGACAAGCGATTTAGAGTGGTTCGGCGTTTTGCCTACGTCCACTATGAAGTTTGAAGATTTTATTGCTCGATACTTGAAGATTACAATAGTCAATAATGTAATACAACTGAATTCAAATGCTAAGTGTCAATCTAAAGCAGCGGCGGTGTTCTAGAGTAAATCTGGCAGAATCTGGGCGCTCTTCAGTACTTAGGATTATCCGACCCCTTTTCTGAATGACCAGGGGCTCTATTTATAGGTGTAGGAGGCTGATATTTCGCTAAAAATGAGGGGAGACCAGTTCTGGTACGTCAGGGGGCCCACATGGCCGAAATCTGGAGATCCGGGCCCGCTTTGGGATCGATTCGACCCTTGGTTCGAATCGATCAAGAAATCGTCCAATCGAGCTGAAATTTGGTGTGAACATTCTTCATCATGTGCTTAAGCTCCTGTGAAAATTTCATGGCATTTGGACTTGTAGAACTCGAGTTATGATCGATTCAAGTTGGTGTTTTTTCGAATCCTGGAGTCGTTCGAATCGATATGCTCAAATCGATTCGTTCGAATCGTTCCTCCTGCTCGTGAAGATGGTGACGTGGTGCGCCTTCTTCGCATCGGTCCGCTTTGCACTCCGCATTGACTGGGTCGAATCCACGACTTGGATTCGAAGATGGTGGAGTCGAGGTAATGGATTCGAAGGACCTCTTCCTTCGAATCGATGAGACTAATGCTCGTTCGAATCGATTTAGACTCGTAGCTATGGACCGGTTCGAAGTTGTCTTGGCCTGGGGATTCGAATGCATGGATTCGAAGGTTCCTTCCTTCGATGGATTCGAACTATGGTGTAGGCGAGGGTGGATTCGAACTCAAGGCACATGAAGGCTTGCTTGATGTAGTCGAACGTAGTGAATGCCTCAATCGATTCGAAGCTATTGATTCCGCCTGATGGAGTCGAAGCAATCCTCCTCTGATCGATTCGAACTAGTCTCTTCTTCATGGATATGAGGTAAAGCTTGTCTGTTGGATTCGAACATAGAGTTCGCCTATGGATTCGAACTAAGGAAGCTCTACTCCATCCTTTGTCGACAATATCTCGAGCATACGAACTCGGATTGTCTTGAAACTTGGATCGTTGGTTCCCACGGCTTTACTTGACGTGCCTTATCGATTATAGCCCGATCCGGACTCGAACAAATTTCATCGATATCCGTAGCGATCCTTACGTGTAACCGACTTCCAAGACGATCTGTTACTGTTTTCTAGTTAAGTCCTTGGTGTCACGGCCTTGCCAAAAGGCGGGATAACAATTATATAAATAATTAAAACTGTCAAAACAATTTTTGTTTTCAATTTAAATTTGCAGAGGCAGTCCGAGAGGAATTCTGCAAACAGGAGCAGGAACCCTGTTACACATCACGGTGGTTCCAAGTCTTTCCAGCATCACCGGGAAGATTTGATATAATTATTAAATAAGATAAATAGTTAATTATTTTAAGTTTTAATTTGTTAAAATATAAATAATGTATATTTATATGTGCATATTTTAGGAGAGACAACGCGGGGGGGGGGGGGGGGCTGTTAGTTATTGGGATGTGTTTACCCATACACATGCCTTGACTCAGGTCGATGATTCCGGCGCAGTTTCTTACTCTTGGGACCACGATGACAAAGCGCGTGCTGCCTATGTAAGTATAACATAAGTAACTAAAACTTACAAGTTAATTGAAATAACGTTAACTAAATTCAATTATATTTTGCATGACAGCAAAAGTTCCAGGAAGCGCGGACAGCCTTACTTGAGGATACGAGACGAGCTCACTTGACCCACGATGAGGAGGACGCCATTTTTGAGTCTATCATGGATCCAGTGACCCGCGGCAGACGCTACGGATATGGAAGCCAATCAGTAATTTTAAGTTTAACTTTAAGTTAGTAAATATCCTTATACTAGTGTATTCCATTCATATTTTGAACTATCCTTATACCCGCGGCAGACACTTCCATATCCATAGTTTGTTTTATGAATTTGTTAGTGAATATATATAGGTTAGTTAATTTGCAATTATTTTAATACTAATTTTTTTAGTGTAGTTGATAATTTAAATTTGTTTACAGGCTCAGACATCCCAAAAAGAATATCAAAAGGCTCAAGATAAGGAAGAGATTGCGCAGCTACGAGCCGAGCTTGTCGAGATGTGGGAACACAATTTGCTGCATGAAGCAAGGACGGAGGAGATGAACCGGCGTATGGCGGAGTTCATCGCACAGTATGGATAGCCTCCTTCATCTGATGGTTCTGGTGCGGAGTGATTTAGGTATGTTTTGTTATTGGCATGCATATTTTGGAGTTGGTGAGAATTTGATACATTCTGATGGTTTATGTGTATATTTGGATTTGATACATTCTGATGGTTTGGTTGTGGATGTTGGTTTGGATTTTTTGATGTTGGTTATGTTTGGATATTGGTTTATGTTGAAATATATGCATGATTTGGATATATCTATATGTTTGGATATGTTTTGATATAGTTGTTATATATATATGCTCAAAATGGAGCTGTTTTGATATAATTGTGGTTGTGTGTGGCTGGAAGCAAGCACTGCTGGTTTTATATAAAAAAATATACCCAGATTTCCAACGGCTTCCAACGGCACACTGGTCATTTACCTCCAACGGCAAATTCCAACGTATTCCAACGGATTTCCAACGGTAGTTTGGTCAACAGGATTTGCCACGTTGGCAAACTTGCCGTTGGAAGCCGTTGGTATAACACCGTTGGTGCCGTTGAAGGCCGTTGGAAGCCGTTGAACCGTATACCAACGGGATTTTCAACGGCCTCCAACGGCTTGCCGCCGTTAGAATGAGCCGTTTCTCTTGTAGTGATACTAATTCTCTTATAGGAGGTAAGAAAATTAGTAAATGCATGGAATACTTGTTAAACTTTGATTGAGTGCTACTAACCACCAAAGTGTAGAAAAATGTATCCAAACAGTTGGTATAACATATTTTAATCAAGTCCAGATTTTGTTTAAGCAATATTGAGCCATGATCTTTGCATAACCATTGGTCATTTGTTACCACATCTATTTATTTTTGTAGATATATTTTCAAATTCTATTTTAGGACATAGAACATTAACAGAGATCCATCGCAACTTAGTGTACCACATGATCTAGTAAACAAAAGAACCCCACTTACAAATAAATGAATGAAATAATGGAATATATTTCACTGCTCATTGGTACTCAACTTCAAACTCCATGCTTTATAAATATATACACTAAATATATACATTACAATCATATTAATGTCAATGTCTTCCATTTATGGTATTTGGAAGTACAAAATTTATGCATGTAATTTCAATGTTTTTTGCCTTAGCTAGCTCTACACATTTATCCGCATATATTTATAAGAAAAACAACTTTAAGAATATATAAGAATGCATATAACTTATACCTTTACAGATGGAATAGATTAAATTGACGCACATATGCTACATGTGATTAATAATTACATCAAACTTCTTAGTTTTCCTCATTGTTTGGACCTGTAAAATGGTGATTATTAGTTGCAATTCAAAAACTTGTTTATCATGTTGCAGTTACTAAATCGTATCTCCTCAATAGACTGAAATGTATTTTACCATCAATATGTGTGAAGTTTAATTGGAGATGAGAATTTTTTCTATTTGCTTGGTTTTATTGAGAAACTTAGCATTAGGCTAGTATTCTAGCGACCAACTCTTAATAAATGTAGTATTGATTAAGATAATACAAAAAATACTTTAAATTACTCAATAAATAGTAATTTGTTCATTATTACAAAAAAAACCAAGCTTTCTAAAAAAAGTAAGGCAACAACTGAAGTTTTACACAAACTTTGTAGTCCATATTCTTTTTAGGGCTCAAATGAACTGGATTAACAATTCCAAGCAAGGCAATGTATCTCATAATAAAATGACATGCTTAACTTATCCAAAAATCCAGTAAATAATTCTTATATCTAATACAGAAGGCTTGAAGGGTCAATGTATGTCGCTTTAAGGCTCAAAGTTGTAATGGAGTTAATTTCAGTCTAAAGATGATTGTTGCGCCGATGGCATTATAAGCAGAAAACCATATACTAAAGATGAAGAAATTGATTCCATTACAAAATCTCTTCGTCTTAGCTAACTTCATTCATATATGTACTAAATGATAATTTGGTATATATCCCGATGGTAAACATTTAGCTAATCTCATTACAAAAGCATCAAATCAAACATTACTGAAATGAGAGGTGGAAAGAAAAATTCAACCAAAATGAAGAAGATGACGGTGAAAATTTTACCTCATTGTAACCAAATTAAGGTGATTTGGATTTGTACAATGAAGAGAGAGTCACCTTCTTCCTTTCTCTTTATGTGATGAAAAATCGTAGTAAAATACTGGAATAAAGACCATTCATATCAGAGATTTTAATTACTTGTCAAATAAATAAAAATGAAAATTCCAAAAAGCAACGCAGGGCCTGGATGGATGCAGAGATCAAGAGATGTTGGGTGTATGTGACGGGTGTTGGAATTCCTAAATTGAATGAAATTACATATGTCCCACATCGCCTAAATTACAAAGCTATTCTAGTATATTAATAGCTTTGCAATGAAGGGGTGGGGTCTTGGGGCACCCAAATGTTTGCTTCGTTGTGAGGAGGGAGATCATGCATCACCACCACACGCGTGCCGACCGAACCGAACTCGGGTATGGGTCTAATATTTTCCTATTTTTACTAAAAAACTGGGCCGGGCTTTCTGACAGTTGCAGGCTATACGAACAGGTGCGAATCTTTTCAAACGGATGCGGATTGACTGAGGGGGTGCGACTTCTGAAGCGGGTGCAACCTTTTAGGAAAATGCGACTGTTCGAAGGGGTGCGGACGAAATTATAAATAGAAGAGAATACTGATCACATTCTCATTTCATTCCAGTCTAATTTCTTTTACTTCTTCCTTCTCTACCACTCTAAATAATATATCACAGAGTTGACATACCCATTACAATCTCGTGCAGATTACGTCTGTTGTAACTAAGACGAAATTTCCTTCTTCAACCGGTTAGATTTATATATATATATATATATATATCTTTTTCTTTTTGCGGTATACTATTTCATTAAATGGTATAACGATTGATTTATCACTATAGTGATTATTACTATAGTTGTTAATTTGTTGTTGTAATTTAATTACGACATAACTATTACTTAAATTAACTAATACATACTTCTAGAGTAGTAGAAATCTGTTTGATAAACTTGTGAGACGAGTTTATAATTGATTATTCTCTATTTTGGTATACTAGACGTATAACATCTTAAGACTTTCCTGTTTTAACTAAAACAGAGATGGCAACAGTAGAGCTCTCATCAAAGGCTACTACGCACAACAGGCCCAATCCTTTTAAAGGAGATGGTGACGATTTTTTAACATGGCAGAATCAGATGTTATTTTACCTCACCGCACTCGGTCTGCAACGGTATCTCGGGGAGGAGGAACCGATTCCTGCACCAGGCAAGGAATCAGATGTTTCTACGTGGAAACATTCTGATTTCATATGCAGAAACTATATTCTGAATTGTCTCGACAAGGTGCTATACAAAGTATATCAACCTCTAAAGACAGCAAAAGCACTCTGGAATGCACTTTCCACGAAATACAAGACGCAGAATATCAGTCTTAAGAAATTCATTGTAGACCAATACATGGACTACAAGATGGTCGACTCCAAACCGGTGACTGCTCAACTGCATGAACTGCAAATCATCATTCATGAACTCGAAGCGGAAGGTCATAAGGTTGGAGAATCGTTTTTGGTTGAAGCCATCACGCGAAAACTGCCGCCGTCATGGAGAGACTACCGCAACTATCTAAAGCATAAAAAGAAAGAGATTTCTTTGTAGGACCTCATCGTATGATTAAAGATTGAGGCAGATAACCGTGGAATTACCAAACAAAGCGAGGAGGCGTTGGTAACAGAAGGGTCGAAGAACAAGAATAAAGGCCACTTCAACAAAAAGAAGAACTTCTCAAAGAAGAGGAAAGCTCCTGAAAACAAACCCAAAGATAATAAAGCCAAGAAGTTTAATGGCGAATGTTGGGTTTGTGGCAAAATGGGACATGCCGCTAGAGATTGCAGACACAAGAAGGAACGCAACTCAGAGGCAAATATAGTTGACAACATGGAAGTGGACGAGCCTAACTTTTCAGCAGTTATATCTGAATGCAATTTAGTTCAGAATCCTAACCAATGGTGGGTGGACACAGGAGCTACTCGTCATGTCTGCTCTGATAAATCCATGTTTTCAACATATTAGAAATTCGATCAGGAAGAAAAACTCTACATGGGTAATTCTGTTGTTTCCATGATCGAAGGCAGTGGCACAGTAATCCTCAAGTTTACTTCTGGAAAAACTATCAAGTCGAATGACGTGCTCCACGTTCCAGACATACGCAAGAATCTGATCTCTGGTTCAGTACTATCAATGAAAGGATTCAAAATGGTGTTCGAGTCAGATAAGATGGTTCTGTCCAAAGCTGGAATGTATATCGGAAGGGGATATTTATGTGATGGCCTATTTAAGGCAAATGTAGCCGTTATAGGCAATAAAACTGTGTATTCTGATTGTGCTATTAATAAAATTGAAGTTTCTTACTTGCTTGAGCATGAAATTTTACTATGGCATGATAGATTAGGACACGTAAACTTCCGAAAAATAAAAACATTATAAAACTTTGGATTAATTCTGAAATTCCAAGTAGATAAGAACTACAAATGTGAGACATGTGTAGAAGCAAAAATGGTTAAAAAAACCATTTCAATCTGTTGATAGAAGCACCGAACCACTAGGTTTGGTTCATACAGACTTATGTGATTTTAAATCATTACCTATAAGAGGTGGGAAAAAGTACTTTATCACGTTTATTGACGATTATACGTGATATTGCTATGTATATCTTTTGAATAGTAAAGATGAAGCAATTACATCATTTATAAAGTACAAGGCTGAGTTAGAAAATCAGTTAAATAAAAAGATTAAGATATTGAGATCTGATCGAGGTGGAGAATATGAATCATCATTTGAACAGTTCTGTGCCGAAAATGGTATAATTCATTAAACAATAGCTCCATATTCACCACAACAAATGGTGTAGCCGAGAGGAAGAACCGAACGTTGAAAGACATGATTAATGCCATGCTTCTAACATCTGATCTACCGACGAACTTGTGGGGGGAAGCCTTAAATATGTCTAATCACATATTAAACAAAGTCCCTCACAATAAAACAGGAACAATTCCATATGAATTATGGAAAGGACACAAACAAAGCTTTAAATACCTCAAAGTGTGGGGGTGCTTGGCAAAAGTTCCAGTTCCGCCTCCCAAGAAAGTCAAACTTGGACCAAAAACAGTAGATTGTTACTATCTAGGGCCAGCCCAAAATAGCAGTGCCTACAGATTTTTGGTATTCAAGTCTGATACAGCTGATGTTCATGTAAATACAATCATGGAATCAAGAGATGCCTCATTCTTCGAAGACGTGTTTCCGCACAAAAGGAATGAAGGGAATAATGTCCCTAAAAGGACAAGAGAAGAATCAAGCAATTCACATGAAGATGAAACTCATCATGAGATTGAGGAAGTTGAACCAAGAAGAAGCGTAAGGGCTATGACTTCCAAGACATTTGGTTCAGATTTTTTCATATATGTGTTAGAACATGAACCTTAAACGTACAAGGAAGCAATGTCATCTTCTGAATCTTCATGTTGGAAAGAAGCAATCCAAAGGGAGATTGATTCAATTCTAAGTAATAAAACTTGGGAAATTGTTGATATTCCACCTGGAATAAAACCTATTGGCTGCAAATGGATTTTCAAAAAGAAAATGAAAGTAGATGGATCTATCAATAAGTATAAAGCCAGATTAGTAGCCAAAGGATATTGTCATAAAGAAGGAGTAATCTTCTTTGATACATATTCGCCGGTAACACGAATAACCTCTATAAGAATGCTAATAGCAATTGCATCGATCTATAATCTAGAAATTCATCAAATGGATGTAAAGACAGCGTTCTTAAATGGAGATCTCGATGAGGAGATCTACATGGAGCAACCTGAAGGTTTTGTTTCCAAAGGAAATGAAAACAAAGTCTGTAGATTAGTAAAATCATTATACGAACTAAAACAAGATCCAAAACTATGGCACGCAAAATTTGATAGTGTCATGATGAGAAATGGTTTTCGTATAAATGAATGTGATAAATGAGTTTATTATAAACAAATTGGAAAATCATATGTGATGATTTGTTTATATGTAGACGATATGTTAATATTTGGTCCAAATACTCAGGTAATAGAGACCATAAAGAAGATGTTAATTAGCAATTTCGATATGAAAGACTTAGGAGTTGCAGACGTTATTTTGGGAATCAAAATAATAAGAACACCTAATGGAATTGAATTATCTCAGTCACATTATGTAGACAAAGTGATTGAAAAATTCCAAGACTATGGAATTAAAAGAGTGAGAACACCTTTTAATCCATCAGAAGTACTGCATAAAAACACTAATGAGAGTGTAATGCAACTGGAATACTTTCGTGTAATAGGATGTCTCATGTATCTCATGAATTGCACAAGACCAGATATAGCTTATGCAGTAAGTCGACTGAGCAGGTATACAAGCAATCAAGGAAAGGAACACTGGAAAGCACTAATAAGAGTGCTTAGATATTTAAAAAATACCACAAATTATTCCTTACATTATGGAAAATATCCTGCCGTCTTAGAAGGATATAGTGATGCAAACTGGATTGCTGATTCAGAGGAATCAAAATCAACAAGTGGTTATGTCTTTACCTTAGCAGGGGCAGCAGTGTCATGGAAGTCTACTAAACAAACATGCATAGCTCGATCCACTATGGAATCGGAGTTCATCGCTTTAGATAAAGCAGACGAAGAAGCAGAATGGCTTCGTCATTTTTTAGAAGATATTCCATTTTGGCCTAAACCTGTACCGGCCATATGCATACACTATGATAACCAAGCTGCATTAAGCAGAGCGCACAACTTTGTGTATAATGGAAAGTCACGACACATTCGTCGACGCCATAACACAGTTAGGCAGTTACTCTCAAATGGAACTATTTCCATAGATTATGTGAGAACAAATGATAACCTAGCGGATCCATTTACTAAAGGTTTATCAAGAGAGAAAATTGACTGCGCATCGAGGGGAATGGGTTTAAAAGCCTAAACCACCAAGAGTTATCTTATAGGGAAACCTATCCTAGCGACTGGAGATCCCAAGGACTAGGATCAATAGGCAAACCAGTTCTGAGTAACTCAAGACATAATGCATTTGCTTGGACATAGTCCAACTCCATTCCTATGATGCATAATATAAATGCATGCCTACAGAAGTATTTAAAGGTTAAAACTATGTTTTTTAATGATGATCATATCTTGAATATAACAAGTGGAGTATATGTAGGATACTCTTAATGGTTGCGATCACCTATGTTAGTGTGAGCTGGATCGGCTCTATGAGAATATTAAAGGCTTATATTTTCTATAAACACTCGCAGAACCAAAAATTGTTCAGGACCAAAATGAACACAACCAAGAGATTGGATGTGAAGGGAAATAATGCTTCGTAAAACTTATTGTCTGGATATACAATAAAGGCCGACGGTTCAAGATGAAATGATTCACCGATTAGCCAAGTAGATTCGATAAGTTTTAACTAGGGAAAGTTCAAAGTGAAATATCTACTTATCCACGATAAAGCATTATTCCATATGTACTCTATGATATTTCACTTTGTGTGGGGGATATGTATATTATCATTCATGTGGAATATTGTTGGAATTCCTAAATTGAATGAAATTACATAAGTCCCACATCGCCAAAATGTTTGCTTCGTTGTGAGGAGGGAGATCATGCATCACCACCACACACGCGCGCGCGCCGCCGCCGCAGTCTGTCCGACCGACCCGAACCGGGCCGGGCTCGGGTTCGGGTTCGGGTTCAGGTCTAATATGATCCTATTTTTACTGCAAAACTGGGCCGGGCTTTCTGACAGTTGCAGGCTATACGAACAGGTGCGAATCTGTTCAAACGAACGCGGATTGACTGAGGGGGTGCGACTTCTGAAGCGGGCGCGGGTTTTTGGCGAACAGACGCAGCCGGAAGTGGGTGCGACCCGTTAGACGCGAATGGGTGAGGCCCGTTAATGAACAGCAGCAATGTAAGGCAACGGGTGCAACCTTTCAGGCAGACGCGACTGTTCAAAGGGGTGTGGATGAAATTATAAATAGAAGAGAATACTGATCGCATTCTCATTCCATTCCAGTCTAATTTCTTTTGCTTCTTCCTTCTCTACTGCTCTAAATAATATATCACAGAGTTGACATACTCATTACAATCTCGTGCAGATTATGTCTGTTGTATCTTGGGAGACTTTAAATAAAGTCTTAAGGAAATTGTCACGACAAGCCTCAGACGGAATTTCCTTCTTCAACCGGTTAGATTTATATATATATATATATATATATATATATTTCTTTTTCTTTCTGCGGTATACTATTTCATTAAATAGTATTACGATTGATTTAGCACTATAGTGATTATTACTATAGTTGTTAATTTGTTGTTGTAATTTAATTACGACATAACTATTACTTAAATTAACTAATACAGACTTCTAGAGTAGTAGAAATCTGTTTGATAAACTTGTGAGACGAGTTTATAATTGATTATTGTCTATTTTGGTATACTAGACGTATAACAACGGGTATAAGAGGAGCGGTGTACATTGGTCGATGGTCAAAGCCACAAATTAGGAACATAAGAAGTTTGGATGGTAAAGGGGGAGGTGTAAAGATGAGGATGAAAAGGGAAGCAACACACGCATGACGTTTCATTTTAAAATTTGTCTGAGAAATCTAAAGGCTGGGAGCTATTGAAATCAAAATCAGCTTTCATAGTATAGTATAGAATTCATTTCTATCACAAAACAAGAAATATATGCTCATTCCAAAATATTTACCAAAACAATACTTTTCCTTTTCCAAATAATATATCTTCGCATCAAACTGCTTTATACAATTTGCCAAAACACTATATAATTTTTTTATTTTTTTTAAAATTCTACTATCTTCGAACATTTTTTTTCCAAAATTTATTACTAATATCGTTCAAAACTTTATATTATTACTCACATCTTTCATCAAAACACTAGTTTCTTTTCAAAACATAGTTTATAACACTTTTCAAAATATTATTTTACCATTCAAAACATTACTTTATTTTTGGAATCTAAGTAGGGTTTTTAACGAGGTTCCTTGCCTCTTCACTAAAAAGAAAAAATAAATGAATACAAAAGGTAGTGGCTAGGAGTTAACTACAAAAACCAAGCCACTTTAAGTAGAAAAACCTATCATTATTTATGCAAATTTCCTTTTCCCTTCAGCTAATAACTTTCCTCCTAATTTGTCTAATACAACACCAAATGATTTCCTGGACATTTCTTTTCATATGTTGAAAGACCTTTTCATTCCATTCTTTTCACAATTCTACAAGTACAATTTTCAGTGTGGTAAGAAGTAGCTTAGATTTAAGGGTCTTCCATCTTGTACCTTTGAATGTTACTAGCCATTCTTCATCACTACTTACTGGAATTTTTTCAAAGCCTCCTATTAGCAGCACCTGTTTTCAGAGACTCTTAGTAACATTACATTGAAAGAACAAACGTATGTTAGTTTCATTTTCATGCTCACACATAAGACATAGGGACACATTAAGGTAGCCAGAATAGCAAAGTTTTGTCAGAAATTGTTTACTGTTCGATCTTTCATGATTAATGATGAACAATTCAAGTAATAGGCCAAGGATCACCAATACCGAATATTTCACAAACAAAACTTAATATGATTTATTGTTTAAGATGACGTACCTTGATTAACAGCAGAAGATGTAATGGCTGTCATCTTCTTTTTCTGACTTTTAATAATTACTCTTCTTCTCAAAATTCGGTTTCTCTCTCTAACCCTATTTCTTTATGTGTTTCTTGATGGAGAAGAATACATCTATTGGCTGGGAGAGAGAGGACCCAATCCTTTATATAACATTTAACTCTAAATCTGGTATGTCCATCATATACTAATTCAATGCTTAAGATTAATCACAGACTTAATGTTCTAATTATAGAACGGCCTATTTATGACCTAATTAATCGGGTCACATTAAGATTAGAAACTGCATAACGTTAAAGGTAAATGAAACGTTCTATTTATGACCTAATTAATAGGGTCACGTTAAGATTAGAAACTGCATAACGTTAAAAGTAAATGAGCCAATTGCAGTTTCTAATAGCAGATTTCTAACATTCTCCCACTTGACCCGATTATTCATAATATCAAGTGTTGAACATCATACTATGATAAATTGCTGAGAGTTATGGCGGTTGTGCTTTATTAATTCAATGCATTCCCTTCCATATACTACAATACCAGCAATCCATCATTTTATACTCATAATTTATATAAAACAGCATAATGGTCCACATAATGTCTTATATCATAATGATTAAACATAATATCTTTATAAGACTCTTTCTTGTTTAAAATTACATAAAGTACGTACTACCACATTAAAACAAGAGACACATAATTGTATATCAGAAACACACAAAGGAGCTCAGAATGTCACACATCAATTATTATTAATACAACCAAGACCCATTCTTTGAACATGTTCCTTAAATTGTCTTGGCTGTAACCCTTTCGTCAAAGGGTCTGCAATCATAAGTTCTGTCTTGATGTGCATGATTGACACTCTTTGTTTCTGAACCTCATCTTTCACAACAAGATACTTCAGTTCCATATGTTTGGCACCTTTAGAGTACTTTTCGTTTTTTGAGAAAAACACTGCTGCAGAGTTATCACAATAAATTTTCAGCGGCTTGCTAATGGTGTCGACAACCGCAAGTCCTGAAATAAAGTTCCGCAACCATAATGCATGAATTGTGGCTTCATAACATGCCACAAATTCTACCTCCATAGTAGATGAAGCAACGATAGTTTGTTTCGCACTTTTCCATGATATGGCTCCTTGAGAAAACATAAACAGGTAACCAAAAGTCGATTTTCTAGTATCGATGCATCCAGCAAAATCTGTTTGCTATATCCAATCACCTCCAATTCATTGGATATACTATACATGAGCATGTAATCTTTCGTGCCTTGTAAGTACCTCAACACTTTCTTTGCAGCTTGCCAATGTTCCCTTCCTGGATTACTTTGATACCTCCCTAACATACCGACCGCAAAATTGATATCCGGTCTAGTACAGGTTTGAGCATACATTAGGCTACCAACTACAGATGCATATGGAATTGATTCCATTTTCTTTCGTTCAACATCATTCTTAGGACATTGCATGAGATTGAATTTATCACCTTTCTGTACAGGAACTTTCCCAGGTAAACACTTACTCATTCCAAATCTCTCTAGAATCCTTTCGATATATCCTTTCTGAGACAATCCCAATATTCCTTGTGATCGATCATGAAATATTTCTATTCCAATCACATAGGATGCCTCTCCCATATCTTTCATTTCAAAGTTCATTGAGAGAAATTCCTTAGTCTCATGCAATATGCTTAAATTATTTGCAGCAAGCAAGATGTCATCAACAAAAAGGACTAGATAAATAAACTTGATCGTATTGATCTTTTGGTATAAACAGTGATCAACCGTATTTTCCTTAAAACCAAAAGATGTAATAATGGTATTGAACTTAATATACCATTGTCGGGATGCTTGTTTAAGCCCATATATTGACTTCTTAAGTTTACACACCAATTGTTCTTTACCTTTTACAGAAAAACCCTCAGGTTGATCCATATAAACATCCTCGTCGAGATCTCCATTCAGAAAGGCTGTTTTCACATCCATTTGATGCAATTCCAAATCATAACGTGCTACTAATGCAATTATTATTCTTAGTGAGTCCTTTTTCAAAACAGGAGAAAATGTCTCCTTGTAATCAACACCATCTTTCTGAGTGTAACCCTTAGCAACAAGTCTAGCTTTATACCGTTCGATATTACCACTAGAGTCATGTTTGGTTTTAAAAACCCATTTGCATCCGACTCTTTTACAGCCATGTGGTAACTCAACGAGATCCCAAACTTCATTCTGTTGCATGGATTTTAGTTCTTCTTTCATGGCATTAATCCATTCCTTTGACTCTTTACTTTCTACAGCATGTGAAAACAAAACCGGGTCCTTATTGATTCCTATATCATAATCTGATTCTTGCATATAAACCATATAATCACTAGAAATAGCTGACCTACGATCTCTTTGAGATCTTCTTAATGCTACTTGTTGTGGTTCATGCATATCAGCATTATGTAAGTCATTTCCTTCAAGAAGTACTTCTTCATTTATATGTTGTTCATCATCATGTTGTTCTCCAACAGCTGGAACAACATTTGGAGTAATAGTAGATGGAGGAACTATTCTAGGCAATGTAACATTTACCCTTGTTTCCTTTATTTCCATTATTTCTCTTCTAGTACTCCCACTGACTTCACCAATCTCAATGAATCTTGCATTACCAGTTTCTACAATTCTTGGACTATGATTAGGACAGTAAAACACATATCCTTTGGATTTTTCAGTATAACCTAAAAAATACCCACTAATCGTTCGAGAATCTAATTTCTTTTCATGTGGATTATAAATTCTCACTTCCGCTGGACAACCCCAAACATGTAGGTGTCTTAAGCTAGGTTTCCTATTAGTCCATAATTCAAAAGGAGTCTTTTGAATAGCTTTACTAGGGACCCTATTCAACAAATAATTAGTGGTTTTGAGAGCATACGACCACAAATTCTTAGGTAGTGTAGAATCTGACATCATACTCCTAATCATATCTATTAACGTCCTATTGCACCTTTCT
Organism: Allium fistulosum; assembly: GCA_030737815.1. Classification (NCBI taxonomy): domain Eukaryota; kingdom Viridiplantae; phylum Streptophyta; class Magnoliopsida; order Asparagales; family Amaryllidaceae; genus Allium; species Allium fistulosum. The sequence goes on from CM060904.1 coordinate 1,137,199,386, forward strand.
GCTACACCATTTTGTTGTGGTGTACCTGGCATTGTGTATTGCGCACATATTCCATGACTTTCAAGGAATTTTGCAAACGGACCTGGACACTGGCCTGACTCATTATATTTGCCATAATATTCACCACCTCTATCAGACCTTATGATTTTCACATTTTTATCTAATTGCCTCTCAACTTCCTTTACAAACGTCTCAAGGACATTCACAGATTGAGATTTTTCATGAAGCAAATAGACATAACCATAGCTGGAAAAATCATCAAATTTGACCTAGTCTTTTATGTGACCTAGTCTTTTATGCCATAAGAAAGTAGAATTTTCATTCAACATGCTACATTTGCATCCAACATTATTTATTACATTCAGCAAGGAATTCGCATAAGTGTCATTCAGTTTCAATTTATATAAACCATCAATTAGAATACCAGAACCAACATTATCAGTATTCTTATATAAATCAAAACAACCAGATCCAAACGTACATCTAAAACCAGAAATATCCAACTTACTTACGGAAATAAGGTTTCTAGATAATGAAGGTACATAAAGGGTACTATATAAATCTAATACATATCCACTTTCTAGAATTAGATGATAAGTCCCAATGCCTTCTATTTTGGATTTCATTCCATTTCCCATAAAGAGAAAACGATCTTCATTTGGATTTATGGTTCAGATCATAAGAAATCCCTGCATATTATTGGAAACATGAGTTGTAGCACCAGTATCAAGCCACCATGTATTAATAGAAACTTCAACTAAATTTGATTCAAAACATACGAAAGATAGATGGTTACCTTTTTTCGAACCAAGCTATCCTTTTCGGAAGTCATTTTGATAATGTCCTTTCCTTTTACAGAAATGACATCGAACATCCTTTAGTTCCTTCTTTTCCTTATCCTGCCCATTCTTAGCAGGTGCCTTTTTCTTCTTGAAATGACTTGATTTTCCATTCTTTTCTTTACCAGCTTTATTACTCACAAAAATTACTGAGTGATTCACTTGATTTTTCAAATGTCCTTCTTCCTGAACAAGTCTACTGGCCAATTCATTAACATTCCACTTATCCTTTATAGTGTTATAGTTAATTTGAAAAGTTCCACATTCAGAAGGTAGCGAGTTCAGGATAAACTAGACGAGAAAAGAATCCTGTACTATAAGTCCAAGGGAGTTTAACCTTGCTGCAAGATTAGTCATCTCTATAATGTGCTCTTGCATAGTTCGCGACCCATCAAACTTCATGGTCGTGAGTTCTGCCATAAGAGTACCAGCGAGTGACTTATCAACTGAATGAAAACGCTCTTCCACAAACTGCATATATTCCTTAGCACTTTCTGTTTGTAGAATTGTTGACTTGATGTTGTTAGCAACAGTCATCTTAATAAACATAAGGCTCAATCTGTTACTGCATTCCCATGCTTTATGGTGTGATTTTTCTTTCTCAGTACTAGCTGTTGTAAGAGCAACAGGTTTATCCTCAAGGAGTACCAAGTCAAGATCCTGAACACCTAAATGGAAATTGACTTATTCTCTCCATTTAGAAAAATTAACACCAGTGAACAATGTAACAGATGAAGCATGTGTATTCATGGGAACTACTGCAAATTAAATAAAAAAATTAAAATAACTATAAGCTCATAGCTAACGCGATTCAGATATGTACATAATAGTATAATATAGCACTCCTTTGGGTAGATACTATCTTATACTTAACATAATTAAATACCAAAACATAAGTAAGTAATAAATATATTCGATTAAATAGAACTGACATCTTTGGATGATCAATATTTATTTAATCAAGATATCTATTAAACCTCATCATGTCAACTAGTTATAGAACAAGACTTTCCTTTGGGTAAGTTCTCAGGTTCTATCATTAGTGACTCCAGTTTTTAATTGGTATTATTATAACTGGCAATTTCTATCAATAATCATTATGTCACTTATGCACTAAATGATTATTCTGATTTTGACCACTTTGGTGATTAACAAAATCATAAATCTCATGTGCATAAATGACTTATAACACATACTTGATTAAACATCATGAGCAAAGTATAGAACAGATCAATTGCAATCATAGGAAATATTCAGTTATTGATTGGTGGCTCTGATACCAAATGTCAGAAATTCTTTACTGTTCGATCTTTCATGATTAATGATGAACAATTCAAGTAATAGCCCAAGGATCACCAATACCGAATATTTCACAAACAAAACTTAATATGATTTATTGTTTAAGATGACGTACCTTGATTAACAACGGAAGATGGAATGGCTGTCATCTTCTTCTTCTGACTTCTAATAATTACTCTTCTTCTCGGAATTCGGTTTCTCTCTCTAACCCTATTTCTTTATGTGTTTCTTGATGGAGAAGAATACATCTGTTGGCTGGGAGAGAGAGGACCCAATCCTTTATATAACATTTAACTCTAAATCTGGTACGTCCATCATATACCAATTCAACGCTTAATATTAATCACAGACCTAATGTTCTAATTATAGCACGGTCTATTTATGACTTAATCAATCGGGTCACATTAAGATTAGAAACTGCATAACGTTAAAGGTAAATGAAACGTTCTATTTATGACCTAATTAATAGGGTCACATTAAGATTAGAAACTGCATAACGTTAAAAGTAAATGAGCCAATTGCAGTTTCTAATCGCAGATTTCTAACAAGTTTATCTTGTATTAAAATGGTGTTTTTCAGAACTCTCCATATAAAATGGTTATGGTTGTATATGCCCGAGCTATCCCAGATCTTATTGATCTAGGGGTCTTTATCATTGTTTTAATGATTCATAATCAGAGTGTATACTAGTTTAATGGAGTGGTTTTTCACAAACTGACCTCATACAGTGGCATAAAACTCGCTCTTCTTGATCTTTGCTTTGCAAAGAGTCATCCAGATTGATTTAATCCTTTGATTGCTTGTATATGGTAAGCTAATTTCTCCTTGGTTATGGTAATCTCTTTTCTGGCCTGTAGTGGAATTCCACTTAGTGCGTTTCATTATAGGACATGACATAGTTTCGCTTAATACAATACCCAGGGCAGACCATGGTGTGCTCCAGAAGGTTGTAGTGGAATTATGCCCAATGGAAAACTGGTATAATGGCTTTAGGCTATCTCTAGGTTCTAGGATACTTCTCCAGATCCAATTGATGTTTTGTTTCTTACTCAAACTCCAGAATCCCTGTTTCCAATATAAATTTAAAACATTACTTTTAATATTATAAAAAATATCTAGTTCTTTCAAAATATTCTAATCTTTTAAAAACATTTTTAAATTTTCAAAACATTGAAATTTTTACAAAACAATATGTCCAAATGTCTCGTCCTAGCATTTAGGAATTCCTATCGATAATGTTGGGCAGACCCATCGACCGGAATTCTTAAAACACTCAATGGATGAATTAACACAAATTTTACTTCTATAAAAATAATTATTTGCTTTCATCTCAAAACATAATCAAATACTACATTTATACCATATATTTAAAAAAAAATTTAACACATTTACTTGGTTTTATAAAAACATTTTTCTAATACATTATAAACATATAAATCAAAAGATTTTCCAATACTTTATCTAAACATATGCTTGTTTACATTAAAACATTTACAAATGCCCTCTAAATATACATTAAAATAATGGTTCACTTTTAACAATTCAAACATTATACATCATCAAATAAACACCATACTCATTCATCCATGACAACAAGTAAGCATCAAATTTAAATTCATATTATTTTAATTAACATATATAAATAATATATTATCTTACACAAAAATACAATTCTCAATTTCCACGGTGGTAACTTCAATACTAAAGACAATGCAAGGTTCTATTATCAATATTTGAGTAGGTTTCTAACCTTCAAGTAATGTTTCCTACTCAATATTATTTTTAACAATAACTAAAAAAAAATCAATAATGTGGAAACTAAGATCTAGAGTTCAATGGATGGATAAGGGTGATATGAATACTAATTTTTTCCATAAAATAGCAAATGGTAGAAAACATAGTAATACCATTAATTCTATTTTAATTAATAATGTTGAGATCTTTGATTAGAAAGAATTAAACGAGGCATTTGCTAATTATTATAAAGAAATTTTTGGAACTAAAAATAAGCATAGAATTAGAGCTAATTAGGATGAATTATATCCTAATGTTACTAGGATTGATTTAGAGGGACTTGATTTTCCATTTATGAAAGAGGAAATTTTGAGGGCTATAAAAGATATGCCAAATGATAAATCATCTGGCCTTGATGGGTTTCCTATATTATTTTTTGCAAATTTTTTTGTTTTTTAATATAAGATTTAATTAATATTTTTAATGAATTTTGTGATGGTCCATTACAATTAGGTAGGTTAATTTTGCTAATGTAATCTTGTTACATAAGAAAATAGGTGCAAATGAGTTAAAAGATTTCAAACCTATTTCACTACTAAATTGTTCTTTCAAAATCATTTCTAAGATTTTAGCTGACAGGTTAAATACTAAAATGAATGAATTAACTGATATTACTCAAAACTGCATTTATTAAAGGTAGAAATATTACATATGGGGTAGCAGTAATACAAGAATTTGTTAATCATTGTTATAAAAATAATATCATTTGACTTTCAAAACTTGATTTTGCAAAAGCTTTTGATTCAATTGATTGGAATTTTCTGAGGGATTTATTATTGGCTAGGAGTTTCGGTATTAAATGGGTGGGCTGGATTATACCTTTACTTAAAACTAGAAATTCAAGTATTATGGTTAATGGTATATTAGGAAATAAAATTCAATCGAAACATGGACTTAAGCAAGGTGATCCATTGTTGCCTCTTTTGTTTAGTTTAGCGGCAGACGTTTTTGCTAGAATTATCGAACTAGCCACTAATAATGGGATTTTATACAATATTGAAATTGAAATTATGAGTAATGGCATTTCCATTCTACAGTTTGTAGATGATACCATGCTCTTTACATCATACTTACCTAGACATATTATAGCACTTAAGTTTGTATTATTTTGTTTTGAATTGCTCTCTCGACTAAAGATTAACTTTGATAAGATTACCATGTTAGTTTTGAATGATATGAATAATATACAAAATCAATTCTCTTGTGCGTTAAATCGCAAAATAATGAAATTTCCTATAGAATATATAGGATTTTTAATAAGACCAACAAAACTCCAACATAATGACTTGTTAATAATAATAAATAAAATTAACAAAAGGTTAACTAAATGGAATAATAGATTTTCATCAAGGGCGGGTAGAATAGTCCTCATTAACTCTGTTTTGTCAGCATTACCCATTTACTGGATGTCATTTTATATCTTTTCAGAATGGGTAATTGACAAGATAGATAAAAATAGGAGGGATTTTTTATGGAGTGGTGATAATTCTAACAATACTTTAAAATATTTAGTTAATTGGGAAATAGTATGTAAATCTAAATATGAGGAAGTGGTAGGTATTATAAATTTACATAATTTAAACATTTCTTTATTAGGAAAATGGATATAGAAATTTACAGATAATGATGAGAATTCGATTTGGAAAGAAATATTATCGAATCAATGATATAATGGTACTTATAATATACAACATATTTTCACTAATAATACAAATAATATTTCTCATCTTTGGAAATCAATAACAAAAAATTATGATATTTATAAATTAGGAATTAATAATATGGTACATTTGGGGATACCTCTTTTTAACATGATAGGGGGATATCGATAATTCCCCTTAAAATGGAAGTTAATGAACTTTACAAAATTTGTAGTTTAAAAAATGTTTTGATTTTAGAAATATATAGACCGAATTTAATTTTTCCATAGGAATTTAGTTTTAATCGTACTTTAGCTGGAAATACATTATTGAAGTTTGCCTTACTTTGTGTTAAATTAGAACTATATAACATTGATAATAAAGATGACATTAAAATATGGTGTTGGGATAATAATAAAATCTATACAGTGTACTAATTTTATAAATTTCTTAAATTTTTCGAGTATAAAGTCAAATATATTTAGATATATTTAGAAAGGTAATACTCCACTCAAAGCTAAAGTGCATATGTGGTTAATTATACATGGAAAATTGAATACTAAAGAACTACTAAAAAGGAAAATCGTTGTTATTGATAATAAATGTTTCTTCTATAATGTAGGAATGGAAAATATTTCGCATCTATATTTTGAGTGTCAAGTAACTAATTATATTCTTATAAGTTGTCTTAACATTTTTAAATTAATATAGTTAATAATGATGTTAATTGTGAATTATTTTGGAACAATTTTAAGTTTCGTTATAATGGATTTCATAGATTAGTAATTGATACTGCTTTTACCATAATATGTTGGTATTTATGGTTTGAAAGGAATTAAAGGGTTTTTTAATAATATGAATACTCCAATAGACAATTTAATATATATATAATTGTTTTGTTTTCTGTTAATTGGATTTTAAACCCTATTTATAATAAGGATAATAATACTAATTTCAATGAATATCTTAAAAAGTTAAATCTCGTCTTAATTTAGTTAAGAAAAATGTAGTATTTAAAAATAGAATTAACAATAGCACTTTAAATACCTTTCAGTTAACATATATGCCAATGAATCTGACACTATATTATATTTAAGAAATTAGTTGATTGTAGAATGTTGTAATTTTGAACATAACATTCATCTCAAAATTTATGATGTGTAGAAGTCGTAATTTTACTTCCTAGTATTTAGTGTTTGTATTCATTAACATATATCCATAAGTCTGGCTGAGGTATATGTAGGTCATACCTAGATGACTATTTCTCACAATTGGAAATATTATAGCTTTTATTGCTTCTTATCCAGCTTATTCATTTTATTGCTTGTTTTATTATTATTGCATATATATGTATATAAACACACACACACACACACACACATATATATATATATATATTTGTATATGTATATATGTATTGGTCTTACACTTTTTGTATAGTCTTTTTTGCAGCTTTAGATATGCTTGAGGTCATGATGGATTCAGCTGATTAGTGAATATGATCATTTATCATTTTTAGTGTATTATAGTATTTTTATTTGATTTTTTATGGACCTTAGTTTTCTAGGATTGGGGGGTTTTTATGATTTTTTATTGTATGGGGTGGGTATCTCTACCTATTAGGCACGTTGATAGCTATATTTTTTAGTGTGGAATGCAATTACATGAGTTCTCTCCTTTTCTAGTAGAGGATCACCCATTTCTCTAAAAAAAACAATTATCAACCAAATAGACATCCATAAGAAATAAACAATCAATATGCTCAGCGGAAAGTAACTCATTTGTTTCCACTGTGCACTTTGATCAATAACAGATCAAAATACAACTATTCAACACCAAGCCACTAGAGGTCTAATATTCAACACCAACACCGACACTACTGGTCGAACCAACTCTTCCACCTTCTCTATTACAATAACTAATTATTTCAGAAGAGTTAGAAGCTAAGAGGTTATATATATAATAACAAATACGACCCCAGATGATTACCCTAGTAATCATCATACACAACTATTATCCCCTATTATAGGGTAACTACCCATCACACCCAAGGGTACAAGGACACTAAGTCTCATCTAAGGCCATAACTCATGTCTCTTACATATAGTGTATTGTTCTAAACCTTCTCTGATACCAAAACGAAACACCCCACCTCTATTCCCATACTACCAAAGAGTATTACTATGTAATATTGCCGTGTAATATGTAGAATGAGACAATATTAGGCTTATACACATTTCCCATGGGCTAAAACTGGTATGTATTTCAAAAATCTAATAAATAACTCACATATACATACACAGTATCTATAACAACCCGTACCTTAGTGGGCCTAAATTTTGCAAAAATCGAAACCCAAGTCCATGAAAGTACAGATCGTTGGAGTTAGTATCTGCAAATAAGCATGAGCATTATCAGAGATTGATAAAAATCTAAACTCACAGTGGAAAAAATAATAGGATAAGAATACTGATTATGACTGCTACCTTAGAATTAATGGTATTCCTTAGATAGCAGATTGTCACATCAGCATCGACCATGAGAGAAAAGAAGACTTCTCCAACCACTAAACATATACAACTCCAGTGACCAGTTCCTCTAAATCTATCATGTGGGTTGTAATGAGGAGGGGTCAGAACAACATTCTGGTGACTAAAAATCTATAAATTGTCCATAATATATATTTATACCGATTGGTTTCCATTTAATTGTTATGTCTATTAAGGTTAGCAATTCTAATCTAACCTTACATTACACACACGATTACTTACCTACCTATTCACAAGGTACAAAATACTTACGAAGCCTTATCAACCACCCAATACTTCCATACCCATTTTCCACTTAATACTTCTAAATATAAAGCGGGCTTCTACTATCACAACATAATATTTTTAAAAGAGAAATAGGCAGACTTTACCATTTAAGACCTCAATCGAGGTAGACTCCATCATTTAAGACCTATTCTCTAGGTGGACTTCTAGCGTCATCATTATTGGTCTATTAGTCCTAACTACAAAGACCTTTGACCACTATATATGGCCTTATAATTTATAATAGATATGCCACTAGTGCATCTATCGTTATTAAAGTCTTAGCAATGTGAGAGACTGTACCCAAGCAACTTAATACCTCATTAATAAGAATTAGACAGGCCTTTGACCCTAAGGCGGACTCCTCACTAATACTATCTAACTAACATTGCTTGGAAATCTCATTGGGCTACTTAATACTTCTTTTATAGAAAAGAGACGGACCTTACACCTGCTTAATACCTCAAATCTGAAGCGAACCTCTCCCGAAATATCTAGTATCACTCTTATAAATATGGAATCTCATTAGATTACTTCTTGTGGAAGGGAGACGGGCCCTAAGATAGCCGCTTAATACCTCAATACTGAAGTAAATCTTTTTAGAGATATCCCTCACTGCTCCTAATTCCAAATTTGGATCATTTAATACTTTCCAATTAAGAAAGCAAGTCCCCAATCTCTCACGTCATCACGGGTCCTAGGATTAGTGATATCTCACATTAGTAGTAAGTGCACTCGACTGCTGGCAGCCTCAAAATTAAGGGCAGTCTTCCGTCGAGTGACTCTACTGACCTCTCATCACTAACCTACTAAGTCCAATTAACCATCCTAAGTCTTTACTTATACCATCTTAGGTTGAAATTGGACTTAGCTTACTAATCTCTTTTTTATTTAAGGCAATAAGATTTGCCATAAATACTTACCTACCCATAAATCCCTTTTCATGCTCATAAATGTCAATTTGTCCATACTAATTTCAAATTAGTAACCTTTTTATATCTATTCCATTTTTATCACTCCCAATGATCCATTTGTCTCTATTAATTGTAACCCTTAATTTAATACTATCCATTATTTCTTATTAATTGCACATTAATTTAGATTACAATCTTTCATTTCCTATTAATTAATTAATAGGAATTCCTAATTTATTTCCCATTAATATGAATTACCACCTTTTCTAATTCTAACTATTCGCTTCCTAAATATAATAATAACTAACGAACATTACGCATAAATAACGCAAGAATAAGCATTATTATTCTTTATTAACGCAATAAATACATATAAACTACCTAATAAAACTACCTATTCGTAACCAAGTATATTTTAGTCATAATTATTTAACTAGAATATGCTTTCCATATTTGATTTGCTGCAATTAAATTTCTTAGAAAGGTTTCCCGCTATGATTTCCATAAAGTGGTTTAATACAAAAAAGGAAAGATTGACTCCATTTGAAATCATAAGGAACTGATTTCTTCTTAACTGGAATAGATAGTGTAAACTATGGAGAATAAATCTGTACTTTACACATCCTTCACCTTTTGTTTGTGGGTATTCCTTGTTAAATCAAATGTCGCCATTTTGAATGAAAAGTTAAAATGTAAACAAATTTATAAAAATCAAATGGATGTTCTTCCCATAAATTAAACTATGAAAAATCTACAGCATAGCATAAATTAGGAAATAATCAAAAAATCCTATTTTACATCCAAGTATAGACCTACAATAAAAATATACAACATTCAAATTCTAAAACCTTTGGTATTGATTTCCAATCTAGGTTTAAATATATTTCAAATTAGATATAAAAAAAGAATATGTAGGAAATATTTTTCTACACTAATTTGAGCCTATAATTCACAAATAAAATTGATGCATAAAAATCAAACATATGCCAATGGAATAGAGATCATAAATAATATATAAAAAATTTCACTCACCTCATAAGAGCATTCTAAATCTGAATTAAAACCTTGATTGAACTCCAAATCCTTTTAGATCCAAGAAATATGTATAAAAGGGATATATATATATACATATATTAGAATTCAGATATGAGAAGAGATTTGGGTTGGAAAAGAAAATAAATATAGATCTACGATAATATAACCTCTATAGCACATAGGTTTGATTCACTTCAATAATTTATATTTATAATTTAGAAAGAAAGCGGAGAAGAAGAAATGGTAGAGCTTTTCTGCTTTATTCATAAAAATATGAGATGATAAGGGAGGGTTAAGCCTAAATTTTTAGGCGCGAGAATCAACCAAAACCGTACGACCAAAATATATTAAATCCGGGCCGTCGGGCTAAGGAAACCCTAGCTGCTACAACTGGGAGTGGTTGATCGCCCCCTACCTAGGGGTCGACCACCCGTGGTCGATCGCTAATATTGGCGGGTCGACCTATGGACCCATGTTAATAAAGTTAATATTCTTATTTTATTTATTTCTCTTCCAAATACGTTTATTGTCCGTAACTTCTTCGTTTGGACTTCGATCGCAAAACTCCAAATATGAAAGTTGCTCAGAATTTTGCTATAAATGCAGTGGTGCAAGTTTCTTGGTCAAATTCCATGTTTGCACAAATTTCATTTTTGGAGCTTAATCAATTAACTAACTAATTAAATAACTAATGTCAAATTACAGGGTGTTACATTTTTTCCTCTTAAAAAGAATTTCAACCCCGAAATTTCATCACTGACTAAGTCGTGTTTTGGCTCATAATTATCCTAAACTACACAAACAATGAGTGTACAACCAATTTTGCAACCAAAAGTGCATAAGTGCATAGTGTATTACTGTATCACCACATAGAAAATATGTATGCAGAATAATTCTATGTCGTTGTGAATATGTTCCCAGGCCCTAATGGGATCCTCCTATATGAATGCATTTCTTTGAAAATGTTTTTGAAAAATATGATGCAAACAATCTATATGTATATTGACAGCTCTATATTTATGCAGCTTTTGAAAAACCTTTTCAACCAAAACCCCCATACTCCTACAAATAGAAGTATGAAGCAACTAATTTTGCATCCAATTCTTACCATCCAAAAATCTAACACATCGAAAAATCGCTTTCTAAGCATTACTCCTATGCAAGAAAAAAGAATTTAGGTGGACAATTTAACATTCTTACCACTCTGTCTTCTTATTCCCATAGTACGGTGAAAATTTCCTCGCTGCCCTGGATTTACTTCAAATTTTCCACACACAAAATGCATAAGGAGGCTTATTTTAAGGCTCTAAAACGAAATTGAGTCGCGTCGTCGACAAGGTATGGAAATAGAAATTCCAAGGCTAAAACATCATTTCTCTTATTACTTGTAACAACCCGGGTTTTGAGTAAATTAAATAAAACCAATAATGACTTAATTTGGAGAATTTAAATCATTAGTTTGGATTTATGTAGTCTTTTATAAAAGATAATTTGTTTTGGAATGATTAATTCTAAAATTTTGTGAAATGAAGAAATTAGAATTTTAGTGTTTATTTAAAAATAATTGAAATTAAAGTTTAAACTAGAATGATTATTTAGTTTGAATCTTTTATTTTTAAATAAAAAGGAAGAATTTGAGATTATTAGATTTCTTAATAAAAATGTTCATTGTTAAATTAATTTATGAAGTCATTTGTTCAATTGGCTATTGTTTAAATGCTTAAGTTTTTGATAAGTGGAGTATTAGTAATAATTTAATAAAGTGCCTAATTTATTCTAAGTGGGTTAAGCCCATTTAAAAGAAAACAAAGAGAAGCCTCCTTCACCTTTTCCATTAAGTTGTACGTTCATTCTACATTTTCTAAACTCAGTAAACAGAAAACTAAAATATTCTAATTATCAAAACCTAGCTCCTAAATCATCCCAAATCTAGTGCAAATCATAGGGCTTTTGTTGAATAAATATAGAAATCAATCTCGGGCAATCTTCTCTATCCTCTAATGGGTTTAATTCATTGATTAATTCTAGTTTTGGTCTAGGGTTGTAATCTTTTCTCTTTCAATTTCTGAGTTTAACTTAGGTCTAATTGATGAGAGGTGCTAGCATAGGAGAATTTGGGTTTCTAGCATCAATTCAAACTTATAAAGGTGAGTTAATCACTCACACTACTATCTTTAACCCTATGAATAATTTTTAATTGCTGTTTGGATTAAATTGGTTAGTTTGCTGATTAAATTGCTTTCAATTTGATTGTGAATTGGTTGTTTGAATTTGGTGATTATTTGATTGTTTGCTGAAAATTATTTGTGAAAAATCGCTGCAGTAAAACAACGATATCTTAGTGCAAAATTATCCAAATTAGCACAATCTTTTTGCAGCTGAAAGAAAATTCTATTAGCTACAATTTCTCTTTTAATTACTTTACGAAATTCTGTAGTTAAATGGTCAAAATTGAGTTTGAATCTGATGGTGTGGCTCTGGCCCGTGCAATTTGTTTTAAGTCGAAACCTGATATTAAAATCACCATAATTTTTTATTGGTAAAACAAAATTAAGTGATATTTTTTCAGTTGAAAGTTATTTTTATAAGGAACAACTTTTATGTTCATCACTTTTTGTGAGTAAGCATTTTACTAAGAGTAATTTGGATTTGAAGAAGATGTAATCTCTCTATCCTGTGTTTTAATCTTAGCTTTGAAACACAGAAATTGTTTTAGGCATATGTTTCTCGTTTCTTGTCAGATTTAGATGATTTTTAATATCCCGAAAAGCTTATTTTGTGTGTGACAACATTCATGTTGAACATATTAGAAAATTTTGGACATAGGTTGATCGAAATCCTATTGCAAACTCTCAGCTCTGTCATTGTGAAAATTACATTCTCTAAACTAAACAGTTAGTAAATTAGGTATGTCTCTCTCGGTTCTTACCAGATTTGATAATTTTTAATATTCTGGAAAGCTTACTTTGTGTTTGACAAGTTTTATGTTTTGAGTTTTGTATAATTTTGAAGTTTAAATGGTCAAAATTTATTTCTTTGTCGCTGCTCGGTCAGTGAAAGAGAATTGTTTTTTTAATTTTCAAATCTTGGATTGTTTCTAAATTATGTCAATAAATATTAAAAATGATTTTTTTTAGCAAGTTATTTTATATATTAAGCATGTTTAGTAAAATATTTATGGATCTGGAAATATGACTTTGGAAATACAAATCTAATCAATTTTTACATAAAAATGATTATGGAATTGGAATATAAGTATTATGGTTTATTACATAAATAATTTAGGATTCATGGAATTTAGAAATGTTGTTTTGAAAAGTATAAACTTAGTTTATTTTTAAATAAAATGGTTATATTTTAATATGGATTTAGAAGAGTAATAAAATATGGTTTTAAAAATATAGTTTTGTCAATAATACAACCATATGGAAATTTGAGACACCTTTGTGTATATAAATAAATCTTGAAAAATTTAGAGTTATGGAATATTTTAACAAATCTGTGAATATTTTTACAAAGTTGAATAATAAATAGATTTATGGAAAATTATAATAAGCGTTTTAAATAATAAACTCGAAAGAGAAAAATGTTTTGAGAATCTTAATTCTATAATTTGAGGAGTGCTAATAATCGACTTAGTGTCATTGATTGGTTTAAATGCTTTCGAATAACTCTTCGTCGAATATGATATAACTCATTGAATAGAATATTTGAGTGGAATTTACTAGCCTATTAACGAATACTCGAATTTCACCGGGTAGTATGGGATGCCTTGGTTAAATTCTTGAGATTGTATTTGGGAAAGTACTTAACACTTTAGAGTTGTATTCTCTTCTGGTGTGCGACAAGTGGTTGCTAGATCCTTAAGAGAATATGGTTCAGGTTTTCCAGTGGCATCCGTAATAAGTGATATTTACTAGCTTTTAGTAAATACTTGAGTTTCACCATACGGTTTGGGACATATTGGTTAAATTCTAGTGATTACTGAAGGTGACAGTATTTGGCACTTTAGAGTTTACTCTCTTTTGGTGTGCGGCAAGTGGCTGCTAGATCCTTAAGAAGTTTATTCCTGGATTTCTTTTCAAACATAATAATTTAATAATATTAAATAAATGTGGAATTATCGAGTCATGGTTTTTATGATCACCTTGACCGGTATGGACTATCCTTGAGATCATTCGGTGATTCTGGGTTCCCGGTCTGAGTACGATCCTTGGTATCGGATCAGTTCGAGTGATACTAATTTGTTTGTTTTTTTGCCACGGGTTTTGAGTACAATCACTGTGATTGTTTTGGACGATCATTACGATTGGTTTGGATTAAGATCTCTTGGATTCTGGGACTGTTCTGTGTTCGTCAAATATGTATATATACTTGTGTCTTGTGTTTGTGAAATAAACATATATTCTTGTGTCGTGTGTTCGTGAAAAAAAAATGTTTTTATGTCTTATGATGGATGTTAAGTTAATTCTGTTATTTTGTGTTTAGCGACATGTTCGTGTTTGTGACGCAAACTTATTACCTTGTACTGAGTTAATCACTGATATTTGCATGCTTAGAGATATTGTGTTTTGTTCTGTGGATTCAATCCTGAACATCTGTATTTACTTATATGTTGTTTGTTCTTGTGATGTATCTTGTTCTCACCCTATTAGATATTTAGAGATAGTCTGACCCGGGTGTTATTTTGCCCGGGTCAGGCCGAGACTTTTCAGATTACAGGACGGTTGACCTTTGAATGGTTGTGCTAGCAAGGAGCTAAACATTTGGACTTTTAGTTTATCCCATTTAGGAATTTGGACCTTGTATATAAAATGTATAATAGAGAATAGAGAATTGTTAAATTTGTATAACAATCGAGTTTAGTATTTCATTTTGTAAACTAAATAATTTGTATTGTATAAGTTGAGATTTATTCAACTGTGATCTGTGACTGTTATATATTTATATGATATATTGTTCTGATTCTGAGAAATTGATGTGTCTATTACTTTGTATTAATATTGTACACGTCAAATTCAGTTCAGATATTAAGTGAAAAGGTATAAATGGCGTGTCAGCATTATTATAAAGATATATTCACATTCGATCGCCCTTAACAAGCTGTATTCTCCGGATTAGCAGACGACATTACTTGTAATGTTATTTGCTAATCTGGGCATCGCGGTGGGGTTGTTACATTACCGCTTGCATGTATCACATCGTCGATCCCAATTCACCCCTAAATCCATAAATTCTAACTCTATTTATCTTCCCTACGCTTAACATGTGGCCTTCAAAATCAAATATTTCACAAAAATCTTTCTTACTTTTTAAATTTGTACGTCATTTAAAAAATAAAATCCATCATATTTAGACGCATATTTTCCCTTGAAATCAAATTTCTGGACAAAGTTTTTAGAAATAATTCAAGAACCAAAAATAAATAAAACCTAAAATTTTTTTTTCTAAAGAGAAGATTTTCAAAATATTTCCTTTCCAAATATTTTGATAAATTAAGCCACAATTTCAACATAGTCGAAAGTCGGTTATGCGCTAAACGCATAAACCAAATTCTACAACTAACCTTTACCCATAAAAACTTGACATTTTATTTAAAAATGTCATCATGCCTAGTTACTCAAAAAAATTCGTTTTTAAGGAACATGAGCAATGACCCGTGATACCAAAATAACTTTATCATACCCCTCGCTAAAATTTTCTAGCTATTCTACACTTCCAATCTTATGTTGCATTTACTACTAGTTCAGTGTCTTTTATGAGATTTCTATATTTATACTTCTTCTTCACCATGATATATAAGAGCGTTTTGCATGTCCAGAAACAATAACACAGTAAACAAATAGAAACTCATAATATCGTGCGTGCCTTTTACAAGAGGCAACTAACAGTTACAACTCAAACAATCTAAAATAAAAGAACAAATGCTGGAAGGGAAAAGACAATAACACCATAAATCCTAAAATAATGCCCATAGACTATGAGATGCCTTGCTTCACGGCTGAAGCTCGATCCATTACCGTGACCCTTGAATGGTCGTAGCATGGCAGTTATACACCCAATCTTATGTCGTTGGCGCTGCTGAAGGCTTCAGAATTGCCATCTTCCTAAGAAAGGATCTAATGATGGTAGAAGGAACCTTCTAGTAAACTGCCTCTCCATTGAGGTTCACTCGTATTACCAAAAGACAAGAGTGGATAGGTGAAAATACGAAAAGTGACTTTGTAGGGTGCTAATCCTTGATCAATAAATTGCATCATAAGAGGGTCCAATTGACGGTGATGTCACTAATACTAGCATAGATGGTCTTCCGCACAATGGTCTAAATCTGGTCGTAACTTTCCATCTTAGGGATGACGTTATGCTGAATGATGCGCAAAACCTAACGGGCAGTCAAATGTAGATTATCTGTCTTTCAAACACAGACATCCTGGAAAAAGATCTGCTGCAAAATCTATGAGTCGGTCACTTCCAAATGATCCAAGTCCGCGTCCTTCATGAAGACCTCCAAAATTTCAGCGAGATCATCATTAGTCAGCTCAATCAAGACACCCTTCACCTTCGAACGAAGAAAACTGTTGTCTCTATTGAAATTCTACGCCAATATGACATTGAAAAGGCAGATGCAGCAAGTGTAACATTCCCTCTCAAAGGTGTCGAACAGAGGATTGGTGCAAATCCTACCATGACGAATAGCTCTTCTAGCCCAAAAGCGACAAAACCTTCTGCTTATTTCAGTCCAGCCAAGTGGCCTTTTGAGGGTTGAGACCATAATGATGCGAAGAAAAACCGGTGGTGTAGAAAGGTGTCCTGGGCTAAGAAATGGTCGGAGGGAAGAAATAGGGTTTAGATTTGGAGTGGTGGTGGGCAAGATCTAATGCGAAAAAATCAGCACGAGGGGGGAGGCAAGGCTGGTGCTCCTATGGGAGGAAGAAAAACGGCGTTGAGTGGAATGGAAGAGAGATCCTGCTACTAGGAGGAGGAGGAGGATGGAGATTGGGTTCGGTTGGTTGAGGAAGGAGGAATAAAATAATGCAACTTGGGGAATTTGGACGCGACTTTTATAGGCCCATTCCAGGTTCAAATTGTGCCAAAACTCATTAACCACTCTAGGTTTACCACCAGGTGGTCAACCGTTAGACGGGCTTTGCATGTTAATTGAACCTAGACCTAATTAGGGCCAGATTAAATAATAATAATCGTTTCACATCCTCTCCTCGATTCGAAATGATCCAAAAAATTCATGTCCTCATCACGACGGTGTTAAAGCCTACCGCCTAATCCCAAACCATGCTCCAAAAATTCACAGTAGACCCAATAAAACTGTTGCGGCCAACAATAATTTCAAAAACCCGAAAATATTCCAACTGCTATTTCCTTCCTACTTCGCACGAACCAATAGCTGGTGGTACAACAACACTTCAAACTACATGCCCTAATAAGATTGAATTTCATTCCTATTTGTCTGTCCCTTAAAGAGAGAAAATTTTAGAAACCTCGATTTTATATACCGAAAAATCTCTGAGCTAAATATATGCTTCTTTATACTTGTTTTTAAATAATAGAAACTATTTCATACCAAAATGTTCCTTAAAAATCAAACTTATATATATATTAGGGTTTCCAAAAACCTTTTTTTAAACACAAATTTCCCAAATTGAAAAACTATTTCCTTGCTAAAAATCAAAATCAAGCCTTTACTGATATATACATATAAACACTTAAGGATTTCAAAAATTAATCTTTTATAAACTAAAAATTTCTAAGCACGACCAACGTAGTAGTATAAGTGTTTCTTTAAAAATTTAAAATTTAATACTTTCCCAAAACAAAATTTCCAAAATAAATCCTTGAAAAAATAAATCCTTTGAAAATCCTTTTCCCAAAATCTAAGGCATTTCCAAAACATACATTATAAAAGTTCTCTCATAGGTTTTAGAGTAAGGAATTGAAATTAATTATTCAAATAAAACTTGCTTTTGGACAATTGCGACATACAGATTCTAATTTCCCACCCATCTGGAATAAATGTTTGTCTCTGATTGGAACTCATCATCAAAATCTAAAATCACAAGGTAGTTAGAATCTCAACCATCAAGGTCGAACACATCTAGCCTTTGGGATTCTGCCATATGTCATACTCATACTCTTCATCATTAGTGCCTTACCCATCGTTAGCACTCCATGGACTACTTCGAAGTCGGCGTGAAAATCTTAACTTTAAAATATTTCCAACCCATAGTTTCTATGCCCATTGGTTCTGAGTGGACTAAATCTACTTCTACAGTCGGAATTCTTAAAACTTAACATAAAAATATAATAATACTAGATAGGAAATTACGAATGCGTTCTCTCAATAATTCCTCTGATCTTCTAACCTCAGCTCCGATACCAAATGTAGCAACCTGTACCTTAAAGGGTCTAAATTTCAACAAAAATCAAAAACCAAGTCCATCAAAGCACAGATCGTTAGATTTTGTACCTGCAAAATAGCATGAGCATTACCAGAGGTTGATAGAAATCTAAACTCACGGCGAAAACAGTAATAGGATAATAATACTGATTATGACTACTACATTGGAATTAATGTTATTCCTTGAATAGCAGATTGTCACATCAGCATCGACCATAAGAGAAAAGAAGACTTCTCCAACAACTAAACACATCTAGCTCCAGTGACCTACTCTTCTAAATCTAATCTGTGGTTTATAATGAGGAGGGGGGTCAAAATAACGTTCTGGTGATTGGAAAATCTATAATCTATCCATAACATAAATTTATACCGATTGGTTTCCATTTAATTGTTATGTCTATTAAGGTTAGAAATTCTAATCCAACCTTATATTGCACACATGATTACTTACCTACCCATCCCAAGGTACAAAATACACGAAGCCATACCAACCACCCAATACTTTCGTACCCATTTGGCACTTAGTACTTCTAAATATAAAGAGGGGGCTTCTACTACACCACATAATACTTTTAAAAGAGAAATAGGTAGACTTTGCTATTTAAGACCTCAATCGAGGTAGAATCCATCATTTAAGACATATTCCTAATGTAGACTTCTAGCATCATCATTATTGGTATATTATTCCTAACTACAGAGACCTTTAACCACTATATATGGCCTTATAATTTATAATAGCCATACCACTAGCACATCTATCATTATTAAAGTCTTAGCAATGTGAGAGACTATACCCCAGCTACTTAATACCCCATTAATGAGGACTTGGCAGACCTCTGATCATGTAACACCTATTTATAGGTATGCCTTTGCCATTTAATACATAACCCCAAGGTGGACTCCTCACTAGTACTATCTAGCTTACATTGTTTGGAAATCTCATTGGGCTACTTAATACTTCTTTTATAGGAAAGAGGCGGTCCTTACAACCGCTTAATACCTCAGAACTGAAGCGACCTCTCTCGAGATATCTAGTATCACTCTTATAAATATGGAATGTCATTAGATTACTTCTTTCGATAGGGAGGCGGGCCCTAAGATAGCTGCTTAATACCTCAACATTGAAGTAAACCTTTTTAGAGATACCACTATTCCCTCCTAATTCCAAATTTGGACTATTTAATACTTTCCAATTAAGAAAGAAAGTCCAATCTCTCATGTCATCATGGGTCCTAGGATTAGCGATATCTCACATCAGTAGTAAGTGCACCCGACTACTGGTAACCTCAAAGTGAAGGGCGGTCTTCCGTCGAGTGACTCTACTAACCTCGCATCACTAACCTACTAAGTCTAGTTAACCATCCTAAGTCTTTACTTATACTATCTTAGGTTGATATTGGACTTGGCTTACTAATCCCCTTTTTATTTAAGGCAATAAGATTTACCTTAAATACTTATCTACCCATAAATCTCTTTTTAATGTTCACAAATGTCAATTTGTCCATAAAATCATAACGGATATTTCCTAAGACATTTATGTATGATTATTAATTTCAAATTAATAACCTTTTTATATCTATTCCATTTTTATCAGTCTTATTAATCCATTTGTCTCTATTAATTGTAACCCTTAATTTAATACTATCTATTATTTCTTTCTAATTGCCCATTAATTTAGGTTACAATCTTTCATTTTCTATTAATTGTTATTTATAGTGTGTTTATGTTTCTTTCCCGCTTACCATTTTATTCCACATTGACATGTTTATTGAGCTTGCAGGAATGATTATTGATGTCTCCCAAATCAGAACTGTGCAATGGTAGTAGATTTATAATATTTGAGTTTGGTATGTATTAAAGCACACCTTATTAAATAAATGATTACTTTGATAAGTTATATTAGTAAATTATATCCTATACATTTAGTAGTGTTGTATATTTATCAGATGAAAATGTGTATTAAATTGGTAGTTATCGTATTTTTGTATATTTATGATAGTTTAGGTTAGGTGCCTAAGTAAAATTTCACCTAGGGTTAGTAAATCAACCTAGGAAATTTTAAATGAAACTACCTTAATTTGATAAATAAAAATGGATAGGATAAGACATCATATCTTCGACCAGGGTTCTGGGTGATATTAATTTTGGTGTGGTTAAGTTTTGTTATATGTTTGGCTTTCGTTGTATTTTTCCATCCATGGAATTTCGAAGACGAAATTCATTTAAGGGAGAAAGAATGTAACGACCTGTAATTTTTGAGTCTTCGAATTTGAATATTTAATTTAGTTAAATATTTGAATTTGATTTTAAATATAATAAAATATATGTTTCAAATAACTGCCCGATTTTTGGTGACGTATTTTTAAATTAATTCATATGATTTTTCAATAATTTTTAATTTGGAAAATAATTAAATATTCGTTTGACTCATTTTGTGGCAAACATCAGTATTGTTGAAACTTTAAAGAATAAGTTAACCGATGTATTTTATTGTTGATTTATGATCACGTCACATTTTGATGCACGGTCATATTTTTATCTCTGTCGTTCACGGCTCGTACGCGAATGTGGTATTGTGTAGCGGAACTAACTTTTTCAAAACAAAAATTTACATAAATATACACACGCACACAACCATTATCCTTTGTTTCTTACCTTCTTTCTTGCACATGTTTCTAGGTTGTTGACTTTTATTTACTTAGCTACGAAGTAAATTAGTTTATATATATGAACAATCATGCTAGGGTTGTCAACGGGTACTTTCAAATACAAATAGTGTCATATCCGCATCCGTATTCGAAGCCATTTTCGGATATCGGATATCCGTATCCGTTTAATTTTTGGATATGGACGGATATCAGATATATATTCTCTCCACCTATAATTAATAGATTTAAAAGAATAAATGAAAAAAAAATTGATTAACATAAAATTGTTTTAGTACTAATGCTTATAAAAAATCAAGAAATAAAAAATATGATGATAAAAAGCAGTTTTGTGCATCGAATATTCATTTATACACACATTATATGAATTATTTACTTGATAAAATAGTAAATGTCAACCTTTCGATGTCTTAAAATATACATAATCTCAACTACTAACTTGATAAAAGTCGGACGGATAATTATCGGATGCGGATACCATCATATCCATATTCATATTCGTTTTTTGGATTTTGGATATTTTTTTATTTTTTGGATACGGATACAGACGGATTTCGGATTTTTTGGGTATCCATTGACAGTCCTAATTCATGCAAGAGGCATTTGGGCACACGGTTGGACAAATTTACACTTTTTTCCATTTTCTTCATTGCATACAAAATAAGACAGCAACCCCATTTCCAACTTTCAATTCATAAATCAAATAACTTCAAATACAAAAGTATTCGCCAAAACATCCAATATGGAAGTTGTAGAGGATGAGGAGAGCTATGTTTTTCATTATCGTTGCACTCAAAATGGTGGCATGTGGACATCATGGTGGTTGAAAGTGCTGGCAGGAAAGATGTAGGTTCGAGCTTCATAAGGGATGTCGAGCTGGCAATGAAGAAGTCTGATGCATTGGGGTCGTGACGTGTGACGCACTGGCGAAGTCGACTGTGTTTTAGTGAAGCGAAGAGGGAGATATGGAGGTTGAAAGGTTGGCCTTCGGTTTGTGCATGCATGGCCAAATATAGCATGCACGTGTAGGCATTTCAAATGAAGATGAGGGGTGCGGTCTGGGTGTAGTGTTTTAGGCCATGGGCCTTGTTTTGGAAGTGGAGTGAGATCAGTTAAATAAGTAATTTAGTTAAATTAATTTAGTTAGTTTAATTAGTTTAATTAGTTTAAAACTTTGAAAATTAATATCTCACCCATAAGAAGTCTGTTTGACCCACGGTCTTCGATATTTTGGATTCGTATAAACGAATAGAACATGGTAATATAGTTAATTGACACATTTGGTGAAGTATAAAATATTGATAAAACATTAGTGATTGAATTTAATCCCAAATATCATAGTTAAATAATTTATACTTCGTTTGTGATAATTAATTAGCAGAATAAAATATCGTTCTGTTATTATAAATTGAATATATTATTTTGGACATCTTTTGAGTAGAATAAATCTCTGTTATACTATTATATTAATTTATTTGTTACAATGATGTGTTCGCATTTATTATTGGTTATTGATGTGTTCATTATTTATTATGGATGTTTATTTTTTGTTTGGTTGTTTGGATTATGCTCGACCAGTTTATGGGCCACTAACCTCCATTGTTTTTATGGGTTGGGTAGAAAACAATTGTAAACTAACACCTTGTGATTTATTTCACAATTTGAGTATAAGGTGTTTAGCGATAATATTAGTTTATTAAATTATTATAATTAGTTATAATAATTTAATATTTAAATTTTGAACTTCAATTTAAATAAGTTGCTTTGAAAAGTAACTAATCTGTGTGAAAGTGTTTTCCTTTACAATATTTTTAAAGTAAATATTTTAGGAATAAATATTAATTAAAATGTTTTGTTAAAAGATATTTATAAAACTACCTTTTATTTGAACTTAAAACCCGGTGGTTTTGAAATCATTTTTAAAAGAGTTTTTGAAATGATTTTGGAAAGAAATAATAATAGTATAATTTGAAGTATTTGGGAAATATTATTATTTTGGTAAGAGTTTGGATTTTGTTCCACTAAATATTTGCAAAGTGTTTTACAAATATTTTTATTTATTACGGTGAATGACTAAAACCAAAGGCGATTGGGAGTTTCCCCATCTTGGGACTCGTCAGATATATTTGTTTACTCTATTGTGTTTAGAAGGTACCAGAATACCACTAGAGGCTCCATTTTTTGTTTAGAGTTATACCATGCTCGAAAAGGGGGACGCACTCATCGACTCATTATTGGCAATAGTTATGATATCTTACTTTTTGGAAATATTTTAGAAAAATATATTTTGAATAGAAAAGCCCGGGTATTTAGTTCTAAATTACCTTTTGAAAAGAATTGAACAATCAAGCCTAAATGGGTAGATTTGGATACTACATTTGCATGTATTATGCTATGTAGTTTGGGAATTGCACCGTTGTTTGTGCATCATAGCCTCCTTGAGTCCCATTTGTGGTAGGAGAGCTACGTTGGTTTGATTCTGTATCTAATTAGGTAACCAATTAGACGGGGGTACGTAGGCAGTCACAAGTGGTAGTGATGCAGCCCTAATAATAATATAACATTTTCCTTATTCAATTTTTGCGATTTATAGTGTGTTTATGTTTCTGTCCTACTTACCATTTTATTCTGCATTGACATGTTTATTGGGTTTGCAGGAATGACTATTGTTGTCTCTCACATGAGAGCCATGCAACGGTTTATTTATAATATTTGAGTTTGGTATGTATTAAAGCACACCTTGTAGAATAAATGATTACTCTAATAAGTTATATTATTAAATTGTATCATATACATTTAGTAGTATTGTATATTTATCAGACGAAAATGTGTATTAAATTGGTAGCTATCATTTGCTTATTTTTAACGGAACAGTTTTCGGCGATTTTGACTGATCTGAAAATCCGGATCGTCACACATGCACATAAAGCTTTCAAAATCACTTTCAAATCACAGTAAAGTTTAAAGAAGTATTTCGCCAGTTTCAATAAATTTATAAACTTCAAAATAATTTCTTTCTATTCTATACCATAAAATATAAGATAAAACCCTTACTTCATATATGGAATCATTAACAAAATATATTAAAAATCACTTAATATCACTTAGAAAGTTAATAGCACTTAGGAATCATCTCGTGCTAGAATAGATAGGATATTTCAATGAATTATCAAATGTTGAATACATATTTCATTAATTAAAATACATAGAATACACTTTTAAAACTCTTACTTAAACTTATAAATCATAAAATATACTTTAAAACACATAAAACATTAATTAGAAAACATCTCCCATTTTTTTTAAATTATAAAAGATTTTTAAACAATTATTAAAATCCAAAATAAATTTCCATTAATAAATTAATAACTTTAAATATATATATTAACCTTAAATTTTTTATAAAAATTTTGTTCATAAATTTTTCATATTTATAATGAGTTAAGTGAAATTTTTCAAAATTATATTTCATTTTAATTTTTTAATTTTTCAAATAAACAAAGGTCCAAAGGCCAGTGTATTGTCTTGCAAAATTGTAGGTCGTGCACTCGTCCTAGGCATAGTTAGACCATTCTATGTCCAGAACAATAATGTTCCTGGCCGCATGGCTTGATTCTAGCAGCTTCGACCATTGGTTCTTCCTTCTCTCCTCCCAATCTAGACTATAGTCCATCCACTACACACCATCAATCCCAAAACCACTTCATTTTGCACAAATTCAATCAAAGAGCAAGCAAAACTATTAAGTTCTAGAATAGAAAACCATCAATCCCAAAACCACTTCATTTTGCACAAATTCAATCAAAGAACAAGCAAAACTATTAAGTTCTAGAATAGAAAGCAATACACAATTCATAATATACATCAAACAACAATTAATTCTAATATTTCAGACATAATTGTGAGTGTAATTAACTCACCTTACCTTAATGATGCTTCAACTTTCTCATTGCTATCCAAAAGCTCACTTTTCCCCTTATTCAACAATTCCCATAACTCCAAAACTTGATCAATTTCTCAACTTCTTCATGCTTATTAGTGTAGTGAGGTGTTGAGATGAACATATTTTAATTTTGGAAATATAAGAATTTATTTGATTTAATTTTTATTTTAGAAGGAAGAAGAAGAAGTGGGTTTCATAATTTTTAAAAGTAGATGAATATCCGTAAATGAAAATATGAAGAAGGGATGATTTCTAAACTTTGAAATGCCTAGACATATACATGGTAGATTATAGGCTTGCATATTTGGGCTTGGGCTTCATGTAACACTAAATAAGTATTTTCTTCTTCTTTTCTTGTCATTAACAAAACAACTTTCTACTCAACTTAAATCATTATAAAATTTCAAATAAAAATAATATTTATATTTACTTAGCATAATAAAAATTTATGAAATTTAGTCCACAAATTATTTTTATTCTTATTATTTATTCAAAATCTCTATATTTGACTCATTATAGTAAAAATTTATTTATTAACTCAAATCAAGTTTAATTTTCAATTAAAAATTATTTCTTACCTAAATCTACATTTCTCATTCACTATATAATTTTACAAAATATTACTTCCAATATTTAACTAACTTTAATTTAATTATTTCTTAATTACATTCTAGGCCAATTTATTAAATAAATTCCTAGTATATCAAAATCTATAAAATTATTTAATTTCTTTTAATAAATTTAAAATCATTTTAAACTCAAAAGTATTATCAGTATTAATTTAAATAATTAAATTCCTCATTTATTACTAATTCATAATTTTAAAACATTAAATTTCATCAATAATTTATTCCATAATCTTTTTAAATAATTTTTCCTAAAAAGATTAGATTTCATATAAATATTTATTATTAAACGCCAATATTTCCAAACAATTCAAGATTATTACCATTTTAATCTCTTAAAATCCATATTAATTAATTAAGTCACTATTACTAATTTTAATTAATTACTTCTCGGCATCGAGTTGTTATGGGTCTATGGTACAAAGACTGAAATAATTGATATTCGCATTCTTTTGTGCTGTATCATTACAGTAATGATCGAAGATGGAAGAAAATGGTATTTAGAATGCTTTTGTTGTTTGATATCACTGTAAAAGTGATGATCTGAGTTGATTTATGGATGGTTGTCATTAATTTGACATTGTAGGCAACGTTTCATCGCAAATGTTTATTTTGTAGACAATTTGGATTAGTTTGAAGATGGGTGTCGTTGACTTGGTGTTTCAAGTAACGTTATACCATTTGTGTTATATGGCTTAGATTTGGATTTTGTTCTCCAAGCAAGCGATCATCGTCTTATCGTATATGTTTTTAGGTGATAGTTATAGGTTGTCGATACTTAGGTGATAGTTACAACTAGAAGTATATGGTTTGGATTAGGAGTGACATGAGGCTGATAACATGTTCACTATGCTAGGACATCATCCCTTTTTCTAATGTTCCTAGATATGTTTTGGTATGATGTTACTATGATTATTTTGTATCATGACGATTTGGTTTTTACGGTGAGATGCCGTTTCCATTGAGTTGTCTTGTCCATGGTATGAAAGAAAAATAAGTTAGCAGAAAGATATTTTGGAAAACATACCATTAGTTGGTTATACAAAATTATTATGTAAGCCTAGATTTTTCAATTATAAAGGGTAATTGCGCTTGGACATTTTATTGTAGTGGATATCCCAGTCTAGATCTGGTATTTAGATTATATAAGGATATGTTTTGTAGTATGATTGATGAGTATGTAGAAGTGTTCAGATATAGATCGGTATCAAGATCACATGAGTTTGAATTATCGATGGATGTGATGAAGTACTTGGAATTGTATGAATAGACATGATATGCAAGAATAAAGAATTGATTAGATTGTGACCTTTATTTGTAAAGAAAGCAAATTGGATAAGAATTATATGAGAAGTACTTCTAACAGATCTAGACAAATAATTTTGAACTATTGGAATAGAACAGATTTGAGGGATTGAAGAAAGGAGGTCCTGGATTGAATGTATACAAAGGTAAAATAGGAAAGTACCACCGATTGGTGTGAATTTAAGTGATCCATGATAATTGAAGAAAATTTATTGGAAAGGTCAAGGGTAAAGGTACTATAGTGCACACAGAAAGGACGAAGAGATGATTTTGTGGAAAGTAGAATTTAGAGGTTTGAATATAACTTTAGCAAGGAGTAGATAAATTCTTTTCAATCATCCCATCGGATTGGGTAGGATCTATCTATTCAAATAAACTCATTGGGAGTGGGGCTTAAAGATGCATGGTTTACATTGCATATGAGGTGCATATGAAAGATGTATTGTATAATCAATCTTTTAAACACTATAACTATCTTAGGTTAGAATTCCAGTTAGATTTAGGATTTTGATTGCTATGGTTGAACTAGTTGAATACAGTAGGATTTTTCATGTTTGGATGCTTGCTTGTAGAATGTCATAGAACATAGGATGACATATTTGTATAGTTGAGGAGGCGATACTTTGGGAATCAAACTTGTTAGGTATTTGGAAAAGTGATATCATAATCATAATGATACCACTTAAGTTAGATTGGAAATTGTGATGAAAGATACGTTATGTTCACCAAGTTAAGAAACCAATCATTTTACTGTTCTCAGGCGAAAGAAGGAATAGTTTAGTGATTCAGGTTATTTCAGGAATACTATAGGAATGATTCCATATTGCGTATGTGCATATAGGAAATGGTATGAAAGGCCGCACTTCAGTATGAGCCACGATTGTGCTAAGACTATCCATTATTGTGCATTATGGAATTATTTATTTGAGTTACTAGCGTGGATTGTAGAAGTAGTAGATATCCACATACACTTTAAGTTAATGTTTAGGAAATACTTTATGCCAATAGCAAAGTTTGTTAGGTTGTATCAGGAAGAACGATTTGGTTAAGGGTACATTAAAAGTGGAGAAGTAGGTTCGATCTTTTCATTAACTCCTTTTTAAAACATTTTCCAATACTTGATTGTTAGTTTAGTTAGTATCTAGATTTGGTTGGATTATTGCTAGGGATTCATTATTGTTTTTGCTTTGGTTACTTAGTTTGGTTGGATAGATAAGACAGAGGTGATTTTTTATTCATGTTATGGATTATGCTATAATCTTAGTGTGTTTTATATGCTTGAATTCTTATGGTCTTTGATGTATGTATTTACCATATGTTATGTTGAAGTGATAGTTTATTGCATACATATAGTTCACATGTTCACCCTAGGATGCTTGCATACATGTCTTGTATGTCATATCATCTTATTCACATAGGAGGGTACGACTGATAGATATTTACATCTATATAATGTCGCATGCATACATATTCTAATGCTATGCTATTGATTGCATTTCATAAAGTACACAAGTACTACTATGAATATTTTTATATGCTGGTGAACATAGACCTATCAATGAATTTGATTATGTATTTATATGGTATGTATGGATGTTATTATATGATTGCTATCTTTGTTTGTATGAATGGCTACTTCTGAATGGGTGATAGCATAATTGGTCGCTAGGATTGTGAGTTGTATATCGGTGACAAGAAAATATGGGAGCAAGCGAATTGCATTCTTTACCCTTTAGGAATTTCGAGGATGAAACTTTTATGAAGGGGGAAAATGTAATACCCATGTATTTAAATAATTAATAATATTGGATTTTAATTGATAATTCAATTATTATAAATATCAAAAAGGAAAAATGGTCATTTTTCTAACATTGAAATTTTATGATGGGGATTGTGCCATTGCGACCAACTCATTTTTCTAATTCATGTCATATATAAAACTTATTCGATTTGGAGGTTATAAGAGGGAGATACAAGTGAAATGGGTCTCGGGTTTTAATAGGCTTTGGATTGAAATAAATATTTGAATTTCCAAACGACGCTTCCTTCCGGTTACAAATAGGCCTAGGCCAACAACCATACATTCTTTTCCGAGATATTTCTTCCTGTTCAAGTCCTCTCTTCCCTCTTTTTCTTCAATACTTCAAAACCCAATATCTCACTTAAATGTTAGCAATATTAGATGAAACCAATGGCAAATCGGAGATTGTGAATATTTTTAAGATCCAATATCATTTGGATGGAAAAGCTTGGGGAACCATAGGCGCAACAGTTCAGACAATGAAGGATTTTGGGATTTAATTATCATATTTGAGTGAGGGAACCCTTTCAGTGATTATATAATACAATCAGAGTGTTAAAGGATTGCTAGGGGTCTGACTAGAATCAAATAATGAA
This sequence comes from Allium fistulosum, assembly GCA_030737815.1. NCBI lineage: Eukaryota > Viridiplantae > Streptophyta > Magnoliopsida > Asparagales > Amaryllidaceae > Allium > Allium fistulosum. The sequence continues at coordinate 1,137,229,070 of CM060904.1, forward strand.
ATTTTATCAAATACTAATTGATGAGTTTGATAATAAAGAAGATAATTGGAGTTAACAGTAATTAATATTAGATGAGGATATTGCTTTAAAATTGGTTTTGGATGAATATATGCATGAGTTTGATGTTAAAAACCATAAGATGATCTATATAGAGGTATAAACAAGAGCAAATGAAGTATATTACGTTAGAAATTGAGTTAAGTAAAGAAAGAAATGAATGAATGAAATGACAAAACTAAATAGAAGAATGATGCACAAGAGGAGGCCAAACTGGCCTACGACTGTTCATGATCAGTGGTTGATCCACCAGTGGACTGGGGGGCAATTTGGGCCCACCATGAACCTAGATCCAACAAGGCATATTCGATCAGGGTTTGCTCTATAGAATTAGGGCATCAAGTGTAACTTCGGGGTACTTTGGAGGAGGCAATGCAGTATGATTGTGATAGGCAAGATATATATGTGTCATTGAATTTACATGTGTTAGATGTGTATGAGATTTGATATTTGATTGTTTATTGATGTTTAGATATTATCGAGACCGTATAGTCGAATACTGGATATTATGCATGTATACTATTCTATCGACTTGTTGAGTAATTATTTATGAGGCTCGTATTATGTGGGGAATAGTTATCCAGGAAAATAGTTGTTCACTTAGTATTTAAAAAGAAAATAGTTATTCCAAGAACATGGTTAGTCCTTTTGTATCTGAGTTAGTCATTTATGACATAGTTGTTCTGGAGAAATGGTTATTCCCTATATGGTAACGTATAAGTCGATCTAGGAATTAGTGTTCCCTTAGTAATGTAGATGTTGACCTTACCAGATGAGTATATATAAATTTGCGTATAGTGTAAGATGAGCTGCAGTATGACCTTAGTTAAGTAGTTGACCTAGGCATACTGTCAATATTACTCCTCGGGTGCAAGTAGGTAAGTTAAGGTCGTTGTATATGGGTTAGGAGACACTAATGATGTTTTACCAGTCTTTTTGTAGTATATATGAGATGGACTTGTTTCACTTATTCAGAGTATCTCTGACCCACTCCTATTTTTCTTGTTATTTGTATCACTAGATTGAGGGACCCCGATGATATGATGGAGCTTGTGACAAAGACTTTGTATTATAATATTGTATAAAATTTAAATATAACATAGTACCACTATATTCATGTGTGTTATGGGTTGGGATTTATTGTACAGATCTAACTATGTATTCGAATCTATGTTGAATATAAGATGTTTTATATTATCTATTTCTCCTTCCGCTATGAGTTTAGAAAGTTTATAGTTAGAATTAATTTTGTTTTCTTGTTATCATATCATAACGACTTACCATTTACATTCTTTAAGTTGTTAACGTCGGTTTAGGCATTAAATCAAATGGACAAAAAAGGAAGGGTTGTTATAGAAGACCTATTCGAATTATAGAGAGTAATGTCAAGAGGCTTCGAAATAAGGTTGTTAAGCTTGTTCAAGTCCAGCGAGGGTAAAGATACTGAGAATAGTACTTAGAGTCAGAGGGAAGATCCGTGCTTTTAATGTGAAACATTTTACCTGTATGACTCTATTTGCACAAAGTATTTTTTTTCATATTTAATTAACTAGAACTACATGCTAGTATAGAAATTAATTTGTATTGCTATGGCTGGTTCGTGAATTTTGCTTATTTTAATGTTGACATGTATGGGCACGTGAGCGTTATTGCGGACACATTGTTCCACTTCTAATGATTTTGGGGATGAAATCATTTTAAGCGGGAGAATGTAACAACCCATAATTTTTGTTTAGCAATTAATAGAAGATTTGAGCAAACTAATGATTTAAAAGGATAATTTTTAAAGATGAATGAATTAGGACTCGGGACCCATTCTATTAAATTTGTAATGTAGTTTTTATGAAATACATATTAAGTTTGTTAAAATCGGATAAAATATGTAAAATGAGAAGAAAAGAGACATTAGGGGCAAAATGATCATTTGACCGGAATTTTACTATAAAATTTTGAAATGAAAATCCTTCCTCTTTGTCTCTTCATTCTCTCTTCCACTCCACTTATGTGAAAAAGAATTCGTTCTCTCTTCCCCTCCACTTATGTCAAAAAGAATTAAAGTTTCTTTAATTCAAATCATTATAACTTTTGCAAATCTCAACCAAAAATCTCAAATGAATTATTTAAATTCAATCTAGAAGACTCTCTATCTTTTCTACAAATATATACTATCAAGTTTGTATTTTGGAGAAGATCGAGATCGATTTCAGAAATCATAGGAAGGCTCTAAAATTGGTTTCATTGAGCTTGGATTTCTTAAAGATTAGGTGAGTGGGATCTATTCTCTATACTCTACGATTAGTAGATATGTTAAAAATTGTGTTTTGAGGCTAATGTTAGTTAGGGCCTGAGTAATGAAATTGATTTAGAATACTAAAGATGAGGATTTTGTTAAATAATTGTTTTAAAGTATAAATTCTATGAATTGATGTGTTAGGAATCAAATGTTATTTGATATGAATATGTAGTCAATTATTGATTGAAAGGTTGCTAAAGATTGTATTGAATGGTATTTGAAGTTGTCATTGAATGATAGAGTGTGGAGTTGTTAAATTGTTGGTAAAGCATTCCACTCTGATTCATCGAATTACCATAAAGGGAGTTCGTCTTATGACGGATTGTCGAAGAGGTGAACTCGAGTGTGGGGCATAGTAGGCAACATAAGGTCGTGAAGTGGTAACGATGTCGAGGCAAAGGAAGTCGAGATGATAGTTGAGTGGATTTTAAATGGTGGGATAAATTTCCTTACGGAAATTTAACCTATCCAGGTTTAGTCTCACACCTCTACAGTTGATCAGTCAACTGAAACTGATAGGGTGACAATATGTCGATTGATTAAGGGAGCAAAGGTATGGTTTTGAACAAAACGAATTTGGCTATTTTGGGCCTAAAACAGTCGGCTGGTCCTACCCAACAAGTCAACCGATGAGAAGGGGAGTCAATTGGTTGGAGTTGACCAATCAATTGTTTAGTTGTAGCCAATTTTGGCTACATCAAATTGTTCGACTGAGCGATTGATCGAAAAGCTACTATTGGGGGATTTCTATGGATTCCTTCGAGGTGATTCGATGAACTTCGGGATGCGATATCTTTTGCCTACGAAGTCAGATTGAGACATGGTTTGGACCACTATTCATTATTTTTTAGGATAATGATCAAGGAATTTTTGGTATGTTTTGGAGTAATTTGATTTCAAGGCACATACATGACTCACTTTGATATGTATTCGGAAACCATACATTTTGAGACGGACTGAGAGGGCATATCAGAGGTGTTGCATGACATTAAGGTCACTAGTGACATTGGAGACTTGTTACGATTAGTATGGTAATTCTTATAGGGTTCTCCATCGGTTTTGAGACATGATGACTAGGGTATTATTACTATATGATTCCATACGATGTTATGTTTACGGAGTAAGTCCGTACCTCTTGGTTTTGACCTTGGGTTAAATATTGATCGACGATGGGTATTGGCCTTATATTGGCGTCATGCCTAATTTTAGTCTTATATTAGTGACTACATATAGTATTGGTCTTTTACTAGTGACCATATTTAGTTTTAGTCTTACATTAGTGACCATACATATCATTGGTCTTACCTTAGTACCATATGCGTTAGGGCGTGGTAGCTTTTGTTTTATACTATTGACCACATTTGTTAGGCTTTGGCCTTACTGGGAGTTCCGTAGTTCTTTATTTGGTTTATGATTGATGTCATGATGTTTTAGATATGATAGTTTTTCATATAACATAGCATGATAGTAAAAAATGTGCTAACTTGTTGGATGCAACTTGAGGCGTGGCTTCGTAACCCCGAGTAGTACCACTTGGTATTATTCTTGATATATTAGCATATTAGTAATCATGCAGATCTCTGATATTTACTTTTCACCAAATTTTATGTTTAACCATCTCTTTGTTGTTTCTTTTTTATCTGTTCTTTAACTAGTTGACAAAAAGATGGGGATCTCAGCTAGCTGGAGGCAATTCAAAAACCATAGCTATATTATCACTACGATCATTTCTATTTAGTTTTTTGTGTATTGACAAGAAGACTTATGTATTGTTTTGAGACATGTATTCAAATAGGATTTGATGTATCATTTACACTTGGTACTATGATGTTGGACCTTATGTCCCTTTATATGATATGCATCTAGTCTTCTGTATGTTTATGCTGATATTATATATATCATTCCACTTTGAGAACTTCAGTTCTAATAGATATGCTCTATGATATTTATTGTTAATCTTACCCTTAATGAAATGTCATCTGTAGCACCATTGTAGAATTTGGTTGCTTGTATTCATGGATTTTAGGAGTTACGAGACGCATCATTATGTTGAATATGCGTGTATATGATTTTTGTTTGATGATAATAAACATATATACATTCATTTAAATGTATTTGATATTGTACTATTTTATTTTTCACAGATAAAATAAATATTTGCTGAATAAAATAAATAACACAGAATTGGAATTCAAACGAATATTTTATTCAACAAATATTTATTACAATTTTGATAGTATAATTTCAAGCTCTCACTATAACTATACAATTTCAGTCATAATACAATTACATCACAATTTCATAGTTACATCAGTTCCTCACTACATATCACTCACACTCGTATTTATCTTCAACTTCATTCCAATGTGAATCCATCATCTGAGCAATCTGCAGAAATATACATTGACGCAGTAAAATTGAAAAGGAAATGTTTTTGCAGTATAAAATAAATGTGATTTTTGAAAATAATATTTGCCTCAGTTATTTGGGTTGTTCGTCATCATTTATATTTGAATTCATCACACACGAACAATGTGACATGCATAGTGTATCACTGTACATGCCACAAGGCCGTGCACACCGATATACACTTGATAATGCTACAGGGACAGCTGAGCACAAGGTCAAACCCAAATAAAAGACGGTTTCAACTCAGGTGCAATATAAATAATGTCACAACAATCAGTACAAGGTCAAACCCAAGTATAAAACTGGATTCAACTCAAGCGAGACTCAATATGTACAGCATGAACCAGATGGCACCAGATCAGAAGGTTAAAGTGAACCAAGACCAACAGCAATCTATACAACACTACAAAGGATGATGCCATTACCAGAGATGCCAACAATATCAAGACCAACCAGAACAGATGTTGAGATTCAAATACATCAGGTCAGAGATCAAAAGATGGGAGTACACAAAGACAAAGACAGTGAAATGCACAACTCTAATGCAAACTCAAGTGAAACAGATGTGGGTGCAGACTCAAGTCACAAGTACAAGAACGCAACAACCACAATTCTAACAGAGAAGTGCACAAGTGCACATATAACAGAGAAGTGCACAAGTACAGATTCAAACAAGTCCACACTGCAACTCCAACATATCAGAGAGTAGTTCAAGTGACAAATACACCAATGAACAAAGTCAGTGCACAATGAACAAATACAAGCTAGATGGTGATACAGCAATGGTGTACATACATATCAAAGTGCAACAGAGCTACAAAGTGAAACTGTGTAGTAAACAACCAGACAACTTTCAAATTCAAATGCACTAAGAAGTTCAAGTTAAACCAACCAGAGAAGATGGCCAGAGACGAAGCTCACAATGTCTAGAAAGTCGAAGTCAACCAGAAATTCACAAAATCAAAAATGGTCAAAGTCAACACCGTGATGACCAAGTGATCAAAGCCAAAGCCGTGACCATCATGAAATTAAATCAACAACGTGTCAACCAAGAATCACAAAATATACGTGTATATACGAAACACAAATCGAAGTCAGAAACGTGATGACCAGGGAAAGTTTGAACAGTTCAAATTCAACACCGTGGATATCAAGAAAAATATATACGAGTTGAACCAGTCATAAATCATCTCAAACGTTCAAACAAAATCAAGTGGCCAAGCAAAATTAGTTGACAAATTCAAAGAAATCAAATCAGACGAAAATCAAGGATTTCGACTCCTATATAAACCCATCATCATCGGCAATAAATAGCATCGGATTCAAGCAATCAATCGAGAAAGCAAAAGGGACAGATAACATACCAGTCGAATTCGATCAAGTCGAAGTAACCAGCCAAGCTGTAAGACCAACAATCGAATAAATCAATCATCTCAAGGCAAGCAGGCATCAATCGAACGGAGCAACGAACACTCGAGGAGCAGCCGTGTGCAAGACGAACAAGCAATCGATCGACAAACGCAACAAACATCGAATCGTAATTCGATCGAGAATATATAGTCGGCATCTTTGAGTATCTTCACAAAAGCCCTAATTCCAGAATTGAGCAGAAGCCCTAAATCAGAGCAACAAAGGAACGAGATCGAGCCGAAGCTCCAATTCCAGAATTCGCCAGCTCTAATCTCAAAAGGAAGACGAAGCCGAAGCCCTAGTTTTTAGAATCGCCATTATCTCAACAAAAATGAAAGCAGGCCAGAGCAAATGAACAAAAGGGATCGGGCTGAAGTATTGTAGAAGAAAACTAAAGCGGGCCGACATATGTTTGGCAAAAGAAAAAAAGGGCCGATTTTTTTTTTCTTGTTTTTATTTGTGGGCTAGGGTTTATTTTATTTTAAAGGGCAAAATTGTTTTAAAATTTTCAATTTAATTTTTGCCCTTGTGTTCTTGTTTTAAAGTTTGTACTTTTCAAATTAAAACAGGGGTAAATGACCACCTAGGGTTTAGGTAGTGTCAGATTCTCTAGTTAGAATTAGTTCAGTGAGCAGGGTGTACGAGTTTGCAAAACTCTATAGGCGGTAGCAGGGTGTGCGAGTCTGTTAGAGTGTTTGTAAGCGGGAGACTGTTTAATTCTAATAGAAACCTGGGAATGCAGCAGTAGGCAGGGGTTGCCGAAGCTTTGTAAATTTTGTGTGTGATTTACTTTTCAGCATATTTACTTCTCTGCAGTTTGTTATTGTGTTTAATTCAGTAAATTCATGAAAATTTGCTATAACCCTATTCACCCCCCCAAGGGTTAATCTAGATCCTACAAGTGGTATCAGAGCCCGGTATTTTTCTTTAACTCTAGAGTCATGAATCCACCAAATAATGCTTTTTCTGAGGGGCAATCTATTGTTAGGCCACCCATGTTTAATGGGAATGATTATGCTTATTGGAAAGTTAGGATGGGTATTTATCTTAGTTTGGTTGATTATGATGTTTGGGATATTATTGATACTGGCTATAAATCTCCCACTATAACTGTTGGTGATACTGAGATTCCTAAACCTAAGGATAGGTGGGACGCTAACGATAAGAAATTAAAAACTACAAATGCTAAAGCCATGAATGCTTTGATCTGTGCTCTTGATAAGAATGAATTTAATAGAATTTCTCATTGTAAAACTGTGCAGGAAATTTGGCATACCTTGGAGGTGACACATGAAGGAACTTCTCAAGTCAAGGAGTCTCGTCTAGCCCTATTCAGCAATGAATACGAGAACTTTGTGATGGACAAAGGCGAGAGCATAAAGGACATGTTTGGACGCTTTTCATCTTTGGTGTATAATGCTAGAGTGCTTGGGAAGGTATTCACTGAGGTAGAGCTTGTGAGGAAGGTGCTACGAGTCTTACCAATGAACTTTGAGGCAAAAGTCACGGCAATACAAGAATCGAAAGATCTGAGTAAACTAAGCATAGAGGAGTTGATCGACAACTTGATGACATATGAGCTTGAGCTAAAAACAAAGGAGGAACGCAACAACTCCGAATCAAAGAAAAAGACGATTGCCTTAAAGAGCAAAGAAGAGAGCGATGAAGAAGAAGAAGATCGAATTGAAGAGCTTGCAATGGCTGTCAATAATCTTAGAAAATGGTCAAGATTTGGGCCATGCAAGAAGAAAAAAGATGGTAATAGATCAAAAGATTCTGACAATTTCGATAATGAATTGACTTGCTATAACTGCAATAAGCCTGGCCACTTCAAACAAAACTGTCCACTTCTCAAAAACAACAAAGGAAAGAAAAAGAAGAAGAAGGCCTTTGCAGCGACTTGGGATGATGAAGAAGGAGAGGAAGTTTCGAATAATAGCTCAGAGGAGGCTAATTTGTGTCTTATGACAAAATCAGATTCAGAAGCAAACTCGGAGGAATCTAGTGAGGTAAGTGACTATTCTTATAAAGAACTTGTTTTGATGTGTTGTGATCTTACTAAAACAATTGATACTCTTGATTCTAAAATTGAAAAACTGAAATCTGATAGGAGAGAACTTGTCCATGAAAATACTAGGTTAGAAACTGAACTTGAAAATATTCAAAACCTAGACCGTAAAAAATGCAAAATTTTAGATTCAGAATTATCAAAGCTTAAGAATATCTTTGAGAATCTTGAAAAAGAAAACTTGAGTCTTAAGGAAACCATTGACACTAGGAGAAAGGATTTTATAAATAGATGCACCTCACTTGTGACTGAAAACACAACACTAAAAACCAAAGTCCAAAATTTTGAGAAAAAACTCTGAATAACTTTTCAAGAGGAGAAAAATCATTCAACGTGTTATTGGGAAATCAACTTTTTGCTAACAACAGAAAAGGACTAGGTTTCGGGAAAACACAAGTTGATGATAATGCAAAAGGTAAGAGTGTCTTTGCTAGATGTGAAATAATTGGTGATCGTAGTCATAGGAACAAGAACACAAAATTTATACAAGTTTGGGCTCCTAAGAATTCTACAAACAAATTTCATGTCTATTGGAACAAGAATAAAAGGACAAAACAAGTTTGGGTGCCAAAAGGAACATATATTAATAGTTTTGGGTCTACTCAAACATATTCATCAAATTATTCTGCCACTAACAACCATGGACCTATAAAAACAAATAGGTCATAAAAATCTTTTACCGTGTAGGTATGGTGGCAGGCTAAGGAACAACATTAGTGTTATCTGGATACTGGCTATTCCAGACACACAACGGGCAACAAATTAACGTTCCTTAGCCTAGTATAAAGGTGACAGATTCACAATGGGCAAACAACGAAAGATTATCGTACAGGTAAAACAGGTAATAGTATTTATTTTAAAACGATAGATAAAATGTGAAAATCTGCACCATAATCTGAATTAAATCAGCCAGTTATGTGAAATGATTGATGATGTTAATTCTGATTTCTTTATTATTAACCAATCGTCTTTAAATAGAATTACTTGAAGTAATTATGATGGTTGACAGATTCTAATTACTTGATATGATCTTACATGACTTGCTCTTATTTATGACTTTTATTTGTGCTTAAAAGTTGACCAATCATTTTTTTATTGAACTTAATCTGTTTGGTCAAATTATGATGTTGATTGATTACTGATTTCTCATGCTATAAAAAGGTTTTTAAGAAATTGTTGAAATTGTTGAAACTTTATGAAATTGGTGAAACTTCAATAAATTGTTTTGAAATAATGATAATGGTTTAATGACTGTTAATCCTACGGTTTCTAAATCTGACACTATGATATTTGTTTGATGGTTAACACGACTTCAATTCAAAGTCAAGAAAATTTCGTTTAAAAATTGTTGAAAATAATTCTGAGATAATTTGTTGAAATTTCACGATCTGGTCTATGACATCCAACGAGTGAATATTGAGTGAAATTTAAAGACAGATGCAGATCACACTGGTAATGTAGTTGATAGAAAAATTACTAGTGGAACGTGATTATATTTCGAGACATTCATTTGCTGCATCATTTTTCAAAGAAAATGTCTGCATATTTTTCACTTGAAATAATTTCTATTTTAGCAAAAAAATTTCTTAAAAACCCCTTCTAGAAAATAATTTCTGTTGACCTTGTATCAGATTAGTTATTTAAGAAAATTTGATTTTATAACTATTTTTGAAATTGATTTTAACTGATCTGACCCCCTAATAATTATCTAAAAAGATAGATAGTAATTGAAAATAAGATGAGTGTTGATATTAATCATATATTATGACTTGAGAAAGTATAATTAGAAAATATCTTTAGAAATTTAAACAAGAGTTATAAAAACTTTTCGTTGATAAATATTCCATGATCATTTCTATTTCTATCATTTTTCTATCAACCATCACTCATCAAAAGTCAATATAGTATGTCAATATGTGGTAGTTTAAACAGGAAATCATTTGTGCTTCAATTTTATTATATTTCTAACAATAAATAATAATATCCAAAATATTCACTCTCATTTAAAAGTTCTCACGGTTATGCATGGGTGAATTACTTGGATTTTTGATTATGTGCTTCCATGCTCATTTAAAAGTCCTCACGGTTATGCATGTATGGAACGCAGATCAAAATTAATTGATTAAATAGACAAGTTGATTCTAATCCCATTTAAAAGTCCTCACGGTTATGCGTGGTTAGAAGATACTTGAATTCATTTTTAAAATAAAAATAAAAATTTAGAATACTACTAATCTCATTTAAAAGTCCTAACGGTTATGCATGGCTAGTAGATATTCAAATTTCCTGAAATAAATATACCACAAATAGACACAACTATATGGTTGTATTCGATGAAATCATTCATATCATTCTAAAGTGGAATATGCGTCAATTAAAGTATTTATGATTTTTGTTTGATTTTCTTATTGAAATTAATATTTACACTCGATTGAGCTTTAATATTGTATTAATGTCTATCACTATATCTCTATTTTTCTATTACTATTATTCTTTTGCTGATAACAAAAGGGGGAGAGAAAAGTTAAGATTTTGAAAATAAAGGTCAAAGATTTTCTAATTGCATCAAGGCTCATTTGAATATTTTATTCTCATGCATATATGTAGGGGGAGTATTGTGTAGAAAGAGAGCATTCAAATAGGGGGAGCAAATTGAATGATCAAATACGTTTAATATATTCAAAATCTTAAATATATGTTTGTTATCATCAAAAGGGGGAGATTGTTGAATATGCGTGTATATGATTTTTTTTTGATGATAATAAACATATATACATTCATTTAAATGTATTTGATATTGTACTATTTTATTTTTCACAGATAAAATAAATATTTGCTGAATAAAATAAATAACACAGAATTGGAATTCAAACGAATATTTTATTCAACAAATATTTATTACAATTTTGATAGTACAATTTCAAACTCTCACTATAACTATACAATTTCAGTCACAATACAATTACATCACAATTTCATAGTTACATCAGTTCCTCACTACATATCACTCACACTCGTATTTATCTTCAACTTCATTCCAATGTGAATCCAGCATCTGAGCAATCTGCAGAAATATACATTGACGTAGTAAAATTGAAAAGGAAATGTTTTTGCAGTATAAAATAAATGTGATTTTTGAAAATAATATTTGCCTCGGTTATTTGGGTTGTTCATCATCATTTATATTTGAATTCATCACACACGAACAATGTGACATGCACAGTGTATCACTGTACATGCCACAAGGTCGTGCACACCGATATACACTTGATAATGCTACAGGGACAGGTGAGCACAAGGTCAAACCCAAATAAAAGACGGGTTCAACTCAGGTGCAATATAAATAATGTCACAACAATCAGTACAAGGTCAAACCCGAGTTTAAAACTGGATTCAACTCAAGCGAGACTCAATATGTACAGCATGAACCAGATTGGCACTATATCAGAAGGTTAAAGTGAACCAAGACCAACAGCAATCTATACAACACTACAAAGGATGATGCCATTACCAGAGATGCCAACAATATCAAGACCAACCAGAACAGATGTTGAGATTCAAATACATCAGGTCAGAGATCAAAAGATGGCAGTACACAAAGACAAAGACAGTGAAATGCACAACTCTAATGCAAACTCAAGTGAAACAGATGTGGGTGCAGACTCAAGTCACAAGTACAAGAATGCAACAGCCACAATTCTAACAGAGAAGTGCACAAGTGCACATATAACAGAGAAGTGCACAAGTACAGATTCAAACAAGTCCACACTGCAACTCCAACATATCAGAGAGTAGTTCAAGTGACAAATACACCAATGAACAAAGTCATTGTACAATGAACAAATACAAGCCAGACAGTGATACAGCAATGGTGTACATACATATCAAAGTGCAACAGAGCTACAAAGTGAAACTGTGTAATAAACAACCAGACAACTTTCAAATTCAAATGCAATGAGAAGTTCAAGTTAAACCAACCAGAGAAGATGGCCAGAGACGAAGCTCACAATGTCTAGAAAGTCGAAGTCAACCAGAAATTCACAAAATCAAAAATGGTCAAAGTCAACACCGTGATGACCAAGTGATCAAAGCCAAAGCCGTGAACATCACGAAATAAATCAACAACGTGTCAACCAAGAATCACAAAATATATGTGTGTATACGAAACACAAATCGAAGTCAAAAACGTGATGACCAGGGAAAGTTCGAACAGTTCAAATTCAACACCGTGGATATCAAGAAAAATATATACGAGTTGAACCAGTCATAAATCATCTCAAACGTTCAAACAAAATCAAGTGGCCAAGCAAAATTAGTTGACAAATTCAAAGAAATCAAATCAGACGAAAATCAAGGATTTCGACTCCTATATAAACCCATCATCATCGGCAATAAATAGCATCGGATTCAAGCAATCAATCGAGAAAGCAAAAGGGACAGATAACATACCAGTCGAATTCGATCAAGTCGAAGTAACCAGCCGAGCTGTAAGAGCAACAATCGAATAAATCAATCATCTCAAGGCAAGCAGGCATCAATCGAACGGAGCAACGAACACTCGAGGAGCAGCCGTGTGCAAGACGAAGAAGCAATCGATCGACAAACGCAACAAACATCGAATCGTAATTCGATCGAGAATATATAGTCGGCATCTTCGAGTATCTTCACAAAAGCCCTAATTTCAGAATCGAGCAGAAGCCCTAAATCAGAGCAACAGAGGAACGAGATCGAGCCGAAGCTCCAATTCCAGATTCGCCAGCTCTAATCTCAAAAGGAAGACGAAGTCGAAGCCCTAGTTTTTAGAATCGCCATTATCTCAACAAAAATGAAAGCAGGCCAAAGCAAATGAACAAAAGGGATCGGGCCGAAGTATTGTAGAAGAAAACTAAAGCGGGCCGACATATGTTTGGCTAAAGAAAAAAAAAAGGGCCGATTTTTTTTTTCTTGTTATTATTTGTGGGCTAGGGTTTATTTTATTTTAAAGGGCAAAATTGTTTTAAAATTTTCAATTTAATTTTTGCCCTTGTGTTCTTGTTTTAAAGTTTGTACTTTTCAAATTAAAACAGGGGTAAATCACCACCTAGGGTTTAGGTAGTGTCAGATTGTCTAGTTAGAATTAGTTCAGTGAGCAGGGTGTGCGAGTTTGCAAAACTCTATAGGCGGTAGCAGGGTGTGCGAGTCTGTTAGAGTGTTTGTAAGCGGGAGACTGTTTAATTCTAATAGAAATCTAGGAATGCAGCAGTAGGCAGAGGTTGCCGAAGCTGGGTAAATTTTGTGTGTGATTTACTTTTCAGCATATTTACTTCTCTGCGGTTTGTTATTGTGTTTAATTTAGTAAATTCGTGAAAATTTGCTATAACCCTATTCACCCCCCCTTCAGGGTTAATCTAGATCCTACACATTACAGTAATGGTTGTTGAGCACCCTAGTGCAATAGAATATCTAAGTTAATGTTTATAATATCCCTAGGTAAGCAAGAATGTTATGTAACTTTGTTGAGAACCCTCAAGTGATAGACTGACTCCCTTTAAGATATCATAAAATGATTACAACAAGAAAAAGTATTTTTGGTGGCACACAAAAAAACACTACCAAAACTTACGGTAGCATTTTAATGAACGCTGCGATAAAACCCGCAACTAAAAAATCATGGATTTTTAGTTGCATTTATTTCAACGCCACTATAAATCCTTTTATTGCAGCGTTTCTGAAAAGCCACCATAACTCTTTTTGTAGCATCGTAAAAAGACCACCAATAGGCATTTTGGTGCTACTAATTGAGTTTCAACTTTACCCTTGCTTTACGGTTGCATTTACTCGACCCCACTATATGTATTTCTGTAGAGTTTTTAAAACGCTTAAAAGTTGTTGATTATTTTGCAGCATTTTTTCATGCTATTATTCCTTGTTAATGGTCTATTTTGCTTCTACTATATCAATCAACAATCACTCACAAAATCATCATATTCAAACAATTAAAACAACATATTAACCATATAATCAAATAAGATATCCATAAACATTCCGATACAATATTTTTTCAATAAAATAACCATTCGTGTACAAATTTACACATCTAGTACTAATAAGATGTTATACCTAGCTAGTGTTAACAAAACGCTTGATTACCCATAATTCTTTGTTGCATGCACAAGTGAAAGCTAGCACCATAAAAGTCTAACCTTACTCTCTTCAAAAGTCCAATGCCTGCACAAGTGAAAGCATAACATATAGTCAAATAATTATGTTAATTCGTAGGACTTCAAATCTGATATCAAACATCTACAACATTACACAAGTATATCATACTATAAATAATGTCATATAAATAATAAAAGTTATAAACAAAATGAAATAAATAAAGTCTAATCTTATAGTTATATATAAAACTTTGTTAAATTAGTTATATTATTATTATATATATAATTTAGTTAACTTAAACTTGGTTAATTTTATATATAAAAGCTCGTTTAATTTTAAAAAAACTTAGTTAATTTTCATTAACTTGGTTAACTTAGTTAATTTATTGTTGTTATTATTATTATTATCATTAAAACTCAGTTAACTTAATTATATTACTATCATCATCATCATTATTATTATTATAAATTTTGTTAATTTTTATAAACTTAGTTAATTCATCATCATTTATAAAACGTTGTTAAATTAGTTATATTGTTATTATTTATAAAATTTAGTTAACTTAAACTTAGTTAATTTTAACAAAATTTAGTTATTTTTTATTAACTTGGTTAACTTAGTTAATTTATTATTATTATTGAAACTCGGTTAACTTGATTATATTATTATTATTATAAACTTAGTTAATTTTTATAACCTTAGTTAATTCATCATCATTATTATTGTAAAACTTTGTTAAATTAGTTATATTATTATTATTTATAAAATTTAGTTAGTTAAAACTTAGTTAATATTATAAAACTTGTTTAATTTTATAAAAAAAAATTAAAATTTTATTAACCTAGTTAACTTAATTAATTTATTATTATTATTACTAAAACTCGGGTAACTTCTTATTATTATTATAAACTTAGTTAATTCATCATCATCATCATCGTTATTATTTATAAGACTTTGTTAAATTGGTTATATTATTATTATTTATAAAATTTAGTTAACTTAAACTTAGTTAATTTTATATAACTTGTTTAATTTTAACAAAACTTAGTTAATTTTTATTAACTTGGTTAACTTGGTTAATTTATTATTATTATTATTATTATTATTAAAACTATGTTAACTTAATTATATTATTATTATTATTATAAACTTAGTTAATTTTTGTAAACTTAGTTAATTCATTATCATCATCATTATTATTTATAAAACTTTGTTAACTTAATTATATTATTATTATTTATAAAATTTAGTTAACTTAAACTTAGTTAATTTTATAAAACTTGTTTAGTTTTAACAAAACTTAGTTAATTTTTATTAACTTAGTTAATTTATTGTTATTATTATTATTAAAACTCTGTTAACTTATTATTATTATTATTATAAACTTAGTTAATTTATCATCATCATCGTTATTATTTATAAAACTTTGTTAAATTAGTTCTATTATAAGATATGAAACAACTAATAGAAACGTTTTAACTGATCTTGTATTGTTAACCGCGTAGATCAAGGAAGTCTGCACTTTTGAGTCAACTGAGATTCTTACAAGCTTCTTAAGATAAATTTCATGTTTAAAGCCTAATAGAACATTTCAAAGCTAATTGAAGCAATTAAGATAGTAACCTAATATAAATGAATGTATGTTTAATAGGAGATTATGTGAAAATGGGGATGCTAAGGTGAACTATTTAGAAATTTTATTAACCGAAGAAAAAGACTTACTACAAGTGCACGGTTCCTTACTCGACTCAAATTTTTCAAAAGAGAGCACTCGAGATAAAGTTAATTCATTAATAGCATAGAATCAAAAAGAGAGATTATGGTGAGTTATTGAACACATCATGTGGGTTAATTCTTCTGTATTTTCCGTCTGTGTTCTCTATGTATTCTCCACTCATTCCTGTAATTATACTCATGTCTACATATGCCTGCATTTTATGTATATGGATATAAAAATTGCAAGAATTTTTTTCAAGGACTTTTTAGTAGTAAAATTATATCGGGAAGGTTGGATCTTGTACTGCCACTGTCAAGTTAGGTTCGAACATCATCTACAATATTAAAATGCCTATCCATTTTAACATAAAAATTAACACTAACACGCATAGGTAATTCTATTAACATGGATATGTACTGCCACTAACAACATGGAAACACACATTTACATTCAAACTCATGCTCATCGTAGTTTTCATTGTGATTCTCACGATCACATGTCAAACTCCAGCTTCAATCAAAGTATCAATCACACAAAGTATATAAATACTTTGCAAATTCACCTAAGCAACACCTGCTGGCTACTTTAATTTGTTAGCCATATGGTTTAGACTATAACCATTGATTTTTGTATTTTAGACGCTAGAAAATCATTTGGGTGCATTCAAACAAGATAATATTTACACCGGTGCATCTGATGAACTAGTAGTTATAGGGGAAAAATCAAATAAATCTAAAGAAAGAAACATACGAATTGCAAGGCTGTTTTCATCATTTCCATCTTCTTTTCGCCCATGCTCCCATTCACGTCTACCACTATCATAAGATCGAGACCTGCTCTGTCTTTTCCCAGTCCTGCTCCCTCGAGCTCCACCATCACCTTGAATTTTCCTTCTTCCAGTGGTGCCTCTCCTTTCTGTGTTATCCTTTTTTTTTGCATTCCCCTCCATAAACATTGCACCATTACCTTCTGATATGCCAAAAAACATTAACATATACACAGACAAGAAAAATATTTTAATTCACATAGTTATGGTAATTAACAGGTAAAAACATGCAAACCTGATAGCCCTTTGGCTGCGATTATCTGTTCATATCCCTCTAATTTCATTTCCAAAGAAGAATGGTATGCGGTAGTAAATACAAATAGTTAAACTAGCTTGGTTTATGTTTCTTTTTGCATTTAACTATTAGAATTATTCTGTATATGTAGACATCAGATGTCATTGAATATTAAAGCCATTTCATTATTTTATGGTGTGCAATTTGTTGAATTGTTTTAATCACACATGTTTCAAGATGTTGTCACTTTGCCTCACTAATTGCTTGTATAGATTTGTTTTATCTTTTAGCATACCAAAAAAGAAAACTGTGAGAAGAGTCTTTACTAATTGATATAATTAGCATGAGGTTAAATCTCTCAAAACAAAAAAAGAACATCATCAATGAGAGCAACAGTTGTTGTACCTCAAAAGTTTATCGACTGCAAGCCTTGAATGTTTCAAGTATCAAAATCACATAACCTTGCATATTTTTACAAATAAGTGCTTATATCACAATGCAAAACTACAACATCATGAGGAGGAAACTGGAATAAGTATAATAACAAGTTTGGTGAAACATTATGTTAATAAACTAACACATGACATGAAATATCACTTTATTTTTAAAAGGATGGATTGAAATTTGCATGGTCGATAGACAAACCATTGCACATGCCAACATATTTCGCGTTTCTTAATAACACCAAGGCCAGCTCGCAAAGCATCCACGACACATTCTCTGATAGCCAATATGGGATCTCATAGTGCAAACCATATGGCTTCGACAAATTCAGGCACATACACATTGAAGACTGTAGAAGCATTTTTAGCCATTTCCTATGATAACACCCAAGTAAGAACTATGACATTCCTATTGCTGACACTCCATGAAGAAGAAGTTTAAGGAGTTTTAAAAAAACCGACGATAAAATTAAATATCCTCTTCAAATCAAATACGTAATACAAATCAATGTTTATTGTGCATTGTTTGATCATATACCAAATTTCAAAACAATTAGGATACACAAAGTATCGGTCTGTAAACATTATGTAAAAGAGATCAACATTAAAAAATTTAGTTTTTTAAATAAGGAACTAAATCGATTGTCCAACTGATAAGATGTTTTTGAATTATGTGGTGTCTCTCCTCAAGGATCACTCTATTTGTTTACCCCATTTTCTTATTTCTATTTTCTAACCAATATATTTCATCTTTTTATTTTTTACCACTTCACATTTAGTTTTATGCGAAAAATAGAGTGAAATTTCTTTTCCGAATGTAATACATCAAAGATCCCAAACCAGTCTTATACATAATTTATGAAAGTTAAAATGCTTTGATTTTGTAGAATGTAAAAGTAGTGGATGTACAATATATTGTATTAGATTTAAACCAATTTCTAATATTGATTTATTATTAGTCATCTTCATTTATGTAAGAAAGAACATTGTTGCTCTTATATACAAAACACACTAAAATACCTTAATCCACGTAGTTTTGACTTGGACATTAGTTGCTGTCTATCCCTTTTATCCTAACCTTGAACATTGGTCGTACTTCACAACCACATATGGATTAGATTTACCAATGAGTTCCTTGTTTTCCAAACCACTAGCTTTCACTACTGTTACTGTCAGCCACGAAATGAATGGTAAATATTAACATGTTTAAAACTGACCTTAAGATCCCAAGGAGAGCAAATAGAAGCTACCCTAGCTAGAGGTGTATTTTCACCTTCCTCTCCTAAGTACTTCACCTGAACATCAAACAAATGGATGTACAAAAACTTTAGCATATAAAAGTACATTCTTCTTTAAAAATATAAATTAAAAACAAAGAAGGATATGATATGGTATAAATATCATTGGTATTATTTCTAGGACCAACTTCAACTAGCCATAAATGAAAAAATTAGGATAGACATGTCAATGTTAATGTGTAGCTAAATTCATAAACAATTATCATACATAAAACATCGGGGAAAAAACATGGTCTATTGCAAATAAGTTTTCATGTAAATTTCATTATGTAATCATAACAAAAGTTGCCAAATCAAGTTTTTCGCATACAAAACTTGGGATGAAATCATTAAAAAAGGTTTACACGTTTATTTACAAGTTTCTTTTTTCTTTACTAGCATGTCGGATATGCCAATATCAAAGAATCTTTCTACTGTATCTATTGATATAACACGCTTGTTCTACAAACAAATATGTCGATTACCACACTCGAGTTTCCAAAAGAATATTACACACTTGTTGCTCAAACAATTTTAGACTCACCAGACCCGAGCTGCTCCATCAATACCTCTGCACCCACGACCTGCTGATGTAGTTTCTCATCTTACTCTATAGTGCATCGGTTCTCGATTCACATACTCTCTCATGGTCAGTTGCTCTATCACGCGTAGTACATGTCCAAACTACTCCATATTAGGCAGTATGTTATCTCCATCGTCCTGAGCATAGACTTCTGCATCCTCGACATGGTCCAAATGTGGCTGATCTCTATTATGCAGCATTCTCAATCCATCGCCTGGTATCTGTTATGTTGATCTCTATTATATTCCATGTACACTCCACGAGCTGAAGCAAGTTTGAGGTCTCTGAATACTTCTCAATTCCTTGCAACAGCTCAAGTTCACATGAGCATCCTACAACCCACATCAGCTCACGCACTCAGCTTCATTTTCATATCTATGCAAATGTGCAGTTCCAAGCACCCTTCCCTCTGTATGATGCATAAAGATGGATTGCAAATGTTTAATGCATGATCTATATGCAGTTCATCCGAATCAATATTTATGTACCAGTTTCATGTTCATGTGTGCAAATATATATGTGGCCCCGGTCCATCCATTCTAAGGTTATTCATTTCCGACATAATCATTCTTTGCAAGATTTCAGAGCTTGAACCCTTGCATTTTCATATGATCATGTTATATGATTCTTGTTTGGCAGTCCCAAAAAGTAGCTTACTTACAATTTGTTAGTGAAATTCATACACTTTGAATTGCACAATATTCTTAATACACTGAAATATCCAAATTATACTTCGAATTGCATCTATTATACCTCATTTGCTGGAGATGTAACTAGGTAAGTTTCCTGAATGTAAATGTTCGGGTTCTTAATACCTAAACAAGTAAAAAAAACATCAATTAGTTTCAAATGTTATTATAGCAACAAGGAACAAACAACAAAGTTTCAAAGAAATACATCTTCCATGCCTAATAAGAGAAAAACAACTCCTCAAAATTTCACCTAAAACGCATGTTTAGTGAAGAAAATATAATTGCTAACAATTGTATTTTAACCATGAATCATATATACCTCTATATAATTTCATGAAGTTCTTTAGCAGTGCACGCTGCATGTACTAAAAATACATGTAAGGGAGATCCATTCAAGGATGAGCCGGAGAAATAGAACAAGAATTTTAGGAGAATTTGGGAATTTAAAAAATTCAGATCTAGTGCACAATAGTCAATCATCACCACATGGAATTGGAAAAATAATTGGGGACTTCAAGCAATCGACCATTAGAATATTGTAAGAGAATTGATACTTATTATATAAAACCTCAAAATACATTCACATTTTAGTATTGTACGAGAATTGAGCAAACCGATTAACCAAACCACAATCACTATCACAAAATCGACCATTTGGATAACACAATCACGATCACAAAATTACCGATTAACCTAACCGTAGCTGATTAGAAGCTAATTAACCTAATCAATAAATTGATTAACTTTAATCATAATAACAAAATCGATTTATAAAAATCATACCTAAAATTTTCTACGATGTGGAGAAAATCGTCGATGGGGAGAAAACCGCAGCAGAGTAGAAGCGACGATGACAATAAACTACGATGTGGAGATGTGCTGCAACAACGATGTGGAGAGAAGAATGAGAATCGACCTTTGTTTTCGCTTTTGTTGAAGCGATTTGGGATTAGGTTAAAATTTTCTAAGTGAGAGAGAGCAAACATAGGGAATGTACTAGTTACGTTTAGGGCGAATTAATTTAAAAGGACAAAAATTTGTATATTTTTTGCCTCAAGGACACAACCTCAGTATTTTTATCATAAGGACAAACATTCTTCTAAAATTTATTCATAAGGACAAATATTTTTTAAAATTATTCATAAGGACAACAAAACTGCTACCAAGCTAAAAACTGATACCTAAAAACTGCTACCGATAACTACAAACTGATACTATCAATGACTAAAAACTGATACCTAAAGAAAGTTGTCCTTTAGGATAAAATATTGAAGGTCTGTCCTTGAGGCAAAAACGCTGAAAATTTTTGTCCTTGACAATAATTTCCTATTACGTTTATTGTATTTTCGCGGAAACATTTTGGTACGCACGGGATAGTGAAAAAAAATTCGCATTTATAATATAGGGTGAAATGTTATTGGTCAAATTTACAAAAAAAGGCAATTTATGCAACCAATGGCTTATTTTCTTGCAGAGGATAGTTTATGGAATCTAATGTAATCTATGATTTGTTAAGCACCCTCGAGGTCGTAAAGATGATTAAAAGCACAAAAAATATGTAGTTAGGAGTTATATACGAGATATAATTAGTAAAGAGTTACTCAACATTTATGGGGACTACAATTTGTCGAGCACCCTCAAGGTTGTAGTAACATGATAATCAAATCATAACGCCCGTTGAAGGAATTTTTGAAACTCACGTACTTCCCTTAGGGTTTTTAAGAGATGAAGAATTAAATGGGAGCCTTATTATATATATATATATATATATATATATGTGTGTGTGTGTGTGTGTGTGTGTGTGTGTATATATAATAAACCAACCTAATATTATAATAATCCACTAAAATAAATTTGCATAGTTAATATATGTGATAAAATTGTTTATCAATTAAATTATAGTAAATGAAATAATTAAGGATTAATAAAGAAATGTAAAATACACTCACCAATAAATATTTTGGCATATTGTCACTTTAATCCCCATGCGAAAGTTAAATTATACAACCTTTAGAACATTTGTATATTGTTCACTTAAGTGTTAATTATCCTAAGACTATGTATTGTCTTCTACGAGTTATTAAACTCTAAATTAGTACAAGAGTATAAATATTTGATCCATGTTCGATCATATACAAAAGTTGTATATTGAACAACCGCATTTGTATTATATGAAATCTTGATGAAAATGTCTCACTCAAAATAAGCAAGTAAACCATAGTGTGAGATCATGTGTTAAATATGATTGAATACAATAAAGTTCTTATTGTGCTAGAAAAAATTCTAGACCAAGAACTAAGAGAAAGACCTAGCATTTTGATCATTAAAATGTCAGTTATGATATGTTTGCTTAAGTGCAACTTATTCGATATCCTTTAAATGTTAAGGATGACCAAGTGCACTTTTATAGAGGAATTTAATGCAGTTTTAAAGTAAAGGATGTCTATACTGAACAATTATACCTTTTAAAGAGAAAGCAAAAGTTTAAAGATGACATGATATTGGCATACTAAGGATGAAGAGAGCAATTGTCGCTTCTGCTTTTTGAAGGACATCAGAAATGAAATTGGCTAGAATATTTGAAGATGCTTAATAAGGAACGAGAAATACGATTTTTATTCAAAATGTATTTTTCATATAGGTAAATATTATCTATAAGATTTATTTCTTTGAATTTGAAACAGTCGATCTAAAACTCTCAACTATAAATTATTTACAGTAAAAGAAATTAGTAGCCCATAATAAGTGGTAGAATGGAGCTTCGTATTTCAACTAATGTTATTGTAATATCGGAAATAGTGGGAGCGTGTCATATGACATTTTCTACTATAAACATCATTTTTGAAAGATTACTTTTGCATATTGTCAAGACCCAAAAATCGACCTTCGAAAATCGGCACCCGTACTTCACTTGTACTCAAAATGCCGTAGATTCAAATGCCGAATCTGGTTCTCGGGAGCTTATAACAACATTAAGTAAATAACACAGCGGAATAAAAAGAATAATACATTGATATACAATATCTGATACAACAGAATGATACAATGAATATCAATATACATCAAAGATATGATACAACAAATAGCAGCGGAAAAGAAAAGATAACAACAGCAGCGGAATAGAATGTCTCCAATAGAATGCTCCAAGATAAGCAACGTCAGTCCATGAACTCCAAGAACTGAACTAGCTCCAGATAATCTACTAAATCTGAATATCTGAAAGACCCAACTCTAGACTGCTCGTGTAGAAAAATTTTGAGCATCCAGAGTTTAGGAAAGAAACAATAAACTCCGGATCAGTCATGGGACTGGTGTGAGCAACAAAAACAGTTTATCTTTAAAAACAAATAGCAGAGAATTTTAAAGTAAATTCGCAATGCTTTTGGAAAATGAAACTACCATAAGACCTCCCACCACACACACAATGCAAACGCAGACTTGGAGGAGATTTCTTCTTATGTTAGTCAAAGATGCTTACTACGCAAAATCAAATCATTTTTGATATTATTATTAGTGCATAGTGTAGAAAGTATTTCGAAAATAGAATATCAATCTTAGCCAGCATACGTACCATTATAGTATGCCTACTATAGCTACCATATTAGATGGCAGGTTCTACAACTAAAACCGTACACAGTTCGTATTGGAAGATGGATTTCCAACAAATGGTCAGGCTAAGGAACTTCCTATCCACGATGGGTACGTCCCTGGAATAGACGACCCGAGAACCTAACCGGATCTCTGCCAACACAAGGCCGGGTTACCTCTGCAAAAATAGGTAACTACTGACACGCGTATGCCATCCCCCGATCGTCACCGATCTTCCCGAGGATCCCCGATTTCCAACAAACCACAAAGTAATAAATTTGCAGCAACCACAGAGGTTAAGTATCTGGGCTCCATACCATGATACCACCTTTATCCAGAAGGAATGACATACACTAAGGGGCGCTACTCCCTAGAACCTTGCCGCATCTTTCCTGTTTTGACCATTTCCGGGGTGTGAGGCTCGACGAAGTCTCGTCCACAAAGCTACGCTTTGTCACAAAGCCATGCTTCGGGTCAAACAAATGATCAACCTATGATCACAAAGATATAAGATCAAACAAATGATCATATCGCAAATGATCAAACACTGATCATCACACAGCAACACTCAGCATGCCACATTACCAAATTGGGATATATCGCTGATAAATTTCAATTACATAACCTCTGAGCTCGTACGTCTCAGAGAAGGGTGTTAAGCTAAGAGAATAAATTCTCCGCCACCAACAGAAATGTATTTGAAAGAAATCGGCTTTATATCTCAAAGTGTAATGTCAGACATGTATCCATACAAGTCTGTTCCGGGTTCGAACAGAACTGAAGGCACTTCTCACGAAGCCCTTGCAATTCTGGATAACTTTCAATCACGTCCGGACTTCCCGTCACAAAAGAGTGATATAAATCTCTATACCGGCGCGACTCAGTGCAGAGACATTCGACAGGTTGTCCTTTCATTTTCGAAAAATATCCGGTCTTCAACACCGGTCTTCAAATGCTATCCATATACGACGTATCACTATTCGAAATGAGTTATACGACCCAAAGGTCCTTTCCCGGCTAACCCGAATAGTGAGCGCAATATTCAAAAACATACGGATATTGGGATTTCAATTAAGTCACAACTTAAACCCAAACTTTCTTTACAAATGGTTTATCAAATTACCATTTTAATCTTTTTAAAACAAAAAGATTCAATTCACAAAGTTCACTTAATTTCACAAAGATTCCTTCACAGATTTTCCAAATCGATTTCCATTTCAGTTTAATTAACTCGTTAAATCTTTAAATCAAAGATTTAACTTATAGTTTTCAAAACAATTTCATTTCGAATCATCATTTTAAATCTGTTAAAAATAGACAGATTTAATTCATAGTTTTCAAAAAGAATTCATTCATAACTTGGAAAATCCATTTTTCAATTCACTTGAAATTCCTTTAATTTAAACTGGAATTTCTTTTCTTATCTAAAAGCTTTTATTCTTTTGAAAACAACAGTTTTCAATTTGGAAATCTGATTCATTCATACGAGTTGAAATCCTTGGTTTAAATTCAAATTCCCAAATTAATACTTTAAAATGGTTTAATTCATACAAACACATTTATATCATCTTTTATCCCTAGTTTCCAAATCGTAGATTTAATTTCAAACTTGAATTCAAATTTAAATCTAATTATTTAAATTTTCAAAAACTCAGTTAAGTTATTCAAAATGACTTTTATCTTTGAAATTCCATTTCAAAAGCTTTTCACTTTTTATTTTAAACCCAAATTTCCAATTTCAAAATCAATTGAAATTAAAATTTCAATTTCAAAAACATCAAATTTAAATTATCTGTGACTTAACCGATTTCCACGTGAAATCCATATTGGTGTGTGTATAAGTGTAGTCCAGGGGTTTTACACACAATAGTGCACATCAATCATCACATAACAAAATACAGGATAAAGTTGATAAGTGATAAGCGGTATATCTATAACGCTTATCTTCATTCACAGATCACAGATATATAAATATCACAGATAAATAAACTACAGTACAGATCACACACAATCAGAATATATCACATAGCATCACAGATCAGGAAATATCAAGTAATTCAATCATTCAATAGAATCCAAACATCCATAAGTAGGATCAATTTAATTATCCGATAATTTTAAATCAGATTAAATTTCTATGAATAATTCTTTTCACATTTATTATCAAATAAATTTCAAGTAAATGATCGTCATTAACTATTCATAATTATTTAATTACTATTCTTAAGTAATTAAAATCAATTTAATTATTGTAAATTATCATTTAATTAACCTTTAAAATCATATATTTAATCACTAATTATTTAATTAATTAAGTTCTAAACTGTAACTTAATAAATCTTAATTACTTGATTAAATAACCTTAATCATTTGTTTAAATGACAACTCTTTATTAAATTAATGAATCTTATTTACAAATTAATTTACCTTAATTAATTTAACTCAAATCTTAATTTCTTGATTAAATAAATTAATCAATTATTCACTTGAACTAATTTAATGAGTGCATATCATTTTATCCTTACTAATTCAAGTTTAAAACATTTTCTAACTAATGTTTTAATTATCATCACAAAGCAAATTTAAACAATTTAAATATCAAAACTTCTTTGATTTCAGAACTAGGATTCAAATTATCTTTAATTCAGATTTAAATTTAACTTAAACTTGTTTTAACTTTGCTTAATAATTTATATTCAGTTTTTAAAGTTTAGAGATAAATCAGGTTATTAAAACCTGCTACCCAAACATACCCGAGCCCTACCTAAAATCCTTCGAGCCAAAACGTCCCCTACTCGAAGTACTCTTCGAGCTTGCACCCTTCTTCTCCCAAACCCAAACCTGATGCACATTTCTTTTAAAATTTTTGAAGCCTGCTACAATTTGCTAAAGCACTCGTGAACAAACTCGAAGATAAACTCGAGCCATAACCCCATTTACCCGAGTACAAACTCGAGACACCTTCCTTCTTCTCCATACTTGATCAACCCAGAACCAAACGTGCACGTGCACGTGCACGAGACGCCGGAGCCACGGCGATCGATGCTGCTGGCCTCCCCAAGTCGCCAGTGATCGAGACGATGACCCACGCGACTCAGTTCGCCTATCTCGACCTGAATAAAAATTGAGCCACTCGATCGAAGAACTGGAACCCATCTCGAATGCAAAACCACCTCGCGGCACTGATCCCCACCACCGGAACTTACGCCCTCGCGCCTAGAGCTTCGCCACTCATCCACGAACGTATTCCCCCTGGTGCGATCGAACTCGATACACCATAGACAACGAAATTGCCGCGTTATCTTCATCGAACAAAACTGGAGCTTAACCCTAATTCATCGTCGTGCTGTTGCCACGATCTTCCAGAAAACTTGCAAGTATTTTTCCGATGATCCCCCTTCCACCAGCCACTTCCTGCCTCAAGCCCAACACCCAACACCTCGTTCATCGCTGGGAAATGATGAAGATAGCTATTCCGTTCATCTTGGAAATACTACCTCAATTCGAAACTAAAAATCCTAATTTTAGTTTTAAAAATCCTTGTTTTCGAAATGGATTGGGATGATGTAATTGAATCTTGAATCCAAGCAAGTTGAAAATTTAATAGATTTTGAATTTCCACCGTGCTCATACTTCCAGAGAAAATGATTTCATATTGTCTTGAAAATCTATTTTTTTTTTATCATGATGATTTTAAACATACTTTGTTTTAGTATCATTAGCTGGAAATGATCAGAGTAAATAGAATTAAATTTAAAACTGTAACATTAGCTAACAGAGCCCTTTTTATTATCTCTGTTACCAGATATATGCACACATATCCTACATACATACAGGCCTAGATATATATATTCATAACTTCTCAGATTATCACACGCAAACCAAATTAAATTCAAACAGATCAAGGTTTAAAGAAGTGAGTTTACTCACCTGTTTCCAGAAAAAATCAGAGAACTACTTTGTGTTTAAAGCTGCAGTTTCTGATCTTCCTCTTTCCCCTTTTCTATTTTTGTTGTATAACTGAGCTTTGAATTTATAAAATAATGATGTTTGCTTTTATTTTCTTTCAGGTATGCTATATTTTTGATGAACGAATGAACTGAGACAAATATTCAAGTTTATGAAGGAGAGGGTTTGTACAGAGGATACTAAACTGTTTTGAAAAATATGATGTGAATCTTTACATACTTGCATTAATTGTGTTGTACCTTTGTATACTCCCTCCCCATACTCCATTTTTCAGCTGTACAAAGCACGTATACATTTTTTTTTTTGATTTTGATTATTTAATTATACACTTGATTATAAAATGAAAAATCTCTTTTTTTTTTCTTTCTCTTTAGTGCTGTTAGAGGCTGATGTAAACCAGTTTGGAGGCTGGAGTTGATAGTAGTAGTACAAAGGTTTACTTCTTTGTTTTATTTATTTTGTACTCTTCATTTTTATAAGACATGCCTGCATACTTACTTATAGGTATATTTACTTTATCTTATTCTTCAAGCTTGGAGATATTTTGTTTTATCTTTTGTTTACATATATATATATATATATATATATATATATCAAGAATTAAAAATGACAATTCCTATGTTTATTTGTTTCCTCTATTTTTCTTACTACTTTGTAATGTAAATAAATTTCTATTCTAAATTGTTGTTAGATTTTTAACAAATATTCTACTTCTATTTTTATTAAAACTTACCTTATATTAATTTCAATTTCTAGTTTATATATTAATTATCATTATTTACTTAATATTTATTGTCTTGTATTTATTTTATAAACTCAAACCATCTTTAACCATCAATTCAAATATTTAATATTATTATCAATTATTTATTTATAATTTAAACTCAAGTCAAAATATATATCTATATATTTATTATTTTCAAATTCACTCGAAATCGAGTCGGGGAACTCGCTCCAATTTTATAATTAAATTTACAAATTTTTATCCAAAAATTTATTTAATTACTCAATTTAATTCAAAAATTCAATAAATTATTAATTTAAATAAATTAAAATTCGGGGTCGTTACACATATGCCAAATATCACCTTATTCTTTATATTATCAAATAGTATTAACTAGTAATACTCTTTGGCGGTATGAGTATAGAGATGGGGTGTTACGTTCATATCAAAGTAGGTCTATAACAATATAGAATATAAGAGACATGAGCCTTGACCATAGATGAGACTTTGAGTCTCTGTCCCTTTGGGGGTGTTGGGCAGTTATCCTATGGCAAAGGATAGTAGGAGTATATGATGATTACTGAGATCATCGAGGGACATATTTGTATTTTCTTATTATATAGTATTTATCTCTTCCATCTTCTAAATTATAGACTCCATACGAGATACAGAGTAGTTGATGAGGGTGGTGAAGATAGAAGTAGTTGTCCGACTAGTAGTATTAGGCCATGTTGATAAATATTATACCTATGTGTGGCTCTGAATTGAGTAGTCTGATTCATTAAAGATCTGAGTGCGCAATGGAAGTTGCTGAGTGCCTTGACTATTTTGGTATTTGATCAATCGATTGATGTTTGGATTGTTGTAAATGATTAATAATTAAATGTTGTTCTTTCTATTCAGTATCATTACAAAGATCATTTGTAAATATTTAAATACAAGCAAGCATATGTTTCAATTAAAAACCTCTTTGGTTAAAGTATTTTGATATATGGTGTTAGAGATGTTTTAATACAGGAAAGAAATTATTTCGTTGAACAAGTTTATTAAAGTATCTATATATGTTGATATTAAGAGAAATTTTTGAAGTAAATTCCACATTAATTTGTTTGTTGAGTGATCTAATGATTCTGGTCGATGAGCCTAATCAACGTTATCGATAGGGATTCCTAAATGCTGGGATGAGACATTTTGACATGATATTTTGAAAGTAATATAATGTTTTAAAAAAATAATAAATATTTTGAGTAATGTTAAAATGGTTTGAAAACAATATTTGGAGGAATGGTATAAATATGATATTTATAAAAGATAATGGTTCGAGAAATACTTTGAAATGAATAAAATGTTTTGGAAAATGTAGAAATGCTATTTTGGAAAGTGTTTTAAATAATATTATGGAAATAAAATAATGTTTTGAGATAAGTTAAATAATATTTTGAAGAAATGGATAGTTTGAGGAAAATTAAAGATAATTGTTAACGCTAAAAATTGAACGTTGACACCCGGTGTGTGTTGTGAAGTTGTGAAAGCACCACCCGTTGGTACGGGAACAGAATATAAGCTGAAAATAGCAGAAAACAGTAAAAGACAACAGATTTATAGTGGTTCGGCCCGTAATTGAGCCTACGTCCACTTTATATTCTTTTATTGCTGATTCTGGTTACAAAATGATACAAAGCTCTTCAAAATACAATATATTTCGATTCCTAAACACTTTAGACTATTAGCTCAAGCTTCGATGTCGAAGATCTCCTCGAATTCGTGTTGAATGCGGTAGATTTCTCTCAAAGCTTGTTGTAATGTCTTGAGTGATTGGAGTTCTTCAAATGTTGGATGAGTTGAGAATTCGGCTGAGTAATGACGCTTCAAGAAATGATCGGCCAAAAGTCCTTTTCATGTTGAAGGTAGTGAAGTATTTATAGGAGTGATTCAATGCGAAATTTAACCCCCCCAAGTCTTAGGTCGCGCACGACCTAAGTTAGGTCGTAGGTCGCGAGCGACCTAAGATAGGTCGTGGTCCATTCGCGACTCAGGAAGTTAGCCTGATGTAGTTGCTCTCGGTCTTCTCTGAATAAGGTGGCAAGTAGTAGGTCGTTGGCGACCTAAGGAAAAGGCACATAAGGAGTTGTCTGAACTTGTTTAAACTGGGCAAGTTTTAGGTCGTGAGCGACCTAAGGTAGGTTGTAGGTCGTGAGCGACCTAAGGAGCAGTTGCTGAGAAGTTAGGTCGCTAGGTCGCAGCTTTTCATAGGTCGCAGATACCTTTAGTGGTCAGGTCGTGAAGTCTGGAGCCACTAGGTCGCTAACTTCCTTAGATCGTTAGGTCGTAGACTTTTAGGTCGTTAAGCATGTTAGGTCGCGAAGTCCCTTCAGCAGTTAGGTCGCGAAGTCCCTTCAGCAGTTAGGTCGCGAAGTCCCTTCAGCAGTTAGGTCGCGTAGTCCCTTCAGCAGTTAGGTCGCGAAGTCCCTTCAGCAGTTAGGTCGCGAAGTCCCTTCAGCAGTTAGGTCGCGTAGTCCCTTCAGCAGTTAGATCGCGAAGTCCTTAGGTCGCGACATTCTTTAGGTCGCAACTTCCTTTAGGTCGCAGAGTCTTTAGGTCGCAGAGTTTTAGGTCGGTACTAAAATATGAGTTAACATTTGCCCCTCGAAGTGCAGGCCTATGCCGTAGGTCGTGTGCTTCGACTTAACTTTGCTAGGTCGTGAACGACCTAAAACTCGTGCTAACTCGTACGTCTACTCGCCTTCCTCTCTCAGCCTCATATAAATTCATTAGGTCGCTGCTTCTTCTCCACTTAATTGCTTCAATTTCCCGCCTTGCCATTATCAGAAATTTGTGATTTCAAAAGGCGAATTCGATTCAATCATTTAACGATCCATCCTTGCTATCAGATTACGTAAGTATCTTCGATTTCTATCCATTCCATGATCACCATCGAACCATCAACTCTAATCTCCGGGCCAATTTTGTACGCCACGGTTCACTTCGGGTTGCGTTGTGATCAATTTCTGATCATCATTGGTTTTTGTTGTTGTGATTCATGAGCGTACAGTAGGGGACTGTCGGAGATGTGTTGAATCGGTTTTTTCGAATGATTTGGTGGAATGAAAAGATGACGAATTTTATGAAGAGGATGATAAATTTTCATTGTACTTGCGATAACGGGTTGTCGGGTCTGGTAAGGGATTGCGTGGAGAGGAAGTCAGCGACCTAATGAGATCTGGACGACCTAAGAGTTAGGTCGTGTTAAGAATTGCGCGACTTAAGTCTTACGACCTAAGAAACCTGACCAAGCTAAGTAAAACCGAACAACCCTTTGCGACCTAAGTGGTTTCCGGCCTACACTAGGTCGTGAGCGACCTAAGACATGAACCATTTGGACTTAAGGAAATTTGCATAGCCTTGAATTCTTCGATTTGCCCTGTGCGACCTAAAGATGCCTCGACCTATGATGGGTCGCTAAACGACCTAGGACTTGAACAAATTCTGCACTGCCATGAACAACGTTTTAATTTGCACAGAGCGACCTAAAAAATGCTTTGACCTATGATAGGTCGTTGAACGACCTAGGACTTGTGAAGTTTTGGGCAGAACTTGACTGAGCTTTGAATTTGAACTGAGTTGCATTTCTTCTTAGATTGTCTTGATTTTAACGCTAATAACCTGTTTAAAAACAACATTTGCAGAAAAACTTGGGACGAATATACTGCCATTGACTGCCCACATCGAATGACAGATTAATCGATAAAGAATAATCAGCTTAAGTGAACTGTGTGAACGAAATTCTGCAAACTAATCAATTCAAGTGAAGTATTAAAGCAAAACTAAAATAGTCAACTAAAGCTGAATCGTTTGCATTAACACTGCACTTGAGTTTTAAGTTAACAAGCCCTGAAATCTTGTAATCGACCAATTGTCAACTAATTTAATTTCAGTTATGTTTACTTTTCTGTTTTTGTTAGTTGCACACAACACCTCACACTTTTTAGGAAACGTGCACCTTGATATTTGAACATCCAGTTGATTGTGTAGAATGTCATCTCAACAAGAAGACATAGGACCGGCTGGAGAAGCTTTTCTGATTGCCAACCCATTGATCGACCCTCCAGAAAGAACTCCGACCAGCTTGAGCCAAAAAGTCTTCAGACAACTGTGCATCCAGTTCGGTATTGCCGAAGTAGATGCTTCATTTCCTGGAGCAAACGATACTGCTGACAGGCCACCTCTTGGTTTTGTCACAGTGAATCATCAGATGTGCCTGAGCGAAGCCATGCCGCCTTTTAATGATTTCCTTCGACAGCTTCTTCTTCGATTGACTGTCTCCCCCTTTCAGCTGCACCCTAATGGCCATGCCATCTTAATGGGATTGTGTGTATTGTTCAGGAGGACGCTTAACCGTTTTCCGAGCTTCGAAGAGATTTGTTACTTGTGCACTTTTGCTAAGAACAAGGATCACCCTTCTATCACACTTGTGAGAAGTGCTCGGAACCGTAAATTGATTCTGGACTTGCCCGAAAGTGCCCATGGATTCTTAAGTCAATTCTTATTTGTCCGCTGTCCCCCGGGATTCTATGCTGTTTGGAGAGTTGGAAGTAAGATTGCCTTTCTCTGTTCTCTTCATTTTCTGAACTTCTTGGAATTTGAATTGTTAAATGCTTAACTTCGTTCTTTACTTTTTGTAGCACTTCCTCCTCCACTTCGAGATCCCAGCCTTAAGTCGACCTTAGATACTTTGAGTGTTGTTGATGCTGAAGAGAGGAGTGCCAAATTTTTGCTGAAAGATGAGTTTCTGCACCAGTTCGGACTTTTACATTCCTCCAGATCGACTCAGATTCGTGAAATCTCTAGTTCTGATACAGAAACATTAGCTGCCTCGGGCTCTCGAGCAGAGATATCAAATGCCCCAGCTTCTGCAGAAGAAGTTGTATCGGAAGGACCAATTGTAGAGGCTGCTCTGATAAAATGCTCCACATCTACTGATGTTGCGGGGTCGTCAAGCAAACTAACACTTTCCCCGGTCATCGAAGAAGAGGAGCCTCCTCAACATTCCGGGAATGCTGATGATGAAGGGGTTGAGAAAAAGAATCCTGCTAAACATGATGGTGATGATACTTTTGATGACTTGAGTGATCTAATGATTACTTCACAAGAGCTCTTTAAAGATGATATATCTAAAGTTACATCCTCAGCGGCTGAAGTGACATCTACTTTGCAGCAAATTTCAGCTCAAAAGTTGACTCCTGCTTCGCAATCCGCTATCAATCCCCAACCAAAGAGTGGTCTGTAGCACGGCGCACTTAGTTTACATGCCACACACACTTAGAATATTTTGACAGTTAAATGCACTTGGCCTCTTTGCTTTGAAGATTTTTAACACTTGCCTTTATTTTATTTTCAGCTTCTCCAATGGGACGCAGTGGATCGTATTATGAAAAATTCCAACATCATGGAAGCCGCGGAACTTATGATTTTAGGAGTTATCTCCCTGCTCCAAGGGAAACAGACGAAGAAAGAGCTGCTAGAAAAGCTCATGAACGTCAAACTTATGAGGAGTAGCAAAGGAGGAGAGAAGAACGTCATGACTCTTCTCAAAGAGATAACGCTTCCCATAAAAGAAAGTCGTATGATGACAGAGGAAAGAGCAAAATTTCTGAAGGTTCCAGTAAACGGACCAGACTTTGTGAAAAGGACGCGTCTGCAATTTCGGAAAAGACTGATGTTCCCGACCCTCTCGACATCTCATCTGGTTCTCCTGCTCTTAAAAGATCCGACATTCAGACAATCGTAAATAGGCCTCAGTATCAAGTCAAGGATGCTCCGCCTAATCTTCAAAGTCGATTCCCAAACTGGTGTCTAAAAGGAGTTCGCTTTTACTTGGACTTGGTTCCCATCGATAAGCAGGCCATGCTGAAGAATCTCGATGCTGTTAAGCTTGATATTGATAGGATATTCGGATGGCAGAAACTGGTTGACGAGCTTCAAAGAGTTAACCATATGAATCTTGAGGCTATGTTAACTATGGAGAACGATCACTTAGAGTGGAAGAAGATTCTCAAGCAACATGATGCGGAGATGACGAGCATTGTTGACGATAATTCAAGACTTGAGTCTGAAGTTAAGAAACTCAAAGATGAGCTTGCTACTTCTTCTTCCTCCTTCACTCAAAAGGAAGAAGTTCTTCAAAAACAAGTTCGCGATGCTCATGCTGCCCAATGGAATGTTGAGGCTCAACTTGAATCTGAAAAGAGGATGACAGAAATCTATCGTACCGACATTGCCCAGCTATGAGAGAAGGCGAGTTCCCAGGACTTGGAAATTACGCGGTTGCGAGCTCAACTGTCAAAAGCTGAAAAAGAGCGCGATGAGGCCGTTGCCGGAAAAGAAGCGGCTGAGCAGTCGCATGAGGCGACGAAGGCCAACATCAGCTCTACCTTATTTGATTTTTACATACATAGTGTCTTGGGGCACCGGAGTCTCTCGTTTTTGGGGTCGGACTATGAAGTCACCTTGGCCGAAGTATGGGAGGCGATAATCGATATGTTTGGTGGTGCTGGTTATGCCGAAGCAGATCTTGAGGCAACTTACTTGGATGAAAATGCCCGTGTTGCACTTGTTAGGGAAAAGGAGCAACTTGCCCAAGCGCGAGCCGAAGCGGTGGGAGAGAAGCGTTCCGTAAAAGAAGCACGTCCTCTTGCCCCTGTCCGTACTTCGGTTTCAGCTGATGTTGATCTTATTGGCTCCAGTTCTCACTATTCGCCTCCTGCTAAAGTTGACAAAGAAATTGTGACCACTCCCACCGAGGACGAGGCCCTGCAAGATATTGAGGCTGAGAAATTCGAGGTTGATCTTACAAAGCCGACCTCCCCAGGTAACTTTGACGTCGAACCGGATCCAGTGAACCACTTATTCGATTTAACCGAGTTTGATGAACTTCTTACTTACTACTTAAGCTTTGATGAACCAATATCTTCTCTTTTCCTGGAGAATACTGATTTTAACTTCTTTCTTCTATAGCGGAAGCACCGAAAGTTGTGCTGACTTCTCCATCTCCGGCTGCTGTTCCTCCTCCTTCTCAAGCCACTCCTCTTTCTGCTTCTCAACCAGGATCACAAGAAGAGAAAATAGAAGCCCTCAAAGACTTGGATGATCCGGTTGTTTCGCAAGAACAAAAGACTGGGGAACTTGAAGAAGGCGAAAAGACCCCGGAGCAAGCTTATGATGATGACACAAAGCTTTCTGAGTTTTTTACTCCGGGAAGTGAGTCTTCTTCCAAGAGGAAAGGGAAACGCGCAATGAAGAAGAAGAAGAAGAAGAGCACTTTGGCTGATGAAGAAAATGCTGAAGAAGATCCAGCTGCTTCTCTTTCTCCTTCCTCCCCTACCCGTCCACAGCGGCCTCAGAAACTACTCATTAAGCCGGGTTAAAGCTCCAAAGGTGGGAAGAAGGAGAAATGAGCTTGATTTTATCTTCTCCGTTTTGCTTTTTGCTTTTATTGACCGGAGATTGTGCGGGTACCGGTCCCTGCTTTTTGAGATCTGCACATGTAAAGAATTTTCACAGTATTGAATAAAATAATTCTTTTACTTGCATGAATTCTTTTATATGTAAGAATGCATCTATTTCTCATTTAGTGTAGAATAAGCGGTTCTTTTTATTTGTACAAACTTTTTGTCTGTGTTTGAGAATGCATTTATTCCACATCTTTTCCACGTGATATTGTAATGTGCTTGTGGTATGTTGCATGAATACTACTTTTATTGTTGTAGTTGTTTTATATGATATTGCCCCTATACCACAAGTGCATTGCAATATCTTTTTGCTTTGGCGAGACTTGTACTCTTATTTTTTGGAGAATAACTATTTCGTCTTTGAGGAAACAATTATTCTACTTAAATGTAGCGTTTCTCATTTTTGGAGAAGTTTTTACGCTTCAACCTTCGGAGATGGTCACTTCATGTTTTTGAGAAGTGAATTCTCCTACACGGTAAAGCGGGCCTCTAAAGAGGATTTTACTTAGCACTTCAATTTCTGGGGAAGAATTTTTTAAGATGAACAAGTAGGTCTTTCTTGAGAGTTGAAGTGTGCCTCTGAGGAGGGCTTTTTGGCTTTTCTGAGGAGTAGCATGGAATCCGAAGATTAGTATTTGGGAATCTGTGGAGTAGCATGGACTCCGAAGATTAGCATTTTGGGATCTGTGGAGTAGCATGGACTCCGAAGATTAGCATTTTTGGAATCTGTGGAGTAGCATGGACTCCGAAGATTAGCATTTTTGGAATCTGTGGAGTAGCATGGACTCCGAAGATTAGCATTTTGGAATCTGTGGAGTAGAGTGGACTCCGAAGATTAGCATTTTGGAATCTGTGGAGTAGCATGGACTCCGAAGATTAGCATTTTTGGAGTCTGTGGAGTAGCATGGACTCCGAAGATTAGCATTTTGGAATCTGTGGAGTAGCATGGACTCCGAAGATTAGCATTTTTGGAATCTGTGGAGTAGCATGGACTCCGAAGATTAGCATTTTGGAATCTGTGGAGTAGCATGGACTCCGAAGATTAGCATTTTGGAATCTGTGGAGTAGCATGGACTCCGAAGATTAGCATTGTGCCTCCGGAGAGGTTTTGTGCTTCCGGAGAAGTCTTTATTTGATTGCCTGGAAGTTACTTTCTCACAGTTAAATGGATCCATGAGGCGGACGTAAGTTACTTAATTGGACGTTCGTTTGCACAAACGGTCGCAACTAGTTAACAAAGATCTTGCGCCTTCTGGTTCCATCAACCTCTTTGTTGAGAAGAGAACTTCCATTTTTTGGCGTGCCTCCGAAGAGGGCTTGTGCCTCCGTAGAGGTCTTTCTGTTTGAACTCTGAAGAGTAGCAATTATTGCTTGTGTTCTTTCATCATCTGCTCCTTAGCGATTCCTTGTCATCATTTCAAGTACATGCCCCATTCTTTTGCAAATTGCTTGCTTTCTGCCGGAGAAATGTACTTCGTTGTTGAGTGATTTATGGGAATCGTCGAATCTTGTGATGTGTTAAATAAGTAGGCTTTTGCTTTGATAGCCTGCAACATTAAATCGACATTTTAGCAATATATTTAAGATATTTGATATCGAAATGAAACAGGCATTATATAGCATTAGAACACAAAATTTAATATTCTTTATTATTAATCCTCCCTGATTTCTCAGTAGTTTACAATACAAGAGTTATACATCCATTATCATTTTACAAATTTAAGCAATGCTGTTAAGTAAAAATTGGATGCAAATAATTCTTGTCCCAGACTCTCCAGATTGAATTTCCATTTCCACTGGATTCGTAGTTTTTGATTCATATGCTAGAGATATTGGAAGATGCCCCAGCTACAGTTTTGTGGGTAGTTAATAGTCGTCCCAACTCCTGGCTGCTGCGTCGGGATCTCCCATGACAACGTTAATGACAAGCTGCTCGGACTCTTGCACTGTCGTGCTATTGCGAGAGCCGGATTGAATGGTAGGACGTTGTTGCCCCCGAGTGGATGAGGTTGGATCGACTCCGCTTTTCTTCACATATTGTTGAAGTTTACCCTGTTTCAACAATTCTTCAATCAGACTTTTTAACTGGCGACATTGGTCAGTGTCATGGCCAGGTTGATTGTGAAATCGGCAGAATTTCCCATTATGCACTGCACCTCTTCTCATCTCAGGTGGCTTAGGATACTTGACAACATCTTTTGTTGCGAAAAATATATTTTCCAGTGTGTCAGTTAAAGAAGTAAAATCTGAAGGATTAAACCGGTGAAGTTTCTTCTCATTTCCCTGGCTCTTTCCTCCGTTATTTTCCCTTTTCTGATTCCTAGAATCTCTTTTGTTAGAAGCAAGACCATTATTGTTGTCTTTAGCAACAATCACCTTTGCTGGTGCACAAAGGCTTTCTAAGCGTATGAATTCATCAGCCTTTTTATAAAACTTTTCAAGCGAGTTCGGTTCCTTCATTTTTAGCCATTTTCCAAAATCGCTCGATTTATTGATGGCTTGCATCAAATAGGTCAGGATCATACGCGGTTCTGCATTATCTACTTCGGCTAAAGCTATATTGAAACGGCTCAAGAAAGATTTGATTGATTCTCCGGGAGCTTGTTCAAGACTAGACAGTGACATTATATCCTTAGCTTTTGAAGCATACAATTTGAACTGTTCTTTGAACTTCTGCGTTAAAGTCAGAAAATTGGTCTACAGACCGGATTGGAAGCTTTGTGAACCAAAGTAGAGCCACACCTTCCAAGTACACTGGAAAGTATCGGCACTTAATCTCATCTGATGCTCTTGCACCGGTCATATGCCAATCGTACTTATACAGGAAATGATTAGGGTCGCTCGTTCCCCTATAGGCTTGGATAGTAGGAGGTGCAAATTTCCTTGGAAATTTTGCTTTCAGGATCCTTTCAGTAAACAGAGTTCTGCTTGGTGCAAATCCCCAGTCACTCTCATTCTCTTCCCTCTGCATGCTTTCTTTCATGATGCGGCCAACCATCTCGGACAGGTACTCTTTATTGTTCAGAGATATCTCCGGGCAGGCATCAGTCCTTTTCTCGGAAGCTTGCCTGGCACATGTTCGTGATAAGTTGGCTGCGGCATAGAACCTTCAGCTTGGAAAGGTGGCATTTCAGGAAAGGTCGTTTGATGGTTTTTTGGCTGACGATTTGCCCCCAGCAGAGCATTTAATCTATCCATCATCAAAGCGTTTTGAGCTTCAATTTGTTGGTATAACCCAGATACAATATCGTCTAATTCAGCCCTTGTTACTCCAATGGTGGGAGTTGCTGGGTCTGCTGTTGGGGAAGCGGAGGTTCCCTCATGAACATTTTCGGACCTGGTAGATCTACCCTTTCTTCCAGGAGCCATGATCTCAGATAAACTTCTGGTCTTTAGAGAGATTCTTTCAACAAACTCTTGCGGAGCAATGGTGAGAAAATTCCTGAGTTGGGTTCTCAGTGAAAGCACCAAAATGTTAACGCTAAAAATTGAACGTTGACACCCGGTGTGTGTTGTGAAGTTGTGAAAGCACCACCCGTTGGTACGGGAACAAAATATAAGCTGAAAATAGCAGAAAACAGTAAAAGACAATAGATTTATAGTGGTTCGGCCCGTAATTGAGCCTACGTCCACTTTATATTCTTTTATTGCTGATTCTGGTTACAAAATGATACAAAGCTCTTCAAAATACAATATATTTCGATTCCTAAACACTTTAGACTATTAGCTCAAGCTTCGATGTCGAAGATCTCCTCGAATTCGTGTTGAATGCAGTAGATTTCTCTCAAAGCTTGTTGTAATGTCTTGAGTGATTGGAGTTCTTCAAATGTTGGATGACTTGAGAATTCGGCAGAGTAATGACGCTTCAAGAAATGATCGGCCAAAAGTCCTTTTCATGTTGAAGGTAGTGAAGTATTTATAGGAGTGATTCAGTGCGAAATTTAACCCCCCCAAGTCTTAGGTCGTGCACGACCTAAGTTAGGTCGTAGGTCGCGAGCGACCTAAGATAGGTCGTGGTCCATTCGCGACTCAGGAAGTTAGCCTGATGTAGTTGCTCTCGGTCTTCTCTGAATAAGGTGGCAAGTAGTAGGTCGTTGGCGACCTAAGGAAAAGGCACATAAGGAGTTGTCTGAACTTGTTTAAACTGGGCAAGTTTTAGGTCGTGAGCGACCTAAGGTAGGTTGTAGGTCATGAGCGACCTAAGGAGCAGTTGCTGAGAAGTTAGGTCGCTAGGTCGTAGCTTTTCATAGGTCGCAGATACCTTTAGTGGTCAGGTCGTGAAGTCCGGAGCCACTAGGTCGCTAACTTCCTTAGATCGTTAGGTCGTAGAGAAGTTAGGTCGTAGACTTTTAGTCCCTTCAGCATGTTAGGTCGCGAAGTCCCTTCAGCAGTTAGGTCGCGAAGTCCCTTCAGCAGTTAGGTCGCGAAGTCCCTTCAGCAGTTAGGTCGCGTAGTTCCTTCAGCAGTTAGGTCGCGAAGTCCCTTCAGCAGTTAGGTCGCGAAGTCCCTTCAGCAGTTAGGTCGCGTAGTCCCTTCAGCAGTTAGGTCGCGAAGTCCTTAGGTCGTGACATTCCTTAGGTCGCGACATTCTTTAGGTCGTGAGGTTTCTTAGGTCGCAACTTCCTTTAGGTCGTAGAGTCTTTAGGTCGCAGAGTTTTAGGTCGGTACTAAAATATGAGTTAACAATAATACTTTTAGAAAATGTTTTGAAAAGAAAATGGTATTTTGAGAAATAATATAAACTCCATTTTTGAAGGAGTTTGAGAGATGTATCAATTATTTTACTACAGAAGTATATATTTTATTAAGTATGGTAAAGTATAAGTAAAATTTTTGAGGATAGTGATTTGAAAGAAAAATAATATTTCAAAGTAAGTAATTTTGGCTATACCTTGAAAGGAGAATTATATGATGTTGAGAACTGATATAAGGTATTTTGATAGGAAAGAATTTATATATTATTTTGGTACAATAATGAATTGTTTTGGATATGATAAAGATATATTATAAGTTTTGATAACTTAAACAATGATTGCATCTATCGAGGATTAATGGACCATTGACATCAATAGTGAGGCAACATTGATTACATGGTCAATGTTGAACATAATCGGCGAAGTGAGTCGCTAAAATTTATCGTATGGAAACATCGTTAAATTTGAAAATATCACTGAATTGGAAAATATAAGGCACGTGATGTTGTAAATTGTATGCCAACTATGTTGTATGATTGTTGTGACTTGGGTGAATGTTGTGAATATGTTTGTGATATAATTCGTTTAGATGTAATGAATATGGGTAAGTTTATAATATAATGTAAGTTCGAAATGAGAATATATTTCATATATATTTAGAGTGAAGCATTGATATTTAAGGAAGAGTTGTTTTTTGTACAAAAATTATTTTTGGTAAATTGTTTGGTAGAATATGACTTTGTAATAATAATGGTTGAGATAATATATGTGTATTTTGGAAAATATGGAAAAGTAATTGGGTTATTTGATATTGAAATTGGAAAGAACTATTCAAAGAAATTATGCATTACAATATTCAAGTGTATTAACAAAGCCTTTTCATCAGAATGATGAATAAATATGGTATATGAATCAGTTTTATATGTATTTATCTAGTTTATTAGTTTAAATTAATAATTTTCTTATCAATAAGGTGTATAGAACTTGACTTGTGGAAAAGAAACAAGTTTTGAATTAAAAGCATATTTTGGGTATTTTAGAAAAATTGATTTTCAAATGAGAATTATCTAAGATGAAGAGTTGAATTAGAAAGCATCTTGAAAATTTATTTTAGAAGAAAGTTAGTTTTAGTAAGAAGTTTTAGATATTAAGAACCAGGATAGGAAAACCCATGTACCGACTCGACTTTTCGTCGCTCGAAAATCGACATTAATACGTCCACTGTATCAACTGCCGAGCAATCGAATGCCAGAAAACCGAATTGTTATGGAGAAAAAGAAGAGGTAGAAGAAGACAGAAGAAAAAGAAATAAGAAACAACAGAAGAACACAGAACAATATCAGAATCTCACATTCGCAGCGGAACAACATATAATAGATAAATGAATAATCTTTAAATCAAAGAACTATATCATTTTATACATTACATCACATCAGAGTTTACAACAACAATATACAACATAACTGGACAGTTGTATAAACTTGTCCTCATACAGAATACACAGCAGAATAGATAATATCATATACAAATGGTACGTCTCGCCATCCAGCTCGCCACTGAGCTCCACAGCATCTCCTGAATCCAGCATGACCTGATAACCTGACTCTAGACTGCCCGTGTGGAAATTGGTGGGCACCCAGAGTTTAGGAAGGAAACAATAAACTCCAGGTCAGTCATGGTGACTGGTGTGAGAACTTAAAACAGTTTTATCTTTAAAACACAACAACAACAAAGCAAGTAGAAAATATCCGCAATGCTTTTGGAAAATGAAACTACCATAAGACCTCCAGCCACACACACAATGCAAATGCAGAATTGGAGGAGATTTCTTCTTATGATAGTCAAACATGCTTACTACACAAATCATTGGATTATTATTATTAGTGCATAGTGGAATACATTTCGAAAGTATAATATTAATCTTAGCCAACATAGGCATTTCACACTATGCCTACTATAGCTACCATCTAAACAGTGGGGCGCCACCATAAGTAAATGGCAGGTTCTACAACTAAAACCGTACAGGGTTCGTATTGGAAGATGGATTTCCAACAAATGGTCAGGCTAAGGAACTTCCTATGCCACGTAGGAACGCCTCTGGCGGGATGCTCCGAGAGACAACCTACTCTCTGCCAACACAAGGCCGGTTACCCCCTTCCCGGGTAGTAAACCTGAGATATGCCACCCCCGGTCGTTTGGGACCTTTATCCGAGCGCTCGGTAACCAACATCACACATAATAAATAAAGTGTGTCCACATGAGTAAGTATCTGGGCTCCATACCATGATACTACCCTTTTCCAGAAGGAATGGTCATACCCTAGGGGCGCTACCCCTGAAACCTTGCCGCATCTTTCCTGTTTCGACCATTTCCGGGTTGTGAGGTCTGACGAAGTCTCGTCCACAAAGCTACGCTTTTTCACAAAGCCACGCTTTGATCACAAATGATCAATAAATGATCATCACACAGCAACACTCAGCATGCCACACTACCAAATTGGGAGTATATCACTGATAAATTTCAACTACATAACCTCTGAGCTCGTACGTCTCAGAGAAGGGTGTTAAGCTAAGAGAATAAATTCTCCGCCACCAACAGAAATGTATTTGAAAGAAATCAGCTTTATATCTCAAAATGTAATGTCAGACATGTAACATACAAGTCTGTTCCGGGTTCGAACAGAACCGAAGGTACTTCAAAAGAAGCCCTTGCAATCCGGGTATTCACAATCCCGATAAAACTTCCTATCACAAAGGAAATCTCTATACCGTAGCTAATGGTGCAGAGACAATCGATAGGTCATCCTATCATTTTCACAAATACCCGGTCTTCACCACCGGTCTTCAATACGATCCATATCGTCGTATCACTAATTCAGAATGGGTTATATGACCCAAAGGTCTTTTCCCGGCTAACCCGAATAGTGATGGGATTTCAATTAAGTCACAAATCATTACCCAAATTCTTTCCTTTAAATGGTTTAAACAAATTACCATTTTAAATCTTTAAGCAAAAAGATTTACTTCACAAAGTTTTACCCAGTGTCACAAAGATTCATTCACCGATCCCCAAATCATTTCCATTTAAATTGAATTAACCCATTAAATCTTTAAATTAAGATTTAATTTATAGCTTTCAAAACTATTCACAATTCAAGTCTTTTATCATATAAAAGATACACCATTTGAAATACTCTTTTATTTCAAAATAAAGTTTAATCATCTTCACAAAGGTTAATTCATAGTTTTTCCATTTACAATTTCATTTTCAACTTGAAATGTTTCAATACAAATTGGAAACCTTTTCACTTTATGAAAGCTATTATTATTTGAAAACAGATAGTTTTCGTTTTGGGAAAAACTGGTTACAATTACACAGGTTAAAGCCATTCAAGTATAAAACTTGAATATAAATTTAAATTTCCAAATACCATATTTTAAATGGTTAAAAACCCATATAAACACCTTTTATACTTATAAAATCTTTTAAACCAAAATTCCCAATTCATCGAATTCAATTTCAAAATATTGAATTCAAAATTTAAA
This sequence comes from Allium fistulosum, assembly GCA_030737815.1. NCBI lineage: Eukaryota > Viridiplantae > Streptophyta > Magnoliopsida > Asparagales > Amaryllidaceae > Allium > Allium fistulosum. Next base: position 1,137,273,249 of record CM060904.1, read on the forward strand.
TCAAATGATTTAAATTCCAATTCTATTAAGTTATTTAAAATAACTTTTATTTCTAAAACCCATTACAAAACTTTAAATTCCAATTTCCAAAACCATTTTGGATTCAAAACTCAATTTTTCAAAAATTGATAAAAATCCGTGACTTAACCTATTTCCACGTGAAATCCACATTTGTGTGTGTATCGTGTAGTCCAAGGGTTTAACACAATAGTGCAACAACATTCAACCATCACAGATCAAATATAACAATATATTCGATAAGCGGTATGAACTATAACGCTTATCTTTCATTCACAGGTCACAGATATATCATATCATAGATAAAAAGATCACAAATCACAATACAAAACAGGATATGTCACAAAGCATCACACATCAAAGATGTCAAACAATTTAACATCCAATATAATCCAAACATCCATAAGTAGGATAAATATAATCATCTGATTTATTTAAATCAGATAAATTTTAATAAATCAATTTTACTAGTTATAGTAAATTAATAATCAATTAATTTTAAATCGATTTTCCAATTTATTTCAAAACACCAAATAAATTTCCAAACATTTCCAAATTATTTCCTTTTTAAAATACATGTCTTTATCTTCTCAAATCTATTCAAAAATCCAATTTCAAATAAATTCTTCAATTTATAATTAATATTTCCGAAATCCATTTATTAAGCCCTTTTTCCATATTTGAAATTTAATTCAATACGGTTCAAAAATAAGAATTTCATCTTTTAAAACTCCTTTTAATTTATCCAATTATCAAAAATGAATTTTTCGGATAAATTTTCAACTTATATTTTCAAAAATCCAATTTTACTTATTTCTGGTATCCATCGATACCAAAAATATATTTGGCTAAATTATAGCCGTCAACACTTCCAATCACAAATATAATCACATGGCGATTATAAATAAATCAACACATAACATTGAAATAAATTCAAATATTTGAGGAATCCAGTTGGATCCCTCCAACCCGTTTCCCTGCATCCACAGATGTTAGCACAATACCAATTCCACTTCAATTTGGAATATCGTGGTATATGGGATTTATAAATATTATCCGCTATTATGCGGTGCAATAGGGTCTCATCCGCTATACAATGTGGGAAATCAACAACTCCAATATATATATATATATATATATATATATTGCTATATACATATATAATACCAATTCCACTTCACAGTAGAATTATCGTGGTATATGTTTTTAATAAATAACCTCCGCTTAATATGCGGCGTATAGGGTCTATTTAACACAATAAATAGCAACCATCATTCAATTCACACAATCAATACTATCAGCAAATTTTAAATCTAACTATTTAAAATTTAAATCGAAACACAATATTCGATTGAGTGAGGAGTTCTCACCTTGCTTTCAATAACGGTTGCAGCGTTTTATTTCGGATAAAATTAAACAACCGTTTAATTTTACTCAAAATTTTCACTCTCCAAACGAGTCCAATCAAGCTCCATTGCGAAGAGCTCGTCGAAACGATTCCAACGCAAAAAGTTTCGTAATTTTTCGACCTCGTATGAACAAGTTACAATAGTTTAAACATTGTACGAATTAAAATAAATCGATTTACAATTTTTATTTTTTTCAAATCTAAACCTAGTTTCTTCTGGCCGTTCGTTTCTGTCTATCAAAATCTCGGCCGTTAAAAATGCTTCTTCCCTATCAGTAAAACACGCAAGCAAAGAACCCACTTGCCACTGAAATTGCTTGAATTTTTGCCACCTCCACCGACCACTATACGATGATCAGCGACCATCGTTTGGAAGCTCTTGCTCGCATCCACCTCCACCATGAATCACGTGGCACTCGGTCGTGCTTTTGCCAAGAAAAACGCACGCAAATGACATACGAACGCGAGCAGTTATAGCCTCCACACGACGACATCACACAAGATCCACCGTTGGATCTGGAGCTCTCGACGAGCTCGTCGTTTCCTCAGTTGAAGACTTTTGAAATTAATGAGTGGATTGATCGAGAATTGAAGGTGAAAGTTAATGTTTTTTCGGCCATTGAATTGTTGAAGTGGCGGCCTGAAGAAGAATTAGGGTTTGAGTGCAAAAACATGAAGTCCTTTTATAGAAAATTCTCAAATTACTATTCATCCGAAAATTTTCGAACTCGAAATCGAGCGTGTCGGCTGGCGTTTCTAAGGTTTTACCCGCGTTCCGAACACAATGGAATGTATTTCGGAAGCTAATTCGATCGTATGTGAGAGTTACAGAATTAAACGATCAAATTTAAATCAAATCGATTTAAACTGATTTCGATGCGTTTTGGCTTGCCTCGGACAAACGACAACTCCGATTGCTTCGAAATTTGAAACCATACAATAATTTAACATTACGGATCCGTTGAAACTGGTTTCGTCGAAATCCGAGACTGTTTGAAAAATGGTCATTTTTACTCGTCAATTAAATATTAAAATATTCAATTTTCACAAATTAACTTTTAATTCAATTTTAAAAGTTCTATAACATCATTATAACTCCAATATGATTTATTATAACTTTATAAATCATTTTTCATCACATTTAATTCAGATTTCAATTATTTATCCAATTTCAAGTATTAAATTAATAATTTAATCGTCCAATTAAATCACTATATCGAAATTAAATTAATTCGACTTCCAAATCTTACTTATTAATATTTAAAATTAATTAAATATACGAATTTCAAATGACGGAAATTCTGGGTCGTTACAATCCAATTATGTTTTTAAATACATACCTTTTTCTAAAGATTAGGGCTTTTGAAAATTTTATTTTTTGAAGAAGTGAATTGGAGGATAAATTTTTTTGGTGTGAGGTGATTTTGTCTATTTTGGGTTGTTTTAAAGTGGAAGTTGAAATTGGAAAAAAAATATGGATAGAGCTTTGGAGTTTGAAATTTTAAGTGCAGTGATCAAACAAGTATAATTTTTGATCTCTTGTTCAGATTTTGGTAATCCTTCCTTGGTTTGTGTTATGGGCGTTTTCACCCAAGGGGTGATAGCATTCAACACGGGATTATAAGAAGGCATCTAGTGTTTGAGACTTTGAGTATCATAAGCAAAGAGGCAAGAAGTTGGCAAGAAGATCCTAGGGTGGCATAAGTAGAAGTGCAAGAAGTAGGCAAGAAAGAAACCTCCCTAACTCACCTATTTGGTAGTCAAGCTACCGAGTAGGAATTCCTGTCCAGTGGCCTAACTACCGAAAAAAAATCATATTCATTAGTTGGAACATCGAACAAGAATTCTTGCCCGGTAGTGAAACTATCAGACAAGAATATTAGTCTGGTGTATAAAGAAGTGTCGAACCAAGAGGGAGAGACCCGGACTTAGCTAGGAAATGCATTTTGGTCCACCAACCAAACCAACCATCGTCGAACCACATGTTTACCATTGGACCAAGCAGAGTAATGAAGGAAAGACAATCTTATATTATAATATTCTATATCATATCTTGTATATAAAGAAATAACTGAATCGAGCATGGAAAATAAAGAAATTGCCTATTTTATCTGCCTTACTACCCTATACTTTCAGCCCTATAAATACTTAAGATTCCAGCCACAATGTGGACAATATTTAGGAACTGCCAGCAACGGCCGAATAGAACTATTGGGAGCTATATTTTATTCTAAATCATTGTATTTTACATTCTAATCATTGTAAAACTGGCCTATAAGGAAAGGAATGAAAATGAGAAGTGGATGTGGACATGTTCTGGCCGAACCACTATAAATTTATGTGTATTTTACTTGATGCATTCTTATTTCTTCATCACTACATAGTTATGTTATATATTTGGTATACATAGCTCTACATCAAATCGATTGGAGGAGTTTACCCATTTTCTATGCAAACATCTTTAGTGCTTTCACTGAGAAAACTTATCGGCATGCTTCCAAAACCGAAGGCTAGGGTTGGTACCACCAGTGGGAATGCTAACCAAATAGGTACCAATTAGGATAACCATTCATCTAGCACCCCAAAAGTAGACATTGTCACTAGAGGCAACCTTGATAGAGTCGTGGAGGAACTCGATACCTGTTTCGCTGTCGAGCAATAAGCTATTGTAGACTAGATCATGGTATGCTTGGGCCAAATGCAAACTACCAGACATAAAACTGAAGCGCAAGGATAATCTCAGTCTAGGGGGTCTAGAAGGTGAAGAAGGTCATATTCTAGTAGTGGGTCTGATCAGGAGAACTAAAGAACAGGGTGAGTAAATGTCGAGAAAGTGGAATGAGTAAGGATTCGGTCCAAAGCTATGTCCATGGAATTGTTCGATGTCGAACCAACCAAGGGAGACGTTGAGTAAGGACCAGCTATGGTTGACCCCTCTCGCTCTAGGCAATGTTCCCCTGCTTTAACTAAAATGGCAATAAATGGAAGGCGATGCAACAATCGGGAACGGTCCCGAAGTTAGAATCGAGATTGGGATTGCAAAATAAGTTATTGCATAAGAAGTGAAAGAGGCCTTGCACCTCAGAGGGAGAGGATGACCCATCCTCGCTCATCGCTAAATTAGAAGATAATGGTGTGAATCATTAGAGAATGTGACCAATTTGAACAAGTAGAATGAGGTATTAGGACAAAAGTTGGTAGCCCTTTCTCCTACGAGATAGAAACTGTTCGAAACCCTAGGAACTTCCGAATGCCCAACATGGATCCTTACCAAGGTCTGATTGACCCGGTTGTACATTTGCAGCGATATACCCAACATATGCTAATGAGCGGAGCAACAAAGGAGTTCTTATGTAAGTGTTTTCCCTTGTTCCTATTAGACCAAACAACATTGTGGTTCTTTCGTCTACCTTTTGGCTCAATCCACTAATGAACAATGTTAAAAGAAAGTTTATCAGCCAGTTTCAAATAGTATATCTAGATCCTTATTTCTAATGCCTATAAGTACACCTTGAAACGATGAGATCTACTCCTTGAACTTATTCCAATCCAGTAGAGTGCTAGTCCCTGAACCGATGACTACCAGCTATCAAATAGTATCTATTTTACTTTGATTTGACTATGGAAATGGAGAGATGGGAAGGAATAGAATTTGGCCAGAGGTAGGAGATAAGGAGGCTTCAAAAGTTCTCTAATAGGTGTGAGTTGAGATGCTTATATAAAGGAGAGATTTGAGACAAGTTAGGATCCAGATCCCTTTTTATCTCTTACCAAATCTTTATATCTTATCCATCCAAACCTTAGCCCATTCGACCATCACATAGCTGCCCCCTATGTAACTCCATCTTGGTCGAACCAACCAACCCATATATGGGCTTCATACACATTTAAAGCCCAAATAAAATATTTCGCATTTAAATGCAATTAAAACGCGTATCGATATCATATATCAATTTATATATTTATAACTATTATAAATATATTTAAAAATATTTATTCATCAAATCAAAATAAATTTTTATAACTAATATTTCATAAATATTAATTAATTTATAACAACTATAAATTAATTAATCATTTAATCAAAAGAAGTATTCTATGTTTCGGTTGTGTGACCCGTTAGGTGTAAATTTGGTCAGCGATTAATATCGAACTATTCGAATATCAGCGTTCACAAGTCACTTAGCAAGTGGTGCGACATTTTGGCTAAATTTATCGCTTACTTGGTTTCGGTAAAATCCAATTTTACTTTGTTAAGCGTTATCCTATTGTGACTATTATTTACATTAGTTCTCTTCGTCAAAACTATATCACTTTGGACTTATGGAATTTGGTAATGGTCAAAATTCCAATATCATCCACATTCAACTCTAAAGTCCAAATACAAAGTCTTTGGTTCAATAATAACAATTATTATTAACCGAAATGCACTAGCCAGATATTTTGACTTTGAATTGACTTAAGTTGACCGTGATACTAACCTCATATAACTGACGAGATCAATTCTTTCTTGAATAGTGCTTCACTTTCAATACTTCTACTCGACCTAACTATAGTTTATCAAAGGACGTTGTGGCATGATTTGACTATAATCAAAGCGGAGCTTTCATAATGAAGATCGGTAGTATTCTCAATTCAAGAGAACTATATAAATCGATCACATCGATATTTTCAGTTTGACCTTAATTACATCAACCAATAGAAAACTATCGAATGAGCCATTCTGTAGTTTTCCAGTAATTATCAATATGTAAACCCTAGGTACCCCCACCAATCATGAGTAATACACTTTCCAACATTTGAAAAGCGTTATAGACTCCAGTCTCAATGGATACACCAATTTCTAGTCATGATGCATCTTGACTACGAACGTTTAAAATGGTATATTATTTTCATTGTGATAAATTACTCACGGTTACAACATTTTGTAACTACTATCACAAACATAACATTTATGGATTTTCTGTAAATATACTTTTAATTGAATTAACTAATTAATATAACACATTATATCAAGTATATAATAGAAACAAAACACCTTTTATTTCGAACAAGATTGCTTATCAAGTTAGATATATGTAATAGATTACATAATTTCTCCTAGGACATACCTTTAACTCTATCATATATCACCTAAAATGGATTTTATTCGAGTTTTTTGAGCTTTACCTCTTACTTTTGTGCACGAACTTTTGGTTAGTGCTTCCGATGAAAGAGCTAGGAACACAAGCCTGATTTTGGTGGAATGTGATCCCCTTTGGAACTTAAAACTTGCAATTTTTCCATTATTATAGAGAGTTAGGAGCAAAAGGAAAAGTAGTGGAACACACAAGGAAAATATAATGTTCCGCTGAATGAAGTGAATGAATTTAGAACTTGTACTATGTGTATAGTTATTTAGTTAATAGTAAAATAATTGCCTTTTCAAAAGAAGTATTGAACCAAACCCAAACCATTGACCCGATCCAACCCGAAGAAATCCGACCCAACCCCACCATAGTTCGGTTTGGATGTGGGTTACAATTCACAATCCATACTGTATATGAATCAGGTGATACTTTATCCAAACAACCTCTATCTTTACTAGATCTAATCCATATTAAAAAAAACCACTTTTAGTCCCTTGTTCCAAATGAAACATGGATTGTTGACTGCCAAAACATAAAATATGCTCCTACTCCTAGAAATATTTATTCATTTCAACATTCAGTTCACTTAACATCCATTGTCTCACCCAAAATAAAAACAAATCAAAATATGATCACCAAAATACATTTGTGGAACATTTTAAAAGCATTTAGACATACTTTAGAATAAAGCTGATGTATTTTGTAATGAAACTCTAATGAAATATATCATGTGGTGAATTAAGTTTTTGCGTTGTATTTTGTGTTGAATTACGGATTTAAAAATCTGAATTCCTAAATTAAATATATTATTTTCTTTGATTTATTATCCATATTTTCATTTTGGTTATTGGCTTTATATAACATGACCCAACTTAACCTCATATGGATTTAGGTATGGGTTAATTTTCTTTTTATTCATAGCCTAATTAGTTACTATCAGTATCGGGTATGTATAGGCTAAGTATTGATATGAGATATTTTAAAATATCGTGATAATATCGGACATATGTAGAACATGTTATAAACAATATTGTACTATGATATAATGTTATATTGATGTTAAGTTTTCAAATATTTGGATAAATAATGCCAAATTATTATCAAAGACTGATTGCATGTAGTTTACAGATTACAATTCGTTTACTGAGATATTATATTAAATACAAATCATAATATAGACTCATAAAAAATGAGAAATTTGTATATTGTACATCTTTATAATTTTCTTCATTTTTGTACTATATTTATTATTTCTTCATTTATCTAATCATCTATATTACTTCCCCAAAATTTTCATATTTATAGTTTCGTGGTTTTCATTTCCACTTTTTTTATCGTATAAACAATGTTGATTTGATAGCAATTACCACTTTAGCTCATTCGTTATTGATATATTAAATATATAACTTTACCGCTCTTTAAATTTTAGTTCTTGTTGCATGATAATAACTAATAACATGAATTTTCATAAGTTCACTTACCACTCGGAATTGGTGAACAGAAAAACAACTGAAAAAGGAAGTAGCTCTTTCATGCTCTTGTTTTTAGTGGTAAGTCTTCATAGAAAATAAACATACAAAATAACGAAATAAGTAGAGTTTTTTTTATTGAAACACTAATGAAGAACACTAAAACTGTGTGGTTAAAACTAAAAATTAGTGCATTAGAATTTCTAATATGGTCTAGATATTGTCATTTACCATATACAATAAACAAACATTGAGAATGTGAAGATATTTGTTTGCAAATACATTTTCTCCAACACTTATAATAATAAACGATATTCTTAAAAATATCGGGTATTTTACACTAAATATCAGAGTAATATATCAGTAAATATCGGACGATACATCGACAACGATATTTTAAGCGATGCTTTGAAAAAGTATCGGCTTAGCAACGATATTAGATATATTGACGATATATCGGCTATATTATCTGATATTAACTACATAGTTCATAGCTACGTTGGGTTAAGTGAAGTATTTATTTCAACCTCGCCTGACCGAATTTTTTTCCAGCTCTAGCAGTTCTTTTATTTATTATTTTTTTATGTGCAAGTTCGGTAGTTTTTTTATGTTCTTTTTGTGGTTTTCCTTTTTTAGCTTACACATTTGAAGCTGATTTTACATTTTGCATTGTAGCTATTGCATTTTATTTTGGTGTATCTCTAATATTGATCCGATTTTACAATATGTTGTAGTAGTTTAATTTAGTTTTATTTTTTAACACTCACGTAAACCAAATATCAATCAGGTGAACCATTGGGGGTTGATTTAATCTCATGTCGTGTCAAGTGGTTTCTTTATAATATGCCGATTCCATCTCATTTCGCGTCATGTCACATAACAAGTTTTACAATACACTGATTCGATCTCGTGTTAAATGGTTTCTTTTGAAATTCTTTATCCACTTGTCTACACGTTAGAGGCTGTTGTGGTTGTTTTATTATTGCTATTATTATTGTATATAGATTTTGGAGTCGAAATTCATATTCTTTGTGTTAAATAACAATTTCAACATAAATAGGTAAATAGATCAAGTAATCCGTTAGGTAATTAGTTGGGTCAGATTGACCAGTTAGATGAACGGACTAAATGGGTTAGATTAATATTACCTTAAATAGTCCAAGTCAGATTCTATCCAATCCATTTATGGTCCAAATCAACTTATATGATGTGCCTAAATTGGATGATATCCCGATGATGGCGAGTTCGAAAAATCTATGCTTAGAAGCAACATAAATGAGGAAATTTTGGTATTTTTAGACGGTATTTTTGTAGGATGGAGTGGGAGAAAGACGAGAAGCCTCTGAGGATGTCAATATGAATTAAATATAAGGATTTGTGCATGTTTATATTTTGTTCTTTCCTAGTTTCCTTCCTTGCCATTTTGGGAGTAATAAGGACAAAAAATCAAAAGTTCATAGAAACGTATATTTCAATGGTAAGACGTCTATTTTATTTGTTACAATTTGTTTAGGATTTAAATGGATGATGCTATTAGCACAACCAAAACAACACACCTTACCCACCTCTCCTCTCACTCAATCAAACTTTTATCTCGCCCATTTACATCCACCTTTTTTCTTACCCTTTGATAAAACCAAGCATCATCTCCTCTCCTTCTCTCTTCGTAAGAAAGATTTTCCTTCTCAAAACTAAAATCTCAAAATCAAATTTGTTGAAAACTCAATATCTCAAAAATGATTTTTTTTTGTTTGAAATCAAAACTTAATATCTCAAAAAGCGTGCAAGTTGTTCAAATCTCCCCATAAGGCGCAAAATAGTCTAAATATTAATGAAAATCTCTTAAATCATAAAACACTAATCTCAAAACAAAAAAATATATTTACTTACATCTCATCTCATCTATCTTCCATTAATGGCCGATACAAGAAAATATTATTATGAATGACAAAAAAGTAATATGCATAACTATAACAAAATGTAATATACATCATTAGTTTAATATTACTAGTTTTCACACAAATAATAGAATTGCAATAATATTAATTGATATTAATACAGTTAACATTAAAAAAACATTTCACGTCAGTGTGCAATTTATAAAATAAATCCAATTACATTATTTACTTTTATTTCTTTTGCCATTGTAAGAATTAAAGTCTTTTTTGATGTTATGTTGCTTTGTTATGCAAGTTTTTCTTTTCTTTTTAGTCTAGTTTTATCTATTTGAACATGGTGAGTTTTTGAAGTATTTTTGTTTAATTTATTTTATTATTCTTTAAGGGGTTCAAATCACTTGATCCTATTTTCTTTTGTCCTATGCATCAAGCAAATCTATCTTAATCACAGTTTATTTTTTTATTATCAAAAATAAAAAAATGAAACGTTGGATTTTAAGGGATTCATGAGCCCATGAAAAATTGAGACCAGACGATTATTATATTATATTGGTACAGTTATTGTATATATTGTACCACTTTATGCAATCCCAAGGAAGAACAAAAATAGTATCCATGTGGAGAATCGAGCCCATTAAATCATGAAAGTTAATGCACAGCATATGCATGTGTTTGAGCATTCCTAATCTCAATCGTTATTTGAGCGACTGTGTTCGCGCTATTATTAGTTGCAATAGTTATTTTTAGATATTTAAAAATAGTAGATGGATCCCACATATCAACATTAATCCAATAAAGAAGCAAGTAAATGCTCAGTACCTTCCTTTCACTAGTAACTTGTGATATGAATTAAATAGTGAACTTATTTGGTATGAACTTTTGTTCTCTTGGTTGATTCCCCATCTACAGAGGTGGTTGCTCGATCAACTTGACCCTTGAAACCTGCGACATTAATAATTTCGCCTTATTTAAATCAACCAGATACACAAGTTTCATTTTAAAATCATATCCTCCAAAATTATATCACACTAATAAATCCTCAACTTGCAAATAATTAATCTAAATCCATCTGAATGAGGATAAAATGACAAAATTGAACACATGCTGTGAAGTTGCCTTCGTATCATTTCCAGCTAACATATAAAGAGTAAAGAAAGAGGCATGCAGTACAATCGATAGTGAAGTTGCAATGTATCTATATCCACTTGCACTCACTTTGAACCCATCATGGAATTAATAACTCCAATTTGATATTTAATCTTTTCCAAGTGCCTGGAACCTTTTTTTTCAACATTTTCTATTATTCAGTAGGGGATTCATCATGCCATTGAAATGAACAAATAAGTAGAAAAACACATTTATTATTCAAGACACAAAAACAAGAACAATTTTTTACCGAAAGCGCTTACATACACACATCAACAACTAGTTCTCATCTAATACAACACACTATTTTCACTGGGAAACTGATCATCAAAGCTCCATAATCCCATATCAGCCTCAGTAAAGTTGTCCTCACACACAACGTCGTCGTCGATGCCTCCACCAACAACAGGCATCTCCAAGTAATTCATGTACGATTCAAGATCCGATAGATCTTCGGACAGTTCAAAACCAGCACAAAATGGTAGGACAGGCACTTTCTCTTCGATCAAATCGAACGTGTTCGTGTCATTGAACGCTATGCTTGTGTTATTGATGGGCTTTTCTGCACTATCGGATTTCTTGGATGATTTGTTGTTATTTGAAGAATGATTTGGGAAATTAAGCTTGGCTTTTTTGCCACGGATTTTACATGCTTCTTCGTCATAAGCGTGTGCTGCTTCTTCAGCAGTGTTGAAAGTACCCAGCCATACGCGTACTCCTTTGCTTGGATCTCTTATCTCCGCTGCCCATTTGCCCCATGGCCTTTGTCTGATTCCCCTATATTCATTCTTTCTCTTCCTCTTTGTTGATTCATTTACGGGTTTTGACGAAGGCGTTCTCTCTGCATAATTTTAGTTTTAACTATTCTAAGACTATTCTTGTAGGTGGAATAACCTACTTGTGATATAATATATACAAGAAAACATATGTAAAAAGCAGGGTACAAAAGAATTTAATCATCAACTTGAATTATCGTTGTAACATATATATGATATACTAGTCAAAATTTACATGAAACAATAAATTTTAATTTACTGAATGGGCACTGATTACTTGATGATATGATTTGTGTAGCCTATGCGAGTAAAGTTGTGATATGATGAGTTTCTTTGATGATGTAGTCCAGAAAAGATTTGGCTTGATTGCTGCAATCATATGATTGCGATTGCGACATAAACATAAAGAACCAGAAATGCAATTTCCACCACTATAGCTACAAAAAGAACCTAAATTTAGTACGAAGTCAAAATTAGTACCTTGATTCAAGCCAAATTTGACGCTGATAACCTCAGATTCTTCAGAGTATTCAGATTCGTTCTCGAACTCGTTAAAATCGGCCTCGAAATCTTCTTCGAAATCAAAGGTTGACCTCTTTTTCTTCAGATTCGGCCACAAAAAGGCAGAAGTGAGTTTTTTGGAACTTGACGGCGGTATGAAATCGGAAATGATAGCTCCTCCACACATGATTGATTGACTGACTGACTTGTTGAAATTTAGAAATTGTTTGGTGAGAATGAAAGAGAATGAATGCGTTTATATATAGGGTAGAGACGCGACAATAATTTTGAGTGGGCAAGAGCGTCCTAATTATCCGCGTCATAATTGAACGAGACGTGCTACGCGTTCATTTTATCTTGGAATTTTATGATGGAAGAATATCTAAGATTTTAGGGTCTTTAGTGGCACTCTATTCCTAGAACGTTACTTTGAAGTTTCGCCCCTATCTCAAAAGTATACGTTCGGTCACTTCAAATAGTTGACATATGATTCTAGACACATGGTCTAGATCCATATATCATCATAAAGATCGCTATGCATCCTGATCAAGCAAGTACTTTCTATTTTTTATAGAAAAATCATGTCGGTACCGATCATTTTTCTTTGTTCCAATTCAACAATACATATTTTCGGGACTTGAACTTTTTTCCTCAATTTTATTTGCTCAGCCTCAAATCTATTATTTCTTTCGAACCAAAGTTTTCCACCGTCGCCCCTCATCTCAAGTTCACCACCAAGCCGCCACCGCCACTTCTAATGCCACCACGAGCATCCCAACGCTGTCACAGTTGATTAAATCATCTCTCCAACCAATTCGGCCCCAATTTTTTTTGCCCCAACCTTTCATTTTCAAATCTACTCAACAAAAGAGGGTTCTTGGTTCATGCCACCGCAACGGTCATTGTGGGGTGATGTCAAGGCTACCATCGCCACTGTGTCATGGTTGACGCCTAAGTGATCGCCATTTGCCTACCACCAACACTACTCATCTATAATGTACGATCAAATTGGGACGTAGAATTTCTTTGGAAGAGCTCGGGTCATCCCCGGGGAGAACACCAAGTCACTTTGATCCTATGTCCAATTTTCAAGTTCCTAGCAATGCATGGTGCTCGACACATAACTTCACACTTTTTGCCCAAAGTTCTTCTCTGCCTAATATTGTTTTGGTTGTATGCTACAAGTGATCATCTTTATCGGACTTTGGTTGAGCGGGGATCGACGACTTGATTTCGGTGAGATAATCCTAAGGAGCGATCACGTCGAACACACTCAAGCATCCGAATGGGTCATATAATTCAATGTTTCAAGTTACAGCATAGTCTTGTGTCTCTATAAGAAGGCTCCGTGTCACTCGGATAACAGTACCATTACCATTCACTATATGATAATGGGTAAGATCTAATACACAGTTCCATCATGCGACGGAGCTCATTTGCTAGTATGAGTGGGCTATCTACAAGAGTGCCTCATACACCGTGCTCTGACACAGGACCTACACTACGTAGATTGAAACTTCACATTGCCTCGATTGATATCCTAAACCTAATTGGTCAACACATGTTGGCATCTATTGGATTCGGCACATCGACCACACGTGTTCTAATAAAAACAAATATTTAAAGTAAAACATACATGACTACGTTTGCTAACCAGCTTTTATTTCAGAATAACCAGGCAATCTCCTCGCTTCAAAGTCTGTTTTGATCCTTCTACTCCTTCAGAGGTCGGCCCTTCTATTGTTCAAGCCTCTACGTCTAGTCCACCATGAGCAAGACGTTCAATAACAGTTGAACTTCAGAGGCAAATCATCCCAGTGACCCTTATTCAAAATCAGCCTCCTCCATTAAATGAGGAGCAAGCCCTGAGAGTCTTGGAAAACCCTCCAAACCAAACATATCTTTACTAATTGTGGAATCACTATGCTATATTTGTCTTAAGCATAGGATACCAGAGAATGATGCCTATTGCCTGATATTCATCAACGAGTGCACAATTCGCCTTAGGTTACACCGCATGCGACAAGTACATGTGTTTAGGTGGAGTTGTTCCACCTTTAATGTTTCATTATATTCTTTTTGCAAGAGACTGGGTTGGCCCCAACACAAGTGCACCCCAATGGCTACGCTCTACTCAATTCCCAGTACGTCATGTTCAAGATGTAGTTGAATCGTCCTTGTAACAACCCTCTCTAAAATAGACCTAATTTTTGACCAACAAAAGCCCATCGAACCTTAGGCTCATTCCAAAGTTGATTTGTTGGTTGGTGAAATTTATACAATGAATAATATACAGAGCTATCTATCTATTCTTTCAGAATCTTATAGCGGAAGGGATAAAATATTATAATAGGAATAAGTAACTACTTCATAAAGATCAAGTCTCGTAAATACAACATCCAAAATATTCAAACCTTACAATATGTACCGATTTCATAAAGTTGTATGTCTCATAAAAATCAAGTCTCAGAAATGCATCATAAGATAATCAACATGTTTGAAACTGGATACATCAAAATATATCAAAAACATAGATAAATGATAGAACCGCTCCAAATCTTCACCACCACCTTGACCTTCTCCATCAGCATCGTTTCCCTCTAACCTATGGGTTGTAATGAGGAAAGAATCAGAAAAACAATATCTGGTAAATGAAAATCTTAAGTCTTACCATAATATTATTTGGATAGTATCGTTTAAATAAGTAATATGTCTTGCGCATCATATGCTACGTCCTACCAAGTATACCTCCGATTGTAAGCCCAAAGACCCTTTAAGTCCAACTTTACCATTCAAATTAGGATGCAACACAACTACTGCCAATTATGCCCTAACGATGTGAGAGAAAGTACCTAAGCCGCTTAATACCTCTTTAATGAAAATTAGACAGACTCTAACCATTTAATACCTATATTCTAGGCAGATCGTTGTCATTTAATACCTTAAACCCAAGGTGGATCCCTCTTTGGTACTCCCTAACTAACATCACATGAAATCTCACCGGGCCATTTAATACTTCTTTTATCGAAAGAGGTGGACCCTACAATAGCCATTTAGTGTCTTAACCCTAAAGCGGACCCCTACCAAAGTTTTTCCGTTGCCACACATCCTAACCATTTAACACTTCTTAAGTGGAAAGGAGGCAGACCCTACAACAGCTACTTAATAACCCCAACCCAGAAGTAGGCCCTTACTGGGATATCCGCCGTATAATCAGTAACCCAAACCGTGACGCCTCACATTAATCCAACTAATCGTAGGTACCGGTGGCCAAATTAGCTGGGCGGACTTACCCTATATAACTAGGATTAACCTTACATCCACCGTGGGTACTTATTATAGGGGATGTCTTACACCAGCCCCAAAGTCATTGCTACTACCCAGATCAGTTGGGGAGACTTCTGTGTACCTTTAACTGACCTTGCATCCCTATAACTTAGTCATATTTTCGCTCTTATAACATACTACCATAAATAAATACACACACACACTACATATATATAATATCTCATCCCATTTACGACTTAAGGCCATATAAGGAAGACTCCTTATTTCACCTTTAATTATGATTTAATTTCTATAGTTGTCATTAACTTCCTTCATATGGGGTTTAATGCTATATACTAACTAACATATTTATTCTATACAATATGAATTATATGTTACTATTAATACTTTATTAATTATATTTATATGCACCAATATTTTAGCTAACTATATATTCCTAAGCATACATAGAAATATTCCTATTCTAAGATGAATGCTTCATATACTAACTGTTAAAATGTTAAAACTTCCATATTTATACAAGCCCAAGTTCCAAAAAATAATTTACAAAATAATTGATATCCTTAGCTAGACCAAATAGACTTGTGTGTGTGTGTTCAAATATGGAATAATACCAAATTTATTTTACATTAATATAATATAATCATGCCTCCATTTCAAGGAAAAAAAACTTATAATTTAAACCATTTATATTCTATTCAACTTTTACATATACAACCTTGAAGCGCTAAAAGGATTCATATTTATTTATATTCTACAAATAAGAAAAATTCAAACTTTGCACACCACTTTCAAATAATTTCTTTTTGAACCTAATTTATCGTAACAACAGAAATTAGAAAAGGAAGTTAAGTAGAACATAAATATTTAAATTGCAAACTACAAATCTAATTCTACTATACTAACATAAAATAATAGAAATACCAGTGAATCTAAGAATTGACATTTTATTTGGGGAATTTTGGGGTTTTAGGGTTTAGGGTTTTTCGTATACAAAATTCCTATTGGCATAAAAAAAATCCAAATTTTACTGTGCAAACTAGTAAATTGAAAAACTAAGTTTCCACTTACAGATAGTTTCATGCTTCCTTTTGAACAAATTTACGCCTAGCTTTCTCCTTCGGGTTTCTTCTTTTAGGAACATACAATAATACAATTGTATATAGATTAGATTCAGAATCAGATATTAGGGAAGAATAGAATTAGAAAACGTATATATAAATATCTAAAATCCCTTACCTTTAGATCCAATTAATTGTGAATTGTAGAGTTGAAGAAGAAGACTTGTAGAGTTTCGCTAGCATTCCAAATATTTTGTAAATAAAAGTGACACTACAATAAAGAAGATCTTTTGCAGCGTTCTAAAAATGCTGCCATAAACATTAGCAGCGTTATGAAGAACGCTGCCTAATGGCATGCTGCAATAAAGTCATGAAATACAGCAGCGTTTTAAAACTGTTGTTAAAAAGGAGGCTACCGAAGCTTTTACAAAATGCTGCATTATATTAATTTCGCAGCGTTTATTAAACGATGCAAACTCATTAGAAACGCTGTGATATCACTTTTTTCACATGTTACACCTATTGTAACCCTTTTAAAATGCTGCGGTATATCAACTTTTTTGCAACAGTTTCCCCGTGTGGTAGCAGTTTTAAAACAATTATAAAATCCATGAATAATATATTCAAAAGGAAACCGTAAATTTATAAAACGCTAATAGATATAATCTGATATTATAAGTAGTTATGAAGATTAAACATAATCAAAGCTACATCAATTTCATACACCATAAAATTTAGTCATATACAATATTTCATGAACAATGTTTTAAGCAGAAATATTAGCGATATAAAATCTTACAAAAAAAGCTTGCTAAAATAGAAAATATAAATTGTTCCAAGCTCATCTCCTTAAAATGTCCAATATGCCTACAAGGAGAGAAAAAAAGCAATTAGAGATCAGTGGTAGAAGAGAACAAATATGAATTTATTTAGCATCAAATATAATAAGTTCAAGTTAATTTGACTAGCTCAAACAGTAGAAAATCTCGTCCCTAATTATCGGCCAAACAGCCCAAGTGAAACACAACCTAAATTCAATACGGTTCTTTCAGTTGAAGCGACACTACCATCCAACAAAGAGGGACGTCATTTTCTACATAATAATAGCACTCATATGTACACAAAGCGAGAGGCGTGCATCAACTTACCACATTACTCGCATACGTACGATATTGCTTGTCATGCGTTTGAACCCGAAATTGAATATACAATTAGTAAGATGCAACACTATGTAACAAAATTTACAACATATAAAAATATGCATACATGAATGGATCTGCCTCATCAATTGTATCCATGGGACTAACATCCTCACCATCCACTCCGCATGATGCGAGCAGCATTCTCTGCCAATTTGAAATATGATAGCCCATTGTTAAAATAATAATTACAACATATTGTTTAATAAATGTAAAACTAAATGCTCAATAAACTCCATACACAAATAATACAGAGCAATTGCAGTTCAACCTTTTAATATTCACTCAAAAGATTCAAAAATATTTAAAGGTTAAAAGATAGATTAATAAATAAACTAGTATCAAACGAGCTCTAAGTAACATACTATATAAGTTGCATAGTATAAGCAGGTAAAATAGTGATGGGTTTAAATGAGTATTAGTTTAATTTCTTCACATCATGTCGGCTAATTTCTTCGAATATATCAAAGCTTTCCTGACCTTTTTACACCTGTTTCTTGAACATTATTTTCTTAATGGGATTTTGTTATTCTGTCATGTATTATTTATCACACTGCACATTACAATATATGAGTATTAGTTTTATAATACTTAGTTAATTTGTATAAACTTATTGAATTTTTATAAAACTTAGTTGATTTTTATAAACTTACTTAATTTATTATTATTATTATTATTATAAACTTGTTTAATTATTATTATTATATTATTATAAACCTTAGTTAACTTATTATTATTATTCTAAATCTTAGTTAATTTTTATAAAACTATTTATTATTATTATTATACTTAGTTAATTTTTCATAAAATTTATTAGTATCATAATTTAGTTATATTTTTATAACATTTAGTTAATTTTTATAAACTTATTAGATTTTTATAAAACTTGGTTAATTTTTATAAATTAGTTAATTTATTATTATAATTAATATTAATATTATATTATTATTATAGATTCATTTAAATTTTATTATTATTATAATAAATCTTAATTAACTTATTATTATTATTATTGTAAGTTTTAGTTAATTTTTATAAACTTATTTATTATTATTATTATACTTAGTTAATTTTTCATAAAATTTATTATTATTATTATTTAGTTATATTTTTATAATACTTAGTTAGTTTTTATAAACTTATCGAATTTTTATAAACTTATTGAATTTTTATAAAACTTAGCTAATTTTTATAAATTAGTTAATTTATTATTATTATTATTATAGACTCTTTTAATTATTATTATTATTATTATTATAAATCTTAGTTAATTTTTATAAAATTATGTATTATTATTATTAGTATACTTAGTTAATCTTTCATAAAATTTATTATTATTACTATTTAGTTATATTTTTATAATATTACTTAATTTTTATAAATAACTCCATACATTATCCCATTATCCCACTCTCTCAAATGTGTGCTGTACTTTAAATTACATTTCTACACCTACACTTTCACTGATTCCGCTGAAGTAGGCCTAAACAAAAACAAACATCAATAATTAATAACTAAATTTTGTGGACTTCCGAGTTGTCCACATTTCTTACCTAGCAGAGGCCAAGGAGATTGCACCCACTAATTGAAATATTTAAACCGGAGAGTGAATTGTCGATAAATTCAATTTTTAAAGAAGAACTGATAGGTCGGTATGTTAAAAACACTATTGTTGGCAAGGACCAATAATAGATATGTCTAGTTATGCTAAGTCATGGTTTTATACAAAAGAATTCATAAACAGCGAAAAACAATTACTAACATTTTACGAAATATTGTACAGCACTAGTTGCCCAGTTAAGCATAATAATCTATTAATTAACTCCTTGCCCAGTTAATTATTTATCTTACGCAAAAAATAAAAAATAAAAATAAAACAGTTACGTTATTTTTTTCGTATAGTTTCTGATTTCAGAAAGTTGCATGATTAGCTTCTGTGAATAAAGGAACCGAATTGCAAATACAAACTTTTAGTGAAATTAAGGGAAAAAGCAATGGGTTATCTTAAAAAATCAATTTGAATGAATATTTAGGTTTCATTTTGCAGTTCATACCTTTCTGCAAACTTATACAAGTGGCATGCCTCGTAATTTACAAATATAGGGCCACTAAGTCAAATTTTACACAAGGGAATAATAGTTAAACAACAACAGTGCAATTTTGGTAAACATAGGTGACTCTTTGAGGTATCATTTTGTTATTAACCTTCTTTATTTAAAATATCATAGCACATGTACCCTTGCGTACGTGTCTGAGCTTCCAGTAACAAATACAGTTCCATTGGCATTGAAAGCGCAGCATAATATCTGGTGGGTTTGTAGATTTTGTTGAGGAGCACTAGTTGATGGTTCTGAACTCTTTCCTGTAATATTAACGTTGACAGCGTACTTCTCAGAAGATAGTTACATAAATATATCCTACCAAACCAAATGCCTTCTGATAACTAACTGACCAGCTAAAGCATCTGGGGGCTTTGGAATATATAACCGTGGGCTTAGCTATGAGTGCCTAGCATCCCATATTCGACATGTTCCATCATCAGATTATCTGACCATATCAACATAAATTTTACAAGTGCAAATTTTGCATCAAAATATATTATTAAGAAAAAATGGAACTGATTTCCTCAAATATAAATGAGCTTCATGTAAGTAAATATGACAATTGTTGGTTAGTAACACAGGATTGCAGATATAGATGTAATTATGTGCAACATCTTATGTTTTCAGCAAACAAATCATCATTTCATAGTAAACCACTTATGACTTGTGAGTTTTTGGCAAATTTAGTCACCATCAGCTCTAATTAAATATATAATGGCTCATATGAGACTTACAGTTAACCATGCGTTGAGAAAGAGATGATGTTTCTTGTAGATATATGACCGTATTAACAAACCAAGATGACCAATTCAGTAATCTTACTACGCGGAGACACCATTTAGGACGCTTACTATAAAATTCATATGATTAGGCAGAGACATCAGAAAAATGAAATTGAACAGCGCCATAGCGATTACAAAGGCATAAGTTTTCTGTTTAATTGGCAACAATAGCCTAGAGAATATCATTATTCTCAAAATACAGATGAGACAATCTTTACTGCAAAGTTTGAACGTTATGATAATAATGGTCTAATTTAAGGGAAATCTATGGCTTACTCTGGTTTAAACAAGTTTCTTACATACAGAAGTTTATAATTTACAAGATAAGAGTCTCAGGTCCATATTTTCGATGTCTTTATAGGAAAACTCCCTGCAGAAATGAATATGTAAATTTGGTCTCTATTTTTAAAAAATAAAAAACCAAGTTGCCTTGCACTTTTCTGACAGAAAATGCAAGGTAACCTGCACTTTTTTAATTTTCGAATCTTTTTCGAAATTTTAAAAAATTTTAAAAATTTTAAAAATTTCGAAAAACGCAAATTAATTGTACTTTCTATCGGGAAAGCGCAAACTAGTTTGCGCTTTCTGATTTTGAAAATTTTGAACCTTTTTGAAATTTTTGAAAAGTGCGAGGTAACTTGCGCTTTCTATCAAGAAAGCGCAAGCTAGTTTACGATTTCTGATTTTGAAATATTTTAAAAATTTTAAAAAAATTTAATGTTTAAAAAACGCAAGCTAACTTGCGTTTTTTGAGTTAGAAAAAACAGGGACTACACTCATTTCTGGAGGGACTTTTCTTATAACAACAACAAAAATAGGGACCTTTCGTGCAAAGCCTCTATAATTTATGTCCAACAAATATGTGTTCATGCGTGACTGGATAGTTATCATATTGAAATCAAATCTGCTAAAAATAGAAGAAAAACCAAAAGAGAAACATCATAAACCACTCACGATAAAAGCTGGTAGACAGAACGTGGGCTGAATGCAATAGTGGTAACAACTCAAGTGTGTCCCCTCAGCACTGAAATTAGGAGTCCGTCATGTAAATGCCACTGCACAATTAATTGTAGGATATTATTACCAAAGAAAAAGGGTTCTGCAAAGTTGCTGGTAGAAGTGAGCAACTTACAACTCTTATAATGAAGTCATTTGATGATGATGCCACCAAAGCATTATTGGAATTCATGACCAAGTCCGTAATATCACCCTTCAGGGACATCGTGGGATTATTAACAAGAAAAATGGCGGAACATTGACAAAAAAAATTAACAATGAGAAATAATTTAAACTCACTTCATGACCTCAACAACTAGCCAAGCAGAATGTAGTCTCCATTGACCATATTTTTACAAGGCGATCATCAAAACCAGTAATTATGTATCGATCAGAACGATCGAATATAGCTAAATAAAAGAGTTAATAACAATAAGCATTAAGAGAATCATAAGAAACAGATTGATTAAATGGAATATAAATGCTCTAAAGACATTATAACTAAATCTAAAGACTTAAAAGCGCCAATTTAATCGGTGCTTTAAACTTAAACCATGAGAAGAAACAAGTAGTAATGAAGTATTCACTGTTGTAAAGGAGTATAAGTAATACTGTGTAATAAGTGGTTTCGGGTAATATAAAAGCCCAAAGCCCATCTTTGCTATTTTATATAAATACAGTATTGTACACAGAACTCAATATATGAGAATAATACAATTTGCTTTTCTTTCAA
Source organism: Allium fistulosum (assembly GCA_030737815.1). Taxonomy (NCBI): domain Eukaryota; kingdom Viridiplantae; phylum Streptophyta; class Magnoliopsida; order Asparagales; family Amaryllidaceae; genus Allium; species Allium fistulosum. Next base: position 1,137,295,755 of record CM060904.1, read on the forward strand.
ACTGCTTCAATCATCTTCTACTCTTTTCTCAAAATCTTACATGGTATCAGAGCCATACTGCCTCACAACAAAGGTTCTTTGAAGAATAATTAAACCCATCAGAGAAATTTCATCATTTGGGTTTAAATCCTTATCCAAGAACAAAAGTTCTTCTCATTTAAGGATAATACCTGAATCAAATTGAGAGTGCCTTGCCAAGAACTTCAGTTCGGCTGCAACTTCTCAAATTTATATTCAAGCAGTAAAGAAAAGCATCAAATCATTGAAATCTCATCAAGAAATTCAAAAGTGCACAATCAAATCTCAAGAAACTGCCATCCAAAGAAAAAGCTTATCAGAGAAAGCTCATCATATAAGCATTCTTGGTTGCACATCACTTGAAAAGTGCAGCAAATCAACTTTTCTGTAAGATTTCTCATTTCTTGAAGCCTTTCTTTCGTGTTTTTTTCCTCCCTGCTCCCTTTCAATCTCATGGCTGAAGAAGACACTTCAGCCACTGCCACCAGTGCCGTCAATTCTCAACATGTCATTACTACTGCTGGAAATCTTCTCAAATCTGGAATTAGCCCACAAAGTCAATTAGTCAACATTCATCTCGCTGAAGATAACTATCTACTATGGAAACTACAAGTTGAAACTGCTTTGAAAGGGTATGGCCTTGAAGGATATATTCTTGGCACCATCCAAATTCCACCTATTTGTGTCACAAATCAAGAAGGAAAAGTCATAAGTAATGATGAATATACAAGATACTACAGACAAGATAGACTAATTTGCTCATGGCTGATTTCCTCTATTACTGCCAAGTTATTATCTCACATTACTGGGTGTAAAAGTGCTTTTGAAATTTGGTCAACTGTTGAAAGAGTTTTCAACTCTCAATCTGCTGCCAAGATTTTATCATATAAAAGGCAGTTACATTTGATAAAAAAGGACAACATGACCATGAGAGAATATCTATTCAAGATCAAGTCAATATGTGACTGCCTGGAAGCAGCTAACCACAAGGTGTCTATCTCTGAACACGTTATGACAATTCTTAATGGTTTAAATTAGGAGTATGAAGCTGTGGTTGCTGTTCTCACATCACAAAAGGATTTACCATCCATTGAAGATATTCATTCTATCCTATTATCTCATGAAACAAGATTAGACATAAAGAAATCACCAGAATTAGATATCACTGCAAACTATGTTGCCAATTATAGAGGCAGAGGTCAAAGTAATAACAGAGGTGGTCATAACATACAAAGAGGTGGAACCTCTAACAAAGGAAGAGGCAGAGGAAAATTCAACAATAACTACAAGCCGAAATGTCAAATTTGTGAAAGAATTGGTCACACTGCTGTCAAATGTTATTTCAGATTGAACTTAAACTATGTACCAGGTCAAGGTTCTAATAATCAAAGGAATTCAAACTCAAGTGCAATATGGCTCAGATTCAACAAGATTCAGACAACCAAACAATAAACAACAATGAACCAGGAAATACTGAATCTGCAAATGAAGACAGCTGGTACCCAGACTCAGGAGCAACCAATCACATCACAAACAATATGAATAATCTAAATCTTGGCGGGAAGGAATACAAAGGTACAAACTCTATTCACATGGGTAATGGTAACCCTATTTCTATTACACACACTGGTAGGTCTGTTATACCAGGAAAAAGAAAATTATATTTGAACAACCTACTTAGAGCTCCTTTAATTAATAGAAATTTGCTAAGTGTGTCACAATTTGCTAAGGACAATAAAGTGTATTTTGAGTTTTATCCTGAACACTGTGTTGTCAAAGATATTCTAACCAAAGAAAATCTTCTGCAGGGTAAAAATCATAAAGGGCTATACAAATTCTGTTTGGCTAAGTCAAGATATTGTGAAAATGAAAGAATGTGGTGTAATAGTGTTGAAAACAGACAGACTGAAAACTGTAATACATTTGACTTATGGCATAGCAAGCTTGGTCATCCCAATGTAAAAATTGTGAAACATGTGCTGAATAATAATGCTATCTCTTCTGTTAACTGTACTTTACCATACATCTGTACATATTGTCAAATGGGTAAAAGTCACAAACTACCATTTTCAGACTCTAAAACTATATATAATAGTCCACTGGAAATGGTTGCCACTGATTTGTAGGGACCAGCACCAATATGTACAGACTATGGTTACAAGTACTATATATCCTTTATTGATGCTTATTCTAAATATGTATGGATATATTTTTTGAAAGCCAAGTCTGAAACATATAATGCTGTTATACAATTTATAAATACTACTGAAAAGCAAACAAATCATATTGTTAAAGTGTTTCAGTCTGATGGTGGAACAGAGTTTCTACCACTAAAAAATTATTTTAAAAATAAAGGGATAGTACACAGAATCACATGTCCACACACTTCTGAACAAAATGGGATAATTGAAAGAAGGCACAGACAAATTGTAGAAACTGGCTTGACTTTATTAGCTCAATCATCAATGCCACAAAAATTTTGGCCAGACTCTTTTTCAACTTTAGTATTTCTAATAAATAGACTACCCACTAAAGTACTGAAAATGAAAAGTCCTCTGGAAGCATTGTTCAATGTCAAGCCAGACTATCTACATCTAAAAGTCTTGGGTTGTTTATGTTTTCCCTATCTTAGACCTTACAATAAGCAAAAATTGAACTATAGATCATCCCCATGTACATTTATGGGATATGCTATAATTCAAAAGGGGTACAAATGCCTAGACAACAATGGAAGAATCTTCATATCAAGGCATGTTGTTTTCAATGAAAAAATATTCCCATTTAAAGAAACAGTGGTCAAAACAACTACAAAGATATACAATCCAAAAGATTCTATACCTGCTGTGCCAATCATATCAGAACAACCTGCCAAGTCCAATACAGATCAAGTCAACAATGACAACACTGGTCCTCAACTCACTATGCCTGGCACCAGTCAATCCAGTACCAGACCAGGTCAAGAACAGGATGACACAGTTTGTACACCTGATCATCCATCTTAGCAAAGAGTTAGCATGCAATATGATGAATCATCTCAAAGATCAGAAAGTCAAAACAAACAACAACATGATGAAACTATGAATCAACAGCAGGAAAACACTGTTACAAGACACCACATGGTGACAAGATCAAAAAGTGGAATTTTCAAACCAAAAGTCTACAATGCTAACCTAAATACTGAAGAACCATGCAACTATCTTCAGGCCTTAGAAAATGAAAACTGGAAATCTGCTATGACAGATGAATATGATGCATTAATCAAGAATAATACATGGAAATTAGTTCCAGCACCCAAAGACAAAAATGTTGTTGGGTGCAAATGGACTTTTAGATTAAAAAAGAATGCAGATGGTACAATCTCTAAGTATAAGGCAAGATTAGTTGCAAAAGGTTATTCACAACAAGGAGGATTTGATTTTAAAGAAACATTTTCACCTGTTGTGAAACCTACAACTATTAGAGTAGTCATTACTACTACCTTATGCAAGAATTGGACCATCAAGCAACTTGATGTTACTAATGCTTTTTTAAATGGTATTTTGCAGGAAGAAGTTTTCATGGAACAACCACACGGTTTTATTAAAGATGAAAACAAAGGACTTGTGTGCAGATTAAATAAAGCAATGTATGGACTGAAACAAGCACCAAGAGTGTGGTTTGAAAAGCTAAAAGCTACACTCATCAAACTGGGATACAACTCAACAAAATCTGACATATCACTATTTACTAAATTCAATCACAATACCACAATATATGTACTGATTTATGTTGATGATTTCATTGTTACAGGAAATAGTGAGACTGAAGTCAACAAGCTAATTGAGCAATTAGGTCAAGAGTTCTCTATCAAAGACCTTGGCTATCTAAACTACTTTCTGGGTATAAAAGTAAAAAGGCTTCCAAACAATTCCATCCAATTAAGTCAAAGGAAATATATTACTGAAATTCTATGCAGAGCAAAAATGGATAAAGCAAACTCAATATCAACTCCCATGATCAGAAATGTCCAAATATCTAAACATCAAGGAGAAGCAATATTCAATGAAAAACAGTACAGAAGTGTAGTTGGCTCACTGCAGTATGCAACAATCACAAGACCAGAAATAACATTCAGTGTCAACAAAGCAAGTCAATTCATGCAAAACCCTACCATTGATCATTGGAAACTAGTCAAAAGAATACTAAGATATCTAAAGGGTACAATAGACTTTGGATTAACTATGCAAGCAAGTAAAACACTAAACATTACTGGTTATGCTGACTCGGATTGGGCTAACGACCCAGATGACAGAAGGTCTACAAGTGGCTACTGTATATTTCTTGGAAAAAATCCTGTTTCCTGGTGCTAAAAAAACAAACTACTGTCGCTAGATCTAGCAGCGAGGCTGAGTACAGGAGTGTAACCAATGTTGTGTCAGAGATTATGTGGATTGAATCACTGTTATCTGAACTACAAGTTAAAACAGAAAACAAACCAATTGTATGGTGTGACAACTTGAGTACAGTGCATCTATCTGCAAACCCTATTTTACACTCTCGTACCAAACATATGGAATTGGATTTATACTTTGTTCAAGATCAAGTCAATCATGGAAAGCTGAATGTCAATCATTTACCATCTACATATCAAATAGCCGACATACTCACTAAACTACTTTCCAAATCAAATTTTACTAGATTCAGAGAGCAACTACAAGTGAATGACAGTAACATGAATAAAGTCATACCTGACTTACCTACTTCCGATAACATATGAAAGGTCAAATCTTTGTAAAAGACCTGTTGATTCCTCATGAATTCTACTGCTAAGAATGATGCCAGAGTCATTATAGCAGTCTGACTTACTCTACTGATGCTAGATGAAAGATCGAGCCTTTGTAAGTGACGCAGCAGGGAATAACAAAACGATGATTCTGTGAAAGTAGCGATCGGTGAATTGAAGAATACCAAATGCCCAACTCCGTTGATCCAAAGATGCCGGAATCTAGCTATCCCAAACACGTTGATAGCGCACTATACCGTGTTTAAAGATCTACGATTCTTCGCACGTTGATCTAGCGCACTAGATACCGTGAATCGGCTTCAGCAATCGTTGAATCGAGCGCACTCGATTAACCGAAAGTGGAGATAGGAGATTACACTCAACTACCAATTTAGATGGAAGCACAAAGCTAACAAAAAAGAATTTTATTCAAAAATCAACTACTATTACAAATGATGACACCCCGCTATTTATAGCTTTACATCACTCGCCACAGAAAAACTGAACAACTCATAAGTCAGCACCGACTTACGACTTACCATAGGTCGGCAGCGATTCAACTCTCACGACTCACGAGTTACAACACACATATTTACAACACTTAGGTCGTATACGACCTAACAACTCACGACATAAGAAACAAATGACCTACAACTTAAAAAATACAAACATATTACAACACAACATCTCGCCATACGACTTACGACCTAAAATGAACGACAACTGGAGTGAGCGACCTAAGAATGAACGGCATCCCCATCAGCGACTTAAAAGAAGCGGCTTCAGAAAACTTCACGACCTAAGTCTTCACGACCTAAGGCTTCACGACTTAAAGCCTCGCGACTTATAGTGAACGGCTTATCTCCCCAGATCTTCCCACGACCTAGCATAGGTCGTAACACGTTAAGTCGTTCGAGCGCCTTTCCCTTTAGCTTGTTAACTCGTGGTTCTCCACTAGGTCGTTGCCGACTTATGGCTTCTTTAGGTCGGTCATGACTTAGTCCCTTTAGCTTGTTAACTCGCAGTTCTCTACTAGGTCGATCACGACTTATGGCTTCTTTAAGTCGGTCACGACTTAGTACTTCCTCGCGAACTTCCTTGTTAGCTCCCATGGTCTTAGGTCATAAACGACTCAACCTTTCTGAGCTACTTAAGACTTCATTAGGTCGGTCACGACCTAACACTTGGCCTGCATCATCCTCCCCTGGTTGAGAGAAATTCGTCCTTGAATTTGCATCTTCCTCCTCTGTAACACACTCATTCCCATGGTACGGAACTAAGTGTTTGACGTTAAACACATCAGAAGTATGAATATCATTCGGCAATTCTAATTGATACGCGTTCTTATTGATTTTCTTCAAAAATTTTACTGGACCAATCTTCCGCGCTTTCAATTTATTGTACGTCCCCATCGGAAAACGATCCTTTGTTAACACTGCATAAACCAAATCCCCTTCATTAAATTCAACATTCCTTCGCCTCAGATCTGCAGATCGTTTGTACTTCTCATTCGCTTTCTCCAATCGTTCCTGAACGATTTTATGACATTCAGTCAACCCATCAACAAAATCAACAGCTCGTTTAACGGTTCCCTTGGATTGTGGTACTATCGTCAAATCCAACGGTCCCTTTGGTAAACTTGAATACACTATCTGAAATGGACTGAATCCTGTACTGCGGTTTATAGCATGGTTATGAGCAAACTCCGCTTGACATAATTTCATATCCCAACTCTTCAGATTATCTTTCACAAGACATCTTAACAAATTCCCCAACGATCTATTCACGACCTCGGTCTGTCCATCCGTCTGCAGATGATAAGCGCTGCTAAAGTTCAACTTCATTCCCACCATCTTCCACAAACTTAGCCAAAAATGACTTAGAAATCTAGTATCCCGATCAGAAACAATGGATTCTGGCAAACCATGTAAACGATATACCTCTTTGAAGAATAACTCAGCAACCCGGACGACATCAGCTGTCTTCTTACAAGCGATGAAATGTGCCATCTTTGAAAACCTGTCCACTACAACATATATCGAATCATTCCCCCTTTGAGTTCTCGGTAATCCCAAAACAAAATCCATACTGATATCAACCCATGGTTTAACAGGCACGGGTAACGGCATGTACAATCCTGCATTCGTCGCTGTTCCCTTGGAAACTTGGCAAATATGACATCTCTCCACAAACCTTCCAACTTCCCGCTTCATCGACGGCCAAAAATAAGATTGAGAAATCAGCTGTAGTGTACGGCCTCTACCCACGTGGCCTTCTTCGTGTAGCTCCTTTACAATCTTCATTCTCAAACTACAATCAGGTATGCACAATCAATTTCCTTTGAATAGAAAACCATCCACCATCACGAACTCATCCGTCTCCCTATTCTTGACTTTATCAACAAACTTTCCAAAGTAAGGATCTTCGTCAAATAATTCTGGTAACACATCAAACCCTGTCACTTCAACTTTCATTGTAGTCAACAAATGATTCCTTCTGCTCAACGCATCCGCCACATGGTTCGTAACCCCAGATTTGTGTTTCACAACAAACGTAAACTGTTGCAGAATAAGCAATCCATGATGCATGTCTCGCTGAAATCTTGTCTTGCCCTTGTAAATGCTTCAACGCCTCATGATCAGTGTAAAAAACAAACTCTTTCTGAAATAGGTAATGTCTCCAGTGTTTAATGGCTTGTACAACAGCATAAAATTCCATGTCATACGTACTATATCTCATATTCGCTCCTGATAACTTCTCACTGAAATATGCAATCGGACGTCCCCTCTGACTCAACACTCCTCCAATCCCAACCTTTGATGCTTCAGTATGTAGTTCAAACACTAACTGAAAATCTGGTAACACTAGAATTGGTGCAGACGTCAGCAACTCCTTGATCTTCCCAAAAGCATCCCCTGCTTCCTCTGACCATGAAAACTGTTTACCCTTCATACAATCTGTAACAGGCGCCATCACACTACTAAAGTGTGGAATAAATCTTCTATAAAATGAAGCCAACCCATGAAAACTCTGAACCTCTGTTATCGTCTTGGGTTGTGGCCAATCTCTAATCGCCTCAACTTTACTCCGGTCCACCTGTATCCCTTCTCCCGATACAACGTACCCCAGAAATAAAACACTATGCGTCATGAACACGCATTTCTTCGTTGCAGCATAAAACTGTTCCTGTCGTAGTACCATCAACACTTCTCTCAGATGATTCAAATGTTCCTCTAGACTTCCACTATATATCAGAATATCATCGAAATACACCACCACAAACTTCCCAATGAATGATCTAAAAATATGATTCATCACTCGCATAAATGTACTCGGCGCATTTGATAAGCCAAATGGCATTACCAACCATTCGTATAGACCCTCCCTGGTTTTAAAAGCAGTCTTCCCCTCATCACCTGGCCTGATACGAATTTGATGATATCCGCTCTTCAAATCAATCTTCGAAAAGATAGTAGCTCCGCTCAATTGATCTAGCAAGTCATCCAACCTCGGCATTGGAAATCTATATCTCACAGTAATTTTATTCAATGCTCGACTGTCAGTGCACATTCTCCACGTCCCATCCTTCTTTGGTACAAGTAATGCTGGTACAAGCACATGGACTCAAGCTTTCCTGCACACGCCTTTGTTCAAGTAATTCTTTCACCTGCCTCCTCAATTCTTAATGTTCCTTCGGACTCATTCGATAATGTGGTCTATGTGGCAACATTGCTCCCGGAACCAGATCAATTTGATGTTGAATGTCTCTCGGTGGCGGTAACTCCTTTGGTAACTCATCTAGAAATACATCCTCAAATTCTTTCAAAACTGGCTTCGCTTCTTCTGGAATTTCAACCTCTTCACTGCTCTCTCGTCCAATTAACAAAAACACCTCAGACTCCTCTTCAACTTCTTTAACAAACTCCTTCAAGGATAATAAAGTTTTCAGCTCTTCAATCTCCTCTGACTTACTTTCTCCTTGTTGTCTCTTCTTTGGAACTAAGATAATCTTTGTACCTTCAAACATAAAACTGTAGCTATTGGTCCGACCGTCATGCTGTACTACTCGATCATACTGCCATGGTCTTCCCAAAAGTAAGTGACAAACATCCATCTCTACTACATCACACCAGATCTCGTCTTTGTATTTCTTCCCAATAGAGAATGGAACACAAACTCGTCTATCCACTTTCACTTCTCCTCCTTTTCTCAACCATGCTAACTTATATGGATTCAGATGTTTCTCTATCTTCAACTTCAACTTTGTTATAGCCTCGGTTGAAATGATATTGTCACAGCTTCCTGCGTCAATCACAAATTTACACACCTTTCCCAGTATAGTGCATGTCGACTGAAAGATATTACTCCTCAACCAACTAGCTTCTTCCTGCTTCGGTGTCAAGCACGATCTCCTTAGCATTAGATTACAACCTTCATCTCCTGACGCAATATCCTGTTCATCCTCCTCAACTGGACTAGAATAATCTCCATCAACATCCTCATCCTCAACGTCTGCAACCATGGTTCTCTTCTTTGGCTTTGGACACTCATTGCTTTTATGACCCAATTCCTGACAATTGTAACATTTGAAACCATTGTTAACCTTTGCCTTCTCATCCTCCTTCACCACTGGTTTACTGATAGGTTTAGAAACATTAGAACTCCCACTAACACCCTTCACTTGATTGTTGGCATTTGTAAACACACCACCTCCTCGTCTTCCCTGTTTCTCCCAAGCCAACGCTTCCTGGTGTGCTTCCGCTACAGATCTTGGATCGAACATATTCACCATATCCTGAATCTGCATTCTCAATCCCCCAATGAATCTAGACGTCAGCTGCTCTTCCATTTCCATAATATCATTCCTCGCAATAAGCTGATAAAACTCATCCGTGTAATCATTAACAGTCTTTGTGCCCTGCCTCAAGTTCTACAAACGTTGATACATCAGAGATTGATAATTGTAAGGTAAGAACGTTGCTTTCATCAATTTCTTCATCTTCTCCCATGATTCAACTTTTGACTTCCCCATCCGTTCACGTGTAAGTTTGGTTTGCTGCCACCATGCCAAAGCTCTACCCCTCAACCTTGTAGCAACCAACTTCACTCTACGATGTTCTGGAACTTCCTTGAAGTCAAAAATCTCTTCAACATTAGACAACCAATCCAAAAACTCCTCAGCTTGCATACCACCTTTGAATTCTGGTATTTCAATCTTCATCCCAGACTCCCACTTGTGATCATACTCTGATTGATTTCTTCCTTGGCCTCGTCCATGAACACTACCACCATCATACTCCTCTTCAAAATCAAATGTATATCGATGTCGATTCTGACCACCAACATCTCTACTACCATCACGTCTACCACCATCATCCCTTCTATCTACATTCCTCCGAACACGATCTCGGTCATCAACATTTCTATAACTGTCTCGGCTCACACTTCTATGATCATTATCATTACTTCTCTCTTGATTGGAATGTGGTGAAACTCTACTTCTCTCATGGTTAGATTCAGGTGAAACCCTTCTCTGATTTTGATTCATCTCCAACATAAGCTTCTCTAGCCTCCCAATGCCTTCATCCAACTTCTCATTGAATTTGTCACTTATACGTTGCTCCATTTGCTCGGCATCTTCCCGCTTATACAAATCTTCGACATTTTGATGACGATTAGCTCTCCTTGGCGGCATGTTTTGAAACTTTACAAACTCTTCAATTCTCGGCTAACACTTTCAAAATGATACCAAATGATGTACACGGCCTTCACTTGCTTAGCTCGGCCGAAGTTCTTCACACTTCAAAATTCAAACACAATTCGAACTTAGATCCAAAATGCTATGGATCGGAAACTCCCAAGTTGTTGCAATTTGTGATGAACACGATGAACACCAACTTCTCCAAATAATGCAATTCGATCTCCAACACTTCAAAACAAAGATGAACACTTCAACTTGCTCTCGGCCTAGCTCAAGATCGTACAAATCAACACTTCCAATTTCAAATTCTCGGCTCCAAGACTCGATTTAGCTATGATTGACTAAAACAAGCTCTGATACCAAATGACGCAGCAGCGGAATAACAAAACGATGATTCTGTGAAAGTAGCGATCGGTGAATTGAAGAATACCAAATGCCCAACTCCGTTGATCCAAAGATGCCGGAATCTAGCTATCCCAAACACGTTGATAGCGCACTATACCGTGTTTAAAGATCTACGATTCTTCGCACGTTGATCTAGCGCACTAGATACCGTGAATCGGCTTCAGCAATCGTTGAATCGAGCGCACTCGATTAACCGAAAGTGGAGATAGGAGATTACACTCAACTACCAATTTAGATGGAAGCACAAAGCTAACAAACAAGAATTTTATTCAAAAATCAACTACTATTACAAATGATGACACCCCGCTATTTATAGCTTTACATCACTCGCCACAGAAAAACTGAACAACTCATAAGTCGGCATCGACTTACGACTTACCATAGGTCGGCAGCGATTCAACTCTCACGACTCATGAGTTACAACACACATATTTACAATACTTAGGTCGTATACGACCTAACAACTCACGACATAAGAAACAAATGACCTACGACTTAAAAAATACAAACATATTACAACACAACATCTCGCCATACGACTTACGACCTAAAATGAACGGCAACTGGAGTGAGCGACCTAAGAATGAACGGCATCCCCATCAGCGACTTAAAAGAAGCGGCTTCAGAAAACTTCGCGACCTAAGTCTTCACGACCTAAGGCTTCACGACTTAAAGCCTCGCGACTTATAGTGAACGGCTTATCTCCCCAGATCTTCCCACGACCTAGCATAGGTCGTAACACGTTAAGTCGTTCGAGCGCCTTTCCCTTTAGCTTGTTAACTCGCGATTCTCCACTAGGTCGTTGCCGACTTATGGCTTCTTTAGGTCGGTCACGACTTAGTCCCTTTAGCTTGTTAACTCGCAGTTCTCTACTAGGTCGGTCACGACTTATGGCTTCTTTAAGTTGGTCAAGACTTAGTACTTCCTCGCGAACTTCCTTGTTAGCTCCCATGGTCTTAGGTCGTAAACAACTCAACCTTTCCGAGCGACTTAAGACTTCGTTAGGTCGGTCACAACCTAACACTTGGCCTGCATCAGTAAGAGATCTGTCGATCCCTACTAACTTCCAGTGCATAGGGATGATGCCAGCATCACTCCTGAAGTATTTCCCTCAATTGTCTCTCGCGATTTCAGTGGCAATCTTTTGATCGTCGACTTTCTCTTTTCGCTTCAAACCCTAAAGGAGCTAGGGTTTGCGGGGGAGTAATGAAGTATTCACTGTTGTAAAGGAGTATAAGTAATACTGTGTAATAAGTGGTTGTGTAATAAGTGGTTTCGGGTAATATAAAAGCCTAAAGCCCATCTCTGCTATTTTATATAAATACAGTATTGTACACAGAACTCAATATAAATCTTACAAGTAGTTTTAACTGAACAAATCAATCGGTGAACTATTTCCTATAATGTGTTTTTTAAAGGAAAGCAAACTAAGATGGTTTAACAATAAAGTAGCACAAAGATATGCTTATAAACTGTGACTAAACCCAATACAATATCCATACTATATACCAAAGTTGTAGCAAGTATCTTCAATCTGTCCATATGAACTAATCTCTCTTTTTCTTTAGAGAATTAAAAGGAGGTGTTTAAAAAGGCTAGTGCAAAAAAAAATAGTTTTAATATGAGTATAGGGATGAAAAAAAAGAATTAATAAATAAGATAACATACCGACAACGTTTTGATGACCCCTTAGTTTTTTGATGACTTCCATCTTTTGCACAACTGTAGATGGCTTAGCAATGGCAGAATATGCTACTCTAGCAGAAGGAGCACAATGGTGTTTCGTAAAACCACCTCCTAGTTCTCTCAACCTTAACTCACGAACCTGATCAGCATGCATATAGAGCCAACGTAAATAACTAGGCGGAATAGATAAATAGTGTTTATTACCGGATTGCAATGTAAATAGAACAGTCAGCAAATGAAATGTCCATAATTAAATCTTAAAATACATTGTAACATACACGCAAGAAGTGAAAAGGAACCAGATCCTAATATAGTTGGAACATCAACTGCATTTGGACATGTTCCTCCAATAGTGCCATCTAATTGAGTAGAACATCTAATAATCAATTGCTTAAGAAGCTTTACCAAGTGATCCTTTCCAATGTGAGAGTACCTATAGAGTTATTAATCGGTATTCTAAGTTGAGACCTATAAAGGGAAATAGGCGGACAACCCTTCAAAACATGATTGCAGAGTATAATCATCTATAAACTAGAGAAGAAGACCATATGTTCACAAAGATTGTATATAAGTAAAGAAAATTTGGAGGCATAAATATAAGATTTGAATGTATGTATGCATACACTTCAATATTAAAAAGAGAAGCGAGGTGGCTTAAATGTCTCAAGTGCATAGTCTCAGGTGCTGTAACAAAAGAATTCGGGTTGACGTTGTTTGTACCAAAAATGGGCACAACACTCTTCGGGAGTTATTTGAAGAGATAAAATGAAGAATATAAATGTAAAACAGAGATTATCTAACAAAAACTCCAACAAACAGAAATGTGAAATGCAAAAACAAGCGATTTAGAGTGGTTCGGCGTATAGCCTACGTCCACTATGAAGTTTTGATGATTTTATTGATTCTGTTTCAATGATTACAAGCGATTACAGCAAACAACAGCGGATTATAGAATAGAATTCGAAATTGACAGCAAAGGTATGATGCAAGTCTTGATCCGGCAGAGTCTGGACGCTTTAGAATAAAAAAGATCCCCTTTCTATATGCTCTGGGGCCCTATTTATAGGCGTAGGAGGCTCAGATCTCGTTCAAACTTCGGGAGACTTAGTCTGGCACGTAAGGGGGCCCACGCGACCGTTTCCAGAAAGTTTCGCCTCGATCTGCGATCGATACGAATCCATTTCGTATCAATCAAGATGATGTCCAATTGAGCTGAAATTTGGCATGGACATCCTTCAGTGTGTATGCAAGCTTTCCTGAAAATTTCATTGGATTTGGATCAGTGGATTGCGAGATATGGTCGATTCGAAGTGAGATTTCTCGAGGGCTGTTTGGTTCGTCTCCATGGCTTCGACTCCATCCCTTTGTATCGATGGCTGCACGTGTTCTCGAGATGAGGTGGCGCGCGCGCTTCGTTTCGATCCGGCCTTCATTCCATATTGACCGCTTCGACTCCATATATCTCGCCTTGTTTGCTTCGATGGATGACACATCACCCTAGTTGGTTGACTCGTTAGACACGAATAAGTCACTGGGCATGTGGTCTTAAACCGCTCTCCTTCAGGAGTTAAAATCTCGAAGGCATCCTCCCCGCAAGTCGAAAATCAATTTGAAGGGCTTGCTGACCTTCCAATTTCGGACCTTGCGTCCGCACAGCCTGACGATGAATTGGATGAACTACAACATACCCTTGACGTTAGCGAACCTCTTCCTACCAGTGCGATTGACACTTCTGGTTGGTCCGGGGGGTTACACATCCATACACTCTTCACGACACAGCACAGTTTTCTAAATGTAAACCGCATATCATGAATGGTTATTAACTCTCCTTGTTTTATTTTTCAAGTACGATGTCTGGTCGAGGTACCGTGTTGGGCAGTCTGCGTAACAAATGCCGTTACTACGAGCCACGCAGGAGAGAGGGAGAGAGAGACTATGACTCAGGGCATTCTGGTCAAGAGAAGTCCGACAAAGACAGGGGATACGTGCACCGATCCCGATCTTGCTCTCCTCCTCCCAGGACTTTCGTACCGCCCGCGGTAGTAGTTGCCCGTCCTCCTGAAGTCTCACGGCCCAAGCTGCCTTCTCAAGCTCCGAGGTTTGATCCTCCTCGCGGGACTAAAATAGTCACTTCCTCAACTTCCACACCGGTCGTGACTGATTCGACCAGTGAAGGAGCACTTAAACTGGCACAGATGAGGAAGGAATTCCCCGATATCTGCTTTGACGGTTACGTCTTCCCTCCGCACTTGAGGAGAATTCCGCCAACAGCTGAAACTACCATCCACGATTATGTCGTAGACATATTCTTTCAGTACAAGGAGTGGGCAAGGGCCGCGAGGAAAGCATCCAAAGTAGCATTCGATCGGGGTGTTGTCATCGAAAAGTTGGAGAAGGAGCTGGGTCGCAAAGACCGAATCACGAAAGTACTCAACACTGAGGCCGAGTCTTCCCGCAAGTCTGAAATGGAAGCTCTTAAAAAGGTCGATGAGGTGAACTCGGCCATGACCAGGATGAAACAAGAACACTATACCGCAATCGAGGACATGGGTCACAGGAACACCACCATTACTGCCGAAAGAGACGCCGCTCTCAAGGAGCTTAATGAGCTAAAATCAAAGTTCTTTGAAATGGCGAAGGAGAAAGATGCAGCTAATGTCTCTGCGCAGGAGGCCTGCGATCAGGCGGTGGTGCTTCGGAAGGAGAAAGAAGTGGCCATGGAAAAAGTCCGTGAAGCTGAAGCTGGGGTTGAGGAGAAAGTACGGCAAGCGGAGGCCAGGATTGAGGCTGAGATAGAAGAGCTACTTGTCACTTATAATGCCAACGTGCTAAGGCATCGAGATCTGACATGGCTCGATGATTACCCAACGCATCTCTACAACGCCTAGAACCAACTGGTTGAGGAGGAAAAAACTGAGCACCCTGATGAAGCCATCGACGAATTCGAGTTGGAGAACCGCATACTTAATGACGACGAAAAGAAGGTTCTCCATGGCTCCATGATTTCTCACAAGAAGGAGAGGCTTGGCGCCCATTCCCAGGAAGTTGGAGAAAGCTCTGGTGCTAAGCACCATATTGCAAGTTCCGAGATCATCGTGTCATCTCAATCTGAGCTATCTCCGACGATTGTCTCCCGTCCTATACCGGCTTATGATCCAGACCGACCACACTTGTCTCCTATCAAGGAGCATTCTTCTGAAGTCGTTCAAACGACCCTGACCCAAACCGAGGAAGGTACTATGAACTAATCCCTTGTACATTTGGGTTGAAGAACGCGTATAGAAGTGTATACTAACAAATGTTTCCTTTCTCTGTTCAGTGATTGAAGTTGCACCAGCGGCGCCTCCCGTAGCCCATGAATCATGCCAAGTGCTGGAGGCCATCATTTCTGAGGCGACTTCTGTTGTGGCAGTTGCGCCGGTCGAGGTAACTCAGGGGAGCTCACTTTCCTTAGATGAACAAATGATAAATGAGCTCCTCGGCCGTCAGAGTGATCCCTTTGCAGACTTATCGTTCGGCCTGGGCGGATTCTCATCTGCTTTTGATGTTTCAGCTCAGACCGTTACAGCGCATAGTGAGGCCCGAGCACAACGAGAAGCAGTGATGTTGGCTGAGATTAATGCCGAGATGGCGGCGGCGGCGCACGGTGGCGGCTTAGAAGGCGAAGTAGTAGCGCAGGGCCCTACTCCCCTTATGACTGTATCTCCCGGGGGCACGCTCGTTGATGTCAGTGCACCAGTCCCGCCCCCGGCTGTAGACCCTGTTCCTCCAACTCCTCCTGCGGGAAGCATCCCCATCGGTTCTAGCTCGGAGGATGATGTCGACATCATGCCATCGTCCGAGGGAAGCCCGTCTAAGGAGAAAAGCTCTAAACGAAAGATCATTGTTGGTTCCAGTGGTTCCTCGAGGAAGAAGAAGCTGAGGAAGCGGAAAGATTAGATAAACCTTTTTTATGCATGTTTTTCCCTTTTGTAGTCAGGAATTTTGTTATCTTTTCCTTTTCGTAGGCCGTGTTTAGATGCGGGTTCGGCCCCTGCTTGTAGGAATTTTTTGGAAAGGCTCATGTATGAACCATTGCTTTTGATTAGTTGAAATAAAGTTTTATCTTCTTGTTTCAACTTGAATTCCCTCTATGCTTAAATGTTGCAGCGTTCGAACTTCAGTCCGGTGTACTTGTATTATTTTAACGTTTAAGCATAGCTTGTTTTGTCTGCCAAGTCTGGAAATCCCGAACTTGACTTGTGGTCGGAGATCGAATTGGAGCTGAACATCATACAGTTTCGGGTAGTGATTAACACTTGTACCTGCCCCCAAGTTCCGGGGTTAAGTTATGATGATCAGCTTGTGATCGCACTGAGTGAGGGCCGAGCGGTCGAACTACACTTGTTTCCTTATGAATAGTTTCGTCCACACTCTGGGGATACAAGTTATCTCGTAAGCGGTTGTTCACACTCTGGGAACTTAAGATTGCTGTTGGTACTCCAACCCATACCCTGGGAGTTTGGAGTTAGTGTTCATACTCTGGCTCGCACTCCGAGAGCTTAGGGCTGACATGACATACCCTGCCCCGCATTCTGGGGATACGGAGTCAAATGTTTATACTCCGTTTCACACTCTGGGAATACGGAGTTGAATGTTTATATTCCACTTTGCACTCTGGGAACGCGGAGTTGAATGTTTATACTCCGCTTCGCACTCTGGAAATACGGAGTTGAATGTTTATACTCCGCTTCGCACTCTGGGAATACAGAGTTGATTGTTTATACTCCGTTTCGTACTCTAGGAATACGGAGTTGAATGTTTATACTCCGCTTCGCACTCTAGGAATACGGAGTTGAATGTTTATACTCCGTCTCGCACTCTGGGAATATGGAGTTGATGTTTATACTCCGTCTCGCACTCTGGGAATATGGAGTTGATTGTTTATACTCCGCTTCGCACTCTAGGAATACGGAGTTAAGCGATGGATTGTCGTGTATCAACCCATTTTTTAGCCCGATGTGATGGCTTGCCCCCGAGCTCGGGTTCCATTTAGCGAGTGGCCGATCGTATCATGGCCACTCCCTACTTGAATAAATTCCATTGCGTGATGGAATTTAGCTCTCTGTGCATCGTGATGTTGTACATTGTATTTAATGAATCACAGTTCTGGCTCGAAGAGATGGCATTCTATTGCTGAAATAAGAAAATGCGGCAAAGTCAGTTCCCTTATTACAGAGTTCAAATTTCGAAATGCGAAAAAAAATTGCTAAATGAAAAGATATAACGAAATAAATAAAGCCTGTCATGTGTAATAGCGACGGAGACCCTCGCTGTTCCAGGCCCTTGGCAAATCAAGACCGTCAACGGTCGATAGCTTGAATGTGCCATCCCCGAGTCTTCGTGTAATCACATATGGTCCTTCCCAGTTTGGTTTCATATGTGAAGGAATTGGATAGATTCTCTTGAGAACTAAGTCGCCGAGTTCAAAGGTTCGAGGTCGAACTTTGGTATTGTACAATCGGGCGACCCGACTTCGATATGCGGCTGCTCTTAAATCAGCATCTTCCCGTTTCTCATCCAATAGATCCCAAGATTCAGCCAGCAGTATAGCGTTCGTTTTCGGATCGTAGTAAGTCACGCGATGGGAAAATACTTCCGTCTCGACCGAAATAACAGCCTCTAAGCCATAAGATAGGGAAAACGGAGTGTGTCCGGTTGCGGTTTTGTGAGTCGTTCGGTAGGCCCATAATGCCATAAGAAGTTCATCTACCCATTTGCCCCCGGCCTTTTCCAGTCGTTTCTTTAGGATGGACTTTATGACTTTATTGACAGCTTCAACCTGTCCATTTGCCTGGGGATGTGCGACAGCCGAGAACTTTTTATGGATATGAAATCGTTGACAGAAATTCTTGAATT
This sequence comes from Allium fistulosum, assembly GCA_030737815.1. Lineage (NCBI taxonomy): Eukaryota > Viridiplantae > Streptophyta > Magnoliopsida > Asparagales > Amaryllidaceae > Allium > Allium fistulosum. The sequence continues at coordinate 1,137,314,225 of CM060904.1, forward strand.
CTGCACTCTCGAATTGGGCTCCGTTATCGGTGATGATGGTATGCGGGAGTCCAAATCGACAGATGATGTTGCGAACCACAAAATTTATCACTTTCTTTGTCGTAATGGTTGCGAGGGCTTCGGCTTCATCCCACTTTGTAAAGTAGTCAACGACGACGATGGCGTACTTCGCACCACCTTTTGCCAGAGGTAAAGCGCCGATGATCTCGATGCCCCACATCGCGAATGGCCAGGGACTAACCATTTGAGTTATCTCGGTAGGCGGGGCTCTCGGAATTCGGGCGTGTTTCTGGCACCTATCACACTTTCTGGCGTAGTTTGTTGCATCTCGGTTCACTGTCGGCCAGTAGTATCCGTATCGGAGTACCTTCTTGGCGAGAGCTTGCCCCCCGGTGTGATCACCACATGCTCCTTCGTGTACATCATGTAACACTCGTTTGATTTCATCGTGCGCGATACATCGGAGGAGGGGAACAGAATAACCTCTTCTGTACATGACTCCGTTCTGAATGACGAATCGTGAAGCTTTTCGTAGAATTCGTCTTCTCTCGTTTCTATGCTCAGGCAACGTCCCATTTTCGATGTAGTCTCGATACGGAGTCATCCACGATTCTCTGCTGGGAGCGGTTTCAAATATGAAATTCGTCTCCATTCGATCGATGCTTGGACTGGACAGAGTTTCGACGGGGACAAGTCCCATGTGCTGTGCTTCACCTGTACTGGCTAACTTCGCTAATGAATCGGCTCTCTGATTGCGTGGGTATATAATAAATGGCATAATAATCAAACTGATTCAGTATTTCCTGAACTCGCGCCAAGTAGGCAGCCAGCCTTCGATCCCTTGCTTGATACTCTCCCCGTACCTGACACACAACTAACTGCGAATCGCAGTAAATTTCCACAGCGATAATCCTCAAATCTCTGGCAAGTTTTAGGCCGATTAAGAGGGCTTCATATTTAGCTTCATTATTAGTTGCATGAAAATTGAACTTCAAAGCATAACATATGGATCGGCCTTCGGGAGTCTCAAGTACAACTCCAGCGCCCGAACATCGGTCGTTTGACGCACCGTCAGTATACAGCTTCCAGATATATTCGGGGGATTCACTGGTCTCGGGCAAGTCTTCTGGAATGGTAAATTCAGCTATGAAATCTACCAAGACTTGTCCTTGAATGGCTCTCCGCGCAGCATATGTGATATCAAATTGGCTTAGCTCAATGTTCCACTTGAGTAACCTACCAGACGTCTCAGGCCGCGTGAGGACCTGTCGTAACGGCTGATCGGTGTACACAGTAAGAGGATGAGCTTGGAAGTAAGGACGGAGCTTTCTTGAGGCAATGACCAAGCAATAGGCCAGTTTCTCCAGTCTCGGATAATTTCTTTCAGCTCCTGTCAACCGCTTACTAACATAGTAGACCGGCTTCTGCACTTTGTCTTCCTCCCGAACTAAAGCGGCACTGATCGCATGCTCTGATACTGCCAGATAGAGGTACAGTTGCTCGTGGTCAACTGGTTTTGACAAGATCGGGGGTGTGGAGAGATGCTGAATTAGCGATCGGAATGCGCCTTCACATTCCGTGGTCCATTCAAAGTTTCGTTTTCCTTTTTGGATCAGATCAAAGAAAGGAATGCATTTATCGGTGGACTTTGAGATGAACCTGCTCAATGCTGCTACTTTCCCGTTGAGACTCTAGACTTGCTTTATAGTTCTCGGGGTCTGTAGGTTCTTTATTGCCTAGATCTTCTCGGGATTTGCTTCTATCCCTCGAGCGTTAACGATGAATCCGAGGAATTTTCCAAACGCAATGCCGAAGTGGCACTTCAATGGGTTAAGCTTCATTCCATATTCCCAGAGGATGCCGAACATCGAATTTAAATCTCTGACGTGATCTGTGGAGAATCGATACTTCACCAGCATGTCATCCACGTAAACCTCCATGGTCTTCCCGATCTGATTGGCGAACATCCGGTTGACTAAGTGTTGGTATGTTGCTCCGGCGTTCTTTAGACCAAATGGCATGACTTTGTAACAGTAGAGTCCCAGATCGGTTACGAAGCTGGTATGTTCCTGATCAGGTAAATGCATGGGTATTTGATTGTAGCCAGAATAAGCATCCATAAAAGATAGTAGCTCATGTCCGACTGTCGAATCTACGAGCTGATCGATTCGTGGAAGTGGGAAGCTATTTTTTGGACAGGCCTTGTTTAGGTCAGAGTAATCGACGCAAGTTCTCCATTTTCCGTTCGGTTTTCGAACTAGTACGGGGTTGGATACCCATTCTGGATACAAGGCATCTCGAATAAACCCATTCGATTGTAACTTATCAACCTCCTCCTTAAGGGCGGCAGATCTCTCTGGATCCATACCGCGCCTTTTCTGCTTGACCGGGACATATCGCGGATCTATATTCAGGGAGTGACTTTCAATATTTGGCGAGATCCCGCACATGTCAGAGTGTGTCTAGGCGAAGATGTCGAGATTCGCCCGGAGAAATTCAACCAATTCCTGTTGTGTCTGCTTGCTCAGCTGAGACCCAACTTTTAGCATCCTTGAATCATCATCCTCACTGATTGGGACGTCCACAGTCAGTTCGGCTGGAGAAGTTTGACTCTCCTTTGATTCGTCTTTATCCTCATTGTCCCTAGGGTCAATGTCTTTTAGGAATTGGTTGTGGTGCCCAAGCCGAGGCCCAGGCATCAATTTTCAATTATCAATAGAACGGACGCAGAGAGATTCCTCTATGCTCTTTCCCTTCTCTTTACGCTGCACCCCGCGCAGCTCAGCAACGTAACAGGCCCTCCCCGTGGCCTGATATCCTTGAACGACTCCAATCCCACGATCGGTGGGGAACTTCAGAGTCAGACACCATGGGGCGATGGCCGCCCTGAACTCAGCTAGGGCCGGTCGGCCCAAAAACGCATTATAAGGTGAATCAATCTCTAAGACAACAAATTGTAACATCCGGACTCTTCGGCGTTCTCCAACCCCCAACTCAACCGGTAGTTCAGTTACTCCAATGGGTATTGTGGCACTCCCGTTAAAGCCGTGGATTCGGGACAGGCAGGGTTTTAAATCCTTTGCCTCCATCTTCATCAAGTCGTAAGCCCGTTTAAGCAAGATATTCATAGAGCTCCCACTGTCAACCAGGATCCTCTTCATCCAAGCAGGACCTACCTGGGCAGATATGACTAGTGGGTCGATTGTAGGGCTTCGACCTTATCAGCATCTCGACTCCTGAATACGATATCATCAGATATTATCTTTTGTTGTTTAACTGGAGTTCCGTCTTCACAATTACTACAGCATTCGAAGTCCGCATGCCTGATAGAACTAGCATACGACTCCATTTCCCCCCAACTTCTGTCTGCTGGATGGGGGCCGCCACTGATCGTGTTGATAACCAACCTCCCGCCCGCTCGGGCGGGTTCTTCCTGTCTTTCTTGATTTTGTGAACGATTCTGATTCGAAGGGCCCGCTCCACCAAACTGCGGCGCCCGTACAAACTACTTCCTCTCTCTGATCAACTTCTCGATGAGGTCCTGCAAATGTCGGCACTCATTGGTATTGTGGCCGTAGCTTTCATGGAATTTACAAAACTTCCATGTCTGAACCTGCCTCTCCGATGAGGGTTTCGGAGCAGGCTTCTTATACTGTATAGTGTTGCAAGTCTGTAAGTATACGTTTTCCAATGACGTATTTAACGGTGTGTAATTGTCAAACATTTGAGCCCTACGCCGTGGACCTCGGTTCTAATCCTCTTCTTATCCTGGCCATTGTTTCCTCTCGGCTGGGTTTGCTTGTTCTGTATATTCAGTTGAACTTTTTCGGAACTCTCACCGGACTGTTTAACCGCTACATTACTCTGTATTCCCTCAATACTGGGCCTCACATCGTCCTGCTTCCTAGACTGTTTTGCGTCCTCTTGCCGTAAGAACTGAGCGGCTTTGGAGTAGAAATGGTCCAACGATGCGGGTGGTTTTCCAGCTAGCCAGTTCCCAAACTCAGAATCGAGATCAATCCCCTTGGTCAAAGTGATCAAGATTGAGTTATCGTTGGGGTTACTAATTTCAACACAGGCTGCGTGGAACCTTTCTAAGTAACGCATGAGCGTCTCTCCATGAGCTTGAGTGACACTGGACAGGGTATTAACGTCCTTTGGCCTAGCAACATGCATACGAAACTGTTCTATGAACCTCTTGGCTAGTTGATCGAACGAAGAAATAAATCTGGGTGGTAATCGTGTAAACCACATTGTCGCGATTCCCCCTAGAGAGATGGGGAAACTTCGACACTTCACTGCATCGTCAGCCCTTACGGCACTCATTGACCATTCATATTTCAAAATATGTTGATTGGGGTCACTATTTCCTTCATACATTGGGAGAGTTGGCATTCTGAACCGTCGAGGGGGTTCAGCGTATAACATCTCATCTGTGAAAGGGGTATGACTATGGGAGATTCCCCAATCATCATTAGTGAGCCCCTGACTCTCGCGTATCATCTGAGGTATCATGGTCGAAATGTCTGACACTGGAACATTCTGGGCATGCTGAGCTAAGGTGTGGTCCGGTTCCACAGTGCGAGTTTGGACCGGGCGCTGTCGACGGTCCATATTTCGCCTCCTTGGCTCAGCGTCTTCTGGGACATATGGTTCAGGAGTATGTCCACGTTGTTGATTGTTCGGCTCTGATTGATTCTGGGTATCAACTCTGGTTTCTACCGCGGCGGTTGTAGCGCGGTTGTCCATGGTGTATTGTGGAGCAGTGCCTCCTCGTGTCGAGGGTCCTGTTTGGAAGCTGGTCGACGGTCCTGTCTTCAATTGCCCAATGGTCAAGGCGGGTTGATATCCAGTAGTTTGAGCGCGACTTCCCTCTAGTCGGGGACGGGTAGACCTGTGGTGATAGTCAGACGAAGCCGAGATTTCAGTAGATGCCAGGAGACATCATCCCTCCTAGACATTTTGTGGCCCTGGCGGTTTAGCTGGTTGGTCAGCTCGACGTTGGCGCGCAACTGTTCAGCCAACTGCTGCCGGCTTTGGGTCAGTTCCTGGAGCAACACTTGAAACTCTTGTCGGGTTACTGGTCCTGACGGATCTGTGTGAGCAGTGTTGTCTTGATTGGAAGAAGGCTGCTGTGTAGGATTCTGTCTATCCCGGCCTTCTTGATCAGCGGCGGTAGCGGCAGTTCTTGTGCTAACCATTTTCAGTGGTGGAGTCCTTTCCTAGATTTTGAGCAAATCTGAGTAGAATGGAAGGATTCCGGATCGGATATCTAGATCTTCCTCTTGGATTTATGCAATCCGGTATCGATGGCAGATCCAAAGAGCAGGAGAAAAAACTGGATTTCTCAGTGAAAGCACCAAAGTGTTTGTACCAAAAATGGACACAACACTATTCGGGAGTTATTTGAAGAGATAAAATGAAGAATATAAATGTAAAACAGAGATTATCTAACAAAAACTCCAACAAATAGAAATGTGAAATGCAAAAACAAGCGATTTAGAGTGGTTCGGCGTATAACCTACGTCCACTATGAAGTTTTGATGATTTTATTGATTCTGTTTCAATGATTACAAGTGATTACAGCAAACAACAACGGATTACAGAATAGAATTCGAAATTGACAGCAAAGGTATGATGCAAGTCTTGATCCGGCAGAGTCTGGACGCTTTAGAATAAAAAAAGATCCCCTTTCTGTATGCTCTGGGGCCCTATTTATAGGCGTAGGAGGCTCCGATCTCGTTCAAACTTCGGGAGACTTGGTCTGGCACGTGAGGGGGCCCACGCGACCGTTTTCAGAAAGTTTCGCCTCGATCTGCGATCGATACGAATCCATTTCGTATCATCAAGATGATGTCCAATTGAGCTGAAATTTGGCATGGACATCCTTCAGTGTGTATGCAAGCTTTCCTGAAAATTTCATTGGATTTGGATCAGTGGATTGCGAGATATGGTCGATACGAAGTGAGATTTCTCGAGGGCTGTTTGGTTCGTCTCATGGCTTCGACTCCATCCCTTCGTATCGATGACTGCACGTGTTCTCGAGATGAGGTGGCGTGCGCGCTTCGTTTCGATCCGGCCTTCATTCCGTATTGACCGCTTTGACTCCATATATCTCGCCTTGTTTGCTTCGATGGATGACACGTCACCCTAGTTGGTTGACTCGTTAGACACGAATAAGTCACTGGGCATGGGTTCGAAGTAAGGTTTTCTGATGGATACGAAGTATAGTGCCTCGATGGATACGAAGTAGATATCAACCGATGGTTGCGTGGCACGTCATCTACTGAGGGACACGAACCTGATCGATACGAACTCGATGGGTACGAAATATTGCCAACTCGATCGATACGAAATCGTGGAATCGTGCCGATGCGAAGCAGATGATGGACACGGGTTGGATGGATACGAAACAGATGCTTGGCCAACCGATATGAATTGCGCTAACTATCGATGGACACGAATCTGATCGATACGAACTCGATGGATTCGAAACATGGCTATCTCCATCGATACGAAACAAAGTCCCTTGATGGATGCGAAATGAACATATCGGATGGATACGAAATCATGCTTTTTCCTCCAACTTGTATCCATCATAGTGTGAGCATACGAACTCGGATTGACTTGAAACTTGGAATGTTGGTTCACTTTACTTTCCTAGTCATGTCATATCAATTGTAGCTCGATCCGGATTCAGGTGAAATTCAGCGATATCCATGACAAGCGATATTTGGAATCCGACCAATTCCTTGGTGTCCTGGCCTTGCCAAAAGGCGGGATAATAGACGTCCTGTTCGAGCTTAGTTTGCTACTCGTTTTAACAAAATACGTTCAGATACTGTAATTTACAAGGGCATCCGCAAGGTGGTAGGATTGCTGGGTAGAAGGATACGTTCAGATAATGTATTTTTTTATTATAAAAAATTGTATCTTTCTCACGCTCTTCATCTGCCAGCTGAGGGTCGAAGTATTCCTGTTGTTCTAGTTCCTTCTTTGCTCACTCTGCATTGTTCAGTTTTTTTAGTGTTTTTGGATTATGATGCTCTATCAATGCTTTCTGAAATGTTTCTATGGCAGGATCCAAGTCCTTTGAAGTCTTTGCCAGTTTCACCAATGCGCTTCCTTTTTTGGTCAGTGCTCTTGCAATCACCTTGATGTCTGAACGAAGCTCTCTCCCTCTCTCCACTGTTTTGTCGCAATCTTTGATGCACTCTTCATACTATTGCACACAAAAAATTAGGCATTATTCGAGCTATAATCAGTTTGGTGCAATTAACCATTTGATACAAAACCGAATAATTTTATGACTCATATACAACCAGATCACAGTTACAAGCCAAGAGTGGCAACCTACCTGAACAGAATGCCAAGCATAGTTCTATCATGTGCCGCTACTTAAGGAAAAACTAATCATAGACAAGGTGTGTTTAGTTCTATGAGTTTATCCCTAAAACAGATTCTCTCCCACTCCAACTATTATTTCCACGTATTGAATGTTTGTTTACAAACCATATTTATACACAGATAGCCATGGTACAAAATGCATTCCAATGATGTTTCACTTAACCACTTTAGATACACGCACACTCATAGAGTTCTTTCAATAATACATGGAAATCATGAAATATTTATCAGTAAATAAAGCAATTCATAGTTGCCTTATTAGATAAACAAAGCACCGGGCTTTCTTCCTTACAAGTTTTCTATATGAGAATGTAAATGGTGCAGCTTTTAAATTTTGAATGTAAGCATTAATCTTTTTTCTTGGATTCCATTAGTACAGGTTTGAACAAAAAGTACACGAATATGAACTCCAACTGACTTTTAAAAGAAAGACATTATTCCTAAAGTAGATAACAATGGATATTTGAACCCAAAAAAGTGAAAAACAATTGAAAGAGAGCATAATGAATGTTCCAAGATAGAGATATGCATTGCCAGCTACTCTTTTAATTCTTCCTTGCCAATGACCATGTTGATGATGTCTATAAAACAAACAAGCCAAATTAATCATCAATGTAAATTTTTTTCGTATCAATTTATCAAACAAAAAGTGACAAAATACCTGGTAACTCCTCTGTTTATAGAAGCACCTCTAGAGAACCCACTACTCTTTCTATTGAGTAAAAAATATTGATCAACTAAAGCGATTCATAACACTAGTAAATACAAATCAAGAATTAATAATAAAACTTGAAACTGTACCCATTTTCTAAGGGATGCAACGAACTCTTGATGAGTCGTGTGTTCATCATCTCTTCAAGTTCTTTTTCATAGTTGGATACCTGGATATGTGAATAAATGTATTTAATTTGTATCATTCGATGTTGTTCACCTATATAAGCTGTAGGATGATCAACCATAATTGCCACTCTGCCCTTTCTAGTCGTATAAAAATAAGATTTGATTTTAAATTTTAAGCAAAGAAGATATATAACTATAGTAGCAAAATATAACTTGTCTTCCTTTGCGACTCTGCCCATCGCGCCTGAACCTACTATCCCAAAGATGAGCCTCTTACCTTCCGATCCATCTATGCTTGCATCCCAATTTTCCATCAATAGATCAAAAAAAGAAATCATTTTTATTTATTTTAATTTTTACATGGAGAAATTATGATTAATACAAAGTCGTTATCAGTTTGCATATGATAGATGATCAACACATAACTTAGTAATAGTATATATACCTAGTGACTCCATGGTAAATATAAGTTCTCTGACCAAAAGTATCGACAGGCTTTTTGACCTCTGCCATAACGATCTTGCTAACATCAATGTCAAAGTCATCGGGCTACATGGAAGCACCTACATGCAAGAAACCAGCTGCGGCTATACTTCTCAACTCATCATTACTGTCCACGTGAATCTCATTCAATCATTGTTGTCGTTGTTGGCATCCGCTTCTCCGCCAGTGAACTTAACCTATTAGTTACCGCCACCGCCGCCGATTCAAAAGGTAAGGCAATTATCAATTGCATTTACTTGTATAATTTGGGGTCTTTCTAAGAAATACATGGTCAAATAGTACACTAAATGTTGCAAAAGAAATAGTTTACACCTCACCAAGCCATACTTTGTGCTGGCAAACTTAATAATCATGCAGAAAAAACATTCAAAGTATGTGAATTAAATTATCACCTTAAGACAAATTATTGTTCAAGTACCAACAACATCACACAGGAAACTATTGATTTCATAGGAATAAGACCTGCTTATTGACAGTTTGTATGTTCAAAATCAATATCTAAAGTGTCCATAGCGGACAAATTTCCATAACCTTCTTTAATTGCGCAACAAGAAAAGATTATTAAAAAAGAGTTAAAATGAACAGCATTGTTATAGAAAGTGATGAACAAACTTAAAAATAAAGAATTTGACTACACCAACTAACAACTAACAACAATGTCAAATTGCTGAAGCAAGCCAACACCAACAGGTTATCATACTACAGCTTACACATTTTTAATATGTATACTTTGTTATTTTGTGTGTTTTTAATAGTAATGGTCGTACTATATTCAACAGTGGTGCTATGTCTTATTTACTTAGAGATAAACCACATGTTAACGATAGATGTTCATCCATATGGTTTTAAGAAATCATATCAAACTGCAAATACATATGCTTGCCTCTCAACTATATAATATATAATGCCTCTCAAATATATTATATAATGCATCTCTACTATATTAACGGTAATTACGTATGCTTGGTCGGATGGTAAACGTTTAGGTAATGCTTGTCTCTCAACTATTCAAATTGCAATTCAGAATTTCTTGCAGGCATATTTCTAGCATTCAAAATTATGTAAATGCTTGCCTATCTCAACTATTCAAATGAATGTCTATCTCAACTATTTCTGGCATTTAAATAGTCGAGATATTTATTTACGATAATTATATATGCTTGGTCGGATGGTAGATGTTCAGATAATCATATCAAAGTGCAATTCAGAATTTCAAATTCACATCAGAAATCAATTTAACATTAAAATGCAATAAAAGTACAATTCAAATGAAAGACCAAACATGAAACAAACAATAATCAAGTTAATCAAACGATAAAATCAAGTTAACTGGCATAAACAATAACTGAAATATTAAAATGTACCTTGAATTTTGATTTATTGTGCTCTAAGGTTCTTAGTTGGGATAGTTAATTTGACTACAGGAGGGATGCTGCACCGAAGGAGAAGAAGCTGCAAAAAGGAGGTCCCAACTGGTGAAAAGAAAGAAGTGGACTGGTGACTCAAATCAAAGAAAGGGGGAGGGGAGCAGCGTTCGTTGGAGGAGGGAAAAGAGGTGTAGTGTTGATCGAAACAAGTTTTGGGGAAAGTAACTGGGATGTTTGAGAGGGAAAAAAGAATTGGGGAAAAGTGGGAAAGTAATTAGGGCATTTGGGAGGGAAGGCAATTTTCGTACCCGCGTACTAGTGCATTTGGGAGGGAAAGTAATTAGGCAGCGTTTTGTTAGTATTTAATTATGTTTTGAGACATACCAAGCAGCATTTGTATTAAAACGCTGCATACTAGTGCTGCCAAAAATGTATTTTCTTGTAGTGCGAGGAGGCCAGCCTCTTATTTACAGTGGTTAAAATGCGCCTGAACTGTAGGATTTAAATTGATTTAATATAATAAAATCTAGGCCGTTCGTGGCCTAACTTAACCCTAGCACCTTACAAGCATCGGTCGACCACTCACCCTTAAATGGTCGGCCGGTCAAGGTAAGGGGGTTGACCTGTCCCCTCTTTTGGAACGTGAATTTATTGCTGCCGTTTGCTTCCCTTTTTGTTTCTTTAAGTTAACGTTTATTTAATGTTGCTTATACCCCAATCTTCATTCAATAATATAAATATTTATTTCCTTTTTAATTTTAACCATTAATCGAATTCGTTTAAATTATTTTAAATTCGAAAACTTCAAACATCAATAACTTTTCCATTTAAACTCCGATCGCAAAACTTTGTATATGAAAGTTGATCAGAAAATTGCCATGAACACACTGGCATAATTTTCTTAGCGAAATTCTAATGTTTGCTAAATTTCCATTTTTAGCCTTATAATTAAATAATTAATTCTCATTAATTTTTACAAGGTGTTACATTCTCCTCCCTTAAAAAGAATTCCGTCCTTGAAATCCCTAAGAGACAGATAATGTAACACGCACACTACAACCGTATTACAACCAAGTTATCTACACAACCATCCACTCGACTAAAAATGCAATGTGATTATGTATGCAATATACTATAGGTAAGCTCAATCCTTGCATGAATGAAAGATCATGACATATAGGCATGTATGCAAGCATCTTAAATATGCATAAGATTCTACATGAGTGCAAAAATAACTATAAAACGTGTGGCAACCATCCTCTAGCATCCAATCTAGCAACAAGATGCAACCAAAAACCTAAATTTTGAAGAGAGAAAATTTACCAGACAAAAGATTAGGATGAGAAGCCTTCATCTTCTCTTCGGTTTCGCATGTGCTTTCTACTGGATTATCTCCCCATTGTACTCGGACCAACCAAATTATTTTGTTACAAAGATTCCTACTTCAGTGCTCCAATGTTGGCATGTAGTGCTATCGGCTCCATTTTAACATTTGCTAACTTATCAAGCTCTACTACGCTGGTGGCGTCATGCAAACATTCCCTCAAGTACGAAACATGAAAGACGTTATGGATCCCCGCTAAATTATCTGGAAACTCTACTCAATATGAAAGTTTCCCCGCCCTTTCCAAAATCGGGAAAGGCCCAACAGACCTTGACGCTAACTTTCGTGATGTCCTAGACCTCATAACCTTCCAAAGATGGGAAACCTTAACAAACACCGTGTCTCCAACTGAAATCTCCAATTCTTTCCTTCACCTATCGGTATAGGATTTCTGACGGTCATGTGCAACCCTCATTCTTTGTCTAATCATCCCTATCTTTTCTGGCGTCTCACAGATCAAGTCTGGAACAAGTAAAATTTTATCGATGGTTTCCTGCCAACAATTCGACGATTTGCATGGCCTTCCGTATAAGGATTCAAAGGGTGTCATGCCAATCGCCGCTTGGTAACTATTATAGTACGTTAACTCTACTAAGGGTAAATGCTACTCCCAATGTCCTCCAAAATCTATGATGCAAGCTCTCAAAAAATCTTCCAAAATCATATTCATCCTTTTGGTCTGACCGTCTATCTATGGATGGTAAGCGGTACTAAGGTTCGATGTCATTCCTAAGGCTGACTAAACCTCTTTCAAAATTTGCTAGTGAATAAGGAGTCCCTATCACTAACAATGCTAACCAAAACCCCATACAGTTGACGTACTACTTCCCTAATATCGATTTGCACCAGAGATGCTACAGTCCTATTATTCCTTAGGGGAATAAAGTGGGAACTTTTAGCGAGTTTATCCATTATAATTCAAATGGTCACATTGCCTCTTTGACTCCTAGGGAACTCATCTATAAAGTCCATTGATATATGCTCCCATTTCCAAGTCGGCACCTCTAATGGCAATAAGTCCTCTTGGCTTCTCTGGTTCTGTCTATATCTTCTGGTACGTCAAACACCTAGAGACATACTTCGCTACCCTTTCCTTCATCCCCAGCCAATAGAAAATATGCTTCATATCCCTATACATTTTATTTCCATTGGGGGTGAATAGTCATCCTAGAGTGGTGACACACCATTAGCACTTCCTCCAACATTGGTACACATAGGCATCCATCTCTCCACAACTATCCACAATTGTCTATTGCATATCTACCGACATAGGGAAAATGTTATCTTTTATTTAGCTATTCCAAAAACCTACTATTGTCACATATTTCTTCTGCTCTTGCCTGATGCGGTCCATCAATTTTAGCCTAACCTCCATTATTTCCTAATAGCCTAGAGTTGGTTCTGTTGACGGTTGGAAATTGAAATTCGAAAAGAATTCCAACTGCCTCCATCCATGTATAGCACTAAGAGTAGCATGCCTTCGGCTAAGGGCGTCGGCAACAACATTCACTTTTCCGGGGGTATAATGTATCTCAAAGTCATATGATGCCATAAACTCCATCCACCTCTGATGCCTAAGATTCAAATAGTTTTGAAAAAAAACCCAGGTATTTAAGGGATTTGTGGTCGGTGAATAAATCAAATCTTTCTCTCAAAAGATAGTTCCTGCACATTTTTAAAGCAAAGACGATTGATGCTAACTCAAAGTCGTGAGTTAAGTACCTCTTCTCATGGTCCGTCAATTGTCTACTTACATAAGCTGTCAGTTTACCTTCTTGCATAAGAATAGCTCCTGGCCCCATACCACATGAGTCCGTGTAAACCGTGAAAGATTTCATCCCATCTGGAATGGTAAATATTGATGCACTAGTCAACAGTTTCTTCAACTTCTCGAATGTTTCCATGCACTTCTCATCCCATGAAAAAGCCAAAAATTTTTTGGTTAAGCGGTTCAGTAGAACTAGTATCTTTGCAAAGTCCTTTATGAATTTCCTAAAGTAATCCGTGGTCCCAAGTAAACTCCTAACTTCTATGGCATTCTTTGAAATCTTCCTCTTGAATAGCTTCCACTTTTGCAGGATCAAACAATCCCTTCTCGGAGACGGTATGACCGGGAAATCTCACATCCTTCTTCCAAAAGTGAAATTTTGGGAATTTGACTTTAGTTGCTGCCTTCTCAAGGTCCTCAGTACCTCCCTTAAGTGATTTTCATGCTCACCTTCACTTTTAGAGAATACTAGCATATCGTCCACAAACACTACGACGAATTTATTTAGCTGCCCCCTAAGACTCTACTCATCAAATCTACAAAGTTTGTGAAGGCATTCGTCAATCCAAAAGACATTACTTCCCATTCATACAGTCCATTAGGAGTGTGAAAAGTGGTCTTCTTCTTGCTATCCTCGGCTATTCTCAATTGGTGAAATCTGGTGGCTAAGTCCGATTAAGAATAGATTTTAGCTCCAACAAGCTAGTCAAACAAGTCACCTATTCTAGGTAATGGGTACCTATTTTTGTTGGTCAGCTTGTTAAGCTCTCGATAGTCAACACATAGCCTTAAAGAGCCATCTGTCTTAGGACAACAGGTGCTTCCCATTTTGAAGTATCGTGACAAGTAAATCCCTTCTACAATAGCTTCGAAATATGCTTATCTAGCTCCCGCCTTTTTTTGGGGGCCGTATGCCTTAATGGCAACGCGAAATGTCTAGCATCCTTCTGCAAATTAATCCTAAACTCGATCTCCCTTCGGGGAGACTGGAGACTTCTTCAAAAATGTCTGGAAAATCCCAGACTACAGGCATAGACGAGAGCTCATCTTATGATAGGCTAAGTGAATATAAATAGCTTAATTTGACCGGGCTTTTGGGTGCATAACGCAAATCGATATCTCACCCCTTACAACTCCTTAACCAAATGATCCCCCTATCATAATCTAAGATAGCCCGTAGTAAGATAATCAATCCATCCATAGAATAAGTCCATACCCTTCGAAACCAAGAACATACACATCACATGTAAAGCCGACGTTACATATATCCATAACTAGGTCTTTACAAATCAAAGAAATGTGTGTCGAGCCCCCAATAAGATTCGACATGACTATTAGGTTGGTGACAACCTAGGTTTTTAGACTCAAGGATTTGACTGCATTTCTAGCTATGAATGAATGTGATGCTCCCAAATCAAATAAGGTATGAATAGTATTTTTAGAGATAATAGTTGTACCTTCCAAGTTCCAATGCAGCTTTTCCTTGGTCTTTTGGAGGAGGTCTACTTGAGATAGGTACAGCTTCAATGGCATAAGCTTGTCTACCTTGTCCCTCCTTTGCTACCTTTGGACACTGATTTTTGCAGTGTCCCTCCTCATGGCAGTGACAGCATCTTCCCTTGAATTCCTCCTTCATCAAACTAGCCATGCAGTCCTTAGCAACGTGTCCATTCTTCTGACATCTAGGAATGTCACACCTCCTTTCTTGATCTTTTCTTTGCCCTTCTTATCAGCCCAGAATCTCCCTTTCTTTGCTCCACCTTGATTTTGCTCTTGTCCTACCTTCTCCTTTTCCTCCAAGCCAATAATCTAAAGTAAGGCCATTTCAACAATCATCTCATACGTGGCGCCTGCGGGAATTTGGGTCTAAAGAAGCTCCTTAAGTAGAGAATTTATGCCTTTTACAAATTTCATAGCCTTCTTCATAAGGGGTGTCACTTAGACTCAATCCAAACTTAGCTAATCTGTGAACTTATTGATATACTCTTTCAACGTGTAGTCTCATTGCCTCAATTGTATAAATTTCTCCAACTGCAAACTTACCTCAGCTTTGGACATGATCGTGACTCAAAGTGAGCCCTTATTCCTTTCTCGGAATTATGTTTTACCACAATGTTCCACCAATCCAGTGCCACCCCCTTCAAATGTCATGCAGCCATCCTCCTCTTGATCTAGTCTTCTCATCCATGCTCCCGAAATATATGTTCACATTTGTTAATCCAAACCTTTGTTTCAACAAAATCTTCAGCTCCCGTATACACCTATCCTCCTATATTCTGGAAGTCTTTACACATTTTGGGAAAGTCTAGTGGGTGGGATGCTGCTTTAGCGGATGGAGCAATTGATGCCGCTTGTGCATCTTGGTGTGGAATGGGAACTTGTCCCCACATGCCTTAGGTATTGCTTGAACTATTCTAGCATACCTCGAATAATGGATATTTCTTGAGTTGAGGGGTTCCCAGCCTCCAAGCTATTGTTTTCAGGCATAATCAACTACATATAGGTTTGAGCTTTTAGTTACAGCTTCCTAAGATAGTATTATTTACTAAAATAAAGATTTTCCTAGTGTGTTTTCTTATATTCAAAAAGTGTTTATATATATTGTAGGGTTTTGAAAAATACTTTCAAAAATAACAAATACACACTTTACGTATGCCTATTTATGTTGATAGGATTACTAAGCACTGATATCAAATGTAACAACCCTCTTTGTAACAAGCTTAATTTTCGACCGGATAAAAGCCCATCGAACCTTCGGCCCATTCCAAAGCTGGTTGTTGGTTGGTAAATTGATACAATAAATAATATACAGAGCTATCTATCTATGCTTTCAGAATCTCACATAGAAGGGGTAAAATATAATAATAGAAATAAGTATCTATATCATAAAAATCAAGTCTTAGAAATACAACATTATAAAATATCCATAATAAATATATCAAAATAACATCAATATGTCAGAAGCTGGGTACATCAAAATATATCAAAAACATAGATAAATGATAAAGCTGCCACAAATCTTCACCGTCGCATTGGCCTTCTCCATCAGCATCGTTTACCCTAACCTATAGGTTGTAATAAGGAGAGAGTCGGAACAATAATGTCTAGTGAATGAAAATATCAAGTCTTCCCATAATAGTATTTGGGCAATATTATTTAAATAAGTAATATGTCTTACGCATGTTATACTACATCCTACCAAGTATACCTCTAACCGTAAGCCCAACGGCCCTTCCAGTCCAACTTTACCATTCTAACGAGGGTGCAACGCAACTACCGTCAATAATGCCCTAACGATGTGAGAGAAAGTGCCAGAGCCACTTAAAACTTTTTAATGGGAATTAGGCAAACTCTGACCATTTAATACCTATACCGTAGGCAGATCCCCATCATTTAATACCTTAAACCCAAGGTGGACCCCTCTCTGGTACTCCCTAAATGACATCGCAAGAAATCTCACCAAGCCACTTAATACTTCTTTTATAGGAAGAGGCAGACCCTACAATAGCCACTTAATACAGCAATCCTAAAGCGAACCCCTACCAAAGATTTCTCACTATTGCACCAAAAAGATAATCTCAACCATTTAATACTTCCTACGTGAGAAGGAGGCGGACTCTACAACAGCTACTTAATACCCCCAACCCTGAAGCAGGCCTTTACTGGGATACCCGCCGTATGACCCGAAACCCAAACTGTGACGTCTCACATTTGTCCAACTATACGTAGGTGTTGGCAGCTAGATCAGCTGGGCAGACTTACCCTATCGAATTGGGACTAACCTCACATCCACCGATTGTACTTATTATAGGCTATGTCTTACATCAGTCTCAAAGTCACACTGCTTTTATCTAGATTAGTGTAACATCCCCCCTACTTGGAGGCCCAAAACTAACGGCTACGGATGTTGTAGTCATCCATAGATATTAATCCTCGACAACCAATTACGGTAATGTTAGATACATTGATACACAGAAACACATGAATATGGAAATTTTAAAACAGCAAACAAAGTCCATATTCCATTTCAAAATATATCAAATTAATTACATAATCCCAGAGCGCAGACCACGTTCAGACAAAATATACTTATTACAAAACACGCCAAGAGCGACATATAAAGATGCCCCCTTGGATGATTAGAGTATATAATAAGACACTAAAACAAGTTTGCCTTTACAATCAAACACACGGTGGAAATAAAAGAGCTCTAATAACAAACTTGCCTCCTGCACGTCTTCAGAAGCTTTATTCGTCTAAAAGAACACCTGGAAACCTTAACTCTCAACCTACTCAAAATCAATTGAGTACCCGAGAGTTTAAGGGGAAAACAAAAACTTCGAGTCAGACATAAAGTCTAGTATGAATAATAATCTACCATCTCTAACCCTTTAGATATCTAGTGAGACTGCGCCGCTTAGCGGAACGGGTTTTCCCCACATTAGTATCCTAAAGCATTTATAAAACCATATACTGTGCTCCTGCATCCACAATGGTTAAAACATAGTATTACAAAACATTATGATGATATGCAAAATAAGTAAATCAAATCTGGATTATCCATCCCCATTCATTTTGATTATATGTCTCGATTAAAATTCCTAGGGTTACTATTAACCTATCAAATGTTTATGGACTATCTGTCTAGTTTCATAGTTTTCATAGGATCACTAAGAACCTATTGGCAACTCTAATATCTTTTCTATTATCCTAGTTTTCATGCGCTGACTAGGAACCTATTGACTAACTGTCAATATCTTAATCTAGACATAGTTTTCATGGGCTAACTATAAACCTATTGGCCCCTGCCAATATCAAATCATAGTTTTCATGGGCTGACTATGAACCTATTGGCCCCTGCCAATACCTTTCCCTTTACACAGTTTTCATGGGCTTACTGTGAACCTATTGGCCCATACCAATATCTTAAATTAAGATTTTATCATTTCAAAAGTTATATTCATTACTGGGTCAAACTAGCTGGTTATTCTGCCCTTCCCCAAATTACCATTATGGGTTAATTACAACGTGAATAACTATATGAAGAAGTAATACTTTCAAAAATCTTTATTTATGCCATGTTATTTCCTTTTTTAAAAATGAGAGTGGCTTATTTGTTTTGAACCTTAAAACATCACTTTCAAAACCTCTGGATGACCTCCTTCGAAAGCATAGAAAACCTCATTTCAAAACTCTAAGTATATACCTTTTGAATGCATCAAAACCTTACATCGTAACCTTTAGGAAAATAGCTTCGAAACTAATGAAAGTACCCCTTTCGAAAATATTAGGTTTACTCCATAAAAACATCCTTTGGGTCAAAGTGGTTATAAACGGAAGTATCTCTTTCGAAACCACTTATAGAATTGTTTGAGGAAAGTAGAATGTGTCGGAACTACTTATTCGTAAGCTCAAAACCTTTAAGTTAAAACTTCGAAGGGCAGCATCGAAATCCCCTTTCGACCTCATTGCCTTCGGAACCCACAACCCCTTTCAAAAGCATTTAGGAAGAGGCTTTGCTTAAGTTAAAACTGAGACAACCCTTCGAAAGCATTGATGGCTTCTCTACACTCGGAAGGGAAATAGCGGCTGGGTTTCGAATTGGTCAAAACCATTACTTTTGAAAGCACTTAAACAAAAGGAACTCCTTTCGAAAGCTAATACTTTAAACATAAAACAGAAACCTTCTTCGAAAGCTATTTATAAACTCCTTTCGAAAACATTCGTTTCGATTGGGTCGAAAGCTCTAAGCAAAACAAAGTAAATACTTAACTTTTGAAAACCAAATAGGGTTTCGATCCCATCGGAAGCATTCCTTTCAACACTATAGCTTCTGCCTTTCCTCCAATCCACTACGTACCAACTGAGTGATACCTTGTGTATTGGTTTCGACTAGGTGGATTTCGGTTGGGTTGGAGCGGAAGTAATGAAGTCGAAAGGTATTACTAAAGGAGGCGGAACACACATTTCTGATTAAAGGCCGAAATCATGCACATTTTTAGTAAATGCTTTAACTAACCTGCCTATATGTAATGTTTTAGTTTGTTGCCGTAAAATTTTTCAAATACTTTACAAAATTACTGCCGCATTTATCAGATCTAAATCAAAGGAAAATTAACGTGTAAGCCCATCCATTAAGCAAAACCAACATTGCAAATAAGTCCCTCTTTTAAAATAACTTATTTTCCCTAGTAAATCAATTGGGAGAAATCCCCAAAAATCCCAGAAATTCAATTTCTTCATGTTATCTCACATATTAAAATTTTAGACCTAATTTCTTCTTGAAATAATTAAAATAAATTTCAAACACAATTATAGCATATTTTCCTTTAGAAATTTCACAAGAAATTCTCCATAGTTTGGAAAATTATAAAAATTGAAACCCATCTCTAAAATCATGTTTTACCTAACATATAATTTTTCCATGGCATTCTAAATCCAATAAAAATCGGATTTGCCCTAAAACCGTGCAATTTCATATGTAATAAATCAAACATATAATAACCCAAGCATATCATCATCCAAAACATCATAAAACGAATTTTAATCTTAAATCTGAAAACATATGATTAAAAACAAAATAGAGATGAAATGAATTATTATTCACCTTAGATATGATAAATGAAACGTGAAAAATGAGAAATGAAACGTGAACGGGCAATTACAAAAGTGTATAGCCGTGAGTATGAGGAGGTGCGGTTATTTACTAATATGCCTATTTGTACATTAATTAGCTTACAAACCAAATTAAGCCCATTTATGTTATTGTTAAGCACGGCCCGATATGTTTTATCCAAATCTCAATCCCCTTATCATCATTATTTGATTTAATTTATCTAATTAAATTTCCTAAATAATGTTATCTTAAATATTAGGATGTTACAGGCTTCCCCCTTTAAAGAATTTCTTCCTCGAAATTCGATAAGGACAAAATACTAAACATAGCAATCATCTGTAACAACTCCTAACAAGCATACTAGCCTATCTGACTGTAACTATCTATATAAATCTAATATAGACATACCCTCAAAGCAGTTTAGGATAAGTATCTCTAATCATGTCCTCTGTCTCTCAAGTACAGGCCTTCTCGTTGTCGCTCCACTGTACTTTCACTAACTTGACTGTCTTGTTCCTCAATCTTTTCTCATCCCTCGCTACAACCCTAACTGGTTGTCTAACAAAAGTCAAATTAGGCTCTACTACCAAGTCTCCCAACACTGTCGGAGGAATAGTCGTCTATGGATCATGCACATACTTGCGAAGATGAGAGACGTGAAATACATTATGGACACCTACCATACTGCTCGGCAACTCTACTCTGTATGCGAGCTTTCCAATCCTTTCTATAATCTGGAATGGGCCTACATATCTTGGGCCTGTCTTCCCTGATTTTTCGAATCGCACAACACCTTTCATAGGTGATACCTCAATGAAAACCTTGTCTCCAACTGAGAATTCTAGGTCCTTATGCCTCTTATCTGCGTAACTCTTCTGTCTGGACTGAGCTTCCTTCACCCTTCCTCAGATCAACTCAATCTTTTTTGACGCCTCTCTAACCAAATTCGGACCTAAGACTAATCTGTCTCCAGTCTCCAACCAACATGCTGGTGATTTGCATGGTCTTCCATACAAAGCTTCGAACGACGCCATTCCTATACTAGTCTGATAATTATTATTATAGGAAAACTCAACAAAATGTAGGTGATCCTCCCAAGATCCACCAAAGTCTAATACACAAGCTCTCAATAGATCCTCGAGTACCTTATTGACTCTCTCCGTCTGCCCTCTGTTTAAGGGTGATATGTAGTATTCATATTAAGCTTGGTACCCAATACTTCCTGTAGACTCTTCCAGAATTCACTAGTGAACAAGGCATCTCTGTCACTGATTATACTACTAGGAACTCCATGTAGTCTAACTATGTTCTTTATGAACAACTTAGCTAAAGCAGGTGCCGTCCTGGTTGACTTAACTGGAATGAAATGGGCACTCTTGGTCAATCTATGCACCATGACCCATATACTTTCATTTTGCCCTATTTGACCTTGGAAAGTCGTCTATAAAATCCATAGATATCGAATCTTATTTGTAGACTGGAACTCTAAAGGCTGAAGTAATCCACTCAGCTTCTGATGTTCGGCTTTCACTTGTTGACAGTTTGCACACTGCCTAACCCACAGGCTAACATCCTTCTTCATACCTTCCCAATAGAAGCTCCTCTTCATATCTTGATACATCTTGGTCCCTCTAGGATGAATCGTGAACTTGGACCGATGACATTCTCCAAGAACTTCTTTCCTCGGGTCCTCCAATTTAAAACACACAACCTTCACTTCTTTTTTAACCATCCTCTTTGGTCAAGGCTAAAGTCCTTTAGATCATCGATCTCATCTCCGATCTCGAGCCTTTTAATCCTCATGGCTAACACCGGATCCTCTTTTTGCTTAGAAGCAATCCTTTCGATTAACACCGGTTGAATTTCTAAACAGGACAACATGGCGGTACTCTGGCTAGAACTAGTAGTCGATCTTAACTTACTCCACAACTGGCCAAAACTTCTAAATCCTTCCACTCCGCGAACATAGCTAACACCACATTCTGATGTTTTCGGCTAAGGGCATCAGCTACCTTATTACCTTTCCCTGGCGTATACTCTATACCAAAATCATAAGTAGCCAAAAACTCCGTCCACCTCCACAATCTCATATTCAACTCCTTCTGAGAGAATAAATACCGTAAAGACTTATGGTCGGTATAAAGCTCAAACCTCTCCCTTAAGAGATAATGTCTCCAAATATTCAATGCGAAGATTACTTCTACTAACCCCAAATCATGAGTAGGATATCTAACTTCATGCGGTCTAAGCTGTCGTGAAGCGTAGGCAATAACTTTACCATTTTGCATCAACACTGCTCCTAATCCAGTTCCACATGCATCAGTATATACCACCAGCCCTTGGTTTCTGTCTGGAACTACTAACACTAGTGCATTGGTCAACAAATGCTTTAACTTAAGGAATGCTTCCTCACATTTGTCGGACCAGACAAACTTCACCCCCTTCCTGGTCAACTTAGACAAAGGTGCTGCTATCCACGAGAAGTCCTTAATGAATCTCCGGTAATAGCCAACAATTCCAAGAAAACTTCTAATCTTGGTCACCGTCTTTGGTCTCCTCTAATTATTAACAGCTTCGATCTTTTTTGGATCGACTGACAACCCTTTCTTTGAAACACATGACCAAGAAACCTAACCTCTTTCTTCCAAAAATGACACTTGGAAAACTTCGCATTCAACTGATTCTGCCTCAGCGTCTCGAGCACCACTCTAAGATGAACTTTGTGCTCCCTTTCTTCCTTAGAGTATACTAAAATGTCATCTATAAACACCAGAACAAACCTATCCAGGTGCTCTCGGAAAACTTTGTCGATCAAATCTACAAAGAAAGAAGGTGCATTCGTTAATACAAATGGCACCACCAACCACTCATAAGAACCATACCTAGTTCGGAAGGCTGTCAAAGGAATACTATCCTCCGCCACTCTTAACTGATGGTAACCTGTCGCCAAATCCAACTTGGAGAACACTCTGGCTCCATTCAACTGATCGAACAGATCATCTATTCTTGGCAAAGGATACTTATTCGTAATCTTCCTTTCGTTCAACTTATGATAGTCGATACACATTCTCAACGACCCATCTGGTTTCTTCACAAACACCACGGCCGCTCCCCAAGGCGAACTGCTTGGCCTGATAAAAATTCTTCCATTAAGATCCACTAGCTGCACCTTCAATTCCTTCATCTCTATAGGTGTCATCCTGCTAGGTGGTCTACTAACAGGTTCAGCTCCGGACACAAGATTTATACGAAACTCAACTGCTCGTTTTGGTGGTAGTCCTGTGACTGGCTCAAAGTCATCTGGAAAATCTCTTGCTACCCGAATCTGACTTAACTCATCTCCTATCTCCATAGCATTAAGCAAAGTACCAACACTCCGGTCAGAATTCTCCACTGAGAGTATTGCTCGGTTCTGGCTATCAGGATGTCTCAATGATATCTCCCTATCCTGGAAAAATATTCTAGCCTCATACCTACCCAACCAATCCATACTGAAGATGATTTCGAAATCTACGAAATCAATAACATACAAATTGCATGCAAATTTGTGACCTAACAAATCAAGTTCTAACTGGTCACATCTCAATCCTAGAGTTGCATACCCTCTTATCGGATTTGCAACCCTTAAGGAAGTAACAGGGTAGGTGGGTTCTAAGCATAATCTATCAACTAAAAACCGAGATATAAATGAATGTGATGCACCAGTATCAAATAGTATCCTAACTAGTATACTCTGAATCTAAAACGCACCTTCCATCACAGTCTTTCCTTAATCAGCTGCAGTAGGCCTAACTGATCCAATAGCGAAAACTTTTCCTTTGTCCTCCATAACTGGCTCTGGACACTGATTCTTGTAATGCCCAACTTTATCACAGTTGAAGCGCTTCACATTCTTCTTACCTGCAGCTTTTTTCCCATTTCCTGACCGACACTCATTCACAAAGTGACCCTTCTTGTCACACTTATAGCAAACTATCTCAGCCTTTGATTTTTGTAGCAATATCTCCCTTCTGGATTCCCTTCTTCTTAAAGAATTTTCTCTTCTTTCCCTGAGGACTCTAGGTTTCCACTAACTTCTCTTTAGCATAATCAGCAAGTAACTCTTCATGGCGAATGGCCAACTCCACCACCACATTACAAGGATCACGGACATGTGTCATGGTTGCTCTAGCAAGCTCGGGCCTCAATCCTCGAATGAACCTCTCATTTCTTCTGATGTCTATATATATATATATTAGCATATGCATATCGAGACAGCTCTTTAAACTTGGTAGCGCACTCAACTACTGACATCTCTCCCTGAACTAGATCCATAAACTTCCTCACCAGCTCTGACTTAGCAAACTCAGACACAAACTTCTGCTCAAATCTCCTTTTAATATCATCCCAAGTCAACTGCTCTTCCGCAACTCCGGCAGTAACACTATTCCACCAGTGTAGCGCTGACCCCTGCAACTGTCTAGAGGCCAACCTTCTCTTTTACCCATCATTCAGACCCAAATCAGCAAATATACGATCACAATGCAACAACCAATTCTCAACCTCTATAGCACTCTTCGTCCCCAAGAATGGCTTCCACCAAGACTGGTGTAGTCTATATTTAGCTTAGCATAGTTATTACCAACTGGAGCCACATGATTAGCTCCTCCAACATTTCAGCAACTCCTGCTTGCATCATATTGACGAAGAACTAATACATCGCCCCCATATCTACTGGTGGATTTCCAACACCCACGTTGGCTTCAGCATTTTGGTTAGCATTAGCCTGTCGACCTTGATTCCTCCGAGTGTTAGGTCAGCATACTGTTGGTTGTGGTGCTTCCTCCACCTACATTTCCTCTTCTGTTTCCTGCTTCCATATCTTCTTTCTCGTAAATCTGCATACGAGCCTTAGTAAGATACAGAAGAACGGTCTAAGAGATAGGAGAATACGTACTTATATACATATCTATATATCAAACACAAGTACATTACCATAGCGTTAAACCAAACCCCATTCTTATTTCTGATTCATTGGATTATGTTTCAATAAGATTTTAGGTTTAACTTTTCTTTTAAGTTATCATAAACTTATGCTCTGATACCAACTTGTAACATTCCCCTACTTGGAGAACAAAACTAACGGCTACAAATGCTGTAGTCTCCATAGATATTAATCCTCGGCGACCAATTACGGCAATGTTAGATACATTGATACAAAGAAACACATGAATATGGAAATTTTAAAAAAACAAACAAAGTCCATATTCCATTGCAAAATATTTCAAATTAATTACATAATCCCAGAGCGCAGACCATGTTCAGACAAAATATACTTATTACAAAATACGACAACTGCGACACATGAAGATGCCCCCTTGGATGATCAGAGTATATAATAAGGAACTAAAACAAGTTTTCCTTTACAATCAAACACACAACGGAAATAAAGGAGCTCTAATAACAAGCCTGCCTCCTACACGTCTTCGAAGCTTTATTCGTCGAAAAGAACACCTGGATACCTTAACTCTCAACCTACTCAAAATCAATTGAGTACCCGAGAGTTTAAGGGGAAAACAAAAACTTTGAGTCAGACAGAAAGCCTGGTATGAATAATAATCTACTTGTTAGATATCTAGTGAGACCACGCCGCTTAGCGGAACGGGTTTTCCCCTCATTAGTATCCTAAAGCATTTATAAAACCATATACTGTGCTCCTGCATCCACAGTGGTTAAAACATAGTATTTCAAAACATTATGATGATATGCAAAACAAGTAAATCAAATCTGGATTACCCATCCCCATTCATTTTGACTATCTATCTCAAGTTTCTAGGGTTACTATTAACTTGTCAAATGTTTATGGACTATTTGTCTGGTTTCATAGTTTTCATGGGATCACTAAGATTCTATTGGTAACTCTAATCTTTTCTATTATCCTAGTTTTCATGGGCTGACTAGGAACTTATTGAATAACTGTCAATTACTTAATCCGGACATAGTTTTCATGGGCTAACTATAAACCTATTGGCCCCTGCCAATATCAAATCATAGTTTTCATGGGCTGACTATGAACCTATAGGCCCCTGCCAATATTTTTCCCTTTACATAGTTTTCATGGGCTTACTGTGAACCTATTGGCCCCTACCAATATCTTAAATTAAGATTTTATCATTTCAAAAGTTATATCCGCTACTGGGTCAACCTAGCTGGTTATTCTTCCCTTCCCCAAATCACCATTATGGGTTAATTACAGTGTGAATAAATATATGAAGAAGTAATTCTTTTAAAAATCTTTATTTATACCATGGTATTTCCTTTTTAAAAAATGAGAGTCGGTTATTTGTTTTGAAACCTTAAAACATCACTTTCGAAACCTCTGGATGACCTCCTTCGAAAGCATAGAAAACCTCATTTCAAAACTCTAAGTATATACCTTTCGAATGCATCAAAACCTTACTTAATAATCTTTCGGAAAATGGCTTCAATACTAATTAAAGTACCCCTTTCGAAAACATTAGGTTTTACTCTTTAAAAACATTCTTTGGGTCAAAGTGGTTATAAACGAAAGTATCTCTTTCGAAACCCCTTATAGACTTGTTTGAGGAAAAGCAGAAGGTGTCGGAACCACTTATTCGTAAGCTCAAAAACTTTAAGTTAAAACTTTGAAAGGTAGCGTCGAAACCCCCTTTCGACTCCATTGCCTTCGGAATCCTCAATTTCAAAAGCATTTAGAAAGTTGCTTAGGTTAAGTTAAAACTGAGATAACCCTTCGAAAGCATTGATGGCTTCAATACACTCGGAAGAGAAATAGCGGTTGGGTTTCGAAATTGTCGTACTTTTGAAAGCACTTAAACAAAAGGAACTCCTTTCGAAAGATAATACTTTAAACATAAAATGGAAACCCTTTTCGAAAGCTATTTATAAACTCCTTTCGAAAAGATTCATTTCGACTGGGTCGAAAGCTCTAAGCAAAACAAAGTAAATACTTAACTTTTGAAAACCAAACAGGGTTTCGACCGCATCGGAAGCATTCCTTTCGACACCATAGCTTCCGCCTTTCCTCCAATCCACTATGTACCAACTAAGTGATACCTTGTGTATTGGTTTCAACTAGGTGGGTTTCGGCTGGGTTGGAACGCAAGCAATGGAGTCGAAAGGTATTACTAAAGGAAGCGGAACACACTTTTCTGATTAAAGGCTGAAATCTTGCACATTTCTAGTAAATGCTTTAACTAACCTGCCTATGTGTAATGTTTTAGTTTGTTGCCGTAAAAATTTTCAAATACTTTACAAAATTACTGCCGCATTTATCAGATCTAAATCAAAGGAAAATTAACGTGTAAGCCCTTCCATTAAGCAAAACCAACATTGTAAATAAGTCCCTCTTTTAAAATAATTTATTTTCTCTAATAAATCAATTGGGAAAAATCCCCAAAAATCACAGAAATTCAATTTCTTCATGTTATCTAACATATTAAACTTTCGGACCAAATTTGTTCCTGAAATAATTAAAATAAATTTCAAACCCAATTATAGCATATTTTCCTTTAGAAATTCACAATAAATTCTCCATAGTTTGGAAAATTATAAAAATTGAAACCCATCTCTAAAATCATGTTTTACCTAACATATAAATTTTCCATGGCATTCTAAATCCAATAACAATGGGTTTTTCCCTAAAACCGTGCAATTTCATATGTAAATGAATTGGTTTAAATCAAACACATAATAACCCAAGCATATCATCATCCAAAACATCAGAAAATGAATTTTAATCTTAAATCCGAAAAAATACGATTAAAAACAAAATAGAGATTGAATGAATTATTATTCGCCTTAGATAAGGAATTTGAGATTTATTGTTGATTAATCCTTCCTAGCTTTGATCCTTAGCTCTAGATTGAATTTTTCTCTTTTCCTCCTAGTTAATGGCCGGCTCTAATTTAGGTTTTTGATTTGCGTTTGTAAAAAATGAGAAATGAAATGTGAATGGGAAATTACAAAAGTGTATACCCGTGAGTATGAGGAGGTGCGGCTATTTACTAATATGCCCATGTGTACATTAATTTGCTTACAAACCAAATTAAGCCCATTTATGTTATTGTTAAGCACGGTCCTATATGTTTTATCCAAATCTCAATCCCCTTATCATCATTATTTGATTTAATTTATCTAATTAAATTTCCTAAATAATATTATCATAAAAATTAGGGATGTTACAATTAACTAGACAAACTTCTATGAGTTTTTAACTGACCTTGCATCCCTATAACTTAGTCATATTTCCACTCTCCTAACATACTATATATATATATATATAATCTCACTGCATTTACAACTTAAGGCCATATAAGGAATATTCCTTATTTTGCCTTTAATTAGGGATTAATTTCCATAATTATTCTTAAATCCTTCCCATGGAGATTAATGCTATTTACTAACCTACTTATTCTATACGATACAAATTATACATTACTATTAATATGCTATTAATTATGTTCATATGTACAAAATATTTTAGCAAACTAAATACTCCTAAGCGTGGATAGAAATATTCATATTCTAAGATGAACACTTCCTATAATAATTGTTAAAATGTCAACAATTTCATATTTATACAAGACTAAATTCCATACAATAATTTACAAAATACTACTATCATTAGTTAGACCAAACATACGTGTATATATCACAAAAGGAATAATATCAAACTTATTTAGATTAGTATAATAGAATCATTTCCCCATTTCAAGAAAACAAAACTTACAATTTAAACCCTTTATATTCTATTCAGCTTTTACATATACAACCTTAAAGCGGAAAGAGGATTCATATTTATTTATATTACGGAAGTAGACACTGCAAACTACAAATAAGAAAAATTCATACTTTGCACACTGTTTCTTAATAGTTCTCGTTTTGAACCCTTTTATCACAACCGTAGAAATTAAAAGAGAAAGTTGAATAGAACATAAATTATTTAAATTGCAAACTGCAAATATAATTCTACTATATTAACACAAAATAATTAAAATTCCAATGAATCCAAGAATTGACATTTTAGTTGGAAGAATTTTAAGGTTTTAGGGTTTAGGGTTTTTCGTATACAAAATTCCTCAATGCATAAAACAATTACAAATTTTACTACATAAACTATTTGAAAGTTTAGTGGATCGTATATTATCTAACTTGTGTATAATATGCAAGTGTATGAGCTAATGCTATAATAGACAATAAATAGTAAAGTATAAATGGCATGCAAACCAGAGTTTTTATACTGGTTCGAACCTCCTGTCCTACGTCCAGTCCTGAATCTCCCATTCAGTATTTACTAACTAAAACCCTCACTTCACTCGAAGGAACAGGCTTAATACAAAAGTATTTTGTTGACAATTTTGTGTTCCGATTAGCACGGATATTAACTGTACAGTACAATTCTTCCTATAATCTCCTTTGAGTGATATTGTTTATGTGCACTTTGATTTTTAGGAAGAAATATAACCAAAATATAAATTCTGGTTAATTGAGTGATCGAGAAAATTGAATCAGTGAAAGCACAGAATTAAGAATTTAGCATAAGAGTATATAAATTAAGCTTCGTGTTAGCCTTAATCATTTAGTGCTATTTATAAGATTCAAGAGTTGTTTCTCGAAGAGAAGCAACCATTACCTTTCAAAGAGTTGCAATGTTTGAGTAAATTCATTGTATTGAAAAATTCAGAAGGAAGCAACCTTTCATAAAAATAACTATCATGTTTTAGAAACAATGTCAGACGTCTGTGGAAAATCACAGACGTCTGTCATTACAGGGGTTAATTTTCCCATGTAATGTCACAAACATTTGTTGTTTTTTTACTGATGTTTTTGAATTCAGTTTTCTTATGATAAGTTCTCTTTTAATTTGAAAATGTGAATTTTGTGTTTTGTGAATTGTAACATCCCACTACTGTTTTAATATGCAGTACTAAATTTTGTAAAAAAAGTAATAAATAAATAAAATAAAAAATCGTTATGGATATAAAATAAAATTTGAAGTAAAACGCCACGAGCGGAATTGTAATCGGAGACCAAATTGCGGTAGGGCAATATCGCGGTTAAGGGTATAAAAATTTATTTGAGGGGTATAGAATTATGTACTGAAAAATAAAATAAATGGCTTTATTTTCATTCGACCTCACCTCTGCATACTTATCTCTTTCATGATTATAAATTAACTTATACGTTTAACTTTTTCTTGAGGTGAATCTCTCTCTACCTTTATAAGCACCGCATCCTAACACAAGAAAACACACAGTATTCTATCCCTTTTCATTTTCATTCGACTGCGCAAATCAATGTGAGTATAATTTTTTTCTTTTTCTTCTGTGTACGTGCTTTAGTTCCATCTCATGTTCAAGTTAATTTTTTTGTTCCATTCTCTGTATATAACAACCGGATCGTTGTTAACAAAGTCAATGAATAAATATGTATATATTTTATTTTTGGGAGTATACTTTCGTAGCTTTAATGCAAAGCTTTAGTGTCCACTTCCTTCGTTGCTTATATCTAAGCAAACTACCCATCAGAGTTTGGTTTATATTTACACGTACGTATGTAAAATTTCATGCATCCACTTATTTTAGGTTGGAGCAAAGCATAACTGTGAACGGAAGATATAATTATGTGTCCACTTATATATATTAAATTTATTTCTATACCCAAGTGAAACATATATGATAACTAGACTTTTGATTCAAAGTGAAGTGAGTAATGGGTATAATAAATATTAAGGGTATACGTGAGTTGCAAAACATTTGTATAAAATATATGCACATTTGATTTTGAGTAAAATCCAGTGTACGTAAATTTGAGTCGAAGTTTGCATCATTATATACTTACTTTTAATACTAAATTTTAATTTATGTCAAAAACTACATTACGTGAGACATGCATGCTTTATAATGTTGTGAACATGCTTGCTTTAGTCTATAGTAAAATGAACGTGCATGCTTGTTTTTTAATATAATGAACACTATCATGCAAACTTTATAAAACAAGTTTTGTTTCAAAACTTTAATTATTAATAACTCAAAATCTATGATGATTTTGAGCATGCAACCAAAATGAAATATGTGGAGGGAAGTGAGGCGAACAAATCGACTAGCTTTCGCCTAACTTACGGATCCCATGGTGATCAGAAATGAGGCCGTTAGGTCCGCGTCCTTATGGTAAACGGGTGCGTTACAGCCAAAACGGTAGGTACCAGCAGGACCGTATTGCATAGCGGAACACGACAATGGTCTCGGTTCGGTCGTCGGAGGTGAGCAAAGGTGTGACCATGACAAAAAAGTTTTAGAGTACGACGCTACGCAATATTCCGTTCGCGTATGGACCGCGAATGACCGAAATAAAAATACAATCGCGCACGACAACGTTACGCGATCACAAAACAGCAATAAAATAAACCGGTTAACTTATTCTGTAAAATTTAAAAAGAACTGGCGTTTGACGCAAAACGCGTCAACCGAAAATATTTTATTTTCCAAATTAAAAATTATGGAAAAATTCTATAAATTAAATTAAAATGACGTCATCAAAAATCAAGTCTAAATTTGAAACGTACATTTTATTATAATTTAAATTCAAATCCGATGAAATTCTACCAAGTTATGTTTACATGTTATGTTTATGAATGTTCATTATATATATGATGCTATATACTGCAAGTTAATGCTATGTTGCACAAACACGACATTTATGTGTGATATAAAAATAGAAAACGATACCATTTTGGGGATAAATGGTATATTGGGAAGTTAAATACAAAAGAATTTAAATGAATTTAACCGATGAAACAAACGAGATGAGGTGAGACTACTAGACGTTAGAATCCATCCTAGCGGACAGATTCGGGGTCGCTCCTTGAATCATGACGACCTGGTCCCTCGTCACTTATTGTCCAAATGACCTATTGCACGGACACAACCACGGTGACTGGCGCAGTACAAATGTGAAACGAGGAAGAATCGAGAGTAGTCTCATTGATGGATATGTGGTGAAACAAAGATGAAGATTACAGCACAACGGGGTGAGCGCCAACGGTGAACAGGAAAAGATAGTGCAACTAATATATCGTGTGGGGCCACCCACAATTTCTGATCGAAAAAATATACAGATGAAAAAGGTTGTGATATCGGTTCGATACAGAATCTAGTAAGAGTGAATAATGAATAGGATTCACTAATAATTCCAGACCTCGTATATGAATAACTTGACAATGAAATGTCTATTGAATAATGAATGCAACTTATAAATGAATAGGATGTGATATCCCGGTTGATTAGAGTTGCAGCTATGATTCACTTTAAATAGTGCCATGACACGTGTATTTGAATTGAAATAATATAATGGGATGTGGGCGGGTTTATATTATGGAGTGTGTGACATATTTATTTCTTTTCATATCATATATATAACTCGACTCAACAATTTATATGAATAATTGTTACACTATTATACTCACAGCTAGATTTATAGCCTGACTCGAGGTTTTGTTTTTAACCACTCCTCGGGTCAGATCGAGGCTTTTCAGGATGATTACTTTTTCACGTTTTGAGGCGATTTCATATGACATTGAGATGGACGTCAACTGGCATACAATATATAAATTTAAGGTAGTTGTAGATTTAGAGCTTCATGGACGCACGCTTGCTACATGCCTCAAAGGAACTGTTAGAGTCATTTGGAGGAGAGATGTTTTAGAGATACATTTAGAGTCCGTTGAACTATGCTAAGTTGATTTTGTGTAGTCATGACGTATGTCCTTGGTATGTATTTGTCTGTGTATGTATTAGGATGTTATTTTTGGGGCAGTTATGTATAGTATGCTTGATGACTTACTTGTAGATATATGGTGATAGTGTGACGTCTATTTGTACCTATGTATTTGTATATATATCTATCTTTTTTGTCCGCTGTTTTGTGAAACCATTATATATTATGTTCTGATATGTGAATTAGATACAAATTCTCTGAACTAGTGTATACTACATTGTGTCGAGATGATATACGTATCATTTCAGAGATGTTCAGGTATTTTAAACTTATCCATGTTGATCCAAAGTAGTGTAGACAAGAGATCGCTCCTTTAGTGCCCATTGATCCGAGCTATCGGACAGTAAACTCCCTTTGGTATTTCAGTCACTGGAGCCGGGACGTCACAGCATAGTATCAGAGCGAGGATTCAAAAGAATTTGTATAAACTAGTAATCAGAACACATTTGATTATAAGGGAGTCGGACTTAGTATGTTACCCAGTTGGTATAACCCCACGGGAATTGGAATTGGGATTAACTCATATAGGTAATAGACGAGTTCTAATGGTTGTTTTAAAGGGAAAACATTGGGATAATACTTAATATGTACTTGTGTTACATACGTAATTGTTAGTGAAAATTTATTATATAATAAAATGACAAATGTTCTTTATCAGAAAACTGTAGGACCAGGTAGACCCAGAACACCTCGATAGTTGAGTCACCAAATGGTCAATCAAGCAATCAAAATGTACTTTTAACTATGGATCAATGGGTCGAAGTCATGAAGCGTGTTTAAGATATGGGCATGCTCAGAAACAATAATAAAAATCCTAGATCAGAGTTTACCAAGCTCTGCAAAGACTACTCAAGTCTAGGTGGTAAACCCTTCTTGGGAAATGAGGGCATAATGGGAGTTCATGCATGGCTGAGAACATGCGAAAGAATCTTCGGAGATCTGAATCCGTCCGATTAGGACAAGAGAAGGTTAGCATCTCGACAGTTACAAGGAGGTGCCTTAAATTGGTATGAAGCCATAACTGCTATAACTCCAGAGGAAGACATATCTTGGTAAGAATTCAAAGATATTTTCAAAGCCCATTTTCTGCTTGAAGCAGAGAGAGCAGCACTGCTTCGAAAATTTATTG
The DNA here is from genome assembly GCA_030737815.1 of Allium fistulosum. Taxonomy (NCBI): domain Eukaryota; kingdom Viridiplantae; phylum Streptophyta; class Magnoliopsida; order Asparagales; family Amaryllidaceae; genus Allium; species Allium fistulosum. The sequence goes on from CM060904.1 coordinate 1,137,348,035, forward strand.
ACCTTACTCGGAAATATTTATCTGTAACTGAGTATGTCAATGAGTTTAACGCACTATCGAAGTATGGACCAGCACTCATTAGCACCCCATTGGAAAAGAATGAGAAGTTTGTGCTTGGTCTAAATAATGAACTGGGAGATAAGTTACTTACTCAACTCAGATTTTCGTTTGAGGAGATTGTGGATATGGCTTTAAGATTTGAAAAGGTATGAGAGCGAGATTCAGTTTCTGAAAGTCAACCTACTCAGAAAAGCCAACAACAAAGGAAGATGCCATTCTTCTTGAAGAAGAATGCAAAATTTTGAAAGAATAAGCGATCATTCCAACCTAAGTAAGAGAACCAGAAGAAGCAACAAGCTAAAGCGCAAGTGGAATGTTACTCGTGTGGAAAGAAGGGTCATTATGCCAATGAATGTAGAAACACAGGTCAAGGTCTTATGAAGAAATGCTACAATTGCAATGAAATGGTACATATAGCGAGACAATGCACAAAGCTGAAGAAGCAGACTCAAGGGAAAATGTTCGCACTAGATGGTCCCAATTCAATGAAACCAGATGAGGTAAAACAAGCTTCGATCCTAGAAGGTACTATTTTATGGCATGGATTATATATTAGAATTCTTTTTGATACAGGTGCATCACATTCATTTATATCGAAAGGAATAGTAGAAAAGTTAAAATTAGATGTTTCTTCTCTTAACAATTCTCTTAGGGTGGCCAATCCTGTTGGAGGATGCGTTACCTTGTAGGTGAAAGGCAGTGGAGTCGTAATTTGCTTATCTGGGTATTCTTTCTCATGTGAATTACTTATTATGGATTCACTGAGTTATGGAGTTATTTTGGGAATGGACTGGCTCGAACACTATGAAGCTCAATTATATTATTCTGAATGAGTAATCACTCTCCAACATCCCGATTACCCCAAGCGAATCCTTATAGCTCTAGAAAGAGCAAATACCAATTCAGGTTATTCTTTATTTTCTTTGGAATCTAAAGAAGATGAAATAGGACAGATTCCAGTAGTTAGAGATTTTTCTGATACCTTTGAACCAGTTACTGGTCTACCACCACATCGAGCAGTTGAATTTAGGATAGATTTGAAACCCGGAACTCAACTTTTTAGTAGACCACCTAATGGAATGTGCCCTAGTGAGATGGAAGAATTAAGATCTCAAATAGAAGATCTTAAGCAAAAGAATTTCATCAGAACTAGTAGTTCTCCTTGGGGAGCAACGGCTTTATTTGTTAAGAAGGCATATGGATCTCTCTGACTCTGTATAGATTATAGAAAATTGAATGACCATACTATCAAGAATAAATATCCACTGCCAAGGATTGATGATCTATTCGATCAACTGAGTGGTGAAAAGGTCTTTTCACAACTAGATCTAGCCACAGGTTTTCATCAACTAAGAGTTGCAGAAGACAGTATTCCACTAACAACATTTCGAACTAGATACGGTTCCTACGAATGGTTGGTAATGCCATTCGGATTAACGAATGCTCCAACTTACTTTGTTGATTTGATGAATAGAGTTTTCAGAAGCTATTTAGACAAGTTTGTCCTAGTTTTTATTGATGATATCATCGTCTACTCAAAGACAGAAGAAGAGCATGTGATTCATTTGAAATTGGTGTTAGAAACATTAAGAGAGCACCAACTTAAAGAGAAATTTTCAAAATGTCACTTCTGGTAGAAGAAAGTGAAATTTGGGACATATAGTCTCGGAGAAAGGAATTTCAGTCAACCCAGCTAAGGTCAAAGCTATTCAAAAGTGGAAGCGACCCGAATAAATAACTGAAATTAGAAGTTTCTTAGGTTTAGCGGGATATTATAAAAGATTTATAGAAGATTTTTCCAAGATTTTTGCTCCACTAACTAATTTAATGAAGAAAGGAGTTAAATTTATCTGGTCAGATAAATGTGAAGGGGCTTACAAGAAGTTGAAAGAATTACTTTCTAATATTCCAATATTAATAGTTCCAGAAGGAAATCAGGATCCGTTAGTATACACAGATGCCTGTAGAACAGGGCTTGGTGCAGTATTAATGCAATGAGATAGAGTTGTAGCCTATGCGTCTAGACAACTCAGGCCTCATGAAGTAAGGTATGCAACTCATGATCTTGAGTTAGCAGCCGTTGTATTTGCCTTGAAACTTTGGCGGCATTATCTATTGGGAGAAAGGTTTGTTTTATACACAGACCACAAATCGTTAAAATATTTATTCTCTCAAAAAGACTTGAATATGCGACAACAACGATGGTTGGAATTTCTAGCTGCATATGACCTAGAAATTCAGTATACGCCAGGTAATGGCAATAAGGTGGCAGATGCTCTCAGCTGAAAACACCAGTCCATAGTATCAATAATGTTGGTAGATGTAAAGAATTAGAAGTGTTATCTTTTTGTAACTTCCAACTCAGAAGAGTAGAAGAAACAACAGCCATGTTGGCAAGTCTAGATATTCGACCGAGTTTACTTGATCAAATTCAAGCTAATCAAAGAAATGATCCAATCCTGGCATATCTAATTAATCAGTTGAAGAATGGTAATGCATCAGAATATCTTAGCAAGTTCGAGTTAGACTTGAATGGGAACTTGAAATTTAAAGGAAGACTATGTGTTCCTAACACAGTCGATTTGAGAAAAGAAGCTTTAAACGAATGTCATCGATCTTTATTTTCTATACATCCAGGTGGTACAAAGATATATAATGATATGAAATGGATGTACTATTGGGAAGGCATGAAGAAGGACATCGGTGAATATCTGAAACGATGCATTACGTGTCAATTAGTAAAAGGCGAGCATCAAAAGCCCAGTGGACTTTTATTACCTCTCGAAGTTCCTCAATGGAAATGAGAAAAAGTTTCTATGGATTTATTGATGGACTTCCGAGATCAAGGTCAGGAAATGAAAATATATGGGTGATAGTTGATAGACTCACTAAAAGTGCACATTTCGTTCCCGTTAGAATGAATAGAACTGTAGAAAGTTTAGCCAAACTATTCCTGAAACATATTGTACGATTGCACGGAATTCCAAAGAACATAGTATGCGATCGTGGTCCGATATTTACCAGTCAATTCTGGTAAAGCTTACATTTAGTCTTAGGTGTACAACTCAATTTTAGCACATCATACCATCCTCATACGGATGGACAAACTAAAATAATAAATCGAGTTGTAGAAGATCTAATCAGGATATGTATCTTAGAGTTTGGGGGTTCATGGGAAGAATATCTTCATTTGATTGAATTCTCCTACAATAATAGTTTCCAATCCAGTATTGGTATGGCACCATTTGAAGCTTTATATGGAAGACCATGCTATTCTCCAGCCTGTTGGTTAGAAACTGGAGACAGACTTATACTAGGACCAGATATGGTTCAAGAAATGACCGAGAAGATAGAGCTTATTAGAGATCGTATGAAGATTGGTCGATCACGTTAGAAGAGCTATGCTGACCAACATAGAAAGGATCTAGAATTCGTGATCGGAGATTACGTTTTTATAAAGGTATCCCCAATGAAAGGAGTTGTAAGGTTTGGCAAAGCAGGAAAATTAGCTACAAGGTATATTGGACCTTATCCAGTTATGGAGCGTATTGGAAGCCTTGCTTATCGAGTTGAATTACCAACATATCTATTCGGAGTTCATAACGTGTTCCACGTACCCCAACTAAGGAAATGTCTACGGGATTCCGACATTGTTATAGAACCAAAGCAGCTAGAGGAACTAGAGATTGAACCAAACCTGACATTCACCATTGAGCCAGCTAGAATAGTGGATTCAAAAATAAACCAGTTAAGAAATAAGCAAGTTCCACTAGTCAAAGTTCAATGGTCAGATAATCCCAAAGACTGCACTTGGGAAACTGAGGAGCAAATTAGGAAATCACATCCTGAGTTAATTGAAACTCAGTAGGTACGTATTTATCTAAATATTCATCGAGTCATGGATGTATGGATTTTATTAGTTGATAGGACGATTTTTAATATACGAATAGCTTACGGTATTCTCTAGTAAATTGCGAGGACGCAATTTCTTTAAGGAGGGAAGTCTGTAACATCCTGCTACTATTTTAATACGTAGCACTAAATTTTGTAAAAAAAAGTAATAAATAAATAAAATAAAAAATCATTATGGATATAAAATAAAATTTGGAGTAAAACGCCATGAGCGGAATTGTAATCGGAGACCAAATCGCGGTAGGGCAATATCGCGGTTAAGGGTATAAAAATTTATTTGAGGGGTATAAAATTATTTACTGAAAAATAAAATAAATGGCTTTATTTTCATTAGACCTCACCTCTTCATACTTATCTCTTTCATGATTATAAATGAACTTATACGTTTAACTTTTTCTTAAGGTGAATCTCTCTCTACTTATATAAGCACCACATCCTAACACAAGAAAACACACACTATTCTATCCCTTTTCATTTTCATCGGACTGCGCAAATCAATGTGAATATAATTTTTTTCTTTTTCTTCTGTGTACGTGCTTTAGTTCCATCTCCTGTTCAAGTTAATTGTTTTGTTCCATTCTCTCTATATAACAACCGGATTGTTGTTAACAAAGTCACCTAATAATATGTATATATTTTATTTTTGGGAGTATACTTTCGTAGCTTTAATGCAAAGCTTTAGTGTCCACTTCCTTCATTGCTTATATCTAAGCAAACTACCCATCAGAGTTTGGTTTATATTTACACGTACGTATGTAAAATTTCATGCATCCACTTATTTTAGGTTGGAGCAAAGCATAACTGTGAACAGAAGATATAATCATGTGTCCACTTATATATATTAAATTTATTTCTATACCCAGGTGAAACATATATGATAACTAGACTTTTGATTCAAAGTGAAGTGAGTAATGAGTATAATAAATATTAAGGGTGTACGTGAGTTGCAAAACATTTGTATAAAATATGTGCACATTTGATTTTGAGTAAAATCTAGTGTACGTAAATTTGAGTCGAAGTTTGCATCTTTATATACTTACTTTTAATACTAAAATTTAATTTATGTCAAAAACAACATTACGTGAGACATGCATGCTTTATAATGTTAGGAACATGCTTGCTTTAGTCTATAGTAAAATGAACGTGCATGCTTGTTTTGTAATATAATGAACACTATCATGCAAACTTTATAAAACAAGTTTTGTTTCAAAACTTTAATTATTAATAACTCAAAATCTATGATGATTTTGAGCATGCAACCAAAAGGAAATATGTAGAGGGAAGTGAGGCGAACAAATCGACTAGCTTTCGCCTGACTGACGGACCTCGTGGTGATCAGAAATGACACCGTTAGGTCCGCGTCCGTATGGTAAACGGGAGCGTTACAGCCAAAACGGTAGGTACTAGCATGACCGTATTGCGTAGCGGAACACGACGATGGTCTCGGTTCGGTCATCGGAGGTGTGTAGAGGTGTGACCATGACCAAAAAGTTTTAGAGTACGACGCTACGCAATATTCCGTTCGCATATGGACCGCGAATGACCGAATAAAATTACGATCGCGCACGACAACGTTACGCGATCACAAAACAACAATAAAATAATCCGGTTAACTTATTCTGTAAAATTTAAAAAGAACCGACGTTTGACGCAAAACGCGTCGACCGAAAATATTTTTTTTCCAAATTAAAAATTATGGAAAAATTCTATAAATTAAATTAAAATGACGTTATCAAAAATCAAGTCTAAATTTGAAACGTACATTTTATTATAATTTAAATTCAAATCCGATGAAATTCTTCCAAGTCATGTTTACATGTTATGTTTATACTGCAAGTTAATGCTATGTTGCACAAACACTACATTTATATGTGATATAAAAATAGAAAACGATACCATTTTGGGGATAAATGGTATATTGGGAAGTTAAATACAAAAGAATTTGAATGAATTTAACCGATGAAGCAAACGAGACAAGGTGAGACTACTAGATGCTAGAATCCATCCTAGCGGATAGATTCGGGGTCGCTCCCTGAATCGTGACGACCTGGTCCCTCATCACTTATTGTCCAAATGATCTGTTGCATGGACACAACCACGGTGACATGCGCAATGCAAAGGGGAAACGAGGAAGAATCGAGAGTAATCTCATTGATGGATATGTGGTGAAACAAAGATGAAGATTACAGCACAACGGGGTGAGCGCCAATAGTGAACAGGAAAAGATAGTGCAACTAATAGATCGTGTAGGGGCACCCACAATTTCTGATCGAAAGATATTCCGTTGAAAAAGGCTGCGATATCGGTTCGATACAGAGTCTAGTAAGAGTGAATAATGAATAGGATTCACTAGTAATTCCAGACCTCGTATATGAATAACTTGACAATGAAATGTCTATTGAATAATGAATGCAACTTATAAATGAATAGGATGTGATATCCAGGTTGATTAGAGTTGCAGCTGTGATTCACTTTAAATAGTGCCATGACATGTGTATTTGAATTGAAATAATTTAATAGGATGTGCCGGGTTTAGATTATGGAGTGTGTGACATATTTATTTCTTTTAATATCACATATATAACCCGACTTCACAATTTATATGAATCATTGTTACACTATTATACTCACATCTAGATTTATAGCCTGACTCGAGGTTTTGTATTTGACAACTCCTCGGGTCAGATCGAGGATTTTCAGGATGATTACCTTTTCACGTTTTGAGGTGATTTCATACGACATTGAGATGGACGGCAACTGGCATACAGTATATAAATTTAAGGTAGTTGTAGATTTAGAGCTTCACAGATGCAAGCTTGCTACATGCCTCAAAGGAACTATTAGAGTCATCTGGAGGAGAGATGTTAGGGAGATACATTTAGAGTCTGTTGAACTATGCTAAGTTGATTTTGTGTAGTCATGTCGTATGTCCTTTGTATATATTTGTCTGTGTATGTATTAGGACGTCATTTTTGGGGCAGTTATGTATAGTATGCTTGATGACTTAGTTGTAGATATATGATGATAGTCTGACGTCTGTTTGTACCTATGTATATGTATATATATCTATCTTTTTGGTCCGCTGTTTTGTGAAACCATTATATATTGTGTTCTGATATGTGATTTAGATACAAATTCTCTGAACTCGTGTATACTACATTGTGTCGAGATGAGATACGTATCATTTCAGAGATGTTCAGGTATTTTAAACGTATCCATGTTGATCCAAAGTAGTGTAGACGAGAGATCGCTCATTTAGTGCCCATTGATCCGAGCTATTGGACGGTAAACTCCCTTTGGTATTTCGGTCACTGGAGCCGGGGCGTCACAACGAATCACTCAAGGAGATTTTACATATTTTATCTAAGACTAAATACGACCTTACCAGTAAAAGTCTCTCCTTTCTTGTCTTCTAGCCATGATCTTGTTGCATATAACTGCATATTGATGATGTATATATTGTATATGTGTGTCTGTATAGTTGTTCTCATCGAAACTAGGAATGGAGGTTCTAACATTCTTCCCTTTTTTGACGATGACAACTATACAATCACTTAATGATGTACAATTATATTTTTACTCCCCCTAAGTATGTGATCTCCCTCTGTATATATGCTTATATTTTTCTCCCTCTTTGACATTATCAAAAAGAACATTTATAGATATATGAAACAAACACAGAAATCACATCACAGTTATACAAAAAAACACAGAAATCACAAACACGATAAAATTGACAAACATGATGAGACAAATAAGAGTTTTGAAAAAAAATGGCATACCGAGAAAAATAAGAAAAACTCCTATAGTTCTCTTAGTAGTCCCAATATGATGATGGGTCTGGTTGAAAACCTCCGGGCCACTGATGTTGATTGGTGTACTCCACATTCTCTTGAATAGTCAATCCTTGCATCGCCATATAATCCTACTGAGATGTAGGCCAGTCGGCATCTAGGTTTGGTCATGGACTTCCATCATTTTCTTCTTCTTCTTTGTCCTTCGAAACCACAATGGTTTTTCCTATATTTGTGTGCGATGGTTGAGGAGGGGAAAGTTGAGAAAAATAGAGTGGTGTTTGTTGACGAGGAGGAGGTGTTGGGGATGGTGATGAAGATGAAGATGTAGACCTACCTTGAACTTTTCTCATAATTTTTCCTAATCCAGAAATGACTTTTTCTAAAGTCTTTTCAACCTTAGTCATACAAGTCAAAAAAGATTGTTCTAGTCCAATCATCCTCTTCTCTAGTTTCTTTTGATTTTTGGTATTGATTCCCAAAATCATCGTGACCCGATTCATTCAACAAGAAAATGAGGTCTTTACCTACCAATTGTAAGTGTAGGTAAAACTAGCTAATGGTGGGTAATATGTTTTAGATACCAATATTGAATTGGTAGACACTGGTAGGTAAAGGTTAGTGGGGAAAGAGTCTTTACCTACACTTATTAATACTGGTAGGTAAAAGAATCCGTGGATCCTACTAAGTTGTGAATCAAATGATGAGTCATCGGCTGATGTGTTTGATGATGTGTCATCCTACGTGGCTATTGAAATAGTTGCCACAGTAGCATACACCTAGCATACATCAATGCCGCCACTCGGCATCTCGTGGTTTGTCCATGTGTCAAACAACAATTTGTCCACGTGTCATCATTTGATTAGTACATTGGCATCATTTTTATTAGGCCATGTGGCATCAATTCATTAGTCCACGTGGCATTATCTAATTTGCTATGTGGCATCATTTTATTGGTTTACGTTGCACAATATTATTGGACCACGTGGCGTTATTTTATTCGCCCACGTCGCATCATTTTATTGGTCTATTACATAATTCATATTTTGGTCAAATTTAATGGTTATGTGTAGGTAAAAGATAATAACAATTGTTTATAAATGTTCTATATTAGAAATAAACTAGAAAAAAACATACATTATTATTATCTACAAAACTAATATATCGGCAACCCAAATAACCAAATCAAAGCAGTTGTAGTCATTGTGATATTCAAACAAATGTATATGTAGTGTACATAAAATTCGCACTTATATATGTACAAACAGCTGATGCCCATGTATATATAATTTACTGAAAATAACTTGAAAAAATTAGATGTCTCTCCTACATAATTGACATGAAGCATGCCTGATGAGCCGACTACCAATACACTGCACGTGAAAACATATTTACATTGGTAGACTCCTCATGCTTTCTTCGATTTCAAAATCATGTAAAAAAATTGAATACTTCGTTAATCATCAATTAATAATTAGGCTTAACATATCAAGAAAATATTTTGCAATAGAAGTCATACCTGAAGGCAAATTGAGCAGCATACTGACTCTGATGCATAAGAACTATTCTCCATTGATATCTTAATTGTTCCAATTTTATCAACTGTATCTTATGACATGCCTTTTGTGCCTTCTATATCGAATATGTCTAGGAATTTGATTACTGGGAGTCTACTGCGTTCGTCTACACAGAACATATATATGATCTAAATATCAATTTCAGTTTTATGAAATATCAGTCTAGACTGTATGTTACCTGACTTTGTACTGCAGGTCCTATCTTCTCTCTAACGTGTCTTCCGCTCAAAAGACTAGTAAGGACATCGATTAGTGGTCAATTGTACAATGACTGTAAGAATGTTAGGTCTTAAAATTGAATGTATTACGGGTCGACATATTGTTATGTTAATATTATTGTTATTTCTATTAGTTTGATTTCCTTATTCATATAATATTATTTTAAAATATTTTAACATTTATAATTACAGTTAAAGTGATATGATGACTTTTATAGAGTTGTCATGATTTAAAATGGTCAGTGCAATACAACGTGTTGTTCATCTTATGATCCATTTGTCATGTACCATGAATACTAAGTGTGTGTGTATATATAAGCATTACTGAAGCGTAGTTGTTTGAAGTTGCATTTTTTGTATTTGATTATAGGGGGAATTAATTTAAAGGACAAAGATTTGTATATTTTTTGCCTCAAGGACACAACCTCAATATTTTTACCATAAGGACAAACATTCTCCTAAAAATTATTCATAAGGACAAATATTTTCCAAAATTGTTCATAAGGACAACAAAACTGCTACCAAGCTAAAACTGATACCTAAAAACTGCTACCGATAACTACAAACTGATACCTAAAAACTACTATCAATGACTAAAAACTGATACCTAAAGAAGGTTGTCCTTCAGGATAAAATATTGAAGGCCTGTCCTTGAGGCAAAAACGCTGAAATTTTTTGTCCTTGACAATAATTTCCTGTTGATTATATATGTATTAAAACTTCATTGCGATTTTATTCAATGTGTATTTGACACTTACATATAGTTGTGATAAGTTGGTCTATTCTAAAGCAAGCCTAACTATCTAGTAATTAAGTGTATCTAATACTATAACGGCTATTCAAACATAAAATCTAACACAAAATCTGACATTACATACCTTAACCATCGGATCTCGATGTGTTTACACAAAGGGTTGAATTCAGAAGGGAATCCAATGGTTCATATTTGTTTTGTCATCAACTATGTCACAAACTTGTGTTCCAAATGAATTTCCTATTATATAAATTGGATTATTATTTTTATCAAGTTTAAATCATTTAAACAAAGAATGCTACACATAAAGCCAGTACATTGATTACTTCAATTACTAACAAACATTTTTTATGAAAAAAAGACGGATAAATAATTATATTTCAAATGGTAAAGCTCTCGAACATTTAGTAAGTTAAATATACAATTTGCAAGTATTTTCAATTTGATAATAAAACTTGGATGAAAAAAACAAAAAAAACATGTAAATACTTTTCTATCCAAATATCAAATGGTTGGTCCTATTATTTAACCTGTTAATATTAAATTTAACCTCAACATCCACTTTTGTGCTAATATATACAAGTCATGGACATTCAAATGTGTAATCATAATCATCCAAAGAAATACTAATCTAGAAACTAAAAATTGATTGAAACACGTAAGTAAACACATGATAATTATGTGATTGTTTAGACTTACTTGAAGCAGATGGTAAGAATAACAGACCAAAATTTCACATCTAATTAATCACTAAAGCCGCTTTATTGTATCTGTATACTTGCAACTCGCTTTTTTTCTTCATCATCTCCTATTTTCGCTTCAATAAATACACTATATCAAATTAGAGCATAGCACAATAGAGTTCCTTAATACTCTTGCCACCTATATATCAATAGTTAGTCCTCGGGCGCTTTTTTCAACTTACACACCACAATAGAGAAAAGGCTAATTGGTACATTTATGCATAAAGTGAAAATTATTCAAGTGATTAATACTTATCCGAACTGACTTAAATACCTTACATTCAAAAAATCATTAAGGCCAAATTATGCAATTTTCTTGGTAGAGAAGCCAAAGCTTTCCTATTAAAATTCTTACAAATAAATGGATCTTCATCATCATCCATGTTCATGTGCTCCATTCTCATTTCAAAATGTCCCACTAAGTTACATTAACTTGCAATGATACAATATATTTTCTAGATCGGTTGCATTAACTTCCAATGCTACAACATATTTTCAAAACCATCAATATTTGTTAACCTTACTTATTTCCAATCAACTAATCAACTTTTCTTAAAGTCCATGTGGAGAAGTATTCGATGTGCCTACATAATACATTGAATTAAATAATAAAGACGATTAACACTAAACTATTCTAGAGAATATGATTGGTTCCGTTGCATTACGCTACTCAAATTAATTACATTAAGCTGCTAGGTACTCTTCAACTTTTCTTCACCTTATATGAAAATGTAAAAGAATAAAACAAAGAATTTATTCTATCAGCGAAAAAGTCTAAAATTAAATTATGTTATTTGTCTAAAATAACAATTAGGAAGGAACCTGAAGAATGAATTACACATAATTAGTTTTGATAATAAACATATAATCTAATATACAACAAAAAACTTGAAAACTAAAACCTAAGAATAAAGTTTGATTCAATTAAATAATTTATTCCAAATGAATTGGAAAATATACCTTATGGAGTGTACTGAATGGATGAAGCTCTAGGTTTGAAAATAGATCTAGGGTAATTGTGAAATAGGGTTCAGTGATCTCAGGTTGAAAGGGTATAATAATTTGAGAATGGCCTTAACGAGAGGATATGAAGGGGAATTAGTTTTCATGACCTAAATTGGTGGAGGAGAACTGGTGGTTGATAGGCGACATGAAATATTACGGAGGAGGTAAAGAGAAACAATATAGCATGAAAGAAAAATAAAAGGACAATAATGAATAAGAGATAATATGGTTGTATTAACGCTGGTTTTGAACATGAAGGGATAAACAATTAGGGAAAGAAACAAACGATTAGGGAAAGAAATAAACAAATGATTAGGGAAAGAAATAAACGACCAGGGAAAGAAACCTGAAGAAGTTTAGAAAAGAAGGGGAAGGGTTTGGCGATAATAGAGTGGCTGAATAAAAATTAAAGGGGACAACTGCAAAAATGTAACTCAAATCAATGAGAGAGTAGTATTTAAACTGAGGTTAATTGAAAATGGAGGATACAATTTATTCTATCAGCGAAAAAGTCTAAAATTAAATTATGTTATTTGTCTAAAATAGCAATTAGAAAGGAACCTAAAGAAAGTTACACATAATTAGTTTTGATAATAAACATATAATCTAATATACAACAAAAAACTTAAAAACTAAAACCTAAGAATAAAGTTTGAATCGATTAAATAATTTATTCTGAATGAATTGGAAAAATATATCTTATGGAGTGTACTGAATGGATGAAGCTCTAGGTTTGAAAATAGATCTAGGTTAATTGCAAAATAGAGTTTAGTGATCTTAGGTTGAAAGGGTATAATAATTTGAGAATGGCCTTGATGAGAGGATATGAAAGGGGAATCAGTTTATAACCTAAATTGGTGGAGCTAAAATGGTGGAGGATAACTGATGGTGCGACATGAAATATTACGGAGGAGGTGAAGAGAAACAATATAGCATGAAATAAAAATAAAAGGACAAATGAATAAGAGATAATACGGTTGTATTAACGTTGGTTTTGAAAATGAAGGGATAAACAATTAGGGAAAGAAACAAACGATTAGGGAAAGAAATAAACAAACGATTAGGGAAAGAAATAAACGATTAGGGAAAGAAATAAACGATTAGGGAAAGAAACCCGAAGAAGTTTAGAAAAGAAGGGGAAGGTTTTGGCAATAATAGAGTGGCTGAATAAAAATTAAAGGGGACAACTGTAAAAATGTAACTCAAATAAATGAGAGAGTAGTATTTCAACCGAGGTTAATTGAGAATGGAGGATACAAAAGGTAAAATATTCAATTTTATATATAATAGAATAGATTATCTTATTTTGCCTCAAAATTTACATTATTAGAAGCAATTATCTTATTTTGTGCCTCTAATACTCTTAATTTTTGTAGTGTACGCGGATTGAGATTTGTACCGTTAGATTTGATTTAAAATAAACGGTTAGATCTGTAGCTGGAGGGGATGGTACAGATTGTGTTTCTCTAATAAACCGGGGAGAATATGTTTTAGCCATTTTGGATGATGACATATTGGTATGAAATTGTGAAACTTTTTAGAAAAAATGCAACACTTACATTTTAATAGTCAATTGTTTGAAAAAAATTGCAATATACGAAAAGTTATTGATAAATGATTAGTTATTAATAAATGATTATTGAATATTGAATATTGAATTTAATTATTTAAAATTTAATTACTATTTACTAATTATTAATTGCTAATTATTTCATATTTCAAAATAATAATTAATAAATAAGTGATTTTACAAGGAACATTGCTAGGATATGCAAACGAATCTTCATTCCAGAAACGAAATTGCTAGGATAGTGTTTTTTTGCTACATCATCACACAACTCACCGTCATTTTTAATGAAAAGTTAAAATGATAGGAGGGAAATATAGGCGCGAATTGCAAAAAACTTTCCCTCCAATATATGCATAGGTAACACTTTTTACTTACTCATATTTATTGGTAGATAATCATCCTTCCAAAATGTTATAATATTGGCAATATTTACCTACCAATAAACCTTACCATTAAATATTGGTAGATAAAGGTTATCTTTACCTACCTATATATATTTGTAGGTAAAGGTCGGATTTCTTGTAGTGATGTGACCGAGGGAAGTTCGGGCTTATAAGATATCGGGATCCAAATGGTATTCCTAAGGAGAATGAGGTACAGAAGGCTGAGAAGAAGATATAGGCCTTTTTTCTTGTCGATGTTGGTTTCGGAGTTTCCATTATTCAAATGGAATAATGGGAGGAGGGACTGTTGGAATTTGGATGAAGGACACAAATCTCTTCCTACTATCCTTGACTGATATTTCTTCGTATTGTGACATATATGAAGGCACGTTTAAATCTCTTAAAATTCTCATTATTTACGGTGCATAGAGAACATTCCTTTTGTGTTGACTCCAATAACTTTTTATTTGGTCATGTATGAATTTTGCTCAATTGACAGGAAGTTGAGCATATATAGCGTATAATGCTTTATGCTCATTTTCATGAATTTGTTCATGGCTACCTAATCTAGGAATAATGGTATTAATTATCATCCTAGTTAGTAGACGAGCTCTTGGTCGAAGAAAGATTGACCTCCATTGGGGCATTTCATCTTCCCAAAGTTGATGAGTTACTTCGTTTCTAGGTAACTCACTATAGTCAGGAATTTCTTCCAAGTCTATACCTTCGTATGAACATTCTAGGATTCGTCCTAAGGTAAATACATCAATTTTTATAGTTTTTCCATATACACTTGTCCATAACTATCCATCATCATTTTTAGGTCCCAATCTTTTCATTACAAAGATTTGAGTAGAAGAGATAAATTACTAAAGGATCTATTATTATCCTATTTGATTCAATGTCAATAAGATTTCTGCAACCCGTATTGGTAGTCAAGCTATAGAGATCATATTCTATATTGCCATGTATGTTATAGAACGAACCTATATGAAATTCTTTTTTTGTTAAAGCTTGGAATCATTGATGGCAAATTCCTCATTTCTTAGCCAATTTGTGATTTGAACTTCATTCACAATTTGAGTAGCTCCAGAAGAAGATTGGGCATGTTATGATCTTTTTGAAAAGGGTTTTTTGGGAGCCATTGAAGAAAATTTGGGGATTTTGAAGTTTTAGGGTTTTTAGATTTGGAACAGAATGAGTGGAGGCTGGTAAAAAATGAAAGGATGGGGGTAAAATCGTTTATATAGAGGCAGTTAGAACAGTAGGTCGAGCATAGCCACAGACGTCTATGGATTTCCATAGACGTCTGTGGTTTTAGGATTACGAACCCTGAATTTCTTCACAGACGTCTGTGATTTTTTATAGATGTCAGTTGGTTCAGGAATAAAATACCCGGATATTGCCACAGACGTCTTTTGATTTTCACAGACGTTTGTGGTTACAGGAAAAATATTTCCTAAACCTTGCTACCGACGTCCGTGGTTTTCCACAGATGTTTGAGCTCTGTCTGTATGTGATTGGGCCTAATTTTTGAATATTTGTTACGATACACTCACTTGTTATATATATAAATGACCATGATACAAAGTAAATAATAAAAAAAGATTATTTAAATAATTATAATCAGAGAGGTAGGAGAGATGTTTTATTTGTCTTCGTCCGAGTTTGATTTTTATACGTTCTTGTAAATTCCAAGAGTTCGGTTCAAATTTTATTGGTGACCAACTCGGAGTATCATATGCACCCTCTATCTTGGTATTTTCAACAAACGAACGGAGAGGAGAGCAAAATGAGTGAGATGGAGCACGTGGTGCTTGCTCTTGATTAGACGGACCTTCTCCCCATATATTTCGAGGAGTAATATTATGCGGTCTAACTGGTGTTTCTATTAGTCGAGGTGATTTTTTTATGGAGACAATCCTTAGTTGGAGAGTGGCCACAAATAGCCAGTTTGCATTTTTCCAAGAAATTTAGATGGCGTCCTTATTGTTTTTGTTCGTAGTACATTTCTCTTTGTACTCCTATTATCTCTTGCTGATAGTGGAAGATTTCGTCAATTTTATTTTCCAAAGATGATGAATCAAGATTAATAGCTCTTTTTACTTTCTTTCCTTTTGGTGAATATCAAGTGTGATTGAAATTTTTAGACATAGATTTATTGGATGGAGGATTCGTAGTTTTTGGAGAGACATGTACACTATTTGATGACGGTGAGCTGAAGTCTAAAGCGGAGTATGTTGAATCATGATTCGAAGACATGTTGAATTCACAATATAGATGGTGGAACTTAGAAAATATTTAAATATGAAGTAGTGTTATTTATAACTAACAACCTTTGTTCCTTAAATATTCCTTAAGTTTACTAAATTTAGGTATACAATATTTGTTATCAAAATCATTCTGACCACTAAAATCATTACACGGAATTTTGCTTCTATAAAAAATTAGCGGTTAGAAAGTTCAAAGTTTAATTTTAGCTTAACTAACAAAAAAGGTGTTTTATGTTTGTATCCATAGTATATTAGAGGTTTTGCTATGGATTATATAGTTTTAATTTACTAATTCATTATATGAGCAAATTCCTAAATCTCGTCTTAGTTTGATAGACGTTGTTTCGCATAATGGTTTTTTAAAAATATCGGCTATTTGATTTTCGGTATTTACAAATTCAAGAGTGATTATTTCTTTTTCAACATTATCTCTCAAAAAATGGTGACGAATATCGATGCGTTTTGTTCGGGAGTGATTTACTGGATTTTAGATAGGTTTATAGCACTAGTATTATCGCAATATATTGGAGATTTGTCTATTTTTTTCCATAGTCTTTAAGTGTTTGCTGCATATATATTACTTAAGCGCAAGCTAAGGCAGTAGGAATATACTCCGCTTCACATGTTGAAAGAGCAACACAATTTTGCTTTTTACTAAACCACGAAACTAAGGATTGACCAATAAAGTGACATGTTCCACTTATACTCTATCCATTCGATTTGCATCCACCAAAATCTGCATAACTATAAGATTCAAGTTCAAATGAACTTTCTTTTGGATAAAATAGACCGTAATCTTTAGTGTTGGTTAAATATCATAAAACCCGTTTGACCGCCTGATGATGTGATTCCTTAGGTTGTGCTTGAAATCTTGCACATAAACAAACACTCATCATAATATCTGGTCTACTAGCTATTAAGTATAGTAAAGAACCTATCATGCTTCGATATAGTTTTTGATCGAAATCTTTTCCATGTTCATCGTTGTCTAGATGAATAATAGTACTCGTTGGAGTGGGTTTACTTGATGTATTATCCATTTCAAAATGTTTTAGTAATTCTTTACAATATTTTTCTTAATTTATAAAGATTCCATTATTTAATTATTTTATTTGTAATCCTAAAAAGAAATTTAATTCACTCATATGAGACATTTCAAATTCGTTTGTCATTGTTTTAGAAAATTCAGTACATAAATTTTCGTTAGTAGATCCAAATATAATACCATCAACATAAATTTGAACAAGTAATATATCCTTCTATTCTATTTTAATAAATAATGTTGTATCTATTTTACCAATCTGAAAATCAAAATTTATTAAATGTGATTTTAATCGATCATACCAAGCGCGAGGTGCTTGTTTTAAACCATATAATGCCTTTTTAAGTTTAAAAAAATGATCTGAATATTTTTCAAGAACAAATAGTGGTGGTTGTTCAACGTAAACATTTTCTTTTATAAACCGTTCAAGAAAGCACTTTTAACATCCATTTGAAATAGATTAAAATTACGATGACATGCAAAAGAAAGTATGTAACATCCCACTTTTTTGTACGCTTTAAGCAGACACACATGCCGACTCAAACCATACAGAAGGGTGAATTGTTATTTGGGGTGAATAAGAAAAGGAGAAAGAAATAAAAACAAAACAGAATCTCGCAGTAGAATGACAAAATATAATAATCAAATAACAGTTCATGAAGCTGTATACAAAACATTTGATTATACTTATACAGTACAAAATCAGAGTTACACATATCAGAGATAAATAAATGATAATGCAGCGGAACAGTATGATGTAGTGGAATACATATAGTAAATAATAGTAGTACAAATCTTCGTCTTCGTCCTCCAGAAATAAGGTCTTCAAATCCTGAAATGCTCGGGCTGACCCGAGCGAATTGAAAAGACAAAACACTCGAGTCAGAACTAAAAGATCTTATGTAAGTTAAATCAACGGTAAATGAATATGTGTGTAAACGGCGTCGAAGATGTTTATGGGGTTTGACATCTCCTATCTAGTGTCTAACGTGAGTGCAGTAACTTAAGAGATGTTTGGGATTCACATCTCCTAAGGATCCGTTAAACTATCTACTATGTAGTACAATACGCTATTATAATATGTTTACAGTAATATAAACTATTAAAATAGCGTTAAGGCTTTACATTTTCCACCTTAACACATTTTTCTTTCCCATAGTCTATACAGTACCGTAATCCCACCCGTAAACTGGGTGTCGTCAAAGGGCACTCCATAGGTATGTACAAACCAAACTCGTAGAAGGCGCACTAGGGTAGATGACACAGCACAACTAGGCAATGCCAGGATAGATATACCAATTATGCATCCGGACTGGTGGTAACGCATAGCAGCCACTATCGCCTACCTTGAAACACACTCCCGAGTAAAATCGAAGGGTGGCCACCAAATAAATCGCAAGTCAGAATATAGTATCGATGGAATGTGTCCGATCAGAGGAGCTACCTCATTGGCCCGGAATCGCTCCTGTTTTAGCCACCTTATGCCGACTCACGGGAGTCGGGTCCACGTATATACCTCATATAGGATCGTCGCCACCATCCTACTTCATTCTGGAATCTCCACCGCGTACACGGTTGTCAAAGTGGTTTTCGGTATCGACAGAGAGTATGCCCATATCCGATCCCGGTCTCTTTAACAACCAATCGCTTATTTCACACTGGATGGTTCTTTTACAAAATCGCTTCATAATTGATATCAAAATATCATATTCAATTCAAACCATATCACTTTCGAAATCATTACTTACTTTCGAAATCATATTTGCCTTTGAAATCATATCACATTTGAAATCATAGTTCAAAATTATATATCCTTTCAAAAGTCGTGTTTCCAAAATAGGTTAAACTCTCATTTCAAAATTATCATATTGAACCAAATATGTTATTTTCCCAATGGTAGGTTATAACATCATTAACCGTATTCACTTAAAAATCGAGAAATTGAATATAAACCCATCCATTTTACTTAGTTTGAAATTTAGAAGAAAATAGTTTTAAATAATTATAAATAGTAAATATAGATTTAAAATAGATTAAATAAAATTAAAATAGAATAAATAGCTTTAAAATAGATTAATTAGATTTAAAATAAGTTAAAACAGGTTAATTAGTTTAAAAGTTGAAAATCTTAATAATTAAAGTCTTTAAAATAATATATTTTTAAAACAGTTTATATAAAAATATGAATTTGAAATTTATATCAATTTAAACTATTTATTCCAATCCAGTACATTTGGACCATTTTAATATCCCTAAACCCAATTTCAAATTTTCCAATTCCAATTCTCAATAAAATATTTAATTCAATATCGCCTCCAATCCATGTTCGAAATATCAATTTAAAATTACTCCAAATTCAATATATTTCAAAGTTATACTTCAACGATTTTTAATAACTCAATTTCGATAAACTTCACTTATATTTCAAATTCACTATAAAATTTCAATTTTATTCTTTCAACAAACCTTTCAAAACAATTTGATTTTAATATAAAACTCGAAGTTCGATAAAAATTCAATTTATATAAATCATATTTTATTTCAAAAATATCACTTAATTCAAAGCAAAATTTAAGGGTTCAAAATCATTTAAATTTAACTAATCCGGTATCCGTATATAATTCTCTACCATAGGGTCAAGTGATACGGATATTTATCATTTCAATCCGCAATTTACAATGTTACGGTTACATATCATTTCAAACCGCAATCCCGAAATAATAAAAAAATCCATAAAATCGCTCGAGTCTATCATTTCAACCCATAACGATTTTTCCTTAATCTTTTGATCATTCGGGTATGTATCATTTCAACCCATAGTGAACTTGCAGTTTATAACGATATATAAAAAAAACATCCATTCATCCAATATCAAAAATCAACATCCATTACTAACACCATCCAAATCAATCAATAAATATCAATATGGAACTGATAATCAATAACAGATATTTAACTGGCAATTTATATTCAATAATAAATTAAATAACGATTTAATTCAAATAAATTCAAATTAACTGAGATAATGATTCAAAATATATCAAACAGCCATAAATAAATTTCTAATCACATCAAAAATTAATTTAACTAACATAAGAAATTTTAGAAGTTGTGAATGGGTTAAAACACTCACCTTTGAATTTAAATCGAATTTAAATTCAAATTAAGCCCAAAATTTGAACAGTCACTGAATTCCTCCAAACCAGCGTCAAAATGTCCGAAATTTGAATATGATCCCAGCGGAACGAATCGCGCGTGAAACGGACCTCGTATGCAAAAGTTATGATGATTAGATCATTTGAAAACAAAATTTAAATAATTAAATAAAAAAGGGAAAAACTATACGATGCCGCCACGTCATCAGTTGCATCTCCCTCTCACGTGTACTCAGCTCACACGAGAGAAACCCTCGACCCAGTGCACGCCGCCACTTCCGGATCGCATACGCCACGCCTGAAGCTCGACGCCGACCCTGACGCCGCCGATGAACCTCCAGCCTCGACGCCCCCCTAGCAGCAACTCCACATCACCAATCGCGCACCAAAAACAAGAGCAGCCGCCACCGGTTATGCAAACCCTAATTGAATTTTAACCACCAATCCAACTGTCCATTCGACAAATTACCAGCACCGATGAGCTGCGTGCGACGGTCTCCACAGCCCAGAAGTCTTAAATCGACGATCGATCGATGTCGATTCTACCACAATGAACGGCCGAGAATTCTTCCTTGAATTCCGATCACACAGAAATCCAAATCGAAAAACGAACATCAAAATTGAGTTGCGCTCGTCGAGAACTTCAAACTGATATAAAATTTGATATAGTTTGAGGAGATTTGATTTTGAAGTTGAATTTTGAATTGAAATTGAATTGGATAATTTAGGGTTTGTCTGCCATTAGAAAGAGAGGAACAAATGAAATTGCACGTACAGACAAATAGGAATAAGAGGTGTCTAGGGTTTATAACGAGCTATTTATAGACAAAAGCTGAAATTAGAATGGACCAGATTGATTTGGATTGAAAGTTGAACGATAAACGATCCAAAAAGCCCGTTCTGTCTCCGGAACAAAAATGGGTCGTCCCATATATCAAAATAGATGCTTTTGGTAATTTTAAAAACAATGGAACTAGTTTCAAGCCCAAATTCCATCGTATGAAGAAGTTATTATAAAATCAGCTTATTTCAAATTGATTTCAATTTAATTGATTTTTAGGCGTTTCGAGCCCGTACGATCAAACGACAAGTCTGATCGTTACGAAACTTGAAATCCTATAATAATTCACCGTTACGGATCCGTTGAAACTGGTTTCGTCAAAATCCGAGTCAGTGGCCAAAATGGCTATTTTCACATTAATTAAATAAATTAATATTAAATTAATTAAATCACATTTTCAGTTTAAATTTTAAAAATTTATAACTTCTATCATTTTTGATTTCTTAATCACTTACAATAATTTAAACAAATTTAGATGTCAATTTAAAGTTGATTAATCCATCAATTTCAGTGTTAAATTTCAATTTCATTAAATTTAGAAATTATAAATTAAAATTCCAAAATCCATTTATTAAATTTTTAAACATTCTTATTCAAGTATTTTTCTTCAATAAGGATATAACTAACATTGGTTTATATCTTAGTACATTAATATTTCCCAATTTCATCTTAATTTCTATTTACGTAATATTTAAATATTTAATCTCATTTAATTGTAATTAATCCAATTATTACAGCTTAAAATCCAATAAATTAATCAAACTTGAATTTCAATTATTTTTATTCAATAAATTGCCATATTATGAATAGAATTTACATTGGTTACTCCTTATTGAATTAACATTCTCTAATTACTAATTTAATCTACACTAACAGCACTAATTAAGTCAATTAACTGTAATTGATTTCAAATTAAATTTTATGAACTAAAAAAATAGGTAACTTATAACAATTGTTACCATTAACCTTTAATTACATTTAAGTTTATTACTTATAGACAAATATTATAATTACTTACAAAACATTGATTTTATTCAATTACCATTTATTATATTTTAAATTCATTAATTAATTCAATGTTTACGTTTGTTTTCTTATATTCAATTTATAGCCAAGTATAACATTTACATTATTTCATTCATTGGAATTTCATTCAAATTGTTAATAATTTGCTTTAATTAACATTGTTGCATTTTATTTTAATATTCATTTCATAATTAAATTACACATTTCTATTTCTTCAATATTAAGTCACCAAAATATTATTATATTAACAAATTTAATTATCGAAAATTTACGGGTTGTTACAAAGTAATATTCTTATAGCTTTAAGACGTGCCACAGGTGCAAAAGTTTCTTCATAATCAATTCATTCTTCTTGATTATATCTTTGTGCCACTAATCTTGCTTTATTACGTACAATATTTCTATTTTCGTCTGCTTTGTTTTGAAATACCTATTTTGTTCTTATTACTAATTGATCGTTTGGCCTTGGTACTAGTTCCCAAACATTATTTCGTTCAAATTGATTAAGTTCTTCTTGCATTGCTAAAATTCAAAAATCATCATTTGATGGTTCCTTGTAATTTTTGGTTCAAAATTAGATATAAATGCTACATTGCTCATTTGATTTATTTGACTTCTAGTCGAAACTTTGTTATCTAAATTGCCAATTATGTTATCAATAGGATGATGATCTTTTAAAATATGGGGTGATGATTTCAAAACATTGTTGTTTTTATTGTCATTATTGCTTTCAACTATAATATCAATAGCTTTATTTTGATTAGTGTCAAAAATTTCTTCATCGTCTTTATTCATTTTATTTTTAAAGTCTTCATCAAACGAGACATGAAGACTTTCCTCTATAACATTTGTGCGTTTTTTAAAAATTATGTAAGCTTTACTTCGATCGGAATAACCAACAAAAAATCTTTCATCGTCATTTGGATCGAATTTACCAAGATTATCTTTTGTATTTAAAATAAAGAATTTTGATCCAAATATTCGAAAATATGATACTTTCGGTTTCTTTTTGAAAAGCATTTCATAACATGTATTTTTAGTCATAGGTCTAAGAGTTACACGATTTAATACATAACATGCAGTAGCAACTGCTTCAGCTTAGAAATTGTTTGGTAAACCACTGCCATTTAGAAGAGTTCGAGTACATTCTTGCAAGGTGCGATTTTTTCTTTCAACTACTCTGTTTTGTTGTGGTGTTCGTGGAAATGAAAAATTATGGCTAATTCCCCTTTTATTATAAAATTATGTAAATAGTTCATTTTCAAATTCTCCACCGTGATCACTTCTTATACTTTTGATTTTTAAATCCATTAGAGTCTTAATTCGTTTAGCAAAAATTTTAAACATTTCGAATGTTTCACTTTTATGTTTTAAAAATAGGGTCCTAGTATATCTTGAAAAATCGTCTACAATTACAAGGACATATTTATTGTGATTTATCGAACGTACTTGAGTTGGACCAAATAAGTCCAAATGAAGTAATTCAAGAGGTTATTTAGTAGAGATTTCCTTTTCAGACTTAAACGAGCTTTTCTTTAATTTTCCAAGTTGACATGCATCGCATAGATTTTTAACTTTAAAATTTATTTTGGGTAATCCTCTTACCAAATTGTTTTTAGCTAATTTGTTTATATATTTAAATTTATATGACAAAATCTTTTATGCCATATCCATGGATCATCATGATTTGCGGCTAAGCATAAATCATTATTATGATTTATATTCATATTTAGAACATAATTATTTTGATTTCTTATTCCTTCAAAAATTAAAATTTTATTTTGGTCAAAGATATTCCATTTATCTTTTTCAAAATCGATTCTGAATCCCTTATCACAAAATTGACTTGTACTTAGTAAATTATGTTTTAAGTTTTTAACTAATAAGATATTTGAAATAATAGGAGAAGTAGATATACCGACATTGATGACGTTTCCAATCCCAACAACATATCCTTTGGAATTATCTCCAAAAATCACCGTGCCACCGTCCATGTAAGTGATGTTTGATAGCATGTGTGCATTTCCCGTCATATGTTTGGAGCATCCGCTATCGAGTATTCATTTCTCCTTATTTTTAATTTTGTTTTTAGGCACCTGCAAAATAATAAAAAATCTTAATTGGAACTTCACTTCCTCTGTTAGTGTCCTATGTGTTAGTAGGAGAAGGTAGTCATACCCATGAGGGTTTGGGACCTTTAGAGATGTAATTTTCATTATGAACTATATCTTTTAAATATACATCTATGGGTTTTTGTCTAATCAAATTGTTATTTGTTTTAGGAATCCATATTTTAATCATTTTGATTCCTTATTTTCACATTTAGATTTTGGTTTTTTAAAATTAGTATATAATGTACTATACTTCATAGATCCTTGATTATTATTAAAAACCAAATTATTTCTTGTATGATTTTTCTGTTAAATCCTAGTCCCTTCCTATTTCCTGATGGTTTTGAAATTTTTATCAAATTTTACAGACTTTGCTTTCCTTTTTTAAATTTTGAAACATTGTTAGTAATTTTATCTAATTTATTTCTGAGATCAGAAATTTCTATATTATCTAATTCTATATTTTGTTTCAATTCACACTTTTCTTTTCAAGTTTATTATTCTCTATTCTGCTATTTTCTATATCATGTTTTAGAGTAGCATTTTGAGATGATAATTTTTATATTCTTTTTGTGCTAATTCTAATTCTTCTTTTAGAATAGTTTTCTCATCTTTTAACAATCCAATTTCCAATTCAGCTCTATTTAATTTTCCTACATTTTTTATTTACTTTTTTAATTTCTCTATACTTGTCATCTAATTCTATACTGATTTCAAGAATTTCATCATATGTTAATTCAGGACGTACCTTATCTGTGCTAGCCATGAAGCAAACATTTGCTTGTTCTGAATCAATGTCACTATCGGATGAAGGGGAAGAGCCAGAGTCATCCCAAGTTACTGGAAATGCTCTTCTTTTTTCTAAAGTTTTCGAACTTGTTTTTCTTTTTATCATTATTGAGTAGTGGACAGTCCTTCTTCATATGGCCAAATTTATCACACCCGAAGCATTTCATTGATGTTTGATTTGAGGAATTTGTGTTGCCGTTGTTTTGAAATTTTATCATTCTTTTTAACTTCCTGAACCTGTTGTAATTTTTGGCGATGAAAACAATCTCATCTTCTTCCAAGTTGGAGTTGTCATTATTTGCCTAAAATGCGATGTTTTTCTTTTCTTGATTTGTCCTTTTCTTGCCTATAAATTAGCTTAATACGACATCAGATTTCCTATTAACTCTTCGACTTTGAGTTGGGAAAGATCGTTAGCTTCTTCGATGGCTAAAACTTTTCTTTCCCATTCGTTTGTTAGAGAGTTCAAAATTCATGCGACTAAATCAAAATCAGCGAATTTAATCTTAGTGCCATAAGATCGTGTCATATAGTTTGAAATCTATCATACATGTCAATAATTGATTCATTTGTTTTCATTTTAAAAGATGAAAATTGATTTTGTAGAATATAAATTTTTGTTTGCTTAACTTTGTTTGTGCCTTCATAGGTAATTTGTAATATACGCCATATATCATAAGCAGTAGTACAAAGCATGACTCGTGAAAATTCATTTTTACCAAGTGACCAAAATAGAACATTCATAGCTTTGTATTATTGGTTGTTAAATTCTTTTGTGCATCAGTCCAAGTATCTATATCAGTGGTGAGTGCCTCATATCTAGTTTGTGTAGTTTGCCAAATTTCGAGACCACTAGGTTCCATAAAAATTCTCATACGTGTTGACCAGTAAGCATAGATTGATCTAGTGAATAGTGGAGGACGTGTAGTTGATTGTTCTTCTTGAAACGTACTTGCCATATTAACCAAAATTCAATTACGTGTTACGGTAAAAATGAAAAATCCTACCTATGATACCAAATGAAAGTCTAGTGGATCGTATATTATCTAACTTGTGTATAATATGCAAGTGTATGAGCTAATGCTATAATAGACAATAAATAGTAAAGTATAAAAAGCGTGCAAACCAGAGTTTTTATACTGGTTCGGACCTCCCGTCCTACGTCCAGTCCCAAATCTCCCCTTCAGTATTTACTAACCAAAAACCCTCACTTCACCCAGAGGAACATGTTTAATACAAAAGTATTTTATTGACAATTGTGTGTTCTGATTAACATAGATATTGACTGTACAGTATAATTCTTCCTATAATCTCCTTTGAGTGATATTGTTTATGTGCACTTTGATTTTTAGGAAGCAATATAACTAAAATATAAATTCTGGTTATTTGAATGATTGAGAAAATTGAATCAGTGAAAGCACAGAAGTAAGAATATTGAATAAGAGTACATAAATCAAGATTCGTGTTAGCCTCAATCATTTAGTGCTATTTATAAGATTCAAGAGTTGTTTCTCGAAGATAAGCAACTATTACCTTTCAAAGAGTTGCAATGTTTGAGTAAATTTAGTGTATTTAAAAATTCAGAAGAAAGCAACCTTTCATAAAAATAGCCGTTATGTTTCAGAAATAACGTCACAAACATCTGTCATTACAGGGGTCAATTTTCCAGTGTAATGTCACAGACATCTATGGTTTTTCACAGACGTCTGTGAATTTAGTTTTATTAAGGTAAGTTTTCTTTTAATTTGAAAACGTGAATTTTGGTTTTGTGAATCACTCAAGGAGATTTTATATATTTTATCTAAGACTGAATACGACCTAACTAGTAAAAGTCTCTCCTTGCTTGTCTTCTAGCTATGATCTTGTTGCATGTACCTCCATATTGATGATGTTTATATTGTATATGTGTGTTCGTATAGTTGTTGTCATCGAAACTAAAAATGGAGGTTCTAACACTATTCAAATGTGAAAAACTAATATTTCCACTCACTAATAGTTTCCCTCTTCCTTTGGATTTTATTTACACCCTTGCCTAACTGCTCCTTTGGATTTCTTCTTTAAGAATATACAATAATTCAATTGTATATAGATTAGATTTAGAATCAGACATTAGGGAAGAATAGAAATAGAAAACATGTATATAAATATCTAAAATCCCTTACTTTTAAATCCAATTGATTCTGAATCGTAGAGTTGAAGAGAAGTCTGACAGAGTTTAGTTAGCGTTCCAAATATTTTGTGAACAAAAGTGAGGGGCTAGCTTCTTATTTATAGTCGTTAGGATGCGCTTGAATTGTGATGAACCGCAAATCCATACCCTTTGAATCGACAATAATCCACACATGTCCGACCCAAAAGGCACAGACTGATGGAAAGTCATGAGAAAGAAAAGAAGAGAGAAGAAGAGAAGAGAAGAAAGAGAGAAGATAGAACCAAACAGAACAATACAGATTCTCACATCGTAGCGGAAAACATATAATATCATATCAACGATCTTTACAAAACAGAAACTGTATATACATACATCAATCAGAGTTCAACAATCAATCACACATCATCGGCTTGGACAGCTATAATAACATGTCCTTATAATTGCCGATAATATACAACAACTAAGCAGCGGATAATAAACATATACATGTATACGAAAATGAAGATCTCCAGCTCGCCTGCTGAAGCTCCAAAGCATCAAATCTGAACCTGTAAATATACTCGGTCTGACCCGAGCATTGAAAGGGAAGAATGCCCGGATCAGTCTGGTAAACCAGCGTGAGAAACACACTCAACAGAATTTATGAGATTACCAAAACTTTTCCTTTCAAAACAAAGTATCTCGTAAGACACGCCCACACATAAACACAGACATTTTATTACCTTACGATAAATAAAACCTTTCATATCAAATCGTCTGATATTATACTAGTGTCTAGTATACAAATAAAATTAATCATAGCCGAAATTGTTACCATTATTAAATTCCAGCATATAGCCCAAAATGGGTAATACAATCAAAATGGCAGGTATGTAGAGGAGTTTGGATTTCCATACAAATGACCAAGTGAAGGGACTACCATCCGATGGGTACACCTCTAGATGGATGTCCGGAGGCACAGAACATCTGCCCTCTACCAACACAAGACCGGCCTACCTCTGTAACTAGGTAGTACCGAATATGTCATCCCTCGGTCATTACCGACCTTTTCCGAGGGCCCTCATAGCATACAAACCACAATAATTTACATCCCGAACGTCATAGCGGAAAGAAATATATCTAGAAGAGGATGATCATATCCTAATTGGAAATGACCCACTTAGCCTTGCCGCATCTAACCCTGTTTCGGTCATTTCCGGTTGCTGAGGCCAAAGAGGTAACGATTACCTTTCGCATATCACATCACTTTTGAATGCCACATTCGCCATTTCCGTTGAATACTAATTGCCTTTCACAAAAATACAACCCTTGAGCTCGTACGTCTCAAGGAAGGGTGTTATGCTAAGAGAAGTTGCCTTCTCCACCACCAATCAGATGTATGTTTGTAAAAACCAATGTACGTAATCTCAAGAAATGCAATGTCATACATTCATCCATACAAGTTGTCCAGGAACAGGACAAACCGAAGGTACTCTCCTACCACATCCTGTCGGGAAATCCCTAGGGTTAGTAGCGAATATTCCTTGCATTGGATATTTCATAACGAAGAGACTACTGCTACTATATGTATATAGGGATTTTAACCCCAAATGATCAACAAGCAGTCCTTCACTATGAAAATCCTAAACATCAATATCATCGGCCAACCTGCACAATCGTCGTATAAATGTTGGTCCGAAGAGGTTTTCAGATAGATCTGATCCCGGTCTCTTCGCACCAACAACGCAAAAGCGTTTCTCAACCTCACACAGAAACTAAGTCTCATAGACTTACCACGTCTCCAACTTTCAACTTGCTATTCTTCGGCTAAGAAGGAAGCTCGATAGATTGGAGTAATACTCCGCACTACAGAATCAACATCCTCAACACAAACGATAATCAAGCCTACAAAGATGGCCACGTACTAAGTGTATGACTAAATAGTTCCCACATCAAGTCGAGGAACTAAAAATGGCCAAATTTGATAGTCGGTTATTTAACTATCAAAGTAACAAACAAATATTTAGCACCATAAGCAATCACTAGGCACTTTTAATTAATCTTTTATTAATTAAATCACTTTCCAAATATTCACTTCAAATTATCTTTAAAAAGATATATTCTCAAACCATTTCAATATTCTATATGTGGAAAACATTTCCATATTCTTATTTAATAATAAGTAATTCACAATTCTTTTTATTTTCAACACTTTGAAAATATCACATATACTTAAATCATGATTAAGTATATATTTTATTCTTTAAGGAAAACATTCTCTTAAACGTATTTTTTTGGGTCAAAACGAATGTTGAGTAAAACATCGTTACAACAACCCAAAATCATTAGTATAGGGACTCGATAATTAGATAGATATATAAATCCCATATACTATACAAAACATCTTCTTTCGAAAACCATTTACTATAACAACAGTGTTATAGTCCATGCTTTCCTTACTTCTCGAAAACGTCTATTTCAACAATAAATGTTGAAATCTATGTATTCGATACTTAACACATTTTAAAACATCTTCAAACCATTTAACTCCATTTAAAATATCACTTTTCAAAAACATTTATTCAACTTAAAGGATTATTCATTGTCCAAAATCGTGAATATAATTCCTTAACCAAATTCATTATTTCTACACAATTATTACAGGATTATCCACTGTCCAAAATCATGAATGAAATTCCTCTAATTAAACTTTCATATTAACTTATCAAAATAAGTTGATTTCACATTTATAAAACAATGTTTATAATTCACATTTCTATTTTATAAAAACTTCCATTTATAAAATTCCTTTACTGACAAAGTCCATTTATCTCATTTATATGCCAAAATCCGATTATAAGTTAATTACTTATAATTTCTTTATTTACAAATTCATTCTTTTTATAACTTCATAAATTATAAATCTTATTCACTTATAAAATCCATTTATAACTCATTTTAACACTTATAAACTCCTTTAAAATTCCATCATTTTTATTTATAAAATATCAATTTTATAAATCTTATATATAAACCGTTTATAATAAATCAAAATTCTCAATTTTAACTTAACTTACAAAATACATAATTTTTATAACATAAAATTGTAACTTTTATTTATTTAAAATAAATCCATTTCTTTAACAATTCAAAAATCATATATTTTCAAAATCACTTTGAAATCCTTTTTAAATTGAAATCATCAATTTAATATTTTAAATCTTCAAACATAGGCCCAATGCTGCAAAAATTCTAAATAAGGTGATCACATCAATCATATCAATCCTGGCATCCAAAACAGCATATATCATATGATAATAGCATATATCATAATCTGTAAATAAAATCAACCTCTGTGAGGAATCCAGTTGGATCCCTCCAACCTGTCACCTGCAATAAATATACATATGAGAAAATATGTACAATGTCCGCTTCGAGGCAGACGCACATACAAAAGGTCATCCGCTTATATACGGGAACATATAGGGTCTCATCTGCTCCAATAGGCGGGAAATAAATCCAAATACCAATATATATATATATATATATATATATATATATATATCATCCAAACAATCATCAATCAGCATAAAATAAATTTATTCTCACATATATAAAAATATAAGCGAGACAAAAAGAGTGAGTTGTACTCACTTTGATTCCAATAGCCGTTGCAGCGTTTTATTCCGAATAAAATTAAACAGACGTTTAATTTTATCCAAAATTTCCACTAGCTCCTATCAACCCCAAACCAACTCTAAAATGTAGTGCTCGTCAATACGGACCCAACGCAACTTGTTTTGTCAAAAACGGACCTCGTATGAAGAAGTTACGACATTTTAAAGATTATACGAATTTATATATAAATAAATTTCAATTTATTATTTTATTTTTAAACCTAGCTTTCATCGTAGTCGTTCAATTTCGCTGCTTCACATCTGGCCGATCGTCTTTTTTTCTCCTTCGTTCATGCGAGAAACCCTTCAGGTCGAAGAAACCACGACCGCCATTTTTCATTGAATTAGCGCTCCCTCCTCATTCAACTAGATGTCGATCACCGACCACCATATGAAAGCTCGCAGCACGCCGCACCATCGGTCATAACCGTGTGAAGCTCGGTCACGTCGTCACCTCTAAAAACGCATATGAATGCCGACCTTCACGAACAAATTGCCGCCGATCGGCTCCACCATTCTCGATCATCACCGTTGATCTCGAAGATCTCACTGCCCTCTACAATATTGTTGTTGAAGATTTTTCGAATAGGTTAATGGATTGGAAGAAAAAGAGGGAAGAAGGTTGGAAGGTTTTGGCTGTTCAAAAGTTAATGGCGGCGGCTAGGGTTTCTGATTAGGGTTTGAGCGAAAAAGGAAAGTGTTGAGGTCCTTTTATATAAAATTTTGCGACACTATTCATCCGAAATTTTTTCGAACTCCAATCGAAGCGTGCCGCCTGGCATTTATAATGATTTGCCCCTATTCCGAACACAATGGAATATATATCGAGAGCCAATTCAATCATATTTGGAAGATAGGTTTTCGAATCGAATTATTTAAATTAAAATTTACTTAAACAAATTTCTACGCGTTTTAGCTTCTCAAGACTAAACCGTAAGTCTGATTGACACGAAATTTGAAATCCTACAATAATATAACATTATGGATCCAATAAAACTGGTTTCGTTGAAATATGAGACCGTGTGACAAATGACTATTTTTACACGTTAATTAAATCGATAAATTTTCAATTTCTTTAAATCCACTTTTAATTCAATTTCAAAAGTTTACCAACATCATTCTAATTCAAATAGAATTTAGTTCAACTACATAAATCATTTTCATTCACATAAAATTCAAAATCAAATTATTTCTGCAATTTCAAATATTAAACTAACGATTTAATTATCCAAATAAATCATTATATTCAAAATATAAGTTATTCAACTTATAAAATTAACTTGTGAATATTTAAAATCAATTAAATATCCGAATTTCAAATGACTGAAATTCTAGGTAGTTACATTTTCCTCTACTTAAAAGAATTTCGTCCTCGAAATTACCAAGTAAGAAAAAGCCACAAAATTCATTAACTTTTCAAAAACAATTTGTTCAAACTAGATTACCAAAATCATTTAAACCTATTAACTTTTCCAAAATCCATTCGTTAAACTTCTTATAAAAAAATTTCTAAGTTTTCAAATCCATACTTAGTTATCTTTTCAAAACTAACTAATATCGTTTAACCTTTAACTCAAAATCAAAACTTTAGTTATCAAAATTTTTCCAGTTTCTCAAAATTATTCTAACACCTTAAATTTTCAGAAAACCGCAAATCCGTACCCTTTGAATCGACAATAATCCACACATGTCCGACCCAAAAAGCACAGACCGACGGAAAGTCATGAGAAAGAAAAGAAGAGAGAAGAAGAGAAGAGAAGAAAGAGAGAACATAGAACCAAACAGAACAATACAGAATCTCACATCGCAGCGGAAAACATATAATACCATATCAATGATATTTACAAAACATAAACTATATATATACATACATCAATCAGAGTTCAACAATCAATCACACATCATCGACCTAGACAGTTATAATAACCTGTCCTTACAATTGCTGATAATATACAACAACTAAGCAGCGGATAATAAACAGATACGTGTATACGAAAATGAAGATCTCCAGCTCGTCTGCTGAAGCTCCAAAAGCATCAAATCTGAACCTGTAAATATACTCGGTCTGACCCAAGCATTGAAAGGGAAGAACGCCCGGATCATTCTGTTAAACCAGCATAAGAAACACACTCAACTGAATTTATTAGATTACCAAAACTTTTCCTTTCAAAACAAAGTATCTCGTAAGACACGCCCACACATAAGCACGGACATGTTTTTACCTTACGATAACTAAAACCTTTCATATCAAATCATCTAATATTATACTAGTGTCTAGTATACAAAGAAAATTAATCATAGCCGAAATTGTTACCATTATTAAATTCCAGCATATAGCCCAAAATGGGTAATACAATCAAAATGGCAGGTACGTAGAGGAGTTTGGATTTCCATACAAATAACCAGGTGAAGGGACTACCTTCTGAAGGGTACACCTCTAGATGGATGTCCCGAGGCACAGAACATCTGCCCTCTACCAACACAAGATCGACCTACCTCTGTAACTAGGTAGTACCGAATATGTCATCCCCCGGTCATTACCGACCTTTTCCGAGGGCCCTCATAGCATACAAACCACAATAATTTACATCCCGGACGTCATAGCGGAAAGAAATATATCTAGAAGGGGATGATCATATCCTAATTGGGAATGACCCACTTATTCTTACCGCATCTAACCCTGTTTCGGTCATTTCTGGTTGATGGGGCCAAAGTGGTAACGATTACCTTTCGCATATCACATATCACATCACTTTTGAATTGCCACATTCGCCATTTCTGTTGACTACTAGTTGTCTTTCACAAAAATACAACCCTTGAGCTCGTACGTCTCATGGAAGAGTGTTAAGCTAAGAGAAGTTGCCTTCTCCACCACCAAACGGATGTACGTTTGTAAAAACCAATGTACGTAATCTCAGAAAATGCAATGTCAGACATTCATCCATACAAGTTGTCCAGGAACAGGACAAACCGAAGGTACTCTCCTACCACATCCTGTCGGGAAATCCCTAGGATTAGTAGTGAATAGTCCTTGCATTGGATATTTCACAACGAAGAGATAACTACTACTATATGTATATTGGGATTTAACCCCAAATGATCAACAAGCAGTCCTTCACTATGAAAATCCTAAACATCAATATCATCGGCCAACCTGCACAATCGTCGTATAAATGTTGGTCCAAAGTGGATTTCAGATAAATCTGATCCCGGTCTCTTCGCACCAACAACGCAAAAGCGTTTCTCAACCTCACACAGAAACTAAGTCTCATAGACTTAGCACGTCTCCAACTTTCAACTTGCTATCCTTCGGCCAAGAAGGAAGCTTGATAGATTGGAGTAATACTCCGCACTACAGAATCAACTTCCTCAACACAAACGATAATCAAGCCTACACAGATGGCTACGTACTAAGTGTATGACTAAATAGTTCCCACATCAAGTCCGATCGTATTTGGAAGATAGGTTTTCGAATCGAATTGTTTAAATTAAAATTTACTAAATTTCTACGCGTTTTAGCTTCCAACGACTAAACCATAAGTCCAATTGACACGAAATATGAAATCCTATAATAATATAAGATTACAGATCCAATGAAACTGGTTTCGTTGAAATCCGAGACTGTGTGAAAAATGACTATTTTTACACGTTAATTAAATCGATATATTTTCAATTTCTTTAAATCCACTTTTAATTCAATTTCAAAAGTTTACCAACATCATTCTAATTCAAATAGAATTTAATTCAACTTTATAAATCATTTTCATTCACATAAAATTCAAAATCAAATTATTTCTGCAATTTCAAATATTAAATTAACGATTTAATTATCCAAATAAATCATTATATTCAAAATATAAGTTATTCAACTTATAAAATTAACTTGTGAATATTTAAAATCAATTAAATATCCGAATTTCAAATGACTGAAATTCTGGGTCGTTACATTCTCCCCTACTTAAAAGAATTTCGTCCTTGAAATTGCCAAGTAAGATAAAGCCACAAAATTCATTATCTTTACAAAAACAATTTGTTCAAACTAGATTACCAAAATCATTTAAACATTTTAACTTTTCCAAAATCCATTCGTTAAACTTATTATAAAAAAATTTCTAAGTTTTCAAATCCATACTTAGTTATCTTTTCAAAACTAACTAATATCGTTTAACCTTCAACTCAAAATCAAAATTTTAGTTATCAAAATTTTTCCAATTTCTCAAAAAATTTCTAACACCTTAAATTTTCAGAAAAATTCGCCATAGTCTTTTTTGCGCAGTTCGATCGTAGTAAAATCACAATATATATATTTCACAAATATACATCTCATCTTCGAGGATGAGGCATCCCGTAGGGAAAAAATATAAAAGTACGATATGTAATCCGAGATATGTACCTTATACATTATTTGCGAGAATGTACGACTAATATAGCGTGAAAGCTAGCTCCAAATGTGAAGCATACGCCATCCGCACCTACTAAACTCAACAAACAAATGAGAAACATATATATATATATATATATATATATATATGAAGTAATATCAATATACAACATATACCCATACAACAACTATACATTCCAATATAACAAATGCAACAAAAGCAACAAATTCAACCATCAAACAACTATCATCCAACTAACATCAAACAAACCAATATCTATCCAATCAATCCATAACCAAATCAATATACATTCATTACTCATTAATTATTCATC
The DNA here is from genome assembly GCA_030737815.1 of Allium fistulosum. Lineage (NCBI taxonomy): Eukaryota > Viridiplantae > Streptophyta > Magnoliopsida > Asparagales > Amaryllidaceae > Allium > Allium fistulosum. Next base: position 1,137,383,812 of record CM060904.1, read on the forward strand.
GAATTGGTTTTCAATTTAATCACATTTGATTCATTCATATTCAATTAGTTTACATTCACTAATTTACATTCATTTTAGTTCACTTCCAAATCAAATCAAATTCAATTTTATTTAGATTCACTTACTACCAATTTGAATTCAATTATTTATCTTTCAATTTCATTAATTCAATTTCATATGAATTTCTATACAATCAACTAAAATCCATCTAACAACCAATGCATATTCAACATTACCAAATTTATTTAATTTACACTGAGCATTTATATTTACTTCGTTTACATTCAATTTGGTTTAACACATTTAATTTCAATTGGTTAATATTCAATTGACTTTCATTCAATTATTCAATTCCCAATTTCATTAGCTTTTAATGAATTAACACTTACATTCATTATTCCCTATCAATTCATTTACATTCGATTGATTATTCATTTTAATAGTTGAATTTCATTATATAACTCAAGTTCATATTCATTTCATTAATTCATTTTGATACCAAATTCAACTTCATTCAACATCACTTAAGTTATGTTTCATTTCATTCTCACTTGCATTTACTTTCATTATACAACTTAAGTTCACTTCTAATTTAATTCAAATTCGATTTTATTTAACTTTTACTTAAGTAAAATTTCATATCACTATTCAAATTCAGATTTTGTTTTGCTTTACAAAATTGTTTAACAATTTTAATATTTGGTTTTACATACGTTTTCTCATTTTACAAGTTATACATTTATTAATTAAACTTCCAAATTCACATTATATAATCACTTTACCTCTTAAGTTTAATTTTTTTATTAACCATATATACACTTTTTACTTACATTTATCAATTTCAACTTGGATTTTAAATTAAATTTGTTTATCATAACAAAACTTCAATTTTCACTTTACTATTGGTAGCAAATCAATCACACAGAAACTCGAAAATGATACTGATGATGCTATAGTCATCACCCTTATTATTTCCCAGCAACAATAGTGAATTCAGTGCTTTATATTCTTTTAAAATCACCTTTATTTTTATAAATCACATTTATAAATTCTTACTTATATAATTTCACTATTTTACTTCACTTATATAAGATTCATTCCAAAATAATTTATCTTATTTAGATTTATTATAATATAACCTCTTTAACTTTGAAAAATAACTATCAAAATAAACGGGATTTAGATTCTCAAATTCTTAGTTTTAAAATCCATTTTTATTTATATCCCACATTTATAAATATACTCCTTTTGTTTCATTTCTTATATATAAGATTATTTCAAAATTGTAAATCATATTAATAATAATTACATACTATATAATTCATTTGCTTATATAATTTATTCTTTTACCATTATTGTTTCCATTTAGATTATTCAAACAGCTTTTATTAACTTATATATATTTACATTTTCAAACAACAAAATAATCAATTTATATATACTATAATAATTTCTAAAAAATTATTTCTTTACATACAAAATATAATCGAGGTAAAATTATTTCATTTACCCAATTTAAAAACAATACTATGTCGAATTGTCTCGTTCAAGTGTTTAGAAATTCCTATCGATAACATGGCGTCCCACATACTAACTAGAATTCACAAACAACTCAACGGATAAGTAAACATAATATAAAACATTTTATATCACTAACAAATACATGCTCATATATATAATACACTCAAACTCAATCTAGGATGCTACTGACCCTATCTATACTGAGTATGTAACAACCCAAAATTTTGTAAAGGTTAGTTATCGTCATTAGACGATTAAAATTGCTATTGGATTTTTATCGGGTTAAAACTCTTTTATAAATTGTTAAGTGGTTATCTGGACTCTACAAATTTGAATATTGGCCCATATTTTTGTTTGTGGGCGTGATAATATTCACTACCCATTTTTCCCCCTTCATTCATTTCGATCGGAAAACCCTAAACATACGAAAGAAAGAAAATGGCGGTCTCTCGTTCGTCTCTTCCATCAAAAAGTAGGGCTTTCGACCTTTGTTCGTCTGCAAATTAGGGCTTACTGAAATCGAGAGGCCGACTTCAATGGCTAGGATCGATCGTTTCCTCGTCGCTCACTTCGGCAGTGGGTTGCGCGCATTGAACTGAGGTGAGTGAATTTCAATTTCACTCACATCTAATTCAAAATGCTGTTTGTATATGATTCGAGCTCTTGATTTCGTTTATATCAGCTCGCTCTCCTTTATTTGAGTTCGTATATGTATGTTTGATTTTGTCAACTGATTGCTCGGCCGTTCGAAGTTGTGGGATATTGGTGATTTCTTTGATCTTATGAATTTCATATAATCTGATGCTTAATATTCACAGATTTGATTTTTATCTTGGTTCGATTTCTTGGTATCCACGGCCTTGTTATTGCTGTGACAATTTTGGTTACTGACTTGTTTTAATCCACTATTTTTGGTAAATAGATTCGAATTTCAAATTTGTGTTCGACTGAGAGTTGCTTGACTTCGTCTCGGCCATTCGAGTATATTTTGATGTTGATGATTTATCTTGGTCACTCGATTTTTGTTTTAATACTAGGATTAATCTCTGACTTGTTCCAATTTCTTGAATTATACGGTTTCTGTTCAGAACCATTCGATTTCCTTGGTCGTCATAGTAGCGAATTTCCTACTTGACCTTGGCTTTGATGTTTGACCCACGGTTTTGATTCTCTGGGAATTTTAGTTCCGTGATTTTGATGACTTCGGCATAGTTTGATTTGAAACTGCAGTGGTCTTTGACTTGGTTTGAAAACTTGATTTGTGAAAATATTTTTAGTTTGACATTTAACTTGATATTTGTCGAACTCTGCTTTGACTTGTTTAACACTAGTCTTCATTCATGTGTATAACTGGTTTGATTTATTCGATCATTGACTTGCATTCACTCCAGATGTTGTTGGCTTCACTTGAGCATGTTGTAGCCTTGGTTATTGGCAGTGTGTACTTCATTGTTGAGTTCATTGGTGCATTCTGTTGTTTGCTCGGTCATAACTTCATTTATGTTCTTGTGTGACCTGGTTTGAAGTTCATTGTGCTTCATGGACTTGGTTTGAAATTCCATTTTGATTCACTGGCTGGTCTGCATTGAGTAGTTGCCACTGTGTTGCATTGTGGTTTGAGTCAGGATCACTGATATGGTGTAGTTTGGTCTAGTTCATTTGGTTTGTGGGTCTGGGTTACTTCAGTCTAAGTCCTAGTCTCCACCAGCATACTGATTTGCTTTTGTAGTTGCCTGCCTGGTCCACTGGTTCTTGCATTTCCATTGTGCATTCATTGCTGTTGTGATGGCTTGTTGGGTTAGAATGGTCGACATTTTATGGTTCAGGTTGCACATACTTGCTCCCTGACCTGTACTTCACCTTTGATGTGTTGTTGCATTTCCTCACTCATGTATGTATATAGGTGTATCTTCTCTCGAGTCTTGTCTCAGGCCATTCTTGGGTCTCTGACATTGTTAATTCACTAATTGATCGGTCTGGCCATTTTGTAGCTTTCATGCAGTTATGTTGAGGCTGCACTTGAGTCTTTGTGTACTTCATATAGGCACTGTGTATTGGTTGCATTTGGACTGGATTGCGTGTGGTGTCATGTGCACACTTTGTTGTTCAGTCTGTTAGTCGAGTTGCATCCATGTGGTTACTTTGAGCATGTTACAATTGTGCTCGAGTTTGCTTGCATCTATATATTCTTGGTCGAAACTGATCATTCATGTTTTAGTTTGCATTGACCAGTTTGTAGCTTTGAGTACTGTAGTTTACTTTGATAATCATGTTGCCATATTTGTTTGTTCATTTCTTGTTCATATGTGTCTGGACGAGTTATTTGTTCTTGACGGTTTTGTGTTACACCTGAGTTGAATCCAGCTTAAACGCTCGGATTTGACCTTGTACTCGGATGTAAGCTTTCATTGTGCATTCATGTGTAATTCGTTCCTTTTGATTTGAGTTAGTGCCAGTTGTTTTTGGTTCATTTATATTGACCTTTGCAGTTTTGACTTACTGTAGTGGCGAGGCAGTGCAGGTGTGCATGTACTGCAGCCACACAGAATTTGGTTTGATTGATCATTTTGAGATTGTCTAATTATCTATTTGATAATTAGATTCTGAGTTTCTAATTATTTATTTAATAATTGGATTTTGTTGTTAATTGCTGTTTAGGCAATTTTGTGGTTTTCATATTATCTTCATTGATAATCTTTTACTTATCCTTGTTGATGATTTGGATTTGCTGATTTGTTGTTTAACACTGTTTAGTGTTATATCTACCGTTATCCGATTCTCTTATCGAGGAGTTGGATACACGAGATTTCTGTGACTGTCGTCTATTTGATATTTGATTATTATTGCTTCTGTGCATTAATAACTGAGTTTGAATTAGACTGGCCCGTGTATTATTTTCTTTTGAATTTAATACTCGGGTCAGACCGAGTTATTACAAGTTGTAGATATTCTGCTTTGGGTTGCTGCTTGAGCTATGAAGTCTTTTCATATCTTTTGAAGTGGTCTTCGTCCTTTTGTAGTAGTCAGTGTACCGATTCAGGTTGATATGTATTCATGTATATTAGTCGATAATGTACTTGTATATATAACTTCCAGAGTCGACAGTTGTAGTTGTATCGTATGTATTGTGTCAAATGTATTGTAACTAACATCAGTTATATATATATATATAAGACTTTTGTTATCTGTGTTCCGCATTTTTAGTATCTGTGTTATTATTATATATATTGTCCTAAACTATTATGAACCATCGTAGTTCATTTTATACTAGAATTGGGTATGTCGATGGGAGTAAATAAATAAGAGATGAAAAATAAAAATATATACCACTCCTATCGAGGTAACCAATACTAGTGTAAGGCCCAACTACGCATGGCCGCTCCTATCCAGCCTTATTCTTCGTAATAACAGACAGTATTTTCTTTTAATACTCTTTGTTATTGTGAGCATAGAGGTGGGGCGTCACAGTTGGTATCAGAGCTTGGGGTTTATGGACATAATATAAAACATAACTTAGATGGAACAAGTCTTACAACTATTTGTCGAAGTTTTATTTGTGCTTTGAGTCAAAACTAAAGTTTTGGAATTTTGATGAAATTTTTAAATATCTTTATTTAAAAATAAAAGTGAAATTGTGTTATGATGATTTGAATAATTTGTGTTATGTTATCAGAGTGCGCAGCGGAAACAGTGAGACTGTCTTCGCTGAATACAGTTGATAATCCTTTTTGATTTAAAAATCAAAATATGAAATTGAAATAAATTTCATTTGTTGTTTACATAGCTGGGTTTATTTTGTTTCTTTGAAAATTTCAAATCCGATTTGAGGATTCGAAGCGATTGCAGTTATGTGATTTTGTTGAGATTTTTGCTGGTTTTCTTTTATGCTAATCATATATTGATTAGATTTTGCTGTTTTGAATTATCTTCATTGAAGATACCTTCGAATGATTTCTTTGTTCATTTTGTAGTATACGTGTAAATTTGGGTTGCACGTTACTGCATTGATTTAACGTTGAACCAATGTTTGGTTTAAACGTATTTTGTTGCCGTTATTTTTATAACGGGATTTTTACATCGATGCTAAATTTTTGAAGCATGGTGTTTGTTGACAAATTTTAATGAATGACAATTCAGTGGTGTTACATTTTGATGTGAATTATTTTGATGAGATTTTGACGTATAAAAATTACCGTTGCTTTGGCTTCAGTAACCGTCAAATTTTAAAAGTGGATTTTCAAGCGGTTATTCCGCAATGCTGATTTTGAGATCCGATTTTACGGTGTTTTGGGAAGTGTAATTTCCTTTTCGAAATTGCTACTAATGTTACTGTTTCAATCACGGGTTCTGAAAATTGTTTTAAATTTTTTACAGTTTACGCTTTCAAAAGAATGAGGAAGCGATTTAAACGATTCAGCAAAATTGAGGACTATGAACCCTTTCTTTTACTATTTCGCTTAATTCCGGACTTGTCCGTTTGAGAACGTAAAATGTTATTCATTTAAAATACAATTTTTTTTACAGTTTGCGCTTTCAAAAGAATGAGGAAGCAATTTAAACGATTCAGCAAAATCGAGGACTATGAACCCTTTCTTTTACTGTTTCGCTTAATTTCGGACTTTTCCGTTTGAGAACGTAAAATGTTATTCATTTAAAATACAAAATTTTTACAGATTGCGCTTTCAAAAGAATGAGGAAGCGATTTAAACGATTCAGCAAAATCGAGGACTATGAACCCTTTCTTTTACTGTTTCGCTTAATTCCGGACTTGTCCGTTTGAGATGTAAAATGTATTTTTACAAAATACACAATTTTGCACTTTCAAGGAAACGATGAAGAGAATCAAACGATTTAGTAAAACACGTGGTATGGGACATGTGCGTTTGCTATTTCGGTTAATTCCGGACTCGTTAATTGAAACATCTGCTGTTTTGATGATTCTGATGATTTTGTGTGCTTTCGAGCCACTATGTTGGACCTTCGGGTCACCTGCTGGACCTTCGGGTCATTTGTTGGGCTTTCGGGCCACTCTACTGGACCTTCGGGTCATTTGTTGGGCTTTCGGGCCACTCCAAATACCAGTACTAGACCTTCGGGTCACTTTGCGGACCTTCGGGTCATCTGATGGGCGCCAAAATTATGTTGAGTACTTGGTAGGCTTCGGCCATTTGTTGATGCACGTGCGACGTAGCTAAAAACTCGCCATCTAATGGGATCGATCCAAGCTTTTATGTTGATTTTCTAGTCTTCTTAATTGATTTCTAGATATTTGTTGTTACCAATTATCTCCAGGTAGTTGGATATTTGTTGTTTCTGATTATCGTTTTTTATAATCAGATATTTGTTGTTTCTGATTATCGTTTTTGATAATCGGATATTTGTTGTTTCTGATTATCGTTTTTGATAATTAGATAATTGCTGATTTGAGATTTCTGATTATCGTTTTTGATAATCGGATATTTGTTGTTTCTGATTATCGTTTTTGATAATGGGATATTTGTTGTTTCTGATTATCGTTTTTGATAATTAGATATTTGTTGATTTGTGATTTCTGATTATCGTTTTTGATAATTAGATATTTGTTGATTTGAGATTTCTGATTATCATTTTTGATAATTAGATATTTGTTGATTAGTGATTTCTGATTATCGTTTGTGATAATTAGACATTTGATGTTTTCTGATTATCGTTTTTGATAATTAGATATTTGTTGATTTGAGTTTTCTGATTATCGTTTTTGATAATTAGATATTTGATGATTTTTGATTATCGTTTTTGATAATTAGATATTTGTTGATTTGAGATTTCTGATTATCGTTTTTGATAATTAGATATTTGTTGATTTGAGATTTCTGGTTATCATTTTGATAATTAGATATTTGTTGATTAGTGATTTCTGATTATCATTTTTGATAATTAGATATTTGACGTTTTCTGATTATCGTTATTGATAATTAGATATTTGTTGATTTGAGATTTCTGATTATCATTTTGATAATTAGATATTTGTTGATTAGTGATTTCTGATTATCGTTTGTGATAATTAGATATTTGATGTTTTCTGATTATCGTTTTTGATAATTAGATATTTGTTGATTTGAGATTTCTGATTATCGTTTTTGATAATTAGATATTTGATGTTTCTGATTATCGTTTTTGATAATTAGATATTTGTTGATTAGTGATTTCTGATTATCGTTTTTGATAATTAGATATTTGTTGATTAGTGATTTCTGATTATCGTTTTTGATAATTAGATATTTGATGTTTTCTGATTATCGTTTTTGATAATTATATATTTGTTGATTTGATATTTCTAATTATCGTTTTTAATATTTAGATATTTGAAGTTTTCTGATTATCGTTTTGATAATTGGATGTTTGCTAATTTTGCTGATTATGAGATTTTCTAGTCTCTAATTGATTCTAGATTATGTTGATTATGTTGAATTGCTATTTTCTATCTATCTCTGTTGATAATTAGAGTTTGCTGATTGTGAAGTTTGTGTTTTCTAGTTATTTGCTGGATACCTAGATATTTGCGGTTTGCGATTGTGATTTGTGTTTTCTAATTATCTTTGCTGATAATTAGATTTTTCTATTTTCTAATTATTGTGTGATAATTAGATATTGCTGTTTTGTGATTTCTGTATTCTAGTCTTCTAATTGAAGATTAGATATTGCTGAAAATTGTATTTATTCAGTTTTGCTGTTTTCTGATTATCTAGTGATAATTAGATTTTTGATGAGAATTTGTGAATTTCTTTTATGAAATTAAAAGATTTCTTTGGTGTTTGAATTCTCGACCTTTATTTTTCTAGCTTAACCAGTTTATACTAGAAAAATAATAGTTATTGACACCTTTAATTATGAAAATTGCGGGGACGCAATTTTTATAAGGAGGGGAGTCTGTAACAATCCGAAATTTTGTAAAGGTTAGTTATCGTCATTAGACGATTAAAATTGCTATCAAATTGCTATTGGATTTTTATCGGGTTAAAACTCTTTTATAAATTGTTAACTGGTTATTTGGACTCTACAAATTTGAATATTGGCCCATATTTTTGTTTGTGGCCGTGATAATATTCACTACCCATTTTTCCCCTTTCATTCATTTCGATCGGAAAACCATAAACATACGAAAGAAAGAAAATGGCGGCTCTCTCATTCGTCTCTTCCATCAAAAAGTAGGGCTTTCGACCTTTGTTCGTCTGCAAATTAGGGCTTACTGAAATCGAGAGGCCGACTTCAATAGCTAGGATCGATCGTTTCCTCGTCGCTCACTTCGACAGTGGGTTGCGCGCGTTGAACTGAGGTGAGTGAATTTCAATTTCACTCACATCTAATTCAAAATGCTGTTTGTATATGATTCGAGCTCTTGATTTCATTTATATCAGTTCGCTCTCCTTTATTTGAGTTCGTATATGTATGTTCGATTTTGTCAACTGATTGCTCGGCCGTTCGAAGTTGTGGGATATTGGTGATTTCTCTAATCTTATGAATTTCATATAATCTGATGCTTAATATTCACAGATTTGATTTTTATCTTGGTTCGATTTCTTGGTTTCCACGGCCTTGTTATTGCTGTGACAATTTTGGTTACTGACTTGTTTCAATCCACTGTTTTTGGTAAATAGATTCGAATTTCAAATTTGTGTTCGACTGAGAGTTGCTTGACTTCGTCTCGGCCATTCGAGTATATTTTGATGTTGATGATTTATCTTGGTCACTCGATTTTTGTTTTATTACTGGGATTAATCTCTGACTTGTTCCAATTTCTTGAACTATACGGTTTCTATTCAGAACCATTCGATTTCCTTGGTCATCACAGTAGCGAATTTCCTACTTGACCTTGGCTTTGAAGTTTGACCCACGGTTTTGATTCTCTGGGAATTTTAGTTCCGTGATTTTGATGACTTCGGCATAGTTTGATTTGAAACTGCAGTGGTCTTTGACTTGGTTTGAAAACTTGATTTGTGAAAATATTTTTAGTTTGACATTTAACTTGATATTTGTCGAACTCTACTTTGACTTGTTTAACACTAGTGTTCATTCATGTGTATAACTGGTTTGATTTATTCGATCATTGACTTGCATTCACTCCAGATGTTGTTCGCTTCACTTGAGCATGTTGTAGCCTTGGTTATTGGCAGTGTGTACTTCATTGTTGAGTTCATTGGTGCATTATGTTGTTTGCTCGATCATAACTTCATTTATGTTCTTGTGTGACCTGGTCTGAAGTTCATTGTGCTTCATGGACTTGGTTTGAAATTCCATTTTGATTCACTGGCTGGTCTGCATTGAGTAGTTGCCACTGTGTTGCATTGTGGTTTGAGTCAGGATCACTGATATGGTGTAGTTTGGTCTAGTTCATTTGGTTTGTGGGTCTGGGTTACTTCAGTCTAAGTCCTAGTCTCCACCAGCATACTGATTTGCTTTTGTAGTTGCCTGCCTGGTCCATTGGTTCTTGCATTTCCATTGTGCATTCATTGCTGTTGTGATGGCTTGTTGGGTTGGAATGGTCGACATTTTATGGTTCAGGTTGCACATACTTGCTCCCTGACCTGTACTTCACCTTTGATATGCTGTTGCATTTCCTCACTCATGTATGTATATAGGTGTATCTTGTCTCGAGTCTTGTCTCAGGCCATTCTTTGGTCTCTGACATTGTTAATTCACTAATTGATCGGTCTGGCCATTTTGTAGCTTTCATGCGGTTATGTTGAGGCTGCACTTGAGTCTTTGTGTACTTCATATAGGCACTGTGTATTGGTTGCATTTGGACTGGATTGCATGTGGTGTCATGTGCACACTTTGTTGTTCAGTCTATTAGTCGAGTTGCATCCATGTGGTTACTTGAGCATGTTACAATTGTGCTCGAGTTTGCTTGCATCTGTATATTCTTGATCGAAACTGGTCATTCATGTTTTAGTTTGCATTGACTAGTTTGTAGCTTTGAGTACTGTAGTTTACTTTGATAATCATGTTTCCATATTGGTTTGTTCATTTCTTGTTCATATGTGTCTGGACGAGTTATTTGTTCTTGACGGTTTTGTGTTACACCTGAGTTGAATCCAGCTTAAAAGCTCGGATTTGACCTTGTACTCAGATGTAAGCTTTCATTGTGCATTCATGTGTAATTCGTTCCTTTTGATTTGAGTTAGTGCCAGTTGTTTTTGGTTCATTTATATTGACCTTTGCAGTTTTGACTTACTGTAGTGGCGAGATAGTGCATGCATGCGTGTACTGCAGCCACACAGAATTTGGTTTGATTGATCATTTTGAGATTGTCTAATTATCTATTTGATAATTAGATTCTGAGTTTCTAATTATTTATTTAATAATTGGATTTTGTTGTTAATTGATGTTTAGGCAATTCTGTGGTTTTCATATTATCTTCATTGATAATCTTTTACTTATCCTTGTTGATGATTTGGATTTGCCGATTTGTTGTTTAACACTGTTTAGTGTTATATCTGTCGTTATCCGATTCTCTTATCGAGGAGTTGGATACACGAGATTTCTGTGACTGTCGTCTATTTGATATTTGATTATTATTGCTTCTGTGCATTAATAACTGAGTTTGAATTAGACTGACCCATGTATTATTTTCTTTTGAATTTAATACTCGGGTCATACCGAGTTATTACAGGTTGTAGATATTCTGCTTTGGGTTGCTGCTTGAGCTATGAAGTCTTTTCATATCTTTTGAAGTGGTCTTCGTCTTTTTGTAGTAGTCAGTGTACTGATTCAGGTTGATATGTATTCATGTATATTAGTCGATAATGTACTTGTATATATAACTTCCAGAGTCGACAGTTGTAGTTGTATCGTATGTATTGTGTCAAATGTATTGTAACTGACATCAGTTATATATATATGAGACTTTTGTTATCTGTGTTCCGCATTTTTAGTATCTGTGTTATTATTATATATATTGTCCTAAACTATTATTAACCATCATAGTTCGTTTTATACTGGAATTGGGTATGTCGATGGGAGTAAATAAATAAGAGATGAAAAATAAAAATATATACCACTCCTATCGAGGTAACCAATACTAGTGTAAGGCCCAACTACGGATGGCCGCTCCTATCCATCCTTATTCTTCGTAATAACATACAGTATTTCTTTTAATACTCTTTGTTATTGTGAGCATAGAGGTGGGGCGTCACAGTTGGTATCAGAGCTTGGGGTTTATGGACATAATATAAAACATAACTTGGATGGAACATGTGTTACAACTATTTGTCGATGTTTTATTTGTGCTTTGAGTCAAAACTAAAGTTTTGGAATTTTGATGAAATTTTTAAATATCTTTATTTAAAAATAAAAGTGAAATTGTATTATGATGATTTGAATAATTTGTGTTCTGTTATCAGAGTGCGCAGCGGAAACAGTGAGACTGTCTTCGTTGAATACAGCTGATAATCTTTTTGATTTAAAAATCAAAATATGAAATTGAAATAAATTTTATTTGTTGTTTACATAGCTGGGTTTATTTTGTTTCTTTGAAAATTTCGAATCCGATTTGAGGATTCGAAGCGATTGCAGTTATGTGATTTTGTTGAGATTTTTGCTGGTTTTCTTTTATGCTAATCATATATTGATTAGATTTTGCTATTTTGAATTATCTTCATTGAAGATACCTTCGAATGATTTCTTTGTTCATTTTGTAGTATACATGTAAATTTGAGTTGCACGAAACTGCATTGATTTAACGTTGAACCGATGTTTGGTTTAAACGTATTTTGTTGCCGTTATTTTTATAACGTGATTTTTACATCGATGCTAAATTTTTGAAGCACGGTGTTTGTTGACAAATTTTAATGAATGAAAATTCACTGGTGTTACATTTTGATGTGAATTATTTTGATGAGATTTTGACGTATAAAAATTACTGTCTCTTTGGCTTCAATAACCGTCAAATTTTAAAAGTGGATTTTCAAGCGGTTATTCCGCAATGCTGATTTTGAGATCCGATTTTACGGTGTTTTGGGAACTGCAATTTCCTTTTCGAAATTGTTACTGATGTTACTGTTTCAATCACGTGTTCCGAAAATTGTTTTAAATTTTTTTACAGTTTACGCTTTCAAAAGAATGAGGAAGCGATTTAAACGATTCAGCAAAATCGAGGACTATGAACCCTTTCTTTTACTGTTTCGCTTAATTCCGGACTTGTCTGTTTGAGAACGTAAAATGTTATTCATTTAAAATACAAAATTTTTACAGTTTGTGCTTTCAAAAGAATGAGGAAGCGATTTAAACGATTCAGGAAAATTGAGGACTATGAACCCTTTCTTTTACTGTTTCGCTTAATTCTGGACTTGTCCGTTTGAGAATGTAAAATGTATTTTTACAAAATACACAATTTTGCACTTTCAAAGAAACGATGAAGAGAATCAAACGATTTAGTAAAACACGTGGTATGGGACATGTGCGTTTGCTATTTCGGTTAATTCCGGACTCGTTATTTGAAACATCTACTGTTACAATTGCCGATAATATACAACAACTAAGCAGCGGATAATAAACAGATACGTGTATACAAAAATGAAGATCTCCAGCTCGCATGCTGAAGCTCTAAAAGCATTAAATCTGAACCTGTAAATATACTCGGTCTGACCCGAGCATTGAAAGGGAAGATCGCCCGGATCAGTCTGGTAAACCAGCGTGAGAAACACACTCAACTGAATTTATTAGATTACCAAAACTTTTCCTTTCAAAACAAAGTATCTCGTAAGACACACCCACACATAAACACGGACATGTTTTTACCTTACGATAACTAAAACCTTTCATATCAAATCATCTGATATTATACTAGTGTCTTGTATACAAATAAAATTAATCATAGCCGAAATTGTTACCATTATTGAATTCCAGCATATAGCCCGAAATGGGTAATACAATCAAATGGCAGGTACGTAGAGGAGTTTGGATTTCCATACAAATAACTAGGTGAAGGGACTACCTTCCGATGGGTACACCTCTAGATGGATGTCCCAAGGCACAGAACATTTGCCCTCTACCAACACAAGACCGACCTACCTCTGTAACTAGGTAGTACCGAATATGTCATCCCCGTTCGTTACCAACCTTTCCCGAGGACCCTCATAGCATACAAACCACAATAATTTACATCCCGAACATCATAGCGGAAAGAAATATATCTAGAAGGGGATGATCATATCCAAATTAGGAATGACCCACTTAGCCTTGCCGCATCTAACCCTATTTCGATCATTTCCGGTTGATGGGGCCAAAGAGGTAACGATTACCTTTCGCATATCACATATCACATCACTTTTGAATTGCCACATTCGCCATTTCTGTTGACTACTAGTTGCCTTTCACAAAAATACAACCCTTGAGCTCATACGTCTCATGGAAGAGTGTTAAGCTAAGCGAAGTTGCCTTCTCCGCCACCAAACAGATGTACGTTTGTAAAAACCAATGTACGTAATCTCAGAAAATGCAATGTCAGACATTCTTCCATACAAGTCGTCCAGGAACAGGACAAACCGAAGGTACTCTCCTACCACATCCTGTCGGAAAATCCCTAGGATTGGTAGCGAATAGTCCTTGCATTGGATATTTCATAACGAAGAGAAAACTGCAACTATATGTATATTGGGATTTTAACCCCAAATGATCAACAAGCAGTCCTTAACTATGAAAATCCTAAACATCAATATCATCAGCCAACCTGCACAATCGTCGTATAAATGTTGGTCCGAAGTGGATTTCAGATAAATCTGATCCCGGTCTCTTCGCACCAACAATGCAAAAGCGTTTCTCAACCTCACGTAGAAACTAAGTCTCGTAGACTTATCACGTCTCCAACTTTCAACTTGCTATCTTCGGCCAAGAAGGAAGATCGATAGATTGGAGTAATACTCCGCACTACAGAATCAACATCCTCAACACAAACGATAATCAAGCCTACACAGATGGCTACGTACTAAGTGTACGACTAAATAGGTCCCACATCAAGTTAAGTAACTAAAAATGGCCAAATTTGATAGTCGGTTATTTAACTATCAAAGTAACAAACAAATATTTAGCACTATAAGCAATCACTAGGCCCTTTTAATTAATCTTTTATTAATTAAATCACTTTCCAAATATTCACTTCAAATTATCTTTAAAAAGATATATTCTCAAACCATTTCAATATTCTATATTTGGAAAACATTTCCACATACTTATTTAATAATAAGTAATTCACAATTCTTTTTATTTTCAACACTTTGAAAATATCACATATACTTAAATCATGATTAATTATATATTTTATTCTTTAAGGAAAACATTCTCTTAGACGTATTTATTTGGGTCAAAACGAATGTTGCGTAAAACATCGTTACGACAACCCAAAATCATTAGTATAAGGATTCGATAATTAGATAGATATATAAATCCCATATACTATACAAAACATCTTCTTTCGAAAATCATTTACTATAACAACAATGATTTATAGTCCATGCTTTCCTTTTTCGAAAACGTCTATTTCAACAATGAATGTTGAAATCTATGTATTCGATACTTAACACATTTTAAAACGTCTTCAAACCATTTGACTCCATTTAAAATATCACTTTTCAAAAACATTTATTCAATTTAAAGGATTATTCACTGTCCAAAATCGTGAATATAATTCCTTAACCAAATTCATTATTTCTACACATTTATTAAAGGATTATCCACTGTCCAAAATCGTGAATGAAATTCCTTTAATTAAACTTTCATATTTAACTTATCAAAATAAGTTGATTTCACATTTATAAAACAATGTTAATAATTCACATTTCTATTTTATAAAAACTTTCATTTATAAAATTCCTTTACTGACAAATTCCATTTATCTCATTTATACGCCAAAATCCGATTATAAGTTAATTACTTATAATTCTCTTTATCTACATATTCATTCTTTTTATAACTTCATAAATTATAAATCTTATTCACTTATAAAATCCATTTATAACTCATTTTAACACTTATAAACTCCTTTACAATTCCATCATTTTTATTTATAAAATATCAATTTTATAAATCTTATATATAAACCGTTTATAATAAATCAAAATTCTCAATTTTAACTTAACTTACAAAATGGTTAAATCCATATCTCAAAAATCATATTTTGCTATGTTTCCCAAAAATCATTATTTTTATAATATAAAAATTATAACTTTTATATATTTAAAATAAATCCATTTTTTTAACAATTCAAAAATCATATATTTTCAAAATCACTTTGAAATCCTTTTTAATTGAAATCATCAATTTAATATTTTAAATCTCCAAACATATGCCCAATGCTGCAAAAATGCTAAATAAGGTGATCACATCAATCATATCAATCCTGGCATCCAAAACATCATATATCATATGATAACAGCATATATCACAATACTTGTAAATAAAATCAACACTGGTGAGGAATCCAGTTGGATCCCTCCAACCTGTCACCTACAACTAATATACATATGAGAAAATATGTACAATGTCCGCTTCGAGGCAGACGCACGTACAAAGGTCATCCACTCATACACGGGAACATATAGGGTCTCATCCGCTCCAATAGGTAGGAAATATATCAAAATACCAATCAATATATATATATATATAATATCATATATCATCCAAACAATCATCAATCAGCATAAAAGAAATTTATTCTCACTTATATAAAAATATAAGCGAGACAGAAAGAGTGAGTTGTACTCACTTTGATTCCAATAGCCGTTGCAGCGTTTTTATTCCGAATAAAATTAAACAGGCATTTAATTTTACCCAAAATTTCCACTAGCTCCAACCAACCCCAAACCTGTTCTAAAATGTAGTGCTCGTCAATACGGACCCAATGCAACTTGTTTCATCAAAAAAAGACCTCGTATGAAGAAGTTATGACATTTTAAAGATTATACGAATTTATATAAAAATAAATTTCAATTTCTTATTTTATTTTTAAACCTAGCTTTCATCACAGCCGTTTGATTTCGCTGCTTCACATCTGGCCGGTCGTCTTTTTTTCTCCTTCGTTCATGCGAGAAATCCTTTAGGTCGAAGAACCCACGACCGCCATTTTTCATTGAATTATCGCGCCCTCCTCATTCATATAGATGTCGACACCGACCACCATATGAAAGCTCGCAGCACGCCACACCATCAGCCATAATTGTTGAAGCTCGGTCACGCCGTCGCCTCGAAAAACGCATATGAATGTGCGACCTTCACCAACAAATTGCCGCCGATCGGCTCCACCATTCTCGATCATCACCGTTGATCTCGAAGATCTCCCTGCCCTCTACAATATTGTAGTTGAAGATTTTTCGAATAGGTTGATGGATTGGAAGAAAAAGAGGGAAGAAGGTTGGAATAGCCGTTATGTTTCAGAAATAACGTCACATACGTCTGTCATTACAGGGGTCAATTTTCCAGTGTAATGTCACAGACATCTATGGTTTTTCACAGACGTCTGTGAATTTAGTTTTATTAAGGTAAGTTTTCTTTTAATTTGAAAACGTGAATTTTGTGTTTTGTGAATCACTCAAGGAGATTTTACATATTTTATCTAAGACTAAGTACGACCTTACTAGTAAGTGTCTCTCCTTGCTTGTCTTCTAGCCATGATCTTGTTGCGTGTACCTCCATATTGATGATGTTTATATTGTATATGTGTGTTCGTATAGTTGTTGTCATCGAAACTAAAAATGGAGGTTCTAACACTATTCAAATGTGAAAAACTAAGATTTCCACTCACTAATAGTTTCCCTCTTCCTTTGGATTTTATTTACACCCTTGCCTAACTGCTCCTTTGGGTTTCTTCTTTAAGAATATACAATAATTCAATTGTATATAGATTAGATTTAGAATCAGACATTAGGGAAGAATAGAAATAGAAAACATGTATATAAATATCTAAAATCCCTTACTTTTAAATCCAATTGATTCTGAATCGTAGAGTTGAAGAGAAGTCTGACAGAGTTTAGTTAGCGTTCCAAATATTTTGTGAACAAAAGTGAGGGGCTAGCTTCTTATTTATAGTCGTTAGGATGCGCTTGAATTGTGATGAACCGCAAATCCGTACCCTTTGAATCGACAATAATCCACACATGTCCGACCCAAAAAGCACAGACTGATGGAAAGTCATGAGAAAGAAAAGAAGAGAGAAGAAGGGAAGAGAAGAAAGAGAGAAGATAGAACCAAACAGAACAATACAGATTCTCACATCGTAGCGGAAAACATATAATATCATATCAATGATCTTTACTGTAATGATCCAGAATTTAGAACAAATTAAATTGAGAATATTTAATTAATTTTAAATATTTGGACGGTAATTTAATTTGAATCCTCGATATAACTTTGATTTTGGCGATTAAATTATAAAATTTAATCTATTGAATACGGAATAAAAATTTAAATCTTCAATTTACAGTTGAAGAAAAATATTTCAAACGCTTGTAAAATTTTTTATTGAGAACACTGAAGATAACAGAAGCTTAAGAATTGAATTTCAAAGTGTTTCGTTCAGTTTTGAATTTATATCGTTTAAACTGAATTTAAAAATAGCCGTTCGAGGCACAGTCTCGAAATTTGACAAAACCAGTTCCATTGGGACCGTAATAGTTTGTTATTACCGGATTTCAAATTTCGTATTTATCGAAGTTGTTATGCGAGCATACGATATATATACGCGTTGAAATTTAATCAAATTCAATTTAAATTTAAATTTAAAAATTTAGTCTACATCAGTACTTTACCTCCCCATCAACATGCTGTAGCAAAGTAAATCGAACACGATCTATCATCCCCAAATCGCGCCTAAAATCACGACGATAATCGTTCAAAGTATGGCCGCGTTCCTCTATTTTAATTGCGAAAACAAATTTGCCAGAGAGAAAAATCAATGGCCGCGACAATATCAAAGTCCATTCCTCTAGTTCAAATTCGCGTCTCCCTCCATTCACCGTTCCTTTCTATTTCAAAAACGAAATTCACTGATGTTATGGTCGCGAGTTTCCCCTTCCCTTCAATTAATCTAGTATCAAAACTCGCCTGTCGATTTCAAATCTTCGCCTTTCGCGAATCGCGACTGAAACCACGATGGGCAGTGATTGGCGATTTATCAAAGGCGGCGACGTTGAGCTGGCGTGAAGGTCGCGGTGGCGTGTGATGGGGAAGTGCGGTTCACGTGCGATTCGAGGCGCGTTCGATTCTGGAGGAGCGTCAAGACCGGTGGAGCTCCACTTGATCGAAGTCGATGGTGATGGGGTTTCAGGCGAGTGATGAAAGACAGTGGAGCATCGCGCATGGCAGGAGGAATCGCGATCGATGGCGTGCTCGATTGGGTTGCGACGAGTTCGTCTCTGGCGTTCGCGGCAAGGCTGGAGTTCATCTCGACAGGGAGGCGACGCGTTCTGGAAGCTCGACGCGAGGGAGACTCTAGTAAATTACAAGATGGAGTTCTCTTAGGCAGTAAGGTATTTTTTTGTTTTTGTTTAAATTGAAATTCAAGTGATAACTAGAATTTTATATATGGCAGTTTACAAATGTATATAGATATATTTCAATGTTAAAATGAGGAAATTTTATATACAGTAAGTTTACAAAATATTTGATTTACAGAAATATATATATATATATATATATATATATATATATTTACTATTTAGTTTCAATTCACAAAGTTTAAATTCATATATACATAGATAAGAAAAAAAAGGGTTTTTTTAGTTAGATAAATTTATTAAACAGAATTGGATAATTTAAATTTTTAAACGAAGATTAGTTTGAATTTAATTTTTTGTTAAATAAATTTATTTAAGAGGGATTTGTTTAAGATTTAATCCTTTGATTTAAAATTAAATCATTAAGTTTAAAGTAAATCAATAATAGATTTAATTTGTTAAAATGCAATTTTATTGTTCGATTTATTTCGAATATTAATCGATAGTATAAAATGTTTATACAAGGTCTGAAATGGAGAAATGAACTGGAATGGAAAATTGGATTGCAAATTAAAAGTTAAGGTGAGATTTTTCTCACTCAAAGATATATTTTGAATTGCAGTTATTGATTGTGTTGATTGCTATTGATTGTGATATTAGATATAATAGGATATATCTACATATATAGCAATATATACATATTGGCATATGTATATATTGGATTGATGATTTCCCGCCTCGTATAGCGGATGAGACCCTATTGCGCCGTTAGTAAGCGGATTTTTATAAAACCCATATACCGCGATAATTCCGTACTGGAGCGGAATTGGTATTGTGCTAACATCTTTGGATGCAGGGAAACAGGTTGGAGGGATCCAACTGGATTCCTCAACTGTATTTATTTATTTACAGATGTTGATATATATTCTGTTATCATATGATGATATATGATGTTTGATGTTGTGATGGACTAATTGATGCGTTGCATCATCGGATTCAGTTTTGAAATTTAAAAATAACGACTTTTACTTTAAAAGGGTTTTTTAAGTGATTTTTGAAAATATACGTTTTATGGAATTTTTGAATTGATTTAAAAACGTTAAAATTTTTAAAGTTATAAAAGTTATAATTTTTAGTGAAATATAACCAACGTGTCGTTTTTGAAATAAAAGTCGATTTATTTATAAAATGGTTTAAGTTTGGATTTTTGAATAACTATAAACGATTTGTATAAAAAGATTTATAAAAATTGATATTTTATAAATCAAATATTGGAATTATAAAACGAGTTTTTATAAGTGTTAGAAATTTATAGATGTATAAATTGTGAAGTTAAAAAGAATGAAATTTATAGATGTATAAATTGTGAAGTTAAAAAGAATGAAATTTATAGATGTATAAATCGGGAAGTTAAAAGGAATGAAATTGTAGAATAGAAGATTTATAAGAAATTAACTTATAAATTGGATTTTTGCCTTCAAATGAAATATTGGTCGAATTTGTTAATAAAGGAGATTTACAAATCGAAGTTGTTATAAAATAGAAATAGAATTTATAAACGTTGTTTTATAAATTCAAAATCAATTGAATTTGATACATTAAATATAGAAGATTATCAAAGGAGATATATTCGCGATTTTGGATAGCGAATTATTATTGAAATAAAACGTGTAGAAAATAGTGAAATGTAATTAGTGAAGTATATTCACGATTTTGGACAGTGAATATATTGTTAAGTAAAATAGATATGTTTTGGGAAAGTGATATTTAAGAGGAAGTTAATTGTTTTAACGATGTTTTGAAATTGTTATATATCGAAATCATAGATTTCAACATTCATTGTTGAAATAGACGTTTTCGAGAAGTAGAAGGAAATGGTGGACTATAACACTGTTGTTATAGTAAATGATTTCCGAAAGGAAATGTTTTATATAGTATTGGGATTTATATATCTATCTTAATTTTCGAATCCCTATACTAGTGATTTTGAGTCGTCGTAACGATGTTTTACGTAACATTCGTTTTGACTCAAATAAATGTTGTTATAGTAAATGTTTTCCTTAAAGAAGGAATATATACTTAATATTGATTTAAGTATATCGGATATTTTCCAAGTGTTGAAAATAAAAGATTTGTGGAATACTTATTATTAAATAAGTAAGGAAATACTTTCCAATATGAAATGAACGTTTTGAGAATTTATCTTCTTAAAGATAAATCGAAAGTGAATATGTGAAATCGATTGAAAATCGTATATCAGTAGATATTTTGAAAGATATAAATTCACTATGGAATTTATAAAAGGAGAGGGAAACTGTTTAGAAAAATAAACGTTGATTTATTTTAAAAGTGTGGAAATTTTATATCTAGTAAAGATATTTTTGAAGATGAAATAATTTGGGAAATTTATTTGGAATCTGATGATGTTGCGCATCTTTATTGATAGTTAAATAACCGACTATCAATAATTACCTTGAATAGGTATTTGTTGTGAATTGGATGAATTTGAATGCCACACTTATTTTTAAATAATCGCTCACTATTCGGGTTAGCCGGGAAAGGACCATGGGGTCGTATAACCCATTCCGAATATGTGATACGTCGTTATGAATCGCATTTGAAGACCGGTGTTGAAGACCGGATATTTTTGAAAACGGAAGGATTACCGTCGAGTTACTCTACATCGACTGATCTTCAATTTAGAGGTTTTATCACCCTTAGTGACGGGAAGTCCTGACGTGATTGAAAATTATCCGGATATGCAAGGGCTTCGTGAGAAGTGCCTTCGGTTCTGTTCGATCCCGGAACAGACTTGTATGGATTGTATGTCTGACGTTACAATTTGAGATATAAAGCTGATTTCTTTCAAATACATTTCTGTTAGTGGCGGAGAATTTATTCTCTTAGCTTAACACCCTTCTCTGAGACGTACGAGCTCAGAGGTTATGTAGTTGAAATTTATCAGCGATATATCCCAATTTGGTAACGTGGCATACTGAGTGTTGCTGTGAAATGATCAGTGTTTGATCATTTGTGATATGATCATTTGTTTGATCTTATATCTTTGTGATCATAGGTTGATCATTTTGTTTGACCCGAAGCATGGCTTTGTAGAAAGCGTAGCTTTGTGGACGAGACTTCATCGAGCCTCACACCCCGGAAATGGTCAAAACAGGAAGGATGCAGCAAGGTTCTAGGGAGTAGCGCCCCTTAGTGTATGTCATTCCTTCTGGATAAAGGTGGTATCAT
This sequence comes from Allium fistulosum, assembly GCA_030737815.1. Classification (NCBI taxonomy): domain Eukaryota; kingdom Viridiplantae; phylum Streptophyta; class Magnoliopsida; order Asparagales; family Amaryllidaceae; genus Allium; species Allium fistulosum. The sequence goes on from CM060904.1 coordinate 1,137,406,047, forward strand.
GGTATGGAGCCCAGATACTTAACCTCTGTGGTTGCTGCAAATTTATTACTTTGTGGTTGTTGCGAATCGGGGATCCTCGGGAAGATCGGTGACGATCGGGGGATGGCATACGCGTGTCAGTAGTTACCTATTTTTGCAGAGGTAACCCGGCCTTGTGTTGGCAGAGATCTAACCGTAATGTTAGGTTATTTCTCGGGTCGTCTATTCTAGGGACGTACCCATCGTGGAAGAGGAAGTTCCTTAGCCTGACCATTTGTTGGAAATCCAAAGAAACAATACGAGCCTTGTACGGTTTTAGTTGTAGAACCTGCCATTTAATATGGTAGCTATAGCAAGCATACTATAATGGTACCTATGCTGGCTAAGATTTATATTCTACTTTCGAAATGTTTTCTACACTATGCACTAATAATAATATCAAAAAGAATTTGATTTTTGCGTAGTAAGCATCTTTGACTATCATAAGAAGAAATCTCCTCCAAGTCTGCGTTTGCTTTGTGTGTGTGGCGGGAGGTCTTATGGTAGTTTCATTTTCCAAAAGCATTGCGAAATTTACTTTAAATTTTTTTTCTGTTGTTTATTCTAAAGATAAACTGTTTTACGATCTCACACCAGTCACCATGACTGACTCGGAGTTTATTGTTCCCTTCTAAACTCTGGGTGCCCACCAATTTCCACACGGGCAGCCTAGAGTTATATTATCAGGATATTCTGGAGCTTTGGAGATAAGCTGGATGTCGAGACGTAGTATTTGTATCTGATATTATTTATTCCGCTGTGTATTCTGTATGAGGACAAGTTATATAACTGTCCATCGTTGTATATTGACTCTGATTGATGTATGTATAAAATGATATAGTTCTTTGTTTAAAGATTATTCATTTACCTATTATATGTTGTTCCGCTGCGATATGTGAGATTCTGATATTGTTTTCTGTTCTGATGTTGTTCTTTTTTCTTCTTTCTTCTCCTCTTTTCTTCTTCTTCTACCTTTTTCTTCTTTCTTAAACCCTCACTATTGGAGTTTCCGGCACTCGATTGCTCGGCAGTCGATAAAGTGAGTATCGATGTCGAATTTTCGAAAGTCGAAAAATCCCGTATGTGACAGCGTGGTATCAGAGCATATGGTTAAGCGACAACCCTGCTCTGTTGGGTGTTACTCATTAGAGATAGAGTCAGTAGTACTCTAGAATGAGTTGAGTGTAATAATAGATATGAGCGCGTATTTGTTAGTGAATATAAAAAAATTGTTTTATATTGTGATGATTGATTTGTTGAGTGGTATATGGATTCTGGTCAATACGAGTAATTAACGATCATTGATAGGGATCTCTAAACACTCGAATAGAACAATTCGGCACAGTATTGTTTTAAAATAGGGTAAATGAGATAATTTTGCCCAAAACTATTTTTGTATATAAAAGAAATGATTTTCTGTAAATGATTACAGTATATGGTTGCATGGTTGTTAGGAAGTAATAATATTGAAATGTTATCATTATATGAAATTGGATAAGAAATTCAAATCGTAACCCCAAAGTTAAGAAATAAATTCATATACAAATGAAATTTGAGAATATAAATTATAATGGTGACTTATAATTTAAAACGGGATTCCAGAGAAGTTTTTGGAAATGTTTTGAAAAGAATTTGAAAGTTTTGAGGATTGGAAAGTTTAAATTCCTTTTTGATTTGAAAATGAATTTCAAAGGTTTTGAAAAATGTTCTGAAGGGATGAAAGCTCTAAACTCTTTTCGGTCGCTGGAAAATAATCCCGATGATGATGGCCACATCATTAGAATTCATTTTCGGGTTTCCAAAAGAGGAATTGCTGCCAAATTGTTTTAAATGGAAGTGTTTGGAAAATTGGGTTTTGTTTTGGAAATTCAAAGGATAATTTGAATTGTTTTCAAAATGATTTTGAAATGTTGGTAAACTCTGGAATGCTATATAAAAATATTTATGAGAATAATAAATGAGTTGATAACTTATACAATTTGTTGTGAATTTAGATTGAATAAATTTAACTTAAGGAATTTTAAGTTGAATTAAAGTAAGTATAAGTGAATCAATAAAAATCCCAGTGGTAATTTTTGAATATAAGTTGTATAACTTATAAAATGAGAAAATGAAAGTGAAATAAATGATGTTTAATGGGAATATAACTTAAGAAATGATGAATGAATTTGATTTTGGGTATCAAAATTTATTACTGAAATGAATATGAACTTGAGTTATATAAGTGAAATTCAACTTGAAATGTTAAGTGAATTATCAATTGAATAAATAAATGTATTGGATGTTAATCAATCTAATGAAAGTAAATTGATATGGAAGAATGAATGTAAGTGTAAATTCATCAAAGCTAATTGAAAGGTGTGGAACCAAATTGAATGCTAAAATTTATTTTGAAATTGTAAGTAAGTAAGACTGAATTGAATTCAGATTTGTGGAAAACAAAGTGAACTATTAAACTAAAATTAGTAAGTGAAGCTAATTGAATGAAGTGAATAAGATTAAAACTGAATGTTGAAACCAAATTTGAATAAATGAATTAGAATCTGTGATAAATTAGTAAATGAAACTAATCTAAAATAGTGCAGTTGAATGAAAGATAGTTGATAAACATTCAATATTCAGAATAGAAGGTAAAATTTAATTCAAATGGAATTGAAATGTAAAGATTGAACGAAATTGAATATGCAACTTCAATAGTAAGCTAAAAATATATAAGCAGTTATATTGAAAATTTTGTAACAGAATTTGCAAAATGATTTGAATGTGTAACTAGATATTATGGCTAGTAGGACATACAGGTGTTATAAAAGAAATTGGAATTTTGATTTCGAAGATAATTTGAATTGCTCGAAAAAGGTATGTATTTAAATTTGAATATGAGATTTGATGACTTATTTCTCTAGCCGCTTGGCTTTTTCTTTTTCTTTTTGAAATCTGAGAGTCCGTAGGGACGTTTTGTAGTCGTACCGTATTAGCCGCGCAAAGGAGACGCTGGCGAAATTTTTCGGAAATTTAGGGCGTTAGAAAATTATTGAGAAATTTTGAAAGTTTAAAATTTGAATTTGAATTTGAAATTTGAATTTTGAAGTAAACAATGCTGTTTGAAACTTATAATTTGAGTTGGAAAATTTAGTTGAATTGATAACGAATCTTTAATAGAAAGATTTGTTTTGAAAATTTGATAAAACTATTAGAGGTTGAAGAATAGTAGACGAGTTAAGGACTTTTTCTTCTTGACTTGGAATTTCGGGACGAAATTCTTTTAAGGAGGGAAGTTTGTAATGACCCAGAATTTTGAACAAATTAAATTGAGAATATTTAATTAATTTTAAATATTTGGACGGTAATTTAATTTGAATCCTCGATATAACTTTGATTTTGGCGATTAAATTATAAAATTTAATCTATTGAATACGAAATAAAAATTTAAATCTTCAATTTACAGTTGAAGAAAAATATTTCAAACGCTTGTAAAAATTTTTATTGAGAACACTGAAGATAACAGAAGCTTCAGAATTGAATTTCAAAGTGTTTCGTTCAGTTTTGAATTTATATCGTTTAAACTGAATTTAAAAATAGCCATTCGAGGCACAGTCTCGAAATTTGATGAAACCAGTTCCATTGGGACCGTAATAGTTTGTTATTACCGGATTTCAAATTTCGTATTTATCGAAGTTGTTATGCGAGCATACGATATATATACGCGTTGAAATTTAATCAAATTCAATTTAAATTTAAATTTAAAAATTTAGTCTACATCAGTACTTTACCTCCCCATCAACATGCTGTAGCAAAGTAAATCGAACACGATCTATCATCCCCAAATCGCGCCTAAAATCACGACGATAATCGTTCAAAGTATGGCCGCGTTCCTCTATTTTAATTGCGAAAACAAATTTGCCAGAGAGAAAAATCAATGGCCGCGACAATATCAAAGTCCATTCCTCTAGTTCAAATTCGCGTCTCCCTCCATTCACCGTTCCTTTCTATTTCAAAAACGAAATTCGCTGATGTTATGGTCGCGAGTTTCCCCTTCCCTTCAATTAATCTAGTATCAAAACTCGCCTGTCGATTTCAAATCTTCGCCTTTCGCGAATCGCGACTGAAACCACGATGGGCAGTGATTGGCGATTTATCAAAGGCGGCGACGTTGAGCTGGCGTGAAGGTCGCGGTGGCGTGTGATGGGGAAGTGCGGTTCACGTGCGATTCGAGGCGCGTTCGATTCTGGAGGAGCGTCAAGACCGGTGGAGCTCCACTTGATCGAAGTCGATGGTGATGGGGTTTCAGGCGAGTGATGAAAGACAGTGGAGCATCGCGCATGGCAGGAGGAATCGCGGTCGATGGCGTGCTCGATTGGGTTGCGACGAGTTCGTCTCTGGCGTTCGCGGCAAGGCTGGAGTTCATCTCGACAGGGAGGCGACGCGTTCTGGAAGCTCGACGCGAGGGAGACTCTAGTAAATTACAAGATGGAGTTCTCTTAGGCAGTAAGGTATTTTTTTGTTTTTGTTTAAATTGAAATTCAAGTGATAACTAGAATTTTATATATGGCAGTTTACAAATGTATATAGATATATTTCAATGTTAAAATGAGGAAATTTTATATACAGTAAGTTTACAAAATATTTGATTTACAGAAATATATATATATATATATATATATATATTTACTATTTAGTTTCAATTCACAAAGTTTAAATTCATATATACATAGATAAGAAAAAAAAGGGTTTTTTTAGTTAGATAAATTTATTAAACAGAATTGGATAATTTAAATTTTTAAAGGAATATTAGTTTGAATTTAATTTTTTGTTAAATAAATTTATTTAAGAGGGATTTGTTTAAGATTTAATCCTTTGTTTTAAAATTAAATCATTAAGTTTAAAGTAAATCAATAATAGATTTAATTTGTTAAAATGGAATTTTATTGTTCGATTTATTTCGAATATTAATCGATAGTATAAAATGTTTATACAAGGTCTGAAATGGAGAAATGAACTGGAATGGAAAATTGGATTGCAAATTAAAAGTTAAGGTGAGATTTTTCTCACTCAAAGATATATTTTGAATTGCAGTTATTGATTGTGTTGATTGCTATTGATTGTGATATTAGATATAATAGGATATATCTATATATATAGCAATATATACATATTGGCATATGTATATATTGGATTGATGATTTCCCGCCTCGTATAGCGGATGAGACCCTATTGCGCCGTTAGTAAGCGGATTTTTATAAAACCCATATACCACGATAATTCCGTACTAGAGCGGAATTGGTATTGTGCTAACATCTTTGGATGCAGGGAAACAGGTTGGAGGGATCCAACTGGATTCCTCAACTGTATTTATTTATTTACAGATGTTGATATATATTCTGTTATCATATGATGATATATGATGTTTGATGTTGTGATGGACTAATTGATGCGTTGCATCATCGGATTCAGTTTTGAAATTTAAAAATAACGACTTTTACTTTAAAAGGGTTTTTAAAGTGATTTTTGAAAATATACGTTTTATGGAATTTTTGAATTGATTTAAAAACGTTAAAATTTTTAAAGTTATAAAAGTTATAATTTTTAGTGAAATATAACCAACGTGTCGTTTTTGAAATAAAAGTCGATTTATTTATAAAATGGTTTAAGTTGGGATTTTTGAATAACTATAAACGATTTGTATAAAAAGATTTATAAAAATTGATATTTTATAAATCAAATATTGGAATTATAAAACGAGTTTTTATAAGTGTTAGAAATTTATAGATGTATAAATTGTGAAGTTAAAAAGAATGAAATTTATAGATGTATAAATTGTGAAGTTAAAAAGAATGAAATTTATAGATGTATAAATCGGGAAGTTAAAAGGAATGAAATTGTAGAATAGAAGATTTATAAGAAATTAACTTATAAATTGGATTTTTGCCTTCAAATGAAATATTGGTCGAATTTGTTAATAAAGGAGATTTACAAATCGAAGTTGTTATAAAATAGAAATAGAATTTATAAACGTTGTTTTATAAATTCAAAATCAATTGAATTTGATACATTAAATATAGAAGATTATCAAAGGAGATATATTCGCGATTTTGGATAGCGAATTATTATTGAAATAAAACGTGTAGAAAATAGTGAAATGTAATTAGTGAAGTATATTCACGATTTTGGACAGTGAATATATTGTTAATTAAAATAGATATGTTTTGGGAAAGTGATATTTAAGAGGAAGTTAATTGTTTTAACGATGTTTTAAAATTGTTATATATCGAAATCATAGATTTCAACATTCATTGTTGAAATAGACGTTTTTGAGAAGTAGAAGGAAATGGTGGACTATAACACTGTTGTTATAGTAAATGATTTCCGAAAGGAAATGTTTTATATAGTATTGGGATTTATATATCTATCTTAATTTTCGAATCCCTATACTAGTGATTTTGAGTCGTCGTAACGATGTTTTACGTAACATTCGTTTTGACTCAAATAAATGTTGTTATAGTTAATGTTTTCCTTAAAGAAGGAATATATACTTAATATTGATTTAAGTATGTCGGATATTTTCCAAGTGTTGAAAATAAAAGATTTGTGGAATACTTATTATTAAATAAGTAAGGAAATACTTTCCAATATGAAATGAACGTTTTGAGAATTTATCTTCTTAAAGATAAATCGAAAGTGAATATGTGAAATCGATTGAAAATCGTATATCAGTAGATATTTTGAAAGATATAAATTCACTATGGAATTTATAAAAGGAGAGGGAAACTGTTTAGAAAAATAAACGTTGATTTATTTTTGAAGTGTGGAAATTTTATATCTAGTAAAGATATTTTTGAAGATGAAATAATTTGGGAAATTTATTTGGAATCTGATGATGTTGCGCATCTTTATTGATAGTTAAATAACCGACTATCAATAATTACCTTGAATAGGTATTTGTTGTGAATTGGATGAATTTGAATGCCACACTTATTTTTAAATAATCGCTCACTATTCGGGTTAGCCGGGAAAGGACCATGGGGTCGTATAACCCATTCCGAATATGTGATACGTCGTTATGAATCGCATTTGAAGACCGGTGTTGAAGACCGAATATTTTTGAAAACGGAAGGATTACCGTCGAGTTACTCTACATCGACTGATCTTCGATTTAGAGGTTTTATCACCCTTAGTGACGGGAAGTCCTGACGTGATTGAAAATTATCCGGATATGCAAGGGCTTCGTGAGAAGTGCCTTCGGTTCTGTTCGATCCCGGAACAGACTTGTATGGATTGTATGTCTGACGTTACAATTTGAGATATAAAGCTGATTTCTTTCAAATACATTTCTGTTGGTGGCAGAGAATTTATTCTCTTAGCTTAACACCCTTCTCTGAGACGTACGAGCTCAGAGGTTATGTAGTTGAAATTTATCAGCGATATATCCCAATTTGGTAACGTGGCATACTGAGTGTTGCTGTGAAATGATCAGTGTTTGATCATTTGTGATATGATCATTTGTTTGATCTTATATCTTTGTGATCATAGGTTGATCATTTTGTTTGACCCGAAGCATGGCTTTGTAGAAAGCGTAGCTTTGTGGACGAGACTTCATCGAGCCTCACACCCCGGAAATGGTCAAAACAGGAAGGATGCAGCAAGGTTCTAGGGAGTAGCGCCCCTTAGTGTATGTCATTCCTTCTGGATAAAGGTGGTATCATGGTATAGAGCCCAGATACTTAACCTCTGTGGTTGCTGCAAATTTATTACTTTGTGGTTGTTGCGAATCGGGGATCCTCGGGAAGATCGGTGACGATCGAGGGATGGCATACGCGTGTCAGTAGTTACCTATTTTTGCAGAGGTAACCCGGCCTTGTGTTGGCAGAGATCTAACCGTAATGTTAGGTTATTTCTCGGGTCATCTATTCCAGGGACGTACCCATCGTGGAAGAGGAAGTTCCTTAGCCTGACCATTTGTTGGAAATCCAAAGAAACAATACGAGCCTTGTACGGTTTTAGTTGTAGAACCTACCATTTAATATGGTAGCTATAGCAAGCATACTATAATGGTACCTATGCTGGCTAAGATTTATATTTTACTTTCGAAATGTTTTCTACACTATGCACTAATAATAATATCAAAAAGAATTTGATTTTTGCGTAGTAAGCATCTTTGACTATCATAAGAAGAAATCTCCTCCAAGTCTGCGTTTGCATTGTGTGTGTGGCGGGAGGTCTTATGGTAGTTTCATTTTCCAAAAGCATTGCGAAATTTACTTTAAAATTTTTTTCTGTTGTTTATTCTAAAGATAAACTGTTTTACGATCTCACACCAGTCACCATGACTGACTCGGAGTTTATTGTTCCCTTCTAAACTCTGGGTGCCCACCAATTTCCACACGGGCAGCCTAGAGTTATATTATCAGGATATTCTGGAGCTTTGGAGATAAGCTGGATGTCGAGACGTAGTATTTGTATCTGATATTATTTATTCCACTGTGTATTCTGTATGAGGACAAGTTATATAACTGTCCATCGTTGTATATTGACTCTGATTGATGTATGTATAAAATGATATAGTTCTTTGTTTAAAGATTATTCATTTACCTATTATATGTTGTTCCGCTGCGATATGTGAGATTCTGATATTGTTTTCTGTTCTGATGTTGTTCTTTTTTCTTCTTTCTTCTCCTCTTTTCTTCTTCTTCTACCTTTTTCTTCTTTCTTAAACCCTCACTATTGGAGTTTCCGGCACTCGATTGCTCGGCAGTCGATAAAGTGAGTATCGATGTTGAATTTTCGAAAGTCGAAAATTTCGGTATGTGACATTTACAAAACAGAAACTGTATATACATACATCAATCAGAGTTCAACAATCAATCACACATCATCGGCTTGGACAGTTATAATAACATGTCCTTATAATTACCGATAATATACAACAACTAAGCAGCGGATAATAAACAGATACGTGTATACGAAAATGAAGATCTTCAGCTCGCCTGCTGAAGCTCCAAAAGCATCAAATCTGAACCTGTAAATATACTCGGTCTGACCCGAGCATTGAAAGGAAAGAATGCCCGGATCGGTCTAGTAAACCAGCGTGAGAAACACACTCAACAGAATTTATGAGATTACCAAAACTTTTCCCTTCAAAACAAAGTATCTCGTACTACATGCCCACACATAAACACGGACATGTTTTTACCTTACAATAAATAAAACCTTTCATATCAAATCGTCTGATATTATACTAGTGTCTAGTATACAAATAAAATTAATCATAGCCGAAATTGTTACCATTATTAAATTCCAGCATATAGCCCAAAATGGGTAATACAATCAAAATGGCAGGTACGTAGAGGAGTTTGGATTTCCATACAAATGACCAGGTGAAGGGACTACCATCCGATGGGTACACCTCTAGATGGATGTCCAGAGGCACAGAACATCTGCCCTCTACCAACACAAGACCGGCCTATCTCTGTAACTAGGTAGTACCGAATATGTCATCCCTCGGTCGTTACCGACCTTTTCCGAGGGCTGTAACAACCCGCATATTTATCGATTTTATATTTAAATATTTTATCGTTAGTCGGATGTTAGTCCGAAAAGCTACTTTTTGCATACGGTCAAATTAGGACTCGAGACCACCTCCATTGAGTTCAAAATGACGTTTGCGATCTTTTTGAGTGTAAACTTCGATATGTTTGGAGTTAGTGAAATTCTCGCTACATTTTCCCGCTTGTGACCTAGGTTTGGACTGCACCTTCTTTAGTTCAGCCCAACCCTCTTCCTCACTTCATTCACCATTTGTTTTAACATTCAAGCTTCATCAAAATGGTGGTGGGAAGTGGAAATTAAAACTCCAAACTCAAATTCTATTGCAATTCCAACATTCAACTCCAAATTCAAGAAGAAGATAGTGGATTCAAGCTTTGGATTACTTCTCCTTGCTTTAAATCTCCATCTTCATCCATTTTAGTGAAAAGGTGAGATTTTTGATCTCACATCTTGCCTATAACTATCATTGGACTGTTGGGAATGATTCCCTATCACTTGTGCATGTGCATTTGCATTTGGTTTGGATTGAATTGGTGAAAAACCCAATTTTTAGTGCTTTGGCAAAATTCTGGGCTTAGGTCGTTCGGGTTTTGAGAAGACAGGCCTGCAAATTGCCGTTTTGGGCTTAGGTCGTTCGCCTTGAGTTAGGTCGTAGGTCGCTTGGCACTTAGGTCGTAGGTCGTTCTGCACTAGGTCGTTGGCCCTAGGTCGCTCGATCTTACCTACCCATTAGGTCGCACCTCTTTAGGTCGCGCCTTACCTTAACTCGACCGTGTTAGGTCGCTCACCCCACTAGGTCGCACCACTGATAGGTCGCGTGCTTGGTAGGTCGTTCCATTTTAGGTCGTTCGGCCTTAAGTCGTTTGCAGTTAGGTCGTTCGACCTTATATGCTCACATTAGCTCGTTCGGAGATAGGTCGCGTGTCTTTAGGTCGCGAGCTTTAGGTCGCATGTCTTTAGGTCGCGAGCTTTAGGTCGCGTGTCTTTAGGTCGCGAGCTTTAGGCCGCGTGTCTTTAGGTCGCGAGTTTTAGGTCGCGTGTCTTTAGGTCGCGAGCTTTAGGTCGCGAGTTTTAGGTCGCGTGTCCTTAGGTCGCGAGTCTCTTTTCCTTAGGTCGTTAGACCTTATTTTCCTTAGGTCGCTAGGCCTTGCTTCGCTTAGGTCGTTGGACCTCATATCCCTTAGGTCGCTCGACCTGTCTTCCACTTAGGTCGTAGGTCGCATGACCCATTAGGTCGCATGGCCCCTTAGGTCGTTTGGCTTCACGAGGTCGAACACCGTAGCAGGGGCGTTGCCCCCGCACCCCCACCTAGGGGGTTGCCACCCCCTTGGACCCCCCTCCGTAGGGGATCTTACCTGAAAAACATTCAACAGAAATTCCTACTTTGATGGTTTTGGGATTGATTTCTTTGGACTTTACTCACGTCTTCGAACGTGAATTTATGTAATTCGATTTGTTTCAACAATCGTTTTGTGACTTGTCACTCTAAAGATATGAAGGTTTCAATACTAGTAGTAAATATCAAATCTCTTTCATCAAAACGATTTCAACTCTATTTTATTACAAAGCTCTTTTTCCTAAACCGTTTTCCAATCTATTAGTATATACAAGTCTTTACTTCACTCGGATGAGAAATCGAATTAAACGACTTAGTAAAACGAGTGGTATGAAACGCTTGCGTTCACTTCGTCGGTTAGCTCTTGGGCTTGTTCGATTGAACCCTCTTGTGACAATTTTTTAGTGAAGATCTACAGTTTGTTCGTAAATATTTAAGTTAAGCAAGTGGTTATGGGACATGAAGCTAAACTCATATATTTACTAGCTTAGTGTGATTGACACTTCTTGATGATCAATGACGATCATTTTCGTGATTTAGACTAGCAATGTGTGATGTCTCTTTGATTCGGTTCATTGGACGTTAGCTGTACGATGTCGTTGTTCCGTTTTATTGTGATTTGGATCATCGGACGTTACGTTGTACGACGTCGTTGTTCCATTTTACTATGTGTTGGATCATCGGGTGTTACATTGTACGACATCGTTGTTCTTTCTTTCATCGTGTGTTGGTTCATCGGACGTTACGCTGTACGACGTTGTTGTTCCATTTTCCTATGGGTTGGTTCATCGGATGTTACGCTGTAGGACATCGTTGTTCCTTTTTATGATGCTTGGGTTCATCGGACGTTACGCTGTACGACGTCGTTGTTCCTATTTATTGCGTCTTTGGATCATCGGACGTTACGCTGTACGACGTCGTTGCTCCGAATTATGTGATTTCCGGATTTCTTGTGTTGGTTTCTAGAATTTGTGCTTCACCAATTTTCGTGGTTTTCTATTGATAAGTTTTATCAATTTTTGTGCATTGGTGAATTTGTGGGTCATTGACTTGTTATGAATACAAGTTTAGGGTATGATACCCTATTTTATCTTTGAGAAGATTCTTGTGATATTGATTAATCTCATGTTGATTTTCAATTGCATACTTATAGTAGTATGCCATTATGGTTATTACATGTTCATGTCATGTCTTTTATTTTGTACCATATCATCTGATATTTATAGCTAGACTGATCCGTTTATTATTTTCTTATAAATAATACTCGGGTCAGACCGAGATGTTACATGTGCTTCTGCTTGACTTCTCTTCTGGGATTACTCTAACTTTTGGCTAACTACTTAGATTAGTAGTTTTTGTTGTATACATTTGAGATATAGACTCCGTGATGTATACTTATCCTTTTGTGTAGCTTGTAGCTATTCTTTTGTATTATCGTGGATCTTTCAGACCACTACTCTGATGTACACTTTCATGTGTTATATGTTCATATCTTTTTCCGCCATTGTGATATGAATGTCTGTGACTGACTTATGTTATGTTTATTTCTTTGTTTGTTTCCGAAGATTATATATAGCCATTGTGTGATAGCTTTGAGTTTGTATCGGTATGTCGGATTTCCTCCTTAAATGAAATGCATGCTATACTATCTGACATATCGGTGCTCGCACAAAGAAATTACATGGATGGTCGCTCCTCAATAGCCTTATTCTCCGTGCTAGTTGACAGCATTACTCCGTAGTGTTCTTGGCTAGTATGGGTATAGAGGTGGGGCGTCACAAGGGCCCTCATAGCATACAAACCACAATAATTTACATCCCGAACGTCATAGCGGAAAGAAATATATCTAGAAGAGGATGACCATATCCTAATTGGGAATGACCCACTTAGCCTTGCCGCATCTAACCCTGTTTCGGTCATTTCCGGTTTCTAAGGCCAAAGAGGTAACGATTACCTTTCGCATATCATATCACTTTTGTAACGACCCGGAGTTTTCGAACCCGAAAATTCCAGATAGTTATGAAAAAGAAGAAAGAGATTGAAGAAGAAGAAGAAGATCAGAAACATCAACATCTCACATTCGCAGCGGATAAAATATAATAATAAATAATAACAGTTTACAAAACAATATTATATCTGTCGATTACATTTTAATACATCAGAGTTACACATTTATACAGACACTGGATATACACAATTATCAGGCCTCAGATATACAATAATATAACACAGTAGAAACACTCCATACGTTCTTGCCATCCAGCTCGACTCCTGAGCTCCAGAACGTCCTTACCTGAAAATCTGTAATACTCGGTCTGACCCGAGCATTACATCAAAGTAACACCCGGGTCAGGCTGGAAACCAGCGTGAGTAAACCCATATAACATGAAATACTAATCCAATTAAAAAGGAAACCTGGGTAACTCGAACTTCACTACGAGTTCATTACTTGTTGTGCTCAACACTTATGACTCAAATACTAAGTATTCCAACTTAGTTCAACAGTTCATAATTATTACATTCCAGCCAATTGACATCACATATCAATTTATATATATAATCGAAGTGGTTTCGGGTATTAATTAATACCCGACTCCTGTCTCTTCGAATCCAATGTCATCTTAACCCAAGTTATTCAAATGAAATACAATTCAAACTTTAAATACAGGGTGTCACTGTTTTAACCCAAACATATTATATCACACAACATTCCATATCACATACCGAAGATATCAACTAATCTAAGGCATACAATATCATTCAATCATTCATAGCAAGATTAATCAACCCTACCATCTCTAATTAATTCAATTAACCACAAATGCATTAAATTAATTACTTCAATTACTTTTAAATCCTGCATACTTAACATAAATTAATTACCAACCAATTAATTAATCATCCCTTAATTATCCGTCTTAATTAATCATCCCTGATTAATTACTCTTTAGTTACATTAAGTAATTACCCTTTAATAAATTAATTATTTATAAAACTAAATTTAAAATATAATAAATATATATATATATATAAATATATAAAATATATTAATACAACACAAATGACAAATGTAAGTAAATGAATAAGGTTTAATGACAAGTGTAATTAAGTTACTTAACAATTTAACAAGTGTCACATATTTCCTTTAAATTTTATTTAATAAATAAATAATTAAATATATCAGCTTATGTATCCCTACTCTCCTCTTTTCTCTTATCACTTTTAAATTCAAAGAAAAAAATGAAAACCTGTCACAAACCTGAAACAAAAACCAGAAAAAATTATAATAATAAACCCAACAAAGCCATTAGCAAATTCAAACCAAGTATTCAACTCAAACAGTAAGCAAGATTCAAACTCTAGAAATAAATCAAACAAGATCATCTCAGATTTAAAGCAGGAGCAACTCGACTAAGATTCCCAGTTCAAAGATCAAATTCCTCCAACAGGGATCCGTTCAAATAAAAAAAATACAAGTTTCAGATTAAGTTAAAAACCTGTTCTGCTTCTCTGTTGTGTCAGGTGAGTAAAACTGATACACAAAAAAATCTAGAATCTGCATATGTATATGATGTTTATGATATATATATTTGTATGTTTGTTGTGAAAGACATTTGTATAAAGGATCATTGTGCCTGCATGTGATATATATGTGTTCTCTGTTCTTATGTCAGGTTTCATTTTCATTAGAAAAATTCATATCTTCACATACAATAGATTTTAGGCTAGGATTTGTAAAGAGAAAATGTCTCTAACGATGTATTAAAATGTAATCGACAGATATAATATTGTTTTGTAAACTGTTATTATTTATTATTATATTTTATCCGCTGCGAATGTGAGATGTTGATGTTTCTGATCTTCTTCTTCTTCTTCAATCTCTTTCTTCTTTTTCATAACTATCTGGAATTTTCGGGTTCGAAAACTCCGGGTCGTTACAACTTTTGAATGCCACATTCGCCATTTCCGTTGAATACTAATTGCCTTTCACAAAAATACAACCCTTGAGCTCGTACGTCTCAAGGAAGGGTGTTATGCTAAGAGAAGTTGCCTTCTCCGCCACCAATCAGATGTATGTTTGTAAAAACCAATGTACGTAATCTCAGAAAATGCAATGTCATACATTCATCCATACAAGTTGTCCAGGAACAGGACAAACCGAAGGTACTCTCATACCACATCCTGTCGGGAAATCCCTAGGATTAGTAGCGAATAGTCCTTGCATTGGATATTTCATAACGAAGAGACTACTGCTACTATATGTATATTGGGATTTTAACCCCAAATGATCAACAAGCAGTCCTTCACTATGAAAATCCTAAACATCAATATCATCGGCCAACCTGCACAATCGTCGTATAAATGTTGGTCCGAAGTGGTTTTCAGATAGATCAGATTCCAGTCTCTTCGCACCAACAACGCAAAAGCGTTTCTCAACCTCACACAGAAACTAAGTCTCATAGACTTATCACGTCTCCAACTTTCAACTTGCTATCCTTCGGCCAAGAAGGAAGCTCGATAGATTGGAGTAATACTCTGCACTACAGAATCAACATCCTCAACAAAAACGATAATCAAGCCTACAAAGATGGCCACGTACTAAGTGTATGACTAAATAGTTCCCACATCAAGTCGAGGAATTAAAAATGGCCAAATTTGATAGTCGGTTATTTAACTATCAAAGTAACAAACAAATATTTAGCACCATAAGCAATCACTAGGCACTTTTAATTAATCTTTTATTAATTAAATCACTTTCCAAATATTCACTTCAAAATATCTTTAAAAGGATATATTCTCAAACCATTTCAATATTCTATATGTGGAAAACATTTCCATATTCTTATTTAATAATAAGTAATTCACAATTCTTTTTATTTTCAACACTTTGAAAATATCACATATACTTAAATCATGATTAAGTATATATTTTATTCTTTAAGGAAAACATTCTCTTAAACGTATTTTTTTGGGTCAAAACGAATGTTGAGTAAAACATCGTTACGACAACCCAAAATCATTAGTATAGGGATTCGATAATTAGATAGACATATAAATCCCATATACTATACAAAACATCTTCTTTCGAAAACCATTTACTATAACAACAGTGTTATAGTCCATGCTTTCCTTACTTCTCGAAAACGTCTATTTCAACAATGAATGTTGAAATCTATGTATTCGATACTTAACACATTTTAAAACATCTTCAAACCATTTAACTCCATTTAAAATATCACTTTTCAAAAACATTTATTCAACTTAAAGGATTATTCATTGTCCAAACTCGTGAATATAATTCCTTAACCAAATTCATTATTTCTACATAATTATTACAGGATTATCCACTGTCCAAAATCATGAATGAAATTCCTCTAATTAAACTTTCAAATTTAACTTATCAAAATAAGTTGATTTCACATTTATAAAACAATGTTTATAATTCACATTTCTATTTTATAAAAACTTCACTTTATAAAATTCCTTTACTGACAAAGTCCATTTATCTCATTTATATGCCAAAATCCGATTATAAGTTAATTACTTATAATTCTCTTTATTTACAAATTCATTCTTTTTATAACTTCATAAATTATAAATCTTATTCACTTATAAAATCCATTTATAACTCATTTTAACACTTATAAAATCCTTTACAATTCCATCATTTTTATTTATAAAATATCAATTTTATAAATCTTATATATAAACCGTTTATAATAAATCAAAATTCTCAATTTTAACTTAACTTGCAAAATACATAATTTTTATAACATAAAATTATAACTTTTATTTATTTAAAATAAATCCATTTCTTTAACAATTCAAAAATCATATATTTTCAAAATCACTTTGAAATCCTTTTTAAATTGAAATCATTAATTTAATATTTTAAATCTTCAAACATAGGCCCAATGCTGCAAAAATTTAAATAAGGTGATCACATCAATCATATCAATCCTGGCATCCAAAACAGCATATATCATATGATAATAGCATATATCATAATCTGTAAATAAAATCAACCCCTGTGAGGAATCCAGTTGGATCCCTCCAACCTGTCACCTGCAATAAATATACATATGAGAAAATATGTACAATGTCCGCTTCTAGGCAGACGCACGTACAAAAGGTCATCCGCTTATATACGGGAACATATAGGGTCTCATCTGCTCCAATAGGCAGGAAATATATCCAAATACCAATCAATATATATATATATATCATATATCATCAAAACAATCATCAATCAGCATAAAATAAATGTATTCTCACATATATAAAAATATAAGCGAGACAGAAAGAGTGAGTTGTACTCACTTTGATTCAAATAGCCGTTGCAGCGTTTTATTTCGAATAAAATTAAACAGACGTTTAATTTGATCCAAAATTTCCACTAGCTCCTATCAACCCAAACCAACTCTAAAATGTAGTGCTCGTCAATACGGACCCAAACCAATGCAACTTGTTTTGTCAAAAACGGACCTCGTATGAAGAAGTTATGACATTTTAAAGATTATACGAATTTATATATAAATAAATTTCAGTTTCTTATTTTATTTTTAAACCTAGCTTTCATCGCAGTCGTTCGATTTCGCTGCTTCACATCTGGCCGATCGTCTTTTTTTCTCCTTCGTTCATGCGAGAAACCCTTCAGGTCGAAGAAACCACGGCCGCCATTTTTCATTGAATTATCGCACCCTCCTCATTCATCTAGATGTCAATCACCGACCACCATATGAAAGCTCGCAGCACCATCGGTCATAACCGTGTGAAGCTCGGTCACGCCGTCACCTCTAAAAACGCATATGAATGTGCAACCTTCACGAACAAATTGCCGCCGATCGGCTCCACCATTCTCAATCATCACCGTTGATCTCGAAGATCTCACTGCCCTCTACAATATTGTTGTTGAAGATTTTTCGAATAGGTTGATGGATTGGTAGAAAAGGAGGGAAGAATGTAACGACCCAGAATTTTTGATAATTAAAATTCGAATATTTAATTGATTTTAAATATTAGTAAATGAATTTAAGAAGTCGAATGATTTATTTTTCGAATATTGGGTTTAATTTGATGATTAAATCGATAATTTAATGATTTAAATTCCAGAAATAATTGAAGTATGGGTTTAATGTGCTGGAAATGATTTATAAAATTTTATTTAATCATACTAGAGTTATAGAAATATTTTAGAACTCTTAAAATTGAATTTGGAGTTAAATTGTGAAAATCGAATATTTTAATATTTAATTATCGACTGTAAAAATAGTCAATTTTCGAACAGTCTCAGAATTGAACGAGACCAGTTCCATTGGATCCGTAATAGTTAGTTATTATCGGATTTCAATTTTCGTAGCAATCGAAGTTATCGTTTGACCGTGGCAGCTCGAAACGCGTCGATATCGTTTTAATTTTAAATCGTCGAGTTAAAAATAGTCATTTTTCAGAAAGTCTCGGATTTCGACGAAACCAGTTTCATCGGATCCGTAATGTGATATTATTGTAAGATTTCAAATTTCGTAATTTTTGGATGTACCGTTTGTCCGGGGCAAATTAAAACGCCTCGAAATCGATTTAAATCGGTTTAATTTAAATTGATCGTTTTTCTCCGTATCTCGCACAGATGTCCGAATTAGCTTCCGAAACACGTTCCATTGCGTTCGGAACGCGGGTTAAACCCTAGAAACGTCAGCCGGCACGCTCAATTTCGAGTTCGAAAAATCCGGATGAATAGTAAATTGGAAATTTTTCTATAAAAACCCCTACATCTTTTCATTTGCAAAGAAATTCAACCCTAGGGTTTCATCACGTTCAGCCGCCACCAACGAAACGAATGGCCAGAAAACTCTATCTTTCTCCCCTTATTTTCTTCAAATCCAAGCAATAATTCGAAAAACTTTCAACACGAAGATTGAAGAGATTCGCGAGCTCTTCGAATCCATACGGATGCGATCGAGTTTGGAGCTGTAAATCGATGGGATTTTGGTCAGGAAGGTAGGCCGTTCGTGTGCGATTTCAGGGGGCTATGCTCGACCGAGCTGCACGTGGTCATGGGCGTGGGTAGTGTTTGGATAGGCGAGTCGAATGGAAGCTTCTGATCATCGCCGAAGTGGTCGTGGTGGTCGCGTCGATTAGGGTTTCGTGGCGGCGTGGGTTCTTTCGCGACCTGGAGATGTTCTGGGGGAAGAAGGCGCGCGTGAGGAAGATGAAGAAATTCATGGCCCAGATTGTCTTGTTCAAAAACGAACGGTCCAGATGGCAGTGTGAGTTTGAAATTAAATAAAAGTGTAAATTTATTGTATAAACTTCTAAATGCAATATCTCTTTCATACGTTATTAGAAAACGACGAAACTTTTTGCGTTGGCTTCGTTGTGACGAGCTCTTCGCGATGCAACTGATTTGGAGTCATTTGGAGTTAATGAAAATTTCGGGTAAAATTAAACGCGCGTTTAATTTTATTCGAAATAAACGCTGGAACAGAATTTAAAATCAAGGTGAGATTATTTTCTCACTCAAATTTAAAAGTGGAATTTTCAGTTATTATTTGATTGACTGTTTGAATGTGCTATTAGATATGATAGGATATATCTATATATATAGCAGTATATACATATTGGCATATGTATATATTGGATTGATTGATTACCCGCCTCGTATAGCGGATGAGACCCTATTGCGCCGTTAGTAAGCGGATTTATAAAAACCTATATACCGCGATAATTCCGTACTGGAGCGGAATTGGTATTGTGCTAACGTTTTTGGATGCAGGGAAACAGGTTGGAGGGATCCAACTGGATTCCTCACCCGTAGTTATTTATTTACAGATATTTTGATATATTCTGTTATCATATGATGATATATGATATTTGACTGTTGTGATGGACTGATTGGTGCTGTTGCATCATCGGATTCAGTTTTTAAATGTAAAAATAACGACTTTTAATTTAAAAGGATTTTTAAAGTGATTTTTGAAAATATACGTTTTATGGGATTTTTGAATCGATTTATAAACGTAAAATTTAAAAGTTATAATTTTTAGTGAATTATGACCGAAGTGTCGTTTTTGAAATAAAAGTCGATTTTATTTATAAAAGGGATTAAATAGAGATTTTTGAATTTATTATGAAAGCTCTATATATAAGATTTATAAAATTTGATTTTTTATAAATCAAAGTGACGAAATCTTAAAGGAGTTTTAAAGACGTTTTAAATGATGTTAAAATGGGTTTTATAAAGGACAGAATAAATGCTTTGTGAAGTCCTAAAAGAACGATTTTTGTAAATGAACGAATTATAAGTGGTTAACTTATAAAATGGACTTTTGGTAGAAAATTGAGTTATAAATTGAACTGGATAATAAAAGAAATTTATAAGTTGAAGTAGTTATAAAATATAAAATTGTGATTTATAAACGTTGTTTTATAAATCCGAAATCACTTATTTTTTTTAAGTGGATCATTGATAGTTAATAAAAATAAGATTTATAAACCGGAGTTGTTATAGAAAATAGAAAATGGAATTTATAAATGTTGTTTTATAAATTCGAAATCAATTGGATTTGATAAGTCAATTATAAAAGATTATTAAAGGAAGTATATTCATGATTTTGGACAGTGAATATGTTATCAAATAAAATGGATATGGTTTTGGGAAAGTGATATTTGAACTGAAGTTAATTGTTTTAAAAGATGTTTTAAAACGTATTGAATATCGAAATCATAGATTTCAACATTCATTGTTGAAATAGACGTTTTCGAGAAATAAGGAAATGGTGGACTATAACACACTGTTGTTATAGTAGATGATTTCCGAAAGGAAAATGTTTTATGTAGTATTGGGATTTATATATCTATCTTAAATCCGAATCCCTATACTAGTGATTTTGAGTCGTCGTAACGATGTTTTACGCAACATTCGTTTTGACTCAAATAGATGTAAAATTTATGATTTCCTTAAAGAATAAATTTATACTTAAATTTGATTTAAGTATATCGAATATTTTCCAAGTGTTGAAAATAAATGATTGTGAAATACTTATTATCTAATAATTATGGGAATGCTTTTCCAATATGAAATGAACTGTTTTTGAGATTTTATCTTCAAAGATAAAATGAAATGTGGAAATTGAATATTTGAAATTTGTTTTCGAATGGTTAAGTGTGGAAATAATATATCTAGTAAAGATATCTTGGAAAATAAATAATTTGGAAAATTATTTGGAATCTGATGATGTTGCGCATCTTTATTGATAGTTAAATAACCGACTATCAATAATTACCTTTAGATAGGTATTTGTTGTGAATTGGATGAATTTGAATGCCACACTTATTTTTGAAATAAACGCTCACTATTCGGGTTAGCCGGGAAAGGACCATGGGGTCGTATAACCCATTCCGAATATGTGATACGTCGTTATGAATCGCATTTGAAGACCGGTGTTGAAGACCGGATATTTTTGAAAACGGAAGGATTACCGTCGAGTTACTCTACATCGACTGATCTTCGATTTAGAGGTTTTATCACCCTTAGTGACGGGAAGTCCTGACGTGATTGAAATTTATCCGGAAATGCAAGGGCTTCGTGAGAAGTGCCTTCGGTTCTGTTCGATCCCGGAACAGACTTGTATGGATTGTGTGTCTGACGTTACAATTTGAGATATAAAGCTGATTTCTTTCAAATACATTTCTGTTGGTGGCGGAGAATTTATTCTCTTAGCTTAACACCCTTCTCTGAGACGTACGAGCTCAGAGGTTATGTAGTTGAAATTCATCAACGATATATCCCAATTTGGTAACGTGCCATACTGAGTGTTGCTGTGAAATGATCAGTGTTTGATCATTTGCGATATGATCATTTGATTGATCTTATATCTTTGTGATCATAGGTTGATCATTTGTTTGACCCGAAGCATGGCTTTGTAGAAAGCGTAGCTTTGTGGACGAGACTTCATCGAGCCTCACACCCCGGAAATGGTCGAAACAGGAAGGATGCGGCAAGGTTCTAGGGAGTAGCGCCCCTTAGTGTATGTCATTCCTTCTGGATAAAGGTGGTATCATGGTATGGAGCCCAGATACTTAACCTCTGTGGTTACTGCATTATTATTATCTATGTGGTTTGTTGCGAATCGGGGATCCTCGGGAAGATCGGTGACGATCGGGGGATGGCATACGCGTGTCAGTAGTTACCTATTTTTGCAGAGGTAACCCGGCCTTGTGTTGGCAGAGATCCGGTTAGGTTCTCGGGTCGTCTATTCCAGGGACGTACCCATCGTGGATAGGAAGTTCCTTAGCCTGACCATTTGTTGGAAATCCAAAGAAACAATACGAGCCTTGTACGATATTAGTTGTAGAACCTGCCATTCACTTATGGTGGCGCCCCACTGTTTGGATGGTAGCTATAGTAGGCATACGATACTGGTCGTATGTTGGCTAAGATTAATATTATACTTTCGAAATTTTTTCTACACTATGCGCTAATAATAATATCAAAAATGATTTGATTTTGCGTAGTAAGCATCTTTGACTATCATAAGAAGAAATCTCCTCCAATTCTGCGTTTGCATTGTGTGTGTGGCGGGAGGTCTTATGGTAGTTTCATTTTCCCAAAAGCATTGCGAAATTTACTTTAAAATTATCCTGTTGTTTATTTTAAAGAATAACTGTTTTACGATCTCACACCAGTCACCATGACTGACTCGGAGTTTATTGTTCCCTTCTAAACTCTGGGTGCCCACAAATTTTCCACACGGGCAGCCTAGAGTTATATTATCAGGATATTCTGGATATTCTGGAGCTTGGAGATAAGCTGGATGGCGAGACGTAGTATTTGTATCTGATAGTATTTATTCCGCTGTGTATTCTGTATGAGGACAAGTTTATATAACTGTCCATTGTTGTACTGAGTTGTATAGTGACTCTGATGATTGATGTATGTTATAAAATGATATAGTTCTTTGTTTAAAGATTATTCATTTATCTATTATTTATTGTTCCGCTGCGATGTGTAAGATTCTGATATTGTTTTCTGTTTCTGCTCTTGTTCTGTTGTTGTTCTTCTTTCTTTTTCTTCTATCTTCTTCTTCTACCTTTTTCTTCTTTCTTAAAACCATAACTTTTCGGGTTTTCGGCATTCGATGGCTCAGCAGTCGATAAAGTGAGTATCGATGTTGAATTTTCGAAAGTCGAAAAATTTCGGGACGTTACATTTGGTATCAGAGCATATGGTTAAGCGACAACCCTGCTCTGTTGGGTGTTACTCATTAGAGATAGAGTCAGCAGTACTCTAGAATGAGTTTGAGTGTAATAATAGATACGAGTGCGTATTTGTTAGTTAATATAAAATTGTTTTATATTGTGATGATTGGTTTGTTGAGTGGTATATGGATTCTGGTCGGTATTGTCCGTACAACTCTATCGATAGGGATCTCTAAACACTTGTATAGAACAATTCGGCACAGTATTGTTTTAAATAGGGTAAATGAAATAATTTTGCCCAAAACTATTTTTGTATAGAAAATAAATGTTTTTCTATAAAATACTATAGTATATGGTTGCATGGATGTTAGGAAGTAATGATAGTGAATTATCATCACTGAAAATTGGATAAGAAATTGAAATCGTAACTCCAAAGTTAAGAAATAAATTCATATATAAATGAAATGTGAGGATGTGAATTATATAAGTGATTTGTAATTTAAAACGAAATTCCAGAAAAGTTTTTGGAAATGTTTTGAGAAGAATTTGAAATTTTGGAGATTTGGAAAGTTTAATTCCTTTTTGATTTGAAAATGAATTTCAAAGGTTTTGAAAAGTATTTTGGAAGAGATGAGAGCTCTAAACTCTTTTCGGTCGCTGGAAAATAACTTCGATGATGACCGCGGCATCGTTGGTGTTCATTTTCGGGTTTCCAAAAGAGAAATTGCTGCCAAATTGTTTAAATGGAAGTTGTTTTGAAAATTTTGGATTTTTGTTTTGGAAATTCAAAGGATAATTTGAATTGTTTTCAAAAACGGTTTTGAAAGATTGAATATAAGTTGTATAACTTATAAAATTGAATAAATGAAAGTGAAATTTCAAAGAAGATAATTGGAATTAAAATTCATTAAAGGAATGAAATTGGAATGTAGATAAGTCGAAGACTTATAAAATATTTGGAATTTGTTAGTAAATGAAATTCAAGCTGAATATTGAAAAACTGGATTTGATTTGTGATAAACAAAGTGAAGTATTGAAATAAAATTAGTAAGCGAAACTAATTGAAGGAATGACAAGGTAAATATAATTTTAAAATGAATTGGAATTTGTAATGAATTAGTAATTGGAACTAATTTAAAATAGTGCAGTTATGAATGAAAGATAATTGGTAAATTCAATATTCAGAAGATAAATTGAATCCAAAGTAGATTGGAATTGTGAATTGAATTCAAATGGATGTGAACTGTAAATATTGAACGAAATTGAATATATAACTTCAATAGTGAATTAGAGATGATATAAGCAGTTATATTGAAAATTTTGCAATTGAATGTACGAAATGGTTTGAATATATGCAACTAGATATTATGGCTAGTAGGATATACAGGTATAAAGGAATTGGAATTTTGATTTCACAGATAATTTGAATTGCTCGACAAAAGGTAAGTATTTGAATTCGAATATGAGTTTTTGATGATTTCTCTCTAGCCGCTTGGCTTTTTCTTTTTCTTTTTGAAATCTGAGAGTCCGTAGGGACGTTTTGTAGTCGTACCGTATTAGCCGCGCAAAGGAGACGCTGGCGAAATTTTCTGAAAATTTAAGGCGTTAGAAATTTTTGAGAAATTTTGAAAGTTTAAAATTTGAATTTAAACTCGAATTTGAATTGAGAAGTTAAACAATGTTGTTTGAAACTTATAATTGAAGTTGGAAAACGAGATTGAATGATAACGAATCTTTAATAGAAAGATTTGATTTGAAAATTTTGATAAAACTATTGATTGTGAAAAATAGTAGACGAGTTAAGGACCATTTTTCCTAACTTGTAATTTCGAGGACGAAATTCTTTTAAGGGGGGAAGTTTGTAACGACCCAGAATTTTTGATAATTAAAATTCGAATATTTAATTGATTTTAAATATTAGTAAATGAATTTAAGAAGTCGAATGATTTATTTTTCGAATATTGGGTTTAATTTGATGATTAAATCGATAATTTAATGATTTAAATTCCAGAAATAATTGAAGTATGGGTTTAATGTGCTGGAAATGATTTATAAAATTTTATTTAATCATACTAGAGTTATAGAAATATTTTAGAACTCTTAAAATTGAATTTGGAGTTAAATTGTGAAAATCGAATATTTTAATATTTAATTATCGACTGTAAAAATAGTCAATTTTCGAACAGTCTCAGAATTGAACGAGACCAGTTCCATTGGATCCGTAATAGTTAGTTATTATCGGATTTCAATTTTCGTAGCAATCGAAGTTATCGTTTGACCGTGGCAGCTCGAAACGCGTCGATATCGTTTTAATTTTAAATCGTCGAGTTAAAAATAGTCATTTTTCAGAAAGTCTCGGATTTCGACGAAACCAGTTTCATCGGATCCGTAATGTGATATTATTGTAAGATTTCAAATTTCGTAATTTTTGGATGTACCGTTTGTCCGGGGCAAATTAAAACGCCTCGAAATCGATTTAAATCGGTTTAATTTAAATTGATCGTTTTTCTCCGTATCTCGCACAGATGTCCGAATTAGCTTCCGAAACACGTTCCATTGCGTTCGGAACGCGGGTTAAACCCTAGAAACGTCAGCCGGCACGCTCAATTTCGAGTTCGAAAAATCCGGATGAATAGTAAATTGGAAATTTTTCTATAAAAACCCCTACATCTTTTCATTTGCAAAGAAATTCAACCCTAGGGTTTCATCACGTTCAGCCGCCACCAACGAAACGAATGGCCAGAAAACTCTATCTTTCTCCCCTTATTTTCTTCAAATTCAAGCAATAATTCGAAAAACTTTCAACATGAAGATTGAAGAGATTCGCGAGCTCTTCGAATCCATACGGATGCGATCGAGTTTGGAGCTGTAAATCGATGGGATTTTGGTCAGGAAGGTAGGCCGTTCGTGTGCGATTTCAGGGGGCTATGCTCGACCGAGCTGCACGTGGTCATGGGCGTGGGTAGTGTTTGGATAGGCGAGTCGAATGGAAGCTTCTGATCATCGCCGAAGTGGTCGTGGT
Source organism: Allium fistulosum (assembly GCA_030737815.1). Classification (NCBI taxonomy): domain Eukaryota; kingdom Viridiplantae; phylum Streptophyta; class Magnoliopsida; order Asparagales; family Amaryllidaceae; genus Allium; species Allium fistulosum. Next base: position 1,137,432,164 of record CM060904.1, read on the forward strand.
GGTCGCGTCGATTAGGGTTTCGTGGCGGCGTGGGTTCTTTCGCGACCTAGAGATGTTCTGGGGGAAGAAGGCGCGCGTGAGGAAGATGAAGAAATTCATGGCCCAGATTGTCTTGTTCAAAAACGAACGGTCCAGATGGCAGTGTGAGTTTGAAATTAAATAAAAGTGTAAATTTATTGTATAAACTTCTAAATGCAATATCTCTTTCATACGTTATTAGAAAACGACGAAACTTTTTGCGTTGGCTTCGTTGTGACGAGCTCTTCGCGATGCAACTGATTTGGAGTCATTTGGAGTTAATGAAAATTTCGGGTAAAATTAAACGCGCGTTTAATTTTATTCGAAATAAACGCTGGAACAGAATTTAAAATCAAGGTGAGATTATTTTCTCACTCAAATTTAAAAGTGGAATTTTCAGTTATTATTTGATTGACTGTTTGAATGTGCTATTAGATATGATAGGATATATCTATATATATAGCAGTATATACATATTGGCATATGTATATATTGGATTGATTGATTACCCGCCTCGTATAGCGGATGAGACCCTATTGCGCCGTTAGTAAGCGGATTTATAAAAACCTATATACCGCGATAATTCCGTACTGGAGCGGAATTGGTATTATGCTAACGTTTTTGGATGCAGGGAAACAGGTTGGAGGGATCCAACTGGATTCCTCACCCGTAGTTATTTATTTACAGATATTTTGATATATTCTGTTATCATATGATGATATATGATATTTGACTGTTGTGATGGACTGATTGGTGCTGTTGCATCATCGGATTCAGTTTTTAAATGTAAAAATAACGACTTTTAATTTAAAAGGATTTTTAAAGTGATTTTTGAAAATATACGTTTTATGGGATTTTTGAATCGATTTATAAACGTAAAATTTAAAAGTTATAATTTTTAGTGAATTATGACCGAAGTGTCGTTTTTGAAATAAAAGTCGATTTTATTTATAAAAGGGATTAAATAGAGATTTTTGAATTTATTATGAAAGCTCTATATATAAGATTTATAAAATTTGATTTTTTATAAATCAAAGTGACGAAATCTTAAAGGAGTTTTAAAGACGTTTTAAATGATGTTAAAATGGGTTTTATAAAGGACAGAATAAATGCTTTGTGAAGTCCTAAAAGAACGATTTTTGTAAATGAACGAATTATAAGTGGTTAACTTATAAAATGGACTTTTGGTAGAAAATTGAGTTATAAATTGAACTGGATAATAAAAGAAATTTATAAGTTGAAGTAGTTATAAAATATAAAATTGTGATTTATAAACGTTGTTTTATAAATCCGAAATCACTTATTTTTTTTAAGTGGATCATTGATAGTTAATAAAAATGAGATTTATAAACCGGAGTTGTTATAGAAAATAGAAAATGGAATTTATAAATGTTGTTTTATAAATTCGAAATCAATTGGATTTGATAAGTCAATTATAAAAGATTATTAAAGGAAGTATATTCATGATTTTGGACAGTGAATATGTTATCAAATAAAATGGATATGGTTTTGGGAAAGTGATATTTGAACTGAAGTTAATTGTTTTAAAAGATGTTTTAAAACGTATTGAATATCGAAATCATAGATTTCAACATTCATTGTTGAAATAGACGTTTTCGAGAAATAAGGAAATGGTGGACTATAACACACTGTTGTTATAGTAGATGATTTCCGAAAGGAAAATGTTTTATGTAGTATTGGGATTTATATATCTATCTTAAATCCGAATCCCTATACTAGTGATTTTGAGTCGTCGTAACGATGTTTTACGCAACATTCGTTTTGACTCAAATAGATGTAAAATTTATGATTTCCTTAAAGAATAAATTTATACTTAAATTTGATTTAAGTATATCGAATATTTTCCAAGTGTTGAAAATAAATGATTGTGAAATACTTATTATCTAATAATTATGGGAATGCTTTTCCAATATGAAATGAACTGTTTTTGAGATTTTATCTTCAAAGATAAAATGAAATGTGGAAATTGAATATTTGAAATTTGTTTTCGAATGGTTAAGTGTGGAAATAATATATCTAGTAAAGATATCTTGGAAAATAAATAATTTGGAAAATTATTTGGAATCTGATGATGTTGCGCATCTTTATTGATAGTTAAATAACCGACTATCAATAATTACCTTTAGATAGGTATTTGTTGTGAATTGGATGAATTTGAATGCCACACTTATTTTTGAAATAAACGCTCACTATTCGGGTTAGCCGGGAAAGGACCATGGGGTCGTATAACCCATTCCGAATATGTGATACGTCGTTATGAATCGCATTTGAAGACCGGTGTTGAAGACCGGATATTTTTGAAAACGGAAGGATTACCGTCGAGTTACTCTACATCGACTGATCTTCGATTTAGAGGTTTTATCACCCTTAGTGACGGGAAGTCCTGACGTGATTGAAATTTATCCGGAAATGCAAGGGCTTCGTGAGAAGTGCCTTCGGTTCTGTTCGATCCCGGAACAGACTTGTATGGATTGTGTGTCTGACGTTACAATTTGAGATATAAAGCTGATTTCTTTCAAATACATTTCTGTTGGTGGCGGAGAATTTATTCTCTTAGCTTAACACCCTTCTCTGAGACGTACGAGCTCAGAGGTTATGTAGTTGAAATTCATCAACGATATATCCCAATTTGGTAACGTGGCATACTGAGTGTTGCTGTGAAATGATCAGTGTTTGATCATTTGCGATATGATCATTTGATTGATCTTATATCTTTGTGATCATAGGTTGATCATTTGTTTGACCCGAAGCATGGCTTTGTAGAAAGCGTAGCTTTGTGGACGAGACTTCATCGAGCCTCACACCCCGGAAATGGTCGAAACAGGAAGGATGCGGCAAGGTTCTAGGGAGTAGCGCCCCTTAGTGTATGTCATTCCTTCTGGATAAAGGTGGTATCATGGTATGGAGCCCAGATACTTAACCTCTGTGGTTACTGCATTATTATTATCTATGTGGTTTGTTGCGAATCGGGGATCCTCGGGAAGATCGGTGACGATCGGGGGATGGCATACGCGTGTCAGTAGTTACCTATTTTTGCAGAGGTAACCCGGCCTTGTGTTGGCAGAGATCCGGTTAGGTTCTCGGGTCGTCTATTCCAGGGACGTACCCATCGTGGATAGGAAGTTCCTTAGCCTGACCATTTGTTGGAAATCCAAAGAAACAATACGAGCCTTGTACGATATTAGTTGTAGAACCTGCCATTCACTTATGGTGGCGCCCCACTGTTTGGATGGTAGCTATAGTAGGCATACGATACTGGTCGTATGTTGGCTAAGATTAATATTATACTTTCGAAATGTTTTCTACACTATGCACTAATAATAATATCAAAAATGATTTGATTTTGCGTAGTAAGCATCTTTGACTATCATAAGAAGAAATCTCCTCCAATTCTGCGTTTGCATTGTGTGTGTGGCGGGAGGTCTTATGGTAGTTTCATTTTCCCAAAAGCATTGCGAAATTTACTTTAAAATTATCCTGTTGTTTATTTTAAAGAATAACTGTTTTACGATCTCACACCAGTCACCATGACTGACTCGGAGTTTATTGTTCCCTTCTAAACTCTGGGTGCCCACAAATTTTCCACACGGGCAGCCTAGAGTTATATTATCAGGATATTCTGGATATTCTGGAGCTTGGAGATAAGCTGGATGGCGAGACGTAGTATTTGTATCTGATAGTATTTATTCCGCTGTGTATTCTGTATGAGGACAAGTTTATATAACTGTCCATTGTTGTACTGAGTTGTATAGTGACTCTGATGATTGATGTATGTTATAAAATGATATAGTTCTTTGTTTAAAGATTATTCATTTATCTATTATTTATTGTTCCGCTGCGATGTGTAAGATTCTGATATTGTTTTCTGTTTCTGCTCTTGTTCTGTTGTTGTTCTTCTTTCTTTTTCTTCTATCTTCTTCTTCTACCTTTTTCTTCTTTCTTAAAACCATAACTTTTCGGGTTTTCGGCATTCGATGGCTCAGCAGTCGATAAAGTGAGTATCGATGTTGAATTTTCGAAAGTCGAAAAATTTCGGGACGTTACAAAGAAGGTTGGAAGGTTTTGGCTGTTCAAAAGTTAATGGCGGCGGCTAGGGTTTGAGTGAAAAAGGAAAGTGTTGAGGTCCTTTTATATAAAATTTTGCGACACTGTTCATCCGAAAATTTTCGAACTCCAATCAAAGCGTGCCGCCTGGCATTTATAATATTTTACCCCTATTCTGAATACAATGAAATATATACCGAGAGCTAATTCGATCGTATTTGGAAGATAAGTTTTTGAATCGAATTATTTAAATTAAAATTTACTTAAACAAATTTCTACGCGTTTTAGCTTCCCACGACTAAACCGTAAGTCCGATTGATACAAAATTTGAAATCCTACAATAATATACCATTATGGATCCAATGAAACTTGTTTCATTGAAATCCGAGACTGTGTGAAAAATGACTATTTTTACACGTTAATTAAATCGATAAATTTTCAATTTCTTAAATTCATTTTTAATTCAGTTTCGAAAGTTACCAACATCATTCTAATTAAAATAGAATTTAATTCAACTTTATAAATCATTTTCATTCACATAAAATTCAAAATCAAATTATTTCTGCAATTTCAAATATTAAATTAACGATTTAATTATCCAAATAAATCATTATATTCAAAATATAAGTTATTCAACTTATAAAATTAACTTCTGAATATTTAAAATCAATTAAATATCCGAATTTCAAATGACTGAAATTCTGGGTCGTTACATGAATCCTAGGATTTAACTCGGTTTAATATAATAAAATCCAGGTCGTTCATGGCCTAAATTAACCCAAACCGCCTTACAAGCACCAGTTGACCAGTAGCGGTCGACCGGTCAAGGTAAGGGGTCGACCAGTCCCCTCTTTTATAATGTAAATTTATTGTTGCCGTTCGTTTCCCTTTTTGCTTCTCTAACATTAATGTTTCTTTAACATTGCTTCAACCCTAAGCTTCCTTTAACGTTAAAAATATTCATTTCCTTTTTAATTTTAACTATTAACGTTATTTGATTTTTAAATTTAAATTCATTCAAATCATTTTAAATTTGAAAACTTCAAACATCGGTAACTTTTCATTAGAACTCCGATTGTGAAACTTTATATATATAGGTTGATCAAAAAATCGCCATGAATACAATAATGTAACTTTCATGGTCAAATTTCAACGTTTGCGAAATTTCCATTTTTAGGCTTGTAGTTAGATAATTAATCCTTATTAATTTTTACGATGTGTTAGAGTCCTTCTAATTCTAGAGAGTTGACACATCTTATAAGCTTCAAGAAAAGAGCAAACTCACATTCTCTATTGATCGTCGAAGCTTGGAATCGTTGCCAAGTTATCATGGTGCTTCACAATAAGTAGAGCTATTTCAAAAGAGAATACATTTTTATCCGCTATCCGTTTGGTTTCAACCGCCTTTGGTTGTCTGGGCATAAGTTTCTTTCTTTGATGTCCTTTCCATACTTGGGTTTTCTTTATCCAAGGTCTAACTTCTTTCTCGTACTCTTCACAGATCTTCTAGACCAAGATTCCAGCGATGTGCATGCCAACACTCTAGAGATTTTAAACAGTGGTTACTTTGAATTTCACACCACCACCTTCCTTCTTATTGATGAGGGTCTTTGCTAGTATGGCCTTCGCTATCCCGACATATACATCGTTCCCTTTTTTCTTCCTTTTAAGAAGTCTCAATCTACTATTGGGTCCTCTGCCCCCCACTAGTTACTCTGACGATGATAATCAAGGGGATGGTGAAGGCCAGATTGGCGAGATCAATATCTACGAAGGAGAGAGAGAGGCTGGTGGAAGAGAATGTGGTAAGGGAAGGAGAAGAGGGAAGAGGAGAGAAAAGAGGAAGAGATAAAGAGAGAGAGGGAGAGGAATGAGAAAAAGGGAAAGAAGGAGGAATACGAGAAAGAGAGGACAAGGACGACAATGATGAAGATTTCGATATAGGAGAGGGTAAATCATATGGGGAAAGATCCCCTAAAGGCGATCAGCCCTTGTACCACATCGTATGAAGCGATTGGTAATTAAGCCCTTACAACAAGTGCCCATTCCAAGCTTAACACTAGTCGTTAAAGTAACCCCCCACCCCCATGGGCTCCTCAGAAAATATTTTTGGCTCTTTGAGCGATTTGGACATCCTAATCGAGAACATTTTTAACGAGAGTCCTAGAGAGTTCAGCTTTCCACCTGGAGATCTCTTAGCCGAGGAAGGTGGAACCTATCTTTATAAATACCAACATTCTGCACCCGTTCTAAATTCAGTGCTTTTGTACTGATATATTCTCCCTTTCTTCTTTTAAGGTGTAATGGTAAAGGATCAAATGGATTATCTTCGTTTAGACATTAGCAGCTCAGGGCATCCATTTTGGGATCTTACTCATAGTGTCTAAGTACATACCGGAAGACCGAGGAAGAAAGAAGAAGAAAGGATATAGAGCATCAAGAGGAGGAAGATAGAAGGAAATGCCAAGCGGAGGAGAAGAACATCACGAATTGGGGAAGAGGCCACTTGATTCTCACGGTCATCCAGGGCTTGTCTCCAGCTCTTCCCGGCCGCCAGGTCTTCCCAGCCGCATACTCAACCCCAAATTTTCTGCAACAACTCCCGATGACTTAGCCTCCAGTCACCATCATATTCATCTCCCATAAATCCAAAGAGGTTTCAACCCATTTTTCTCCACCACCACTCACTCTAGGTTCATCTACCGCTACCGACACTAGGATGTAGACACATTACCTGGCTACTGCCTAACATGGGTGATGTTCGATCATATTATAAAAGACATCTCCTGTCATGACACCAAATGCAAGTTCGAAGGAGTTAACGAAATAGTTGATCAATATTGGAACTGAGCTGGCCCACAATGGAGTAAATGGGTGAATTCCAAAATTTTCTTCCATTTAAGACTTTATTGGACCTATGTAGTCTAAATTTATTTAGAACTATTCTAAATTGTATTTTAAATAAATCAGTACTTTATTTTATAAATAAGATTTTATTTTTTATAATTTTGTATGTTATTATATATGTGTGTATCATATACATATATGTGTGTATCATGCACGTCCAACATAATAAAGTGTACATGGTTTGACATGCTAGTGTATATATGTTGAGATTTACAACGCAACAGACATGCTAGCCCCTTTCGTATACTAATATGTTGTCTAAATATGTGTGTGCTCGCGCCTGCATGTATGTATGAATAACATAACATAAATATATATACACCCACACACATATATATATATAATATTACTTATAAAATAATATTTAGTAATGCACTTGAATATATATGTATGTGTGTGTGCAAGATATAATTATATTAAAAAATGATTTTAATATTAAAATACAATATAAAGTTACATAAATATACAAAATTATTACATAGTTCGAAAGCTAATTTTTTAAACAAAATTATATATATATAATACTTACAAAACATTATAATATATAATAATAAATATATTGGTCTTAGCCTAGAAGTTAGAGAAATAATAATAATTGTTTTTAGTTTTAAGCTATTAAATAATTTATCTATTTTTAGTTTCCGTACAGAAAAACTTAAAAATAATTTTAAATTTTCAAATTCGAAAGCAAAATGATGATATATTTTGTATAAAATTTTATATTATTTATAAACATTCATAAATATTTTTATTAGTTAAAAAAGAAATTTTATGTTAAATAAAAGGTATTTAAAATATGTACGATTTAAATAAAAATGTTTTTTTAATTCAAGAGCACTTGTATGCTAATATTTTTTTAAAAAAATATTGAACATGTATTATGTAGCATTATATTTTGTATACTAGCTTTAATCAAAATAGAAATTGTTTATACATATATCTAATTTAATTCAAATTATTTTTTTTACCGGAGCATGAGTAATATTATGCATTGTATATAACAAAAATTAAATACACACACATACATACATAAATATATATACACATATATTGAACCATCCAAATGTGATAACATATCGATATATGGATTCATTATGATTGCTAACTAACATATATATGACATAATAAATGAATTTAGCATTAGTAAATCAGAAATATAACTTTAACCAAAGCCTAGTACATACGCATTGAAATGAAGAACATAACTCCCTGAATCCAATTCCAATTTTGAAGTTTCTAGCTTTCGAATTGCCTTACCACCGACAATCGAATAACTTTAATTTTATTTGATTTTGATATTTGTAATTTAGAAGCTCCTAGGGCTATGGCTGGTATACAATGGCTATTGCGAGAGAGGACGAAGAGAGAGCCCAAGTGGGATATAAGTGGAATAAATAAAAGAAGGATAAGAGAGTGAAAAGTGGATCAAGACCCTCTTTTTTCTCCTTGCTAATTGTTTCTTTTTAATTATTAAAACCACTTTATAATATGAATTTTATTTTAAAATTAAATTTTAAATTTAAAACTTTTATTTTAATTTTCAACACAGTTTGAAAATCTACATTATAATATTTATAATATTTTTCTTATTTTAAATTGAACTTTTGAATTTGAAATATTATTTTTATTTATTTTAAATCTGACCTTCAAAAATTAAATTTTAATTTTAATTTCAAAACAAATTTTGAAATCTAGCCCAACGCCCAAATCAATTTAGGCCTTTATATTATGGATAACCTTTGGGCTTACCTCATTCTTTGGGCCAAGCTAATAGTCAGGTATGGTGGAGTATTTGATTACCTAAACCCAACCTCAGATACTACTTTTCTAGATATCCTACTATTTGGATAGGCTTTAGTAAGCTAGCTATAATACTGCTCATTTAGACCACATAGGTCATTTGGCTTTGATACCATTCTGGAACTGAGCTAGCCCGCAACAAAGTAAACGGGTGAATTTAAGTTTTCTTCCATTTGAATCTTTATTAGGTCTATGTAGTCTAAATTTATTTAGAACTTTGCTAAATTTTGTTTTAAATAAAATCAATATTTCATTTATTTTATAAATAAGATTTACTTTTTACAATTTTGTATGTTATAATATGTGTGTATCATATACATATATGTGGGTACGTGTAACGGCCCGTATTTTTAACACTTTAAAAATACGAATTAAAATGAAAATTTTGGATAAAAATCCGAAGGAAATAAAATTTTGTGTTGTTAAATGTGAATTACAAGTTAAAATACAAAACTGAATTCTGAAATAACTTATTTGTAAATTAAATATGGATGTTAAATTGTAGTGAATGTAAATAATGAATTGAATTTGATTGTAAACCAAATATGTTATGATTGTAAACAAAGAATAAATAAAATGGTAGATTTAATAATGGAAGTTTATGTTATTGAAACTAATATAAATAAATGTAACTTAATATTACAGTTGATTGAAAGCAGATAATAACTGAAACTGTAATTTGATAAAGATGTTAACTTGTAATTGAACGTAAGTAAAAGATTTAAATTTGAATGTAACAAGTAATTGAATTGAACTGAATTTGATTGTAAACAACGAAATAAATAAAATGTTACATTTAATATTGAAGTTATAATATGGAAATCAACGTAAATGAATGTAATTTAATATTACTGTGAATTTAAATAAGATGATAGCTGAAGAAAATGAAAGTAAATGAATTATAAACTATTGATAATAATGTATAAGTAAATGGTTGATTCAATAATGAAAGTGTAAATCGAAATAAAAGAATTCATTTGGAATTAAATAACTTGAATTTGAATTACAATATAATTGAACGCTGAATCTAATATAATCTTTTATATTGGATTTATAATGGAAAATTGCATTGTAAAAGATTGTTAATTACTATGAAATTAAAAATGGAATTTGTGAACAATTGAAATTTTATTTAAAAGTTAATAATTTAAAATTGGGAATTTTATATTGAAATTAAACAGTCGAATAATTTATTTTTCGAATATTGGATTTAATTAGACAATTAAATCGATAATTTAATAAGTTAAATTTCAGAAATAATTGAAAATCGAGTTGAATATGATTGAAAATGATTTGTAAAATTTTATCTTATCATATTGGAGTTATAGTAATGTTATAGAACTTTTAAAATTGAATTTAAAGTTAATTTGTGAAAATTGAATATTTTAATATTTAATTATCGACTAAAAAATAGCCATTTTTCTAACAGTCTCAGAATGGAACGAAACTAGTTCCATTGGATCCGTAATAGTTTGTTATTGCCGGATTTCAATTTTCGTAGCAATCGGAGTTATCGTTTGACCGTGGCAGCTCGAAACGCATCGAATTGTTTTTATTAATATTAATTCGGCGAGAGAAAATAGTCATTTTTCAAAAAATCTCGGATTTCGACGAAACCAGTTTCATCGGATCCGTAATGTCATATTATTGTAGGGTTTCAAGTTTCGTAATGATCGGACTTGTCGTTTGATCGTACGAACGCGAAACGCCTTGAAATCAATTTAATTGAAATCAATTTTTGAAATCAATTTGAGAATTTCTTTTTCAGCATAACTTCTTCATACAATGGAATATGGACGTGAAACTTTTTCCATCACGCTCAGAATATTTTAAAACACCTATTTCGATATATGGGTTTACTCAATTTCGTTCCGGGGTCAGAACGGGCTTTTCGGGCCAGAGTTTGTTCCGCACGTTCATCTATCCAGTCTATCTACTCTATCTCTAACATACCTATATAAACACAGTTATAAACCCTAGCCTCCCTAATCTTCATTTGTCTGTACGTACAATTCATCTTCTTCTTAGCTTCTCATTCCAATGGCAGACAAAACCTAATTCCCAAATTCCAAAATCTAAAAAAAAAAAAAAGAAATTTCGAGATTTACGCGCTTCGGGTCGCGCTTCGGGTTTCAGGGGGAAAAACCCTGGAGCTACTTCGAGTCGGGAAGAAAACTACTCGGGTCATCGGGTCGTTTTCGCAAAAACTCCAAGCAGGCATCGGGTATTTGAGGCGGGAACTCGAAGTCGACTCAGCACCAGAATTTTCCAATCTTCAAATTTTCATAACTTTTGCATACGGACTCGGATTTGGACGAGGTTTCTTTTGTTAGGATCGTATCGAAATTCCGGAAACTTTGACGGTGGTTTGGATAGATTTAGAGACTGTCAAATTTTTGGGTTTAAATTCAATTTAAATTCAAAAGGTGAGTGTTTTATAACGCTCACAATGTACTGAATATTTTTATGGTAGTTAAATTGGACATTATGAAGTGATATGAATTTATTTGTCGTTGTTTGATAAATTTTAATTGTCATATAGATTGTCGTGTGAATTCACCGTTGAAAATTTAAATTGAAATTAGGATTTAATTGAAATCAAATTTCCCAATATTGATAACTATGAAATTGCCGTGAATTGTATTGACTATTGGATGATTTATTTCGATGGATGCTAAATGTTTGGATGTTTATTTGCTTATATATATCCTGTTATACATGCACATGACACTGCGATTGGTTTAAGTAATATATATTCATCCCTGACATTTAATTGAAATAACTAACCACTTGGCCATAGGTTAGAGAATTATATACGGACACCGGGTTGGTTAAATTAAATGATTTTAAAGTTTTTTTGAAATTATTTAAATGAATTGATTTTAAGAATAAAAATCCAATTTATGGAAATTGAATTATTTTGAATTGAAGCTCAAGATGTTGGAATTTAAACTTGGTAAATGAAATTGTTTAATTATTCGAAGTTTAGATTTTTAAGAATTTTTTTTGAAATACGGCGTAAATTTTCGAAAGTTGATTTGTTTTAAAAGATTGGACTTTTAATCGAACTCTGAATATTTCTAAGAAAATTTATATGAAATGATATTTCAAGTTTGAGTTTGGAATTGAAAATTTATTTGAAATTGAGATTTAATTAATTTGGAATTTAATTGAAATTCAAAGAAATTTGTGAATTGGACTAAATTGAAACTATTGAATTAAATTTGAAGATAAAATTGATTTGAATAGGATTTGGACTGAAATTGATTTGGAAGTTAATACTTAAATGAATTCTTGAAATCCGAATGTTAATCTAAGTCTAGTGAATTGGAATTGTTCCAGAAATTAAGTAAACTACTTAATACAGATGTTTAATTTGAAGCATATTCTAATTTGAATACGAAATGGTTTTAAAGCGAATCTTATATTCTTATATAAATATATGAGCTGTTTTGAAATGTGAAATATTTAAAGTTCTGTAATATATTGAAAGTGAAATTGTTTATTTTGTGGTTCAAATATGTATTTGAACTTGATAATTTGAAATGGTTTTTGAGAAGCTGAATCGATTTTGAAATTTAAATGAGATATTGTGGCGAAAAATGATTTTGAAATGAAATCGTATATTTTGAGTAGATATGATGATTTTGAAATGGCTTTGATTTTTGAAGTGGATATGATATTTTGATAATCAATTATGAATTGATTTTGAATATGTAAAAGAGCCATCGGTGTAATAATACGTAGTTATTAAAGAGACCGGGATCGGATATGGACATACTCTCTGTCGATACCGAAAACCACTTTAATAACTATTATACGTGGAGTGTTGATCCAGAATGAAGTGGATGGTTCGGTGAACGCGTTGACTGAAGAAAGAGAACGATATTGGATGACCCCTGACATGACTAAAACAGGAGCCGCACCGGGCCATTGAGGATCGCCATCTCTAGCGGACACACTTCTTCGATACCTTATCTATTACTTATGTGATTCGATTTGGGTGCACCCCTCGATTATGGGAGTGTTGTTTCGCGGTGTTGGGGTAGTAGCTGCTATGCCCAACATCAGTCCGGATCAGGCAACTACTAGTATCCTAGTTGGTATCGCCTCATGTACCTTGTCATACTGATTATCCTATTCGCGACCACTACGTTTTGTTTTGTACCTTTAGTATATGGATTGCCCTCTGGTGACTTCCGGTTTTGGGGAAACTACGGTCTTGTATATTCTCTTGGGAATATAAACTGTGTTAAGGGTGGAATGGGCCATGGCTTAACGCTATTTTAATACTTTTACTTTAATGTAGACATATTATAATAGCGTATTGTACTGCATAGTAGATAGTTTAACGGATCCTTGAGAGATGGAAAATCCCGTAACATCTCTTAAGTTATTGCACTCACGTTGACACTGGATAGGAGATGTCAATCCCCGTAAACATCTCTGACACCGTCACACTCATATTTTCTTATTCGACTTACATGAGATATTTTAGTCCTGACTCGAGTGTTTTGTTTTTTCATTACGCTCGGGTCAGCCTGAGCATTTCAGATAAGGTCGAAGATCTATTCTGGAGGACGAAGATGGAGTTTGGTATTACATCATTTGTATTCTACTACTGTATTATTTTTCCGCTACATTGTTGTATTATCTCTGATATGTATGTAACTCTGATTTATGATGTATAATAATAATCAAATTTATTTATTTAACAGCTTCATGAACTGTTATTTTGTTATTATATCTTGTTCCTTCTGCTGCGAGATTCTGAGTTTGTTTCTGTTCTTTCTTTTCTTTTCTTATTTAACCCCAATAACTATCTGCCTTTTTGAACGGTTTGAGTTGGACATGTGTGGATTATTGTCGACTTGAATGGTCAAAAATGCGGTCCGTTACAGTACGTGCACATGCAACATAACAAGGTGTACATGGCTTGATATGCCTATGTATATAAGCTGGGATTTACATCGCAACAGACATGTTAACCCCTCTCGTATACAAATATGTTATCTAAATGTGTGTGCATACATGTATGTATATATGCATAATATAGCGCACGCACACACATATAAGTGTGTGTGTAATGTAGAAGCAAAGATTCAACCCTGCTCCCTTAATTTTCCAATTGAGAATTTTACCACTTAAGGTAGAAGCAAACTATAGAGAGGCAATTTCGAACAAACGACAACATAATGAAGACCAAACTGATGTTTTTGCGTACGTAACTAAAAACGCAGACTACTAATGCAACTTGAAAGGTAAAACGTTATACAATCAAAAACTCCTCCTAAAAGAAACTTAAGGAGCAAATCTACTATTAAATGAGTTCCCTCACATGGAACGTTAGGGGCATGAATATGTCAAATAGAATGAATGATGTCCTCAAGCTCCTAACGAAATTCAAGCCAACTTAGTTGGTTTGGTAGAAAATAAACTGAATGATGCAAACCAGTTACTTTTTAAACTAAAACTCTAGATTATTGGGATTTATTGACTAACAATTCGACACAGAAAAAGGGTAGAATATTTGTAACATCCCTTATCTTGAGACCCAAAGCTAAGCGCTATAAATGCTACAGTCGTCCATAGTATTAACTTCCAGTGACAAAATACGATAATGTTAATGGTATCCATAATATTAGAAGCCCATGAATACGAAATAAAATCTACACAAATTTCAATAACAACTTTTCTGATTACATTTCAAATCCATATATTTCATATTCACTTACATAATCCCAAAAAGATTTCTAGGTTTTGATCAAATATAATTATTACACTTTACCCAAGGGCGACATATGAAGATGTCCCCCTTGGGTGATCAGAGTACTAGATAGACATATTAGTCATTAATACATCCCAGCGAAAATAATTCTAAATAGCTCCTACATAGCTAACTTTGCCTCCTGCACGTCTTCGGAAGCTTATTTGTCCAACCTACTAAACCAGAAAAGTCCCTAACTCTCACTCTACTCAAAATAAATTTTGAGCACTCGAGAGTTTAAGGGGAAAACATAAACTTCGAGTCAAACATAAAGCCTAGTGGTGAATAACACCATTACTTATCGATTTATTGATATTAAGTAAGACCATGCCGCTTAGCGGAATGGGTTTTCCCTCACTACTATCCTTTTAAAAGCATAGATCAAAATCCTGCAATCAAACTAATTATAATAGCAAGAGTAATAACATATATGCATATAAATCAAATAATCAATGGACTATCTATCCAACATTACTATTTTTATCTGGCTAACTATTAACCATTAGCTGACTCGAGCCTACCGGATATAATAAATAATCTAACTTTTGTTAGACATATTACTGGACAGTCTGTCCTTAACTTACTTCTCCTAGGGTCAACTGATCCTAATGGTTTTGCGGGCTCACCAATAACCTATCTTTTCTCTGTATATTCTTTTCTATGTGTAACCTCATTTTAGTCTTATCTGTGACAAAGCCCTACACATTGGAATTTTGGAATAATTTTAGCTAGGGGCTAATAGCTAAAGTATAGGTCACGACCCTACACCAGTCTCATCTGGTCTTCTAATATCTGAGTCATAAACTTAGGGTTAACTACCACATCCACTTTTCCTTGAAAACATTTCTTTCAAATTGATTTAACTCTTTTAAATCATACTTAAACAAGGAAAATATACCTTTTTCTTTACTCAAAATACTTTTGCCATGATATATGATTTACACAAAACAATGTTGATGAAAACCCATATCAATCGGGTTATCTATCCCTTTAAAACAAGTTAAAGCCCTCTTTAACTTGAAAACATTTGGTTTTAAAACCCAAACATCACATTCGAGACCCTTGTTTAAACCCTTAAACGATACCTTTTGAATTCATTGAAAACAACCCTTTCGAAAGCATAACTTAATACCTTAGACATCCTTTTTCTAAACCATTTAAACTTATCTTTCAAAACACTTAAAACATATCTTTCGAAACACTTTTAATATACCTTTCGAAAGCATTGGGTTCAAGTAAAGGTTTTTGGAAACATTGCTTCGAAACCATTTAAAATTATCCCTTTCGAAACCATTGGGCTTAATATCTAATATAACTAAGGGTCATAAAAGAACAGAGGCGAAAGCATTACTTTCGAAAGCATTAATCCCAAGTAAAAGAAAGAGGATAGTTTCGAAACTCCCTTTCAAAACCATTGCCTCTGAACCCAAGTTGAAAACAGCTACAGGACCCTTTCGAAACCATTGTTTATAGGCTATAAAGGAAAGCGGCCTTAACTAGGTCGAAAGGTATGAACGCGGCAGCATGGGTTTCAAATAGGTTCAAAGTGGCTATCCTTTCAAAAGCTTCTTCCAAAACAAAAGGTGGCAACTCATTCGAAAACTCTTTACTAAAATAATAGCAAGTTGATTAGTTCGAAAGCTAACAGAGTTGGCTTCAACCACTTCGAAAGAATCTTTTATAAACAGTAGTAAGCAGTGGAGTTGAAAGCTTTGAAAAATAACTTCTACCCCTGCGAAAGCAAGGTTTCGACACTATACCTTCCGCCTTTCTCCATTGCACTATGTATTAATTGCTTGATACCCTGTGCATTGGTTTCGAATGGATTCTTTGGTGGTGGCATGGTGTCGAAAGCCAACAGATGGAAGTGGTAAAGTAGTAAATCCAAGAAAAACTAATTTTTAGCCTTTAAAAGAAAATTCTTTTCACCTAACTTGCGTTATTTGTCAAAATGTAATTGGTTGTCATTTCTTTATCAAAATCTTTTTCTAAATGTGCTACAGAATTCTGAATGTTTAATTAATAACATTTTAAAAAATAGGCCCTTCTCCTTGATAAAACATTTAAGTCCCTTAACTTATATAATTTTATAATTATAATAAAATACTGAGGAAAATTCTCCAAAAATCATCATAATTCACTTTCAATATGTTTTCTAACATATATAAATTTCTGACCTAAAATCGTTATATACTTGCTTTAAATAATTTAAACCCAATATTAACTATTTTCTATCATATAAAATTCATAATAATTCCACAACAACTTAGAAAATCATGAAACTTGAAACCCACTTCTAAAATAATGTTTTTGACTATATCTCAAAAATGCAAGTCATTTGGATGTCATTAATAGGTTTTCCAATCTAAACTTATTATAAAATCTATATGAAATAATATAAATCATCAATGGGCATATATATCTATTTAAACAAATATAACATGGCAAATTATTTGCAAAATAATTCGGCCATAACCATAAAACCGAAATCATAGTCAAAATGAGATGTAAATCTATTATTCACCCTGGCTTGGTGTTAGAAGGTTGAGATTTGCTCTTTGCTTAATTTCTTCAAGCTTTGTACTTGATTCCTAGCTTATCTTCTTTTGATTTCTTTTAATGGTGGCCGGCCGAGCTCTTTGGGGGTTTTAGTTTTGTTTGTAATTGTTGAAATGAATAGGAAATGAAGGTAAGAAGGGTTTAGGATATAAGAATAAAGACTATTCCTATTTTTCCCTTATCACATTCTTCCTACTTACTTATCCTTAATTCTCTTTTGATTATATATATTCATTAAGGCACGACCCCTTAATTAATTTACAAATCTTAATCCCTTAACCATCTATATTATTTAACTTAATTTATCTAATTAAATAAATATCCTAAATAATGTTAGTCAAAATTATGGCCATTACATTATTGATCATTTGGATTCCATGGTTTGGACACTTCCAATAATATCTCAATCAAATCAACATATTACTTTCTACGCACACAACATGGGAGGTTTTAATATATGTTTGACAATTGTCTATGGTAGTAATTTACATGTAGAATGGGAACAACAATGGCAGCATGTAATTTTAGAATCGGCAAGAATAACGCATTAAAGGGAGATTATAATAATGCACTTTCTCTGGTTGATAAGGAGGGAGGATTACCGATTCCATTTCACCAACTTAGAGCATTTAATAATTATCTCTTGCAATCAAGCCTAATAGAAATAAAGGCTATGGGAGTTAATTTCACTTAGAGAGGAAAAGGATTGGCTAATAATATAGATAAAATATTAGTCAACAATATTTGTCTAAATAAATTTTCGTACATGAAAGCATTAGTGCTATCTACTATTTCTAGCGATCACAACCCATTGTTACTTCATTCGATTCAGATACATAAGGGAAAGGGTACCCTTTCAGGTATGATAATGGTTGGCATCTACATAAGGGATACTACATATGTGTTATGCAAGGGTTACAAGCTACAACTTGGGGATTTCCTGGGTATATTTTTCAACATAAATTGCAACAATGCAAATAATTACTCAAAGCATGGAATAAAACAAGAAGTAAAGAAAACACTTATCTGGATGATGCAAAAAATGAATATGAATCTCTTGCACAAGCGATTGACAATGATCCGACTAATCTGCAGTTATATGACGAAATTTACAAGCGAGACATAGATATCAAACTCAACAGCAAATTAGCTTTTGGAGTTTATAGCAAAAGATTAAGGTTTTATGGCTCCAATAAGGCGATACTAATTCTAAAATTTTCTTTTCCAAAATGTCATTTAGAAGACATAGAAATAATGTCCAGGCTCTAATATATGATAAGGGTGAACTTCTTTAATATGCCTAAGGAGATAGAAAATGAAGCTATAACTTTCTACACTAACTTATTCAATGGTCATATGAATACGCGGTTTCCTTATTTCCAGAGTACTTCTACAATAAATGTGGCAGGCCAATAATATTTGATAAGACAAATTAGTGTAGAAGAAGTTAAAAATGTAGTTTTTTCTGTTTACGATGATAAGGGCCTGGGACCGAATGGAATAAATGCTAAATTTATGAAGTTGCATCAAGAAGATATCAAGTACGACTTGTTAAATGTTGTTCTTGTTATGTTTACAGCAGGTAAGCTACCAAAGGGGATAAATCATACGTTTATATCTTTGATCCTAAAAGTTGAAAGACAGAGCAATATTGTAGAATATAGATCTATTTCGTGCTTGAATAGGTACTACAAGATATTGATTAAGGTACTATGCAATAGATTGAAACCTATTTTACCACATTTAATTTCAGAAAATCAGATCGCATTTATTAGAGGTCGATATATTAGCGATAATATTTTAATAGCCTATGAATTGTTACGAGAATTTAACAAAAGGGGGTAGACAAATTCTGTATTAAAGTTGATCTACAAAAGGCTTATGACAAAATAAATAAACAATTTATATGTTACATTATGAGTTTGATGGAATTCCTCACACGTTTTATAACTGTGATATCTGAGGGTATAAACTCTCCTACCTTCAATATTTTAATACAAGAAATTCTAAAATGGTTTATCACTAGCAATAGAGGGCATAGACAAGGAGACCCACTATCTCACTACTTCTTTACTATCGCTACGGAGTATATGATGTATCTAATCAATGAGGCATATGAAATGAAATTGATTAAATCAGCTATCTCAACTAAACCAATAATTACACACCTATTGTATGCTGATGATATAATGGTGTTTAGGAAAACGATGGATATTGTTTCTGATACCATGCTAATTATATTTGATAAGTGTCATAATGGGTCAGGTTTGAATGTTAACATAATAAAGACCAAAATTTATTTCAACCAGCACGCTACAAGAAAGGTAGAAATGAAACATAAATTAATGCTTTGAAGAGGGTACCTTGCCTATTACTTATCTTGGAGTACCTTTGTCATCGACATACTTACACTACTCATAATGTAACAACCTGATACAAAAAAATAAATAATAAATTAGAAGGGTGGGATTCATGATTATTAATTTTTGCAGGAAGAGAGGAACTTCAACACACAGTAATAACCCCCATTATTAGGTACTTGTCTACCAACTTGCTGAACAAACAATTGCAAAAACTAACACTTTATGTTCAAATTTCTTTTGGCCAGGTAAAAAACACAAGGTGGCATGGAGTATACTATGCAAACTTAAGAGAAAAGGAGGAATTGGCCTTAAAAACTTTGCGAACTTGAAAAGGGCAGCGTGCATGAAGTTACTATGGAGTTTTCTTACAAAGCATAACTTATGGACGGAGTGGACTAACAGTAAAATATTGTAAAAGTAAGAATTTCTGGACTATTAAAATTGACAACAATGCATCTTGTTCATGGGAAAATAGATTACGGTTATGACATAGTGGACTATAGTTTTTTAACAAAGTTATTACTGATGGGAAAAGTACTTCATTGTGGAATGATCCGTGGATTAACCGTAGATGTTTAGTGGACCTGTTAGGGTATGATATACTATATATCATGGGATCTCCTTATATCAATTAAGATATTATGGCAATCGGGTCAAAAGTGTGTTTTCTACTTCTACTTATCCACACAAGACTCCATCTCAAGATCACAACCACTCACCTCAATGGCTGGAAACATTTCTCAGACACAACCCAGATTGTGGGCTAAAGCCCAATACTGCATTTTGTAACATATAAATAGTGCACTTCCTATATTCTACTTTGCAATATAACTTTTGTATCTGATAAATAAAAACTTTTTTACTTCATCAAATATCTTTCATGGTATCAGAGCTGTTTTCAATGGCCAACGGCAAGAGAAGTATATTTTGATTATCTCCTCAGAAAATTCTCATCATCGGAGATTATACCCCTCCCTTAATCTAGCATCTGTTCCTATTCATCTGCCTCGCCTAAAACTCAAAAGGAGCTAAGCTGCAGAATTCTCAGTTCTTGTGAACATCATCGAGTCAAGTGGTAACCCCTATCATCACTGTAGTGTGAAATTTATCGAGAAACCAGTTCTTGATAAACAACACAACAGTTAGTCTTTTCTTGAAGTATAAGTATCAGTTCTTGGCTGCAATTTACATTCAACTGCCTCCCCAATCACTGAAACCATGGCCGGAGATGAAGAAAACTCAGGAACCACCTCTCCAACCACCAGAAATACCAGCAACAGTCAAAATCTGCAAATTATCAAACCAAAAGGACACTTAGCAGTGCAACTAGATGAAGATAACTACTTATTGTGGAAATATCAGATTGAAACAACCATCAGAGGTTATGGTTTAGATGAGTATATCAATGGTATGTTAACCATTCCACCCAAAATGGTTAAAGATGATAAAGACAATATGATACCTAATAGTGAATACTCAAACTATCTAAAACAAGATAGTCTTCTTGCTTCCTGGATAATGTCATCTGTAAGTGTGAACATTCTATCTCAAATAGTTGGTTGTAAATCATCAAGTGACTTATGGGAAGCTATAGAACGAATCCTTAATTCTCAAACTGCAGCAAGGATTATGCACTACAGAAAGCAATTTCAAAACTTAAAGAAAGAAAACATGACAATGCAAGAATATCTTACCAAAGCAAAGAATTACTGTGATAAACTTGCTTCTGCTGGACATAGGGTCTCAGAATCTGAACAAGTACTAACCATCTTAAATGGTCTGGATGAAAACTATGAAGCTTTAGTTACAGTTATATCATCACAGAGAACTCTACCAGATATGCAATATGTTCACTCTACCCTTCTATCTCAAGAAGGAAGAATTGAACAAAAGAAAGCTACCAATACAGACTATTCAGTAAACTACACAACCAATTTCAAAAGAAAAGGTCAAGACAGAACCCAAATAGGTCAAAGAAGTGGTCAAAATGTCAGAGGTAGAGGTAGAGGAAGATGGTCTAGCAATAACAGAATCAAGTGTCAAATATGTGAAAAGCCAGGACACATTGCTTCTAAGGGCTACTTCAGATTTGATCAGAATTTTGTCATAACCCAACAACCAAACAATACTCAAAGAAATCACAATCCAAATGTCAATCTTACTCAAACAGAAGCAAGAAATCAAGGCAGCCATTCAAAGAATCAAAATGAATCAGACAATCAAATCAAGAATGATGATATACTATATGAAGATTGGTATCCAGACTCTGGAGCAACTAATCATGTGACAAGAAATTTAGAGAATCTCAATCTCGGAAACAAGGAATACAAAGGTACACAATCCATTTATGTTGGTAATGGTAGTTCATTAAAAATCACACACACTGGCAAAGCCAAACTCAATAGCAAAAGAGAGTTACACTTAAATAATCTTCTTAGAGTTCCTCAAATTAAAAAGAGTCTAATAAGTGTCTCTCAGTTTGCTAATGACAATCAAGTATATTTTGAATTTTACCCAAAATTATGTCTAATCAGAGATTTACTAAGTAAGGATATTCTTTTACAGGGTAAAATGCACAATGGGTTATATAAATTCAGTCTAGTGCAAAATAGTGAACCAGGGCAGAAGGATAAGTGGTGTAACCATTCAAAGATTGATGAAACAATAGATTTTAACAAAGTTTTTGATACTTGGCACTATAAACTGGGTCACCTCAGTATAGCTATTGTTAAAAATATTTTGAAAGACAGCAATATCAAATATGGAAACATGTCATTGCCATATGTATGTCAAGCATGTCAGTTAGGAAAGAGTCACAAAGTACCATTTAGTAATTCATTAACAAAGTACAACAAACCCTTAGAAATGGTTGCAGTTGACTTATGGGAACCTGCACCCATTAATTCTGATTATGGAATGAATTACTACATCTCTTTTGTTGATTCTTTCTCTAGATATACTTGGATTCTATTACTCAAGTCAAAATATGATGCAAAGAATGCAGTAATTCATTTTATAAGGCAAGCTGAAAATCTAACTAATCAGAAACTTAAAACCAAACAAACAGATGGTGGGTCTGAGTTTAAAACTCTAAAAGAATTCTTTTCTGAAAAAGGCATAAATCACAGAATTACCTGTCCACACACATCTGAGCAAAATGGCATTGTTGAAAGAAAACACAGGCACATAGTTGATACAGGTCTAACACTGCTTGCACATGCATCAATTCCTTTAAAATTCTGGCCAGATGCATTTACAACTGCTGTGTTTCTCATAAATTGAATGCCTACAAAAGTTTTGAGGAACAAAATACCACTAGAAATATTGTATAATACAAAACCAGATTATTCATTCCTCAAAACTTTTGGATGCTTATGCTATCCATGCACTAGACCATATAATCAACATAAGTTAAGTTTTAGATCATTACCCTGTACTTTTCTTGGATATGCCACTAGCCAAAATGGATATAAATGTCTTACAAGTGAAGGGAAAATAATTGTATCAAGGCATGTTGCATTTAATGAATGTGTGTTTCCCTTCACTAGTAAAGACATAAAAACTACCCAAAAGATTTACAGTGCCAAGAAATTTCTACCACCCATACCTGTATGGGGAAAAGAAGAATCCAAAAGTGCTGAAAATAGTGAGAATTCAGCATCAAACCTCCAACACACAGTGCCCATTGAAGGGCCAGGTCAGAGTGACGATATAAAATTATATAACAATGAGTCTTAAGGTTGTGAGTCTGAAGATCAGAATAATGATCAAGACATCAGCTCACTTCCAGATAGTAGTGACGCAACACCTGCACAAGAGGGACATCCTATGATTACAAGATCAAAACATGGGATATTCAAACCAAAAATCTACACTGCTAACATAAATTACAAGGAACCAAGCAACTATGATGAAGCTGCTAAAAACAAAAAATGGAGAGAAGCCATGGATGAAGAATACAGTGCATTAATCAAAAACAAAACATGGAGCTTAGTTCTAGCACCAACAAACAAGAACATAATAGGCAGCAGATGGACATACAGGTTGAAAACACTACCAGAAGGTAAAAAGGTCAAATACAAAGCTAGACTTGTAGCCAAAGGATACTCTCAACAGTATGGATTTGACTTTTCAGAAACTTTTTCACCAGTGGTTAAACCAGCCACTATCAGAATTATTCTAATTATAGCTTTACACTATGAATGGGATATAAGGCAGCTTGATGTAAATAATGCTTTCCTAAATGGAGAGTTACAAGAGGAAGTCTACATGCAGCAACCCCAAGGTTACATTCAAAACGACAAAAAGAACTTTGTTTGCAAACTTCACAAAGCAATATATGGTCTCAAGCAAGCCCCCAGAGTATGGTATGAAAAATTAAAAGCTACTTTAATTTCTATGGGATATCAGGTATGCAAGTCCGACAACTCTATTTACACAAAAATTAATGAAAGGTATATCACTTACATACTTGTATATGTGGATGGCTTTATAGTTACAGGCAATGATAAAGAAGAAATAAAATATGTTATCAACATGTTAGACAAAACTTTCTCCATTAAAGACTTAGGCAAGCTACATTATTTCTTAGGTATAGAAGTCATCACTACTGCTGACAAGGGACTTATCTTAAGTCAACAGAAATATATCTATGAAATATTGAGTAGAGAAAAAATGCATGAAGCTAAGTCAATGCCTACACCAATGACAAGTAACTTACACTTGTCTAAATATAAAGGAGAACAAATTGATAACATAAAGCAATATAGGAGCATAGTAGGTGCTCTACAATATGTAACTGTAACTAGATCTGATATATCTTTTCCCGTAAATAAGGTTTGTCAATTTATGCAGAGACCACTAGACTTACACTAGAAAGCAGTAAAACGAATACTCAGATATCTCAAAGGTACATCAAATCAAGGCATCAAGCTAAACAAGAGCAGAAACTTATTTATTCAAGGATTTGCCGATGCTGACTGGGCCTCAGACTGCGACGACCGGAGATCTACGACCGGACACTGCATCTTCTTAGGTGGAAACCCCGTCTCATGGTGTGCCAAAAAGCAACCAACCATTTCACGTTCTAGCACTGAATCTGAGTACAGAAGTATTGCATCAGCCACTGTCGAAGTGATGTGGACAAAAGCCCTAATCAAGGAATTAGGGATCAAGCTATCACGCAAAACCATTATTTGGTGTGACAACTCTAGCACAGTAGCTCTCTCAGCCAATCCAGTCTTACATGCTCGAACGAAGCACATCGAGATCGATCTATACTTCGTCAGAGATCAGATCGCAAAAGGAAAACTTGAAGTTAACCATTTTCCAGCCTCAAGTCAAATAGCTGACATATTCACAAAAGCGCTATCACGCAAGTATTTTGAAGATCTAAAGAACAAACTTTGTGTTAAAGACATTTCGAAAGAACAGAAGAAAGAGGAAGAAAAGAAACCCTAGCCGCAATTGAAAGGGGGAACTAAGATATTATGGCAATCGGGTCAGAAGTGTGTTTTCTACTTCTACTTATCCACACAAGACTCCATCTCAAGATCACAACCACTCATCTCAATGGATGGAAACATTTCTCAGATACAACCCATATTGTGGGCTAAAGCCCAATACTGCATTTTGTAACATATAAATAGTGCACTTCCTATATTCTGTTTTGTAATATAACTTTTGTATCTGATAAATAAAAACTTTTTACTTCATCAAATATCTTTCAATATCAAAAGTAGAAGAAATTGTGAAGAATATTATATTGAATCCCAATTTAAATATTGCAACTAGACATGTTACCCATTTAGTCAACTAAGTACAGATAAAAAATACAGCAACTTCAGATTTTTATGAATGGTGTGATGGGGGTGTGAATTTACACTACACAAAGCTTGGGACAAAATGAGACAACACGATGAGTTCCAACAATGGACTACTTTAGTATGACATTATAGAAACAGTAACAAAATGTCTTTTTGTACATATTTGGCTATGAATAATCATTTAAGCACTAAAGATCGATTGCACAGACATGGTACAAACATTGACGTAAGATGTGTGCTTTGTGATGAATACTATGAAACAAAAGATCATCTGTTTTTTTAACTGTTCCTACAGAAAATATATATGAGCTCTATTCAAGCTAAAATTGAAACTATTACCTTCGTCCGACCCAAGATTTGAAGATGAAGTATCAGAGCTGATTTCCGGATTTAAACGTAAAGACCAAATCCACGATGTTGCTTTTGCAGCTCTAACCGCAGTGGTTTATTTCATCTGGAATGAAAGAAACTCTCGAATTTTTAAGAGAGAGAAAATTGAAAATTTTCAAAAGTTGAATTTTTTTTTAAAAAGAGGTGGTACACATGGTAAGGGGCAACTGTAGTAAATCGGAGAGAAACGATCGTAATCTTCAAACCCCGAGTCGATGAGGGATTGAACTTAATGATGTTGGAGAGTAACTCGGCCACCATTGATATGGGCCACCCCACTAACGATCCTGCGTGGAAGTTATTGAAAATTAGATTAGGGTTGTATTGAGTTGAATGCAGAAGGAAATAGCTATAAGTAGGTTGAATGTCGTCAAATGGGTCGTGTTGTGAACAAAGTTGCTGTATTATTTTATGTGTATATGTATTGAAAGTATGTAAGTTAATGTATGAAAATTAGATGTACTCTTTTGCTCAGAAGTCATCCATTTACGTTAGGGGGTTGTAAGGTTTTGATGAGGCATATAATGGAATATATTATCGGTTTAGTAATAAGAGTACCGATTTTCAATATATATATATATATATATATATCATAGATTAATTAGTACTTATAAAATAAGATTAGTAATGCACTTGAATACACACACACAAAGTATAATATATTACAAAATGATTTCAATATTAAAATACAATATAAAGTTACATAAATATATAAAATTATTATATACATAGCTCAGAAGTTGATGTTTTTAAAACACAATTATAGACATATATAATACGTGTGTACATACATACATATATACATGTATATATATGCTTACAAAACATTATAATATATATATATAATTAATATTTACATATATTGCTATCAGCCCAAAGTTAAAAAAAAAGATTTTTTTGTTGTAAACTATTAAACAATTATCTATTTTTAATTTCCATACAGAAAAACATAATAAAATTAAAAAAAATTAATCTGAAAACAAAATGATGATATATTCTGTATAAAATTTTATGCTTGTATTTCATATTTATAAATATATATGTATGTTTATTATTTGCAAAAGCAAATTTTATGTTAAATAAAAGGTATTTAAAATATGAATGGTTTGAATAAAAAAATGTTTATGTTTTTTAATTCGAGAGCATTTTATGTTAATAAAAAAGTTTAAAGTAAGACATGTATTATGTAGTATTATATTTTGTATACTAGTTTTAGTTAAAATAGAAATTGTTTATAAATGTGTGTGTATGTGTGTGTGTGTATGATTTAATTTCAAAATAATTTTTTTACCAAGCCGTGGGTAATATAATGCATTGTATATAAAAATAACTAAATTACATAGGCGCGTGCATGCACATACACACACCGATATATATATATATATATATATATATATATATATATATATATATATCAAACCATCCAAATATGATAACATATCGATATATGGATTTGTTATAATTTCTAACAAACATATATATGATACAATAAATGAGTTTAGCATTAGTAAATCAAAATATACCTTTCACCAAACCCTAGTACGTACACGTAGAAACGAAGAATGGAACTCCTTGAATCCAATTACAATTTTGAAGTTGCTAGCTCCTAAATTGCCTTACCACCGATAATCGAATAGCTTTAATTTTATTTTATGTTTGTAATTTTGGAAGCTCCTAGGGCTATGGCTGCCCTACAATGGTTGTTGCAAGAGAGGACTAAGAGAGAGCTCAAGTAGGACCAAGGGGGACCTTTTGTTGGGTCTGCTTTTACCTGGTCTAACAACCAAGGGGGACCAAACCGTATTCTCTCTAGATTAGATCGTGTTTTTGGTTCTGAGGATTGGTTCCTCCTGCCCTTCTCCTTCTCCATCTCTCACCTCCATAGGACCTTTTCTGACCATGCTCCTATGATTTTACGATGTTCCCCTCTCTCTCTATCGGGTCCATCCTCCTTCAGATTCCAGAGTATGTGGAGATCTCATCACTCCTTTCACCAAGTGGTGGAGTAATCTTGGAGTTCTCCAATCGTTGGCTCCCCCTCTGTTGTCTTCTCACGAAAGCTTAAACGTCTCAAGGCTTGCCTTAAGGTTTGGAACGTCCAAGTTTTCAAGAAAATCTTCGATCGAGTGCGGGCGGCCGAAGAATCTCTTATCTTAGCCGAATATTTGTTGGATGAGGATCTGTCCGCTGCCAATAAGGAGGCGTGGGCGTTAGCCCAGATGGCCTTCTCGTCTAAGTTGCGTATCGAAAATGACTACCTTCGTTAGAAGGCTAGGGTCAAGTGGGTGGTCGAAGGCGATACGAACTCAAAGTTTTTCCATTCCTCTATTCGTAAGAAGAACTCCCTTCTTACCATTCATGAGATTCTGCGTCCTGATCTCTCTGTGGCTTCTTCGCTAGAAGAAGTCAAAGGGACCATCCTGTCTCACTTCCAATCCTTTCTGAGCGCTCCCTCTGCTTCGATTTCTGATCCGGCCTTATTAGCCTTCATTCCCAAAATGGTCCTTCCTTCGGAAAGTACGGACTTGTCGGTACCTCCTTCTCTGGAAGAGATCCGTGCCTGCGTCTTTTCTCTTTCCAAGGATAGTGCCAGTGGGCTGGATGGTTACAACGAAGTCTTGTTCAGGAGTGCTTGGCCTGTTATTCAGTCAGACTTTTGTCGGGCTGTTCAATACTTCTTCTCGGGCGGTTCTCTGCTGCTAGGTTGGACGTCCACCAACCTGATTCTTATCCCGAAGTGCGATAACCTGCGGTCTTGCGCGGATTTTCGTCCTATCAGCTTGTGCAACTTCTCTAACAAAGTTATCTCGAAGGTTCTGGCCAATCGCTTAGCCTCATTCCTTGATCGCCTCATATCCCCTTCTCAACCGGGTTTTGTAAAAGGCCGTTTAATTACCGATAATGTCCTACTTGCTCATGAATTGATTTCTCAGCTTGATCGGAAGGTCAGAGGTTCGAATGTGGTCTTTAAGCT
Organism: Allium fistulosum; assembly: GCA_030737815.1. NCBI lineage: Eukaryota > Viridiplantae > Streptophyta > Magnoliopsida > Asparagales > Amaryllidaceae > Allium > Allium fistulosum. The sequence continues at coordinate 1,137,460,832 of CM060904.1, forward strand.
GGATATGGCTAAGGCTTATGACCGCATGTCCTGGTTTTTCATCATCAAGGTTTTACGAGCCTTCGGGTTTCCCGAGTCCCTTATCGACTTGGTGTGGAGGCTTATTTCCAACTGTTGGTTCTCCGTTCTTGTTAACGGTTCGGCCAATGGGTTTTTCCAGGCGGTAGGGGCTTACGTCAAGGAGACCCACTGTCGCCTTCACTGTTCGTGATCGCGGCAGAGGCTTTCATTCGAGGTCTTCCAACCCTGACGGTTTATGGTCAGATTCAGAGGTTTGGCATTCCTAGGGGATGTCCGCTTGTTTCATCTGTATCCTTTGCTGATGACATTGTCATCTTCTCCAACGGGGGCCGTTCTTCTATTTGTCGGCTCCTTCGTCTCATCCAGCAATACGAGAGTAGTTCGGGCCAGCTCGTTAACTCTTCTAAAAGCTGTTTCGTCCATGCGAAAGACTTGTCTCCCTTAAGAGCTTCTTGGATTGAGAACTTTTCTGGGTTCAAGAAGACTTCCCTTCCTTTGCCTTATCTTGGCGTTGTCCTTTACATAGGTCGGAAACTAAACGCTATTTTCGATCCCTTGACCGACAAGGTTAGGGGCAAGATCATCCGTTGGAACGCAACTCTCCTTTCTCAGGCAGGTAGACTAGTTCTCATCAAGTCTGTCTTGGACTCGATGGGTACTCATGTCTTCGTTGCGATGACTCCTACTTCGTCCTTCTTCCGCTTGTATCAGGCCTTAACTTCGTCCTTCTTTTAGGGTAAGAAGGATAGCGTCCGTCGGTGCCACTGGGTTTCCTGGGCCTCCATTTTCCATCCCAAATGCGAGGGGGGCTTAGGCTTGCGCAACCCAAAGGACCTCTGTGCGGCTTTTTCTTGCAAGTTGTGGTACAGGTTTGGGGCAAACAACTCCCTGTGGGCGTCGTTCCTTCACGCAAAGTACCATAGGCTTGCGGGTGCGGGTTTTACTGGCTCCCCCTCCTACGCTAGTGAGACTTGGAAGCACATGCAGTCGGTGGAAGGGTTGGTTGACTCTCATGGCGGCTTATCCGGTTGGGATGGCGGCTCGTTCTCCGTTTCGAAAGCTTGGAACTCGGTTCGTATCCCAATTTCGATTCGACCTTTATTTCTTTCATCTGGAATTCTCGCATCCCCCCCAAAGTCTCTCTGTTTATGTGGCGCTTGATACATGATGGGCTTCCATTAGATGAGAATCTCTAGAGGATTGGCATCCCTTCCGTTTTCCGCTGCAGGTGCTGCGGTTCTGGGGATACGGAGTCCTTGAGTCGTTTATTTTTGCCGGTTTTTCAGCCAGGGCAGTCCGGAATTACTTTGGGAACCTTTTTGGTATTCGGGGAAATGCCCTGTCTCCCTCTGATTTACAGTGTAGCTGGTGGTCCGGGACCTCCGGTAAATCGCTTCGTTCGATTCTTTTTCGCCTGATTCCATGCCTGATCTGCTGGCACATCTGGTGCGCGCGGAATAAGGCAACTTTTGAGGATTCTCCTATGGATCCCCCGTCCATTATCCGTCGTGTTAGGAAAGATGTATTCCTTGCGTTTCGCGGTAGACCATTTAGGGGCACTATTGGTCTCCGCTCTAGGCGACTGGAGGGTCTGTTTTCCATCGCTTCTGTTCGGTCTGCCGCTAGAGCGGGTATTAGCTGAGGCCGTGTGGGGGACGGAGAGTTTCGACGCTCTAACCCCCTTCCCGATCCCCCCTTTTTTCTATCTCATTCCTGCTTGATAGTTGCTCAGGTGCTGGAGTTTCAGGTTATCTTCCAGACTGTGCGATCTTCGCTAGATTGGTTGTAGCTTTGGAGGAGGGCCCTTTCTTGTCTCAGGTGTTGGCTCCTTATGATATTGTCTTTTTTGCGAGAGCATAACTAATCTCACTTCTCTGGTCTTTTCAGCGCTTAGCCTCGGTGCTCAGTTCGGGATTATACTAACATCATCATTGGGCGGTGGCCTTGTCGGAGCTCGATGGTGATGTTAGATGGGCGGTGGTTTTTCCAGAGCTCATCCTGGATTATCTGAGCGGGCATTTCTTTTATGACGGCTTGGTTTTATGGGTCTTTTTCTTTAGCTGATTTCTTGATGTATTGGTGGTTTGTATCCATTTCTGCTGTTGTTTTCGTCTGGTCTGTTTCGATTTGCTTTAGCTATTCCTGGTTACCTGTTAGGCATGTTGGCAGCTTTTGGTCTTCATTTATATATATATATATATTTTTTAGAAAAAAAATAACAAAAATAAAATAAAATGGAATTTATTATGCAAGGTGTATATTATGGAATAGAAAATCATAAATTTTGAATTAATATAGGTACCAAATTTGAATGGAGAAAAAAAGAGAGAGCTCAAGTAAGGCATAAGGGTAATAAATAAAAGAAGGATAAGGGAGTGAAAAGTGGATCAAGATCCTCTTTTTTCTCCTTATTAATTCTTTCTTTTTAATTATTCAAACCACTTCACCAAGTACGTCACATGGACGACCTCCTATGTGCATGCCTATAGCCTCCTATAGAAGCTTGTAAATGGACCTTGAAACTATTCCCAACTCGAAAAATAATCCTTGCATTTAAATCAACTAAACGCGTATCGATATTGTATATCAATTAGTATATTTATAACTATTATAAACACACTGTTTAATATTGTTCAACACACATCAAATAAAATTCTATAACTAATATTTCATAAATATTAATTAATCTAATTAATTTATAACAATTATAAATTAATTAAATCGCATGGTAAAAGGAGTTTTCAACATTTCAGTTGTGTGGCTCTTAGGTGTAAATTTGGTCAGCGATCAATATCGAACAGTTCATATATTAATGTTCACACTTCACTTAGCATGTGGTGTGAAATTATGGCCTAATTTATCGCTTACTTAATTTCGATAAAATCAAATTTTACTTTATTAAGTATTACCTAGTAATGACAATTATTTACACGAATTCTCTTCATCAAAACTATATCACATTAGGACTTATGGAATTTGGTAATGGTCAAAATTCCAATATTATCCATATTCAACTCTATAGTCCAAACACAAAGTCCTTATTTCAATAATAACAATTATTATTATCCGAACTTCTCTGGCTAAAGATTTTGACTTTGAGTTGACTTCGGTTGACCATGATACTAGCCTTTTCGAAAGACAGGTCATTTGGGGTGAAGAAAGAAAAGATAGAACAGAATCTCACATGAATACGGAGGATGTATTAAGTTTCGTCTTTTGGTGTAAGAAAGGAAGATCGTTACAACTTTCAAATCAATAATTAGCTTTTCAAATTTATAGCTATAAGTATGTAACCACTTGGTGCTCCCAACAGCTATGAGTAATATGCTACCCAACAATTGGAGAGTGTAACGTACTCTAGTATCAACGGATGTATCGATATATAGTCTTGATACATCTTGGCTAGGAATATTTAAAACGATATGTTTATTTTATTATGATAAATCACTCATGATTACAACCCACTGTAAATATTATCATAAAAGACAGACCATTTATGATTTTTTTATTAAATATACATTTAATTTAATTAATTGATTAATATAAAGCATTATATCGAGTATGTAATAAGAAAACGACTTTTGTTTCGAACAAGGTTGATTATTAAGTTAGATATACGTAACAAATTATGTAATTACCCCTAGGGCATACCCATAACTCTATCAACTAATACTTCGAATAGAAAAAGCTAACCAAAGTCCTCTCTGACCTTAACCAGATCAACTAATTAACCATTTGGTCATTCGAGTCAAAGAGGAGAACGCATGGCAATGTTGTGGCAATTTCAAATCTGAGCTAGTGGATGTCACAAAGTAAAGTAACGAATCTCTCAAATTAGCCTAGCACGCCAAATGGTTAAACACAGAGTTGGCAATGACACAAACACAAGCCCTCGGCGTCATTAATGACTAGCTAAAGAAAGCCCATCAAGAGAGTGGCATGCTTGCAACGCAAGTCAAAGCTAAGGAGGAGGCACTTCAGTCCAAGGATGCCAAGCTCAAATACTCCAAACCGAATTTGACGGGCTCAAGGCCGATTTAAAAGCTGAAACAGAATCTAAGGCACGAGCTCATGTCGATCTTGCCATGGCCAAATTTGAAATTAAAGAGCTCAAATAGCAAGTTAAGAAGGGTAATGAGGAAATGAATACCAAACTCCAACAATTTTTTACAAACATCATCAAGGACAATAATTTAAAATCGCTGGGGGGATAACTATCCTGTTACACTTGCAGACACTTGGGAGGAGATTCTCCACCGATCGATTGAGGCCGGTGATGGCCTGACTGAAGATGAGCTGATATAAATAATCTTGGATAAGGAACATATTAAGCTATATAAAAAGGAAAGGCTATCCCGATTGAAGTGAGCATGGCTACGGGAAAGGCAGCCATTGAGGCTCTACTGATCATAGCACATTGGATCAAGCAGAATCATCGACTTTAGAATCTAAAGAGCCGACAATGGATCCACAAATCTTGCGGTGACCAGCTCTAAGGCCCCCCACATCAAACATTCATGTCTCCACTGCTACAACTAGCGTCGAGCCTTATATCCCTCTTTCTGTTACTCAGGCCGTTTAGTCGTCTATTAAGGAGGGTGAAATTACCAAGTCTCCAATCAAAGGAGCTTCAACTAGTGAAGGTATTTCTCCCGTCTCCCTAGTGTCGAGATGCTTCAATTCTCACCTGAGGCAGTCACTAATCTTTACTTCACTATCTGTCAACTTACAAGTCGTTTGTCACTTGCTCCTCTGCCAGCAGCAACTCAGGGCTTGGGCCTCGGTGTTATCTCTACCACGTTAACCTCCATTACTGTAGAACCAATTGTCCCAACTCCTTCTTCCGGCTCCGGGCCCAGTCCAAATATACAGAAAATAAGGGAAATAGAAGGATTAGAGAATGTCACTCAGTCCTAAAAGGAAGACGTTACTATCATAAGCAAGAAGGACCCAGATGATCACATCACAATGGTGGAGAGGCGAAAGATTAACTATATAAGATAAAAATTAAGCTCAAATCAGGAACTGAAAATGCTCCCACCGTTTCCAATAAGCCAAGTCCCAAGCTTTCTCCTTTGAAAATCAAGCCTCCAAAAGATCGTGGCGTCGGCGGTTCATCAAATTACTTTGACCTCACTAATGATAAGCTCAAGGACCCTATAATTGTAACCACTGAGGGAGAGATTACACATACCGAGGGTAGCACCCTAGAAAAAGGGAAGTCTAAGGATGAAAAGGGTTCAAAAAGACATCGTGTTAGGTCCGATACCAAAGGCGGAAAGCGCGGGAAGAAAAAGTAGGTGCTCGGCCTGGGCATTTGTGAAAGAAACCTCATTTACTTTTTGATGTATTTTGCTTTTATTTTCATATGAGCCGACATTATGCAGGAGCGGCCCACACAATTATTATATATAAAAAGTGAAAGTAGATAAAAGACTATTTTTTATACAATCTTTGTCATATTTACATATCAGCATTTTTTATTTTATCCGTCTACATACCATTGCCTGCATATATAATATAATAATCTGTGATGCTTGATCGTTTATATTATACATGCCTGTGTTTATGCAATGCCATTACTTACTATCGCTCCATACATAGAAGTAGATTTCTGCAATTTCTCAGTTATATTTTATTATATAGTTCTGTTTATCATTGCCAAAGTATTTCATTATTGGCTAAACAAAACCTATTATTTATTTGACCAACTCTGTATTCGACCTTCTTGGTCGAATTCTATCCAACCATAAGCAAGGTGTAGTTGGAGAAGCATCCAACTTTCGTATCATTTCTGTCTTTGGGAAACAACATTATAGTTGTCTATTTTCGGACACCGAACTTTGACCTAGCCTATCTCCAAGCGTTGATTGAATTATTTCGTTGACCTTCATCACTTATCATCGGTTGGGTCACAAGTGTGGTCATATTTGTAGATAGTTCATTCATTCATCGACCCTTATCTCTGGGATCGACATTTCTAATGCTTGACTCTGAGCATTGATTTTCAATCTCTCCAATCTCCTGGCATTGATCGAAATAACTCACCGACCATCATCATTTATCTTTAACCAGGCATGTCTAGCCGGGCTGTAAATGTGGTCGTATAAAATAGCTTATATGCGAATCCTAATTTATCTCCTATTATTTAGGAGGGAGGATCTAGCCTTGTCTCAATCCCAGTCCATCTACTAATTCACTAGATATGAAGGAATGTGAAGTCCCGCTATCGAATAAAACTCGTATATGAACATTATAAATGGAAAGCATACCTTGACTAACGATGCCTTTCCCCTTCTCTTTTTCCAATGGGGCATTCGATGAAGTCAGAACGACAGTGATAGCATATGCTTTCACCACTTGTTTCATCTCCAATGGCTCTAGACAGTCCTTTTGAATGTGCCCAAGCTTATTGTAGTTGTAGCATTTCTTCCCCTCAGCTTTGTAGTCTCTACTAAAGTGGCCCTTAGCACCACAGTTATAACAAATGAGTGAGGTCTTACTCTTCTTCTAGCCACCTTTGTTCTGAAACTTCTTCCTCTTATTGTTCCACCTCTTCTTGCCTTCGCCACCCAATTGTGGCTCTGGCTTAGGTTTGAGAACAATTGCACTCGGCTTTGGATAAAGACTCTCATGCGTTAGAGCCTTCTTGACTAACATCTCGAAAGTCTCATCAATATGGCTCACAAGCTTCTCTCCTAAGTGATCATCCAAGCCGATGACAAACTTCTTGTTCTTCTATAATGGAGTGTCGGTGAAGGACATCTCATATTTCGATCGAGCATCGAACTCGATAACATAATCAGAGATAGTCATATTTCTTTGCCTCATATCCATGAACTTATGAAACAAAACCGGCTTATATGCTGCCGGTATAAACTTCTCTTCAAAACAAACTTTGAAGTGATCCCAAGTAAACTGATCCTTAGGATAGCAACTCTCATGGCGTTCCACCAATTCATCGCCCTTCCCTGAAGTTAACGCGAGGCCAACCTCCTCTTCATAGCATCATTAAGTTCCAGATTATCGAATATTCGCTCACAAGCGTCGAGCCAACCCTGAACTTCCATGGCCGACTCCGTTCCAAAAAGCGACCTGCCTCCAAGGCTAGTAAAGTCTTTATTTAGGTCGGCAAAATCAGCTCTGGGCGCTTGGATCAGAGCACCACCATCAATAGCAACATTCAGAGCGGCTACTTGGGCATTCTACAGCATGATTCGCATCATCGTGTTAAACATGGTTTGCATATCGGGATTAGCGGCTGCCGAGCCTGCTCCTTTTTTGACTCCAACGATGGAGTTCCTATCAACCTTTCTTATTTGACGACTCATCCTTCAATCTGTGATAAGGAACATCGGTCTCTCTATAAGGAATCCTACTTAAGTAGTACTCATGTGTGTAGTGTGACTTTTATACTATATATACTTCTGCATAGTTTTGAAAATCAAAATATATAACAAGTATGCGCTCCCCTACACACACACCCTCTCTCTTGATCCAGTCTAAGGTAAAAGCTCCGATCCTATTTCTACTGGATCATGGCATCTCTTAGGTTAAACAATGCAACCTAAGCTCTGATACTAAATGTGATGACTGCCCTACACCACCGACAACCAATATATCTGTATAATACGTTGTAGCGTTGCTCGGTCTATGTGGGGAAGCTGTTAAGGGTTTGTAAAGTAAATAAACAACACAAAACCTATTGTATATCTCATAGTGCATCGAATAAAATATAATAATAAACATCTCAGATATAAAACAGTCGAGACAGTAAATAACTAGATGAATAACAGAATTAGAGTAACTGATCTATACAATATGCAGTGTAAGAAATAGAGTTATATATCAAATAATAACTCATAAGTAACTGTCTCTAAGTAAATAAGGCACTAATAAGCTCCATAGTGTTATGCATCGGAAGAACAAATGAGTGTATAAAATAATACGAGAGAGTAACCTCCTGCTCATCATCTGTACAGCTCCACGTGCTTACCAGATCTGATATCCCTAATCTACTAATTTAAGAGTACCTAGGGTAATAGGAAGCAAAGCATAAAATCCCGGATCAGAAAATAGTCTAGTATGAGTTGTAATAAATCTCTAAATACTAATATGCCCCTATAATAGGAAAAATGGTATAAAAGATCATACCCGACGTATACAAAATATACGCTACTCTACATCATAATCATCATGGGTGTATTGTGCATCAAAGTACTAAGGGGTGTCTAGATATCTTCATCAACTATATCAGCATCAGGTGACATCACTAGGGTGATAATCAATAAAACAAATATAGCATACGTCATCCATCCTTACATTCACTCACTCAGTGCGTTGGATATAAAATCACTCGTTTACCAATCATGGTCAAAGACTAGACTACCCGTTACGGTAGCCACATGTTGGTTCCTCAGTACTCAAATCCATGCCTCTCAGTTGGCTAGGAAATAGACTAACCATCGTGTCAGTCAGAGGTAATTGACCATCATATCTAGAATAAAGAGCCATCATGATCTAGGAACCATCACATCCCCATTATATCCTACCTCACGAGTACCCTACGAACCCTCGAGTGTCAACGATCCCTTTACATGCATCATCTATAGTAGAGCACATCCTATAACTTATCTCATGACTCCCATCATGAAGTCACCGCGGTCGGGACGATTCTCTACTATCAACATCAAGTAGAATACCACTTTGTGTCCTGTAGCCATCATATAACAGTTCCCTTTATCCGACCCATAGTCCTTAACTTTGCATCTCAAAGCACAATTATCCATCATCAAAGCCATCACTCCACTTCAAGGAAACATCATCGTCGGGTCATCAGTTGTCATCGTCCAAAATCATCAAAAAAGTTGATGAAAAACTCAACTCTAGGTTCTGGCCCAAAGCAGAGCCCAAGAATTCCTAGGTTTGTCCCGAAGTCGTGCCCGAGTAATTTCAGAAAATGCCTAAAGCACGCCCAGGGCCGATCCCTGACTTAGCTTATTTTTTCTTTTACCTTCACCGATCTGAGAATGTCCTAGGTCATGCCCAAGTTTTTGCCTTGCTAGCCTGAAGCACGCCTAGCGATCGGTATCGATCTTTGACATAACTCATTTTTTCCTTTCACCTTCACCGATCTGAATATGCCCTGGATCAAGCTCGAAGCCATAACTCGACCATATAAACTCTAAATGGCTTGAAATTTGAAATGTAGCTTTAGGGGATCCTTCTTGACATATCCTATGGATCACATGTCATTTGGACAATGTGACTTTTATGGGTCATCATTGATCCATCTTCAATCGGCCATAACTCGAGCATACAAGCTCCAAACGACTTGAAATTTGAAATGTAGTCTTATGGGACCTTTCTTAGCACCTTCTATACATCGCACTAAGATTGGGACAAAAATTAGGGATCATCACCGATCCTAACTTCTTCCTAAACTAAGTCGTTATTCGATTGGCGTTTTCAATTTTTTCAAGCATCGTAGAATCAAGCAATCATTACAAATAGCCTATACTAATGTTAACCTAAAAATGAATCAACACCATGGATCAAGTGTGAAAGCACCAGTGCGGATAATTAGCAGCACAAATCTCAGATAAACAATAAATAAAAAGCAGATGTTAGAAAAGAGACACCGAACTTTTATAGTGGTTCGACTGACTCTGGCCTACGTCCACTTTAATCAATCTTTATTATGATTATACTAGTTGAATATCTCTGGATATCAACTAGTTAGTCCTTAGGTCTAAGTTACAATGAGTTAGAATAAGTCACAAGCATAAGGGTTGACTGGAGAATCATGGTAACCCCCTTGATGACTGTTGTGAGGGAGAAGAAAGTTGAAGAAGTGAATGATTCCAGTAGAGTAATGGCGCTCTCTCCCCGAAAAGATCCATCTCTAGTTGTAGGAAGGTGAGTATTTATAGGAGAATTCAATGAGTATTAGGCCAGAAGTCCAGGTGCAGAAGAGTCCAGTTGTTATGCAAGTCATCACCAAAAATATCAAATCAATCTAAGTCATTTCTATGGATCGCTATCTATCCATAGAGGATGGAAATTTAGCTATCCATCAACTTAGCATATTTTTCTACCATAAGCCTTTACTTAGTGCTACAAAGGAGCTCAGAAAGTTTGAAGGTGATCTGATCTATCTTGATGGATCACTAGCTATCCATAGGGTATGGATTGCTAGCTATCCATCCACTTAGCATATTTTTGAGTGATCTTTGTTCGGTTGTCTTCTTATCTTCTATTTAAGTGCCTTGTCCAAATAACAAGTTGTTTGGAGTTAGTTTGATCATTCGTCTTCATAGGTCATCTAGTCCAGAAGAATCGTTCATAACTCGTTCAAAACTTAACGAAATCAGACGAACCTTTGCCGGTACTCTCTCTAAGGTGCGTGTGACCTACCATAAAAATTTGAGGTGGCGGGGCCCAATCTACATGGGTCGCTAGCGACCCATCAAGATGGATCGCCAACGATCCATAATACTAACTCCAATCAATCCCATTTTTTCTATAAGCCTTCTTTTATGTCTTCTAAGTGTTCTCCCAAAACTTTAAGTCAATCCGACTTCGTATGAGTTCTCTAGGTCCATTGTAAGTTAGCTGCTTTTGGTCAAACAACTTGAATCGGACGAGTCTTCACTTCTCGAGCTAGTTTGTTTGGCATGCTATGAAACTTGGCTAGCGTGCTTAAAAATGGTAATGAATCATGATGCAAGAGGTTTGGGCAACTCATGATGCTTTACTATGGATGGCTAGCAATCCATGGGTGACGGATCGCTAGCGATCCATCTACTTGGTATTTTATTGGTTGATTTTCCTTGAGTCCCATTGACTTGTTCACTTGGTTGTTTTGGTTGAGTCTCGAGTTATTCAAGCATTGTCCGAATATTCCAACTCTTATTGAATTCTGATGGGTTAAAAACTAGCAACCATGCAATCAAATACATCAATATGAGTTCTAAATCTAAAGGCACTACAACAAAATAGCCTTTTAACAGCGTTTGAAAACCGTTGTTAAAGGATATAACAACGTTGTTAGAAACGCTGTCTAACGGCATGCGGTCGTTGATATACAATTTCTAGCTAAAAGAAAACGCTATCAAAAATAGTTTTGTACAACGTTATTTTGTTGCTGTTAATTAGTTTTCCACAGCGTTTATATTTTGCTATTTTAAAATTAAAACAGCATTTTCAAGTTGCTGTGAAAAAGTGTTTAGGGTATTATTTTACATTTTCATCAGCGTTTTTAAGTGTTGTTAGTAAGTTATGACAGCGTTTAAAATACGCTGTCTAAAGCTTATTCATTAGTTTTCAACAGCAATCTATAAACGCTGTTATTACTTATTTCATCAGCAGTTCCTAAATGATGTAGTATCAATATACTTTATCTTTTCAATGAACTCACAACAAGGTATTAACGCTATCGTATTAATATGAATTATTTTTCCAAAAAACCGACCGCACATTTTAAACGCTGTCGTTTATGACATGTTGTACCATTGCAATATTAACATATCATTAATCTAATTGAATTTAATTATATTTCAATCGGATAATATACAAAACATATACAAATCAAACTAAAAACTATAAAATAAAAGCATAACAATTAATCCTTTCCATAAAATAAGTTGAACACAATATCCATGAACAAAGTTTACTCAAACAACGATGAAATTTATAAACCATCTTCATACAACATTAGACAAAGGAAAAATATCTACAAATTTTGCATCAAATATTAATGAAAAAACATGCAACCAAAAACTTTTCATGTGCTAACTAGGCCGAACCTCCAAAAACCAAAAGAGTCTTGTGCATTTTTTGCATCTAAAAACTTCACCTACTTGTAACAATGAAATTTAAAAGTTAGTGATCAAATACACATTTAAAATAACATATTTAATGTGCAACCACTAAAAAATTGCAACACAGATTTACATTGTAGCATTAACATAGTTTTGAATGCAATAAAAACACATTTTTTATCACTATTACAAGTTGTTAACGCTCAGTTTTGAATTGAAACAAGTGAGAGATCGGTTTTGAAACAAACTGAGCATTAGCTCGGTTTTGTTTTAAAACTGAGACCTCGGTTTTGAAACAAAACTAAGATTCATCTCAGTTTTGACTCAAAACTGAGTGAGAGCTCGGTTTTGAGTTTTAAAACAAACTAAGCATTAGCTCGGTTTTGTTTTAAAACTGAGAGCTCGGTTCTCCTCAAAACTGAGAATTTACATCTTGACATAATAGTATGAAGAGTGACCATAGTCCACTGCTACTGCAACTGATTGATCTTCAATGACAAGTTAAGGGTAGGCCTTTTAGGTATGTTAATTCTTGGTGTCAATTAGATGGGTATGAAGACTGTACTCAGAAAGGACTTGAAACTGAAACCTATGGTACTCATATGCAAAAACGATTGCTATCGCATATTACAAAAAATTGTTCTAGTTCTACAAGTAAAACATGGTATCAGAAATCAAAGACACAGTAGTCAATATGAAATGTTGCACACAATACTACTACTACTTCACATACACTACTGCAAAGAAAGGAACAACATAAAAGTCTTGCTTTTGAAACTACCAGGAAGCAAGGACAGGCTTCGCTTAACACAGATTTGAACAAGTCCTAGGTGACAGATACGCATACAACTGCAGCTAGACAAGGACCGGCCACATTTGACAAAAAAAACCAAGGAGTAAGCTTGTAGACACACATACAAAGGTGGCTTCTCAACAGGAACCAGTTGCAAAAGGAAAGGCATGATAACCTTCAAATACAAACCAAGGAGTAAGGTTGTAGACACACATACAAAGGTGGCTTCCAAACAGGAACTAGTTGCAAAAGGAAAAGCACGACAACCTTCTGACATTCTATTGCAAAAGGATGGGAAAGGAGAGGAGGAGGTTCACTCTAGTTTTGGAAGAAGAAGTAGTTCTAAAAGAGAACAGGACGAGGTGACAGCAAGTCAAAAGGCATAGGGATCGATTTAAGACTCGGCCTAAAGCTGCATTTGAAATCAGTTCAGCATCAAACATATTTAGTCTAGTATCAAACATAATCGACACCAAGCCAAATAGGGCCTAGCTATGGTTGCACCTAACCTCATGCATCACGAACCCATGTCCAAGATGACAAACCTATTGATGAGAGAGATAAAGCTAAAAGGGAACACTATAAGAGTAGGATTCATGATCATGATTTAAATTAACAGGGTTATGCATAAAAAATAATGTATAGTTTTATCACACTTGATGATGAAAGTATTTGTTAGTTCATATACCAGCTTGAATGGTCAGTTATAAGCATGAACATGAAGGATCAAATACATTGCAACTGTGACTCCAGGAGAGTTAGGAAATTATTAAACTAATCAGTCTAAGGGTAATGATGTAAGTACCACTCAATTAATGATAATCACACCTAGAGTAAATATATTATTCCACTGGTGGATTGCAAAATAGAATCTAAGTACAGTTAATAGCATAATATATATGTATATAATTGCAAAAGCACAAGATACCTCTAACAGAATTCAAAATTTGTACAAATATATAGGTTATGATAACATTAACTTCATATTAAAATAATATATTTTGGATTTATTTGAAATCTAAAATGTCATATATAATAGATTCTTGATATGAAGATCCATGGATGAAAAGAATGCAAAAATGAGACTCGACCAATGGATTATGAGTTCTCTAATTCTAAAAACTTGGGTTAACAGTCGCATTCAAAGTTTAATATAAAGCGTTGAGCTACGTTCATATATATGCAGTTTTTTCAGCCTTCCATCATATAGGCCCCATAAGGTTATAATTCACTCATGTAACCTCTTTTGTGACATGTAACAACCCAGAATTTTCGTCATTTGAAATTTGTATATTTAATTGATTTTAAATATTAACGAGTAAGATTTGCAAGCCGAATAAATTTTATTTCGAATATCTAGATTTAATTGGATAATTAAATCGATAATTTAATATTTGAAATTCCAGAAATAATTGATAATTGGGTTTAATGTAATTAAAAATGATTTATAAAGTTATATTATATCATATTGGAGTTAGAACGATGTTACAGAACTTTTAAAATTGAATAAAAAGTTAATTTGTGAAAATTGAATATTTTAATATTTAATTGACTAGTGAAAATGACCATTTTTCAAACAGTCTCGGATTTCGACAAAACCGGTTTCATCGGATCCGGAATGTGAAACTATTGTAGGGTTTCAAATTTCGTGTCAATCGGATGTACGGTTTGTCCGGGGCAAGCCAAAACGCATCGAAATCGGTTTAAATCGGTTTAATTTAAATTTGATCGTTTATTTCCGTAACTCTCACATACGATCGAATTAGCTCCTGAAACACATTCCATTGTGTCCGGAACGTGGGGTAAACCTTAGAAACGCCAGCCGGCATGCTCGATTTCAAGTTCGAAAATTTCGGAGATGAATAGTGTTTTGGAATTTCCTATAAAAGCCCTCACTTTTTCACATTTGCAAACAAAAAGACATTAGGGTTTCAAGCTGCCATCTCTAATTTTAATGGCCGATACTCATTCTCGTTCTCCCTCAATTTTCTTTAAATCCACAAATCAAATCGTGAAACTTCCTAAATGAAAGTTGTAGACAACGATGAGATCGACATTCTCAACGGTGGAGATCGAAAGTCATGCATTGGATTGTCGACAAATCGAGTTTATAGGATGTGTGTTCGTGCACGAATATCGATGCATTGGGGCAGCCGAGTGGTGCCGCTCTCTGGCCGTGGGCATGGCGTGGCGAGGTGCATCGTGGGGTGGCCTCTGATCAACGTGGAATCGTTCGTAGGGGTCGCGATTCCTAACCCTAGATGGCGGCTAATTGGGTTTGTTTCACGCGATGTTGCCTAGGGGAAGAAGAAACGCACGCGGCCAGATCTTCTCAGATTCAAAAACCACGGCCAGATGATAATAGGGTATAAAAAAATATAAAAAGAAAAATTAAATTATTATACTTACATTCGTATAAACTTCGTAACAGCGTAACTTTTTGATACGAGGTCAAAAATGGACGAAACGAATTACGTCGGGTTCGTTTTGTCGAGCTCTTCACAATGGCGCTGGTTTGGAGTCAATTGGAGTCAGTGAAAATTTTGAGTAAAATTAAACGTGCGTTTAATTTTATTCGAAATAAAATACCGCAACCGTTATTGAAAGCAAGGTGAGAACTTCTCACTCAATCGAATTTGTGTTTCGATTTAAATTTAAAATAGTTTAGATTTAAAATTGTTGATAGTGTTGATTGGATGATAAATTGTTATCTATTGTGTTAAATAGACCCTATACGCCGTATATTAAGCGGATGTTATTTATTAAAAACATATACCGCGATAATTCTACCGTGAAGTGGAATTGGTATTATATATGTATTTGGAGTTGATTTCCCGCATTATATAGCGGATGAGACCCTATTGCGCCGCATAATAGCGGATAGTATTTTATAAATCCCATATACCGCGATAATTTCACATTGAAGTGAAATTAGTATTGTGCTAACATCTGCGGATGCAGGGAAACAGGTTGGAGGGATCCAACTGGATTCCTCAAACATTTGAATTTATTTCAATGTTGTGTGTTGATTTATTTATAATCGCCGTGTGATTATGTTGTGATTGAAATGGTTGTCGGCTATAATTTAGCCGAATATATTTTTGGTATCGATGGATACCAGAAATAAGAAAAATTGGATTTTTGAAAATATAAGTAGAAAATTTATCGGAAAAAAATTGTTTTTGATAATTGGATAAAATTTAAAAGGAGTTTTATAAGATAAAAGTTTTATTTTTGAATTATATTGGACTTAATTTCAAATTTGGGAAAAGGGCTTAATAAATGGATTTCGAAATTATTATTTATAAATTGAAGAATTTATCTAAATTTGGATTTTTAAATAGTTTGGAAAATAAAGGAATTTATCTGCTTAAAAGGAATTTATTTTAAAAGGGAAATAGATTTAGAAATCCATTTGGTAATGGATTTTTGGTGATTGAATATAAATCTTTTGAAAATGATTGGAAATTTGATTTGGTGTTTTGAAATAAATTTGAAAATCAATTTGAAATTAATTCGTGATGCTTTGTGATATATCCTGTTTTGTGTAGTGATTTGTGATCTATATATATGTGATCTGTGAATGATATATAAGCGTTATAGTTTATACCGCTTATCAATTATATTGTTATATTTGATCTGTGATGGTTGAATGTTGTTGCACTATTGTGTTGAACCCGTGGACTACACAAAACACACAAATGTGGATTTCACGTGGAAATCGGTTAAGTCGCAGATTTTTATCAATTTTGGAAAATTGAGTTTTTGAATCCAAAATGGTTTTGGAATTGGGATTGAAAGTTTTTTTGAAATGAGTTTCAAAAATAAAAGTTATTTTAAATAACTTAATAGAATTGAAATTTAAATCATTTGATTTAAATTTGAATTCAATATTTTGAAATTGAATTCAATAATTTGGGAATTTTGGTTTATAGGATTTTATAACGATAAAAGGTGTTTATATGGGTTTTTAACCATTTAAAATATGGTATTTGGAAATTTAAATTTAAATTCAAGTTTTTACTTGAACGACTTTAACCGTGTAATTGTAACCAGTTTTCCCCAAAACGAAAACTATCTATTTTCAAATATTAATCGCTTTCATAAAGTGAAAAGATTTCCAATTTTGTATTGAAACATTTCAAGTTGAATGAAATTGTAAAGTTTGGAAAAACTATGAATTAACCTTTGTAACGATAATTAAACTTTATTTTGAAATAAAAGAGTATTTCAAAAGGTGTATCTTTTATATTATAAAAGACTTGAATTGTGAATAGTTATGAAAGCTATAAATTAAATCTTAATTTTAAGATTTAATGGGTTAATTCAATTTAAATGGAAATTGATTTGGAAATCTGTGAATGAATCTTTGTGAAAATGGGTAAACTTTGTGAAGTAAATCTTTTTACTTAAAGATTTAAAATGGTAATTTGTTTAAACCATCTAAAGGAAAGGATTTGGGTAATAAGTTGTGACTTAATTGAAATCCCTATATCCATATGTTTTAAATATTGTGCTCACTATTCGGGTTAGCCGGAAAAGACCTTTGTGTCATATAACCCATTCCTAATTAGTGATACGACGATATGGATCGTATTGAAGACCGGTGGTGAAGACCGGGTATTTGTGAAAACGATAAGATGACCTATCGATTGTCTCTGCACCGTTAGCTACGATATAGAGATTTCCTTTGTGATAGGAAGTTTTATCGGGATTGTGAATACCCGGATTACAAGGGCTTCTTTTGAAGTGCCTTCGGTTCTGTTCGAACCCGTAACAGACTTGTATGGTTACATGTCTGACATTACATTTTGAGATATAAAGCTGATTTCTTTCAAATACATTTCTGTTGGTGGCAGAGAATTTATTCTTTTAGCTTAACACCCTTCTCTGAGACGTACGAGCTCAGAGGTTATGTAGTTGAAATTTATCAATGATATACTCCCAAATTTGGTAATGTGACATGCTGAGTGTTGCTGTGTGATGATCATTTATTGATCATTTGGGATCAAAGCGTGGCTTTGTGAAAAAGCGTAGCTTTGTGGACGAGACCTCTTCGGACCTCATAACTCGGAAATGGTCGAAACAGGAATATGCGGCAAGGTTATGAGGGTCGCGCCCTTTAGGGTATGTCATTTCCTTCTGGAAAAGGGTAGTATCATGGTATGGAGCCCAGATACTTACTCATGTGGACACACTTTATTTATTATGTGTGATGTCGGTTATCGAGCGCTCGGATAAAGGTCCCGAAGGACTGGGGGATGGCATATTCGTGAGTTACCTAGTTACAGGAGTAACCCGGCCTTGTGTTGGCAGAGAGCTAGTTAGTTCTCGGGACGTCCAGCTAGAGGCAATCCCATATGGCGGTAGGAAGTTCCTTAGCCTGACCATTTGTTGGAAAAGCCAAAGAAACAATACGAGCCTTGTACGGTTTTAGTTGTATTACCTGCTATGGAATGTGGCGGTAACCTGCTATTGAACATAGTAGCTATAGTAGGCATACAATAATGGTTGTATGTTGGCTAAGATTAATATTATACTTTCGAAATGTTTTCTGCACTATGCACTAACAATAATAATCCAATGATTTGCATAGTAAGCATGTTTGACTATCATAAGAAGAAATCTCCTCCAATTCTGCGTTTGCATTGTGTGTATGGCAGGAGGACTTATGGTAGTTTCATTTTCCAAAAGCATTGAGGATATTTTCTACTTGCTTTGTTGTTGTTGTGTTTTAAAGATAAAACTGTTTTAAGTTCTCACACCAGTCACCATGATTGATCTGGAGTTTATTGTTTCCTTCCTAAACTCTGGGTGCCTACCAATTTCCACACTGGCAGTCTAGAGTCAGGTTATCAGGTCATTCTGGATTCAGGAGATACTATAGAGCTCAGTGGCGAGCTGGATGGCGAGACGTAGCATTTGTATATGATATTATCGATTCCGCTGTGTATTCTCTATGTGGACAAGTTTATATAACTGTCCAGTGTTGTATTGTTGTGTAAACTCTGATGATGATGTAATGTAGAAACTGATATAGTTCTTGATTTAAAGATTATTCATTTATATATTATATGTATTTCCACTGCGATATGTGAGATTCTTATATTGTTCTGTGTTTTTCTGTTGTTTCTTCTTTCTTCTTCTTCTGTCTTCTTCTATCTCTTCTTTTTCTGCATAACAATTCGGTTTTCCGGCATTCGATTGCTCGGCAGTTGATACAGTGGACGTATTAATGTCGATTTTCGAGCGACGAAAAGTCGAAAACATTACATTTGGTATCAGAGCATATGGTTAAGCGATAACCATGGTTCTGTTGGGAATTACTCATTAGAGATAGAGTTAGTAGTACTCTAGAATGAGTGTGAGTGTAATAATAGATATGAGCGCGTATTTGTTAGTGAATATGAAATTGTTTTATATTGTGTTTGCTTATCCGTTGAGCTGTTTGTGAATTCTGGTCGGTATGTGGGACGCCATATTATCGATAGAGGTTTCTAAACACTTAAACGAGGCAAGTCGACATAGTATCATTTTAAATTGGGTAAATGAAATAATTTTACCACGGTTATATTTCGTATACAAAGGAAATAATTTTTCAGAATTGTTAAAGTGTATATAAAATTGAATTGTTTGGTTGTTGAAAATGTGAATATATATAAATTAATAAAAGTTGTTTGAATAATCTAAATAAATACAACAATTGTAAAAAAATGAAGTATATAAGCAAATGAATTATTAAGTATGGAATTATAATCAATATGATTTGCAATTGTGAAATAATCTTGTATAAGTAAAGTAAAAATAGTGAAATTATATGAGAAAAAGATTTATAATTGTGATTTATAAATAAAGGAAATTTTTTGAAAGAATTTAAAGCACCGAATTCACTATTGTTGCTGGGAAATAATAGGGGTGATGACTGCAGCATCATCAGTATCATTTTCAAGTTTCTGTGTGATGGATTTGCTACCATAATAAATTGAAATTTTAAGTTTTGTTGTGATAAATAAAAATTTGAATTAAAAATGCAAGTTGTAATTGATAAATATAAGTGAAATGAGTTTTATACTTATAATATGAAATAAAGATTTTAGCTTTGGTAAAGTTAAAGAATTTGAGTTAGCATAGTAAATATATGATGTGAATTTAACTAAAGGGAAGTTAAATAAATTGAATTGGATTTGATAATTGATTATTTAATATGATTTGGAAGTTAAATAAATAAGTTGTATAACTTATAAAATGAATGAATATAAGTGAAACCAATTGTAAGGGAAATGGTTAAACAATTTATTAAGAAAAATGAGATATGAATTTGAATAATTGATGAAATTTGACTTTGGTAAAAGTTAAATAGAATTTACTTTAGAATTGGCATCTGAATTGGACTTATAAGTGGGAATGTAAGTTAAGCTAAACAAATGATGTTTGAAATGGAATATAACTTAAGTAATGTTGGATGAAGTTGATTTTGATATCAAAGTAAACTAATAAAGTGAATTAATGAAATGAAGTGATGAATGTGAATTTGAGTTATATAAATGAAATTCAACTTTATTTGTTAAATGAATTAGCAATTGAATTAATAAATGAATTGAACTAATATAAATCAATCGAATGTAAGTGAATTGATATGGAATAATGAATGTAAGTGTTAATTCATTAAAGCTAATAAATTGGAAATCGAATGAAAGTCGATTTAATATTAAACCAATTGGAATTAAAAGTGTTGAACCAAATTGAATGTAAGTAATGTAAATTTAATAATTTGGTTGTGTTGAATATACATTGGTTGTTATATGATTGTTGGTTGATTGTATATAATTCATTAAGTGTTAATGAAATTGAATTGATAAAATTGAAAGTTAGTAATTGAATTTAAATTGAAAGTGAAGTAAATTTAAATAGAAATTGATTTGAATTAAAAGTGACCCAACTTGAATGTAAATTAGTGAATGTGAACTAATTGAAAATGTATAATTGAATGTCGTCGTATATGAATTGGTAGTAAGCAATTAAAATGTGTATCGAAACCTTATAAATTACTTATGGGAATTATTTGATTGCATTGCTTATGGAAACCTTGTATTGTTAATGAAAATTAATGAAATGTTAATAATTTCCTATATATGCCACTTACGTGTTTAAATCGAGTAAGTACAGGTGCCGTGCCTGCCGTTCGGTTGATTTGTTGCGCTAAAATGCTAAATAAATAACTACTTTGCTTAAAAATGCTAAAAAGGTACGCCTACGCAATAAAAATAGGACATATGAACTGTTTTTCTGCTTTTCCGACCGGGTGGGTTGATGTATATATATTTATGTCTATTGTGATCCTGCTACGATCGAACCGCGCAAAGGAGACGCTGGCGAATTTTTCTGAAAATTTAAGGTGTTGGAAAATGTTTTGAAATTTTTGGAAAATTTTTGTTAATGAAAATCAATTTCCAAATTGAAATGAAAACATAGGAATTGAACTGGAAAATGGAAACCATTGTTTGGTTGAAGTTAAAGGTTTTGGAAAAGGAGAATATAAAATTTTCACTAAGTGGATTTTTGAAAAGTTAATGAATTTGGGCATTTTTCTTACTTTGCAATTTCGAGGACAAAATTCTTTTAAGGGGGGAAGTTTGTAACGACCCAGAATTTCCGTCATTTGAAATTCGTATATTTAATTGATTTTAAATATTAACGAGTAAGATTTGCAAGCCGAATAAATTTTATTTCGAATATCTAGATTTAATTGGATAATTAAATCGATAATTTAATATTTAAAATTCCAGAAATAATTGATAATTGGGTTTAATGTAATTAAAAATGATTTATAAAGTTATATTATATCATATTGGAGTTAGAACGATGTTATAGAACTTTTAAAATAGAATAAAAAGTTAATTTGTGAAAATTGAATATTTTAATATTTAATTGACTAGTGAAAATGACCATTTTTCAAACAGTCTCAGATTTCGGCGAAACTAGTTTCATCGGATCCGTAATGTGAAATTATTATAAGGTTTCAAATTTCGTGTCAATTGGATGTACGGTTTGTCCGGGACAAGCCAAAACGCATCGAAATCGGTTTTATTTAAATTTGATCGTTTATTTCCGTAACTCTCACATAGGATCGAATTAGCTCTCGAAACACATTCCATTGTGTCCGGAACGTGGGGTAAACCTTAGAAACGCCAGCCGGCACGCTCGATTTCGAGTTCGAAAATTTCGGAGATGAATAGTGTTTTGCAATTTCCTATAAAAGCCCTCACTTTTTCACATTTGCAAACAAAAAGACATTAGGGTTTCAGGCCGCCATCTCTAATTTTAATGGCCGATACTCATTCTCGTTCTCCCTCAATTTTCTTTAAATCCACAAATCAATTCGCGAAACTTCCTAAATGAAAGTGGTAGACAACGATGATATCGACATTCTCAACGGTGGAGATCGAAAATCATGCAATGGATTGTCGACAAATCGAGTTTATAGGACGTGCGTTCGTGCACGAATATCGATGCATTGGTGCAGCCGAGTGGTGCCGCTCTCTGGCCGTGGGCATGGCGTGACGAGGCGCATCGTGGGGTGGCATCTGATCAACGTGGAATCGTTCGTAGGGGTCGCGATTCCTAACCCTAGATGGCGGCTAATTGGGTTTGTTTCACGCGATGTTGCCTGGGGGAAGAAGAAACGCACGCGGCCAGATCTTCTCAGATTCAAAAACAGCGGCCAGATGATAATAGGGTATAAAAAGTATAATAAGAAATTTAAAATTATTATACTTAAATTCGTATAAACTTCGTAACAGCGTAACTTTTTGATACGAGGTCAAAAATGGACGAATAGAATTGCGTCGGGTTCGTTTTGTCGAGCTCTTCACAATGGCGCTGGTTTGGAGTCAATTGGAGTCTGTGAAAATTTTGAGTAAAATTAAACGTGCGTTTAATTTTATTCGAAATAAAATACCGCAACCGTTATTGAAAGCAATGTGAGAACTTCTCACTCAATCGAATTTGTGTTTCGATTTAAATTTTAAATAGTTTAGATTTAAAATTGTTGATAGTGTTGATTGTGATGATTGGATGATAAATTTTTATCTATTGTGTTAAATAGACCCTATATGTCGTATATTAAGCGGATGTTATTTATTAAAAGCATATACCGCGATAGTTCCACCATGAAGTGGAATTGGTATTATATATGTATTTGGAGTTGATTTCCCGCATTATATAGCGGATGAGACCCTATTGCGCCGCATAATAGCGGATAGTATTTTATAAATCTCATATACCGCGATAATTTCACATTGAAGTAAAATTGGTATTATGCTAACATATGTAGATGCAGGGAAACAGGTTGGAGGGATCCAACTGGATTCCTCAAACATTTGAATTTATTTCAATGTTGTGTGTTGATTTATTTATAATCGCCGTGTGATTATGTTGTGATTGAAATGGTTGTCGGCTATAATTTAGCCGAATATATTTTTGGTATCGATGGATACTAGAAATAAGAAAAATTGGATTTTTGAAAATATAAGTAGAAAATTTATCGGAAAAAAATTGTTTTTGATAATTGGATAAAATTTAAAAGGATTTTTATAAGATAAAAGTTTTATTTTTGAATTATATTGGATTTAATTTCAAATTTGGGAAAAGGGCTTAATAAATGGATTTCGAAATTATTATTTATAAAGTGGAAATTAGCAAGGAGGGCCTTGTAGCCAGGTTCAATTATTTTGTAGGACTCGAGTTTGAAATAATAATTTTCCAGGACAAAAACAAAAATACGGTTGAGTTTCAGTTCATTCTCAAATCCAAACGTCTCGCTGTTTTTCAAAATCGATCAGGCGTGATTTTTTCACATCGATCATGTGTGACTTTCATCAATCGACCAGGTAGGTGTAATTTTTTGCTATTCGATCAGGCGCGATATTCCTAAATCGATAAGGGAGGCGCGTTTTCCCCAAATCGATCAGGAGATTTGCCCAAATCGGATTGGTTACATTCAAGATTTCATATCACATCGGAAGAAAGTGTCGATTGCTGTTTATGATTTTGTTCTTTGATTTCTTTAGTTCTATCTATGGGATCTGAAACTCGAAGTTCAAGCAATCAGTTAATGGATCATGGTGGTCAAAGGTACTGTTTTTATTTTTGTTGATTTTAAGGATCTATTTTGTTTGTTTGTGATAAAAATTCATTATTTTATGTTATTATTTTATGCTGTTCGCTGACAAATTATTGTCTATAAAGAAATTTTGGTTAATACTGAATGTGACAATTAGTTCTTGATTTCTTATTTAGTTCCGACAATGCTTTTTGGAAGAACATAAAATCTATTATGGGAAAGTTAATTTATAGGATGCACCGGTCATTTTTAATATGGATGATATTGTCTTTTTAATTCAATATTGATGCATGTAAAGTATTATGCAAAAGATAAATGGTTTTATCTTTTTTTGAATACTTGGCTAAAAAAGGATCTGGCATATATTAATTAAGATCTGATGTAGCAAAACATTTTTACATATATTAATTAAGATCTGGTCAACAATTTGATTCTGCTCTTGGATTTCGTCGAACAGTTAGTGCTTATTGTTTGAAGAATGGGTTTAAAGTACAGTATATTAAGAATTGTAAGGAACAGTTGACAGTTTGATGTGCTATAGATGGTTGTCCTCTTAGGATTCATGCTTCAAATTAAAGCAATTATTCTTTTTGTTTACAGTTGACAGTTCGATTTGCCAAGCAATCAATTTCACCTACTTATTTTTTTGTTTACCTTTTTTTTGCAGGTTTGATTCATCTGTTATAGTTGTGTTTGATTTCAATAACAATTGTTTTAGTGCTCGTTTTGGATTGGATGCTTCTATTTCTTCTGTTAGGAATAGGATTTGCGAGGAGTGGATTAATTTTAGTCCATTATGCTTTGATATTTTTTATATTCGAGAATCAAAGACTATCTTTGTTGAAACGGATAATGATCTTCAAGCTGTATTGTGTTTGTCTTGGTTTAAAAAGGAATAATTTTTGGTATTTTTCTACGGTTGAAGATTGATTCAATGGATAATTTTGTTGTTGAAAGTAGCAAGTCTGGTTCAGTAGTTGGTGGTGAGTCAAGTAATAATATGTTAGGTTATGATGATGATTTAGATTCTGGTTTCGCTCAACAAAAGGGTTTACATGAGTTGTTGAAGAAGAATTCAAATATGGAATATTTTACTGGGGTTGGTCAACAGTTTGATTCTGCTATTGGATTCCGTAGAACGGTTAGTGCTTATTGTTTGAAGAATGGGTTTAAAGTACAATATAATAAGAATTGTAAAGAACGATTGACAGTTCGATGTGCTATAGATAGTTGTCCTTTTAGGATTCATGCTTCTTGCAAACTGAAGCAATTGGACCAACTGTTTGTTAAAAACATTCAGCTGAATCATACTTGTGGTGGTGGATTTCGTTCACTTGGTAGTCCAACTA
Source organism: Allium fistulosum (assembly GCA_030737815.1). Classification (NCBI taxonomy): domain Eukaryota; kingdom Viridiplantae; phylum Streptophyta; class Magnoliopsida; order Asparagales; family Amaryllidaceae; genus Allium; species Allium fistulosum. The sequence continues at coordinate 1,137,485,939 of CM060904.1, forward strand.
TTAATAGTGATCTTGTGAAAAGTCTAATCTTCAATCAAATTCGTGATGAGCCAAAAAGAAAAACGAAGGATATCATTAAAAGTTTTAGAAGAGATTATGATATGGAGATGAGCAATTATTTTGCTTATAAGGGTAAGAAATTGGCTATGAATGATATTTATGGTGATGAAAAGAAATCTTACAATGATTTAGTTTGGTATTTGAAGGCATTGGAAAGAAATAACCCAAATAGTTATTCAAGTATGGATGTGGATTCTGACACTAATCAATTTGAGAGAGTTTTTGTATGTTATGAGGCATGTATATTTGGATTCAGCTATTGTCGTTCTATGGTGTTTTTAGATGCTACCTTTTTGAAAGGGCGAAGTGGTATTTTGATGGCTGCCACTGCAAAAAATGGGAATCAAGGTACTTATTTTGATCTTTTTTTTTGGATGTTGTATTTACTTTGTGCTGTGTGCATTAGTTCCTTGTTATAAATTTATGTAACATAGTACTATTTCTTTAAGTGACTGTTCTAGTGAATTATGTTATGTTCATACTGCATTTTGGTTAAGTGATTAGTCTACTGTTATATAGTACTGATTCAATTCATTATAGTTTCTTTTGCGTTAGGGCTTAGCATGTAAAATTATTGCAGAAATGAATTTATGTAAATTTGATCCAGAACAAATACTGTAAAAGATTTAATGTTATTTAATTTGATGTACAAAATGTTACTGTATACAGGAGTTAAAAAAGATAAATGCATTTATCTTTTAAGATAAAGAATTAAATAACATATTAAGCCGTACTTATATATCATAGTTACTACTACATGTTAAACATATTTATCATTTTTCTCATTATTTGAAATTCTTACATAACGTATACAAATGATTTAAACAACATATAGAAAAGATAATAGCATATATCTTTTAGAAGTTCAAATATAAGTCTTTGTATTGTATGCATGAATTAAGTATTATATCTTTGCAATTTCTACCCTTCCTGCATAGATTACACATTCAAGTAGCAAAATTTAAAAAACAAAAGAAAGAAAGGATGAATTGTCTCTAGCAAATTTATTTTTCCTTTTTTATTTTGGCCAAGGGCATAGTGTACATGTGATTGTTTACTATTAGATAATACTGTTTCAAACATAGTGCATTTTGTATTTTCAAATGTACATTAATAAACAGTGAATTATTATTTTTTTGTTTTTTTCCAGGTTTTTTCCCATTAGCAATGGCTCTTGTTCCCAAAGAAAATGAAGAGTGTTGGAGTTGGTTTTTGAATCACCTAAAGAATGCTCTTAGTTGTGATAGAATATTAACTTTTTTAAGTGATAGACACTGGGGTTTGTTGTTAAGTGTTCCAAAAAAATTTCCGAATAGTCATCATTCTTATTGCTTGCATCATATGCAAAATAATATTGCTAGCATTGTGAAAAGTGGAAGGGGTGTTTGGGTAGCTCATTTACTTGAGCGTTGTGCTATAGCTTCTAATCATCATGAGTTTGAAAAAGCCATGCCCAAGTACAAAGAAATTGGAGGTGCCAAAGCTATAGAGTATTTGAATGATAAACCATATGATCATTGGGCCGATTTGTTTTTTCCGGGGAAGCGATATGGTGAAAATAAGTCCAATGTAGCTGAGAGTTTTAATTCTTGGATTTTGGATGAAAGAAGTTTGTCTGTTACCGCTTGTCTTGATGGAATTAGGGTAAAACTTATGATGCAAATGTCTAATCGTAGAGAAGAGGCATTAAAGTGGACTAGTGTGCTATGTCCGAAAATGGAAGCTCGTTTGTTAAAATTGAAGGAAGAAGAATTTGGGTGGAGTGTTTCTAAATCATCTAGGTATGTATTTATATTTATTTACATGATGTTCACAGTTTGTAAAAAGTGATAAATGCATTTATCTTTTTTCAACCTGCTATGTAGCCTGTGTTATGATTTCATTTTGTTGGTGTCGCTTGCTACGTATTTTCTCTTTGTCTGCATTGAGGCTTATGATAATGTGAATAATGTAAGGATCAAGTAATATAAAGCAAGTATCATTGTGGTGTTTTATTTTTGAGATATTGTTATGGTAAAAAATAATGTTGTGCATAGGAGTATGATGCATTAGTGTGTACGCTTAGGGTTTATTCACATGCATGAGTGTTTTATTTTTGATAGTATTTATGGTTTTTGGTATAACTGAAAGCTGTGACAAGATATTTTCAAGTTTATAAATTTATACCTTAACAGTAAATATATAATGGAAATATTGAGCAATGCTCACATGCAGAATTCATGAGCAAACATACATTATCTTTTTTTTTCTTCCCTTATAGCATAGCTTCTGTGATCTTTAAGAATATGAATAGAATGATTGTTAATTTTTTTGGTTTATGAGTCTTATTTTTCACTATTAGTTTACTGCACATGAATTGGGTCTTATTTATTAGATAGATTAGAGAGAATATATATAGTGCTAATAATCCTTTTTTTGGAAATGCAATCTGTTTATATATTTTACCTGTTTTTAATTTTGCATTTTGTAGGTATATTTTTGAAGTTCATTCTCCAACATCTCAAAAGGTTGATCTTAAAAATAGCATTTGCAGTTGCAATCAATGGAAAGTGACAGGTTTTCCTTGTGTGCATGCTTTGAAGTGTATTTCTTTAACCAGAAATTCTGTTTATGAATATATTGAGAATTACTTTACTGTTGAGTATTATCTAGCTTCGTATTCACATTTGATCAATCCTATTCCAACTTTTGATAAGGAAGCAATTGAAGCTGAAGAATCATCTATTGTTCTTCCTCCTAAGCCTATTCGTGGAGCGGTAGGCCTAGGATGAATAGGATTGAAGGGGCTGATTTTCATGCTAAGCAAAATAGATGTGGAAAGTGTAAAAAAACTAGGACATAATAGAAGGGGGTGTTCTTTTGAATAATTGAGTTGATTGTTTTAGTTCAATGTATTTGATTGGTTGTTCTATGAATACTTTGAGTTGAATAATTGAGTTGATTGTTTTAATCCAAAGTATTTGATTGGTTGTTGTATGAATACTTGGTTGTTGTATGAATACTTGGTTGTTGTATGAATACTTTGAGTTGAATATTTGAATAATTGCATATGTTGAATTGGTTATGATCTGATTTTGATTATTTTTGGTTGTATGCAATTATTTATGTTTAACTGTTATTTGGAATACAATGTTGTTAGTTCTGTTAAAAAAGATAAATTGATATTTCTTTTTAATTCTTGTGTATAGTCTGTTTTTTGTTATTATATGTTACTGTAGTTATTATGTCTATTCTTAAAATATAGTCTTTTCTATTCATGAACTCCAGCCCTGATGCTGGTCACTACAAGAAAATCAATGTGGTATCAAATAGCAATGAGATATTCTATATCCTCAATGCCAACGGATATTCAGACCAAATCATCTGTAAATCCACGATTTTCACGCACAGCAGTAGGAATACAAATCAAACAAAACAACTGGAGATGAGTATGACTAGTATATTGCTACCCGAAACATACTGTCAATAAAACATAAATGCTTTTATCTTTTTAACAGAGCATTAAAAACATTAGCCATTACAAATTAGTTGTGTAAGTACTTGCTAGTTAACAATATACAAAAGCAACATAGACTGAAGTGATTATGTACTTGATATTTCATTTGACAGATGCATAGTCAGATTCAAAAGTGACAGTGCAAACAAGTGCACAACACACACATAAACAAACTCAAGTCTACAACATTTGCAAGTAGGTTTTACAATTACAAATTCATAAATTTAGATATACTGTCAACCATTAAAAATTCATCAGTAAATTCATTAGTAAATTCAGATATACTGTCAACCATTACAACACACACATAAGCAAACTCAAGTCTACAACGTTTGTGTGACCTAAGTCAACCATTACAAATTCATCAGTAAATTCAGATATACTGTCTAAAATCTATCATCAAATAAAATTTTAACAAATGTATGATAAAAAGACTGTTAGATATCAAATAATTTGTTGCTATCATTGTCAGTTGAAATTTTTTGTTGCTGAAGCTGAACTGCAGAATTTTTCAATTGTCCAGCAGTATGGTTCATTGGAGAGAATTTGTGCAGCTATCTGTGCTCTAAATGTGTTTAGTTGTTCTGGACTGATTTTTGATGTTGTGTCCATTCCTTGTGCTATCTTTTGGATAAACATCATTACAAAAATTCCACAGTCAAACCTGCATTTGATAAAATTTTAGTTACTGTGTAACATGCATTGTTGTATAAATATCTCCAGTATCCTGAAAATTACCCGTTGGTTTGTTGAGCACAGTTAACATTTTTAATCAATGTAGACTTTCCCAGAATTGTTTTCTCGCCTGCGTCTTGTAAGTCTTTATTGATGTTGTTTACCACTGCTTTCTGCAAAAAATATATATATCTTTTTTATAATAATGATAAATTTATTTATTCTTTTTACTTTCTGTGTATTTTACTTACCACATTAATAGCAAACTTCGAATGTCCACTTCTTAATGTCTTAGATCTTGTGGTCAAGTGTAGAGAATCATAATGGTTCCATGTACATGATTCCACTACTAGCTCTAGCAAGCTCCAATGTTCGTTGCCATGTATAGGAAATAATATATTGCAACATAATGGATTTAGAAGTGTTTGTTTAATAAAAGGATTAAACATATCCCTTTTGATATTTTCCATGTTTCCATCTGTTGCACTTGTCTGTTAAAAAATAATTTCAGAAAACTTATCTTAGGAACAAATTAAATTTGACATTATAGTTCACTTACTGTCATTGTTGTGTTCACATATATAATGCTAGAAGTTTGTTCTAATAGTTTTGTTTTTCTAAACCAAAACCAATCAATAACCTACATTTCAAAAAAAATTATGGATTAAGTATAGATTTTATAATGAAGCAAAGTATAGTTTTTTGTACTTACTTGACCAGAAATATATTCTCCATAGAGAAGTTCTTGTATCATACTTTTTGTGATGGTGATGAAGTTTTCATCATCACAAGTAAATGCTTCATCGCTGAAAAATTAAGATTAGTATGTACTGTGTTGTATGGGACTTACAGTATAAAAGAAAATTAATTAAGATTAGTATACTAAAAAATTAAGATTAGTATGTACTGTGTTGTATGGCACTTACAATGTAAAAGAAAATTAACTAAGATTAGTATACTGAAAAATTAAGATTAGTATGTAATATTTGTTAATGAAAGAAAATAACAATATTTGTAGAAGTTTGTCTGAAAAGATAAAGATAAATTAATTTATCTTTTTTAGTTTAGTTTGACTTTTTTGATCTCTATATGACAAAAAAACATGGGAATTAAACCAGTCCTGGTTTTGTGGCACTTACAGTATAAAACACAGATTTGATCTCTATATGACAAAAAAATATGGAGAATTCATGGGCAAAAAAGGTTCATGACTTGTATATGACAAAACAAATATAGGCCGTGTTGCAAATATTATAACTTCTATATGACTTTAGTTATATTAGCCTATGCATACCAACAAAAGTTTTTCTATAATTTATATGCATATCATAAGTTATGTTTGCAAAAGATATAACTAGTATGTTTCATTCCATTTGTTAATGTTATAGGTTTTTTCTGAGTAACTGTATTTGGAAATCCGAAAGAACATGACAAACTAATACAACAGTTCATCATTAATGGTACTGATTGTGGTTTTTAGTGCTAGCTTTGAGTACATCTTCTGACCTTTTATTACTAGTGCCTAAATTTGTGTAGTTTTTATCGTATATAATTAACAAACCTAAAAATGCTAAGCATCAAACCTAATAATGAAAAGGTGTAGATAAATTAAGCTATCTTTTTTAGTTTTGTTTAGTATTTTTATTTTTTTAATTTGTAAATCATTAGATTTTGATGCTGGAATAAAAAGCTTTATTTGAATTATATGTTGTACTAGAAACAATATGATATTGTACTAGAAACAATATCTTATTGGAATAAATATATATTTAAGTCAATTGAGTGAAAAGTAGTTTAGTTACTTACTTGTTTCCTCCAAGAATTTTGAAAAAAATTCTTACAATTTCCTTTTGTTCTTCAGTAAGATATTTGAGTAGTGGACATTTCTCAACATTCCTTGGCTTCTTCTTCTTTTTTGGTTCTTTTAGGACAACATCTTCAACAATAATAGGATTTTCAGAAGGATTTTCTTGAGGAAGCACTTTCAGATTGTCGGATTTTAAACTATCTTGTGTCTCCTTTTGTAGTATGAAATCTTGAGTTTGCATAATATCAAAAGTTGGAAAATCAGCATAACTGTTTATGTGAATTATACCAACAATTTTTTTTTACCTTTTTCAGCTTTGGTTTTTTTGTTCAAATTATCTTTTTCCTTCACATCGTGCTTTTCTAAATTTTCCAAATTTTGGAGCTTCATTTCAAGAATCTGTATTCTTTTTTTAGCCAATTCTCTTAAACGTCTTTCCTCATTTAATTGTTCTGCAACATTTTTCATCTCAGTAGTCAAAAAATTGACTTTTGACTGTAGCTCCATTACGTTATTAGCACATTCTTTCGCATATTTTTTCAGACTTGTGTCTTCCTGGCACTCCTCTAATTTTCTTTTGTTGTTTTGGTCTTCTACCACCTCAATAGCTATAATTTTATTGGAAAGAAATTCTTTCTCTTCTTTTGTTACAGCTGCAAATTTTTTTTAGATCTGCAATGAATATATTTAAAGTTAAGCTTGCACATATACTGTCGTTGAAGTACTAGACAAGTTAAGCTTGCACATATACTTTCTATACTCATTTGGTTTTCTTTTTTTAGGCTACTAACATTCCAAAAAATTGCATTCCAAGAAATCAAAAAAAATGTATAGTTTAAAAAAAAACTAGCATACTTTGTCACTGTCAACTTCAGTGAGTTCCAAATCTTTCAGTTTTGATAAATCCCATTTTCTCATTCTTGGGATTTTGGTTTGCAGATTTTCCTTCTCATCAATTATTTGTGTTCGTTCACAAATCCAGTACTCCAAGAAAAAGATAAATACATTTATATTTTTGTAATAAATATAAAGTTGAATATATTTATATTTAGTTGAAGTTATGAAAGCATACCAGTAACACCATAGTAAAGCCTGGTGTACTTCTAGGGTCAGCATGATACTTTTTAACATTTTTCAAAACATTTTCACATATTGCCCGTGGCCAAGAGATTGAATTTAATTTTTTTAAATTCAACAACTTCGGAAAGAAACCCCATTGCATATAGCTTTGGTTGTTTGGAAAAAGGAAAGTTATAACAAGCAACAATATTAACAATTTCACTAAATCTTCATTTCCTTTTTCCTCTTCTAACAGTGTATTCAATCTTTTTGTCACTGTTTTTTGGCTGATTATGTCTTCTTCTTGAAAATTGGAAGTTAAGAAATTGGAGAAACTTTCCATGGCTGAGGCTTTGTTAGAAGCTGGTATAGGAAATAAGTCTTCTCTAGCTATTGGCATTCCAAATATTAGACTGACTTCTTCAGGACTTATTTTGAGTAATTTGTTTCCAATTTTGAAAGCATTTTGTTTTTCATCAAAAGAAGTAATGATGTCATCTAAGTTTGAAGCAGTTTTCCTTAAATCTTGTCGTGCTATTGAATCTCTAAGAAAAACATTGAAGAAGTTTTTGAATGGTGTTTTTTCTAGAAAAGCTTTTGCTTCAGGTGAAAGAATGTGTTTCTCCTTTATAATTGACATCACTTTATAGATTGTATCCAAATTGCATCTATATGTACCTGTGTACTGTTGCCTTTTTTGCTTCTTGGCTATTTTTTTTAATTTCATACTGTTCAACATCATCTGAATCAGTACTTTCTTTAGCCAGCTGTTGTGAAATCGTTTTCTCATCATCAGAGTTTTCTGTTTGTTTATGTCTGAAGTCCTTATCCGCGAAGTCTTCTTTTTCATCAGCATCAGGTAATTCTTGTGTCGGTCCAGTCTGATTATACATTTATGAAATGAAAATCAAAAAATCAATTAGGAGGTAAAAATAACAAGTTTATGAAAAAAATATCTTACTACACAAAAATTTAAATAAAAAGATAATATGGTTTATCTTTTTAATTATTTTGTATTTTTTTGGGATTAAGATATTTTTTACTGTATAAAGTACCTTTATTTTAAAAAATAAAAGATAAAGCACCTTTTTAGTATATAAAGTACCTCTTTTTTTTTAAAGTACAAATTAAATCCAACAGGTTTTTTTGTAAAGAACAAATGTTTGAATTTTTTTTAGACCAATTACAATTTTCACAGTTTCAAATTTTCACATTTTCAAATTTTTATTTTAAACTAGTAAAAGATAAATGAAGATTCACAACTGAAAATCAACAAGAATTATTTAATGAAATGAAAATTTACCATTAGAAAGTTTCAAAGTATAGAAAGATAATCTGCTTTATCTTTTTTAGTTGTTTAAGTAATGGTTAATTAGAAATCTGAAAACTTAAAGAAAATGAAACACAAAATAGCCATCAGAATATTATGTATTAAAAAGATAAATTATTTTATCTTTTTTAACAGAGCATTATAAACAAATTAGCCATTACAAATTAGTAATCAGTTATTAGAATTTCATCATCACAATAGCCTCGAAGTAATAACATGTACAACATGTATGAATGCAGTGCACAGTGCAGACTCATATGGTCAGAGAATCAAGCTACAACATTAACAAATAGTCAGATTCAAAAGTGACAGTACAAACAAGTGCACAACATACACATAAACAAATACAACATGAAAACAAATCAAGATCAATGCAAATGAAGCAACCAAACCTGACTGAAGTGTTCAGATATTACATATATACATGTGTGTAACATCAAGTGAATATGCAACATCATACACATTGAAACCAGAGTCCAACGCAGACATGTCGACAAGATGAGAATGCAAGTGCAGACAAGCTACATTATCACAGACTGCATTTAAAGCAACAACTCAAGTAAGTGCACATCAACCCAATACAAACTACATGAAGTATATGGAATCTAGATTCCAATTTAATATGTATATACAAATTGAAGAGTACAACTAAATATTATACATAACATAAGTAGGAAAACAGTTACCAATGGAGTTGAAGATAATGGTGATCTCTGGCTGTGTTGATCGCAGAATGGGCTAGATATAGGTCTAATATTTATGCATTGAGTCCAGCTTCATTTATGAATATGCAAGTTGTTTTTTGTATGAATAACTTTGATTTAGAAGACCTAATGTGCATTTTTACGCTGCATAAAAATTGTCATACATAATGAAATGTTAGAAAGAGTGAAGAATAATTTTTTTGTACTTAAAAGTTGATTAAGTATATTTATTTCGCATAAATCCTTCAGGACAATTGCAATTGACTTAAATTCAGTATTTATTATGTTATATGTAGTAGCTGATATAAAAATTTATCTAGGATTTATTCTCTATTTTAATGTTTGACATAAAAACATAAATGCTTTTATCTTTTCCAACTAGGGTTTAAATTAGTTTTATATTTTTTTCAAATAATTTTAAATCATGATAAAAACAAAATCCTATCTAATAAGTAATTGTAAATATCAGACACAACTAGGGTTTAGCATGTAGTCTAAATATTTTACATTAATAGATAGATACGTTTATCTTTCTTAACAGCTAAACAATAACTTGTTTAGTTTAACACCTAGGGTTTAGTATCATCTGCAATTGAATATTTAGGTATGCTTGATTAAACAAATGTCGATTATGTTAAATTATAACAAGAACTAAAATACCTTAAATCCATTATAAAAGTTATTATCAGCATCAGTAACAATGAATATTTAAGTACGATTTATCATATAACTAAAACATTTACATCAAAATAAAATACAACTTACTTGTTCCGCATTTAAGTTTAAGGTGATTGTAGAAATTGCTCGATGAAAGTATTATAGTTTAAGCTGAAATCGATGATGCTGAAGAAGAAATATTGGGAAGAGAAAATGGAATGGAAATTGGTATAGAAGAAATCGATTTTGTTTCTAAGCCCTATTTTTGTTTCGAATTGGCGGCAGATATGGATTAATGAGAAGTAGCGGGTTTATTTTCGACCCGTATCCTGGAAACTAATTATTTTGAACTGGTGTCCTAGAAAATAATTAGTTGATGCCAAGAGGCCCTTATAGTAAAAATTCCCATTTATAAATTGAAGAATTTATCTAAATTTGGATTTTCAAATAGTTTGGAAAATAAAGGAATTTATCTGCTTAAAAAGGAATTTATTTTAAAAGGGAAATAGATTTAGAAATCCATTTGGTAATGGATTTTTGGTGATTGAAAATAAATCTTTTGAAAATGATTGGAAATTTGATTTGGTGTTTTGAAATAAATTTGAAAATCAATTTGAAATTAATTAGTGATGCTTTGTGATATATCCTGTTTTGTGTTGTGATTTGTGATCTATATATCTGTGATCTGTGAATGATAGATAAACGTTTATAGTTTATACCGCTTATCAATTATATTGTTATATTTGATCTGTGATGGTTGAATGTTGTTGCACTATTGTGTTGAACCCGTGGACTACACAATACACACACAAATGTGGATTTCACGTGGAAATCGGTTAAGTCACAGATTTTTATCAATTTTGGAAAATTGAGTTTTTGAATCCAAAATGGTTTTGGAATTGGGATTGAAAGTTTTTTTGAAATGAGTTTCAAAAATAAAAGTTATTTTGAATAACTTTATAGAATTGGAATTTAAATCATTTGATTTAAATTTGAATTCAATATTTTGAAATTGAATTCAATAATTTGGGAATTTTGGTTTAAAGGATTTTATAATTATAAAAGGTGTTTATATGGGTTTTTAACCATTTAAAATATGGTATTTGGAAATTTAAATTTAAATTCAAGTTTTTACTTGAATGACTTTAACCGTGTAATTGTAACCAGTTTTCCCCAAAACGAAAACTATCTATTTTCAAATATTAATCTCTTTCATAAAGTGAAAAGATTTCCAATTTTGTATTGAAACATTTCAAGTTGAATGAAATTGTAAATAGTTTGGAAAAACTATGAATTAACCTTTGTAACGATAATTAAACTTTATTTTGAAATAAAAGAGTATTTCAAAAGGTGTATCTTTTATATTATAAAAGACTTGAATTGTGAATAGTTTTGAAAGCTATAAATTAAATCTTAATTTTAAGATTTAATGGGTTAATTCAATTTAAATGGAAATTGATTTGGAAATCTATGAATGAATCTTTGTGAAAATGGGTAAACTTTGTGAAGTAAATCTTTTTACTTAAAGATTTAAAATGGTAATTTGTTTAAACCATCTAAAGGAAAGGATTTGGGAAATAAGTTGTGACTTAATTGAAATCCCTATATCCATATGTTTTAAATATTGTGCTCACTATTCGGGTTAGCCGGGAAAAGACCTTTGTGTCATATAACCCATTCCTAATTAGTGATACGACGATATGGATTGTATTGAAGACCGGTGGTGAAGACCGGGTATTTGTGAAAACGATAGGATGACCTATCGATTGTCTCTGCACCGTTAGCTACGGTATAGAGATTTCCTTTGTGATGGGAAGTTTTATCGGGATTGTGAATACCCGGATTGCAAGGGCTTCTTTTGAAGTGCCTTCGGTTCTGTTCGAACCCGGAACAAACTTGTATGGTTACATGTCTGACATTGCATTTTGAGATATAAAGCTGATTTCTTTCAAATACATTTCTGTTGGTGGAGGAGAATTTATCCTCTTAGCTTAACACCCTTCTCTGAGACGTACGAGCTCAGAGGTTATATAGTTGAAATTTATCAGTGATATACTCCCAAATTTGGTAATGTGACATGCTGAGTATTGCTGTGTGATGATCATTTATTGATCATTTGGGATCTGTGACGACCCGGAATTTTGGGCCTTTAAATTGGAATATTTAATTTGTTTTAAATATTCAAAAGTTAAACTTTAACTCGAATCTCAAATATAAATATTTATTGGATAATTAAATATTGAATTTAACAATTAAATTTGGGTAAAATATTGAATCTTGATTTTAAGCTTATTAAAAATAATTTAAAGGCTCAGAAAATTTACATTGTTAATACTGAAGGTGATGAGACTTTTAAAATGGAATTTCAAATTGTTTTGTTCAGTTTTAAAAATATATCGTTTAAATTGAATTTAAAAATAGCCTTCCGAGGGACAGTCTCGGAATTTGACGAAACTAGTTCCATTGGATCCGTAATATTGAATTATTATCGGATTTCAATTTTCATAGTATTTAGAGTTGTTGTGGGAGCGTACGTTATAAAAACGCGTTGAAAATTAAATTGGTAATAACTGATTTAGAATTTAAATACAATAATTCGACTGGTCAAATTCTTCTCCCATCAGCATTTAAAATATCTTCCTTCACATCATAGACCTACAGCCACCCTATCTCGTACCCTTTGTCTCCCATACGAGGCTTAAATCTAATCGAAGACGCTTTTCTATCGCGAGCCTACTTTCTTTCTTTTTTTTATATCGCAATGTTCCTCCTCACTTCAGACGAGAATTGAAATCAAAAAAGAAAATACAATAATGGCCGAGAAAAATAACGGGACGAAGTCGCTCCCTTCAAAATCAAAATGACATTCGATCCCCTTTCATTTCAACGCATTACACTCTTCCTCTTCTTCCTTTGACTTATGGCGATCGAGTCTCCTCCTATACCCCAAAACAAAATCGATTTGAACAAACTTAAAGCAGATCCAAACTTCGTCTTGAATTCCGAGAATCTAAACATCGAAGTGATTGAATTCGTAGACGGAAGTGGCAGCTTCGATAAGCACTGATTGGCAAAGGTAATTTGATTAGTTTAGATTGGTTTCCTTCACCCTGTCAAAGTCAGATATTGACGAAGGCAATTTCAAGTAGTTGGGTTTCATTCCAACGATGCTGTCAAAGTCAGAGGCTGGCTGGAGAAAATCGAAGCAGTTTTGTTGGTGTGAGTTATTTCCTCCGACTCGGGCGAAACCAGATGGTGGCGAAGTGAATTTGGTTTTGTTATCTCCGATATTGACGATGCCAGATAATGGCGAAGGAAATTGGATTTGTTGTCTTCAATCCTGGCGGAGTCAGATAGTGGCGAAGGAAGTTTGGTAAGATCAGATTTGTTGTTTTTATTTGAAAACAGTAAGTTAGATTGTTGATTTCAAAACAGTGAATTTTAAATGTTCTTAAGTTTAAACTCAGAGATGAATGGTTTGTTATTACTTCACTGAGAGAGAAAAAAAAGAAAGGTTTAAACAGTTTTGTATATACACCTTATTATAAAATTTATAACTTGGTCAGAAAAAGAAGTATAAACTGGGTTGGTTAAGTTATCATTTATAACCAGTTAATTAAATTTATTAAATAGGGTAATTGATTGTACGATTATCTCAAATATTAATAAACGGTATAAATGTGTATACAAGGTCAAAAATCGAGAAAACTGAGTCGAGTTTGAAGTGGATTTCTAACGAAAAGCAAAGGTGAGTTAATCTCACTCTGTTGAATTTTAATTTAAATTTAAATGGTTAAATTTAAATAATTGATTGAATGATTGATTTGGTTTGATGTGATACTATATATATATAGTAGTATATAGTAATATATACATATTGGCATATGTATATATTGGAGTTGTTGATATTCCCGCATTATATAGCGGATGAGACCCTATGCGCCGCATAATAGCGGATGATTTTATATAAATCCCATATACCGCGATATTCCACCTTGAAGTGGAATTGGTATTGTGCTAACGTCTGTGGATGCAGGGAAACAGGTTGGAGGGATCCAACTGGATTCCTCAAAATATTTAATTTTGTTTAAATATTCGGTGATATGATATTTGATATCCTGTGATGAATTATATGGATAATTGGATGTTATGGTTAGTTGGACCGATTTGGGTATGCTGAGTTATCATAATCTCTAGAATGGAATTTTTGAAAAGAAATAAAAGAGTAAAATTTTAAGTAAAATAATTATAAAGAGTTTGGAATAAATTTGAGAATAAATCTGATTAAGAATAAAAGTGATTTCCAAAATTCTAATAAATATGGAAAAGTGGAATTTTGAATAAATAGAGAAATATTGAATTTAAAAATTTATGTGATATTATTTAAAAGAATATATAATTTATTTTAATTCAATGTTTAAATGTAATTAAAAAGAAGAAGGAATTTGGGAAATCTGAAACTTGTGTTTCAGTTCAAAGATTTTAAATCATAATGAGAAATAAAATCTGGAAGTTAATGAATTTGGGAATAAATGGATTAAGTAAGGAAATTTATTTCAAAGTAAAATAAATTAGAGAATCAATTGTAAATTGATTTAAATATTTTGGGATTTGAAATTTTAAAAGAGAAGTGAGATTTTGGAATTTATAAACTGGGTTTATAATGTAAAATAAAATATCAGTGGATATTTGAAGGTATAAATTCAAGGTGGGAATTTATAAAAGAATATGGATTGGTTTAAAAATAAATGTTGATTTATTTTTAAAATATGGGAAAGAGAAGTGTATTTCTCTGGATAGCCAAGTACGTTTTCAAAGAAATTTTAAATACTTGTTAAAAGTTTTAATGTTGTTTTAAAAAGCATGTTTTAAAAAATTGTTTTCCTAATGTTAATTTCCAAAGTAAGTATTTTCAAAAATCTATTATTGTAGTAATTATATAAAAGTGATTTGGTATTATGTTTTAAAAAGAGAAATTTAGTTTATATTTATAAAGTGGTTTTATTTTAAAGTATATATTTTAAATAAAGTATTAAAGTAGTTTGATTTCAATGTTATAAAATATATTTATGATAAAGTGCTTTTAAATTATTTTTAAATCAAAAGTATTTTTGTACTTGGTGTTTCAGAGAAAATAAATATTTGGGGAATGTATTCCGTAAGCGGAAACTGTTTTGAAATTGTTTTCAAATGAGTTTTGAAAATTCGGAAATATATCTTGGAAGGATATTTGAGGCAAATAAATAATGTGGAAGATTATTTATTGGGTGATGGTTGCTTGTGAATGTGAATTGATAGTTAAATCACCGACTATCAATATTGGCCAAATGCGCAGATCGTTTCGAAGAGACCGGGATTGGGATTAATTTCCCGAAAACCACTTCGATCCGGTTTGTACGTTTCGTGGAAACGATTTCGGAGTCGAAGATGGAGCAATGAAGTGCAAGGGCTAGTCGCTACTAATCCTGAGGAGATTTCCAAAATGGATGTAGTAGGGGTAGTGCCTTCGGTTCCGTTCGGACCCGGGACGGACTTGTATGGACGAATGCTTTCGGAACATCGTCAGCGGACGATGGGCATTCTAAGGGATATGTTCTGAAAGGTAACGTTTAGCCTCAAGCCTCATCAATCGAGAATGACTGAAAATCAGGGGTTATGCAGCAAGGCTTCGTGGGTAGCGCCCACTTGAGAGTAGGGTCATCCCTGCCTAGAGGTCCCTTTTATTTCGGCTTAGTGGTGCGGTTGCTGATCCCAACCGTAGGGTGATCATATTCAGAATTGCCCATAGGTGATTCCGGCCTTGTGTTGCAGTGGAGCGGGCGTACTCCTCGGTACTGTGATCTAGGCCACGTACTGTGACAGGTGGTACCCCAGTGCCTAGTCATTCGTTGGAAATCCATTCTTCCTACGTGCCTTGTACGGTATTTGTTTGTATACCTATTAGCTGGAATTTAATGAATGTAACAATTTCGGCTACTTTATAAGTATTTGTATATAGACACTATTATAATATCAGAGGATTTTATAAAAAGTGTTTTAGCTATCGTAAGGTAAAAACCCGACATGTTTATTTGTGGCGTGGTCTTACGAGATGCTTTTATTTTCAAAAGGGTTTTTGAAACTGTAATAATCAATTTGAGTGTGATTTTCTCACGCTGGTATTCCAGACTGACTCGGGTATTGTTTTATATGATGCTCGGGTCAGACCGAGTATTATAGGATACAGGATGATGCTGTGGAGCTCAGGAGACGAGCTGGATGGCGAGACGTATCTCCCGTACTTGTTTATATATATATTCCGTTGTGTTGTTTAGCTGTGTACTCTGTTATATTGAGGACATGATATGATTACTGTCCAGTTGTATGATATTGATGCTGTTGAACTCTGATGTATACTCTGATGATGTATTGTATAAAACAGATATAGTTTGATTTGTGTAAAGATCTGTTTGTATATATTATATTTTATTCCGCTGCGATGGTTAGATTCTGATGTTGTTTCCCTACTTTCTTCTTCTACCTTTTCTTCTTTAACACTAATGGTCTGATTTTTCATGTGTGAAAAATCTCGGCTGTTACAGTGGTATCAGAGCGAAGGTTGGCGATAACCTTGGCTCTGGTGGGAATTTTGAGAGTATTAATAGATATGAGCGCGTATTTGTTAGTGAATATAAAATGGTTTTATATTGTGTTGATCTATCGGTTGAGTGTTTATGGATTTGGTCGATGTGTGGGACGCCACAACATCGATAGGGGTTTTTAAACTCTTAAACAAGATAAACCGACACAATATTGTTTTAAAATAGGGTAAATGATATAATTTTATCCAAATTTTTTTTGTATATGAAAGAAATAATTTCTATAAATTATTATAGTTATATTTGGATGTTTGGTTGTTAGATGATTATCATTAGGAGGAAATTGAATAAGAAATTGAAAACTTATAACCAAAGTTAAGAAAATAAATTCAGATAATAAAGTGAAAGTTGTAACTGTGAATTATAAATATGATTTATAATTGGGAATAGGATCCCAGAGGAACATTTGAAAATAAATCGAGATGGATTTCGAATTTGGAATTTTGTGAAGTTTAAAATTCCTTTGAGTTTGGAAATGGTTTCCAAAAGGTTTTGGAGAAATAATAGTATTGTTTCAGGAATATTTTTGAGTTGAATTTGAAATCTTGTGAGATTTGGAAATTAAAAATATTTGAAATGCTTTTAAACAAATAAAAGTACTAAACTCTTTGTGGTCGCTGGAAAATAATTCCGATGATGATCGCGACATCATCGGTGTTCATTTTCGAGTTTCCGAAGAGAAATTACTACCAAATTGTTTTAAATTGAAATTGTTGTGAACGAGGTTTGGTTTGAAAATTCAAAAGGAAAATTGAATTTGCCAAGGGTTTTGGATGCAGTTGATTTCAAGGTGATTTTGAAAATTTGAAATTGTTTAAACTCTCGAATCTTGTTTAAATGTTTATGAAAAAAAGAAAAAAATATACTAGACTAAATAAATGTATCAAAATAAGTATTGAATTGGAATAAATAAGTTTTGACAGCTTATCATAGAATTGAAATAGTATTAGAATAAAATAAAAATTCCTGGTTAAAGGAAAAAGTGTGAATGGGATTGATCATAAATAAATAAAAGTATGCATGTAAATAAGCTGTGACTTTTAAAATAGAAGTAAAATAAGATTTATTTTGGAATCAAATAAATGGAATATGAAATGTTTCAAGATTAATAAATGGGTTCAAATGAAATAAATGTGAATTTGGAATATAAAATAAATTGAACAGAATCAATTAGAAATGAAATCGAATAAAATATAAATTGAGTTGGAATTGCTTTTAAAAGTAGTCATGGGACTAAAGAAAATATTTGTTTGGATGGTTGTCGTCGAATTGCATAAATTGATCGTTCGACGTTAATGGGAGTGAATGAATAATTCTATGGGCAGATAGAATGAATTAACCTAAGTTAAAAGTAAAATGGTTATGAATAAATTGAAATGGAACGGAATTAAATAAAATCCTATGAATTAATGGAAGTAAATATAATTGGTTTTTGAATTAATTGTAATGATATGTGTTCGGTTGGATTAAAATGAATAGAATGTAAGTAATGAAGTGTAAACCATTTAAAAGGAAGCATTTAATTTGTATAGAGCCTAATAAATTCACTTATGGAAGTGTTTAGTGAATATTGCTTATGTTATGTATGTGTTGGCTATTGAAATTAATTGAAATGATAACAAACTTTGTATATTTGTCACTTACCTGTTTAAGTTGAGTTAGTACAGGTTCAGGGAAGTCGTTTGGCTGGTTTTGATCGCGCAAATTGCTAAAATAAATAGCCGTTTGCTTAAAAATGCTAAAATAAGGTACGCTTACGCAAAAATTCAAAATAGGAAATATGAACTGCTTATATTGATATATATATATATTGTGATTTCCGGCCTGAGGTCGATGTGTATATATATATATATATTTGTGCATCCTGCGATATCGCAGAAGTCTCTCCGTACAAGGGAGACTCCGCCAAAATTTTCCATAAATTTTGGGAGTTAGAAAATTTTTGGAATTTTTGAAAATTTTCATTAACGACAAATGATTTAAAATTTGCTAAACAAATAAGGTTGAAACTGAGTATTGAAATCTATTTTAAATATGGATGTAAAGTAAGTGAAATCGAAGGAACTAAAGAAGGTAAAGCTTGCAAATACACTTTTAATTGAGATTTAAATTAATTCGTAAGTGCAACTAATTAAATATTCAAGTGGAAGCCAAATTTAAAATCAAATATAATTATAAAGACAAAAGTGATTAAAATGAATATGAACTTCAATAGTGAAGTGAAAATAAATATAAGGAATATGTAAAATATTTATATTTGACTTAAGGAATGAATAGTGAATTCTTAAGTAAATTTGTATTGAGAAATTATTCCAAGTAAATAATTGAATGAAAATCGAAACTGACAGTTGTGAAATGGGAAAATTGTGAATGAGAGAATAACTACCCAGATAAATGTGAATAAAAAGGAAATTGATATAATTGATAATCAATTGAAATTTATACGTAAGATGTACGTATATTATTTTATTCGCATAGCTATTTGATCCAGAATTCGAGTACAGAATTTCGAGATAGTTATATCGATCCAAGTTAGGATTTTTCGCTCGATTTTCGACGGTGAACCCTGGATATGGAATTTTGATTGATTCTGGAAATTCTCTATCATAGTTATGACTATGCAAGGAGAATAACGGTTTATGATCAAGAAACCAGATCTGAGTCCGCACTAGGAAGTCGGGTGGACGATACTAGTTCAGAAATGAAATTGTGTGATCGAGTGAGCGATCGAATGTGGTATTGCGTACGGATGATATATATACATCGTACGGGCTTAAGTAAAGCAGATATTATTAAAATTTGTAAAGGAATGTATAAAATGGTTTTGAAGCTGAAATTGGATGTTATTGCTTAGTAGGATATACAGGTGTATAAAAGCAATTGATAATTGGGATTTTGATTTTTGAAGATAAAATTTAATGGCACGACAGAAAGGTATGTATTTGAATTTCTATATGAAAATTGGATTGGGTTTTTGATCTAGCCACTTGGCTTTTTGTTTTCTTTTTGGATTTGGGAGGCCGTAGAGCCATTTTTGTAGTAGTACCGAGCTAGCCGCGCAAAGGAGACGCTGGCAAAAAAATTCGGAAATTTAGGGAGTTAGAAAATTTTGAGAAATTTTGATAATTTAAAATTTGAATTCAAATCTAAATTTGATCTGATAAGTAAGTGATATTGTTTGGGACTTTTGGAAAGGTTTGGAAAGATAATAAAAGGAATATGGTGTCTTTAGTAGAAAGATTTGTTTTGGCAAGTTGTTAAAACTAATGGGATTGAGGAAATAGTTAATGGGTTATAGATCATTCCTCTTAACTGGTAATTTTGGGGACGAAATTCTCTTAAGGGGGGAGGAATGTGACGACCCGGAATTTTGGGCCTTTAAATTGGAATATTTAATTTATTTTAAATATTCAAAAGTTAAACTTTAACTCGAATCTCAAATATAAATATTTATTGGATAATTAAATATTGAATTTAACAATTAAATTTGGGTAAAATATTGAATCTTGATTTTAAGCTTGTTAAAAATAATTTAAAGGCTCGGAAAATTTATATTGTTAATACTGAAGGTGATGAGACTTTTAAAATGGAATTTCAAATTGTTTTGTTCAGTTTTAAAAATATATCGTTTAAATTGAATTTAAAAATAGCCTTCCGAGGGACAGTCTCGGAATTTGACGAAACCAGTTCCATTGGATCCGTAATATTAAATTATTATCGGATTTCAATTTTCGTAGTATTTAGAGTTGTTGTGGGAGCGTACGTTATAAAACGCGTTGAAAATTAAATTGGTAATAACTGATTTAGAATTTAAATACAATAATTCGACTGGTCAAATTCTTCTCCCATCAGCATTTAAAATATCTTCCTTCACATCGTAGACCTACAGCCACCCTATCTCATACCCTTTGTCTCCCATACGAGGCTTAAATCTAATCGAAGCCGCTTTTCTGTCGCGAGCCTACTTTCTTTCTTTTTTTTATATCGCAATGTTCCTCCTCACTTTAGACGAGAATTGAACTCAAAAAAAATATATACAATAATGGCCGAGAAAAATAACGGGACGAAGTCGCTCCCTTCAAAATCAAAATGGCATTCGATCCCCTTTCGTTTCAACGCATTACACTCTTCCTCTTCTTCCTTTGACTTATGGCGGTCGAGTCTCCTCCTATACCCCAAAACAAAATCGATTTGAACAATCTTAAAGCAGATCCAAACTTCGTCTTGAATTCCGAGAATCTAAACAGCGAAGTGATTGAATTCGTAGATGGAAGTAGCAGCTTCGATAAGCACTGATTAGCAAAGGTAATTTGATTAGTTTAGATTGGTTTCCTTCGCCCTGTCAAAGTCAGATATTGACGAAGGCAATTTCAAGTAGTTGGGTTTCATTCCAACGATGCTGTAAAGTCAGAGGCTGGCGGGAGCAAATCGAAGCAGTTTTGTTGGTGTGAGTTATTTCCTCCGACTCGGGCGAAACCAGATGGTGGCGAAGTGAATTTGGTTTTGTTATCTCCGATATTGACGATGCCAGATAATGGCGAAGGAAATTGGATTTGTTGTCTTCAATCCTGGCGGAGTCAGATAGTGGCGAAGGAAGTTTGGTAAGATCAGATTTGTTGTTTTTATTTGAAAACAGTAAGTTAGATTGTTGATTTCAAAACAGTGAATTTTAAATGTTCTTAAGTTTAAACTCAGAGATGAATGGTTTGTTATTACTTCACTGAGAGAGAAAAAAAAGAAAGGTTTAAACAGTTTTGTATATACACCTTATTATAAAATTTATAACTTGGTCAGAAAAAGAAGTATAAACTAGGTTGGTTAAGTTATCATTTATAACCAGTTAATTAAATTTATTAAATATGGTAATTGATTGTACGATTATCTCAAATATTAATAAACGGTATAAATGTGTATACAAGGTCAAAAATCGAGAAAACTAAGTCGAGTTTGAAGTGGATTTCTAACGAAAAGAAAAGGTGAGTTAATCTCACTCGGTTGAATTTTAATTTAAATTTAAATGGTTAAATTTAAATAATTGATTGAATGATTGATTTGGTTTGATGTGATACTATATATATATAGTAGTATATAGTAATATATACATATTGGCATATGTATATATTGGAGTTGTTGATATTCCCGCATTATATAGCGGATGAGACCCTATGCGCCACATAATAGCGGATGATTTTATATAAATCCCATTTACTGCGATATTCCACCTTGAAGTGGAATTGGTATTGTGCTAACGTCTGTGGATGCAGGGAAACAGGTTGGAGGGATCCAACTGGATTCCTCAAAATATTTAATTTTGTTTAAATATTCAGTGATATGATTTTTGATATCGTGTGATGAATTATATGGATAATTGGATGTTATGGTTGGTTGGACCGATTTGGGTATGCTGAGTTATCAAAATCTCTAGAATGGAATTTTTGAAAAGAAATAAAAGAGTAAAATTTTAAGTAAAATAATTATAAAGAGTTTGGAATAAATTTGAGAATAAATCTGATTAAGAATAAAAGTGATTTCCAAAATTCTAATAAATATGGAAAAGAGGAATTTTGAATAAACAGAGAAATATTGAATTTAAAAACTTATGTGATATTATTTAAAAGAATATATAATTTATTTTAATTCAATGTTTAAATGTAATTAAAAAGAAGAAGGAATTTGGGAAATCTGAAACTTGTGTTTCAGTTCAAAGATTTTAAATCATAATGAGAAATAAAATCTGGAAGTTAATGAATTTGGGAATAAATGGATTAAGTAAGGAAATTTATTTCAAAGTAAAATAAATTGGAGAATCAATTGTAAATTGATTAAAATATTTTGGGATTTGAAATTTTAAAAGAGAAGTTAGATTTTGGAATTTATAAACTGGGTTTATGATGTAAAATAAAATATCAGTGGATATTTGTAGGTATAAATTCAAGGTGGGAATTTATAAAAGAATATGGATTGGTTTAAAAATAAATGTTGATTTATTTTTAAAAGATGTGAAAGAGAAGTGTATTTCTCTGGATAGCCAAGTACGTTTTCAAAGAAATTTTAAATACTTGTTAAAAGTTTTAATGTTGTTTTAAAAAGCATGTTATAGAAAATTGTTTTCCTAATGTTAATTTCCAAAGTAAGTATTTTCAAAAATCTATTATTGTAGTAATTATATAAAAGTGATTTGGTATTATGTTTTAAAAAGAGAAATTTAGTTTATATTTATAAAGTGGTTTTATTTTAAAGTATATATTTTAAATAAAGTATTAAAGTAGTTTGATTTCAATGTTATAAAATATATTTATAATAAAGTGCTTTTAAATTATTTTTAAATCTAAAGTATTTTTGTACTTGGTGTTTCAGAGAAAATAAATATTTGGGGAATGTATTCCGTAAGCGGAAACTGTTTTGAAATTGTTTTCAAATGAGTTTTGAAAATTCGGAAATATATCTTGGAAGGATATTTGAGGCAAATAAATAATGTGGAAGATTATTTATTGTGTGATGGTTGCTTGTGAATGTGAATTGATAGTTAAATCACCGACTATCAATATTGGCCAAATGCGCTGATCGTTTCGAAGAGACCGGGATCGGGATTAATTTCCCGAAAACCACTTCGATCCTGTTTGTACGTTTCGTGGAAACGATTACGGAGTCGAAGATGGAGCAGTGAAGTGCAAGGGCTAGTCGCTACTAATCCTGAGGAGATTTCCAAAATGGATGTAGTAGGGGTAGTGCCTTCGGTTCCGTTCGGACCCGGGACGGACTTGTATGGACGAATGCTTTCGGAACATCGTCAGCGGACGATGGGCGTTCTAAGGGATATGTTCTGAAAGGTAACGTTTAGCCTCAAGCCTCGTCAACCGGGAATGACTGAAAATCAGGGGTTATGCAACAAGGCTTCGTGGGTAGCGCCCACTTGAGAGTAGGGTCATCTTTGCCTAGAGGTCCCTTTTATTTCGGCTTAGTGGTGCGGTTGCTGATCCCAACCGTGGGGTGATCTTATTCGGAATTGCCCATAGGTGATTCCGGCCTTGTGTTGCAGGGGAGCGGGCGTACTCCTCGGTACTGTGATCTAGGCCACGTACTGTGACAGGTGGTACCCCAGTGCCTAGTCATTCGTTGGAAATCCATTCTTCCTATGTGCCTTGTACGGTATTTGTTTGTATACCTATTAGCTGGAATTTAATGAATGTAACAATTTCGGCTATTTTATAAGTATTTGTATATAGACACTATTATAATATCAGAGGATTTTATAAAAGGTGTTTTAGCTATCGTAAGGTAAAAACCCGACATGTTTATTTGTGGCGTGGTCTTACGAGATGCTTTTATTTTCAAAAGGGTTTTTGAAACTGTAATAATCAATTTGAGTGTGATTTTCTCACGCTGGTATTCCAGACTGACTCGGGTTTTGTTTTATATGATGCTCGGGTCAGACCGAGTATTATAGGATACAGGATGATGCTGTGGAGCTCAGGAGACGAGCTGGATGGCGAGACGTATCTCCCGTACTTGTTTATATATATATTCCGCTGTGTTGTTTAGCTGTGTACTCTATTATATTGAGGACATGCTATGATTACTGTCCAGTTGTATGATATTGATGCTGTTGAACTCTGATGTATACTCTGATGATGTATTGTATAAAACAGATATAGTTTGATTTGTGTAAAGATCTGTTTGTATATATTATATTTTATTCCGCTGCGATGGTTAGATTCTGATGTTGTTTCCCTACTTTCTTCTTCTACCTTTTCTTCTTTAACACTAATGGTCCGATTTTTCATGTGTGAAAAATCTCGGCTGTTACAGGATCAAAGCGTGGCTTTGTGAAAAAGCGTAGCTTTGTGGACGAGACCTCTTCGGACCTCACAACCCGGAAATGGTCGAAACAGGAATATGCGGCAAGGTTATAAGGGTCGCGCCCTTTAGGGTATGTCATTTTGTAACGACCCGATATTTTGGACCATTCGCATCCGCACATGTCGGACTTGAATAATTCAAAATACCGCGTTGATAATTTATATTTGGCAAAACTGAACATATACAGTAAATAAGTAATCACAGATCACAGACACAGAGTAATAAATGCAGCGGAAGTAAAAGAGATAGTACTTCATGAAGCTACTATATAAATATATATGATACATCAGAGTTAAACAAGATACAGCAGAAGAGTAACACTATACATCAGATACAAATCAGAATACATCACTGAAATCATCGAATACTGAAAACAGAATAGATGGCTGGATCTTCAAGCAAAGCTCCAACTTCGAAGGTGAGTCTCGAATACTGGTACACTCGGTCTGACCCGAGCGTAAAGCAAAACACGAAACACTCGAGTCAGGATTAACATTATTATATCAATAAATCCAACTCAAGTGAAATAGCAACTGAAATACTAGTAACTCAAAGGATGTTTGGAATAACCATCCTTTAAGGATCCGTTAAACTATCTACTATGTAGTAGTGTACGATAAGTAGATAATGTCTATCAGTAATATAAAATATCAAACTAGTGTTAAGGCGTTACCATTATCCCCCTTAACACATTTTTTAAGTGTTATAGTCTATACAGCACTGTAAACTCCACCGTAAACTAGTGGGATATCAGGGAGTACTCCATAGGTATAACACAAAACAAATCGTAGTGGTCACGTATATAGGGATCCAAGTATGACAAGGCACATGAGGCAATACCCAAGGTAGTGAAACTACCGTTTGCCTGATCCGGACTGGTGAGAACGCATCGCCGCAGCGATCGCAACACCGCGAAACAACACTCCCAAATCAAGGGTGCACCAATCGACAACAAGTAATAAGTAGTTTTCGAAGAAGTGTGTTCGCTCGAGGTAGCTAGCCCCCATTTGGCCCGGCACGGCTCCTGTTTTAGTCATTTCCAATTTGACACAAGTGTCAAGGCTATCCATTATCGTTCTCTTTCTTCAGTCATCACGAACATCATTCCAACCACTTCATTTTGGATCATACTCCGCGTATAGTTATTAAAGTGGTATTCGGTTTAGACAGTGAGTATGTCCCTAACCGATTCCGGTCTCTTTAATAACTTTCGTAATTATTGCACCGATTGGTCGTTTATTTATTTCAAAACCAAATCAAATTCAATTTCAAATAGAATTTGTAAATCAACATTTCATTTGTCTTTTTAAATCAATTTCCATAATTTACGTTTCAAAACTTCCAAATTACCATTTCAAAATCTTATAATACAATTTCAATTTTTATTTAAACCATTCCAATATTCATTTAAATTCGTATATAAGTTTCCTTCCGAAATCATTTAAATTAATTTATCAATTTAAATTCATTGGTCGATTTCATTCAATATTCGTTAAGTAAATTTGTCATTCAAAAACAATTTCTATTTAATTTCCAATTCACTAAATCAATTACTAAAGTTCAACTTCATTGTATCAAAACTTACAAATAGCATTAAATTAAATTCATCAAATCAAATTCTCTACATTTCAATTCTTACATTAATTTCAATAAACACATTTTATTTCTTGTTAAAACAAAATTCAATTTCACTAATTTATTTACTTAGTTACAATTTCAAAACTCAATTTATAAAGAAACTTAATTTCGCTTATTCAAGAAGTTCAATTTCACTTAACAAAGAATTCAATTTTATTTAATTATTAAATAATTCAATCTTATTTAATTATTAAATAATTTCAAAACTTAATTATTAAATAATTTCAAACTTAATTATTAATAATTCCAAATTTTAAAACAACGTTCTTTCATCAGTTATTACATTAATATTTTGTTTCAGATTTCAATATTAACATTTTCCTTTCATCAAAATTTACGTTCCAATTTTATTTCAAAACCTTTTTATTCAAATAAAATCTTCATTTTATTTCAAATCAAATTATTGACCAATCGGTTTATTTAATTCTCTATCCCAAGTCAAGTTCATTTAGGTATTTATCATTTCAACCTGATTCCATTTCAATTCAAAAATCAAACATAACAAAGGGAACTTGCAGTGTGATAACTGGGATGGTGTCAAAGTAAATAAACAAGCAATAACAACAATCAATAACAATCCAATAGTCAATTCAAATAATCCCGAAATAATCGTATTAATTTACATTGTTGTTTGTGCAAATTAATGTAATTATTTCTAGAATCTACACTATCATTTCATGTAGATTAAAGATTATCACATTACGGTTCTTCACTTGTCAACTATTTACAATTTCATACATCATCAATTTAAACAACATACATTAAATGTTTCAAGGTGTAATTACCAAATCCTACGTGTCAATTAATTTAACTATCCTATATCAAATTTAACTACATATTATTTATCACTTTAACATTAACAATTTTAACGTCCAATATAAACATCAACAATCAATCAATTTCTAGCCAAACCGTATTATCATCGCATAAACAATTAACAGATAATGGTGTCAGATGTCATAGGTGAACAGATTCAGGTGATAGCATATATAACAGTGTAAATAACTAACAGCAGCATATTTCAATTGTCGTTTCAATTGAAATCAAATTTAATAAATAAAAGAACATTAATCGTGAGTGATTGCTCACCTTTCGAGGCTGGAGATGAACGAGAGTGAGATGGGTTATGAATCCAGACACGAATTCAAAGAAAAATCAAGTTTGAACTTGAATCGACGAACAAAGCTGATAAATAGAATCGATGAGAACAACTCAGCATAAGCTATAGATTGATGGAAACAAAGCTATTAATTGGTATTGACGAAAACAAATCAAATTTTGATATAAGTGGAAACCAAGGTATACATATGAAATAAATATATTAAATTTCAAATTATAATTTTTTTGAACCACGTATTTCCTTTCACAAAGTTGTCCAAGGATTATTTACACATAACTACCTTAATAAGTTAACATAAATTTAAACTATATACTTTAAAACATACTACCTCTTGTTTTCTTTTTCAAATATATTAAGGATCTTCCAAACATCTCTACTCAGATATGTACACGCGTACGCTTATATATATGTAAGCCTTGAATACCCCAAACGTGAAACGTCAAACAAGAAAATACGAGCATGAGCAAAAAAAATGAACGTGCAGCTGCAGACTTATGTGTACTTACTTTATATAATATATATAAAACTTAAATACATCATATATAACCTCTTTATAACTAATATGCCTACTAACAAATTGCATGCAGCATTCAAAACTTATGCATTATAATAGTTTTAAAATCTATATGTATATATATAGCTTGATATAATAGAACAGTATATTATCTTTATTAATAAACAGTACAATTATCTTTATACGGTACTTAACAATATATAAATGAATGCTTTAACAGTACAACATATAAATAAATAAAAATACCGCTTATACAAATATACAAACACCACTTTATATATACCACATAAACAACAACAATAACTTATCTAAGCTTGTAATTTAAATCTATATGAATTTCAAAATTTAAAACAAAACAAAGCGGCTGAGCGGGTTCAACCAAATGGACGAAAACTAGATAACTTAGGGATAAGCAAACTTACATAAAATTTAGTAACAAAGATCAGTGAAAAATGCAGATGTATGCTCTGGATAATATATCATATAAACAGGCCTATTTTTTTCATATACATTTAAATTGCAAAGCTTAAATTTTTATATAACGTTTATTGCAATCATCAACATATTAAATATATAGTCAGCGTATATATATACCACTGAAACTGGAATAAAAAAATAACAACAAAATACAAGGTTGTATACATTTAATATTGTCAAAGAGGTGACTCGGCTGCTTCCAAAATGCATGTGCGAAATTTTCTTTTAAAATGAGCACGTACATACTCATGGACTATAGATTATTTTTATATTTTTTTAACTATATAAATATAACAGTTCATACACATTTTCCTTCAACAGACTTATACTAAATCAACATTATTTTTGATAAAATTTAAAACTACAAACATAAGAGTTTAAAATATATTATTACCATAGGTTTGTGGTATATAATCTTCAGTTGAAAAAAAACATATACAAGCCGATTAACTAATGTCCCTTTACGTTTTATATTTCAAAAGTCTTTATACATTTTGAAATCCATATAGATCAATATAATATATTTAAATACTCTTATGCGAACAGTGAAATCCATATAATTCAAATCAATTACCTATGAGTTGTCACAATATAACCAATACCATTAACCAATATATATAACAAAATATATGTATGCAACAGATAGATATACCTAGAATATGCGAATGCATGCCAATATGGTGATGCGGCAAGTGGATCTGAGATGGGAAGACACGGTCGAAAATGGTGACGGGTCGGGCAAAGCTTGGCTGAGGATCGGCCACTACTTGGCCGTGGCGAGTTGCCTCTCGGCGGTGACTCGACTCGGGGAGGAAGGCGACCAGGTAGAAGATGGAGCGGCGTTGGTTGTCCATGGAAGCATGAGCTCGGCGGGGATCAGGGACAAGGCGGAGAGGAGGGGTCGGAACTGATTGGTAGCCTTGGCCGTGAGCAAGTAAGGAGGTCGAGGTCGGTGGTGGGGTGGTTACGTGGCTTGGTGATTGAGCATGTTAGATGGGTTTGCATAGTTGGAGGAGGGCAGGTTCAAATAAAAGAAGAGAGCATGGAAAGGTCACGAAGGAGAAGACCAAGTGGAGAACAGAAGAGGCTGTCAGTTTGTAAAAAAATGTAAAGCATGAAAATGGGAAAAGTGAAAGTCACGTCTATTGGTTTAAGGGATACAAAGTGTTTTAGGCTATTGGAATTATACCCGGTGGGCAGTTGAATAAAGTCTCAGCAAAATAAATGGCATGCGCGTAAGTAATAAAAGTTTTAATTTTACACTTCTTTTTAGAAATACTCAAGAACCGATAAAAGAATGTGAACAGCCGAATTTGAAATAGTCAAGCACGAATTTAGAAAAATATGTAAAACAAATGGCTATTGGGTTTATACAGTAGGAAATGGAAGGCTACAAGAACCAATAAACGCAACTAGTTACCGATACGGTTTCGTTTTACTGAGTTCGCAGCGTACCAGTCTTCGGAATAGACAATCGAATACACCGTAGAGATTGCATGACGAGATGCTCATACGGTATATATATCAGTGGTACGATCGAATTATAAAAATTCGAATTTTCTACTAGCGGAAAATGCAGCAAAAACGCAGAAAATAAGATCGACGGAGCTAAAGAAGTCCGAATTTGGAAAAACGACAAACTGACATCTTGCTCAGAAGATGGTTTAGAATTTTTCTATGTAAAAATATTTTGGTTTTGAAAATGTTTTATTTTCATCGCTTTTTAACTAATAAAATTGAAGTAAATTTACGCACGAAATAAACTTCCGTATTTTCGAACGAAACTTTACCGGTTGCTATGCTTAACTAGATGCATTCCAAATATCAAATTTATATTTCAAAATTTTATCGTTTAAAATCCCATAAAATTTCAATTTATACGTTATTAAAACCGGTTAAATCTACGGGTTGTTACACTCTCCCCCACTCAAAACTTTTCGTCCTCGAAAAGGAAGGAAGTAGGATAATAGAAATAACCAACAGAAAATAGACTGAATAATAAACAATTAATTTAAACCATATAAATTTCAATTGAATTAATTAATACTTAATAGTTGATTTCAAATTTAAGTATTTCATTAAGTTGATTTAATTTCAAATTATTTATATTTGATACAAAAGGTTTCTTGCAAAACCAAAAATTCAGTTTAAATTCAATTAACTCAAGATACCTAATTAAGTTTATTTAACTTCGGTTTATTAACTTCCAAAACAAAAAAAAATTATTTTATTACTTGCATCTATTATTTAATTAACTTAGTATTCTATTTATCTCCATAAACATTTTATAATTAAAATTTAAGTATATAAAATTTTTATACGTACACAAATTTTATATATAAAGACGATTTACATTGTATATCATCCAAACTTTTATTAACAATTTCAAAGATCATAAATTTGAATAGTCATTTATTATAATCATACTTTATTCGACAAATTTAATTTTTCTTTATCCCAAATTTTATTAAATTTATTCTACTAAATATATCTTATTACATATACATTAAGTATATTTACATTTATTATAACTACTCAAATTTATTTAAAAATTCCTTGATATCATCTATATTGTATAATATTCAATTACATAGTTAACCTTTGAAAATTTAGGTAAGTTATATATATAATGCAATCGAGTATTATACAAGTAAAAATTTCCTAATTTAATTTGTTTCACATTTAACTATTCATTCAAAATTTGGCTTCAATTATAATTGAAAATCATCCTTTTACCTAAATTTTAAGAATTAAATTTCCGATTAACTTTAAACAGTTTAGAGATAATTATATACACATAATATATCCATGTCAAATCTAAATCAAATACTTATATATATATTTAAATCATGTCATACTTAGAAATTTCAATCAAAATTATTTCAAAACAAGAGTGTAGCAAGCTACTGACGGTCTCTCCACTTCGAAACTCGAAAATGGATATCGATGATGCGGCCGTCATCACCGAAATTATTTCCCAGCTACAAAGAGAAGAGCACTGATTTAAACATTTAAAATTTCTTTAAAATGATTTCTATTCGAAAATATTTTAAATACTATACTCTTTAAAACTTTTAAAATCAAAGTTTGAAATCACCGGAAATCAAATTCTCAAATTCCTGATTTACATTCATTTCAAATTTCCAAATCAAATTATAACCAAGTTTTACAAATTCATTTATTTATTATTTCGACAACAAATTCATTATCAATTTAATTTCAGAAAAATTTATACTTATATATAATATAATCATACAAAACTATTTTATTCACCAAATTCGAAAATACTATTGTGTCAGTTTGCTTTGTTCAAGTGTTTTGGAAATCCTATCGATAACATTGATCAGACGAATCGATCGAAAACCCAAATCAACATCAACAACTCAAACAACACAATATATAAACATTAATTTAAAAATACACTTACTCGCTCGATAATATATGAATAGATTTTCAATGCAAGGACAGAGATTCAAATTTGATTGACTCAAATTAAAGAGAATTCTGATTTGAATACAAGTTCGAACGAAAAGATAAGATGATTCAATTAACAGAATCGGAAGATGGATAAGCTTATTTAATTTACGGGCAACCTTAACCGGGCCGACCGTGACTTAAAGAATAAGATCGATGCAGAATTCCGAGCAAATCGACATCGGATCTCAAGGGATATAATTTAGGCATGGCGGAAGATAGATAGCATCGTAAACCGAGGATACAGAAATCTCCGGTAAATCGATTCTATTGTAAAGAAGTTTCACCCCTTTATAAATTAATTTGAGATTGGCAAGACCACCAACTCATTATAAAGATCATTCGAAGTGAAGTTATGGGATACTCCAGAATTGAAAGAAGACGAATAGTGAGGGACACAAATGAATTTCGAAACCGAGAGAACGTTCCAAAATTCAAAGGAATCGAGTCAAAAGGAAGAGATTGAAACTCGAATGAGAGTGATTCTGTAAATACATTTACCCTATATGCTAAGTTTTGCCTAGAGCTACCAAAGCTCTGATACCAACTGTAACGACCCGATATTTTGGACCATTCGCATCCGCACATGTCGGACTTGAATAATTCAAAATACCGCGTTGTTAATTTAAATTTGGCAAAACTGAACATATACAGTAAATAAGTAATCACAGATCACAAACACAGAGTAATAAATGCAGCGGAAGTAAAAGAGATAGTAGTTCATGAAGCTACTATATAAATATATATGATACATCAGAGTTAAACAAGATACAGCAGAAGAGTAACACTATACATCAGATACAAATCAGAATACATAACTGAAATCATCGAATACTGAAAGCAGAATAGATGGCTGGATCTTCAAGCAAAGCTCCAACTTCAAAGGTGAGTCTCGAATATTGGTAAACTCGGTCTGACCCGAGCGTAAAGCAAAACACGAAACACTCGAGTCAAGATTAACATTCTTATATCAATAAATCCAACTCAAGTGAAATAGCAACTGAAATACTAGTAACTCAAAGGATGTTTGGAATAACCATACTTTAAGGATCCGTTAAACTATCTACTATGTAGTAGTGTACGATAAGTAGATAATGTCTATCAGTAATATAAAATATCAAACTAGTGTTAAGGCTTACCATTATCCCCCTTTACGCATTTTATATAAGTGTTATAGTCTATACAGCACTGTAAACTCCACCGTAAACTAGTGGGATATCAGGGAGTACTCCATAGGTATAACACAAAACAAATCGTAGTGGTCGCGTATATAGGGATCCAAGTATGACAAGGCACATGAGGCAATACCCAAGGTAGTGAAACTACCGTTTGCCTGATCCGGACTGGTGAGAACGCATCGCCGCAGCGATCGCAACACCGCGAAACAACACTCCCAAATCAAGGGTGCACCAATCGACAACAAGTAATAAGTAGTTGTCATAGAAGTGTGTTCGCTCGAGGTAGCTAGCCCCCATTTGGCCCGGCACGGCTCCTGTTTTAGTCATTTCCAATTTGACACAAGTGTCAAGGCTATCCATTATCGTTCTCTTTCTTCAGTCATCACGAACATCATTCCAACCACTTCATTCTGGATCATACTCCGCGTATAGTTATTAAAGTGGTATTCGGTTTAGACAGTGAGTATGTCCCTAACCGATTCCGGTCTCTTTAATAACTTTCGTAATTATTACACCGATTGGTCGTTTATTTATTTCAAAACCAAATCAAATTCAATTTCAAATAGAATTTGTAAATCAATATTTCATTTGTCTTTCTAAATCAATTTCCATAATTTACGTTTCAAAACTTCCAAATTACCATTTCAAAATCTTATAATACAATTTCAATTTTTATTTAAACCATTCCAGTATTCATTTAAATTCGTATATAAGTTTCCTTCCGAAATCATTTAAATTAATTTATCAATTTAAATTCATTGGTCGATTTCATTCAATATTCGTTAAGTAAATTTGTCATTCAAAAACAATTTCTATTTAATTTCCAATTCACTAAATCAATTACTAAAGTTCAACTTTATTGTATCAAAACTTAAAATAGCATTAAATTAAATTCATCAAATCAAATTCTCTACATTTTAAGTCTTACATTAATTTCAATAAACACATTTTATTTCTTGTTAAAGAAAATTCAATTTCACTTATTTATTTACTTAGTTACAATTTCAAAACTCAATTTATAAAGAAACTTAATTTCGCTTATTCAAGAAGTTCAATTTCACTTAACAAAGAATTCAATTTTATTTAATTATTAAATAATTCAATCTTATTTAATTATTAAATAATTTCAAAACTTAATTATTAAATAATTTCAAACTTAATTATTAATAATTCCAAATTTTAAAACAACGTTCTTTCATCAGTTATTACATTAATATTTTGTTTCAGATTTCAATATTAACATTTTCCTTTCATCAAACTTTACGTTCCAATTTTATTTCAAAACCTTTTTATTCAAATAAAATCTTCATTTTATTTCAAATCAAATTATTGACCAATCGGTTTATTTAATTCTCTATCCCAAGTCAAGTTCATTTGGGTATTTATCATTTCAACCCGATTCCATTTCAATTCAAAAATCAAACATAACAAAGGGAACTTGTAGTGTGATAACTGGGATGGTGTCAAAGTAAATAAACAAGCAATAACAACAATCAATAACAATCCAATAGTCAATTCAAATAATCCCGAAATAATCGTATTAATTTACATTGTTGTTTGTGCAAATTAATGTAATTATTTCTAGAATCTACACTATCATTTCATGTAGATTAAAGATTATCACATTACGGTTCTTCACTTGTCAACTATTTACAATTTCATACATCATCAATTTAAACAACATACATTAAATGTTTCAAGGTGTAATTACCAAATCCTACGTGTCAATTGATTTAACTATCCTATATCAAATTTAACTACATATTATTTAACACTTTAACATTAACAATTTTAACGTCCAATATAAACATCAACAATCAATCAATTTCTAGCCAAACCGTATTATCATCGCATAAACAATTAACAGATAATGGTGTCAGATGTCATAGGTGAACAGATTCAGGTGATAGCATATATAACAGTGTAAAAAACTAACAGCAGCATATTTCAATTGTCGTTTCAATTGAAATCAAATTTAATAAATAAAAGAACATTAATCGTGAGTGATTGCTCACCTTTCGAAGCTGGAGATGAACGAGAGTGAGATGGGTTATGAATCCAGACACGAATTTCAAAGAAAAATCAAGTTTGAACTTGAATCGACGAACAAAGCTGATAAATAGAATCGATGAGAACAAATCAGCATAAGTTATAGATTGATGGAAACAAAGTTATTAATTGGTATTGACGAAAACAAATCAAATTTTGATATAAGTGGAAACCAAGGTATACATATGAAATAAATATATTAAATTTCAAATTAGAATTTTTTTGAACCACGTATTTCCTTTCACAAAGTTGTCCAAGGATTATTTACACATAACTACCTTAATAAGTTAACATAAATTTAAACTATATACTTTAAAACATACTACCTCTTTTTTCTTTTTCAAATATATTAAGGATCTTCCAAACATCTCTACTCAGATATGTACACGCGTACGCTTATATATATGTAAGCCTTGAATACCCCAAACGTGAAACGTCAAACAAGAAAATACGAGCATGAGCAAAAAAAATGAACGTGCAGCTGTAGACTTATGTGTACTTACTTTATATAATATATATAAAACTTAAATACATCATATATAACCTCTTTATAACTAATATGCCTACTAACAAATTGCATGCAGCATTCAAAACTTATGCATTATAATAGTTTTAAAATCTATATGTATATATATAGCTTGATATAATAGAACAGTATATTATCTTTATTAATAAACAGTACAATTATCTTTATACGGTACTTAACAATATATAAATGAATGCTTTAACAGTACAACATATAAATAAATAAAAATACCGCTTATACAAATATACAAACACCACTTTATATATACCACATAAACAACAACAATAACTTATCTAAGCTTGTAATTTAAATCTATATGAATTTCAAATTTTAAAACAAAACAAAGCGGCTGAGCGGGTTCAACCAAATGGACGAAAACTAGATAACTTAGGGATAAGCAAACTTACATAAAATTTAGTAACAAAGATCAGTGAAAAATGCAGATGTATGCTCTGGATAATATATCATATAAACAGGCCTA
Source organism: Allium fistulosum (assembly GCA_030737815.1). Classification (NCBI taxonomy): domain Eukaryota; kingdom Viridiplantae; phylum Streptophyta; class Magnoliopsida; order Asparagales; family Amaryllidaceae; genus Allium; species Allium fistulosum. The sequence goes on from CM060904.1 coordinate 1,137,521,682, forward strand.
TTTATTTCATATACATTTAAATTGCAAAGCTTAAATTTTTATATAACGTTTATTGCAATCATCAACATATCAAATATATAGTCAGCGTATATATATACCACTGAAACTGGAATAAAAAAATAACAACAAAATACAAGGTTGTATACATTTAATATTGTCAAAGAGGTGACTCGGCTGCTTCCAAAATGCATGTGCGAAATTTTCTTTTAAAATGAGCACGTACATACTCATGGACTATAGATTATTTCTATATATTTTTTAACTATATAAATATAACAGTTCATACACATTTTCCTTCAACAGACTTATACTAAATCAACATTATTTTTGATAAAATTTAAAACTACAAACATAAGAGTTTAAAATATATTATTACCATGGGTTTGTGGTATATAATCTTCAGTTGAAAAAAAACATATACAAGCCGATTAACTAATGTCCCTTTACGTTTTATATTTCAAAAGTCTTTATACATTTTGAAATCCATATAGATCAATATAATATATTTAAATACTCTTATGCGAACAGTGAAATCCATATAATTCAAATCAATTACCTATGAGCTGTCACAATATAACCAATACCATTAACCAATATATATAACAAAATATATGTATGCAACAGATAGATATACCTAGAATATGCGAATGCATGCCAATATGGTGATGCGGCAAGTGGATCTGAGATGGGAAGACACGGTCGAAAATGGTGATGGGTCGGGCAAAGCTTGGCTGAGGATCGGCCACTCCTTGGCCGTGGCGAGTTGCCTCTCGGCGGTGACTCGACTCGGGGAGGAAGGCGACCAGGTAGAAGATGGAGCGGCGTTGGTTGTCCATGGAAGCATGAGCTCGGCGGGGATCAGGGACAAGGCGGAGAGGAGGGGTCGGAACTGATTGGTAGCCTTGGCCGTGAGCAAGTGAGGAGGCCGAGGTCGGTGGTGGGGTGGTTACGTGGCTTGGTGATTGAGCATGTTAGATGGGTTTGCATAGTTGGAGGAGGGCAGGTTCAAATAAAAGAAGAGAGCATGGAAAGGTCACGAAGGAGAAGACCAAGTGGAGAACAGAAGAGGCTGTCAGTTTGTAAAAAAATGTAAAGCATGAAAATGGGAAAAGTGAAAGTCACGTCTATTGGTTTAAGGGATACAAAGTGTTTTAGGCTATTGGAATTATACTCGGTGGGCAGTTGAATAAAGTCTCAGCAAAATAAATGGCATGCGCGTAAGTAATAAAAGTTTTAATTTTACACTTCTTTTTAGAAATACTCAAGAACCGATAAAAGAATGTGAACAGCCGAATTTGAAATAGTCAAGCACGAATTTAGAAAAATATGTAAAACAAATGGCTATTGGGTTTATACAGTAGGAAATTGAAGGCTACAAGAACCAATAAACGCAACTAGTTACCGATACGGTTTCGTTTTACTGAGTTCGCAGCGTACCAGTCTTCGGAATAGACAATCGAATACACCGTAGAGATTGCATGACGAGACGCTCAAACGGTATATATATCAGTGGTACGATTGAATTATAAAAATTCGAATTTTCTACTAGCGGAAAATGCAGCAAAAACGCAGAAAAATAAGTTCGACGGAGCTAAAGAAGTCCAATTTGGAAAAACGACAAACTGACATCTTGCTCAGAAGATGGTTTAGAATTTTTCTATGTAAAAATATTTTGGTTTTGAAAATGTTTTATTTTCATCGATTTTAACTGATAAAATTGAAGTAAATTTACGCACGAAATAAACTTCCGTATTTTCGAACGAAACTTTACCAGTTGCTATGCTTAACTAGACGCATTCCAAATATCAAATTTATATTTCAAAATTTTATCGTTTAAAATCCCATAAAATTTCAATTTATACGTTATTAAAACCGGTTAAATCTGCGGGTTGTTACACATTTCCTTCTAGAAAAGGGTGGTATCATGGTATGGAGCCTAGATACTTACTCATGTGAACACACTTTATTTATTATGTGTGATGTTGGTTACCGAGCGCTCGGATAAAGTTCCCAAAGGACCGGGGGATGGCATATTCGTGAGTTACCTAGTTACAGGGGTAACCCGGCCTTGTGTTGGCAGAGAGCTAGTTAGTTTTCGGGACGTCCAGCCAGAGGCGATCCCATATGGCGGTAGGAAGTTCCTTAGCCTGACCATTTGTTGGAAAAGCCAAAGAAACAATACGAGCCTTGTACGGTTTTAGTTGTATTACCTGCTATGGAATGTGGCGGTAACCTGCTATTGAACATAGTAGCTATAGTAGGCATACAATAATGGTTGTATGTTAGCTAAGATTAATATTATACTTTCGAAATGTTTTCTGCACTATGCACTAATAATAATAATCAAATGATTTGCGTAGTAAGCATGTTTGACTATCATAAGAAGAAATCTCCTCCAATTCTGCGTTTACATTGTGTGTGTGACGGGAGGTCTTATGGTAGTTTCATTTTCCAAAAGCATTGCGGATATTTTCTACTTGCTTTGTTGTTGTTGTGCTTTAAAGATAAAACTGTTTTAAGTTCTCACACCAGTCACCATGACTGACCTGGAGTTTATTGTTTCCTTCCTAAACTCTGGGTGCCCACTAATTTCCACACGGACAGTCTAGAGTCAGGTTATCAGGTCATTCTGGATTCAGGAGATGCTATAGAGCTCAGTGGCGAGCTGGATGGCGAGACGTAGCATTTGTATATGATATTATCTATTCCGCTGTGTATTCTGTATGTGGACAAGTTTATATAACTGTCCAGTGTTGTATTGTTGTGTAAACTCTGATGATGATGTAATGTAGAAACCGATATAGTCCTTTGATTTAAAGATTATTCATTTATCTGTTATATGTTGTTCCGCTGCGATATGTGAGATTCTGATATTGTTCTGTGTTTTTCTGTTGTTTCTTTTTTCTTCTTCTTCTGTCTTCTTCTATCTCTTCTTTTTCTCCATAACAATTTCCGGCATTCGATTGCTCGGCAGTTGATTTAGTGGACGTATTAATGTCGATTTTCGAGCGACGAAAAGTCGAAAACGTTACATGACACGACTTGTTAGTTTTTAGAATAAGTTTCATGTTCTTTTATATTTTGTAAGTAAATGTCCGAATAACATTTTATTATCCTTTATTATTATTTATCTTTTCTTTTTCTTTTTTTGTTATAAGCCAATACATACTTTAATGTTTTTTGACTAGTTACTACTTTTCTGAATTTCTTGATTTTCAAGCCAGTTTCTTCCTTCAATTCTTTAGGTCAGTGCACAAAACTGATTGCTTAGCCATGCACCATGGTTTTATTACTGTAAGTTTCTTAAGATCATTTCTTTGACTCATATAATTTTCTTAGTTATTTTGTATAGTTGAAATAGTTATTTTATTCACTATTCGTTAATATTAGACGCAGTTTGCACTTGGAAGTAAATTCAACTTCCAAAAGTACATAATGTTCTCTACAAGCTAACTACAGATTTATTGTCGACATAAGGTGAATCATCATGTGTAAAATTCACATCGTAACCACTATATTTTGAAAAACGGATAACTAACCTATGTATTTGTATAAGGTACATATATGTGTATATCTATCCATCTTATGAGATCTCAACCAAATAGATCGCTATCATGCCAAATAGTTGGCTATAGCGAATAAGGACATGCATTGGAAAATGGATAAGTATGATCCGCTTGTTTAAATAAATGTTGAATAACATATTAACATGAGGTAGCACTCGGTTTTTGGACATTCTAATCCCGCCATTTTGGCATCCATTCACATATGTCGTTTAAGTGAAACCAATACTGTTGATTATTGGATTACAATTATTATTTCAGAGTATGATTCGATAGTTTATTTTTAAAGAATGTTTCCATTTTTTTCATAGATCACACAGAGTTACAGCAATTTAATGGAGTCACACATATCAAAAGAAAACTAGAAACAACATTAATAATATTTTATTTTATCTGAATTTGAAAATTAAATGTATATATTTTGGCAGACAATACTATCGTAAATATAGAAAGAGAGATAAGTATATTGCACCTAGTTGCCTAGCCTTTCATTTGTTTGCCATCACAATGTGAGTTTTCAATTTCCTATTAGATTTTTAACTTGTAGTATTTTTTACTGCCTTAACTTTGTGAAAACTCACACCATGCCTAGAAGATTTTACTCTATAGGTAATAATTCATTTTGTGACCAGAACTAAAAATTCGATGAATTGAGTCAAGCGGGCAATTTTGTGTGTGTAACTGTTTGTAAAGGCTTAATGCAACATGATCACATTCATATGTTTACGATCTAGGCATTCCTAGAACATCACACATATAAGCCAAATTATAACAGCGTTTATAACTTAGCTTCACTATTAAGCTACAAAACATAGATAATTATTTTTAATGTATAGACTGCTCATAGGAAACATGACCACTCAAAGTAGCACTTGCAGTTAAGAACATATCAGATTCAATCAAGAATATTTCAAATTCAAATCCTTGTGTCAATCATTGATTTAATCCCAATCAGTTTACCACACAACAAATGTTTTACTTTACAGTGTTATTTACTAGTATATTCCCTAGACTTTACCCATAAAAATTACTATATTTTACATAACATAATCAAAATTCTTTTTCAATCCAATAAATATCAATAATTCGTTGTCAATGTGTCTGTGTACTTTTTTATTGATGGAAAAAAATACTGATCAGTATTGATGAAGATGTGTTGCAGCTCATTTCTATCTTTAGCATGGACACTAACTTATATTGCCAAAATAATGTTAAATATTTACTCAAAATTTATAAATTACTAAAGAAAATGTTTTATTTTCTGAAATCTAAAAGCATAATCAGTACATTTCTGAAATCTAAGATCACCATCTGACTGTCAATTTTTGCATTAAAAAAAGTTATGTGAACTGTGAAAAAAATAGGGTAATCTTTGAACTCGATCTAATAATAAACAATGATTTGAAATCCAACTGAAAACTAGGGTTAAAAAACGCTCACCGAATTTCCTATTCTCCGCCGAGTGCAGGGCAACCGCAGGTAGGTCGAAGTGGAAAGGTAATATGCTGAGTTTAGGGCAACCGTAGGTAGGGAAATCAAAGAGGAAAGGGAAACTGCCAAACTTAGCTAGCGACAGAGAAATCCACGTGGAGGATGAAGGATTGAAGTCGAAATCGACGTTAGGGAAAATTGAAATTGATGAAGAGGAAATGAATATTGTGTGAAGAGATGAAAAAAAAAATTTCAACTTACGAGGGAAATGAAAACTGCCTTAAGGCGGCAAACCAAAATCTTTTCGTCAGCGTTAAACCCAAAAAACAGCACTGTCGAATACATTTTCTACAACGTTCAATATTAGAACGCTGAGAATAAATACGGCCAAAACTTAGTTTTGTTGTAGTGAGGCAGTATCCATAAGTACACATAGTATCCCTAAGAACAGAAATTTTCTAAACTTACCCAAATTACTTGAAATTTATATGAGTTATTTAAAAAGGTTTAATATATGTTTTAGATTTGAAAATTATTTAAATACATCATAAAACGTCTAATAGAGGCTAATTTGTGAGTAGAGGCTTAAAACCATTCATCGCCTAAGCAATCTTCTCCAAGCTCTATGATCCACGAATCCAATAATGAATAGCAGCTCCAAGGTGATTTCTAGTAGCTAATCTCCACTCCAAGATGCTAATCTCCGTCTAATGATGTGTTTAAGCCAATTAAAGTAGGGATTTGGATGTCTTTTTGGGTAAGAGGTTTTTAATATTGAACTTCTCTGTTTTTGGAAAGAGTGAAACGATGGAAGAGAGTCCCATCAGCCTTAACCCCATGCTAATCCTGAAATGGGCTTTGGGCCTACCCATTAACTTGCTAATACCATTAAGCTGTCTAAAATCGAGTGGAACTTCAAATAGTCCTATCTCCATAACGGTAAGTATGTTTTCCTATTATGACCACTCTACGAAAATGAAAACTATAATCCTGATATAATGGAAGTGATTTCAGACCCCAATTCAGCGCCTATCAAAAATTATAGGCCCTAAAATACTTTTAGGGTCAAAATGATCACATAGGAATCCGAAAAAAATAATAGATGTGGAAAATATCTCTAAAAGTCATTTATCAAAATTTTAGAATCATACGACGACATATAAAAATAATATAAATATTCTACGATCCTTCGATACGTAAACCATGAGCATTACATTCTCCCCCTTTAGGAATTTCGTGCTCGAAATTTCGAACAAAAGTCAATAGGGTCATCCCGTGGTTAACAACTATATACAAGCATAGGCAACCATCATAATCAAACATGCATACATAGTAATCAAAATGGAAAAAAGGAACATCCAACCCTATCCTATCATGCAGGACGCTATACTAAGTCATGTATACTTCATAATATCATAAGTGAAAGTGAAAGCGGTAAATAAGAAGTCTCATGAAGTAAACAACTCTGGATAAGTTGTCTGCACACTCTCATCAGTCTTCCAAGTGCATCGCCTTCGCTCTCACTCCACTGGACCTTCACTAACTTCATCGTCTTCCTCCTAAGCCGCTTCGCATCACGTCCGACGGTACAAATAGGCCAGCGAGGTCACGAAGCCTTTGGTTCAATCTCAACATCACCTAACTGATTCGCTGCGATAGTTACGCCTGAGTCGTGCACAAATTTCCACAAGTGAGGAACGTGGAATACATTGTGCACTCCAGCCATTCTTTGAGGCAAGCCGACTCTGTAAGAAAGGTCACCAATCCTCTCTAGTACCAAAAAAGGACCTACAAAACTCAATGCCAAATTCCCTTTAATACCGAACTGGATGACATTCTTCAACGGATAGATCTTGACAAATACTGGGTCATCGACAGAGAACTCCAAATCTCGATGTCTCTTATCAGCATAACTTTTCTATCTTTCTTGGGCGACTTTCATCCATTGTCGGATTATCTTGATCTTCTTTGATGTCTCTCTAATCATATCTGGCCCAAGTATCAGTTTCTTGCCTGCTTCCCACCAACATGAAGGAGTGTTGCACAGTCGGCCATATAATGCCTCGAATGATGCCATACTAATGCTAAACTGATAACTATTGTTGTATGCGAATTCAACAAGATGTAAGTGATCGTCCCATGAGCCACCAAAGTCTAGTATGTAAGCCCGCAAGGGATCCTCTAAGATACAATTCACTCTCTCAGTTTGGTCATCAATTTGAGGGTGATAAGCTGTACGGAGGTGCAGCTCTATCCCCAATGCCTCTTGTAAGCTCTTCCAAAACCAACTAGTGAACAACGGGTCTCCATCACTCACAACGCTCTTTGGCACACCATGGAATCAAACTATCCACTTCATATACATTCATCCAGTTTGGCTACTGTTCTATTTGACTTGATGGCTATAAATCTAATGTTCTTGGTCAATCGATCGACTATGACCCAAATGATGTCGTACCCTACTCGAGTCCTCGGCAGTCCGTCGATGAAATTCATCAATACTTGTTCTCATTTCCACTCGAGAACTTCTAGTAATTGCATCAAACCACTAGGCCTCTTCTTCCCTGCCTTAACCAACTGGAAATTCATGCATTTTGAGATAAATGTCCCAATGTCTCTCTTCATCCCTTCCCAATGGAAAGTCTGCCTCATATTATGGTGCATCTTATTACTGCTGGGACGAATAGTTAATCTCCAATGATGGCAGTCTCGGAGCACCTTATCCCTCAACCCATCGACATCTGGAAAAACAATCTTCCATCTTTACGGAGCCAATCGTCCCAATTGAGTTTGTACTGTCTCACATCCTCGGACTCTACTTTGGCTTTAATTCTAACAATGATCTTAGCTAATCTAGCATCGTGCCTCTGACTAATACTAATCCGCTCAATCGGAGTAGGTCTAACAGTCAAGCTCACCAATATCTCCACCTCTAACTCACATCTTAGTCGAAACTTATAACTAGCAATATACTTTAATTGCATTCAGTCTAGGAACATAGCTCCCAAGCTGGCATGTCTCCTACTCAAGGCATCTGCAACTACATTACCTTTCCCCTGTGTATATGCAATATCAAAGTTATAAGAGGTTAGGAACTCTAACCATCGCTGCCGGCGAAGTTTAAGATCCTTCTACAAAAAGAGGTACTTCAACGATTTATGGTCGGTAAACTCTAAACCTTATGCTCCCAACTCTAAATCATGGGTCGAATATTTCTTCTCATGTGGTTTCAATTGTCGACTAGCATACGCAACTACCTTGCCACTCTGCATCAATATTGCACCCAATTCGGTACCACAAGTGTAACGACCCACTTTTCCATACAATTTAAGTGGTCAATAAACCACACATGACACAGTCAAATTGAACGGAAAGGCGGATAGTTAGGAAAAAGAAACAAAAAAGAAGACAAGAAGAAACTAAACAACACAGAATCTCACAGCGGAACGAATAATTTATAATAGATAACAAATCTTTAGACAAAAACAAAACTATAATATATGTATATACAGACATCAATCAGAGTATACTAACATGTTTCAGCCCGAATAGTTATAACGACATGTCCTCACAATTGCTGAATAATATACAACAATGAATGCAATGGAAAAGTAACCATGTACGTAAATACGTCTCTGGGCCTCTATCTCGTCTCCTGAAGCTCCAAAAATATCCAACTGAACCTGGAAATATGCTCGGTCTGACCCGAGCATTATAGGAAAACAATGCCCGGGTAGTGTTTTCACAAGGAATTTTATTTATTATAACTTATAAAATCCTTTAAAAATCAAAGGTATTTCGTAAGACCACGACGCACATAAACACGGACGAGTTTTTACCTTACATAACCAAAACCTTTATATAAGAAAATCTAGTGATATTATAATAATGTCTAAAGGTGCAAATAATAATAATCAAGTAGCTGTGATGCTCGTGAGTGTACATCACAACAATACTAGGTATATAATCGAAAATCGATAAGGCACGTTCACTAATTATGTAGGATTTTCATGGAGGTGCCCTCAGTACTTCGAGGAACGGCCCTCCTGCACAAGGATCAGAGATATCCTTCCGAAGCAGCATACATCCCCAGTGATGTACCATAGGAAAAACATAGCTGGTCTCGCTAAGACCGAGTGCATGGCCCCATGCATGCATAACAACTGTAAGTGACATCTAGGAGGAGCTGACTACACCCTATGGGTTTGCCAACCCTACTGGCCATGCCTCCTATCTTTGATTTTAGTCATTTCCACTGATGAGGCTACGTCCAGCATTCTGGCTCATGCACCGCCATCAAATAGATCATGGAATCCCACATGGATTCCAATAACCCAACGGGTCTCGGAATCACACATAGATTCCCAAATCTCAATTAGATCTTGGAATCACACCCGGATTGCCATACCCCAACGGGTCTTAGAATCACACCTGGATCCCAACATCTCAATATATCACGAATCTCCTCCATAGAACCGTATATGGTTTTTGGAGTGGTTACAGGTTTGAGTCATCTCGTACGAGTACACTCTTCCATTTCCCAGGCGCTCCATAAAACCAAACGCCGATTTATGGAATGCTCAATACCGGTTCTTTAGGAAATAATCAGACAATACATAAGAGCGGGGATCACCCCCTAACTGTTTAAGTGGACGGATCTCCTTATCATTTGTCCTAGAAGAACAAAACGGGTTTATATATATAGTATAACACCCCCGATGGTAACTGTACCATATAATCCCCGTATTTCCCCTAGATATTTCCAGAGTTAAAATCCTTCGGTGTTAAGTAAGGAATATTTCCGTACCACCAAAATTAAGAAGGATTACATATTTAGGCCAAGATTTGATAGTCGGTCATTTAACTATCAAATAAACAAGCATTCAACACAAAGATTACATTTTCCATGGAAATCACCAAGCCTCTTTAAATAAATCTTTTGTAAATTTAAATTCGCATTTCAGATACTTGGTAATCACGTCCATATACTTATCTCAACGGGATAAGTATATTCACAGACCACTATATTTCGGTACTTAGAAAATATAACCATATACTTATCTCAATGGCATAAGTATATTCACAAACAATTTTGCTTAAAAACTTAAAAACTTGAGAACTCTTAAAAATAGATATGGAAAGCACCGTTCAATATCAACTATAGATCGTAGCTTACACAATGGTTACGTCGCTATCCCAGCGAATCCATAGTGAAATGTAGGCAATCACTGCCTCTCAAATTACGCCATGAAGATCAACCATTTCTTTCCAAATCTCTTTATTTTATAAATATCTCCAAATCTATTTATAAAGTTTCTTTATAACTCTTCAATCTATTTATAAAGCATGCTTAATAAATATCAAACCCCATTTCTAAAACTTCTCCTTTTCATACCTTAAAAAAACTCATTGATAAAATTCTTTTATAAAAATCCAGTACCATTTATAAACTCTTTCCATATTTAACAAACTTGTTAAATAACTCTCTAAGTCAATAAGGTTCTTTTGACGAACCATACATTATTTAAAATAACTTAAAATAATAAGTTATTATTTAAACGTCCTTCTTTCTCATTTAAATTAATTCTCATCTAAAATAATAACTTAATATCTCATTAATAATATATTAAATTAATTTTAAAACACTATTATTGTATTAATAAGTTAACTTCAAAACAATTTTAAGATAATAATTATTTAACTTTAAAACGTTATTAAAACAATAATAAATTAACTTTAAACTAATATTAATTATGATAATTGATTAACCTATCAATATCATTAACTAACTTAAATCAATATAAACTTTAATTAAAATTAAATATGGTTAATCACTTTAAATAATTAATTAAATTAAACATTTTAAAACAATAATTAAATATCTTTAAAATAATAATTAAATATTCTTAAATAACTTTAAGAAATAACCTTTAAAAATCATAGTAGTAAAATAACTAACTTTAAATCATTATTAAAAACAATTATTAATTATCTTTAAAACATTATTGATAAATAGTTATTACCTTTTAAATTTTTATTGCTAATATAATTACCATTAAAAACCCTATAATAAATAATAATTATTCTTAAAATAACCTTTAAATCAATAATTTACTTTTCAAATTCGAAGGAGGCTTAACGATCACCATGGTACTTAAACAAGTTACCATATTATTCAATTTAACTTCCGAAGTTAATAACAGATATTTACATCATCCACGACTATGTAAAATAAATCCAACACTTAACAATCATTGGTTAAAATATCACTTATCTAAAGCGGGATATCAATTAACGATATATAATCAAATGTCCAAATCTATAACATAGCAGAACGAGGATTTTTTCTGCTAATTAAATATCAAATTAATTTAATTAGCGGAACGGTGTTTTATTCCACTAAACAGATGTCCAATTACCATATTCGATCCAGTTTAACTCAACAGTAATTTATTTGGCCAAATAAACATCAATAATTAAGATATATATAAAACTAAACGACGTTATTATTTAAAATAACGTGATTAAAATCTAGTCTGTTTAAATATGTCATAAAATTTTACATGTCCGAAGCTATCAGCCAGTTATATGACAACATTATATTTGTCAGCACGAGTTCAATGCAAAAATTTACGAGTCAATTGGATTTAAAATGAGCTAAATATCACGTTTTAAACTTAACATCATTATTAGAAACAAATAAACAATAAAATTGTTCTCACCCAAAGGCAATATGGGCCGAGCCCATCAAGACCAACCATGCCCAAACACGTGTACTTCTTCTTCTTCCCCCTTTCCTCTTCACTCTTCCAGTAACCTATATCTGTGCACGCATGTGCATGAGCACCACCCCTCCGTCCATCGAATGACGAATCCAAACCCACCAACATGGTAGTCTCCAACACCTCCCCTAACCAAAGCCAAGTCTCCACTTCCAGTCCACCGTATCAAAATGCGACCATAAAGTCGAATCCAACCATGTGCTACAGGTGAACAAAAAAAGTCGCGACAATTATTGACTTCGATCCCCACCAAAACTTCACCACTCGAAGCTCTCTCCTCCACGATCGCCATCCCAAGCTCCAAATCATCCATCGTTAACTATGGGCCGAGAAAAACCAAACCATAGGTTACTACCATCGCCAAACATCGCCATGGAAAGCCACCGAAACTTCAACAAAAATGCTACATCTCGCCCTGACTCCAACGATGCATACGGCGATGAATAATTCTTCCGAAATCAAGAGAAGTAATTTTTGAAGTTTGTGAACGCTTTTCCTTCCTTGTTGATATATTAAGATATCTCACTCGATTTTCGACGGAATCGAGTGCGGTGAATTTTGAAAAAAACTAGACTCTATGGCGAACGACTTTGTAGTTGAGAGTTTTGGCTAATATCGAACGGATTAGGAGAATTTGATTTTTGAAGTAAGGGAAAGAAGTTTATTTCCATGGTTGAAATGTTTACAGTAAGAAATGTAAGTACACGATGAAATGAAGAAATAGGAGCTCCTCTGGGATTTCTTCCCTGATACATATAGCCAACCAAAGCATCATCATGCCTGACCAAATAAGGCAAGACAAAGGAACAAAAAGGCAGCTGTTGCATAAGGCAAGATGGTGGCTACTGTGTACAGTTGTGTACTGATTTGAAAAAAACGAAGTTGAAATAAAAGGGTTGCTGCACTGTGTACTCACATGCGGGTGTATGTGTATATGCTTTGATTTCAATTGATTTTGGTGCCCGACTAACCTACATCGCATCCGCGTCTGAGTTATGAACGACGGAAAATAAAGTATGATCGCGTATAACAAGGTTACACGATCACAAAACAACAATCAAATGGACACGTTATTAAATTCTGTGAAGTTTTAAAATGCCAAATTTTGCGTAAAATACGTCAAACGAAGATTTACTTATTTTTCAAATTAAAAATTATGGGAAAATTCAATAAATTAAACTAAAAATACATCATTAAAAATCAAGCCCAAAATTTGAACCATAAATTTTATTATAATTTAATTCAAATTCAAATATTTAAACAAATTAAATATTCAAATTCAAAGACCCAAAAATACGTGTCGTTACAACAAGCATCAGTGAATATCGTCATCTCTTCATTCCTGCTCGGAATGGTCAACACTGGTGCACTCGTTAACTTTTCCTTCAGACTTACGAATGCTTGCTCACATCTTGCATCCCAAGTAAAAGTCTGATTCTTTTTCATCAAGTGAGGCAATGGTGTCGCTATCTTAGAGATGTCCTGGATGAATCGTCTATAATATCCAACTAACCTAAAGAAACTTCTCACATCCATAGTGTTTTTGGTCTAGTCCAATCTTGAACTGCTGCAACTTTTGCAAGATCAACGACAATACCCTACTTAGAAACAACGTGATCCAAAAATCTCACTTACCTCCTCCAGAAGTGATATTTTGAAAACTTCGCCTTCAGTTGGTGTTTTCTCAACACCTCAACCACGATCCTCAAATGTGTCATGTGCTCCTCCTCCGTCTGTGAATCGACAAGAATATCATCAATGAACACAAGCAAGAATTTATTTAGCTGATCCCTGAAGATAGGTTCATGAAATCAACAAAGTATGTCGGCGCAATGGTTAGCCCGAATGGCATAACCAACCACTCATAAAATCCATATGGCATATAAAACGCTGTAATTGGCATACTCTCCCTTACTACTCTTAGTTGGAGAAATCTCGTCGCCAGATCCAACTGAGAAAATACTCTAGCATCATGAAGCTGATCGAACAATTCACCAATACGTGGGAGTGGATACTTGTTCTTCTTCGTCACTTTATTCAGCTCATGGTAATCAACACATAATCTACGGGAGCCATTCACCTTCATGGTGAATACTACAGGTGCTCCTGCTCAAAGATACTCCTACGAATGAACCCTTTTCGCAAAAGGTCATTCACTTGCACCTCGAGCTCTCTCTACTCTTTAGGTGTCATCCTCCTCAACGACATCACTATCGGTCTGGAATCTTTAACTAGATCAATATGGAAATCAATTTCCCTATGTGGTGGAAGTTCGATCACCTCCTTAAATACGTCCAGATACTCCCTAGCAATCGGCACTGGTGTCAACTCGTCCAGTGAGGCATCGAGCGAATATAGAAAACCGATCATCACATAATCGTTCGGTAGGCAACCTAGCACTACCGTCCGCTTATCATCTACCCCTATCATCACCAACGACTTCTCACAATCTACTGTTAGTCCATATCAATGAAGCCAATCCGTCCCCCAAATAATACCAAACCCAACGAAACCCAAAACAAAGCAATCACAATCAAAAGAGCATCCATGACTCAATAAGACCAAACCACGATAAACCATACATAAGATAGTGAAGCTTCCAATAGGGTTCATCATTATTAAAGGTCAGTCGACTATTTAGGGTCTTAATCCCAATCTATATACTAAGTCACTAGATATAAAGGAACATGAAGCCCCGGTATCAAATAAAACTCGTATAGGAACATCATAAATGGAAAGCATACCTTGAATAATGATGCCTTTAATCTCTTTCACCGATGGAGCATTCGACGAAGTTGGAATGACAATGGTAGCATATGCTTTCACCACTTGCTTCTGCTTCAATGGCTCTGGACAATCCTTCTGAATGTGCCTAAGCTTGTTAAAATTGTAGTATTTCTTCCCATCGGCTTTGTAGTCTCTACTGCAGTAGCCCTTGTCAACGCAGTTGTAACAAATGAGTGAGGTCTTACTCTTCTTCTAGTCACCTTTGTCCTGAAACTGCTTCCTCTTATTGTTCCAATTCTTCTTGCCTCCTCTACCCAATTACGGCTTTGGCTCGACTTTAGGAACAATAGCACTTGGTTTTGGGTAGGGTGGCTTTGGATCGGCTTTAGGAACAATAGCACTTGCTTTGGATAAAGACTCTCATGCCTCAGAGCCTTCTCAACTAACATCTCGAAAGTCTCATCAATATGGCTCACAAGCTTCTATCCTAAGTGCTCATCCAAGCCAATAAGGAACTTCTCGTTCTTCTTTAATGGAGTGTCGATGAATGACATCTCATATTTGACAGAGCGTCGAACTCAACAACATAATCGGAGACAGTCATATCTCCTAGCTTCATATCCACGAACCTTTGAAACTAAACCAACTTCTGAGCTGTCGGTATAAACTTCTCTTCAAAACGAGCTTTGAACTCATTCCAAGTAAACTGATCCTTAGGTGTAGCAACTTTCATGGTATTTCACCAATTCATCGCCCTTCCTTGAAGTTAACGTGAGGTCAACCTCCTCTTCATAGCATCATTAAGTTCAAGATCATCGAATATCTGCTCAAAAGTGTCGAGTCAATCATGAACGTCCATTACCTACTCCGTTCCAAGAAACAGTCTGCCTCCAAGGCTAGTAAGTCTTTATTCGGCTTGGAAAAATTAGCTTTGGGCACCTACATCGGAGCACCACCATCAACAGCGATATTCGAAGCAGCTACTTGTGCATTCTACAGCATCTTTCGCATCATAGTATTAAACATGGTTTGTATATCGGGATCAGCAACTCTCGAGCCTGCTCCTTCTTCGACTCCAGAGTTGGAGTTCCTAGCAACATTCCGTATTTGATAACTCATCCTTCAATCCATGATAAGGAGGATCGGTCTCTCCATAAGGAATCCTACTTAAGTAGTACTCATGTGTGTAGAGCAACTTACATACTATATATACAACCATATAGTTTTGAAAATCAAACTATATAACAAGTACGCTCTCTCATACACACACACACACTCTCTCTCTCTCTCGATCCAGTCTAGGGTGAGAACTTCTATCATATCTCTACTGGATCGCGGTATCCCTTAGGTTAAACAATGCAACCTAAGCTCTAATACCAAATGTGAAGACTTCCATACATCACCGACACCCAATATACCTGTATAGTGCGCTATAGCGGTGCTTGGTCGATGCGAGGCGACCGTCAGGGTTTGTAGATTAAATAAAAAACACAAAATTTGTCATATCTCTCATAGCATATCGAATAAAATATAATAATAAACATCTCAAATAAAAACTAATGAGACGGTACATAACTATATGAATCACAGAATCAGAATAACATATCCATATAGTATGCAGTGTAAGAAATAATGTTATAGATCAAATAATAACTCATAAGTAACTATCTCTAAGTAAATAAGGCACTAGCACGCTCCACAGTGCTATGCAGTGGAATAGCAAACGAGTACATATAATAATACGAGAGAATAGCCTCATGCTCGCCATTTTTCCAGCTTCACGTGCTTACCAGACCTGATATCCCTAATCTACTCATTTAAGGGTACCTAGAGTAATAGGAAGCAAAGCATAAAACCTCAACTTGGACAGCGGTCTGGTGTAAGCGATAATAAATCTCTAAATACTAATATGCCACTATAATAGGACAAATGGCGTGAAGGATCATACCTGACATGTCCCTGCATCCACGGAGTTAGTATATATACAGAATATATGCTACTCTACATCATAGTCATTATGGGTGTACTGTGCATCAAGGTACTAAGCGGTGTTTAGATATCTACATTAACTATATCAACATCAGGTGACATCTCTAGGGTGATAAGCAATAATACAAACATAGCATACATCATCCATCCTCATATTCACTCGCTCGGTGCGTTGGATATAAAAACACTCGCTAACCCATCACGGTCAATGACTAGACTACCCATTACGATAGCCGCACCTTGGTTCCTCGGTACTCAAATCCATGCCTATCAATCGGTTGGGAAATAGACTAACCATCACGTCAGTCGGGAGTAACTAACTGTCATATCTAGAATAAAGAGCCATCATGCTCCAGGAACCATCACGTCCCTAGTATACTCCACCTCATGAGTACGAGTGTCAACGATCCCTTTGCACACGTCAGCTATAATAGAGCACATCCTTGAACTGATCTCGCAACTCCCATCATGAAGTCACCACGGTCGGGACGATTCTCTATGATCAACATCACGTAGAATACCACCCTATGTCCCGTAGTCGTCATCTAACAGTTCCCTCTATCTGACCCATAGTCCTCAACTCTACATCACAAAGCACAACTATCCATCATCGAAGCCATCACTCCAAATCATCATCGTTGGGTCATGAGTCATCATCATCGAAAATCGTCGAAAAAAGTCGTCGAAAAACTCAGCTCGGAATTTCCTAGGTTCTGGCCCAAAGTAGAGCCCGAGAATTCCTAGGTTTGGCCTGAAGTCGTGCCCGAGTATTTTTAGGAAATACGCAAAGCATGCCCAGGGATCGGTATCAATCCCTAACTTAGCTTATTTTTTTCTCTTACTTTCACTAACCTGAGAATACCATAGGTCGAGCCTGAGTTTTTGCCTTGTTAGCCCGAAGCATGTTCAAGGATCGGCATCGATCCCTGACTTAACTCATTTTTTTCCTCTCAACTTCACAGATCTGAAAATGCCCTAGGTTAAGCCTGAAGCCATAACTCGACCATACGAGCTCCAAATGACTTGAAATTTGAAACGTAGCTTTAGTGGGTCCTTCTTGACCTACGCTATGGATCGCATGTCATTTGGACAATGCGACCTTTATTGGTCATCATCAATCCATCAATACTGATCCATCTTTAATCCGCTATAACTCGAGCATACGAACTTCAAACAACTTGAAATTTGAAATGTGGTCTTATAGAGCCTTCCTTGTCACTCTATATCGATCACGCTAAGATTGGGACAAAAATTAGGGATCAACACCAATCCCAGGGGTCATCACCAATCCGTAACTTCTTTCTAAACTAAGTCACCATTTGATTGGTGTTTTCAACTATTCAAGCATCACAAAATTAAGCAATCATCACAAATAACCTATACTAACAACCATGCAATCAAATATAACAATTTGAGTCCTAAATCTAAGGGCGGTATCCATAAGAACACATAGTATCCCTAAGAACACAAATTATCTAAACTTACAAATTATTTGAAATTTATATATGTTGTTTAAAAAGGTTTAAAATGTGTTTTAGAGTTTGAAAGTCGCTTAAAAATATCATAAACGTCCAATAGGGGCAAATTAGTGAGTAGAGGCTTAAAACCACTCACCTATCCCCTAAGCAATCTTCTCCAAGCTCTATGATCCACTAATGCAATTATGAACAACATCTCCAAGGTGATCTCCAATAGCTAATCTTCACTCCAAGATGCTAATCTTGCTAATCTTCGTCTAATGATGTGTTTAGGCCAATTGTAACGACCCACTATTTTGGACCATTCAAATCGACAATAATCCACGCATGTCTGACTTGAATAATTCAAAATAACAGATTGTAATAAAATTTGGAGCAAATAAAATCAAATACAGAATCACAGACACAGAATATCAGAATAACTCGCAGCGGAATATAAAAACCATAGTAGTTCATGAAGCTACTATAACAAACTCTCAAAACAAAATACATAATATCTGTTTGAAAACATATACAATAGAAATCTCAAATACATAGAAGTTTATAATACCAGAGCTGAAATAGAACAACTGAAACTGGAATGGATAGATAACTAGATAAGGAGAATCTCCAACGATTCCTAGCTCCAGAAAGAGATCCAAATCTAAGCTGTAAATACTCAGGCTGACCCGAGCATAAAGCAAAATACAAAACACTCGAGTCAGGACATATATACTTATATAATGTAAACCAACTCAAGTGAACTGTAGCAGTAATGCATAATAACTTAAAGGATGCTTGGGATCGCCCATCCTCTAAGGATCAGTTAAACCATAAATTAAATACATCCCGTGGTTAAAATTTCAAAATTGGTATTTTATATTTCGAAATCAAATATCATTTCAAAATTCAATATCATTCAAAAATCCAGTTCAAAATATCAAAATATCATATTTCAAAATAGTTTATATTACGAAACAAATTACTTCATTTTAAATCATAAAATGAAGTTATTATATTAAATAATTAAATTATTAAATTTCCAAAATTTTAATCTTTCAAAGTTCATTCGTTAACTTAAATTAATTAAAACAATGAAAATTCAACTTTCGCAACATTTAGAAAATGCTATGGAAAGTCACATTTAAAACCGTTCAATTTAACAAAAGACAGCATTTAAAATGCTGTAATAGGGTTACATTAGTTTCAAATAAACTTAGTTAAATTCAACCATTATAACATTTACAAAAATGCCATAATAGCCTTTAATTAAATTCATCCATTTGGTTCATTATTATCAACTACAACATTTACAAATGTTGCATTATCATTTACATTAGAATTAATAGCATTTCAGAAATGCAGTTAATTAACTTCAAATATTTAGTATAACTTCACAACAATTATATTTTTATATAAATCATTTTTAACTTATAAAATCATATAATTTCACTTTTAAAACAATCATTCAAATACCCTTATATTCATGATTTTATAAAGTTAAACCTCCATTCAAAAATCAAAATTTAATAATAATTCACTTATTAAATTCCAATATTAAGTTATAAATTCATTAAATTAAATTAACTTAACACTTAAGTTTAAATTTTCAAATATAACTTAATTCCATTTTTATTTACTTAACTTAAAATTCATTTTTAAGCCAAATTAACAAATTTCCAATTTTAGTTATATTTCAAAATTTCGACTTAAATATTCATTCATTTCACATTTTAACTTTATTCAAAATCATTAATATAAAATAAAATCATTTAAATTCACTTTAATCCAAATTATCATGAATGTATCACATTTCATATTTAATTTAAATTCCAATTATCACCAAATTAAAATTTCCCAAAATAACTTACATTTCAAATTTTCTAATTTTACCATTAATTTATTTCACTTATAAATTTTCAGAAAATCAATAATGCTTTACAAAGATCATTTTTGTTTAGTTTAAGTCAAAATATTATAATATTTACATTTCTAAAATAATTAAAAAAAAATTATAAAACATATTTTAACAACGGGTCTGTATTTCATTTTCTAGCCTAGGTAAAGTGATACGGGTAATTTATCATTTCAACCCATAATTTACAAAGATACCCGGGTTTGATCATTTCAAACCCGCAATCCCAAGCAAATGAAAATAATTGAAAATCATTCAGGCCTATCATTTCAGCCCATAACGATTTTCTCTTATTCTAAAGTCCGTTCGGGTATGTATCATTTCAACCCATAGTGATTCTAATCTAAAGGGAACTTGCAGTGTGATAAACTGATAAAAATAACAGAACAACATAATATAACAGTAACATATGATATAACAGGTGTTTAAGCATGGGTGAACATCATATAATCATAACATAGCAGATATAATATGGTGATGCATTTTACAGATTCAAAAGTGGTCAATTTACTAGTTATATAGGTATACACTGTCTGGTGAGAATAACTCACCTGTTAAGCTGGAGATTTGCCAACAAAGCTCACAACACAAAGATTACGAGGGCACGACAACTCTAATACAATTTGAGTGTGGAGAGAAAATCCAATGATATAGATCTTGTGTTATAACCCAAACAAAAATCAAAGCGAACCATAAATTTCAATACACTAGAAATGAAATAACTTTTAAATAAAGAGAGATACGAATGCCAAATCTTTTGCCATGCTTTCTCTATTTGTTTGCATGGCCTAGGGGATCAATTAGGTCAGGTTTGTACTTGGTTTGGATTAGGTATGGGTCTGGAAAAGGTAAGGCTACAAGCATGAACATGGAGGGGAGTTACAAGGTAGGAATGCAAATGGTCAAGGCAACAAAAGAGTGTTTGGGTGTAACAACAAGGCTTGGCCTTACATGGATTGGGCTCGGCCTTGGCATGAGCAGGTCTGGTGGTGGCTGGAGCAGAGGCCAGAGGTGGTGGAGGAGCAGGTGGTGGCGGCTAAGGGGTGGCCAAGGTGAACTATGGTGGTGGTGAAGGTGCTAAGGTGTCTAGGCATTGGTTTAAGGAGTTTTGCAATGTTTGTGTGGATTTTTTGTGGTGCTACCTTCAAGTGATGGTCACAACCTGGTCAAGACAAATGGAGAGGAGGGTGATGTGGCTGTGGATGGTGGTGGTGCTGGTCGTGGAGGTGGTGGAGAGGCTATGGCCGATCAACACTATGAAGAAGCAAGGCAAATTTTAATAGAAAATTCAATAAAATGAAGGGAAAAAGTGGAAAAAGAAGAAGAAGACATTACTAATTTTTCTCAGATCTGAAGTGCTGTGAAAATGAAGTGAAAAGGAGGTGTTTTCACGTGAAAATGAGTTAAGGAACTCACGGCTATCAATTAGAAAGGAACGGCCAATGATTTGAAAAGTCTAGCAACCCAAAAGTCATTGTTTTGAAACCTTTTGTCTCTTCAAATTTCCATTCTTTTTAATTAAATAAAAACCAATGATAATTTAGTAAAATGAGTTTTAATACTGAAAAAAAGTAAAATAAAATGAAAATAGCTAATTAAATTTAAATAAAATAGAAAAAGAATTAAAGGAATTGCTTAAAAATTCAAAACAGGACTTAAAAATTACAAATAGAATATCACTAGTTTTAGAAAAATTACAACTTTACTTCTAACCAATAAAAGTCAAGAAAAAAAAAAAATTCTGAATAAAATGAAGTGTAAATTAAAATAAAATAAAGTCTTAAGAAATTAGAAAATAAACAAAAAAAATTCTTTAATTAAATGAAACTGGAAATTAGAAATTATAAACAGAATACAACTGACTTTGGAAAATGTCAATTACATTTTGAAAAATGTTTTAAAACCAAAATATATACATAACATGTTATTTTACCCATATAAACAAAAATTTGAACATTACATGACCAAATAAAAATATTATTTATATAATTTAAAATAAACAATTTTGTTAAATACAACAAATTACACTCAATATTGAAAAAGGCATAACTTTCACATTATAAATCGGATTTTAACGAAACGAAAAGCATTATTCTTAAAATTTTATTTAATTTCGTAATAAAAGAAAAAATTCAAATTTTCAAACTTTCAAATTTCTGAATTAAAAGTCAAATTTTGACCATATTGACCAAAATTCACTTTTCTGGAAAATATTCTTTTTAGTCATGTTTGGAATTCTAATTCACATCAAAATCAAAATTTATATTTAAAATAACAAAATTTATTCATTTTAATAAATAAAATAAAGTTTTTAAATCAGGAAATCAATTAAAATAACCAAAATATACAATTAAAATAATCACAAAATATAGGGTTATTACACTCTCCCCTACTCAAATCTTTTCGTCCCCGAAAAGAAAGGAAGCGGAGAGACAACTAGAAAGAACAATAGGTTGGAAGACATCCGGAAAGAAGGTAGGGAAAAAGTAGCTAGAAGGGAAAACAGGTTGAAAGACAAGGATGAACCATTATTTTAAAATTGTTGGTTGAAGAGGTAAACAATATTTAAAACACTTTAAAATCTTTTAGAAAGGAAATAACTGATCAAAATATCCTTTATAATATTTTATCAAAATACTTTTTAACTCGATGTCTTAACAAGTTTATCCTCGTTCCTGCAGACTCTGGCAGTGCGTTGATCAGGCGCAAAGCTAGAATTCTCCAGGTACTTAGTAGACTTGTTTCAACACCCAGTGAAAATACTGGAAAACTTTTTAAAAACAGATATGGAAAGTACAATCCAAACAAAAACAAACAAAACCTTTGTCTAACCATGGTTCGCAGATACACAATGGTTACGCCTGGATCCCCCAGGAAACAATCCATATCCG
Organism: Allium fistulosum; assembly: GCA_030737815.1. Classification (NCBI taxonomy): domain Eukaryota; kingdom Viridiplantae; phylum Streptophyta; class Magnoliopsida; order Asparagales; family Amaryllidaceae; genus Allium; species Allium fistulosum. The sequence goes on from CM060904.1 coordinate 1,137,544,437, forward strand.
TAAGCTTTCTCAGCCCTGCGAGTTACGCCATGATGACTAGTAGAATGCAGGATACACAATGGTTACGCCTGGATCCCCCAGGAAACAATCCGTACCCCCAGGCAAGACTCAGCCAAGCATTTGCGCTACTATTCGCGACCTACACAGATTGCAGGATACACAATGATTACGCCTGGATCCCCCAGGAAACAATCTGTACCCCTAGGCAAGACTCAGCCAGGCAGTTGCGCTATGCAGTCACGAGAGAACAATAAGACCATGGGTAACGCCATGGAATTCGAAGGACACTCGAGTATCATATCCGGAAAACCAAAAATCAAAGAGAATAATATCGATAGAATGAATCCAAGATGTGGCCACAAATCGGATATCAAGCAGAAGGCACTTTCCATATCTTTACTTCGAAAATATGTATCATATAGTACCTTTTCAAATCACTTTCAAATATCGTACTTATATAAAATCCATTATATATAAGATTTAATTTTCAAATCGAATACTTTCCAAAATCAATAGTATATCAAATCATACTTATATAGACTTCAATTATATAAGATTTCACTTTCAAATTGAGTACCTTTTCAAATCTATAGTTTTCGAATCAATTTCATACTCATACAAATCATTTTTATATAAGTTCGACAACTCCCAAATCAAGTGTTTAGTAACATAAGGTTCTCAAATTTCAATTTGTTTCAATATCAGTTCAATTTCAAAATCATATACAATTTCACCAAATTATTTTCTTCTCAAATTAAATATCTTTAGTTTCAAAGTTTCCAAAATAATAGATTTTTGAAAATAAATCCAAATTTCCAAATCAATATAATTTAAGTCAACCAATTCATTTCCAAAATCAAAAGTTTTCAAAATCATCTTATACTTACGTAAGGTCCGTCTTATATAAGGATCAAATTTTCCAAAATAAATTTCGCTGTATGAAGAGCCATATGGGATTTGAATATCTTTGCTTTTATGGGTTATATATCTTTGTAATTTAAATTGGAAATTTTCTTTTAGTAAGCAAAGATATTCTAACTCGACGGCTTTCAATTTCAGCGTCAAAATATATCAAAGATATTAGAATATAAGATGTACATATGTCATCATTTCGCAAAGTCACATTCGATCGCTCGCTCGATCACACAAGTTCGCTTTCGAACTAGTATTGTCCATTCACTTCCCTAATGCGGATTTCGATATGGTTTCTCGACTAGAAGCCATCAGTCTCCTTGCATAGCCATATACTATGATAGAGAATTCTAGAATCGAGCCCAAAATCCATATCAAATATTCGTCATCAAGAATCGAATGAAAAATCCTAACACGAAATGGTGTAATTCACCTCGAACTTGTGTACTCAAACTTGGATCAAATTAATTATGCGAATAAAACAGCATACGTACAACTTATATATTTATTCCAACTTGTTACCTATATAGTTTCATAAAGATGTTACTAAGTTAAAACACTTAAAATTTATTCAAAATATTTTGAAGAACAATTTCTTTTCAAAACATTTCAAATCTAAATTTCATATTAGAAAAAAATTTAAATTGCCTTATTCATTTACTTAACAAAACAGTTTCAACTTATTTAAATCAGATTACTTCATACTTAAACATTCAAAACAAACTTATATACTTTATCAAAATACTTTTCAAATTTCTTAGCTTTGAAAAGTTAACCTTGATTTGGAAGTACTCGAACTTCGAAATAGTTGAAGAAATCATTTTCAAATTCAAGAGTTGGAAATTAGCAACAAATCAGTAAATCAATTTTAATAGATAGGGTTATATCAAATCCAAAACTCGAGGACTGAACACCGGTTCATTTCAAATCGTTTCAAATATATTTACATATATCTTTCGAATATCAAATCATACTTCGGAATTTGAAATCAAAAATGGTTTCACAAAATCACTCGCATAGCAAAGCTATTAAAGTGGCCTCTCCCTCACTCAGAAACTCGAAAATCAATGTCGATGATGCGTGCACTCATCACCGAAATTATTTTCCAGCGACACAAGTGAGTTCTGGACTTCCATTTACTTTGAAAACTTCTTTGAAATTCCTTTGAAATCATTAAAACCCATTAAAATCATTGAAACATTACTTATTCGGAAAAATAATTTCAAATCATATTATTTATTATTTCAAAATCCTAAAACCAGTTCCAAAATGCCGGAGTTCAATCACTTAAATTCAGATTCAAAACCTTCAGTTATAAATCATTTTATATGAAACCATTTCTTATAAAATTTTGACAATTTCAAATCCTTTCAAAACTTCAAATTCTCATTTTTTTTAAAAGGTATATAATCCTTATCAAAAACATTTCATCTTTATATAAAAATATGGTCATCCTTATCAAAATAAAACTACGATGAATACAAAATTTTTAAAAGACAATCAACCACAAACTTTCCAAGGGACGATTCAAGTATGGATTTCAAAGCAAAACAGAGATTCAAATTTAGAAGGACTCTAATCAAATAGAATTCTAATTCAAAGATAGGCTCAAACGAAGATAAGATAATTAAATTACCAAATACAAGATGGATAAGCCTATATGAATCGCGGGCGACCTTAACCGGTCAACCGTGATTTCAGGAATATAATCGATGCGAAAAATCTAAGGAAAATCGACCTTCGATTGCCAGAGATAGAATCTAAATATAGCAGAAGATAGAAAACATCGTAAACCGAGGATACAGAAATCTCCGGTGAATCAATGCCAATTATAATCATTCAAAGATTGGCGGAATCGCCACCCTATAAAGGTCATACAAAGTGGAGTGATGCAATGCTCCAAAATCAAAAGAATACAATTAGGGGATATAGGAATGGATTTCAGAACAAGTGAGCATTCCAAAATTCAAAGGAATCTTATTCGATAAGAATTCAAACGAAGATTAGAGAAATATAACCTATATCGATACAGAAAAATTCCCATTCAAAATTTGGAAAGACTCGATTCATAACATACGAAAACAGAAGCTTAAATATCTTTAGTTGGACAACTTTAGCTAAGCAAAAGATACAACAGAGTTTACTCAAAGCATCCTAACAAACTACTGATTTTGCCATACCCAAAATAGATTCCTATCAACAAAGGATCTAGATCAATCAAGAGAGAAGTTCAAAATTTTAGAGGATCCTAATCAAAGAAATTACTAACAAGGTGGATACGAAAGGAATAAAGTTTAAGAAATATTTTACTTTTAAAGCAAGGAAATTTATATCAAAATAATCTTTGAAAATTCTTTAAAAATCATTTGAAAATCATTTTATACTTCGAAAATACGTTCTCTCACAAAGAAATGATTCTGAGATTGATTTCACTTATTCTAGGGTATTTCTACCCTATCTCTAATGTCTTTTTGCTCCGCAGGCTAAGGTTTGCCTAAAACCAAAGCTCTGATACCAACTGTAACGACCCACTATTTTGGACCATTCAAATCGACAATAATCCACGCATGTCTGACTTGAATAATTCAAAATAACAGATTGTAATAAAATTTGGAGCAAATAAAATCAAATACAGAATCACAGACACAGAATATCAGAATAACTCGCAGCGGAATATAAAAACCATAGTAGTTCATGAAGCTACTATAACAAACTCTCAAAACAAAATACATAATATCTGTTTGAAAACATATACAATAGAAATCTCAAATACATAGAAGTTTATAATACCAGAGCTGAAATAGAACAACTGAAACTGGAATGGATAGATAACTAGATAAGGAGAATCTCCAACGATTCCTAGCTCCAGAAAGAGATCCAAATCTAAGCTGTAAATACTCAGGCTGACCCGAGCATAAAGCAAAATACAAAACACTCGAGTCAGGACATATATACTTATATAATGTAAACCAACTCAAGTGAACTGTAGCAGTAATGCATAATAACTTAAAGGATGCTTGGGATCGCCCATCCTCTAAGGATCAGTTAAACCATAAATTAAATACATCCCGTGGTTAAAATTTCAAAATTGGTATTTTATATTTCGAAATCAAATATCATTTCAAAATTCAATATCATTCAAAAATCCAGTTCAAAATATCAAAATATCATATTTCAAAATAGTTTATATTACGAAACAAATTACTTCATTTTAAATCATAAAATGAAGTTATTATATTAAATAATTAAATTATTAAATTTCCAAAATTTTAATCTTTCAAAGTTCATTCGTTAACTTAAATTAATTAAAACAATGAAAATTCAACTTTCGCAACATTTAGAAAATGCTATGGAAAGTCACATTTAAAACCGTTCAATTTAACAAAAGACAGCATTTAAAATGCTGTAATAGGGTTACATTAGTTTCAAATAAACTTAGTTAAATTCAACCATTATAACATTTACAAAAATGCCATAATAGCCTTTAATTAAATTCATCCATTTGGTTCATTATTATCAACTACAACATTTACAAATGTTGCATTATCATTTACATTAGAATTAATAGCATTTCAGAAATGCAGTTAATTAACTTCAAATATTTAGTATAACTTCACAACAATTATATTTTTATATAAATCATTTTTAACTTATAAAATCATATAATTTCACTTTTAAAACAATCATTCAAATACCCTTATATTCATGATTTTATAAAGTTAAACCTCCATTCAAAAATCAAAATTTAATAATAATTCACTTATTAAATTCCAATATTAAGTTATAAATTCATTAAATTAAATTAACTTAACACTTAAGTTTAAATTTTCAAATATAACTTAATTCCATTTTTATTTACTTAACTTAAAATTCATTTTTAAGCCAAATTAACAAATTTCCAATTTTAGTTATATTTCAAAATTTCGACTTAAATATTCATTCATTTCACATTTTAACTTTATTCAAAATCATTAATATAAAATAAAATCATTTAAATTCACTTTAATCCAAATTATCATGAATGTATCACATTTCATATTTAATTTAAATTCCAATTATCACCAAATTAAAATTTCCCAAAATAACTTACATTTCAAATTTTCTAATTTTACCATTAATTTATTTCACTTATAAATTTTCAGAAAATCAATAATGCTTTACAAAGATCATTTTTGTTTAGTTTAAGTCAAAATATTATAATATTTACATTTCTAAAATAATTAAAAAAAAAATTATAAAACATATTTTAACAACGGGTCTGTATTTCATTTTCTAGCCTAGGTAAAGTGATACGGGTAATTTATCATTTCAACCCATAATTTACAAAGATACCCGGGTTTGATCATTTCAAACCCGCAATCCCAAGCAAATGAAAATAATTGAAAATCATTCAGGCCTATCATTTCAGCCCATAACGATTTTCTCTTATTCTAAAGTCCGTTCGGGTATGTATCATTTCAACCCATAGTGATTCTAATCTAAAGGGAACTTGCAGTGTGATAAACTGATAAAAATAACAGAACAACATAATATAACAGTAACATATGATATAACAGGTGTTTAAGCATGGGTGAACATCATATAATCATAACATAGCAGATATAATATGGTGATGCATTTTACAGATTCAAAAGTGGTCAATTTACTAGTTATATAGGTATACACTGTCTGGTGAGAATAACTCACCTGTTAAGCTGGAGATTTGCCAACAAAGCTCACAACACAAAGATTACGAGGGCACGACAACTCTAATACAATTTGAGTGTGGAGAGAAAATCCAATGATATAGATCTTGTGTTATAACCCAAACAAAAATCAAAGCGAACCATAAATTTCAATACACTAGAAATGAAATAACTTTTAAATAAAGAGAGATACGAATGCCAAATCTTTTGCCATGCTTTCTCTATTTGTTTGCATGGCCTAGGGGATCAATTAGGTCAGGTTTGTACTTGGTTTGGATTAGGTATGGGTCTGGAAAAGGTAAGGCTACAAGCATGAACATGGAGGGGAGTTACAAGGTAGGAATGCAAATGGTCAAGGCAACAAAAGAGTGTTTGGGTGTAACAACAAGGCTTGGCCTTACATGGATTGGGCTCGGCCTTGGCATGAGCAGGTCTGGTGGTGGCTGGAGCAGAGGCCAGAGGTGGTGGAGGAGCAGGTGGTGGCGGCTAAGGGGTGGCCAAGGTGAACTATGGTGGTGGTGAAGGTGCTAAGGTGTCTAGGCATTGGTTTAAGGAGTTTTGCAATGTTTGTGTGGATTTTTTGTGGTGCTACCTTCAAGTGATGGTCACAACCTGGTCAAGACAAATGGAGAGGAGGGTGATGTGGCTGTGGATGGTGGTGGTGCTGGTCGTGGAGGTGGTGGAGAGGCTATGGCCGATCAACACTATGAAGAAGCAAGGCAAATTTTAATAGAAAATTCAATAAAATGAAGGGAAAAAGTGGAAAAAGAAGAAGAAGACATTACTAATTTTTCTCAGATCTGAAGTGCTGTGAAAATGAAGTGAAAAGGAGGTGTTTTCACGTGAAAATGAGTTAAGGAACTCACGGCTATCAATTAGAAAGGAACGGCCAATGATTTGAAAAGTCTAGCAACCCAAAAGTCATTGTTTTGAAACCTTTTGTCTCTTCAAATTTCCATTCTTTTTAATTAAATAAAAACCAATGATAATTTAGTAAAATGAGTTTTAATACTGAAAAAAAGTAAAATAAAATGAAAATAAATAATTAAATTTAAATAAAATAGAAAAAGAATTAAAGGAATTGCTTAAAAATTCAAAACAGGACTTAAAAATTACAAATAGAATATCACTAGTTTTAGAAAAATTACAACTTTACTTCTAACCAATAAAAGTCAAGAAAAAAAAAATAAAAATAAATTCTGAATAAAATGAAGTGTAAATTAAAATAAAATAAAGTCTTAAGAAATTAGAAAATAAACAAAAAAAATTCTTTAATTAAATGAAACTGGAAATTAGAAATTATAAACAGAATACAACTGACTTTGGAAAATGTCAATTACATTTTGAAAAATGTTTTAAAACCAAAATATATACATAACATGTTATTTTACCCATATAAACAAAAATTTGAACATTACATGACCAAATAAAAATATTATTTATATAATTTAAAATAAACAATTTTGTTAAATACAACAAATTACACTCAATATTGAAAAAGGCATAACTTTCACATTATAAATCGGATTTTAACGAAACGAAAAGCATTATTCTTAAAATTTTATTTAATTTCGTAATAAAAGAAAAAATTCAAATTTTCAAACTTTCAAATTTCTGAATTAAAAGTCAAATTTTGACCATATTGACCAAAATTCACTTTTCTGGAAAATATTCTTTTTAGTCATGTTTGGAATTCTAATTCACATCAAAATCAAAATTTATATTTAAAATAACAAAATTTATTCATTTTAATAAATAAAATAAAGTTTTTAAATCAGGAAATCAATTAAAATAACCAAAATATACAATTAAAATAATCACAAAATATAGGGTTATTACACCAATTAAAGTAGGGATTTGGGTGCCTTTTTAGATAAGAGGTTTTTATGGTGAACTTCCCTCTATTTTTTGAAAGAGCAAAATGATAGGAGAGAGTCACATCAGCCCTAACCCCATGCAAGCCCCAAAATCTAGTGGAACTTCAAACAACCATATCTTCCTAACGATAAGTCCATTTTCCTATAATGACTATGGAAAGGGAAACCATCATCGCAATCTAATAAAAGTGGTTTCAGACCATAATTTGGCTCATACCAAAAGTTATAGGCCCTACAATATTTTTATGCTCAAATGGTCACATAGAAATCCGACAAAAATTATAGATGTGGAAAATATCCCTAAGAGTCATTTTCTAAAATTATAGAATTATACGATCTTAAATAAAAATAATGTAGATATTCTACGATCCTTCGATATGTAGGATACGGATCGTTACAATATTGCATTGAAAGTGAGGCCAAATCTCGTAAGTGAAAGTTTCTCATCAACCGAACGAGGCGGATCTAGCTTACTGGAAGAGGAAGATATGAAGGGGGAGGAAGATGGGGTGGGATGAAAGCGAAGAGAATAGGCTATGAGAGGAACGAAAGGGGATTAAGATGTTGATGAGGGAGAAAGATTGCGACCATTGAAAAATTCTATATCTTTAAAAATTTTGTACTTTATCACCACAAAACTGCATATACTTCGTTAATATGATCATAAAAACCTTACAACCCCCTAACATAAGTGGATGACTTGCAAGAAAAAAGGGTACTTGTTAAATCCATATATATTCACTTACTAATTCAATTTTATCCATTGTCTCCAAACAGGTGATGACTGAGCCAGAAAAATCACCCATACTGAGAACACGCAACAAAAAAATCATACATCCATAAGAAGAATAATATAAACAGTGTGCTGCTAAGTGCAAATAATCAGGACACATTAAGCTAAGATATCTCACCCGTAACCAGAACTTGAATCCTTGGCTTTTCGATATCCCCAAAGCCTTTACATTTCACTTCATTCAATGAACTCTATCGCTGTAAAGTCCCGTTTCTTCAACCTTCAGAATTCGACACTAATACATTCTCGGTATTCATGTGCCGCAAATCCAAGTGTCGGAGAGACGGTTCTTTAAAAGTAAGAAAGAAAAATGGACAAAACAAAATCTACCTCGAATGGAATAACATATATTATTTCAATATAAAATCTTTACAACGGAAAATTTTAAAATATATAAACCAGAGTCTAACCTAGATTCAGCTTAGGCAGTTATGATACACCTGCCCTTACATTTGTGAAAAACAAACAACACACAATGCAGAAGAAAATTGATGAAGATCTCCAGTTTTCCTCAAGATACTCCAAGCGTCTTCAGCTAATTCTGAAACTACTCAGATCTGACCCGAGTATAAAACTACCCGGATCAGTCTGGCAAACCAGCGTGAGAAACACGAATTTTAAATGATAGTGTCATAGAGAAAAGATTGGGGACAAAAACCTTTTGAAAAGAAAGAGTATCTTATAAGACCAGCAGCACATAAACACGGACTAGTTTTTAAAACATTTTTATCAATTCATTTGATATTGTTTTTAATGACATTCTTTGAACTTTTCAAGTAAACATATTCAAATTGCCGAAATTGTTACCATTGTTAAATTCCAACATACTAGGCTCTAAATCAAAATGGCGGGCACGTATTGGCGAACAGGCTTCCAACAAATGACCACGTAAGGGACTACCTTCCAACGGTACATCTCTAGAGGAATGTACCAAGGCCCAACTTATGGTCCTCTACTAACACAAGACCGGCCTACCTCTAACTAGACAGTATCGAATATGTCATCACCCTGGTCGTTATAGACCTATTCGAGGGCGCTCTAGCATACACCGTAGAATTTAAACCCGGACGTCATAGCGGGTAGAAATATATTTAGAAGGGGGTGATCATACCCTAATGGTTGCGAACCACATAGCCTTTCCGCATCTACCATGTTTTAGCCATTTCCGGGTGTGAGGCCTGAGGTAACGATTACCTTTCACATAGAACGTCAACTTTCCAATTTGAATGCCACATTGTCATTCCATAATCACACAACTAATTTCTATAAATGTATAACTCCTGAGCTCGTACATCTCAAGAAAGGGTGTTAAGCTAAGAGAAGTTGTCTTCTCCACCACCAAATAGATTATACGTTTATAGAGATCAATCAATGTGATTTTAAAATGCAATGTCAGACATTCGTCCATATAAGTTGTCCAAGAACAGGACAAACCGAATGCACGTCTCCTACCACATCCTGTAGGGAATTAGCCTTAGGATTAGTAGCGATTAGTCCTTGCAAATCGAAGATTTTTATAATAGAGCACTACTGCCACCATAATATATCATATGGTAAATTTCACCGAGGGTCCAATGGAGAGTAGCCCTATATCACGAAGATATTTGTCTTCAATGATCTTTCTCTTCAACATGTTTTACTAGTCGTTTCCGTATACTAAGTTTATCATTACATTCCATACTTTTTAAGGAAAATTTTCAATTACTGTGTAAGTGTTATAAACAATTTCTCTTAACCATTTATTTAAACTCTTATTAAAACCGCTGTAGAAAAGTGCTGCGGATAGTGTTTTACAAGTTTATTTGATTAAAACAACTTTTCTATCATTTGGAAATCTATATTTATAACTCAAATTACTTTAAAACATTTTAACATATTTATAAAATTTATTTCATATTTTGAAACATTTAAAAATATTCATTTTACAAATTTATTTATTAAAACTCATTTTCACATTATTTCCAAATATTTCATATTTCATTAATATTCAACATTCTATCTTTTAAACTTCTTAAATCGTAAGCTATTTGTTTTTTTCCACATTCTAAAACTTTAGAATTCATTAACTTTAAAATCTTGAAACACTAACTTCCATTTCCAAAAAAAATTCAAAACTTTATCTCTAACTTCTCATTTTCCAATCAAATTTCTATCTTTTCCAAAACGAATTCTTTTTCTATAGTAAATATGAGAAGAGACTTAACTATGCCAATAATACCATATATGATTTCTAAACAAGTGTAGTCTCAAATCAACTATAATTAATTATGACTAATAATGTAGTCATAACTAACTTTAATTAAGGTGTTGATATTATCAATCACAAAATCATCCAAATTCATCCATACAACCAAATTCATTCAAGCATCAATATTACAACTAAATTGTGTTAAATCAACATACTATCATAGGGTATAATCATGGTTATCATAGCAACAAGCAAGAATATAATTAAAAATAAAGGAGCTCACTTTCATTTGACATGTTTAACTGTATATGTTACTTCTTACTTCTTAAGCAACCATCAAACATCATTAGTTAACCAACCAAACATCATAACTACTTTTAATATTCATGTTAACTATTTTATAATTAATTTCAAATTATAAGAAGTATGTATTTAAATTGAGTTTTCACCATTAACCAAATCGTTTAACTTCCTACCAACATTCATTATAACAACACTTCATTATCATTTTCAACTTCAAACAAACATCACTAAAACCATCCTTTCTTCTTCTTAAACTACATGTCTATGGCCTCCTTCCCTTCTTTACTCATGCCAACCTTCCTCCTTGCTTTATCTCGGCCATAGCCATCCTCCACCTTCCCAAGGTTCGGCCTCCTCCTACTCCACCCCTTCCTCCATCATTCTTCAACTTTTTAGATGCTAAACCATGTTTAAATGATGATATAAGAACTTTGAAAAGGTTTGGTAGGGTTTGGAGTTAGTTTGATATTTTTTTAAGAAAGTTAGTAAAGAAAGAAAAGAGAAGAAGCCATTAAAGAAGAGAAGAAGAAGATGAAAAAGCTAAGAAAAGAATGAATGGAAGTGTGAAGAAATGAAAGCGTAAGGGTCCATATTTATAGCCTTAGAAGCCTTAGCCTTTATAGAATGTAATTTGACAAAAATATCCTTCCTTAACATTTAAGTAAACATACTTTTTCAACACTTACCATCTTCACATCACATCATTTCTTTATGTCATCTTCTAGTACGGACTCTGATTAGGCTCAGAAACTTTTATTTTCCTTGCATAGCTCTCAACTATGATAGAAAACCCAAGTACCCAACCACAAAACCCTCATCAATGTTCGCCGTTAAGAATCGAGTGATAAAACATTTTTCGGACCGGTGTAAACACCTTAAAGTTCCGTACTCAAATCTTAGATCAAATTTGTGCGAAGAAATGATCTACGTATAACTTACGTATTTATTCCTATCGGTTTTTCTTAACTATACCAATTTCTTTTTATTCACATCCTTTATTATTATTCATTTTTTTCCTTAGTATATTTCCTTTTGTACTAATAACACTTAGGAACCCTTCCCTATTTTACTTATGTTTATAAACACCTACAAACACAACTTTGGTTTAATCAACCTTTTAAAACTTATGTTTCATAACCGTTCACTTCATACTAAATCAATTTTTTTAAATTATCTCTTACAACATTACTTAAGTGTATAAATAGTTCATGACTTAAAACTATATTTGTATAATACACCTTTACATCCTAAGAGTATATATACAAATCCCAAAATTTCAAATTGGTTTTACTTAAATTAGGGTGTTTAACAAATTTAAAACTTGTTGTAATTTACTATCATCTCAAATTCATAAGTTATAAAAACTTTGTCACTTATATTTTTATAAAACACTTAACTTCCATTAACATATCAAATTTTGGAAGTCTCGACTGTCCAAAATTGTCGAAAATTCCATTTTATCCTATCAATTTGTGATACAAAATTATTTTTGGTTTAAATACTTTTATAAAGATGCTTCTTTATTACTAATCAATTTATTAATTAATGATTCACATTTTCTATTAACTTAAGAAAATTATATAGATCGAGTAACTACAAAATAACACCAAGGAACTAGATACTACCAATAGTATCATATATCCTCTTAACCAGAAGGGTAATACTTAAGAGAAGTGTTTACCATCCGAACACAGCTCCAGTCCATTTTTAGTTACTTTCGAACCACTCAAACTAGTTATCCTAAGATACTTCTTTTCAAATCCTTTATTTGAAATAATATTATACATATTTTTTTTGTTTATAAAAACCTCATTTATAAATCCATTTCTTATAATCATCTTATATTAAATAACTTCCTTTAAATCGTATTAAACTTTCAAAATTCTTTTTCAAAATACCAAGATTTAAATTCTGAAAATTTATATAAAATACCTTTCCACATTTATCTTTTATATCCAAAATATAATCCTAGGTAAAATTATTTCATTTACCAATTTTTTCAAAACAAAAACCATTTTATATAACATTAACAAATACGCGCTCATATACATAATACTCTTAACTCATTCTAGGGTGTCACTTACCCTATCTCTAATGAGTTACTCACCCTACAGTATTACTAACCCTATCTCTGATGCGTCTTTACCCCTATCAGGCTCAGGTGTTCGCCTAACCTAAGCTCTGATACCAAATGTAAAGTCTCGTTTTTTCGACCTTCGAAAATCAACACTAATACATCATCGCTATTCATGTGCCACAAATCCAAGTGCTGGAGAGGCGGTTCTTTAAAGGTAAGAAAGAAAAATAGACAGAACAGAATCTAACTCAAATGGAATAACATATATATTTCAATATAAAATCTTTACAACGGAAAATTTTAAAATATATAAATCAAAGTCTAACCTAGAATCAGCTTGGACAGTTATAACACAACTGTCCTTACATTTGCTAAAAACAAACAACATACAATGTAGCGGAAAATAGAATACGTCCATATGTTGATGAAGATCTCCAGTTGTCTTCCAGAAACTCCAAGCGTCTTTGGCTAATCCTGAAACTACTCGGATCTGACCCGAGTAATATCTGGATCAGTCTGGCAAACCAGCGTGAGAAACACGAATCTTAAATGACAGTGTCATAGAGCAAAGGTTGGGGACAAAAACCTTTTGAAAAGAAAGAGTATCTCATAAGACTAGCCGCATATAAACGCGAACGAGTTTTTACCTTATGGTAACTAAAATATTTTTATCAAATCATTTGATATTATTTTTAATGACATTCTTTGAAAACACTTTTCAAGTAAACATATTCAAATTGCCGAAATTGTTACCATTATTTAATTTCAACATACTAGGCTCTACAATCAAAATGGCGGGCACGTATTGGAGAACGAGTTTCCAACAAATGACCATGTAAGGGACTACCTTTCGGTGGTACATCTCTGGAGGAATGTACCAAGGCCCAACTGATGGTCCTCTACTAACACAAGACCGGCCTACCTCTAACTAGACAGTATCGAATATGTCATCACCCTGGTCGTTATCGATCTATCCAAGTGCGCTCTAGCATACACCATAGAATTTAAACCCGAACGTCATAGCGGGTAGAAATATATCTAAAAGGGGATGATCATACCCTAATGGTTGCGAACCACATAGCCTTGTTGCATCTACCATGTTTTAGCCATTTCCGGGTGTGAGGCCTGAGGTAACGATTACCTTTCACATAGAACATCAACTTTCCAATTTGAATGTCACATTGCCATTCCATAATCACACAACTAATTTCTATAAATGTATAACTCCTGAGCTCGTACATCTCAAGAAAGGGTGTTAAGCTAAGAGAAGTTGTCTTCTCCACCACCAAATAGATTATACGTTTATAGAGATCAATCAATGTGATTTTAAAATGCAATGTCAGACATTCGTCCATACAAGTTGTCCAAGAACAGGACAAACCGAATGCACGTCTCCTACCACATCCTGTAGGGAATTAGCCCTAAGATTAGTAGCGATTAGTCCTTGCAAATCGAAGATTTTTATAACAGAGCACTACTGCCACCATAATATATTATATGGTAAATTTCACCGAGGGTCCAATGGAGAGTAGCCCTATATCACAAAGATATTTGTCTTCGATGATCTTTCTCTTCAACATGTTTTACTTCGAAAGCGTAAATTGGTTCGAAGTGGTTTTCGGATAGGAATCACCTAAATCTGATCCCGGTCTTTCCGAAATCCAATCATCGATAAAAAAATTATGAATATGTGTATGCAGAATTTGTTATGCCTCTTTTCATTTTGACTTTTTTTACTGGTTAATCAAAATCCTTTTAACTTTAGAAATCTTCATGTCATTTACTTAGGAAAATTTAATTCTTAATCTAATGAAAAATTCAAATATCTGAAACTGTCTTAACTGAGTCAAAACAATGTTATTTAAGCCATCGTTTACTGTAAACCCAAAACCAGTTATATTGAATAAAAGATTAAACTAATCATACCTAGATTAATTTCTGTATTCAACTCGTACTATTCGGAATAACGGTGATCACCTTTTAAATTCACGTGGATAGTACAAATTCCCTTCTCGGAACTTAATACAGAGTTTGGCCAGAATATTCCTTATACTATAAAAACTTGCTTAACTCTTTTTATTTTTTTTGCAAATCTTAAATATGATTTTTTTCATTTAGAGCATCCGGGCTTTCCTTTCGATCTGTTCCACCCCTCGCCTAGAAAGAGAAAGTAGAGGCCGAGTAAGTTCAGGGCACTGGTTGCTACATTCGTAACCTTAGTTACACACCTTGTTTTACCTTTCTAAATCTCACAAGCGGAACAAATGTACTAGTCGTTTCCGTATACTAAGTTTATCATTACATTCCATACTTTTTTAGGAAAATTTTCAATTACTGTGTAAGTGTTATAAACAATTTCTCTTAACCAATTATTTAAACTCTCATTGAAACTGCCATAGAAAAGTGATATGGATAGTGTTTTACAAGTTTTTGATTAAAACAATTTTTCTATCATTTGGAAATCTGTATTTATAACTCAAATTACTTTTAAACATTTTAACATATTTATCAAATTTATTTCATATTATTAAACATTAAAAAATATTCATTTTACTAATTTATTTATTAAAAACTCATTTGCACATATTTCCAAATATTTCATATTTCATTACCATTCAACATTCTATCTTTTAAACTTCTTAAATCTTAAGCTATTTATTTTTTTCTAGATTCTAAAACATTAGAATTCATTTACTTTAAAATCTTGAAATACTAACTTCCATTTCCAAAACAATTTCAAAACTTTATCTTTAACTTCTCGTTTTCAAATCAAATTTCTATCTTTTCCAAAACGAATTCATTTTCTATAGTAAATATGAAAAGAGAATTAACTATGCCAAGTCTACCACATATGACTTCTAAACAAGTGTGGTCTTAAATCAACTATAATTAATTATGACTAATAATGTAGTCATAACTAACTTTAATTAAGGTGTTGATATTATCAATCACAAATTCATCCATACAACCAAATTCATTCAAGCATCCATATTACAACTAAATGGTGTTAAATCAACATACTATCATAGGGTATAATCATGGTTATCATAGCAACAAGCAAGAATAGAATATAAAATAAAGGAGCTCACTTTCATTTGACATGTTTAATTATATATGTTACTTCTTACTTCTTAAGCAACCATCAAACATCATTAGTAAACCAACCAAACATCATAGCTACTTTTAATATTCATACTAACCATTTTATAATTAATTTCAAATTATGTGTATCTAAATCGAGTTCTCACCATTAACCGAATCGTTTTACTTCCTACTAACATTCATTATAACAACACTTCATTATCATTTTCAACTTCAACCAAACATCACTAAAACCATCCTTTCTTCCTCTTAAACTACATGCTTATGACCTCCTTCCCCTTCTTTACTCATGCCCACCTCCCTCCTTATTTGATCTCGACCACAGCCATCCTCCACCTTCTCCTAAGTTCGGCCTCCTCCTACTCCACCCCTTCCTCCATCATTCTTCAACTTTTTAGGTGCTAAACCATGTTTAAATGATGGTATAAGAACTTTGGCAAAGTTCGGTAGAGTTTGGAGTTGGTTTGATATGTTTTTAAGAAAGTTAGTAAAGAAAGAGAAGAGAAGCCATTAAAGAAGAGAAGATGAAGACGAAGAAGCTAAGAAAACAATAAATGTAAGTGTGAAGAAATGAAAGTATAAGAGTCCATATGTATAGCCTTAGAAGCCTTAGCCTTTAAGGAATGTAATTTGACAAAAATATCCTTCCTTAACCTTTAAGTAAACATACTTTTTCAACACTTACCATCTTCACATCACATTATTTCTTTATGTTATCTTTACTTAATACTTAAGGGATTTATTTGGATGGAAAAGTGGATTAAAGTGAAGATTTATTTTGATTTAGATGTGGTTTGATTTGACTTGTGTTGGATTTGGTAAAAACATCTTCTTTTTGTACTTTTGTTTACTTAATTAAACACTTAGCTTAATTAATCCTTAGTTAATATAAGTGAGGTGTTTATTTCTTTGTTA
Organism: Allium fistulosum; assembly: GCA_030737815.1. Lineage (NCBI taxonomy): Eukaryota > Viridiplantae > Streptophyta > Magnoliopsida > Asparagales > Amaryllidaceae > Allium > Allium fistulosum. The sequence goes on from CM060904.1 coordinate 1,137,561,289, forward strand.
ATGTGTTTATATAACAATTATTCCAGTTGCAAAATGTTTACACCACTTATATTAAACAAAACGTTGATTTTTGACAAAATATTTTCCGGTCACATTTTCTGTTTTTAATCAAACTATTTATTTATGTAAAAAAAACTTAAAAATAAATTTTTTTATCATCTTTAATTAATTAAAACAAGTTCATTTAAGCTATAAAACCATATTAAATAATATTAAAATCCAATTGTAAAATACGACGTCGATTTGTCAAAGTGCGACGAAATTTGTCAATCTTTATAAAATAAGTATATAGTTATAAAACTTTTATCAAGCAATTACTATCACTATATAAAAAATTTCAAAAAAGAATTATTTATCATTAAAACAAAAATTGAACGTATATCCAATTTTATCGAAAACCGGCTTTTATCGCTTTTCGACGAAAATCCAAACTTCTTGATTTTGTAATCAAATTCTAAAAAAAGGTTTATCATTCTTATTTATCACATAAAACATAATTATTTAAATTTGAAAATTCCATATCTGAATATTTAAAATAAATTAAATATTCTATTTTCAAAGTTGTAAAATTACGGGTCGTTACAACCGTCCTTCTCTCTCATCTCTTATCATCAGATCTACTTCAGAAATGTCACTCTAGAGATCAAAAATTAGATCTGAAGCTATTATCCAACCTTTGACCACTGGATCCACCACTGCACCATATATCTCCATGGATAACAATGATGTTACCTTGCTCCTTCTGCCAGTGTCAATGTTGCATTATTTTTTGAAACTCCCAGATGTTAGCACCAGTAACACATGCGGGCTCACTTTAGATAGAAGTATTTTGATAGGAACTTAGGAGAAACTTTCTTCATCATTTTGGGATTTAGATAAGTGCGAACTCTTTGCATAGCATGAGACCATTTCTACAAGATTTATATGAAAATTTAGTTATGCTCATTATAATCTTACAATCTTGAAGTATTAATTCTAGTCTAACTGTATTTGGCGGTCTATTGTTTTGAAATTCTCTCTAAATTTGTTCCACCATACATGCCATACTGCTACAACAATAGCTACATCCACCATATCTGTGTCAATTATGTGCTCTAAAATTTGGTGTATGGTATCGCTATTGGATGCTTGCATTTCAACTTATCTGTATATTTATCTAGATCTGCTTTGAGTATTCACATTGGAAAAATCTATGTTCAATTAACTCCTTGTTTGCTACATAGCTTGCACTTAGCTGATTGAACATTACACCAATTTTTTACTTGTCCAGAGTAGTCAATCTATTCAAATTTGCTATATAGAGACAAACTGACATTTTGAGGCAGTTATATTATTCCGTATGTGATGATTTTTGTCTTGAATACGGTCATTAATCCTAATGCTATTCCAGACAGAAGGTAAACAAAATTTATCTTTATAGTTGGGTTTTCACCACCAAAAGTCGTTGTCAGAAGCATTATGTATGTGTAGTTTTCTAATCTAATTACTAATGCTAGGGGGAAAATTGAAGTTGTCGAGGCTCCAATTCTCATCGAAGATTAGAGCAGACACTTCTTTGTTAGTGCCCCCTATATACCCCATTTGTTACCACCCTAAGATATTGATTAATGATTCACAATTCATTTATGGATCAAACCACATACTTGTATCTTTACGTCTGCAATTTTTCTCCGAATGAGGCCATGACATGATTTTCTTGTTTTCAGGGGTAGCTTCCAAGTATATGAAGAATTAACATCCTCGCATAACACCCAAAAAAAATTCTTATCACAATATCGTTGATGCATCCATTTAGGCCACACATATTTATTCTCTAAAAAAATTCAGAGTAACTTTATTGATAACGCATTTGCTATGTCATGTAAACTTCTCAACCCCATACCCCCTTCCTCGTTAGGTTTGCAGACAATGTTCCTGTTAACCAGATGTTTTCTACCTTGCCATAAGAAGTTCGCATATATGCTTTCATTTTGGTTTTTCACAGTTTTGACATTTGATATATTTGCATCCAAAGCAGTACGGTAGATTGAACAACGGTTTTAATTAATTCAAGTCCACCACTTATGCTTAATAATCTACACTCCGTCCGTTAAGTCTCTTCTTAATTTAATCAATAAGCATGTTAAAATCCAATCTTTTAAGGGATGAATTACTTAGAGGAGTGCCTAAATATGTAAGTGGTAAACTCTAGATTTCGACCTCAATGATATTTTCTATTCTTGCCTTCTCACTTACCCCTTTACTGAAAAATAACTTAAATTCTCGTTCATTCATCGCTATCCCACTAATTGTTCTAAATTCTAAAGTACATATTTGACACTCTCTACATTAGCTACAGTGGCTTTGGAAAAAATTAGGCTGTCCGCATACAGTAAATGATTAATCAATGGATTGTTTGTATAAACAGGGGATGGTTTACTTTTCAAATGCTCCAACTCAATAGATAGAGATAAATACTCCATAGTAATATAAGAGTGGATCTCCTGCCTTAATCCTCCATTATTTGCAAAATAACCACATGGCGAATCATTGACCGATATTGAAAACATCGGAGTGGAAATACATTTATAAATGATAGAAATGACTTTCAACGGCCATTGATCGACATAGAAAACAAATTCTCTACTGACTTTGTCATAGGCTTTTTGTAAATCAACTTTGAGACATAAATAATTAGAGCCATTTCTGTTAAATGTCATGACCATTTCGTAAGTTAATGGAGAATTTTCATTTATATTTCTACTTGGAATAAATGCATTTTGATTATATGACACAAAATCATTCATATAACCCTTGATTATGTTGCATAAGATGTTTAAAATGATTTTATACATGACATTGCAACAATAAATGAGTCTATAATATGATATGGAATGAGGATCTTCCTTTTTGGAACAAGGGTAATAAAGTATGATTAATTTCTTTTATAAAGAAACCAAAGCTAAATATACCTTTAATAGCTGCAAATAAATTCTCTTTCACAAGTTCACAGCGATATTTAAAAGACCTTGCACCAAAACCATCCAGCCGTGGGCTACTAATATCATTAATTTGAAATATAGTATTCTTGATTTCTTCATCTGAGATTTCCACGTCCAGTTTTTGTCTAGCATGTTCAGATATAATCTTTTTGCAAGTTAGACCTGGGAAACTGTGTTGAATGGTTTCAGCACTATATAGCTCTAAATAAAAGAGCAGTGCATTAGCTTTCAACTCCTTTTCATATGTGACCAATCTACCCTGTTGATCAACTAATTGCTTGATTTCTTTTTTGTTATTGGTTGCAGACATGTGATAATGAAAGAATTTTGTACGTTGGTCCTTTTCTTTTGACTACTTGAGTAGGGATTTACGTATCATTTTTCAACATTTTTCAATTTACGTATCATTTGAATAGTGGATTGCCCTCTATTAAAATCAAGATTTTGAATCTCGAATTTCGATCATGTTTCGTCTTGTAATTTTTCCACAAGCTATCTCGTATCGAAAAAGGTCTATGGCAAGATGAGTGTATCTCGGATGTACATCTCAGATTTAACATTACAGATTTAAAGTAAATCTCGAGAATATCTCGAAGTAACTTATGTATCTAAAATTGTTGTTTAAATGATTCATTTAACTATAATTTTCAAAGTAAAAATAAAAATTGTTACACACTTGATTTGCATAAAAAAGAATTGAAATAATGTATTGAATGGTAGCTCGATTTGCTTAATTTATTTGATAATGATCCAATAATATCCTCTTTTTTTAACACAAAAATAAAATAAAGTCTTTTGTTGTGTCTCATCAAGAGAAAAAAAATAAAAAAAATGTGTTCATGGAGTTGGTAAATAGTAATTGGATTTAGTAATTTCTTCTGAATCTATATAAATATAACGTAAAAGAAAAAATGATATAATTCCAAGTGAGATCTCAAATTGAAATTTTAATTCATATTTCAGGTTAGATTTGTTTATTTCGAACGAGATGAGTATCATACGAGATATGAAGGAGATTTGATGTCTCGTTTCGTCTAGGTGTTCGGAGGAGTTCTCGATGAGATATAGGAGATTTAAAACCATTCTTAAAATGTTCAAACACTATTAACTACATATCCATTCTTATCACTCCAAGCATTGTTATATCTAAATGGGGTGCTTTTGGTGTCATTTTTATTTTGCAAAAAAAAGTATAATTCACTTTTTTGAGTAGTCAAGAATGTCACGATGAGAATTAGGAAATGTGGACTGAAATAAGAAGTTCATAAACACCGTATCAATTGCATAGTCCTTGCCACGTCTCCACGTGAACGTGTTACCTATGTAATGCATTTCCTGAATACCCATAGCCATAACAGTGTCGAAAAATTCTTCATCGGCATTTAAAACCGAAGTATTAAGCCTAATTCTTTCAGCATTGTGTAAAATGCAGTTAAAGATGAACCATGGAATTAGCTAGTTGTTTAACACGGTTCCATAGTTCATTCCTCTGGAGTTGAGGGTACAGTCCATAAACACCTGTAAATGTTACCTTTAAACCTCATCCATTTTGCATGAACAGGAAAATAAACTGATCCCCTCTGGCAACTTCATTACACATTTTTCTGTTTCAATCATGCTTTTTTCATTAATTTCATTACTGCATGAGAAAACTCTTGATAGATACTGCTATGTTATTCCTACTAAGCTTGTGTTCTAGTAGAATAAACATAGAGGGGTTAACTCTCTTTACACGCTCTACAACATCATACTTTCTTGTATGAGTGTTTAGTCCATTAACGTTATTGATTATTAGATGTAGAAGCTCCTCTATCCTCCGAGGCACTAGAGAATGTGCTCACGTTATCATGTTGAGTAAATTTCATTCGTATTATGAATAGTTTCACGTATCTTGAGTAATTCAGCCTGATCGCTGTATTACGATATCTCCATACTCTCGGCCGAAGGGCAATGAAACAAACGATGAATGAAAACTTCCAACAGACATTATTTCAAGTATCGTATTGATGTCAAATAATTGATGTTTTCATGCATACATACATATAACAAATAACTGAAGTCTGTATATTGAGGGAAGAGCAACTTAAACATACATGAATTCCCCTCCTCGCACGGCATTAGCTGCACCTTTCCTTTCTTCCTCTGCTTCCTTTTCTCTCTCCTTCCAACTTTCATATGCATGGTCATCCGTCCTCAGTTCATGTCTACAAATTGGACATGAGTTGTGCTCCTCCTGTCATAAGATGCAATAAAATTAAGTCTTCTTCATGCTGTCAGAGAAAATCAGTGACAAAACAATGACAACATGTTTAAAAACGTATTAGTAGCAACCTACGCTCTTCAAAATAATGCAGACATTGTGCCCAATTTAATTACCATTCCCATAGATGTCAGTTTTAAGCATGTGCTTATTCTAGTGTTATATTTTTGCAATGTAGAAGACAGAATACATTTCTCCGTTGCAAAAGTTTGACTCATGAAAACTCTTCCCATTTTCAAGTTTTACATACAAAAACGTGCAGGATATCACATACTTTTAAGGGCACTGATTTACTTCAATATTGTGAGGTACCCATGACCATGAGTCGCAAGATTTATAGCAACGGTATTTTACTGGATCAAACGTTCGTCTAAGAAGCATTCAATGTCAAAATGTAGTCGGTAGTTATATAGATACTTCCTACTAAAATGAATAAAAATATTACCAGCCATGGCTTGAGACAGGGAGGATGAAAGAGATGTTTGCATGGCAGCTCTTGCATTTTGTCATTTATGACCAAATTCTCACGGCAAACAGCACATTCTGTCTCGCTTCCCAATCTACCAAGAACTTCTTCAGTGACATTAACAATTGGAAGATTTGCAACTAATTCTTTTGAAGCAGGAGGTGGCCTTTGAGGCCCAGCACCAATTTCCTATCATGTACGTTAAATTGCTGTAAAAATTGTGTATAGATATCTGCTGACAAAACCTTCATCTGCGGGATTTCGGATTTCAATCCTAGATTGATTAGCCTTCATTTTTCTGAGGTATTTTTTTCAATTTGACCAACTTTTCAAAACATACATGAAAATCGATCCCATTTCAAAACTTTCAAAGCCAGGCATGTTTCTTCCACATTGGTGCTAAGACTTTTGCACCAACGCAATTTCAAATTTTGTCAAACAAAATTCGGCGCTAATGTGGCAGAAACAAGTCAAACTTTGTAACATGTTTTGAAATGAGACTAAGGGTCCGTTTGCGACGAACGAAAACATAGAATCTGAACGGGGCATTTGAACGGGGAAGTTGAGTGAACGGGAAATGCGTTTGCGGCTACGAACGAGATATTTGAGCGGGGCATTTAAGTTGTGATTTTTAGTTTAATTGATTTATAGTTTATTAATTAATTATTTATTTTTTAATAAATAATATATGTCAATAATTTGCAAAAATAAAAAAATAAATTGAAAAATTATATATTGCTCGAATTCACCTCAAACCAACTTCATAATGTAGAGCACTTTGATACGATCATACCATAAAAAACCGCGTCTCAAACGGACCTCATTTGCACAAGTTATAAATTTTAGATATAAAAATTTAAATTTAATTAATTAATACTAATTAATATCAAACGGGCCAGCAAACGTATCAAAATTTTCCATTCGGCCAACAGGACATTTCTACGTTGGGGCATGTGACGCATCCGACGCGTCCGAAACTGTAACGGGATATTTTCTCCGAACAGAAGCTTGCAAACAGCACCTAAAAGTGAGCTCAATTGAAAACAACCGTTGCTTTGGTATTCAGAAACTGTTTCTTTTATATAATCATTTAGTGCACAGAGAGCCGACCCTCAAAATTCAAGGGCCTAGGTATATAATACAAATTATGAGCATTTTTTTTAAGTGTAAAAATAGCATATAGTAAATAAAATTGACAAACAATGCTAAAGTTAACTTGTACTAATGAATTTAAGCTATGTACGGCTACCAAAACTCAGCATATCATAAATAAACCATTACAAGTAAAATATGTGTCTTGATTGTAGTAACCATGGGCGATTGCCCTTTGGACCTCTGCTCAAGGCCAGCCCTGAGAGCACAACATGCATAAATGGAAAATTTATCATTTCAGACATGTTTTAATAAATGATAGCAAAAACTGGCATGTTCGAAACTTATTACAGAAAAGACATGTTTCAGCCACACTGGGGCATGGTTTACACTGGTGCGATTTCAAATCGTGTCAATGTAAATCTTTCTGGTTTAAAAAATACACTCCATCCTTGATCAAGCCAGTGAAAATTTGAAAAGAATAACACTGCAATTTCAAATCACATCAGTGTAATTTTCTCAGAAGTAAAAATAAAAATAGAATACATTGGCTCCATCATAGATGGAGCAAGTGTGCATTTGAAAAGAAAAGGAATTTTTTTTAAAAAAAAAGAAGAGGAAGAAGAAAAAGGAAGAAGAAGACAATGACAGCTTAACTTGAAATCGCGCCGCTGTAAAATGCTGACTTAATGCCAACATGGTAGAAGCAGATCTGTTTCTACAAGTTATAAAACAAACATGTTTTTGTTGTTGCTTTTGAAACTGGCCTACATGTGCAAATTTTCCTATACAGATGGGTGCAATGATCAAGAAGTGTATGTTTTGCATGCTACATACAAAATCATCCACTTGCAATATGCATAAAGTTTAATTATAAACTAATGAATCCCAATTATACCTTATCACACATTGAGCTTTGTTTTTATGTTACCAATTTATTCATGTTATGTTCCAAAAGAAAACTGAACATATCATGGTTATTTTTCGTAGATGCATTGCAAAAATAGTAATGACAAGTACCTGCAATGAAGCTTCAATAACATTATCCAAATCCAAAAAGTCGCCATTCTCTTGCATGTTGTTTATTAATTCCCTAAGTGATTCAGGAATATCAACCGCCCTATTGTTTTCTCTTGAATTATCATTGTTTCCCTCTTGATTTCCAGATGATGCAGAAACAGATGCCAAATCTTGAGCAACAGAGAGAGTTGTGAGTAAATTCTGGGCAACAAGCCATGCAGGAGGCGCTGGTTCTGGCTGCATTGTCAAATGACCTTCAAAAAGATACCTGGAATCTGATATGAAATATGAAGTAGTGCTAATAAGAGACTAAAGGTAGAATAACCATTTTACACACCTCTCTGTGAGAGAATTATGATACATTATCATTGCACTCATAATACATAAAATAATATAGTGGTACCGTTATATTTTAAGTATAAACCAATAAAAAGATAACGTGACAATAACACCCTCAAAGAGCGGGTGAACAACACTAATTTCTTGAGGCTGTATAATAAATGAAAAGGTAAAAACAACCAACATAAAATTGGACTCAAATGTAGTGGTAATCAGTAAATCAATTAGAATCTGTAATCTGATAGCTTGGCTGTGGTATATGAGCAAAATATTATCTCAGAACAAAAGGTTAGAGTGTGTTTTCTTATGCTGAATAAAATGCTTTTAAGTAACTTTTGTCAAACTTATGAAATGCACTATTTTTTTTTTTTGGTTGGCTATATGTTTCAACATTTATTATTTGAATATGTATAAACCATCTCTGAAAGTTCACAAACTATAACAAAGCATGGACTTATACTAGTGGTTGCATCCGCATTTACCATTAGTATCTAATTTCTTCATAGTAACAGGACGATATTTCTTTTGTACTTAATAAAAAAAGAATCCGTGTGAAACAACTTTGACTAGCATTAATAATATTACTATTACTTACTATTTATGCTTAAAATTTAAATACAACAGAACCAGTACCAAACTTTATTTCATAATAGGACAATAGAAGTACCAGACTGTCTTGGAGCTGGAGTTTCAATCTCCAGATCATGTAAATGTTCACGAGCCCGAGAAATGCATTTCTTCATGTGTTCCTTTTGTGAGTTTTCTGAGAATATGCTCTCAGCTGCTTCAAATAAATTTAACCCAGCAAGCCAGAAACCAGGTGATGTATATCTTGTTTGCAACAATGTAGCAACACGGCAAACCGAAGAATAAATCTAATAAAAGAAATCAAACATCAGATGCTAAAATCAATAAACATATTGCTTACTGTAATATATCAGACTAACTTATAAGCAGGAAATGGAGGACTGCCTCCTATAATTGTGGATGTAGCCAACACAAGATTAACAATAACCAATATAAAACCATTTGCAGAAAGCCGTTAGAAGTAACTGATGCAGCAAAAGACAGTGACACTGTTGTTACTTAAAATGAAGGAATGAATCGGCAAATAGACAAACTAGGAAGCACTCTACCAGGAGCAGTGGGGTTAATTTTCGCTTAAGTAATTACATGCCGAGCTATCAATTGAACTATACTTATTATAAATGAAAATAAAAGACTCTTTATCAGCAAATTAATATGAAACCGTTAGCTTTCAAGATAAACATGTAAAAGGATTAAACAAAATTAGGAAATAACCAAATTGCGATTAGCAGGGGAAGTAGAAGAGTAACGCTCATGAACAAGAGTATGGATTGAAGAAACAGCCAGTTTGAATGATTTTTTTTCCCTTGCTGTTTTTGCAACAACTGAAGCTCGTCTACTAGAGAATCGGTTGAAGACATCCTCGAAATTTGAAATCAATTTATTTGATTTTATTTTGATAAGATAATTGGGGAGTGTGATTTCCTATAAAGAAATTTTCGTGCTGAAAGGGAAAACATGTTGTAGCTGAAATTCTTTGTAACTGCCTGAATGCTGAATATTTTGCAAGATCCATAGGTGATTAATCTTTATTAATAGTTTGAGTAGAGTTGCAATTTTGTGATCCAACTGCGAAGTTCCAAAAAAAGAAAATGCCCTCGATATATAGGCAGAAGTCACAAGTTAGAATCTCAATAATGGCAAAAATTAATAATTATTTTTAGTTGTCGGTTTGGAATAATATTAAAGTTATAGGTTGAAATCTCGACTACTTTTCACTTTTTTTTGAGGAGATACATTGTTGTAGTGAGGTCTTAGAATCAATCCCTATTGCCATTAATTAACCATATTCAAAGAAAAATTAAAAAGATAGAGAAGTTTTGTTCAACATAAAGTGATTTTAGGCTCCGTTTGTTTAAATGTTGAATTCTGGTTGCTGAAGTCTGAAGTTTGAATGCTGATGGTTGAATGCTAAATTCTGAATAATCATTTACTTGTTTGTTTGCATTCAGCATGCAGAACAAAATTCATCATTCAGAATTCAGAACAAAAAATAAACAGGAAAAATGTTCTGAATAATTTTGTCCGAATAAATGGCTTTATTTAGAACATTGACAAAAAACAAACAAACATGAAAAGGTCTGATTTATAAATCAGAAGTTTGATTCAAAACTTCTGATTAAAAACAAACACCTTAGTACTAATGCTTATAAAAACACAATGCAAAAAAAGGATGATAAAAATAGTTTGAAGTGACGAATATGCATTAATATACAAACAAACATAAGTTATTATCTTGGTAAAAAAACATACCAATCATTCATTATATTAAAGTACATGTAATATAAATTATTATATTGATAAAAATTTAGAGTAATTTTTGAATGTGGATGCCTTTATATCCACATTTGTTTCCATTTAATGGATATTATATTCTTTCATTTTTTGAATATGGATACTAATGAATTTTGAATTTTTCGATTATCCATTCACATGCCTAGAAATAGCCTGGTACCAAAGTGGATGACCTTAGGTACGAGGCATATTAGCCCCTAACCAAATTCAACATAATTTACCATTAGCAGGATTGAGACAAGGTTGATATATATTATATACTACGCCTACTGTTAATGGTTCATCCATCTTAAACCCAAAAAAACAAAGTTGAAAGATGACTATAATAGTAAAATCACACTCTACGCTGACACTCATATAATATCATGTCTAAAAGTGACATAAGTGAGAAGTCATGCCCATCCAGACATGTATTGTGAGTGGTATTCATTCAGATGGCTAATTAGAACAAATCCGTACAAATAAAATACAAAAGTATAAAACATAATAAATGATTAGGTATAATAAATAACTGAGTACCTTTTACCTTAATATGGTTATGTAAACCATCTGCCCTAAGTAACAAACACACTAATCACACTCTCACTAACACATACACGTTAAAACAATATACATCATTACTATCATTACCCCAAGAATTATAATAGTAGATCCCATCATTACCAGATCCAAAGTGATCACTGTTACTCAGTAGAGTCTGTTTATCGACTTAGCTCGTGAGTAGGTTACTCTATCTCTGTTTCTGGTACTTATAGCATATCTTGTTTCATTGGACTAAGGCTTTCTTGTCATATTGGAAAGGTCATTTGACTTGACAAAACTACCGAGGGACGTGAATGTTTCAAGAATGCTAAGGTCCTTATTGAGGTGAACCCAAAGCAATCCCTACCATGGCTGTTATGGTAACGGTAAATTTACCACTACCATACCATTATCAATCCCTACCATCGGTCATCAATTTTGAGCGAAATCGGTATATCAATTTAATCGGTATGGAAGGGGTAAATTTAACATTTTTTGCGGTAAATCATTGGTAACATTTTTTTTTAAAGCCAACGGTAACAGTAAATTTACCAGTCAATTTATAACACATGAATATACATGTAATATGCTTTATTATAGACATTTAGAACCGAGCAAATGATTAAATTAAGAGCAAATAATGCTAACTATACTTATTTTATTTCTTATTAATGTCTTTTAGTAAGTAACACTATAAATTCATTATAATACAAAAATATGTTAAGTTATTGACTTTTCAAAAAAATCATCGTTACCAGTGTAACAGCTACCAGTTTATCGATATAACAACCTTCGGTATACTAGCATATCAGTAACGGTAAGCAATTTTAGTTTATCAGTAAAATGGTACAGTAACGGTATTTGCATAATGGTAATAGTAACCATTACCATAACAGCCCTAATCCCTACCGTCTACAATCTCATTTCTCCTTTTGGAAGGCAAAGAGGCCTTTGTCGACATTTTGTACGGTTGGAGGCCTAATATTCGTAACCTTTGTAGATTTACTTAGAATAAAGGATTGGGTATTGTTATTAACACTCCAGAGTTGGATATGAGGAAGCCATTTTTTCAAAAAGATTTTTTTACTACCGAGGTACTAACCAAACTATTCTCCTCATAAATTTGTAATCTAATTGACTTAATTACCCTTTCTTTTATTTACCTTAAATTTTTCCCTTAATCATCGTTAACCTTAATCCAAAGTCGTTCATCAAATAAAGAGATTCAACCCATCTCTAGATGAAATTGCAAATATGAAAGAGACGGTGTTGAATTCTTACTCAAGAAAACATTCAACATGCAGACTTTGTTGAAGAAAATGATACAAGCTGATTATGATCGACCAAAATTTAACTATAATTTTAAACCCTGACTTTTACCGTATTTCAACATGCAGACTTTCTCAACAAATTTTGTATCTGATTTTGATGATCGGTTTGAATTTTTTTTTCTCCTACTATTTTCTTTTGAAGAGACGGGAGAATGAGAGAATAAATGAATTGTTGATAGTTTTGATGCTTTCACTAAGGGCAAAAGAGGTAAAAATATATATTTTATTGATTGGATATGTTCCCTCGTAACAATTTATTTTGTATGGAATGCTCGTAAAATAAATTTGACTCCTCATATCCAAAACCGAAGGGTCAATAACACCCTACCATATAAACAACTGAGGAAGCACTCTTCCAGGAGCAGCAGGGTTTAGTTTTGCTGAAGTAATTACGTGAAAGTTAATAAATCACGGAGCTATCAATTGAACTATAATTATTATAAATGAAAATAAAGCAGACTTCAGTAAAACAATATGAATAAAGTTCCTGTTCTGGTTTCACTAAGGGACAGACTCACGGAATAAGACCTATATCAGCAGATTCATATGAAAGTGTAAAGTTTCAAAATAAACATGTAAAGGATTAAAAGTAATTAGGAAATAACCAAATTGCGATTAGCAGGGGAAGCAGAAGGGTAACGCTCGCAAACAAGAGTATGGATTGAAGAAACAGCCTGTTCGAATGATTGTTTTTTCCCAAGCTGTTTTTGCAACAACTGTAGCTCGTCTACTAGAGAATCCGTTGAAGACATCATCGAAATTTGAAATTGATTTACTTGATTTTGTTATGGTTCGATAATTGGGGAATGCGAACCCCTATAAAGAAATTTTCGTGCAGTAGGGAAAGAAATTTTCGTGCAGAAGGGGAAAGCAGGTGCAGGCGAAATTCTCCATAACCCCCTAAATATTCGCAAGATTAGGAGACTAATAAATGAGAGAATATAACGATTTCAGCGAAATACAAAGTAAAAAACCTTCTATATTATTTTTTAATAATAATGGAGACGGGTTTAATTTAGCATTCTATTTATTTGTTTGATTCTGGTTTAATCTAGTATTTTGTTTTATTTGATGTTATACTAATATAGCATTCAATGTTATACAGACTAAATTCTAAATTTACCTCATTTAGACTAAAATCGGGCTTGGGTTAAACTAATCCCCCTATTATTATTTTTTATTGAGCTAGGCCAGTTTTCAGAACTTATAACAAATTTAAACCACTTTTCAAACTAATTAGAGTGGATATAAGGATCGGATGCTTATTTGAGTATTCCATACTGTTAGTACCTTAGGTATTGGTTTTGATGATAACAACTATAAGACATTATATAAAATATATATACTAACGTTTTATCAAGACACACACACACACACACACACACACACACATATATATATATATATATATATATATATATATAATGCGGGATATTAGACATATGTTGATTAAGAAGACTGTACGGTATCAAGAGTAGATTCAAAATGTTGATATAACGTTTCAAAAGTTCAAGAATGAAGACTCATGAGTATTGAAGAGTTCAAGATATTCCAAATAAGTTATAGAGTCATAAAATTTATGTTAAAACCTTGGTAGCATTTTCCTAATCTCTCTCGCCTTCTCTAATTTTGTTTTAAATTGTTTTCAAATATTCTGTTTTTTAAATAATCTTTTCAAAATATTTCCCAAAATGATTTTTCAATCTCTTACTTATAGAGATATCATTTTAGTCTTTTAAGTTTATATATATATATATATTGAATTTTTGTTTATATTTTAATAAGTTATAAGTATATTAATTTATATATATATATATATATATATATATATATATTGAATTTTTGTTTATATTTTAATAAGTTATAAGTATATTAATTTATATATATATTATTGAATATTCTTATTAAATCTTTCAAAATTATTTTCTAAAGTTTTATTAAGTTATATTTTGATTAAAATGTGTATAAACTATATTTAAATGATTCTATAAAGTATCAAAATATTTTACAAAGCAACAGATTTTCAAAATAATATTTTTAATGTGTTTTTCAAAATACAAAGGGATATGTCGACATAGTGGCCGTAAAACGCAAAATTCAAATTTGAATGAAAGTGTCTTTTCGTCGTATCTCTTCACGAATGGACATGACCGTTGTTTTCCTATATATACCAAACTTCTAAATGAATTTTCATTAACTACTTTCTTACTTTTCTCTCCTTTTTCACTCTTTTGATTTCTAAATCAATTTTTACCAAAACTCGCCGAAATTCAACCAGAATCAATTCAATTATTACTAATTTAATTCTCCTTCTTCTACTCCCTGATTTCTCTCATCTCTCTCATGATCAAAGTGTTATTCAAGAGTTATAGGATCAATTGTAATCAAGATCGATGATCTGAGTCTGTAAACTTTATCAAATCATACTCTTATACTTTGTGGTGTGCTTGGTATCCCTGAAATCCAAGTAAGTGTGATTGTAGCCTGTTAAAATCAATTGGGTGTGCTTAGCCGCCCGTAAATCTAGCGGGTGAACTTGTAACTTGTAAATCAAGTGACTCTACCCAAAGGTCGAGATTCTGGAGGTGTGTCTCGTAGCCTTGAAATCGAGATTGTATTTGCATTTACTAGTTGAAAAAGAATATGTATAAGGAATCGTGCGGGACTGGATGTAGGGTAAGTCCGAACGAGTATAAAATCTTAGTGCGTTCTTTTCTTTTTACTTTTACTGCATTTACTTTTATATGTACTTTAATTCTGTGATTGTTAATTACATCATTCCAAGTAAAAACTTAAAGAATTTGAAAAATATTCATATAATCCATTAAACACTATTCACCCCCTCCCCCCTCCACCCTCTAGTGTTAGTTTAGCCTTAAGATCTCTATTCCGCCGACTCACATTTGATATCAGAGCATTGGTTTTCAAAGTGTTCATCATTTGATTTTTGAAAAAGTTTAAATGGCTACCAACACTAGTGATAGTATTGTTAGTAACACAGTTAATACACTTATTAGTACCTCATTTGTCGAAGGACGATCCATTGCTAGACCTCCACATTTTAATGGCAGTAATTACAAATATTGGTCATGTAGAGTGAAAATTTATTTACAGTCAATTGGGTTTAGACACTTGGAATATCACACAAACTGAGTACACTGAACCTGAGACAAATTTTACACAATGGACTGCTGACCAAAAAACAGTTGCACAAAGTAACTTTAAGGCTATGAATATATTATTTTGTTCACTAGATAGAAATCAATTTAATAGATTGTCTATATGTAAGTCTGCATTTGAAATTTGGAGAACATTACAAGTTACACATGAAGGGACAAGTAAGGTCAAACAGACCAAAATTTACATGTTAACAAACCAGTTTCAATTATTCAAAATGAGTTCATATATGATATGTATAGTAGATTCCAAGATATAGTACACTTACTTATAGCACTAGGTAAAAGTTTTTTAAAGAGGATCAAGTTAGAAAAATCCTCAATTCACTTACTCCTGAATGAGATCAAAAGACTCTTGCAATCAAAAAGGCTAATGACATTATCACTCTAAAAATTGAAGAGTTAATTGGCAATTTATTGTCTTTTGAAGGACATATGTAGGGCAAGAGAGAATGCAAAGCAATAGAGAAGAAATCTATAGCATTTAATGCAATGACGAATAATCTAGACTCAGATAGCGATGAAGATGAAGAAATTGCTTTAATGATAAGGAATTTCAAAAAATTTCTTAAATATAGGAAGATGAACAATTTCAAAAGAAATGACAACAAAAATCCAGGAAATGGAAGTGGAAACGGAAATGACATTAGATGCTATAAAAGCAATGACCCTGGTCATTTAAAATGAGACTGCCCGCATCTCGATAAACTAAAAACTACACCAAATAATGATTCATCCAGAAAACGAAGAAGAGCCTGTACTGCAACGTTAGACGATTCATATACATCCTCAAGTGATAATGAATCAGATACAGAATTCGCTAACATGTGCTTCATAACAATACATAATTCAGACTAAAATTGTGAAATAGATCAGAAGAAGGTATGCTTTTAATATATCGAAAGTTTTTTAATTTCTTGAATAATTTGTCTTTTTTAGTTGCTTTATTGGTTATTAGGAATATCCTATAGATTGATAATAATATTGGTTAAATATTGTATGTGATTATATTTTGAATATAAATATTTTATATATTTTAATAATAAAATAGCAATATAAAATATATTTAAGATTATAAATAGGTCTATATAATATAATAGGATAAAGGTAAACAAAAATCCTTTTTGAAAATTTTGACCTATCTGTCGACACAGCCCACGAGCATATGTCGACATATGTATACAAATTTTGAATTTCAATTTCAAATTCAAAATTTGAATTTCCCTTCACTTTTTCACCAACTTATATGTTCTGAAAAGTTGCTTTTTGACCAGAGAACAAGTTCTTTGATTCTCTATTTACTTACTTTATCTTCATCCATTCATTTCTCAATTTCATTTTCAAATTCAAAAATCGTAAACTCTCTTATCTCTTCAAACTATTCTTCAATGGCATCCTCAAGCAATACTAAAGAAACCATGAGGCTTTCTAAGAAAATAAAAGAATATCTTTTCAATGATCAAGAAGCCATTCAAGCCTATATTAAGTATTTATCTTTCGGAAAATTCTTTCTTGGAAGATTTGCTATTTTTGAGATTTTCCTACTTATAATTTTTTCAATCTTTATTTGCAAAATGAAATTCTTGGTTTAATTTATGCTTCTTAAATTGATTTTGTTTGTTATTCAAAATTAGTAAAGATGTTTTACACAAATTTAAAAGTAAAGTTTTATGATTGTAACATCTCAGATTTTCGCGTTCGGAAATCGACATCCATACTTTACATCGTACTCGAATGCCGTAGATTCGACCGTTCAAATCCGAGTCATCGGAGCTTATAACACAATTAAGTAAATAACACAACGGAAGAAAAAGAATAATACATTGATATACAATATCTGATACAACAGAGTGATACAATGAATATCAATATACATCAGAGATATGATACAAGGTTTCACCTAGATAAGCAAGACTGGTGTGAGTAACAAAAACAGTTTGTCTTTAAAACAAACAGCAGAGAATTTTAAAGTCAATTCGCAATACTTTTGGAAAATGAAACTACCATAAGGCCTCCCGCACACACACAATGCAAACGCAGAATCTGAGGAGATTTCTCCTTATGATAGTCAAAGATGCTTACTACATAAACAAAACATTTTGATATTATTATTAATGCATAGTGTAGAAAACATTTCGAAAGTAGAATATAAATCTTAGCCAACATAGACATTTTGAACTATGCCTACTATAGCTACCATCTAAACAGTGGTGACCACCATAAGTAAATGGCAGGTTCTACAACTAATACCGTACAAAGTTCGTATTGGGAGATGGATTTCCAACAAATGGTCAGGCTAAGGAACTTCCTATGCCACGAAGGAACGCCTCTGGCTGGACGCTCCGTGTGACGCCCCACCTCTATACTCACAATAACAAAGGTTATTATAAGGAATAACGTCTGCTATTGCGAAAAATAAGGCTTGTTAGAAGCGACCATCCGTAAGTTATGCCTTAGACGAGTATTAATTACATCGATAGGAGTTGTATACATTACTCCCAAAGATATATATTCAATCCAAATCTAAAACGAAACTACGGTGGCTTAAGAAAATCCAGAACAATTCATAATAACAATAACACAGATAGTATAATCACATCAAAATAGAAATATCAAATATATAGCGGAAGACAAGTCTGAATACATGCTACAACAATCGATAGTTCACATGAACCGATACATATACATATCCATCAATACATACATAAGATGAGGACTAATAAACCAAAAGAACTCCTCGAAGGCTAGACAAAAGATGATGCGAAATCCCAAAAGCTGAAGCTGCTACTGAATCAGAGATAGAGATTACCCTGAAATGACTCGGTCTGACCCGAGTATTATTTAAAAGAAAATAATAAACGGATCAGTCTAATTTATTCTCAGAAATAAGTGAATGATAAACAACACTTAAACAAATAATTATAGTCTCGAATGAGACTATACAGCATAAATAATCAGCATAGTTTAAATGAAGAAATCTCAATTTAAACTCCATCAAAATCAGTTTTCAAATTCACAATTGAATTTAAAACAGCAATACGCAAATTTATAATCTCAGATGAGATTATACACAAACTCAACTTCCAAATTCATAATTGAATTCAAAGCAGCAATTCCCAAAATCTAGAAATCAAAACAGATAACTAGAAAATCAACAGTCATAAAATCTAGAAATCAAAACAAGATAACTAGAAAAATCAGCAAAAGAAGTGGATCGATCCCAGCAGATGGCGAGTTTTAGCTACGCCGCACGTGCATCTCAGATGGCCGAAGCCTACCAAGTACTATAAATTTTTGGCGCCCATCAGATGACCCGAAGGTCCGCAGAGTGACCCGAAGGTCTAGTACTGATAATTGACCCGAAGGTCCATCAGATGACCCGAAGGTCCAGCAGAGTGACTCGAAAGCCCAACAAAATCATCAGAATCATCAAACAGCAGATGTTTCAATTAACGAGTCCGGAGTTAACCGAAATAGTAAAAATATGGTTCCATACTTCGCACTTTTGCTAAATCGTTTAAATCTCTTCATCGTTTCCTTGAAAGTGCAAAATTGTGTATTTTAAATAAATAACATTTTACATTCTCAAACGGACAAGTCCGGAATTAAGCGAATCAGTAAAAGTGAGGGTTCATAGTCCTCAATTTTGCTGAAGCGTTTAAATCGCTTTCTTATTCTTTTGAAAGCGTAAACTGTAAAATTTTTGGAAACACTTTTATTTCAAAACGATTTTTAAAATACATGATTAAAACAACATTTGTAGCAATTTCGACGAGAAAATTGCGCTTCACAAAACACCGTAAAAACGGATACCAAATCAGCATTGCGGGATAACCGCCTTAAAATTCACTTTAAATTGACGGCTATTGAAGTAAAAAATAACAGTAATTTTTATTTGTCAAAATACCATCAAAACAACACGCTTTCAAAAACATTTTAGCGGCGTGCAAATTCCGTTGCAAAAATAACGGCAACAAAATACGCTTTAAAACGTAATGTCGGTTCAATGTAAACAATTCACTGGTCTACACTACTAATATGTACGAACAAATATAGGGTCTGGACACAGATTACACTTTGCACTTAGTTCCAACAAAATGTGTTCAATTGCACTACATTTAACGGCAACAAAATAACACATAGACTGACAAAGAACGCATGCAATTAATGGCAAAGCAAGGGATGTGATATATTTCAAGGTACAGGGGACGAACGAAAATTAAATGTTTTGGGTAACCTTAGGCAACTCACGTTTGAAACACGGGGACAATTTTATTTACTAAAATGTGGCTAAACACGTCCCCTATTGGAATATTAACACTCACGCACAAATGACCCAGATTAAAATTTTCAAAGAACTTGACTTAAATTTCATAAAGTCTAGGCTTGCATTAATATGTGCCACACGTTACATCCTGGGCATGATTTTTCATGAATGCATGTCACTTTCATGCACAAATGGAATAAAAACAAAGTAAATGACCTGGCCAGCTTTTGTGAAATACTCTAAATAACCTTCGTGACTAGGTTTGTACGCACTTTAAAAAGATTACAGAATAGCATGTAAAATTTTCCCATACATACGAGATTAAATGCGCAAACTAAAAGAAGGTAGGATATGCGTACGCGAATGATCAGGAACTCAATATAATTTGCATGCATTAATTACACTCGAACACGTGTTAAAGCTTGTATTAAAATTTCTTTGCATAAACCAGAGACAGGTGCACAAGAAAATATAAATAAGGTGATCCTGGCAAAGTTAACATGTGCGCACGAATTATGTGTAACCTGGACACATTTTCAAAGCAATTCAATTAAATAAAACTCATGTTCCAACTACAGACCATACGCACGCAAGTTTCAAAAAAAAAAACTAGAAGTGTGAGTATAAACTCACCTCTACTGGTTTTGAATACAGTTAGAACCGGAGATGCAAGCAAGCAAAAGAATTGTGGAAGTTGCCATTAGAAGTCTTCTCAGAGCTCTGCTTGAAGAGTGAAAAAAGAATTTGCAGTTTATTCTTTTCTTCAAATGGCATAAGCCAAGGAAATGAGTACTGAGAAGTGTTTTGGGTACACATTCATTTAATGCAACGTACAGTGATAGTGCTTGGCTACACACTAGACGTGGCAAAGTAAAGCAAAGTTTCAATTTGCTTCTTACAATAATGTGTTCACCCTTTGCTTTTCTCCTCTGTTTACTTGACTGACAGCAATGCAACGATAAAAGAAAAATGTAAAATATACACTATACTCTTTTTTTCTTTTCAACCTCACTGCATTTCTGTACACTTTGCATTTATAAAAAGAATGCGACAAACAGTGTACTAAGATTGATATGAGAATTGTTATTTTAGGACTAGTTTGAACTAGTGTCTGAAACTAAACAACTACTACGTTCTCACTTGCTCACTGCAGTTACTGGAACAAGTGAATTTCAGTCATTTCACTCACACCACATACTCCGCTAACTTTATTATGTTCTCTCTTTGTAATAAAGTTTGCTAAAAGGCTAAATGTGATATAAAAAGAATGGATTTTTGCACGCAGGAACTATAGTTATTGCACTTCCTGTATGCACTGTTCATTATATCAACTACGATATAAATGTAGTGACAGCAACGTGAAGTGAATAAAAGTGTAACGCAATTCGACCGACTTTGCAATTTGAATTGCATCAATATATTTTTTTTAAAATTTTAATTTAAAAATTTCAGTTTAAAATATTTTCTCCGACCGTAACTCAAAAATCACGTTCGTTATCGATTTTTAAATTATTTAATACGACGGTAAAAATTACAGTCGTTACACTCCGAGAGACAACCTGCTCTCTGCCAAACAAGACCGGCTACCCCCCTTCCCGGGGAATATACAAAACCTCAGATATGCCACCCCCGGTCCTTTGGGACCTTTATCGAGCTCTCGGTAACCAACATCACACATAATAAATAAAGTGCGTCCACACGAGTAAGTATCTGGGCTCCATACCATGATACTACCCTTTTCCAGAAGGAATGGTCTTACCCTAGGGAAGCTACCCCTGAAACCTTGCCGCATCTTTCCTGTTTCGACCATTTCCGGGTTGTGAGGTCTGACGAAGTCTCGTCCACAAAACTACGCTTTTTCACAAAGCCACGCTTTAATCACAAATGATCAATAAATGATCATCACACAGCAACACTCAGCATGCCACATCACCAAATTGGGAATATAACGCTGATAAATTTCAACTACATAACCTCTGAGCTCGTACGTCTCAGAGAAGGGTGTTAAGCTAAGAGAATAAATTCTCCGCCACCAAACAGAAATGTATTTGAAAGAAATCAGCTTTATATCTCAAAATGTAATGTCAGACATGTAACCATACAAGTCTGTTCCAGGTTCGAACAGAACCGAAGGCACTTCTTACGAAGCCCTTGCAAATCTGGATAATTTCCTAATCACGTCCGGACTTCCCGTCACTAAGGGTGATAAAACCTCTATATCGGAGATCAGCCGATGTAGAGTAACTCGACGGTAATCCTTCCATTTTCAAAAATATCCAGTCTTCAACACCGGTCATCAAATGCCATCCATTACGACGTATCACATATTCGGAATGGGTTATACGACCCAAAGGTCCTTTCCCAGCTAACCGAATAGTGAGCGAAATATTTAAAACATATGGATATGGGATTTCAATTAAGTCACAACTTAATAATTTAAAACTTTCTTTCAAATAGTTTAAACAAATTACCATTTTCAAATCTTTTAAACAAAAAGGTTCAATTCAAAAAGTTAACCCCATTCAAAAAGATCCATTCATGGATTTCAAAACAATTTCCATTTCAATTGAATTAACTCGTTAAATCTTTAAGTCAAGATTTAACTTATAGCTTTCAAAACTCGTTTCCAAAGATTCATTCATAGCCTTTCAAAACAATTTTATTTCAAGTTGGATTAACTCATTCGGTCTTTGAATCAAAGACTCATTTCATAGTTTTCAAAACATTTCAATTTCATTTCAAGTTGGAACCTTTCAACACAATTTAGAAATCCTTTCTTAAGATGAAAGCTATTATTATTTGAAAGCAAGTAGTTTTCGTTTTGGAAAAATCCAGTTATATTTACACGAGTTAAAACCCTTAAATTAAATTCAAATTCCCAAATCAAAACCTTTAAAACGGTTTAACCCATATATAACTTGTACAGCATCTTTAATCCCTAGTTTCAAATCATAGGATTCAATTTCAAACTTGAATTCAAATTTAAATCAAATTATTTAAATTTTCAAAACTCGATTAAGTTATTCAAAATAACTTTTATCTTTGAAATTCCATTTCGAAAGCTTTTCATTTTAAACCCAAATTTCTAATTTCAAAATCAATTGAAATTAAAATTTCAATTTCAAAACATTGAATTTAAATTATCTGTGATTTAACCAATTTTCACGTGAAATCCATATTTGTGTGTGTAACAGTGTAGTCTAGGGGTTTTACACAGTAAAAGTGTCACATCATCAATCAGCACAGATCAAATACGACAATATATTCGATAAGCAATATAAAGTATAACGCTTATCTTTCATCACAGATCACAGATATATATATATCACAGATAATAAATTACATCACAGGTAATTAATTACATTACTGATCACAACACAAATCAGTATATGTCACAAAGAATCAACATCAGGGATATCAAACAAATCAGCATCCAATAAAGTCTAAACATCCATAAATAGGGTCAATTTAATTATCTGATGGGTTTTAATCAGATTAATTTCTATGGATAATTTGCTAATTATGGTAAATTAACAATCAATTAATACAAAATATTTAATAAATTATCTTTTAAATAAATCATTAATTAATTCTTCATTAATAATTAATCCTTAATTTATTATCTTCAATCAATTACAATGATTAATTAATTACTCCTTAATTTATGATCATTTCTTAATAAATTACACTAGTTAATTTATCACATTATCCTTCAATTGATTTTTTTGCTTAATCACTTGATTAAATCAACTTTAATCATAAATTAATATCTAATTAATAATCCTTGGCTTATAAATAATTTCATTTTGATTAATTAATCCTTAAACCTTAATTAATGATTTTAAACCTTTAATTACTTATTTAACTAACCCAAATCATTAATAAATTAATAAATAAATTATTCATTTTAATTAACTTAAGACAAATCTCATTCTTATTAGTTATTGACTTTCCGCTCACAAATATGTTGAAAACTGTTATTTTCAAATTTATATTTAAATTTCATTTTAATTCCTAGATTTAAAATGAAACCTTATTTATTTATTTATTTATTTTAAATACTTCAAAGTAAAATAAACAAGTTTAAAATTTTAAAATCTTATTTATTCCTAACTTAAGTGTTCAAACTAAACTTCAGTTATGTTGAACTTTAATTTTTAACACAGTTAAACTTTTGCTTTTGAACTTTAAAATTCAGTTTTAAATTCAAAATAAAAATAGGATACAACATTTCTACCCGAGACACCCCTGTTCCTGCTCCGAGACCAACCCCTATCGTCTTCGAGTAACCACTCGAGTCACACATGCGAAAACCCTGTTCTCACCCAGCTAACCAAAATACCCAGTAACTTCTTCTTCCTAACTTCACAACCTCAGGCACAAACTATCACGCGTGCACGTGCACGGTGGTTTGCCGCGACTCCGGGAACCCTCTCTGCCACCCACAAACCACAAATCGATCACCAACTCGAGATCAAAACCCAGTTTTTCGAAAAAAATCGAAATCGAAAAAAAAACACCTGTAGCTTGAACCATAACTCGAACAACCCACTGAAATACGCCTTGACCCTCGAACGCCAGCCACCAGGGGCGACGCGATTCCGGCTACACCTCACCGTTAACCTCCTCTACACCTCCCAGAATTGTGTGTCACTCGATCACTCCACGGTGATGCCATCAAGAAATTACAGAACACGAAAAAAAACTGGAACCCAAACCCTATTTTTGATCCAATCCAAAAATTCTTGCATTCGAAATTTTTTCTAATAATTTTCCTATATTCGAGAATAATCAAACTAACTCCTCAACAAATTCCAACAATTAAAATTTGTTGAGCAATTAGAAATTGAATAAAAAGTAAATTCGATTCATTTAAGGACTACACCTTGTATACTAATCTAAAAATCATCATTTCTGTTTTAAAAATCCTACTTTGGTATGTTTAATCAAGATGTGAAAACAAATTAACAATTTAAATTATTCGAATTTTAACATATGTTTTCCTTTTTACGGTGAAACTTAAATAAACTAAAGCCATGTTCCTCAGTCATGCTTTAAACCATTTTCAGGTTTTGATTTTAGTGTAAACAAATTTATTTAGTTTAAAAATCATAGTTTAAAATGATTTGTATGAAGGAGTATTTGTTTTCTCTGCATTTCTTTACTCTGTGACCAAATAAATAGAATAACAGATCATATACAGATGCCCAGTGCAAACAGAAAATATCTTGATGAGAGCAACATACATACCATACATGCATATATTCCCAGTAGATACCATAAGATACATTTTCTTTTCAAATCAATTAGCATGTAACCAAAATCACTTACTTAAATTTCTTTAAAAGTAAAGTTACTCACATGAAGTAGGAAGGAAGACAGAGTTTTGCCTGTAGTCAGAAAGCTCCTGATGGTTTTCTAAAATAAGAATGAAGCCTGGCAACTTTTCTTCCTTTAATCTCTTTTTCTGTTTTGTTTTTATTGAATGAATTGAACTTGTTTAAGATTTAAGATGATGCTTGCTTTAGATTCTCTACTGAGAAGGGTCGAAACTGAGATGGATGTTTTTGATATATAGGAGATGTATGCAGGCTTGCATTTCTTTGCTGGTACAAGTGATACCATATCTTGTACAGGGTGATAGTATTTTTTTTGTTATAGGCATGGCTGATATGTATTGGAGGTATGGCCTTACATACTTGACTAGATTTGCATTAATGCCTTGTTCCCTTTATTGTTTACAAGCATGTTTGTTTGATGTTGTAAATACATATATCCCTAGTTTGTATTCCATGTTGTATTGTGGTTTTGCTGCTTGATATATATTTACTCTTTACTTTATTTTACTTGTGTTCTTGTTTTACTCGACTGATGTATTGTTTTATCTTCTTGTTTACATATTTTATTTACAACTTTGCTTTGTCATATGAATACATTTCAAATCATATTTGAATGCATATTGTTCTTTTCTTTTGCAATATAAATGAATTAAATGTTGTTATTTTTATCTTATATATTTATATTATTTGTTTCATATTTTAAATGTATTTTATTTTCTTTATATCTTATTATTTTGTAGTATAAATAAATCTCTATTTTATTATGTTGTTAGATTTTTAGTTAATATGTTTACTTTGTTTGTTGGTACATAATTTATTGTCATCGTTTGTCACATTATTTTAATTACTTAATAATTTCTATTTTATATAACTAAAATTTGTTTCAAATATTTGTTCGAAACAAACACTTATTCGTTTTGGGGAAACTCGAATCTATTTACCGATTTCAATTAATTTTACAAATTTTATTCAAAAATTTATTTAATTATCAATTTAAATTAAATTAAAATCTAGGGTCGTTACAATGATGGTAGAGAAGAAGAAGTTTGGAGTAGTATCAAAGGGACACAAATTGTTTTAAATTGTGAACTTTTGAGTCACATTTTTGGATGTAAATCTAGTGGAATGGACCTTTCATCTTTTTAAATTGATTTTCAAAATCTTAAAGTAAGTCATGGTATTTTCGAAAGTGATGATGATTTTGAATTTAAAAACAAAAAGATGCATCCAAAAGCAAGAATTTTAAGCCTTCTTTTGCAACAAAGTGTCATTCTAGAATGGGTAATTATAATAACCCGACTCAAAAAGTTTCCAAAGCTCTTTCCGCAATTTATGGTCAATACGACATAAATTGGTCTTAAGTCATTTTGGATGAACTTTTCTTAAGAATCTTTCTGAACATGAAAACATGCTATTTCATGGTATGTATCTTGCTCGTGTTTTCAATTATTTTGGTGTTGACCTTAAAGGAGAGGAAATAATTTCTCAAAAAATATTTAACAAGGCCAACATTTCACTTATGCATATTCACCCTTTTTCGAGCCTTATGAAATGCTTGCAAAAAAGGAACAAAGGTTGGCTTGGGAAGAAGAGCATGAAATAAGAGAAGAGGAGGAAGAGGAAGTGGAAGGTGAGGAAATGGAAGTCGAGGAGGAAGAACAAGAAGAGGAGGATACTTCTTTGGAAAACATCAATATGCCACCAAATCCATCCAACAAAGATCTTCTCAAAATCAAGAGAAAATCATCCATAACCAAAGGAAGCTTAAGAAATCGTTTTCAAAGAGATTTACTTCAATTTCCAACAAAATGGATAAATTCTTTGGAAAGATCATTCGCAAGCTTAGTGATTCTTCTTCATCTTCATCTGTATCTTTCTAGTTGTTTGTTTAAACTATCCTTGTATTTGGATTTTCTAGTTTTAATTTATGTTGAATCTCATGTATCTTTCTTTTATTTCTTGTACTCATCGTTATTATCAATGTAAATTCTATTTTTTACTGTTATATGTTGTCAACTATCTCGAGAAAGTCATACAAATATAATAGTATAAGCCAAATACAATAGAAAAGTAAAACAAAGTTGGTTTGAAAATTTCTGCATATATGTCGATATATCCTAGATATGTATGTCGACATACAACGATAATTTTTCAAAAATCTTTAATTTTGAAAATTGAATGGACATCAAATGTCTCTTCATTTTCAACGATTTTTTGCTCCTTTAAATAATTGTTAAGACCATAGAATCATTATTTTCTACTCTCTTTCTTCTTATTTTGCATTCCTAAAACTCTAAAACCAAAATAATGGCTTCTCCTATCCAATAACTAACCGAAAACCTCGAACAAATCTTGAATCTTTCAAGAACATTCTTACTTTCATCCTAAGAAACCAGAGGCACTTAGAATTAAGTCAAATATAATGTAGATGATCAAGGAGCAAGAAAGGCATTTCGACACGATTCGGTAAATGATATATGCCTTGAACAAAGAAAAACAACCACCAATCTAGAGTGTACCATCAACAATGATGATGAAGATTGGGATATTATCAAAGCGGATCTAATCTTTAGCGCTGATGGATGAGTTGAAGTTCCTCGAAATGTCTAGTTTAAATAGGTTTGATTGTGTATAAATAATAATACTTGATTTATTTTGGATTTGATTGGTTTTGATTTGTGTGGATTTGTTTGAATGTTGTGTGACATAAACTTTGTTTGATTGGATGAATATTTGGATTGATCATTTCATGATTATCTAATTTTATATATCACTTATTGTTTTTATATAATCTTTCTTATCATCATTATATATAATTTTTATACATATTTTACTTAGGAAAGTTAGAATTAGGATTATAGTAAGAGTTAGTGTTAGATTTTAATTTTAGGAAGTTATTTTTTATGGGGAGAAATGTATAAAATCTAGGATAGATTAAGGGGGAGTTTTGTAACCCAGAAGGAGTTATAATATATTTTATATACAGAACTGTCCTCATCAAAAACGGGGAGATTGTTAGTACCTTAGGTATTGGTTTTGATGATAACAACTATAGGACATTATACAAAATATAAATACTAATGTTTATCAAGATATATATAGTATATAGTGCAGGATATTAGACAAGTGTTAATTAATAAGACTGTACAGTATCAAGAGTGGATTCAAGATGCTGATATAAAGTTTTAAGAGTTCAAGAATAAAGACTCGTGAGTATTGAAGAGTTTAAGATTTTATGATATTCCAGATAAGTTACAGAGTCGTAGAATTTATGTTAAAACCTTGATAACACTTTCCCGATCTCTCTCGCCTTCTCTAATTTTGTTTTAAATTATTTTTCAAATATTCTGTTTTTAAAATAATCATTTCAAAATATTTTTAAAATGATTTTTCAGTCTCTTACTTATAAAGATATCATTTTAGAGTTTTTAAGTTTATATATATATTGAGTTTTTGTTTATATTTTAATAAGTTATAATTATATTAGTTTTTATATATATTATTGAATATTCTTATTAAATCTTTCAAAATTATTTTCTAAAGTTTTATTAAGTTATATTTTGATTAAAATGTGTATAAACTATATTTAAATGATTCTACAAAGTATCAAAGTATTTTACAAAGCAACAGATTTTCAAAATAATATTTTTAAAGTGTTTTTCAAAATCTAAAGGGATATGTCGACATATACTATCCATGTACGTTGACGTGGTGGCCGTAAAATTCAAAATTCAAAATTGAATGGAAGTGTCTTTTCGTCATATCTCTTCGCGAATGGACATGACTGTTGTTTCCCTATATATACCAGACTTCTAAACGAATTTTTATTAACTACTTTCTTATTTTTCTCTCCTTTTTTCACTCTCTTGATTTCTAAATAAATTTTTACCAAAACAATGCCGAAATTCAACCAGAATCAAATTCAATTATTACTAATTTAATTCTCCTTCATTTACTCTCTAATTTCTCTCATCTCTCCCAAGATTAAAGTGTTATTCAAGAGTTATAGGGTCAATTGTGATCAAGATCGAAGATCTGAGTCTGTAAACTCTATCAAATCATACTCATATACTTTGTGGTGTACTTGGTATCCTTGGAATCCACGTAGGTGTGATTGTAGCATGTTGAAATCAATTGGGTGTGCTTAGTAGTCCGTGAATCTAGTGGGCGAACTTATAGCCCAGAAATCAAGTGACTCTACTAAGAGGTCGGGATTCTCGAGGGTGTGTCTCGTAGCCTTGAAATCAAGATTTTATTTGTATTTACTAGTTGAAAAGAAATCCGTACAAGAAATTGTATAGGACTGGATGTAGGGTAACTCCGAACTAGTACAAAATCCTGGTGTGTTCTTTCCTTTTTACCTTTATAGCATTTACTTTTATTTGTACTTTGATTCTATGATTGTTTCTATAATCGTTAATTACATCATTCCAAGTAAAATCTTAAAGAAATTTTAAAATATTCATATGATCCACTATTCACCCTTCCTTTAGTGTTAATTTAGCCTTAAGATCTCAATTTCGCTGACTCATAAATACTTCGTACATCCTTCCCTTTTCTTATAATAAAAAGTGGTCATTTGAAAAGTATTTTATTTATAACAAAAAAAATTCTTTCAATTTTTTTTCATTCCATCATTGCCTCTCTTCAAATTTCATATTTGCACCAAATCTTCTATTTCAACTTCCCTTTGTTCTCTAGCTCGTCCACTTCTTTGTTCTAAAATTACTCATCAATCATTCAACCAAGTTGTCTCAATGAGCTTAGGAATTTGGTATTTGTTTATGATGACATGAGAGAGTATGTAGAGGTCGAGCATGAAGTGGATGTACAAGACAAAGTGAGTGTTAAGGGAATAGGTTAATCGATGGCAATATAATGTGAAGTAACCATGAAACATTACGTGGATATTGATTTTGTTGTGTACTGTGTATTCTGAGTGATCTCGATCCAAACGAGGGGCTGTAAGTTTTGATTTGTGTTGATGTAGATAAGGTGCGTGTAAGACGTTTGAATGAAAATGAAGAAGAAAATTGTAAGGACCCGATTCTTCGACTTCCGAAAACCGACATCGATACGTCCACTGTATCCACTGCCGAGCAATCGAGTACCGGAAAACCGAATACTTAGGGTTTTAAAAGAAGAAAAACAGAAGAAAAGAGTAGAAGAAGAAGAGAAGAAAGAAGAAAAAGAAAGAAGGAGAACAACTGAACAACATCAGAAACGAAAACAATATCAGAATCTCACATATCGCAGCGGAACAATATATAATAGATAAACACTAGTCTTTTAAAACAAAAAACTATATCAGTTTATACATACATCAATCAGAGTCAATATACAACAATGGACAGTTATATAACTTGTCCTCATACAGAATACACAGCGGAATAAA
This sequence comes from Allium fistulosum, assembly GCA_030737815.1. Taxonomy (NCBI): domain Eukaryota; kingdom Viridiplantae; phylum Streptophyta; class Magnoliopsida; order Asparagales; family Amaryllidaceae; genus Allium; species Allium fistulosum. The sequence continues at coordinate 1,137,591,859 of CM060904.1, forward strand.
TACTATCAGATACAAATACTACGTCTCGCCATCCAGCTTATCTTCAAAGCTCCAGAATATCCAGAATATCCTAATAACATAACTCTAGGCTGCCCGTGTGGAAAATGGTGGGCACCCAGAGTTTAGAAGGGAACAATAAACTCCGAGTCAGTCATGGTGACTGGTGTGAGATCGTAAAACAGTTATTCCTTAAAACAAAAACGGGCTAATTTTCCAAGTCAATTCGAAATGCTTTTGGAAAATGAAACTACCATAAGACCTCCCACCACACACACAATGCAAACGCAGAATTGGAGGAGATTTCTTCTTATGATAGTCAAAGATGCTTACTACGCAAAATCAAATTCTTTTTGATATTATTATTAGTGCATAGTGTAGAAAACATTTCGAAAGTATAATATTAATCTTAGCCAACATACGACCAGTATCGTATGCCTACTATAGCTACCATCCAAACAGTGGGGCGCCACCATAAGTGAATGATAGGTTCTACAACTAAAACCGTACAAGGCTCGTATTGTTTCTTTGGATTTCCAACAAATGGCCAGGCTAAGGAACTTCCTATCCACGATGGGTACGTCCCTGGAATAGACGACCCGAGAAATAACCTAACATTACGGTTAGATCTCTGCCAACACAAGGCCGGGTTACCTCTGCAAAAGTAGGTAACTACTGACACACGTATGCCATCCCCCGATCGTCACCGATCTTCCCGAGGATCCCCGATTCGCAACAACCACAAAGTAATAAATTTGCAGCAACCACAGAGGTTAAGTATCTGGGCTCCATACCATGATACCACCTTTATCCAGAAGGAATGACATACACTAAGGGGCGCTACTCCCTAAAACCTTGCTGCATTCTTCCTGTTTTGACCATTTCCGGGGTGTAAGGCTCGATGAAGTCTCGTCCACAAATCTACGCTTTCTACAAAGCCATGCTTCGGGTCAAACAAAATGATCAACCTATGATCACAAAGATATAAGATCAAACAAATGATCATATCACAAATGATCAAACACTGATCATTTCACAGCAACACTCAGTATGTCACGTTACCAAATTGGGAGTATATCGCTGATAAATTTCAACTACATAACCTCTGAGCTCGTACGTCTCAGAGAAGGGTGTTAAGCTAAGAGAATAAATTCTCCGCCACCAACAGGAATGTATTTGAAAGAAATCAGCTTTATATCTCAAATTGTAACGTCAGACACACAATCCATATAAGTCTGTTCCGGGATCGAATAGAACCGAAGGCACTTCTCACGAAGCCCTTGCACATCCGGATAAATTTCTAATCACGTCCGGACTTCCCGTCACTAAGGGTGATAAAACCTCTAAATCGGAGATCAGCCGATGTAGAGTAACTCGACGGTAATCCTTCCGTTTTCAAAAATATCCGGTCTTCAACACCGGTCTTCGAATGCAATTCATAACGACGTATCACATATTCGGAATGGGTTATACGACCCCATGGTCCTTTCCCGGCTAACCCGAATAGTGAGCGATTATTCAAAAATAAGTGTGGCATTCAAATTCATCCAATTCACAACAAATACCATCTAAAGGTAATTATTGATAGTCGGTTATTTAACTATCAATAAAGATGCGCAACATCATCAGATTCCAAATAATTTTCCAAATTATTTCATCTTCCAAAATATCTTTTACTATATATAAAATTTCCACACTTAATCATTTGAAAACAATTTCAAATCAACTCCCACATTTCAATTTATCTTTAAAAGATAAAATCTCAAAACAGTTCATTTCATATTGGAAAAGCATTTCCATACTTATTTAAAAATAAGTATTCCACAAATCTATTTATTTTCAACATTTGAAAATATTCAATATACTTAAATCAAATTAAGTATATATATATATATCATTCTTTAAGGACATCATAAATTTTAACATCTATTTGAGTCAAAACGAATGTTGCGTAAAACATCGTTACGACGACTCGAAATCAATAGTATAGGGATTCGGAATTAAAATAGATATATATATCCCAATACTATATAAAACATTTCCTTTTGGAAATCATTTACTATAACAACAGTGTTATAGTCCACCATTTCCTTATATTTCTCGAAAACGTCTATTTCAACAATAAATGTTGAAATCTATTATTTCGATAGTTCACACGTTTTAAAACATCTTTTAAAACAATTAACTTCATTTCAAATATCACTTTTCCAAAACCATATCCATTTTACTTAACAATATATTCACTGTCCAAAATCGTGAATATACTTCACTAATTACATTTCATTATTTTCTACACGTTTTATTTCAATGATAATTCGCTATCCAAAATCGCGAATATATCTCCTTCAATAATCTTCTATATTTAATTTATCAAATTCAATCAATTTCGAATTTATAAACACGGTTATAAATTCTATTTCTATTTTAATAACAACCTCGACTTATAAATCTTCTTTTTATCAACTTCTATATTTTTACTTATCAAAATAAGTGATTTCGGATTTATAAACAACTTTTATAAATTTCAATTCTATTTATAAAAACTTCAATCCCAAATCAATTTCGATATTGATTTAAAAATTTATTTATCACTACTAAGTAAATTCCTCATTTTTTTCTCAAATTATTCAATATTCTGTTTTAAAATGGATTCTTCAAATTATAATCACTATTTTACGAAATCCATTTATTTAACATTTTCACTTGATTCTGGGATTAATTCGATAAGATTGTAAAAATTAACTTTTTATACTTTAAAAATTCCTTTCTTCAAAATTTATTCAATTTCTAAAATTAATTCACTTAGAAATTTCTATTTTTATTTCAAAAATTCAATTTCGTTTATTTTTGGAATCCAATGATATCAAACATCCATTCAGCTAAATTTTAGCTTTCAACAATTTCCAGACATCAATTCAATAACATCAATAATCATTCACAGATTATCACATCACAGTAGAAATAAATTCAATCAATGTGAGGGGTCCAGTTGGATCCCTCCAACCTGTTTCCCTGCATCCAAAGACGTTAGCACAATACCAATTCCACTTCGAGGTGGAATATCGCGGTATATGGGTTTTATAAAAATAATCCGCTTACTAACGGCGCAATAGGGTCTCATCCGCTATACGAGGCGGGAAATCATCAATCCAATATATACATATGCCAATATGTATATATTGCTACATATATATATAGATATATCCTACTATATCTAATATCACATCCAAAATAACAATCAATCAGTCAATAAATAACTGCAATACCAAATATATTTTGAGTGAGAAAAATCTCACCTTAGCTTTTTACTTTGCCATCCCATTTCCATTTTGATCATTTTCTCACGGTTTCAAACCTTGTATAAACAATTTTGCAATGTATTAATATTCGAAGCGATTGAACAATCAACTTCCATTTGATAATTTTAATTATTCTTTTGTTAATATTCGAAGTAATCTAATACCAATTACCCTTTTAATAATTTTAATTAACTAATTTTAAATGATAGTTAAACCAACCTAGTTTACATTTCCTTTTCTGACTAAGTTATAAATTTTATAATAGGGTGTATATATATTTAATTATTTGTTAGACAAAATTGTTTGAACTTAGGATACATTTAAAATCCACTGTTTTGAAATTAACAATCTAAACTTATTGTTTTCAAATAAACAATTTAAAATAAAGGTTAATATACCTTACTGTCCTATATATATATGTATATATATATAACCGATTAAATTTAAAACAACTGTTTTATAACTTGCAGTTAATTCCTGATAAGTTAAATAATAATTACTTCACAGGTCCAAACTTAAGTGACGAAAAGTTTTAAACTGTTAAAGATTTAAATTACCTTAACTCGTTCGCGAAAACCAAACCAAAGAGTTCTGCTCAAAGCTCCAAGCGAGATTCGACCTTGCGAAAATGAACTCGCCGAGCCATTCCCCAACACTAGCCGCCGATAGCTCCTCCTCCAAGCACCGCTCTAACTAGAAACCACCTCCTACATCGCCTGTTCGACCATGCCTCGAAATCGCTTCGACCATATCTGCGAACAATCCTCGCGACACTCCTCGACCAACCCCCAAATCAATCGACATCAATTTGCCCAGCTCGAGACTACTGCGATTTCTTTCTAAACTGCTCCTTGTCCACGCGAGTTGCCCCGCCCTCGCGATTCGACTTCCTGGCCGCCATCACCTTCCTGAGCCCCGCGCCTTGACGTTGCCGCGCCTTCGAGAAATCGCGATTCGATCGCGAATTGGTTCGCGATGCTCGGTCTTGGAAATAAATCGCGTGGTATGCGATTAATAGGTTAAATGGGAAACGAGATCTCATTTTTGGGAATTTTGAATTCGAACGAGAAAGGGATTTAAAGAGGGAACTCACGATTTGATTTTTCTAAACGAGGCTCGGCATCTCACTGAAGGGAAATCGAATTGATTTCGTAAAAGAGGATGCAGCCATTTATGTTGTTTCGTTTGATTTCTTTTGAACTGAGGAGGGAGAGGAGTGTTTAAAACTAAACAAGTATGGGTATCACGATTTTTTTTCGTGATTTCTGGCATATTTCTCGGCATGTTCAGAGGAAAAAACGTGGTGATGTTAACTGATAAAAATACCAATTTTAAATTGAAATTGATTTGAAAATTTCCAACGCGTTTATGTGTCGTACGTTCACATAACAGCTCCGATCAATGCAAAATTTGAAATCCAGTAATAATACAATATTACGGACCCAATGGAACTGGTTTCGTCGAATTCCGAGACTGTGCCTCGGACGGCTATTTTTAAATATCGATTCGAACAATCCTTTTCAAAACTGAACAAAACAGTTTCAAACTCAATACCGAAGCTTCTATTATTTTCAGTATTATCAATATAAATTTTAAAAAGCTTTCGAAATATTTTTCTTCAGCTTAAAATTGAAGATTTAAATTTTTATTCAACATTCAACAGATTAAATTTTAAAGTTTAATCGCAAATTTCAAAGTTATATCGGGGATTCAAATTAAATTATCGTTTAAATATTTAAAATTAATTAAATATTCTCAACTTAATTTGTTCAAAATCCTGGGTCGTTACAAACTTCCCCCCTTAAAAGAATTTCGTCCTCGAAATTACAAGTTAGGAAAAGTGGTCCTTAACTCGTCTACTATTTTTCACAATCCAATCGTTTTATCAAATTATCGAAACAAATCTTTCTACTAAAGATTCGTTATTATCTCAACTAAATTTCCAACTTCAATTTTAAGTTTCAAACAACATTGTTTAACTTCTAAATTCAAATTCGAGTTTAAATTCAAATTTTAACTTTCAAAATTTTCTCAAAAATTTTCTAACGCCCTAAATTTTCAAAAAATTTCGCCAGCGTCTCCTTTGCACGGCTAATACGGCACTACTACAAAACGTCCCTACGGACTCTCAGATTTCAAAAAGAAAAAGAAAAAGCCAAGCGGCTAGACAAGAAAGTCATCAAATCTCATATTATAATTCAAATACTTACCTTTTCCGAGCAATTCAAATTCTCTTCAAAATCAAAATTCCAATTCCTTTTATAACACCTGTATGTCCTACTAGCCATAATATCTAGTTACAACATTCAACTATCATTTTGCACATTCTATTACAAAATTTTCAATATAAACTGCTTATACATTTTTACTTCACTGTTGAAGTTACACCTATTCATTTTCCTTCAATTTTACATTTCAAATCTGTTTGAATTCAATTCACACTTCCAATCTAATTCGGATTCTATTTTAACTTCTGAATATTGAATTTATCAACTATCTTTCATTCACAACTGCACTATTTTAGATTAGTTTCAATTACTAATTCATTACCAATTTTAATTCACTTTATTCAAATTTGTTTTCAACATTCAGTGTCAATTCCAGTTTCGTTCTTTTGTTCATTCCCAAAATTTATTTACAATTCACTATTTTGGTTTATAACCACTCATATTAAACTGGATTTCAAATCGCATATGAATTTTATTTCTCTTTCAATTCACATTTATAATAATTCAATTCTATTGCTTACAAATTCGAACTGAATTTCAACTTTCAATTTCACTTTCATTTAATTGATTCACTTGTACTTATTTTAATTTAACTTCATTCTTTAAGTTAAATTTATTCTATCAAAATTCAATTTGTATAAGTTATCAACTTAGTAATATTTCATAAATATCTTTATATATAGTATTCCAGAGTCTTACCATCATTTCAAAGCCATTTTGAAAACAATTCAAATTATCCTTTGAATTCCAAAACAAAACCCAAATTTTCCAAACAACTTCCATTTAAAATAATTTGGCAGCAATTCCTCTTTTGGAAACCCGTAAATGAACACCGGTGATGTCGCGATCATCATCGGAATTATTTTCCAACGACCGAAAAGAGTTTAGAGCTTTTATCCCTGCAGAATACTTTTCAAAACCTTCGAAATACATTTTCAACTCCAAAAAGGATTTAAACTTTCCAAATCTCCAAAATTTTCAAATTCTTCTCTGGAATTCTATTTCAATTTACAATTCACATTTATAATTTACATTCTTTAATTTCATTCGTATGTGAATTTATTCCTTAACTTTGGAGTTACAATTCCAATTTCTCATTTAATTTCAATGATAATAGTTTAATATTATCACTTCTAGCAACCATGCAACCATATACTGTAATAATTTACAGAAAATCATTTCTTTTATATACAAAAAAAATTTTGGGCAAAATTATTTCATTCACCCTATTTTAAAACAATACTATGTCGTCTTGCCTCGTTTAAGTGTTTAGAAATCCCTATCGATAATATGGCGTCCCACATACCGACCAAAATTCATAAACATCTCAACGGATAAGCAAACACAATATAAAACATTTTTATATTCACCAACAAATACGCGCTCATATCTATTATTACACTCAAACTCATTCTAGAGTACTACTGACTCTATCTCTAATGAGTAACACCCAACAGAGCAGGGTTGTCGCTTAACCATATGCTCTGATACCACGTTGTAAGGACCCGATTCTTCGACTTCCGAAAACCGACATCGATACGTCCACTGTATCCACTGCCGAGCAATCGAGTGCCGGAAAACCGAATACTTAGGGTTTTAAAAGAAGAAAAACAGAAGAAAAGAGTAGAAGAAGAAGAGAAGAAAGAAGAAAAAGAAAGAAGGAGAACAACTGAACAACATCAGAAACGAAAACAATATCAGAATCTCACATATCGCAGCGGAACAATATATAATAGATAAACACTAGTCTTTTAAAACAAAGAACTATATCAGTTTATACATACATCAATCAGAGTCAATATACAACAATGGACAGTTATATAACTTGTCCTCATACAGAATACACAGCGGAATAAATACTATCAGATACAAATACTACGTCTCGCCATCCAACTTATCTTCAAAGCTCCCGAATATCCAGAATATCCTGATAACATAACTCTAGGCTGCCCGTGTGGAAAATGGTGGGCACCCAGAGTTTAGAAGGGAACAATAAACTCCGAGTCAGTCATGGTGACTGGTGTGAGATCGTAAAACAGTTATTCTTTAAAACAAAAACGGGATAATTTTCCAAGTCAATTCGAAATGCTTTTGGAAAATGAAACTACCATAAGACCTCCCACCACACACACAATGCAAACGCAGAATTGGAGGAGATTTCTTCTTATGATAGTCAAAGATGCTTACTACGCAAAATCAAATTCTTTTTGATATTATTATTAGTGCATAGTGTAGAAAACATTTCGAAAGTATAATATTAATCTTAGCCAACATACGACCAGTATCGTATGCCTACTATAGCTACCATCCAAACAGTGGGGCGCCACCATAAGTGAATGATAGGTTCTACAACTAAAACCGTACAAGGCTCGTATTGTTTCTTTGGATTTCCAACAAATGGTCAGGCTAAGGAACTTCCTATCCACGATGGGTACGTCCCTGGAATAGACGACCCGAGAAATAACCTAACATTACGGTTAGATCTTTGCCAACACAAGGCCGGGTTACCTCTGCAAAAGTAGGTAACTACTGACACGCGTATGCCATCCCCCGATCGTCACCGATCTTCCCGAGGATCCCCGATTCGCAACAACCACAAAGTAATAAATTTGCAGCAACCACAGAGGTTAAGTATCTGGGATCCATACCATGATACCACCTTTATCCAGAAGGAATGACATACACTAAGGGGCGCTACTCCCTAAAACCTTGCTGCATTCTTCCTGTTTTGACCATTTCCGGGGTGTGAGGCTCGATGAAGTCTCGTCCACAAAGCTACGCTTTCTACAAAGCCATGCTTCGGGTCAAACAAAATGATCAACCTATGATCACAAAGATATAAGATCAAACAAATGATCATATCACGAATGATCAAACACTGATCATTTCACAGCAACACTCAGTATGTCACATTACCAAATTGGGAGTATATCGCTGATAAATTTCAACTACATAACCTCTGAGCTCGTACGTCTCAGAGAAGGGTGTTAAGCTAAGAGAATAAATTCTCCGCCACCAACAGGAATGTATTTGAAAGAAATCAGCTTTATATCTCAAATTGTAACGTCAGACACACAATCCATATAAGTCTGTTCCGGGATCGAACAGAACCGAAGGCACTTCTCACGAAGCCCTTGCACATCCGGATAAATTTCTAATCACGTCCGGACTTACCGTCACTAAGGGTGATAAAACCTCTAAATCGGAGATCAGCCGATGTAGAGTAACTCGACGGTAATCCTTCCGTTTTCAAAAATATCCGGTCTTCAACACCGGTCTTCGAATGCAATTCATAACGACGTATCACATATTCGGAATGGGTTATACGACCCCATGGTCCTTTCCCGGCTAACCCGAATAGTGAGCGATTATTCAAAAATAAGTGTGGCATTCAAATTCATCCAATTCACAACAAATACCATCTAAAGGTAATTATTGATAGTCGGTTATTTAACTATCAATAAAGATGCGCAACATCATCAGATTCCAAATAATTTTCCAAATTATTTCATCTTCCAAAATATCTTTTACTAGATATAAAATTTCCACACTTAATCATTTGAAAACAATTCAAATCAACTCCCACATTTCAATTTATCTTTAAAAGATAAAATCTCAAAACAGTTCATTTCATATTGGAAAAGCATTTCCATACTTATTTAAAAATAAGTATTCCACAAATCTATTTATTTTCAACATTTGAAAATATTCAATATACTTAAATCAAATTAAGTATATATATATCATTCTTTAAGGACATCATAAATTTTAACATCTATTTGAGTCAAAACGAATGTTGCGTAAAACATCGTTACGACGACTCGATATCAATAGTATAGGGATTCGGAATTAAAATAGATATATATATCCCAATACTATATAAAACATTTCCTTTTGGAAATCATTTACTATAACAACAGTGTTATAGTCCACCATTTCCTTATATTTCTTGAAAACGTCTATTTCAACAATAAATGTTGAAATCTATGATTTCGATAGTTCACACGTTTTAAAACATCTTTTAAAACAATTAACTTCATTTCAAATATCACTTTTCCAAAACCATATCCATTTTACTTAACAATATATTCACTGTCCAAAATCGTGAATATACTTCACTAATTACATTTCACTATTTTCTACACGTTTTATTTCAATGATAATTCGCTATCCAAAATCGCGAATATATCTCCTTCAATAATCTTCTATATTTAATTTATCAAATTCAATCGATTTCGAATTTATAAACACGGTTATAAATTCTATTTCTATTTTAATAACAACCTCGACTTATAAATCTTCTTTTTATCAACTTCTATATTTTTACTTATCAAAATAAGTGATTTCGGATTTATAAACAACTTTTATAAATTTCAATTCTATTTATAAAAACTTCAATCCCAAATCAATTTCGATATTGATTTAAAAATTTATTTATCACTACTAAGTAAATTCCTCATTTTTTTCTCAAATTATTCAATATTCTGTTTTAAAATGGATTCTTCAAATTATAATCACTATTTTACGAAATCCATTTATTTAACATTTTCACTTGATTCTGGGATTAATTCGATAAGATTGTAAAAATTAACTTTTTATACTTTAAAAATTCCTTTCTTCAAAATTTATTTAATTTCTAAAATTAATTCACTTAGAAATTTCTATTTTTATTTCAAAAATTCAATTTCGTTTATTTTTGGAATCCAATGATATCAAACATCCATTCAGCTAAATTTTAGCTTTCAACAATTTTCAGACATCAATTCAATAACATCAATAATCATTCACAGATTATCACATCACAGTAGAAATAAATTCAATCAATGTGAGGGGTCCAGTTGGATCCCTCCAACCTGTTTCCCTGCATCCAAAGACGTTAGCACAATACCAATTCCACTTCGAGGTGGAATATCGCGGTATATGGGTTTTATAAAAATAATCCGCTTACTAACGGCGCAATAGGGTCTCATCCGCTATACGAGGCGGGAAATCATCAATCCAATATATACATATGCCAATATGTATATATTGCTACATATATATAGATATATCCTACTATATCTAATATCACATCCAAAATAACAATCAATCAATCAATAAATAACTGCAATACCAAATATATTTTGAGTGAGAAAAATCTCACCTTAGCTTTTTACTTTGCCATCCCATTTCCATTTTGATCATTTTCTCACGGTTTCAAACCTTGTATAAACAATTTTGCAATGTATTAATATTCGAAGCGATTGAACAATCAACTTCCATTTGATAATTTTAATTATTCTTTTGTTAATATTCGAAGTAATCTAATACCAATTACCCTTTTAATAATTTTAATTAACTAATTTTAAATGATAGTTAAACCAACCTAGTTTACATTTCCTTTTCTGACTAAGTTATAAATTTTATAATAGGGTGTATATATATTTAATTATTTGTTAGACAAAATTGTTTGAACTTAGGATACATTTAAAATCCACTGTTTTGAAATTAACAATCTAAACTTATTATTTTCAAATAAACAATTTAAAATAAAGGTTAATATACCTTACTGTCCTATATATATGTATATATATATAACCGATTAAATTTAAAACAACTGTTTTATAACTTGCAGTTAATTCCTGATAAGTTAAATAATAATTACTTCACAGGTCCAAACTTAAGTGACGAAAAGTTTTAAACTGTTAAAGATTTAAATTACCTTAACTCGTTCGCGAAAACCAAACCAAAGAGTTCTGCTCAAAGCTCCAAGCGAGATTTGACCTTGCGAAAATGAACTCGCCGAGCCATTCCCCAACACTAGCCGCCGATAGCTCCTCCTCCAAGCACCACTCTAACTAGAAACCACCTCCTACATCGCCTGTTCGACCATGCCTCGAAATCGCTTCGACCATATCTGCGAACAATCCTCGCGACACTCCTCGACCAACCCCCAAATCAATCGACATCAATTTGCCCAGCTCGAGACTACTGCGATTTCTTTCTAAACTGCTCCTTGTCCACGCGAGTTGCCCCGCCCTCGCGATTCGACTTCCTGGTCGCCATCACCTTCCTGAGCCCCGCGCCTTGACGTTGCCGCGCCTTCGAGAAATCGCGATTCGATCGCGAATTGGTTCGCGATGCTCGGTCTTGGAAATAAATCGTGTGGTATGCGATTAATAGGTTAAATGGGAAACGAGATCTCATTTTTGGGAATTTTGAATTCGAACGAGAAAGGGATTTAAAGAGGGAACTCACGATTTGATTTTTCTAAATGAGGCTCGGCATCTCACTGAAGGGAAATCGAATTGATTTCGTAAAAGAGGATGCGGCCATTTATGTTGTTTCGTTTGATTTCTTTTGAACTGAGGAGGGAGAGGAGTGTTTAAAACTGAACAAGTATGGGTATCACGATTTTTTTTCGTGATTTCTGGCGTATTTCTCGGCGTGTTCAGAGGAAAAAACGTGGTGATGTTAACTGATAAAAATACCAATTTTAAATTGAAATTGATTTGAAAATTTCCAACGCGTTTATGTGTCGTACGTTCACATAACAGCTCCGATCAATGCGAAATTTGAAATCCAGTAATAATACAATATTACGGACCCAATGGAACTGGTTTCGTCGAATTCCGAGACTGTGCCTCGAACGGCTATTTTTAAATATCGATTCGAACAATCCTTTTCAAAACTGAACAAAACAGTTTCAAACTCAATACCGAAGCTTCTATTATTTTCAGTATTATCAATATAAATTTTAAAAGCTTTCGAAATATTTTTCTTCAGCTTAAAATTGAAGATTTAAATTTTTATTCAACATTCAACAGATTAAATTTTAAAGTTTAATCGCAAATTTCAAAGTTATATCGGGGATTCAAATTAAATTATCGTTCAAATATTTAAAATTAATTAAATATTCTCAACTTAATTTGTTCAAAATCCTGGGTCGTTACAAAAATATTGGAATTTTGATGTAATTACTTGTACTAATATAGTTTTTATGTTATAAGCCAAGCTTGAATATAATGCAAGCAAATTTAATATGATTCAAGTCAACATTTACGGGCTTTTATCAATATTGGCTTACATTTGTGCAGTGCAATCCAATTTCTATTGTTGGTTGACAAAATTGAATTGTATTATACATACTGTAAGCCAATTTGTATAATTATTTTGATAGAGTTATAGGTGTACCCTTGGGGCAAGTATATAATTTACTATATAGCTTAGCTCTTGTATAAGATTCTTGTTTGATATAAAGCATGCTTTTCATTCCAATTTATATTATACGTGCTGTTATATTGGATATACGTAATGACATAAATACATTAAACAATAAATAAGTAAAAAAAATCCTTGGCAAAAGTAATTAATCGATTGTAGTTATGAATGTGTTCATAATCATGAATATTGAACATTCAAAATACTTGTCCTTGAGTTATTCCTAATTAAAATGTATTGACAAAAAGATATCGGTACTTCTGTAGAGAGTAGTGCGCATAATATTCTTCATACGATGGACGGTGAATTACTCATGATCGTAGGAGCACAAGGGATTACCTACTTGTGGTTGTTTTGAACAATCACAAAATGACGCAATGAGAGTTTTCTATAAGTCAAAATAACTAAGTCGAATAGAAAATCTTATAGAATAACATGTAGTAGTCTTTGGACTTGAGACTCTTGACCTTAAGTAGCTTAACTGTACTTTAGTTATGGTCAATCACATGACATCTCGATAATGTTACGACCATAGTTGGGTACACATTGAACAGTTGGAAGTGAGACACTACTTAAGAGATGATTCATCTCCTTTGTTGTTGAAAGTTAGTATCATCGTAATTGGTAGTCCACTCAAAGTCAAAATCCATGACCAGAGTAAAACCGTTAATCCATAAATGTTATCGGGTTAACCTAAGGGCTTTAAAGTAGAATTACGCAATTAACTACAAATATTATTGGAGTTTTTAAACCATTAACCAAACTCTATATATCTTAGTGACATAGTGATGACGAAAATAAAGCATGCACGAAATATCATTATAAAGGTGTAGCTTGATAAAATTAGAAATTGGATTTCACCTAAATGATCTATAAACAATTGAACTTGTGCCCAATACTGTACTTCAGCAAAGTCCATCTAAACTTTAGTATTTATATTGTTAAAATATAACCGAGGACCAAGTTCACACTAGGGATTCAATTCCACAGTGTTGTTAGCTATTTTTGAGCTAAACTATTTTGAATATATTAATGTATAAATATTATAAAATAGTAAAAAATCAATGGTAATTAATTATTTATATAAGGCATTAAAATTAATTAAAATAGTATATATCAGTTCAATTAAATATATAGGCTTGAGTAATTAATTAATATATAGTATATTAATCAGGCCTAACATCATGGAGTGTCCATGAAGGGGGAAGGGAAGAGGCCAAAGCATCAAGGAAGGGGTTTGGATGGGTCTTCTGATCTAGATTAGATCAATATTACGACGGCCACCACCATGAAGGGGGAAGGGTAGTGGCCAGAGAATTAAGGAAAGGGGTTTGGATGGGTCTTTGGATCTAGATTAGATCTATATTATGACGACCACCATACACCTTCAATGCCCAAATACCTTACATAGGGCGCTGCTACAATATCCGATCGATATAGAGTGACGGTCAAAGGTAAAGTAAATCCATCTAAAATAGAACCTATTGTATATCTTACGACGCATGTGATAAACATAATAATTAAGAGATCTATATTATAATGTGGTAGTAATCCAGACACAGAAAATAGAACATGTCCTACTGCTAGAGATTATATCTATATTGCTAGAGAGTATCCGAACATACCTGATGAAGGAAGAGTCACTCTAAGAGATTAAGTCGCCATACAAATGGCTAAAACCAACGAAGAGTCTCCAAATATTATAATTCAAAAGTAAAAGGAAGATCATTCAAATAGGGAGATCTAGTGTTGAGGAGTGCAATGGAAAATACTAAGGATCCTGCAGATGGCCCACTGGGGTCAAATTAGGAAGGGCTGCTGGTTATTCATGAATTTGTTCCCTTGGGAACTTATCGATTGAGTAGGTTAGATGGAAATGTGATATCAAGGACATGGAACGTTTAGCATTTGAGACCGTATTTCACAACGTTAGATGAATAAAATGGATTGTAAAAAGGCCTTTCCCCAAAACAATAGCCCCTAGACTAAAATGCAATGTGTTTGACTTAACTCCTAACTAATGAGGTTAGAGAGATTCATTAAGCATAAGTGAATCTCATATCTAGAAAAGGATAACTAAGCCTTTAATCCCACCGTCAGGCCTAGTCAGAGTTTCCATTCAAGGGAGATGGATAAAAAGCCTTTGGTTCGGCCATAAGGTCTGGCCAAAGCAACTATCCAAAGAGTGGTGGTTGATTAAGCCTTTGACCCCACCATCAGGCCTGGTCAAAGCACCCATCCAAGGGGGATGGAGAAAAGCCTTTGGTCCCGTCGTATGGACTGGCCAAAGCAACCGTCCAAAAAGTGATTGTCAATTAAGCCTTTGATCTTGTCGTCGGGTCTAGTCAATGCACCTATCTAAGGGAGATGGACAAAAAGCCTTTGGTTTGTCGCAAGGTCCGGCCAAAGCAACCATCTAAAGAGTGTTGGTCAATTAAGCCTTTGATTCCACCGTCGGGCTTGGTTATAGCATCCATCCAAGGGAGGTGAACAAAAAGTCTTTAGTTCCACCACAAGGCCTAGCCAAAGCAACCATCTAAAGAGTGGTGGTCACTAAGCATTTAATACCGCCGTCGGGCCTGGCCAATGTACCCATCCAAGGAAGATAGGGAAAAAGCCTTTAGTCACACCGCAAGGTCTAGCCAAAGCAACCATCCAAAGAGTGGTATCAATTAAGCCTTTGATCCCACTGCTGGCCTTTTCAAAGCACCTATCTAAGGGATATGAATGTAAAGTCTCTGGTCTCGCTATAAGGCCTGGCCAAAGCAACCATCTAAAAAAATTTGATCCTTCGTTGGGCATAATCAGAGCATCCATTTGAGGAAGGTGGACAGAAAAACCCTAGCGGGGAATAAAGCCTTCAAAGTTCATCATCTAAACCTGTAATAAGAAAGGAAAAGGGACCCATTCAAAATTACGAAGAATTTCCACCTTCCACTAATATTTCTAACAAAACCATCTTCAAAGGGTTTCAAAAAATTATTTTCATATATAAAAAACTTCTTTAGTAAGTACGTTACCAATAAAATGGGCTATCGCAAATAAGAATATTTTCAAAGAATTGCAAAGTTTATGTGTTTTTGGAAATATTTTTAACAAAACAGTTTGCAGGAAGATCATAATTTTTAAGAATGAAAGAATGTGAAACACCCCACCTCTATACCCATAATATCCAAGAGTATTACTAAGTAATATTGTCAGATAATATAGAGAATGAGGCTATATGTATAACAACCTAGTATTTAAGGGTAAATAATAACTAAAAATGGATTTTTGGAATTTATATTGAATAATTTGAATCTATTTTGGAATATTGAAATTTTACAATATGGTAAATTGTGAAGATATTGAATTGGTTAAGGATATGTGAAATAAATAAATTAAATTATTTGTTTATAACAAGCATTTTATTAATAAAGTTTGAATAGCTACTATATAAATTTAAATAAAATGATTTAACAAAATAAATAAATTATTGGAAAATAGTTTTTGTGAAATGAACAATAAGATGATTTATTAATAAGGAATTTAGTGGAAATGATTGGTTTGAATGGGCTTAAATTTATATGATGTTTTATGAGTTGAATTAAAGAAAAGAAAAGGAAAGAAAAGAAAAGGAAAGAAAAGAAATAGAAGGAAATAAACAAAGGCCCAACTTTCTCAAGCCTAAACTCAAACCCTAAGTATCGTGAAATTTCCATTCTCCAGACTTCTATTTTTCTCGATAGTTCATCTCCAACTATAAATAATATACCCACATATTCATTTCCAGACTTTAGAAAATCATTCTTCTACTCATACTTCATGACATTGTATTTTAAAATAAAATCTTAATAAATTCTATAAATTCTCAAACTTTGATATATGCATCTCAACATCAATACACATATAGTAAGGAGAGAATTTGGATTGTGTTGCTGTGTGTGGGCTATTGGAACATGTACATGAAAAGGAAGAATAAGCAGGTTCAGGTGAGTGATCCTACTCACTAATCTATGCTTATATCATTTAATCCTTTATATATAATGTGTTTGTTGATCTTTGTCTATATATGTTGCTGTTCATTGAATTGGAGGAGAAATGGTTGAAGGAGGAGAAGATCGCCTTAAATTGTCGATCGTTTATGCAGTTTGCTTTCAACCGGTCGACCACCTAGGTCAATCGCTCGACCGCTTGTGGTCGACCGGTGGAATCGACTAGTCAAGCATTTATTTGTGTATCTACATATGTTGTGTTTGTTTAATATATATATATATATATATTACTAACTTTCTAATGTTTATAAATGAGATGATGTGTGTGTGTGTATTTAATTAGAAAAAGGTTTTATTTAATAATTATGTAATAATTTAGAAATTTAATGAAAATTTAGTCCTTTGATTTTAATAAATTTATAAAATCTTATAAAGATTTAGAAATACATATATAATTGTTTCTAATTAATATTTAAGAATTTCTAAAGAATATTTTATATAATTTTGAATATGATTAAAGCTTTGGAAAATATTTTCTATGGATTTGGAATATAATAGATTTGATTTGGGTGTTATAAAATTATTTAAAAATGGTATTTGATTATAGAAAATTATTAAATAATTTATATAGGTAATATTTAGCTTTACAAACCATTTTTGGGATTTTAAAAGAAAGAAATGAGTTTCCTAATGTTATTTGTGAATAATAAATTATTACTTAAATTTATAAGAGGTTAAGAAATTTGTAATTTATTGAAAAGAAAATGTTATATTTAATTTTAGTTAATTATCTAGTTAAATCTTAGAATATACCTTTATTACCTATCTCTACATACCTATTTTGTTATATTGAAATTAGGTGTTGCGAATGATTTATTATTAAATATTAATATGTTATTCTATGCATATATATTTATTTATTTGAATAATATATTTTATATTACCTTTCTGATTTTCCTTTCCTGTATGTTGAATTAGATCGTATCAATGTATCACTGTTGATATTGTTTAGTTGGTGATTTGATATGATACTGTGATGACACTTTTCTTTATGATTTTGTAATATTTAATTCTGCGTAACAAGAAATCTGGGTAAATAGAGTTATAATAGCATTTGGGATGGGATATTTTGTAATATTTCTTCTATTATTCTTTGGACTCGTTATATACAATATTATGGAGATCAAGTGTAATTAATGAGCAATGAATAAACGATTGAACATCACACGGTAGTATGGGACACCAATGTGATACTTTTTTGGTTATTCATTGTAAGTAGATGTCACTTAAGTAAGGGGAACTGGGATTATACTTCTGTGAGGTGATGCTCGGTGTAGAGCGAGTTTAAAATGCTTAGTGTAGAATAAGTATATATGCTCGGGGTAAAGCATTATGGATGATTGAGTTATAGGGGGTGTATCCATATGTAGTTATCTATCATGAAGTGCTCTAGGATGTGATTAGGAGTTAGCGGGAACTAGATGGCCAATGTCCACTCTGGTGGCCTGATCGTGGGGTCGCGCCTCTGATCTGTGACACCTTTGTTGTATTTGATGTGCATCATAGGATTTTAGAGAAAGGCGGAGTAGCATTTAAGGGGGAAGGGCATAGTCCTAGCCCCTTTAGTCACGAAGGCCAGTAGTTTGTTACCATAGGGACGTGATCTAGGTCATGATCAATGCATATCGTAGTCTTGCATCGTGTTTATGACATGCGGTGGATATGGTTACGGTACCAGGTTGGTTTCGGGCAGTGTTGCCCTCAACTCTTGGAGTAGGCGGGGTAGCTGTCAGCCTCCCTTCTGGTTCTATATGGATTGGTAGATGCGTACATATTGTCTATATACCTCACCTATGTATTAGAGCGAATCTGAATCAAATAATTCAAGTGCTCTCGGAGATAGCGGATAACATGTTGTGGTTTGACTAGGTGGCATAACCCAAACATTATAAGATTATTAGGTAGTATAACCCATACATTATGATTTAATTCCCATCACCATTTTTTTCTATATGAGGAAATGAGATTATACCTATGATATTTTAGCATCTACGGTAATAGTGGATTCTCGTATCTTTTATTGTATGTGATGCTTTGATAGGCGGTCTATATTTTTATATTGATGATGTTATTTTATTATTTGAGATTGAGAAATATATTTGGGCAATGTCGTATGCTAGTCTGACTATACTTGGTGATATCTCACTTATTATTGATTTCTGATATGGACGATTCACCCAAGAGATATTGGTTCTGTGATTTATTGATTAGTGTAATTCTATATGGGCGACGACATCTTTATGCGTGGTTATATGAATTCCACGTGATATGATATTTTTGGAGTTGTTTCAGATATTATTATTATATACACATATTATTATTATGATTTAAGATATTTCATTAGGGCCATTATATTACTATTGTATCCAGTGTATATAGAGTTCCATATAATTATTGACCTTTTGATTTAGAGATAGTCTGACCCATGTGTTATTTATAATACTCGAGTAAGCCCGAGACATTTCAGATTCAGGGACAATGAGACTAGCCTGTGTTTTCTAGGCGTAGAGAAGGCTAGTATTTTGTATAGTAGTTTATCATCTTGTATTTTTTGGTCTCATGTATGTATATCCTTGTTATGTATATTGGACATACCTTGTATAATTATACATTATATATTATCGCTACGATTCTGACTCTGTGTTCTCTAATACTTACCATATATTGTGCATTGATCTATCTTGAAGGCATACATGTTTGTTATTTTGTGCCAATGTTGTGTATGTATAGGTGAGTAATTTATTCAATGTTTAAATACGTACCAATGTTAGCCTAATGAAATATTCACATGTATACCCCATATAGCCTCATTCTGCATATTATCTGATAGTATTACCTAGTGATTCTCTTGGATGGTATGGAAATAGAGGTGGGGTGTTACAATTTGGTATCGGAGTAGGTACAAAACCATACATCATATATAAGGGACACGAGTCACAACCCTAAATGAGACATAGAGTCCATGTCCCTTTGGTGTTGGGTAATTACCCTATAAGAAAGGGATAGTAGGAATACATAAATAAATACATACATACATACATATATAATACGATGATTACTGGGATAATCATCTGGGGGACGTATTTGTTTTCTGTATGTACAAGATGATTAGATTTAGTTATTTTATATAAAATATATATAATAATACGATTAACCTTGGGTGGCTTAATATAGAGTTGTTAAGTTTTGATTGATTTTGGTAAGAGTGCGCAGCGAGAAATATATTTATCAGTTTCCTGCTAAATGCATTGATTTTGTGGTTCTTATATTTGTTGGGGTATTGATAATTGTTTTGCTTGAATTTAATTGTCATTATTAGTGGTTGAATATTCATATGTCTTTAACAATGTTATGAAATGTATTCAGTTTTTATCTTTATTTACTTACTTGCTATTAATATATATGTAAGGTGTTTGTTCGGTATTATATAATGTTTATTGAAATGGTTATTGTTTATAAAGGATATTTGAAAATGTTTTGATAAATAAGTGTTATAGAAAGGATTATATATATAGTTATTAGAAAATGTTTTAATTGAAATTTTATGATAAACTATGGTATTTTCTTAAGCTTGATATAAACTAATAATTATTTTATAAAGGCAAGAATGTTAAAGGATTTGTATAAATACTGTTATAGAAAATTTTGAAATGAATTTGGTTAATCTGTCCGTTAAGTGCTTTAAGAATCCTAATCGATACAGGTGCACACATATTTGATAGGGATTCATAAACGTTGAAATGAGACATTTGGACACAATGTTTTGAAATGATATAAATGTTTTGAGGAAATTACAGTATTTTGGAAAGGATGAATATTTCAAGTAATATTATTAGTAAAGTTGGTAATTTTGATAAAGTGATATTTGGAATCAATATTTGAGACGGTTTTGGAAAATGAAATATGTATTTATTGTTTTGAGAAAAATGTATTAAACATGATATTTATAAGTTGGACTAATATTTTAAGTGATGTATGCAGCCATTGGATGTTATTGAATGCCTGAAATCACTTATGAGGTAGTATTGATTCGCAATTAATATTACAGCCAATAAATATTAGTGAATCACTAATATATATGGTGAGGCATCATCATTATATTTTGTAGTGTTGTGATTTTGATTCATGGTATGTGTTGAAAAGAATTGTATAAAGTTTTTGAGAAATTATATATGAATTGAATTTGGGTTTTATGGATATTATGATTTATGTGGTTATAAATTATTTAATATGGTTTAGATATCTTGATTTAAGTATATAAGAATATATTAGTATTGTATTGACTTTGATAATCAAGTATTATATTAAAATATTATGAACTTAACTGGGTTTATAAAATTAATATAGAAGAATTTTTTTAGAAATATGAATAAGTATGTACAAAATAGTATATTTTGACCCCAAGGAATCTTTTGAGTATGAATATTATTAATCATTGGAAAAATCAAGTTTGTGAGATTTTGTTTTCAAAATGAAAACTTGATTTGGAAAGTGCTCGTCTTATAAATTCATGTGAAGTATTTGTATAGTCAACGTTAATCAAAGAGAAGTATTTTGTATAAGATAAAGCATTTTTGAATTAATATTTTGAAATTTAGTTTGAAGTGAAGTTATTTTGATGGAAAAGATTTTGTGATTGAAGTTTAAGTGAAGATAGTGTATTGTGGGATTTGTTTTGATGATTATTTGATTTGCATTTAAATACAAATTGGAATTATTATCTTTGTTATTTATTTCCCCCAAGTAATTGCGAGGACGCAATTTTATTAAGAGAGGAGCCTGTAACAAACCAATATTTTGGGGTAATTGATATTTAAAAAATGGATTTTTGGAATTTATATTAAATAATTTGAATCTATTTTGGAATATTGAAATTTACAATAAGGTAAATTGTGAAGATATTGAATAAGTTGAGGATACGTGAAATAAATAAATTAGATTATTTGTTTATAAAAAGCATTTTGTCAATAAAGTTTGAATTTAGTTAGTAAATGAATTTAAATAAAATGATTTAATAAAATAAATAAACCATAGAAAATATTTTTTATGAAATGAATAATAACATGATTTATTAATAAGGAATTTAGTGGAAATGATTGGTTTGAATGGGCTTAAATTTATAAGTTGTTTTATGAGTTGAATTAAAGAAAAGAAAAGGAAGAAAAGAAAAGAAGGAGGAGGAAATAAATAAAGACCCAACTTTCTCAAGCGCAACTAAAACCCTAAGTATTGTGAAAATTCCATTCTGCATACTTCTCTTTTTCTCGTTAGTTTATCTCCAACTACAAATAATATACCAACGTATTCATTTCCAGACTTTATAAAATAATTCTTCTACTTATACTTTATGACATTAAATTTTAAAATAAATTCTTAATAAATTCTTAAACTTGATATATGCATGTCAACGTCAATACATAGATACATAAGGAGAGAATTTGGATTACGTTGCTGCGTGTGGGCTATTGGAGCATGTACAAAAAGAGGAAGAATAAATAGGTCTAGATGAGCAAACCTACACACTAATCTATGCTTGTACCTGTTATTCGGGTTTTTAACCCATCGAGATCCGAGAGAAGAAGGAACAACTTGATGGAATCAGAATGGCTCAGGACTCAACCAAAAGGGCTAAAGCAACGAGTTAAAGAGAGCCAAGTCCTATTACAAAAGCAACAACTGGGTTTTACTAAACCAAGAGAGGAGCATCCGTCCAGTCCAATTAGCAGCTAAACACAACTAACAAGTAGATTGTCATCAAAGCAAAGCAACATGCAACAAGATAACACGAACAACGTCGATACAAGGCAATGAAGGCATTCCAGACATCAAAGTCCAAAAATAATCTAAGTGCATGGATCGGCAGCGATCCATACTCTATGGATCGCCAGCGATCCATACAACATCATTCGATTGTTATGGGGCGTAGGAGCAAATATGGCTTAGAAGACAAAGTGCAAGGTATACTAAGTGTATGGATCGCCAGTAATCCATACAATCCACACACCATGGATCGCCAGCGATCCATACTTGATCGTAGAATCTTGGCAAGCTAGCATAGTAAAGCAATGGGGTTTGAAGCTAAGTAAGTAGCTCGCACATGAGCAAAACTTATGGATCGCTAGCGATCCATGTTTTTGGCTCGGTTCACGAGCTAAGTTCGTTGCATCATCCTATGTCCATCTGCAAGCAGTCGGCGAATAGGCCTGGCCCATAAGCTCTTCGATCTCTATAAATACCATCCAACCTACAACATAAATGGGATCTTCTCCGGACTGGTTGCTGAAGCTTTGCTGAAAACCTTCTTCACTCTTCATCTCTCTCACAACAATCTCCAAAGCAATTCACTATGATTCTCCAATGGATTCTAACCTTGAAGATTCAATCTAGTTAAGGACAATCAAAATCCTTGTAACAAAACACTACTTATAACAGCAATCAGTCTATAATAAAAACTATAAAGTAGACGTGGGCTTAATTAACAGCCGAACCACTATAAAAATCTTCTTGTCTTTTTTCCTTTACTTTTCTTTATTATACCTATTATCTATATTATTGCTCTGTAAGAACATGGCTGCTTTCACACTCAAACCAGGGTGTTGATCCATTTTTTGGGTTAACATTTTGGTGCTTTCACTAAGAAATCCAACTTAGGATTCAGATCTAGCTATCTACTTTGGATCCCGTAGGTCCAGAAGTTAGATCCCCAATCTTTGCTTGAAAGACCTACCGCTTGAAATCAATGGCTCCTGTAAGAAGAACTACCTCTGGAAGGTCCATAGGGGTAGTGATAGCTGGAGAAGATGTTAATCCTCAACATACTGAAGTAAATGGCGCTAACTTAGGAAATCAAGCGCCAACATCCTCCAGTCAACACGAAGTCGTTACTAGGGATGAGTTGAATAAGATTGTTGATGAAATCAACTAAAGAATGGAAAGTAGCCAGAAGGCTCTGATGGAGAAGCATAACGCTCTTCTAACCCTACAGTCAAATCCTGCTCCAAGAACTATGCCTGAACCCGCGGCTGTTATAGAACAAGAAAATTCTTCCGTCTCTGGTTTAACAGAAGAAATGGAAAACAACCGCAAAAAAGGGTAACAAAAGGAACCATGGAACATAATGTGGAAGGAAATACGAATACTCCACCAGTCGCAAGGCAACCAAGTCTGAATTTAAACTAGGGGGCTAAGATTCCACAAGAAGGTATAACTATGGATCTCTCCGATTCAGAAGATGGAGAGCAAGACAACTAGTTGGAAGAGAATGTCAACGCATTTGATGATGCTAGAAACATCCAAACTTCCCCAGTCAAGCCAATTGCAAGCCAACGGGGTCCCGCGGGAGTGGCTCTCCCAAAGACAGGAGAGCCTAGGCTTCAATCCACACACTAAGACCGTTTGCAAAGCCAAACACTTGCTGTAGTAACTGACTACCGTCCCCATGATTACCAGACATCAGAGGCATACATAGCGAACATGGTCAAATGGTTAATGGACGAGAGTAAAAATAGGAAAGATGATGAATGTGGATCTGCTCCAAGTCGGACTCCTTTTACCGATGAAATCTTGAATGAAAAATATGCAGATAAATTCACAATGCCAACTATCCTATCCTATGATGACACGAAGGACCCAAAACCCCATTTATACAAGTATAACTAGTATATGGATGGAGCCAACGCTTCAGAGGCTATTCAGTGCAGATGTTTTCCCATCTTTCTAGAGGGAGTTGCGTCTATGTGGTTCACCAGGCTTCCACCAAGATCCATCTCTACTTTTGACCAATTAACAACAAGATTCCTTGACCAATTCAGGCTCCATACCGCACAACCAAAAGATGTCATGTCCTTATTTGGATTATTCTGGGGACATAACGAATCACTGAAATCTTTCATGAACCGATTCAATACCGCAGTGACAGAAGTAAGCTACCCCAACAAAGATATGGTTTTAATAGCCTTAGTTCGTGCCGTTCACCCGGAGACTGAATTTGGAAAGTGGATTAAGATGAACCAACCTACCACGAGGAAAGATTTCAATCGTAAAGCAAGTCAGTACTTAAGATTGGAGGAAGCGCAGGAGCTGGAGAGAAAGTCTACTGGTGTGCAACCGACGAACATCGGACATAGCGATGTAGCAATGGATCAAAACGCGTACGCTTCTAGAACTGCTTAAGGAGTCACAGGGAAAGATGGAAATCAAAAGAGAGAAAAATCAGAACTCCAATAAAAGAAATGGTAATGGCAGCAATAAAAGGCTTAAGGGTTCATGCTGGAAGATTATACCCCTCTAAACGACACTCCGAAAAATATTTATCTTGCAACATAGAGGACTAAGGAATACAAGAAACCCTATGGGAAGGAAGCAACCAAGCAGCAAAAACGTTCAGAAAAATTCTGTCACTTCCACGAGACTCATGGTCGTAACTCAAACAAATGCCGCCATTTGAAGAATCTCATTGAAGAGTTGATTCGGGAAAACAAACTCCATCAGTACGTGAGAAAGCTACAGAACCTTGATCAACCCACGGCCGCTCAGCCCCCTAGGGAACAAAGAAATCAAGCCGAAACTAGTGAAGAAGGGTCTAAGCAAACTGACTAAAGACTTATCATCAGAACATTATCTAGGGGTCCACACCCCGCGCAAAGAAATTAGGGAGAGATTGAGCGATATGCAAGTTCGTTGAAGCATGCTCCAAAGGAACCATGCCTCGCACTAGAAGATGAAACCCCAGCCAAGCTATAGAAAGTATTAAGCGATGACATAGTGTTCTGAAATCGAGACACTAAAGGGATCGAAGCCCTGACTCTCGATCCAATGGTGGTAACAGTTGGAATCGATCCCGCTATTGTTCGGCGAGTGTTGGTTGGTATTGGAAGCTCTATTAATATACTTTTCAAATGTATTTTTGATCAAATGAAAATCGGCATTAAAAGCATGTCTGCATGCCAAACAAAGATCCAAGGGTCCTTTGGCGAACCCAAGCAACCTGTGGAATAACCGACCTGCCAGTGAAGCTTGGAGGGAGTGATCGAAGAGTAACCCTCATTTAGACTTTTGTAATTGTGGACGAAATATCCACATATAACGCCTTCTTGGGACGACCCGCTCTAGCAGATTTCAGAATAGCTCTGGCCCAATGGTGTCTAACCATGAAGTTCCCTATTGCAAATGGAATCGAAGTGGTAAAAGGAGATCAGTGCACCGCCAGAGAATGTTACATTGCGGGGTTATGTGAATCCAGAAGAAAAGAGAAAGGGAAGGATGTGGGGAGAACTCTCCACATTCGTGAACCTTCAGAATAGCAACTACAGAGCCGCCCCTGGCTTGGGGACCATAGCCGATTCGATAAGGCTTTAAACTCCAGAAAGAAGAGTTTAGGGAGGAACCAACAACATCGGCGGAATTGACGGTGTCTGTCCCGGTCGATATGGATGACCCAACTAAAGTCTTGAAAATTGGATCGTGCCTTTGAAAACAAGATGCATTTAGAGATTACCAAATTTCTTCGCGCCAACTTGGACATGTTTGCATGGACGCATTCCGACATGTGTGGGGTGTCTCCAGAAATCGCATGTCACACTCTCAACATTGACTCCAAATTCACACCAGTAAAGCAAAAGAGGCATAGCCTAGATCCTGAACGATCCAAGGTGTTAAGAGAAGAGGTGGACAAGTTAATGGCTAAAGGTTTTATCCATGATGCAACTTATCCAGAGGGGGTGTCCTGGTTTTAGTCAAAAAGTCCAATGGGAAGTGGTGAACCTATATCGATTACTCAGACTTAAACAAAACTTGTCTAAAAGACAGCTTCCCTCTCCCCATAATAGACTAGGTTGTGGACAGAACGACAGGACATGAGCTACTATCATTCATGGACGCGTACTTCAGGTACAACTGAATCCTGATGCATGAGCCTGACCAAGAAAACACTAGCTTCATCACCGACCTAGGCCTGTACTGCTATAGGGTAATGCCGTTTGGCTTAAAGAACGCTGGGGCAACTTACCAAAGGTTGGTTAACAACATGTTCAAGCACAAAATCGAGAAAACTATGGAGGTTTACGAAGACGATATGTTGCTCAAATCATGAGCAACTACTAACCACATGGATAACTTTGTTGAAATGGTTGAAATACTCCGAAAGTATGGAATGAAATTCAATCCACTCAAATGGCACTTTAGGGTAGCCTCCGGAATTTCTTAGGATTCATCGTAAGTGCCAGGGGCACCGAAGCAAATCCAGAACAAATAGTGACACTACAAGAAGTCCAAGCTCCGAAAAATAAGAAGGAACTGCAAAGCCTGAATGGAAAAGTCGCAGCACTAAGTTGATTTATCTCGAAAGCTACCGACAAGTGTATACCATTCTTCAATGCGCTGAAGAAGGGAAAGAAGAACTTCGAATGGAGTAAAGCTTGTCAAACAACATTTGAAGAATTGCTACGGCACATGGAGGCCCCGCCAAGCCCATCGAAACCCGTGGATGGAGAAGACCTGTTCATTTACTTAGCGATCTCACCCCATGCATAGAGCATCTCTTGTACATGAAGAAGCAAAAATCCAGTGACTCGTGTATACATTAGCAAGCGGTTCACTGGAGCAGAGAAAAACTACCCGAAACTGGAAAAACTAGCGTGTTGCCTCTTGATCGCATCTAGGAAGTTACGACCATACTTTTAGGCTCATCCAATTAAAGTGTCGACTGACCAACCCCTGAAACAAGTGTTATATCGACCTGAAACTTCCGAGCGACTTCTCAAGTGGAATATAAAACTGAGTCAATATGATATCACATACCACCTAAGAAAAGCCATCAATGGGCAAGCGTTATCAGACTTCATCGCCGAATTTACTATATGGATGACGAGGAAGAAGTACGGCTGGAAGTAGACACGCAATGGAAACTCTTTGTCGATTGTGCATCTAACAGCCTCTGTTCGGAGGCCGGAGTAGTGCTCGAAACCCCCAAAGGACGAGCCATTGGCTATGCTTTGCGCTTGGAATTCCATGCTACAAATAACGAAGCGGAATACGAAGCGCTGATTGGAGGACTAAAAGTTGTGAAAGGGATCAAGATAAAATCTATTCACATATACAACGACTCCCATCTGGTCGTCTATCAAGTAAAAGGGGAATACCAGGCTCGAGGGGAGAATCTTGCCCCGTATCTATACAAACTGCAAGAACTGCTAAGTGACATCGAACACTACATCATAACTCACATTCCACGGGAGCAAAACACCAAGGCAGATTATTTGGCTAAACTGGCGAGCTCCAGAGAAGCGCAGTCATTGGGGCTAGTCCCAGTTAAAACTCCAACCAACCCAAGCATAGACGAAATGAATGTCGACTGGATCCTCGAGATCACTGTCGAACCAGATACGTGGATGACAATGATAAAGGAATATTTAATTGCAGGGACTCTCCCGACAGACCGGAATCAACGGAAAAAGCTTCTTTGAAAGGCACCGCGAGTCATGATACAAGATGGAGTACTTTGTCGAAGGGGATTCTCAACCCCCTTCTTAGATGTGTGTCTAACGACGAAGCCCGATGAATCCTAAAGGAAGTACATGAAGGCAAATGCGGAGACCACACTAGGGGGCAGACCCTCGCGAAGAAAGTCCTCCGGTATGGATACTTCTGGCCAATAATAAACCGCGATGCTGTAGACTATGCCAGAAAATGTGATCGCTGCCAAAGATTCAGCAAAATTAAAAAGAACCCCTTCAACGGAGCTAAAACAGATGGTTAGCCCATGGCCATTTGCAATATGGGGAATCGACTTGATTGGCGTCCTGCCAATAGCGAAAGGAGGGGCCAAATATGCTATAATTGCCATAGATTATTTCACGAAATGGGCCAAAGTGGAACCACTGGCCACCATAATCATTAACTTTGTTACTAAAAACATTATTTGCAGGTTTGGTGTACCGTAGAAAATCATCACTGACAATGGAACTCAATTCGAAAGCACTAAGCTCAAAGACTTCAACAAACGCTTCAGAATGGAGAAAAGTTTCTCCGTAGACAAACGGGCAAGTGGAACCAATAAACAAGATCATTAAATCTACCATCAAAAAGCGATTAACTAAAGAAAAAGGAAACTGGGTTGATGAACTTTCACTCGCACTATGGGCTTTCAAAACTACCCACAAATCGGCAACCAGCCACACTCCATTCGCTTTGGTGTATGGCTCAGAAGCAATGATTCCCGTTGAATTGGAAGTCCCCTCACACCAAAGGCAAAATTTCAATCAAAGGCAAAACGAGCAGCTCTTACTCGAATCGCTATATATGATCGATGAAAGAAGAGAAGAAGCCGAGTTGAGAACCGCCGTCCACCAAAAAAGGGTCGCACAATACTACAACTCCAAAGTTCACATTCAAACCTTCGAAGTGGGAAATCTTGTGCTCAAGCGAGTCTACCCCATTCCGGGGCCTTCAGACCAAACCGGGAAGGACCATATGTCATCAATTACAAGCTAAGGGACAAAACTTTCAAGCTAACAACCATTGACGGAATCCAAATTCGTAGGGCATGGAATAACGAATCACTCCGTCGTTACTTCATTTGAAATTTACCTTATGTACTCTCTATTTTTCAGCAAATAAGCCATTCCGGGATGCTGAGGGCATTGTAAATAGGCAAAATCCTGCCCTAGTCTCCTTAATAAAATATGATTCGCTTTTTGAACCAGCAAAACTGTGTTCATAATAACTACCCGCCGGGTCGACGGAAGCAAATCGACTCATACCGTTGGATCGGTAGTACCAATCTTTGCCTTCTAAAAACTGGTGTAGCTCCGGTAACATCGGGAAGGCTAAAATAATTACTTCTCAAGTTGACCGAAGATAGGCAACACCGAGGAGTACGAAAAGCCCCGCATTCCATAAGCCATGCATTAAACTCAAAATACCAACTCCTGACGTTGCCCGAAGATAGGCAAAACCGAGGAGCTCGAAAGCTGCGCATTCCATAAGCTGCGCACTAAATTTCAAAATACCAACTCCTCATGTTGCCCGAAGGTAGGCAACACCGAGGAGTATGGAAAGCCATGCATTCCATAAGTCGCGCACTAACTCTTAAAAATTACACTCCTCACATTGCCCGATGATAGGCAACACCGAGGTGAACGAAAAGCCGTGCATTCCATAAGCCATGCACTAACTCTTAAAAATTGCACTCCTCACATTGCCCGAAGATAGGCAACACTGAAGAGTATAAAAAGCCGCACATTTCATAAGCTGCGCGTTAACTCTCGAAGCTATGAAATCACGCTCCTAAAACATAAACATCTCACGTTGCCCGAAGATGGGCAACACCGAGGAGCGCCAAAACCATTCCAAGTCCATGGGATATATCAATCCTAAAATCCACGCATCCCATAATCCACGCGCACTTTCAAATCCCGAAATTGCCCCGGTAATGCCAGAGAACTTATCCATACAGGAATAACCAGAATCAAGCCACTTCCACTGTCAGAAACAATGGGGACGACTCTAACCAAATCGAAGTACGATAGACTACTACATTAAACGTTAACAGTGCGTACCTGCCCATAGTTAACTTATGCAATGTTCACTTCTCAAACATGCATATGTTGCATACTTACCAAAATATCGCAAAAAACTCGGACTACGTGCTCAAGTCACAAAACTTCTAAAAAAAGAAAAATCAAGTTGTGATTTAGTCAAATTTCAAGTGTTAATGTGCAAACTATTTAAACCCTAAGTTACCGGTCATTCGTCAATTGTTTGAAGTAAACAGCCTTATGAACTGGGGGGCATACATCGACACTTAAATAAAAACACTTGAAAACAATAAGTTCATGGGTTCTGTTACTCCTAACAAAGAATTTTTACTCCGAATAAAGAATTTCGGTAGTAATCACAAGAACTGGATAAGTGTAAACAAAACAAGCACAAGTGCACAGAACACATATGAACAGACAAATAAGAGTACAGTCAAAATATCAATGTATTACTTATAATTTTCTTTTATACAAGGTCAAAACATGGGGGCCGTACCCACACAACACTGACCAACAAAAGGAAAATACAGACTCCACAAAAAATCACTAAGTGCAGACTCCGCACTTGAACAAAATGACTCAAAAAGAACCAAAATCAGATTGATCGCCGCCCAAACGCCTCAGCGCTTCTTTCCACCACTCCCCTTTTTGCCCTTTGTTCTAAGTTTCTGCCTCGTCTCGGGAGTGGTGTTACTGCCAGTAATATCGTCAAACTCTCAGCGCTAACATCCTCCTCTTGCCCTGCACCCTTCTAAGAAGATTCGCCCTTCGATTTGCGCTTCCGTGACTTGCAGGAGCTCTTCGAGGCTTTAATCGCTTCAATCTTCTCTTTCTTGACAGCGACCAATTCATGTTGAGTCTTGCGAGGCTGCTCCATTCGAACTTCTTGCTCCTTAAATTTAGCCGCTGTTACATAACCTTCCAAAGATAATGAAGGGTCATCCAAGCCATGAAGTGCGGCTATCTTTTCGGACTCTGGCCTCGGCTGCGAACCAGACACAGACACTGAGACTTGAACAGGAATGGAAATGAGAACGGAGGCTGTGGAAATAGCAGCAGGTCCAAGCGCCGCGGAAGCTGGCACATCAACAGGAAAGGTTGACGAACCTATAAGATCAAAAATGAAAGCAATAAATTCTTCCTGCTCTTGCGGCATAAGCTGAAAGCTCCCGAACTTGGGAGAAGCGAGAAGATTACCTGCAGCAGAAGAGTGGCCAAGAATATCAACTTCATATTCACCACCTTTACCCTCCTTAGACGGTTCTACTACTCGAGGGGAAGCCTCAAGCCCAGAACTTATTGGCACATTGCGGGGCTGCTCTAATGTCTCGCCGGCGCCAGAAATGAAAGGGTCTGTAAGTCCTTCGGCAGCCGTAGTCATGGCGGCATCGGCAGCTTCTTTCTCCCTCTCGATCAGCAATATCTCCTAGCCTTCCAACAACGTCTTCTTTGATTCTTCGTTAAGATAGGCATTTTATAACTCTCACTCGGTGTAAACGTCACCGCTGTCATGAAAGTGGGTCAAGATTTCTTCCCAGACCACGACGAGAGTGTGTCGAAAATTTCGGGCCCAAGTAGCTAAGGCTTCCCTGATGAAGTAGAGAATTAACATAGAAATTTAGGATGGTCTCGTCCATCTTTTCCATCTTCCTTACGAAAGCGTTTTGAAGCTCCAGATAATCCGCTGTAACGGCGGCCTTTTCGACCTCGACGCGAGACTTATCATCACTAAGTTGCGCGACTTGGTCTTGTAGTCGGGCGATCATAGTAGCCTAGTCAGAGATGGTCTTATTGTGCCCCTCAACGATAAGGTCATGGTCAGAGATATTTTTCTTCTGGCCTTTAATTGTTGCGCTATGAGCGGCCACCTCATCTTTCAATTTGGCCTCCTCGGCATGAGCCTTCTTTATTTCGCCCCTGTAAACGATCTCAATTCTTTTATGGGCCTCTTTTACTTCTTTCAGCAAGTTGGCATTCCTTTTGCTTTCTCGCAGCGCCGCTTCTTTCTCCTCCTCCAGTTGTTTAATCCTGGCATCACGTTCTGACAACACTCTTTCAAAACCATCCTTCGCTGACTCAAAAAAGAGGATTTCCTGGTAGTTGTTGCGATTGGTATCTGCCAGCTACTTACACAATTTTTCCCACCCTTTGGCCTGGTCTAAATCATTTTGAATAGTCTGAAGATGTGGCATGTAAGAATCTCTACTGACTAGACGGAGGTCACGATCAAACTTAACTCCCTTTAGAAACCACTCAGGGAGCGCTGCCTCAAGCTTGGGAGGACCCAAAGGAAGAATATAGGCAGGTCTTCGGTGGGGACCAGAAGCAGCGGGGGCAAGCACAACAGAAGATGGTGCGATGTAAGTTGAAGGTGGAACAGGGGCAGAAGTAAAGGGGATTTCCTGACCCGTTAAAGAGTGCATCGGAGTAAAAGCCTGCCATTTCGAAAAATGGGGACGGTGATTGAATTTTGACCTCTTCGATGGCTCCTCCCATTCATTGAAAGTCCTCCTCTTCTCATACCCGCCTTTGTAAGATCGGCTCCACTCTCTTTCATCTTGGTGATGGGTTTCGGCCTCTAAATCCTTTCGTCTTCTATACTCTTCCTCCGTCTCTCGGGGCTGGTGACAGCCGGAAGCACGCTTGGACCATCACTGGGAGTTGGTGAATTCCTTGAAGTCATCATAAAGGCCACGTCCTCTTTTCATAGCGTCCTCTTTTCATACATGACACGAAACATAAATGAAAGGCTTGAGAAACAAAAAACAGACATGGTAAGTGTGTGTACAAGTAAGTGTGACCCTAGTGAAGCGTGTGATGTGTTTGGGAGGAGTCCCTAAAGCGACGTCACAAACTGGATCGGGTAGGAGCCACGAATGGAATCGGACTAACTTCGGATGCAATATAGCTCGAGCGAGGGGGAACTTTCTCAAATCTGAAATCTCCCCCTCATAAGCACATCAAAATTGACATAAACATCGCTCAAATCAGCAAACTCCGCCCCGGCATCTTTGCACGGAGAATCTTGACGTCCCCCGTTCCCTAGGGCATTGTCTTTATCACTTGTGTCTGGAGGAGGCAGGCTCGGAATAACCGGGCTCATCCTCAGAGTTTCATCACACGATTCGAAATCCCCATTATTGGATTCCGCGTAGAAGTCATCGCTAGAAGTAGACTCGTCGCTACTACTCCCGACTTCCCCATCCTCTTTTTCTAAGTCTAGGGCGGCTTTACCTTCCCTCTGTTTGAACTCTTATTCTCCTTCCTTTGGGATCAGAGGCATTCTGGCCGGGCGACTAACTTCGGTCGCAGCAACGTCTCTTCCATCATGAGCCTCTTCGGCCGATTCTCTGGATAAGCCCTCTCTCTCTTGAGACGCGCCTTCTTCGGACCCATGAGAAGAGGAAGTGATAACGTGCGAACCTTGGATCTAGAAGGAGAGGGGGCCTCAACTGGAACGATGGACCTCCCCGGATGCAATAATCATATCAGAGTAAGTTCTCGTCAGTCGGCAAGACTTTAATGGACCTCTCCTCAGCATCGATAGCCTTCAGGGTTTAACAAACTTCATCAAGAGATAGGTCCCTACTCGGCCTCGGGATAACTGCAAGAAATGTTCAACTTGTTAGAAACTCCACAGCGTCATGTTGAAACCCAATAAACAGGGAACAGAACTAATGCCCCGTCGTCCAAAGACGGTTAAACCCTTTAGGGCACCTGACAAAGAAATACTGGGTCTTAAACTGGGATATGCTGCTCTGCAGTCGTAGTACGATTTTCTGATTCCTTTGAGCTTATGACCAAAGAAGGACACTTATCCCTTCTCTTGAATGAAAGAAAATACCATAACTCATCGAAGCTCGGAGCATGATTAAATGTGCGCATGAAGAGGACGTGCAAACAAGTCAGGATGGCGTAGCTGTTGGATGAATCTGGAATGGGGCAATGCCCAGATTCGACCAGATTCGAGAGAGTCTCGTGCAAAAGTCATTAAAAGGGGCACAGCTCCATTTAAACACATATACCGAGGGCAAGTGATATATCCTGGGGGAAGCATGTGAGCAAACTCATTCTTTTCTAGGAGACGCACATCCTCCTCTAGTATGTCGTGCCGCAGGTAGATATTATGCAGAACCTTAGCGGAAACCATAGAAGAAGCTCTTTCTGGCGGGTTGAGAAGAACCCTAAAATTGGAAGGAGTTCGATCCAAGACCGAACCCACCAGGACCAAATGGCTATATTCTGCATGTGAAGTGGAATGAGAAAGGGCAACAGACGACGGCTCGGCTGCCGAAAGTGCCGGGCTTCCTCCGCTCGATTTACGGCGTGAATATGGATGCTTCATTCTAAAACAACGGAATTCGCATTCAAAACAGTTAGGTGATTCTATTCAAAACTAATAATTTCTCCTATAACACTTAAATTCTGGAGAGGTATTGGTTCTTGCCGACACAACAGAGTTCAAGTATGTACCGAGGCAAGTGCAGTTTGCTGTCTATAGGGGGTGAGCTCAGTGTTTGAAACACTATAAACACTCTATCCCATGTAGATAGTTCGCTCACAGTGGAAAAGGAAAAGGACTTCCTGTATCATTTTCATTTGTTTTTACTTCCTCTACACTTACCCATTATCGATCAACGATCAATAACAAATCCGCTGTTCAAAGCGACACGGAAGTTTCTTTTCGGTATAGGAACACCGAGCGTGCAAAAGACAAATAAAATAAGTCCAAATTCTTTAGAAAAGCCAGGACTGATTCACGATGTGTCGAGCAATATCAGCTATGGAACTTAGCATAAGTCAATTCTAGCTTAATGGACAAAGATAGCAAAACATGTCAAGCACCGGGACAAGGCCAGAATGTCGTTCCGTGAGAAACTCAAGACTCAATTTACTATCTTCCTCCATTAAGCCGCAATCAACTCAAACTCCTCACGACCAACATCACAAATGGAACCTCACCATCAAATCGATAAACAAACACTGCGATTAGCAAACCCACCTCAGATTGAACTCTAAAACACAAAAGTGGTCACAGACTTAGAATCAGCAAACTGTAATTGGGTCGGAGGCGACCAAAGGAACAGATCGACGACGACCTAAGGAGATGGCGAACTAGGGTCGATGGTGGTCTTTAGGGAGTCGGCAAACCAAGGTGATGGCGGACTAGGGTTGTGGCAACGAAGAAGGAATCAAGGCTTTGGGAAAGATCGAGCTCGTGAAGGTGATGGATCGGGTTGATGAAAAGAAGGCAAGAACCACAGCTAAGTAATCAGATCGCACAAGAGAAGAAATACCGGGTCACGTGAAAATGAGGAAGTAGCTCGACTTGACTGGCTATATAGGCAAGTGAAAACAAAAAAGACCAAAATTCTCCTAAGTACTTGGGTCGATAGCAATCCATCGGCTATGGATCGTCCACGACCCATAGAATCACCCATCTCCGTCTTCAATTTTGCAATGCAACATCCGCCTACTATTTCAAGGTATATCGAGAAGTTGCGAAAGAAATTTGACCCGTTACGACAAGCAGTAGCGGTTAAGACCAATGCTAAGTGATCAGCAGCGTGACCCAGCTCACGTCCGCAAAACTCTGACATGATTACTTGAAATTAAACTAGCAGGGGACAAAGGTGATAACTTCTAGAGAACGCCTTGTTTCCAACAAAGACGTACTATGGGAGGCAAATGTTATATGGGTTTTTAACTCATCGGGATCCAAGATAAGATGGAACGAGTTGATGGAATCAGAGTAGCTGAGGACTCAACCAAAAAGGCTAAAGCAACGAGTTAAAGAGAGCCAAATCCTATTACAAAAGCAACAACTAGGTTTGACTAAACCAAGAGACGAGCATCCGTCTAGTCCAATCAGTAGCTAAACACAACTAACAAGTAGATCTTCATCAAAGCAAAGCAACATGCAACGAGATAACACGAAAAACATCTATACAAGGCAATGAAGGCATTCCAGGCATCAAAGTCTAGAAATAATCTAAGTGCATGGATCGCTGGCGATCCATACTCTATGGATCGCTGGCGATCCATACAACATCATTGGATCGTTATGGGGCACAGGAGCAAAGAGGGCTTAGAAGACAAAGTGCAAGGTATACTAAGTGTGTGGATCGCCAACGATCCATACTTGATCATAGAATCTTGGCGAGCTAGCATAGTAAAGCAATGGGGTTTGGAGCTAAGTAAGTAGCTCACATGCGAGCTAGACCTATGGATCGCTAGCGATCCATGTTTTTAGCTCGGGTTGCGAGCTAAGGTTCGTTACATCATCCCTTGTCCATCTGCAAGCAGTCAACGAACAAGCCTGGCCCAAAAGCTCTCTGATCTCTATAAATACCATCCAACCTGCAACATAAACGAGATCTTCTCCGGACTGGTTGCTGAAGCTCTGCTAGAAACCTTCTTCACTCTTCATCTCCCTCACAACTGGCTCTAAAGGAATTCACTATGATTCTCCAGTGGATTCTAACCTTGGAGATTAAATCTAGTTAAGGACAATCAAAAGCCTTGTAATCAAACACTACTTGTAATAGAAATCAGTCTATAATAAAAACTATAAAGTGGACGTAGGCTTCATTAACAGCCGAACCACTATAAATATCTTCTTGTCTTCTTTCCTTTACCATTTTTTCTATACCTATTATCTATATTATTGCTCTATAAGAACAGGGCTGGTGCTTTTACACTCAAACCAGGGTGTTGATCCATTTATTGGGTTGAAAGTGCCATTTAATCCTTTGTACATAATGTAGTTGGGTCGATGTTTGTTTGTATGTGTTGCTTGTGCATTGAATTGGAGGAGAAACGATTGATAAAGGAGGAGAAGATGGCCTTAAATTGGCGATCATTTATGCAGTTTGCTTTCAACCAGTCGACCACCTAGGTCAATCAGTCGACCGCTTGTAATCGACCGGTGGAATCGACCAGTCAAGCATTTATTTGTAGACTACGTATGTTGTGTTTGTTTAATATATATATATATATATATATATATTTCTAACGTTCTAAGGTTTATAAATATGATGATGTGTATGTGTGTGTGTATTTAATTAGAGAAAAGTTTTATTTGATAATTATGTAATAATTTAGAAATATATAATTTAATGAAAATTTAGTCTTTTGATTTTAATAAATTTATAAGATCTTATAAAATTTTAGAAATACATATATATTGTTTCTAATTGATATTTAAGAATTTTCAAGGTATGTTTTATGTAATTTTGTATATAGTTAAAGTTTTGAAAAACATTTTATGTGGATTTGGAATATAATAGTTTTGATTTGGGTGTTATAAAACTATTTAAAAATAGTATTTGATTATAGAAAATTATGAAATAATTTATATACATAAATTTAGCTTGCAAACCTTTTTTGGGGTTTCAAAAGAAAGAAATGAGTTTCCTAATGTTATTTGTGAATGTTAAATTATTACGTAAATTTATAAGAGGTTAAGAAATTAGTAACTTATTGAAAATAAAATGTTATATTTGGTTTTAATTAATTATCTAGTTAAATCTTAGAATATACCTTTGTTATCCATCTCTACATACCTATTTCGTTATATTGAGATTATATGTTGTGAATAATTTATTATTAAATATTAATTTGTTTTTCTATGTATTATTTATTTATTTGAATAATCTATATTATATTACTTTTATAATTTCTCCTTTCTTGTTTGTTGAATTGAATCATATGAATGATTCACCGTTGATATTAATTAGTTGGTGATTTGATATGATACGGTGATGACAGACTTCTTTATGATTTTGAGATATTTAATTCTATGTAATACGAAATCTAAATAAACGGAGTTATAATACCGTTTGGGATATGGCATTCAGTAATGTTTTTCTGGTTATTCTTTAGGCTCGTTATATAGAATATTATGGAGATTGGGTATAGTTTATGAGCAGTGAATAAATGATTGAGCATCATGTGGTGGTATGGGATGCCGATGTGATAATTCGATTATCCATTATAAGTTTATGTCACTCAAATGATGGGAACTGGGATTATACTCACATGTCGTGATTCTCGGTGTATAGTGAGTTTATAATGCTCGATGTAGAGCAAGTATATATGCTCGGGGTAGAGCGTTATGGATGATTGAGTTATGGGGGTGTACCCATATGTATTCATCTATCATGAAGCGCTTCGGGACATGATTAAGAGTTAGCGGGAACCAGATGACAAATGTCCACCCTTGCGGCTTGATTGTGGGGTCACGCCCCCGATGCGTGACACCTTTATTATATTAGATGTGTATTATAAATTTTTATAGAAAGGCGGAATAGCATTTAGGGTGGCATATCCCTAGCCCTTTTAGTCACGATGGCCAGAAATCTGTTGCCGTAGGGGCATAATATGGGTCATGGTCAATGCATAGTGTAGTCTTGCAATGTGTTTATGACATGCAGTGGATATGGTTACGATACCAAGTTGGTAACTGAAGACTGTATGAGCGAATCTAGGCGGTATAGCCCTGGGCTCATGGGGGGTATCTGTCCGTCTTCCTTCTGGTTTCATACAGATTGTAGATGTGTACATATTATTTATATACCTCACCTAAGTATTAGAGTGGATCCGGGTGAATAACTCAGGTGGTTGCGGAGATAGCGGATAGCCATGTTATGGTTTGACTGGGTGGCATAACCCAGACAGTATGAGATTATTGGGTGGTGTAACCCATACATTATGATTTGATTCCCATCACCATTTATTTCTATATAAGGAAATAAGATTATACGTATGATCTGTTAGCATCCAGAATATAGTGTATTCTTATCTCTTTTATTGTACGTGATGCTTTGATATGTGACCTATATTTCTATATTTTATATCGATGATGATGTTTTATTATTTGAGATTAAAAGATATATTTGGGCAATGTCATGTGCTAGCCTGATTATACTCGGTGATATCTCACTTATTGTTGATTTCTGGATATGAACGATTCACCCAAGAGATATTGGTTCTGTGATTTATTGATTAGAGTGATTCTATATGGGTGATGACATATTTATGAATGGTTTTGTGAATTTTATATGATATGATATTTTTGGAGTTTTCTCAGATATTATTATTATTTATATATATACATTATGATTATTATTTAAGATATTTCATTACAGCCATTGTGTTATTATTGTATCCAGTGTATACAGAGTTCCACATAATTATTAACCTATTGATTTAGACATAGTCTGACCCGTGTGTTATTTATAATACTCGTGTCAGTCAGAGACATTTCAAGTTTAGGGACAGTGAGACTGGCTTTCGTTTTCTGGGCGTAGAGGAGGCTAGTATTTTGTATAGTTGTTTATCATCTTGTATTGTATAGTCTTAGGTATATATATATATATTATTTTTATGTATATTGGACAAACCTTGTATGATTATATATTATTGTGATTCTGACTCTGTGTTCTCTAATATTTATTATATATTCTATATTATTCTATCCTAAAGGCATACATGTTTATTATTTTGTGTCGATACTATGTACGTATAATGAGTTATTTATTCGATGTTTAAATACATACCAGTGTAAGCCTAAGGAAATATTCACATGTGTACCTCATATAACCTCACCTCCATATTATCCGATAGTATTACCTAGTGATACTCTTGGTAGTATGGGAATAGAGGTGGGGTGTTACAATATGGGGTGCACATGTGAATATTCCTTTAGCTAACACTGGTATGTATATAAACATCATATAACTCTCATCATAAAACATACGAAGTATCGGCATAAAGAAATAAACACGTGTGCCTTCAGGTTAGAACAATACACAATACATAGTAAATATCAGAGATCACAGAGTCTATATCGCAGCGATAATATATATAATATAAAATATACAATATATGTTCAATACACATCATAATAAAAATACACGCAAGAGTTTATACAATACGTGCTTATAATCTATAATACTGAATATTTAGTCTCCTTTATGCCCAAAAAACAAAAGTTGGTCACATCATCCTTGTACCTGGAATATCTCGGACTAACCCTAGTATTATGTAAATAACGCACGAGTCAGACTATATCTATATCTAAATCAAGGGGTTATACACACACACACAAATATATATGTATGTATGTATGTATGAAAATTATATGCATGGAATGATGACAACACTGTCTCAAAACATCTATAATATGAAAGACATTAATCAAAGCATGCACAAAGATGTCATTACCCATATAAAAGCACATCAAATATTATTCAAATGAAACAATAACAAATGGGTGAATCATCCAATTCTAGAATTATCATCAAAGTCCAAAAATCATCAAATATGAGATATCATTAAGTATAGTTAGGCTAGCTTATAGCAATGCCCAAGTATTCCCTCAATCTCATGTAATAGCATACCAACATCAATATAGAATATAGGCCACCTATCTGAAAAATCATATACGATAAAAGATATGAGAATCCACTATACTCTAAACACTTATTCAGATATAATATTATCTCCTCATATATGAATAAATCAGAATAAATCGTGATGGATGAATGATTGTATGATAGACATGAAGTCGCAAGTATAGTCATGTATATATCAATATATGGTCACCAACCTTGGGTCGCCTAACCTATACCTATACTTAGGTAAGGTGTTTCAATAGTATATGTCAATTTACTACTCCGTTAGAACCAGAAAGGAGATCGATGGTGGTATGCCTGCTCTAGGAGCCCAGGGTCACCTAACTGAATCTGCTACTACAGTCTTTGGTTGCCACGACGGACATTGTGACACATATCCACCAACGGCTCGTCTACATGTAGCCTCAGTCACGACCCTGTTTTGCCCCTATAAGTAACTCACTACTAGCCTATACGACACAAGGGGCTATAGATCACCTACCTATGGGTCTCCTAACCTAAACCTCGTGATGCGCATCAAATATAATATCCAATAAAGGTGTCGTGGATCTGGGGTGCGACCCCAAGATGTGAC
This sequence comes from Allium fistulosum, assembly GCA_030737815.1. NCBI lineage: Eukaryota > Viridiplantae > Streptophyta > Magnoliopsida > Asparagales > Amaryllidaceae > Allium > Allium fistulosum. The sequence continues at coordinate 1,137,633,144 of CM060904.1, forward strand.
TGCTAGGGTGGATTATAGGCATCTGGTCCTCTCCAACGACAATAACAGGAGTACATTATGATAGTGGCACATAATATAAATAAATATAAAGGCATCTACCCTACTCACACCTATAAGCATCGCCTAATGTAAGTACAATATCATCATACTATTCCTGTCATGTGAGTGTCATCTATTCACAACAAAGAATAAAATAAACATCACACTAGCGTCCCATACTATAAGTCTAGTGGATCGTCTCTAATATGACTTGTATATTAGTATGTGAGCATATACCAATATATAAGCTAAATATAACAAAGTATAAAAAGCAAAGTATAAAAATAAGCACATCAGAGTTTTTATACCGGTTCGGACCTCCTGTCCTAGGTCCAGTCTCGAAGCTCCGCTTCGGTATTTCACTAAACAATAATCCTCACTTCTCCTGGAGGAACAAACTAATACACAAGTATTCTGTGACGCCCCACCTCTATACTCACACTAACCAAGGACACTACGGGGTAATGCCGTCAACTAGCATGAAGAATAAGGCTGTTGAGGAGCGACCATCTGTGTAATTGCTTTGTGCGAGTACCGATATGCCAGATAATATAAGTTACAATCCGACATATCCAATACAAACTCAAAGCTACCACACAGTGGCTAGGTGGACTTCGGAAACAAATATAGAAATAAATATAACACAAATCAGTCACAGATATTCATATCACAAAGGCGGAAACAGATATGAATATATCACATAAAAGTGCACATCAAAATAGTGGTCAAGCTAGATCCACTACATCACAAAAGAATAGATACAAGAACTAGACAAAAGAATAAGTATAAACAAGGAGTATCTATCACAAATGTATACTAACAAAAACTACTGTACTAAAGTAGTTAGCCAAAAGTCAGGTGACGGACCCTGATAAGAAGTCAAGCAGGAGCACCTGAAATACCTCGGTCTGACCCGAGTATTATTTAAGAAGAAAATAATAAACGGATTAGTCTAGCTATAAATATCAGATAAAATGAGATAGGATAAGAGATATCACCAAAAACGTATGATAACAATAATGCCATACTGCGACAAGTATACATCCGATAACAACAAAAATCATACAATATCTCAAATATTCTCAAACACCAAAAGAATGTCATATTCTTTAAATTATTCACCAAACACAAATATTGATAAAGCTTATCAATGCAATCCACGAAAATTGGTGAAACACAAATTCTAGAAATCATCAATTAGAAATCCAGAAATCACAAAGGGGGGAGGCCTATCACAAACGGGAGCATGAAAACTCACCAACACGTGTGTCACAAACAGAACGCTATTCCATGGTCGCTAACCATCAAGTTTGAGCCAAAGCTCCACAAACGGCCCGAAGACCATGGGTCGCTACCCGATCAAATTGAACCGAAGTTCCACAAACGGGGTTTTTAGTCCCCACAAAAACAAATAGGCATCACACATCGCTAGTCTAAATCACAAAATGATCATCATTGATCAATAAAAAGTGTGAATCACACTAAGCTAGTAAACAGATGAGTTTAGCTTCATGTCCCATAACCAATGGCTTAACTTAAATATTTACGAACAGATTGTAGACTTCCACTCGAAAATTGTCACAAGAGTTCAATCGAATAAGTCCAAGAATTAATCGACGAAGTAAACGCAAGCGTTTCATACACTTGTTTTACTAAGCCGTTTAATTAGATTTCTCATACGAATGAGGTAAAGGTTTGTATATACTAATAGATTGGAAAACGGTTTTATAAACGAGCTTTGTATTAAAAATAGAGTTGAAATCATCTTTGTGAAAGAGTTTGAATATTTACTACTAGTATAGAAAACCTTTATATTTTAAAGTGACAAATCACAGAAATGATTGTAGAAACAATCAATCACCAAAATCCACATTCGAAGACGTGAATTGAAACCATAAAAATCGATACCGAATCCATCAAAAATGGATATTCCCCAAAAATCCCGAACAAGAAGTCATCAAAGTCAATAATGAATGATAACTACAAATCGGATCAAAGCCAAAGGTCTTCAAAAAACTCTCTGTTTCCAGGTTCAGTCGACTGGACTCAGAGTTCAATCGACTGACACATGCCTGGAAACACTCGGTTTCCAGGCTCAGTCGACTGAACTAAGAGTTCAGTCGACTAACACAGGGACTAGGAATTTTCTGGTTCTAGGTTCAGTCGACTGAACTCAGAAGTCAGTCGACTGAGTTTGCAAATTTCAGTCTTCTCGGTCTAGCCCTACCAAGGGCAAAAATCCAAATAAATTGCGATTGGACGAGCGATGGGCGCTAGGGGTTTATGCCAATCGACAACCCAGCCCTATAGGCTCTTCAATACACCACCAAAAACTTGTTCAAACATCAAAGCTAAGGTTTTTAAAGATTTTGACTTCAAAACACCAAAAATTGAAATATTCACCAAATCAATTCGAATCAAAAGCAAATGAACAGGAATAGATGTTAGGAATTCATACCTAACAACAACAAAAGCTATAGACGTAGATGTGAGTTCAAAAACTCACATTTTCAACCCAAAACAACAAAGGAGAAGCTTTGAAATCAAAAGAAAGATCAACCACACTTCAACTTCAACTCTACAAGCTCCAATCTAAGATTACAATGAATATTTCCTAAGTTAAGTCATAGGAAATTTCTGAAATTGGAGAGAGGTTGAGATGGAGAATAAGAAGAGGATGCTTACATAAGCTTCTCTTTGAATTTGGAGCTAGAACTTGAATTTGCAAAGGAAACTAGGGCTTAGGATTTTAGTTTCCAATCTCCTCCCCCATTTTTACTAAAGCTTGAAGTGTTAGGAAAATAATAGAATGAAGAAGAGAAGAGGGGGTGGAGTTAGAATATAAGGTGAGTTGGGTTAGTGGGCTGAAACCCAAACCCAAGCCCAAAGCCCTAAGTGAAAATGTCAAAATTCTACTCAACTCCAAACATATCGATGTTTATACTCAAAAAGGTTGCAAACGCCATTTTGGACTCAATGGAAGTGGTCTTGAGTCCCAATTCGACTGTTTGCAAATAGTGACATTTCGGACTTGAATCCGACTAACGATGCTATATTTAAATAAAACATTTAAATATACAATCGTAAAATATGCGGGTTGTTACAAACTCCCCTCCTTAAAGAAATTGTGTCCTCGCAATCTTTAAGAAATAAATAAGAAGTAACAACCATAAAAGCATATCAAGACAAAAAGAAGAAATTTGAAATAAGAAGTTCACCTTAAGGAGCACGAGAGAGTAAGTCCGGATGTGTTCGCTCGATGAATTCTCTGGATTCCCAAGAGCAATCCTTAGGATTTGAGGACCATTGAACTTTCACAAGAGGAACATCTTTATTTCGAAGGCGTTTAACCTTCGTAGCAATGATATGAATAAGATGTTGCTCATAAGTCAAATTAGGCGAAACTTCAATTTCTTCAATAACACCGGGCTCAAGAATAGAATCGGAATCTCGAAGGCATTTCCGTAGTTGAGAGACGTGGAATATGTCATGAATAGCAGAAAATTGAGCCGGTAACAAAAGGCGATAAGCTATGGAACCAATGCGTTCAATGATGGGAAATGGCCCAATATATCGAGGTGCTAATTTTCCCGATCGACTGAAACGCACAACACCCTTCATAGGTGAATCACGAATAAACACAAAATCTCCCACAGAAAATTCTAATTTCCTTATTCGATTATCGGCATAGGATTTTTGTCTACTTTGAGCTTCTTTCATCCTATGACGAATAAGGTCAATCTTTTCTGTGGCATCACGAATAAAATCTGGACCTAAAACCAGCTTCTCACCAGCTTCAAGCCAACACGAAGGAGATCGACATGGCCTTCCGTAAAGTGCCTCGAAAGGTGCCATACCAATACTAGATTGGAAGCTATTATTATAGGAAAACTCAACAAGATAAATATGATCTTCCCAACTTCCACCAAAATCAAGAACACATGCACGAAGAAGATCTTCAAGAGTTTGATTCACACGCTCGGTTTGTCCATCGGACTGAGGATGATAAGCGGTGCTAAAATTAAGCTTCGTTCCCAAAGATTTTTGAAGACCTTTCCAAAATCCACTAGTAAACAATGGATCACAATCGCTAACAATAGAAGTAGGAACTCCATGCAATTTAACAATTTCCTTGACAAAGAGTTTAGCCAAAATAGGTATGGTCCGATTGGACCGAACGGAAATAAAATGGGCGGATTTTGTAAGTCTATCTACTATCACTCATAGGCTATCATGACCCGAACGAGAACGAGGAAGACCGTCAATAAAGTCCATGGAAATTTGATCCCACTTCCATATTGGAATTTCCAAAGGTTGTAATAACCCACCGGGCCTTTGATGCTCGGCCTTAACGAGTTGGCAAGTCATGCAACACTTAAAAAAGTTAGAAATATCTGATTTCATTCCATCCCAATAGTAAAGTCGCTTCATATCCGCGTACATTTTATTACTACCGGGATGAATGGTAAATTTAGAATGATGTGAATCTTCTAGAATGTCTTTACGAAGATCAATAATATTTGGCACAATAAGTCTACCAAATTTTCGAATACCGCCACAAGCATCAATATCAAAGTCTTTCAAACCTTCAATATCAATTTTATCCCTACAACTTTGGCTAAGAAAAACCAATTCGGGATCATGCTTTTGAGCTTCAAGAATGCGGTCTAAAAGAGAAGGATGAGCCTCAAGGCTACATAATACAAGAGATGGACATGAATTGGATTCACGATCTCGAATCTCACAAGTAGATAAAGTCGCGAGATCATTCCATTCAGATATCATCATGGAAACAACCGCTTGTTGCTTACGACTAAGGGCATCGGCAACACAATTTCCCTTTCCGGGAGTATAAAGAATATCAAGATCATAAGATGCAAGGAACTCGAGCCAACGTTGTTGATGCAAATTAAGTTCCTTTTGGGAAAATAAATACCTCAAAGATTTATGATCGGTGTAGAGAACAAATTTCTTTCCCAAAAGATAATGACGCCAAATTCTAAGGGCGAAAACAATAGCCGCGAGCTCTAAATCATGAGTGGCATATCTAGTCTCGGCAGTCTTTAATTGCCTAGAAGCATAAGCGATAACAGGTTCCCTCTGCATGAGAACGGCTCCCAAACCAACACGACTAGCATCGATGTAAACAATAATTCTTGGTTCCCATCGGGAATCACAAGAATAGGAGCATCGGAAAGGAGTTCTTTTAGTTTCTGAAAAGCAACTTCACATTTGTCTGACCAAATGTATTTAACTCCCTTCTTTGTCAAATTAGTAAGAGGTACGGAAATTTTAGAAAAGTCTTTTATGAACCGACGGTAATAACCTGCCAATTCGAGAAAGCTACGAATTTCTATCACACTCTCCGGTCTCTTCCAATTTTGAATTGCTTCAATCTTTGAAGGATCCATGGAAATTCCGGATTCAGAAATAATATGTCCCAAAAATTTCACATGAGATTGCCAAAAGTGGCATTTAGAAAATTTTGCTTTCAATTGGTTTCTCCTAAGAGTTTCCAACACAATCCGAAGATGATTTTCATGCTCTTCCTCAGTTTTAGAATAAATAAGAATATCATCTATAAAGATGAGAACAAATCGATTGAGGAAGTCTTTGAAAACTCAATTCATAAGGTCAACGAAATAAGCTAGAGCATTCGTCAAACCAAATGGCATAACAAGCCATTCATAAGATCCATAACGAGTACGGAACGATGTCAAAGGAATGTTATCCTCTGCAATACAGAGCTGATGAAAATCGGTTGCTAAGTCTAACTATGAAAAGACTTTAGCACCACTAAGTTGATCGAATAGATCATCAATCCGAGGTAAGGGATATTTATTCTTGATGGTGAGATCATTAAGCTTGTGGTAGTCAACGCAAAGCCTAAGTGTACCATCAGATTTCTTCACAAAAATAGCTAAAGCTCCCCATGGAGAGGAACTAGATTGAATAAATTGCTTCGCTTCCAATTCGGATAATTGTTTACGCATCTCCTCATTTTCCTTATTGGACATACGATAAGGAGGACGAGTAATAGGTAGAGCTCCAGGGATTAGATTAATTCTGAACTCAATTGCTCGCTTAGGTGGTAATCCTAATACGGGCTCAAATATGTCGGGAAATTCACAAACAATGTGAATGAGGGAAATAACATCTTCCTCATGATCATTATCGTCATCATGAGGATTTAGAGAATACAAGGATGCTTTTGAATCGGAATCTGAATCTTTAAGAACAAGAGAAATCTGCTTAACAGATTGAGGATGTCGAAGATATATAGTCCTCTCAGGACATAGGATATGGGCTTCATAACGGTTAAGCCAATCACCCCAAAATCATTCCGAAACCTAAGTAACGTATAACATGCAAATCGGCTTGGAAAGAATAATCACATAAAATAATCTCGACATCTTTACAAAGTAAACTGAGTGTTGTGGATCCACCAACCGGATTCTCAATTCTCAATGAAGTCATCAAGCCAATAACATTCAAAGACAAAGCATCAACAAGTTCTTTTGATATAAAAGAGTGAGACGCACCCGTATCAAAAAGAACGCGAATAGGAAGATCATGAAATATAATAAGGCCATCAAGGATAGAATGAGAAATACCTTGACCAAGAGAAGTGTTACTAGGGGCTTGAACAACATTTAGCTTGCCTTCCTTCTTGCTTTGAAGTTTGGGACACAAAGATATAGTATGACCCGAACTCTTGCAATAGCGGCAAGAAAGAGACTTCGGACACTTGTTCGCATAATGGTCCTTAGAACCACAATTGTAACATTCTCCACGAATAAAGGTAGGAGTTTTTGCTACTGAAGTTGCTTGCTTCCCTTTCTTGTTGGGATAAGGCTTGAACTTAAAAGGCCTCTTCTTATTGATGTTTTGTTTCACTTCAACATCACTTTCTTTATCGGCCTCCTCGAGTCGAAGAGCGATATCAACAAGCTGATCAAAAGAAACTTCTAATTTTAGAAGTAATGGTTTTTTGAGGTTCTTATTCAACCCATAAACAAATCTCTGATTTTTCTTCAATGGGGTATTAATATACTCGACCCTATATTTAGAGAGAGATTCAAAAGATGCGACGTAATCCATCACAGAAGATTCACCTTGAACAAGGTCAATAAAACGTCGGGCTAAAGATACTTTTTCAGCTTCTGGCACAAATTTTAACTCGAATCTTTCCCGGAATTTCTCCCAAGTAAGATCCGCTTCAATTATTTCGGAGATTAGAAGCTCATACCAATCTAATGCTCTTTCTTGGAGCATGCTAGAAGCCACTTGGACTCGATGTAGATCAATAAGATTCATGCGTGAAAAGATGCGATCGCATGTCCTAAGCCAAGCTTGGACTACTATTACGCTCTCGGAACCCCTGAAAGGCTTTCCACCAAAGTTGGTGTAATCACTGCACAAGCATGCAAACCAAGATTTAGGATGAGTAGGCTCTGGAATGGGTCCGATAGCTTGAGCATTTTTCACAAGATCGAGAAGTTACCGAGCAGACATAAATACTCTGTCCTGAGGAGTAGAACTAGATTGACCGGCGCTGGGACGGCCTGGTCTAACCATTTCTCTTCTTTAAGAAAGAAAGAAGAGGAAAAAGGTTATTCACAGAATGAATATTAAACAAACTTGATTGATAAAACAAGGCATCATAAAAAGAAATAGGATAGAACGGTACAAAGACTCGAATTAAATCCTATGGCACGATTCCTAAGAAAGACTTAGGACAATGACCTTTGCAAGATTATTCTACATTGTTCTGAAGTTTGGCTCCGATACCAAGCTGTGATGCCCCACCTCTATACTCACACTAGCCAAGGACACTACGGGGTAATGCCGTCAACTAGCACGAAGAATAAGGCTGTTGAGGAGCGACCATCTGTGTAATTGCTTTGTGCGAGTACCGATATGCCAGATAATATAAGTTACAATCCAATATATCCAATAGAAACTCAAAGCTACCACACAGTGGCTAGGTGGACTTCAGAAACAAATATAGAAATAAACATAACACAAATCAGTCACAGATATTCATATCATAAAGGCGGAAGCAGATATGAATATATCACATAAAAGTGTACATCAAAATAGTGGTCAAGCTAGATCCACTACATCACAAAAGAATAGGTACAAGAACTAGACAAAAGAATAAGTATACAACAAGGAGTCTCTATCACAAATGTATACTAACAAAAACTACTGTACTAAAGTAGTTAGCCAAAAGTCAAGTGACGGACCCCGATAAGAAGTCAAGCAAGAGCACCTGAAATACCTCGGTCTGACCCGAGTATTATTTAAGAAGAAAATAATAAACGGATCAGTCTAGCTATAAATATCAGATAAAATGAGATAGGATAAGAGATATCACCAAAAACGTATGATAACAATAATGCCATACTGCGACAAGTATACATACGATAACAACAAAAATCATACAATATCTCAAATATTCTCAAACACCAAAAGAATGTCATATTCTTTAAATTATTCACCAAACACAAATATTGATAAAGCTTATCAATGCAATCCACAAAAAATGGTGAAACACAAATTCTAGAAATCATCAATTAGAAATCCAGAAATCACAAAGAGGGGAGGCCTATCACAAACGGGAGCATGAAAACTCACCAACACGTGTGTCACAAACGGAACGCTATTCCATGGTCGCTAACCATCAAGTTTGAGCCGAAGCTCCACAAACGGCCTGAAGACCATGGGTCGCTACCCCACCAAATTGAACCAAAGTTCCACAAACGGGGTTTTAGTCCCCACAAAAACAAATAGACATCACACATCGCTAGTCTAAATCACAAAATGATCATCATCGATCAATAAAAAGTGTGAATCACACTAAGCTAGTAAATAGATGAGTTTAGCTTCATGTCCCATAACCACTGGCTTAACTTAAATATTTACGAACAGATTGTAGACTTCCACTCGAAAATTGTCACAAGAGTTCAATCGAACAAGTCCAATAATTAACCGAAGAAGTAAACACAAGCGTTTCATACCACTTGTTTTACTAAGTCGTTTAATTAGATCTCATACGAATGAGGTAAAGGTTTGTATATACTAATAGATTGGAAAACGGTTTTATAAACGAGCTTTGTATTAAAAATAGAGTTGAAATCATCTTTGTGAAAGAGTTTGATTATTTACTACTAGTATAGGAAACCTTTATATTTTAAACTGACAAATCACAGAAATGATTGTAGAAACAATCAATCACCAAAATCCACATTCGAAAACGTGAATTGAAACCATAAAAATCGATACCGAATCCATCAAAAATGGATATTCCCCAAAAATCCCGAACAAGAAGTCATCAAGTCAATAATGAATGATAATAACAAATCAGATCAACAAAATCGATTAAAAATTGGAAATCCACACAAAAATTGCCTAAACTAGGCAAAAATGCAACTTCCCAGATTCAGTCGACTGGACTCAGAGTTCAGTCGACTGATTCAATGCGTGGAAACTCTCTGTTTCCAGGTTCAGTCGACTGAACTCAAAGTTCAGTCGACTGAAACATGCCTAGAAACACTCGGTTTCCAGGCTCAGTCGACTGAACTTAGAGTTCAGTCGACTGACACAGGGACCAGGAATTTTCCGGTTCCAGGTTTAGTCGACTGAATCTGCAAATTTCAGTCTTCTCGGCCTAGCCCTACCAGGGGCAAAAATCCAAACAAATTGCGATCGGACGAGCGATGGGCGCTAGGGGTTTATGCCAATCAGCAACCCAGTCCTATAGGCTCTTCGATAAACCACCAAAAACTTGTTCAAACATCAAAGCTAAGATTTTTAAAGATTTTGACTTCAAAACACCAAAAATTGAAATATTCACCAAATCAATTCAAATCAAAAGCAAATGAACATGAATAGATGTTAGGAATTCATACATAACAACAACAAAAGCTATAGACGTAGATGTGAGTTCAAAAACTCTCCTTTTCAACCCAAAACAACAAAGGAGAAGCTTTGAAATCAAAAGAAAGATCAACCACACTTCAACTTCAACTCTACAAGCTCCAATCTAAGATTACAACGAATATTTCCTAAGTTAAGTCATAGGAAATTTCTGAAATTGGAGAGAGATTGAGATGGAGAAGAAGAAGAGGATGCTTACCTAAGCTTCTCTTTGAATTTGGAGCTAGAACTTGAATTTGCAAAGGAAATTAGGGCTTAGGATTTTAGTTTCCAATCTCCTCCCCCATTTTTACTAAAGCTTGAAGTGTTAGGAAAATAATAGAATGAATGAAGAGGAGAGGGGGTGGAGTTAGGATATAAGATGAGTTGGGTTAGTGGGCTGAAACCCAAACCCAAGCCCAAAGCCCAAAGCCCTAAGTGAAAATGTCAAAATTCTACTCAACTCCAAACATATCGATGTTTATACTTAAAAAGGTCGCAAACGCCATTTTGGACTCAATGGAAGTGGTCTCGAGTCCCAATTCGACTGTTTGCAAAAAGTGACATTTTGGACTTGAATCCGACTAACGATGCTATATTTAAATAAAACATTTAAATATACAATCGTAAAATATGTGGGTTGTTACATATTCCTTTGACAATCTTGTGTTTGATACAACACAGATATTGACTGCTAGTACAATTTCTCCAAAATCTCCTTTGAGTGATAGTAAGTGTGAGTTGCTTGGATTTGTAGAAAATAATTTCACCAAAATATAGATTTTGATTGTAAGTGATTGAGAATATTAAATCAATGATAGCATAAGAGAATTCGAATATAGAAGTTAGAGAGTAGTAAATCAAGTTAAATTAAAATCTTAATCAATTGAAGTATTTATAGAATTAAAGAGTTGTATTTGAAAAGTTATGACTTCTTGAAAGATTGCTCTTTGATTAACGATTGCAACTGTTGAATGAGGAGGAGGTTTGTTGCAGAGAGAAGCGTCTGTTCAAAATATGACAGTTACAGTTTTATGATTACAGGCCAAAACATGTCATAGACGTCTGTCCTTATGTCATAGACGTCTGTGGATGTCTAAAAGCAACAAACAGAAATATTTCATAAATGTCCGTGGAAGAAGCGCAGACATCTGTCACCATTTAAATTGTAAAAATTGGGCAGTTTGTTATTTAAGATTTGTCGATATGAAATCGTGTGTGCTATGATCACTCAGGTAGACTGTACAACATATATTTATGACTATAATACAATAGTATGACCTTACTTGTAAATAGTATGATCCATCTTTCTTCAATTGTCCTTGAGCCATGATTTTGTTGTGTGCCGTGATCTTCTTCTAATATACACATGTAATATGATAAGATATATCTTGTATATGTGATTGTATAGTTGTTGTCATTGAAATCGTAGAACGGAGGTTCTAACATCTCCCCCTTTTAATGACAACTATACAATAGTTAGTAATAAGTAATTAAGAAATAGCTTCCCCTGAATGTTATCTCCCTTATGTATATACACATTTATCTCCCCTATGTATATACACATTTATCTCCGCCTTTGGCATTATCAAAAATAATAACAATGGAACCAAACTAAAACATAGCTATTAGAATTATGATAGAATAGTTATGAAGGAAATAACAAAGGTATTACTTGTATGGATATGAAAATAAACAACAAAAACAAAAACAAAAACAAACAATCCTAAAAATGCAAAGAACAATCACTGATAGTCGTGATAATTGTAGCTGAAGAAATCACCATAATTATCAGAATAGCCATAGTAGGTGGACGAAGTTGATTGATAGTTTCCCGGCCATTGAGTATATTCCTCATTTTCATAAATAGACAATCCTTGAAATGCTGAAAGATTCATTTGTTGTGTTGCTGAAGGATCGGGCCAAGACATATCATCGCTATCTTCTTATTCTTTTTCTAGTTCTTCCTACACAATAGTCTTTCCTATATCTTGGTAGGAACTTCCTCCATAAGAAGATGATCTATAAGGATGGTGAATAGGAGTCTATGCTGAAGGAAGTGGTGTTGGAGAAGGAGACGAGGATGATCTAGATGATGATCTACCATGAACTTTTCTCATAACTTTTCCCAAAGTGGAAACAACATTTTCCAAAGTTTCTCCATTTTAGTCATTCGTGCAGAAAAAGATCTTTCCAACCCGACCATTTTATTTTGTAAATATTTTTTATTTTTCTCCAAAGCTTTTTGATTTACCATGATTAATTTTTGATTTCAAAGCGTTAAAGATTGAATGGATTCATTTTGATTAATTTTAGTGCAGGTTCTGTAAATCTCCAAATCGGAATGATATTCGGTAGTATGGTGAGTAAAACCAGATGGTTGCTGAGGAGGAGGTGCTTGAGCCTATTGTGGAGGAACCAGATGCATTTGTTGTTGTTGCTGATCAGTCCATTGAGCAAGAGACATGATTGGAGGTGGTCTATTTGGAAGATGCATTAAGGATAAAAACTTTATACCATTTCCTTTACCATAATTTCTTCAAAATGAGAAATATAAGAAGGCACTCCTAGACCTTGTAAAAGACGCATGACGTACGGAGCATATATCATTGTGCGTCAGTGGTGAGACCAAAAACTTTTAATTTCATCATGAATAAATTTAGCCCAATTTACTTGAATTCCACCAAATATAACATATAGGGCATTGTGGTCATTTTCATATATTTGCTCATGACTTCCTAATCGGGGAATTATCGTATTAGTTATCATATGATTTAATAATCTAGCTTTTAGTCAGATAAACCGGTTTCCATTGTGGCATTCTATCTTTCCAAATTTGGTGTGTAACTTCATCACGTGGCAGATTTCTATAGTCGAGAATTTCCTCTAAATCAAGTCCAGTAGAGGAACAATCGGAAAAACAACCAATTGTATTTACACTAATTTTCAAAAAACGACCGTACACACTTGTCCATAACCATCCATCTCCATTTCCAGGTGTCCAAACATCATTACTGCATAAGTTTGCATAAGAAAGAAAAATGGCCAATTGATCAATTTGTATCTCATTTTCATCGAAATTAATTAACTCACGACATCCGGAGGCGATGGTGAGTTCTTGAAGATCATATTCTCCAAATTTGCATAGTCGATAGAAACGACCAGAATGAAGTCTCTTTTGCTTCAGATTTTCGAATCTTTTATTAGCGATTGGACTATTCCGAAGCCATTCTTGAATATGTGCAGCAGTGATAAGGTGGGTTTGAGAAGAAGAAGATTGGCCTCTCTTTGATCTTTTGTTGATTGGATTCTTCTCTGTGGGTGCTATTTTTGATGAATTACAGTTTTGAGGAAGGTAGGGTTTTTGAGTTGGAGTTAAGAATTGAAATAGTTTGGGTAATAATTGAAGAGATGGGTAAGAAAAATATATGTGAAGTGCTATCTGTAATAGCCAAAACTCGTCTCAGACATCTTAGAAATGGTGACAGACGTGTGAGATCACTCAGAAATTTTTTCTCGAAAAATTTGACAGACGTCTGAGAAAGGAAAATTCTTTTTTTTAATTGTATTATCTATACTTTTGATATGTAATTGCATACTTTCATAGAAACAACATAATAAATGATTATTATAATCAAGCAATATACAAATATATATTATTGTTTACATATTTATATCTATATAAATATGTGTACATATATAGAATTATTTATCTTCCGAAGATTATGAATTTTTGAACTCAGGTTGATCCCAATAGTTTTTGTTAGTTTTCTTATCTTGAGGCTTAAGTGGAGACTAACTTGGGTGAGTTGGAGTATCATTCCAGTCTTAGTTTGATGGCCATGCCTTCCGTAAGTTTCTTGAAGTAATGTTGCAAGTTTTTGCAGGAGTTTCTATCAAACGAGGAAATTTTTTATGTAAACAATTTTCTACTGGTGAATGACTGCAAATTGACATTTTTCGGTAAAGTTAAGATGAGAACCTTGACATCGTTGCTCGTAATACATTTCTCGTTGAACTCCCATCATTTCTTATTGATAGAGATATATTGCATCTACTTTAGTGTTGAGAGATATTGATTCAAGATCAATCGCTCGTTTAGCTTTCTTTCCCTTCGAAGAGCAGCTGGTGTGATATGTAGGTGATGCTATAATATTTAGTGAGGCTAATTGATTTGATGGAGATGTTGTTTTTGTTGGTGATACGTAGGTGCTACTTGATGAAGGTGAGCTAAAGTCAATAGTTGAGTAAGTGGAGTCGTGATCAGAAGACATGTTTTGTTTTTCTAAGTTTATAAATAATATTTCCGTTTGTATTTTTCTTTAACCATGTATAAATATAAAGTATAGTCTATTTATAGTTAAAACTTTGTATGGATAGAACTGTTTTAACTATAAATTTGTTAACGGTTTTTTTGTTATGGTTGTTAAAAGATTGACTAAAAAAAATTCAAGTTAAAATTTTATATGGAGAAATAATGTCCAAAATTTTATAATGATAAATAAATGTGACATATACTAATTATTAAATGAACATATACCAAGGTCCCATCGTAGCTTTATAAAAGTTGATTCACACAATGGTTTAGCGAAAATATAGGCAATTTGATTCTCGATGTTAACAAATTCAAGAGAAATGATTCCTTTTTCTACATTATCTCTTAAAAATGACAAATATCGATATATTTTGTACGAGAATGATTAATTGGATTCTTAGATAAATTTATAGCACTGATATTATCACGATATATAGGAGAATTAGTTATAATTTTACTAAAATCTTGAAGTGTTTGTTGCATATAAATTACTTGTACACAAGCTAAGGCTGCTGAGGTTATACTCGGCTTCACATATCGAGAGAGAAACACAATTTATTTGTTACCGAACTACAAAATCAGAGATGGACCAAAATGACATGTGCCACTACATTTTCTATCCGTCTTGCAACCGCCGAAATCTACATCGTTATATGATACAAGTTCGAAAGAGCTGCCTTTCGGGTAGAAAAGTCTGTAATCTTTGGTGTTGGTTAAGTATCGCAAAATTCTATTAACCTCTCGATGATGTGACTCCTTAGGTTGTGCTTGAAATCTTGCACATAGACAAATGATCATCATAATATCCGGTCTACTAGCCATTAAGTATAACAGAGATCTTATCATACTTCGGTATAATTTTGATCGAAATCCTTTCCATTTTCATCTTTATCTAAATGTAAACTTATGCTCATTGAAGTTGGTTTACTTGAAGTACTATCCATTCCAAATCGTTTTAATAATTCTCTACAATATTTTTCTTGATTTATAAAATTTCCATCTTCTAGTTGTTTTATTTGTAAACCTAAAAAGAAATTTAATTCTCCCATACGCGACATTTCAAATTCATTTTGCATTATGTTAAAGAAATTGTTACATAGTTTCTCATTAGTTGATCCAAATATGATATCATCGGCATATATTTGTACAACGTTTATATTATTATCTTCTCGTTTTATAAATAATGTAGAGTCAATTTTCCTAATCTGAAAACCAGAATTTAATAAATATGTTTTTAGTCTCTCATACTAAATACGGGGTGCTTATTTTAGTCCGTATAATGTCTTTTTAAGTTTAAAAACATGGTCTGGATATATTTCATGAACAAATAAAGGTGGTTGTTCAATGTATACTTTTTCTTTTATGAAACCATTTAAAAACGCACTTTTAACATCCATTTGAAATAATTTAAATTTACGATGACATGTAAAAGTGAGTAATGTTCGTATAGCTTCAAGACGTGCTACAACAGCGAATGTTTCTTCATAATCAATTCTTTCTTCTTGGTTGTATCCTTGAGCAACTAATCTTGCTTTATTACGAATAATGTTCCACTTTCATCTACTTTATTTTTAAAAATCCATTTAGTTTCTATTCCAGATTGATCATTTAGTGTTGGTACGAGTTTCCATACATCATTTCTTTTAAATTGATTAAGTTCTTCTTACATTGCGATAATCCAAAAATCATCTTTTGACGCTTCTTTATAATTTTTAGGTTCAAAATAAGATATAAATGCAACATGACTTATTTGATTTAATTGATTTCTAGTTGAAACTCTTATGTTTAAATCACCAATTACATTAGTAATTGGATGATCTTTTAAGATTCGAGATGGTGATCTCAAAAGATTATCATTATTATTTATGGTATTATTGTTTTCAGTTACAGATGTATTATTAATACTATTATTATTTAAAACTTCATCGTTGTTTTCATTTTTGATATTTTTAAAATCTTCGTCAAAAGAAACATGAAGACTTTCTTCAATAGTGTTAGTTCGTTAATTAAAAATTCTATATGCTTTCCTACGATCTGAATATCCAAAACAAATTCCTTCATCGGCTTTTGGATCGAATTTCCATGATTATCTTTAGTATTCAGAATAAAGCATTTAGAAACAAAAATACGAAAATATGATACTTTAGGTTTCTTTCTGAAAAGCATTTCGTAACATGTATTCTTAGTCATATGTCGAAGTGTTACACGATTTAATACATAACATGCGGTAGCAATTGCTTCGGTCCAAAAAATCTTTGGTAAATTACTGCTACTAAGTAATGTTCGTGCACATTCTTGTAATGTTCGATTTTTCCTTCCTACTACGCCATTTTGTTGTGGTGTTCGTGGAAATGAAAAATTATGACTAATTCTTTTTTTATTGCGAAATTTTTCAAAGATATCATTTTCGAATTCTCTGCCATGATTGCTTCTTATACTCTTAATTTTTAAGTTCATTAAATTTTTAATTCTCTTAGCAAAGATTTTAAACATTTCAAACATATTACATTTATGTTTTAAAAATAACGTTCGAGTATATCGTGAAAAATCATCAATGATAACAAACACATATTTATTATGATTTATTAATCGTACTTGAGCTAGGCCAAACAAATCTAGATGAAGTAATTTAAGTGGTTATTTAGTAGTAATTTCTTTTTTAGATTTAAAAGAACTTTTCTTTAATTTTCCAAATTGACAAGCATCATACAGATTTTTAACTTTATAATTAATTTTGGGTAACCTTCTTACTAAATCATTCTTTGCTAATTTATTTATGTATTTAAAATTTACGTGACAAAAGCATTTGTGCCATAGCCATGGGTCACTATGATTGATGGTTAAGCATAAATCACTGTTATTTTTAATATTAATGTTTAAAACATAAATATTTCATTTTCTTAATCCTTTAAAAATTAAAATTTTATTTTGATCAAATACACTACATTTGTATTTTTCAAAATCGATTCTAAATCCTTTATCACATAATTGACTTAATAAGTTATGTTTTAAATTTTTTATTAACAGAACATTAGTAATAAGGGGATAAGTGGATACACCAACATTGATGACGTCTCCAATGCCGATGACAAATCCTTTTAAGTTATCTCCTAACGTCACTGTGTCGCGATCGACATATGTTATATTTGATAACATGAGTGCATTTCCCGTTATATGCTTGGAACATCCACTATCGATTATCCATTTTTTTTTTTGCTTTTAACTTTATTTTGGGTACTTGCAAAATAGTAAAAGTTTAAATGGTACCCACTTCCTCTGTTAGGGTTCTGTGTTAGTGGGTGAAGATAGCCATACCCAAGTGGGTTTGGGACCATTAAAATCTTAATTATTATCACAAACAATATTTTTCAAGATTTATCTATATGTTTTTGCCTAATAAATTTGTTATTTGATTTAAGAATCCATATTTTGACACTACTTGTTTTAGGAATATTAATCTTGCTTTTTGAGACAAGTTTCCTGAACTTAGTATATAGTGTACTATAGTTTCTATGTTTTTGCTTAGCTTTAAATCCTACTCCATTTCGATTTCCTGATAGTCTTGATATTTTGATCAAATTTTCTAAGTTTTTTTCCTTTATTAAATTTCGATACATTATTAGTTATTTTATCTAATTTGTTCTTAAGATGAAAATTTTCAATATTGCTAGAATCTAAGCCTGCCTTCTGTTCTAGTGTTTCTTTTTCAAGTTTGGTATTTTATAATTTACTATTTTCTAAATCATGTAGTAGAGTAGTATTTTGAGAAGATAACTTTTTACATTCTTTTTGAGCCATTTCTTATTCTACTTCTACTATTGTAATAAACCAATTTCTAGCTCTTCTATATTTAACTTTCCTATATATTCCTTGTTTAGTTTCTTAGATTCTCTATATTTATCGTCTAATTCTATGCTAATTTCCAAATTTTCATCATACGTTAATTCAGGACGTACGTTATCAGTATTAGCCATAAAACAGACATTAGCTTGTTCTGAGTTGCTTTCACTATCATTGCCAGAGGAAGAGGAAGAATCGAAGACATCCCAAGTTACTTGAAGGGCTCTTCGCTTCTTTTTGAATTTCTATTTGTTTTTTTGTCATTATTGAGTTATGGACAATCTTTATTCATATGGCCAAACTTGTCACATCCATAACATTTGATTGATGTCTGGTTTGATGAGTTTGCATTACCACCTGAAATTTTGTCAACCATTTGAATTTCTTGAATTTGTTGTAGTTCTTGGCTATGAATACAATTTCTTCCTCGTCCAAGTTAGAACTATCATTATTTGCTTGAAAAGTAGTATTCTTCTTTTCTTGATTTTTCTCATTTCTTGCCTACAAATTAGCTTCATATGACATCAGATTTCATATTAGTTTTTCGACTTTGAGTTGAGAAAGATTGTTAGATTCTTCGATGGTTAAAACTTTTCTTTCCCATTTGACAGTCAAAGAATTTAAGATTCGTGTAACTAGATCAAAACCAATGAATTTGACCTCAAGTGCTATAAGATCATGTTGTTTAATTTGAAATCTAGCTTACATGTCTATAATAGATTCATTTGCTTTCATTTTAAACGATGAAAATTGATTTTGTAAAATAGATAATTTTGTTTGTTTGACTTTTATCATGCCTTTGTAGTAACTTGTAAAGTGCATTATATATCATATGCAGTAGTGCAAAGCATGACTCATGAAAATTCAGTTTTATCAAGTGAATAAAATAGAACATTCATGGCTTTGGCATTATTAGTTGTCGTGTTCTTTTGTGCATCGGTCTAAGTGCTCATGTCAGTGGTAGGTGCTTCATATCTAACTTGAGTAGTTTGCCAAATTTCTAAACCATTAGTTTCCATAAAATTTGCATATGTGTTGATCAATAAGCATAATTAGAACCGGTAAACAATGAGGGACGAGCAGTTGATTGATCTTCTTGAAATGTACTTGCCTTACTAAAAAGTTTTCCATCACATGTGACTGTAATTGAAATAACCATGCTCTAATACCAAATGTAAGTCTAGTAGATCATATCTAATACCACTTGGATATTAGTATGTGAGTGTATACCAATATATGACTTAAATATAACAATGTAACAAATTATAAAAAGCAAAGTATAAAAATGCGCACACTAGAGTTTTTATGCTCGTTCGGACCTCCTGTCCTACGTCCATTCTCGAAGCTCACCTTCGGTATTTCACTGAACAATAACCTTCGTTTAGCCGGGAGGAACATGCTAATACAAAAGTATTCCTTTGACAAGCTTGTGTTCGATACAACACGGATATTGGCTGCTAGTACATTTTTTCCTATAATCTCTTTTGAGTGATAGTTAGTGTGAGTTGCTTGGATTTGTAGGAAATAATTTAACCAAAACATTGATTTTGGTTGTAAGTGATTGAAAATATTATATCAATGATAGCAGAAGAGAATATGAATATAGAAGTTAGAGGGTAGTAAATCAAGTTAAATTAAAATCTCAATCTATTGAAGTATTTATAGAATCAAAGAGTTGTATTTGAAAAGTTCAAAGATTTCTCTTTGATTAATGATTGCGACCGTTGAAGGAGGAAGATGTTTGTTCAAAGCAGAGAGAAGCGTTTGTTCTAAATACGATAGTTGCAATTTTATGATTACAGGCCGAAACATGTCATAGACTTCTATCCTTATGGCACAGACATCTGTGAATGTCTAAAAACAACAAACATTAATATGTCACAAAAGTCTGTGGAAGAAGGACAAACGTCTGTGGAAGAAGGACAGACGTCTGTTATGGTTTAAATTGTAAAACTTGGGCAGTTTGTTATTAAGATTTGTCGATATAAAATCGTGTGTGCTATGATCACTTAAGGATATTGTACAACATATATCTATGACTATAATACAACAATATGACCTTAGATGTAAATAGTATGGTCCATCTTTCTTCAATTGTCTTTGAGCCATGATTTTGTTATGCACCATGATCTTCTTCTAATATATACCTATAATATGATGAGACATATCTTGTATATGTGATTATATAGTTGTTGTCATTGAAACCATAGAATGGAGGTTCTAACACATACTACTACATGATACTCAAATGTTTATACACTTTACATAAATTACACTCAATCCCCATAATATTTTATATAAGTGTCTGAAGAATAACAAGAGAAATATCATCGAAAGTCCCATGCCAAACGGTATTATAACTCCATTTATCACATTTCTCATCATATAGAATTTAAATCATACTAAACAAAAATATCCTAAAATAACAGCAATATCATGAATCCATAAAGAAGGACGTCATCACTATATCATTTCAAAACACTAATCAATTCAATATCAATGGTGAATCATTCATAATATCAAAATTTGTATAAGAAAAATGAGAAATCAGAAGATGTAGAAATCATACATAAAAATCCCAATTTAAGTTAGAATGAAATAATAATAAAGTTCAACAAAATCTTTCTTTAAACATTTGAATCAAATATTCAAATATGTATGTATGTATTTATGTATAGAGCACACTTTAATAATTTATAAGTAATCATGTTATTAGTGAAATAAGCTTTAAAATTCCTAAAATATTAATCAGAAAATATTTCAAATTTTTCGTAATTTTTTAATTTTTTAAATCATTGATTAAAACCAAATATAAAATTTTATTTCCATAAATTACCCACTTAATAAAACTTTTCTTCAATTAGTCTTTTATTCTAGAACTAATAAACTAGTAAAACATTTATATATCAAATAATTTCACATCATTTATATAATACTAAAAATAAAGATTTAAATATTATAATTTACTTTCAAATCCTTGTTTATATATATATATCACATTCATGATCACTTACCAACCAAATGTGGATTATAGATATTACCATAATGAAATTCAGTTTTAAAATAAATTTATGAACTTCTAAATAAATTATATTAATTTCAGACCATATAATACAATTTAAAATCTTCACTTTATACTCGTGTTAATTAAAAATAAACCATTTTCCTTTAAATTATATCATATTTGAAGTTCTCATATTATAAAATGAGATTTTTGTTTATTTAAAACATATCCAAACCTTATAATTATTTCATAAAATGAATTCTACACATTTCCAAGGTTTGAAACTCTTTTAAAAATATTTAAATAACCTTTGATTAAATAAATATTTACTTTCAAAAATAGTAATTATCAAATATCAAATCCGAACAATTTTTATTTTAATTAAATTTATTTATACGCGTAGAAAGCATGGTGGTTACAGAATGTCAACTTGAAAATGGAAGAAGCAAAGCAAGAGCAGAAGTTTACTTAAGCTAAAGTATACGAAAACTTGTTATGAGGGGGGAAGCAAGTGTTACATACAAAATTCTCAAGTATGGATAAGATACGAAACTATCAAAAGTTAATAGTATAGGACTATTGCACTCTAAAGCTACCGTACTTTGAGGCTATCATGCTTCGAAGATTTTACGATGACTGGTATCAAATGTTGAAAGCAAGCTACCACATATTTGAAATAGGTCCATTTGTAAGCTATTGAAAGTTGATATTATAGGCCATTCGAAGTTGAAGCAATGGGTTATCGCAAGATGATAGCCATGAGCCATCGAAAGTTGATAAGAGCAATCGTGTAGTGAAATATCAAAAGTCAAGGACTATTGCAAGTTGAGAACTAATCAAGCTATCATAGATTGATAATAAATGGAGTCGTTGCAAGTTAGAGGAAAAAATGGAGCCATCGCAGACTAAGGCATCTAAGCCATCACATGATGAGTTTATAAGGCTATCGCATAGTGAAGATAAGAAGCTATCACGTAGTGAAGATAGGAAGCTATTGCATGTTGAGTCATCAGGTTATCACACGTGTAACGACCCGCTATTTTGGACCATTCGCATCCATTATAAGTGTATAGGTAGACACTCATGCTGGAATTGAATTGCTCAAAATACCGCGTTGTTAATTTAAATTTGGCAAAACTGAACATATACAGTAAATAAATAATCACAGATCACAGACACAGAGTAATAAGTGCAGCGGAAATAAAAAGAGATAGTAGTTCATGAAGCTACTATATGAATATATAAGATACATCAGAGTTTTACAACAGAAGAGTAATACGATACATCAGAGTTAAACCAGATACAACGGAAGAGTAACACGATACATCAGATACAAATCAGAATACATCACTAGAATCATCGAATACTGAAAGCAGAATAGATGGCTGGATCTTCAAGCAAAGCTCCAACTTCAAAGGTGAGTCTCGAATACTGGATCACTCAGTCTGACCCGAGCGTAAAGCAAAAACACAAGACACTCGAGTCAGGATTAACATTCTTATATTAATAAATCCAACTCAAGTGAAATAGCAATTGAAATACAAGTAACTCAAAGGATGTTTGGAATGACCATCCTTTAAGGATCCGTTAAACTATCTACTAGGTAGTAATGTACGCTAAGTAGATAATGTCTATCAGTAATATAAGGTATCAAAATAGTGTTAAGTCATGGCCCATTCCACCCTTAACACATTTTTATTCCCAAAAGCATATACAAGACCGTAGTTTCCCCAAAACCGGAAGTCACCAGAGGGCAATCCATATACTAAAGGTACAAAACAAATTCGTAGTGGTCGCGAATAAAGGGATACAAGTATGACAAGGCACATGAGGCAATACCCAAGGTAGTGATACTACCGTTTGCCTGATCCGGACTGGTGAGAACGCAACGCCGCAGCGCCCGCAACACCGTGAAACAACACTCCCAAATCAAGGGTGCACCAATCGACAACAAGTAATGAGTAGTTCGAAGAAGTGTGTCCACTTGAGGTAGCTAATCCTCCATTGGCCCGGCACGGCTCCTGTTTTAGTCATTTCCAATTTGACACAAGTGTCAAGGCTATCCATTATCGTTCACTTTCTTCAGTCAACACGAACATCATTCCAACCACTTCATTCTGGATCATCACTCCGCGTATAGTTATTAAAGTGGTTTCCGGTTTAGATAGAGAGTATATCCATAACCGATTCCGGTCTCTTTAATAACTTTCGAAATTATTTCACCGATTGGTCGTTTATATATTTCAAAACCAAAACAATTACAATTTCAATTAGAATTTGTAAACCAACATTTCATTTCTCTTTCTAAATCAATTTCCAAAATTTACGTTTCAAAACTTCCAATTTCAAAATCTTATAATTCAATTTCAATCTTTATTTTAAACAATTCAAATATCAATTTAAATTCGTATATAAGATTCAATTCTGAAATCATTTAAATCAATTTAATTTAACATTCAAATCAGTTTAACTTCATTTATCAATTTTATTCAATATTCGTTAAGTAAATTTATCATTCAAATCAATTCTATTTAATTTCCAATTCATTAAATAAATTTCTTAAGTTCAACTTCATTATATCAAAACTTACAAATTGAATTAAATTAAATTCGTCAAATCAAATTCTTTAAATTCCAAGTCTTACATTAATATCAATAAATCACATTTTATTTCTTGTTAAAGAAATTCAATTTCACTTATTTACTTGCTTAAGTAAATTTCCAAAACTTAATTAATAAAGAAAACTCAATTTCGATTATTTACGAAGTAAAATTCACTTATTCAAAAGTTCAATTTTCTTATTAAAGAATTCAATTTTTATTTAATCATTAAATAATTCATTATTAAATAATTCAAACTTAATTATTAAATAATTTCAAAGTTTAATAATTTCAAACTTAATTATAATTTCAAACTTAATTATTAAATCATTTCGAATAATTTCAAACTATATTATTAAATCATTTCAAAATTTAATTCAATCATTTCTCAAATTAAACAACATTCTTTCATCAATTACATTGTTAATATTTTGTTTCAGATTATTAAATATTAACATTTTCCTTTCATTAAAATTTAAATTTCAACTTCATTTCAAAACCATATTATTTATTCAAATAAAATCTTCGTTTTATTTCTAAATCAAATTATTGACCAATCGGGTTTTATTTAATTTCCTATCCTAGGTCAAAGTTCAATTTGGGTATTTATCATTTCAACCCGATTCCAATTCAATTCAAAATCAAAGCATAACAAAGGGAACTTGCAGTGTGATAACTGGGATGGTGTCAAAGTAAATAAACAAGCAATAACAACAAACAATAACAATCCAATAATCAATTCAAATAATCCTGAAATAACCGTATTAATTCGCATTGTTATTTGTACGAATTAATATAACTATTTCTAGAATCTACACTATCATTTCATGTAGATTAAACATTATTACATTACGGTTTTCACTTGTCATCTATTACAATTTCATCCATCATCAATTTAACAACATACATTCAGTGGTTCAAGATGTAATTAAACAAATCCTACGTGTCAATAAATTTTGACAGTTAAATGGGTCATATTATACAAATGTTATTTAATCAAATTTAACATTTAACTATCCTATATCAATTTCAATTGCATACTATTTATCATTTTAACATTAACAATTTAACGTCCAATATAAACATCAACAATCAATCAATTATCAGCCAAACTGTATTATCATCGCATAAATAATTAACAGATAATGGTGTCAGATGTCACAGGTGAACTGATACAGGTAGTAGCATATAAAACAGTGTAATTAACTAACAGCAGCATATTTCAATTGTCGTTTCAATTGAAATCAAATTTAATAAATAAAAGAACGTTAATCGTGAGTGATTGCTCACCTTTCGAGGCTAGAGATAGACAATGAAATTGTGTTACGAAATGCAGGCACGACTTCCAAATCGAAGCTAGATGGACACGATTCGACGAACAAAGCTGATAGCTTGGAATAGACGAAATCAAAGCAGAGCTGGATTGATGAAGAGAAATGGTATAAGTGAACTGATATTGATATAACATATACAATTATATATACAAAATCATATTCTAATTTCAACACATATTAAATTAAATGTATATATACATGCGTTTCAAAAAAAATTATTGTTTTAAATTAAAACACACATATGTATACACTTATTAAAACGTAAGATCTTTATATAGATTATATATTATTTACTGCAAAATTACCACGGGACATTATACTGTATATGTTATTAGAAAATCACTACTTCATTAAAACACATAGATTTAAAAATCATAACACCTATTTAAATTTTATAATAGAACGTATGTTAATAAACTTATATCCCATAAACACGTTACCTTATTTTATCCGTACGTACTTATAAACCCAATTATACAACTAATACGTTAAGAATAACAGAATCCGACGTACCACATATTTGCATATAATACTAATATAATACTCCATATATTTAATATAATACTACATTAAGAATAACGGATTATAAAATAATATAAATAAGATACGCCTTACTGTAATAGCTGAAACATGATCAAAATATGCGTACTTACCTATGCATACTTAACATATATAAAATGTAATTCATAACAGATAGTTTTAAACTTGTATAAACTTTTTTTTTCTAAAGTTTTGAAAAGCAAACCCATATAAAAAAAAATCTTATACTAATAAACAACACAGTACAACCCATATATCATCATGTGTTCAAAACGTTAGCAGTAAATGCAACAAGCAATTCAATTATGCAGACAACTTATACCTCATATTCATATTACATAATACTATACACCATATACGCATACTACTGTAATGTTATATATACAAAAGCCTTTGAAACCATTCCCATCAACACTTTTAAGTATCAGACTCCACTATTAACTGTTTACTACCAACAGTGAATATCACTAGTAACATACACTTTTTTTTATTAAACTAATATATATGCAAATCCATTTGCATAAACTCTAAAGAAAGAAAAAAAAATTCATAATATAAAATATATGCGCATATATTCACTAGCTGAAATAAATACTATGTATATTCACTTTTTAAAACCATACTTAAAACTGCAACCATACCTTGTAATATTAGTTACATTGTAAACATTATCATACATATTTCTTTCAAAGCGTAAAGGCAAGGCATGTACAAATTCATGTACTAATCATCTTTAAAAAAAAACAGTGCGTATAATGATATACTTATATAACTTTTATAGTATATATATAGACCCAATATTTCTGCAATGAAAATATAAATATATAGGATTTATAAACTAACCCAATACAAAGAAGAAGAAGCAGTCGGTGTAGTGGAAGGCAAAGGGGCCGAACCATGGCAGATCACGTCGGAACAAGGTGGAGGCCCGGTGGCTTGCATGAGTGGAGGGTCGGGCAAAGACGTGGAAGAGATGGGCTTTGGGTTAGAGTGGTTGCAGCTCGGTGGAAGGAGGAAGGCAGGTTCGGTTTGGGTGGAGAAGCGGGGACGTGGAGATGAGGGTGTATTTGCAATGGAATTGGGAATAAAAGCTGCAAGATGCTTCCATAAAAAATGAAAACCACGGTTCATGTTTTGGGTTACAGGGGATATTGCACGTGAAAGGTAGAAGAAAAATGTTTTTAAGAAAGAAAAGAATATGAATAGACTTTGTAAAATTGCTGTTATCTTGCATGGTAAGAGAAGAGAAGCCAAAAGTTATCTTGGAACTAGTACATAGTTATGACTATTCATTTCAGCTGAGGAAACGAAGGGACAGAAACAAAAGGTTAAATGGTACCGATACAGATCGTTTTCTCGATTTTTCCGACGCTTATCAGACTTAAAAACACAGAAACAAATATGCTGCGGAGATCAGCACGACGAGACGATCAAAACGGTATATAGATATTAGTGCTACGATTTGAATTATAAAAATTCGAAATTTCTAATAGCGGAAAATGCAAGAAAAACGCTGAAAAATAAGATCGACGGAGCCAAAGATGTCCGAATTTGGAAAAACGATAAACTGTCATCTTGCTCAGAAGATGGTTTAGAATTTTTCTATGTAAAAATATTTAGGTTTCGGAAACATTTTATTTTTAACGCTTTTTAACTGATTAAATTGAAGTAAATTTACGCGCGAAATAAACTTTCATATTTTCGGACGAAAATTTACCAGTTGGTATGTTTAACTAGACGCATTCCAAATATCAAATTTATATTTCAAAGTTTTATCGTTTAAAATTTCACAAAATTTCAACTAATTACGTTATTAAAACAGTTGAAATTTACGGGTCGTTACACTCTCCCCCACTCAAAACTTTTCGTCCCCGAAAAGGAACGAGGTAGGAGAATAGAAACAACCAGAAAGAAAAACAGATTTGAAATACAAAATAACAATTAATTTAAACCATATAAATTCAAATTTAAATTAATTGATATTCAATAATTGATTTAATCCATTTGATTTCACTAAAATCAATCTCACTATTTCTAAATTCATTATCTTATTATCCAATTATCTTTAATTTACGATTTCTAAAACCATAAATTTGAATAGTGTTTTATTATAATCATATTTTTCAGCAATTTAAATTCTTCTTTATTCCAAATTATTGTTAAATTTATTCTCCTTAATACATCTAATCACATATATTTAACCCATATAAATTAATTTAAACCATAAAAGTTTCGATTTAAATTAATTTACATCTATTAATTTCTTTTAAATTCAAGGTATTTTCATATGTTGATCAAACTTCAATTTATCAATTCCTTCAAAACAAATTTATTTCATTATTAACTGAGTTTTACTTATTATCCTATCTAACTCTATTAACATCTTTATAATCAAAATTTAGTGTATAACATTTATTATAAACACCCAAATTTTATTTATAAATTCAATTTATCTTATATATTATCCAATTACATATTCAACTTCTGAATGATTTAGGTAAGTTGTACTAGAATGCAGTTGAACAATATACAAATAAAATTTTCCAAATTCAATTATTCAAGTTTAAACATTTATTCCAAATTTTGGTTTTATTTATAATTAAAATCATCCTTTAACAAAATTTAAGATTTAGATTTCCGATTAACTTTAAACAATTTAGAGATATATATAATATATTTATATCAAATCAAATTAAATTTTAAAATAAGATCAAAATATACTGAAGAAATTCAAATCAAAATATATTTTTTTTCTCAAAACAAAACCGTAGCAAAGCTACAGAATGGTTTCTCCACTTCGAAACTCGAAAATGAATGTCGATGATGCGGCCGCCATCACCGAAATTATTTTCCAGCGACAAAGAGAAGAGCACTGATTTCAACATTTTTTTAAAAATTCTTTGAAAACGATTTCTATTTGAAAATACTTTCAATAATATATACTTTAAAATTTTAAAAACCAAAGTTCGAAATCACCGGAAACTAATAAATTCTCCAATTTCTGAATTAAATTCATTTCAAATTCCAATCAATTTATAACCAAGTTTATAAATTCATTGATTTATATTATGCAATAGTCAATGGTTTACAAAACAATAAATGAAAATCAAATATTATTATTTTCAGACAACAAATTCATTAACAATTTAATTTCAGAAAACTTATATTTATATATAAGATAATCATACAAACTTCTATTTTATTTATCAAATTTGAAAACGATATTGTGTCAGTTTGCTCTGCTCAAGTGTTTTGGAAATCCTATCGATAGCGTTGATCAGACGAATCGATCGAAAACCCAAATCAACATCAACAACTCAAACAACACAATATAAAAACATTTTAAAATTAATTTACAATACACTTCCTCACTTAACGATACAATAATGGATTTCAAAGCAAGGATAGGGATTCAAATTTTTGATAGACTCAAATCAAAGAGAATTTCGATTCGAAGATAGGTTTGAACAAAGACGAGATAATTAAATAACAAAATAAGGCGATGGATAAGTTTATATAAATCGCGGGCAACCTTAACCGGGTCGACCGTGACTTCAAAAATAAGATCGGTGTAGAATTCCGAGGTAAATCGACATTCGATCTCAAGAAATAGAATTCAGGTATAGGAGGAGATAGATAGCATCGTAAACCGAGGATACATAAATCTCCGGTAAATCAATGCCTATTGTAAAGGAGTTTGGCTCCTTTACGAATTTATTCGAAGATTGGCGAGACCGCCGATCTATTATAGATATCATTCAAAATGGAGTTATGGGGTGCTATAGAATTGAAAGAAGACGAATAGTGAAGGACGCGAATGAATTTCGGAACCGAGGGGAACGTTCCAAAATTCAAATGAATTGAGTCAAAGGAAAAGAGATTGAAACTCGAATGAGTGTGATTCTATAAATACATTTACCCTATATGTTGAGTTTTGCCTAGAGCTACCAAAGCTCTGATACCAACTGTAACGACCCGCTATTTTGGACCATTCGCATCCATTATAAGTGTATAGGTAGACACTCATGCTGGAATTGAATTGCTCAAAATACCGCGTTGTTAATTTAAATTTGGCAAAACTGAACATATACAGTAAATAAATAATCACAGATCACAGACACAGAGTAATAAGTGCAGCGGAAATAAAAAGAGATAGTAGTTCATGAAGCTACTATATGAATATATAAGATACATCAGAGTTTTACAACAGAAGAGTAATACGATACATCAGAGTTAAACCAGATACAACGGAAGAGTAACACGATACATCAGATACAAATCAGAATACATCACTAGAATCATCGAATACTGAAGCAGAATAGATGGCTGGATCTTCAAGCAAAGCTCCAACTTCAAAGGTGAGTCTCGAATACTGGATCACTCAGTCTGACCCGAGCGTAAAGCAAAAACACAAGACACTCGAGTCAGGATTAACATTCTTATATTAATAAATCCAACTCAAGTGAAATAGCAATTGAAATACAAGTAACTCAAAGGATGTTTGGAATGACCATCCTTTAAGGATCCGTTAAACTATCTACTAGGTAGTAATGTACGCTAAGTAGATAATGTCTATCAGTAATATAAGGTATCAAAATAGTGTTAAGTCATGGCCCATTCCACCCTTAACACATTTTATTCCCAAAAGCATATACAAGACCGTAGTTTCCCCAAAACCGGAAGTCACCAGAGGGCAATCCATATACTAAAGGTACAAAACAAATTCGTAGTGGTCGCGAATAAAGGGATACAAGTATGACAAGGCACATGAGGCAATACCCAAGGTAGTGATACTACCGTTTGCCTGATCCGGACTGGTGAGAACGCAACGCCGCAGCGCCCGCAACACCGTGAAACAACACTCCCAAATCAAGGGTGCACCAATCGACAACAAGTAATGAGTAGTCCGAAGAAGTGTGTCCACTTGAGGTAGCTAATCCTCCATTGGCCCGGCACGGCTCCTGTTTTAGTCATTTCCAATTTGACACAAGTGTCAAGGCTATCCATTATCGTTCACTTTCTTCAGTCAACACGAACATCATTCCAACCACTTCATTCTGGATCATCACTCCGCGTATAGTTATTAAAGTGGTTTCCGGTTTAGATAGAGAGTATATCCATAACCGATTCCGGTCTCTTTAATAACTTTCGAAATTATTTCACCGATTGGTCGTTTATATATTTCAAAACCAAAACAATTACAATTTCAATTAGAATTTGTAAACCAACATTTCATTTCTCTTTCGAAATCAATTTCCAAAATTTACGTTTCAAAACTTCCAATTTCAAAATCTTATAATTCAATTTCAATCTTTATTTTAAACAATTCAAATATCAATTTAAATTCGTATATAAGATTCAATTCCGAAATCATTTAAATCAATTTAATTTAACATTCAAATCAGTTTAACTTCATTTATCAATTTTATTCAATATTCGTTAAGTAAATTTATCATTCAAATCAATTCTATTTAATTTCCAATTCATTAAATAAATTTCTTAAGTTCAACTTCATTATATCAAAACTTACAAATTGAATTAAATTAAATTCGTCAAATCAAATTCTTTAAATTCCAAGTCTTACATTAATTTCAATAAATCACATTTTATTTCTTGTTAAAGAAATTCAATTTCACTTATTTACTTGCTTAAGTAAATTTCCAAAACTTAATTAATAAAGAAAACTCAATTTCGATTATTTACGAAGTAAAATTCACTTATTCAAAAGTTCAATTTTCTTATTAAAGAATTCAATTTTTATTTAATCATTAAATAATTCATTATTAAATAATTCAAACTTAATTATTAAATAATTTCAAAGTTTAATAATTTCAAACTTAATTATAATTTCAAACTTAATTATTAAATCATTTCGAATAATTTCAAACTATATTATTAAATCATTTCAAAATTTAATTCAATCATTTCTCAAATTAAACAACATTCTTTCATCAATTACATTGTTAATATTTTGTTTCAGATTATTAAATATTAACATTTTCCTTTCATTAAAATTTAAATTTCAACTTCAATTCAAAACCATATTATTTATTCAAATAAAATCTTCGTTTTATTTCTAAATCAAATTATTGACCAATCGGGTTTTATTTAATTTCCTATCCTAGGTCAAAGTTCAATTTGGGTATTTATCATTTCAACCCGATTCCAATTCAATTCAAAATCAAAGCATAACAAAGGGAACTTGCAGTGTGATAACTAGGATGGTGTCAAAGTAAATAAACAAGCAATAACAACAAACAATAACAATCCAATAATCAATTCAAATAATCCTGTAATAACTGTATTAATTCGCATTGTTATTTGTACGAATTAATATAATTATTTCTAGAATCTACACTATCATTTCATGTAGATTAAAGATTATTACATTACGGTTTTCACTTGTCATCTATTACAATTTCATCCATCATCAATTTAACAACATACATTCAGTGGTTCAAGATGTAATTAAACAAATCCTACGTGTCAATAAATTTTGACAGTTAAATGGGTCATATTATACAAATGTTATTTAATCAAATTTAACATTTAACTATCCTATATCAATTTCAATTGCATACTATTTATCATTTTAACATTAACAATTTAACGTCCAATATAAACATCAACAATCAATCAATTATCAGCCAAACTGTATTATCATCGCATAAATAATTAACAGATAATGGTGTCAGATGTCATAGGTGAACTGATACAGGTAGTAGCATATATAACAGTGTAATTAACTAACAGCAGCATATTTCAATTGTCGTTTCAATTGAAATCAAATTTAATAAATAAAAGAACGTTAATCGTGAGTGATTGCTCACCTTTCGAGGCTAGAGATAGACAACGAAATTGTGTTACGAAATGCAGGCACGACTTCCAAATCGAAGCTAGATGGACACGATTCGACGAACAAAGCTGATAGCTTGGAATAGACGAAATCAAAGCAGAGCTGGATTGATGAAGAGAAATGGTATAAGTGAACTGATATTGATATAACATATACAATTATATATACAAAATCATATTCTAATTTCAACACATATTAAATTAAATGTATATATACATGCGTTTCAAAAAAAATTATTGTTTTAAATTAAAACACACATATGTATACACTTATTAAAACGTAAGATCTTTATATAGATTATATATTATTTACTGCAAAATTACCACGTGACATTATACTGTATATGTTATTAGAAAATCACTACTTCATTAAAACACATAGATTTAAAAATCATAACACCTATTTAAATTTTATAATAGAACGTATGTTAATAAACTTATATCCCATAAACACGTTACCTTATTTTATCCGTACGTACTTATAAACCCAATTATACAACTAATACGTTAAGAATAACAGAATCCGACGTACCACATATTTGCATATAATACTAATATAATACTCCATATATTTAATATAATACTACATTAAGAATAACGGATTATAAAATAATATAAATAAGATACGCCTTACTGTAATAGCTGAAACATGATCAAAATATGCGTACTTACCTATGCATACTTAACATATATAAAATGTAATTCATAACAGATAGTTTTAAACTTGTATAAACTTTTTTTTTCTAAAGTTTTGAAAAGCAAACCCATATAAAAAAAAATCTTATACTAATAAACAACACAGTACAACCCATATATCATCATGTGTTCAAAACGTTAGCAGTAAATGCAATAAGCAATTCAATTATGCAGACAACTTATTCCTCATATTCATATTACATAATACTATACACCATATACGCATACTACTGTAATGTTATATATACAAAAGCCTTTGAAACCATTCCCATCAACACTTTTAAGTATCAGACTCCACTATTAACTGTTTACTACCAACAGTGAATATCACTAGTAACATACACTTTTTTTTATTAAACTAATATATATGCAAATCCATTTGCATAAACTCTAAAGAAAGAAAAAAAAATTCATAATATAAAATATATGCGCATATATTCACTAGCTGAAATAAATACTATATATATTCACTTTTTAAAACCATACTTAAAACTGCAACCATACCTTGTAATATTAGTTACATTGTAAACATTATCATACATATTTCTTTCAAAGCGTAAAGGCAAGGCATGTACAAATTCATGTACTAATCATCTTTAAAAAAAAACAGTGCGTATAATGATATACTTATATAACTTTTATAGTATATATATAGACCCAATATTTCTGCAATGAAAATATAAATATATAGGATTTATAAACTAACCCAATACAAAGAAGAAGAAGCAGTCGGTGTAGTGGAAGGCAAAGGGGCCGAACCATGGCAGATCACGTCGGAACAAGGTGGAGGCCTGGTGGCTTGCATGAGTGGAGGGTCGGGCAAAGACGTGGAAGAGATGGGCTTTGGGTTAGAGTGGTTGCAGCTCGGTGGAAGGAGGAAGGCAGGTTCGGTTTGGGTGGAGAAGCGGGGACGTGGAGATGAGGGTGTATTTGCAATGGAATTGGGAATAAAAGCTGCAAGATGCTTCCATAAAAAATGAAAACCACG
The DNA here is from genome assembly GCA_030737815.1 of Allium fistulosum. Classification (NCBI taxonomy): domain Eukaryota; kingdom Viridiplantae; phylum Streptophyta; class Magnoliopsida; order Asparagales; family Amaryllidaceae; genus Allium; species Allium fistulosum. Next base: position 1,137,667,276 of record CM060904.1, read on the forward strand.
GTTCATGTTTTGGGTTACATAGGATATTGCACGTGAAAGGTAGAAGAAAAATGTTTTTAAGAAAGAAAAGAATATGAATAGACTTTGTAAAATTGCTGTTATCTTGCATGGTAAGAGAAGAGAAGCCAAAAGTTATCTTGGAACTAGTACATAGTTATGACTATTCATTTCAGCTGAGGAAACGAAGGGACAGAAACAAAAGGTTAAATGGTACCGATACAAATCGTTTTCCCGATTTTTCCGACGCTTATCAGACTTAAAAACACAGAAACAAATATGCTGCGGAGATCAGCACGACGAGACGATCAAAACGGTATATAGATATTAGTGCTACGATTTGAATTATAAAAATTCAAAATTTCTAATAGCGGAAAATGCAAGAAAAACGCTGAAAAATAAGATCGACGGAGCCAAAGATGTCCGAATTTGGAAAAACGATAAACTGTCATCTTGCTCAGAAGATGGTTTAGAATTTTTCTACGTAAAAATATTTAGGTTTCGGAAACATTTTATTTTTAACGCTTTTTAACTGATTAAATTGAAGTAAATTTACGCGCGAAATAAACTTTCATATTTTCGGACGAAAATTTACCAGTTGCTATGTTTAACTAGACGCATTCCAAATATCAAATTTATATTTCAAAGTTTTATCGTTTAAAATTTCACAAAATTTCAACTAATTACGTTATTAAAACAGTTGAAATTTACGGGTCGTTACACTCTCCCCCACTCAAAACTTTTCGTCCCCGAAAAGGAACGAGGTAGGAGAATAGAAACAACCAGAAAGAAAAACAGATTTGAAATACAAAATAACAATTAATTTAAACCATATAAATTCAAATTTAAATTAATTGATATTCAATAATTGATTTAATCCATTTGATTTCACTAAAATCAATCTCACTATTTCTAAATTCATTATCTTATTATCCAATTATCTTTAATTTACGATTTCTAAAACCATAAATTTGAATAGTGTTTTATTATAATTATATTTTTCAGCAATTTAAATTCTTCTTTATTCCAAATTATTGTTAAATTTATTCTCCTTAATACATCTAATCACATATATTTAACCCATATAAATTAATTTAAACCATAAAAGTTTCGATTTAAATTAATTTACATCTATTAATTTCTTTTAAATTCAAGGTATTTTCATATGTTGATCAAACTTCAATTTATTAATTCCTTCAAAACAAATTTATTTCATTATTAACTGAGTTTTACTTATTATCCTATCTAACTCTATTAACATCTTTATAATCAAAATTTAGTGTATAACATTTATTATAAACACCCAAATTTTATTTATAAATTCAATTTATCTTATATATTATCCAATTACATATTCAACTTCTGAATGATTTAGGTAAGTTGTACTAGAATGTAGTTGAACAATATACAAATAAAATTTTCCAAATTCAATTATTCAAGTTTAAACATTTATTCCAAATTTTGGTTTTATTTATAATTAAAATCATCCTTTAACAAAATTTAAGATTTAGATTTCCGATTAACTTTAAACAATTTAGAGATATATATAATATATTTATATCAAATCAAATTAAATTTTAAAATAAGATCAAAATATACTGAAGAAATTCAAATCAAAATATTTTTTTTCTCAAAACAAAACCGTAGCAAAGCTACAGAATGGTTTCTCCACTTCGAAACTCGAAAATGAATGTCGATGATGCGGCCGCCATCACCGAAATTATTTTCCAGCGACAAAGAGAAGAGCACTGATTTCAACATTTTTTTAGAAATTCTTTGAAAACGATTTCTATTTGAAAATACTTTCAATAATATATACTTTAAAATTTTAAAAACCAAAGTTCGAAATCACCGGAAACTAATAAATTCTCCAATTTCTGAATTAAATTCATTTCAAATTCCAATCAATTTATAACCAAGTTTATAAATTCATTGATTTATATTATGCAATAGTCAATGGTTTACAAAATAATAAATGAAAATCAAATATTATTATTTTCAGACAACAAATTCATTAACAATTTAATTTCAGAAAACTTATATTTATATATAAGATAATCATACAAACTTCTATTTTATTTATCAAATTTGAAAACGATATTGTGTCAGTTTGCTCTGCTCAAGTGTTTTGGAAATCCTATCGATAGCGTTGATCAGACGAATCGATCGAAAACCCAAATCAACATCAACAACTCAAACAACACAATATAAAAACATTTTAAAATTAATTTACAATACACTTCCTCACTTAACGATACAATAATGGATTTCAAAGCAAGGATAGGGATTCAAATTTTTGATAGACTCAAATCAAAGAGAATTTCGATTCGAAGATAGGTTTGAACAAAGACGAGATAATTAAATAACAAAATAAGGCGATGGATAAGTTTATATAAATCGCGGGCAACCTTAACCGGGTCGACCGTGACTTCAAAAATAAGATCGGTGTAGAATTCCGAGGTAAATCGACATTCGATCTCAAGAAATAGAATTCATGTATAGGAGGAGATAGATAGCATCGTAAACCGAGGATACATAAATCTCCGGTAAATCAATGCCTATTGTAAAGGAGTTTGGCTCCTTTACGAATTTATTCGAAGATTGGCGAGACCGCCGATCTATTATAGATATCATTCAAAATGGAGTTATGGGGTGCTATAGAATTGAAAGAAGACGAATAGTGAAGGACGCGAATGAATTTCGGAACCGAGGGGAACGTTCCAAAATTCAAAGGAATTGAGTCAAAGGAAAAGAGATTGAAACTCGAATGAGTGTGATTCTGTAAATACATTTACCCTATATGTTGAGTTTTGCCTAGAGCTACCAAAGCTCTGATACCAACTGTAACGACCCGCTATTTTGGACCATTCGCATCCATTATAAGTGTATAGGTAGACACTCATGCTGGAATTGAATGGCTCAAAATACCGCGTTGTTAATTTAAATTTGGCAAAACTGAACATATACAGTAAATAAATAATCACAGATCACAGACACAGAGTAATAAGTGCAGCGGAAATAAAAAGAGATAGTAGTTCATGAAGCTACTATATGAATATATAAGATACATCAGAGTTTTACAACAGAAGAGTAATACGATACATCAGAGTTAAACCAGATACAACGAAAGAGTAACACGATACATCAGATACAAATCAGAATACATCACTAGAATCATCGAATACTGAAAGCAGAATAGATGGCTGGATCTTCAAGCAAAGCTCCAACTTCAAAGGTGAGTCTCGAATACTGGATCACTCAGTCTGACCCGAGCGTAAAGCAAAAACACAAGACACTCGAGTCAGGATTAACATTCTTATATTAATAAATCCAACTCAAGTGAAATAGCAATTGAAATACAAGTAACTCAAAGGATGTTTGGAATGACCATCCTTTAAGGATCCGTTAAACTATCTACTAGGTAGTAATGTACGCTAAGTAGATAATGTCTATCAGTAATATAAGGTATCAAAATAGTGTTAAGTCATGGCCCATTCCACCCTTAACACATTTTTATTCCCAAAAGCATATACAAGACCGTAGTTTCCCCAAAACCGGAAGTCACCAGAGGGCAATCCATTTACTAAAGGTACAAAACAAATTCGTAGTGGTCGCGAATAAAGGGATACAAGTATGACAAGGCACATGAGGCAATACCCAAGGTAGTGATACTACCGTTTGCCTGATCCGGACTGGTGAGAACGCAACGCCGCAGCGCCCGCAACACCGTGAAACAACACTCCCAAATCAAGGGTGCACCAATCGACAACAAGTAATGAGTAGTTCGAAGAAGTGTGTCCACTTGAGGTAGCTAATCCTCCATTGGCCCGACACGGCTCCTGTTTTAGTCATTTCCAATTTGACACAAGTGTCAAGGCTATCCATTATCGTTCACTTTCTTCAGTCAACACGAACATCATTCCAACCACTTCATTCTGGATCATCACTCCGCGTATAGTTATTAAAGTGGTTTCCGGTTTAGATAGAGAGTATATCCATAACCGATTCCGGTCTCTTTAATAACTTTCGAAATTATTTCACCGATTGGTCGTTTATATATTTCAAAACCAAAACAATTACAATTTCAATTAGAATTTGTAAACCAACATTTCATTTCTCTTTCGAAATCAATTTCCAAAATTTACGTTTCAAAACTTCCAATTTCAAAATCTTATAATTCAATTTCAATCTTTATTTTAAACAATTCAAATATCAATTTAAATTCGTATATAAGATTCAATTCCGAAATCATTTAAATCAATTTAATTTAACATTCAAATCAGTTTAACTTCATTTATCAATTTTATTCAATATTCGTTAAGTAAATTTATCATTCAAATCAATTCTATTTAATTTCCAATTCATTAAATCAATTTCTTAAGTTCAACTTCATTATATCAAAACTTACAAATTGAATTAAATTAAATTCGTCAAATCAAATTCTTTAAATTCCAAGTCTTACATTAATTTCAATAAATCACATTTTATTTCTTGTTAAAGAAATTCAATTTCACTTATTTACTTGCTTAAGTAAATTTCCAAAACTTAATTAATAAAGAAAACTCAATTTCGATTATTTACGAAGTAAAATTCACTTATTCAAAAGTTCAATTTTCTTATTAAAGAATTCAATTTTTATTTAATCATTAAATAATTCATTATTAAATAATTCAAACTTAATTATTAAATAATTTCAAAGTTTAATAATTTCAAACTTAATTATAATTTCAAACTTAATTATTAAATCATTTCGAATAATTTCAAACTATATTATTAAATCATTTCAAAATTTAATTCAATCATTTCTCAAATTAAACAACATTCTTTCATCAATTACATTGTTAATATTTTGTTTCAGATTATTAAATATTAACATTTTCCTTTCATTAAAATTTAAATTTCAACTTCATTTCAAAATCATATTATTTATTCAAATAAAATCTTCGTTTTATTTCTAAATCAAATTATTGACCAATCGGGTTTTATTTAAATTCCTATCCTAGGTCAAAGTTCAATTTGGGTATTTATCATTTCAACCCGATTCCAATTCAATTCAAAATCAAAGCATAACAAAGGGAACTTGCAGTGTGATAACTGGGATGGTGTCAAAGTAAATAAACAAGCAATAACAACAAACAATAACAATCCAATAATCAATTCAAATAATCCTGAAATAACCGTATTAATTCGCATTGTTATTTGTACGAATTAATATAATTATTTCTAGAATCTACACTATCATTTCATGTAGATTAAAGATTATTACATTACGGTTTTCACTTGTCATCTATTACAATTTCATCCATCATCAATTTAACAACATACATTCAGTGGTTCAAGATGTAATTAAACAAATCCTACGTGTCAATAAATTTTGACAGTTAAATGGGTCATATTATACAAATGTTATTTAATCAAATTTAACATTTAACTATCCTATATCAATTTCAATTGCATACTATTTATCATTTTAACATTAACAATTTAACGTCCAATATAAACATCAACAATCAATCAATTATCAGCCAAACTGTATTATCATCGCATAAATAATTAACAGATAATGGTGTCAGATGTCACAGGTGAACTGATACAGGTAGTAGCATATATAACAGTGTAATTAACTAACAGCAGCATATTTCAATTGTCATTTCAATTGAAATCAAATTTAATAAATAAAAGAACGTTAATCGTGAGTGATTGCTCACCTTTCGAGGCTAGAGATAGACAACGAAATTGTGTTACGAAATGCAGGCACGACTTCCAAATCGAAGCTAGATGGACACGATTCGACGAACAAAGCTGATAGCTTGGAATAGACGAAATCAAAGTAGAGCTGGATTGATGAAGAGAAATGGTATAAGTGAACTGATATTGATATAACATATACAATTATATATACAAAATCATATTCTAATTTCAACACATATTAAATTAAATGTATATATACATGCGTTTTAAAAAAAATTATTGTTTTAAATTAAAACACACATATGTATACACTTATTAAAACGTAAGATCTTTATATAGATTATATATTATTTACTGCAAAATTACCACGTGACATTATACTGTATATGTTATTAGAAAATCACTACTTCATTAAAACACATAGATTTAAAAATCATAACACCTATTTAAATTTTATAATAGAACGTATGTTAATAAACTTATATCCCATAAACACGTTACCTTATTTTATCCGTACGTACTTATAAACCCAATTATACAACTAATACGTTAAGAATAACAGAATCCGACGTACCACATATTTGCATATAATACTAATATAATACTCCATATATTTAATATAATACTACATTAAGAATAACGGATTATAAAATAATATAAATAAGATACGCCTTATGGTAATAGCTGAAACATGATCAAAATATGCGTACTTACCTATGCATACTTAACATATATAAAATGTAATTCATAACAGATAGTTTTAAACTTGTATAAACTTTTTTTTTCTAAAGTTTTGAAAAGCAAACCCATATAAAAAAAAAATCTTATACTAATAAACAACACAGTACAACCCATATATCATCATGTGTTCAAAACGTTAGCAGTAAATGCAACAAGCAATTCAATTATGCAGACAACTTATACCTCATATTCATATTACATAATACTATACACCATATACGCATACTACTGTAATGTTATATATACAAAAGCCTTTGAAACCATTCCCATCAACACTTTTAAGTATCAGACTCCACTATCAACTGTTTACTACCAACAGTGAATATCACTAGTAACATACACTTTTTTTTATTAAACTAATATATATGCAAATCCATTTGCATAAACTCTAAAGAAAGAAAAAAAAATTCATAATATAAAATATATGCGCATATATTCACTAGCTGAAATAAATACTATATATATTCACTTTTTAAAACCATACTTAAAACTGCAACCATACCTTGTAATATTAGTTACATTGTAAACATTATCATACATATTTCTTTCAAAGCGTAAAGGCAAGGCATGTACAAATTCATGTACTAATCATCTTTAAAAAAAACAGTGCGTATAATGATATACTTATATAACTTTTATAGTATATATATAGACCCAATATTTCTGCAATGAATATATAAATATATAGGATTTATAAACTAACCCAATACAAAGAAGAAGAAGCAGTCGGTGTAGTGGAAGGCAAAGGGGCCGAACCATGGCAGATCACGTCGGAACAAGGTGGAGGCCCGGTGGCTTGCATGAGTGGAGGGTCGGGCAAAGACGTGGAAGAGATGGGCTTTGGGTTAGAGTGGTTGCAGCTCGGTGGAAGGAGGAAGGCAGGTTCGGTTTGGGTGGAGAAGCGGGGACGTGGAGATGAGGGTGTATTTGCAATGGAATTGGGAAGAAAAGCTGCAAGATGCTTCCATAAAAAATGAAAACCACGGTTCATGTTTTGGGTTACAGGGGATATTGCACGTGAAAGGTAGAAGAAAAATGTTTTTAAGAAAGAAAAGAATATGAATAGACTTTGTAAAATTGCTGTTATCTTGCATGGTAAGAGAAGAGAAGCCAAAAGTTATCTTGGAACTAGTACATAGTTATGACTATTCATTTCAGCTGAGGAAACGAAGGGACAGAAACAAAAGGTTAAATGGTACCGATACGGATCGTTTTCCCGATTTTTCCGACGCTTATCAGACTTAAAAACACAGAAACAAATATGCTGCGGAGATCAGCACGACGAGACGATCAAAACGGTATGTAGATATTAGTGCTATGATTTGAGTTATAAAAATTCGAAATTTCTAATAGCGGAAAATGCAAGAAAAACGCTGAAAAATAAGATCGACGGAGCCAAAGATGTCCGAATTTGGAAAAACGACAAACTGTCATCTTGCTCAGAAGATGCTTTAGAATTTTTCTATATAAAAGTATTTAGGTTTCGAAACATTTTATTTTCAACGCTTTTTAACTGATTAAATTGAAGTAAATTTACGCGCGAAATAAACTTTCATATTTTCGGACGAAAATTTACCAGTTGCTATGTTTAACTAGACGCATTCCAAATATCAAATTTATATTTCAAAATTTTACCGTTTAAAATTTCACAAAATTTCAACTAATTACGTTATTAAAACAGTTGAAATTTACGGGTCGTTACAACACGGCAATCTAAAAGACTATCGCAAATTTGGGCATCTGAGCTATCACATAATGAGTTTATAAGGATATCGCATAGTGAAGATAGGAAGCTATCACATGTTGACTCAACATGCTCTCGCATGGTGATCTAATGAACTATTGCAAACTAAGGCATCTATGCTATCGTTGATGAGTTTAAAAGGCTATAACATAGTGAAGATATCACATGTTGAGTCATCATGCTATCGCATGGTGATCTAATGAACTATCATAGATTGAGGCATTTGAGCTATCACATGTTGATTTTATAAAGCTATCACATGGTGAAGATATACAGTCATCATATGTTGAGTCATCGAGCTATCGCATATTAAACTTATAAGGCCATTGCATGTCGATAATTAGTGGGGTTATCAAAGGATGATTTTTGGATACTATCAAGTGTCGACGAGAACTATCGCGTATTGAAAGACAATGGAGCTATCGCATGTTGACAACCATAGCTATCGAATGTTGGGAATGCATCTAAATTCGATACTCCCAACTACCACGTGGAATCCTTACTGTCGTATATTTCCATCAAAGCATTTGTCACGTCAGCAAATCTCGGCCACCCATTTTCTTCACATGACACGTGTTATGGATCCAAGGGATTAACTATTCAATAAATAGATATGCGGCCCTAACTAGAAAGGGGCTAGCATCGATGACCAATTTGACCTTGAGAACTTTGTGACTTTCCAAATAAGGGCTTTAATAAAGAACAAATTGCATAATAACTTTTTATGAACTTAATAATAGCATACCAGGCTAAGTGTCTTATCTTACTTAAGTATCCTTGATATATAGAGCATAGACATAGTATTGATTATTATGAGGATGCATTACGCCGTTAGGTAGAGCAGATAGCACAAGCCTAAGCATTAGAGCAGTTTTATTGGTCATAGGTAGAGACATCTGCATAGGCATAGGCACGACTATAGGATGAGGTAGAAGTGAGCAGAAGAGATTCTCTTATCATTCTCTGTACCTTGAACATGAATCTAGCAGAAACTATGATGATAAGTCACATTTCCTCCATACATCTTGTCCACGTATGAATGACTAGCAACATGTTTTATGTATCTTGATTTATGTACCCATGATGTATATTTTAGTGTTTATGTTAATAGTTTATGCACTGATTCTGATTCATGTTATATTTAGTGTTATTCATAGTTTATGCATCTTAATCGATTTATATCCAGTGTTATTCATACTGTAGGCACTATTATTGATGTTATGATCATTATTACTCGTGCTTTTAACTATGATTTATGTTATATTCATCGTTTATGCATTTTGATTCACGTTGTATTCAATGTTATTCATCGTTTATGCACTCTGCTTCATTATTTATAGCCAGTATTATTTGATGATTATATTCAAAGTCACTCTTGGGTTATTACACAATCCGCTTCATTGTTTATAGTCCAATCAGTTGTCTTATCTTGCATTGTAGCAATTTTGGTATATATCATTCAATGACTTGTCTAATCATTCACTATAGCCATGTTGTGCAGCTTTTGTCAAGGACTTGTCTTACCTTACACTGTTGCCACATTGTGTTTGTGTTTATCTGATATATAGTTTTATGTGCAAGATTTATAAATAGCATCCTCCTAACAATGATTTATACATAAACTTTTCTTCTAATTCAGATATAGTATATCAACATGGTAGACTACAACCACACTTCTTTGCCTTCTTCATACTCGTACAAAAGCCCTTTAAGTCACGAACTCCCTCCAAATCCATCATCTCATCAACCATCGATGCTGTTGTATGTCGAAATGTAAGAAAAGCCCTACGAACACATAAGGGAGCATGAGAGAGAGGAACATGAGCATTAGTTAAGAGAAGAGGGAAGAAGTTAGAGAACAACGTAGCAGCCAGTGTAGAAGTAGGCAAAGAGGATAGAAACTTCATAATTAATGGACTGAAAGAGAACAGGAGGTTGATTCTCTTCCAACCTTTTGTGTCTCCTCCAATTTTTGTCTCTTTGGAGGTTCAGTTACGTAGTCCATCGTAAGAAGCGAAAACGACGTTGGACGACATGATTATAGGTGCTCCAACTTTCCAGTGATTGTGAGTTATAGAAATGGATTGGTGATCCATTCCCGCGACGAGCCATTGAATATGCCACTGAACTTGAACAAGAAATAGTAGCACTTTACAATAGGCTAAGTTCACTGAAATTTCACATGGTTGTAGACAGAACCGATCTACCAAATCTAGCCTCGTTGATGTATTTTAATGTATGTTTTTTTATTCATGTATGCTTATGTTTTGTATGTTTAAGTATGTTTATGTATGTGCTAATGTATGTTTATCTATGTTTAGGTATGAACTTGACCGAGATGCGGTCAAGTTGGGTTTACGTATGTTTGTTATTTACAGATTTGTTTGATATAATTGTCTACCATAACTAACCTACAGGACAAATATAATCAATAAATATACATAGAATAAGCATAATGCATAGAAATACATAGAACAAATATAATGCATAGAAATACATAGAATAATGAAATCACTTAAACTGTCTAATATAATTAACCCATAGATCATATGCAACATAACTAATAAAGGTTGTTTGATGATCCATAAAATACAGAGAGTAAAATGTTGATCTAGACATCTAAAACACATCTTCCTATTCCACTTCGGCTATAATTTTCCTGTGCCTTTGACATGATCTAGTGAACATAACATAAGTACTCTAGTATGCAAGTTTCGTCTTCTTAACCTACAATATGGATGGTTATTATAAGCTTCATCAATAGTGACCGATACATCTTCACCAACCGCCTCTTCCATGTGTCTACGATCGACTTGTATATAAGTTTTAATCAATACTAAATAATCATGGAGAGTCCAAGTTTGATTTTCCATTTGGAATCCTATGAACTTCGTATACCAATCTTTGTATTATAAATAGTAATTTCATGATTCGCACGGCTTGCAGCAACCAATTCAAAACGTACACGTGTCAATCATCCATGTTTATGAAAGAAACAAAGTTGTTTTTGTTACAACCAATTCAAAATGTACACATTTCACCCAATCTCATTTCTAAAAGTAACTATTCAAAGGCCTGCCTATACTATTATTGTAGCCATGTTGTACAATCCATAGACATCCAATGACATGTCCTATACCATTACTATAGCTATGTTGTGCAATCTATAGACATTCAATGGCCTATTCTATACCAATAGTATAGCCATGTTGTGCTCCCGTAGCCATTCAATGGCCTATCCCATACCATTACCATTTTGAGCAATTCATAGCCATTCAATGACATGTCCTATACCATTACTGTAGCCATGTGTGCACTCCATAGCTACTCAATGGCATGTCCTATACTATTATTATAGCTTGTTATGCACTCCGTAGCCACTAAATGGCTTGTCCCATCTAACACTATAATCATGTTGTGCGCTTTGATTCCATTAGATAGATTGGCTCATCGTACGTAGTAGTCATGCAGTGCAATATGATTCCATTCAATGGCTTGTTATCTTAAACATTTATATATACTCTAATTCAGAACTACTCGGAACACAACTACAAAAAAAATAAGCAAAGAAAAAAATCAAATCTATACTACACTATTATTATTGAGTTAGATTTCAAGAGCACACGGGCCTCCTTCATAGATTGTGAAATGAACAGTCACGTTTTTAATTTCTTTCAGTTCTCCACTTTCTTCTTTTATCCTCCAAACCCTAGATAACGTCCCTTAAAATTGTGCCTTTCTTCTAAAGCAACTAGCGACCACCTTGCCTCTCCATCCCTTTTGCTTTTCCTCCTCGGTTTTTTGGCAGTGGTCATCTTCTCCCGTTGTTGTGAAAGTTATATGGTTTCGCCATGTCTAATTTTAAATTCAAATGTCTCCTTTTTCTGTAAACATGTATACTATACTATTATTACTGAGTTAGAATACAAGAGCTCACAAGCCCCTTAAGTATTTTGTGAAATGAACAGTCATGTTTTTTGTTTGGTTTATTCTTTCTATTGTGCCCAAACCTACTCACGTTTAATTAAAATTAAGTAAGTTACTTCCTGCCTATTCCATAAAACCCTAACTCACAAAATAATGAAAATGAATATCGACCGCTGTGGAAATCAACGATTGCTTCTCTCCTTCTTTGTCAGTATGAAAACTTCCACCTTAATTTTCCTGTTTGCATATTTTTCCTCCAATCCCCTAATTATTCAAGTAATTTTCAATTCTTTGGATCTGTTGTTTTCGATTTTCAAACCTGATTTAGCTCCTTGATTTGTTTGATTTGCTTTTTTCTTCATTGTTTGCTTTACCTTTTTAATCTTCGGAACAAACGTAGTTGCTTCATCGATTTTCTTCATCTATATTTCAGGTATCGTTATCCATCCTTACTATTCTTTTAATTATTATGTTATCCATATTTAGAATTTGATAATAATTTGGATTGGTTTAATATTTAGAGCATGATGATTTGAGATTTGGCTGGAACAATCAGATCTGTTAGACGATTTGAGGTTGCTCTAATTATGGTTACTTCATTGTTTTTTTCTACAAGTAACCATATAAATTATTAATATTTTTTTCCCATGGTTAACTGGAAGACAAAGCGAATGATTTGGGACATGTTCTTTGAATTTATTTTCAATTATAATTTCGACAAAAATGGAAAACCTTAACAATATAATGGAAAACCTATAACGAAGTGCATTTTGAGCTCAGCCGCTACATAGCAAGCAAGGTTTATTTTAATGTCTTCTTACCATGATCATAAGAGATAACTCTATGTAACGAACAAAGAAAAAAGTAGCTATCTTTGTATAAGTATGTTGAATAACAATTGTGGAAGTTTTGAAGTTATAACTAATCTAAGTATTATAATAATCGACATAAAGATTTACATTTGCTTAAGCTAAAAGAATTTAAAAGACATCAGGTGTTTTTGAGTGCATTCTTTTGCGATTTGCTGATTTGACAATAAAAATATAGCAATTTTGTCCGTACTGATGTGTGATTTATGTTTTGTTTGGTTAGATTATGTTAAACATCTAAATGAACAAAAGTATTTGACTAAGTGCCACCAAGTGATATTATGGACACACACTATAACTATAAGACATTATAATACGAGGCGATCAAAAGAATGTACTATAATTTTGTTTCGAGTAGCACTATTTACCTTCAAGTTCTTAAGTATACCATTTTAAGATAGCTTTAGTTATTCAAAATTAATATGTATTTATTTATACCCACACAAATAACCTTTTTAGGCACTTATTGTGTGACTGTTTCTATATTAAGTAAGGCGGGTGCAAGTGTAGCTGAAGTAAAAATAGGCTTTTTTATAGTACAAAATGGAATCGTTCATTGCCAACTTCCTATTTAAACATCATTCGAATAACAATAAAGTCTTTACAACTATGAGCTTACGAATCTGAAATTAAAATGAATATACAGAGTTATGTAGTGAAATAAAATAACTGTAAGAAACATTGAAGGAAAGTAGTAATAATTTTCCCATAATTAGAAATTTTATTGATGTACTTTGAAGTCATAGTTACATGTTAAAGTTAAAAATTTCTTTTATTAAGCCATGCATTATTAAAAATATTAAAGACAACTTATTTTATATGGCATTTTATTTTAGTATATAATTATGACTAAGAATATTATCAGTTAATTTTATTCCAGCATCGGACATTTTAAAACTAATTTTTACCTTATGTTTAATAGATGATCATATTAAAACTAATTTAAATTTGATGGATATGACATAGTTTTCCAGCATGTTACTATAAATTTCCATGCATTCTTCCTTGCACTATATCATTTGTCATATTTTTATAAATAGAAGTACTGTCCATTAGCAATTTCTATAATATTGTTTTTTTGTTTTATTCAAAATTTTCATTTATGCATTTTTTAACTATTATAATCCAATGAATGCATTTTCAAAAAAGAGTGCACACTACCAGTATTGTACTTAGGATGTTTTAATAGCTCTGTATTTATTTTAGCTCCCTATGTTAGTTGGACGATAATAAAATGATGCACAATATATGACAATGTAATGATATTTCACTCTATTTTTATAAATGTACTATTAGACATCAATTGAAGCTTGGTTCAACTCAAGTGTATCGGTAGGAGAATGGGAATACGTAATCCATGTTTACTGCTGATACATAATTATTAGAGATTTATATATTCACTATAATCTATACTCCATATAGATAATAAGAAGAAAATTGATTAATCAAGCTTTGAGATTTTTAAAATATCAACTACCTTAGTAACCATATATTCATATAAGGATGTTTCTCTTTTTAGCCGAACTGGATTGGGAAATGAGTAGGTTTCTTCAGTGCTGTTTTATTTTCTCATAAAATAATTATATTTTTGTATATCTGATTTCGGTATTCATCTTGTAGCTTTGGAATTTAACGTAATTGTTCCATTCTTCGGTATTTGCATGCTTTCTGGTGTATATACTTACTACTATCAGGTTGAGCCTTTTTCCCTTACTACTACCAATTTTTTCTTGGTTTTCTGTTTTTATTCCAACTTTTTTAGGTGAATATAACAGCCTTCTTCATTTCTGTTGGCTTTGGTTTATAATTTTTTTCACTATTTTAAAGAGTCATAGGAAGGATGCATAACTCTTTTGATTTAGAATATCATGATGATGATTTGTTTCAGGTCATTCTGTAATTCTATATATGCATAGAAGGGATAATAAGTTAATGATAAGGTACAGTTTTATACGTAAATACTGCGTTTATGATTTATCTTAGGCTATTTTTTGGTTTTTAGTTTCGTGAGTCATTTATATATTATATAATGTAATTTAGCCGATTAGAAATGTTTGTTTATATAGATTTTTTTATGATGTTAAAATTTAAGCATTACTTTATTAAATTTAAACAACAAGCTATTGTATTGCATGGGAAAAAGAAAAGAAAACTGGGACATGATACATGATAACTTAAAACCAAAGCTATCTTTTGTGGAAGCACTTGATTGTCATTCTCATCTCCATTTTTCTATAAACTCTCATGTTTACCATTAGGAGAATTTGTGTAATTATATTTAGGAAGGAATTCTAGAATAGTTCCCATAGTAATGAGCAAGAGTCCAGTCATGTATATACAATTGAAAAAATGCATGATAGACATGTTCTAAAATAACTGGTGCTTTATCCTGATATAAGACTCCCAAGTTTTAACATTTTAACTACGCCCTACAGTAATGTAAATAAAATAATCATGAATAACACTTCTCCTGAAACATGCTTCAACGAGTAAAAATAAATATTACTGTATTTGCATTAGTGTCACATTCAAGCTACTATTTAGTTTGGTTATAGTTTATATAGAGATACTGGATTGGCCTGTTATTAGTTGAGTTCATTGTTATTTTTTTCATAAAAAGATATTGGGTGTTCAAAAAACTTATAATAAATGTTATTTCATTAAGTAACATAATGAAACATTATTTGTTAAATAACATAAATGGATAGTATCACTAAATGATTCTGTCTGTTTTAGTATTAGCTATTGACAAATGTATTATTACATTGAATACACAATGGAATACTATTTGTAATGGACATAGCTATCAGATCATTTGTGTTCGATTTACTTCCTTGCTATAAACTTGCAATCACCACTGCATTCATTAAATGCCCATTTCATTTTTTCTAAACCTATTTTAAAGATTACTAAAAAATATATTTTTCTAAAGGTTATTAGCACAACTTAAAGTTGCAATTATGTTTTGGTTGCTCCTGATGCGATAAAACCAGTGGTAGTAACATCTAGACGTATTATTAAGGAAGACTTGGAGATTTATTGATAATTAATATGAATTATTTCTTCTTTTTTGAATAATTTATATATGTTAAATTTGTGTTAGTATGTTAGCTTTGCTATAAACTATTAAAAATACGTTGGTTCTTTCAATAAATATTATTACAAGATGTTTTTCAATAAATAGCCTACTATGAAATTGTATAACAATTATAATTACATAGAAACACTGTTATGGAAACTACATTTTATAGAAATATGGCTATAATCATGTGAAATATTATTATCCATACTCATATAACATAGACCACCATCATATTCAATTAACAATAATTTTTTAAATGATTATGTTATTTGAAAGCTGACCATATACGAAATCAATAATTATAGTGACATTAACTATTAACACTGCATATATTCTATTAATTTGTGGAGTGAAGAATCGTAAATTATATGCACCACTTTTTCCTAAATTTAAACTAAATGTAATTACTCCATAATAGTGTAAAGGTGACCACCATTATATTCCAGTGGCTATAATTATTTTAATTGATTATGTAAATTAATAGCTAACTATATAAATATTTCATTATTATATCGGTATAAACTATTAATACTATATTTGTTTCATCAATTTACAAACTCAATGACCTAATAAATCGTTACGTCAACTTTAATGATAAATTTATGCACTATCACAATTTATTAAAAAATGAAGAAATTAATCATTTTACTATTTTAGTGCAAAATTTATATTTTTGAATTTTGATTTTTTGATTACTTTGATGTTCTCATGTCATCTAACTATCTTAATGTAAAATTTGATCAGACCAGATTAAAACATAATATCATGTATAAACTAATTGCTTTGATTTCTATTATTTTACTGTTGTAAGTGAAGTCATAATCCAACAATCACATTCTCCATAATTGTTTTGTCAATTTTAAGTATTCTTATTTCACGAGAGGTTTCAATTTTTAAATTCTCCACTAAAAAGTATAGAAATAACAATAAATAAATTCCTACAAAGATATATGCAACTTAATTTATTGTCATAGCATTCAAAACTAATAATGATGTGGCAGTGGAAAATGAATGTAAGGTAGTTAATTTGTAGAAATAGATTTCTTTTGCCTATTTTCATGCATTATACTTATATTTAACATGTCCTTAAGCATTGATCATATATGACATCAAATGAAGGTGTATCTTAAACTACTCTAACTTGAATAGTTAAAAACATGCTTGCTCTGATTTATATGTAGGGTGATTGGAGTAATGAATATCACGAAGGTGTGTTATCGTTCGAGGCAAGCATAAATGGAGCAGGTACAATATCTATTGGATATGCACCATCGAATATTATCATGCAAATATGAATGGATTAGACCTTTTTGTACTTATTTTATTTGGGATTAAGGTTTTATTTAGTTTATGACCTTCTAGTACTTTTAACTTTATTGGGATATAGTATTTACAATATATAAACTTATAATTAATTTAATATTAGATTCGTAGTTATATTAGATTCTTGAAACTAATGACATTGCCACTTAGGACTTGAAATCAAGATTATATTATTTTCAAAAATTGTGAGTTAGTCTTCAGTATAAAATGAATTGATATTCATTGTATTTTACAAACTAAATTTGCATATGAAGTCTCCATTTATATGGAATGTTTTATTTATATTGATATTTTAGCATGCATGCGATGCATCCCATCCATGTTTATATATTTTTGGTAGTGGTTAAAATTTTGGAATTATTGAATTGCATATGATTCAATGGCATATAACTGGTCGCAAATCAATTGACAGTTATGAACGAAATGGTGTAGTCAACACAGAGTAAAGAATTTGGAACCCTTTAATTACAGAGAGGTTCATAAATAACACCTTTTACAATGTGGTTGTTGGTTAAACTTCTTGCTGCTCCATTTCCACCGATTCTAGGAAACTAGATCGTTAATCTCTAAATGTACATAATTATAGGTGATAATATAATTCTTTTGGTTCTCTTTATTGTTAAATCTGCCTTTTTTATTAGTTACAATTAAAAACTTAGATTAGTTGAAATTAATGTTTAAGGACTCTTAGCAAATTGATTTTACTTTTTGTACTTTATCCAAACTCTGGAATTCAATGGTTTAACATTTACCAACATACCAGGAGAAAAAATTTGTATATTAATATATTAGTGTGAAGTGCCGTAACTAAATATTTTATGAGACCATATTCACTACCTTCTTATGCAAATGGACAAACTAATCTTTAGAAAGTGAGAAATCTAATTATACCTTTTTGCATAACAAAAGTTGAACCCACAAAAAGTTTGGATGGAGGCTTTGAAGCTTTTCCCATGGTTTATGAGCTTAGTATAATAAAATTTGATTTTATTAATACTAATCTTTAACTATTTCTTCGAACGATTATGTTTTCAATTAGTGAATGTTGTATCATGTTGCAATAAACTTTTGTTTGATCATAAAACTTCTTTAGTTTTATGGGTAGGTTGAGCTAATTGATGAAAAAATGGGTTTGAAAACATTATTCTTAATTTTGACATCATCAGATTGAAGAAGTCCCAGATGTTGAATATGCGAGTATATGATTTTTGTTTGATGATAATAAACATATATATATATATATATATATATATGTTCATTTAAACGTATTTGTTAATGTACCATTTTATTTTTCACGTAATTAAATAAATATTTGCTGAATAAAATAAATAACACAGAATTTAAATTCAAACGGATATTTTATTCAAACAAATATTTATTACAATTTTGAATGGTACAAATTTGAGCTCTCAGTATATACACAATTTTCAGACAATACAATTTTAATTACAAAACTATCCTCACTACATATCGCTCATTCACTCGTATTTTTTCTTCAACTCTATTCCAGATTGAATCCAGCATCTGAGTCATCTGCAAAAATATACACTGACACAGTAAAATTGAAAATGAAATATTTTTGCAGTGTAAAATAAAATGTATTTTGAAATTATTATTTGCCTCAGTTATTTGGGTTGTTCGTCTTCATTTAATTTTGAATTCATCATACACGAACAGCTTGTGACATGCACAGTGTATCACTGTACATGCCATAAGGTCATGCACACCGATATACACTTGATAAATCTATAGGGACAGGTGAGCACAAGGTCAAACCCAAATCAAAAGCCGGGTTCAACTCAAGTGAAATAAATATTAAGTCACGACACGAACACAAGGTCAAACCCGAGTTGCAAGGTGGATTCAACACAGGTGCAATCCAAATGTACAAGTTCAATAAAACGGTCAAAACAACTCGACCAGTCCAAAATCAAAAATGAACAATTACAAAAAGTGGTAAACAGCAATAAAGGAGGCAAACAAGTAATGTACACACGAATGCTACAAGTCCAACCAAACTCAAGAGAATGTGCTCGTCAACAAAACAGATGCACCAGTGAAATGTCGAAGACCAGACAACACAACATACAATGACAATGTGGTTATAGTGATGACTACAAGTACAAAGCATGCACTAGTTCAATATGCAATGCAACTAGAACCCAAAGTACATAAAATAGTGGTGAACCATGAAATGAAACAAGACTCAAAGCAACTCGAGCTAGCTCAATGAACCAGCTCACAAATCAGATTGAAGTACACAAGTGCAACTCACCACAAATATGCACAGGAACAATGGAGCATATATATGAACTCGGACAACATGCAATACAAAACAATGTATCAAGACTTAAGTGAACCTGATAGGAAAAACTCAAGCCTGGCAACATGATACAAATACAACATGAAGACTGCAATATCAAAGTGAAGAATGGATGCAACAAAATCAGTGCAACTCAAAACAGTTT
Organism: Allium fistulosum; assembly: GCA_030737815.1. Lineage (NCBI taxonomy): Eukaryota > Viridiplantae > Streptophyta > Magnoliopsida > Asparagales > Amaryllidaceae > Allium > Allium fistulosum. Next base: position 1,137,687,118 of record CM060904.1, read on the forward strand.
CAAAGACATCATGAGCTAGATATGGACTGTGATCGAAGCAGTATGAACATAACCAGACCCAAGACTGCAACACTACAGGCAAACACACATGAATGCACAAGTACATTGACAGGATGAACAATTACAAGTATCAGGTTGAAAACATTACAGGGATGAACACACAAGAAATACATATATGCAGCAGTCTTTACGATTCAAATCAAAGTGGCAAGCAAATCATGGAGGTCAGAAATCATCACATAAACAAAAAGAACCAAATCAACACCATAGTGGCCGAAGTCAATTTGCAGCATCAAGTCAGAGCCATGGCGACCAAGGCTAAAATCGAGCAAGTCCAAATGCCTCAAAATCAAAGCCATAATGACCAAGAAATCGAACGATCAGAAATCAAAACCGTGGGTGTTAAGAAATCAAACAAGTCAAAACCATGCCGTGGGAATCAAGTAATCCAAAGTATACGAATTTGAACAAGTCAGGAACAATCACCAACATTCAAACAATATCAAACAGCCAAGCATATAATTATCAAACAAATTCGTATGAAAAATACGAATGAAAATATAGGGGATCGAACCATATTTAAACCCTTAACATCATCGGCCAAAAGTTCATTCGAGTTCGAGCAAAACAGATACCAAAAATCAAATCAACAACTCGAATCAGATCGAGTTCAATCAAGCTAACTAGGAAAGCAAAAAGGAATAAATCACATACCATCTCGTACTGAACTCGATCAAATTTGAAGGAGCTGTGCGCAAATCAGAAGACATGTGATCGACAAAGCAAGCTCAAGAATTATTTCAATCGATCAACAGAAAGCGGATTCTTCACATTGCAAAGCCCTAATTTTAGCAAAGAGGAACGAGCGAGTAAAGGAACGAGGCCGCCATTTTTACAGAACAAAGAAGGAAATAGAAATAAAAGAAAATAAAAGGGGCCGGCCTTGTTTTATCTAGTATTTAATTATATAAAGGCTTAGTTAATTAGGGTTTTGATTTTTTAAATTGTTTTTACTTTGTATTTTAACTTTTTAAAAATCGTTGTAATTTCTAGTCGTGTGACTAGGGGACAAATTACGTGGCGTAGTTTGAGAATTCGCAACTCAATGGCTGAGTTGTGGCGGGGTTTTGAGCTTAGAGTTAAGGTTAGTCGATAGCGGGTGTCGCGAGTTTTCGTGTGTAAGCGTCTGACTACTTAATTTCTAGTAGAATAAACCTTGGTGGTAGCACGTAGGCAGGGTTTTGCCGAAGCTGGGTAAATTCTGTGTTGTTCTATTTCTGCATTTTTATATTCTGCTATTATCTGTGCTGCTATTATTCTGCTGTGATCAGTGCTGGAATTATTTTATATAAACTTCCGCAATAATTTTTATAATTGATAGTACAACCCTATTCACCTCCCTCTAGGGTGAAATCGATCCTACACCAGATGTTTTAGTATTGACAAAGTTTATCCTTAGCAGTATATAGGCATACTACAAACATCATCGGATAGAAGATGGTGCTGCCTCAAAAATTAGTTTATAAGTTTTTGGTACATGCTCTAAAATGATATTACTGAATCATATTAGTTATGAGGTTAAGCTAATGATTTGATTATATTGAATGCAATGTACCTTATGACATGGCTAATAACCGTATTGAATGCCAATAGTGACACTCATGTCAAAAGTTCCATTTATCTCTCTCGGTGTCCTATTTCCCAAACATACAACTTCTGATATAAATAATCTCATACAACATTAAAACTTACTTTCCCTTCTTTTACTTTGAACTCTTTATTGTATTACGAAGGAGGGGTTAAACTTATTGTGATATTATAATAGAATAATGATTTTATTAAATAATAGCGGTAATGGATGGTGATTCATATTTTGATTGTTTGATTCATGGATCTTGGAATTGAAACTAACTGACATCAATTAGTATATGTTCAGAAAAATATAAACATATCTGCATAGAGTATTGTGTCTATTTTTATGAATTTATATTTAACATTGACATATATCTTACATATTGAAAAGTTGCAGCTTTGTTGTAATAACACATAGGACTATATGGGCTTCATTAGATTAATAACGTATTAATTGTTGTATGGATAGATATTTGTTTACAATGATATGTACTTCGATTATATGATTTTTTAATGAAGAATGAAGCTCAGTTGTCCAGAAAGGTTGCTCATTATGTGTAACATATTATAGTGTAATGCATTACATTGTTGTCCGTGATCCAAGTTTTTGCATCTTTTATTCCATTTTAGTTAGCAATCATCAACCTAATATTAACCTTTTTAGAGGTAGATGGTTAAATTAGATATTTATATCCACGTGACTAAAATAGAATTTTATAAACAAAATATTTTACATTAGGTTAAAAAATAATATCGTAAAAAATAATTTTCTTCATATGAGACTTAATACTGTAACTTGATTCATTGGTTTATTTACTTGATTTATTTGAAGGATCTTTGTAAACAACATGCATGGTTATATCTTTGCCTCATTCCACTTTCATGAGCATAAAAAATTGATAAATTTATTTTATTACATTGATTAGAATATAATTTGACATTTCTACTAAAACAATTGCTAAACAAAATCACCTTTTGGACAATATCTTAAGCATCTTTTAAGAAGTGAGAAATAGTCAATTTAATTGTCGATAATCCTATAATAACACAAAGGTTCAACAACAATTACAAAAATAAATATAGCTACGACCCGTGTGCGAAGCACGGGTTCGCACTAGTTACAAAGTAATCTATACAAAATGGATCCTTACCTTTACTACTACAAGCAAAATAGGGAATAGATGATCGATGAGGAAGAAGAGCCACACAATCAAACTGTCGAATTTGGTATATAATAGTTCAAAGTAGGATATGATTATTTTTTGGTGAAGTCTCTTCTAGTAACCGGAAATGGTGGCATTTTAAAAAGAATTGACTAACGGTACAAGAGAAACTATAAAGATGAACATGAAAGGCTGATGAAGGACTACTTTATCGAAAATCCAACCTATGATATTATTTGTTCCATCATTGATTTCACATCTTTTTCAGGCATAATTTATTTAAAACTCCATGAAGATAACCCATATTTAAAATATAGGTTAAATTGGGCATTTGAAATAGGAATTTCACTACATATCAAAATCTCGACTGCTTTAGGAATGTTGAGTTATGAAATGGTCAGTGATCAATTAGATGAATATTTTAGGTTTGCATCATCAAGTACAATAGAGTGCATGAAGAAATTTTGTAAAACCGTGATCGTAGAGTTCGATAATGAATACTTATGTACACCGTGTCCAAATGATGTTGCTAGGTTGCTAGCTAGAAGAGAAGCAAGGGGTTTCCTAGTATGTTAGGTAGTTTAGATTGCATGCATTGAGCATTGAAAAACTGTCCGACCGATTGGAAAGGAATGTTCACCGAACGTAAAAAGGTACCAACAACGATTCTAGAAGATGTAGCATCCGATGACTTATGGATTTTGGCATGTATGTTTTATAGTACTAGGTTTGTTAAATGATGTCAATGTTTTAAAACACTCTTATTTGTTCTCGGAAGTGGATAATGGACTGTCATCGGACGTTGAGTACAAAGCTGGTAATGCCATGCATCGAATGGATACTACCTTGTAGATGGGACGTACCAAAGTGGAGAACATTAATGCAAGGATATAGGGTCTCAAGTAATGATAACGAAAAGTATTTCACAAATAAATTAGCAATCTATAGAAAGGACATCGAACTTACATTCGGTGTTTTGCAAGAAGGTTTTAGATTTTACGAAATCCTACCTGATTTATGGTGCACGAGTTCTTTCTGAAATTGTGTATACATATATCATAATTCATAACATGATTGTAGAGTCTAAAACAGGCAAGCATACGAACAATTTTTTTTATCCAGACATGTTAAAGGGTTCAATTACCATACCTTAAAGATACATTAGCTCGATGGAAGAATATATTTCAACAGTAAAGCATATCGAGGATTTAAGTAGCATATTTTGAATTACGTAACCAACTAACTGACTACTTATGGGCGCAAAAGAGAAAGAATTTTTGGACTACTCAGTATGTTTGCCTACAACATTATTTAGAAGCGCCTAAGCAGTTTGCGTACTAAATTATTAGAAGGGTTTATTGAGGTCTTTGTGAAGTTGTTTGTGAGTTTGTTTGCTAAGCTGTTTGTCGACTTCTTTGTTAACTTGTTTGCCAAGTTGCTTATGGAATTTTTTTATCGAATAATGCTTTACTGAATATTGTGTTTTTTTAGTTGTATTGCTTTATAAGTAATGTATATGAAGTTGTATATTTACATCTTATTAATAGAACAAATCTTTTCAAACAATAATACTTAGTTTGAAATAAAAATCATACACTAAAAATATAGACTCTATCCAAACACATTGACCATACAAATACATCAATGATAAAACAAGCACTAAATAACAACTTATACTCAATATCCATCCCTAGATGTGCCACTTTCATTCCTCTATCTTTCCCATAAGAGTTCTTTAGTGGCTAGTTCTTGTTGTAGATGAGAAAGCTTGCTAAAATCACAAGTCATAAGTTTAATCCAGTTCTTCTCCCTGTTCAAATCTTCCTTTCATGCTTGGGCCTGATGCTTCAACTTGCGATCTTAAGTAAACATTTGCTAAAACTCAGCATTTGATTAACTTGGTTGTTCTGTGAAGGTTTTCCTACTCTCTCTTGTTTCATTAACAAATCTTTCTTGAGCCTCTAAGAATCTCACAAACTCTGCACTTCGCTACTCCAATTGAATTGATTTATTTCTCCCAAGTGGACGGCCATCAATGTTCCAAACAATGGCGATCTTTCTTAAGAACTAATGTCGCTCATTGGACTAGAATCGGAGTAGTTTATTCTTCTTGCCTTGTTTTGCTGCGCATACATGAAGTTGTTTGGGTTCTTGCATTTCAGTAGAGAGGAAAGAAGTTCAAAGCACTCTTGAAATTTGAACGGATGGTCGTACTGATCTTATTAAGTCCTACATGCTTCTTCTCCTGTTTAACAAAACCAAAAATCTATGAATAAACTATACAATATGAAAAATATATATGAAAGTTGAAACCAAACTTACTGTGACGCCCCACCTCTATACCCACGCTAACCAAGAACACTACGAGGTAGTGTTGTCAACTAGCATGGAGAATAAGGTTGTGGAGGAGCGACCATCCATGTAACTTCTTTGTACGAGCACCGATATGTCAGATAGAATAGAATGCATATCATTTAAGGAGGAAATCCGACATACCGATACAAACTCAAAGCTATCACACGGTGGCTATATATAACCTTCGGAAACAAACATAGAAATAGTCATAACATAAATCAGTCACAGACATCCATATCACAAAGGCGGAAGAAGATATGAATAAATATATAACACATGAAAGTGTACATCAGAGTAGTGGTCAGAAAGATCCACGATAATACAAAAGAATAGCAACACGTGCTATACAAAAGAATAAGTACACAACATAAAATCTATATCTCAAAGGTGTACATCCAAAAACTACTAATCTATGTAGTTAGCCAAAAGTCAGAATAATCCTGAAGAGAAGTCAAGCAGAAGCACCTGTAACATCTCGGTCTGACCCGAGTATTATTTATAAGAAAATAATAAACGGATCAGTCTAGCTATAATTATCAGATGATATGGTATAAAGTAAAAGACATGACATGAACATGTAATAACCATCGTAGCATACTACTATAAGTATGTAATTGAAAATCAACAAGAGATTAATCAATATCACAAGAATCTTCTCAAAGATAAAATAGGGTATCATACCCTAAACTTGTATTCATAACAAGTCAATAACACATGAATTCACCAATGCACAAAAACTGATATCATATCAATGAAAATCATGAACATTGGCGAAGCACAAATTCCAGAAATCATCACAAGAAATCCAGAAAACACATGAAAAGGGGGAGGCCTAACACATGAACGGGAGCATGAAAACTCACCAATGCGTATAACACATGAACGAGAAGCTATCTCATGGAAGCGATCCATTAAATTTTCACACAGGAATGGCCCGAAGACCATGCGGTGCTACCCCATATATGTGATGGCGAAACATCACAAAAGCGGGGTCTAGTCTCCCTTGTAGACAAAGAGGCATCGCTCAATCGCTAGTCTAAATCACAAAATGATCGTCATGATCATAAGGAAGTGTCAATCACACCAAGCTAGTAAATATATGAGTTTAGCTTCATGTCCCATAGCCACTTGCTTAACTTAAATATTTATGAACAAGTTGTAGGTCTTCACTAGAAAATGTCACAAAAGGGTTCAATCGAACAAGTCCAAGAATTAACCGACAAAGTGAACGCAAGCGTTTCATACCACTCGTTTTACTAAGCCGTTTAATTAGATTTCTCATCCGAGTGAAGTAAAGGCTTGTATATACTAGTAGATTAGAAAACGGTTTGAGGAAAAGAGCTTTGTAGTTAAAACAGTGTTGAAATCGCTTTGTTGAAAGGGTTTTGATATTCACTACTAGTATTAAAGCCTTCACATTTTGAAAGCGACAAGTCACAAAACGATTGTTGAAACAAATCGAGTCACATAAATTCACGTTCGAAGACGCGAGTAAAGTCCAAAGAAATCAATCCCAAAACCATCAAAGTAGAAATATACTTGCGACCTAACGTGGTCGAATTAAGGTGCAAAGACTTTGAGTCAAATGGGTCGAACGACCTAATGGATGCGACCCAGGGGTCTAAGGGGTCAAGCGACCCAGGGGTCTAAGGGGTCAAGCAACGAGTTAGCATAAAACAAGGCCAAACGACCTAACACCAAAGTTCCGAGCGACCTAACGAGGTACCATCTCGAGCGACCTAACGACCTAAAGAGGTAAAGGCCTAACGACCTAATGGAACACGCAAGCGGCCTATCGAGGTCAAAATGGCAAGGCCGAGCGAGCTAACGAAGTCCGAAGTCGAGCGACCTAGCGACACAGTGTTGAGCAACCTAACGAGGTCAATGTGGAGCGACCTAACGGAGGAAGCGACATAACATAAACATGGGTACACGACCTAAAGGGGTTCGCGACCTAACGAGGTACGCGACCTAACTGGGTACAGAGTCAAGCGACCTAGCAGTTTGCGACTTAAGTGTGGCCGAGCGATATTAGGCCAGAAACGACCTAAAGTGTTAACATGCGAGCGACCTAACGTTATAAAGGCCAAACGACCTAACGCTTAACTCGCGAGCGACCTAAGGAGTTATCGGAGCCGAGCGACCTACGACCTAACGTAGCCGCGACCTAGTAACTGAAGCACGAACGAGCGACCTAGGACCTAGGCGACCCACGACCTACGACCTAGCGACCTATTTCCATGCGACCTAAGCCCAGAACGAAAAATCTGCAGTCTTTCTTCTTCGAGACAGAGCGACCTAACGCCCAGAATTGCAAACACACACGAAAATTTGGGGTTTTCACCCATTCAATCAAAATCCAATGCAAACATACATGCTAAAGTGATGGGGAATCATTCCCAACAGTCCAATGACAATTATAGGCAAGATGTGAGATAAAAATCTCACCTTTTCACTAAAATGGATGAAGATGAAGCTTGAATGCAAGGAGAAGCAATCCAAAGCTTGAATCCAATATATTCTACTTGAATTTGGAGTTGAATGTTGGATTTGCAATTGAAATTGAGTTTGGAGTTTTAATTTCCCTTTCCCTCCTCCATTTTTGACAAAGCTTGAAGTGTTTGATAAAGTGAGGAAGAGGAGGTGGGTTGGGGCTGAGTTAGAAGGTGCAGCCCAACCAAAGTCAAAGGCGGGAAAAAGTGATGAAAATTTCACTATCTCCAAACATATCGAAGTTTACACTGAAAAAGATCGCAAACGTCATTTTGAACTCAATGGAGGTGGTCTCGAGTCCTAATTTGACCGTATGCAAAAAGTAGCTTTTCAGACTAACATCCGACTAACGATAAAATATTTAAATAAAATATTTAAATATAAAATCGATAAATATGCGGGTTGTTACAGACTCCCCTCCTTAAAGAAATTGCGTCCTCGCAATATATACGGTGGAAATAAAAAGTAACAACCATAAAACCATATTGACACAAAAGAAATTTGAAATAAGAAGTTTACCTCAAAGAGCATGAGAAAGCAAGTCCGGATGTGTTCGCTCGATGAATTCTCTAGTTTCCCAAGAACAGTCCTTAGGATTAGGGGACCATTGAACTTTAACAAGCGAAACATCTTTATTTCGAAGTCGTTTGACCTCCGAAGCAATAATTCGAATAGGATGTTGCTCAAAAGTTAAATTAGGCGAAACTTCTATCTCTTCCACAGCACCGGACTCAAGAATAGAATTGGAATCCCGAAGGCACTTCCGTAATTGAGAAATGTGAAACACGTCATGCATGGCAGAAAACTGAGCCGGTAATGAAAGGCGATAAGCCATGGAACCAATACGTTCAATGATAGGAAATGGCCCAATATATCGAGGCGCTAACTTTCCCGATCGACTGAAACGTACAACACCCTTCATAGGTGAAACACGAATAAATACGAGATCACCAACAGAAAATTCTAATTTCCTTCTTCGGTTATCGGCATAGGATTTTTGTCTACTCTGGGCTTCTTTCATCCTATGTCGAATAAGTTCAATCTTTTCTGTGGAATCTTGAATAAAATCTGGTCCTAAAACCAGCTTCTCACCGGCCTCTAGCCAACAAGAAGGAGATCGGCATGGCCTTCCATAGAGTGCCTCGAAAGGAGCCATACCAATACTAGATTGGAAGCTGTTATTATAGGAAAATTCAACAAGTGAAATATGATCTTCCCAACTTCCACCAAAGTCAAGAACACATGCACGTAGAAGATCTTCAAGAGTTTGATTCACACGCTCAGTTTGTCCATCGGACTGGGGGTGATAAGCGGTGCTAAAATTAAGCTTCGTTCCTAAAGCTTTTTGAAGACTCTTCCAAAATCCACTAGTAAACAATGGATCACGATCACTAACAATGGAAGTAGGGACTCCATGAAATTTAACAATTTCTTTGATAAAGAGTTTGGCCAGAAGAGGAACGGTTCGGTTCGACCGAATGGGAATAAAATTGGCAGATTTGGTAAGTCTATCCACAATCACCCACAAACTATTATGACCCGAACGAGAACAGGGAAGGCCATCTATAAAATCCATGGAAATTTGATCCCACTTCCAAACTGGAATTTCCAATGGTTGCAATACCCCACCAGGCCTTTGATGTTCAGCCTTAACAAGTTGGCAAGTCATGCAACACTTAACAAAGTTAGCGATATCAGATTTCATTCCCTCCCAGTAATAAAGTCGCTTCATGTCTGCGTACATTTTACTGCCACCGGGATGAATGGAATATTTGGAACGATGAGAATCTTCTAGTATATCTTTACGAAGATCACTAATATTTGGTACGATAAGTCTACCAAATTTTCGAATGCCGCCACGAGAATCAATATCGAAGTCTTTGAAGCCTTCAATATCGGTTTTATCCCTAATATTCTAGCTAAGCAAAGCCAATTCAGGATCTAGCTTTTGAGCTTCAAGAATGCGGTCTAAAAGAGAAGGATGAGCCTCAAGGCTACATAAAACCAGTCATGAACATAAATCGTAAACACGATCTCGAATTTCACAAGTGGATAAAACTTCGAGATCATTCCATTTAGATATCATCATGGAAACAACCGCCTGTTTCTTGCAACTAAGTGCATCGGCAACTCGATTTCCCTTTCCGGGAGTATAAAGGATATCAAGATCATAAGAGGCGAGGAACTCGAGCCAACGCTGTTGACGCAGATTAAGTTCCTTTTGAGAAAATAAATATTTCAAAGACTTATGATCAGTATAAAGTATAAACTTTTCTCCCAAAAGATAATGTCGCCAAATTCGAAGGGCGAAAATGATAGCCGCGAGTTCTAAATCATGTGTGGCATATCTAGTCTCAGCCGGCTTCAATTGCCTAGAAGCATATGCAATAACACATTCTTTTTGCATAAGAACGGCACCCAAACCAACGCGACTAGCATCGGTATAAACGACAAAATCTTGATTCCCTTCGGGAATAACAAGAACATGAGCATCCGAAAGGAGTTCTTTTAATTTCTGAAAAGAAGTTTCACATTTGTCCGACCAAATGTATTTAACACCTTTCTTTGTTAAGCCAGTAAGAGGCACGGCAATCTTAGAAAAGTCTTTTATAAAACGGCGGTAATAACCTGCCAATCCAAGAAAGCTACGGATTTTAGTCACGCTCTTCGGTCTTTTCCAGCTTTGAATCGCTTCGATCTTTGAAGGATCCACTGATATTCCGGATTCGGAAATAATATAACCGAGAAACTTCACACTAGATTGCTAAAAGTGGCATTTAGAAAATTTTGCCTTTAATTGATTACACCTAAGAGTTTCCAATACAATCCGAAGATGCTTTTCATGTTCCTCTTCGGTTTTAGAATACACAAGAATATCATCAATAAAGATGAGAACAAACCGATCGAGGAAATCTTTGAAGACTCGATTCATGAGGTCCACGAAGTAAGCTGGAGCATTCGTTAAACCAAATGGCATAACAAGCCATTCATAAGATCCATATCGAGTACGGAACGAAGTCAAAGGAATACTATCCTCTGCGATACGAAGCTGATGAAAACCGGTAGCCAAGTCCAATTGTGAAAAGACTCTAGCACCACTAAGCTGATCAAACAGATCATCAATCCGAGGTAAAGGATATTTATTCTTAATAGTAAGATCATTAAGCTTGCGGTAGTCGACGCAAAGCCAAAGTGTACCATCGGACTTACTTACGAAAATAGCTGAAGCTCCCCAAGGCAAGGAACTAGAGCGAATAAGTTGCTTCGTCTCTAACTCAGATAATTGTTTGCGCATCTCTTCATTCTCCTTATTGGACATGCGATAAGGAGGACGGGTAATAGGTTGAGCTCCAGGCATAAGATTAATTTTGAACTCGATTGCTCGCTTAGGTGGTAGTCCTAAAACGGGCTCAAAGATGTCGGAAAATTCACGAACGACGCGAATACGAGAAATGACATCCTCCTCGTCATCATTATCGTCATCACGAGGATTTAAAGAGTATAAAGATGCAACCAAAGCGAAATCTGAATCTTTAAGAACAATAGAAATCTGATTAACAGATTGCGGATGACGGAGATAAATAGTCCGCTCAGGACATAGGATATGAGCTTCATAACGAGTAAGCCAATCCATACCCAAAATCATTCCAAAACCTAAGTAACGCATGACATGCAAATCGGCTAGGAAAGAAAAATCACACAAAATAATCTCCACATCTTTACAAAGCAAACTAAGAGTTGCGGATCCACCAACCGGATTCGCAATTCTTAAAGAAGTCATTAAAGCAACAACACTTAAAGAAAAAGTATCGACAAGTTCCTTTGATATAAAAGAATGGGATGCACCCGTATCAAAGAGAACTCTAATAGGTTGATCATGACATATAATAATGCCATCAAGGACAGAATGAGACATACCTTGACCGCGAGATGTGTTGCCAGGGGCTTGAGCAACGTTTAACTTTCCCTCCTTGTCTTGAAGCTTAGGGCATTGGTGCATAAAATGATCTGGACTTTTACAATAGCGGCAAGAGCGGGGCTTTGAACACTTGTTCGCAAAATGGCCCTTAGCACCACAGTTGAAGCATTTCCTATCACTGAGAGAAAATGCCTTTGCAGCAGGAGTTGCTTGCTTATCCTTTTTGTTGGGATAAGGACCTTTGAACTTGTTAGGCCTTTTCTTGTTGTTGAAGTTTGGTTTGGCAGCCACCACTTCAACATCACTGTTCTTATCAGCCTCTTCAAGCCGAAGAGCGATATCAATCAGTTGATCGAAAGAAACTTCTAATTTTAGAAGTAATGGCTTCTTGAGATTCTTGTTTAAGCCATAGACGAACCTCTGGTTCTTTTCAATGGGGTGTTGATGTATTCAACCCCATATTTAGACAGTGACTCGAAGGATGCGACATAATCTGTCACGGAAGATTCACCTTGAACAAGGTCTATGAAACGACGAGCCAATGTCACTTTCTCTGCTTCTGGTACGAATTTCAATTCGAAGCGTTCCCGGAATTGCTCTCAGGTAAGATCAGCTTCATTAATTTCAGAAATAAGAAGTTCGTACAAATCCAATGCTCTATCTTGGAGCATACTAGAGGCCACCTGAACACGGTGAAGATCGACAAGATTCATGCGAGAAAAGATTCTATCGCATGTTCTTAACCAAGCCTGGACCTCGATAATAGTTTCGGAACCCTTGAATGGCTTCCCACCCAAGTTGGTATAATCATTGCACAAACGTGCAAATCCAGACTTAGGATGAGTAGGTTCCTGATTAGGACCAGCTGCTTGAGCATTCTTTACTAAATCAAGAAGCTGTTGAGCAGTCATAAAAACTCCATCCTGGGGAGTAACAGTAGATGGTCCAGCTCTGGGACGACTAGACATTCTCTTCTTTAAGGAAGAGAAAAGAAGAAAAGTTATTCTCCAAGTAAATATCAAGCAAGTCTTGATAGATAAAACAAGGATTCATAAGAGGAAATATGATAAATCGGTACGAAGGCCCGAATTAAATCCTAAGGCACGACTCCTAAGTTGGAATTAGGACGATGATCCTTGTTAAGTTATTCTATATTGTTCCGAAGTTTGGCTCTGATACCAAGCTGTGACGCCCCACCTCTATACCCACGCTAACCAAGAACACTACGAGGTAGTGTTGTCAACTAGCACGGAGAATAAGGCTGTGGAGGAGCGACCATCCATGTAACTTCTTTGTGCGAGCACCGATATGTCAGATAGAATAGAATGCATATCATTTAAGGAGGAAATCCGACATACCGATACAAACTCAAAGCTATCACACGGTGGCTATATATAACCTTTAGAAACAAACATAGAAATAGTCATAACATAAATCAGTCACAGACATCCATATCACAAAGGCGAAAGAAGATATGAATAAATATATTACACATGAAAGTGTACATCAGAGTAGTGGTCAGAAAGATCCACGATAATACAAAAGAATAGCAACACGTGCTATACAAAAGAATAAGTACACAACATAGAATCTATATCTCAAAGGTGTACATCCAAAAACTACTAATCTATGTAGTTAGCCAAAAGTCAGAATAATCTTGAAGAGATGTCAAGCAGAAGCACCTGTAACATCTCGGTCTGACCCGAGTATTATTTATAAGAAAATAATAAACGGATCAGTCTAGCTATAATTATCAGATGATATGGTATAAAGTAAAAGACATGACATGAACATGTAATAACCATCGTAGCATACTACTATAAGTATGTAATTGAAAATCAACAAGAGATTAATCAATATCACAAGAATCTTCTCAAAGATAAAATTAGGTATCATACCCTAAACTTGTATTCATAACAAGTCAATAACACATGAATTCACCAATGCACAAAAACTGATATCATATCAATGAAAATCATGAACATTGGCGAAGCACAAATTCCAGAAATCATCACAAGAAATCCAGAAAACACATGAAAAGGGGGAGGCCTAACACATGAACGGGAGCATGAAAACTCACCAATGCGTATAACACATGAACGAGAAGCTATCTCATGGAAGCGATCCATTAAATTTTCACACAGGAATGGCCCGAAGACCATGGGGTGCTACCCCATATATGTGATGGCGAAACATCACAAAAGCGGGGTCTAGTCTCCCTCGCAGACAAAGAGACATCGCTCAATCGCTAGTCTAAATCACAAAAATGATTGTCATGATCATAAGGAAGTGTCAATCACACCAAGCTAGTAAATATATAAGTTTGGCTTCATGTCCCATAACCACTTGCTTAACTTAAATATTTACGAACAAGTTGTAGGTCTTCACTAGAAAATTGTCACAAAAGGGTTCAATCGAACAAGTCCAAGAATTAACCGACGAAGTGAATGCAAGCGTTTCATACCACTCGTTTTACTAAGCCGTTTAATTAGATTTCTCATCCGAGTGAAGTAAAGGCTTGTATATACTAGTAGATTAGAAAACGGTTTGAGGAAAAGAGCTTTGTAGTTAAAACAGTGTTGAAATCGCTTTGTTGAAAGGGTTTTGATATTCACTACTAGTATTAAAGCCTTCACATTTTGAAAGCGACAAGTCACAAAACGATTGTTGAAACAAATTGAGTCACATAAATTCGCGTTCGAAGACGTGAGTAAAGTCCAAAGAAATCAATCCCAAAACCATCAAAGTAGAAATATACTTCCGACCTAACGTGGTCGAATTAAGGTGCAAAGACTTTGAGTCAAATGGGTCGAACGACCTAATTGATGCGACCTAGGGGTCTAAGGGGTCAAGCGACCTAGTGGTGTTCACGAGTTAGTATAAAACAAGGCCAAACGACCTAACACCAAAGTTCCGAGCGACCTAACGAGGTACCATCTCGAGCGACCTAACGACCTAAAGAGGTAAAGGCCTAACGGCCTAATGGAACACGCGAGCGACCTATCGAGGTCAAAATGGCAAGGCCGAGCGAGCTAACGAAGTCCGGAGTCGAGCGACCTAGCGACACAGTGTTGAGCGACCTAACGAGGTCAATGTGGAGCGACCTAACGGAGGAAGCGACCTAACATAAACAGGGGTACACGACCTAAAGGGGTTCGCGACCTAACGAGGTACGCGACCTAACTGGGTATGGAGTCAAGCGACCTAGCAGTTCGCGACTTAAGTGTGGCCGAGCGATATTAGGCCAGAAACGACCTAAAGTGTTAACACGCGAGCGACCTAACGTTATAGGCCAAACGACCTAACGCTTAACTCGCGAGCGACCTAAGGAGTTATCGGAGCCGAGCGACCTATGACCTAACGTAGCCGCGACCTAGTAACTGAAGCAGGAACGAGCGACCTAGGACCTAGGTGACCCACGACCTATGACCTAGCGACCTATTTCCATGCGACCTAAGCCCAGAATGAAAATCTGCAGTCTTTCTTCTTCAAGACAGAGCGACCTAACGCCCAGAATTGCAAACACACACGAAAATTTGGTGTTTTCACCCATTCAATCCAAATCCAATGCAAACATACATGCTAAAGTGATGGGGAATCATTCCCAACAGTCCAATGACAATTATAGGCAAGATGTGAGACAAAAATCTCACCTTTTCACTAAAATGGATGAAGATGAAGCTTGAATGCAAGGAGAAGCAATCCAAAGCTTGAATCCAATATCTTCTACTTGAATTTGGAGTTGAATGTTGGATTTGCAATTGAAATTGAGTTTGGAGTTTTAAATTCCCTTTCCCTCCTCCATTTTTGACAAAGCTTGAAGTGTTTGATAAAGTGAGGAAGAGGAGGTAGGTTGGGGCTGAGTTAGAAGGTGCAGTCCTACCAAAGTCAAAGGCGGGAAAAAGTGACGAAAATTTCACTATCTCCAAACATATCGAAGTTTACACTCAAAAAGATCAAAAACGTCATTTTGAACTCAATGGAGGTGGTCTCGAGTCCTAATTTGACCGTATGCAAAAAGTAGCTTTTCGGACTAACATCCGACTAACGATAAAATATTTAAATAAAATATTTAAATATAAAATCGATAAATATGCGGGTTCTTACACTTACAATGTCATATGGACTCCAATTTATTTCCTAGTTTCAAGTTCGGTTAGTATTGCCAAGTAGTTTTGGCATGCGGGGTGCATACCGATAACCTCTATCAAAAAAGTCCAAATCCTCTTTATTGGCTCATGTGTACTATAAAATTCGATAACCCTTTTCCAAAATTCTCACCTTTCATGTTGTTTTCCATGATACTATCATTTTGATTATCCAAGATTTAGCAAGCGGTACATACTTTTGTATAGTAAATTTAACTTGCTTCTTTTTTGCTTCATTTTCTTCTGTATCCTCTTCACCAATTTCAATGTCTTTAATTCCAACTGAAGTTGATTCCCTACGAAGGCCCTTAAATATACCGCTCAACAATTTCCACTTCCTTTTCTTTTTGTTGTAATCCAAACTTTGAGGAACTTGCATTTCTTCAACACCTTCATCGTTGCCTTTTTCAACATTTTCTTCCTTTACCTCTTGATCTTATTATTATTTGAAACTGCTTCTAACTTCAACATCAACACTGGTAGGGGTATTATGAGCGTAATAAAACTACCTTGCTAGATTCAACATAGCATCTCGGCTACGAGTATAATCCAGTTGTTACACACTAAGATGATGATGTTGTTGTTGATTACCTTGCATAATCAACAACATGTAGGATGAATGATATTTGTACATGCCAACTTGATGAGTGGTGGGGCTGTGATGGTAGTAGGATTGAGATGTGGTAGAATGAAAGTAATATTATGAATGGTAAGGGATGCTTGGTGGAAAGTGGGGAGGGTTAGGTTGAGTGTAATGCATGTTTAGATACGGTGTATAACCATATTCATGTTGTGGTAGAAGGATTTGTTATTGGTTGGGAGAACGGATGTAACATCCCCAATCTTGAGGCCCAAAGCTAAGCGCTACAGATGCTGCAGTCATCCACAGTATTAACTTCCAGTGATAAAATACAGTAATGTTAATGGTATCTACAATATTAGAAGCACATGAATATGAAATAAAATCATCACAGATTAAAACAGTTTTTTCTGATTACATTTCAATCAATATTTCATATTCAATTACATAATCCCATAATCGATTCCTAGGTTTTGGTCAAATATAATTATTACAAATTACGCCAAGAGTGACATATGAAGATGCCCCCTGGATGATCAAAGTACTAAATAGACAATCAGTCTTAATACAATACAGCGGGAATAAAACAAATAGCTCCTATATAGCTAACCTTGCCTCCTGCATGTCTTCAGAAGCTTGTTTGTCCAACATACTAAACCTGTAAAACCATACCTCTCAATCTACTCAAATTAAATTTTGAGCATCCGAGAGTTTAAGGGGAAAACATAAACTTCGAGTCAGACATAAAGCCTTGTATGAATAATACTATTACATCTCGGTTATCTGATATTAAGTGAGACCACGTCGCTTAGTGGAGCGGGTTTCTCCTCACTAATATCTCCTTTTAAAACATATCATTTGCAAATCAAAATCCTGCCATCAAACTGATTAGTGCAAGAATAGTAAAATCATATATGCATATAAATCAGGTAATCAATGGACTATATGTTCCAAAATATAGTTTTGTTTCACTAACTATTAATCATTGGCTGACTCGGGCCTACCAGACATAATCAATTATATAACATCTGTTAGATACACTTTTGGGCTGATTTCCCTCAACTATCGTCTTCTAGGGTCAACTGAACCAAATTGTTTTGCGTGCTCACCAATAACCTATCTTCTTTCTGTATATTCCTTTATGCGTGTAATCTCATTTTAGTCTTATAACGTGACAAAGCCCTACACACTGGAATTTTGGACTTAAATTAGCTAGCGGCTTATTAGCTAAAGTATAGGGCGCGACCTTATACCAGTCACATCTGGTATTCTAACATCTGAGTCATTTTTTTTAGGTTTAACCACCCCATCAAATTTACCTTGAAAACATTTCTTTCAATTGATTTAATCCTTTAAATCATATTTAAACAAGGAAAATATACTTTTGCTTTATCCAACCTCTTTGCCGTAATATATATACTTTACACAAAACAACGTTGATGAAATATAATGGGATTATCTATCCCTCCAAAGTAAGTTAAAAACCCATTTTAACTCAAAAGCTCTTAGGCCATGAAACTAAGGTAAACCATTAGAAACTTTTGCTTAAAAACTTTAAACCATACCTTTCGAAACCATTGAAGATATCCCTTCAAAAGCTTTATAAACCTTAGACATCCTCCTTTTGAAACTCTTTAAACTTGCCTTTCGAAAGCATTTGAAACCTTCCATTTAAAGACTTAAGTAAACCTTTCAAAAACATTAGGGTGCCTCCCCTTCAAAACCTTCATTATAAACCTTTCGAAAGCATTGGGTTCAAGTGATAGTTTGTGGAACATAGCTTCGAAACCATTTAAAACATTCCTTTCGAAACCTTTGGGTTTCTCTTTCAATAGAACAAAGGGTCTTAAAACAACTAGGGCGAAAAGAGCTATTTTAAAAGCAATATTCCAAAGTAAAAGAAAGTGGATGGTTTCGAAACCAACCCTTTTGAAAGCAGGGAGAAGCGGCTTCTTAGTAAAAACGAAAGTACCCTTTCGAGACCATTGTTTGAAGGAATAGGAAAAGCAGCCTCAACTAGGTCGAAAGGTAGAATGCTGTAGCAAGTGTTTCGACCCAGTCGAAAACTGGTTTAAAACAAAAAGGTGGCTACCTCTGTCGAAAGCAATATTAAAACCCTTTCAAAACCATTCTTTAAAGCTAGGCAAGCAACACCTCTTTTGAAAGCAAAACAAAGGCCTCGACCCTTTCGAAACCATGGTTTCGACCCTATACCTTTCGCTTATCTCCAATCCACTACATACCAAGGCATTGATACCATGTGTATTGGTTTTGACTAGGTTGAAGGCGGTAGTATGGAGTCGAAAGGTGGCTGCCGAAAGTGGTGAAACAACAATTCTTTACAAAACTGGTTTTTAACTTTATAAAGTAATATCTTTTGAACTAACTTGCCTATTTGTCAACATATGATTGGTTGCCAATTTCTTTTCCAAAATCTTTTCTAAAAGAGCTACCGAATTCAGTATTTAATAATTTAAAACATCTAGCAAATTGCCCCTTCTCCTTTTATAAAAATATAAAACATTTAAGTTCTGTACCTTAAATAATTTTATTTCCTTAATAAAATACTTACAAAAATTCTCATAAATCACTTTTTATATGTTTTCTAACATATTTAACATTCTGACCTAAAGCCAACTTATAATAGCCAAAAATAATTTAACCCCGATTTAACCATTTTCTTTACTAGAAAATTTATAATAAATCCACAACAATATAGAAAATTATGAAACTTAAAACCCATCTCTAAAATAATGTTTCTGACCTTATATCAAAAGTGCAAGCCATTTGGATGTCATTTAATAGGTTTTCCAAATCAAATCTCATTATATAATCTATATAAAATAACATAAACCATCAACAAGCATATATATTCATTTAAATAATCAAAACATGGCAAATTATTTGCAAAATAAATTCGGATCTCAGCTAGAAACTAAAAATCATAAAAATGAGATGTAATCTATTATTCACCTTTGGCTTGTTGTCAAGGAGGTTGAGATTTGCTCTTGGGTTAATTAGCTTAAGCTTCCTACTTGCTTTCTTGGTTATCTTCTTCTTGATTTCTTCTAATGGTGGCCGCCTTGCTTTGTTTTTAGTTTTAGTTTGTGAATGATTGTAAATGAAAGTGGGATAAGGGTTTGGGGTATAAGAATATAACCTATGCCTATTTTTCCCTTATCTCCTACTTACTTCATTTTAAGCTTTCATTTGTTCATTCATTACTTAAGGCACGACTATCTTTTAATTTTGACAAATCTCAATCTCTTAACTACTTTAACCTTTACATTATTCTATTTAATTTATCTAATTAAATCTCCTGAATAATGTTATTTAAAATTAGGGGTGTTACAACGGACGTTAGGAAAACCGGTAGAAGGGTGTTTTGAGGAGTCGTATTGGGTTTTTTGTTTGTTGTTTTTTTGCTTTTTATTTTAGTGGAAGAAGACATAGTTTTGTAGTAGAGAGGAAGGAAGTGAAGAAGTTTGATATATGGGATGAAAGAAGAGATGGTAGGGTATATATGGGATTGGGGGGAAGATGGTCGTTGGAAACTAGCCGTTTGGATTTGAATGCTGAGGGAATTTCTTTAACATTACAAAAATAAAACAGCAAAGGCTTTGCTATTTTAATTAAAATGGAAAAGACTTTTCCATTTTATATTTAAAATGACAACCTCTTTACTAATTTAACCACCCATCCCTTTTTCAAGTCACTAGACACAAAACCATAAAAAACTAGTCACGACCAACTGAACAAGCCATACCTGATTACGTGGTGGCTAGTTCAATTCACGATTTGCACTAAATAAGCCATGCCTATTGTGCTCTTAATCAACATTTTGCTATTGTTATATTTTGAAAATTTAAATAAACTTGACTAATTCAAAATTAATTCTGAAATATCTTTATAATATATATATATATATATATATATTTAAATCAAATGTGATTGTATTTGTTAGTGTAATTTTTCATCACTACCAACACCCATGATTCCGAAGCTAACTTCGAAAGTTGAAGTAAAAGGAAGTGGTTCGACCGAGGGCTAGTTGCCTAGGTCGAAAGTAAAAAGAAAATAAAGCACATAAAAGGAAATGACCAAAAGATTTATAGTGCTTCAGAAGCTGGGTTCCTACGTTGACTATTGAGAAGTTCTTTATCAATTATTAAAATTGTCATAATGACTTTACAAATGTAGGATGGCTATGTCTACCATTATTGAGTTCTCTCTAGAATATCGAGTTTAGAAAATTAAAATATGATTACAAATGATTTTAGTTCTCAGTTAATTCACTGTCAAATCAGCTCTTAGATTCTCGATTCCATAAATAGGGACTATGCCTTGTATTCATAGGCGTCATGTAACTCTTCCATTAAAGGAGAGCTTCTCTCTTGGATTGTTGACATATCCTACCCATGGTGCTAAGATTTGAACATGTGTCATTATTTGGCTACTTGTAGATTGACACGGATTGATGACAAGCATTTCTTTGTATAGTTTTGGGTACCTTGACCCTTATATTTCATGTAAGCTTTATACTCTTTGATCTAATTATATATCTTGAGGCTATCTTGGCTGTTTATCTTAGTTATAACTCTCGGGCTTGAGTCGACACAACTTCGGTCTTATATGATGAATAAGGCACTCTGCCCTTTATTCTTGGTTACAGCATACTTGATATTGGCATCAAAAATCGCCACATACACTCGATTGAATATGAAAGCACCAATATCCAATAACAACATCCAAATAGAGACAAGAACACAAATCATAGAATAAATTGCAGAAAAATAAATGAACATGCATGTTTTATACTGGTTCGGCAAACTCTGGCCTACGTCCACTCCGATAATCTTTTATTTATATTGTAAGATTACAAGTACAGTTGTTTTTTTGCCTTAGAATGTAATACTTTAAGATTACAAGTACAGTTGTTTTTTTGCCTTAGAATGTAACAGAGGAAGAGAAGATAGAACAACCAGTCAAAAAAAGATCCTTCAAATGTACCATGAAGCTTGTATTTATAGAGGAAGACGGCGAAATATCTTCCTAAAATTTCAGCAGCGGAGTCTCTAGATCTAGACGAGGTCACCCTATTGATCGTAGGCTCCACTTCCATCAAAATAATGATCGATGTCGATTGTTTTTCTTGCTCCTTTTCACGTGCGATCGATATGGTAGGTAGCATCAAGTAATATCTTGCTATTCCCAAAGTTTTTTGCATAGTTGACTTCTAGATTTTTAGTTATTGATCGATCGTCGTTGATTTGTACTGTCAATCCAAGCAATCTGTATCCATATAGATTCACGTTGATCCGTAATGAAAATGTTCCATATCTGATCCATATTGGGGATGGATCATAGCAGATTCATTTTGGACATGGATCATTGCTGATCCATATTAGAGAAGGATCATAGCCGATCCATTGTGAAAACCGATCGTACCCGATTGTTTTTTCAGTTGAAGTGTGAAATACTACTTAGCCAATTCCAAAGTGTTATCCATCCAAATTTGTTCGACTATCATCCATAGTCTTATTTATAACCAATCTTCAATCTCAATAATAATCACTTTTAGCCAAATCCATGATATCACGGCCTTGCCAAAAGATGAGATAACATTTGCCCCCTAAAACATGCCTTGTGATAGAAAGGTGTGTTTTGAATTGCCCTAAATCCAAAATTCGAAGTCCATAATCCATCGATATCCATATTATCCAATCCGTTGCCAATCCAAATCCATGATCTCTGTGGATTGTTAGTTATATCCATGACCATTCCGAGTCGATATCCAATTCTAAATTAACGATCTATCTGGATCATTTTATCCAAATCCTCATCCATCCGAAGCCAAATCCATTGCCATTTGAGGCTGATATCTAAATCCGCGACCTCTCCGGGTCGTTAGCCAAATCCAGGACCGCACCGGGTCTATCTCTAAGTCCGAGACCACTACGGATCGATGTCCAAGTCCATAGTCCATACCTGACGTCTTGTTAGGTTTTATTCTCTAGCCTCGACTCTCCGATCAAGCACTTGATCCATGTACGAGTCCATTATGTCGCTCTCCGACGAAGGGACTCACACCTTATGGTTACAACCCCATCACTCTGGTTCGAGCAATAATCGCGTCCTGTTTTATTTTTCACAGTAATGTGGATTATAAATAACCTAACAAATAAGAATTCATACATCTAGAAATCCAAAAAACTAAAAAAGCCAAAGGGTGCCTCTTCGGGCACGACGGTTCATCATCATCTCAAAGCATGTATAGGGACCGTCCTCGATCCCGTACATGTGTAAGTGACTTAGCCGTCTTATTATAGAGTTTATTAATATTATTATGGTCGAAGTCCAAGTCCTTAACTTACCCTTACCATCACGATTAGTTGATGACAATCCGTGACCCCGATTGTAACACCCCATATATTTAGTAACATTATTTAGAATATCTAATTAGCTATATAAATTAAATAATGTAAGATGATTAATAGACTGAAATTTGATTAAAATTAAGGGTAGCCATGCCTTGTTAATGTGTAATTCAAAACGAGATAACATGAATAAGATATGTTAGGAAATAAGGAAGGGCAAAATGGGAAATAGGATGAACTTATACCCTAAACCCTTAGGAAAACAAACACACGTTCATTCCATTTTTTCAAGCAAAAACACCCTAAGGCTGGCCACCATTTTCAATCGCAAGAGAAGATAAGAGCTAGGATTTCAAGAAGAAGAAGTAAATCAACTTGTTCAACATCAAATCTCATATCTTTAATCACAAAGCTAAGGTGAATGATTACTACATCCCATTTTTCTTATAGTTTTCGGATTTAAGGGTAAACCGAAATGATTTTGCATGATTATGCCATGTTTAGAATGATTGAAAGTTTATATATATGCTTGTTGATTTCATATAAGTTTTTATGATATGTTTGATATGAAAACCCTATTAAATTACGTCCAAATGCCTTGCAAATTTGAAAGTAGATTGGAAATGATATTCTAGAGATGGTTTCAATTTTCATAATTTTCTGAATTATGGTGGATTTTATATTAATTTTCTAGTGAAGAAAATGATTTATTGGGTTATAAAGTATTTACGGCAAGATAAATAATTATTTGGGTCTGAAATTTATTTATGTTAGAAAACATAATGAATAGGATTTTCTGGAATTTTTATAGAATTTTCCTAAGTGTTTTGATGAATGTATAAAATTATTTAAGGTATGAGACTTAAATGTTTTATATATGTAATTAAGGAGAAGGGTTATTTTGCAAGTAATTTAAATTAAATAATTAGCTCTGAAATGTGCAGCACTTTTTAATGGTAAAGAAAAGAGGCAACCAATCAAAATTTTACACGTAAAATAGGTTAGGTGAAAAGAACTGTTAATCTCAGGTTTTAAAACTGTTTCATTGCTTTCGGCACCTGCTTTCGACTCAGTTGACTTTCAACCAAGTCCCTCCACCTCCATCTCCATCGAAACCAATGCGCCCGGTATCAAGAGATTGGTGCGTAGAGAATTGGATAGGAGGGGAAAGGTATGAGGTCGAAACCATAGGTTCTGAAGGGGTTGAAACGTCACTTTGTTTTTAAATTAAAATGCGTCAGCTTGCTTTCGACTATATGGCTTTCGACTCAGTTGGCTTTCAACTTGGTCAATGGATTTAAAAGATATGGTTTCGAATGGGTTGCACTTTAGTTTTAAATATTTGCTTTCAACAAAGCCGAAACCTTTTTAGCTGCCGCTTTCTACCTTTCGACTACAATGATTTTGAAGGGAATACTTTCTTTTTAAAACTTGACCACTCCTTCCATGCTTTTGAAGGGATGGTTTCGACACCATCACTTCTTTACTTAGGAAATGGTTTCGAAACAGAAGCTTTCGACTTAAATGTTTTAAAGACCCTTTTCCTATAATTAAAGTATAACCCAAATGGTTTCGAAAGAGATGGTTTAACGGTTTTAGAAGAAGTGCTTTCGACTTCAATAGGTTTCTTATCCTTTTTCTCTACTTGAAGGAATAATTCAAAAGGTTGCAATCTAGATGGTTTTTTAAGGTTTCGAAGTAGTAACCTTTGAATGGTTTCGAAAGGTTTCCACATGTTTTAAATTGAATCCAAAGGTTTTTGAAAGGTCTAGTATTTCAATGTTTTCGAAAGAGTTTTAATGAATGGTTACGAAGGGGTGGTTCCCTAGGGTTTCGAAGTGGTCGAAAGGGAAGGTTTTTCTTTATTTTCGAAGCTTTCGATGAAAAGAAAGGAAGGGTTATTCCAATATTTTTGAAAGGCAACTTTTAAATGATTTAAAGAGGGATGTCTATTATTTCGAAGCTTTCGGAGAAAAGAAAGGAAAGGAATTTTCAATGTTTTCGAAAGACAAGGATTAATGGTTTTGAAAGCGGTAAATGTTTTCATCAACAAGGGGTTGAGTTATATATATATATATAACATGGCAAGGTGATTTTGAGTAAAGCATAGAGGATATATATTTTTTCCTTGTATAAGTATAATTTAAAGATTTAAATCAATTTGAAAGAGTTTTTCAAGAAAAATTTAAGGGAAGTTATCCTTAAGTGAAAATAACTCAGATATTAGAATACCAGATAGGATTGGTATAGGGTCGCGCCCTATACATTAGCTATTGGCCCCAACTAATTATGATTACACATAGAAGGGAATATATGTTTGTGTACAGATAGGTTATTGGTGAGCCCGCAAAACCATTAGGATCAAGTGACCCTGGGAGATGTTAAGTTAGGGACAGACCATCCAGAAGAAGTATTTAACAAATAGTTATGGACAGACCGTCCAGAAGAGGTGTGTCTAACAGATGTTAGATAAATTATGTTATTTTTTCTAGGAGGCCCGAGTCAGCCAAAGGTTAATAATAAGTCAAAAAAACTATAGTATTCGGACAGATAGTCCATTTGTTACCTGATATGTATTTTTACATAATATAATGATACTTTACAATTTTAACCAGTTTTGGTTGCAGGATAAAGGTTTGCAAAAGATATGTTTTAAAAGGATGTTGGTAAGGGGAAACCCGTTTAACTATGCGGCGTGGTCTCACTTAACATTAATAACCGAGATGTATAGTATTATTCACACCAGGCTTTATGTCTGAATCGAAGTTTATGTTTCCCCTTAAACTCTCGGGTGCTCAAAATTGATTTGAGTAGGATGAAGGTTGAGGTTCTTTCAGGTTTGGTAGGATGATGAATAAAACTACCAAAGGAGAGCAGAAGGATAATGGATAGCTATTTAGGAGTTGCAGTTCTTTGTTTTGTGTTTATTTCCGTTGTGTATGTATTAATTCAATTATGACTATATGACTCTGATCATCCAAGGGGGCATTTATTTTGTAATAAGTATATTTTATCATTGCCTGGGAAACGTTTGGGATTATGTGATTTGAATATGAAACATCTGTTTTGAAATGTAATGGAAAAATGTTGTTTTGAAATCTGTGCTTTGTTTCATATTCAAGTGCTTCTGATATTAGATACCATTAACATGGTCGTATTTAGTCGCCGGGAGTTAATACTATAGATGACTGCAACATCTGTAGCACTTAGCTTTGGGCCTCTAGATAAGGGATGTTGCACCGATCCAGGGCCATTCCTATTTCTATTCGATGCGGACGGTGGCTGCTACTATTCCACCGCCATTGTCCGACTCCTCATGTAATACGGTAGTCTGCCATTCCTGACATGCTCCTCAATCATATCCTTTGAATTCCTTCATTCATTTGTGGTGTGCCCATTCAACTCGTAGAACAGGTAGTACTTTCTAGACATACGTTCCCTCTTCGTGGGATCTCTCTTTGTCGGTTTCCGATAAAGGAGTTGCCCCCCAGTGTCTAGATAAATCCGTTATACATTTTTCATCAAATTCGAGTAGGAGGAGAACTTCAGCTCCCGCTCTTTTCATCGCCTTTTCGTTCTATCATATCCATCATCTAGTTTTTGTTTGCCTTTATCATTCTTGTTTGCATCTCCTGATGATCCTCAGCTTTGCACAGCGTTCACCTACGGTTTGTCAGATCGTGCATCTTCCTACCTCAAGAACTTTTATGCTTTATGATAAAACTCCCCGAGATCCATAGGTGGATCCTATGCCAATGAATTCTTGAAATTCATGCCATCGGCAATTCCTGATGCAGCTGCCATCAAAACCATGGATGGATCTGGCCGATCCATCGATATCGCCACGACATTAAATCATGTTAGAAAACTCCTTAGAGACTCTTCGGTTCTCTGTTTCAGTGTTGCCAGACCCATCACATTTTTAGGTCTTGAGACATGGACTCTGAACTGCCTCATAAATCTTTTGACCAATTCCGTCCATATGCCAATAGAACCGCTCTCCAACCGCCTGAACCACAGTGTAGCTATATCCATTAAATACGAAGGAAAGCATCATGCATGAATTCCTTTGATGCCACCAGTACTTCCATGTGCCGTATATACCTCATCAAATGCATAGTTGGGTCCAACTTTCCATCATACACTTCTAGCGTTGGTAGTTTAAACTTCGATGGATTCCTAGCATTCCTAATACTAGGAGTGAGTGGACTTCTATTACATCCTCCAGATCCCTGTTCACCAATCCTCACACATAGCTTACCTGATAATCTCTACAAATCTATCATTGTCATCCCACGGTAGTCTCCTATTATCATTTCTATACTATACCTCGAGTCTATGAGGAAATTCCGAAACGTACTCCTCCGGATGACCACCCAAATTTTGATTCACACCAAGCTCCGTGGGATCGACCGGAGGTCCTCCGGCATCACGATCGACCAAACCCGAGGGCATGCCCCCAAGCCTTTGGGGATCAGGGCCGATCCCTCTAAGATGGCCAGGGATTACCTCAGGCTGCAATGTTCAATTCCTTTATCCAATAGCTCCATCCCTATGATCCCAGTTCTGATTTCCAATGACTCCTGCCGCATCAACTCCTTGAACCAAGTTGCCACCAGCTCCTGCTACTCTATTCCCTTGGTTCAGCGCTCTAACTTGTCCAATCTGTCGGAGTAAATTCTTCATCATCTCCTCTTGTCTTTTCAACATTCTTTCCTACATAGCATCCGTCATTGTTTCCATTTCATCCCTGGTGTTGTAAAATGCCTGATTAGCTCTAGCTCCTGAGGAAGCTTCCTGACTCCTTCCATGGTGGCTCCTTTTCGGTAGCACTCTCCTTGTTGATCGTCTCACCATTGCTCCAAAACTAAGCTCTAGATCTTTTCCAAACTCTGAATCCGAATTCCAAATCTGTGGGGCCTAGCTCTCTCAATGAAAGCACCAAATGTTGGCATAAAAAACCACCACCAATACCCGATTGAATGTGCAAACACCAAGATCCAATAACAATATCCAAATAGAGATAAGAACATATATCACAGAATAAATTGCAGAAAAGTAAATGAACACACAAGTTTTATAGTGGTTCGGCAAACTCTGGCCTACGTCCACTCCGATAATATTTTATTTATACAGTAAGATTACAAGTACAATTTTTTTTGCCTTAGAAAAGTAATGGAGGAAGAGAAGATAGTAATGAAGAAGAGCCAATCGAAAAAGGATCCTTCAAATGTAACATAAAGCTTATATTTATAGGGGAAGATAGTGAAATATCTTCCTGAAATTTCGGCAGTGGAGTCTCCAGATCCAGAGGAGGTCACCCTATTGATCACGAGCCCTACTTCCATCAAAATAACGATCGATGTCGATCATTTTACTTGCTCCTTTTCACGTGCGATCGATATGGTGGGCCCCACCAAGTAATATCTTGCTATTCCCAAAGTTTCGCGTGTAGTTAACTTCTGGATTTTGAGTTATTGATCGATCACTGTTGATTTGTACTATCAATCCAAGCGATCTGTATCCATATCGATTCATGCCGATCCATAATGAAGATGTTCCATATCCGATCCATATTGGGGATGGATCATAGCCGATCCATTTTGGAGATGGATCATTGCTAATCCATATTGGATAAGGATCATTGCCGATCCATTATTAAAAACGATCGTACCCGATCATTATTTTCAATTGAAGTGTGAAATTCATACTTAGCCAATTTCAAAGTGTATCCGTCCGAATCCTTTCGACCATTATCCATAGTCTTATTTATAACCGACCTTCGATCCCAATAATCATTCATTAAGCCAAATCCATGATATCATGCCCTTGCCAAAAGGCGGGATAACACTTAATCCATTGCTTAAGTATAGACACTTACAAATTCTCAGTATATGAGCTAGGGGTGGCATGTAGCCTCAGTATATTAACAGGCCTTGATTCTTTTCTAATATCTTTCCTTGATGCTTTTGTCTTTTGGTGATAAGTGAACCGTGTGACTTATGCTTTCAGTTTAGGACCTGCCTAGAGGCATGTACTTTCGGTTTAAGGCTAACCCGGTGACCATTGCTTTTGGTTAAGCCCGTATTACGCGCATGCTTTCGGGGTGGCTTGACCTGAGTCATAATACCATGCTTCGATAGGAGTGACACATGTTCTCCTTAGTTTTTATTATATTATGGACCCGGATCGACATCTTGCCTTCGGTACCTTAGTCGTTCATAGGGCATCTAGCCCTCGAACATTATCTATGCTTTGGCATATGCGCTGAACATTTAGAATAATATACTAAAGGGAACCATGCAAGGCTATATATAAAGATTAATTGGTATTTAGTATTGTGGAAGGTCAAATACAAAGTAGAGATTTTAGACTTCGACCAAAGAGTTTAGTATTCATATGTAATGAATATTTAAGGATCTAACTTTCAAGTCTCGGCTTTTATAGCTTGATGTCGAATAAAACCGAGTAATAATTATTGTATAAGCTATTCCCCCACCAAAGTTTACTTTGTATGGATGAATAACAAAGTGAACTTTGGACTTTATAGGGAGAGTTGTATCATACATTCATACAAGTTATTATCGCTCTTTCTATCATTTTGTATTAGGTTCCCATAAATTTAAAACAAATCAATGTCTGACGAATTTCATATCTAACCTCACTATGAGGGTTGTGTAGTATAGTGGACACAATGATTGTTTCTATATGAAGGATGACTATAGCCTTGTGTATTTCGGTCCATACCAGCCTTTGCTAGAATTAGGGTAATAGACAAGCCACTACAGAGTGCTACTCCATGGATTACTAGGCAATATCCACAAGTATTTTACGTAGATGACCCATGTGTTCTAGCTCTCAATTTAGGCAAGTGTGATTCTATGAGAGGAATCCTTATTCCTAATCCTTTCGAAGGTTCTGTTAATTATTCTGAACTATTAAATGTAGGTCTCATTTTTGCAATATTATAGTAAAAATCATCCACTTTAGGTGTGAAATTAAATATAAATATAATTTTATTTACTATGCAGTAGACTCGTCCTTCGAATTACTACATTGGTCCATTATGCTGTAAGCCATCAGTTTACTACATCTCTACTACTAATAATAAGAATTCCGTGAACTGTTTTTCAACCGCATCCTTTTGGATTTCCCAAAATGCCCAATACCTATTATCATATCCTACAACATTAGCTTCCATTCTCCCTTCCATATTTCATGGAAGTAAAAAGTCCTAACCAAAGTTCAATGTCTTCTTCGTCGATAATCCATCGCGGACGCCAATCAACCACCATCGGTGCCTGATCACCAAAGCTATTCCTTACTAGACACTACACCTACTCCATTCGGCTACAAATTGCAATCAAAGTTCTAAACTAGGGTTACTTTATTCTGCCGTGATTCCTAAACTTCGCTAACCGCTAATCGATTAGGCTGCAGTTGCTTCAACAACGAACTTCAACCATGATTTAGGTAAGTCTTTTTTAATGCTATTTACTAATTGATTTGTCTCCTTCTTTTCTACATTGCAGAGGATGTTTGAACTCATTTGGATTGACCTAATCCCATATTCGGCTATGATTACCTTTTGAGTTTTGCAAATATTTTTTATTTTGATAACCACATCTTGATTTTTAGCTTATGATTTAAATTTAATGAAATTTCTGTAACTGTTCAACTGTAAATTTAGGGGGTTTTACTTTTGGTTTTGGTTTTGATTTTGATTTTGATTTTGATTTTTAACATTTGATTTCAGTTTTACATATGGTTTCGTAACTACTCCCACAATGCTGGATACTGTTAATATCACAAACTGATTTAAGAATAGTAAAACTTACCTACTTTCCTTTAAAATTACTAGCTAATTAATATATACACTGAAATTCAATTTAAAACTACGAAAAAAATCAATTCGTCTGCACTGGACACATATCAGTACAGACCGAATGAGAAAAGCATTTCTCATAATTTTATCTTTTATGTTGTATTGACTTTGACAAATATTAACTACTTTTAGGGTATATATGTAGTTCATCCAGTTTATATAAAATAGTAGTTGTTGTAAATGAATGCATGTAGAATGTAGATTATGGATTACCATATTAGTTTTATAAATAATCTCAAAAGACATTGTTTAAATTATAAATGCTTGAACATTTAATTTATTTATCTATTAAAATGATACAAACAAGTTGGTTTTATATACTTAAGACAATATTAGTTCATTCAGTTTAAATAAAATAGTATTTATCTGTTAAAATAATTTATTTATCTGTTGAAATAAAAACAATGATTAGAACATGGCTCTTTTTTCATTGAATAGCTAAAAAATGTCTAAAAGGTATATAAGCATTTCTTATAATTTTATACCTTGGCATTTACAGCAAAAGTTACGTGAGAGGATGCATAAATGAATTTAAGGAGAGACTAAATATCTAAAATGTTCCATGTTGCTAAGTTTAAGATAAATATTTTATATAACTAACTTATGCTTTATTACTAAAATTATATTGGACTTGAGGCATATGTATGCAGTTTGGGTTTGTGCATCTATTCTATTATTACATAAATATACATGCATAATCAGTTGGGGTCCTCACAATTTTGATCTCTTAGGCATTTGCTTTGCATGCTTGCAAGTATGGGTTTTTTTTGTTGTATAATTACATAAATACACATACATGATCATTTGGGGTCCTTACAGTTTTGGTCCTCTAGCCATTTTCTTTATCTTCTTACATATTGAGCTTACTTAATCATACTTGCATTGGTAAGTATGGGTATTTTTGTTGTATGACATGTTGCTTTAGTGTTCGATTTGTGAAGCTTCAGTTTTATTTTACAAAGTATAAGGTTTAGTTCGTTTGTATGATTTATATCATATTGGATGAGCTACATAATGTAAATCATATTGATTAAAAATGAATATATCATATTGTTTATGATTTATTACTACACAATGTAAATCGTTTGTATGATTTTACTTACTACCGATTAAAAATGAATGGCATTTTACTAAAAGAAATATTAATTCATCCCTAAATAATAATCATCTTTTACACTTCATATGAGTGGTCCTTGGAGCTAGGAGTGCTCTCAGAAATATTTATTATTAATAAATAAAATAGAGTTATAGAAATAGTTTAAGAGTAGGCCCTAAACAACAAAATGGGCCAATAAAAGAAGATACACACACATGCATGTGGATCAACAAATAGCCGAGCAAAACGAAGTTATGAGCAAGGAATTAAAAATTATGCATCTTTAGCTCATAGCATAAAGTAAAGTGAACGAAAATATTAGGAACTAGGGTTGTGTTTGCTAAAACATATACTCTATTGTGTTTTCTGAAATGAGAGAAAGTGGGCTTAGAATAGAAGCTATAGAACTGGTGCTTGGGCTGCTGAATTGTGACAAGTTGTAGCAACATCGAGTATCGGAACATAAACCAGTGCTTGGGCTGCTAAACTGTGACAAGCTGTAGCAGCACCAAGTATTGGAACATAAACCAGTGCTTGGGCTCAGAATAGTAGCTACAAGTGAATAAAAAGGAGCATAAGCTAGATGGGACAGGTGAAAAGCTAAGTGGTACGGTTTGCAGGTAAAAACTGAGAGGAAGCTTGCTGGACATAAACTGTTGATGCGGTGGTAATAAAAAGCCTTTTTTACTGAGGTAATGCAACAAAATATTATGGTTAACCAAATTATACCATAATGCAACACAAGTTTGGGTTAAGCCAGAAAAAGCCTAATAAGCTAGTTTTACCTTTCTCAAAACTATGTTTAGCAATGTAATCTATTTAATGAAATCTCTAAGGGTTTGGTTGCATTTATCTCGACCCGAAAATTATTTTTGCCATCTGAAAAATGTTAATAATTCTTTAATCAGTTTAAGTTTAAAGCAAAAATATTATGAGAAAAAAGTAAGTTACATATGAGAAAAGAACCAAATAGATTTAGAAAATAATCAAAAACTGCGCTTTGGAATATGTTAGGAGTAGTATTACTAACTTAAGAGGACCCTATTACAGTATTTAATGTAGTTATAAAACCAATTAAAAACAGCGCTAGATTATTACTTTTTCATTAGTTTATAGATAATGAGTTGTCTATATCAATAATTAAACAGATGCATGTTTTAAGAGTTGCGTTTGTTATTTATCTACATTTTTCAAATTAGTACGACTAATAAAACAACATTTATAGTTTGAATTTATGCTATGTTAGGTCAATTTAGATGCTTGATTCTTTTGGGATGATAAACAATATTTTGATAAATCTACTTATATTCTTTGAAGATTTATTTTGATCATAGTTTTAGTTGTTTAATATTGGTAAAAACTATTTGGAGTTAGCTGCTTGATATTTTAGGTTAGACATTGACATTTGTTATTTGGACCTCTTATGCTTCAAAATTTCCCATGTTGTATAATTGGATATAAAATCCTTTTCCAAAGTTACAGTTTATACATCTGGTTCTATTGCCAATGTTGCATAAATATCATATCCCATGCTTGACTTTGATTCTAATTTTCTTTTATTTCATACGCTTCCGAGAATAACATGTTATTGTTTAATACTTACATAAAGTAGGCATGAGTAAATAAAAAACTAAATCCATCAACCCTTTTTCCGAGATGATTGTCTCATGATCAAAACATTTTTTGTAGCTATATGTTTGTTTACATGAAAGTTGTGAATACTAATTTTTTTTGAAGTAGAGTCGTGAATACTATTATTTTTATACCCAAATTAATATATTTTCTCAACTGCCGGGCATGCTACAAGTTGTGTAGGAAGGACCTATGATTGAGTATAGGCTGGAAAAGTATTAAAAGGAAATTAGGATTAAGAGAAGGGTTGCGGGTCTAAGTTATTCCAGGCTAAGTGTTTCAGTTAGGTGCCACTATAGTATTACCTGTATTGGTGGCCTGGAAGCAGATGTAACAGTAGAAGTAGATGTGGGACATGCATCGGAGGTAATAGAAATTTAATTTTATGCAATCTCGACTATACAGGCGGATGGGTTTTGTTGGAAGGTATGTTTGGATGATCTTCTATGGTTATTATGAGAGAGTTGGAGGTATATGAAGTTACTGTAGGATTAGCTTGATGTGTCATATGGTGGTACTTTGAAATGGTGAAACAATGGCAATTTATTTAACCTTATTATCAGCAACATTATATGTACATTATATATATGAATTAAGAATGAATGCATTAACATGTTTTATATGTAAACTTGTTTAGTTAAAGAACTACTAATTTATATTCATTTTGTATGGACCAAGCGTAAACCATCTATAATTTTGTCAAGCTTGTGAATTCCTTAATTCCAATAGATTTATTTATTGTACTTATCATATAAACTTAAGGCCTATTGCCACTTCCTTGCAATACTTCTTTGCGATTGTAATTTTAAATAATTTGGTGTGTTTATATTTGTTATGTTAAGTGTAATGCTTTATATTGCCCATTGACTTACCTTATTTTATTTTCGAGTTCTACACGAGAACAATTAGCATGAAGCAACTTCATTGGTTGCTATATTCCCTTTCTCTTTGCCAACTTCCAGCTAAAGCTTATCACATTGTTATTTAAATGCCCTAGCGCACAGATCCAAGTTATGCTTGGAATGAAAGAAATTTCGAATCAGCTTTGTCTACGGATAAGGAAGCTATAAGTAATGAAACTATGAATCTCATGGAGAGTTCGATCCTGGCTCAGGATGAATGCTAATGGCATGCTTAACAAATGCAAGTCGGATGGGAAGTGGTGTTTCCAGTGGCGGACGGGTGAGTAACGCGTAAGAACCTACCCTTGGGAGGGGAACAACTGGTAGTGGTTGTTAATACCCCGTAGGCTGAGGAGCAAAAGGAGGAATCCGCCCGAGGAGGGGCTCGCGTCTGATTAACTAGTTGGTGATCTGCGAGAGCTAAAATTAATACAAAACTAGATTGGGTATGTTGAGTTACATGTTATTAGTTAAAATACAATTTCAAGCTGAATTAATGTTCTTCTTATGACCGTTGGATTAGTGTGTTGAAGTGTGTATGTATGAGTGTGTATACATACATAAGTGTGTATATGTATATACAACGATGATAATATGGTAATTTGTGAGTTAATCCAAATAATTGTTTGGTCTTTTGCATTATTTTAATCAATTCCATGGAACATCTCAATAACTCCTTTTGTCTTTGCTAGAATATATTTACATTTGATATAACTCACATTCTTATTCACATTGACGAGCAATAATTTTGATCCATCATAAAAAGGATTAACTAAAGATTAATTGCAACACTTAAATATTGCATGAAGAAAAGGAAAAGTAGTTAATAGCTAATCCACAAATAAATAAATATAGTAATCATCAAATAGGTGTAATGAAGTAATGATATCACCATGCTTATTAAAAATGGTAGTATTGATGTTATGATATATAAAATCTAAATATCCAAGTAACTAGATGCATGTCCACACAAACATGCCTATATACTCGTAGACCATAGAGCTAACATATGACCTTTCTGGGAGTAATATTCTCAAATCTATACACCCTACATGAAAGTTTTTCTCTTTGAGGCAGAAGCTAAGATGATTCTACAATTAAGACTTTGTAACATGTAATGCCAAGAGGCTCAAAGCCATTGTTTAAAAGATTGTAGTTTCACTATGACTTTAATGATCAAAAGCAACATCATCTTGGGTTTCGGTGCAAGGTCTGAAAACCATAATATAGATTGAAAACAATTATGAAGATAGGCTAGCCTTATGAACAAAATTATTTCATTAAACTCTCTAAAAACATGCTTTGGCCATCTAAATGGAGTCTTATAGGTATATTCTTTGAAAAACTATTAGTGGCAGCCTTGTGCCTAATAATTGCATGAAAGTACCCAGACCATGGCTAACAACTTTAAAATATTTAAGCTTTCATCATTGCATGATGCTTATCTACCATGGCTGACCAATATAAAAACACATAATTACAGTAGCCTTGTGTTGTGGTAGGGACTTAATGCTCTGCATTCCACGTTCCAAGAATCAAATTATCGCCTGGTCCCTTTAGCCTATATGCATTTGGAGGAATTATATCATGAATTATGAGGGTCCCTTCATAGTTTAAGCCTAATGGTCTTCCATTGGATCCTTTGTATATCTTTTTAAGGATGAGATCCCTTCTCTTAAACGTTTGGGTATGAACCTGCTGGTTATAGCTTTGAGTTATTCTTTGAATGAATTATGTTGTTTTCCTAGCAGCTCGATCCTAGAGTTCGGGTAGTAAATCTAAAGACTCTTTTCAATTTCTTTAGTTTGCTGAACTTTGTAATATAATCATCGATGAGAGTATAGGATTGCATATCCCTGCTTGTACAGGACTACATCCACAATATTACAATTTGGGGCGTTATATTTAAATCTCTAACTTCTACAGAATCCAAAGGAAAAATATTATCAGTTAAATATTGTATATATAGAGTCATCCGGTTATTTTCAGCCATTGTCCATTGAGGAGTTTCGATTTGGGCTTCTTAAGCTCGAGTTATGACAAAGACTTTCTCAGGCACTTATATGCTTGGTTTTTCTAGAACCACATCTGGGAATAGTTTTGTATTCTTAGACATCTTAAGAGCTTGCATATTGGGCTAGTGCACCTACTCTCCCATTTCGGTCCCGAGGGATGCTTTTGAAAATTTAGCTTTGGAAATTCGCAAGCCATTTCTCCACTAGCTTACACAGAGCAAGTCTTGGATATCTTGTTTGAGAGTTGACGTGGATTAGATTAACAATAAGCCAAGAGTCTCTATAAACTCTAACCTCCAAAACATTGATGGAATTGACATCTATAATCTTGCAATCAAAGATTCATATTCGGCTATATTGTTAGTAACCAAAAAGCAAGTTTTATAGTACAATAAATTTGGTGGTTGTTTGGAGTACTTGCAATTAGCTAGTTCCCTCCCTCTGCTCATTGAAGGCTCCATCATTACAGAGTTTCCATGAAAGCCTTTTGGTCATATCATCCTTTGGACTCTCGACAAAATGACCTATATATCCAGAAATAAAGTCAAATAGTACCTGTCATTTAATAATAGTTGGATATGTTCAATTTCCCATTTGATAAGTCTCCTTGATGTTTTTGGCTTGCTAAAGACCATTCAGAATGGTTGGTCTATAAGGAACTTGATCGAGTGATCCTAAGTGTAAGACCTAAGCTTTCTCACCATAGAAACAAAACAATAGGCCAACTTTTCAATGGTTGGATAATGCTTTTTCGCTAGACTAAGACTTTTGCTAAGTGCTAACATAGTAAATAAGATGTCAAATCCTATCATCATCTCAGACCTGTGTTGAACTGATTATTTGCTCTGAAACAGATAAATAAAGAAAGAAATCTTCTCCATCTATCAACTCGGATAAACTAGAGGCTTATCGAGATACTTTTGAAAATCTTTGAAAACCTTTGGCATTCTTAGGTCCACATAAATTCAGTGTGCTTCTTTAACAGATTAAAGTATAGAATGCATTTATTGGTTGATCGATTTATGAATCTATTAAGGGCTGTTATCTTTCCATTGAAACTTGTTAGCTCTTTTACCAATAATCGGCTGCTTCATATCTATAATAGCTTTTATCTACTTAGGATTGGCTTATATCCCTTGCATGCTTACTATTTGCACCAAAAATTGGCACAAACACCCAATATAGATTTTGTAGAGTAATACATGTAGAATATTAAATGTAAACAGAGAGAATATAGCAGTAAAGCTATAATAAATAAGCAAATAACAAAGACAACAGTTTATAGTGGTTCGTCGTTGTTTTCCTACGTCCACTTTGAAGAGATAGCTTTATTAATCACTCTGTAAACTGAGTACAAGAGGGATCATATGAAAATCCTTAGTTACAAAAGATTACAAAGCAACAAGCAGCATAAAGGTCTTGAAAATGAACAATCAAGTATGTATTTATAGAGAAAGATGGCAAAATATTTCCCTAAAAATTCGGCAGAAGTTCTCTCTAGATCCATATGGGCATACAGGAGGGATCGCATGACCCAAATCCCAAGAAATAGGGATCAAGGCGGATCCTTATGATTGATGATTTTAGGGGGTGCGATTCCTATGGTAGCTTCTCCCTGTTGTATTTTGCGTAGCCTCCAAGTTTCATGCCAACCGGATTAGTAAAACTTGAGTTATTGATCAATATTTGGTGCAACATGTAATGTCTGATTTAGGTCGATCCCTCGAGAGGGAAGATGGCCGATCCCTCTTTCTCATTTTTAGGGTGTCCCTAAGGTGGACTCCCTAGGGTCCCCTTTTCTTGTTCCCAAGGTTTCATGTGTACTGGACTTTTGGATTTTGATATATCGATCGTTTTTCGTTGAGTTTTATTGTTGGGCTGAATATGATCCGATCCCTTTTTTATACGGTCCCTTTCATACCATCCCTTTTATACAATCCCTTTCTTAGGTGAAGTAATTTGCCCATAACTTGAGCATATAAACACCAAATGATATGAGATTTGAAATGTAGCCTCGTGGGGCCTTCTTTGTCAGTCTATATTTATCTCACCCAGTTTGGGACAAAAAATGAGGATATCTATGGATCCCCTTGGGAAAGGGATAGGCATCGATCCCCTGCTTGGGGGATGTACTAATCCGTACTTAGAATATTTAGGAAAGTCTATCTCTTGGCCTGGTTGATCATCGCTTCATATCATTGTATGCGCTTGATCTTTGAGCCTAATCATTATCTCTTTGGGCTGCCTTCCTCGATGATCGTCCAGTCTAACTTGTCCAGCTAGTCTGAATATAGCCTGGCCAAATGGCCCGTAACATTTGCCCCAAAAGTACGTCTTGTTGCGAACATGACGTGCTTTGAATCGAAGCAAGTTACAATCATCAGAAAGAAACCCATCCAGTTTTCTGAATAGTCTCTATCCTTTCGTTGAATTATTTTCCTAAAGTGTCATATCTCTTTTTGATTGTCATGACGCTTAGTCGATTTCCAATAGTATAAATTTAAGATTATATTCCACCAGTTGCTATCTGTGTCCGGTTCTACGAGGCTAGTAAGCTTTGGCTATCTGATCCAGTTTTGTTTCTAATAACTCCAAATGAGAATTCAATTTTGTCGGTTCTAAGAAATCAAATTTTTGGGATGCACATGTGCACGTTCTTGTACACGTTCCTATCGTTAGCTCCTGAACGTGATCGTATGCTCACGGGTTGTCGCCAATTCCTTGTAGTTTAATTGCAATTAGGTTGCAAATTCTTGTTTATATTATCTTTTATAATGAAATAGAGGTCGTAATAAGTCACTCGATGAGAAGGGACTTCAAGTTCTGCACGGATGACGGCCTCGGGGCCGTAAGCAAGGGCGAACGGAGTATGGCCAATCGTGGACTTGTGGGTAGTTCTGTATGCCCATAATGCTATTGGAAGTTCATCCACCCACTTTCCTCTAGCCTTTTCCAAACGTTTCTTCAGAATGGACTTTATGATTTTGTTAATAGCTTCGACTTGTCCGTTAACTTGAGGGTGAGAAACTGCCATGAATCTTTTCTCAATATGATGTTGACGGCAGAAATCTTTTAATTCAACATTTTTTCATTGTGGTCGTGGTTAAAGGTTCAGCTTCAGCCCATTTGGTGAAGTAATCCACTGCTACGATGGTGTATTTTGCACCACCATTAGAAATCAGCAAGGAGCTAATGATGTCAATACCCCAAGTGGCAAATGGCTATGGACCGATCATTTGAGTAATTTCTATCAGTGGGGCTCTTAGAATTTTTGCAAACATCTGGCACTTGCCACATTGCTTAGCATAATCAGCAGCATCTCAATTGACAGTTGGCCAGTAATATCCATAACGAAGTATTTTCTCCATTAGGGTTTGCCCCCAGTTTGATTGCCACATTCCCCTTCATGAACTTCCCTTAGGACTCATTTTATTTCATCATGAGCGATACACCGAAGCAGGGGAATGGAAAAACACTTCTTGTACATGATTCCTTCTTGGATGATGTAGCATGAAGTTTTGTGGAGGATCTATCATTTTTCAATCTTTTGTTTAGGGAGGATTCCCCGTTGTAGATAGATTTGATAGGAGTCATCCACGACCCCTTGTCTAGATCCATCTCCAAGATCTAGTCGATCTCCATTTGGTCAATGCTTAGAGCATTTAGTACTTCAACTGGGACTAAGCCCATTTACTATGCATCCATGAACTGGCTAGCTTGGTTAGTGAGTCAGCTCTCTCATACAGAGGACGCGGGTAATGATGTGATATTTAAAGTTGATTAGCAGCCTCTGAGGCCCAACCGAGGTTAGGAGCAAATCATTGCCCCTTGGCCTGATATTCTCCTCTGGCCTGGCATACTGCTAGTTGGGAATCGCAAAAGATCTACAATTTTTTCACTCCCAGTTCTTTAGCAAGCTTGAGCTTGGCAATAAAGTCTTCATATTCAACTTTATTATTTTTCATATGGAAATCAAGTTTCAGGGCATAGCAGATCGATCGTTCCTCGGGAGTCACTAACATAACTTCGACGTCAGAACACTAGTCGTTGGATGCTCCATCTGTGTACATCTCCCATCGGATGGTCAGTTCTACACTGCTTTCCAAAGAGTTGTCTGGTGTAGTAAATTCGACTATAAAGTCCGCAAATGTCTGTCCCTAGATAGCTTTCTAAGGGAGATAAGTGATGTTAAATTGGATCAATTCAATGTTCCATTTGAGCAGTCTTTCAAATGTCTCAGGTTGTTGTATGACCTGTCGCAACGGCTGGTCGATATAGACATTAATGGGGTAAGCCTGGAATTAAGGGTGAAGCTTTCATGATGCAATCAACAGGCAGTACGCAAGCTTTTCCAGCTTCGAGTTGTTTCTCTCAGCACCTGTCGATCGCTTGCTAACATAATATACTAGCCTCTGGATCCGTTCCTGTTCGCGTAATAGTGTGTCACTTATGGCGTGTACCGACACCGCTAAATAGATGTATAAGTCTTCACAATCCAATGGCTTGGATATGATGAGAGGTTTCTTTAAGTGATCTACCAGAGCTTGAAATGCATCTATGTATCCTGCATCCATTCAAAGTTCCTCTTCCCTCTCCTGATCAAGTCGGAGAAGGGAATACACTTGTCGGTGGCTTTAGAGATAAATCAGCTTAGGACGCCAACCTTTCCATTTAGGCTTTGTACCTGCTTAATCGTCTTCAACACTTGGATGTTTCAAATTTCTTGAATCTTCTCGGGATTTGCCTCGATTTTGCGAGAGTTAACAATGAAACCCAGAAATTTCCTTGACGCAACCCCGAAAGAGAATTTCAAGGGATTGAGTTTCATTCCATAATTTTAGAGAAAACTGAGCATCTCTGCCAAGTCATCGATGTGGTCGTTTAATCGCCGTGGCTTCAAGAGCATATCATCCACATATACTTTCATCGATCACCCGATATGATCTTTGAACATCCGGTTGACTAGTCTCTGGTATGTAGCTTCAGCATTATTTAGTTCAAACAGCATCACAACATAACAATATAGCCCTAGATCGGTAATGAAGCCGGTGTGCTCCTGGTTGGGGACGTGCATCTGGATCTGATTGTATCCGGAGTATGCATCCATAAATGAAAGTGGTTCATATCCAACGGTTGAGTTTACAAGCTGGTCGATCCTCAAAAGTGGAAAGCTGTCTTTCGAGGGCGCCTTGTTTAGGTCTGAGTAGCCAATGCATGTCCACCACTTTCCATTAGCTTTTCTCACAAGAACTGGATGGATACCCATTTTGAGTAGAGGGGGTCACGGATAAACCCATTATTTTTGAGTTTATCCTCCTCCTCTTTATGTGCAGCAATCTCTCCGGTTCCATACCGCGTCGCTTTTGTTTCAGCGGGACATGCCTTGGATCGGCATGGCTCATGATAGTCGGTGAGATCAAATACATATCAGGATGGGTTCAAGCAAATACATAAAGATTCGCTCGAAGAAAGCTAGCTAATTCCTTCATCATCATTGCACTGAGCTGTGATCCAATCTTCATGACGCGTGATGGCTCGTCGTGGCCGACCATAATGTTGTCGTTAGCTCAATGGGTGCAGCCTTGGATTATTTAAGCTCCTTTTCTTCATCTCTCGGCTCTATATCTTTATAGAACCAATTGTAGTATTGGTGCTTGATATTGGCCTTATGTTGTGAGTTGAAAAATACTTAAGTGGATTAGCCCAAGCAGCGGGATCAGTTCCGATCCCTTGTGTTAGTGGGATATAAGCAGTTTTTGGTTCAACCTGAACATTCTAGACCATATGAACTCAAAATCGAACAATGGTGTAACGACCCGATATTTTGGACCATTCGCATCCGCACATGTCGGACTTGAATAATTCAAAATACCGAATTATTAATTTAAATTTGGCAAAACCGAACATATATAGTAAATAAAATAATCACAGATCACAGACACAGAGCAATAAATGCAGCGGAAACAAAAGATAGTAGTTCATGAAGCTACTATATACATATCAGAGTTAAATAAGGTACAACAGATGTCTCGGATACAATAATCAAATACAAGAATCAGAATACAATCACTGGAATCAACTGGATATCTGAAAGCTGGATAGATAGCTGGATCTCCAAGCGAAGCTCCAACTCCAAAGGCGAGTCTCGAATACTGGTACACTCAGTCTGACCCGAGCATAAAGCAAAACACAAAACACTCTAGTCAGGATTAACATTCTTATATCAATAAATCCAACTCAAGTAAAATAGCAACTGAAATACAAGTAACTCAAAGGATGTTGAAATAACCATCCTTTAAGGATCCGTTAAACTATCTACTATGTAGTAGTGTACGATAAGTAGATAATGTCTATCGGTAATATAGAGTATCAAAATAGTGTTGAGGCGTTACCATTATTGTCACATACCGAAATTTTCGACTTTCGAAAATTCGACATCGATACTCACTTTATCGACTGTCGAGCAATCGAGTGCCGGAAACTCCAATAGTGAGGGTTTTAGAAAGAAAAATAGAAGAAAAGATAGAAGAAGAAGAAAAGAAAGAAGAAGAACAGAACAACATCAGAACAGAAAAACAATATCAGAATCTTACACATCGCAGCGGAACAATATATAATAGATAATTACTAGTCTTTTAAAACAAAGAACTATATCCTTTTATACATACATCAATCATCAGAGTCAATATACAACAATGGACAGTTATATAACTTGTCCTCATACAGAATACATAGCGGAATAAATACTATCAGATACAAATACTACGTCTCGTCATCCAGCTTATCTCCAAGCTCCAGAATATCCAGAATATCCTGATAATCTAACTCTAGACTGCCCGTGTGGAAATTTGTGGGCACCCAGAGTTTAGAAGGGAAACAATAAACTCTGAGTCAGTCATGGTGACTGGTGTGAGATCGTAAAACAATTATTCTTTAAAATAAATAGCAGAGCATTTTAAAGTCAATTCGCAATGCTTTTGGAAAATGAAACTACCATAAGACCTCCCGCCACACACACAATGCAAACGCAGAATTGGAGGAGATTTCTTCTTATGATAGTCAAAGATGCTTACTACGCAAAATCAATTCTTTTTGATATTATTATTAGTGCATAGTGTAGAAAACATTTTGAAAGTAGAATATAAATCTTAGCCAGCATAGGTACCATTATAGTATGCTTGCTATAGCTGCCATATTAGATGGCAGGTTCTATAACTAAAACCGTACAAGTCACGTATTGTTTCTTTGGATTTCCAACAAATGGTCAGGCTAAGGAACTTCCTATCCACGATGGGTACGTCCCTGGAATAGACGACCCGAGAACCTAACCGGATCTCTGCCAACACAAGGCCGGGTTACCTCTGCAAAAATAGGTAACTACTGACACGCGTATGCCATCCCCCGATCGTCACCGATCTTCCCGAGGATCCCCGATTTCCAACAAACCACAAAGTAATAATAACTGTGCAGCAACCACAGAGGTTAAGTATCTGGGCTCCATACCATGATACCACCTTTATCCAGAAGGAATGACATACACTAAGGGGCGCTACTCCCTAGAACCTTGCCGCATTCGTCCTGTTTCGACCATTTCCGGGGTGTGAGGCTCGATGAAGTCTCGTCCACAAAGCTACGCTTTCTCAAAAAGCCCTGCTCCGGGTCAAACAAAAATGATCAACCTATGATCACAAAGATATAAGATCAAACAAATGATCATATCGCAAATGATCAAACACTGATCATTTCACAGCAACACTCAGTATGCCACGTTACCAAATTGGGATATATCGCTGATAAATTTCAACTACATAACCTCTGAGCTCGTACGTCTCAGAGAAGGGTGTTAAGCTAAGAGAATAAATTCTCCGCCACCAACAGAAATGTATTTGAAAGAAATCAGCTTTATATCTCAAATTGTAACGTCAGACACACAATCCATACAAGTCTGTTCCGGGATCGAACAGAACCGAAGGCACTTCTCACGAAGCCCTTGCACATCCGGATAATTTTCAATCACGTCAGGACTTCCCGTCACTAAGGGTGATAAAAACCTCTAAATCGGAGATCAGCCGATGTAGAGTAACTCGACGGTAATCCTTCCGTTTTCAAAAATATCCGGTCTTCAACACCGGTCTTCGAATGCAATTCATAACGACGTATCACATATTCGGAATGGGTTATACGACCCCATGGTCCTTTCCCGGCTAACCCGAATAGTGAGCGATTATTCAAAAATAAGTGTGGCATTCAAATTCATCCAATTCACAACAAATACCTACTCAAGGTAATTATTGATAGTCGGTTATTTAACTATCAATAAAGATGCGCAACATCATCAGATTCCAAATAATTTTCCAAATTATTTCATCTTCAAAATATCTTTACTAGATATATAAAAATTTCCACACTTCAAAAATAAATCAACGTTTATTTTCTTTAAAACGAATTTCCATTTCTTTTATAAATTCCATAGTGAATTTATATTTCAAAAATATCTACTGATATACGATTTTCAAATCGATTTCAATATTCA
Source organism: Allium fistulosum (assembly GCA_030737815.1). Taxonomy (NCBI): domain Eukaryota; kingdom Viridiplantae; phylum Streptophyta; class Magnoliopsida; order Asparagales; family Amaryllidaceae; genus Allium; species Allium fistulosum. The sequence continues at coordinate 1,137,731,848 of CM060904.1, forward strand.
ACTTCAATTTATCTTTTCAAAGATAAATTCTCAAAAACATTTCATTTCATTTTTGGAAAAGCAATTCCATACTTATTTAATAATAAGTATTTCACAAATCTATTTATTTTCAACACTTGGGAAATATTCGATATACTTAAATCAAATTAAGTATAATTTCATTCTTTAAGGAAAATATTCTTTTAACACCTTTATTTGAGTCAAAACGAATGTTACGTAAAACATCGTTACGACGACTCGAAATCACTAGTATAGGGATTCGGATTTTAAGATAGATATATAAATCCCAATACTACATAAAACATTTCCTTTCGGGAATCATTTACTATAACAATAGTGTTATAGTCCACCATTTCCTTATATTTCTCGAAAACGTCTATTTCAACAATAAATGTTGAAATCTATGCTTTCGATTCATAGCACATTTTAAAACACCTTTAAAATGTTTAACTTCATTTTTAGAATATTACTTCTTCAAAAATGAATCCATTTTACTTAACAATATATTCACTATCCAAAATCGTGAATAAAATTTACTTAACCCCATTTCAATCATTTCTACACATTTTTATTTCAATAAAAATTCGCTATTCAAAATCGTGAATATATCTTCTTAAATAATCTTCTATATTAAATTTATCACATTCAATCTATTTTCGAATTTATAAGCACGTTTATAAATTCTATTTCTCTTTTTAATAACAACTTCGACTTATAAACCTTCTTTTATCAACTTCTATATTTAACTTATCAAAATAAGTGACTTTGGGTTTATAAACAACTTTTATAATTTTTATTCTATTTATACAAACTTCAATACCAAATCAATTTCAATATTGATTTCTAATTTTATTTATCACTACTAAGTGAATTCCTTATTTTTCTCAAATTATTCAATATTCGGTTTTAAAATGGATTCTTCAAACTGAAATCATTTTACATTGATTTCACAACTTATTTCAATTTACCAATTAAATTTCAAACTGAATTTCCAACTTATCTTCTTTTAAATAAATTCCTTTTTAAGGAAATAAATTTCAATCGTTTCTTTCAATCTATTTTAAAAATCCAAATTTTAAATTAAATTCTTCAATTTATAACCACTATTTTATGAAATCCATTTATTTAGTATTTTCACTTTATTCTGGATTTTATTCAGTAAGATTATAAAAATTTACTTTTTTATACTTTTAAATTCTTTTCTTCAAATTTATTCAGCTTCTAAAAATTCATTTACTTAAAAATTTCTATTTCGATTTCAAAAATTCAATTTCATTTATTTTTGGAATCCAATAATATCAAACATCCATTCAGCTAAATTTTTAGCTTTCAAACAATTTCCAAACATCAATTCAATAACATCAATAATCATTCACAGATTATCACATCACAGTAGAAATAAATTCAATCAATGTGAGGGGTCCAGTTGGATCCCTCCAACCTGTTTCCCTGCATCCAAAGATGTTAGCACAATACCAATTCCGCTCCAGTACGGAATTATCGCGGTATATGGGTTTTATAAAAATCCGCTTACTAACGGCGCAATAGGGTCTCATCCGCTATACGAGGCGGGAAATCATCAATCCAATATATACATATGCCAATATGTATATATTGCTATATATATAGATATATCCTATAATATCTAATATCACATCCAAACAAATCAAACAAATCAATAACTGCAATTCAAATTTAAATCTGAGTGAGGAGATCTCACCTTAGCTTTTTAATTTGCAGTCCATTTTCAATCCAGTTTGTTTTCTTTTCAGATATCGACCTTGTATAAACATCATAAGGTTTTATCAATATTCGAATTTGTCGAACAAATTAATCCCATTGAATAAATTTAATTAACTAAGGATTTATTTAAAAATATCTTTGTTTGAAACAAATTTCCTTTAAACAATTTTACTTGATCTAAATATTTAATTTAAACCATAACTTTCCTTATAAAGCAATTTTATTAAAACTACGTATATATATATATATATTTTTACTGTGTAATATTTCTTTCTGATCAAAAGAAAGGTTTCTGTCTAAACCTTTTACATTTCAAATTTTTCCTTTCATCTATAGATTATATTCATTAAATCAAATTTAAATGAAGGAAACTAAGTTCGAAAACTAGATCTACATCCTCACCTGCTTCCTATTGATTCGAGCGCTCATGCTATCCAAGCTTCCGCGATCAGACTCGAACCCATCAACGCGAAATCCTAGCTTTGATCGAAATTGACTCGCGACCCACTGATGCCCTCCGACAGCACAAAGAACAACAAGCAGACCCATCGTCGCTCGCCCCTTCCACGCGAGTCTTCCTGCCTTAGTTTCGACGAACCCATCGCCTTCCCGAGCCTCGCGACTTCGAACTGTCGTACGTGATCTGCTCGCGAATGCCACCCTTCCAGATTTCGAATTCGCGACCCCCAACGCCTCCCACTGCCTTGCACGCGCGCCACCCCATGCTATATCGAGACGATTTTCAAAGTTGCCCCAAATCGATTCCAGTTGCCACGACCCTATAAAGTTGCGAACCCTAGCCTCGTCGAATTCGACGTGACCTGCCTCGAGCGCGCCCACCGTCCCCCATTCTTGAATCGAACGAAGTCGACTCGAGTTCGTATTTTCTGAGAATTCGATTTGAACAAATTCGAGAACAGAGGGAGGAATGAATCTCGAACAACCAGAAGAAAAAAAGAAGCGGGCCGATATTATTTCGCGAATGAATTAGAAGAGGGAACGAACTTAATTTTTTCTTTAATTTGCTCGATAAAAAAAACTGCGGCCATTATTTTCGTTTGGGAAGGACGAGATACTTAGAAACGATCGAGGTAAGGATTGCACGATGCGTTCGTGATTGTAGGCGTGATTCACGCGCGTGATTAAAGGGAGACAACATGCTGTGTTGACCAGTTTTCAAATTTAAATTTAAATTTTTAAATTTTATTTCAACGCGTTTAATTTCCGTGTGCTCTCATACCAACTCCGAAAATTACGAAAATTGATATCCGACTAAAATTCAACGTTACGGATCCGATGAAACTGGTTTCGTCGAATTCCGAGACTGCGCCTCGGACGGCTATTTTTAAATTCGATTCGAACGATTTAATTTTCAAAACTGAACAAAACAGTTTAAAATTCAATTCTGAAGCTCCTGTTATCTTCAGTATTATATATACGAATTTTAGAAACTTTCGAAATATTTTTCTTCAACTTAAAATTGAAGATCCAAATTTTTATTCAACTTCCAATCGATTAAATTTTATAATTTAATCGTCAAATTCAAAATTATATCGGGATTTAAATTAAATCATCGTTCAAATATTTAAAATTAATTAAATATTTTCAATTTAATTTGTTCAAAATTCTGGGTCGTTACAGACTTCCCTCCTTAAAAGAATTTCGTCCTCGAAATTACAAGTTAGGAAAAAAAAAGTCCTTAACACATCTACTATTTTTCACAATCCAATAGTTTTATCAATTTTTCAAAACAAATCTTTCTATTAAAGATTCGTTATCATTCAATCTCGTTTTCCAACTTCAATTATAAGTTTCAAACACATTGTTTAACTTCAAAATTCAAATTTAAGTTTAAATTCAAATTTCAAACTTTCAAAATTTTCTCAAAATTTTTCTAACGCCCTAAATTTCCGAAAAATTTCGCCAGCGTCTCCTTTGCGCGGCTAATACGGCACGACTACAAAACGTCCCTACGGACTCTCAGATTTCAAAAAGAAAAAGAAAAAGCCAAGCGGCTAGACAAGAAATCATCAAAAACTCATATTATAATTCAAATACGTACCTTTTGTCGAGCAATTCAAATTATCTGTGAAATCAAATTCAATTTCCTTTATACCTGTATATCTACTAGCCATAATATCTAGTTACAGCATTCCAACTATTTTGCAAATTCGTTTACAAAATTTTCAATATATGCTTATATATTTACGGTTGAAGTTACATTCGTTTTTAAACAAAATGAATTCATATCCATTCTAGTTTATAACCAATTCAAATTGATACAAATTCAATTTATTTTAATTCTACTTCATTTGCAATTGATTCCATTCAATTTAATTTGCATTTCATATTTTCATTCGGTTTATTCTATTAACCAACCAACTTTCATTCATAATTGCTCTTTTAGCTTAGTTTCAACTACTAACTCATTACAAATTCCAATTCACTTACAATTTCAAATTTGTCTTCAATTTCATTTACAATTGCAAATTATTCATTCATCCACTAATTCATTCATTTTCAATTTGAATCTCATTTCTATCAAATTACCAAATATTCTATAAGTTATTAACTTATTTACATTCCATTATGAATTTTATCTTTTATTCATCTTTCATTTATAATTATTCAATTCAATTTATTTCCTACAAATTTGAAACGAATTTCAATTTTCAATCTCATTTTATTTAATTGATTCACTTGCAAATTTATTCGTTCATTCACAATTTTCATTTATTTTCATAATTCAGTACTCAATTCCAGAGTCTTTTCAACCTTTTCAAAACCATTTTGAAAACAATTCAAATTATCCTTTTGAATTTCCAAACAAAACCCAAATTTCAAACAACTTTCCATTTAAAATAACTTGGCAGCAATTTCTCTTTTGGAAACCCGAAAATGAACATCAATGATGCCGCGGTCATCATCGAAGTTATTTTCCAGCGACCGAAAAGAGTTTAGAGCTTTTCATCTCCTCAAAAGACTTTTCAAAACCTTTGAAAATCACTTTCAAACCAAAAATGATTTAAACTTTCCAAATCTCCAAAATTTTCAAATTCTTTTCAAAACATTTCCAAAAACTTCTCTGAAATTCCGTTTTAAATTTCAAATCACATTTATAATTTACATTCTTTAATTTTATTTGTATGTGAATTTATTTCTTAACTTTGGAGTTTCGATTTTAGTTTCTTATTCAGTTTCAATAGTAATGATAACATTTCAATATCATCACTTTCCTAACAACCAAACATCCATATATTATGATAATTCATAGAGAATCATTTCTTTTATATACGAAAATAGTTTTGGGTGAAATTATTTCATTTACCCTATTTAAAACAATACTGTGTCAGTTTATCTTGTTTAAAGTTTAGAAACCCCTATCGATTACAGTTAGCTAGACTGCACCGACCAGAATCCATAAACAATCAACCGATAAGTCAACACAATACAAAACAATTTTATATATTCAAATAACAAATACGCGCTCGTATCTATTATTACACTCAAACTCATTCTAGAGTACTGCTGACTCTATCTCTAATGAGTAACACCCAACAGAGCAGGGTTGTCGCTTAACCATATGCTCTGATACCACTCTGTCACATACCGAAATTTTCGACTTTCGAAAATTCGACATCGATACTCACTTTATCGACTGTCGAGCAATCGAGTGCCGGAAACTCCAATAGTGAGGGTTTTAGAAAGAAAAATAGAAGAAAAGATAGAAGAAGAAGAAAAGAAAGAAGAAGAACAGAACAACATCAGAACAGAAAAACAATATCAGAATCTTACACATCGCAGTGGAACAATATATAATAGATAATTACTAGTCTTTTAAAACAAAGAACTATATCCTTTTATACATACATCAATCATCAGAGTCAATATACAACAATGGACAGTTATATAACTTGTCCTCATACAGAATACACAGCGGAATAAATACTATCAGATACAAATACTACGTCTCGTCATCCAGCTTATCTCCAAGCTCCAGAATATCCAGAATATCCTGATAATCTAACTCTAGACTGCCCGTGTGGAAATTTGTGGGCACCCAGAGTTTAGAAGGGAAACAATAAACTCCGAGTCAGTCATGGTGACTGGTGTGAGATCGTAAAACAATTATTCTTTAAAATAAATAGCAGAGCATTTTAAAGTCAATTCGCAATGCTTTTGGAAAATGAAACTACCATAAGACCTCCCGCCACACACACAATGCAAACGCAGAATTGGAGGAGATTTCTTCTTATGATAGTCAAAGATGCTTACTACGCAAAATCAATTCTTTTTGATATTATTATTAGTGCATAGTGTAGAAAACATTTCGAAAGTAGAATATAAATCTTAGCCAGCATAGGTACCATTATAGTATGCTTGCTATAGCTGCCATATTAGATGGCAGGTTCTACAACTAAAACCGTACAAGTCACGTATTGTTTCTTTGGATTTCCAACAAATGGTCAGGCTAAGGAACTTCCTATCCACGATGGGTACGTCCCTGGAATAGACGACCCGAGAACCTAACCGGATCTCTGCCAACACAAGGCCGGGTTACCTCTGCAAAAATAGGTAACTACTGACACGCGTATGCCATCCCCCGATCGTCACCGATCTTCCCGAGGATCCCCGATTTCCAACAAACCACAAAGTAATAATAACTGTGCAGCAACCACAGAGGTTAAGTATCTGGGCTCCATACCATGATACCACCTTTATCCAGAAGGAATGACATACACTAAGGGGCGCTACTCCCTAGAACCTTGCCGCATTCGTCCTGTTTCGACCATTTCCGGGGTGTGAGGCTCGATGAAGTCTCGTCCACAAAGCTACGCTTTCTCAAAAAGCCCTGCTCCGGGTCAAACAAAAATGATCAACCTATGATCACAAAGATATAAGATCAAACAAATGATCATATCGCAAATGATCAAACACTGATCATTTCACAGCAACACTCAGTATGCCACGTTACCAAATTGGGATATATCGCTGATAAATTTCAACTACATAACCTCTGAGCTCGTACGTCTCAGAGAAGGGTGTTAAGCTAAGAGAATAAATTCTCCGCCACCAACAGAAATGTATTTGAAAGAAATCAGCTTTATATCTCAAATTGTAACGTCAGACACACAATCCATACAAGTCTGTTCCGGGATCGAACAGAACCGAAGGCACTTCTCACGAAGCCCTTGCACATCCGGATAATTTTCAATCACGTCAGGACTTCCCGTCACTAAGGGTGATAAAAACCTCTAAATCGGAGATCAGCCGATGTAGAGTAACTCGACGGTAATCCTTCCGTTTTCAAAAATATCCGGTCTTCAACACCGGTCTTCGAATGCAATTCATAACGACGTATCACATATTCGGAATGGGTTATACGACCCCATGGTCCTTTCCCGGCTAACCCGAATAGTGAGCGATTATTCAAAAATAAGTGTGGCATTCAAATTCATCCAATTCACAACAAATACCTACTCAAGGTAATTATTGATAGTCGGTTATTTAACTATCAATAAAGATGCGCAACATCATCAGATTCCAAATAATTTTCCAAATTATTTCATCTTCAAAATATCTTTACTAGATATATAAAAATTTCCACACTTCAAAAATAAATCAACGTTTATTTTCTTTAAAACGAATTTCCATTTCTTTTATAAATTCCATAGTGAATTTATATTTCAAAAATATCTACTGATATACGATTTTCAAATCGATTTCAATATTCAACTTCAATTTATCTTTTCAAAGATAAATTCTCAAAAACATTTCATTTCATTTTTGGAAAAGCAATTCCATACTTATTTAATAATAAGTATTTCACAAATCTATTTATTTTCAACACTTGGGAAATATTCGATATACTTAAATCAAATTAAGTATAATTTCATTCTTTAAGGAAAATATTCTTTTAACACCTTTATTTGAGTCAAAACGAATGTTACGTAAAACATCGTTACGACGACTCGAAATCACTAGTATAGGGATTCGGATTTTAAGATAGATATATAAATCCCAATACTACATAAAACATTTCCTTTCGGGAATCATTTACTATAACAATAGTGTTATAGTCCACCATTTCCTTATATTCCTCGAAAACGTCTATTTTAACAATAAATGTTGAAATCTATGCTTTCGATTCATAACACATTTTAAAACACCTTTAAAATGTTTAACTTCATTTTTAGAATATTACTTCTTCAAAAATGAATCCATTTTACTTAACAATATATTCACTATCCAAAATCGTGAATAAAATTTACTTAACCCCATTTCAATCATTTCTACACATTTTTATTTCAATAAAAATTCGCTATTCAAAATCGTGAATATATCTTCTTAAATAATCTTCTATATTAAATTTATCACATTCAATCTATTTTCGAATTTATAAGCACGTTTATAAATTCTATTTCTCTTTTTAATAACAACTTCGACTTATAAACCTTCTTTTATCAACTTCTATATTTAACTTATCAAAATAAGTGACTTTGGGTTTATAAACAACTTTTATAATTTTTATTCTATTTATACAAACTTCAATACCAAATCAATTTCAATATTGATTTCTAATTTTATTTATCACTACTAAGTGAATTCCTTATTTTTCTCAAATTATTCAATATTCGGTTTTAAGATGGATTCTTCAAACTGAAATCATTTTACATTGATTTCACAACTTATTTCAATTTACCAATTAAATTTCAAACTGAATTTCCAACTTATCTTCTTTTAAATAAATTCCTTTTTAAGGAAATAAATTTCAATCGTTTCTTTCAATCTATTTTAAAAATCCAAATTTTAAATTAAATTCTTCAATTTATAACCACTATTTTATGAAATCCATTTATTTAGTATTTTCACTTTATTCTGGATTTTATTCAGTAAGATTATAAAAATTTACTTTTTTATACTTTTAAATTCTTTTCTTCAAATTTATTCAGCTTCTAAAAATTCATTTACTTAAAAATTTCTATTTCGATTTCAAAAATTCAATTTCATTTATTTTTGGAATCCAATAATATCAAACATCCATTCAGCTAAATTTTTAGCTTTCAAACAATTTCCAAACATCAATTCAATAACATCAATAATCATTCACAGATTATCACATCACAGTAGAAATAAATTCAATCAATGTGAGGGGTCCAGTTGGATCCCTCCAACCTGTTTCCCTGCATCCAAAGATGTTAGCACAATACCAATTCCGCTCCAGTACGGAATTATCGCGGTATATGGGTTTTATAAAAATCCGCTTACTAACGGCGCAATAGGGTCTCATCCGCTATACGAGGCGGGAAATCATCAATCCAATATATACATATGCCAATATGTATATATTGCTATATATATAGATATATCCTATAATATCTAATATCACATCCAAACAAATCAAACAAATCAATAACTGCAATTCAAATTTAAATCTGAGTGAGGAGATCTCACCTTAGCTTTTTAATTTGCAGTCCATTTTCAATCCAGTTTGTTTTCTTTTCAGATATCGACCTTGTATAAACATCATAAGGTTTTATCAATATTCGAATTTGTCGAACAAATTAATCCCATTGAATAAATTTAATTAACTAAGGATTTATTTAAAATATCTTTGTTTGAAACAAATTTCCTTTAAACAATTTTACTTGATCTAAATATTTAATTTAAACCATAACTTTCCTTATAAAGCAATTTTATTAAAACTACGTATATATATATATATATATTTTTACTGTGTAATATTTCTTTCTGATCAAAAGAAAGGTTTCTGTCTAAACCTTTTACATTTCAAATTTTTCCTTTCATCTATAGATTATATTCATTAAATCAAATTTAAATGAAGGAAACTAAGTTCGAAAACTAGATCTACATCCTCACCTGCTTCCTATTGATTCGAGCGCTCATGCTATCCAAGCTTCCGCGATCAGACTCGAACCCATCAACGCGAAATCCTAGCTTTGATCGAAATTGACTCGCGACCCACTGATGCCCTCCGACAGCACAAAGAACAACAAGCAGACCCATCGTCGCTCGCCCCTTCCACGCGAGTCTTCCTGCCTTAGTTTCGACGAACCCATCGCCTTCCCGAGCCTCGCGACTTCGAACTGTCGTACGCGATCTGCTCGCGAATGCCACCCTTCCAGATTTCGAATTCGCGACCCCCAACGCCTCCCACTGCCTTGCACGCGCGCCACCCCATGCTATATCGAGACGATTTTCAAAGTTGCCCCAAATTGATTCCAGTTGCCACGACCCTATAAAGTCGCGAACCCTAGCCTCGTCGAATTCGACGTGACCTGCCTCGAGCGCGCCCACCGTCCCCCATTCTTGAATCGAACGAAGTCGACTCGAGTTCGTATTTTCTGAGAATTCGATTTGAACAAATTCGAGAACAGAGGGAGGAATGAATCTCGAACAACCAGAAGAAAAAAAGAAGCGGGCCGATATTATTTCGCGAATGAATTAGAAGAGGGAACGAACTTAATTTTTTTCTTTAATTTGCTCGATAAAAAAAACTGCGGCCATTATTTTCGTTTGGGAAGGACGAGATACTTAGAAACGATCGAGGTAAGGATTGCACGATGCGTTCGTGATTGTAGGCGTGATTCACGCGCGTGATTAAAGGGAGACAACATGCTGTGTTGACCAGTTTTCAAATTTAAATTTTTAAATTTTATTTCATTTTATTTCAACGTGTTTAATTTCCGTGTGCTCTCATACCAACTCCGAAAATTACGAAAATTGAAATCCGGCTAAAATTCAACGTTACGGATCCGATGAAACTGGTTTCGTCGAATTCCGAGACTGCGCCTCGGACGGCTATTTTTAAATTCGATTCGAACGATTTAATTTTCAAAACTGAACAAAACAGTTTAAAATTCAATTCTGAAGCTCCTGTTATCTTCAGTATTATATATACGAATTTTAGAAACTTTCGAAATATTTTTCTTCAACTTAAAATTGAAGATTCAAATTTTTATTCAACTTCCAATCGATTAAATTTTATAATTTAATCGTCAAATTCAAAATTATATCGGGATTTAAATTAAATCATCGTTCAAATATTTAAAATTAATTAAATATTTTCAATTTAATTTGTTCAAAATTCTGGGTCGTTACAATTATCCCCCTTAACACATTTTTATATAAGCGTTATAGACTATACAGCACTGTAAACTCCACCGTAAACTAGTGGGATATCAGGGAGTACTCCACAGGTATAACACAAAACAAAACGTAGTGGTCGCGTATATAGGGATCCAAGTATGACAAGGCACATGAGGCAATACCCAAGGTAGTGAAACTACCGTTTGCCTTATCCGGACTAGTGAGAACGCATCGCCGCAGCGATCGCAACACCGCGAAACAACACTCCCAAAATCAAGGGTGCACCAATCGACAACAAGTAATGAGTAGTTTTCGAAGAAGTGTGTTCGCTCGAGGTGGCTAACCCCCATTTGGCCTGGCATGGCTCCTGTTTAGTCGTTTCCAATTTGACACAAGTGTCAAGGCTATCCATTATCGTTCTCTTTCTTCAGTCATCACGTACATCATTCCAACCACTTCATTCTGGATCACACTCCGCGTCTAGTTATTAAAGTCGTTTCCGGTTTAGACAGTGAGTATGTCCCTAACCGATTCTGGTCTCTTTAATAACTTTCGTGATTATTACACCGATTGGTCATTTAATATAATTCAAAACCAAATCAAATTCAATTTCAAATAGAATTTGTAAACCAACATTTCATTTGTCTTTCTAAATCAATTTCCATAATCTACGTTTCGAAACTTCCAAATCACCATTTCAAAATCTTATAATTCAATTTCAATTTCTATTTAAACAATTCAAATATTGATTCAAGTTCGTATATAAGTTTCATTCCAAATCATTTAAATTAATTTAATTTAACATTCAAATCAATTTAAATTCATTAATCGATTTCATTCAATATTTATTAAATAAATTTATCATTTAAACAATTTCCATTTAATTTCCAATTCATTAAATTAATTACTTACGTTCAACTTCATTATATCAAAGCTTACAATATAATTAAGTTTAATTCGTCAAGTCAAATTCTTTAAATTAAAAGTCTTACATTTATTTCAATAAAACGCATTTTATTTCTTGTTAAAGAAATTCAATTTCATTTATTAATTTACTTAGTTACAATTTCAAAACTCAATTCATAAAGAAACTTAATTTCACTTATTCAAGAAGTTCAATTTTTACTTAATAAAGAATTCAATTTTTTATTTAATTATTAAACAATTCAATCTTATTTAATTATTAAATAATTTCAAAACTTAATTATTAACAAATTTCAAAACTTCATTATTAATAATTCCAAATTTAATTATTAAATAATTAATTTTAAAACAACATTCTTTCAACAACTACTATGTTAATATTTTGTTTCGGATTATTAAATATTAACATTTCCTTTCTTTAAAATTCAAATTCCAACTTCATTTCAAAACCTTATTGTTTATTCGAATAAAATCTTTATTTTATTTTAAATCAAATTATTTGACCAATCGGTTTTTATTTAATTTTCTATCCTAGGTCAAAGTTTAATTTGGGTATTTATCATTTCAACCCGATTCCAATTCAATTCAAAAATCAAAGCATAGAAAAGGGAACTTGTAGTGTGATAACTGGGATGGTGTCAAAGTAAATAAACAATCAATATCAATCCAATAATCAATTCAAATAATCCCGAAATAATCGTATTAATTTACATTTGTTGTTTATGCAAATTAATATAATTATTTCTAGAATCTACACTATCATTTCATGTAGATTAAAGATTATTACACTAATATTTAGACGGTTCTTCACCTGATATTCATTATTCAATTTCAAACTACATCAATTTATACACATACATTTAAATGGTTCAAGGTGTGGTTAACACTATTCCTACATGTCAATTTATTTAACATTTAAAGGGGTCATATTATGCAAATGTCATCAATCCAATTAACACATATATCAAATCTAATTATCCTACATCAATTTCAATTTCAAATTATTTATCCCTTACAACATTAACAATTTAACGTCCAATGTCAACATCAAACAATCAATCAATTATCAACCAAACTGAATTATCATCGTTTAAATAACATATTATGGTATCAGATGTCACATGTGAACTGATACAGGTAATAACATATATAACAGTGAAATAACTAACAGCAGCATATTTCAATTGTCGTTTCAATTGAAATCAAATTTAATAAATAAAAGAACATTAATCGTGAGTGATTGCTCACCTTTCGAGGTTAGAGACGAACGAAAATAGAATGAGTTACGGAATGCAAGCACGACTTCCAAAGTAAAGCTAGATTGGCACAAATTCGATGAACAGATCTGATAAATAAAAATTGACGAAATCAAATCAAAAACGGATCGATGGGGCTGAATGGAATAAGGGAACACATATATATAATTATATAAAACTATATATATATATATATAAAATAAAATAAAAAGATCATATTTTAAATTCACACATATATTAAATTAAATGTATATATATATAATTCAAAATTATTGTTTCGATTTAAAATACACAAAAAAAACAAACATATATATACAACTCACATATGTATATACTTTTAAACATAAAATAGATACCGATCTATATTTATACTGAAAATATATATCATTAAAATATATTAATACTAACATATACGAATAGACATTTCAAGAAAAACTGCATATATAAAAAAATACAATACAATCCAAACAGCGTAAAGTAACATATATACAAACTTGCACATAACCCATATCCACATAATATAACGCAATACATAAGATATCAAGTATCAACATCTCTTTATATAATAAAATTTATAACAGCAACGCTAGTACCTCATATAACTAACAGATTATAATATATAAAAGCACCTACTTTATACTGAAACCGATGTATATCAAATTTAAGTCAAGATTCGAAGCACATATATATCAGCCATATAGAATCACAATGTATATACTTCAAAACCCAACATATATAACTCATATATATATATATATATAAACGCATCTTAACAACTGTAAGGTATAAACAGAGGAACAGAGTATATACCAAAAATATATTTCATGGAAAAATACAACTTATACTAAAATGTATTTATAAAACTGAAGAAGAAGAAAGAACGCATACAACAGATCTACCCTATGACATATGCAGACTACTATATATGTACGCATATATGCAGACCGCTTGGGGAAACAAAACAAAACATATAGAAAATAGATAAAACATGTTTTCAAATATGGAAGCAACCTATAACATATACTGCGACAATACAAAGTATATTTTTATATATCACCACTAATATATATTTTATAAAAATCAGTTATATAACAAATAACTAACAACTTATATATATATATATAACTAATCCATACACTAATATACCATATTTCATAGTACCCATATTTTCAAATAGTTAAACTCTGAATAAATAGTGTATAAAACAGTAGAACCAAATGGTAGTAACATGTATATGTCTCCTTTCCAGGAACAACTGATAATAAATATATCAAAATATCCTATATATAAACTTTTATAACTTACATACTTTATATACTTAAAACTAATATATATAAGTTTTAAACCGACGAAAAAGAGTGCAGGCAGATCTATATAAATGCAACCATACAAAACAAATGCTTATAAATCATACTGTAGTTAAAACATGAGATAACACGGTCACACACACATATATATAGAGAGATGTGACTTGTATAAAATAGACTTACAGAACTAGAATATAACACATACTATATAATTACTAATATATATGTATATAACTAAATCCAATAACTTGTATGCCTTAAAAAAACATATACACATCAATACCTTAATCAGAAAAGTGCTCGGCTATGGTGGAAGAACGAGGTGGAGCTGCTAGTGGGTTAGGCGGACGATAGGGCCTGACGCGGATGAGGAAGGTGGTGGTCGAAGGTGAAGCGTTCGGCATGGCAATTGGGAGAGAGAGAGAGCGACAGAGGTGAAACCGAAAGTGATGGAGGTGAGAGGAAGAGGTGGTCGTGGAGCTTGATGTGGAGGAGCTGTTAGGCGGCGCTGGTGGTGATGAGTTGGAAACGTGGCGGAGGGTGGTGATCGAATTTGTTCGGTGGCAGTGCTCTGTAGTTCGGCTGATCCTAGAGAAGCGAGAGGGTGCGGTGAGCGAATGAGAAGAAGGAAGGCAACAGGCTTTGTAGATGGGATATTGGCTTCAAAGAAATAAAAACTAAGGGGATTGAAATGATAAAGTCGGCAACTACATTTCACATTTCTGGGAAAATATGAAAGCTACGGGCAAAATGAAAAACTATTCTGTTTTCAAGATGAATACAACGCACCAAAATTTCCTTTTTCAAAACCATTGGGAAAAAGGAAAGTCATGCATACGAATTCTAGAGATATTAAATGCAAATAACTGTTAGTTCTAGACAGGTAGGTAGATGAAAGGACAGATGGAAACTAAAAGGGTTTTGAAACGTGTACCGATACGGTCCAACGTTTTACAGATTTCGTTGTTCACCGGACGTCGAAACACAAAAAAAAAAATATCGCAGAGATCAGCACGACAGGACGATCAAAACGGTACACAGATATGAGTGATTCGATTGAATTATAAAAATTCGAATTTTCTACTATTGAAAAATGCAAGAAAAAACGCAGAAAAATAAGATCGACGGAGCCAAAGAAATCCGAATTTTGAAAAAAGAAAAATGCCGTCTCGCTCAGAAGATGGTTTAGAATTTTTCTATGTAAAAATATTTAGGTTTCGAAAACGTTTTATTTTCATTGCTTTTTAACTGATTAAATTGAAGTAAATTTACGCGCGAAATAAACTTTCATATTTTCGGACGAAAATTTACTATTTGCTATGTTTAACTAGACGCATTCCAAATATCAAATTTATATTTCAAAATTTTATCGTTTAAAATTTCGCAAAATTTCAATTAATAACGTTATTAAAACCAGTTAAATTTACAGGTCGTTACACTCTCCCCCACTCAAAACTTTTCGTCCCCGAAAAGGAACGAGATAGGAGAATAGAAACAACCAGAAAGAAAAATGGCTTTGAAAAGAAAATAAACAACTGATTTTAAAACCATATAAATTTCGAATTAAACTAATTAATATTCAACATTTGGTTAAATCCCTTTGAGTTCACTTAAGTTAAATCAATCTATCAATTTCTAAATTCATTATCTTATTATCCAATTATCTTCAATTAACAATTTCTAAATCATCAATTTGTATAATCATTTATTATGCTCATATTTTATTCAACAAATTTAATTCTTTTATTCCAAATTATTATTAAGTTTGTTCCACGTAATATATTTTATCACATATATTTAAACCATGTAAATTAATTTAAATCATATAAATTTCAATTTAAATTAATTTATATTCAATAATTGGTTTAAATTTAAGGTATTTCCATAAGTTGATTTAATTTCAATTTATTAATATTTAATACCCAAAAGATTCCTTCAAAACAAAATTTTATTTAATTTGTCTCATTTACTATTCATTCAACTAATTATTCTATTTATCTCTATTAACATCTTTTATAATTAAAATTTTAAGTGTATAACATTTATTATAACCACTCAAATTTTATCTATAAAATCCTTTAACATCATTTTACATTGTATAATATTCAATTACAAGGTTAACATCTGAATAATTTTGGTAAGTTATATTGAAATGCAATTTAGTACTATACAAATAAAATTTTCAAAATCAATTATTTCAAGTTTAAATATTTATCCAAAATTTTTGACTTCAGTTTATAATTGAAATCATCTTTAAATCATAAACTTAAGAATTTAATTCTTCGATTTACTTCAAACAATTTTGAGATAAATATATATAGTATATATCAGATCAAAATTAAATCTTTATATAAATAATAAATCAGGTCATACCACAGAAATTTAAATCAAATTAAATTTCCAAACAAAGTGTAGCAAAGCTACTGAATGGTCTCTTCACTTCGAAACTCGAAAATGAATGTCGATGATGCGGCCGCCATCACCGAAATTATTTTCCAACGACAAAAGGGAAGAGTACTGATTTAAACATTAAAATTCTTTGAAAATCATTTATTCGAAAATACTTTATATAATATACATTTAAAATTTTAAAACTAGAGTTGGGAATCATCGGAAATTAAATTCTCAAATTCCTGATTTAAATTTATTTAAATTCCAAATCAATTTTTATACCATGTTTCATAAATTCATTTATTTATATTATGCAATAATCAATGGTTTACAACACAATAAATGAAAATCAAATATTATATTTCTGACAACAAATTCATTAACAATTTAATTTCAGAAAACTTATATTTATATATAATATAATCATACAAAACTTTTATTTTATTTACCAAATTTGAAAACGATATTGTGTCAGTTTGTTCTGTTCAAGTGTTTTGGAAATCCTATCAATAGCGTTGATCAGACGAATCGATCGAAAACCCAAATCAACATCAACAACTCAAACAACACAATATATAAAACATTTTAACATTAATTTACAAATACACTTCCTCGCTCAACGATACCAAACGGATTTCAAAGCAAGAATAGGGATTCAAATTTGATTAAATTCAATCAAAGAAAATTTTGATTTGAGAATAAGTTGGAATGAAAGATAAGATGATTATTTAACCGAATAAGGAAATGGATAATCTTATATAAATCGCGGGCAACCATAACCGGGTCGACCGTGACTTCAACAATAAGATCGATGTGGAATTCCGAGGTAAATCGACATTCGATCTCAACAAATAGAATTCAGGTATAGCAGGAGATAGATAGCATCGTAAACCGAGGATACAGAAATCTCCGGTAAATCAATGCCAATTGTAAAGGAGTTTCACCCCTTTACAAATCATTCGAAGTTTGGCGAGACCGCCGATTCATTATAAGGGTCATTCGAAGTGGAGTTATGTGATACCCCAGAATCCAGAAGAATACGAATAGTGAGGGACAAGAATGAATTTCGGAACCGTAGGGAATGTTCCAAAATTCAAAGGAATCGAGTCAAAAGGAAGAGATTCAACTCGAATGAAAGAGATTCTGTAAATACATTTACCCCATATGCTAAGTTTTGCCTAGAGCTACCAAAGCTCTGATACCAACTGTAACGACCCGATATTTTGGACCATTCGCATCCGCACATGTCGGACTTGAATAATTCAAAATACCGAATTGTTAATTTAAATTTGGCAAAACCGAACATATACAGTAAATAAAATAATCACAGATCACAGACACAGAGCAATAAATGCAGCGGAAACAAAAGATAGTAGTTCATGAAGCTACTATATACATATCAGAGTTAAATAAGGTACAACAGATGTCTCAGATACAATAATCAAATACAAGAATCAGAATACAATCACTGGAATCAACTGGATATCTGAAAGCTGGATAGATAGCTGGATCTCCAAGCGAAGCTCGAACTCCAAAGGCGAGTCTCGAATACTGGTACACTCAGTCTGACACGAGCGTAAAGCAAAACACAAAACACTCGAGTCAGGATTAACATTCTTATATCAATAAATCCAACTCAAGTGAAATAGCAACTGAAATACAAGTAACTCAAAGGATGTTGGAATAACCATCCTTTAAGGATCAGTTAAACTATCTACTATGTAGTAGTGTACGATAAGTAGATAATGTCTATCAGTAATATAGAGTATCAAAATAGTGTTAAGGCGTTACCATTATCCCCCTTAACACATTTTTATATAAGCGTTATAGACTATACAGCACTGTAAATTCCACCGTAAACTTGTGGGATATCAGGGAGTACTCCACAGGTATAACACAAAACAAAACGTAGTGGTCGCGTATATAGGGATCCAAGTATGACAAGGCACATGAGGCAATACCCAAGGTAGTGAAACTACCGTTTGCCTGATCCGGACTGGTGAGAACGCATCGCCGCAGCGATCGCAACACCGCGAAACAATACTCCCAAAATCAAGGGTGCACCAATCGACAACAAGTAAAGAGTAGTTTTCGAAGAAGTGTGTTCGCTCGAGGTAGCTAACCCCTATTGCCCCAGCACGGCTCCTGTTTTAGTCATTTCCAATTTGACACAAGTGTCAAGGCTATCCATTATCGTTCTCTTTCTTCAGTCATCACGTACATCATTCCAACCACTTCATTCTGGATCACACTCCGCGTGTAGTTATTAAAGTGGTTTTCGGTTTAGACAGTGAGTATGTCCCTAACCGATTCCGGTCTCTTTAATAACTTTCGTGATTATTACACCGATTGGTCGTTTAATATATTTCAAAACCAAATCAAATTCAATTTCAAATAGAATTTGTAAACCAACATTTCATTTGTCTTTCTAAATCAATTTCCATAATCTACGTTTCGAAACTTCCAAATCACCATTTCAAAATCTTATAATTCAATTTCAATTTCTATTTAAACAATTCAAATATTGATTCAAGTTCGTATATAAGTTTCATTCCAAATCATTTAAATTAATTTAATTTAACATTCAAATCAATTTAAATTCATTAATCGATTTCATTCAATATTTATTAAATAAATTTATCATTTAAACAATTTCCATTTAATTTCCAATTCATTAAATCAATTACTTACGTTCAACTTCATTATATCAAAGCTTACAATATAATTAAGTTTAATTCGTCAAGTCAAATTCTTTAAATTAAAAGTCTTACATTTATTTCAATAAAATGCATTTTATTTCTTGTTAAAGAAATTCAATTTCATTTATTAATTTACTTAGTTACAATTTCAAAACTCAATTCAAAAAGAAACTTAATTTCACTTATTCAAGAAGTTCAATTTTTACTTAATAAAGAATTCAAATTTTTTATTTAATTATAAATAATTCAATCTTATTTAATTATTAAATAATTTCAAAACTTAATTATTAACAAATTTCAAAACTTCATTATTAATAATTCCAAATTTAATTATTAAATAATTAATTTAAAAACAATATTCTTTCAACAACTACTATGTTAATATTTTGTTTCGGATTATTAAATATTAACATTTCCTTTCTTTAAAATTCAAATTCCAACTTCATTTCAAAACCTTATTTTTTATTCGAATAAAATCTTTATTTTATTTTAAATCAAATTATTTGACCAATCGGTTTTTATTTAATTTTCTATCCTAGGTCAAAGTTTAATTTGGGTATTTATCATTTCAACTCGATTCCAATTCAATTCAAAAATCAAAGCATAGTAAAGGGAACTTGCAGTGTGATAACTGGGATGGTATCAAAGTAAATAAACAATCAATATCAATCCAATAAACAATTCAAATAATCCCGAAATAACCGTATTAATTTACATTTGTTGTTTATGCAAATTAATATAATTATTTCTAGAATCTACACTATCATTTCATGTAGATTAAAGATTATTACACTAATATTTAGACGGTTCTTCACCTGATATTCATTATTCAATTTCAAACTACATCAATTTATACACATACATTTAAATGGTTCAAGGTGTGGTTAACACTATTCCTACGTGTCAATTTATTTAACATTTAAAAGGGTCATATTATGCAAATGTCATCAATCCAATTAACACATATATCAAATCTAATTATCCGACGTCAATTTCAATTTCAAATTATTTATTCCTTACAACATTAACAATTTAACGTCCAATGTCAACATCAAACAATCAATCAATTATCAACCAAACTGAATTATCATCATTTAAATAACAGATTATGGTGTCAGATGTCACAGGTGAACTGATACAGGTAATAACATAAATAACAGTGAAATAACTAACAGCAGCATATTTCAATTGTCGTTTCAATTGAAATCAAATTTAATAAATAAAAGAACATTAATCGTGAGTGATTGCTCACCTTTCGAGGTTAGAGACGAACGAAAATAGAATGAGTTACGGAATGCAAGCACGACTTCCGAAGTAAAGCTAGATTGGCACAAATTCGACGAACAGATCTGATAAATAAAAATTGACGAAATCAAATCAAAAACGGATCGATGGGGCTGAATGGAATAAGGGAACACATATATATAATTATATAAAACTATATATATATATAAAATAAAATAAAAAGATCATATTTTAAATTCACACATATATTAAATTAAATGTATATATATATATAATTCAAAATTATTGTTTCGATTTAAAATACACAAAAAATACAAACATATATATACAACTCACATATGTATATACTTTTAAACATAAAATAGATACTGATCTATATTTATACTGAAAATATATATCATTAAAATATATTAATACTAACATATACAAATAGACATTTCAAGAAAAACTGCATATATAAAAAAAATACAATACTATCCAAACAGCGTAAAGTAACATATATACAAACTTGCACATAACCCATATCCACATAATATAACGCAATACATAAGATATCAAGTATCAACATCTCTTTATATAATAAAATTTATAACAGCAACGCTAGTACCTCATATAACTAACAGATTATAATATATAAAAGCACCTACCTTATACTTAAACCGATGTATATCAAATTTAAGTCAAGATTCGAAGCACATATATATCAGCCATATAGAATCACAATGTATATACTTCAAAACCCAACATATATAACTCATATATATATATATATAAACGCATCTTAACAACTGTAAGGTATAAACAGAGGAACAAAGTATATACCAAAAATATATTTCATGGAAAAATACAACTTATACTAAAATGTATTTATAAAACTGAAGAAGAAGAAAGAACGCATACAACAGATCTACCCTATGACATATGCAGACTACTATATATGTACGCATATATGCAGACCGCTTGGGGAAACAAAACAAAACATATAGAAAATAGATAAAACATGTTTGCAAATATGGAAGCAACCTATAACATATACTGCGACAATACAAAGTATATTTTTATATATCACCACTAATATATATTTTATAAAAATCAGTTATATAACAAATAACTAACAACTTATATATATATAACTAATCCATACACTAATATACCATATTTCATAGTACCCATATTTTCAAATAGTTAAACTCTGAATAAATAGTGTATAAAACAGTAGAACCAAATGGTAGTAACATGTATATGTCTCCTTTCCAGGAACAACTGATAATAAATATATATAAAAATATCCTATATATAAACTTTTATAACTTACATACTTTATATACTTAAAACTAATATATATAAGTTTTAAACTGACGAAAAAGAGTGCAGGCAGATCTATATAAATGCAACCATACAAAACAAATGCTTATAAATCATACTGTAGTTAAAACATGAGATAACACGGTCACACACACATATATATAGAGAGATGTGACTTGTATAAAATAGACTTACAGAACTAGAATATAACACATACTATATAATTACTAATATATATATGTATATAACTAAATCCAATAACTTGTATGCCTTAAAAAAACATATACACATCAATACCTTAATCAGAAAAGTGCTCGGCTATGGTGGAAGAACGAGGTGGAGCTGCTGGTGGGTTAGGCGGACGATAGGGCCTGACGCGGATGAGGAAGGTGGTGGTCGAAGGTGAAGCGTTCGGCATGGCAATTGGGAGAGAGAGAGAGCGACAGAGGTGAAGCCGAAAGTGATGGAGGTGAGAGGAAGAGGTGGTCGTGGAGCTTGATGTGGAGGAGCTATTAGGCGGCGCTGGTGGTGATGAGTTGGAAACGTGGTGGAGGGTGGTGATCGAATTTGTTCGGTGGCATTGCTCTGTTGTTCGGCCGATCCTAGAGAAGGGAGAGGGTGCGGTGAGCGAATGAGAAGAAGGAAGGCAACAGGCTTTGTAGATGGGATATAGGCTTCAGAGAAATAAAAACTAAGGGGATTGAATGATAAAGTCGGCAACTACATTTCACATTTCTGGGAAAATATGAAAGCTACAGGCAAAATGAAAAACTATTCTGTTTTCAAGATGAATACAACGCACCAAAATTTCCTTTTTCAAAACCATTGGGAAAAAGGAAAGTCATGCATACCAATTCTAGAGATATTAAATGCAAATAACTGTTAGTTCTGGACAGGTAGGTAGATGAAAGGACAGATGGAAACTAAAAGGGTTTTGAAACGTGTACCGATACGGTCCAACATTTTACAGATTTCGTTGTTCACCGGACGTCGAAACACAAAAAAAATATATCGTGGAGATCAGCACGACAGGACGATCAAAACGGTACACAAATATGAGTGATTCGATTGAGTTATAAAAATTCGAATTTTCTACTATTGAAAAATGCAAGAAAAACGCAGAAAATAAGATCGATGGAGCTAAAGAAATCCGAATTTTGAAAAACGAAAAATGCCATCTCGCTCAGAAGATGGTTTAGAATTTTTCTATGTAAAAATATTTAGGTTTCGAAAACGTTTTATTTTCATCGCTTTTTAACTAATTAAATTGAAGTAAATTTACGCGCGAAATAAACTTTCATATTTTTAGACGAAAATTTACCAGTTGCTATGTTTAACTAGACGCATTCCAAATATCAAATTTATATTTCAAAATTTTATCGTTTAAAATTTCGCAAAATTTCAATTAATAACGTTATTAAAACCAGTTAAATTTACGGGTCGTTACACTCTAGACCATATGAACTCAAAATCGAACAATGGGATATGCCATATATGACTTGTATACTTGAACTATCATATGGCCTCGAATCAGATGTTTCCACTGTAACAACCCATATTTCTAGTAACATTTTTTTGGATATTTAATTAGTTAAATTAAATAAAAAATGTAAGTTGTTTGGATTGAGATTTGTGAATAAATTAGAGGTACCCATGCCATTTTAAACAAGTGAACTAAAGAATAAAAGGTTAGGAAATATACAAGGGCAATATAGGAATAAGGCACATTCTTATACCCTAAACCCTTAACCCCACAACACTCACGTTCATTTCATATTCACAAAAATTTAAGCTAAGGCCAACCACCATTAGCAAGCTTAAGAGAAGATAAAAGCTAGGATTTCAAGAGGAAGAATCAAATCACTTAATCAAGAACAAATCTCGCATCTTTAATCACAAAGCTAAGGTGAACAATGACTACATCTCAAGTTTTTAAAGATTTTAAGTTTTAGTATGAAACACGAACTATTTGCAAATGTTTTTGCCATGTTTTGAATGATAAAATGTATATCTATATTTTGTTGATGATTTATACTACTTCACATTGATTTTGTGATATGTTTTGAGGTGAAAACCCCGTTAAATGATGTCCAATTATCCTGCGAATTTAGATCCAGATCTGAAATGATAATCTAGAAATGAGTTTCAAATTTCATAATTTTCTAAATTAATGTGGATTTTATATGAATTTTTTAGTGAGAAAAATGTTTTTTAGGTTAAAAATTAACTATGGCCAAATTATATTGTATTAGGGTCTGAAATTTATATATGTTGGAAAACATATTGAAAATGATTTATAGAAATTTTTGTAGAATTTTCCTAACCGTTTTAATGGATATATTAAATTATTTAAGGTATGGGACTTAAATGTTTTATGTATTTATAAAAAGGTGAATGGGTATTTTGTAAATAATTCAAATTATTATTTCTGAAAATCAGCAGTACTTTTAGAAAAGAAAATTTGCAACCAACAATAATTTGATAAACAAGGCTAGTTAGGTAAGAAGTATTAATTTAAAAAGTCAAATCAGTTTACATACATTCTTTTTCCTGTTTCGTTTCTTTTGGCAACAAGCTTCTGACTCCTTACCCTGCCTCCATCTCAGTCGAAACCAATGCGCCTGGTATCAAGACATTGGTACGTAGCGCATTGGACAAAAGCGGAAGGTATTGGGTCGAAACCAAGGGTTCCGAAGGGGTCAAAGCGCTATTTTTCTTTTAAATGAAAATGCGCCTGGTTTTCCTTGACCTAATAGCTTTCGACTCGGTTTGCTTTCGACTGGGTTAAATGGTTTTAAAAGAAAGGTTCCAAAATGGTTACACCTTTGTTTTAAATATATGCTTTCGACTAGGTCGAAGCCCTATGCTTCCGCTTTTCTACCTTTCGAAGTCAATGGTTTCGGAAGGTATACCTTGTTTTAAAACCCAAGTCGCTTCTCCAATGCTTTCGGAAGGTTGGTTTCGACACCATCACTCCTTTACTTAGGAATAGCTTTCAAAAGGAATACTTTCGACTTAAATGTTTTATGACCCTTTTCTCTATTGAAGGTAAAACCCAAAAGGTTTCGAATGGTTTAGTTTTAAATAGTTTCAAAAGGTGTTTCCATATTTTTTAAATTGAACCCAAATGCTTTCGAAAGGTTTGTTGTTTATAAGGTTTTGATGCTTTCGAAAGGTTTTTAATGAGTAGCTTCAAAGGGGTGGTTCCCTAGTGATTTCGAAAGGTTTTTAATGAGTAGCTTCGAAGGGGTGGTTCCCTAGTGATTTCGAAAGGTTTAAACCAATGGTTTCAAAAGGTTTGAAAGGAAAGGTTTTCCATTGTTTTCGAAAGGTAATGTTTAAAGGTTTTAAAAGAAGGATGTCTAAGGTTTTATAGCTTTCGAAGGGAAGGTTTTTCAATGGATTCGAAAGGGGTTTTACTAGGTTTCGAAAGGGTTACTTTCAATGGATTCGAAAGGGGTACTTTCAAAGGTTTAAATGTTATCATCAACAAAGCTTGAGTAAAGAATATATAACATGGTAAGGTGAATTTGAGAAAAGCATAGAGTATATTTTTCCTTGTTAAGAATGATTTAAAGGTTTAAATCAATTTGAAAGAAAAGGTTTTCAAGGAAAATTTTATGGGTAGATAACCCTAAATAAAATGAATCAGATATTAGAATACTAGATGGGACTGGTATGGGGTCGCGCCCTATACTATAGCTAGTAGCCCCTAGCTAAAATAGGTCCAAAATTCCAGTGTGCAGGGCTTTGTCACAGGTAAGACTAAAATTATGGTACACACAGAAAGGACTGTATTTGTACAGTGTTAGTTATTGGTGAGCCCGTAAAACCATTAGGATCAGTGGACCCTAGGAGGAGTAAGTTAGGGATAGACCGTCCAAAAAACTTATCTAACAGATGTTAGATCATTTTTATTATATTGTCTGGTAGGCCAGAGTTAGCCAAAGGTTAGTAGTTAGCCAAACAAAACTACAGTGATCGAACAGATAGTCCATTTGTTACTGATATGTATGTTTACATAAAGTGCTTTACAGTTTTAATCAGTTTTGGTTGTAGGATTATGATTTGCAAAAGATATGTTTTGAAAGGATATTAGTGAGGGAAACCCATTCCGCTAAGTGACATGGTCTCACTTAATATCAAATAACCGAGATATATAGTATTATTCAAACTAGGCTTTATGTCTAACTCGAAGTTTATGTTTTCCCCTTAAACTCTCGGGTGCTCAAAATTGATTTGAGTGGGTTGAGCGTTGAGGATTTTCAGGTTTTAATAGGTTGGAAAATAAAGCTTCGGGAGATGAGCATGAGGCTAATGGATAACTATTCAGGAGTTGCCATTATATTTTGTGATTTATTTCCGATGTATTTATATTAAGTCAGATATGACTATATAGTGACTCTGATCATCCAAGGGGGCATCTTCATATGTCGCACTTGGCGTATTTATGTAATAATTATATTTAATCAATGCCTGGGAAACGTTTGGGATTATGTAATTTGAATATGGAACATGTTTTGAAAATGTAATGTGAAAAGTTATTTTTTTTTGAAATCTATGATTTGTTTCTTATTCATGTGATGCTGATATTGAATACCATAACATTACCATATTTGGTCATCGGAAGTTAATACTATGGGTGACTGCAGCATTTGTAGCGCTTAGCTTCGGGCTTGCAGATACAGGATGTTACAACTTGGTATCAGAGCGTAGTTTATGAATTTTTTTAACTAAAAATGATTTTAAAAAAAAATCATAATCCTTAGGAATTAGAGGAAAGATCGGGGAAAGGGATAACGCTATAGTAACGTACTTGCATTTGCTATATATAGGTATGCACTTTATCTCCAGTCTCCTATCTCTATTAGGTTATTTTTCTGTATCTCATAAAGATTCGAATGCAGATATGGACTCTCGAAGAGTTAATGTTGGAGGAGGAAGCACCACTGCAGATGGAAATGTCAGACCTAATGCTAGAAGGAACCAAGGTCAAGCACGAGCTGGAAATATTGGAGCTGATGTCCCGCAAGTTGACATGGGAGCAATGTATCAGTTTTTTGTGAATATGATGCAAGCGGGAGTTGCTGCTAGAGTAGTTGGAGGTGGAGTCCAGGAAGCCCTAGTAGGCAACAATTATGCTGCTTTGAGTAGGGAATTTGCTAGGTTAGGAGGAAAACCATTCATTGGGACTGAAGATGCCATAGAAGTGGAGAACTAGTTACTGCATTGTGAGAGGTTTTGTAGATTTAGGGCTCAATGATGAGCAAAAAAGAAGGCTCACTTTGAGATAGCTTCAAGGAGCAGCCCTATATTGGTGGAATAGTGTGACGGTTGGAGTGGATAAAAGAACGATGAAATGGGCTGAGTTTAAGAGAAGGTTCGAGGAAGGTTCATGTCCGTGATGGCGAAGTCTACCTTGCTCAGAAAGTTTGACGAGCTTGAGGAGGGAGAGGTGACTATGTTAGAGTACGCTACAAGGTCTGAGGAGTTGGCAAGGTATGGTTATTCCACTGTGGATACCATGATTAAGAGAAACGAGAAGTTCATTATGGGTTTGAAACCGGAATTGGCCAGGGTACATTACCTCATATCAGGGATCCTTGATTGATGTTGTAGTTGAGATGACTCTAAGACACGAGGGAATGATTACTTCTGTAGAGAAGAATAAGGTGAATGAGATCTAGGTGGGACAGAGACATTAAAGGAAGTTCTTTCCTAAGAAGGAAGCCCAGAAGGGTGGAGCCGTGAAGAAGGGAAAGTTAGAAGATGTCCGTTTTAAGTGCAACAAGAAAGGGCATTTTGCGAATGAATGTTGTTCTGGAGAGGCAAAGAAGGTGACTAGGAAGAAGAATATCAGATGCTTCAACTTCGATCAGATGGGTCATTACAAGAACTAATTCAAGGAGTCTGCTAAGGATGGGAAAGGCAAAACATATGCATCAGAACCGGCTACCTCGAGGCCCATGGCAGAGGAGAGAGGAAAGGTAGTGTTGGTAGGTACGCTTCAGATCCATGGTATATCTGTTAGTGTTCTGTTTGATATTGGTGCATCGCATTCTTTTATATCTCGTTGTTTGGTAGATAAGCTTAACCTAGAACTCTCATACTTAGTTACTTCCTTAAAGGTTACAAATCCGATATGAGGGTATGCAACACTTGGGATGAGATATGACCACCTAGAGTTTGACTTGTTAGGTCATACCTTTGTTTGCAGTTTGCATGTATTTAATTTCATAGGGTTTGGAATTATTTTGGGGATGGATTTGTTAAGTAAATATGATGCTAGGATATTTTTCTAAGATGGGAAAATATCACTTAGACACCCTGATTGTAGAAATCAGATTGTATATACCGTAGAAAACCTAGTTGTGAAGTGAATGCTTTGTTGGATGTTATAGAATTAGAAGACGAGTTGAATTGAGTTTTCGTGGTTTGCGGATGTCTTCGAGCCGGTAGTTGGATTGCCACCAAAACGTGCCATTGAGTTTCAGATAGATTTGGTGCCTGGAGCAGAACTAGTAAGTAGGCTGCCAAGTAGGATGACACCTACAGAAATGAGAGAGCTGAAGGTGCATTTGGTGGATTTGGAAGGCAAGAGTCTTATTAGACCTAGTAGTTCACCTTGGCGAGCAGCCCAGTGTTTGCTAAGAAGTCAGACGGATCGTTAAGATTATGTATCGATTATCATAGGTTGAATGAGAAAACGATAAAGAATTGATGTCCGTTGCCTAAGATTGACGATTTGTTTGATCAGTTGAGTGGAGCAAAGGTATTTTCGTAGTTGGATTCAGCAATAGGTTTCCATCAGCTTAGAGTGGCAGAGGATAGCATTCCTTTGATGGCGTTTAGAACCAGATATGGATCGTACGAATGGTTAGTGATGCTATTCGGACTGACTAATGCACCAGTTTTCTTTGTAGATTTAATGAACTGAACCTTCTGAGACCACCTGGATAGGTTCATATTGGTTTTCATATATGATATTTTTGTGTACTCTAAGGATGAAGGAGAGCATGAAGTTCTTCTTAGAGTAGTGCTCGAAACGCTGGGGCAACATCAGCTGAAGGCGAAGTTCTCGAAGTGTCATTCTGGAAGAACGAAGTGAAGTTTCTTGGCCATGTAGTTTCAAAGAAAGGGTTATAAGTAGATCCAGCTAAGACCGAGGCCGTGAATAGTTAGAAGAGACCAAAACGGCGACTGAGATAAGAAGTTTTCTAGGGTTGGTTGGTTACTATCAGAGGTTTATTAAGGATTATTCGTGGATAGCGACATCAATGATCAAGCTAACTCGAAAGGATGTGAAGTTCGTTTGGACCGATAAGTGTGAGGAGGCATTCCAGAAGCTAAAACACTTATTGACTAATGCTCCTGTGTTGGTTATTCCAGAGGGGAATCGGAATTTGGTGGTGTACACAATGCATGTGGGACTGGATTAGGAGCTGTGTTAATGCAGAGGGGTAGAGTAATTGACTATGCTTCTCGACAGCTTAGACCGCATAAAGTCAGATACCGAACCTATGATTTGGAGTTAGCTGCGGTGATTTTTGCACTGAAGGCGTGGAGACATTATCTTTCAGGAGAAAGGTTCGAGTTGTATACAGATCATAAGTCATTTAAGTATTTGTTCTCTTAGAAGGAGCTGAACTTGAGACAACATAGGTGGTTAGAGTTCTTAGCTGCTTATGATTTCGGTATTGAGTATACACCAGGGAAAGGCAACAAAGTTGCAGATGCACTTAGCAGAAAACATCAGAATGTGGTATTAGCGAAGATAGCTAAGTGGAAAGATTTGGAAGCGTTAGCGACTTGCAAAGTACAATGGAGAACTAAAAGTGGTTCAAGTACAGAAACTGCTTTGTTGTCATGTTTGGAAGTTCGACTAGTTATGATTGGAAAGGTTGCTTCTAAACAACTAAAAAATCCAGTGTTAGCTGAAAGGATCAAAAGGTTAAGAGATGGAATGGAGAGCGATGACTTGAAGGATTTCAATCTTGACCAGAATGACTGGTTGAGAAAGAAAGGTAGGTTATGTGTTCCAAATGTGGGAGACATAAGGAAAGAGGTTTTGGAGGAATGCCATCTTTTGAAGTTCACTATTCATCTAGAAGGAACTAAGATGTATCAGGATATGAAGAGAAGTTTATTCTGGGAAGGATTGACGAGGGAAGTAGGCTTATGGGTGAAATAGTGTTTGAACTGTCAACAGGTGAAAGCCGAATATCAGAAGCCAAGTGGGTTGCTTCAGCCTTTGGACATTCCAGCGTGGAAGTGGGATTCTATTTCTATGGATTTCATTGACGGGTTGCCCAAGTCTAATAAAGAAATGAAAGCATATGGATCATTGTAGACAGATTGGCCAAGAGTGCCTATTTCATTCCAATTAAGTCAACCAGAACGACACCTGTGTTAGCGAAGTTGTTTAAAGAATGTAGTTAGACTGCATGGAATTCCTAGTAGTATAGTGAGTTGTAGAGATTCTTTATTCATTAGCAAGTTCTGGAAGATTCTACAAGATAACTTAAGTACCAAGCTCAAGATGAGTACCGCTTACCACCCACAGACTGATGGGCAACATAAAG
This sequence comes from Allium fistulosum, assembly GCA_030737815.1. Taxonomy (NCBI): domain Eukaryota; kingdom Viridiplantae; phylum Streptophyta; class Magnoliopsida; order Asparagales; family Amaryllidaceae; genus Allium; species Allium fistulosum. The sequence goes on from CM060904.1 coordinate 1,137,762,411, forward strand.
GGTTAACAAAGTCTTGGAGGATTTATTACGAGCTTGTGTGCAAGATTTTGGAGGATCATGGGAAGACCATCTACATCTAGTTGTGTTTTCGTATAACAACAGCTATCAAGCTTGTATAAAGATGGCACTGTTTGAAGCTTTGTATGGAAGGCCATGCAAATCTCTAGTTTATTGGTTAGAGACCGGGGATAGGTTGGTTCTTGGTCCAGATTTGGTTAGAGAAGCTTCAAAAAAGATTGAGTTGATTCGAGCTAGAATGAAGGAAGCTCAGTCTAGGCAAAAGAGCTATGCAGGTAGAAGACGGAAAGATTTAGAGCTCTCTATTGGAGATCTGGTTTTCGTCAAAGTGTCATCGATGAAAGGTGTTATTAGATTTGGGAAGATAGGAAAGTTAGCACCGAGATTCGTAGGACCATTTCCTATTATTGAGAGGATCGCGAAACTCGCGTATAAAGTAAAGTAACCGAATAGTTTGGCAGGAGTCCATAATGTTTTCCATGTTTCTCATCTGAGAAAGTGTGTTAGAGATCCAAACACTACTATAGCACCGACTGTGTTAGATGACTTAGTCATGGAGTCGAATTCGACTATAGTTAGAAAGCTGGTTCGCATAGTCGCGAGAGATGAGAAGAGGCTTAGGAACAAGACAGTCAGATTAGTTAAAGTCCAGTGGAGGGAGGACGAGAGAGACTATACTTGGGAGCCTGAGAGCAAGATTAGAGATGCTTATCCTGATTTGTTTGATGGTATGTTTTACCTTTGATTGTTTTGATGTGTACTTTATCGTAATTTCGAGAGTGAAATTCTTTAAGGACGGGAGTTTGTAACACCCCATATTTTTAGTTATATTATTTAGGATATTTAATTAGTTAAACTAAATAAAATAATGTAAGTTGATTATTAGATTGAGATTTGTGATTAAATAAGAGGTAGTCGTGCCATGTTAAACAAGTGAACTAAAGAATAAAAGAGAATAAAAGGTTAGGAAATATACAAGGGCAATATAGGAATAAGGCACATCCTTATACCCTAAACCCTTAACACCTCAAAACTCACGTTCATTTCATATTCACAAAAGTTTAAGCTAATGCCGGCCACCATTAGCAAGCTCAAGAGAAGATAAAAGCTAAGATTTCAAAAGGAAGAATCAAATCACTCAATGAAGAACAAATCTCACATCTCTAATCACAAAGCTAAGGTGAACAATGACTACATCTCAAGTTTTTAATGGTTTTCGGTTTTAGTATGAAACTCAAAATATTTGCAAATGTTTTTGCCATGTTTTGAATGACAAAATGTATATCTATATGTTGTTGATGATTTATACTACTTCATATAGATTTTGTGATATGTTTTGAGGCAAAAACCCCATTATATGAGATCCAATTGCCTTGCGAGTTTAGATTTAGATCTGAATTGATAATTTAGTGGGTTCAATTTTCATAATTTTCTGAATTAATGTGGATTTTATATGAATTTTCTAGTAAAGAAAATGCTATTTTGGGTTTAAAATTAATTACGGCCAAATTATATTGGATTAGCGTTTGAAATTTATATATGTCGGAAAACATATTGAAAATGATTTACAGAATTTTTTGTAGAATTTTCCTAAGTGTTTTAAGGGATATATAAAATTGTTTAAGGTATGGACTTAAATGTTTTATATATTTATAAGAAGGAGAAGAGGTATTTTGTAAATAATTTAAATTATTATTTTTGAAAATCGGTAGTACTTTTAGAAAAGAAAATTTGCAACCAATAATAATTTGACAAACAAGGCAGGTTAGGTAAAAAGAATTAATTTAAAAAGTCAAATTAGTTTACATACATGCTTTTTCCTATTTCGTTGCTTTCGGCACCAAGCTTCCGACTCCTTACCGCACCTCCATCTCAGTCGAAACCAATGTGTCTGGTATCAATACATTGGTACATAGCGCATTGGACAAAGGCGGAAGGTATTGGGTCGAAACCAGGGGTTCCGAAGGGGTCGAAGCGCTATTTGTTTTTAAATGAAAATGCACTTGCTTTGCTTTCGACGGAATAGCTTTCGACTCGGTTGGCTTTCGACTGGGTTAAATGGTTTCTAAAGAAAGGTTTCGAAATGGTTGCGCCTTTGTTTTAAGTATATGCTTTCGACTAGGTCGAAGCCCTATACTGCCTCTTTTCTACCTTTCAAAGTCAATGGTTTCAGATGGTATACCTTGTTTTAAAACCGAAGCCGCTTCTTAAATGCTTTCGGAAGGTTGGTTTTGACACTGTCACTCCTTTACTTAGGAATAGCTTTTGAAAGGAATGCTTTCGACTTAAATGTTTTATGACCCTTTTCTCTATTGAAGATAAAACCCAAAAGGATTCGAATGGTTTGGTTTCAAATAGTTTCAAAAGATGTTTCCATATGTTTTAAATCGAACCCAAATGCTTTCGAAAGGTTTGCTATTTATAAGGTTTCGATGCTTTTGAAAGGTTTTAAATGAGTGGCTTCGAAGGGGTGGTTCCCCAATGATTTCGAAAGGTTTAAATCAATGGTTTCGAAAGGATTGATAGGGAAGGTTTTCCATTGTTTTCGAAAGGCAATGTTTAAAGGTTTTAAAAGATGGATATCTATGGTTTTATAGCTTTTGTAGGGAAGGTTTTCAATGGATTCGAATGGGTACTTTCAAAGGTTTAAATGTTTCATCAACAAAGACTTGAGTAAAGAATATGTAACATGGCAAGGTGATTTTGAGTAAAGCATAGAGTATATTTTTCCTTATTAAGAATGATTTAAAGGTTCTAATCAATTTGGAAGAAAAGTTTTCAAGGAAAATTTTATGGGTAAAAACCCTATGTAAAATGACTCAGATATTAGAATACAAGATGGGACTGGTATGGGGTCGCACCCTATACTTAAGCTAGTAGCACCTAGCTAAAATAGGTCCAAAATTCTGGTGTGTAGGGCTTTGTCACTAGTAAGACTAAAATTATGGTACACAGAGAAAGGAATGTATTTGTACAGTGTATGTTATTGGTGAGCCCGCAAAACCATTAGGATCAGTGGACCCCGGGAGGAGTAAGTTAGGGATAGACCATCCAGAAGACTTATCTAACAGATGTTAGATCATTTTTATTATATTGTCTGGTAGGCCAGAGTCAACCAAATGTTAGTAGTTAGCTAAACAAAACTACAGTGATCGGACAGATAGTCTATTTGTTACCTAATATGTATGTTTACATAAAGTGCTTTACAGTTTTAACCAGGTTTGTTTGCAAGATTATGACTTGCAAAAGATATGTTTTGAAAGGATATTAATGAGGGAAAACCCGTTCCACTAAGCGGTGTGGTCTCACTTAATATCAAATAACTGAGATGTATAGTATTATTCACACCAGGCTTTATGTCTGACTCGAAATTTATGTTTCCCCTTAAACTCTCGGGTGCTCAAAATTAATTTGAGTAAGCTGAGGGTTGAGGATTTTCAGGTTTTAGTAGGTTGGCGAGTAAATTTTCTGGAGACTAGCAGGAGGCCGACAGATAACTATTTAGGAGTTGCCATTATATTTTGTGATATATTTTCGCTATGCTTAAGTCAAATATGACTATATAGTGACTCTGGTCATCTAAGGGGGAATCTTTATATGTCGCTCTTGGCGTATTTATGTAATAATTATATTTGATCAATGCCTAGGAAATGTTTGGGATTATGTAATTTGAATATGGAACATGTTTTGAAAATGTAATGTGAAAAGTTGTTTTCTTTTAAATCTGTGATTTTGTTTCATATTCATGTGGTGCTGATATTGAATACCATAACATTACCATATTTGGTCATCGAAAGTTAATATTATGGGTGACTGCAGCATCTGTAGCGCTTAGCTTTGGGCCTCCAGATACGGGATGTTATATCCACTTCAGACTTGAATAGATTAGCATGTTTGTACTCGTATGGATTGTAATATGTGCCCTGAATGAACTTGAATATGAATGTCCGATTCTCATACGTCGATAACCGATCCCTAAATTTGAACGTGACTACTTGGCTTAACCATCGACGTGAAATTCGGCTGGAACGGTTAGCGATGACAGTCACTTCAATCGAACTCCCGAGTTTCGCCATAACTGCCATATATTATTGAACTATATTACATTGCACTAAACTGTACTTAGCACGAGGGACGTCTGAATTGGGTTTGCAAAGTTGCCTAGGCGATGGGATCAGTGCTAACCCTTTGCCTAGGCAAGCCTTATAACTTCCACACTTAGGTGGTGTATGTACGCATAGAGAATGGTAGTTGGATTGGATGTCGATCTCCATGTTCGAGCATTTTTCTAATGCATAGTCATTGGCATGAAGCTACTGAGGACGGCGTGTGATGACGGTCACTCTGATCAAACTTTCGGATCTCTTCATGAGCTGACGAGTTCAATAGTGAAGGGCTCTAGACGCTTTGAGCGGTTATCTGCAAATGGACAAAGGTCAGGCTTAGAAGCACATCGAATCAAACGTCAGTAGTGTTTAGCCTCGTGTTACATGCAGCCACATTGCTGGCTCTTGCTTTAAGTTTGAATCTACTTGTGTATTCGGCTAACGCGCTTCCTATTCAATGTACTCGCGGTCTGTTACTCGTTATTTAGGTTGGAATGATAGTCACTCGCCCATGAGCCTGGGCATCGATTCGATGATTCTATCTCTAAGCATCCTTTTGGTCGTTGCCTTGGGTCATTGTAAATACTAGGTATGAGTCATAGTATTGAGCTATCGCGGTCGGTTTTTTGGATGACCTGACTTATACCCTCGATCTCGAGTTGATAAATATACTATATGGACGGTCAAGTCTTGTCCTAGTCGTGTTTATACTCCCACTTAAGCTCCAAAGACTTAAAGTTGATCGATGAATGGTCGGTTCATATTCATCTTGATTCTCGCTTGTGCCCCCTAAGTCAAGGGTAAATGTCGATAAGTGGACAAGCATGTCATATCTATTTTGGCTTTACACTATTTCCCATCGATTCATGGGTTCGAGTTAGTTGATCGAAGGATGAGTCATGCCTATTCTGGATTGTATTCTGGCTTTTCCTTCCCAGGGGAAGACTTAAATGCCCTATTGGGTTTCTGGCATGAGTTGAGTACTAGACAGTTAATCACATCCACTTTTGGTGCAAATGTGGCCATACTCTGGGTGAGGACCTGAAGAATTGACAGTCAACTCACATCCAACCAGTGATTGATGCTCTCCCTGTCAGACCAAGGGAAAGGATTAGTGTGCTGACGGTTGAGTCACATCCATTTTGTATTGCTCTTCTAGTTGGATCATGGTAAGAGTCAACGAATGAACGGTCGCATCACATTCATTCAAAGATGGACGGTAAGTCACGTCCATTTTGATTCATATTCCCCTATCAGATCTAGGGATAGAGTTAGCAAACAGTGGTCGAGTCATGCTCATCTGGTTTCATACTCCTCCAGACGGATCAAAGGTAGGTGATGGAGAATGAATGGTCAAATCACACTCATTCATAGTTTATTCTCATCTCCATGCTCTGGTGATTGAAGCTGTCGATGGACATTTAGCTCACACCCATTTGTAGTTGGTGTGGATCAACATTAACCGTCGATCCGACGGCACGATGTAGAATGTTTGGGTTCATATTGCCCGTCAACCCGGTGACATGATATAGTCGGTCATCCGTGACTTCGGACATCTTTCTGATTGGTTTGGAATTAAGGTCTCCTTGTAGTCATTGCCTTATGTTGTAAAGAACACCAAGCCGAAGCTATAATGAGTCGTCGTAGTCAGTTTTTAGTGGTTTATACTCATGCCCCCAGTTTCGGGTCAGTGGAGTTAGTTCTTAGATGGTCGATTCTCATCCATAGTATGTTTATACTCCTTCTATCGACTTCAGGTCAGAGTTTATGGAATAGTGAGTGGTCGAACCACACTCATCTATTTGATTATACTCATATCCGCACTTTGGGATTAGAGTTTGTTGGCGGGTGGTCGAATCGCACCCAATTTGTGGTTATACTCCAGTCCACACTCTGGGGATTTTGAATTATTCTGGAAAATGGCCAAACCACATTTTCCTTAGTCATTTCTTCCGCCCCCAAGTCAGGGGCGGAAGTCGAAGAGTGTTTGGTCGTATCACATTCACTCTTGCTTAGAGTTCTTCACATCGAATCGTAGGAAGGAGCTGTTTAGCGGATGGTCATATCACATCCATTTTGGTATTTATACTCTAGTCTGCGTTGGGGGACCAGAGTTGGTCGATGGACATCTGAACCGCATCCATCTTTTCTTTGTGTTTATACTCCGGTTCGCACTTGGGGGACAGAGTTTTTCGATGGGTGGTCAGTCATACCTATTTGATGTTTATACTCCTGTCCGCGCTCCGGGGACCAAAGTTGGTCGATGGACATTAGAACCGCATCCATCTTTTTGTGTTTATAGTCCAGTCCACGCTCCGGGGACCAGAGTTTTATGATGGGTGGTCAGTCGCACCCGTTTTTGATTTATACTACACTTGTCAAGTCAAGGTAAGAGTTGTCAAATGAACAGTCGAGTCATGTTCATTCATAGGAAGGAATTCTGCGCCCAGTGTCGAGGACAAAAGTTGGCGAGTGGAGGTTGATTCACGTCTACTTGATGATTAAGCGATGGATGGTCAGACCACAACCATGGTGCATGCTTAGGTTGGACAGTCAGGTCTCATCCAATTTGTTTCATACTCCTCCCGCAAGTCAAGGGAGAGAGTTGTTGGATGGACGGTCAAGTCACATCCACCTTACGTTGTAGTCATGTTCTCGTTTCGAGGGCCATAATTGATGAGTAGATGGTCAATCACACCTACTTTAAGTCGATCTCCCAAACTGCCTACTATGTCCAGGGCAGGAGTTAATGTGTGGATGGTCAAATCACATCCACTTTAGTTGGACCTCGGTTTTGCTAAGCTTCGGGAGAGGCATGAGTATTTTGGAGAACTTCAAATATGAGCTGGGGAGTGGATGGTCATGTTGCATCTACTCCAAGTGTTTCTCCAGTCTTTAAGTCAAGCGCAGAGGTTGATGAGTGGACAGTCAGTCGTGTCCACTTTGTATTAGATTCTGACCTTGTCGGGCTCTAAGTAAGGCATAGATGTTCTGTCATAATTAAAGCACGGAGTAGGAATTGGATGGTCGAGTCACATCCACTTTCCATTTCAAGTCCTTGCCCTAAAATTAGGGGCATATGGTAGCTGATGATCGGTTGAATCAAGCTCGTCGTGATGATCCTCCAAAAGTCCGATCATGGTCCATGGAGGTTAGTTAGTGCCCAACTCTAAATACGTGGTCATCTGCATCGTCTGGAAGTAGTTTAGTTCAAGTTGTTCGTAGTTCACAACATAATTTAAATTGAAACTATCCTTATTGATAAGTGAAGCAACATCGTATGCTCGCTATTCCACTTTGCCCCAACCCTTCTCAGCTGGAAGTCGACCGTAGATGGTCCAATTGATAATCAAATTTCCTTATTGATAAAGGTCAAATGTTCCTTGCCTGCCATTCTGCGGGGCTTGCACATATTGTTGAACTTTCCTTTCTGGATCAGCTCTTCGATCATATCTCGGAGGTATCTGCAACTGCCGGTGTTAAGACCATGTGTATCTTGAAATATAAAACATTTCCTAGATTTCTTTTGGGTTTCGGTGGACTCACTCGAGGCTAATTTCTAGTACTGCTCCGAGTCACGAGTCTCCAAGTAGATGTTTTCGAGTAAATCATCCAAAGGTGCATACAAGTCGAATTTTGGGATTCTGGGTCTTCTCTTAGAATTTTGAGTCCTTATCTAAGGCCTCAATGCGACCCTCGCTTTGAATTTCTTCGGCCAATGGGCCTGCATCGTTTTTTCTCTTAGTCCGCTCTACCTCCTCCTTGCTAAGGTTCTGGTTGACTTTGTAACAGAAATGATCCAAGGTCGTAGGAGGCTCTCCAGCTTACCAGTCGTCAAAGTCTATCATGGATTCAATCCCCCTTATCAACGATCAGTATGATATTCTCACTAGGATTTCCCACTTTAATGACGACAACACTGAATCTCTACGGGAATCTTTGAGCGGCTCGCCTGTTGCTTGGACTAAATTGGATAATGAAATCACACCCTTGGGGCGAGTTGCATGCATCCGGGATTGCTAGACAAACTTCCGAGCCAATTGATCAAATGAGAAGATAAACCCTGGTGGTAATCGTATAAACCACATGATCGCTACCCCTTTGAAGAATATGGGAAAGCATCTACATTCAATGGCATCCATCGCTCTGGCAGAATCCATGTGCCACTCCTTCTTCGTGAGATGCCGTCGGGGGTCTGTATTCCCATAATACGCCGGCATGGTCGGCACATTGAATCCCCTCAGATATTCTGCATGCCGAATGACTTCGATGAATAGGTTTTGACCGGGGGAGATGCTCCAATAGTCGAAAGTCCAATTTGTTTTCAAGTTACGGCTACTTGTAATGCTTGTGAATGTTGAACGTATGATTGTCCAACGCTTAATGGTTGAGAACGCCAATCGAATGGCGAATCGGTTAGGATGGGGTCGTAGATCGATGATGATCCCCAAACTTTCATCTAGATTGGTGCGAAGAATTTAAGGTAGTAAGGAAGGTGTCTTGAGGTTGCACACCAAGTTACAAGTCATTTGGAGTTCGTATGCTCGAGTTATGAGCAAAACAAGATGGGCCGGTACTGACGGATTGGTTATAATTTACTTGGAGCGCGACTTGAGAAAATTTTCTATTTTCTTAGAAGCAGCCCCTGGTTCGCTTGGAGTTATATTGGTGTTTAATTTGGGTCTTACTTCGGGTCAGCCCTGAAGTGAGTTTTTCGATAGACGTTTTGACGATATTTGATGGTTTTTTATGACTACCACTCATGACTCGACGATGGAGGTTCCATAATGATAAGTGATGACTTTGGTGATGGATAGCTATACTTTGGGATGGCATAATAAGTGGCGTGGGGCATCATCACATAAGCCGTCGTACCATAGCTGCCAAATTAGGCATTTGGAAGTTGGTCAGCTGAGAGCTATCGTAATATACCCTAGATGCATGATCAGGCAACCGATCCCACTTTGTGTCATATCACCTTGGTTCTCTAGCCTTTGGGATTACCATTTGAGTAGCAGTTTCTTGTCTATTCCTTAGCTGCAATTTAGCAGCTATCGCATGATCCCCTATGCATCGGTCAGTCACATGACGTAAGGGAAGTTGATAGAATGCACCATCTTTAAGTGGAGATTTTTTTTAAATTAATCGATCCCTTCCTTCTTCACTTTGCCGATCCCTTCCTTCTTCACTTTGCCGATCCGATCCCTTATCTACCCCAATCTCCGTCAAAATCAAAGTCGCTGCCTTATACAACCTTGTTTCATATTGGAAGTGATGAAGGGGAGAAGCGGTTAAAGTATAGTATCAGTTATTTAGGAGTATGGAGGGATCAATCAAGATGGAGTATAGAGGGATCGGTCATTTTGGAGTATGGAGGAATCGGTCATTTTGGAGTACAGAGGGTTCAGTCATTTTCGAGTATGGAGGGATCAGTCATGAAGAGATTGGTTCTAGACCCCAAGAAAGAGGGATCAGATACGATCATTTTTTGAACGTGGATATATCCAATTTTCTAGTGTAGTGGAGCTGTAGCGAATAGAGAGCTCAATCTCATATGGGATCGGTTGTAGTTGAGTGTGGTGTAGGGACTATTAAACAAGGGTTCGACTGTGGATGAACGTCACATAAGGATCGGTCGAATAATGCTGGTGGAAGGATCCAATTAGTTGACATGTGACAAAATGATGGGATCCCCACAAGGATGAATTGCCTTGGTGAGGGATCGAATGTGATCCCTCCATCTAGGCATACTTAGCCATTTTTGTCTCTGTTAACCTGACTGTGTACTTCAACATCTGATCCTATGAACTTGCATATATAAGTGAACTCGATCCCTACCAAATCAACACGAACACATGGGCAACCCCGAACATGAACACTAGCATCATCATTTCCTTCAACAACATGGGAAGTAGACATGGTTGCTCCAAAAATGGCCGATAGTCTCCTTATAGATCTCTTTTAAATCTGACTAGAATAAAAAACTTGTTGGTAGAAAGCTGGATCTATATAATGAATATGAGAATCCACAAGTAGATGATGAGATCCAATCAAGTTGAGAATTCAACTCTCAGTGAAAGCACGAAAATGTTTGCACCAAAAATTGGACGAACACCTAATAAATATTTTGCAGAGTAATAAATGAAGAATATTAAATGTAAAAAGAGAGAATATAGCAGTAAAGCAATAAGAAATAAGAAAATAACAAAGGCACGGTAGTTTATAGTGGTTTGGCGTTGTTTGCTTACGTCCACTTTCAAGAGATAGCTTTATTAATCACTTTATAAACTGAGTACAAGAGGAATCAGATGAAAATCCTTAGTTACAAAATAATACAAAGCAACAAGCAGCGTAAAGGTCCTGAAAATGAACGATCAAATCTGTATTTATAGGGGAAGACGACGAAATATCTCCCTGAAAATTCAGCAGAAGGCTCTCCAGATCCACATGGGCCTACATGAGGGATCACATGATCCAAATCCCATGAAATAAGGATCTGGCCGATCCTTAGGATTGATGATTTTGGGGATACGATCCCTACGGGAGCTTCTCCATGTTGTATTATGCTTAGCCTCTAAGTTTCATGCCAATTAGATCAGTGGAACTTGAGTTATTTATCAATCTTTGCTGCAACATGCGATGTTGTCTGATTTAGGCCAATCCCTCTAGAGGGAAGAGGGATGATCCCTCTTTCTTATGCTTTTTAGGGTTCGATCCCTAGGGTGGACTTCCTAAGGTCCCCTCTTCTTGTTCCCAAAGTTTCAAATGTATTGGACTTCTGGATTTTGAGATATCGATCGTTTTCCGTTGAGTTGCGTTGTTGGGTTAAATAAGATCTGATCCCTTTTATACAATCCCTTTCATATGATCCATTTTTTACGATCCCTTTTACATGATTCCTTTCTTAGGTGAAGTTATTTGCCCATAACTTGAGCATACAAACTCCAAACGACTTGAGATTCGAAATGTATCCTCATGGGCCTTCCTTGTCACTTTATATCGATCTCACCCAATTTGGAACAATATTGAGGATATGTACCGATTCCCTAGGGAAAGGGATATGCACCTATCCCCTGGTTGAGGGAGGTACTAATCCATACTTAGAAATATTCTGGAGAGTCTATCTCTTGGCCTCGGTTGATTGTCGCTTCGCTTCATATCTATCTGGGCTGCCTTCCTCGATGATCGTCCAGTCTAACTTGTCCATTCAGTCTGAATATAGCCGGACCAAAAGGCCGGATAACACTTACCATGAAGCCGAGAATGTTTCCATATTAAATTCTAAAAGATCACGTGGGGATTGAGTTTTATTTTGTATTTTCAGAGAATTTCAAACATCTTGGCTAAGTCTGAAACATGACTTTCAGATTACTATGACTTGACTAACATATCATCAACATATACTTCAACATTCTGGCCTATCTATTTTGCAAACTTCTGATTGGCTAACCTCTTATAGGTAGGTCCCAGAATTTTCAGGCCAAAAGGCATAACATTTTAGCAGAATAATCCCTTGTTAGTCATGAAGCTGTTATGTTCTTCATCCGACTTAAACATCAAATTTGGTTATACCCCGAATACGCATCCCTTAACAAAAGTAGTTAATGTCCACAGGTGGCATCAAATAATTGATGTATTCTCGACAAAGGAAAGGAATCCTTTGGGAAAAATTTATTAAGTCTGTAAAATCAATGCATGTTCTCCCCCTGCATTTGGCTTTTTCACTAATACTGTATTAGCAATCCACTTTGGATATTGGACTTATCTTAAGTGTTCCTTAACACATTTTCGACTTCTTCTTGAAGTGCGGCATATCGAACTTTATTAAGAGGTCGACTTTTTTGCCTTTTAGGGTTATGCTTCGATCTATTTTCGAAGAATGACAAATTATCAAAGTTCATTTCCGATCATATCGTCATGTGACCATGCAAACACTTCTAGACTATTTTAAAGAAATGCAACTAATTACTCTCCGACTGATTGTAAAGACTTGTATTGTACGATTTGGAGAATCGTAAAATATTATTATTTAATTAATTTGAGGTCGTATGACTCTATAACTTGGGAAATGGCTACCAAGGACAATTTCCATCCCTAGAATTTTTGTTGGATAGTTTTGACCACGAAAATCTTGTAAAGCCAATAACCTTTGATAGAAGCTGAATTGGGATTTAAAACCACTTCCATTAGACTGGGATGATGATTTCTCTTTTCGTAAAGTAAACATAATAGGGAACTAGACTTAATTTTTAGGAGACATGGCCAATTTAAGTTTGACTACTACTGGCCAGATTAGTAGGTAATTAATTAGGCTCATACAGAAGCACATTAACGTATTTCTTGATTCGTAGCTGATTGGAGATGATGGGAAAGAACTAATCACTTTTCCACTTCTCGAAAAAAGTCTAAACCTCCTTAATATTTTTTTCATCAAAAAGCTCCTCTTTTCCATAGTTTAATTAGCTAAAAATCATCATTAGAAAGTAATTAGCAAGGGAAATCTCTAAATATACTATTTGGCTATATAGGTAACCGTGCCACTACATCTCGGATTTTAAGGAATTATCATGTAATTTTGGTGCTAAGTGAGTAATATTACCTCTCTCACTTTATTATGCATGTAAATATGGTTAAATTATGATTTTTAAGATGATTTTCGAAATTAAATGGTTTTAAAACTTAGATCTAGTATCAAAAACACCTTATACCAATGTTTAAAAAGACATAATTGAGTTTTGATATGTTTTATACCATTTACCAATCGCTTTTGTTAATTTTTAGAAATCTAGCGATTTATGTTAGTAAATTGTGTTTAGATGATATGGAATGGTGTTTGATTTTTGGATGAATTGTTTGATGTGTTTGCTAGTTATTTTGTAAGTTAAGAATATGATACGTTGTTTCATACAAATGACCCAAAAATTCTCGGTACGCGATGAAATTTGGATATGATGTGCTTGAAGCAGTAAAGAGTCTACACAAAAAAATTCAAGTGATTTGGAGTTGATTTGATGGTCTAAAATTTGGTCGTCAAATTAGATTGGTAGGAACCAAAAATGTGGTCGGGGTGTTGTCACGGGGAGGATTGCTTCAAGTTTGGAGGCCAAGAACTTTAGGTTATGCCAAGCAAATTATTATTGGGACCGTGTTATTTTGGGCATGCAAAGATTAAGTCAGTAATTGGATGATGCTTCGAGTGAAAGCAAGATGTACTTTGGGTCTTTGAGCCACTAGCTTTCGGATTAGCCACAGAAACTGAGATGATGTGCATTAAGACTTAGCCAAATTCTAAAGGGGCAAAAGAGTTTGGTACCGATTACATGAGCTTCGAGGAATGGGATAGGTTCTAGGCTATTGGGCTTCGAGTTGGTGTAGAGGCAAGGCAGGATGAAGTGTTGGAGTACATGGCCAACTTTGGGTCGACTGAACATTGTCAGTATCGATCATGTTAGTGGTTGACAAATTGAAATGTGGCTATGGGGACATGTATGCGGTGTCTCGGTATTTGTGCACGTATGTTCAATCATTCAATGTTCATTTTCGATGGTTGCAACGCAGTGAAGATCGTGAGAACAAGGTGAAGGCATGATGCATCGATGTGGTGGCTTTGAAACTTTGATATGTTGGTTCTACAACCGATGTGGATGTCCAGAAAGGTTCCGCTAATGCCGATAATTGTGACTCGATCGACGGAGTCATGATGATGATAATTGTAATGACCTGCAATTTTTAACATCTCAAATGTGAATATTTAATTTATTTAAATATTCAAATTTGATTCGAACGTGATAAATAATAATAAAATATATTTATAATAAAAAGACTCGATTTTTATGACGTACTTTTAATTGAATTTATAGTATTTTTCGATAATTTTTTAATTTGAAAAATATTTAAATTAACGTTTGACGTATTTTTCGGCAACGTTGGCATTTTTGTAATTTCCTATAATAAGATAACTGGTTTATTTTATTGTTGTTTTGTGATCCTGTCGTATCGTTGTGCGCCATCGTATTTTTATTTCTATCGTTCGTGGTTCGTATTCAAACAAATTGGTGTGTAGCGAAGTGTCGGAAAGTGTAAAATAAACTAAACACTACCCTTATACTTTTCTCCATTTTCCTTTTCTGTCTTTTACTTTTCATTTCCCTCTTCACCCTCTTTCTATTTTCTTTTTATAGTAAAGAAACAATGGCTCTCTCCATTTAAAATTCAAAATCAAATTAATTATTCAATGAAAAATTAAGAACTTGGATCCGTTGAGTTTGTTTACTATTAGCTTCAAATCCACCTAGGTTTGGTCGAGTGCGGCATTGATTTGGGATGGAGCAACGTAAATAGGCAAACTAGGGTTTGAGTTTGTGTGAGTTATAGGCGACAATAGGCTTCAGGGAGGGTTTCATCGTGTTTCTCGTGTGATGTAGCATCTAGGGGCCAAATTTGGGGAGGTGCGGTCATGGGAGTCAAAATGCAACAGTTTTGGTCGTAGAGAGGTCAGCTTCATGTCGGGAAACATTAGGGGAGGTCGAGTGTGATGATTTTGGATCCAGTAGGGAGGGTGAACGACGTGCATGGCATTGGATGGGTTAGGTGTGTATCGTGTACAAGAATGCACGATTTGGGAGAGAAGAAGTATCAAGGTGAGGGTAATTACTTAATTAAAGTGATTAATGTAGTTAATTGTTTTAAATTGATTCAAAACTTATAAATTAATAAATTCTTCATACGAGGTCCAACCGAAACACGGTCTTTTTCATTGTTCTCATAAGAGCGATACCTAGGCACTGGAATAAATTTCTTCAAATTTGGAGCAAGTAGAATTTTGAGCTAAAATCGAATGACGTTCGATTTTAAATCGAATCGGAACGCTTAAGCGTCCGTTGGAATTTTGTTCGGTTATCTCACATTTGGATGAATACTATATGATGTATAGTAGATATACATTATTGTTTTTGTGCTTGAATGATTTGCTGGTTTGGTTTGGTTAAATTTCCACTTTGAACAGCAAATGACATATAAAATGAAATATAGAGAACTTTGTAGAGGAATCCGGATTACTCACCATTGTTTTTTTTAATTTTAGTTATATGCTTGTTATATAATTGTTGAATGCTAAAAGTTTAGTAGTTGGCCATATTGGCTATGACATTGATATATGTTAAAATTTGAACCTTTTTAGTGATAAATATAGTAATAGCATTAGTTAAGTACTAGGGTAACTATTGGCTTCATTTTAGTATTTTGGAAATACTATTGGTTGTCGTTTTGATTTGGAATGGTTTTAATTTGAAGAATGATTTTAAATGTGACTTTGGGAATTTTAGATGGTGTTTTGTTTAGAAAAGGTTTTTGGAACTTCTCTGTTTTACTTCAACTTTTTTGATAGTCTCTTCCAATTTATGTGTAAATATTAAAAGCATCTCGAAAAGTATTTATTGTACAAAAGGTTAATTTAATAATGAATGTTTATGTTAAAGAAAACTAGGAAATTTTCTTTTATAATAATGTGATTCTATTTTAAAAGAAAATAGAAATATTTTGGAATTAAAATTTGTGAAACGTTTTATATAAAATGTTATATAAAAAGATAGATTTTTAAATGGTATTTTATAAAGATAAAAGAATAGAATTTAAATAGTGTTTTATAAAAAGGAAAAAATATATCATTTTGATAAATTGGAAAATAAATCACATTTGTGGATTTATAGTAATATAAGAAGTTTTATTAATTAATTTAGAGATTTATAAAAGGAATTTATAAATAAAAATGAGATTTATAAAAGGAATTTATAAATAGAAAGGAGATTTATAAAATGAAATTTTATAAAAAGAAATGAGATTTGATTTCTATAAATGATGATTTTAAATTATGGTGCTATGAAAAGTTATTCCTTCCATACCTAACACTAAATTCCGAGGTAAGGAAACTCATCCCTATCCTGAGAGTTAAGAATGTGTGACGACCGCCCATGACCCCTGCACCGAATCTAGAGAAAGTGCGCTGTAATGTGTGCCAGGCAACCATGGATGATTGTCAGGGTAAATTAAAAACGACAGAATCTATCGTATTACTCACGGCACATGGACAAAATACAATAGAACATATGTATAGTGAAGCTTTACAGAATAAAATGTCATCATATAAAACTCCATAATAGTTGAATACAAACATCCAAATAGTCAATACATCAAGCCTCACTACATAACACTCAGAGATTATACAAACAGCGGAACATCCAGTACATATAAGAAGATAATATGCAACCCTCCAGCTTGTCTTCGGTATCAGCATCGTGAAAAGAGAACAGCACCTGTCACCTGCTACCTAGTCTGCCCGTCCCAAAATGGACGAACAGCCCAAGGCAATAAGAGTTAAAACATAAAGCCTTGAGTCAGACAACAGTCTTAGTGAGCAGTAAATTAACTAACAACATACCAAAAGAACATAAAGGAAAAGGAATAGGAATACAACCCTCCCACTCCAACCTCATTCTACAGTGATAGCCCCCAGACACACACTAAGCAGAAGCAAACATAGCAGAGCATACAATTTGAAGTAAAGTAATTATCACTCGAGTCAAGGGCGATGTTTTCCAAGCACAAACCCCCAAGGCCTAAACCAAGATCAGATAAGCACCCGGAAAACACTGCTCTTGAGACCGAATGACGATACAACCAAACATCCATGACTCTGGCTATCACTGTTATCATTGCTTCGATATCACCGTTAATTGAATGACCGGCACATTCTTTCAGCCGTCCGTCAAGGGCTAATGGAAACCCCGGTTCTAGACATAACTCCCGCACGTCGTCGCAGCCCGTGCCTAGGACTATCGAATCTGCCCAGAGTACTCGACCATCAACAGTTGGCCGTTGGGACTATCGAATCTGCCCAAACGTACTCTTGCTTAGAGCATGCTAGAACCTTCAACAACGATGCTATCCAAGCCTCCTAGTCATCCTCCTTGGCGACTCTTTCCATACTAGCTCAAGCGCCTCTCAAGCATCCATTACCCTTAACTCGAATCATATCACCGAGTTACCAACGTGCTTGGAATGATCCCGTCTGGATTAGACCAAGACTATCTCATATCATACTTCACTTCATCACATCCTCGCAAAGTCTCATCTCAACATCATCATCATCGAATCTATGCATAAGAGCTGTGGTGACCCTCACTCTATAACACATAGTTTTTTTTAACTTTAATAACTTTCAAGAGGCCTTCACCACTAAACCCCAATCCTTTTATATTTGAATATTTATGTAATTTCCAAATATTTTTCCCAAGACCCTGGTTTTACCAATATAATCATATCAGTGTACAAACAAACTAAGTCAATTATATATTTGATGATATACAATTGTTTCTTTATTATTATTATATATTTTTTTTATCAGAGGGAATCTAAATCAAAAAGAAATTAAAATACCATACGAGCTATTGACATAGCCACTTATTTCTTATCTAAGTCTTGTTCTACTGCCATAGGTGCACTTTGACAAATACTAACACTTATATATATATATCTTGCCTAGATAACTCTATTTGACACTCACATAGCATTTACTTGATCTCATGATAGTTATCAAAGTTGATAATAATTAATAACAATAAGTTGGATCGACTAAAATCGATAAATCTTGGAAATTTACTCGAAAATAGACAAATTTGGCAAAATCAGCAGTTCAGACGTCTAAATTTTTAGGACAGACGTCTAAATTGGATCTTAGACGTCTAAATTTTTATGACAGACGTCTCAGAGTGTCTAAAATTGAAACAGAGAGTAGAAAACATTTTGAACTAAGTTCAGACGTCTAAATTTTTATTAACAGACGTCTAAATTCAATCTCAGACGTCTAAATTATTATGACAGACGTCTCATTTGATCTTAGACGTCTAAAATTGTTGATAAGTTTTCTCAGAGGTTAAACTTGAATACTCAATTACTTATAAATTTCCAGAATTCGTGCATATGCAAGTATCACTTACCTGCCATGCACAAATTCATCTCACTTGAATATTCTACTAAATTCTTGAGTGTTCATTAAAAATCAATCCCCTTAGCTTATTAATTTCCATAAGGCAAAACATAAGCAATGAAAATCAGAGTTCAAATATATATGTATCCATATCAAATGTATATGACATGTCTAACCCCTTATTTTTCTCCAAATCAGACATTCATAAGATAAATTTAGTAGTTATCAAAAACATCATCAATGATCACTCATAACAGGTTTTGATTAAGTACATATCTTCAACTCAAAATACTTAAAAGTTTCCTAAAAGTAACTTCAATTGCAGAAAATAAAATGTGCCTAGTGATTTCATTACAATGCATCTGCAAATTTTAAAAACAAGTCTCTCTCTTATTTATACTAGCAGCCAATGCCTTCTCTACTCATCAAGCCAACTTCAATTTCCTGCAAGCAAATCATTTAGCTGCCCCAAAGAATTTTTGAGACACCCAGATGATTGCAAGGGCAACCAAAAGGGTCAGTTTTCACTGGTATGAGCATTTATCAATTTTGTATACATATTCATGATTTTAAAACATAATCTTGCAGTGTCTTCCTAGTTTAACAGATGTTTATACTTAGCATGTTTTGGTTCATACAAGGTAATACAAAAACACATTCATCTATTCAAACAAATACACAGCAAACAGTAAGGATAAGCATATGTATAATTCTTGATTTATTCTCCCCAAATCTAGATAAATAAACCCAAGTTTCATACTCCAAATTTTCACCCAGCAACTAATCAATGAACAAGTTTAACTTGATTAATTTAACACCATATCTGGATATTTATAACCCAGATTTTTAAACCCCTGTCCCCATTTATTTTATGGTCTTTAACTCCTTGTCAATTGAATACTATGTATGCATTGTGAAGGAAACTCCCAGGTTGTTTAAATTATTCCAACACACAAAGGCCTCAGGGTGCAGTTGCACCATGCATATACTTGCTTCCACCTGAAGTAAGCAAATTATTGACTAACTCCCAAGTGACCAATTTAGTTTTTCTTTCATTCATATTTCAGAAAGATATAACTGCTTGTATATTTTTCTGATTCAACCCCATGTTCCTCTGTTTAATCTATATTCATGTTTAATGATACTAAGATAGAACAAGAATGCTCCAATCATGTTAGCACCAAAAGCCCACTTACAGATTAATACTCCAAATAAACATAAAAAATGCACAAACAAACATCCATATCACCCATAACAAAATTAATTCAGAGATTTGAATGTCTCATAATATTTTAGGCTGCCTGCAATAGGACTTAATGCCATTGCATACAAAGGATAAGTACTCACATTATGTTTTTCCTTTCACTGCTTTAATCTTTTGAACAGCAAATCCCCCAAAGCCCCAAGCTAGTGTTTCTCCTAGTTTATTTTTATCTTTGTTTTTGATCCGAGAGAATGATGTTTTTGGCCATGTGCAGTTATTTATAAATCCATTCTAGGGTTTAAGAAAATGGGTAATTCTCCTAATACCCTTAGCTGTTCATGCATACATCTCATTCCTGTGTGGTCCTAAATGGGAAATGTACACATCAGGTTACTTTAATTGGTTATTTTAGGAGTTGAACATTTTAAACACTGTATGTTATTTTCATGTTTCTATTTTGTTCATGCCATATGCATGTGATCCTTTATTCATTTCTTTTTATAAGTTTAGAGAATCTGAAAATCTCCTTTGTACACTTAAATTAAAAATCACATATACTATGCTAATTATTTCTGGCACAATTATAAGACTTATAAACCTTTTTATTAAACTTCATTTTATTTTACCTATATATATAAAACAGAAAATGCCCCATATATATATTAAATGTATATATTTTTATTTTATTTTATTTTAGGGTCATTACATACCCTCCCCCTTAAAGGAATTATGTCCCCATAATCTCACCTATTTTCTCCAATTAAAAACACTAACCCATAGCCTGTTTTAACTCCATAACCCCATACTCATATTTTATGGAAACAAACAATATATAAATATATTTAGAAAAATTATCTTAGGCTGCTTAAACATACCTCTCCACCAGTAAACAAATTGGGGTATTTAGCCCTCATTTTGTCTTCAACCTCCCATGTACAATCATTAGTGTCCAAGCTCCATTGGATTTTCACCAGTTTGATCACCTTGTTCCTCAACTTTTTCTCTTCCCTGGCAACTATCCCTACTGGTTCATTTGTATAAACCAGATTTTTCTGGACTTGAACTTGAGTAGGTGACTCCAGAATTGCTCCTTCATCATGCACCCATTTTCTCAATTGAGAAACATGAAATACAGGATGCACACCACTCAACTCCTCAGGTAACTTAAGTCTGTAGGCCATAGCACCAATTCTCTGCATAATTTCATATGGTCCTACAAATCTTGGTGATAGTTTACCAGATTTTCCAAATCTGAACACTTTCTTCATTGGTGATACTTTCAGAAAAACATGCTCTCCTACTTCAAACTCCATTGGCTTCCTTTTTCTATCTGCATAAGACTTTTGTCTTGATTGTGCTGCCTTCATTCTATGCCTAATCAATTCAATCATGTTGGAAGTTTCTTTAACGTGATCTGGCCCCAACATTACACCCTCTCCTGCTTCCAACCAACAGGCAGGAGACATGCAAGGTCTCCCATACAAGGCTTCAAAAGGAGCCATTCCTATATTTGATTGATAGCTATTGTTGTAAGTGAATTCTGCCAAGTGGATATGATCCTCCCAATTACCCCCAAAATCAAGCACACATGCTCTAAGTAAATCTTCCAATATTTTATTCACTATCTCTGTTTGCCCATCACTTTGAGGATGGTAGGCAGTGCTTAAACAAAGTTGTGTTCCCATTGCTTCTTGGAAACTTTCCCAAAATCTTGAGGTGAACAAAGTGTCTCTATCACTTACAATAGTCTTGGGTATACCATGTAACCTCACCACTTCTTTAATGAACAATTGTGCAAGCTTAGATGCATTCCTATCTGACCTGACAGGGACAAAGTGAGCTGATTTGGTTAGTCTATCAACAATTACCCATATACTATCATTGCCTTTCTTAGTTCTAGGTAAACCATCCACAAAATCCATGGAAATGCTTTCCCACTTCCACTGAGGTACCTCCAAAGGTTGCAACATGCCAGAGGGCTTTTGGTGGTCTGCTTTAATTTGTTGGCATGTGGAACACTTTGCCACATATCTTGCCACTGCTTGCTTCATTCCTGGCCACCAGTAGCCTCTTTTTAAATCATGATACATCTTAGTACCACCAGGGTGTATGGTGTACCTGGTCTTGTGATGCTCATTCATGATTTCTTCCTTCAATTCTGCAATGTTTGGCACACAAAGTTTATCATTTTTCCTCAAATAACCTCGGGAATCTATTTTAAAATTCTCTGACTCAATGTTATTTAATAACATTTCTTTCTTCTCCTTTAGACTTTGATCTTGATCTTGCATGCTGCCAACTTTCTCCACCAGATTAGACTTCACTGTGATTATCCCCAGTGTACCATACTCCACCATATCACCATGTTCTTTAAAATTCACTACATCCTTGCTGTATATATCTGCCTCCCCAAGCACTGCAAGATTTTTTAACTCATCAATCATCAAACTGGCTAATCTAACATGATTTCTGCTCAAAGCATCAGCTACTCTATTAGCTTTTCCAGGAGTGTACAATATATCTAAATCATATGCAGCTAGAAACTCCAACCACCTTGCTTGCCTCATATTTAAATCTTTTTGAGAAAATAAATATTTCAATGCTTGATGATCTGTGAATAATTCAAATTTTGCCCCAAGCAAATAATGCCTCCATAGTTTCAGTGCAAACACTATTGCAGCTAATTCTAGATCATGAGTTGCATATTTGGTTTCATTGGGTTTAAGCTGTCTTGATGCATATGCTACTACCTTGCCATGTTGCATAAGCACTGCACCTAACCCAGATCCACTAGCATCAGTGTATACAACCAGTCCTTCATTTGCTTCTGGGATTTGTAGGACAGGAGCTTCCACCAATGCTTGCTTCAATTTCTCAAAAGCTTGTTCGCACTGCTCAGTCCACACATATGGTTGGTTCTTCTTGGTTAGCTTGGTCATTGGTGCAGCTATTCTTGAAAAATCCTTGATGAACCTCCTATAATACCCTGCCAAACCTAAGAATGACCTCACCTCAGTCACTGTTTTGGGCCTACTCCATGTTTGAACTGCAATGACCTTGCTTGGATCTACACTTACTCCCTGCTGTGACACTATGTGTCCTAAGAACTTTACTTCTTGTTGCCAAAATGCACACTTTGAATACTTGGCTTTTAATTCATGTTCTCTAAGTCTGGATAATACTAAATGTAGGTGCATAGCATGATCATTTTCTGACTTTGAATAAATTAGTATGTCATCTATAAATACCAAGACAAACTTATCCAAAAAGTCTCTAAAAATTCTATTCATCAAGTCTACAAAATAGGAGGGAGCATTGGTCAAGCCAAATGGCATTACTAGAAATTCATAAAGGCCATACCTTGTATTGAAGGCTGTGTACTCAATGCTTTCCTCTGCAACTTTCATTTGGTGAAATCCAGAGGCTAAGTCTAGCCTTGAAAATATTTTAGCTCCATGCAATTGATCGAATAGATCATCTATTCTAGGCAGTGGGTACTTATTTTTGATAGTTACCTTGTTTAAATCCCTGTAGTCTACACACAACCTCATTGTTCCATCATGCTTCTTAACAAAAAGCACTGGGGAACCCCAACTGGAACTACTTGATCTTATGAATCCTTTCTCTTCTAATTCTTCTAGTTGATGTTTTAATTCTACCAACTCTTTTGGACCCATTCTATAAGGCTTCTTAATGATTGGATTTGTTCCAGGAATTAATTTTATTTTAAATTCAACTGGTCTGTTTTGAGGAACTCCCTTTACTTCTCCAAACACATCTATATATTCATTTACTATTGGGATTTCCTCTACCTTTAATTCCTTTTGAACTTCATTAATACTCCAGATTTTATTAAAACATGTATTCTTTGCTATTTCACTTAAGATGGTAATTCTTTTGCCTTCATTTGTTTCCAAAGAAATAGTGAGGTTTTCTAAATTTAAAATTGCTTTATTTCTCATTAACCAATCTACCCCCAAAATAATCCCAATACCAGGATGATTTAAGGTATATAGATCTGAATTAAATTCATAACCCCCTATAATTAATTTCAGACCCATGCACTTCATCCCCAACATGCAATGACTCCCTATAGGACTGTGTACAATTAAGGGCTGATTAATAGAAACACAAGCAAGTGTTAGCTTCTTTACAATTTCCAAGGATATTAGTGAATGTGAGGCACCAGTGTCATATATTACTGATATTGGTTGGGTATGAATAAAAATTATACCTTCAAGTTGCCCAACATTCCCAGTGTTACTTGCCGCCAAAGCTCCTACCCTTGCTGTTCCCATATTGGTTTCTGGTCAATCCTTCTTGAGATGACCCATCTTTCCACAATTATAACAGCCTCCTCTAGGTATTTTAGGTCAGGGCATTGGTTACTATAATGTCCAGCTTTTCCACAATTAAAACAATGAGTGAATCTCTTGCTTTCAGGTGCTATTGCTCCTTCCCCTTTCTTAACTCCTTTACTTACATTTCTCTTGTCATAAGGTTGCACTTTGTTCTGGCCACCCTTCTTCTTATTGAGCTTCATATTCCTGAATTTCTCTCTTGCAGTGTCATGTTGCTCAAATGAGAGAGTTAGATAAATTACTTGATCAAAAGTTTTGTCTTTGTATGGCAACATTGCCCTCGACAGACTAGGGTTCAAGCCTTGAATGTACCTTGCATTCTTTGCTTCTGCATTCCCTATTAACACCAGTCCATACTTGGATAATGCTTCAAACTTCTGAGTGTATTCATTCACACTCATGCTTCCTTGCCTTAATCTGATAAAGTCTTCAAGCAGTGTGGCCTTGGCAGATGCTGGGACAAATCTGGCCTCAAGCATGTCCTTGAAATCATTCCAAGTGATAGTATCCTCTTGTCTTCCTGCTGTTACAACTTCCCACCAATCCAGTGCAACCCCCTTCAATTTCCTTGAAGCTATCTGTCTCTTCCTCTGGTCATCGATTTGCATATCTGTGAAGACCCTCTCCATAGTTCTTATCCAAGTTTGAACTCCTATAGCTCCTTCAGTACCTTCAAAATCCTTTCCTCCCAAAGTGGTACATGTCTTTAGCAGTTTGGAGAGTTCTTCATGAGGTTTGTCTTTCCTTGGTGCCATTCCATCCCTTAAAGCTCTCACAAAATCCTCCATGCTCATCACAAGTGGCTCTCGTGATGATCCTGCACCTGTATGGTGCCTTGGTCCTACCATAATGCTATAAATATGATTTTTACATTAGTTTATTTACCCCTATCATTTTTGGTGTCTTTACTTGGTTCATTTTCATTTCTGTGCACACTGTGCATGTATCACATGTACACATTTATATATATATATATATATTTTATTCAGTCATAAAACAAAAGCATTCAACATCAATAATTCAAACAATGCATTCAAACATCCATATGCATACAACAACATTTACTATGTTATTTAAAACATAGCTCTGATACCAAAACTGTGGTGACCCTCACTCTATAACACATAGTTTTTTTTTTAACTTTAATAACTTTCAAGAGGCCTTCACCACTAAACCCCAATCCTTTTATATTTGAATATTTATGTAATTTCCAAATATTTTTCCCAAGATAATCATATCAGTGTACAAACAAACTAAGTCAATTGTATATTTGATGATATACAATTGTTTCTTTATTATTATTATATATTTTTTTTTATCAGAGGGAATCTAAATCAAAAAGAAATTAAAATACCATACGAGCTATTGACATAGCCACTTATTTCTTTTCTAAGTCTTGTTCTACTGCCATAGGTTCACTTTGACAAATACTAACACTTATATATATATATATATATATATATATATATATATATATCTTGCCTAGATAATTCTATTTGACACTCACATAGCATTTACTTGATCTCATGATAGTTATCAAAGTTGATAATAATTAATAACAATAAGTTGGATCGACTAAAATCGATAAATCTTGGAAATTTACTCGAAAATAGACAAATTTGGCAAAATCAGCAGTTCAGACGTCTAAATTTTTAGGACAGACGTCTAAATTGGATCTTAGACGTCTAAATTTTTATGACAGACGTCTCAGAGTGTCTAAAATTGAAACAGAGAGTAGAAAACATTTTGAACTAAGTTCAGACGTCTAAATTTTTATTAACAGACGTCTAAATTCAATCTCAGACGTCTAAATTATTATGACAGACGTCTCATTTGATCTTAGACGTCTAAAATTGTTGATAAGTTTTCTCAGAGGTTAAACTTGAATACTCAATTACTTATAAATTTCCAGAATTCGTGCATATGCAAGTATCACTTACCTGCCATGCACAAATTCATCTCACTTGAATATTCTACTAAATTCTTGAGTGTTCATTAAAAATCAATCCCCTTAGCTTATTAATTTCCATAAGGCAAAACATAAGCAATGAAAATCAGAGTTCAAATATATATGTATCCATATCAAATGTATATGACATGTCTAACCCCTTATTTTTCTCCAAATCAGACATTCATAAGATAAATTTAGTAGTTATCAAAAACATCATCAATGATCACTCATAGCAGGTTTTGATTAAGTACATATCTTCAACTCAAAATACTTAAAAGTTTCCTAAAAGTAACTTCAATTGCAGAAAATAAAATGTGCCTAGTGATTTCATTACAATGCATCTGCAAATTTTAAAAACAAGTCTCTCTCTTATTTATACTAGCAGCCAATGCCTTCTCTACTCATCAAGCCAACTTCAATTTCCTGCAAGCAAATCATTTAGCTGCCCCAAAGAATTTTTGAGACACCCAGATGATTGCAAGGGCAAACAAAAGGGTCGGTTTTCACTGGTATGAGCATTTATCAATTTTGTATACATATTCATGATTTTAAAACATGATCTTGCAGTGTCTTCCTAGTTTAACAGATGTTTATACTTAGCATGTTTTGGTTCATACAAGGTAATACAAAAACACATTCATCTATTCAAACAAATACACAGCAAACAGTAAGGATAAGCATATGTATAATTCTTGATTTATTCTCCCCAAATCTAGATAAATAAACCCAAGTTTCATACTCCAAATTTTCACCCAGCAACTAATCAATGAACAAGTTTAACTTGATTAATTTAACACCATATCTGGATATTTATAACCCAGATTTTTAAACCCCTGTCCCCATTTATTTTATGGTCTTTAACTCCTTGTCAATTGAATACTATGTATGCATTGTGAACGAAACTCCCAGGTTGTTTAAATTATTCCAACACACAAAGGCCTCAGGGTGCAGTTGCACCATGCATATACTTGCTTCCACCTGAAGTAAGCAAATTATTGACTAACTCCCAAGTGACCAATTTAGTTTTTCTTTCATTCATATTTCAGAAAGATATAACTGCTTGTATATTTTTCTGATTCAACCCCATGTTCCTCTGTTTAATCTATATTCATGTTTAATGATACTAAGATAGAACAAGAATGCTCCAATCATGTTAGCACCAAAAGCCCACTTACAGATTAATACTCCAAATAAACAAAAAAAAATGCACAAACAAACATCCATATCACCCATAACAAAATTAATTCAGAGATTTGAATGTCTCATAATATTTTAGGCTGCCTGCAATAGGACTTAATGCCATTGCATACAAAGGATAAGTACTCACATTATGTTTTTCCTTTCACTGCTTTAATCTTTTGAACAGCAAATCCCCCAAAGCCCCAAGCTAGTGTTTCTCCTAGTTTATTTTTATCTTTGTTTTTGATCCGAGAGAATGATGGTTTTGGCCATGTGCAGTTATTTATAAATCCATTCTAGGGTTTAAGAAAATGGGTAATTCTCCTAATACCCTTAGCTGTTCATGCATACATCTCATTCCTGTGTGGTCCTAAATGGGAAATGTACACATCAGGTTACTTTAATTGGTTATTTTGGGAGTTGAACATTTTAAACACTGCATGCTATTTTCATGTTTCTATTTTGTTCATGCCATATGCATGTGATCCTTTATTCATTTCTTTTTATAAGTTTAGAGAATCTGAAAATCTCCTTTGTACACTTAAATTAAAAATCACATATACTATGCTAATTATTTCTGGCACAATTATAAGACTTATAAACCTTTTTATTAAACTTCATTTTATTTTACCTATATATATAAAACAGAAAATGCCCCATATATATTAAATGTATATATTTTTATTTTATTTTATTTTAGGGTCATTACAAGAGCTTCATCACCCGCTACATATGCCACAAGCAGCTTTCCCAATTCAAGAGCCTTTCTCTTAGCTTTTGAATCATCTTCGGTCTAAATCAAATCATCAATCATCTAATTTATAGCAATCAACCAAGTCAAACATTAATCCAAACAATCAAGCATTCAAATATGATCTAAGTAGACAATTATCACAATAATGGCAATTTCGTAATTAAAGAGTTGAAAGTCTAACATGCATGAAATCATAAGAAATATCTCTACAATCTTGATGAATGAACTTGCATAGGTTAACACTTAGTAAAATGGTTGTCAAATCATCATGAACAATGGATCTACATGGATCTACACTTAGGATGAAGAAAATGCATGAAAACCACTATTTTAACACCAAATCGAGCCAACAATCCGATATACTCCTTTGGATCCGTGTGAGAGATAATCACCACTCACCAAATCACCTAAACAACTCCAAATCAACATGCTTCAGATCTGGACAGCGAAGGATCAAGCTTGATCTATCACGAATCCGCTTCAAACGAAGAAATCTCACTTCAAATGATGAAGATCTTCAATCTAAGCTCTTGAATCTTCAATTTGATCTTCAACTTGGATGGATGGAAGCACTAGATTAGAGTGGAGAAAAGAAGTGTAGAAGTCGAGCTCTCAAAATGGCAGCACTTCGTCGCTTCGAAATCCGGATCCCAAAAAGTGAGAAAAACCCTTCCTATTTATAGCTGAAATTCCCTTAAGTCGTAACCTCGGAGTTAGGTCGCCCACGACCTACGACCTAAAACCAACCGACCTAAAGACTTCGACCTACCAAAGTTACGACTTAGGACTTAGCTGCTTAACACCCTACGACCTAATATACCGCAGGTATGAGACCTAACGACCTAAGTCCAAGCGCACTTACGACCTACCAGGCCAACCTATCTACGAGTTAAGACTTAGCAGCGCTTGCGACTTAACAACCCCTTAGGTCGCTCACGACCTACCACCTTAAGTCTTCACGCGACCTAAAAAAAACATCACTCTCGCGACCTAACACTTAGACGCGACTTAACTTCTCAGCGACCTAACACATGCGCGCGCCTATACAACACGCGACCTAACTCTTACGCGACCTACCAACCTATGCGACCTAACAACTTATGCCAATACGCGACCTAACTAAAAACATAGCTCACGACCTAACTCTTAGGTCGCTAACCTATAGGTCGCTCCACCATACTAGGTCGCTAACTACTATCACTAGTTCCTTAGGTCGCTGCCGACCTATCCCCTTAGGTCGCTTACTAATCTTAGGTTGCCAAATCCTATAAGACGCTAACTCTCTTAGGTCGCTCACTCGACCTAACCTTCCCCACGACCTAAGCTAACATACATCCTAACTCCTAGGTCGCTCCACCTTCTTAGGTCGCCAACTACGACCTAACACTTAATCAGTTCGCCTCCTTAGGTCGCTCCAACTCCCTACGACCTAGGACTTAGACAAATTCTGCCTAAAAATCTGAAATGGCTCAACAACACTAAAATTCCAAATTTTGACAAACTTTTCGATCCGTAAAAATACGGGTCGTTGCAGAATGTGTTTTGAGGCAAGGATAATATGCTAACTAGTTCGACCACATTGTTAATTAAGGGATAGTACAAGTTTGAAATCAGAAAGGGATGGTAAGTACATTTTGGTCTAATTTCTATATGATCTATTTTCTTACACCAAAAGTGTTTTGGGTTTATTGTTACCAATGTTTTAAATGCCATTTGTTTTAACACAATTAAGTATGGTTTTGGAAATGAAATCTTTCTTAAGATTTGTGAATATACTTATACTGTTGAGATAAGTATATGAGTACAATTTCTAAGTATTGGAAATGTATTGCATTGTGAATATACTTATACTATTGATATAAGTATATAGGAAACTTTTCTAAGTATTTAAAGTGAAATGTTTTGTGAGCATACTTATATAGTTGAGATAAGTATGTCAGTATCTTTCAAGTATTGAAAAGAGTAGTGTAACGCCCCTAATTTTGATTAACATTATTCAAGAGATTTAATTAGATAAATTAAATAGAATAATGTGTGGTGTGATAAGGAGAATGAGATTTGCTAATTAATCTAGGTCATGCCTTAAGTAATTAATTAAAATGAATCATTTAAACATAGAACACAAAGGAGTTGATGAGAAGGGAAAAATAGGAATAACCATTATTCTATTCCTAAACCATCCCTTCCTCATTCATCTCTCATTTTTGTTTTTTTCAAAACAAAAGCTAAACTAGTGGTTGATCATTACCTAAGAAGAGAAGAAGGAGGAAGCTAAGGAAATCAAAGGAGAATTTAACCTACAATCAAATTTCAAACTCTCTTATCCAATCTAAGGTGAATAATAGTCTCCATCCCATTGTTTGTGCTTTGCTTTTGGATTTATGATGATTTTAGAATTATTACGTGAAATTAGGTCATGCTATAGTTGATTTTATCATTATTTGGTTAAATGATAATTTATGGAAAATTTTATAGAATTATTATTATAGATTTAAAGGTGAAAACCTAATTTATGATCTTCAAACGATTTGAAATTTTAGTATGATGTATAAAATATTAGTTTGGAGATGGGTTTTTAATTCCATAATTTTCCAAGTTGAAATAAATATTTTATAAGCTTCCTAAGGAGGAAAATAGGTTTATTTTAGGTTTTAATTATTAAAGATAATTAAATAATTATTCCAACCCCAAAAATTTTATGTGACAAAGAATATGTAAATTCAAATTTTTAAAAATTTTTGAGGACTTTTCCCAAGTGATCATGACTTTTCTATGAATTTATTAAGCTATAAAGGCTAATAGATTGTATTAAAATAATAATATAATGTGAATGGTTTATTAATTATTTTGTGAAGGTAAATTAACATTGTAGTAGTTTTTTTTTAAAATAATATGGTAAAGTATTGTATTAACTAATAGAAAATTGACAAGGGACAAGAGTTGGTGAAAAGAAATGACTTTATATGGAAATAAAATAGTTTTGATTTTAACTATAAAATTTCCATATCGTTTGATTAGATGACTAAAATCCCCGATAACAACCGATATCGATAGCAGATATGAACTACAACATATAAATGGAGGGATGCATACGACATCTACATGGTAGGTATGAAATGAGTCTATTCATGTAGAAGCACAAACCCTGTTATGTACATAGGATTTTGGCATCCTTCGACACTATGGGTTTCGTAACTCTACAAAAGCGGCATCCCCTTTTGTTTCAAGGATGTGTAGTCAGGTTTTAAAGTTTGACATCCTTTATTTTTGTAAAGCTTAATGTCCGTTGTCACCCTTTATTTTCGACATCCATACTAAGCAAGATGAATGACGTAAATTATAGTTTTAGACATCCACTTTGAAGAGGAAACGAGGCCATGTGTTTATGATTTCGACAACAATAGTTTTGAGGCAATGATACCGCAAGTTCATATTTTCGATATCATTTATTTTTAGGCAATAATGTCGTAAGTTCATATTTTTTATATCAATTATTTTAAGACAATGATGCCGTAAGTCCATATTTTTAATATCAATTATTTTAAGGGAAGATGTCGTAGGTCCATATTTTCGATATCAAGTATTTTGTGGCAATGATGTCGGAAACCTTCAGATTCAATGTATTATATTTTATAGGCCGAAAGCCTTATACTATGAAAACCAAAAGCCAAGTTTAGAGGTTTGACAACCTCCTTTTGATATCGTAAATAAAGAAAGCTATATAAAAAAGGATTGTGTTTTGGCATATGATTTTGGCTATATGATGGTTTATGTTTCCCTTGTCATAAAGAATGATTTAAAAGGATCGATCATTTATAGAAATAAAAGTTTTCAAGGAAATAAATTAGTGTCTAGCCTAAGTTTTATTTTCCAAAGGAAATTATTAGTTAAGGTTAAGTAATTTTGTGATGCCATTGATTATTGATTAAATATATTTTGATAAATGATGTCATGTGTTCTTATTACTATTTAATCAGTTAATTTACATATTTATCATTTTCATGCTCACGTTATTATGACCCAACATTGCATTTTGGGATTGGGGGTAGAGTTACCAGTTAGGTAGTCCCAGTGGTGGGTATGTCAAACTTAACTCCGAAGTGAGTAAAATTGCATCCAGAAGATCAGATAGATCTAACATGTTAGGATGCCAGAAACTAATCAAAAGGATATGATTTGAGAAAGGTGTTAGTGTAAACTAATAGGTTCATAGTGATCCCATGAAAATTATGACTTGAAGGAATGTTATTAGTGATAACTAATAGGTTCATAGTGATCTCATGAAAACTATGATTGGAGAAAGATTACTAGTGACAATTAATATGTTCATAGTGATCCCATGAAAACTATGATTGGGGAAATGTTATTAGTGAAAACTAATAGGTTCAAAGTGATCCCATGAAAACTATGATTTGAGGCAGGTAGTCCATTGGAGATGAGACGGATAAACCATTTTATTTAAGACGGATAGTCTATTTTGGGATGGGTAATCACTGGCTGTGCATATCCCTAGGAGGACAGAGTAGCCAGACTTACCCATTTTGGTTACATGCATATGATCATGTTATGGTTATTCTAACCATCGCGGTTACATGTGCAAAAATTATGGTTGACATATTTTGATAAGATACTAGTGAGGGGAAAACCTGTTCCGCTCAACAGCGTGGTCTCACTAGATATTTGTTTGGTTCAAGATAGAATATTATTGTTCATACTAGACTTTTTGTCTGACCCAAAGTTTTTGTTTTTCCCTTAAACTCTTGGGTACTCATCTAAGTAGGTCGAGAGTAGGGATTTTTAGGTTAAATGAATAAGCTTCTGGAGACGTGTAAGAGGCAAGTTAGCTGATGTAGGAGTTTTTATTTCTACTATGTTCTTGAAAGTTTATGCTATGTTTGTATGGATGTATTGTTAGAATATATAACTTTCAAGTAATAGAATCTGATCAACCAAAGGGGCATCTTTATATGTCACTCTAGGAGTATTTTGTAGTTATTATATTTTCTCTAAACATGGGTAATGATTGGGATTGTGTAATGAATGTGAAAATTTTATTTCTGAAATGTAATGAAAGTTTGATTAATGAAATGTGTTGAAAAAATTTCATATTCATGTGCTTCTGAGGTTATTGACATGATTATCATAACCGCATTTTGTCCCCAAAGAATAGTACTATTGATGGCTGCAGCATCAGTAGCGCTTATTTTCGAACCTCAAAATAGGGGATGTTACAACTTGGTATCAGAGTGTAGGTTTATGTAAATTTAAAATATTTTGAAAAACATAATCCGAATAAATCAGAGAATAAGATTGAGGTATGGGATAACACTATGGTAACGTACTTGTATTTGCTATATAGAGTATGCATCCTACCTCTATTCTCCTATCTCTCTTAGTCCGTTCTTTTGTATCTTATTAAGGCTTGATGTAGATTATGAGAAAGCAAGATACGGAAGCAGGAAACAGAAGAGTGAATCTAGGTGGTTGAAGCACCACAACCAATGGAAACGTTCGACCCAATACTAGAAGGAATCCAGATCGATAAGCAAATGCTAACATGAGTGCTGGAACCCCACCTATGTATCAGTTCTTTATGAATATGATGCAAGCTGGAGCTACAACAGGTTTGGTTGGAGGAAATTATGGCAATGTGGAAGGTGTTAATCATGAAGTACCTACTCCTAATAATTATGCTAAGCTGAGCTGTGATTATACCAGTCTTGGAGGGAAGCCCTTTCTAGGGATGAAAGATGCTATTGAAGTTGAGAATTGGTTGTTGCAGTCCGAGAGAATTTTTTTTGATTTAGGAATGAATGATGAGCATAAGAGGTGGTTGGCTTCTAGGCAGTTGCAAGGAGCTACTTTGTACTGGTTGAACGGTGTGACCGTAGGAGTCTCAGAGGAGGAATTAACTTAGGCTGAGTTTAGAAGGAGATTTGTGGAAAGGTTCCTATCTAAGATAGCCAAGCCAACTTTGCTTAGGAAGTTTGTAGAGGTTGGAGCAAGGAGAAATGTCTATTCTGGAGTATGCAACTAAGTTTGATGAGTTGTCCAGATATGGATATGCTACTATAGATAATGTAATTAATAGAAATTAAAAGTTCATGAGTTTTGAAGCCGGAGTTTGCCAGAGTAACAATGCTGCATCTCAGGGATCCAAGTAATGTAGTAGTAGAGATGGATGCAAGGAATGAAGAGATGCTTTCAACATTTGGAAAGGACAAGCCAGTGGGGACTCACAGTAGTCAAGGTAAGAAATGAAGTTCTTTCAGAAGAAGGGAGAACAAAAGGGAGGAGCTACCAAGAAGGAGAAGGTTGATCTTGTTTTCTTTAAGTGTGACAAGAAAGGGCACTTTGCTTATGAGTGTCGATCTGATAAGAGAAAGATGGTTATGGAAAAGAAATATGTAAAGTGTTTCAATTGCAACCAGATAGGGCATTACAAGAATGAATGTCTAGAATCAGGCAAGGCTGATAAAAGAATAGTTTTTGCTCTGGAGTCATCTGCATCTAGGCCGACTACAGAGGAGAAAGGAAAGTCTGTGATGGGAGGTACACTTTTGAATCATGGCATACATGTTAAAGTATTATTTGACACTAGCGCATCACATTCTTTTATCATACATTGTTTGGTAGATAAGTTAAGTCGAGAACCATTATACCTTGTTACTTCCTTAAGGGTTGCGAATCCGATAGGCGAGTATGCAACTTTAGGGATGAGATGTAACCATTTAGAATTTGAGTTGCTAGGTCATGCTCTTGCCTGCAATGTATGTAATTGATTTTGTTGTCCTTAGAATTATTCTGGGTATGGATTGGTTAAGCAGATATGATGCTATGATATTTTTCCAAGATAGGAAGATATCATTAAGACACCCTAGTAGCAGTGATCGAACTATATACTCAGTATAGAATGCAGATTTCAATGTTTGTGCTTTATTGGGTGCAATCGAAGTGGGGGATGAAGTGAATCGGGTTTTTGTCGTAAGAGAATTACATATGTTTTTGAGTTAGTTATAGGACTACTGCCGAGACAAGATATTGAGTTTCGAATAGATCTTATACTTGAAGCTGAACCCTTGAGTAGACCACCAAGCAGAATAACACCTACTGAGATGAAAGAGTTAAAGGTGTAGCTAGTGGACTTGGAAGGAAAGATTTTACTAGACCAAGCAGTTCGCCTTGGGGACCGACCACGGTGTTCGTGAAGAAACCGGATGGGTCATTAAGGATGTGTATCGATTACCATCAGTTGAATGAGAAGACACTGAAGACTTGGTATCCATTGCCAATAATAGATGATTTGTTTGATCGGTTGTGTAGAGCCAAGGTATTTTTCCAATTGGATTTGGCAGTAGG
Source organism: Allium fistulosum (assembly GCA_030737815.1). Classification (NCBI taxonomy): domain Eukaryota; kingdom Viridiplantae; phylum Streptophyta; class Magnoliopsida; order Asparagales; family Amaryllidaceae; genus Allium; species Allium fistulosum. The sequence goes on from CM060904.1 coordinate 1,137,797,327, forward strand.
GTTCCATAAATTGTGGGTAGCGGAGGATAATATTCCATTAACGGCAAGATATGGTTTGTATGAATGGTTAGTCATGCCCTTTGGACTTACCAAGCGCCTGCTTTCTTTGTGGATTTGATGAACCAGATCTTCCAAGAGCATTTGGATAGATTCGTATTAGTGTTTATAGATGAAAATTTGATATATTTTAAGAATGAACAAGATCATGAAGTTCATCTCAGAATAGAGCTAGAAATACTATGGCATCATCAAGTAAAAGCAAAGTTTTCAAAATGTCATTTTTGGAAGAAAAAGGTGAATTTTCTTCGTCATGTAGTTTCAGAAAATGGGTTGTCCATAGATCCAGCTAAGATTGAAGTTGTTAATAATTGAAAGAGACTTGAAACTGTGATTGAGATAAGAAGTTTTCTTGGATTAGCTGGCTATTATCGGAGTTTCACCAAGGATTTCTCTCGATTAATGGCACCTATTGAAAGAGAGTGTGGATCGTGCAATATGGAAATATACTAAATATGTATGATATTAAAACAAAGATAGTAGATAGTAGAGTAAAGTAAAAATAAAAATGAGCATACCAAGATTTTTATACTGGTTTGAACTTCCCATTCTACGTCCAGTCCCAGACTCCTTCTGGAATTTAACTAATCAATAACCCTCACTTAACCCAGAGGAATAGGTATCTAACAAACTCCTGAGCAGCAGAACAGGATGCCTCAGCAACTGAAGAGGACTTCACAATGCCTGAGCAGCAGAACAGGACTTCTACTAGTATATAAAATTGTCTGACTAATGTGTTCTTGATAACATAGATATGTCAATGTGTGTACACCCTTCCTATAATCAAATCCTCAAGTATATGAGTGTGTGTGAAGATATGAAAGGAAGATTATCGCTATGAATCAAAGAATATGAATATGAATTCAAAGATTCAAGCAATGAAGATGGGTTGATTGCTTTTGAATGCAGAGAATATAGAGAGTAAGTAAGATCAGTAAATTATTCAAGAATCAATGATTTGGAAAATGATTTTGATGTGTTTATATAGTGCATAGATAGATACAACCTTTTGCTAAGAGATTCAATCAATAGATGCAGCCATTACTCTTCGAATTGGATTGAAACTCTTCGCGAGAGGAAGCATCCGTTCAAAAAATATAGCCGTTATACGCAGGTTAGTCGACTGAGTTCAGAAGCTCAGTTGACTGAAATTCAAATTTGTATATATATTCTCTGTTCACTGTGCATTTTGCACCAGGTCGGTCGATTGGTCGACTATAATCAGTCGACTGACCTGTGCAATTTTGCACAGTGAATATCAATGCGGATACAAACGAAAATAATTTGTTTTGTGTGCAAGTGTAACTACTTGAGGAATGATTTTAACAGTATCTAAACATATCTAAGACTCAAAAACATAATAAATAATCATACGAAAACTAGTTTTGAAGTCTCTTCTCTTTGTTGTTTATACCATGTATATGTTACTCTCATTTTGTTGCTATCGCCATATAGTCTTTGTTAATGCTCCTTGTCATGAATCAAAACTCATGATTCAACACCTATGACTAAACTAACCAGGAAAGGCATGAAGTACGTTTGGACCGATAAATATGACGAAGTATTCCTGAAGTCGAAACATTTATTGACAAATATGCCTTCGTTAGTTATGCCAGATGGGAATAGGATTTACTAGTGTATACTGATGCATATGGAACAGGTTTAGGAGCTGTGTTAGTGCAAAGAGGTAAAGTGGTTGCCTATGTTTCTCGATAGCTTAGACCATATGAAGTGAGATATTTGACTCACGATTTAGAGTTGGTAGTAGTGATTTTGTTTTGAAAGTGTAGAGACACTATCTATTGGGAGAAAGATTCGAGTTGTTTATGGATCATAAGTCTCCAAAATATTTATTCTCTTAGAAGGAGTTGACTATGAGATAACAGAGATGGCTAGAGTTCTTGGCAGCTTATGACTTTAGGATTAAGTATATGCCAAGGAATGGAAATAAAGTTGCAGATGCACTTAGCAGAAAACATCAGAATGTGGTGTTAGTTATGTTAGTAGAATGTAAAGACTTAGAAGGCATTGACTACTTGTGGTGTGTAGTTAAGATCGGTGGCTAGTTCTTGTCAGGAAACTGCCATATTATCATGTTTGGAAGTTCGAGCAGTAATGAGCGAAAGAATTGCTTCTAACTAGAGAAATGACTCATTGCTAGCTGAACTGAGATTGATAATTTGAAAGGTTTTAGTCTTGACTAAAATGGATGATTGAGGAAGAAGGGATGGTTGTGTGTTCCAATTGTTGGTGACCTAATGAGGGAAGTACTTAGGGAGTATTATTGATTAAAGTTTACTATTCATCCTGGAGGAACTAAGATGTATTAGGATATAAAGAGGAGTTTCTTCTGGGAAGGTATGAAGAGGGATATAGGCTTATGGGTTAAGCAGTGTTTGAATTGCCAATAGGTGATAGCCGAGCATCAGAAACCGAGTGGGTTACTTCAACCTTTAGATGTACCAGTTTGGAAATAAGATTCTATATCCATGGATTTTATTGACAGATTGCCAATGTCGAATAGGGGAAATGAAAACATACGGGTCATGGTAGATAGACTGATCAAGAGTGCACACTTTATTCCCATTAAGTTGACAAGGACGACACCTATCTTAGCGAAGTTGTTTATAAAGAATATTGTTAGCCTGCATGGGATTCCTAGTATTATAGTCAATGACATAGATACTTTCTTCACAAGTGAATTTTGGAAGAGTCTACTATAAGTGTTAGGTACCAAGCTAACGATGAGTACTGCCTATCACCCATAGACGGATGGGCAGACAAAAAGAGTTAATAAGGTACTCAAAGATTTGTTGAGGGCTTTTGTACTAGATTTTGGAGGTTCATGAGAGGACCATTTGCACTTAGTTGAGTTTTCCTATAATAATAATTATCAAACTAGTATAAGAATGGCGCCTTTCGAAGCTTTGTATGGAAGGCCGTGCAAATCACTAGCATATTGGTTGGAAACTAGAGATAGATTGATTTTTGGTCCAGATATGGTGAAAGAAGCCATGAAAATATTGAGTTGATCTGAGCACGGATGAAGGAAGCTCGGTTTAGGAAGAAAAGTAATGATGATAAGAGGCATAATAATTTAGAGTTCTTAGCTAAAGACTATGTTTTTGTCAATGTATCACCAATGAAAGGCGTGGTACGGTTTGGAAAGATGGGAAAATTGGCATCGAGATATGTAGGTTCATTTCCTATCGTAGAGAGGATCGGGAAACTCACTTATCAGATAGAGTAACCAAATAGTTTAGCTAGGGTCCATAATGTTTTTCATGTTTCTCATCTTCGAAAGTGCGTACATGATCCAGAGACTACTGTTACTCCGACTACATTGGAAGATTTAGTAGTGGAACTAGATATGACTTTTGTTAGACAACCAATTCGAGTTGTAGCAAGAAATGAGAAAATGTTAAGGAACAAGACAGTCAAGGTAGTGAAAGTATAGTGGAGCGACAATGAGAAAGACTGTACTTGGGAGACAGATGACATGATTAGAGATACTTATCCTGAGTTGTTCTAATAGTACATTTTATACTTTTCATATAAACCTTTTGCTAGTCAAATAGGCTGGTATTGTTGTTATGTGTTTGTTACAGATGTTTGCATGAATGATATGCTTGGTATTATTCTTATTGTAGTTTCGAGGATGAAATTCTTTAAGAAGAGGAGCGTATAACACCCCTAATTTGATTAACATTATTTAGGAGATTTAGTTAGATAAATTTAATAGAATAATATATGGTGTGATAAGGAGAATGATATTTGTTAATTAATCTAGATCATGCCTTGAGTAATTAATTAAAATGAAACATTTAAACATGGAATATAAAGGAGCCAATGAGAAGGGCAAAATGGGAATAACCCATACTATATTCCCTAAACCATCCCTTCCTCATTCATCTCTCATTTTCATTTTTATCAAAACAGAAGCTAAACTAGAGGCTGACCATTACTTAAGAAAAGAAGGAAGAGAAAGCTAAGGAAATCAAAAGGGAATTTAATCTACAATCAAATCTAAAACTCTCATATCCAATCTAAGGTGAATAATAGTATCCATCTCATTATTTATGCTTTGTTTTTGGATTTATGATGATTTCCGAATTATTATGTGAATGCCACGCCATGGTTAATTTTATTATTGTTTGGTTAAATGATTATTTATGAAAAAATTAATAGAATTATTATGATAGGTTTAAAGGCGGAAACCTAATTTATGACCTCCAAATGATTTGAAATTTTGGTATGATGTATAAAACATTAGTTTGAAGATGGGTTTTTAATTTCAAAATTTTCTAAGTTAAAATGAATATTATGAATTTCCTAAGGAGAAAAAGGGGTTTTTTTTGGGTTTTAATTATTAAAAATAATTAAATATTATTTCGGCCCTGAAATTTTATATGAGAAAGAATATGTAAATTTTGATTTTTAGTGACTTTTGGGGATTTTTCCCCAGTAATTATGATTTTTCTATGAATCTGTTAAGCTAGAAAGGCTAATAGATTATATTAAAATAATAATATAATTTGAATGGTTTGCTAATTATTTTGGGAAGGTAAATTAACATTGCAGCAGTTTTTTCCTTCTAAAACAAATATGGCAAATTATTTTATTAACCAATAGAAAATTGACAAGGGACAAGAGTTGACGAAAAGAAATGACTTTGTATAGAAATAAAATAGTTTTGAGTTTAATTACAAAATTACCATATCGCTTGATTAGAGGACCAAGATCCCTGATAATGGCCAATATTGATAACAATTATGAATTGTGACATATACATGGAGGGTTGGATACAACATCTACTTGGTAGGTATTAAATGAATCTATTCATGTAGAAGCACAAACCCTGTTATGTACATAGGATTTCGACATCCTTTGACATCATGGGTTTCGTAACTCTACAAAAGCGACATCCCCCTTTGTTTTAAGGATATGCACTCAGGTTTTAAAGTTTGACATTCTTTATTAGTGTAAAGCTTGATGTCCCTTATCACCCTTTGTTTTCGACATTCATGCTAAGTGGCATGAATGTCATAAGTTATAGTTTTTGACTTCCACTTTAAAGCAGAAATGAGGTCGTGTGTTTACGATTCCGACAATAATAGATTAGAGGCAATTGGTGCTACAAGTTAATATTTTCGATATCAATTGTTTTGAGGCAATGATGCCGCAAGTTCATATTTTCGATATCAATTATTTTGAGGCAATGATGCTGTAGGTTCATATTTTTGATATCAATTGTTTTGAGGCAATGACGCCGCAAGTTCGTATTTTCGGTAACACTTATTTTGAGAAAATGATGCCGCAAGTCCATATTTTTTATATCAAGTATTTTGTGGCAAAGATGCCAGAAACCTTCAGATTCGATGTCATATACTCTATAGGCCAAAAGCCTTATACTATGTAAACCAAAAGCCAAGTTTACAGGTTCGACAACCTCCTTTTGATATCGTAAATATATTTCAAAATGGATTGTATTTTTGCATATGATTCTGGCTATGTTTCCCATGTTTTAAAGAATAATTTTAAAGGATTAATCATTTATAGAAAAAAGGTTTTCAAGGAAGCAAATTGGTATCTAGCCCAAGTTTTATATGAATTTGCCAAAGCAAATTATTACTTGTAAGGTTAAGTAATTTTGTGATGCCAATGATTGGCGATTGAATATATTTTGATGAATGATGTTATATGTTCTTATTACTATTTGATCAGTTAATTTACATATTTATCACTGTCATGCTCACATTATTATGATCCAACATTGCCTTTTGGGATTGGGGGTAGAGTTACCAGTTAGGTGTCCTAGTAGTAAGAATGGTCAAACTTAACTCCCGAGTGAGTAGAATTGCATCCAGGAAATCAATTAGATCTAATATGTTAGGATGCCTGGAACTGATCAAAAGGATATGATTTGATAAAGGTATTAGTGTAAACTAATAGGTTTGTAGTGATCCTATATAAACTATGAGTAGAGAAATGTTATTAGCGACAACTAATAGGTTCATAGTTATCCCATGAAAACTATATGGGAGATATGTTATTAGTGAAAACCAATAAGTTCATAGTGATTCCATGAATACTATGATTGGAAAGACGTCGTTAGTGAACACTAATAGGTTTATAATGATCTCATGAATATTACAATTTGAGATAGGTAATCCACTGGAGAAGAGACAGATAGTCCATTTGATTTAAGACAGATAGTCTACTTTGGGATGAGTAAACCTTAGGTGTGCATATCCCTAGGAGGATAGAGCAGTCAGACTTACACATGTTTCATACATGCATATGATCATGTCATGATTATTCTAATCATCGTGGATGTAGGTGTAAGATTTGTGGTTGACATATTTTGATAAGATACTAGCGAGGGGAAAACCCATCCGCTCAGCGGCGTGGTCTCACTAGATATCCATTTGGTCTGAGATGGAATATTATTATTCACACCAAACTTTTTATCCAAATCGAAGTCTATGTTTTTTCCCTAAACTCTTGAGTACGCATTTTTGTTGGTCGAGAATAGGGATTTTTAGATTTGAGGAATAAGCTTCTGGAGACGTGCAAAAGCCAAGTTAATTAATGTAGAAGTTTTTGTTTCCGCTGTGTTCTTGAAAGTTTATGTTTTATACTAATTAATTCTTATTTCCATGGCTTCTTAAAAAATTTCCAAGTTAAAAATCTTCTCTTTTCTACTTTAAATCCTTTGAAAACTATTTAAAAACACTTAATTTCTACCTTACACCTCCTCTCTTCCTAAAAGCAAGCCCAAACCCACCTTTTCCAAGCTAGGCTGAGCCTTTTCGTCCAAGGCCAAACCCTTTAGGCTATCTTAGGCTCATAAAAATCCCACTTTGATAAAGGAAAAACCAAGTTCTACGGTGAATACAAGTTGTAGTGGTAGTTTTACTTGATTTGGGTGATTTTTGGTGAGTAAAGCTCACACATTTAAGCAAAGCTTTAAACTTTATTTTGTACTAATAATTGTGGTGATTGTTGATTGGAAAAAATATGTTGTTTATGCTTACATATGTGTGATTATATGTGGTGTTTGTTATGGACTTGGAAATGAAGTCGGAAGGTTAAGTGATGTTGTAAAGTAGGGATCTTTGCGCTTGGGAATGGATGTTATTGCACTTGTTTAAGTGTATGAACCAATGTTATGGTGGTAATATGTCATTTGGAAAGTAAATACTTGAATTTGTTTTGTTGTGTCACATCAAGATCCCTTGTTTGTAAACTTGCTTTTACTTATGTGTTTTCTAGAAAAGTTTTATAAAGTTCTAAACTTTAGTTTTTAGTTGCCAAAGCCCTTATACAAATTTTACAAAGTAAGTTAAAAACATAAAAGGTAAAGTCTTAAAGGTTATTTGGTATATGAAACTAGTTTTAGGGTTATGGTATCCATAACGATAGTCGTTGTGGATGCAGTTCGTATAAACGAACACTTCTTGTAAACTAAAAGTGTTTTCATTCTTAATAAATTTTGAAAGGTATTTCAAAATATATTATGAGTATTAAGAAAAGGGTTTAATTATTAATTGATTAATTAATTAAGGAGTTAATGATTTATTTAATTTATTAATTAAGTAAAGGTAATTGGGACTTAATTACTAATTAAGGCTTAATTATCAATTAAGAAAGGTTTAATAAGTAATTAAGTAAAGGTTAATTAATTAAGCATTATTTAAGTAAGGTTTAATCATTTAATTAATCATAAATTAAGCGAGGTTTAATAAACTAATTAATTTTAATTAGGCAGGGTTAATTTTTAATTAATTATTAATTATGTTAAGACTTAAGTTAAGATTTACTTATTATTAAATAAAGGATTTAAACTTATTTCAATTAATTAAATAAAGGTTTTTAATTCTTAAATTTCTTTATTTCCAATGATCGGTTTGTTTAAAAGCAACTTTCTTTTTCAAAGATAGGTTTTAAATACAAGGGATTTCTTTGTTTGTGCCATCAGGTAGCGAAGCAAATATGATAAGTTATGCTAAAACATTGAATTACATAGTAATGTGGTCAAATTTGTTTATACTTAGTTGGACATTTCTTAGAAGAATAAAACACCATTCTGTTATAATTAAGTTAAATAGTTTATTGATGGTATATGTTTAGCAGAATAAATCCCCGTTCTGCTATTAATTTAGACATTTACTCATATGTCAGTTATTTATTATGTGGATTAATTAATACTGGATATGTGAAGGATTAGCTAGTGATTACGATTTTTTTACATATATGGTTATTTATATAAATACCGGTTATGTGACCCGAGAAGTCAAATTGAATTAAATGGTAACTTGATTTAGTACCATTATGGTCGCTAAGCTTCTTTCGAATTTGTAAATTTATAGATTTAAATTAACTTCAATTCTATATCAATTGGAGGTTAAGTGTTTATAAATGATGTTTTAAGTTAACTAATTATTTATTTAATGGCGATTTAAAGTTAATTAATTATTTACTTATGATATTTAAAGGTAATTAATTAATTGAGTAAGGGTGTTTATAAATGATAAATTGTTTTATAAAAAGGATTATACTTAGTTAAAAGGATTTATAAAAAAAAGATTTACAAATGATATGTTGTAAAGGCGATTTTAAACGATTTTGGTAAAGTTATTTTATAAGGAGTTTATAAATCATTTTAAGAGATTTATAAAAGAAGTTTTATAAATTAATTTGGAGATTTATAAAAGAAATTGTAAATATTGAATGGGCTTAAAAATGAAGTTTATAAAAGAAATGAGATTTGATTTTGATAATCAATCCTTATTAACTAGGGTGGTATGGAAAAATTCTTTCCACAATTAACACCAAAGGATAAGTGGTTTGGTATATAGTAAGAAATGTTTTAAATGATATTTGCTTGATCCATTTAAATATGAATTTGGAAAATAGGAAATCTTCCTTAAGTCTTTTAATATACTTATACCGTTGAGATAAGTATATGGATATATTTTCTAAGAATTGAAAACAAAATGGGTTGTGAATATACTTATACCGGTGGGATAAGTATATGAATATTTTTTCCAAGTATTGAAAGGGACATACGGGGTTTGTGAAAATATCTTTTGTGAAGGTATTTTGAGTCAAAAATTTAGAAAGTGATTTGATTAATGAAAGATTAATTTATAGAGGTGTTATCGAAGTTTTTTAACCTAATAGAATTCAAAGGAAGTCAAAGCATCTACGTCAAGTCAAAACAACTCAAGGACCAACTAGAAAGATCAAAAGAAGAAACCAAGAAGGATACAAGAGGAAAAAGGCAAAAATTGCGTAAGGAAATGGATCGCTAGCGGTCCATCACCCATGGATCGCCAGCGATCCATAAATATCACCCATGGATCATCCATTCTTCTTGCATAATGAAGCATTATGTTTTCTAGGCACGCCTGCTAAGTTTCACGATGTTCCAAGCTAGCTAGACCAAGAAGTAAGCATTCATCTGATTCCAGCAACAGTTCGGTGCAACTAGTACGTGAATCATCATCAAAACAAGACATCTAGTCATGAAATTACATGGAGAGCATCTACACAAGGCAGAGAATATGATCCAATTGAAACGAGCATAAAACACTCTAACTCCGTGGATCGCTAGCGATCCATGCCCTATGGATAACTAGCGATCCATCATATTGGGTTGGTTTGCTGTGAAATTTCTTAAGCATCTTCATACTTTCAAATGCAAGTCTCTGGCAAAGCGGCTTTGGCCCAAGTGCTCTCCAGCCCCTATAAATACATTCCTACCTTCAACATAAAAGGATCTTCGGGACTGGCTGTTGAAACTCTACATAAACTATTCTTCACTCTTCTTCTCCCACGCAACAGTCATCTAAAGGGTTCACTGTGATTCTCCAGTGAACTCTAACACTGGTGACTTAATCTAACTTACTAGATCCAATCAAATTGTAATCAGATTCAACTTGTAATTACAGTCAGTCAATAACAAAAGTTATAAAGTGGACGTAGGCTTCGTTAACAGCCGAACCACTATAAAAATCTCTTGTCTCTTTACTTTACTGCAAGTTATTATTCCTAGTTTCTATTTTATTTGCCTTGATAAATAGGGTTGGTGCTTTCACACTCAATCTAGGGTGTTAATCCATTTTTTGGGTTAACATTTTGGTACTTTCACTGAGAACCCAAATCTGGCTTAGATCTAGCTATCTACTTTGTATCGGATAGGTTTAGAATTAGATCCTTAATCTTTGCATAGAAGATTTGCTATTGAGAATCAATGACACCAGGAAGAAAGAGAACTACTTTCGAGGATCCATAGGAGCTCACATTGCTGGAGAAGAATAAACCCCCTGCAGATTGAAGTCAACAACCCCAACAATCTACAATTAGGAGCTAACTCCAGAGATCAGGTTTCAGGACCCTCTATTCAGTGTGAAGTTGTTACTAGAGATGAGTTAAATAAAATGTTAACGAAATTAATTAGAAGATGGAAAATAGCCAAAGGGCTCTGATGGACAAATTGAATGCCCTATTGACCTTACAATCACATTGTGACGACCCGCATTTCGTAAGGTTTAAGTCGACAATAAACCATACATGTCCAACTCAAAACAAACCAGAATACAAATAATCAATGGGGTTAATTAAGAAAAATAAGGAAAGAAGAAAAAAAACACAGAATCTCGCAGCGGAATGAAAAAATACAATAATCAAATAAACAGTTCATGAAGCTGTATATACTATACATTTGATTAAATTTTTATAAAATCTATCAGAGTTATACATACAACGGAACAATAGAATAATGCAGTATAACAACATGATGCAGGGAAATAATACTAGTAATAATATACCAAATCTTCATCTTCGTCCTCCATAATAAATGATCTTCAATGCACTGAAAACTTAGGGTTGACCCAAGCATAAAGTAAAACAATACACTCGAGTCAGAACTAAAATATTCTTATGTGAGTCAAATCAATATCACATATAATAGGAGTGTAATAGCATCAGAGATGTTTATGAGGTTTTACATCTCCTATCGAGTGTACAACGTTCGTGCAATAACTCAAGAAATGTTACGGGATTTGTCATCTCTTAAGGATCCGTCAAAATATCTATATATAGTAGAATATGCTATATATGTAATCTCTATCGGTAATATAAAATATCAATAAAACATTAAGGCATTACCATTATCCCCACTTAACGCGTTTTTAAGCATTGTCGTACAGTTTGCATATAAAACACCAGTAAACCATCAGTGGATAGGGATGCGCCGTGATACGACAACCCTAAATCAAAATCATAATGGTCTCATATAAGGATAAAAGTATGACCAGGCACATGAGACAATGCCTAAGGTATGATACTACCAGTTTGCCTGATCCGGATTAGTGGTAACCCCAAACGGCCCACCGCAACACAACACTCCCAAAATCACGGGTGATCACCAATCAATAACAAAAGATAGAATATAAAAGAGTGTGTCTAGAGGTAGCTAACCTCATTGGCCCCGCGCGGCTCCTATTTTAGTCATTTCAAATTGACACAAGTGTCAGGGCTATCCATCATTGTTCTCTTTCATCAAATCTAGCAAACGTACACCAAATCCAACCACTTCATTCTGGAGTCTCCTCTGCATACACAGTTATTAAAGTGGTTCCAATATTGACAGAGAGTATGCCAATAAGAGGTCTCGGTCTCATTTAACAACCAAACGTCGTTTTACACACTAGTTGGTTCTTTTACATCTCGAAAACGATTCATACTTGATCTCAAAATATCATATTCATTTCAAAATATTCTTTATTTCAAAATCATCATATTTACTTAAAATATCTTAATTTCACTTGAAAATCATTTTCGCTCCAATATCTCAATTTCACTTCCAAAACCGTTTTGAATTTCAACTTAGGTTATAACTTCATTTCAACCCAATTACCATTTAAATCCACGATTTAAATATAAACAGTTCCCACTTAGACGGTTTGAATTTTTAGAAAATTGTTTGAATAGTTAAAATAGTTTGATATAATATGGTTTGAGCATTGAAAATGGTTTATATATTAAAATAGTTTGGAAAATCAAAATAATTTGAATATTTAAAAAGGTAGACTTTAAATAGTTTATATTAAAATAATTTATTTTGAAAATAGTTTCAAACAAACTATTTCTTTCCATTTCCAATAAATCTGGACTCAGGTCCAAATTTCAAATCAAACCGATTCAATTCCAAATGTTTCAATTCAATTCCAAATCTTTCAATTCAATTGACTCGGTTTCGATTTCAATTAAAATCAACTCAAATTTGATTTCAATTCGAATTAACTTCAATTTCGAAATGTTCATTTCAACTTCAATTCGATTCAACGATTCAATTCAATGGTTTAAATTTCAATTCAATTCTTTTTTAAACCATTTCAATTTATATCAATTTCGAGTTCGATTTCAGAATCCCAATATAAATCACTTAAATCAATTTAAACTTCAATATTCAATTAAAGGTTCAAATCTTTTAAAATAATTCAATTCCGAGCTCAAATTTGAAGTATCCGTTTAAATTAATTTTACTTAGCAATATTTCAAAGTTTGAATAATAGTTCAAATCTTTTTAAAACAAATCAATTTCCATAATTCAAATTATATTTCAATACTAACTTCAAACTTCCAAATTCAATTCTTTGAACAATTATTGTAAACAAATTTCAATTTCAACATTTCAAGCTCGAGTTAGAAAATAACTCGATTTCCATAAATTAATTATTTTATTCCCTAAAACGATATCATTTAAATAATTTCAAAATCAAAATTTTAAAACTATTTAATTTAACAAATCCAGTGTCTGTATATAATTTTCTATCCTATGGCCAAGTGAATAGTTATTAAAATTTTAATTGCGGGGATGGATATATATCATTTCAATCCAAATCAAAGTGTCATAGGTATATATCATTTCAACCTATTTCTTAATTTATTCGAAATAATTCAATTTACGGTTTTATATACTGCCAATAATATATAGGGTGACAACAGGATACATATGAAATAAATAAACATCCAATCATCCAAAATGTTAACTAATAGGCATCCATCACAATAAACATCCAAATCAGCCAATAAATCACAACAATTTACTAGTTATCAGTATCGGGTGTTTAACTAGCAATTTAATTTCAATTTAAAATTTAACTATTGATTTAAATTCCTATCAGTTCAATTCACATGTCAATTTAAATGCTAATTAAATTACCAAACAACAGTCGATAAAAATAAATCACTTCAGGGTTTAAATTCAACTAGCATGAGAATACTTTAGTATTTCTTGAGTGGGTTTAATCACTCACCTTTATTTGAAACTGAAAAATTTTCAGCTTCAAATAAATACGGATACAACTCCATGCCGTAGCCTTCGTCGATACGATCGCAACGCGAGACCTCGTATGTAAAAGAAATCGATTAATTATCATTTGAATATAATTAATCTTAATTAACAAAATAATTAACAAATAAAAAAATTGTTACCTATCTTCTTCCAATCTCCCAAGCATGCACCCAGGTCCGTGTTCGCGTACACGACATCCCAATTTTTTTGATCGAACAACACCGATCGCGCCTTAGCCCAGACACGCCGCCGCAACCCCCTGCACCACGCAGCCCCCTTCGGTCGCGCGTGTGTGAGAGAAGCAAAGAAAACCTGAAACCGCAGCGCCATCGTGGGTAAATTCTGGCGATTTTGAAGCGTATCGCGTCGATCTAACTGTTGGATGTATAGAGCTCGTCGAGACCTACATCTTTCCTTTTCGTGGCATTTGATTTCATTAAACGGATGAGGAGAAATCGAGAGAAGAAGATTGGGCAATTTCGACCATTGAAATCATATAAAGAGCGGCTGAAGCTTTTTAGGGTTTTGTTCACAAATAATGAAAATATACGGCCTTATATATAAATTCCGACACTATTCACACATTAATTTTCCGAACTCCAAACGAAGCGTGCCGCCTGGCATTCTATATCTTATACCCCTATTTCAAACACAATGGAATATGTATCGAAGGCCAATTCCATCATATTCAGAAGATAGCTTTTCAAAATCAATTTAATTTAATTTTTTTAATTAAATTCTACGCGTTTCAAGCTCACACGTCCAGACGATAAGTCCGATCGTTACGAAACTTGAAATCCAATAATAATTCACTATTACGGATCTGATGAAACTAGTTTCGTTGGAATCCAAGAGAGTGCCCAAAAAGACTATTTTTTACACATTAATTAAGACAAGAAATTTCCAAAATAAATTTAATCACTTTAAATTCAATTTTAAAAGTTAACAATTTTCACTCTTGTTTAAATAAAATTTACTTAACTTTTAAAACCATTTTCATTCATATGAACTTCAGGATTCAATTATTTAAATAATTTCCAAGATTAAATTTAAACAATTCAATTATCCAATAAATCACCATATTGAAAATATAAGTTATTTAACTTATAAAATTTACTTTTAAAACGAATTCAAATAATAAAACAAATACTTCTATTTTACAGTAATTCAACATTTATTATTTAATTCGTGCTATTGATTACAACATGTTAAATATATCGAACTCCATTATAATAGAAATAATTTCCTTAAATCTTATCGTAATTGTTATTTCAATTTTTTTTAAGTTCATATTAAATAAATTACATAAATAAAACTTTAAATTTTTATTTCTAACCATTTTTATTCAATAATTATATTAAATTTAATACTTTAAAATAGTTAAAATTTCGGGTCGTTACAATCTCCCACGCTCAAAACTTTTCGTCCTCGAAAAGGGGTTAGGTAAGGAATCTAACATTCGATATATTTTTCGCAAATAATCAGTTTATAAAACGTTAAAATCTTATTTACAAAACATTTACTACATTTCCATCATGCCATTCTGATATCGTCTTATATGCAAAACAAGTTATAAATTTTAAAATCTCAAAAAATTTCTAAACCAGAATTTACGAAAAATTTCGGCAACGTCTCCTTTGCGCTGCTCGATCGTAAAAATTTACAATATACATATATATACCAAATACACATCTCATCTCAATGATGAGGCATCCTATAGGGAAAAATATAAAAGTACGGTATGTAATCCGATATATGTACCTTATTATTATTAATATGAGCGAGTTTGCTCATATTAAAGCAAGCAAAAGCAAATTAAACCGCATATACGTCCAAACGGTCTTCGTATGTACCTATCTCAACTCAAATTAAAATATTAGTTGCATATAAAGGATATAAAAAGCATGTACGAGTTCAATAGAACTATATAACACAAATTTTGAATCCAAATCATAAGCATTAGCACTAATACACAATATAACGATCATATATAACCAAAACAGTCATAACAATGATTTACAATAAAAGAAACCATTCAATAATTAATATTCATCCAATTAATTCATAATTATATGAATTTACATTATCCAATATCCATAGCTAATTTATACCTTCATTTCTTATTAATATCCATTCTCTATTAACATCTAATTGTTTGTATTCACATCTATTTCATTTACATGCAATTTATTCAAATTTCAATTATTTCACTTTATGCTATCAAATTTCATATCAATTCATTTTATGGACCATTTTATAAAATCATTTCATTCAACCTTATTTAAGTTAAATTTTATTTCATTACCACTTAGTATATTCTCTTTAATACTAATATCATTTATAAACCATTTCATAAGACCATTTAAGTCTATTATAAACAATTTATAAAACGAAACTCATGTTTATTATTACTTCATAACTTAAGTTCATATCAATTCATTGATTCACTTCATTAGTTCATTTCATTAATTCATATCATTAACTTTACTTAAGT
The DNA here is from genome assembly GCA_030737815.1 of Allium fistulosum. NCBI lineage: Eukaryota > Viridiplantae > Streptophyta > Magnoliopsida > Asparagales > Amaryllidaceae > Allium > Allium fistulosum. Next base: position 1,137,813,244 of record CM060904.1, read on the forward strand.
AAATTCTATTATATAACTCAAATTCATATTGATAAGTTTTTTATCACAATCAATTTCATTCAACTTTTCTTAAGTTAACTTTCACTCTATAATTCATTTCATTAACTTAGTTCATTAATTCATTTCATTCAACTTGACTTAAGTAAAATTTCATTTCATAATTCAAATTTCAACTTTCTTATTTCATTAATCATTTCTTAAGTTTATAATCATTTTATATAGATGTATCTTCTTTTACACAATATTATTCAAATTATAATTATCTCAGAAGCTACAACTAAATCTTAAAACATCCTTTGCAGATTTATTTATTTATTTATTTTTTATTTTACAAACAGTTTACACAGATATGATTTAATTTATTATTTGTGTAATGACCTGCCTTTTTGGATGTTTTAATCAGACACACACGTCAGACTCAAACCATTCAAAAGGGTAGATTGTTATGGGGTAAATAAGAAAAAGAAGAGAAAGAAAAAAAACAAATACAGAATCTCGCAATGGAATGACAAAATATAATAATCAAATAAACAGTTCATGAAGCTGTTTGCAAATAACATTGATTAAACCTTAATAATACATATCAAAGTTACATAAAACAAGGACAAATAATAAATAAATGCAGCGGAACAACATGATGCAGTTGACTAAATATAATAAATAATAATAGTACAAAATCTTCGACTTCATCCTCCAGAAAAGCAGTCTTCGATAAACTGAAAAACTCAGACTGACCCGAGCGAATTGAAAAGACAGAACACTCGAGTCAAAACTAAAAGATCTTATGTAAGTTAAATCGATAGTAAATAAATATGGGTGTAAAGGCGTCAGAGATGTTTATGGGGTTTGACATCTCCTATCCAGTGTCTAACGTGAGTGCAATAACTTAGGAGATGTTCGGGATTGCCGTCTCCTAAGGATCTGTGAAACTATCTACTATGTAGTACAATACGCTATCATAATATGTCTATAGTAAAGTAAAGTATTAAAATAGCGTTAAGGCATTATCCATATCCCCCTTAACACATTATTATATATTCCCATAGTCTATACACTACCGTAATTCCTCCATAAACTGGAGGCTATCAGAGGGCACTCCATAAGTATGGTACAAACCAAACTCGTAGAAGGCGCGATAAGGCATGCAATAAGCACTCGAGGCAATGCCTAGGGTAGATATACCAATTTCACTCCCGGACTGGTGGTAACGCATAGCAGCTACTACCGCCCACCTTGGACACACTCCCATAATCAAAAATCAAGGTGTGGCTACCAAAACAATCACAAAGTCAAAATATAGTATCGAAGAAATGTGCCCGATAGGAGGAATGACCTCACTTGGCCAGGTATAGCTCCTGTTTTAGCTACATCAAGCTGACTCACGGGAGTCAGGGTCATGTAAATACCTCATACATAATCGTTCGCCAAACCATCCTACTTTATTTATGGAATCTCCACCACGTACACAGTTTTTAAAGTGGTTTTCGGTATTGGCAAAGAGTATGACAATATCCGATCCCAGTCTCTTTAACAACCAAACGCTTATTTCACATCGGGTGGTTCTTTTACATTTCCAAAAAGTCAATTTACAATTGATATCAAAATATCATATTCTCAAAACCATATCATTTTCAAATCATATTCACTTTCAAAATTACATTCACTTCCAAAATTATATTTACTCAAATATGTCATTTCACAAAAGGTACTAATTCCAAATTCCAACTTTGGTTGTATCATCATCAAGGATTTAAATGTAAATACTTTCTCATTACACAGTCTAAAATTTAAGAAAATAGTTTAGGTAGTCATAAATAGTTTTAATAGTTTAAAAATAATTTAAAATAGATTGAAATAGTTTAAATATTAAAAATAGTTTAAATAGATTTAAATTTGATTTAAATTTGATTTAATTAGATTTAAAATGATTTATATAGATTTAAAATAGATTAAATAGATTTAAATTCATTAAATAAATTTAAAATAGGTTAAATAAATTTAATTAGTTTAAAATTGGTAAAATAGATTTAAATTGGATTAAATAGGTTATAATAGATTAATATAAATTAAAATAGTTTTAAATTGATTAAAATAGGTAATTTAATTAAAATAGTTTAAATTAGTTTAAAATAGATTTCAAAGTTATATCAGACATTTCAATAACTCAATTCCGATAAATTCATTTATATTTGACACCTCAACTTTGAAATTCAAATTTAAATCCTTTGAATAATTCATTAAATCAATTCCAATTTCAACATTTTCGCTTGGACTTTCGAAAATAATTCAGTTTATATAAATCAAATTTCTATTTCAAAATACCAGTTAACTGAATTCAAAGTTTAAAGATTCAAATATCATTTAATTTAACCAATACGGTGTTTATATATAATTTTCTACCCCAGGTTCAAGTGATACGGATATTTATCATTTTAATCCGCAATTTAACATTTTACGGTTATATATCATTTCAAACCGTAATCCCGTATTAAATAAAATCCATAAAAATCGCTCGAGTCTATCATTTCAACCCATACGATTTTTCCCTAATCTATAGATCGTTCGGGTATGTATCATTTCAACCCATAGGGAACTTGCAGTGTTATAACCATATAAAATACAACATCCGATCATCCAATATCAACAATTAAACATCCATCACAACCATCATCCAAATCAACCAATAAACATCAATAGATAACTGATTATCATTAACAGGTATTAAACTAACAAATTAAATTCATTATTTAATTAAATGATGATTAATTGCAATAAAATCCAAATTTAAATGGAATGACAATTTAAATATACCAAACATCAATCAATCAATTTCTAATCACATCATAAATTAAATTTTACAAACATAAGATAGTCTAGTAATTGTGAATGGGTTAAAACACTCATCTTCGATTTCAAATCGAGTTGAAATTCAAAATAGGGCCCAAATTTCATGTAACATCCTGAAATTTTCAACCATTCGCATCCATACATGTCGGATCTCAAAATATCAGATTGTTAATTTAAATTTGGCAAAACTCAGCATATGCAGTAAATAAATAATCACAGAATCACATACACAGAGTAATATAAAATAATGCAGCGAAAACAAAAGAATAGTAGTTCATGAAGCTACTATATATATAACAGAGTTAAACAAGATACAACGGGAGTCTCGAATACATAGATGTATCAATACAATAGTCAAATACAAAATCTGAATACATCACTGGAATCAACAGAATAACTGAAAGCGGAATAGATAGCTAGATCTCCAAGCAAAGCTCCAACTCCAAAGGTGAGTCTCGAATGCTGTATCACTCAGTCTGACTCGAGCGTAAAGCAAAACACAAAACACTCGAGTCAGGATTAACATTCTTATATCAATAAATTCAACTCAAGTGAAATATCAACTGAAGTACAGTAACTTAAAGGATTTTTGGGATAACCATCCTCTAAGGATCCGTTAAACTATCTACTATGTAGTAATATACGCTATTATAATAATGTCTACAGTAAAGTATACTATTTAAAAATAGCATTAAGGCTTTACATTTTCCTCCTTAACACATTTTTAGGTATGCCAATAGTCTATACAGTACCGTAATACTCCGTAAATTGGAGCTACCAGAGGATACTCCATAGGTACGACACAAATCAAACTCGTAGTAAAGCTCGCTAGGTGACACGGCACAACAAGGCAATGCCAGGGTAGATATACCAATTACGCATCCGGACTGTTGGTAACGCAAAGCCGCAGCAATCGCCCAACTCGAACCACACTCCCAAATCAAGGGTGCGCACCAAATCAATCACAAAGTAATAGAATGGCATACGATGGAGTGTGTCCGATAAGAGGAGCTACCTCATTAGCCCGGAATCGCTCCCGTTTTAGCCACCTTATGCCAACTCACGGGAGTTAGGTCCACGTATATACCTCAAGATCGTCGCCACCATCCTACTTCATTCTGGAATCTCCACCGCTTACACAGTTGTTAAAGTGGTTTCGGTATCGACAGAGAGTATGCCCATATCCGATCCCGGTCTCTTTAACAACCAATTGTTATTATAACACCACGGTCATTTAAAATAGTTTATACTTCAAAACCAGAATATCATTTCTATTAAAACCATATCAAAACGATATCATTTCATTTCAAATGAATCCATTTCCAAAATCACATCACTTTCCAAAGTTAAATCGCTTTCGAAATCATAAGTCTTTAAAAATCAAAACACTTTGGAAATCAAAACCTTGAGATTCATAACACTTTGAAATCATAGCTTGAAATCATAACATTTTGGAATCCATAACACTTTCCTCTTAAACAGTTAGATATTAAAATTATTATATATTATAGAAATGCTTTATAAAATAAAATAGTTTATATAAAATAGTTATAAGTCAAAATGGTTTATATTGAAATAATTAGTATATAAAAATAGTTTATAATAAAGATGATTTATGTTAAAATAATTTATATTAAAATAATTTATAAAGTAAAACAAAAATATAGTTTAAATATAATTTAAAATACTTTATATCATAATAGTTTCCTCAAATTTCACAAATCGATTCAAATCAACTCAAATTCCAGAAATACTTTTTTATTCAATCTCAATTCATAAATTTCAACTCAATTCAATTTCTCAATAAATCATTTCAAATTATATCGATTTCAAATACAGATTTGAAACACAAAATAAACCATTAAATTTAAATATATTTCGAAGCTTTAAATATTCCAAATTTCCAAAACTAAATTTGATAATTCCATTTATATCTCAATTTAATTTCATTATATTTAGTTTCTGAAATATTTATTTAATCATTTCAATAACATCTAAATACAACTTAAATTTACAAATTTAAATAAACAAAATATCCCATTTAAATTTATATAAGTTCGAAATATTCATTTAAGTCACTTTTAATCAAATTCAAGTTATAAAACATATTTTAAAATTTCAGATTTAATAAATTTCAAATTTAATAAATTTCAAATCAACTTATTTAAGTATAATTCTTAAATAATTAAAATTCCAAATCAATTTCAAATTTATCTTTCAACCTGAAACATTACAAACTCTATATTTGAAAATATAAATTTTACATAAATACTAAAACATATTTTATATTGATTAAATCAACTTTATTAAATCTTTACAAATCAATATTTATTAAAACCATATATTTCCTTTCAAACCATAGAAATCATTTTCAAAATATTTATATATAGACCAACGGTGTCTGTATATAATTTTCTATCCTATGGTCAAGTGATACGGATATTTATCATTTCAATCCGTAATTTAAATATATACGGGTATATGTCTTTTCAACCCGCAATCCCAAATTCAATTCAATGGAAAATCGCTTGGGTTTATCATTTCAACTCATAACGATTTTCTCCTATTCTACAGATCGTTCGGATATGTATCATTTCAACCCATAGTGAATTCTATACTAACAGGGAACTTGCAGAGTGATAACATATATGATAATAATATAACAACAGTAACAGGCATATATCATCAGTGATAAATAATAGATAATGGTGTCAGATGTCACATGTGAATAGATACAGATAATAACATATATATAGCAATGTAAATAACTACAGCAGCATATTTCAATTGACGTTTCAATTGAAATCAAATTTAATAAATATAAGAACATTAATCGCGAGTGATTTCTCACCTTTCGAGGCTAGAGAGGATAGACAATGAAATTGAGTTACGAAATGCAAGTACGACTTCCAAAGCAAAGCTAAATTGACACGAATTTTGACGGACAAGCTGATAGATAGGAATCAAGAACCAAAATCAGTTTGATATCACAGAAACGAAATATACATTATATTATTATTATTATTTTCAAATCAATATGAATTTAAACACATATTAAATTAAATATATATGCATTTCAAAATCATTGTTTTTAAATACATATAAAACAACATATCTACATAGTATAATTTGAAATAAATGAATATATATACTTATAAATAAATACATAAATAGCCTATATAACTATCCTATGCAAATCTCTATATAACCAAACCCAAAAGATTTATATAAACTAGTAATATACATATAAGATAACACTTTAAATATATAAATATATAACTCTTATACAATAACATGGAATATATAACTTATATAACCCAATACTAAAACATACATAAAAATGCAGCATACATATGGTCGACTTATGAAATATAATATAGCTTATATATATACAGCAACATCATATAACACTCTTCATATTGACTATTAGATCAACTAAAGCAATATATGTACAAACTATATATATATATATATAAAAACTACAAATCTGGATATACAAACTCTGATATAATAATATATACTAATAAACAAATATACGTATCAGACTGTAAATAGTCAGATGCAAAATACTTCTATGATAAACATACATACATTCTGTTATAACAAATCTGTAATAAAACATTTAGTATGTATATATACTTGAAAACAAAACTCATGTGAACTATATATATATAACAGTAAAGCGTCAACAGTGTACAAGATGTAACCGTACCATCTAAAATATATAACTCTATCACATAGTTTATTTTAAAATAATATATATTTGCCACAGGCTAAAACTTAAAGTATGATATACCGTAATATAATATGATACAATGCAATGTATATGAAACATACCTAAAAATCAATACACCTTTTGTAAAGCAAAAGAAGACCGTAAATATATATGCGACCTTGATTCCAGAGATATGCGAACTTTGTTCGAAAATCACCAGAACAACTTTATATTATATATGTCAAAACAACCTTTATACAAACTTTTATATTATAAAATAAAAAATCAAAACACAAAATTCAAATCTATAAATATACATCTGTTTCAAGATCAATTTAAAACATAAAATTCCAAATCTATATTTGATTCAACACATATAAAATAAAGTTTATACATTTGAAACCCACACATGTATATATACTTACGGATTTAAACAATGTGTAAACATGAATATGACTACAAAATATATATATATATAAGAGAGAGCTTGCCTTTCAAAAAAACGCACAGTAAAATAACTACATAATATATAGAAGGAGGCTGCTGCAACTATGATCAGTCATGGAAGATGCAAACAAGGTCGGAGCCGTGTTGTAGGAGGGAGATGGAAGAGGCTGATGGGCAGGCGTAAGTGGGTTTCTGAGGAGATGTGGTCGATCTTGGGCTAGGCGGTTGGATGAGAGTCATGAGACTGACATAGGAAAGGAGCGGGAGGGCCGCTCATGGTGGTCGGGAATGGAGGCCGAATAGAAGAAGAGGAAGTGGCCATGAAGGATCGGTTGTGGGCGACTGTGGTAGTGTATTTCGAAGACGTGAGAAGGCAAAGCATTTGTGAAAGCATAAGCATTTGAACGTCAGGTGGAAGGGGAGATGAAGGAGCAGGATCTGAAATAATATATGAAGCCAAAGTATTGAAAGAGTGTGTAAGAGTTTTCTTTGAAGAAAACAGTGAACACAAAAGAAATGAAAGGACAGAAGGGATATTGTAAAGTCATGAGTTAAATTTCAGGAAAAAAAACATGCACGATGGAAATATTTATTACAAACAGCTGTTTGATTCAACGGTAGATAGATGAAGTGACAAGAAACCCAAAAGGTTAAAATTGATACCGATACAAAATCGTTTCTCACGGATTCCACTGTGTACCGAACTTTAAAACACAGAATTGAATATACTGCGTAGATCAGTACGAGACGATCAAAACGGTACACAAATATCAGTGGTACGATCATCCTATCAAAGTCAATAATCGGTATCGAAAATGCTGCTATTCTGTCGAAAATAAGATAAACGAAGCAATAGCAGTTCAAATTTGGGAAAACAAAATATGACGTCTCACTCAGAAGATGATTTACAAATTTATCGTATAAAAAAATTCAAGTTTGAAAAATATTTTATTATCATCAATTTTAACTGATTTAAATTGAAATAAAATTACAAAAAAAATAAACTTCCATATTATGAGATGAAAATTTACCAGTTGCTATGTTTAAATATACGTATTCCAAATATTAAATTTTCAATTCAAAATTTTACTATCTAAAATTTCACAAAGATTAAATAAATAAAATTAATAAACCACTAAAATTTACGGGTCGTTACATTTCAACAGTCTCAGAATTCGTCCAAACCAATTTCAAAATGTCTGAAATTTCGCTACGATCCTAGCGGAACAAACCGCGCGTGGATCGGACCTTGTACGTGAAAGATATACAAGTTAAAACTTTTAAACGATTTAAAAATAAAAAAATAAATAAAATAATAAAATAACATACACGTCAACCATTCGTTCCAGGCAAACCCTAACGCACGCATCAATTTCGAACGCACGCACCAATCAGCCGCGACTATCGCATCGCCTCCTCTAGCCATCGCGGCCACGGCCAGACACCCCGTCGACCTCCACGAGCCTCACGACCCACTGCAACCACGAACGACTACCCTCCTCGCCACTGATCAAGCCCAAAAGGGGACAGCCGCCGCCTAGTAACGAAACCTTAATTGAATTAACGACGATGATCTGGCCTTCAACTCACCAAGCAAACCACATGGATGAACTCCCCTCGGCCCTCTCCCCAACCTAGTACCAACAGACCGACGATCCGTTGAAGTCGATCGCAACGTAGTGAACGACCAAGAATTAATCACCCAATTCTGGCCACACAAAAACCCAAATCGAAAAAACTGCAAATTTGACTTGCGCTCATCGAGAGCTTCGAATTAATATATAATTTGATATGGTTTAGAGGAGTTTGATTTTGGAATTGAATTTGAAATTGAATTTGCAATTTGGGAATTAGGGTTTCGAGTTTGAATTGGTTTTCTACCATTGACAAGAGAGAAGCAGATATAATTTGTACGTACAGAATAATGGAATAAGAAATAGCTAGAGTTAGAACAAAACAATATATACTAACGAAGCCCGATAAGAATGAATAACATATCGAACTGGTTCGAATTGACGATAACTACCCGAAAAGCCCGTTTCGCTTCCAAAACGAAAGTGGGTCATCCCATATATCAAAATAGATGTTTTTGATAATTTTAAACTCAATGGAATAGGTTTCAAGTCCAAATTCCATCGTGTGAAGAAATTATCTTAAAAATCAGCCTATTTCAAACCGATTTCAATTAAATTGATTTTTAGGCGTTTCGAGCCCGTACTATCAAACGACAAGTCCGATTGCTATGAAATTTGAAATCCTACAATAATTCACCATTACGGATCTGATGAAACTAGTTTCGTCAAAATCCAAGACAGTTGCCAAAATGGCTATTTTCACGTAAATTAAATAAATTAATATTAAATTAATTAAATTACTTTTTCATTCAAATTTGATAATTAACAAGTTTCATCATTTTTTATCACTTAGACATTTACAATGATTTAATACAAGTTTACATATCAATTCAATGTCAATTATTTTACTAATTACGATGTTCAATTTCAACTGTAATTAAATCCAATTAATTATAATTTAATTCCAATAAATTGATTTAATTTGATTTCACTCTTTTATTCAACCAAATTATTATCAATTGGATATAGTTAACATTGGTTTATATCTCATTACATTAATATTCTACAATGATCATCTTTTAACATATTAATTGCAGTATTTCGATTATATCGAATTCATGTAACTTTTATTATAGTTTAAAATCCCAATAAATTAATTTATTTTTATTTCACTCTTTTATTAAATCAGTTATTGCCTTGTGAATATAATTAACATTTCTACACATTTTATTACATTCCCAATTTGCAGTTATTGTCTTAACTCACATTAATGTAACATTTATTTGTAATTGATTAATTAAATTGGTAACAAATAACAATTGTCACCATTTCTACATTTAATAACATTTGTAAGTTTATTATCTACACCCAAATGTTATAATTACTACTATAGCACTAATTTTTATTCAGTTACAATTTATTACACATTATTCCATAAATTAATCAACATTTAAATTATCAATTGCTCATTTAATCCAATTATCCATTAATACATACATTACTATAATTTATTTACAGTCTATACTAATTTATAACTCTTTAATCCTTTTAATTAATTGGAATTACATTTAAAGCAGTTATTAATTACATTAAATTAATACCATTTCTTTTATTTTAGTTATATTCTTATTATTAATCACAAATTTTCATTTCTTCCAACATTAAATCGAAAATCTTTATTAAATTAACAATTTTTAATTATCGAAAATTACGGGTCATTACAATTTGTTTATGAGATGACCCGTAATTTTTGGATATTTGAAATTGGAATATTTAATTAATTTTAAATATTCAAAGGTTAATTTTTAACTTGAATTTCAAATATCAATATTTATTGGGTAATTAATTGTTGAAATTGATTATCGGAATTGAGTAAAATATCGACTCTTGTTTTTAAAGCTGGTTAAAAATAATTTGAAGGCTTATAAAATTCATATTAATAATACTGGAGGTGATAGAACTTTTAAAATTGAATTTAAAATAGCCTTCCGAGGCATAGTCTCGGAATTCGACGAAACCAGTACCATTGGATCCGTAATATTGTATTATTATCGGGTTTCAATTTTCGTCGTATTCGGAGTTGTTGTGAGAGCGTACGATAGGTAAACGCATTGAAAATTTAATCGGAAAATTCAATAATATTGTTTCCTTATTCCTTTACATTAGCTGCTCCTTATCACTTCAGCCTACTTTCTTTCACCGTCATAACTTTTCCTTTCACTTCATATCTACTGTAGCCGACCATCTTCTGAAGCAAGCCATTCCTTTTCGTTTTAAAATCATTACGTCTCCTTCCATTTCTCTCAGAACAAATTAACTTCAACAAACAAGAAAATGGTCGATTTCTCTGTTAAAACAAACCGAATTTGTTCCGTCCTCTTCAAATTTAAAACCGCAAGTCTGTTCTTTCTTCCTTAATCAACGTCGCCGCTTTCCACTTCCATCAGTTCACGATTTAAAGAATCTCAAATCGAATCCTGTTCGTTAGCTATGACCTAATGGAGCTCACGCACGTGGAAGGGGTCGACGATGATTCCGCGTTGTCGCGACGTGGTGCGGCAGTGGATTGAGGGAGTGGGTGCGGCCTTACAAATTCGCCGACAATAACAAGGCGCAGGGTTTGGTGATGGAGGTTGACGCAGTGGCGATGAGCTCGACGATTAGCTAGGGCGTCGAACTCAGTTTCGAATTCTTTGGGGGTTTGTGATTTCGCGTACGCGTGGGATTGGGAGGGGCTGTGAAGGTATTTTATTTTACATTATTTCATTAAATTATTTATACATTTTACAGTGGAAGTATATGCATAACAGTAAAGAAAATCTGAGTTTATTTTACAGAATATATATATATAGTATGAAAATAAATATATCTATAGAAACTCACATATTTAATTATATATATATATATAACTTTCAAAAATGGTGAAGACATATAAATTAGATTTCTATGAAATCTATATAAATTATTTTATATGCAGTTCGAAGAGAATAATACATACAATTCACTAGTTTGTATTACAATAAATTATTTAGGTGATTAATTTGTTTAATTTACTCAAATATCTATTATAGGGGAATTTAGTTATTAGTCCAAGTTAAATTGTTAATTAAATAAATTATAAAAAGGAAAAAAAATTAGTTCGATTAATTCGAGTGTTAATGAATCATAAATTGTTTATACAAGGTTCAGAATCTAAAGATACAAGTCGAGATGGATCAGATTGCAAATTTAAAAAGCAAAGGTGAGTTAATCTCACTCATCTGGTTTTATTTTAAATTTAAATAGTTAAATTTAAATATTGGATGAATGATTGGATTGATTTGATTTTGATAGTACATATAGTAGTATATACCAATATATATATATATATATATTGGCATATGTATATATTGGAGTTGATATTCCCGCATTATATAGCGGATGAGACCCTATGCGCCGCATAATAGCGGATGATATTTATTAATTCCATATACCGCGATATTCCACCTCGAAGTGGAATTGGTATTGTGCTAACGTCTGTGGATGCAGGGAAACAGGTTGGAGGGATCCAACTGGATTCCTCAAAATTATTTAGATTATTTGATATTCTGTGTTATGAATATTAATATCCTGTGATGATATTATTGATGATTGAAATATTGGAAGATATAGTTAGATTGAATATCCAAGCATAATGAGTTATTAAATTCTATAGAATTGGATTTTTGAAAAGAAATAAAAAAGGGAATTTTGAGTAGAATAATTCAAGTAAATTGGAATAAAATTTAATAATGAATTGAAAGGAAAATAAAAATAAAAGCGATTCAGAATTCTAATAAATATGGGAAAAGGGGATCTTGAATAAGCAGAGAAATAATGAATATTAAGCTTAAGCAATTTTATTTAAAGAATAAAGAATTTATTTTAATTCAAGGGTTAACTTTAATTAAAAGGGAAAAGAAAAGGGATTTGGGAAATCTAAAATTGATATTCTCATTTTAAAGGGATTTTCAATCATAATAAAGAAATGAAATTTTAAGTTAAAGGATTTTGAAAATAAACGGAGTAAGAAAGAAATTTATTTAAAAGTAAAATAAATTGGTAATCAAGTTTGGGAATTGATTTAAGTGTTTAAAAACGGGATTTTTAAAAGAGAAATGAGATTTTGGAATTTATAAACTGGGTTTATAAAGTAAATTAAAATATCAGTGGATATTTGAAAATATAAATTCAAGGTGGGAATTTATAAAGGAATATGAATTGGTTTAAAAATAAATGTTGATTTATTTTTAAAAGATGTGAAGAGAAGTGTATTTCCTTGGATAGCCAAGTACATTTTCAAAGCAATTTTAAATATTGGTTTAAAGTTTTAATATGTTTTAAAAAGCATGTTTAGGAAATTTATTATTTCTAAACGTTAAATTTTTAAAGTAAGTATTTTCAAAAATCTATTATTGTAGTAATTTTATAAAAGTGATTTGGTATTATGTTTTAAAAAGAGAAATTTAGTTTATATTTATAAAGTGGTTTTATTTTAAATATTCTTAAAGTATATATTTTGATAAAGTATTAAAGTAGTTTTAAAATTTCAATGTTATAAAGTATATTTATAGTAAAGTGTTTTTAAATTATTCTTAAATCTAAAAGTATTTTGTACTTGGTATTTCAAAGGAAATAAATAATTGGGAAATGTATTCCGTAAGCGGAAACTGTTTGAAATTGTTTCAAATGAGTTTTGAAATTTGGAAATATATCTTGAAAAGATATTTGAGGTAAATAAATAATTTGGAAATTATTTATGGTTTGATGGATGTTGTGAATGTGAATTGATAGTTAAATAACCGACTATCAATATTGGCCAATGCGCTGATCATTTCGAAGAGACCGGGATCGAGATTAATTTCTCGAAAACCACTTCGATCCGGTTTGTACGTTTCGTGGGGAAACGAGTTTGATATCGAAGATGGGATAGTGTCTTCAGTTCCGTTCGGACCCGGGACGGACTTGTATGGACGAATGCTTGCGAAACATCGTCAGGGGACGATGGGCATTCTAAGTGAAACGTTCTATAAAGGTAACGTTTAGCCTCAAGCCTCATCAACCGGGAATGACTGAAAATCAGGGGTTATGCAGCAAGGCTTCGTGGGTAGCGCCCACTTGAGAGTAGGGTCATCCCTGTCTAGAGGTCCCTTTTATTTCGGCTTAGTGGTGCGGTTGCTGATCCCAACCGTGGGGTGATCTTATTTGGAATTGCCCATAGGTGATTCCGGCCTTGTGTTGCAGGGGGTCAGGTGCGATCCTCGGTACTGTGATCTAGGCCACGTACTGTGACAGGTGGTACCCCAGTGCCTAGTCATTCGTTGGAAATCCATTCTCCCTACGTGCCTTGTACGAGTTTTGTTTGTATTACCCACTCTGTGGCTAGTATGCTGGAATTTAATGAATGTAACAATTTCGGCTATTTTATAAGTATTTGTATATAGACACTATTATAATATCAGAGGATTTTATAAAAAGTGTTTTAGCTATCGTAAGGTAAAAACCCGACATGTTTATTTGTGGCGTGGTCTTACGAGATGCTTTTGTTTTCAAAGGATTTTTAAACTTTAATAATAAATTTGAGTGTGATTTTCTCACGCTGGTATTCCAGACTGACTCGGGTGTTGTTTTATATGATGCTCGGGTCAGACCAAGATAAACTGGTTCAGGTTATAGCTGGGGAGCTCAGGCGATGAGTTGGATAGCGAGACGTATCTCCCGTATTGTTATATATATTCCGCTGTGTCAATTTCTGTACCCTGATGTATTGAGGATATGATATGATTTTGTTCAGTTGTATGTAAGTGAACTCTGATGTATACTCTGATGATGTATTATATAAACAGATGTAGTTTTGTTTTGTGTAAAGCTCTGTTATTTTATATTATATTTTATTCCGCTGCGATGTGAGATTCTGATGTTGTTTTCTCTTTTCTTCTTCTACCTCTTCTTCTTTAACATAATGGTTCGATTTTCCGGGCACGGAAGATCGGGTCGTTTCATTTGGTATCAGAGCATAAGGTTGGCGATAACCTTGGCTCTGGTGGGAATTTTGAGTGTATTAATAGATATGAGCGCGTATTTGTTAGTGAATATAAAATGGTTTTATATTGTGTTGATTTATTGGTTGAGTGTTTATGAATTCTGGTCGATGGGTGGGACGCCACAACATCGATAGGGGTTTCTAAACTCTTAAACAAGATAAACCGACACAGTATTGTTTTAAAGTAGGGTAAATGAAATAATTTTACCCAAATTATTTTGTATATAAAAAGAAAAGTTTTGTAAACTATTCTAGTTAATATATATATGGTTGTTTGGATATTAGATGCGATAATATTGGATTATTATCATTATTATATGGAAACTGAACTAGAAATTAAAATTTATAACCAAAGTAAAGAATAAAATTTTATAATAAAATAAAATTTGAAATATAGATTATAAATGTAATTTATAAATTGGGATAAACTCCATATACAAATGAGATTGTAATTTAAAATAGAATTCCAGAGAAGGTTTAAATTTAATTGGATGGATTGGAAATTTGGAACTTTTGGGAATGGATTTAAAATTCCTTTGGGTTTGAAAACAGTTTTCCAAGGTGTTGGAGAAATAATAGTGGAATTATTTGAGAAATATTTTTGAACCGGATTTGAAATCTAGAGAGATTTGGGATTTAAAAATATTTGAAGGGTTTTAGAAAGAGAATAAAAGCATTGAACTCTTTTGGTTGTTAGAAAATAACGTCGATGATGACTGCAGCATCATCGATGTTCATTTTCGGATTTCCAAAAGAGAGATTGCTACCAAATTGTTTTGAATCGAAATTGTTTGCAAATGGTAGATTTGGTTTTAGAAATGCAAGGAAGTTTGGATATATGTGATTTCAAAAGGAAGTTTGAAATGTAAAAGACTATTTAAACTCTGGAACCTTAACTAAGAATGTTTATAGCATATAAAAGTTTGATAATTTGTAAATTTGGAATTTGTTGAAATAAAATTCAATTTTGTAAGTAAGTAAGTGAAACCGTGTACTGGAATTTAAAATTGAATTGTGTGAAGTTATGTGGAATGGGAAAATTAGTCAGGATAGACTAAAAATAATTAATTATTGGAAGTAAATTTTATTGGTTAAATAATGAATTGGTGAATGGAAAACTGAATCAACTATTGTACTTATAAAGTGAAGTTGATATTAATAAGAAGAAATTGGAGAACTCTAATCCAGGAATTAAAATTTAACTTAAGTGGATGAAAGTGAAGGAAATATATTTGAATTTAACTTGAAATAAATTCAGCTGAGTATAGATAATATTGAATGGAATAAAATTCTACTCAAACAAATAAATGTGAAAATCCAAACTTGGGATATAAAATAAGATTGAACTCAAGGAAATCAAATAAAATGAATTTCAAGTTAAATGAAAAGAAAAATCAAATATGGGATTGAAATTGGATTATAGTTGGAAGTGTTGTTGAATGAAATTTGTATTGGATTAAAATGGATATGGTGTGAAATATAAACAAATCCAATTCAAGCATAAATTGAATGGCCTTATTATTAATGAATTCAACAATGAATTGTTGATGTAAATTAAAAATTTAAAATGGATAAAAGAATAAACTAACTGAATACAATAGTAAGATGGTTGGGATTTGATTAAAAGAAAATGAAATCAAAGATTTGAATGGAAGTTGTTGAATAAAATAAACTTAAGTTATTGGGTGGAATTGTTTGAAGAAAATAAATAACTTGAGTAAATTGTGTGATGGTTATTTGATATATTGGTTGCTGAGTTTAATAAAATGATTTGGTATCAAACTCTTTGGATATGGAAGAAATACAATGAAAGCTGTGAATAAACTTAAAATGGAATGGGTCAAATGTAAATTAAGTTGGATTTAATTTAAATGGTTCTAAAGCTGAAGTAATCATTTTATTCACATTAATATTGTCGAATTGCATTAGAAAATGGATCGTTTGATGTAAACGAGGTTAAATAAATTCTATGAATTGATAGAAAGGAAATAAAATTGATTTTTGAAATTAATTGAAGTAAATGTGAGTTGTTTGGGTTAAATGTGAATTAAATGTTAACAATTGAGTTGCAAACCACTTAAATTTAATGAAGTGCATACAAATTGATTGTAAACAATTAAAATTTATGTTGAAACCTTATAAGTGACTTATAAATATTGTTTAACCGGCGTTGTTTATACAAACTTGTAAATTTGCTAGTTAAATATGTTAAATATTGTTAAATTTCATGATTTTGGCACTTATACGTTTGAATTGAGTAAGTACAGGTTCAGGGAAGCTGTTTGGCTAGGTTGGGTTTTGCAAAATGCTTAAATAAATAGCCGCTTGCTTAAAAATGCTAAATAAGGTACGCCTACGCAATAAAAATAGGAAATATGAACTGTTTTTCTGTTTTTCCGGCCGAGTGGGCCGATGTATATATATTTGTGCATCCTGCGATATCGCAGAAGTCTCTCCGTGCAAAGGAGACTCTGTCAAAATTTTCCGAAAATTTTGGGAGTTAGAAATTTTTTGAAATTTTTGGAAATTTTCATTAACAACAAACGATTTAAAAATTGTAAGCAAATAGGATTGAAACTGGAATATTGGAATTCATTTTGAATTGAGTTAAGTAAAACCGAAGAATTAATTCGAAATGGACTAAAATAGTGAAAGTTGGGAATTTAAAATGAATGAGGTAATGTGAATGAAATTCACTATTTAATTGAAAGAGGTATTGAATTCAAATGAATTTGAAATGAAGCTATGGAAAACCAGAGTGGTAAAGTGAAAATAGTATATACAAAGTATACAACATTTCTATATTGAACTTAAGAATTAAATGAGGAAGTTCTTAAGTAAATTTGGTATTGGAAAAAAATACTAAGTTAATAATTGGGAAAAAAAATCAAATTGGAATGTCGTGATTGGATATTATGGCAGAGTTGTATACAAGTAATTTAAAGGCAAGTGAAATTGGGGTTTTTGATTTCAGAAAATAAATTGGATTGCCCGACTAAAAAGGTATGTATTTGAAATTTCTGAATGAAATTTGATTGGGATTTTGATCTAGCCACTTGGCTTTTGTTTTCTTTTGAGATTTGGGAGGCCGTAGAGCCATTTTGTAGTTGTACCGATGTAACAACCCGAGATTCCGCAATTATTTTGTTATCGTCTTTTGACGATTAAATTGTGGGTTAATCGCTGTTTGGAAAATTTTAATCCGGTTTAAATTCTTTTCAAATTGTATTGAAATTCTTTTATAAAAATTTTGTTAAAAGATTTGCGGGCTTTAAATTTTAAGTTGGCCCACGTTTTCTTTTAATTGTTTTGAGCCGTGATGGTCATCTAAGACCCGACCCCTTTTCTTCGATTCCTCATTCGAACCCTAGAAATCGAAAACGTGAAAGAAAAATAAATGGTGACAGCCCTCATTCTTCGTTTGCTCCTCTTCCCCAATTTACTGTCGAGACCCTAATCTAAACAATGAAGAAAGAATGGCGGCCACAATCCTCTTCGTTCGTTCGTATGCAAAACCAGGGCTTCTACTGCCAATTGTAACTCGTTCGAAGATTCGTCGCCTGCTCGGTAGATCGACGTTGCCTTCGCCGTGCTCGTCTGCGCTTCGACAAAGGTGAGTGATACCTACATCACTCACATCTAATCCTTTCTTAGTACTGTGTTTATGCCATTCGATTTGGTTTTGTTGTCACCGAATTGTTGTTTAATTTCTCGGTTGTTGAGTTTGATCGACTGCTGTGATTTGTTGGACTTGTTCGAATTCGTAAATTTCTTGCTTGCCTCTGACTTGTGAAATTGTTCATGGTTTTAACTTGAATTTTGATATGAAACTGACTTTGGGTTGAATTTGTTGGTTTGAATCTTCGCTCGTTTTCAAAGTGATTCGAGAAAATAAAACTGTCTTTGATCCAGACAGCTACTTTGAAATTTGCTTCTCAAGTCGATTTTGAACTGTCATTTTTGTGGTCGTCACTGTTCGAATTTGATTTCGACGATATTGATTTCGTCTCTGTGACCTCGGCTGTTGCCTTGATTTCGTTCGTACAAAAATTTAATATGAAATCGTCAACTTATTTTCTCGACCACTTGGTTTCGTATTGATGAGTACGACGATTTCTGACCTTTTTCAGTTCGATTACTTATGATTTCTTGGATGACCATGATGTTGAATTTTGACTTGTTCATATTAATTTAAAATCAGTTGTTCTCGGCTTCAACTTGATTTTTACCTGACCTTGCTTTATTACCTGAACTGGTTTGCTATGTAGCATTCATATTTGTGAGACTGTTTGCATATAGCTGCATTTTGGTCTTCATATATAAGCATGCAGTCGGGTATGTATATACATTATTTGATATGTATATATATGTTCGAATTGGCATTGCTTCATATCTGAGTTGTTGTTATCACCTGAATTTGACTTGTTTCAATTTATAGCTTCGGCTTTGATCATTTTGACTTATTTGTGTTCTTTTGCTACTTTGAGTACCACTGCTCTGACCTGACAGGTTCATTATCACTTGACTTGGTAGTCGTTCATTGTTGATTTGAATTTATATTGGCTTTGGGAATCGTCTTCGGTTATGTGATATTCATTCCTGAATACTCACAGTGTTGTATTGCTTGATGAACTCTGGTAGCACTTTCGACCTGGTTCGAACTGTTCTTCACTGTCTTCCTGTTCACAGACTTTAGTTCCACTGCAGTTGTTTTTTTTGAACTTGATTTGCAAACTTGAATTGGTGAAAATAATTTGGGTTTGGCACTGTCTAGACTTGAGGCTGCTGTTTCATAATTATTGAACTCGTTCTGATTCTTTGACTTCGGCATTGTTTAGGATTGTCGCAGGTCATTGTATATGTTTTTGGGTTGACTTTGCATTCCCTATGTGTACTCACTTCGGTCCTTATAACTTTGATCTGTAGCTTGAATATTATGAGGGCACTTCATGTTGCATCTGTTAGATGTAGTAGTATTGAACTACTTCATATTCATATACATTTCCTATTGAGTTTGCTCCATCTAGTTTCATGTAGCGTTACTGGTACCTTCTTTGGTTCTTGATGCATTCACTTATATCCCTATGCATTTTATAGTTCCCAAGGTTGGGTTTCGAACATGGCTACTTCATTTTGAAGCTGTGCCCTTGATGTTGGCTTGCATTATTCATTTCTCAGTTGCATTCGTTAGTTGTTAGATACTTATGCAACTGCTATCATAATTGTTGGCACTGATAACTTATACCCAGGTATACTTATATGTGTCTGGTCTTTATTCTGGACAGTTGTATTTGGGTGCAGTTTTACCCTTGCAGTTTCTGGCCACTGTCTTGCATTCACTCCAAATAGTGTTGATTCTGGGTTTATACTCCATTGTTCCTTTGCATATTTGAATTGAGATGCATCATAGTTTCTCTGACCAGTCTTGAACACTTTGCATTTCGTTTGTTGTTTAGTGCCCCTTGAATTTGGGTAGACTGTTTTGACCCTTTGATTGTATTCGAATTTGACTTTCGAATTACACCTGAGTTGAATCCGATCTGGATTTGACCTTGTGACATTATTTTATTGCTCTTGAGTGAACCCGATTTCGGGGTTTGAACTGGTGATCACTTTTGATTTTCACTGAGCTTTTGTGTATCTCTTGCGATAGTGGCGAGGCAGTACACGCGTGCGTGTACTGGAGCCCTATCAGATTTGACAGTTTTAAATTGATGTTTCGAATTGTTGAATTGTTTCGTTGGTGAATTTCAATGTTTTAGAGTTGTATTCTGATTTGGATTGTTGATTTGTCATTTAACACTGTTTAGTGTTATATCTGCCGTTATCCAATTCTCGTATCGAGAGTTGGATATACGAGATTTCTGTGATTGTCGTCTATTTGACTATCTGATTATTATTGCGGCTATGCACTAATAACTGAGTTTGAATTAGACTGACCCGTGTATTATTTTCTTTTGAATGTAATACTCGGGTCAGACCCGAGTTATTTCAGGTTGTAGATTTTCTTCTTTGAGTTGCTGTTCGGGATTTGAAGATTTTTCGCATCTTTTGAAGTTGTCATAGTCCTTTTGTAGTAGTCGTGTCATTGTATAGAACGATATGTATTCATGTATATTAGTCGATAATGTACGCGCATATATAACTTCTAGAGTCGACAGTTGTAGTTGTATCGTATGTATTGTGTCAACTATGTATTAACTGACATCGGTTATATATATATGAGACTTTTGTTTTTATCTGTGTTCCGCAATTATATTATCTGTGTTATTGTTATATCTAATGTCCTAAACTATTATGAACTATCGTAGTTTGTTTTATACTGATAATTGGATATGTCGATGGGAGTAAATAAATAATAGATGAAAAATAAAAAGTATATACCACTCCTATCGAGATAACCAATATTAGTGTAAGGCCAACTACGGATGGTCGCTCCTATCCAGCCTTATTCTTCGTAATAATAGACAGTATTTCTTTTAATACTCTTTGTTATTATGAGCATAGAGGTGGGGCGTCACAACCGAGCTAGCCGCGCAAAGGAGACGCTGGCGAAATTTTTCGGAAATTTAGAGAGTCAGGAAAATTTTGATAATTCAAAATTTTGATTTCGAATTTAAATTTGAATTGTTAAGTAAGTTGGGAAGGTTAGAAAGGGATAATGTATCTTTATTTAAAAGATTTATTTTGGGAAGTTAGCTAGAGGGATAGTGTGTCTTGATAAAAGATTTTGGAAAGTTGTTAAAACTGTTTGATTTAGAAAGTAGTTGACGGGAATTGAATCGTTCTTCCTAACTGGTATTTCGGGGACGAAATTCTTTTAAGGGGGGAGGAATGTGATGACCCGTAATTTTTGGATATTTGTAATTGGAATATTTAATTAATTTTAAATATTCAAAGGTTAATTTTTAACTTGAATTTCAAATATCAATATTTATTGGGTAATTAATTGTTGAAATTGATTATCGGAATTGAGTAGAATATTGACTCTTGTTTTTAAAGCTGGTTAAAAATAATTTGAAGGCTTATAAAATTCATATTAATAATACTGGAGGTGATAGAACTTTTAAAATTGAATTTAAAATAGCCTTCCGAGGCATAGTCTCGGAATTCGACGAAACCAGTACCATTGGATCCGTAATATTGCATTATTATCGGGTTTCAATTTTCGTAGTATTCGGAGTTGTTGTGAGAGCGTACGATAGGTAAACGCATTGAAAATTTAATCGGAAAATTCAATAATATTGTTTCCTTATTCCTTTACATTAGCTGCTCCTTATCACTTCAGCCTACTTTCTTTCACCGTCATAACTTTTCCTTTCACTTCATGTCTACTGTAGTCGACCATCTTCTGAAGCAAGCCGTTCCTTTTCTTTTTAAAATCATTACGTCTCCTTCCATTTCTCTCAGAACAAATTAACTTCAACAAAACAAGAAAATGGTCGATTTCTCTGTTAAAACAAACCGAATTTGTTCCATCCCCTTCAAATTTAAAACTGCAAGTCTGTTCTTTCTTCCTTAATCAACGTCGTCGCTTTCCACTTCCATCAGTTCACGATTTAAAGAATCTCGAATCGAATCCTGTTCGTTAGCTATGACCTAATGGAGCTCACGCACGCGGAAGGGGTCGACGATGATTCCGCGTTGTCGCGACGTGGTGCTGCAGTGGATTGAGGGAGTGGGTACGGCCTTACAAATTCGCCGACAATAACAAGGCACAGGGTTTGGTGATGGAGGTTGACGCAGTGGCGATGAGCTCGACGATTAGCTAGGGCGTCGAACTCGGTTTCGAATTCGCTGGGGGTTTGTGATTTCGCGTACGCGTGGGATTGGGAGGGGCTGTGAAGGTATTTTATTTTACATTATTTCATTAAATTATTTATACATTTTACAGTGGAAGTATATGCATAACAGTAAAGAAACTCTAAGTTTATTTTACAGAATATATATATATTATATAGTATGAAAATAAATATATCTATAGAAACTCACATATTTAATTATATATATATAGAACTTTCAAAAATGGTGAAGATATATAAATTAGATTTCTATGAAATCTATATAAATTATTTTATATGCAGTTCGAAGAGAATAATAAATACAATTCACTAGTTTGTATTACAATAAATTATTTAGGTGATTAATTTGTTTAATTTACTCAAATATCTATTATAGGGGAATTTAGTTATTAGTCCAAGTTAAATTGTTAATTAAATAAATTATAAAAAGGAAAACAAATTAGTTCGATTAATTCGAGTGTTAATGAATCATAAATTGTTTATACAAGGTTCAGAATCTAAAGATACAAGTCGAGATGGATCAGATTGCAAATTTAAAAAGCAAAGGTGAGTTAATCTCACTCATCTGGTTTTATTTTAAATTTAAATAGTTAAATTTAAATATTGGATGAATGATTGGATTGACTTGATTTTGATAGTACATATAGTAGTATATACCAATATATATATATATATATATATATTGGCATATGTATATATTGGAGTTGATATTCCCGCATTATATAGCGGATGAGACCCTATGCGCCGCATAATAGCGGATGATATTTATTAATTCCATATACCGCGATATTCCACCTCGAAGTGGAATTGGTATTGTGCTAACGTCTGTGGATGTAGGGAAACAGGTTGGAGGGATCCAACTAGATTCCTCAAAATTATTTAGATTATTTGATATTCTGTGTTATTAATATTAATATCCTGTGATGATATTATTGATGATTGAAATATTGGAAGATATAGTTGGATTGAATATCCAAGCATAATGAGTTATTAAATTCTATAGAATTGGATTTTTGAAAAGAAATAAAAAAGAGAATTTTGAGTAGAATAATTCAAGTAAATTGGAATAAAATTTAATAATGAATTGAAAGGAAAATAAAAATAAAAGCGATTTAGAATCCTAATAAATATTGGAAAAGGGGATCTTGAATAAGCAGAGAAATAATGAATGTTTAGCTTAAGCAATTTTATTTAAAGAATAAAGAATTTATTTTAATTCAAGGGTTAACTTTAATTAAAAGGGAAAAGAAAAGGGATTTGGGAAATCTAAAATTGATATTCTCATTTTAATGGGATTTTCAATCATAATAAAGAAATGAAATTTTAAGTTAAAGGATTTTGAATATAAACGGAGTAAGAAAGAAATTTATTTAAAAG
The DNA here is from genome assembly GCA_030737815.1 of Allium fistulosum. NCBI lineage: Eukaryota > Viridiplantae > Streptophyta > Magnoliopsida > Asparagales > Amaryllidaceae > Allium > Allium fistulosum. Next base: position 1,137,837,067 of record CM060904.1, read on the forward strand.
TAAAATAAATTGGTAATCAAGTTTGGGAATTGATTTAAGTGTTTAAAAACGGGATTTTTAAAAGAGAAATGAGATTTTGGAATTTATAAACTGGGTTTATAAAGTAAATTAAAATATCAGTGGATATTTGAAAATATAAATTCAAGGTGGGAATTTATAAAGGAATATGAATTGGTTTAAAAATAAATGTTGATTTATTTTTAAAAGATGTGAAGAGAAGTGTATTTCCTTGGATAGCCAAGTACATTTTCAAAGCAATTTTAAATATTGGTTTAAAGTTTTAATATGTTTTAAAAAGCATGTTTAGGAAATTTATTATTTCTAAACGTTAAATTTTTAAAGTAAGTATTTTCAAAAATCTATTATTGTAGTAATTTTATAAAAGTGATTTGGTATTATGTTTTAAAAAGAGAAATTTAGTTTATATTTATAAAGTGGTTTTATTTTAAATATTCTTAAAGTATATATTTTGATAAAGTATTAAAGTAGTTTTAAAATTTCAATGTTATAAAGTATATTTATAGTAAAGTGTTTTTAAATTATTCTTAAATCTAAAAGTATTTTGTACTTGGTGTTTCAAAGGAAATAAATAATTGGGAAATGTATTCCGTAAGCGGAAACTGTTTGAAATTGTTTCAAATGAGTTTTGAAATTTGGAAATATATCTTGAAAAGATATTTGAGGTAAATAAATAATTTGGAAATTATTTATGGTTTGATGGATGTTGTGAATGTGAATTGATAGTTAAATAACCGACTACCAATATTGGCCAATGCGCTGATCGTTTCGAAGAGACCGGGATCGAGATAAATTTCTCAAAAACCACTTCGATCCGGTTTGTACGTTTCGTGGGGAAACGAGTTTGATATCGAAGATGGGATAGTGTCTTCAGTTCCGTTCGAACCTAGGATGGACTTGTATGGACGAATGCTTGCGAAACATCGTCAGGGGACGATGGGCATTCTAAGTGAAACGTTCTATAAAGGTAACGTTTAGCCTCAAGCCTCATCAACCGGGAATGACTGAAAATCAGGGGTTATGCAGCAAGGCTTCGTGGGTAGAGCCCACTTGAGAGTAGGGTCATCCCTGTCTAGAGGTCCCTTTTATTTCGGCTTAGTGGTGCGGTTGCTGATCCCAACCGTGGGGTGATCTTATTTGGAATTGCCCATAGGTGATTCCGGCCTTGTGTTGCAGGGGGTCAGGTGCGATCCTCGGTACTGTGATCTAGGCCACGTACTGTGACAGGTTGTGACGACCGCCCATGACCCCTGCACCGAATCTAGAGATAGTGCGCTGTAAAGTGTGCCAGGCGACCATGGACGATTGTCAGGGTAGATTAAAACAACAGAATCTATCGTATTACTCACAGCGCATGGACAAAATACAATAGAACATATGTATAGTGAAGCTTTACAGAACAAAATGACATCATATAAAACTCCATAATAGTTGAATACAAGCATCCAAATAGCCAATACATCAAGCCTCACTACATAACACTCAGAGAATACAAAACAGCGGAACATCCAGTACATATAATAAGAAGATAATATGCAACCCTCCAGCTCGTCTTCGATATCAGCATCGCGAGAAGAGAACAGCACCTGTCACCTGCTACCTAGTCTGCCCGTCCCAAAAATGGACGAACAGCCCAAGGCAATAAGAATTAAAATATAAAGCCTTGAGTCAGACAACAGTCTTAGTGAGCAGTAAATTAACTAACAACATACCAAAAGAGCATAAAGGAAAAGGAATAGGAATACAACCCTCCCACTCCACCTCTTTCTACAGTGATAGCCCCCATACACACACTAAGCAGAAGCAACATAGCAGAGCATACAACTTAAAGTAAAGTAATAATCATTCGAGTCAAGGGCGATGTTTTCCACGTACCAAGGCCTAAATCAGATAAGCACCCAGAAAATACCGCTCTTGAGTCCGAATGACGATACAACCAAACATCCATGACTCTGGCTATCACTGTTATCATTGCTTCGATATCACCGTTAATTGAATGACCGGCACATTCTTTCAGCCGTCCATCAAGGGCTAATGGAAACCCCGGTTCTAGACATAACTCCCGCACGTCGTCGCAGCCCGTGCCTAGGACTATCGAATCTGCCCAGAGTACTCGACCATCAACAGTTGGCCGTTGGGACTATCGAATCTGCCCAAACGTACTCTTGCTTAGAGCATGCTAGAACCTTCAACAACGATGCTATCCAAGCCTCCTAGTCATCCTCCTCGACGACTATTCTCATATCCATTCATTATCCTCAACTCGAATCATATCACCGAGTTATCAACATGCTTGGAATGATCCCGTCTGGATTAGACCAAGTCTTCATCACATGATTGCCTCGCTTCATCACATCCTGGCAAAGCCTCATCTCAACATCACATCATCAAATCTACGCATAAGAGCTTCATCATCCCGCTACATATGCCACGAGCAGCTTACCCAATTCAAGAGCCTTTCTCCTAGCTTTTGAATCATCTTCGGCCACCTTGTCTAAAATCAATCAAAAATCATCTAATTCACAGCAATCAATCATGTCAAACATCAATCCAAGTAACCAAGCATTCAAATATAAGCAAAATGAACAATTATAACAATAATGGCAATTTCGTAATTAAGGGGTTGAAAGTCTAACAAGCATGAAAACATGAGAATTATCTCTACAACTTGATGAATGAACTTGCATAGGTTAATCATATACAAAAATGGTTGTCAAATCATCATAAACAATGGATCTACATGGATCTACACTTAGGTTTACAAAAATGCATAGAAATCACTATTTTAACACCCAAATCAAGCCAACAATCCGATCTACTCCTTTGGATCCGTGTGAGAGATAATCACCACTCACCAAATCACCTAAACAACCTCAAATCAACACGCTTCAGATCTGGACAGTGAAGGATCAAGCTTGATCTATCACAAATCCGCTTCAAACGAAGAAATCTCACTTCAACGGATGAAGATCTTCAACTTTAGCTCTTGGATCTTCAATCTTGATCTTCGATTTGGATGGATGGAAGTACTAGATTAGAGTGGAGAAAAGAAGTGAAGAAGTGTAGAAGTCGAGCTCTCAAAATGGCAGCATTTCGTCGCTTCGAAATCCGGATCCCAAAAAGTGAGAAAAACCCTTCCTATTTATAGCAGAAAATTCCTTAAGTCGTAACTCGTCCGCCTTTATAAGTCGTCTCCGACTTATAACCTAAGACACTTCCGACTTAACAAAGCCTCCAACCTAACAGATATGCACGCGCGCCCTAACTCCTAGGTCGCTCACAACCTAACGGCTTAGCAGTCCTACGACTTACGACTCAACTGGGTCTCCGACTTAACATAGCGCGCGACATAACAGTTCGACTTAACAACTTAGACTATGCGCGACTTAGCGACTTACGACTTAACAGACCAATTCTCTACGACTTAAGACTTAACTTCCCTAAGTCGTCTACGACTTAACACATAGGCTAAAACCCAGCGACTTAACACCTTAAGTCTTCACGCGACCTAAAACCTCACGACTTAGTAGTCCTGCGACCTACGACTTAATCCAAAACCATGCTACAGTCACCCAACGACTTAACAGGTACACTACCTCGCGACCTAACAAACTTACGACTTAACATACCCACGCGACCTAACACTTAGACTGTATACGACCTAATACAACCTTACGACTTAACTCGTACGACTTAACTCCCATAGGTCGTATACTCCTTAAGTCGCTAACCTATAGGTCATACCAAGATACTAGGTCGCTACACAGCTATCTCCAAACTCCTTAGGTCGTTGCCGACCTAACAATGCTAACTCGGAACCACTAGGTCGCTCATCCCTAGGTCGCGAGCAGCTATAGGTCGCTCCAATACTTCCTTAAGTCGCCCTATCCCCTAAGTCGTATACGACTTACGACCTATACTAAGTCGTGAACGACTTAGGACTTAGCCATATTTTGCCTAAAATCTGAAATGGCTCAACAACACTAAAATTCCAGATTTTGACAAACTTTTCGATCCGTAAAAATACGGGTCGTTACACAGGTGGTACCCCAGTGCCTAGTCATTCGTTGGAAATCCATTCTCCCTACGTGCCTTGTACGAGTTTTGTTTGTATTACCCACTTTGTGACTAGTATGCTGGAATTTAATGAATGTAACAATTTCGGCTATTTTATAAGTATTTGTATATAGACACTATTATAATATCAGAGGATTTTATAAAAAGTGTTTTAGCTATCGTAAGGTAAAAACCCGACATGTTTATTTGTGGCGTGGTCTTACGAGATGCTTTTGTTTTCAAAGGATTTTTAAAATTTAATAATAAATTTGAGTGTGATTTTCTCACGCTGGTATTCCAGACTGACTCGGGTGTTGTTTTATATGATGCTCGGGTCAGACCGAGATAAACAGGTTCAGGTTATAGCTGGGGAGCTCAGGCGATGAGTTGGATGGCGAGACGTATCTCCCGTATTGTTATATATATTCCGCTGTGTCAATTTCTGTACCCTGATGTATTGAGGATATGATATGATTTTGTTCAGTTGTATGTAAGTGAACTCTGATGTATACTCTGACGATGTATTATATAAACAGATGTAGTTTTGTTTTGTGTAAAGCTCTGTTATTTTATATTATATTTTATTCCGCTGCGATGTGAGATTCTGATGTTGTTTTCTCTTTTCTTCTTCTACCTCTTCTTCTTTAACATAATGGTTCGATTTTCCGGGCACGGAAGATCGGGTCGTTTCAGTTTACCTTCTCTTAAGTTCATATCTAAATAGTATTTTATTTTTACTACTTAAGTTATTTATTTATCATTTCTTAGAACATTAACTAAGTGTATAACATTTCTTATAACAACTTAATTTTAATTTTTTTTAATATATAAACATTTCTTTAAACACAACTTCAATTTGAAACATTTTTATTACTTAGGTTCGTACTTGTATAATATTCTATTACAAATTCATATTTAACTTTTCAACTTTTAAACATTTCTGGTAAGTTTTATATATGTTTTTAGAATGTAATTGAGTGTTATACAAATTTATCTTATTCATTTTACTTAACAAGAATGTTCAATAATTTACACATGTTTAAATTTCCATTATCTTGAAATTTAAGAGTTATAATTTAACTTCTCATATTTCATTTAAAAACTTAGCTTCAATTTCTTATTTTTCATTTTAGAAGTTTCCAACTATTCAAAAAATTCACTTATTCCTACAACTAAAAATCATTAAGTAAGAGGAACTTAAGAATTCAAATACCGGGTTCATTTCAAATCATTTTGAAATATTATCTATACTCATATCTTTTATATAAAATCATATTTAGAAATTCAAATCAAAATCTGTTTATCGAACCAAATGTGTAGCAAAGCTACTAAGTAGCCTCCCCTACTTTGAGACTCGAAAATGAATGTCGAGGATGCGGCCGTCATCACCAAAATTATTTTTCAACGACAGAAGAGGGAAGTACAGGACTTACTTCCTATTAAAATCCATTTTTGAAAACAACTTCTATTCATAAATATTTTAAATAATACTAATATTATTTTCAAAATCCTTTTTAAATATATTTCAAGTCAAACACCTTCAAAATAATATTAATATTATTTCTGAAAACCTTGAAAACAATTTTGAAAATCAACGGAAATTAAATTCTAAAATTCTCAGCTTTTAAATCCTTTTTATTATAAGCTATAATATAAATAGACTTATACAATTCCATTACCTTATTATAAAAACATTTCGTTAATTTACATCTTTGTTATTGCAAACAATTCTTATTGTAATTAGATTTCAATTCAATCTAATTATCGAACGCTTCGTGAAATAAAGTTCACAAAGTATTCGCTTTTAGTTTAATTCAACCAATAATCGATGATAACTAAATATTATCATCTCCTAACAACTAACATCCATAAATAAATACGTATTCTCATAAACTTATATGGTTATTTATGGAAGATTATTATTTTTTATATATAAAATATAATTTAGGTAAAATTATTTCATTTACCCTATTTTAAAACAATATTATGTCGATTTGCCTCGTTTAAGTGTTTAGAAACCCCTATCGATAACATGGCGTCCCACGCACTGACTGGAATTCATAAACAACTCAACAGAAAGGTAAACACAATATAAAACATTTTATAACACTGACAAGTACGTGCTCTCATATATATATATATATATACACTGTAACGACCCGCTATTTTCAACCATTCGCATCCGCACATGTCGGACTTGAATTGCTCAAAATATCAGATTGTTAATTTATATTTGGTAAAAACTCAACATATACAGTAAATAAATCAATCACAGAATCACAGACACAGAGTAATATAACAATAAGCAGCGGAATAGAAATATAGTAGTTCATGAAGCTACCATATAAAACATCAAAGTTTGAAATAAATACAACAGAACATCTCAAATACAATGTAGTCTCAAATACAAATAGATGAAAAATCCGAACAAACAACTAGATAGCTGGAAGCTGAATAGATATAGATGGATCTCCCAGCGAAGCTCCAAACTCCAAAGGTGGGTCTCAAATGCTGTGACACTCAGTCTGACCCGAGCGTAAAGAAAAAACACAAAACACTCGAATCAGGATTAACATTCTTATATCAATAAATTCAACTCAAGTCAAATATCAACTGAAATATAAGTAACTCAAAGGATGTTTGGGATAACCATCCTCTAAGGATCCGTGGAACTATCTACTATGTAGTAATATACACTATTATAATATGTCTATAGTAAAGTAAAGGTATTAAAATAGCATTAAGGCGTTACCCATATCCCCCTTAACACATTTTATATATTCCCGTAGTCTATACAATGCCGTACGCTCCTCCATAAACTGGAGGTTTACCCAGAGGACATCACATAGGTACGGTACAAAACAAACTCGTAGAAGGCGCTCTAGGGCATGTGAACACGGCACACGAGGAAATGCCAGGGTAGATATACCGTTTGCGGATCCGGACTGGTGGTAACGCATAGCAGCTACTACCGCCCACCTCGGATACACTCCCATATCAAAAATCGAGGGGTGGCCACCAAACAATCACAAAATCAGAATATAGTATCGAAGAAATGTGCCCGGTCGGAGGAATGACCTCCCTTGGCTCGGCGTGGCTCCTGGTTTTAGTCACATCTAAGCTGACTCACGGGAGTCAGGGTCACGTCATACCTTATACAGAAATCGTTCACCCAACCATCCTACTTCATTTCTGGAATCTTCACCATGTACATAGTTGTTAAAGTGGTTTTCGGTATCGGCAGAGAGTATGACAATATCTGATCCCGGTCTCTTCAACAACCAAACGTTATTATAACACCGTGGTCATTTTCAAATAGTTCATACTTCAAAATCAAAATATCATATTTATTTCGAAACCATAACAATTCAATATCATTATTCACTTAAATAATATTCATTTCCAGAATCATAACACTTTCAAAATTATAATCGTTTCGAAATCAAAACATTTTTTGAAATCATAGCAATTTAGAAATCATAACACTTTGGAATCATAATACTTTCCACTCAAACAGTTTAGATATAGAAAATAGTATATGTAATAAATTAGATTATAAAAATAAAAATAGTTTATATAATAAAATAGTTGTATATTAAAATAGTTTTACATTAAAATAGTTTATATTAAAATAATCCATAAAGTAAAATATTTATATATATTAAAATACTTAATATAGTTTCCTCAATTTCACAAATCGATTCAGATCAACTCGAATTCCAAAATTCAATTTAATCTCAATTCACCAATTTCAATTCAGTTCAAAACCATTTAAAATTTATATCGATTTCAAATACATATATAAAGTACAATTTAAACCATTTCAATTTCAATAGATCTCAAAGCTTAAATTAATTTATATTTCAAATTCAACTTTACCATTATTTAATATTGAAAATTCACTTAGTCAATCCCATATCATTTAAATAAAACCTTAAATTACAATTTATATAAACTAAATATTCCCTTCAATTTATTTACTTGAAATATTCGTTTAATCACTTTAAATCACAATCAAGTTATGAATCATATCTTTAAAATCACAATTTAATAAGTTTCAGATCGGTTTAATATAAGAAAAATTCAAATAAATTTCTATTTCTCTTTCCAACTTAATTTATTAAAATTATTATAAAATCTATATTAAAAATATAATATCTTGAAATCAATATTTATTAAAACTACATATATTTCTTTCAAAACCATGGAAATCATTTCCAAAATATTTATATATAGACCAATGGTGTCTGTATATAATTTTCTATCCTACGGTCAAGCGATACAGATATTTATCATTTCAATCCGCAATTTAAATATATACGGGTATATATCTTTTCAACCCGCCATCCCAAATTCAATTCAATGAAAATCGCTTGGGTTTATCATTTCAACCCATAACGATTTTCTCCAATTCTGGAAGATCGTTCGATTATGTATCATTTCAACCCATAACGATTTTCTCCTATTCTACAAGATCATTCGGTTATGTATCATTTCAACCCATAGGGAATTCTATACTAACAGGGAACTTGCAGAGTGAAAACAGTTATGATAATAAATATAACATATCAATAATAGGCATATATCATCAATAACAATTTAAATAAATATAAACAATAGGATATGGTGTCATATCCCACAGGTGAACAATTTCAGATAATAGCATATCATATATAGCAATTATAAAATTAACAGTTCAATTTAGCAGCATATTTCAATTGTCGTTCCAATTGAAATCAAATTTAATAAATATAAGAACGTTAATTGTGAGTGATTGCTCACCTTTCGAGGCTAGATAGATTTGACAAAGAAATGAGTTACGAATTCCAAAGCGAAACAAGATTGGCACGAATTCGACGATCAAAACAAGGCTGGAATCGATGAGAACAAACAATCTGTTTGATAGAAATAGAATTTTTTTTTTATTTTATAAAATTCGATATTATATATATAATAAATCAAAATATCTATATATATTATATTTTATTCCCTTCAATATATCACATAGCATATCATATATATATATCAAAATAATAACATGACTTATATATACTTGAACACATTAAATTTATATTGTCAACAAATAGTAGATACAACATATATTTAACTAACATATTACCGACTTAACTTATATATAATAGAAACCCAGTCCGATCCTATATATACTATAAACAGGTTATACACATGGCTCACATTGTCATTCAAATACATTACAATGTAATGCGAATATACTTTTCATTATACAACAAATACTCTTTATTTTATATGCTTTAGAAATATATGTTATTAAGATATATCTATACTATTTTATGGTAATATAATATAAACTATATTTATAAACAAATATATGTATAAATTGTACAGTGCACAATATATGCAACTTATGTTTTCAAACCAATATGTATTATACTCAGAATCTGAATATATAAAACATATATATAAAACTAAACTTATACAATCCAAACAAGTGTATAAGACATAGCCGAACAACAATATATATATATATATATATATATATATATATATATGTGTGTGTGTGTGTGTTAGTAAAGAAAAACTTATAAAAGCTAAAGTATATGAAACAGCAATTATTATACCAATTCACTCTTTAAAAAATCAAAGAAACCTTGTAACTGAGGTAAGTTTGTAACATAACATCATATAATTCATATAATATCTGTAACTACTTTAAACACACACCTATATATCAAACTTTACTTTCATCCATACAACGGAAAACCAAACAAGTATATATATAGCTAATATATAACTTAACACAAATATATACATACCTATTCACAGCTGATATGTAGACACTGTTATTAATAAAATATAGTTATATATGCATATAACCTTTCATTTAAAATATATACACTTAAACAGCTTTAGATATGTATATATATTCATGAAAAACTAACAGCAACAATTTCATATATGAACATATAACAACAAGTATTAAATAAATTCATATTTTATAAAAGTGTATATACTTTATAACTCATATACTTATGTATATTCATATAACAAACAGATTCTATGTAACCTGTATAATCTATATATATCAACAGATTTTGAAAACTAAAAAAAACTTACATATACAATATATTGTACACTGTATATGCAAAAATATAAACTGTTATATATATTATGTTTACAGCTCACAAAATCATATTCTAAACTAATATTTACACTACCTTCTACACGCACATACATACATACACACACACACACACACACACATATATATATATATTAACATAACAACAAACATATAAAATAAGACTATATAACTAGTATAAAATAAAACTATAACATAAGTAATATATATATATATATATATTCTTACATAATATATAAGTTAGAATGGTGCTCGGCAAGCAAGAGGAGGGAGGGTGAAGGCGAAGCAAGGTGGAGATGATGGAGATGTGGAGCAGGGTGGTTCGGCCACTATGGCTGCTGTCGGGCGGTGTAGGTGGCGGATGGAGTGGAGAGGGTAGGTGGGAAGGACCGAGGTGGCTGCGTGGGTGAACGGCAGGTGTGGCGGAGATTGATGAGAGGCGGGTTATGGTGTAAATGGTGGCCGAGGTGGTTATCCATACGGAGGTGGAGCTTGCGCCAGGTAAGTGAAGAAGAGAAAAAGAAAGTGGAAGGAGGAAAAAGAAACGTGGGTTGAGGAAGAGGGGGAGAGGCCGATGGGTGTGTAGGCGTGGGTTTTGATAGGAAGGAGGAGCAGCTTCATCGGATGGTAAATGGTAAGCAACAGATCTGGGGAGGAAAGAATAGAGCTACAGGAAAAATGGAAAGCATTATTATAATATGCCAAATTTTCCAATTGAACCGTTTAAAATAAAGTGTATAAGCGGAAGAATAGAAACGTTAGCAATGAATTGGGAATAGTGACAGTCCCTTAAATTCCAGAATAATAAAAGCAGCAGCTATGATTTATACGGTGAAAGATGAATGGACATAAGGAATTAAAAAGGCTCAAAACGTACCGATACGGTGAACTGTTTTACGGATTCTGCTGTGTATCAGACTTCAAAACACAGAATTGAATGTACTGTAGAGATCAGCACGACGAGGCGATCAAAATGGTATATAGATATCAGTGGTACGATCATCCGGTCAAAAGTCGACAATCGGTACCAAAAATGCTGCAGATCTGTCGAAAATAAGATAAACGAAGTAATAACAGTCCTAATTTGACGAAACGAAATATGACGTCTCACTCAAAAGATGATTTACAAATTTATTATATAAAAATATTCAGGTTTGGAAAACATTTTATCATCATCAATTTAACTGATTTGAATTTAAATAAAATTACACAATAAAATATACTTCCATATTATTAGATGAAAATTTACCATTTGCTATGTTAAAATGGACGTACTACAAATATCAAATTTTTATTTCAAAATTTTATTATTTAAAATTTCACAAAAATTCATTTAATTACGTTATTAAGACCGTTAAAATTTACGGGTCGTTACATACACACTCAAACAAACTCATTCTAGGGTATTACTATCCTATTTCTAATGAGTCCAACCCCACCAAAGCTAAGGTTATCGCTAAACCAAAGCTTTGATACCAATTGTGACGACTCGCATTTCGGAAGGTTTAAGTCGACAATAAACCACACATGTTCAACTTAAAACAATCCAAAATACAGATAATCAATGGGGTTAATTAAGGAAAATAAGGAAAGAAGAAATCAAAAACAGAATCTCGCATCGGAATGATAAAATATAATAATCAAATAAACAGTTCATGAAGCTATTTATACTATACATTTGATTAAAAAATTTCAAAATCTATCAGAGTTATACATACAACGGAAAAATAGAATAATACAGCAGAACAACATGATGTAGGGAAATAATGCTAGTAATAATATACCAAATCTTCGTCTTTATCCTCCGGAATAAATGATCTCCAATGCACTGAAAACTCAAGGCTGACCCGAGCATAAAGTAAAACAATACACTCGAGTCAGAACTAAAATATTCTTATGTGAGTCAAATCAATATCACATATAATAGGAGTGTAATAGTGTCAGAGATGTTTACGGGGTTTTACATCTCCTATTTAGCGTACAACATGCGTGCAATAACTCAAGAGATGTTACATGATTTTCCAACTCTTAAGGATCCATCAAAAAATCTATATATAGTAGAATACGCTATATATGTAATGTCTATCAGATAAAATATCAAAATAACGTTATGGCGTTACCATCATCTCCCTTAATGTGGTTTTAAGCATTGTCATAAAGTTTGCATATAAAACACCAGTAAACCGTCGGTGGATAGGGATGCACCATGATAAGGCAACACTAAATCAAAATCGTAGTGGTCTCGTATAAGGATAAAAGTATAACAAGGCACGTGAGGCAATGTCCAAGGTAGGATACTACTAGTTTTCCTGATTCGTACTGGTGGTAACCCCTAACGGCCCACCGCAACACAACACTCCCAAAATCATGGGTGATCACCAATCAATAACAAAAGATAAAATACAAAGGAGTGTGTTCGCTAGAGGTGGCTAACCTCATTGGCTCGGCGCGACTCCTGTTTTAGTCATTTCAAATTGACACAAGTGTCGGGGCTATCCATCATCGTTATCTTTCTTCAAATCCAGTAAACGTATACCAAATCCAACCACTTCATTCTGGAGTCTCCTTGTGACGCCCCACCTCTATACTCACAATAACAAAGAGTATTAAAAGAAATACTGTCTGTTATTATGAAGAATAAGGCTGGGTAGGAGCGGCCATCCGTAGTTGGCCTTACACTAGTATTGGTTACCTCGATAGGAGTGATATATATTTTAAATTTTTCATCTCTTATTTATTCACTCCCATCGACATACCCAATTCCAGTATAAAACGAACTACGATGGTTCATAATGGTTCAGGACAATATATATAAAAACAACACAGATACACCAAGAATGCGGAACACAGATAAAAACATAAGTCTCATATATATAACTGATGTCAGTTACAATACAGTTGACACAATACATATGATACAACTACAACTGTCGACCCAAGGAGTTATATATACAAGTACATTATCGACTAATATACATGAATAAATATCAACTTAAAACAGACACATTGACTACTACAAAAAGACGTAGACCACTTCAAATGATATGAAAAGTCTTCACAGCTCAACAGCAACTCAAAGCAGTAAATCTACAACCTGAAATACTCGGGTCTGACCCGAGTATTACATTCAAAAGAAAATAATACACGGGTCAGTCTAATTCAAACTCAGTTATTAGTGCATAGAAGCAATAATGATCAATCTCAAATAGATGACGGTCACAATAATTCTCGTCTATCCGACTCTTTTAACAAAGAAATCGGATAACGAAAATATAACACTTAACAGTGTTTAACAATAAATCAGCAGATTTAAATCATCAATAGAGATAAATAAACAATTTATCAAATCGACTAAATCAATTCAAAACAATTGAAATTGTCACTTTAAAACCATCAGAGTTCGATTGGCTGCCGCCCACGCACGCGTGGACGGCCTCGCCAATACGGCATAAAAGATCAATGCATCCAGACACAGAAGAAATATCAATTTAAAACTGTCAATTCTGGGTGGCTGCAGTACACGCTAACGTGCACTGCCTCGCCAACTCGAGTGCACAAGGTCGAATCAAACATTTCAGTGCCATAGTAGTCCGAAGCAAGGAGGTATCAACATATCAATGTCAAAGCCATGGTCAACAATCAGTTCAAACAAGTATAACAGTGTACATCACAATGTCAAGAACACTGCGCAATGAAGCTACAGGAATATACCAAGCAACCAGACCAGACACCAACAGTGCAATGCAGACTAGTCTACAAAGAGACCACAATGGCAACTGAATCAAGAAAATTACAAAAGCTACAGGACAGCAGCAATGCAACAAGTTCCAGTATAACATGATCAGAGACTAGAAGGAAATTCAAAGCTAAATGCAACAACATGAAACTGCAGCACCAAAGTGCAAAGTCCAACATGTTCAAGTTCATCAGACCAAGCTTCAACTTATCTACAACAAATGCAATTGCATGTATGCAATGCAGACAGGAACCAAATGTCTAGTGAATGACTAAAATGTACAGCAGTTATAAAAAGACAACAGTGATTGCAACTACTGAAATGACAAAGATTGTGAATACAACAGCTACAAGTGTGCAAAAGATACAACTGAAGACCAGTGTATCAAGCTACAAGTAAACAGAGATTCAAGAAATGGCAACAGTGAATGCATGAACCAGAATGCCAGTTCAAGTGACTACTGGAATGAATGCAACTTCAAATGACCAGTGGATACTACATATGTTCAATTGAAACTGCAAAGTGAAGACTAGGATATCAGAGCAACTACAAAAAATTAGTGTCGACATGAACTACTACAGATGAACATCAGTGCAGACCAGAAAAGTGCACAAAGCATAGACTCAATATCACAGTGCACACATGCATCATGAGATCAGGTTCAAGTAATTTCAGAAGTGGGTGCAGACACATAATACTGAGACTAGAATGAATGATTCAAGTGAACAAGTGACTCATGGATGAACTAATAATGCATCAGCGGGTAAAGAGCTCAAACACAAATCATGGAAACTACACTAATGCAAGTGAATCATACTCAAATCTATAAGCTACAGTCCAAAACAGTAGAGATACAAGTAGAAAGAACAAGTCTCGAACTCAAAACAGAGTCAATGAATGCACAGGGATGAATAAAATGTCAACAAAGCACATCAGTATGCAAGAATAAACAACCCAGTGCCAAAATCCAATACAACTGCAATCATGATCATTCAAAGACAGAAGCTACACTTATCATAGTGTAAACTGCAACAACATACAGGCAACAGAGAAGATGGCCAGAGTCGAAATACATAGGGTCAACAACCACCAGATAAAAGAATACCAACATGATAAAGTCAGCGCCAACAATAATGACAGCGACTCAATCATCTCAAGTTACCAAGGTCAAAATCAAAACAATGCCGAATTCGACATAAAGGAAATCGCCAGAAACAAAATCGAAGCGACCGAAGTCAATATAAATTCAATTGCCAGGGATTTGAAACAAGTGAACCAGTAAATCGTTTCACAACAAAACTGTTTTGCAAATCAAAGATAACAAAATTCGAAACAAATTCAACGATTGCAGAATGAATTAGATGTGAGAGGGGGGAAAACCACTCACCTTTGTTTGCGAGCGTTGATCGAAGGGCTGAAGTCGAGCGATGATCTTGTTCGCTCGAACGACTCGAAGTCGCGGCATCACGAGTCGATCGGAACCCCACATCGGAGAAGACGAGGCCGCCATTCTTCGAATTCACGAAAGCCCTAACTGTTGGGGGAACGAACGAGAAAATTCTGTAGCCGCCATTAATTTGTGAAGCCCTAATTCTTTTGGAGGCGAACGAAAACGAATGAGGCCGCCACCATTATCTCGTATATTTTGTTAGGGTTTTGAAAAATGAATCATCGGTAAAGGGAACCGGTTGTTTCTCATTACTATCTCGGCAAAATAAAGAGATATGGGCCATATTAAATTTCTAAAAGCCCATCAAAAATCAACAAATTATAAAAGAGATTTAACTCTATAATTTCCACTTGCAATTTTAATTAACCGTTTTATCAAAGGATTCCAATCGATCAAAAACTCAATCGAGCAATTAACTAGCATTCTAATCGTTTAAGGACGATATTAAATTCTCACAAAAGCTTGGGTTGTTACAGACTCCCCTCCTTATAGAAATTGCGTCCCCGCAATTTTCATAATTAAGGTCATCACTAACAATAAATTTTCTAACATAAATTGGTAAAGCTAGAAAAATAAAGGTCGGGAATACAAACGCCAAAGAAATTGACATGAATAATGCATGCTATAGTCTCACGACCAACTAGACAAGTGAAATAAACACACCCTATTTACATGGAGCAATACTACTAGCAAAATGAAGACCAAACTACCTAATTACATGAAGCAATTATGAAACTGGAAATTGCAAGATCAAGCTCGAGCACAAAGGTCACGAACCAAGTGTGCATATAATAAGGTCTAGATACTGTACAGAGAATAGTGAATCAGTGTGCAAGTATGGACAGAGTTCGAGCACTAGAGATTGGGACGCTTAAATGATCAAATTTAGGCCGAAACAGTAACCGCCAGGATACACTGAAGTGCAAACTACATCAAAAGTGATACAGAGTACACCTGAAACAATATGAGGGACCAAGCAACTATATCTGAAACCTAAAACAATGCAGTGATACTGACAGCAGAGTGCAATCAGAACAAAATGAACAAAAGTTCTCATGTCATCCACAAACTCATAATGAACTACAAGATGAACAACTAAGGGACGAGCACTGATATCAGCAAATGAATGGAATGCAACTACAGTGACCAGATAGACTGCAGGGACAGACTACAGTGATCACGAGCACATCAAACTTAATGAAACATGAACTACAGATACCAGTTGCCAACCTATAAACAACTAAACATGTAGCTCGAAGTGATATAACTGCAAATACCACAAATATCAAGTGATGTAAAAAAGCGACTCAACAACAATGTATGCAACATACGAACAACAGATCTACAAGCTGAAACTTCAGAAGAATCGGTTTGGACAACTACAGGTACAGGTACAACAAAAATGCAGAACCAACTCCCCAAATGACCAAATGAATGTATACAAGTTCAGTGTAAATCAAGGAAGGCAACTCGAGTGAACCAGACTCAAGTCAGTCCAGTTACTCTATGGAATACATCACTACAACTATCAAGTGAAACAGAGTATATATAAGGTAGGCAAGGGCTCAAGTGCATCAGGCAGTGACGTGACACCAGGCCCAGTGCGAAAGTAACCATCATTGTATAAAACAATGTATCAAAATTCAAGTGAACTTGATAGGTAAAACTCAAGTCTACGAATCATGAAGACTGCAATATCAAAGAAACTACGAGATTGTACAATGGAAATGCAAGGACCAGGCAACTCAATACTCAAACTCAGTCCAAATCCACAATATTCAATGATCAATTAGATAATTAGAATACAGAAATCACAAAACAGCAATATCTAATTATCAACAAAGATATTAGAAAACAAAATCTGCAAATCGCAAAACTGCAAATATCTAGTTATCCAACAGATAAATAGAAAACACGAACTTCATAACCAGCAAACTATAACTATCAACAGAGATAGATAGAAAACAACAGTTTAATATAATCACCATAATCTAGAATCAATTAGAGACTAGAAAATCTTACAATCAGCAAAATTAGCAATTGTCTAATTATCAAAGCGATAATCTTTAGTTATCAAAACGACAATCAGAAATCCCAAATCAACAATTATTCAATTATCAAAAACGATAATCGAATCTCAAATCAACAAATATTCAATTATCAAAAACGATAATCGAATCTCAAATCAACAAATATTCAATTATCAAAAACGATAATCGAATCTCAAATCAACAAATATTCAATTATCAAAAACGATAATCGAATCTCAAATCAACAAATATTCAATTATCAAAAACGATAATCGAATCTCAAATCAACAAATATTCAATTATCAAAAACGATAATCGAATCTCAAATCAACAAATATTCAATACAGTATACATGTACACATACTCTCATGAAATTAACTCATTTTAATTCCATAATTCAGCTTTAAATCTCGATTTATCAATTTAATTTGGTCATATCTCTTTGCCATTGAACACCATGTGTGCATTGCAAGGGACTCAATTCTGTTAACCCTTGCACAAAGGCCTATAGGACTTAAACAAGTCATGCACATATCCATCATACTCCTTATGATGAATAGATCAAGGCTTCTCTCCTAGATTAGTTTTATAATCTAGTGACCAGTCTCATTTCTTATTTCAGAAAATCTCAACTGTCCATACTTTCATTCATGAAAATAATGCTTTATTTCATTTCTCCAGTTGTCTCATTCAAAATTTGTTTTATCACTTGCATATCTCCTATATTCAAGAATGTCATGTTCTCTTAAACAAATCCAGTAGAATTCTATAAAAATTCTTATACTCAATTCTATTGTGAACATAGGGTAAGGTTTTAAAGAAAAACCTATAAAACATTTTAGCTTTAGATCTGAACAAATCAGCACATAAATAATTTATTGCATTGTTCATCTCCAATTTAAAACAATCTAGACATAAGCATGAACCTCCTTTGTTCACACTGCCTAGGTTATTTCCAATTCCATCTTACATTTTTATATGGTCCAAACTCTTGCCTTTGAACACAAAGTGTGCATTGCAAAGGACTCAATTCTGTTAACCTTTGCACAGAGGCCTTCAGGACTTTAACAAGTCATGCACATACCCATCATCCACCTGATGATGAGTAGATCAAGGCACCTCTCCTAAATTACTTGGTAATTTAGAGACCATACATATTTATTTATTTAAGGAATTTTCCTTTTTAACTCCAGAAATACTCTTGTAATCCTTTCTTCATTTCATAAGTAGGGAATTTAATTTCCTTAAAAATCATATCTAAACATACCAACTTTCATGCCAAATTTTACAACCCATTTCAAAGTCATTTCTGCTTGATCGCACTTTTTTTTATTGCTTTGTTCATATCAATTTTTAAATGAACTAGACATGAGCATAAACCTCTTTGTTCATACTGCCTAATCCATTATTATTATTCAATACCATATTTCTCAGTAAATTAATCAAATTATTTTCTTATAAAAACTGAGTTACAAACTCATTTCTGTAATCGGGTTATATAATTGATTAAACAATTTTCAAAACAAAATTAGTCTATGCCAAAAGCAAAATCAAAACAGCAACCAAAAATTCAACCAAAATGTCATTCATGATCATCATATATTTATTCAGAGAAATAAAGATTAACAGAAATCGTAATATGATTTTCATATAAAATAATTGGCTGCTCTTACTTGGGTCTTAATGCCATAAATCTCATAAGTGATTATCACTCACCTTCCTCTTCTTTTGAAAGTGCAAACTGTTAAAAAATTTATAAAACAATTTTTTTCATTTTAAAACGATTTCCAATCACGTGATTAAAGCAACAATATTAGTAACAATTTCGATATGGAAATTGTACTTCTCAAAATACCGTAAAAACGGGTCACAAATCAGCATTGCGGTATAACCGTTTGAAAATCCACTTTCAAAATTTGACGGTTACTGAAGCCAAAGCGACAGTAATTTTTAAACGTCAAAATCTCATCAAAATAATTTACACCACAATGTAACACCAGTGAATTTTCATTCATAAAATTTTCAACTAAACATCGTGCTTCAAAATATAGCACTAGTGTAAAAATCCTGTTATAAAGGTAACGGCAACAAAATACGTTTCATAACCAAGCATCGGTTCAACGTAAAATTAATGCAGTAACGTGCAACTCAAATTTGCACGTACTACAAAATGAACAAAGAAATCATTCGAATATATCTTCAATGAAGACAATTCAAAACAGCAAAATCTAATCAATAGATGATTAGTACAAAAGAAAGCCAGCAGAAATTTCAACAAAAATCACATAACTGTAATTTCTTCGAATCCTCAATTCGGATTCGAAATTCTCAAAGAAACAAAATAATTACAGCTATGTAAACAACCAATGAAATTTTAAATTTCATATTTCAATTTTTTTTTAAATCAAATAGATTATCAGTTGTACTCAGCGAAGAAAGCTTCACTGTTTCCGCTGCGCACTCTGATAAACAGTACTCAAATCAATCAAATCATCAGAACACAAATTCACTTTTTATTTTTAAATAATGATATTTAAAAAAAACTTTCATCAAAAATTTTAATCTTTAGTTTTGACTCAAAGCACAAATAAAACGTCGACTGATAGTTGTAACACATGTTCCATCCAAGTTATGTTTTATATTATGTCCATAAACCCCAAGCTCTGATACCAACTGTGACGCCCCACCTCTATACTCACAATAACAAAGAGTATTAAAAGAAATACTGTCTGTTATTATGAAGAATAAGGCTGGGTAGGAGCGGCCATCCGTAGTTGGCCTTACACTAGTATTGGTTACCTCGATAGGAGTGATATATATTTTAAATTTTTCATCTCTTATTTATTCACTCCCATCGACATACCCAATTCCAGTATAAAACGAACTACGATGGTTCATAATGGTTCAGGACAATATATATAAAAACAACACAGATACACCAAGAATGCGGAACACAGATAAAAACATAAGTCTCATATATATAACTGATGTCAGTTACAATACAGTTGACACAATACATATGATACAACTACAACTGTCGACCCAAGGAGTTATATATACAAGTACATTATCGACTAATATACATGAATAAATATCAACTTAAAACAGACACACTGACTACTACAAAAAGACGTAGACCACTTCAAATGATATGAAAAGTCTTCACAGCTCAACAGCAACTCAAAGCAGTAAATCTACAACCTGAAATACTCGGGTCTGACCCGAGTATTACATTCAAAAGAAAATAATACACGGGTCAGTCTAATTCAAACTCAGTTATTAGTGCATAGAAGCAATAATGATCAATCTCAAATAGATGACGGTCACAATAATTCTCGTCTATCCGACTCTTTTAACAAAGAAATCGGATAACAAAAATATAACACTTAACAGTGTTTAACAATAAATCAGCAGATTAAATCATCAACAGAGATAAATAAACAATTTATCAAATCGACTAAATCAATTCAAAACAATTGAAATTGTCACTTTAAAACCATCAGAGTTCGATTGGCTGCCGCACACGCACGCGTGTACGGCCTCGCCAATACGGCATAAAAGATCAATGCATCCAGACACAAAAGAAATATCAATTTAAAACTGTCAATTCTGGGTGGCTGCAGTACACGGTAACGTGCACTGCCTCGCCAACTCGAGTGCACAAGGTCGAATCAAACATTTCAGTGCCATAGTAGTCCGAAGCAAGGAGGTATCAACATATCAATGTCAAAGCCATGGTCAACAATCAGTTCAAACAAGTATAACAGTGTACATCACAATGTCAAGAACACTACGCAATGAAGCTACAGGAATATACCAAGCAACCAGACCAGACACCAACAGTGCAATGCAGACTAGTCTACAAAGAATCCACAATGGCAACTGAATCAAGAAAATTACAAAAGCTACAGGACAACAGCAATGCAACAAGTTCCAGTATAACATGATCAGAGACTAGAGGTAAATTCAAAGCTAACTGCAACAACATGAAACTGCAGCACCAAAGTGCAAAGTCCAACATGTTCAAGTTCATCAGACCAAGCTTCAACTTATCTACAACAAATGCAATTGCATGTATGCAATGCAGACAGGAACCAAATGTCTAGTGAATGACTAAAATGTACAGCAGTTATAAAAAGACAACAGTGATTGCAACTACTGAAATGACAAAGATTGTGAATACAACAGCTACAAGTGTGCAAAAGATACAACTGGAGACCAGTGTATCAAGCTACAAGTAAACAGAGATTCAAGAAATGGCAACAGTGAATGCATGAACCAGAATGCCAGTTCAAGTGACTACTGGAATGAATGCAACTTCAAATGACCAGTGGATACTACAGATGTTCAATTGAAACTGCAAAGTGAAGACTAGGATATCAGAGCAACTACAAAAAATTAGTGCCGACATGAACTACTACAGATGAACATCAGTGCAGACCAGAAAAGTGCACAAAGCATAGACTCAATATCACAGTGCACACATGCATCATGAGATCAGGTTCAAGTAATTTCAGAAGTGGGTGCAGACACATAATACTGAGACTAGAATGAATGATTCAAGTGAACAAGTGACTCATGGATGAACTAATAATGCATCAGCGGGTAAAGAGCTCAAACACAAATCATGGAAACTACACTAATGCAAGTGAATCATACTCAAATCTACAAGCTACAGTCCAAAACAGTAGAGATACAAGTAGAAAGAACAAGTCTCGAACTCAAAACAGAGTCAATGAATGCACAGGGATGAATAAAATGTCAACAAAGCACATCAGTATGCAAGAATAAACAACCCAGTGCCAAAATCCAATACAACTGCAATCATGATCATTCAAAGACAGAAGCTACACTTATCATAGTGTAAACTGCAACAACATATAGGCAACAGAGAAGATGGCCAGAGTCGAAATACATAGGGTCAACAACCACCAGATAAAAGAATACCAACATGATAAAGTCAGCGCCAACAATAATGACAGCGACTCAATCATCTCAAGTTACCAAGGTCAAAATCAAAACAATGCCGAATTCGACATAAAGGAAATCGCCAGAAACAAAATCGAAGCGACCGAAGTCAATATAAATTCAATTGCCAGGGATTTGAAACAAGTGAACCAGTAAATCGTTTCACAACAAAACTGTTTTGCAAATCAAAGATAACAAAATGCCAAACAAATTCAACGATTGCAGAATGAATTAGATGTGAGAGGGGGGGGGAAACCACTCACCTTTTTTTGCGAGCGTTAATCGAAGGGCTGAAGTCGAGCGATGATCTTGTTCGCTCGAACGACTCGAAGTCGCGGCGTCACGAGTCGATCGGAACCCCACATCGGAGAAGACGAGGCCGCCATTCTTTGAATTCACGAAAGCCCTAACTGTTGGGGGAACGAACGAGAAAATTCTGTAGCCGCCATTAATTTGTGAAGCCCTAATTCTTTTGGAGGCGAACGAAAACGAATGAGGCCGCCACCATTATCTCGTATATTTTGTTAGGGTTTTGAAAAATGAATCATCGGTAAAGGGAACCGGTTGTTTCTCATTACTATCTCGGCAAAATAAAGAGATATGGGCCATATTAAATTTCTAAAAGCCCATCAAAAATCAACAAATTATAAAAGAGATTTAACTCTATAATTTCCACTTGCAATTTTAATTAACCGTTTTATCAAAGGATTCCAATCGATCAAAAACTCAATCGAGCAATTAACTAGCATTCTAATCGTTTAAGGACGATATTAAATTCTCACAAAAGCTCGGGTTGTTACACTCCTCCGCGTACACAATTATTAAAGTGGTTTCAATATTGACAGAGAGTATGCCAATAAGAAGCCCCGGGCTCTTTAACAACCAAACGTCTTTTTACACACCGGTTGCTTCTTTTACATTTTGAAAACGATTCATACTTGATATCAAAATATCATATTCATTTCAGAATATTCTTTATTTCAAAATCATCATATTTACTTATAATATCTTAATTTCACTTGAAAATCATTTTCGCTCCAATATCTCAATTTCACTTCCAAAATCGTTTTGAATTTCAACTTAGGTTATATCTTCATTTTAACCCAATTCGCATTTAAATCCACGATTTAAATATAAACAGTTACCACTTAAACAGTTTGAATTTTTTAGAAAATAGTTTGAATAGTTAAAATAGCTTTAAAAGTTAAAATAGTTAAAATAGTTTGATATAAAATGGTTTGAGTATTGAAAATGGTTTATATATTAAAATAGTTTGGAAAATCAAAATAATTTGAATATTTAAAAAGATAGATTTTAAACGGTTTATATTAAAATAATTTATTTTGAAAATAGTTTCAAACCAAAATGTTTCTTTCCATTTCCAATAAATCTGGACTCAGGTCCAAATTTCAAATCAAACTGATTCAATTCCAAATCTTTCAATTCAATCGACTCAATTTCGATTTAAATTCAAATCAACTCAATTTCGATTTCAGTTTGAATTAACTTCAATTTCGAAACGTTCATTTCAGTTTCAAATTCGATTCAACAACTCAATTCAATGGTTTAAATTTCAATTCAATTCCTTTTTTTTAAAACCATTTCAATTTATGTCAATTTCGAGTTCGATTTCAAAATCATGATCTAAATCACTTAAATCAATTTAAACTTCAATGTTCAAATTAAGGTTCAAATCTTTTGAAATAATTCAATTCCGAGCTCAAATTTGAAGTATCCGTTTAAATTACTTTTACTTGGCAATATTTCAAAGTTCGAATAAAAGTTCTCAAATCTTTTTAAAACAGATCAATTTCCATAATTCAAATTATATTTCAATTCTAACTTCAAACTTCCAAATTCAATTCTTTGAACAATTTCTGTAAACAAATTTCAATTTCAACATTTCGAGCTCGAGTTGGAAAATAATTCAATTTCCATAAATCAATTATTTTATTCCTTAAAACGATATCATTTAAATAATTTCAAAACCAAAATTTTAAAACTATTTAATTTAGCCAATCCGGTGTTCGTATATAATTTTCTATCCTATGGCCAAGTTAATAGTTATTACAATTTTAATTGCGGGGATGGAAATATTTCATTTCAATCCAAATCAAAGTGTCATAGGTATATATCATTTCAACCTATTTCTTAATTTATTCGAAATAATTCAATTTACGGTTTTATATACTGCCAATAATATATCAGTTAACAACAGGATACATATGAAATAAATAAACATCCAATCATCCAAAATGTTAACCAATAGGCATCCATCCCAATCAACATCCAAATCAGCCAATAAATCACAACAATTTACTAGTTATCAGTATCGAGTGTTTAAATAGCAATTTAATTTCGATTTCAAATTTTATTGTCGATTTAAATTCCTATCAGTTCAATTCACATGTCAACTTAAATGCCAGTTAAAGTACCAAACAACGGTCAATAAAAATAAATCACTTTATGATTTAAATTCAACTAACATCAGAATAATTTAGTATTTCGTGAGTGGGTTTAATCACTCACCTTTATTTGAAACTGAAATTTTTTAGCTTTAAATAAATACGAATCTAACTCCATGCCACAGCCTTCGTCGATACGATCGCAACACGACTCGTTTCGCTCGAACCGGACCTCGTACGTAAAAGATATCGATTAATTATCATTTGAATATAATTAATCTTAATTAACAAATAAAAAAACAAACCGTTACATATCTTCTTCCCACCGCTCAAGCACGCAGCCAGGCCCGCGTTCGCGTACGCGACATCCCTTTTTTTCCGATCGAACAACAACGATCGCGCCTCAGCCCAAATACGCTGCCGCACCACCTGCATCGCCGCAACCCCCTCCGATCGCGCACGAGCGCGAGCGAAGTAAAGAAAACCCAAAACCGCAGCGTCATCGTGGGTAAATTCTGGCAATTTCAAGGCGTGTCACCTCGATCCAACCGTTGGATGTGTAGAGCTCGTCGAGACCTACATCTTTCCTTTTGATGGCATTTGATTTCGTTGAACGGATGAGGAGAAATCGAGAGAAGAAGATCGAGCGATTTCGGCCATTGAAATCGTATAAAGAGCGGCTGAAGGTTTTTAGGGTTTTGTTCGTGAATAATGAAAATATACAGCCTTATATATAAATTTCCGACAGTATTCACATATAAATTTTCCGAACTCCAAATGAAGCGTACCGCCTGGCGATCTATACGTTATACCCCTATTCCGAACACAATGGAATATGCATCGAAGGCCAATTTCATTATATTCAGAAGATAGCTTTTCAAAATCAATTTAATTTAGTTAAATTCCTTTAATTAAATTCTATGCGTTTTAAGCTCGCACGGCCAAACGATAAGTCCGATCGTTACGAAACTTGAAATCCTATAATAATTCACTATTATAGATCCGACGAAACTGATTTCGTCGGAATCAAAGACAGTGTCCTAAAAGACTTTTTTTACACGTTAATTAAGACAAGAAATTTCCAAAATATATTTAATCGCTTTAAATTCAATTTTAAAAGCTAACAATTTTCATTCTTGTATAAAAATTTAACTCGACATTTAAAATCATTTTCATTCATATTAAATTCAGGATTCAATTATTTAAATTATTTTCAATATTAAATTTAAACAATTCAATTATCCAATAAATCACCATATTGGAAATATAAGTTATTTAAATTATAAAATTTACCTTTAAAATGAATTCAAATAATAAAACAGCCACTTTCATTTACAGTAATTCAACATTTATTATTCAATTCTTGCTATTGATTACAACACGTTAAATATATTGAACTCCATTCTAATACAAATAATTTCCTTAAATCTTAACGAAATTGTTATTTCAATTTTTTTTCAAGTTCATTATAAATAAATTACATAAATAAAACATTAAATTTTTATTTCTACCCATTTTTATTCAATAATTATATTAAATTTATTAATTTAAAATAGTTAAAATTTCAGGTCGTTACATACATGCTGCTCCAAGAACGATTACAGAGCCCGCGGTTGCCATGGAACAAGAAAATTCTTCCATCTCTAGCCTAAACAGGAGAAACGAGAAGCAACCGCAGAAAGGAGTGATAAGTGGAACCATAGGAATCAATATGGAAGGAAATACAAACACTCCACCAACCGCGAGGCAACCTGCTACAAACTTGAATCTAGGAGCGGAAACCCCACGGGAAGATATAGACATGGATCTCTCCGACTCAGAAGATGGTGAGCGACTTGCGATGACAAGTTGGAAGGAAATACCAATGCATTCGATGACCCCATGGTGATCCAAACTGCCCCCATCAGACCAATCGTAAGCAAACGAAACCCTGAGGGAGTGGCTCTCTCGAAGACAGAAGATCCTAGGCTTCAACCCACTCACCAAGATAGTTTGCAAAATCAAACACCTGGTGTAGTCACTGACAGCCGACCCCCAGATTACCGGACATCTGAGGCATATATCGCGGACGTGGTCAAGTGACTAATGGATGAAAGTAAGGATAGAAGGGATGATGAATGGGGATCCGCTCCAAATCGGACTCCATTCAATGATGACATTTTGAATGAGCGGTACCCCAAGAAGTTCACTATGTCGACTATTCTGTCTTGCGATGAAATGAGAGACGCGAAACCTCACTTGTATAAGTACGGTTGGTACATGGATGGAGCGAATGCTTCGGATGCCGTTCGATGTAGATGTTTCCTGATTTTTCTTGAGGGAATTGTTTCCATGTGGTTCACCAGGCTTCCGCCAAGATCAATCTCCACCTTCAATCAACTAGCAACAAGATTCCTTGATCAATTTAGATTTCACACGGAATAGCCAAAAGATGTGATGTCCTTGTCCAACCTATTCCAGGGACGGAATTAATCTCTGAAGTCTTTCATGAATCGGTTCAACACTGCGGTAACTGAAGTAAGTAATCCGAATGAGGATATGGTTTTCATGGTGCAATTCGCCCTGAAATTGAATTCAGGAAATGGATCAAAATGGAACAACCCACCACTAGGAAGGACTTCAACCAAAAGGCGAGCCAGTACTTGAGATTGGAAAAGGCGTAGGAATTAGAAAGGAAATCTGCTAACTTACAACTGACCAACGTTGGATGGAGTGGTATGGTGATAAACCAAGATATGAACACCTCCGGGGCAGCTGAAGGAATGTAGGAAAAAGTGGGAATCAGAAAAGGAAGAACCAGAATTCTAACAAGCGAAACAAAAGCAGCAAGTGACTCAAAGGTTTGAGGCCTGAAGAATAAACCACACTCAACGGTACTCCAGAGAAGGATGGAAGAGTATAAGAAGTCGCCTAAAAAGGAAGCAACCGAACAGCAAAAGCGTTCTACAAAGTACTGCCGCTTCCATGAGACAAATGGCTATAGCACGAATGAGTGTCATCACCTGAAGAACTTGATTAGGAAAACAAGCTTCAGCAGTATGTGAGGAAACCACTAAATCCTAACAAACCTGTAATGCCCCAAGCTCCTAGAGACCAAGGGAACCAAGCTAGAACCAGCAAAGAGGGACCTAGATAGACTGACCAGAGACTCATCATTTGAATGATATCTGGAGGGCCCCTTGTCGCGCAGAAGAGTTAGGGAGAAATGAAGCGGTATGCGACCTCATTAAAGCATGCTCTGATAGATTTGTGCTTCGCGATCGAAGATGAAATCCCTGCTAAGCAGTAGAAAACCTTGAACGACGACGTAATATTTTGAAATAGAGACACCGAAGGAATAGAAGCTCCAACTCTCATGGTCGTGACAGTAGGAATCAGGACCACCACGGTCCGATGAGTATTGGTAGACAACGGCAGTTCTATGAATATTCTTTTCAAATGCACCTTTGATCAGATGAAGATTAGTATGAAATATGTATCTGCCTGCCAAATAAAGATTCAATGATTCATCAGTGAACCCAAACAACCTGTCGGAACGATTGACTTACCTGTCTAACTCAGAGAAGGTGACCTAAGAGTCACCCTCATCCAAACCTTTGTGATCGTAGATGAAATTTCTGCCTATAATGCCATCTTGGGGCGACCCACCTTGGAAGACTTTAGAATTGCTTTAGCTCAATAGTGTCTAACTATGAAATTTCCGATGGAAAATGGAATTGGGGTGATCAAGGGAGACCAAAGTGCCGCTAGGGAATGTTATATCGTGGAACTACGTGAGTCGAAAAGAAAAGAAAAGAAAAGGGGAAGAATGTTAGGAGAACTCTCCACATTCGTGAACCTGCCAAATAGCAATTATAGAGCCTTCAGCTTGGGGACCATAGCCAATTGGATAAGGCTTTAGACCCTAGAAAGAAGAGTTCAGGGGAGGAACGTGAAACGCCGACGGAATTGATGGTGTCTGTCCTAGTTGATATGGATGACCC
Organism: Allium fistulosum; assembly: GCA_030737815.1. Lineage (NCBI taxonomy): Eukaryota > Viridiplantae > Streptophyta > Magnoliopsida > Asparagales > Amaryllidaceae > Allium > Allium fistulosum. The sequence goes on from CM060904.1 coordinate 1,137,865,831, forward strand.
AACACGGGTACTCAAAATTGGATCGCATCTTGGAAACAGGATGCGACTGGAACTCATCAAATTTCTTCGCGCCAATCTGGATGTATTCGCTTGGACACATTCTGATATGTGCAGGGTATCGCTAGAGATAGCCTGCCATGCACTTAACGTTGATCCCAAGTATATGCCAGTGAAGCAGAAAAGGCGCGGCCTAGGGCCCGAGCGGTCCAAAGCGCAAAGAGAAGAAGTGGACAAGCTGATGGTGAATGGTTTTATCCACGATGCAACCTACCCTGAATGGGTATCTAACTCAGTTTTGGTCAAGAAGTCCAATGGAAAATGGCGAACCTGTATCGACTACTCGGATCTGAACAAAGCTTACCCGAAAGACAACTTTCCTCCACCCAGAATCGATCAGCTTGTGGACGGGACGGTTGGACATGAACTAGTACATTTATGGATGCATACTCGGGGTGCAACCAGATCATGATGCACGAACCGGATCAAGAAAATACCAGTTTCATTACCGATCTAGGACTATATTGCTACAAAATAATGTCATTTGGCTTAAAGAATGCTGGGGCAACTTACCAGCGACTAGTGAACGCCATGTTTAAACCTCATAGTGGGAAGACAATGGAAGTTTATGTAGACGATACGTTGGTTAAATCATGCATAGCTGCAAATCACTTGGACAACCTCACTGAAATGTTCGAAATACTCCACAAATATTGAATGAAGCTAAATCCACTTAAGTGTCATTTCGGGGTAGCCTCGGGAAAGTTCTTAGGATTTATCGTAAGCGCCAGAGACATCGAAGCAAATACCGAGCAAATAACTACTTTGCGGGAAGTCGAGGCACCAAGGAACAGGAAAGAGTTACAAAGCCTGAATGGAAAGGTTGCAACACTGAGCCAGTTTATCTCAAACGCAACCAACAAATGTATACCATTCTTTGACGCGCTAAAGAAGGGAAAGAAAAACTTCGAATGGAATCAAGCTTGTCGAACAGCGTTCGAAGACCTGCTGTGACATATCAAAACCCCACCAATCTTGTCCAAGCCAGTAGACGAAGAAGATTTGTACATCTACTTAGCAGTCTCGCTATATGCATTGAGTGTCGCACTCGTCCGAGAAGAAGCTAAGACCCAGCGACATGTATATTACATTGGTAAATGGTTCACTGGAGTAGAAAAGAACTAAATAAAATTGAAAAAACTGTCATATTGCCTCTTCATCGCATCTAGAAAGTTACGACCGTACTTCCAGGCACACCCTATCAGAGGGCTGATAGATCAACCTTTGAAGCAATTGTTAAACCGCCCCGGATCCACTGGATGGCTTATCAAATGGAACATCAAATTAAGTCAGTATGAAATCACATACCATCCTCGAAAGGCGATAAACAGGCAGGCGCTGGCAGATTTCATTATCGAATTTACAATACGGCATAACGAGGAAGGAATGACTCCAGAAGTGAAGATACGTTGGAAGCTGTTAGTCCATGGTGCATCTAACAACTTCTGCTTGGGAGCAGCGGTAGTGCTCGAGACTATCGAAGGACGATCTGTTTGCTATGCCTTGCGCTTGGAATTACCTACAATAAATAACGATGCAGAATACGAAGCATTGATAGTCGTGTTGAAAGTTGTGAAGGAACCCGGGATAAAATCCATACACATCTATAGCGACTCTAAGCTAGTCATCCGTTAGGTGAAAGGCAAATACCAGGCTCGAGGGGAGAACCTCACCTTGTATCTATCTAAAGTGCAGGAACTGCTGAACGACATCGAGCATTACACAATAACTCATATTCTGAGGAAACATAATATGAAGGTGGATTATCCAGCCAAATTGGCCGGTTCAGGAGAAGCTCAGTCGTTGTGGCTGGTCTCAGTTGAAACCCGGACTACTCTCAGCATAAGAGAAATGGATATCGATTGGATTTTTGAGACAGCCAAGGAACTAGAGACAAGGATGACACTGATTAGAGATTACCTTCTCACATGAGCTTTCCCATAGACAGAAACCAGCGAAAAAAGCTTCTCCTAAAGGCACCATGATTTGTAATACATAATGAGATACTCCAGGGATTCTCAACCCCCTTGCTCAGATGTGTTGTAACGACTCCACCGCGATGCCTAGACTAGCAAAGAACATTATAATTATTGTTGTCTGCTACTCCTGAGAATACAGCTTGTTAATGACGATCGAATATGAATATATCTTTATATTAACACTGACACGTCATTTATACTTTTTCACTTAATATCTGAACTGAATTTGACGTGTACAATATTAATACAAAGTAATAGACACACCGATTTCTCAGAATCAAAACAATATATCATATAAATAAGAGTCACAGATCACAGCAGAATAAATCTCAATTTACATATATACACAAATTTTGAGTTTACAAAATAAAATACTAAACTCGATTGTTATACAAGTTTAACAATTCTCTAATCTCAATTGTACATCTTATAAACATATTCACAAATTTCCTAAACGAGATAAACTAAAAAGTCAAAAGTGTTTATCTCCTTGCTAGCCCAAACATCCAAAAGTCAACTTATCCTGTAACCTGAAAAGTCTCGGCCTGACCCGAGAAAAATAACACCCGGGTCAGACTATCTCTAAATATCCAATAGGGTGAGAATAGAATATAACACAAGAATAAACAATATATAACTAATACAGATGTCAAGGATATAACAAGTCACGAGAATAAATTTAACTTAGAGTTCATCACAAGGCACATGATTATACATTTAAGTACACACATATTAGCTATTAAACATAGAATAACATAATTAACTTAACATCCATCACAAGACACAGGAACACATGTTTATTTCACTAACACAAGACACAAGAGAATGTATTAATTTTACGAACACAGAATAGTCACAGAATCCAAATATCTAGAATCCATGAGATTTTAATCCAAACCGATCGTTGTGATCGTCCAAAACAATCGCAATGATTGTACACAAAACCCATGGCAAACAAACAAACAAATTGGTATCACTCGAACCGATCCGATACCAAGGATCGTACCCAGACCGGGAACACAGAATCACAGAATAATCTCAAGGATAGTCCATACCGATCAAGGTGATCGTAGAAACCATGACTCGATAAATCCACATTTAATTAATATTATTAAATTATTATGTTCAAAAAGAAATCCAGGAATAAACTTCTTAAGGATCTAGCAGCCACTTGCCGCACTCCAAAAGAGAGTAAACTCTAAAGTGCCAAATACTATCACCTTCAGTAATCACTAGAATTCAACCAATACGTCCCATACCGTATGGTGAAATTCAAGTATTTACTAAAAGCTAGTAAATATCACTTATTACGGATACCACTGAAAACCTAAACCATATTCTCTTAAGGATCTAGCAACCACTTGTCGCACACCGGAAAAGAATAAAACTCTAAAGTGTTAAGTACTTTCCAAATACGATCACAAGAATTTAACCAAGCATCTCATACTACCCGGTGAAATTCGAGTATTCATTAATGGGCTAGTAAATTCCACTCAAACATTCTATTCAATGAGTTATACCATATTCGACGAAGCCTTATTCGAAAGCATTTAAACCAATTGATGGCACTAAGTTGATTATTAGTACTTCCCAAATCATAGAATTAAGGCTCTCAAAACATTTTATTTTTAAAATCCAAAGCTACATAAGAAAGTCCAAAAATCGTATAAAGTCCCAAAATCCACTTTTTAAATTTTATTGAATAATAAGAAGTCATATTAGAAAATCATGAAACTAGTTTGTTAAAAAAATCATTTGTAAAGGAGAATTTGAATTGGTTGGAAATAAATATGTAATCTATAGTGTATAATGCTCATTCTCTTATAATTTTACTTGTTTAAATATACACAGACACAATTATTAAGTAAAAGAACACCAAAAACTCAAATCAATTTGAATCCATTAAATTAGTATATTAATCTAGAAAATAAGTCATTGAAAAATATCCAAAAAAAACCAATCAATCAAACACTGGAACGAACAGCAAAACGGAAATGAAACAGCAAGACCTAAGTGAATGTTTTTTGAACATCGAAACAAAAATGGAACAATAGCAGTGCGTGTGCAATTTGGAAACAATATGGAGTGTGTGACCTTGTTTTAAATGCAACATATAGGAAAATATTGAAATATATAGGATGAAATCCTTTTGTATAAGGCCAAATATATTACTGCTACTATTCAGAGGGAAAAATTATATGCATATAGGACAAAATTATGGTCTACAATTTCATAAAGTGAAACATAAAATGAAATCACGACATGAACTAAATAAAGCAAGGCATTAAAATAGATGGAACGTGTACTTGGAGACATGTGTTCTTGTAGCTTTTTAAGAAATAAGTCAACATGTAAAGAACGATATGGAAATTGATGAGCAACAAGGTGCGTTTCTATGTAGTCTAGTAATTATGTGAATCATGCATCCTACTTTTGAGATACAGCAAGGACGAAACAAGGTGAGATAATTTCAAGAAAATAATATAATAACATGGTGCGGTTCTAACATAAATCAGGCTAGTACGGTTTGACAAATCATGCTATAAAACAAGGCATGAACATTATAGCTTAGATCCTAAAGTAAGGTGACATGGCCTAAAGCAATTGTGGTAGAAAGGTCCTTGCATTCTAACTTTTAAGACTGTGACAGGCTATAGTTTATAAAGATTTGTATTGCTACTAAACAATTAGTCTTTAACCTATAAAAATAAAACATGGACAATCCATCCTTATATCCTTAAAATGACAGACTATATTCCTTTAAACATGTAAGGTTCCGAACATATGTATGTTTACTTTAGACTTTACAATTTTTTTTTTAAAAAATCATTTCTATAATTATAAGTATATTGTACTTACCCTAGCCTATGGGATAAACACACTGGATACACATACAAAGTCAATGCTTCTATATCTAAATAAACAAAAAAATCGTCAGGTCCTTTTATATAAACAGAAGCTTATTGGAATAGTATGCTACATAATGGAATCATGGAATTGCAAAAGCAATTTTATACATACTATATGATTTTTAGGCACTGTCAGGTTATGAATTGCAAAAGAAGTGGGTTAAATTTTGAAACATGCCTATTCTTTTTTTTTTTTTTTGAACAAAACCTGGTCTTCCAAAAATGTTAGTATACTTATTAAACTAAGTTAAATTCAAGTTTTAAAACAAGACATAAAGGTGCTGCTTTTTATAGATAGGATGATTCAATAGGTTTATAAAATAAGTCATACATATTCACTCATATATAATTAACTCAAAACTGAAACACATCATGGTTTGAATGCAAGAACTCTAAAACAAAAATTGTACTATATTTCCTAGAACTGTCAATGCGAGCACTGTCAAACATTATCACAAAGCCAAGGAGAAAAGTAAGCATACAAGCACCAATTTCCATACAACAAAGGATCAAATAACAATTTCACAACATAAGTTCTCTAGTTATACAGGGTATAACTTTCAGCATTCGCTATTTCATTGATATAGCAATTAGTTTGGTTATTCTCTGAAAGCAGCAGTTCCTTTCAACTAAACTAAAGCAACATAGATAGAGATAGTTTATGCGAGAATTAACTCACCATAATAATTGCAATCGGATATGCAGTCACCTCTAAGCCCTAGAACACTTGCGTCCACACTCCTAAGCATCCACGACTTCATCTACGCTACCTACCTCTAGCCACGCAAGCTCTGACCTGCCTCCACGAGAGATACATGCGACTACATCTTGAGTACAACTGGTTTAGGGCTTGGGATACGTAGTGATTTTGATTTTTTTTGGGAATTAGGGATTTGGTTTAGAATTTGAGAACGAAAGGAGATGGAATAAATGCGTTTTATTTTGCTTACCGGAGAGAGAGAAAAAAAGGAAACGTAAGTATATAGTTTTCTTAGGTTATAGAATAGAATGAGCAATGGACAATTAACAAATGGGCTTATCATTGCTTAAGGCCCAAAACAATTAACAAGTGTTACTAACCAATTTTCCAAAAGAAGTGCTACTAATTTCTTTTTGATTTAATCACTTTTAAACCTCCAATTTACACTAGACAATTATTTACAAAATCATAATTTAATATCTCAAATTCTCCAAAACAAAACAAGTTAAAATTCCATTTCTATTATTATAGAAATATTTTGTATAATTAATTATACCTTTTGAAATACAAGTTATTTTTTTTAATTAAAACAAAATAAATTATTAATTACAAATTCTCATTTCAAAACAATAAATCTCAATACTAACACTTAACTAAATTTACAACATTTTCCAAAGTTATCTTCCAATTAATTAAGATAAACAATTCAATTATTCACGAAACTGGATTTAATTTCATAGTTAAATTTCACAAATCACAATTTAGACTAACTAGATTTAATTAATTAGGTAACTAACAACAGGGTTTTTACATGTGTGATCGACGATGAAGCTCGAAGGATCCTAAAAGAAGTTCATGAAGGTGGCTGAGGAGATCATACCGGGGGAAAACCCTTGCAAAGAAAGTTCTCGGTATGGGTACTTTTGGCCAACAGTGAAACGCGATGCAGCAAATTACACCAGACGGTGCGATCAATGCCAAAGATTCAGCAAGATCAAAAGAACCCCCTCAACAGAGCTAACACAGATGGTTAACCCATGACCGTTTGTAATTTGGGGAAACGATTTGATTGGCGTAATAGCAATGGCTAAAGGAGGAACCAAATATGCTATCGTTGTCGTTGACTATTTCACCAAATGGGCCGAAGTGGAACCACTGGCCACTATTACCGCAAAGAAAGTCATTAACTTTGTTACTAAAAATATTATTTGCAGGTTTGGGGTGCCACAGAAAATCATCATGGATAACGGGACTCAATTCAAAAGCATTAAGTTCAAAGAATTTTGCAAATGCTTCTGAATCGAGAAAAGATTTTCCGCTGTCACGCACCTGCAGGCAAACGGGCAAGTGGAAGCAGTAAATAAGATCATCGGGTCCACCATGAAAAAACGGCTAACTAAAGCAAAAGGAAATTGGGTCGATGAACTTTCACTCGCACTATGGGCCTAGAGGACAACGCACAAATCTACAACTAGGCACTCTTCGTTCGCCCTAGCATATGGTTTAGAAGCAATGATCTCGGTTGAGCTAGAATTCCCTTCTCATTGGAGGCGAAACTTCAATCAAAGGTAGAATGAAAAACTCCTACACGAGTTACTCGATATGGTCGATGAGAAGATGGAAGAAGCTAAATTAAGGACCGCCGCTCATCAAAAAAGGGTCGCACGATACTACAACTCCAAAGTTCATAACTTCACCTTCAAGGTAGGAGACCTTGTCCTCAAGAGGGTCTACCCTGTACCAGAAGCATTCGGACCAAATTGGGAGGGACCCTATGTGATCGGTCAGAAGCTAGGGGATGGCACATTCAAGTTAACAACCGTTGATGGAGCCCAAATTCCCCAAGCATGGAACAGTGAATCGTTGCGTACTTACTTTATCTAAGACTATCTTATGTATGTCCTATTTCCAGCAAATAAGTCACCTTGGAATACCAGAGGCATTGTAAATAGGTAGAACTTGCCCAACTTTCATTAATAAAATTGTTTTGCATTCTGGACCAATAAAACTGTGTTCACAAATGTAACCTGCGGAGTCGACGGGGTCAAATCGACTCAAAACCATCCGATCACCGCTTGAGATAGTGGAACCATGCTCAAGTATGCTCCATCTACCCGTCGGGTCGATGGAAGCAAATCGAATCAAACCGTTGGATCGATGGAACTCAATCCTTGGCTTCTAAGAACCGATGTTGCTCTAACAACACTAGGAGGGCCCCAATCAAAGCCGAGCACCTCCATAAGCCGTGCATTTTTTTCCTGAGTCGTGGAACCACACTCTCGAAACATGAACTCCTCACGTTGCTCGAAGATCGGTAACGTTGGGAGATTCCAACCGTTCTGGATCGATGGGTTATATCAATCCCAAAAGCTGTGTGTGACGATCGTCCATGACCCCTGCACTAAACCTAGACATAGTGCGCTGTAAAGTGTGTCAGGCAACCATGGACGGTTGCCAAGGTAAAGTTAAAACAGCAGAATCTATCGTATTACTCACAGCGCATGGATAAAAATACAATAGAGAACATATATAGTAAAGCTCCACAAATGAATCTCATCAATTAAGCTTCATAATAGTTGAATACAAACATCTGAATAGTCAATACAACAAGCCTCACTACACATCACTCAGAGAATATACAAGCAGCGGAACATCCAGTACATATAGTAAAAGAAAACAATATGAAATCCTCCAGCTCGTCTTCGTCATCAGCATCGTGGAAAGCAAGAACAGCACCTGTCACCTGCTACCTAGTCTGCCCGTCCCAAAAATGGACGAACAACCCAAGGCAATAAGAGTTAAAAACATAAAGCCTTGAGTCAGACAACAGTCTTAGTGAGCGGTAAATTAACTAAAAATATACCAAAAGAGCATAAAGGAAAAAGGAATAGGAATCCAACCCTCCCACTCCACCTCTTTCTACAGTGATAGCCCCCAGACACACACTAAGCAGAAGTAAACATAGCAAAGCAACAATTTAAGGTAAAGCAATTATCACTCGAGTCAAGGTCGGTGTTTTCCAAGTACAAACCCCCAAGGCCTAAACCAAGATCAGATAAGCACCCAGAAAACATCGCTCTTGAGACCGAATGACGATACAACCAAAAATCCATGGCTCTGGCCATCACTGTTATCATTGCCTCGATACCACCATTAATTGAATGACGGGCACATTCTTTCAGCCGTCCGTCAAGGGCTAATGGAAACCCCGGTTCTAGACATAACTCCGCACGTCGTCGCAGCCCGTGCCTAGGACTATCAAATCTGCCCAGAGTACTCGACTACAATCACAGTCTTTAGGGACTATCGAATCTGCCCAACGTACTCTTGCTTTGAGCATGCTAGAACCTTCAACAATGATGAGACCTCGGCCTTCTAGTCATCCTCCTCGACGACTATTCTCATACTAGCTCAAGCGCCTCTCGAGCAATCCATTATCCTCAACTCAAACCATTTCATCGAGTTATCAACATGCTTGGAATGATCCCGTCTGGATTAGACCAAGGCAATCTCATACCATGCCTTGCTTCATCTCATCATAGCAAAGCCTCATCTCAACATCAACATCATCAAATCTATCCATATGAGCTTCATCATCCACCACATATGCCACGAGCAGCTTTTCCAATTCAAGAGCCTTTCCCTTAGCTTTTGAATCATCTTCGACATCTTCGACTAACTTGTCCAAATCAAATCATCAATCAACTAATTTACAACAATCAATCAAGGCAAACATTAATCCAAGTAATCAAACATTCAAACATGATCTAAATAAACAAATTTAACAATAATGACAATCTTGTAAATAAACAGTCTGAATTTAACAAGCATGAATTATGAGCAATATCTCTACAACTTGATGAATGAACTTGCATAGGTTAACATATAGGAAAATGGATGTCAAATCATCATGAACAATAGATCTACACTTAAGTTTATGAAAATGCATGGAAATCACTATTTTAACACCAAATCAAGCCAACGATCCGATATACTCCTTTGGATCCGTGTGAGAGATAATCACCACTCACCGAATCACCTAAACACTTCAAAAGCAACACACTTCAGATCTGGACAGCGAAGGATCTAACTCGATCTATCACAAATCCGCTTCAAACGATGAAATCTCTCTTCGATGGATGAAGATCCTCAATCTAAGCTCTTGGATCTTCGATTTGATCTTCGACTTGGATGGAAAGAAGCACAAGATTAAAGTGGAGAAAAGAAGTAAAGAAGTGTAGAACTCGAGCTCTCAAAATGACAGCACTTCGTCGCTTCAAAATCCGGATCCCAAAAATGAAGAAATGGACGTGTATTTATAAGCTGTAAAAACTTAGGTCGTTCGCTCGTAATTAGGTCGTCCACGACTTAAGAACCCACGACCTAAAAACCCACGACCTAACAAATGCGCCTCTACGACCTACGACCTAACGACTTAGCAGATCAGCGCATCCATGCGACCTACGACCTAACGACTTAACGCATGCGCTTCCTCGCGACCTACGACCTAACGAATGCGCATCCATGCGACCTACGACCTAACAAAGATGCAGCCTAGCGACCTAACACAGATCGCTTCTACGACCTAACACACCTGCGACCTAACACACACACGACCTAACTACGCTAACTCGCTAACTCTTATACCGTTAGCTCTTAGGTCGCTAACTACTGTCGGTTACTAACCGTTAGGTCGCTAACTCCTATAGGTCGCTAACTCTTAGGTCGCCAACTCTTAGGTTGTTAACTCGCTAACTTTCTTAGGTCGCGCCAAACTCTCATACGACCTAAACCACTACGACCTAAACCAAAATCCTTAGGTCGCCAAATTCTATAGGTCGCTCCTATCTCTTAGGTCGTTCACTCGACCTAACCTACCCCACGACCTAAACCATCACACGACTTATCCTCCAGACAACCTAAGCTCTAGTCGACCTAAACTCTGGACGACTTAACAATACTAACAGTCTGATAATAATTGTTTTACGATGTTTCGATCCGTAAAAATACGGGTCGTTACATTCTCTCCCCCTTAGGAATTTCACCCCCGAAATTCCAAACAACCAGAGCAATCAAAGACTATCCTGCATGCCTACCATCCATAGCAATCAACAAACCATGCACCCAATTCTAACTTAGCATGAAGAATTCTAAAACCAGAACAAGTTACAATGTCGTTAGATGACACGACACCTTAGGGCCATACCTCGAAGAGTTCAGGATGAGCTGCCTTCATCCTCTCTTCCTCCTCCCATGTACAGTCGTTATCATCATCACTCCATTGTATCTTGAGCAACCTAACTGCCTTCCTCCTAAGCTGTTTCGTGTCGGTTTCCATAACACGGAGCGGCTTACGAGGTCTCTTATCGACTGGATCAACTTCGAAATCTTCACAGCTGTCAACAGAAACCACTATATTCGAGTCGTGCACATACTTCCGTAGATATGATACATGAAAAAAATTGTGCACACCCGCCATCTTTTCTGGTAACTCCAATCTGTAGGCGAGCTTTCCAATTCGCTCGATGATCGGGAATGGTCCAACAAATCTCGGAGTCAATTTTCCTTTCTTCCCGAATCGAATAACATTCTTCAGTGGAGAAATCTTTACAAAAACCATATCACCTACGTTGAATTCCAAATCCTTACGACGCTTATCGGCATAACTTTTCTGACGGTCTTGGGCTGCCTTCATTCGTTGCCGAATGATCTCTATGCAATCCGAAGTCTGTCGAATCATTTCGGGCCCAAGTATCAGCTTTTCTCCTGTCTCTTACCAACATGTCGGAGAGTTACACGGTCTTCCGTACAATGCCTCATACGGTGCCATACCAATGCTCGACTGGTAACTGTTATTATACGAAAATTCCACCAAATGAAGGTGATCTTCCCATGATCCTCCGAAATCCAAAACACAAGCTCTGAGGAGATCTTCCAAAACTCGATTGACTCTCTCGGTCTGACCATCTGTTTGGGGATGATAAGCTATGCTTAAGCACAACTCAGTTCCCAGAACTTCCTGAAAGCTCTTCCAAAATCCACTAGTGAACAATAGGTCTCGATCGCTCACTATACTCTTCGGAATACCATGGAATCGAACTATCCACTTAACATACAACTCAGCCAACTTTGATGCAGTCCTAGTCGATCGAACAGGAATGAATCTAGCACTCTTAGTCAGACGATCTATGATGACCCAAATCCCTTCATTTCCCGTTCTTGTTCTAGGTAACCCATCGATAAAATCCATCGATACTTGCTCCCATTTCCATGTAGGAACTTCTAATGGTTGAAGCAGTCCACTTGGCTTCTTCTGTTCGGCTTTTACCAACTGGCAGTTCATGCACTTGGAAATAAAATTTCCAACATCCTTCTTCATACCTTCCCAGTAATAGGTTCTCTTAATATCCCGATACATCTTATTTCCACCTGGATGAATTGTTAACTTCGAGTGATGACTTTCCCTTAGAACTTCATCTCTCAATTCATCTATATCGGGAACAACTAATCGTCCTTGTTTTCGAAGCCAACCCTCTCGATCGACCTCGAATCCTTTATCCTTTTCTGGGTCCAATCCAGATTCCAAATCACGGATAATCTTGACAAGCTTATCGTCTCGCTTTTGGCTCACGCCAATCCTTTCCACAAGAGTCGGTCTTATCGATAAGTTTGCCAACATCTCAGGTTCCAGTTCACATCTGGGCCTGAAGTCAAATCCAGCTAAATACTCGAGATTCTTCCATTCTAAAAACATGACTCCTAATCCTGCATGTCTTCGACTTAACGCATCTGCCACTGCGTTACCCTTTCCCGGAGTATAGGCTATACCAAAATCATATGATGCTAAAAACTCTAGCCATCGCTGCTGCCGAAGATTCAAATCCTTTTGGGAGAAAAGATACTTCAATGATTTATGATCTGTAAACAACTCGAATCGAACTCCCAATAGATAATGTCTCCACATCTTCAGAGCAAAAACAATTGCCGCTAACTCCAAATCATGAGTCGGATAATTCCTTTCATGCGGCTTCAGTTGTCGACTTGCATACGCAACAACTTTATCCTTCTGCATGAGAACTGCTCCAAGTCCAGTACCACATGCGTCGGTATAAACCACCATCTCATCATTTCCACTTGGAATAGTCAAAACAGGAGCACTTGTCAGTCGCTCTTTCAGGTTTCCGAAAGCTTGCTCACACTTAGCATCCCATCTGAATACTTGGTTCTTTTTCGTCAATCCTGTTAATGGTGCAGCTACCTTGGAAAAGTCCTTGATAAATCGACGATAATATCCTGCTAATCCAAGAAAACTTCTCACATCAGATGCATTCTTAGGTCTAACCCAATCTTGGATTGCTGCCACCTTAGCGGGATCAACCGCTATTCCACTTCCAGAGATAATATGGCCTAAGAACCTCACTTCGCTCTTCCAAAAGTGACACTTCGAAAACTTAGCCTTCAGCTGATGTTTCCGTATGATTTCCAAAACAATACGCAAGTGCGTCTTGTGCTCTTCTTCAGTTCTAGAGTAAATCAAAATATCATCCATGAACACTAGTACGAACTTGTTCAACTGATCTCTGAACACTCTATTCATAAGATACACAAAATATGCTGGTACATTAGTCAATCCAAACGGCATTACCAGCCACTCAAAGAAACCGGATGGTGTCCTGAAAGCAGTCTTCGGCACACTATCCTTAGCCACTCTTAACTGGTGAAATCCCGTAGCCAAATCCATCTGAGAAAACACCTTAGCTTCGTGAAGCTGATCAAACAAGTCATCTATTCTCGACAATGGATACTTGTTCTTCTTAGTCACTTTATTCAGCTCACGATAATCCACACACAACCTTAACGATCCATCCGCTTTGGTTGCGAACACAACTGGTGCACCCCTTTCGGACACACTACGCCGAATGAATCCTTTCTGTAAAAGGTCCTCAACTTGCACCCTCAACTCTTGCTGTTCCCTAGGTGCCATCCGCCTAAGAGGCATCACAACAGGTCTGGCTCCTTCAACTAGATCAATACGAAACTCGATCTCTCTATGCGGCGGTAACCCTTTGACCTCATCAAAGACATCCTCAAATCCATTAGCGATTAGCACAGATGACAGTCCATCCCGTGGAACAACCAGCGAATACATGAAGCTCATGAAGGCGCCTTCTTCATGCTTACATCGTATCACAACCTTTCGCCCCTCCACATTCTCGACTGTCACCTCCAACCTTTCACAATAAACCTTTGCCGCATACTTCCTAAGCCAGTCCATACCCAAAATAATTCCGAACCCCGCAAAGTTCAGAACAAAACAATCACAAACAAAAGAACAGTCATGACTCGATACAATCAGACCACGGCAAAGCATACACAGACAAGACGAACCCCCAACTGGATTAGTCACAACCAATGGCCTATCAACAATATCCGGTTCTAGACCCAACCGGCCTACAAGTTCATTACAAACAAAAGAATGCGACGCCCCAGTATCAAATAACACTCTAACTGGAACACCATAAATGGAGAGAGTACCCTGAACCACCACACTCTTTCCTTTCTCTTCAACGGTAGGAGCTTTCGAAGACGATGGAATAGCTCCCAAAGCATAAGCTTGCACAATCTGCTTGTCCTTCCGCGGTTCTGGACAATTCTTCCTGATATGCTCCGGCTTGTCACAGTTGTGACACTTTATCGGCACCTTTGGATTCTTGTAATCTCTAGAGAAATGGCACTTCTGCTGACAATTGTAGCAGGTCACTTCGCCCTTCGGCTTCTTCTGACCATTCTTACCCTTCTGTTGTTGCTGCTTCCTCTTCTTGTTTCCACCCTGCTGTGGTTTAGACTCTTCCTTGGTCACAGCAACAACAGATCCTTCCTTAGGAAACAAATTCTCATGCCTGAGAGCTTTCTCCACAAGCTTCTCAAATGAATCGTCCAAATGATCCACCAACTATCTCCCAAGATAACTGTCCAAGCCTATCACAAACTTCTCATTCTTCTGGTATGCAGATTCAATATACGACCGGGCATACTTGGACAAAGCTTCAAACTCAGAAACATACTCAAGAACTGGTCTTCCACTTTGCTTGAGCTCCACAAACTTCTTGAACAGAACAGACTTCTGAGCTTTAAAAATGAACTTAGCTTCAAATCTGGCTTGGAATTGCTCCCAAGTAATCTCTTCCTCCGGAGTATCAATGGTGATAGAGTTCCACCAATCAGAAGCTCTCCTTGAAGCTGTCTCGATGCAAGCTTCCTCTTAGTTGCATCCTCGATTCCCAAATCACCAAAGATCCTTCTACAAGCATCTATCCATCTCTGAACTTCAATGGTTGATTCTGTTCCCAAGAAAACCTTTCCTCCAAGAGCAGTATAATCTTTACACAGCTTAGCAAAATCCACCGGTTTTTGAGTTTGAACTTGAACTCCAACATCTACTGATGGCCCCGGAGCTGGCATCCTTCTCATGATCGAAGTCATCATAGCTTCGAACATGGCAGCATAATCAGTAGCCCCCTCATCAGCACGGCCTTCCCTAGCAGCTGGTCTCCCTCTTCGACTCATCCTTAATATCTAGAAAAAGGAATGATTAATACACCTTGAGAACAACTGCATAAAGGACTCAAATCATTCTAAGCTACTATATTATATATATAGTAATCATCCATCAAAATACAATTACGTCTCTCATACGTAATTACTTCAGCGAGCGTTGGGTAAAATCGATTAACCAAAGCTCTGATACCAAATGTGACGACCGCCCATGACCCCTGCACTAAACCTAGACATAGTGCGCTGTAAAGTGTGCCAGGCAGCCATGGACGGTTGCCAAGGTAAAGTTAAAACAGCAGAATCTATCGTATTACTCACAGCGCATGGATAAAAATACAATAGAGAACATATATAGTAAAGCTCCACAAATGAATCTCATCAATTAAGCTTCATAATAGTTGAATACAAACATCTGAATAGTCAATACAACAAGCCTCACTACACATCACTCAGAGAATATACAAGCAGCGGAACATCCAGTACATATAGTAAAAGAAAACAATATGAAATCCTCCAGCTCGTCTTCGTCATCAGCATCGTGGAAAGCAAGAACAGCACCTGTCACCTGCTACCTAGTCTGCCCGTCCCAAAAATGGACGAACAGCCCAAGGCAATAAGAGTTAAAAACATAAAGCCTTGAGTCAGACAATAGTCTTAGTGAGCGGTAAATTAACTAACAACATACCAAAAGAGCATAAAGGAAAAAGGAATAGGAATCCAACCCTCCCACTCCACCTCTTTCTACAGTGATAGCCCCTAGACACACACTAAGCAGAAGTAAACATAGCAAAGCAACAATTTAAGGTAAAGCAATTATCACTCGAGTCAAGGTCGGTGTTTTCCAAGTACAAACCCCCAAGGCCTAAACCAAGATCAGATAAGCACCCAGAAAACATCGCTCTTGAGACCGAATGACGATACAACCAAAAATCCATGACTCTGGCCATCACTGTTATCATTACCTCGATACCACCGTTAATTGAATGACCGGCACATTCTTTCAGCCGTCCGTCAAGGGCTAATGGAAACCCCGGTTCTAGACATAACTCCGCACGTCGTCGCAGCCCGTGCCTAGGACTATCAAATCTGCCCAGAGTACTCGACTACAATCACAGTCTTTAGGGACTATTGAATCTGCCCAACGTACTCTTGCTTTGAGCATGCTAGAACCTTCAACAACGATGAGACCTCAGCCTTCTAGTCATACTCATCGACGACTATTCTCATACTAGCTCAAGCGCCTCTCGAGCAATCCATTATCCTCAACTCGAACCATTTCACCGAGTTATCAACATGCTTGGAATGATCCCGTCTGGATTAGACCAAGGCTATCTCATACCATGCCTCGATTCATCTCATCATAGCAAAGCCTCATCTCAACATCAACATCATCAAATCTATCCATATGAGCTTCATCATCTGCCACAAATGCCACGAGCAGCTTTTCCAATTCAAGAGCCTTTCCCTTAGCTTTTGAATCATCTTCGACATCTTCGACTAACTTGTCCAAATCAAATCATCAATCAACTAATTTACAACAATCAATCAAGGCAAACATTAATCCAAGTAATCAAACATTCAAACATGATCTAAATAAACAAATTTAACAATAATGGCAATCTTGTAAATAAACAGTCTGAATCTAACAAGCATGAATTATGAGCAATATCTCTACAACTTGATGAATGAACTTGCATAGGTTAACATATAGGAAAATGGATGTCAAATCATCATGAACAATAGATCTACACTTAAGTTTATGAAAATGCATGGAAATCACTATTTTAACACCAAATCAAGCCAACGATCCGATATACTCCTTTGGATCCGTGTGAGAGATAATCACCACTCACCGAATCACCTAAACACCTCAAAAGCAACACACTTCAGATCTGGACAGCGAAGGATCTAACTCGATCTATCACAAATCCGCTTCAAACGATGAAATCTCTCTTCGATGGATGAAGATCCTCAATCTAAGCTCTTGGATCTTCGATTTGATCTTCGACTTGGATGGAAAGAAGCACAAGATTAAAGTGGAGAAAAGAAGTAAAGAAGTGTAGAACTCGAGCTCTCAAAATGACAGCACTTCGTCGCTTCAAAATCCGGATCCCAAAAATGAAGAAATGGACGTGTATTTATAGGCTGGAAAAACTTAGGTCGTTCGCTCGTAATTAGGTCGTCCACGACTTAAGAACCCATGACCTAAAAACCCACGACCTAACAAATGCGCCTCTACGACCTACGACCTAACGACTTAGCAGATCAGTGCATCCATGCGACCTACGACCTAACGACTTAGCAGATCAGTGCATCCATGCGACCTACGACCTAACGACTTAACGCATGCGCTTCCTCGCGACCTACGACCTAACGAATGCGCATCCATGCGACCTACGACCTAACAAAGATGCAGCCTAGCAACCTAACACAGATCGCTTCTACGACCTAACACACCTGCAACCTAACACACACACGACCTAACTACGCTAACTCGCTAACTCTTATACCGTTAGCTCTTAGGTTGCTAAACACTAGGTCGCTAACTACTGTCGGTTACTAACCCTTAGGTCGCTAACTCCTATAGGTCGCTAACTCTTAGGTTGCCAACTCTTAGGTCGTTAACTCACTAACTTTCTTAGGTCGCGCCAAACTCTCATACGACCTAAACCACTACGACCTAAACCAAAATCCTTAGGTCGCCAAATTCTATAGGTCGCTCCTATCTCTTAGGTCGTGCACTCGACCTAACCTACACCACGACCTAAACCATCACACGACTTATCCTCCAGACAACCTAAGCTCTAGTCGACCTAAACTCTGGACGACTTAACAATACTAACAGTCTGATAATAACTGTTATACGATGTTTCGATCCGTAAAAATACGGGTCGTTACACTGTGCATCCCATAAGTCGGGCACACTCCCAAAAGCCACGCATCTCATCGGCCACGCATATCTTAAAAGGTGTGCATTTCATAAGCCGCTCACACTCTTAAGTACTGGCATTGTCCTGGCAGTGTCGGGAAACTCGTCTATTGCAGGACTAACAAGAATCAATCCACTCCCACTATCAGGAGTAATGGGTATGAATACAACAATGACAAATGACTACGAACCGGCAAAGAATTCTGATTGTTGACCAACAAAATCTCTATAATCGAGACGCTCGAATTGCAAGTTCCCGAAGATAGGAACTGCAAAATACACTCTGTTATAGATTTTTGAAGAATCACATGGATCAACTGGTCATTCGTCAAGTGTTTGAAGTAAACAGCCCCATGAACTGGGGGGAACACAAACTGATACTCAAAACAAAAAACCAAGTACTTTACAGTTCTGTTACTCCAAACAAAAGAATTTTGGCGATAATTACTGGACCATATAAAATAGTAGTAAAAAAATTGGCATAAGTGCATAAAATGTAGATAAGTAGATAGATAAAGTTACAATCAAAATGTCGACATTTTATTACTTATAGCATTTTCTATACAAAGTCAAAATGTGGGGGCCGTACCTACACAATATCGGCCAACAAAAAAGGAAAAATAGAAGCTACAAAAATCGAAGCAATAAGCGTAGACTTTGCACTTGTACAATACACGTATCAAACAAACAAAACTTCTTCCCAAGCTACAACAAGAGTACGCATGAATTTGGGGCCCAGATAGCTGATGCTCCCTGATGCAGTAAGGAATTAACATAGAAATTTAAGATGGTGTCGTCCATCTTCTCCATCTTCTTTTCAAAAGTATCCCGTAACTCCAAGTAGTCCGCTATTACGGTGGCCTTCTCAGCTTTAACTCGGGTCTTCTCAATGTTAAGCTGTGCAACTCTCTCCTGAAGCGAAGAAATCATTTGAGTCTGATTAGAAACAGTCTTCTCACGGGATTCCATCATTCCCGTGTAATCAGCAATTGTCTTTTTGTAGGCTTCAACAACTTCATTATGATCAGCGATAGTTTTCTTCTGAGCTTCAATGATCACGTCACCGGCTTCAAGCCCCTCTTTCAGCTTAACTTCATCTGCGTGAGCCTTCTTGATTTCGTCTCAGAATACGATGTCTATTTTTGCTTGGGCCTCTTTCAGTTCCTTCAGCAAGCTAGCACTTTCTTACTCTCTCGGAGTGCAGTGTCCCTCTTTTGTGTTAATCGCTTGATTCCAATGTCACGTTCCGCTAACGCCCTCTCATAATCGCTCTTTTCTGATTCAAAGGAAAGTATATCTTGATCATTGTTGCAGTTCGTGTCTGCTAGTTTCTTGCATAATTTTTCCCATCCCTCAGCTTGATTCAAATCACTTTGAATCTCCTGGAGATGGGGCATATAGGAATCTTTACGGATTGGGTGCAGGTTGCAGTCAAATTTAACTCCCTTTAGAAACCATCTGGGGAGCGCAGCTTCAAGTCTAGGGGGACCGGATGGAAGAGCATAAGCCGACCTCCAACGAGGACGTGAAGAACCAGAAGCAGGCACCACGTGAGTTGGTGGAACATGGGATAAAGATGAAAATTGAACATCGGAAGTCGGAACTTCAATTCCGATAGAGATCAGGGACGGGGCAAAAGCTTGGTGCTCCGAGGGACGAGAACCGCGATCTACCTTTGGCTTCTTAGGCAGCTCGTCTCGATCGTGAGAAGTTTCTCTCTTCTCATAACCACTCCTATAAACCTAAACCCATTCTCTGTCATCCCGATAACGTGTGTAACACTCCTAATTTTAAATAACATTATTGAGGAGATTTAATAAGATACATTAAATAGAATAATGTAAAGATTAGAGTAATGAGGGGATTGAGATCTGGAAATTAAATAAAGGTCGTGTTTAATTAAATAAAATTAAAAGAATGAGTTTATGAAAATGATTTCGTAAGTTAACTAATAAGAGAATAAGCAAGGGCATTATGGGAAATAACCGTCCACCATAACCCTTAACCCCTAAACCCTTATTCCTATTTTCATTCCATACGTTCATAATTCAAAAACATAAGAAAAGGGGGAGCTCAAAGCCGGCCACAACCTAGGGGAAAAGGAGATTAATTTATTTTACTAAAGCTTAGGATTCAAGCAAAGGAGGATTAAGCAAGATCAAATCTCAAGTTTCTTATCCAAAGCAAGGTGAATAATAGTCAAAACCA
Source organism: Allium fistulosum (assembly GCA_030737815.1). NCBI lineage: Eukaryota > Viridiplantae > Streptophyta > Magnoliopsida > Asparagales > Amaryllidaceae > Allium > Allium fistulosum. Next base: position 1,137,886,168 of record CM060904.1, read on the forward strand.
TCTTATTTATGTTTTCATGAACATTTTGATTTTGGGGTTTATATTTAAATCTGTTTTGATGATTTTAATGATGATATGCATGGGTTATATGCCATGTTTTGAATGCCATGAGGATTTGATATCTTATGTAAAACATTATTTTGGAGATGGGTTTAATTTTTTAAAATTATCCAAGCTATGGATAATTTATTATGAATTTTTGAAGAAAAAATGAATAATTGGTTTTTAAAAAAATTATTTAGGAAATTATATAAAGGATTTTGGACCTGAAATTTTTATATGTTAGATAACATATTAAAAGTGAATGATGATGATTTTTAGGGATTTTTCCCAAGTGATTTACTATGGAAATTAGATTAATTAAGTTGGAGGACTTAAATGTCTTAATTGTTTTGTTAAAGGGAAGTGCTTCTTTGTAAATTATTTCTAATTAGTTTTGGATGAATTCGACAGTCTTTTAGAAAAGATTTTGGTAAAGTTTAGGGCAACCAATTATATTTTTATGAATAGGCAAGTTAGTTGAGAAGCATTTACTAAAAAAGGCAACAAAACAGTTTTACACAGATTTACTGCTTCGCCACTTTCGTTTGCTACCTTTCGATCGCATACCACCTCCCCCAATCAAGTCAAAACCAATACACATGGTATCAATACTTCGGGTATGTAGTGGACTGGATTAAGGCAGAAGGTATAGATTCGAAACCATGCTTTCGAAGGAGTCGGGGCCATTTTAAATAGCTTTTGAAGGTCTTTGTTTTTCTTTCAAAAGATATACTGCTTGCCTTGCTTTTAATGGATGCTTTCGAAAGGGTTAAATTAATTTTATATTGCTTTTGAAGAGGTTCCCACCTCTTTATTTAAAGGGTAGCTTTCGAATGAGTTGCCATATATTATGTTTTAAAGAGAAGCTTTCGAAAGGGTAGTTTTGAACCAAGTCGAAACCTAGCTGCCGTCTTCATACCTTTCGAATAGGTTGAAAGTTTTCAATGAGTTTGAAAGGTAAGCTTTTGTTTTATAAATATAACAAGCCGCTTCCCAATGCTTTCGAAAGGGCTCCAGTAGCCATTTAAACTAAAGGTTTCAAAGGAAGTGATTTCGTAAGGTGTTTCAAAGCTAGCCTTCCAATTGTTTACTTAAAAGATTAAAGCTTTCGAAAGGATGATTACAAAGCCACTGGTTTTCCCCAATCTCTTTTATTTGAAGGTTAATGGTTTTGAAAGCGGTACTTTCGCTTATGTTCACTTTGACCCAAAAGATTAATCTCGATGGTTTCAAAAGAGGTACTTTCAAATGGTTTCGAAGCTATGCTTCTATAAATGGGAAAGATATGCTTTAATACTTTCGAAAGGAATGTTTTGATGGTTTCGAATGGAAGGTTTTGATGCTTTCGAAAGAGATATTTTAAAGTGTTTCAAAAGGCATATGTTTAAGTGTTTTGAAAACAACATTTGAATGCTTTCGAAAGATACACTCTAATGGTTTCGAAAGTAAAGGTCTAAGGTTTCAAAAGCCTTAATTTTCAAAATAAATAACCCAATCTCTTTTTTAATGAAAAATCCATGGCAATATAAAAAAAGCTTTGAAATGGCTTTCAATTTTGGAGTTTTTGAAGAAGCTTTCCTTGATAAAAATAATGGGTTTCACCATGTTTTATATGTTATGATTAGTTATTATGTGTGCTTCTATAAACATATTCACTTTATAATTAGACCCATAACTGTATTTTAGGGAGTAAGGGCAGAATAATCAGCTAGATTGACCCAGTAGTGAAAACAAATTGAGTTAACTCCTAAATTAGTAGAGTTGCATCAAGGAGGTCAGGTAGACCAGAACGTAGGATGCCCAAAGACTGATCAAGAAGTTGTTAGTTTAGACAGGTTCATAGTAAACCCATGAAAATGTTAGGAGAGCGTTATTGGTAGGACCAATAGGTTCGTAGTGATCCTATGAAAACTATATCCGAAAAAGTTATTGACAGAGATCAATAGGTTCATAGTCAACCCATGAAAACTATGATATAAGAGAAGTTATTGGAGATCCCAATAGGTTCAGAGAGAACCCATGAAATAATAAAGTTACTGGCAAGGGCCAATAGATTCTTAGTGTTCCCATGAAAACTATCAAACTGGACAAATAGTCCATAAGTGTTTAGACAGGTTAGTAGTCAGCCCATGAAAACTAATAGGTTAATAGTAACCCTAGAAACTATAACTGAGACAGATAATCAAATGAACGGGATGGAAAATCCACGATATTATGCTTGTTTGCGTATCATCATGATATTTTAAATTGCTATATTTTTAACCATTATGGATGTAGGAGCGTAGTATATGGTTATTATAAATTTTGGGCAAGATACTAGTGAGGGGAAACCCGTTCCGCTAAGTGGTGTGGTATCGCTAGATATTTAAATGGTTCGAGATGGTTGGTTATTATTCATACCAGGCTTTATGTCTGACTCGAAGTTTATGTTTTCCCCTTAAACTCTCGGGTGCCCCATTGATTTTGAGTAGTTTGAAAGTTGAGGTTTTCAGGTTCTCCTTTAGATGAACAAGCTTCCGAAGACATGTAGGAGGCAAGCTAGCTAATAGAAGTTCTTTTCTATTTGATTCCGCTGTGTTTTGATGTAATGGTAATGTTTTTTAATTGCCTATGTTTAGACTCTAATCATCGAAGGGGGCATCTTCGTCTGTCGCTCTTGGCGTATTTTGTAATAATTATATTTTTTCCGAACGTGGTTCTTGAATTTGGGATTATGTAATGAATTTGAAATATGATTGAAATGGAATGAGAAATTTGTTTAATGTTTTAAAAATAATTTCATATCCATTTGTTTCTGTTATATCAATATATCTAACATTACCACATTTGGTTACCGAGAATTAACAATTATGGATGACTGCAGCATCCGTAGCTGTTAGTTTTGGGACTCCAAGTGGGGGATGTTACAAGTTGGTATCAGAGTATAGGTTTATGAAAACTTAAAAGAAATTTCAAACTTAAAATGATTATGTGAAACATAATCCAATGAATTAGAAAATAAGATCGGGCTTTAGGTTAATGCTATAGTAACGTACTTGTATTTGATATATATATATATATATATATATGTAAGTACGTATTCCCCTCTCTCTTTGACCGTTCTTTTGTATCTTACTAAGGCTCATATGTAGATTTATGAAAAAGGAAGATATAGAGGTAGGAAACAGAAGAGGAAATCTCGGTGGAGGAAGCACCATAACAAATGGAAATGCTCGACCCAACAAGAGAAACCAGGGTCGACAGACAAATGCTAATCAAAATGCAGATGCCAACATAGGTGCTAGAAATCTACCAGTAGATATGGAGATGATGTATCAGTTCTTTGTCAATCTGGTGCAAGCAGGAGCTGCCGCAGGAGTAGTTGGGGGTAATGCTAGGAATATTGGAGGAGTTAATCCCGTGGCCCTAGTTGGCAACAACTATGCCAAGCTAAGCATGGATTATACTAGTATTGGTGGGAAGACATTTTTGGGAACAGAGGATGTTACAGAAGTTGAGAATTGGCGTTTGCATTGTTAAAGGATCTTCGTTTACTTGGGATTAAATGATGAGCAGAAAAGGAGGCTTGCTTATAAACATTTATAGGGAGCAGTGCTTCATTAGTGGAATAGTGTCACTACTGGAGTTCCCAAGGAAGAGTTAACTTGGGTGGAATTTCGGAGGAGATTCGAGGAGAGGTTTTTGTCTGTGGTTGCCAAGTCAGCACTGTTGAGGAAGTTCATGGACTTGGTGCAAGGCGAGATGTCGGTGATTGAGTATGCCATGAAGTTTGATGAGTTATCCAGATATGGACATGCTACCATTGACACCGTCATCAGGAGGAATGAGAAGTTTATTCGGGTATTAAGACCCGAGATTACTAGTGTGACCTTGCCACATCTTTGTGATCCTTGTAATGTTGTGGAAATAACAATCCGACATGAGGAGATGCTTGCTACTTATGGGAAGGAGAAACAGGTTGAAACCCAGAGTTCTCTTGGCAAGAAGAGGAAGTTCTTCAGAAGAAGGGAACCCAGAAGGGAGAAGCTGCCAAGAAGGCAACTAATCTAGTTTGCTTTAAGTGCGATAAGAAGGGTCATTATACTCATGAATGCCGAACTGGCAAGGGGAAGAAAGCCGCAGACAAGAAGGGTGTGAAGTGCTTTAACTGTGACCAAGTTGGGCATTACAAGAATCAGTGTCCAGAACCAGTCAGGGTGGACAAGGGAAAAGTCTTTACTGTTGGACCATCGTCTGCTAGGCCAACTGCTACTGAGAAAGGAAAGACTATGATGGAAGGAACGCTTTTGATTTAAGTACACCAGTTAGGGTACTATTTGATACCGGTGCGTCACATTCATTTATATCTTAGTGTTTGGTTGATAGGTTATGTTTAGAACCCACATACCTCTTTACTTCCTTAAGGGTTGTGAATCCGATAGTAGGGTATACAACTATGGGAATGAGAGGTGACCAATTAGAACTTGAATTGTTAGGTTATAAGTTTGCATGCAGTCTGTATGTTTTTGATTTCGTAGAATTTGGAATCATTTTGGGTATGGATTGGTTGGGTAGATATGAGGCTAGGATATTTTACCACGATGGGGATATATCGCTGAGACACCCTGGTAGTCATAGCCGAATTATATTCTTGGTGGAGGATTCTGACCGAAGTGCTTGTACTCTGTTGAGTGCTATGGAAGTAGAAGGAGAGTTAAGTCAGGTTCGGGTAGCAAGAGAATTTGCAGATGTTTTTCAGCCGGTTATAGGATTACCACCGAAACAAGCCGTTGAGTTTCGGATAGATCTTGTGCCAGGAGCAGAACCTGTAAGTAGACCACCTAGTAGGATGATACTGACCGAGATGAAGGAATTGAAGGTGCAGTTAGTGGATCCGAAAGGGTGAAATTTTATTAGACCAAGCAGTTCGCCATACGGAGTGGACGCAGTGTTTGTAAAGAAACTGGATGGGTCGTTAAGGCTATGCATCGATAATCGTAAGTTGAATGAGAAGACGATCAAGAATAAGTATCCTTTCCCGAGAATCAATGATCTATTTGATCAGTTGAGTAGAACCAGAATATTTTCCCAATTGAATTTGATGACAGGTTTCCATTAGCTAAGAGTGGCAGAGGACAGTATTCCGTTGACAACATTTCGGACTAGGTATGGTTTATACGAGTGGTTAGTAATGCCATTCGGGTTAATGAATGCACTAGCTTTCTTCGTTGATTTGTTAAACCGAGTTTTTCGAGAGTACTTAGATAGGTTTGTATTGGTATGTATAGACGACATTTTAGTATACTCTAAAGATGAAAGAGAGCATGAAGATCATATAAGAGTAATGCTTAAGACGCTGAGGCAGCATCAGCTGAAAGCGAAGTTTTCCAAGTGTCGTTTCTGGAAGAAAGAGGTTAAGTTTCTTGGTTACGTGGTTTCAAAGAAGGGTTTTTCAGTCGACACAGATAAGATTGAAGCTGTTAACAACTGGAAGAGACCAGAGACGGTGACTGAGATTAGAAGTTTTCTGGGACTTGCTGGCTATTACCGAAGGTTCACTAAGGATTTCTCATGGATAGTAACCACTTTGACGAAGTTAACTAGGAAGGACGTGAAGTTTACTTGGTCTGACAAATGTGAGGAAGATTCCTTAAGTTAAAGCATTTGTTGACCAACGCGCCTGTGTTAGTGGTTTTAGATGGAAACCAAGGGTTGGTGGTGTATACTGATGCATGTGGAACTGGATTAGGGGCTATGTTGATGTAGAAAGGTGCTTCACGACAGCTTAGACCGCATGAAGTAAGATATCATACTCATGATTTGAAGTTGGCTGCGGTGATCTTCGCATTGAAGATATGGAGACATTATCTCTTAGGGAGAGATTTGAGTTATACACAGATCATAAGTCTTTAAGATATTTATTCTCTCAGAAGGAGTTGAATATGAGACAGTAGAGGTGGCTGGAGTTTTTAGCGGCTTATGATTTTAGTATAAAGTATACACTCGAAAAAGGAAATAATGTAGTAGATGCTTTTAGCAGAAAATATCAGAATGCGGTGTTAGCCATGTTGGCAGAATGGAAAGATCTTGAAGCTTTGACTACTTTTAGTATGCAGTTAAGATTAACTTCTAGTTCTAGTCAGAGCACCGCCATGTTGTCTTATTTGGAAGTTCGACCAGTGTTGATCGAAAGGATTGCTTCTAGGCAGATAAAGGACCCATTATTAGCCAAGAAGATTAGAAGATTTGAGGTTGGATTGGAGATTGACAATCTAAAGGATTTTAGTCTTACCCAGAAAGGATGGTTGAGAAAGAAGGGATGCTTGTGTGTTCCGAATGTTGAGAACTTAAGGAAAGAAGTTTTGGGAGAATTCATTGATCTAAATTTATGATTCATCTCGAAGGAACCAAGATGTATCAGGATATGAAGAGGAGCTTCTACTGGGAATACATGAAGAAGAATGTTGGCTTGTGGGTGAGGCAGTGCAAACTGTCAACAAGTGAAGGTCGAACATCAGAAGCGGAGTGGATTGCTTCAACCTTTGGAAATACCAGTTTGGAAATGGGATTCAATATCCATGGATTTTATAGACGGGTTGACAAGTTCAAATAAAGGAAATGAAAGTATATCGGTCATAGTGGATAGGTTGGCTAAGAGTGCCCATTTCATTCCAGTTAAGTCAGCCAGGACGGCACCTGTTTTAGCTAAGTTGTTCATGAAAAACATAGTTAGACTCCATGGAATTCTTAGTAGTATAGTCAGTGACCGATATGCTTTGTTTACTAGTGAATTCTAAAAGAGTAAACATGATGTGTTAGGTACCAAGCTCAAGATGAGTACTGTGTATTACCCTCAAACGGAGGGCAGGCAGAGAGAGTCAATAAGGTACTCGAGGATTTGTTAAGAGCTTGTGTGTTGGACTTTGGTGGATCTTGGGAAGATCACCTACACTTAGTTGAGTTTTTCTATAATAACAGTTATTAGACTCGATATAGCACACTTTTGTAAACGTGTTCGATAACGTGTTTAATACAATTATGAATGTCAAAGGAAAAACTAAGGACGATCTGAATTCAAGATTCGATATAGCACACTTTTGTAAACATCCTGAACTTCATATGAAGCCCAATGACAATAAAAAACCCAAAGCATGCTATGAGCTAGACATCAATTAAATAAAACTCATGCTAAAGTGGGTGGAAGGACTAAAATGCCTTGATGGGATGTCTTCTAATCTCCGTAGATGTGTTGACTTTAAAAACAGTAAATTGAGTGGGATGAAAAGTCACGATTGTCATATCATGATGGAATATTCATTGCCAGTGGTTTCAAAGAACTGTTGCCCATAAAAATATGGAGTGTTATAACAGAATTAAGTCTGTTTTACAAACAGCTTTGTTTGACAACGTTAAAAATCGACCATATACGTAAACTTGAAGTAGAAATCCCTATACTGCTATGCAAACTAGAGAAAAATTTTCTCCAGGTTTTTTTAATGTAATGGAGCATTTACCTGTTCATCTTCCATCCGAAGCTCTTCTTCGAGGTCCTGTGCAATATGGATGGATGTATCCATTTGAGAGGTAATAGTAGATATCCATAAAATTGTTGTTAGTTTAAAATTCAAATTTACATAGGTGCATTTAAATTGAATTATTTTTGTAATTGGTACTTGACTCATCTGAAGAAGAAAATTATACAGAAAGCACGAGTTGAAGGTTCAATTTGTAAATCATTTCTTGAAGAAGAAGCTTCATTCTTTTTCTCTCATTACTTCAGTGACCATGTGAACTTATCATTTGTAAGTGGTCCTCGTAATGATGTAGCTATTGAAGAAGATTATTCGCAGACAATGTTGTCTATTTTTAGACAATATGGCCGACCTGCTGGAAAATGTATGGAAATATGGTTAGACGATAGAGATCAACATGTAGCACAAACATATGTTCTTCTTAATTGTGCTGAAGTTGCACCATTTATTAGGTAATAATGAATTCATATTTATTTCAATGATACTTACATTTTAATCGTTATATAACATATAGTACATATATATTCACAGTATTTACAAATCACAACATCCTTCTAGCGATCTCAGTAAGGAATTTTCTAAATGGTTTTTGAACTACGTTTATGATCCAAGAAACAACGTCGTTGATGAAGGATTACAACATCTTGCGCTCGGACCGAAAAGAAATGTCAAGACTTATCCAATATTCTTCGTCAATGAATTTAAATTCAACACCAAGGATTATGGTGTTCAAAAATTAATATATAACAGTGGTGTATTTGTTAAAGGCAGTGACGATCCAGATGAGCATGTAAAAGATTTTTATGGTGTCTTAACACAGGTTTTAGAATTAATATATTATGTACAACCTGCAGATAAAGTTTTTTATTCAAGTGCAATTGGTTCAGCGGTATTCCTGGTTCTGGAATCAACGTGCACAAAGATTATAAACTTATAGAAATAAAGCACACCTCGCATTACTATAAGTATGATCCTTTCGTATTGGCCAAGCAAGCATTACAAGTTTATTTTGCTCCGTATCCATCCTTAAAAAGAGACAAAGCAGATTGGTCTGCTGTTTTTAAAACAAAGGCAATATTTACGTTTGAGGGAATTAATATTCCAGAAGAAGCAGCGTATCAAACGGATCTTGAACCAAATGATGAAATAATAATAGCTGATGATATTGATTTGGGTTTGTTAAATGATGAATTGAATGTTTTAATAGAAGCATTTGGGAGTATAGAAGAGAACGATATAGAGTACGAGACCGAGACTGAAACAGAAGACGACGAAGACTTAAAATTTTGAATTTTTGTATCAACTGTTGCATAATGTATATTCTTAGTTTCAGATGTTATCAATAATGATGATTATGTTATGAGTTATGTCTTATTGTTTTTTTTAAATTATGTATATATACTCAGGAGATCTTGTCTCATTTATGACGTTTTAGTGCAATTTTTATGTGATGATGATTATTCAAACATGTTTTGTAATAATGAAATGATATTTTTTTTATTATATGAAATGATATGTTTGTAATAGATACGCACATGGGACATTCTAGTAGATCTCAGCCTTCTCCTTCCGCTGGTGCGGGTGCCAGCGGCATAGCACTAGATTTATGTCTGGTGGCATAGGTAGTGCCAAAGAGCGCAGGGTAAGTATCAAATTTATCACATTATCACTATTTAAAATTTATTAAATTCGTTCAACTTATTTTATACAGGGGGTTTGAGGTCCAGCCGAGCGGCTTTATTCTGCAAGTGTCGAGGAAGGCATTTATGAGCCGGATTTAGGGATGTTGGGCTCAATGGGATGACATTCCCGATCACATCAAGAATGCCATATTCTCAGACTTGATGATAATTTTAAATTTATAATTTATTTGTAAATTAATACAATGTATATAATTCAAAACAAAACCAAATTCAATACGCAGGCAGCTGTTCGTGTGGACACGCAAGATATGGATGTTTTTCTCAATCATTGGAATCAGAGAATGCGAAAAAATTACAGAGACACCATCCAAAGCCAGGAGAGCGAGAAGAAGCCATCTTGGATGGGTGCTGATGTATGGGCTCAATTTCTGCAGCTGTGGGAAACTCCAGAGTCGAAGGTAAGTAATAAATATCATTTCATTTTGTTATTACAATTTGTTTAAAATTAATATATTAGGTGCACTAATTTAGTTAATTGTGCGTTTAAATTTATAGGAATTATTGGCACGGAACCGTGCAAACAGAGCTAAAAATCCTGCTTTACACCGCGGTGGGTCGAAGTCCTTCCAACAACATCAAAGGGAATTGGTAAAGTTATAAAATGCATTTCTAAATAGTTGTAAAATAATTTAGTCATATTGGTAACATTATTCATTGTATATATAAATTCAGTTTCAGCAATATAATCGTGAACCTACACTGGCTGAGGTCTTTACTTACACGCATGCCATCGAGCGTACGGATAAGGAAAGGAATATTACGTATGAATTTACGGACGACAAATCCAAATGCGTGATGGTAAATTTGTATAAATTTTTTACTGCACATTTGATAAGTTCTTTATTATTTATTATTACAAACTACTGTTCGTCATCGCAGGAGAGGTATGAGGTGGAGAAAGCTCGAGTGGCGCAGTCCACTGGCCGTGAGCTGACCTTGGAGGAGGAGGATGTATCTGGGATGCGCTCATTGACCCGTATATTGGAATAGGCGATATAGTTATGGAAATCAGGAGATAAACTGCTTCATTAACTAATATATAAATTATATTTAATTCTGAAGCAAATTATATTCCAATCAAATAATTTGCAGGCAGCGATGACCCAGAGGGCGTATAAGAGATCCCAGGCCGAGGTGGAGATAGCTCAGCTCTGCCAGCAGATGGTAGAATTCAATGACTGGTGGAAGGGCAGAGGACTAGCGCAGCTGCTAGATGAGCGGATTGTGGCCTTTTTTGCAGAGCACGGGAGGATGCCTAGTGAGGATGGGTTGGGAGATGATGATGATGAGTAGGTACGAATTTTTTTTGGCTTGTACTTATTGACTTGTAATTATTGACTTGTGTTGATGGAATTGGTACTTTATTGATGGTTGTGTATAGTGATGATTGTGGATTTGATGAACATTAGTATTTGTGTAGATATGGTTGTGTTGGTTGATGGAATATTGGTTTTAGTTGATGAAAGTTTATGTAAATATTGATAATTACGTTATGTTTTTAATTATTTGTGATATGCATGAGATTATACATTGCATATGATGTTAATGGTTGTGACATTGAGCTTATATGTGTTGGGAATGAAGTGACATTGAGATATGACGTGTATTGTATAGTTTAGAAGGCTTAAAGCAGAGTGGGCAAAACTGGGCATTCCAGATTAACGACGGCTGGCGAAGGCTGGCGACTGCCTGGTGGTCACAGGTTTGAGGCGCATGGCGACGGCAAGCGACGACCATTTTGTCCCAGCATTGCGACGGCTAGCGACGAACATTTTGTCCCAGCATTGCGATGGCCAGCGACGGCAAATTTTCTCATAAAACCGTCGCTAAATAGACGACGACGCCGTTGGTATTTAACATGCATGTTTTAAGGCAATATCCCTACAAACTCAAATAACCTTAGTACAAATAGTCACGTACAAACTAATAAAAGGCACTACTATGCATAGTGAATAAACAACAAACAAACTCATAATAATTCAAATGGCTCCTCCTATTAGAACCTCCTATTAGAACCAAATTTCAACATACTTGAATATGCAATATGACAATACTGTTTATGTAGCAAACATGAAATCAATCCGTAGCATAGGATAATGTAACCATTCTATTTATGCACACTTTAAGACTTTAATATGCAACTTATTTGCACTGCAAAGATTTCACATTCACTCAAAATAATGACATAACCAACAAACTAACAGGGAAAATGTATATGTTTAATATATTATACATTAAAAAACTCAAGATTATGAAAATCTACCAAAACCTCAATGTGAAATTTCTAGAGTAGATTTCGAAACTAAGGCCATGTTTGGTTTACCGTTTTTAGTTTTGAGTTTTCGTCCATACAAAAATACGAACAACGCATGTATATTATGAAAAATAGTCATTTTAGAAAACGAATTTAACACACAAAATAGGAAACAACCTTTTTTCATTTTTCGTGTTTTGAGAAAAACGGAAGCACGAGCAACAATTCATCCTTCCGTCGTTCCTTCATCCACTTCGTGGTCCCCTCCAATCTTCCATTCATCCCTTCCGACCTCCCTTCATTCTTCTCATATTTTGTAATTAATGTTGAAAACTCAAAACATAAAATACAAAATAAACCAAACGACCCCTAATATTTCAAAACTAAAAATTATGCACGAGTACTGCCATTTTAGATCACAAAGTATACATATTTTGGAACAAATTCGGGAAACCTTATTCAAAGTAGAAAATACTGTCATTGAGCAGAAGCCATACTTATTGCTAGGATGGGTACAGCCTATGATGCTATTCATATTGTAACTAGCAACAGTGCCCAGTTTTAAGGTACACTAGAGCAACAAACAGAACACGCTAATATAATAGTAGAACAAAATACATGTACAAGCCAAGCAAGATGCAGAGCACTAATAGATGCACAACTGACTGGCCAACCAACCATTAGACAAACATTGCAAGCAGTTTATTGAGATACTGATGCTTTTAAACTAAAAAGAAGCCAAAATAATTGGTCACTTTTTATTTCTTTATTTTATTCAGCTAGGAGGTCTAACCATCACAAGTTCTTAAAATACATCAAGGCATTCAACTTTCCTTGGTCTATCAGAATCTCAGTGAAACTAGGTAAACTGATTCAACTATTAAACAAGTTTAACAAATGCACAGTGCATGTATATAATAACATTTATACATATATTCGATTTATATATATATATATATATATATATATATATATATATATATATATTTTAGAGTAATCGAATATACAGCAGTGATTGAGTCAGTGAGTGAATCGGTGAATATGAGTCATTAAATTTGTGAATGCATTTTCAAGATCTGAGAATACTCTCAGTGAAACTCATGTATAAGTCATGGATATTACTGTACAGTACAAGAAAGTAAAATAACATACATATATATTCTAATAAATATATTAGAGTACTCAAATATATATATCTGCGAATGACTGTGAAAACGGTAAAGTGAGCAACTTAGTCAAACTTAAATGTACACAGTGAATTAGTGTAGTAAGCATCCCAACACTGATCCTCGTGGATATATATATACATATACATATACATACACACACATATCAACTTGTCCAAAAACATCAAACCGTCTACCAAAAACACAACAATAGAAAATCTAACTGAGTAAAATGATTTTAGGTTTCAGAGTCAAAATATTGAAACATAAGTTGACAAATTAATACCGAAATTAGAATTTCAACAAAGAATAATATATATTCGTGTTATTGAGAGATTATATGGAAAAGAAATCTGATTTAACAAAAAATTATCAACCCAATCCAATTCATTTTAATTTCTTAATGACAATAGTATATTTTAAACCTGATTCTGAAAAGTAGACTTACTAATCTAAAACATGATTTGAAAACTATCTCAAAAACAATATAGGAAAGTAAGAATGAGAATATAAAACAGAGAATACTTCACTTTTCAAATTCAAATTTAATTAGTGGGTGCACTAACCCTACGGCGAGCTTACACAAGACCCCAACATGTTTGGCCTTACATTTTAAAAAGCTATTAATGAATAAACATAAGCTTAATGGAAACAAATTTTTTGAAATTCTAAAACTCATAACACTCAGTCTTATTATGAAATGTGATAAACGAGTGTTACTAAAAAAATGTATGTAGCTTTAAATGAAGTGAAGATAAACAAATGTGCTAAAAATACAGAGAACAATAAAGAGATTAAAAAACATAAATGAGTTAAAATAAACTAATATCCTAATAAAGAGTATATCTAACGAGAAAAAGCAAAATAACCCAAAAAATTGACTAAAATACTAATATTCTAATAAATATAAAGAACTTAATGTATTCCTAGTTGGATTATCCACGGAAACTAAATTTAGTCTTAAACTATTCTGATTATTTGAATTGTTTTTGTTTTTAAAATCTCAATACGATATTTTTTTAAGAAACTCTTTAAAACTTAAATTTTTATTTAATTTATAACTAGAATTAGAAATCCACTTAAAACTATATAAAGAAATTATATGTTAAATTGTCCAAATCAATATTAATATTATTAAACACTCGTTGGTTCCTTTCAAACCAAATATACCAACATATAATTGTGAAAATAATGTCTAGTAAAAATCTAATGTGACCTTTATAATAAAATCTAGTACTATTCCAATATAACTTATAATTAATCTGTGCATAATTTATAATAAAATCACATAAATTTAGAGCTCTTATAAGAATAAATCTAGTGATATTACATTTAAAATATAAGTGCATAATATCTTCCATTTTATTATTAAAAAACATTTTTTATCATCAAATACATTTTTCTTTTTAAAAAAATTCTATAGTATTCAATTTCTCGTGTAAAATTGACCACATGTGAACCTTAGCTTTATGTGGAGTACTTATTTTCCAAATGTATTTAAATATTTTCAATTTAGTTCCTGAAAAATTTATGAACTTATAAAATGAATTTGATGTGTATTTCTTACTAATGTCCCAACGCCATGTTTTAATATCTTTTTCATTATCAATAGCATATAATTCTAATTTAGCACACAATAAAGCATATTATGCAAAAGTATTTCCCGTTAACGCATGATTAAAACTAAATTCCAAATTAGGCCTACAAATATCAGAAATTAGTACATTTTTAAAATTGCAAATTTCATATAAAACTTCAAATTCCACTTTAAGTGGAATAACTGATAACCAACATTCATGCCAAAACGAGGTATTATTACCATAATATACAATATTATTAATTCATAATTATATATATCGGAATTTAAATTATTGATTTCCAGAAAAAAGATATGTTGTCTGTATTATTTGTAAATGAATGATACGAATTAAAAGTACCTCCATACCATTGGTTTGCTATTATTTATTCTTTCCATAATTTTTTTTCATTACTATCACAAAATTTCCATAACCATTTTCTAGAATGGATATATTTAAAAAATGTAAATTTATAATTCCTAAACCTCTCTCCTTTTGGACTTACAAACCATTTTCCAGTTTACTAGACATGTAGAGCTACCATTTGGATTGTCACCACTCCATAAAAAATCTCTTCTAGTTTTATCAATTTTATCTATTACCCACTTAGGAACGATAAAATGACATCCAATAAATGGGTAATACAGATAAATTTGAATTAATAAAAACAATCCTACCTGCTCTCGATAAGTTTTTACCATTCCATTTGGACAATATTTTATTCATTTTATCTATAATGGTATTCCAATCATCATGTTTTAGTTTTTGCGACCTAATTAAAAAATCTAAATATTCTATAGGAAATTTCATTGTATTACAATTCAATGTGTGTGAAATTTGGTTCTTAAAAGTTATCTGTATACTAAAACTGAGCTTTTGTCAAAGTTAATCTTTAAACCAGAAAGAAGTTCAAAACTATGTAAAATAAATTTAAGTGTAACAATATGTTTAGATAAATGGGATGTAAAAATCATAGTATCATGTGCAAATTGTAAAATAGATAGGCCATTGCTAGTGATCTCATTACCTATACTATCTAGTATTCTATACTAGTAGCTAATTTGATAATTCTAGAAAAAACATCAGTAGTTAAATTGAATAATTATGGTGACAGTGGATCCCCTTGTCTAAGTCCACGTTTTGATTGAATTTTATTTCCTAACATACCATTAACCATAATACTAGAATTACCCATTTATGCAGTGACATAATCTATCCTATCCACCAAACACTAAAACCTCTAGCCGTTAATTGTAACATTCCGAAATTTTCGACTTTCGAAAATTCAACATCGATACTCACTTTATCGACTGCTGAGCCATCGAATGCCGGAAACCCGAAAAGTTATGGTTTTAAGAAAGAAGAAAAAGGTAGAAGAAGAAGATAGAAGAAAAAGAAAGAAGAACAACAACAGAACAAGAGCAGAAATAGAAAACAATATCAGAATCTCACATATCGCAGCGAAACAATATATAATAGATAAATGAATATCATTTAAAAACAAAAGAATTATATCTGTTATTACATTACATCACATCATATCATCAGAGTCAATAAACAACAATGGACAGTTATATAAACTTGTCCTCATACAGAATACACAGCGGAATAAATACTATCAGATACAAATACTACGTCTCGTCATCCAGCTTATCTCCAAGCTCCAGAATATCCAGAATATCCTGATAATCTAACTCTAGACTGCCCGTGTGGAAATTGGTGGGCACCCAGAGTTTAGAAGGGAACAATAAACTCCGAGTCAGTCATGGTGACTGGTATGAGATCGTAAAACAGTTATTTATCTTTAAAATAAACAACAGAAAATTTTAAAGTCAATTCGCAATGCTTTTGGAAAATGAAACTACCATAAGACCTCCCGCCACACACACAATGCAAACGCAGACTTGGAGGAGATTTCTTCTTATGATAGTCAAAGATGCTTACTACGCGAAAATCAAATTCTTTTTGATATTATTATTAGTGCATAGTGTAGAAAACATTTCGAAAGTAGAATATAAATCTTAGCCAGCATAGGTACCATTATAGTATGCTTGCTATAGCTACCATATTAAATGGCAGGTTCTACAACTAAAACCGTACAAGTCGCGTATTGTTTCTTTGGATTTCCAACAAATGGTCAGGCTAAGGAACTTCCTATCCACGATGGGTACGTCCCTGGAATAGACGACCCGAGAACCTAACGTTACGGTTAGATCTCTGCCAACACAAGGCCGGGTTACCTCTGCAAAAGTAGGTAACTACTGACACGCGTATGCCATCCCCCGATCGTCACCGATCTTCCCGAGGATCCCCAATTCGCAACAAACCACATAGATAATAATAATGCAGTAACCACAGAGGTTAAGTATCTGGGCTCCATACCATGATACCACCTTTATCCAGAAGGAATGACATACACTAAGGGGCGCTACTCCCTAGAACCTTGCTGCATCCTTCCTGTTTCGACCATTTCCGGGGTGTGAGGCTCGATGAAGTCTCGTCCACAAAGCTACGCTTTCTACAAAAAGCCCTGCTTCGGGTCAAACAAAATGATCAACCTATGATCACAAAGATATAAGATCAAACAAATGATCATATCACAAATGATCAAACACTGATCATTTCACAGCAACACTCAGTATGCCACGTTACCAAATTGGGATATATCGCTGATTAATTTCAACTACATAACCTCTAAGCTCGTACGTCTCAGAGAAGGGTGTTAAGCTAAGAGAATAAATTCTCCGCCACCAACAGAAATGTATTTGAAAGAAATCAGCTTTATATCTCAAATTGTAACGTCAGACACACAATCCATACAAGTCTGTTCCGGGATCGAACAGAACCGAAGGCACTTCTCACGAAGCCCTTGCACATCCGGATAATTTTCAATCACGTCAGGACTTCCCGTCACTAAGGGTGATAAAACCTCTAAATCGAAGATCAGTCGATGTAGAGTAACTCGACGGTAATCCTTCCGTTTTCAAAAATATCCGGTCTTCAACACCGGTCTTCAAATGCGATTCATAACGACGTATCACATATTCGGAATGGGTTATACGACCCCATGGTCCTTTCCCGGCTAACCCGAATAGTGAGCGATTATTTAAAAATAAGTGTGGCATTCAAATTCATCCAATTCACAACAAATACCTATCTAAAGGTAATTATTGATAGTTGGTTATTTAACTATCAATAAAGATGCGCAACATCATCAGATTCCAAATAATTTTCCCAAATTATTTATTCTTCAAAAATATCTTACTAGATATAAAATTTCCATACTTCAAAAATAAATCAACGTTTATTTTTAAAACGAATTCCCATTTCTTTATAAATTCCATATTGAATTTATATTCTCAAAATATCTACTGATATACGATTCTCAAATCGATTTCAAATATATTCAATTTCAATTTACCTTTACAAAGATAAATTCTCAAACGTTCACTTCATATTGGAAAAGCAATTCCATACTTATTTAAAAATAAGTGTTTCACAAATCTATTTATTTTCAACATTTGAAAATATTCGATATACTTAAATCAAATTAAGTATAAATTCATTCTTTAAGGAAATCATTCTTTTTAACAACATCTATTTGAGTCAAAACGAATGTTTCATAAAACATCGTTACGACGACTCGAAATCACTAGTATAGGGATTCGGATTTTAGATAGATATATAAATCCCAATACTACATAAAACATTTCCTTTCGGAAATCATTTACTATAACAACAGTGTTATAGTCCACCATTTCCTTAAGTTTCTCGAAAACGTCTATTTCAACAATAAATGTTGAAATCTATGATTTCGATAGTTCACACGTTTTAAAACATCTTTAAAATGTTTAACTTCATTTTTAAAATATTACTTCTTCAAAAATGAGTCCATTTTACTTAACAATATATTCACTGTCCAAAATCGTGAATATAACTTCTTTAATAACTTTCTATATTTAATTTATCACATTCAATCTATTTCGAATTTATAAACACGTTTACAAATTCTATTTCTCTTTTTTTTATAACAACTTCGACTTAATAAATCTCCTTTGTTAACAATTCGATCAATATTCCATTTAAAGGCAAAAATCCAATTTATAAGTTAATTTCTTATAATCATTCATCCTACAACTTCATACTTTATAAATCTATAAATTTCATATCTTTACAATTTATAATTCTATACATTTCATATCTTCACATTTTATATCACTTATAAAACTCATTTTAAAATTCCAATAACTTAAATTGATAAATATCAATTTTGATACATCTTTTATATACATTGGCTTAATAATTCAAAAATCTCAACTTAAACCATTTTATAAATTTCTTAACTCTTTATTTCAAAAGAAATTACTTTTTGGTTAAAATTCACAAAATCTTAACTTTTATAACTTTAAAGTTTTAACGTTTATCTATTTAAAGTAAATCAATTCAACAATTTAAATAAACGTATATTTTCAAAGATCACTTTTAAAAATTTCACTTTTAAAATCAACATCGTTATTTTTAAATTCCAAAACTTGAATCCGATGATGCTACAGCACCAATTGGTCAATCACAACACAACATCATATATTAACATATGATAACAGAATATACATCAATCCTGTAAATAAATAACTACTGGTGAGGAATCCAGTTGGATCCCTCCAACCTGTTTCCCTGCATCCAAAAACGTTAGCACAATACCAATTCCGCTCCAGTACAGAATTATCGTGGTATATGGGTTTTATAAAAATCCGCTTACTAACGGCGCAATAGGGTCTCATCCGCTATACGAGGCGGGAAATCATCAATCCAATATATACATATGCCAATATGTATATATTGCTATATATATATCCTATAATATCTAATAGCACATTCAAACAAATCAATCAATAACTGCAATTCAATTATAAATCTGAGTGAGAAGATCTCACCTTAGCATTTATTTTGCCATCCCATTTCCATCTTGACTCGATTTCTTGATTTATACCTTGTATAAATAATTTTAATACAATTTATTAATATTCGAATTTAAATCGAACAAATCAATTTCTAACTTTCAATTATACAATGATTTTAATTTTAATTTACTAACATTTGATTTAAACTAACTTCCTTATAAATATTTCCTTTCTGTAGTTATCAAAACAGAAATTTACTTTACTGTAAATACTTCCTTTTTAACATATGTATATTTATTTTTAAACTTCGTATATATAAAAACTATTACTTTCCTTAAACTGCATAAATATTTTTATTCACTTTAAATCTTCAACTGTTTAAAACACATTTTATTTAAACTCTAAATAACTGCAATTTATACCTTACTGTAAATTTTTACTTTCATCATTTTTTTTATATATACGTATGGAATCGAGTTTAAATCAAAAAGAAAGAAGACATGAATTAAATCGAATACCTCACTGCCAAAATTGAATCCAGATCGAAACCCAGAACTCGAACTCGACTTTGACATCTCTCGCGAAAGCCACCAGCTCGAACACACGACCGAGCTCCATGCGACCCCATCGATAACGCCGCTGCCAACAACTCCTCGCCTGAGTCGCCGTGATCAAGTCGCGAGTCTTCACGAACGTGCTGCCACCATCCCAACGTACGCGCCCCCATCTACCTGCCTCGATCGATTGCGAGCATCTCCCCAATCGACATCTGACTTCGCCGCGCGACTCAACTCGCGTTCGCGAGCCACCTATCGCCCCGAACCATCGCCCCTGTCCTCTAGCCTGGCCTCGCTTGCGACCACGAACAACCCTCCTAGAACCTAAGCATCGCCATCGCGACACCAACGCTCGCCCACGCGCCTTGAAACACGCGACTTTGATTCGAATTTCGAACTGGAAGGAAGCGTCTTTGGCCCTTGATCGATTTGGTTTCTTTTTTTCTTTTCCGAGCGAAGACAGTGGCCATTAATCTCGAACGAGATTAAATTGTTTAATTCATTTTTTTTTCTTTTTCTCTGAGATTGATTTTGAAAACGAAGAGGAAGGGGAGAGGGGTATTTGAAACGAAAGGGTATGGGCTGCACGATTCTCCCCGTGATTTCAGACGTGAATTTAGGCGTGGACGAGGGAAGAACGTGGCTGATATTTACAAATTTAAATTGAATCCCATTTAAATTCCAACGCGTTTAACTATCGTATGGTCACATAACAATTCCGAAAAATACGAAATTGGAAATCCGACAATAATTCAATGTCACGGACCCAACGGAACTGGTTTCGTCGAATTCCGAGACTGTTTGAAAAATGACTATTCTATAAATATCGGTTCGAACGATTTATTCAAAACTGATCAAATCGATTTCAATTTCGATTCTGAAGCTTCAATCATCTTCAGTATTATCATTGCGAAATTTAAAAGCTTTTGAAATATTTTTCTTCAGCTTAAAACTGAAGATTCAAATTTTTATCCAGCTCAATAGATTAAATTATAAAATTTAATCGCCAATTTCTGAATTATATTCGGGATTCAAATTAAATCGTCGTTCAAATATTTAAAATTAATTAAATATTCCCAATTTAATTCGTTCAAAATTCAGGGTCGTTACAGACTTCCCCCCTTAAAAGAATTTCGTCCTCGAAATTACAAGTTAGGAAAAATGGTCCTTAACTCGTCTACTATTTTTCATAATCCAATAGTTTTATCAAATTTTATCAAAACAAATCTTTCTATTAAAGATTCGTTATCAATCCAACTATCTTTCCAACTTCAATTATAAGTTCAAACAACACTGTTTAACTTCAAATTTCAAATTCGAGTTTAAATTCAAATTTAAACTTTCAAAATTTTCTCAAAATTTTTCTAACACTCGAAATTTTCGAAAAATTTCGCCAGCGTCTCATTTGCGCGGCTAATACGGTACGACTACAAAACGTCCCTACGGACTCTCAGATTTCAAAAAGAAAAAGAAAAAGCCAAGCGGCTAGAGGAAAAAGTCATCAAATCTCATATTCGAATTGAAATACTTACCTTTTGTCGAGCAATTCAAATTTATCTTTGCAATTCAATTCCAATTCCTTTTATAACACCTGTATGTCTACTAGCCATGATATCTAGTTACACATTCAAACTAACATTTTGCAAATTCTATTACAAAAATTTTCAATATATATTTCTTATATCATTTTCACTTCACTATTGAAGTTACATATTCAATTTCGTTAAATTTTACATTTCACATTCATTTGAATTTAATTCACAATTTCAATCTTATTTAAATTCAATTCAACTTCTGAATATTGAATTTCATCGATTAACTTTCATTTACAACTGCTTATTTTAGATTAGTTTCAATTACTAATTCATTTCAATTACTAATCCACTTACAAATTAAATTTTTGTTTTCAATTCACTATTTTGGTTTATCACCACTTATATTATACTGAATTTCTAATTCCATATGAATTTTAATTCGTCTTTCATTTGTAGTTATTCAATCCAATTCAATGCTTACAAATTCGAAATGAATTTCAACTTTCAATTTCACTTCATTCAAATTTGTTCACTTATACTTACTTTTATTTTAACTCCATTCTTTAAGTTAAATTTATTCTACCAAAATTCAACCGTATAAGTTATCAACTTCATAATATTTCATAAATATTTTAATATAGCATTCCAGAGTCTTTTAAACCTTTCAAACTATCCTTTGAATTTCCAAAACAAAATCCAAATTTTTCCAAACCCTTTCCATTTAAAACAATTTGGCAGCAATTTCTCTTTTGGAAACCCGAAAATGAACACCGATAATGCTGCAGTCATTACCGAAGTTATTTTCCAGCGACCGAAAAGAGTTTAGAGCATTCATCTCTCTAAAATACTTTTCAAACCTTTGAAATTCATTTTCAAATCAAATCATCTTAAACTTTCCAAATCTCCAAAATTTTCAAATTCGTTTCAAAACATTTCCAAAACTCCTCTGGAATTCCGTTTCAAATTACAAATCACATTTATAATTTTACATTCTCAAATTTCATTTGTATATAAATTTTATTTCTTAACTTTGGAGTTACGATTTCAATTTCTTATTCAATTCCAATAGTAATGATAACATTTCAATATCATCACTTTCCTAACAACCAAACATCCATATACTATGATAATTCATAGAAAAATCGTTTCTTTTATATACAAAAATAGTTTTAGGTAAAACTATCTCATTCACCCTATTTAAAAACAATACTGTGCCGAATTGTTCTATTCAAGTGTTTAGAGATCCCTATCAATGATCGTTAATTACTCGTATTGACCAGAATCCATATACCACTCAACAAATCAATCATCACAATATAAAACAATTTTTATATTCAATAACAAATACGCGCTCATATCTATTATTACACTCAAACTCATTCTAGAGTACTACTGACTCTATCTCTAATGAGTAACACCCAACAGAGCATGGTTGTCGCTTAACCATATGCTCTGATACCAAATGTAACATCCCGAAATTTTCGACTTTCGAAAATTCAACATCGATACTCACTTTATCGACTGCTGAGCCATCGAATGCCGGAAACCCGAAAAGTTATGGTTTTAAGAAAGAAGAAAAAGGTAGAAGAAGAAGATAGAAGAAAAAGAAAGAAGAACAACAATAGAACAAGAGCAGAAACAGAAAACAATATCAGAATCTCACATATCGCAGCGGAACAATATATAATAGATAAATGAATATCATTTAAAAACAAAAGAATTATATCTGTTATTACATTACATCACATCATATCATCAGAGTCAATAAACAACAATGGACAGTTATATAAACTTGTCCTCATACAGAATACACAGCGGAATAAATACTATCAGATACAAATACTACGTCTCGTCATCCAGCTTATCTCCAAGCTCCAGAATATCCAGAATATCCTGATAATCTAACTCTAGACTGCCCGTGTGGAAATTGGTGGGCACCCAGAGTTTAGAAGGGAACAATAAACTCCGAGTCAGTCATGGTGACTGGTGTGAGATCGTAAAACAGTTATTTATCTTTAAAATAAACAACAGAAAATTTTAAAGTCAATTCGCAATGCTTTTGGAAAATGAAACTACCATAAGACCTCCCGCCACACACACAATGCAAACGCAGACTTGGAGGAGATTTCTTCTTATGATAGTCAAAGATGCTTACTACGCGAAAATCAAATTCTTTTTGATATTATTATTAGTGCATAGTGTAGAAAACATTTCGAAAGTAGAATATAAATCTTAGCCAGCATAGGTACCATTATAGTATGCTTGCTATAGCTACCATATTAAATGGCAGATTCTACAACTAAAACCGTACAAGTCGCGTATTGTTTCTTTGGATTTCCAACAAATGGTCAGGCTAAGGAACTTCCTATCCACGATGGGTACGTCCCTGGAATAGACGACCCGAGAACCTAACGTTACGGTTAGATCTCTGCCAACACAAGGCCGGGTTACCTCTGCAAAAGTAGGTAACTACTGACACGCGTATGCCATCCCCCGATCGTCACCGATCTTCCCGAGGATCCCCGATTTCCAACAAACCACAAAGTAATAATAACTGTACAGCAACCACAGAGGTTAAGTATCTGGGCTCCATACCATGATACCACCTTTATCCAGAAGGAATGACATACACTAAGGGGCGCTACTCCCTAGAACCTTGCTGCATCCTTCCTGTTTCGACCATTTCCGGGGTGTGAGGCTCGATGAAGTCTCGTCCACAAAGCTACGCTTTCTACAAAAAGCCCTGCTTCGGGTCAAACAAAATGATCAACCTATGATCACAAAGATATAAGATCAAACAAATGATCATATCACAAATGATCAAACACTGATCATTTCACAGCAACACTCAGTATGCCACGTTACCAAATTGGGATATATCGCTGATTAATTTCAACTACATAACCTCTGAGCTCGTACGTCTCAGAGAAGGGTGTTAAGCTAAGAGAATAAATTCTCCGCCACCAACAGAAATGTATTTGAAAGAAATCAGCTTTATATCTCAAATTGTAACGTCAGACACACAATCCATACAAGTCTGTTCCGGGATCGAACAGAACCGAAGGCACTTCTCACGAAGCCCTTGCACATCCGGATAATTTTCAATCACGTCAGGACTTCCCGTCACTAAGGGTGATAAAACCTCTAAATCGAAGATCAGTCGATGTAGAGTAACTCGACGGTAATCCTTCCGTTTTCAAAAATATCCGGTCTTCAACACCGGTCTTCAAATGCGATTCATAACGACGTATCACATATTCGGAATGGGTTATACGACCCCATGGTCCTTTCCCGGCTAACCCGAATAGTGAGCGATTATTTAAAAATAAGTGTGGCATTCAAATTCATCCAATTCACAACAAATACCTATCTAAAGGTAATTATTGATAGTTGGTTATTTAACTATCAATAAAGATGCGCAACATCATCAGATTCCAAATAATTTTCCCAAATTATTTATCCTTCAAAAATATCTTACTAGATATAAAATTTCCATACTTCAAAAATAAATCAACGTTTATTTTTAAAACGAATTCCCATTTCTTTATAAATTCCATATTGAATTTATATTCTCAAAATATCTACTGATATACGATTCTCAAATCGATTTCAAATATATTCAATTTCAATTTACCTTTACAAAGATAAATTCTCAAACGTTCACTTCATATTGGAAAAGCAATTCCATACTTATTTAAAAATAAGTGTTTCACAAATCTATTTATTTTCAACATTTGAAAATATTCGATATACTTAAATCAAATTAAGTATAAATTCATTCTTTAAGGAAATCATTCTTTTTAACAACATCTATTTGAGTCAAAACGAATGTTGCGTAAAACATCGTTACGACGACTCGAAATCACTAGTATAGGGATTCGGATTTTAGATAGATATATAAATCCCAATACTACATAAAACATTTCCTTTCGGAAATCATTTACTATAACAACAGTGTTATAGTCCACCATTTCCTTAAGTTTCTCGAAAACGTCTATTTCAACAATAAGTGTTGAAATCTATGATTTCGATAGTTCACACGTTTTAAAACATCTTTAAAATGTTTAACTTCATTTTTAAAATATTACTTCTTCAAAAATGAGTCCATTTTACTTAACAATATATTCACTGTCCAAAATCGTGAATATAACTTCTTTAATAACTTTCTATATTTAATTTATCACATTCAATCTATTTCGAATTTATAAACACGTTTACAAATTCTATTTCTCTTTTTTTTATAACAACTTCGACTTAATAAATCTCCTTTGTTAACAATTCGATCAATATTCCATTTAAAGGCAAAAATCCAATTTATAAGTTAATTTCTTATAATCATTCATCCTACAACTTCATACTTTATAAATCTATAAATTTCATATCTTTACAATTTATAATTCTATACATTTCATATCTTCACATTTTATATCACTTATAAAACTCATTTTAAAATTCCAATAACTTAAATTGATAAATATCAATTTTGATACATCTTTTATATACATTGGCTTAATAATTCAAAAATCTCAACTTAAACCATTTTATAAATTTCTTAACTCTTTATTTCAAAAGAAATTACTTTTTGGTTAAAATTCACAAAATCTTAACTTTTATAACTTTAAAGTTTTAACGTTTATCTATTTAAAGTAAATCAATTCAACAATTTAAATAAACGTATATTTTCAAAGATCACTTTTAAAAATTTCACTTTTAAAATCAACATCGTTATTTTTAAATTCCAAAACTTGAATCCGATGATGCTACAGCACCAATTGGTCAATCACAACACAACATCATATATCAACATATGATAACAGAATATACATCAATCCTGTAAATAAATAACTACTGGTGAGGAATCCAGTTGGATCCCTCCAACCTGTTTCCCTGCATCCAAAAACGTTAGCACAATACCAATTCCGCTCCAGTACGGAATTATCGCGGTATATGGGTTTTATAAAAATCCGCTTACTAACGGCGCAATAGGGTCTCATCCGCTATACGAGGCGGGAAATCATCAATCCAATATATACATATGCCAATATGTATATATTGCTATATATATATATCCTATAATATCTAATAGCACATTCAAACAAATCAATCAATAACTGCAATTCAATTATAAATCTAAGTGAGAAGATCTCACCTTAGCATTTATTTTGCCATCCCATTTCCATCTTGACTCGATTTCTTGATTTATACCTTGTATAAATAATTTTAATACAATTTATTAATATTCGAATTTAAATCGAACAAATCAATTTCTAACTTTCAATTATACAATGATTTTAATTTTAATTTACTAACATTTGATTTAAACTAACTTCCTTATAAATATTTCCTTTCTGTAGTTATCAAAACAGAAATTTACTTTACTGTAAATACTTCCTTTTTAACATATGTATATTTATTTTTAAACTTCGTATATATAAAAACTATTACTTTCCTTAAACTGCATAAATATTTTTATTCACTTTAAATCTTCAACTGTTTAAAACACATTTTATTTAAACTCTAAATAACTGCAATTTATACCTTACTGTAAATTTTTACTTTCATCATTTTTTTTATATATACGTATGGAATCGAGTTTAAATCAAAAAGAAAGAAGACGGGAATTAAATCGAATACCTCACTGCCAAAATTGAATCCAGATCGAAACCCAGAACTCGAACTCGACTTTGACATCTCTCGCGAAAGCCACCAGCTCGAACACACGACCGAGCTCCATGCGACCCCATCGATAACGCCGCTGCCAACAACTCCTCGCCTGAGTCGCCGTGATCAAGTCGCGAGTCTTCACGAACGTGCTGCCACCATCCCAACGTACGCGCCCCCATCTACCTGCCTCGATCGATTGCGAGCATCTCCCCAATCGACATCTGACTTCGCCGCGCGACTCAACTCGCGTTCGCGAGCCACCTATCGCCCCGAACCATCGCCCCTGTCCTCTTGCCTGGCCTCGCTTGCGACCACGAACAACCCTCCTAGAACCTAAGCATCGCCATCGCGACACCAACGCTCGCCCACGCGCCTTGAAACACGCGACTTTGATTCGAATTTCGAACTGGAAGGAAGCGTCTTTGGCCCTTGATCGATTTGGTTTCTTTTTTTCTTTTCCGAGCGAAGACAGTGGCCATTAATCTCGAACGAGATTAAATTGTTTAATTCATTTTTTTTCTTTTTCTCTGAGATTGATTTTGAAAACGAAGAGGAAGGGGAGAGGGGTATTTGAAACGAAAGGGTATGGGCTGCACGATTCTCCCCGTGATTTCAGACGTGAATTTAGGCGTGGACGAGGGAAGAACGTGGCTGATATTTACAAATTTAAATTTAAATTTAAATTGAATCCCATTTAAATTCCAACGCGTTTAACTATCGTATGGTCACATAACAATTCCGAAAAATACGAAATTGGAAATCCGACAATAATTCAATGTCACGGACCCAACGGAACTGGTTTCGTCGAATTCCGAGACTGTTTGAAAAATGACTATTCTATAAATATCGGTTCGAACGATTTATTCAAAACTGATCAAATCGATTTCAATTTCGATTCTGAAGCTTCAATCATCTTCAGTATTATCATTGCGAAATTTAAAAGCTTTTGAAATATTTTTCTTCAGCTTAAAACTGAAGATTCAAATTTTTATCCAGCTCAATAGATTAAATTATAAAATTTAATCGCCAATTTCTGAATTATATTCGGGATTCAAATTAAATCGTCGTTCAAATATTTAAAATTAATTAAATATTCCCAATTTAATTCGTTCAAAATTCAGGGTCGTTACATTAATACATCTTTAAGAAAAATCAAATCAATTGAATCAAAAGTTTTAGAAAAATCAAGTTTTAAAAGTGCACAAGTAATATTATTTTATAACAGTAGTTAATATATTCTTAAACTACTGCTTCACCGTCCGTGATATTCCTACCCTTAGTGAAAGTTGTTAGAGAGTTGTTGTGATGACCCTGAATTTTGGACATTTGAAATTAGAATATTTAATTGATTTTAAATATTTGATAGTTAATTTTAATATGAATTTCAAATATCACTGTTGATTTGGCAAATCTAATTATTTGATTTAATTATTGAAACTGGGAAAAATATTGAATCTTCAGTTTTATGCCTGTTAAAAATATTTTAAAGGCTTAGAAAATTCATATTGATAATACTAGAGATAATAGAACTTCTAAAATTGAATTTGAAAGTGATTTGTTCAGTTTTGAATTTATATCGTTTAAATCGATATTTAAAAATAGCTTTCCGAGGCACAGTCTCGGAATTCGACGAAACCAGTTCCATTGGATCCGTAATAGTGTATTATTATTGGATTTCAATTTTTATAATGTTTGGAGTGATCGTTTGGCAGTACGGTTAACAAACGCGCTGAAATTTAAATCGAAAATTCAATTCAATAGCTGGGTCCAAAAAGCTATCTTCTCCATACGATCGAGTTAGGACTCGAAAACTTTTCCATTGCGTTCGAAATAGGCATATAACATTATAAACGCCTGGCGGCATGCCTCGATTGGAGATCGAGATTGTAAGTTGCGAAATTTAACGATTTAAATTTAAATTTGAATTTAAAAATAAAATATATTTGTGTATTTAATATAATATTATTTCCCAAGGCAAACTACATGTTTCATCATTTTGAACACCTGGCTTCTCTTCTCTATTCAAAGTAGCACGCGTTGAAGAAAGAAAAATTTAACTTGTTCGATGAATAAAAGAAAAAAAACAAACAAATGAACGAAAATTTTCTTTTCGTTCAAACCAAAATAATAATGGCAGAACGATGTCATTCCTTCCTCTTTTCCAAACTATCTCGCAATCAAAACAAAATAATGGTCGAAGAATTTTCTTTCCCCCAAAATTCATTTCCCTCTCTAGTTCAAAAAATGTAGTAGAACCAGAATCGACTTCAAGATCGAGAGAAGGATGGCGGCATCGCGATTCGAGTCGCGATGATCGAAGCCCAGGCCAGGCAATGGCGACGCGCGCGACAACAAGGTGGACGAAGTCGAGCTCGCGACAATTAGTGGCGCGCGCGTACGAGCTTCATTTGGAGGTGGCGATTGAAGTGTCGCGATGGCTTTGGGCTCAGGTTCGACAATTGCTATGGGGACGATCGAAGTTCGAATGGCAAAAGGCAAGGGCTACGGTTTGCAAATGCTTAGCGAATCAATCGAGCAGTGAGGTATTGATTTGCAGTTTTATTTATTTATATGTATATAGATATCAGTGGAGTACATATATATATATATATATATATATATATATATATGCGCAGATTTTTATATATACACACAAAGGATAGAAAATATATTCAATAAGTGTTAAAAAGATTTTTGTTTCTAATATATATGTATATCCACACTCATATTTTATTCTAAACAGTGAAAGAAATATATATGGAATAAGATTGTGAAAATAGCAATTTTAAATGTTGTAAAGTTTATATAAAAGAATTTGATTTTTAGAAATCTATATGGATTATTTTTATAAACATTTTTATGTAGTTTCTAAATGAGAAATAAAATATATATACGTATATCCATTTTAATTTAGTAGTTTAGTTTAAAATAATAATAATAATTTATTAAGGTGATTTATGTGGTTAATAAACTTACTTAAATTATTTTGGTTACTAAAAGATTTTAAAATAAGGTGATAGTTAAAATAAAATCATTAGTTAAGCAATTTATTAAATAAGATTAATTGTTCCAATTGTTTCGAATATTAATAAAATCATATAATTATTATATAAGGTCAAAAGTCATCAAAACAAGTCGAGACGATAATGGACTGCTAATTTAAAAAGAAAAGGTGAGATCTTCTCACTCACTTGATTTGCCTAGTTAATTTAAATGAATAAATTTAAATTATTGGATGTGCTTGGATGAATTTATTAATTTATCTGTTGGATGATAGTATATATGATAGTAGTATATATATATTTTGAGTGATTGATTTCCCGCATTATATAGCGGATGAGACCCTATGCGCCGCATAATAGCAGATGATATTATATAATCCCATATACCGCAATATTCCACCTCGAAGTGGAATTGGTATTTAATTATTTTGCTAACATCTGTGGATGCAGGGAAACAGGTTAGAGGGATCCAACTAGATTCCTCAAATTGTTGAATTTATTTCATATGTTGTGATGTGATTATTCATATTCTATGAATGATTATATTGGTGATTGAAATTTATTGAAAGCTATGGTTTGGCCGGATTTATTCTGGTATTTTTAAAATACCAAGATATATAATTGGATTTTTGAAAATTAAAGTAAAGATTTATTTTAAAAGGTAATAAATTTTTGGAAATCAATTTGGAAATAAATTTGGAATTTGATTTGGTGTTTGAAAGTGAATATTTGGAAATCGGTTTGAAAATTGTATATCAATGGATATTTGGAAATGTAAATTCACAATGGGAATTTATAAAGGAATGGGTTATTTGTTTTAAAAATAAATATTGGTTTATTTTAAAAAGTGTGGAAAGAAATTACGGATTTGGAATGTAAATTGAAATAAGCCAAGAAGGATTTATTATTTGATTTAAATAGATCATTTTGAAATGGAAAGTGTATTTTCATTGGAAAGCCGAATATGTTTTCAAAGTAGCTGATAAATATAAATTGAAAGTTTTAAGGATGGTTTTAAAAAGGATACTTTGGAGAAATTATTTTCTTAAGTCGTTTTTAAATCTTTAAAGTAAAGATTTATTTGGTTAATTATAGAAGTGGTTATTTTAAAGATTAAATTGGTATGTGATTTAGAAAATGGATATTTTAATAATTACACTTTATCTAATAATTTTATTCTTAAAATTATTTGGACTTGAGTTTTTATATGAGGTATTGATATTAAATTTCATAACTAATGTTTTAAATAAAGTGTTTAAAAATAGTTTTTATCTCAAGTGTTTCCAAATATACATATATTTTTGGATAAGTGTTTAAAGTTTTTCAGACTCGGCAAATTTTCATTGGAAATAAATAACATTTGGAAATTTATTTCGAAAAAGAAAAGTGATTTGAAATTGGTTTTCAAAGTGTTGAAGTGTTAAAATATATCTTGCAAAGATATTTTGAAAATAAATAATTGGGTAAAAATTATTTAAAATCTGGTGATCGTTGTGAATAGTGATTGATAGTTAAATAATCGACTATCAATATTGGCCTTTAAACGACATTTGAATTTCGATTCGACAGGGGGTCGGATTCTAGATGGTTATCTGAAACCCACATTGAATCTTAATAGTGAATCTTGTGACTTGTGTATCCATGTGTTTTTAAAAATAAATGCTCATTATTTGAATTAGCCAGGAGAGGACTTTGTGTCATAAAACCCATTTCGAATTAATGATACGAAGAATTGGAGTTCATTTGAAGACGGTGGTAAAGACCGGAGATTTTCAAGAACGAAAGGATTATGGTGAAGACCAGAGATTTTCGAGAACGAAAGGATTACCTGTCGATTGTCTCTTCACCGAGTTGCTCCGGTATAGAGATCTCCATATGTGATGGGGGAGTCCGATCGGGATTATGGATACCCGGATTTGCAAGGGTTCTTATGAAGTTCCTTCGGTTCCATTCAGACCCAGGATGGACTTGTATAATTGTATGTCTGACATTACACTTTGAGATGTAAAGCTGGTGTCTATCAAATACATTTCTGTTTGGTGGCGGAGAATTTATTCTCTTAGCTTAACACCCTTCTCTGAGACGTATGAGCTTAGAGGTTATGTAGTTGATTGTTACTAGTGATATATTCCCAATTTGATAATGTGGCATGTTAAGTGTTGCTGATCATTTGTTGATCGAAGCATGGCTTTTGTGAAAAGCGTAGCTTTGTGGATAAGACTTCGTCAGACCTCACAACCCGAAATGGTCGAAACAGGAAGGATGCGGCAAGGTTGTTTGGGGGTAGCGCCCTCAGGGTATGTCCATTTCCTTCTAGAAAAAGGTGGTATCATGGTATGGAGCCCGGATACTTAACTTATGTGGTTGCTGCAAATTTATTACTTTGTGGTTGTTGGTGTTGAGGATCCTCGGATAAAGGTCGGTAACGACCGGGATGGCATACTCGTGTGTGGAGTTATCTAGTTACAACTTCATTGCACCAGAAGCGTGAGATAACTCGGCCTTGTGTTGGTAGAGATCCGGTAAGGTTCTCGGAGCTTCCCTTCAGAGGCGTACCCATGTGGTGTAGGAAGTTCCTTAGCCTGACCATTTGTTGGAAATCCAAAGAAACAATAGACACCCTGTACGGTTTTAGTTGTATAACCTGCCATTTACTTATGGTAGTTTCATTTTCCAAAAGCATAGCGGATTTCTTTTTATTCTTTTGTGCAAATAACTGTTTTAAGATCTCACACTAGTCCCATGACTGACTCGGAGTTTATTGTTCCCTTTCTAAACTCTGGGTGCCCATAATTTTCCACACGGGCAGCCTAGAGTCAGGTTAGCAGTGTCTGGAGTGAAGTCGGAAAAATATGCTGTGGAGATCGGGAGGCAAGCTAGATGGCGAAGCGTATCACTTATTGTATGTATTATGCATTGCGTATTGGGTTGGTGCAAGTTCAGTTTCTTGTAAGCAAGTTATTATAACTGTCGGTGTTGTATTATGTTGTTGTAAACTCTGATGATGTATTGTATGAACTGATATAGTTCTTTTGTTTAATGATTATTCATTTACCTATTATATATTGTTCCGCTGCGAACGTGAGATTCTGTTATTGTTTCTGTTTCTTCCTCTTTCTTCTTCTACCTCTTTCTTCTTTAACCCTAATGATTCGGTTTTCCGGCATTCGATGGTTCAACATTTGATACATGGGCGTATTGATGCCGTCTTTCGGAAGTCAAAAAATTGGGTTGTTACAAAGTGGGATCAGAGCAATTGGTTAAGCGACAACCTTGGCCCTGATGGGGATTACTCATTAGAGTTAGAGTCAGTAGTACTCTAGAATGAGTGTGAGTGTAATAATAGATATGGGCGCGTATTTGTTAGTGAATATAAAAAAAATTATATTGTGTTGACTTATTGGTTGATTGTTTATAGATTTTGGTCGGTGCAGTTTGACCAACTGTATCGATAGAGGTTTCTAAACTCTTAAACAAGATAAACCGACACAGTATTGTTTTAAAATAGGGTAAATGAAATAATTTTTCCCAAACTATTTTTGTATAGAAAAGAAATAATTTTCCATAAATTATTGTAGTATATGGTTGCTTGGTTGTTAGGAAGTGATAATATTGAATTATTATCATTGTTGTATGGAAATTGAATAAGAAATTAAGGTAATAACCAAGGGATAAACAAAAGTAAGTGTAAAACCCAAATAAGTGGGAAGGTAAGCTAATTAATTGAGGTGAATCAAAAGAAATTAGCAAATGAAATTAAATTTGGGAAACTTATAGAAGTTTAAAATTTAAATTGAATTGGAGTATAATTAAATATAGTTAAGTAAAAGTGAATTGAAAGAAAGGTCTAAGGAGACTAAGTGAAATGATTACTCAAATAAAATTTAATGTGGAAATAAATTTCTGAATGAATAAATTAATTTACAATTCCAAGTAAATGAAATTGAAACTGAATGTTGAAATTCGTTTTGAATTTGTAAGTAAATGAAATTGAAGCTGAATATTGGAAATTGAATTTGATCTGTGATAAACAAAGTGAAGTGGAAAATTTGTCAAGTTGGATCAAATAAAGCAAAGTATTGAAATAAAAATTAGTAAATGAAACTAATTTAAACAATGAGATGAATCAGTTGTGAATGAAAGATAATTGATAAAATTCAATATTCTGAGTTTGAAGATAAAATGAATTCAAATAGAATTGAAATTGTAAATTGAATTCAAATGGAATTGAAAATGCAAAGTTGAATGGAAATGAATATATAAATTTGGTAGTGAAGTGAAAATAAATATAAGAAGTATGTAAATATTTATATTGAACTTAAGAAATAAATGGTGAAATTCTTAAGTAAAATTTGGAATTGAGGAAATATTCTAAGTTAATAAGTGAATGAAGATTAAACGGGAAGTTGTAAAATGGTGATTGCGAATAAGTGGATAGAAATCAAAATATAAATGTGCAAAAAGTTTTTGAATGTTGTAATTGGACATTATTGTTAAGTAAAATATACAGGGGTTATAAAGGAAAAGGGAATTGAATTTTTTGATTTTTGAAGATAAATTTGAATTGTCCAACAAAGGTATGTATTTAAATTTCTATATGAAATTTGATGATTTTCTGGTCTAGCCACTTGGCGTTTTGTTTTCTTTTGAAATCTGGGGGCGCGTTGTGGCATTTTGTACTCGTACCGAGCTAGCCGCGCAAAGGAGACGTTGGCGAAATTTTTCAAAAATTTAGAGAGTTAGAATTTTTTTTTCAAAAATTTAGATAATTTAAAATTTGAATTTAAATTTAAATTTGAATGGTTGAATAAATAAAAGTTGTTTGGAACTTATGGTTGAGTTTGGAAAGTTAATAAGAGAAATGATAGTGTCTTTAATAAAAAGATTTGTTTTGGAAAGTTGATAAAACTGTTTAGTTTTGGGAAAATGATAAATGGGTTATGGATCATTCTTCTTAACTTGTAATTTCGGGACGAAATTCTTTTAAGTGGGGAAGAATGTGACGACCCTGAATTTTGGACATTTGAAATTAGAATATTTAATTGATTTTAAATATTTGATAGTTAATTTTAATATGAATTTCAAATATCATTGTTGATTTGGAAAATTTAATTATTGGATTTAATTATTGAAACTGGGAAAAATATTGAATCTTCAGGTTTATGCCTGTTAAAAATATTTTAAAAGCTTAGAAAATTCTTATTGATAATATTGGAGATAATAGAACTTTTGAAATTGAATTTGAAAGTAATTTGTTCAGTTTTGAATTTATATCGTTTAAACCGATATTTAAAAATAGCTTTCCGAGGCACAGTCTCAGAATTCGACGAAACCAGTTCTATTGGATCCATAATAGTGTATTATTATTAGATTTCAATTTTCATAATGTTTGGAGTGATCGTTTGGCCGTACGGTTAACAAACGCGCTGAAATTTAAATCGAAAATTCAATTCAATAGCTGGGTTCAAAAAACTATCTTCTCCATATGATCGAGTTAAGACTTGGAAACATTTCCATTGCGTTCGAAATAGGCATATAACATTATAAACGCCTGGCGGCACGTCTCGATTGGAGATCGAGATTGTAAGTTGCGAAATTTAACGATTTAAATTTAAATTTGAATTTAAAAATAAAATATAAATATGTATTTAATATAAAACTATTTCCCAAGGCAAACTACACGTTTCATCATTTTGAACACCTGGCTTCTCTTCTCTATTCAAAGTAACACGCGTTGAAGAAAGAAAAATTTATCTCGTTCGATGAATAAAAGAAAAAAAACAAACAAATGAACGAAAATTTTCTTTTCGTTCAAACCAAAATAATAATGGCAGAACGATGTCGTTCCTTCCTCTTTTCCAAACTATCTCACAATCAAAACAAAATAATGGCCGAAGAATTTTCTTTTCCCCAAAATTCATTTCCCTCTCTAGTTCAAAAAATTTAGTAGAACTGGAATCGACTTCGAGATCGAGAGAAGGATGGCGGCATCGCGATTCGAGTCGCGATGATCGAAGCCCAGGCCAGGCAATGGCGATGCGCGCGACAGCAAGGTGGACGAAGTCGAGCTCGCGGCAGTTAGTGGCGCGCGCGTACGAGCTTCATCTGGAGGTGGCGATTGAAGTGTCGCGATGGCTTTGGGCTCAAGTTCGACGATTGCTTTGGGGACGATCGAAGTTCGAACGGCAAAAGGCAAGGGCTAGGGTTCCCAAACGCTCGGCGAATCAATCGAGCAGTGAAGTATTGATTTGCAGTTTTATTTATTTATGTGTATAAAGATATCAGTGGAGTGTGTTTATATATATATATATATATATGCGTAGATTTTTATATATACACACAGAGGATAGAAAATATATTCAGCAAGGTTAAAAAGATTTTTGTTTCTAATATATATGTATATCCACACTCATATTTTATTCTAAACAGTGAAAGAAATATATATGGAATAAGATTGTGAAAATAGCAATTTTAAATGTTATAAAGTTTATATAAAAGAATTTGATTTTTAGAAATCTATATGGATTATTTTTATAAACATTTTTATGTAGTTTCTAAATGAGAAATAAAATATATATACCTACATACATTTTAATTTACTAGTTTAGTTTTAAAAAAATTATTAAGGTGATTTATGTGGTTAATAAACTTATTTAAATTATTTGGGTTACTAAAAGATTTTAAAATAAGGGGATTGTTAAAATAAAATCATTAGTTAAGCAATTTATTAAATAAGATTAATTGTTCGAATTGTTTCGAATATTAATAAAATCATATAATTATTATACAAGGTCAAAAGTCATGGAAACAAGTCGAGACAATAATGGACTGCCAATTTAAAAAGCAAAGGTGAGATCTTCTCACTCGCTTGATTTGCCTAATTAATTTAAATGAATAAATTTAAATTATTGGATGTGCTTGGATGAATTTAATAATTTATCTGTTGGATGATAGTATATATGATAGTAGTATATATATATATATATATATATATATATATATATTTGGAGTGATTGATTTCCCGCATTATATAGCGAATGAGACCCTATGCGCCGCATAATAGCGGATGATATTATATAATCCCATATACCGCGATATTCCACCTCGAAGTGGAATTGGTATTTAATTGTTGTGCTAACATCTGTGGATGCAGGGAAACAGGTTGGAGGGATCCAACTGGATTCCTCAAATTGTTGAATTTATTTCATATGTTGTTATGTGATTATTGATAATCTGTGAATGATTATATTGGTGATTGAAATTTATTGAAGGCTATGGTTTGGCCGGATATATTCTGGTATTTTTAAAATACCAGGATATATAATTGGATTTTTGAAAATTAAAGTAAAGAATTATTTTAAAAGGTAATAAATTTTTGGAAATTAATTCGGAAATAAATTTGGAATTTGATTTGGTGTTTGAAAGTGAATATTTAGAAATCGATTTGAAAATTGTATATCAATGGATATTTGGAAATGTAAATTCACAATGGGAATTTATAAAGGAATGGGTTATTTGTTTTAAAAATAAATATTGGTTTATTTTAAAAAGTGTTGAAAGAAATTACGGATTTGGAATGTAAATTGATATAAGTCAAGAAGGA
Organism: Allium fistulosum; assembly: GCA_030737815.1. Classification (NCBI taxonomy): domain Eukaryota; kingdom Viridiplantae; phylum Streptophyta; class Magnoliopsida; order Asparagales; family Amaryllidaceae; genus Allium; species Allium fistulosum. The sequence goes on from CM060904.1 coordinate 1,137,923,683, forward strand.
TTTATTAATTGTTTTAAATAGATCATTTTGAAATGGAAAGTGTATTTTCACTTGAAAGCCGAATATGTTTTCAAAGTAGCTGATAAATATAAATTGAAAGTTTTAAGGATGGTTTTAAAAAGGATACTTTGGAGAAATTATTTTCTTAAGTTGTTTTTAAATCTTTAAAGTAAAGATTTATTTGGTTAATTATAGAAGTGGTTATTTTAAAGATTAAATTGGTATTTGATTTAGAAAATGGATATTTTAATAATTACACTTTATCTAATAATTTTATTCTTAAAATTATTTGGACTTGAGTTTTTATATGAGATATTGATATTAAATTTCATAACTAATGTTTTAAATAAAGTGTTTAAAAATAGTTTTTATCTCAAGTGTTTCCAAATACATATATTTTTGGATTAGTGTTTTAAGTTTTTCAGACTCGGCAAATTTTCAGTGGAAATAAATAACATTTGGAAATTTATTCCAAAAAAGAAAAGTGATTTGAAATTGGTTTTCAAAGTGTTGAAGTGTTAAAATATATCTTGCGAAGATATTTTGAAATAAATAATTGGATAAAAATTATTTAAAATCTGGTGATTGTTGTGAATAGTGATTGATAGTTAAATAACCGACTATCAATATTGGCCTTTAAACGGCATTTGAATTTCGATGCGACATCGGGTCGGATTCCAGATGGTTATCTGAAACCCACATCGAATCTTAATAGTGAATCTTTGTGACTTGTGTATCCATGTGTTTTTAAAAATAAACGCTCATTATTCGGATTAGCCGGGAGAGGACTTTGTGTCATAAAACCCATTCCGAATTAATGATACGACGAATTGGAGTGCATTTGAAGACGGTGGTGAAGACCTGAGATTTTCGAGAATGAAAGGATTACCTGTCGATTGTCTCTGCACCGAGTTGCTCCGATATAGAGATCTCCATATGTGATGGGGGAGTCCGATCGGGATTGTGGATACCCGTATTTGCAAGGGCTTCTTATGAAGTGCCTTCGGTTCCGTTCAGACCCAGGATGGACTTGTATAGTTGTATGTCTGACATTACACTTTGAGATGTAAAGCTGGTTTCTATCTCATACATTTCTGTTTGGTGGCGGAGAATTTATTCTCTTAGCTTAACACCCTTCTCTGAGACGTATGAGCTCAGAGGTTATGTAGTTGATTGTTACTAGTGATATATTCCCAATTTGGTAATGTGGCATGTTAAGTGTTGTTGATCATTTGTTGATCGAAGCATAGCTTTTGTGAAAAGCGTAGCTTTGTGGATGAGACTTCGTCGGACCTCACAACCCGAAATGGTCAAAACAGGAAGAATGCGACAAGGTTGTTTGGGGGTAGCACCCTCAGGGTATGTCCATTTCCTTCTAGAAAAAGGTGGTATCATGGTATGGAGCCCAAATACTTAACTTATGTGGTTGCTGCAAATCTATTACTTTGTGGTTGTTGGTGTTGAGGATCCTCGGATAAAGGTCGGTAATGACTGGGATGGCATACTCGTGTGTGGAGTTATCTAGTTACAGCTTCATTGCACCAGAAGCGTGAGATAACTCGGCTTTGTGTTGGTAGAGATCCGGTTAGGTTCTCGGGGCATCCCTTCAGAGGCGTACCCATGTGGTGTAGGAAGTTCCTTAGCTTGACCATTTGTTGGAATACAAAGAAACAATATGCGCCCTGTATGGTTTTAGTTGTATAATCTGCCATTTACTTATGGTAGTTTCATTTTCCAAAAGCATAGCGGATTTCTTTTTATTCCTCTGTGAAAATAACTGTTTTAAGATCTCACACCAGTCCCATGACTGACTCAGAGTTTATTGTTCCCTTTCTAAACTCTGGGTGCCCATAATTTTCCACACGGGCAGCCTAGAGTCAGGTTAGCAGTGTCTGGAGTGAAGTCGGAAAAATATGTTGTGGAGATCGGGAGGCAAGCTAGATGGCGAAGCGTATCACTTATTGTATGTATTATCCGTTGCGTATTGGGTTGGTGCAAGTTCAGTTTCTTGTAAGCAAGTAATTATAACTGTTGGTGTTGTATTGTGTTGTTGTAAACTCTGATGATGTATTGTATGAACTGATATAGTTCTTTTGTTTAAAGATTATTCATTTACCTATTATATATTGTTCCGCTGCGAACGTGAGATTCTGTTATTGTTTCTATTTCTTCTTCTTTCTTCTTCTACCTCTTTCTTCTTTAACCCTAATGATTCGGTTTTCCGGCATTCGATGGTTCAGCATTTGATACAGTGGGCGTATTGATGTCGACTTTCGGAAGTCGAAAAATTGGGTCGTTACATTTGACTATTAGCGCATTCATTTTAGTATTTAATCTATTTGCTAAAACCTTAGAAATAATTTTAAAAGAACAATTTAGTAATGAAATTGGTCTAAAATCTTTTAATTGATTAGCACCTAGTTTCTTATGTTATAGGATTACATTTGCGAAATTAAACGTATCTAACTCTAGTGAAACATCATGAAATTCATTAAATATTTTTATTATATCTTCTTTTAACACGTTCCAAAAAGTTTTCATAAACTAATATAGGAAAACCATCCGGACCCGAAGCTTTAGCATTAGGCATATCCTTTATAGCATTTACAATTTCCTCCTATGTGAATGGATCATCTAACCCTACTAAGTCGACCTTAGTATCCTCAGTTTAAAGTTTATCCCAATTGGCCTTAATTCTATGTGTATTTGTTGTTCGAAAATGTCTCTATAATAATTAGTAAATTCATTATTAAGTTTTGTTTGATCAAAATTCTTAATATCATTAATTAAAATGGAATTAATAATATTACTACATTTTCTAACGCTAGCTACTCTATGAAAAAATTTAGTATTCATATCGCCCTCATCCATCTATTGAACTCCAGATCTTTGTTTCCACATTATTTCTTTTTGAAGGATAATTTTATTTAATTCTTCTTTTAAATTATAAAGAACATTTTTTCTAATAGGTACAAATTTCATATTTCTTCAATTTTATTTAACTTTGGGATTTCATTCATTAGATTTTCCATTTTAATTCTAATGTTACCAAAAACATCTTTACTCCAAATAATCTTAGATCTCTAAGTTTTCTAACCAAAACTTTTGCTATGTTACCTAAAAATTTGCAATTGTAATTATTCATGGAGAGGCATTTATTTTCAACTAAATTCTAAAAATTACTTTCTAACAACCATATTTTTTCAAATATAAATTTTTTATTTCCAATATTGGTGTTGGTATAAGAAAGTATTATTGGACAATGGTCCAAAGAAATCATTGGAAGCCCTACAACCTTACAACAAAGAAATTTATCCTATATTTCATCACTTATAAAAAACTATCTAACAAAGCCATCGATGGAAATTCCTAGTATTTGACCAAGTAAATTGTCTATTACTTAGTTTTATCTCCATTAACAATTAACAGTAAATTGATCAAATTCTTCCATCACACCAAAATCGCCTTCCCTAGGGGATCTTTCACCAAAAATCTAGTCACATTAAAATCACCTCCCATAATCCATGGTCCAGGAGCGAACCTTCTAAAATCTAAACACTCATTCCATAGAACACTATGGTCTATTTTTGAATTTGGCCTATATACATTTGTAATATTAAGAATAGAATCATCATTAATGTTAGAAAATATTTAATGCATCGAGTGATCTTTAATAATAGATTGTAACAATCTAACACAATTATCTTTCCATCATAACATAAGACCTCCTGCACTACCCCTAGCAGGAAGATATGCCCAATGATCAAAATAATGGCCTTCTAGACACCTAAAAATACGATAACCAGGATACTCTATTTTAGTTTCTTGAAGTAAGGCTATATCAATATTATTATCTTTGAAAAGAGATGTAATTTTTCTACATTTCCCTAAATTATGTAAACCCTTTACACTCCAACTAATTATTCTTATAATCAAGTGATCTGACCTGTTCTAATTCCATACTTTTTATATAGTCCACATCTAGCTAAACATCGTCAAAAATTAAACCAGAATTTTAACTAGAAATGCATATCACTAGAAGACAAATTATTCAAAGCATATGAGCAATACATACTACCCGTAAGAGGTTCCATTCCTGAGCTAAAGCTATCTAATGCTCTAGAATCCACCCTAAGAAGACATGAACTCCTTCTAACCAATCTTTTCTCAATCGAACTACTGTCCCCCAAGACTAGCCTTTCTACCCCTTTCCCTTATTTTTACACTACTGCTATAATGTATTTTCTGACTAGAACTACTACTATTATCTAAAACAGTCCTACACCCATTCGTATTCAAACCATTTAGACTTCCACCCCTACTATGAAGAGCCAAACAATCAACCTATGTCATAGTCACCATACCTTCAGGTCAGAAAACACAATAATCTAATTCAGCACCCTCTTAGCATCCTTCACTGCATCAATATCAACAAACTGATCTCCATAAAGAAACCTACCCACATCCAAAGTACAATCTAACTCCCATGAAACCCAATGCCTAGACTTCTTCATGAAATTCTAGAACAAAGCTAGATCCTCAAACCATGTCCATGTATCGACATCATACACACCAACCACCCTTATAACAAAGTTAGAAAAATCTTCATCCACAACCCCAGATTCAGCCCAGTTACAAGCAATAGCCTTATGTCTTAATTGGGAAAACCAATAACTTGGTGTATCATGCCCCTACCCAAACAACCAAATGAATCTGATTAATTCTCCATAACAGGGAACTCCTCAACTTTAAAATCCTCTACCAGGAAAATATCTGAATCCAGAGACTTAGTCGAAGAAAGAAGAAGATCCATAGTAGTATCACTCTGAACAGTCTCATTATCTTCTTCAATAAAGTTCTCATTCACAACAACTCTATAAACATTTAAACAATCAACCGAACCCTCCCCATCAACCACTACTACCTTAGACATAGAAGATCCTCTTCTAAGTCCCTTAGACAATCAAAGTAATTTGAAGTTTCTATCTGAAAACTATCCACAATTTTTGCTTTACATTTTTTATTAAACACAGAGAAAAATCTATTAATCATCTTACTCCTCGAGATAGCGCTTCCAGCATCACTCAATAAGTTGGCTTCATATCTTGCATCCAACATTTCATAACCAAATTTTAGAGAATGAAAAGTCAACCTGGATTGCAAAACATCGGGATCAAATAATATAGGATCAAAGTCACCCTACTAACTTCACCCTGAACTTCTAAATTCCAAATTCCATCTCTCAAATCTGCATCTGACCTAGCAATCATAAAGGAATTCTTGAATCTAGCTGTTATTTTTGTCTTTGATTGATTTTTGTCGAGGGATCTATACTTACTCAAATATTTATCCTTCTGTCCAACATTCTTTACCTCCTCTAAAACATTATCTGAAGCCCCAAACTTATACTCATAGTTCTTACTAATATTAATTTCATTGATAGCATCAAAATGCATAAGGAAATCCTCCAAAAACTAAAAACCTTCATCTCTTTGTATCCATAGATGATCTAACAGAATACGTTTCGATTTCAAAATCTTCAGCTCAAAGTTAAAACCGTAATCAGAAATACTTAACTTCTCCTTGCCCTTTGAGGTCGAAACCCTAGATTTCTTCAAACAACGATCTTTCTTGTGTCCAAAAAAACCATAATTGAAACACCATACCAGATCTGTACAATCTCTGGTGAAATGAGAATAACCTCCACATATATAACATATTAAATGCTTCTTTTAGAATCGATCCAGTTTGTGATTGTGGTAACAAAAAATTGGAATCGTGTAATCTTGAATAGGGAAAAGAAAATAAAGAATAAGAACATTCAGGGTTGACAGATCTTAAGGGAAGAAAAGGAATGAAAGAGTTTGTTGTCAACATTAGTTCATATATACTATAAGCATAATATTAAATGAAGGTTTGAAAATTAAAAGAATCGGAGTTGAGTTTACTAAAAACTGTCGATTGTTGGTTTGAAGAGACCAGGATCAGATATGTGAGTTGTCGAAAAACCACCTCGAACCAATGTAAGCGTTCGTATTGGACACATATGGAAGATGATGGAATCAAAGATGAAGATCTTTGAAGTGCAAGGGCTACTTGCTACTAATCCTAAGGGTGATTCCAAAATGGATGTAGTAGAAGTAGTGCCTTCGGTTTGTTCATATCCTCAACAACTTGTATGGACGAATGCTGGCATTGCATTGTTGCCTAGAGGGCAGTGTTAGCATTCCAATTGAGATTGCTATATAAAAGGTAAAACGTATCCTCAAGCCTCAACAATCAAGAATGACTAAACTAAGGGATACGCTTTAGGGCAATGTAGGTCGCACCCATTAGGATATTATCATCACCCTTCTAGATATATATACATTTATGCATTTGGTTGTGCATGATAGCTCTCAGGAAAGGTTGCAAAACAACCGGGGTGATGAAATATTCGGTACTATCCAGTAAAGGGCAGGCCGGTCCTGATTGAAGGGGTTCCATGTAAAGCTCTCGGTATATTTTTCTAAGGTGTACTATGGTAAGCGGTACCCCAGTAGCCTTGTCATTGCATGGAATCCATTCTCCAATGAGCGTTGTACGGACTTAGTTGTGCCCAACTATGCTGGAATGTAAGATGCAAGCATTCCGACTATATTCATAATTTATTTTAAACCCTAGACATTATTATAGTATCACTGGATTTTCTATAGAGATGTTTTGGTTATCGTAAGGTAAAACCCATTTGTGTTTGTATGCGACGTGGTCTTTCGAGATGCCATTATTTTGAAAGGTTTATTAAAAACATTAAGAATCCATTTGATTGCGTTTTTCATGTGGTTTTACCAGACTGACCCGGAAGTTATTTTTCTTATAATGCTTGGGTTGGCCCGAGCATATTTTCCAGATTTAACTGGACATTTGGAGCTATAGGAGACGAGCTGGACCCTCTGAGACTTGTTATCTATTTTATCTTCCACAGTTTTTCCCTATTTGTATTTATCATTAGTTGAAAGGATAAGGTGTTATAACTGTCCATGCTGATGATGGGTTAGTTGTACCCTGATTGGTGTATGTATATAATAAGTTTTTCTTTGTAAACACCATTGGTATATTATATGTTATCATCAGGTTTGTGAGGTTTTGTTCTATCTTTACTTTCTTTCACTCTAATAACCTATATTTCCAGCATTTGGATGTTCGGTACATAAATACCGTGAATGTATTAGTTTAGACCTCTAGAGGTCGAAAAGGCGGGTTGTTACATATGTTTCCTCTAAACGTGGTCAACAAATGGGATTATGTAATAAATGTGAAATTTTTATTTCTGAAATGTAATGAAAGTTTGATTAATTAAATGTGTTGAAAATTTTTCATGTTAATGTGCTTCGGAGGTTATTGATATGATTAACATAACTGCATTTTGTCATCAAAGAATAATATTATTGATGACTGCAGCATCAGTAGTGCTTATTTTCGGACCTTAAAATGGAGGATATTACAAGTAGAGAGGGTTTGTGAATATATCTTTTGTAAATGGTATTTTAATACAAATATTTGAAAGGAGATTTTAATTAATGAAAGGATTAGTTAAAAAGGCTTAGTGGTGGCTTATGTGCTTAACCAAGGTTGGTTTGCATATGGAATTAAATCTCCGGTTGGATTGTTTGATTATTTGATAGTTAAATAACCGATAATTAAATCTTGGCCAGTTTTGAAACTATCGATTGTTGGTTCGGAGAGACCAGGATCATATTATTATCTAAAAACCACTTCGACCCGACATAAACATTCGAATTGAAGACATCTTGAAGATGATGGAATCGAAGATGAAGTTCTTTTAAGTGCAATGGTTAGTTGCTACTAATCCCGAGGATGTAGTAGAAGTAGAGGGTTGTTATTAATCCATTTATGCATGCTAGTGACTTTGTATAGTTGTTGGCCGGCAACCGGGGTGATGAAATATTCGGTACTATTCAGTAGAGGGTAGGCCGGTCTTGATGCATAGAGGGTCACAAGTTGGCCCTTGGTACATTTTAACTAGAGATGTACTGTGGTAGGTGGTACCCTAGTGCTTTGTCACTGTATGGAATTCATATCCCAATACATGCTTTACGGACTTAGTTGTGTCCAAATACGCTGGAACGTGAGATGCAAGCATTTCAACTATGTTATATATTTATTTTAAACCATAGACATTATTATAATATCACTCGATTTTCTATTGAAATGGTTAGGTTATTGTTAGGTAAAAACCCATACGTGTTTATGTGCGGCATGGTCATACGACATACCTTTATTTTTGAAAGGTTTTATAATATTGAAAATCCATATGATTTGTGTTTCACACGTTGGTTTACTAGACTCATTTGGACGTTATTTTCTTATAATGCTCGGGTCAGCCGTACTATGTTCCGGATTTAGTTATGGATGCTTTGGAGCTTCAAAAGACATGATGGATGCCTCCAAGACGTATTGACATATATTTTATTTCTACTGCATTTGTTGTTTTGTATTTATCAACATCCGTGAGACTGTCCAGGTTGATGCTAGGTTTCTGATTGATGTATGTATATTGCATTTTTCTTTGTAAAGATCTGTTGTATATTTTGTATTACTCATCATGATGTGAGATTCTGTTCTGTCTTTTCTATCTTTCACCCCAATAATATGTCTTTTCAGAGCTTGGATGTTCGACACATGAATATCGTGGATGTATTAGTGTTGACTTTTGATGGTCGAAAAAGCAGGTCGTTACAGCGTGGTATTAGAGCATGGGTTGAGTGAATACCTAGGCTTTGGTAGGGTAGACTCATTAAAGATAGAGTTAGTAACACCCTAGGATGAGTTTGAGTGCATATATACGAGAGCGCATATTTTTTAGTGCTATAGAATATTTTATATTGTGTTGATTGATCTGTTGAGTGGTTTTTGAATTCTGTCGATACAGAAGGAATAACTATATCGATAGGGATTTCTAAACTCTTGGATAAGGCAAACCGATACGGTATTGTTTTAAAATTGGGTAAATGGAATAATTGTACCTAGACCATATTTCATATATAAAAGAATTTTTTTTTAGAAAATTGATATAGTAATTTATGTTATGTTTGTTTTTTAGGAGATGATAATATTCAATTATTATCAGTTATTGTTTGATTAGTTTTGCTCGGCCAGTTTATGTGCATTTATTTGTTTGGTTTAAATTAAATATGAACACCTTATGAATTACGTTTCAGATTTTGTGTATAAGATGTTCGATGATGATGTTGGGTTAAAAAATTTAAGTAATAAAAGTAGTTTATTATAATCTAAACAAAGATGAACATTTGTGAAATGATTTTATATAATAAAGTGAAATTATATAGGTATGGTTTATAAATATGGTTTTTAAATAAAAAGGATTTAAAATTGAGAATTTGAGGACTTAAATCTTGATGTTTTGAAAATTATTTTTCAAAGTTTTGGAGAAAAGAATAATAGTATTATTTGAAAGTACTAATGAATAAGAAATATTTTAAAAATAGATTTCAAAGGAGGTGGAAAGCACTGAATGCACTTCTTTTGCTGGGAAATAATTTTGGTGATGACTGCAGTATCATCGGCATTCATTTTCGAATTTCTAAGTAGAGGATGCTACAGTAGTAATTTGCTATAGAATTGTTTTGGTAAAACAGATTTTGATTTAAATACCGGAAGTATGATTTGATATACTAAAGTTATAAGTATATATTATTATTTCAAATAGAGTTGAAATAAAAAACGGGTGTTTAGTTCTGAAGTTTTTTGTTAAATTATATTACAGACTCGTGTATCCTATACATTAGGGTAGTTTAGTTTATGCATATCATTATGATATGTTGTTTAATAGTTTCATTTGTTGAAATGTTGATGATTTTGGATAGTCGGAAACTTCCGAATTTATATGGAAATTGAAGCTAAGTGTTCGTGAAAATATAAAATTAAAGTTTTGTAACTCCAGAATGGAAAGAAGTAAGTTAAAAACAAGTTTTAAATTTGTTTGACATCCTGATTATGTAAAAAAAATATGATATCGTGTACATACTATTAGGATGTAGAAGAGTATTATATGAATATGAACTTAAGTCTTGAACGTTTATAAACTTAAGTAATGTTATATGAAATGATTCATAATTGGTTTTAGTACTAAATGAGTAATATTATTTATGTAAATGAATATGATTTCGAATAATTATGTAAATAAAGATAATTGAGATATAAAAAGTAATTGGTGTAGTTAAGAAAATAATGGAATAAATATGTAAGTTGAACATAGATCATTTTATTCGCATAACTATCCTTGAACCAAATTCGAGTACATGATTTCAATATGATTTACACCGATCCGAATAAGGATTTTTCACTCGATTCTTGATAGCGAACACTAAATACGGGTTACTGCTATGATTATGAGGTTTTCTATCATAGTATATGGTTGTGTAAGGAAAACAACGGTATCTAATCAAGGAACCTGATCGAAGTCTGCACTAAGGAAGTCGAGTGAGTGATACTAGTTCAGAAGAGAAGTTTGTGTATTCGAGCATGTAATCAAAGGTGATATTTCTTACTGATGGCATACATACATCGTACGGACTTTAATATATATATATATATTATATTGTTTCATTGTCATGTTTATCTCTCTTTTGGATTATGTAAGTGAGATTCAGGTATATGGAACCAAAGGCTAACTTGCTGCTTTTGGTTTCATGAGTAGAGTTTGATTGTTCGACAAATTGGTATGTATTTATTGCTTAATGGATGTGTTTGCTATCTGTCATACACACTCTGTAAGGTATATCATAAGTATATATTGTTGTTGTGTTGTCCCCAGATATGGGCTTGTATTGATATTGCGATTTTTTCAGACTTAGTAGCGTAAAGGAGGTGCTACCGAATTTTTCCATAACATAATTAATTTTAAAAGTCCAAAGGGTTGGGAGACATTTTTCTTCCTTTGGGAATTTCGGGGACAAAATTCTTTTAAAGGGGGAAAATTTTGATGCCCCGCATTTTTAACGTTTTGAATGGGAATATTTAATTTATTTAAATATTCAAATTTGATTCAAATGTAATAAATAATAATCAATTAAATTACTAATAAAATGAGTCGGTTTTTATGACGTGTTTTTACTTCAATTTATAGGATTTTTCCATGATTTTTAATATGGAAAATATTTACATTATCGTTCGACGTATTTTTGGGCAAATGTTGGTATTTTTGAAATTTCCCAGAATAATATAACCAACATATTCCTTTTTGTTTTGTGATTATGTCGCATTGTTATGAACGATCGTATTTTTATTTCTATCATTCGCGGGTCGTATGCGAACAAATTGCGGAACAAATTGTGGTGTAGCGAAGTGCTGGAAATTGTAAAATAAACCAAACACTACCCTTATACTTTTCTTCATTTTCCTTTTCCCTCTTTTAATTTTCATTTTCCTCTTCTCCCTCTTCCTATTTTATTTTTACAGTAAAGAAAAATTGGGTTCCTCCATTTAAAATTCAAAATCAAATTAATTACTCAATGAAAAATTATAAACTTGGATCCGTTGGGCTTGTTTATTTGTTAGCTTCAAATCCAACTAGGTTTGGCTGAGTGCGGCATCGATTTACGGTGAAGCGGCTTGAATAGGCAAACTAGGGTTTGAGTTTGTGTGGGTTATAGGCGACAATGGGCTTCGAGGAGGGTTTCATCGTGCTTCTCGTGTGATGTAGCATCTAGGGGTTGAATTTGGGAATGTGTGGTTATGGGAGTCAAATGCGAAAGTTTTGGTCGAAGGGAGGTCGGCTCCAGGTCGAGAAATGCTAGGGGAGGTCAATTATGATGATTTTGGGTCAAGGAGGGGGAGTTAGTGAAGAGAGGGATGATGGCGCGAACAGATTGTGATTTCGTGTCCGAGGCAATAGGGGTGATGAACAATGTGCATAGCATTGGATGAGTTGGGTGTGTATCATGTACAGCGTGCATGATTTGGGGGAGAAGAAGTATTCGGGTGAGGTTAATTAACTTAATTAAAGTGATAATGTAATTAATGTTTTAAATTAATTCAAAACGTATAAAATGAATAACTTCTTCATACAAGATTTAATGGAGATGCAGTCTTTTTTGTTGTGCTCGTAAGAGCGATAACTACACTATCAAATTGATTTTATTAAGTTTGATGCAAGTGGAATTTTGAGTTAAAATCGAACGATGTCGATTTTAAATCGAACCGGAATGCTTAAGCATCCGCTGGAATTTGTTGAGTTATCTCATGTATGGATGAACGTTATATGATATATAATAGATATAAATTATTGTTTTTGTGCTTGAATGATGTATTGATTTGGTTTGGTTGAATTTCCGGTTTGAAAAGCGAATGACATATAAAATTAAATACAGAGAATTTTGTAGAGGGATCCGATTTCCTCACCATTGTTTATTTTAAAATTTCAGTTATATAATTGTTATATAAATTATTGAAGGCTAAAAGTTTGATAGGTGGCCATATTGGATATGACATTGATATAGTTAAAAGTTGAACCTTTTTAGTGATAAAGGTTGCAATAACATTGGTTAAGTGTTGTTAACCCAAAAAATGGATCAACACCCTTGTTTGAGTGTGAAAGCACCAGCCCTATATATCAAGACAAATAAAGTAGAGCAAAAGACCTTCCAAATTGTAGAAAAGACAGAATAAAGTAAAGAAACACAAGATTTTTTGTAGTCGTTTGGTTGTTAACAAAGCCTACGTCTACTTTGTAGATTCTATTGATAGATTGACTGTTGATCACAAGTACAAGTTATTTACAATTCTAATAATTGAATAAAGAAAGATCAGACCACCATTGATGGAGACAAAAGGAAGTATCTCAATTGTCCCATGGCAGCCATTGTGAGGAGAAAGAAGGTTGAATAATCTTAGTAATAGAGTTTCTCCAGTGATTAGAGCAGCCAGCCCTCCTTCTGTTGAAGATAGGATGGTATTTATGGGATTTAGATAAAAGTTGGATCAGAACCAGAGTACCAAGGCCTATAGTTATCCATAGGAGGGGGCACGTAAAGTTTGGTGCGATTTCGAACTAACTTTTTGGATCGGTACTGATCGATTTGGATCGGATCGGTACCGATCCAAAATGTTGTGTAATTTTTGCAAAACTCCTTCTTCGTTGGCTTCCTTTCTTGTATGTGAGGTTCCCTATGTGATTTCATAGTTTGTTGACTTGTTTTGACGATGGTTCACCTATAAATTAAATTGAACTGTAATCCGAACCGGATAAGTCTTGACTTCTTCAACTCATGCTCGAAATGTTATCAAACTTGGTAGATACGTCTAGGAGAGATATAGGAATATAATGCATATGGATTTAAGAATCACAAGTCAATAATTTGGATCGGTACCGATCCAATTGGATCGGATTAGTGCCGATCCAAATATTTAGTGTATTTTTGGTTCAAACTCCCGGGGTTTCTTTGTCATGTACTTTAGGGTTTTCCGCTCAAGTTTCGAGTCATCTTGGCTCAGTTTGAATGTTCTAACTCCTCCTGAATTCTGCTGGGTTAAAAATTCAGTTAACATTTTCCCCCTAGAGCATGCTTTTGTTGAAAACAAGGCATGCTCTGGAATTATTTATCTTTCGGTTTCCGTTTCATGGAGCTTTATTGATCATATCTAGCTTCCTTGAATAGCTGCTTATGACGTTTCGGCTAACTATCTAGTCCTTAGTGGATATCTTCGTTAGTTGTAATTACGAGTGATCTTGACTTGATAACTTCCAGAATGAATACGAACATCAAGTTGGGAAAATAAGGAATGTTTGAGGTCATTTGGGGGAAATAAATCGGATCGGCGCCGATCCAAGTAATTAGGAAAATTTTCCGCCTTTCTCTTTTTTTATATATAAGAGGGATCAGATCTCCATTTTTTCGTTCTACATTTTTGAGCCGAGCCGATCCAAAGGAAACCAAACTTTGCTGATCCACCTTATACCATCACTGGAGCGCCGCCTCCATCGATCCTCACACCCAACACCACCTGTTGCCTTGATTTTGCCTGCCTTGAGGTGCTACCGATCCAAATACTCTGGTTTGAGCCATCCTGAATTGAAGAATTCATCACTCTTCTCAATTTCAAAACTTGGTGAAGTGGATAGTAACTTGATATTACATCATCGATCGATGGTGAGGTTATGTTGATGATGGATGTAATAGAAGATTCAAATTGATTGTGATTTCATGGAAGAAGATAGTAAATCGAGTCCATAGGTTTTTATAGAATGAAGCCAGGGTTCTGCCTCGATGCTCGACATGTTTTGCTATCTTCATCCAGAGAATCAGAACTAACTTGTACCAAGTTTCACTGTCGATTTCGGCATGACATCTTACGGACTGCGGATTGATTTTGGTTTGGTATTGTCATTACACAGTTAGTGTACCTGGAATAGGAAGAGCTTTCAGTGTCGCTTCGGACAACGGATTTGTTATCGATCATTGATCGATAATAGATTAGTGTAGAAGAAAAGACATTAACAACTGATATGGATCACTTTTTTCGGTGTGAGTGAACCATCTACACAGAATGGTCATTTAGGACACCAAGCCCGTTGTCACGTAGATTACACATCATACACACTCACGCTTAATATTTGGAATTTGATCGGTGATTGGTACACGTTTATTACCTTTCGAATTCCAAGTATCATCTAGGTTAGGTTTTTATAGTTTAAGGATTTGGCACACCTGACCGTTTGAACAAAAGCTTTCTTATATAGAAAGATTCGCAAATCCTCCCAACGCAAGTCAGTTGAAGGAAGCTCACCTACTTCTGAAGCGGAGTCTTCGTCGATCCTGGCTGGACCTGCTACTTCCATAGCTTCGGGGCAATATGGCCATCTGATCACAATTGGCCCCATTGTCGACCGCACTCCCCCCAACTTCAAGATTTTTCCTCATCCTCCGGAGAAAGCCTCTTTGATCCTTACACACAGGCATTGCGAAGCATTTGCTCGCAATACAACATCCCGAAGGACGACGTGCTTCTGCCGTCTAGAGGAGAATTCACACATTGGCCACCTTCCGTATACGTGGCTTGCCATCACTACATATGTATGTATGGTGCGGTGCCCCCATTTAATCACTTTCTTATGACGACTCTTCTGAACATGGGGTTTTCTCCATTCCAAATCCTCCCAAATAGTTACGCCATGCTAACTTGCTTGTATATTATGTTCATGCGAACAATTAACCACTTCCCGAGCTTTGCCGAGCTATAGTATCTCCTGTTATTTAAAAAGAGGGAGGCTAACCCGTCACTCGTTTATAATGAGGCGCAACGCAGCCGAAAGCTTATACTTGATCTTCCTAGCAAGGTTCCCTCATTCAAAAATTAGTTCTTTTTTGCCAAGTGTCCAAAGGGATTCACCCGTCTGTGGACCACGGGGAATATTCTTTCACCATGCATGGAATTTCCTTCAGCCGCTAGAAAGTCTTCTGAATGATCGTCTATTCTTTTGCAGTTCTCCCAAAGATTAACAAAGATCCAACGCACGGCCCTGTTCTCAGCGCGTTGAGAGCGGTCGATGCCCGAGAGCACACGATCAGGTTTCTGCTTATATATGAAAATATTCACCGATATGGGCTCTTACATCCCGGGAGGTTTGTTGGATTCGTTAGTGCCCCTTCTCGCTCCAAAACCCGGACTCACAAAGTTTCCTCTTCCCATGATTTTGACGAAGGTGACTGCAACACCCCTAATTTTTAGTAACATTATTTAGGAACATTTAATTAGATAAATTAAATGAAATAATGTAAAATGATTAAGGGATAAAGGTTTATAAATTTAGAAGGTGGCCGTGTCATTTATACAAATGAACTAAGGGAGTTAGAATGAATTATGTTAGGGTAATAGACAAGGGCAATATAGGAGTAAGTATTATTCTTATACCCTAAACCCCTAAGCCATATTCTCACTGCACATTACACGTTCATTTTCACAAAAACCAAACATAAGAGGCCGACCACCGTTAAGGGAAAACAAGAGAAGATAAACAATATTTCAAGAGAAAAGCTTAAGCAACTTAATCAAGATCAAATCTCAACTCCTTAATCTCAAAGCTAAAGGTGAATAATAGGTTACATCTCATATTTTTGATATTTTGGTTTCTAGATTATATCCGAATATTTTGCAAAGTATATTTCCAAGTTTTTTATTGTTAAATTGGAAATATATGCTTGCTGATGATTTATGCTATTTAATATAGGTTTTATGGTATCTTTTTGGTTGAAAAACCAATTATATGACATCCAAATGCCTTGCAATTTTAGTATATGATTAGAAATGATATTTTAGAGATAGGCTTTAATTTTCATAGTTTTCTGAACTAATGTGGATTTAATATTAATTTACTAGTGAAGAAAATAGTTATTTTGGGTTTAAATTAATTACGGATATTTTATGATGATTTTGGGTTCGAAATTAATATATGTTAGAAACCATATTAAAAGTGATTTATATAAATTTTTATAGACTTTCCTAAGTGTTTTAATAAATATATAAAATTATTTAAGTATGGGACTTAAATGTTTTATATATTTATCAAAGGAGAAGGGGCATTTTGTAAATAATTTAATTTATTTATTTCTGAAATTTCGACAGTACTTTTAGAAAAGAAATTAGCAACTAATCATATTTTGACAAACAAGGCATGTTAGTTGAAAAGAATTACTTTAAAAAGTTAAAAACCAGTTTTTACATGCTTTTTACATGTTTCGCCACTTTCGGCACCTAGCCTTCGACACCTTACTTCCGCCTCCATCACCATCAAAACCAATGAGCATGGTATCAAAGACTTGGTATGTAGTGAATTGGACTAAGGCGGAACATGTGTAGTCGAAACCAGGGGATTCGAAGGGGGTCAAAGCCTTGTTTTGTTTTCAAAAGAAAATGCGCCTGCTTTGTTTTTGAATTAGTTAGCTTTCAACTTGGTTAAATTGTGTTAAGTAATGGTTTCGAAAGAGATTGTGCCTTTGTTTATAAAGAAGCTTTCGAAGGGGTCGAAACTCCTTCCCGCCTTTGTTTTAAGAAAAAGTTTTCGAAGGGGTCGAAACCACTAGCTTCCACCTTTTTCCTTTCAAAGCACTGCTTTCGAAAGGGCCCTTGTTTTTAAATTAAAGCCGCTTCTCCAATGCTTACGAAAGGATAGGTTTCGACACCATCCACTTCTTTTACTTAGGAAATAGCTTTCGAAAGTGTTGCTTTTGACCCTGTTCTTTTAAGACCCTTTTGAGATTTTGAATGATAAACCCAAAGGTTTCGAAAGATGTAGTTTTGAATGGTTTCAAAAGGTTGTTCCACATGTTTTACTTGAACACAAATGCTTTCGAAAGGTTTGAGATTTAATGCTTTTGAAAGGTTTAAGATAAAGGTTTCCAAGGGGTGGTTCCCCAATGTTTTCGAAAGGTTTTAAATGGAAGGTTTCCAAAGACATATTTAAAGTGTTTTGAAAAGAGGATGTTTAAGGTTTTAAAAGGCTTTCAAAAGAGAGGTTTTCATTGTTTTCAAAAGGACTATGTAAATGGTTTCGAAAGGTATGTTTTGGCCTTTCGGCCTAAGGTTATAAAGTAAAGGTTTTAATTGTATCAAAAGGGGTGCTTTCAAAGGTTTCAAAAGGGGTACTTTCAATGGTTTCGAAAGATGTTGTTTAAAGGTTTGAACAAAGGTTTTAATGGTTTCATCAACATTGTTTTGGGAGAAGCATATATAACATGGAAAAGTGTTTTGAGTAAAGCATAGAATATTTTCCTTGTTTAAGTATGATTTAAAAGGATTAAGTCATTTTGAAAGAAAAGGTTTTCAAGGAAAATTTGGGTAGGTGACCCTAAGTAAAATGACTTAGATATTAGAATACCAAATGAGACTGGTATGGGTTCGCGCCCTATACTTTAGCTAGTAGCCCCTGGCTAATATAAGTCCAAAATTCAAGTGTATAAGGCTTTGTCACGGGTAATACTAAAATGATGTTACACACAAAAAGGAATATATACAGAGAGAGTTAGGTTATTAGTGAGCCCGCAAAACCATTAGGTTCTGTTGACCTTGAGAGAAGTAAGTTAGGGACAGACTGTCCAGAAGAGGAGTATCTAACAGATGTTAGATTATTTGTTTATTTTGTCTGGTAGGCCCGAGTCAGCCAAAGGTTAGTAGTTAGCCAAACAAAGCTATATTGTTCGGACTGATAGTCCAATTGTCACCTGATTTATATGCATAGATGATAATGCTTTGATTGCTTTAAACAGTTTGGTTGCAGGATTTTGATTTGCAAAAGATAAGCTTTTAAAAGGATATTAGTAAGGAGAAACCCGTTCCGCTAAGCGGTGTGGTCTCACTTAATATCATATAAACGAGATGTATAGTATTATTCACTTCAGGCTTTATGTCTGACTCGAAGTTTATGTTTTTCCCCTTAAACTCTCGGCTGCTCAAAAATTGGTTTGAGTAGATTGAGGATTGAAGGTTTACAGGTTTTAGTAGGTGGACGAATAAAGCTTTTGGAGACGTTCAGGAGGCCGATAGCTATTTAGGAGTTTTTTGGTTATTTTATTTTATTCCGTTGTGTTGTATTAGACAGTTAGTCTATTAGTTCTTTGATCATCCAAGGGGGCATCTTCATATATCGCTCTTGGCGTATTTTGTAATAATTATATTTGTTCATTACTTGGGAAACATTTTAGGATTATGTTACTTGGATATGAAATTGTGTTTTGAAATTTAATGGGAAAAGTTGCTTTTGAAATCTATGATTTTGTTTCATATTCAAGTGATTCTGATATTATGGATACCATTAACATTACCGTATTTGGTCATCGGAAGTTAATACTATAGATGACTGCAGTCTATAGTGCTTAGCTTCGGGCCTCCAGATAGGGGATGTTACAACTTGGTATCAGAGCACTGGTTTATGAAGAAATTTAAATTTAAAATGACTTTTTGAAAAGTAATCCTTAGGAATTAGAGAAAAGATCGGGGTATGGGATAACGTTATAGTAACATACTTGTATTTGCTAAGTATAAGTATATGCTAGATCTTTATTCTCCTATCTTTCTTAGGCTATTCTTCTGTATCTCACGAAGGCTCGAATGCAGATATGGATGCTAGAAGGGTTAATCTAGGAGGAGGAAGCACCACAACTAATGGAAATTCCAGACCAAATACAAGGAGGAACCCAGGTCAGGCACAAACTGAGAATGTGGATGCTGGAGTCCCGCAAGTTGGTATGGAAGCAATGTATCAGTTCTTTATAAACATGATGCAAGCAGGTGTTGCTGCTGGAGTAGTTGGAGGAGGAGTTCAGGAAGCTCCAGTGGTTACTAACCATGTTATTTTGAGTAGAGATTATGCTCAGTTGGGAGGAAAGCCGTTCATTGGTACTGAGGACACAATTGAAGTAGATAACTAGCTGCTTCATTGCGAAAGGATTTTCACTGATCTAGGGCTCAATGATAAGCAGAAGAGAAGACTCGCTTTGAGACAGTTGCAAGGAGCAGCGCTATATTGGTGGAATAACGTTATAGTTGGAGTTAATGAGGAGTTAATGACATGGGCTGAGTTTAAGAGGAGGTTTGGAGTAGGCCTGTCAACGGATGCATTCGGATGTGGATAGTGCCATATTCGCATCCGCATCCGAAATCATTTTTAGATATCGAATATCCGCATCCCCGGATAAGGACGGATATCAAATAATTATCCTATCCGCTAACAACCGATAAATCAAGGATTATAGAAAGAAAATTTTGGTTTAATATAAATATTTTTCAATCCCATTGATTATAAAAGTGTTAAAAATTAAAAAATATGACGCTGATAAATAGGTTCGAGCAGATAATAAGCATTAAGTGCATATAATATAAACTACTAACTTAATAAAATAATAAACGGATATCGTTAACTACACTAAAATAAACATAATTGAACTATAATCTTGATGAAAATCAAACGGATAATTTTTGAATGCGGATGTCTTCGTATTCGCATCCGCATCCATTTTTTCAAATATCGGATATTTATTCGCTTTTCAGATGTGAATGCGGACGGATTTTGGATTTTTTGGGTATCCATTGATAGCCCTAGTTTAGAGGAAGATTTATGTCAGAGATTGCTAAGTTGGAGCAGGGAGAGATGACTGTTATTAAGTATGCTAGGAGGTTTGAGGAGCTAGCAAGATATGGTTATGCTACTGTGGATATTATGATTAAGAGAAATGAGAAGTTCATTCAGGGTTTGAAGCTAGAGCTTGCAAGGGTTATGCTATCGCATATCAGGGATCTGTGTGATGTTGTAGTTGAGATGGCTTTGAGGCACGAGGAGATGCTTGCTTTTCTGGAGAAGAATAAGGCTAAGGGGTTCAAGTAGTGCAGTGTCAGAAGAAAAAGTTCTTCCATAATAAAGGAGCTCAGAGGAGCAAAGCTATCAAGAAAGGGAAGGCTGAAGTTGTTTGTTACAAGTGTGGCAAGATTGGGCATTTCGCTAATGAATGTCGCACAGGAGAGGCAAAAAAGGTGATTAGGAAGAAGAATATTAGATGCTTCAACTGCGATCAAATTGGACATTACAAGAACCAGTGCAAAGAGCCAGGTAAGGATGGGAAAGGCCAAGTGTTTGCATTGGAACCAGCTACCTCGAGACCAACATCACAAGAGAAAGGGAAAGTTGTGTTAGGGGGTACGCTTTTGATTCATGGTATGTTAGTTAGCGTTCTGTTTAATAGTAGTGCATCACATTCGTTTATATCTCATTGTTTGGTTGATAAGCTTAACCTAGGACCCTCGTACTTAGGTACTTCCTTAAGGGTTGCAAATTTGATGGGAGGGTATGGAACACTTGGGATGAAGTGTGACCACTTAGAGTTTGACTTACTAGGTCATACCTTTTCTTATAGTTTGCATGTGTTTGATTTCGTAGGGTTCGAAATTATTTCGGGTATGCATTGGTTAAGTAGATATGATGCTAGGATATTTTGCCATGATAGGAAAATATCACTTAGACACCCTGACTATAGTGATCGGATAGTATACACCGTAGAAAACCCTAGTTGTGAGGTTAATGCTTTGTTGGGTGTTGTGGAGGTAGAAGACGAGTTGAGCCGAGTTTTTGTGGTTAGAGAATTTGCAAATGTTTTTAAGCCTATAATAGGACTGCCACTGAAACGTGCTATTGAGTTTCAGATAGATTTAATACTCGGAGTCGAACCGGTGAGTAGACCGCCAAGCAGAATGACTCCTACCGAGATGAAGGAGCTAAAGGTGTAGTTGATGGATTTAGAAGGAAAAAGTTTTATTGGACCAAGCAGTTCGCCTTGAGGTGCAGACGTAGTGTTTGTAAAGAAACCGGACAGACCGTTAAGGTTATGTATCGATTATCATAGGTTGAATGAGAGGACGAAAAAGGATCGATATCCATTTCCTAGAATTGACGATTTGTTCGATCAGTTAAGCGAAGCCAAAGTATTTTCCTACTTGGATTTGGTGACAGGATTCCATCAGTTTAACTAGCAGAAGATAGTATTTCTTTGACGGAGTTTAGGACCAGATATGGATTGTACGAATGGTTAGTGATGCCGTTCAGACTAACTAATGCGCCGGCATTCTTTGTAGACTTGATGAACCGAATTTTCTGAAAGCACTTCGATAGGTTTGTGTTGGTGTTCATAAATGATATTTTGGTATACTCTAAGGATGAAAGAGAGCATGAAGTTCATCTTAGAGTGGTGCTCGAGACTTTGAGAGAGCATCAACCGAAGGCGAAGTTTTCGAAGTTTCATTTCTGGAAGAAGGAAATGAAGTTTCTTAGTCATGTAGTTTCAGAGAAAGGGTTGTTAGTAGATCCAATTAAGATCGAGGTAGTGAATAGTTGGAAGAGACCCGAGATGGTGACCGAGATAAGAAGTTTTCTGGGATTAGCAGGTTATTATCAGAGATTTTTCGCGGATAGCGGCACCAATGACTAAGCTAACATGAAAAGATGTGAAGTTCGTCTGGACAAGTGTGAGGATGCGTTACAGATGCTGAAACACTTAGTGACGAATGCACCTATGTTAGTAGTTCCGGAAGTGAATTAGGACTTAGTGGTATATACAGATGCATGTGGAGTAGGATTAGGAGCTGTATTGATGCAAAGAGGTAAAGTGATTGCCTACGCTTCTCGATAGCTCAGACCGCATGAGGTTAGATATCCGACTCATGATTTGGAATTAGCTGCAGTGATTTTTGCATTGAAGGTATGGAGACATTACCTTTTGGGGGAGAGATTCTAGTTATATACGGATCATAAGTCGCTGAAGTATTTATTCTCTCAGAATGAGTTGAATATGAGACTGCAGAGGTGGTTAGAGTTTCTAGCCGCTTATGATTTCGGTATTGAGAACACGCCAGGGAAAGGTAATAAGGTTGCAAATGTGCTTAGCAGGAGACATCAGAATGCAGTTTTGGTGATGATAGCTGAGTGGAAGGATTTGGAAGCATTGACTACATGCAGAGTGTAGTGGAGATCTAAAAGTAGTTCTAGTACAGAAACTGCTATGGTGTCATGTTTAGAAGTTCAACCAATTATGATCGAAAAGACCGTTTCTAAGCAAGGAGGGGACCGGTGTTGGCTGAGCGGATCAGAAGGTTAAGGGATGGAACAGAAAGTGATGATTTGAAGGATTTTAGTCTTGACCAGAATGGGAGGTTAAGGATGAAGGAAAGATTATGTGTTCCGAATGTGGGAAGCATCAGGAAAGATGTACTAGAGGAATGCCATCGTTCGAAGTACACTATTCATCCGAGTGGAACTATGATGTATCAGGACATGAAGAGAAGCTTCTTCTGGGAAGGCATGAAGAGGGATGTATGCTTATGGGTGGAGCAGTGTTTGAACTGTCAACAGGTGAAAGTCGAACATCGGAAACTCAATGGATTACTTCAACCATTAGATGTTCCAATCTGGAAATGGGATTTTATTTCTATGGATTTTATAGATGGGTTGCTGAGATCAAATCAAGGAAATGAAAGTGTATTGGCTAAGTTATTCGTGAAGAATATAGTTAGACTTCATGGAATTCCTAGTATTGTAGTAAGCGATAGAGATTCCTTGTTCACTAGTGAGTTCTGGAAAAGTACAGGATACGTTGGGTACCAAGCTCAAGATGAGTACCGCTTACCATCCGTAGACAGATGGCAAATGGAAAGAGTTAACAAAATCTTGGAAGATTTGTTAAGAGCTTTTGTATTAGATTTTGGAGGATCATGCGAAGACCATCTACACTTAGTTGAGTTTTTGTATAACAACAGTTATCAGACTAGTATAGGGATGGCACCGTTTGAAGCTTTATATGGAAGGCCATGCAAATCTCTCGTTTATTGTTTAGAGATCGAAGATAGGTTAGTTCTTGGTCCAAATTTTTGAAGAAGCTGCAAAGAAGATTAAGTTAATAAGAGCAAGAATGAAGGAAGCTCAGTCTAGGTAGAAAAGTTATGCTGATAAGAGATGGAAAGACTTAGAGTTTTCAATCGAAGATCACGTTTTCATCAAGGTGTCACCGATGAAGAGTGTTATCAGGTTCGGGAAATCAGGGAAGTTAGCACTGAGATTCGTAGGACCATTTCCTATTATAGAGAGGATCGGGAAACTTGCATATAGAGTAGAGTTACCGAACAGTTTGGCAATAGTTGACAATGTTTTTCATGTTTCTCAACCGAGGAAGTGTATTCAAGACCCTAGGACTACTATAGCACCGACCGTGTTAGAGGATTTAGTAGTGGAACCAGATATGACTATAGTTAGAAAGCTTGTTCGTATAGTCGCGAGAGGTGAGAAGAGGCTAAGGAACAAGACAGTCAGATTAAGGTCTAGTGGAGCGTCGACGATAGAGACTGTACTTGGGAAACCAAAAGCAGGATTAGAGAAGCTTATCCTGATTTGTTTCATGGTATGTTTTACCTTTATGATTAATTTCTATGAGTACCTTATCGTAATTTCGAGGACGAAATTCTTTAAGGAGGGGAGACTGTAACACCCCTAATTTTTAGTAACATTATTTAGGAACATTAATTAGGTAAATTAAATGAAATAATGTAAAATAATTAAGGGATTGAGGTTTGTCAATTTATGAGGTAGCCGTGCCATGTATACAAATGAACTAAAAGAATTAGAATGAATTATGTTAGGGTAATAGACAAGGGAAATATAGGAATAAGTATTATTTTATACCCTAAACCCTTAAGCCATGTTCTCACTTCACATTACATGTTCATTTTCACAAAAACCAAACATAAGAGGCTGATCACCATTAAGGGAAAACAAGAGAAGATAAGAAAGATTTCAAGAGAAAAGCTTAAGCAACTTAATCAAGATCAAATCTCAACTCCTTAATCTCAAAGCTAAAGGTAAATAATAGGTTACATCTCATAGTTTGATATTTTGGTTTCTAGATTAGATCCGAATATTTTGCAAAGTATATTGCCATGTTTTTTATTGTTAAAATGGATATATATGCTTGTTGATGACTTATGCTAATTCATATAGGTTTTATGATATTTTTTAGGTTGAAAAACCAATTATATGACATCCAAATGCCTTGCGATTTTAGTATATGATCAGAAATGATATTTTAGAGATGGGTTTCAATTTTCATAATTTTCTGAATTAATGTGGATTTAATATTAATTTTCTAGTGAAGAAAATAGTTATTTGGGCTTAAATTAATTATGGATATTTTGTGATGATTTTGGGTCCTAAATTATTATATGTTAAAAAACATATTAAAAGTGATTTATGGAAATTTTTATAGATTTTCATAAGTGTTTTAATAGATCTATAAAATTATTTAAGGTATAGGACTTAAATGTTTTATATATTTATAAAAGGAGAAGAGGAATTTTGTAAATAATTTAATTTGTTTATTTCTCAAATTGTTTCTACCAAAATTGGGCACAACACTCTTCGAACGTATTTGAAGAGATTAGAATGAAGAATATAAATGTAAAAATAGGCTAATCTAACAAACACGCCAAAACAGACAAACAGAAATGCAAGAACACAGGAGTTTATAGTGGTTCGATGTTGTAGCCTACATCCATTCTCGAAAGTTTGCTGTTTTTATTGATGTTCTTTAACTAATTACAACAGATACAACTCAAGCATTCAAGTTACAATGGATATCCGAGAGTAATGGCGTAATGGAGTCAAAAGTCCCTTTTTCTGAAGGCATAGGGCTGCTATTTATAGGTGTAGGCTGAAAATATTTGACTTAGATCTCGGAATACCTCTTCTCCCACTTGGTGAGCCCACCTGATCGATCCGGGGTCATTTGGGATCGATCCTTGATCGATCCCTACTCCATTTGTATCGATAAAAAATAGCTCCTTTTGGGCTGAGATCAATCATAGACATTCTTGAGGTGGTAAGCAAGCTCCTGTGAAAATTTGGTGGCATTTGGACATGTAGATCTTGAGTTATGATCGATCCAAGTTTGATTTTGCATTAGGTTGAACTATTTGTATTGATCCCATTCGTATCGATAGTTGTTCTTATCGATGATATGTGTATCGGTCAAGGTGACGTGGAGCGATAGTCTTGGAGCGATCCACTTTTTATACCGCATGACCGCTTCTTTCTCTTTAACATGTCTTCTTCGTATCATTCCTAGGAATCATTCTTCGTATCGATGAATGGAGGGTCTATTCACATCGATCATCCATAGCCACTTCGTATCGATGATCTTCATTCCAGTTTGTATCGATGCGCACTTATTTCTTCGTATCGATCCTTGACTATACTTTTTGTATCGATCTGCCATGACTCCTCTTGTATCGATCGTTGACTCTCTCCTTCGTATCGATCGAGCGAGTGATCGATACGAACCAGGCCGCTTCTGCTTGATGGATACGAACTGAAGTAACTCGAGGGATGGATACGAAATAGATGCTTCTGGGTTGATGGATATGAAGGTGGTTGGCTTATGATGGATACGAACACCATGGATCCAAATGAGGTTAACTTCCTTGATTTTGATCGATCCATACCTTGAGCATACGAACTCCGATTGACATCAAATTTGGAACGTTGGCTTTCATAGCTTTGTTTGTCATACCATGCTAATTGTAGCTCGATCCGGACCAGGAAAAAATTGGCCAGTATCCATAGTAGAGCTGTGTATAACCGATCTTCGGGACGGATTGTCCTAGGTTCCTAGTCAAGTTCTTGGTGTCACGGCCTTGCCAAAAGGCGGGATAACAGAAATTACAGTGGTACTTTTAGAAAAGAAATTATCAACTAATCATATTTTGACAAACAAGGCAGGTTAGTTGAAACGAATTACTTTAAAAGGTTAAAAACCAGATTTTACATGTTTTTACATGTTTCGCCACTTTCAGCACCTAGCCTCCGACACCTTACTTCCGCCTCCATCACCATCAAAACTAATGCACATGGTATCAAAGACTTGGTATGTAGCGAATTGGACTAAGCCGGAACGTATGTAGTCGAAACTAGGGGTTCTGAAGGGGGTCGAAGCCTTGTTTTGTTTTTAAAAGAAAATGCGCCTGCTTTGCTTTTGACTTTGTTAGCTTTCGACTTGGTTAAATTGTGTTAAGTAATTCTTTCGAAAGAGATTACGTTTTTGTTTTATAAAGAAGCTTTCGAAGGGGTTGAAACTCCTTCCCACCTTTGTTTTAAGAATTTTTTTTCGAAGGGGTCGAAACCCCTAGCTACCGCCATTTTCCTTTCGAAGAAGTGCTTTCGAAAGGGCCCTTGTTTTTAAATTAAAGCCACTTCTCCAATGCTTTTGAAGGGATAGGTTTCGACACAATCCACTTCTTTTACTTAGGAAATAGCTTTCAAAAGTGTTGCTTTCGACCCTGTTCTTTTAAGACTCTTTTGAGATTTTGAATGATAAACCCAAAGGTTTCGAAAGATATAGTTTTGAATGGTTTCAAAAGGTTGTTCCACATGTTTTACTTGAACCCAAATGCTTTGGAAAGGTTTGAGATTTAATGCTTTTGAAAGGTTTAAGATAAAGGTTTCGAAGAGGTGGTTCTCTAATGTTTTCGAAAGGTTTTAAATGGAAGGTTTCCAAAGGTTTCAAAAGGCATATTTAAAGTGTTTTGAAAAGAGGATGTTTAAGGTTTTAAAGGGCTTTCGAAAAAGAGGTTTTCAAAGTTTTCGAAAGGACTATGTAAATGGTTTCGAAAGGTATGTTTAGTCCTTTTGGCCTAGGGTTATAAAGTAAAGGTTTTACTTGTATCGAAATGGGTACTTTCAAGGGTTTCGGAAGGAGTACTTTCAATGGTTTCGAAAGATATTGTTTAAAGGTTTGAATAAAGGTTTTAATGGTTTCATCAACATTGTTTTGGGAGAAGCATATATAACATGGCAAAGTGTTTTGAGTAAAGCATAGAATATTTTCCTTGTTTAAGTATGATATAAAAGTATTAAATAATTTTGAAAGAAAAGGTTTTCAAGGAAAATTTTGGGTAGATGACCCTAAGTAAAATGACTCAGATGTTATAATACCAGATGAGACCAGTATGGGTCACGCCCTATACTTTAGCTAGTAGCCCCTAGCTAATATAAGTCTAAAATTCCAGTGTGAAGGGCTTTGTCACCGGTAAGACTAAAATGATGTTACACACAAAAAGGAATATATAAAGAGAGTTAGGTTATTAGTGAGCCCGCAAAACCATTAGGTTCAGTTGACCCTGGGAGAAGTATGTTAGGGACAGACTGTCCAGAAAAGGAGTATCTAACAGATGTTAGATTATTTGTTTATTTTGTCTGGTAGGCCCGAGTCAACCAAATGTTAGTAGTTAGCCAAACAAAACTATATTGTTCAGACAGATAGTCCAATTGTTACCTGATTTATATGCATAGGTGATAATGATTTAATTGTTTTAACTAGTTTGGTTGTAGGATTTTGATTTGCAAAGATAAGCTTTTAAAAGGATATGAGTGAGGGGAAACCCGTTCTGCTAAGTAGCGTGGTCTCACTTAATATCATATAAACAAGATGTATAGTATTATTTACACCAGGCTTTATGTCTGACTCGAAGTTTATGTTTTACCCCTTAAACTCTCGGGTGCTCAAAAATTGGTTTGAGTAGACCGAGGATTGAAGGTTTATAGGTTTTAGTAGGTGGACAAATAAAGATTACGGAGACGAGCAGGAGGCTGATAGCTATTTAGGAGTTTTTCTGTTATTTTGTTCTATTCCACTTTGTTGTATTCGACAGTTAGTCTATTAGTTCTCTGATCATCCAAGAGGGCATCTTCATATGACGCTCTTGGCATATTTTTTAATAATTATATTTGTTCAATACTTGGGAAAATTTTTGGGATTATGTAACTTGGATATGAAATTATGTTTTGAAATGTAATGAGAAAAGTTGCTTTTGAAATCTGTGATTTTGTTTCACATTCAAGTGATTCTGATATTATGGATACCATTATTGTATTTTGTCATTGGAAGTTAATACTATGGATGACTGCAGCTTCTGTAGCGCTAGCTTCGGGGCTCCAAATAGGGGATGTTACAACGATGATGACGATAATGAGGAGGAAAAATCGACTCGTCCGGCAGGTCAGAGAAAACTTCTAAAGAGGCCCATGTTCAAGTTGGAGTTGACAGTCTGCCTATGATGCCTTCGATACCGGAAGAGAAAGAAGAAAAGTTTTTCCACCGGATGGGGAAAGCACGGTTGATTGAGGGAAATAAGAGATCAATGAGGGGCTCCCTTTAAATGAAGAAGAAATAAATTGGAATACAGATATCGATGAAGGTGATGTCGATTTAGATGGAAAGGCCCTAGAGTTGTGGCCCGAACATACTCTCTCACCTCCTTCGAAAGAATGTTTTGAAGAAGCTCCTCCCAAGAACGAGCCCGTTCCCAGCCCTTTGCTAAGGGCGTCGATTTTGACTTGGAAGATGCAAGCGACATTTTTTTAGATATGGGTGCACTGATGGGTGACTTCACTTCGGAACGGTTGCCTTCCAAGCCTACCAAAATCATTCCTACAGACTTGGATGTTCTAACGTTAGTTGACGATCGATCCGGTTTGTGTACTCCGTTGGGGTCATTAAACTGTAGCACACGCTACACAAGGATCTCACATTTCATTGTTATTCTCTTAGGATATTTTAATCCATCAATTGCCTTTTTCCTGAAGCCATTTTGTTATTTGCTACAGGATCATGTCTCGTGGCTTCTATAGCGATCTTAACCGAGTACTTGAGTCTCAACGTTCACAAAGGCATTCCTCCAGATACTACACCTCCCTTGAACCCTATGAAGAGAGAAGGAGGAGAAAAGATTGGGAGGTAGGAGAGCGTCACCGAGCCGAGAAGGATTAGGATCACGGCAGAGGAAGCGGCCATGAGAAATGGAAAAGCCCGATTGAACAGGAAGACCCATCAAAGAAGCTGAAGAAAGGTCAAGAACATGCACCCACCATACAGCTTCCTACTTCTACTGGGACCACCATTCCCGCTTCCGGAGTCGTGACCTCTTTGACTCACGCTGTTGTGGCCGCTTCTCTTCCAATTTCAAGGCGAGTCTCTTAAATTCTTCCTGTTGGTCCACCGCTGTTGTAGGATGCATTTCCCAACTTTTTCTTAAGTGGGGTTGTTTTCGATAAAACCAACTTGAAGTCAGTTCGCACACCCATCTCCATGCGATTCAGGGTGGCTTAGAGCAAGCCGAGGGATGGGAGAAATTGTGCAAGCAGCCTTCTACCGTTAATCAAAACAATTGCTAGGAGTTTCTCTTATTCAAGTCTGAAGAAGATAAAATCATTGAACAGCTTGAAGAATATCCTACCTCATACACCTCTATCCCTTTCACCCTTAGATTCTTATAATGATTCAGACTCTACTATGATTTTATACCTAGAAAATACCCCATCTTCAATTGGTAGAAGAACAAGAAGCTTGAACAAAAACCCCTTCAAGTATAAACAATGATGTGCAAAATTGCAGCATGGAATATAAGTGGAGCACACAAAATGAAAAGCTTGATCAAATAAAGTCTCTAATCCAAAATCACAATCTATCCCTAATCTCTATCTCTGAAACAAAACTTGATCCAAATCAATCCTTTAGAGCTACAAAATATATTAATTCTAACTGGAAATACTTCACTAATCATTCTCAAGCCTCATATAGAAGATTGCTTATTCTGTATGATCCCCCCATCTTCACCTTTTCTCCAATCATTTTTGACAGTCAGTTCATACACTCCCATGCATTGCACTTGCTTTCAGCAACATCTATGTACTTCACTTTCATATATGCTGATAACTCTCCTCAAATAAGGAAAAAAATGCATGACTACATTCCTCACTTTAGTCAGTCTACTCATCCATGGATATTGATTGGAGATTTCAATTGCTCTTTCCTCTCCTTGCATAAAAGTGGTGGTAATCCATTAACTATATTTGACCTCTCCCCTTTAAACCACACCATGCACAATGCTTCCTTAATTGAAATTCCTTCCTCTGGATCTTATTTCACATGGAACAACTAAAGTCAAAACAGATCCCGAACCCTCTCTAAGATTGATTATGGTTTTATGAACTATTCATCTCTTTTGAAATGGCCTTCTATACACATTCATATCCCAATGCCCCTCCTTTCAGATCACTTCCCCTTAATCCTATCATTTTGATTAGCTGCATTAACAAACAGGCCAATTTTAAATTCTATAATGAATGGACTCAAAATATCAGTTTATTACAGGTAGTCAATGAAGCATGGAAAATATCAACTTTTGGCGATCCTATGCTAATCTTGCAGAAGAAATTAAAGAACACAAAACAACATTAAAATCTTGGGCTAGAAGCATTTATGGTGAAGGTAAAAAACTGTCTACTGATACAATATCTCAACTTGAACAGGTTCAAAATATGCTTCTCAGTTCTAGCTCAGATCCACGTTTATACAAAAATGAAACTGATCTCATCACACAGCTTGAGCAAGCCTTGAATACAGAAGCCAGAATGGTCTTGCAAAAATACAAACAAAACTGGTCTACTTATGGAGATAGGAATTCCAAACTCTTCCATGCATCTTTAAAAATCATACAAGCCAAGACATTTATTCATCAGATTACTGATATGTAAGGAGTTTCCCATTCAACCCCACATCTGATAGTTGCTTCTTTTCTCAACTATTACACTTCTCTACTTGGTGGTCTTCCCTCTCCTTCAGATAACTCTTTTCTTAACAACCTTCAAATTCCCAAACTATCATTAGATATTTAATCTGCTCTTACTCATCCAATCACTGATGAAGACATTAAGAATTCTATGTTTGCAATGAGGAAATCAACTTCTCCTGGACTTGATGGTTTCACAGTTACTTTCTATACACATTGCTGGTCCATTATCTCCTCCGATGTGTATAAAGTTGTCCACAATTTCTTCAACAAAAGTAGAATGCTTTCCTCAATTAATTCTACCAACCTTGCTCTTGTTCCAAAGACAGCTAATCCTATTGTTGTCTCTCAATTCAGACCAATAGCTTGCTGCAATGTCATTTACAAGTCCATATCCTGGATCTTATCCTCTAGACTTAAACATGTCCTTCAAACTATTATCTCTCCCAACCAAGCCGCATACCTCCCCAATAAAAGCATCCTAGACAATGTTCTCTTAACTCATGAATTACTGAATGGTTACTCATCTCCATATATATCAACAAGAGCTATGCTTAAGATAGACATCAAAAAGGCCTTTGATACGATCAACTGGATAGCCCTCATGTCCATACTTAACAGGATGAACTTTCCCACTACTTTCTGCAATTGGATATATCAATGTATCTCGACTATGAGATATACTCTTGTGTTTAATGCTCATACTATCGGGTATTTCAAAGGAAATAATGGTTTGAGGCAAGGAGATCCTATATCTGCTTATTTATTCATAATAATTATGGAAACTTTCACTCTAGCAATTGAGAAGCAAGTTACTCTGCATAACTTTGATCTTCATCCTAAATGTAGAAAGCCCATGGTGACGGCACTAGTGTTTGCCGATAACTTATTGATATTCTCCAAACCTACTGCCAAGTCCCTTCAAACAATAATGAAAACCCTTTCCTCCTTCTACATGTTTTCTGGTCTCCAAACTAACTCTCAAAAATCTCATATTTTAATAGCTGGTTTGCCCAGTAATCTAGTCTCAAATTGCTTGAACATCACAAAATTGCTTCCTCTTGAAACTGACATGGCCTGCCTAGGAATACCACTGGCAACAAAGAGAATATCAGTAACACAATTTGTTCCTCCGTTTGAAAAGATAACAGCTGTTTTCAATAGATAGCAAAATAGATTTATTTCTTAACCTAGGAGGCTTGTAATAATTAATGTTGTCATACTTTCTATGACAATATATTGGAGCAGAACATTTTTATTGCCAGCAAAGCTTATAGTCATGATAAGATATGCTATAATAAAATTCTTATGGTCTGGACCCATACATATAAATAAACTGTCTCCAATAGCTTTCAGAAAATTAGAAATGCCAAAAAGAAAAGGAGGATTGGGAATAAAAAATATGAAGAATTAGAAAATTGCAGCTTTATCTAAGCACTTTCATAATCTTTTTTCCAGAACCGATTCGTATTGGGTTCAATGGAGCATAAGAAACAACTTAAAAGATGGTTAAATATGGCTTGCTTCCTCTAAACCAGCTCAGAGTTGGGTATGGAAAACAATGATAAAAATAAGGGATACTTTGCTTCCGCATACAAAACTTCTCCTTTCCTCTGCAAGCATGTCAAAATTTTGGACTCCTCCTTAGATTAAAAAAGGCATGATTCTTTAAAGAATGCTCTCTTATGATAATATAATCCAGTCTGGAATATCCTTAAATGCTAGAGCCACATCCTATATTTCCAATGGAAAAATCACTCTGCCACATACAAGTAATACCTTGATAAATGCATTTTGGATTTTATTTAATGATAAACCATAAACCTATAGCCAAAATGAAGAATATAAATGGACAGATGACCTCAAAGACCATTCTACACATATTGTCTACTCTGCTATTGCGGGAGAGAAACATCTGACTTTCTTCCCTTGGTACAACAGAATATGGAACATGAATGCAGATGAAAAGCTTAACTTTATGCTTTGGAAGGTACGTAGAAATGCTCTACACACTTTGGGTAATTTGGCAGTGAAAGGAATATCAGTCACGGCTTTGTGTTTATTTTGTTCATCTGCAGTTGAGGATATACATCATTTATTCTTTAGATGTGCCTTCACTCGATTCTTATGGTCTAAAATAAAGATAAGAGGTGGATATGGATCTCCTCATATAGACAGTAAGCTTGAATGGATGAGCATATATAAAGCAACAAGATGGAAGCGGTCAACTACATATGAGATCTTAATATTGCTTAAAGTAATGGTCATAGAAATTTGGAATGAAAGGAACCAGAGAATATTCACCCATAAGTGCAAGAATCGTATGCAGATATATTATCAGATATGCAGTAAAATTCTCTGTGTTATCCTTGTCTTCCTACCACTTTGATGCAGATACACTAGCTAAGTGGTCCTAGCTTGTATGATGTGTCTTTCTTCTCATCATGTCTTTCTTTTATTCTTTTTTCATGTCATCCTTGCTATCTTGTATCTCATTTATATTATAAGTTCTGCTTATTGATATATATAAATGGTAGGGGCCATTTAACCCCACCGGCTTTGCCAAAAAAAGTTCAAACTTTTTAAGTCAATTTAATTTCAATAATTCAAGTCACATGTAGATTTTTACTTCACATTTCAAAATAAATTCTTAAAACAATTTCTTTTCCAATTTCGATTTCAACCTTTCAAGACTTGAATTCGAAAAATATTCGATTCTCATAAATTCAATTTTTATTCCTTTAAATCAAAATCATTAATAGATTCAAATTCAGGAATTTAGACCCAATTAATTTAACCAATTCGGTGTTCATATATAATTTTCTATCCTATGGCCAAATGATCAGTTATTTCAATATTTAATTTCAAGGGTGGATATATATCATTTCAATCTAAATCAAAGTGTCATAGGTATATATCATTTCAACCTATTTCTTAATTTATTCAAATAATTCCAATAACAGTATATATACTGTCAGAAAATTTACAGGGTGATAACATGATATATAAAAATAAATAAACATCCAAATCATCTATAATATCAACCAATAGCAGCCATCACAATCAACATCCAAATCAGTCAAATATCAAAACAATTCACTGGTTATCAACATCAGATATCTAATTGGAAATTTAATTTCAATTTCAAATTGAACTATCAATTTAAATTAATATCAATTCAATTCAGGTGTTAATTTAAATTACCAAACAACAGTCAATAAAATTAAATTACTTCATAATTTCAATTTAACAAACATAAAAATAATTTAGTCATTCGTGAGCGTTTAAAACACTCACCATTATTTGAAACTGAAAATATTTCAGCGTCAAATAAATTTCTATCCCATTCCATGTCGTATCCTTCGTCGATACGATCGCAACGCGACTCGTTTCACTCGAAACGGACCTCGTATGCAAAAGTTATTAATTTATTAATATCGATATAATTAAAACATAATTAACTTAATTAATATAATTAACAATACACTAATTACCTTCGTTCACCGTCGTTCGTTCATCTCCCGGTCGAGACGCCTCTGCCTTCTTTCCAAACTGAAATCGCGACCTAATCTCGTTTATTATTATTTTTTTAATCGAACTATGATCGAGCGCCACCTCCACGTGCTGAGCCACCGCCGACCGCCTGTAGCCTCCACCTACCACTGCCGTGTGCGCACATGATCGACAACCCGAAAACCCTAACCGGTGATGAACGAGCGACCCAAGACAATGCCGCCGCCAGCCTCTCACGACATCTCCCACTAAAACCCCGCGCGCTGACCAGATGCCTCCCCAGCCATCGTCGAACCCAGCACTCGCGATTAGGTTTTTTTCTTTTTTTTCCTCTGATGGGCGCGATTTTAATGTGGAAGGGAGGTACAGGAGGAGACAAAAATATATGCGGCCTTGTACGAAATGTCGAGAGATGGTATGTAGATATATTATTATAATTAGAAATATCTGACTTATAACGTCCGAAATTCTCAAACTCCAAACGAGGCGTGCCGCCTGGCGTTCTATACGTTATACCCCTATTTTGAACATGTTAGAACTTGTTTCAGGAGCCAATTCCATCATATTTAGAAGTTAGCATTTCAAAAATCAATTTATTTTACTTAAATTCTGAAATTAAATTCTATGCGTTTCAAGCTCGCATGGCCAAATAATAAGTCCGATTGCTACGAAACTTGAAATCCTGCAATAATTCACTATTACAGATCCGATGAAACTTGTTTCGTTGAAATCCGAGAGGTGTCCAAAATGGCTAATTTCACTCGTTAATTAAAATACTTCCAATTTCTACTTATTCACTTTTAATTCAATTTTAAAAGTTAACAATCTTCATTCTTGTTTAAATAAAATTTAAATCAACTTTTGACATTATTTCATTCATATTAAATTCAGGATCCAATTATTTAAACAATTTCCAATATTAAATTTAAAAAAAAATTCAATTATCCAATAAATTTCGTTAGTAATTATTAAATTTGAAATGAATTTTAGTTATCAACAATTATTTTACTTTCATCTAAATAATTCAACATTTATTATTAAATTCATGCTATTGTTTATATACACATTCAATATATAAATATCATTTCAATACTTGTTTTCGCCAAAATCTTCGAAATTTGTTATTTCAAAATTTTATTCAAGTTCATATTAAATAAATTACATAAATAAATCATTAAGTTTTTATTTCTAACCATTTTTATTCAATAATCATATTAAATTTAATAATTTAAAATAGTTAAAAATACGGGTCGTTACAGGTACCAAGTCTCTTTCCAACTTTGTGAAATCAATTATTTTAAATATATTTTTAATAATGATTTTAATGTAAAGTTATCACCCATTTAAATTGCTTAAAGTTTATTACCATTTTAAATATGATATTTAAAGCATAATTAAGTAATTATCTTATTAAAGTTGTTTTTGAAGTAATTTAACGCTTTTAAATGATTGTTTAAAATCATTATTTTGTTAATGTGGTTTAAAGGTAAATTAAATGAAGAATGTATTAAATAATAACTTGTTTATTTAAAAAGGGGCTTTAAATAATCAATTGTTATCAAAGGAACTTTACAGATCAAAGTTTATTAAAGCAGTTTTGCTTTAAATAAGGGAAGTTTATAAAAGGAGTTTTATAAATTGAAAAGAGATCTTGAAATTTGGGAAGAAGTTTATCAATGGTTTTGGATATTTATAAAAGAAGTTTATAAATGGGTTTGGATATTGATAAAAGAAGTTTTATAAATAATTTTGGATTTTTATAAAAGATTTTTATAAATAAATTTGGAGATTTATAAAGTATTTTATAAATGGATTTGGAATTTAAGTAAAGGAGATTTCATAAATGAAAGAGATTTATTAAGGATTTATAGAAGTAAATTATGAAAGAATTTAAGATGGGATTTCCTTTAACCGACCTTCTTAATTTCGATGGTATGGACATTCGTTCCACACTTAACACCGAAAGAGTAGTGTTTGAGTTTGTCTTTATCTCCAATTTAAATAACATTTGTTTTATTCCTTCAATATGATTTTGAAATGAGAAATGTTTCACAATGTTTTGTGAATATACTTATGCCAGTGAGATAAGTATATGAATATTTCGATAAATATTTTGAAAAGAGATTTAATAAATGAAGATTTATTTTGAGACTTAGTGGTTGCTATAGGTAATTAAATCTCTGGATTGTTGTTTGTTTGTTATTTGATAGTTAAATAACCGATTATCAAATCTTGGCTAGTTTTGACTCAAGAAGTATGTGTTGTATATTTGAGTTCCCCAGTGAGGACTCGAATACTTATTGCCTACTTTTAAGGAATGGGGAATGAGTCAACCGGAAATATCGGTTGTTGGTTCGAAGAGACCGGGATCATGTATATTATCGGAAAACCACTTCGAACCAACATATGCGTTCAATGGAAGACATCTTGAAGATGATTGAAGATGGTGATCTTTGAAGTGCAAGAGCTACTTGCTACTAATCCTGAGGGTGATTCCAAAATGGATGTAGTAGAGGTAGTGCCTTCGATTTCGTTTAGACCCAGAACAAACTTGTATGGATGAATGCTGGTATTGCATTTCTGCCTGGAGGGCAGTCTTAGCATTCCAAGTGGAAATTGCTATAGGAAGGTAAATCGTTACCTCACGTGCCTTACACCCCGGTAATGGCTAAAACAGGGTTTGCTATAAGGGTATATGGGTCGCTCCCATTAGAGTATGCTTCGGGGTCTATGTATGCTTCGGGGTCCATTTTTGGTTGTTGATCATAACCTAGGGGTGATCATATTCGGTACTACCCAGTTAGGGGTAGGCCGATCTTGTCATGTGGGTTGTAAAGGTAATTGTAGCCTACAGTACATTTTATCTTAAGGGGTACTATTTCAGAAGGTGGTCCCTTACCTTTCCATTCGTTTGAATCTATTTTCCATACACGTGCCTTAGCCGTTTTTGATTGTATACCTATTATTGCTGTCATGTATACACATCATGTCTACTTGGTTATTAATACTATAAATAGTAGACATTACTATAATATCGTTAGAATTAAAAAAAAAATTGGTTATCGTAAGGTAAAAACCCATTCGTGTTTATGCGTGGCTTAGTCTTACAAGATTCCTTTTATTTTGTAAAAGATTTTCAAATGTACAAATCAATGTAATTCAATTGAACTTTCTTATGTTGGTTTACCGGACAGATCCGAGCGGTATTTTTTTATAGTGCTCGAGTCAATCCGAGCATATTTTCTAAATTTAGCAGGAGGCTTTGGAGATTTCAAGGGACAAGATGGTTCCTCCAAGGCGTATTCACGTATCTTATATTCATCCATTGCTTTGTTTTTCTTGATTTCTGTCGGTATTTTTTAGCAATTGTAAGACAAACTTTTATAACTGTCCATGTTGACAATAGGTTAGTTTAGTCTGATGTTGGGTATATATAAAGATGATTTCTTTTTGTAAAGGATTGTGTATATTATATATTTATCATCACAATGTGAGATTCTGTTCTCTCTTTCCTTTCTTCATCCCAAATGACTTGTCTTTCGGACACTTAAACAATCAGCATATGAATACCGAGAATGTATTATGTGTCGTCTTTAGGTGTAAGAAAGGAGGATTGTTACAACGTGATATCAGAGCTTAGGTTGAACGAACACCTAGGCTTTGGTGGGGTAAACTCATTTGACATAGGGTAAGTGAGACCCTAGAATGAGTCTGACCGTATATATATAAGCACATATTGGTTATTTTCATAATAAAAATTTATATTGTGTTAATTTATCTATTAGCTGGCTTATGGATTCTGGTCAATACGAGTAGCTAATGTCATTGATAGGGATCTCTAAACACTTGGACAAGGAAAACCGACACAATATTATTTTAAAAGTGGTAAATGAAATAACTTTACCTAGGAATATATTTTATACATAAAGGAATGATTTTCAAAAATAATATATAGTTATCTATGATGTGATTGTTTTTAGGAATTGATAATATTTAATTATTATCATGTAGGGTTTGTCTAGTGATGCTCGTCCAGTTTTGAGCAATGACTGTTGTTTGTTGATTTTCCTTTTTCCATCATAGGTTGGGTAGATAGAATTTGTTGGAACATTAAAACGAACACCTTGTGAATTAAGTTTCACAGTTTGACTATAAGGCATTCGATGGTATGTTGGGTTAAAATTGGGTTTTAATATAAGGTGTTTATTAAAAATAAATATTTTAGATGATTTTATATAAGGTTAATTTTATAAATCAGGATTATAAAATATATTTTGAAAGTAAGATGGATTTTCGGAGATTTTAAATCCCCGTGGCATTGGTAAAATTTTCAAATGATTCTTGGGAAAGAAGTAATAATTTTACTTAGAAATACTTTAAGATATAAATATTTTAAGAGGAAATTTAAGAGTAAGGTTTTTCTTTGGATAGTTCAGGGAATGAGACTTGATCTGTTTTGTGATAATCAAAATAATCTTCTAAGTGACAATCGGATGCTTGCTTAGCCGGATGTGGTAGTGCACTTAGTAAATTATTCTCTTTGTCATTGTACGATCAAAATGAGTTTGAATCGGAATGAATCCAAAAGAAGTGGATGATGAATATTTTGTTAAAAACTATTTAGTTGGAAATATACACATAATATTGTTTCAAAAGGGATTTGAAAAGAAAACGTTTTTTTTATGATTAACTAGTTCGAGTCACTAGAAAGTGACTAAAAATACGCAGGAGATTTGTTCGGATGGTAAACACTTCTTTTGAGTATTACCCTTCTTGGTAAAGGGATATGTGATACTATTTAGTAGTACCCGGTTTCTTGATATCATTTTGGAGTTACTCGAGCTATATGTATATTTTCTAAGGGTTAAAGAAAGTATCATTTCAAAAAAAATTTGAAGTTAAAACCGGGTATTTGTTTCAAAATAATATGGTATTTTGATTAAAGAGTAGGTTAATAAATGAAGATAAAATTGAATTAATTTAATAAAAAGGTTTGATGAACTTTGTTTTATTAAGCTGTATCTTTTGATTTTAATATCTAGGAAGTTAAAAATTATATTGATGTTAATTGGACGACTAATAAACATTTTTTTTACCCCAGAGTGGCTAAAGAAAAGTAGATTCTAGGACGGAGTTTGGATAGCATCATCCTACTCTTCTTAGCTACTTTCTAGACCAAACAGGTAAAGAAGTAGTATTGGTCGACTCAGTTTTAAGACCTAAGATTTATTTTGAGCCTACATCTGAATAGTTAAAGTATAAATAGGATTTAAAATCAGATGTTTTTATATACTCTTAGGATGTAGGAGAGTATTATGCAAGTTAGTAAATTAAAATGATTTTATGAAAAGTTTCACAAATAAGTTATATCAGTTAAAAAAATGCTTGAACCTAAGTAGAAGTTGTTATGAAAAGTTTTCATAAATATGTGTGGGAGGGTAAAAAGTTGTTGGGTAAATAGGAACCTTTAGATGAGTATATAAGCTATACATAGATCATGTTCCCTTCTCACATAGTTCTTGATCCAAAATTCGAGTACATGACTTGAGGTGTTTCAAACGTTTCTAATAAGGATTTATCCCTCAATTTTTGAAGGCGAACATTGGTTAAGGGTTCATAATATGGAACCGAAGTTTTCTATCATAGTATATGGCTTTATAGGGAGAATGGAGGTTTCTAATTAAGAAGCCGGATCAAAGTCCGCACTAGGGAGTCGGGTGAGTGATACTAGTTCGAAAATAAAGCTATGCACTAGTGTGAGTGATCAAATTAGATTTCATGTGTAGATGATCTATGCACATCTTATGCACATCTTAGGGTTATGGTAAAATTTCGGGGTCGAAATTATTTTAAGGGGGGAGAGCGTAACGACCTAAAATTTTACCACTTTGATTTACAAATATTTAATTAATTTTAAATATTCAAATAATAGGTTTTATAATTAAAATAAAACTCTTTTAAATAATAACTACTGATGGTGAAATAGTTTTTTAAATTAGTTTACAAAAATAATTAGTTCGAAGAAAAATCGAAAATGTGATCGGAATTCATTTTCCGAATTTTCTACTTTTCATCGGATAAAAGTTGTCAAAAACATTATGAACTCTATTGTAAATATGTACGTATATGTATGTTTATAAATAAAGTTAGGTTTATATGAGTGTATATGCATATATACTTAAGTATATAAGTTGATATGACTTTTTATGAAGTTTAAAATAAAATGAAACATGTCATAACATGTTTAAACATAAGTACATTTAGCATTTAATACATGTTGGCTCAAAAACAAGAAGGGAGGACAAGATTTCGTGGGAAATGAGGTGGAGGAAGACAAGCATGATGATTTGGCACTAATGTAGTGGAGGGTAGGTACTTTGAGGCTATTTTGATAATTCACCTTATGTATTTTATATAAAATAATTTTCCTAATTCTCTTCCATCCTTATTTTCCATTATATTTTCATTTCAAAAGCTTTCCTCCTTCCATAAGCTCTTAGAAACTCTCTAAAGGCTTCCTAAGTTCAAATTAAAAAATATCCATTCATTCTCACTTCCTCCTCAAAACAAAAACAATAAAGTTAGTCCATTTCTCATCTATACCTTCTAACCAACCAAAGCAAGGCCATTTTCCCACAAACACAACCGTGGCCAAGCCATGTATACCCTTGGCCAAAAATACTTTGGCCTTTAAAGCCACCAAATCTTCACCTTGTCAAGTTAAAAGCGTGGATCTAGATCATTTGCAAAAGTTAGTAAAAGCCAGGTTAGTTTTGGTTAGCTTTAGGTGAGAAAGCTTGCTCTTTTATTTGAAGTTTATAACTTTAATCATGTTGTATCTTAATTGTTAAATCATTTACTTGGTTGGTGAATATGTTTGATTTGGATGTTCATAAGTATGCTTGTATGTAATGTTAGGTTAGACTTGAATTTTAAGTTGAAATGTTGTAAATGATGGAAAGTTTCAACCTTGCTTATAGCATGTTAGTATAACTTGTAAATGGATGTTATAAACTTGTGTTAGTATGTGTATACTAAAATGAGGTGGCACTTAAAGCTGTTGTTCTTGGGATATCAAGACCCTTGGTTCAAAAGTGATTTCACTTAAGTTTTGTGTTTGAAAATTTTACGAGTTTAGATTTTAATTTAGTTTTGAAAACCCTTACCTTTATTTTCAAACTATATTCAACGTTTGTAAAAGTGGTTAAAGTATAAAAGTTAAGAATTTTGAAGCTATTTAATATAACAATCAAGTTTTGAAATTACGGGTCATATAGCGATTGTCGCTATATGTGCAGTTCGTAAAATCGAACTATTTTCGAAATCTAAAAGTGTTTTCAACTTAAATATTTTGAATAGTATTTTCAAAACATATTTTAAGTAATAATTAATAATTAATTATTTAATTTTGTATTTAATAAGTGTTAAACTAAATAATTAAGTAAGGTAATTAGTACTTAATCATTAGTTAACTAAAGTAATTAGTACTTAAGTACTAATAAAGTAAATTAATTATAATTAGTTAATTAATATAAGGTTAATTATTATTTAATTGATTACTTAAGGATTAATTATTATTTAAAAAAGATTAATTATTAACTGATTATTTATTTTAAAAGGGGTTTAATTATTTAATAAATACTAATTACGTAAAGATTTAATTAAAGACTTAATTAAGAATTAATTATTTTAAATAAAGGTTTAAATTATTGTTTAATTATTAATTAAGGACTAATCATTTATTTAAAAAGTTAATCATTGTTTAATTATTGAATTTTTTACTTAAAGGATAATTATTATTTAATTATTTAGTTTAAAAGTTAATCATTGTTTAATTATTAACTAAAGGTTTAATTTCTGTTAAAGGAAAGTTTTAAATGTTATTTAATTATTAAATAAAGTTTAAATGTTTAAATGACTTAAGATCGGTTTTATTTAAAGTAACTTCATTTTTTAAGGATGTTTTTAAATCCAAGGGATTTCTTTCTCGATTATCCTTAAGTAACCTCAAATGAACATGAAACCCAATGACATCTGTTTAGCAGAATAAACCTACGTTCTACTAAATAAATTGTATTTGACATCTGTGTGGTAGAATAAATCACAGTTCTGCTATAATTCACAAAGTAATGTATGTTGACATTTATTTAAGTAGAATAAAAACCCGCTATTATATTAACTTAGACATGTGTTTAGTAGAACGATTCCCTATCTGATATTATTATAACTTGGAAACTTCCTATATGCATATCGATGGTTATTGGTAGATCTTTTTACATCTCTGCTTGTTATGTAAATACCCATTTTATAACTGGAAAGTTAAACTGAATTAAATGAGAACTATTGTGGTCACTAAGCATCGTTTTGACTTTGTGAAATCAATTATTTTAAACATATTTTTAATAATGACCTTAAAGTAAAGTTATTACCCATTTAAATTTCTTAAAGTTTATTATCATTTTAGATATGACATTTAAGGGATAATTAAGTAATTATTTTATGAAAGGTGTTTTTGAAGTAATTTAATACCTTTTAAATGATTGTTTAAAATCATTATTTTGTTAATGTGGTTTAAAGATAAATTAAATGAATGATGTTTTAAATAATAACTTGTTTATTTGAAAAGGGGCTTTAAATAATCGACTGTTATCAAAGGAACTTTATTGATTAAAGTTTATTAAAGCAGTTTTGTTTTAAATAAGGTAAGTTTATAAAAGGAGTTTTATAAATTGAAAAGAGATCTTGAAATTTTGGAAGAAGTTTATAAATGGTTTTGGATATTTATAAAAGAAGTTTATAAATGGTTTTAAATATTTATGAAAGAAATTTTATAAATAATTTTGGGTACTTATAAAAGAATTTTATAAATAAACTTAGAGATTTATAAAGTATTTTATAAATGGTTTTGGAATTTAAGTGAAGAAAATTTCATAAATGAAAGAGATTTATGAAAAGGATTTATAGAAGTAAATTATAAAAGAATTTGAGATGGGATTTCCTTTAACCGAACTTTTTAATATTGGTGGTATGGACATTCGTTCCATACTTAACACCAAAGGAATAGTATTTGAGGTTATCTTTATCTTCAATTTAAATAACATTTGTTTTAATCCTTTTAATATGATTTTGAAATAAGAAATGTTTCATAATGTTTTGTGAATATACTTATGCCAGTGAGATAAGTATATGAATATTTTGGAAAGACACTTAATAAATGAAAGATTTGTTATGAAGCTTAGGGGTTGTTATGGATAATTAAATCTGTGGATTTTTGTTTGTTTGTTTTCTGATAGTTAAATAACAGACTATCAAATCTTGGCCAGTTTTAACTCAGGAAGTATGTAGTGTTATTCGAGTTCCATAATGTGGACTCGAACACTTGATGCATACTTCTGAAAGAATCGGGAATGGGTCAAATGGAAATTAACGGTTATTGGTTCGGAGAAATCGAGATCGGATATGTTATCCGAAAATTACTTCGAACCTACATATGCATTCGAATGGAAGACGTCTTAAAGATGATTGAAGACGGTGCTCTTTGCAGTGCAAGGGCTACTTGCTACTACTCCTAACGATGATTCCAAATGGATGTACTAGAGTTAGTGCTATCGGTTTCATTCAGATCCAGAATGAACTTGTATGGTCGAATGCTGGCATTGCATTTCTACCAGGAGGGCAGTTTTAGCATTCCAAGTGGGAATTGTTATGGGAAGATAAATCGTTTCCTCATAAGCCTCACACCTCGGTAATGGCTAAAATAGGGTTTGCCTCAAGTTTATGTGGATCGCTCCCATTAGGGTATGATCATTACCTTATCTAGAATCGATATCTATGTATGCTTCGAGGCCCTTTTTTGGTTGTTGATCACAACCTAGGGTTGATCATATTCGATACCGTCCCGTTAGGGGTTGGCTTGTCTTGTCATGCGGGTTGCAAAGGTAACTGCAACCCACGGTACATTTTATCTAGGGTGTACTATTTTAAAAAGGTTGTCCTTTACCTTGCCATTTGTTGGAATCCATTTTCCATATACGTGCCTTAGCGGTTTTTGATTGTATACCTATTATTGCTGTCATGTGTTTGCATCACAGCCACTTGGTTATTAATACTTCAAATAGAAGACATTATTATAATATCACTGGAATTTAAGATTAAATGGTTTGGTTATCGTAAGGTAAAAACCCATCAGTGTTTATGTGTGGTCATGCGAGACACTTTTTATTTTGAAAAAGGTTTTTAAAAGTACAAATCAGTGTGATTCAATT
Source organism: Allium fistulosum (assembly GCA_030737815.1). Lineage (NCBI taxonomy): Eukaryota > Viridiplantae > Streptophyta > Magnoliopsida > Asparagales > Amaryllidaceae > Allium > Allium fistulosum. The sequence continues at coordinate 1,137,968,634 of CM060904.1, forward strand.
GAGCTTTCTCACGCTAGTTTATCAGACTGATCTAGAAGTTATTTCTTATAATACTCGAGTCAGCCTAATCGTATTTTCCAGATTTAGCTGGAGGCTTTGGAGCTTTCAGGAACTAGCTGGATCCTCTAAAACGCATTTATGTATCTTATATTCTTTCGTTGTTTTGTTATTCTCGATTTCTGTCTATATTTTTCAGCAATTATAAGGACAGCTGTTATGACTGTTCAAGCTGATAATAGTTTAGTGTACTCTGATGTTGTGTATATAATAAAGAAGATTTCTTTTTGTAAAGGATTGTGTATATTATATATTTAACGTCACAGTATGAGATTCTATTATGTCTTTCCTTTTTTTAACCCCAAATGACCTGTCTTTCGAACACTGAAATGATCGGCACATGAATACCGGTGATGTATTAAGTGTCGCCTTTGGGTGTAAGAAAGGCGGATTGTTACAGGATTCGTACTTTCTTTAGCTTTAATACCACTAACATATACTGAATGTTTTCAATTATTGACCAGACTCAAATTTGCATAATACGATTGTCATAAGACCCATTGGTTTCCTTTTATACATCCTTCCCCATTCTTTGTAGGGAATTTCAGAAGTAAAAGAAATAAATAACGGTAAATAAACTTAAATACTATAAATAAACTGTAAATAAATAAAAAAGCCATGCTTAACAGTAATAAATTATAATTAACAGAAATAAACTAAAATTATTGAAACGAATAGATGAGAGGAAATCGACTGAAAATAATTCTAAAAACTGTAAATAAACTACTGAAAAGGCTATTCCAGAAATCGTAGTAAAACAACAACTATTGGAAACCCTATTCATTTAAATTACTTAAAGAAATCTTTGAAATAATTACGATCACTCACCTCCGGTCCTAAGCTCTTCCTTTGGTCTTCCCGCATCCACTTGGACTTGTAAAATAATTTAATTTATAACGATTTTCTCCTTTGAAAAAATAATTCCAATTAGGGTCCTTCCTAGAAAGGTGAACAAAACTGGAGAAAACCTAGAATGAGAAAAAGTGTTAGGTCTAGGGGTCTATTTATAGGGGTAGACGTGGATCTCGGAACATTGGATTTGAAGATTGAATAGGATGCATCCACGTCATTGGATGAATAGGAGCCATCGGATGCAAAAATAGATGGACCGGATTGGTCAGAAGAATGCAAAACACGTCAGTCGGTTAAAAAAAATCGCACCCTTATTCGAACGAACGAACAATCATTCGTTCGGCCCCAAAATACAAGCGGGTCGACCGAGCAGTCGACCGCCTGGTGCCCGGGTCGACCGGCCGATCGACCTGCCTATATATATATATATTTCTGGTTATTTTGTTTATTTTATAACTTGGTCATATTATATCAGTTTCTGACGTTATATATATGGAAATTGACCAAAAAATTACCACGAACACAATAGTGCAACTTCCGTGGCTTAATTCTGGTAATTTCACAAAGTTATTTTATTATATAATTAATTAACGAATTAATTATTAAGAGTTAAATTTCGGGTTGTTACATACTTAGATCCTTAAAATGGATATTTTGAAGGATAAGTAATGGAGTCTTTTGAAGAAAAGAAAAGGTAGTTTATTAGATAAATGATGTTTACTAATAAAGGAGTTTTAATTAATAAAAAGGATTAATTAAATGAAAGGGAGTAAGAGTTACTTAAGTAACTTAGGCTTGTTTCTGTTTTGGATGATGATAGTGTTTTGTATGTTTATTTGTTTATGGAAAATAACCTAGACTTGGTTTCTATTTATAAACATTTATCTTGTACCAGATGGTCGATCAGTTGAGTATCAAAATTGACCAAATATAACTTTGGGAATGGGTGCTATATGGTACAGTTATCTTTAGAGATGTTATACTGTACGTATAAACTCGTCTTGCTCTTCTAGGACAAATAATAAGGAAATTCGTCCACTTAAACGGTTAGAAAGACATCTCTGCTCATATGTGTTATCTTTTAATTTCTGAAAGATAGGGGTTGAGTTTATCGAAAATTCATCTATTGGTTTTAAAGAGTCCAGTAGTGAGAAGTGTGTACTTATATGAGATGGTTTGAACCTAAAACCACTTCAAAACCATATAAGTGATCTATGTTTTAGAAGAAGTTAAGAAATGGAATGTTATAGAGTTTAACTGTCAATTCTAAGGTTAAGTCCGAAGGAAAGGTCAGCGTTAACATTTTGAATGATGCTATCATGTAAGACTATCTATCTTGAGGAGTACTCTAAAAGAGAGGACATCATTAACATTCGTCGAAAGACTTATGCAGGGAACCTATGTGGAGTTTTGTGATCCGTTCAAGGTGCTCGAATCCATGTAGTAGTTCGCAATGTATTCGAGATGGAGGAATCCATTTGGGGATTTGTGTTTTGTTCGAGTGATGAAGACTCGTGTGTGAGATGCCAAACATAGCCTCGACATCGGTAAAATGATAGAAAATAAAGAAGGGGCATAGCCGGGGGTTTAGCAACCTCAATGGTATATCAACTCCATCTCTAGAGATGCTTATCGATTGTTGCTAGCGGGAGTTGGTATGGCTTGGGTTACACACTAAGGGTGGTCCAGTTATGTTTACCTTAGAGTATATCCCATCTAGAGGTATACGTTGCGTGAAAGGTAGTTTCTGATCATTTCTATATAGTTTGGATTCGGTATCCCCGATGAGATATCCGTGGAAAATCCATTTTGCGAACGTGCCTTAGCGGTATTGATCGTATACCTATATGGCGTTCACACAATAACCATTTGATATAACTTATGTGCTACACTGTAGACATTATCTATCGTATCACCATATGTTAAACTTAACGAATGATTAGTTTTTTTGAGGGGAAATATAATTTGGGAATTCGTCCGACCTTATTAGTTACTGTTACATGTCATACATAATTCTTGAGTTTTTCACACTGGTTTACAAGATTGATCCGGGTGTTATCTTTTTATAAGGCTCGGGTCAGCCCCTTATATATTTCCAGATTTAACCATGGACGATTTGGAGCCTCTGGAGATGAGGTGGATGATTTCCTACTGTAGTATTTATTTCTGTTGCATTACTATTATATCATTAGCATTTGCAAGGACAGGTTGTTATAACTGTCCAGGCTGACTACAGTAACTTTGAAAAAATTTATATCTTAGAATGTCAGTTTATACTATCTTTTGATATTATATATGATTGTTCCATTGCGAGATTCTGATATTGTGTTCCTCCTTCCTTGTTCTATTTCTTCTTTTATGTAACCCTAATAATTCGTCTTTCTGGCACTTGGGTGCTCGGAAAGTGAATGGTGTTGATGCATTAGTTTCAACATTTTAGGGTCAAAAAGATGAGTGGTTGCATGATGTACCAAATGTACCAAATGCATTCTGTTGGATTGTCATTTTCAAGACTTATTAAACCAAATAATAAATAATAGTTAATTGGATTTATTTTAGAAGTACAAGTTTTTGAACACTTAATTAATTGGGGCATTTCACCAGAAGGACAAACTTTATAGTGGAATTAGTTTCTAGAACACACATTCAAAGAAATTACTTTCAAGGCCAAAATCAACAGAACAATTACTTTCATGGACATAATTTCATAAGCTTTTAGGCCCAAGAAACTAATTATTTTATGTTTTGTCCTTGAAAGTAATTATTTCACTTGTGTATCCTACAAACTAATTCAACTTGCTAAAGAGGCCCTTGTGGCTAATTTCCACTAATTAAATTTATCTATGGTAAAACATTGTAGGATTTAAATAATTATAGAAACTATCAAATGTTGATTTTTGAATGTAAAAGGACAATGGATATAATTAATAGAATTTTGTAATAATTATAATAACCATAAATTGTAGGTATTTGAAATTAAAATATCTATAGAAAATGAAGAACAAATCTGGAAATCCTTGGAATTAATAGAAGAACATGAAATTCTTCTAGCTTACTATTATTTAATAGATTCTAAAGGCCACAATCGAATTAGCATTACATTAAATGTGTTTTAAACGGTAACTTCGTATAAATAAGTTAATCAATAAAAAAAATCAACTTTTATAATTAATTGTAAATCAGGTTTCCCCCTCGTTCTTTTTTCTCTAAATCACAAATTTTATTGTATTCTCAACATACGTAAAATATATAGGTAACAATTAAAACCGAAAATGAAAATTCAAAATTTGATGTTTTTCCTAAATAATGCCTAATCCAAATAATAATAATTCCCCAATCTACGGGGTAGAGGGAGTGGCAACCCTCTCATCGTACTTGATTAAATAGTCTATACTATGGGGTCGAGAGGAATCACCCGCTTATAGGGGTCGAGAGAGCAACAACCTGTTATTCGCAACTACCGGAAGTGTTACGAAACCAAATTGTAACTTCAGCAACAGTTACAAAATAATGCAGAAATAGTAACGGCAAAAATTATCACTAATTTGTCAATTAATTTTGAGAAACTGTAACACCAAAAAACGTGACTAGGTCTGTCTGAAAATGTATTACCGATTAAAGTGTCCGAGTCCAGTAGAAACTGTTTCCTTGAAACAATATTGCCGCCGTACGTAGTTCACGGATGTTAGCAATTTGTTTCCCAGGATGAAACGGACCAGCCCCGCCGAGTGTTGGTTGCAGACGGAGCGCCGACGAATTGAAGAGATTATCGAACTGTGAACAGAGTTCTGGGAAGAGGAAGAGAATGAAGAAACAAATTAATTATCAGTCATTAATCTCGTTTTGTGGGCCCCTATATATAGGCTGGAGGAGGTGCCTATTTGGAGCGGTCGTGACTGTTGGAAAGGTTGCGACCCTATATATAGTTTCAGCGCAGCAGGCCCGAGTGGCAGATGGAGGCCCATCAAATCACGAGACCCCAAGAGCCCCAAGGCCCAATCTTTAACATTTTAATATTAATATGAGTCCCTAAGCCCACTTGCCACAAGTCTTCATGTCTCCTTCTTCTTTTCTTTTGATTTAGTATATTGAGTTGTAGTATATATGGTGGTATTGAAACAAATATTCCACTATGTGGGACTTTGTTTCAAGACACACAATACCAAACTATTATTCTCTTCCATAAACACTTTCTCATTCATTTTGTTAACAATCCCCCACATGAATGAGTAGTTGTTCATAGTTTCACGAGACATTTATCGTATCGGTTAAAGTAGCACAGGGGCCTTGAACTTTCCTAGTGTTTACCTATTTGGATTACAGGCGAATCAATAGACATAGAATGTCCTTGAACTGTAAGCCTTTTGTGTAATTCTACAATAGATAACACACGACAAATGTTTCTTATAATCCTTCGTTCTCTGTATGTGTTCGTTTTTGCCTTGAACACCAGCCTGGTCTTATAAGTGCTTAGAGAATTAGGCCTCATAATTCTCTTTGAAGCGGCGCCTTCGCACTTACGTAGGTGATTCTGTAAAGGGTATTCACAATTCCTCAAGTACAGTCATCATTAAAAGTATCAATACTTATCCTATTTTCCAACAAATAAAGCACTGACTTATCATAGGATGGTTTGAGTGTAACAGTGCTATCAAGTTTCTCTTAAACTTAGTTGTCCCTTTGAACCTAGATTTTGGGATCTCCAGTCAACTAGGTGGGGTTTCCATTTTAGAAAAACTTTTAGTTTATGGGCCTTAACCCCATTCCCATCGATAAGATTTGAACTTTCTCTCTTGGTAAGCCTTTTGTTAGTGGATCCGCTATGTTATCTTTAGACCTTATGTAGTCTATAGTGATAACTCCATTAGAGAGAAGTTGTCTTTTTGTTTTATGACGAATATGCCTAGATTTACCATTGTATAGTGTACTATTTGCTCTTCCAATTGCTGATTGACTATCGCAATGTATACATATTGGAGGCACAGGTTTGCTCCAATTTGGAATATCTTCCAAGAAACTTCGAAGTCAGTCTGCTTCTTCTGCGGTCTTATCTAGTGCAATAAACTCTGATTCCATCGTAGATCTAGCTATACAAGTCTGTTTGGATGATTTCCATGATATTGCTCCATTTCCTAATGTGAACACATATCCAATTGTAGATTTTATATCATGTGATCCAGTTATCCAATTTGCATCACTGTATCCTTCCACTGTTGAAGGATAGTTTGTATAGTGTAGACCATAGTTCTGTGTATACTTTAGGTATCCTAGAACTTTGATTATCGCTTTCCAATTATGTTTACCAGGATTGCTGGTAAATCTACTCAGCTTACTTACAGCGTATGCGATGTCTGGCCTAGTGCAGTTCATAACATACATGATACTTCCTAGTATACGAGAGTATTCAAGCTGGTAGATGCCATCACCAGTGTTCTTCACCCAATTTTGGTTCATATCTACTGGTGATTTTGCAATAGTTATATTATATTGCTTGAATTTTTCAAGTATCTTGGCGATGTATTGTGATTGGGATAATGCATATCCCTGTGGTGTTCTCAAAATTTTGACGCCCAGTATCACATCAGCCAGTCCTAGGTCTTTCATATCGAATCTAGAGGATAACATTTCCTTTGTAGATGTTATTATGGCCTTTTTATTTCCTACGATCAACAGGTCATCAACATAAAGACAAACAATGACATATCCTAAATGTGTGTGTTTCATATAGACACATTTACCTGATTCATTTATTGTGAATCCAATTGATAACATAGTTTCATCAAATTTCTCATGCCATTGTTTTGGAGCTTGTTTAAGGCCATAAAGCGACTTTACTAATTTTCATACTTTATTTTCCTTTCCATAGCTCAGAAACCCTTCAGGTTGCTTCATATATATTTCTTCCTCTAGTTCACCATTCAAAAATGCAGTTTTTACATCCATTTGATGTATTTCTAAATCAAGTATGGATGTGATTGCAATAAGCATCCTAATTGATGTTATCCTTGTCACTGGTGAATATGTACCAAAATAGTCCAGTTCTTCCTTTTGTTTGAATCCTTGGACTACAAGACGAGCTTTGTACTTGTCTATTGAACCATCAGGTTTCAATTTCTTTTTAAATATCCATTTATTACCTAAGGTCTTGCATCCTTGAGGTAAATCAACTAACTCCCATGTATGATTAGCCATAATGGATTCTATCTCATTGTTAATAGCCTCTTTCTAGTAAGGGGCATCGCTGGAGGACATAGCTTGTTTGTATGTTAATGGATCATCTTCTAACATAAAGGTATAGAAATCTGGTCCAAAGGTTTTTGAGGTTCTAGACCTTTTACTTCTTCTTGGTTCCTCCACTTGTTGATCAGCACTAATTTGCTGAAGGTTATCTTCAGCATCCTCAAGAGAATTGGAGATTTCATCTTCCCTTTGTCTCTTATGAGTATCACTGTCAGTGCCCTGCTTTAAAGGGAATATATGTTCGAAAAATCTTGCATTTCTCGACTCAATGATGGTATTTTCATGAATATCATCAATTCCAGATTTGTGCACTAAAAATCGATAAGCAGCACTGTTTTGTGCATATCCAATGAATACACAATCAATTGTTTTTTGTCCTATCTTGACCTTCTTTGGTTTAGGTATCTTGATGTGCACGTAAATGTGCATATATTTACATCCATATTTTATCTCTTTTTTTAAAATAAACATCATATTTGGGCATTTTTACATGTTAAAACCAAAAATCGATTATCTTCAAACCATCATATTTTCATCTTCATTCAGGGGCAAAATGGTCATTTGTGTGCATGTGTTAGTTTATGAATTTTTACTTGGACAATTTTTATGATTTTTATAGGATATTTTGGTGCTTATGGAAGTGGGATTCATGATGACATATGCATGCACAAGGAAATACAAAGGAATGAAGAGGAAATAATTCAAGTTCAAGATCATGCAGGACTCCACCCACTTACCTAAATATACAATTATGAGCTAATGGACAACTAAGTGGAGGTTAAAGCTTCATGCACTTTTAATGAGGGATTAATTAGTGGCTAATGGTTACTTGGTGGCCACACTTCCTAAAGGGAATTTTGGGAAGCACCCTAAAAATGGAATTAGGGTTTTATGCATGTTTAAATAGCCCACTTGTGTACATGAAAAGATCATCTAATCTTTCATTTTACTTAGGAAATTAAGAGATCAAATTGTAAGCTCAATGTTCTATGAAATAAAAATGGCTTCCAAGCCTCTTTCTTCTCTCTTTTCTACATGCTTTTCTTTGTTTTATTGTTAATGTTTATTTCTATGCTCTCTTTCCTTTAATGTTCATAGCTTAGATTTACATTTATGCAAGTAGTGTGGCTTTAATTTTTATGCAATTAGTTACTAGTTAATCTCTCTTTCCTCCTTTGCTTAGTTTTCATTTCCTTGCTCTTTCATGTTGAAATTTACAAGTGTTGCTTCAATGCCACAAATGAGTAGCTAAACCCTTCAATTTAGGGGTAATGAAGCTCTCAAATATTATGTAATTTCAACATTTCTATGATTTATGATCTCTTTGTCTATGCTTCATGAAAGTAAATTTTGATGCAAGTTTATACAAGTGGGTTTGATAGCTTATGTTGCTTTTGCAAATGAGCTATTCTTATTCAACATAAACACAAGTTGCATCATCATTTGCTAATCCATTTTTGATTTTGAAATGAAAGTAAAAATGAAATTTGATGATCTATATTACTAGTTACAATAGTAAATAGATCATACTTAAAATAACTTTTGCTTTGGCTTCATTTTCATGAGAATTATAAGTGGTATAATTGTTGTATTATAGTTTGATGGTTTGAGTTATGTTAATTAATAACATAAACAAACCATACTTATGATAAATGCAACACTTATTTCACTTAATATCAAAGTTAGAGATCATAAATTCTATGTTTGTTGATTTACAAAAATATTAGAGTGGATTTGCCTCTAAATTGTTCTCTAGTTTAATAGTTTTTAAATCACATTTTAATTTTAGCTTTAGCTTTTTTTTTGTAGTTAACAACTTCATCTCTCTTTGGTCTAATTTGATTGAATAGATTTTTAATCTCTCACAATTCCCTGCGGATCGACCCGTATTTGCCACGTACTACAAAGTGTACGCCGTGCGCTTGCGGTAAATTTTAATCTAAATTCGTTCGACGGTTTTCTAAACCGATAGAATTTCCGTCGACGAACAAGTTTTTGGCGCCGTTGCCGGGGAGTTGTTATGATTTTTAATTTCTATTCTTCGAATTATTTGTTGTTTGGTTTTTGTGTGTTTTTATTTTGTGTGTGTTTGCATTTAAAAAAAAAATTTGTCTGTTTGATTTTTGTGTGCATTTGTTTGTGTGTTTATTGTTCTAGTTTCCTTCTCCATTTGCATTGCATTTGTATTCCAAAAAAAACATTTTATTTCATTTTCTATTGTACAAACTTGCATTTCATTTTACATTTCATTACATTGCATAGCATTTTATTTACATTCAACCTGCTACTATCATTTCCACCTTACTGTTAACTTCCACTGCCCTCTGTTAACATCCTCTGCCTCAACTTGCATCAGTGCACAGACATCTCATTTATGCAACCAAAACCATCCACAAAACAACATTCACTTCTACGACAACAAACTTCATGACAGCAGCCTTCAATCCTTCTACTGCCATAATCCCCACGTCTCTGTCGACCTTCAGACCACCTCTACATTGCAGTTCAACAAACTCATTATCCCAAAATAGAACCACCACAACCACTACTATCAAACAACAATCACACCATTTCATTGCTGTGCATTTCTACTGCCTTCATACCCCTTCTTACCACCAATACCACCTGAAGCGGCTGCTGCTTCAACCAACTACCCTCCATAACACCACTACCAAAACTGCCACCCAACATGCACACTTCTGTGCAGCAACAAAATACCACACTCCTCACATACATCCACAAACTTGCCTCTGTCACCATTCACACTTCATATCACATACATCCACAAACTATCAACAACATTGTCCAAACAAATCATCCTCACTGCTTGCTAAACAATCCCCGAGCACCACCTTTCTACTGAATCGCAACTACTCCCCTACCTTTTCAACTTCACCGAATAACATTCCGACCACTTGCATCACAATACCCAAAACTGTCACTTCCATTCGATTGCTTACAACCCCTGTCACGACAGTATACCCTCAAACTCCCCATTGTTCTTCCTCCAACTTCTGTCTTTGCTCTGTGCATATATCAAACTGCCTGTTGTTACACTTAATAACCATTCATCTCTGGCCATTCACTTCTGCCCTTCACAACCTCCACATTCATACATTCATAACAACTTCAAAACATTTCAAAACAATTCATACCTATCACATCACTGCCACTTTCAAACATCACACTACCCCGCTGTCAAAACTGTCACTGCACACCTCCTCTTCACTTCAGTTCAAACCCCATCACCAAGACCATCAAACTGTCATAAATCACTGATCAACTACAATCAGTCAAACCACAAACCAACCCAACAGCCTCTAACTATCAACAAGTATACGAGCATTGCCACCACATCCATCTACACAATAGCCATATACTTCTGCAACATCAATTTTTGCTGCCTGATCACTAAAAGCATCAACTACTCCAAGCATTCAACCCAACTACAAACTCAACATTTACAAACATCAACAATTCCATTCACTGTCTTCACTAATCCTAGCAGCAACACTCACTTCAGACTCATTGCCAAAACTTCTTCAGCCACCACACCAGTCAAACAACAACCGCCCTTTGCCTTGCAACTACCACCAAAACTCCACCACAACTGCCCACGCTTCTGCCTTGAACACAACCCACAGCAGTTCTACCAATAACGTTCATTTACCTGTACAAGACTTCAACTTCTTGAACATACAACAAATTATGCCTCAACCATCACCTCAAAACCCAATTCGAACAACGTCTAACCCGAACCACTTCACTGCTCCTCGATCTCGAACACAACAATTATAATTACAAATTATAATTAACAGAAATAAACTAATTATTTTCAGAAGGTACGTAGAAATGCTCTACACACTTTGGGTAATTTGGCAGTGAAAGGAATATCAGTCACGGCTTTATGTTTATTTTGTTCATCTGCGGTTGAGGATATACATCATTTATTCTTTAGATGTGCCTTCACTCGATTCTTATGGTCTAAAATAAAGATAAGAGGTGGATATGGATCTCCTCATATAGACAGTAAGCTTGAATGGATGAGCATATATAAAGCAACAAGATGGAAGCGGTCAACTACATATGAGATCTTAATATTGCTTAAAGTAATGGTCACAGAAATTTGGAATGAAAGGAACCAGAGAATATTCACCTATAAGTGCAAGAATCGTATGCAGATATATTATCAGATATGCAGTAAAATTCTCTGTGTTATCCTTGTCTTCCTACCACTTTGATGCAGATACACTAGCTAAGTGGTCCTAGCTTGTATGATGTGTCTTTCTTCTCATCATGTCTTTCTTTTATTCTTTTTTCATGTCATCCTTGCTATCTTGTATCTCATTTATATTATAAGTTCTGCTTATTGATATATATATATATGGTAGGGGCCATTTAACCCCACCGGCTTTGCCAAAAAAAGTTCAAACTTTTTAAGTCAATTTAATTTCAATAATTCAAGTCACATGTAGATTTTTACTTCACATTTCAAAATAAATTCTTAAAACAATTTCTTTTCCAATTTCGATTTCAACCTTTCAAGACTTGAATTCGAAAAATATTCGATTCTCATAAATTCAATTTTTATTCCTTTAAATCAAAATCATTAATAGATTCAAATTCAGGAATTTAGACCCAATTAATTTAACCAATTCGGTGTTCATATATAATTTTCTATCCTATGGCCAAATGATCAGTTATTTCAATATTTAATTTCAAGGGTGGATATATATCATTTCAATCTAAATCAAAGTGTCATAGGTATATATCATTTCAACCTATTTCTTAATTTATTCAAATAATTCCAATAACAGTATATATACTGTCAGAAAATTTACAGGGTGATAACATGATATATAAAAATAAATAAACATCCAAATCATCTATAATATCAACCAATAGCAGCCATCACAATCAACATCCAAATCAGTCAAATATCAAAACAATTCACTGGTTATCAACATCAGATATCTAATTGGAAATTTAATTTCAATTTCAAATTGAACTATCAATTTAAATTAATATCAATTCAATTCAGGTGTTAATTTAAATTACCAAACAACAGTCAATAAAATTAAATTACTTCATAATTTCAATTTAACAAACATAAAAATAATGTAGTCATTCGTGAGCGTTTAAAACACTCACCATTATTTGAAACTGAAAATATTTCAGCATCAAATAAATTTCTATCCCATTCCATGTCGTATCCTTCGTCGATACGATCGCAACGCGACTCGTTTCACTCGAAACGGACCTCGTATGCAAAAGATATTAATTTATTAATATCGATATAATTAAAACATAATTAACTTAATTAATATAATTAACAATACACTAATTACCTTCGTTCACCGTCGTTCGTTCATCTCCCGGTCGAGACGCCTCTGCCTTCTTTCCAAACTGAAATCGCGACCTAATCTCGTTTATTATTATTTTTTTAATCGAACTATGATCGAGCGCCACCTCCACGTGGTGAGCCACCGCCGACCGCCTGCAGCCTCCACCTACCACTGCCGTGTGCGCACATGATCGACAACCCGAAAACCCTAACCGGTGATGAATGAGCGACCCAAGACAATGCCGCCGCCAGCCTCTCACGACATCTCCCACTAAAACCCCGCGCGCTGACCAGATGCCTCCCCAGCCATCGTCGAACCCCGCACTCGCGATTAGGTTTTTTTCTTTTTTTTCCTCTGATGGGCGCGATTTTAATGTGGAAGGGAGGTACAGGAGGAGACAAAAATATATGCGGCCTTGTACGAAATGTCGAGAGATGCTATGTAGATATATTATTATAATTAGAAATATCTGACTTATAACGTCCGAAATTCTCAAACTCCAAACGAGGCGTGCCGCCTGGCGTTCAATACATTATACCCCTATTTTGAACACATTAGAACTTGTTTCAGGAGCCAATTCCATCATATTTAGAAGTTAGCATTTCAAAAATCAATTTATTTTACTTAAATTCTGAAATTAAATTCTATGCGTTTCAAGCTCGCATGGCCAAATAATAAGTCCGATTGCTACGAAACTTGAAATCCTGCAATAATTCACTATTACGGATCCGATGAAACTTGTTTCGTTGAAATCCGAGAGGTGTCCAAAATGGCTAATTTCACTCGTTAATTAAAATACTTCCAATTTCTACTTATTCACTTTTAATTCAATTTTAAAAGTTAACAATCTTCATTCTTGTTTAAATAAAATTTAAATCAACTTTTGACATTATTTCATTCATATTAAATTCAGGATCCAATTATTTAAACAATTTCCAATATTAAATTTTAAAAAAATTCAATTATCCAATAAATTTCGTTAGTAATTATTAAATTTCAAATGAATTTTAGTTATCAACAATTATTTTACTTTCATCTAAATAATTCAACATTTATTATTAAATTCATGCTATTGTTTATATACACATTCAATATATAAATATCATTTCAATACTTGTTTTCGCCAAAATCTTCGAAATTTGTTATTTCAAAATTTTATTCAAGTTCATATTAAATAAATTACATAAATAAATCATTAAGTTTTTATTTCTAACCATTTTTATTCAATAATCATATTAAATTTAATAATTTAAAATAGTTAAAAATACGGGTCGTTACAGGTACCAAGTCTCTTTCCAACTTTGTGAAATCAATTATTTTAAATATATTTTTAATAATGATTTTAATGTAAAGTTATCACCCATTTAAATTGCTTAAAGTTTATTACCATTTTAAATATGATATTTAAAGCATAATTAAGTAATTATCTTATTAAAGTTGTTTTTGAAGTAATTTAACGCTTTTAAATGATTGTTTAAAATCATTATTTTGTTAATGTGGTTTAAAGGTAAATTAAATGAAGAATGTATTAAATAATAACTTGTTTATTTAAAAAGGGGCTTTAAATAATCAATTGTTATCAAAGGAACTTTACAGATCAAAGTTTATTAAAGCAGTTTTGCTTTAAATAAGGGAAGTTTATAAAAGGAGTTTTATAAATTGAAAAGAGATCTTGAAATTTGGGAAGAAGTTTATCAATGGTTTTGGATATTTATAAAAGAAGTTTATAAATGGGTTTGGATATTGATAAAAGAAGTTTTATAAATAATTTTGGATTTTTATAAAAGATTTTTATAAATAAATTTGGAGATTTATAAAGTATTTTATAAATGGATTTGGAATTTAAGTAAAGGAGATTTCATAAATGAAAGAGATTTATTAAGGATTTATAGAAGTAAATTATGAAAGAATTTGAGATGGGATTTCCTTTAACCGACCTTCTTAATTTCGATGGTATGGACATTCGTTCCACACTTAACACCGAAAGAGTAGTGTTTGAGTTTGTCTTTATCTCCAATTTAAATAACATTTGTTTTATTCCTTCAATATGATTTTGAAATGAGAAATGTTTCACAATGTTTTGTGAATATACTTATGCCAGTGAGATAAGTATATGAATATTTCGATAAATATTTTGAAAAGAGATTTAATAAATGAAGATTTATTTTGAGACTTAGTGGTTGCTATAGGTAATTAAATCTCTGGATTGTTGTTTGTTTGTTATTTGATAGTTAAATAACCGATTATCAAATCTTGGCTAGTTTTGACTCAAGAAGTATGTGTTGTATATTTGAGTTCCCCAGTGAGGACTCGAATACTTATTGCCTACTTTTAAGGAATGGGGAATGAGTCAACCGGAAATATCGGTTGTTGGTTCGAAGAGACCGGGATCATGTATATTATCGGAAAACCACTTCGAACCAACATATGCGTTCAATGGAAGACATCTTGAAGATGATTGAAGATGGTGATCTTTGAAGTGCAAGAGCTACTTGCTACTAATCCTGAGGGTGATTCCAAAATGGATGTAGTAGAGGTAGTGCCTTCGATTTCATTTAGACCCAGAACAAACTTGTATGGATGAATGCTGGTATTGCATTTCTGCCTGGAGGGCAGTCTTAGCATTCCAAGTGGAAATTGCTATAGGAAGGTAAATCGTTACCTCACGTGCCTTACACCCCGGTAATGGCTAAAACAGGGTTTGCTATAAGGGTATATGGGTCGCTCCCATTAGAGTATGATCATCGCCTTATCTAGAGTCGATATCTATGTATGCTTCGGGGTCCATTTTTGGTTGTTGATCATAACCTAGGGGTGATCATATTCGGTACTACCCAGTTAGGGGTAGGCCGATCTTGTCATGTGGATTGTAAAGGTAATTGTAGCCTACAGTACATTTTATCTTAAGGGGTACTATTTCAGAAGGTGGTCCCTTACCTTTCCATTCGTTTGAATCTATTTTCCATACACGTGCCTTAGCCGTTTTTGATTGTATACCTATTATTGCTGTCATGTATACACATCATGGCTACTTGGTTATTAATACTATAAATAGTAGACATTACTATAATATCGTTAGAATTAAAAAAAAAATTTGGTTATCGTAAGGTAAAAACCCATTCGTGTTTATGCGTGGCGTAGTCTTACAAGATACCTTTTATTTTGTAAAAGATTTTCAAATGTACAAATCAATGTAATTCAATTGAACTTTCTTATGTTGGTTTACCGGACAGATCCGAGCGGTATTTTTTTATAGTGCTCGAGTCAATCCGAGCATATTTTCTAAATTTAGCAGGAGGCTTTGGAGATTTCAAGGGACAAGCTGGTTCCTCCAAGGCGTATTCACGTATCTTATATTCATCCATTGCTTTGTTTTTCTTGATATCTGTTGGTATTTTTTAGCAATTGTAAGACAAACTTTTATAACTGTCCATGTTGACAATAGGTTAGTTTAGTCTGATGTTGGGTATATATAAAGATGATTTCTTTTTGTAAAGGATTGTGTATATTATATATTTATCATCACAATGTGAGATTCTGTTCTCTCTTTCCTTTCTTCATCCCAAATGACTTGTCTTTCGGACACTTAAACAATCAGCATATGAATACCGAGAATGTATTATGTGTCGTCTTTAGGTGTAAGAAAGGAGGATTGTTACAACGTGATATCGGAGCTTAGGTTGAACGAACACCTAGGCTTTGGTGGGGTAAACTCATTTGACATAGGGTAAGTGAGACCCTAGAATGAGTCTGACCGTATATATATAAGCACATATTGGTTATTTTCATAATAAAAATTTATATTGTGTTAATTTATCTATTAGCTGGCTTATGGATTCTGGTCAATACGAGTAGCTAATGTCATTGATAGGGATCTCTAAACACTTGGACAAGGAAAACCGACACAATATTATTTTAAAAGTGGTAAATGAAATAACTTTACCTAGGAATATATTTTATACATAAAGGAATGATTTTCAAAAATAATATATAGTTATCTATGATGTGATTGTTTTTAGGAATTGATAATATTTAATTATTATCATGTAGGGTTTGTCTAGTGATGCTCGTCCAGTTTTGAGCAATGACTATTGTTTGTTGATTTTCCTTTTTCCATCATAGGTTGGGTAGATAGAATTTGTTGGAACATTAAAACGAACACCTTGTGAATTAAGTTTCACAGTTTGACTATAAGGCATTCGATGGTATGTTGGGTTAAAATTGGGTTTTAATATAAGGTGTTTATTAAAAATAAATATTTTAGATGATTTTATATAAGGTTAATTTTATAAATCAGGATTATAAAATATATTTTGAAAGTAAGATGGATTTTCGGAGATTTTAAATCCCCGTGGCATTGGTAAAATTTTCAAATGATTCTTGGGAAAGAAGTAATAATTTTACTTAGAAATACTTTAAGATATAAATATTTTGAGAGGAAATTTAAGAGTAAGATTTTTCTTTGGATAGTTCAAGGAATGAGACTCGATCTGTTTTGTGATAATCAAAATAATCTTCTAAGTGACAATCGGATGCTTGCTTAGGCGGATGTGGTAGTGCACTTAGTAAATTATTCTCTTTGTCATTGTACGATCAAAACGAGTTTGAATCGGAATGAATCCAAAAGAAGTGGATGATGAATATTTTGTTAAAAACTATTAAGTTGGAAATATACACATAATATTATTTCAAAAGGGATCTGAAAAGAAAATGTTTTTTTTATGATTAACTAGTTCGAGTCACTCGAAAGTGACTAAAAATACGCAGGAGATTTGTTCGGATGGTAAACACTTCTTTTGAGTATTACCCTTCTTGGTAAAGGGATATGTGATACTATTTAGTAGTACCCGGTTTCTTGATATCATTTTGGAGTTACTCGAGCTATATGTATATTTTCTAAGGGTTAAAGAAAGTATCATTTCAAAAAAAATTTGAAGTTAAAACCGGGTATTTGTTTCAAAATAATATGGTATTTTGATTAAAGAGTAGGTTAATAAATGAAGATAAAATTGAATTAATTTAATAAAAAGGTTTGATGAACTTTGTTTTATTAAGCTGTATCTTTTGATTTTAATATCTAGGAAGTTAAAAATTATATTGATGTTAATTGGACGACTAATAAACAATTTTTTTACCCCAGAGTGGCTAAAGAAAAGTAGATTCTAGGACGGAGTTTGGATAACATCATCCTACTCTTCTTAGCTACTTTCCAGACCAAACAGGTAAAGAAGTAGTATTGGTCGACTCAGTTTTAAGACCTAAGATTTATTTTGAGCCTACATCTGAATAGTTAAAGTATAAATAGGATTTAAAATCAGATGTTTTTATATACTCTTAGGATGTAGGAGAGTATTATGCAAGTTAGTAAATTAAAATGATTTTATGAAAGGTTTCACAAATAAGTTATATCAGTTAAAAAAATGCCTGAACCTAAGTAGAAGTTGTTATGAAAAGTTTTCATAAATATGTGTGGGAGGGTAAAAAGTTGTTGGGTAAATAGGAACCTTTAGATGAGTATATAAGCTATACATAGATCATGTTCCCTTCTCACATAGTTCTTGATCCAAAATTCGAGTACATGACTTGAGGTGTTTCAAACGTTTCTAATAAGGATTTATCCCTCAATTTTTGAAGGCGAACATTGGTTAAGGGCTCATAATATGGAACCGAAGTTTTCTATCATAGTATATGGCTTTGTAGGGAGAATGGAGGTTTCTAATTAAGAAGCCGGATCAAAGTCCGCACTAGGGAGTCGGGTGAGTGATACTAGTTCGAAAATAAAGCTATGCACTAGTGTGAGTGATCAAATTAGATTTCATGTGTAGATGATCTATGCACATCTTAGGGTTATGGTAAAATTTCGGGGTCGAAATTATTTTAAGGGGGGAGAGCGTAACGACCTAAAATTTTACCGCTTTGATTTACGAATATTTAATTAATTTTAAATATTCAAATAATAGGTTTTATAATTAAAATAAAACTCTTTTAAATAATAACTACTGATGGTGAAATAGTTTTTTAAATTAGTTTACAAAAATAATTAGTTCGAAGAAAAATCAAAAATGTGATCGGAATTCATTTTCCGAATTTTCTACTTTTCATCGGATAAAAGTTGTCAAAAACATTATGAACTCTATTGAAAATATGTACGCATATGTATGTTTATAAATAAAGTTAGGTTTATATGAGTGTATATGCATATATACTTAAGTATATAAGTTGATATGACTTTTTATGAAGTTTAAAATAAAATGAAACATGTCATAACATGTTTAAACATAAGTACATTTAGCATTTAATATATGTTGGCTCAAAAACAAGAAGGGCGGACAAGATTTCGTGGGAAATGAGGTGGAGGAAGACAAGCATGATGATTTGGCACTAATGTAGTGGACGGTAGGTACTTTGAGGCTATTTTGATAATTCACCTTATGTATTTTATATAAAATAATTTTCCTAATTCTCTTCCATCCTTATTTTCCATTATATTTTCATTTCAAAAGCTTTCCTCCTTCCATAAGCTCTTAGAAACTCACTAATGGCTTCCTAAGTTCAAATTAAAAAATATCCATTCATTCTCACTTCCTCCTTAAAACAAAAACAATAAAGTTCGTCCATTTCTCATCTATACCTTCTAACCAACCAAAGCAAGGCCATTTTCCCTCAAACACAACCGTGGCCAAGCCATGTACACCCTTGGCCAAAAATACTTTGGCCTTTAAAGCCACCAAATCTTCACCTTGTCAAGTTAAAAGCGTGGATCTAGATCATTTGCAAAAGTTAGTAAAAGCCAGGTTAGTTTTGGTTAGCTTTAGGTGAGAAAGCTTGCTCTTTTATTTGAAGTTTATAACTTTAATCATGTTGTATCTTAATTGTTAAATCATTTACTTGGTTGGTGAATATGTTTGATTTGGATGTTCATAAGTATGCTTGTATGTAATGTTAGGTTAGACTTGAATTTTAAGTTGAAATGTTGTAAATGATGGAAAGTTTCAACCTTGCTTATAGCATGTTAGTATAACTTGTAAATGGATGTTATAAACTTGTGTTAGTATGTGTATACTAAAATGAGGTGGCACTTAAAGCTGTTGTTCTTGCGATATCAAGACCCTTGGTTCAAAAGTGATTTCACTTAAGTTTTGTGTTTGAAAATTTTACGAGTTTAGATTTTAATTTAGTTTTGAAAACCCTTACCTTTATTTTCAAACTATATTCAACGTTTATAAAAGTGGTTAAAGTATAAAAGTTAAGAATTTTGAAGCTATTTAATATAACAATCAAGTTTTGAAATTACGGGTCATATAGCGATTGTCGCTATATGTGCAGTTCGTAAAATCGAACTATTTTCGAAATCTAAAAGTGTTAAACTAAATAATTAAGTAAGGTAATTAGTACTTAATCATTAGTTAACTAAAGTAATTAGTACTTAAGTACTAATAAAGTAAGTTAATTATAATTAGTTAATTAATATAAGGTTAATTATTATTTAATTGATTACTTAAGGATTAATTATTATTTAAAAAAGATTAATTATTAACTGATTATTTATTTTAAAAGGGGTTTAATTATTTAATAAATACTAATTACGTAAAGATTTAATTAAAGACTCAATTAAGAATTAATTATTTTAAATAAAGGTTTAAATTATTGTTTAATTATTAATTAAGGACTAATCATTTATTTAAAAAGTTAATCATTGTTTAATTATTGAATTTTTTACTTAAAGGATAATTATTATTTAATTATTTAGTTTAAAAGTTAATCATTGTTTAATTATTAACTAAAGGTTTAATTTCTGTTAAAAGAAAGTTTTAAATGTTATTTAATTATTAAATAAAGTTTAAATGTTTTAAATGACTTAAGATCGGTTTTATTTAAAGTAACTTCATTTTTTAAGGATGTTTTTAAATCCAAGGGATTTCTTTCTCGATTATCCTTAAGTAACCTCAAATGAACATGAAACCCAATGACATCTGTTTAGCAAAATAAACCTACGTTCTGCTAAATAAATTGTATTTGACATCTGTTTGGTAGAATAAATCACAGTTCTTCTATAATTCACAAAGTAATGTATGTTGACATTTATTTAAGTAGAATAAAAACCCGCTATTATATTAACTTAGACATGTGTTTAGCAGAACGATTCCCTATCTGCTATTATTATAACTTGGAAACTTCCTATATGCATATAGATGGTTATTGGTAGATCTTTTTACATCTCTGCTTGTTATGTAAATACCCATTTTATAACTGGAAAGTTAAACTGAATTAAATGAGAACTATTGTGGTCACTAAGCATCTTTTTGACTTTGTGAAATCAATTATTTTAAACATATTTTTAATAATGACCTTAAAGTAAAGTTATTACCCATTTAAATTTCTTAAAGTTTATTATCATTTTAGATATGACATTTAAGGGATAATTAAGTAATTATTTTATGAAAGGTGTTTTTGAAGTAATTTAATACCTTTTAAATGATTGTTTAAAATCATTATTTTGTTAATGTGGTTTAAAGATAAATTAAATGAATGATGTTTTAAATAATAACTTGTTTATTTGAAAAGGGGCTTTAAATAATCGACTGTTATCAAAGGAACTTTATTGATTAAAGTTTATTAAAGCAGTTTTGTTTTAAATAAGGTAAGTTTATAAAAGGAGTTTTATAAATTGAAAAGAGATCTTGAAATTTTGGAAGAAGTTTATAAATGGTTTTGGATATTTATAAAAGAAGTTTATAAATGGTTTTAAATATTTATGAAAGAAATTTTATAAATAATTTTGGGTACTTTATAAAAGAATTTTATAAATAAACTTAGAGATTTATAAAGTATTTTATAAATGGTTTTGGAATTTAAGTGAAGAAAATTTCATAAATGAAAGAGATTTATGAAAAGGATTTATAGAAGTAAATTATAAAAGAATTTGAGATGGGATTTCCTTTAACCGACCTTTTTAATATTGGTGGTATGGACATTCGTTCCATACTTAACACCAAAGGAATAGTATTTGAGGTTATCTTTATCTTCAATTTAAATAACATTTGTTTTAATCCTTTTAATATGATTTTGAAATAAGAAATGTTTCATAATGTTTTGTGAATATACTTATGCCAGTGAGATAAGTATATGAATATTTTGGAAAGACACTTAATAAATGAAAGATTTGTTATGAAGCTTAGGGGTTGTTATGGATAATTAAATCTGTGGATTTTTGTTTGTTTGTTTTCTGATAGTTAAATAACAGACTATCAAATCTTGGCCAGTTTTAACTCAGGAAGTATGTAGTGTTATTCGAGTTCCATAATGTGGACTCGAACACTTGATGCATACTTCTGAAAGAATCGGGAATGGGTCAAATGGAAATTATCGGTTATTGGTTCGGAGAAATCGAGATCGGATATGTTATCCGAAAATTACTTCGAACCAACATATGCATTCGAATGGAAGACGTCTTAAAGATGATTGAAGACGGTGCTCTTTGCAGTGCAAGGGCTACTTGCTACTACTCCTAACGATGATTCCAAATGGATGTACTAGAGCTAGTGCCTTCGGTTTCATTCAGATCCAGAATGAACTTGTATGGTCGAATGCTGGCATTGCATTTCTACCAGGAGGGCAGTTTTAGCATTCCAAGTGGGAATTGTTATGGGAAGATAAATCGTTTCCTCATAAGCCTCACACCTCGGTAATGGCTAAAATAGGGTTTGCCTCAAGGTTATGTGGATCGCTCCCATTAGGGTATGATCATTACCTTATCTAGAATCGATATCTATGAATGCTTCGAGGCCCTTTTTTGGTTGTTGATCACAACCTAGGGTTGATCATATTCGAAAAAAAAATGTTTTCGAAACGTAATTAGTTGAAATTTTATGAAATTTTAAACGATAACATTTTGAAATAAAAATTTAATATTTGGAATACGTCTAGTTAAACATAGCAACTGGTAAATTTTCGTCCGAAAATATGAAAATTTATTTCGAGCGTAAATTCACTTCAATTTAATCAGTTAAAAAGAAATGAAAATAAAATGTTTTCGAAACCTAAATATTTTTACATAGAAAAATTCTAAACCATCTTCTGAGCAAGATCTCAGTTTGTCATTTTTCCAAATTTGGACATCTATTGCTCCGTCGTTCTTATTTTCTGCAAAATAGCAGCATTCTGGTACCGATATCGATTTTATCGGATGATCGTACCACTGATATCTGTATACCATTTTGATCGTCTCGTCGTGCTGATCTCAACGGTATATTTATTTTTATTTTTCGAACTCTGGTATGTTGTGAAATCAGTAAAACGGTTTCCATCTCGGTACCGTTTAAATCTCTGAACTCCACGTGACCATTCAAATTTCAACAAAAATCAACAGTCTCTTACTTTTAATATTCTCCGGTTTTCAATGCATTACCAATTGGTTCATTTCTCTACAAAATTTATTCGCTCACCTTCTTTAAAGCTAAAACATAAAAATAAAATGTGTTCACTTTCGTACACCTTTTCGTTGCCTGCCACGCCTTAATCCACCATTCATTCTTCCCATAACCAATTGTGTCCCCTCATCTTTCAACGCACCTTCCCTTCCCCTCTGCTCCTCCTCCACCGCAACCCACGACCGGCCCAAGTCTCCACGCCATCACCCATCAGCTACTCCGCCTCAAGCGCCACGTCAGCCTCCTCACCAAATCGGCCTCCGCCACGTCACCGCCAAGCTCCTCCCATCGCGGTCTCCCTCCTCATTCGTTCGTATCGTGCCACCCGAGTTCGGCACATCACCCACCCCTTCTGGTAGCGGCCGACTTCCCATCACGCGCTTTTCCTTGTTCAGCTCGCCGAACCTCACCTCTGCAAGTGCCGAGCATCTTTTTAAAAAAAAAGGTAAGCTAAAGTATATATAAGCACGTATATATATTCTAAGTTTTGAAGTTTATATATTAGTTACTGTGCATTGATATGTTTAAAGAATATTAATTTAAAAGTCACAGCTTATATATATTATTAATATAGTATTGTTTTGAGAATAGTGGTACTGCTTTGAGTATATTGAATTTGTAGCCTTCATACTTTATATTGTTATGTCTCAAGTTGTTTGTTTATATTATTATGCATATATCTTTTTATAAGAAGGGTAAGTATAAGTTGTATATTCAATGCAGTGGTATATAAGCAAGTTACATGTGTTGA
Organism: Allium fistulosum; assembly: GCA_030737815.1. Classification (NCBI taxonomy): domain Eukaryota; kingdom Viridiplantae; phylum Streptophyta; class Magnoliopsida; order Asparagales; family Amaryllidaceae; genus Allium; species Allium fistulosum. The sequence continues at coordinate 1,137,992,309 of CM060904.1, forward strand.
TATATGTGCTAGTATACATTTATCTTTATTTTATATTTGAAATGGTTTCACTTACATAGCAGTTGTTATATGTTTTAATAATGTTGAGTATATATGAGTCTGGCTCGTTGAATAAATGTATATATTATTTACGTATGAGTTTAGTTACTGAGAATTTCCTATCATATAAAAAAAATAGTGTATAAGTTTATGTAACATGTTGTTTACAGCATATATCTACTCACAGTAATAATATGTGTACAAGTATATTATAAAAACCATACATATATATTAGTTGCGTCTACTTTGCATATAGGTTTGAGATAGTGTTATATAGCTTATAAGTTGTAGATATATATTTAGTTATAAAATTTACATGTAAGTTTAAATATTTTTTTTTTATAGTATTTTATAATCTGTTTTTATTTAAACAGATTTCTGTAATATTGATATATATATCTATGTTTATATAACTTAACTTTGACCCGCGTGTACACCTAAGTTTATATATATATATAAGTTTGTACCTGACGTATTTGAATTTAAATGTGTGTATTATAATAAGAAAGGTTATATTGAATTTCTATATCAGATGAATATAAGTATATACATTTGTTCTTTTTAAAAGTAGTTCGCATATTTTGGGAAAGCATGCATGCAGCAGCATCGTCTCTTTTGGGAAAAAGTATATACATATTTGTTTTAAATGTAACGATACAATTTTTTTTAGGTTGTATAGATAAGCATTGTTTGGCTATAGTTTACATATTAGTTATGTATAATTGAATATATACATTAGTGTTGATATTTTGTTGTTTGACCGTGCATTTTTTAAAAATGTGTATCAATGTTAGTGTGGATATAAAAATTTAAAATACTGATTTCAGGAAAATAATAATAATAATAATAATAATATATATTTTATAATGTGTTATGATATGTAAATTTTATACATATAATTTATATTTTCTGTTTGCATGCTTTTATAGTTTACACATATATATATATATCTTATTTTGAATTTGAATATATGTTTAAAATGTGGTTTTAGAGTAAATTATAAGTTGTATTTTGGTTTCAAATTTATATCAAGTCGGTTCTGATTTCATTTTTTTCATCGATTCCTCATTATCAGCTTCGTTCGTCGATTCGAGTTCTATCTTGCCTTGTTTTGGGATTCGTGCCAGGATTTCGTAACTCAATCTCATCGTCTATTTCTCTAGCCTCGAAAGGTGAGCACTCACTCACGATTAACGTTCTTTTATTTATTAAATCTGATTTCAATTGAAACGACAATTGAAATATGCTGTTGTTAGTTAATTACACTGTTATATATGCTATTGCCTGTATCAGTTCACCTGTGACATCTGACACCATTATCTGTTAATTATTTATGCGATGATAATACAGTTGGCTGATAATTGATTGATTGTTGATGTTTATATTGGACGTTAAATTGTTAATGTTAAAATGATAAATAGTATGAAATTGAACTTGATATAGGATAATTAAATGTTAAATTTGATTAACTGACATTTGTATAATATGACCCCTTTAACTGTTGAATTTATTTGACACGTAGGATTTGTTTAATTACATCTTGAACCACTGAATGTATGTTGTTAAATTGATGATGGATGAAATTGTAAGTAGATGACAAGTGAAAAACCGTAATGTAATAATCTTTAATCTACATGAAATGATAGTGTAGATTCTAGAAATAATTATATTAATTCGTACAAATAACAATGCGAATTAATACGGTTATTTCGGGATTATTTGAATTGATTATTGGATTGATATTGATTGTTGTTATTGTTTGTTTATTTACTTTGACACCATCCCAGTTTATCACACTGCAAGTTCCCTTTGATATGCTTTGATTTTGAATTGAATTGGAATCGGGTTGAAATGATAAATACCCAAATTGAACTTTGACCTTGGATATAGAAAATTAAATAAAAACTCGATTGGTCAATAATTTGATTTAAAAATAAAATTGAAGATTTTATTTGAATAAATAATATGGTTTTGAAATGAAGTTGAATTTGAATTTTTGAAAGGAAAATGTTAATATTTAAAAATCTGAAACAAAATATTAAAAATGTAATTGATGAAAGAATGTTGTTAAATTTGAGAAATGATTGAATTAAGTTGAAATTATAATTAAGTTTGAAATTATTAAACTTTGAAATTATTTAATAATTAAGTTTTGAATTATTTAATAATTAAATAAGTTTGAATTATTTTAATGATTAAATTGAATTGAATTCTTTAATAAGAGAAATTGAACTTTTGAATAAGTGAATTTTACTTCGTAAATATTTGAAATTGAGTTCTTTATTAATTAAGTTTTGGAAAATTATTTAAGTAAGTAAAAAAGTGAAATTGAATTTCTTTAACAAGAAATAAAATGTGATTTATTGAAATAAATGTAAGACTTGAAAATTAAAGGATTTGATTTGACGAATTTAATTTAATTCAAAATTGTAAGTTTTGTTTTAATGAAGTTGAACTTAATAATTGATTTAATGAATTGGAAATTTAATAGAATTGTTTGAATGATAAAATTTACTTAACGAATATTGAATGAAATCGATAAATGAATGTAAATTGATTTGAATGTTAAAACTAAATTGATTCTAATGATTTCGAAATGAAACTTTGTGCGAATTTGAATCAATATTTGAATTGTTTTCAATATAAAGATTGAAATTGAATTATAAGATTTTGAATGATGATTTGGAAGTTTTGAAACGTAAATACTGGAAATTGGTTTTGAAAGTCAAATGAAATGTTGGTTTACGAATTGAAATTGAAATCGAAATTGATTTGGTTTTTGAAATATATAAACGACCAATCGGTGTAATAATTACGGAAGTTATTAAAGAGACCGGAATTCGGTTATGGATATACTCTCTATCTAAACCGAAAACCACTTTAATAACTCTACGCGGAGTGATGATCCAGAATGAAGTGGTTGGAATGATGTACGTGATGACTGAAGAAAGTGAACGATAATGGATAGCCTTGACACTTGTGTCAAATTGGAAATGACTAAAACAGGAGCTGTGCCGGGCCAATGGAGGATTGATACCTCAAGTGGACACACTTCTTCGAACTACTTATACTTGTTGTCGATTGGTGCACCCTTGATTTTGGGAGTGTTGTTTCACGGTGTTGCGGGCGCTGCGGCGTTGCGTTCTCACCAGTCCGGATCAGGCGAACGGTAGTATCACTACCTTGGGTATAGCCTCATGTGCCTTGTCATACTTGTATTCCATTTATGCGCGACCACTACGAATTTGTTTTGTACCTTGAGTATATGGATTGCCCTCTGGTGACTTCCGGTTTTGGGGAAACTACGGTCTTGTATATACTTGTGGGAATAAAAATGTGTTAAGGGTGGAATGGGCCATGACTTAACGCTATTTTGATATCTTCTTATATTACTGATAGACATTATCTACTTATCGTACATTACTACATAGTAGATAGTTTAACGGATCCTTAAGGATGGTTATTCCAAACATCCTTTGAGTTACTTGTATTTCAATTGCTATTTCACTTGAGTTGGATTTATTAATATAAGAATGTTAATCCTGACTCGAGTGTCTTGTGTTTTTGCTTTACGCTCGGGTCAGACTGAGTGGTTCAGCTTTCGAGACTCACCTTTGGAGTTGGAGCTTTGCTTGAAGATCCAGCCATCTATTCTGCTTTCAGTATCCGATGATTCCAGTGATGCATTCTGATTGTATCTGATGTATCGTGTTACTCTTCCGTTGTATCTGGTTTAACTCTGATGTATCGTATTACTCTTCTGTTGTACACTCTGATGTATTTTATATATTCATATAGTAGCTTCATGAACTACTATCTCTTTTATTTCCGCTGCACTTATTACTCTGTGTCTGTGATCTGTGATTATTTATTTACTGTATATGTTCAGTTTTGCCAAATTTAAATTAACAACGCGGTATTTTGAGCAATTCAACTCTGGCATGAGTGTCTACCTATACACTTATAATGGATGCGAATGGTCCAAAAATGGCGGGTCGTTACAGTTGGTATCAGAGCTTTGGTAGCTCTAGGCAAAACTTAGCATATAGGGTAAATATATTTACAGAATCACTCTCATTCGAGTTTCAATCTCTTCCCTTGACTCAATTCCTTTGAATTTTGGAACGTTCCCCTCGGTTCCGAAATTCATTCGTATCCTTCACTATTCGTCTTCTTTCAAATTCTGGAGCACCCCATGACTCCATTTTGAATGATATCTATAATAGATTGGCGGTCTCGCCAATCTGCAAATGATTCGTAAAGGAGCAAAACTCCTTTATAATAGGCATTGTTTTACCAGAGATTTCTGTATCCTCGGTTTACGATGCTATCTATCTCCTGCTATACCTGAATTTTATTTCTTGAGATCGAATGTCAATTTACCTCGAAATTCTACAACGATCTTATTCTTGAAGCCACGGTTGACCCGGTTAAGGTTGCCCGCGATTTATATAAACTCATCCATCTTCTTATTTGTTATTTAAATCATCTTATCTTCTGTTTCGGACTTATCTTCGAATCAAAAATTCTCTTTGATTTGATTTCTACCAAAATTGAATCCCTATCCTTATTTTGAAAATTCATTCCTGTATCGTCGAGCAAAGAAGTGTATTTGTAAATTAATATTAAAAATGTTTTATGTATTGTGTTGTTTGAGTTGTTGATGTTGATTTGGGTTTCCGATCGATTCGTCTGATCAACGCTATCGATAGGATTTCTAAAACACTTTAACAGAATAAACTGACACAATATTGTTTTCAAATTTGGTAAATAAAATAATTTTATATGATTATATTATATATAAGTATAAATTTTTTTGAAATTAAATTGTTAATGAATTTGTTGGCTGAATAATAATATTTGATTTTCATTTATTGTTTTGTAAACCATTGACTATTGCATAATATAAATAAATGAATTTATAAACTTGGTTATAAATTGATTGGAATTTGAAATGAATTTAATTCAGAAATTTGAGAATTTATTAGTTTCCGGTGATTTCGAACTTTGGTTTTAAAATTTTTAAAGTATATATTATTGAAAGTATTTTCGAATAGAAATCGTTTCCAAAGAATTTTAAAATGTTGAAATCAATGCTCTTCTCTTTTGTCGCTGGAAAATAATTTCGGTGATGGCGGCCGCATCATCGACATTCATTTTCGAGTTTCGAAGTGGAGATACTATTCTGTAGCTTTGCTACGGTTTTGTTTAAAAAAAAAATATTTTGATTTGAATTTCTTCAGTATAATTTGATTTATATATATATAAGTATCTTATTTTAAAATTTAATTTAATTGATATAAATATATGTTATATAACTCTAAATTGTTTAAAGTTAATCGAAAATCTAATTCTTAAAATTTTTGTTAAACGATGATTTTAATTATAAATAAAACCAAAATTTGGAATAAATATTTAAACTTGAATAATTGAATTGGGAAAATTTTAGTTGTATATTGTTCAACTGCATTCTAATACAACTTACCTAAATCATTCGGAAGTTGAATATGTATTTGGATAATATATAATATAAATTGAATTTATAAATAAAATTTGAGTGTTTATAATAAATGTTATACACTAAATTTTGATTATAAAGATGTTAATAGAGTTAGATATGATAATAAGTAAACTCAGTTAATAATAAAATAAATTTGTTTTGAAAGACTAAATAAATTTGTTTTAAAAGAATTAATAAATTTGTTTTGAAAGAATTAATAATTTTTTTTTTAAAAAAGAATTAATAAATTTGTTTTGAAAGAATTAATAAATTGAAATTTGATCAACATATGAAAATACCTTGAATTTAAAAGAAATTAATAGATGTAAATTAATTTAAATTGAAACTTTTATGTTTTAAATTAATTTATATGGGTTAAATATATGTGAGTAGGTATATTAAGTGGAATAAATTTAACAATAATTTGGAATAAGAAGAATTTAAATTGTTGAAAATAAAATATGATTATAATAAAAGATTATTCAAATTTATGGTTTTAGAAATTGTAAATTGAGTATAATTGGATAGTAAGATAATAAATTTAGAAATAGTGAGATTGATTTTAGTGAAATCAAATGGATTAAATCAATAATTGAATATCAGTTAATTTAAATTTGAATTTATATGGTTTAAATTAATTGTTATTTTATTTCAAATCTGGTTTTTCTTTCTGGTTGTTTCTATTCTCCTACCTCGTTCCTTTTCGGGGACGAAAAGTTTTGAGTGGGGGAGAGTGTAACGACTCGTAAAATTTCAACTATTTTAATAACGTAATTAGTTGAAATTTTGTGAAATTTTAAACGATAACATTTTGAAATAAAAATTTAATATTTGGAATACGTCTAGTTAAACATAGCAACTGGTAAATTTTCGTCCGAAAATATGAAAATTTATTTCGAGCGTAAATTCACTTCAATTTAATCAGTTAAAAAGAAATGAAAATAAAATGTTTTCGAAACCTAAATATTTTTACATAGAAAAATTCTAAACCATCTTCTGAGCAAGATCTCAGTTTGTCATTTTTCCAAATTTGGACATCTATTGCTCCGTCGTTCTTATTTTCTGCAAAATAGCAGCATTCTGGTACCGATATCGATTTTATCGGATGATCGTACCACTGATATCTGTATACCATTTTGATCGTCTCGTCGTGCTGATCTCAACGGTATATTTATTTTTATTTTTCGAACTCTGGTATGTTGTGAAATCAGTAAAACGGTTTCCATCTCGGTACCGTTTAAATCTCTGAACTCCACGTGACCATTCAAATTTCAACAAAAATCAACAGTCTCTTACTTTTAATATTCTCCGGTTTTCAATGCATTACCAACTGGTTCATTTCTCTACAAAATTTATTCGCTCACCTTCTTTAAAGCTAAAACATAAAAATAAAATGTGTTCACTTTCGTACACCTTTTCGTTGCCTGCCACGCCTTAATCCACCATTCATTCTTCCCATAACCAATTGTGTCCCCTCATCTTTCAACGCACCTTCCCTTCCCCTCTGCTCCTCCTCCACCGCAACCCACGACCGGCCCAAGTCTCCACGCCATCACCCATCAGCTACTCCGCCTCAAGCGCCACGTCAGCCTCCTCACCAAACCGGCCTCCGCCACGTCACCGCCAAGCTCCTCCCATCGCGGTCTCCCTCCTCATTCGTTCGTATCGTGCCACCCGAGTTCGACACATCACCCACCCCTTCTGGTAGCGGCCGACTTCCCATCACGCGCTTTTCCTTGTTCAGCTCGCTGAACCTCACCTCTGCAAGTGCCGAGCATCTTTTTAAAAAAAAAAGGTAAGCTAAAGTATATATAAGCACGTATATATATTCTAAGTTTTGAAGTTTATATATTAGTTACTGTGCATTGATATGTTTAAAGAATATTAATTTAAAAGTCACAGCTTATATATATTACTAATATAGTATTGTTTTGAGAATAGTGGTACTGCTTTGAGTATATTGAATTTGTAGCCTTCATACTTTATATTGTTATGTCTCAAGTTGTTTGTTTATATTATTATGCATATATCTTTTTATAAGAAGGGTAAGTATAAGTTGTATATTCAATGCAGTGGTATATAAGCAAGTTACATGTGTTGATATATATGCTAGTATACATTTATCTTTATTTTATATTTGAAATGGTTTCACTTACATAGCAGCTGTTATATGTTTTAATAATGTTGAGTATATATGAGTCTGGCTCGTTGAATAAATGTATATATTATTTACGTATGAGTTTAGTTACTGAGAATTTCCTATCATATAAAAAAAATAGTGTATAAGTTTATGTAACATGTTGTTTACAGCATATATCTACTCACAGTAATAATATGTGTACAAGTATATTATAAAAACCATACATATATATTAGTTGCGTCTACTTTGCATATAGGTTTGAGATAGTGTTATATAGCTTATAAGTTGTAGATATATATTTAGTTATAAAATTTACATGTAAGTTTAAATATTTTTTTTATAGTATTTTATAATCTGTTTTTATTTAAACAGATTTCTGTAATATTGATATATATATATCTATGTTTATATAACTTAACTTTGACCCGCGTGTACACCTAAGTTTATATATATATATAAGTTTGTACCTGACGTATTTGAATTTAAATGTGTGTATTATAATAAGAACGGTTATATTGAATTTCTATATCAGATGAATATAAGTATATATATTTGTTCTTTTTAAAAGTAGTTCGCATATTTTGGGAAAGCATGCATGCAGCAGCATCGTCTCTTTTGGGAAAAAGTATATACATATTTGTTTTAAATGTAACGATACAATTTTTTTTAGGTTGTATAGATAAGCATTGTTTGGCTATAGTTTACATATTAGTTATGTATAATTGAATATATACATTAGTGTTGATATTTTGTTGTTTGACCGTGCATTTTTTAAAAATGTGTATCAATGTTAGTGTGGATATAAAAATTTAAAATACTGATTTCAGGAAAATAATAATAATAATAATAATAATATATATTTTATAATGTGTTATGATATGTAAATTTTATACATATAATTTATATTTTCTGTTTGCATGCTTTTATAGTTTACACATATATATATATATATATATCTTATTTTGAATTTGAATATATGTTTAAAATGTGGTTTTAGAGTAAATTATAAGTTGTATTTTGGTTTCAAATTTATATCAAGTCGGTTCTGATTTCATTTTTTTCATCGATTCCTCATTATCAGCTTCGTCCGTCGATTCGAGTTCTATCTTGCCTTGTTTTGGGATTCGTGCCAGGATTTCGTAACTCAATCTCATCGTCTATTTCTCTAGCCTCGAAAGGTGAGCACTCACTCACGATTAACGTTCTTTTATTTATTAAATCTGATTTCAATTGAAACGACAAATGAAATATGCTGCTGTTAGTTAATTACACTGTTATATATGCTATTGCCTGTATCAGTTCACCTGTGACATCTGACACCATTATCTGTTAATTATTTATGCGATGATAATACAGTTGGCTGATAATTGATTGATTGTTGATGTTTATATTGGACGTTAAATTGTTAATGTTAAAATGATAAATAGTATGAAATTGAACTTGATATAGGATAATTAAATGTTAAATTTGATTAACTGACATTTGTATAATATGACCCCTTTAACTGTTGAATTTATTTGACACGTAGGATTTGTTTAATTACATCTTGAACCACTGAATGTATGTTGTTAAATTGATGATGGATGAAATTGTAAGTAGATGACAAGTGAAAAACCGTAATGTAATAATCTTTAATCTACATGAAATGATAGTGTAGATTCTAGAAATAATTATATTAATTCGTACAAATAACAATGCGAATTAATACGGTTATTTCGGGATTATTTGAATTGATTATTGGATTGATATTGATTGTTGTTATTGTTTGTTTATTTACTTTGACACCATCCCAGTTTATCACACTGCAAGTTCCCTTTGATATGCTTTGATTTTGAATTGAATTGGAATCGGGTTGAAATGATAAATACCCAAATTGAACTTTGACCTTGGATATAGAAAATTAAATAAAAACCCGATTGGTCAATAATTTGATTTAAAAATAAAATTGAAGATTTTATTTGAATAAATAATATGGTTTTGAAATGAAGTTGAATTTGAATTTTTGAAAGGAAAATGTTAATATTTAAAAATCTGAAACAAAATATTAAAAATGTAATTGATGAAAGAATGTTGTTAAATTTGAGAAATGATTGAATTAAGTTGAAATTATAATTAAGTTTGAAATTATTAAACTTTGAAATTATTTAATAATTAAGTTTTGAATTATTTAATAATTAAATAAGTTTGAATTATTTTAATGATTAAATTGAATTGAATTCTTTAATAAGAGAAATTGAACTTTTGAATAAGTGAATTTTACTTCGTAAATATTTGAAATTGAGTTCTTTATTAATTAAGTTTTGGAAAATTATTTAAGTAAGTAAAAAAGTGAAATTGAATTTCTTTAACAAGAAATAAAATGTGATTTATTGAAATAAATGTAAGACTTGAAAATTAAAGGATTTGATTTGACGAATTTAATTTAATTCAAAATTGTAAGTTTTGTTTTAATGAAGTTGAACTTAAGAATTGATTTAATGAATTGGAAATTTAATAGAATTGTTTGAATGATAAAATTTACTTAACGAATATTGAATGAAATCGATAAATGAATGTAAATTGATTTGAATGTTAAAACTAAATTGATTCTAATGATTTCGAAATGAAACTTTGTGCGAATTTGAATCAATATTTGAATTGTTTTCAATATAAAGATTGAAATTGAATTATAAGATTTTGAATGATGATTTGGAAGTTTTGAAACGTAAATACTGGAAATTGGTTTTGAAAGTCAAATGAAATGTTGGTTTACGAATTGAAATTGAAATCGAAATTGATTTGGTTTTTGAAATATATAAACGACCAATCGGTGTAATAATTACGGAAGTTATTAAAGAGACCGGAATTCGGTTATGGATATACTCTCTATCTAAACCGAAAACCACTTTAATAACTCTACGCGGAGTGATGATCCAGAATGAAGTGGTTGGAATGATGTACGTGATGACTGAAGAAAGTGAACGATAATGGATAGCCTTGACACTTGTGTCAAATTGGAAATGACTAAAACAGGAGCTGTGCCGGGCCAATGGAGGATTGATACCTCAAGTGGACACACTTCTTCGAACTACTTATACTTGTTGTCGATTGGTGCACCCTTGATTTTGGGAGTGTTGTTTCACGGTGTTGCGGGCGCTGCGGCGTTGCGTTCTCACCAGTCCGGATCAGGCGAACGGTAGTATCACTACCTTGGGTATAGCCTCATGTGCCTTGTCATACTTGTATTCCATTTATGCGCGACCACTACGAATTTGTTTTGTACCTTGAGTATATGGATTGCCCTCTGGTGACTTCCGGTTTTGGGGAAACTACGGTCTTGTATATACTTGTGGGAATAAAAATGTGTTAAGGGTGGAATGGGCCATGACTTAACGCTATTTTGATATCTTCTTATATTACTGATAGACATTATCTACTTATCGTACATTACTACATAGTAGATAGTTTAACGGATCCTTAAGGATGGTTATTCCAAACATCCTTTGAGTTACTTGTATTTCAATTGCTATTTCACTTGAGTTGGATTTATTAATATAAGAATGTTAATCCTAACTCGAGTGTCTTGTGTTTTTGCTTTACGCTCGGGTCAGACTGAGTGGTTCAGCTTTCGAGACTCACCTTTGGAGTTGGAGCTTTGCTTGAAGATCCAGCCATCTATTCTGCTTTCAGTATCCGATGATTCCAGTGATGCATTCTGATTGTATCTGATGTATCGTGTTACTCTTCCGTTGTATATGGTTTAACTCTGATGTATCGTATTACTCTTCTGTTGTACACTCTGATGTATTTTATATATTCATATAGTAGCTTCATGAACTACTATCTCTTTTATTTCCGCTGCACTTATTACTCTGTGTCTGTGATCTGTGATTATTTATTTACTGTATATGTTCAGTTTTGCCAAATTTAAATTAACAACGCGGTATTTTGAGCAATTCAACTCCGGCATGAGTGTCTACCTATACACTTATAATGGATGCGAATGGTCCAAAAATGGCGGGTCGTTACAGTTGGTATCAGAGCTTTGGTAGCTCTAGGCAAAACTTAGCATATAGGGTAAATATATTTACAGAATCACTCTCATTCGAGTTTCAATCTCTTCCCTTGACTCAATTCCTTTGAATTTTGGAACGTTCCCCTCGGTTCCGAAATTCATTCGTATCCTTCACTATTCGTCTTCTTTCAAATTCTGGAGCACCCCATAACTCCATTTTGAATGATATCTATAATAGATTGGCGGTCTCGCCAATCTGCGAATGATTCGTAAAGGAGCAAAACTCCTTTATAATAGGCATTGTTTTACCAGAGATTTCTGTATCCTCGGTTTACGATGCTATCTATCTCCTGCTATACCTGAATTTTATTTCTTGAGATCGAATGTCAATTTACCTCGAAATTCTACAACGATCTTATTCTTGAAGCCACGGTTGACCCGGTTAAGGTTGCCCGCGATTTATATAAACTCATCCATCTTCTTATTTGTTATTTAAATCATCTTATCTTCTGTTTCGGACTTATCTTCGAATCAAAAATTCTCTTTGATTTGATTTCTACCAAAATTGAATCCCTATCCTTATTTTGAAAATTCATTCCTGTATCGTCGAGCAAAGAAGTGTATTTGTAAATTAATATTAAAAATGTTTTATGTATTGTGTTGTTTGAGTTGTTGATGTTGATTTGGGTTTCCGATCGATTCGTCTGATCAACGCTATCGATAGGATTTCTAAAACACTTTAACAGAATAAACTGACACAATATTGTTTTCAAATTTGGTAAATAAAATAATTTTATATGATTATATTATATATAAGTATAAATTTTTTTGAAATTAAATTGTTAATGAATTTGTTGGCTGAATAATAATATTTGATTTTCATTTATTGTTTTGTAAACCATTGACTATTGCATAATATAAATAAATGAATTTATAAACTTGGTTATAAATTGATTGGAATTTGAAATGAATTTAATTCAGAAATTTGAGAATTTATTAGTTTCCGGTGATTTCGAACTTTGGTTTTAAAATTTTTAAAGTATATATTATTGAAAGTATTTTCGAATAGAAATCGTTTCCAAAGAATTTTAAAATGTTGAAATCAATGCTCTTCTCTTTTGTCGCTGGAAAATAATTTCGGTGATGGCGGCCGCATCATCGACATTCATTTTCGAGTTTCGAAGTGGAGATACTATTCTGTAGCTTTGCTACGGTTTTGTTTAAAAAAAAAAATATTTTGATTTGAATTTCTTCAGTATAATTTGATTTATATATATATAAGTATCTTATTTTAAAATTTAATTTAATTGATATAAATATATGTTATATAACTCTAAATTGTTTAAAGTTAATCGAAAATCTAATTCTTAAAATTTTTGTTAAACGATGATTTTAATTATAAATAAAACCAAAATTTGGAATAAATATTTAAACTTGAATAATTGAATTGGGAAAATTTTAGTTGTATATTGTTCAACTGCATTCTAATACAACTTACCTAAATCATTCGGAAGTTGAATATGTATTTGGATAATATATAATATAAATTGAATTTATAAATAAAATTTGAGTGTTTATAATAAATGTTATACACTAAATTTTGATTATAAAGATGTTAATAGAGTTAGATATGATAATAAGTAAACTCAGTTAATAATAAAATAAATTTGTTTTGAAAGACTAAATAAATTTGTTTTAAAAGAATTAATAAATTTGTTTTGAAAGAATTAATAAATTTTTTTTTAAAAAGAATTAATAAATTTGTTTTGAAAGAATTAATAAATTGAAATTTGATCAACATATGAAAATACCTTGAATTTAAAAGAAATTAATAGATGTAAATTAATTTAAATTGAAACTTTTATGTTTTAAATTAATTTATATGGGTTAAATATATGTGAGTAGGTATATTAAGTGGAATAAATTTAACAATAATTTGGAATAAGAAGAATTTAAATTGTTGAAAATAAAATATGATTATAATAAAAGATTATTCAAATTTATGGTTTTAGAAATTGTAAATTGAGTATAATTGGATAGTAAGATAATAAATTTAGAAATAGTGAGATTGATTTTAGTGAAATCAAATGGTTAAATCAATAATTGAATATCAGTTAATTTAAATTTGAATTTATATGGTTTAAATTAATTGTTATTTTATTTCAAATCTGGTTTTTCTTTCTGGTTGTTTCTATTCTCCTACCTCGTTCCTTTTCGGGGACGAAAAGTTTTGAGTGGGGGAGAGTGTAACGACTCGTAAAATTTCAACTATTTTAATAACGTAATTAGTTGAAATTTTGTGAAATTTTAAACGATAACATTTTGAAATAAAAATTTAATATTTGGAATACGTCTAGTTAAACATAGCAACTGGTAAATTTTCGTCCGAAAATATGAAAATTTATTTCGAGCGTAAATTCACTTCAATTTAATCAGTTAAAAAGAAATGAAAATAAAATGTTTTCGAAACCTAAATATTTTTACATAGAAAAATTCTAAACCATCTTCTGAGCAAGATCTCAGTTTGTCATTTTTCCAAATTTGGACATCTATTGCTCCGTCGTTCTTATTTTCTGCAAAATAGCAGCATTCTGGTACCGATATCGATTTTATCGGATGATCGTACCACTGATATCTGTATACCATTTTGATCGTCTCGTCGTGCTGATCTCAACGGTATATTTATTTTTATTTTTCGAACTCTGGTATGTTGTGAAATCAGTAAAACGGTTTCCATCTCGGTACCGTTTAAATCTCTGAACTCCACGTGACCATTCAAATTTCAACAAAAATCAACAGTCTCTTACTTTTAATATTCTCCGGTTTTCAATGCATTACCAACTGGTTCATTTCTCTACAAAATTTATTCGCTCACCTTCTTTAAAGCTAAAACATAAAAATAAAATGTGTTCACTTTCGTACACCTTTTCGTTGCCTGCCACGCCTTAATCCACCATTCATTCTTCCCATAACCAATTGTGTCCCCTCATCTTTCAACGCACCTTCCCTTCCCCTCTGCTCCTCCTCCACCGCAACCCACGACCGGCCCAAGTCTCCACGCCATCACCCATCAGCTACTCCGCCTCAAGCGCCACGTCAGCCTCCTCACCAAACCGGCCTCCGCCACGTCACCGCCAAGCTCCTCCCATCGCGGTCTCCCTCCTCATTCGTTCGTATCGTGCCACCCGAGTTCGGTACATCACCCACCCCTTCTAGTAGCGGCCGACTTCCCATCACGCGCTTTTCCTTGTTCAGCTCGCCGAACCTCACCTCTGCAAGTGCCGAGCATCTTTTTAAAAAAAAAAGGTAAGCTAAAGTATATATAAGCACGTATATATATTCTAAGTTTTGAAGTTTATATATTAGTTATTGTGCATTGATATGTTTAAAGAATATTAATTTAAAAGTCACAGCTTATATATATTATTAATATAGTATTGTTTTGAGAATAGTGGTACTGCTTTGAGTATATTGAATTTGTAGCCTTCATACTTTATATTGTTATGTCTCAAGTTGTTTGTTTATATTATTATGCATATATCTTTTTATAAGAAGGGTAAGTATAAGTTGTATATTCAATGCAGTGGTATATAAGCAAGTTACATGTGTTGATATATGTGCTAGTATACATTTATCCTTATTTTATATTTGAAATGGTTTCACTTACATAGCAGCTGTTATATGTTTTAATAATGTTGAGTATATATGAGTCTGGCTCGTTGAATAAATGTATATATTATTTACGTATGAGTTTAGTTACTGAGAATTTCCTATCATATAAAAAAAAATAGTGTATAAGTTTATGTAACATGTTGTTTACAGCATATATCTACTCACAGTAATAATATGTGTACAAGTATATTATAAAAACCATACATATATATTAGTTGCGTCTACTTTGCATATAGGTTTGAGATAGTGTTATATAGCTTATAAGTTGTAGATATATATTTAGTTATAAAATTTACATGTAAGTTTAAATATTTTTTTTTATAGTATTTTATAATCTGTTTTTATTTAAACAGATTTCTGTAATATTGATATATATATATATCTATGTTTATATAACTTAACTTTGACCCGCGTGTACACCTAAGTTTATATATATATATAAGTTTGTACCTGACGTATTTGAATTTAAATGTGTGTATTATAATAAGAACGGTTATATTGAATTTCTATATCAGATGAATATAAGTATATATATTTGTTCTTTTTAAAAGTAGTTCGCATATTTTGGGAAAGCATGCATGCAGCAGCATCGTCTCTTTTGGGAAAAAGTATATACATATTTGTTTTAAATGTAACGATACAATTTTTTTTAGGTTGTATAGATAAGCATTGTTTGGCTATAGTTTACATATTAGTTATGTATAATTGAATATATACATTAGTGTTGATATTTTGTTATTTGACCGTGCATTTTTTAAAAATGTGTATCAATGTTAGTGTGGATATAAAAATTTAAAATACTGATTTCAGGAAAATAATAATAATAATAATAATAATAATATATTTTATAATGTGTTATGATATGTAAATTTTATACATATAATTTATATTTTCTGTTTGCATGCTTTTATAGTTTACACATATATATATATATATATATATATATATATATATATCTTATTTTGAATTTGAATATATGTTTAAAATGTGGTTTTAGAGTAAATTATAAGTTGTATTTTGGTTTCAAATTTATATCAAGTCGGTTCTGATTTCATTTTTTTCATCGATTCCTCATTATCAGCTTCGTTCGTCGATTCGAGTTCTATCTTGCCTTGTTTTGGGATTCGTGCCAGGATTTCGTAACTCAATCTCATCGTCTATTTCTCTAGCCTCGAAAGGTGAGCACTCACTCACGATTAACGTTCTTTTATTTATTAAATCTGATTTCAATTGAAACGACAATTGAAATATGCTGCTGTTAGTTAATTACACTGTTATATATGCTATTGCCTGTATCAGTTCACCTGTGACATCTGACACCATTATCTGTTAATTATTTATGCGATGATAATACAGTTGGCTGATAATTGATTGATTGTTGATGTTTATATTGGACGTTAAATTGTTAATGTTAAAATGATAAATAGTATGAAATTGAACTTGATATAGGATAATTAAATGTTAAATTTGATTAACTGACATTTGTATAATATGACCCCTTTAACTGTTGAATTTATTTGACACGTAGGATTTGTTTAATTACATCTTGAACCACTGAATGTATGTTGTTAAATTGATGATGGATGAAATTGTAAGTAGATGACAAGTGAAAAACCGTAATATAATAATCTTTAATCTACATGAAATGATAGTGTAGATTCTAGAAATAATTATATTAATTCGTACAAATAACAATGCGAATTAATACGGTTATTTCGGGATTATTTGAATTGATTATTGGATTGATATTGATTGTTGTTATTGTTTGTTTATTTACTTTGACACCATCCCAGTTTATCACACTGCAAGTTCCCTTTGATATGCTTTGATTTTGAATTGAATTGGAATCGGGTTGAAATGATAAATACCCAAATTGAACTTTGACCTTGGATATAGAAAATTAAATAAAAACCCGATTGGTCAATAATTTGATTTAAAAATAAAATTGAAGATTTTATTTGAATAAATAATATGGTTTTGAAATGAAGTTGAATTTGAATTTTTGAAAGGAAAATGTTAATATTTAAAAATCTGAAACAAAATATTAAAAATGTAATTGATGAAAGAATGTTGTTAAATTTGAGAAATGATTGAATTAAGTTGAAATTATAATTAAGTTTGAAATTATTAAACTTTGAAATTATTTAATAATTAAGTTTTGAATTATTTAATAATTAAATAAGTTTGAATTATTTTAATGATTAAATTGAATTGAATTCTTTAATAAGAGAAATTGAACTTTTGAATAAGTGAATTTTACTTCGTAAATATTTGAAATTGAGTTCTTTATTAATTAAGTTTTGGAAAATTATTTAAGTAAGTAAAAAAGTGAAATTGAATTTCTTTAACAAGAAATAAAATGTGATTTATTGAAATAAATGTAAGACTTGAAAATTAAAGGATTTGATTTGACGAATTTAATTTAATTCAAAATTGTAAGTTTTGTTTTAATGAAGTTGAACTTAAGAATTGATTTAATGAATTGGAAATTTAATAGAATTGTTTGAATGATAAAATTTACTTAACGAATATTGAATGAAATCGATAAATGAATGTAAATTGATTTGAATGTTAAAACTAAATTGATTCTAATGATTTCGAAATGAAACTTTGTGCGAATTTGAATCAATATTTGAATTGTTTTCAATATAAAGATTGAAATTGAATTATAAGATTTTGAATGATGATTTGGAAGTTTTGAAACGTAAGTACTGGAAATTGGTTTTGAAAGTCAAATGAAATGTTGGTTTACGAATTGAAATTGAAATCGAAATTGATTTGGTTTTTGAAATATATAAACGACCAATCGGTGTAATAATTACGGAAGTTATTAAAGAGACCGGAATTCGGTTATGGATATACTCTCTATCTAAACCGAAAACCACTTTAATAACTCTACGCGGAGTGATGATCCAGAATGAAGTGGTTGGAATGATGTACGTGATGACTGAAGAAAGTGAACGATAATGGATAGCCTTGACACTTGTGTCAAATTGGAAATGACTAAAACAGGAGCTGTGCCGGGCCAATGGAGGATTGATACCTCAAGTGGACACACTTCTTCGAACTACTTATACTTGTTGTCGATTGGTGCACCCTTGATTTTGGGAGTGTTGTTTCACGGTGTTGCGGGCGCTGCGGCGTTGCGTTCTCACCAGTCCGGATCAGGCGAACGGTAGTATCACTACCTTGGGTATAGCCTCATGTGCCTTGTCATACTTGTATTCCATTTATGCGCGACCACTACGAATTTGTTTTGTACCTTGAGTATATGGATTGCCCTCTGGTGACTTCCGGTTTTGGGGAAACTACGGTCTTGTATATACTTGTGGGAATAAAAATGTGTTAAGGGTGGAATGGGCCATGACTTAACGCTATTTTGATATCTTCTTATATTACTGATAGACATTATCTACTTATCGTACATTACTACATAGTAGATAGTTTAACGGATCCTTAAGGATGGTTATTCCAAACATCCTTTGAGTTACTTGTATTTCAATTGCTATTTCACTTGAGTTGGATTTATTAATATAAGAATGTTAATCCTGACTCGAGTGTCTTGTGTTTTTGCTTTACGCTCGGGTCAGACTGAGTGGTTCAGCTTTCGAGACTCACCTTTGGAGTTGGAGCTTTGCTTGAAGATCCAGCCATCTATTCTGCTTTCAGTATCCGATGATTCCAGTGATGCATTCTGATTGTATCTGATGTATCATGTTACTCTTCCGTTGTATCTGGTTTAACTCTGATGTATCGTATTACTCTTCTGTTGTACACTCTGATGTATTTTATATATTCATATAGTAGCTTCATGAACTACTATCTCTTTTATTTCCGCTGCACTTATTACTCTGTGTCTGTGATCTGTGATTATTTATTTACTGTATATGTTCAGTTTTGCCAAATTTAAATTAACAACGTGGTATTTTGAGCAATTCAACTCCGGCATGAGTGTCTACCTATACACTTATAATGGATGCGAATGGTCCAAAATGGCGGGTCGTTACATAGTGCCTTCGGTTTCATTCAGATCCAGAATGAACTTGTATGGTCGAATGCTGGCATTGCATTTCTACCAGGAGGGCAGTTTTAGCATTCCAAGTGGGAATTGTTATGGGAAGATAAATCGTTTCCTCATAAGCCTCACACCTCGGTAATGGCTAAAATAGTGTTTGCCTCAAGGTTATGTGGATCGCTCCCATTAGGGTATGATCATTACCTTATCTAGAATCGATATCTATGAATGCTTCGAGGCCCTTTTTTGGTTGTTGATCACAACCTAGGGTTGATCATATTCGATACCGTCCCGTTAGGGGTTGGCTTGTCTTGTCATGCGGGTTGCAAAGGTAACTACAACCCATGGTACATTTTATCTAGGGTGTACTATTTTAAAAAGGTTGTCCTTTACCTTGCCATTTGTTGGAATCCATTTTCCATATACGTGCCTTAGCGGTTTTTGATTGTATACCTATTATTGCTGTCATGTGTTTGCATCACAGCCACTTGGTTATTAATACTTCAAATAGAAGACATTATTATAATATCACTGGAATTTAAAATTAAATGGTTTGGTTATCGTAAGGTAAAAACCCATCAGTGTTTATGTGTGGTCATGCGAGACACTTTTTATTATGAAAAAGGTTTTTAAAAGTACAAATCAGTGTGATTCAATTGAGCTTTCTCACGCTAGTTTATCAGACTGATCTAGACGTTATTTCTTATAATACTCGAGTCAGCCTAATCGTATTTTCCAGATTTAGCTGGAGGCTTTGGAGCTTTCAGGAACTAGCTGGATCCTCTAAAACGCATTTATGTATCTTATATTCTTTCGTTGTTTTGTTATTCTCGATTTCTGTCTATATTTTTCAGCAATTATAAGGACAGCTGTTATGACTGTTCAAGCTGATAATAGTTTAGTGTACTCTGATGTTGTGTATATAATAAAGAAGATTTCTTTTTGTAAAGGATTGTGTATATTATATATTTAACGTCACAGTATGAGATTCTATTATGTCTTTCCTTTTTTTAACCCCAAATGATCTGTCTTTCGAACACTGAAATGATCGGCACATGAATACCGGTGATGTATTAAGTGTCGCCTTTGGGTGTAAGAAAGGCGGATTGTTACAGGATTCGTACTTTCTTTAGCTTTAATACCACTAACATATACTGAATGTTTTCAATTATTGACCAGACTCAAATTTGCATAATACGATTGTCATAAGACCCATTGGTTTCCTTTTATACATCCTTCCCCATTCTTTGTAGGGAATTTCAGAAGTAAGGGCTTCAAATAAATATAGCCAACAATGGCATCTAAAGCTAGCCTTCCAAAAATGGCATTGTAAACAAAAGGGACATTCATCACATTGAAAAAATGTTTTAAAGATCTTGGAGCATAAAGCAGAACCAACTTTATTATTAGGTTGCACTCCCTAAGGGCGTAGCTCCTTCATCGTCAAAGCCATATATAGGGGATGAGCTCGGTTTAAAAATACATTTAGGCATATTCATCTTATCAAATGAATGTTTGAATATTATATTCATAGTGGCTCTAATATCAACCATAATCTTTGTAACAATCCACCATCTATAATGCATCACCCAAAAGTGGAACTGACATCGCAAATGCATTTGACAGTGGATCATTTTGAGGTAAAAATATATAAAATAGATCAAAGCTATCTACAGTATTCAACACTTTCTGAAAAACATAGCACAAGAAACAAAATATAATAGCAATCAATAATATAATAATGAAAAATACCATAATCTAAGATAGATTAAACAAACTATAGTTGATAGTCCTTAATTACAAAATATCTCTAAATACTGAAAAAAATAATCCGAATGTTTGGGTAAACATGAAATAAATAGTAGATAGCTAATAGATAAATGCATATCTCAATCACACCATTGTGTCTCCTATATCACCACCGGTCCTCTCTATCTACATATCGGAGTAAAATGAAATAGGGAAAAGATAGAGGGGGGTCAGACATAAGTCTGGTGAGTGAAACTCATAGTGTATAATACAAATAAGCAGGTAAGACGAAAGTTATGCTTGAAAATCTACCTTAACCTGTGTCTCCTACACCCAACAAGTCATCCAAACAAGCAATAGTACTATCAGAATAATTCTGACATCATTTTCTAAGGCTCCACTAAAATACTAATCCATACTCAAGTACATTATTAAGTATTCACCTATTGGCAATTACACTTTCAACCCGGTACCCCAAAACTATAGGCATCACTATTGAAATGAAAATCCAAGTCATGCACCACCATATACCACACTATTGGGATAAGGCCCCAACTCATGTGCCAAAATGTATGCATACCATGGGTATGAAGAATAGCTTGCATGTCGAAACAACTACCACACGATTGAGCCCAAAGTCCAAACTCATCGTCACCTAAACGTATTCACACTATTGGTATAAAGACCAACTCGGATAATGAACCGTATGCGACACTATTGGTATAAAGACCAACTCACCATTGCCAAATCATAAGTGAAACTGTTGAGGTCAAGTCCAAGCCAGCCATCGCCTAATAGTCCGTGACGCTATTGGGACAGATTGCAAACTCGTTATCATTAAATTGTTTACAACACTACTGGATCAAGACCTAACTCGTCGTCATCAAATGACACTAGTATAACTAAGGAACAATTTCCTCATACTATATTGAAATGCCATAGTAAAACCCCTCGTATAATGAACCTACTAAAATAATGCATTTTTTTTAAAGTATCTCCAAAAACAGCATATAACATACCAAAACAATCCTTATCCCATCGCGATCATAACACTGTGAACCATGCATGAAGCAGAGGTCGTATGCGAGAGTTATAAGCGTTTGAAATATAGGGAATTATTTGATTAATTTTTCCATAATTATTTATCTATTTATTTATTATTTGAAATAATGTTTTCGTGTTCCTCTATTGTTCCTCCAAAAACTCGTCTTCTTTAATCATGCTTTAGCCGGCACCTTCGACCTTCATCGTGCCACTACACATGGCTTCCTCCGATCTAACCCTATCTAGACGATGCGCGCGCTTCCCTCTCCTCGGTCGACCCTACCACGCAAAGCCCTACCAGCCGCAATAGCTCCACTAACACCAACTTTCTTTGTCGAATTTGCACCACCTTTCTTTGATCTGAGATGATCAAGACTACTATGAGCACCTACTCGATGTCCTCTACACATCCATCTCCTCTGATCGTCATATCATCATCGTTTCACCATTGGATCAAAATGGAAGACCCATGCTTATCGAACTTTCGATGCGTTTTCTGGTTAATCCATATATTCAATCGATGAATGAACACCGCCAGTGGATTCGCATCATTAAGAACTACATTTTGATATATTATATATCTAATTTGAAACACTTTTGCATTTTACACTATTTAATTAGGAAGAGATCAAACTTTTATAATTATGATAAAAAATCACTTTTTTTAATTATCTAGCTATGGCTTAGTATATCCTAATCATGTGTGGGGGTGTGTATGTGTATGTATACAATTTTTTTTGAAGGAATGTGTATATATACAACATACACACACAATCACGTTTTAGTTATCGATTTCATCATTTATAATTTGATTTAAGACCATATGGGGAAAATTACTACGTCTTATTAATATATACCCAAAGAGAAAGAATCTTACTCATTGATTAGCCGCATTTCTTCTTTGATTGGATTAGAATCCTCCTTCTACCTCGCTTGCCTGATGTGTTTTCTCTTTGATTTTCCTTAATTTGTTCCAAAGTTACTTGCTTTATAATGTATAATTATTATTTTTATTTGATGTGGAGTACGCTCGATTTTTGTTTAGAGATTAGATAGAGATTAGTGTAAGGTGTTTAGGTTAAAATATGATTAGAAAATAGGCTTACATTTCTATTTATAGGCCAGCAATAACATATATTTAGCCTAAAATCTCAAAATTTATATTACAAAAATTCTACTAAGTTTGACTTCTTCAAATTTATATTCTGTTTAACCAAGTTCGGCAAGTTACATATGTTATCCAACAGGAAACGACATTCCAGATGTAAAGGGATAGGTCCCAAGGCCTAATTCTAGTTACGTAAAAAAATTACTAATTTTCCTTTGTGTTAGATTTTTATTTTCCTTTTTAGTTTAATTATTTAATTACTTAAAGATACGAGCATTGCAATCTTGGCCACCTCAAATAGCCCAATCTTAGCAGTTATATTAAGGGGATCATTGTCAGTGACAAACACCCTACTTATTTATATCCTAAAAAGTAACCCTCGATTTTGTCTTCCTAACTTTACCAGATCTTCCAATCTCATAAACACTCTCATTTTCCCCTCGAACCACATTAATATACTTCTTCCAGCTACCCTTGTTGTCCCAGCTACATATGGTCTACCCAAAATTACAATGACAAATCTTCTTTGTGTCGGTAGTGATCTCCGCAGGTGGTTTGATTGAAGCATAGTTTTGGGTTTTGTTGTATGTGTGCCCCTTATACATTTTCATTCCTCAAGAATTCATTCAGCTTTCCTTCTTGCACAAATCTGTTGGTGAACAATTTCAAAATTCTACAATATTTAGTTTGATGACCGTTTTGCTTATGGTAAAAGCAATACGCACCTTCTTTGTTTGGTTCTGGTTGTCCAAACTTAGTTTTTCTACTAAATACTTGATTCAATCGTGAGTCAAAACACAAATTTGGGAGTATGAGTGGGTAAAGGGAAGGCTCACCACAACCTAAAATTCCCTTATCGATTTCTTAGCCTGATTAAAGTTTCGACCATTATCATTCCATTCCCAAACTTTACACTAAGCACATACTAATTCATCAATTATTATCTCTCCCATAGCTCTATAGAAGAACTTGTTCAAAGAAGTACACTTTTTTTGACCATGTCTTTCCAAAATGGGGTGTTTTTCCACAACCCCGAGATTATAGAAACAAACTTTGACTCCTCCGATATGCCCTTTATTTTAGCAACAATATCGTTAAACCTTCTATAGAATTCTTTAAAGGACTCTTCCTTCCCCTGTCGAAGTCAGCTAACAAACATACCACGTCTTAGGATCTCTCGAAACAAAAAAGAGTCAATAATTCCATTGTCAATTGGTCCGATAAGCTTTTCGAGTTCAGGAGCTTGTGTTGGAACAATTTCAAAGTTGGTCCCATAAAATTGCGAGCAAGAATCTACAGTTTACTTCATTTGAGGCCTGAATGGCCTATATTTGAATATCATATAAAGTAAGATGATCTTCAAGATACTTGGATCCATCATAAGAAAATTTAGGGATTTATAATCCCATTGGAATTGGACACCTCATGATTTCATCGATAAATGGTAATCTTTCTCATCCTTAGTTCCATATGTGAACCAGACCCCTCTTCCAGTAATTTATGTACTAGCTTAGTCAATTTTGCAGCACTCTCTCATTGTTTAGGTCTAAATAGAGACTCAAATTGTTGTTGTTCCCAACATAGATGCTTTGACTTTCAAGCCTAACCTTATTCGGCCCATCAAGGTTTATCATTTTAGGACTCGAAGTCTAGGCTTTTCTGGTTCGACCCTCGTCGGCTATTCGGGAGGCTTGTCCTTGAATCTTAATAGCAGCAATTTTAGCAAACTCAATTCCTTCTTCCTCTCTGGTCATATTTCTCTTTCTAGGGTTCCTATCAACTTTTGGCGCCTGACTTTCTTTGTTAATAATAACAATAGTAGTTCTTTCTACACTTCTAATGATCTTTTTCACTACAACTTGGTATTCATCCAAGCGCTTTGTGGTATTCTCCATAAAAACAAACATCATGTATTGAAACTATTTGTTTGAAGTAACTAAAGAATGCTACCTTTGGGTACAATAGTATTTAGCATCTTAATCGGTGTATCGATAGTTTTTTCTTCAATGGTAGGTTACTGCGGATTCTTTCTTTGGACATATTTTGATTTCATTTCTTCATATCAGACCTGGGTTGAAAGCAAGTAATGAAAAGCAATGGAACAAAATGAAGGCTAGAGCCATCCTTCTAGCACCAAAAATGTTGATGTGATTTTTCATCACTATCAGCATCGTAAAGTTTCGAAGGTTAACTCCAAAAGCTGAAGTAGAAGAAAATGGTTCGATCGGGCGCCTAGGATGGGAGTAGTAAGAATATAAAGTGTTGGAAAGTAAAAGATAAGAAGTTTAATAGTGGTTCAGGAGCTGGGTACCTACTTCCACTTCTAAGAAGTTCTTTATCACTTAGCCAAATTACCGTAATGTCGTTACAACTCTAGGATGGTTATGTCCGCCACTAATGAGTTCTCTCTAAAAGCTTGAGTCTAAAAGTCAAAATATGATTACAAACGATTTCAGTTCTAAGTCAATTCACTTTTAGATTAGCTCTTGGATTCTCGATCCCGCACATGGGGACTACTACCTTGTATCTATCTACATCACCCAGATTTGCCATCCGAGGAGAGCTTCTCTCTTGATTATTTACATGGCCTATCTATGGGACTAAGATTTGAACATGTGTCATTATCTGGATACTTGAAAATTGACATGGGCTGATGACATGACATTTCTATATATAGCTTTGGGCACCTCGTCCCTTATATTTGACATAAACTTTAGGTAATTTATATGTCCTGAGGCTATCTCAATTGTTGACCTTAGTTGTACATTGAGGCGCTCTCAGCTTTGAGTAGAGAGAACTTCAAACTTTTATGCTAAAATGAGGAGGTCTAAGCCTTTATTCTCGGTTATGACCGCCTTGTGCCATTCCTTTAAGTAGAGACACTCACAAGGACTCGGTATATGAACTAGTTGTGGCATGTAACCTTGGTATAGTAGGCCTTGATGCTTTCTTAATAGGATGCCTTAATGCTTTTGTCTTTTGGCAAGAATTGAGTTTTATGACTTATGCTTTCTATTTAGGGCCTACCAGGATGCTTGTACTCTTGGTTTAAAGTCAGCCTAGTGACCATTGCTTTCGGTTGAGCTTACATTATGCACATGCTTTTAGGGTGGCTGACCCGAGTCATAATACCATGCTTCGATACGAGTGACACCTCTATTCCTTAGTTTTCATTATATTTTGGCTTTGATCTCTAGGTCATAGTTTAGGCTCAGAATCTAGCCTTCGGCAATTTCGCTATTCTCGTGGGCGTGTAGCACTCAGACATTTCCTAAGCTTCAACAATTAAGCTTAACTTTAAGACTAATATACTGAAGGGACCTATGCAAGGATATAATAGAGTATTCATTGATATTTAACACTTATGGAAGGTAAAATACAGAGTAGGGCTTTTAGGCTTCGTCTGGAGAGTTAAATATTTCTCTATTCATGTGCAAAGATTACTTAAGGATCTTTCTTTGAGGTTTCGGCTTATATAGATAAAGGTCGAATACAACTGAGTAAATTTTGTATAATAACATTCAAATATATTTTTTGATTAAAATTGTGATATCCCGGAACTTCAAGCAATTTAAAATGTGAAAATTCCTTTATAAATTATTTTAAAATTGGTAAATTTGTTGTTTTCAAACAAGAATAATAATATGATGTTTTTAAAAATGAATATAAATAGATTTTTAATAGAATTATTGTTTGCAAATTTAATTTATGTGTGTTTAAATAAATATATGTTGAGTTGATTTTAAATTGGATTTTTAAATTGCATTTGAATTTGGATTTAAACTTGAATTTAAAGGATATATATATCTTTAAAATATTTTAGATATAAAATATATGGATAAGGTTTTTATTTAAAATAAGATTTTGTTTTATATAAATTTGGGAAGTATTTATTTAATAGTAATAAATATAAAAGTTTTATGTTTACACTTAAAAATGAATTAAATATTATATATGATTTTATTAGAATATAAATGGGTTTTTATTTTATTTTCTTTTAAAGGTTTCATTTATGTATAATATAGGAAAGCATTTACTAATTAAGAAATGTATTAATTAATTTGGAAAATTCATTATAAAGGCTTTTTAATAATTTTAAAACAAATGAAAATAAATAAATGACAAGTGTTGAATTTTTAAGCATGTTAAATACATGTGTTAACAAGATAAATAAGGTTAAAGACAAGTGTCATAGTTTATTTCTATTTTCTTTAATTTTAAAACAAATCTATATAAATCTATATCCTTCTCTCCTTCCATTTTCTTTGTTCATTTTTCACGTTTTCAAAAATAAAACCAAAAACTGGAAATTTATCAAACCAGAGAATCTTCACAAACCAAACTGAAATCTTCTCAAACCAAAACCCTGTAATTCATTTATAAAACCAGAATCAAAACCTGAAAACATCTCCTCTAACAATTCAACTCTGTAATCAATTATCCTCAAACCTGAAGTGAAGCAAATTCAATCCAGTTCAACTCAACAAAGAAGTTCAAAACAGATTAGATTCAAGAACAGTTCAAAAATCAAGCTTCAGTCCAGATTCTTGTCAAAACAAAGTAGATTCAACTCAAATTATAACAGCAAGCAATCTCCAGTTTTCAAAGTAAAAGGTCAACTAAGTTTCCAGTTTTAAATCAAAGAAACAGGCTTCTCTGTTCAAAACAGGTGAGTAAACTACACCTTTTAAAGATTAATCTGTTTTAATCTGTTATTGTATGTGATAACTGATTAAAGAAGAATTGAAGAAATGTTTGCATGTATGTAATTATGATATATCTGTGTGCATGCCTGTATATTGATGAACATTCCTCTGTTTGTTTTCACAGGCTAAAGAAATAAGTTTTAAAAATCAATTTCTTTCTTTCCAATCCTTTTCTGGTTACGATCTCTAAATGAAAAATGATAGTAACAATGTGATATCAATTTAAAAAAATAAATTCAATTATGTTGTTGAATACTTATTTATAAAATGATAAATCATAGTAGGAAATCAAAATAAATCAAAAATCAATACTTGCAAACTTTTGTTTTGAATTGATAAACTGATTCGAGTTGTAAAATGAGGAATTTTAATGTTAAGATTAAGATTTTTAGATTTAAAAATAGTGTGGATTCTCGAGTTGATCAGGAAACTGTTTTTCGTCAATTCCTGATGATCAATGTGGAGTGGAGGCTCAGGGTTGATGTCGGAGGTAGGATGAAGAATGGGAAGTGGATGAAAAATAGTGCGAAGTCTTTTTGATGATCGGAGCGATCAGGCGATGTCATTTTAGGGTTTTAAAACTAGTTCTGCTCGTCATAGTTTCAAGAGATAGATCATCGTCATCGTGGAACCGGAATCGATCGGACCTTGGGGGATTGTTTCGTCGTCGTATGGTGAAGCTGTGGACGAGGTGGCGAGGCTTCAGAGGGCCTTGGTCGGCGAGGCGATTCGAATTTTGTGATCGATGTTTGGTTCTAGTTGGTGCTGTCGTGCTCGATTTTGAGCCACGGCGAGTTTGAGTATATTGGTTGATCGGGGTTGTCGATGAGTTCATTTGCGACTTGGCGATAGTCTTGGCAATGGTCGGAGCGACGGCGATCTCCTGTGCATGTGCACGAGTGCAGTTGGACATCTGGATTGATGTTTGATTTGGGGAAGACGAAGACTTCTCGGGTCTGGCTCGTGGAAATCGTGGTTTGACTCGAAGCAGTTGAGTGGGGTGATTGTCTCGGGGTAGGCTCGGGTTTAATAAGAGTTTGACTCGGGGTAGGCTTGGATTATTCTGGTTTTAAGTAAAAGCAAAAATTTTGTAAAAGAAAATCAAGTTTACAATTTAAAAGCAAGTTCTTTTCAAATTAAATGTCAATCAAGTTTCAGGAATATTTAAATTGAATATATTTTCAAATCTAAAATGTTTAAGGTTGTTGATTTCAAAAGTAATTAATAAGAGTAATTAAAGGTTAATTACTATTTGTAATTAAGAATAATTACTTAATGGAGTAATTAATGGGTAGTTAATGAAGTAAGAGATGAATCATTAACTATAGATTTAAGGGATTAATTGATTAATTAATGTAATTAATTTTAAGTTAATTAATTTGTCTAATTAATTAAAGATAATCACTTATTAATTAATTAAGTAGAATTACTTAGAGAAGTAATTAATATAAAAAAAATTTACTGAAGTAATTAAGTAAAAAGGGAAATCATTTATGGAAGTAATTAAATGGAAGTGATTAAGGATTAATCACTTAGTATAATTAATTAAAGGATTAATTAATATAATTAATTAAAGGGTTAAGGTAAATTAATAATGTGATTAATTACTTGTTAAGGTAATTAATTAAAAGAGTAATTAATTAATGAAGTAATCTGAAGATCATTTATTAATTAATGAAAGTAATTTAAGTTAATTATTGAGAATGGTTGAGGATAATTAATCTATAATTAAGGTTTAATTAGTTAATGAAAAAAAAAAGTAAAGTAAATAATCAAGAATGATTAATAAAAAGGATAATTAAAGGATAATTACTTATTGTAGTTAAGGGATAATTAATCAAGGAAGATTAATTAAGATAGATAATTAAGAAATGATTAATTAATTTGTAATTAATTAATGTTAAGTAAGATGGATTAAGGTAATCCAAGTGATAAATGGTTAGTAATTAATTTAATTTGAGATTAATTAAATTAAGTAAGAATGAATCAACTTGTTATGGATGAATTGAATGATATTGTATGCTTAGATTAGTTGATATCCCTGATATGTGATTTGTGATGTTATGCGAAATAATATGTTTGATTTGAACTGTGATAATGTGGGTTATCTATCGATGATAAATTGCTGTGTGAATGTGACACCCTGTATATAAATTAAAGTGAATCCACTTAAACAACTTGGATTTAGGATGATATTGTATTCGAAGAGACCGGAGTCGGGTATCAGAAATATCCGAAACCACTTCGATTTGAAATCTTCTATAACTCTTTAGAAATTGATATGTGATATCAATAGGCCGGTTTACGATATTATGGACCATTTAAACTAAGTTGGATACTTAGATATTGTTTTGTGGGAAATGGTGATGACTGTATAAGTTGTTTACATATAGTAAGTACGAGTTACCCCGGGTTTTAAATAAGTTATATGGATTGGAATTTCTTATTAGATGAGTTTACTCACGCTGGTTTCCAGCCTGACCCGGGTGTTACTTTGATGTAATGCTCGGGTCAGACCGAGTATTACAGATTTTCAGGTAAGGACGTTCTGGAGCTCAGGAGTCGAGCTGGATGACAGGAACGTATGGAGTGTTTCTACTGTGTTATATTATTGTATATCTGAGACTTGATAATTGTGTATATCCAGTGTCTGTATAAATATGTAACTCTGATGTATTAAAATGTAATCGACAGATATAATATTGTTTTGTAAAACTGTTATCATTTATTATTATATTTTATCCGCTGCGAATGTGAGATGTTGTTGTTTCTGATCTTCTTCTTCTTCTGTTTCTTTCTTCTATCTCTTTTCTTTTTCTTCTAACTATCTGGAAATTTCGGGTTCGAAATCTCCGGGTCGTTACATTTGGTATCAGAGCCGAAGGTTAAGCGAGAACCTTGGCTCTACTGGGATTACTCGTTAAGGATAGGGTCAATGGTACCCTAGAACGAGTTGAGTGTATATATATATGAGAGCGTACTTGTTATTTTTATATATAAAGATTTTAAATGATTTTATATAAGAATATATTTTGATATATAAAATGATATTTCTTTCTAATAAATATAAAGAAATTGGTTGTTAAAATATTGGAATTAAATTAAGTGGTAATAGAAATAAAGCCAAATTAAAATTGAATGAAGATAAGTTTGAAATGAATTCAAACTAAAATTAAAATCTTGAATTTGTAGAAATGTTATCAAGAATAAAGGTAATAATGAATTGGTTTCTAGATATGATAATCTTGGTTATTATCATAAATGGTAATTGTGTTTAATAATGAATGTTGTTAATGATTTAGCAAAATGAAATGTTTAGGGAAGTAAACATTTAAGTGAGTATAACTTATAAATTGGAATTGAAGAGAATTTAAAATTGTGAAATTTTAAATCTAAATCCAGAAAACTTGAAATTGTTTTAAAGAAGTTGTTTTGAATTAAAACCAAAGGTGGTTTAAAAATTTAAAGTATAACTTGGTGTGTAAAGAAAATGTATATATGAGGAATATATATAATACCAATGATGATTTGAAATAAACACTTAGTGTTGAGTTTTAAATTGGAATGTGATGTAAAACCCAAAGTAAAGTAAGTTTTTAAACTTAAAAGGGGAAAGATTATTAATATAAGGTTTAAAATTTGAATGAGAATTCAAATTGTGAAAGTTGGCCGGATTAAGTAAATTTAACTTGAAGGAAGTTAAATAAGTTTGAATAAATAACTTGAATTGGAAATTTCAAGATGAAATTTAAATTTAACTTGGGTAGTTAAATGGTTAATTTAAATGGGAGTTATGAGTGATCTCAAAATGGGTTTGAGATCTGGAAATTGAAGTATTGAGTCAATTTAAATGGAAGTGGAAATTTAAATTGAATTAATGGGAAATTAATTGGAAATGGAGATTGGGAAATTAAACAGTTTGGCTCTGGATTATTTTCAAATTGTTTTAATACAAGTATATTTTTCCAAACTATTTACTATACAATCTTTCTTCTTAAACCCCAAACTATCTTATACTCATTTTACAATTATTTTGGAACTATTTAACTATTTTGAAACTGTCTTATAAACTAATTATTTTTTTTCAGTTACTTATATCTAATCATTATTTTAAAAAAACTATTTTGCAATTACCTAACTATTTTATAATACTTAACTATTTTACAGCTATTTTATAAACTAATAACTATTTTTCAACTACTTATCTATTTAAAAAATTTTTTTTTTTCAAGATATTTGTTTAAATTTAAATTGGTCAGAGATCAAACTGTTTGTAATTAAAGTAATAACTCAATTGGAAATGGAAGCAATTGAGAATAAGTGAATGGAATTAAAGGAAATGTGAATAGAAAAGAGAATTGATTTGGCTAATAATCAATAAAGTTAAATACGTAGGATGTGCGTATATTATTCTATTCGCATAGTGATTTGATCCAGATTCGAACACAGAATTTCGAGATAATATTATCGATCCGAGTTGGGATTTTTCGCTCGATTTTCGACGGCGAACCTGGATATGGATTGTTGATTGGTTCTGGATATTCTCTATCATAGTTGTGACTATGCAAGGAGAATGACGGTTTCTGATCAAGAAATCAGATCTGAGTCCGCACTAGGAAGTCGGGTGGACGATACTAGTTCGGAAGTGAAATTGTGTGATCGATTGAGCGATCAGATTGATATAGCGTACGGATGATATGTGTACATCGTACGGGTTTGAATGAAATTGGCATTTAAAATTTGTGGATAAGAAATTTGAAGTGGTTTTTGAAATGAAAGGTATATTATGTGAAATATAATGGAATTGGATATTTCTTTGGTTGAAATTTACTTTATGGAGGTAAGTAAATGGTAAATAACTTTATAAAGAAATCAAACTTGAATATTTGATTTGGCAATAAATAAAGTTATATTTTGTAATATGATAAACTTCCCTTATTGAATCTAGCCAGAATAAAAAGGGTTTTGAAATATTTGAAGTATAAAAGAGGTTTTATACAAAGTTTGAAATGATCCAAAGATTTTCAAAGTTATATATATCTATATCTATATATATATATAAAGGATCTTATGAGAATGATTTTGGAAAAGGTTTTGGGAACCTATGGATTTTGGAAAGGGCTTTTGATTTTTGAGAAATCAATTTTGGATTTTGGAAAGCCTAGTTTGAGAATTATCGATTTTTGGTAATCGATTTTGTGTAAAGGAGATTTTGATAAATCATAAAGGGTATGATTTGAAGATACTATAAATATATAGTATAAAATGTTTTGAGAATAGCTCTGGGGAAAAAGGCGCTTCCTTGAAATGAACTTCTCAGGAGTACCACTGGGTGGTACTGCCTTGAGCCCCAAGGGGGGTTTCTAAAGTTGATCCTGTGAGGAGTCCGGACAAAACTAGTTCCTGAGGATTATTTGTGTAGCGAAAGTCGAGGGGCTGGTGCCCACAGAGGCATTTGAGTTATGCTGTGACAACAATTTAACTCAATGTCACTGCGATCTACTGCAGACCATAGCGGAAGTCATGTGTGCCGCTGAGAGCCAACTGTCTACGTTTGATTTTATATCGGTAGACTGTGACACTATGGTAACATAGCGAAAGTCGTTTGAGCCGCTGAGAGCCAACAGTCTGCGTTTGATTTTATATCGGTAGACTGCGACCTATGTGGAGGAGTTTCATTTTGACAGCGAAATCGTGTGTGTCGCTGAGAGCCAACAGTTACATGGACTTTTGCTGCGACGGCAACGTAACCCTGGAATGTAACTGCGATCTGTTGTGGGTTCCATGCTGTTATCAGTTACATGGACTTTTGCTGCGATGGCAACGTAACCCGTGATGTAACTGTGACCATGGATGGGGGTGATGATTTCCAGAGCATTCTCACCAAAGATATTTCCTCTATTTTCAAAAATGTTTCCTATATTTTTAATAAAATTATTTTCCAAATGTTTTCACTGGGTGTTGAAAACGGGTCTACCCAGTACTTATAGATTTTCAGTCCTACGTTTGATCAACGTATGACTGAATTTCTGTGAGAACAAGGATGGACTGGTTGAGACATCGAGTTATAAAAAAAAAAAAAAAAATTTTTTTTAAAAACTATTTTGATAATATTATATAGATTTTAAAATATTTTGAAAAAATTTTTATACAAAAAGAGTTAAGAATTAAGATGTCTAAGGAATAATTTAACTGATAATCAACATTGTAATAAAATTCTTGCTTCGTTCCTTTTCGAGGACGAAAAGATTCTAAGGGGGAAGGAATGTGATATCCCGGAACTTCAAGCAATTTAAAATGTGAAAATTCCTTTATAAATTATTTTAAAATTGGTAAATTTGTTGTTTTCAAACAAGAATAATAATATGATGTTTTTAAAAATGAATATAAATAGATTTTTAATAGAATTATTGTTTGCAAATTTAATTTATGTGTGTTTAAATAAATATATGTTGAGTTGATTTTAAATTGGATTTTTAAATTGCATTTGAATTTGGATTTAAACTTGAATTTAAAGGATATATATATCTTTAAAATATTTTAGATATAAAATATATGGATAAGGTTTTTATTTAAAATAAGATTTTGTTTTATATAAATTTGGGAAGTATTTATTTAATAGTAATAAATATAAAAGTTTTATGTTTACACTTAAAAATGAATTAAATATTATATATGATTTTATTAGAATATAAATGGGTTTTTATTTTATTTTCTTTTAAAGGTTTCATTTATGTATAATATAGGAAAGCATTTACTAATTAAGAAATGTATTAATTAATTTGGAAAATTCATTATAAAGGCTTTTTAATAATTTTAAAACAAATGAAAATAAATAAATGACAAGTGTTGAATTTTTAAGCATGTTAAATACATGTGTTAACAAGATAAATAAGGTTAAAGACAAGTGTCATAGTTTATTTCTATTTTCTTTAATTTTAAAACAAATCTATATAAATCTATATCCTTCTCTCCTTCCATTTTCTTTGTTCATTTTTCACGTTTTCAAAAATAAAACCAAAAACTGGAAATTTATCAAACCAGAGAATCTTCACAAACCAAACTGAAATCTTCTCAAACCAAAACCCTGTAATTCATTTATAAAACCAGAATCAAAACCTGAAAACATCTCCTCTAACAATTCAACTCTGTAATCAATTATCCTCAAACCTGAAGTGAAGCAAATTCAATCCAGTTCAACTCAACAAAGAAGTTCAAAACAGATTAGATTCAAGAACAGTTCAAAAATCAAGCTTCAGTCCAGATTCTTGTCAAAACAAAGTAGATTCAACTCAAATTATAACAGCAAGCAATCTCCAGTTTTCAAAGTAAAAGGTCAACTAAGTTTCCAGTTTTAAATCAAAGAAACAGGCTTCTCTGTTCAAAACAGGTGAGTAAACTACACCTTTTAAAGATTAATCTGTTTTAATCTGTTATTGTATGTGATAACTGATTAAAGAAGAATTGAAGAAATGTTTGCATGTATGTAATTATGATATATCTGTGTGCATGCCTGTATATTGATGAACATTCCTCTGTTTGTTTTCACAGGCTAAAGAAATAAGTTTTAAAAATCAATTTCTTTCTTTCCAATCCTTTTCTGGTTACGATCTCTAAATGAAAAATGATAGTAACAATGTGATATCAATTTAAAAAAATAAATTCAATTATGTTGTTGAATACTTATTTATAAAATGATAAATCATAGTAGGAAATCAAAATAAATCAAAAATCAATACTTGCAAACTTTTGTTTTGAATTGATAAACTGATTCGAGTTGTAAAATGAGGAATTTTAATGTTAAGATTAAGATTTTTAGATTTAAAAATAGTGTGGATTCTCGAGTTGATCAGGAAACTGTTTTTCGTCAATTCCTGATGATCAATGTGGAGTGGAGGCTCAGGGTTGATGTCGGAGGTAGGATGAAGAATGGGAAGTGGATGAAAAATAGTGCGAAGTCTTTTTGATGATCGGAGCGATCAGGCGATGTCATTTTAGGGTTTTAAACCTAGTTCTGCTCGTCATAGTTTCAAGAGATAGATCATCGTCATCGTGGAACCGGAATCGATCGGACCTTGGGGGATTGTTTCGTCGTCGTATGGTGAAGCTGTGGACGAGGTGGCGAGGCTTCAGAGGGCCTTGGTCGGCGAGGCGATTCGAATTTTGTGATCGATGTTTGGTTCTAGTTGGTGCTGTCGTGCTCGATTTTGAGCCACGGCGAGTTTGAGTATATTGGTTGATCGGGGTTGTCGATGAGTTCATTTGCGACTTGGCGATAGTCTTGGCAATGGTCGGAGCGACGGCGATCTCCTGTGCATGTGCACGAGTGCAGTTGGACATCTGGATTGATGTTTGATTTGGGGAAGACGAAGACTTCTCGGGTCTGGCTCGTGGAAATCGTGGTTTGACTCGAAGCAGTTGAGTGGGGTGATTGTCTCGGGGTAGGCTCGGGTTTAATAAGAGTTTGACTCGGGGTAGGCTTGGATTATTCTGGTTTTAAGTAAAAGCAAAAATTTTGTAAAAGAAAATCAAGTTTACAATTTAAAAGCAAGTTCTTTTCAAATTAAATGTCAATCAAGTTTCAGGAATATTTAAATTGAATATATTTTCAAATCTAAAATGTTTAAGGTTGTTGATTTCAAAAGTAATTAATAAGAGTAATTAAAGGTTAATTACTATTTTTAATTAAGAATAATTACTTAATGGAGTAATTAATGGGTAGTTAATGAAGTAAGAGATGAATCATTAACTAGAGATTTAAGGGATTAATTGATTAATTAATGTAATTAATTTTAAGTTAATTAATTTGTCTAATTAATTAAAGATAATCACTTATTAATTAATTAAGTAGAATTACTTAGAGAAGTAATTAATATAAAAAAAATTTACTGAAGTAATTAAGTAAAAAGGGAAATCATTTATGGAAGTAATTAAATGGAAGTGATTAAGGATTAATCACTTAGTATAATTAATTAAAGGATTAATTAATATAATTAATTAAAGGGTTAAGGTAAATTAATAATGTGATTAATTACTTGTTAAGGTAATTAATTAAAAGAGTAATTAATTAATGAAGTAATCTGAAGATCATTAATTAATTAATGAAAGTAATTTAAGTTAATTATTGAGAATGGTTGAGGATAATTAATCTATAATTAAGGTTTAATTAGTTAATGAAAAAAAAAAAGTAAAGTAAATAATCAAGAATGATTAATAAAAAGGGATAATTAAAGGATAATTACTTATTGTAGTTAAGGGATAATTAATCAAGGAAGATTAATTAAGATAGATAATTAAGAAATGATTAATTAATTTGTAATTAATTAATGTTAAGTAAGATGGATTAAGGTAATCCAAGTGATAAATGGTTAGTAATTAATTTAATTTGAGATTAATTAAATTAAGTAAGAATGAATCAACTTGTTATGGATGAATTGAATGATATTGTATGCTTAGATTAGTTGATATCCCTGATATGTGATTTGTGATGTTATGCGAAATAATATGTTTGATTTGAACTGTGATAATGTGGGTTATCTATCGATGATAAATTGCTGTGTGAATGTGACACCCTGTATATAAATTAAAGTGAATCCACTTAAACAACTTGGATTTAGGATGATATTGTATTCGAAGAGACCGGAGTCGGGTATCAGAAATATCCGAAACCACTTCGATTTGAAATATTCTATAACTCTTTAGAAATTGATATGTGATATCAATAGGCCGGTTTACGATATTATGGACCATTTAAACTAAGTTGGATACTTAGATATTGTTTTGTGGGAAATGGTGATGACTGTATAAGTTGTTTACATATAGTAAGTACGAGTTACCCCGGGTTTTAAATAAGTTATATGGATTGGAATTTCTTATTAGATGAGTTTACTCACGCTGGTTTCCAGCCTGACCCGGGTGTTACTTTGATGTAATGCTCGGGTCAGACCGAGTATTACAGATTTTCAGGTAAGGACGTTCTGGAGCTCAGGAGTCGAGCTGGATGACAGGAACGTATGGAGTGTTTCTACTGTGTTATATTATTGTATATCTGAGACTTGATAATTGTGTATATCCAGTGTCTGTATAAATATGTAACTCTGATGTATTAAAATGTAATCGACAGATATAATATTGTTTTGTAAAACTGTTATCATTTATTATTATATTTTATCCGCTGCGAATGTGAGATGTTGTTGTTTCTGATCTTCTTCTTCTTCTGTTTCTTTCTTCTATCTCTTTTCTTTTTCTTCTAACTATCTGGAAATTTCGGGTTCGAAATCTCCGGGTCGTTACAAAAATAATTAAGATATATATATATATATGTTGATTTGAAAATATCAAGCATTTTTAATTTAAACTTCGTTGACATGTTAAAACAGAATTATTCAGCAGAAAGAATTTTACAAAATCAAAAACATTTTTTGAATTTCCATAAGGAAATCTTTATATGTATAATAATCTTTTATTTTATTTATATATAAACAAAGCAGAGAGCAAAAGAAATTAGTTTATTTTATTTTATTTAAAATCTGATCAATACATACATACATACATGCACACACACACGCACACACACACACACACATATAAATTATATAAAAAGGTTTTAATATATGTATAAATATACACACATGTGTAAAATAAAAATAAGTTATATTATTTTTGAATATGTAAAAACAATATATATTTCAATAACATACATTTGTGTGTGTGTATATATATTTAGGATATGAATATATATTATTTATATAAAATATTACAATAAAACATTTTCAAATTTTTTTTGTTATATAATGGCCGAGTTAAAATAATATGCATATTTACTAAATTATATATATTTATATTATGAAT
This sequence comes from Allium fistulosum, assembly GCA_030737815.1. Classification (NCBI taxonomy): domain Eukaryota; kingdom Viridiplantae; phylum Streptophyta; class Magnoliopsida; order Asparagales; family Amaryllidaceae; genus Allium; species Allium fistulosum. The sequence goes on from CM060904.1 coordinate 1,138,031,127, forward strand.
ATATTTGGATTAGAGATTAGTACTTTCCACCATTGATATCTTGTCGAAAGCCGATCACGTCCTTTGCTTTTTTTTCCCTCTTCGAACATTACATCTCCTTCTCGGTTTAAGTTTGCAATGCTAACACCATAGCTTCACCAATGGAGCTTACAGAGGCTAGAGCTCAATCATAAAAGTGTAGAGGAAAAAGGGTGGAGGCTATCCTATTTATAGCCAAGGAGATACAAAGTATCTCCCGCTTTTTCTCAAACCCTTAGATGATTACGCATCAGCCCCCATTTCAAATTACATAGTCAGCCTTTACATGCTGACCTAGCATGGCCAAGTTGTCTTTGACTTCCTTTTGAATCAATAATTTAATTATTTAATGCTAGCTCCTTGTCCAATCGAACCGACGTATAACATTTATACATCATTCTGATCGATTTATTGTTTTAAATAAATAATTGAAAATGCCATAAAATATTAATACAACATTTGTATTAATTTGTTGTTCATTTATTTCATTTATAAAGAGATTTTTCCATTGGTCAAATTCAAAATAACTAACAACACGGTTGTGTTGACTCTCTGGTGTGAACTCGGTCCTCAGTCAATATTTAAACAGCTAAATACTAAAGCAAATATGGACTTCGCTGAAGTATAGTATTGGGAACATGTTCAATGTTTAGAGATCATTTAGACAAAATCCAATTTATAATTTATAATATGCTCAATAGTAATGACATTTTGTACACATATTATTTTCATCATCACTGTATCACTTTGATATTTAGAGTTTGGTTTAAGTCAAAAACCTAATTTTGTATTTAATTGCATAGGTCGCTTTAAAGTCCTTGGTTCAATCACTATCATATATCAACTGACCGATTTACCTTGGCTAGAGATTTAAACTATTAATTTGATTACTAATTATGATGAACCAATCTCCTAAAATGAAGTAGACAAATGCTCTCTTGAGTATTATTTTACTTCAAGTAGTTCAACGTATACCCAACTATGGTTGTAACATGGTTGTCATGCCGTATGCTTGACCATAATCAAAGTACAGTCTACATACTTAAGGTCAACAATATTCTCATGTCAAAATACTATTGTACGTCATTAGTATGAGATCTTCTATTTTGACTTAGTTATATTAACCTATAAAAGACTCTTGTCGAATCATTCTATGGTTGTTCCAAACAATCACATATGTACATGTGGTGTCTCCAAATGATCATAAGTAAATCACTGTCTATCATATGGAGAGCATTATGTACACTAGTCTCAACGGATATATCGATATCCTTTTCTCCATACATCTTGACCAGGAGCATTTAAGGAGTTATTTTTTGTTTATAATAATTCGATACTTATGGCTACAACTCATTCGTAATTATAATCGATAAAATGCTACTTATAAAGATTTTCTAATTATATATGTTTAATATAATTAATCCATTGTTTAGATCATAGGATAACAACACATATAATGAAAAACAAAACCATAAGCATACTTTATTTCGAACAAGATTGTTTACAGAGTTAAGTTAACATAACAAATTACATAATTTCCCCTAGGGCTCATCCTCAACACTATCAGATGGCACATCTAGGGCTTGATCTACCCTTGAAGGCACAAAGGGACAACCTTTATTATTTTATTGTTGACTCCTTTTAAAATAAATACCGGGCATGTATCTTTTTATATCCACACATGTACGAGATCCATGGAAAGATCTCACATCATGGTCTGGGCTAAAACCGAAGGCGTATTTCAATCCATACCCTTAGATTTGGTTTGTTTTTATACTTTCTTTATGAATATTATTTGATCCACTTAGTTATGAACTTGATTTCCTAGATCGATAGAATTGTTCCTTATGATTAATTTTTAATGAATTTAAATATAATATGAATCGATTGCACTATACTTTATTAGTAGTATAACTTTATGGTATTAATGCATGAATTGTCGGACTTGATTTCACCCCTTGTTGGTAATATCTCCAATGAAAGTGCCATAAATTTCAATCCATTGGCCCTTGATGGAATCGATTCACTGCAAAGGAAGAGTATTAACCATACTCAGGGTCATAGTATTGGATCCCCCGTGAATGTCAGAGTATGTCCATTTCTTATTAGGCGCTTGGAGATAGATATGTCCATGAAAATTGTGAAACACAGGGTATTCATAAGTTCTTTTCATTTGATGAACGACTGAATGGGTTCATCAAATGCCTCGTAGTGAAGCCCCTTTTGCTAATAAGTGAAAGACTAAACTTGTCTAGCATTTTCTAGCCTAAAATTTGTGAACCCCTCTTACTACCAAATATTTGAAAGGGCCTATGATTTCTCTTCAACTCTATTAGCAATAGTGGAGTATAAATCCATTCAAATACGCCAGAAATAGTGAAGTATAAATTCAAGTAACATTTCCAGAGAAAACATAGTATAAAGTCATTCAAATTTGCAAGAGACTACACAATATATACACAACTTTAACAGAGATAATGGACTATAAAATAACCTTAATTTCTCAGTGTAGATTTCAACTCCATCGGAGATAATGGAGTATAATATTGCTTAACCTTAGAGATGAGATATAGTTTCACTAGAGATAGTGAAGAATGAGTTATTCAGCATCAACTCCTCCAGAGACAATAGAGTAAAATTCTAACTAGTCCCAAAGATAGGACCTGGCTCTTCTAGAGATAGTGGATTATATTTTCTAATTTTCCCTAGAGACATGGTCAAATTTATCTAAACATGTAGTATGATACTCCAAAGACCGAGTAACCTTATAAATTACTGTGTTGTAATGCAAGCTATGACTTTTATTTCTGATTGATATTTGATAGAAATACTTGAAGGATAATAATATATTGTATGATACTCTTAAGATTGGGTAACCTCATGGATTATGTGGCTATAACACAAAGGAATGATGTTTATGACCAAACTATGATTAATATTTGATAGAAATACTTAGGGAATAATAATACCATGCCAATTGAATATGTGTAACCCATGGCTATGGAAGAAATGGCTTATGAGTAGACAAGAATAGATGTTCTTGGTACTTGCGAGTCAGATAGATGTCATGATTTATAGTTAGACAAATGGTCGCATATAAGCACTATGGAACTCAGCTTTAAATGTGTCATTCCCCCAATGAGATTATATTTAGAGAAAATAATGCTTTGCATCCACAAAGCACACTTTGGGAGGAAAATGCTAAAATATGGCACAGTCTCGAATGGACTCAAACCGGTTGTAAAATATTCTTAAGTTCAAGAAAAAACCTAGTTTGACACCACTTCTCAATCCAAGCTATTGACTGAAAGATATGGTCATTTTGAAATCGGTGCTCTACCTAATCAAATTAGGCCCATCCAGGAAATCTACTAGCTATATTACCTAAATGGAACATCTAAAGGAACTAGAGCATTTTACTTAATAGTATGAAGTTATCGATCCAAGTTTCACCAATTTCAACATAAAATAAAGAGTTTGTGGCATAAAGCAAATTGGTTCAACATTGATGGTTTTGTTGGGTAATGGACAGAATTATACTGAATAGAAATAACTGGTCAAAATATACTTAACTATGGAAGCGGCCTAGTAGGCCTGGATTGATCTGAATTTAATTAGTCGAACTAGTTTAGTCAAACGGAATTTACCTATTAGAATATGTTGGATGGAGTATACCTAAAAGAATTTTCCAAATAGAATGTGGCAAACATCGTATAGAATATGCTAAATAGAACATGACAAAATGAATATATTTCACCCATAATAACCTCGAACATCACTTGTATAGAGGATAAGTTTCTAGGAGCCATATACCATATCGATTAGGTCTTACAAGCACTTGGGGCACTGTTGGACAAAAAGGGACCATTCAAAAACAATACTACATATTTGAGCTGATCAGATCTACCAGCATGTAGTAACCACTAGAGGTTGGATCAATCTCTTTCAAGATCTGGGGAAGTTAATGCCTTTCTATCTAGTGAATTGACCATTTGAAATTGTTGTAACTGATCTAGAGAGATCTTTCAAGCATGGTAGCAATAGTAATTCAAAGAATCATAATAAAAGATATAAAGTAGATGTAGGCTAGAGGTTACCGAACCACTATAAAAATTATATATGCGGTTTGCTTTTTTTGCATCTTATTTCCTATTTCTGGTATATCTGCTTAAGACTTATGATCTGAACTAGAGTAAGAACATAATGTATTTCACAAATAAAAAACTCGCCTTCTAGAAACAAGAACTAGGATCACACTCAAGATCCTAGGCTCTATCAGATCTTTATTCTGGGTTGTTGGCCACTTTTAGTGATATATTGTTCAAAAATATTTTATTGGATATATTTCATGAGAAAATAGCTTTGCTTGAAGCTGTATATATTTAATGTGACTATACTTTGTGACATGGGGTATGAGATAAGTGGATGGTGGAGTTTCTTCTCAAGAAAGCATACTCGGACATTATGGGTTGTGCGTTCGTCCAAAATACATTACAATGAGATAGCCATTATTTCTAATACATGTGGGTTTCCTTAATGACTTATAGGATGTCTAGTTTATTCCTTTCTAGTGGTGCTAGGATATGATGTTGTGGTATCCACATATGCAAATAGAGTTAGAATGTTTAATTTTAGTACGAATTTATTATCAAATTTGATTGTGTGTGCATTTTTTTTTGAGTTGGTTGCATCGTTCTTATAATTATTAAGTGATTATTTCGAGTAGATAAATTGCTTCGCTTGGTTAATCAGGATTTTCATATAGCTTGTGATGTGCTTGATTATATTGGTTGCTTTAGATTGCATTATTTCATTGCTACTTATTTTTTGACTATGTTCTATTTTTATTTGTTTATTGAGTTGGTTATGTTGGTTTATTTGTGTGTTCAATTATGTTTCTTATCTTATATGTTTGATTGTGATATATGCTTATATGTGTAGTTTAGGCACTTATTAAAATGTTTGAATGTCATGATACGTTTGATATGGTTTGATTGTGTAAATTTAACTGTGTGCTTGATGTTTAACTAATTATGTAAGAGATATGTTAGGTTGTGGTCCTAGTGATGTTGGACGTATGCATGTGCACAAGGCGTTGTATTTAAAGTGGTATTTGATAATGAAATATGTATAGGGATGAAGCCTTGATCAATGGATGAATATTGATTAGGAGATGGATCACAAAGTGAAAAAGGTAGCCATTGTCATCAGAACATAAGTGATAAGGGAAGTTAATGGTAGGCTTTAGGATGTGTACTATATGGGGAATCTTTATTAAGTGAGGCTGCTCATTGGCATACATATGGTTCGTGTTATCGCTGCCACGACTAAGTGTGTCATTAGCATGATCATTTATATGGTATTTTTATTAATGGGCTAAATAATATGTCATCAAATATCCTAAGTCACCATGAGGATGAGAGTATGGATGTTGTGGATGTCTTTGTTGATGTTTTGTATATTAGAGTCTAATATCTTTTGCCGCCCTAGATAGTTTCACTTTGTAGACTAGTCTACCCTTACGGGTGATAATAATCGGGCATATAGAGTTTATGTGCTAACGTTTGTAGATCTTGTGTTTCTTTTCTACAGATTGATTTTTCCTCTTGACTAAACTGTTTCTATGTTTGGTTTTATTTGTTAGTTTTAATTTTGTATGATTGTTTTTTTTCTTGTTTGTCATTTGGTTATATATTTGTCTTTTTATTGGTAGTTATTTGGTTTTTTGGCCACATAATTAGTCATTTCCAAAAGGTTTTTAGACATGATTACCAATGAGATGATCCATGGTTGATTCTTCCACACTTCAGTTGATGGAGTGTTAAGATTAAATAATGTAGTTTTGATGCATATTTTGTAAGATTATGGGTAGTGCTATAGTATGAGTGTAGAAAATATATTTTTTATTGCGAATATGGGTTTGATTGTGTCTTAGTTTGTTGTGCTATGCAAATACTGGTATACTATTTTATAAGTGATCAATATATGTTTGATATTCCCTTGTATTTTATGAATGTCTATATGGTTAGACATATAATATGGTATGATATTTACATGCATTGGATTAAGGTTCAATTTATGAGTGAACCATGGGGGAGAAATTTCTTTAAGAGGGAACGAATGTAATTGCCCATATTTTTGTACTGTATTTTGGATTTACTTGTAACTATACATATTTTAATGATATATGTGCATAATGGGGCTCTATAGAATTATGTTTACTGGATCAATTATTGGATATTGAAACCTAATGCAAGATGCATAATTGAAGAATTTTCAAGATTGGATAATCTAGGGGCATGTACTGTATAAAAACAAATGTGTTAGCTTCTTGAGGAGCAGTCGAGAATAGATCCATATTATATATCATCCAAATATGAAAAATATGGCGAGTTTCACCATTAAAAAACCATCGCAATCTGATACTTCTACGAGTATACAAGACAAAACAAGAGTGTGAGTTAATTGTCTAAATAAAAAGAAAAGATGTTGTTAGAGTAGTATTTTTCTATTGCTTTGTGTGTTTTCTTATTTTGTTCGGGCTTCTTATGTTTGGCTTATTATCAAAGCCCACTTATGTTGGCCCATATCTTTTCTTTCCTCAAATAGAAGACTCTCTTCTATTATATATTTTTGTATCTGCTGGTTTGTTTTGTTAAGTTGAATAATAATCAAACTCAAAAAGTTACCGCTCTCTCTCTCAAATCATAACATGGTATCAGAGCAATCAGATCCGATCTAAATTCCGTTTTCGTTTTCCGCTTCCATCTCTTCTTCAATTCAGATCTAAACTCTAAGGCTATGACAGAGAATAAGGCTATCATGGATGTTATGCCAGTGATGTCAAAAATCACAGAACACAAATTGGGAGACTCGAATTATTTTGATTGGAATAAAACAATTCGATTATATCTTCGAAGTATTGATAAGGAAGATCACCTCTCTCGAGATCCACCAAAGGAAAATTCTGATGACAAAGAAGATCAAATCTGGTTAAGGGATGATGCACGGCTGTTTCTTCAGATCAGGAATACTATTGATGATTGTGTAATCAGTCTAGTGAATCATTGCAGTTTTGTAAAAGAATTAATGGATTACCTCGAATTTTTGTATTCTGGAAAAGGGAACTTGAGTAGGATGTATGATGTTTGTAAGGCATTTTATCGATCTGAAAAACAAGACCTATCTCTGATGAGCTATTTCATGAAGTTCAAAAAGACATATGAAGAATTTAACATGCTGCTACCAATCAGTACAGATGTGAAGGTTCAGCAACAACAAAGAGAACAAATGGCAATTATGAGTTTTTTGGGGGGATTGTCAAGTGATTCCGATTCTACAAAAGCACAAGTTCTATCTGGATCTAATGTTACCTCATTGCAAGAAGTTTTTTGTCGAATTCTGAGAGCAGACAATTCAAGTAATGAACAATATATCAGACCAAATACAAGTGCTCTTATTAGCCAAGGCAGTGCACAACCAAGATATGCACAGAATAATGCACAGTGGAGACCTAATCAATACAACACTAAGAAAGGAAGTGGCCAACCTGAAAATCAAACTGTTAACCCAAATTTTTGTACCTTTTGTAAAAGAGATGGTCATAGGTACCAACAATGCTGGAAATTACAGGAACGAAACAAGCAGAAAAACTTTGATAAAGGCAAGGGGCAAAATCCTTATAATCAAGCAGCAGCAAATGTGGCAAGAACTCAAGAAGAAGGGTCTATACTAATCTCTAGAGAAGAATATGCAAAATTCTCTGAATATCAAAATAATATGAAGAAGCAATCAAACAATCAATCATCTAGTATCTCAACTGTTGCCAAATCAAATAAATGGGTCATAGATTCAGGTGCCACTGATCATATGACTGGTAACTCACTACTTCTCTCTGAATTTCATGCAAACCACAAAGCACAGAGCATAACATTAGCAGATGGATCCTTATCATCTGTTCATGGATCAGGGTCTATCAACTTTAACTCCTATCTGAAATTAAATTCTATTTTATATACACCAGAGCTTAGTTTTAACCTCATCTCTGTCAGTCAAATAACAAGAAGACTCAACTGTTGTGTTATTTTCTACCCTAACCATTGTGTGTTTCAGGATTTAACCACCAAGAAGATTATTGGTAGAGGTCATGAACTTGGGGGCCTATACATGTTTGATAGCTTGCCATCAACTTCTATTGCATGTACCAGTATTAATCAGGCTCTCAAGTCTCACTGCCAACTTGGTCATCCTTCCCTACATAATTTTAAAATTCTATGTCCTCAGTTTAATTCAATAAAGTCTTTGGAGTATGTTCTTGTCAGTTTGCCAAACACCACCGTCAAAGTTCAACTCCAAGAGACAATAAAAGAGCTAATGCTGCATTTGATCTTGTTCATTCAGACATTTGGGGGCCATCTTCAGTAACATCTAAACCAGGATTTAAATATTTTGTTACTTTTGTAGATGATTACTCTAGACTAACTTGGCTATTCCTTATGAAAAATAGATCTGAACTATACTCTATTTTTTGTAATTTCTGTGTTGAAATAAAAACACAATTCAATGCTAAGATCAAAGTGCTAAGAAGTGATAATGCTAAGGAGTACACTTCTAGTCTTTTTCATAATTTTATGGCTACTAATGGCATTATGCATGAAACTTCATGTGTTGACACACCATCTCAAAATGGAATAGCAGAGAGGAAGAATAGGCATTTGTTAGAAACCACTAGAGCTCTTTTATTTCAAATGAACATGCCAAAAGTTTTTTGGGCTGATGCAATTGCCACGGCTTGTTTCTTAATTAATAGGATGCCATCAAGTGTTTTAAATAGAGATATCCCATACAAAGTTCTCTTTCCAGAAAAAGCTATCTACCCTGTTAAACCTAAACTGTTTGGATGCACATGTTTTGCTAGAGATGTTGGACCACAAGTTTCTAAATTAGACCCTAAATCCTTAAAGTGTGTGTTTGTTGGTTATTCAAGGTTGCAAAAAGGGTATAGGTGCTATTGCCCAAGTCTTGATAAATACCTAGTATCTATTGATGTAACTTTTCATGAAGATATACCATACTTTCAGAATAGAGTAAGTCAAACTGAGTCTGATCCAGATAAAGAGAGTGAATTTCTTATCTATTCTATAAACACACATACACAATAAGAAGGAAATAATGATGAATCAACACCCCTTCCACCTATTCATGAGCCAGTACTCTATCATAATCCATAGCTAGACCTTCCAATTGCTTTAAGAAAAGGAAGACGCCAATGCACATATCCTATTACATCTTATGTTACTTATAATCATTTACCACCTACCGCATGTTTGTTCATAAAAACACTTGATGCCATTTCTATCCCAAAGACAGTTAATGAGGCTATCTCACACCCAAAGTGGCATGAGGCAATGATTGAAGAACTAAATGCTTTGGAGCTGAATAAAACATGGGACTTAGCAGTTCTACCTGAAGGGAAGAAGGCAATTGGATGCAGGTGGGTATTCTCTATCAAAGTCAATCCTGATGGGTCAGTTGCTAGATTTAAAGCTAGACTTGTGGCAAAAGGATATGCACAAGTATATGGGGTGGATTATTTAGAAACCTTTAGTCCAGTTGCTAAACTTACCTCAATTAGATTATTCATATCTCTGGCTGCTACACATGATTGGAGAATTCACCAATTGGATATTAAAAATGCCTTTTTGCATGGAGAACTTCAAGAGGAAATCTACATGACACAGCCTCCAGGTTTTAGTGTTAAGGGGGAGAAAAATAAGGTATGTAAAATCAAGAAAACACTATATGGCCTAAAACAATCTCCTCGGGCATGGTTTGGAAAGTTTAGTCAAGCTTTAGAAGGCTTTGGTATAAATAAAAGCAAATTTGACCACTCTGTATTTTACAAGACAACTGAAAATGGAATCATTCTCTTGGTTGTCTATGTTGATGATATCATTATAACTGGAAGTGATAGCAAAGGTATTTTGTCTCTGAAAACATTTATACAAGCACAGTTTCATACCAAAGATTTGGGAAATTTAAAATACTTTCTTGGTATAGAAGTAGCAAGAAGTAAACAAGGAATTCTCCTATCACAAAGGAAATATATGCTTGATCTCCTAACTGAAACAGGAAAGCTTGGATGCAAACCAAATTCTACTCCAATGATACCCAATAACAATCTAGCTGAAAATGGAGAACCATTCAATGATCCAGAAAGATATAGAAGATTAGTTGGTAAACTAAACTATTTGACTGTCACAAGGCCAGATCTCTCATATTCAGTAAGTATTGTTAGTCAATTTATGTCTGCACCTTGTATTCATCACTGGAAGGCAATTGAACATATCCTATGGTACCTTAAAGGGACAGCAGGTCTGGGTATATTATATACAAATCATGAACACACTAGGGTAGAATGCTTCTCGGATGCAGACTGGGCAGGGTCCAAATTAGACGGGAAATCTACATCTGGTTTCTATGTGTATGTTGGAGGAAATCTCATATCATGGAAAAGTAAGAAACAAAGTATAATTGCAAGGTCTAGTGTAGAATCAGAGTACAGAGCTATGGCTAAAGGAGTTTGTGAAATTATGTGGATACTTCATCTTATGTCTGAAATTGGTCTAGAGGTTCAGAAACCAGCCTTGCTATTTTGTGACAATCAGGCAGCCTTACACATTGCCTCGAATCCTGTATTCCATGAAAGAACAAAACACATTGAAGTTGATTGCCATTTTATACGAGAAAAGATTTTACAAGGGATTGTATGTACAAGCTTTGTTAGAACTGGAAATCAAGTCGCTGATATCTTTACCAAGGCATTGGATGGGGCCAGAATTAAAGCTTTAAATGACTAGTTGAGCATGATAAATCTATATGCTCCACTTGAGGGGGAGTGTTAGAGTAGTATTTTTCTATTGCTTTGTGTGTCTTTCTTATTTTGTTCGGGCTTCTTATGTTTGGCTTATTATCAAAGCCCACTTATGTTGGCCCATATCTTTTCTTTCCTCAAATAGAAGACTCTCTTCTATTATATATTTTTGTATCTGCTGGTTTGTTTTGTTAAGTTGAATAATAATCAAACTCAAAAAGTTACCGCTCTCTCTCTCAAATCATAACAGATGTTATTTTCCAGAAACCTTAATCCTAATTTATTCCTTACAAATACGCATTATAATAACCACACTAACCATCTTCTCCATCTTCTTTAATCCCTCTCTATTGATGATTTGTACCCCTAATCCAAATCATGTCAACACAAAATACAATCTTCAAACCCTATAATCTATATGTTAAATCAAAAATTCCATTAAGATGATGGAACAATAAATGTTATTTTTATTGATATGATGCTATAGGTTGCTAGAATTCATCAATCAAAAGTGTCATGGCATTTTTATTTTGACATACGACAACTAAAATTAAGGGTGTGTTTATTTATCTTAAAGAGTGGGTGCTAGTGGTGGTGTTCGTTTAGGCTAAAAGTGGCTAAGGTGGATGGAGTAGATGAAGGGTTTTGGGATCTATGGAGCAAGCAATGAAAAAGGTGATTAATTGAACCAAAAATATAAAACTATCATAAATGGAGCCACATGATTATTTATAAATTTAGGGTGTTGACAAGTTTTCTTATTATCATTTTTGGCGCTAGAAGGAGGGCTTGAACCTCTGACCTTGTTGATCTTCCAACTTTACTTTCCTCTAACCCTATTCTGTTCCAAGCTTACCTACTTTAGACTTGACATCACCATGTTTAAAAAAAGCAAAAGGTCCGTACAAGGGTCCTTAGAGCCACATTCAATTGGATTCTACCATAAAACAGTTAATGATTCTAAACTACATGAAGAGCAAATGTTGAGATTGGAAGCTTTAAGGATCATAAAGAAAAAGAGAGCTGAATCTTATGATCCAAACAAATGGAGTTTAAACCCTTTTCACATTGGCCCCATACCTATCTTTTCCTTAGGAGGAACAAAGGATAACAGTGATAATTTGTTTGACCAAATGAAGAAGACAATTCAACTCTATACTAAAGGCACAATCTTTGAAGAGGAAATGATGGCTGATTACAACGCCTTTGCACAAAAATGGCATCAAGCTACAAGTGGGACACTGCCTACATGTGAGCTTCAAAAGGTTTTGAAAAGGAAATTGGTCGTTGAGGGTGAAGCTTCGGAACTAAGTAATAAAAAATCTAGTAACCATCCTCAAAAGACAAGCTTCAAGTCGAGACTTCCTAAGGAATGCAATCTGACTACATCAATTGAGAATGTTTATTTGCTAACCAAGGAAGAACTCAACCATTGGCCATCACAGAAGAAAAAAACCTAAATATGAAAGGAATCAGGGAGGATCTTATTGCCACTATCACATGATGAATGGGCATGAGACAAATCAATATAGAGCATATGAAGGAATGGTGATCAACTTTTTCAGATTGGGAAAAATAAATAGATTTGTAAGGAGATCCTAGTCAAATTCAATAAAGCTCCACTTTTCTAAGAAAATATATAGAGTCGGGAGTTGAATTCTCCTTAAATTTGAAAATTACCTTAAACGGTCGAAGCCTTTGTCCGCCCCAAGTTGGCCACATCAAAGCGCCTCTTGGAGGAAGGTTAGAGTAAGCCTTTAACCACGCCACGCTATGACCAGATTAAAGCATTTGACTAGCCCTTGACAGCGCCACCCTTAGCCAGATCAAGGTGCCTCTTGAAGGGAGGTTAGAGTAAGCCTTTAATCGCTCCATGCTATGGCCAGGTTAAAGCATCGACAAGCCCTTGATCGCGTCACACTATGGCCAGATCAAGGCACCTCCTAGAGGGAGGATGGAGTAAGCCCTTGATCCCGCCATGCTATGGCCTGGCCAAGACACCAAACAAGCCTTTAGTCCTGCCTATAAGGCCTGCCTGGAGCTCTTGTTGGAGGTAGGTAGGGTAAGTCCTTGGGTCCTGCTTATGGATAAGCTAACCAAGCGCACTAGACAAGAATGGATTAAGACGTCCGAGCCCGAGAAGCGGCATATCAAACAACGGACTAAGACGTCTTAGCCTGAGAAGCGGCATGTCAAACAATGACAACATACAAAGCCTAAAGGGTGGCACATGTCAAAAGAATCAAAACCCAAAGAGCGGTGTAGAATAGAAGGCTTAAATAAGAATCTACAGCCTCCGATTAGTTCCCGAAAGAGGATTTCAGAGCTTCACTTATTAAAACCCAAATCTGGGTTTCGGGTCATTTACTATTAATCTCTGGTCTTCATCATACCCAAATCTGGGTTTTAGGGGTTATTACTATTAATTTCTGGACTTCACTCATTAATGCTCGAATCTGGGCTACAAACTTCAATTATGGAGATCTTTATCATGGATTACTGGCTATCATCCACTAACACCCGAATTTGGATTCCAGAGTAACTGATATTTCTATGAATTTCTAGTCTTCAATTAAACTTGAGATCTATCTTACTAATGCCCAAATCAGGGTCACTGGACTTCTACGACAAACTTTCAGGCAACACTTGTTAACGCTAGAATCTGGGTTTCAGATCTTCTATTATAAAGATTCCTAATTTTCTATGACTTATTTCCAGATGATGATTTCTGGACTTTTATTAAACGATTATTATTTCTAAACTTCTATAACTAAAACCAGAATTGAATTTCTAGTTCTCTATGATTAAATTTTGGGTATTATATCAAAATAGTTGGAGTTGGATTGATGGCTCCCTCTCGCCATTACCAAAGATGGGTTTCAAGACATACAACCGTATCCTATTATGGGATTACTTCTCACTTATTATCATATTTTCACATAATGATCTGTTAACTTCCATTACTAGGATCTTTTGATATGGATAAACTGCTATATAGATTTCAAGTTAATGATAAGAAATACTGTTTACTTTGTATTTTTCAAGAAAATGAGATCTGTAAGGAAGACTGAATGGGCCAGCAAATAAAAATCCATAGTCCGAGTTATCAGAAAGCAGACTCAGAAACAACATTGTAAGAAAAGACTACAGGCCAGGTGATATTTACATAATTGACATAATTTACAAAATTATTTACAAGTATACAGCACAAGTGTATGTTTTACAAACCCTGAACAGTCTTATCTAAATTTTCAGCAATTAAAGGATCAACGATATGCCGAATTGCTATACAAAGAATCTCTTTAAGCTTCTTTTCCTTTTTCTTTATATCATCAGCATCATCAATGGATTCGATACGACCCCTCAAAGCACGGTTGAAAGATTTATTAGCACCCTTAAGGGTTTTGTTTTGTCTCTCTAGATCAGCAATGCACTTTTGAAGAAGATACTTTTCACGTTCAAGTCATTAAATTTTGCCTGCGTATTCATTGATGCATTGCAAAATCTCACCTTTTGTTGGTCATCAAAATATCTCATCATTTCGAATTTGAACTTCCTGCACCATTCTCTTACTAGCTTCTTATCTAAACCAGAAGGAGGGTTAGTTGTAGTGGAAATTTTTTGAATTACAAGAGATGAAGATCTTGTTGATTTTATGACAAATAAGTAATTGGAGAAGTCGGTAAATCGATATTTGGAATGTTGTCCCCCATGATGAATTCCATTGATTTGTATTGAGCTTGACCGTCTTTTAACTTAATATCTAAATTGCTTATCTGCTGAAGGAGCTCGGACATCTTATGATCAAAATCAATCGAAGGATTCGATTTGATTTGGTGCTTTAATATGGAAATTGTTTAATCCTTATTCTTGATGTCCACTTCAAGGTTGGCGATCTGATCACTGAGGTTTCTAACAATTGTCTTTTGAAGCAAATATCTCCTATGCCATTCCAATGCTTCAGCATTGTCTTGAAAATGAGCAGATAGAGGATCCTTCAGTAAACACCTCTTTTCAACATCTGGAATCAATCTGTCTCTAATGTTAGTGAAGCGAGATAAGGAATCCAATGAGAGTGATGCAATAGCTATCTATGAATCCTATTTAAACAAAAAACAAAGTCAAGACTCAAATAACCAATCTCTTTTATTACAACTATAGAGATTACAACTCAAGAAGAAATAAAATGAAAAGTACAATCTCATTGTTTTAATCAAATATTTCTTTCATTACACTTACAGTTGAGAAATAGCATTTTTGACTTTATTCATAAAATTAGCTGAAAGAGTAACTGTCGAATCGAAAGGGGCATTAAATTCTTCCGGGGTAATAAGTGGAGAATATTTGCTATAGTCTCATTCTCCGGCAGGAGGACTATCACGACCACATATTAATTTTGTATAATATGTTTGAATTTCCTTGAGGAGTTTTTTCTTCACCAAGAAAATCGAAATAAAGGCGGGGGTGTTCCGTATAAAGTCTCTGCATGTCTCTAAGAAAGCAGTATCTAGTTAATTTTAAGGACTTCAAGAACGAAGCCTTTTCTAAATAATCTCTTCTTAATTTGACGTATTTGCTTAAATAATCTCTAGAAACAAGGCTGCCTAAGATACGTTTATTCTATGATAATGTAATAATACACAACTAAGTGTAAAAGGAAACTAATATAGGAAATTCATATTACATAATTACAAATGTTCATCTGGTTCATACAAAACTGATTTTTTGAATAACTCGGAAATAAATTTATCCTTATAATATTTGAGTTTTTCTGGAGGCAACTCATGAGGAATTGATTTGACTCGTGTTAAATTCCAACAAGCCCTTAGATGTGGATCAGACCCAAATTCATCTAAATATCTCATATGAAGACGCCTGAGTAGACCCCCACTAAAATCACCCAAATATGAAAAATCTACGATAGGGTGTCTGCAATAGGCTTTATATAAGAAGTCTACTAGGATGTCCCTTTCTTCAACCAACATACAAAAGAGTGTTATTAATTCTCGGTTCTCTTCCAAAAGTTTGTCATATCGAAGGTGTGCCCTCTTCAATCGAGGGGCAGCTTCCTGGTCTTTAAAGGATGCTAACACGGCAACATTTTTATTAAGCTTATGATACTTGTCAGAAAGTGCATCGTGTTCTTTTAATTTCTTATCTAACTCTCTATACAAGCTAATTATTTCTGCATTTTTTCTTTTAAGCTTTGTTTTATAAAGTTGGAAAGATTTCTTCTGTATCTAAAATAAAACGATGTCAACTATTATTATCTTGGAAGTGAAAGCCATTTGGACAAAGAATCTCATACTTGAGAAATAAGAACTGAAGTTTATAGGACCTGCTTTTTCCCTTCTTGTCCTTCAGTATTGGAATCTTTCCCATGAAAATCAGAGGGCTCAGGCAGTTCGATTGAACTTGTTTCATGAGCATTGGGATCAGAATGGTTTTCCCTGAAGACTCATGCGTATCATCGCCATTTTCCTCGTGGCAACCACCGTTGCCACCTGAACCCTGACCTCTATCTTCGCTATCAAGTTTATCATCCTTATCATCATCATTATCATCATCAATATCATCATCATTATCGTCATCATTATCGCCTTCCTCTGTGGTAACTTCATCATCATCATCTTCTTCATCGAAATCAGAATCTCCTTCTATAGAAGGGACTTCAAAAGATAAGAGTTTATAATGATGTCGTGGAGGGAGGTGCTCAGAAATTGTGACAATTTTTGCTTAGCTTCAGAGATAGTATTAATGGCCATTTTCAAAGAATATTTCTTCTTCCCCAAATTCTTCTTGAGAGAAGATTGTTTAGCAGCCATCTGAGCCTTCTCTTCCTCGGACTCTTTTAATACCATTTTTAGAGCTAAATTTTCACCGGCTAAGAGTTGTTTTGCTTTCCTCTCTTCAAAGATAGAATATTCTGCTTGAGCAAGAGAGGCTCCCAACCTTTCTTGTTCCTTTACCGCTTTATCTTTGGCAATAGAAAGGGAGGTAATTTGGCTGTTCAAAGTTGAAATTTCCTCTTGAAGGTTGGACGTCTCAGAAAAAGATTTCGAAGTGCTTTCTTGAAGAGAATACCAGCTTTTAGAAATCTAAAAGAAAAAGTATAGCATGGGTCAAAATTCAGTAAGAAATAGTAATGAAAAAGTTAAATAATACAAAACGTACCAGAAGTTGTTGCTCTATTAAAGATCGACCATGTCTTGCTGGGTCCGGTACCGAGGAAGGTGGTTGAATGGAAGTAAAGGATGAAGAATTCATGATGGATTGTACCATTTCTTCAAAATCACTAGGGGCACCGGTAATGTGGATTTAGAAGGATTCAACCCCTAAGGAGGAGATGAAGTGTTTAAATCCTTTTGCATTTGTTCAATAATGCTAGGAGAGTCAAACACGATGATACGAGACATGAAATCATCCTTGGAAGGAACTGCTCCGGGTGGATCAATAGTAATATCAATAATAGAATCTTCCGTGGATATGCTTACATCAGTAGGACCACTCTCTATAGAGGGAAGAAAAGACTGGGCATCAGAAGTTTAGCTTTCTTGAGAGAAGGACTCGCAGTAGTCTTCTCGCTTAGCTTTCTTTTGGCAACCATCCTTGATCGAGCGATGGCCTGAGTCATAGCTGATGCGCTGGATGTAGAAGTTGGAATAACTAGATCACTTATGATTAATTCGACCGGAGGAATAGTTGCTTAGAATTTAGAAAATAATAAGTTAGTAAAGTAATCTAAAAAGTAACACAACAAGAAATTGCAAAAACTACACTTAAGCTTACCAGGATGATCCGGGAAAATTAGAGACATAGGAGAGAAATTCTTGGGATCACCCAAAGACAAGAAATGTTTGATTCTAGAAGTGTGTTGAACAAGAGGAGGTTTCCCAAGAACTCTCTGACCAGCAAGGAGAAGGGGATGTTTTTGAAGATTGGTAGGCCTCAGTAGTGTGAGTCTGTTCCCAATGCTACTTGAAGCTGTGGTCAACGGCTTTATGATTCTTTTATCCTCATCATTAAGTTCTTTTGGAGCAGGACCCAATTAGAAAACGTAATGTAGCAAAAGAAAATAATTGAATAAGGTAAAGATTATGATCAACTTACGGGGAAAGAGAAGACTCCACTGATATTTGGAAAACATTTGACGTAAAAGAACTGCATCTCCCGGTCTCTAAATTTATTTACTCCCTTTGAAATTAGTTTTTTAAGGGGATTAGCTTTGAAAATCTAGAAATTTAGATTGCAAAGTTTGACTAGACAAACTAAATTGTTAAGAACTTCAGCATTTAGTGAAGGAATGCCTAATTTCAAAGCCATAAGTTCCAATGAGATAAGATATGTATAGACATTTGGAGATAATTGCATAAGTGCAATGCCAAGATGATGCAGGAACTTAGATAAGGAGTGTGGGAAGGGAAGAATGCCACCATGCCAAGTGTGAATGACAGTATAAGCGAAGTATCCTTCGGGAGGATTTTGAATAGTATCGCTATTTCCGGGGGGAATGACTTCTACTCCAGTGATTCCGAAGTCGTTCGGAATGGCATCGACTTCGTCTTGAGAAGATATCAAAGAATGTTTGGAGATGGCTTCAACCTTCTTTGGTGAAGATTCTACCTCTGGAGCTATATCTTTTTCAGTTTTCTTGGAGATCCTTTTCAAGCCCATGATCCTGTCAAGCGAAATCATTTCAACAAAATTTATAATTTGTTCCATTATTAATCCCTTTTAAAGATGTCAAAAACCTATTGCAATAATCCAAATATCAACCAAAATATATAGTTCCATATCTTTGAAAGAGTGTTAAAGTCAATTTGAGTTGTGAAATTCATTGAGCTTCCGACGATGCCGAAGGGGTAGATGAAATGGACACACCTAGAAACACCTTTCGACAATGTCGAAAGCCCAGGAAAATTTTTACAATTAAAAGGAATAACTAACCTTACATTACTAGTTTGAATATATATACATTAACAACATTCCACAATTAAGCCAAATAAACCTTTCGACAATGTCGAAACCCACAAAAATTTTTTACTCAAAAAAATATGAATATTTTCGAAACACTATATTCCCATTAAGTCGAAAGACTTGGATTCAAGTGATATTAATACAAATGAAAGGGCTTTGGAACGTTTCGACAGTATTTGTATAAAAGGTTATAGTTATATTCTTGTTAACTACAATGTGTTTCGAGTAAGTTGAAAGGGGGATAAGGTTTCAAAAGCATACAAATAACTAAACTTATTTCAATTTGGAAGGTTTAGATCAAGTCGAAAGGCTTGATAAGGTTTATAATTTTAGCAAAATATATTATTTTTAATCCAATTGATGATAGGAAGTATAAATTTCTCACCTTTAAGACCTTCTAAAGTAACTCAATATTGTGCTTTTGAAATTATATGTTATGTAGCTATTAATTTGAAACCTTAAAGGTGACTTTTTCAAAAGGGCCAGAGTACATCAAAACATATTTTTTCTTTTGAAGAAGTTTACTCATGTCAACCACATCAACTCCTTCGAAAGGGTCCACTTAAAGGTAAACACTGGACCTCCTTTTGACCCTTTCGAAAGAGGTTAAAAGAGTATAGTAGAATTGACCGCCTCAACCCCTTTCGAAAGGGTTGGAAAGTCAAATTACAATAGTGGGTTTCAATTCGTATGACTTAGCCTTCTCTATGAAGCCACTGGAAAAGTATTTTCTCCCCAATTCAATTTTAAACACAATGTTTCTAAAGACTAACCATTAATTGATTTGAGCGCGGATTTACATTCGACAACAAAAAAAACCCCGAATTCAAGCTCGTAGCAAAAAAAGGTTTGAATTGAGTGCAATAGAGTTTGAGCTTGGGTTCATACACAACAATAGCAAACAGCCCCCAAATCTGATGAATTTGAATTCCAACTCAAAATTGATACCATAAAATCGAATGGAATAACCATATAAATGAACCTAAGGATAACTTCATGCGAACAAAAAACTCGAATCATCTTTACGAAATTAGAATAGAAATACAAGTTCGAACCTAAAGAATTTGAAAGCGAAATCAAGCATGGTAAATCAGTTTGAAGGATAAAGCAATAGACACGTACCTTGAATTCAAATTCGTGTTGAATGAAAATAGGAATTTAAAAAGAAACTAAAATTTTTGATTCTTGGTGTAAGTTTTTAATCGCAGGTAAATGAAAAGGGGGAAGAAGGAAGCATGATTTATAAGAAAAGTCAACATGGAAGACAAACCATACGATCAATTTTAAATGGCCAAGATTCATGTAAGAATATGAAAAGGCGGGAAATCTCTATGCTAAAATAAAAGAAGGGCATCGAAGCGGTTGACTTAAAAAGTCAAGAGCATCCCTTCGTGGAGGAGGGGGAGGGGAAGGGCAAGTGTTACCATTAGTCTTCACCTCAACCTTGTCGAAACCAATAAGAATATAAAAGAAGGATTTACAAAACAAGATAGCAATAATAGGACCATTCGAAAGAGTCAAAGGGATGCTTCTGCAAGAGTTGGATGTGCTATGAGCTTTCAAAGAGGTCGAAAGGGGACAAAATAACCCTTTCGCATCAATTGTTTCCTTTGAAACAATAGCTTCAACATGCATGAAGACGTTTCGAATGAGTAGAGGAACACCTTTCGAAGGCAACAAATTACAAGCTTTCACGTGCGTGCCAAGCCTTTCGAAACAGTGGGTTTCGCCTTCATTCACATCCCACAGAAGACCAATTGGACAGAGAAATCCCTTCGAAAGAAAAAATTAGCCTTTCGAACTGGTTGAGACCATTTACAATTATGAAAGAAAGCTTACTTGAGTTCAACATTGCATTCTCATACACTAGAGGATGGGGTTCCGCAACAATCAGCAAGTATGCCCTCGGAAGCTACCTTTCGCATTTAAATCTTCTATGTCTCAACTCCTTCGAAGCCCCAAAGATTTACCTATCGATAGAGTCGAAAGCCCATGTCCATTCCTACTTACAATAGCACATCAACAACAAAGTGGAGACCGCATCTACACCTTACGACCAGTTCGAAAGCACTCAAGTTTACTTTAAATGCAAAGTAGAAGGACGCACTGATGTTAACAATGGTGAAAGGCCTCCAAGGCTGCCTTTCGACCAAGTCAAGAGGACCAATTCGAAAGGTGCCAACCCGCATCTATAAATAAGACCCTAGGGGTTTGGTTTAGGGAATCTGAATTCATTCACTTCATTCTTGTACTTGTTCGAATTTGTAAACACTAATTGTCAAATTAGATTGCGGATTTGACTACTTTGTATACTTAAGCTTCTAGTGGTAAAGGAATATATAGTTCAAAGCAAGTTTATGGTATTCTTGGATATATTAACTGATTCAAAGTTTTATATGGTTCCGATTATAATCTGCTTGTAGAAACATGTTTCGTCAAGCTCTACAATTTTGCTTGGGAAGCTGAAGGTTGAAAACGAACGGAGTGGCCCCGATCGATTTAGGTCGTTGGATCCTAGGTTTAAGGTTGAAGAGAATGGCTGCTGAAACTTTTGATTAGGGTTTTGCAAAAGAAATGGAGTAACAAGTCCTTATATAAAAAAAATTGATGGCACTATTAACGCTTCAATTTTTCAAACTCCAAAACAAAGCGTGTCGCCCGGCGTTGTATACGTTATACCTCTATTTCGAACACAATGGAATATATATAGAGACCCAATTCCATCATATACAGAAATTAACTTTTTAAAATCAAATTATATTATATAAAATTTTGAAATTAATTTCTACGCGTTTCGATCTCGCATGTCCAAACGATACGTCGAATCACCATGAAATTCGATGGCATACTATAATTCACTATTACTGATCCAATGGAACTGGTTTCGTCCAATTCCGAGACAGTGCCCCAAAAGGCTATTTGTACACATTAATTAAAACGAGTAATTTCCAAAATCAGTTTAATTCACTTTTAAATCCAATTTAAAAGTTTACCATCTTCCTTCTTATTCAAATAGATTTTAGATCAACTTTTGAAATCGTTTTCATTCATATTAAATTCAAGATTCAATCATTTAAACAATTTCAAATATTAAATTTAACAATTTAATTACCCAATAAATCACTATATTTGAAATTCAAGTTATTTAACTTATGAAATTAACTTTTCAATATTTAAAATCAATTAAATATTCCAAATTCAAATGATTAAAATTCTACGTCGTTACATTCTCCCCCCTTAAAAGAATTTCGTCCTTGAAATTGCCAAAGTAAGAGAAATGTCACAAACACATCAACTTTTCAAAAATAATTAGTTGAAATAGCTTCCCAAATTCTTTAAGTCTTTAACTTCATTCACCGATTCCAACTAAAATCATTCCAAGTTATAACATAAACCTCAATTTTTTTTGTTATCCAAAATTTCTCCAAATTCTCAAAAAAAATCTAACGCCTTAAATTTTAGGAAAATTTCGTCAACGTCTCCTTTGCGTGGCTTGATAGTAAAAATTTACAATATATATATATATATAATCATAAATATACATCTCATCTTCGAGGATGAGGCATACTGTAGGGAAAAATATAAAAGTATGATATGTAATCCGGATGTGTACCTTTTTATTAGCATTAGCAAGCATATATAATTAATATAATGCAAAAGCGTGCTCCAGATTTGAAGCATACACCATCCACACCTACTAATCACTCGACAACCAATGAGAACATGTATATAGAAAGTAATATCAATATATAACATAGACTAATATAATAACTACATGCAAATGCAGCAAAGGTAGAAAAAGAAAACCATCAAACAATTAATATTCATCCAATTATCATAACCATATCAATTTACATTTTCCAATGTCAACATTTAATTTATTATAGCCCATATGATTTACATATTTCATCCGTATGCAAAACCATACCTGATCGCTCTCTCGCTCGATCACACAATTTCACTTCCGAACTAGTATCGTTCACACGGCCGCTCTAGTCTGGACTCAGATTTGGTTCCTTGATTAGAAACCGCCATTCTCCTTGCATAGCCATATACTATGATAGAGAATATCAAATTCAATCAAAAATCCATATCCAGTGTTCGCTGTCAAGAAATCAAGTGAAAAAGCGTAACTCGGATCGGTGTAAATCACCTCGAAATCGTATATTCAAATCTGGATCGAACAGTTATGTAAATAAAATAATTTATGTACAACTTACGTATTTATTCCCATTGGTTTCTTATTATATCCCATTCTCCTTATTTATATTCAATTTATTCATTTTCATATCAATTTGCAATTTCAAATTTCAGCATTATATACTTCCATTTCTTAATAACCTTAAATTCATTCCCGTTCAATTTATTTTCATTCAACTGACTCCCATTCAATTAATTAAAACTCAATCCATTTGCATTCAATTTATTTACATCAAATTCAATTATTCATATTAATTTTACTTACACTCATTTATTCACATTCAGTTTTTTCTCATTTACTTTACTTGCATTCCCCTTAAATCCAATTTAAGGTTAACAATAATTCATTTGCATACTAACTTGTTTATGGACCATTTCCATAAAACAATTACTTAAGTTCACATTCAATTCTTTTACAACTCAAATTGCATTTCATTTTATAACTCAAGTTCGTATTCATTCTATTAATTCATTTTATAAATTAAGTGGAATTAATTCACTTTACTAATTCATTTCAATCCAATTCAACTTCATTTAATCTTCCTTAAGTCAAACTTCATTTTAACTTTCTTGAGTCAATTTCCCTTTTAAAATCCATTTTATTCAACTCAGCTTAAGTTAAATCCCATTTCCAATTCAAACGTTGTAAACTTATTTCTAATCCATATCGCCTTCAAAGTTCAAAAACTTATTATCTTATGTTTCTCAAACATTCAGATAGAATATTCAGGATTTTAAACACCCGGTTTTATTTCAAATCATTTTGAAATCAATATATATATATATACACATAACCCCTTTGTATATCAAATTACAATCTTGGAATCTAAAACAAATTTGTTTTACCAGAACAAAACTTCAATGGTGGCAATTCCTCACTTAGAAACTCGAAAATGAACACCGATGATGCTGCAGTCATCACCCGAATTATTTTCCAATGACTGAAGTGAGTTCAGTGCTTTCTGTTCCCTCTAAGTCCTATTTCAAAATATTTCTAAACAAAATATTTTCAAAATAATACTTTTATTATTTTTCTAAAACCTTTTGAAAAACAATTTTCCAATTTAATGGGACTTAAATTTTCAAATTCCTTGTTCTAAGTCCATTTTTATTTACAAATCATATTTATAAATATACTTATACAATTTCATTTCCTTTTCATTTATAAATCACATTTATAAATCATATTTATAAATTCACTTTCTTATATAACTTAAATGCAAATGTTTATCTTTGTTTTGATTATAACAATAACAACTTTTTTATTAGAACAACAAACAAGAAATGATAATAATCAAATATTATCATTCACAAACATCCAAACAGATCACATATAACTATAATGATTTCTGAAAAATTAATCCTTTATATATAATGTAAGAGTCCAAAAACTCGGCCTTCGAAAATCGGTACCCGTACTTCACTTGTACTCAAAATGCCGTAGATTCAAACGCCGAATCTGGCTTCCCGGAGCTTATAACACCATTAAGTACAACAACACAGCGGAAGAAAAAGAATATATCAATATATATAACATTGATACAATGACAGATACAAAAATCTGATACAATATGATACAACAGAATGTTATAACATATATCAATATACATCGGAGATATGATACAAGAAATAGCAGCGGAAAAGAAAATAGATAACACCAGCAGCAGATAATTTCCATCTCCAAAGCACCATCCAGAAATAGCTCGAACTCCCAATAACGATACACCAAGATAAGCAAGTGCAGTCCGATCCAAAGACTGAACTAGCTCCAGAAAATCTACTAATCCTGACTATCTGAAAAACCCAACTCTAGACTGCTCGTGTAGAAAAATTTTGAGTATCCAGAGTGGAAAGAAACAATAAACTCCGGATCAGTCATGGGACTGGTGTGAGCAACAAAAACAGTTTATCTTTAAAACAAATAGCAGAGAATTTTAAAGTCAATTCGCAATGCTTTTGGAAAATGAGACTACCATAAGGCCTCCCGCCACACACAATGCAAATGCAGAATTGGAGAAGATTTCTCCTTATGATAGTCAAATATGCTTACTACGCGAAACAAATCATTGGATATTATTATTAGTGCATAGTGGAAAAAGTATTTCGAAAATAGAATATCAATCTTAGCCAACATATGACCATTATCGTATGCTTACTATAGCTACCATGTTCAATAGCAGGTTACCGCCACATTCCATGGCAGGTAATACAACTAAAACCATACAGGGCTCGTATTGTTTTGTTTGGATTTCCAACAAATGGTCAGGCTAAGGAAATTCCTATGCCATGAAAGAACGCCTTTGGCTGGACGCTCCGAGAGACAAATTGCTCTTTGCCAAACAAGGCCGGCTACCCTCCTTCCCGGGGAATATACAAAACCTCAGATATGCCACCCCCGGTCCTTTGGGACCTTTATCCGAGCGCTCGGTAACCAACATCACACATAATAAATAAAGTGTGTCCACATGAGTAAGTATCTGGGCTCCATACCATGATACTACCCTTTTCCAGAAGGAATGGTCATACCCTAGGGAAGCTACCCCTGAAACCTTGCCGCATCTTTCCTGTTTCGACCATTTCCGGGTTGTGAGGTTCGACGAAGTCTCGTCCACAAAGCTACGCTTTGTCACAAAGCCATGCTTTGGGTCAATAGATGATCAAAGTAATGAACACAAAGATAAATGATCAAACAAATGATCATATCACAAATGATCAAACAATGATCATCACACAGCAACACTCACTACAAGAAAAGCTGCCATCAATAGCATTGCACATCAGCGTTTTTAATCATTGTGTCGTTGTTTGCAATTGATAAAAATCAGTAAACGCCGTGAAAAGGAAAAAGGCGGAAAGAATGAATTGCTTAAGCGGGATATTTTTATTTCGCCTATAGAATTCTAGTTTTTTTTCCTTCATCAAATTTTTCCTCGCAAAACCCTATTCCTCCTCTCCTTCACGTAAAATCATTTGATGAACGCCTTCAAATCGGGTACCCGCTCTTTCTCCATAGACGTACCAAACTGTTTCTCCACTGCACCTATTCCTCCACCACTTCTCTTCCTCTATTGATCAAATATCGTGCTTCTCCCTTCGTTGACCAACGGTCTCGTTTTTTCTTCCACTGACCTCGTAAGTATTATGGAATCAGTATTATGGATTTATGCCAATGATATTTTTATTTGACTTTATTGGTTTAAAGTGATCATTTTGTGTTAATCGTAATTAGTGATCTGGAATGTAGGGTATTTATGATTGGGTGATTATAATAGCAATAAAAATCAAAAAGGGGATGCCTAATATATATATCTAACTTATAAGTCGTTTACCTGTTTATGACTCATAAATATAGTTCTTCAGAGTAAAGATTATTTTTTTAACTACTAACAGTCAAAATAGTTTTTTTCCTTTTTTAGTTTTATATTACATTAATGAATGGGTCAATTTGATTTGATGTACCAATCACTTACTGTTAAAGAAGATACTAATTTCTTGCTTGTTTGATTGAGAGTTTTGCTTTAATTTTGAAATTTGCTCAACTTATCAATTGTTGTTGGTAAGAAATAATAGTTTGTGAAAATATGTGCTTTGTTGAGCTAATTAAGTTCTAGGAAATGTAATCTATCTATTGGTGCAATAATTATAATGTTTTCTTATATTTCATATGTATTTTCTTTTTTGTCCGTCCCCTCTGTTGCTTCTTGATTTAAAGAGAAAGATCTGAAAGTTTAGTGGTTTACAAGAATATTTTACATTTGTCATTATCATATATTTTGAAATATAATGATATAGTGTCTATTTGGATATAACTAAACTGTCAAAAATTATTAAGACGTTGTTAAACCTTTGGTGTATAAATACGTACAAATCTATAATTCTGATATGATGTAAATATTTATATATGTGGTATAAACTACATAGCAAATATATGTATAAACATGTGTCACTACTTCGAATCACTACATTTGAATATTAGCAGTAGTGGTTACTGTCTAGACATAATGGTCCACCAATTAATTTTGAGTAAAACGGCATCTCTGATTTTTGTACTTTGTGATCTGCCTATAACATGAGGTTTCAACAAAAGTAAAAGAACAAACCTTTAAAGCTTAGTACTTTCCAAAATGAAAAATGACAAGCTGCTTATTATTTATTTATTAGAATACAAATTTACTTATAAATTATACATGTTTGCTTGCTTGTTATTGTACTAATTTGCAGTTTCTCTATCTGCATGACAATGAAGCACTAACAGTAAGCATTGCTCTATAATACAACCATAAAATGGAGTATAGGACTATTAAAATTTGTATATTTTTATCAAAATACAAATTCAATTCATTAACCTATAATCTATTGTGTTTCAGATGATACAAATCATTTCATTCTTTTATTTATTTGTTCAATAGGCTGTTGAAATTAATAGGGGAGTTGGTGGATTGAAGTTAAATCTTGATATTTCACAAACTAAAGAGGCTTTGATCATGTGACTAAGGAGCTCAAAATGAATGGATGGTTTGCATTGATTATTCATGGTGATAAACAACAATAAAAAAGGGACTGGGTTTTGGCATTGTTCAGAAACGATAATAGTCCAATAACGGCTGCAATTGATGTTGCTGCTCAAGGTCTTGGTATTAATGCCTTATGTTATTAGTTTTGAATTCCTCTGTAATTTTTAATCTCAAGATTGGTACACTACAAGAAAATATACGTTTTGATTACTCCTTTAGTTGAATGTGCTTCCTCTTTTTTTATCCGTGGACTGTATTCATTTTGATTACTCCTGCTCCTATTACTCATTTTACCAAATAAACCCACTTACTTCACTCGGTCTGCATATATGTGGTAGCTAGTATGACTTGACTTTTTCCACTTTTGGTTTCTATTATACTACATCTACTCATAGTCCCTGACGTTGCTATAGTTGTTCTCTCATGGTCAATCGATCTTTGTTCACTATCAGTGGTTGTTGGCTTGTAATTTGTGGGTTATACAATAGTTTATATACTGTGGTCTATACATATTTTCATGTGTGCCAACTGTTAAATGTAAATTATAATGACAGGACGTATGTAAAGTTGATTAAAGATAACTTAAATTCCAAAAAAAGTAGATGATGTGGAAGCTTCTCTACTGGCTGTCTATATTACAGAATCGCTAACAAAGAAGGTAAATACCAAGGCTTTGTTTTTGCCCAGTGATATGATATTGATATGGAGGGCTGTGCATTGTGTTAACTGCAGAATAATATTATGCATGATAGATAGTTGTTGTGTGTAACAGATACGGCATTGTGCAATGAACCCCCATGTGCTCAGTTTCTGCACCACATAGTACTATGTGACAATAATAGTTTTCTTTTTATTACTCAGAATTATACGGAATTGATATAAAATATAAACGGAGTTGCTTTTGTTGGCCTTTCTTGTGTGTTCTTAAATGCTTAATGCTAGCTTGACTATGAAAGTTGTGAATAAACAACGAAGTTTACATTTATGTCACAAAATGTTAGATTTTCACGGGATCAAATTTTGTTAACTTTTTGTCAGCATTAGTGGCTCTTGCTGGAACTGCACTGGTAATTTTATTCTTCAATTACTATTTATTTTCAATTTTTGTTTTTCACTTTTATTTGCTTTGTGGTTTTTTAGCAAGGACAAGGAGATGTAAACTGATCCATGTACTTTGACTAGGCTCAGGTTCTGGGTAAAGATCTTGGACAGTCATCTTTGATTGAGGTGAATTTTCTCTCTCACAAGCAGTAGTTATTTTTATCTACTTGCAGTTTATAATTGAAACTTCTGAAAGTAATATAGTTACTTTTGAATATTGCGCACAACGTAACTTCCTCTACATAAAGCTTTGATATTTCTATATACCATTCGGTATGCAAGTTGAAATTGCAGTGATCAAGGGAGAGTTTACAGTTTGTCATTGAATTCAAACGCAAAAAAATATGGATTGTTTTATATCCAAACTAATTTTATTATGAAATCTATTTCCCTTCAAACTATTGTTATTGTTGAGCATTAGTATTCACACCATAAAAAACAACGGTTAAAAACATGTCTGTTTTGTTTTATATCCAAACCAATTATATTGTGAAATCTATTTCTTTCAAACTATTGGTATTGTTGAGCATTAGTATTCACACCATAAAAAAACAATGGTTAAAAACATGTATGTTCTTCATTACAATCGACAATAGAATACCCATTGTAATGAACAACAGACATTCTTTGTATCTTTTTTTAATTTGGAATCAGACATGCAATGCATTGCCAATTGAACTAAAGAACAGACATGCTATGCATTGCCAATTGAAGGTGTGAATAATAATGCTCTTGTTGTTTCTCACATTACCGATTTCATTCAGCTACCCCGGTGCTCTAACCTTGTATATTCCCAAATAAATGAAATAAGTACATGATTAATTAGATCATTCAACTGTACTGCTAGTTC
Organism: Allium fistulosum; assembly: GCA_030737815.1. Classification (NCBI taxonomy): domain Eukaryota; kingdom Viridiplantae; phylum Streptophyta; class Magnoliopsida; order Asparagales; family Amaryllidaceae; genus Allium; species Allium fistulosum. The sequence goes on from CM060904.1 coordinate 1,138,060,660, forward strand.
CACTTATTTTAAGGTACCTTCGGGTACCATCTTTGAAAAAGGAGGAAAAAACAAAAAAGGTTTGCTGGGTAGAAAACTGATTTTAAGGTAATTTTCTGAAAATAGATTTCAAATATGATATATGAAACATGCCTTGGTTCTATCAGCCCTATAAATCTACAACCCTATAAATCTACACAAGGGAAAGCTGAGAAAATAAATAGTAAGTCTAGGTTAATTCTCAGGTATCTGAATTATCTGGCAAGCCTAGAATCATCACCATCCAAGAAACCTTAGGTACTTCCAAGTTGCAATGCAAGTTATAGCCTTCGTCGAATTTTTGATGCGTGCTGTAAAGTTTTGCGATAGATTAATTGCCAACAAATAATTAATTTCTAACATAGGAATTGTCAGGTCTATATGAACATGCAGGAAAGACCAGAAGGTTATTGCTTTCGGTTATTGTTCAGAGAAAGTGCACTCTGCACATTTATGTACATTGGGTAAGTTAGAAAAGGCAAAATAACAAGTAAAATGATCTGCACAAACCATCGTTCCAGTTAATTTAAGATGAATGCTCATTGCTTCTTTCTTTCAGATGGACATTTAGAACCAAAGAATCGTCACAAAGTTTCTCTGTATTTCCTACGAGGAAAAAATAGGAAAACAAAGTGCCCCCTATTTATAGAATGGTACTCTTTACTACGAGTGAAATTTTGAAATTTCCACATTTTTAAGTTTTATATTTTCTGTATAATTAACAACTAAGCTAATGTAATGCAGCAAATGAATGCTATGGATTATAAAAGTTGGGCATCTCAAGAATGGCATGTTGGAGTGGTAAGTGCAATTAAAAAAAGCTTTTTTCTTTTTCTTTTACCACTTCAAGCTTTTTTTAATACCTGAATACATTTTTTTGCAGCCGACAACATTTCCTTCCTCACACTGCAAAAGTTATACAAAACCATTGTTTGTTGTAATCCAACATCCTCAAGCAACGACAGCTGTAATACAATCAACTCATACTATTTGACGAGTTTCTAACATAGATAATTTTTCCAGGGTAATATCACATTTACTCTTCTCTCATAAATCTTGTCAGCAATTATTTGAACCTCTCCCTCCTCTGTAATTTTTGCTCCACCCAGTTAGTCGATCCATGTCATGTGCCTCATCTGCTGGCTCGCCTGTTAATTATTTCATTCTAACTTACATTTTTGTTGTATTTTTTTGATCTAAATAGTAAACTAGTGATAGTACTTCACGTTTATGCTAAACCAAAGACTAAATCATAAAATCATTATTGATTTTTTATATATTTGCAAGGCAATGAAGAAATGAATGTGCATTAATTTTCTTCCATAATTATATACAAAAACAACAGTCTTGACTAAATCATAAAATCATTATTGATTTTTTATATATTTGCAAGGCAATGAAAAATGAATGTGCATTAATTTTCTTCCATAATTATATACAAAAACAATGGTCTTAAATTTATGTTTCAATCTTAAATGTTGTTTTAGATTTAATATAATCAATCATGGTAAGTATAATACAATCTTATATTCAGTAGGATTGCCTAAACTTATATAGCCATATCAAATTTCTACAGTATCTTATAGCACGTAATTTATATTCCCTGGATTTAACCAAATCTTATATTTGGTCTTATATTTGGTAATTTAGATATATATCCTACTACCTTGCAATAAAAAAGATGCCACAAAATTATTTCATAGTAAAATTAATGATGCTACATATGTCATATTACTTGTAGTTAATAACATGAACTGCAAATAATGTAAACAAATTATATTCCATACATCACAAAGAACCATTTATTTTAGCAACACACATAAATTTGGCCTTTAGATTTTGAAGTGGTGAATTTAATCATTAATCAATACTCAATTTTATTAAGGATCTTTCTTGATATGGAAAAAGTGTTTCAATGGACTTATCGACGATATACTCTTTATATAATTGTAGAATGGAAATACTTGCCTTTTTATTTATTATGCCAATCCATGCCCACCCTAAAGGAAAAATATTCCATGGAGATTCTAACTACGTTAATTTTCTATGTGGATAAGAAGTAATTGATATGAAAACCTTATTCAAAACAAATTTGAAAACCCATGTGTTGTAACAAAATTCTAAAGTCCGGAAGCCATATGAAAAATGTAAGTTAATTTCTAACTTTGGTCCTCGAGAATAATATTATCTTGTATTTTAAACTAAAAATCGTGTTTGGATTCAAGTTAAATTTGGTTAAGACAATGACAGAAAAGAACCTTTTTGGGCAATGTACCCATTTCATCTTTTAGAGGAATATTATATGGCAATAGTTCTCCAATTTATGCAAAGCTTTGATTTTCAATGACATATTTCTTTTGCCTTCATTTTATATTAAGAATGGAATGTTGGAGAGTACCATCATTTTATATTAAGAACGGAATGTTGGGGAGTGCCACAGCCTAATGGCATGTAATGTTGTTCTTTTGTACATCATTTTATATTAAGAACGGAATGTTGGGGAGTGCCACAGACTTTGTGGTACAAACAACAGTTCTTGATGTATGGATGTAGTGGTATTGGGTAATGGCCGGTGAACAGGGTGGTTTGGTCGGAGTTGATTGAAACTATTTGTAGAAGTTGGAGCACTGGAACTGCTAATGCAATGGAAGGGTATTGCTGTGTAATTTGTCAGTGTGTAGATGTTTATCAGTGTGTATGTGGAAGTTTGTATGGGCTGGTGGTTAATGTATAGGGTGAATAGCAGGACGGTGACTGTTTTTGTGGTGAAAGGGTAGTGTATGTGGGTGATTGCAGAGATGGATGTCAGAGTGTGGTCAGTGAGAATGGTTGTGGTTTTTGAATTATATGGCAAGATTGTGGAGTTGTGAATAGCAGTGATTGTGAAAGGGGATGAAGGTGAGTATACAGTGGGGTAAAATGTAGAATAGTTGGTGGAAATGATGTCTGATAGCAGTCAGTTGGTTGTCAGGGGTGAAATGCAGAGGTGTTGGGGAGATATGGTTGTATGTGTTGAAGTGTTGATGGTAGGATGTTGATGATGTTGTGATGAATGCAGTAGTAGGGTAGGCTGTTGATATGTAAGGTAATTGGTTTGTTTGTGAAGTAGTGTAGTGCATTTGCAATGAAACGAAAAAGTCAAAACGAAAAGGGTAAACTTAAAGAAATAAAATGCTTTTTTGCTCGATAGGATAATTGATTAATTATTGATGGGAAATAAAAAAAGAAGAGAAAACATGGTGTGAAAATAGGCATAATTAATCTGTGTGCAGTGCAGTGCAAAGTGCAGTGCAAAGCAACAGTTTGAATGTTGAAGAAATGGTGGGTAATGTGATGCATGATATGCTGATGACGAGATGAGTAGTACTGTGACAGTTTGAATGTGGCAGTAATGAAGGATGTGTTCAGAGAGGAGAAGTGGCAGAAGTGGGTGGTTTGGTCTGACCGGGTTTGAACAGGGGAGAAGCAGTGAAGATGAATGGTGGTGTAAATGTAATGACAATGCTTGGTGTCTGGTCGTGTAGTTGAGTGGATTTTGTTGCAGCTGTTATGGCCGTAGCAGAGTGTATTTAAATGGTGATGATGGAGGAATTTGCAATAGGGTGGTAGTGGGGGTAGTTGGGGATGGAATATGGTGCAGTTTGGTTTGATGTTCACTGGTGATGTGCACTGGTTTGTATTGATTATAGTGGTGGGTTGTTAAGCATTTACTCACTGATGACTTCAAATTTTTAGATCCATATATTGATTTTTTGGCGTAGTTAAGCATTTTAGCATATGAAACTTCAAATTTTTAGATGGCGTTTACTCACTGATCATTTCATATTTTTTCATTGCAGGTAATTAAAGATGGCGATGACATATTCTTCTTCCGTAGCAAGTAGCAAGTAGCAAGCATATGAAACTTTTTAGATGCACGTTTTGTTGTTGGCATTTGGTGTGGACTTACTGTATTGATATTATACTTTTACTTAACATATAACGTGTCTTTGTTTAACAGAATTTGGGGCAACTTGGTTTACTTTGTTATTTTTGTTTATGGATATTATTGAAACTTGGTTTATGGATGTCTTTTGTTTATCAATATTGTCTTAACTAGTTTATGTAACCAATTAATAGTTATTAGAACCTGTTATATATACTAGTTGCTTGAATATGCTTAAAATAGTTTTGGAATATTCAAAAATAGAGTGGAATATTAAAGCTGTTATATAAATAGAAGACAGCGTTTGATTAATGCTATCAATGAAGAAACAACAGTATTTAATTCGTGCTGTAATTATCTTAAAATTGTCAATAACAGCGTTTTTTACATGCTGTCGAAATAGTTGATGATTCAATAACAGCGTTTGTAACATGCTGTCGAAATTGTTGATGATTCAATAACAGCGTTTAGAAAAAGCTATTGTAAACAGTTAAAGTAGAATTTGAACATCTTCGACAACTAAATTATAAACGCTGTTGAAACATAATACAACACGTCTGAAAACGCTGTAAAAACATTATTGACAGCTCGTAATAAACGCTGTCACAGAGATGTTTCAACAGCGTTTATAGAAAAGCTGTTGTAAGTTATGTATATACGACAGCATGTCGTTATACAGCGTTTGAAATAACGCTGTTGTATCGTATTACAGCGTTTACCAAACGCTGTTAAAAGCCTATTGTGGTGTAGTGACTCAGCATGTCACATTACCAAATTGGGAAATATATCGCTGATAACCTTCAACTACATAACCTCTGAGCTCGTACGTCTCAGAGAAGGGTGTTAAGCTAAGAGAATAAATTCTCCGCCACCAAACAGAAATGTATTTGAAAGAAATCGGCTTTATATCTCAAAGTGTAATGTCAGACATGTAACCATACAAGTCTGTTCCGGGTTTGAACAGAACCGAAGGCACTTCTTACGAAGCCCTTGCAAATCCGGATAATTTTCTAATCACGTCCGGACTTCCCGTCATAATATGGAGATCTCTATACCGGGGATCAGCCAGTGTAGAGACAATCGACAAGAAACCCTTTCGTTTTCGAAAAATATCCGGTCTTCACCACCGGTCTTCAAATGCTATCCATATACGTCGTATCATTATTTGGAATGGGTTATACGACCCAAAGGTCCTTTCCCGGCTAACCCGAATAGTGAGCGAAATATTTAAAACATATGGATATGGGATTTCAATTAAGTCACAACTTATTACCCAAAACCTTTATTTTAAATGGTTAAACAAATTACTATTTCAAATCTTTAAACAAAAAGATTTATTTCACAAAGTTCACCCCGTTTCACAAAGATTCATTCATAGGTTTCAAAACAATTTCCATTCTAATTGGATTGACTCGTTAAATCTTTAAATTAAGATTTAATTTATAACTTTCAAAACTCGTTTTCAAAGATTCATTCATAGCCTTTCAAAACAATTTTATTTCAAGTTGGATTAACTCATTCGGTCTTTGAATCAAAGACTCATTTCATAGTTTTCAAAACATTTCAATTTCATTTTAAATTTGAAACCTTTCAACACAATTTAGAAATCCTTTCTTATATGAAAGCTATTATTATTTGAAAGCAAGTAGTTTTCATTTTGGAAAAATCCAGTTACATTTACATGAGTTAAAACCCTTGAATTAAATTCAAATTCCCAAATCAAAAACCTTTAAAATGGTTTAACCCATATATAACTGGTATAACATCTTTAATCCCTAGTTTCAAATCATAGGATTCAATTTCAAACTTGAATTCAAATTTAAATCCAATTATTTAAATTTTCAAAACACGAGTTATTCAAAATAACTTTTATCTTTGAAATTCTATTTCAAAAGTTTTTCACTTTAAACCCAAATTTCCAATTTCAAAATCAATTGAAATTAAAATTTCAATTTCAAAAACATTGAATTTAAATCATCTGTGACTTAACCAATTTCCACGTGAAATCCATATTTGTGTGTGTAAAAGTGTAGTCTAGGGGTTTTACACAGTAGTGCAATATCATTCAATCATCACAGATCAGAATACAGAAATATAGTTGATAAGCAGTATTAACTATCACGCTTATCGTTCATTCACAGATCACAGATATATATTACAGATAAGTAAATTACAGATCACAACATAAATCAGGATGTATCACAAAGCATCACAAATTAGGGATATCAAACAATTCACCATTCAATAGAATTCAAACATTTATAAGTAAGGTCAGTTAATTGTCTGATAAATTCAAATCAGATTAATTTCTTATGAATTTCAAATCCTGGTTAATTAATATTAATAATTTATAAACCATTTTGATTAATTACTCTTTTAATCATTTATTAATTATCCATTTATAATAAATTAATTAACCTTTAATTTTAATTCATCAACCTTAAATTATTAAATAATTAACCTTTAATTATTTAATTCATCATTTAATTAATTATCTTTAATTAATAATTGACCCTTGATTAATTAATTACCACTTAATTAATAAAATTTCAATAAGTGATCATCCCTAACCATTTACATTAATTAATCTTTGATTAATTATCTTAAAATTAATTGCTTTAAGTTATTAACCATATTAATTATCCTTTCACTAATGATTTGATAAATTAATCAACTTTAATCATTTAGTAATTATCTTTTAATTAAATTATTATCCTTAAATTAATTACCCTAATTAATAAATCATATTAATTAATTAACCTTTAAATTTATTTCACAAATTAATTGTCCTTAACCAAAAGCAGTAATTAACCTTAATTACTTCATCAATTAAATAACTATAATTAATTACATTAATAAATTAACCATCAATTAATCACATTGACAAATTATTCTTTAAGTAATTAAGTAAGTAACCTTAAATTAATTACCTTAATTAATAACTCTTTCATTACCTCATTAATTATCAAAACCTTAATTAGATTAAGATAAAATCATTTCCTTTATTAGATACCAAATCACATATTTAGTTTAAAACATTTAATTAGGACAGTGTTTTTAAAAACTGGGTTAAGTTTTAATTCAAAAACTGTTTTCACACTTAACTTCAAATCCCGAGCCAAATTACAAAATTCCTGAGTAAAACTTCGAGTCACCCACGATCCCACCCACTTCTAGAGTCCAACACCCAAAAACTTCGACATCAACCCGAGCACGCTTTCAAGGACCCGAACCCAAAAACACTCAAACGTGCACACGATCGACTGTGCACGTGCACTCGCCACTGGCGAACCTCCGTCACCAGATTCGATCACCCACAAGTCGACTAGCGACCATCCATACGATCCTGATCCTCCACCTGAGATTGTAGGGCCTAAATCAAAAACACCCCTTCCAGTTGAAACAGGAAGTCTACCCACTCGCCAGAAACCACCCCGCTCAGGCAATCTCGATCACGAGCAAACTCGCCGACCCGTCCTTGCATTCGTCAATGCCTCCACTTCCTGCTCCCCCTGGTGCAGTCGCTAGAAACACGATGGCGATGACGCGATTGCCTCACGACTTCGATCAGATAAACACAAGCTTTAAACCCTAAGTTGATCTCGTTCCATCCCACACCATAGAAATTTTTTTAGACAATTTTCCTAACATCATCAATGGCTCAGCTAGCTTCAAGCAAGATTACAACATCCAATTTTCCTTTGATCGCTGGAATTTGGATAAAAAGCATTTTCGGTTCATTAACATACTGTTCGAAGCATACTCGATTAAAAATTCCCATTTTTTTTTAAAAATCCTCTTTTCGAATGCAGTTTCAAGTTATATAATTGAATCGATGTTTTATACCATTCGAAATTGTCAAAGATTTGAGTTTGTTCTGTGAAACCAAGTTCTTTTCCAACCTGTATGTTTATAAATTTACTTGAAACTGTTTTTAAACAATAATTGATACTTAAATAAGCTTATTTTCTTTTGAAATCAAAACCTGATACGGATTAGATAATATAAAATTGAATTTCTTTGGTCATTTCTAACTTGTGAGCTAAAACAGGGAGGAATATGCATACCTCAGCACTGTCGAATATAAATATATATATATATATATATATACACACAGAGCTTCACAACTACAAAACGCTATATCCCTGTGAAAAGATTAACAATACTTGAGTGTTTATATGATTATTTGCTCACCTGGTAAAAGTTTGAACAGAGAAGCTTGAAATTTTGCAAGTTGAAAGCTTTTCTTTTATGTTGAAACAAGTTGTAACCACGGAAGTTAAATCCTTTTTCCATCCTCTGATTTGTCTTGATTTAATTTGTTTGTGTTTTAAGATGAAGTTCACTTTCAGTTGCTACTCAGATTTGAAGGAACGAAAATGAATTGAAGAAATGATGGAGATATGGAAAATGAAGTTGCTGGGTGTTAATCTTTGTACAGGGTGTATACAAGCTGATACTATTTTTTACAATAGGGTGATGTTATCTTATTTTATTTCTTTTGTACATTTCTAATGACCAAATTATGGTTGAGATGATCTTTAGCATACTTGCATTAATTAGTATTGTACCCTTTATATTTTTTTTCCATACTTCATTTCAGCTGTTCAACTATACATGAAGATATTGTTGACTTCTTCCTATGCAAACTTTCATTTGTATCTTTACTTATCTTGTTAATTTCGGCTGAGAATATAGGGGTAAGTACTTTTGTTTCTTAATTTATTTACATACTTATTTTTAGTTATGTTATTTTATTTTGAATGTATATTTCCTTTTGCTTTGTTTTATCACTTTATATTTAGAGCTTTGCTTTGTCATATCTTTTGTTCCATTGTCTTATTACTATAAATAAATTTCTATTTTAATATGTTGTTAAATTTGCTAATGTGTTTATTTTATATTTTACATAATTTATTAACGTATTGTTTGAATTTTAACCATGTATATCTATTTTATTTATTTGTTTAACTTACATTTATTGCCTTGTATTATTTTATAAACTCAATTATTTATTTTACTTAATATTTATTGTCTTATATTTAATTTATAAATTCAAATTATTATTAACCATAAATTTTAATATGTATTATTATTATTATTAATTATTATTAAACCATTTATTTAAGATTTAAATTCAAATCAAATATATACATTTCAAATCAACTCAAATTATTTATACATGCCCGTATACATATATATTCCCATATATACAAATTTTCAAATCCATATGACTTTATATATTTTCTATTTGAATCGGGGAAACTCGCTTCCATTTATAATTAATTTTACAAATTTTTATTCAAAAATTCATTTAATTATCAATTTAAATAAATTAAAATCTAGGGTCGTTACAAACTTCCCCCCTAAAAAGAATTTCGTCCTCGAAATTCGCAGGCACGAAAACAACACAGAGATAGACAGATTCGATCTCCTATAATTCCTCAAACTTAAGATATGAATTCCAAACTCAAGTCGGAATATCTCAGAATACATACCAATTTGTCCCTCTTCGGACTTTGGTATTCGCAAGAAATTACAATAGAATTTCAAAATTGGGTTTTAAACGAAATCGTTTTATTGATACAATTCAATTTTATCCTCATATTCTATTAATCAATTTACCTCAAATTAAAATTTCCAATTTCAAATTCATTAAGGTTTAAATCAAAAAGCTGATAAGAAACCGATGCAGATACAAAGTAAGGATTTTTCTACAACGATTCGTAGAGCCATCATTACACTGAAACTTCTTCTTGTAGCTGGTACGAAGAAATCAAAAGAATTTGGAATCGAATCAAAGAAGATTGATAAGAAAGTTATTTCCACTGTTGCAGAGTATTGACCATTTATAGTCGTATTCCCCCGTCCCCTATCTCGTCCTCTTCTTGCACTCATACTCACTATCAGTGGATAGTAAGAGAATTTACTGAGGCGTTCGAACGGATATCTGAGGAATACTCATTCTGGGGTATACTTCACCCTGTCTCTAATGAGCTACTTAATGTGCTATATTCCTGAGCTAAAGTTCAATCTTAGCTCTGATACCAAATGTAAGAGTCCAAAAACTCGGCCTTCGAAAATCGGCACCCGTACTTCACTTGTACTCAAAATGCCGTAGATTCAAACGCCGAATTTGGCTTCCCGGAGCTTATAACACCATTAAGTACAACAACACAACGGAAGAAAAAGAATATATCAATATATATAACATTGATACAATGACAGATACAAAAATCTAATACAATATGATACAACAGAATGTTACAACATATATCAATATACATCAGAGATATGATACAAGAAATAGCAGCGGAAAAGAAAATAGATAACACCAGCAGCGGATAATTTCCATCTCCAAAGCACCATCCAGAAATAGCTCGAACTCCCAATAACGATACACCAAGATAAGCAAGTGCAGTCCGATCCAAAGACTGAACTAGCTCCAGAAAATCTACTAATCCTGACTATCCGAAAAACCCAACTCTAGACTGCTCGTGTAGAAAAATTTTGAGCATCCAGAGTTTAGGAAAGAAACAATAAACTCCGGATCAGTCATGGGACTGGTGAGCAACAAAAACAGTTTATCTTTAAAACAAATAGCAGAGAATTTTAAAGTCAATTCGCAATGCTTTTGGAAAATGAGACTACCATAAGGCCTCCCGCCACACACACAATGCAAACGCAGAATTGGAGAAGATTTCTCCTTATGATAGTCAAATATGCTTACTACGCGAAACAAATCATTAGATATTATTATTAGTGCATAGTGGAAAAAGTATTTTGAAAATAGAATATCAATCTTAGCCAACATACGACCATTATCGTATGCCTACTATAGCTTCCATGTTCAATAGCAGGTTACTGCCACATTCCATGGCAGGTAATACAACTAAAACCGTACAGGGCTCGTATTGTTTTGTTTGGATTTCCAACAAATGGTCAGGCTAAGGAACTTCATATGCCACGAAAGAACGCCTTTGGTTGGACGCTCCGAGAGACAAACTGCTCTCTGCCAAACAAGGCCGCTACCCCCCTTCCTGGGGAATATACAAAACCTCAGATATGCCACCCTCGGTCCTTTGGGACCTTTATCCGAACGCTCGGTAACCAACATCACACATAATAAATAAAGTGTGTCCACATGAGTAAGTATCTGGGCTCCATATCATGATACTACCCGTTTCCAGAAGGAATGGTCATACCCTAGGGAAGCTACCCCTGAAACCTTACCGCATCTTTCCTGTTTCGACCATTTCCGGGTTGTGAGGTTCGACGAAGTCTCGTCCACAAAGCTACACTTTGTCACAAAGCCATGCTTTCGGTCAACAAATGATCAAAGTAATGATCACAACGATAAATGATCAAACAAATGATCATATCACAAATGATCAAACAATGATCATCACACAGCAACACTCAGCATGTCACATTACCAAATTGGGAATATATCGCTGATAACCTTCAACTACATAACCTCTGAGCTCGTACGTCTCAGAGAAGGGTGTTAAGCTAAGAGAATAAATTCTCCGCCCCCAAACAGAAATGTATTTGAAAGAAATCGGCTTTATATCTCAAAGTGTAATGTCACACATGTAACCATACAAGTCTGTTTCGGGTTCAAACAGAACCGAAGGCACTTCTTACGAAGCCCTTGCAAATCCGGATAATTTTCTAATCACGTCTAGACTTCCCGTCACAATATGGAGATCTCTATACCGGGGATCAGCCAGTGCAGAGACAATCGACAAGAAACCCTTTTGTTTTCGAAAAATATCCGGTCTTCACTACCGGTCTTCAAATGCTATCCATATACGTCGTATCATTATTCGGAATGGGTTATACGACCCAAAGGTCCTTTCCCGGCTAACCCGAATAGTGAGCGAAATATTTAAAACATATGGATATGGGATTTCAATTAAGTCACAACTTATTACCCAAAACCTTTATTTTAAATGGTTAAACAAATTACTATTTCAAATCTTTAAGCAAAAAGATTTATTTCACAAAGTTCACCCCGTTTCACAAAGATTCATTGATAGGTTTCAAAATAATTTCCATTCTAATTGGATTGACTCGTTAAATCTTTAAATTAAGATTTAATTTATAACTTTCAAAACTCGTTTTCAAAGATTCATTCATAGCCTTTCAAAACAATTTTATTTCAAGTTGGATTAACTCATTCGGTCTTTGAATCAAAGACTCATTTCATAGTTTTCAAAACATTTCAATTTCATTTTAAATTTGAAACCTTTCAACACAATTTAGAAATCCTTTCTTATATGAAAGCTATTATTATTTGAAAGAAAGTAGTTTTCATTTTGGAAAAATCCAGTTATATTTACACGAGTTAAAACCCTTGAATTAAATTCAAATTCCCAAATCAAAAACCTTTAAAATGGTTTAACCCATATATAACTGGTATAACATCTTTAATCCCTAGTTTCAAATCATAGGATTCAATTTCAAACTTGAATTCAAATTCAAATCCAATTATTTAAATTTTCAAAACACGAGTTATTCAAAATAACTTTTATCTTTGAAATTCTATTTCAAAAGTTTTTCACTTTAAACCCAAATTTCCAATTTCAAAATCAATTGAAATTAAAATTTCAATTTCAAAAACATTGAATTTAAATCATCTATGACTTAACCGATTTCCATGTGAAATCCATATTTGTGTGTGTAAAAGTGTAGTCTAGGGGTTTTACACAGTAGTGCAATATCATTCAATCATCACAGATCAGAATACAGAAATATAGTTGATAAGCGGTATTAACTATCATGCTTATCATTCATTCACAGATCACAGATATATATTACAGATAAGTAAATTACAGATCACAACATAAATCAGGATGTATCACAAAGCATCACAAATCAGGGATATCAAACAATTCACCATTCAATAGAATTAAAACATTTATAAGTAAGGTCAGTTAATTGTCTGATAAATTCAAATCAGATTAATTTCTTATGAATTTCAAATCCTGGTTAATTAATATTAATAATTTATAAACCATTTTGATTAATTACTCTTTTAATCATTTATTAATTATCCATTTATAATAAATTAATTAACCTTTAATTTTAATTCATCAACCTTAAATTATTAAATAATTAATCTTTAATTATTTTTTTCATCATTTAATTAATTATCTTTAATTAATAATTGACCCTTGATTAATTAATTACCACTTAATTAATAAAATTTCAATAAGTGATCATCCCTAACCATTTACATTAATTAATCTTTGATTAATTATCTTCAAATTAATTGTTTTAATTTATTAACCATATTAATTATCCTTTCACTAATCATTTGATAAATTAATCAACTTTAATCATTTAGTAATTATCTTTTAATTAAGTTATTATCCTTAAATTAATTACCCTAATTAATAAATCATATTAATTAATTAACCTTTAAATTTATTTCACAAATTAATTGTCCTTAACCAAAAGCAGTAATTAACCTTAATTACTTCATCAATTAAATAACTATAATTAATTACATTAATAAATTAACCATCAATTAATCACATTGACAAATTATTCTTTAAGTAATTAAGTAAGTAACCTTAAATTAATTACCTTAATTAATAACTCTTTCATTACCTCATTAATTATCAAAACCTTAATTAGATTAAGATAAAATCATTTCCTTTATTAGATACCAAATCACAAATTTAGTTTAAAACATTTAATTAGGACAGTGTTTTTAAAAACTGGGTTAATTTTAATTCAAAAACTGTTTTCACACTTAACTTCAAATCCCGAGCCAAATTACAAAATTCCCGAGTAAAACTTCGAGTCACCCACGATCCCACCCACTTCGAGTCCAGCACCCAAAAACTTCGACATCAACCCGAGCACGCTTTCAAGGACCCGAACCCAAAAACACTCAAACTTGCACACGATCGACTGTGCACGTGCACTCGCCACTGGCGAACCTCCGTCACCAGAGTCGATCACCCACAAGTCGACTAGCGACCATCCATACGATCCCGATCCTCCACCTGAGATTGTAGGGCCTAAATCAAAAACACCCCTTCCAGTTGAAACAGGAAGTCTACCCACTTGCCAGAAACCACCCCGCTCAGGCAATCTCGATCACGAGCAACCTCGCCGACCCGTCCTTGCATTCGTCAATGCCTCCACTTCCTGCTCCCCCTGGTGCGGTCGCTAAAAACACGATGTAACGACCTGGAATTTTCGATCCCGAAAATTCCAGATGGTTATGAAAAGAAGAAAGAGATAGAAGAAGAAGAAACAAAAAACACAACACAGATTCTCACATTCGCAGCGGATCAAATATAATATCAAATAAATATCAGTTATACAAAGGAAAATTGTATCAGTTAATTACATTTTAATACATCAGAGTTACAACATTTCACAGTCACTGGACAGTTAAAATAACTTGTCCCAGATAAATAATAATATAACACAGCGGAATACACTCCATACGTTCCTGCCATCCAGCTCGTCTCCTGAGCCCCATAACGTCCTTACCTGAAAATCTATAATACTCGGTCTGACCCGAGCATTACATCAAAGTAACACCCGGGTCAGGCTGGAAACCAGCGTGAGTAAACCCATCTAATAGGAAGTACTAATGCATAAAACTTATTTAAAACCCGGGGTAACTCGAATCAATTTACAAATTCACAATCTGATATAGACTTCACTTATTTCACACTTCAATTTCTAAGTACCAAAACTTAGCTTAAATGGTCCAATTCACTTAAATCATTCCATACCAACCTATTGATTTCTCATATCAATCTATAAAGAATTATTGTAGATTACAAATCGAAGTGGTTTCGGGTATGTACTGATACCCGACCCCGGTCTCTTCGAATCCAAAGTTATTCATTAAGACAAATGTTTAAGTTTAAACAATACAATTTATATTCAGGATTTCATATTCACACAACGATTCATCTTGGATAGATATCCCATAATATCACAGTTCAACCAAAGTATCTCATATCACAAAGCATCACAAATCACATATCAAGGATGTCAAATAATCTAAGTCATACAATATCTTCATCATCTATCAGCAAGATAAATTAATTATACCATTTCTAATTAATTTAATTACTTTCAAAACCTGCCTACTTAACATTAATTAATTACAACCATTAATTAATCATCCTTTAATTATCTATCTAAATTTATTATCCATAATTACTTTCATTAAGTAATTATCCTATTGGTTAATTAATTAATCTTTAATTATTAGTTAATTATCTTCTATTTACTAATTAACCTTTTACAAATTAATTCTTCATTACTTACATTAAGTAGTTTTCATTTAAGAAATTAATCTCTAATTTATTAATCCCTAATTTCCAATTAATTAATCTCAAATTAATTTATAACCCTTAACTATTAATTAATTAATACTTAATCATTAATTATTTAAGACCGTAATTAACTTTAAGATACATCATTTATCTTAACCACTTTCTTAATCTTCATCAGAATTTAATAAACTTGGTATTAATTATCATTAACTTGTAGATTAACAAGAGTCCTTAAGTTAAATGATAAAACACTTCATCACTAGTAATTATTATTTAATTACATTTTAATTAAGTTTTAAATAAACTCAAGATTTAACTTAATTAATCTATGTTAAAATAAATACCTATCTTTTTGCCTAGCCAAGCTTCTAAATTAATCAATTATCAATTGAAAGAATTAGTTAAAAATTCTGTTTTAAAACTTGATTTTTATTTAACTTAAAACTTGTTAACGAAATTTGCTTCCTCTTGAAAAATAGAAACTCGAGCCAAAACCCAAAATACCCGAGCCCTCACTCGAGCCAACTCTCATCCATTTCCCTTCGATAAAACTCGCGTACGACTCGAGTAAAACACTAACTTTCCCGATGCATTCCTTCTTCTCCGATTCCCAAATCAATACAGCAACTACCAACCTGACACACGCACACACGTGCACGTGCACATGAGCTCTGATCGACTTCGATCACCATCGTGACCTTCGATACATCCCTGCATATCTCACTGACTCACCCAACACCCAGACCATCGATACACATAGGAAAACGAAAACGATCTACTCAGCGCCACCAGGAACCCAAACCTCCTCAACGAAAACGCCTCGCTCCGACAATCTCGACCACCCGAGACTACGCCACTCCAGTCAGAGCTTCGTTGATCATCCACGCATCGATCCCCATCGGTGCGATCAATCTCGGTCCACTTACGATGACACAACATTACCAAATCCGACCTCGTCCAAACATAAGTTTAAAACCCTAAACCAACGCCGTGTCTCCACTCTGATGATCGAGAAATTTTCCGATCATTTTTCCTAACCTCCTCGACTCCCCAGTTACCCTCACCAATGATCACGACATCCAATTTGTCGCCGATCGACGAAAATCTGTAAAAACAAGTTTTTTGTTCAACTTGAAATTTCCCACAATTTACAAATTTTAAAATTTTAAAATGGTTATCAAAAATCATTTTTTTCCAATTCGAATCCAGCTGTGAAATCAAAACAGGAAATTATAATCATCGACTTTTGACTTATATTGGATCATCTCTGACTGTTTATTTATTTTTGAAATAATCATTCAACGTAAACACTCGGAGTCATTTTTAAAATTGATCTTATATAGTTACAATCCTTTTCCATTTAGGGATCATAACCTAATTTTGATTGTACAAGGAGAGATTGGATTTTATTTAAGGATTGGAACCTGTAATGTAAATAGAGATGCATATACCTATACACAGGTTTACATACTCAAACATCTGTTATACTCGTATATATTTAAACATATTAACATTCATGCTACCACTTCGCTTCACATAGTAATCGCAGACATCAAATTATGGATCAACTAAAATTTCAAAATAGTAGTTTACTCACATATTTTGTTGAACAGAGGAAAGCCCTTTGAAAACTGGAAATTGATTTCTTCTTTACTGTAATTGCTTATTTATCAGATAATTACCTAGTAATTTTACTTGCAATTTTTTTTTAAAAATTTGCATTTCATCATTACAGACAAGTTTCATCCTAACATCATATGCTAGAAGTGATCAGGCAAACAGATTTTAATTTTCTGAACTTAATAGAGCCATGGAAATTTTAAAACAGGGATATTCTTATACACACATAGACATGCAAACTGTAATCGAAACCAGACAACATTTATTCCAACAATGCTATTCATATTTTAAGTTATTGTTGTCATTAATTGTTGTATGCACAATGTATAGATGTTTTACCTAAAAGTGCTTAAAGTTTACTCACAGTTTCAGTTTGAACAGGGACTTGCTTTTCATGTTCCTAGTCATGTATATAAATATTAACACACATATATATACTACAAATCATTCTTAAACAACATGCACAGCATCATTCAAATCATACTTAAAGGATCATCGCACTGCTAGTTCGAGATATATCAGATTTTCCAAGTTTACTCACCAGGAATTAGTTGAACAGAGCTTGAAACAGTCTTGACATTTGAAAACTTGAATTGCTTTGATCTTTGAAACTGAAAAACTGGTTGTTGAAATGATCCAGCTTGAACTTTGATTATGAACTGAAAATTACTTTTGTTGAGAAGATTTAGCTTTGAAACTTTGATTTATTTGGAAACTTGATTTGCTTTAGTGATTGCTTTTAAAAAGATTACTGGTTTGAGAAATGGAAGAAATATTTTCTTTTTTTAACTTAGCTTGTTCGAATGGAATAAATGAAGATAGGTGGAGATAAAAATATCAGACAGTATACTGCTGCCTTCCACAACACTCTTCCTTTTTTTTTCTTTTATTATTAAATTTCCTTTGGTCAGAGATTTTCTTGATCAATGGAGGCTGATATGATCTTGCCTGTACCAGAGATGCTTTTGCATTTAAGAAGTTGTCTTATGTCTTCGTATATCTATCTCATATTTTAAATTTAGTATGTACTTATACATCCTTTATATATATATATATATTTTTATGTGTCATACCCATTTCCCTGTGCAAATATAAATATGTTTCCCTCTTGCCTTACATAATTACTTACAGCCTAGAAAACATGAACATATATATTTTTTTAAGTGTACATAGTTATTTACTTTTATACTTTGTTTTACAACCTTGTTTTAGTGTTATCTTGTTTGTTTCTACTTACCTATTCATGTTTTATGAATAAATATGTTACTTGTTTTATATTTTTGAAATGTAAAAAAATGTTATTTCTTTTGTTTTGTTGTTTGAAGTCTAAATGAATTTTATAGTTGTTATGTCATTAAAATTTTGCCAATGTACTTACTTTATTTTTCCTAATTTATCTTATAGTCTTGTATTTTTATTTATTAATATTATAAAAACACATTTATCAAATTGAAATAATTAAATAAAAGAAATTATCTTTTTATTATAAACTATTTATTTTATTATATATTAAAGTATCATTTGACAAAATCACATTTAAAACTTATATATTTTTACCATATTTTTATCAAGCTATGCTAAAAGAAAATAAAACAAATCTTTTTGTTAATACATTTTAAATTTAAACTAAAGCTAGAATAAGTTTTTAAACTATTTAAACATTTACCTTAAGTATTTAAAACCATATAGTTATTTATTAAATAGCCTTAAAACAAATATATATTAAATCAAATTATATTACCAAAAATATTAAAATTAGAAAACATATCTTTATTTATTAACTTTAAAACAAAGCTTATCTATTTACAATATATACAAATATATACATTATAAATAGAAAAAATTTATTAGCTTTTAAAAGATAAATTATCAGTTAAATATTTATTTAAAAGAAAATTATTAAATCAATTCAAATCTTATTAACAATTATTATCATATCAATTTAATTTTTTTAATGTAGATTATTAAATTGATATTGCCAAAATTACCGGGATATCACATTCCTCCCCCCTTAAAAATTTTCGTCCTCGAAAAGGAGCGAAACCAGAATTTAGGAAAATGTTTAAAATCGGATAAATATTCTTTGATCATTTTTAAATACATTTAAATATCCATATAATATTACTAAAATAGTATTTATAAAAATACTTTTATAACTCGATGTTTCGACAAGTCCATCCTTGTTCTCCCAGAAATTCGGTCATACGTTGATCAAGCGTAGGACTGAAAATCTATAAGTACTTGGTAAACTCGTTTCCAACACCCAGTGAAAATGCTTTGGAAAATTATTTTATTGAAAATATAGAGAACAGTTTCGAAAATATAGGAAATATCTTTAGTGAAATTTGCTCTGGAAATCATCACCCCCATCTATGGTCAGAGTTACATCCTGGGTTACGTTGCCATCGCAGCAAAAGTCCATGTAACTGATTACACCATGGAACCAGGGCCGGCCAAAGCATTGTTGTTGCCCCAGCCCAGTTTTTCGGCATTTGAGCAAAAATATTACAACATAGATAGGAATTGAACTCGGGTTGCCCCACTCCATTAGCAATGTTACTTCCACTACACTACCACATCTTTTGATTTGCTGCTGGGTAAAAATATATTTTTCTTCAACGGAACACTATACTCATCAACCCTCCTGCTGTTGCCCCTGCCGGATGGGTTGCCCTAGGCGGTCGTCTTGCCAGGCTTACCCTGGGGCCGGGCCTGCATGGAACCCACAACAGATCGCAGTTACATTCCAGGGTTACGTTGCCGTCGCAGCAAAAGTCCATGTAACTGTTGGCTCTCAGCGGCACACGCGATTTTCGCTATCAAAATGAAACTTCTCCACTCCTACATAGGTCGCAGTCTACCGATGTAAAATCAAACGCAGACTGTTGGCTCTCAGCGGCACACACGACTTTCGCTATGTTACCATAGTGTCGCAGTCTACCGATGTAAAATCAAACGCAGACTGTTGGCTCTCAGCGGCACACACGACTTTCGCTATGTTACCATAGTGTCGCAGTCTACCAATATAAAATCAAACATAGACTGTTGGCTCTCAACGGCACACACGACTTTCGCTATGTTACCATAGTGTCGTAGTCTACCGATATAAAATCAAACGTAGACTGTTGGCTCTCAACGGCACATACGACTTTCGCTATGGTCTGCAGTAGATCGCAGTGACATCGAGTTAAACTGTCGTCACAGTATAACCCAAATGCCCCTGTAGGCACCAGCCCCTCGACTTTCGCTACATAATAATCCTCAGGAACTAGTTTTGTCCGGACTCCTCACAGGATCAACTTTAGAACCTCCCCCTTAGAGGCTCAAGGCAGTGCCACCCTGTGGCACTCCTGAGAAGTTCATTTCAAGGGAGCGCCTTTTTCCCCAGAGCTACTTCAAAACACTTTATACTATACACATATAGTATTTTTCAAATCATACACCTAGTGTGAATTTCATATAAGTGCCTTCACACAAAATCGATTCCCAAAATCGATAATTCTCAAAGTAGGCTTTCCAAACTTTCACATTTGATTTTCCTCAAAAATCAAAAGCCTTTTTCAAATCCAAAGGTTCCCAAAACCTTTTCTCAAAACCATTTCCATAAAATCTTTTAAATATATATACATATATAAAATTTTCTTAGGAAATCTTTAAATCAATTTATACTTGTATAAATTCACTTTTATACTTCAAATACTTTCAAAAAAAATCCTAAAACCCTTTTCTTCTGGCTATAGATTCAATAAGGGAAGATTTATTTTATATAACAAGATATATAATTTTATTTATCTCAAATCAAATATTCAAATTAAATTACTTATAAAGTCACTTGCCAAATTACTTACTTTTATAAAGTAAATTTTAATCATAGAGATATTCAATCTCCACTTTACTTCATCATATATTTCTCAAAATATCCTTTCAATTTCAAAAATCATTTACAGTGCTTGTTCACAAATTTCCAATATCAATTTTATCCAAACCCGTACGATGTCCACATATCATTTGTACGCAATGTCAATTTTCACTTCCGAACTAGTATCGCCTACCCGACTTCTAGTGCGGACTCAGATCTAGTTTCCTGATCAGAAACCGCCATTCTCCTTGCATAGTCACAACTATGATAGAGAATATCCAGAACCAATCAAAAATCCGTATCCAGGTTCGCCGTCGAAAATCGAGTGGAAAATCCCCAACTCGGATCAATAATACTATCTCGAAATTCTGTGCTCGAATCTGGATCAAATCACTATGCGAATAGAATAATATACGTACATCATACGTATTTATCTTCATTGATTATCAGTTAAATCAATTCCCTTTCTATTCACCTTCACTTTGATTTTATTCACATATTCACATTTGTCTTAATCCCCATTTGGATTATCACTTCAATTCTAAATAGTTTGCACTCTGACTAACTTGAGTTTAGAAAATAGCTTGAAAAGTTTAAAATAGATAAGTAGTTGTAAAATAACTATTAGTTGAAAAATAGATGTAAAATAGTTAAGTAGTTTAAGATAGTTGTAAAATAGCAAGGTAATTTCAAAATAGTTGTAAAATAGTAATCAGTTATAATGTAGTTATAAAATAGTGATTAGTTTGTAAAACAGATATAAAATAGTAATTAGTTTTCAAAATAATTGTAAGATAAATATAAAATAGTTTGGGTTTTACAAAAGAAAGGTTGTATAGTAAATAGCTTAGGAAAATAGTTTATATTAAAACAATTTATTTGA
Source organism: Allium fistulosum (assembly GCA_030737815.1). NCBI lineage: Eukaryota > Viridiplantae > Streptophyta > Magnoliopsida > Asparagales > Amaryllidaceae > Allium > Allium fistulosum. The sequence continues at coordinate 1,138,082,280 of CM060904.1, forward strand.
AAATAGTCTCAGAGTCAAACTGTACAACTTCCCAATTTCCATTTCTAATCAATTGCCAATTTCCAATTAATTTTCAATTTTATTTCACTTTAAACCATTTTGAATTAAACAAATTCAAGTTATTATTTCAAATGTTGATTTGATCCCATAAATCAAATTTACCTTTACTTCCATATAAACTTATCTCTAGGTTCAAATAATAATTCAAACCCCTTTTTAAACAATTTAATCTTTGAAATTCAATTTATTACCCAAATTCAAGGTTTAAATTCAGTTTAAATCCATTTCAAACATACCTTTATTTAATTTCAATTTGGTTGTATTTCTATTACTTCTTATATTTAATTCAACAATTTAACAACCAATTACCTTAACATTTATTAGTAAGAAATATTGCTTTATATATATATCAAAATATATTCTTATATAAAATCGTTTAAAATCTTTATATATGAAAATAACAAGTACGCTCTCATATATATTATATACACTCAACTCATTCTAGGGTACTATTGACCCTATCCTTATGAGTACACCCACCAGAGCCAAGGTTCTCGCTCAACCTTCGCTGTGATACCAAGTGTAACGACCGGTAGGCTTTGCAACCATCCCAGACCCACCGTGGCATACAGTGATACCTCGAAATTGCTTTTACGGCCAGCCTCTCGACTGTAAGCACCTAGCAACCCAACCCCAAAAGGCCTTATACTACCCCCGGGGACATGTAGGGGTAAGAGTCTCCCATTCGCCACCAAACGCGAAGCGAGAACGCCCTATCATGCTGTAATATAGCAATTTCGATCCCGAAAATTCCAGATGGTTATGAAAAGAAGAAAGAGATAGAAGAAGAAGAAACAAAAAACACAACACAGATTCTCACATTCGCAGCGGATCAAATATAATATCAAATAAATATCAGTTATACAAAGGAAAATTGTATCAGTTAATTACATTTTAATACATCAGAGTTACAACATTTCACAGTCACTGGACAGTTAAAATAACTTGTCCCAGATAAATAATAATATAACACAGCGGAATACACTCCATACGTTCCTGCCATCCAGCTCGTCTCCTGAGCCCCAGAACGTCCTTACCTGAAAATCTGTAATACTCGGTCTGACCCGAGCATTACATCAAAGTAACACCCGGGTCAGGCTGGAAACCAGCGTGAGTAAACCCATCTAATAGGAAGTACTAATGCATAAAACTTATTTAAAACCCGGGGTAACTCGAATCAATTTACAAATTCACAATCTGATATAGACTTCACTTATTTCACACTTCAATTTCTAAGTACCAAAACTTAGCTTAAATGGTCCAATTCACTTAAATCATTCCATACCAACATATTGATTTCTCATATCAATCTATAAAGAATTATTGTAGATTACAAATCGAAGTGGTTTCGGGTATGTACTGATACCCGACCCCGGTCTCTTCGAATCCAAAGTTATTCATTAAGACAAATGTTTAAGTTTAAACAATACAATTTATATTCAGGATTTCATATTCACACAACGATTCATCTTGGATAGATATCCCATAATATCATAGTTCAACCAAAGTATCTCATATCACAAAGCATCACAAATCACATATCAAGGATATCAAATAATCTAAGTCATACAATATCTTCATCATCTATAAGCAAGATAAATTAATTATACCATTTCTAATTAATATAATTACTTTCAAAACCTGCCTACTTAACATTAATTAATTACAACCATTAATTAATCATCCTTTAATTATCTATCTAAATTTATTATCCATAATTACTTTCATTAAGTAATTATCCCATTGGTTAATTAATTAATCTTTAATTATTAGTTAATTATCTTCTATTTATTAATTAACCTTTTACAAATTAATTCTTCATTACTTACATTAAGTAGTTTTCATTTAAGAAATTAATCTCTAATTTATTAATCCCTAATTTCCAATTATTTATTCTCTAATTAATTTATAACCCTTAACTATTAATTAATCAATACTTAATCATTAATTATTTAAGACCGTAATTAACTTTAAGATACATCATTTATCTTAACCACTTTCTTAATCTTCATCAGAATTTAATAAACTTGGTATTAATTATCATTAACTTGTAGATTAACAAGAGTCCTTAAGTTAAATGATAAAACACTTCATCACTAGTAATTATTATTTAATTACATTTTAATTAAGTTTTAAATAAACTCAAGATTTAACTTAATTAATCTATGTTAAAATAAATACCTATCTTTTTGCCTAGCCAAGCTTCTAAATTAATCAATTATCAATTGAAAGAATTAGTTAAAAATTCTGTTTTAAAACTTGATTTTTATTTAACTTAAAACTTGTTAACGAAATTTGCTACCTCTTGAAAAATAGAAACTCGAGCCAAAACCCAAAATACCCGAGCCCTCACTCAAGCCAACTCTCATCCATTTCCCTTCGATAAAACTCGCGTACGACTCGAGTAAAACACTAACTTTCCCGATGCATTCCTTCTTCTCCGATTCCCAAATCAATACAGCAACTACCAACCTGACACACGCACACACGTGCACGTGCACATGAGCTCTGATCGACTTCGATCACCATCGCGACCTTCGATACATCCATGCCTATCTCACTAACTTACCTAACACCCAGACCATCGATACACATAGGAAAACGAAAACGATCTACTCAGCGCCACCAGGAACCCAAACCTCCTCAACGAAAACGCCTCGCTCCGACGATCTCGACCACCCGAGACTACGCCACTCCAGTCAGAGCTTCGTTGATCATCCACGCATCGATCCCCATCGGTGCGATCAATCCCGGTCCACTTACGATGACACAACATTACCAAATCCGACCTCGTCCAAACATAAGTTTAAAACCCTAAACCAATGCCGTGTCTCCACTCTGATGATCGGGAAATTTTCCGATCATTTTTCCTAACCTCCTCGACTCCCCAGTTACCCTCACCAATGATCACGACATCCAATTTGTCGCCGATCGACGAAAATCTGTAAAAACAAGTTTTCTGTTCAACTTGAAATTTCCCACAATTTACAAATTTTAAAATTTTAAAATGGTTATCAAAAATCATTTTTTTCCAATTCGAATCCGGCTGTGAAATCAAAACAGGAAATTATAATCATCGACTGTTGACTTATATTGGATCATCTCTGACTGTTTATTTATTTTTGAAATAATCATTCAACGTAAACACTCGGAGTCATTTTTAAAATTGATCTTATATAGTTACAATCCTTTTCCATTTAGGGATCATAACCTAATTTTGATTGTACAAGGAGAGATTGGATTTTATTTAAGGATTGGAACCTGTAATGTAAACAAAGATGCATATACCTATACACAGGTTTACATACTCAAACATCTGTTATACTCGTATATATTTAAACATATTAACATTCATGCTACCACTTCGCTTCACATAGTAATCGCAGACATCAAATTATGGATCAACTAAAATTTCAAAATAGTAGTTTACTCACATATTTTGTTGAAAAGAGGAAAGCCCTTTGAAAACTGGAAATTGTTTTCTTCTTTACTGTAATTGCTTATTTATCAGATAATTACCTAGTAATTTTACTTGCAATTTTTTTTTTAAAATTTGCATTTCATCATTACAGACAAGTTTCATCCTAACATCATATGCTAGAAGTGATCAGGCAAACATATTTTAATTTTCTGAACTTAATAGAGCCATGGAAATTTTAAAACAGGGATATTCTTATACACACATAGACATGTAAACTGTAATCCAAACCAGACAACATTTATTCCAACAATGCTATTCATATTTTTAAGTTATTGTTGTCATTAATTGTTGTATGCACAATGTACAGATGTTTTACCTAAAGGTGCTTAAAGTTTACTCATAGTTTCAGTTTGAACAGGGACTTGCTTTTCATGTTCCTAGTCATGTATATAAATATTAACACACATATATATACTACAATTCTTAAACAACATGCATAGCTTCATTCAAATCATACTTAAAGGATCATCGCACTGCTAGTTCGAGATATATCAGATTTTCCAAGTTTACTCACCAGGAATTAGTTGAACAGAGCTTGAAACAGTCTTGACATTTGAAAACTTGAATTGCTTTGATCTTTGAAACTGAAAAACTGGTTGTTGAAATGATCCAGCTTGAACTTTGATTATGAACTGAAAATTACTTTTGTTGAGAAGATTTAGCTTTGAAACTTTGATTTATTTGGAAACTTGATTTGCTTTAGTGATTGCTTTTAAAAAGATTACTGGTTTGAGAAATGGAAGAAATATTTTCTGTTTTTAACTTAGCTTGTTCGAATGGAATAAGTGAAGATAGGTGGAGATAAAAATATCAGACAGTATACTGCTGCCTTCCAACACACTCTTCCTTTTTTTTTCTTTTATTATTAAATTTCCTTTGGTCAGAGATTTTCTTGATCAATGGAGGATGATATGATCTTGCCTGTACCAGAGATGCTTTTGCATTTAAGAAGTTGTCCTATGTCTTCATATATCTATCTCATATTTTAAATTTCGTATGTACTTATACATCCTTTATATATATATATATATATTTATGTGTCATACCCATTTCCCTGTGCAAATATAAATATGTTTCCCTCTTGCCTTACATAATTACTTACAGCCTAGCAAACATGAACATATATATTTTTTTAAGTGTACATAGTTATTTACTTTTATACTTTGTTTTACAACCTTGTTTTAGTGTTATCTTGTTTGTTTCTACTTACCTATTCATGTTTTATGAATAAATATGTTACTTGTTTTATATTTTTGAAATGTAAAAGAATGTTATTTCTTTTGTTTTGTTGTTTGAAGTCTAAATGAATTTTATAGTTGTTATGTTATTAAAATTTTGCCAATGTACTTACTTTATTTTTCCTAATTTATCTTATAGTCTTGTATTTTTATTTATTAATATTATAAAAACACATTTATCAAATTGAAATAATTAAATAAAAGAAATTATCTTTTTATTATAAACTATTTATTTTATTATATATTAAAGTATCATTTGACAAAATCACATTTTAAACTTATATATTTTTACCATATTTTTATCAAGCTATGCTAAAAGAAAATAAAACAAATCTTTTTGTTAATACATTTTAAATTTAAACTAAAGCTAGAATAAGTTTTTAAACTATTTAAACATTTACCTTAAGTATTTAAAAACCATATAGTTATTTATTAAATAGCCTTAAAACAAATATATATATATTAAATCAAATTATATTACCAAAAATATTAAAATTAGAAAACATATCTTTATTTATTAACTTTAAAACAAAGCTTATCTATTTACAATATATACAAATATATACATTATAAATAGAAACAATTTATTAGCTTTTAAAAGATAAATTATCAGTTAAATATTTATTTAAAAGAAAATTATTAAATCAATTCAAATCTTATTAATAATTATTATCATATCAATTTAATTTTTTTAATGTAGATTATTAAATTGATATTGCCAAAATTACCGGGATATCACACACGATGGCGATGACGCGATTGCCTTACGGCTTCGATCAAATAAACACAAGCTTTAAACCCTAAGTTGATCTCGTTCCATCATCCCACACCATAGAAAATTTTTTAGACAATTTTCCTAACATCATCAATGGCTCAACTAGCTTCAAGCAAGATTACAACATCCAATTTTCCTTTGATTGCTGGAATTTGGATAAAAAGCATTTTCGGTTCATTTACATACTGTTCGAAGCATACTCGATTAAAAATTCCCATTTTTGTTTTAAAAATCCTCTTTTCGAATGCAGTTTCAAGTTATATAATTGAATCGATGTTTTATACCATTCGAAATTGTCAAAGATTTGAGTTTGTTCTGTGAAACCAAGTTCTTTTCCAACCTGTATGTTTATAAATTTACTTGAAACTGTTTTTAAACAATAATTGATACTTAAACAAGCTTATTTGCTTTTGAAATCAAAACCTGATACGGATTAGATAATATAAAATTGAATTTCTTTGATCATTTCTAACTTGTGAGCTAAAACAGGGAGGAAGATGCATACCTCAGCATTGTCGAATATAAATATATATATATATATATATACACACACAGAGCTTCATGACTACAAAACGCTATATCCTTGTGCAAAGATTAACAATACTTGAGTGTTTATATGATTATTTGCTCACCTGGTTAAAGTTTGAACAGAGAAGCTTGAAAATTTGCAAGTTGAAAGCTTTTCTTTTATGTTGAAACAAGTTGTAAACACGGAAGCTAAATCCTTTTTCCATCCTCTGATTTGTCTTGATTTAATTTGTTTGTGTTTTAAGATGAAGTTCACTTTCAGTTGTTACTCAGATTTGAAGGAACGAAAATGAATTGAAGAAATGATGGAGATATGGAAAATGAAGTTGCTGGGTGTTAATCTTTGTACAGGGTGTATACAGGCTGATACTTTTTTTACAATAGGGTGATGTTATCTTATTTTATTTCTTTTGTACATTTCGAATGACCAAATTATGGCTGAGATGATCTTTAGCATACTTGCATTAATTAGTATTGTACCCTTTATATTTTTTTTTCCCATACTTCATTTCAGCTGTTCAACTATACATGAAGATATTGTTGACTTCTTCCTATGCAAACTTTTCATTTGTATCTTTACTTATCTTGTTAATTTCGGCTGAGAAGATAGGGGTAGGTACTTTTGTTTCTTATTTTATTTACATACTTATTTTTAGTTATGTTATTTTATTTTGATTGTATATTTCTTTTTGCTTTGTTTTATCACTTTATATTTAGAACTTTGCTTTGTCATTTCTTTTGTTCCATTGTCTTATTACTATAAATAAATTTCTATTTTATTATGTTGTTAAATTTGCTAATGTGTTTATTTTATATTTTACATAATTTATTAACGTATTGTTTGAATTTTAACCATGTATATCTATTTTATTTATTTGTTTAACTTACATTTATTGCCTTGTATTATTTTATAAACTCAATTATTTATTTTACTTTAATATTTATTGTCTTATATTTAATTTATAAATTCAAATTATTATTAACCATAAATTTTAATATGTATTATTATTATTATTAATTATTATTAAACCATTTATTTAAGATTTAAATTCAAATCAAATATATACATTTCAAATCAACTCAAATTATTTATACATGCCCGTATACATATATATTCCCATATATACAAATTTTCAAATCCATATGACTTTATATATTTTCTATTTGAATCGGGGAAACTCGCTTCCATTTATAATTAATTTTACAGATTTATATTCAAAAATTCATTTAATTATCAATTTAAATAAATTAAAATCTAGGGTCGTTACATATAAAATATAATTTAGGTAAAATTATTTGATTTACCAATTCTCAAACAATACTGTGTTGGTTTACCTTGTTCAAGCATTTAGAAACCCCTATCGATAACGTGGCATCCCACATATCAACCAGAATTCATGAGTCACTCAAAAGATAAATTAACATAATATAAAACATTTTTATAATCACTAACAAATACGCACTTATATATATATATATATACACACACACTCAAACTCCTAATAAGGCATTCCACTTCCTTATCCCTTAATGAGTTGCCCTACCAAAGCCAAGATTCTCGCTTAACCTTGCGCTCTTATACCAAGTGTAACAACCTGCCAATCCGTACCATTCAAGTTGACAATAAACCACACATATCCAACCCAAAGTGAACCGAAAGATTGATGGTTATGGGAAAGAAAGAAGAAAGAAGAAGAGAAGAGAATAAAAGAAGATTGAAACTAAAAACAAGATAGAATCTCACAATCGCAGCGAAACAATATATAATATAATATCAATGATCATTACAAAAAGAGAAACTGTTATATACATACATCCACCAGAGTATAACAACAATCCACTATCATCAGCCCATCCTCACAATTACTGATGATTTCAACAACAAAGCAGCGGGAAATAACATATACATGAATATGACTTGAAGACCTCCAACTAGTCTCTTGAGCTCCAATGCATCCATAGCAATCTGTAAATATGCTCGGTCTGACCTGAGCATTATAATAAAATAACACTAGAGTCATTCTAGAAAACCGGCGTGAGAAAACACACCCAACTGATTTTAAAAGTTTCAAAAACCTTTGAAAACAAAGGTATCTCATAAGACCACGCCACACATAAACACGGACGGGTTTTTACCTTACGATAACCAAAACACTTCTATGAATTCTCTGATATTATAATAATGTCTAAATACAAATACTTATTAATCTCATCCGAATTGTTACATTAATTAAATTCCAGCATAATAAGTATACATCTAAAACCGTAAAGGCTCGTATTGGAGAATGGATTCCATACAATGACTGGGCTACTGGGGTGCCGCCTGTCACGGTACATCTTTAGATAAAATAACACCGAGGACCTCACATGGATCCCCTGCCAACACAAAACCGGCCTACCACTTGAATAGTAGTACCGAATATGATCACCCTAATTTTGGGCCCCAAAGCATAAAAATGAGAGATAATAGCGAGTCTAGATAGGGATGATCATACCCTACTTGGGAGCGACCCACTTAGCCCTACTGCATCTTCCTTGTTTTAGTCATTCCCGGTTAATGATGCTTAAAGCTACGATTTACTTTATATAGCACTTTCCACTTAGAATGCTAACACTGTCCTCTAGGGCAATAATGCAATATCAGCATTCATCTATACAAGTTCGTTCTGGGACTAAATGAAACACTTCCGTCTCCAATTCCATCATCTTTAACATGTCTTCACTTCGAAACACATTCGTTGGATCAAAGTGGTTTTAGGATAACATACCCAATTCCGATCTCTTCGAAACAACTTTTCGATAATTTCGAGTAAACTCAACCCCGGTTCTTTAGGAAATATACAGTCAAAGATAAGAGCGGAGACCACCTCCTAACCATTAGTGGACAGATTTTCTTATCATTGTCCTAAGAGAACGAAATGAGATTTGTGCGCACAGCATAGCATCATCGGAGATGACTGTGCTATATAATTCACCTGTTTCTCCTAGATATTTCCACAGTTACGTTTTGGGTCCAATTCCGATAGTCGGTTATTTAACTATTGAATAACAAACATTAAATCAGGAATTTAATTCCATAGGAAAAACCAACATTGGTTAAGCACCAAGCAACACTAGGCCTTCTTAACAAATCCTTCCATTAACTCAAATCACTTTGCAAATATTTATACCAAAATACTTTTACAAAGATTCATTCACTAACCTTTATATTTTCAATACTTGAAAAATATCCATATACTTATCTCAACGGTATAACCATATTCACCAATATTGAGGACGATCCTCTTCTATACAATTCTAAATCATTTATAAACTCCGTTATAAATCCACAAACCATTTAATAAACTCCTTTTATAACCCATTTCTAAAATCCCTTTATAAATATCTAAAACTATTTATAAAACTCTTTCATCGTTTAACCAATCTTCCCTTTTCATTTTCCAAAACATATTATAAGATTCCTCTTATAATCCACATATGTTTATAAAAACCCTATTTATAAATCTCAAAAACATTTAAAATAAAATTTAAATCTTTTCCTTTAAATACTACTATATACTAATAACATTATAAATAATAAATACTAACTTTAAAATATCTTAAAATAATAATTAATAATTTGCAAAAAATTCTTAAATAAACAAAATAATTTATCTTCAACATTATTATAAATAATAATAATTAATTTCCAAACCCTTAGTGATAAATAATTAAAATTAATTTCCAAACCCTTAGTGATAAATAATTAAAATTAATTTCAAACCATATTAATAATTTTAAATAATAGACTTTCCAAAATATTAAAATATTGATAAACCACTTTTAAACGGTATTAATATAAATAATTTTTTTTTAAAACATTATTATATTTCCTTGATAAAAATCCATACTTAACTTCCACATAATTGTTTCCATATTTATAAAACTATATTTATAAATCTCTTTTATTTTATGAAACTTCCTTTCATAAAATCCCTTTTATTTATGAACCTCATTCATAACTCCATCCCTTAATAAATCTCACTTATTCATAAAATCCATTCAAACGTAATTTTTCAACGGTTTTTAACCTTGCTCCAATAGGTATAACTTTCTTTTATAAATTTCTTAAATTTATAAAATATCGTTTAACAGTCCTAATTTACCCTCACTTTTCAATTTCCAAAATAAAATCAACTATTTTCTAAAATGTCATTCCATATCTTATAATAAATCCTCCGTTCGATCTATATTATTTTCCAATCTATCCAATGATAATAGTTTCCCTTTATTTATAAACACCGTTTATAAATCCATACTTCTACTGTGATGCCCCACCTCTATGCTCATAATAACAAAGAGTATTAAAAGAAATACTGTCTATTATTACGAAGAATAAGGCTGGATAGGAGCGGCCATCCGTAGTTGGCCTTACACTAATATTGGTTACCTCGATAGGAGTGGTATATACTTTTCATTTTTCATCTTATTTATTTACTCCCATCGACATACCCAATTATCAGTATAAAACAAACTACGATGGTTCATAATAGTTTAGGACATTAGATATAACAATAACACAGATAATATAAATGCGGAACACAGATGAAAACAAAATCTCATATATATATAACTGATGTCAGTTACAACATAGTTGACACAATACATATGATACAACTACAACTGTCGACTCTGGAAGTTATATACACACGTACATTATCAACTAATATACATGAATACATATCAACCTATACAATTTGACACGACTTCTAAAAATGACGAAGACAACTTCAAAAGATGTGGAAATTCTTCATAGCCCGAACAGCAACTCAAAGAAGGAAATCTACAACCTGAAATAACTCGGGTCTGACCCGAGTATTACATTCAAAAGAAAATAATACACGGGTCAGTCTAATTCAAACTCAGTTATTAGTGCATAGAAGCAATAATAATCAATCTCAAATAGATGACGGTCACAGAAATCTCGTATATCCAACTCTCGATATGAGAATTGGATAACGGCATATATATAACACTAAACAGTGTTAAACGACAAATCAACAATCCAAATCAGAATACAACTCCAAAGCATTGAATTTAACCCACGAAACAATTCAGCAAATCGAAACATCAATTTAAAACTGTCAAATCTGATAGGGCTGCAGTACACGCACGCGTGTACTGCCTCGCCACTATCGCATGAGATACTCAAAAGCTCAGTAAAAGTCACAAATGATCACAAGGTCGAAACCCGAAATCGGGTTCTACTCAAGTGCAGCACAAATAGAGTCAGAACACGTGCACAAGGTCAAACCCGAATATACAGACCGGTTCAACTCAGGTGCAATATATTCAGAGTCTCGTCATAAGCACATGGTTAATGAACAAGACCTGAAATTCAAGGAGGCACCAAACAATCAACTGAGTGCAACAAATCGAAGCGTCACAAAAACAGTGTGCAAGCAAAGACAAAGGAACTGCACCGCTTCAAATGAACATTACGAGGAAATATAAACAAGATCAAACTAAAACAAAAGAATCCAGACTAAATACAAATGCCAGACTCAACTGGAACGATGCAGTATGGCCAGAGTAAAGATTATTAGACTGCAATATCAAAAGAATGGATACAACAATGCTAAAGACAACTAAAACAAGCCAGAACTGAAATCGAAGTGGAACAATAAGCAACTGTCTCAAAGAATGATACCAGATTCAATGCAAACTACGAGTGAAACTGTACAATTCAAAGACCATCAGCATGTAATACAAGGTAAAACAGATGTGAGCTTAGACATACAACAGCAATGAAGACACCAAATCAATAGGGATGAACGAGACAGTGGTATTATGCAAATGAAACATGAAGCATAACCACAGTAACTCAAATGACAAGACTAGATGTGCAATACCATACAAGGCAATGCATCAGGAAACTCAAGTGAAGCTACAGATAATCAACCCTTCGAAGACCATCAATACAAAAGTCAACGGTGTCAATAACAAGTGCAATAGCTACAACTACAACCATACATGTATACAGAGTTGTACATGTACTCGAGGCAATATGATTGCCATAAAGACTCGAGTTAAAGTGATGACAGAAAGCATGTCACAGTTAGATTAGAATGTAACTCAATGAACAAGTGACAGTGCAACCAAAAATGGAAATAGTGAATGGTGCACGTACAATAACACGAATATCAGGTGATGTATACCATCAAGACCAATTTCAAATGAATAATGTAACGTATCAGTTTCAAACATATACCCAAGTGCAATGCAAGAGGTTGGATATATATGATGCAGACTATAACAAGTCTACAATAACCAAAGTGTTATCAAGACTTCAAGTCAGAAACAACAAAGAATGCAAAGAAGCAGTTCAAATTAGAATCCAAGTGGCTGAAGTCAAAAGAAATCACCATCAGAGTCAAGTCAGTGTCAAAGCTATGGAACACAAAACAACTCAAAGCCGATGCCAACCCAAAAATGCAACATCCAAAGATATCAGATTCGAACAAATCCAAAATTGAGGCAGCTAGCAACACAAAACAAGAATGCTCGTAAGTATATATATGTATGAATACATATATATACCAATAACAAATGAAACAGCACTTTAATATAAGCACAGTTAAATGAAATCCCAATCTAAGGACGAAGCCAGCAGAAAATCATCCATAAACAACCTCACAACCCAAAGTCAAAAGAACGGAAATCAAACAATTCAAGTTCGAAACCGAGTTAAACAAAAAACGAAATCAAAGGAACACGAACATCTCTAAACAACCTGGCATAATGAATTAACTTCAAAAGGCCAAATAAAAATGAATTCGACACTCGAACAATGATGTCCACGAAAACAACAGAAATGGTCGAAGCCTAACTTATACCAAATCACAAATTCACAACAGTGACAGGCAACAGAGAATCAAACCCAACCACTAATAATGTCAGTGTTGAAGACAACGAAAACAATAAGCAGACGAGCTTAACCATTTGAATTAGATGTGAGTGCCGAGAACACTCACCTTAGCCACGAATGAAGCAGCCGAAGTCCTAATTCTAGAATCGAGCGAAGAGGAGCTGAAGTCGAGTTTCAGAAACCCTAAGGAGCGTGCAAAGACAAATCCAAGCACGAATATAATTCTCAAGCAAAGCCGAGCAATTAAGAGACAAAGCCCAAGTCACAGAGGAACGCATTAACTAGAAGCAACCGCAAGTAGCAATCAAAGAACGACCAGCAATCGATCGGTGATCCAGTTTGAAGCATCAAAATAGCAGAAGCCCTAATTTCAGAAAGACGAGGCCGCCATTTCTCTTTGCCCTCATTTGTTTTAGGGCTTGTGAACGAAAATCAAAAGAAATGGGAACGGTCGAATTTTTAATAGAAGGGAACGGTAGTGAAGGTTATCACGACAACTAAAATAAACAAGGGCTAGGATAAGTTTTTGAACGCCCAACACACTTAACAAACTATTTAAAAGATCCTTAACAGATCAAATCTCCCAGAAACAATTAGCCAGCAGAATTAATCGTTTACTGACGAAAATTAATTAATGCGAAATCTCGGGTTGTTACAGACTCCCCTCCTTATAAAAATTGCGTCCCCGCAATTTTCATAATTAAGGACGTCAATAACAATTATTTCCGTAACATAAACTGGTTAAGCTAGAGAAATAAAAGTCAAGAATTCAAATGCCAAAGAAATCTTTTATTTTCATAAAAGAAATTTTCAAATTCTCAACAAAATCTAATTATCAATAGATAATCAGAAGACTACAAAGCAGAATAAATGCAATCATCAGCAATATTTAATTACCAACCAGATAATTGAAATTCAGAAAAATCACAAAACAACAATTTCTAACTATCGCTACGATAATTAGAAAACAACAAAACTTAATTATCAACAAGGATAATTAGAAAAAAAATTCGCAATTCGTCAGACTGCAATTATCTAGTTATCCAACAAATCACTGGAAAACACGAACTTCATAATTGACAAACTATAACTATCAACAGAGATAGATATAGGTAGAAAACCGCAATCCAATAAAATCAGCATACTCTAGAATCAATTAGAGACTAGGAAATTTCATAATCAACAAAATTAGCAATCAACCAAAAGTCGATTATCAAAGACGATAATCAAATCTCAAGTCACAAATATTCGATTATCAAAAACGATAATCAAATCTCAAATCAACAATTATTCGATTATCAAAAATGATAATCAAATCAAAAAATATTCGATTATCAAAAACGATAATCAAATTTCAAATCAACAATTATTCAATTAGCAAAAGCGACAACCAAATCTCAAATCAGCAAATATTTAATTATCAAAAGTGATAATTAAATCTCAAATCAGCAAATATTTAATTCTCAAAAGCGATAATTAAATCTCAAATCAGTAAATATTTAATTATCAAAAGCGATAATTAATTCTCAAATCAGCAAATATTTAATTATCAAAAGCAATAATTAAATCTCAAATCAGCAAATATTTAATTATCAAAAGCGATAATTAAAAGCAACAAATATCCGATTATCAAAAACGATAATCAGAACTCATACTAACAAATATCTAATTATCACAAGCGATAATTAGAAACAACAAATATCTGATTATCAAAAACGATAATCAGAACTCATACTAACAAATATCTAATTATCACAAGCGATAATTAGAAACAACAAATATCTGATTATCAAAAACAATAATCAGAACTCATATCAACAAATATCTAATTATCACAAGCGATAATTAGAAACAACAAATATCTGATTATCAAAAACGATAATCAGAACTCATATCAACAAATATTTAATTATCACCAGCGATAATTAGAAACAACAAATATCTGATTATCAAAAACGATAATCAGAACTCATATCAACAAATATCTAATTATCACAAGCGATAATTAGAAACAACAAATATCTGATTATCAAAAACGATAATCAGAACTCATATCAACAAATATCCAATTATCACAAGCGATAATTAGAAACAACAAATATCTGATTATCAAAAACGATAATCAGAACTCATATCAACAAATATCCAATTACCTGCAGATAATTGGAAACAACAAATATCTAGAAATCAATTAAGAAGACTAGAAAATCAACATAAAAGCTTGGATCGATCCCATCAGATGGCGAGTTTTTAATTCGCCGCACGTGCATCAACAAATGGCCGAAGCCTACCAAGTACTCAACATAATTTTGGCGCCCAACAAATGACCCGAAGGTCCAACAAATGACCCGAAGGTCTAGTACTGGTATTTGACCCGAAGGTCCAATAAATGACCCGAAGGTCCAACAAAGTGGCTCGAAAGCACACGAAATCATCAAATATTTCAATTTACGAGTCCGGAATTAACCGAAATAGAAAACGCACATGTCCCATACCACGTGTTTTACTAAATCCTTTGATTCTCTTCATCGTTTCCTTGAAAGTGCAAAATTCATCAAAATCATCAAAACAGCAGATATTTCAATTAACGAGTCCGGAATTAACCGAAATAGCAAACGCACATGTCCCATACCACGTGTTTTACTAAATCGTTTGATTCTCTTCATCATTTCCTTGAAAGTGCAAAATTGTGTATTTTGTAAAAATACACTTTACATTCTCAAACGGACAAGTCCGGAATTAAGCGAATCAGTAAAAGAAAGGGGTCATAGTCCTCGATTTTGCTGAAACGTTTAAATCGCTTCCTCATTCTTTTGAAAGCGCAAACTGTTAAAAATTCCTGAAAACAATTTTATTTATTTTTTTAAAAATGACAATCCACATTCTCAACTGGACAAGTCCGGAGTTAAGCGAATCAGTAAAAGAAAGGGGTCATAATCCTTGATTTTGCTGAATCGTTTAAGTCGCTTTCTCATCCCTTTGAAAGCGCAACTGTTAAAAACTTTATAAAACAATTTTAAATTTTAAAACGATTTTCCAATCACGTGATTAAAGCAGCAATATTAGTAGCAATTTCGAAAAGGAAATTGTACTTCTCAAAATACCGTAATAACGGATCTCAAAATCAGCATTGCGGAATAACCGCTTGAAAATCCACTTTTTAAAATTTGACTGTTACTGAAGTCAAAGCGACAGTAATTTTTAAAACATCAAAATCTCAACAAAATAATTTACATCAAAATGTAATACCAGTGAATTTTCATTCATCAAAGTGTCAACAAAACATCGTGCCTCAAAATTTAGCATCGATGTAAAAATCCCGTTATAAAAATAACGGCAACAAAATACGTTTCATAACCAAGCATCGGTTCAACGTAAAATAAAGGCAGTAAGTGCAATTCATTTTTGCACGCACATTACAATATAAACAAGGAAATCATTAGAGTGTATCTTCAATGAAGACAACTCAAAACAGCAAAATCTAATCAATAGATGATTATACAAAAGAAAGCCAACGGAAATTTCAACAAAAATCACATATCTGCAATTTCTTCGAATCCTCAATTCGGATTCGAAATTCTTAGAGAAACAAAATAATTACAGCTACGTAAGCAACAAATGAAATTCATATCAATTTCGTATTTTGATTTTTAAATCAAAAAGATTGTCAGTTGTACTCAGCGAAGACAATGTCACTGTTTCCGCTGCGCACTCTGATAAACAGAACACAATTTAATCAAAACAACAAAACACAATCCCACTCTTATTTTTAAATAATGATATTTAAACACCTTCATCAAAATTTCAAAACTTTAGTTTTGACTCAAATCACAAATAAACATCGACCAATAGTTGTAACATATGTTCCATCTAAGTTATGTTTTATATTATGTCCATAAACCCCAAGCTCTGATACCAACTGTGACGCCCCACCTCTATGCTCATAATAACAAAGAGTATTAAAAGAAATACCGTCTATTATTACAAAGAATAAGGCTGGATAGGAGCGGCCATCCGTAGTTGGCCTTACACTAATATTGGTTACCTCGATAGGAGTGGTATATACTTTTCATTTTTCATCTTATTTATTTACTCCCATCGACATACCCAATTATCAGTATAAAACAAACTACGATGGTTCATAATAGTTTAGGACATTAGATATAACAATAACACAGATAATATAAATGCGGAACACAGATGAAAACAAAATCTCATATATATATCACTGATGTCAGTTACAACATAGTTGACACAATACATATGATACAACTGTCGACTCTGGAAGTTATATACACACGTACATTATCAACTAATATACATGAATACATATCAACCTATACAATTTGACACGACTTCTAAAAATGACGAAGACAACTTCAAAAGATGTGGAAATTCTTCATAGCCCGAATAACAACTCAAAGAAGGAAATCTACAACCTGAAATAACTCGGGTCTGACCCGAGTATTACATTCAAAAGAAAATAATACACGGGTCAGTCTAATTCAAACTCAGTTATTAGTGCATAGAAGCAATAATAATCAATCTCAAATAGATGACGGTCACAGAAATCTCGTATATCCAACCGTCGATACGAGAATTGGATAACGGCATATATATAACACTAAACAGTGTTAAACGACAAATCAACAATCCAAATCAGAATACAACTCCAAAGCATTGAATTTAACCCACGAAACAATTCAGCAAATCGAAACATCAATTTAAAACTGTCAAATCTGATAGGGCTGCAGTACACGCATGCGTGTACTGCCTCGCCACTATCGCATGAGATACTCAAAAGCTCAGTAAAAGTCACAAATGATCACAAGGTCGAAACCCGAAATCGGGTTCTACTCAAGTGCAGCACAAATAGAGTCAGAACACGTGCACAAGGTCAAACCCGAATATATAGACCGGTTCAACTCAGGTGCAATATATTCAGAGTCTCGTCATAAGCACATGGTTAATGAACAAGACCTGAAATTCAAGGAGGCACCAAACAATCAACTGAGTGCAACAAATCAAAGCGTCACAAAAACAGTGTGCAAGCAAAGACAAAGGAACTGCACAGCTTCAAATGAACATTACGAGGAAATATAAACAAGATCAAACTGAAACAAAAGAATCCAGACTAAATACAAATGCCAGACTCAACTGGAACGATGCAGTATGGCCAGAGTGAAGATTATTAGACTGCAATATCAAAAGAATGGATACAACAATGCTAAAGACAACTGAAACAAGCCAGAACTGAAATCGAAGTGGAACAATAAGCAACTGTCTCAAAGAATGATACCAGATTCAATGCAAACTACGAGTGAAACTGTACAATTCAAAGACCATCAGCATGTAATACAAGGTAAAACAGATGTGAGCTCAGACATACAACAGCAATGAAGACACCAAATCAATAGGGATGAACGAGACAGTGGTATTATGCAAATGAAACATGAAGCATAACCACAGTAACTCAAATGACAAGACTAGATGTGCAATACCATACAAGGCAATGCATCAGGAAACTTAAGTGAAGCTACAGATAATCAACCCTTCGAAGACCATCAATACAAAAGTCAACGGTGTCAATAACAAGTGCAGTAGCTACAACTACAACCATACATGTATACAGAGTTGTACATGTACTCGAGGCAATATGATTGCTATAAAGACTCGAGTTAAAGTGATGACAAAAAGCATGTCACAGTTAGATTAGAATGTAACTCAATGAACAAGTGACAGTGCAACCAAAAATGGAAATAGTGAATGGTGCACGTACAATAACACGAATATCAGGTGATGTATACCATCAAGACCAATTGCAAATGAATAATGTAACGTATCAGTTTCAAACATATACCCAAGTGCAATGCAAGAGGTTGGATATATATGATGCAGACTATAACAAGTCTACAATAACCAAAGTGTTATCAAGACTTCAAGTCAGAAACAACAAAGAATGCAAAGAAGCAGTTCAAATTAGAATCCAAGTGGCTGAAGTCAAAAGAAATCACCATCAGAGTCAAGTCAGTGTCAAAGCTATGGAACACAAAACAACTCAAAGCCGATGCCAACCCAAAAATGCAACATCCAAAGATATCAGATTCGAACAAATCCAAAATTGAGGCAGCTAGCAACACAAAACAAGAATGCTCGTAAGTATATATATGTATGAATACATATATATACCAATAACAAATGAAACAGCACTTTAATATAAGCACAGTTAAATGAAATCCCAATCTAAGGCCGAAGCCAGCAGAAAATCATCCATAAACAACCTCACAACCCAAAGTCAAAAGAACGGAAATCAAACAATTCAAGTTCGAAACCGAGTTAAACAAAAAACGAAATCAAAGGAACACGAACATCTCTAAACAACCTGGCATAATGAATTAACTTCAAAAGGCCAAATAAAAATGAATTCGACACTCGAACAATGATGTCCACGAAAACAACAGAAATGGTCGAAGCCTAACTTATACCAAATCACAAATTCACAACAGTGACAGGCAACAGAGAATCAAACCCAACCACTAATAATGTCAGTGTTGAAGACAAAAAAACAATAAGCAGATGAGCTTAACCATTTGAATTAGATGTGAGTGCCGAGAACACTCACCTTAGCCACGAATGAAGCAGCCGAAGTCCTAATTCCAGAATCGAGCGAAGAGGAGCTGAAGTCGAGTTTCAGAAACCCTAAGGAGCGTGCAAAGCCAAATCCAAGCACGAATATAATTCTCAAGCAAAGCCGAGCAATTAAGAGACAAAGCCCAAGTCACAGAGGAACGCATTAACTGGAAGCAACCGCAAGTAGCAATCAAAGAACGACCAGCAATCGATCGGTGATCCAGTTTGAAGCATCAAAATAGCAGAAGCCCTAATTTCAGAAAGACGAGGCTGCCATTTCTCTTTGCCCTCGTTTGTTTTAGGGCTTGTGAATGAAAATCAAAAGAAATGGGAACGGTCGAATTTTTAATAGAAGGGAACGGTAGTGAATTTTATCACGACAACTAAAATAAACAAGGGCTAGGATAAGTTTTTGAACGCCCAACACACTTAACAAACTATTTAAAAGATCCTCAACAGATCAAATCTCCCAGAAACAATTAGCCAGTAGAATTAATCGTTTACTGACGAAAATTAATTAATGCGAAATCTCGGGTTGTTACATCTACCAACGAAAATACGATTTTACAAATCTTTGCTTTCTTTGTAAAATATCACTTTTATAAATTATCATATTTGTAAATTACACCTTTATAAATGCGACAACCCTGAATTTTTGACATTTGAAATTTGAATATTTAATTGAGTTTAAAGGTTTGAAAGTTAGTTTAACTTGAAATTCAAATATCGGAAGTTATTTGGTAATTAAATTATTGAATTTAATTTACTGAAAGTTGGGTAAATTATTGAATCTTCAGTTTTGAGCTGATTAAAAATAATATGAAGGCTTGGAAAATTTATATTGATAATACTGAAGATAATAAAAGCTTCAGAATTGAATTTGAAACGGTTTTATTCAGTTTTGAAATTTTATCGTTTAAATCAATATTTAAAAAATAGCCTTCCGGGGCACAGTCTCGGAATTCGACGAAACCAGTTCCATTGGATCCATAATATTGCATTATTATCGGATTTCAATTTTCATAGTGTTTGGAGTTATAGTGTGATCGTACGGTAGATAAACGCGCTAAAAATTATATCGAAAATTTAATTTAATAACTGGGTTCAAAAATCTATCTTCTCCATACGATCGAATTTGGACTCGAAACTTTTTCCATTGCGTTCGGAATAGGGGTTTAACATTATAAACGCCTAGCGGCACGTCTCGATAGGAGATCAAAATTTTAAGTTGTGAACGAGGTATTTTATAATATATATATATTTAGAAAATCAGATCAAAATCAAATCAAAGCCACTTACCTTCTGATTCACGCCATCTGCTACGTACGAAAGTACCCTATTCATTTTTTTTATCGTGCCATCCCTTGGTTCAAATCGATATCACTTCCTCTTTTTCACAGTTTAGAAAAAAAATGAAAACAAAAGCTTCGTCTCCCTCATTCGAAAATAAAGTCAGAAGTATGTTTTCGTTTGAAATCAAAATCGAACGCATACATATGAAATCTCGTCGCCTTTAGTCTCAGCTCGTGTTCAAATCAGGGAAGGCCGTTAACATCGAAAAAGGGGATTTCTGCAACTTAATCACGACAGGCGAAAGTGATGGCCGCGTGCGAAGGGGAAGGTGGTTCGCGTGGGTGATGTTTGGTTCTCGATCGATGGCAGGGAGGTAGTCGCGTGTGTCGACAGAACAAGTCGAGGTCTAAAGATTCGTGGGTTCAAGTGGCGATTCGAGTGGTCGTTGAGATTTTGTTGCAGCAGTTTCGAGTCGCTCTCGAGTTCGTCGATGCTGGGCGATGCTCGGGGTCGCGTGGACTAAGACAAGTCGATGTCGAGTCTGAGAACGTGGGTTTGGGTAGTGTCGATGTCTGAAGAGATGATAGCCTGTTGGCTAAGCATGTTAAATCGATCGATTATTAAGGTATAAATTCTATTTCAGTTTAATATATATATATATTAATTTAGGTGTAAACTGAAAGAAATATACATGCAGTTTTCAAATTTTATATGCATGCGGAAGATATAATTTTTACAGTAAAAGAAAATAAATGTATATTTTAAATTTACCAATTTACTTATATATTGAGGAAATAATTTGTTTAACTGGTTAATCCATTATTTTGGTTACAAAAGACAAATTGTTAAAGTAAATTAGTTTTAAACCAAATTATTAGTTAAGACAAATTATAAAATGGCAATTGAATTGTTTGATTGTTTCGAATATTAATAACAATCATATAATTGTTTGTACAAGGTCTATAAATGGAGAAATCAAGCTGGAATAATAATGGATTGCAAAATAATGGGGCAAAGGTGAGATCTTCTCACTCAAATTTGTTGCATAGTTGAATTTAAATTCTGGATGTGTTTGGATGAATTGGATAATTTATCTATTGATGATATTAGATATAGTAGGAATATATATATATATATATATATATATATATATATTTCGAGTTGATTCCCCGCATTATATAGCGGATGAGACCCTATGTGCCGCATAATAGCGGATGATATTTTATAAATCCCATATACCGCGATATTCCACCTCGAAGTGGAATGGGTATTTAATTGTTGTGCTAACATTTGTGGATGCAGGGAAACAGGTTGGAGGGATCCAACTGGATTCCTTAAATTGTATGAATTTTTTTCTATGTTGTGTGATGATTTATTGATAATCTGTGAATGATTATATTGATAATTGAATTTGTTGAAGGCTATAATTTAGCCGAATGTATTTTTGGTATCGTTGGATACCAGAAGAAAAAAAATTGGATTTTTGAAATTAAAATAGGAAATTTTAAGTAAATTCTTTTCGAAAGAATTGGGTGAATTAAAAAGAAGGAATTTAAAAGTATAAAGTTGATTTTTGAAATCTTATCGAATTATTTCCAAAATATGGAAAAGATATTAATAAATGGGTTTTGAATAATATTGTTTAAATGTTGAAGAATTTATTGGAAATGGAATTTTAAATAATTTGGAAAGAATAAAGGGATTTATTTAAAAGGTGATAAATTTCTAGAATCAATTGATAATCGATTTGGTAATTGAAAATAAATCTTTAGGAAATCGATATGAAAATTGATTTGGGGTTTGAATGAAAAAACTGACTTTGTGCTGAAAATAAATTTGGGAATCGATTTGTAAAATGATTTGGTATTTGGAAATAAATTCAGAAATAAATTTGTAAATGGTTTGTTATTTGGAAATAAACTTAGAAATCAATTTGCAAATGTTCTGTTCTATTGAAAATAGACTTGGGAATCAATTCGTGAAATTGATTTAGTATTTGAAATAAATGGAAGAATCAATTTGAAATTTGATTTAGTGTTGATATAAATTTAGAAATCAATTTGAAATTTGATTTGGGGGTTGAAAGTGAATATTTGAAAAATCGTATATAAGTGGATATTTGAAAATTTAAATTCACAGTGAAAATAAATAATATCGGGAATTTTATTCCGCGAGTGAAAAGTGATTTGAAATTTGTTTTCAAAGTGATGAAGTGTGAAAAATATATATCTTGCAAAGATATTTTGAAAATAAATAATTTGGGGAAGTTATTTAAATTTGATGATTGTTGTGAATGTTGTTTGATAGTTAAATAACCGACTATCAATATTTGCCTTTGATATGGCATTTGAATTTGTTTTTAAAAACAAGCACTCATTATTCGGTTTAGCCGGGAGAGGACTTTGTGTCATATAACCCATTCCGAATAGTGATATGACGTAAATGGATAGCATTTGAAGACCGGTGTTGAAGACCAGGTGTTTTGCGAGAACGATAGGATAACCTATTGATTGTCTCTGCACCGAGTAGCTACGATATAGAGATTCCCTATGTGATGGGAAGTCCGATCGGGATTGTGGATACCCGGATTGCAAGGGTTTCTTTGGAAGTGCCTTCGGTTCTTTTCGAACCCGAAACAGACTTGTATGGTTGTATGTCTGACATTACACTTTGAGATATAAAGCTGATTTCTATCAAATACATTTCTGTTGGTGGCGGAGAATTTATTCTCTTAGCTTAACACCCTTCTCTGAGACGTACGAGCTCAGAGGTTATGTAGTTGAAGGTTATCAGTGATATACTCCTTATTTGGTAGTGTGGCATGCTAAGTGTTGCTGATCATTTGTTGATCAAAGCATGGCTTTCGTGTAAAGCGTAGCTTTGTGGATGAGACCTCATCAGACCTCACACCCCGGA
Source organism: Allium fistulosum (assembly GCA_030737815.1). Taxonomy (NCBI): domain Eukaryota; kingdom Viridiplantae; phylum Streptophyta; class Magnoliopsida; order Asparagales; family Amaryllidaceae; genus Allium; species Allium fistulosum. The sequence goes on from CM060904.1 coordinate 1,138,106,108, forward strand.
AATGGTCAAAACAGGAAAATGCGGCAAGGTTTTGAGGGTCGCTCCCTTTAGGGTATGTCATTTCCTTCTGAAAAAATGTGGTATCATGGTATGGAGCCCAGATGCTTTACCTGTGTGGTGGCATCAATCTTATTTACTATGTGATTGTTGCTTTGTGATCGAGGGCCCTCGAATAAAGGTCGCAAACCACCGGGGGGTGGCATATTCGTTTAGTAGTTACCTAGTAAGAGGTAACCCGGCCTTGTGTTGTCAGAGAGCAGTTGTCTCTCGGGACGTCCCTCCAGAGGCGTACCCATGTGGCAGTAGGAAGTTCCTTAGCCTGACCATTTGTTGGAAAATCCAAAGAAACAGTACGAGTTCTGTACGGTTCTAGTTGTATAACCTGCTATGGAATGTGGCGGTAACCTGCTATTGAACATAGTAGCTATAGTAGGCATACAATAATGGTTGTATGCTGGCTAAGATTAATTTTATACTTTTGAAATGTTTTCCACACTAGGCACTAATGATAATATTAAAAAGATTTGTGTATCAAGCATGTTTGACTATCATAAGGAGAAATCTCCTCCAATTCTGCGTTTGCATTGTGTGTGTGGCGGGAGGCCTTATGGTAGTTTCATTTTCCAAAAGCATTGCGAACTTCTTTTATTTTCTTTGTGAAAATAACTGTTTTTAAGATCTCACAACAGTCCCATGACTGACCTGGAGTTTATTGTTCCCTTTCTAAACTATGGGTGCCTATAATTTTCCACACGGGCAGCCTAGAGTCAGGTTACCAGGTCATTCTGGAATTCAGAAGTTGCTGTGGAGATCTGGAGGCGAGCTGGATGGCGAGATGTATCACTTATATTATTATTCCGCTGTGTATTCTGTTATGTGGATAAGTTTATATAACTGTCCAGTATTGTGTGTTGTAACTCTGATGATGTATGTATAAACTGATATAGTTCTTTGTGATAAAGATTATTCATTCATCTATTATATATTGTTCCGCTGCGAATGTGAGATGCTGATATTGTTTCTATTTCTTTTTCTTCTGTGTTCTTCTACCTCTTCTTCTTCAACCCTGATGGTTCGCATTTCCGTTCTCCTTGAGTTGATTTGTTGGAAATTGATGTCAATTTAAGGGATATGGATTTGCGGGTCTTCACATGTGGTATCAGAGCAATTGGTTAAGCGACAACCCTGGCTCTGTTGGGTGTTACTCATTAGAAATAGAGTTAGTAGCACTCTAGAATGAGTGTGAGTGTAATAATAGATATGAGCGCGTATTTGTTAGTGAATACAAAAATTTGTTTTATATTGTGTTAACTTATCGGTTGATTGTTTATAGATTATGGTCGGTGCAGTCTGGCCAACTGTAATCGATAGGGGTTTCTAAACTCTTAAACAAGATAAACCGACACAGTATTGTTTTAAAATAGGGTAAATGAAATAATTTTACCCAAAACTATTTTTGTATAGAAAAGAAATCATTTTCCGTGAATTATTATAGTATATGGATGCTTGGTTGTTAGGAAGTGATAATATTGGAATATTATCATTGTTATATGGAAACGGAATAAGAAATAATGGTATAACCAAAGATTTGGAGATAAATTCATTTAACAAATGAAATTTATGAATATGAATTGAAAGTATAAGGAAATGAGTTCATATACGAATAAGATTTGTAAATGTAAATTATAAATGTGATTTATAATTTGAAATAAAATTGAATTCAATATTTATGAAATGAAAGGTAAATTGAATTCATATGGAATTTGAAATCCAGTTTAAATATAAGTGGTTATTAACCAAAATGTTGAAATTCTTAAGTAGAATTTGGAGTTGAGAAAATATTATGAATTAATGAAGATTAAACTGGAAATTGTGAATAAGGGAATGAACGAATGAATAAAATTGGAATTGAAACTGAATATTGAAATCCAGCTTAAATTGTGTAGAATAAAATGAAGTTGTAGAATTAGTTCGAAGCGGACTAATGATAATAAAGGTTACAAATAAAAAATGGTTTGAATTTGCATATAAATTCAAGTAAGTAGAAGAAAATCAATTGAAATTTCCTTGTTATAGATAAAGTAAATTCAGGATGAATTGAATATGGAAATTTGAAATTTAAAAAAAAATGACAAGTGAATATACAAGTTGAATTAAATTAGTAGATGGAATGGATTTGATAAATGAAAAATCAAATCAAAGATTTAAATTGGAAATTGTTTACAAGGAAAATGAACTTGAGTTTTGAGTTGAAATAACTTAAGCAATATTGGATAAAAGCTCGACTTAAGAAAAGAAATTGTGAAATGGTTGTTGTCGCATTTTATTGGATGGTTTTCAATGAAATTTATTTGATTAATGAAATGGAATTAAAATAAATTGAATTGGTATCAATTTAAATTAGTTATAAACTAAAATGGATATTCTATTAAGTGAATATCGTCGAAATTTGCATAGAAACGATTGTCGTTTGACGCAAACGAGATTGTATCAAAATCTATGAGTTAATAAAAGCAAATGAAATTGATTTTGGAATCAATTGAAAGGGATATGAGTTAGGTTCATTTAAAAAATGAATTGAATATAAGGAATTGCATTGTAAACCATTGAATTGAATGTAAATTAGATGAAAGCGATTAAATTTGTATTGAAACCATATAAATTGCTTATGGGAAATATTTTGAGTGCATTGCTTATGAAAACTATGTGTTCACTATTGAAAATAAGTGAAATGTTAACAGATTTCCTATATATGTCACTTACATATTTAAATTGAGTAAGTATAGGTTCAGAAAAGCCGTTTGGCTGGATTTGAGCACGCAAAATGCTTAAAAATAACCGCTTTGCTTAATATGCTAATAAAGGTACGCCTACGCAATACAAAAATAGGAAATATGAACTGTTTTTGTTTTCCGAACGAGTGGGTTGATGTATATATATTTATATCTCTTGTCAAATTGCTAAAGCTCCTCCGTACAAAGGAGACTCTGCCAAAATTTTCTGAAAATTTTGGGAGTTAGAAATTTTTGGAAATTTTTGGAAATTTTCACTTAACAACAAATGATTTAAAATTAGAATTTGAGATGAGGTGAATAAAACTCAATATTCAGAGTTAGAAGATGAATCAAATTCAAGTAAAAATTGAAATGAAAATTTGAATGAAAATTTGGAAATAAAGGTATTGAGATTTGAAATGAACTAATAAATTGAAGCAAATTGATTTTATATGGAAGTGGAATTCAATTTGAATTGTTGAGTAAGTAACATTGTTTGAACTTATGAATAAGTTTGGAAAGTTAGAAAAAGATTAGTGTGTCTTAATAAAAGATTATTCTGGAAAGTTATTTAAAACTATTTGGATTTGAGAAAATAGTTAACGGGGATTGGATCCTTCTTCTTAACTTGTAATTTCGGGACGAAATTCTTTTAAGGGGGAAGAATGTGACGACCCTAAATTTTTGACATTTGAAATTTGAATATTTAATTGAGTTTAAAGGTTTGAAAGTTAGTTTAACTTGAAATTCAAATATCGAAAGTTATTTGGTAATTAAATTATTGAATTTAATTTACTGAAAGTTGGGTAAATTATTGAATCTTCAGTTTTGACCTGATTAAAAATAATTTGAAGGCTTGGAAAATTTATATTGATAATACTGAAGATAATAAAAGCTTCAGAATTGAATTTGAAATGGTTTTGTTCGGTTTTGAAATTTTATCGTTTAAATCAATATTTAAAAAATAGCCTTCCGGTGCACAGTCTCGGAATTCGACGAAACCAGTTCCATTAGATCTGTAATATTGCATTATTATCGGATTTCAATTTTCATAGTGTTTGGAGTTATAGTGTGATCGTACGGTAGATAAACGCGCTGAAAATTATATCGAAAATTTAATTTAATAACTGGGTTCAAAAATCTATCTTCTCCATACGATCGAATTTGGACTCGAAACCTTTTCCATTGCGTTTGGAATAGGGGTTTAACATTATAAACGCCTAGCGGCACGTCTCGATAGGAGATCAAAATTTTAAGTTGTGAACGAGGTATTGTATAATATATATATATATATATATATATATATATATATATATAGAAAATCAGATCAAAATATCAAAATCAAATCAAAGCCACTTGCCTTCAGATTCACGCCATCTGCTACGTACGAAAGTACCATGTTCATTTTTTTTATCATGCCATCCCTTGGTTCAAATCGATATCACTTCCTCTTTTTCACGGTTTAGAAAAAAAATGAAAACAAAAGCTTCGTCTCCCTCATTCGAAAATAAAGTCAGAAGTATGTTTTCGTTTGAAATCAAAATCGAACGCATACATATGAAATCTCGTCGCCTTTAGTCTTAGCTCGTGTTCAAATCAGGGAAGGCCGTTAACATCGAAAAAGGGGATTTCTACAACTTAATCACGACAGGCGAAAGTGATGGCCGCGTGCGAAGGGGGAAGGTGGTTCGCGTGGGTGATGTCCGGTTCTCGATCGATGGCAGGGAGGTGGTCGCGTGTGTCGACAGAACAAGTCGAGGTCTAAAGATTCGTGGGTTCAAGTGGCGATTCGAGTGGTCGTTGAGATTTTGTTGCAGCAGTTTCGAGTCGCTCTCGAGTTCGTCGATGCTGGGCGACGCTCGGGGTCGCGTGGAGTAAGACAAGTCGATATCGAGTCTGAGAACGTGGGTTTGGGTAGTGTCGATGTCTGAAGAGATGATAGCCTGTTGGCTAAGCATGTTAAATCGATCGATTATTAAGGTATAAATTCTATTTCAGTTTATATATATATATTAATTTAGGTGTAAACTGAAAGAAATATACATGCAGTTTTCAAATTTTATATGCATGCGGAAGATATAATTTTTACAGTAAAAGAAAATAAATGTATATTTTAAATTTACCAATTTACTTATATATTGAGGAAATAATTTGTTTAACTGGTTAATCCATTATTTTGGTTACTAAAGACAAATTGTTAAAGTAAATTAGTTTTAAACCAAATTATTAGTTAAGACAAATTATAAAATGGCAATTGAATTGTTCGATTGTTTCGAATATTAATAAAAATCATGTAATTGTTTGTACAAGGTCTATAAATGGAGAAATCAAGCTGGAATAATAATGGATTGCAAAATAATGGGGCAAAGGTGAGATCTTCTCACTCAAATTTGTTGCCTAGTTGAATTTAAATTCTGGATGTGTTTGGATGAATTGGATAATTTATCTATTGATGATATTAGATCTAGTAGGATATCTAATATATATATATATATATTTGGAGTTGATTTCCCGCATTATATAGCGGATGAGACCCTATGCGCCACATAATAGCGGATGATATTTTATAAATCTCATATACCGCGATATTCCACCTCGAAGTGGAATGGGTATTTAATTGTTGTGCTAACATCTGTGGATGCAGGGAAACAGGTTGGAGGGATCCAACTGGATTCCTTAAATTGTATGAATTTTTTTCATATGTTGTGTGATGATTTATTGATAATCTGTGAATGATTATATTGATAATTGAATTTGTTGAAGGCTATAATTTAGCCGAATGTATTTTTGGTATCGTTGGATACCAGAAGAAAAAAAATTGGATTTTTGAAATTAAAATAGGAAATTTTAAGTAAATTCTTTTCGAAAGAATTGGGTGAATTTAAAAGAAGGAATTTAAAAGTATAAAGTTGATTTTTGAAATCTTATCGAATTATTTCCAAAATATGGAAAAGATATTAATAAATGGGTTTTGAATAATATTGTTTAAATGTTGAAGAATTTATTGGAAATGGAATTTTAAATAATTTGGAAAGAATAAAGGGATTTATTTAAAAGGTGATAAATTTCTTGAAATCAATTGATAATTGATTTGGTAATTGAAAATAAATCTTTGGGAAATCGATATGAAAATTGATTTGGGGTTTGAATGAAAAAACTGACTTTGTGTTGAAAATAAATTTGGGAATCGATTTGTAAAATGATTTGGTATTTGGAAATAAATTCAGAAATAAATTTGTAAATGGTTTGTTATTTGGAAATAAACTTAGAAATCAATTTGCAAATGTTCTGTTCTATTGAAAATAGACTTGGGAATCAATTCGTAAAATTGATTTAGTATTTGAAATAAATGGAAGAATCAATTTGAAATTTGATTTGGTGTTGAAATAAATTTAGAAATCAATTTGAAATTTGATTTGGGGGTCGAAAGTGAATAGTTGAAAAATCGTATATAAGTGGATATTTGAAAATTTAAATTCACAGTGGAAATAAATAATATCGGGAATTTTATTCCGCGAGTGAAAAGTGATTTGAAATTTGTTTTCAAAGTGATGAAGTGTGGAAAATATATAACTTGCAAAGATATTTTGAAAATAAATAATTTGGGAAAGTTATTTAAATCTGATGATTGTTGTGAATGTTGTTTGATAGTTAAATAACCGACTATCAATATTTGCCTTTGATATGGAATTTGAATTTGTTTTTAAAAACAAGCGCTCATTATTCGGTTTAGCCGGGAAAGGACTTTGTGTCATATAACCCATTCCGAATAGTGATACGACGTAAATGGATAGCATTTGAAGACCGGTGTTGAAGGCCGGGTGTTTTGCGAGAACGATAGGATAACCTATTGATTGTCTCTGCACTGAGTAGCTATGGTATAGAGATTCCCTATGTGATGGGAAGTCCGATCGGGATTGTGGATACCCGGATTGCAAGGGCTTCTTTGAAAGTGCCTTCGGTTCTGTTCGAACCCGGAACAGACTTGTATGGTTGTATGTCTGACATTACACTTTGAGATACAAAGCTGATTTCTATCAAATACATTTCTATTGGTGGGGGAGAATCTATTCTCTTAGCTTAACACCCTTCTCTGAGACGTACGAGCTCAGAGGTTATGTAGTTGAAGGTTATCAGTGATATACTACTAATTTGGTAGTGTGGCATTCTAAGTGTTGCTGTGTGTTGCTGATCATTTGTTGATCAAAGCATGGCTTTCGTGTAAAGCGTAGCTTTGTGGATGAGACCTCATCGGACCTCACATCCCGGAAATGGTCCAAACAGGAAAATGCGGCAAGGTTATGAGGGTCGCTCCCTTTAGGGTATGTCATTTCCTTCTGGAAAAAGGTGGTATCATGGTATGGAGCCCAGATGCTTTACCTGTGTGGTGGCATCAACCTTATTTATTGTGTGATTGTTGCTTTGTGATCGAGGGCCCTCGAATAAAGGTCGCAAACAACCGGGGGGTGGCATATTCGTGTAGTAGTTACCTAGTAAGAGGTAACCCGGCCTTGTGTTGGCAGAGAGCAGTTGTCTCTCGGGACGTCCCTCCAGAGGCGTTACCATGTGGCCGTAGGAAGTTCCTTAACCTGACCATTTATTGGAAAATCCAAAGAAACAGTACGAGCTTTGTACGGTTCTAGTTGTATAACCTGCTATGGAATGTGGCGGTAACCTGCTATTGAACATAATAACTATAGTAGGCATACAATAATGGTTGTATGCTGGCTAAGATTAATATTATACTTTCGAAATGTTTTCCACACTAGGCACTAATGATAATATTAAAAAGATTTGCGTATCAAGCATGTTTGACTATCATAAGGAGAAATCTCCTCCAATTCTGCGTTTGCATTGTGTGTGTGGCGGGAGGCCTTATGGTAGTTTCATTTTCCAAAAGCATTGCGAACTTCTTTTATTTTCTTGGTGAAAATAACTGTTTTTAAGATCTCACACCAGTCTCATGACTGACCTGGAGTTTATTGTTCCCTTTCTAAACTTTGGGTGCCCATAATTTTCCACACGGGAAGCCTAGAGTCAGGTTACCAGGTCATTCTGGAATTCAGAAGTTGCTGTGGAGATCTGGAGGCGAGCTGGATGGCGAGACGTATCACTTATATTATTATTCCGCTGTGTATTCTGTTATGCGGATAAGTTTATATAACTGTCCAGTATTGTGTGTTGTAACTCTGATGATGTATGTATAAACTGATATAGTTCTTTGTGATAAAGATTATTCATTCATCTATTATATATTGTTCCGCTGCGAATGTGAGATGATGATTTTGTTTCTGTTTCTTTTTCTTCTGTCTTCTTCTACCTCTTCTTCTTCAACCCTGATGGTTCGCATTTTCGTTCTCCTTGAGTTGGTTTGTTGGAAATTGATTCACTATAAATGAATTATAATATATGTACCTATGTGTGTATATATCATTTTATATAAAATGGTTAATAAATATTCATATCAAAATATATCTGCTTTTCATTTAAAACAATATCCATTTATTATAAAAGACTGACTGATCTTCCAAGATCTTAAAAATCTTTATTTACTATTCAAAATCTCTATTTAAAATATTTTATAAAACTATTAAATTATAATATTCAAAAACCATACCTTTGATTTGAAAATAAAATACTTCTTCAAATAATTCAAGAATAATTATTTAAAACATATATAATTTCCAAAATAACTTTGAAATCCCTTTTCAAAATCAATCACTATTTTATGGTGTTTTAAAATACCAGAATATAAGGCCCAGTGCTACTAAAGCTCTAAATAAACAAAATCGTGTCCATGTCATCAATTAGAACATCCAACATATCTTATATCAATTTATATGAAAATAAATAAACAGTGTGAGGAATCCAGTTGGATCCCTCCAACCTGTTCTCCTGCATCACATACAATATATAATCATAAAATGTAAATCAACCGCTTCGAGGCCGGATTCTTATACAAAGGGTCATCCGCTCTTACACGGAAACGTAATAGGATCTTATCCGCTCCAGGAGTGGTAATATATCTAAACCAACTACTGATTATAGTAAATTATCCAAATAGTCAATAACAATTAACAAGAAAATATCCGTGCATCCAATAAATAATTTTATCGACTATATAATATTTTCTGATTAACCAAAAAGGTGAGATTAACTCACATTTGATTTTCAGTCATCAAAACGTCCCGATTTGGACTAAAATTGAATGGCCGTTCGATTTGAGCATAAATCCCAACAAGCTCCAATCTCATTCAATCCAACTCCATAGCGTAGCCTTCGTCAATATGATCACAACGCAACTCATCGCGTTCAATTTGGACCTCATACGAGCTTAATACGGATTAATGAACATTTGATATAATCAAAATTATAATTAACATAATTAATTTAAGTTTAAAGACTTTAAACCTTTCTTCACCATCTCGTTCACGTTCAGCCGCGTTCGTTTCTATTTTTTTTCTTTTTTCTAAAATCGATCATCGCGTGAAACACCTCTACTGTCGACCTCCACGTGTGTCCCACCTGTCGCCACGCGCTCGCCTACAACTGCTCCGCCTCGCATGCCATGCGTGCATGTCGTTTGGGTGAAACCCAAAATGCTGATGATGGTTGAAGGTGAATTTCGGCCTCCATGCTACGCCAAACTCCATCTCGACTGTTGATTAGGTTTGTTTCAGCGAGCTTTACTATTTTGCTTTGGAAGCCGAAGGCTGAAAACGAACGAAGTGGCTCCGACCAATTTAGGTCGTTGGATCTAAAGTTTAAGGTTGAAGAGAATGGCGGCTAAAACTTTTGATTAGAGTTTTGCTAAAGAAATGGAATAACAAGTCCTTATATAGAAAATTTTTGATGGCACTATTCACGCTTAAATTTTTCGAACTCCAAACGAAGCGTGGCGTTTGGCGTTCTATATGTTATATCTCTATTCCGAACACAATGGAATATATATCGGGACCAATTCCATCATATACATAAATTAACTTTTCAAAATCTAATTATATTATATAAATTTCAAAAATTATATTCTACGCATTTAAATCTCGCACGTCCAAACGATACATCTAATCACCACGAAATTCGACACCATACTATAATTCGCTATTACGGATCCAATGGAACTAGTTTCGTCCAATTCCGAGACAGTACACCAGAAGGCTATTTTTACACGTTAATTACCCAATAAATTGCTATATTTGAAATTCAAGTTATTTAACTTATAAAATTAACTTTTCAATACTTAAAATCAATTAAATATTCCAAAAATTCTGGGTTGTTACAATTATACAATAGTAAACATTATAAATAAATAAATATTTACTTTAAAACATTTTAAATAATAACTAATAAATTCCAAAACATCCTAAATAAAACAATAATAACTTATCTTCAACATTTTTATAAATACTAATAATTAATTTCCAAAACTTTATTGATAGATAATTAAAATTAATTTTAAACCATATTAATAATTTAAATATTTAACTTTTAGAAATATTAAAATATTGATAAACCACTTTAAAACAATATTAATATATGTAAACAACTTTTAAAACATAATTATGTTTCCTTATAAAAATCCATACTTAATTTCCAACATGATGATTTCCATATTTATAAAATTATATTAATAAATCTCCTTCACTTTTATAAAAATTCCTTTCATAAAATCTCTTTATTTATGAACTCCATTTATAACTCTATTTCCTTTATAAATCTCACTTATTCATAAGCCCCATTTAAAAACATCAATCACCATCCGTTTTTAACGTTGCCCCCATATGGATAAATTCATTTCTAATTATAAAATATCGTTTAACATTACAAATTTACCCTCACCTTCAATTTTCAAAATAGTGTTAACTATTTTCTAAAATATCGTTCCATATCTTATAATAAATCCATCGTTTGATTTATTTCACCAATTTATTAAATGATGATAGTTTCCTTTAATTTATAAACATCGTTTATAAATCCATACTTTTATTAACAAAATATGATTTTACAAATCTTCACTTCATTTGTAAAATATCACTTCTATAATTTATCACACTTACAAATCTCACATTTGTAAATAATCTTTAATATATGTACATATATATATATATACATACATATATATATATATATTACTTTATAAAATGGTTAATAAATATTTATAACCAAATATTTCTATTTTCCTTTAAAAACATATCCCTTTATTATAAAAGACGGACTTATTTTAAGATCTTAAAAATCTTTATTTTATAGTTCGAAAATCTCTACTTAAAATATTATATAAAACTACTAATTTATAATGTCCAAAAATCATACTTTTTATCTTAAAACAAGTTTCTTCTTTAATTAATTCAAGAAAAATTATTAAAACATATAAAATTTCCAAGATCACTTTGAAATCCCTTTCTAAATCAATCATTAACTTATAATATCTTAAAATGTCAAAAATAAGGTCCAATGCAACTAAAGCACTATATAAGCAAAATTATATCCATGTCATCAAATATAGCATCTAGCATATCGTATATCAATTTATATGAAAATAAATCAATAGTGTGAGGAATCCTGTTGGATCCTTACAACCTGTCCCCTTACATCACATAATATATAATAGAAATCAACCACTTCGAGGCGGGATTCGTATACAAAGGGTCCGCTCTTACATGAGAACATAATAGGTTCTCATCCACTCTAGGGGCAGGAATATATCCAAACCAATAATATAAACTAGTAAATCATCCAAACAGTCAATAACAATCAACCATAAAATATCCACACATCCAAAAAATAATTTTTTTATTGACTATATAATATTTTTGATTAACCAAAAAGGTGAGTTTAACTCACCTTATTTTCAGTTCATTGAAAACGTTCCAGTTTTGAATTAAAATTGAACTGATGTTCAATTTTAACCCAAATTTCTATTAGTTCCAAATCTATCCAATCCAACTCCATATTGTAGCATTCATCGACGTGATGCAAAGCAATACACCGCATTCCAATTCAACCTCGTATGAAGAGGTTTACATTTTATAAGATTTCTAAATTAAATAATATAATTATTTTAGTAATTACAGTAATTAACAAAAATCCCACCCTAATCATCTTCCCTTCCATGTTACCAGGCTATGCACGAACAAACGCGACTTCGAGTATCCAACCATCACTGCCGCGCCATTCATGATGTCGCCGACTGCCGCCTGATCGCGCACCCTACTCGACCTTGCCGCCGACCGCCGACGTCTGGAACCCACCACCGCCGCCCGAAAAATGGAACTTCAACCTCACAGTCGCAGCCTAACCTATGGCCATCCATGACACATCACCATGATCCAACAGATCATCACTTCCATAACCCCATGCTGCATCCTTTTGTAGTTGACACCGAAGTCCAATTCTTCCTCGAGGGGCACCGGTTGGCCTCGGCTGTTAGATTGGTTGTTTTTCAAATTGAAAAAAAATGTGAATTTTTTCTTTTCTAATTTTGGAGGCACGATTTTAAAAATGGCAGATGGTATGGATTAGGTATGGGCACGACGTAGGGGAAGGTATGGGCAGGTTATGGGTATATATATTTTAATTAGAAAGTGTGTAGCTTTAAAAATGTCCAAAATTCTCGAACTCCAAATGAGGCGTGCTGCTTGGCGTCCTATATGTTATACCCCTATTTCAAACACAATGGAACTAGCTCGATGCCTAATTCGATCATATGTAGAAGATAGCTTTTCAAACCCAATTATTATATATATTTTTCTAAAATAAATTTCTACTCGTTTCGATCTCGCACACCCAAACGATACATCCAATCGCCATGAAATTAAACAGCATATTATAATTTACTATTACGGATCTAATGAAACTAATTTCATCAAAATCCGAGACAGTGCCCCGGAAGGCTATTTCACGTCAAATAAAACGATTATTATAAAAACTAGTTTATTCTCTTTTAATTTAAATTTTAAAGTTTACCATCTTCATTTCTATCAAAATAGAATTTAAATCAACTTTCAAAATCATTTTCATTCATTTCAAATTCAAAATTCAATTATTTTAAATATTCCTAAATATTTATTTTAACGGTATAATTATCCAATGAATCGCTATATTCGAAATTCAAGTTACTTAACTTATAAAATTAACTTTTCAATATTTAAAATCAATTAAATATTCCAAATTCAAATGACTAAAATCATGGTTCGTTACAACTCTATAAACATCATAAGTGTGTATTGCAACCTAATTACAATAGCTGGTGTCCGGGTATTCCTATCCTCGGTATCTATCTCAAGTGACATCCCAAGAGTGATAGACTATCGAGGAAATAATCAAAGCAAGCATAACAACCATCAACAATCCTCACTATCACTCAATGCCCCGAATATATGATAAATCTTATGACCATTCCTATGCCAGGGATTAATGGATAAATCCTAGTTTTTAGTGTACTCGCCTTTAGCCTGAAGCTGATACTAGACCCATTCCATTGATCTAGGGTATACGGATCCATTGTAACCAATCCAAGGTAGCTAAACAATGCACCCATAAGTGTCCTCACAATATCCCTACTCTCGAGTACATCAGAAAACACTCCAAGTATCAACGATCTCTTAGTACACATATCCGAGCCCTTTCCTTGCTCTATTTAGTTTCCATTATCCTCAAGGAACCATTCCACAATCCTTCTTTCCATGATAGAATCATTCAATATTCTATTCATGGTTCACCCTTCATAGAACCCGCCCTTTTGTAGATAATCATTCCCACAACCCCTTTCAACATAGAGCCGCCACCATCAAGACCTAACTGCATTCACCATCGATTTACCATCATCGAAATTGCAACTATAATCCTTCATTGTGCCACTACATCGCCATCGAACTCCAAGCGAACAAATACCTTTAGAATGACTTGCAGAGACCCTTCAACATCCCGCAAAAGTTTGGCCTATGTTGGCCAAAGAAGTCCAGGTCATTACTAACCAAAAGTGGTTAGTACCAATCTGATTACTTAGCTAATTTTGGCTAAGAGTCTACACCCCGACCTCTTCTATTCTTTTACTTCTTTAAAGTCCTATTTTTCAATGCTTCAAACTCCCAATTCTTCAGAAACTCCCCAGAGCCCCAAAAAGAGATCAATACCAACCTGAATTAGGTCGGTACCAATATGAATTTTCACTCCGATCCCTTTCCTCCTTGCTTGCTTTGAACACCCCTTCTCAGTGCAAAACTCCATAAATCCTCCGACACACCCCTTTTAGCCTAAAAAGTGGTCGGTACCATCACTTTCCTTGGCCAAAATTCCAACTTCGAGTTTCTAGACCTCTTCCCACCTTCAACTTGTAGTTTTCCCTAAAGTTTTATAGACTAAGTCCCCAAGCCTTACCTTCTCGATGAACAGATCTGTAAACTCCCCATCACCGACCTGAGTACTTTTGTCCAAACTTCATGCAACTTGAATCTTGGGCTCCTCCCATGCTCCAAAGCCCCTCCTCCCGGTTTCATCCAATTCTGATCACTTTTGCCTTCTATTTTTCCAATTTGACAACCACTTTCCTAACTACCTAAAGGCACTAGTAAACCATATCAAAGCACAACATACCAAACTGAAATATCATCCATATACATCCATACATACATGCAATTCATCAAAATATGGTAATTACACAATTCTTAATCTAGATCTAAATTTTACACTAGCATGTCAATATAATCAAAATGGGTTGCAAAAACATATAAAAACCATTTTAAATCATTTTAGTTTTGACCATAAACATGTATAAAGATGTGATTAGAGTTAGAAAACATATTGAGATCAAAATCATTTTAAAAACGTCTAATTTAACTACATAAACATGCATATTATAAATGAGAGATCAAGAACCACTCATCAAATACCCAAAATACCAATTTTCCTAAACAACAAAGAAAGATAAATATCCAATAAACAAAGTGATAGATATACAATCTCCTTTGCTAGTTACCTTTTAATGATGATTTGGCTAAGATTAGTAAGAAAAAAAGATGATTTTTGAAGAGATTAAGGTTAGTTGAAGCTTAGAACTTTTCTAGGAAAAATGAAAATGACTTATGACTGTCCCATGAGTTCCCCAGTACCGAAATGGGTTAGTGGGTCTAAGTATGCGTTAGCCTAGTTACCCAATAATACTGACCAACAACAGCCAAAACATAAAACAACTGTAACTTTCAAATGGTAAGTCCATTTTACTATTATGATTACTCTACAAAATGGGAAACCATCATCTTGAAGTAATTGAAGTGGTTTCAAACCCTAACCCGTCTCCTATCAAAAGTTATAGGCCGGACAAGATTTTTAGGTTTAAAATGAACATATAGAATTGAGTAGTCGAGAGATTCAGGTTAGTATTGACGAATACTGGAAGAGCTGAGGAGCAGGAGGCTTCAGCGTGTAGATATATAGAGTTTCCGCTGTGTATGTTGTATTGTACTGATGTACTTGTGATGTATAATAGACAGAAGTTTATAACTGTCTATTCTATGTTGTATAAATTGTATACTCTGATGTATATGATACTATGTAATATCTTATGTGATATAATATATTTCTCGTTCCGCTGTGAGATCTCTGATGTGTTGTTGTTCTTTCTTCTTTTCTTTTCTTCTTCTATCCCTTTCTTTCTTTATAACGATGCGTCTTTCTGGGCAAAGAAAGCCGGGTCGTTACAGATATGGAAAATATTCTTATGAGTCATTTTCCAAAATAACAGAGTCTTACGACCATGCATGAATTAAATAAAAATATTTTACAATACGTAAATCATAGGTCATTACATAACTTCTATATTTTTTATTTGTATGCTTTTCCTCAAGGATCTCCTCTAACATGATTATCGTCTAACTTCAACTATAGTACTTGAAAGTTAGGTCAAATTTTAGGATTAACCTTGGTCCATTCATTGTGAAAGCTCTCCAAAAAATTCTTAAAGCCATCAACAATTCCATTGTTTTAATTCGAGTTAAATGGAAAGGCCAAAGAAGGTGAACATCCAAGAGCCAATGATGGTTCATAAAAAAATCTAGAAGGGAATGTGAAACCAAATTTCAATGTGGAAAACGTTGAAGTTGGTCAAGATTTTTTCCCACTGTGGCAGGAAATGGAAGTGTAGTGTCAAAAAACATGCAAACGCAATTTTACATGATGCATGTCTTAATTGTGATGCTTGTATCACAAAAGATCTTTGAAGATGTGAATTGCTAAGGATAGTGGGGAAGAAGTGGGATACCCTATAAGGGGTTAAAATTTATCTCTTTCGGAAAAAGGAAATCTTGGAAAGGACATTCCAAAATCGAAGTGGAAAGGAATAGAAAACACCGAGAAATTAACAAGAGCCTCATCAGGATGCCATTGCTAGAAAGGAAAAGACATCAATATAAATGATTATTTAGTTTTGAAAATCATTCAAGGAACCCAATTTTTTTAATAAATTCCCAAAAATGCAATCCGTAAGCTCCATTCTTGGATGGAGTGCAAGCTAAGTAAGAGGGACTATGAGGATGATGAAACATACTTAAGAGGTCTGACACATAAAATGATCAAATAAATGAAATATTTGAAGGGAAAAAGACAGTAGATAAAATAGGTAAATTTCAAAATTTGTTCAATATATAGATCTTTATTGGGTTTATATAAACTATTATATTTTACATAAATCCTATTTAATGTGGTTTTAGTTTTGTTTTCCATTGAAATGATTACATACATAGATAGATATCATATATTCATCTATGGATACTGCATAAAATAAGGTGCTTATCCTAGAATATCTATACTAATACATATGCACAAAATTCACACACACACACACAGTTGGGATTTATAACTAATTTATGTATACATACAGTATACGAATAAAATATGCATATGTGGTCTTTCGTATGCATATTTGTGTGTGTGTATATGGGAACTCTTTTACTCTTGTAGGCAGAGGAACACTTTTGTAGAGAGAGGAACTCCGTAATAGTGGTAAGAGACATGAGGTAATCTATTCAATTCGATTACTGTGTTTTTAAATGAAATGCAACAGATCTCGTAACCAATTCGAACTACAATGGATTGGCTCAATTGGATAAACACTATATACTCTTGCTCTCGCTTTCACAAACTAATTGCATTTTACAATCCGCTTTGGCAACAACGTCAGATCTGGAAAAAAGGGTTAGGTATGTGAATCGTACAACAGTTTTTCACATCTGATGCCAAAGCGAATAAGTCACAAGATGGAAAGCGATCGATGCAAGGGAGATCGGCGACTGCGGAGACAACGTGAAAAGTTCTTATCTTCCTCAGAAAGTACTGTCGATTATTTGTACTAAAAGTACCAATTCTATATTGATTTAGGTAAGTAATCTTGATTATCTTCAAAGGCTATTCTACTAGATCTAGGTATAACAAAGACATGAATTGGATATGGACCTAAGAGCAATAGTAAGAACTGATTGTCGATGTACTTGACCATGATTCTGGTACAAGCATCGAAGGAAAACTGTGATCCCTGGTTTTCGCATCTCGACCTCCATATAGATTTGGATAGTTGAGTTGCAGATTGACAGCAGTCATGGAAAGAGAAGGAAAATTGAATCTGGGGTTGTTCATTGAAGCATCGCCATTGAACGCCGATTGGAAATCTCAAGCAAAGCACATGAATTGGACAAAAGACTCACGTGAAGGCAGTTTTACTTTGGCAAAAAGCCACGTCAGAAGAACAGATGGAGGCATAAGACGTGCTACAGAAATAAGGAAGATATAAGTTGGGCTATAAATTACGTGGACTTAATAGAACTATTAGATAATTGAAAGACTTGATATGATAAGATAAACAATTTAAAGAAGCTTAGACAGTTGCCGAAATTCATTGGAAGAATGTTATGAGCAACGTCTCAAGTAGTTATATCACCTACAAAATAGTATTTTATTTTATGCAATATGTAGGCCTGTTATTGTTGGGTCATTTATTTGATTGTACTCTATAATCTGTATAATAGCAATAAAATAAACCCATTTTCAAAAAAAAAATTTCTATGTATATGTATGTATACATGCATGTAACTTTATGTGCACATATATAATAATGTATTTATAAGATAACTTAAGGAGATATAATATAAACACACACATATATAACTTTTATGCGCAATTTAACATAGATATATTATATGAATGCCAAGTTAAAATTAAATGCTAAATATACCCTTTGAATTTCCTAATATAAAACCTATTTACAAAACATCTAGCATAAAAACAAGTTTATATCTTACCAAAACTTTTGGCTACTATATTTTGTAAACTAAATTATAAATCAATTGTGTCATCTTATTTTACTAAATCAACCTTTAGAGGTATTTATCAGTTTTGACCTTTTCAAACTTTCATTTAATTTCAAATTTTGAATGATAAAATTACAAAATACGTTAACTAAAAATATCTTTCATTTTTGGCCATTGATATGTGTGTGTATTTCAGTGTGTGTGTGTATATATATATATAATTAATATTTCATTTATTATATTTTAATTATCAAACCAAAACAAATATACGTATATATATAAACAACAGTTATGTAAATATATAAATAATATATATACATATTATATATTAATGCCTAGTGTTAAAGATATATACTTAAATATATTTATTTCAAATATTTACAATATATTATATAATTAATTTGATAAATTTTTGTTAATAAATCTAAAAATAGAAATTCATTCAAAATTCTAGCAAATTCTAAAATACATAAAATAATGTTTTAAATAATATTATATCATAATATATTTGTTTAATAAGTATTTAACTATTATTTAGTTACATATATAAATATTAATTAAATGTAATTACTTAAAGTAAATTTATATATTAATATTATACATATCCGGCCAAAATAATGTGATTAGGGTTAGGGCGTAATTTAATTTGTTTAAAAATAGAAATTACCTCTTTTGTCTTGCTTTCTTTTCACATCTTGATCGAATAGCTGCTCACTGGCTTGATTTCAGTATGTCCTTATTATTTCACCTAGGTGAGTGTCTATGAATTCGACAAAAATATCACACCATTAGCTAAGGTGATGTGTGAATGTTAATATTTGAATTGTTCAAAATTAATTTCTAATTAAATTTGCACCTCTGAGTCTCAAAACCTTACTTGTGAATACTCCGAAGAACCACATGATTTAATTAACTTATAAATTGTTGTTAATCAATTAAATTAATTATTATTTAAGAAATATTGATTTATTTAATTACTTTGACGTTTTGGAGTAGTTTGGAATTATTTGATGCATATATAAAGTTAGATTTACGTTCATCGGTTTACAATATCTGTGTAATCTTAAACGGGTTTAAATAAAAGATAATTGCTTGAAGGAATTTTTAATACTTTGTGTCATATAGTAGAAATTTAGGGCCAGCCATATTAAGAGAGAGAAGGGTAAAGTAATTTTTTTTAAAACCCCACTTCGAAGAGTAGAGCCCCAACCCAGCTAGTTCGATCGGAACCAGGAATGGGAGGCTAGCTAGCCTAGTAGGAAGCATTCGTTTCCCAACTGTGTTTAGTTGGATTTAACAGGAAACACAACTTCCCACCTTGAGGGAGTAGGGCAGACAGGTACCGAACTTGTGACTTCATTAACAGGTTGCAAAAGGATAGGAAAGGTTTCTATTCTTCCATTAGGACAAATTTATTTCACTCATTTCACAATTCTATTCTCATTTTCTTCATTCCCACGCCTTTCTTCAAGCCATGACTAAAAATTTCTCCATCTTTTTCTAAAAAAATTCAATTCCAAATCAAATCAAAACATCAAATAAAATAAAAATCCCGGTGGTTCATCCTTCTCTTGTATAGTTGGATGTGGATTTTTTTAGAGATCTGAGGAGAAATTTTAAATCAAGCGGTTACAAAGGGAAAGACTTTTTAGGTTCAGTTCTTTAATTTTAATTATTTATGATGCTTAACCCTGACCGAATTCACATGTATATGTGTATATAGATTGCTACTTATTAAATCTAATCTAAAATCTCTCGTGTATTGTTATTTAATTATAAAATCAATCTCGTGTTTGATTTATTTTGTGCATTCAAATTATTTATTGGATCTAAAATTATTAGTGAATGTAGATCTGAATTGTGTAATAAAATTTACATTTATTATCACAATTTAATTCCCTTGTGGTTATGGATTTATATTCGAATAATTGAATTTTGTGTGTGTGTGTCTATATATATATATATATATATATATATATTCATATGCTTCATCTTTAAGCCAAAGCTTTTGGTTAAATTAGTTTTTTCGAAAATTAATATATTCAATGTTTATTGTTTAGTAAAATATACGCATTTGAAAATTAAATTCTTAAATTAGAATATATATGTGTGTGCATATGTATATTTGCAATCAAAATTAATCATGCTATTGAAGCCATATATTAATTGTGACAATATTTTATAGTAATTTTGTTTCATGTTCAGTGTTGCTTTCAGGTCTCTAATTTTTAAACCTAAAATATGATTAAGCAAAGAATTCTTTCTTATATATTGAACCTAATTGGTGTTTGTAAAAGAGAAAATCCAAATTATTATCTTATTCTGTTTTCTTTTTAATTCTAATTTGGTTACATCTAATATAAAATTTATTTCCATCTTTACTTTTGCATCAAGCATTCTCTTATTTTAAAATGTATAATTTTATTACATGGGTTTTGTTTTATGTATGTGTGTGTATGTGCATTGGAAACATAAATATCAAATATGTGTGCTTCTGTCTAAACTATATTATAGTACTATAAATATCGTTTACAAACCATTTAGACATATTATAATATATTAAATATATGTATATCCTTAGGAAAATATTCGCAAAATTCATATCACATTGTCATACGCATATAAAAGTACAACATATATGTCGTATTTCAATATTAAAGCTATATTATTGAATGTATACAAGAGACGTTCAAAATAAAATATTTAGTTAAATTAATTTATGTGTTTAGTTAATTAATAAATATAAAATAATGTTGAATAAAATATGATTTTATTTAATAACTAGATTGGATCTAGCGGAACACATTAAACTGTATAAGCCCGCTATGATCCAAAAAGAGATTTTTTTTTTGGAAATTCGCCCAATTTACCATTACAAAACAGACCGGGTTCCTTTAACGATAATAGAGCCAAAATAATATATGCAGTATAATTAGTTAATATTTGGGGCCAACTAATAAAACCAACTATCTGATGAGTGTCTAAAATAGGTGTGAGTCCAAAAGGTTGGCCTGACATAAGGCCTAAAAATTTTTGGACCTTTGCTAATTTTCAAATTAGGATTTCAAATATAATATATGTTTTGAATTTAAATGTTAAGTTTAAAGCATAGAAGGATTTTATAAATGTTTTTAAAAAATATCTAAAAAAATTCAAAATGTTTTTGAGAAATTAATTTAAATTTTTTAAAATTTTATAATAAATAATTAAATAGGTAATTAATTAAAATTTGGTTTATTAAAATATACATATATATGGTGATAAATGTATATGTAATGACAAAGGTTATAATTGAAAATTTATCTTAATTATTTAAGATAAATAAATATTAAATAATTCAATTGAATTAATGATTTATTTGATAAATAATTAATGAAATTTTAATTAATGAAACTATATATACCGACATATTTTTAGATAAAACTATAAAGGTCATAGATTAATAATTTAAAATATTAGTGGTATACCCTAAGGGAAATTATATAATTATTGCATACATCGAACTCTGTAGTTATTCTTGTTTGTAATAAAGTTGTTTTTTTATTTTATATACTTCATTATATTGTGATACAAATATTAGATAGTTAATTTAAAAGTATATTATAAGAAAATCCTTAAATAAAATGTTATGTCATTTGCAAAGAGTTGCAATCATGAATAATTAATCATACTACAAAATGAAAATTTGTTTTGAATACTCGTGTTCAAGATGTTTCAAGAAAGGATATCAATACATCTACTAAGACCAGAGTCTGTAAACACTCTCTAGATGTTAGGAAGTGTATTAATCATGGTGTTGGAGGGCACCAAGGGGTTATGTACTCGTAGTTATTAAATAATTATTGAAGGACTCATCCGAAAGTTTCCTGTTGGTTAATAAAGAGAAGGTGAAATACGAAATCTTAGGGTGACAACGTTACCCAATTCTCCGACTTGAGATTATTGTGGAACTCTAATATGAATACTCCACTTTCAATACAATTAAATCATGGCATGACGATTCATCAAGCGACCATAGTTCAGTCTATGTTGAAGCATTGGGAGTGAAATACTATTTACTAAAAAATACGTCTCCTTAGTTTTATGAGGTTAGTATCATCGTTAACTATAGTCAACTAAAAGTCAAAATATCTGGCCAGAGTATAATGCTAAATAATAAATGGTATTATTAAACCAAGGACTATATTTATTGACTAATCAAGTTGAATGCAGATAATAATGATGTTCTGACTAATACCCGACTCCATACATCCTAACGTGATATAGTGTTGGCGAAGAGAACATGTGTAAATCGTTGTCACGATTGGTAATGCTTAAGATAATATAAAATATGATTTTACTGAAAAGTTCTACAAGCGATGAATTTAGCCAAACTGTCATACCACTAGTTAAGGTGGTGCATGAACGTTGATATTTGAATTGTTCAAAATTAATCACCGACTGAATTTGCACCTCTAAATATCACAATCTTATGTGTGAATTCTCTAAAAAAACCACATGATTTAATTAATTTATAGAACGTTGTATTAATTAAATTAATTGATATCTGAGAAACATTGATATTATTTAATTTATTTTATGTTTTGGAGTTGATTATAATTATTTGATGCATATATAAAAGCAATACTTGTGCGCTTGGATAAATGATTTAGGTGTAACTCTAAACAAGTTTAAATAATAGATAATTTCTTGAAGGATTTTTGGAAACTTTGTGTCATATGCTGGTAATCTAGGGCCGACTACATTAAAAGAGTGAAGAGTGGAGTAATTGAAAATTAATTAGGAATTGAAAGGGTAAGGTTTTAAAGAAAGAATAGGAATAGTTTCTATTCTTCCTTTGAATCAAATTCTTTTCTTTCAATTGATAATTATTTTCTCCTTTTCTTCATTCCTCCTCCCTTTCTTCAAGTCGTTGCCTAAAATTTATTATATCTTTTTTTAAAAATCAAATCCAAACCAAATCAACGAATAAAATATAAAGATAGGCGATTCATCCTTCTCTTGCAAACATGGGAGGCGATTTACTTAGAATTATGAGGAGAAATCTCAAATCAAGGTGTTACAAATGGAAAGACTTTTCAGGTTCAATTCTTTTATTTTATTTTATTTTATTTATTCATGATGATTAACCCTGACCAAATTCACATATATATGTATATAGATTGCCACTTATTAAATCCAATCTAAAATCAATCGTGTATTGTTATTTAATTATAAAATCAATTTTTGTGTTTGATTTATTTTAAGCATTAAACTTGTTTGCTGAATCTAAAATTATTAGTTAATTGTAACAACCCGGGATTTCAATTACCGAATAATAAATTAAAATTATGATTTTAATTTAATTGGAGCTAAAAATGTATTTTTTTGGATAGGCTAATTTCTTTAAAATAAAGTTATTTGGAAAAAAATGGGTGGTTTTATAATGGTGGGTTTTAGTTGGCTAATGAAGCATTAAATAGTTTTAGTGAACATTAGGATGCCACTTCTCTTATTGGGTCAATTAGTGAAACCAAACTCATTACCCACCTCTATATATTATCTTAAACCCACCCTAAACCCTAACCCTCCTCCTCATAATTTCCTCAAATCCTAAACACCTTCTAAAAACCTAATTAATGGCTTCCATTTGGTAGAAGATCCATTTTCCTCTCCACATAGCTAATCTAGGTTAATACAAGCTAAAAGGTAAAGCAATCCTTCTCTAATCACTCTCTAATCTTCATTTCAATTTCTGAAATTAAATTTTAATACATGGTTTTTGGTTTATTTTGTTATGAAGCCTCTTGATCTCCTCTCTCTAGCTTTTGGAATGCACGCCAAGTGTTTGTGCATATTTTTCTTGCATTGGCTGAGGTAAAATTGCTAGCTAAATACTTTTTTTACTTGCTGCTTCTGTAATTTTCGTTTTGGAATTGTAGCTGAAATGAAATCAGGCATAAGTTCTTCATTTTTGATCCGAATTAGATAATTTTGGATGTTCCGGAAAGCTTAAAACATATGCTACAATTTTTGTTCAGTGAGTTTTCTGTAATTTTGCCATTTAGATGACCTGAAATGCGTTCAAAGACGGAAGACCAATTCTGTCTTTAACAAGTTATCCTGAGTTTCGATCTGATACTGTTTTGCCTGTATCTCTCTCGTTTTTGATCCGAATTAGATAATTTTGGATGTTCCGGAAAACTTAAAACATATGCTACATTTTTTGCTCAGTGAGTTTTCTGTAATTTTGCCATTTAGATGACCTGAAATGCGTTCAAAGACAGAAGACTAATTCTGTCTTTAACAAGTTATCCTGAGTTTCGATCTGATATTGTTTTGCCTGTATCTCTCTTGTATTTGATCCGAATTAGATAATTTTGGATGTTCCGGAAATCTTAAAACATATGCTACAATTTTTGTTCAGTGAGTTTTCTGTAATTTTGTCATTTAGATGACCTGAAATGCGTTCAAACACAGAAGATCAATTCTGTCTTCAACAAGTTATCCTGAGTTTCAATCTGATATTGTTTTGCCTGTATCTCTCTCGTTTTTGATCCGAATTAGATAATTTTGGATGTTCCGGAAATCTTAAAACATATACTACAATTTTTGTTCAGTGAGTCTTCTGTAATTTTGAGGCTAACTAGGTCAAAAATTGATTTTTCTACTATCTTTCCGAGAGCGATACACATATTAGCTATGTGGATGAAACTGAAACTATTTTGGTCATAACTTTTGAGCCGCTAGTCGGAATTGAATGATTTTGGACTTTCTGAAAGATGGAGTTGCGAACTCCATATCTGGAAAGTTTGGTCATCATCTGAGTTCATTAGACCCTTCGAATTTCCTGTCAAAGTTGAACCCAGATCGCTGTGCAAAACAGTGCATTTTATGTTCTGAGTCCGACTTTGGAACGTCGCTACGCCTTCGATTCAAGTCGGAATCGAGTAATTCTTTTTGCAACTTGAAGTAGGAATGTCAGATTACATTCCTGCGAATTTTCATGACAATTGGATTCAGTTTGCTAGTCCGAATATTTTTCCGAACATGGGTTTGCAGCAATATTTGGCCTATTTTTCCAACACATAGAATATTTTTGAGTTTTTTTCTGGATTTATCGATTTCTTGAGATTTGTCTCTGGATTTCGCGCACGGACTTCATAAAAATGTCTTATATGGTTTTTTCACTCGAAATGGCTTTCGAAACTATTATTTAGTATTATTTTAATTATTAAATTAATTACTCCATAATAGGAGAATTTTTAAAAGGACGTTTTAAAAGCGATTTCAATCCAAATAAAAATCCGTTTTCCGCAACTATTTTCTAGAATAAAATTCCACACTCACTTTTGTGCACTTCAAGCGAAGTGGAGAAACAGTTGGGGAAAAAAACCCCGGCCTATGGAACCGAGCGTACTTCCTTTCCGGTTAATCCCCGACCATTTTGATTGATCGTTTTGCCTTTTGGCGCAGTTTATCGATGATATGAGATAAACTTTTGTTTACTGTTTTGAGTGTGGAGTTGGCTGAAGGTAAGTAAACCGATTAGGGCGAACCAGTGGTATGGGACATTGCGTTAACCCTTTTCGGGTTCCTTTCTAGATGTTTCCGACACATTTTCCTGTTGGCGGCCAGTACTGGACCTCTGGGTCATTTGCCTTTTGGCGGTCTCTGGACATTCTGCTCATGTGAGCAGTATTATTGGTGCATGCCTTTGGGCATTTACCCCCTGGGGTGTCACCAATCGCGCGTTTTGCCCTTGGGCGTGTGGTACCACAAAACTACAGTACATGGCGATAACTACTCTGGTCGTGCACGTGCATTTTTCTGATGATTTCTATGTCACTTTTGGAGTTGGTCCTTCGTCACCGCTGGAGTGATATGTGTTTTACTATGTTGTATTGAATTTTAGGGTATGTTTCCTTTTCCTTTGGTGATATATCTTTGCTTTGGCATTGATTTATGGTTAGATTCCGTATTATGTGTTATCGCTTATGGGCTACTATTTATAGCTTTTGCTACGCCGATGATATGAGGCATTATGTTTTCTCAACACTTGGGTGTTGATTATCTCTTTAGAGAGTTTATTTTTGGTTGATGATTATGTGATTGTCTATTATATTATGTGGTTTACATCGCTCTTCTCTATGGAGAAGTACCTTATCCTCTATGTTACCGCATTATTATATCTCAGTTTATCTAACTGATTATTTAGCTAGCCTGACCCGAGTGTTTTATGCTCGGGTCAGACCGAGTTGTTTCAGGTTAGGTCTCTAGACTTAGCTTGCTCTGTGCTTCCGCTTTGGACTTATCTGCTATGCTGTTAGATAGCTTTCTTATTGTTCGCTTTATGCTACTTTGTTATTCAGACTTATCTGTACATATTTTTGACTCACATGTGTGAGCAGTGGCTTGTACCTACTTATGATATATCTGGATCTGTATTGACTATGTATTGTTCTGAGACTCTGCGTCTGTTATGTTATTCTGTTCTGTGATGATTTTATCATTTAGTTATTATGTTTATTCTGATAGATCTTTAGCCATTGTAATTTCGTTATAAATATTTATTGGATATGTCGAACCACTTGAAAAAATATAGATACCACATTTCGACGTATTCAGTAGATAGTTATAGTTTGATTACACATGGTCGCTTCCATTATACTCCATTCTCCGCTTTAGCAGACGGTATTACCCCGTAACACTCTTTGCTAGAGTGGGTCTAGGAGTGGGGCGTTACAGTTGGTATCAGAGCGAGGTTCAGGAATAAGCATAATAAACACAGGACAGACACGTAGTACAATACAAATTGAATGGTCCAAATTAAACAAATCTCTTCCTGGTGTATTTTGATAGATAAGTTAGGAATATATGTAGGAATTCTGTTATATTCCGTAGTATTCTTTAATGAATTATCTATCATTAAATCGTGCATAACTCTATCTCCTTTTAACTTTCAGTATGTCTGGAAGGGGGAGAACCACACGTCAGACCGGTACAGCTGGGCAGCCCAGCAACTCTCAGCCGGAGGGCGTGTATATGACCATCGACCAGATCATGGAGCTGGTTCGGAATTCTCAGTCTCATACTCAGTCACCGGCTCCAGTTACTGAGGTTCCGCGCAAGTCAGCCTTTGCGCGTCTCTGCAGTGATTTTACTTATCTCGGAGGGAAGTCGTTCAGTGGCTCAGAGACTATTCTTGAGGTCCAGGCTTGAATTCGTGTATGCGAGCGTGTGTTTACTCGCATGGCTATCCCAGACCATGACCGCGTTCTTGTTGCTTCCAGTCAGCTTCAGAGCCGTGCCTTGGATTGGTACGAGCTCCTTATCTCTGAGACCGATGAGACCACACTTACTTGGGATCATTTCCGTGAGCACTTTTTCCTCAAGTTCGTCCCAGAGTCTGAGAAGAACTCCCTTGCTCACCGCTTTATTGATCTTAAGCAAGGCAAGTCCTCCGTTTCAGACTATGTTTCTTCTTTTGAGGCCCTGTCCAAGTACGGCCTCGAGTTCATCAGCACACCACACAAGAAGTACCTCAAGTTTGTGGAAGGTCTGAAGAAGTATCTGAAGAAGCAGTTCATGCTTCAGCTCAAGCTTCCATTTGATGAGCTTGTAGATGCGGCACTTCATCTTGAGTCAGTCGAGATGGAGAAGGATAGTGATGATGGTGGAGGCTCCAAGAACTCCAACCAGAAGCGTGGCCCTTTTCAGAAGTCCAAGTTCTTTAAGAAGAAGAGGAAGACTGGCAACACTACCGCTCAGCTTCAGGCTCACACTCAGCCTCAGACTCAGTCTCAGTCCAGTGGAACACGTCCCGTGAGGAAGTGTTTCAACTACGATTCTCCGGATCACATGATTAGGGAGTGTCCCAAACCCCTATTTTGCCGCTATTGCAAAAGGGAGGGTCACCGCATTACTACTTGTCCAGTTTCTCCTACTAGTGCTAAGCCCGGCAAGCTTAATTCTGCCAAGGCTTCTACTGATTCTGATCAGCCTCGAGGTACGCATCCTTCCGTTCTTGAAGGCTCTATTTTGTTTTATGGTAGATCTATTAGAGTTCTCTTTGATACAGGTGCTTCTCACTCATTCGTATCAAAGGAACTAGTTGATATTTTGTCTCTGGATGTTTCTTGTATGATTACCTCTCTGAGGATTGTGAATCCGATTGGTGGATCCACGACCCTCAGCCTTTTATGTGAGAATGTTGACATCGATCTATGTGGTTTTTCTTTTCGTGCGAATCTGCACGTTATGGCTCATTTGGGTTTTGATATGATTCTCGGTATGGATTGGCTAGTTCAGTACGACGCCAAGATTATTTGTTCGGAGCGGGTATTATTCCTTCGTCATCCTGACTCGTCCGCTCCATTAGCTCTTGTTCTTCGGGATGTTGAAATTTCCGAAGCTACTCTATTTGCTATTGATTCACGAGATGATGATATGGACATATCTCGTATTCCAGTTGTTCGGGATTTCCCCGATATCTTCGAACCAGTATCGAGCCTACCGCCAAAGCGGGCTATTGAGTTCCGCATTGATCTCATTCCAGGCACTCATCCAGTTAGTCATGCTCCCACGAGGATGTCTACTAAAGAGAATGAAGAACTCAAGAAGCAGTTGATTGAGCTCGAGGCGAAGCAGTTTATTCGGTCCAGTTCTTTGCCATGGGGTGCTGCAGTGGTCTTCGTTAAGAAGCCTGATGGCTCCCTTAGGCTTTGCATCGACTATCGCAAGCTTAATGAGGTGACCATCAAAAATCGTTATCCATTGCCACAGATTGACAATATGTTCGATCAGTTAAACGGTGCGAAGGTCTTTTCCCAGCTCGACCTCGCCACCGGATTTCATCAGCTCCGAGTCGCGGAAGATAGCATTCCGCTTACTGCTTTCTGCACTCGTTATGGTTCCTTTGAGTGGTTGGTCATGCCATTCGGCTTGACGAACACACCAGCATTCTTCGTCGATTTGATGAATCGAGTATTCCGAGAATACCTCAATAAGTTCGTTCTGGTTTTCATCGACGATATTCTGATTTATTCTAAATCCGAGGCAGAGCATACTCATCATTTGAGGATCATCTTGGATACACTTCGTCAGCATCAGCTTAAGGCCAAGTTCTCCAAGTGTCATTTTTGGGAGAGCAAGGTCAAGTTCTTAGGCCATGTGGTATCTTCTGAGGGCATATCTGTCGATCCTTCCAAGATCGAAGCCATTCAGAACTGGAAGCAGCCTAAGAATGTGCATGAGATTCGCAGCTTCCTTGGTCTCGCAGGTTATTACCGTCGTTTCATCAAGAATTTCTCTCGTGTTGTTCTTCCGCTTACGAGCCTGACTCGTAAGGGTGTTCGCTTTATCTTGTCAGATAAGTGTCAAGCTTCCTTTCAGCGACTGAAGGAACTTCTCACTCATGCTCCTATTCTAGTGGTTCCAGAGGGAAACCATGATCTTGTTATCTACATCGATGCTTGTGGAAGCGGGCTTGGTGCTGTGCTTATGCAGAAGGATCGGGTAGTTGCTTACGCTTCTAGGCAACTGCGTCCAAATGAGGTTCGCTATCCTACTCATGATCTTGAGTTAGCAGCCATCGTCTTTGCCTTGAAGACGTGGCGTCATTATCTATTGGGCGAACGTTTCATTCTGTACACCGATCACAAGTCACTGAAGTATCTATTTAGCTAGAAGGATCTCAATATGAGGCAGCAGCGATGGCTTGAGTTTCTCGCCTCATATGACTTAGACATTCAGTATACCCCTGGCAAGGGTAATCGTGTGGCTGATGCGCTCAGTCGCAAACACTCGGCAATAGTTTCTATGATGATAGCCGAGTGGGATATTCTTGAGAGTTTTTCTATGTGCGATATTCGAGATCGAGCTTCTGATTCTCTAGTCTTATTGTCCAGTTTGGAAGCTCGACCTATTTTACTGGATCGCATTGCCCATGCTCAGCGGCAGGATCCAGACTTGTTGCATCTTATCCATCTTCTTGAGTCGGGATCCAGTGATGAGGCTTTGCTGAATTATTCTATTGATTCTCATCGGTGTCTTCGTAGGAAGAACCGTATATTGGTACCATCTGATCTATTGCTTAGGCGTGACATTCTGGACGAGTGTCATCGCACTAAGTACACCATTCATCCCGGTTCAAGTAAGATGTATGCCGATATGTGTCGGTTATATTATTGGGAAGGTTTGAAGAGAGATGTTGCAAGTTATGTGAGCAGTTGCATGACTTGTCAACAGATCAAGGCCGAGCATCAGCGTCCATCTGGTCTTCTTCAGCCTCTTGAGATTCCATTGTGGAAATGGGATCAGATATCTATGGATTTCATCGACGGTCTACCTCGATCGAGGTTGGGCTATACTTCTATCTGGGTTATTGTTTATCGCTTGACCAAATCGGCTCATTTTATTCCGATTAAGTCCACTCGGACTGCACCTCAGTTGGCCAAGCTCTATGTGAAAGAAGTCGTCCGACTTCATGGCACTCCTAGCTCTATCGCTTATGATCGAGATGCTTTGTTCACTAGCCACTTCTGGAAGTGTCTACAGTATGCTTTGGGCACAAAGCTGAACTTTTCTACTGCTTATCACCCTCAGACTGAGAGGGTGAATCGTGTATTGGAGGATCTTCTTCGCTGTTGTATTCTTGATTTCGGGGGTAGTTGGGAGGACCACTTACCACTTGTGGAGTTCTCCTACAACAACACTTATCAGTCCAATATTGGCATGGCTCCTTTCGAAGCTCTTTACGGAAGGCCAAGTCGCTCTCCTTCGTGTTGGTTAGAATCTGGCAAGAAACTCATTCTTGGTCCAGATTCTGTTCGGGAATCTTCTGAGATGATTACTCTTATCCGTCAGAGAAAGAAAGAGGCGCAGGACCGCCAGAAATCCTACGCGGACAACCGTAGGAAGCCTCTTGAGTTCTCTATTGGTGATCTTGTCTATATTCGGATATCTCCTATGAAGGGGGTTGTGCGTTTCAGTTCTACAGGGAAATTGGCTCCTCGCTATGTCGGACCATTTCCTATCACAGAACGCATTGGCCCTGTTGCTTATCGTGTGGCTCTACCTGCTCATTTCTCTGGAATACATTATGTGTTCCATGTCTCTCAGCTTCGCAAGTGTGTGTGCGATCCTGATTCTATTATCGAGCCGCATATCGTGCCAGATTTGGAGATCTCACCCGATCTATCTTGGGAGCAGCAACCACTCCGTGTGCTTGATTCGTAGGTCAGACGCCTTCAAAACAAAGAGGTTCCGCTTGTGAAAATTCAATGGTCACCCAATCCTAAGGACTGCACTTGGGAGACCAGAGAATTTATCGAGCGTACTTATCCTGGTTTTCTTTCATCTTCGGGTACGGATGAGCATCTATATTTATCTTCTGTTGTTTCTTCGGTGGATTAGAGGTTATAGACGACTTCCATATTTAAGGAATTGCGGGGATGCAATTTTCTTAAGGGGGGGGGGTCTGTAACAACCCGGGATTGCAATTACGGAATAATAAATTAAAATTATGATTTTAATTTAATTGGAGCTAAAAATGGATTTTTTTGGATAGGCTAATTTCTTTAAAATAAAGTTATTTAAAAAAACGGGTGGTTTTATAATGGTGGGTTTTAGTTGGCTAATGAAGCATTAAATAGTTTTAGTGAACATTAGGATGTCACTTCTCTTATTGGATCAATTAGTGAAACCAAACCCATTACCCACCTCTATATATTATCTTAAACCCACCCTAAACCCTAACCCTCCTCTTCATAATTTCCTCAAACCCTAAACACCTCCTAAAAACCTAATTAATGGCCTCCATTTGGTAGAAGATCCATTTTCCTCTCCACATAGCTAATCTAGGTTAATACAAGCTAAAAGGTAAATCAATCATTCTCTAATCACTCTCTAATCTTCATTTTAATTTTTGAAATTAAATTTTAATACATGGTTTTTGGTTTATTTTGTTATGAAGCCTCTTGATCTCCTCTCTCTAGCTTTTGGAGTGCACGCCAAGTGTTTGTGCATATTTTTCTTGCATTGGCTGAGGTAAAATTGCTAGCTAAATCCTTTTTTTTTACTTGATGCTTCTGTAATTTTCATTTTGGAATTGTAGCTGAAACGAAATCAGGCATAACTTCTTCATTTTTGATCCGAATTTGATAATTTTGGATGTTCCGGAAAACTTAAAACATATGCTACAATTTTTGTTCAGTGAGTTTTCTGTATTTTGCAATTTAGATGACCTGAAATGCGTTCAAAGACAGAAGTCCAATTCTGTCTTTAACAAGTTATCCTGAGTTTCAATCTGATATTGTTTTGCTTGTATCTCTCTCTTTTTTTATCCGAATTAGATAATTTTGGATGTTCCGGAAAGATTAAAACATATGCTACAATTTTTGTTCAGTGAGTTTTCTGTAATTTTGCCATTATATGACCTGAAATGCGTTCAAAGGCAGAAGACCAATTCTGTCTTTAACAAGTTATCCTGAGTTTTGATCCGATATTGTTTTGCCTGTATCTCTCTTGTTTTTGATCCGAATTAGATAATTTTGGATGTTACGGAAAGATTAAAACATATGCTACAATTTTTGTTTCATGAGTTTTCTGTAATTTTGCAATTTAGATGACCTGAAATGCGTTCAAAGACAGAAGACAAATTCAGTATTTAACAAGTTATCCTGAGTTTCGATCTGATATTGTTTCGCCTATATCTCTCTCGTTTTTGATCCGAATTAGATAATTTTGGATGTTCCGGAAATCTTAAAACATATGCTACAATTTTTGTTCAGTGAGATTTCTGTGTTTTTGCAATATAGATGACCTGAAATGCGTTCAAAGACAGAAGACCAATTCTGTCTTTAACAAGTTATCCTGAGTTTCAATTTGATATTGTTTTGCCTGTATCTCTCTCGTTTTTGACCCGAATTAGATAATTTTGGATGTTCCGGAAATCTTAAAACATATGCTACAATTTTTGTTCAGTGAGTTTTCTGTAATATTGAGGCTAACTAGGTCAAAAATTAATTTTTCTACTATCTTCCCGAGAGCGATACACATATTAGCTCTGTGGATGAAACTGAAACTATTTTGGTCATAACTTTTGAGCCGCTAGTCAGAATTGAATGATTTTGGACTTTCTGAAAGATGGAGTTGCGAACTCCATATCTGGATAGTTTGGTCATCATCTGAGTTCATTAGACCCTTCGAATTTCCTGTCAGAGTTGAACCCAGATCGCTGTGCAAAACAGTGCATTTCATGTTTCTGAGTACGACTTTGGAACGTCGTTACGCCTTTGTTTCAAGTCGGAATCGAGTAATTCTTTTTGTAACTTGAAGTAGGAATGTCAGACTACATTCCTGCGAATTTTCATGACAATTGAATTCAGTTTGCTAGTCCGAATATTTTTCCGAACATGGGTTTGCAGCAATATTAGGCCTATTTTTCCAACACTTAATATTTTTGAGTTTTTTTCTGGATTTATCAATTTCTTGAGATTTGTCTCTAGATTTCGCGCACGGACTTCATAAAAATGTCTTATAAGGTTTTTTCACTCGAAATGGCTTTCGAAACTATTATTTAGTATTATTTTAATTATTAAATTAATTACTCTATAATAGGAGAATTTTTAAAAGGACGTTTTAAAAGCGATTTCAATCCAAATAAAAATCCGTTTTCCGCAACTATTTTCTAGAATAAAATTCCACACTCACTTTTGTGCACTTCAAGCGAAGTGGAGAAACAGTTGGGAAAAAAAAACCCCGGCCTATGGAACCGAGCGTACTTCCTTTCCGGTTAATCCCCGACCATTTCGATTGATCGTTTTGCCTTTTGGCGCAGTTTATCGATGTATGAGATAAACTTTTGTTTACTGTTTTGAGTGTGGAGTTGGTTGAAGGTAAGTAAACCGATTAGGGCGAACCAGTGGTATGGGACATTGCGTTAACCCTTTTCGGGTTCCTTTCTAGATGTTTCCGACACATTTTCCTGTTGGCGGCCAGTACTGGACCTCTGGGTCATTTGCCTTTTGGCGGTCTCTGGACATTCTGCTCATGTGAGTAGTATTATTGGTGCGTGCCTTTGGGCATTTACCCCCTGGGGTGTCACCAATCGCGCGTTTTTCCCTTGGGCGTGTGGTATCACAAAACTACAGTACTTGGCGATAACGACTCTGGTCGTGCACGTGCATTTTTCTGATGATTTCTATGTCACTTTTGGAGTTGGTCCTTCGTCACCGCTCGAGTGATATGTGTTTTACTATGTTGTATTGACTTTTGGGGTATGTTTCCTTTGCCTTTGGCGATATATCTTTGCTTTGGCATTGATTTATGGTTAGATTCCATATTATGTGTTATCACTTATGGGCAACTATTTATAGCTTTTGCTACGCCGATGATATGAGGCATTATTGTTTACTCAACACTTGGGTGTTGATTATCTCTTTAGAGAGTTTATTTTTGGTTGATGATTATGTGATTGTATATTATATTATGTGGTTTACATCGGTCTTCTCTATGGAGAAGTACCTTATCCTCTATGTTACCGCATTATTATATCTCAGTTTATCTAACTGATTATTTAGCTAGCCTGACCCGAGTGTTTTATGCTCGGGTCAGACCGAGTTGTTTCAGGTTAGGTCTCTAGACTTAGCTTGCTCTGTGCTTCCGCTTTGGACTTATCTGCTATGCTGTTAGATAGCTTTCTTATTGTCCGATTTATGCTACTTTGTTATTCAGACTTATCTGTACATATTTTTGACTCACATGTGTGAGCAGTGGCTTGTACCTACTTATGATATATTTGGACCTGTATTGACTATGTATTGTTCTGAGACTCTGCGTCTGTTATGTTATTCTGTTCTGTGATGATTTTATCATTTAGTTATTATGTTTATTCTGATAGATCTTTAGCCATTGTAATTTCGTTATATATATTTATTGGATATGTCGAACCACTTGAAAAAATATAGATACCACATTTCGACGTATTCAGTAGATTGTTATAGTTTGATTACACATGGTTGCTTCCATTATACTCCATTCTCCGCTTTAGCAGACGGTATTACCCCGTAACACTCTTTGCTAGAGTGGGTCTAGGAGTGGGGCATTACATTAATGTTGACCAAAAATGTTGTAATACATTTTACATTTGTTATCACAATATAGTTCACCTATTTTATGGATATAATATTTAATTAATTGAATTGTGTTTATGTTTGTGTGTGTATTCATATGCTTCATCTTCACGCTATCCAAAATTATAAACCAATTTCTTGTCAAATCTTTTGGCTAAATTAGTTTTGTTTTTCAAATTATTCATTGTTTAGTCAAGTATATGCATTTGATATTTTAATTCTTATATTAGAATATAAACATGTGTGTATATGTATATTTGTAATGTTTTAAAAGTAATCATGTTATCAGAGCTATATATTAATTGTGACAATACTTTACAGTAATTCTATTTCACATTGAATGTATGATTTTAGATTTATATTTTTTGAACCTGAAATATATTTTTACGATTAAGCAAAGAATTCTATCTATAAAGATATTGAAACTATTATTGATTCATGTTTGTAAAAGTGGAAATCTAAAATATTACCTTATTCTACTTCCGTTTTAATCTTGATTTGATTAGATTCAGATCTAATGTAAAATTTGTTTCCATCTTCACTTTTGCATCAAGCATTCTCTTATTTTGAAAATATCTAATTAT
Source organism: Allium fistulosum (assembly GCA_030737815.1). NCBI lineage: Eukaryota > Viridiplantae > Streptophyta > Magnoliopsida > Asparagales > Amaryllidaceae > Allium > Allium fistulosum. The sequence continues at coordinate 1,138,141,879 of CM060904.1, forward strand.
ATTACTTAGCTTTGTTTTTATGTTAATATATATATATAAAAGTGGAAACATAAATATCTCTCACACACACAGATATATATATATATGTGTGTGTGTGTGTGCGTGTGCGTGTGTGCGTGTGCGCATGCGTGTGTGTGTGTGTATGTCTAAAATATATATACATTATACTACAAATATTCCCATACAAACCATATACACATATATTTGTATTTAGGTATTTATATCCCCAATATTCATATGAAATTATCATCTGTATATGTAAGTATAACATATATGTATATATAGTAGATATTTATATCCAGATATCGATATGTATATGTATATATAGTTATAAACGTGTCTGTATTTTATTATGTTGTGTTGTTATATCATTGAATGTATATAGATACATTATAAATAAACAGTTAGTAAAACTAACTGATTTGATTAATCAATAAATATAAAATAATGTTGAATAGAATATGATTTTACTTAATAACTAGATTGGATCTAGTAAAACCCACTAGACTTCATAGTCTACTATGATCCAAATAAAGATTTTTTTTAAATTCATCCAATTTCTCCACTGCAAAACAAATCTGGTCCCTTCAGTTTTGTATATAATAGTTGTATCGTATATTGTAGCACGATAGTAGAAATGTACTAACTTGTTGGATGTTGGTCAAGATGCAAATTGAGGTATGGTTCTATTAACTCGAGTAGTACCACTTGGTATTATTCATGATATATTAGCATATTAGTAATCATGCAGATTAGTGATATTTCATTTTCTCCATACTTTATGTCCACCCTCCCTTTGTTATATCTTTTTTTATCTATTCTTTGAGTATGTTGACTTAGAGATGGGGATCTCTATAACTTAAGGAGGTTCATAGACCTATGCTTATCTTACCGCTATGATTATATCTATCAAGTTTTTGGTGTATTGGTGTTAAACCAAAAAATGGATCAACACCCTAGATTGAGTATAAAAGAACCAGCCTTGTTTATCAAGGTAAATAAAGTAGAAAAAAAATAGTAAGTTGCAGAAAGAGTAAAGAGACAAGAGATTTTTATAGTGGTTCGGCTGTTAACGAAGCCTACGTCCACTTTATAACTTTCTATTAACTTACTGCTGTAACAAGTTGAATTAGATTACAATATGATTGTCTCCTAAGTTAGATCAAGTCACTAGTGCAAGAGTTCACTGGAGAATCACAGTGAACCCCTAGATGACTGTTGTGAGGGAGGAGAAGAATGAAGAATAGTTTCTGCATAGTTCCAACAGCCAGTCCAGAAGATCCCTTTTATGTTGTAGATGGGTGAGTATTTATAGAGAATGGAGAGCTATTAAGTTAGACCGCTTTGCTAGGAGCTTGCATTTGAAGGTACGAAGATTCTCCCAAATTTTCATAGCGAGACGACCTAATATGATGGATCGCTAGCAATCCATAAGGCATGGATCACTAGCAATCCATGCAGTTAGGGTATTTTCAGCTCGTTTCAATTGGATCTTGTTCCTTGCCTTATGTAGGTAGTCTCCATGAAATTTCATGACTAGATGCCGTGTTTAATGATGATTCATATACAAGTTGTGTTAAACTATTGCTGGAATCAGACGAATGCCCACTTCTCGAACTAGCTTGCTTGGAATATCATGAAACTTGGCAGATATCCCTAGAAAACATATTAGACCATGATGCAAGAAGAATGGTTGTCCTATGAGCAATATTCATGAATCGCTAGCGATCCATGGGTGATGGATCGCTAGTAACCCATCCCCCTAAGCTATATTTTTGTTTTTTTCTCTCTTGTGCCTTTCTTAGTTCCTTCTTCTGGTTCTTTTGGTTGATTCTTGAGTTGTTTTGTCCTGCCATGGATGTTCTAACTTTCTTAGGATTCTTTGGAGATAAAAACCCGGTTAACATTTGCCACCCCAGAGTATGTCTTCGTTGGAAACAAGGTGTGCTTTGGGAGCAAGTGCTTTTTAGTTCCCATTTTTTATAGTTCAATTGATCGTATTAAGGCTATCGTATGAATTTAGCTTTGGCTATTCAGTCGTCTGTTGAATTCCGATGTGAATTTCCGTTGCTCGTAACGATAAATCAATTTTGATCCCACAACTTTCCAAATTCTTACAAACAACACTTAGATCATGCTTGGTGAATCTGGAGAAAATTGACTGCAACCTGATGGATCGCTAGCGATCCATAGTCCATGGATCGCTAGTGATCCAAAGACATAGCAGAATTTTTCTGTGCAATCTCCAATTTAGCTTCATACGAGCCGACCTTCCCCCATTCCATATTTTCACTTACGAGCCAAGCCTTTTGCCTTGCGACTCGATCCAATGCTTCAAACCCAAAATTCGTTCAACCGTCGCCGCCTTTGATCTCCACCGCTGAAGCTTCTTGCCATCGACCTATTGGACTTCACCGTTGCCTTAACCTAGCCCTTAGCTTTTGAAACACTGTCTATTTGGTTCGCCGCCGACCTTGCTTACTTGGATCACTACCGACCTTATCCTCCTTGGGTCGCTAACAACTTGAGTTCGACCATGTTCGCCTTTTGACTAGAGGTGGGTGTCATGGATTTTGGTGTTTATTTAGCGATTTGGGATGAAGTTGTGTTGGTGATGGATGCAAAGAAGAATTCAAGTTGATTGCGATTTTTTGGAAGAAGATAGTAAATCGAGTCTTGAATTCTTCATGGAACGAAGCCTAGGGATTTTTCCCAGGTGCTCTACATGTTTTGCTATCTTCATCCACAAAGTCGGAATTAATTTGCACTGACTTACACCATTAATCCGACACGTTGTCTTGCAGATTGATTTTGGTTTTTCTCGAAGGTGATAATAGCTTAGGGTAGCGTCTCATATGTAGATCATGGTGTTATCATTTTCCAGGAAAATAAAATCGACTTATGTTGAGAATTCTCTACTTAATTCAGACCCATTGATCTATAGTTACTCACTTTGGATTGGTCCTGTCATTGCACAGTCGGTGTACCTGGAATAGGAGAGCTTTCCGTGTCGCCTCGGACAATGGATCCGTTATCGATCGTCGATCGATGACGAGAAAGTTGTAGAAGAAATAACTTTAATGAATGGTACGAAAAGCTCTTTTCTTTCTTTGCTGCGAATGAACTATTTATATGAGATAGAGCGTTTGTAGTGTTTAGGACACCGAACCTATCCCACGTAGATAACACACTGCACATGCCCCGGTCAATGCTTGAAATCCAATGTGTTGGCATAAATCGATACTTTTTGTGAATTCAAGTGTTAAGCATAGAGGGAATTTTAGTTATAAATAGAATTACCTGACCGCGTTGGATACAAGTTCTATTGTATATAATGAAGCACCCGTCATCCCATCGTAAATATAGTGGAGGAAGTCCAGCATTCTCAAAGCCGAATCGACATCAATTATGCCTTCACAAACAGTTTCAGTAGCGCCCACTTCTTCAGCACTACCGGCTGAATATGGTTAATTGGTTCAAGTTGGTCTGATTGTAGATAGAACTCCTCTAGGCTTTAGAGTTCTACTCAACCCTCCAGATAGAGCTTCCTCCATAATCTTTGCTAAAGTTCTGTGTAACAATTGCTTACATCATGGCATTCTGGATGATGACGTACGCCTTCAATCGAAAAATGAGTTTGCACATATACCACCTTCGGGATACACCGTCTGCCATCTGTATATGTGTTTGAATGAAGCGTTGCCTCCCTTCAGTCTCTTCTTGAAAGAAACTCTTCTGAACTTGGGAATTGCCCCATTTCAGATTCGCACTAACGAATACACGATTTTGACTTGTCTTCACGTCTTATTTATGCAAACGTTCAGTCGTGCCCTAAGCTTTGATGAGTTGAGATACTTCCTCTCATTCAAGAAGAGAGACGAATGCCCGTCTCTTATGACCGTTGAGGCTCAAAGAAACCACAAAATCATGCTGCATCTTTAAAGTAACCTATCCCAATTCAAGGCCCAGTATTTTATTGTTAGGCGTCCGGAGGGATTTAATCGTCTTTGGACGACGGGGGGTAAGTCTTCTCTTTTACTCATTGAGATTTAATATGTTGATGTGGGATTTTTAATAGATTGAATACTCCTTGTACTTATTCCAAGGCCAAATAAAGATCCATCACTCGATCCCATCTTCCATACTCTGAAGGCCGTGGATGCTAAAGAGAGATCAGTCAAGTTTTTACTAACGAATGAGAATTTGCTTCGGTATGGTTGTTGCATCATGGGAGATCTGCTATAGCCGTTGAAGTTCCATCTCCTTCCCGTCCTAGAATTCGAACATGCTCCACTTCTTCATCACACGGCTCCGAAGAGGGTGATCTTCCAGAAGAAGAAGGTCCGTTCGACTGGTCAAATAAAGAAATTCATGAAGGAAGGGGTGCTAGATCGACTGAAGAAATTCATGAAGGAAGGGATGCTACAACCAGAGCCAATTGTCCAATTTTGATGCCCCCAATTCCGGAGGAGGAGGAGGAATTTAAGCAGCATGAGGGCATGGCTGTGGTGATAACGGAAAAGAAAGAGGGTGAAATTGAGAGCAGCAACAGTTATGATTCCTCCTCTAGGGATAAGGAATTTGATGCAAGTTCTGGTGAAGGAAACTTCGAATCATGTGACGAAACACTAGGAATGAGTCCAATTCTCCCGCATTCGGCTACCCAAGAGATTTTTGCTAAGGATGCTCCCCCAGTAGCCGAACGACTTCATGGTTCTCCACCTAAGGAGACCGATGCTAACTTTGGGGACTTGAGCAACATTTATGTAGACATCAATGAACTCATGGGAGATGATTTCAAGTTCAAGGGATTGTCTTCACACCCAGGTCATGATGTGTCTAGAGTTAGCCTGACTCCTACTATAGTCGCTTCTCGATCTGGTTTGTGAAGTCCTTTTAGGTCACCAATGACATGTTACACATTTCACTAGAGTTACGTACACTTACACATGCATTATTTGAGTTCATTTTCCATTGCCAAAGTTCTTTGTTTATTTCTTTTTTATTGAGTACCATGGGACGCCGTGGACTTTACGACGACCTTAAATAATTCACTGACGCACAACGATGGTCAAGATGGACTTCAAGCCGCCATCAGCCCTGAGAAATCGAGGAAAAGAGGAGAAGAAGGAAAGATTTGGAAGTTGAAGTTCGTCGTCGGGACGATAGGGACTGAGGCAGGATTTACAGGAGTGGTTATGAGAAGAGGAAAACTCCCGACGACCGAGAAGAGCTATCCAAGAAATCATAGGTAGATCATGGTTCTCATTCTTCCGAGCACCAAGCATTTGCCCCGGCTCCAGTCTTTGTTGGAATTAAAGTTCCAACTTCTACTATTCAAGTTTCTCAATCAACCCAGGCTCTATCAACCCACGTAGGGCCTGTTTCTAGTTCTTCACGTCCCCGCAGGAGGCTGGCTTATATTCTCACGTCCGGTCCCCCTAATATTAAAGTTGCGCTCCATGAATGGTTTCTGAAGGGAGTTAAATTTGATCGTGACCTGCGCCCAATCCGTAAAGATTCTTATATGCCCTATCTCTAGGCGATTCAAAGTGATTTGGATCAAGCTGAAGGAAGGGTGAAGTTATGCAAGCAACTGGCAGATACCAATCGCAACAACTACCAAGAAATCCTTTCCTTCAAGTCAGAAAAGGACAATTATGAGAGGATACTAATGGAACGTGATGCCAGAATCGAGCAATTGACAAAGGAGAGGGATGCTGCACTCCGAGAGAGTAAGAGCAACACTAGCTTGCTGATGGAATTGAGAGAGGCCCACACCAAAATTGAGATCATGTTGCGAGATGAAATCAAGAAGGCCCATGTAGACGAGGTTAAGCCGAAAGAGGAGCTTGACGCCTGTGATGAGATTATTGAAGCTCGGAAGAAAACTATTATTGGTTATAAAATAGCCATCGAAGCTTATAAAAAGTCAATTGCGGATTATATGGGAATGATGGAATCCCGTGACAAGACCATTTCTAATCAGACCTAAATGATTGCTTCACTCCAAGAAAGAATCGCACAGCTTAACGCTAAATAGACCCAAGTTGAAATCGAGAAGGCTGCCGGGATAGCGGACTACTTGGAGCTGCAGGATATTTTCGAAATGAAAATGGAGAAGATGGATGACACCATCTTGAATTTCTATGTTAACCCCTTGTGGCATTAAGGCAGCCTAAGCTATCTAGACCCCAAATTCCCACGAACTCTTATTATGGTTTGGGAAGAAGTTTTGGCCCGTATCTGAGAGAATGGGGATGTATACACCGAGAAAGAGTTAAAGGTACCTATCTCAACGAAGAGTTGAATAAAACTTTGGTAGAGGGTCAGGAGATCATTCAGATTGAGAGGGAACAGGAGGCCGCCGATGCTGCTGCAATTACAACTGCTAAAGCGCTATCAGAGCCTTTTAATTTCGGACCTGGCGAATCATCAAAACTATCTCACGATCAGTTAGGAACTGTTCCGAGTTTAGTCGGTACTGCTTTTTTGTCTGCCCCTCCAGCAACTGTTGTGAAAGCCTCGGGTGGTCTTGGAACTCCTCCGAAGATCGTGCGGCCATCCAAAGATGGAGAAGGTGGGGAGTATGAAGTTGAAATTCTCGACCACTCTTCTGATGCAGGTAACCTTCTTGTTTCTCCCAAGTTTGAGAATTTCCATCTCATGCCGTAGGAACAAGACGAATTGAATGCTTTCATTTTTGATCTTATAGGTCTGTCTTCTTTGCCTACTGAACTGCCAATTTCTTCAGTCTCGGGGCCTGCTGCTATTTCAACTGCTTCGATGCTTATTTTCGTAGATGCTTCCATTACCACGCCTGTGTCTAGCTCACAACTGAGGACAGAATCTGAGAAGATTGCTGTTTTGCATGGCTGAACGACCCTTCTGTATCACTGAAAGGCGATTCGACAGCACCCGACAGTCGAAACCGGTCAGACCAAGCTGGCCAGCTAAGTAAAACTGAACAACGATTGTTGGCCGTTAAGAGGGAAAAAGTTGAGGAGAGAAAGTCTTCAAGGAGCTCCTGCAAGTCCTGGAAGCGGAAGACCAAGGGGGAGTCCTCCGATGGGGTCGAAGAACAAGGAGGAGATGCTAGAGCGGAGGCGTTAATTGATATTTCAGGCTACGACAAAACTCCTAGTGAGGATTTTGAGAAGAAGAAGAAACTTCCAACCAAAGGTGGGAAGGAAAACGGCGGAAAGAAACATTGACAGGCCAAAGTAACAATAGAGCCAGATATTAGGACATTCTGATTTGTTTGATATGTGTTTTATACAACTGCAAAGTCTGCACTTATTACTTTTGCTATTGTAGCATCTGTATTTTTCTTTTTGTCGGCCGATATTGTGTGGGTATGGCCCCCACATTTTGATTTTGTATGGAGAATTTTATAAGGAATGAAAAGATTAATGTTTCAAATGTCATCTCTTCTGTGTTCTTCCTTATTTGTCATGTACTTAACTTGCTTTTTCATTACTTATGTATGCAAATGGCACGATTGCTTGCCCGCAATTTCTATACTTTACATTGTCATGCCGTGTTTCTCGGTATGCGATGCCTTTATTTCTACGATTTTATGCAATACGTATGCACTATTTTTTTAACTTTTATAACTAGATCCGTTGTGATTCACAAAATTCTTTGTTTGAAGAAACAGGCCGGTGGAGTGGTTTTCCTTTCAATTAAATGTTGGTATGTATATGCCCCCTACTTTACAAGGTTGTTTTCTTCGAACACTGGACAAATGACTGGTTGATCCAAGCAATCCCTCGGATGTCAGTATCCGAATCTGCCTTACGGTTCCTATCTTGGGGAACTTGTAACCCAAGCGTCTCGACACCGAGGATTCTTTCGGTCAACAATCAGAATTCTTTATCGATTTCTAGTTATGCGATATTGCTGGACCCACGTCAATTACTTTTGATAGTGGGAGTGGATTCTTGTTAGTCCTGCACTAGACAATTTTCCAAAATTGCTAGGACAATACTGGTACTTAAGAGTGTGCACAGCTTATGAAATGCGCGGGTTTTAAAGTGAGCGCGGCTTATGAAATGCGTGGCTTTTGGGATCGATATGACCCGTCGATCTCGAATGGATTGGAATTTCTCGGCGTTACCAGTCTTCGGGTAATGTGAGAGGAGTTCGTGTTTCGAGAGCGTGGTTCCACGGCTTAAGAAGTAATCGTGGCTTATGTGGGTATGCGAATTATAGCACTTCAAACCTGCAAATGATGTTTTTAGTGACAAAATTAATAACTTTCTTTGTGGCAATATTAGCCAGCGGTCCGCTTCGGCACATTTGGTGAAATAGTCAACAGCAACTACAAAATATTTGGCTCCTCCTTTGGCCATTGGTAAACGCCAATCAAATCAATTCCCCGGATCCCAAATAGCCATGGGCTGACCATCTGTGTCAAATCTGTTGAAGGATTTCTTTTGATGTTGCTAAATCTTTAGCATTGGTAGCTTCGTCTGGCATAATCTACCATGTCGCGGTTTGCTATTGGCTAAAAATACCCATATCGGAGGACTTTCTTTGTGAGGGTTTGTCCCCCAGCGTGATCTCCGTAGTCACCTTCATGAACTTCCCTGAGGATTCTTTGGGCTTCATTGTTGGTCACACACCTGAGCAAGGGGGTAGAGAATCCATTTCGGTAGAGCATCCCATCCTCTACTACAAACCGCGACGCCCTCCGAAGGAACTTTTTCATTGATTCTTGTCTGTGGGAAGTGTTCCTTTGAGAAGGTAGTCCTTGATTGGAGTCATCCATGATTGCGTCTCTTCGGTTGTCTTAAAAATCCAATCTATATCTTCCCATGGGGTTTTCGTCCCTAGATTCAAGTGTACAGCGACCTGCCTTGCAGTTGGAGGAGTGCTCGCATTTCCTTCTATGGTGATTCCTATAGCTCCACCCACTACTCCCTCTTGTTGCTGCTTTCCATTTCTCCTGTTTAGGCCGAAATGGAAAAGTTTCCTTGCTTTATGGCAGTCGTGGGCTCTGGCATGGTTCTCGGAACAGCAAGTGATTGCAAGGTCGGAAGGGCATTTAATTTTCCATAAGAGCTTTCTGGCTATTTTCCATCTTTTAATTTATTTCATCCACCATCTTGTTTAACTCACCTCTAGTGACAACTTCACGCTGGATAGACGATCCTGACACCTGGTCTCCTTTGTCTGTGCCATTGACTTCAACTTAATGAGGATTGGTTTCTTCTCCAGCTATTACACCTCCTAAGGATCTTCCAGATGCAGTCATCTTTCTTCCTAGTGCCATTGATTTCCAATGGCTAATTTTCTAAGTAAAAGATTGGGGATCTAACTTCTAAACCTGACTGATCCAAAGTAGATAGCTAGAACTAAGCTTGAGTTGGGTTCATAGTGAAAGCACCAAATTGTTAACCCAAAAAGTGGATTAACACCCTGTACTGAGTATTAAAACACCAGTCCTGTTTATCAATGCAAATAAAGTAGAAGAAATAATAATAGATTGCAGAAAGAGCAAAGTGACAAGAGATATTATAGTGGTTCGGCTGTTAACAAAGCCTATGTCTACTTTATAACTTTCTATTAACTGCCCGTTGTTACAAGCTGAATCAGATTACAATATGATTGAATCTCCTAAGTTGGATCAAGTCACCAATGCAAGAGTTCACTGGAGAATCACAGTGAACCTCTAAATGACTGTTGTGAGGGAGAAGAAGAATGAAGAATAGTTTCTATAGAGTTCCAACAACCAGTCCAGAAGATCCCCTTTATGTTGCAGATTAGTGAGTATTTATAGGGACCGGAGAGCTATTGAGCTAGACCGCTTTGCCAGAAGCTTGCATTTGAAGGTACGAAGATTCTCCTAAAGTTTCATAGCGCGACAACCTAATATGATGGATCGCTAGCGATCCATGCAGTTAGGGTATTTTTAGCTCGTTTCGATTGGATATTGTTCCTGGCCTTATGTAGATACTCTCCATGCAATTTCATGAACTGATACCTTATTTTAATGATGATTCAAGTATAGGTTGCATTGAACTATTGCTAGAATCAGATGAATGCCCACTTCTCGAACTAGCTTTCTTGGAATATCATGAAACTTGGCAGACATCCCTAGAAAACATATTAGATCATGATGCAAGATGAATGGTTGTCCTATGAACAATATTCATGGATCGCTAACCATCCATGGGTGATGGATCGCTATCGATCCACCCCTTAAGCTATTTTTGTTTTTTTCCTCTCTTGAGCCTTTCTTGGTTCCTTCTCCTAGTTCTTTTGGTTGATTCTTGAGTTGTTTCATCCTGCCGTGGATGCTCTAATTTCCTTTGGATTCTTTAAGGACAAAACCCCGGTTAACAATTGGCACGTAGACTTATGAATTATGTTGAGACATTTATTCTTATGGGATTCGGTTATCACTTACCATTGTATCATAATGGTGGATCTTATGTCTCCGGATGCTAAATGCATTTAGTGATTTACATGTTTATGTTGATATTATATTTCATATCCTTCCACTGTGAGAATTAGTTCATTGTGATAGATATGCTTTGCGATATTTATCGTGTTTCATATATCTTACCCTTAACAGAATGTCTTTTGTGAGACTGTTAGGGATTGGCTTGTTTGTGTGGATTCGAAGAGTTAGGGAAAGTGGGTCATTACATTTTGGTATTAGAGCTTAGGTTACCCGATCATCATAAATCAGGATAGGTTAAGAGAGCATCCTTGTATTTGTTATACTTATGCATATATCCTTTAGTCACTCACACTTTTGTTTCTAGCATTTGTACTATCTTATGGGAAAATTTGCTAATAATTTCCATGTACATATAACTTCTATGAATTATAAACTCGTGCAACAGCTGGCAAGGGCGATGTTGAGGTTTTGAACTTTTATGTGTAAGCATAGCTCCAGAGATACCTTCAGGCTACAATGTATAGTACACCACCTCTAATGGGTGCACCTCCTGTATCGGCATCAGTTGAGGTAATGCCTATTCCTTAACTACCTCCACCTCCTCTTCTTGATTTTCCCTGATTTTGTAGAGATTACCTCTGTATGGGAGGCAAGAATTACTTGGGGACAAAGTCATTTATTAAGACACAGGCGTAGATCCACACTAGTAAGCATAGCTTTGATGACATGACGCTTAAGACTTCGGTAAGGAGATAACTTGCTTCTAAGAAACATCAAGAAGAAGCTTTATGTTTGTGGGATGTAATAATTAGAGAGGTGAATGAGTACGTTATAACTTGGGAAGAGTTTTAGAGAAATTTTGAGTCAATCTTTTTCAAAGGTGAAGAGAGGCATGCAATCCGAGAAGATATTTTATCTCCAACAAGGTGATAAGACCATAAAAGGGTACATAAATAAGTTCACACTATTGGCTCGTTTCGGGATGGACATGATCACACTTCCTCTAAGAAGGCGAAGAAATTGGCTATGCGACTCAATCAATCTCTTAAGGACCTTTATCTTAGCCATATTCATATGGAAGTGGCATTGCATAACTCTATTCCTTAAGGGGCTTCTAAAGAGTAAGAAGCTAAGGTGGAAGTTAAGCCGTAGTTTTGAGGCAAGAGTAAGGGCAAGTGGAACAAGAATGACTAAGTCCAAAAGAATAAGAAAGGAATGACTTGTAAGTAGTGCCATTTGAAGGGGCAGTTTGCAAAAGATTGTAAAGTCAACCTTCAAGGAAAGAAATGTTTCAATTTTTAGTTCGAGTGCCCCACCAAAGCTCGATAAGGAGAAGAACATCATCATGGAAGGTTTACTTTCTATTTATGATTTTCCTATTTGTGTTTTATTTGATAAGTGTTATCCTGTCTTTTGACCAGACAGTATGCAGACGAATTCAACGAGTCAAACTTTGAAATTATCAAGGAAAGACATCCGGAGAGATGACCACAAAGCCTAAAAATCAAAGTACACTCATGATCACAACACCAATACAAATCCAGCACAAAAATTCTAGAAGCCCAAACTTCACAAGTATGGGGTCGGTACCGACCCATTCTTAGGGATCGGTACTGACCCATAAAAACTCCATCATTGGAGTCCATCTTCTGCCCACCTACCTTATTTAATGTTAGAACCCTATTTCCAGTGTTGTTTTGTTGATTTCATGAAACTCTCTATCAATCTTCATGAACTCCTAAATCAATAGTTATTTTCTTCTAATCTCCATCATTTGGACTTAGAAACAAGCTATTATTGATGCAAATAACTATGGAATCACGAAGCTAACCATAAGGTGAGCCAAAGTAAAGAGTTCAAGATGACCGTATTGGCCATCTTAGGGGTCGGTACCGACCCTTATCCTTGGAGTCGTACCAACCCATAGTTATTTGATGATGTGGCGTTCTACTTTTGTGGAGAACTGGTCTATAGTAAGGAGAACAATCTGGAGATTTTTTGTGCGATATTTTAGGCTCCCTACCTCTATAAATAGAGGGGTAGGGATCATTTTTCAGGGTCTTTTAATTTTAGTTCCACTCTACTCTATATTCTTGTAATTTTGAAAATCTAAGTGTAGGAGTTTGAACAACTCCTAAGAACTCCTGCCTCAAGTCAGAAGATAAGAAATAAAATCACTAAGTGAACGTAGGCCAGAGTTTGCCGAACTACTATAAATCTCTTTGTGTACATTTCTTGCTCATTTTAATTTTTTTTACTTTTTATTCTCCTCTACTTTCTATTGGGTGTTTGTGCCATTTTTGGTTCAAATAATAAGTGACTTCACATTATTTTGTTACAAATCATCTTATTGATAGTTTATGCCTAGTGCCCCTTATTTTTGGTGACCCTCTTACTATGTCGAATCCCGTTGGGGGATGGATACATCTTTATATGATATGTAGGGACATTGAATTATATTGGAATGAGTCTGAGTTTTTTAATGCTTTTAAGCTTGGTTTTTTGGGTTATGGATTTATACTAGGGATGGATCAGATAATGAAGTATTATGCTGTTATAAAATGTGATAGTCATATGGTCCATATGAAGGATAATGGAAGGAAAGGGAATAATGTTTATTGTGAGCCAGAGAGTCCTGTGATGTTGAGCTATCTATACTCCTTGTATATCTCTTGTGATGAATTGGTGTAAATTCCAATTGTTAGGAATTTTGTGGATGTGTTTGATGAGGTTTCGGCTTTACATCCTCATCTAGAAATTGAATTCCGAATTGATTTAGAGCAAGTTGCTAATCCGGTTGTCTGACCTATTAGATGAATGGCTCCAAAAGGAAGAAGAGAACTAGAGACTCAAATTTCTAAGCTTTAAAATAAGGGTCATATTCGAAGAAGTACATCGAAATGAAGAGCACCCAACGTATCCGGCACTAAAGTGGACAAAACCTTGAGAGATTTTGTGTCGACTACAAAGAATTGCATAAGTTGACTAGAAAGAACAAATATCCCCTCCCTTGTATTGATGATTATTTACCAACTTGGAGGAGATTAGATTTTCTCTCAACTCAATCATGCTATGGGATATCATCAACTATGGGTGGTTAAGGATAACATTCAAAAACCACCTTTAGAACTCTTGATGCATCTTGTAAATGGTTGGTGATGCCATTCAGCCTTATGAATGCATTGGTATATTTTGTTGGTCTCATGAGTCGTGCCTTTTATAGAAGTGGCGTTGCTAAACTTTATTTCTTTAGGGGCTTCTAAAGAATAAGAATCTAATGTAGAAGTTAAGCCAAAGTTTCGAGGCAAGAGGAAGGGAAAGTGGAACAAGAATGATTAAGGCCAAAAGAATAAGAAAGGAATGACTTGTAATTAGTGCCATTTGAAGGGTCGGTTAGCAAAAGATTGTAAAGTCAACCTTCAAAGAAAGAAATGTTTTAATTATGACCCACCAAAGCTCAATAAGGAGAAGAACATCGTCATGAAAGGTTTACTTTCTATTTATGACTTTCCTATTTGTGTTTTATTTGATAAGTGATCTTCACATTCTCTTGTTACTAATCATCTTATTGATAGTTTATGCCTAATGCCCCTTGTTTTTGGTGACTCTTACTATGTCGAATCCTATCAGGGGATGGACACTTCTTTATATAATATGTAGGGACATTAAATTGTATTGGAGCGATTTTGGGTTATTTTGAAGCTTTTACGCTTGGTTTTTCGGGTTATGGACTTATACTAGAGATGGATCTGATAATGAAGCACTGTGCTGCTATAAAATGTGATAGTCGTGTGATCTATATGAAGGATAATGGAAAGAAATGTTGAATATGCAAGTATATGATTTTTGTTTGATGATAATAAACATTCATTTAAATGTATTTGTTAATGTACTATTTTATTTTTCACATAATTAAATAAATATTTGTTGAATAAAATAAATAACACAAAACTTAAATTCAAACAGATATTTTATTCAAACAAATATTTATTACAATTTTGAATAGTACAAATTTGAGCTCTCACTATATATATACAATTTCAATTACAATACAAATTTGATTACATCACATTTTTCACTATACATACATTTGCACCTCACTACATTTCACTCATTCACTCGTATTTGATCTTCAACTGTATTCCTGATTGAATCCAGCATCTGAGTTATCTACAAAACACACACTAACGTAGTAAAATTGAAAAAGAAATATTTGTGCAGTATAAAAAATGTGTATTTTGAAAAAGTTATTTGCCTTAGTTATTTGGGTTGTTCGTCATCATTTAATTTTGAATTCATCGTACACGAACAACTCGTGACATGCACAGTGTATCACTGTACATGCCACAAGGCCATGCACACCGATATACACTTGATAAAAATACAGGGACAGGTGAGCACAAGGTCAAACCCAATCAAAAGCCGGGTTCAACTCAAGTACAATACAAATGAAGTCACGACATGAGCACAAGGTCAAACCCGAGCTTTAAGCTGGATTTAACTCAGGTGCAATACAGAAAACAAATCCAGATGAATGTGTACACTTGAAAAATACTCGACAACTCAAACTACACCGGTGAAAGAGACAGCAACTTCTATGAGCAAATGGACTCAAAGATCATATGCACTGACTCAATTCAAATGCATACTAACTTGAAGGAACAAGCCCATGAAACATCACACAATATAACAAGTGCAAGGCTACCAAGTTCAACATGCATTCAAGTACAAAAGGAAGTACAAAAGGTTTAGACATAAGGAAATGGATATGAAACTCGAAGTCTAAAAACAGTACGAAGAAAAACCAGACCAGATACAACATACATCGGTAAACTACATACACACACACACACACATATAGAGCAGTATAACATGAACATATATGTGCAGTGAAACCAGAGGCAACAACAAGCTAATGATCAAAAAAATGATATCTGACTCCATAAGCACACACCTATATACACACATAACTGTATACCAAGTTGAAACAATGTCAACCAGAATAATGAACCATACAAAACTGAGATGACACTGCAACAACCCGAGCATAGCACATATGGTCAGAGAACCAAGCACACACATGACCAGACTTATAGTGGAAATGTGGGATACAATGGAGGTAGCTAAATATGCTAACAAGGACAAAATATACAGTGTTCAGAAATTACAAATATGACAGTGGAGCTTGAAAGCAGTTCAATATCCAAACTAACTACATGAAGCACACGTGCCCAGATACAATATGAACTCATGTGGAACAACTGAAGTGCAGACCAACAGAAAATGTGCAAATATACATAGGCAGTGCACATATAAATAGTGATGAACCAACATACCATGCAACATAAAGATGAAGGGAGTGGATGTATACATACGCATATGGAACAAACATGATGAACATCACATGAGACAAGTTACTGGACATAGGACTTCAAACGAGTACACAATGTCACACAACAACAAAGGCAACAGTGGTAACTACAAACTATATGGTGTTACAACAATGAGCAGTCGAGACAAGTCAATACTAACATCAAGTGCAACATCAACACGACAGTGGACAATGAAGTCAGAAAACCAAGGCAAGTTTTAAGTAGCAATTTCGAACAAAGACAGAGTTTTTACAAAGATCAGACAAGCTACATGAAGACCAACAGCAAGTGCACATCAATAATGCAAACAAAACAATATCACAGAGAAATTTCCAAATGACCGAAGTTTCAGAAAATCAAAGCCGTGATGACCAAGAAAAGAAATTCATGGAGCAGCTAAAGAAGAATCGAACAAGTCAGAAACGAAAGCCGTGATAATCAAGCAACTTAAAAATATACGTATTGAAAATGTCAGGATCAATCATAAGCATGCAACCAAAAATCAGTGGCCGAGCAAAATTAGCAGATGAATTCAACCGAAAAATTCGAACGAAAATTTAGGGCTTTATTCCCTATTTAAACCCAATCATCATCGGTAATATGATTCATTCGAGTTCAAGCAATATCACAGAGCATAGCATCAATTAGCAACTCGAATCAAGTCGAGTATAATATAAATCAAAAAGGGGACAAACGTACCAAGTTAATTCAAAGCATCATTAGGTATCGACTTTGAAGCCATGAACGAATTAATCTATCGAAGAAATCATTAGAAGCATCAGCTATAAATCCAAGCCGTGGTCTCATCAGCAAAGCCCTAATTTCAGAACGAAGAAGGGACAACAGCCATTATCACAAACGAAAGAAGGAATCGGGCCGAATAATAGAAAAGAAACAGGGGATTTACTTTTATTTTTAATTTGGGCCGGTTATTATAAATAGTTGTTGGGCTTTATATTATATATTAGGGTTTTTGGTTTTTAATATTGTTTTTACTTTTAAACTTTTGTAATTTACTAGTCGTGTGACTAGAGGACGAACTACGGTGGTGTACTTCGATAATTCGCAACTCAGTGGCTGAGTTGTGGTAGGGTTTTGAGCATAGAGTTAGGTTAGTCGATAGCGGGTGTCGCGAGTTTACATGTGTAAGCGTCTGACTACTTAATTTCTAGTAGAAAGCTTGGGGGCAGCACGTAGGCAGGGTTTTGCCGAAGCTGGGTAAATCTGTGTTGTTCTAATTCTGCTTTTTACATTCTGCTATTATCTGTGCTGCTATTATTCTGCTGTGATCGGTGCTGAAATTATTTTATATACTTCCGCATTAAATTATTCTAATTGATAGTATCACCCTATTCACCCCCCTCCTAGGATGAAATCGATCCTACAAGAAAGGGCATAATGTTTATGGTAAGCTAGAGAGTACTGTGATGTTGAGCCATTTATACTCCTTGTATCTTTCTTGTGATGAATTGGCGCAACTTCCATTTGTTAGGAATTTTTCAAATGTGTCTGATAAGGTTTCAAATTTACACCCTTATCTAGAAATTGAATCCCATATTGATTTAGAGCAAGATGCTAATTTGGTTGTCTTACCTGTTAGATGGATGGCTCTAAGAGGAAGAAGAGAAATAGAGACACAAATTTCAAAGCATTCAAAAAGGGGTCTTATTCGGAGAAGTACATCGAAGTGGGGAGCACCCATCATGTTCAGCACTAAAGTGAACGGAACCTTGAGAGATTTTATGTCGACTATAAAAGAATTGCATAAGTTGACCAGAAAGAACAAATATCCCCACCTTTGTGTTAACGATTTTTTTACCAACTTGGAGAAGCGAAGATTTTCTCTCAACTCGATCTTTCTACAGGATTTCATCAACAAAGGGTGGTGTAACACCCTAATTCTGATTAACATTATTTAGGACATTTAATTAGACAAATAAAATAATGTAAGATGATAAGGAGAGTGAGATTGGAAAAATAATATGGGTCGAGCCTTAATTAATGAATTAACAAGAATGGTTATAACTTAAATTAAAAGGAGGAAATTATACGGAGGGTAAAATAGGAATAGGCACATTTCCTAAATATAAACACTTACACTTTCATCTCCCTCATTCATATTCATTTACACAAATTAAAGTGAATACAAGGCTGGCAATAATTAAGGAGTTCAAAGAGGAAGAAAAGCTAGAAAATTGAAGAGAAAACTTAAGGAAACCAAATCAGCACTCAAATCTCAAGTCTCATTATCTAATCAAGGTGAATAATAGTTATCCATATCACTATTTGCATGTTCATTTCGGTTTTGTGATCAAACACGAACCTTATGTTGTGCTATGCCATGTTTTGAATGATTGTGTAACGAGCCGTAATCTGATCGCTTTAATTAAAGATATTTAAATTATTTTAAATATTCAAATATAGATTATTTTTCAACAAATAAGCAGGTTTTAAGTAATGAATAATAATAATGAACTTATTTTGGAAAAATGTTCACAAAGTATACACTTTGGAAAATATCGATAAAATGGTCAAAAACCCTTTTATCGATAAACATCTCTATAATTATCAGACATCGCACATGGAGCTAGATTCATACACTTATTTTTATAATTTAATAAGAATATGAAATAAAATTATTTATTTTATTTTTGGGAAAAATAAAGGTATTTATGACATCATCAATGATGTCCTTATACTTAAATATTGATTTATGAATTTAAATTGAGATTTAATGATAATTATTATCATGGTTCTATTAATTGTTTTAAATGATTATTACTCATTTTAAATAGTTATAAAATGATAATAAATCATTTATAATAGTTTTATAAAGATATATAATTAATTTGAAAATATAAGAAAATTGATATCGCTTTATCGATATAATAGCACTTTTTATAAACGATTGTTTAATATTAATTTATATGATTTTATAAATCAAATGTAATCATTTTAATCGGTTAAAAATGATAAGAAATGGGTTTTCAAATTTTGTTTACATTTATATATAAATTAACTTATAAGTGAAAATATGACAGGGAATCGGTTTCCCGATTTTCAACAGTCTAACGAATGGAAGTTGTTCAAAAGTAGTTGCAACCTTATTTATATGTCATGTGCACATATATAACATACACATGCACACCCTAACATGTAAATTAACATATATATATATATACATTTAAATATACATATATTACAAAATATAAAGATATTTTCCTAAAAACTTAATACTTAAGCAACCCAAAAGCATCCATCAACTCACCTTACCGTATCACCTCAAGCACATAGGGCATAAGGTGGGAGGCTTGCCGTGCATTTGGAAGGAATGGAGGGGGTGTGGGAAAGGGGAAAATGTGTTATTGTGCATTTAGATATTTGTTTTCAAATTTTTTCTACAAATACCTATCCCTTACTTCATAAATTCCTAACACTTATTCTTCATCCTCTTCCTCCACTTTCAAGCTTTTTTAATGGCTTTCTATGGTAGCAAAACTATGAAGAAAATATTTGTAGAAATAAATTAAATTATTAGTGTGTGTGTGTCTATATATATATATATATATCTCTGTGTGTGTGTGTATATATATTAGTATAAAAACCTCAAAACCACTACAAATCACTCTTTTTCTCCTTCATATCCATGGCCACCACCACCTCTTCATTTGGCCGAGCCAACCACCACTTTCACACCTAGGCAGTAGCACCCAAGGCTCCAAGGAGCAAGGATGAGCCCCTAGGAAGGAAGAAAAGTAAGTGTCGTGAGCTTAGAATTATAGTTAGCAAGGCTAAAGTTGATTCTAGTTGGTCCATCGTCAAATAGAAGTGAAAAACTCTATATTTATGTATACTATGTATTGGATTATGTAATATGGTTTGCTATGCTTGTTTATTACGGTTGTCCATCATGTTTGGATGATGATGGTATGATTGTATTAATAAGTCACATTTAATACACGTCGAAAATCACAAAGGAAATCACTTTCCTTTAATAAACGAAATGGCGTATATGAGATTGTTAAACCTCTTGAAAATGGTTTAAAATGATTTATAAATGTTTTATAAACACTAAAATCTAATTTGATGAAGTTTTGACAAGTTATGAAAATTGAGTCAAAAATAGGTGCGTCACGTAACGGTAGTTCGCGATTTCGTACCGTATAAAGTAAAATCCATAAACGATGGATTTGGAGTCAGAATTCTTTGGAATACGAATTTTCAAAACCCTTATAATCATGATTTTCAAATAAAATAAAATGATTGAGATTTCTTTAGTAGATTTTGAAATATGAGCAAAACAAGTTTTCAAAATAAATGCGGTTTGGCAATTCGGAAACCAAAGAGAAAAATTCTTTAAAAATGATATTTTTAATTCTTTAAAAATATAGAATAAATTCTTTAAATATTTTTAATTTTTTTAAAGAGATTTGAGTTATAAAAATATATTTTTAAATGGTCAAAAAGTTGTTTGATCAAATAAGCTTTGACAACACTATTTGCAGCACTTTTTGTAGCGGTTTTTAATAACTTTTGAAATATGGTTTTAAACTTAAGTATTCTTTCCCAAATCTTTATAAAAATTTTCAAATAAATAATTAAGTATTTTAAAGATGATTTGAAGGTTTTTTAATTTATTTTAAAAGGTTTAAATAACATAACTAAAGAAAAGTTGTCAAAATCAAGTGATTTAACCTTGGCTCTAAAAGACGACGAGTAGACTGGATTTTTCTATTTTTGAGAACCAGATGTGAGGTGCTGAAACTAAGGAGATGTTCAGGAGCAACTAGTGCCTTGGCTCACCTGGCCTCTTTCCTAAATGAGGGATAGATAAGGTCGAAATGTCACAAACGAGTATAAAAGATTCAAAGTTTATAAATTTAATTTGGTACAACTTGGATTGTATGGAGATAATCTTCTTATACTTGGTGTTAAATTCCGAGAAGGGAACCCGTACTATCCGTGTAAATTTAAAAGGTGATTTCACCGCTATTCAATGGATAGTAAAGGTTGAATACAAAAATTGATGTCGAGTAAAATTAGTATAATTTCTATGGATCCGCTTTAATTGAATATTAACTAATTTGGCTTTACCATCTTAGATAACATGGTTTCAATCTATTAAAAAGATATGTATTGGAAATAAGAAATCTTTTGTCGAGATTTAAATAAATGATTTGGAAATATTTCTTAAGTAAAGAATGAAATGAATTGGAAATATTCCAAGATTTGGAAAGGTTTTAAGTAATCAAAGGATTTGAGAAGAGAGGTTTAATGATTCCGTATATACCGAAAAGAAATATTTTAAGGATATATATCTCTAGATGATAATTTTGATAAAAAGAAAGCAATTAATCAAATGATAAGCACCTATTTACCAAACATCTTTTTATCGATGATTAGTTCGAAGGAACCAGGGTCCGATTTGAGTGATTCTTATTCGAAAACCACTTCGAACCAATTTACGCATTCGAAGCGAAGACATGGATGATAATGAATGAATAGAGGGCTGCTTGTCACTGACCCTCGGGGGAAATTTCCCATATCATATATATGTGGCAGTAGTACTGTTAACCCAAAGAATGAGTTAACGCCCTGCTTTGAGTGTGAAAGCACCAGCCCTGTTTATCAAGGCAAATAAAATAGAAAAAGCAAGAGTAAATAGCAGAAAAGGTAAAGGGACAAGAGATTTTTATAGTGGTTCGGCTGTTAATGAAGCCTACATCCACTTTATATGTTCTTTTGTTGATCAACTACTATTACAAAGGAGTTTATATTACAATATAATTCTCCTTTCCTAGATTAGATCAAGCCAGCATTGTTAGAGACAAAAGGAGAATCTCAATTGTCCCTTCATGGTTGTTGTGTGGGAGAAGAAGAGTGAAGAAATAATGGTAGAGCTTTAGCAAAGATCAGATCCCCTCTACTATGTTGGAAACAAGGGTGGCTACAACACAATGTTGGATCTTAAGGCTATTCAGACACTAGAAGTGGTGAAATGTGTATTAACTACTTACTTATGAATATAAAGAAGTAATCAAAGAATAAGTAAGTAATAAAGTAAAATGTAGTAATGTAAATAACACCCGGATTTTTATACTGGTTCGGATTAACCAATCCTACATCCAGTCCTACACTCTATCGTGCAGAATTCCACTACAATTGCTTGCTTTCCACGGGTGGCAAGAACACCTTTACAATCTTGGTTTCACGGGCTAAAAGACACACCCTCTTGATTTTACAGGCTACAAGAACACCTTCTCCTTATCACCAACAATAAAGTATGGCAAGTAGTCGTATCTTCAATACAGATTCTTGTAGATTCGTTACAATGATCCTATAGACCTCCAATGGCAATATATCTTTGAATTCTTTGAGGAATAGGATGAAATCAGAGAGAGAATGATGTGAATTCAAGTATAACTCTCTGATATTGTGTAGCTTGCAAATCAGTGAAGAATTGGAGTGAAATAGTATCGATTTGCAAGGAAATTTGAAGAGTATGCAATGGATTTCTTTTGCAAATGTTTGGAGAAGGAGTAAGAGAAAATGAGAATTCTTTTTATTTAAATTCGTTTTCAGAGGCCTTTATATAATGGTTGAAGAGACATGTCTTTTGGTGAAGAGCTGGAGGGAAATGTCTCTTCATTTGAAATTTGAAATTCTGAAAAACGGCTAGCATGTCGACATCCCCCTACCTAGTATGTCGACATGGTTATGTTGCAAAATGAACAGCAACACTAATAAGTGTTGCGAATTTTCAGCATTTCAAATTACTTTATATTTATGGATTTTTGTGATTCGGTTAATGTCAATGGTTGATGATCTTCAAGTATAATTGCCAAGAGATCTTTAATAAGATATTCTAAGGTTCAACCAACTCCTCATCACTTCAAACACCTTTATCCTTCAGCATTCTTCTCTAATTTGGTTTTGTTCTTCAATTGCTCTGATTAACCTTCTTCTAAAATTCATTTGCTTCCATTGTATTCTTGATTATCTCTGTAAATGTCTCCATAATATATCTGATATGACTGCATAACTCGGAGATACGTTAGTAGTAATATTTATGTGGTTGTTATCATCAAAATCAATACCTAGGGTATTAACAATCTCCCCCTTTTTGATGATGACAACCATATAAATATTTGAGAGATAAAATATAATATTTTTATATTTGACTCCCCCTAACTCTATGCACTCCCCCTATCATTTTGCCTAGTATATTTATACCTTTTCTCCCCCTTTGTCATCAACAAAAAGGGTAAAAATGAGTCGCTTAAATCATTGCTAGACAACATGTAGAGTTTGTATATAGAGATAAATACATATAAATAAAACACTTGAGCGGAAACCAAATCAATTCAAAACATGAAATAAACTTATCAAATAATAAGATGAGTTTTAGAGTTACCGACTTTGCCGATGCCAATAACCAATCCTTTTCATATTTATCCAAAGTTCAATAGATTTCTTGTCATATGCTTTGAGCATCCGCTATCTGGTATATATTGTTTGGTACCTGAAAAATTATAAAATATGCACACTAGTACCCTTTTTATTTTGGGGTCCATGGTGTTAAATTTTGGGATGCCAAACCCATAAAGAGTTTGAATGTCCTCTCAAAATATAATCATTAGATGAATGAACCTTATTAATAAAATTATCAATATATTTTTCTTTTTCAGTATCATCCAACCTTTTGGAATCCATAAATTAATGAATCTATTTGGAGGTTTTAACTTTAGTTTCCTAGGTTTTGGTTTGAACTTGGTAGCCTTAACAAACTTAGTATTTTGAATACTATTTTTCTTTGATTTAGCCTTAGGGGTGTATCCAAGTCCATGTTTATTCCTAGTGTGTTTAGATGCAGATAATAATTTTTCTAGATTATCCTTCCCTTTGTTAAATTTATCAACATCAGTTTTCATTTTGTCAAAATCCTTATTACGGTTAAGAATAACATTGTCTAGAGATGTTATTTTGTCATTCAGATCAGTGATCTATGACTTCATTGAAAGATTTTCTGATTTTAAGGATTCATTTTCACTTTTTAGTTTTTCAAAACTTCCAAGTGTCAAATCCTTTTCATCATTATACCTATTAAGTCTTTCAATTTCATCTTCTAGACATTGTTTTTCTTCAATTAACCTTTCATTAAATATTTTTAATCTATCTATCTCTGCCAAACTATTGTTGTACTCTTTCCTAAGTATTTTATATCCCTGATTCATATCATTCAAAACATTAGTAATTTCTTTATTAAAATTTCATACCTGGTCATCCTTTGCCATGAAGCACATGTTGGCATTTTCTATTTCTGAATCACTATCACTTGATGATGTATCTGAATCATCCCATTTTGCGTTGAATGCCTTTTTCCTCTCCTTATTGAAAGTGTTTGACTTTGATTTCATCAGTTTGGGACAGTCTCTTTTCAAATGACCGGGTTTATCACATTCGAAACACTTAACAACATTTCTATTTCTAGAATTATTGTTGTTAGTTTTTTGAAGTATGTTTGTTATCCAATACTTCAAGAATTTCTTGAACTTCTTGGTCATAAACTCGATATCATCATCAATAGCATCATCATTTGGTTCATCTGTGTCGATCATAGCATTGAGTGCTAGTGATTTCTTCTCATTTGCCTGATTCTCTTTTCTAATCTGCAACTTTACTTCATAAGACATTAGGTTACCAATTAAATCTTCTAATTTCATAATACCAATATCATTGGCTTCTTCAATTGCCAGAATCTTCTGATCCCATTCACTAGGAAGTGAATTCAAGATCTTTCTGACTTGGTCTTCTTCAGTAATTTTCTTTCCTAATGATATTAAGGCATGTACTATATCTTGAAATCTAGAATACATATCAGAAATAGACTCATTTGGTTTCATTTGAAAGAGTTGAAACTGGTTAGTTAGCATAGATATCTTTGTTTGTTTTACTTTACTGGTGCCTTCATGTGTGACTTGCAGTGTTCTCCAAATTTCATATGCAGAATTACAAATAGACACTCGATTAAATTCATTTATATCTAAGGAGCAAAATAAAATGTTCATGGCCTTAGAGTTATTAAGTGCTTGTGTCTTTTGGTCTAGTGTCCATTTTGAATATTCAGTTTGAGGCTCTATGTACTCTATTTGGGTAATGTTCCAAATATCCAAACCATTAGACTGCAAATAACATTTCATCCTACAAGCCCAATATGCATAAATACTGTGACGCCCCACCTCTATACCCACGCTAACCAAGAACACTACGATGTAGTGCTGTCAATTAGCGCGGAGAATAAGGCTGTGGAGGAGCGACCATCCATGTAACTTCTTTGTGCGAGCACCGATACGTCAGATAGAATAGAATGCATATCTTTTAAGGAGGAAATCCGACATACCGATACAAACACAAAGCTATCACACGGTGGCTATATATAATCTTCGGAAAACAAACATAGAAATAATCATAACATAAATCAGTCACAGACATCTATATCACAAAGGCGGAAGAAGATTGAATAAATATATAACACATGAAAGTGTACATCAGAGTAGTGGTCAGAAAGATCCACGATAATACAAAAGAATAGCATCACGTGCTATACAAAAGAATAAGTACACAACATAGGGTCTATATCTCAAAGGTGTACATCCAAAAACTACAAATCTATGTAGTTAGCCAAAAGTCAGAAATATCCTGAAGAGAAGTCAAGCAGAAGCACCTGTAACATCTCGGTCTGACCCGAGTATTATTTATAAGAAAATAATAAACGGATCAGTCTAACTATAAATATCAGATGATATGGTATAAAGTAAATGGCATGACATGAACATGAAATAACTATTACGACATACTACTATAAGTATGTAAATGAAAATCAACAAAAGATTAATCAATATCACAAGAATCTTCTCAAAGATAAGGTAGGGTATCATACCCTAAACTTGTATTCATAACAAGTCAATAACACATGAATTCACCAATGCACAAAAACTGATATCATATCAATGAAAATCATGAAAATTGGTGAAGCACAAAATTCCAGAAATCATCATCAGAAATCCAGAAAACACATTAAAAAAAAGGGGGAGGCCTAACACATGAATGGGAGCATGAAAACTCACCTACGCGTAAACACATGACGAGAAGCTATCTCATGGAAGCTATCCATTAAATTTTCACACAGGAATGGCCCGAAGACCGTAGGGTGCTACCCTAGAAATGTGATGGCGAAACATCACATGATCGGGGTATAGTCTCCCACGTAGACAAAGAGACATCGCTCAATCGCTAGTCTAAATCACAAAAATGATCGTCATGATCATAAGGAAGTGTCAATCACACCAAGCTAGTAAATATATGAGTTTAGCTTCATGTCCCATAACCACTTGCTTAACTTAAATATTTACGAACAAGCTGTAAATCTTCACTAGGAAATTGTCACAAAAAGGGTTCAATCGAACAAGTCCAAGAGCTAACCGACGAAGTGAACGCAAGCGTTTCATACCACCCGTTTTACTAAGTCGTTTAAGTCGATTTCTCATTCGAGTGAAGTAAAGGCTTGTATATACTTGTAGATTGAAAATCGGTTTGAGAAAACGAACTTTTGATATTTAAAATAGTGTTGAAATCGCTTTGATGAAAGAGTTTTGATATTTACTATTAGTATTGAAACCTTCATATATCTTTAAAGTGACAAGTCGTAAAACGATGGTAGAAACAAATCAATTCACGTTCGAAGACGTGAGTAAAGTCCAAAGAAGTCAGTCCCAAAACCATCAAAGTAGAAATTCTGACAAATGTTTTTCAGATGAGATTGCCTACGCAGAGTAATACGGGGTTCGACCTGCCCGGTCAGGTCGCGGGGGTCCGGGGGGCAGCGCCCCGTCAAAACGGTACGACTTAGTGAAGACAAGCAACCTAAGTTTAAAAAGGCGGGCGACTTAACAAAGTGGCCGATAATAAATGATAACAACAAAAAGGGAATCAACCCGATTTGATTAGAGTTGGATATTCAAGCTAAAAAAACAACTAGGCAAAACACAGCAGATTCAGACGTCTGAGATCAAGAATTCAGACGTCTGAATCTGGAAAATATACTATTTTCCAGAACAGAATTCAGACGTCTGAATCCTAGATTTCAGACGTCTGAAATAGGCACTTTTTAGCCTATTCCTTTTCTGGTTCAAAACGAACCAATTAAGACGTCTGAAATTTTGATTCAGACGTCTGAATGCTGGGAGAAGAAAATTCCCAGTATTCCATTCAATCGTCTGAACCATACGTTCAGACGGCTGAAACTGTTATTCAGGGCATTCCCTGAACCTAGGCCAAAAAATGGCCAAACGACATCGATAACGATCGGTCGAGCCACAACGACTCAGGAATTGCACAAGGATAAGTGTTTGGAATTCATACCTAACAATCGAAGATAATTATTGACTTAGATGTGAGATAAAAATCTCACCTTTATGCACAAGAACTAGAATGAAGAAGCTATAGAGCAATGGCAATGACAATCTCTCTTCAATCCCAGCTCAACAAGCTTGATTTTAAGCTAAAAATAGAAACATTTCCTAAATTAGGTTTAGGGATTTCTGAAATTGATAGGAGAGTGAGTTGGGGAAGAAGAAGAGGAGACTTACCAAAGCTTCTTCTATTGATTTGGAGCTAGAACTTGATTTGTAGATGGAAACTAGGGTTTTAGAATTTTAATTTCCCATTCCACTCACCATTAATCTCTTTAGAACTGAAATGAAGAGGAGGAGGGAGTGAATGAAGAGGGGGTTTCAGTTTGGAGTGTTAAGTCAAAACATAGGGCTGAACCAAACCCAACCCAAAGTGAAAAATGGTCAAATTTTTGACTAGCCCCAAACATATCAAAGTTTATACTCAAAAAGATCGCAAACGACATTTTGAACTCAATGGAAGTGGTCTCGAGTCCTAATTCGATTGTTTGCAAAAAGTAGCTTTTTGGACCAAAATCCGATTAACGAAATAATATTTAAATAAAATATTTAAATGATAAATTGATAAATATGTGGGTTGTTACAAATACTGCCATCAAATAGAGGGGGTCTAGTGGTAGATTGCCCTTCTACAAAGGTGTTAAAAAAAGTGTTACTAGTGTCATTAGCCATTTATACTTTTCAAAAACCAAGTTATGAATTTTTGAAAACCAATGCTCTGATACCAATTGTTGGAAACAAGGGTGGCTACAACACAATGTTGGATCTTAAGGCTATTCAGACACTAGAAGTGGTGAAATGTGTATTAACTACTTACTTATGAATATAAAGAAGTAATCAAAGAATAAGTAAGTAATAAAGTAAAATGCAGTAATGTAAATAACACCCGGATTTTTATACTGGTTCGGATTAACCAATCCTACATCCAGTCCTGCACTATATCATGCAGAATTCCACTACAATCGCTTGCTTTCCACGGGTGGCAAGAACACCTTTACAATCTTGGTTTCACGGGCTACAAGACACACCCTCTTGATTTTACAGGCTACAAGAACACCTTCTCCTTATCACCAACAATAAAGTATGGCAAGTAGTCGTATCTTCAATACAGATTCTTGCAGATTCATTACAATGATCCTATAGACCTCCAATGGCAATATATCTTTGAATTCTTTGAGGAATAGGATGAAATCAGAGAGAGAATGATGTGAATTCAAGTACAACTCTCTGATATTGTGTGGCTTGCAAATCAGTGAAGAATTGGAGTGAAATAGTATCGATTTGCAAGGAAATTTAAAGAGTATGCCATGGATTTCTTTTGCAAATGTAAGGAGTAAGAGAAAATGAGAATTCTTTTTTTTTTAAATTCGTTTTCAGAGACCTTTATATAGTGGTTGAAGAGACATGTCTTTTGGTGAAGAGGTGGAGGGAAATGTCTCTTCATTTGAAATTTGAAATTTGAAATTCTGAAAAACGGCTAGCATGTCGACATCCCCCTACCTAGTATGTCGACATGGGTATGTTGCAAAATGAACAGCAACACTAATAAGTGTTGCGAATTTTCAGCATTTCAAATTACTATATTTATGGATTTTTGTGATTCGGTTGAGGTCAATGGTTGATGATCTTCAAGTATAATTGCCAAGAGATCTTTAACAAGATATTCTAAGGTTCAACCAACTCCTCATCACTTCAAACACCTTTATCCTTCAGCATTCTTCTCTAATTTGGTTTTGTTCTTCAATTGCTCTGATTAACCTTCTTCTAAAATTCATTTGATATTCTTGATTATCTCTGTAAATGTCTCCATAATATATCTGATATGACTGCATAACTCAGAGATACGTTAGTAGTAATATTTATGTGGTTGTTATCATCAAAATCAATACTTAGGGTATTAACATACTATTGTAGATAGGATGGTATTTGTAGGGGTTAGAGAGCATTTGAGCCAGAGCCACTTTACCAAAAACCTATCGTCATCATGTAGAGGTCGCTCAGGAAGTTTGGGGGTGTTTAGAGCTAACTTTTCGATCGCTACCAATCTGAAAAGTTGTGAAATTTTTGAGTCTTTTCAATTTGGTTGTCTTCATATCCCATGATTGAGTGCCTTGTTCGATTATCAAGTCGTTTGGAGTTAGTTTGACATCCATCTTCATAGATCATCCAATCTATCCCTTCATAGAAGATCCATCCATAACTCACTCAATGCTTAACCAAATGACATGAAACTTCATACATGCAATATAAATGAGTAGGAGAACCTCCAAATCAGATCTCATGAGGATCAGTATTTGGATCGACGATGATCCAATTGAGTCGGATCGGCGGTGATCCAAACCCTTAGCTTATTTTTGAATCTTCTTTTGGGTCATAGGAGATCCAACCATAACTCACTCAATACTTAACCAAATGACACGAAACTTTATACATGTAATGTACATGAGTACGAGAGCCTCCAAATCGGATCTCATGAGTTGGTGCCCATCCTAGGTGGGTTGGACCTGATTTGTCAAACTAGCTCAATTTGGAGGAGAACCGTTGATAACTTACTCAATACTTACCAGAATCAGATGAAACTTTGCAGGTAGCTTCTAGAGAATGTGTGGGACCTACATTATGGTTCTCAAGTAGTGGGGCCAAACCTGGGTGGATCGAGAGATCCGATGTGTTTGGATCGGTGTCGATCCAAATTGGCTTGGCCAAATGACTTAACTTTTGGTGTGAGCCCTCTTTTCTGTCTTCTAAGTTTTCCTTCCAAATTTCAAGTCTCCGAATCATTATGAGTTTTGTAGGTCCATTTTAAGTTGCTCCGGTCCAAAAGTGGGTAGGTATTTGAATGAGTCTTCACTTCTTGAACTAGGTTGCTTGTAATGTTACCGAACTTGATAGGTGAGCTTAGTAGAGGTATAACGTGTAATGCAAGTGGTTAGAAGGAACCACGATCCAACATTTCAGATCTGTATCAATCCGAATAGTTAGCGTAATCCTAGGCCAAACTTCTTATGTTTCTTTGTCTTGTGCTTTTAGGCCTTTGGGTCAAGTTTCAAGTTGATCTAACTTAATCCGAATGTATTAAATCCTTTTGAGTTCTGTTGGGTTAAAAACCCAGCTAACACTTGCTCCCCAAAGTACGCCTTTTGAATGAAAGGTGTGCTTTGCTCCAGAATAAGTTCCAGTAATGAGTCATTGATTGTTAAGCTTTCCAGCTGCTTTAGCCTTGGTGAACCATTCAGTTCCTTTGGATTCTTTTGCCAAGCACAAGTCATTCCAAAACTTTTATAGCCTAAGACTCTGGACTCTACCTAACTGTAATCTATACATCACAATCATTCCGGTTTCATTCAGATTTATTACATCACGTGTCTCTAATTACATTACACATCTCTTATCATCCCATGTTCATTTGGGATTTACATCATTACCACTCAGATTTAATTCAGAGTTATAATATCATATATCAAAATCACATCATATATCGAAATCATAGCATATCACATTATATATCAAAATCATCTTGTGTTCATCCTTTTTATTCTATTTATAAGGCATTCAAATCCTTTTTGCAAAATCAAACCTATTTTAAAGTTCGATCTCTCCGGACCTTTTAATTTTAATGCACGATATCTTCGGATCGTTTAATGTTTAGTTTAGGGGATGATCTCTCTAGGTCGTTTATTGTTTCAGTTCAGGGGGATGATCTCTCCGGATCATTTGCTTAATACGTTAAGGGGGATTAAGTAAGCCCATCCACTCACTCTCCGATGAGGGGACTTACTTCTTGCGCTTTGGTCACGTCTCTCCGGTCGGGACTCTATAGCATTCGATGACGTACAAGTCCATCCACTCGCTCTTCGACAAGGGAAATTGCACCTTGCACTCCGATCCCGTCTCTTCGGTCGGGACTCTATGGTATTCAAAATCAGTCATCACAATACCTATGGATTTTACAAAATTCAAATTTCAAATCAAAGCAAATAAGCAAAAATCCTGAACTTTTATGCCAAACATCCGACTCAGAGCGTGGCAAGGGTCTAATCTAGGTTTTGTGCACGTCCAAGAGGTCTGAAATTATTATCCTAAGCAATCATCCTAGATATCCGACTCAGAGTGCAACTACGAATCAATCTTGGTTTAGCACACCTCTGAGCGGTCTGGGGTCATTGTTTTCCTAAATAGTCATCTTAGGCATCCGACTCGGAGCATGCCTAGGGACCGTTTGGGATCCCATAAACATGTAAGCGGCCTGAGGTTATTGAAGATAGAAAAGTAGAAGGTAGAGAGTAAGGGGTGAACCTGCCCTTTGTTCCTACCGTGGGCTTCTGGTTTTGGCTCATGCGGTCATGTATTCGTACGTTGGTTTGTTACTCTAGCTCCAGCATTACTCGTTCTAGGTATTAGAGCTCATCCTAGATCCAAATCTATCGTGCCCCTAATCACCTGGGCATTGTTTCAGTTTGTTTTGATCTAACTCTAAATTCTTCTGCATTGTGTCCTATTGTTGATTCCAGCATTGCCCCCAAGTATCGGTTGCTCCAGGCGTGGGGGCAAGACACCATCTTATTCTAATCCAACTCCAACAGCTCCTATGTTGTTCCTTGGAGTTTGATTCCTATTCCCTACAGATCTAGCCATCCCTTGCTGCTCCATCCTCTGGAAGAAGCCTTCCATCATCGCATGTTGTCTAGCAAAGATCTCATCCTACATCTCTTTCATCATCCTTTCCATCTCCTCTCTAATCACATAGTTGGGTTGATGAGAAGTTGAGGACACCTCCTGGCTGCCCCCAGACTCTGGTTGACTTGCTACAGCTCTAGGTCTAGTATTAGGCCTACTCATCTTCTCTAAATCTTAGATACAAACTTCAATTCTTCGGATCTCGTTCAAGGTTCTCAGTGAAAGCACCAAAATGTTAACCCAAAAAATGGATCAACACCCTGGTTTGAGTGTGAAAGTACCAACCCTATTTATCAAGGCAAATAAAGTAGAAAAAGCAATAGTAAATAGCAGAAAAGGTAAAGAGACAAGAGATATTTAAAGTGGTTCGGCCGTTAATGAAGCCTACGTCCACTTTATAGATTCTTTTGTTGATCAAATGCTATTACAAAGGAGTTTAGATTACAATATAATTCTCCTTTCCTAGATTAAATCAAGCCAGCTTTGTTTA
Source organism: Allium fistulosum (assembly GCA_030737815.1). Lineage (NCBI taxonomy): Eukaryota > Viridiplantae > Streptophyta > Magnoliopsida > Asparagales > Amaryllidaceae > Allium > Allium fistulosum. The sequence goes on from CM060904.1 coordinate 1,138,174,300, forward strand.
GGACAAAAGGAGGATCTCAATTGTCCCTTCATGGTTGTTGTGTAGGAGAAAAGAGTGAAGAAATAATGGCAGAGCTTTAGCAGAGATCAGATCCCCTCTTCTATTGTAGATAGGATTGTATTTATAGGGGTTAGAGAGCATTTGGACCAGAGCCACTTTACCAAAAGCATGTAGTCATCATGCAGAGGTCGCTCAGGAAGTTTGGGGATGTTTGGAGCTAACTTTTCGGATCGGTACCGATCCAAAAAATTGTGCAATTTTTAAGTCTTCTTAATTTGGTTGTCCGTCTATACCATAATTGAGTGCCTTGTCCGAATATCAAGTCGTTGGAGTTAGTTTGATCATCCATATTCATAGATCATCCAATCCATCCCTTCGTAGAAGATCCGTCCATAACTCACTCAATACTTAACCAAATAACGTGAAACTTCATACATGTAATATACATAAATTAAGAGAACCTCCAAATTGGATCTCATGAGGATCCGAGCTAAGTATTTGGATCGGTGATGATCTAATTGAGTCGGATCGGCGATGATCAAAACCCTTAGCTTATTTCTGAATCTTCTTCTGGGTTGTAAGAGACCCAACCATAACTCACTCAATACTTAGCCAAACAACATGAAACTTCATACATCCAATGTACACGAGTAGGAGAGCCTTCAAATTGGATCTCATGAGGTGGGGCCCATCCTAGATGGGTCGGACCTGATCCATCAAACTACCTCAATTTGGAGGAGATCCATCCAGAACTTGCTCAATACTTACCGGAATCAGATGAAACTTTGCAAATAGCTTCTAGAGAATGTGTGGGACCTACATTATGGACCGCAAGTAGTGGGGCCCAGCCTAGGTGGATTGAATGATCCGATGAGTTTGGATTGGTGCCGATCCAAATTGGCTTAGGAAAATGACATCATTTTTGGTTTAAGCCTTCTTTTTTGCCTTCTAGGTGTCCCCACTAAATTTCAAGTCAATCCGAGTCCGTATGAGTTCTGTAGGTCCATTTTAAGTTGCTTCGGTCCAAAAGTGGGTTGGTATTTAAATGAGTCTTTACTTCTCGAACTAGGTTGCTTGGAATATTACCAAACTTGATAGGTGAGCTTAGTAGAGGCGTACAAGTGTAATGCAATTGGTTAAAAGGAACCACGAGCCAACATTTCAGATCGGTACCAAATCAATTCGATCGGATTGATACCGGTCTGAATAGTTAGCGTAACTCTGGGCCAAACTTCTTTTGTTTCTTTGTCTTGTGCTTTTAGACCTTCGGGTCAAGTTTTGAGTCATTCTAATTTAATCCGAATTTATTAGCTCCTTTAGAATTCTGTTGGACTAAAAACACATTTAACAAGTATCTTCATTTGATCTTCAATGCAAGGGTTGCTCCATACTAATCCTAGGGATGATTCCCGACAGGATATGGTAGGAGAGTTCCTTTTATTTGTCCTGTTCCTAGACAGCTTGAATGGACCAATGTCTGACGTTGCATTTCTAATCACATTGATTGATCTCTATAAACGTATCATCTGTTTAGTGGCGGAGAAGGCATCTTCTCTTAGCTTAACATCCTTTCCTGAGACATACGAGCTCAGGAGTTACATGTTTATAGAAATCAGTTGTGTGATCATGGAATGGCAGTGTGGCATTCAAAGAAGAATGTGCTATGTGAAAGGTAATCGTTACCACGGGCCTCATCATCTGGAAATCTCGAAAATGGCTTAAACAGGGCATGCCGTGAGGTTATATGGGTCACGCCCATAAGGGTATGGTCATCACCCTTCTAAATTACTCTTTATATGTCGAGTATGTTGTGTATGTTGTGGCTATGGATATGTCGGTTACGACCGAAGTGATGTCATATTTGGTTCCATCCGCCACCAAGTTGGGTCTACGGGTAGGTCGGTCTTGCTAGGTGTAGATGTTTCAAAAGTCATTGATCCTCGGTACATACCTCTAGAGGTATACTGTATGAAAGGTAGTTCCTTACCTGCCATCATATGAAAATCCATTCTCCAATAAGTGCCTTCGGATTTAATTGTAGAACCTACTTTGTAGCTAGTTAGCTGGAACTTAATCAACATAACAATTTCGGCTAAGGCTCGTAAGTTTATTTGAAAATTATTTTCAAAAGAATGTCATTAAAAATAATATTCCCAGATTTTGCATAGAAAATGTTTTGGTTATCACAAAGTAAAAACATGTTCCGTGTTTTGTGCGGCATGGTCTTATGAGATACCTTTTGTTTTCAAAAACTCAAATTTTGAGTTTCCCACACCAGTCCCATGACTGACCCGAAGTATATTTCTTTCCCCTTAAACTCAGGGTGCCCTATTTTTCCTATAGTCTAATAGTCGGGTTTAGTTGGAAGAAATCTGGAAGAGCTCGTAGCATGGAGTTCGAAGATTCTTCAATAGACTATATCACCACACTTTTTCACTATTGTATTCTACATTTGTAAGGACATATATTTATAACTGTCCATGTTTAAATCTGATAAATGTACTTAAATTTCCCACTGTAAAGATTATATGTTAAAATAATATATGTTATTCCATTCATATGAGATTCTATTCCATCTTATTTTCTTTGTATTCCATAATAATCCGCCTCTTCGGCACTTGGAATTGTGGCACGTGAATACCGAGGATGTATTAGTGTTGATTTTTTAGGGTTGAGGAGGCAAGTCGTCGCATTTGGTATCAGAGCTTAGGTCGAATGAACACCTGAGCCTGATAAGGGCATCCGAGATAAGGTTAGTAATACCATAGGATGAGTTACTCATTAGAGATAGGGTTAGTAACACCCTAGAATGAGTTGAGAGTATTATATAAGAGCGCATATTTGTTAATGATATATACAGATGATTTTGTTTTGAAATTATGGTAAATGAAATAATTTTACCTAGGATTACATTTTGAATAAAAAGGATATCTTTGAAAATTTAGTAATGAATGATTAAAATCAAGTTATAAACTAAGTATAAACATCTTATGATTAGAATTTCATAGTTTGACTATAAGATGTTTATAATGACACTGAAAGGATAAATAAGAATGAAACCTAGATGAGTTGAGGAATGTACAGAAGATAAGAATTTTTGAAAAAGTGTTTACAAAAGATTTGATATAGTATATTTGGAATGTTTTCTTGACAAAGGATTTCAGAACGGATTTTGAAGGAGATAAAACATTTTAATAGAAATTTCAGTTTTTTTCCAAAGATTGGTCTGGAGGAAAAATAACACCAAGTGCTTGGAAAATCCTTTCCCTTAAAAAGATTATAGTTAAGGCCGATTTATATTAGGAAATGCCTAAGTAAATAAGATATTAATAACATGGCATTAGAATGAGCTAGAATAAGTAAAATGCTTAGTGCCCATATCTAAGCGGTTGCATTTACATTTCTAGAACCATATGGAAGAAAGTATTCCAAGGGTAAGTCATCACGAGCAAATTGGGGATAAAAGGATAATATCATTATCCTCTCAAGTGATGAGGAAGAACCATCGAAGTAGTCACCGAGCAATGTTTGGCCTCGGATTGATGAGGAGTGTCTCATGTACACTAAAAGGGATTAAGGCAGGTACCTAATGGCGAAAATGCTTATGCCACCCGCTACTCCGAAAATGATCGTTATATCTAGCGATGATAAGTTTGCATGAGTCTTAGAAGGAATATGGATAACATATCTGGTCTGTTCTAAATTGGAACCCATAGCAGAATTGGAGCCTATGGAGGAGGAATCCGAACCTATGGAGGAGGAATCATAACCTATGGAGGACCAAAAAACCATAATATTAGACCATAGTAGCGTAGACAACGATGTGATTTGGAAAATGGAAGGAGAACACGTTATCTTGTGAGAAGAATCATCTAGTTCTTACATCAACTGGGATGAAATGAAAGGAGACAATAAGGAAATATATGAGGAAGAAGCTGAAGTGTTTCAAAACTCTTGGGAGGTTGAGATGCAAGGACTTGAAGAAATAGCTGAAGGTGAAGTAATGCAGGAAGTGCCTATTGGTCTCGGTCACATTCCACAGATCTAGCCATGGCTACCTTATACTGAAGAAGAGATGCAGCAATTGGAAGATGGAAATGATGCGGATGAAGAGCATGAGAGTGATGAAGAAGGGATTAGAGAATTTATGATAGATTTCAGATATTGGAGCACCCCATCGGCCTCCGATTCAAAAGAATGAGTAAGATGATGAGTATAATGGTTGAAGGTAGTTTTCTATCTATCTATTTAATATATTTATATATATCTTATGTATGATGTTAATGAGATGTTAAGCTGGTGGGTGATGTATAGTATTAGTGTTATGTGTCCTACTATAGGAGTTGTATGCTTTAGGTATGACCTATGTCAGAAAAACGGAACGTTAATGTAAATTATGAAGTGTATAATATAAATAATGCTATTTTGTTCTCAACCTCACTCATTGCAATTACATAAATCTTCCAAATGAATCAATGAGAGTTCTTGATTAAAGAAGCAAAATTTAAGTGGAAAATCTTCTTTTGAACTTGAAATGGAATTTTGCTAAACAATTTGAAAAAGATATATTTATATTTACATGTAAAGTAAGTTTTGGTTAATAAAGAGGTATTAATTAACTAAGTTTTGACTAACAAAGAAGTTTTATTTAATACAAAAATATTACAATTAATATTGATTTAAAAGAAGTTAAAGATAATAGAAGAGGTTTATTATAATAAAGGGTAAGTTATCTTTTAACTTGAATGATTTCTTGGAAAGATTAGTATATATAAAGAGTGTTGATTATTTCGTTGGATGATTGTCTGACGTTGCATTTCTAATCTCATTGATTGATCTCTATTAACGTATCATTTGTTTAGTGGCGGAGAAGGCAACTTCTCTTAGCTTAACACCCTTTCCTGAGACATACGAGCTCAGGAGTTATACGTTTGTAGAAATAAGTTGTGTGATCATGGAATGACAATGTGACATTCAAAGTAGAATGTGCTATGTGAAAGGTAATCATTACCTCAGGCCTCATCACCCGGAAATGGCTTAACTAAGGCATGTCGTGAGGCTATGTGGGTCGTGCCCATAAGGGTATGGTCATCACTCTTCTAGATTACTCTCTATATGTCGAGCATGTTGTGTATGCTATGGCCACGGATAGGTCGGTTACGACCGGGGTGATGTCATATTCGATTCTATCTACCACCAAGTTGGGTCTGCAGGTTGGTCGGTCTTGCCAGGTGCAGAGGTTTTAAAAGCCGTTGGTCCTCGGTACATCCCTCTAGAGGCATACTGTACGAAAGGTAGTTCCTTACCTGCCATCGTATGGAAATCCATTCTCCAATAAGTGCCTTCGAATTTGATTATAGAACCTACATTGTAGCTAATATGCTGGAATTTAATCAATGTAGCAATTTCAGCTAAGATACATAAGTTTATTTGAAAAGTATTTTCAAAAGAATGTCATTAAAAATTATTCCTAGATTTTGTATAGTAAATGTTTTTGTTATAATAAGGTAAAAACCATTCCATGTTTATATGCGGTGTGGTCTTATGAGATACCTTTTTTTTCAAACACTCATATTTTGAGTTTCTCACACTAGTCATATGACTGACCCGGAGTTTATTTTCTTTCACCTTAAACTCTGGATGCCCTATTTTTCCGACAGCCTAGTAGTCAGGTTTAGTTGGAAGAAATATAAAAGAGCTTGGAGCATGGAGTTAGAAGATTCTTTGGTAGACTATTACCTTTTTTCACCACACCTGTGTACTATTGTATTCCACATTTGTAAGGACAGATATTTATAGCTGTCCATATTTAACTTTGATAAATGTATTTAAAATTTCCATTGTAAAGATTATATGTTGAAATAATATATGTTATTCATTTATGTGAGATTCTATTATATCTTTATTTTCTTTGTACTCCATGATAATCTGCCTCTTCGACACTCGGATTTGCAGCATGTGGATACCGAGGATGTATTAGTGTCGAATCCTAAGTGTCGAGGAGACGGATTGTCACAGATTGGTTGATTATACAATTGAATGATGAATTATTGGATTTATTATGAAATTATTTAATAGGTTTTAAGAATGAAAAACCTAGTTTGTGACATCCATTCGACTTGAAATTTTGATATGATATTAGCAACCTTATTTTAGAAGTGGGTTTTTAATTTCAGAATTTTCCAATCAAGTATGAATATTTTATGAATTTCTTAGGTGAAGAAAATGGTTTGTTTTGGGTTTTAATTATTAAAAATAATTAAATAATATTTTTGATCTCAAAATTTTTATATAGTAAAAATACGATAAATCTGATTTATTGTGAATTTTGGGGATTTTTCCCAAGTTTTTACGAATTATTAAGAATTTATTAAGCTAGAAAAGCTTAATAATTACATGGTTTGCAAATTAGTTTGAGAATGTGAAATCTGATCTATAGTAGTTTTCTAAAAATGATTTGATAAAGAAGGTTATTATCCAATAAGAGTTTGACAAAGATTGGGAGTTGGTAAAAAGAAATTACTTTATATAGAAAATTTACCCTTTATAATAATTACAGGAATTGCCATTGCCTCATTGATGTTGCGACCCATCTATGTCACACTTAATCTTTTTGACGTCAACCAATGGCGATGCATATGATATCATCCCAGGTTGGTATGCAATGAATCAACGTTGGTTGAGTGGAAAGTATAGCTCCGATCTCGAAATTGATGCTTGTGACGTTGGTTATCCTGCATGTTTCAATGTCGCATATCAACATCGCATATCATCGCTTATCTATGTCGGCATTAATAAAGCCGCTAGTTTTCAATATCAACTTCTTATGATTTCAATGTCGCATGTAGTCTATGCTGCTAGTTTACCTTTTCAACATTAATTATACTATGGTTGTAGTGCCGCTATTATTACTTTTGACATTGGTTTTATACAGCAATACTGCTGCTATTTTCTTATGCCATAGTGTTTGGCCATAATTCCGCTATAGGCTATTTTCAACATTGACTATTTTACGACGATAATGCTGCCTGGTCATGACTACGATGTTATTTTAATAAGGCCATAAGCCTATATTTTACGCAAACCAAACTTTATATTCTTTGCTTTGGCAACCTATATATGCAACATAAATGATTTTTGTCCCATGGCCTTATGTTTTATAAATCAGATGCTTTAACATGATTTCGATTCAAAGGGGTGCGATAACCCATAGAGGCTATATCAATGTCGCACTTTAGCAATCTGATAGTTTTATTATGTATGGCTTCATAGCCTAAGGTTTTGAGGTGCAACAACCTCTAAGTGATTTTGAAATCCATTAATGTTCTTTTATAAAGCATATATCTTGGCATAATATTTTGGATAAGGTAAAGGGCTATAGTTTCCTTGTTTTAAATTATGATTTCAAGCGTTAAATCAACTATAAAGGTTTATGTTTTCAAGGAAATAAAAAGGTATTTAACCCAAGAATTTTACTGGAAAGATTTTTCTTATCAGATGGGACTGGTATAGGATTGTGCCCTATACTTCAACTACTAGCCCCCAGTTGATATTAGTCCATAAATCCAGTGCATAGGGCTTCTTCAAGGGTAAGACTAAAAGTAGGTTTATGCATAGAAAGGAATATTCAAAGATGAGGTAGGTTATTGGTTGGCCTGCAAAACTGTTAAGATCAGAGGGACCTTAGGAATAGTAGTTTCGGACAGACCGTCCAATTTACCTCTAACAGTAAGTTGGAGAATTTGATATATCTGGTAGGCCCGAGTAGCCATATAGGTTTGTAGTTACCTTGATAAAACTATGATGTTGGGACAGGTAGTCCATTTATTTAGACATATTAGTCATGATTACCCAGGTTGCATGCATATGATTGTTTATATCGTCCAATTTAACCATTGTGGTTGCAGGAGCTTGATTTATGAAAGACATATTTTTAGAGTATACTAGTGAGGGGATAACCTGTTCCTTTCGTGGGCAAGATCTCAGTAGATATCTATTAATCGAGATGACATTATTATTCACACTAGACTTATTGTCTGACCCGATGTTTTTGTTTTTCCCCTTAAACTCTCAGTTACTCATTTGAGTAGATCGAAGTAAGGTTTTCAGGTTTGACGAATAAAGCTTCCGAAGACGTACAAGAGGCAGAGCTAGCTGTATATGAGTCTATTTATGTCTGCTATGTTATCATTTTGTTTGAATGTGTGTAATAGAAGTAGCTGTATCTGTCTAGTAGCAAACTCTGATCAACCAAGGGGGCATCTGCATATGTCGCTCTTGGAGTATTTTGTAAAAATTATAGTTTATCCGAACCTAGGCAACATTTGGGACTATGTAATGAATATGGAAACTTATTAATGATGAAATCCATGTTTTGAAAAAATTTCATATTCCTGTGCTTTGATATTAATGAAACTATCAACTGATCTCATTTTGTCATCGGAGACTGTAGCATCGGCAGTGCTTATGTTCAAGCCTTGGAATGGGGAATGTTACAACTTGATATCGGAATAAAGGTTTATGTTAAAACAAAAGAATTTTCAATTTAAAAGAGTTTTTAAAATATAACCCAAATGAATCAGAGACTAAGATTGGGGTTTGGGATAATGCTATAATAACGTACTTATATTTACTATATATAAGTATATATCTTATCTCTACTCTTCTATCTCTTAGACAACTCTTCCGTATCTTACTGCGGTTTGAATGCAGATTTAAGGAAAGTAAGATACGAAGGTAGGAAATGGAAGAGTGCATCTCAGTGGAGGAAGCATCACAACCGATGGAAATGCCAGTCCCAATAGTAGAAGGAATCTGGGTTAACAAACAACTGTTAATGTGGGTGTTGGAACACCTCCAGTAGACATAGGAGGTATGTATAAGTTCTTTGTCAACATGATGCAAGCTGGAGTTGCAGTTGGATTAGTTGGTGGTAATGCTGGAGGAGAAAATACTGAAGTTCATGTTGTCAACAACTATGTTGTTTTGAGTCAGGATTATGCAAGACTTATAGGAAAGCCATTTATTGGTATGGAGGATGCTATCGAAGTGGAGAATTGGCTGCTTCATTGTGAAAAGCATTTTACCGATTTAGGTTTGAATGACAAGCAGAAGAGGAGATTAGCATCCAAACAGTTATAAGGACTATATTATACCGGTGGAATATTATTATTGTTGGAGTGCCAGAGGAAACTTTGACTTGGGCCTAGTTTAAAAGGAAGTTTCGAGGAGAGGTTCATGTTTGAAATTTCCAAGTTGACTTTGCTTAGGAAGTTTGTTGAGTTAATACAAGGAGACATGACTATGTTGGAGAATGCAACAAGATTTGAGGAGTTATCTAGGTATGGGTATGCTATGGTTGATATTGTGTTTAAGAGAAATGAAAAGTTCATCCGTGGATTAAGGCCAGAGCTTGCAAGGGAGACCTTGTTGCATCTTAGGGATCCAAGTGACGTGGTAGTGGAGATGACTTTGAAGAATGAAGAGATGCTTGCTTTCTTTGGTGGTAACAAAACAGTAGAGATTCAAAGTTGGTGGAATCAGAAAAGGAATTTCTTTTAGCAGAAGGGAGCTTAGAAGGGTGGAGCTACCAAGAAAGGAAAAGCGGATGTTGTGTGTTACAAATTTGACAAGAAGGGATAGTTTACCAATGAGTATCGCTCAGGAGATGGAAAGAAAGTTATTGGGAAGAAGAACATCAAGTGTTTCAACTGTGATCAGATTGGCCATTATAAGAATCAGTGCAAGGAATTAGCTAAGGTTGAGAAAGAAAAAGTGTTTGCTTTGGAACTAGCTACCTTGAGACCCACAGTAGAGGAGAAGGGAAAGGCTGGGATGGGAGGTACGCTTTTTATTCATGGTATACCTGTTAAAATACTATTTGATACTAGTGCATCACATTCATTTATCTCTCATTGTTTGGTAGATAAGCTTAGTTTAGAACCATCATACCTTATTACTTCCTTCAGGGTTGCGAATTCGATAGGAGGGTATGCAACTCTTGGGATGAGATGCGGCCAATTAGAATTTGAATTATTAGGTTATATATTTTCCTGCAGTTTGCATGTGTTTGATTTTGCGGGTTTTGGAATTATATAGGGTATGAATTGGTTAAGCAAGTATGTGTAACTCCCCACCTCTATACTCACAATAACAAAGAGTATTAAAAGAAATACTGTCTGTTATTATGAAGAATAAGGCTGGATAGGAGCGGCCATCCGTAGTTGGCCTTACACTAGTATTGGTTACCTCGATAGGAGTGGTATATATTTTAAATTTTCCATCTCTGATTTATTCACTCCCATCGACATACCCAATTCCAGTATAAAACGAACTACGATGGTTCATAATAGTTTAGGACAATATATATAATACTAACACAGATACAAAAAGATGCGGAACATAGATAACAAAAGTCTCATATATATATATATATAAATATATAACTGATGTCAGTTACAATACATTTGACACAATACATATGACTACAACTGTCGACTCTGGAAGTTATATATACAAGTACATTATCGACTAATATACATGAATACATATCAACCTAATCTGTACACTGACTACTACAAAAACAAAAGACGAAGACCACTTCAAAAGATATGAAAAGACTTCATAGCCCAAACAGCAATCCAAAGCAAGATATCTACAACCTGAAATAACTCGGTCTGACCCGAGTATTACATTCAAAAGAAAATAATACACGGGTCAGTCTAATTCAAACTCAGTATTTAGTGCATAGAAGCAATAATAATCAAATAATCAAATAGACGACAGTCACAATAATTCTCGTCTATCCGACTCTTTTAATAAAGAAATCGGATAACGGTAAAATATAACACTTAACAGTGTTAAACAACAAATCAGCAGAATTAAATTGTCAACAAAGATAAATAAAAAGATCATCACAACAGTGAATACTAACAGCAATCAAAACTGCAGAGGTCAAAGTGAAACCCAACCCAACAAAACAGCGTAAGCAACAAAAATCTAATTATCGATACGATAATTAGAAAACATATAATCTAATTATCTAAAAGATAATTAGATATCAACAAAATCATCAGCTTAAACCAAATCAGATACAACTCAAAATATTGAATTGAACCAACGAAACAATACAACAATCGAAATATCAATTAAATCTGTCAATTCTGCTAGGGCTGCAGTACACGCACGCGTGTACTGCCTCGCCACTATAATAATGCAAGTGAAACACAACCCAAATCAATACCAAACAAGATCAGAGGCAACAAGTGAAATAAGTTCAACATGTCACGAAGCAAAGCACAGGGTAATAGCAAGCTGAAGGTGAGAGCACCAAGGATATGGCACCACAACACACAACAGAAAAAGACGCAGAACAGCCTCACTTGAGAATAATGTCACCGGTGAAGCACAGTGACCAAATGCAAATGAATACAAAGCACCAATGCAATGTATCAGATTCGAGAACAAAGGCAGTGCAACAGTTCAAAATGGCAATCTACAGAGACAAGTGCATCTCTCCTAAATATGCATGAATACTTGCAACAAAAGGGTGCAATACAACATGCAGCTATACACAATGACATAGGACCAGAAGCAATGCAAGTGAGACCAAACCAACAAGAGTTCACAGTGCAAACTAATGCACTAAGCAAGTGGCAACATATAAAGCTTCAACCAAGTGAATATGAAATATATATACAAATGAATGTACATAACAAACTGCACATGGCAAAATGAATCAGAGGTGCAACGGTGAAACGGGACATTGCCAGCCTCTAAAACATCAGACTCGAATACAAAGTAGTGCTACTGGCAACAATGTACTGGCAGGATGAAGACTACACAATACTTAACAATGTAACTGGCAACAAGGCAAATATAACTGAATATTTGTACACTATGCCAACATAACAGCAAGAAGCAAATTACACAAATCTAGACACAATGATGAAGTATATATATAGGTTCAGATGCACAGTGCAGCAAATATGAGAGTTCACGTTCGTGTGCAACCTAAAAACAACTCGATATGCAGACTACGGTTGCAGTGAAGGCTGCAGATACAAATGCTCAACCTAAAGAACAGGCTATCCAACATACAGAAGATTCAAATAATGGCAACAAAATGATAGTGCAGCTGCAAGTAACATAATACAAGGGCAGTGACCTCGTACAATGATGACCAGGCAGCATGCCTATATGCAACATAACCTAACACAAAGTCAAGCAAAACCAACGAGTTTAAAATCGATGCCATGAAATCAAGTGGTCAAGTCTACACAAATTGGAACGAGTCAGGAATGAGTTCAACAGCAGACTTTATGTGCTTAAGCAACTCGAAGGGCCTGATTCAAATGCAACAAAGTGAAGCCAAAAGCTACTACAACAAGAAAATACTCACCGGTTCAACAAGAAACTTAATAGATGCCAGCAATAATATCAGTTTTGAACAAAGATAATTGCAGTGCAATTTCGACTATACATGTATACACACATATAACTATATGTATGAACACATAAGAAGTCTCACAAAATAAATAAGCAATGAATTGCGAAACCTAAACAGAGGCGATTTTAAACCACCATTCAAAACAATACCAAAGTCAAAAACAACGATTAATGGTCGAAGTCGAATACCATCACAAAACCCAAAGTTACCAGGGTCAACAGAAATACAAAGAGATCATTAAAGATCAAGGCACAGCCGAAATGAACAATCATAGTACAAAATCATGTTCAGGGTATATATACTTGAAACCAAAAAAAACAAATACAAGTGCAGAAATCATAATATTCGAGCTGCAGGTCAATGGTACAATGACCAATGTCATAAAGCAGTAAGTAAACTCGAACAAAGACGAAAGTGCCACCAGAAGAAAATGCATCAGAGGATCTATGGCACAATCCAAGTTTAATCAGAAAACATACATTATTTATGAAATACACTGGTCAGAAAATCTAAAGCACAAGGCAAAACATGTCGATACCACATGATCAAACCCAATTCGCAACCGAAGATAGTAATTGCCGAAGTTATAGAAAAATTTATCAACCTCGAGAAAGATCGAATCAAGTCAGAAAAATCACCAATCACCAAAACAAAAATCGAATTGCAGAAGTACCATTTTAGAGATGAATTAGATGTGAGTAACTAGAATTACTCACCATAGCATCGACGAGAGAGCAATGAACTTCGATCGAACTACACGAGTCGGCAGAAGCCCTAGTTTTTCGAACGAACGAACAAAGAATTTGGTGGCCGCCATTCTATTCGTTTCTCTTCGTTTGTTTTTAGGGTTTTTATTTAAAATGAGAAAATGGGGAACGGGTTGCTTTGCTAGTTATCACGGCAAAAACGATCAGAAGAAAACGTGGGTATAAATTCAAAGTGTAAAGCCCACTCACATTCAACATATCGTTTAAAAGAATAACAACTGCTTTAAAATTCCAAACAACGATTAACAATTTTTTTTTAACAATGAGTTTCAATCTGATTAAAAACTTCCAACAGCAATTTACCTACAGATTAATCGTTTACTGACAAAAATTAATTAACGCGAAATCTCGGTTTGTTACAGACTCCCCTCCTTATAGAAATTGCGTCCTCGCAATTTTCATAATTAAGGTTGTCTATAACAATTATTTTTCTAGCATAAACTGGTCAAGCTAGAAAAATAAAGATCGAGAACACCAACACCGAAGAAATTTTTTAATTCCATAAAAGAAATTCACAAATTCTCACAAAATCTAATCATCAAATAGATAATCAGAAAACAACAAAACTGAATAAATGCAATTATCTGCAATATTCAATTATCAATTAGATAATTAGAATACAGAAATCACAAAACAGCAATATCTAATTATCGATACGATAATTAGAAAACAACAAAATCTAATTATCAACAAAGATAATTAGAAAACACAAATCACAACTCGCAAAACCGCAAATATCTTGTTATCCAAAAAATAACTAGAAAACACAAACTCCATAATTAACCAACCCTAACTATCAACAGAGATAGATAGAAAACAGCAATTCAATAAAATCAGCATACTCTAGAATCAATTAGAGACTAGAAAATCTCATAATCAGCAAACTCAGCAAATATCCAATTATCAAAAATGACAACCAGAAAACACGATTATCTAATTAACAAAATGATAATTAGAAATCTCAAATCAACAAATACCTAATTATCAAAAACGATAATCAGAAATCTCAAATCAACAAATATCTAATTATCTCAAACGATAATCAGAAACAACAAATATTTCATTATCAAAAACGATAATCAAATCTCAAATATCTAATTATCACAAGCGATAATCAGAAGCAACAAATATTCAATTATAAAAAAAACGATAATCAAATATCTAATTATCACAAGCGATAATCAGAAGCACAAATATTCAATTATCAAAAATGATAATCAAATCTCAAATATCTAATTATCAAAAGCGATAATCAGAAGCAACAAATATTCAATTATCAAAAACGATAATCAAATCTCAAATATCTAATTATCACAAGCGATAATCAGAAGCAACAAATATTCAATCATCAAAAACGATAATCAAATCTCAAATATCTAATTATCACAAGCGATAATCAGAAACAACAAATATTCAATTATTCAATACAGTATACATGTACACATACTCTTATGGAATTAACTCATTTTAATTCCATAGTTCAGCTCTAAATCTTGATTTATCAATTTAATTTGGTCATATCTCTTTGCCATTGAACACCATGTGTGCATTTCAAGGGACTCAATTCTGTTAACCCCTGCATAAAGGCCTATAGGACTTAAACAAGTCATGCACATACCCATCATACTCCTTATGATGAATAGATCAAGGCTTCTTTCCTAGATTAGTTTTATAATATAGTGACCAATCTCATTTCTTATTTCATAAAGATTTATTAACTCTTGAAATGCTTTTACATTCTTTCTTTCTTTCTTTTTTTCCCATAAATCAGAGAGAGTTAGACTCACTCAGGGATTTCAACTGTCCATACTTTCATTCATGAAAATAATGCTTTATTTCATTTTTTTCCAGTTGTCTCATTCAAAAATTGTTTTATCACTTGCATATCTCCTATATTCAAGAATGTCATGATCTCTTAAACAAATCCAGTAGAATCATATAAAAATTCTTATACTTAATTCTATTGTGAACATAGGGTAAGTTTTTAGAGAAAAACCCATAAAATTTTTTAGCTTTAGATCTGAACAAATCATCACATAAATAATTTATTGCATTGTTCATCTCAAATTTAAAACAATCTAGACATAAGCATGAACCTCCTTTGTTCACACTGCCTAGCTTATTTTCCAGTTCCATTTTACATTTTTAGATGGTCTAAACTCTTGCCTTTGAACACAAAGTGTGCATTGCAAAGGACTCAATTCTGTTAACCTTTGCACAGAGGCCTTCAGGACTTGAACAAGTCATGCACATACCCATCATCCACCTGATGATGAGTAGATCAAGGCACCTCTCCTAAATTACTTTGTAATTTAGAGACCATGTTTTTATATTCATCTGAGGAATTTTCTTTTTAATTCCAGACATACTTTTATATTCCTTTCTTCATTTCATAAGTCAGGAATTTTAATTCTCTTAAGAAAAAAAAACATATCCAAACATGCCAATCATTCATACAAAATTTCACAACCCATTTCAAAGTCTTTTCTGCTAGATCATTTTTTTTAAAACTTGCTAGTATAATGGTTTCTAGAAATTTTTCTTTGCTTATATAAATCTGCTGAAATTATAAGAATTACCGTATTTGTTTTACTGTGGACATAGGATATGGGTTTTGAGAAAAACCCATAAACATATTGGATTTTAATCTGAACAACTCAACACATTTTCACTATATTACTTTGTTCATATCAGCCTTTTAATGAACTAGGCATGAGCATAAACCTCTTTGTTTATACTGCCTAATCATTTCTTTATTTAATACCCTATTTCTCAATAAATCAATCAAATTATTATCCTATAAAAACTAAGTCATAAACTCAGTTATGTAATCAGGTTGTATGATTGATTAAACAAATTTCAAAACAAAAATAGTCAATACCAAAAACAAATCAAAACAGCAACCAATAGTTCAACCAAAATGCCATTCATGATCATATATTTATTCAGAAAAACAAAGATTAATAGAAATCATAAAATGATTTTTCATATAAAATAATTGGCTGCCCTTACTTGGGACTTAATGCCTTAAATCTCATAAGTGATTGTCACTCACCTTCCTCTTCTTTTGAAAGTGCAAACTGTTAAAAATTTTATAAAACAATTTTCATTTTAAAACGATTTTCCAATTACGTGATTAAAGCAGCAATATTAGTAACAATTTCGAAAAAGAAATTGTACTTACCAAAACATCGTAAAATCGTATCTCAAAATCATCATTGCGGAATAACTGCTTGAAAATCCACTTTTAAAAATTCGACGGTTATTGAAGCCAAAGCGACAGAAATTTTTAAACATCAAAATTTACATCAAAATGTTATATCAATGAATTTTCATTCATCAAAATGCCACAAAACACCGTGTTTCAAAATTTAGCACCGATGTAATAATCCCGTTATAAAATAACGGCAACAAAATACGTTTAAACCAAACACCGGTTCAACGTTAAATTAATGCAGTAACGTGCAACTCAAATCTGCACGTACTACAAAATAAACAAAGAATTCATTCGAATGTATCTTCAGTGAAGATAATTCAAAACAGCTAAATCTAATCAATATATATATGATTAGCATAAAAGAAAACCAGCAAAGATCTCAACAAAAATCATATAACTGCAATCGTTTCGAATCCTCAATTCGGATTTGAAATTCTCAAAGAAACAAAATAAACACAGCTATGTAAACAACAAATAAATTTATTTCGATTTCATATTTCGATTTTTTTTTCAAAAAGATTACCAGTTGTACTAAGCGAAGACAGTTATACTGTTTCCGCTGCGCACTCTGATAAACAGAACACAATTTAATCAAATCAACAAAACACAGTTTCACTTTTATTTTTAAATAAAGATATTTAAAAATTTCATCATAATTTCAAAACTTTAGTTTTGACTCAAATCACAAATAAAACATCGACCAATAGTTGTAACACATGTTCCATCTAAGTTACGTTTTATATTATGTCCATAAACCCCAAGCTCTGATACCAACTGTAACGCCCCACCTCTATAGTCACAATAACAAAGAGCATTAAAAGAAATACTGTCTTTTATTATGAAGAATAAGGCTGGATAGGAGCGGCCATCCGTAGTTGGCCTTACACTAGTATTGGTTACCTCGATAGGAGTGGTATATATTTTAAATTTTCCATCTCTTATTTATTCACTCCCATCGACATACCCAATTCCAGTATAAAACGAACTACGATGGTTCATAATAGTTTAGGACAATATATATAATACTAACAGAGATACGAAAATATGCGAAACACAGATAACAAAAGTATCATATATACATATATATATAACTGATGTCAGTTACAATACATTTAACACAATACATATGATACAACTACAACTGTCGACTCTGGAAGTTATATATACAAGTACATTATCGACTAATATACATGAATACATATCAACCTAATCTGTACACTGACTACTACAAAAACAAAAGACGAAGACCACTTCAAAAGATATGAAAAGACTTCATAGCCCAAACAGCAATCCAAAGCAAGATATCTACAACCTGAAATAACTCGGTCTGACCCGAGTATTACATTCAAAAGAAAATAATACACGGGTCAGTCTAATTCAAACTTAGTATTTAGTGCATAGAAGCAATAATAATCAAATAATCAAATAGACGACAGTCACAATAATTCTCGTCTATCCGACTCTTTTAATAAAGAAATCGGATAATGGTAAAATATAACACTTAACAGTGTTAAACAACAAATCAGCAGAATTAAATCGTCAACAAAGATAAATAAAAAGATCATCACAATAGTGAATACTAACAGCAATCAAAACTGCAGAGGTCAAAGTGAAACCCAAGCCCACAAAACAGCGTAAGCAACAAAAATCTAATTATCGATACGATAATTAGAAAACATATAATCTAATTATCTAAAAGATAATTAGATATCAACAAAATCATCAGCTTAAACCAAATCAGATACAACTCAAAATATTGAATTGAACCAATGAAACAATACAACAATCGAAATATCAATTAAATCTGTCAATTCTACTAGGGCTGCAGTACGCACGCGTGTACTTCCTCACCACTATAATAATGCAAGTGAAACACAACCCAAATCAATACCAAACAAGATCAGAGGCAACAAGTGAAATAAGTTCAACATGTCACGAGGCAAAGCACAGGGTAATAGCAAGCTGAAGGTGAGAGCACCAAGGATATGGCACCACAACACACAATAGAAAAAGATGCAGAACGGCCTCACTTGAAAATAATGTCACCGGTGAAGCACAGTGGCCAAATGCAAATGAATACAAAGCATCAATGCAATGTTTCAGATTCGAGAACAAAGGCAGTGCAGCAGTTCAAAATGGCAATCTACAAAGACAAGTGCATCTCTCCTAAATATGCATGAATACTTGCAACAAAAGGGTGCAATACAACATGCAGCTATACACAATAACATAGGACCAAAAGCAATGCAAGTGAGACCAAACCAACAAGAGTTCACAGTGCAAACTAATGCACTAAGCAAGTGGCAGCATATAAAGCTTCAACCAAGTGAATATGAAATATGTACACAAATGAATGTACATAACAAACTGCACATGGCAAAATGAATCAGAGGTGCAACGGTGAAACTGGACATTGCCAGCCTCTAAAACATTAGACTCGAATACAAAGTAGTGCTACTGGCAACAATGTACTGGCAGGATGAAGACTACACAATACTTAACAATGTAACTGGCAACAAGCCAAATATAACTGAATATCTGTACACTATGCCAACATAACAGCAAGAAGCAAATTACACAAATCTAGACACAATGATGAAGTATATATATAGGTTCAGATGCATAGTGCAGCAAATATGAGAGTTCACGTTCGTGTGCAACCTGAAAACAACTCGATATGCAGACTACGGTTGCAGTAAAGGCTGCAGATACAAATGCTCAACCCAAAGAACAGGCTATCCAACATACAGAAGATTCAAATAATGGCAACAAAATGATAGTGCAGCTGCAAGTAACATAATACAAGGGTAGTCCTCGTACAATGATGACCAGGCAGCATGCCTATATGCAACATAACCTAACACAAAGTCAAGCAAAACCAACGAGTTTAAAATCGATGCCATGAAATCAAGTGGTCAAGTCTACACAAATTGGAACGAGTCAGGAACGAGTTCAACAGCAGACTTTATGTGCTTAAGCAACTCGAAGGGCCTGATTCAAATGCAACAAAGTGAAGCCAAAAGCTACTACAGCAAGAAAATACTCACCTGTTCAACAAGCAACTTAATAAATGCCAGCAATAATATCAGTTTTGAACAAAGATAATTGCAGTGCAATTTTGACTATACATGTATACACACATATAACTATATGTATAAACACATAAGAAGTCTCACAAAATAAATAAGCAATGAATTGCGAAACCTAAACAGAGGCGATTTTAAACCAATGTTCAAAACAATACCAAAGTAAAAAACAACGATTAATGGTCGAAGTCGAATACCATCACAAAACCCAAAGTGACCGGGGTCAACAGAAATACAAAGAGATAATTAAAGATCAAGGCACAGCCGAAATGAACAATCATAGTACAAACTCATGTTCAGGGTATATATACTTGAAACTAAAAAAACAAATACAAGTGCAGAAATCATAATATTCGAGCTGCAGGTCAATGATACAATGACCGATGTCATAAAGCAGTAAGTAAACTCGAACAAAGACGAAAGTGCCACCAGAAGAAAATGCATCAGAGGATCTATGGCACAATCCAAGTTTAATCAGAAACCAGACATTATTTATGAAATACACTGGTCAGAAAATCTATAGCACAAGGCAAAACAAGTCGATACCACATGATCAAACCCAATTCGCAACCAAAGATAGTAATTGCCGAAGTTATAGAAAAATTTATCAACCTCGAGAAAGATCGAATCAAGTCAGAAAAATCACCAATCACCAAAACAAAAATCGAATTGCAGAAGTACCATTTTAGAGATGAATTAGATGTGAGTAACTAGAATTACTCACCTTAGCATCGACGAGAGAGCAATGAACTTCGATCGAACTACACGAGTCGGCAGAAGCCCTAGAATGAACAAAGAATTTGGTGGCCGCCATTCTATTCGTTTCTCTTCGTTTGTTTTTAGGGTTTTTATTTAAAATGAGAAAATGGGGAACGGGTTGCTTTGCTAGTTCAAAGTGTAAAGCCCACTCACATTCAACATATCGTTTAAAAGAATAACAACTGCTTTAAAAT
Source organism: Allium fistulosum (assembly GCA_030737815.1). NCBI lineage: Eukaryota > Viridiplantae > Streptophyta > Magnoliopsida > Asparagales > Amaryllidaceae > Allium > Allium fistulosum. The sequence continues at coordinate 1,138,194,771 of CM060904.1, forward strand.
TCCAAACAACGATTAACAATTTTTTTTTAACAATGAGTTTCAATCTGATTAAAAACTTCCAACAGCAATTTACCAACAGATTAATCGTTTAATGACGAAAATTAATTAACGCGAAATCTCGGTTTGTTACAGTATGACGCTATGATATTTTGCTAAGATGGGGAAATATCACTAAAGCACCCTAATAGTAGCGATCAAATTATATACTTAGTAGAGAACTCAAATTTTGATGTTTGTGCTCTATTGAGTGCGATGGAGAAGGAAGACAAGTAGAATCGAATTTTTATCGTTAGATATTTTGTTGATGTCTTTGAGCCAGTGATAGGACGAGCACCGAAATAAGCTATTGAGTTTCGAATGGATCTTATACCTAGAGCTGAACCCATAAGTAGACCGTCTAGCAAAATGACACCTACTGAGATGAAGGAGTTGATATGTAGCTAGTGGACTTAGAAGGACCCACATAGGTTGGTATAATTTTGTCTGACCTACATAAGTAGATGGAATATTATTATTTACACCAGATATTTTGTCTGATCCGAAGTTTTTGTTTTTCCCCTTAAACTCTCGGGTAGTCATTTAAGAAGATCGAGAGTAAGGTTCCCAGGTTTTTAGGTTTGACGAATACAGCTTCCAAAGACATGTAGGAGGCAGAGCTAGCTATATAAGAGTCTATTATTCCCATTGTGTGCTATCATTTTTTCTGAATGTATGTAATGGTAGAAGTTATATATGTCCAGTTGTAAACTATGATCAACCAAGAGGGCATCTTCATATGTAGCTCTTGGGGTATTTTGTAATTATTATATTTTATCTAAACCTGTGCAACGTTTGGAATTGTGTAATGAATGTGGAAATTAATTAATGAAATACGTGTTTTGAAAATTTTTCATTTTCCTATGCTTTGGTGTTAATGGTCTATTAACTGAACTCATTTTACCATTAGAGAACAGTACTATTGATGACTGCAGCATTAGTAGCGCTTATTTTCAAGCTTCAGAATAGGGGATGTGATTGGTGGTTTAAGGAAAACATTCCAAAACCACCTTTAGAACTCCTGACGCATATTATAAATGGTTGGTGATGCCATTCGGCCTTTTGAAGGCACTAGTATATTTTGTTGATCTCTTGAGTCGTGCCTTTTAGGACTAACTCAATAAATTTAAGGTGGTATTCGTAGATAATATTTAGATATTCTCTAAAAGTGAGGAGGAGCACAAATAACATTTGAGGGAAGTGGTGGAGGTGTTAAGGTGAAATTTCTTGAAAGAATATTTTTCAAAATTCCACTTTTGAAGGAGGGAAGTTAAATTCTTAGTTTAGGTTGCATTTGAGCATGGGATTTTGATGGATCCAAGCAAGGTTGCTATAGTCCAAGATTGGAAGGTGCTAAGTAGTGCGGTAGAGGTTCGTAATTCCCTGGGTTAGTTGGACATTATTGGAAGTTCATTAATTACTTTGCAAAGGTTGCTACACCCTTGGCCCATCTAACTATGAAGAACCAAATCTTCTTATGAGATGCACATTGTGATGATTCTTTTATTAAGGTGAAGTAACTTTTGAATAGTGCACGAACTCTTGTTATCGTAGTGGGGGCTAAACCTTTTACCGTATACACCAATGCTTGTGAAATGGGACTCGGTGCAGTTCTTACACAGGAAAGAAAAGCAATTCCATATGCTGGTATGCAACTTATGACCCATTAGAAGAACTATTCAACTCATGATTCAGAGTTGGCATCCATTATCTTTACTTTGAAGACATGGAGGAATTATCTGGACTTTGAACCAACAGACGTTTCAATTGATCTAGACCATGAGATGACAGAGAAATGAACCAAAAAGCTTGGAAGACGTCTAGAGTGCCAAGATTGGAAGGACTCAAGAAGTTAGAGTCTAGAAATGCTTAAGTCCATCAGTCGGTACCAACCTATATTGACCCACGGTCAAAGTAGGGAGGACCCAACCACTCAATAAAGAAGCTATAACTTAAGAGAGATTTTATGAAGTCACATTGGTCACTACTGACCCATATAGGTCGATACCAACCCATATTGGTTACAAGAATCTTTGCAGAGAAGAAGTTTGAAGGCTTGTACATACTAAGGAAAGTAAACATTGGAACCAACAGGATTGAGGACACCGACCTATAAGGGTCGGTACTGAACCATGATGATTGTTGGATCTTGCATGAATCGACTTGTTCTTCATGATGAAACGTTGGATCAAAGGATATTAACTCGTTCAAATTGGGTTATGTTATTTTAATTATGGTTTTCGTCTATAAATAGTAAGTTATAATCAACAAGAAAATGAGTTTTGGATCTTTACACCAAATTGCTTCCATAATTCATTGTCAACTAGTTTTAGAACAAAACTTGTTGTAAAGGTCATTGTAATTGCAAGGATCATCTGAAATAAAACTGATAATTGTCATAGGAAATCGAATTGAGCCCGAACCACTTTAAAACCATTCTTTCTCTTTCTCTTTCTCTTTGAATTTTTAATGTTTAATTTTTCTTTTTAATCGAATAGGGGAATTACCCAATTTTTGAGCTAACATTTTTGATGCTTTCACTTAGAATACGAATTTCTCAAAATAGAACTACTGTTAGTTTGATTTGAAGAAGATAATGGTTCCAAGAAACGATAAATCAACTGCTAATTCCAGAGTTATTGTTGAAGAAGAGAACAAAGGTTCTCAGCATGAAGCAGAAATTAATTAACCAACTCATGCAAAAGCTTCGAATGCACCGAAAGTAGTGATGAAGGTTGAGTTGGATTAGATGATGGCTGAGATGAATAGGAAGATGATGGAGAATGGGCTATCCGTCATGAGGGAGATGAAAAAGTTATTATCCCAACTACAACAACAAGTAGAGACTATGTGGGATTACTCTTTGGATTCAAGTGAAAAGTGTTCTTCATCATCAGAGCAGTACCATAGAGATGGCAAGCATAGAATGCATAAGGAGGATACCGGGATAAAGAAGGGACAGAGTGCGAAGAGTAGAGATATTATACCTCCATCCATATCGGTCAATTTTAAATGACCCACGTAGGTTGGTATCGATCGATCGGAGATAATCCACCTTGATGACTATGAAGAGTAGCTGCAAGATACTGGAGATGGGAGATGTGGATAAGCTACTAGTGCTTAGGCTGATGGTGTTTAGACTAACACCGATGAGCCATCTTAAAAGGGACAAAGTCCAACTAGGCATCAGATAAGGATGGGGCTAATGGTTCTTCCAGAGACAGAGAAGCCTAGACATAATGAAAATAATCAAGACCATTTGTTGGGCAAAACACTCAGGGGTGTTTATGACTATCGTCGTCCAGTCGGTCGGAGTGAAGGTTAGGAAGGATCGAGTAGCATGATGTAAGGTAAGATGGCTGTCAAATAGAGTGGTGATAATGCAAAGAACATTGTAGTGAATGTCAGCAACAATATTGATAAAAGGAAGAACCAAAACGTTGGTGGCAAGAATCAGAACACCAAGAAGTATATGAGGTACACCCATCTGGAAGATCACATAGAATTGAAAGACTCCATCGAGAACATCTACCTTGCTATGCAAGTTACAGAGCATTACAGGTAGCCACCCTTGAGGTAGGCTACTGAAGAGGAAAGGCATTTTGGAACGTATTGTCACTTCCATTAGATCCATGGATATAATACAAATGAATCTAGTCATTATATTATTGCTTCGAAAGAAGAAGTTACAACAATAAGTCGGAACTCGTAGGCTGGCGGGCAAACTAGTAATCAACTACAAGGGTAGTCTACCTAAGGGAATTAGGTTGGATCCAACGGAGAGGGATCGGGATAGCCAGCTAGAGGTATTGTGATTATAATAGTTTTTGGCATCTTCACCCTATGGAAAAGAGTTAGAATGAGATGGAGTGCTTTGGCAGCTCCTTGAGGCACGTTCCTCAAGAGATGTTTCATGCCATAGAGGAAGGTGCTCCCACAAAGAAACTAAGAACTATTGATGAAGATATTGTGTTTAGGACTAGAGATATAGATGGGGTCGAAGCACCAACACTTGAGCCTATGGTGAGCATGGCGGCAATTGAGCTGATGACAGTGTATTATAACAACTCGCCTTTTTTGACCTTCCGATTTAACACAACTCATGATGGGTAAACCCCAAAAAATGAAAATGATGCGTTCTTGGTGATTGATAACAAGAGACAAACAATAAATATATTCTATACATCCCTTGCTGAACTCATGGCAGAAGGTAACAGCTTATAATATAACCAAATACCACTATATTTTAAATCGACAGATTTGAAGTATATAGATAAGTCGAATAAATCAAATCTAGTCCCAAACCAATTCCAAATACCTATATATAAAATCAATATCAATGTCAGATGATTATTTATATATAAGTCTATATACATAAGAACGCCTTGGTCATCTGCACCATCAAACGTCACTCGATACAACACATCAGTTTCCATCAACCTAGTAATGAAACAAAAAGGGAAAATATTGAGAGGGTCAGAATACAATCCGGTGAGTGTTGTACTCCTACTTTACTACATATTCCAATCATTACCAAATAATAATAAGACAACTATGATGTACAATTATGCCTTAGCCTTATTTCACCTGCATCCAAAAAATCAGTCAAACAATACAATAATACATGGCTAACTCATAAAACAAGGTCTTGGTCCAATACAATTACATTGGTCGATGATATGGTCTAATCCATATATAAAACAAATCTCACCCTATCGCATTAACACATGGCTGAATCATCGAATGTGACATATTTCCATACATTTCTTACGGACTCATTCCTATACAACAACATGTACCACAGATTTTCTACATATACTGAGTGATCATGTTTCTGTGATAACCAATAGAGATCTCAACATCAACAGTCAAAAGAACTCTAAAATAAAATTTGAATATCCATACATATATATTCATATATATCTACATACTTTCATCCATATAGCCCAAACATCGAATCGGCCAAATCATAAATCCATTCCAAAATGTCACTAACACGTTGCCGAAAACTCGAGAGAAAAACCCCAAAGCAATTAGTGGAAACACATACACATGCACAACACACCTATACATAGGCCGAACACCGATTTGTGCCACAAATCTACCTGTGATTGCCTACCAGTTAATCTTTAGGTGGCGTACTAACAGATACATGAGTTTGTGTAAATTTCTTGAGAGTTATTTCTTATTTTCAAATTTAACCAGCTCATTTCTTACTAGTTTCTCATCTGATTTTCGATTCATTTTCTTTCAAGCTTTAGTATATTCCTCTTTTATCTTTTGACTTTATATTTCATTAGAGATTAATGTTGAAATTGTATTAGAAATTACTTCAAAAGTCGGTATTTATAAAACTAGTTTTTAGTTTTTTTTATATATGCTTTCTCACACATATATTTTAAAGTATACTTAAAGATCAAAGTAAATCCAAAATAAAAACCATATTATGACCTAAAACAACATTTGGCATTTTATAAATATTTTTATATAATTTATGTACATATTATGCATATATATTTGATATAATTCATTTTGTAGTGCAAAAACATTATTTTTCAATATATTATCAAATATCACATAATAAATCATATTATCCATTTTAATTCATAAACATTCTTTGAAATATATAAACATATTTCTGAAAATATTTTTTAAAGTTTATATGGTTTTAACAAAAAATATAATATAAGCATATATGTCTCAAATTCTTTCTTAGTGCCTCTTTTTACTTACTTTCATATATACACACTATAAGTTTATATTTTGAATATAAGTTTATATTTGAATATTTTGAATATACTATAAGTTTATATGGACTGTTCATCTCAGGGGGGTGTAGGGCAACCTTGTTCGCACGTCCGTAGTTCCCTTGGACCTCAACTATCCTGGTACTCGTGAGTTAGATGCTCAGGGTAGGGATCAAACCAGCCTCTTACTACCAGAGGAAAGCCCCATCTCCAATGCAATCTTTCATTGTTTGGCCAAACATCGTTAAACTACCACTTTGTATCGATTATATAATTAAATCCCATTTTAATTCCAGATTATATTACTTTTATTTACTGTAATACTTCCATAACCATTCATATAATCCTAAAACTCTATCTCTAAGCCACAATCATCTAAGAACTAAGAGAGATTGAATGGATATATAGCAAATTTGATGTAAACCACTCACATACGTTAGGTTTTCTCCTAATTTCTTGTTGCCTGGGATTGGTCTCCACTCCAAATATATGTATACAATGACTCTAATTGGCATTAGAATATAGGCCTCAATTTGCTCATTGATCAGTGTTTAGTTTGTTAAATTTCATTGAGATTTGAGACAGAAATTTTTACTTTGATTGAAGAGAGTTTTATGGTTTCTAAGATGGGAAGAAGAAGGTAATATACTTATATATATTAATATATTATATAAATGAATTTAAAATTTCAAAAGCGAAAACTGGCTTGCTACTTATAGCCAAAATGAAATTCCATTCAAAATTTGATGAGTCGGTCCAATTCAAATATTCAAATTCCAGTTTACAAAAATGTCGATATCTCCATCATCCAGAGTATAATCTGGACAAACAAATATATAATACGCTTACAAAAACAAGACGATCACAGTGGCACTAGTTTCATTTTCAAATTCAAAATTTCGAAAAATGATGTTTTTGCACTTTGGTCAAAATTATTTAATTTGTTCTATTATTTAAATTTTTGTAAAATATAGGTTATTACACACTTTCTCTCCTTAAAAGGAATTTAATCCCTGAAATTTCAAACATTTCATCTAAGCCAAACATTTAATAATAATTATTCAAATATAATCACATCAATACGTATATAACATATAGATGAATAGATAGTAATGGATGATCATGTCACATAATGCTTAACTAATGCAAATATGAAATCTGATAGTCGGCCTCCTAAATGTATACAACATAGATGGCATAGTGGCATGATGCAATACAATCCTAGTATATCAGTGCAACGACACACTTTTTCAAACCTCGAAAATCAACACTTAATACATCCATGGTATTCAAATGCCAAGCATCCAAGTGCTGGAAAGACAGATTATTACAATCAACATAGATAAAATATATACGGATGCAATGTCCACATCATATCATGGGTCAAGGGTTTAACCACCCTAATATCCTGTACAAATCTACTCCAACCACAGAGCAACTATATCCTAAGCATCCAAAAATCAAACATTCATACCTAATAGTAAGGAAACAAAACAGAATCAAGGAACATATCGGGAAAGAGATTAAGATAAGAAGCCCTCATCTTCTCCTCAAGCTCCCATGTGATCTCCACCCGGTCTTTCCCTCATTTTACTCTTACCAACTTCACCACCTTATTCCTAAGTCGCTTCACTCCATGCTCGAAAATATAGGCTGGGAAATGGGATGATCTTGGCTTAGGTTCCAACTTCACATTCTCCAACTAACTTGGCTCGAAAACAACGGTTGAATCATGCTCACATTTTGGCAAACATAATACACGAAACACGTTATGGACTCTTGCCATCTTCTTTGGGAGCTCTTATAGAATTCCAGTTCACTTCAATATTGGGAAAGGTCAAACAAATCCAAGTTCTAATTTTATCGAATTCCCAAACCTCATTACTCTCTTTAATGGTGAAACCTTTACAAATACTAAACCTCCAACCGCAAACTCTAACTCTATCCTTCTCTTATCAGCATATGACTTTTTTCGATCCTGTATGGCCTTCCTTCTTTTCCTTATGAGATCCACCTTTTGCAAAGTATATCGTATCATCTTCGATCTAAGAATTACCTTATATTTCACTCCCACTAATATAAAGGTGACTTACACGACCTTCCGTACAATGCCTTATACATTGTCATTCCAATACTAGCCTGGTAACAGTTATTATATACAAATTCAACTAGTGGTAGAGAGCCGTTCCAAGCTCCTCTGAAATCAAGTATACAAACCCTGAGCAGATCCTCTAAAAATCTATTCACCCTTTCCATCCGTCCATCTGTCTAAGGGTGATGTACCGTACTCAAGTTTAGTTTCATTCCCAAAGCATCCTATAACTTCTCCAGAACTCACTCATGAAGAGTGGATCCTTATCACTTACTATACTAGCCAAAACTCTATGTAGTCGAACGATCTCCTTTATACACAACGTTGCTAATGTTGTCGCTATCCTTGTGCTTCTCACTGGGATGAAGTGTGCACTCTTGGTTAGTGGGTCCACAAATACCCAAATATTCTCATATTTCTTCTTCTTGGTGGCAATCCATGTAACAACCCACACCTCTCGACATACCGACCCAAAGCCTAATGTGGCCTTGGACACGTCATGCTAAGAAATACGAGCAGTTGGATTTTTAAAACATCACAAAGCATAAGTAAAAGGGTGGATTTGTAACACATTCTACACTTTCAGATCTCACAGTGGAAGGAATTAGAAAATAAATATAAAAAATAGACATCTTGAAAAAACTGTTTCCAAAATACTTGTTTTACATATATATTGTTCTCAAAGTAAAATATAAACTTTACATATATTTAATATAGTAGATGCCTAATAGAGAAACAATGAATACTATGAGAACTCCAACGTGAAGCTTCTTTCTCCACGTACTATGTCCAATCATCTACTAACCTGTTATCCTATGGTAATGGAAAATGGAAAGAAGGGGTAGGTCAGAAAAAATTCTAGTGAATGAGAACAGGACTAATAAGATGTTTAAGTGCAACTGACTTTAAATCTACTCTAAGTGATATAGAGTGTAATCTAATGTCCGTGAACTCCTAAGGTCCAATACATAATGATTTTTATTTAACACAATGGGTCGAACCTACTGATCGAACCTCACACTAACGATCAGCGAAAACAAGAACTACTCTTTCGTCAGAACTACATCCACACTATGCCTAGAGAAGGTGAATGTCGAAAATGCAAACTTGCATAATGACTCAACGTATGCGCCCATGTTCATCTCTCTCGATCGTAGTGGAAAAATGCCTCTTATTGTATTGCACCGAGGTCCACCGATATGAACACTTATTAGTGTTGGGCCCAACTTACTTGACTCGATACATATAGCCACTTATTATAATGCACTAACATCCACCCGCACCACATTACACCAGAAAACGTGTGTACCTAGATCTCCCGTTAGTACCGGGCTTTCTTAGAAAGTGTCTTCGACAGTGATGCGCCCACCCGTATGGGACCCCCCCGAGCCTATGCAAAATAAACCGCCTTAATCAACTTTGTATATGCGATATACATCGCCCAGACCAAGATTAACCATTGCAAAATAAAAATCGCCCGTACCAGTATCAACTATCATGAAGTGAAATTCGCCCTATTCTTCTTAATAGGGAACCAAATTTCCCTATCCTCTCACGCATGTAACTTAGCCCAAATTAGTCCAACAAACCAGTTTACTAATTACATCATTTCTAATTAAATTACACAATATTTATCCATTTAATTTGAGCCTTAGGCCAAGGTTCAATTTGCCAATTTTTTAACTTGGACGCTCGACGAAGAATATCCCAGGTCGACCGCTAGACCGTGGCTATTCGAGGTTGACCGTTCACAATGTTTTTGCGAGGGTTTGTCGATTTTTAATTTGAAGATTAATTATTTATTGAAGTTGTTAATTCGATGCGATCAATTACCGTAGTTAGCCTTAATTTTTCAGTTAACCCTAAGTTACATTTTTTTAGTTATCAATTTCAATTTAAATTAGGATTTTAAACTTAGGGTTCTCAATTTAACATATCCAATTTAACTAATTTCATGATCTAATTCCAATTTAAACTTTAAGGTGTAGGGTTCAGCCAATTCAGTTTCAAATTAACAGTTAATCAAGGGTTTCGATAATCTAATCACTTAAAATAGTTTAAAATCAATTGTATTAACCAAATTATTGACTCTGTGCCAACTCACTTTTAGCCTAAGCTCCAGATCTGAGAAAACTGGCCTACAATCAATAGCTCTCCTCTAGATTTTCTTAGTCTCCTCCTTGATTGCTTGCTTTGCTCCTTAACTTAGCTTTAGATTTGATTTGGGCTAATTTTTATTTTAGGGTTTGGGAGAATTAAGGTTTTAGTTGAAATACTAGCAGCATCAGGTTATTGAACTACTAGAAAAAAGCTTAATGTTTAGTTTAAAGATTAATTTATAGGGTTGGCTTAGAATCTAGGGCCATTAGATCAACTCAGTTGTAAATTTATACCACTCATCAATTTCTTCACACGCAAGTAATTATCTAGGCCATCCATTCGAATCGACTGACAACGGTAATCATTCGATTTTTAAGGTAATGGGTCAACCGCCCCTAGGTCATGGTCCACCACCAGTCGACCTAGCCCAAGCATAGGTCGCATGACCTTTATTAATTTTTATTTTATATTTTTCATTTTTCATTTTTGTTTATCGTTTTTTCGGTCGTAACTCTCTCATGCTAACTCGGATTACGATAAGTTACATATGAAAATCGTTCGGAAAATCATTATGAACATAATGGTGTATGTTTCGTAGCCAAATTCGTACATTTGTGAAAATTTTCTTTGTAGCCCTTTTTTAAATTAAATTTACTTTTCTTATTAAATTTTCATTTAAATCTCTATTAAATTCTTATTAAAATTTACTTAAATGTTTGGGAGGTTAAATTCTTCCCCTAAAAGGATTTAGTCCTCGAAATCTTAAAGGACGGAAAAATATAACTTATACATACAGCAACCAATAGCTACAACCATCTACTCATCCATCATCCATCATCCATGGACAATCATTGTTTTTAGAAAATTTCCAATACATATATACGCAATGTGAAATGCATGTATACTAATGCAAAAGAGTTGGCAGCCTACTAATTCAGTTGACCTCCTATCATGCAAATACTCACGTCATGCATCCAAATGTATGCAAAATCCTAAATAAGTAATCTTGAAATTTCACATGTATGCGCAACCATTGCATCCATATGCAACACCCATATGCATAATATCCACTAGCACAACGATAATCAAACATCCATATGTATTCTATCTAACAACTAGACAATAAAAAGGAGATAATGTGAGTGTTGTACTATCTAGTGGATATACTGTCCTAAATGTGTAAACAAATACGATCCAAACAATACATCCATTAGTATTCATCATCCATAACATGTCCTACTAGCATGTTTGCAACCATTCCTACTATCCTATGGTCTCTACTTAAGCTAAAACCTAAATACAAAGGTAATCTATGCTCCCCTAACTAAAATGGCTTGACCGTGGTAGCTACATCACATAGGCATTTCCACAAGTACCAAACAACGGATTCCTAATAATTAAGCCGCATTCTATCTTTTCTTGGGGATTTTCTACTTGTATGTTCTCTATCGTGGACTCGGCTCCACGGACTCTATATAGACTCAGCTCCATGGACTACCCCATGTATCTTTAGTCAGTACTTGCTTCCTGCCTATCTGGTGTAGTCCTAGCCCTTCTACCCATTGAATCCCAACTACACTAACCAACTTTCACCGCTATCATGATTTCCAATTCAATTATATGTGCATCGGTAACCTTCAACAATCCTTGCTACTAACTTAAATGGTGTCATCTTACACCATGCTAAATAAATTGAGCACAAATATGTTCTCACTAATTGTAGCTCCATAAAACCTCCAATGTACAACAGATTGTCTTGACTCTTTAAGTAGTGTGCCTAATCATCCCAACGCCTAGGTACAAAGTGGGATAACTTAAATGTGGATTGTACTTCTTCTTTCTATGGTACTTCCTACTTAGCCCTTTTCTATACTTCCATTTCCTTTAAGGATGTCCAAACTGGTTATTTCCTAAATATCAAAACTAACACAACTTCTTTTCCAATTCGGCCCAACTCAAGTCACTTCTCTTTATTCTCGGACTATTTCCCAAACTTTCAAAAGTCATGGTACCTGGGTATCATGTTTATGTTCTACATGGATCTATTCCAAGTTCTACAAATGAAAGTTTGGTCTATCTTCCTATTAAACCTTGACAGTAAAAATCATCAAATTCATTAAGGTTATAATCTAAGCTCTTTCTAACTAAAATAATATCCAGTTAAGGGTTGCTTAATTTCACGTATGGTTGCTATGCACACGATTATTTATTGTATGTCAGCCATTCATAAATTTTTCTTAAGAATATAATCTTCCTCCAACCCTAACGATGATCGAGAACAACCTTTTTTATCTCTCTATTCAAATCTTATCAAAAATATTTCCGACCTTCTTTTATATGAAAATCACCTTCGCATTCTCAGTGCATGCTTATAACAATACCTTTTTCTTTACTGAGATCCAAATTCTTGAATTTACTATCCACTGCAAGATCTTAAATAAATTATTATTTAGGATATCCATTTTGCGTTTTGAATTTTCAAAAAAAAATCTTTTGAATTATTTGGTGTCATCTCACAAATGGGACCTATATCAAACATAGCCTCTTATTACTCCATTCCAATCACCCTGTGGTTGAGACGGCTAAATATGAGGTAATCCCTTACCATTTTAATCTAATTAACAAAATACTTTTGTTCGTACTTAGGGAATTTTGCATTTTAATGCACTGGAATTACACTTTTTTCCAAATGAAAACGTGAACACTATAACTTTCCATAAATTATTTAAAAGATGATTTATACCATATTTGAAATTACAAGGAATGAACTCTTCTGTTTATTATTGAAATAGATAGTACAAAATACGATAACTCTCCTTATTTTGTACATCTCTTTCATTTGAGTATATTCCTTGTTATTCTAAATGATACACTTTTGTACTAGAACTGGGTAATTTATAGAAATTTACATTACTACACTCTTTATTCCAATAAATTAGAATAATACTTAAATCCCATTTCCATTTTGTAACAACTTCAATTTAATATTTACTAATATATATCAGTCACCCAACAATTCAACGAATGACCAATTTCACATTTTTACTTGCTCAAGTCGTGTAAGTCTACAAATCTGGAACTTATCATAAATTCCTTTTATGAAGGTACCCATTAATTTAGGGACTACTTTCTCCTTATTTTCTACATTCCAGAATATGTCATAATTAACCCTACCAATCCCAAGATTCATATCTAGGCATCCATGGGACGCAACTATTATAACCTAAATTCAATAACATGTGTAAAATACATACTTTCCCATTCTTGTCCACCTTGTTTGCCCATAGCTTGTGGGGACAACACAAACCTAGACTACTCATAGCCTACATGTATCCTATTTCGACATAAACGGCACCGATCAATACCATACCGCTATAACAACGAACCTATACTTACTTTCCCATTTTAGACTGCCTAGTGTAATCAAGAAAATGCCTATTTATTACATAACACTCTTAATAAAGATTGAAGAAGGCCCTACTTTTCCCTATTACACTTCAAACCGAAAGACCTCTTAGATCTGCAATATTCCTGATATAACTAAAACAACTTGACTTATTCTTTTTTTATTCTGAAATAAGTTTACTCAAATCATACTTTTCAACCTTCCAATTCAACTATTGCTTAAAAAGGTTACTAAGTTTCCATGTTACTTTTTTTCTCCGTCTCAACCATTTCAAAATTTCCAAACTCCGTTATCAACTTAATCCTTGTAGGCCGTGTAAACTTATTCATCTAACTCCAATTTAACTCTTTTCTTTTAAGTTTGAGTGATAATCATGACACTTTTACTTTGCCTTTTTTAATCAAAATCCTTTTATTTGAACAAAGTTTACACAAAGCTAATACATTTTTAAAACTGTAAAGTCCACTTTTCATTTTTACCATTTTAAATCAAAACTTTTAGTTTTACCATTTCCATAAACCTAGTAAGTTGCCTAAAGCTTTAAATCTTTCATTCAGTTTTAATAAACATTTCCTTTTTCTAGGGCCATGACAGTACCTTCATTATCAGAAATGATTAAACGTAACTTATCGGAAATATACATTAGAACACTACTTCTTAAAAATTTCTTTTATAAATAAGGAATTTTCTCAAAAGCATATCTTTAAAGAAAATGTGGCATTTTAATTTATTATTATTATATTTTTAAAGCATGATAGAAACATTTATAAAATGTTTTCAAATATATAACCATTTCTTAATCACAAAAGTAGTGTCTTACAAACTTTTTAAAATTTTCCACAAGTTCTATTGTTAAAAGCAAAATACACACTGAGGGTAAGTGCTACAATGTGCATAAAACAAAACAAAAGTTCTAAACAGTTATTAGAAAATAGCTTTTCACCAATTCCTCTACTTTTCTTTTTAAATAAATTCCATAAGTCTACTTTTACTTCTTAAGTAAATTCCATAAGGTTTGTCTAACTATTTATATAAAATCATAAACCAATTTTTTTTCAAAAGTTTTGTTTAAAAGCATAGTGCACATTGAAGGTAAGTGTAACAATGTGCCTAAAAGATAAAACAAAAGCTTTATGATAGTTATTGAATTATTTTTGTCAAATTATTTTAATCTCACTTTTTAAACAAATTTTATATAGTTTGTCTGATTATTTTATAAAGAATCATAAACCAACTTACTTTTTATTTTTAAAATGTCAGACATATACTATTTCACATTTTTCAGAAAACAATTTCACCAGTTTGTTCCTTAAACTGGAGTAGACAATAACAACCTAACCACACCAGCCTACAAATTCCTAACAATGCTTTAAGTGCATAAGATTTCTATCTTCCCTTTCAAAGGTGGTCAAATCAAGTTTATTTCCAAATATAGTGCCCAACTTATATATGGAAATGATTCAGCGATTCCTTTAAATAAACATTAGCCTATGCAACCATTATCATTATGAAATAGTGTTTCTACTTTAACTAGGGAAATTTTCCATAAGTTAATAAAGTCCTTTTTATATTCTTATACGTCATCTTTATCTTATGCTCATTGTATGGGTCTCATGGTGCTAATTTTTTACATCCACTCTTAAATCCATAATTCGCTTGTCACTGTTAGTTGGTATAAGAAATCTTTACTAGCATTTCTTTATAGGGTAAACCAAAGTAAATATGAAAGGTTCATTTTCCATCTCAACTATTATAACCTTATCATTTATTCTAACCCACAATTGTCTGCTTATATAAGAGATATGCCAAGAACTACCTTATGTGCTCCTATATATAGGGTGTTGTATGCTAATATACACATTATAAAATCATAATTTGCTCTCTTAATTAAATTTGGTTCATCATATCTCCTAAACTTGTAATCAATAAAGGAAGTATTTGATTTTTAAAGGTTGTTTATTTAAATAAAAAGAGTGAAATTTGGTTTTAAAATGAGTTTTGGTTATAAAATTAGGTTTGAAATGGTTTGACATATTTTTATATGCAAGAAAATAATTTTTGTAGAATTTTTGAAGTTAAAAATAAGGATTTATGCATTTATTTATGTAAATTGTGCATTTTTGTAAAATAAGATATTTTAATAATAAAAATGTTTAAAAATATATGGCATTTGTCGACGTATTCAATAGATATTTAAGACAAGGATATAGATGGTCGCTCCTATCCAGTCCTATTCTCTACATTAGCAGATAGTATTACCCAGTAATACTCTTTGTTAATGTAGGTCTCAGGGTGGGGCGTCAAGTTCCGGAGATAGAATCGAATTGATATCTGCAAAGTCTCTGTCTACTTCCAACGTGTCTTTTTTTCAATTGAATCTTATTTTCAACTTTTCTGCGGATAGTACAGACGCGAACAAAGAGAATTTCAATATATATTGATAGAATCTTTGGAAAACCTCATAAAAACTTTTATCTATATATACATGTATATTTTCAAAACCCACTTTTGAAACCTTTTTGGAAAATATTTTGGAAAACCTTTTGAAAAACCTTATGAAAACCGCTTTTTTCAAAAACATTTCAAGTACGTTCTTTCAATACATGCCTAATCTATAAGGAACCTAAACCAAAGCTCTGATAACAAATGTAACAACCCACACCTCCCAACACACCGACCCAAAACCTAATGTGGCCTTGGACATGTCATGTCGAGAAATCGAGAAATGTGAGTAGTTCGGTTATTAAAACATCACAAAGCATAAGTATAAGGGTGGAGTTCTAAGACATTCTACACTTTCAGATCTCACAGCGGAAGGAATTAAAATATAAATATACAAAGTAGATATCTCAGAAAAGCAGTTTCCAAAATACTTGTTTTACATATACACTGTTCTTAAAGTATAATATAAACTTTATAGATATTAATACAATAGATGCCTACTAGAGAAACAATGAATACTATAAGAGCTCCAACGCGAGGCTTCTTTCTCCACGTACTGTGTCCAATCATTTGCTAACCTATCATTCCGTGGTAGTGGAAAATGGAAAGAAGGGCATGGGTTAGACAAAAGTCTAGTGAATGAGAACAAGACTAACAAGATGATTAAGTGCAACTGACTTTAAATCTACTCTAAGCGATATAGAGTGTAATCCAGTGTCCGTAAACTCCTATACCTAAGGATTCTTATCTAAAACAATGGGTTGAACCTACCAATCGAACCTCACACTAATGATCGGTCAAAATAAGAACTACTCTCCTATCATAACTATATCAACACTACGCCTGGAGAGGAGAACACCGAAAATGCAAATTCGCATAATGACTCATCATATGCATCCATGTTCATCACTCGATCGTAGTGGCAAAGCCTCTTATTGTATTACACCTGGTCCACCATATGTGAACATGCGTTAGTACCGAGCCCAACTTACTTTACTCGATACCTATAGCCACTTATTGTACTGCACCGATGTCCACCCATACCATGTTGTGCTAGTAAACGTACGTGCCTGGATTTCCTGTTAGTATCGGGCTTTCTCATAAATTGTCTCTGATAGTGATGTGCATATCCATACAGAACACCCCTAAGCCTATGCGAACTAAATCGTCCTAATCAACCATGTATATGCGATATAAATCGCCTAAACCAAAATCAACCGTTGCGAAATAAAATTCTCCCATACCAATATCAACTATCACGAAATGAAATTCGCCCTAACCTTCTTAATAGAGAAAAAAATTTCCCAATCCTCTTGTGCGTGCAACGTAGCCCAGATTATTAGTCCAACAAACTCGCTCACTAATTACATAATTTTTGTCCATTTAATTTAGGCCTTAGGCAAAGGTTCAATTTGCCAATTTTTTAACTTGGACGGTCGATAAAGAACATTCCTAGTGTAACGACCCGATATTTTCAACCATTCGCATCCGCACATGCCGGACTTGAATTTCTCAAAATACCAGATTGTTAATTTAAATTTGGCAAACTCATCGTATACAGTAATAAATAAATCACAGATCACAGACACAGAGTAATATAACAATGCAGCGGAAGCAAGAAATAGTAGTCATGAAGCTACTATATATATACATCAGAGTTAACAAGATACAACAGAAGTAACAAGATACAACAGAGGTCTTAATATGATAATCAAGTATAAATCAGAATACATCACTGGAATCAACTGGATAAGTGAAAGTGAAATAGATAGTTGGATCTCCAAGAAAGCTCCAACTCCAAGGTGAGTGTAACGACCCGCTATTTTGGACCATTCAAATCGACAATAAATCCACACATGTCGGACTCGAATACTTCAAAACAGTGGATTGTTAATTTAAATTTGGCAAAACTCATCATATACAGTAAATAAATCAATCACAGAATCACAGACACAGAGTAATACAATTGTGACGACCCGACTTTCCATCACTAGAAAGTGGCATCATCTAAAAGAAAGAAAGGGGTGAGAAATAGAAAAGATAGAGAAGAAAGAAGAAACAATATCAGAATCTTAACAGCGGAACGAATGAAATATAATATATCATATAAGAGATTACATAGTATCATATACATCAGAGTTACACAGATAATACAACACATACTAGACAGTTATAAACACCCGTCTAGTTAATACAACTCGATACAACTCAATACATCACAGAGATACAACACAGCGGAAATACACATAAACACTAACACATCGAAACCAATATATATATCTATACGCTGAAGCCTCCTACTCCATTTCTCCTCCAGAATCTGTCAAAGCTAACCTGAAACCCTTGGCTACTCGTAAAAATTTGAGTACTCGAGAGTTTAAGAAAACAGAAATAAACTCCGGGTCAGACATGGGTCTGGTATGAGTAAACGGATAAAGCTGCTTAACTTTAAAAAAAAACTTTGAAACAAAGGTATCACGTAAGACTCCCCACACATAAACATGGGTAAGTTTTTACCTTACGCTAACCAAACATTTGATAGGAAATCCAGTTATATTATAATAGTGTCTAGGGTTATCAAGTAAAATACAGAAATAGCTGGAATGCTTACATCTCACGTTCCAACATAGTTGGGCACAACTAATAGGTACGGCACTTATTGGAGTTTGGATTCCATACAATGGCAGGGCTACTGGGGTACCGCCCGTCACAGTACCTAGCCTAGATCAGCGTACCGAGGATTACTCCCAATCCCCTACAACACAAGGCCGGAATCATCCCTTACTGGATAGTCCCAAACGAAACAACCCCACGGTTGTCATGACCAACCGCACACTAAGCCGAAAATAAGGGACATCTAGACAGGGGTATATCTCGCTCTCAAGTGGGTGCTACGCACGAAGCCTTGCTGCACCTCCCCTGTTTTATCCATTCCCGGTTGATGAGGCTTGAGGCTACGATTACCTTAAGAGAACACATCTCTTAGAATGCTCATCGTCCACCTGACGATGTTCTGGAAGCATTCAATCCATACAAGTTCGTTCCGGGTTTGAACGAAACCGAAGGCATTATCTCGTTACACTCATTTTGGAATCATCCTCAGAGTTAACGACAAAACCCTTGCATTCTGAATCTTCATCTTCACTTGTGATTCACGACCTATCGTTAATTTGGATCGATGTGGTTTTCGGATATCCAAATCTAGAAACCCGATCCCAATCTCATCGAAATCCAAATCGCCATCTTTTAGGTCCAAGTTGTTTTAAAGTTAAAACAATTAAATTCAATTATCTATATACACACAGATAGATAAATCACAATACAACAATGGATAATCACATCATCATCATAACAGATAATCCATATTATCAACTCAAACAGATAATCAATATTATCATACTTAAAACAAGCATCCATATCACATAGATATTACTCATCTCATATCAGAGATCACAATCAATCAAGGAAATATCAATATCATTCATCCATAAGCAATGATTTATTAACTACAACCTATAATCAATTTAAAATGAATTAAATTAATTACTTCTATCTATAATTAATTTAAAGTAAATTAAATTAATTACTTCATCATTATAAATCTTGCTTACCTAACCATTAATTAATTACAAGTCGATTAATTAATCATTCTCTACTTTCCATCTTAATTAATCATCCTTCATTAATCATCTTTAATTACATTTAAGTAATTATCCTTTAATCATTTTACAAATTAATTATCTTATACCAAATATAGAAAGTAACCTTTAAATTACTTAAATTAATTACATTACTTCTTAATTAATTACATTAATGAATTCCTTCATTCATTAATTATTTCCAAATAAATCCATTCTAAATTACATCATTGATTATAATAATTAATGATTTCTAATTACATCTATTACATTTAGTAATTTATCTTTAATTAAACCAAATTATTAATCACCCTGATTAACTCCATTCAGTAATTAACTACCCTTAATTAGTTCATTAAATAATTTAATTACTCCATAATTAATTATCTCTAATTAATCCCTTGATTAATTATACAAAGTAATTATACTCAAATTACTTTCATTATTAAATCATCCACAATTAATTACTTCCTTAAGTAATTATACTTATCACATAATCAAATGGTTATTTAAATTAATTAAACTTAATTAATTAACTTAAATAATTCATATTAAACTTAATTAATTACAAATGAGAAATTAATTTCTTAATTACTTCCATAAGTAATTATACTTAAATAATTCACAATTGATTTTCTTAAATTAATAAATCTAATTTATTATCAAAATTAATCATATTAATCCATTATTTAATAATCCTAGTTAATGACCTTCATTAACTATTAACACTTCTTAAATTACTTTTCTAAAGTAATTAATTAAGATTTATTATTACTTACAATTAGATTTTATCTTTTAATAATTCATTAATTAATCCTCAATTATCTAATTAATTAAGTATTCAATATAACTTAATTAATCCTTGCTTACTTCATTAATTAATTACTAATCATAAATTAAAATTTTGAAATCTTATTTAATTAATGATCCTTAATTACCCATTTATTATCCTAAATTAATTATCTTAAACCTTAATTAACTAATTTAACTTTTAATTTCTAAATTAATTAATTCAATCATTAATTAATTAAATTAGTTAATTATTTATTTTAATTATCTTACACATCCATAAATCCTCATTTATTTAAGGATAAAACATTTTCTTATTAATGATCAAATACTCATTTCAAATTTTAGATTCAAAATAAATACAAAATTTAACATAGCAAACTTAACACACTTTACATTTCATTTTCATAAAACTTAGATTTATTTAAAACGAGGAGTCAAAAGTAAATTTGAATCCATCTTAAATTTTTGGTTTTAAACTTTGTTAAAACCCTGCTCTTAAAATTTAAAACTTTAAAATCTGACAGGCTTTTAAAAACTAGCAACCACAAGATAACCCGTGTCTACCCTATTTTACTTCGAGACGAACAGAGAAAAACTTCGGGCCACCCCCTCAATTTACTCGAGAAAACTCGAGTAACTATTCTAGCTACACCCAAAATCCTCGGCATCCACCAAAGAACACCGTGCACGTGCACGGCTATCTCGATCGAGTTCGACGACGTTCCCTCGTCGACGATCATCCCCAAACTCCATTCTTACCACCAGACCCTTCTATTTCAACTCGAATTTGAAATTCGTGTTCAACTGAAGCCTGGAACCCAACAACACGCACTCGCTCAAAACCTGACAACTCACCGTGCTTGCCGCTCCGACCATCTGAAGGTCAACCCCTCCGGCCTCGACTTCCCCTACGCGTCTACTACCATTCCCCAAAAACTTGTCGAACTCGATCAACACTAGGAACCGTGGTGATCGATTTAATCCAGCTTAGTAAAACTAGGGTTCCTAACTTCACATGACAATCACCACTTCCCCGCTGTCATGATCCATCACCAGAAAATTTTGCCGAAGTCCCGGATCATCCTTCCACCTCCAAAAAGAACTACGACTCCCTAGACCAACCAGATCACCAGAGAGACTCGAAAACACAAATTCCAGACACCACCAAATATCACATTCAATATTACATTACAAATTGTAAACTTGAATTTAAAAATCCTATCTTTCATAGACGGTTTAAGATATATAATTAAATCAACAAATTCCAACGTTTGATTTTAACATATTGTCGAACTCCTCTGTGTTTTCAATGTTTCCAGATAATATTCCTGTCTATTATTCTTACAAATATTTTTAAAGCTTAGTCTAGTTTAAAACAACCAACTTTGTTTTAAATACTTAAGCCTAAATGAAATTAGTGTGTGAAGTATTTTTGAAGTTAAATCTAAGTTTAAATCTCTGGAATTTAAAAACAGAGATGGTCACAAGAATTATCTAAACATACTCACAAGTTTACAGAGGCTTAAAAACCATCATACAAACATACTTTCATACATACATCACAAGTTACTTCAACTATAAGTCATATGCATCAAAACAAAAAGGGTCCCATGTTTACAGTTTCAAGTCAGAGACTTGAATTAAGATCAGGGAAGTTTAAAAACAACAGATATGCACACATCATAGATTCACAAAGAAACTTGCACATACATATATACATATAAAACAAATAATAAGCACAGAGATTCCCAGGTTACTTAAGTTTTTAGATTAAGAGTTTACTCACCTGACATTAAAACAGTAAGCTTGACCTTTTGTTTGAAAACAGGAAGGCTTGAACTGGAATTTGAAACTTGCATATTTTTGTGGACCTGATTCTTAAAATTTTTGAAATAGCTTTAAAACATTAACCATGAATTGCTGGAAAGCTTGTTGTAGTTGAGATGCTTTAATTTTTGATTTGGAACTGAAGTGCTTGGCTTAGTTGATTTTCAGGTTTGTATATTTGTTTAAATGAATCGAAGATGAAAGGAAGCTTTGCTAAATGGAATAAGTATGCAGAGTTTTGATAGTTGCATTTGTACACAAATAATCCTAGCTAGTACAAATGAATCAGAGATTTTTATTCAAAAAGAAGCTGGAATGAAATATCTCGTGTACTTGTGGTGAAGGCATTTAATATCTTGTTCCATATCAAGTTTACACAAACCATTTTTTTAATTCTTGTATGTACAAAACTTGCATATGTTTATATTTGTTTGACTTAGAGCTAAGCATGCTTACCCTATTCCTATTCGTATGCATTGAAATGATTTTACTTGCCTTGTCTATTATCTTGTACTTAGGTGATTTTCAAGCCTGCAACATATACATTGCTATAGTTTACATAATATTTTACTTAAGTTTTACTTTAAAATTGATATGGTTATTGTTATTGTTGTTATGTTAGCTTGTTATTTATTTCTAATTTCTAAAAATAAATGTGTTTATTTTTATTTTAAAACTCAAACTATCACATATATAATTACCTATTATTATTTTATTTTACTTACTTACTTTTATTATATACATATTATTATTTTTTGAGAGATTTATATAAATTTTAAAACCATAATTTCTTTTAAAATATATATAACAATTTTTATTTATAATAAAAATCTACTTGTAAAGACATTATATTATAAATAAAGCTCATTATTACATTAAAATAATTCATAAAAGAAATTATCACTTCATTACTTATTTTATCAAGCTATACTTTAAATAGAACAAAAAACCTTTTGTTTAATTTAAATTTAAGCTAAAATCATTTAAACTATTTTAACTTTAATCTTGAGTATATTTTAAAGCCAAATGGTTATTTATTAAATATTGAATTTAATCAAATTTCCAAATTACCAAAAAGATTAGAGTTCGAAACATATCCTTATTTATTAAAATTTAAAACAGATCTTAACTATTTACAATATATACAAATATATATATATATATATAAATAGAAAACAATTTATTAGCTTTTAAAAGATAAATTATCAATTAAATATTTATTTAAAAGAAAATTATTAAATCAATTCATATCTTATTAACAATTATTATCTAATCAATTTAATATTTAATATAGATTATTAAATTGATATTGCTCGAAATTCCGGGATATCACAACAATAACACGCAGCGGAATAGATAAAATAGTAGTTCATGAAGCTACTATATAAACATCAGAGTTAAAAATAAAATACAACAGAATATCTCAAATACAGTGAAGTCTTCAGTACGAATAGATGACCTCTCTAAACAATTCAACTGGAAAATCTGAAAGCTGAATCGATAGTTGGATCTCCAAATGAAGCTCCAAACCCCAAGGGTGAGTCTCAAATGCTGTATCACTCAGTCTGACCCGAGCGTAAAGCTAAACACAAAACACTCGAGTCAGGATTAACATTCTTATATCAATAAATCCAACTCAAGTGAAATATCAACTGAAATACAAGTAACTCAAAGGATGTTTGGGATAACCATCCTCTAAGGATCTGTGGAACTATCTAAAATGTAGAAATATACACTATAACACCGTGGCCATTTCAAATTTATTTATACTTAAAAACCAAAATACCATTTTCATTTCAAAAATATCTATTTTCCAAAATAGTATATATAGATTAAATAACTTATAAAGTAAAGTATTTATAATTTCCTCAAGTCTCACAAATCGATCCAAATCAACTCAAATTCTAAGTTCAAATTTATTCAAAGCTCAATTCATCAATTCAATTCAGTTCTCAATAGACCATTTAAATTTTCAATATATTTCAAGGCTTTAATATTCAATATTTTCAAAGTTAAATTTAACAGTTTCATATATCTCTTGATTTAACTCCATTATTATTTAATCAGGGAATATTCACTTAATAAATTCAATATCATTTAACTAGCCTGAAATTATATTTTTACTAAATATTTCCTTAAATTTATTTGAACAAGAAATATTCATTAAATTACTTAAATCAAAACCAAGTTATAAATCATATCTTAAATCTCAATTTCAATAAGTTTCAAATTGGTTTAATTAAATAAATTATTTATTGAATACAATTTCAACTAAATTCAAATTATCTTCCCAACCTTAACTTATTCAAATTATTACCAAAATCTATTTTGAAATCTAAATTTAAATACTTAAACATATTATATGTATTAGGTTAATCTTGATCAAATTAAATATTATCATTAAAGCTACATATATCATTACCATTTAAGAATCAACATTTATTAAGACCATATATTTCTTTCCAAAACCAGAGAATTTATTTTCAAAATATTTATATATGGACCAACGGTGTCTGTATATAATTTCCTATCCTATGGTCAAGTGATACGGATATTTATCATTTCAATCCGTAATTTAAATATATATATACGGGTAGATATCATTTCGACCCGTAATCCCAATTCAATTCAAATGAAAATCGCTTCGGTTTACCATTTCAACCCATAACGATTTTCTCCTATTCTAAAGTCCGTTCGGGTATGTATCATTTCAACCCATAGTGAATTCTATACTAGCAGGGAACTTGTAGAGTGATAACAGATAATATAAAATACAACAACATGCATATATCATCAATAACAATATAATATAAACAATAGGATATGGTGTCATATCCCACAGGTGAACAGTTACAGATAATAGCATATATAACAATTTAAATAACTACAGCAGCATATTTCAATTGTCGTTTCAATTGAAATCAGATTTAATAAATATAAGAACGTTAAATCGTGAGTGATTACTCACCTTTCGAGGCTAGAGATATTAAACCGAGCGAGCTACGGATTCCAAAGCAAAGTGATATGGGCACGAATTTGACGGACAAAGCTGATAATGTGGATAAAGGAAATCAAATCAGAGCTGGGTCGATGAAGATAAGGGATATAGGTGAATATGTATACATAGCTATGAAACTCTATATATATATATATCATATTCTTACATATGCATTAGAAATAAATCTATATATGTACATATAATTGAAAACAGAACTTATGCAAATATATATGAACTAATTCAAAATTTTACGAACATATTATATCAAAAATCAGTATTTATTATAAAATCAATGTAATATTTAAAAGCGTATATAGCTTAAACTACAGATTATCCATAATATGACATAAAATACTTATAAGGAAATACTATATATTAATGTACATTTTATATATGCAGACTCATATACACTTATAGAAATAGACTAATATAAATCATGTGCTAACTTACATACTAACTACAGGAACAATAAGGCAATAATAACATATATAAACCATATGAGATTTAAGATCAAAGTAATAATAATATATAGACTCTACAATCATACTGCTATTCGTGTCCACCATAATACTAATATATTTTTCTAGGAATTTATGCACTATAACCCCAATACATATGTACTTGCAATAGGCCTCAAAACACGCAACCTCCACTTTATATTAAAGCATATATGTTCAACAGATAGCTTCGCATACCAACAGCGGCTTGAATACCTAGATACACTTAAATGCATACAAAAGAAAGAAAAATAAATAAATAAATAAATAAATAATAATAATAATATTTACAACCTATAATAGCAAACATACGTGTATACTCTATAATATATAAACTAACACCTACCAAATATAATGCGAACACATTATGACCTATACACTAACAAATGCAGACACCCATTTAAATAAAGCTTATATTGTAAACAACAAGACTAACCGATACATATAAACAATCTTTGTTTTATCAGACTAGAACTCACGCTATCTCCTCATAACCTACTATACATAATACAATATACCACTACCATATTATATAATATATACATACGAAAACTTTGCAGTTAAAAAAAATATCCTAACTTATATATGACCTCCTTAATATATATAATATGAAAATAAACCACTTATATAAAAAGAACGTATCTATACCTCACAAAAAGGTGCTCCGGCAAAGATGATGGCTAAGGTGGAGGAGCCGCTCCGTGTAGTTCAGGGCGGAGACAAAGTGGGGTCCACGGCCGAGACTAAGGTGGCAAGGCTACTCGGTGGAGGAGATCAGTGAGGGAGATGAAGCGGCTAGGGGTTGAGTAGATGGCTCGGTGCAGATCGGTTCAAGGCAGGCGGAAGGCCGGTTGGGATGAGGTGTGTGGCGTGGGTAGACATTGAAACAGAAGAGCAGCAAAGAGAAAAATGGGAAGAGAAAAGGAATAAAAGGAAGGGAAGAGAACGAGTTTACAGGCATGAAATAGAAAAGTAATATAACGTTCGAAATAGTAACCGACCCTTGAATTCCGGAGAAATACAAAAGCAACAGTACACGTTGATTTAGAGCATAATAATTAGAGCAATTAATTGTTGATTTTACAGCACGTTTCAGATGGAAACGTATAGGAAAAAGAATTTCAAAATTCCGGTACCGTTTATGACGAGTTGTTTCCTCATCACCGTTACGCACCGGACCTCAATTTACAGAAATAACTATACCGCTGAGATCAGCATGACGAGACGATCAAAACGGTATACAGATATCAGTGGTACGATCATCCGATCAAAAGTCGATAATCAGTACCGAAAATGCTACTATTTTGTCAGAAATAAGATAAACGGAGCAATAGAAGTCGAAATTTGAAAAAACGAAAGATGACGTCTCACTCAGAAGATGATTTTGAATTTTTCTACAGAAAAATATTCAAGGTTGAAGATTATTTTATTATCACCAATTATTAACTGATTTAGATTGAAATAGAATTACACAATAAAATAACTTCTATATTTTCTGATGAAAATTTACCATCTGCTATATTTAAATATACGTAATCCAAATATTAAATTTTTATTTGCAAATTGAATTATTTAAAATTTTACCAAAATTCAATTAAATACGTTAAATAAAACTATTATAAATTATTAATATTTTATGGGTCGTTACACTCTCCCCCACTCAAAACTTTTCGTCCCCGAAAAGGAAGGAGGTGAGAGAATAGAACAACCAGAAATAAAATAGATTGAAAGTCAGGACTAAGCAATTAATTTGTAACTATATAAATTTTACTTGAAATATTTATTTGAAAACTTCATTTGAAATTCAATTATCCTTATTACTTTAAACTCTTTCAAAACCCATTTGTAAAAATTCTTGCTTCCCTTATAAATATATGAAAACTATTTGAAAATAATTATTTACATCATTACTTATATTTACACAGAAGCTGTTGAAAACATTCAATCTATATTCATAAATTTATTGATCTATCTCAAGATACTTTTCAAACATTATTAATAAATCAATAATCATTTAATTTAAATATGTTTTATTTCATTAATAACCTTTAAATACTTATAACAATAATCATTTTACATTCAAAAAGGAAAGGAAGGTAGATTCGAAAAATAGAATATAGGTGAATAGATAAAGCTGAGCAGATAATGTAGATTCAAAAGAATAGTATCGGGCACTAATAATTAATTTAGAACCATAAGAATTTTGTTTCAATAAGAATACAAAATTTCTTTGTTGGAAATACTTTTTATAATAAAATACCTTTATAACGAAACAAATTTCCTTTCAAAAATACTTTTATAACTCGATGTCTCAATAAGTTTATCCTCGTTCCTGCAGGCTCTGGCAGTGCGTTGATCAGGCGCAAAGCTAGAATTCTCCAGGTACTTGGTAGACTTGTTTCAACATCCAGTGAAAATACTGGAAAACTTAAAAAAAACAGATATGGAAAGTACAATCCAAACAAAAAAAAACAAATCATTGATCGCAGATACACAATGGTTACGCCTGGGTCCCCTAGGAAACATCTGTACCTTTTAAGCATTCACTGCCTTGCGAATTTCGCCATGATAACAAAACTGTGGACCGCATGATACATAACAATGGTTATGCCTGGATCCCCCAGGAAACATCCATACCCTTTAAGCAATCTCTGCCTTGCGGATTACGCCACTAACACGACCATAGATCGCAGATACACAATGGTTACGCCTGGATCCCCCAGGAAACATCCGTACCTTTTAAGCAATCACTGCCTTGCGAATTACGCTATGCAGTCGAGTTCGTAAGACCATGGGTAATGCCATGGAATTCGAAGGACACTCGAGTATCATATCTGGAAAACCAAAAATCAGAGAGAATAATATCGATAGAATGAATCCAAGATGTGGCCACAAATCGGATATCAAGTAGAAGGCACTTTCCATATCTTTATTTCGAAAATATGTATCATATAGTACATTTCAAATTAATTTCAAATATCATACTTATATAAAGTTCATTATATATAAGATTTCATTTTCAAATCAAATACTTTCCAAAATAAATAGTATATCAAATCACATTTATATAGACTTCAATTATATAAGATTACACTTTTCAAATTGAGTACCTTTTCAAATCCATAGTTTTCGAATCAACATCATACTTATATAGACCAAATTTTTTTTTATATAAGTTCGATAACTACCAAATCAAGTTTTTAGTAACACAAGGTTCTCAATTTCAATTTGTTTCAATATCAATGTATTTTTCAAAATCATATACGCTTTCACCAAATTATTCTTCCAAATCAAATATCTTCAGTTCCAAAGTTTCCGAAATAATAAATTTAGGAAATAAATTCAAATTTCCAAATAAATATAATTAAGTCAAACAATTCATTTCCAAAATCAATGGTTTTCAAAATCATCTTATATTTACATAAGGTCCATCTTATATCAGGATCAAAATTTCAAAAATAAATTTCGTTGTACGAAGAGCTATATGGGATTGAACATCTTTGCTTACTAAAAGTTTTGAATTTAGAATAGTTTTGTATATAAGATAGTTTGAAAAATAGTTTTGTAAATAATTTGTAAATAAAATAGTTTAAAATAGTTCGTTTTAAGAAGAATAAAAGAAAATAGTTTGAAAATGGTTTTAAATTGATAGTAGTTTTGCATAAAAGAAAAATTCCAATTAAATTACAAAGATATCCAACCCAACAACTTCCCATTTCAGCATCAAGTATATCAATGATATTAGGATATAAGATGTACATATGTCATCATTTCGCAAAATCACATTCGATCGCTCGCTCGATCACACAAGTTCGCTTTCGAACTAGTATTGTCCATTCAACTTCCCTAATGCGGATTTCGATATGGTTTCTCGAATAGAAGCCATCAGTCTCCTTGCATAGCCATATACTATGATAGAGAATTCTAGAATCAAGCCCAAAATCCATATCAAATATTTGCCATCAAGAATCAAATGAAAAATCCTAACACGAAATGGTGTAATTCACCTCGAACTTGTGTACTCAAACTTGGATCAATTCAATTATGCGAATAAAACAGCATACGTACAACTTATGTATCTATTCCAACTTGTTCCATATATAGTTTTATAAAGATGTTACCCAGTTAAAATATTTAAACTAAATTTTATTCAAAATATTTTGAAGACCAAATTCTTTTCAAAACATTTCAAATCTAAATTTCATATTAGGAAATTCAAAATAGCCTTATTTGTTTACTAACAAAACAGTTTCAACTTATTTAAATCATTTTACTACATATTTTAAACATACATATCAAACTTATATACTTTATACTTTTCAAAAGTACATAGCTTGGAAAACTTAACCTCGATTGGAAGTACTCGAACCTTCAAAATAGTCGAAGAAATCATATTTTCAAATCCAAGAGTTGGAAATCACCAACAAATCAGTAAATCAATTCTAAAAGATAGGGTTATATCAACTCAGATCCAAAACTCAAGGACCGAACACCGGCTTACTTCAAATCATTTCAAATATATATATATACATCTATCTTTCGAATATCAAATCTTACTTCGGAATTTGAAATCAAAATGGTTTCACAAAATCACTCGCATAGCAAAGCTACTGAAGTGGCCTATCCCCCACTCTGAAACTCGAAAATCAATGTCGATGATGCGTGCAACCATCACCGAAATTATTTTCCAGCGACATAAGTGAGTTCTGGACTTCTATTTTCTCAAACTTCTTTTGAAATTTCTTTGAAATCATTCGAAACTCATTCGAAGTCATTTGAAACATTTATTATTTGGAAAATACTTTTAAATCATATTATTATTATATATTTCATAATCTTAAAACCAATTTTAAAACACCGGAGTTGAATTCTCGAATTTCAAATTTAAAATCCTTCAGTAATAAATCATTTTTAGATAAATCAAATTTCTTATATAATTTTTCAAAATTACAAATCCTTTCGAAACCTTAAATTCTCATTTTAAAAAGGGTATATAATCATTATCGAAAACATTTCACTTTTATATATATAATATAATCATACTTATCAAAATAATAATTTCGATATATAAAACAAATTCAAAATACAAACAACTCAATTTTTCAAAAGATGATTTAAGAATGAATTTCAAACAAAGATAGAGATTCAAATTAGAGGAACTCTTAATCAAATAGAATTATGATTCGAAGATAAGCTCGAACGAAGATGAGATAATTAAATTTCAAAATAGAAGATGAACATACTTATATAAATCGCGGGCGACCTTAACCGGGTCAACCATGACTTCAGGAATATGATTGATGCAGAATTCCAAGGCAAATCGTCAATCGATCGCCAGAGATAGAATTCGGCATAACCAGAGATAGCAGCATCTAAACCGAGGGATATATAAATCCCCGGTGAATCAATGCCAATTGTAAAGGAGTTTCACCCCTTTACAAATCATTCAAAGATTGGCGGGATCTCCTATTCTTATAGAGATCATTCGAAGTGGAGTTATGGAATACTCCAGGATCAAAAAAATACAAATAGGAAGAGACAAGAATGAAATTTGGAACCGCATGGAACGTTCCAAAGTTCAAAGGAAATCGAGTCAAAAGGAAGAGATTCAACTCGAACGAAAGTGATTCTGTAAATAAATTTACCATATATGCTAAGTTTTGCCTAGAGCCAAAGCTCTGATACCAACTGTAACGACTCGCTATTTTGGACCATTCAAATCGACAATAAATCCACACATGTCGGACTCGAATACTTCAAAACAGTGGATTGTTAATTTAAATTTGGCAAAACTCATCATATACAGTAAATAAATCAATCACAGAATCACAAACACAGAGTAATACAATAATACGCACCGGAATAGATAAAATAGTAGTTCATGAAGCTACTATATAAACATCTGAGTTAAAAATAAAATACAACATAATATCTCAAATACAGTGAAGTCTTCAGTACGAATAGATGACCTCTCTGAACAAATCAACTGGAAAAGCTGAAAGCTGAATCGATAGTTGGATCTCCAAATGAAGCTCCAAACCCCAAGGGTGAGTCTCAAATGCTGTATCACTCAGTCTGACCCGAGCGTAAAGCAAAACACAAAACACTCGAGTCAGGATTAACATTCTTATATCAATAAATCCAACTCGAGTGAAATATCAACTGAAATACAAGTAACTCAAAGGATGTTTGGGATAACCATCCTCTAAGGATCTGTGGAACTATCTAAAATGTAGAAATATACACTATAACACCGTGGCCATTTCAAATTTATTTATACTTAAAAACCAAAATACCATTTTCATTTCAAAAATATCTATTTTCCAAAATAGTATATATAGATTAAATAACTTATAAAGTAAAGTATTTATAATTTCCTTAAGTCTCACAAATCGATTCAAATCAATACAAATTCTAAATTCAAATTTATTCAAGGCTCAATTCATCAATTCAATTCAGTTCTCAATAGACCATTTAAATTTTCAATATATTTCAAGGCTTTAATATTCAATATTTTCAAAGTTAAATTTAACAGTTTCATATATCTCTTGATTTAACTCCATTATTATTTAATCAGGGAATATTCACTTAATAAATTCAGTATCATTTAACTAGCCTGAAATTACATTTTTACTAAATATTTCCTTAAATTTATTTAAACAAGAAATATTCATTAAATTACTTAAATCAAAACCAAGTTATAAATCATATCTTAAATCTCAATTTCAATAAGTTTCAAATCGGTTTAATTAAATAAATTATTTATTGAATACAATTTCAACTGAATTCAAATTATCTTCCCAACCTTAACTTATTCAAATTATTACCAAAATCTATTTTGAAATCTAAATTTAAATACTTAAACATATTATATGCATTAGGTCAATCTTGATCAAATTAAATATTATCATTAAAGCTACATATATCATTACCATTTAAGAATCAACATTTATTAAGACCATATATTTCTTTCCAAAACCAGAGAATTTATTTTCAAAATATTTATATATGGACCAACGGTGTCTGTATATAATTTCCTATCCTATGGTCAAGTGATACAGATATTTATCATTTCAATCCGTAATTTAAATATATATCTACGGGTAGATATCATTTCGACCCGTAATCCCAATTCAATTCAAATGAAAATCGCTTAGGTTTATCATTTCAACCCATAACGATTTTCTCATATTCTAAAGTCTGTTCGGGTATGTATCATTTCAACCCATAGTGAATTCTATACTAGCAGGGAACTTGCAGAGTGATAACAGATAATATAAAATACAATAATAGGCATATATCATCAATAACAATATAATATAAACAACAGGATATGGTGCCATATCCCACAGGTGAACAGTTACAGATAATAGCATATATAACAATTTAAATAACTACAGCAGCATATTTCAATTGTCGTTTCAATTGAAATCAGATTTAATAAATATAAGAACGTTAAATCGTGAGTGATTACTCACCTTTCGAGGCTAGAGATATTACAACCGAGCAAGCTACGAATTCCAAAGCAAAGTGATATGGGCACGAATTTGACGGACAAAGCTGATAATGTGGATAAAGGAAATCAAATCAGAGCTGGGTCGATGAAGATAAGGGATATAGGTGAATATGTATACATAGCTATGAAACTCTATATATATATATATCATATTCTTACATATGCATTAGTAATAAATCTATATATGTACATATAATTGAAAACAGAACTTATGCAAATATATATGAACTAATTCAAAATTTTACGAACATATTATATCAAAAATCAGTATTTATTATAAAATCAATGTAATATTTAAAAGCGTATATAGCTTAAACTATAGATTATCCAT
This sequence comes from Allium fistulosum, assembly GCA_030737815.1. Lineage (NCBI taxonomy): Eukaryota > Viridiplantae > Streptophyta > Magnoliopsida > Asparagales > Amaryllidaceae > Allium > Allium fistulosum. The sequence continues at coordinate 1,138,228,193 of CM060904.1, forward strand.
AATATGACATAAAATGCTTATAAGGAAATAATATATATTAATGTACATTTTATATATGCAGACTCATATACACTTATAGAAATAGACTAATATAAATCATGTGCTAACTTACATACTAACTATAGGAACAATAAGGCAATAATAACATATATAAACCATATGAGATTTAAGATCAAAGTAATAATAATATATAGACTCTACAATCATACTGTTATTCGTGTCCACCATAATACTAATATATTTTTCTAAGAATATATGCACTATAACCCCAATACATATGTACTTGCAATAGGCCACAAAACACGCAACCTCCACTTTATATTAAAGCATATATGTTCAACATATAGCTTCGCATACCAACAGCGGCTTGAAGACCTAGATACACTTAAATGCATACGAAAGAAAGAAAAATAAATAAATAAATTAAAATAATAATATTTACAACCTATAATAGCAAACATACGTGTATACTCTATAATATATAAACTAACACCTACCAAATATAATGCGAACACATTATGACATGTACACTAACAAATGCAGACACCCATTTAAATAAAGCTTATATTGTAAACAACAAGACTAACCGATGCATATAAACAATCTTTGTTTTATCAGACTAGAACTCACGCTATCTCCTCATAACTTACTATACATAATACAATATACCACTACCATATTATATAATATATACATACGAAAACTTTGCAGTTAAAAAAAATATCCTAACTTATATATGACCGCCTTAATATATATAATATGAAAATAAACCACTTATATAAAAAGAACGTATCTATACCTCACAAAAAGGTGCTCCGGCAAAGATGATGGCTAAGGTGGAGGAGCCGCTCCGTGTAGTTCAGGGCGGAGACAAAGTGGGGTCCACGGCCGAGACTAAGGTGGCAAGGCTACTCAGTGGAGGAGATCCGTGCGGGAGATGAAGCGGCTAGGGGTGGAGTAGATGGCTCGGTGCAGATCGGTTCAAGGCAGGCGGAAGGCTGCTTGGGATGAGGTGTGTGGCGTGGGTAGACATTGAAACAGAAGAGCAGCGAAGAGCAAAATGGGCAGAGAAGAAGAATAAAAGGAAGGGAAGAGAACGAGTTTACATGCATGAAATAGAAAAGTAATATAACGTTCGAAATAGTAACCGACCCTTGAATTCCGGAGAAATACAAAAGCCACAGTACACGTTGATTTAGAGCATAATAATTAGAGCAATTAATTGTTGATTTTACAGCACATTTCAGATGGAAACGTACAAGAAAAAGAATTTCAAAATTCCGATACCGTTTATGACGAGCTGTTTCCTCATCACCGTTACGCACCAGACCTCAATTTACAAAAATAACTATACCGCTGAGATCAGCATGATGAGACGATCAAAACGGTATATAGATATCGGTGGTAAGATCATCCGATCAAAAGTCGATAATCAGTACCGAAAATGCTACTATTTTGTCAGAAATAAGATATACGGAGCAATAGAAGTCGAAATTTGAAAAAACGAAAGATGACGTCTCACTCAGAAGTTGATTTTGAATTTTTCTACAGAAAAATATTCAAGGTTGAAGATTATTTTATTATCACCAATTATTAACTGATTTAGATTGAAATAGAATTACACAATAAAATAACTTTTATATTTTCTGATGAAAATTTACCATCTGCTATATTTAAATATACGTAATCCAAATATTAAATTTTTATTTGCAAATTGAATTATTTAAAATTTTACCAAAATTCAATTAAATACATTAAATAAAACCATTATAAATTATTAATATTTTATGGGTCGTTACAGTGAGTCTTGAATGCTGTATCACTCAGTCTGACCCGAGTGTAAAGCAAAACACAAAACACTCGAGTCAGGAGGTACATACTTATACAATGTAAACCAACTCAAGTGAACTGTAATATAAAGGTACAAGTAACTTAAAGGATGCTTGGGACCGCCCATCCTCTAAGGATCCGTTAAACTATTTACTATGTAGTAATATTCGCTATTATAGTAATGTCTAATAGTAAAATAAACTTTTAAATAGCATTAAGGAGTTATCCATATCCCCCTTAACGCATAATAGTCCCAGTAGTCTATCCAGTATCATGGTTCCTCTTGATCGGGAAGCCACCAGAGGATACTCCACAGGCTACGGCACAAAATTAAACTCATAGTAAAGCTCGATATGGTAGGTAACACGGCACAACAAGGCAATGCCAGGGTAGATGTACCAATTACGCATTCGGGCTGGTGGTAACGCATAACAGCCACTACCGCCCACCTCGGAATACACTCCCAAATCAAAAATCGAGGGGTGGCGACCAAATCAATCATAAAGTAATACAATGGTATCGAAGAAATGTGTCCGATCAGAGGTGCTACCTCATTGGCCCATCGATCGCTCCTGTTTTAGCTACCTTATGCCAACTCACGGGAGTCGGGTCCACGTATATACCTCAATAGGATCGTCGCCACCATACTACTTCATTCTAGAATCTCCACCGCGTGCACGGTTGTCAAAGTGGTTTTCGGTATTGACAGAGAGTATGCCCATATCCGATCCCGGTCTCTTTGCCAACCAATCGTTATTATAACCCATGGATATTTATTTCCAAATAATTTATACTTCAAAACCAAATATCATATCCATTTCAAAACTAGTTTATACTTCAAAACCAAAATATCATATCCATTTCAAAACTAGTTTATACTTCAAAGCCAAAATATCATTTGAACAAACCCATATTTCCAATCACTGAATATTTCTTTCAATTTATTTAAACTTGAAATATTCCCTTTTAATTCATCATAAACCAAAACCACTTTATAATGTCATATTCTTAATCTTCAACTACAAATCAATATATTCAAAGAAAATTCTTAATTAAATACTATTTCAAATAAATTCATTTCCAAAATCCTAGTACTTTCAAAGTTATAACACCTTTGAAACCAAACACTTTGAAACCATAATACTTTGAAACCATATCAATTTAAAATGTTATCATTTGAAATCATAATATTTAGAAAAATCATAACACCCTTAATAATAATATTCATTACCAAAGTTATAACATTTTTAAGTTCATTCGTTCAATTATACCAATTTCGAAAACATTGTATTAACTTATAAATTTCAAAAATGGTTTGTATTTCACCTCAAAACATATTCATTTAAACCATTTAAATTCAATGTCAAAATCTTCCAAAATAATATTCATTTCCAAAGTTCATTGTAATTTCAGCAACAACAGCACTTATAAAGTGTTACGGTAAATATATTAACATTTCAAAAACATTGTCAAATTCAAAACAGCAGCACTTATAAAGTGCTACAGTAGGTATTAGAATTTCAAAACAGTTCAATTTCAGAAACAACAGCACTTATAAAGTGTTGTAGTAGACATATTGGTATTTTCAGAAATAGTTCAAATTCAGAAACATCAGCTCTTATAAAGTGCTGTAGTATTATAGTTATTTCAGAACATAGTTAAATTTCAGAAACAGCAGCACTTTGGAAATGTTGCCAATACAATTCCAGATTTATTATAACATTTCAAAAACTTTAAAACTTCAATTTTTACCATTTTAACTTATAAAACCCATATCTTACATTTCAAAAATATTCATTTGGATATCATTTAACTTATGATTTAAATAAAATAACTTTTTATAAATAAAATATCCAAATTAAACTATAATCCATTTATTAATTCAGAGTACATTATTTTACTTAACCTTTATTTCACAAATAACTTAATACTTTATTTTTAAAATTATCAATTTCATAAATAAAATATTCTTTTAATAAGTCAAACTTCACATTTCCAAATAAAAACCAAAATTTTCCATTATAAAGTTAATTCATAATTTAAGATACATTTTTCCATTTTAAATCATAATTATTTATTTTACAAAACATATCTATTTCATAAAATAAAATCTGTTACCATCACTAGGTTAGATTTAGAATTCCACATTAAATCAAATTTTATTATTAAGTTATTTATCATCAATAAAGTTCTTTAAATAGCACTTTAAAACCAATTATTGATATATAAAGATTCCAACTTATATAAAACCAATATAACTTTATAATATAAATCAAACCACTTATTGACTTATAAAAATTCCATATATTTAAATCACCGAATCAAACTTTTAAGTAAAATTTTCGTATATCTTAAGACTTAAAAATACTTAAAAAAATTTAAGAAAATATTATGTAACGACCCACTATTTTGGGCCATTCAAATCGACAATAAATCCACACATGTCGGACTTGAATAATTCAAAACAATAGATTGTAAATAAAATTGGCAAAACTCAGCATATACAGTAAATAAATTAATCACAGATCACAGACACAGAGTAATATAACAATAATGCAGCGGAAACAAAAGAATAGTAGTTCATGAAGCTACTATATATATAATAGAGTTAAACAAGATACAACAGAAGTCTCGAATACAATAGTCAAATACAAGATCATAATACATCACTGGAATCAACTGAATATCTGAAAGCTGGATAGATAGTTGGATCTCCAAGCGAAGCTCCAACTCCAAAGGTGAGTCTCGAATACTGGTACACTCAGTCTGACCCAAGCGTAAAGAAAAACACAAAACACTCGAGTCAGGATTAACATTCTTATATCAATAAATCCAACTCAAGTGAAATAACGACTAAAATACAAGTAACTCAAAGGATGTTTGGGATAACCATCCTCTAAGGATCCGTTAAACTATCTACTATGTAGTAGTGTACGCTAAGTAGATAATGCCTATCAGTAATATAAAGTATCAAAATAACGTTAAGGCGTTACCATTATCCCCCTTAACACATTTTTATATAAGCATCATAGTCTATACAGCACTGTAAACTCCACCGTAAACTGGTGGGCTATTAGGGAGTACTCCATAGGTATAACACAAAACAAATCATAGTGGTCGCGTATAGGGATACAAGTATGACAAGGCACATGAGGCAATACCCAAGGTAGTGAAACTACCATTTGCCTGATCCGGACTGGTGAGAACGCATCGCCGCAACGATCGCAACACCGCGAAACAACACTCCCAAATCAAAGGTGCGCACCAATCTAAACAAGTAATGAATAGTTTATGAAGAAGTGTGTTCGCTCGAGGTAGCTAACCTCACTGGCCCGGCACGGCTCCTGTTTAAGTCATTTCAAATTTGACACAAGTGTCAAGGCTATCCATTATCGTTCTCTTTCTTCAAACCCAGCAACGTCATCATTCCAACCACTTCATTCTGGATCACACTCCACGTATAATAGTTATTAAAGTGGTTTTCGGTTTGGACAGAGAGTATGTCCCTAACCGATCCTGGACTCTTTAATAACTACGTAATTATTACACCGATTGGTCATTAATAAACTTTCAAAATAGTTTATATTTCAAAACCGAAATATCATTTCCATTTCAAAACCATATCCATACGATATCATTTCACTTCAAATAAATCCATTTCCAAAATCATATCACTTTCCAAAGTTATATCGCTTTCGAAATCGTAAGTCTTTTAAAATCAAACACTTTGGAAATCAAAACCTTGAAATTCATAACACTTTCCTCTTAAACAGTTTAGATATTAAAATTAGTGTATATAATAAAATAGTTTATAAAATAAAATAGTTTATATAAAATAGTTATAAGTTAAAATAGTTATAATAAAATAACATATATTGAAAATGATTTATATAAAATAGTTGTAGATATAGTCTAAAAATACTTTATAAAATAAAATAGCTTCCACAAATTCACAAATCGATTCAAATTAACACAACTTCCAAATTCAACTTAAATCAATCTCAATTCATACATTTCAACTCAATTCAATTTCTCAATAAATCATTTCGAATTATAACGATTTCAAATACAGATTTGAAACACAAAATAAACCATTAAATTTCAATATATTTCAAAGCTTTAAATATTCCACATTCCAAAAACTAAATTTGATAATTCCATTTATATCTCAATTTAATTTCATTACATTTAGTTTCTGAGATATTTCTTTAATCATTTCAATACATCTAAATACAACTTCAATTTACAAATTTATATAAACAAAATATCTCATTTAAATATATATAAGTTTGAAATATTCATTTAAGCCACCTTTTTAATCAAATTCAAGTTATAAAACATATCTTAAATTTTCAAATTTAATAGATTTCAAATCAAACTTATTTAAGTATAATTCTTAAATAATTACGACTTCCAAATCAATTTCAAATTTATCTTTCAACCTAAAACATTTTAAACTCTATATTTGAAAATATAAATTTTACATAAATACTTAAACATATTTTATATTGATTCAAATCAACTTTATTAAATCAACTTTAATAAATCTTCAAAATCAATATTTATTAAAACCATATATTTCTTTCAAAACCATAGAAATCGTTTTTCAAAATATTTATATATGTAGACCAACGGTGTCTGTATAAAATTTTCTATCCTATGGTCAAGTGATACGGATATTTATCATTTCAATCCGCAATTTAAGTATATACGGGTATATATCTTTTCAACCCGCAATCTCAAATTCAGTTCAACTGAAAATCGCTTGGGTTTATCATTTCAACCCATAACGATTCTATACTAACAGGGAACTTGCAGAGTGATAACAGATATGATAATAACATAACAGACATATATCATCAATATAAATAACAGATAATGGTGTCAGATGTCACAGGTGAACCGATACAGGTAATAGCATATATAACAGTGTAAATAACTAACATCAGCATATTTCAATTGGCAGATAATGGTGTCAGATGTCACAGGTGAACTGATACTGGTAATAGCATATATATAATAGTGTAAATAACTAACAACAGCATATTTCAATTGGCAGATAATGGTGTCAGATGTCACAGGTGAACTGATACTGGTAATAGCATATATATAATAGTGTAAATAACTAACAACAGCATATTTCAATTGTCGTTTCAATTGAAATCAAATTTAATAAATAAAAGAACATTAATCATGAGTGATTGCTCACCTTTCGAGGCCAGAGAATAGACAATGGAATTGAGTTACGAAATGCAAGCATGGCTTCCAAAGCAAAACAAGATTGGTACGAATTCGACAATTAAAGCTGATAATAAGGAATCGATGAATCAATTAGAATCAGTTTGATATGAATTAAACTAAATATATATATATATATATATATATATATTTCCTTTCTCTTGAAATCGATATGTTAGTTTAATAATTTTTTTAAAATAAAGTATATATATATATATGTAAATAAAAAAAATTGTTGGTTTAAATTAAAACACATATAATCAAATAAACATATATACATCATATAATTTGAAATAAATAATCTTCTATATATATTTACTTATAATTACATAAATTACATAGCAGCTAACATAAAAATTATTATATAATATATATATATATATAACTGTTTTCAAAATACCTCATAGCTTCTGAGAAGACACAAAACAATTTATATTGCCTTTGAAAAACACAACTTCTGTAGTAAAACCCTTTATAACTTATCTATATATTAAAACTAACATCCTTTTTATATATATACCTTAAACCATACTAGTACAGCTACACTATTTTTTTTATATGGAAGAAGACTGTAAGCTTATACTTATAAGTATATATAAAGTTCGTGACAAACAGCACCTCCAACTATACTTCCTAAATAGATATATGTATATACACACACACACATCAAGATATATATAAAAAATTGAATACTATAGCAAAATCTTGTTATATAACAAACATATACAAATTAAAATATATATATACTCACATAACCATTACATTAAACATCTAATCTATACTGTAAAATTATATAAAAAACTTTAAAATATAATGTTCATAAACTGAGATATAAATATTTTATACGAAACTGATATGAACAATATTTTATACGAAACTTATATATATACATGCTGACATGCCTATACCTTCACTGACCAAACTATTATATATATAATTACATATTCAACTTACCAGCTACAGAAAAAAATACACACAACCCAAAATGGAAATCAATACCTCACGCAAATATATATATATATATATATCATATATGATTCATGTATATAACTATTAACTGTGTAAATAAATATAATACTAAGAAACCAATACTTGTAAACAAACATATGAAATCATTTTATACAAACCAATATATTTTTCATAACAGAGAAACAAGATCTAATATATGTAATCAACATATATACAGCAAATATAAATACTTCTTTTTTAAAAAAAATTATACATACTTTAACATCCATATAAACATATAGCTTACATAACATATATAACTATATACAGTAGATGACACAACATACATCACTAATATATATATATATATATATATATATAAACTATAAACGTATAGATATATAAAATATACCTTAATGCATAAATCAAACAAAAGGAGCTCGGAAATCAAGGAGGAGGGTGGTGGGTCTCGGAGCGGCCGAGTGGCAGGGTGTTGAGCTAGGAGGGTCGGTTGCTGACGCATGCTAGGGGAGGGGTGGAGTTAGGCTATGGTCAGGGTGGAGCACACTGCTATGGCACGGAGGTTCGATGTTGTGGGTGATGACGTGAAAAGAGGAAGCATGGGTTCAGGTGTGGCGAAGAGGGGTGGTCGGATCCAGGGCGAGCTCGGTTGTAGGGGTGACGATGGTGGTCATAGGCCGAGTCTGGCTGGGACTGATGGCGTGTTGTAGGCGGAGGGCTGCGGTGGCTCTTCGGGTCGAAGAGGGCAGAGAGATGGGAACGAACGACGGTTGATGTGGAAAGGCCGAGTTGCCTGATTCGGCGAGGGAGGGAATGGAAGCTGGTGGTGATGGCTTGCGTGTTGTTTACAGGCAATAACATTTCTTTCTTTGTTTTTTTTAGAATAGGCAAAGAAGATGGGACGAAAGCAAGTTACATGGAGTAGGGAGAAGATGAAGTGAGCAGTGGTATTCAATTAATAATATATTTGTTCCTTTTTCGATAGTAACAGAGAATCAAACTGAAAATGAAAGGACGATCCATAAATATCAACCAATAGGAACACTGAAGCCAGCTCGTGAATCCAGGAAAGAGTAAAGGCCAAGGGTTAATAATTTTATACAGTAGATAATTGAATGGTCACAAAAACAAATGGACTTGAACCAGTACCGATACGGTTACCGCTTACGCGGATTCCACTGTGCACCGAACATCGAAACATGGAATTGAATATACTGTAGAGATCAGCACGACAAGACGATTAAAACTGTATACAGATATCAGTGGTATGATTGAATTATAAAAATTCGAATTTTCTATTGGCGGAAAATGCAGCAAAAATGCAGAAAAATAAGATCTACAGAGCTAAAGAAGTCCGAATTTGGAAAACGAAAAATGACGTCTTAGTCAGAAGATGAATTAGAATTTTTCTATGTAAAAATATTCAGGTTTAGAAAACATTTTATTATCATCGATTTTAACTGATATAAATTGGAATAAAATTTCACTAGAAAATAAACTTTCAAATTATCCGAGGAAAATTTACTAGTTGCTATGATTAATTAGACGCATTCCAAATAACAAATTTTTATTTCAAAATTTTATCATTTAAAATTTCACAAAATCTCAACTAATTATGTTATTAAAACAGTTAAAATTTACGGGTCGTTATATATTATTAAATATATAACCATGGGTCTGTATAATATTTTCTAACCTAGGTCAAGTGATACAGATATGTATCATTTCAATCTATAATTTAAAAAGAAAAATCCGGGTAGTATCATTTCAAACCCGCAATCCCAAGTCAAATAAAATACAACAAAAAAATCACTCGAGCCTATCATTTCAGCTCATAATGATTTTTCCTTATTCTAAAGTCCATTCGGGTATGTATCATTTCAACCCATAGTGAAAGGGAACTTGCAGTGTGAGATACAGAAAATAAATAACAGTAGAGCATATAATATCATCTCAGGTGATGTAACAAATATATAAGCAGTATATAACATCATATAATCATATCACATGCATATATGAACATAGCATATTAATTTCTACAATTCACATGTCATTGTTTCACAATTATATAAGTATGAATGTCGAGAGTGATGAACTCACCTTTTTAAAGCTAGAAGATAACAATTCTTGACACACAACTTAAACTCCGAAAAGAACGACAAGGCACGACTAAGATTTTGAGTGAATGAAGAGTCATGATCCAAATCTTGTAAACAACACATACAAAATATACATAAGTATATAATTCAACACAAGAAATAAATCAAAGCAATGTATAAATATGAATCAAGATGAATAAAATGGTTTGACCTATACAAGTTGGCTCGGCCACACTGCAAAAAGGCTCGACCACCATCATGTTATGCTCGGCCATGATGGTTTAAAGCTAATAGACTCGGCTATGGTCACACACAAGCACGGCCATGGACCAGAATGTGAAGAGGTGCAAGTTACAAGACAATAGAAAGGCAAGAGGTCAAAAAGGCATGCACTAATGGGTTCGTCCCTATGGCTAATGGGTCCGGCCACTATGCTAATGGGTTCGGTCATAATACAAATCTGGTCAAGGCAATGACTCACGGCTAAGCAATGGGAAAAGAAAGGAAGGCAAGGCATTGGAATATGAAGAGATAGGAGTTTAAGAATACAAAAGGTCAAGGCAAGATGAAAAGTCATGAGTTTCAAGTGCATTGGGTTCGGCCGTGACTTCAAGTGGCTCGGCCTGGGCTAAGATCTGGTCAAGTCAGGTCATAAGGCATGTGATGGCATGTGATAATACATAGGGGATGGTCATGGCATGTGATGCAAGTGGTGGTGTGGGTTGTGGCCGAGGCAATAGGAAGAGGAAGGTGATGTATACATAGGGTTCGGCTATGGTTTTCAAGCATGGATGGTGATGGAATTTTGACTTTGGTTTCATGGCTATGGCATGGGGTGATGATGAGATTGTGGTGGCCGGTCATGGTGATGGTGGAGTGGAGATTGTGATCGGCTAGAAGAGGTGGAGGCTGAGCATAGCATAGGAGAAAGAAAACAAAAGAGAAAAAGAAAATGAAAATAAGGAGGAAGAAGCCATGAAAACTTGCTTATTTTTTCAGGAGAAAGCAAATGAGGAAATGAGATATTTGAGGAGTTTTTTACGTGAATTGATAAGAGAAATTAACGGATAAAATGGTGAACGGCTAGAAAAGCAATAAAGAGGCTAGGCAAATAAAAGGCAAGAGTTTGAATGGTAAGAAAAGGTAAAGTCACACCTTGTATTAATGGAAAAGAATCTTGCATATATTTTATTCTTAAATGCAAGTGAAAATGAGGATATTGAGATGAGAATGAAATATTCTTGTACGTGATTGAGATAGGAATACACGACCAAGAAAGACAAGAGTGAACGGCTATGGAGTGTAAATGCTAGGAAAACAAAAGGCAAGAATTTAAAACAATGTAACCTATGTCTCCTTGATTTTCTCAAGCCATTTTTATAAAAAGATATAAACAAGTAAAATCCCATAAATAATGTAAAAGTCTAGAAAAATAAAATAGAAAATAAAATAGAGAAATAAAATAAAGAGAAGGACATAGAAAAATATAAAATAAAATACAAAAATTAATTGCCTGTATAACGCTGTATTTTATCCATTTTAAAAAGTATAGATCAGAATTTAACGAAACAAAAAGCAGAATGGATATTAGAATCATATCCAGCCTCAAATAAAAAGATTAGAAATTTAAAATTCAAATTTTAAAAATTTAAACTGAAATTCAAAATTTGACCAAAGTTGACAAAAATATAAAATTTACAGAAAATATTTATTTCATTGTATTTGGAAAATAAATTATAAACAAATTCCAAACTTACTTTGGAAAATTCTAAAAATTCACTTTTAAATGATTTAAAAATCAAAGTTTTCAAATAAAAATTAAATAAAAATATTTGCAAAATTATGGGTTGTTATACTCTTCCCTACTCAAAACTTTTCGTCCTCGAAAAGGAACGAGACAGGGAAAACTAGGAAAACAAGATAGAATGAGATAGGGTTAAGACAAGATGAAAGGAAGATTGAACTTATACCTGATAACTGTTGTTATAGGTAAATTCAACCAGATGAGATGATCATCCCAAGATCCTCCAATATCAAGAATACAAGCACGAAGAAGATCCTCTAGAATCTGATTCACCTTTTCCGTTTGACCGTCGGTCTGTGGATGGTAAGCAGTGCTAAGATTCAAATGAGTACCCAAAGATACTTGAAAAGTTTCAAACTGACTGGTATAAGCAATACCCTTCCATTCTCTAACAAGATAGTGAGAAATAAGGACAACCGAAATGATAGAGTTACGATATGAAATCACAAAGAAAGATGAGAAGAAAGCCATACATTGATCGCAGCGATCTTAACTGGATCAACATAAATTCCATTACTAGAAACAATATGTCCGAGAAATCGGACTTCATCCTTCCAGAAATGGTATTTCAAAATTTTAGCCTTCAACTGATGATTCCTAAGAGTATCCAGAACAGGTTTCGAATGTGACTCCTGTTCTTTCCTTGACTTGGAGAAGACAAGGATATCATCGATAAAGCCTAAAACAAACTTGGTAAGCACATCACGAAAAACACGATTCATCAATCAACAAAGGAAGCAGGGGCATTAGTCAAACCAAAAGTCATAACTAACCATTCATAGAAAAACCATTCTCAGTAAGGAAAGCAGTCTCGGGAATACTTTCCTCAGCAACACTGAGCTGGTGAAAATCAGTGGCAAGATCAAGCTGAGAGAAACAGTAGCTCCATGGGCTGACCAATTCGAAATTCGATTTCCCACTTAGAAGGTAGGAGAATGGAAACAACCAGAAAGAAAATCGATTGGAAAACAGAATAAGATAATAAATTTAAAACCATGAAAATTTCAACTTACATTAATAATTAATTTCATCCATTTGATTTCACTTAAGTTAAATAAATCTTAACTATTTCTAATTTCATTATCTTATCATACAATTATCTTAAACTAACAATTTTCCAAAGTCATAAATTTGAAAATCATTTATTATACTCACAATTTATTCAATAAATTTTAATTCTTCTTTATTCCAAAATTTATTATTAAATTTATTCCACTTAATATATCTAATCATATTATTAAGTTTATTTACACTTTTTATAACTACTCCAATTTATTTATAAATTCCTTTTAACACCATTTTATATTTTAATTATTCAATTAACCTTTTATTCTATTTACCTCTATTAATCTTTTATACTAAAATTTAAGTGTATAACATTTATTATAACCACTCAAATTCTATTTATAAAATCCTTTTATCCAATTACATATTCAACTTCTTATTAATTTAGGTAAGTTATAACGGAATGTAATAGACTATTACACAAATAAAGTTTTCTAATTAAGTTATATCAAGCTTAAATATTTATTCAAAATTTGGCTTCATTTTATAATTGAAATCATCCCTTAAGATAAAATTTAAGAATTAAATTTCTGGTTAACTTTAAACTATCCTAGAGATAAATAAATATATATACAATATATATATCAAATCAAATTTTAAACCATATATCAATATATATATATATATTATAAATCAAGTCAATTTTTAGAAATTCAAATCAATTTAATTTTTCAAAGCAAAACTGTGGCAAAGCTACAAAATGCCACTACAAGAAAATTAGCTTTTGGTTGCATTAATTAGTGGCGTGTGACACCTAAGTGCAACTAAAAATACTTTACCCTATATTATTAACGCAACAACAGTTGCCGCCCATCCCGCCTAACTAAAAAAATTTCAGGAAACTTTTCATTTTTATTGTCACATTTCCTTTCATCTTCGTTACTTCGAAAATTTTGTTCTTCCGTTTTCCTTTTCGCTCCAGCAAAATCCACCTTGCCCTCCAGCAGAATCCACCTCGCTTCATTATCATCGTCGCAGGAGCCCTCCTTCATTCTACTCCGCTCAACATCGTCGCGTAGCCCTTCAGTCAACGTGTTCTCCTCACGGTACCCTTATCAGGTATATTTAGGTATGAATTTTATAAACCGATTTTGTGATTCTATATGGGTTTTATATGATTCTATATGCGTATTCTATTCGAATTTCTATATAAATCCCAATTGGAATAGTTGATTTACGCCTAATTGGAATAAACCCTAACTGGAATAGTTGATTTTATATGGTTTGTACAAGACAAGAGATTTTATATGGTTTGTCGACAGCTAAAGAGAGCAGTAAGCTACTTATTCAAATTTGGGATTAGGACCTTTGGCTGTAGAATTTGCTTTATACAAATGGTAACATAAAGAATAGGATAAGTGCATGGGAGGTGATTGTTGAAGTGTATTATGAGTTTAGGGGTTGTGACTATAAGTAGGACTTTTTTTCCCTTTCTTTGAGGGGTTTTTGAATGATTTGTTGGATGGAGCAAGGGAAAAATATGTTTCTTGTTTTATAAAAAGAAAAGATTATAATTTGTGCTCAAAAGCCTTTCTGAATTTACATTGTTAGAAGTATGTTTTTCTTATGTTCAATTATTCTTTTATTTCCAATGTTCAAGTCCATTGTGATAAATTTGATGTATTATATTGATCTCTAATGGAACATGTGGTTTTGCTGTTACTTTAATGTTTAAGACAGAATCATTTCTACTGATAAATTTGCATCAAACTCTTTTGAAAATTCATGAAATTAATAGATTTTTTGTAAAGAAAGTTTAGTTTTTTCTAGTTAGAAGGTTGCTCCATAGAAATTTTAAATATTTAATATATATATATATATGTATATATATATATATATATATATATCTTTATTAATTAATTATCCAACTTTTTTGTACTCTAATATTTATAGGCCACAATTGGTAGTTGTAGCAATCCAAATTTTATCTTAGCATGTGTTCTTCGTTTGCTTTGAATAAAATTCGTTGATGCATCAGTTTCATACCTTATCTTAATTACATGAACTATAGTTATACATTTCTGTTTTGTTTCTGAGCTGTTTCCTACTGCATTATTAAATAGGTTATTTTGATTTGTCGTGACCCAAATTAAGTTGATTTAGTTGAGTTTCTTGAATTGCTGACTTAGTTAAGGATACTTTAACTGTTGTGGTTAATCACATTTCTGGAATAAGAGATCTTTAGTCCAGTAATAAGAGTTTTCTTATTGCCAAAGAGTGGATAAAGGTTAACTTTCAGCAATTTGAAATTTTCGTAGCAAAGAAGAGAAGTTAATTGACTACCTTTCTGCCTACTAACCTTCCTATATTGATTGCTTGAGTATAACTTTTTCCAAGAAACATGATTAATAAATTGATAACTAACTAGTTACACCTTATATTTACATATTCAAGTAAATGCATGTGTCATTAAGGATTATGATGTTGTATTCTCCTTATTTTTCAGCTATTTACAACTTGTAACAACTTTATTTGCAAGTGATGTTGAGTGCTTGTTGTTTCTTAAGCTTGTTTCCCTTCAATCGATAACAGGGGTAGCTAAGAAGTCATTTTCTCTAAGCTGCCCGCTAATGTTTTCTTATCAAACTAGCAGCAAATATCTTCCTCATAAATATTTGTAATCATATTTATCTGTTTTGTGTTATTGTTAAATCTAATACTGTG
Organism: Allium fistulosum; assembly: GCA_030737815.1. Lineage (NCBI taxonomy): Eukaryota > Viridiplantae > Streptophyta > Magnoliopsida > Asparagales > Amaryllidaceae > Allium > Allium fistulosum. The sequence continues at coordinate 1,138,243,862 of CM060904.1, forward strand.
TTATTGTTATCTGGAGAACTATGGACTAATGGTATTATGTCTGTTTCGTACAGTTATTTTGAATAAATTCCTTAGAAAAAATGTTTGTAGATTATCTTTCATTTTTATTTTATGTGGACCTTTTTTTTATATAGTATAACAGCACTTAAGCAGAGCTCCATGATCAACTGTATATTCAGTTTAAGAACAACTGCCGACTTCTTGTGATCTAATATTTATATTTTATAGTTTGTTGGAGACTACTAATTCTTGTAAGCATACACACATATACATAAATATATATAGTATTTTTTTATATTTGTTATATTTGCATTGATAAAATACTTAGGTAGCATTTGATTTAAAAACATGTTTTGTGTTTTGCATTTTCAATGTATACTTTTGTAATTCGCCTTACAGACAGAACATGCGCTCCATACTCATGTACAATGTTAAAATTGGACAAACTTAGATATATTTTGTGAACTTTTACTAAGTTTTTCTCTCTCTTTCTATATAATCATACCATGATTTTGCAAACTACATACCTGATGATTTCTACAAATTTTCTTGTGGTATGAGTCATATGACAATCATATATATTATAATGGGTTAAGTTAAAAGTATATGAGATAGTGGGTGCCAAGTGTTTGATTCAAGTTGTACAAAAGTAACTTAAATGTTAAATTATCCTACCAAAACAGATAATGTGTCCTTATAATAATGTTTTACTACCAAAATACTATTAATATTATAAGTATTGGAGTGTATTAATCAACCACTTCTCCTTTTCTACTAGTTGCACAAATCTTGAACTTAAGGCAATGAACCAAAACTTGAAAGGAAATAAGACTAATTTGTTAAGAATGTTGCCAATGAATTAAGTTTTAGTTTTTGGGCTCTCAGTAGGTAGATATCATTTTAATAATATTAGGTGATCCCACATTCCCACTATCTGCATTGTACTGAAACAAGTAGTTAGAGACTTAGAAACTTGAAGTATAAAGCATGCATGCAAACCAAAATCCACATTGAATCATACAAGTAAAGATGAATACTTCATCTTAGTTTCTGTAGTTCATAATATTAGATTGGGTGTAACTATTTGGGTTTTCAATAGTTCTTTGTTTGATTATAACAGTTAATCAATTTCCACGTCAAAGTTTGGAAACCATGATAATTTTACCATCGTACATTATTTGTATGTATTTAATTCATGTAGGAGGAGTTTAAAAAATTAGATAACCTATCACAGTCCAGTTCGTCATATAATGTCAAAGAAGATGCTATTGCACAAGTACTGGGGCAAGATAAACCAGGACGGTTAAGGGCAATGGGAAGGGGTTGCACCTTAGCCAAGCTAACTTTGTCACAGTCCAGAGATAAACAAGTATCTCAGTGTCAACAACAAATAGCAGAATTGCAGAGTATGTTAAAAATGCTGATGGAAAAGAAGGTAAACTTTTATTGAAAGATGTTAACAAGCATACTACTCAGCTCAGTATACATTAGTATTAGCTTGTAAAATGCATGTGCTTTTAGGTGTATTATTCATCACTTGTTTACCCAGGAAGGCAGTTATAGTTTAAAAGCTCAATTATGGTGTGTCTGCAATTGTATTACAGAATGATAAAGTATAACACAGCTCAGTATACGTTAGTATTATCTTGTAATTTATTCACACATGTATTAGCTGATGCAAGATGTATGTATTAGCTTGTAAAATATACAAAGATGTATGTGTTTTTATATACTAAGGTTTTCCAAATGCTTTGGCACAGGGTAAACAAACTTCAAAAGAAGGGAGCACACATGAATTGGTAAAAAATAAATATATTACTGAAGAAACAACACTTGGATTTTAGTTTTTGATCCAGTAATTAATATAATTTTTGGTGGAATAATTGTAGGGCAATGCCAACGTATATGAGCTATTGAATTGGGATGGAACATCTGAAGTTGTTGCCGAAGGGAGAGTGGTGTCTACTGACCCAAATGAGGTTGTCGGAGGCATTCGTATTGGACCAAATGCTGTGAGGATTATAGATTGCATGGATAAACTAGATGCTTATATATGGAGACCTACACCTCATATGTCAGTATTAGGAAACGCTGAGAATAAGGTGGTAGCATGGCCATCTACTTGCATTAAGATGACGCTGCAAGGACACTTGAATGAAGTTAGTACGGTAAATTTTCTGTGCATACTATCAACCGACAATTGTAGCTTGACTTTTTTTATTCAATTCAGTCAACATTTTTCAATAAGACATGAAATAATTAACTTTTTTGTGCATACTATATGTTTATATTTTTCCTTTTTAGAGTAACAGCAGCGTCCAAGACAATAGATGCAAGATTTATGATTGGAATGAGGGTGATGTGATAGTTGCCGAAGGAAGAATCTACTCCGGTGATTCAGGACATATTGTGAATGGTATTCCACTTGGTCCATCTGCTGTTGTGGTTTTGGTCGACAATGTAAAAAAAGGAGATGCTTACTTATGGCGACCCACAACTGATATGTTGTGTATTAGAGATGCAGTTGGTAGGAAAGTAGCATGGCCAAAATCAAAAGTTGAAGCTGAAAAAGGGAATGTTGCGACTTCTTCTTCTGGACTTGGACCCATAATCTCGAAGAAACCACACCAATATGTAAGTATATATTTTGAAGTATTTTTATGTATGTATGTATTCTGCATAATAACCTCATTTTTTGCCAGCCAATTGCAAAGTTGATAACAAATAATAAATGCAAGATAATTGATGTGGGTGAAACAAATGAAGTGGTGGCTGAAGGAACTATCGCTTCAACTGATCCAACATCGATGGTCCATTGTCGTCCATTGGGATGTGATGCTGTAAAAGTTTGGGTAGACTTCGTAAGAGTTCCAAATGCAGTGCTATGGAGACCTACATCGGAGTTGACATGCATGGAAGATGCTTTTGGTACCACCATAGCTTGGCCGATCTCAAAAGTCATTGGGGAAACAAAATAAAAGGTGTGATTTCTATTATATATGAAAAGTTATTATTTTAATAGTTAGCCTCCTACTTTTTGCAAAGTTGTTGATCTATAAAAGGTGTGATTTCTAATATATTTATGTTGGAAAATTATTCATGAGTGAGTTGATTGCTTAGTAGTGTCGTATATATAAAACAATACAAATCCAGGAATAAGTTATCGTATGTTTCATCCAGGAACTCTATTGAATATCATATATTTGATTGATAATATCTGCCTAAATCGACCGTTTGATGCTCTGTCAGCTGGTTGTTTCAAAGTTCAACCATAGCAAAGAAAAAATAACATATTTATTGCAATTTTTAGTAATTTCAATTACACACATAATGATAATAAATTGAACAAAAAATTATTTTCTTTACTAGGAATAAAAAGTAAAAATATTGAAGATAATGTACAACGATGTTGTTAATATCGTTATTGGATACTTATCGAGCAAGTACTGATATAAGATATCTGCAATATAGGGAAAATTCGAATTATATTGGTGAAATATCAGAATTATAGTTATAGTCTTTACTACGTAATAATAACCTAAAGATATATGATATTCTAAATACCAAGATGAAACGGTAATTTAGTAAATTATTTATGAAGAAACTAAACATTTGAAAAGACCAATCTAAAATTTGGACAATAGACCTAAACAAAATTAGCACACATGCTTTTATATTTGGAGCCATCCATCGTTTAGAACAATTGAATATGGGGAGTTTAACTTTTCCATATCAATATTTTTTAATAATTGCATATATTGGTGATACAAATGGTATTTTGTTAATTTTTCTGAAAAGTGAACTGTGATTTCAGGCAGAATTTTAGTAAATCTCGGGAAAATTTTAGTAAATGCTGAATTTTTGTTGCCATTTGATTGATGAAACTCTGATTTTTAGTTGTTAAATTTTCTGGTGAAGAATCAGTGCATTCTGAATCAGTTTTAGCATCTTCAAATGGGACAAATTCACGCGTGTTTGATGTTTGTACTTTTTCAGGATGATATGAAACATAATTTAATAGCCTGAAATATGATTTGGTTACTTGAAATAGAAATTGATTGCAGTGTTGTTTCAAAATTTAGTGATCCTAAAACATATAGTTTCCGTGTTTATAAATTTTGATATATAGTTGTTGTGTTTATAAATCCTAACATATATGGTTGCTGTGTTTTATAAATACTGAAACATATGGCAGCCATGTGCCTATGTAAGTAAATAATATGTGTGTGTCTTCATGTGTGTGTACAAAGTGAATGTTCTGGCGTCTGTATTTTTAAGTTTGAAGACCCTATAACACATGGACTGTATCCTGATATTGGAAATTTCTTTAACTCATAGTTTAACAAAGGCAGGCCAGTCTTGACATTATGACATATATGCAATTGATTATGGAGTTGATATTCTAAACATATTTGAAGTTGTTTTGATTGAAATAATTTCAAGTTTCGAATAATTATCTAATATATCTGTAATGTTGAAGTTTATAACTGATAACAAAAGTTATTAACCTTGGGTTGATATTGCTGTCATATTTCATTGCACTATATATTTGATCTGGCGAGGACATATGTGAGCTTGAATTTAATTAACTATTGAAGTTTATCAATCGAAACAAAGTAGATGGTAGATGTAGAGTTTACTGTTTGATGTGTGTTTAGTGTTTGATGATAACAAAATATATATCGAATTATAGATGTGTTTGCAGATTATACACATACAGGAATAAATATTCATTTTGAGTAATAATACTATTGCACAGAATTTAACAAATTCAATCAGTATTTTATTCAATAGAATATTTTATTCAGTACAATGTTTTCAATTCATACACTGATTTTTACATTTCATAATTTCATACATTACACTGATTTCATATTTACAGTTCACTCTCATTCATACAATTCATAGTTACATTTCTGTCCTCACTACATCACTCATAAACTCAGTCTTCTGCATCTGCATTGTCCAGCTCCAGTATTTGTCTTGTCTCCTGTGTACTTGTATAATTAACATCTACAACAGTAATCTGAAAATAAACAAATTTTAATTTGCAAAAATATAGAATGTGTTTTTTATAGCTGTCTCAGATATATGGGTTATCGTCATCATCTTTGATTGTGTAATATCTATGCATATCAGTATTCATATCAGGGACAGGTAATTACGAGTGGCTGCAGTACACACGTATACACGTGTGCACTGCCTCGCCAACTCGAGTGCACAAGGTCAAATCAAAATCAGATTCAACACAAGTGCAAATGGCCTCGACCAAAATTCAATGATCACTGCAACAATAAACTGTGCATGTACACAGTGAAGTCAAAGAAATCCAAACTGAAACAAATGTACATATATGAAGACTGGAATGAAAGACTCAAGAGACCAAAGCAACTAATCAAGTGAAACAATACAGCAATGAAAGCAAACCAGACAACAAGATGAAGAACACACATTCAAGTGCACAAGACAAGTACACAAAGACTCGAATGAACAAGGTCTGGACACACATGAATGGTAGCACAGAGAATGGCCAGAATCAATTTCAAGCAAATGTATAACATATGTACAAATGCAAAGACCAGCGATGAACAAATGGTCAAAAGTATCATGTACAAGTCTGGACAACAAGAATGCCCAGACTCAACAAATATCACAAATAGATCAAGTAAACAGTGACTAAAGAGATTCAAGTGCAGCTACAATAGTGCACCAGTACTCAAGTAATACAAAAACATCAAAGTGCAACTCAATGACTGTACAACTACTACAAATGGTCAAAGCTACAACATGCACATATAACCAAAACACCAGTGTAGTGACTACAGAAATGAACAAACAAGTTCAACAATCAAAGTCAGGTACAAGATCAACAATGTACAAGTGAGCACATGAACACAACAGCCTCAATAAATGTCTACAGTGGCTACAGTTCAACAATTCACAGTGAAGAGCATAGGAATGTGCAGACTTAAGCTACAAGTAATCAGATCATCAGAATTCAACATCTCAGATGCAAGTGAATACAAGCATAGTTCAACATCACAGTATACATATGTCAAAGTCAGGTATTAACATAGATGGTCAGAGAATTATAAACATGAATGCAGACTAAAGCTCACAGGCCAGAAGCATGTGAAGACTCAATACATAAACAAGTCAACAGTTCATGTAAGTATGCAACAGTGAGCCAGAATATCATCACCGAATAAATGATCAAAGTCAGGGATAACCACTGTAATAACCAAGTGATCGAAGTGGAAGACATAAGTCGAACAAGTCGAGTATGCTACAGATCAGACAACTAAAATGTCGAAGTCAACATTGAACAAGTCAAAGTTGAAGACGTAGTCAAGAAATCAAAGTCGTATATATATTAATCACGTTTACAAGTTGAAAAAGTCAGAAGTATAAATTAGGAAAGAGTCTGAGATATAAATCAAAGAACGAATCAAACGTTCAATAATCGAAGCCGTGAATCAAAAGAAATTTCCCAAAATATGAAAGTCTAAAATCGGAAAGTATAAACATCGTGGGGATTAATAAATCAAATCAGACGCATATATAAAGAGACCCAAAATCATCATCGACTTTGTGGTGATTCAAAGCAACGAAACAAAAACCCAAAATCATCACTGACACTCAAGCAACCAAGTTCAAGTATAATCAGAAAAGGATCGAGAAGATATCACATACCAATTCCAGAGAGAACCAACAGTCGATCGATTAGGTAATCGCAAGCCAGAGCAATAGAGATCCGAAGCTCATAATTCCAGAGTCGCCACAAACGAAGCCAAAGCTCCAATTCGCCAGCAAAAAGAACAAGGGAAAATCCCTAATTCCAGACTCGAGAGAAGAGCCAAAGCCTCGATTCTAGATTCGAGAATCAACAGAGATTCAAGAAGGCGAAGCTAAGAATTCCAGAATCGACAGAAAGAATCACCGAAGCCACAACGGCAAAGCCCTAATTCAGTTGCAACAGAAAAAGACGAATTAGAGATCGAGCTAAAGCCCTAATTCCAGAAGAGATTTCATCGAAGCCGCCATTTCTCAATTTCTCTCAGTTAAAACAAAAAGGATCGGGCCGGAGCAAAAGGGATCGAAACAATTACAAGCGGGCCGAAGTTTTTAGAACTAGAGAAAGTATAAAAGGGCCGATCTTGTTTATTAAAAGGGCTTGAGTCTTGAATTAGTTTTGGGCTAGGGTTATTTATTATTTGAGGGCAAAATCGATTTAAATTTTCAATTTAAATTTTGCCCTGGTTTTAAAACTGTGTTTTTGTTTTTCAGTTTGTAATTTTCGAGTCAAGACAGGGTAAATCACCACCTAGGGTTTAGTTAGTGTCAGATTGTCTAGTTAGGGTTAGTTCAGTGAGCAGGGTGTGCGAATTTACGAAACTCTATAGGCGGAGCAGGGTGTGCATGTCTGTAGGAGTGTTTGTAAGCGGGATACTGTTTAATCCTAATAGAATCTGGGAATGCAGCAGTAGGCAGGGGTTGCCGAAGCTGGGTAAATTTTGTGTGTGATTTACTTTTCTGCATATTTATTTATCTACAGTTTGATTTCGCGTTTTATTCGAGAAAATTGCGATAACCCTATTCACCCCCCCTCTAGGATTAATCAAGATCCTGCATTTACAGTAGGAATGAAAATGAATGCACCTAGGAAACAATTTGTATGGTTATTGATGCTAGAAAAGTGTTGTAAATTATATTTTGGTAGATATGTAATACATAGATGGAATGTTATTTACAAAAAAAATTACACAGAGTTTGAGGTGCATTTGTTAAAGACTTTTAAATACACAACATTTAACATTGCAAGAATAAATTTTGTCGTCGATAACATTGCTGAACCGAAGACATATATATATACATACTATGTATGTACATTTCTCTTTCACAACTTACACAGGGGTTTTTTAGGTAGGAAAGTTAGAAGATTTTCAGAATAAGTTGATTGGAACTATTTGAATTATCACCTAGTACAAATTTAGATAACCATGTAAGCCATTTTGTTCCACATATATAGTTAGGTGAATTAAAGTAAGTTGTTACATACCTTTACCTAAACGATTTTCATAGATAGAAAATATTTGTGTATTTTTCACATCAAAAAGTTTGAAGTTCTTATTATACAAGTAGCGCTAATATTATGATATAAGGGAAAAAGGTACTGAGCTCGACATTATGGCATATAATAGTGAAAGTGATAAATAAATGCCTGGTGTGAACTGAGACTGTTTTGAGGGAAGAACCTTTGTAGCTTTTGCATTGTATTTGAATGAGTTTTTTCTGGTCTTGCCTTACCATGTACACAAGTCCCTTTAAAAAAATATTCCTGATACTCTGAGTGTATACCTTAAGCAGCATGTTTCTTGCCTGCTTTAAATATATTTTATTGAATTTTGCAGATGAATCTTTGGACTTGCACATAGTTAAGTCTGGTCCTTTTTGCAGTGGCTGTACATTTCTAATAGGGTAGCTAAGAACACTAGAAATTATGGTTATACCTTTTTTATTCCAATATTCAAGTTTTAGATCCTCATTGTTGATTATTACTTGTCTACAGGTGGATGAACTTCTCCGAAGAAATTATCAGTTGCTTATGGTATTTGCTTAGCTAGTTGTTTATGGTATTTGCTTAGCTAGTCATCTACGTATGGATTTTACGGTAGTCCAGTTGTTTATTTCATTTTGTTTCTGGTATTTCAGTTGTATAAACTTCTCTACGTATGGATTTTATGTTAACTTTTGTCTTGAAACTACTGTATTTATATACTAGTTGTGTGACTATGTACGGTTATGTACTACTTCTGTATCTATGTATGGTAATGTACTACTTGTGTTTATGGTAGTTCATTTGTTCATGTATTTCTTGTTTATTATTGAACTATTTATTAAAACTGTTTAATATAAATTGTGAATAAAGTGAATTGGAGAGTGAACGAGCTAGTAGAATGTGAGAAATATACATAGAAAAGCAAAAATATATAGTGGCGTTTATCAAATGCTATGGAAAAAATATAATGGCAGAAAAAAACGCAACAAAAAAAATATTGCTGCGGTGAAATATACAGCCTTTAAAATATCAATCTATAACAGCGTCTATTTAGTGGCGTTTAGAAAACGCTACGGAAAAAAATATGTTGAAAAAAATCGCTGCCAAAAAATATGGTGGCAGAAAAAAACGCAAAAAAAATATATATTGTTGCAGCGAAATATATATATTGTGGCATATAATAACGCAGCTATTAGGTTTGGGTTTAAGTTGTAACCCAAACATCACTTTTGGTGGCGTTTCAACATGCTACAAAAAAAGATTTACGGTGGCATTTTTTTGCCGCCGTAATAAGGCATATTATAACGGCGTTTACAAAAACGCAACCAAAAATATTGGCTTTTTAGTTGCATGTCGTATGGCGGCGTTCTCTAAAACGCCACCATAAGTTATGGTTGCGTTTTTTGTATGCCACCAAAAGTACTTTTTGGTGTAGTGATATGGTCTCTTCACTTCGAAACTCGAAAATGAATGTCGATGATGCTGCAGTCATCACCGAAATTATTTTCCAATGACAAAGAGAAGAGCACTGATTTAAAACTTTAAAATTCTTTAGAAACAATTTCTATTCGAAAATACTTTAAATAATATATCCTTTAAAATTAAAAAAACAAAGTTTGAAATCATCCAAAACTTAAATTCTCAAATTCTTGATTTAAATTCATTTAAATTTCCAAATTAATTTATAACCATGTTTAATAGTTCAATTATTTATATATGGAACAAAAGCCAATGGTTTTCAAGCTATATATACAAAGTCAAATATTATTTCTTAACAACCAATTCAATTAACTATAAAATTTCAAAATTATACTTATATATATAATATAATTATACAAAATTTATTTCATTTACTAAATTTGAAAACCATATTGTGTCGGTTTTCTCTATCCAAGTGTTTTGGAAATCCTATCGATAGCGTTGATCAGACGAATCGATCGGAAACCCAAATCTGCATCAACAACTCAAACAACACAATATATAATAAAACATTTTAAATATTAGTTTATAAATATACTTCAAGAGTGATTTGAAGATAAGTTGGAAACAAAAGACAAGATGATTAAATAAAGAATAAGGGAATGAATAAGCTTATATAAATCACTGGCAACCTTAACCGGGTCGACCATGACTTCAAGAATTAGATCGATGTAGAGTTCTGGGACAAACCTACATCCAATCTTAAGAGAAAGAATTCGGTATAACAAGAGATAGATAGCATTGTAAACCGAGGATGCAGAAATCTTCGGTGAATCAATGCTTCTTGTAAAGGAGTTTCATCCCTTTACAATCATTCAAAGATTGGCGAGACCGCCTATTCATTATAAAGATCATTCGAAGTGGAGTTATGGGATACTCCAGAATCAAAAGAAGACAAATAGGGAGAGACAAGAATGGATTTGGAACCGCAGGGAACGTTCCAAAAATTCAAAAGAAATCGAGTCAAAAAGAAAGAGATTCAAGCTCGAACGAAAGTGGTTCTGTAAATAAATTTACCATATATGCTAAGTTTGCCTAGAGCCAAAGCTCTGATACCAATTGTAACGACCCGATATTTTCAACCATTCGCATCTGCACATGCCGGACTTGAATTGCTCAAAATACCAGATTGTTAATTTAAATTTGGCAAACTCATCATATATAGTAAATAAATAAATTACAGATCACAGACACAGAGTAATATAACAATGCAGCGGAAGCAAGAAATAGTAGTTCATAAAGCTACTATATATATATATACATCAGAGTTAACAAGATACAACATAAGTAACAAGATACAACAGAGGTCTCAATATGATAATCAAGTATAAATCAGAATACATCACTGGAATCAACTAGATAACTGAAAATGAAATAGATAGCTGGATCTCCAAGAAAGCTCCAACTCCAAGGTGAGTCTCGAATGTTGTATCACTCAGTCTGACCCGAGCGTAAAGCAAAACACAAAACACTCAAGTCAGGACATACATACTTATACAATGTAAACCAAGTCAAGTGAACTGTAATATAAAGGTACAAGTAACTTAAAGGATGCTTGGGATCGCCCATCCTCTAAGGATTCGTTAAACTATTTACTATGTAGTAATATTCGTGATTACAGTAATGCCTAATAGTAAAATAACTTACTTTTAAATAGCATTAAGGAGTTATCCATATCCCCATTAACACATAAAAGTCCTAGTAGTCTATCCAGTATCATGGTTTCACTTGATCGGGAAGCCACCAGAGGACACTCCACAGGCTATGGCACAAAACTAAACTCGTAGTAAAGCTCAATATGGTAGGTGACACGGCACAACAAGGCAATGCTAGGGTAGATATACCAATTACGCATCCGGGTTGGTGGTAACGCATAACATCCACTACCTCCAACCTCGTAACACACTCCCAAATCAAAATCGAGGAGTGGCCACCAAATCAATCACAAAGTAATAGAATGGTATCGAAGAAATGTGTCCGATCAGAGGTGCAACCTCATTGGCCTTTCGATCGCTCCTATTTTAGCCACCTTATGCCAACTCATGGGAGTCGGGTCCACGTATATACCTCAATAAGATCGTCGCCACCATCCTACTTCATTCTGGAATCTCCACCGCGTGCACGGTTGTTAAAGTGGTTTTCGGTATCGACAAAGAGTATGCCCATATCCGATTCTGGTCTCTTTGCCAACCAATCGTTATTATAACCCATGGATATTTATTTCAAAATAATTTATACTTCAAAACCAAATATCATATCCATTTCAAAACTAGTTTATACTTTAAAACCAAAATATCATATCCATTTCAAAACTAGTTTATACTTCAAAGCCAAAATATCATTTGAACAAACCCAAATTTCCAATCACTGAATATTTCTTTCAATTTGTTTAAACTTGAAATATTCCCTTTTAAATCATCATAAACCAAAACCACTTTATAATGTCATATTCTTAATCCTCAACTACAAATCAATATATTCAAAGAAAATTCTTAATTAAATACTATTTCAAATAAATTCATTTCCAAAATCCTAGTACTTTCAAAGTTATAACACCTTTGAAACCAAACACTTTGAAACCACAATACTATGAAACCATATCAATTTAAAATGTTATCATTGGAAATCATAATATTTAGAAAAATCATAACACCCTTAAAAATAATATTCATTACCAAAGTTATAACATTTTTAAGTTCATTCGTTCAATTATACCAATTTCGAAAACATTGTATTAACTTATAAATTTCAAAAATGGTTTATATTTCACCTCAAAACATATTCATTTAAACCATTTAAATTCAATGTCAAAATCGTCCAAAATAATATTCATTTCCAAAGTTCATTGTAATTTCAGCAACAACACTTATAAAGTGTTATGGTAAATATATTAACATTTCAAAAACATTGTCAAATTCAAAACAGCAGCACTTATAAAGTGCTACAGTAGGTATAAGAAATTCAAAACAGTTCAACTTCAGAAACAGCAGCACTTATAAAGTGCTGTAGTAGACATATTGGTATTTTCAGAAATAGTTCAAATTCAGAAACAGCAGCACTTATAAAGTGCTGTAGTATTATAGTTATTTCAGAACATAGTTAAATTTCAGAAACGGCAGCACTTTGGAAATGCTGCAAATACAATTCCAGATTTATTATAACATTTCAAAAACTTTAAAACTTCAATTTCTACAATTCACATGTCATTGTTTCACAATTATATAAGTACGAATGTCGAGAGTGATGAACTCACCTTTTTAAAGCTAGAAAATAACAAATCTAGACACACAACTTAAACTCCGAAAAGCACGACAATGCACGACTAAGATTTTGAGTGAATGAAGAGTCATGATCCAAATCTTGTAAACAACACATACAAAATATACATAAGTATATAATTCAACACAAGAAAATAAATCAAAGCAATGTATAAATATGAATCAAAATGAATAAAATGGCTTAACCTATACAAGTTGGCTCGGCCACACTGCAAAAAGGCTCGACCACCATCATGTTATGCTCAGCCATGATGGTTTAAAGCTAATAGACTTGGCTATGGTCACACACAAGCACGACCATGGACAAGAATGTGAAGAGGTGCAAGTTACAAGACAATAGAAAGGCAAGAGGTCAAAAAGGCATGCACTAATGGGTTCGGCCCAATGGCTAATGGGTTCGGCCACTATGCTAATGGGTTCGGTCATAATACAAATCTGGTCAAGGCAATGACTCACGGCTAAGCAATGGGAAAAGAAAGGAAGGCAAGGCATTGGAATATGAAGAGATAGGAGTTTAAGAATACAAAAGGTCAAGGCAAGATGAAAAGTCATGAGTTTCAAGTGCATTGGGTTCGGCCGTGACTTCAAGTGGCTCGGCCTGGGCTAAGATCTGGTCAAGTCAGGTCATAAGGCACGACAAGAGGTAGGGGATGGTCATGGCATGTGATGGAAGTGGTGGTGTGGGTGGTGGCCGAGGCAATAGGAAGAGGAAGGTGATGTATACATAGGGTTCGGCTATGGTTTTCAAGCATGGATGGTGATGGAATTTTGACTTTGGTTTCATGGCTATGGCATGGGGTGATGATGAGATTGTGGTGGCCGGTCATGGTGATGGTGGAGTGGAGATTGTGGTCAGCTAGAAGAGGTGGAGGCTGAGCATAGCATAGGAGAAAGAAAACAAAAGAGAAAAAGAAAATGAAAATAAGGAGGAAGAAGCCATGAAAACTTGCTAATTTTTTTCAGGAGAAAGCAAATGAGGAAATGAGATATTTGAGGAGTTTTGTACGTGAATTGATAAGAGAAATTCACGGCTAAATGGTGAACTGCTAGAAAAGCAATAAAGAGGCTAGGCAAATAAAAGGCAAGAGTTTGAATGGTAAGAAAAGGAAAAGTCACACCTTGTATTAAAGGAAAAGAATCTTGCATATATTTTATTCTTAAATGCAAATGAAAATGAGGATATTGAGATGAGAATGAAATATTCTTGTACGTGATTGAGATAGGAATACACGGCCAAGAAAGACAAGAGTGAACGGCTATGGTGTGTAAATGCTAGGAAAACAAAGGCAAGAATTTAAAACAATGTAACCTATGTCTCCTTGATTTTCTCAAGCCATTTATAAAAGATATAAACAAGTAAAATCCAATAAATAACGTAAAAGTCTAGACAAATAAAATAGAGAAATAAAATAAAGAGATGGACATAGGAAAATATAAAATAAAATACAGAAATTAATTGCGTGTAAAACGCTGTATTTTATCCATTTTAAAAAGTATAGATCAGAATTTAACGAAACGAAAAGCAGAACGGATATCAGAATCATATCCAGCTTCAAATAAAAAGATTAGAAATTTAAAATTCAAATTTTAAAAATTTAAACTGAAATTCAAAATTTGACCAAAGTTGACCAAAATATAAAATTTACAGAAAATATTTATTTCATTGTATTTAGAAAATAAATTATAAACAAATTCCAAACTTACTTTGGAAAATTCTAAAAATTCACTTTTAAATGATTTAAAAATCAAAGTTTTCAAATAAATATTAATTAAAAATATTTGCAAAATTATGTGTTGTTACACCTAGGTTGACCACTACTATTTACCGTGGCTATCCAAGGTCGACCGTTCATGGTGCTTTTGTATGGGTTGTCGATTTTTAATTTGACGATTAATTATTGATTAACGTCGTTAATTCGATGCGATTAATTACTATAGTTAGCCCTAATTTTTCAGTTAAGCCTAATCTATATTTTTTTAATTCTCAGTTTCAAATTAAATCGGAGTTTTAAACTTAGGGTTCTTAATTTAGCATGTCCAATTTAACTAATTTCATGATCTAATTCCAATTTAAACTTTAAGGTGTATGGTTTAGCCAATTCAATTTCAAATTAACAGTTAATCGGAGGTTTTAACAATTCTAATCAATTAAAACAGTTTAAGATCAGATGTATTAGTCAAATTATTGAATCTATGCCCACTCATCTTTAGCTTAAGCTCTAGATTTGAGAAAATTGACCTCCAATCAATATCTCTCCTCCTTGATTTCTTGCTTTGCTACTTGATTTAGCTTTAAATTTGATTTGGATTTTGATGTAGGTTGATTTTTTAAGGGTTTGGGAGAATTAAGGTTTCAATAGAAAATTTGGCAGCATCAGTTTGCTGAACGACTAAAAAAAGCTTAAGGTTTAATTTAGAGATTAATTTGTAGGGTTGGCTTAGAATATAGGGCCATTAACTCAGTTGTAAATCCAGACCACACAACAATTTCTTCACACACAAGCAATCATATAGGCCATCCATTTTAATCGATCGATAATGATAATCACCCGATTTTTAAGGTGTTGGGTCGACCGCCCCTAGGTCATGGTCAACTGGCACTGGTTGAACTAGCCCAAGCTTTGGTTGACTTGACCTTTATTAATTTTTATTTTATGTTTTTAATTTTCGTTTATCATTATGTCGATCGTAACTTTCTCATACCGGCTCGGATTGCGACAAATTATGTATGAAAATCGTCCGAAAAATCGCTATGAACATAATGGTGCAAGATTCGTAGTCAAATTTCGACGTTTGTGAAAATTTTATTTTTAGTCCTTATTCTAATTAAATTTACTTTGCTTATTGAATTTATGGTTAAATCTCTATTAATTTTTTGTAATTTATGTAAATTTCCAAGGGGTTACAATCCATCTATAAAGTCCATAGATATGTTCTCCTATTTCCACCATGGAACCTCTGATGGAAGAAATAGCCTATTGGGCTTCTTTAGCTCAGCTTTTATCCTTTGGCATGTCAAACACATAGCTACAAACTCCACTACATGACTCTTCATTCCTGGCCAATAGAATGTCCCCTTAGTAACTCCATACATTTTTTCTCCACCTGAATGAATGGTCATCCTAGAACGGTGAAACTTTCTTAAGACTTCATCTATCAGTCTCTTGACTGAGGGTACACACAGCCAACCATCATGCTTTAGGCATCCTTTTTGAACTTTGGAGTAACAATATAAATGGCTTGACCATTCACTCCATGCTAATTGATCCAAAATTTCAGCTAACACTGCAACCGTCATTAAGTCAATCCAATTCTATCCATTTATGTACGTCTAACTTCCATTGCAGCCAATAAACCTAGTATATATTCTGATAAAGGTTGGAAATCAAAATCAGCGATATACTCTAAACTCTTACATTCTAATAATAAACGGTTCATCATGTCATGCTTGGTATTTATGCACCATCAACAACATTCCCCTTTCCTATATTATAGGAAATTCCAATATCATATGACGATAGACACTCCATCCATCATTGTTGCCTCAGGTTTAAGCCCTTATGTGAAAATAGATACTTGAAGGGCTTATGATCCATGAATAACTCAAATCTTTCTCCCAATAAATAGTGTCTCTAGAATTTTAACACAAATATGATGACTGCTAACTTAAGAGCATGTATCGAGCAATTTTTCTCATGTACCTTGAGATGTCGTCTGACATGTGCTACCACCTTCCCTTCTTGCACCATGACAACACGAAGATCAATTTTGCAAGCATTAATATATATGGTAAACTATTAAGTACCATTGAAGAGTGTAAAAAATGGTGCATGCACAACAACTCCTTCAACCTAACGAACGCCTTCTCGTAATCTGGTCCCAAAGATTAGAGTATTCTTAGTAAGTTTAGTCAGAGGTGCTGAGGTATTTGCAAAGTCCTTGATAAATTTCCTTTAAAACCAACCAATCCTAAGAAACAATGAACCCCCGACGCATTCTTCGGTGTCTTCCAATCTCTTACTTCTTCCACTTTCAGTGGATCTACAACCAATCATTCTCCATATACAATATGCCTAAGGAATATCACTTCCATCTTGAAAAAAAATGACATTTTGAGAATTTCAATCTCAATTGATTCCTTCTAAAAACTTCGAATACCTCCTTTAAATAATGTTTGTGCTCTTCTTCACTTTTGGAGAATATCAAGGTATTATCCACAAACAACATAACAAATGTATTCAATTGCTCCTAGAAAACTCTACTCATCAAATCCATAAAATAATCGGGAGTATTAGTCAATCCAAATGGCATGACTACCTATTCGAAAAACCCATTAGGAGTTCTAAATGTGGTCTTCGATATATTATCCTCTGCTAGCCTTAACAAATGGAAGGCTATTGCCAAATCAAGCCGAGCGAAAACATTAGCCCCCACCAACTGATCGAAGAGGTCGCTAATACGAGGCAAAGGATATCAGTTCTTTCTTGTCAGACTGTTCTACTCTCTATAACCTAAGCACAATCTAAAGGAATCATTGGCTTTAGTGGCAAAGACGACAGGCGCTCCCTACTTCAACATACTTCTTCTTATAAAACCTTTCTCCGGTAACTTTGATATTTACTTATCCAATTCCCTTCTTTCTTTGAAATCCATAAACCGAAGTGGCAGTACTACGAGCCTAGCGTTTTAACTAGGTTTGTTCTAAACTCAAGCTCTCTTCGAGGTAGAAGACCAGAACTTTAGCAAAGATATCTAAAAAATCGTGCACCATGGGAATCAAAGACAGATCGTCCTATGACATAATGAGAGAACATAAGTTACTAGTCATCGTGGAATCATCCTGCTGACAACATAAAATATGTTCTTTTCCTTCATCGTTCCTTAGTCGTATGATTATTCGATCACAATCCAAATTACACCATAGCATGTCATCTTCCAAAATTAATCAATACCCGAAGAATCAAAGTACATAAGCATCGCAAAGGAAAACCACTCCAAAATGACCAACTTAAGATTTTAACAAACCATAAAGAGAAGGGTCATTCCCCGACATGATTCGACGTCGAAATAGAATCAAAGAAAAATTAGGGACTTAGGTTTAACTTATCCACTAATGCACGATTAATAAATGAATCCAATGCATTAGTACCAAAAAGAGTTCTAACAGGAGAACTGGATAGAGATAAAATGCCTTCCATAACAATCTACTTCCCCTTCTCTTTGCCAAAAGGTATAATAGTGGTAGTTGGAATCACCTCCAATGCACACACTTTCACCACTTGCCCTTCCTTCTTTTGCTGAAGGAAAGTTATTCCTGAAGTGTCCAAACTGTTGACATCCGTAACACTTAATACAAGAAATATCTATTTTGCTATGCTTCATCACATGACCCTTCCTATCACACCTCCTACATATGATAGCCTATTTCTTTCCTTGTCCACCATTTTGCCTATTCTGATTCTGGTTATTTACCTTCTTTGGTTCATTTTTCTAAACTATAGCAACTAACTTCCCATTAATTGAGTTCAATAATGCAGCTTTCACTAATCCTTCAAATATTGCTCTAAAAGACATCGATTCAATGCCAGCTCTTTTAGTAGAGAATTTAGACCCTTAGAAAAATTTAGCGCCTTCTTCTCTGAGGTGTTGATCGTCTCAAATCCAAACCTTGCCAACTCGTCGAACTGGCTAACATACTCAATCGTAGTCAAGTTTCCTTGCTTTAGATGAATATTCTTTTCTAGTAGTTTTTCCTTCTCTTCCTTCGAGAAGAACTTAACCTCAAACCTCCTTTTGAAATATGCCCATAAGATGGTATCCTCATCAACATCCAAGGTGATTTCTTCTCACTAATTTGCAGCCTCTTTTGGAAGATTCCATGTGGCAAACTGCCTCCTACTAATATTGCTTAGACCCAATAAGCTGAAGATCTTCTCACCGGAATTTAACCACACCTTGGTCATCAAATAGGGTTTGGTACCCACATAAGGTTTTCCATCCAAACTTGAGAAATCCCTAGAGAGCTTCGGGAAATTCATTGTTGATGCTGGTTGGATGGGAACTACCTCTGGAATGGCAGTAGTATTAGGAAAGGAAGGAGTCTCGATAGAATTCTGACCAATCACTTGAAAGTACCTTTGAAACCAAAATGGGATGTTTACCCCAGGGATGTCCATGGTGTAACAACCCTAGATTTTGTATATTATTTTAATTTTGACTTTATTTTATTTTGAGATTATTTTTAAACTTGTTTCATTTCAAACATTTCATTTTCAAAAATAAATGTTAATTATTATGTGAACTATAACTTCAAACTAGTATAAATTGGATATTTCACTGAAAAGTGAATTTCTGTTCAAACTGGTCAAACTTTGACTTTTAACTTTTAAATTTAAATTATTTTAAAAATCTTAAATTTTATTTTTTATTATGAAAATAGATTTAATAACTTGAATACAGTTTTTCGTTTCGTTGGAAACGGAGTTAAATTGTGAAAGTTATGTATATTTCAATATTGTGTGTAAACTGATGTATTTAGCAATATTGTCTATTTTAAATTTTATTTTTCTTGGTCATATTTTATTTTAATATGTGTTAATATGTTATTTTGTATATTTTTATCTTTTAATAATTTTAAAGTGATAGTATAATTTTTCTAAAGTTTATTGAATTTATTTTCTAATTTTAAAACCTAGTTTCCATTTCTTTGCTATTTTCTTAATTTAGTTATATAATTAAAATTTAATTATTTATTCACTTTGAAAATGTTTTAAAAATCATTTTATTTCAAAATTTTGTCTTATAATATTTTTATAATGAAGTACATAATTTTCCAAAGCCATTGGTTATTTTTCTGTAATTTCTGGACACTGTTTCTAATTTTTGAGTAAATTTTTTCTAATTCTTTTTCTGTTTTCTCTAATTTAATTATCTATTTTATGTTGAAAATGATAAATAAATTATTTTAATTCAAATTTCCACTTCATAATATTTTTATAATGAAATGTATAGTTTTCCAAGACTAACAGAGATTTATTTATAATTTTTGAACACTGTTTGGTATTTTTAAGGCATTTTCTTCATTCTTTTTATATTTTTCTTTAAAATTAATTATTTTTTTCTTATATCTTTACTTAGTTTCGGTTGTAAAGTAGATTTCTGAGTTAAATTTTGTTATATAAAATTTAAAAAGAAATGGAAATGCCAAAGGTTTAAAAAGTTACAAAACTTAAGGCCTTTCACCTTCAAAACGTTCCAAATGCCATAACCTTCACTTTAATTCATTTGGCTGTCCACTTTTTCAATTTTAGCCGTGTATTATTATTACTTTTCACATGAAAAAGCTTCAGAACTTCTCATTTCTCAAGGCTCCTTCAAACTCCCTTGGTAATGGCCTCCTCTTTTACACTTTTCTTCCATTTTTCATACTTTTTGTGCCTTGTTTTCTCTTCTATTTGCATGGCCTCCTCACCATAGCCATGGCCACCATTCCCTACCACTCCTCCTTGGCATCATCACCAACCACCACTTCAGGTTAGACCATGGCCGAACCCTCCTTGAAGCCAAACTTCATAAAAAATGCAAACAATGTCCAAAACAATGCATAACCAAGCACCTAGTTGACCACCACCCCATTTCCCTTCACCTCCACCATCTTTGGCCGCCACCAACCCCTTGTCCAGATCCTACCTCATGACTCCAGCCCCTGATCTACCACCTGGACCTTCTGGTCGAGCCTAACCATCCATGGTTGAGCCTTAGTTTGACCACTTTTCCACTTATTTGCTTACAAAACCCCTTCACCTTCACTTATTCATAACTCCACCATTGTGCACCACTTTGGCCGAGCCATGCTAGCCCAAACCCAAGCCTAAACCTGACCAAAACCTGACCCTATGCAACCCCTAGGCCGTACATAGTATATGAGAAGCAAGGCAAAAAGTTTGGTATTCGTATTCGCTTTTATTCCAAAGTTATTTC
Source organism: Allium fistulosum (assembly GCA_030737815.1). Classification (NCBI taxonomy): domain Eukaryota; kingdom Viridiplantae; phylum Streptophyta; class Magnoliopsida; order Asparagales; family Amaryllidaceae; genus Allium; species Allium fistulosum. Next base: position 1,138,264,658 of record CM060904.1, read on the forward strand.
ATTTTAAAGTTGTATTGAAATTTGTTTTGTTTGATTTTTGTTTTGGGTTGTACACAAGAGTTGTAGCTTGGATTCGCTCTCTACTCCAATCATTGTAGTGTCATCGTTCTTGGTTTCCTTTTGTGCTTTTGTGCTTTTGGTCTTGAAATCTTCAGCAATAAGAGGTGAGTAAAAACTCACACGACGTTCATACTTATGTAGTTGTGAAACAACAACAATTGAATATGTAGAGAAATCTATATTATGTTGTAAACTGCTTGTGATAATTATGTATGATATTAAACTGTTAAAAATTCATGTCATATCATTCTGTTAATTATTTATGTTATTCTGTTCATTTTTTTATCAGTTTATCACACTGCAAGTTCCTTGTAGATTAGGTTCACTATGGGTTGAAATGATACATACCCGAACGGACTTTAGAATAGGGAAGGATCGTTTTGGGCTGAAATGATAAGCCTGAGCGACCTTTTAATAACTTTTATTTACTTGGGATTGCGGGTTTGAAATGATAAAACCCGGGTTTTCTTTGTAAACTACGGATTGAAATGATATATTATCCGTATCACTTGAATTAGGCTAGAAAACTATATACAGGCCCGTGGTTATTTTATAAATGTTTTATGGAATTTTTAATCATTTTTAAAGGTGTATATATATATGAAAATTTGATAATTAGATTTTTAAATATTAAATAAAGAAATTTTGGAATTTTCTATAAGTTAAATTGTTAGAAAAATGAATAGTTACATTGAATTTTGGAAGGACAACTTGAGTGGAAATTGGGAATTTTGGTTAATTTAAATTTAGTTATTTAAAATATAAAATAAAATAAAAATAAAAAGGGTAAATTAGATTTTATTTTGAGAAAATGGAGAAAATACAAGTGTTAAGTTGTTTAGTTAAAAATGTGAAGAATTAGAGACTTTTACACTTGAATCTATTAGGTAAAATGTTGAAAATAGGATTTAATTATAAGAAATTTATTGTGTAAAAACAATATTGTAACGACCCGATATTTAGGACCATTCAAATCGACAATAAATCCACACATGTCGGACTTGAATAATTCAAAATACCGAATTGTTAATTTAAATTTGGCAAAACTCAGCATATGCGGTAAATAAATCAATCACAGAATCACAGACACAGAGTAATACAATAATACGCAGCGGAATAGATAAAATAGTAGTTCGTGAAGCTACTATATAAACATCAGAGTTAGAAATAAAATACAACAGAATATCTCAAATGCAGTGAAGTCTTCAGTACGAATAGACGACCTCTTTGAACAAATCAACTGAAGAGCTGAAAGCTGAATCGATGGTTGGATCTCCAAACGAAGCTCCAAACTCCAAAGCTGAGTCTCAAATGCTGTATCACTCGGTCTGACCCGAGCGTAAAACAAAACACAAACACTCGAGTCACGATTAACATTCTTATATCAATAAATCCAACTCAAGTGAAATATCAACTGAAATACAAGTAACTTAAAGGATGTTTGGGATAACCATCCTCTAAGGATCTTCGGAACTATCTACAAGGTGGAAATATACACTATAACACCGTGGTCATTCCAAATTAATTTATCCTTCAAAACCAAAATATCATTTCATTTCAAATATATCTATTTTTCCAAAATAGTATATATAGGTTAAATAATTTAAAAATAAAGTATTTGAAATTCCTCAAGTTTCACAAATTGCTTCAACATCAACTTGCCTTTCTTATTCAAATCAAATTCAATCTCAATTTATCAATTTCCATTTAATTCGGTTTTCTAAATAACAAATTCAAATTATATTGATTTCGATTTCAGATCTGAGTCACAAACAAACCATTTAAATTCTAATATATTTCAAAGCTTTAATATTCAACCTTTTCAAAGTTAAATTTTTCATTTTTATATAGCTCTTGATTTAACTTTATTGATTATTTAATCAGGGAATATTCACTTAATAAATTCAATATCATTTAACTAGCCTTAAAGTTCATTTTACTAAATATTTCCTTAAATTTATTTAAATAAGAAATATTTATTAAGTTATTTAAATCAAGCCCAAGTCATAAATCATATCTTAAATCTAAATTTCAATAAGTTTCAAATCGGTTTAATTAACTAAAATTCTTTAATGAATACAATTTCAACTAAATTCAAATTATCTTCCCAATCTTAACTTATTCAAATTATTACTAAAATCTATTTTTAAATATAAATTTTATACTTAAACATATTATATGTATTAAATCCATCTTCATTAAATTTAATATTATAATTAAATCTATATATATCATTACCATTTATATATAAAAATTTAAGAATCAACATTTATTTAACCCATATATTTCTTCCCAAATCCATAAGATTTATTTTCAAAATATTTATATATATGGACCAACGGTGTCTGTATATATTACTATCATATGGTTAAGTGATACAGATATTTATCATTTCAATCCGTAATTTAAATATATACGGGTAGATATCATTTCAACCCGTAATCCCAATTTCAATTCAAATGAAAATCGCTTGGGTTTATCATTTCAACCCATAACGATTTTCTCCTATTCTAAAGTCCTGTTCGGGTATGTATCATTTCAACCCATAGTGATTCTACACTAACAGGGAACTTGTAGAGTGATAACAGATATGATAATAAAATAACAACAGTAACAGGTATATATCATCAATATAAATAACAGATAATGGTGTCAGATGTCACAGGTGCACAGATACAGATAATGGCATATTTATATAACAATGTAAATAACTAGCAGCAGTATATTTCAATTGACGTTTCAATTGAAATCAAATTTAATAAATATAAGAATGTTAATCGTGAGTGATTGCTCACCTTTCGAGGCTAGAGATAGACGAGAATAAGATGAGTTACAAATCCAAGCACGAATTTCAGAACAAAGCACGATGGACATGAGTTCGACGATCAAAGCTGATAAATAAGAATTGATGAGAAAAATCAAATTGGCTTGATATAGACTGAACGAAACATATACAGTATATATTACTTTAAATCAATATAAAATTTGAAACATCAACCTATTTTAAATCTGTATATAAATTTAAAATCAATAAATGACTTTCAAGATCTATATATATATATATATATATATATATATATATATATATCGAATTAATAGTTAAATCCCAAAATGTACTATATCCCAAAATTTTGAAAACCAAGTTCACACATACACACGAACTTATACATGTGTTCAACTTAAATTTAATATTGTTTAACATACCTTTAAAACTATACTTCAATAACATAAACTAAATATTGAAATTTATATACATGCAGCACTAAATAAGCTTTATTAAATGAACATTACATGCAACCATACGTTAAGATATGTTACTATAGACACTTGTATACTAAAACAATCAACAAGAGTATAAACTAAGATATAATATATATATATATATAATTATATAATATACCATAAAGTATCAAGCAAAACCGAGTTTATGCAGACTTTACTTGAAATATACTAACATATACAAATTTGACTTGTAATACACTAACATATGCAGACTTGACTTGTAAGCTTAAAATATACTGTATATTGTTTACATACTTAACATATATATAAAGGCTGTCATACTAACTATACTTATTATAACTACTAAAACAACATATATATTATTGTATACATTGTATACTCAGATTATAAACAAACATTTACAATTTTTTTTTTATAATAAAACCTTTGACATATCTATATATAATAACAAACACTATTATACCTATATATATACTGATACGTCACCAAGACCATATAAACTTTGTAAGCAGAACTTTATACTACATGTACATATATATATATATAACTAATCAGTAGACAAAAAAATAAATATATAAAATATGTAACTTAAAACGTCTAACATAATATAATATATATATAACGTAGATAAGAAAATAGGCATAAAAGTATACTCAAGCAAAATCATAAGATACGCATACCTAAAATTTACATATATATTCAAATATATGCGCACATTCCCACAGGAGAAAGGTGGAACGAGGTAAGCAAGAAGTGGAGCTGGGCAAAGACGTGGGTTTGTTGAAGGGGAAGTTGATGGCTTGGAGGAACTGTATGCGAGGCTTGTGAGGTGAGGCGGAGGGGCAGTATGGGGTGAAGGCGTGTAGGGGAACGTGGGCGAGGTCGGGCTGGTGGCTGATGGTTCCGGTGCTTGCGTGAGTTGCACGCATGGAGAGGAGGGAAGGACGGGTTGGAGTTGCTCGGATCTGAGGAGGCGGTTTTGGGGTGGGCAGCAGGGAAGTGGGTGATGATGGGTTCGATGAGATGGATTGTGAGTCAGGAAGTTGGTCCTATGGAGGGGGACTCGACTGTCATTGGTCACGGCAGTGACCACGGTGGGGAGGAAGGAAGCGGGAGAGGCGTTAGTGAAGCCTGACGCGTTGCTCAGGTGATGGATGATAGGTTGCCGCATGAATAAGCTAACGATGATCTGGGTTATCTAAACAGGCTCGGCTTGGCTGATGTGGGCGAAGCGTTGGATCTGGGTGGTTGAGCGGCAGCCGAGGGGTGGAGGTGAGGCTACGACGGCAAGGCGAGAAAAGGAGGGCGATGGTGTCTCGGCAGTGGAGCAAAGGGAGGTCGAGGCATGTTGGTAGGCGGTGAGTGTTTACCCTGGGCGAAGCTGTAAGGTGGAGGGGGATCTAGGGCGAGTGCGGGTTTGCTCCGCCGAAGCTTGGTGGAGGTCGGCGTGGAGATTGGGTGATGGGATGTAGTTTGGTGGAGGTTTCGTTTGGAGGAGAGAAAAATTTATATATATAAATTTGGACAGGAGGGGAGCAAGTTTGTTTAGAGAACAAATAAAATTAAGGCTTCAGGCATAAGGCAAGGACGTGTACCCATATATTTAACTAATATTTTTTTTAGAACAAAATGAAACAAGAGAAAACAAAGGAATTGGACGAACCAGAATATGGGATAGCAAAGGACCGAAGTTGAACTGGAAAATATAAATCAATATAAGAATGGAGAAAGCCACGCACTAAATTCGGGATTAATAAAAGCAAACGGCTATTGATTTGAACTAGTGGATATCTGAATAGACACAAGAAGCTCAAAAGGTTCGAAAACGGTTGCTGATACGGTGATTGTTTTACTGGTTCCGTGGTGTACCAGACTTCGAAATATACAAATAAATATACTGCGGAGATCAGCACGATGAAACGGTCAAAACGGTATACAGATATTGGTGGTACGATTATCCGATCAAAAGTCGATAATCGGTACCGAAAATGCTGCTATTTTGAACGGAAAAATCCAAATGGAGCTAGAAACATCCGAATTTTGCGAAACGAATTTTGCAGTCTGATTCAGAATGCTCTGAATAAATTTTCTCCTGTTGACATATTTTGGTTTCGGAAAACTTTTAAATTCACTGTTATTAACCGGTTTGATTTGAAATAAAATTTCACAGGAAAATAAACTTTAATATTATCAGATGAAAATTTACCAGTTGCTATATTAAAATAGACGTATTCCAAATAGTAAATTTTTATTTTCAAATTTTATTGTTTAAAATTTCACAAATTTCCAGTTAAATATACTTTTAAAACCATTAAATTTTGCGGGTCGTTACACTCTCCCCCACTCAAAACTTTTCGTCCCCGAAAAGGAAGGTGGTAGGAGAATAGAACAACCAGAAATAAAAGTAGATTGAAAGTCAAGATTTAAACAATTAATTTGAACTATATAAATTTTACTTAAATTTGAAAACTTCGTTTGCAATTCAATTATCTTATATACTTTAAAACCTTTCAAAAATCCATTTGTAAAATTTCTTGCTTCCTTTATAAATACCATTTATATGTTTAAATGACACTTTTATAAATATATGAAAACCATTTGAAAATAATTATTTACATTATTACTTATATTTACAAAGAAGCTATTTGAAAACATTAAATCCATAGTTCATAAATTTATTAATTAATTTTTTTTCAAGGTACTTTTCAAATATTATTAATAAATCAATAATCATTTACTTTAAATATGTTTTATTTAGTTAATAACTTCCAAAGTATTTATAATCACTAAAATTCTCTATTAAACCATGTAGTAAAAGAATAAACAATATTTAAAAGGATATAGTCAACAAGGAAAAGAAGGAGGATTCGAAAAACAGAACATAGGTGAATAAATAAGCTGAGCAGATAAGATATATTCAAAAGAATAGTATCGGGCATGAATAATTGATTCAAACCATAAGAATTTCAATTTCAAATATTAATACAGAATTTCTATATTGAAAATACCTTTATAATAAAATACTTTTATAACTCGATGTTTCCACAAGTTTATCCTTGTTCCTGTAGACTCTGGTAGTGCGTTGATCAGACGCAAAACTAGAATTCTCCAGGTACTTAGTAGACCTGTTTCAACACCCAATGAAAATACTGGAAAACTTTTAAAAACAGATATGGAAAGTACAATCCGAACAAAAACAAACAACAAATCATGGATCGCAGATACACAATGGTTACACCTGGGTCCCCCAGGAAACATCCGTACCTTTTAAGCAATCACTGCCTTGCGAATTTCGCCATGCAACAAAACGGTGGACCGCGGGATACCTAAAAATGGTTACGCCTGGATCCCCCAGGAAACATCCATACCCCTTAAGCAATCTCTGCCTTGCGGATTACGCCACTAACACGACCATAGATCGCAGATACACAATGGTTACGCCTGGATCCCCCAGGAAACATCCGTACCTTTTAAGCAATCACTGCCTTGCGAATTACGCTATGCAGTCGAGTTCGTAAGACCATGGGTAACGCCATGGAATTCGAAGGACACTCGAGTATCATATCTGGAAAACCAAAAATCAGAGAGAATAATATCGATAGAATGAATCCAAGATGTGGCCACAAATCAGATATCAAGTAGAAGGAACTTTCCATATCTTTACTTCGAAAATATGTATCATATAGTACCTTTTCAAATCACTTTCAAATATCGTACTTATATAAAATCCATTATATATAAGATTTAATTTTCAAATCAAATACTTTCCAAAATCAATAGTATATCAAATCATACTTATATAGACTTCAATTATATAAGATTTCACTTTCAAATTGAGTACCCTTTTCAAATCTATAGTTTTCGAATCAATTTCATACTCATACAAATCAATTTTATATAAGTTCGACAACTCCAAATCAAGTTTTTAGTAACATAAGGTTCTCAAATTTCAATTTGTTTCAATATCAGTTCAATTTCAAAATCATAAACAATTTCACCAAATTATTTCTTCTCAAATTAAATATCTTTAGTTCCAAAGTTTCCAAAATAATAAATTTAGGAAATAAATCCAAATTTCCAAATCAATATAATTTAAGTCAACCAATTCACTTCCAAAATTAAATGTTTCAAAATCATCTTATACTTACATAAGGTCCATCTTATATAAGGTTCAAATTTTACAAAATAAATTTTCGCTGTATAAAGAGCCATATGGGATTGAATATCTTTGCTTTTATGGGTTATATATCTTTGTAATTTAAATTGGAAATTTTCTTTTAGTAAGCAAGATATTCTAACCTGACAGCTTTCAATTTCAGCATCAAAATATATCAATGATATTAGAATATTAGATGTACATACGTCATCATTTCGCAAAATCACATTTGATCGCTCGCTCGATCACACAAGTTCGCTTTCGAACTAGTATTGTCCATTCGACTTCCCTAATGCGGACTTCGATATGGTTTCTCGACTAGAAGCCATCAGTCTCCTTGCATAGCCATATACTATGATAGAGAATTCTAGAATCGAGCCCAAAATCCATATCAAATATTCGCCATCAAGAATCGAATGAAAAATCCTAACACGAAATGGTGTAATTCACCTCGAACTTGTGTACTCAAACTTGGATCAAATTAATTATGCGAATAAAACAGCATACGTACAACTTATATATTTATTCCAACTTGTTAAATATATAGTTTCATAAAGATGTTACTAAGTTAAACATTTAAACTAAACTTTATTCAAAATATTTTGAAGATCAAATTATTTTCAAAACATTTCAAATCTAAATTTCATATTAGAAAATTTTAAAATTGCCTTATTCATTTACTTAACAAAACAGTTTCAACTTATTTAAATCATATTACCACATACTTTAACATACATACCAAACTTATATACTTTATACTTTTCAAAATTTCTCAGCTTTGAAAAGTTACCTTGATTTGGATGTGCTCGAACCTTCAAAATAGTTGAAGAAATCATTTTAAAATTCAGGAGTTGGAAATCAACAACAAATCAGTAAGTCAATTTCAAAAGATAGGTTTATATCAAATTCGAAATGCGAGGACTGAACACCGGCTTACTTCAAATCATTTCAAATATATATATATATACATATATCTTCCGAATATCAAATCATACTTTGGAATTTGAAACCAAAATGGTTTCACAAAATCACTCGCATAGCAAAGCTACTGAAGTGGCATATCCCCCACTCTGAAACTCGAAAATCAATGTCGATGATGCGTGCACTCATCACCGAAATTATTTTCCAGCGACATAAGTGAGTTCTGGACTTCTACTTACTCAAACTTCTTTTGAAATTTCTTCGAAACTCATTAAAAACTTATTAAAATCATTTGAAACATTTCTTATTCGGAAAATACTTTTAAATCATATTATTATTATATATTTCAAAATCTTAAAACCAATTTCAAAACACCGGGGTTCAATTCTCGAATTTCAAATTTTAAAATCCTTCAGTTATAAATCATTTTTATATAAATCAAATTTCTTATATAGTTTTTCAAAATTACAAATCCTTTCGAAACCTCAAATTCTTATTTTAAAAGGGTTTATAATCTTTATCGAAAACTTTACACTTTTATATATAGAATATAATAATTTTGATATATAAAACAATTTCTAAAATATAAACAAGCCTGATTTTTCAAAGGATGGTTCAAGAATGGATTTCAAAACAAAGATAGAAATTCAACTTAGAGGGACTCTAATCAAATAGGATTCTGATTCGAAAATAAGTTCGGATGAAAATGAGATAATTAATTACAAAACAGTAGTCGGATACACTTATATAAATCGCGGGCGACCTTAACCGGGTCAACCGTGACTTCAAGAATATAATCGATGCGGAAATCTAAGGAAAATCGACATTCGATCGCCAGAGATAGAATTCGGCATAACAAGAGATAGCCGCATCTAAACCGAGGGATATATAAATCTCCAGTGAATCAATGCCTATTGTAAAGGAGTTCCACCCCTTTACAATCATTCAAAGATTGGTGGGATCGCCTATACTTATAGAGATCATTCGAAGTGGAGTTATGGGATACTCCAGAATCAAAAGAATACCAATAGAGAGAGACAAGAATGAATTTTGGAACCGTAGGGAACGTTCCAAAGTTCAAAGGAAATCGAGTCAAAAGGAAGAGATTAAACTCGAACGAACGTGATTCTGTAAATAAATTTACAATATATGCTAAGTTTCGCCTAAAGCCAAAGCTCTGATACCAACTGTAACGACTCGATATTTTGGACCATTCAAATCGACAATAAATCCACACATGTTGGACTTGAATAATTCAAAATACCGAATTGTTAATTTAAATTTGGCAAAACTCAGCATATGCGGTAAATAAATCAATCACAGAATCACAGACACAGAGTAATTGTAACGACCCAGAATTTTGAACAAATTAAATTGAGAATATTTAATTAATTTTAAATATTTGAACGATGATTTAATTTGAATCCCCGATATACATTTGAATTTGACGATTAAATTATAAAATTTAATCTATTGTAAATTGAATAAAAATTTGAATCTTCAATTTAAAGCTAAAGAAAAATATTTCAAACGCTTTTAAAATTCGTATTGATAACACTGAAGATAATTAAAACTTCAGAATCGAATTTGAAATAAATTTGATGAGTTTGAATTTATATTGTTCGATATTTAAAAATAGCCGTCCGAGGCGCAGCCTCAGAATTCGACGAAACCAGTTCCATTGGGTCCGTAGTATTGTATTATTACCGGATTTCAAATTTCGTAATTTTCGGAGTTGATATGTGACCGTACGGTGAGTAAACGTGTTGGATTTTAAGTCGAATTCAATTTAAAATTTAAATTTTTAATATTTGTCAACCACAGCACGTTACCTCCTTTATTCACGCCAAATATCACGGAACAAAATCGTGTAAACCATGCCGTCTTCGATTTCAAATACTCCTCTCCCTCACTTCGATTCACAGAGAGATTTAAATGGCGACATCTTTTTCCCTTATCTCGTTCTCCCTGTCAATCAAACAACTCTCGTTCAATTCACTAAATCGCGTCTCCCTCCACTATCCTTTTCTATTTCAAAACGAGATGGCAGTGAAATAAAGGGGCTTCATTCTCTTTTCCTCCCTCAATTTTAAATAAACGAAAGAAGAAAATGGCAAGTCTCGTTCGAAATGAAATCAAGATCTGGGTCGCGACTCGTTTCCGCGATCATTGGAAGGCGCGCGTGGGCTTAGGCTTGAAGACGAGCAGGCAAATCGATGGCGTTCGATCTGGAGGCGAACGCGGCAGCATCAGCGAGGCGATGATTGGGTGTGGTTGTTCGAGCGGCATCTGCTAGAGATCTCGCAAGAGAAATCAATGGCGGCATCGGAAAGTTGAAGTGGAAGCACTCGCGTGCGTGAAGACTGGGTCACGGTGGCACTCGTGAGGCTCGGTAGGGAGGTGTCTCGCGATCCTGGTAGGCTCGCGTTCGAGCGTAGGGACGGCAAGGCTGGTATTTCGATCTGCTGTTAGGTAGAAATTTTGTCTTGTTCATTTTTTAATTTAATTTATACTATAGAAAAAAAAATTATAGAGATAAATAAAACCAGTATTAAATTTTTCCAGTAAAGTAAATTTCTGATTTTGGGGGTTTACAGAAAAGAAAATATTTGGTTAAAATGGGATTTAGTTTTAAATTTAACTTTTAATTAAATCAATTTATTAAAAGGAAATTGGTTTAAGGTAATAGGTTTAGAATTAAAAGAAATAGAAATTTTAAAAGTTGAGAAACTTTTGGATAAAACCAGATTTATAAAAATCTGTATAGAATATTTTAAAATACACATAGATTTTATTTTAGTATATGGGTCGTCTTTATAAATACTTATATAATTTCTAAAAAGGAAGTTATCTTAAAATAAAATATAAAGAATAGTGGTTTAAGATAAAATCACTTGTTAATTTAAAATTTTCAAATAGAAAATTTTATATATGGAAAGGACTTTGAAAAATATATAGGGTTGAAAGGGAATTTTAAAAATACCTACTAGTTGGATTAAAACTATTAAACGGTAATTGGTTGTTCGATTTATTTCGAATATTAACGAAATGTATAAATTGTTTATACAAGGTCAAAACCGTGAAGAAATGGTCAAAATGGAAATTGGATGGCAAATTAAAAAGCTAAGGTGAGATCTTCTCACTCAAAAATTGGAAAGTGGAATTTTCAGTTATTGTGTTGATTGCTATTGATTGTGATATTAGACATAGTAGGATATATCTATATATATAGTGTAATGACCCGCCACTCATTCTACAGAATGACGTATCATTAATAAGAAAGAAAGGGATAGAAAGAGAAAAGAAGAGAAGAGAGAAAGAAACAACATCAGAATCTCACACAGCGGAACGAATAAATTATATTAATAACATAAACTATTACATAGTATCATATACAACACTTATCAGAGTTACACAGATTACACATCATATACTAGACAGTTATAAACATCTATCTAGTTATTACATCTCAATACAAAACAAAGATCTAAACAAGATCAACACAGCGGAAACTACTATCTATCTACAACGCCGAAGCCTCCTGCTCCATTGCTCCTCCACAATTCGTCAAGGCTAACCTGAATCTCTTGGCTACTCGTAAAAATTTGAGTACCCAAGAGTTTATAAAACAGAAATAAACAACTTGGGTCAGACATGGGTCTGGTGTGAGTAACAGGTTAAACTTGTTTAACTTCAAAACCTTTTGAAAGAAAAGGTATCACGTAAGACTCCCCACAAATAAACATGGGTAAGTTTTTACCTTACGCTAACCAAAACATTTGATAGGAAATCCGATTGTATTATAATAGGGTCTAGGGTTTTCAAGTAAATATGAAATAGCCGAAATTGTTACATTATTAAATTCCAGCATACTAGCCAAAAAGTGGGTTATACAATCAAGTCCGTTGGCACTTATTGGATTTTGGATTCCATACAATGGCAGGGCTACCGGGGTACCGCCCGTCACAGTACGTGGCCTAGATCACTGTACCGAGGATCACTCCCAATCCCCTGCAACACAAGGTCGGAACATCCCTTACTGGATAATTCCCGCACAAGATACCTCACGGTTGGGATCAGCAACCGCACCACTAAGTCGAAAATAGAAAGGGACATCTAGACAGAGGTAACCTTGTCCTACTTGGGTGCTACCCACTAACCTTGCTGCACCTCCCCTGTTTTAGCCATTCCCGGTTTGATGAGGCTTGAGGTCACGATTACCTTAGAAAAGAACACATCACTTAGAATGCTCATCGTCCACCTGACGATGTTCTGAAAGCATTCAGTCCATACAAGTTCGTTCCGGGTTCGAACGAAACCGAAGGCATTATCTCGTTACACTCGTTTTGGAATCACCCTCAGAGTTAACGACAATAACCCTTGCACTCTGAATCTTCATCTTCACTTGATTCACGACCTATCGTTAATTTGGATCGATGTGGTATTCGGGTCTCCAGACCTGGAATTCCGGTATACGGAAACCCGATCCCGGTCTCATCGAAATCCAAAACGTATCTTTTAAGGTCAAGTTGTTTTAAAGGTAAAAACAATTCAATTCATTATCTTTATACACATAGAAAGATAATTCACAATAGATAATCAACATTATCAGATAATCCATATTATCATCACAATTCAACTAAACATCCATATCACACAGCATATATCTCATCAGAGATATCAATCAATGCAAAGTATTCAGTATTATCATTCATCCATAAGTAATGATTTATATTATCTCTAATTAATTTAAAGTGAATTAAATTAATTACTTCATTCTATAAATCCTGCTTACTTAATTATTAATTAAACCAATTAATTAATCATTACTCTAAGTATCATCTTAATTAATCATTCCTGATTAATTATACTTTAATTACTTTAAGTAAATAATACTTAATTAATTTCATAAATTAATTATCTTAAACCATTCAGTAATTAATCTTAAATTACTTCATTAATTAATTAATTACTTTAATCTTTTATTATTGATTAATTAATTTTAATTAACCAATCCTTAATTACATCATTTAAATTAATTATATTTAATAATTAATTCTTAATTAAACCACATTTATTAATCACCTTTGATTAATCACATTTAGTAATTAACTACCCTTAATTACTCTTCCATAAATTAATTACTTCTTAATTAATTATCTTTTAATTAATCCCTTGATTAATTATTCAAAGTAATTAAACTCAAATTACTTTCATTAAACCATCTTTAGTTAATTACATCCACTAATTAACTTTAATTACTTTCCTAAGTAATTACACTTCACTAATTACATTTAAGTAATTATATTTATCATATCTCTAAATGATTATCTTAAATTAATTTAATTAATTAATTTAACTTAATCAAATTTATTTAATTAATTACCTTAAGTAATTAATTACCTTAATTACTTCCATTAAGTAATTATACTTAACCCATTTTCATATTAACTAATTAATCTAATTGATTATCAAATTTAATCATGTTAATTAATTAATTAATTAATTATCTAATAATCTCTAATTAATGATCTTTCATTAATTATTAACAATTCTTTAACTACTTCCTAAGTAATTAAACTTTAATCAACTATTTATAAATTACAACTTAATAAATTCTTAATTACCAATTAATTTAACTCTATTACTTAATTAATTGCTAAATAAACCTTTAATCACTTGATAAATAAATTTCTAATCATTCATTAAAATCTATACTTATCTAAATAAATGATTCTTAATCCCAAATTAATTAACCCTTAATTAATTTAACTTATAATCTTAATTATTTAATTAATTAACACTAAACCATTAATTAATCAAATTATTAAATTATTCTTTAATTATCCTATTAATTTAATGACTCATATATCATTAAACCTTAATTACTTTCTAAATTAAAGTATTAACCTTTAACTACTTTAATTATCATTTACAAAAGGCTTTTAAATCTTTTACTTTTAAACCTTTCTTTTATTTCATTTCAATTTAAAGATTTAAAATAAATTTCAAATTTAACTTTAACCAAATTTAAATCAAATTTACAATTCTCTTTTTTTTTTAAACCAAATGTTAAAGAAACACTTAACATTAAGAATTTAAAACCAATTTATTTTAAATTCAAACCCTTTTAAAAATATACTTTAAATGCTCTAAATTTGATAAAAACATTATAAATTTTATCAACTTATTTAATTATCTCAAACTAGAATACAAATCAAACTTGAACCCATGTGAAAACATGATTTAAAACTTGTTTAAATCCTGTTTTCAAATTTTTAAAAACTCATTCAAATTTAAAACACTGCCAGGCTTTAAAAACTGTTATAACCCACGCGAGTCTCCCCTGCAACGAACCCGAGCCAGTCCCCATTTCCTCGAGTACGACTTCGAGACAAAACATCAATTACTCGAGTACGCCTTCTTCTTCCTCTAACTCAAATTCTTCCAGAAGTTCGAAACATTCATGTGCACGTGCACAGGCGAAACGCTCGCCTTTGATCACCGTTGATGATCTTCTCAAGTCAACATTCACCTTCGTATCCAAATTCGACCACCAAAACTTCAACATCAATTCGTATTTCGGAAACGAGTATCCCATCACCAATAAGAACAGGAAACCAAAGCCTGGAAATCACTCGAATTCAATCCTCCGATCATCAGAGCGTCTGAATTTCTGGCTACGACTTCGACAACGTCTCCACTCCTATTTCCCAAAATCTGGTGAAGCTCGATCCACCAGAGCTCCCTTGATCACCAAAACTTCGACCATGCCCAAAATTAGGTCTACAGATTTCCCTGATCAATTCCCATTGCCCCAGTGCTATTCACCACCAACATATATTTTTCTCGAACTCTCCGATCATTCTTCTATCTCCAGAATGAACCACGACTTCCCCGAAGACTTAGATCATCAGAGATCAACCAGAATTCAAATTCTGGTCAAACCCAAACTGCTCGTACCACACCCCTCTAAAAATTGTGATTTTACTTTTATAATTCATGGTTTAAGATATGATTTCAGATTATATACCTGTACCTTTGAATTAAGATATTCAAATTTTAACAAAACTAAAGTCTCCTGTTTCTCTATGTTTTCTAGAGCAGTTTCCTTTTTATTTTAACTTAAATAAAATTTTAAACACAAATCCTTGATTAAACAAACAATTATTGTTTTTAACTTAACCCATAATAATATCAAAGTCAAAAGATACAAGATTAAATTAAACTTAGAACTTGAACTGGAAACAGATATACATATCAATAACAGACATGCACTCCAATTTTACATCCATATATAAAGATATACATACATATCAACATACTAAACAACATGCAGGCATTAGACATCATAGATTCAAGGATTTTTAGCATGTAAACAGATATACTTAAGTTTTTTTTTAAAAAAAAAATATAAGTTACTCACCTGAAATAAGAAACAGAGGACAGTTTTTCTTAAATCTGGAACTTGCACTAGATCTTCTTACTATTGAATTAAATCTGAATTCGTTGAATTGATTTGGTTGCCAGTTTGATCTCAGGTTGATATATGTTGAAGATTTGAAAGTAACTGAAGTTGCTGATATTAAGATTGTTGACTTGCCATTGGATGTTTAAGTTTGAAACCATGCTCAGGCTAAAACTGGAGACAGGTTGTTGAGTTTGATCTATTTGATTACTAATTTTGGTTGAGAGGATAGTTTGATTACAGATTATTTAAGAGGATTTTGTTTTGTTGCGAGAAGATTTGTTTCAGATTTTAGTTCAGCTGAAAGATTTCTTTTTCTTAACTTTGGAAAAAAAATGAACATTAGAAAGAGTAGATTTTGAAGAAAACATGCTTATATAAGTATAAATGATTTATTTAAAAATAAAAATCAAAAATTAAAAGGACACTTGTCTAAAAACATAACATTTGTCAAATTGAGTAGATTAATTGTTTACATTTGTCTCATTAGTTACTTAAGATATTAACACTTGTTATATACATATTTTCTTATTTTTTTTATTTAATATAAAAGTAAATACAACTCTTTCTTTATTTATTAAATGCTTATATATATATATATGAATTACTTTCATATGTAAATGTATATGTGCATTCCTTTTTTAAAAAAATGAAATAAAACAATATATGAAAATGAAAGCTTACTTACATAATTTAAATATGTTTATTTATTTGAATTCAAAATAAATTCAAATTCAAATTCTGTTTATATTTGAAAATCCAATTTTTAAAACTAATTTATATCAACATATTTTAATTTCAAAATAATAATATTGTCTTTTAAAATCTATCTATATTTATACATTTATTATTGTTGTTTGAAAATAACATTTTATCAATTTTAAAATAATTTATAAAAGAGATTATTAATTTGCTACTATTACCAACATATCATATGTAAATTGTATTCTAAACTTTATATATATATACTTCTTAAATCATATTTATTATCAATATTTAAAAAGAAAATAAATTAACCTTACTATTAATCTTTATTCAAAACCATATAGTTATTTTGTTTTAAATAGCTTTGAAAAGCTAACTATTTATTAAATCATAATTTCCCCACTATCAAAATGTATTTTAGAAATTTAAAACAAGATTTCACTTATTATTTAAATTTCAAACACAAGCTTGTCTGTTTACAATATATACAATTGTATATACATTATAAATAGAAATCATCTTATAAAAATTTAAAGGATAAATTTACTAATTTAAATATTCATTTAATCAGATTATTAAATCAATTCAAATTTTATTATTAAAAATTATCAATCAATTTAATTATTTAAACAGATTATTAAATTGATATTGCCTCAAATTTCCGGGATATTACATTCCTCCCCCCTTAAAATAATTTCGTCCCCGAAATTTAAAACAAAGGTAATTTAATAATCTTTTTAAATCACAAGGATGTATTATCATCCATATGTTAACAACCATAGCAACCAATTTACCCAATCAAACAATTCTAATTATCCAGACAAAATTCTGAATAGAATTTCCTAGAGTTTCCCAAACATAAATATCGGGATACTCGCTCTACAGAATCCAAACAATCAATACTACTAAGCTATAGAGCTCCTACTCATCTAGATCTACAGAACTAAACAGGATATCAGACTACAGACGAGTCTGACTCAATCAACCAAATCCTCCTGAACTGCTGGTTCCACAACCAGTGATAGATCAAACACGTACTCCCTCAGAGATACGTAAAATACATTGAATTCCAGTCATCCAAACTGACAATTCAATCCAGTAGATCAAAGCACTTATCCAAATCAGAACACAGAAAAGATCCAAAATAACTCGGAGCTGACTTCCCAGACTTACCCAATCTTATAGCTCCCATTATCCGAGAAAACCTCAACAACAACGAAGTCTCCAACTTCGAATTCAAAAATTCTTCCGTCTCTTATCCACAAAATCTTCAGACGATCTCGGGCTACCTACAAATCCTTCCTGATCAACTAAGACCAAAAACACTAACTCTACTCACAAACATCAGAAGACTGAACTAACTTCTCCTATCTGGAAAAGACAAACAGGAGCACTCGCCAAACTGCTTTCGCTGCACCATTCTAATCTGGAGTAGAATGAAAATGCTGATGAAGAACACAAGCACAGACTGGGCAATATATCCCAGAATAATCTCAGATAACTCAAGAGAATACTCAAACTATCGCAAGTCACTTTTGCGATCAACCCAGCCAAATCCAAATAAAACTGTTCTATCTTTACCAATCAGAACAGTCCATACTTAACTATCCAATCCATCGAAGAAATGGATCCTCTGCTGCTTCTGAACTCACCTTCAGAAAATCTGCTCAGCCAGAAAACTTCCTGCCAATACAGAACACTCCGAGCTGCACTGCTGCCACAGATGCCAAAGATTTCCTTATCCAAAGCTTCTTCAAGAAACTCGGACCCAAACCAACACAAACACCATGTTGAACTCAGCCACAATACCGAAATATACACACTTCCTTAAACTTGTTCCAAAGAAAACATCTTCGGGAACATCCATAGTCACTGTATCTCATCATGCAGCTATTTCTTCCAGATGTATCAAGATACCATCACTCGCTTCTGCCTCACTGACAGATCCAACTTTACTCATCCAACTTCAAAGGTAAACTCCGAACCATAACAGGTTTCCTTCAGAGATTGTGAAATCCTTACACAACTGTAAAGTTCACTCGAGACGGTATTAGGTTTACGGTCTCGATAAATACACTTCCAACCTCAACACTCAGACTCCTAATCCTAGATGATAAATTATTATCATCTCAACCAATCATTACAAATCCCATATACATTGAAAATGATACTTTTTTTATATAGAAATTATATCTGGGTAAAATTATTTCATCTACCTTTTAAAACAATATTGTGTCCGTTGGCCTGGTCCAAGTGTTTAGAGATCCCTATCAATAACGTTAGCTACTCGTATTGACCAGAATCCATATACCACTCAACCGATCAATTAACACAATATAAAACCATTTTATATAACTAACAAATACGCGCTCTCGTATATATATACACTCAGACTCAAACAGGTTGCTACAGATCCTATCTCAAATGAACAATCCTTCTGAACCTAGGTATTCACTCAACCTAGTGTTCTGATATACTTAACCAATAGCTTAGGTATTCGCTCAACCTATGCTCTGATACCACTGTAATGACCCGCCACTCATTCTACAGAATGACGTATCATTAATAAGAAAGAAAGGGATAGAAAGAGAAAAGAAGAGAAGAGAGAAAGAAACAACATCAGAATCTCACACAGCGGAACGAATAAATTATATTAATAACATAAACTATTACATAGTATCATATACAACACTTATCAGAGTTACACAGATTACACATCATATACTAGACAGTTATAAACATCTATCTAGTTATTACATCTCAATACAAAACAAAGATCTAAACAAGATCAACACAGCGGAAACTACTATCTATCTACAACGCCGAAGCCTCCTGCTCCATTGCTCCTCCACAATTCGTCAAGGCTAACCTGAATCTCTTGGCTACTCGTAAAAATTTGAGTACCCAAGAGTTTATAAAACAGAAATAAACAACTTGGGTCAGACATGGGTCTGGTGTGAGTAACAGGTTAAACTTGTTTAACTTCAAAACCTTTTGAAAGAAAAGGTATCACGTAAGACTCCCCACAAATAAACATGGGTAAGTTTTTACCTTACGCTAACCAAAACATTTGATAGGAAATCCGATTGTATTATAATAGGGTTTAGGGTTTTCAAGTAAATATGAAATAGCCGAAATTGTTACATTATTAAATTCCAGCATACTAGCCACAAAGTGGGTTATACAATCAAGTCCGTTGGCACTTATTGGATTTTGGATTCCATACAATGGCAGGGCTACCGGGGTACCGCCCGTCACAGTACGTGGCCTAGATCACCGTACCGAGGATCACTCCCAATCCCCTGCAACACAAGGTCGGAACATCCCTTACTGGATAATTCCCGCACAAGATACCTCACAGTTGGGATCAGCAACCGCACCACTAAGTCGAAAATAGAAAGGGACATCTAGACAGAGGTAACCTTGTCCTACTTGGGTGCTACCCACTAACCTTGCTGCACCTCCCCTGTTTTAGCCATTCCCGGTTTGATGAGGCTTGAGGTCACGATTACCTTAGAAAAGAACACATCACTTAGAATGCTCATCGTCCACCTGACGATGTTCTGAAAGCATTCAGTCCATACAAGTTCGTTCCGGGTTCGAACGAAACCGAAGGCATTATCTCGTTACACTCGTTTTGGAATCACCCTCAGAGTTAACGACAATAACCCTTGCACTCTGAACCTTCATCTTCACTTGATTCACAACCTATCGTTAATTTGGATCGATGTGGTATTCGGGTCTCCAGACCTGGAATTCCGGTATACGGAAACCCGATCCCGGTCTCATCGAAATCCAAAACGTATCTTTTAAGGCCAAGTTGTTTTAAAGGTAAAAACAATTCAATTCATTATCTTTATACACATAGAAAGATAATTCACAATAGATAATCAACATTATCAGATAATCCATATTATCATCACAATTCAACTAAACATCCATATCACACAGCATATATCTCATCAGAGATATCAATCAATGCAAAGTATTCAGTATTATCATTCATCCATAAGTAATGATTTATATTATCTCTAATTAATTTAAAGTGAATTAAATTAATTACTTCATTCTATAAATCCTGCTTACTTAATTATTAATTAAACCAATTAATTAATCATTACTCTAAGTATCATCTTAATTAATCATTCCTGATTAATTATACTTTAATTACTTTAAGTAAATAATACTTAATTAATTTCATAAATTAATTATCTTAAACCATTCAGTAATTAATCTTAAATTACTTCATTAATTAATTAATTACTTTAATCTTTTATTATTGATTAATTAATTTTAATTAACCAATCCTTAATTACATCATTTAAATTAATTATATTTAATAATTAATTCTTAATTAAACCACATTTATTAATCACCTTTGATTAATCACATTTAGTAATTAACTACCCTTAATTACTCTTCCATAAATTAATTACTTCTTAATTAATTATCTTTTAATTAATCCCTTGATTAATTATTCAAAGTAATTAAACTCAAATTACTTTCATTAAACCATCTTTAGTTAATTACATCCACTAATTAACTTTAATTACTTTCCTAAGTAATTACACTTCACTAATTACATTTAAGTAATTATATTTATCATATCTCTAAATGATTATCTTAAATTAATTTAATTAATTAATTTAACTTAATCAAATTTATTTAATTAATTACCTTAAGTAATTAATTACCTTAATTACTTCCATTAAGTAATTATACTTAACCCATTTTCATATTAACTAATTAATCTAATTGATTATCAAATTTAATCATGTTAATTAATTAATTAATTAATTATCTAATAATCTCTAATTAATGATCTTTCATTAATTATTAACAATTCTTTAACTACTTCCTAAGTAATTAAACTTTAATCAACTATTTATAAATTACAACTTAATAAATTCTTAATTACCAATTAATTTAACTCTATTACTTAATTAATTGCTAAATAAACCTTTAATCACTTGATAAATAAATTTCTAATCATTCATTAAAATCTATACTTATCTAAATAAATGATTCTTAATCCTAAATTAATTAACCCTTAATTAATTCAACTTATAATCTTAATTATTTAATTAATTAACACTAAACCATTAATTAATCAAATTATTAAATTATTCTTTAATTATCCTATTAATTTAATGACTCATATATCATTAAACCTTAATTACTTTCTAAATTAAAGTATTAACCTTTAACTACTTTAATTATCATTTACAAAAGGCTTTTAAATCTTTTACTTTTAAACCTTTCTTTTATTTCATTTCAATTTAAAGATTTAAAATAAATTTCAAATTTAACTTTAACCAAATTTAAATCAAATTTACAATTCTCTTTTTTTTTAAACCAAATGTTAAAGAAACACTTAACATTAAGAATTTAAAACCAATTTATTTTAAATTCAAACCCTTTTAAAAATATACTTTAAATGCTCTAAATTTGATAAAAACATTATAAATTTTATCAACTTATTTAATTATCTCAAACTAGAATACAAATCAAACTTGAACCCATGTGAAAACATGATTTAAAACTTGTTTAAATCCTGTTTTCAAATTTTTAAAAACTCATTCAAATTTAAAACACTACCAGGCTTTAAAAACTGTTATAACCCACGCGAGTCTCCCCTGCAACGAACCCGAGCCAGTCCCCATTTCCTCGAGTACGACTTCGAGACAAAACATCAATTACTCGAGTACGCCTTCTTCTTCCTCTAACTCAAATTCTTCCAGAAGTTCGAAACATTCATGTGCACGTGCACAGGCGAAACGCTCACCTTTGATCACCGTCGATGATCTCCTCAAGTCAACATTCACCTTCGTATCCAAATTCGACCACCAAAACTTCAACATCAATTCGTATTTCGGAAACGAGTATCCCATCACCAATAAGAACAGGAAACCAAAGCCTGGAAATCACTCGAATTCAATCCTCCGATCATCAGAGCGTCTGAATTTCTGGCTACGACTTCGACAACGTCTCCACTCCTATTTCCCAAAATCTGGTGAAGCTCGATCCACCAGAGCTCCCTTGATCACCAAAACTTCGACCATGCCCAAAATTAGGTCTACAGATTTCCCTGATCAATTCCCATTGCCCCAGTGCTATTCACCACCAACATATATTTTTCTCGAACTCTCCGATCATTCTTCTATCTCCAGAATGAACCACGACTTCCCCGAAGACTTAGATCATCAGAGATCAACCAGAATTCAAATTCTGGTCAAACCCAAACTGCTCGTACCACACCCCTCTAAAAATTGTGATTTTACTTTTATAATTCATGGTTTAAGATATGATTTCAGATTATATACCTGTACCTTTGAATTAAGATATTCAAATTTTAACAAAACTAAAGTCTCCTGTTTCTCTATGTTTTCTAGAGCAGTTTCCTTTTTATTTTAACTTAAATAAAATTTTAAACACAAATCCTTGATTAAACAAACAATTATTGTTTTTAACTTAACCCATAATAATATCAAAGTCAAAAGATACAAGATTAAATTAAACTTAGAACTTGAACTGGAAATAGATATACATATCAATAACAGACATGCACTCCAATTTTACATCCATATATAAAGATATACATACATATCAACATACTAAACAACATGCAGGCATTAGACATCATAGATTCAAGGATTTTTAGCATGTAAACAGATATACTTAAGTTTTTTTTAAAAAAAAATATAAGTTACTCACCTGAAATAAGAAACAGAGGACAGTTTTTCTTAAATCTGGAACTTGCACTAGATCTTCTTACTATTGAATTAAATCTGAATTCGTTGAATTGATTTGGTTGCCAGTTTGATCTCAGGTTGATATATGTTGAAGATTTGAAAGTAACTGAAGTTGCTGATATTAAGATTGTTGACTTGCCATTGGATGTTTAAGTTTGAAACCATGCTCAGGCTAAAACTGGAGACAGGTTGTTGAGTTTGATCTATTTGATTACTAATTTTGGTTGAGAGGATAGTTTGATTACAGATTATTTAAGAGGATTTTGTTTTGTTGCGAGAAGATTTGTTTCAGATTTTAGTTCAGCTGAAAGATTTCTTTTTCTTAACTTTGGAAAAAAAATGAACATTAGAAAGAGTAGATTTTGAAGAAAACATGCTTATATAAGTATAAATGATTTATTTAAAAATAAAAATCAAAAATTAAAAGGACACTTGTCTAAAAACATAACATTTGTCAAATTGAGTAGATTAATTGTTTACATTTGTCTCATTAGTTACTTAAGATATTAACACTTGTTATATACATATTTTCTTATTTTTTTTATTTAATATAAAAGTAAATACAACTCTTTCTTTATTTATTAAATGCTTATATATATATATATATATGAATTACTTTCATATGTAAATGTATATGTGCATTCCTTTTAAAAAAAAATGAAATAAAACAATATATAAAAAGGAAAGCTTACTTACATAATTTAAATATGTTTATTTATTTGAATTCAAAATAAATTCAAATTCAAATTCTGTTTATATTTGAAAATCCAATTTTTAAAACTAATTTATATCAACATATTTTAATTTCAAAATAATAATATTGTCTTTTAAAATCTATCTGTATTTATACATTTATTATTGTTGTTTGAAAATAACATTTTATCAATTTTAAAATAATTTATAAAAGAGATTATTAATTTGCTACTATTACCAACATATCATATGTAAATTGTATTCTAAACTTTATATATATATACTTCTTAAATCATATTTATTATCAATATTTAAAAAGAAAATAAATTAACCTTACTATTAATCTTTATTCAAAACCATATAGTTATTTTGTTTTAAATAGCTTTGAAAAGCTAACTATTTATTAAATCATAATTTCCCCACTATCAAAATGTATTTTAGAAATTTAAAACAAGATTTCACTTATTATTTAAATTTCAAACACAAGCTTGTCTGTTTACAATATATACAATTGTATATACATTATAAATAGAAATCATCTTATAAAAATTTAAAGGATAAATTTACTAATTTAAATATTCATTTAATCAGATTATTAAATCAATTCAAATTTTATTATTAAAAATTATCAATCAATTTAATTATTTAAACAGATTATTAAATTGATATTGCCTCAAATTTCCGGGATATTACATATAGCAATATATACATATTGGCATATGTATATATTGGATTGATGATTTCCCGCCTCGTATAGCGGATGAGACCCTATTGCGCCGTTAGTAAGCGGATTTTTATAAAAACCTATATACCGCGATAATTCCGTACTGGAGCGGAATTGGTATTGTGCTAACATCTTTGGATGCAGGGAAACAGGTTGGAGGGATCCAACTAGATTCCTCACCCGTATTTATTTATTTACAGATATTGATGTATATTCTGTTATCATATTGATATATGATGTTTGCTGTTGTGATTGACGAATTGGTGCTGTTGCATCATCAGATTTAAATTTTGAAATTTAAAAATAACGATGTTGATTTTAAAAGAGAATTTTTAAAAGTGATCTTTGAAAATATACGTTTATTTAAATTGTTGAATTGATTTATTTTAAATAAATAAACGTTAAAACTTTAAAGTTATAAAGGTTAGGATTTTGTGAATTTTAACAAAAAAAAAGTAATTTCTTTTGAAATAAAGAATTGAGAAATTTATAAAATGGAAACGATGTTAAAATGATTTATAAAGGAATAAACATTTCAGTTGTAAAGTTTTAAAAGAACGATTTTTGAAAATAAAGGAATTATAAGTTATTAACTTATAATATGGATTGTTGGTATAAAGTTTGAGTTATGAATCGAATTGTGAATAAAATGAGATTTATAAAACGAAGTTGTTATAAAATGGAAATAGAATTTATAAACGTTGTTTTATAAATTCGAAATCAATTGAACTTGATAAATTTAAATATAGAAGGTTATTAAAGTAGATATATTCGCGATTTTGGATAGCGAATTTCTATTGAAATGAAAATGTGTAGAAATGATTGGAATTGGGTTAAATGAAGTATATTCACGATTTTGGACAGTGAATATATTTTTAAGTAAAAATGGTTAGGTGGGAAAGCGATATTATAAATGAAGTTAATTGTTTTAAAAGATGTTTTAAAAACGTGTTAAATATCGAAACCATAGATTTCAACATTTATTGTTGAAATAGACGTTTTCGAGAAATAAGGAAATGATGGACTATAACACTGTTGTTATAGTAAATGATTTTCAAAAGAAAATGTTTTATGTAGTATTAGGATTTATATATCTATCTTAAATCCGAATCCCTATACTAGTGATTTTGAGTCGTCGTAACGATGTTTTACGCAACATTCGTTTTGACTCAAAGAGATGTTAAAATTAATGATTTCCTTAAAGAATGAATATATACTTTATATTGATTTAAGTATATTGAATATTTTCAAATGTTGAAAATAAATAGATTTGCGAAATACTTATTTTTGAATAAGTATGGAAATACTTTTCCAAAATGAAATGAAACGTTTTGAGATTTTATCTTCTTAAAGATAAATTGAAATTGAATATTGAAAACGGTTTGAAATCAAATATCAGTAGATATTTTGAAATATAAATTCAATATGGAGTTTATAAGCAAAGGGAAACTGTTTAGAAAAATAAACGTTGATTTATTTTTGAAGTGTGGAAATTTTATATCTAGTAAAGATATTTTTGAAGATAAATAATTTGGAAAATTATTTGGAATCTGATGATGTTGCGCATCTTTATTGATAGTTAAATAACCGACTATCAATAATTACCTTGAATGATATTTGTTGTGAATTGGATGAATTTGAATGCCACACTTATTTTTGAATAAGCGCTCACTATTCGGGTTAGCCGGGAAAGGACCATGGGGTCGTATAACCCATTCCGAATATGTGATACGTCGTTATGAATTGCATTCGAAGACCGGTGTTGAAGACCGGATATTTTTGAAAACGGAAGGATTACCGTCGAGTTACTCTACATCGACTGATCTTCGATTTAGAGGTTTTATCACCCTTAGTGACGGGAAGTCCCGACGTGATTAGAAATTTATCCGGATATGCAAGGGCTTCGTGAGAAGTGCCTTCGGTTCTGTTCGATCCCGGAACAGACTTGTATGGATTGTGTGTCTGACGTTACAATTTGAGATATAAAGCTGATTTCTTTCAAATACATTTCTGTTGGTGGCGGAGAATTTATTCTCTTAGCTTAACACCCTTCTCTGAGACGTACGAGCTCAGAGGTTATGTAGTTGAAATTTATCAGCGATATATCCCAATTTGGTAACGTGGCATACTGAGTGTTGCTGTGAAATGATCAGTGTTTGATCATTTGTGATATGATCATTTGTTTGATCTTATATCTTTGTGATCATAGGTTGATCATTTTGTTTGACCCGAAGCAGGGCTTTTTGAGAAAGCGTAGCTTTGTGGACGAGACTTCGTCGAGCCTCACACCCCGGAAATGGTCGAAACAGGAAGAATGCGACAAGGTTCTAGGGAGTAGCGCCCCTTAGTGTATGTCATTCCTTCTGGATAAAGGTGGTATCATGGTATGGAGCCCAGATACTTAACCTCTGTGGTTACTGCATTATTATTATCTATGTGGTTTGTTGGAAATCGGGGATCCTCGGGAAGATCGGTGACGATCGGGGGATGGCATACGCGTGTCAGTAGTTACCTATTTTTGCAGAGGTAACCCGGCCTTGTGTTGGCAGAGATCCGGTTAGGTTCTCGGGTCGTCTATTCCAGGGACGTACCCATCGTGGATAGGAAGTTCCTTAGCCTGACCATTTGTTGGAAATCCAAAGAAACAATACGAGCCTTTACGATTTCAATTGTATAACCTGTCTCCTCAGGAGGCAGCTATAGCAGGCATAATATAATGGTACCTATGCTGGCTAAGATTTATATTATACTTTCGAAATGTTTTCTACACTATGCACTAATAATAATATCAAAAATGATTTGATTTTGCGTAGTAAGCATCTTTGACTATCATAAGAAGAAATCTCCTCCAAGTCTGCGTTTGCATTGTGTGTGTGGTGGGAGGTCTTATGGTAGTTTCATTTTCCAAAAGCATTGCGAATTGACATTAAAGTTTTTCTGTTGTTTATTTTAAAGAATAACTGTTTTACGATCTCACACCAGTCACCATGACTGACTCGGAGTTTATTGTTCCCTTCTAAACTCTGGGTGCCCACCAATTTCCACACGGGCAGCCTAGAGTTATATTATCAGGATATTCTGGATATTCTGGAGCTTGGAGATAAGCTGGATGGCGAGACGTAGTATTTGTATCTGATAGTATTTATTCCGCTGTGTATTCTGTATGAGGACAAGTTATATAACTGTCCATTGTTGTATTGAGTTGTATATTGACTCTGTTGATGTATGTATAAACTGATAAAATTCTTTGTTTAAAAGATTACTGATTTATCTATTATATATTGTTCCGCTGCGATGTGAGATTCTGATATTGTTCTGTTTCTGTTTCTGTTGTTCTTCTTCTTCTCTTCTTCTGCTTCTTCTCTTCTTCTGCTTCTTTCTTCTTCTATCTTTTCTTCTATTTCTTTTTCTTAAACCCTCACTATTGGAGTTTCCGGCACTCGATGGCTCGGCAGTCGATAAAGTGAGTATCGATGTCGAATTTTCGAAAGTCGAAAATTTCGGTACGTGACAGTAATACAATAATACGCAGCGGAATAGATAAAATAGTAGTTCATAAAGCTACTATATAAACATCAGAGTTAGAAATAAAATACAACAGAATATCTCAAATGCAGTGAAGTCTTCAGTACGAATAGACGACCTCTTTGAACAAATCAACTGAAGAGCTGAAAGCTGAATCGATGGTTGGATCTCCAAACGAAGCTACAAACTCCAAAGGTGAGTCTCAAATGCTGTATCACTCGGTCTGACCCGAGCGTAAAGAAAAACACAAACACTCGAGTCAGGATTAACATTCTTATATCAATAAATCCAACTCAAGTGAAATATCAACTGAAATACAAGTAACTTAAAGGATGTTTGGGATAACCATCCTCTAAGGATCTTCGGAACTATCTACAAGGTGGAAATATACACTATAACACCGTGGTCATTCCAAATTAATTTATCCTTCAAAACCAAAATATCATTTCATTTCAAATATATCTATTTTTCCAAAATAGTATATATAGGTTAAATAATTTAAAAATAAAGTATTTGAAATTCCTCAAGTTTCACAAATTGCTTCAACATCAACTTGCCTTTCTTATTCAAATCAAATTCAATCTCAATTTATCAATTTCCATTTAATTCGGTTTTCTAAATAACAAATTCAAATTATATTGATTTCGATTTCAGATCTGAGTCACAAACAAACCATTTAAATTCTAATATATTTCAAAGCTTTAATATTCAACCTTTTCAAAGTTAAATTTTTCAGTTTTATATAGCTCTTGATTTAACTTTATTGATTATTTAATCAGGGAATATTCACTTAATAAATTCAATATCATTTAACTAGCCTTAAAGTTCATTTTACTAAATATTTCCTTAAATTTATTTAAATAAGAAATATTTATTAAGTTATTTAAATCAAGCCCAAGTCATAAATCATATCTTAAATCTAAATTTCAATAAGTTTCAAATCGGTTTAATTAACTAAAATTCTTTAATGAATACAATTTCAACTAAATTCAAATTATCTTCCCAATCTTAACTTATTCAAATTATTACTAAAATCTATTTTTAAATATAAATTTTATACTTAAACATATTATATGTATTAAATCCATTTCATTAAATTTAATATTATAATTAAATCTATATATATCATTACCATTTATATATAAAAATTTAAGAATCAACATTTATTTAACCCATATATTTCTTCCCAAATCCATAAGATTTATTTTCAAAATATTTATATATATGGACCAACGGTGTCTGTATATATTACTATCATATGGTTAAGTGATACAGATATTTATCATTTCAATCCGTAATTTAAATATATACGGGTAGATATCATTTCAACCCGTAATCCCAATTTCAATTCAAATGAAAATCGCTTGGGTTTATCATTTCAACCCATAATGATTTTCTCCTATTCTAAAGTCCTGTTCGGGTATGTATCATTTCAACCCATAGTGATTCTATACTAACAGGGAACTTGTAGAGTGATAACAGATATGATAATAAAATAACAACAGTAACAGGTATATATCATCAATATAAATAACAAATAATGGTGTCAGATGTCACAGGTGCACAGATACAGATAATGGCATATATATATATAACAATGTAAATAACTAGCAGCAGTATATTTCAATTGACGTTTCAATTGAAATCAAATTTAATAAATATAAGAATGTTAATCGTGAGTGATTGCTCACCTTTCGAGGCTAGAGATAGACGAGAATAAGATGAGTTACAAATCCAAGCACGAATTTCAGAACAAAGCACGATGGACATGAGTTCGACGATCAAAGCTGATAAATAAGAATTGATGAGAAAAATCAAATTGGCTTGATATAGACTGAACGAAACATATACAGTATATATTACTTTAAATCAATATAAATTTTGAAACATCAACCTATTTTAAATCTGTATATAAATTTAAAATCAATAAATGACTTTCAAGATCTATATATATATATATATATTTCGAATTAATTGTTAAATCCCAAAATGTACTATATCCCAAAATTTTGAAAACCAAGTTCACACATACACACGAACTTATACATGTGTTCAACTTAAATTTAATATTGTTTAACATACCTTTAAAACTATACTTCAATAACATAAACTAAATACTGAAATTTATATACATGCAGCACTAAATAAGCTTTATTAAATGAACATTACATGCAACCATACGTTAAGATATGTTACTATAGACACTTGTATACTAAAACAATCAACAAGAGTATAAACTAAGATATAATATATATATATATATATAATTATATAATTATATAATATACCATAAAGTATCAGGCAAAACCGAGTTTATGCAGACTTAACTTGAAATATACTAACATATACAAATTTGACTTGTAATACACTAACATATGCAGACTTGACTTGTAAGCTTAAAATATACTGTATATTGTTTACATACTTAACATATATATAAAGGCTGTCATACTAACTATACTTATTATAACTACTAAAACAACATATATATTATTGTATACATTGTATACTCAGATTATAAACAAACATATACAATTTTTTTTTATAATAAAACCTTTGACATATCTATATATAATAACAAACACTATTATACCTATATATATACTGATACGTCACCAAGACCATATAAACTTTGTAAGCAGAACTTTATACTACATGTACATATATATATATAACTAATCAGTAGACAAAAAAATAAATATATAAAATATGTAACTTAAAACGTCTAACATAATATAATATATATATAACGTAGATAAGAAAATAGGCATATAAGTCTACTCACGCAAAATCATAAGATACGCATACCTAAAATTTACATATATATTCAAATATATGCGCACATTCCCACAGGAGAAAGGTGGAACGAGGTAAGCAAGAAGTGGAGCTGGGAAAAGACGTGGGTTTGTTGAAGGGGAAGTTGATGGCTTGGAGGAACTGTATGCGAGGCTTGTGAGGTGAGGCGGAGGGGCAGTCTGGGGTGAAGGCGTGTAGGGGAACGTGGGCGAGGTCGGGCTGGTGGCTGATGGTTCCGGTGCTTGTGTGAGTTGCACGCATGGAGAGGAGGGAAGGACGGGTTGGAGTTGCTCGGATCTGAGGAGGCGGTTTTGGGGTGGGCAGCAGGGAAGTGGGTGATGATGGGTTCGATGAGATGGATTGTGAGTCAGGAAGTTGGTCCTTGGGAGGGGGACTCGACTGTCATTGGTCACGGCAGTGACCACGGTGGGGAGGAAGGAAGCGGGAGAGGCGTTAGTGAAGCCTGACGCGTTGCTCAGGTGATGGATGTTAGGTTGCCGCATGAATAAGCTAACGATGATCTGGGTTATCTAAACAGGCTCGGCTTGGCTGATGTGGGCGAAGCGTTGGATCTGGGTGGTTGAGCGGCAGCCGAGGGGTAGAGGTGAGGCTACGACGGCAAGGCGAGAAAAGGAGGGCGATGGTGTCTCGGCAGTGGAGCAAAGGGAGGTCGAGGCATGCTGGTAGGCGGTGAGTGTTTACCCTGGGCGAAGCTGTAAGGTGGAGGGGGATCTAGGGCGAGTGCGGGTTTGCTCCGCCGAAGCTTGGTGGAGGTCGGCGTGGAGATTGGGTGATGGGATGTAGTTTGGTGGAGGTTTCGTTTGGAGGAGAGAAAAATTTATATATATAAATTTGGACAGGAGGGGAGCAAGTTTGTTCAGAGAACAAATAAAATTAAAGCTTCAGGCATAAGGCAAGGACGTGTACCCATATATTTAACTAATATTTTTTTAGAACAAAATGAAACAACAGAAAACAAAGGAATTGGACGAACCAGAATATGGGATAGCAAAGGACAGAAGTTGAACTGGAAAATATAAATCAATATAAGAATGGAGAAAGCCACGTACTAAATTCAAGATTAATAAAAGCAAACGGCTATTGATTTGAACTAGTGGATATCTGAATAGACACAAGAAGCTCAAAAGGTTCGAAAACGGTTGCCGATACGGTGATT
The DNA here is from genome assembly GCA_030737815.1 of Allium fistulosum. Taxonomy (NCBI): domain Eukaryota; kingdom Viridiplantae; phylum Streptophyta; class Magnoliopsida; order Asparagales; family Amaryllidaceae; genus Allium; species Allium fistulosum. The sequence goes on from CM060904.1 coordinate 1,138,296,878, forward strand.
GTTTTACTGGTTCCGTGGTGTACCAGACTTCGAAATATACAAATAAATATACTGCGGAGATCAGCACGATGAAACGGTCAAAACGGTATACAGATATTGGTGGTACGATCATCCGATCAAAAGTCGATAATCGGTACCGAAAATGCTGCTATTTTAAACGGAAAAATCCAAATGGAGCTAGAAACATCCGAATTTTGCGAAACGAATTTTGCAGTCTGATTCAGAATGCTCTGAATAAATTTTCTCCTGTTGACATATTTTGGTTTCGGAAAACTTTTAAATTCACTGTTATTAACCGGTTTGATTTGAAATAAAATTTCACAGGAAAATAAACTTTAATATTATCAGATGAAAATTTACCAGTTGCTATATTAAAATAGACGTATTCCAAATAGTAAATTTTTATTTTCAAATTTTATTGTTTAAAATTTCACAAATTTCCAGTTAAATATACTTTTAAAACCATTAAATTTTGCGGGTCGTTACAAATATATTTAATGATATGTTAATGAACATTTTTAACGTTAAATTATGATTCTTAAATTGTTTAAAAAAAATTAAATTGAAGTTTATTATTTGCTGGAAATACACTAAAAAGCTGGAAATCACTTTTAATAGCATTCAGAAATGCTATGGTTCAGAATTACACTAAAAATTGTGTAAAAAGAGCTATTACAGCATTTCTGAAATGCTGTAGTTGCTGTAATTGAACTTATAGGCTAATATTGAACTCAGGTCTATTATAGCATTCTCTGGAAATGCTATAGTGGTCTGCAGTCTTTGCTGAAATCAAATAAAACCTTTGTTTTGAAATCTGAGTTACCGCAGCACTTCTGAAATGCTGTCTTTTCTGTTTTGAACTATAATTTAATTAAAAACTGAGTTTTAACAGCAGTTTTAAATGCTGTCTTTGCTGAATAAAAATGTTTTCAAGTATAACTTATAACAGCTTTTTCTAAATGCTGCGAAAGGCTGAAATTTTAATAATTATGGTTTTTGACTCAGTAAACGAACTCAGAATGGTGTGAAACTTTGGAAATTGAATACTTGATTTGAAAATATAATAATTACACTTTTAAAGGGTTTAAATGAATTATTTTGATTGGAATATAAACTATTTAATGGTGATTTGAAATGATAGTAAATGAACGATATCTTTGAATTTAAAATGTATTTAAAGTTGAATATTTGGATTTGTAAGGATATGATATTTTATTATATTAAAATGATTTGAAATGAAGATTTGGAAAGATTGATATTTGATATATTAAAATGATTTGAAATGAAGTTTTGGAAAGATATGATATTTTGATGTATTGAAATGATTTGAAATGAAGTTTTGAAATGATATGATATTTTAAATATATGGAAATGGTTTGGAATTGATTTAATCTTTATTTTGATAAATATATGGTTTTGAAATGATATTTTATTTTGAAGTAAAGTATTGTTTTAAAAGTTATAACCACGGGTTATAATAACGATTGGTTGTTAAAGAGACCGGGATCGGATATGGACATACTCTCTGTCGATACCGAAAACCACTTTGACAACTGTGTACGCGGTGGAATTTCCAGAATGAAGTAGGATGGTGGCGACGATCCTAAGGTATATACGTGGATCCAACTCCCGTGAGTTGGCATAAGGTGGCTAAAACAGGAGCGATTGACGGACCAAGGAGGTAGCACCTCTTATCGGACACACTTCTTCGATACCATTCTATTACTTGTGATTGATTTGGTGGCCACCCTTGATTTGGGAGTGTTGTTCTAGGTGGGCGGTAGTGGCTGCTATGCGTCACCACTAGTCCGGATGCGTAATTGGTATATCTACCCTGGCATTGCCTAGTTGTGCCGTGTCACCTACCATATCGAGCTTTACTACGATTATGATTTTAAGATCCGACCGCGTTAAGGTTCTCCATCCCCTTAACGCTATTTTCTATATAATTATACTTTACTAATTAGACACTACTGTATATAGCGTATATTACTACATAGTAGATAGTTTAACGGATCCTTAAAGAATGGGCGATCCCAAGCATTCTTTAAGTTACTTGTACCTTATTACAGTTCACTTGAGTTGGTTTACATTATATAAGTATATATTGTCCTGACTCGAGTGTTTTGTGTTTTGCTTTACGCTCGGGTCAGCCTGAGTTATTCACAGATTTGGATTCCACTTTCTGGAGATTGGAATCGCTGGAGATTATCTGCTTATCTAGTTTTATCTATCTCAGTTCTGTTGTTCTATTCAGCTTGTACTTGGTTATCATATTGAGACTTCTGTTGTACTTTATTCCTTCTGTTGTATCTTATTTAACTCTGATATATTTATATAGTAGCTTCATGAACTACTATTTCTTTTACTTCCGCTGCATTATTTTACTCTGTGTCTGTGATCTGTGATTATATTTATTTACTGTATATTCTGAGATTTGCCAAATTTTAATTACAACGCAGTATTTTGAGCAATTCAATTCCGGTATGTGTGTCTACTTATACACTTATAATGGATGCGAATGGTTGAAAATATCGGGTCGTTACACATGGCATCAATCTTGGTGCCAGTACCAGCTTTAGTTTCTACCTCACTAGGATCAATAGTGTTGGTCTTTATACCAGTTGAGTTACTCTTTTCAACTAGTTGAAATAAATTAGGGTTCATTAGCAACACCCAATAGATAGCAAATGAACCAGAACAGTAAATGGTGTGTACATATGAATCTAACTCATATATATATATATATATACAATAGGAATAAAATAAATATGCTCTCAATACATTCCTAATCCTTGGTTTAAGGAAAGTTAGCTCCGATACCAAATATAACCCACCATTTTGACCTTTTGATTTAACACAACTCACGATCTGTAAACCCCGAAAACACCAAAAACGATGCATCATTAGTGATTGATAACAAGAGAAATGAATACACTTTATCTATCTGTTTATGAACTCACAGTGGAAGGTAACACCATATAATATAACCAAATATCACTTTATTTGAAACTGATAGATTTAAAGTATATACATAAGTCAAACACCATCAAATCCAATCTTAAACCAAATCCAAATACCCATATATACAATTATGTCAATGTGAGATGATTATTTATATACAAATCCATGTACATAAGTAACGCTTACGTCATATGCACTATCAAATGTCACTTGATACAACACATTAGTTTCCATTAACTTAGTGATAAATCAAAAAGGGAAAATGTAAAGAGGGGTCGACTAAAGTCTGGTGAGTAATGTACACCTACTATAATACACACTCTAATCATTCCCAAATAATACTAAGACAACTATGGTAAACAATATTTCACTTGCATCCAATAGATCAGTCAAACAGTACAATCACATATAGTAAACTCATATAACAAGTCTTGGTCCAATATAGATACGGTGGTCGATGATATGGATTAACCCATATACAAAGCCATTGCCACCCTATTACATTAACATATGGCTAAATAACTGAGTGGACATAGTTCCATACACGGCTTATGGACCCATTCCCATAAAACAACACACATCTTAGTTATTGTATACATACTGAGCGATCATGTTACCATGATAACCAATAGAGGTATCAACATCAACAGTTAAACAAATAAAAATCTATTACCTATACATATATATCGAAATATATATGTATTATACGTCCAAACATCAAATCAATCAAATCATAAATCATTCAAAAACATCACTAAAACATCGCCCAAAACCCATGATAAAAACCTTAGAGCGATCAATGCAAACACACACATAACACATCTATACACAAGCTGACCTTCGTTCTACCCGTGTCGTCGCTCGACCTATTATTTTCCCATTGATCGACCGGTGGGTTGCATTGACAGGAACAAGAGTTCCTGAAAATTTCCTAAGAGTTATATTTTTATATTCAGTTTTTTAACCTATTCATTTCTCACTCGTTTCTCATTCGATTTTCGATTCGTTTTCTTTTAAATTTTGATATGTTTCTGTATTATCTTTCTACTATACTTTCATCAAAGACTCATGTTGTAATCATTTCATAGATACTTCAAAACGAAGTATTTATAAAACTAGTTTTTAAATGTTTATAAGTACACTGTCTCAAATATATTCTAAAATATACTTAAAAATTAATATAAATTAATAAGTAAGAATCATATTATGACCTAGGACATCACTTGGCATTTTATAAATATTTTATATAATTTTTGGTACATATTATACACATGTATTTCAATATAATTCATTTCATAGTGCAAAACCATTATTTTTCAATATATTAACAAATATCACATAATAAATCATATTGCATCAATTTTAATTCATATAGATTATCTAAAATATATAAATATACCTCTATAAATATTTTATAAAGTTTTTGTTTTTATATTCCCTGGTCCATATAAATTTTTATCATAACCTCAATTTGTAATCATTCATACATTACAATATGATTATTAGTCATGTATCATTAATATATAACCCAATCTTTCATTGTTTGGCCAAACATTCTTAAACTGCCACTTTGGTTATATAACTAAATCCATTTTAATTTCAAATTATATAACTTTTATTTATTGTAATACTTTAGTAATCATTCATATAATCCCAAAACTTTATCCCTAAGCCACAATCATCTTTGAACTAAGATAAGCAACAACCATCTTTGAACTAAGAGAAATTTAGTAGTTATTTAGCAAATTATGCGTAGACCACACACATAGGTTCACCCTGATTTCTCACTTTTTGGGATTGGTCTCCACTCCAAATCCATGTATATGCACTCTAATTGGTATTATATGTTGCCCTAAGTTTGATCTTTGATCCGGTATTTAATTTGTTTAATTTCTTTGAGATTTGAGATAGAAATTTTGACTTTGATTGAAGGAGATTTTCTAGTTTCTAAAACAGGAAGAAGAAGACAGGAAACCTGTAACGACCCAGAATTTCTGTCATTTGAAATTCGTATATTTAATTGATTTTAAATATTAATAAGTAAGATTTGGGAGTCGAATTATTTTAATTTCGATATAGTGATTTAATTGGGCGATTAAATTATTAATTTAATACTTGAAATTGGGTAAATAATTGATAACTGGATTAAATGTGAATGAAAATGATTTATAAAGTTATATTAAATCATATTGAAGTTAGAATGATGTTTGTGAACTTTTAAAATCGAATTAAAAGTTAATTTGTGAAAATTGAATATTTTAATATTTAATTGACGAGTAAAAATGACCATTTTTCAAACAGTTTCGGATTTCGATGAAACTAGTTTCATCGGATCCGTAATGTGATATTATTGTAAGATTTCAATTTTCGTAGCAATCGGAGTTGTCGTTTGTCCGGGGCAAGCCAAAACGCATCGAAATCAGTTTAAATCGATTTGATTTAAATTTGACTGTTTATTTTCGTAACTCTCACATACGATCGAATTAGCTCCCGAAACACATTCCATTGTGTTCGGAACATGGGGTAAACCTTAGAAACGTCAGTCGGCACGCTCGATTTGGAGTTCGAAAATTTTCGGAATGAATAGTATTTGACAATTTTCTATAAAAGGCCAAGATAATTTCACTTTTGCACTAAACCCTAGCTTCTCCTTCATGGCCGCCAGTTTCAAAATCAATGGCCAAGAATTTCAGTTCTTCTCCTCCAATTTTCTTCAAATCTATCAACAATCACGACAAACTCCCAACTACAATCTTGTAGAGAGCAACGAGATCTCGAGATCCAACGGGCAAGATGGTTTAAAACAAACTGGATCAACGGCAATTCTCGTTTAAAGGCCAGCCGGTCGCGCGCGTTTTTAGAGGGGAGATGGCCACCGAGTGGAGCTGCACTTGGCACGAACGTCGAGGAAGGTGAGGGGCTTCGTTTGGCACTTCCTGATCGAACTCCGGGTCAACGATGGTGGTTGCGTCATTTAGGGTTTAAGGGCGGCAAGTGGGTTTCGTGAAATGTCTGGGTGTTATTTGCGTGAGGGAGAAACATGCATGCGGGGCAGATCTGGGTAATGGGAATGAGCGGTCCAGATGAAGCTATGGTTTGAAAAGAAATATAAATTGATTTTTAATATATATATAAAATTGTACAATGTTTAAAATGCAATAACTTTTTGATACGAGGTCGGAATTCGACGAAACGAATTGCGTCGGGTTCGTTTTGACGAGCACTACACAATGGAGCTGGATTGGTAATTTTTTGAGCTAGTGAAAGTTTTGGTTGAAATTAAACGCCTGTTTAATTTCAATCGGAATAAATCGCATTGCGACGAATAAAAGCAAGGTAGAATTTCTCACTCAATCGAATGTTTTGTTTCGATTTAAATTTTAAATAGTTAGATTTAAAATTGTTGATAGTATTGATTGTGATGATTAGGTGATAAATTGTTATCTATTGTGTTAAATAGACCTATACGCCGTATATTAAGCGGAGGTTATTTATTAAAAACATATACCGCGATAATTCCACTGTGAAGTGGAATTGGTATTATATATGTATGTAGCAATATATATATATTGGAATATGTATATATTGGAGTTGTTGATTTCCTGCATTTTATAGCGGATGAGACCCTATTGCGCCGCATAATAGCGGATAATATTTATAAATCCCATATACCACGATAATTTCACTTTGACGTGAAATTGGTATTGTGCTAACATCTGTGGATGCAGGGAAACAGGTTGGAGGGATCCAACTGGATTCCTCAAACATTTGAATTTATTTCAATGTTGTGTGTTGATTTATTTATAATCGTCGTGTGATTATATTTCTGAATTGAATGTTGTTGACGGCTATAATTTAGCCAAATATATTTTTGGTATCGATGGATACTAGAAATATTTAAAATTGGATTTTTGAAAATATAAGTTGAAATTGATCAAAAAAAATTATTTTTGATAATTGGATAAATTAAAAAGGGGTTTAAAAGATAAAGTCTTATTTCTGAACTGTATTGAATTAAATTTCAAATTTGGAAAAAAAGGCTTAATAAATGGATTTCGGAAATATTATCTATAAACTGAAGAATTTATCTAAATTTGGAATTTTTAAATAGATTTGAAGAGATAAAGGAATTTATTTTTAAAAGGAAATAATTTTGAAAATGTTGGAAATTGATTTGGTGTCTTGAAATAAATTTGAAAATCAATTTGAAATTAATTTATTTTTAATTTACCATAATTAGTAAAATTGATTTATAGAAATTTATTTGATTTAAATTAATCAGATAATTTAATTAATCCTATCTATGGATGTTTGGATTATATTGGATGTTGAATTGTTTGACATCTTTGATGTGTGATGCTTTGTGATATATTCTGATTTGTGTGTGATTTATCATCTATTTATCTGTGATATATATATCTGTGATCTGTGAATGAAGATAAGCGTTATAATTTATACTGCTTATCAATTATATTGTTATATTTGATCTGTGATGGTTGAATGTTGTTGCACTATTGTGTTAAACCCGTGGACTACACAATACACACCCAAATGTGGATTTCACGTGGAAATCGGTTAAGTCGCAGATTTTTATCAATTTTGAAAAATTGAGTTTTTGAATCCAAAATGGTTTTGGAATTGAAATTGGAAGTTTTTGAAATGAGTTTCAGAAATAAAAGTTATTTTAAATAACTTAATAAAAATTGGAATTTAAATCATTTGATTTAAATTTTGAATTCAATACTTAAAATTGAATTCGATGATTTGGGAATTATGGTCTAAAAGATTTTATAAGTATAAAAGGTGTTTATATGGGTTTTTAACCATTTAAAAAATATGGTTTTGGAAATTTAAATTTACATTCAAGTTTTATACTTGGATGATTTTAAACTGTGTAATTGTAACCAGTTTTTCCCAAAACGAAAACTATCTGTTTCCAAATAATAATAGCTTTTATAAAGTGAAAAGATTTCCAATTTTGTATTGACAACAATCCAAGTTGAAATGAAATTGTAAATAGTTTGGAAAAAAAACTATGAATTAACCTTTGTGAAGATGATTTAAACTTTATTTTGAAATCAAAGACGATTTTAAAAGGTGTATCTTTTATATTATAAAACACTTGAATTGTGAATAGTTTTGAAAGTTATAAATTAAATCTTAATTTAAAGATTTAATGGGTTAATTCAATTTATATGGAAATGATTTGGGAATCTGTGGATGAATATTTGTGAAACTGGGTAAACTTTGTGAAGTAAATCTTTTTGTTAAAGGTTTAAAATGGTAATTTGTTTAGACCATTTAAAGGAAAGGATTTGGGTAATAAGTTGTGACTTAATTGAAATCCTATATCCATATGATTTAAATATTTGTGCTCACTATTCGGGTTAGCCGGGAAAAGACCTTTGTGTCATATAACCCATTCCGAATTAGTGATACGACGATATGGATCGTATTGAAGACCGGTGGTGAAGATCGGGTATTTGTGAAAACGATAGGATGACCTATCAATTGTCTCTGCACCGTTAGCTACGGTATAGAGATTTCCTTTGTGATGGGAAGTTTTATCGGGATTGTGAATACCCGGATTGCAAGGGCTTCTTCGGATGTGCCTTCGGTTCTGTTCGAACCCGGAAAAGACTTGTATGGTTACATGTCTGACATTACATTTTGAGAGATAAAGCCGATTTCTTTCAAATACATTTATGTTGGTGGCGGAGAATTTATTCTCCTAGCTTAACACCCTTCTCTGAGACGTACAAGCTTAGAGGTTATGTAGTTGAAATTTATCAGCGATATATTCCCAATTTGGTAATGTGGCATGCTGTGTGTTGCTGTGTGATGATCAAAGCGTGGCTTTGTGAAAAAGCGTAGCTTTGTGGACGAGACTTTGTCAGACCTCACAACCTGGAAATGGTCGAAACAGGAAAGATGCGGCAAGGTTTCAGGGGTAGCTTCCCTAGGGTATGACCATTCCTTCTGGAAAAGGGTAGTATCATGGTATGGAGCCCAGATACTTACTCATGTGGACACACTTTATTTATTATGTGTGATGTTGGTTACCGAGTGCTCGGATAAAGGTCCCAAAGGACCGGGGGTGGCATATCTCAGGTTTACTACCCGGGAAGGAAGTAACCAGCCTTGTGTTGGCAGAGAGCAGGTTGTCTCTCAGAGCGTCCAGCCAGAGGCGTTCCTACGTGGCATAGGAAGTTCCTTAGCCTGACCATTTGTTGGAAATCCATCTTCCAATATGAACCTTGTACGGTTTTAGTTGTAGAACCTGCCATTTACTTATGGTGGCGCCCCACTGTTTAGATGGTAGCTATAGTAGGCATAGTGTGAAATGCCTATGCTGGCTAAGATTAATATTATACTTTCGAAATGTTTTCTGCACTATGCACTAATAATAATAATCCAATGATTTGCGTAGTAAGCATGTTTGACTATCATAAGAAGAAATCTCCTCCAATTCTGCTTTTGCATTGTGTGTGTGGCGGGAGGTCTTATGGTAGTTTCATTTTCCAAAAGCATTGCGGATATTTTCTACTTGCTGTGTTGTTGTTGTATTTTAAAGATAAAACTGTTTTAGTTCTCACACCAGTCACCATGAATGACCTGGAGTTTATTGTTTCCTTCCTAAACTCTGGGTGCCCACCAATTCCCACACGGGCAGTCTAGAGTTAGGTTATCAGGTCATTCTGGATTCAGGAGATGCTTTGGAGCTCAGTGGCGAGCTGGATGACGAGGCGTAGTATTTGTATCTGATATTATTATTCCGCTGTGTATTCTGTATATGGACAAGTTCATATAACTGTCTAGTTGTGTTGTATATTGTTGTTGTAAACTCTGATGATGTAATGTATAAAATGATATAGTTCTTTGTTTTAAAGATTATTCATTTATCTATTATATATTGTTCCGCTGCGAATGTGAGATTCTGATATTGTTTCCGTTTCTGTGTTTTTCTGTTGTTTCTTCTTTCTTTTTCTTCTGTCTTCTTCTACCTCTTCTTTTTCTCCATAACAATTCGGTTTTCCGGCATTCGATTGCTCGGCAGTTGATACAGTGGACGTATTAATGTCGATTTTCGAGCGACGAAAAATCAAAACGTTACAAAACCTGTACTGAAAGAAAATGAATATAAAATTTGAAATGTTAGAACTGGCCTACTATTTATAGCCAAAACAAACGTTCAAATTTTGCTAAGTCGGTCCAATTCAAATATTCCAATTCTGATTTACAAAACGTCAATATCTCCATCATTGGAACTCAGATTTAGATAAACAGAAATATGGCGTGCATCAGAAAAACAAGGTAATTGCAATGACACCAGTTTCATTTTCAAATTCAAAAGTTTGAAAATGAATTTTTCCATTTGTTCAAAATTATTTATTTTATTTTATTATTTAAATTATTGAAAAAATAATGGTTATTACATGCATCAAGCTCTTATAAACTGAGGGAGCTTAGTGAATATTTTATTTAAACAAACCTATGATAAGATGTACCTTAATGAGAAGGATTTGAAGCCATATGAGTCCTACATCTAAGGATTTACCGGAGAGGAAAAAGAGCCGGTAGGGTGCATCAAATTGTAAGTTGAGTTGGGACAAGGAGACCGTGTGGTTTGCTGGTACAGATGTTTGTTCTGGTTGATAAATTTTCAACCTACAACGTTTTCTTGGGCCGATTGACCCTTACCAGCTTTTGAATTGCACTTGCTCCATGTTGTTTAATGATGAAGTTTCTAACCAGGAATAGACTAGGGGCAATTCAAGGTGACTATAGAACAAGTCGAGAGTGCTACGTTGCTGAGCTCAGATAAGCAAAGCGATTAGAGAAGGAAAAGAATGTAAAGAAGCCTCTCTACATCAAATCCTTGAAAGCGTGATAATTACTGCCCAAGCCCTGGTTTAGATCCAATAGCAAATTCTACAAATCTATGGACCCACGAAAAGAGCCAAAAGAGGTGAGGGCATCCCATATAGCCGATAATTGATGTTCCCATTAATGATGATGATCCAATGAGGTTTCTCAAAATCGGGTCTCAAATTAGCTTGAAGATAAGAAAGGAGTTGGTAAGTTTTCTCCCAAAGAAACATACTATTTTCTTTGACGCATTCCAGTATGTGTGGGATTTCGCAAGAGATAACGTTTCTCGCATAAAATGTGAACCAAAATTCATCCATTTTCTAAGTTAAAAGTTGGCCAAAAAATGAGTTCGCAACTTGCAAATTACCTAGGGACTAGAGAGGTCGACCTGGCGGTCGACCCAGGGAGCATTTGTTTTCTGTTTTTTTCTTCTAGTGTTGGCTTCTTTGTTTCCGTTGTTTCCAGTTTGATTTTTAAGTTACTCTCCTATGAAAAAAAGAGACACGGTATGGAACCAGAGTGATCCGATGCTTTGAAAAAAGACTGGATAAGTTGAAGGAAAATAGCATCATCACGATGCATTGTACCCAGAGTGGGTACCAAGTACTATGTTGGTCAAGAAGGTGAAAGGAAAGTGGCAAACATGTGTTGACTATTTCAACTTGAATAATGTGTCTGAAGGATTGTTTCCCCTTGCAAGAATCGACTAACTTGTGGATGGAACGACCAGACATGAACTGTTATCCTTTATAAATTTATACCCCTGCTATAATTAGATCTTGATACATGCCCCAAATAAATAGCACATCAGTTTCATTATAGATTTGAGGCTGTATTACTGTGAAGTCGTGTCATTCGACCTGAAGAATACTAGAGCTACTTACCACGGCTTGGTGAACATGATGTTTAAGGATTAGATCAGGCAGGCAGTTGAAGTCTATATGGATGATATGCTCATGAAGTCACTACGATCGGCAGATCACATGGGCTACCACTTTGAGATATTCGATGTACTTTGGAAGTATGGAATGAAGCTCAATCCACTAAAGTGTCCTTTTGGATTAGCATTGGGCAATGTTTTTGGTTTCTCATAAACTCAAGAGGCATTGAACCTTGAACAAATTAAAGAATTGGGAATGGTTGCTACTGATAGTATATAATTCGCACGCACACACAAGTAACATAGATGTAGTTTACTTTATGAGAAACTGATCATTCTTTTTACATATCAAGAATGAGCTAGTATACAGGAAACACTATGAGGAACTCCATCTCTTGAGTTAGAGAATGAGAGGGTTTGGGGCCTTAAGCCTATACGACATGCGTCAGTGTAAACAGCGGAAGGCTTCGATCCATTTGGGATTGTTAGTATGGGTGCACTAGGTAATAGCTCCTTCAGACTCTCAAAGGAATTTGTGCATTTCTCATCCCATGCAAAAACAAAGTTTTTCTTGTTCAAATGAGTCAATGTACTTCAATCTTTGCGAAGTCATTGATAAACTTCCTATAGTAACTAGCCAACCAAGAAAAATTCTAACTTCAGTAGCGTTCCTTGAATCCTCCAGTCTTGAATAACTACTACCTTTGCTGGGTCTATAGATAGTCCATTCTTGGAGACAAATGTGATCGAGAAACCTTACCTCCTTCCTCCAAAAATGACACCTTGCGAATTTGGCTTTTAGCTGGTGCCTTCTCAAGGTCTCTAGTACATCCCTTAAGTGATTTTCATCTTCTCCTCCACTTCTAGAGAATACTAGAATATTATTCACAAACACTACCACAAACTTGTTTAGCTGCCCCCTAAAGACTCTACTCAACAAATCCACAAAATATGTTGGGGCATTCATCAACCCAAAAGGCATTATCTCCTAATCATATAATCCGTTTTGAATGCAAAAAGTGGTCTTCTCCTTGCTATCTTCAGCTACTCCTAATTGATGGAATATGGAGGCTAAGTCTAATTGGGAAAAGATTTGGCCTGAGCAATTTGATCAAATGAGTCATCTATTTTAGTGCTTGATAATCAATGCATAGCCTTAAAGAGTCGTCTGCCTCAAAGAGCCTTAAAGAGCCACCCCATTCTAAAGTATTATAGCAAATAAACTTCTTTTGTAATAACTTTGAGATCTACTTATCTAGTTTTTGCCTCTCTTTAGGGGTCATATGTCTTAATGGTGGTGCGACTGATCTAACATCTTTCTCCAAGTCAATCCTAAACTCAATTTTCCTTCATGGTGGAAGACCAAAGACTTCTTCAAAAACATCTAGAAATTCTCGAACCATGAGTATAGATGATAGCCCATCCTATGACAGGCTAAGAGAATACTGATAGCTCAATAAATCTCGGCCTTGGGGTATGTAATGAACATATATATCTCGACCCACATAACTTTACAACCATACATTCCTCTAATCATGGTCTAAGAAAGCCGTGTAGTACGACAACCAATCCATTCCCAAGTTAAGTCCATATACGTCAAAACCCAGAACATACACATTGCATATATATTCTACATTACATATACCCACAACTAGGTATTTACAAATCAAGGAAAGATGTGTCAACCCTCCAACAGGAGTTAACACAATTACATGGTTAGTGATAAGTTAAGTTTCTAGTTCTAAGGTTTTAACTACATTTCTAATATAAATGAATGAGATGCTCCAGAATCAAATGGGGTATGAATAGTATTCCTAAAAATAATAGTTATACCTTCCATAACAGCTTCTCCCTTGTCCTTAGGTGGAGGTTTGCTTAAGACATGTACAGATTCAATGGGCATAGGCTTAAATGATCGATCCCTCCTTGGCAAGCTCTGGACACTGGTTCTTGTAGTGCCCTTCCTTGTTGCAACTATAGCACCTCTTCTTGAACTCCTCCCTCATCAAATTCACCATGCACTCCTTAGCGATGTGTCCCTTCTTGTAGCACCTATAGCATGTCTGAGCTTCCATTTTTGAACTTTCCTTCAGCCTTTTTATTTTTCTAGAATTTTCCTTTCTTTGACCTTGCTTGGTCATTAGACTGCCCTATTTCTCCTTCTCTTCCTCACCAACCGTCTGAAGTGGGGACATCTTGATTAGTGTCTGATAGGTGGTGCCTACGGGAACTTAGATTAAGAGTAGATCCCTTAAGGGGGAATTCAGGTCCCTTACAAAATTCATCGCCTTCTTCAATGGCATGTCAATAACTAATCCCAAATTTGGCCAACTCTACTAATTTATTAATGTACTTTTTTACTATGGAGTCTCCTTGCTTCAAATGAATAAAATTCTCCAACTAAAGGTTTAGTTCTGCATTGGACATGAACCGCGACTATAAGCGATTCTTAAATTCAGTCCAAGTTATGCCTTCCTCATCATTCTCAGTTGTTACTATAGCTCGCAAATTCAATGACTCTCCATTCAAATGCCATGCAACTAACTTCCTCCTAACTCGGCCTTCCATTGTAATTCCATAAATATGCATTCACAGTCATCGATCCAGCTCTAGTTCCCACAAAATTCTCCTTGCCTAAGAATACTCATCCACCCATAGCCTAGGGAAGTTTAGTGGTCGGAATGTTGACTTAGTGGGTGGAGCAACTGGCACCGTTGGTGTAGCTTGCTAGGGAATGGGGACTTAGCCCATGCCTTAAGTATTTTTGAAACCATGTCGGCATACCCAGTATGGTGGGTATCTCTTGAGTGGTGTGGTTCCTGGCCTCGAAGCCATTGGTTTTAGCCATTATCAACAATTTGTAGGTCTGAACTTTTTGGGTTAGCCACGAACTTTATATGATAGTATTATTTCTTGAGTTAAGAATTTTCCTAGTGTGTTTGCATATTTTTGAAATAAAATAGTAAAAGTAACAAGTACATATTTCTATTCCAGTTGATTGGGTAACCTAAGCTCTAATGCCAAATGTAAAAACCCTCTTCGAAATGGGCCTTATTTTCGACCTAAATAAAGCCCATCGAATCTTACGTCCATTCTGGAGTTGGCTGTTGGTTGGTATTACTGATTAGAAATAAACAATGTATAGAGCTATATATCTATGCTTTTAGAATCTCACAGCGGAAGGAATAAAATATAACCAAACAAAGTACCGATCTCATAAAACCACATCATTAAAGTACAATATTAAACTAGTCATAAAACAAGACTGAAGTATAATCTGGGTACATCACAATTGCGTAATTAGATAACTGATAAAGATAACTATCCACCAAGCCTCCTCCATTCTCCATACGTTGTTGTACCTAACCTGTAGGTCGTAATGAGGAGGGAGTCGGAAAAGTAATATTCGATGAATGAAGACCTCAAGTTTTACAATAATAGTATATGGGCAGTAATTCTTCAAACAAGTATTGTCTTGCGCATTTATCATATTTCTTTTAGCATATCTTCAACCACTAAACAATAACTATACAAATCCATTTCCACGACTGTAAAAGCGAGTGCAGCGCAACTATGGAGTATATTGGGTTCAACAGCTCATCTTCTATCCAATTGTACCATAACGATGTGAGAAAGAGTACCCGTTACTTAAGACCTTTCGAATTTGAATAGGCAGACCCCTCCGATCATTTAGTATCTAAACCCAAGGCAAACCCATTCCAGTACATCCTAGCTGCCATCGTAGAAATCTCTTCTATGCCACTTAATACATCTTAAATAGGGAAGAGGTAGACCCTCTAACTATTTAATACCTCAACCCCGAAGCGGACCCCCCAAGAAATTCTAACTAACGCCTCTAAACGATAGTCCCGACCATTTAATATTTCTTAAATAGGGAGAAGCAGAACCTAACATATCCATTTAAGATCTCAACCATAAAGCAGGCTCATCCTGGCATTACCCCGTCTTTATGACCCATAACCCAACCATGACGTCCCATATTAGTCCAACTATTTGTAGGTGCTGGCAGCCAAATTGGCTAGGCAATTTTACCATATAAATTGGGACTAACCTCGCATCCACCGTGGGTACTTATTATAGGTTATGTCCCACATCAATTATAAAAGTCACAATTTTGGTAGCCAGATTTGCTAGGCAAACTTCTGTGTGCTTTCAACTGACCTTGCATCCCTATAACTTAGTCATAATTTCCGCTTGCTAACATTTAACACAAAACTATGCCAACATATATGTGTAATACATATATATAAACATAATATTAGTATAAACCTCACTTGTATTTACGTATTAAAGGCCTTATAAGGGAAACTCCTTATTTCACCTTTATTATGGATTAATATCCATTATTATTCTTAACTCAATCTTATTAGGTTAATTATTGATTACCATTTAAACATCTTAAATATTTTATAGGTTATAGGTTTATAATTATAATTGTAAGTTCCAAAGTTTTAAGGGAATATATATAGCCTAATATTAAGTTATACCTAATTAGTTTTATGCCTAATAGTAAATTATTGTATTTGTTCATTATCTATTTGGGTTGTTATATTGTTTTCATATTAACAACTACAACTCCTATACAATTCCAAAATCAATACAATAATTATATAAAAGTCAATATCAACGATAATTTAACCACACAATTCAAACTTGTTGTAATAACCTTATTTAAAATTTTCTTATTTAATAAATGATTAATAAATTTAATTAGGATTTTAAGGTTTAATTGAGTAATTAAATCGGGTTCTTGGATAATTGATTTTGAATATTAAAAGAAATGAATTTTATCATTCTTAAAGGAAGTTTAATTAAAATTGAAATATTGTTGTCAAATAATTTGAATTTAAAATTTGAAATGAAATTTTAATTTTTAAATTTTTGAAATTTTCAATTTGAATTGAAACTGGTTTACATTTGATTGTTAAAATTTTGTTTTAGGCTAAATTGATTTAAACTAAGAATGGAATATTGTCTGCGCCTTAAGCCTTTTTGTAGCCCATCTTGGTTAATGAAATCAATCAAATGCCCATTCACCTTAGGCATCTTGTCATCTTTTTCATAATTGTATGCCTTTCATAACTTCTGTTCCAAGAAAACATTAGTTTGGGCCTTAGTAAATATGAAGCCTGTCTAGTTAATAAAGCAAAGCCTGTGCCTAGCCCCACCTAACAAATTTTCCTGTATACATTTCAATTCCTAACCCTAGAAACCAAATTAGATCCAAAATCAAATTTCGACAAGAAAAAAAAAGGGTACATGAAAAAAATAAGGCGATGCACGGCCTTGCATGACCTGTACCGTTGATGGTAAGGTGGTTGTTGGGGAAAGGGGATACCGCGATGGTGAGGAAAGCTGGAAGAGGCATGAACGCTCGCAAAAGTGATTGATTGATAATCGAAGTTGTGGTACTGATGGAAGATGATTTAAAGTTTGAGATGATTCTTGGCACTCTTGGAGGTTGCATGGTAGTGGAGCATGTGCGATTAAAGGAAAGCGATGCTAGTTACGTATATGGACGAGGCAAAGGAGCGGGCACTACGATCTTGGGTGGAGCGAAATCATTTGAAGCCAAGGAGCTAGTAACGAGGCATAACCAGGTGCACACGTAGATCTAGAAGGAAAAGGATGACTTGGCTGCCGCATTAGTGGTGAGGTTGAGATCGGTGATGATCGTCAAGATTAAAATTAAAAGTTGGAACTACACAGCCCTATTCTTACGTCCGTCATTCGGTGAGTTGTTTAACTCACATCTATCTCTAATTCAACTCATATGCTTTTGATTGATTATGGATTGCGATGATATTTGGTAGCGAATGAATGAAATGCTAGAAATAAAATTGCATGTTATGGTTTCTATCAATTTGTGGTTGAATTGTGTGTTAGAAATAGTGGATGTGAATTAATGGTTGATTATGAAATTTCATGTATGTTAAAGACCATCAAAATGCACTTGGTTTTTGGAGCTCAATTATATGATGTTCGTGCATTATTTGTGTGTGATTGGAGTTTGCCAAAAAGCAACTCGAATCGTTAAAATAGCTCTATTTGATGAGCAATATTGTCTAGAGGGATTTATTTTAGAATTTTGATTTTTGATTGAACCGTTGTTTGAATTCATTTTGATTATTTATGAATGATTTTGATGGATGGTTTTAAATATTTTAAAATTCTCAAATGTGATTATCACTATAAAAATTATTTTGGAAATTTTATTAAACCATAAAAAATTCTTAACTAAGTTGCCGATTCAAATTGTATTTCAGGCTTTTAAATTAGTTTTATTTATTTACAAAATCCTCTAAAATCACTACTTCGGTTATATTTTAAATCCAAGAATGTTTTAAACGAAAATAAAATAATTTTTATATATATATATATATTATAAAAGAAATTTTCTTAATTCAAGTGATTTTGATTATATTAGTTATTTAAAAATATTTGGAAAAGTTTTTAAGCTTTTTAAAACAACGTACTTATTCCTAGAAAATAATTATAAGGTTTTAAAATGTTTTCAATAAATATAATTTCCTTTTTATATGATTGGAAATACAAATAAGGTATATTATAAAAGAAAACATCTTATTTGAGTTAATTAAGTATAAAAAGATTTACAAGTGATTTTAAAAATTGTTTTCATGCCTTTGTAAGTAAATAACTCTTCTTTAAAATGAATTTAAGGATTTAAAAGTAATCTTTGAGAAGTTATATTATTATATGTATGTATATATAAGTATATATATAGTAGATATTTATACAAACTTTAAATCAAGAATTATTTTAATGACTGATATTTAAAATCGAAAGGCATTAAAAGTACTTCCAATATATTTTGAACCTTTTAGTAAAATATAAACATGTTTTATAAAATTATAATTATAAGTCCTTTGTAATACGTTTCTATAAATAATACCTCTTCTATATAATAAGGAATAAACAATTTAGTACGGCTGTTTGGTATGGGGGTTATGGTAAAAATTTATCGGTTATTTATACAACTTGTTGTGTAGAATATTTTTAGCAGTGGAGTTTACCGACTTATAGTATTTAAGTAAACTAGTGTGCTATGGGACGCATGGTCGTTACTCAAGTGATTGCTATTAGGAAGTATATGACACTTTTTGTGGTAACGTGCTTTCAGGCTCGTCTTTAGTAGAATTTATTGACTGTTGCTAGGGACACCAGGGCGTTACTCGAGTGATTAATATTTGGAGGTATGTAGCACTTTTTGAGTTGATGTAACGACCCGTATTTTTAGATAATTAAAAATATTAAATTTATTAAGATTTTGCAATTTAATATTGCGAGAAATTAAAAAATTATGATTTATTAATGAGAAAATAACTAGAATATGATTTATAATATTGTTTGAATGCTATTGACAACTATTTTAAAGTAATCTCAATCAATTGACAATAATTGTAAAGTTAATTTGGTTAGAAATTGTAAATAAGGAATAAATTCAATGTTGTATGTGTGTTATTTTATTTAATTGGTTTTCGTATATAATGTGAAATCAATTATGTGTGCGTAAATTTATAATCTTGTTGTAAACAATAAACTTATAAATGTAATTAAATATTACATTAATATGAGTTAAGATGATAACTATAGAATAAGAATGTATTAAAAAGTGAACTAGTGTCAAATGAATTCATATTGGTATTTGATGATTGAATAATAAGATGTAAATCAAAATAAATGAATTTATTGGAATTTAGATTATAAATGAATTTATTACAATTGCAATTGAATGCTAAATTTATGCAATAGTTGCATATCGAATTTGACATGGAAATTTATTTTAAAAATATTTTAAATTTTGGTGTAATCAGAAATGATGAAAATTGTTAACTATTAAATTTGAATTTAAAAGTGGTTAAATTAATTTAATAATAATTTATTTAATTAACATGAAAATAGCCATTTTGGCCACTGTCTCGGATTTCGACGAAACTAGTTTCATCGGATCCGTAACAGTGAATTATTGTAGGATTTCAAGTTTCTTAGCAATCAGACTTACCATTTGATCCTACAGGCTCGAAACACGTAGAAATCAATTTAATGAATTCAATTAAAATAAGCTGATTTTAAAAGCTAACTTCTATATATGATGGAATTAGGATTTGAAACTAGTTCCATTGAGTTAAAAAATATTGAAAACATATATTTCAATATATTGGATGACCCACTTTCGTTTCGGAAACGAAATGGACTTTCGGATTATTATTATCGTTTCGAACCAATTCAATATGTCCATTCATTTCTTATCTACCTTTGTCCGTATAAATAGATTTTTTAAACCCTAGCAGCCTTTTTATTTCTGTCTATATATACATTTCCTTCTCATCTCCTCTTTCCAATGGCAGACAAACCAGAACCAAATTTCCAATTTCAATTTCAAATCAAATTGGAAAATTCAAACTCCTCAAACCATAGCAAATTATATATCGTTGGAAAGATCTCGATGAGCGCAATCTAATGCAGCAATTCGTTTTTCAATTAGATGCATCGTTTGACCAGAAAATGATGAAGAACCTCGGCCGTCCATTTCTAAGGTTTACGATCCAACGGTGGATCGTCGACTGTTTGAAGATTGGGAAGCGGCGTTTGGAAGAGGATGGCGAGCAGGTCTCAAGGGTGGTATTCGTTTTTGTCGAAGGGGTAAAAGTTTTCCAGAAACGGCGTTTAAAGCGGCGGCGGCCACACGCAGGCAGAGGCGACCAGAGTGGTTCGAGTGGGCATGGACGTGGGCGGCTCTGTGAGGGGAGGTCGACGGTGTGTCCTGATGGTCGTGAAAGCAGGCGAGGCGGCCATGAAAATTCAAAGAGTGGCAGCTATGAACATTGGCTTGGGTCCGAGCTTCTGATCGCGTGCAAGGATTTGAGAGAGAGGTAGCTTAATTACAGTATTGCCCTTTGTCTATTCTATTTTTTAATTTTAATTTTAATATGTTCTAACGCACGTAACTTTTTCATACGAGCTCGGATTCATGAGTGGTTTTCTCCATTGCGATCGTATTGAAATTTCGGACGACATGGACTAGGTTGGTCGAATTTGAGACTATTAGAATTTTGGGCTTTGTTTGGATTATTATTCGATGAAAAATCAAAGGTGAGTGATTTAACCCACTTACGAATACTAACCATCTTATGTTCATTAAATTAAATTTATGATGTGATTAGAAATTGATTGATTGATGTTTGGTATATTTAAATTGTCATTCGAGTTTAATTTGAATTTAAATTCAATTTAATTGCCATTTAATTTAATATTGAATTTAAATTGTTAATTGAATACCTGATAATGATAACTAGTTTATTTGTTATGATTTATTGGCTGATTTGAATGATGATTGTAATGGATGCTTGATTGTTGACATTTTGGATGATTGGATATTATATTTATTTTATATGTTGTTATCACACAGCAAGTTCTTACCCGAACGGTCATATAGATTAGGGAAAAATCGTTATGAGTTGAAATGATAAACTTGAGCGATTTTATGGATTTTAAATTTTATTCGGGATTGCGGGTTGAAATGATATATACCCGTAAATTTAAATTATTACGGGTTAAAATGATATATATCCGTATCACTTGACCATAGGGTAGAAAATTATATACGGATTGGTTAAATTAAATGATTTCTAAATCCTTAAATTTTGAATCCAGTTAAATGATATTATGAAATAAAATTTGATTTATATGAACTGAATTATTTCCAAATCCAAGCTTTTAAAATGTTGGAATTGAAATTTGTTTAAATGAATTGTTTAAAGAATTTAAATTGAAATTTTAAAGTTGAATTTTGAAATATAAATAAATTTATCAAATTTGAGTTATTGTAAACGTTTGAATATTTAAACTTGGAACTCTATTGAATTTGAAGTGGTTTAGATTTGTAGTTCAAACATGGATTTGAAATCGATGTAAATTGAATGGTTTTAATGAGAATTTGAATTGAAATATTAAAATTGAGTTTGTTGATTTGAAATTTGGATATGATCCAAGATTGTTGAAATGAAAGAAACAGTTTGATTTGATATTATTTTCAAATTAATTATTTTAATATAAACTGTTTAAAAATTTATTATTTTAAAATTCAAATTATTTAGATTTTCAAACTATTTACTATATAAACCATTTCAAATAATCAAACCATTTTATATTAAACTATTTTAACTTTTTTAAAATCCTTAAACTATTAAACTATTTTAAACTCTTAAAACTATTTAAACTATTTTAAAATATTATAAACTATTTCTAGGACATCAACTTTTAATATATATATAACCGATTTTAATATATAAACTATTTCTAAAATATATACTATTTTAATCTATAACCTATTTTTGAACATATAAACTATTTTTAATGTATACCTATTCCAATATATAACTACTTTCAATATTCAAATTGTTTAAAGTAGAACTGTTATGATTTAGATTTAATTGATTTAAATGTGAATATTTTTGATACGATGGTTTAACCTATTTTGTGGTTATGATTTTGAAAAATGAATACGATTTCAAGCGAATAATGATTTCGAAAGTGATATGAGTTTTTGAAGTGAATATGATATTTTGATATCAATTATGAATCGGTTTTGGAAACGTAAAAAAACCAACCGGTGTGAAATAAGTGTTTGGTTGCTATAGATACAGGGATCGGATATTGTCATACTCTCTGTCAATACCGAAAACCACTTTAACAACTGTGCACGTGGTGGAGAATCCAGAATGAAGTAGGATGGTTAGCGAACGTTACTGTATGAGGTATGAACACAGCCTTGACACCTTCAGGTCAGCTTGATATGACTAATACAGGAGCCATGCCGGGCCAAGTGGAGTCGCACCCCTGATTGGGTACATTTCTTCGATACCATATTTATTACTTTGTGATTGATTTGGTGGCCACCCCTCGATTTTGATTATGGGAGTGTGCAACGACCTGGATATTTCAATGATTTAAATAAGAATTTTAACAAAGATTTTGAAATAAAATTTATTTTTAAAAATAAAAATTTGACAATGAAAACTAGATAATTAAAATGCGTACATTGAAACAAGACCAAAAAAATTGTTTTGCGTCAAAATTCATCCGAAACTTGGTCACCACAATTTTTAGTGCGAATTATAAAATTTTAAAGTATGAATATTTTTACGTAGAAATGATCTAGAAAATTTTCTGATTAAAACGTCGAAGTTCATTCCGTCCAATTCCGACCTTTGTAGCTCCGTTTATCAAGAATTGCCGTTGTCGTTCAATTTCGAAGCAGTAACAGCGACGATAGATGGAATTTTGCTACGAATGTCGTAACACGGATTTGAGTACATCGTTGGATTCATCTCGTCGTGCTGATCTCCGCGGTATATTTGTTTTCGTAATTTGACTTCCATTGCAAAACGCTAGATGGTCAGGATAGTAGCCTGTGACCATGCCCTAGAGTCATAATTGCATACATTATTTCAGCCCACCTACATTCTTTTCAACCTATATACCTTGCGTGCGCCTCCTCACTTATTAAATGCAGCATTTAGTGCCTCTGTGCATCACCTCCTTCTATATTAATACTGCCTACTTACTACTCCACTCATTCTCTTCTACAATTGCTGAAAAAATATAATATAAAAGCAAAGACATATTTATATATATATATATAAGCTTTATATAATCCAACGTAACCTCCTGCTTTATCTCCTTCCCTTCTTCTTTATTCTTTCCCCCACCTGACCAACCCCACCCGACTACCTCACTCCCGCCTTCCTACCCAAAGCCTTCCCTCATCCACCACCCGTTCACCGACCCACACCCGCCACTTCGCCCAGGCCACCCACCTCAGCCGCCCCTGTCCCTCCACCAGCCTGCGAACCCAACTCCACCCAGCCACCCCGACCTGAAGTCCTCCTTCTCTACCATGCTACTACCCGAACCCCTCCACACAACCAGCCTCAACCACCCCAGCCTCCCCTTCATCGCTACCACCCGGAAACCCGACCTGCCCTGTACCCTACCGAGCTACCAACCTCCGCCTTCATCGAGACCCACAAACTCCGCAGCAACCTCCTCCGGCTCGCCACCACACCCTAGCCCAGTCCCGCATCCTCTCCGCTTCCATACCCAGGACACCGCCTTCCTCCAGCCGCATGCCCGACCGAACCCCGTCCCCACCACCCTCCCCCTGCACCCCTCCTGACCCAGCACCACCGAACCTGTCCCCAGTCCTACGCCGCCCACCTCCCTTCTCTGTTGCAACCAGTCTAGCGCCCGGACCCACCTAGCCTAACCTAACCTCATCCACCACTCGTTCACGAACCCGCAGCCCCACTACCTCCGCTTAGTTAACTACTGCACCGAGCATCGCACACCACCTTCGTCCAAAGCCACTTGCCACCTTGCCTAACCCACATTCCGACTGAAGCCTTGCTCCGTACGTAATCCTCTTCGTCGAACCCGTACGTGATAACGTTCATCAGAGGCTGCGGTTACATTCCCGCTCTAGGACGTGTACACGTATCCGGATCCGTACTGCCATTCTCGTTTTTCAAATCCACGAAGGTGAGCGATTTTAATCTCACGATTAGATTTTCATATTGCAAGTATCCTGTGATTTTATAAAGAATTGGTTGATAAATATGATTGATATTGGGAATGGAAATCATGAATATTCGACGCTGTGATATATGATTTTGCTAAATAATTTAAACGACTGATTGGGATCCCAATTTGCATGTGAAACCGGTTAACTATGGAAATTTTGAATGTTGGATGTTGATTGGTTTATTGATACCTTGTCACCTTTATATTGTTGCTATATGCATTGATCTAGACACTGAAATTTGAACCGGGATATGGGTTGAAATGATAAATAGCCAAATTAAATCACTTGGCCTCGGATGGAAAATTAAATAATAAATACTGATTGGTCAATTGAAATTTATTTTGGATATTTAATATTTAAATTTGAAATTAAGAAATAATTTGAAAATTTAATGTGAATTTATAATTTAAATTTTATGTTGAAGTTAATATTTAATTTTGAAATCTATTAAGTAAATTTAGATTTTAAAGTTAAATATCAATTGAACTGTTTAAAATTATGAAATTGAATTAAAAATGGTTATGCCAAATATTAATGGTATTTAAACTCGTTAAATTGATTATTTGAAATATAGTGAAATTTGTTAATATTGTATATGTAATTAAATATTTAATTTAATTAAAAAGAGAATTTTAATTGATTTTATTGAATTAAAATATAAAGATTGAACTGAATTATTTTGAAATAAAGTTTAATTAAAGTGTTAAATTAAATAATTAAGTAAATTAATTTCGAAGTTTAATTAAATTGAATATTTAATAATAAAACTTTTGTATTTAAAGACTTAATTAACTTTGTAAATCTAAATAGTAATGAAATTTGGCAATTTTATGGAAGTGAAATATTTGTTTAAAAGTTGAATCTTTTGATTTTAAATCCAAATTTGTTGAAGTCAAATGAGGATATGTTATTTGAAAATAAGAGATATTTTGATTTGACAAAAATATCCAATCGGTGTGAAAATGACGTTGGTTATTAAAGAGACCGAAGCCGGATATGGACATACTCTCTGTCTATATCAAAACAACTTTAATAACTATGTACGTGGAGTGATGATCCAGAACGAAGTGGTTGGATTTGGCATACGTTTGCTGGATTTGAAGAAAGAGAACGATGATGGATTATCCTGGCACTTGTGACAATTTGAAATGACTACAACAGGAGCCGTACCGGCCAAGCGGGTTAACTACCCCGAGCGGACACACTTCTTCGTATGAATATCCTTATTACGGTTGTTGTTGGTGATCACCCTTGGATTATGGGAGTGTTGGACGCGGTGGGTGGTCATGGATATGATGCGTTACCACCAGCCGGGAAGGGTAAACTGGTAGTATCCTACCCTGTGCATTGTCTCGCGTGCCTTTTCATATGCCTTATCGAGCCCATTACGAGTTTGGGTTGTGTCGTACCTATGGAGTGCTCCCTGATAGCCTACCAGTTTACGGTGGAGTTTACAGTACTGTATAGACTACGACATTTATATAAAAATGTGTTAAGGGGGATATGGGTAACGCCTTAATGCTATTTTAATACTTTACTTTACTGTAGACATATTGTAATAGCGTATTGTACTATGTATGTGGATAGTTTAACGGATCCTTAGGAGATAGAATCTCGAACATCTCTTAAGTTATTGCACGCACATTAAACACTGGATAGGAGATGTAAAATCCCGTAAACATCTCTGAAGCCGTTACACTCATATTTACTTATTTTGATTTAACTTACATAATATCTTTTAGTTCTGACTCGAGTGTTTTGCCTTTTCATTACGCTCGGGTCAGCCTGAGCATTCAGCATTGAAGACTATTTTATTCTGGAGGACAAAGAGGAAGATTTAGTATATTATTACTATTCGTTATATTTATTCCACTGCATCATGTTGTTCCGCTGCATTATTTATTTATTCCTGCTGTATGTATAACTCTGACCTGTACTTTAAAAGTGTAATCAAATGTTCTTTGTAAAACAGCTTCATGAACTGTTTATTTGATTATTATATTTTGTCATTCCGCTGTGAGACTCTATGTTTGTTTTTTTTCCTTTCTTTTCTCTTAGTTTCTTATTTACCCCATTAACAATCCTCCCTTTTGAATGGTTTGAGTTGATAAGTGTGGTTTATTGTCGATTTAAACCGTCCAAAAAGGTAGGTTGTTACATTTGGTATCAGAGCTTTGGTTTAGCGATAACCTTGCTCTGTGGGGTTTGACTCATTAAAGATAGGGTAGTAATACCCTAGAATGAGTTGTTTGAGAGTATATATGAGAGAGCATATTTGTTAGTGTTATAAAAATGTTTTTATATTGTGCTAATTTGTTCTGTTTAGTATTTATCAATTTTGGTCGATACATAGGACGATATGGCATCGATAGGGATTTCTAAACACTTAATAGGGCAGACCGACACAATATTGTTTTGAAATATAGGTAAATGAAATAATTTTACCTAGTATTATATTTTGTATATAAAAGAAGAAATTTTATAAATGAATATAGTTGTATGTGATATGTTATTAGGAAGTGAAATTTTATAAATATTGGATGCAAAATAGAATTTACAAATAAAGTGAATTCAATTTGAAATTTGAGAACTTTAGTTTTGGAGTTTTGAAATTGGTTTTCAAAAGATTTTGTAATATAATATTACTATTATTTGGAAGTATTTTCGAATATAAATAGTTCCAATGTGATTTGAAATAAATGTTTTAAAGAAATTTTAAAAGGAAATAAGTTATGTACTCCCATCTTCTGTCGTTGGAAAATAATTTCGGTGATGACCGCGCAGCATCATCGACATTCATTTTCGAGCCTCAAAGTGGGGGAGGCCACCTAGTTGCTTAGCTACGCATTTGGTTTGATAAACGGATTTTGATTTAAAATTTCTTAAGTATGAATATATATATATGTATATATTATTTCAAAATGATTTGAAATGAACCCGACATTTAGTTCTTAAGTTTCTATAAATTAGAGATTTCAATTATTGTAATGAAATGAAATCTTAACCATTTTAATAATTGGAAACTTTTAAAATGAAAAATAAGAAATTAGATGCTAAGTAATTAATGAAATATAGAAGAAATTGGAAATTTGTAACTTGTAAATCAAAAGATATGAAAATTTAGAAGATGTAATTATTGAACATTTTGTTAACTAAAATGAATAAGATAAACTTGTGTGACATTCAATTACATTCTTAAAACACACACACACACACATATAACTTACCAGAAATGTTTAAAAAGTTGTAATGTTAAATAGGAATATGTAATAGAATATTATACAAGTAAACTTAAGTAACGAAAGTGTTCAAATGGAATTATTTCTATAAATAAGAATTTTGATGTATAAGAAATGTTATAAGCATAAGTGTGACGACCCAAACTCGATGTTCGATAAATAACATCAAATTCGTATCGTCGGAGCTTGCAACAACATTAGATGATAAACAACACAGCAGAAATAAAAGATGATATCATTAATACAACATGAATACAATATCCGATACATCAGTTTGATACAATGATAATCATCAACATCAGAGAATATACAACACAAAATACAGCGGAATACGAAACAATATAAGATGAGTCTTCAAAAGAATTTGATACTGCACTTCAAACCAAAATCTCCCAAACTTCAAGCTCGAATCCCCATCCAGATTGCACAAAGATAAGCAACGTCAGTCGTCCGTAAGCTCCAAAAACTGAACTAGTCCCAGATAATCTACTAGACCTGACTATCTGAAAAATATACCTAACTCTAGACTGCCCGTGTGGAAAATTGTGGGCACCCAGAGTTTAGGAAAGGAACAATAAACTCCGGGTCAGTCGTGGGACTGGTATGGGCAAACAAAACAGTTTATCTTTAAACAAACACAAAAGAATTTTAAACATTGAAATCCGCAATGCTTTGGAAAATGAAACTACCATAAGGCCTCCCGGCACACACACAATGCAATCGCACACATGGGGGAGATTTCTCCTTATGATAGTCAAAAATGCTTACTACGTAATAAAACTCTTTTGATATTATTACTAGTGCATAGTGCAGGAAACATTTCAAAAGTATAATATCAATCTTAGCCAGCATAGGTACCATTATATTATGCCTACTATAGCTACCATTTTAAATGGCAGGTTCTACAACTAAAACCGTACAAGGTTCGTATTGTTTCTTTGGATTTTCCAACAAATGGTCAGGCTAAGGAACTTCCTATTCCACGTAGGAACGCCTCTGGAGGGACGCCCCGAGAGACAACCTGCTCTCTGCCAACACAAGGCCGGTTACCCCCCTTCCCGGGTAGTAAACCTGAGATATTCCATCCCTGGTCCTTTGGGACCTTTAGCCGAGGACCCTCTACACCAACATCACACAATAGTAAATATACTATAGTGTCCACATGAGTAAGTATCTGGGCTCCATACCATAATACCACCCTTTTCCAAAAGGAATGGACATACCCTAGGGGAGCTACCCCTGAAACCTTGCCGCATCTTTCCTGTTTCGACCATTTTCGGTCTGTGAGGCTTGATGAGGTCTCGTCCACAAAGCTACGCTTTTTCACAAAGCCATGCTTTGATCACAAATGATCAATAAATAATCATCACACAGCAGCACTCAGCATGCCACACTACCAAATTGGGAGTATATCACTGATAACCTTTGTAACGACCCTAAATTTTCGACCCAATTTTTAATTTTAAATTCATCGTTTCAATAAAAATTTTGAAATTATAAACGATCTCAATTTACATCCAAACTTTATTTATGACATACGTCTAGTTAGATATGGACATAGAAAAAGTTTCGTTGAAAAATATTACAGTAAAGTCCGTTCGCGTTTTACTGTATATCAGTCCATATAAAGCTGCGTAAAATTTATCTTTCAAATCCAAATATTTTTACACAGTCCGCTTGTAAAAATCATCCTGATCAAGATTATGTAATTCGTTTCGTCTAAAACTGTCATCGCCTGCTCCGTTTAAATTAATTTGCAAATCGTACAATTTAAGCGGCGTAAATGCAAATTTTATAAAATCATCGTATCGCAATAACCTGTGTACCGTTGGAACCGCATCGTCGCACTGATCAAAACGGTATACTCATTTGTGTAAATCGGAGTCCGACGTAAAAATTTTCGTGTTAATTCATCGGTTCCAGACGGACCAATTAAATAATACTCAGCCCAAACTTTGTCATCCGTTTGCAAAAGAAAATGTTGAATCATGGATCGGCTGGTAATTAATGAGGTAGTGGGTAGCTAGTACAAGGGGATAGGTAGGGAATGGGAATGAGCGTGACCTTTTAGGGACTCAATGCAATTCCACTGTTACTTGATTTTAAACATAAAAGAAGCCAATTCGTTCTTTCACTTTCCACTGCTCATTCAAAAGGCAACAGGTAACATTTCCTCCTCTCCCTTATTTTCTTTTCTTTCTCTTCTGAAAATAATAAATGGCTACAACCAAAGCTACACTCAACTGCCAACCCACCATGTACACGCGGCCAACCGCCCCTGCCTCCTTCGACCACGCAGCCAACCACCTTCCCCAACCGACCCTCCCAGTCAACCACCTGCCCCGTCCCCTCACTGCTGCAGCCCCACCTGACCTCCACCACGGCGCTGCCACCAATCCGCCACCCACAGCCACACGCATCCACACCTCCCTGACCGCCCGCAGCCCACCACCACCAGCAACCGCCTCAACCACCACGCAGCCATCCGCCTACCAGCACCCAACCACCTCGCTCTTCCCGCCAGCAACCCCACCTCCACGCCGTGCCACCAACCAGCCAATCACCTCGCGCCACCTCCCTCCCACTGTCCTCAACCCACCACGCATCCGCACCTCCCTGACCGCCCGCAGCCCACCACCACCAGCGACCCATTCTCCTCCTGCTGCCACCATGCTCACGCCGCGACCACCGTGCCACCAACCGGCCAACACGTCTACCAGCCCACCACCAGCAACCCCAGTCCATCGCTGCCTTCTCCACGCCTCGGCCACCACCTGTCCTGGCCTCGTGTGTAAGTGTGTGTATTCAGGGTGTCGGTTGCGTGTATATGATGGCATGTGACATGAGAAAATATGTTGTTTTATATTTACATAAAAGCTTGAATGTTTTACATTTTTACATTCGAGAACAAGCAGGTGTACTTTATGTATAAGCTGTTATAATAGCCAGAAAGTGCAAATAGTGTATTGAGTCCAGTTTGAAGTGAATGATGAGTCACTGTTATAAAGTTTGGGTTAATGAAAAGGAAATGAAGTCTGGGTTTTAAAAAAAAAAAAACTTTCGCAGCATCTATATTGGTACTGAAATATAGTGATCGTTTCATTTCCTCTGTTGTTGCAGCGATCGACTGAGTTCTCGCAGCAGCACCAATTTTCAGCTTCGTTTCGTTTCTTCGTTTCGGTAAGCATATTTATATAAATTTATAAATTATATACTAACGTTCACTGTATTAATATCATTTTCTTTTGTCGATATTACAGTGTCCGTTGTTCGTGCTGTACCGACTCTATTCGTGCTTCTTTTACTTCGTCGTCAAATTTCTTTATCCACGGAAGGTGAATTAATTTTCACGACTATATTCTTATACAAGTTTGAATTGATAAATGATTGCTATGCGATGTTGAATTGGATGTAAATTGTTATTGCTAAGTGATAAATTAATTGCAAGTTAAAAATTGGATATAGGATGGTTAACGATATAAAATGAATTATATATGCCGAATTTTGATTGTTTAACTTGACACCTTTATATGATAAATATTGATTAGTTAAATTGAACCTTTAAATTGTTAAGTTAATTGACACGTAGAAATTGATAAATTTTCACTTTGGACTCTTGAACGTGTTGAATTAACTGTTGTAATTGAAATTGAACGACAAGTGAAACCGAATTGTAAAATCTTTAATCTACTTGAAATGATAGAGTAGATTCTAGAAATAGTTATATTAATTGGCGTAAATAAATACGATTATTTCGGGGTTATTTGAAATTGTTGAATTGTTGTGAATGGATGCTATTGCTTGTTTATTTACTTTGACACCATCCCAGCTATCACACTGCAAGTTCCCTTTGTATGTTTTATTTTGAATTTAAATAGAATCGGGTTGAAATGATAAATACCCAAACAATTTTGACTTAGGATAGAAAATGAAAATAAAACCCGATTGGCCAAATGTTTTGATTTAAATAAAAATAAAAATAAAGTTTATTTGACGAATAACAAAGTTTTGAATAAGTTGGAATTTATACTGAAATGAATGTAAATGTGAATATTTGAAATTGGAACGAATATTAAAGTAGTAATTGACAAAAGAATATTGTTTAAAATTTAATTATTTGATAATTAAACTTAGAATTATTTGATAATTAATTTTTGAAATAATTAATAAGAGTTTTGAAAATTATTAATAGTTAAGTGTGAAATTATTAATAACGAGGTTTGAAATAATTAATAATTAAATTTCGAATTTATGAATAATTAAGTTTGGAATCATTAATGAATGAGTTTGAATAATGAATAATTAAGATTTGAAATTATTGAAATTTGATGAGATCGAATTCCAAATTAAAAATTGAATTGAATATCTTTATTAAGAGTAATTGAATTTTTGAACAAGTGAAAAATAAGTTTTAACTAAGTTTGAAATTTGGAAGGAATATTGTTGATAAGAAATAGAATGCGTTTTATCGAAACAAATGAAAGACTTGAAATTAAAAAGGAATTGGATTCGACAAATGTAATTGTAAATAGGTTGAAACTTTGATAATGAATATGAACTTAAGAAGTAACGTAATGAATTGGAAATTGAATTGAAATTTATAAATGATAAATTAATTTAATGAATATCGAAGGGAAGCGATAATAGATTTAAATCGATTTGAACGTTAAATTAGTTAAACGATTTTGGAATGAACTTATATACGAAATGCAATGAATATTTGAATTGTTTTAATTGAAACTTTGAAATTGAATTATGGAAATGTTGAAATTGAAATTGTTTTGGTTTTGAAATATATTAACGACCAATCGGTGTTATAATCACGAAGGTTATTAAAGGAACCGGAGTCGGTTTGGGACATACTCACTGTCTAAACCGGAAACCACTTTAATAACCATACGCGAAGTGATGATCCAGAATGAAGTTGTTGGATTGGCGAACGTTGATTGAAGAAAGTGAACGATAATGGATAGCCTTGACACTTGTGTCAAATTGGAAATGACTAAAACAGGAGCTGTGCCGGGCCAATGGAGGATTAGCTACCTCAAGTGGACACACTTCTTCGTAAACTATTCTTTTACTTTGTGATTGATTGGTGCGCACCCTTGATTTGGGAGTGTTGTTTCACGGTGTTGCGGGCGCTGCGGCGTTGCGTTCTCACCAGTCCGGATCAGGCGAACGGTAGTATCACTACCTTGGGTATAGCCTCATGTGCCTTGTCATACTTGTATTCCATTTATGCGCGACCACTACGATTTTGATTTGTACCTTTAGTATATGGATTGCCCTCTGGTGACTTCCGGTTTTGGGGAAACTACGGTCTTGTATATGCTTTTGGGAATAAAAATGTGTTAAGGGTGGAATGGGCCATGACTTAACACTATTTTTGATATCTTTATATTATTGATAGACATTATCTACTTATCGTACTCTACTATAGATAGATAGTTTATCGGATCCTGAAAGATGCTTATTCCAATCATCTTTGAGTTATTGTTATTTCAAATTTTTAACCATATTATCTGTATAAGAATATATGTCCTGATTCGAGTGTTTGTTTATGCATATGCTCGGATCAGACTGAGGATTGCTGCTGCTGCTTATTCGGAGCTGAAGACTTGAAGACCTTCATTTATCTTTATCAGTATTGCTCCATTCTATTTTATTATTGTATCAGACATCTATGTATTTCTTTTCACTATCTGCTTGTGACATTGTTGTATTTACTTAGTAGCGTCATGAACTACTATTATGACATTGTTGTAATTCCGCTGCACTATTCTGTTATGTCGTATTTTCTGTGATTCTGTGATGATTCTCATTTATATACATATACTCCATTAATGATTCGTGTTTTGCACTATTTAAGTTGACATGTGTGGATTATTGTCAATTTAAATGGTCCAAATATACGGGTTGTTACAGTTGGTATCAGAGCTTTGGTTCCCGATAACCTTAGCCTGTGGAGCTTAAAGCTCATTAGAGATAGGGTGAACATACCCTAGAATGAGGAGAATCATTGCAGAATCCACCTCCTTTGATTCATCTTTTTATTTGAATTCGTTGAATAGAATTTCCTTAAGTTCTATAAATTTCTATCTTTGATTCTAAATCACTTTTGGTATTCCAGGATGGCTACCAGAAGAAATGTTAGAGGCAGGGGTGGAAATGCTCCTGGTCCACATGCTCCAGCTCCCACAGTCCGATTCTCCACTCTTAGCAAGGAGTATACTCAGCTTGGAGGAGTCAAATTTACTGGCTCCGAGAGTATTATCGAAGCACAACAATGGCTAAAGAGTTTGGAAAGGATCTTTTCTGGCTTAGAGATCGCAGATGCTCAGAAGCGCAAGTTGGCCGCTTGGCAGCTTCAGGATGCTGCTCAAGATTGGTGGGAATCAGTCACTTCTCGAACTGATGAGGAAACTATCACATGGGCCCAGTTTAGGTAGTTATCTATCTAAATTCCTACTAAATAAATTTCTCTCTTATCTCGTCAAAATTTTGATTCGTTTCATATCATTTGTAATAGGGATTCTTTCATGGCTCAGTGGATGCCAGCTGCTGGGAAGGCCCAACTCTATCGGTCTTTCATGGATCTCAAGCAGGGCAGCATGACCTTTACTGAGTACGAAAGGAGGTTTAACGAACTCTCCAAGTTCGGACCTGGTTTGATCGACACGCCTCTGCTCAAAAACGAGAAATTCATACATGGCGCACGCCCAGAGTATTACGAGCTCCTCACCGCTCACGTCCATGGAACTTTCACTGAATTGATGGATTTTGCTCTTCGATACGAGGGAAAGCCCAAGGGAACATCTGTCCCCAAAGCCCCAGTTACTCAGACACCAGCTAATCAGTCGGGAAAGAGGAAGCAAAATTTCGAGCAACAGAAGAAGAATTGGCAGCAGAAATCTGGGATTGGCTATTCTCAGAAGAAGCCTATCGACTTATCCTCCATCACTTGTTTCAAATGTGACCAGAGGGGTCACTACGCCAGCAGTTGTCCAGCCTCTGCTAGTGCCGCTGTTCCGCCTCCTCAGAATACTAGGAACGACCTCTGTCACGTATGTCTGCAGCCAGGCCATTTCAAGAGGGATTGTCCTATGTACAAAAAGGGAAAGACGGCCGGGGTATTTGCTATGACTTCTTCCGCCCATGATCCACCTACCCCACCGGCTCCTACTGATAACCAAGGTACATTACAGGGTATTTTTATGTTGCATACTTTACCAGTTAAAGTTCTATTTGATACCGGAGCAACACATAGTTTCATATCTATTGATTTGTGCAATAAACTTGGTTTGGAACCCATTCTTTCATCTACCTTCTTATGTGTATCAAACCCTATTGGAGGGCCCGCTAACCTTAAAAGGGTTTGTAAATATGTCACTCTTATGCATGGCATTCACCACTTCACTTGGGATTTCTATGTCCTCGGGTTCGAAGCATTCGATATACTATTAGGCATTGATTGGCTACGGAAGTTCGAAGCTGTTATCTCATGCAAAGCTCGAACAGTCTCTCTCATCGATGACAAGAGTATGCCTTTGGTTATTAAAGGCAAATCACCTCAAGAATATGCTGGGAGTTTTATATTTTCACTTGACTCCCATCCAAATGAACTAAGCTCTACTCCAGTTGTTCAATTCTTTTCTGATATATTTGGAGAAGTCAATTCTCTACCACCACCACGGGAAATTGAATTCCGCATTGACCTTATTCCTGGTGCCCGACCAGTAATTCTCCCTCCTCGGAGAATGGCTCCTAAAGAAAAGGCAGAGTTGAATGTTCAAATTGAAGACTTATTTTCTAAAGGCTTGATTCGGCGAAGTCATTCAGAATGGGGTGCTGCAGTAGTGTTCGTCACAAAATCGGATGGTTCCCTCAGAATGTGTGTGGACTATAGAGAGCTGAACAAACTCACACACAAGAACAGATATCCGATGCCCCGCATCAACGATCTATTCGACCAGCTTCATGGAGCTAAAGTATTCTCTCAACTCGATCTGGCTACTGGCTTTCACCAACTCAGAATTGCCGAGGAGAGTATTCCTAAGACAGCATTCCGCACTGAGACTGGTTTCTTCGAATGGCTGGTTATGCCGTTTGGTCTTACTAATGCTCCAGCTTATTTCGTCGATTTGATGAATAGAGTTTTCCGGGATGTTCTTAACAAGTTTGTTCTTGTTTTCATCGATGACATTCTCGTCTTCTCTAAGGATGAGGAAGAGCATAGGTCGCATTTGGCTTTTGTTCTTGAAACTCTACGCAGCCATCAGCTTAAAGCCAAGTTTTCAAAATGCCATTTTTGGAAAGATGAAGTTCGATTTCTTGGCCATATTGTTTCAGAGAATGGGATTTCGGTCGATCCAGCTAAGATCGCCGTAATCAATGTAAGTTCTATTCTTACTTATCAATTCTATCAAAAACAACTTATCAATTTCTTAATTCGAATCGTTGGAATTTGCAGGATTGGGAGACTCCCAAAACTCCTACAGACATCCGCAGTTTCTTGGGTTTGGCCGGCTATTACCGCAGATTTATAGAAAACTTTGCTCGTATTGCCGCACCACTTACCGCACTGACCAGAAAGAATGTGAAATTTATTTGGAGCGAAAAGTACGAAGCAGCTTTCAATGAGATGAAGCGGAAGTTGACCTCTGCCCCGGTTCTTACAGTTATTGATGGTAGCGAAGGATTGACTGTATATACAGATGCTTGTCGAGATGGACTTGGAGCTGTTTTAATGCAGGAAGGAAAAGTTATTGCCTATGCTGGTCGTCAGTTAAAGACCCATGAGGCCAACTACGCAACCCACGACTTAGAGCTTCTTGCGGTTGTATTTGCTCTTAAGCTATGGAGGCACTATCTATTGGGAGAAAAATTCGAGTTATTCACTGACCATAAGTCATTGAGATATATCTTCTCGCAAAAGGATTTGAATCAGAGACAAGTCCGATGGCTCGAATTTCTAGCTGCATATGATCTTGATATTAACTACACTCCGGGGAAAGCAAATGCCGTAGCCGATGCTTTGAGCAGAAACCAAGCTATGATATGTTGTAATCTTGTTGAAGGAATGTTATTCCAGCTTTCCGTCTCCCCAGCTCTTATGGATCGTATTATAGCCAAGCAGTATGAGGACACTTTACTTTATCGCATCAAAGAAATAGTTCTTGGCAGAGTTGAAAATGCTGACAATAAAGTGGGTGCACATGTTGATAGTAATGGAATCTTGAGGATTGATAATCGAATTTGTGTTCCTAATGTTGATGGTCTTAGACAGGAAGTGCTGAGAGAAAATCATAAGTCTTCACTTTCATTTCATCCCGGTGTCACTAAAATGTACCAGAATATGAAGAAGTTATATTGGTGGAGTGGGATGAAACGCGATATTTCTACCTATGTTAGCAGGTGCACCACTTGCCAACAAGTTAAAGCTGATCACAGAAAGACAGCAGGATTGCTCCAACCACTAGAGATTCCAGGTTGGAAATGGGAGCAGATTTCTATGGACTTTATTGATGGGCTACCAAGGACTAGAAAGGGTAACGAAAGCATATGGGTGATTGTCGACAGACTGACGAAGTCCGCTCACTTTATTCCAGTCAAGACCACTCGTACAGCTTCGAGTTTGGCCGAGATATACATGAGAGAAGTTGTTAAACTTCATGGTGTACCATCTAGTATTGTATGCGATCGAGATCCTATTTTTACCAGTAAATTCTGGAAAGCATTCCAGGATACTTTGGGCACCAAACTGAATCTGAGCACAGCATATCATCCTCAGACAGATGGCCAAACTGAGAGGGTGAATCAGATTTTGGAAGACCTTCTCCGGGCTTGTATTATTGACTTTGGTGGATCTTGGGAAGACCATCTTCACTTGGTAGAATTCACTTATAATAATAGTTACCAGGTAAAGAATTTGAATTTCAAACTTGAATAAGTATATTTGAATTTGAATTAATTATCCTTTATAAACCAGGCAAGCATTGGTATGGCACCGTTCGAAGCCTTATATGGACGGCCGTGCAAGTCGCCAGCTTGTTGGATTGAGTCTGGAGATCGATTAGTGCTTGGACCAGAAATGATTATGGAAGCTTCCGAAAAAGTCGAAGAAATCAGGGAGAAGATAAAGACGGCACAGGATAGACAGAAAAGCTATGCTGACAAAAGAAGAAGAGATCTCAAATTCAGTATAGGAGACAAAGTATTTCTGAAAGTGTCGCCTTTGAAGAATGTTATTCGATTTGGGAGGAAGGGAAAGCTTGCCCCTAGATTTGTTGGCCCATTCGAGATTACGGAAAGGGTTGGAACTTTGGCCTATAGAGTTGCATTACCAGAGAAGTTCGCCGGTGTGCACAACGTGTTCCACGTCTCACATCTTCGCAAGGTTGTACACGATCCATCTATGACCATTCCTACTGCTCAGTTGGATGAGATAGTTATTGAGCCAGACTTGACTATTGAGCAGAAGCCGCTTCGGATAGTTGATCGTGAGACAAAGCAACTCAGAAGGAAGTCGGTAAAACTCGTCAAAGTACAGTGGAGCACAGATGAGCGAGATTGCACATGGGAAACTGAGGATAGTATTCGGGATTCAAACCCCGAACCATTAATTTCAGGTATCATCCAAAATTCTCGAAATCTATCTTGACTTTTCTACTTACTTCACTCGTCTCGTTCCTTTTCGAGGACGAAAAGTTTTGAGTGGGGGAGATTGTAACGACCCTAAATTTTCGACCCAATTTTTAATTTTAAATTCATCGTTTCAATAAAAATTGAAATTATAAACGATCTCAATTTACGTCCAAACTTTATTTATGACATACGTCTAGTTAGATATGGACATAGAAAAAGTTTCGTTGAAAAATATTACAGTAAAGTCCGTTCGCGTTTTACTGTATATCAGTCCATATAAAGCTGAGTAAAATTTATCTTTCAAATCCAAATATTTTTACACAGTCCGCTTGTAAAAATCATCCTGATCAAGATTATGTAATTCGTTTCGTCTAAAACTGTCATCGCCTGCTCCGTTTAAATTAATTTGCAAATCGTACAATTTAAGCAGCGTAAATGCAAATTTTATAAAATCATCGTATCGCAATAACCTGTGTACCGTTGGAACCGCATCGTCGCACTGATCAAAACGGTATACTCATTTGTGTAAATCGGAGTCCGACGTAAAATTTTTCGTGTTAATTCATCAGTTCCAGACGGACCAATTAAATAATACTCAGCCCAAACTTTGTCAGCCGTTTGCAAAAGAAAATGTTGAATCATGGATCGGCTGGTAATTAATGAGGTAGTGGGTAGCTAGTACAAGGGGATAGGTAGGGAATGGGAATGAGCGTGACCTTTTAGGGACTCAATGCAATTCCACTGTTACTTGATTTTAAACATAAAAGAAGCCAATTCGTTCTTTCACTTTCCACTGCTCATTCAAAAGGCAACAGGTAACATTTCCTCCTCTCCCTTATTTTCTTTTCTTTCTCTTCTGAAAATAATAAATGGCTACAACCAAAGCTACACTCAACTGCCAACCCACCATGTACACGCGGCCAACCGCCCCTGCCTCCTTCGACCACGCATCCAACCACCTTCCCCAACTGACCCTCCCAGTCAACCACCTGCCCCGTCCCCTCACTGCTGCAGCCCTACCTGACCTCCACCACGGCGCTGCCACCAATCCGCCACCCACAGCCACACGCATCCACACCTCCCTGACCGCCCGCAGCCCACCACCACCAGCAACCGCCTCAACCACCACGCAGCCATCCGCCTACCAGCACCCAACCACCTCGCTCTTCCCGCCAGCAACCCCACCTCCACGCCGTGCCACCAACCAGCCAATCACCTCGCGCCACCTCCCTCCCACTGTCCTCAACCCACCACGCATCCGCACCTCCCTGACCGCCCGCATCCCACCACCACCAGCGACCCATTCTCCTCCTGCTGCCACCATGCTCACGCCGCGACCACCGTGCCACCAACCGGCCAACACGTCTACCAGCCCACCACCAGCAACCCCAGTCCATCGCTGCCTTCTCCACGCCTCGGCCACCACCTGTCCTGGCCTCGTGTGTAAGTGTGTGTATTCAGGGTGTCGGTTGCGTGTATATGATGGCATGTGACATGAGAAAATATGTTGTTTTATATTTACATAAAAGCTTGAATGTTTTACATTTTTACATTGGAGAACAAGCAGGTGTACTTTATGTATAAGCTGTTATAATAGCCAGAAAGTGCAAATAGTGTATTGAGTCCAGTTTGAAGTGAATGATGAGTCACTGTTATAAAGTTTGGGTTAATGAAAAGGAAATGAAGTCTGGGTTTTAAAAAAAAAAAAAACTTTCGCAGCATCTATATTGGTACTGAAATATAGTGATCGTTTCATTTCCTCTGTTGTTGCAGCGATCGACTGAGTTCTCGCAGCAGCACCAATTTTCAGCTTCGTTTCGTTTCTTCGTTTCGGTAAGCATATTTATATAAATTTATAAATTATATACTAACGTTCACTGTATTAATATCATTTTCTTTTGTCGATATTACAGTGTCCGTTGTTCGTGCTGTACCGACTCTATTCGTGCTTCTTTTACTTCCTCGTCAAATTTCTTTATCCACGGAAGGTGAATTAATTTTCACGACTATATTCTTATACAAGTTTGAATTGATAAATGATTGCTATGCGATGTTGAATTGGATGTAAATTGTTATTGCTAAGTGATAAATTAATTGCAAGTTAAAAATTGGATATAGGATGGTTAACGATATAAAATGAATTATATATGCCGAATTTTGATTGTTTAACTTGACACCTTTATATGATAAATATTGATTAGTTAAATTGAACCTTTAAATTGTTAAGTTAATTGACACGTAGAAATTGATAAATTTTCACTTTGGACTCTTGAACGTGTTGAATTAACTGTTGTAATTGAAATTGAACGACAAGTGAAACCGAATTGTAAAATCTTTAATCTACTTGAAATGATAGAGTAGATTCTAGAAATAGTTATATTAATTGGCGTAAATAAATACGATTATTTCGGGGTTATTTGAAATTGTTGAATTGTTGTGAATGGATGCTATTGCTTGTTTATTTACTTTGACACCATCCCAGCTATCACACTGCAAGTTCCCTTTGTATGTTTTATTTTGAATTTAAATAGAATCGGGTTGAAATGATAAATACCCAAACAATTTTGACTTAGGATAGAAAATGAAAATAAAACCCGATTGGCCAAATGTTTTGATTTAAATAAAAATAAAAATAAAGTTTATTTGATGAATAACAAAGTTTTGAATAAGTTGGAATTTATACTGAAATGAATGTAAATGTGAATATTTGAAATTGGAACGAATATTAAAGTAGTAATTGACAAAAGAATATTGTTTAAAATTTAATTATTTGATAATTAAACTTAGAATTATTTGATAATTAATTTTTGAAATAATTAATAAGAGTTTTGAAAATTATTAATAGTTAAGTGTGAAATTATTAATAACGAGGTTTGAAATAATTAATAATTAAATTTCGAATTTATGAATAATTAAGTTTGGAATCATTAATGAATGAGTTTGAATAATGAATAATTAAGATTTGAAATTATTGAAATTTGATGAGATCGAATTCCAAATTAAAAATTGAATTGAATGTCTTTATTAAGAGTAATTGAATTTTTGAACAAGTGAAAAATAAGTTTTAACTAAGTTTGAAATTTGGAAGGAATATCGTTGATAAGAAATAGAATGCGTTTTATCGAAACAAATGAAAGATTTGAAATTAAAAAGGAATTGGATTCGACAAATGTAATTGTAAATAGGTTGAAACTTTGATAATGAATATGAACTTAAGAAGTAACGTAATGAATTGGAAATTGAATTGAAATTTATTAATGATAAATTAATTTAATGAATATCGAATGGAAGCGATAATAGATTTAAATCGATTTGAACGTTAAATTAGTTAAACGATTTTGGAATGAACTTATATACGAAATGCAATGAATATTTGAATTGTTTTAATTGAAACTTTGAAATTGAATTATGGAAATGTTGAAATTGAAATTGTTTTGGTTTTGAAATATATTAACGACCAATCGGTGTTATAATCACGAAGGTTATTAAAGGAACCGGAGTCGGTTTGGGACATACTCACTGTCTAAACCGGAAACCACTTTAATAACCATACGCGAAGTGATGATCCAGAATGAAGTGGTTGGATTGGCGAACGTTGATTGAAGAAAGTGAACGATAATGGATAGCCTTGACACTTGTGTCAAATTGGAAATGACTAAAACAGGAGCTGTGCCGGGCCAATGGAGGATTAGCTACCTCAAGTGGACACACTTCTTCGTAAACTATTCTTTTACTTTGTGATTGATTGGTGCACACCCTTGATTTGGGAGTGTTGTTTCACGGTGTTGCGGGCGCTGCGGCGTTGCGTTCTCACCAGTCCGGATCAGGCGAACGGTAGTATCACTACCTTGGGTATAGCCTCATGTGCCTTGTCATACTTGTATTCCATTTATGCGCGACCACTACGATTTTGATTTGTACCTTTAGTATATGGATTGCCCTCTGGTGACTTCCGGTTTTGGGGAAACTACGGTCTTGTATATGCTTTTGGGAATAAAAATGTGTTAAGGGTGGAATGGGCCATGACTTAACACTATTTTTGATATCTTTATATTATTGATAGACATTATCTACTTATCGTACTCTACTATAGATAGATAGTTTATCGGATCCTGAAAGATGCTTATTCCAATCATCTTTGAGTTATTGTTATTTCAAATTTTTAACCATATTATCTGTATAAGAATATATGTCCTGATTCGAGTGTTTGTTTATGCATATGCTCAGATCAGACTGAGGATTGCTGCTGCTGCTTATTCGGAGCTGAAGACTTGAAGACCTTCATTTATCTTTATCAGTATTGCTCCATTCTATTTTATTATTGTATCGAACATCTATGTATTTCTTT
Source organism: Allium fistulosum (assembly GCA_030737815.1). Lineage (NCBI taxonomy): Eukaryota > Viridiplantae > Streptophyta > Magnoliopsida > Asparagales > Amaryllidaceae > Allium > Allium fistulosum. Next base: position 1,138,339,450 of record CM060904.1, read on the forward strand.
TCACTATCTGCTTGTGACATTGTTGTATTTACTTAGTAGCGTCATGAACTACTATTATGACATTGTTGTAATTCCGCTGCACTATTCTGTTATGTCGTATTTTCTGTGATTCTGTGATGATTCTCATTTATATACATATACTCCATTAATGATTCGTGTTTTGCACTATTTAAGTTGACATGTGTGGATTATTGTCAATTTAAATGGTCCAAATATACGGGTTGTTACAACCTTCAACTACATAACCTCTGAGCTCGTACGTCTCAGAGAATGGTGTTAAGCTAATAGAATAAATTCTCCGCCACCAATCAGAAATGTATTTGAAAGAAATCAGCTTTATATCTCAAAGTGTAGTGTCTGACATACAACCATACAAGTCTGTTCCGGTTTCGAATAGAACTGAAGGCACTTCCGAAGAAGCCCTTGCAATTCCGGATAATTTCTAATCACGTCCGGACTTCCCATCACAAAGGGTGCTAAAATCTCTATATCGGGGGCAGTCGATGCAGAGACATTCGACGAGTTGTCCTTTCGTTTTCGAAAATATCCGGTCTTCACCACCGGTCTTCAAATGCTATCCATAACGTCGTATCATTATTCGGAATGGGTTATATGACTCAAAGGTCCTCTCCCGGCTAAACCGAATAACGAGTGCAATAATTTAAAACATATGGTTATTGGGATTTCAATTAAGTCACCATTTATTACCCAAAACGTTTCTTCAAATGGTTTAAACACATTACCATTTTTATCTTTTACACAAAAGATCCATTTCAAAAAGTTCACCCAGTTTCACAAAGATCTATTCATAGATTTTCAAATCAATTTCCATTTCAATTTGAATTAACCTATTCAATCTTTAAACAAAGATTTAATTGATAGCTTTCAAAACAATTCAATTTTCAATTCAATTCTTTTATACAAAATATATATCATTCATAGTTTTCCAAACTATTTTTATTTCAGATTTGAAATCCTTTTAACACAAATTGAAAATCCTTTCCTTATATGAAAGCTATTATTGTTTGAAAACAAATACTTTTCGTTTCGGAAAAATCCGATCAAATTTACACAAGTTATAGCCTTTTAAATTTAAACTTGGGTTGAATTCATTTCCAAAACAATACTTTTTTTAATGTTTAAAACTCATATAAACACATTTATAACTTGTATAACCTTTTTAAACCATAATTTCTAACATAGAATTCAATTCCAAAGTTTGAATTCAAATTCAGATTAAATTATTTAAATTGAAAAATCTTTACCAAGTTATTCAAAATACTTTTATCTTAAAAATTCCTTTTCAAAACTTTTAACATTTAACCCGAATTTATTTCCAAAATCAATTGAAATTAAAATTTCAATTTCAAAACATTAAATTTAAATCATCCGTGACTTAACTGATTTCCCGTGAAATACATATCTGTGTGTGAAAGTGTGGTCCAGGGATTTTACACACAATAGTGCAACATTACAAATCATCACAGATTCAAATACAGTAATATATTTGATAAGCGGTATAAACTATAACGCTTATCCTCATTCACAGATTCATAGATAAAGTCAATTTATCAATCACAAGGATTCATCATTACGATTCGATGTGGGTTTCGGATAACAAACTGGAATCCGACTCCCTGTCGCATCGAAATTCAAGTGCCGTTTTATGGGCCAAGGGTTTTCATATTCACACAGTAATATATATCACAGAAACAGAAATCACAGCTCAGCACAAAGTAATTTATATCACAATGCATCACAATCACAAACAGGGATATCAAACTGCTCAAAGCATTTCAATAATAATCAATCTATCACATAATTATATATATATATATATGTATATGTATATATATATTTTTCTTTAATTAATGATTAATTATTCTTAACTTTAAATTAATTAATCCTTAATTATTTATTAATTAAATCTCAAATTACAATTTAATTTATCATTAATTACTAAATTAATTAACCCTTAATTATAAATTAATTAAATCTTAATTATTCAATAATTAACCTTTAATTATTATTTTATAGAAAAAAAACTTCAATTAATTACAAAAATTAATTTAACCTTTATTAATTAAAGACAAACCATTAGTCTTAATTAATTACTTTAATTATTATTTAAACTTTTAATAATAAACCTTAAGATTCTTAGGTTAATTTTTAAATAACCATTCCAATACAATTTTTCAAACTCAAACCAAATTTAAACATATTTTTAACTTATAAATCGAATCTTTGAAAAGATTGATTTAAAACTAAAATTCGAAAACCTGTTCAAATTTTAAAAATTTGAAAGCTGTTTTCAACCCAAACTTCCCAGACCCGAGTAAAACCACCAAAAATCTCGAGACACTCTCGAGCAATCACGCAACCATTTTTCTTCGAGTAGAACACGATTTTTCATGAACAAATCCCAAGCCATTTCTTTTCTTCTCCGATTCCTAAACCACCCAGATACACGAAGATACTCGTGCACATGCACGCTTCGTCGGAGGCCCTCCGATCTCTGATGAACTCTCTGGCACATCACGCTTCGATGGAGCAACCCAACCCAATCACCACCTCATCATTACAAACTCCCGATCGAAATCGAGAGTCCAGAGTCGAACCTATTACCAACCAATGCCAGAAAATTTCTCGCCGACGACAATCTAGATCACTGGAGGTTGCGAAACTCCTACCACATCATCGGCGATGACCCACGAACAATCTCTCCTTGGTCCGATCGCTTCCAGCTCCTTCTCGACGTCGAGATCGACTAATTTAAAACTCTGACCAAAATGGGTTGCTAAACCCTACTTTCATCTCGTACGGCCACCACTGCCATCGGTGAACTCATCTAGCATTTTTCCTACAACCGCCGATTACTCCTCCACCTTCACAAGCAACCTCGTCCTCCAGAACTCCCCCGATCGCCAGAACTAAGTCGAAAATCAAAATTCAAACATTCCCAAACTGCTCTCAAACCATGAAGTAAAAAATTACAAAACTACTCTCTAAAATCCTAGTTCCAAGTAAGTATCCCAGATATAATATTGAATCTTCAAATTATTATGGTCGAATTTTATGCAAATTTGGATTTGCACTGTAAAAACAATCTGTTCATGCTGTATATTGTTTTCTTTTCTTGAAACTATTTTTTTTCCTTTCATTGTAGTTCTTACTTAAATACACATCTTTTGTTTTGAAACCAAAACTTGATAGTGATTAGAGATTTAGGAATTGAATTGTTTTGTAATTGTTTTCATCCTGACTCAAAAGAACAGAGAGAAGAACATATTTAACAAAGCTTCAAAACTTCCCGCGGTATGATTCAAACAAGCATAATATTTCAAAAAAACAACAACTTATACATAGATGGATTATTTTAGGTATATAAAGAAAAACTTGTTTACTCACTTAGTAGGAAAGAACAGAGTTTGCTCACCTGAAATATTGTTGAAACAGGGAACAAATGTTGTGTTGAAGAGCTGCAGTTTCGAGTTTCCTGTAAATCTTCCCTTGCTTTTGATTTTGAATGATATTAGGTTTGTGATGATTTTTATTTTCCTTTGCTTGCTAAATTATGTTTTCTTGAACGAACTGGAACCATATAGATGTGTACATGTAGAGAGAAAGGTGTTTGTACAGGTGATAATATATTTTGTACAATGTAATATTATTTTGTACCATATCATAGATATTTTTATTTGTTTTGGAGGCTGAAACATTTCTCACTATTTCGGCTGAGATGATATCAATGTGGGCTTGAGAAGATGTGGTATTAAATGCATGTGTCTCTCATTTTGTTTACAGCAAGTCTATTTGCTTTGTACTTCTTTGTTTTGTTTATTTCTTGCTTGCCTAGTTCACATACAATTCTATATGTATTTCATATGTTATATATTTCTAGAATTATCTCATGTGTTTTGCTACATGTTTATACAACTATATAATTTATCTTATATTTTGTCTTAGTCTTATTATAATACAATGAATTTCTACTGTAATGTGTTGTTTAAATTTAGAAAATTTGTTTATTTATATTTTACATAGTTCATTTTACTTATTTGTTTAACTTACTATTTATTTCTAACTTCTATAGTTATTTTAACTTACATATTTAATTTCAACTTAAATACTTATCTTGTATTTCTATATATATACTAATCTTTATTATTTTTGTAATATATTTCTGTTTGTATTTCTATACATATATTTTCAATATCCAATTTAATTCTCAATTAATTCGTAACTTAACTAATATCCTGTATCAATTACTAATTAATTTCACAGTTTTTATTCAAAAATTAAATTAATTATCAATTTAAACTTATTCAAAAATACGGGATCGTTACAACCTTCCCCCCTTAAAAGAATTTCGTCCTCGAAATTTGCAGGGAGACACAAAGATAGATGAAAAATGTTTCATCAAATCAAACTGAATATCTATTCTGCATTTGACTTACCAAATCAGAATATGAATAATAAATACAAGAGCGAATCATTTTAATGTTTTAAAAGATACTCGGGTTATCCAGATCCATGAAATGTGCAGTGGCATTGGTTAGTTCGAAGGGATAACTAACCGTTCGTAGATTTTATCGACACCCAAATGAAATAGATAACAAAAGATTCGATTACGATCTCAGATTCAAGTTTTAACTCATTTACGATTTGTTGAGGAATAAACTATGTGTAATTCCTGTGTCGAACAAAGTTCGAACAATTTAATCGTAAACGAGAAGGTTACCTTATAAAATTTCTTTTCCTTAATCAGCTTTTGAGGTTGAAGAATCGTCTCTGATTGCATACACCCTTGCTACAGGAGTTTGCTTCTTCGCTGGACAGTCTATGATCCTATGTCCCAACTTGCGACATTGATAGCATTTCCTAGATTCCTGCTCTGGCCTCATAAATGGCTCTCTCATTCCTGGCTTCCAAGGATTCTTACATTTATCCAAGTAGTGGCCTTTCTCCAAGCAATTGAGACAAGTAACTTCTTTCACCTTTTTATTTGGTATATTCTTCTTTCCTCTATCCTTCCTCGATTTCTTTCCACCAAACCTCTTTTTCCTCCAATTCAGATTACTATTATTCCCTTTTTCCTCCGGATTTCCCTGCTTATCCAGAGTATCATATCTATAACCCATATCAACCAATTCAGAAAAAGATTCCTTAACGTGAGTGGTCATCCTTTCCTGAAACTCCTTGTTCATTCCTCGAATAAAATTTTCATTCTTCTTCAAAGGTGTATTCACCAAATCTGGACCAAACCGAGATAACTCGTTGAATTTGTTTAAATACTCCTCAAATGATAAACTTCCTTACTTCAAATCCATGAACTCCTGGTACATTCTAGAGATACCAGCAGAAGGAATATATCGCTGCTCAAACACTTCCTTGAAACGATTCCAAGTAAATTCATCCACCGACTCATCCAATATAACTGTTTCCCACCAAGCTAAAGCCTTTTCCTGGAGTTGCCAGGAAGCTATCAATCGCACCTGATCATCTTCCAATTTTAGTCCTTTGAAAATCCTTTCGCACGATCGAATCCAGGCTTGTGCTTCGATAACGGTTTCCTTGCCTGTGAATGGCTTTCCACCCAATTTAGAAAAGCTTCGATATAGATCAACCAGATTCGGTTGAGACTGAATGGAAATATCTGTCGTTGCAGGGCTTTGACTAGCTGAAGTGGTACTTCCCTGTCCAAAATCTCGTCCTCTTCTTCCACTCATTCTTACTATCTGTAAATAGTAAGAAGACAAATTTAGGCATTCGGACGAAATATCTTAGAGAATAACAACAGATGAAGAGAATGGACTAAGTAATTTGGGTTTCGATTCCACTGGTTGTACTCATTCTAGGGTATACTTCACCCTATCTCTAATGAGCCATCTAATGTGTTACACTCCGTAGCTAAGTTTAACCTTAGCTCTGATACCACTTGTGACGACCCAAACTCGATGTTCGATAAATAACATCAAATTCGTATCGCCGGAGCTTGCAACAACATTAAATGATAAACAACACAGCAGAAATAAAAGATGATATCATTAATACAACATGAATACAATTTCCGATACATAAGTTTGATACAATGATAATTATCAACATCAGAGAATATACAACAAAAAATACAGAGGAATACGAAACAATATAAGATGAGTCTTCAAAAGAATATGATACTGCACTTCAAACCAAAATCTCCCAAACTTCAAGCTCGAATCCCCATCCAGATTGCCCAAAGATAAGCAACGTCAATCGTCTGTAAGCTCCAAAAACTGAACAAGTCCCAGATAATCTACTAGACCTGACTATCTGAAAAATATACCTAACTCTAAACTGCCCGTGTGGAAAATTGTGGGCACCCAGAGTTTAGGAAAGGAACAATAAACTACAGGTCAGCCGTGGGACTGGTATGAGCAAACAAAATAGTTTATCTTTAAACAAACACAAAAGAATTTTAAACATTGAAATCCGCAATGCTTTGGAAAATGAAACTACCATAAGGCCTTCCGGCACACACACAATGCAATCCCACACATGGGGGAGATTTCTCCTTATGAAAGTCAAAAATGCTTACTACGCAATAAAACTCTTTTGATATTATTACTAGTGCATAGTGCAGGAAACATTTCAAAAGTATAATATCAATCTTAGCCAGCATAGGTACCATTATATTATGCCTACTATAGCTACCATTTTAAATGGCAGGTTCTACAACTAAAACCGTACAAGGTTCGTATTGTTTCTTTGGATTTTCCAACAAATGGTCAGGCTAAGGAACTTCCTATTCCACGTAGGAACGCCTCTGGAGGGACGCCCCGAGAGACAACCTGCTCTCTGCCAACACAAGGCCGGTTACCCCCCTTCCCGGGTAGTAAACCTGAGATATTCCATCCCTGGTCCTTTGGGACCTTTAGCAGAGGACCCTCTACACCAACATCACACAATAGTAAATATACTATAGTGTCCACATGAGTAAGTATCTGGGCTCCATACCATAATACCACCCTTTTCCAAAAGGAATGGACATACCCTAGGGGAGCTACCCCTGAAACCTTGTCGCATCTTTCCTGTTTCGACCATTTTCGGTCTGTGAGGCTTGATGAGGTCTCGTCCACAAAGCTACGCTTTTTCACAAAGCCATGCTTTGATCACAAATGATCAATAAATAATCATCACACAGCAGCACTCAGCATGCCACACTACCAAATTGGGAGTATATCACTGATAACCTTCAACTACATAACCTCTGAGCTCGTACGTCTCAGAGAAGGGTGTTAAGCTAAGAGAATTAATTCCCCGCCACCAATCAGAAATGTATTTGAAAGAAATCAGCTTTATATCTCAAAGTGTAGTGTCAGACATACAACCATACAAGTCTGTTCCGGTTTCGAATAGAACCGAAGGCACTTCCGTAGAAGCCCTTGCAATTCCGGATAATTTCTAATCACGTCCGGACTTCCCATCACAAAGGGTGCTAAAATCTCTATATCGGGGGCAGTCGATGCAGAGACATTCGACGAGTTGTCCTTTCGTTTTCGAAAATATCCGGTCTTCACCACCGGTCTTCAAATGCTATCCATAACGTCGTATCATTATTCGGAATGGGTTATATGACTCAAAGGTCCTCTCCCGGCTAAACCGAATAACGAGCGCAATAATTTAAAACATATGGATATTGGGATTTCAATTAAGTCACCATTTATTACCCAAAACGTTTCTTCAAATGGTTTAAACACATTACCATTTTTATCTTTTACACAAAAGATCCATTTCAAAAAGTTCACCCAGTTTCACAAAGATCTATTCATAGATTTTCAAATCAATTTCCATTTCAATTTGAATTAACCTGTTCAATCTTTAAACAAAGATTTAATTGATAGCTTTTAAAACAATTCAATTCTTTTATACAAAAGATATATCATTCATAGTTTTCCAAACTATTTTTATTTCAGATTTGAAATCCTTTTAACACAAATTGAAAATCCTTTCCTTATATGAAAGCTATTATTGTTTGAAAACAAATACTTTTCGTTTCGGAAAAATCCGATCAAATTTACACAAGTTATAGCCTTTTAAATTTAAACTTGGGTTGAATTCATTTCCAAAACAATACTTTTTTTAAAGTTTAAAACTCATATAAACACATTTATAACTTGTATAACCTTTTTAAACCATAATTTCTAACATAGAATTCAATTCCAAAGTTTGAATTCAAATTCAGATTAAATTATTTAAATTGAAAAAACTTTACCAAGTTATTCAAAATACTTTTATCTTAAAAATTCCTTTTCAAAAACTTTTAACATTTAACCCGAATTTATTTCCAAAATCAATTGAAATTAATATTTCAATTTCAAAACATTAAATTTAAATCATCAGTGACTTAACTGATTTCCCGTGAAATCCATATCTGTGTGTGAAAGTGTGGTCCAGGGATTTTACACACAATAGTGCAACATTACAAATCATCACAGATTCAAATACAGTAATATATTTGATAAGCGGTATAAACTATAACGCTTATCCTCATTCACAGATTCACAGATAAAGTCAATTTATTAATCACAAGGATTCATCATTACGATTCGATGTGGGTTTCGGATAACAAACTGGAATCCGACTCCCTGTCGCATCGAAATTCAGGTGCCGTTTTACGGGCCAAGGGTTTTCATATTCACACAGTAATATATATCACAGAAACAGAAATCACAGCTCAGCACAAAGTAATTTATATCACAAAGCATCACAATCACAAACAGGGATATCAAACTGCTCAAAGCATTTCAATAATAATCAATCTATCACATAATTATATATATATATATATGTATGTATATATATATTTTTCTTTAATTAATGATTAATTATTCTTAACTTTAAATTAATTAATCCTTAATTATTTATTAATTAAATCTCAAATTACAATTTAATTTATCATTAATTACTAAATTAATTAACCCTTAATTATAAATTAATTAAATCTTAATTATTCAATAATTAACCTTTAATTATTTTTTATAGAAAAAAAACTTCAATTAATTACAAAAATTAATTTAACCTTTATTAATTAAAGACAAACCATTAGTCTTAATTAATTACTTTAATTATTATTTAAACTTTTAATAATAAACCTTAGGATTCTTAGGTTAATTTTTAAATAACCATTCCAATACAATTTTTCAAACTCAAACCAAATTTAAACATATTTTTAACTTATAAATCGAATATTTGAAAATCTTGATTTAAAACTGAAATTCGAAAACTTGTTCAAATTTTAAAAATTAAAAAGCTGTTTTCAACCCAAACTTCCCAGACCCGAGTAAAACCACCAAAAATCTCGAGACACTCTCGTGCAATCACGCAACCATTTTTCTTCGAGTAGAACATGATTTTTCGCGAACAAATCTCGAGCCATTTCTTTTCTTCTCCGATTCCTAAACCACCAAGATACACGAAGATACTCGTGCACGTGCACGCTTCGTCCGAGGCCCTCCGATCTCTGATGAACTCTCTGGCACATCACGCTTCGATGGAGCAACCCAACCCAATCACCACCTCATCATTACAAACTCTCGATCGAAATCGAGAGTCCAGAGTCAAACCTGGAACCAACCAATGCCAGAAAATTTCTCGCCGATGACAATCTAGATCACTAGAGGTTGCGAAACTCCTACCACATCATCGCCGATGACCCACGAACAATCTCTCCTTGGTCCGATCGCTTCCAGCTCTTTCTCGACGTCGAGATCGACTAATTTACAACTCTGACCAAAATGGGTTGCTAAACCCTACTTTCATCTCGTACGGCCACCACTGCCATCGGTGAACTCATCTAGCATTTTTCCTACAACCGCCGATTACTCCTCCACCTTCACAAGCAACCTCGTCCTCCAGAACTCCCCCGATCGCCAGAACTAAGTCAAAAATCAAAATTCAAACATTCCCAAACTGCTCTCAAACCATGAAGTAAAAAATTACAAAACTAGTCTCTAAAATCCTAGTTCCAAGTAAGTATCCCAGATATAATATTGAATCTTCAAATTATTATGGTCGAATTTTATGCAAATTTGGATTTGCACTGTAAAAACAATCTGTTCATGCTGTATATTGTTTTCTTTTCTTGAAACTATTATTTTTTTCCTTTTATTGTAGTTCTTACTTAAATACACATCTTTTGTTTTGAAACCAAAACTTGATAGTGATTAGAGATTTAGGAATTGAATTGTTTTGTAATTGTTTTCATCCTGACTCAAAAGAACAGAGAGAAGAACATATTTAACAGAGCTTCAAAACTTCCAGCAGTATGATTCAAACAAGCATAATATTTCAAAAAAAAACAACTTATACATAGATGGATTATTTTAGGTATATAAAGAAAAACTTGTTTACTCACTTAGTAGGAAAGAACAGAGTTTGCTCACCTGAAATATTGTTGAAACAGGGAACAAATGTTGTGTTGAAGAGCTGCGCAGTTTTGAGTTTCCTGTAAATCTTCTCTTGCTTTTGATTTTGAATGATATTTAGGTTTGTTATGATGTATATTTTCCTTTGCTTGCTAAATTATGTTTTCTTGAACGAACTGGAACCATATAGATGTATATATGTAGAGAGAAAGGTGTTTGTACAGGTGATAATATATTTTGTACAATGTAATATTATTTTGCACCATAGCATAGATATTTTCATTTGTTTTGTAGGCTGAAACATTTCTCACTATTTCGGCTGAGATGATATCCATGTGTGCTTGAGAAGATGTGGTATTAAATGCATGTGTCTCTCATTTTTTTACAGCAAATCTATTTGCTTTGTTCTTCTTTGTTTTGTTTATTTCTTGCTTGCCTAGTTCACGTACAATTCTATATGTATTTCATATGTTATATATTTCTAGAATTATCTCATGTGTTTTGCTACATGTTTATACAACTATATAATTTATCTTATATTTTGTCTTAGTCTTATTATAATACAATGAATTTCTATTGTAATGTGTTGTTTAAATTTAGCAAATTTGTTTATTTATGTTTTACATAGTTTATTTTACTTATTTGTTTAACTTACTATTTATTTCTAACTTCTATAGTTATTTTAACTTACATATTTAATTTCAACTTAAATACTTGTCTTGTATTTCTATATATATACTAATCTTTATTATTTTTGTAATATATTTCTGTTTGTATTTCTATACATATATTTTCAATATCCAATTTAATTCTCAATTAATTCGTAACTTAACTAATATCCTGTTTCAATTACTAATTAATTTCACAGTTTTTATTCAAAAATTAAATTAATTATCAATTTAAACTTATTCAAAAATCCGGGATCGTTACAATAAGTTAATGTTTTGAAATGCTAATAGTTAGATTGAATAGTAAAACTAAATACTATTTAAGTAAATGATTCAGAAATAGATTTAATATTCAATAATATTATATATGAAAGAAGTAAATGTGAAAAAATGTATAGGGAAACTTAAGTACGAATTTATTCACTAATGAATATTTATCTTAACTGGAAACCAAGTTATAAGTAAATGAATGTGAATTAAGAAGTTAAAACTTAAGTATGAATTGATTCACAAATGAATATTGATATGAAATATGAAATCAAATTTATATAAGTAAATAATAACTGTGGATTAAATTGCAAAAAAACTTATATAATATTTAAAGAATTAAATTATTGATGACTTCAGATATTGAACGTGAAATAACATATGTAAGTAAATGAATGTAAATATATAAATGAAGGTTATTTATGAATGAATGAAAATTAAAATAAATGGAAAGTTAATAATGTGAAAAGAAACCACAGAATAAACTTAAAAACAATATTTAAATGTTGTGTTGTTTGGCTTATGGGATGTTTGGGAAGTGATACTTTAAATTGTTTGGGATGTATGAATAATCTATTAAGTTATTATCTAAGGTTGTTGAGCATAGGGTACACTTGATAGTTTATTTATCACCCTTGAATGATGAGAAGTTCTAAACCTGAACAGACCATTGGTTTTGATTGTTATGGATGTATGATTGATTCCTTTGTTGCATATGATGGTCGTATTGTTTTGTTTGCATATGTTCTATGTTGATTTGCTTTGATACTAATTGAAACAACTAAATATTTCTCTTGTACATAATTCTCACTATTTTGGATTATATAAGTAAAATATAGGTCTATGGAAGCAATATCTACTACTTTTGGTTTCATAAATAAAGTATGTTTGCCCGACAAATTGGTACGTTTTCGGATTACGGTTTTATAGCGATATTTTATAGTTTTTCCTATGGTTTGGGATATTTTATTTTTGAAATATGATATATATTGTAATTATGAATAGTATTATTTTTTCCGGACCTAACCGCATAAAGGAGACTCTGCCAAAATCTTTCGTAAATTTAAGACTTAGAATTTTTTTTTTGAAACTAAAAATATTTTCAAACTTTTATTAACTTGAATATGAAGATTTAATTGTTTATAAATTGATATTTTTTTTAAAATACTTAATTATGTAAGTTTAAAGTGTTATAAATTAATTATTTTAAAAAAAAATTAGTTTCTTAATTCCTTCTTGTTCCTTTTCGAGGACGAAAAGTTTTGAGTGGGGGAAAGTGCAACGACCCATATTTTTCGATGATTAAAAATATTAAATTTATTAAGATTTTGCAATTTAATATTGCAAGAAATTAAAATTTTATGATTTATTAATGAGAAAATAACTAGAATATGATTCAACAATATTGTTTGAACGTTTTTGAAAGTTATTTTAAAGTAATCTCAATCAATTGAAAATAATTATAAAGTTAATTTGGTTAGAAATTGTAAATAAGGAATAAATTCAATGTTGTATTAATAATGAAACTGTGTATTATTTTATTTAATTGGTTTTATTATATAATGTTGAAATCAATTATATGTACGTACATTTATAATCTTGTTGTAAACAGTAAACTTATAAATGTAATTAAATATTACGTTAAAATGAGTTAAGATGATAACTATAGAATAAGAATGTATTAAAAATGAACAAGTGTCAAATGAATTCATATTGGTATTGGATGATTGAATAATAAGATGTAAATCAAAATAAATGAATTTATTGGAATTTAAATTATAATTAATGAATTTATTACAATTGCAATTGAACGTTGAATTTATGCAATAGTTGCATATTGAATTAACATGAAATTTATTTTAAAAAGATTTTAAATTTCAGTGTAATCAGAAATGATGAAAATTGTTAACTATTAAATTTGAACTTAAAAGTGGTTAAATTAGTTTAATAATAATTTATTTAATTAACGTGAAAATAGCCATTTTGGCCACTGTCTCGGATTTCGACGAAACTAGTTTCATCGGATCCGTAACAGTGAATTATTGTAGGATTTCAAGTTTCGTAGCGATCGGACTTACCATTTGATCCTACAGGCTCGAAACACGTAGAAATCAATTTAATGAATTCAATTAAAATAAGCTGATTTTAAAAGCTAACTTCTATATACCATGGAATTAGGATTTGAAACTAGTTCCATTGAGTTCAAAAATATTGAAAACATATATTTCGATATATTGAATGACCCACTTTCGTTTCGGAAACGAAACTGGCTTTTCGGGTCGTTATTATCGTTTCGAACCTATTCAATATGTCCATTCATTTCTTATCTATCTTTGTCCACATAAATAGATTTTCTAAACCCTAGCGACCTTTTTATTTCTGTCTGTACGTACATTTCGTTCTCATATCCTCTTTCCAATGGCAGACAGACTAAAACCTAATTCCCAATTTCAATTTCAAATCAAAATCAAATCGAAAAATTCAAACTCCTCAAACCATCGCAAATTATATATCGTTGGAAAGCTCTCGACGAGCACAATCTATTGCAGCAATTCATTTTTCAATTTGATGCATCATTTGACCAGAAAATGATGAAGAATCTCAGTCGTCCATTTCTAGGGTTTACGATTCAACGGTGGATCATCGACCGTTTGACGATCGGGAAGCGGCGTTTGGAAGAGGATGACGAGTGGGTCTCAGGGGTGGTATTCGTTTTTGTCGAAGGGGTTAAAGTTCGCTTGAAACGGAAATTAAAGCGGCGGCGGCCAACATATATAACTTACCTGAAATATTCAAAACAATTAAAATTAAAATGTTAATGTGAATATGTAACTGAAGGTTATACAAGAGAGAACTTAAGTAACAAAAATGTTCAAACTAAATTTTTGCCTAATAAAAATGTTGTAAATAAAAGGTAAATTAGTATAGTGCTCAATTACACTCGGAAATATTAATAAAACTTACCTGAGAAAGTTTGAATGTAATTGAATAATATATAATATAAATGTAAGTAAATAAGATGTCCAAAATTTAAATTTATATGGTTTTGAATTAATTGTTGTATTTGGCACTATGTATTTCAAATCTATCTTTCTTTTCTGTTACTTCTATTTTCCTATCTCATTCCTTTTCGGGGACGAAAAGTTTTGAGTAGAGGAGAGTGTAACGACCCGGAAATTTTAACGATTTTAATAACGTAATTAACTAAATTTTTCTTGAAATTAAACAATTAAATTTTAGCAATGAAAATTTGATATTTGGTATGCATATATTTAAGCATAACAAGTGTCAGATTTTCATCTGAAAATTTGAAAATTTGTTCTGTTGTGAAATTTCAATTTAAAATCTTAAATCAGTTAAAGTTTGTAGAAAATTAAATATTTTTGAAATTTGAATTTTTTTTGCCGAGCTGTTTACTTATATGTATTTTGCATATATACAAAAGCTTGTATATGTTAGTCTTCAAAAGCTCATATATGTGTTATTGCATATATATTTGTCTGTAGAAAAAGTTATTTATATTTGTTTCTCTCAATCCAAGCTTATATATGAGTTTACTTATATAAACATCTAGCTCGCCGCTGTCCAGAATTTGTCGCTAAGATTTGTTTTTGTTTATCGCTGTCCAGATCCACTATTGTGATCTATGTGCGTATCCTTGTCAGATGCTTCTCATTCTCGTTTTTTTCTCTAGCCTCGAAAGGTGAGCGATCACTCACGATTAACATTCTTGTATTTAATAAATTTAACTCACATTAAATGACGATTGAAATTTGTTGTTAATTTGAATTGTTAGTTATTAAATTGTTGAATATGATATGTTAATTTTTAAATTGTTCAGTTATGTAAATTGACACCATAACATGTTGAATAACTATTATATTTAAATTGATTAATTATTCTATATGCTTGAAATTGATATGTTATGCTATTTTATTTTATTGTTCTCACTCTGCTAGTTCCCATAGTTTTAGGAAATCCCTATGGGTTGAAATGATACATACCCGAACGATATTTTAGATTAGGGAAAATATTTATGGGTTGAAATGATAAACCCAAGTGATTTTATTGATTTTGAATTTTGGGACTGCAGGTTGAAATGATATATATCCGTAAATTTAAATTATTGCGAACTGAAATGATGGATATCCGTATCACTTGATCATAGGATAGAAAATTATATACCGACACCGTTGGTCTATTTTGAAAATTATTTCCGAAATTTTGAAAAGGGAATATATGAGTTTTGATTTTTAAATATAATATAAAGATTTTATTTTAATATATGTGTAAAATTTTGATTTTTAAATTATATGTTTGGAAATTTTAGATTTATAAGTTAAGTTTTGAAAAGGGCAAATTTTAAGATTTTACTTATAATTTTATTTATTTTTAAAACATATAATATAGTTTAATATAATATAAAATAGATTTAATAAAATAAGATTTAATTTAATAAGATTTAATATAATAAAAATTTAATTTAATAGAATTTAACCGGATAAGTATATATATTGTATTTAAAATATTCATTTAAAATTTATATTAATATTTTGAAATATATTTTGTAATAACTTTAATAAATAAAGGTTGGAAAGATAAATTAAATTGATTTGAAATTTTATGTGTTTAAGAATTGAATTTAAATAAGAATTAATTCGAACTTATTGATTCTAAGATTTGAAGGATATGATTTTATAATTTGATAACTTGATTGTGATTAAATGTGATTAAATGAATATTTTCAAATTTAAATATAATTGAAACTAAAGATTGAAATTGAATATTTAATATTGAGATTTTATTTAAATGTTATTAAATTGATTAAGTGAATATTTTCAAATTTAATAAAATTAAAGTTGAATTTTGAAATATAAATGAAATTTATCTAATTGAGTTATTGTAAATTGTTTGAACATTTAAAATTTGAAACCTATTGAATTGGAAGTGGTTTAATTTGTAGTTCAAACCTGGATTTGAAATCGATATAGATTAAAAAATGGTTTTAATGAGAATTTGAATTAAATCTCTAACCTTTTTAATTGAAATTGTTGAACTGAGAATTGATTTAAATTGAATTTTGAAACTAAAGATGATTTGAATTGATTTGAGAAATCGGAAGAAACAATTCTAATTTTAAACTATTTTCGATATATACATATTAATATATAAACTATTTTAATCTATAACCTACTTTTTATATATATAAACTATTTTTAATTTATAACTATTTTAAACCGTTTAAGTTGGAAATGTTATGATTTAGATTTAATGGATTTAAATGCAAATATTTGATATGATGGTTTAAACTATTTTGTAGTTATGATTTCAAAAGTGATATGGTTTCGAAACTGAATATAATTTTGAAAGTAATATGATTTTGAAAAGAATATGATATTTTGATATGAAGTATGCACTGTTTGAAATGAAAATGAACACAGTGTGAAATAAGCGTTTGGCTGTTAAAGAGACCGGGATAGGATATTGTCATACTCTCTGCCAATACCAAAAACCACTTTAACAACTGAGGATGTGGTGGAGTTTCAAGAACGAAATAGGATGGTTTGGCGAACGATTCTATATGAGGTATTAACGCAACCCTGACTCCCGCAAGTCAGCTTGATGCGGCTAAAATAGGAGCCATGCCGGGCGAAGTGAGGTCGTGTGACGCCCCACCTCTATACTCACACTAACCAAGGACACTACTGGGTAATGCGGTCAATTAGCATGAAGAATAAGGCTGTTGAGGAGTGACCAACTGTATAATTGATTTGAGCGAGAACCGATATGTCAGATATTATATCATGCATTTCATTTCAAGAGGAAATCCGACATATCCAATCCAATCTCAAATCTACTACACAGTGGCTATGTAAAACAAGAGATGAACATGAATCGGATTCACGATTTCGAATCTCACAAGTGGACAAAGTCTCTAGATCATTCCATTCAGATATCATCATGGAAACAACCGCTTGTTGTTACGACTAAGGGCATTGGCAACACGATTGCCATTTCCAGGAGTATAGAGAATATCAAGATCGTAAGATGCAAGGAATTCGAGCCAACGTTGTTGATTCAAATTAAGTTCCTTTTGAGAAAATAAATACTTCAAAGATTTATGATCGGTGTAGAGAACAAATTTCTCTCCCAAAAGATAATGATGCCAAATTCTATGGGCGAAAACAATAGCCACGAGCTCTAAATCATGAGTGGCACATCTAGTCTCGGCAGGCTTTAATTGCCTAGAAGCATAAGCGATAACACGTTCCCTTTGCATGAGAATGGCTCCCAAACCAACACGACTAGCATCGGTATAAACAATAAAGTCTTGGTTCCCTTCGGGAATCACAAGAATAGGAGCATCGGAAAGGAGTTCTTTTAATTTCTGAAAAGCAGCTTCACATTTGTCTGACCAAATGTACTTAACTCCCTTCTTTGTCAAACTAGTAAGAGGCACGGAAATTTTAGAAAAGTCTTTTATGAACCAACGATAATAGCCTAGCAATCCAAGGAAGCTACGAATTTCCGTCACACTCTCTGGTCTCTTCCAATTTTGAATCGCCTCAATCTTTGAAGAATCCACGGAAATTTCAGATTCATAAATAATATGTCCCAAAAATTTCACACGAGATTGCCAAAAGTGGCACTTAGAAATTTTTTCTTTCAATTGATTGCTCCTAAGAGTTTCCAGCACAATCCGAAGATGTTTTTCGTGCTCTTCCTCGGTTTTAGAATAAACAAGAATATCATCGATAAAGATGAGAACAAATTGATCGAGGAAGTTTCTGAAAACTCGATTCATAAGGTCAACGAAATAAGCTGGAGCATTCGTTAAACCAAATGGCATAACAAGCCATTCATAAGGTCCATAGCGAGTACGGAACGAGGTCAAAGGAATGCTATCCTCTGCAATATGAAGCTGATGAAAACCGGTTGCTAAGTTTAACTGTGACAAGACTCTAGCATCGCTAAGTTGATCGAATAGATCATCAATCCGAGGTAAGGGATATTTATTCTTAATAGTAAGGTCATTAAGCTTGCGGTAGTCAACGCAAAGCCTAAGTGTACCATCAGATTTCTTCACAAAGATAGCTAAAGCTCCCCAAGGAGAGGAACTAGAACGAATAAACTGTATTGTTTCCAACTCGAATAATTGTTTACGCATCTCCTCATTTTCCTTATTGCACATACGATAAGGAGGACGAGTAATAGGTAAAGCTCCAGGGATTAGATTAATTCTGAACTCAATTGCTCGCTTAGGTGGTAATCCTAAAACGGGCTCAAATATATCGAGAAATTCACGAACAACGTGAATGAGGGAAATGACATCTTCCTCATCATCATTATCGTCATCATGTAGATTTAGAGAATATAAGGATGCTATCGAATTGGAATCTGAATCTTTAAGAACAATAGAAATCTACTTAACAGATTGAGGATGTCGAAGATGGATAGTCCTCTCGGGACATAGGATGTGGGCTTCATAACGATTAAGCCAATCCATTCCCAAAATCATTCTGAAACCTAAGTAACGCATTACATGTAAATTGGCTCAGAAAGCATAATCACATAAAATAATCTCGACATCTTTACAAAACAAACTAAGTGTTTTGGATCCACCAACTGGATTCGCAATTCTTAGTGAAGTCATCAAGCCCATAACATTTAAAGACAAAGCATCAACAAGGTCCTTTGATATAAAAGAGTGGGATGCACCCGTATCAAAAAGAACTCGAATAGGATGATCACGAAACATAATAATACCATCAAGGACAGAATGAGAAATACCTTGACCAAGGGAAGTGTTACTAGGAGCTTGAACAACATTTAGCTTTCCCTCTTTCTTGTTTGGAAGTTTGGGGCATGAAGATAAAAGATGTCCCGAACTTTTGCAATAACGACAAAAAAGAGGTTTTGGGCACCTATTTGCATAATGGTCCTTAGAATCACAATTGTAGCATTTCCCACGACTAGAGGTAGGAGTCTTTGCTACCAAAGTTGCTTGTTTCCATTTCTTGTTGGAATTAGGTTTGAACTTAATAGGCCTCTTCTTGTTGTTGTTGAAGTTCTGTTTGGCACCCACAACTTTGACATCACTTTCTTTATCGGCATCTTCAAGTCGAAGAGCGATATCAACAAGCTGATTAAAAGAAACTTCTAGTTTCAGGAGTAAAGGCTTTTTGAGGTTCTTATTCAACCCATAGACAAACCTCTGATTTTTCTTCAATGGGATATTAATATACTCGACCTCATATTTAGAGAGAGATTCAAAAGATGCGATGTAATCCGTCATAGAAGATTCACCTTGAACAAGGTCAATAAAGCGCCGGGCCAAAGTTACTTTTTCAGCTTTCGGCACAAACTTTAACTCGAACCTTTCCCGGAATTGCTCCCAAGTAAGATCCACTTCAATAATTTCAGAAACCAAAAGCTCATACCAATCTAATGCTCTCTCTTGGAGCATGCTTGAAGCCACTTGGACTCGATGTTGATCAACAAGATTCATGCGAGAAAAGATGCGGTCGCATGTTCTAAGCCAAGCTTGGACTTCTATAACGCCTTCGAAACCCTTGAATGGCCTTCCACCCAAATTGATATAATCACTGCACAAACGTGCAAACCCGAATTTAGGATGATTAGGCTCTGGAATGGGTCCGGCCGCTTGGGCATTCTTTACAAGATCCAAAAACTATTGGGTAGACATGAATACGCCATCCTGAGGAGTAGTACTGGATTGACCGGCGTTGGGACGGCCTGGTCTAACCATTTCTCTTCTTTAAGAAAGAAAGAAAGAAGAGGAAAAAGGTTATTCTAAGAATGAATATCAAACAAACTTGATTGATAAAACAAGGCATCATAAAAGAAAATAGGATAGAACGGGTCCTATGACTCGAATTAAATCCTAAGGCACGATTCCTAAGAGAGACTTAGGACAATGATCCTTGCTATAATATTCCATATTGTTCCGAAGTTTGGCTCTGATACCAAGCTGTGACGCCCCACCTCTATACTCACACTAACCAAGGACACTACTGGGTAATGCCATCAATTAGCATGAAGAATAAGGCTGTTGAGGAGCGACCAATTGTATAATTGATTTGAGCGAGAACCGATATGTCAGATATTATATCATGCATTTCATTTCAAGAGGAAATCCAACATATCCAATCCAATCTCAAATCAACTACACAGTGGCTATGTGGGCTTCGGAAATGAATATAGAAATAAGCATAACACAAATCAGTCATAGATATTCATATCACAAAGGCGGAAACAGATATGAATATAACACACAAAAGTGTACATCCAAAATAGTGGTCATACAAGATCCACTACATCACAAAAGAATAGGTACAAGTGCTAAGCAAAGGAATATGTATACATCAAGAGTCTGTATCTCAAATGTATAAGCAAAAACTACTAAGCTAAAGTAGTTAGCCAAAAGTCAGAAGCTAGCTCCTGCTAAGAAGTCAAGTGGAAGCACCTGTAACACCTCGGTCTGACCCGAGTATTATTTAAGAAGAAAAATAATAATTGGACCAGTCTATCTATAAATATCATATGAGATGAGAAAGGATAAGAGATACCACAAAAATGTATGATAACAATAATTCCATACTGTGACAAGTATACATTCGATAATAATAAAAATCATACAATATCTCAAATCTCGTCAAATATCCAAAAGGAATATCGCATTCTTTAGCTTATTCACCAAACCCCAAATATTGACGAAACATATCAATGTCAATCGCAAAAATTGGTGAAACACAAATTCCAGAAATCAACAATTAGAAATCCAGAAAACACAAAAGGGGGGAGGCCTATCACAAACGGGAGCATGAAAACTCACCAACATGTGTATCACAAACGGGTCGCTATCCCATGGTCGCTAACCATAGAGTCGGTGCAATGATGTAGTACAATAACGGTACGCCCGAGGAACCTGAAACTCAAATGAGTTGGAACAACGACGTAGTACAATAACGGTACGCCCGATGAACCTGAAACTCAAATAATTCGGAACAATGATGTAATACAATAACGGTATGCCCGATAACCGAACTCCATAAAGCCCGTAGGTCGCTAGCCTATAAAAATGAGACGAAGCTCCACAAAATGGGGTATAGTCCCCCACACGGACAAAGAGACACTGCACATCGCAAGTCTAAATCACAAAATGATCACCATAGATCAATAAGAAGTGTAAATTACACTAAGCTAGTAAATAGATGAGTTTAGCTTCATGTCCCATAACCACTGGCTTAACTTAAATATTTATGAACAAATTGTAGATTTCCACTCGAAAATTGTCATAGGATTTCAATCGAACAAGTCTAAGAATTAACCGACGAAGTAAACGCAAGTGTTTCATACCACTAGTTTTGCTAAGTCGTTTAATTGGATTTCTCGTACAAATGAGGTAAAGGTTTGTATATACTAATAGATTAGAAAACGATTTTAAAATCGAGCTTTGAATTTAAAAGTAGTGTTGAAAGCGTTTTTGTGAAAGATTTTAAGTATTTACTACTAGTATAGAAACCTTTGTATTTTAAAGTGACTAATCATAGAAACGATTGTAAAAAACAATATATCACCAAAATCCACATTCGACGACGTGAATTAAAACCATAAAAATCGATATCAAATCCATCAAATGGATATTCCCAAAAATCCAGAAAAGAAGTCATCAAAGTCAATAATAAACGACAACAACTAATCGAATCAACAAAAATCGATAAGAAAATGGAAATTCGTGCAAAATAGGCAAAATGGGCAAAAACCAACAGGACCAGACGTCTGGTTGGATTGGCCAGACGTCTGACCTGGGGTTCTGCCTTTTTCTATTTCTCCTTTTCTGTAAAATCTCCAGAACCCTAACCAGACGTCTGGTTCTTTTGTCTGCCATTTTATTTTCTAAGTTCGTTATATAATTTTTTCAGGGACCCCTACCAGACGTCTATGTTCTTCAACCAAACGTCTGGTCACCTGGACCAGGGCAGAATTTGCCTAGGCCAATGATGGCCAAATCGATTCGAAACCGATCGGACGAGCAACGAAGGCTAGGGAATTATGCCAAGCGACAACCCAGCCTTGTAGGCTCTACGATACACCTCAAACAACATGTCCAAACATCCAAGATAGGATTTTTAAAGATTTTGACTTCAAAACACCAAAATTTGGAAAATTCACCAAATCAATTCAAATCAAAAGCAAATGAACATGGAATAGATGTTAGAAATTCATACATAACAACTATCAAAGGTATAGACATAGATGTGAGTTCAAAAACTCACCTTTAAAACCAAAACAACAAGTGCGAAGCTTTAAAACAAAGGAAAGATCAACCACTCTTCAACTTCAACTCAAGAAGCTCCAATCTAAGCTCATAAGCAAATAATTCCTAAGTTAGGGTTTAGGAATTTCTGAAAATTGAAGAGAGATTGAGATGGAGAAGGTGAAGAGGATGCTTACCTAAGCTTCTCTTTGATTTCTAGAACTTGAATTTGAATTTCCTAGTAAACTAGGGCTTAGGAATATTGATTTCTTTTCTATTCCCCCATTTTCCTTTAACTTGAGTGTTAGGAAATAATAGAATGAATGAAGAGGAGTTGGAGGGGGAGTTAGGGTATTAGATGAGTTGGTGGGCTGAAACCCAAAGCCTAATAGAAAAATAGCAAAATTCTACTCAACTCCAAACATATCGATGTTTATACTCAAAAAAGTTGTAAATGTCATTTTGAACTCAATGGAAGTGGTCACGAGTCCGCATTCGACTGTCTATAAAAAGTAACATTTCATACTTTAAATTCAACAAACAATTCTATATTTAAACAAAACATTTAAATATATAATATTAAAATATGCGGGTTGTTACAGGTCGCACCTTCGATCGTGCACATTTCCTTTGATACCATTCTATTACTTTGTGATTTGATTGGATGCACATTGGATTATGGGAGTGTGCCTCGAGGTGGGCGGTAGTAGCTACTATGCATTACCACCAGTCCAGATCCGCAAAACGGTAGTATCCTACCCTGGGCATTGCCTCACGTGCCTTGTCACATGCCTTATCGCGCCTTCTACGAGTTTGGTTTGTATCGTACCTTATGGAGTGCTCCCTGATAGCCCACCGGTTTGGTGGAGTTTACAGTACATTATAGACTGCAGTATCTATATAAAATGTGTTAAGGGGGATATGGGTAACGTCTTAACGCTATTTTAATATTTTACTTTACTATAGACATTATCTATGTAGCGTATTGTAATATATATGTAAATAGTTCCACGGATCCTTAAGGGATGCAATGCCAACATCCTTTACGTTATATTGCATTTCATTTGGACATTTCATTTGAGTTGATTTACTTGCATAAGAATGTTAATCTTGACACGAGTGTTTTGTGTTTCGCTTTATGCTCGAGTCAGACTGAGTGTCAAAGCATTTGAGACTCACCTTTGGAGCTTGGAGCTTTGCTTGGAGATCTATCTTGTCTATTCAGCTTTTCAGTTATTTCTAATTGTTTATGTTCAGACTTGATATTTGGTTATGTATTAGAGATTCCTTTGTATTTGGATTTCTGTTGTATTTGCTTTAGACTCTGATGTTTATGTAGTAGCTTCATGAACTACTATTTATCCATTTCCACTGCTTATTGATTAAATCACTCCGTGTTTGTGATTCTTTGATTGATTTATTTACTGTATATGTTAAGTTTTGCCAATTATAAATTAACATTCTGTTGTTTTGAGCAATTCAAGTCTTACATGTGTGGATGATTATCTATTTGAATGGTTCGAAATAGCAGGTCGTTACAACCACATGCAGGCGGAGGCGACCGGAGTGGCTCGAGTGGGCATGGATGTGGGCGCTCTGTGAGGAGAGGTCGGCGGTGTGTCCTGATGGTCGTGAAAGTAGGCGAGGCGGCGGCGAAAATTCAAAGAAGAGTGGCGGCTATGAACGTTGGCTTGGGTCCGAGCTTATGATCGCGTGCAAGGGTTTGAGAGAGAGGTAGGTAAATTACAGTATTGTCCCTTGTCTTTTTTATTTTTTATTTTCATATGTTCTAATGCACATAACATTTTCTTACGGCTTGGATTCATGCGCGGTTTTCTCCATTGCAATCGTACTGAAATTTCGGACGACATGGAACTGGTTTGGTCGAATTTTGAGACTATTAGAATTTTGGGCTTTATTTGGATTTTTATTCAATGAAAAATCAAAAGTGAGTGATTTAACCCACTCACGAATACTAAACCATTTTATGTTGGTTTAATTAAATTTATGATGTGATTAGAAATTGATTGATTGCTGTTTGGTATATTTAAATTGTCATTCGAGTTTAATTTGAATTTATATTGAATTTAGTTGCCATTTAATTTAATATTGAATTTAAATTGTTAATTGAATACCTGATAATGATAACCAGTTTATTTGTTGTGATTTATTAGCTGATTTGAATGACGATTGTAATGGATGCTTGATTGTTGACATTTTGGATGATTGGATATTATATTTATTTTATATGTTGTTATCACACTACAAGTTCCCTTAGTTATTGTTAGGAAAATCACTATGGGTTGAAATGATACATACCCGAATGATCTTATAGATTAGGGAAAAATCGTTATGAGTTGAAATAATAAACTCGAGCGATTTTATGGATTTTGAATTTTATTCAGGATTGCGGGTTGAAATGATATATACCTGTAAATTTAAATTATTACGGGTTGAAATGATATATATCTGTATCACTTGACCATAGGGTAGAAAATTATATACAGACACCGGATTAGTTAAATTAAGTGATTTTTAAATCTTCAAATTTTGAATCCAATTAAATGATATTATGAAATAAAATTTGATTTATATGAACTGAATTATTTCCAAATCCAAGCTTTTAAAATGTTGGAATTGAAAT
This sequence comes from Allium fistulosum, assembly GCA_030737815.1. Taxonomy (NCBI): domain Eukaryota; kingdom Viridiplantae; phylum Streptophyta; class Magnoliopsida; order Asparagales; family Amaryllidaceae; genus Allium; species Allium fistulosum. The sequence goes on from CM060904.1 coordinate 1,138,364,716, forward strand.
TTGTTTAAATGAATTGTTTAAAGAATTTAAATTGAAATTTTAAAGTTGAATTTTGAAATATAAATGAAATTTATCAAATTTGAGTTATTGTAAACGTTTGAATATTTAAACTTTGGAATCTATTAAATTTGAAGTGGTTTAGATTTGTAGTTCAAACATGGATTTGAAATTGATGTAAATTGAATGGTTTTAATGAGAATTTGAATTGAAATATTAAAATTGAGTTTGTAGATTTGAAATCTGATATGATCCCGGATTGTTGAAATGAAAGAAACAGTTTGATTGAATATTATTTTCAAATTAATTATTTTAATATAAACTGTTTAAAAATCTATTATTTTAAAATTTAGTTTATTTAGATTTTCAAACTATTTACTATATAAACCATTTTATATTAAACTATTTTAACTTTTTTAAAATCCTTAAACTATTAAACTATTTTAAACTCTTAAAACTATTTAAACTATTATAAACTATTTCTAGTACATCAACTTTTAATATATATATATATATATATAACCGATTTTAATATATAAACTATTTCTAAAATATATACTATTTTAATCTATAACCTATTTTTGAACATATAAACTATTTTTAATGTATACCTATTCCAATATATAACTACTTTCAATATTCAAATTGTTTAAAGCAGAACTATTATGATTTAGATTAAATTGATTTAAATGCGAATATTTCTGATATGATGGTTAACCTATTTTGTGGTTATGATTTTGAAAAATGAATATGATTTAAAGTGAATAATGATTTCGAAAGTGAATATGATTTTGAAAGTGATATGATTTTTTGAAGTTAATATGATATATTGATATCAATTATGCATCGTTTTTGGAAATTAAAGGAACCAACCGGTGGGAAATAAGCGTTTGGTTGTTAAAGAGACCGGGATCAGATATTGCCATACTCTTTGCCAATACCGAAAACCACTTTAACAACTATGCACGTGGTGGAGAGTCCAAAATGAAGTAGGATGGTTGGCGAACGTTACTGTATGAGGTATGAACGTAGCCCTGACCCCCTCGGATTGGCTTGATATGACTAAAACATAAGCCACGCCGGGCCAAGTGGGGTCGTACCCCCGATCGGGCACATTTCTTCGATACCATATTTATTACTTTGTGATTGATTTGGTGGCCACCCCTCGATTTTGACTATGGGACGTGTCTCGATGTGGGCGGTAGTAGCTGCTATGCATTACCACCGGTCCAGATTCGAAAAACGGTAGTATCCTACCCTGGGCATTGCCTCGCATGCCTTGTCATATGCCTTATCGAGCCTATTACGAGTTTGGTTTGTGTCGTACCTATGGAGTGCTCCCTGATAGCCCACCAGTTTACGATGGAATTTACAGTACTGTATAGACTACGACATTTATATAAAAATGTGTTAAGGAGGATATGGGTAATGCCTTAACACTATTTTAATACTTTACTTTACTGTAGACATATTGTAATAGTGTATTGTACTACGTATGTAGATAGTTTAACGGATCCTTAGGAGATGGAATACCGAACATCTCTAAATTTATTGCACGCACGTTAGACACTGGATAGGAGATGTAAAATCCAACATTGAAGACCTTTTAGTTCTGACTCATATTTACTTATTTTGAAGCCGTTACACTCATATTTACTTATTTTGATTTAACTTACATAAGATCTTTTAGTTCTGACTCAAGTGTTTTGTTTTTTCATTACGCTCGAGTCAGCCTGAGCATTTCAGCATTGAAGACCATTTTATCCTGGAGGACAAAGACGAAGATTTTGTATATTATTTCTATTCATTATATTTATTCCACTGCATCATGTTGTTCCGCTGCATTATTTATTCATTCATGCTGTATGTATAACTATGATCTGTACCTTAAAAGTGTAATCAAATATTCTTTGTAAAATAGCTTCATGAACTATTTATTTGATTATTATATTTTCTCATTCCGCTGTTAGATTCTGTGTTTGTTTTTTCCTTTCTTTTCTCTTATTTTCTTATTTACCTCGTTAACAATCCTTCCTTTTGAATGGTTTGAGTTTACATGTGCGGTTTATTATCGATTTAAACCGTCCAAAAAAGTGGGTTGTTACAATTGATGTGCTTTCATGACATCTTTTGTGTTTATGTGCTTTCAGGCCACCTTTTGAGCTGACGTGCTTTCATACCATTATTGAGTTGATGTGCTTACAGGCAATCTTTGAGTTGACATGCTTTCATGTTGTCTTTGAGTTGACGTGCTTTCATATTGTCCTTGTGCTGGCATGTTTTTGTTTCACCACGTATTGCAACCTTTGTGATTTGACCAAAAATGGTTAATCACCATATAATCCATGTTTGCCTATGAAGGGCATGATTTTGTGTTATGACATGGTAATTTTTATTAATGACGATTCCATTTGCTTTATTTTGTTTTTGGCATATTTTTTGGTTGCAACTATATTGCTGTTTTAACTTGTTTGATGTTGGCATATTTAATATAAATATGACTATATTGCTCGAGATTCATGTATGCATTATTACTATTATGAACTCACCCTTTTGAATTAGATATAGCCTGACCCGTTTATTATTTTTATAATATTCGGGTCAGATCGAGACATTATAGGTTTGGGAGACTCATTGAACTTGGATGTTGGGCTAGATCTTGGGATATATATATATATATATATATATATATTCAGTCATATCATTATGTATTAGTCCGTTTATATATAGGTTGTGTGAAATTTGTATGAGTTAGTGAAGCTATCGATGTATATTCTATTGGAACTTACCTAGTACATTATAATTGTATAGATTTATATATGTAGGTGTAGTGTTTCCATTTCTAGACACATTTTATAAATATATAATTTGAGATGCATTATATTTTCCGCTATGATTGGTAACCCTATGTTTTATGTTGTATTATATATTGTTCTATGCTAAAATTAGCTAGCGTATTTATTGCTTTGTGCTGATACCATACGCGTCATTTGTAGATATTTGAGGTAAGAAAAACGTGTTAGTGTTAGCCCAAAGGAATATTTGTAGATGGTCGCTCCTAACCAGCCTTATTCTCCGTATTACCAGACAATATTACTATGTAATATTCTTTGGTAGTATGGGTATAGAGGTGGGGTGTTACAACTTGGTATCAAAGCACGTTCAGAACAATATAGAATATGCATGATATGAGTCTTTGCCTTAGAGTGACTTAAAGTCCTCGTTTCCATTAGGCGCATGATAGTTATGCTATATCAAAAGTGCTAATAGGAGTATACCCCAATGATTATTAGGGTAATCATCTGGGAACGTACTTGTTAATTTCCTATTATATATTACCCATATTCTTTCCCATTTTGTACGTCCATCTATATCAGAGTTGGAAGTTGTTGATGGAAGTAGCTCGGTTAAGGAAGCTATAAAGGACCCTAATAAAAATTTTGCATTGAATACTTCACAACCCTAAGTTATGATAAAGCGAGTTTGTATAGAAGGATCCGGTAGTGATCAAAGTGCGTAGTGGAAACTAGAATATAGATTTCCACTGAAGGCGTTTGGTTGCATATTTGTTTGTTTGATGTATGCATGGTTGTATTAATGTTTGTTGTTTTTATTTGGATTAGTCTAGAATGCGAGAGTTGAGTATGAGTTATCGCTCAAAATATATAAACCAAGTTGAATCTGGATAAACCTAGTTATTAATAAAAGCCAGCGGTTTCTACAAAATAAAACCACCGTAGGGATAATAAATCTATTTAAGAAAATTAATGGTAACAAAATATATGTTTTACAATTAAAATGTAGAATTATAAGCATATATATATATATATAATAAATAAAATGAAACATAATTAGTTAGAGGCTTGCTTGTTTTGTGAATAGTTGATTGTGGTGTGATGGATTGCATCGTTGTTGCTGGTTGATAAATTGATTATATATAAAATTTCAAAAATGAATACTTCCGTACAAGCAAGCATATGAGTTAATAAAATATGAAAAAAGAAATTGTAAAGTAACTGAAATTATTTTAATAGTTTATTATAGTGTTTATTTGTTCGTTGAGTGTTTTAAGGATTCTGATTGATACATCCGATCAGCATTATCGATAGGGATTCCTAAACGCTTATACGAGGCATTTAAATAATATATTATTATTTTAGTAAATGAAAATGTTATTTTTGTAAATTTAAATAATTTTGAAACAACGTTTGCAGCCATTGGGTTTAGTTAAAATTTGAGATTAATGATGAGGCAATGTTGATATATTACACTAGACAGTCAATATGCGGTCAATTAGTGAAACGAATCGCTAAAATGTATGGCACGACAACGTTGTATATTTTAAAATAAATTAATTTATGAATTGTTGTATGTAAATATTTTATTAAGTTTGAACCAAACAAAATTCTTTAACAATGTTTAAATATTTAAGGATATAAAATAGATTAGATTCTAGGTAAAGACAAATTTTCTATAAAAAAGCCAACCAGAAAGTATAAATAAAAACATCCTCTACGTATTTTTATGAATTCAAATTGTACGTTTGTAATCATACCTTTTCAAAAAGAACTTACACCATATAACTTAGAATGTATCAACGTTAAAATCCGAAGATATATTTGTGGATCATACATTTCAAACATAATCGGTCTACATCTATCTAGTGATAGAATAAATATGTAGAGACAGAAGTAAGCCTGCTAAGTGCATGATGAAAACATGATCTTAAAATCGTTTAAGGCATCGCATTTAAATTTTCCCCATAAGCATCTTCATTGAATGTCAATGTGCAAGTATAACATAACATTATTGTTACAATCCAACAAATATAAATGAAATTTCAAGCCACATATTTCGATTCAAATTGTATAATCATAAATCTAAAATTATTAAAAAGAAAATAAAAGTTTTTACCTTATTTCATTACAATATATAAAAGTGAAGAAGTTCAATTAATTAGTAGTTTACAAAAAAAAGAAGTGTCTTGAATAAAAGAAGATTTGTTTTAATAATAAATCTCAAACCATTAATCCGATCTGGAGATTTTAAATCCTATGAAAGATAAGTCTTTGAAGAATAATTTTTCTTTTGAATGCAATGCAAAATAGAAGGTTTATTAAGTTTAAAAGTCGAATTATTATGTAATATTATCGTTTCCTTGAAAATGTAATAAGTCAAAACCACGCGAGGTTCATTCAACCATAACTTTGGAATGGTTAGTTCGATTTAACAATCTTGCACTTTCTGAAAAGCTAATAACAAAAGGAACAACTTTTGTTTTAAGCATATTACGAAAATGAAATTCTAAATAGAACTTCACTAACATTTGAATCAAGCCTAGATCCATGCTTTTCTTACAAAAATGATATTTTGAAGGCATTAAGGGCCAAGGGTAGGTTCGGCTATACGTAGAAAGGGTTCGGCCATGGTGGTGAAGAGGGGTTTTTTGAGCTTGTTTTGGCAAGGTGGAGGTGTAGGAAAGAAGTAAGATGTTTAAACAAATATTTTCATGAATTAAAAGTAGAAAAGAATTGATTTTAAATCATTTGAAAAACCAAGGAATCCGTTGTAGAGTTTATGAATAAGATGGAGTTTTTAAAATAAGAATGGAAATAAGAATATAAGAAAGAGAAATGAGTAAATCTCTTTTATATAAAATGCATTAAGTAGATTACTAAAATACCCTTTGATGCTCTAACCTCTATGAATTAAATGCCGCCTCATCTTGTTCCAACATGCATTTAATTCTTGCTCCCCCTCCTTTTCTTTGATCCAACATGAAATTAATACCTTAGTACTTATGTTTTATAATGTTTAAGCGATGTAATATTTACTTTTTAACATCTTTTCAATGCTTAATTTTTATTTTAAACTTTTATATTTACTTAAGTAAACACATTTTACCATATGATCTTACTAACCATGCTTATGTTATTTAAAAATGTATGTGTATATGTGCACTAAAATGTTTACAATATTTCCGATAACTTTTAGACGATGAAAAGTCGAAAAGTCGAAAATTCAAAAAACGATTTCCGGTCACATTTTCAATTTTTCTTCAAATTAAATATTTTCGTAAACAAATTTTGAAAACCATTTTACCATCACTATTTATTATTTAAAAGATTTGTATTTTAATTATAAAATCTATTATTTAAATATTTAAAATTAATTAAATATTCGCAAATCAAAGCGGTGAAATTCCGGGTCGTTACACTCTCCCCCCTTAAAAGAATTTCGTCCCAGAAATTTTACCGCAGGCCTAACCCGAAAAAAAAACTATTCTAAAATTATATAACACTATTCAAATGTAACTCTTCATGCAAAAACTAGTATGAAATAAATCTACATGCAACCAAAGCAATATAACAGGCATATGCAACAAAATACAGAGAATATTCTGTAATAAATGCTATGCATCCAATATTTTTAAAAGAAAATTTTAAAACTAAATGCCCGGATTTTATGTTCGAAATATTTTCAAAATTTCTTCAAAGTTAAATATATCAAAATAAAAATCAATAATTACAAGGAGAGGGCTCTCCCTTTCGAAGCATCGTATAACTCTAGAATCAAAACAACATGGAGCATCCCGTGGTATTCTGGTTCCTTCTAAAACAACAACTAGAGTAAAGATATATACATAGAAAGTCTCCCAAATTGGAAAAACCCCAATTACCTAAATTTAATCACAACAAAACATTTGAAATACCATTTCAAAAATATCATTTTCAAACGTTCTGAAATAATAAAACTTTATCAAAATGAATTCAAAATAATGATTTTGTTATTTCTTTCACAACTTCTTTCTCAAAATTACTTTTTGAAAAGTATCGGGGTATAAGCCGTAATAAACAACAACTCAAAAACCTTGGTTTATAAATTCAAACTTTATAAACTATGGTATATAAAATCACACAACTAATCAATCAAACCTCGTAAAAGAATAAACTAACGCTAAACATTGTAACGACCCGATATTTTCAGCCATTCGCATCCATACAGGTTGGATTTGAATTGCTCAAAATATCATATTGTTAATTTAAATTGGCAAAACTCAGCATATACAGTAAATAAAATAATCACAGATCACAGACACAGAGTAATATAACAATAATGCAGCGAAAACAAAAGAATAGTAGTTCATAAAGCTACTATATATAACAGAGTTAAACAAGATACAACAGAAGTCTCGAATACAGTAGATATCTCAATACAATAGTCAAATACAAGATCTGAATACATCACTGGAATCAACTGGATAACTGATAGTAGAATCGATAGATAGCTGGATCTCCAAGCGAAGCTCCAACTCCAAAGGTGAGTCTCAAACACTGGTACACTCAGTCTTACCCGAGCATAAAGAAAAACACAAAACACTCGAGTTAGGATTAACATTCTAATATCAATAAATCTAACTCAAGTGAAATAACGACTGAAATACGAGTAACTCAAAGGATGTTTGGGATGACCATCCTCTAAGGATCCGTTAAACTATCTACTATGTAATAGTGTACGCTAAGTAGATAATGTCTAATCAGTAAAGTACGATATCAAAATAGCATTAAGTCATGGCCCATTCCACCCTTAACACATTTTTACCATGTCATAGTCTATACAGCACCGTAAGCCCCACCGTAAACTAGTGGTTATCAGAGGGTACCCCATAGGTATAACACAAAACAAATCGTAATGGTCACGAATATTATAATCGGTATGACAAGGTACATGAGGCGATACCAACTAGGATACTAGTAGTTGCGTGATCCAGACTGATGTTGAGCATAGCAGCTACTACCTCAACACCGCGAAACACCACTCCCAAATCAAAGGGGTGCACCCAAATCGAATCACAAAAGTAATAGATATGGTATCGAAGAAGTGTGTCCGCTAGAGGTGGCGAACCTCAATGGCCCAGCGCGACTCCTGTTTTAGTCATGCCAGGGGTAATCCAATATCGTTCTCTTTCTTCGGTCAACGCGTTCACCAAACCATCCACTTCATTCTTTATCAACACTCTGCGTATATTAGTTATTAAAGTGGTTTTCGGTATCGACAGAGAGTATGTCCATATCCGATCTCGGTCTCTTTAATAACTACGTATTAATTACACCGATGGTCATTTAGTAAACTTTCAAAATAGTTTATATTTCAAACCGAAATATCATTGCCATTTCAAAACCATATCCATACGATATCATTTTCACTTCAAATAAATCCATTTCCAAAATCATATCACTTTCCAAAGTTATATCGCTTTCGAAATCGTAAGTCTTTTAAAATCAAAACACTTTGGAAATCAAAACCTTGAAATTCATAACACTTTGAAACTATAGTTTGAAATCATAATATTTTGGAATTCATAACACTTTCCTCTTAACAGTTTAGATATTAAAATTAGTGTATATAATAAAATAGTTTATAAAATAAAAATAGTTTGTATAAAATAGTTATAAGTTAAAATAGTTTATAATAAAATAATATATATTGAAAATGATTTATATAAAATAGTTTATATTAAAATAATTTTTACAGTAAAATATAAATAGTTCTAGATATAGTTTAAAAATACTTTATACAATAAAATAGCTTCCACAAATTCACAAATCGATTCAACTCAACCCGGATTCCAAAATTCAAATTTAATCAAATCTCAAATCATCAATTTCAATTCGATTCAGTTTTTAAATAGACCATTTAAAATTATCAATTTCAAATATATTTGAACCACAAAATAAACAATTAAATTTCAATATATTTCAAAGCTTTAAATATTCCACATTTCGAAAACTAAATTTGATAATTCCATTTATATCTAAATTTAATTTCATTACATTTAGTTTCTGAGATATTTCTTTAATCATTTCAATACATTTAAATACAACTTCAATTTACAAATTTATATAAACAAAATATCCCTTTTAAATTTATATAAGTTTGAAATATTCATTTTAAGCCACTTTTTAATCAAATTCAAGTTATAAAACATATCTTAAGATTTCAAATTTAATAGATTTCGAATCAAACTTATTTAAGTTTAATTATTAAATAATTAAGAATTCCAAATCAATTTCAAATTTATCTTTCAACATGAAACATTATAAACTCTATATTTGAAAATATAAATTTTAAATAAATACTCAAAACATATTTTTATATTGATTCAAATCAACTTTAATAAATCTTTAAAATCAATATTTATTAAAACCATATATTTCTTTTCAAAACAATAGAAATCATTTTTCAAAATATTTATATATAGACCAATGGTGTCTGTATATAATTTTCTATCCTATGGTCAAGTGATACAGATATTTATCATTTCAATCCGTAGTTTAAATTATATTTGGGTATATATCTTTTCAACCCGAAATCCCAAATTCAATTCAATTGAAAATCGCTTGGGTTTATCATTTCAACCATAACGATTTTCTCCTATTCTACAGATCATCCGGGTATGTATCATTTCAACCCATAGTGAATTCTATACTAATAGGGAACTTGTAGAGTGATAACAGATATGATAATAATATAACAACGGTAACAGGCATATATCATCAGTATAAATAACAGATAAGGGTGTCAGATGTCACAGGTGAACAGATATAGATGATGGCATATATATATATCAATATAAATAACAGATAATGGTGTCAGGTGTCATAGGTGAACAGATACAGATGATGGCATAGATATATCAATATAAATAATAGATAATGGTGTCATGTGTCACAGGTGAACATATACAGATGATGGCATAGATACAGCAATATAAATAACTAACAGCAGCATATTTCAATTGTCGTTTCAATTGAAATCAAATTTAATAAATATAAGAACATTAATCGTGAGTAATTGCTCACCTTCCGAGGTTAGAGATATAGACAATGAAGTGAGCTACGAACTGGATCATGATCTAGACAATCGAACAAATCCAACAACAGTCTCAAAGCGAAGTAAGCTGAAAGTGGATTTGATGGGCAAAGCTGAAAGATAGGGATTGAAGGAAACGAATCAGAATCTAGATAGATACAACAATGATAGATATTTATTATTATTATTTCCATGAAATCGATATTTAATTTAAAACAAATAATTAAAATTAATCATCATATATATACATAAGATTGAAATAAATACTTGTATATTATATTAACCCATATTTCAAATCAATATCCAAACACAATCCAAATTTTAAATCTTTAAAAAAAGTAACCTTATATATATATATATATATTTTAAAAAAAATCAAACATAAAATTAAAATAATATATATATATATATATATTCAATCAATATTGTAACGACCCATATTTTTACGGATCGAAACATCGTAAAACAGTTGTCATTAAGTCGCATTGTTGATAAGTCGTATGGTGGCTTAGGTTGTGGGGTAGGATTAGGTCGGAGGAGCGACTTATAGAAGTTGGCGACTTATAGTAGTTAGCGACCTATTAGACTGGACGAGGTAAGGACTTAGGTCGTATAGCAGTTAGGTCGCGTAGTGGTTTAGGTCGTATGTTAGTTTGTAGCGACCTATAGGATTTGACCGACCTAAGGAGTAGACGACCTAAGGGTTAGCGACTTATGAGGTAGACGACTTAAGAGTTTAGACGACCTAAGGAGTTAGGTCGTGTGATAGTTAGGTCATGTTATAGTTTAGGTCATTCGAGCGACTTAAGGGTAATGGGATAAGTCGTTAAGGTTTAGGTCGTGAGACCCTGTGTCTGGGATAGGTCGTAGACGACTTAAGGATGAGAGCGACTTATAGGATTGGCGACCTAAGAGTTGGCGACCTAGTGGTTAGCGACCTAAGAGCTAACGGTATAAGAGAGTTAGCGAGTTAGCGTAGTTAGGTCGTGAGCGACCTAAGGTGTTAAGTCGTATCCTAGCTAAGAGTTAGGTCGTGAGCTCCTGTGTTGAGTTAGGTCGTAGGCGACCTAAGTTAGTTAGGTCGTGAGCTTCTGTGTGTGATAGGTCGCATGGATGCGCATTCGTTAGGTCGTAGGTCGCATGGATGTGCATTCGTTAGGTCGTAGGTCGCATGGATGCGCTGATCTGCTAAGTCGTTAGGTCGTAGGTCGTAGAGGCGCATCTGTTAGGTCGTGGGTTTTTAGGTCGTGGGTTGTTAGGTGGGAGGGTTTTTAGGTCGTGGGGTTTTTAGGTCATGGACGACTTAGGAGCGAACGACCTAAGGAAATCAGCTATAAATAGGAGGGTTTTTCTTCATTTTTGGGATCCGGATTTTGAAGCGACAAAGTGCTGCCATTTTGAGAGCTCGAGTTCTACACTTCTTCACTTCTTTTCTACACTCTAATCTTGTGATTCCTTCCATCCAAATCGAAGATCCAAGAGCTTAGATTGAAGATCTTCATCCATCGAAGAGAGATTTCATCGTTGGAAGCGGATTGGTGATAGATCGAGTTAGATCCTTTGCTGTCCAGATCTGAAGTCTGTTGCTTTTGAGGTGTTTAGGTGATTTGGTGAGTGATGATTATCTCTCACACGGATTCAAAGGAGTATATCGGATCGTTGGCTTGATTTTGTGTTAAAGTAGTGGTTTCCATGCATTTCCGTAAACCTAAGTGTAGATCCATTGATCATGATAATTTGACATCCATTTTACTATATGTTAACCTATGCAAGTTCATTCATCAAGATTATAGAGATATTGCTCATGTTTTCATGCTTGTTAGACTTTAGACTCTTTATTTACGAAATTGCCATTATTGTTATAATTGTCTATTTTGATCATATTTGAATGCTTGATTACTTGGATTAATGTTTGACTTGATTGATTGCTATGAATTAGATGATTGATGATTTGATTTAGACCGAAGATGATTCAAAAGCTAAGGGAAAGGCTCTTGAATTGGAAAAGCTGCTTGTGGCATATGTGGTGGATGAGGAAGCTCATATGGATAGATTTGATGATGATGTTGAGATGAGGCTTTGCTGTGATGATGATGAGGCGAAGCATGATATGAGATAGCCTTGGTCTAATCCAGACGGGATCATTCCAAGCATGTTGATAACTCGGTGAAATTGTTTGAGTTGAGGATAATGGTTTGCTCGAGAGGCGCTTGAGCTAGTATGGAAATAGTCGTCGAGGAGGATGGCTAGAAGGCTGAGATCTCATCGTTGTTGAAGGTTCTAGCATGCTCAAAGCAAGAGTACGTTGGGCAGATTCGATAGTCCCTGAATGCTACTGATTGGTAGTCAAGTACTCTGGGCAGATTCGATAGTCCTAGGCACCGGTCACGATGACGTGCAGAGTTATGTCTAGAACCGGGGTTTCCATTAGCCCTTGACGGACAGATGAAAGAATGAGCCGGTCATTCAATTAACGATGATATCGAAGCAACGATAACAGTGATAGCCAGAGTCATGGATGTTTGGTTGTATCGTCATTCGGTCTCAAGAGCGGTATTTTCTGGGTGCTTATCTGATCTTGGTTTAGGCCTTGGGGGTTTGTACTTGGAAAACATCGCCCTTGACTCGAGTGATAATCGCTTTACTTTAAATTGTATGCTTTGCTATGTTTGCTTCTGCTTAGTGTGTGTCTGGGGGCTATCACTGTAGAAAGAGGTGGAGTGGGAGGGTTGGATTCCTATTCCTTTTTCCTTTATGCTCTTTTGGTATGTTGTTAGTTAATTTACCGCTCACTAAGACTGTTGTCTGACTCAAGGCTTTATGTTTTTAACTCTTATTGCCTAGGGCTGTTCGTCCATTTTGGGATGGGCAGACTAGGTAGCAGGTGACAGGTGTTGTTCTTGCTTTCCACGATGTTGATGACGAAGACGAGCTGGAGTATTGTGTATTATTTTCTTACTATATGTACTGGATGTTCCACTGCTTGTATATTCTCTGAGTGATATGTAGTGAGGCTTGTTGTATTGACTATTCAAATGTCTGTATCCAACTATTATGAAGTTTTATTGATGAGATTCTATTCTGTGAAGCTTCACTATATATATATTCTATTGTATTTTGTCCATGCGCTGTGAGTAATACCGTAACAACCAGGATTTTTGTAATTTTAATTATCGTCAAAATGACGGTTTAATCTTGTTGACAATTGATATTGAGTTTTAAATCGTATGTAAAATTCTTTAATAAAATTGTTGTTCGTGGTTAGAGGTTTTAAATCAATTTGAAATTCATTTTCTTTTGATTTGTATAATTCTCTATCAAACATTATTAGTAGAGAAAATAATATGTGTGAATTTGTTATGCGGGCTTAGAATTTAAATTGGCCCATGTTTCTATTGATGCTGTGATAAATTGGGACCGCCCCTTTCCCTTTCTCAAAAAAAAAAGAAGCCGGCCTCGTTCAAATTAGGGTTTTGGTTTTTCGCCCCTTCGTTTTGCTCGATCGAATGAGAAATGGTGGCGGCTGGCTCCTTCGTTCCTATTCGTTAAATTAGGGTTGCGCATCGCGCTCCGGCGATCAGAGGGGGAAAGGGGTACGCTTTCGGCTGCAGATTGTTTTTTTGATGCTTCGAAAATAGGTGAGTGACCTTCCCTTCACTCACATCTAATTCTAGGCTATGCTCGGTAGTTCGATTTTGTTGCGATATTGATGGTTTCTTTGGCTTTTCAATTTCATATGGATTGATTGATGGCTTGTTCGTCACGGTTTCGAATTGCTTTCGTGACCGCCCTGGCTTGTTCTGATTTTTCTAGTGTTGATTCTGCTCTTTGTTCTCTTTGATTCCAGTCTGTTGTTCACGGCTTTGGATCGTATTTTGATATTACCTGATTTTGCGTTGACTTTGGTGCCATAGCTATGTTTGAACTGTAGCTTGACTTCGTCATTTTCTGTTGGCTTCGGCCACTTGATAAACTGCACTTAATAAATTTTGAAACTGTTTTGACTGCTTTGTGATGAATTTGGCTATGTCTTTGTGTATGTGTTGCTATTTTTGACATCTCCATCTTTGTTCGAAGCTGCTGTACATGTTTTTGTGGCAGTGTTCACTTGTGTTTCATTGTTGCACTTGTAGCATTACTCTGTCGTATCTGGTTGTGTCTGCACCCTGTTGCATTTCACCTGTGATAATTTGTGTAGTCTGGTACCACCTCTGATGCATTGGTGCTTTGAGTTGATGGCATTTGTTGAATTTGGTGCTCTCTTGAGTTTGCATTTCATTTCAGTTACAATGTTGTACTGTTAGTTACTTGCACTCTCATTGCTTCATGTTGCTTTATGCTTCCTATCTCAGTGCTGTTGACACTATGTACCCTGATGTTGTTTACTTTAGTGATCTTGTTCATGCATGAGTTGTGTCATTGGTGCATGACTTTGAGTTATTTTGCATTGCTGAGAAGTTCATGTGTACATGTACTTTGTATCATTGATGCTGTCCAGTCGATTCTCATGTTGACACTCTGGTCTGATCATTTGTAGCTTACATTGACTTTGTCTGCATCGACACTTGCAAATTCCATTGCTGAATGTTTCATATGAACTGCTCTCACTGTTATTTTTGTAGTTGATCAATTGATTCCTTCTAGCTTCACTGTGAACTTCACCTTTGTACACTTATGCTTGTTACTTGATCTGGTGGCATTGCTTTGGTATTCTTCACTACTGTATAGTCTGCATGGCATATACTTGTGTACTAATTTGGTTTGCATTTGAGTTGCATTGTCCACTGTTTTCAAGTCTTCACTTGTAGTATCATTTTGTTTGTATCATCACTTGGTTGTTGCAGCCCTATCAGATTTGACAGTTTTAATTGATATTTCGATTGTTGGATCGTTTGGTTGATTTGGTTTTCGTTTGGCCTTTGTAGTATCGACGTACGGTAGTGGCAAGGCAGGGCACGCGTGCGTGAACTGCAGCCACACCGAGATTTAATTTGATTCGATGCTTTCGTTTTCTATTCCTTTGAGCATTTGTGTATATCTGATTTTGGCGAGGCAGTACACGCGTGCGTGTACTGCAGCCAAAACGGTATTGGCATTTTATGGATATTTGATTATTATTGCTTCTGTGCACTAATAGCTGAGTTTGAATTAGACTGACCCGTGTATTATTTTCTTTTGAATGTAATACTCGGGTCAGACCCGAGTTATTTCAGGTTGTAGATTTTCTTCTTTGAGTTGCTGTTCAGGATATGAAGACTTTTCACATCTTCGAGAGTTGTCGGTGTCATTTTGTAGTAGTCGTGTCATTGTATAGAACGATATGTATTCATGTATATTAGTCGATAATGTACTTGTATATATAACTTCTAGAGTCGACAGTTGTAGTTGTACCATATGTATTGTGTCAACTATGTATTAACTGACATCAGTTATATATATATGAGACTTTTGTTATTATCTGTGTTCCGCATTTATATTATCTGTGTTATTGTTATATCTAATGTCCTAAACTATTATGAACCGTCGTAGTTCGTTTTATACTAGTATTGGATATATCGATGGGAGTAAATAAATAATAGATAAGAATAAAAAGTATATTCCACTCCTATCGAGATAACCAATATTAGTGTAAGGCCAATTACGGATGGTCGCTCCTATCCAGCCTTATTCTTCGTAATAATAGACAGTATTTCTTTTAATACTCTTTGTTATTATGAGCATAGAGGTGGGGCGTCACAGTTGGTATCAGAGCTTGGGGTTTATGGACATAATATAAAACATAACTTGGATGGAACATATGTTACAACTATTAGTCGATGTTTTATCTGTGATTTGAGTCAAAACTAAAGTTTTGAAATTTTGATGAAATTTTTAAATATCTTTATTTAAAAATAAGAGTGAAATTGTGTTTTGTTGTTTTGATTAAATTGTGTTCTGATGATTTGATTGATTTGTGTTCTGTTTATCAGAGTGCGCAGCGGAAACAGTGAATCTGTCTTCGCTGAGTACAACTGATAATCTTTTTGATTTAAAAATCAAAATACGAAATTGATATGTGATTTTTGTTGAAGTTTTCGCTGGCTTTCTTTTGTACTAATCATCTATTGATTAGATCTTGCTGTTTTGAATTATCTTCATTGAAGATACATTCGAATGATTTCTTTGTTCATTTGTAGTACGTGCAAAAATTTGAATTGCACGTTATTGCATTTATTTTACGTTGAACCGATGCTTGGTTATGAAACGTATTTTATTACCGTTATTTTTATAACGGGATTTTACACCAATGCTATATTTTGAAGCACGGTGTTTTGTGGCATTTTGATGAATGGAAATTCACTGATATTACATTTTGATGTAAATTATTTTGATGAGATTTTGACGTTTAAGAATTACTGTCACCTTGGCTTCAGTAACCGTCAACTTTTAAAAAGTGGATTTTCAAGCAGTTATTCTGCAATGCTGATTTGTAACCGTTTTTACGGTATTTTGAGAAGTACAATTTCCTTATCGAAATTGTTACTGATTTGCTGTTTTAATCACGTGGTTAGAAAATTGTTTTAAAAATGAAAATTGTTTTATAAAATCTTACAGTTTGCGATTTCAAAAGAATGAGAAAGCGATTTAAACGTTTCAGCAAAATCGAGGACTATGACCCCTTTCTTTTACTGATTCGCTTAATTCCGGACTTGTCCGTTTGAGAATGTAAAGTGTATTTTTACAAAATACACAATTTTTCACTTTCAAGGAAACGATGAAGAGATTTAAACGATTTAGCAAAAGTGCGGAGTATGGAACCACACTTTTACTATTTCGGTTAATTCCGGACTCGTTAATTGAATATCTGTTGTTTTGATGATTTTGATGAACTTTACACTTTCAAGGAAACGATGAAGAGAATCAAACGATTTAGTAAAACACGTGGTATGGGACATGTGCGTTTGCTATTTCGGTTAATTCCGGACTCGTTAATTGAAATATTTGATGCTTTCGTGTGCTTTCGAGCCACTATGTTGGACCTTCGGGTCATATGTTGGACCTTCGGGTCAAATACCAGTACTAGACCTTCGGGTCATATGTTGGACCTTCGGGTCATTTGTTGGGCGCCAAAAATTATGTTGAGTACTTGGTAGGCTTCGGCCATATGTTGTTGCACGTGCGGCGAATTAAAAACTCGCCATCTGATGGGATCGATCCAAGCTTTTATGTTGATTTTCTAGTCTTCTTAATTGATTTCTAGATATTTGTTGCATCCAATTATCTGCAGGTAATTGGATATTTGTTGATATGAGTTCTGATTATCGTTTTTGATAATCAGATATTTGTTGTTTCTAATTATCGCTTGTGATAATTAGATATTTGTTGATATGAGTTCTGATTATCGTTTTTGATAATCAGACATTTGTTGTTTCTAATTATCGCTTGTGATAATTAGATATTTGTTGATATGAGTTCTGATTATCGTTTTTGATAATCAGATATTTGTTGTTTCTAATTATCGCTTGTGATAATTAGATATTTGTTGATATGAGTTCTGATTATCGTTTTTGATAATCAGATATTTGTTGTTTCTAATTATCGCTTGTGATAATTAGATATTTGTTGATATGAGTTCTGATTATCGTTTTTGATAATCAGATATTTGTTGTTTCTAATTATCGCTTGTGATAATTAGATATTTGTTGATATGAGTTCTGATTATCGTTTTTGATAATCAGATATTTGTTGTTTCTAATTATCGCTTGTGATAATTAGATAATTGTTGATATGAGTTCTGATTATCGTTTTTGATAATCGGATATTTGTTGTTTTTAATTATCGCTTGAGATAATTAAATATTTGTTGATTTGAGATTTAATTATCGCCTGAGATAATTAAATATTTGTTGATTTGAGATTTAATTATCGTCTTTGATAATTAAATATTTGTTGATTTGAGATTTAATTATCGCTGTTAGATAATTAAATATTTGTTGATTTGAGATTTAATTATCGCTATTAGATAATTAAATATTTATTGATATGAGATTTAATTATCGCTTTTAATAATTAAATATTTGCTGGTTTGAGATTTAATTATCGCTTTTAATAATTGAATATTTGCTGAATTTGAAATTTGATTATCGTTTTTGATAATCGAATATTTGTTGAATTTGAAATTTGATTATCGTTTTAATAATTGAATATTTGTTGAATTTGAAATTTGATTATCGTTTTGATAATCGAATATTTGTTGAATTTGAAATTTGATTATCGTTTTTGATAATCGAATATTTGTTGAATTTGAAATTTGGTTATCGTTTTTGATAATCGAATATTTGTTGAATTTGAAATTTGGTTATCGTTTTTGATAATCGAATATTTGTTGAATTTGAAATTTGATTATCGATTGTGATAATCGAATATTTGTTGATTTGAGAAATTTGATTATCGCTTGTGATAATCGAATATTTGTTGATTTGAAATTTGATTATCGCTTTTGATAATTAAATATTTGCTGATTTGAGATAATTAGATAATTGATGTTTGCTGATTTTGTTGATAAGAGATTTTCTAGTCTCTAATTTAGTCTAGATTATGTTGATTTTATTAATTTGCTGTTTTCTATCTATCACTGTTGATAGTTAGAACTTGCTGATATGAAGTTTGTGTTTCCAGTTATTTGTTGAATAACTAGATGTTTGCAGTTTTGCGATTTGCGAATTTTGTTTTCTAATTATCTTTGTTGATGATTAGATTTTGCTGTTTTCTAACTTATCATATCGATAACTAGATATTGCTGCTTTGTGATTTTCTGTATTTTAATTATCTAGTTAATAATTGAATATTGCTGATAATTGCGTTTATCCAGTTTTGTTGTTCTCTGATTATCTTTTGATAGTTAGATTTTGTTGAGAATTGTGAATTTCTTTTATGAAATTAAAAGATTTCTTTGATGTTTGTGTTTTTGATCTTTATTTTTTTTCTAACTTAACCAGTTTATGTTAGAAGGATAATCGTTATAGACAGCTTTCATTATGAAAATTGCGGGGACGCAATTTTTATAAGGAGGGAAGTCTGTAACAACCAGGATTTTTGTAATTTTAATTATCGTCAAAATGACGGTTTAATCTTGTTGACAATTGATATTGAGTTTTAAATCGTATGTAAAATTCTTTAATAAAATTGTTGTTCATGGTTAGAGGTTTTAAATCAATTTGAAATTCATTTTCTTTTGATTTGTATAATTCTCTATCAAACATTATTAGTAGAGAAAATAATATGTGTGAATTTGTTATGCGGGCTTAGAATTTAAATTGGCCCATGTTTCTATTGATGCTGTGATAAATTGGGACCGCCCCTTTCCCTTTCTCAAAAAAAAAAGAAGCCGGCCTCGTTCAAATTAGGGTTTTGGTTTTTCGCCCCTTCGTTTTGCTCGATCGAATGAGAAATGGTGGCGGCTGGCTCCTTCGTTCCTATTCGTTAAATTAGGGTTGCGCATCGCGCTCCGGCGATCAGAGGGGGAAAGGGGTACGCTTTCGGCTGCAGATTGTTTTTTTGATGCTTCGAAAATAGGTGAGTGACCTTCCCTTCACTCACATCTAATTCTAGGCTATGCTCGGTAGTTCGATTTTGTTGCGATATTGATGGTTTCTTTGGCTTTTCAATTTCATATGGATTGATTGATGGCTTGTTCGTCACGGTTTCGAATTGCTTTCGTGACCGCCCTGGCTTGTTCTGATTTTTCTAGTGTTGATTCTGCTCTTTGTTCTCTTTGATTCCAGTCTGTTGTTCACGGCTTTGGATCGTATTTTGATATTACCTGATTTTGCGTTGACTTTGGTGCCATAGCTATGTTTGAACTGTAGCTTGACTTCGTCATTTTCTGTTGGCTTCGGCCACTTGATAAACTGCACTTAATAAATTTTGAAACTGTTTTGACTGCTTTGTGATGAATTTGGCTATGTCTTTGTGTATGTGTTGCTATTTTTGACATCTCCATCTTTGTTCGAAGCTGCTGTACATGTTTTTGTGGCAGTGTTCACTTGTGTTTCATTGTTGCACTTGTAGCATTACTCTGTCGTATCTGGTTGTGTCTGCACCCTGTTGCATTTCACCTGTGATAATTTGTGTAGTCTGGTACCACCTCTGATGCATTGGTGCTTTGAGTTGATGGCATTTGTTGAATTTGGTGCTCTCTTGAGTTTGCATTTCATTTCAGTTACAATGTTGTACTGTTAGTTACTTGCACTCTCATTGCTTCATGTTGCTTTATGCTTCCTATCTCAGTGCTGTTGACACTGTGTACCCTGATGTTGTTTACTTTAGTGATCTTGTTCATGCATGAGTTGTGTCATTGGTGCATGACTTTGAGTTATTTTGCATTGCTGAGAAGTTCATGTGTACATGTACTTTGTATCATTGATGCTGTCCAGTCGATTCTCATGTTGACACTCTGGTCTGATCATTTGTAGCTTACATTGACTTTGTCTGCATCGACACTTGCAAATTCCATTGCTGAATGTTTCATATGAACTGCTCCCACTGTTATTTTTGTAGTTGATCAATTGATTCCTTCTAGCTTCACTGTGAACTTCACCTTTGTACACTTATGCTTGTTACTTGATCTGGTGGCATTGCTTTGGTATTCTTCACTACTGTATAGTCTGCATGGCATATACTTGTGTACTAATTTGGTTTGCATTTGAGTTGCATTGTCCACTGTTTTCAAGTCTTCACTTGTAGTATCATTTTGTTTGTATCATCACTTGGTTGTTGCAGCCCTATCAGATTTGACAGTTTTAATTGATATTTCGATTGTTGGATCGTTTGGTTGATTTGGTTTTCGTTTGGCCTTTGTAGTATCGACGTACGGTAGTGGCAAGGCAGGGCACGCGTGCGTGAACTGCAGCCACACCGAGATTTAATTTGATTCGATGCTTTCGTTTTCTATTCCTTTGAGCATTTGTGTATATCTGATTTTGGCGAGGCAGTACACGCGTGCGTGTACTGCAGCCAAAACGGTATTGGCATTTTATGGATATTTGATTATTATTGCTTCTGTGCACTAATAGCTGAGTTTGAATTAGACTGACCCGTGTATTATTTTCTTTTGAATGTAATACTCGGGTCAGACCCGAGTTATTTCAGGTTGTAGATTTTCTTCTTTGAGTTGCTGTTCAGGATATGAAGACTTTTCACATCTTCGAGAGTTGTCGGTGTCATTTTGTAGTAGTCGTGTCATTGTATAGAACGATATGTATTCATGTATATTAGTCGATAATGTACTTGTATATATAACTTCTAGAGTCGACAGTTGTAGTTGTACCATATGTATTGTGTCAACTATGTATTAACTGACATCAGTTATATATATATGAGACTTTTGTTATTATCTGTGTTCCGCATTTATATTATCTGTGTTATTGTTATATCTAATGTCCTAAACTATTATGAACCGTCGTAGTTCGTTTTATACTAGTATTGGATATATCGATGGGAGTAAATAAATAATAGATAAGAATAAAAAGTATATTCCACTCCTATCGAGATAACCAATATTAGTGTAAGGCCAATTACGGATGGTCGCTCCTATCCAGCCTTATTCTTCGTAATAATAGACAGTATTTCTTTTAATACTCTTTGTTATTATGAGCATAGAGGTGGGGCGTCACAGTTGGTATCAGAGCTTGGGGTTTATGGACATAATATAAAACATAACTTGGATGGAACATATGTTACAACTATTAGTCGATGTTTTATCTGTGATTTGAGTCAAAACTAAAGTTTTGAAATTTTGATGAAATTTTTAAATATCTTTATTTAAAAATAAGAGTGAAATTGTGTTTTGTTGTTTTGATTAAATTGTGTTCTGATGATTTGATTGATTTGTGTTCTGTTTATCAGAGTGCGCAGCGGAAACAGTGAATCTGTCTTCGCTGAGTACAACTGATAATCTTTTTGATTTAAAAATCAAAATACGAAATTGATATGTGATTTTTGTTGAAGTTTTCGCTGGCTTTCTTTTGTACTAATCATCTATTGATTAGATCTTGCTGTTTTGAATTATCTTCATTGAAGATACATTCGAATGATTTCTTTGTTCATTTGTAGTACGTGCAAAAATTTGAATTGCACGTTATTGCATTTATTTTACGTTGAACCGATGCTTGGTTATGAAACGTATTTTATTACCGTTAATTTTATAACGGGATTTTACACCAATGCTATATTTTGAAGCACGGTGTTTTGTGGCATTTTGATGAATGGAAATTCACTGATATTACATTTTGATGTAAATTATTTTGATGAGATTTTGACGTTTAAGAATTACTGTCACCTTGGCTTCAGTAACCGTCAACTTTTAAAAAGTGGATTTTCAAGCAGTTATTCTGCAATGCTGATTTGTAACCGTTTTTACGGTATTTTGAGAAGTACAATTTCCTTATCGAAATTGTTACTGATTTGCTGTTTTAATCACGTGGTTAGAAAATTGTTTTAAAAATGAAAATTGTTTTATAAAATCTTACAGTTTGCGATTTCAAAAGAATGAGAAAGCGATTTAAACGTTTCAGCAAAATCGAGGACTATGACCCCTTTCTTTTACTGATTCGCTTAATTCCGGACTTGTCCGTTTGAGAATGTAAAGTGTATTTTTACAAAATACACAATTTTTCACTTTCAAGGAAACGATGAAGAGATTTAAACGATTTAGCAAAAGTGCGGAGTATGGAACCACACTTTTACTATTTCGGTTAATTCCGGACTCGTTAATTGAATATCTGTTGTTTTGATGATTTTGATGAACTTTACACTTTCAAGGAAACGATGAAGAGAATCAAACGATTTAGTAAAACACGTGGTATGGGACATGTGCGTTTGCTATTTCGGTTAATTCCGGACTCGTTAATTGAAATATTTGATGCTTTCGTGTGCTTTCGAGCCACTATGTTGGACCTTCGGGTCATATGTTGGACCTTCGGGTCAAATACCAGTACTAGACCTTCGGGTCATATGTTGGACCTTCGGGTCATTTGTTGGGCGCCAAAAATTATGTTGAGTACTTGGTAGGCTTCGGCCATATGTTGTTGCACGTGCGGCGAATTAAAAACTCGCCATCTGATGGGATCGATCCAAGCTTTTATGTTGATTTTCTAGTCTTCTTAATTGATTTCTAGATATTTGTTGCATCCAATTATCTGCAGGTAATTGGATATTTGTTGATATGAGTTCTGATTATCGTTTTTGATAATCAGATATTTGTTGTTTCTAATTATCGCTTGTGATAATTAGATATTTGTTGATATGAGTTCTGATTATCGTTTTTGATAATCAGACATTTGTTGTTTCTAATTATCGCTTGTGATAATTAGATATTTGTTGATATGAGTTCTGATTATCGTTTTTGATAATCAGATATTTGTTGTTTCTAATTATCGCTTGTGATAATTAGATATTTGTTGATATGAGTTCTGATTATCGTTTTTGATAATCAGATATTTGTTGTTTCTAATTATCGCTTGTGATAATTAGATATTTGTTGATATGAGTTCTGATTATCGTTTTTGATAATCAGATATTTGTTGTTTCTAATTATCGCTTGTGATAATTAGATATTTGTTGATATGAGTTCTGATTATCGTTTTTGATAATCAGATATTTGTTGTTTCTAATTATCGCTTGTGATAATTAGATAATTGTTGATATGAGTTCTGATTATCGTTTTTGATAATCGGATATTTGTTGTTTTTAATTATCGCTTGAGATAATTAAATATTTGTTGATTTGAGATTTAATTATCGCTTGAGATAATTAAATATTTGTTGATTTGAGATTTAATTATCGTCTTTGATAATTAAATATTTGTTGATTTGAGATTTAATTATCGCTGTTAGATAATTAAATATTTGTTGATTTGAGATTTAATTATCGCTATTAGATAATTAAATATTTATTGATATGAGATTTAATTATCGCTTTTAATAATTAAATATTTGCTGGTTTGAGATTTAATTATCGCTTTTAATAATTGAATATTTGCTGAATTTGAAATTTGATTATCGTTTTTGATAATCGAATATTTGTTGAATTTGAAATTTGATTATCGTTTTAATAATCGAATATTTGTTGAATTTGAAATTTGATTATCGTTTTGATAATCGAATATTTGTTGAATTTGAAATTTGATTATCGTTTTTGATAATCGAATATTTGTTGAATTTGAAATTTGGTTATCGTTTTTGATAATCGAATATTTGTTGAATTTGAAATTTGGTTATCGTTTTTGATAATCGAATATTTGTTGAATTTGAAATTTGATTATCGATTGTGATAATCGAATATTTGTTGATTTGAGAAATTTGATTATCGCTTGTGATAATCGAATATTTGTTGATTTGAAATTTGATTATCGCTTTTGATAATTAAATATTTGCTGATTTGAGATAATTAGATAATTGATGTTTGCTGATTTTGTTGATAAGAGATTTTCTAGTCTCTAATTTAGTCTAGATTATGTTGATTTTATTAATTTGCTGTTTTCTATCTATCACTGTTGATAGTTAGAACTTGCTGATATGAAGTTTGTGTTTCCAGTTATTTGTTGAATAACTAGATGTTTGCAGTTTTGCGATTTGCGAATTTTGTTTTCTAATTATCTTTGTTGATGATTAGATTTTGCTGTTTTCTAACTTATCATATCGATAACTAGATATTGCTGCTTTGTGATTTTCTGTATTTTAATTATCTAGTTAATAATTGAATATTGCTGATAATTGCGTTTATCCAGTTTTGTTGTTCTCTGATTATCTTTTGATAGTTAGATTTTGTTGAGAATTGTGAATTTCTTTTATGAAATTAAAAGATTTCTTTGATGTTTGTGTTTTTGATCTTTATTTTTTTTCTAACTTAACCAGTTTATGTTAGAAGGATAATCGTTATAGACAGCTTTCATTATGAAAATTGCGGGGACGCAATTTTTATAAGGAGGGAAGTCTGTAACAACCAGGATTTTTGTAATTTTAATTATCGTCAAAATGACGGTTTAATCTTGTTGACAATTGATATTGAGTTTTAAATCGTATGTAAAATTCTTTAATAAAATTGTTGTTCATGGTTAGAGGTTTTAAATCAATTTGAAATTCATTTTCTTTTGATTTGTATAATTCTCTATCAAACATTATTAGTAGAGAAAATAATATGTGTGAATTTGTTATGCGGGCTTAGAATTTAAATTGGCCCATGTTTCTATTGATGCTGTGATAAATTGGGACCGCCCCTTTCCCTTTCTCAAAAAAAAAAGAAGCCGGTCTCGTTCAAATTAGGGTTTTGGTTTTTCGCCCCTTCGTTTTGCTCGATCGAATGAGAAATGGTGGCGGCTGGCTCCTTCGTTCCTATTCGTTAAATTAGGGTTGCGCATCGCGCTCCGGCGATCAGAGGGGGAAAGGGGTACGCTTTCGGCTGCAGATTGTTTTTTTGATGCTTCGAAAATAGGTGAGTGACCTTCCCTTCACTCACATCTAATTCTAGGCTATGCTCGGTAGTTCGATTTTGTTGCGATATTGATGGTTTCTTTGGCTTTTCAATTTCATATGGATTGATTGATGGCTTGTTCGTCACGGTTTCGAATTGCTTTCGTGACCGCCCTGGCTTGTTCTGATTTTTCTAGTGTTGATTCTGCTCTTTGTTCTCTTTGATTCCAATCTGTTGTTCACGGCTTTGGATCGTATTTTGATATTACCTGATTTTGCGTTGACTTTGGTGCCATAGCTATGTTTGAACTGTAGCTTGACTTCGTCATTTTCTGTTGGCTTCGGCCACTTGATAAACTGCACTTAATAAATTTTGAAACTGTTTTGACTGCTTTGTGATGAATTTGGCTATGTCTTTGTGTATGTGTTGCTATTTTTGACATCTCCATCTTTGTTCGAAGCTGCTGTACATGTTTTTGTGGCAGTGTTCACTTGTGTTTCATTGTTGCACTTGTAGCATTACTCTGTCGTATCTGGTTGTGTCTGCACCCTGTTGCATTTCACCTGTGATAATTTGTGTAGTCTGGTACCACCTCTGATGCATTGGTGCTTTGAGTTGATGGCATTTGTTGAATTTGGTGCTCTCTTGAGTTTGCATTTCATTTCAGTTACAATGTTGTACTGTTAGTTACTTGCACTCTCATTGCTTCATGTTGCTTTATGCTTCCTATCTCAGTGCTGTTGACACTGTGTACCCTGATGTTGTTTACTTTAGTGATCTTGTTCATGCATGAGTTGTGTCATTGGTGCATGACTTTGAGTTATTTTGCATTGCTGAGAAGTTCATGTGTACATGTACTTTGTATCATTGATGCTGTCCAGTCGATTCTCATGTTGACACTCTGGTCTGATCATTTGTAGCTTACATTGACTTTGTCTGCATCGACACTTGCAAATTCCATTGCTGAATGTTTCATATGAACTGCTCCCACTGTTATTTTTGTAGTTGATCAATTGATTCCTTCTAGCTTCACTGTGAACTTCACCTTTGTACACTTATGCTTGTTACTTGATCTGGTGGCATTGCTTTGGTATTCTTCACTACTGTATAGTCTGCATGGCATATACTTGTGTACTAATTTGGTTTGCATTTGAGTTGCATTGTCCACTGTTTTCAAGTCTTCACTTGTAGTATCATTTTGTTTGTATCATCACTTGGTTGTTGCAGCCCTATCAGATTTGACAGTTTTAATTGATATTTCGATTGTTGGATCGTTTGGTTGATTTGGTTTTCGTTTGGCCTTTGTAGTATCGACGTACGGTAGTGGCAAGGCAGGGCACGCGTGCGTGAACTGCAGCCACATCGAGATTTAATTTGATTCGGTGCTTTCGTTTTCTATTCCTTTGAGCATTTGTGTATATCTGATTTTGGCGAGGCAGTACACGCGTGCGTGTACTGCAGCCAAAGGGTAAGGATGGCCAGAAGAAGCCGAAGGGCGAAGTGACCTGCTACAATTGTCAGCAGAAGGGCATTTCTCCAAGGATTGCAAGAATCCGAAAGTGCCAGTGAAGTGCCACAACTGTGACAAGCTGGGGCATGTTAAGAGGAATTTTCCAGAACCGCGGAAGGACAAGCAGATTGTGCAAGCTTATGCTTTGGGAGCTGTTCCATCGTATTCGAAAGCTCCTACCGTTGAAGAGAAAGGAAAGAGTGTAGTGGTTCAAGGTACTCTTTCCATATGCGGTGTTCCAGTTAGAGTGCTATTTGATACTGGGGCGTCGCATTCGTTTGTTTGTAGTGAACTTGTAGGCCGGTTAGGTTTGGAACCGGATATTGTTGATAGGCCATTGGTTGTGACTAATCCAGTTGGGGGTTTGTCTTGTTTGTGTATGTTATGCCGTGGTCTGATTGTATCGAGTCATGATTGCTCTTTTGTTTGTGATTGTTTTGTTCTGAACTTTGCGGGGTTCGGAATTATTTTGGGTATGGACTGGCTTAGGAAGTATGCGGCAAAGGTTGATTGTGAAAGGTTGGAGGTGATGGTCGAGAATGTGGAGGGGCGAAGGATTGTGATACGATGTAAGCATGAAGAAGGCGTCTTCATGAGCTTCATGTATTCGCTGGTTGTTCCACGGGATAGACTGTCATCGTTGCCAATCGCTAATGGATTTGAGGATGTCTTTGACGAGGTCAAAGGGTTACCGCTGCATAGAGAGATCGAGTTTCGTATAGATCTAGTTGAAGGAGCCAGACCTGTTGTGATGCCTCTTAGGCGGATGGCGCCTAAGGAACAGCAGGAGTTGAAGGTGCAGGTTGATGATCTTTTATAGAAAGGATTCATTCGGCATAGTGTGTCCGAATGGGGTGCACCGGTTGTGTTTGCAACCAAAGCGGATGGATCGTTGAGGTTGTGTGTGGATTATTGTGAACTGAATAAGGTGACTAAGAAGAACAAGTATCCATTGCCGAGAATTGATGACTTGTTTGATCAGCTTCACGAAGCTAAGGTGTTTTCTCAGATGGATTTGGCAACGGGATTTCACCAATTGAGAGTGGCTAAGGATAGTGTACCGAAAACTGCTTTTAGGACACCATCCGGTTTCTTTGAGTGGTTGGTAATGCCGTTTGGATTGACTAACGCGCCAGCATATTTTGTGGATCTTATGAATAGAGTATTCAGAGATCAGTTGAGTAAGTTCGTGCTAGTGTTCGTGGATGATATTCTGATTTATTCCAGAACTGAAGAAGAGCACACGACGCACTTACGTATTGTTTTGGAAATCTTACGGAAACATCAGCTGAAGGCTAAATTTTCGAAGTGTCACTTCTGGAAGAGTGAAGTGAGGTTCTTAGGCCATATTATCTCTGGAAATGGAATAGCGGTTGATCCCGCTAAGGTGGCAGCAATCCAGGATTGGGTTAGACCTAAGAATGCATCTGATGTGAGAAGTTTTCTTGGATTAGCAGGATACTATCGTCGATTTATCAAAGAATTCTCCAAGGTGGCTGCACCATTAACAGGATTGACGAAAAAGAACCAAGTGTTCAGATGGGAAGATAAGTGTGAGCAAGCTTTCAGAATCCTGAAAGAGCGATTGACAAGTGCTCCTGTTTTGACTATTCCAAGTGGGAATGATGAGATGGTGGTTTACACCGACGCATGTGGTACTGGACTTGGAGCAGTGCTGATGCAGAGGGATAAAGTTGTTGCGTATGCAAGTCGACAACTGAAGCCGCATAAAAGGAATTATCCGACTCATGATTTGGAGTTAGCGGCGATTGTTTTTGCTCTGAAGATGTGGAGACATTATCTATTGGGAGTTTGATTCGAGTTGTTTACAGATCATAAGTCGTTGAAGTATCTTTTCTCCCAAAAGGATTTGAATCTTCGGCAGCAACGATGGCTAGAGTTTTTGGCATCATATGATTTTGGTATAGCTTATACTCCGGGAAAGGGTAATGCAGTGGCAGATGCGTTAAGTCGAAGACATGCAGGATTGGGAGCCATGTTTTCAGAATGGAAGAATCTCGAGTATTTAGCTGGATTTGACTTCAGGCCCAGATGTGAATTGGAACCTGAGATGTTGGCAAACTTATCGATAAGACCGACTCTTGTGGAAAGAATTGGCGAGAGTCAAAAGAGAGATGATAAGATTGTCAAGGTTATCCGTGATTTGGAATCTGGATTGGACCCAGAAAAGGATAAAGGATTCGAGGTCGATCGAGAAGGTTGGCTTCGGAAACAAGGACGACTAGTTGTTCCCGATATAGATGAATTGAGAAGTGAAGTTCTGAAGGAAAGTCATCACTCGAAGCTGACAATTCATCCAGGTGGAAATAAGATGTATCGGGATATGAAGAGAGCTTATTACTGGGAAGGTATGAAGAAGGATGTTGGAAATTTTATTTCCAAGTGCATGAACTGCCAGTTGGTAAAAGCCGAACAGAAGAAGCCAAGTGGATTGCTTCAACCATTAGAAGTTCCTACATGGAAATGGGAGCAAATATCGATGGATTTTATTGATGGGCTACCTAGAACAAGAACGGGAAATGAAGGGATTTGGGTCATCGTTGATCGTTTGACTAAGAGTGCAAGATTTATTCCTGTTCGATCGACTAGGACTGCATCAAAGTTGGCAGAGTTGTATGTTAAGTGGATAGTTCGATTCCATGGTATTCCGAAGAGTATAGTGAGCGATCGAGATCCATTGTTCACTAGTGGATTTTGGAAGAGCTTTCAGGAAGTTTTGGGAACCGAGTTATGTTTGAGTACAGCTTATCATCCTCAAACAGATGGTCAGACCGAGAGAGTCAATCGAGTTTTGGAAGATCTCCTCAGAGCTTGTGTTTTGGATTTCGGAGGATCATGGGAAGATCACCTTCATTTGGTGGAATTTTCATATAACAACAGTTACCAGTCAAGCATTGGTATGGCACCGTTTGAGGCATTGTATGGAAGACCGTGTAACTCTCCGACATGTTGGTTAGAAACAGGAGAAAAGTTGATACTTGGGCCAGAAATGATTCGTCAGACTTCAGATTGTATAGAGATCATTCGGCGACGAATGAAGGTAGCCCAAGACCGTCAGAAAAGTTATGCCGATAAGCGTCGTAAGGATTTGGAGTTCGACGTAGGTGATATGGTTTTTGTGAAGATTTCTCCACTGAAGAATGTTATTCGATTCGGGAAGAAAGGAAAATTGACTCCGAGATTTTTTGGACCATTCCCGATCGTCGAGCGAATTGGAAAGCTCGCCTACAGATTGGAGTTACCAGAGAAGATGTCGGGTGTGCACAATGTTTTTCACGTATCGTATCTACGGAAGTATGTGCACGACTCGAATATAGTGGTTTCTGCTGATAGTTGTGAAGATTTCGAAGTTGATCCAGTCGATAAGAGACCTCGTAAGCCGCTTCATGTTGTGGAAACCGACACGAAACAGCTTAGGAGGAAGGTAGTTAAGTTGCTCAAGATACAATGGAGTGATGATGATAACGACTGTACGTGGGAGGTGGAAGAGAGGATGAAGGCAGCTCATCCTGAACTCTTCAAGGTATGGCCCTAAGGTGTCGTGTCATCTAACGACATTGTAACTTGTTCTATTTTTAGAATTCTGCATGCTAAGCTAGAATTGGATGCATGGTTTGTTGATTGCTATGGATGGTAGGCATGCAGAATAGTCTTTGATTGCTCTGTTTGTTTGGAATTTCGGGGGCGAAATTCCTAAGGAGGAGAGAATGTAACGACCTGTATTTTTACGGATCGAAACATCGTAAAACAGTTGTCATTAAGTCGCATTGTTGATAAGTCGTATGGTGGCTTAGGTCGTGGGGTAGGATTAGGTCGGAGGAGCGACTTATAGAAGTTGGCGACTTATAGCAGTTAGCGACCTAGTAGACTGGACGAGGTAAGGACTTAGGTCGTATAGCAGTTAGGTCGCGTAGTGGTTTAGGTCGTATGTTAGTTTGTAGCGACCTATAGGATTTGACCGACCTAAGGAGTAGACGACCTAAGGGTTAGCGACTTATGGGGTAGACGACTTAAGAGTTTAGACGACCTAAGGAGTTAGGTCGTGTGATAGTTAGGTCGTTCGAGCGACTTAAGGGTAATGGGATTAGTCGTTAAGGTTTAGGTCGTGAGACCCTGTGTCTGGGATAGGTCGTAGATGACTTAAGGATGGGAGCGACTTATAGGATTGGCGACCTAAGAGTTGGCGACCTAGTGGTTAGCGACCTAAGAGCTAACGGTATAAGAGAGTTAGCGAGTTAGCGTAGTTAGGTCGTGAGCGACCTAAGGTGTTAAGTCGTATCCTAGCTAAGAGTTAGGTCGTGAGCTCCTGTGTTGAGTTTGGTCGTAGGTGACCTAAGTTAGTTAGGTCGTGAGCTTCTGTGTGTGATAGGCCGCATGGATGCGCATTCGTTAGGTCGTAGGTCGCATGGATGCGCCGATCTGCTAAGTCGTTAGGTCGTAGGTCATAGAGGCGCATCTGTTAGGTCGTGGGTTTTTAGGTCGTGGGTTGTTAGGTCGGAGGGTTTTTAGGTCGTGGGGTTTTTAGGTCGTGGATGACTTAGGAGCGAACGACCTAAGGAAATCAGCTATAAATAGGAGGGTTTTTCTTCATTTTTGGGATTCGGATTTTGAAGCGACGAAGTGCTTCCATTTTGAGAGCTCGAGTTCTACACTTCTTCACTTCTTTTCTCCACTCTAATCTTGTGATTCCTTCCATCCAAATCGAAGATCAAATCGAAGATCCAAGAGCTTAGATTGAAGATCTTCATCCATCGAAGAGAGATTTCATCGTTTGAAGCGGATTGGTGATAGATCGAGTTAGATCCTTCGCTGTCCAGATCTGAAGTGTGTTGCTTTTGAGGTGTTTAGGTGATTTGGTGAGTGGTGATTATCTCTCACACGGATCCAAAGGAGTATTTCGGATCGTTGGCTTGATTTTGTGTTAAAGTAGTGGTTTCCATGCATTTCCGTAAACCTAAGTGTAGATCCATTGTTCATGATGATTTGACATCCATTTTACTATATGTTAACCTATGCAAGTTCATTCATCAAGATTATAGAGATATTGCTCATGTTTTCATGCTTGTTAGACTTTAGACTCTTTATTTACAAAATTGCCATTATTGTTATAATTGTCTATTTTGATCATATTTGAATGCTTGATTACTTGGATTAATGTTTGACTTGATTGATTGCTATGAATTAGATGATTGATGATTTGATTTAGACCGAAGATGATTCAAAAGCTAAGGGAAAGGCTCTTGAATTGGAAAAGCTGCTTGTGGCATATGTGGCGGATGAGGAAGCTCATATGGATAGATTTGATGATGATGTTGAGATGAGGCTTTGCTATGATGATGATGAGGCAAAGCATGATATGAGATAGCCTTGGTCTAATCCAGACGGGATCATTCCAAGCATGTTGATAACTCCGTGAAATGGTTCGAGTTGAGGATAATGGTTTGCTCGAGAGGCGCTTGAGCTAGTATGGAAATAGTCGTCGAGGATGACTAGAAGGCTGAGATCTCATCGTTGTTGAAAGTTCTAGCATGCTCAATGAAAGAGTACGTTGGGCAGATTCGATAGTCCCTGAAGGATACTGATTGGTAGTCAAGTACTCTGGGCAGATTCGATAGTCCTAGGCACGGGTCACGATGACGTGCGGAGTTATGTCTAGAACCGGGGTTTCCATTAGCCCTTGACGGAAGGATGAAAGAATGTGCCGGTCATTCAATTAACGTTGATATCGAAGCAACGATAACAGTGATAGCCAGAGTCATGGATGTTTGGTTGTATCGTCATTCGGTCTCAAGAGCGGTATTTTCTGGGTGCTTATCTAATCTTGGTTTAGACCTTGGGGGTTTGTACTTGGAAAACATCACCCTTGACTCGAGTGATAATCGCTTTACTTTAAATTGTATGCTTTGCTATGTTTGCTTCTGCTTAGTGTGTGTCTGGGGCTATCACTGTAGAAAGAGGTGGAGTGGGAGGGTTGGATTCCTATTCCTTTTTCCTTTATGCTCTTTTGGTATGTTGTTAGTTAATTTACCGCTCACTAAGACTGTTGTCTGACTCAAGGCTTTATGTTTTTAACTCTTATTGCCTTGGGCTGTTCGTCCATTTTAGGACGGGCAGACTAGGTAGCAGGTGACAGGTGTTGTTCTTGCTTTCCACGATGTTGATGACGAAGACGAGCTGGAGTATTGCATATTATTTTCTTACTATATGTACTGGATGTTCCGCTGCTTGTATATTCTCTAAGTGATATGTAGTGAGGCTTGTTGTATTGACTATTCATATGTTTGTATCCAACTATTATGAAGTTTTATTGATGAGATTCTATTCTGTGAAGCTTCACTATATATATATTCTATTGTATTTTGTCCATGCGCTATGAGTAATACGATAGATTCTGTTGTTTTAATTTACCCTGGCAATCGTCCATGGCTGCCTGGCACACTTTACAGCGCACTATCTCTAGGTTCAGTGCAGGGGTCATGGGCGGTCGTCACAAATATTATTATAAACTTATATACACCGACACTTTGAAATCAATAATATATATGTATAACAAATATAAGCTGATATATATACTTACTTATATATACTAAATATATAACTTATTTTTGTAACCATAGACGGTATAAAACTTTATAAAATTCTATATATATATATATATATTCAACAGATTAATCTTTCACATAAACAGAACTTAACAAAATCAGGTACAACCAAATATAGTATATGTATTACTACTACTATATATAAATAAACAGAAGTTTGTAAATTCACCTTAAATTTTAAAACATATACAACTTAAAATCTCCATATATATTTTATGATTAATAATTATTACAAAACTAATATAAATATACTTTAATATAAATTTAATTCTGTATTGAAAACCGCATATATATATATATATATGAATATACATATTATAACTACCAGCAAATACAAACATCTTATCAAAATCATTATATAAAAAAATAAAATGACAATCATGGCTTATTTCTATATACATAACTGCTGGAAAAAAAACCCAGTGTGAAAATATAACTCACGCATAAAGGAAGTCTAAAGCCCATAATTAAATTAATACTTTTATTAATATATATACTTGAACAAAACTTAAGGATAAAACCATATAAAATTTTACTACCGAAAGAAAAAGCACATACTAACCCATATATATGAACTCCAGGCTCACTATGAAAATAATACTTTAATAAGATAATTATATAACTATAAAACTTTAAAACTGTAACGACCCACTATTTTGGACCATTTAAATCGACAATAATCCACACATGTCAGACTTGAATAATGCAAAATAACAGATTGTAATAAAATTTGGAGCAAATAACATCATTCACAGAATCAAAGACACAGAAATATCAGAATAACTCGCAGCGGAATTTAAAAATAACCATAGTGGTTCATAAAGCCACTAAAATACATAGTCTCAAAACAAGTACAAATTACATAGTCTAAAACCAATACAGTTTGAACAACCACAGAAAATCCCAAATTCATTTGTCTCAATTACATAAGCTAAAATAAAAGACTGAATAGCAAAACAGATAGCAGCTTGATAAAGATGATCTCTAGTAGTCCTAGCTCCGTGAAGATGAAGTCCAACTGATACTCAGGCTGACCCGAGCGTAAAAATAAAACATAAACACTCGAGTCAGGACATACATACTTATACAATGTAAACCAACTCAAGTGAACTGTATTAAAGGTACAAGTAACTTAGAAGATGCTTGGGACCGCCCATCCTCTAAGGATCCGTTAAAATATCTACTATGTAGTAATATTCGCTATTATAATAATGTCTAATAAGTAAAGTATAATCATATAGAAAATAGCACTAAGGGGATGGAGAACCTTAACGCGGTCGGATCTTAAAATCATAATCGTAGTATAGCTCGATATGGTAGGTGACACGGCACAACTAGGCAATGCCAGGGTAGATATACCAATTACACACACGGAATGATGGAGCGCATAGCAGCCACTACCGTCCACCTCGGACAACACTCCCAAATCAAGGGTGGCCACCAAAAATCACAAAGTAATTGAATGGTATCGAAGAAATGTGTCCGAGAAGAGGTGCTACCTCACTGGTCCGAGATCGCTCCTGTTTTAGCCACCTTATGCCAACTCACGGGAGTTGGGTCCACGTATATACCTTAGGATCGTCGCCACCATCCTACTTCATTCTGGAAACTCCACCGCGTACACAGTTGTCAAAGTGGTTTTCGGTATCGACAGAAAGTATGTCCATATCCGATCCCAGTCTCTTTAACAACCAATCGTTATTATAACCCGTGGTTATAAATTTAAAACAATTTATATCAAAATACTTCAAATTAAATCATTTAAAAAACAAATTCATTATTCTTATAAATCAAATATTAAATTCCCAAAAATTTAGCCTTTTCTGAGTTCATTTATTCACTTAAAACAATAAACGTTAAAATTATCAGCTTTCACAGCATTTAAAAAGTGTTGCGGTAAGTTATTTTTGAAAACAATTTAATTCAGCAAAGACAGCATTTATAAACTGCTGTAACAGTTCAGTTTTAAACAAAAATCATATTTCAGCTTACTGCAGCTCTTAACAAGTGCTACAGTAGCCCTTTTATTAGTTCAGGTTCAATTTTAGTTCCTACTACAACAGCACTTACCAAGTGCTATCATAGCCTTAGTTTATTTTAGTCTTTTGATTCATTTATATAACCACAGCACTTAACAAGTGCTGCAGATTCTACTTGGTTCAGAATTAGATCATTTCAGAGATGGTAGCATTTCTGAAGTGCTATAAATTATATTTCAGGTTTTAAGTGTAATTCCAGCCATAAATAAACTTCTGTTTAAATCATTTAAACTTATAAAAATCATATTTTTCCACATTAAAAATGTTCATTTTTAAAACCTTTAACTTATGATTTCTAAAGAGAAGTTTTACAGAAATAAAATCAATAATTTTAACAAAGTTCACTTATTAAATTTCCAGTGTGTCAATTCCTATTTTTCCTTTAAACAATTTATTTCAACACTTAAATTTAATTCTCCATTTTCCACCATTTTAAAACTTAATTTTCATTTTTATTTTATAAATCTTAAGTTTCCATCCTTTCTTTTTTTTGTCAAATTTTCAAATTTAAGTTACATTTTTCAAGTCAATATTTTTCCATTTATTTATATTTATCACATAGAAAAATCATTTCTACTTTAAATAAATCATTTTAAAAACTCAATTTAAATCAATTTAATATTATTACAAATATTTAAAATATTTAAAAGTATCTAGAAAAATATAGAAAAATAACCACGGGTCTGTATAATATTTTCTAACCAAATTCAAGTGATACGGATAATATATCATTTCAATCCGTAGTTTACAAAGAAAAATCCGTGTTTTATCATTTCAAACCTGCAATCCCAAGTAATTAAAATTTAATTGAAAATCGTTCAGGCCTATCATTTCAGCCCATAACGATCTTCCCTTATTCTAAAGTCCGTTCGGGTATGTATCATTTCAACCCATAGTGATTCTATTCTACAGGGAACTTGTAGTGTGATTTAACAGAATAGAATAACAGTAAAATAAGAACAAAATATAACAGATGATATGTTATGCAATTTTAACAATTCTAACATCAAATATAAATGAATCACAGGTAATTATAACATCATTTTAATTATTTATTTATTTTCTACACATTCAGTTGCGGTCGTTTCACAATCATATAAGTATGAATATTCGTGTGAGATTTACTCACCTCTACGGAGCTGGAGATTCGATTCAAAAAGAAAATACGCTATCAAAAGCACGCGGAAAGCACGATCGGTTGTTAGCGGATGCGCCAACTAGATTCAAATCTAAATCAAAATAAATAAACAAATCTAAGAATGCACGAATAATTATTCTTCAATGAAGCAAACAAACGAAAAAGAAACAAGTTGGATACTAGAAAGGAATAGCTCGACCACTTTTAAAATATGGACTATAACTTCAAAAACAAAGGCTCGACCACAACAAATTGTTCATTTCCTTTTTTTTCAAA
Organism: Allium fistulosum; assembly: GCA_030737815.1. Lineage (NCBI taxonomy): Eukaryota > Viridiplantae > Streptophyta > Magnoliopsida > Asparagales > Amaryllidaceae > Allium > Allium fistulosum. Next base: position 1,138,401,621 of record CM060904.1, read on the forward strand.
TACAAGGCCAGGTAGAAATATAACTTCAAAGTTTGCAAAAGTGACAAAACAAAATTTTCTCATTTCCTTTTTCCCAAATACAAGGCCAGTGGCATTCAGACAAAGATTTCAAAACACGGTGACAAGAGCAACTTTTTTTCATTCTTTTTTTTTCACAACAAAGGTCATTGAAATATAGACTGACATACCCAATACAAAGGTGACAGCAACAATTTCTCAAACAAAACTCGGTCTGGCACTATATTTCGAAAATAAAATGCAGAGGTGACAAAATAAATTCTTGTTCAATTCTCTGGTTCAAAACAAAGTCCTGGTCTCGGCATGGGGTTCAGGTCAGGAGGGTTCGGAGGCTGCGTCACTTGAACTCGTGGCCAGGGGTCATGTTGGAGGGAGGCGGCACGGCATGGGTTGGTCAGCCTGGGGTTGGAGGTGGTCTCGGTCTGGGTTCGGTGGTGGTAGCATGGAGTAGGGGCTGACGTGGTGGTGACGTGGGGTTCTTGGCTGGTGGCGAATGGGGTAGGTCTGGCGAAGGGGTTGGTGGTGACAAGTCTCGGTGGTGAATGGTATGGGGTATGATGAGCATGCAACAGAATAGAGCAAGACAAGGTGATAGAATAAACAGAACAAACAAAATGAAAGGGAGGCACGTGGCTATTACCTGAAAGAAAAATGTTCACGCAATTTTTTGATGGAAGCAAATGCAAAATTTCTCAGTCTGGAAATATTTGTGAACGAGGAAAGATAAAACAGCTGCTCACAATTTGTAGAGAGAAGGCAAAAAGAAAAAGTTTTGAACGGTAGGCAATTAAGGCATTTTAATTTTATTAATAGCTGGTAACGTAAGGAAGGCAAAGGAAGAATTAATCTTTCACGTGCACGATTTGAGGCAAGATTTTTGGGCAAGATTTTGAAATTCCAAACTAAAATATACGGTTGAAACTTACACTGTTAACGTAAGAAAAATCAATAGACAAAGAAAGGAAAACAACGAACGTAAAAGTGTAATGCCCAAAGTAACGTACAACTGTTATTTGTTTCTCTTAAAAAAAAATAATAATAATGATAACGCTTTCTTTCAATAAAATAACGCATCATTTTAAACCAACAACTAAATAGCTATTATACCATAATTAGAAAAATTTGATTGTTTAATATAAAGTTAAGAACGGATGTAAATATACGTAAAGAAATGTAAAGTTTAAATTTCCCGTTTCACACTAATTATTACTATCTTTTAAAAGTATACAACAAATCTGTCCAAAAGAAAATTGAAACAAATGTTACACAATTGTATACAGTTCAAGATGAAAATTTGACAGTTTAAAATTTTAAAATTTAAAATTTTTAATAAAGTTACACTTTTAATTCAAATCAACATTACAGAACGTTTATATTTTAAATAAAAATTTGTTAAAAAATTTTGGGCTGTTACAAAAACTATATATACATTTATATACTACTGTATCCAAGAACATCAGACTGCATACATATGAAAGTATAAAATAGGACTTACATATATATACACACTACCACTGCATACTATAACATAAATAATATAATATATATGAACATCTATGTATATAAGCAAATGCAAACAGTTGAAATATATATAACATCTTTAATTATACTGGCATATATAAAATTTATATAACTAACCTTGTATAAAATAAGTAAACACACGCGAGCAGGTATGGGAAAATGAAGGCTGAAGGTGGAGGAAAGACTCGGGTGGGAGAGGCACGAGCAGAGGGGAAGGGCTAGAGGATTCTGACGTCGGGGTGGATGTGGCAGGGAATCTCGAGCGTGCTCACGGCGGCTGGAGGAGTCTGACGTCGAGTTGGGTGTTGCACGAGATGTGCTGTTGATGGTGGAAGGTCGGTGATGGGAGGAGAGTCTTAGGTTTGGGCGAGCAAAGGTAGGAACGGAGGAAAAACTTCGGTCGCGAAGCTTGATATATACATATAATTTTTTTTTCTTCATAAGTATGGGCGAAAGACAGGAGAGAGAGAGCAAGGTGGAGAAGATGAAGAACAGCTGGAAGGAGGCTATATGAACAAAATGAATAAATACTTTGTTATATTGGCAGAAAGGAAACGTACCAGATAAAATGAACTGACAGGGATAGCAAAAGTCACACATTAACCAAGGAATTATTAAAAGTTAACGGCTACTTGTTTATACCCGTTTAGATAATTGAAAAGACACGGAAATCCAAAGGTCCCAAATTTCAAAACTGATACGACTGACTGGTTTGCCGATTTCGTCGTGTCCCGAACTTCGAAACACACGAATGAATATGCTACGGAGATCAGCACGACGACACGATCAAAACGGTATACAGATATTAGTGGTACGATCAACCAGTCAAAAATTGATATCGGTACGAAAATGCTGCTATTTCGTTGAAAATAAGATCGACGGAGCAATAACAGTCCAAATTTGACGAAACGAATAATGACGTCTCACTCAGAAGATGATTTACAATTTTTCTAGGTAAAAATATTTAGGTTTGGAAAACATTTTATTACCATCAATTTTTAACTAATATAAATTGGAATAAAATTATACTAGGAAATAAAGTTACAAATTATTTGATGAAAATTTACCAGTTGCTATGTTTAATTAGACGTATTCCAAATATCAAATTTACATTTCAAAATTTTATCGTTTAAAATTTCACAAAATTTAAACTAATTACGGTATTAAAACAGTTGAAATTTACGGGTCATTACACTCTCCCCCTTTCAAAACTTTTCATCCCCGAAAAGGAAGGAGGTAGGAGAATAGAAACAACCAGAAAGAAAATAGATTAAAAGACAAGATAAAATAATTAATTTAAACCATATAATTTCAAATTAAACTAATCAATATTTAACAATTTGGTTTAATCCACTTGGTTTCACTTAAGTTAAATCAATTTATCTATTTCTAAATTCATTATCTTATTATCTAGTCATCCTCAGTTAACAATTTCTAAATCATCAATTTGTATAATCATTTATTGTACTCATATTTTATTCAACAAATTTAATTATTTTATTCCAAATTATTATTAAGTTTATTCAACTTAATATATCTTATTACATATATTTAAACCATATAAATTAATTTAAACCATATAAATTTCAATTTAAATTAATTTATATTCAATAATTGGTTTAAATTTAAGGTATTTCCATAAGTTAATCAAATTTCAATTTATTAATTCCTTCAAAACAAACTTATTTGTCTCATCAGTTATCCAATTAACTTATAATTCTATTTCTCTCTATTAACATCTTTATAATAAAATTTTAGTGTATAACATTTACTATAACACTCAAATCTTTCCTTATAAAGTCATTTTATATTGTATATTATCCAATTACATTTTTAACTTCTGAAAAGTTTAGGTAAGTTATGTTGAGATGTAATTGAGTATTATACAAATAAAATTTTCCAATTCAGTTATTCCCAGTTAAATATTTATCCAAGAATTTTGACTTCAGTTTATAATTGAAATCATCTTTAACCTAAAATTTAAGAATTTAAATCTCCGATTTACTTCAAACAATTTAGAGATATGTATAATATATTTATATCAAATCAAATTAAATTTTAAAATAAGATACCTATATATATATATAAATCAAATTATACTGAAGAAATTCAAATCAAAATATTTTTTTCAAAACAAAACCGTAGCAAAGCTACAGAATAGTATCTCCACTTCGAAACTCGAAAATGAATGTCGATGATGCGGCCGCCATCACCGAAATTATTTTCCAGCGACAAAGAGAAGGGCACTGATTTCAACATTTTAAAATTCTTTGAAAATGATTTCTATTCGAAAATACTTTCAATAATATATACTTTAAAAATTTAAAACCAAAGTTCGAAATCATCGGAAACTAAATTCTTAAAATCTCTGAATTAAATTCATTTCAAATTCCAAATCAATTTATAAACCATATTTATAAATTCATTTAGAACAATAAATGATAATCAAATATTATCATTTCAACAACCATTTTAATTAACTTATTAAAATCCAGAAAATTTTTCACTTATATATATAATATAATCATACAAATCAATTTCATTTACCAAATTTGAAAGATAATATTGTGTCAGTTTGCTATGTTCAAGTGTTTTGGAAATCCTATCGATAGCGTTGATCAGACGAATCGATTGAAGATCCAAATCAACATCAACAACTCAAACAATACAATATATAAAACATTTATATATTAATTACAATTACACTCCCTCACTCGATAATTCAAGAATGGATTTCAAAGCAAAGGTGGGATTCAAAGTAAAGGAACTCTAATCAATGAATTCAAATTCGAAGATAGGATCGATTGGGAGATAAGATGATTGAATTTCAAACAGGAGGATGGATAAACTTATGCAAATCGCGGGCAACCTTAACCGGGTCAACCGTGACTTCATAAATAAGATCGATGCAGAATTTTGAGGCAAATCGACATTCGATCGCCAAAGATAGAAATCGGGTATAACCAAAAATAATAGCATCGTAAACCAAGGATACAGAAATCTCCGGGTAATCAATGCTAGTTCTAAAGGAGTTTCACCCCTTTACAATCATTCAAAGGTTGGCGAGACCGTCAATTTATTATAGAGACCATTCGAAGTGGAGTTATGGGATACTCCAGAATCAGGAAGACGCAAATAGAGGAGACACGAATGGACTTTGGAACCAAAGTTAACATTCCGAAATTCAAAGGAACCGAGTCAAAGAAGAAGAGATTCGAACTAGAACGAACGTGATTCCATAATTAAATTTACTACATATGCTGAGTTTTGCCTAAAACCAGAGCTCTGATACCAACTGTAACGACCCGATAATTTCAGCCATTCGCATCCATACAGGTCAAATTTGAATTGCTCAAAATATCAGATTGTTAATTTAAATTGGCAAAACTCAGCATATACAGTAAATAAAATAATCACAGATCACAGACACAGAGTAATATAACAATAATGCAGCGAAAACAAAAGAATAGTAATTCATAAAGCTACCATATATATAATAGAGTTAAACAAGATACAACAGAAGTCTCGAATACAGTAGATATCTCAATATAATAGTCAAATACAAGATCTGAATACATGACTGGAATCAACTGGATAACTGATAGTAGAATCGATAGATAGCTGGATCTCCAAGCGAAGCTCCAACTCCAAAGGTGAGTCTCGAACACTGGTACACTCAGTCTGACCCGAGCGTAAAGAAAAACACAAAACACTCGAGTTAGGATTAACATTCTTATATCAATAAATCTAACTCAAGTGAAATAACGACTGAAATACGAGTAACACAAAGCATGTTTGGGATAACCATCCTCTAAGGATCCGTTAAACTATCTACTATGTAATAGTGTACGCTAAGTAGATAATGTCTAATCAGTAAAGTACGATATCAAAATAGCTTTAAGTCATGGCCCATTCCACCCTTAACACATTTTTACCATGTCATAGTCTATACAGCACCGTAAGCCCCACCGTAAACTAGTGGTTATCAAAGGGTACCCCATAGGTATAACACAAAACAAATCGTAGTGGTCGCGAATAGGATAATCGGTATGACAAGGCACATGAGGCGATACCAACTAGGATACTAGTAGTTGCGTGATCCGAACTGATGTTGAGCATAGCAGCTACTACCTTAACACCGTGAAACGCCACTCCCAAATCAAAGGGGTGCACCCAAATCGAATCACAAAAGTAATAGATATGATATCGAAGAAGTGTGTCCGCTAGAGGTGGCGAACCTCAATGGCCCGGCGCGGCTCCTGTTTTAGTCATGTCATGGGTCATCCAATATCGTTCTCTTTCTTCAGTCAACGCGTTCACCAAACCATCCATTTCATTCTGGATCAACACTCCGCGTATATTAGGTATTAAACTGGTTTTCGGTATCAACAGAGAGTATGTCCATATCTGATCCCGGTCTCTTTAATAACTACGTATTAATTACACCGATGGTCATTTAGTAAACTTTCAAAATAGTTTATATTTCAAACCGAAATATCATTGCCATTTCAAAACCATATCCATACGATATCATTTTCACTTCAAATAAATCCATTTCCAAAATCATATCACTTTCCAAAGTTATATCGCTTTCGAAATCGTCTTTTAAAATCAAAACACTTTGGAAATCAAAACCTTGAAATTCATAACACTTTGAAACTATAGTTTGAAATCATAACATTTTGGAATTCATAAAACTTTCCTCTTAACAGTTTAGATATTAAAATTAGTGTATATAATAAAATAGTTTATAAAATAGTTATAAGTTAAAATAGTTTATAATAAAATAATATATATTGAAAATGATTTATATAAAATAGTTTATATTAAAATAATTTTTACAGTAAAATATAAATAGTTCTAGATATAGTTTAAAAATACTTTATACAATAAAATAGCTTCCATAAATTCACAAATCGATTCAACTCAACCCGGATTCCAAAATTCAAATTTAATCAAATCTCAAATCATCAATTTCAATTCGATTCAGTTTTTAAATAGACCATTTCAAATTATCAATTTCAAATATATTTGAACCACAAAATAAACCATTAAATTTCAATATATTTCAAAGCTTTAAATATTCCACATTTCGAAAACTAAATTTGATAATTCCATTTATATCTAAATTTAATTTCATTACATTTAGTTTCTGAGATATTTCTTTAATCATTTCAATACATCTAAATACAACTTCAATTTACAAATTTATATAAACAAAATATCCCTTTTAAATTTATATAAGTTTGAAATATTCATTTTAAGCCACTTTTTAATCAAATTCAAGTTATAAAACATATCTTAAGATTTCAAATTTAATAGATTTCGAATCAAACTTATTTAAGTATAATTATTAAATAATTAAGAATTCCAAATCAATTTCAAATTTATCTTTCAACCTGAAACATTATAAACTCTATATTTGAAAATATAAATTTTAAATAAATACTCAAAAAATATTTTTATATTGATTCAAACCAACTTTAATAAATCTTTAAAATCAATATTTATTAAAACCATATATTTCTTTTCAAAACAATAGAAATCATTTTTCAAAATATTTATATATAGACCAATGGTGTCTGTATATAATTTTCTATCATATGGTCAAGTGATACAGATATTTATCATTTCAATCCGTAGTTTAAATTATATTCGGGTATATATCTTTTCAACTCGAAATCCCAAATTCAATTCAATTGAAAATCGCTTGGGTTTATCATTTCATCCCATAACGATTTTCTCCTATTCTACAGATCGTTCGGGTATGTATCATTTCAACCCATAGTGAATTCTATACTAACAGGGAACTTGCAGAGTGATAACAGATATGATAATAATATAACAATGGTAACAGGCATATATCATCAGTATAAATAACAGACAAGGGTGTTAGATGTCACAGGTGAACCATACAGATGATGGCATATATATATATCAATATAAATAACAAATAATGGTGTCAGGTGTCACAGGTGAACAGATACAGATGATGGCATAGATATATCAATATAAATAACAGATAACGGTGTCAGGTGTCACAGGTGAACAGATACAGATGATGGCATAGATATAGCAATATAAATAACTAACAGCAGCATATTTCAATTGTCGTTTCAATTGAAATCAAATTTAATAAATATAAGAACATTAATCGTGAGTAATTGCTCACCTTCCGAGGTTAGAGATATAGACAATGAAGTGAGCTACGAACTGGATCATGATCTAGACAATCGAACAAATCCAACAACAGTCTCAAAGCGAAGTAAGCTGAAAGTGGATTTGACGGGCAAAGCTGAAAGATAGGGATTGAAGGAAACGAATCAGAATCTAGATAGACACAACAATGATAGATATATTTATTATTATTATTTTCATGAAATCGATATTTAACTTAAAATAAATAATTAAAATTAATCATCATATATATACATAAGATTGAAATAAATACTTGTATATTATATTAACCCATATTTCAAATCAATATCCAAACACAATACAAATTTTAAATCTTTAAAAAAAGTAACCTTATATATATATATTTTAAAAAAAATCAAACATAAAATTAAAATAATATATATATATATATATATATATATATTTTCAATCAATATTATTATAAACTTATATACACCGACACTTTCAAATCAACAATATATATGCATAACAAATATAAGTTGATATATATACTTACTTATATATACTAAATATATAACTTATTTTTGTAACCATAGACGGTATACAACTTTATAAAATTCTATATATATATATATATTCAACAGATTAATCTTTCACATAGACAGAACTTAACAAAATCAGGTACAACCAAATATAGTATATGTATTACTACTACTATATATAAATAAACAGAAGTTTGTAAATTCACCTTAATTTTTAAAACATATACAACTTAAAATCTCCATATATATTTTATGATTAATAATTATTACAAAACTAATATAAATATACTTTAATATAAATTTAATTTTGTACTGAAAACCGCATATATATATATATATATGAATATACATATTATAACTACCAGCAAATACAAACATCTTATCAAAATCATTATATAAAAAAATAAAATGACAATCGTGGCTTATTTCTATATACATAACTGCTGGAAAAAAAACCCCAGTGTGAAAATATAACTCGCGCATAAAGGAAGTCTAAAGCCCATAATTAAATTAATACTTTTATTAATATATATACTCAAACAAAACTTAAGGATAAAACAATATAAAATTTTACTGCCGAAAGAAAATGCACATACTAACCCATATATATGAACTCCGGGCTCACTACGAAAATAATACTTTAATAAGATAATTATATAACTTTAAAACTTTAAAACTATATATACATTTATATACTACTATATCCAAGAACATCAGACTGCATACATATGAAAATATAAAATAGGACTTACATATATATACACACTACCACTGCATACTATAACATAAATAATATAATATATATGAACATCTATGTATATAAGCAAATGCAAATAGTTGAAATATATATAACATCTTTAATTGTACTGGCATATATAAAATTTATATAACTAACCTTGTATAAAATAAGTAAACACACACGAGCAGGTATGGGAAAATAAGGGTGAAGGTGGAGGAAAGACTCGGGTGGGAGAGGCGCGAGCAGATGGGAAGGGCTGGAGGAGTCTGACGTCGGGGTGGATGTGGCAGGGAATCTCGAGCGTGCTCGCGGTGGCTGGAGGAGTCTGACGTCGAGTTGGGTGTTGCACGAGATGTGCTGTTGATGGTGGAAGGTCGGTGACGGGAGGAGAGTCTCAGGTTTGGGCGAGCAAAGGTAAGAACGGAGGAAAAACTTCGGTCGCGAAGCTTGATATATACATATAAATTTTTTTCTTCACAAGTATGGGCAAAAGATAGGAGAGAGAGAGAGCAAGGTGGGGAATATGAAGAACAGCTGGAAGGAGGCTATATGAACAAAATGAATAAATACTCTGTTATATTGGCAGAAAGGAAACGTACCAGATAAAATGAACTGAAAGGGATAGCAAAAGTCACACATTAACCAAGGAATTATTAAAAGTTAACGGCTACTTGTTTATACCCGTTTAGATAATTGAAAAGACACGGAAATCCAAAGGTCCCAAATTTCAAAACCGATACGACTGACTGGTTTGCCGATTTCGTCGTGTCCCGAACTTCGAAACACACGAATGAATATGATATGGAGATCAGCACGACAACACGATCAAAATGGTATACAGATATTAGTGGTACGATCATCCAGTCAAAAATTAATATCGGTACGAAAATGCTGCTATTTCGTCGAAAATAAGATCGACGGAGCAATAACAGTCCAAATTTGATGAAACGAAGAATGACGTCTCACTCAGAAGATGATTTACAAATTTTCTATGTAAAAATATTTAGGTTTGGAAAACATTTTATTACCATCAATTTTTAACTGATATAATTGGAAAAAAATTACACTAGGAAATAAACTTCCAAATTATTTGATGAAAATTTACCAGTTGCTATGTTTAATTAGACGTATTCCAAATATCAAATTTACATTTCAAAATTTTATCGTTTAAAATTTCACAAAATTTCAACTAATTACGGTATTAAAACAGTTGAAATTTACGGGTCGTTACAAACATTATTTAAAATGTCAAATGATTAACAATCAAATCTTAGCCTAGGTTCAAAACTTCTTAGATGTCCAAGAATATAGATAATTCCCTATGCCTACCAATTTGCTCATCCGCCTTTGGTTATTACTTGGAAGATTACCTAAATTCCCTTAGGACAAAATTGAAAGTAATTCTCTAGGATTATTGGTTTCTTAACTACACCAATTTTTCTAAATCACTTATATTTTCTAGTTAGTATTTTATTTAACACTAAAATTATTTATGAATTATTTCATAAATTTCACCAAAGTTTAAAAATATTTTATAAAGTCATTTCTTAATAACATTAAATCAGAATTTATATTACTTTATTTACTTGTATAATATCCTTCTAAATCTTAAGAGTATATACAAAACAACAATTTTATTTTACTTTTTAAAATTTTAAATGGAGGCCAAACAAAATATGGGTCTTAAAAATTTGAATCAACCTATCGACCTCTTTAACTTAGGGTGTTATAATGAAAGATGTTATGAGTTGGCCCAATAACACCAATTAGTTCACACAACCTAGATGTTTCAAACAAAGCTACGGTTTTAGTAAACTCATGTTTATTAAAACCTTCCTATCTAATTTAACCTATTTTAAACCTGTGCTAAATTATACCTTTTCTATTCAAGGGCAAAATTCAATTATCAAACCATCCTTTTTTTATCAAAAATACCTTTTATTTTAAATCGATTCCCTTTAAGGGAACTTAAAAATTAAATACCCAGTTTTAAATTTCAATAACTTTTTTCTTCGAAAACATACTACATATATTTCTTTATGAAATAACTTCAAACATTTTTTATACTAAAATTCACTTTCGGTTCATTCGGATTTGGACACATTTCGATCACATAATTATAAGAGAATGATTTACTAAGTGCACCACAACGTTTGTCTAAGCAACATCAGATCGTCGCTTGGAAGATTATTCAGATTACCACAAAACTAATCGAAATGTTTTTCCTAAATTACCCTAAAGAAAATGCATTTCATTTAAAATTTCATTTCCAAAATATTTTTATTTATAAATATTCCCGAATAATATTATTATTATTTTTCTCAAAATCCTTTTGAATTTATTCAAACAACTCCAGGATTAAATTTAAAAAAAAATCATTACTAGAACAAATTTTATAAATCAAATTTATATAAAATTACCTTTATATACAATCACCTTATATTATAATAACTCTCCTTTATTATATTAATTTTTTTTCTAAATATTCATTCTCTAAATGTCTTATCCTATCATTTAGAGTATATATTAAATAACTTTTATTAAAAATTTACTTTTAACCCAACTTTATAATCGAACACCATATAGTCAAATTCTGAAAATTAATTCACAAGGGGTTCATTTATAAATTCAAAGAATAAATGCTTATAAACAAGTGTTTAACCGATGGAAATTCTATGGAATTAAAAAACCATCGAAAAATTTCAAATTAAAATTTAACCGCAAGCGCACGGCGTGCACTTTGTAGTACGTGGCGAATACAGGTCGATCCATGGGGAATTTTGAGAGTTTAAAAATCTATTCAATCAAATTAGACCAAATGGAGGAGAAATTGTTAAGTAGAAATAAAATGAAGCTAAAACTAGAATTGAAATTTGATTTAAAAACTATTTAACTAGAGAACAATTTAGAGGCAAATCCACTCTCATATTTTTGTAAATCAACAAACAAACAATTTATGATCTCTAACTTTGATATTAAGTAAAATATTGTTGTATTTATCATAAGTATGGTTTGTTTATATTATTAATTAACATAAGTCAAACCATCAAACTATAATACAACAAATAAACCACTTATAATTCTCATGAAAATGAAGCCAAAGCAAAAGCTATTTTAAGTATGATCTATTTACTATTGTAACTAGTAATATAGATCATCAAATTTCATTTTTACTTTAATTTCACAATCAAAAATGGATTAGCAAATGATGATGCAAATTGTGTTTATGTTGAAGAAGAATAGCTCATTTGCATAAACAATATAAGCTATCAAGCCCACTTGTATAAACTTGCATCAAAACTCACTTCATGAAGCATAAACCAAATGAGATCATAAATCATAAAATGTTGAAATTACATAATATTTGAGAGCTTCATTACCTCTAAATTGAAGAGGTTTAGCTACTCATTTGTGGCGTTGAAGCAACACAAGTAACTTTCAACATTAAAAAGAGAAGAAAATAGAGAATAAGCAAAGAAGATAATGTAATTAAACTACTTACAACAAAAAAATTAAGCTACACTACTTGCATGAATATAAAACTATTCTACTAACAAAGAAAAGAAAAGAACATGAATAAAAGCATTAACATAAAAACAAAGAAAAGCATGTAGAAAAAAGAGGAAAAAGAGGCTTGGAAGCCATTTTTATTTCATATAACATTGAGCTTACAATTTTATCTCTTAATTTCCTAAGTAAAATAAAAGAGTAGATGATAGATTCATGTACATAAGAGGGTTATTTATACATGCATAAAACCCTAATTTCATTTTTTGGGGGCTTCCCAAAATACCCCTTAGGAAGTGTGGAGGCCAAGTAATCATTAGCTTCTACTAATCATCATTTAAGTGTACATGAAGCCATTAATTCCATAAGCATGTTCATTAGCCTCTAATTTGTACATTAAGGTAGGTGGGTAGGTGGGGTCTTCCATGATCTTCACTTTGAATTATTTCCCTCTTCTTTCCTTTGTATTCATTTGTGCATGCATGTATCTTCATATAAGCCTCTTCCATATGCATCCAAATTCCTATAAAAATCATCAAAAATGTCCAAGTAAAAATTCTCAAATTTACACATGCACAAAAATGACCATTTTGCCCCTGAATGAAGATGGAAATATGATGGTTTGAAAATAATTGAATTTTGGTTTTAACATGTACAAATGCCCAAATATGATGTTTATTTAAATAAAAAGAGATAAAATATGGATGTAAATATATGCACATTTACGTGCACATCAATAAGTTGAATACAAATAATCAGTAATCAACAAGTGGCAATCAATGCTCCTAAATTAATCAAGCATGACTGATTGAACTATAGTGATAATAAATAAATATTATCACTTTCAAACAAACAAACACACTCTATAACTATATATATATATTTAAAATTATTCCTTTATATACATAAAATAGAGGTAAAATATTTCATTTACCAATTTTCAAAAGTCAATATTATGTTCGTTTGTCTCGTCCAAGCGTTTAGAAATCCCTTCGATAACATGGCGTCCCACGTTCTCGACCTGAATTCATAACCCACTCAACTAACCAATTAACACAATACGTTTTTATAACAATAACAAATACGCTCTCGAATATATATAATACTCTCAAACTTATTCTAAGATATCACTTACCCTATCTCTAATGAGCTATACCCTACCAAAGCCATGGTTCTCGCTTAACCTTCGGCTCTGATACCAAATGTAACAACCTGCCTTTTCGACCATCGAAAGTCGACACCGAATATATCCATGGTATTCCAATGCCGAAAATCCGATCATCGGAAAGGCAGATTGTTAGGGTATAGAAAAAGAAAAGAACAGGGGAAACAAAATCTCACAACAGAATTGGTAACATATAATATAACCAATATAGTATAAACAGTCACTCCAAAATACAGAGTACATCAGAGTTAAAAATAAACCTTATCAGCTGGACAGTTATAAAATTCTGGCCTTACAATTGCCGATAAGTATACCATATAATACAGCGGAATTAAGATACTAAGGAAGGTGAACATCTAGCTCATCTCCAAGAACTCCATATCACCAAAGCCAACCTGGGAAAATACTCGTCTGACCCGAGCATTATAATAAAATAACACCCGAGTCGCTCTGAAAAACCAACGTGACAAAACTCAAGTAATGGGATAAATATAAAACAACTGGTGGACCACGCTACAAATACGGAATGGGGTTTCACCATACAAGGGCAACATCCAAACATGAAAGTGGAAATAAAACAACAGAAACAAATCTAAATATAAAGAATGGGTACATGTAATAATAAATCTCATACTTAATGAATGGGTATAAATAATATCAAAATTCAGACTAGAGGTATACTTTCGGTGATGTAATTAACTTAATGGGTTAATTAAATTTAAATCTCATTAATTAAAATAATTAATTAATTTAAACATCGTCAATTATAATGATTTATTTGATTCAAACATTAATTAAAATAATCAATTAATTTCAAACATTTATTTTGTGAAAATACAAGTTCATGTTCAATACACACAAATGGGTTAAGGAGACGACAAGTGATGGTATGGCGAAAAATCGCTATAACGACACTTAAATAATTCAAATAGAATGTCATAATATTTTCAACTAGACATCAATATGGCAACATAAGAAAATAAATAAATAAATATTGGCGAGAAACCCCTTAGGGTCTCTCTACAAATGTCCCCTACAAATTAATAGTTATATATGATAAATAAATAGTCAGATGGGTTCTCTACAATTAAGATAATATATCATTGGGTTTCCTATTCATTTGAGGTTACTTACAAGTAATCGACAAAGAAATCCCTTAGATTTAAAAACATTCTTTAAAAGCAAGTTGCTTTTAAAAAAAACAAACAGGTCTTTAGAAATAACGTACTTTAAAACTTTTATATAATAATTAAATAACATTTAAACTCTTTATTTCAAAATAATTACCTTAATTAAATCTTAACTTAATTATTAATTAATGATTAAACCCTTTGATAAATAAATAAATAATTAAAATTTATCTTAATTAAATAAATAAATAATAATTAACCCTTAGTTAATAATTAATATTTAATTAATTAACTAATTATAATTAACCTACTTGATTAATACTTATGTCTAATAATCTGGTTAACTAATGGTTAAGTACTAATCCCGTGGTGGGATCATAACAGCATGGAATGAAAATAAATGGTCCCTACATCAAATTATCAAATTCCCCTCAATACTTAATGTCGCTCTGCGAAACTCTGAATCTGGCATAATCTACTTCTTCTCGAATGTGTATGGTCCCTCCGACTCACAAGGCAGGGCTGTCTTGTGGGAACATTGCATGGACTTCGCAGCCCGAATAAATGGCCCATGGATTATTGCCGGAGATTTTAACACCACTAGACACCCCACGGAAAGAAACTCTGGTAACCTTTCCCAAGACTCAACTGCCTTTAACAACTTCATCAATTCTTGTGTGCTAATTGATCCCCCCATCAGTAACCGCCTCTTTACCTGGTCTAACCGTAGAGACAACCCATCTCTAGCCAAATTAGATAGATTCCTTTTCAACACAGCCTGGGAAGACCAACATCCCCTCTCCTCTGTCTCGGGACTGGCAACCACGATCTCAGACCATTGCCCCCTCCTGTTTGACTCTGGCTCTCTGAACACCACTCACAAACCATTTAGATTCGAACAACTCTGGCTTCTAGAGCCATCCTTTGATGACTTTGTCAAGTTAGCCTGGTCTCAACCCACCAATCTAGAATCTTCCACTGCTCGTATTGTGGCCAAGCTCCGTTCGCTCAGAAAATTGATAAGACCTTGGGCCAAATACATCTGGGGCTCCCTTAAATTTCGGATCTCACAAGTTCAAGATGAAATCCTCAACCTTAATATCCTCGCCGAATCTCAACCCCTAATTGAACCAGAAATACATCAGTTGAACCTCCTTGAAAAGGAATTGGACAGGCTCCTTAAACAGGAAGAAATTGGTTGGAAACAACGTTCCAGAGCAAAGTGGCTGGAAGAAGGAGATAGAAAGACGGCCTACTTCCACAGGTTAGCAAATGGACAACGCAGATCCTCGACCATCTCCAACATTCAACATAACAACATCACCTACTCTGACCAATCTGATCTCCTCCACCTCTTCACCAACCATCACCGCAACATCCTAGGCAAACTTTCCACCCCTCTACCAGACATAGACTGGAGTCTCCTTTACCCTGACCCTCAAAGTCTGCAAGTAGACCACCCCTTCTCGGAACAAGAAATCTGGTATGCAGTTAAAGATATGTCAGACAATAAAGCTCCTGGACCTGACGGCTTTGGCCCCCTTTTCTTCAAACACTTCTAGAGTACAGTGAAATCTGACATTATGGACATGTGCCTCGAATTTCAAAACGATCCCAGCTCGGTTGCACGAATCAACTATGCCATCATTTCCCTCATCCCAAAAACTGATGACCCTTCCTCCCTTGATTCCTTTCGACCTATCAGCCTCCTCAACACCACCTTCAAAATCATTACAAAAATCCTTGCAAACCGACTTCAAGCTGTAATATCCCCTCTAGTTGGCCTGGAGCAATCGGCCTTCATACTCGGGCGCAATATCCTAGATTGTGTGGCCGCCACTCAAGAAGTGGTGTCTTTCTGTCACAGAACCAACACCCCAGGAATCCTACTTAAACTTGACTTCTCTAAAGCCTTTGACTCAGTCAACTGGAACTTCATTCTCGCATTATTACGACATAGAGGCTTCCCACCGAGATGGTGCTCCTGGATATCCTCTATCCTGAACTCCAGCATGTCTTCTGTATCAGTCAATGGAGAACTTGGCGGTCTGATCAAGTCTACGAGAGGCCTACGTCAAGGAGACCCTCTCTCCCCCCTAATTTTCATTCTTATTGCAGATGTCTTCAACCGCATGATTAAACTGTCCATCTCCAACAACCACTTGGCCGGAATCAGCATCCCCACATCTAACCTTCAAATTTCCAACTTACAATTTGCTGACGATACCATCCTCTTTGCCTCACCCAACCCTAATCACCTACACTGCCTCAAAGTTCACCTCTACGTTTTCGAATTAATCTCTGGCCTCTCCATCAACTTCCACAAAAGCTCCCTTATCATGCTTGGCAATACCAACCACCTTGGTCCCGCAACTGCTGGTGTCCTCAACTGCAAACTTTCCCAGTTTCCAATTTCCTACCTGGGTCTACCTATTCGGCCCACCAGACTCACGCGTCCTGACTGGTTACCCCTCATCAACAAAATTGAATCCCGCCTCGCATCCTGGAAAGCTGCTTCCCTCTCGACAGCTGGTAGATTAATCTTAGTTAAATCGGTCCTCTCTGCCATCCCCTCCTACTGGATCTCCTTCCACAAACTCCCCTCTTGGGTCTCCAAGAAAATTGACAAATCTCGCAGGACCTTCTTATGGAATGGCTCCAAAGCAAAATGCCTCATCAACTGGCGCTCAGTCTGCCTCCCAAAATGCCATGGTGGCCTTGGTGTCCCAGATCTCTCCTCGCTCAACACTGCCCTATTAACAAAATGGCTCTGGCGTTTTCTCTCCCCTGAAAATTTCCTCTGGAAGGATTGGATCCTACACTCATATCACTACTCTAATCCACACCTAGCTCTACACCTCCCCTCCAGCTGCAGACCTTCTCCATTCTGGTCCAATGTCCTCCACACCATCCCCCGAGTCAAATCCCTCTATCATGTTTTAATATGCAATGGCAACAACTGCCTATTTTGGCATGACACGTGGGTGGCCTCTTTCCCCTTAGCCAAAACACTACCTAACCTCTTCTCCTCCTCAAATCTACAACTTGCCACCACCTCTACCCTATGTCACCTGGGCCCCAGTAGCCTTCATCCCCCCTCCCTTTTTGTAATGACCCCGAATTTTAATCTATTTTAAATCGATAATTAAATTTATTTTTGAATGAAAATTTGTGAACTTAATTGATGAGGTGATGCGAGTATCCCCGAACTCAAGTAAATTCTGTATGAATCATTTAAATTTAAGAATATTGTGTATATATATATGTGTATGAGAATATATATATATAATAATAAAGCATAAACTGTAAAGTCAAACAACATATTAAAATAGAAGTTTAATTTTAGTTTAAAGTAATGAGATAAAGTAAAAGCAAGCTTGTATAGGAAGAACTAAATACATAAGTTAAGTTAGATAATAACTAAAATAACTTTTATAATATGTTTATAAAACAAAAGAAAATATAAACAAAGTACAAAAGGAAATATCAAACAACACTTACAATATGAAACAATCAAATGAAGTACAAACAAAACATTTCTAAAGTACATGAATCATCTTCACCCACCATAACAAATATCACTTCAGCCGAAATGAAGATAAGTAGATAACCAAATATAAGTGTGCTTGTAAAAGAAGATAGCAAATATAATATTTAAGTAGAAATGTAAAGTACTTTCATTTAATGCCAATCCTCTCAGCACAAAAGAAGTAAGCCTATACTAGTAAAAACAATATAATACCCTGTAACATCCTTTCTTTATATCATCTTTGTATCTCAGTTCGTTCATCCCTTCAAAACTAAGAAAACAAAAGCAACTATCATCATAGTAACTTAAACAAAATCAACAACTCAATTTAACATAACTCAAATCAAACCAGAGATCAGAAGATCAAGCCTGCAGTGTTTCATACATAGAGGAACTCTGTTCATATTTCTGGAAGAAACCATGGTGAGCAAACTTCACCTACTTTGTTTTGAAATGCCTGTGAGTAAACCTTTAAGCTAAAATTTAGTAACTAATATGTGTTGTTTATGGATTACTGTGTTGATGTTGATCTGCATGAATGTTTATATGTGAGTTTTGAGTGCTTGTCTGTTCATTTTTGAAGCACCTCTGTTTCTTTTAAGTCCAGAGTTCAATCAAGTCAAAAACTCCAGATTTTACTTTCCAAATCTCTGACATATTTAATCTTCAACAAATAGGTTTGTTTAAAACTCATCTATGAGCTAAAAATTTGCTTTCAGTTTGAACATGAAGGGTTTGCTTCTGTAGTCAAAACTTTACAGTACAAACAAATTTTTATGAAGAAATCAAGTGTTTTAAATTAGTGATTTGATTATGTAACTCGAACAAGCATACAAAGTTATGATTTTTAGAATTAATATGATGATTTTTATTTAAATATTTCAAGAGCAGTTCCCTTTTGAACACATTTTGTTCTTTTTCCTTTTACCAATGATCGATTGAATGTAAATTGATGAAAATTGAATTGAAGCTAGTATTAACATCATAGATCATAGGAAAAATGCTAAAAGAATTTTCTATTTCGTAAATTGATGAGTCGAGAACGAGTTAGGGTTTAAGAACCCATTCTTGTCGTGTCAGAAAAGATGGTGCTGCGCCATAAACAGGCGAATCGGATTTGAACGGTCGAATCTACGGCATTCTAGTACAAGGTGAAGTACGGATGTTGATTTTCGAGCGGGCAAAACCCGAGTCGTCACATGTGGTATCAGAGCTAAGGTTGAACTTTAGCTCAGGAGTATAACACATTAAGTAGCTCATTAGAGATAGAGTGAAGTAAACTCTAGAATGAGTAATTCTCAGATATCTGTTCGAATGCCTCAGTAAATTCTCTTACTATCCACTGATAGTGAGTATGAGTGCAAGAAGAGGATGAGATAGAGGACAGGGGAATACAATTATAAATGGTCAATACCCTGTGACAATAAGGAAGCAATCTTTTATCTATCAATCTCTTTTGTTCGTCATCTTTTCTGAATCCTTCGATAGTTTCTGGTAGATCCAGAAAGAAATTCGATATATTTGTATGGGACATAAACTCCGGATGGACCAAAATTGTTTGTTTGGATGTATTGGTTGCTTTGATTGTTATGGTTGATAGATATGTTTTAGTTTCTAAACTGAAATTTCGAAATCGTATCCATATATCTATCTATTCTTTGGGTCCCAATATATTCTACGAATGGTTAGTTATCACTTCGAACTAACCGATGCCACTCCATATTTCGTAGATCTGGATAACCCGAGTATCGTGTGAAAGAATTCAACAGATTCGTTCTTGTGTATATTTTTGATATTCTGATTTGGTAAGCCAAATGCAGAATAGATATTCAGTTTGAGTTGATGAAATATTCTCCATCTATCTTTTTGTCTCCTTGGTAATTTCGAGGACGAAATTCTTTTAAGGGGGGAAGTCTGTAACGACCCCGAATTTTAATCTATTTTAAATCGATAATTAAATTTATTTTTGAATGAAAATTTGTGAACTTAATTGATGAGGTGATGCGAGTATCCCCGAACTCAAGTAAATTCTATATGAATCATTTAAATTTAAGAATATTGTATATATATATATATGTGTATGAGAATATATATATATAATAATAAAGCATAAACTGTAAAGTCAAACAACATATTAAAATAGAAGTTTAATTTTAGTTTAAAGTAATGAGATAAAGTAAAAGCAAGCTTGTATAGGAAGAACTAAATACATAAGTTAAGTTAGATAATAACTAAAACAACTTTTATAATATGTTTATAAAACAAAAGAAAATATAAACAAAGTACAAAAGGAAATATCAAACAACACTTACAATATGAAACAATCAAATGAAGTACAAACAAAACATTTCTAAAGTACATGAATCATCTTCACCCACCATAACAAATATCACTTCAGCCGAAATGAAGATAAGTAGATAACCAAATATAAGTGTGCTTGTAAAAGAAGATAGCAAATATAATATTTAAGTAGAAATGTAAAGTACTTTCATTTAATGCCAATCCTCTCAGCACAAAAGAAGTAAGCCTATACTAGTAAAAACAATATAATACCCTGTAACATCCTTTCTTTATATCATCTTTGTATCTCAGTTCGTTCATCCCTTCAAAACTGAGAAAACAAAAGCAACTATCATCATAGTAACTTAAACAAAATCAACAACTCAATTTAACATAACTCAAATCAAACCAGAGATCAGAAGATCAAGCCTGCAGTGTTTCATACATAGAGGAACTCTGTTCATATTTCTGGAAGACACCATGGTGAGCAAACTTCACCTAATTTGTTTTGAAATGCCTGTGAGTAAACCTTTAAGCTAAAATTTAGTAACTAATATGTGTTGTTTATGGATTACTGTGTTGATGTTGATCTGCATGAATGTTTATATGTGAGTTTTGAGTGCTTGTCTGTTCATTTTTGAAGCACCTCTGTTTCTTTTAAGTCCAGAGTTCAATCAAGTCAAAAACTCCAGATTTTACTTTCCAAATCTCTGACATATTTAATCTTCAACAAATAGGTTTGTTTAAAACTCATCTATGAGCTAAAAATTTGCTTTCAGTTTGAACATGAAGGGTTTGCTTCTGTAGTCAAAACTTTACAGTACAAACAAATTTTTATGAAGAAATCAAGTGTTTTAAATTAGTGATTTGATTATGTAACTCGAACAAGCATACAAAGTTATGATTTTTAGAATTAATATGATGATTTTTATTTAAATATTTCAAGAGCGGTTCCCTTTTGAACACATTTTGTTCTTTTTCCTTTTACCAATGATCGATTGAATGTAAATTGATGAAAATTGAATTGAAGCTAGTATTAACATCATAGATCATAGGAAAAATGCTAAAAGAATTTTCTATTTCGTAAATTGATGAGTCGAGAACGAGTTAGGGTTTAAGAACCCATTCTTGTCGTGTCAGAAAAGATGGTGCTGCGCCATAAACAGGCGAATCGGATTTGAACGGTCGAATCTACGGCATTCTAGTACAAGGTGAAGTACGGATGTTGATTTTCGAGCGGGCAAAACCCGAGTCGTCACACTTTTTTCCATCGAAACTTTCAATGAACTTCTCGTAGCCTCGAAAATCCTACAATCCCTTCGCCTATCCCACTCACCAGACCGCTTCACCTGGGCACTTAATCCATCCAAAGGCTTCTCTGTATCCTCTTGCTACTCTTTCCTCATCCACCCTGGCCGCCTTTTCCCCTACAGCAGGATCTGGAACTGCCACTCACACCCTAGATTCCTCTTCTTCCAATGGTGCCTCATTCGTAACCGCATCAACACCAAAGACAGACTTATTCGCCTAAACATCCCCACTGATCCCCTCTGCGTACTTTGCTCCTCTCAAGTCGAAACAATTACCCACCTTTTCTTTGACTGTGATTTCTCTTTCGCAATTTGGGCCCCAACCAGTGCACATCTATTGGGTTACATTCCGGAGCGCATTTCATTTTTTGAACACTGGCAGCAAGACCTCGGAAATCACAATCTCGACATCTTTATCACCATTTACTGTTGGTGCATCTGGAAGGAACGAAATGCTAATGTCTTCAACAAACCTAGATCTTCATACACGGCCATCTATAGTCGAATCTCACAACTTTTCAATTACTGGACAGGTACCAACTCGGCCCCCTTCAGATTTAGACTGAGGTCCGCTCCTGCTGACTCGGCGGAATCAATGGCCAGTACCAGCGCCACCCCGCGGTAGCTGCTCCGGCGCAATTCTGTCTGCCCCCATTTTGTCTGTTAAATCATCGATGTTGGTGATTGTGTCCCATCCTGTAATCCATTAACTCTTATGTACATTTCTATGTTAGCTAGCTTAGCCTATTTTTTTGGCCACCGGTTGGGCTTGTCAACCGGACCTTATTTCATATTATTCTACTATTATTATTAACCGGCTGTGTAGTTTATCACTACACAACCGTCTTTCTCAAAAAAAGTACTAATTAACTTACTTAATTTATTAGTCAATTAATCATTAAGTAATTAATTCATTAATAATTACTAATCCATACTTAAAATAAGTTTTGAAAACACTTTTCAAAAATATACTTAGGTAAAATATTTTAAATTAGCAAAAAGTGTTCGTTTTTACGAATTGCATCTATAGCGACTATCGCTATATGACCCGTAATTTTCAAAGCCTTTTTTATAATCCAACATTTTCAAAACTCTATTTTTATGTTTTGACTAACTTTAACATACTTACTAACTTAGAAAAAGTTTTGCATTTAAAGGTAAAGTTTTAAAACCCTTTATAAACCTTTTTAATCAATACTCAAGTAACTAGTTTAAAAGCTAGGGATTATCTATGTCATTTATACAAGTTTAAATGCTAACTTTTTTACCATATACAACACAATGGACATCACCATGATATAACTAACATGCTATTACAAAAGCAAGATCACAACTTTCCATCCATACACACATTTCAAACTTTGATTCCTAAGTCAAACTAAACATCACATCCAAGCATATACGTGTATATACTAATCAACATCAATATTCAACCAAACAAGTGATGATTTTTAACAATAAAATATTCATCAAACTAAAGTTAGAAACTTTAAATCAAATAGTGAGCTTTTACTTACCAAAAGCTATCCAATTCTAACTCGAAATTCACTAACATTTGAACCGAGCCTAGACCCATGTTTGTCTTTTACAAAAATGATATTTTAAAGGCCTTAAGGGTATAGGTTCAGCTAGCATAGAAAGGGTTTGACCATGGTGGTGAAGAGGGGTTTTTTGAGCTAGTTTTGGCAAGGTGGAGGTGTAGGAAAGAAGTAAGGTGTTTAAACTAATATTTTCATGAATTAAAAGTAGAAAAGAAATGATTTTATGTCATTTCAAAAACCAAAGAATCCATTAAAGAGTTCATGAAGAAGGTGGAGTCCTGAAAATAAGAATGGAAATAAGAAAATGAGAAAGAGAAATTAAGAAATCTCTTTTATATAAAATACATTTAGTAGATTACTAAAAATACCCTTTGATACTCTACCCTCCACAAATTAAATGCCACCTCGTCTTGTTCTAACATGCATTTAATTCTTGTTCCCCCTCCTTTTCTTTGATCCCACATGCAATTAATACCTACGTACTTATGTTTTATAATGTTTAAGGCGATGTGGTGTTTACTTTTTAACATCTTGTCAATGCTTAACTTTTATATTAGCTTAAGTAAAAACATTTTTAGCATATAATATTACCAACCATGCGTATGTTATTTATAAATTTATGTGTATATGTGCACTAAAATGTTTATAACATTTCAGACAACTTTAGACGACGAAAAGCTGAAAATTCAGAAAACGATTTCCGGTCATATTTTCAATTTTTCTTCGAACTAAATATTTTTGTAAACAAATTTTACAAGCATTTTACCATCACTATTTATTATTTAAAAGAGTTTTATTTTAATTATAAAGTATATTATTTGAATATTTAAAATTAATTAAATATTCGCAAATCAAAGTGGTGAAATTTCAGGTCGCTACATATTGAATGTGAATGGGTTGATTATGAATTTTCATGTATGTTGAAGACCATCAAAATGCACTTGGTTTTTGTAGCTCAATTATATGATGTTCTTGCATTATTTGAGTGTGATCGGAGTTTGCCAAAAAGCCACTTGGATCGTTAAAATAGCTCTATTTTATTAGCAATATTTTCTAGAGGACTTTATTTTAGAATTTTGATTTTTGAATGACTTGTAGTTTGAATTCATTTTGAATATTGATGAATGGTTTTGATGGATGATTTTAAATATTTTAAAATTCTCAAATGTAAATGGCGTCTGTTTCTTTTTCGTCTCCACTTTCTTCTTATTTTTTCTTGTCTTTGTTTCCTCAATCTCGTAATCTTCATTCCTTCTCTTTCGCTGATCGAGATGCTCCTACATCGCGTTCTTTAGCATGGGTTGCAAAGGGGTCTAATTTTTCTCATTCTCAAGTCTTTACTCGGTCATCAAAACCTAAGAAATGGATCGATTCTAGAAAAGGGAGGATTTTTTGCTTTCGCTGCAGGGATTATTCGCATCTGGCAATGGCTTGTAGGAATCCTATAAGATGTTTTATCTGTAGTGTCTTCGGTCATAGAAAGTTCGAATGTTTGTGGAAATTTGATTTTAATGCTGGCAAGAGTCGCAATTCTTATAATCCTAATCATGGTTTCCAATTCGTTTTCAAATGTATGAAGCCCAAAATAATTTTGTTGGTTCACTTATGGGTGAAGAGGAAGGAAGGGATTGGGTTCTTAGAGGAATTATTCTGTCATTTTGATTCTATTAATGTAGTGAATATTGGTAAAAATTATAAAATGAAATTTGGCGATCCAAAGGACTATTTTGGGGACTATGCTTCTTCTAAATTTGATGAAGAATTGGCTATAGAGGATTAGTCTATCTCCAAAGAGCAAATTAATGATTTTAATTATTCTAAAGTTTTTAAAGATTCGTCTGATTCTTGTGTTACTGCTCTAAGGGATGATTCTTGCTTCCTTGATCCATTGATTTTGGATCTTGATGTGAATCATTATAAATTGAGTGCTCTTTCTCCAGAAATAATGCTCTAGTAAATGATTTCAGTTATGCTGACTTTCTAGAGAAGGGTAGGCTTCGTCATCTAATTTGCGATATCTGAATAATGATTTTGTTCATATTAATAGTAAAAGATCCAGAGCTCGTTCTTGTGTGTGGAGAGCTTCAAAGTTGTAACCACTAATAGATTCGATTGTTTGGGGTCTGAGGAGGTTTTTGAAATGAATTCTTAGTTGGAGGATACTGTTAACATTGTTAAATCATCTTGTGAACCATTACTGCAAGATGATAGTTTGAGTATTAAAGTACTTGATTGCCATAATATTTCTGATAGTTCATTGGAAGACACTGAAGGTGGTGTGGTTAACAAGGTGGGTGTTGTAGTTGGTTATGTAAGTATTTGTAAAGATGGATCTGTTGCATTGTTAGATGGTGATGTTGATAGCGTAGACTATAATACCAATAAGGTCAGTTATGATATTCACAAAGATGGTGATGTGTACGAGAGCGTGTGCATAGGAAATGATATGTCTGCTATTGAGGAGGATGAGGGGTTTCGATCTGTTGTTGAGGGTAATTCTGTTAGCAACTGTAAAAGAGGTTTTGATCAAAACATTATCGTTTATATTCCTGAATCTAAAGTGTGCAGCGATGATATACTCAAGGTTGTTGTGCACAAAAACATGTACACATTGAGGAAAACTTTCTTGAATGATGTGTTTGAAGCCTTGGAAGATGGGGTTGGTCTGTTTGTTAAAGAGGGTGATTCATTAGCTTTTTTGGAGAAAGGAGAGGACTTTATTTCTCTAGCTGATGAATTCACTTCATATGAAAATATAATGCTCTGTAAGAAGGATAAAGATATAGTTCCATATATTGATGGTTTGGAGGAAGTAGAATCTGTTAAAGAAGTCCTATTCTTTACTTATAATTTGAAAAGGCCTCCTTTTGATGTTCCTATAATTTTGATTTGTGGTGATACAGTAGGTGACATGCTTAAGGATGATATACATAGAACTATCTCTGATAACTTGATGTATTACGGGATTAGTTACTATGATAGAATAGAGAATCCTATAGAGTTAGAGAGGTTTGCTTGCCTTGGAGATAGGTTCTATAACAACCCGCATATCTATCGATTCAATATTTAAATATTTTATTTAAATATTTTATCGTTAGTCGGATGTTAGTCCGAAAAGCTACTTTTTGCATACGGTCAAATTAGGACTCAAGACCACCCCCATTGAGTTCAAAATGACGTTTGCGATCTTTTTGAGTGTAAACATCGATATGTTTGGAGATAGTGAAATTTTCAACATTTTTTCCCGCCTTTGACTTTGGTTTGGACTGCACCCCTTTAGTTCAGCCCAACCATCTTCCTCACTCTATCAAAACACTTCAAGCTTTGTCAAAAATGGTGGTGGGAAAGAGAAATTAAAACTCCAAACACAAATTCCATTGCAAATCCGAGATTCAACATCAAATTCACGTGAAGACCATTGATTCAAGCTTGTTGGTGTTCTTGCTTTGCTCTCAAATCTCCATCTTCATCAAATTCCGTGAAAAGGTGAGATTTTTGATCTCACATCTTGCCTATATCTATCTTGGACTGTTGGGAATGATCCCCTATTGTATTTGCATCAACATTTGCATTTGGTTTGGATTGGATTGGCGAAAAACTTCAATTTTCAGCGTTTTGGTGATTTTTCTGGCCTTAAGTCGTTTCTGGCCTTCGCTGAGTCGTCCACGAGTTAAGCCTAAGTCGTGAGTCGTTCACGAGTTAAGGGTTTAAGTCGCGCGCGTGTATTTCTGTTCGCCTGGCTTGAGTCGTTCACGAGTTAAAGGCCTGAGTCGTTCTCGAGTTAAAGTGTTAAGTCGTTCTGGGTGTTCTGCCTTCGCTAGGTCGTTCGCGAGTTAAGTGATAAGTCGTAGCTCGTATTTGAGCTTAAGTCGTAGCTCGTATGGCTCTTAAGTCCTAGGTCGTTGGCTTTTAAACCGTTAAGTCGTATGACCTTAAGTCGTAGGTCGTCCCCGACCTAACTCCACTAAGTCGTTCCAGCCTTAGCTCGTAGCTCGAATAGAGGCTTAAGTCGTAAGTCGTTCGCGAGTTAGTACTTGGTCGTTTGACCTGTTTTTTCCCTTAGGTCGTTCGACCTGTTCTTCTGCTAAGTCGCGTGGTATTCTCCACTTAGGTCGTATGACCTTATCCCTTAAGTCGTAAGTCGCTTGCCTCCCTTAAGTCGTAAGTCGCTTGCCTCCCTTAAGTCGTAAGTCGTTCGCGAGTTAGTACTTGGTCGTTTGACCTGTTTTTCCCCTAGGTCGTTCGCGAGTTAGTACTTAGTCATTTTACCTGTTCTTCAGCTAGGTTGCACGGCAGTCTTCCCTTAGGTCGTATGACCTACTTCTCCTTAGGTCGTTGGACCAGCTTGCCTTCACTAAGTCGTACCGTATTACTCTGCGTAGGCAATCTTATCTGACAAAGCATTTATCAGAATTTCTACTTTGATGGTTTTGGGATTGACTTCTTTGGACTTTACTCACGTCTTCGAACGTGAATTGATTTGTTTCTACAATCGTTTTATGACTTGCCACTTTAAAGATATATGAAGGTTTCAATACTAATAGTAAATATCAAAACTCTTTCATCAAAGCGATTTCAACACTATTTTAAATATCAAAAGTTCGTTTTCTCAAACCGATTTTCAATCTACTAGTATATACAAGCCTTTACTTCACTCGAATGAGAAATCGACTTAAACGACTTAGTAAAACGAGTGGTATGAAACGCTTGCGTTCACTTCGTCGGTTAGCTCTTGGACTTGTTCGATTGAACCCTTTTTGTGACAATTTCCTAGTGAAGATTTACAGCTTGTTCGTAAATATTTAAGTTAAGCAAGTGGTTATGGGACATGAAGCTAAACTCATATATTTACTAGCTTGGTGTGATTGACACTTCCTTATGATCATGACGATCATTTTTGTGATTTAGACTAGCGATTGAGCGATGTCTCTTTGTCTACGTGGGAGACTATACCCCGATTATGTGATGTTTCGCCATCACATTTCCTACGGTCTTCGGGCCATTCCTGTGTGAAAATTTAATGGATAGCTTCCATGAGATAACTTCTCGTCATGTGTTTACGCGTAGGTGAGTTTTCATGCTCCCATTCATGTGTTAGGCCTCCCCCCTTTTTATGTGTTTTCTGGATTTCTGATGATGATTTCTGGAATTTTGTGCTTCACCAATTTTCATGATTTTCATTGATATGATATCAGTTTTTGTGCATTGGTGAATTCATGTGTTATTGACTTGTTATGAATACAAGTTTAGGGTATGAAACCCTACCTTATCTTTGAGAAGATTCTTGTGATATTGATTAATCTTTTGTTGATTATCATTTACATACTTATAGTAGTATGTCGCTATGGTTATTACATGTTCATGTCATGCCTTTTACTGTATACCATATCATCTGATATTTATAGTTAGACTGATCCGTTTATTATTTTCTTATAAATAATACTCGGGTCAGACCGAGATGTTACAGGTGCTTCTGCTTGACTTCTCTTCAGGATTATTCTGACTTTTGGCTAACTACTTAGATTAGTAGTTTTTGGATGTACACCTTTGAGATATAGACTCTATGTTGTGTACTTATTCTTTTGTATAGCACGTGATGCTATTCTTTTGTATTATCGTGGATCTTTCTGACCACTACTCTGATGTACACTTTCATGTGTTATATATTTATTCATATCTTCTTCCGCCTTTGTGATATGGATGTCTGTGACTGATTTATGTTATGATTATTTCTATGTTTGTTTTCCGAAGATTATATATAGCCACCGTGTGATAGCTTTGTGTTTGTACCGGTATGTCGGATTTCCTCCTTAAAAGATATGCATTCTATTCTATCTGACGTATCGGTGCTCGCACAAAGAAGTTACATGGATGGTCGCTCCTCCACAGCCTTATTCTCCGCGCTAATTGACAGCACTACATCGTAGTGTTCTTGGTTAGCTTGGGTATAGAGGTGGGGCGTCACAGGTTAGCTGGGGAGGTTGTTGTTTTATTCAGGGCGATTCTCGAAGTAAATATTGACTTGCCCAGGTTGGCATGCATGCGGTTTAGTTTTTTATAACTGATACACATAGGGTTACTTGTTGTGATGGGGTTGGGAATTTTACTGATTTAGAGGGGTTGGAATGTCGTGGCGATGGGTTGGCTGTAGAAGATGGTGTGTTTTCGAGGAGGTTTTCTTGTAGTGATGAAATGGATGGTCTGGCCTGTTGCGGTGATAGGGAGGTTAGAGATGGAGATACACTTATGAACAGTACTAAGTGCAATGTTCAGCGAAAAGATAGGGGATTGTATTTGGTAGATGTGGGTTCTCCTTTGATTAGAGAAGTCGATTCTGAGCATTCTGTGTATTATCATGCTGGGGGCTTCAGATTTGTAATGTATTGTTGTCTTGCATCTATAGGTAGATTTCCACTTTCTCCTATTAATGATTGTGATTTGACTCATGCATTCAAATCTGTTAAAAGAAACAGTAAGAGTTTTTCATCAGTTAATATTAGGAGAAGTCCTCATTTAAAACATAAAGCTTCTAAATCATATGCATGAGGATTGATGATTTTTTATGGAATAATTATGGTGATTGTTGTTTTGGTGATTATACATGGCTTGAGCATATACTAATTTTTATTTTGAGGTTTTTTCAGGTTTGGTTGTTGAGGTTGAGCTGTGGAAGTTGTTATTGGTGGCAGCTTTTCTTTTAGAGACGTTTCAGAATTTAGTGTCTTGATAGAGTTGTTTATTTAGGGAGTGTAACGACCCTGAATTTTTGACATTTGAAATCATGATATTTAATTGATTTTAAATATCTGGAAGTTAGTTTAATTTGAAATTCAAATATCCAAGTTTGTTTGGTAATTAAATTAGTGAATTCAATTGTTAAAATTTGAGTAAAATTTTGAAATTGGAATTTCAAGCCTGTTAAAAAATGATTTGATGGCTTAGAAAATTTATATTAATGATACTGAAGGTAATGGAACTTTCAGAATTAAATTTGAAACTATTTTTTTCAGTTTTGAATTTTTATCGTTTAAAGTGAATTTAAAAATAGCCTTCCGATGCAGTCTCGGAATTCGACGAAACCCATTCCATTGGATCCGTAATATTGTATTATTATCATATTTCAAATTTCTTAGTGTTTGGAGCTGTCGTGTGATCGTACGGTAGATAAATGCACTGAAAATTATATCGAAATTTAATATTATAACTGGTTCAAAAGGCTATCTTCCTCATACGATCGAATTAGGACCCGAAACCTTTTCCATTGTGTTCGAAATAGGGGTTTAACATTATGAACGCCAGGCGGCATGCCTCGATAGGAGTTCGCGATTTTAAGCTACGTAAATCGAGACAATTTGTATCTAATAAATATCTATTTCTACATCCTAGTCAGCCTACAGCTGAAATTCTTTCTCCATCAACACTTTTTCAAAACACCGCTTCCCTATTCAAACACGAAACCATCTTTTCTTATCTCCCTCCTGGTATATGCTACCTCTGATGTACGAAGTTGTTCCTTTTCGTTTTAAATGGATGTCTCCTTCCATTCCTTTCAAACGAAGGAATTCGTCCAGGGAAAGAAAATGGCGACTGCCCTAACTTCAAATTTCTCCAAACAAATCGCGGCCTTCTCCTTCAAAATTCTTCTCCTTCCTCCCTTTTTATTAACAGCGGAAGCCTTCCAATTCGAGTCGCATATAGGAAAGAGGGTCGCAAGTTCGAAAATATCTGTTCGAGTATTTAGGGTTTTGATTGTTGAAAGGGGCATTCGCAAGCGTGAGTGTGGGGAGTCGACGCTCGAACTAATGTGGAGGTGCGGCGTTGATTGTCGATCGCGAGGGCTTGGCTGTGGTGGCACTGACGAAGCCGAGTTGGAGGAAGCTGCGGCATTTTGGTATAGGGTGGCTTGCAAGATCGATCAGGACAGTGGCGCGATTTCGAGCATAGCCTGGTCGTCGAGCGTGGTGAAGGCCTGGGTTTATTCCAGTGAGGTAGTCTTGCTGTTCGATTTTAGTTTATATGTTGTAGGACTTTGGAAAAATATAGGATTTGCATAAAGATTTGATTTTTAAAAATCTACAGACTGTTGTTTGTGTATCTAGTTTCAAAGAAAAATAAACATAAGTGTACACATTGTAAACCTATTGTCTAATTTTAAAAGTATGTATTATGGTAATTAACATGTTCTATTAACTCATTAAATCAGTTTAGTTACTAAAAGATTTTAAAAGAAAAATAGTTTAAATCCAATTATTAGTAAATTAAATTATTAAATGGTAATGGATTATTCAAGTTAATTCAAGTGTTAATTAATTTAATCTATTGAAAAGAAATTAATTATTCGATTATTTCGAATATTAATGAATTGTATAAAATTGTTTATACAAGGTTTAAAACCGTGAAGAAATGATCAAAAAGGAAATAGGATTGCAAATAAAACCAAAGGTGAGATCTTCTCACTCAAATAAAAATTTGAATTGCAGTTATTGATTGACTGTTTGGATGTGATAGTATATATAGTAGTATATAGCAATATATATATTGGAGTTGTTGATTTCCCACGTTATATAGCGGATGAGACCCTATGCGCCGCATAATAGCGGATGATATTTTATAAATCCCATATACCGCGATATTCCACCTCGAAGTGGAATTGGTATTGTGCTAACATCTGTGGATGCAGGGAAACAGGTTGGAGGGATCCAACTGGATTCCTCAAATTATATGAATTTGTTTCATATGTTGTATGAATTTGTTTCATATGCTGTGTGATAATTTATTTATAATCCGTGGATGATTATATTGACGATTGAATTTGTTGAAGGCTAAAAATTTAGCCGAATGTATTTTTGGTATCGTTGGATACCAGAAATAAATAAATTTGGATTTTTGAAATTTAAAGTAGGAAATTTTAAGTGAATTTCTTTTGAAAGAATTGGGTGAAATTAAAAGAAGGAATTAAAGTATTAAAATTGATTTTCGTAATCTTATCGAATAAATTCCAAAATATGGGAAAGGATTTTAATAAAAGGATTTTAAGTAATATTGTTTAAAAGTTGAAGAATTTATTAAAAATGGAATTTTGAATAATTTGGAAAGAATAAAGGAATTTATTTAAAAGGCGATAAATTTGTTTGAAATCAATTTGATAATTGATTTAGTATTTAAAATAAATCCTAGGAAATCCATTTTTTTAAAATCGATTTGGTGTTTGAAATAAATGTTTGGAAAATCAATTTGGAATTTGAAATAAATTTGGAAATCAATTTGAAAGTTGATTTGGAGTTGAAAGTTAATATTTGAGAAATCGATTTGAAAATCGTATAAAAAGTGAATATTTGGGAATGCAAATTCAAAAGGGAATTTATAAAGGAAAGGGAATTTTTATTCCACGTGGAAAAATATGATTTGAAAATCTTTTTCAAAAGTGATGAAGTGTGGAAAATTTGATTTGAAATGGGTTTTCAAATGTTGAAGTGTGGAAAAAAAAATATCTTGTGAAGATATTTTGAAATTTAATAATTTGGGAAAATTATTTAAATTGGTTGATTGTTGTGAATGTTGTTTGATAGTTAAATAACCGACTATCAATATTTGCCTTTGAAGTGGCACTTGAATTTGCTTTTAAAACAAGTGCTCATTATTCGGTTAAGCCGGGAGAGGACTTTGTGTCATATAACCCATTCCGAATAGTGATACGTCGTGAATGGATAACATTTGAAGACCGGTGTGTAGACCGGGTATTTTCGAAAATGAAAGGACAACATGTCGAATGTCTCTGCATCGAGTTGCTCCGGTATAGAGATTTATACAACTCTTCTTATGATGGGAAGTCCGGACGTGATTAGTGAATACCCGGATTGCAATGGCTTCTTTGGAAGTGCCTTCGGTTCTGTTCGATCCCGGAACGGACTTGTATGGATGTGTGTCTGACGTTACACTTTGAGATGTAAAGTTGGTTCCTATCAAATACATTTCTGTTGGTTGCGGAGAATTTATTCTCTTAGCTTAACACCCTTCTTTGAGACGTACGAGCTCAGAGGTTATGTAGTTGATGGTTACTAGTGATACATTCCCAATTTGGGTATGTGGCATACGAAGTGTTGTTGATCATTTGTTGATCAAAGCATGGCTCTGTGAAAAAGCATAGCTTTGTGGACGAGACTTCGTCGAGCCTCAAAACCCGGTAATGGTCGAAACAGGAATGTTGCGGCAAGGTTTTAGGGGTCGCGCCCCTAGGGTATGTCCATTTCCTTCTGGATAAGAGGTGGTATCATGGTATGGAGCCCAGATATTTTACCTATGTTGATGCTGCAAATTTATTATACTTTGTGGTTGTTGGTTTGTGGTTGAGGATCCTCGGATAAAGGTTGGTAACGACCGGGGGATGGCATACTTGTGTGTTAGTTACCTAGTTACAGTTGTACAGCATGAGGTAGCGTCAGTGTGTTGGTTACCTAGTTACAGTTGTACAGCGTGAGGTAGCGTCGGCCTTGTGTTTGCAGAGATCCGGTTAGGTTCTCGGGGCGTCTTTCCAGAGGCGTTTCCATTTTGGTGTAAGGAAGTTCCTTAGCCTGACCATTTGTTGGAAATCCAAAGAAACAATACACGCCCTTTACGGTTTTAGTTGTATAACCTGCTATGGAATATGGCGGTAACCTGCTATTGAACATAATAGCTATAGTAGGCATAAGTGCGGAATGCCTATGCTGGCTAAGATTAATATTATACCTTCGAAATGTTTTCTACACTATGCACTAGTAATAATATCCAATGATTTTGCGTAGTAAGCATGTTTGACTATCATAAGAAGAAATCTCCTCTAATTCTGCGTTTGCATTGTGTGTGTGGCGGGAGGTCTTATGGTAGTTTCATTTTCCAAAAGCATTGCAAAATTAATTTTATTTTCTTTGTGAAAATAACTGTTTTACGATCTCACACCAGTCACCATGACTGACTCGGAGTTTATTGTTCCCTTTCTAAACTCTGGGTGCCCATAATTTTCCACACGGGCAGCCTAGAGTTATGTTATCAGGATATTCTGGAGCTTTGGTGATGAGCTGGATGGCGAGGCGTACTACCGTACTTGTTTATTTATTCCGCTGTGTATTCTGTGTGAGGACAAGTTTATATAACTGTCCATTGTTGTATTGAGTTGTATATTGACTCTGATTGATGTATGTATAAATTGATATAGTCTTTTATTTTAAAGATTATTGATTCATCTATTATATATTGTTCCGCTGCGAATGTGAGATTCTGATATTATTTCTGTTTATGTTTTTCTATTCTTTCTTTCTTCTGTCTTCTTCTACCTCTTCTTTTTAACCCAAATGGTTCGGTTTTCCGACATTTGATTGTGCGGCATTTGATACAGTGGAGGTATTAATGTCGACTTTCGAGCGCCGAAAGATCGTGATCGTTACATGTGGTATCAGAGCCTTTGGTTAAGCGATAACCTTGGCTCTTTTGGGTGTTACTCATTAGAGATAGTGTCAGTAGTACTCTAGAATGAGTGTGAGTGTAATAATAGATTTGAGTGCGTATTTGTTAGTGAATATAAAATTTTGTTTTGTATTGTGTTGACTTATCGGTTGATTGTTTATTGATTCTGGTCGGTGCAGTCTGGCCAACTGTAATCGATAGGGGTTTCTAAACTCTTAAACAAGATAAACTAACACAGTATTGTTTTAAAATGTGGTAAATGAAATAATTTTACCCACAACTATTTTTGTGTAGAAAAGAAATCATTTTCCGTAAATTATTATTGTATATGGATGCTTGGTTGTTAGGAAGGGATAATATTGAATTATTATCATTATTATATGGAAATTGAATAAGAAATAATGGTATAACCAAAAAAATTTGGAGATAAATTCATTTAACAAATGAAATTTATAACTATGAATTGAAAAGATAAGGAAATGAATTCATATGCGAATGGGTTTTGTAAATGTAAATTATAAATGTGATTTATAATTTGAAATAAAATTTCAGAGGAAGATATTTGAAATAAATTCATTAATGGAATGAAAATGGTAATGTGGATTTATAAATGAGTTTTATAGATTGAAAGGAAATGTGAGTAATTGTAAAAGACTCTGGAATTTCTTTAAAATGTTATGGAATGTAAATCAGTTGATGACTTATAGAAATATTTGAAATTTGATTGGAATAAGATTCAAATATAAGGAATGAATTTGTGAATGAACAAATGAGGTTACATTTGTAAATTAAGAAATTGGAATTGAAAAATGGAATGAAATTTGATTTGAATAAAGTTGAATAGAAACCCAAACTTGGAAAAAAATAAAATAAAATGGATTGAATTCAAGTAAACTAACTTGATAATTTATTAATTCATGGAATGATGAATTGGAAGTTGAATTAGTTAAATTAAAATTGAATTGTGAGTTGAATAAAAATGGTTTGAATTTGCATATAAATTCAAGTAAGTAGTAAAAAATAAATTGAAAATTTCCTTGTTATAGATAAAATAAATTCGAAATGAATTGAGTATGGAAATTTGAAATTTAAAAGGGATAAGTGAATAAACTAATTGAATTAAATTAGCAGATGGAATGGATTTGATAAATGAAAAATCAAATCAAAGAATTAAATTAGAAATTGTTTACAAGGAAACTATAATTTGAATTTTGAGTTGAAATAACTTAAGTAAATATTGGACAATAACTCGACTTCAGTAATGAAGTGAAATTAAATACAAGGAGTGTATATAAATACTTTCGTTGAACTTAAGAAGTAAATGTGGAATTCTTAAGTGAAGTTGATATCGGAAAAATACCAAGTTAATTATGAGGTTGTATAAAATTATATGAGTTATTAAAAGAAAATAAAAAAATTGATTTTTGAATCAATTGAAATGGATATGAATTCGTTTCGCTTAAAAATGAATAGAATGTAAGAAAATGAGTTGTAAATCATTGGAATTAAATAGAAATGGTGTGTGAATTAGTTGTAAGCAATTTAATTTGTATCAAAAACATATGAATTGCTAATGGAATTTATTTTGAATGTTTTGCTTATGAAAACTATGTGTTCACTATTGAAAATAAGTGAAATGTAAATGAATTTCTTATATTTGTCACTTACGTATTTAAATTGAGTAAGTACAGGTTTTGGAGGTCGTTTGGCTGCATTTGGTCGCGCGAAATGCTAAATTAATAAGCCGCTTTGCTTAAAAATGCTAAAAAGGTACGCCTACGCAATACAAAATAGGAAATATGAACTGTTTTTTGCTTTTCCGACCGTGTGGGTCGATGTATATATATTTATATCCCTTGTCAAATTGCAAAAGCTCCTCCGTACAAGGGAGACTCCGCCGAAATTTTCCAAAAATTTTGGGAGCTAGAAATTTTTTTGAAAATTTGGAAATTTTTTTGAAAATTTGGAAAATTTTGTTAATGGAAAATTGATTTTCAAATTGTAATGGAAACGTAGGAATTGAACTAGAAAATGAAAACCATTGTTTTGGTCGAAGTTAAAAGTCTTGGAAAAAGTGAACATCGAGTTTTCACTAAATGAATTTTTGGTTTTTGAAGGTAAAATGAATTCAATTAGAATTGAAATAGTAAATTGAATTCAAATGGAATTGAAAATGCAAAGTTGAATGGAAATGAATATATAACTTTGTTAGTGAGGTGAAAATAAATATAAGAAGTATGTAAATACTTATATTGAACTTAAGAAATGGATAATGGAATTCTTAAGTAAAATTTAGAATTGAGGAAATATTTTAAGTTAATAAGTGAATGAAAATTTAACTGGAAGTAGTAAAAATGGTGATTGTTAATAAGTGGATAGAAATCAAAATATAAACTGATTTTGGAAGCTATGATTGGAAATCATTGCTAGTAGTATACAGGTGTTATAATGGTAAAAGAAAATTTGGATTTTGATTTAGAAGATAAAATCAATTCGCTCAACCAAAGGTATGTATTTAAAATTTCTGTATGAAATTTGATGAGTTTCTGATTTTTCCACTTGGCATTTTGATTTCTATTGGAATTTGGGAGTCCGTAGGGACATTTTGTAGTTGTACCGAGCTAGCCGCGCAAAGGAGACGCTGGCGAAATTTTTCGGAAATTTAGAAAGTTAGAAATTTTGGATAATTTAAAATTTGAATTTAAACTTAAATTTGAATTGTGAAGTAAAATAAAGTTGTTTGAAAACTATGAAAGTGTTTGGAAAGTTAGCTGAAGTGATAACGAATCTTTAATAAAAAGATTGGTTTGAAAATTTGATAAAACTGTTTGGTTTGGGGAAATGATAAACAGGTATTGGAGCATTCTTCTTAACTTGTAATTTCGGGACGAAATTCTTTTAAGGGGGGAAGATTGTAACGACCCTAAATTTTTTGACATTTGAAATCAGAATATTTAATTGATTTTAAATATCTGGAAGTTAGTTTAATTTGAAATTCAAATATCAGAGTTTGTTTGGTAATTAAATTAGTGAATTTAATTGTTAAAATTTGAGTAAAATTTTGAAATTGGAATTTCAAGCCTGTTAAAAAATGATTTGATGGCTTAGAAAATTTATATTAATGATACTGAAGGTAATGGAACTTTCAGAATTGAATTTGAAACTATTTTGTTCAATTTTGAATTTTTATCGTTTAAAGTGAATTTAAAAATAGCCTTCAGACGCACATTCTCGGAATTCGACGAAACCAGTTCCATTGGATCCGTAATATTGTATTATTATCGGATTTCAAATTTTGTAGTGTTTGGAGCTGTCGTGTGATCGTACGGTAGATAAACGCACTGAAAATTATATCGAAATTTAATATTATAACTGGTTCAAAAGGCTATCTTCCCCATACGATCGAATTAGGACCCGAAACCTTTTCCATTGTGTTCGAAATAGGGGTTTAACATTATGAACGCCTAGCGGCATGCCTCGATAGGAGTTCGCGATTTTAAGCTACATAAATCGAGACAATTTGTATTTAATAAATATCTATTTCTACATCCTAGTCAGCCTACAGCTGAAATTCTTTCTCCATCAACACTTTCAAAACACCGCTTCCCTGTTCAAACGCGCAACCATCTTTTCTTGTCTCTCTCCTGGTATACGCTACCTCTGCTGTATGAAGTTGTTCCTTTTCATTTTAAATCGATGTCTCCTTCCATTCCTTTCAAACGAAGGAATTCGTCCAAGGAAAGAAAATGGCGACTACCCTAACTTCAAATTTCTCCAAACAAATCGCGGCCTTCTCCTTTAAAATTCTTCTCCTTCCTCCCTTTTTATTAACAGCCGAAGCCTTCCGATTCGAGTCGCATATAGGAAAGAGGGTCGCGAGTTCGAAAATCTCTGTTCGAGTAATTTAGGGTTTCGATTGTTGAAAAGGGCGTTCGTGAGCGTGAGTGTGGGGAGTCAACGCTCGAACTAATGTGGAGGTGTGGCGTTGATTGTCGATCGCGAGGGCTTGGTTGTGGTTGCACTGACGAAGCCGAGTTGGAGAAAGCTGCAGCATTTTGGTATAGGGTGGCTCGCAGGATCGATCAGGACAGTGGCGCGATTTCGAGCATAGCCTAGTCGTCGAGCTCGGTCGAGCGTGGTGAAGGCCTGGGTTTATTCCAGTGAGGTAGTCTTGCTGTTCGATTTTATTTTATATGTTGTAGGACTTTGGAAAAATATAGGAATTGCATAAAGATTTGATTTTTAAAAATCTGCGTACTGTTGTTTGTGTATCTAGTTTCAAAGAAAAATAAACATAAGTGTACACATTGTAAACCTATTGTCTAATTTTAAAAGTATGTATTATGGTAATTAACATGTTATATTAACTCATTAAATCAATTTAGTTACTAAAAGATTTTAAAAGAAAAATAGTTTAAATCCAATTATTAGTAAATTAAATTATTAAATGGTAATGGATTATTCAAGTTAATTCAAGTGTTAATTAATTTAATCTATTGAAAAGAAATTAATTATTCGATTATTTCGAATATTAATGAATTGTATAAAATTGTTTATATAAGGTTTAAAACCGTGAAGAAATGATCAAAATGGAAATGGGATTGCAAATAAAAGCAAAGGTGAGATCTTTTCACTCAAATAAAAATTTGAATTGCAGTTATTGATTGACTATTTGGATGTGATAGTATATATAGTAGTATATAGCAATATATATATTGGACTATATATATATATTGGAGTTGTTGATTTCCCGCATTATATAGCGGATGAGACCCTACGCGTCGCATAATAGCGAATGATATTTTATAAATCCCATATACCGCGATATTCCACCTCGAAGTGGAATTGGTATTGTGCTAACATCTGTGGATGCAGGGAAACAGGTTGGAGGGATCCAACTGGATTCCTCAAATCATACGAATTTGTTTCATATGTTGTATGAATTTGTTTCATATGCCGTGTGATAATTTATTTATAATCCGTGGATGATTATATTGACGATTGAATTTGTTGAAGGCTAAAAATTTAGCCGAATGTATTTTTGGTATCGTTGGATACCTGAAATAAATAAATTTGGATTTTTGAAATTTAAAGTAGGAAAATTTAAGTGAATTTCTTTTGAAAGAATTGGGTGAATTTAGAAGAAGGAATTAAAGTATTAAACTTGATTTTCGTAATCTTATCGAATAAATTCCAAAATATGGGAAAGGATTTTAATAAAAGGATTTTAAGTAATATTGTTTAAAAGTTGAAGAATTTATTGAAAATGGAATTTTGAATAATTTGGAAAGAATAAAGGAATTTATTTAAAAGGCGATAAATTTGTTTGAAATCAATTTGATAATTGATTTAGTATTTAAAATAAATCCTGGGAAATCCATTTTTTTAAAATCGATTTGGTGTTTGAAATAAATGTTTGGAAAATCAATTTGGAATTTGAAATAAATTTGGAAATCAATTTGAAAGTTGATTTGGAGTTGAATTTGAATATTTGAGAAATCGATTTGAAAATCGTATAAAAAGTGAATATTTGGGAATGCAAATTCAAAAGGGAATTTATAAAGGAAAGGGAATTTTATTCCGCGAGCAAAAATATGATTTGAAATTTGTTTTCAAAAGTGATGAAGTTTGGAAAATGTGATTTGAAATGGGTTTTCAAATGTTGAAGTGTGGAAAAAAATATATATCTTGTGAAGATATTTTGAAATTTAATAATTTGGGAAAATTATTTAAATTGGTTGATTGTTGTGAATGTTGTTTGATAGTTAAATAACCGACTATCAATATTTGCCTTTGAAGTGGCACTTGAATTTGTTTTTAAAACAAGTGCTCATTATTCGGTTAAGCCGGGAGAGGACTTTGTGTCATATAACCCATTCCGAATAGTGATACGTCGTGAATGGATAACATTTGAAGACCGGTGTGAAGACCGGGTATTTTCGAAAATGAAAGGACAACCTGTCGAATGTCTCTGCACCGAGTTGCTCCGGTATAGAGATTTATATCACTCTTCTTGTGATGGGAAGTCCGGACGTGATTAGTGAATACCCAGATTGCAAGGGCTTCTTTGGAAGTGCCTTCGGTTCTGTTCGATCCCGGAACGGACTTGTATGGATGTGTGTCTGACGTTACACTTTGAGATGTAAAGCTGGTTTCTATCAAATACATTTCTGTTGGTGGCGGAGAATTTATTCTCTTAGCTTAACACCCTTCTCTGAGACGTACGAGCTCAGAGGTTATGTAGTTGATGGTTACTTGTGATGCATTCCCAATTTAGTAATGTGGCATACGAAGTGTTGTTGATCATTTGTTGATCAAAGCATGGCTTTGTGAAAAAGCGTAGCTTTGTGGACGAGACTTCGTCGAGCCTCAAAACCCGATAATGGTCGAAACAGGAATGTTGCGGCAAGGTTTTAGGGGTCGCGCCCCTAGGGTATGTCCATTTCCTTCTGGATAAGAGGTGATATCATGGTATGGAGCCTAGATATTTTACCTATGTTGATGCTGCAAATTTATTATATTTTGTGGTTGAGGATCCTCGGATAAAGGTCGGTAACGACCGGGGGATGGCATACTTGTGTGTTAGTTACCTAGTTACAGCCGTACAGCGTGAGGTAGCGTCAGTGTGTTGGTTACCTAGTTACAGTTGTACAGCGTGAGGTAGCGTCGGCCTTGTGTTTGTAGAGATCCGGTTAGGTTCTCGGGGCGTCTTTCCAGAGGCATTTCCATTTCGGTGTAAGGAAGTTCCTTAGCCTGACCATTTGTTGGAAATCCAAAGAAACAATGCGCGCCCTGTACGGTTATAGTTGTATAACCTGCTATGGAATGTGGTGGTAACCTGCTATTGAACATAGTAGCTATAGTAGGCATAAGTGCAGAATGCCTATGCTGGCTAAGATTAATATTATACCTTCGAAATGTTTTTTACACTATGCACTAGTAATAATATCCAATGATTTTGCGTAGTAAGCATGTTTGACTATCATAAGAAGAAATCTCCTCCAATTCTGCGTTTGCATTGTGTGTGTGGCGGGAGGTCTTATGGTAGTTTCATTTTCCAAAAGCATTGCGAAATTAATTTTATTTTCTTTGTGAAAATAACTATTTTACGATCTCACACCAGTCACCATGACTGACTCGGAGTTTATTGTTCCCTATCTAAACTCTGGGTGCCCATAATTTTCCACACGGGCAGCCTAGAGTTATGTTATCAGGATATTCTGGAGCTTTGGTGATGAGCTGGATGGCGAGGCGTACTACCGTACTTGTTTATTTATTCCGCTGTGTATCCTGTGTGAGGATAAGTTTATATAACTGTCCATTGTTGTATTGAGTTGTATATTGACTCTGATTGATGTATGTATAAACTGATATAGTCTTTTGTTTTAAAGATTATTGATTCATCTATTATATATTGTTATGCTGCGAATGTGAGATTCTGATATTATTTCTGTTTCTGTTTTTCTATTCTTTCTTTCTTCTGTCTTCTTCTACCTCTTCTTTTTAACCCTAATGGTTCGGTTTTCCTGCATTTGATTGCGTGGCATTTGATACAGTGGACGTATTAATGTCGACTTTCGAGTGCCGAAAGATCATGATCGTTACAGGGAGAGTCTTTAGTTTCTTAGGATTTTGGGAGAGTTTTATTATTTTTATTTTTATATAGGGCGGTTTTTGTTACCTGCCAGGATTGTTGGCAGGTCCTTTACTTTTTGTGATATATATATGTACATGTGTGCTCTCGTCTACTGTAGAGGATCACACATTTCTCTCAAAAAAATTCTCAAATATGATTATCTCTATTAGAATTATTTTGGAAATTTTATTAGATCATATTAAAATCTTAACTAAACTACCAATTCAAATTCTATTTAAAGCTTTTAAATTAGTTTTATTTGTTCAAAATCTTCTAAAATCACAACTTCAAATATATTTTTGTTTTTGTCAAGGTCAGCCGGTTTTATAGTGGGTCGTCCACTTATATTACCAATAAATAAAAAGTTAATACAAGAATAAGGTAGCATGCCTCAACTATTAATAAGAGAAAAATAAAAAAAATAGGAGTTAGGAAAAAGGTGCCTAAGCCAGTTTAAATGAACTAAAGCCAGTCCTCCTCGAAAGAGGAGGAACCACTTCTTCCGAATGAAGAGTCAGGGCCTATCCATGTTGAAAACCCACAAAAAGAGACATTATTTTTGAAGTATTACTAGAGTAATCCTTGGAACAAATAAATTTCCTATCCTAACCATCATTATCAAGAATAGCCTTATTTCTAGCACCAAGGGCACCATCAACTGTAAGAACAAGACCTTCCCCATCAATAAAGTAATGAAGACACCTGGATTCTCCTTCAACCTCACTAACAAACATTGGAAATCTTTTCAAATAGGGTCATATCTCATCTCAGATAGCTCATGTATCCAAGCTTTATCAAAAGAATTCCACTCAATAACAAACGCTTGGGCGGCACTAGATGATACAAGATCAACAATAGCATCAGGAGGAAAAATCACAGGGGTGTAAATCCATGAGAAGATGAGATGATGGTTTTGATGACAACAACCTTAGAATAGATTATAAAATATAAATACTAACGTTACAAGTTTAGATATATATGTATATGCAGGATCTAACCATGCAGGTATCAAGAATGAAGACTGTACAGTATAGAGATTCAAGATATAGAGATAGAAGACTCATGAGTATCAAGATTATCAAGAGTTCAAGATTTCA
Organism: Allium fistulosum; assembly: GCA_030737815.1. Taxonomy (NCBI): domain Eukaryota; kingdom Viridiplantae; phylum Streptophyta; class Magnoliopsida; order Asparagales; family Amaryllidaceae; genus Allium; species Allium fistulosum. The sequence goes on from CM060904.1 coordinate 1,138,445,216, forward strand.
AGGTTAAGTTTGTTTTATTAGGAATATTTGTTAAAACTCGTAGAAAAGCACTGGCATCTTAATATCCAATTTATTCGTGGAATGGAATCCACTTCGAGCCCGTTAAAGGGATGGAACCCTAAGTAGGATGGAACCTACGAAAATCTAGTGGGACGTTGTTTTGTATTCACTAAGCTTAATTCAAATGATTTTTCAAAATTATCTTGTTTTCAAAATGATTTCAAAACTTTCCTTTTAAAAAGATTCAAAAATCTCGATTCCGTTTTTAAAATAATTTTAGCCTCAAAACATCTTTATTTTCAGAGTCAAAATTTCTCCTAATTTTAAACATCTTTTCAAATAATATATTTAACTTTTAAATTATTTATACTTTGATTTAAATTATAGTTAAATAATATATATATAGTGTTCTTTATATTTACTTATGAATTTCAACTATATTCAAGTATATTTATAAAGTTTTAATATAAGATAAATATTATTTTTATAAAAATTCAAAACATCAAAATTGGCTGAGGGATGTCGACATTCCCATAAGCACCATGTCGACATGGTGACAGTTTTAATTCAAAATTCAAATTTCAAAAGAAGTGTCTATTCGCCATAACTTTTCATGAATGGTCATGACTGTTGTTCTTCTATAAATAGGAGTCAGTTTCAACGAATTTTATAACATTTTTTTTCTGATTTAACTTCTCTTCTTCTTCTCCACTTTCTTATTTACAAATTACACCATTACTCTGCCGAAATCAATATCGAATCTAACTAGATAATTTCTGGTTTTGATTCTCTCCACTATCTCTACAAGATCCAAGTGCTAATCTGAGTTATAGACTTTTTGTAATCAATCGAGTGAGAGAAGGTGTGATTGTAGCCCTGGAAATCAATTGGGTGAACTTGTTGCCCCGGAAATCAAGTATCTCTACCCAGAGGATTGTTATTCTGGAGGGTGTACCTCGTAGCCTTGAAACCGAGGGTTGTAATTGTTGAATTGAGTTTAAAAGGAAATCCGTACTTAGTTGTGCGGGACTGGATGTAGGGTAACTCTGAACCAGTATAAAATCCGGTGTGTTCTTTCCTTTACTACTTTTACTTTTTATTTGCATCTGTGTTTGATTCTGTGTTCATATCTATGTCTGATTAGTGCATACATTGTTAACAAATTAAGATAAACTCAAAAAGATTAACAAATTTCTTTAAACATTATTCACCCCCCCCCCTCTCTAGTGTTAATTCTAGCCTTAAGATCCTTAATCCGCATTTCTCACATTTGGTATCAGAGCTTGGTTTTCAAAAGTTTCATAATCTGAGTTTTGAAAAGTTTTAAAATGGCTATTTTTGAAAAATCTGTTAAAACTAGTTTAGAATTGTTTAAATCATCATTGTTCCATGAGTCTGCATATGAATGTTATTCAAATTCTAGTTGTCTACTCAAATTTTATAATGTGCAGGAAAGATGCTTTATGGGTATTAAGGAATCAATCCACAATGGACAATTTATGCAGATCAAAAGGAATAAGTGGATACTTGATAGTGGATGCTCTAGACACATGACTGGTAATCCAGATATGCTGAATAATATTATATACAAAGACGGAGGACTGGTTAACTTTGGAGACAACTCGAAAGGATACGTGATTGGCATTGGCAATGTCGGTAACTCTGAAACTCCTATTATTACTAATGTTTTGCTAGTTAAGAATCTGAAACACAATCTGCTAAGTATAAGTCAACTATGTGATAAAGGATATAAAATTAAATTTGAAAAAGATAAATGTCATATTGAAGATAATAACTCAACCATAATATTTGAGGGAACTAGGAAAAAGAATATTTATATTCTTAGTATGAAAGTTTCAAATGATAACCTATGTCTTTTGGCAAATACAAGTGACCCTTGGATTTGGCATAAGAGATTTGGACATTTGAATTTCAAACTCTTATCTAGACTGTCAAAACATGATCTAGTAAGAATTCTCCCTAAAATGAATTTTAAAGTAGATAGTTTATGTGATGCATGTCAATTAGGAAAGCTTAGAAAAAGTTCCTTTAAATTAAAAGATATGATTTCAGCTTCAAAAACCCTTGAATTACTTCATCTTGATTTATTTGGTCCATCTCAAGTTCAGTCAATAAATCATAGTAAATATGTTTTTGTAATTGTAGATGATTATTCTAGATTTACATGGACAATATTTTTGAAACATAAAATTGATACTTTTGAATGTTTTAAGAATTTTACAAAAAGGATTCAAAATCAATTATCTTTAAAAATTATAACTATTCGTAGTGATCACGGTGGTGAATTTGAAAATGAAAAGTTTTAGAAATTCTGCAATAAGAAGGGAATAACTCACAATTTCTCATTTCTAAGAACTCCATAACAAAACGGAGTAGTTGAACGTAAAAATAGAACAATACAAGAGTGTGCGAGAACTATGCTTTCAGATAGTAATTTACCAAAACACTTTTGGGCAGAAGCTGTTGCTAACGCCTGTTATATTTTGAATAGAATTTTAATTAGACCTTTAACTGATAAGACACCTTAAACTTCTTCATGGAAAGAAACCTAAGGTATCATACTTCAGAATTTTTGGAAGTAAATGCTTTATTTTAAATACAAAAGATAATTTGGATAAATTTGATCCTAAATCCAGCAAAGGAATCTTTATTGGATATTCTAATAGAAGTAAAGCCTATAGAGTTTTTAATTTAAGATCTAACACAATCGAAGAAACAATGCATGTTTCGTTTGATGAAAATTTAAAATATTTTGAAATTACAAATGATGAAGAAGATTTAGTTACTCAAAAGCAGGAATCAACCGAGATTAATAATGAAATTGATCATCCTAATAAAAGGATTAAACTTTTAAAAGATCATCCTATTGAAAATATAATAGGAGATATGCAATCTATTGTTACAACTAGAAATCAACTAAGTAAAATGAGTAATGTAGCATTTATATTATCTATTGAACCAAAAAATCCTAAAGAAGCATCAACTGATGATTCATGGATTTTGGCTATGCAAGAAGAATTAAATCAATTCACTAGAAATGAAGTTTGGGAACTTGTTCCTAGACCTGAAGATAAAACTATAATTGGAACTAAATGGGTCTATAAAAATAAAATGAATGAACAAGGTGAGGTCGTTAGAAATAAAGCACGATTAGTCGCCCAAGGTTATTGTCAAGAAGAAGGTATAGATTGTGACGAAACCTTTGCTCCTGTAGCAAGACTAGAAGCCATTAGGATTCTACTTGCTTTCGCAAATCGTAATAATTTCAAATTATTTCAAATGGATGTTAAAAGTGCATTTTAAAATGGTTTTGTAAAAGAAGAAGTATATGTTGAACAACCACCACCTTTTGAAAATGAAAATTTACCAAACCATTTGTACAAACTTAAGAAAGCTTTATATGGTCTAAAACAAGCTCCTAGAGCCTGGTATGATAGACTAAGATCTTATTTATTACAATCAAATTTTGAAATTGGTAAATAGATAATAATCTTTTTATTAAAAGAAATAAAAATGATATTCAACTAGTACAAGTTTACGTAGATGATATCATTTTTGGATCAACTAATTTTGAAATGAATAAAGAATTTTCTGAAATAATGACAAAAGAGTTTGAGATGAGTCATATGGGTGAATTAAATTTCTTTTTAGGATTGCAAATAAAATAGTTAGATAGTGGTATTTTTATTAGTCAAGAAAAATATGCGAAAGAACTAGTCAATAAATTTTGTTTGACTACTGCGAGTGGAAAACCTACTCCCATGGCAACCAATGAATATCTATGCAAAGAAGATCTCTCGAAAGATGTAGATCAAAAGTTGTATAGAGGAATGATCGGATCATTGCTCTATATCACTGCTAGTAGACCTGATATCATGCATAGTGTATGTCTCTGTGCAAGATATCAATCTCATCCTAAAGAAACTCACTTAAAATTTGTAAAACGTATCATAAGATATTTTAAACACACCTCTGATTATGGCTTATTTTATCCTAAAAATGATTCATTTGATTTAATATCATACTGTGATGCTGACTATGCTAGATGTAAATCAGACCGAAAAAGTACAAGTGGAACTTGTCACTTTTTGGGACATTCTCTGGTTTCCGTGTTTAGTAAAAAGCAAAATACAGTTTCTCTATCAACAACTGAAGCAGAGTATATTTCTGCTGCTTTGGCTTGTTCTCAAGTAATATATATGCAACAAACCTTAAGATATTTTGGATTAAATATCTCAAAATCGCCAATTTATTGTGATAATACTAGTGCAATAAATTTATCTAAAAATCCTACTCATCATGCTCGAACTAAACATATTGATATTCGACATCATTTTCTTAGAGATAATATAACTAAAGAAGTAATTACTCTCGAATATATAAACTCTGAGAATCAAATCGCTGATATCTTAACAAAACCATTAAATGAATCTATATTTACTAAATTAAGAAGAGAATTAGGTATTTGTTCTATAACTGAAATATAAAATATAAATAAAAAGTATAATTAATAATTAATATTAAAATAAATCATAGAGTTAAAATATAAGGACCATGTCGACATCCCCTAGGAAGACATGTCAACATGTAACGTTTCTATTTTTTAAATTTTCCCACCAAAATTCAAAAATTTAGTTATATATTCTTCTCTATTTCGAATTCTTATTCATTCTCTCTATTTTCTCTTCATTTTCTATTCTAAAATATATAAAATAATGGCATCTTCCTCTAAATCAAACATAAAATCAACTTTCTCATTCCCCTCTCCTACTTCTGGTCCATTCCAATGCACTACTCTCGCACGTGTAACTAAATTGGAGGAGTCTATGAAGGATACTCTTCAGATGTTGACTGAAACTCAAGTGACTCAACTTCGTATGGCGAAAGAGCAAGAGAGGCAAGGCAAGATTCTTAGGAATTTAGAAAAATTCCTAATGGATAACCAGGCCAATCCTATCTTGATCGATGAAGACTCTTCACTCAATCAAGAACATGAGGTCAGCGACGAAGAAGAAGAAGAACCAATGGAAGAAGCACATGAGGAGGATGATGACCAAGTAGTATGCGTTGGAGAAGTGTGTTTCGACAAAAATGGGAATCTTGTTGAACAACGTGGAAATTTCTATTTCCACTATCCAAACTGCTCAATTCATAAATCTCCTATGTTCAGAAACACGCATTAGTTTCTTCTCTTTCTTTCCATTGTTATTTATGTTTATATGTTTTTCAAACGCAAATGTAAATACAACCATACTCGTAATAAATAAATTCGTGTTCTTATATGTGTTAGTATTATTGTGAATTCTTAGTTAGGATAGTTAATAGTTTAGGATTATATTTAGTTAAGTATTGATTATGTATGATAACACTATCATTATAATCACAAGTAATGTAGTCTTAGTTTCAGGGGGAGTTATATAGAGTTATATGGTTTTTGTTGATGACAAAGGGGGAGAAGTATAAAATAGGATAGTTAGGCATAGATTAAGGGGGAGTTATTAGAGTTATTAGGATAGAAGGAATATTTTATAAACAAAGGTTGTCATCATCAAAAAGGGGGAGATTGTTAGTCCATGAGATGATGGTTTTGATGACAACAACCTTAGAATAGATTATAAAATATAAATACTAACATTACAAGTTTAGATATATATGTATATGCAGGATCTAACCATGTAGGTATCAAGAATGAAGACTGTACAGTATAGAGATTCAAGATATAGAGATAGAAAACTCATGAGTATCAAGATTATCAAGAGTTCAAGATTTCAAGGTTAAGATTGTTTTATTAGGAATATTTGTTAAAACTCATAGAAAAGCACTGGCATCTTAATATCCAATTTATTCGTGGAATGGAATCCACTTTGAGCCCGTTAAAGGGATGGAACCCTAAGTAGGATGGAACCTACGAAAATCTAGTGGGACGTTGTTTTGTATCCACTAAGCTTAATTCAAATGATTTTTCAAAATTATCTTGTTTTCAAAATGATTTCAAAACTTTCCTTTTAAAAGGATCCAAAACCCTCGATTCCGTTTTTAAAATAATTTTAGCCTCAAAACATCTTTATTTTCAGAGTCAAAATTTCTCGTGATTTTAAACATCTTTTCAAATAATATATTTAACTTTTAAATTAATTTTCTTTTATTTAAATTATAGTTAAATAATATATATATAGTGTTCTTTATATTTACTTATGAATTTCAACTATATTCAAGTATATTTATAAAGTTTTAATATAAGATAAATATTATTTTTATAAAAATTCAAAACATCAAAATTGGCTGAGGGATGTCGACATGCCCATAGGCACCATGTCGACATGGTGACAGTTTTAATTCAAAATTCAAATTTCAAAAGAAGTGTCTATTTGCCATAACTTTTCATAAATGGTCATGACTGTTGTTCTTCTATAAATAGGAGTCAGTTTCAACGAATTTTATAACATTTTTTCTGATTTAACTTCTCTTCTTCTTCTCCACTTTCTTATTTACAAACTACACCATTACTCTGCCGAAATCAATATCGAATCTAACTAGATAATTTCTGGTTTTGATTCTCTCCACTATCACTACAAGATCCAAGTGTTAATTTGAGTTATAGACTTTTTGTAATCAATCGAGTGAGAGAAGGTATGATTGTAGCCTTGGAAATTAATTGAGTGAACTTGTTGCCCCGGAAATCAAGTATCTCTACCCAGAGGATTGTTATTCGGGAGGGTGTACCTCGTAGCCTTGAAACCGAGGGTTGTAATTGTTGAATTGAGTTTGAAAGGAAATCCGTACTTAGTTGTGCGGGACTGGATGTAGGGTAACTTCGAACCAGTATAAAATCCGGTGTATTCTTTCCGTTACTGCTTTTACTTTATATTTGCATCTAGTTTGATTCTGTGTTCATATCTGTGTCTGATTAGTGCATACATTGTTAACAAATTAAGATAAACTCAAAAAGATTAACAAATTTCTTTAAACACTATTCACCTCCCCCTCTAGTGTTAATTCTAGCCTTAAGATCCTTAATCTGCATTTCTCACAAGAGGAAACAATACCAACAGCTGAAGGGGAGGCAGGACGAGACACGGTCAGAGGAAGAATAGAAGAAGCCTCATAAATAGGTGCAGAGAGAACAACAGAAAGGCTAATAGGTTAATCCGCAGACATGGAAGTGCAATTACTAATCTTAGGAACTCACTTTTGCATAGGGGGACTTGGAAGCAGAATCTTGGGTGGAGGGGGAGCCTCAAGGCCGAGTCCAGCAGCTTGCAAGAGGCAACAAGGTAACCAAATGAATGACAAGCGAAACAAATATCAAGTGCCCAACCATATCTAACACAAACTTCGGCCACTTGGCCAAAAGCAAGCTGAACTCGAATTGAAGATGGTAGCGACTTTTCAGGGGTTATTTCTATTAGTTCCTTAGCATAAAACAATCTCTCACAGGCCACCATCTTAGAGTCAAAACATTTCAATTTACCAATTTAGCAAGTTAACCAATTTAAGCCAACTGTAAAATAGATGGAATGCATGTAAAGTAAGCCCAAACAGGAATCAACATTACCTGGTCCCTAGCACAAGCCATGAAAGGAGACCAGTTGGTGATAATGAATGGTTTCCTATCAACAAATGATGGATCAGCTTCTAAAACACGTTGACGTTCCTCGTCACTAAAAATTTAAAGAAATATACTTAGTCGACATAGATTACTTGGAGATCCCTATGGAGTTTCCATATACGGCAGCATAGGCTTCTAGCATTTTGAATCTTTTGGTTTGGATCCAAAAAAACAAACCAAGAATCACGACCAATAATCTGACCCTGCTTGCATAACAAAAGGAGGTGGCAACATAATTCCATTAACTTCCTCAATCTCAAAATCAATAGGCGTGTATACACCTACATTGCAAGGCAGGGAGGGAAAGAGGGATGACCAAGGCTTGGGACAATCAGGATCGGACAAAGGAGCCGCTGACTGGCCAACGACATGACTAGGCATAGTTTTACCTAAATGAACATGGGACAGGGTAGTATCAGGTTCAGGCAAGAATTATCCAAAAGGGCATTCTGTCAAACAAAACAAGAGCACGAACCAGTAACTGCCAATTTAGAATCCAAGGGCTCAGAGACACCATCCAAAATACACTCATTAACCAAACTCTGACCAACCATACAGTCATCCTTGCTACCAAGTAGAGGAGATGCAATTACAGAAGATACATTCCTAAACAACGGGAGCTTACCATGAGCAAAATAGGGCATAGAGGTATTAACATTTGAACCTAGCAGACGACTTGCATCAGAGGCACATAGCGACGGGATATCAACTGATGAACCCATAGACGACCTGCGAGGAGACAGCACATTCGCATAAATGCTGGGCAAAGACAGAGCTACAAAGGATTAATTATGGAAACTTGTGGACGTATTGCAAAAGAGAGAGATGGAAAATCATCCAATGATCCTAGTAGCGGCCTCAAATCAGACAAAGAGCTGGAAGGTTGAATCGAAAATAGGAAGGCGAATCCAGGCCTTGTCAAGCTCGACGAAGCGATATCAGGAAGGACAGGAGAAAACTTGCAGTACTTGTTTGGCATGAGGAGATTGAGATGGAAGAAAGGGCAGTGAAGGATTTAAAGGGTGGAAGGAGAAGCGGGAGGAAGGAGGGAAAGCGGGAAAATATTCGCCATAAGAATGATTTATTAACTTCGGTTATATTTTAAATCCAAGAATTTTTAAAGGCAAATAAAATAAACTATATTTTATAAAATATATATTATAAAAGAAATTATCTTATTTTAAATGATTTTGTTATTGGAGTTATTTAAAAATATTTAGAAGAGTTTTCAAGCTTATTAAAATAATGTACTTATTCCTAGAAAATAATTATAAGGTTTCCAAAATGTTTTCAATAAATATAATTTCCTTTATATGATTGGAAGTGAAAATAAGGTATACAATAAAAGATAACATCTTATTCGAGTTAATCGAGCGTAAAAAGATTTACAAGTGATTTCAAAAAGTGTTTTCATGCCTTTATAAATAAATAACTCTTCTTTCAAATGAATTTAAGGAATTAAAAGAATTTTTTGAGAAATTATATTATTGTGTATATATAATAGTGTGTGTGTGTGTGTATATATATATTGTAGATATTTATACAAAGGTTTAAAGCAAAAATTATTTTAATGAAGTATATTTAAAATCAAAATGGCATTAAAAGTACTTTCAATATAAATATTTTAGTAAAATAAAAACGTATTTTATAAAACTATAATTATAAATCCTTTTTAATGCTTTTCTACAAATAATACCTCTTCTATATAATAAAGAGTTTAAATAAACAATTTAGTATTACCGTCTGATATGGAACTTTCGGTAAAACTTTATCGGTTATTTATATGACTTGTTGTGTAGAATATTTTTAGTAGTGAAATTTACTGACTTGTAGTAAATATTCAAGTAAACCTATATGGTATGGGTCGCATGGGCATTACTCGAGTGATTACAATTAGGAAGTATGTACAGTTTTTGTGGTGATGTGCTTTCAGGCTCGTTTTCAGTGGAATTTACTGACTTATGATCAATATTCAAGTAAATCCGAGTGGTATGGGACATCCGGACGTTACTCGAGTGATTATTATTTGGAGGTATGTGACATTGTTTGAGTTGATGTGCTTTTATGCCGTCTTTTTTGTTGATGTGCATTCAAGCCATCTTTTGAGTTGACGTGCTTTTATGCCGTCTTTGAGTTGACAGGCTTTCATGTCGTTTTTGAATTCATGCGCCTTCAGGCTATCATTGAGTTAACGTGTTTTCATGCTGTCTTCGAGTTGACGTGCTTTCATGCCTCCTTTATGTTAGCGCGTTTCACTATGTATTTCTGTTGATAACGATGGAAATTTCTATCTATTAGAAAACCATTGTTAAAAATATAATCATTATAAAAACCGCAAGCACACCGCGTGTAATTATAGTACGTATGCGAGTACGAGTCGATCCGTGGGGAAAGAATTGAATTTTAATAATACTCAATCAAATTAGCCTAAAGTTTTGAAGTTTGTTTTAAACTAAGAAAAATTATAGAAAATAAACTAGAGCAATGGTGAATAAAACTAGGTGCTTAAGGAATAATTTAGAGGCAAATCGACTTTCAATCATTTACATAAATCAACACAAAATTCATTTATAATCTCACATTAAAATATTAAGTAGAAATGATGGATGTGCTTATTATAAGTATGACTTATTTGTGCTATTAATTAGCACAACTTAAATCATCAAACTCTAACACACAATTCAAACCCACTTATCAATGTTCATGAAAATGACATGAAATTAAAAATAAAATCTATTTTAAGTATGATCTATTTACTATGAATTAGTAATATAGATCATCAAATTTTGATTCTAGCTTAAGTTTTATCATCAAAATCACTTAGGCAAATGATCAAATAGTTTATGTTTAAAATGGAATAAGCATAGCCTATTTGAGATGTCAACATAGACTATCAAAATTCACTAAAAATAAACATAAACCATCATCATTCAAAGTTTCGATTAAGCACAAAAGAGAGATCACAAATGAAATCATTATGTTAATTTAATATGTTTCATGAGAGCTTCATTACCCATAAATTTAAGGGGTTTAGCTACTCATATTTGAAAACATGTTAACATAAAATGACTTCAACAACAAAGGAGGAAAATGAGAGCTAATTATAAGAAAAGTGAGCTAAATACTTGCATGAAATAAAACTAAACTAATTACAATAATAAAATCTATGCTACTAACATGAAATAAAAGGAGCACAAAGTAAATAAGAGAGCATAGAATAAAAGAGCAATAAAAAGTAAGCATGAAATAAAAATGCAAGAAGGTAAAAAGCAAGGCTAAGAAGCCATTAAAGAAGCATTTTACTTATCATTTATTTGTGGCTACAATATTGCATAAAAAAAGAAATTACATGAAACATAAGGGGTATTTATACATGCTTAAAACCCTAATTCATATTCTAGGGGACTACCTAAAATACCCTTGAGAAAGTATAACCTCAAAGTAATCATTAGGGAAATAATTAATTCTCACTAACATTCTTTTAAGCCTCCATTAACATGTGCACGTGCTTTTAATTATGGGCGATATGGTAGTGGGTATGTGGGCTCCTCCATGTTGCATGAATTCTTTTAATTCCATTCTTCATTAACTTTCAACATGTGTGCATTCATGCATCCATGAAACATCTTCATATCTACACTCCATTTTCTACAAATAAAAATAAAAATGTGCAAATAAAATTTCTTAAATTAAATCATACAAAAAATTACCATTTTACCCCCAAATGAGATGAATAAATGATGATTTTAAAAACAATTTAAATTTTGGTTTCAACATGTAAAATAGCCTAATATGCTCATTTATTTAAATAAAAGTAGATTAAATGTGGAAGTAAAAATATACACTTTTACGTGCACGTCAATTGCAACCTTTGTGATTTGATCAAAAATGTTTACTCGCAATATTTTCTATGCTTGCCTATGAAGGGCATGATTTTGTGTTATGACATGGTGATTTTTATTGATGATGATATCATTTGCTTTAATTTGTTTTGGCATATTTTTTGTTTGCAACTATATTTCTATTTTAACTTGTTTGATGCTGGCATACTTAATATAAATATGACTATATTGCTCAAGATTCATGTATGCATTATTACTATTACAAACTCACCCTTCTAAATTAGATATTGTTAATAGCTTAGTTATTGATTTTAATGACAACAACCATAAACAACCATATACAATCATATAAAATATAGATACTAATGTTTTGCCAAGTTATATAGTATATAGCGCAGAATATTACACAGGTGTTGAATTGAAGACTGTACGGTATAAAGACTCAAAAGATAGACATGAAGACTCACGAGTGAAAAGACCAAGATATGATGATCTCAAGGTGATAATTTAGTGTATAGAGTCATAGCTTATATTGTTAAAGTCCTTGATAGCAATCTTTGATCTCCATCTCCTATTTTTATCATTTATATTTTATTTAAAAAAATTAAATAAATTTCAAAATATTTTATAAAAGTTTTTCAAAGTTCAAAATGTTTTACAAGTATCAAATTATTTTACAAAGTACAGGATTTTTAAAACACTTTAAAAGAAACAAGTTTTCAAAATATACATGCATATGTCGATATATAGGCAGATGGTATGTCGACATATTTGCCGCCAATTGGTTTTTGAATTTTGAAATGAAGTGTCTATTCATCGTAACTCTTCATGAACAAACATATCTGTTGATTTACTATATAAGAGGAGTTCAAATGAACTTTAAAGTTTAGAATTACTTGTTTTCTTCCTTCCTCTTACTCTCTTGAAAACTCCATTGAAAATGTACTTCGTTCTCTTAAATCACTTAGAAACAATTTATACTTCATTGTACTGATTCACTACTGCTTTCTTACCATTATGGAAACATCTCTCTCAATTTAAAGATCAAAGTTCTGTCCAAGAGGCTATAGGATCCATTGTATGCAAAGTTCAAGAAATCGCCTTTGGAGAAACTTTCAACTCTATTTGTATTTTCTTTGGGTGTGCTTATAGCCCGTTCAAATGAATGGGTGTACTTAGTAGCTTGAAAATCCAGTGGGTGTGCTTATAGCCCATTCAAAACAAGTGAGTCTACCCTGAGCTTGGAAACTCAAGAGGGTGTGTCCCGTAGGCTCGAAATCGAGATTGTATTTGGGTTTGCCTTCTGTCCGGTCAAAGATTGACATTTGAAAAGAAATCTGTACAAGCAATTGTACGGGATTGGATGTAGGAGATATCCGAACCAGTATAAAATACATGGTGTCATCTCTCTGAATCTTTACATTGCTTTAATGCTTTTATTTTTATCTGTGATTGTTTGATAGTAAATTATGTGTCGTTAATCTATAATTTATTATTTAACTTGAAAGAAATTTAAAAAAATTTACAAAAGTTAGAAAACACTATTCACCCTCCCTCTATTATTTAATTAGCCTTAAGATCCATAATTCCGCAATCCACATTTGGTATCAGAGCAAATGTAATGGCCCGTTTTTCCGTACCCTTTGAATCGACAATAATCCACACATGTCCAACTCAAATTGCACGAATAAGCGGATCATTAAAGGTAGAAAGAAAATAAAGACGGAACAAAATCTTACACGAATGGAATAACATATATTATTTCAATAATAATCATTACAGCGGAAAATTTTAAAATACAATATTAGAGTCTAACCTAGATTCAGCCTGCAACTGTCCTTACAAATGCTGACAAACATCAAAACAAATACAATAGATGCAGCGGATAATAGAATACGTCCATACGATGATGAAGATCTCCAGCTCTCCTCTGGAAACTCCAACCGTCTTCGACTAAACCTGAAACTACTCGGATCTTACCCGAGTATTGAAAATGCCCGGATCAGGCTTGATAAACCAGCATGAGAAAAACTCAATAATAGATGACGGTGTCATATATCAGCCTTTAAATAAAATCCTTTGAAAAGAAAGAGTATCTCATAAGACCACGCCCACACATAAACACGGACAGGTTTTTACCTTATGATAACTAAAACACTTTTATATCAAAACATTCATATTATTTTTAATGACATCTCTTTGAAAACATTTGCAAATAAACTTATTAATCTTATCCGAAATGGTTACCCATATAGCATTTTGAGGCTATTCATTACGCCAATACAAACAAAACCATAGGTTCTTATTGGAGAATGGATTTCCATACAAATGACCAGGTGAAGGATCTACCTTCCGAATGGGTACACCTCTAGATGGATGCCCCGAGGAACATCACAAAGGAACCTCTACCAACACAAGACATGCCTACCTCTGTAACTATATAGTACCGAATATGTCATCCCCCGGTCGTTACCGACCTTTAACCAAGCGCTCGTTTTCCATACACCACATTAATTTACATCCTGAACGTCATAGCGAAAAGAAATATATCTAGAAGGGGATGATCATACCCTACTTGGGAATGACCCACTTAGCCTTGCTGCATCTAATCCTGTTTTGGTCATTTCCAGTTTGATGAGGCTTGAGGCAACGATTACCATTTCACATAGCACATATCACATCTCTGAATGCCACATTTTCCATTTCCATTGACTACTAATTGCCTTCCAAAAAAATACAACCCTTGAGCTCGTACGTCTCAAGGAGGGTGTTAAGCTAAGAGAAGTTGCCTTCTCCGCCACCACTGATGTACGTTTGTAAAAACCAATGTACGTAATCTTTAGAAATGCAATGTCAGACAAACATCCATACAAGTTGTCCAGGAACAGGACAAACCGAAGGCACTCTCCTACTACCACTAGTAGCGAGTAGTCCTTGCAATCCAAAAAATCTCCATAATAAGGAGACCACTACTATATATAACCCAGGAGCTACCCAAAGCAAGTCAACAAGCAGTCCTCATGCTATAATGATCTACGGTCTTCAATAATCATCATCTTCAACATGTCTTCACTTTCGAACGTATACATTGGTTCGAAGTGGTTTTCGGATATGGATTACCCAAATCCGACCTCGGTTCCTTCAAAATCCAATTATCGCTTTAAAAGATTTTAAGTTCATATGTGGATATCAATCATCAATCAATCACTTCATCTTTTATTTAAATCAAATATCTTCCTTAGATATATTCTCTTCAATTTATTCTATTTTCTTTTCAAGAGTATAAGGAATCATTAAGCCTCATTTATCAAATCATTTGGTTTATTTAAACCTTTCTTAATCTTGGAATAATTCCAAATCATCTTCTCTTTTACTTAGGAAAACCTTTCCAAATCATTCTTTTAAATCTTAATCAAAGATTTCTTTCTTAACTTCAAATCATATTCTTGCAAATCGAAGATTTTCATAACAGAGCACTACTGCCATCTTAAATATGGTAAATTTCACCTCCAGGGGCTAATGGCAAGTTTCACCTCCATGGACTAATGACAAGTAATCCTACATCATGAATATCTTTGTCTTTAACGATCTTTGTCTTCAATATGTATTATTTCGAAAATTAGTTTGAAGGGGTTTTCGGATAGGAATAACCCAAATCCGATCCCGGTTTTTCGAACAGGAATCACCCAAATCTGATCCCGGTTCCTTCGTACCAATCATCGAATAAAAAAAATGTTAAGTGGTATAATAACATTCAAAGAATCTGTTTCTTTTCTTTTATTTTGGAAAAACTTAAATATGATCTTTTTAGAGCATCCGGGCTTTCCTTTCGATCTATTCCACCCCTCTCCTAGGAAAAGAAAACATAGGCCAAGTAAGTTCAGGGCACTGGTTGCTCCATCCCTAACTTTAGTTAAACACCTTGTTTTATCTTCCTAGATCTCACAGGCAGGACAAATGTACTAGTCGTTTCCGCATACTCAGTTACTAATTTTCATTTTAGAAATGATTTATTAAACTTCCAAATCATCATTTAAAACACTTAATTATTCTTTTAAAATCATTCACAAAAGATTTAGGAAAGAATTGTTAAGTTTAAAACTACATTCAAAAGGTTAAAGAATTTGCAGCATAAAAGTGCTGCACAAAGTGCTATATAAGCTTATTTGATTTAAACAACTTCTTAATATTTGAAAATTCATATTTTCCATTCCAAATCTCTTTTAAACATTTTAATAGATTTATCAAATTTATTTCATATTTTTAATCATTTAAAAATATCATTTATAAAGAAATCCCTTTTGGATTTCGAACTACAAAACCGCGATGTTTTTAGAAAATTGTTTTGAACATATTTCAAAATATAAAAGATGAAATCTTGGTTTTCTTTATTTCTTTAAACATATTTAAATATTTATAAAACATTTCTAACTCGTTTTAAAACTATTTCCAAAAGGTTTAAGCATTCCATATACACCCTTTCATTTTCAAAAGGAAAGTGATTCCCTTTGTGCTTATCGACGTGTATTAACGTGACTTGGTAAATCAATTTAACAATCATATCAAGCAATCAATACTTGATGATCAAATCATATATATGCATCCATAGCAATCATAACACATCATCAAACATGTATATATAAAAATAGAGATGTTAAATAGTGTTTCTCACCATAAACCAAAGCGATAAACTTCCTACCAAAATTCTAATCAACCAACACTTTACTAACTACTTCCTACTCCATTAAAAACTAGCAAATAACATCATCTTCCTTCCAATAGCTTAGTCGAGGTTTGAGATGGAGGTTGGCCGAAAGTATAAAGAAGAAGCGGTAGAGCTTTTGAACTTGAATTTCCAAGATTTTGATCCGAAAAATAGGTTATCTTGTATCTGATTTTAGGCCCTCTAAATCTCAAAATTTAGAAAATTTGTTGAAAATTCTTTTCTCTTGAATTATAAAAAAAGAATCATTAAAAATCCAAGCTGTTTTGAGGAAGATATGATAGAATGAAGAAGAGGTATTGTCGGATTGACAAAATTGAAACTGGAAAATGCACTTCAAAGAATTGAGCTTTAGGTATAGCAAACCTCCAAACTGGAAAAAGTGATCAACATAAAAGTTATAGCCACTATAATTTTATATGGTTTAAAAAAATAAAATAATTTCTTAATTTGAATCCGTTATGATCAAGTTATGATCAAAACAAAATAGCCTATTCTCTGGCTTAAAAACTGAGCCAGAAATTGCACTGGAAAGAAGTGTATTTTTGACATAGTAAACTTTAAAATGAGACAAAGTGGTTAACTAGAAGTTGTAGCCACTGGAAAAATACATGATTTAAAAAAATAAAATTTGCATTTCGGATCTGTTTTGAAGAAGTTATGATCGAGAGAAGAAGAGGTAAGATATGGAGAAAAGAGGAGTTTGATTTGAAGAGAATGAACATTGATTTCTTTTGAATATTTTGTAAATATTTTGACATTATTTCTTTCTAATTAAAGAGGAGAGGAAGAAGATGAAGAAGCTTGAGAAAAGAATAAGAAGAAATGTGAATGAAAGTGAAGAAGGATGTGGGTATTTATAGAAAAAGAAAGAAGTGGTAATTTACCAAAATAACCTCTTACCAAATTACCAAAATAACCTTACTTCAACCTAAAGTAATCTCCACTTTTTCAATACTTAACATCACCTTTCACATACTTACTTTATGTCTTAATCCCTTAGGAACTAAGCTAAGTAAAATAATAATTATGTTGGCTTTTGATGTGATATTGATTTGATGTTTTCTTTTGACTTTTCTTACTTACTTTTGTTAATTCTTACTTACTTTTCTTAATGACTTCTAGAAGTTATCTAATTTTATTTAGTAAAAGTAAACTTGATTAGCATTAAAATGTGTACATTTATATGTTTAAAATATGTTAACAAAGGTGCGATAACGTTGCGACAACTTTTAATCGATAAAATGTTGATTTTCGACAAAACGTTTTCCGGTCACATTTTGATGTTTTTGTTAAACTATTTATTCATGTAAACCAAACTTTAAAATAAATTTATTATTATCTTTGAATAATTAAAACAAGGATATTTTATTTAAAATAATATAAAACAATATCCAAATCTTCTTATAACAATATGACATCGATTTATCGATATGCGACGAAATTTGTCAATTTTGTAAAACAAGTTTTATATATTTATCAAACCATTATAAATTAAATTACTATTATTATCAAATGAGTTTGATATTGATTATATATATATATTTAAAAGGAATTGTTTATCCTTTAAACAAATTTCACGAATATTTATCCTACTTTATCGGAATCCGACTTTTGTCAATTTTACAATGGAAATGCAAATTTTTTATTCAATATCAAAAATAAGTTTACCATTATTAATTATTATATAAAACATGATTGTTTATGTTTGAAAATTCTACATTTGAATATTTAAAATAATTAAATATCCTATTTTCGAAGTGTTAAAATTACGGGTCGTTACAACTAGGTTTTCAAAAACTCGTAATTTGATTTTTGAAAAAGTTTCAGTAGCTAGCAACACTTTTAGTACATTTGTTAACACTTTTGTCGAAGGAAAATCTACTGCTAGACCCTCACTTTTGATGGCAGTAACTACACTTATTGATCATGTAGGATGAATATTTCTTTATAGTCTAATGGTTTAGATATTTGGAATATTACACAAAATGAGTACACAGAACCCCAGGCTAACTTTTCACAATGGACTGCTGACCAAAAGGCACTTGCATAGAATAATTCTAAAGCCGCAAATATTTCATTTTACTTACTAGATAAAAATGAATTTAATAGAATCTCTATTTGTAAGTCTGCATATGAAATTTGGAGAACATTGCAAGTTACACAAAGGGCACTAGTAAGATTAAACGGACAAAAATTTCCATGCTAACTAATTAGTTTCGGTTATTTAAAATGAATCCAAATGAGTCTATATCTAACATGTATTGTAGATTTCAAGATATAGTGCTTTCTTTAGTAGCATTAGATAAAAACTTTTCTAAAGAGGACCAGTTAGAAAAATACTCAATTCATTCTCTTCAGAGTGGGATTAAAAGACATTAGCAATAGAAGAGGCTAATGATATTAGTACTCTGAAAATTAAAGAGTTAATGGACAATTTAATGCCCTATGAAGCACGATTGCAGGGCAAAGGAGAAAGCAAAGCAACATAAAAGAAATCCATCGCTTTTAGTGCAATAACTGACGATCAGTATTCAGACGATGACAATGATGAAGAAATTACTTTTATGACCAGAAATTTTAGAAAGTTCCTAAAGTACATAGAAAGATGAACAACTTTCGAAGACTGAAAAACAAGACTTCTGGAATTGGAACTACAATAAGATGTTCCAACTGCGATGAACCTAGTCATCTGTAAAGAGACCGTCCACATCAAAATAAACCAAAGAACTAACAGGTTACAGATTCATCCAAAAACAGAAACAAGGCTTGTACAGCAACATTGGATGATTCAGATACTTCCTCAAGCGACAATGAACCGAATAATGAAGATGTGAATATATGTTTTACAGTAATAACAGATTAGTCAGAACTGATCAACAAAACGCGGTAGAAACAATACCTTTTATTTATTAGTTTTTTTATTATTATAAAGTTTATGAATAAGATATAAATTGATAATAATGCTGGATGTATATAAGTATATATAGGAATATTTTCTGTAGTTTTATTTTTTGAAATTTATGGCCCATATGTCGACATACATAGAGCATACATGTTGACATACCAGCTAGAGATTTAAAATTTCATTTTAAATTCAAAATTTGAATTTCTCTCTCTTTTGTACTTATCCCCATGTTCTGAAAAGGCATCTTTTGATCTGAGAACATGACCATTCACTCTCTATTAATTCAATCTACTATATCCATTCATTCACTCACTTTATTTCAAAATTCAAAAATCTCTTCATTCTCTTATCTCTTCAAAATCTCAAAAATGACCTCCTTAAGTCAAACTCCTAAAACCATAAGGTTCTCAAAGAGAACCGAAGGCTTTCTTTTCAATGGCAAAGAAGCCATTGATACTTACATGGAGTATGTTCCGTCTGGAAAAGTTTTTTCGGAATATTTTCTAAATTTGATGATTTTTCCTCTTACGGTCTTCAAGATCTTTTCTTTCAAAATGAAATTCTTGGTTTAGTCGACTCTTCTCAAAATGATTTTGTATATTATCCGGATTTGGTTAAAATGTTTTATGCAAATTTAAATAGAAAAAAATTTCAAGGAGAAGAGGGACAAATTTGGAGTAGTGTAAATGACACTCAAATTGTTTTAAATTGTAAACTTTTGGGTTACGTACTTAGTTGCAAATCTAGTGGAATTGACCTCTCCACTTTTCAAATTGGTGGACAAAATCGTGAAAGTTTTCAAGACATTTTCCAAAAGTGATGAAGAATTTGATTTTAAACATAAAACTCATAAACCAAAATCAGGACTTATAAGTCTCATTTTACAACAAAGTATGACTCTATGGATGGGTAATTACAATAACACTACTCAAAAAGTTTATAAAGCTCCTTTTGCCATTTACGGAAACTACGACATCATTTGGGCACAAGTCATCATACATGACTTTGTTCAAAAGAATATTTCTAGACATGAGAACACACTCTACCATGGTGTGTATCTTACTAGAATATTCATATATTTTGGTGTTTATTTAAAAGGAGAATCAACTCTTCCTCGAAAAAATTTCGACAATGCCAACATTTCTCTTATGCACATTCCACCTTATTCCGAACCATAGCAAACTCCTGTTGAAAAAGAAGAAAGATTGGCATGGAAGAGGAGTGAGAAATACAATAAGAAGAAGCGGAAGAAGGCGATGAAATGGATGTAGAAGAAGAAGAGGAGAAGAAGGAAATGGATACTTCTTTAGAAAGCTTCAACAAACCATCTCACCCTTCCAACAAAGAGATTCTAAAAAATCAAGAGAAGCTTCTTAAAAATCAAAAGAAGATTTAACGTTCCTTTAGTAAAAAGTTCACTTTCCTCTTCAACAAAGCGGACAAATACTTCGGAAAAATTGTTCGCAAGTTTGGTGAAAATTCGTCATTATCATCTACATCTTTCTAAGTCTATTTAATTATTTCCTTATGTTATCTAGCTTTTACTTTGGGGTGTTGTTCTAGTTTGATTCATTTTATCTTTATGTAATTTGCTTTTGTGTTATGTACCATCTTTGCTTATTAATGAAAAGTTGTTCTTGCTGTTATATATTGTTCTAATAGTCTTCGGAAGTTACTAAAATAGAATGGAATTAAATAAAAATAAAAACTATGACAAAAACATAAGTTTTGCATTTTAGGTATATATGTCAACATACTTACATTGTATATGTCAACATATGTTAGCCGTTTGGTTAAAATTCAAAATTTAAATATAAAATAACTACCATCTATTCAAACATTCTAAATGACTTTGCACGTATAAGCCTATTTCTTCTAAAATAACTCACTCGTCATTTTATTCTCAAATTTTTTTTAACAAAAATGACTTCTCCACACCAAAAATTGTGTGAAAATCTTAAACAGATGCTTCAATCTTTCAAGGATATTCTTACCTTTATCTTAAGTTATCAAAGGCATTTAGAATTAAGTTTAATACAGATGATCAGAGAGCAATAAAAGCATTTTGATGCCCTTCGATAGTTGATTTCTTCCTTAATTAAAGATGATCAAACCAACAACCTAGAATGCTTTATCAACAAGGATAATGAAGATTAGGATTCCATCAAAGCAAATCCAATCTTTGGATCCGACGGTTGGGTTGAAGTTCCAAGGAATGTCTACTTATCCGGTTTGATTATCAATATACAAATATATAACTTATTAATACTCCTAGATTTGGATTTTTTTTGGATTGATTAGTATTCTTAGGTTTTGATTTGGTTTGGTGTGTTTAATATGTATACTTGGATTGATAATTTGATATATATCAATTAACTTTATTAAATAAACATTATCTTATCTTATATTATTTAAAGTCTCCATATATTAATTACATCATGTTTAATATGCTTTGATTATCTTAGTAGTTAGTACTTAATTATTGATTTTGACTCTATTGTTTCTAAGTATTTCATTTAGAGGGAGCTTTTATTGTTCATCCATTTTTTTTGATGATAAAGGGGGAGAAAATTATAAAATATACACTTGCATATATTCAGGTGTTGTGAAGTTATATCATATTTTGTATACAGAAATATTTAATAGTTGTCATCATCAAAAAGGGGGAGATGTTAATACCTTAGTTATTGATTTTGATCACAACAACCAAAAATAACCGTTACAATCATATAAAATATAGACACTGATGTTTTGCCAAGTTATATAGTATATAGTGCAAAATATTACACATGTGTTGAATCGAAAACTGTACATTATAAAGACTCAAAAGATAGACATGAAGACCTATAAGTACAAACACCAAGATATGAAGATCTCAAGATTATAATTTAGTGTATAGAGTCATAGTTTATATTGTTAAAGTCCTTGGTAGCAATCTTTAATCTCTATCTCCTATTTTCTATCTTTTACATTTTTAAACAAAATAAATTTCAAAATATTTTATGAAAGTTTTTCAAAGTTCAAAATGTCTATAAACTATGTTCAAACTATTTTACAAAGCATCCAATTATTTTACAAAGTATAGGATTTTCGAAACATTTTAAAAGAAACTATAGCATTTTCAAAACATTTTTAAAAGAAACAAGTTTTCAAAATATACATGTATATGTCGACATATAGGCAGATGGTATGTCGACATACATGTCGTCAATTGGTTTTTAAAATTTTAAAATAAAGTGTCTATTCGTCGTAACTCTTCATGAACGGGCACATCAGTTGATTTACTATATAAAGAGGAGTTCAAACTAATTTTAAAGTTTAGAATTACTTATTTTCTTCTCTCCACTTACTCTCTTGAAAATTCCATTGAAAATATACTCTATTCTCTTCAAAATTACTTAGAATCAATCATACTTGATTGTATTGATTCAATACTACTTTCTTACTGTTTTGGAAACATCTCTCTCTGTCAATTCAAAGATCAAAGTGTTGTCCAAGAGGCTATAGGATCGATTGTATCCAAAGTTCAAGAAATTGTCTTTGGAAAAACTATAAGCTCTATTGTATTTGCTTTGGGTGTGCTTGTAGCCCGTTCAAATCAAGTGGGTGTGCTTAGTAGTCTGGAAATCTAGTGGTTGTGCTTGTAGCTCATTCAAATCAAGTGAGTTTACCCTGAGCTTGGAAATTCAGGGGGGCGTGTCTCGTAGCCTCGAAATCAAGGTTGTATTTGGGTTTTCCTTTTGCCTTGTTAAAGATTGGCATTTGAAAAGAAATTTGTCCAAGCAACTGTACAGGACTGGATGTAGGAGAAATCTAAACCACTATAAAATCCCAGGTGTCATCTCTGTAACTCTTTATTTTGCTTTATTACTTTTATTTTTTTCTATAATTACATTTATGACTATTTGATAGTATAATTCTATGTTGTCAATCTGTAATTTAATATTTAACTTGAAAGAAATTTAGAAAGATATACATATGTTAGAAAATACTATTCAACCCTTTTTAGTGTTTAATTAGCCTTAAGATCCACAATTCCATAAACCACAGATATCGCCTGACCCATTTATCATTCTTATGATACTCGAGTCAGACCGAGACGTTACAAGTTTTGGGGACTCATCGACCTTAGATGTTGAGCTAGCTCTTAGGAAAGATATATATTCAGTTATATCATTATGTACTAGTCCACTTATATATAGGTTGTGTAACATTTATAAGAGTTATTGAAGCTGTCGATGTGTATTCTATTGGAACTCGTCTAGTATATGATATACGTGTATATTTATATAAGTTGGTGCTGTGTTTTTAATTTTAGACACATTTTACGAATATATAGTTTGAGATGTATTATATTTTTAGCTATGATCGGTGACTCTATGTTTTATGCTACATTATAAATTATTCTTGCCGAAATTAGCTAATGTGTTTATTGCTTTGTGTCGATACTATACACGTCATTTGTAGATATTTGAGGTAAAGAAAAAACATGTCGGTGTTAGCCCAATGGAATATTCATGGATGGTCGCTCCTAACTAGTCTTATTCTCCGTATTATCAGACAATATTACTATGTAATATTATTTGGTAGTATGGGTATAGAGGTGGGACGTTATACTTGTATATCTATTAAAAATGGAATCCAAATATACAATTTATTTTATGTAAATCAATAGGACTATGCCTCATTTTCCCAAAAAGCAAATTTACAATACAAACCTTTTATATTCCATCCAACAATTTGAACATATGACGTTGAAACAATAAAGAAATAAGGCTTTTTGGAATTCATTGTTATTACAATAGTAAAATGAAAAGTGGAATCAAAATAGAATACAAAATATTTATATCATAACTATAAATAAATTCAATCTTAGTATATTAAAATAAAACAAATAAGATTTTGAATAATTCAAAATTTACTTATCATTGGGAGATTTTGGGGTTTTAAGTTAACGAATTTTCATATACAAAATCTCCCAAGGCAAAGTACAAATCAAAATCAAACTACACAGTATACTATTGGGTACCATATTTTCACTCGCCGGTAACTCCCAATGAATCTCCTTGGATTTGCCTCATGCAATAACCTTATCCCTTCCTTTAATTTATCTTCTATTATTATATAACCAATCCAAAATCTGTAGATTAGAGAAGATATATACACACACTGCCTTTCTCTTAGCCTGATTCTCTAAATTCTTCTCCCAATCCTTGAAGATATATGTTTTTTTTTACTTTACTTTGATTTTGAATTAAAGAGACTTTTATGGAGGAAAAGAATTAGTAGAATGTTGTTTCTAGCTTTGGATTTGTATGAAAAGAATAAGGGGACTAGCCTCTTACTTATAATTGCTTGAATGCGCTAGGATCGTTGGATCGTGAATATTTAATAGTTTTATAGCCATTCAGGCCGCTCAATACGCTAGCTGCCATAACTTAACCTGTCGACCGAACCTTTTGAGGTGGTTGATCGCAAGCGGTCAATCGGCCCAAAGAGGAGGTCGACCAATTGTGGTCTAGCTGTATATTTAATTAACGTTAACGTTTTCTTAATGTTTAAGTTTATATTTTAATGGTTGCTTTAACGTTAAGTGTTGTTTACCATTTTCTGTTACGATCCATTTTCCAATATATATTTCCTTAATTTAAATTCAAATTATTTTTGATTAAGAATCTTCAAACATCGATAACTTCTTCGTTTGAGCTCCGATCCGAAGCTTTATATATGAAAGTTGCTTAGAAAATCGCCACGAATACAATGGTGCAAGTTTTGTGACCATATTCTAACATTCATTAAATTTGAATTTTAGCTTTATTATTAATTAGTTAGTTTCTCTTAATTAATTTCCTATTAATTTTACGGGGTGTTACAGCAAAGAAGATGGAAAGAATAAGTGTTATAATTATGACAAGTTCGGACACATGCAGAAGAATTTCCTAAAACCAATGTAGTAGAAGCAAGTGGTGAAAGCATATGTTTTAGATGTTGTTATGACTTTGTTAAGTACTCCCTCGGCGAAGGAGAAGAGAAAGAGTATCACCGGTCAAGGTATACTTTTTATATATGGCATTTTCATACTAGTTGTTTTGATACCGGGGCTTCACATTTCTTTAAATCTAATGACTTGGTAGATAGATTAGTATTGAGTCCCAAAATAGTTAACCTACCTTTAGTAGTGATGTACCTGGTAGGAGACCCTACTGGTCTTTACATGGTTTGGTATCGAGTCATGGATGCTCTTTTGTTTGTGATTGCTTTGTTTTGGAATTCGTTGGGTTCGGGATTATCTTTAGGATGGATTGGTTGAGGATATGCGGTAGTTGTGGACTGCGAAAAGCTGTTAGTGACAGTTGGGGCCGAGGAGGGGCAGAAGGTAGTGATTGGTTGCCTGCTAGAGGATGGGGTTATGGTTAGATTTCTATATTCGCTCGAGGTCCATAGGATGAATTATCATATGTGCCTATCATTGGAGAGTATTTAAATATATTTGAGGAAGTGACCGAATTACCACCGTAGCAGAGATTGAGTTTCGCATAAACTTAATGAAGGATTCCAGACTGATAGATATGCCTTTGAGGTGTATGGCACCCAAAGAGTAGAAGAAGTTAGAAGTTCAAGTGAATTACCTATTGAGGTAAAGGTTAATTCATAGGAGTATATCTGAGTGGGGCACATCCATAGTATTCGCCACTAAGGCGGATGGCTCTATGAGATTGTGTGTAGATTACAGTGATCTAGAAAAGGTAACGAGAAAGAACAAGTATCAATTTCTACGTATAGATGACTTGTTTGATCAGCTCCATGATGTGAAGGTGTACTCTTGCGGTGGGGTTTCACAAGCTAATAGTGGCGATGGAGAGTGTGCCGATCACCGCATTTCATATGTCATTTTGTTTCTATGAGTAGTTGGTTATACCATTCAGCCTAACTAATGCTTTAGCATACTTTGTTGTCTCATGAACTGTGTCTTTAGGGATCAGCTAAACAAGTTTGTGCTTATGTTCGTAGATGATATTCTAGTCTATTCTAGGATAGAGGAGGAACACAAGATGCACTTAAGAATTATGCTTAAAGTATAAAGGAAACATAAGTTGAAAGCAAAGTTTTCGAAGTGTCACTTTTGGAGGAAAGAAGTGAAATTCTTGGGTTGTGTTGTCTTTGGGCAGAGTATTGCGGTTGATCCCGCAAAGGTGATAACGGTTCAGGATTGGAACCAACACGAGAATTCCATTGATGTGAGAAGCTTCCTAGGATTGGTGGGATACCATAGATGTTTCATCAAGGACTTATTGAACGTAGAAGTGTCATTTACCAATTTGACGAAGAAGAATCGAACTTTTGTTTAGGACACAAAGTGCGAGCACGTATTCGTGAATCTGAAGGATAGGTTGACGAGTGCAACAGTATTGAGTATTCCGAGTAGGAATGAGGAGCTGATACTATACGTAGATGCTTGTGGTACTGGACTTGGTGTGGTGTTGATACAGAGGGGAAAGGTTGTCGCCTATGCTAGTCAACAATTAAAACCGCATGAAAGGAAGTTCTGACTCATGACTTAAAGTTGGCGATGATAGCATTTGCCATGAAGATTTGAAGTCACTACCTGTTAGGAGAAAGGTTTGAGCTATTCACGAACCACAAATCCTTGAATTACCTTTTCACCTAGAGGAATCTCAACCTTCATCAGCAGTGATGGTTGGAGTTCTTAGCCTTTTACATCTTTAACATTTCCTATATGCCCAGTAAGAGAAATACAGTTGTCGATGCTTTGAGTAGAAGACATGCCAGTTTGGGAGCGATGTTCCCAGAGTGGAAGCGGTTGGAATATATCTTTGGCTATGACTTCAGACTTCATTGTGAGTTAGAGCCAGAGATGTTGGCAAGTTTGACGACCGGACTTACTTTGATTGAGCGGATCGATACTAGTCAAAGGCAAGATGCTAGGCTAGTGGAGACCATGACAAAGATAGAGAAAGAGTAAAGTCCGAGGAGATGAAAAATTACAGGTTCGACCGAGATGGTTGTCTCCATAAGGATGAGAGATTATTTGTTCTCGATGTGGATAGGTTATGAGATTAGGTGTAATGAGAGTGCCATCATTCGAGATTGACTATACATCCCAGCTGTAATAAGATGTACTGTGATATGGTCCAGATATATTATTGGGAAGGGATGAAGAAGGATGTCAGGACATTCATCTCAAAGTGTATGAACTACCCGTTGGTAAAGGCAGGGTAGAAGAAGCCAAGTGGGTTGATGCAAGCACTTGAAGTTCCCAAGTGAAAATGTGAGCAAGTTTTGATGGATTTCACTAATGGATTAATTGTCGAGGACCAGAGGGGGGACAATAGTACTTGGGTCATATTCAATAGATTAACAAATATTTCCCAATTCATACTTGTTAAATCCAATAAAACAGCATCCAAATTAGCCAAATTGTATGTGAAATGGGTAGTGTGATTCCATGGTATAAGGAGGAGCGTTGTGAGTGACCAAGACCCTTTATCCACTAGTGGGTTTTGGAAGAGCTTACAAGAGGCGTTGGGGATAAACTTACGTCTCAGTATAGCTTACCACCCGCAAACCAATGGACAGACAAAGGGAGTAAACCATATATTAGAGGATCTCTTGCGAGCTTGCATTCTCGATTTCAAAGGCTTATGGGATGATCACTTGCATTTAGTGGAGTTCAGATACAAAAATACCTATCAGTCTAGTATCATTAAAAGTATTGTACGACTGACTATGTAACGCTCCTTCATGTTGGTGGGAAGTAGGAGAAAAACTAATACTTGGACCAAATATGATCGGAGAGACCTCGGAGAAGATTGAGATCATTCGACAGTGGATAAAAGCTGCCCAGGATAGGTTGAAGAGCTATGCTGATATGAGACGTCGAGATTTAGAGTTCCCTATCAATAATATAGTGTTTGTGAAGATTTCTCCACTGAAGAGTGTTATTCGATTTGGAAGTAAGGAGAAGACAACATCGAGATTCGTAGGTCATTTTTTGATAGCAGAGAGGATTGGGAACCTAACATATATGGTTGACTTACCCCAAAAGATAGTGGGCATGCACAATGTATTACGCGTCTCTCACTTGTGGAAATTTGTATGCGATTCAGGTGTGATGATTGCACAAGATCAAGTAGATGGTATCAAGATTGTATCATAAGCTTCGAGACCTTATAGGTTGGTTCATATTGTCGAACGCGATACAAAACAGCTTAGATGGAAGACGTTGGAGCTAGTGAAGGTTCAACGGAGCGAAAGTGAAGGCAATTTCATGTGGAAAACTGAGGAGAGCATGAGGGCATCAAGCTGGAGCTCTGTGCATGGTGAGGCCTATTGTCTATCATATTTACTTTCAGTTCTGATATCACATTAGACTGTTTAGTATCTCGCATGCTAGGAAAGCTTTATCTATACTATTGACTGCATGGCTGCTTGTTTGATAAGTTTGATGGTTGTATATGATTGTTAGGCATATGGGGTAACTATGGTTGACTATTCTTTGATTTGTTTGGGGAGTGTAACAATCCATATTTTATGTATCAAATGATTAGTTCATATAAGGTCGTATGACTCTAAAACTCTGAAGAAGTGACTACTAGGAATGTTGTCCATATTAAAAATTTATCTAACGGTTTGGATCCAAAAATTCTTGTAAGGCCTATAACTTTTAGATGGGACCGAATTAGGGTCTGAAACCACTTCCATTAGATCTGGCTTGTGCTTTCTCTTTCAATAGAGTGTTCATAGTAGGGAAACAGACTTACCGTTTAGGAGATATGACCATTTTAAATTTTGTTTGCTACTGGACAGATAAGTGGGTGATTAATCTAAGCCTATATCTATGCCCTCTAATGAATTTTTGAAATTGTGTCTAATTGGGGGAGATCGGATAGATCTAAATCATTTTCCACTTTTCCTAAACAATTCTAAACCTCCATTAACTCTTAATTCATCAAAATAGCCTCTCCTTTGCATAATAATCTTAGCCAAATCCATCATTATAAGGGTAATTAGTGAAGGGGATCATAAATCTATCATCTTAGTGCTTGGAAATTCGTGTCTTGGCAGTTCATATCAGGTTTAGGCATCTGAAGTGGTAATTTGGGTATTAGATTAGTGGTTATCGATCTCTCATCATCCTATGATTGTCCATATAGTTAAATTTGATGTTTTTGATAAGATTTTCATGCTAAAAAATTTTTTAACTTTAATACACCTTTAAAAATGTTTATGACAAAAATTTAGAAAGATTTGATTTGATTTTAAATGTTTTACAACCCCTTTTGAACTATATTATCATTTTAGTATAAAGTTAGATCTAAATTAGAATTTATATGCAAATCATGTTGGATGGTTTGTTTGTGTTCAATGAATGCTTATGAATGATATGTATATTTGGATGAATTGTTTTGGTATGGTTTGCTAATATTATAGTGTAGGTAGGAAAGAGGTCGTTGATTTGGGCAAGACGAAGGCAAAAGTGTTTGAAATTGGATGAAATTTGGAGGAGGTGCTCTGGAGGATAGTAGGCGCCAATGATTCCGATCGCAGCATGATCGGAGTTGATTTCGATGATCAACTTAATCTCAGTTTCAAATTGATTGGTAGTGGATGGAAGCAGGTGTAATTTAGGTTAGTAGAAGGCATGCTTCGGGACAAAGAACAAAGGATTTGGGAGCAAGCTTTGGGATAGTGCAGAAATTGGTTTTAAGAGTTCGTGGCTCAAAAATTGGCTAAGTACCTAGGTCGGTACCGATCACTTTTGATCAACACAGAGGCCAATTCTAGCACGTGGGTTGCGGTTTGGGGCTTGAGAGTTTGAGGAATGGAGCAAGGGGGTCCAAAGAAGGCTAATGGAGAAGAGATTGGGAAGGGAAATACTTAGCCAAATTATGGCTAAGTATAAGTTAGAGAATTCATATCGGTACCAACCCCTTTTGATCGGTACTGACATGAATATATGGTATCAAAGTTAATGAAACTTTAGGGGAGAATGTGGGGACTATACATGTTATGCTAAAGATGATTGTTTGTTCGCTTGAGGTTTGATGGCGATGAGGTTGCATGATGAAGGATGGTAGCTTCGAGAGTTCAATGATGGTAACTCGAAAGTGAATAAAGTTATGTTCTGAGGATGATGGCGTGACTTTGAATGGAGTCATGATAATATTATCCACAAAGGGCGAGTTCTAGGTGAAGGAACTATGCCAGCCCGCAGCGGAAGAAATGAGTGAATTTCAAAAAAATTACCATTTTGGATCAAACGGGCCTATGAAGTCTAAATGCATTTAGATCTTATCTAAATTTTCTTTTAAATAAAGTCAATATTTTATTCAATATTGTAATTTAAGGAACTTTAAATATACAAATGTATATGATATGTTCATTCATTTATGTCAAGTGTAAGTGCGGTGTATAAATGGTGTAAATATGTATAAATGAAACATGTAAAAATAAATTAAGAGAAGGAAATTATTTGTCTCCCTCTTTACTATATTCAATTAATAAAGGGAAGATATGATAGAATATGAAAGGAGAGAAACATATCATTTCTTTCAACGTTTAACTATGGCAATTAATACATTAAATGACATTTATTACTTATCAATCAAATCTACACATGAGTATAATAGAATATGAAAAGAAGGAAACATATCAGTTCTTTCACCATTTAATTGTGACAATCAATACATTATATGACATTTATTACTTATCAACCAAATCTACACATGAATATGATAGAATATGAAAAGAGGAAAACCTTCCATTTCTTTTACCATTTAGCTATAAAAATTAATACATTAAATGACATTGATTACTTATCAACCAAATCTACACATGTCTTCGTTGTCTAAATTTCGTTAGTGAAATATATGCATACATTCATAATAATTATGGATGCATACATTCATAATAATTATGGATGCATACATGCATACAAAGTGAAAACCTATTGGCTGTTTTAAATAATTTGAAATTCTAAATTAACATTAACAGAAAAAATTCCAATTGAGAAAATGTTTAACAAAAAAAAGGTTATATAATTGCTCATAATCTTTGTACAAATTTGATTTAAACAAAACATTTATATTACATATAACTGATAATTAAAATTTAATAATTTTGATATGAAAGCATATATTTGCAAACAATGTAGCATATGGTATATGTGTATATACATTTGTACAAAAGGTTTTTGGTTTTAAAGTTAAAAGTTTTCATTAAATTTTTTATTTAGGAATGAAACAATACATCAAACTTTGCACAAAACTTTAAATATATAAAACAATAAATAATTAAAATTTGCTCTAAAGTCCATTCAATAATATTAAATCAAGGTATCCACTTTTGTTTTAACAGGGATTGTAACAATTGTACAAAAAGTTAATATATGTAATTACAATCAAATTCAAGGAATGGTAAGTAACTTAACATATATATATATATAATCCATTAGCACTTGAATAAGTAAAGATTATCTCATAGTATACATAAATCTCATACAAAATCAATTTTTAATTTCATAACTATCTACAATAAAATAAAATAAATTTGAACAAGGTGTGTATGCGTAAGTTTGTGGTAAGAAATTACATATCCAAACAACATAGAGAATGATGACAATTTATCAGAGGTAAATTGAGATTCAAAACATGTTGATTTATCATAAACATACATTAAAAGGAAATGATAAACAAACATAGATCAAAATAATAATACAATAAACATGTAAATATCGAATTATATGCACATATAATTACAGTAGGATGAAGCATGTAGAAACACCTTGAATGATAGAAGAATATCTATATCTGATTGATCACTCTCTAGATCCGATAAACCTTGCCCTTCATCACACCTTAATCTGTGGCTTCTACTCAGATTTCAAAAATCACCATCCCACTTTGCTAGAGAAGAATGAACCATCCTTTTTAATTTAGCTTAACGTTGATTTGAATTTTTTTTGATGTTTTATTCTTTTGGATGAAGTTTCAACCATGGATGAATGATAGAGAGGAGGAAGAAAAAGAGAATGAAAAAAATTAAAGTCACATTCTGTTCTCTGTACTTTCAAAAATGAGGAGGTTTTGTTTTTAATAGAATTAAAGGAACCCTTTCATATTCTCCTATTAGAACTTCCTCCATTATTTCCTCTTTTTAAATTTCAATTAATCTCATTAATTGATTTCCTCCTCTTACCATTATATGGCCGATCCAAGCACATTCCAAATATGCAACTTTTTCAAATAAAAGAAAACAACTTTCATGTAATTATTTTATTATTTAAAACATGTTTAAAATTTTATCGATATCGCATATTGATATATGCAATATAACTTTTATATATGCGTTAAAATAATTACCAACAATATACAAAACATCAAATAAATTAACAATAATTAATATTTCATAAATATTAATTAATTTAAACAGTTTGCAACATTTTACAAACTAATTAAATTGTGTGGTTTTCGAAGAAATCGCAAATGCGGTTGTGCGACTCAGAGGTGTGAATTCAGTCAGCGATTAATATTGAATAATTCAAATTTTAGTGTTCACACGTCGCTAAGCATGTGGTATGTAAAGACCCAAAAGTTGGCCTTCGAAAATCGGCATCCGTACTTCACTTGTACTCAAAATGCCGTAGATTCAAATGCCAAATCTGGTTCTCCGGAGCTTATAACACAGTTAAGTAAATAACACAGCGGAAGAAAAGAATAATACATTGATATACAATATCTGATACAACAGAGTGATACAATGAATATCAATATACATCAGAGATATGATACAACAAATAGCAGCGGAAAAGAAAATGATAACAACAGCAGCGGATAATCTCCAACTCCAAAGCATCAATCCAGAAATAGCTTGAACTCCTAATAACGATACACCAAGATAAGCAAGTGCAGTCCATATCCAAAGACTGAACTGGCTCCAGAAAACCTACTAATCTGACTATCTGAAAAACCCAACTCTAGACTGCTCGTGTAGAAAATTTTTGAGCATCCAGAGTTTAGGAAAGAAACAATAAACTCCGGATCAGTCATGGGACTGGTGTGAGCAACAAAAACAGTTTATCTTTAAAACAAATAGCAGAGAATTTTAAAGTCAATTCGCAATGCTTTTTGAAAATGAAACTACCATAAGACCTCCCACCACACACACAATGCAAACGCAGAATTGGAGGAGATTTCTTCTTATGATAGTCAAAGATGCTTACTACGCAAAAATCAAATCACTTTGGATATTATTATTAGTGCATAGTGTAGAAAACATTTCGAAAGTAGAATATAAATCTTAGCCAGCATAGACATTCCGAACTATGCCTACTATAGCTACCATCTAAACAGTGGTGACCACCATAAGTAAATGGCAGGTTCTACAACTAATACCGTACAAGTTCGTATTGGAGTTTGGATTTCCAACAAATGGTCAGGCCAAGGAACTTCCCATTGCCACATGGAAACGCCTCTGGAATGACGTCCCGAGAAATAACCTAACATTACGGTTAGATCTCTGCCAACACAAGGCCGGGTTACCTCTGCAAAAATAGGTAACTACTGACACGCGTATGCCATCCCCCGATCGTAACCGATCTTCCCGAGGATCCTCGATTTCCAACAACCACATCAGAATAATAATGCAGTAACCACATAGGTTAAGTATTTGGGCTCCATACCATGATACCACCTCTATCCAGAAAGAAATGACATACACTAAGGGGCGCTACTCCCTAGAACCTTGCTGCATCTTTCCTGTTTTGACCATTCCGGGGTGTGAGGCTCGATGAAGTCTCGTCCACAAAGCTACGCTTTGTCACAAAGCCATGCTTCGGGTCAAACAAATGATCAACCTATGATCACAAAGATATAAGATCGAACAAATGATCATATCACAAATGATCAAACACTGATCACCACACAGCAACACTCAGCATGCCATATTACCAAATTGGGATATATCGCTGATAAATTTCAACTACATAACCTCTGAGCTCATACGTCTCAGAGAAGGGTGTTAAGCTAAGAGAATGAATTCTCCGCCACCAAACAGAAATGTATTTGAAAGAAATCGGCTTTATATCTCAAAGTGTAATGTCAGACATGTATCCATACAAGTCTGTTCCGGGTTCGAACAGAACCGAAGGCACTTCTTACGAAACCCTTGCAATTCCGGGTATTCACAATCCCGTCCGGACTTCCCATCACAAAGGGTGATAAAATCTCTATACCGGGGACCATTCGGTGCAGAGACATTCGACGAGTTGTCCTTTCGTTTTCGTAAATATCCGGTCTTCACCACCGGTCTTCAAATGCCATCCATATACGACGTATCACTATTCGGAATGGGTTATATGACACAAATGTCTTTTCCCGGCTAACCCGAATAATGAGCGCAATTATTAGAAATCATATGGATATTGGGGTCTCAGTTAAATCACAGCTTAAAGTCCAAAACTTTCCATTCGAATGGTTAAAATAAATTACCATTTTCAAATCTTTAAATAAAAAGATTTATTTCACAAAGTTAACCCCATTCACAAAAGTAAATTCATAGATTTCAAAACAATTTTCGTTTCAATTGGATTAACTCGTTAAATCTTTAAATCAAAGATTTAACTTATAGCTTTCAAAACAATTTCATTTCAAAGGGTTGAAACAAATCATCATTTTAAAATCTGTTAAAAATAAACAGATTCAATTCATAGCTTTCAAAACAATTCAATTTCATTTTTAAATTTGAAACCTTTCAGCACAATTTGGAAATTCACTTCTTATATGAAAGCTGTTATTATTGAAAACAAATAGTTTTCGTTTTCAGAAAAATCCAATTTTTATTTACACGAGTTAAAACTCTTGAATTATATTCAAATTCCAAAATCAATACTTTTAAAATAGTTTAACCCTTATACAACGGGTATAACCTCTTTAATCCCTAGTTTTAAATTATAGAATTCAATTTTAAATATTGAATTCAAATTTAAATCAAATTATTTAAATTTTCAAAACTCAATCAAGTTATTCAAAATAACTTTTATCTTTGAAATCCCATTTCAAAAGCTTTTCACATTTAAACCCAAATTTCCAATTTCAAAATCAATTGAAATTAAAATTTCAATTTTTAAAACATCAAATTTAAATTATCTGTGATTTAACCGATTTCCAAGTGAAATCCATATTTGTGTGTGTAAAAGTGTGGTCCAGGGGTTTCACACACAATAGTGCAACATCAATCATCACAGATATATCGATGAGCGGTAAAACCAATAACGCTTATCTTCATTCACAGATTCATAGATAAAATAAATTTATCAGTCACAAAGATTCACTATTACAATTCGATGTGGGTTTCGGATAACCAACTAGAATCCGACTCCCTGTCGCATCGAAATTCAAGTGTCGTTTCACGGGTCAAGGGGTTTTCACATCCACATAGTAATATATCACAGAAAACAGAAATCACAGCTAAGCACAAAACATAACATAGCATCGCATCACATATTGATATATCAATCCATCACATAGCATGTAATAAAATATCAAACATCTATACGTAAGATCAGTTAATTGGTTGAGTAATCCAAATCAGTTTCGATTACTTATGAAAATTACTAATCCCGGTTAATTAATTACGACCTATTTTAATTAATTATTCTTTATCATCTATTAATTAACCTTTAATCCTTAATAAATAAATCAATCTTAATTAATCAATCAATCTTCTAATCATTTATAGTAATTAATATTTAATTACTTCATTTATTAATTAAATATAATTAACTTCATTTATTCTTAATTAATCATCTATTATTAATTATTGCTTATTAAACAATTTAAAATCATATCATTAATTTGTAAATTAAACTACTTCATTACTTTAAGTAATTTAATCTTTAAATTAAACAATTATTAATCATCTTGGATTAATAACATCAGTAATTAACTCTCCTAAATAAATTAATTATCCCATAATTATTCATTTATTAATCCTTTGATTAATTTCAAAAGTAATTTTCCCAAATCAACTTGTATTAATCACATCAACTTGTTAAATTTTTTGAACTGGAATTTAACCTGGAAAATCAAATTTATTTAAAAACTGGAACCATTCTTCTGCCTCTAGACTTAACCCAGCCTGCTTCGATTTTTAACCTTCCTGCTTCGAGTCTTTTCACGTTTCACCCGAGTATCTCACGAGAAAACAATCCCACGCAAACCATTTATAGTCGACCTGTAGCATACGAGCACTCCCCACTACGCTACCCCGCGATTCCTCGTCTCTGCTTCGAGTCACACACTCGAACGACTCGAGTTTTTCCCAGTTCAAAAACTCTGCACCCAACAAAACAAACCCAACATTTCAACGGCATGGTGCACGTGCACCGTGGCTCTGGCCATCTCCCAGCGCTTCATTCCATCGCCGATCATCTCCAGATGACACCACGACCACCCAAATCCCCCACAGCAAATCGAATCAAAATCGAGTAAAATTTCCCAACCCTGGAACAACTCGAGCAACATCACCTCGAACCTGTCAACGCTCCATCCTCCCAATGTCGATCATCGGAACGCCAACGACTCCAGCTACAACCTCATCTACATCCCCTCTACGAAATCCCAAACTCCGGTTACACTCGATGCCCTGTGGCATTCGATCTAGACCAAAATGTAATCACCACTAAAACTAGGTTTATAAAATAGATTTCGTCGCCGTTTCCTCCACGACGAACTACAACGCCATTCACTATTTTTCCCGGCCTCTCCTTTCACTGCTCCATCACCACAGATAACCCCAAACATTCTAGTGTACTAGATTACCCAAAAATCGACGAAAACCCATTTTCGTTTTACCCAAAACTGCACCTTAAATACACTATTAAAAATTATGATATTTGTTTTAAAAATCATGTTACTGGATAGTAATTCAACCTGAGATCCTGAATCAATGTTTTAAAATGTTTGAATTTGCCCACTATTTAAGTTTGCCTGTTGTTTATAAGATTCCAGTAATATTTAAACTTTAATTCAACTTAAATAAAATTTTAAGAACTACACTATGATAAAACATACAAATTTTGTTTGAATCTTAAACCCTATCACAGACCAAATCAAGAGATATGAGTTTTAAAACTTAAAACTGAAGCTTGAAAACAAAACAGAGAGGCTACAGATATATAATCATGTACACATAAACAATCACTCAAGAAATCACATAAACATATCTATACCCTGATGTAAGCATGCAACCATCATACACTTAAGTAGTTTTTAACAAAAATTGTTACTCACAGATTCACTCATACATTAAACAATTCAAGACTTTAGTTTTAAAAGCTTTTGTTTACTCAAATACTTAAACTTTTTAAGTTAAATGTTACTCACAAGCATCAGGAAATCAAAACAAGTTAAGCATCTAAAAATAGGAGTTGCTCACCTGTTTCCTGGAATGAAGACAGAGTTTATTTGAAAAAGAACTGGGAGGCTTTGATTTTTGAAACTGCAGTTTTGATTTCCCTATTTGTTGATGATGATCTGCTTTAAGTTTGAAGCAGCCTTCAAATTCTTGCTAGAATCTTTCCTGGTTTGACTTGTTATAAGATTGAAGTTTTTGTTTGTTTAAGTTTTAGTTGATATTCACTTCAGATGCTACTCGAAACTGAGATGAAGTGAATATAACAAAGAAGTGTGCAGGGTTATTATTTGTTTGTACAAATTCTTTTGCAGTGATATTTTCTTCTTGGTGGCTGAATTGCTTTTTTTAAATCTTTAGCCAGAGATTTGATATGGAGGCTGAGGGAACTTGTTTGGGCTGCATTTATTACTTGTACAAATTTGTGTTGTACAACTTTTTCTTTGTTGTTCTTTTACCATACTTACTTCGGCTGATATGCATACTATATGTTGTGCTAGGGGTAATGGCATTAAATGCCTATGTACTTATGTCTACAACTTCCTATAATTTAAATTTCGTATGGTACTTTGATTTGTTTATGCTTATATTTCATTTGTACAAAGATATTTACTTTGTTTGTTTGACTATGCAACTTCGGCTGAGAAGATGCTAGTAAGTATTCTTGTTTATTTTTCTAATTGAAAGTGCTTATGTATATTATTATTATCTTGCTTGATTTTAATTTACAAGCTTTTGTATGTGAGCTTTGTATTTGTTTTCTAAGTCTACTTATCTTATTTTTCTTGTACATGAATACACATATCTTTGCTTTGGTCATAAATTGCTTTGTAATACTATTGAATGTATTATTATCTTCATATTTATTGTCTTATATTATTTTATAAACTCGAATTCAATATACATATATATTAACTTCAAATTTTCTCACATATCGCGTATACATATATATTTTTAATTTCAAATGATTTATACAGAATATATATGGATTCGGGGAAACTCGCATCACTTAATCATTTTATTTCACTATTTTTATTCAAAATTTTATTTAATTATTAATTTAAATAAATTAAAAATCTGGGGTCGTTACAAACTTCCCCCCTTAAAAGAATTTCGTCCTCGAAATTCGCAGGCATGAAACAAAGACAGAGATAGACAGATTTGATCTCCTATAATTCCTCACACAAGATACGGATTCCGAATTCAAGTCGGAATATCTAAAATATAAACCAATTTGTCCCTCTACGGACTTCAGTCTTCACAAGAAATTACAATAGAATTTCAAATTTGGTTTCAAACGAAATCGTTTCAATTGATTCAAATTTAGCTTCATATTCTATTAATCAATTTACCTCAAATTAAAATTTCCAATTCCAAATTCATTAAGGTTTAAAAACAAAAAGCTGATAAGAAAGCGATGAAGATACTAAGTAAGAATTTTCTACAACGATTCGTAGGGCCATCACCGTACCGAAACTTCTTTCTGTAGCTGATACGAAGCAATCAAAAGAATTTTGGAAACGAATCAAAGAAGATTGAGAAGAAAAAGATTGTTTCCACTGTTGCAGGGTATTGACCATTGATAGTCGTATTCCCTTGTCCCCTATCTCGTCCTCTTCTTGCACTCATACTCACTATCAGTGGATAGTAAGAGAATTTACTGAGACGTACGGACAGATATCTGAGAATTACTCATTCTAGAGTTTACTTCACTCTATCTCTAATGAGCTACTTAACATGTTATACTCCTGAGCTAAAGTTCAACCTTCAGCTCTGATACCACTTGTAAAGACCCAAAAGTTGGCCTTCGAAAATCGGCACCCGTACTTCACTTATACTCAAAATGTCGTAGATTCAAATGCCAAATCTGGTTCTCCGGAGCTTATAACATAGTTAAGTAAATAACACAACGGAAGAAAAGAATAATACATTGATATACAATATCTGATACAACAGAGTGATACAATGAATATCAATATACATCAGAGATATGATACAACAAATAGCAGCGGAAAAGAAAATGATAACAACAGCAGCGGATAATCTCCAACTCCAAAGCATCAATCCAGAAATAGCTTGAACTCCTAATAACGATACACCAAGATAAGCAAGTGCAGTCCATATCCAAAGACTGAACTGGCTCCAGAAAACCTACTAATCTGACTATCTGAAAAACCCAACTCTAGACTGCTCGTGTAGAAAATTTTTGAGCATCCAGAGTTTAGGAAAGAAACAATAAACTCCGGATCAGTCATGGGACTGGTGTGAGCAACAAAAACAGTTTATCTTTAAAACAAATAGCAGAGAATTTTAAAGTCAATTCGCAATGCTTTTTGAAAATGAAACTACCATAAGACCTCCCACCACACACACAATGCAAACGCAGAATTGGAGGAGATTTCTTCTTATGATAGTCAAAGATGCTTACTACGCAAAAATCAAATCACTTTGGATATTATTATTAGTGCATAGTGTAGAAAACATTTCGAAAGTAGAATATAAATCTTAGCCAGCATAGACATTCCGAACTATGCCTACTATAGCTACCATCTAAACAGTGGTGACCACCATAAGTAAATGGCAGGTTCTACAACTAATACCGTACAAGTTCGTATTGGAGTTTGGATTTCCAACAAATGGTCAGGCCAAGGAACTTCCCATTGCCACATGGAAACGCCTCTGGAATGACGTCCCGAGAAATAACCTAACATTACGGTTAGATCTCTGCCAACACAAGGCCGGGTTACCTCTGCAAAAATAGGTAACTACTGACACGCGTATGCCATCCCCCGATCGTAACCGATCTTCCCGAGGATCCTCGATTTCCAACAACCACATCAGAATAATAATGCAGTAACCACATAGGTTAAGTATCTGGGCTCCATACCATGATACCACCTCTATCCAGAAAGAAATGACATACACTAAGGGGCGCTACTCCCTAGAACCTTGCTGCATCTTTCCTGTTTTAACCATTCCGGGGTGTGAGGCTCGACGAAGTCTCGTCCACAAAGCTACGCTTTGTCACAAAGCCATGCTTCGGGTCAAACAAATGATCAACCTATGATCACAAAGATATAAGATCAAACAAATGATCATATCACAAATGATCAAACACTGATCACCACACAGCAACACTCAGCATGCCACATTACCAAATTGGGATATATCGCTGATAAATTTCAACTACATAACCTCTGAGCTCATACGTCCCAGAGAAGGGTGTTAAGCTAAGAGAATGAATTCTCCGCCACCAAACAGAAATGTATTTGAAAGAAATCGGCTTTATATCTCAAAGTGTAATGTCAGACATGTATCCATACAAGTCTATTCCGGGTTCGAACAGAACCGAAGGCACTTCTTACTAAGCCCTTGCAATTCCGGGTATTCACAATCCCGTCCGGACTTCCCATCACAAAGGGTGATAAAATCTCTATACCGGGGACCAGTCGGTGCAGAGACATTCGACGAGTTGTCCTTTCGTTTTCGTAAATATCCGGTCTTCACCACCGGTCTTCAAATGCCATCCATATACGACGTATCACTATTCGGAATGGGTTATATGACACAAATGTCTTTTCCCGGCTAACCCGAATAATGAGCGCAATTATTAGAAATCATATGGATATTGGGGTCTCAGTTAAATCACAACTTAAAGTCCAAAACTTTCCATTCGAATGGTTAAAATAAATTACCATTTTCAAATCTTTAAATAAAAAGATTTATTTCACAAAGTTAACCCCATTCACAAAAGTAAATTCATATATTTCAAAACAATTTTCGTTTCAATTGGATTAACTCGTTAAATCTTTAAATCAAAGATTTAACTTATAGCTTTCAAAACAATTTCATTTCAAAGGGTTGAAACAAATCATCATTTTAAAATCTGTTAACAATAAACAGATTCAATTCATAGCTTTCAAAACAATTCAATTTCATTTTTAAATTTGAAACCTTTCAGCACAATTTGGAAATTCACTTCTTATATGAAAGCTGTTATTATTGAAAACAAATAGTTTTCGTTTTCAGAAAAATCCAATTTTTATTTACACGAGTTAAAACTCTTGAATTATATTCAAATTCCAAAATCAATACTTTTAAAATAGTTTAACCCTTATACAACGGGTATAACCTCTTTAATCCCTAGTTTTAAATTATAGAATTCAATTTTAAATATTGAATTCAAATTTAAATCAAATTATTTAAATTTTCAAAACTCAATCAAGTTATTCAAAATAACTTTTATCTTTGAAATCCCATTTCAAAAGCTTTTCACATTTAAACCCAAATTTCCAATTTCAAAATCAATTGAAATTAAAATTTCAATTTTTAAAACATCAAATTTAAATTATCTGTGATTTAACCGATTTCCACGTGAAATCCATATTTGTGTGTGTAAAAGTGTGGTCCAGGGGTTTCACACACAATAGTGCAACATCAATCATCACAGATATATCGATGAGCGGTAAAATCAATAACGCTTATCTTCATTCACAGATTCATAGATAAAATAAATTTATCAGTCACAAAGATTCACTATTACAATTCGATGTGGGTTTCGGATAACCAACTGGAATCCGACTCCCTGTCGCATCGAAATTCAAGTGCCGTTTCACGGGTCAAGGGGTTTTCACATCCACAT
The DNA here is from genome assembly GCA_030737815.1 of Allium fistulosum. Classification (NCBI taxonomy): domain Eukaryota; kingdom Viridiplantae; phylum Streptophyta; class Magnoliopsida; order Asparagales; family Amaryllidaceae; genus Allium; species Allium fistulosum. The sequence continues at coordinate 1,138,487,393 of CM060904.1, forward strand.
AGTAATATATCACAGAAAACAGAAATCACAGCTAAGCACAAAACATAACATAGCATCGCATCACATACTGATATATCAATCCATCACATAGCATGTAATAAAATATCAAACATCTATACGTAAGATCAGTTAATTGGTTGAGTAATCCAAATCAGTTTCGATTACTTATGAAAATTACTAATCCCGGTTAATTAATTACGACCTATTTTAATTAATTATTCTTTATCATCTATTAATTAACCTTTAATCCTTAATAAATAAATCAATCTTAATTAATCAATCAATCTTCTAATCATTTATAGTAACTAATATTTAATTACTTCATTTATTAATTAAATATAATTAACTTCATTTATTCTTAATTAATCATCTATTATTAATTATTGCTTAATTAAACAATTTAAAATCATATCATTAATTTGTAAATTAAACTACTTCATTACTTTAAGTAATTTAATCTTTAAATTAAACAATTATTAATCATCCTGGATTAATAACATCAGTAATTAACTCTCCTAAATAAATTAATTATCCCATAATTATTCATTTATTAATCCTTTGATTAATTTCAAAAGTAATTTTCCCAAATCAACTTGTATTAATCACATCAACTTGTTAAATTTTTTGAACTGGAATTTAACCTGGAAAATCAAATTTATTTAAAAACTGGAACCATTCTTCTGCCTCTAGACTTAACCCAGCCTGCTTCGATTTTTAACCTTCCTGCTTCGAGTCTTTTCACGTTTCACCCGAGTATCTCACGAGAAAACAATCCCACGCAAAGCATTTACAGTCGACCTGTAGCATACGAGCACTCCCCACTACGCTACCCCGCGATTCCTCGTCTCTGCTTCGAGTCACACACTCGAACGACTCGAGTTTTTCCCAGTTCAAAAACTCTGCACCCAACAAAACAAACCCAACATTTCAACGGCACGGTGCACGTGCACCGTGGCTCTGGCCATCTCCCAGCGCTTCATTCCATCGCCGATCATCTCCAGATGACACCACGACCACCCAAATCCCCCACAGCAACTCGAATCAAAATCGAGTAAAATTTCCCAACCCTGGAACAACTCGAGCAACATCACCTCGAACCTGTCAACGCTCCATCCTCCCAATGTCGATCATCGGAACGCCAACGACTCCAGCTACAACCTCATCTACATCCCCTCTACAAAATCCCAAACTCCGGTTACACTCGATGCCCTGTGGCATTCGATCTAGACCAAAATGTAATCACCACTAAAACTAGGTTTATAAAATAGATTTCGTCGCCGTTTCCTCCACGACGAACTACAACGCCATTCACTATTTTTCCCGGCCTCTCCTTTCACTGCTCCATCACCACAGAGAACCCCAAACATTCTAGTGTACTAGATTACCCAAAAATCGACGAAAACCCATTTTCGTTTTACCCAAAACTGCACCTTAAATACACTATTAAAAATAATGATATTTGTTTTAAAAATCATGTTACTGGATAGTAATTCAACCTGAGATCCTGAATCAATGTTTTAAAATGTTTGAATTTGCCCACTATTTAAGTTTGCCTGTTGTTTATAAGATTCCAGTAATATTTAAACTTTAATTCAACTTAAATAAAATTTTAAGAACTACACTATGATAAAACATACAAATTTTGTTTGAATCTTAAACCCTATCACTGACCAAATCAAGAGATATGAGTTTTAAAACTTAAAACTGAAGCTTGAAAACAAAACAGAGAGGCTACAGATATATAATCATGTACACATAAACAATCACTCAAGAAATCACATAAACATATCTATACCCTGATGTAAGCATGCAACCATCATACACTTAAGTAGTTTTTAACAAAAATTGTTACTCACAGATTCACCCATACATTAAACAATTCAAGACTTTAGTTTTAAAAGCTTTTGTTTACTCAAATACTTAAACTTTTTAAGTTAAATGTTACTCACAAGCATCAGGAAATCAAAACAAGTTAAGCATCTAAAAATAGGAGTTGCTCACCTGTTTCCTGGAATGAAGACAGAGTTTATTTGAAAAAGAACTGGGAGGCTTTGATTTTTGAAACTGCAGTTTTGATTTCCCTATTTGTTGATGATGATCTGCTTTAAGTTTGAAGCAGCCTTCGAATTCTTGCTAGAATCTTTCCTGGTTTGACTTGTTATAAGATTGAAGTTTTTGTTTGTTTAAGTTTTAGTTGATATTCACTTCAGATGCTACTCGAAACTGAGATGAAGTGAATATAACAAAGAAGTGTGCCGGGTTATTATTTGTTTGTACAAATTCTTTTGCAGTGATATTTTCTTCTTGGTGGCTGAATTGCTTTTTTTAAATCTTTAGCCAGAGATTTGATATGGAGGCTGAGGGAACTTGTTTGGGCTGCATTTATTACTTGTACAAATTTGTGTTGTACAACTTTTTCTTTGTTGTTCTTTTACCATACTTACTTCGGCTGATATGCATACTATATGTTGTGCTAGGGGTAATGGCATTAAATGCCTATGTACTTATGTCTACAACTTCCTATAATTTAAATTTCGTATGGTACTTTGATTTGTTTATGCTTATATTTCATTTGTACAAAGATATTTACTTTGTTTGTTTGACTATGCAACTTCGGCTGAGAAGATGCTAGTAAGTATTCTTGTTTATTTTTCTAATTGAAAGTGCTTATGTATATTATTATTATCTTGCTTGATTTTAATTTACAAGCTTTTATATGTGAGCTTTGTATTTGTTTTCTAAGTCTACTTATCTTATTTTTCTTGTACATGAATACACATATCTTTGCTTTGGTCATAAATTGCTTTGTAATACTATTGAATGTATTATTATCTTCATATTTATTGTCTTATATTATTTTATAAACTCGAATTCAATATACATATATATTAACTTCAAATTTTCTCACATATCGCGTATACATATATATTTTTAATTTCAAATGATTTATACAGAATATATATGGATTCGGGGAAACTCGCATCACTTAATCATTTTATTTCACTATTTTTATTCAAAAATTTATTTAATTATTAATTTAAATAAATTAAAAATCTGGGGTCGTTACAAACTTCCCCCCTTAAAAGAATTTCGTCCTCGAAATTCGCAGGCATGAAACAAAGACAGAGATAGACAGATTTGATCTCCTATAATTCCTCACACAAGATACGGATTCCGAATTCAAGTCGGAATATCTAAAATATAAACCAATTTGTCCCTCTACGGACTTCAGTCTTCACAAGAAATTACAATAGAATTTCAAATTTGGTTTCAAACGAAATCGTTTCAATTGATTCAAATTTAGCTTCATATTCTATTAATCAATTTACCTCAAATTAAAATTTCCAATTCCAAATTCATTAAGGTTTAAAAACGAAAAGCTGATAAGAAAGCGATGAAGATACTAAGTAAGAATTTTCTACAACGATTCGTAGGGCCATCACCGTACCGAAACTTCTTTCTGTAGCTGATACGAAGCAATCAAAAGAATTTTGGAAACGAATCAAAGAAGATTGAGAAGAAAAAGATTGTTTCCACTGTTGCAGGGTATTGACCATTGATAGTCGTATTCCCTTGTCCCCTATCTCGTCCTCTTCTTGCACTCATACTCACTATCAGTGGATAGTAAGAGAATTTACTGAGACGTACGGACAGATATCTGAGAATTACTCATTCTAGAGTTTACTTCACTCTATCTCTAATGAGCTACTTAACATGTTATACTCCTGAGCTAAAGTTCAACCTTCAGCTCTGATACCACTTGTAAAGACCCAAAAGTTGGCCTTCGAAAATCGGCACCCGTACTTCACTTGTACTCAAAATGCCGTAGATTCAAATGCCAAATATGGTTCTCCGGAGCTTATAACACAGTTAAGTAAATAACACAGCGGAAGAAAAGAATAATACATTGATATACAATATCTGATACAACAGAGTGATACAATGAATATCAATATACATCAGAGATATGATACAACAAATAGCAGCGGAAAAGAAAATGATAACAACAGCAGCGGATAATCTCCAACTCCAAAGCATCAATCCAGAAATAGCTTGAACTCCTAATAACGATACACCAAGATAAGCAAGTGCAGTCCATATCCAAAGACTGAACTGGCTCCAGAAAACCTACTAATCTGACTATCTGAAAAACCCAACTCTAGACTGCTCGTGTAGAAAGTTTTTGAGCATCCAGAGTTTAGGAAAGAAACAATAAACTCCGGATCAGTCATGGGACTAGTGTGAGCAACAAAAACAGTTTATCTTTAAAACAAATAGTAGAGAATTTTAAAGTCAATTCGCAATGCTTTTTGAAAATGAAACTACCATAAGACCTCCCACCACACACACAATGCAAACGCAGAATTGGAGGAGATTTCTTCTTATGATAGTCAAAGATGCTTACTACGCAAAAATCAAATCACTTTGGATATTATTATTAGTGCATAGTGTAGAAAACATTTCGAAAGTAGAATATAAATCTTAGCCAGCATAGACATTCCGAACTATGCCTACTATAGCTACCATCTAAACAGTGGTGACCACCATAAGTAAATGGCAGGTTCTACAACTAATACCGTACAAGTTCGTATTGGAGTTTGGATTTCCAACAAATGGTCAGGCCAAGGAACTTCCCATTGCCACATGGAAACGCCTCTGGAATGACGTCCCGAGAAATAACCTAACATTACGGTTAGATCTCTGCCAACACAAGGTCGGGTTACCTCTGCAAAAATAGGTAACTACTGACACGCGTATGCCATCCCCCGATCGTAACCGATCTTCCCGAGGATCCTCGATTTCCAACAACCACATCAGAATAATAATGCAGTAACCACATAGGTTAAGTATCTGGGCTCCATACCATGATACCACCTCTATCCAGAAAGAAATGACATACACTAAGGGGCGCTACTCCCTAGAACCTTGCTGCATCTTTCCTGTTTTGACCATTCCGGGGTGTGAGGCTTGACGAAGTCTCGTCCACAAAGCTACGCTTTGTCACAAAGCCATGCTTCGGGTCAAACAAATGATCAACCTATGATCACAAAGATATAAGATCGAACAAATGATCATATCACAAATGATCAAACACTGATCACCACACAGCAACACTCAGCATGCCACATTACCAAATTGGGATATATCGCTGATAAATTTCAACTACATAACCTCTGAGCTCATACGTCTCAGAGAAGGGTGTTAAGCTAAGAGAATGAATTCTCCGCCACCAAACAGAAATGTATTTGAAAGAAATCGGCTTTATATCTCAAAGTGTAATGTCAGACATGTATCCATACAAGTCTGTTCCGGGTTCGAACAGAACCGAAGGCACTTCTTACGAAACCCTTGCAATTCCGGGTATTCACAATCCCGTCCGGACTTCCCATCACAAAGGGTGATAAAATCTCTATACCGGGGACCAGTCGGTGCAGAGACATTCGACGAGTTGTCCTTTCGTTTTCGTAAATATCCGGTCTTCACCACCGGTCTTCAATTGCCATCCATATACGACGTATCACTATTCGGAATGGGTTATATGACACAAATGTCTTTTCCCGGCTAACCCGAATAATGAGCGCAATTATTAGAAATCATATGGATATTGGGATCTCAGTTAAATCACAGCTTAAAGTCCAAAACTTTCCATTCGAATGGTTAAAATAAATTACCATTTTCAAATCTTTAAATAAAAAGATTTATTTCACAAAGTTAACCCCATTCACAAAAGTAAATTCATAGATTTCAAAACAATTTTCGTTTCAATTGGATTAACTCGTTAAATCTTTAAATCAAAGATTTAACTTATAGCTTTCAAAACAATTTCATTTCAAAGGGTTTAAACAAATCATCATTTTAAAATCTGTTAACAATAAACAGATTCAATTCATAGCTTTCAAAACAATTCAATTTCATTTTTAAATTTGAAACCTTTCAGCACAATTTGGAAATTCACTTCTTATATGAAAGCTGTTATTATTGAAAACAAATAGTTTTCGTTTTCAGAAAAATCCAATTTTTATTTACACGAGTTAAAACTCTTGAATTATATTCAAATTCCAAAATCAATACTTTTAAAATAGTTTAACCCTTATACAACGGGCATAACCTCTTTAATCCCTAGTTTTAAATTATAGAATTCAATTTTAAATATTGAATTCAAATTTAAATCAAATTATTTAAATTTTCAAAACTCAATCAAGTTATTCAAAATAACTTTTATCTTTGAAATCCCATTTCAAAAGCTTTTCACATTTAAACCCAAATTTCCAATTTTAAAATCAATTGAAATTAAAATTTCAATTTTTAAAACATCAAATTTAAATTATCTGTGATTTAACCGATTTCCACGTGAAATCCATATTTGTGTGTGTAAAAGTGTGGTCCAGGGGTTTCACACACAATAGTGCAACTTCAATCATCACAGATATATCGATAAGCGGTAAAATCAATAACGCTTATCTTCATTCACAGATTCATAGATAAAATAAATTTATCAGTCACAAAGATTCACTATTACAATTCGATGTGGGTTTCGGATAACCAACTGGAATCCGACTCCCTGTCGCATCGAAATTCAAGTGTCGTTTCACGGGTCAAGGGGTTTTCACATCCACATAGTAATATATCACAGAAAACAGAAATCACAGCTAAGCACAAAACATAACATAGCATCGCATCACATACTGATATATCAATCCATCACATAGCATGTAATAAAATATCAAACATCTATACGTAAGATCAGTTAATTGGTTGAGTAATCCAAATCAGTTTCCATTACTTATGAAAATTACTAATCCTGGTTAATTAATTACGACCTATTTTAATTAATTATTCTTTATCATCTATTAATTAACCTTTAATCCTTAATAAATAAATCAATCTTAATTAATCAATCAATCTTCTAATCATTTATAGTAATTAATATTTAATTACTTCATTTATTAATTAAATATAATTAACTTCATTTATTGTTAATTAATCATCTATTATTAATTATTGCTTAATTAAACAAATTAAAATCATATCATTAATTTGTAAATTAAACTACTTCATTACTTTAAGTAATTTAATCTTTAAATTAAACAATTATTAATCATCCTGGATTAATAACATCAGTAATTAACTCTCCTAAATAAATTAATTATCCCATAATTATTCATTTATTAATCCTTTGATTAATTTCAAAAGTAATTTTCCCAAATCAACTTGTATTAATCACATCAACTTGTTAAATTTTTTGAACTGGAATTTAACCTGGAAAATCAAATTTATTTAAAAACTGGAACCATTCTTCTGCCTCTAGACTTAACCCAGCCTGCTTCGATTTTTAACCTTCCTGCTTCGAGTCTTTTCACGTTTCACCCGAGTATCTCACGAGAAAAAAATCCCACGCAAACCATTTACAGTCGACCTGTAGCATACGAGCACTCCCCACTACGCTACCCCGCGATTCCTCGTCTCTGCTTCGAGTCACACACTCGAACGACTCGAGTTTTTCCAAGTTCATAAACTCTGCACCCAACAAAACAAACCCAACATTTCAACGGCACGGTGCACGTGCACCGTGGCTCTGGCCATCTCCCAGCGCTTCATTCCATCGCCGATCATCTCCAGATGACACCACGACCACCCAAATCCCCCACAGCAACTCGAATCAAAATCGAGTAAAATTTCCCAACCCTGGAACAACTCGAGCAACATCACCTCGAACCTGTCAACGCTCCATCCTCCCAATGTCGATCATCGGAACGCCAACGACTCCAGCTACAACCTCATCTACATCCCCTCTACGAAATCCCAAACTCCGGTTACACTCGATGCCCTGTGGCATTCGATCTAGACCAAAATGTAATCACCACTAAAACTAGGTTTATAAAATAGATTTCGTCGCCGTTTCCTCCACGACGAACTACAACGCCATTCACTATTTTTCCCGGCCTCTCCTTTCACTGCTCCATCACCACAGAGAACCCCAAACATTCTAGTGTACTAGATTACCCAAAAATCGACGAAAACCCATTTTCGTTTTACCCAAAACTGCACCTTAAATACACTATTAAAAATTATGATATTTGTTTTAAAAATCATGTTACTGGATAGTAATTCAACCTGAGATCCTGAATCAATGTTTTAAAATGTTTGAATTTGCCCACTATTTAAGTTTGCCTGTTGTTTATAAGATTCCAGTAATATTTAAACTTTAATTCAACTTAAATAAAATTTTAAGAACTACACTATGATAAAACATACAAATTTTGTTTGAATCTTAAACCCTATCACTGACCAAATCAAGAGATATGAGTTTTAAAACTTAAAACTGAAGCTTGAAAACAAAACAGAGAGGCTACAGATATATAATCATGTACACATAAACAATCACTCAAGAAATCACATAAACATATCTATACCCTGATGTAAGCATGCAACCATCATACACTTAAGTAGTTTTTAACAAAAATTGTTACTCACAGATTCACCCATACATTAAACAATTCAAGACTTTAGTTTTAAAAGCTTTTGTTTACTCAAATACTTAAACTTTTTAAGTTAAATGTTACTCACAAGCATCAGGAAATCAAAACAAGTTAAGCATCTAAAAATAGGAGTTGCTCACCTGTTTCCTGGAATGAAGACAGAGTTTATTTGAAAAAGAACTGGGAGGCTTCGATTTTTGAAACTGCAGTTTTGATTTCCCTATTTGTTGATGATGATCTGCTTTAAGTTTGAAGCAGCCTTCGAATTCTTGCTAGAATCTTTCCTGGTTTGACTTGTTATAAGATTGAAGTTTTTGTTTGTTTAAGTTTTAGTTGATATTCACTTCAGATGCTACTCGAAACTGAGATGAAGTGAATATAACAAAGAAGTGTGCAGGGTTATTATTTGTTTGTACAAATTCTTTTGCAGTGATATTTTCTTCTTGGTGGCTGAATTGCTTTTTTTAAATCTTTAGCCAGAGATTTGATATGGAGGCTGAGGGAACTTGTTTGGGCTGCATTTATTATTTGTACAAATTTGTGTTGTACAACTTTTTCTTTGTTGTTCTTTTACCATACTTACTTCGGCTGATATGCATACTATATGTTGTGCTAGGGGTAATGGCATTAAATGCCTATGTACTTATGTCTACAACTTCTTATAATTTAAATTTCGTATGGTACTTTGATTTGTTTATGCTTATATTTCATTTGTACAAAGGTATTTACTTTGTTTGTTTGACTATGCAACTTCGGCTGAGAAGATGCTAGTAAGTATTCTTGTTTATTTTTCTAATTGAAAGTGCTTATGTATATTATTATTATCTTGCTTGATTTTAATTTACAAGCTTTTGTATGTGAGCTTTGTATTTGTTTTCTAAGTCTACTTATCTTATTTTTCTTGTACATGAATACACATATCTTTGCTTTGGTCATAAATTGCTTTGTAATACTATTGAATGTATTATTATCTTCATATTTATTGTCTTATATTATTTTATAAACTCGAATTCAATATACATATATATTAACTTCAAATTTTCTCACATATCGCATATACATATATATTTTTAATTTCAAATGTTTTATATAGAATATATATGGATTCGGGGAAACTCGCATCACTTAATCATTTTATTTCACTATTTTTATTCAAAAATTTATTTAATTATTAATTTAAATAAATTAAAAATCTGGGGTCGTTACATGGTATGACAGTTTGATTGACTTCATCGCTTACTGGCCTTTTTGGTAAAATCAAATTTTACTTACTCTTAGCGGTACCTGATAGTGACAACTATTTACACCAATTTTCTTTGTCAAAACTATATCATATTAGGACTTATGGAATTTGGTAATGGTCAAAATTCCAATATCGTCTACATTCAAATTTATAGTCCAAACATAAAGTCCTTGGTTCAATAATAACAATTGTTATTAACCAAAATGCTCTGGCCAGAGACTTTGAGTTGACTTGAGTTGACCATGATACTAACCTCATATAACCGAGGAGACGAATCCTCTCATGAATAGTGCTTCACTTCCAATACTTCCACTCAACCCAACTATAGTCACTGGAACGCCATGCCATGATTTTACTATAATCAAAGCGGAGCTTTCATATTGAAGATCCACAGTATTCTCAAGTCGAGAGAACTGTGTAAATCAGTCACATCGATATTTTCTATTTGACCTTAGTTATATTAACCAATAGAAAACTATCGAGTTAGTCATTCTATATTTATCCAATAACTATCAGTACGTAACCCCTAGGTGCCCCCGATAGTCATGAGTAATACACTGCCTAACATTTGGAGAGCGTTACATACTCTAGTCTCAACGGATACAACGATATCCAATCTCGATGCATCTTGACTAGGAACGTTTAAATTGGTATATTTCTTTTATTGTGATAAATTACTTACGGTTACAACACTTTGTAACTACTATCACAAAATATGCCATTTATGGATTTTCTATTAAATATACTTTTAATTAAATTAATTAATTAATATAACCACATTTTATCAAGTATATAATAGAAAGAAACATCTTTATTATGAACAAGATTGTTCAACGAGTTAGATATATGTAACAAATTACATAATTGCCCCTAGGGCATACCCCTAACTCTATCAATCTCCCACTTGCACATGGCATCAATTATGGAATCTTATTCCAACTTCTTCAATCGGTTTCTCAAAACCAGTTGGGTCAATCTGTTTGTGAACGGGTATGTTATTATGTTTCAATTATCTACTCTATCAATCAACTCTCTCCGACGGTGATAAACTGCTTTATCACGTGGAACAATTCGAAGTATGTCTCTCAACCTCTAACGAGCTCTAAGTTCTATTACGAACCATATCGCGACATTGTTATCATATAACGATGTTATGAGATTCTCAACATTTGGAATCGGCTCAGTTATAAATTTATGCACTTATAATTTTATATACATCATTTTTATTGCGGCAATATTCAAGGCAGTGTACGTAGCCTTTTTCATTGAATAAGCCACAGTCTTTTATTTGGAACATTTCCAACTTAAAGATTCTTAACTTGAATTTATTATTGACATACTACACTCAATATGACTTATGAAGTTTGAGTTCGAACGCTCCTTCATAAGGAGTTTTTTTTTCTGTAAACAATTCTCTAGTATTTCATAAATACACGAGAACACTTTAAACAACCATTTAGTGATATCAATTTGGATTTGATATTTGCTTCATGTATCAAATACATAAACAAATCATGATATCGTAGACAACACAACATGTATTATAATTCCTTTTGCTAATGCAAAGGAATCAATCTTACATGTTCCATATTAAACATTTTAATAAGGCGTCCTTGCATATCATTTGGGACATTTATGACATCTTTTATACTTACTATAAAAGACATCATTTATTAATCCAATGTTGAGTATTAAAACAACAAAGGCTGATTTTAACACAAGTACATCGTTAAAACCAACAACGTGTTGTTTACTTAACGTTTAGAATATCAATGTACCTTTTAACTTTCTTTCTTATGAACACATGCTTCCTCTGCACTTTGATTGAAAATCAAACTATTTGATATTTCTATCAAAATACTTATTCAATCTTGATGCTTATAAAATGATGCTTTCATATCATTTCTTGGATCATATCCAAAGGCTCACAAACTCAATATTGCTCCCACTGACTTTGAGATATTTTTGGTTAATATGTGTAAACAGCTTACTCTAAATCGTTATTTAGAATTTTCTGTTTCAATACATATGTACTAAAACACTAGGACTTATCAAGCGATAATTTTGTGAGTAAATCCGAATTGACTTGAATGTGTTGAATATCGAATTTATTACGGTAATTTCAACAATTGAAATTTGTGATATTATTCTTATCAACAATGCTCATTTAATTCCAACTGCATTAGTCTTACTCATAAAGACACAGTTGTGGTTGATGGATCATATCCCTTCAGTTATGACCACCAAAATTTATATTTTGATAGCATACTTGGAATTCTTTCGAATTTGCGCATCATACCATATAGAGTCAACACTCTCAACGGTTTAATTAAACAATCTAGGATTATATATTTTTGACATTAATAAGAAACTCATAGTTTCACTTAGAAGTGCGAGAATACTTATTAGACATTCAAATTCTATATGTTCATTTAGGTTAGTTAATTTAATTTCATCTCATATAATCAGTTCTATCTATGGATCGTATCCAATTCCTTTTTGCTACCAATAATTCCTCAAAGAAATTCCTTTACAATGAAGTTGATATATCTTGAAACAACAATTGTTTCTCAATGCAATAGAATAGGTATTCATAAACGTTTTATGAATTTCTTTATTTATAAAACTGATTTGGTTTTAGTTTACAAAAATTATGTTCGAAACATAAATATGTCATCCAATGACAGTCTTTTCAAAATCCTTTTGGGGTGATTCATATAAGGTCCCTTATGAACAATTATTACATGCAATCTTTCGTCTCGCACAACCTGCCAACTCCTTGGCCTATGATATGTTGGAGTTTCTAATAAACCCTTATCTTGTAAAATTTTGTAAACTGTTATAAATATGAAATAATATTAACCTTGTGCACTACCCTTAAGTACATTACTTCATAAAAGAAACTAACTCAACTTCACTCATAATTAATTGTACATTGTCCAACAAAGTTCGATTACTCCATATCGATGCGTCATTATGTATCACATGGAGGAGTAATTTTGAGATTGAATCTTTATTCATTTAGGTACATTCGGATATACTCACTCATTGGATCAAATCAAATCATTTCTATCGCATGTTATTTTATTTACTTTTGTTTTATATTCTATAAGTTTACCGTAGACATACTACAAGTGTATCAAATACACATGTCCATGTCGACGATAAGTCATCAGTGAATATGACGAAGTACGTGGAACCGTTTTGTTATTTATAGAATTACAGTTGCATACATCAATATGTATCAATTCAAAGTGTAATGATCCGTATTTTTGATAGTTGAAAATACTAAATTAAATGAGATTTTAGAAATTAATATTGTCAGAAATTAAATTTTATGATTTATAAATGGAAAAAATATATTAGAATATAATTTAAAAATGTTGATTGAATGAAATTGAGAACTGTTTTATTGTAATTTCAATCAATTGAAATAATTATAAGTTTAATAAGAAATAAAATAAATGATGTATTAATGGTGAAATTATATATTATTTAATTGAAATTGGTTTTAATATTTGTAAGTAAATTTATACTCCTTGTTTGTAAATAATAAATGTGTTCAAATTATTTAAATGTAACAACTGTTCATTTCTCATCTTATTTTTAAGTCTGTGTTGGAATTTATTTGGGAATCAATGAAATTAGATGTAATTAAATGTTGCGGTTAATATAAGGAAAGATGTTAACTATAGAGTTTGAGTGAAATAAAATGGAAACTTACATTAATATATTACATAAGGAATTGTTGATTTAATATAAAAGACTTTTAAATCAATTATTATGAATAAGTGTTAATTTAATAAAGAATAAAATGAATAAGTTTGTTAAAGGAGTAAACTTACGTTTATTTGTTTGAAATATATTTTAGCTTACAGATTAACTATAGGGATGAGAAACTATTATTTAGTAAGAAATCTATAGCTCCTGTTTGTATCCAAAAATGAATGAACATGTTTAAATTACTATCAGATAGGAAATAATTGTTCTGTTTCTCTTTACATTTATTTAGTCCATTTTGATATACACCTTTATAATCATTTAAAATTAATGTAATTGAATAATTTCAATTAATAAGAGAGAGAACATTAAATTTTAAATTAATAGGTGTAATTAATCGTAACTTAGGTTTTGTGAAAACAAAAGGAAAGTTTGATTTAATGAAAATAACATTTTTATCAAATAAAGTGAATGTTTCATTTGTGAATATAAGTTTAATTTCACTAAAATTGAATTTTGTCGCATGTTTCTAGTTGTAATATTCGATTTATTTAAATATTCAAACTTTATTTGAATTTAATGTATAAAAAAAATGGTAAGAAAACAACTTGAAGGTTAGGTTAAAATTTTGATTTGGAATGACATGTTTACACAGGAAATTTATTTCATTCCAAATTTGAATGTGGAGTCCCAGTTCATCTTTTGTTGTGTGTAGCGGCGGTCCCCATTACGTTAATTGCAGTGTTTAATTTTATTTACTATGTACTAAATAAAGATATATAAAGGTGTAAATTTGAGTGTGTTGGGGATAATAAAATAGGTTAATATGAAAGTTTTTAAATTTGAGTATATTAGAGTTTTGCTTTCCATGTACAGTCTACCTTCTCAAATTTAAATCATTGCTCTCATTTATTTTATTTTATTGCTTTCTTTTATTAAATACATGCCTCTTTTGGTTTTCCATTAAGTTTTATTTATTTACACGTGAACCTTGCTTTGAAACGTTTCTTGCATGTTAATGAAATTAATTGAGGTCGCGCACGTTTAAAAATTTTATACTAAAAGATTTGCTTGCCTTGTAAACATGTCTCTCAAATTCTAATGTGTTTCTTTCATCCTTTGTTAATTACCTACACGTTAATCTCTTTTCATTTTGCAAACATCTACTTGCATCCTTCCCTTTCATATTCCAATTTCTAAACGTGCTTTACCATTATTCATTTCCTATTTCATAAATCTCTTCCTTTAACTTTCCATTTCCAAAACGTGCAACCATTATTTCTTTTGCCTGAAGTTTTTCTCTCTCTTTTAAGAAAACAAATGTGAGCAACTCATTTTCATGAAGTCATTTCCATTTGTTTGCAAATCCATTTCCTAAAGCCTCCTTCCTACATGCGTGAGCCATCATGTCATTTTTTTTCCGTTGATTCTCCAGGTTTAGAAACATGAGCAGGTTTCAAAATTCTTAATGTGAGTAACTAATTTGTTTTATTTTATTATTAAATGTGTGTACATGTTTTTATATTTCATGTTCATAATATTCATATAACTTGAATATCTTGCGCATATGAACTCCAATCGATGCGCAGTTTCTTTCTTTGGACTCGTATCGAAATTCCGAACAATATGAAACTAGTTTGGTTGATTTTGGAGACTGTTCAAATTTTGGGCTTTTATTGGATTTTAAACCAGCTATAAATCAAAGGTGAGTGATTTAAACCACTCACGCAATACTAAACCTTCTTATGTTATTTGAATTAAATTTATGAAGTGATAAGAATTTTATTGATTGCTGTTTGGTAATTTAAATTATCATTTAAATTTAGTTTGAATTAATATTGGATTAAGTTGACATTTAAATTAATATTGAATTTAATTGCTAGTTAAGTACCTGATATCGATAATTAGCTAATTATTGTGATTTATTGGCTGATTTGGATGTTGATTGTGATGGATGTCTATTTGTTGACATTTTGGATGATTGGATGTTTATTTATTTATATATATATCCTTGTTATCACCCTATATATTAATTGAAAGCATATAAACTGTTATTTAAATTATTTCGAATAAATTAAGAAATAGGTTGAAATGATATATACCTATGACACTTTGATTTGGATCGAAATGATATATATCCATCCATATAACTAAAATTGAAATAACTGATCACTTGGCCATAGGGTAGAAAATTATATACGGACACCGGATTGGTTAAATTAAATGGCTTTAAAAATCTTGAATTTGGATTTTGATTAAATAATATAGTTTAAAAGAAATAAATTTTGGATTTATATGAATTGAATTATTTCTAATTCAAGCTTTGAAATATTGAAACTGCAATTGGTTAAAAGGAAATTGTTTTAAAGAATTGAATTGGAAATGTGAAGTTGTAATTGATTTATATGACTTTAATTTGGAAATTGAATTATTTTAAAGATTTGGATCTTAAAATTGAAAAACGAGGTTTAATTTGATTTACATGTTTTGAATCAGTAAATTGAAGTTGGACTTGAAATTGATATAAATTGAAATGGTTTAAAATAAGAATTGAATTGAAATTGAAATTGAAATCAAGTTGATTTGACATTAAATCTAAATTGAGTCAATTGAATTGAATGATTGGAAATTGAATTTGTTGACTTGAAATTTGGACATGGGTCTAGATTGTTGAAATGGAAAGAAACGGTTTGATTTGATATTATTTTCAAAATAAATTATTTTAATATAAACTATTTAAAATCAAATTTTTATACTCAAATTATTTGATTTTCCAAACTATTTTACTATAAAAACCATTTTCAATACTCAAACCATTTTATATTAAACTAATTTAATCTTAAACTATTTAAACTATTTTAAACTATTTATAACTATTCAAACTATTTTCTAAAATTTCAAACTCTGAAAAGTTGAAATGTTTATATTTAAATCGTTGATTTAAATGCGAATGTGGTTAAATGAAGTTATAACCTAAGTTGGAGTTTGAAATAATATTTTCAAGTGGAAATGACATATTTGAGTAAATATGATGATTTTGAAATGAAGGATATTTTGAAGTGAATATGATACTTTGATATCCAATATGAATAGGTTTTGAAATGTAAAAGAACCAACCGATGTGAAAAATGACGTTTGGTTGTTAAAGAGAACGGAGCCTCTTATTGGCATACTCTCTGTCAATATTGGAACCACTTCAACAACTATGTACGTGGTGGATGTTATCCAGAACGAAGTGGTTAAATTGGAGGCTTTTGCTGGATTTGAAGAAAGAGAACGATGATGGATGACCCCAACACTTGTGTCAATTGGAAATGACTAAAACCGGAGCTTATGTCTGGCCAAGGGGTTAGCAACCTTTAGGGGCCATCACCCTTTTGTATTATATTATTGATTTTGGACTTAATCGGTGCACCTTGATTTGATTTGGGGGTAGTGGACTCGGTGGGCGGCCGTAGCTAGATGCGTTACTACCAGCCAGAAAGGGTAAATTGGTAGAATCCTACCTTGGACATTGCCTCACGTGCCTTGTCATACTTTTATCCTTATACGCGCCCACTACGATTTTGTTTTAGTATGGTACCTATAGGGTACTCACTGGCTACCGACGTTACTGGTTGTGTTACAGGATCTGCATAGACTACCTGCTTAAAAATGCACTAAGGGGGATCAATGTAAAGCCTTAACGCTATTTTAATACTACATTACTGATAGACACTACATATATAGCATATCTTACTACATATAGATAGTTTAATGGATACTTAGGAGATTGAAAATCCCGTAACATCTCCTAAGTTATTGCAATCACGTTGTACACTTGATAGGAGATGTAAAATCCCGTAAACATCTCTGAAGCTATTACACTCATATTTACTTATTGTTGATTCAACTTACATAAGAAATTTTAGTTCTGACTTGAGTGTTTTGTCTTTCCATTACGCTCAGTTCATCCTGAGTATTTCAGTGTTTGAAGACATTATCTCTGGAGGACGAAGATGGAGTTTGGTATATTACATTATTAATATTATTCCACTGCATCATTATAGGTCTGTTGTTGTTTGTACTCTGATTATGTTGTAAAAATTATGTAATCAAATGTATATTGTAAAACAACTTCATGAACTGTTTATTTGATTATTATATTTTGTCATTCCGCTGCGAGATTCTGTGTTTTGTTTTCCTTCTTTTCTCTTATTTTCTTATTAAATCTCATTGACAATCCTCCCTTTTGAATGGTCTCGGTTTGACATGTGTGGTTTATTGTCGATTTAAACCGTCCTAAAAAGGTGGGTCGTCACACGAAGAGTTCATTAACGCTTATGATACTCCCACTAAATGGGTGCATAGCGCTTTATTATTTGAGATACAATTAACAAGTATCATATGATTCAAAATCATACAATAAAATTATTTCTCAAAACTACGGCTTAGTCTATAGTTCCAAAACAACAATAATAATATTAGATACTTTTGTATTTTCCAATGCATCACTTTTGTTATAAAAAAACCACATTATAGTTTTATTTCATATAGAATATTCATAATATTCATATTGAAATATAGCTATGTCTTTTTTTTCAATCGATACCAAAAATAATAATTATTTCATAAATAATGTATGGTAAGTTTTATGAAAACAATTTTCGTACTATGATGCAATTAATAAATGCTATATGGCATGCTTCCACTATTTCCACCATTACTATAATAGCCTACTAAATTCGAAGGTCCATCATTCACTTAATACAGTTGTTTATTTCACACACAACAACTATTTACAGTGGAGAGTTCATTGATCAAATATCTTGAGCTCAAAGAAATAAATCTCATAGAAAACAATTTTCTATATGAAAATACATTTCAGAATAGAAATCATATTTCTTATTCCAATATTAAGTACCAATTATTATTATAATTCTCATTTCCAATGTTTCTCTATAAAGTAGAAGTGACTATTCATTCCCTTCATCCTAATTGTACCTTAAATTACATATGTTCTTATACATTCGTTTTCCTTTCAAATGGTCAAACTATTCAAAAGAAAACCTTACTACAATATCATAACAAACTCTTTTTTTTTGAAATGGTACTTAGATACAACATATCACTGGGACAGCATAAATCACTTGTTAATGAATGTTCGAATTACGCTACGCAAGTTTCGAACTTGTGACCTCTCGCACCAAAGTCGAATCACTTAACCACTGGGACAATGGTGCTTGTCATAACAAACTCTTTACAAAAGCGAATTCGATTATCCTTAACAATTAAGGACATCAAATATGTTGCACTTTACGTAAACCGATCAAAATGACATTTCAACGATCAAGTTCTTAGATCTATCTTGTAGTTTTGGTCTTGTGTTACATTAACACAATATGATCCCTTTTGTAATCTATCAAGTTGAATGCATGATCTCAAAAATACTGTTTATTGGCTTATTTCCAATGAACTATATTCATTGAAGTATCGTACATTACGAACTGTGACCGTTCACCATATAAAATTTATAAATGATAGTATATGGATCAAATATCCATAGTCTTGTATTGCTTTTAAAGTTCAAAACTCATAGAGTGCAATACATGGTCTCAACCAAATAAGCATGTAAGTGACCATTTTACGAATGTATTAATAGTTGTAAAAATTAGACACTTGCATGGGTACAGAAAACATTAACATGCAATAGGAACTTACTAGTGGGTATTATATTTCCATTTATTTCCATTTGTCAACTTTCAATTCAGTTCGTTTGTATATGTTAATTGATAAACATTTTATCAATTATATTAAATGCACAAATTATTATTGTAGATAATTATAACATTATTTAGCATATCTTCTTACAATAGTAGAAAGGTAAAATGTTACCATTTCATTTTTCTAATAAGGCTCCCATTAGTATTTTATGTTTCTCCAAACCCTAATATGAAACATAGAAGTCTTTCGACTTCACTAGTGGGTGTTAGGACTCGTCTGTCTTGGTATTCTGACCTTGAGTTTGCTCAACAAATCATAGCTCCACAAACGATGGATAACTCCTTATCGATTGTATCACATACAACTCCTAGCCTATTTTTTCCTTGTCCTAATCTCATTTCGATCTTGAGTTTGCTCAACAAATTGAAAGAGATTATTCACTCTACCTACCATATCACGACGGCCTAAGTATAGTATATGTACCTTGAGTTTTCTCAACAAATACATATGGTTATCTTACTTCGTCTATTCAATATACTAATAATACTACACATAACGTCCCTAGCTTGAGTTTTCTCAACAACTAGGAGTATGCAAGTAATTTATTAATATATATATATATGGTAGAGGACAACATTATATTGAAGATTCATTATCTTCAGTATATTATATTGAGTGATATCGACTTAAGGAATAATGTATTTCGTATGAAATACCCTTGTGATTCAAGTGTCAAACACATCAGAAATCACAGTATACGTACATTTACATATGTATTTATTCCTTAAATCTATTAAGATTTCTTTAATGTTCCACCTTTAGTTTATACACTCATATTATATAAGTTTCATTATTATATAACTTTTATATTTTAATTAACTTGTACAATAATCTTATGTATAACATTTTATTAATTAAATCTTATTTAATTAAAATTAACTCTTTAATAAATTTTAAATTAGTATTTCAATACAATTTTTATATTGGACATATCTATTATAACATTTATAGTGGATACTATAACCTTTATAGTATAACACATATATCTTATATATGCGTATTTTTATTTTATTAATTAACCTTTAATTTATTTATTTAATTAAACAATTTTAATTAAATTATATCAATTTCAAAATTTATCTTACATACATGTATGCTTATGTTACCTTAACACTTTAAAATAACATAACATATATCAACATATATAGCACATGCATATAAGTAATAATTAATTAACTCATTTAATTAATTTATTTTATTAATCTTATTAATAAATTATAAATTTTGAAATTAATATTTAAACAGTTTTAAACATTTTGAAATTTTGATTACCTTTTCAAACATTTTGAAATTTTATGTTACATTATAGCTTTTTATAATAAACATGTTTTTATTCTAAATTTAACTTTTAAATTTAAAATCATGTCTAGGTTTTCAAAACTATTTTGAAAAATTAGTCCAAGGTCCACTTCAAATTGGGCCTTTTTTACCAGGGGCAACCTTTGGGCTCACTTCACCTTTCAAGCCAGGCAGGTAACCAAGTAAGACATGGTACATGATTACCCAATTCCAATCCTAGACATCACCTTTCTAGACAACATACTAAGTGTGCAAGATTAGTTAGTTAGCCCTAATATAACTAATTTAGACCACATAGGCTATCAGCCTCGGATACCATTGAAGAAACTGGGCCAGTCCGCAGTGGAAGAAATGGGTGAATTTCAAAAAAATTACCATTTTGGATCAAACAGGTCTATGAAGTCTAAATGCATTTAGATCTTATATAAATTTTGTTTTAAATAAATTCAATATTTTATTCAATATGGTAATTTAAGGAACTTTAAATATACAAATGTATGTGATATGATGAATGTATCAAATACATTCATTTATGTCAAGTGTAAGTGCGGTGTATAAGTGGTGTATATATGCATAAATGAAACATGTAAAAATAAATTAAGAGAAGGAAATTATTTGTTTCCATATGTTACTATATTCAATTAATAAAGGGAAGATATGACAAAATATGAAAGGAGAGAAACATATCATTTCTTTCAACATTTAACTATGACAATTAATACATTAAATAACATTTATTACTTATCAATCAAATCTACACATGGATATGATAGAATATGAAAAGAGGGAAACATATCGTTTCTTTCACCATTTAACTGGGATAATCAATATAGTAAATGATATTTATTACTTATCAATCAAATCTACACAGATATGATAAAATATGAAAAGAGTAAAACCTTTCATTTCTTTCACCATTTAGTTGTAATAATTAATACATAAAATGACATTGATTACTCATCAAACAAATCTACACATGCCTTCGTTGTCTAAATTTTGTTAATGAAATATATGCACATTCATAATAATTATGGATGCATACATTCATAATAATTATGGATGCATACATTCATAATAATTATGGATACATACATACATACACACAAAGTGAAAACCTATTGGTTGTTATAAATAATTTAAAACTCTAAATTAACATTAACAAAAAAATTCTAATTGAGAAAATGTTTAACAAAAAAAAGGTTATATTATTATTGCTCATAATCTTTGTACAAATTTGATTTAAGCAAAACATTTGTATTACATATAACTGATAATTAAAATTTAATAATTTGGATGTGGAAGCATATATTTGCAAACAATGTAGCATATGGTATATGTTTATATACATTTGCACAAAAAGTTTTTGGTTTTAAAGTTAAAAGTTTTCATTAAATTTTTAATTTAGGAATGAAACAATGCATCATACTTTGCACAAAACTTTAAATATAGAAAACAACAAATAATCAAAATTTGCACTGAATTCCATTCATTAATATTAAATCAAGGTATCCACTTTTGTTTTAACAAGGATTGTAACAATTGTACAAAAATTTAACATATGTAATTAAAATCAGATTCAAGGAATGATAAATAACTTAACACACACACGCACACACACACACACATATATATATATATATATATATAATCCATTAGTTTTTGAATAAGTAAAGATTATCTCATAGTATACATAAATCTCATTCAAAGTCAATTTTTAATTCCATAACTATCTACAATGAAATAAAAAAATTAAACAAGGTAGGCATGCGTAAGTTTGTGGTAAGAAATTACAAATCCAAACAACACAGAGAATGATGACAATTTATCAGAAGTAAAATGAGATTCAAAACTTGTTGATTTATCATAAACATACATTAAAAGGAAATGATAAACAAACATAGATCAAAATAATAATACGATAAACATGTAAATATCAAATATACGCACATATAATTACATTAGGATGAAGTATGTAGAAACACCTTGAATGATAGAAGAATATCTATATCTGATTGATCACTCTCTAGATCCGATAAACCTTGCCCTTCATCACACCTTAATTTGTGGCTTCTCCTCAGATTTCAAAAATCACCATCCCACTTTGCAAGAGAAGAATGAACCACCCTTTTTAATTTAGTTTGACACTGATTTGAATTTGTTTTGATGTTTTTTTATTTTGGATGAAGTTTCAGCCATGGATGAATGATAGAGAAGAGGAAGAAAAAGAGAACAAAAAAAATGAAAGTCACGTTCTGTTCTCTGTACTTTCAAAAATGAGGAAGTTTTTACAATAGAATTAAAGGAACCCTTTCCTATTCTCCTATTAGAACTTCCTCCTTTAATTCCTCTTTTTAAATTTCAATTAATCTCATTAATTGATTTCCTCCTCTTACCATTATATGGCCGATCCAAGCACATTCCAAATATGAAACTGTTTCAAATAAAAGAAAACAACTTTTATGTGATTATTTTATTATTTAAAACATGTTTAAAATTTTACCAATATCACATATCGATATATGCAAATATAACTTTATATATGCATTAGAATAATTACCAACAACATTCAAAACAACTAATAAATTAACAGTAATTAATATTTCACAAATATTAATTAATTTAAACAGTTTGTAACATTTTACAAACTAATTAAATTGTGTGGTTCTCAGAAAAATCATAAATGCGGTTGTACGACTCAAGGGTGTGAATTCAGTCAGCGATTAATATTGAACAATTTAAATATTAATGTTCACACGTCGCTTAGCAGGTGGTATGATAGTTTGGCTGAATTCATTGCTTACTGGTCTTTTCGGTAAAATCAAATTTTACTTATTCTAAGCGGTACCTAATAGTGTCAACTATTTACACCAATTCTCTTGGTCAAAACTATATCATATTAGGACTTATGGAATTTAGTAATGGTCAAACTTCCAATATCGTCCACATTCAACTTTATAATACAAACACAAAGTCCTTGGTTCAATAATAACAGTTATTATTAACCAAAATGCTCTGGCCAGAGACTTTGACTTTGAGTTGACTTGAGCTGACCATGATACTAACCTCATATAACTGAGGAGACGAATCCTCTCTTTAATAGTGCTTCACTTCCAATACTTCCACTTAACCTAACTATAGTCACTCGATGGAACGCCATGCCATGATTTGACTATAATCAAAGCGGAGCTTTCATAATTAAAGATCCACAGTATTCTCAAGTCGTGAGAACTGTGTAAATCAGTCACATCGATATTTTCTATTTGACCATAGTTATATTAACCAATAAAAAACCATTGAGTGAGTTGTTCCATAGTTATCCAATAACTATCGGTACGTAACCCCTAGGTGCCTCCAGTAGTCATGAGTAATACACTGCCCAACATTTGGAGAGCGTTACATACTCTAGTCTCAACGGATATATCGATATCCAGTCTAGATGCATCTTGACTAGGTACATTTTGTAGGATCGATTTCACCCTAGAGGGGGAGTGAATAGGGTGATACTATCAATTATAATAATTTAATGCGGAAGTATATAAAATAATTGCAGCACTGGTCACAGCAGAATAATAGCAGCACAGATAATAGCAGAATATAAAAAGCAGAAATAAAACAACACAGATTTACTCAGCTTCGGCAAAACCCTGCCTACATGCTGCCCCCAAGGTTTCTACTAGAAATTAAGTAGTCAGACGCTTACAGACGTAAACTCGCGACACCCGCTATCGACTAACCTAACTCTACGCTCAAAACTCTACCACAAGCCAGCCACCGAGTTGTGAATTCTCGAACTACACCACCGTATTTCGTCCCTTAGTCACACGACTAGAATTTACAAAAGTTTAAAATAAAAAAACAAATTTAAAACAAATTTAAAAAAATAAAACTTGAAACCCTATTTTAAATTAACGGCCCAAAACAATTAAGACCGGCCCAAAATAAAACTATCACTAAAAAAAATGTCGGCCCCCTTTTCACTTTATCTCTTTGGCCTTGAATCCTTGTTAAGAAAAATGGTTGTCTCATTTTTTCTCTCATTCAAAATTAGGGCTTCGTCATATTCTTTGAAGCCGTAGCTTTCGGTTGTTGATTGAATGATGCTTCTTTTGCTTTCTTTGATTGATTTCTCGGCTGCTTCAGATTGTCGAGCGCCTATACTTGGTTGAAATATTGGTATGTGATATTCCTTATCGATTTCGATTGTGCTCAACTTTGATTCGAGTTGAATGATTTATTCTTATCTATTGTTGCTTGAACTCGAATGATTTTCTACCAGTGATGTTAAAGGGTTTAAATAGGGTTCAATTCCCTAGATATTCGATCGTCTATATTTACTTGAATTCGTCAATTGATTTTTCTCGGCCACTTGATTATGCTTGAATGCTTGAGATTTCTCTGACTTGTTCAATTCGTATATGTTGTTGCTTGATTTTCACGGCTTTGAATTGCTTTGACGATGTTGATTTATCTTGGTCACAACGACTTTGAATTGTTCAATTTTCTATGCTCGACCACTTTGATTTTGTGAAAATTTGACTTTGACTTCGTTCTTGTTCGATCACTGTCCTTTTGTCCACTACATTTGTTGTTTACGACTTGGCTTTGTAGTCTGCATTGTTCGGTCCAATAATTCTTTGCTCTGTGACTTGAATATTGTCACTGCTCACTGGACCTGGTTACATGTGCACTATCTATATATATATATATATCTGTGTGTGTGTGTGTTTGCATATGTATATATGTATGCTTGTTGTACTCTATTTTTTTGAGATCTGACCATGCTTGTATCCCATATTTCCACTGAAATGTTGCATGCTTCTGATGTTTGGAGTTGTTTGGAACATGTGACTTGTTTGCAGTGTTGTTTCATTGAGTCTATTGCATCGGGTTGCACTGCTTGCATATCCATATGAACTTGTTGTATCACCATATATGTATGATTCTTGATGTCTTCATGTTTACTTGAGTGTGGTATGTGCCTTTGTGCCATGCTGTACATTTGAACTAGACCGGGTTGTGGCCTCTGTTGCATGTCACCATATGTACACATACATATGCATGTGTGTGTGTGTATGTTGTTGAGACTTTTCCATGATCTAGTTGTCTTTGATTTTGTTCCAGAGCTTTACTGTTGAGGCTTTGTTCATTCTTGTGTGGTATAAAAGTCTGGTTTCTCCAAACTATTTTATTGCATTCATGTTGTTGAGCTTCTGTTTTACTGTTGATCTTCATTGTAACCTCTTTTCTTCTTCGATCTATGTTTTTGTGACCCTTTGAGTTACATAGCTTCGGGTTGCACTGAGCTCTGGGTTGTATCATGGTTTCTCTGACCACATGTGCTAGTTCTGGTTGAAGCTGTTGGTTTATGTGTATACTTGTTTGCCTCCTTTAAGTGCTGTTAACTACTTTTTGTACTTGTTCATTTTTGATTTTGGACTGGTCGAGTTGTTTTAGTTGTCTTGACCATTTTATTGAACTTGTACATTTGGATTGCACCTGTGTTGAATCCAGCTTATAGCTCGAAGTTGATCTTGTGCTCGTGTCGTGACTTTATTTGTATTGCACTTGAGTTGAACCCGGCTTTTGATTGGGTTTGACCTTGTGCTCACCTGTCCCTGTAATTTTATCAAGTGTATATCAGTGTGCACGGCCTTGTGGCATGTACAGTGATACACTGTGCATGTCACAAGTTATTCGTCTTTGATGAATTCAAAATTAAATGATGACGAACAACCCAAATAACTGAGGCATATAATTTTTTCAAACCACATTTTATTTTACACTGCAAAAAATATTTCTTTTTCATTTTTACTGCGTCAGTGTTTATTTTGCAGATAACTCGGATGTTGGATTCAATCTAGAATTGAGTTGAAGATTAAATACGAGTGAATGAGTGATATGTAGTGAGGTGCTAATGTAAATGATAAATTGTGATGTAATCGAATTTGTATTGTAATTGAAATTGTGTATATATATAGTGAGAGCTCAAATTTGTACTATTCAAAATTGTAATAAAATATTTGTTTGAATAAAATATTTGTTTGAATTTAAATTCTGTGTTATTTATTTTATCCAGCAAATATTTATTTAATTATGTGAAAAAATAAAATAGTATAGTAATAAATACATTTAAATGAATATATATATATATATATATGTTTATTATCATCAAACAAAAATCATATACTAGCATATTCAACAATCTCCCCCTTTTGATGATAACAAACATATATTTTAGATTTTGAACTTATTAAATGTATTTGATCATTCAATTTGCTCCCCTTATTTAAATGCTCCCTCTCTACACAAAACTCCCCCTTCATAAATGCATGAAAATAAATAAAAATGTGCAAATGAACCTAGATGCAAATAGAAAATAAAATATTTGACCTTTATTTGTCAAAATCTTAACTTTTCTCTCCCCCTTTTATTATCAGCAAAAGAGTAGTAGTGTTAGAAAAATAGAGATAAAGTGATAGACATTAATACAACAATAATACTCAATCAGGTATAAATATTAAATTTCAATAAAAAATCAAACAAAAATCATAAATACTCTGTGTGGCGCATATTCCACTTTAGAATGATAGGGATGATGTCGGTATATAAAACCATATAGTTGTGTCTATTTGTGGTATATTTATATCAGGAATTTGAATATCTACTAACCATGCATAACCGTTAGGACTTTTAAATGAGATTAGTAGTATTCTAAATTTTAAAAAAATGAATTCAGGTATCTTCTAACCACGCATAACCGTGAGGACTTTTAAATGAGATTAGAATCAACTTGTCTATTTAATTAATCAATTTTGGTATGTGTTCCATACATGCATAACCGTGAGGACTTTTAAATGAGCATGAAAGCACATAATCAAAAATTCCAAGTAATTCACCCATGCATAACCGTGAGGACTTTTAAACGAGAGTGAATACTTTGGATGTTTTTATTGCTAAAAATATAATAAAATGAAAGCGAATAATTTTCCATTTAAAATATCACATATTGACATACTATATTGGATTTTGATGAGTGATGGTCTTTAGAAATATGATAGAGATAGAGATAGTCATGGAATTTTTACCAACAAAAAGTTTTTATAACTCTTGTTTAAATTTCTAAAGAAATTTACTAATTATACTGTCTCAAGTTACAATATATGATTAATATCAACACTCATCACTTTTTCAATCACTATTTATCTTTACGATAATCAGTAGGGAGTTAGATTAGTTAATGTAGTCATTTTAAAATCAAATCCAAAAATAATTATAAAATCAAATTTTCTAAAATGACTAATCTGAAACAAGGTCAACAAAAACGATTTTCTGGAAGGGGTTTTATAAGAAAACTGTCTGCTATTTGAAAATTAGTTGAAATGAAAAATATGTAGATATTTTCTTTAAAAATGATGCAACTACTGAATATCTCAACGTAAATCACGTTCCGCTAGTAATTTTTCAACCAACTAGATTGCCAGTGTAATCTGCATCTGAAATTTCTCTTAGACTCAAGATTGTCATTAGCTGACTATCATAGACCAGATCATGAAGTTGCAACAAATTCCTTAAAATCATTTTTAACAGCTTTTAAATGAAATACTTTTGGATTTGAATTGAAACCGTGCAGATAAACAAACAGTGAACATAGTGTCAGATAAGATAAACAAATATATCTACTTGTATCATGAGTAATCAATAATCAATAAAACACCATCATTAGTCCAAACACATCTATATGAACTAATTCAAAGTCTCTAGAAATACTTATTGTATTCTCGGCATAAAAATATAATTGGCCAACAGTTTTGAACAAGTCAGAATTATAATCAACATTTATTATCATATAACTGGCTGATTTAATTCAGATTATGGTGCAGATTATCACATTTAATATATCGTTCAAGATAGATGTACCATTACCTATTTTACCTTTACGATAATTTTTCGTTTTTGCCCCATTGTGATTCTTCCACCTTTATACTAGGCTAAGGAACTTTGATTTGTCGCCCTTTATGTACCTGGAACAGCCAGAATCCAGATAGCACTGTTGTTGTTCCTTAGCCTGCCACCATTCCTACACGAGAAAAGATTTTTGTGACCAATTAGTTTTTATAGGTCCATGGTTGTTAGTGGCAAAAGATTTTGAAAAATATGTTTGTGGAGAACCAAAACTATTTATATTTTTTCCTTTTGGCACCCATATTTGTTTGACTTTGAGGAATTTTATATTCATGCCTTTGGGAACCCAAATTGGAATGGTTTTCACGTGTTTGGGTCTATACCAACAAATATTCTGATTGTGTCCAGTTTTTTCACATATCGTGCATTTTGAATTGACTTGTTTAATTTCATTTCTGTCACGTTCTGATTGATTATACCCAAGTCCTTGTCTAACAGTATTAACAGTTTGTTTCCCTAATAACATATTTAACGATCTTTCACTTTATGAAAATTTTCCTAAAGTCGTAGACAGTTGTTGGACTTGTGTTTTGAGAGATTCATTTTCATTTAATAATTGTGTGCACCTTTTAATAGAATTTTCTCTTCTAGTATTTTCACTTTCTTTTAAAATCAGAATTTTCAAGCGATTTAATTTTAATTTCTGATTTTTTAATTTCTTGTTCAAATGTTGGACACTTTTCACACTTAGGGCACTTGTTTTGATAGTTTTTAACCAATTGATCAAGTTGTTTATTTAAATCTATCAAAGTATCTCTTTGTGATTCAATTTTAGCATATTTCTCCCTAAGTCATTCAAAACAGCCATTTACTTCGTGAAAATATATAATTAATTCTGAGTGAGTGAGTTTTGATACCTCGCTTGGCTCGTCATCATCACTATCAGTTATATCACCTCGAAGGCACAAATCTGCTTTTCACTCTCACTGCTAGTACTTTTATTATCATCATCACTTGTATTCCACGTGGTTGCAAAACTTCTTCTTTTTGATTTCTTTTCTTGGCCGAGTCGATTTTGAGGACAATTGGGCTTGATGTGACCAGGTTTATTGCACTTGTGGCAGATGATCTCCTGCCCTTCCGGGTTATCTAGTGCTTTGACTATTCTACTTTTCAATTTTTGATTTAGAGCTGGACTTCCGTATCTGCGATTCCACCTTTTGAATTTCTTTATTATCAGTGCCAGCTCAGCTGCTCCATTATCATCATCTTTACTCTCGGTTGTTCCTTTGAGAGCTATTGTTTTCTTTTGCCTATTCTCCTTTGCGTTCTTCCTTGAATTTCGTTTATAGCCCATAAGTGGTGAGATTTCCAATGAGCTCTTAAACTTTGATTTGTTTCAAATCTTTTGATTCTTGAATAGCAGTGACTTTGGCTTCAAAATTTCATGGAAGGACTCTAAGGATTATTCGGACTATTTCCAACTCTATGTATGATTTTCCAAGAGCTTTTGATTTGTATATGATATTGGAAAGTCGTCCATACATCTTTTTGACATTTTCATCCTTGCCCATTGTGAAGTTCTCGTATTCGCTACTAAGCATGGCAAGGCGGGATTCTTTGACTTGAGATGTTCCTTCGTGAGTCACTTCAAGTGTGTGCCATATTTCCTGCGCAGTTAGACAATGTGTGACACGATTAAATTCAATTTGATCCAATGAACAAATAATAGAATTCATAGCTTTAGCATTAGTATTCTGTAATTTATTTTCTAGATTTGTCCATTGATCCATCGATTTTTCAATTTCATGATTATTTACAACTATAGTTGGTGCTCTATAACCTGTCTCAACAATATTCCAAGCATCAATGGTTTGCAAAAAAATTCATTCTATTTTTCCAGTAAGCATATCACCATTGAACATTGGTGGTCTAACTATGGACTGACCCTTAGCAAAAGCATTACTTAAAGAAGCCATTTTTTTAAAAAATTCAAATTTTTAAACAAAAATTGGTTTTTGAAAAATCAAATTTTTAAAACAAAAAATGGCTTTTGTTCCTAGCTCTGATACCACTTGTAGGATCGATTTCACCCTAAAGGAGGGGTGAATAAGACGATACTATCAATTATAATAATTTAATGCGGAAGTATATAAAATAATTGCAGCACTGATCACAGTAGAATAATAGCAGCACAGATAGTAGCAGAATATAAAAAGCAGAAATATAACAACACAGATTTATCCGGCTTCGGCAAAACCCTGCCTAAAATGCTGCCCCAAGGTTTCTACTATAAATTAAGCAGTCAGACGCTTACATACGTAAACTCGCGACACCCGCTATCGACTAACCTAACTCTACGCTCAAAATCCTGCCACAACTCAGCCACTGAGTTGCGAGTTCTCGAACTACACCACCGTAGTTCGTCCCCTAGTCACACGAGTAGAATTTACAAAAGTTTAAAATAAAAATACAAATTAAAAACAAATTTAAAACAATAAAAATTGAAACCCTATTTTAAAACGTCCCAAAACAATTAAGGCCGGCCCAAAATAAAATTACCACTATAAAAAATGCCGGCCCCCTTTTCACTTTATCTCTTCGGCCTTGAATCCTTGTGTTAAGAAAAATGGCTGTCTCGTTTTTTTCTCTCGTTCAAAATTAGGGCTTCGTGATATTTTTTGAAGCTGTTGTTTTCAGTTGTTGATTGAATGACGCTTCGTTTGCTTTCTTTGATTGATTTCTCGGCTGCTTCAGATTGTCGAGCGCCTATACTTCGTTGAAAAATTGGTATGTGATATTCCTTATCGATTTCGATTATGCTCGACTTTGATTCGAGTTGAATGATTTATTCTTATCTATTATTGCTTGAACTCGAATGATTTTCTGTCAATGATGTTAAAGGGTTTAAATAGGGTTCAATTCCCCAAATATTCGATCGTCTATATTTACTTGAATTCGTCAATTGATTTTTCTCGGCCACTTGATTATGCTTGAATGCTTGAGATTTCTCTGACTTGTTCAATTCCTATATGTTGTTACTTGATTTTCATGACTTTGAATTTCTTTGACGATGTTGATTTATCTTGGTCACCACAGCTTTGAATTGTTCAATTTTCTATGCTCGGCCACTTTGATTTTGTGAAAATTTGACTTTGACTTCGTTCTTGTTCGATCACTATCCTTTTGTCCACTACATTTGTTGTTTACGACTTGGTCTTGTAGTCTGCATTGTTCGGTTCAATAATTCTTTGCTCTGTGACTTGAATACTGTCACTGCTCACTGGACCTGGTTACATGTGCACTGTCTATATATATATATATATATATATATATATCTGCGTGTGTGTGTGTGTGTTTGCATATGTATATATGTATGCTTGTTGTACTCTATTTTTTTGAGATCTGACCATGCTTGTATCCCATATTTCCACTGAAATGTTGCATGCTTCTGATGTCTGGTGTTGTTTGGAACATGTGACTTGTTTGCAGTGTTGTTTCATTGAGTTTATTGCATCGGGTTTCACTGCTTGCATATCCATATGAACTTGTTGTGTCACCATATATGTATGATTCTTGATGTCTTCATGTTTACTTGAGTGTGGTCTGTGTCTTTGTGCCATGTTGTACTGGGTTGTGGCCTCTGTTGCATGTCACCATTTGTACACATGCATATGCATGTGTGTGTATGTTGTTGAGAATTTTCCATGATCTAGTTGTCTTTGATTTTGTTCCAGAGCTTTACTGTTGAGGCTTTGTTCATTCTTGTGTGGTATACAAGTCTGGTTGCTCCTGGCCATTTTATTGCATTCATGTTGTTGAGCTTCTGTTTTACTGTTGATCTTCATTGTAACCTCTTTTCTTCTTCGATCTATGTTTTTGTGACCCTTTGAGTTACATAGCTTCGGGTTGCACTGAGCTTTGGGTTGCATCATGGTTTCTCTGACCACATGTGCTAGTTCTGGTTGAAGCTGTTGGTTCATGTGTATACTTGCGTGCCTCCTTGATGTGTTGTTCACTACTTTTTGTACTTGTTCATTTTTGATTTTGGACTAGTCGAGTTGTTTTAGTTGTCTTAACCATTTTATCGAACTTTTACATTTGGATTACACCTGTGTTGAATCCAGCTTATAGCTCGGGTTTGACCTTGTGCTTGTGTCGTGACTTTATTTGTATTGCACTTGAGTTGAACTCGGCTTTTGATTGGGTTTGACCTTGTGCTCACCTGTCCCTGTAATTTTATCAAGTGTATATCTGTTTGCACGGCCTTGTGGCGTATATAGTGATACACTGTGCATGTCACAAGTTGTTCGTGTTTGATGAATTCAAAATTAAGTGATGACGAACAACCCAAATAACTGAGGCATATAACTTTTTCAAACCACTTTTTATTTTACACTGCAAAAAATATTTCTTTTTTAATTTTACTGCGTCAGTGTTTATTTTGCAGATAACTCAGATGCTGGATTCAATCTGGAATTGAGTTGAAGATTAAATACGAGTGAATGAGTGATATGTAGTGAGGTGCTAATGTAAATGATAAATTGTGATGTAATCGAATTTGTATTGTAATTGAAATTGTGTGTATATATATAGTGAGAGCTCAAATTTGTACTATTCAAAATTGTAATAAAATATCTATTTGAAAAAAATATTTGTTTGAATTTAAATTCTGTGTTATTTATTTTATCCAGCAAATATTTATTTAATTATGTGAAAAAATAAAATAGTACAATAACAAATACATTTAAATGAATATATATATATATATATATATGTTTATTATCATCAAACAAAAATCATATACTAGCATATTCAACACATTTAAAAAGGTATATTTGTTTTATTGTAATAAATTACTCACGGTTACAACACTTTGTAACTACTATCACAATATATGTCATTTATGGATTTTCTATTAAATATACTTTTAATTAAATTAATTAATTAATATAACCACATTATATCAAGTATATAATAGAAAGAAACACCTTTATTATGAACAAGATTGTTCAATGAGTTAGATATATGTAACAAATTACATAATTGCCTCTAGGGCATACCCCTAACTCTATCACAAGGAAGGATGACCGGTGGATAGAAAGTTGAATGGTTCTATCATGAAAAGAAAGGAATGTGGAATGGTTCCTTATGGATGAATGGAAACAAGGTGAGCAACAAAAAAGCTTGGATACACGTGTTAAGGGATCGTTGATACTCGAAGTGTTTTCGAATGTACTTGAAAGCAAGGTATTGTAAGGACGCTCATTGGGTACTTAGAATGGCTACTCCAGATCGGTGGAATGATCCGTATACACTGGACTGATGGAATGGGTCTAGTGTTAGTTTCGGCATGTGACAAGTACACTGAAAACCATGATTTTTTCCCTTAATCCCTAGCAGATGAATGGTCATACGAGTTACTGTATATTCAGGGCACGTTGAGTGACAATGAGGATTATTTGATGGATGTCATGTTTGCTTTGATTACCTTTCTAGTAGGCTGTCACTCTAAGGATGTCGTATGATGTAGGTATTATAGATGTGGATACTTGGACACCCGACATTGTACTTAAAATGTAGTACATCTTTATGATGTTTGTAGAGTAGCATATTATGTTTGTTATGTGCTAACTCTTTGGTTGTAAGGATAAGTCAGGTATAGTTCGTATACCCTTTTTCCTTATTATATCGACTTGTATAGTATTTTGAGATTTCTTATCGCAGACACCAGACTGCTATTTGAATTGATATTTTATGTTTTGCTCCTTATTATCTTGGATACTCTTAAATGGGTAGACTAGATAGTAGGTCTAGGTGGTAAACGACAGCAGTGCAGAGGACGAACAAGAAGGGGCTTTCTCGTATTATATGGATGCTTATGCTTATTCCGATGTACAATACCGTGGAGCCTAGGTAGTGTTCGGCTATTATATATTAGAGGTTGTTTGAGTTTATCATCAGTTGTATAAACTATATTATCATTTTGTATAACTTTGTGAACCGGTTTTGTTAACCATAAAATTCACTCAAGGATGAAGGTGTGAAAGAAGGCTTCCGAATGCATTGAAAAAAGGCTTACGAAAGCATCAAATAAACTCATCATAGGGGCTTCGCAAGAATTGAAAAAAGGTTTCGCAATTGTTCAAAAGGGGGAGAAGGAATTGAAATTGCTTCACGGGGTATGAAAGCAAGGGCTTCCACCAAACACTACCCCTTCTGCATAGATTGGACCTTTCGAAACAATTGGTTCCACCACTGTTTTCCTTCCGTAGAAGAAGAATCTACCACCACTTCCCTTCCGCAAGCATTATAAGGGGTTTCACATGCATCAGTAGAGCTTTCGCAAGCATCAAAAGTTAGGCTCCCGCAATAGTCGAAGAGATTACCTTCGAAAACAACCTTCCGCCACCATTACAGCCTTTCGAACCAGTCCAAATACCCTTTCGCTCACGTCAAATAACACACTCCAACTCTGATGCTAGGTTTCAAAGGTGAGGAAGGGGTCAGAAATGCTTCCGCTTACACTTAAATAGCACAATGAAGTACCGAAATCCATTCGCTACCCAAAAGCACACTTTCATCGGTGTCGAAAGGCTTCAGAAGTATATGTAAGCGGTATTGATGAATGTTGGATCAATATTCATCAATAGCATGCCTTCGATAAACACCAAAAGAGCTTATTCAAGCGTGCTAGAAGACCTGAGTACCTACCAGCAACTTCGAAACCATGAAAACGGAAGGATGAAAGTGGAAGGATGGATGCGAAAGGGTTTAACCCGCCTCTATAAATACGACCCTTGGGATCCAAACTCGGGGAATGTTTTTCTTTATTCCCACATTTCTTGGTCTAATCAGATTCTGGTAACCCTAAATCAAATTGGGGGCAACTTCTATTGCTTGTAATCCCTTTATGAAATATAAATGAGAGAACACGTGGACTTGATCGTTCATGCTTACATAAATAATTTTATTTTGAGCTATTGAAGGATGGATACATGATATCCTATGAATATTGAAATCGAATATGAGATCAATCATTTCGGCTATTAACTTGCTTAATGACCAATTGCACTTGATACACACTTATCTTCTTAAAGCATATGTTATGTCATAGAACCAATTTGGATGTCTTGACTTCAATGCATATTGTTATTTCAATTAAAGCCCTTGCGGCACCAACCTAACATGATGATGAAAATCCAATATCACTGAGTCCAATGGACATACGATATTTTGACCAAAATGAAGCTCTATAGCATAATTGAATCTACTCTTTACTCAAATATATATATACATTGAGTTTTGAATGCTTTCGAAATGCATTGGACCTTCAAAGGGTTCTTATCATAACTGTTGAATCAACTCCTTTGAGAGAAGTTCTTCGAAAGGCATTTGAATGCTTTCGAAAATATCTTGGCTTTTGAAGGAGATCCTTTCATAGCTGACGTATCGACACCTTTGGAGAGGTCCTTTCGAAGAATTCTTTTAACTAGAACCCATTTTGGTCCCTTTGAAAGGGTCTGTATATAAGACTGCAACATTGAATCACAGGTTTGTCAATACAAACTGTTTCAAAGTCCTTCGAAAGGGTTCTTCTTTTGATTTACTCTCAATTCAATGCACATTTGGACGTGACGGTTATATCATTAACAGGTTTACTCTGATATTGTGGTTCATTTTGGTTACCACTATCTTGTCTATTGTATATCTGTGATATATATTATATTTTACGTGATGCGCTGTGAGATATACGACAGGTTCTATAATTGTTTTATTTATTTTCAACCCATGACAATCGTCCTACATCGGCCGGGCACCATAGCAGCGCACCTATATATGTATATTGGGTGGTAATGGTGTAGGGCAGTTGTCGCGATACTTAAGCTAATCACCTCCAAGTAATTAAAATTGGTTTATGACATTTATGATGCGACTTCAAAGATGTGATTTTAATTTCACAATACTCGCATGAGTAAATTAATTATTATGAATTTTCTATGATGAAAATAGGATGTTTTCAGCTGGAAAATATGCTTTTAAATAATAAAGTTTAATATTTTGATCTGAAATTTTTATTGAAAATATAAGAAAATATTCTCGATTTTCTGTTAATTTTTGGGAAGTTTCTCATGATTTTCTTACTTGATATGAATTAAAAGGTATGGCAGAAAATTACCTTAATTAGAGAGTTAATTAAATAATTATTTTATTTAATCGAAATTAAATGAAATGGTTACTGATTTTAGTACAACTTTACTGTCATGATTAGGAAATACAAAATAGGATTTAACACATATAGAGATGAAGTAAGAGACGGAGAGACGCCGGTGAAAGGAAGTGTAGGCGGTGATAGTTGTGGGGAGAACACGTAATACGGTTTTCTAAATAGTTCGTTGTTCATCGTAGTGGGCGGTTACGTGGAGGTTATGATAACCGCTGAAGGATAAATGCATTAACCATTGTTGGGAGTTTCGTGCAAGCCAGAAAATACAGAGCGTGTGGAAGAGAAAAGCTCTCGTGGGTTAGGCTTCAGAGTACAAGATTATATTGTGGGTCTACTGTTTAGATATATGTTTAGGATGTAATTTCTGTACTATGGGTTGTGTATTGTATACGTTGTACTAAGTATTATGTGGGTTAGAACACTAGCCTATCTATGTATTTTCCTTCTATGAAAATTAATAAAGAACCAATTTTCAACACACAGATATTAATAATAACAATAAGTTTAATATATGATAATACTGTAATTACAGTATTATCATATATTAAACTTATACATATACTGAGTATGATAGTCACATTCAATCTATTGAAATGATTTAATATATTTGTGCATTTGTTCATAATGACACAAAACAGATCTTTGGTTAAATTTAATTAAAGAATTTTTTTAAATCGATAATTTTACTCCACTGTCCGTCCATTTATATCCATCGTTAACCGTAAATTAGCAATTTATGAAATTTTCATCGTGAATGCTTTGTAGTAGCTAATATGATCTCAAATATTGTTGATGATTTGACATGGTTGACTTTGTTAAAGACAAACTTGATATTTTTTTTTATTTTATTTTTTTTAGTGGAGAAATATTATTATGATAAGGGACACTTAAGCTTTAAAATAATCAGAAGTATAGCTTCTAGGCACTCTTACTACCATCTATCTTCCAGACGAAAACATTAATTTTATCTTTTTTATGCTCTTTTCATTTTCTTACGCTTTTATGTCCCAATCCTAGAAAGAGCGATGCAGCCCATAATTTTCATTACCAGTTTAGACCATAAAGCAGATGCATGTTATCTGTACGGCTTAGTCACATCTCGGCAACATGATGTTTTAGTTTGCTTCGGAATCAACAATGCAAAATATTACGTTAATAATTTAATTGTGTTAATTAATATTAATTTTAACATATCGTATGTATATGCTGTCATAGGTACGCGCTAGCAACTACTGATAAAGATATAGATCTTTCTAAAAGGAGTATGGAATATATGATTTTACGATGAGAAAGAAATTTCATTTCGATTTCTATGAAAATATATTTATGATTTGGTTACAAATAGCAAGTTAATTCAGGTCAAAGGAGCTTAAGTTCTATTATGAACTGTTTCAAGACTCTACAGATAGGATATTTATAATTGAATTTTAACTAAGAAATATATGGTTGATATCAAAGTTCTAAGAACATTTCCAGTATGGTGCCTAAAAGCAGGAGCAGCAACCCAAAAAAAAAACTTGAGAAACCCGCACTCTCCAGCAGAAGTAGGAATTTTTTTTTAAATTTGTTTAAAATCCCATAAACGGGTTTACATGTTTAAGCAGTTTCTAAAAACCATTTACAGGTTAAACGGTTTTCAGAAACCCGTTTATAGATTATTAGGGTTTTTTGTAAACCGTTTCAGAAAAACCTTTTGCTTTAAACGGTAATCTAATTGTCATTTGTATTATAAACTGCTTTTTGATTGCCCGTTTATAATATAAACGGGAATCAAATTCCTGTTTATAGATCAGTCACTGAAAAAACAGCCGCTTTACTTCGTTCCACACGCTCGAACTACAGCGTGAGTAAAGATGTACAAGCAGCGATTTTCCATATTTTTCAATTTTCTCACACTACCGGAGATGCTCTAACTTCTTGATTTAAACATCTCGAAATTCATAGAAAACAGAATCAAATCTAAGCATGGACAGTCAGAAGATCGTCAAGGGTCCACTATTAGTAGAGACTGAATATATTTTTTCTATGTAGCATGCATCAAAACAAGCACAATTTGGACTGCAAATATAAAAAAAAAACTTATTAGTTTTACTATCCCCTGATCAGGCAAACAAAAACAAGCAGAAATTCCTGTAAATGAAGAATATCTCTACAATATCGACACCACCTAGTCAAAATAATACTTATAACATTCTTTCAGTTAAAGATCATGAAGTACACATATCACTCCTAAAAATATAGAACACAACTCCACCGAACATAATAATTCACACAAATCATGAGAAACCCACAACATTTATTCATCCATCTATCCACTAACACATGCAAATATTAAGAGTAAGTTTGCAATCATGTACACGACACGAAAAACCTATACATAGTAAAAACCCTACACTCAAAAGCAAAGCGCTATTATAGAACATAAAACCATGCATGATGTTAATCATACATCATTTATCTTCTAAGTGAGCCGCGGCCTAATTGACTCCTCTTGCTTAACGATATTATCAGGAATGGTGGAAGCATCAGAACCCTTTTGGTGAGAGATTGCAGAAGCAAGTGCAGTAGGCATTAGGCATAATCCTTTGTTTTGAAGAAATTGCATTGCTGCGGTAACGTTCGATTCCATTAGTTTTATAACTTCTTGTTCGAATGCTATGCTTTCTTCTGCATCGGATAAATCAGGTGATCCGCTGTGGCTGACTGAAGATGGATGGAAATTTCCAGAACCCTGTATTAACTTAATGTGTTACTAGTTTGCACTGTACAAACATTAAAAGAATACAAAGCGACCTTTATAATTGAAACTGAAATACCACTGTCATGGGGAAAAAAATGTTATGGTCATCAAAGATCATAATGCATGGAAAGTTTTATATGGTATAGCATATAAAACCATGTTTTATCAATCAGAATGGAAGTAAATTAGCACCTCAACATATGTATCGGTAATTAGAGGTACTACAGCTCCAGTTGCCCCTAACCTGCTCATGCTGAGGACCTGAAATAAAGTAATATTTTAAATTAATTTATATTAGGAATTTGGTTAAATGCCTTACATGTAAAAAATGTTTGTGTCTATCTAACCTTGACTTGTAGCTGAAGGAATTTGACATATTCTATGATTTCATCTAGCATGGATGCCTTGTCAGCCTGCACATAATATAAATTAAAGTCTAGAGAATAATAGTGTGTTAAGTACGAAAAGATATTATCATCTCCTGTTAAACATGCATACTTCATTAAAAAGATAAAGATACATTTCTTGTATCATATGTACACCCCGACACAGAGATATGAGCATATACACAGAGACAGGTACCTTGTTCGAATTGGGAACTAGTTCTTGCAGGTTCTTCATTCTTTCAGCGATTTTCTCCCTTCGGAGCTGTGTCACAATAATTTGTGTCAGAATCATTATTTGATTAAACATCAATTATAAACAATGCCAATAAAAAGGTAAAATAAAATAAAGACATGCACTAACCCGTTCAGCGATGCTGTGAGGGTCAGTTGCCTGGCCACGCCGTGCACGGACACGTGGTTTTGCAGAACCATTAGAAGCATTAGTATTATTAGCTTGAGCTGAATCATCCGCTTGATGCTGTAGAATATTTCCTTCAATAGGTCGTGGCAACTTCAACGAAAGGAAAAAAAACATCGATAAGATGTGGAAAATACAGGAAAATTAGTCACAATCAAATGTGGACTAGGATATGACAGCCTAAAACTACAGCAATGTCATAAAAAAAATCGATGGTTAAGAGCTACAAACCTGTTGATAAGCATGAAATACAGGTGAATTATTCAAAGCGGATTCTGTCCCCATGGAAAAAGATGGTATTTGAAAGTGTTTCATCCCATTTTGCTCCTGTAACTTTACGTTAGGTTGATAAGCACAGAATGAAATGAAAAAATGAATAATAATAATAATAATAAAATAAATCACCAAATGATAGCGAAGCATGACAAACCTGATTATGAAGATGCAAAGTACCATTCAACAATTTCATTTGTTGACCACCATTGAAATTTGACAAATTTTTGGACTGAAGCCCATTACAATCCTACAGAGAAGACATATAGGAGTTCAATTAGTAATACGAATACACATGTTACATGCCTTTTTGGTCAACATACAGAGTTTATTTATTTCATATAATTTGCTGGGACCTCAATATCCAATTACCAAACTCAGGCATTCTATTTTAGTAATTCAGCTTTGAAGTTGCTTCTGCTGAATAAAAAATTTACATTTATTCTTTTTGGTATATTAAGAAATTTTGAAATGATAATACACACACACACAAAGTAAATTTTACAAATATGTTGCATTCGTTGGCGAGATCATCTTTACAAAATTTTGATTTAGCCCAAAACTTTTAACTACTTCAAAATCGTAAGCCAATATGTACCATCAAAAATATTTATTTTAACCATCAATTTGAAATGTGGTTTTGACAGGGTTAAAAGTTTCAAAATAATTCGACATTTTTTGTAAATGATCATCTCGCTGATGAATATAACATATCTATAAATATATATTTTGTTACAGTTTTTTTTTTCACACAAATCATGGGAGGGGGTGGAATTATAAGAGGGGATCTTGAACCCTCTTGTATGTGTATTAATCTGAAATCACTCTCACTGCATCAAGTTGTGGCAAATGACAAGTTTTTCACATCACAAGCAACTAATATCAAACCACTGTTATCGAAAGACAAGAAACACTCACATGAACATCAGTAGATGCATTATTCATATGCAGGAAATCTTCATTATTGATAAAATACTCATTTCCCACCATTTGAGTTCCAAAAACATTAGGATAAGACTGAGACCACATCGATTGAACAGAAGAAATAGAATGCGCATCGCCAATAGAACTGTATTTAGTCGGTTCACTTCCATTACTTTCGATTGAACTAGATATCGTAAAAGCACCATGCGGCAATGTAACAGAGCATGAAGAGTTGAATTCTTGACCGTATGATTCAGATGTTGAGTTACTTTCATGTTGAGCCACATACTTGTGATTTTCATTGGAATTTGGGTCAAAATCATTTGCTTGTATCATGCATACAGGTTTGTTGATTGCAGATTCTCCATTTGCTTCGACTTGGGATGCAACAGTGTCTTCCCATGATGTCCGAGAAGATATACTTAGGTCTGGCCATGAGTCCGGTGAGAGAAATGGATCGATAAAATTCTCCATATTCTCTAAATTATGATATCTTTTTAGTAAAATCAATATTATTGACTTGCAGTAGAGTTTACACTTCTGTCTTTTCTCTTGGCTCCGTCTACCATGAAAGAATTGTAGGATTAGCTTCCAGAAATAATACTAATTGATTGTCGGAGATTATGACTAAACATATATGCTAGCCAGCTAACCTAGCATATCAAATATTTTATGACATCTCATTAACATTATACACACATTTTAATTTTAAAATGCTAAATTACAAATTCTAAACAGTACTAATCTAGCTACTCTTCTTCAACTACCAATTATAATGTTAATGTATACTTAAACATTGACGATTATACTGCAATAATTTAACTTCTATGTATTTTTGTGGTATCTCTCTGCTCAATGATCAACATGATACCACTCAGTAAACAGAGACATACCATAGAGC
Source organism: Allium fistulosum (assembly GCA_030737815.1). Taxonomy (NCBI): domain Eukaryota; kingdom Viridiplantae; phylum Streptophyta; class Magnoliopsida; order Asparagales; family Amaryllidaceae; genus Allium; species Allium fistulosum. The sequence goes on from CM060904.1 coordinate 1,138,529,669, forward strand.
AAATAGAATTACTAATTATTATTGATTTCTTCAAAAAGTTTTCTGTTTAAAGAACAAGGGGAGATAATTATACTTTCTTTTAATAACCACTTACTATATCCTACAAATACGATAATCAAATCTCCAAAATGACACTAAAATTATATTGTTGTGCCACTCATTCGAAGTAAACCTTGTACTAAGCAAACACATAGCATATCCCATAAAGTTTCAATTTCATAATAATTTTTAGAGTTTCTAAATTAGTCGGACAAAATTGTTCTTCCATAATATTCATAAATTGTATTTTTGATATTGTTCGTTTAAAAAGTAGGCGTGTACATAACAATTACTTCATTGTCTATAGTTCTTAGTCTTAGTCAGTTAATGGACAATCTTGGTAACTAACCATATATAACTATAATTGAATCATAGGAAGCATTTCAAAATGTTGTCTCATTCATGACTTGGTAACTTCAATTTTAATATTCAGATTCTAAATGCAAAATAAATAATAAAAATCAAACACCAAGTCATTTTCTGTTAACTAATCATCAAACAAATATATATAAGAAATCATGTCACATTCAATGTCAGGATTAGGTTAAAATTATTGTACCTAAATATATTACTTAGGACTGAAAGTTGCAACAAGGTTTTCCTTAAGAGGAACCATACACATACACACATGAATATATGCATATTATTTATAAATGTAAAACTCTTTCAACTATTTTTAAGCTAAATAAATATCTAAACATAAGTTTCTAGCATCAAAATGGTATACGATTTTTACCAAATAATCCCTATTTGCAGTAAGAAAAATAAATATAGACCCAATATTATTATACTCCCCAATCATTTACTACTATTGAATCAAATTTAATGGGGTAAAATCCCCATAACAGCTCGAGCAATCAGAATATCAAACACAATCAAAATTGAAGAGAAATACCAACCAAGTGACCTCTATTTTAAACTAACACAGCTAATAATCATAATCCATGTATCAATTCATCAGAACCATTAATCAAACCAAGAAAATACCTAAAAGGTTAAATCCCGATACCAATTACCAAAAAGGCTTGATTACTAAGTAAACGCAGATGATTAAACACCAAAATTAAACTGAAGGATTCCTTTTCCAATTTGATGATATACTTACTTGTAAAAAGCCAAGAGAGCAAGCTTCCGAGCAGAAAAACAAAAAAAATTATAAAGGAAGAGAGGAGAAGAAACTGAAAATGAGCTTTATTCGGGGAAAACTGACAACTTCAGCGTAGAAAGAAGAGAGAGAATCGCATTATGATTCTTATTATGTGTAAATGTAATGTAATAATTTACGAGTGTCCGTTATTAATAGGCGATTAAAAATAATGTTAATTAGAAGATTAAGTATGTTATGCATATTAATAGGTCAAAAGGCTATCTAACCACCCTCGTTTGGCTAATGTTGTGGTGTGGTGACCAGTAGGTGATAATAAGAAAATGAATGAATTTAGTAAGGTGTATGTATTTGGATAATATATTTTCTATTAGTTATATCTGGAAAAAAAAATGATGTGCACATAGAAAGCGTAACGTAACATTAGTACTAGAAAAAATTGTTAAATAACGCATATGGTTGTTTACAGTCTGCAAGATAGATCGTTGGCAAAAATTGATGAATACATGGCCATACACTGGACAACTATTTAAATATTTGTTTGTGTGTTTGTTGAATGGTTAAAACTCGCATACGTTTTAGTGCATAACTCCTTTAAAATAATAGGACGTTATTAGGAAAGTGATACTTTCATTTCATTTACACTTTTTATCTAAGACACAAGTTTTTAACTTGGTTTTGAAATTGAATAAATTACAGTTATTTAATTCCCAATTTTTTTTCTAAAAATAAATTTGACATTAATTCTCATTAACTATAATTGATCTTCTGAGTTAGCATTAAAGAATTTGACAATTGATATGTAATTAATTCTATAATTAAATTGAATTAAATTAAAGGCAATTAACTAAAATAAGAACATTGTTAAAGGGACTTTAGTATTGAATACAAGATCAGAAAATTCGATCAATCTCCTGTCAATAAAAAAATTTACACCACACACAGCGACCCTGTGCCCAAAAACACATTCAAATTTGATGACATCCCTTATGAAAACTCATTCATATCTAAAAGCGGAACCCCTTTAACAATGCCTTAAAATAGACTCTTTATTTGATTTAAATTCTTAATAATTTATGTAACTTATGTCATCTTCACCGGCTAATGTGACTTTTTATATTAGAAAATTAATTCTTTAGTTATTATAGCTCATTTAGATTTAACCATTCAAATGATATAGCTTCTCATATAAAAATCAAATTTAAAAATCAATTTCACCATTAAACCACAAACTTTCATAAGCTTTAAAATAGAAATTAATTCATTTAATCTATATTATTTATTGCAGATTTAATTATCTTTAAGAAAGGTAGTTAAAGTTTTAACTGTTTAATGAACTGTCAAGTATTTAAATCGCAATAAAATAACATCATATTTTCAAAAATCATATTTTAAGCACTAAAAGGATAAGTGGATAATAGTTTGCAGTCATATTTTTACTACATGATATATACGACTGCATTACATTATAGCGATCATATATTTTTTATAATTCAAAGCGTTTCTAAATATATTTGTTTATAATTGTGAAAACATCAATTTAGATGTTTGTATGATGAACATGGACCATCGATACTACATTGTACTAAAAGTTATGTATTATTCAAAAATAAAAATGAATCACAAAACCTTTTTTTCCTCTACATTCGCATAACGCTTATCATTAGAAAGACCATAAATTTCATAATTTAATTGTAAAAATTGTTCATTAATCTGATGGTTAAACGAAAGATTATTGCATTTAAAAAATTCAAATAAAATAAGACGTAAGAATAAAGACTTTTTGTGAAGGGAACATTTTGTAGGTCAAAATTATTAATATGAACTTAGAGTTCTATAAATGAAAGGAAATTAATAAAACTAGTGTGAAGTAGGTCCAATATAACACCCCAACATACTAGAGCAAGGTTCAACGATAATGCCAAACATAATGTCTGCTTATTCACACCCAAACAAGTAATTATATAATACTTCAAACATGTCTTATGAAAAAATGATTTAAATTCAATCAAATGTTTAGGCTCACATGTCGAGCACATAAGATTCATAGTTCATACAAATTTATTATATCAGTAGGCTTATGTAACAACCCATAATTTTACACTTAGTGATTAATTGTAATTAATCGTTTTAATTAAAATAAACGAACTAATAGCCTTAAAAGATTTTTTTTTAAAGATGGATGAACCTATTCCATTGCATTTGTAATGTCACTTATATATGAAAAACATATAAAGTTTATAAATCAGATAAGATTGCTAAAATGAGAAGAAATGGGAAGATAGGGGCAAAATTATATTTTGGTCAGAACTGCCTTTATATTTCTAAAATGAAAACTTTCTCCCTCATTCTTCTTTTTCTTCATTCCCTTTAAAAAGAAAACTAGGTTTTCTAATCTTCAAGTCAACACACTTCTTCATCTCTTAACCAAAAATTACAAAATAAATATATAAATTCAAGTTAAGAGATTCTCTACAAATCCATACCTTCAATTTCACATTTTTGAGAAGTTTGGAGATAAATTTCTAGAATAAAAGAAGAGCTTCGTATTGAGTTTTCCATCGAGTTTAGAGTTCTTGATATTTAGTGAGTGTGATTTATACTATATGATATATGATTACCAAATATGTTGCAAATCATAATAGATACTCAAATGTTTGTTAAGGCTTGAGTAATGAACTTGACTTGGGTTTTAGAGATGAAAATCTTGTTAACGAATGTTTTGAAAGAGTTATTTTAGAATTAGATGTGTTAAGTAATTTGATGTGAATTATATTGTGTTTGGTGTGACTGTTGGCTTAGTTGTTGTTTTAGGAATTGATCGAATGGTTAGGAAATGATTCATGACACTTGAAATTGTAATTATGAATGAAGTGTAGAGCTGAAATGGTAAATCGAGTGATTGAACTTGAATGGTGGTGAAACTGGTTTATTTCCTCAAAGTCACTCATCGAATGTGAAGTTACACTCGTTCAAATGTCATATGATGTATAAAATAAGGGTGAAATCACATCGAAAACTGTATGAATTCATGATAAGAGCTATCTAGATAAAAGAGAATTTATCACGATCGCAATGGAATAAACAACGAGTTATTTGGGGCTACACATTAAAAACTATGAACGTTTGAAGCAAGGGAACAAAACAGGATAAGTACAATCAATTAGTCGATTGGTGGTACCAACCAATCGACTGATTGAACTCCTTAGCTAACCCAAGCACTTTTAGTGCATTTTAGGGTGTCCTTTCGATTAGAAATGGGTAAACAATTGACTTAATTGTGGTTCAATCGAGTGACAACCATGTTCAGTCGATTATTCGGTTGTTCATCCTTTAGTTCGACTGAAACTTCAAAATGCGATAACTTTCGCCTACTCAAATTAAGGTGTGGTTTAGACTAGTATTCATCATTTTTCAATTAATAAAATCCATTAAATTTTGGTACATTTTAGAGTACTTTGATTTTGGGCCCAAGTGGGATCCACTTCCACACGTATGCTAAACCGGGAGGGTGCATCAGTGACGTTGGATGACAAGGAGGTCATAAGTAACTATTGCGATTGTTTTAGTTCGTATGTTGGTATTCTGAAGTCGTCCGGTGATTTTGGGACGTGACGACTAGGCTAATGTGATATATGATTCCATACGAATGTTTGAAGAGGAGATGTTTGAATGCGAGGTTGAGGAAGGTCTGGGATGTTTTCGTGTTTGATTGGAGAAGAAGGTGTTTAGAGGGATGCGAAAGATTTGGTATCGGCCTTCATTTCATATCGATGGATTGGAGAAGAAGATGCTTAACTTCGATTATAATGTAAAGTTTCGTATCGATCTCCACCTCCTGATTTCGTATCGATAGAGGGTCCTCCAACTTCATAACGGTTACTTCGAATTAAAACAAGCTAATGCTTTCCTGATCGATACGAAACTAAGTTGTTAGATGGGTACGAAATTAATACTTTTCGATCGATATGAAGTGACTGGTTTGGATTGATACGAAGTGACTGGCCTCGATCGATACGAAGTGGTTGGCCTCGATCGATACAAATTGAATATCTTGACCGATACGAAGTGCTTAATCTCGATGGATACGAAATGATTGTAACGATCGATACAAAATCAATTTGTTTTTGGCCATGAATGATATAGGTTTTGACTTTGATGGATACGAAATTTTATGTACGTTCCAACACTTGACTCCAGCGAGCTTCTGCCTTGCATATCTGGACTTAACTGTTAAACTGCACATTTGACTGCCCTTCGAAGCTCATTGATGGGACTATAACCTGACAAAAATTTAGCGAACTTTAACTCAGATCGGTTTCTTAAGTCTGGATGGCATGGTTGTGACGGTCAGCGATGACGGTCATTCCAATCGAATTCTAAGTCTTGTCGTTCAAACATTCCTTAAATTTTGTAGAATTTCTTAAGTATCATGTAGCACTACACTGCACAACACATTCATGCACTTCACACTGGGGAACACACGGGCTTATTATCATCTAATGATGGTTTTTAATGAGTTGATTAGCTATGGAATCTACAAGTTCACAGCAGCCAGAGCTTCAAAGCTCGCCTTCTTTGATAATAGAGATGTCGGTCGTTGCAGCCGAGGTAATAGGTCCAGCTCCGGACGAACTGCCGGGAGTAAATTTTATCACGAATCCACAAGATTCGATGCCGTACAACGTCTCCGAAGATATGCTAGGGCGTATATGCTTAAGGCACGGTCTATCATTAGACGATGTATTGCTACCTGGACCAAATGACAAGCCGCACGCTCCCCCAGAAGGATTCACGGCTTTCAATCGACATTCGTGCACAACTGGAACACTTCCTCCATTCAACCAATATATTAGAGAAGTGTTGGCTTTCTTTGGAATCGCCCCCTCGCAATTACATCCCAATGGATATGCGCTACTGAATAGTCTATTCATTATATTCATGGAGCATCTTTTTTGACCCCCGACCCCGATCGAGATCAGATACTTGTTTAATGTTAAGAGTCGGGGAGACAGTCCTTCGTTCACATTTCTAGAGGCAGTCAGGAATTGCCAAGTGGTGGCGGATCTTGGACCAGACTTAGTTATTTCAAGACAGAGTGGTTCTACGTCCAATGTCCTCTAGGGTTTGCTAGTCGATGGTTGGTCAGACGTAAGTGTTGCAATTGTTCCAGTAGTTAACGAGATAACCATAGTTGATGTTGAAACTAATATCTTCTTTCCTTTACAGCTACAATTCCGCGACCCGAAGGTTCTCAATTCAAAGAAATAGTACAGATTCTCCAGGAAGTGCTGAGCGAAATGAAAGATATGGACTCGGTGCTAACAGATAGAAACTTAAGGATTGTCGGGCTAATCGATCGAAAGCAAAGCATAAGGCTGGAGTGAACGCTTAGGGCAGCTCCGACGAGGTGGGTGAAGCATAAAGCGCCAGGGGTTGTAATAGCCGAGGAAGGCGATGAAGAAAATACGCCCACTGACGATGAACCCGTAGCCGGGCTTTCCGACAGTTTTTAGGGTTTAGAGGGAAGGAGAAAAGGCAAGGCAGTAGCACACAAGCATCATAAATCTTTAAGATGGAAATCCGTAATTGTGTCCCTGCCAGCCTCTGGTGTTAGAATTTCGGAGGCTCCTCCCTTGCAAGTAGAGAATCCTTTTGAAGGAGTTGCCGATATTTCAATTCCGGACTATGTGTCACTTCAACATGACACCGAATTGGAGGGGCTTCAAAGTGCTCTAGATTTAAGCGAGTCCCTTCCCACAAGTGTGGCTGACATTTTCGGTTGGTCGGGGGGGTTGCACACACGTATACACTTCACGGCACTACACGATTTCAAGTCTTAAGTTGTTCATTTCTAGAGATCACTAACTCTGCTTTTCTTTTATTCTATAGATACAATGATTAGGCGAGATTCTAAGCTTGGAAGCCTCCATTCAGCATGCCAGTCATCGAGTTCATACTATGAGTCCTGTAGGAGGAGAAGCTGATAGAGACCGCGACCACGGTTATTCTAGTCAAGAACGTTATGAGAGGGAGAGGGAGAGAGATAGAGACAGAGAATATAGATATCGCTCCCGATCACGCTCTCCACCTCTTCGGGCTCCAACACCCCTCCAGTCACGGGAAACAATCCCTAGAGCCTCCACGTCAAAAACCATCTTCTCAAGCTCCCAAGCCTAATTCACAACGCCGTAGAACTGAGGCCGAAACTCGCATAGTCATTGAACAAGCCATCACCGAGCCCACTGGGGAAGGAGCAATCAGAATTGCCCAATTGAAAAAAGACTTCCCTAATATCTGCTTCGATGGCTTCATCTTCCCTCCGCATTTAAAGAGAATTCCAGTTGAGGCAGAGCAGACTATGCATGATTACATCCACGACATATATACCCAGTATCGAGAGTGGATGAAAACTGCTGGCAAAGCATCAGCGGTGGCCTTCGAGAGGGCAAAAGTAATTGAGAAGCTAGAAACCGATCTCCCCCAAAAGGACTGTATAATCCAAGTGCTAAATAATGAAGCTGAGTCTTCTTGCAAATCTGAAATAGAGGCCACCAAGAAGGCCGATGAGGCAAACCAATCTATGGAAAGGATGCGACAGACGCATTTTGCTTTGGTCGAGGAGATGGGCCACCGAAACACCACCATCGTAGCTGAAAGGGATGCTGCGTTGAAGGAACTTAACGAGCTTAAAGCCAAATTTTCTGAAATCGTCAAGGAAAAGGACGATGCAAACAAAGCAGCCCAAGAGGCGTGCGAACAAGCTGTGGTGCTCCGGACGAAAAGGATGCGGTCGTGCTTAAAGTTCGGGAGGCTGAGGCCGAGGTTGAGGAGGAAGTTAAGATGACAGAGACCAGGTTAGAGGCCGATATTGAAGATCTTCTGATTACGTACAATGTCAGAGTACTGAAGTATAGGGATCTAACCTGGCTCGACAATTATCCAACGCACCTGTATAACGCTTGGGGCTGGTTGGTGCAGGATGAGAAAACTGAACGACAAGTAGAATCGGTTGATGAGTTTGAGCTTGAGAACCGGGTGTTGAGCGAAGATGAACGGAAAGTTCTCCACGATACGATGATCTCATATGAAAAGGAGAAACTTGGCGCTCAACACTCGGAGGTTTGAGAAGGCTCTGGTGTCAAGCACCATGATATAAGTTCTGAAACTCTTGCGCCAACTTAGCCTGAATTCACATTTGCGGTTGACCCTCAGCCTGTTCCTGCTTATAATCCTGATCAACCGTGGCTGTCTCCAGTTCACGAGCACGTCACTGAAGCTTCTCCAGTTCCGCATGCAAGTAAAATTGAGGAAGGTATTCTAAGCATTTCTTGTGCTCATTTAGTGTGGGAAGCGTTATTTGAAGCAATCACTAATAACTTTATCCTTGTCTTTGTTCAGTGATAGGAGCTACATTCGCTATGCCTCCTGGAATCCAAGAGTTACATCACGAGAAGAAGGCTATCATAATGGAAGCGACCACGACAACGGCTACTGCACCAACGGATGGGGTACAAGGGAGCTCACTTATTTTTGATGAACAGATGATGGAGGAACTTCTCAGTCATCATAGCGACCCCTTTGCTGATCTGCCGTTTGTCATGAGTGGGAGCGCACCTGTGACTAGCTCTTCGGGCCCAACTGCTAGCATCCCCAGCGAGGCCCAAATAATGCACGCAGAGGAAATACTGGCTGAAATTAATGCCGAGATGGAGGCAGCTGCTCGGGGCAGTGGATTTGGAGGTGGAATGGCGGAACCTGGCCGAGCCCCCTTGCAAATGATATCCCTGGGAGGAATGGTCATTGATACAAGTGTGCCTCTTCCGCCTGCTAACATTGATCCTATCCCTCCAACTCCGCCTTCGGGAAGCATTCCTATTCATTTGAGTTCGGAGGAGGAAGTTGATATAATGCCCCCAACTGGAGATCAACCGCCAAAAGGCAAGGGTTCGAAGAGGAAACCAAGCGGCGAATCCAGTGGGTTAATGCCGAAGAAGAAGCCAAGAAAGAATAGATATGCTTCTTCGGCTCATTTCTGGTAGATAGACATGAATCTACTTTTGTTTTATTTTTGTAGGCCGTGTATAGATGCGGGTTCGGCCCCCGCTAGTAGGACTTTTGGTATAGTTTTGTACTTACCTTTTTTTAAAGAACAATTGAAATAAAATTTCATTTTGTCTTCAGCTCAATTTGTGTTCATTTGTTAAAGTGCTTCAACGTTTGAACTTTCATTCAACACACTTATGGAGTTTTAGCCTTTAAATCGGACCCGGGTTTAGTTGCTATGTTCCAGAGTCACGGTTTTGGGTCGCAATCGAGCGCTAAGTCGAACTCCGATACTGCGCTATCCCGATCAGTGGTTGGCACTTAAGTTCTGCCCCTTGAAAAGATATCAACTTAACTTTGCTGAAGCAGAATTGAAATGGGACGGGTTCAGGTGGTCGAATCACGCTTGCTCGTCTGTTGGCGATTGCATCCACACTCCGGGGATTGCACTTGTAGATCGGTGGTTTGTCACACCCGCACAAAGTTTTGAGATACGTCCGCGCTCTAGGGGCTTAAGTTATTTTATAGGCGGTCAGTCATGCCCGTTCGATATTCAGAACTTCATCCGCACTCTGGGGACTTAGACTGGTTCGTGGGTGGTCAGTCACACCCGACTAACATTACGCTCCAATCCGCACTCTGGGGATTTAGAGTTATTCGATGTATATACTCTAGTTCGCACTCTGGGAATCTGGAGTTATTCGATGGGTAGTCAATTTTACCCGCTTGGCTTTTATGTTTATACTCCAGCTCGCACTCCGGGAATCTGGAGTTGGCCGACTGATGGTCAGTCACATCTGTTTAGGCTTCAGGATTTGGTTTGCACTCCAGGAACGATGAATCTATCAGGATCGTGGATGGTCGGGTCACATCCACCCTGAGTTAACAAGCGAGGTCGTTAGATGGACGGATCCATCCTCCTCAAACTTGGTTAAATACTGGCGAAGTCATTAGGTGGACAGATCCACCCTCTTCGAAACCGCATTTATAAGTTTATACTTCATTTCGCACTCTGGGAATCTGAAGTTAGTTAAAGGATTGTCGTGTATCAATCCTTTTTTGGCTTCAGTGTGATGACTTGTCCCCGAGCTTGGGTTTCACTTAGTGAGTGACCGGTCGTATCACAGTCACTCCCTATTTGAATAAATTCCACCGTACAATGAAACTTAGCTCCCCGTGCATAGTAATGGTTGCATGTCGCATTTTAAATAAATCATAGCTCTTGCTCGAAGAGATTGCATTTTATTGCTGAAATAAGAAAATATGGCAAAATCAGTTGCCTTATTACAAATTCAAATTTCGAAATGTATAAAAAAAATTGCAAATGAAAAGTAGACTGAATAAATAAACAGAGCCTGTTATGTGTAGTAGCGACGAAGACTCTCGCTGTTCCAGGCTCTCGGCAGAGTGAGACCGTCAACGGTCGATAATTTAAATGTGCCTACTCCGAGCTTTCATTCAATAACATACGACCCTTCCCATGTTGGCTTCATACGTGAAGGAACCGGATAAATTCCCTTGAGGATGAGATCGCCGAGTTCAAAGGTTCGGGGCCGGACCTTGGCATTGTATAACCGGGCGACTCGACTTCGGTATGTGGCTGCCCTCAAATTAGCCTCTTCGCGCTTCTCATCCAATAAATCGAGAGATTCGACAAGTAATATAGCGGATCATAATAGGTCACGTGATGAGAAGGTACTTCCATCTCGACTAGAATAACGGCTTCTGAACCGTAGGAAAGAGAGAATGGAGTGTGGCCGGTCGCGAATTTGTGGGTTGTCCGATAAGCCCATAAAGCCATAGGGAGTTCATCAACCCATTTGCCCCCGGCCTTTTCTAGTCGTTTCTTCAGAATAGACTTTATAACTTTATTAACAGCTTCAACCTGTCCATTCGCTTGAGCATGTGCAACTGCGGAGAACTTCTTTTGGATGTTAAACCGTTGATAGAAATTCTTAAATTCAACACTGTCGAATTGGGTTCCGTTGTCGGTGATGATGGTTTGTGGGAGGCCAAATCGACAAATAATGTTGCGTACAACAAAGTTGATCACTTTTTCATTGTGCTGGTAGAAAGGGGATCAACTTCCGCCCACTTGGTAAAGTAATCAACTGCAACGATGGCGTACTTCGCACCACCTTTGGCCAGAGGTAGAAAATCAATAATGTCAATGCCCCCATACTGCAAACGGCCATGGACTGACCATCTGAGTTATTTCGATAGGCGAGGCTCTTGGAATCCGAGCGTGTATCTGACATCTGTCACATTTCCTGGAGTAATCCGATGCATCGCGATTTACAGTTGGCCAATAGTATCTATATCGGAGCACTTTCTTGGCAAGAGCTTGCCCCCCGGTGTGATCGCCACATTCTCCTTCGTGTACATCATGCAATACTCATTTGATCTCATCGTGAGCAATACACCGAAGTAAAGGAACATTGTACCCTCTTCTATACATGACTCCATTCTGGATAGTGAACCACGAAGCTTTTTGAAGAACTTTTTCTTTTCACTTCTGCGCTCTGGCAGGGTCCCATGCTCGAGTTAGTTCTTGAACGGATTCATCCATGACTCTTTATTGGGAATGACTTCAAATACCCAATCGGTTTCCATCTGATCGATGCTAGGTGAAGATAATGTCTCCATGGGAACGAGTTCCATTTGCTGTGCCTCACCTGTACTGGCTAGTTTTGCTAACGAATCGGCTTTCTGATTGCGCTCTCGGGGTTTGTAATAAATGGCATAATAATCAAAATGATTCAATATCTCCTGAACCCGAGCAAGGTAAGTAGCCAGTCTTCGATCTTTGGCTTGGTACTCCCCCCGAACTTGACACACGACCAATTGCGAATCACAATAAATTTCCATAGCAATGATTCTTAAATCTCTGGCAAGTTTCAATCCAGCCAGTAGGGCTTCATATTCGGCTTCATTGTTGGTTGCACGGAAATTGAACTTTAAAGCATATCATATAGATCGGCCTTCTGGAGTTTCAAGTACAACTCTGACGCCTGAGAAACGGTCATTTGATGCACCATCAGTATGCAACTTCCAAATATACTTGGGAGATTCACTAGTTTCGGGCAAGTCCTCCGGGATAGTGAATTCAGCGATGAAGTCTGCCCGGACTTGTCCTTGGATAGCTCGCCTTGGAGTGTAGGTAATGTAAAACTGACTTAGCTCGATATTCCACTTAAGTAACCTACCAGACGTCTCAGGCCACGTAAGGACCTGTCGTAACGGCTGGTCGGTGTGACGGTGATAGGATGAGCTTGAGAATATGGACGAAACTTCCTTGAGGCTATGATAAGACAATAAGCCAACTTTTCCAGTTTAAGATAATTTCTCTTTTTGGCCCGGTCAGTCGTTTGCTAATGTAATACACTGGCCATTGTATTTGGTCTTCCTCCCGAATTAGGGCAGCACCGATCGCGTTTTCTAACACTGCCAAGTAGATGTATAATCTCTCATGATCAATGGGCTTCGATAGAATAGGTGGTGTAGAAAGATGTTGAACTAGTGCTCGGAATGCGCCCTCACATTCCGTAGTCCATTCAAAGTTTCGTTTCCCTTTTCTGATCAGGTCGAAGAAGGGAATGCATTTGTCAGTGGATTTTGAGATAAACCTACTCAGTGCTGCTACTTTTCCGTTGAGGCTCTGGACATGCTTTATAGTTCTTGGGGTCTCAAGGTTTCTGATTGCCCAGATTTTTTCTGGATTTGCTTCGATTCCTCGAGCATTGACGATAAACCCAAAGAATTTTCTGGATGCAACCCCAAACTGACATTTCAACGGGTTGAGCTTCATTCTATATTCTCGAAGGATGCTATACATTGACTCCAGGTCTTTGATATGATCAGTGGAGAATCACGACTTCACGAGCATTTCGTTCACATATACCTCCATGGTTTTTCCGATCTGGTTAGCGAACATTCGATTAACTAACTGTTGGTAAGTTGCCCCAGCATTCTTGAGTCCGAAGGGCATAACTTTATAGCAGTAAAGTCCCATATTGGTTACGAAGCTAGTATTCTCTTGGTCAGGCAAGTGCATGGATATTTGATTGTAGCCGGAATACGCATCCATGAAGGATAAGAGCTCATGTCCTGCTGTTGAGTCTACGAGCTGATCGATTCGGGGAAGTGGAAAATAGTCTTTGGGGCAAGCTTTATTCAAGTCTGAGTAATCGATGCATGTTCTCCATTTCCCATTTGGCTTTCGAACAAGTACAGGATTTGACACCCATTCTGGATATAATGCAACTCGGATAAACCTGTTCGATTTGAGCTTTTCTACCTCTTCTTTAAGGGCGGCAGATCTCTCTGGATCCATACCACGCCTTTTTTGCTTGACCGGGGCATGTCGCGGGTCAATATTCAATGTGTGGCTCACGATGTCTGGCGAGATCCCATACATGTCAAAGTGCGTCCAGGAAAACACATCGAGGTTTACCCGGAGAAATTCAACCAATTCCTCTTGCATTTGTCGGCTTAGCTGAGATCCAATCTTTATCATTTTCGAATCGTCATTATAGTCGATCGGAACATCGATTGTCAGTTCAGCCGGGGAAGCTTGATTGTCTTTACTCTCGTCTTCACTTTCAGTATCTCTCGGGTCAAGATCCCTTGGGAATTGGTTGGGGTGCTCGGTCCTGGGCCCAGGCGCCAATTGTCAATTCTCAACAAAGCGGACGCAGAGAGATTCCTCTACGCCCTTTCCTTTTCTTTTCGCTGCGCCTCTCGCAGCTCAGCAACATAACAGGCTTGTCCAACAGCCTGGTCTCCCTGAACAACTCCGACTCCATTGTCGGTAGGGAATTCTAAAGTCAGATACCAAGGGGCAATAGCTGCCCTAAATTCAGCTAGGGCCGGTCGGCCCAAGAAAGCATTGTATGGTGAGGCTATGTCCAATACAACAAACTGTAATATCCGGACTCTCCGGCGTTCTCCAATTCCCAACTCCAATGGCAGTTCAACTATCCAGTGGGTATGGTTGCGCTCCCATTGAAGCCATGAATACGAGACTGACATGGTTTCAAATCCTTTGTTTCAATTTTCATCTGGTCATAGGCTCGCTTGAACAGTATGTTCACTGAGCTTCCACTGTCTACTAAGATCCTCTTCATCCAGGCAGGACCTACCTGAGCTGATATGACAAGTGGAATAATAGTAGGGGCTTCGACCTTGTTGGCATCTCGATCTCGAAATACGATGTCGTCTGTCATTGTTTTTTGTTGCTTGGCCGGAGCCTCATCTTTCGAATTACTACGACATTCAAAGCCCGCATGCCTGATAGAGCCGGCATACGACTCCATTTCCCTCCAGCTCTGATCTACTGGATGTGGACCACCGCTAACAGTATTTATCACCAACCTCCCACCAGTACAAGCGGGTTCCTCCTGTCTTGCCTAATTTGGCACATGGTTCTAATTTGATGGGCCTGCACCCCCTGACTGCGACGCCCACACAAACTGCTCTAACTTTCTCTCACGTATCAACTTTTCAATGAGGTCTTGTAAATGACGACACTCATTCGTGTTATGGCCATAGCTCTCATGGAATCTACAGAACTTCCCTGTCTGGATCTGCTTTTTCGATGATTGTTTTGAAGCAGGTTTCTTATACTGAAAAGTATTGCAGGTCTGCAAATACACATTCTCCAACGAATTATTCAAAGGGGTATAATTGTCAAACATAGGAGCCCTGCGTCGTGGCCCACGATTCTGATCCCGTTTCCTGTTTTGATATACATTTCCTTTTTGTTGATTCTGTTTATTCTGTATATTCAACTGCACCTTTCCGGAACTCTCCCCGGTTTGTTTAACATCAACATTGCTCTGGATTCCTTCCACACTAGGCCCTGCATCATCCATCTTCCTAGACTGTTTCGCATCCTACCTTCTTAAGAATTGGGCTGCTTGGAATAGAAACGGTCCAATGACGCAGTATGTTTTCCGGCCAACCAGTTGCCGAATTCAAAATCGGGGTCAATCCCCTTAATTAGTGCCATCAGAATTGAATTATCATTGGGGTTACTAATTTCAGCGCATGCATCATGAAATCTCTCCAAATAACGTCTAAGCGTCTCTCCAGGAGCTTGAGTGACACTAGATAAAGTATTAACATCTTTCGGCCTTGCGACATGCATGCGGAATTGCTCAACAAACTTTGTCGCCAATTGATCAAAACACGAGATAGATCGAGGTGGTAAATGAGTGAACCACATAGTTGCTATGCCCCCTAGAAAGATCGGGAAACTTCGACACTTAACTACATCATCAGCTCGTGCAACATTCATTAACCATTCATACTTCAAGATATGTTGATTAGGATCAGAGCTCCCTTCATAAACGGGTAAAGTCGGCATCCTGAATCGCCGAGGTGGTTCAGCATAGAGTATCTCATCAGTAAAAAGGGTATGACTCCGGGAGATTCCCCAGTCGTCATTAGTAAGACCCTGACTTTCATGGATCATTTGACGGATCATCGTCGGGATGTCCGACATCTGAAGATTTTAAGCATGTTGGGCCAAGGTGTAGTCGGGTTCCACAATGCGAGGAGGGGTCGGTCGCTGTCGATAGTCCATGTCTCGCCTCCTTGGTTCTAGGTCTTCTAGGATGTAAGGCTCAGGAGTATGGTTGTGTTGGCGGTGAGTCGGATCCGTTCGGTTCCGAGCATCAGCTCCCAATTCAGTAGTAGTGGTAGAGTGCGGTTGTTGGTAATATGATATGGGGCAGCATCCCTCGGGAGGAGGGTCCAGTCGGATGGTTGGTTGACGGGCCAACTCTCGATTGCCCAAGATTCAATGCATGCTGATCCCCAGTGGCTTGTGTGTAACTTCCGTCCAGCCGTGGGTGTGTGGATCTATGATTAAAGTCAGAAGAGGCTAAACTTTCAATGGATGAATAGGAAGCCTGATCCCTCCTGGATCTCCTTCGTCTTTGACAGTTTAGTTGATTGGCCAGTTCTGCGTTGGCACGCAGTTGTTGAGTAAGCTGTTGGCGGATTTGAGTAAGCTCTTGCATTAGCAATTGAAATTCTTATCTGGTGACAGGGCCTTGCAGATCTGATGGTCCGGCAACATTCTGACTGGCAGGAGGTAGTTTTATGGAGTTTTGTCTGTCCCATCCTTCTAGATCTGCAGCAGTTCAAGTGGTCCTAGTGTTAACCATGATGGATAGCGAAGCTCTTTCCTAGACTTTGTAACGACCCGTAAATTTCAACTGTTTTAATAACGTAATTAGTTGTAATTTTGTGAAATTTTAAACGATAAAATTTTGAAATATAAATTTGAATGCGTCTAATTAAACATAGCAACTGGTAAATTTTCGTCCGAAAATATGAAAGTTTATTTCGCGCGTAAATTTACTTCAATTTAATCAGTTAAAAAGCGATGAAAATAAAATGTTTCCGAAACCTAAATATTTTTACATAGAAAAATTCTAAAACATCTTCTGAGCAAGATGTCAGTTGGTCGTTTTTACAAATTCGGACATCTTTGGCTCCGTCGATCTTATTTTTCAGTGTTTTTCTTGCATTTCCGCTATTATTAAAAATTCGAATTTTTATAATTCAATCATACCACTGACATTTGTATACTGTTTTGATCGTCTCGTCATGCTGATCTCTGTAGTATACTCATTTGTGTATTTCGGAGTTCGGTGTGCGGTGTAATCTGCGAAATGCCTAACGTAACGGTTTCGAAACCGAGTCTTTTGGGTTCTTATCTTTTCATTCTCCGAAATGAACCAATGGCCTTAATCATTTATAATTTCTGAATCCAGCAGTTTGCTTTTTCTATTCCCAACATTCAATTTATTTTTGGTTCATTTTCCCATTTTTCTTTCTGCCTTTTCAGTGCGAAGTATAGTCTGTTCACCTTTTTTTTCTCAACGTCCTACTTTATCAGAAGAAATATTGTGACAAAGTTTGTACTTTATTATTTTTCTTCTTCCAATCGTTAGGCTACTGTTCCTCTTCCTTATTCTTCGTCTAAACGCACCCGTTCCTTCCACATTCATTTTTCTTCCTACGCCTGTTGAACTACATCGCAGCATCTCTCTTCTCCACATCAACGTCTCTCCACCATTGGCCGAAGAGCCCAACACCGAACCCAAACGACCACCTCCGCCCGTGCTTAATTCCTCCGCCTCTACCAAACCCCTGCTCCTCCAACCCACCACAACGTCGCTTTCCCACCTTTGCTGCAGAACACCCATCAGTCGACGCCACAGCAGCACGACCGGGCTTCTCTTCCCCACCATCTCACCACCGAGTCACCATCATCAGCCCGAACCCCACTCCCCCATGCTTCCTCACAAAGCCCCACCGACCACAGCCATTCCACGTCAGTGTCCAAGCTCCGCCCTTTGTGTCCAGCCTTCGCCTACCGAGCTCCACCATTTCAGCCTCATCCACCTTTCACACCTCCAACTTCCCTTCACGTGCAGCACATATATGTTTCAATGAGTTTGAAGATTTTATGGTTCAGCAATATACTATGCAAGTGTCACATACGTAAGTCTAAGTTATGTAGTATATATTATGCCTTTTGTTTATATACATATTTTGTTTTGAATAGTATTTTATATAAATATATAGGAGTTGGACGTATATTCGTTCATATATATGATGTGAATTTTCTGTTAAGTTTTGTTTGTGTATATATATATACTTATATATTAGTATATGAGTTGAGTGGTTTGTAGTTTAAATTTTAGTTTATATAGTGTAAAGTATATTGAGTTATAAAGGCAGATTCAGGATTTTACATATAGTATACATTGTGACCGTTTATATAAATTGACTTGAATTATATGTATAAATATAGTTAATGAAGTATGTTGCATTGGTTTTTATGATTGATATATATTGTTTTAAAATATAATGTCTATATGCCTTTTGTAGCCTAAGAACCTGTCACTGTACTTTTGCATTTGACCAAACTTACTAAGCTACTACACGTATATAATAATATGTATATATGTTATGAATAAATATATATTTACCGTACATACGTGCGTTATGTATAGTCAGTCTTATCTAAAATATATGTAGGTGTTAGATGCATACATATTAGCTTCATACTATATAAGTCTACGCGCGAGTTTTATACTTTACAGTTTTGATGTTTACAGCATTGATTTTTCAAGTTCATCTATATCAGTTAATGATACGTGTTGTTCATATAATAGTGTGTGCTGTTTTATAATTTTATGTAAGATTTTATATATGTTGTAAAGTTATATTCTGTTTCGTATATGAAGGTCTCGGCCATACTATATGTGAATATTTGTATTAGTAGTTATGAATGGGTTTGTTTAAACTATATATATATACGTTTACAATTTTATTGGTGATATAATATAGTAAAATGCATAGTCTATACTTATTAGTGTTAGTTTATATTTTTGACATATGTGTTACTGTATGTTTGTGGAAGTAGTATGTATATATTTCAAAAGTTATTAAGTATATACTTTTATATTGTATATGTATACTGCATAATGTATTGTACAAGAAGATTTGTTATGAAGGAAAATGTTGGATTCAAATTTTTAACCGGTCAACTTACATTTGTCATACGTATATATTGTTGATTTCAAAGTGCCAGTGTATATAAAATTTATAATAATATCGATTGGAGATAAAAAAATAGATATATATTATTTTAATTATACGTTTGATTTTTATATATGTGTTTAAAATAAAAACAAAAACAATGATTTTGAAGTGTGTTATATATATATATATACATATTTACTTTAAAATGTGTTGTATTTAAAATCTGGTCTTATATATATATAGTTCATGTATACCATTTATCTTCGTCAATCCGGTTCTAATTTATTTCATCAATTCCTATGTATCAGCTCTGATCATCAAACTCATGTCAAATCGTTCTTTGCGTCAAAATTCGTGCTTGGATCTGTAACCCATCTCATTGTCGAATCATCTCTAGCCTCTAAAGGTGAGAACTCACTCACGATTAACGTTCTTTTATTTATTAAATTTGATTTCAATTGAAATGACAATTGAAATATGTTGTTGTTAGATATTTACACTGTTATTACCTGTATCAGTTCACCTGTGACATCTGACACCATTATCTGTTATATATGCAATGATAATCCTGTTTGGTTGTTAAATGATTGATTGTTTGATGTTGACATTGAACGTTAAATTGTTAATGTTGAAAGTGATAAATAATTTGAAATTGAAATCGACGTAGGATAGTTAAATTTGGTATATGTGTTAAATTTGATTTAATGACATTTGCCTAATATGACCCCTTTTAATTGTTAAATTAATTGACATGTAGAATAGTGATAATTACACTTTGAACCATTGAACGTATATTGGATTAATTGTTGTAGTGTTAAAATTGAAATCGAAGGACAAGTGAAGAACCATATTAATATTAGTGTAATAATCTTTAATCTACATGAAATGATAGTGTAGATTCTAGAAATAATTATATTAATTCGTACAAATAACAATGCGAATTAATATGATTATTTCGGGATTATTTGAATTGATTATTGGATTGTTATTGTTTGTTGTTATTGCTTGTTTATTTACTTTGACACCATCCCAGTTATCACACTGCAAGTTCCCTTTGTTATGCTTTGATCTTGAATTGAATTGGAATCGGGTTGAAATGATAAATACCCAAATTGAACTTTGACCTAGGATAGAAAATTAAATAAAACCCGATTGGTCAATAATTTGATTTAAAAATAAAACGAAGATTTTATTTGAATAAATAATATGGTTTTGAAATGAAGTTGAAATTTGAATTTTAATGAAAGGAAAATGTTAATATTTAATAATCTGAAACAAATTATTAACGATGTAATTGATGAAAGAATGTTGTTTAATTTGAGAAATGATTGAATTTAAGTTTGAAATGATTTAAAAATTAAGTTTGAAATTATAATTAAGTTTGAAATTATTAAACTTTGAAATTATATAATAATTAAGTTTTGAATTATTTAATACTTAAATAAGATTGAATTATTTAATGATTAAATTAAATTGAATTCTTTAATAAGAAAAAATTGAACTTTTGAATAAGTGAATTTACTTCGTAAAAAAAATTGAAATTGAGTTTCTTTATTAATTAAGTTTTGGAAAATTATTTACGTAAGTAAATAAGTGAAATTGAATTTCTTTAACAAGAAATTAAAATGCGATTTATTGAAATTAATGTAAGACTTGAAATTTAAAGAAATTGAGTTGATGAATTTAATTTAATTTAATTCAAATTTATAAGTTTTGATATAATGAAGTTGAATTTAAATGATAGATTTAATGAATTGGAAATTTAATAGAAATTGTTTTGACCGGCAAATTTACTTAATGAATATTGAATGAAATCGATAAATGAAGTTAAATTGATTTGAATGATTAAATTAAATTAATTTAAATGATCTCGAAATGAAACTTATATACGAACTTGAATCAATATTTGAATTGTTTTAAATAAAATTTGAAATTGTATTATAAGATTTTGAAATGGTAATTTGGAAGTTTTGAAACGTAAAATTACGGAAATTGTTTTAGAGAGACAAATGAAATGTTGGTTTGCAAATTCTAATTGAGATTGAAATTAATTTGTTTTGAAATAAATAAACGACCAATCGGTGAAATAATTACGGAAGTTATTAAAGAGACCGGAATCGGTTATGGACATACTCTCTGTCTAAACCGAAACCACTTTAATAACTATACGCGGAGTGATGATCCAGAATGAAGTGGTTGAATGATGTACGTGTTGACTGAAGAAAGAGAACGATAATGGATAGCCTTGACACTTGTGTCAAATTGGAAATGAATAAAACAGGAGCCGTGCCGGGCCAATGGAGGTCAGCTACCTCAAGTGGACACACTTCTTCGAACTATTCATTACTTGTTGTCGATTGGTGCACCCTTGATTTTGGGAGTGTTGTTTCACGGTGTTGCGGTCGCTGCGGCGATGCGTTCTCACCAGTCCGGATCAGGCAAACGGTAGTGTCACTACCTTGGGTATTGCCTCATGTGTCTTGTCATACTTGTATTCCCTATTCGCGACCACTACGAATTTGTTTTGTACCTTTAGTATATGGATTGCCCTCTGGTGACTTCCTGATGCAGCCCAGAAAGTTGAAGACATAGGTCGTGTGCGACCTATGATGCTGGTAAGTCGGGTACGACTTAAGGAGGGGGCTAACGAGTTAAGACCTTGTGAAGATTTGTGGAAAATTCAAGTGTTAGGTCGCATGCGACCTAACAAAGCCTTTAAGTCGTATCAACGACTTAGTGAAGATCGGCAACGACCTAGTGGGAAGGTGCGAGCTAACGAGGTGCTGGAACGACCTAGCATATTCTTAGGTCGCGTACGACCTAACGAGCTAAGGCATAGGTCGTGGGAATGACCTAACATGTCACCAGGAAAAGGGCTACGACCTAACAAGTCACGACCTATGATAGGTCGCAAGAAGGCGTTACGACCTAAGTTAGGTCGCAAGGAGTTAGGTCGCGGAGTTTTGATTCGACTTATACTAGGTCGCAAGAAAAGGTCACGACCTAAGATAGGTCGCTGGGTAATCTGGGAAGATAAGTCGCAAAGCTTAGGTCGCGAAGCTTCTGAAGCGCTTATTTTAAGTCGCAAAGCTACGGATGCCGTCCATTCGTTAAGTCGCTGAAGTTTGAAGACCGTTGATCTCTTTAAGTCGTTGAAGCTCTGGATGCCGTAGATTCTTATGCCGAGATAATCTAAACCGTTAAAGCTTAAGTCGCTGGAGGATAGCTGCTAAGTCGCTCCTGGAGTATATGTGTGTTGTATTTTTAATTCGTAAGTCGCAGTATGTCTTAGGTCGTGAAGACCTTGTAACGTGATGTATTGTAACTCTGTTTAGGTCGTCTATGTTTTGGGTCGTCTAATCCTTAGGTCGTAAGTCGTGACTGTTAGGTCGGAACCGACCTAGGAGATGTAAATTTTTGTTGATTTTTTGTGTGAGTTGTAAAACGCCTATAAATAGGCCGGGTCTCTCATTTGTAAAAGGTTGTTGAATATTGAATAAAATTCTCTTTTGATTGCTTTGTGCTTTCATTCAAATTGGTAGTTGAGTGTAATCTCCTATCTCCTCTTTCGGATAATCGAGTGCGCTCGATTCAACGATTGTAGAAGCCGATTCGCGGAATCAAGTGCGCTTGATCAACGCTTGAAGAATTGAAGATCTTTGAACCCGGTATCGTGCGTGATCAACGAGTTCGAGATAGCTAGAGTTCGGTATCTTCGGATCAACGAATTCGGGCATTTCAGCATCTTCCAATCCACCGATTACTACATTCATCGATCTACATTGTTTTTGTAATATCCGCTGCGTCAGTTTTGGTATCGGAGCTTGTTCTAGCCAATCATAGCTAGATCGAGACTTGGAGCCTAATCATTTTGAAGAGTGAGCCGTGAGCAAGTAAAAGAGATCATCATTGTTCGAAGTTGTTTGATCGAATTTGAATTAGAGGCCGAAGCTTTGTCCATCGTGTTCATCGCGATTTGCTACAAAGTGGAAGTTTCCGATCCGTTTCATTTTGGATCAAAGTCCGAATTGTGTTTGAATTTTGAAGTGTTGAAGAGTTGTGAAATTTTCAAGTATGCCGCCAAGAAGAGCTAATCGCCACCAAAACGTAGAAGCTTTGTATCGAAGAGAAGAAGCTGATGAGATGGAGCAAAGAATCAATGAAAACTTTAGTGAGAAGCTTAACGAAGGAATTGGCCGGTTAGAGAAGCTTATGACGGAAATAAATCAAAATCGGAGAAGGGCTTCACCTGAGTCCAACCATGGGGGTAGTAGAGTCTCGCCACATTCCAATCGAGACAGAAGTGTTGAAAATGATCAAGGGCGTGGGAGGAACGTGAATGATCGAGAACGGAGGAATGTAGATAGAAGGGATGATGGTGGAAGACGTAATGGTAGTAGAGATGTGGGTGGACGAGATAGACAACGATATACATCTGATTTTGAAGAGGAGTATGATGGTGGTAGTGTTCGAGGACAAGGACGAGGACAAGGAAGAAATTACTCTGAGTATGATCACAAGTGGGAGTCGGGGATGAAGACTGAAATTCCTGAATTCAAAGGTGGTATGCAAGCAGAGGAGTTTCTAGATTGGGTAGCTAATGTCGAGGAGATTTTTAACTTTAAAGAAGTTTCAGAACATCGTAGAGTGAAGTTGGTTGCTACAAGGCTGAGGGGTAGAGCTTTGGCATGGTGGCAGCAAACCAAGCTTACACGTGAACGAATGGGAAAGTCAAAAGTTGAATCTTGGGAGAAGATGAAGAAATTGATGAAAGCAACATTCTTACCTTACAATTATCAATCTTTGATGTATCAACGTTTGCAAAACTTGTGATAAGGAACGAAATCTGTGAATGACTATGCTGATGAATTCTATCAACTTATTGCAAGGAATGATATTATGGAAACGGAAGAGCAGCTAACATCTAGATTCATTGGGGGATTGCGAATGCAGATTCAGGATATGGTTAATATGTTCGATCCAAGATCTGTCGCAGAAGCACATCAGAAAGCGTTGACTTGGGAGAAACAGGGACGACGAGGAAGTGGTGTGTTTACTAATTCTAACAATCAAGCGAAGGGTGTTGGTGGAAGTTCTAATGTTACTAAACCTATCAGTAGACCAGTGGTGAAGGAGGCTGAGAAGACAAAGGTTAACAACGGTTTCAAATGTTACAATTGTCAGGAGTTGGGTCATAAAAGCAGTGAGTGTCCAAAGCCAAAGAAGAGAACCATGTTTGCAGAAATTGGGGATGAAGAAGCTGAATGTTCCAATTCACCACCTGATGAGGAGGAAGAAGAAGTGACGGGAGACGAAGGGTACAATCTAATGATGAAGAGATCCTGTCTAACACCAAAGCAAGAGGAGGATTGTAGTTGGTTGAGGAGCAATATTTTTCAGTCAACATGTACCATTCTGGGGAAAGTTTGCAAATTTGTTATTGATGCTGGAAGCTGTGATAATATTATCTCTACAGAAGCGGTGAAGAAATTGGAATTGAAAACCGAGAAACATCCTAAACCGTACAAGTTAGCTTGGTTGAGGAAGGGTAGTGAAGTGAAGGTTGGACGAAGGGCTCGTGTGAAGTTTTCCATTGGGAAGAAATATAAGGACGAAATCTGGTGTGATGTTGTGGACATGGACGTTTGTCATTTGTTACTGGGAAGACCGTGGCAGTATGATAGGGCGGTGCAACATGATGGGCGTACCAACAGCTACAGTTTCATGTTTGAAGGCACAAAGATTACTCTAGTTCCAAAGAAGCGACAACAGGAAGAAAACAAGTTGGAGGAGATTGAAGAGCTCAAAACTTTGTTATCTTTAAAAGAGTTTGTGAAGGAAGTAGAGGAGGAACCTGAGGTGTTCTTATTGATTGGACGGGAGAGTCAGGAAGTGGTTGAAATTCCAGAGGAAGTTAAACCAGTTTTGAAAGAATTTGACGATGTATTTCCAGAGGAATTACCAACGGAGTTGCCACCGTTAAGGGATATACAACATCAGATAGATCTTGTTCCAGGTGCTGTGTTGCCACACAGACCACATTATTGAATGAGTCCGAAGGAACATGAAGAGTTGCGGAGGCAGGTGGAAGAATTGCTTGAACAGGGGCGTGTGCAGGAGAGTTTAAGTCCTTGTGCTGTACCGGCTTTATTGGTACCCAAGAAGGATGGGACGTGGAGGATGTGCACTGACAGTCGAGCATTGAATAAGATTACTGTGAGATATAGATTTCCGATGCCGAGGCTTGATGACTTATTGGATCAAATAAGCGGAGCTACTATCTTTTCGAAGATTGATTTGAAGAGCGGATATCATCAAATTCGTATCAGACCAGGAGATGAGTGGAAGACTGCTTTTAAAACCAGGGAGGGTCTATACGAGTGGTTGGTCATGCCGTTTGGCTTATCAAATGCACCAAGTACTTTCATGAGGGTGATGAATCAGATTTTTAGACCGTTCATTGGGAAATTTGTGGTGGTGTATTTCGATGATATTCTGATTTACAGTGGGAGTCCAGAGGAACATTTGAATCATCTTAGAGAAGTGCTGATGGTATTGCGACAAGAACAATTCTATGCTGCAACGAAGAAATGCGTGTTCATGACGCATAGTGTTTTATTTCTGGGGTATGTTGTTTCGAAGGAAGGAATACAGGTTGACCAAAGTAAAGTTGAAGCAATTAGAGATTGGCCGCAGCCCAAGACAATAACGGAAGTTCGTAGTTTTCACGAGTTGGCTTCATTTTATCGAAGGTTTATTCCACACTTTAGTAGTGTGATGGCACCTGTTACAGATTGCATGAAAGGTAAACAATTTGCATGGACAGAGGAAGCAGGGAGTGCTTTTGGGAAGATCAAGAAGTTGCTGACATCTGCACCAATTCTAATATTACCAGATTTTCAGTTAGTGTTTGAACTACATACTGATGCATCCAAGGTTGGAATTGGAGGAGTGTTGAGTCAGAAGGGACGTCCAATTGCATATTTCAGTGAGAAGTTATCAGGGGCGAAGATGAGGTACAGTACGTATGATGTGGAATTCTATGCTGTTGTACAATCTATTAAACACTGGAGACACTATCTATTTCAGAAGGAGTTTGTTCTGTATACTGATCATGAAGCATTGAAGCATTTGCAAGGGCAAGACAAGATTTCAGCGAGACATGCATCGTGGATTGCATATCTGCAACAGTTTACTTTCGTTGTTAAACACAAGTCAGGGGTGATGAATCGAGTGGCTGATGCTTTGAGTAGGAGGAATCATTTGTTGACTACCATGAAGGTTGAAGTGACGGGGTTTGAAATATTGCCAGAATTATTCACCGATGATCCTTACTTTGCAAAGTTTGTTGATAAAGTCAAGGATGGGGAGACGGATAAGTTCATAATGGTTGATGGTTTTCTTTTTAAAGGAAGTCGATTGTGCATACCGGAAGGTAGTCTGAGAATGAAGATTATCAAGGAGTTACACGAAGAGGGACATGTTGGGAGAGACCGTACTTTACAGTTGATTTCACAGTCTTATTTTTGGCCATCGATGAGGAAAGAAGTAGCGAGGTTTGTGGAGCGTTGTCATATTTGTCAAGTTTCGAAAGGAACTGCGACTAATGCTGGTTTATATATGCCGTTACCCGTGCCTGTAAAACCATGGGTTGATGTGAGTATGGACTTCGTGTTGGGATTACCGAGGACACAGCGTGGTAATGATTCCATTTATGTGGTGGTTGACAGATTTTCGAAAATGGCACATTTTATTGCTTGTAAGAAGACGGCGGATGTTGTTCATGTTGCTCAGTTGTTTTTCAAGGAGATCTATCGACTTCACGGATTGCCAGAATCTATTGTGTTGGATAGAGATACTCGATTTCTGAGTCACTTTTGGTTAAGTTTGTGGAAAATGGTGGGAACGAAGCTGAAATTTAGTAGTGCTTATCACCCGCAAACTGATGGACAAACAGAGGTGGTTAACAGATCATTGGGAAACTTGTTGAGGTGTCTTGTTCAAGATAATCTGAAGAGTTGGGATGTGAAGTTATGCCAAGCAGAATTTGCTCATAATCATGCTGTAAATCAAAGTACTGGGTTCAGTCCATTTCAGATAGTATATTCAAGCCTACCTAAGGGACCGTTGGATTTAACGGTAGTGCCACAATCAAAGAAGACAGTTAAGAAAGCTGCTGATTTTGTTGAAGGGCTGACGGAGTGTCATAAGATCGATCAAGAACGATTAGAGAAAGCAAATGAAAAGTATAAACAATCTGCAGATTTGAAACGAAGAAATGTTGAATTTCATGAAGGTGATTTGGTTTATGCAGTATTAACAAAAGATCGTTTTCCAGTAGGCGCGTACAATAAATTGAAAGCACGAAAAATTGGTCCGGTGGAAGTTGTGAAACGAATCAATGAAAATGCTTATAAACTGAAGCTGCCAGATGATGTGTATACGTCAGACGTGTTCAATGTTAAACATCTCGTACCATATCACGGGAATGAACGAGCTGTTGGAGATAAATTTACAAATTCGAGGTCGAATTTCTCTCAACCTGGGGAGGATGATGCAGCCCAGAAAGTTGAAGACATAGGTCGTGTGCGACCTATGATGCTGGTAAGTCGGGTACGACTTAAGGAGGGGGCTAACGAGTTAAGACCTTGTGAAGATTTGTGGAAAATTCAAGTGTTAGGTCGCATGCGACCTAACAAAGCCTTTAAGTCGTATCAACGACTTAGTGAAGATCGGCAACGACCTAGTGGGAAGGTGCGAGCTAACGAGGTGCTGGAACGACCTAGCATATTCTTAGGTCGCGTACGACCTAACGAGCTAAGGCATAGGTCGTGGGAACGACCTAACATGTCACCAGGAAAAGGGCTACGACCTAGCAAGTCACGACCTATGATAGGTCGCAAGAAGGCGTTACGACCTAAGTTAGGTCGCAAGGAGTTAGGTCGCGGAGTTTTGATTCGACTTATACTAGGTTGCAAGAAAAGGTCACGACCTAAGATAGGTCGCTGGGTAATCTGGGAAGATAAGTCGCAAAGCTTAGGTCGCGAAGCTTCTGAAGCGCTTATTTTAGGTCGCAAAGCTACGGATGCCGTCCATTCGTTAAGTCGCTGAAGTTTGAAGACCGTTGATCTCTTTAAGTCGTTGAAGCTTTGGATGCCGTAGATTCTTATGCCGAGATAATCTAAACCGTTAAAGCTTAAGTCGCTGGAGGATAGCTGCTAAGTCGCTCCTGGAGTATATGTGTGTTGTATTTTTAAGTCGTAAGTCGCAGTATGTCTTAGGTCGTGAAGACCTTGTAACGTGACGTATTGTAACTCTGTTTAGGTCGTCTATGTTTTGGGTCGTCTAATCCTTAGGTCGTAAGTCGTAACTGTTAGGTCGGAACCGACCTAGGAGATGTAAATTTTTGTTGATTTTTTGTGTGAGTTGTAAAACGCCTATAAATAGGCCGGGTCTCTCATTTGTAAAAGGTTGTTGAATATTGAATAAAATTCTCTTTTGATTGCTTTGTGCTTTCATTCAAATTGGTAGTTGAGTGTAATCTCCTATCTCCTCTTTCGGATAATCGAGTGCGCTCGATTCAACGATTGTAGAAGCCGATTCGCGGAATCAAGTGCGCTTGATCAACGCTTGAAGAATTGAAGATCTTTGAACCCGGTATCGTGCGCGATCAACGAGTTCGAGATAGCTAGAGTTCGGTATCTTCGGATCAACGAATTCGGGCATTTCAGCATCTTCCAATCCACCGATTACTACATTCATCGATCTACATTGTTTTTGTAATATCCGCTGCGTCACTTCCGGTTTTGGGGAAACTACGGTCTTGTATATGCTTTTGGGAATAAAAATGTGTTAAGGGTGGAATGAGCCATGACTTAATACTATTTTGATATCTTTATATTACTGATAGACATTATCTACTTATCGTACACTACTACATAGTAGATAGTTTAACGGATCCTTAAAGGATGGTTATTCCAACATCCTTTGAGTTACTTGTATTTCAATTGCTATTTCACTTGAGTTGGATTTATTGATATAAGAATGTTAATCCTGACTCGAGTGTTTTGTGTTTTGCTTTACGCTCGGGTCAGACTGAGTGTACCAGTATTCGAGACTCACCTTTGAAGTTGGAGCTTTGCTTGAAGATCCAGCCATCTGTTCTGCTTTCAGTATTCGATGATTCCAGTGATGTATTCTGATTTGTACCTGATGTATCGTATTACTCTTCCGTTGTATCTGGTTTAACTCTGATGTATCGTATTACTCTTCTGTTGTAAACTCTGATGTATCTTATATATTAATATAGTAGCTTCATGAACTACTATCTCTTTTACTTCCGCTGCATTTATTACTCTGTATCTGTGATCTGTGATTATTTATTTACTGTATATGTTCAGTTTTGCCAAATTTAAATTAACAACGCGGTATTTTAAGCAATTCAACTCCGGCATGAGTGTCTACCTATACACTTATAATGGATGCGAATGGTCCAAAATATCGGGTCGTTACAGTTGGTATCAGAGCTTTGGTAGCTCTAGGCAAAACTTAACATATATGGTAAATGTATTTACAGAATCACTCTCATTCGAGTTTCAATCTCTTCCCTTGACTCAAATTCTTTTGAATTTTGGAACGTTCCCCTCGGTTCCGAAATTCATTCGTGTCCTTCACTATTCGTCTTCTTTCAATCATGGAGCACCCCATAACTCCATTCTGAATGTTATCTATAATAGATCGACGGTCTCGCCAATCTTAGAATGATTCGTAAAGGAGTAAACTCCTTTATAATAGGCATCGATTTACCGGAGATTTCTGTATCCTCGGTTTACGATGCTATCTATTCCATGCTATACCTGAATACCATCTCTTGAGATCGAGTGTTGATTTACCTCGGAATTCAGAATCGATCTTATTCATTAAGCTACGGACGACCCGGTTAAGGTTGCTCGTGAATTAAATAAACTCCTCCATCTCCCGATTGTGGAAATTGAATTATCTTATCTTCTGTTTCAAACTTATTTTTTGAATCAAAATTCTCTTTGATTTGAGTCCATCAAATTTGAATCTCTATCTTTGCTTTGAAATCTATTCTTATATAGTCGAGCGAGGAAGTGTATTTGTAAATTAATATTAAATATTTTATATATTGTGTTGTTTGAGTTGTTGATGTTGATTTGGGTTTCCGATCGATTCGTCTGATCAACGCTATCGATAGGATTTCCAAAACACTTGAGCAGAGCAAGCTGACACAATGTTGTTTTCAAATTTGGAAAATAAAATTAAGTTTGTATGATTTTACTTTATATATAAGTTTTCTGGAATTAAATTATTAATGAATTTGTTGTCTGAAATAATAATATTTGATTTTCATTTATTGTTTTGTAAACCATTGACTATTGCATAATATGAATAAATGAATTTATAAACTTGGTTATAAATTGATTGAAATTTGAAATGAATTTAATTCAGAATTTGAGAATTTATTAGTTTCCGGTGATTTCGAACTTTGGTTTTAAAATTTTAAAGTATATATTATTGAAAGTATTTCCGAATAGAAATCGTTTTCAAAGAATTTTTAATAAAATGTTGAAATCAGGGCTCTTCTCTTTGTCGCTGGAAAATAATTTTGGTGATGGCGGCCGCATCATCGACATTCATTTTCGAGTTTCGAAGTGGAGATACTATTCTGTAGCTTTGCTACGGTTTTGTTTTGAAAAATTTTTGATTTGAATTTCTTCGGTATAATTTGATTTATATATATATAGGTATCTTATTTTAAAATTTAATCTGATTTGATATAAATACATTATATATATCTCTAAATTGTTTAAGGTTAATCGGAAATCTAATCCTTAAATTTTGTTAAAGGTATGATTTTAATTATAAATAAAACCAAAATTTGGAATAAATATTTAAACTTGAATAATTGAATTGGGAAAATTTTATTTGTATATTGTTCAACTACATTCTAATACAACTTACCTAAATCATTCAGAAGTTGAATATGTAATTGGATAATATATAAGATAAATTGAATTTATAAATAAAATTTGAGTGTTTATAATAAATGTTATACACTAAATTTTGATTATTAAGATGTTAATAGAGTTAGGTAGGATAATAAGTAAACTCAGTTAATAATGAAATAAATTTGTTTTGAAAGAATTAACAAATTTATTTTGAAAGAATTAATAAATTGAAATTTGATCAACATATGAAAATACCTTGAATTTAAAAGAAATTAATAGATGTAAATTAATTTAAATCGAAACTTTTATGTTCAAATTTAATTTATATGGATTAAATATATGTGATTAGATATATTAAGTAGAATAAATTTACAATAATTTGGAATAAAGAAGAATTTAAAATTGTTGAAGAAAATATGATTATAACAAAAGACTATTTAAATTTATGGTTTTAAAAATTGTAAATTGAAGAAATGGGATAATAAGATAATGAATTTAGAAATAGTTGAGATTGATTTTAGTGAAAGCAAATGGATTAAATAAATTATTGAATATCAATTAATTTAAATTTGAATTTATATTGTTTAAATTAATTGTTATTTTGTATTTCAAATCTGTTTTTCTTTCTGGTTGTTTCTATTCTCCTACCTCGTTCCTTTTCGGGGACGAAAAGTTTTGAGTGGGGGAGAGTGTAACGACCTGTAAATTTCAACTATTTTAATAACGTAATTAGTTGTAATTTTGTGAAATTTTAAACGATAAAATTTCGAAATATAAATTTGATATTTGGAATGCGTCTAATTAAACATAGCAACTCGTAAAATTTCGTCCGAAAATATGAAAGTTTATTTCGCGCGTAAATTTACTTCAATTTAATCAGTTAAAAAGCGATGAAAATAAAATGTTTCCGAAACCTAAATATTTTTACATAGAAAAATTCTAAACCATCTTCTGAGCAAGATGTCAGTTGGTCGTTTTTCCAAATTCGGACATCTTTGGCTCCGTCGATCTTATTTTTCAGTGTTTTTCTTGCATTTCCGCTAGTATTAAAAATTCGAATTTTTATAATTCAATCATACCATTGACATTTGTGTACCGTTTTGATCGTTTCGTCATGCTGATCTCTGTAGTATACTCATTTGTGTATTTCGGAGTTCGGTGTGCGGTGTAATCTGCGAAATGCCTAGCGTAACGGTTTCGAAACCGAGTCTTTTGGGTTCTTATCTTTTCATTCTCCGAAATGAACCAATGGCCTTAATCATTTATAATTTCTGAATCCAGCAGTTTTCTTTTTCTATTCCCAACATTCAATTTATTTTTGGTTCGTTTTCCCATTTTTCTTTCTGCCTTTTCAGTGCGAAGTATAGTCTGTTCACCTTTTTTTTCTCAACGTCCTACTTTATCAGAAGAAATATTGTGACAAAGTTTGTACTTTATTATTTTTCTTCTTCCAATCGTTAGGCTACTGTTCCTCTTCCTCATTCTTCGTCTAAACGCACCCGTTCCTTCCACATTCATTTTTCTTCCTACTGCCTGTTGAACTACATCGCAGCATCTCCCTTCTCCACATCAACGTCTCTCCACCATTGGCCGAAGAGCCCAACACCGAACCCAAACGACCACCTCCGCCCGTGCTTAATTCCTCCGCCTCTACCAAACCCCTGCTCCTCCAACCCACCACAACGTCGCTTTCCCACCTTTGCTGCAGAACACCCATCAGTCGACGCCACAACAGCACGACCGGGCTTCTCTTCCCCACCATCTCACCGCCGAGTCACCATCATCAGCCCGAACCCCACTCCCCCATGCTTCCTCACAAAGCCCCACCGACCACAGCCATTCCACGTCAATGTCCAAGCTCCGCCCTCTGTGTCCAGCCTCCGCCTACCGAGCTCCACCATTTCAGCCTCATCCGCCTTTCACACCTCCAACTTCCCCTCACGTGCAGCACATATATGTTTCAATGAGTTTGAAGATTTTATGGTTCAGCAATATACTATGCAAGTGTCACATACGTAAGTCTAAGTTATGTAGTATATATTATGCCTTTTGTTTATATACATATTTTGTTTTGAATAGTATTTTATATAAATATATAGGAGTTGGACGTATATTCGTTCATATATATGATGTGAATTTTCTGTTAAGTTTTGTTTGTATATATATATACTTATATATTAGTATATGAGTTGAGTGGTTTGTAGTTTAAATTTTAGTTTATATAGTGTAAAGTATATTGAGTTATAAAGGCAGATTCAGGATTTTACATATAGTATACATTGTGACCGTTTATATAAATTGACTTGAATTATATGTATAAATATAGTTAATGAAGTATGTTGCATTGGTTTTTATGATTGATATATATTGTTTTAAAATATAATGTCTATATGCCTTCTGTAGCCTAAGAACCTGTCACTGTACTTTTGCATTTGACCAAACTTACTAAGCTACTACACGTATATAATAATATGTATATATGTTATGAATAAATATATATTTACCTTACATACGTGCGTTATGTATAGTCAGTCTTATCTAAAATATATGTAGGTGTTGGATGCATACATATTAGCTTCATACTATATAAGTCTACGCGCGAGTTTTATACTTTACAGTTTTGATGTTTACAGCATTGATTTTTCAAGTTCATCTATATCAGTTAATGATACATGTTGTTCATATAATAGTGTGTGCTGTTTTATAATTTTATGTAAGATTTTATATATGTTGTAAAGTTATATTCTGTTTCGTATATGAAGGTCTCGGCCATACTATATGTGAATAGTTGTATTAGTAGTTATGAATGGGTTTGTTTAAACTATATATATATATATACGTTTACAATTTTATTGGTGATATAATATAGTAAAATGCATAGTCTATACTTATCAGTGTTAGTTTATATTTTTGACATATGTGTTACTGTATGTTTGTGGAAGTAGTATGTATATATTTCAAAAGTTATTAAGTATATACTTTTATATTGTATATGTATACTGCATAATGTATTGTACAAGAAGATTTGTTATGAAGGAAAATGTTGGATTCAAATTTTTAACCGGTCAACTTACATTTGTCATACGTATATATTATTGATTTCAAAAGTGCCAGTGTATATAAAATTTATAATAATATTGATTGGAGATAAAAAAAATAGATATATATTATTTTAATTATACGTTTGATTTTTATATATGTGTTTAAAATAAAAATAAAAACAATGATTTTGAAGTGTTATATATATATATACATATTTACTTTAAAATGTGTTGTATTTAAAATCTGGTCTTATATATATATATATATAGTTCATGTATACCATTTATCTTCGTCAATCCGGTTCTAATTTATTTCATCAATTCCTATGTATCAGCTCTGATCGTCAAACTCATGTCAAATCGTGCTTTGCGTCAAAATTCGTGCTTGGATCTGTAACCCATCTCATTGTCGAATCATCTCTAGCCTCTAAAGGTGAGCACTCACTCACGATTAACGTTCTTTTATTTATTAAATTTGATTTCAATTAAAACGACAATTGAAATATGCTGTTGTTAGATATTTACACTGCTATTACCTGTATCAGTTCACCTGTGACATCTGACACCATTATCTGTTATATATGCAATGATAATCCTATTTGGTTGTTAAATGATTGATTGTTTGATGTTGACATTGAACGTTAAATTGTTAATGTTGAAGGTGATAAATAATTTGAAATTGAAATCGACGTAGGATAGTTAAATTTGGTATATGTGTTAAATTTGATTTGATGACATTTGCATAATATGACCCCTTTTAATTGTTAAATTAATTGACATGTAGAATAGTGATAATTACACTTTGAACCATTGAACGTATATTGGATTAATTGTTGTAGTGTTAAAATTGAAATTGAAGGAAAAGTGAAGAACCATATTAATATTAGTGTAATAATCTTTAATCTACATGAAATGATAGTGTAGATTCTAGAAATAATTATATTAATTCGTACAAATAACAATGCGAATTAATATGATTATTTCAGGATTATTTGAATTGATTATTGGATTATTATTGTTTGTTGTTATTGCTTGTTTATTTACTTTGACACCATCCTAGTTATCACACTGCAAGTTTCCTTTGTTATGCTTTGATCTTGAATTTAATTGGAATCAGGTTGAAATGATAAATACCCAAATTGAATTTGACCTAGGATAGAAAATTAAATAAAACCCGATTGGTCAATAATTTGATTTAAAAATAAAACGAAGATTTTATTTGAATAAATAATATGGTTTTGAAATGAAGTTGAAATTTGAATTTTAATGAAAGGAAAATGTTAATATTTAATAATTTGAAACAAATTATTAACGGTGTAATTGATGAAAGAATGTTGTTTAATTTGAGAAATGATTGAATTTAAGTTTGAAATGATTTAATAATTAAGTTTGAAATTATAATTAAGTTTGAAATTATTAAACTTTGAAATTATATAATAATTAAGTTTTGAATTATTTAATACTTAAATAAGATTGAATTATTTAATGATTAAATTAAATTGAATTCTTTAATAAGAAAAAATTGAACTTTTGAATAAGTGAATTTACTTCGTAAAAAAAATTGAAATTGAGTTTCTTTATTAATTAAGTTTTGGAAAATTATTTACGTAAGTAAATAAGTGAAATTGAATTTCTTTAACAAGAAATTAAAATGCGATTTATTGAAATTAATGTAAGACTTGAAATTTAAAGAAATTGAGTTGATGAATTTAATTTAATTTAATTCAAATTTGTAAGTTTTGATATAATGAAGTTGAATTTAAATGATAGATTTAATGAATTGGAAATTTAATAGAAATTGTTTTGACTGGCAAATTTACTTAATGAATATTGAATGAAATCGATAAATGAAGTTAAATTGATTTGAATGATTAAATTAAATTAATTTAAATGATCTCGAAATGAAACTTATATACGAACTTGAATCAATATTTGAATTGTTTTAAATAAAATTTGAAATTGTATTATAAGATTTTGAAATGGTAATTTGGAAGTTTTGAAACGTAAAATTACGGAAATTGTTTTGGAGAGACAAATGAAATGTTGGTTTGCAAATTCTAATTGAGATTGAAATTGATTTGTTTTGAAATAAATAAACGACCAATCGGTGAAATAATTATGGAAGTTATTAAAGAGACCGGAATCGGTTATGGACATACTCTCTGTCTAAACCGAAACCACTTTAATAACTATACGCGGAGTGATGATCCAGAATGAAGTGGTTGAATGATGTACGTGTTGACTGAAGAAAGAGAACGATAATGGATAGCCTTGACACTTGTGTCAAATTGGAAATGACTAAAACAGGAGCCGTGCCGGGCCAATGGAGGTCAGCTACCTCAAGTGGACACACTTCTTCGAACTATTCATTACTTGTTGTCGATTGGTGCACCCTTGATTTTGGGAGTGTTGTTTCACGGTGTTGCGGTCGCTGCGGCGATGCGTTCTCACCAGTCCGGATCAGGCAAACGGTAGTGTCACTACCTTGGGTATTGCCTCATGTGCCTTGTCATACTTGTATTCCCTATTCACGACCACTACGAATTTGTTTTGTACCTTTAGTATATGGATTGCCCTCTGGTGACTTCCGGTTTTGGGGAAACTACGGTCTTGTATATGCTTTTGGGAATAAAAATGTGTTAAGGGTGGAATGCGCCATGACTTAACACTATTTTGATATCTTTATATTACCGATAGACATTATCTACTTATTGTACACTACTACATAGTAGATAGTTTAATGGATCCTTAAAGGATGGTTATTCCAACATCCTTTGAGTTACTTGTATTTCAATTGCTATTTCACTTGAGTTGGATTTATTGATATAAGAATGTTAATCCTGACTCGAGTGTTTTGTGTTTTGCTTTACGCTCGGGTCAGACTGAGTGTACCAGTATTCGAGACTCACCTTTGAAGTTGGAGCTTTGCTTGAAGATCCAGCCATCTTTTCTGCTTTCAGTATTCGATGATTCCAGTGATGTATTCTGATTTGTACCTGATGTATCGTATTACTCTTCCGTTGTATCTGGTTTAACTCTGATGTATCGTATTACTCTTCTGTTGTAAACTCTGATGTATCTTATATATTCATATAGTAGCTTCATGAACTACTATCTCTTTTACTTCCGCTGCATTTATTACTCTGTGTCTGTGATCTGTGATTATTTATTTACTGTATATGTTCAGTTTTGCCAAATTTAAATTAACAACGCGGTATTTTGAGCAATTCAACTCCGGCATGAGTGTCTACCTATACACTTATAATGGATGCGAATGGTCCAAAATATCGGGTTGTTACAGACTTGATGCAAATCTGGACAGGATGGAAAAACTTTAAACTTGGAAATCTGGATCTTCTTCTTAGATTTACGCAATCTGGTATCGATAGTAGATCCAATGAGCGGGAGAAAAACTGGGTTTTCTCGGTGAAAGCACCAAAGTGTTTGTACCAAAATTGGGCACAACACCCTTCGGATATGTTTGAAGAGAGAAAATGAAGAATATAAATGAAAAAGGAGGTAGATCTAACAAACACACCAAAATAAAACAAGAAAAACGCGCTGAAACACACAGATTTAGAGTGGTTCGGCGTATGGCCTACGTCCACTATGAAATGATTGACTTTTATTAACTTTTGCTGGCTGGTTATACAACAGCCAAAATTGAATACAACAGTGATTTCGGTAGAGTCTGGACGTAGAAGAGCCAAAAAAGTCCTTTTTGGTAGGTCCCGGGCTGTTGTTTATAGGCGTAGGCTGCAAATATCTCGTTCAGATCTCGGGAGACCTCTTCTCTTACGTGGGTGGGCCCACACGATCGATCCCACGCCATTTGCACTCGATCCGTGATCGATACGAACGAACTTCGTATCGATCAATATTTCGTCTAATCGAGTCGAGATCAATCATTATCATTCTTGATGATGTACACAAGCTCCTGTGAAAATTTGGTGGCATTTGGCCTTGTAGATTTTGAGTTATGATCGATGCAAGTTTGGGTTTTTCGAAGGCTATCGAAATCGTATCGATGCTGTTCGTATCGATAGTTTCGTATCGATGGTTCTGCACGTGATGTCTGATGACATGGCGCTTGCTTTTACGATCGATCCACATTTCATGCCGAACGATTGAGTCTCCCCTATGGATGTGCCTCGTTCGTATCGACCTGGCTTGGCATTGTTCGTATCGATCCACTGCATTGTTCATATTGATCGTAACTGCTCTGTTCGTATCGATTGTAACTGCTCTGTTCGTATCGATCGTCACTGATCTGTTCGTATCGATCACTGGCCGATCAATACGAAGTAGCGACTTTGTATGGTTTCGATGGATACGAAGTGGACGTTGGTTGATCGATACGAACAAGCTGGAGATGATGGATGCGAAGAATGCTGCTATCTATGGATA
The DNA here is from genome assembly GCA_030737815.1 of Allium fistulosum. Classification (NCBI taxonomy): domain Eukaryota; kingdom Viridiplantae; phylum Streptophyta; class Magnoliopsida; order Asparagales; family Amaryllidaceae; genus Allium; species Allium fistulosum. The sequence goes on from CM060904.1 coordinate 1,138,567,843, forward strand.
CGAACTTGTGCTCCCCTGATCGATACGAAGCTATGTGCGCCCGATGGATTCGAACAGATCGATACAATGAGGTTTCTTCCTGGTTGCTTGATGGATACGAACAATGTGATCACTTGAGTTGCATCGATGATATCTTGAGCGTACGAAATCAGATTGACTTGAAATTTGGAAAGTTGGCTTTCATAGCTTTGTTTGTCGTGCCACATCAATTGTAGCTCGATCCGGACTCAGACCAGATTTACCAGTATCCATAGCGAACCTGCGTATAACCGATCTTCGGGACGGACTGTCTTGGATTTCCAATCAATTCCTTGGTGTCACGGCCTTGCCAAAAGGCGGGATAACATTTATATTGCCATGCATAGGAAGGGATCTTCACCTTCCACTAAGCTATTCAGTATCGATGGGACTTTAGATTGTCTTTCAATTCTCGAAAAGCTTTCCGACACATCTGTCAATTAAAAGTTCTACGCTTTTAAATCACATCAAAATATGCATACATTAGTCAATTGTTTTTATATGAATTGATTAAGTACCATCACTCTTCCATTTAAATTCATTACATTTTCGCAAGTTTTAGGCTCTATAATGTTTCCAATTGCCTTTATTTTGGTCGAGGTTAGCTTCAATTTTGCTTGCACTCAATATGTATACTAAATTTTTTTTCCAATTGTATCAAAAAATAAATTTTTTGCGAGTCTAGCTACATATTACTTACATAAAACTCCAAACATTTCATCTAAGTATTCGATGTGATCAACTTCTTCTTTTGACTTGACTAACATATCGTCCACATATATACTTCCATATTGTTCCCGATTTGATTCTTAAAAATTTTGCTGACCAATCGCTTGTAAGTAGCACCCACATTTTTAGCCTAAAATGCATTAGTTATGGCAACGGGTTCCCTAATCGATTAAGAACTGGTAAGATCTTCATCAGGCTTGAATATTGGAATTTGATTATAATCCGAACAAGCATCCATAATGACAGTAGTTTATGCCCACTAATTGCATCTACTAATTAACTGAATCTTGGAAGTAGATAGCAACCTTTTTGTATAAGCTTTATTCAAATCCGTAGAATTAATACATATTCTCCACTTTTCCTTTGACTTCTTAACTAGCACCTGATTTGCTAACCACTTAGGTTAATAAACTTCCTTAATCAATTTATTTTCTAGTAATCTCTTAACCTTTTCTTTTAGAGCGATTAAACGAACCATATCCAATTATCCTTTCTTTTTCCAAATAGGAGTAAAACATGGGTCTATGTTAAGAGCTGACATCTTATTGTAGAATTAATTCCAACCATGCCTGTATGGGTCTAGGAAAAGATATTGTTACTTGCTTGAAGGAATGTGATTAGTCTTTCTATCATTTCCAAATTCAATTCCTTTCTTATTTTAACTACTTTTTTTGATCGTATGGATCTATGTTAACTTCCTCCAATTCTTCCGCTGATTTTAACATTCCCTTGAGCATCTCCAGAATCACTCTTAGTGATAAAATTTTCTTTTTATTCTACTTAGCTCGCCTCTAAATTCATTTTGGCTATTTCATCATGCTTTCTTGTTCTTCCATGTCCACCGATATTCCCTTGATGCTCAAGGGCTTTAAGATTTTAATTCTTTAGGTTTATTTTGCATAATATCGTAAAGGATTTGTTCTCTTTGTTCATTCGTTCTAAGGTGGCAAAATACATTTCTCTAGAACTAAATGACTCACCTCTCACGGTCCCTATCCAACCATTGAAATCAACTTTAGAATTAGATGATTTGATGAGACAAAAGCATCCATCTCATTCAGTGTTGGCCTCCCAATGAAAGCATTATAGTAGGAAGGCTAGTCCATAATCACAAAGAGAGTTTCGAAGGTCTTGGTGAATGAGGAAATCCCTACTTGAACACAGGTTGATTGCCTTATAAGAGTTGATCCCTTATTGTTGAACCCAAAGATTGGTTTGAAACTCTGTTCAAGCTTTCTCCTAGGGTATCTATTTGATCGAAAGCATATTTGAAGATTACATTCACTACACTTCCTATATCCATTAGAACTTTGTACACGAACTATAGTTCAATACACCTCGTAATCATCAGAGAGTCATTGTGTGGATGCATTACTCCCCTTAAGTATTGCAGTTATTTTCAAGTCTGGCATTGATATAGAACCTTTATAAGAATTCACCGAAGGCTCTTCCCTTATGGAATAAATTCCCTCTTTTGCTTCCCTAATATACCAAGTCCTTTCCCCTTACTTGGCCATGTAAATGTTTGACCTTATGGATTACACCATGTGTATTGGTGGTGGGAATTCCACTCGAGGCTCACTTTCCAAGTTATTTGCGTTGCTTGCTGTTGGATTTGCATTTCTATTCAGTCATGCAAACTTCTGGTCTGCTTTAACAAATACTTTAGGCCCCTCTTCCTGATCGTATTCCTAATTATTCCTACCAAAGTGCAGTAGTTGTCATTTTTATACCCATTGGTTTTTTGAAAAATATACTAATCTCCTCTTTATGGCCCAAGATTGGTCCAATCTTTTAGTGGGGTAGGGTATTCTATTTCATCCTTCTTGATATCATAGGTATATGAGACGGGTTGGTTTAAATCCATAAAGTTTTCATTTTGGATTTCATCCCATCTCCCTTTCTTTTTTGGGGTAGAGAAACCGACCATATTAGTTTCTCTCCCTTTTTGTAGTAACTTCTTCTTCTCATGGAAAATTTCATATAAGCGAATGCATTTATCAGCTTGGAAATGGAAGTTTGCAGGCTTGTACAACCATGGATGTATATCTCCTCTTAGAATGGAGTATTTTTGATTAATCCCAATTTGATGGAAATAATGTTTTCTTTGTCACTTACCTTTCAACTCTATTGGCTTCAGCATTGAACCTTTTCAAATAATCCCTTAATAACTCTCTGGGTCATTGTTTGATAACAGCAAGCACAGTTGAATCTATTATAGGATCTTTCAAAGTATAGAAAGAGCAAAAAAACTCATATGCAAATTGGATCCATGAATAGATAGTCTTTTCCCATAATCATCGATACCATTTATGTAACAACCCTGATTTGGAGATTACCTGTATATATTAAATTATAACGGAAGTTATAATTTAACATTGTAAACTAAATTATATTGGAAATTTTAAATTGTTTATTTGGAATAAACAATGAATTTTGTAAATAAAATGGGAAAAATAATGTTTGGAACTTCATTTTGTTTATTTGGGTATAAATATTGGGTTTAGAATTTATTGTTTGGAGATTTGGTTCATAAATTGAAAATAATGGGATTTTCATAAATTAGAGTTAATAAATTAATCAGGTGATGTGTTTCAACATTTAATTATTGAAATAAATATAAATTGATGAAAATAAAGTTTTAAAAACTTTATTTTGAGAATTTGAGTAGAAAATAATCAAATTGCAATTTTATTTGGGTAAATACAACAATTTGGAAAACATTGTCGATATTAATCTTTTATTGAATTTAAAATGAATTTAAAATGAGAAATATGAAGAAATTATGTATTCTATTAATATAAAATATGGAATATGGTTTAAAAATAATATTTTGATGATTAAAAGGAGTTAAAATGGTTTATTGTAATTTATTTGATAAGAAAATAATTTTTGTACAAATTGTTGAATTAAAAATAGTGTTTTTGTAATAAAATAGTGTAAATTGTGTAATTTGATAAAAATAAGGTTTTATTCATAAAAATAACTTTTTGTAATTAAAATAAAATTTATTTTGTTACAATAACAATTTTATTTCATAACAATTAGATGTATACATTTTTGTTTGGTTATTAAAATGAAGAATAGTGTGTATATGTTGATAATATAAGATAAAAATGTACATTACTTACATTTTCTCTAAGTATCTTGGCTTTGGGCCTAATAGGGTTAGGAATGGGATCCAAAGCCCATTATCTACAGGTTTCTGGTGAGAAAAGAAACACGGCACGTTGTTTCTTCTTCTTTCTCAAAACTAAAACATACTGTAAACGAAAAAAGAGAAGTCTTCATGGCCTCCTTCGATTAAATCCAATTTTTATTCAATTTACTGCCAATTCAAGAAGTTAATTCACCAAAATAAGAATAGAGAAAGGTAAACAAACCCAATACTCAATAAATTTCATCAAAAGTTTTGATTTAGGTATGAATTTAACTGTAACTTGTTCTATTCCTCTTGCATGTTCTTCTTTCAGCAAATACGTATTTCTAGAGATCCTTTTCATGGCTTCTATTTGTGATTGAGATGAGTTTTCTCCTTTTTGGAGTAATGGTTCATCGAACCATTTGGGGTTTACTTGAGCTTTATATGAGTTGATTTGAGTTCTTTATGGGTTATCGCCGATGATACGAGGCACTTGTGTTTTATTTGAGTATTGAGTTTGAGTTACGTCTTTCGAGGTATTTAGTCACTTAGGTAGCATTTGTTACTTAAGTGTTGAGCTATGAGTTTTCTAATCCTTCTCCTCATTCGAGAAGAAGTATCACTATATCCATTCTGCTTCATATTATCGATATTGACTGATTTGTGTAGCTAGACTGACCTGTGTATTTATACTCGGGTCAGACCGAGTTGTTTCAGGTATCATCTATTGGGCTTAGCTTGAAGCTGATGTTGGACATTCGCTTATCTATCGCTTGAGTAGTTGATTTCTTCCGCATACTCTGATGTATTTACATTTGATTCGATGTATATAGTGTGGTTGAGTACCACCTTTATTGTATTCATATTGTATTGTACTGAACATGTATCCGTGTATATGTATATATATGATGTTGGTTACTGTTCTGTGATGTGATTTACATTCAGTTATTGTATTTTTTTCTGATAGATCCGTTAGCCACCTATAGTTTTGGATTAAGCATTTATCGGGTATGTCGATCCACTTGAGTTGAAAAAAAAAATTATATTGCATTTATCGACGTATTCAATAGATGTTTAAGACAAAATTATAGTTGGTCGCCCTTAACCGCCCTATTCTTACTTTAGTAGACAAAATTACTTGTTAATTCTCTTTGCTAAGGTGGGTCTCGGGGTGGGGCATTACAAATTACTTGTACTAACAAAAATATTTAGTGAATATAACCTACACCTTATGGCTTCAGGTGCATTATAAATATCCATTTGTCTTTCAATGGCTAGAAGGTATTCATCAGGACCTGCAGACCATCGTATCTTCTAAAGGGCATTTTTATATATGAAGGAAGCAAAACCTCCATTATTTCCTTTGTGAACGAGGCTTTTCTAAAGTATTTCTTGACATTTTGGTCCATCGTTAGTTTTCCTTTTAAATCTAACATATATGTGGCCATCTTGTGTGCTAAATCCCTTAAGTAGGTTTCATTGTTTTCATAGTCCTTTCTACTTGGTTTGTATTCCATTCCAAAGTGGGAGCTTGAAGATTATACCTTTGGGTATTTACTGAGATTCCTAGGTTTGATAGTTAATTTCTAAGTTGATTGATCATTTATTTCGATCCCCTTTTCATCATACCCGCATTGCTATAAAGAGGTTCCTATTGGCCTCACAGCGCCAACTACTCCTTTTACTTTTGACTCCAAGATGCTCTTTCCAAGACTTCTCTTTTTTTGGAAGAGACATTTTATTTTCCCTTAAAGGGGACTCCACTCATTCCCCATTGTCCTTTATTACTCTTGTTTTCAAAGAATTCTATGAATAATCATTTCAATTAGCTCATGCATTGTGTTGAGTTGTTTTTTCATTTCTTTTATTGCTACACTTTCATTTTCTATTGCTACTTCAAAAAGTTTGTCTAACTTTAATATTTTCTACATTGAAATTGGGTCTCATGTTTTCGTAATATCCCCCATGCTGAAACCCAAATATGGAACTTCAGTGTGTTGCAGCCACCTTGGGATTATTTTTCAACTCCAGAATGAGATCAATATTTTTTTCAGCTTTAAATAAACCAAGCAACCAAATACATTCCATTACACATAATTGACTTTACATAATATTCCTTGCATTTTCATTAACCCAGAATATGCGCACGTAGGGGTTAAATATAAATAAATATAGATAATGGTATCATGCCTGACATATAAAGATGCCAACATGAACATATATACAGTGGAAATAAAACAACTTTTATTTGCAAGTTAGTCCTGCTTCGTCGTCAACATGCTTTATTCTTCTTTCTGAAACAACCTATCTACGCCCATAAAATCATCCTACTCAAAAGAGTACCTTGTGAGTTTATAGGGAAAATAAAAACACAGGTTAAACTTAAAGTCCAATATGAGTAATATGTACCCCGAGCGTAACACATAGTAAGACCACGCCGTTAAAGCACAGAACGGGGTTTCCCCACACTATTCAATAAAACCAATTCATCATAGCAAATAAAATAGTCAATCATATGTCAGTCATAATCACAAGACATTATTCATGCATAAGTGTACTGTACATTTGCAACTATATCATGACTAAGCCTTCGTAGTCAACTCATCTAATTTTCTACTAAGTCTTATCCAGTTCTTATTATTATCATGATAATTATACTTTCGGCTACTACAAAGGCCTTATATCTTTATTGTATCTTAATATCATGCTTATTTTACTTTAGACTGCCACTAAGGCCTTATTCCCCTTTCTTTCATATATCATGTTTGGTTTAGACATTGGGTTGCCACTAAGGCCTTACACCCATTACCAAATGAAATTCCACCAATGTTATCTTTGGTCTTTTGGTTGCCACATAGGCCTTCCACAAGCATTTCTGAATAAGGTCATCTTTGGACACTTGTTGCCATATAGGCCATACACTACACTACCAAATGCAATGTCATTATTGGAGATCAGGTTGCCACAAAGGCCTTACAACTCATTGCTGAAAGCAACGTCACTTTGGAAATTGGGCTGCTATGAAGTTTTTACATTACGTTACCGAATATGGTGTTGTTTCTAGACATTGAGTTGTCATAAAGGCCTTACATCCATTTACCGAAATTATTGTCTTACTTAGACTCTAGTTGCCACTAAGACCTTTCACCTCTCTACATAATTTATCAACTAATTATTCATTGATTAGGCCCCGACCTTAGCTATTCAATAGCTTAGTTAGGTTTTCCACATATCCTCGGCCTTCTTAAGCCTCGAAATCATCCTTGTAATACTCTATTTGTTACGAAACTTTGAGTACCCCCTTTCTATTGTTTTAAGTACCGATCGAAAGCCGAGGGTGCGGACTCACATCGGTGCCAAGAAATACGAGCTGTCGGGGTTTTTTATACAATTCAGAGACTAAAGACATGCAGATATGATCTAAGATATACTATACTTTCAGAACTCACAGCGGAAGAAACAAAATATAAATACAAAAAATAGCCATCTCAGAAAATATCTCAAGACACAATCTTGGAAAATAGTATGTAGTCAAATATAGAGTACACAAAAATACAACTCATAGTCTAATAAAATACTAAGTATTGGATAAAATAGATAGTTACATGGAGAGTATATTAAATATAAGCTACTCCAATGGTGAGCTCATCTCTCCATGTACTAAAGTCGGGCCTAACACCTACCATCCTATCCTCCTCTGGTAGGGAAAAAGAAAGAAAAAAGGATGGGTCGGACAAAAGTCTGGTGAATGAATACATGTTTAATATATGGTGATCATGTGCAGTTGACTTTATTTATACCCTATGTGGCCTAAGGTATTCTACAAGTGTCCGTGTATTACTAGGGTTCTTTACTTAAGAGTTTTTACATAATACACACCTACACTAGCAACTTGTGCAGGTTCCTATAAGGATTGAACTACAGATTGAACCTTAATAACTAACGATCATCTAATAGCTACTAGAGCTCCTCCTATATAGGATATAACTTTTCCGCACGGGACATCATCTCACACATTACGACTATGCGTAACTATCTTACATAGGTTTCATAAAATTTCCACATGGGACTAAATTTCCCATAACTACAACTACACATACCCCAACTATGCATTGAGAGGGAGCCTGTAATGCCGACTCGTCGAAGTGTCTCATCGTCTGCATTTGTGTCCACCTCTTAATAATAGTTTACCCCTCTTATTGCATGCGCAAGCATCCATCAACAACACACCATCATGTTACGTTAGGTATCCATGAATGCCAAGGAACTCCCGTTGTGTCGGGCCTACATACTTCATCAGGCATCAGTCAATGTTGTGCCTCCATCGTGGAATCCTCTATGAGTGTCATTTGCGATATAATCAATCCCAGTCGAATAATTGACCTGCAGTGGGTAAAGAACATTTATCCAACCCCGCAACATCCTAGTGTCGTCTCAAAGGGAACTAGCTTCGCTACTATTCTTAACACCCATATATATAATATACATAAACAATTAACTATAATTTAAAACCTGGGTCTTAGGCCGAGGTTCAACATGCACTTCAGAATGCCTACCGATCGACCGCTATACCCTGAGCGGTCGACCGCTTGCTGTCAACTGCTCAGGTAGAGTGGTCGACCAGTTGTTGTGTAAAATTTAGGGTTTTTTTTATCGTTTTGATTAATTTGTCACTTCATATTAATTACTATTTACCGTTGATCATTCTTAAACATCAGTAAAATTTCGGTTTTAGGTTTAACAACTTTTGGTGAACTCCATGGGATGTTTATCCAATTCCTAATCAATTTGCATATACAATAATTAGTTTTCATCTAGGGTTAACCTCAATAATATCAAGTTAAATCAACAAATTATGAGTATTTTTACTTGATTGAAAAAGGGGTTTAATCTAGATTAATTTCTTTTGCATCAATTTAATTTATTATCAAATCTCAGTTATAAACCATATAATTTAAAATTTAGTTACTAACATCCTAGATCAGATAGTGTAAATTAAAATTAACTATAAATAATCATTTTATTAAAATGTTTCCACTCACCTTGGATCCAAGATTTATCCCTATTCTCCATTCGAAAATCAACATTCGATAGCCTACCCTTTCCTTGATTTGATGTTCTTGAGTTTGTTTTATTTTATACTCATCTTATTTTGGAGAAATTTATAAGTGGAGGAGAAGAGATTTTGATAGAGTTTCGGTATACTGATAATTTCTAATGAATTAGGGTTTAGGTTAGCTATATATTTATAGGGGTTTTAGATCAGTCCTAAATGTTAGATTAACCCTAGAGAATCTTAGGTACCGTCCAAAATGTCCAATAATTACTTTACGACCAAGTAAAAACGTTCAATCCAGACCATTCGTCGCTTCAAAATCATCGATTTTAAACGTTAATCAGTCGTCTACCTAACGACCGGCGCATCCAAGGGTGTCTACTGGTGGAGCTATTTAATTAAGGATAGTTTAGTTTCCTTATTGATTATTTAATTAATTTCGTTTTCAAATTTTAAAACGTTAATAACTTCTCCATACTATCTCCGATTTCAAAGTGTTATAAATGAAAATTGTTTAGAAAATCACTACGAAGGCAATGGTACAATTTTTGTAACCAAATTCGGACATTTGCAAAAATTCTATTTTGCCCGTTTTTATTTTAAATTTAATTCTTTTCAAAAATTATATCTTACATTTTTGAAGTGTTACAACTAGCTTCACAACCTTATCGAAGCTTCTTCACAACATGGTCCAACAACATAGTCACAACATAGTCCAAAAAATATATTACTCCAAAATGGTTTTATTATATAGGTCATATTTAGTTCAACAACATAGTATTCCATAGTCTCACTTACTACTACATCAGGGTCTTGACACACTTCCGTAAACGTTATACACAAACATGGACCCCAACAAAGCTCTTGGTAAATCTACCCTATAGGCTACTTTACCAATCCTCTCAAGTACTGAAAATGGGCCACCATACCTTAGCGCTAGCTTTCCTGCCTTTTTGAAACTTGTAGTGACTCTTATTGGTGTAACCTTAAAAAACATTTGATCCTTGAGATTGAATTCTAAATCTTCCGCCTCTTGTTGGCATAACTCTTCTATTGAGTATCCTTCATTCTCTATCGAATTAACTTAATCTTTTTCGAAGCTTCCTTCACAAGATCCAACCTGAATACGCGCCTATCTCTAGTCTCATATAAGCATGCCGATGACTTACAAGGTATTTGATACAATGCCTTGAAAGATGCCATCCTAACATTGGACTGGTAACTATTATCATATGCAAATTCCACTAAGTGCAAGTGATATTCCCATGATCCACCAAACTCTAATACACATGCTCATAACAAATCCTCAATCTCTCGCTTGACCCTCAGTTTGTCCATCCATATGAGGATGGTAAGTTGTACTGATATAAAACTCCAAACTCAATGTACTCTACAGGCTTCGCCAAAACTAACTAGCAAACAACGGGTCTTGATCACTAACTACAGTACTTGGAAAGCCTATGTAGTCTCACTATAGTCTTTATATACCTCTTGGCTAACTTTGTTGTTGTCTTGTAGATTTCACTGGGATAAAATGGACAATATTAGTTTGTCTATCTACGTTACACCCATTTTTCTTCAAAGAATTGTCTAGCGTAGATTTAGGTATATGAAGTCGACAAGCAAAGCAATGCAGTGTGAGAATGAATTGGGCTAAAAACTACATTGCATATTAATTATGTCAGATCCAAACACAATATCCAAGGCCAACTAAAGTCCATACTCAATGCATTGTATTCTCTTCCTAAGATGCATCATAAAAGGCTGCACAGTTTCAGCCCAAACATCCTAAGCCGAGGATGCAACTTCAAAACCTATGCATTTTAATCTAGGTATCCTTATCCAAGGATGCACCATCAAAAAGGCTGTGCAGTTCCAGTTAGGCACCCTAATCTAATAATCGCCTTCAAAGACTACACATTTCCAACCCTATGCTTCCTTAACCGAGGATGCACATTAAAGAGGCTGCGCATATTCAACCAGCACATCCTTTTCTAAGGTTGCACCTTCAAAGGCTGGACAGTTTCAGCTACATATGAGGATGCAACTTCAAAGGTGCATAGAGTAAGCCAGAATGTCATCAAATTTGCACGGTCCTAGCCTAATGTTGGCACAACCTCATCTGAAGATACGACACAAAGCACGTATTTTAGTCTTTTGCATCCTGTTGGGCGTGTTCTCACCCAGAAGACCTCGAGACCAAGGAGCTTAGCTCATCCGACATTCTCGTTCTCCAGAGCCCATTCGGTAGGAACTCGTCCGGCATCCATGTCTCACAGAGCCTATTCGGCAGTCCCATGCAACTCCGAACCAACCTACTTCCATCTCCATACCGGACCATGCTTCCCACCGAACCATCCTCCTGCCGAACCAACCTACTTCCATCTCCACACCGGACCATGCTTCCCACCGAACCATCCTCCTGCCGAACCAACCTACTTCCATCTCCACACCGGACCATGCTTCCCACCGAACCATCCTCCTGCCGAACCAACCTACTTCCATCTCCACCATCCCACCACCGGTCCAAGCAACTACCGGTCCACTCTACACTCCAACCACCTCCGGACCAAGCGAGGCCAAACCAAGACGTACCAGGCCTGATCACATCAGCCCGGGCTCATCAGCGACTATACACATCCTGGACCCCTACCCCTAGCCTCACTCTATAAATAGAGGGGCAGGGGTACAGCAATGGGGACAAGTTTGAGAGCTCAAGCACGGAAGGAACTTTCAAACAACTTTCTTTTACTTGTATCAAAGCTTTGTACTTGTAATCAGAAGAAGAGAAGAGAAATAACATATAAAGTGGACGTAGGCACATTCTGGCTGAACCACTATAAATCTGCGTGTCTTTTTACAGTTTAGCCCCTGTTTTTTATATATTTGCATAAATCGCTCAAATCACTAAGAATAACATAAGATCTACTAAATCATACAACTTCGAGGTGTTTGTCCATTTTTTGTACAAACATTTTTGGTGCTTTCATTGAGAGCTAGAAGCTCGAAACTTCAGCTTCATCCACTTAACAAGTTTTCCTAACAGCATCGTCCGCCACTTGGAAAACATGCCTCCCAAACAGAGAAAAGATGTTAACAAAGGAAAAAACATCGCATCTAGCAGTCTTCCAGATCCAGCTGTCACGAATCAAGTAAATCGTCCTCCTCCAGCAACGGTAACAAATGAAGGACAGGCTAACCCAACCACTCCTGCCACAGAACAGCCTGCAGCAATTACTAGGGCAGATTTGGACAGAGTTGTTGTTGAAGTAACTAACCACTTCACGTCCCAGCAGGAAGCCTTGGTGGACCATCTCATGTCACGCTTAAGGGACGCTGAAGAATCCAACCGCAACACTGAATCATGGGGCGAGTCCCAGTCTGGAGGATCTCAGAGACAACAAAGATCTTCCTTCTCCGAAGGAGCTAACGGCAGAAGTAGCCGCGGTAGGAGCCAAGACCGAGCACAGCTCGAAGTTAGGCCTGAGGAAACGTTTGGTACCGAACCCAACGGGGAAGGTACTGGGCGAAGGTCAACTGTAGCTGAGCCTGTCATGCTACCTAACCATAGAAACGCCAGTGAACGGGGCTGAGCTAGAGTTCAGCCCGAAGTTGGACCCGAGGAAGTGCTTAGATCAGAACCCAACAGGGGGAGATCAAGGCAAGGGCCAACTGTAGCTGACCCAAGCATGCTCCCAGAAGATCAAAGGCAGCCACTGGAAAATATGAGGAATGATAGACGATACCATCCCTACAGGTCATCTGGACGGAATCAATCCCACAGAACAGAACCAAACTCATTTCTATCAGCTCCAAGTTCTGATGAAAGGATGGCATGCTTATTCAGAGAGTGTGTCCAACGGGAGCAAAGAGATCGAGGGATAGGCGCTAGGGTAACCAGCCCTTTCGCCCGCAACATTGAAATTGCTATCACCCCCCGAGAATGGAAGATGCCAACAATAGAACCCTACAAAGGAACCTCTGATCCCGTTGTACACTTACAGAGGTACACGCAGCATATGCTCATGAGTGGAGCGACAGAGGGAGTACTGTGCAAATGCTTTCCGCTCTTCTTAGCAGATCTTGCTACCTCCTGGTTCTGTCATCTACCCCAAGGATCCATCAGCTCGTGGGAAATGTTGAAAGAAAAGTTTATCAGTCAGTTCCGCATTCATATGGAACAACCTAAGGACGCTTATTCCTTATCCAGTGTCAAGCAGAAACCTGGAGAGAAGCTGCAGCAATACCTAACCCGATTCAACGCCGCAGCAGCCGCAGTCCAAGATGCCGATGAGAAGCTTATCCTAATGGCCCTCTGTAGTGGTGTGCACCCGGAGACTAAATTCGCTAGAAGGTTGACGAAAGAAAAACCAGCTACTTTACCCGATTTCTTCCATGAAGCCGGGAAATATATGAGGCTTGAGGATGCTGCCGTCGAGGGGCAGTCAGGACAGCAAAATAAGGCAACTCATAGCAACGCCCCTACTGTGGCAAGGGACGTTCGGAGAAATGACTCCAGAGAAAATGCTGGGGGCAAAAAGGGAGAAAAGCGCCTGTATCGGCCAGGACCAAGATTCGACACTTACACTCCTTTGAACGAGACCGTCGAAAATATCTTTCTTGCCACCCAAGGCGAAGTTAGATACAAACGCCCACCATACAAGAAGGAATCAGATAACGCACATAAGTCTGGAAAGTTCTGCCGCTTCCACGAATCTCACGGGCATGATACCAACGAATGCCATCATCTCCGAGATCTGATTGAGGAACACATCAGAAGAAAGAAACTGGAACGTTATGTAAAAGGTCAAGACAGAACCCCAGCTCCTGCCAATGAAAACCCAAGGCTGCCCTCACCAGGGGCCAACAAAGGAAACCGCAACGCTAGCAGCTCTAGTCAAGAAAAGATAGTGGTCCATACCATCTCAGGGGGGCCACATATTGCAGATTGAAGCTGGAAAGAGATGGAAAGGTACGGAAAGTCGCTTAGAGACAATAAAGACTATGTCAATTCGGTTATAGAAGAATGCCACCCGAAGCGGAAAGAAAGTGATGACATCACATTCGGTAAGCGTGACCTAGAAGGAAGGCAGTACCCTCACATAGATCCCATGGTTATCTCTGCCCGACTCGGTCCCGCCGAAGTTTACCGAATCCTGGTAGATACTGGAAGCTTAGTAAACATCCTGTTCAAACACGCATTCGACAAAATGAAGCTATCAATGAAGGATGTATCTCCCTGCGATAAACCACTACACGGTTTCACTGGAGATGCGAAGATGCCTCTCGGACAACTGGACCTCTTCGTCGAGATTGGAAGCCATCCCCGCTCCGTTGTACGGAAACAGACATTTGTGCTAATAGAAAACTGTTCAGCCTACAACGCCTTCTTAGGAAGGCCAGCTTTGTCTGATTTCCAAATTGTCCTAGCCCCATGGTGCCTAAAGATGAAATTTCCAACGGACAATGGAGTAGGGGAAGTAGAAGGAGACCAGGACGTTGCTCGAGACTGCTATGTGACTGAACTTCGCAACAACCACAGGAAGGATAAAGGGAAGGGTGTAGAGATTGCCCTCTGCACAAAAAGTCTGGAAGCATAGAAACTAAAGAAAGCCCCTCCTCTTCGATATACCAGCGACCCTTTCAATGAATTAGACCCTAGGGACAAAGAGGAGGAGGCCACCGCCGAGCCTGCAGAGGCTATGGAGTTTATATCTGTAGACAATCACGACTCAAGTAGACTATTGAAAATTGGGTCCCAACTAAAAGCCAAATTGAAGGCACAACTCATCGATTTTCTCCGCCACAACTTGGATGTATTCGCTTGGTCACACGCTGACATGACCGGAATCTCCCCCGACATAGCATGCCACGTATTAAACATTGATCCCACCAAGGCGCCTATAAAACAAAGAAAGAGAAGTATGGGGGCAGAGCGATCAGCAGCCCTCGATGAAGAAGTAAAAAACCTACTCGCCAATGACTTCATACGAGAAGCTATCTACCCGGAATGGATCGCCAACCCGGTGCTGGTAAAAAAGGCTAATGGGAAGTGGCGAACCTGCATTGACTGTTCCAACCTAAACGACGCCTGCCCAAAGGATTGCTTCCCACTTCCCAGAATCGACCAACTTGTAGACAGCACAGCCGGGCACGAACTCCTATCTTTTATGGATGCATACTCAGGATATAACCAAATTCCTATGCATGCTCCCGACCAAGACCACACTAGTTTCATCACCGATCGAGGTTTGTACTGCTATAAGGTAATGCCTTTCGGACTTAAAAATGCAGGAGCCACCTACCAGCGCCTCGTCAACAAGATGTTTGCAGGGCTAATAGGACAAACTATGGAAGTATATGTGGACGACATGCTGGTGAAATCACGGAAAGCCAAAGATCACGTAAGCCACCTAGGCGAAATGTTCCAGGTACTTCGACAGTATGGAATGAAGTTGAATCCACTAAAGTGCTCCTTCGGAGTGTCATCGGGAAAATTCTTAGGGTTCATCGTCCATGCCCGAGGGATTGAAGCAAACCCTGAACAAGTCCGAGCACTAAGGGATATCAAGATACCTTCCACCCGAAAGGAAATGCAAAGCCTAAATGGAAAAGTGGCCGCCCTAAGCCGATTCATCTCCAAGGCAACAGACAAGTGCGTCTCCTTTTTCGAAGCTCTAAAGAAAGATAAAGGAAAGTTCGAATGAACGGACGAATGCTTAACCGCTTTCCTTAACCTAATCGAACACCTCTAGAAACCACCGGTACTCTCGACCCCAAGCGAAGGCGAAGAATTATACCTATACCTTGCTGTGTCATCTCACGCTCTAAGCGCTGCCTTGGTAAGGGAAGACAACCGCACGCAACGACCAGTTTACTTCGTCAGCAAAAGGTTTACTGGGGTAGAAGTCAGATATCCTAAACTTGAGAAGTTAGCATACTGTTTACTAATCACTTCACGAAAACTACGTCACTACTTCCAATCCCATTCCATCAAAGTTCTGACCGATCAACCACTGAGGCAGGTACTCCATCGTCCCGACACTTCCGGGCGACTACTTAAATGGTGCATTGAGCTGAGTCAATATGATATCACCTATCACCCTCGCACCGCCATCAAGGGACAAGCCATGGCTGATTTCATTGCAGAATTCACTACCAACGAGGATAAGGAGCAATTGGAAATAACAGAAGATATCAAGTGGAATCTCTTTGTGGACGGTGCATCTAACGAACAAGGCTCGGGGGCAGGTGTGGTAATAATCACTCCCAGGGGAAATAAACTGCACTATGCTATAAGGTTGGAGTTCGCTGCCACCAACAACGATGCAGAATATGAAGCAGTGATAGCTGGACTAGAAATTGCCATAGAAATCGGAGCCAATTCTTTGTGTCTTCACAGCGATTCTCAACTTATTGTTAATCAAATACTAGGAGAATTCCAAGCTCGAGAGGAACGACTCATAGCATATCTAAAGAAGACCAAGTTGCTTCTCAGTCGATTGGCCACTACTTAGTCAAACACATCCCTCGGGAAGAGAACCAAGAGGCCGACGAATTGGCAAAGCAAGCGAGTATGAGAGACATCGCCATCTTCGGGGCAGTAACCATCTCAAAGCAAACAGTCCCAAGTTTTGAGCAAGTGAATCTGATAGCTGCAGCCGAAGAAGCAACTTGGATGACTCCCATCCGAGACTACCTACAAAATGGCACACTACCCAACGGGCGTAACGAAGTCAAGAAAATCTTGAGGAAAGCGTCCCGCTACACAATACAAGAAGACATCCTCTATCGGCGCGAATTCTCTAACCCGTTATTAAGGTGTGTCGCTGGGAGAGAAGCCAAGGAAATCTTATCCAACATCCATCAGGGGAGCTGCGGAGATCACACCGGAGGGCAAACATTAGCAAAATAGATACTCCGTTATGGATATTTCTGGCCCACCTTAAGCAAGGACGCCTTAGATTTCGTCAAGAAGTATGACAGATGCCAAAAATTTGCTAAGATTCCACGGCTACCAACAACTGAGATTACTCAAATGACCAGCCCTTGGCCCTTCGCAATATGGGGAATTGACTTAATCGGCGAGCTACCGATGGGCCGAGGCGGGGCCAAATATGCTATAGTGGCGGTTGGTTATTTCACCAAATGGGTGGAAGCAGAACCTCTGAATAAAGTATCTTCAGCAAAAGTTATTAACTTCTTGATCAAAAATGTTCTGTGCAGGTACGGAGTCCCACTCAAAATCATATCAGACAATGGACTTCAGTTTGACAGCGAGGAATTCGCCAACTGGTGCCGAGAGCACGGAATTCATAAAAGCTTCTCATCCGTAGCGTATCCCCAGGCAAACGGACAAGTCGAAGCAGTCAACAAAATTCTGAAAACTCTGATCAAAAAGAAGCTCAAAAAGTCAAAGGGCGCTTGGGTGGATGAACTCCCTACGACACTATGGGCCTACCGCACATCTTTCAGAACATCAACAGGGCACACTCCTTTCTCTTTGGCATACAGATCGGAGGCTATGCTCCCAGTTGAAACCATTGTGCCTTCCCACCGTAGGATCCACTATAACCCAGAAGAGAATGAAGAACTCCTCCACATGTCTTTGGATCTAGTTGAGGAGAGAAGGAATGATGCAGTCCTTAAAGCGGCGGCCCACAAGCAGAAAGTGGCAGCACAATACAACTCCAAAGTCAAGCATCGTACCTTACAAGAAGGGGATCTTGTCCTCAAGCGAATCTTCCCTCGCCCCGGAGCACTAGACCCAATCTGGGATGGACCATATGTAATTCATAAAGATCTCCACAACAGAGCCTATATTTTGTCAACAGTGGACGGAGAGGTGTTCCAGAGGGCATGGAACATCCAACACCTCCGTCGATACTTTTCTTAACTTGTATTGCCCATATGAAGTGAATTAACAAAGAGAATCAGTGGACGTAGGCCTTTTCATGCCGAACCACTTTAAAAAACCTTGTCTCTTTTTTAACTTGTTCCTTTATATCTTGGCTACTTGTTAACTTTATCCTTTTCTGTTGAACAAAATCCTATGCGTATAGCATCTCCACCCAAAGCACTCCACTGCGCAACTTCACCTGGGCAAAACCTAACAGGTACTATGCGAATCTATGCCCTCGCCAATGGGACACTTTTTCTCCAGCATCCCTCTGCTGCGGGTTAACTCATTGCTCGCGACGGCCCTTAAAGCCAACTGTAATGAGCCGATTATAAGCCACCGAGAAGGCCGACTATAGCCGAGGCAGCTCATTACGGCGTTAGGCTCGCCGGCAACTGTGAACCGACTATAAGCCCCAACATAAGGTGTGGCCAGCCAGGGGCAGTTCACAGTTGACGATCGGCACCCACGCTAGCCGGCCACAGTAAATCGAATAATACCCACGATTATGGGCCATAATGGCCCGGGTAGTTACTGTGCGCGATCTCAGCTCCGATGTGTCTTAAGTGCAGCTGTGGTAAAAAAGAATTAACTCCCCGCGAAGGCGTAAGATGGGTGACAAATGTCTCCAAGACCCACAGCTAGGGAAAGTGACTACAAAACCCGTTTGCCACGAACTTAAGCACATCGAAGGCCTTCCGTGATTGGAAGTTTTTACTTTTTCACATATTTCAATTTTACTTAAAAAGCTTCTTCCCTATCCTCTATAACAATCCCTAAAGTACAGGATACAGAGTAGGAGATACTCGCCAATGGGTGTAGGGACTCACAATTGGATGGCAGGGCATTCGACTGCATTCCATGCTCGGTCATACAAGATATTCAAAACTGCCATCTATGATTAAAACATGAAAGGCGGTATTTTCTTCTTTTTGTGCAAATACATGACTATGATTCATTCACACCACACGCTAATATTGCAAGTCATGAAATTATGTTTTAGAACCAGAACCTGACATCAAACACAATTCAATTACAAGAATGTACATAGCTATATTTCTCATACGACATGCCAAAATAACAGCAAACATTCAAAACACGACATAATCAGCTTAAGTTAAAGAATTACACGTCAAAAATAAGACTATTTATTACACGTGGCAAAATATTACAACCTAAAGGCTACTTTACTATTTTTCGACTAACATATACAACCCTGTCAAAGTCCACAAAAAAGAGTTTTTTCCAGGTCTAATCAAGGGGCCGGCTGCATTGGAGTTTTATCCTTGTCCTGTTGGCCACCTGTCCAGTCAAAGAAAGGATTCATTAGTGATAAGCAACCAAGTTAATAGGGAAACTAAAAAGGAAGGCTTACCAGCATAAGCTTATTGGCCATCCTGGTCGTCATCATCCACTTGCACCCCTGCCTCCTCAGCAGCAAGCAACCGCATACCCTCCTTCACCGCCACCTTCTCCCCCTTGGCAAACTGGGCAGTGACCGCATCCATGCTGAAGGCCACGCCACCATCTTTATCCGCATCGGCCTTGGCCTCCTCCAGAGCCCGAAGATAGATCTTAGCCATGACCCTGGGATAATCATCCATCCAGGATAGGTTGCCCTGCTTCCAGGTTCGGAAGTACATGTCCTGAAGCATTTCGTCCATCATCCCCTCATTCTCCTCAAACTCCCTCATCCGGGCCTCGGAAGCCGACAACCTCCCAACGGCAGCATCTCTCTCCGATTGGTATCTCGAGCAGTCAACCAGAAGGGATCCCCGCATTGCCTCCATCTCCTCCCTCAACTTGGCTTGAGCAAGCTCTGCAGCCTCAAGTTTCCCGGACAATTCCTCCACCTGCTCAAGATCCGCTTTCCGAACCTCGTCCACCGTGGCAATAGCCATGTCAATCCGTTCTTTGCAAGTAGCTTCCATTTTCCGCAGTTCGGCCCAACTGGCCTCTTCCATGGTTTTCCTTAGTCGTCCAGAAGCAGCCTCATGTTGAGAAATCTGAATAGCCTGATCCGCAAGCTGTTTGGCCTGATCCGAAACCACCAATCGAAGTCGGATGTTGGCGCTCCCAATCTCCTCTCCGGCCTTAACCAGTCGGGCATGATGCCCCATCAGCTTCTTAGTCTCCTCCGCCACCCGATCAATATTAGCCTTGGCCTCGTCTCCCATAGTGATTATACGAGTAGTGAGTAAATCGAGATCTAAGGACTTAGCTTCATCAAGTACTCGTACCATGGGGTTGCGGGGAAGAAGGTGTTCACCGGTGACCTCGTCAAAGGTAACATCATGGGAGCTTGGATCCAGGTCAGGATGACCCGCAAATGGATTACGAGCCAAGTCAGGACGGTCGATATGAATAACGGTAGGGTTTTTGGGCGGGCACGGAGAGAGTGCAAACTCGCTATCCTCCCCCGTGATATCATGAAGAGGCTGAGCCGGGAACTGAGGACCAAGTGAAGGTTCGGATGAAGGATGACTCCTCTTTCTCCGTTGAATACCCTCTTCAATAACCCCGAGAAGAGGGCGGTAGCCGACTACATCCCCGGAGCGGTGGGTCGAAGGCTTCGGCTCGGCGGAAGTTTTTGAAAGCTTGTATTGCTCAAGCCTGTGCCGAAGATCCGAGGCCTTGGATGTCCTACCTGCTCCTGATATGAAGAACAAGTGTCACAAACTTACATCACTATATAATTCGAGAAAACACGGTAAATTAAAAGATAAAAAGAAAAGAAACACATCTGTGGTTGTACAAACCCTGGGGAGGAGTAGGATACTGCAATAAGTCCTGGATTTCATTCCAGGACGGGAGCGGGTCATAAAATATTCCTAAGTCCCTATCATTAATGAAGCATGCAGGAGTCAAGAGTTCATCTTGAGTCATCGGAGCCACCTTGGCTGGAAGGGTCTGAGAAGACTCGCTTGCACCGGTCCCGGCCTTGTCCGCTTTCCCGGTTTTCTCTACCAAAGCCGGATCTTCGTCCAGCCCCTCGAAAGCCTGGTGGAACGCATCATCCGTCCACTCCTGAATCTCGCCCGCTCGCCCAGGAAGCAAGGCCCCGATGCCATCGCCACCTTTATCACCTTCCCGACCATCTCCACCCTCACATCTTTGCTCCTCCATGTCTTCCTCCTCCTGGGTAAGTGGACAATTGCTGGGGGAGGGACCGTCCGACTTCTTGAGTTTCTTACCTCCAACGGCTGGAGGTTTTGTGAAAGGTTTTCTCTTGCTACTCTCTACCGTAACACCTTCCTTGGTCTGAGCAGCCGCCCTCTCCTCTGCCGTTTCCCTCAGCTTAACTACTTACTGCTGTGGAAGGATTAAGTTATACTCCAGAAGAATCGCATTTCTGATCAAGAAGGCAGATGATCTATATTTCCCGAGAATAGCTTCTATCTCAGCCGCCGTCTGAACCAGGCGGTCAGTCTCCACAATCGCAAAGCCACCTATCGCTAGCAAAAATGAGAAAGTATGAGAAGAAGCATCGCAATCGGAATAGAAATTATAAGTAAAAGCATCAACTTACATCCAGAAGTAAAGCGCCGAATTGAAACGGAGTCGTCCCTGACAAAGAACCACTCCTTCTTAAACATGCTGAATTTAGAATATAGATCCAAGACGCTTGAAGGTCACGGCTGACTCCAAGCTAATGTATGGGGACCCCTTCTTATAGCCCCTCAGATTATATAAGTACCGGATCTCCCGGTTGGAAGGAGCACGACCATACTTCCTCTGAAAAATGACGAAGAGGCTCACCAGTATAGCATAGGAGTTGGGTTGAAGCTGGAATGGGGCCACCTTGAGATATGTGAGGAAGCTGGTTACCCAAGCGTTAAGAGGCGGAATGGCACCACACATGCAGTGGTACCTACTGTAAGCAAAGTACCCTTCAGGAGGGTCGTACGGCATAACATCTCTCCCTGGCAACAGCATTCGCGCCCTGTCAATTCCGAAAGAACGAGAGATGACATCAAGCTGCTCCTCCTTGAGGGAGCTAGGAAAGCAATCGGGCGGGGAGTTCAAAAGCTCCTGAGGGCCGTACCCGTCCACTAGTGATCTCGGGGCCGATCCGTGATGTTCTGGATTCGGCTGAGCTGGGGGCACGGCAGAGGAACCTCCTTCACCCCCGGATTTCTTTTTGTCTGATCGAGTTTCCGCTTTACGAGACATTATCTGCAACACCGGAAAAACACATTGTTAGAGCAAGAGGATGTAAACAAATAAATGCAGAAGTTCATTCGGTATTATAGTATGGAGGTCCATTCGGTATTGTCATACGAGAGTTCATTCGGTGTTATAATGTGAAAGTTCATTCGGTATTATAGTATGGAGGTCCATTCGGTATTGTCATACGAGAGTTCATTCGATGTTATAATGTGAAAGTTCATTCGGTATTATAATCTAGAAGCACATTCGGTAGTACAGTACGAAGATTCATTCGGCAATTTTTCAGAAAGCTCGTTCGGCAATACAAGCACAAGTACATTCGGCTCCTCACCTGATTCGGCAGGGACTTTGATTCGGCAAAGGCTAGGAAATGGTTCGGCTGATAAAAAATGACGAGGGTGTATGGCCCCTATTTATAAACAAATGTTGGACACCGGACCAGTTGGATCGGCACCTAGGGGCCGAACGAAGCTATCCATAATACCCAACTTAAAACAAAGCACGCCATATACAGATATATGCCCTACTTTGGGGGGCAAATGTTGGGCGTGTTCTCACCCAGAAGACCTCGAGACCAAGGAGCTTAGCTCATCCGGCATTCTCGTTCTCCAGAGCCCATTCGGCAGGAACTCGTCCGGCATCCATGTCTCACAGAGCCTATTCGGCAGTCCCATGCAACTCCGAACCAACCTACTTCCATCTCCATACCGGACCATGCTTCCCACCGAACCATCCTCCTGCCGAACCAACCTACTTCCATCTCCACACCGGACCATGCTTCCCACCGAACCATCCTCCTGCCGAACCAACCTACTTCCATCTCCACACCGGACCATGCTTCCCACCGAACCATCCTCCTGCCGAACCAACCTACTTCCATCTCCACCATCCCACCACCGGTCCAAGCAACTACCGGTCCACTCTACACTCCAACCACCTCCGGACCAAGCGAGGCCGAACCAAGACGTACCAGGCCTGATCACATCAGCCCGGGCCCATCAGCGACTATACACATCCTGGACCCCTACCCCTAGCCTCACTCTATAAATAGAGGGGCAGGGGTACAGCAATGGGGACAAGTTTGAGAGCTCAAGCACGGAAGGAACTTTCAAACAACTTTCTTTTACTTGTATCAAAGCTTTGTACTTGTAATCAGAAGAAGAGAAGAGAAATAACATATAAAGTGGACGTAGGCACATTCTGGCTGAACCACTATAAATCTGCGTGTCTTTTTACAGTTTAGCCCTTGTTTTTTATATATTTGCATAAATCGCTCAAATCACTAAGAATAACATAAGATCTACTAAATCATACAACTTCGAGGTGTTTGTCCATTTTTTGTACAAACACATCCTCATTTAAGGATGCACCTTGAAAGGCCATGCAGTTTCACCTTTAAAAGGCTATGCAATCTCAGCCAAGTTTCTACACAGTTTCAACTAGCACATAACACCATGAAAGTTATGCAGCGTTAGCTCGAATTCTATAGAGTTTTGCCGATGCATCCTCATTCGAGGATATGCCATCAAAAGATGCACAGTTTCGATCCCTTGCATCCGTATCCGAGGATGCACCATGAAAGACTACATAGTTCAACCTTTAGATAGTGGCGCGGACTCAGCTTAGTGTCTGCGTAGTTTCAGCCAGCACATGATGTCATTAAAGTTACACGGAGTTAGCCTAAAAAATGTGGAGTTTCTTCCATGCATCGTCAAAGGGAACAAAGTTTCATTCTTGTGCATCCTCATTTGAAGATGTACCTCAAAGGCTACATAGTTTCACCTTCAAAGGCTACACAGTCTAAGTTAGGTGTCTACACAGTTTCAGCTAGCACATCACACCAACAAAGCTACGCAGCCTTAGCTCAATGTTTATTCTGTCAAAGGCTACGCAGCTTTAGTCCTGTGCATCCACTTCCGAGGACGACCTTTAAAGGTTGCGCAGTCTCATCCAAATATTACATAGTTTCTACCAGCGCATCCTTATATGAGGATGCACCGTCAAAGGCTGTGCAATTTCGGCATGTGCATCCTCATATGATAATGCATCTTAAAAGGCTACATAGTTTTGCCAAAAAGGCTATGCAATTTCAACCAGCGCATCACGCCATTAAAGCTACATTTACTTAGCCTAATTTCTGTCTAGTTTCAACCAGCGCATGGTTCTGCCAACGCATCCTCATCTGAGAATCTACCATCAAAGGCTACACAGTTTTTGTCCTATGGATCCTCATCTAAGAATGCTCCTTGGAAGGCTGAGCAATTTCAACTTCAAGGGATGTGCAGTCTTAGCCAAATGTTTGCGCAGTTTTAGCTAGCGCATCCTCATCCGAGAATTTGCCATCAAAAGCTATGTGGTTCTCTTTGGTACGGGCCCTACTTCTATGTTTGCTTATTAACTTAATTCAAGATCTAAGTTTTAAAATAAGCCTCTTCTGTTATCTCTGCTATATTAGCTTATTAACTTAATCCAAGATTTAAGCTTTAAAATAAGCCTCTTCTGTTATTCTGCTATATTTGCTTATTAACTTAATTCAAGATCTAAGTTTTAAAATAAGCCTCTTCTGTTATTTATGCTATATTTGCTTATTAACTTAATCCAAGATCTAAGTTTTAAAATAAGCCTCTTCTGTTATTTCTTTCTTTATGATCATAACCTATGTGTTATAATTGCTCTTGCAACTGTTACTCTTCTATTTTCTCCTTTTTAGTTATAACCACTTGTTATAATTATGCTTGCAAATATCTTAAATTTGCCTATTTCATTCCATCTCTATTTTATTTCAGTTTTTCTTATTTTACATTTGATTTCTGTAAATTTTGTGTTTTTATATTTTAATCCATATTAGCGAATTCTTCTCTTTTTATTATCTTATTCGTGTCAAAAAGGATTAAATCTCTATAAAAAGAAACTAACATCTACAAGCTAAATTCTAACTTCAAAACAGATGTAAATAAATGTAAATAACTATAAATAATTGAATAAAATAGACTGAAAATAACTTCTGAAATTTACTTAAAAATAACTTATATAAAAACTGTCTCAAAATTGTAGAAAAACTACAACTATTGAGAACCCTATTATTTTAAATTACTTAAAAACTAAAATAATTACAAAATACTCACCTGTGGTCCTTAGCTCTAATCAAGGGCCTTCCTGGATCTGCTACTAGGGTGTAGAATATTTTATTAAAAAGATATTCTCCATAAAAAAAATTTATTTAGGGTTCAGCCTTAGGCAATGGACCCAATTGGGAGAAAATCCGAATGAGAAAATAGCTAGGTCTAGGGTCTTATTTATAGTGTGACTTAGCGATCTCATGCCGTCAGATTTGAAGATTAAATCTGGTGCAACCACGTCATAGGCTCACTAGGAACCATCGGATGCAGCTAAGAACGCACGAGATTTGACGAAAATTGCAAAATAGGTTGTTCGGCTCATACCTGGACGAAATAACGTCTAGGAAATAAGGTGGGTCGACCTATGTATATTTGACCAAAACAAGGGTCGACCTAGGCCCTTGTTATATATATATATATATTTCGTTTTCTTTTGATTTCTTATTTCTTTCGTAACTTCTCCATACTAGCTCGGATTTCGACAAGTTATATATGGAAATTGATCAGAAAATCGGCACGGACCCAATGGTGCAAGTCCCGTGGCTCGATTCTGACAATTTCACATACTTATTTTATTGTCTAATTAATTCGTTAATCAGTTATTATGGCTCAAATTTTGGGTTGTTACATTCTCCTCTCCTTAAAGGATTTCGTCCCCGAAATCTCCAAGGACAGATGAATGAAATAAATATTTTCATCCAAATTCTACAATCACATATTCAACCATCAACCATTACATCCATTGTCCTTAAGCTTTCTAATGCAATTTATGATATATGCAATAGTGTAGTGCCAATGTTCCTAACTAATGCAAAAGATTAAGCAGTCTACTGATTCAGTCGACCTCCTTTTTATGCAATCATGTCCGTGCCATGTATCTAAATGAATGCAAGTTTCCTAATGATAACCGATAGTTCTACATGTGTGCTACAATCATAATCCAAATGCAATAATCATATGATAATTACTCATTATAGTAACTATGGAAATAAAAGTGCGGGTGCACACACATCCATATGCATATGCTTTAGGGACCTAGTTAGGCCTATCCCTAAGAGATAATAGTGCCTAGTTTATCTATATGCATCCATTAGCATCCACTAGTAAACACTTGCAACCTCTAGCGTCCAACATACATAACATGTTCTAGTAACATGTTTACATTCAGTTCTGCCATCCATAGGTTAAGTCCTAAGATCTACCCTCCCAAAGGATACTAAAGGAAAGAACCTATTCAAAACTAAAGATGGAAATAGGAAATTCAAGAAGTACCATCGAAAAGATGTGGTTAAGAGGTACGTATTTTCTCCTCAGCCTCACAGGTAGCGTACTCAATACTATCTCCTCACTGCACCTTAACCAATAGGACTTCTTTATTCCTAAGCTTCTTGATATCATGTCCAACGATCTTGGTAGGAATGCGACGAACCGATGCTTCTCTCTCCACTTCAACTTCCTCAAGTTGGCTAGGTTCCACTAACTCTGCTGAATCGTGCAAGCACTTCCTCAAGTGTGAAACATGAAAAACATCGTGAACTCCCGCGAGCCTCTCCGGTAGCTTTATCTGATACGCCATCTTCCCTATCTTTCCACAATGGGGAACGGTCCTACGAATATGTGAGCAAGTTTCCCACTTGATCCAAACCTCACTACTTTCCTTAGTGGAGAGACCTTAATGAAAACCAAATCTCCTACCTCAAACTCAATATCCTTTCTCCACTTATCTGCATAGGATTTATGTCTATCTTGGGCCGCCTTCATTCTTCTTCTAATCAAATCAATCTTTTCCGAAGTCTCTCTAACCATGTCGGGACCAAGTAGCAATCTTTCTGTAGACTCTAACCAACATAAAGACGACTTGCAAGGTCTTTCATAAAGGGCTTTAGAAGGAGCCATCCCAATGCTAGCTTGAAAACTATTGTTATATGCAAATTCTACTAAAGGAAGGTGCTCCTCCCAAGTTCCTACAAAATCAAGAATGCACATCCTCAACAAATCCTCGAGAACTCTATTAATTTTCTCTGTTTGGCCATCCGTTAGAGGATGATAGGTCATACTCAATCTATGCCGTGTACTTAAGCCTTTTGCAAGCTTCTCCGAAACTCGCTAGTAAAGATAGGGTCTTTGTCGCTCACTATGCTAGAGGGAACTCCATGAAGTCGGACTGTCTCATGAACGTATAAGGATGCCAAATAAGGTGTTGTCTTCTTACTCTTGATCGGAATGAAGTGGACGCTCTTAGTCAAACGATCTACAATCACCCAAATACTGGCATTCCCCTTCTTAGATCGGGGGTAAACCATCTATGAAGCCCATTGAAACACTATCCCACTTCCATTCGGGTACATCCAGTGGTTGAGGCAATCCTCCAGGCCTCTGCTGCTCCGCCTTAACTCTTTGGCACACAAGACACTTGGCCACAAACTCTGCTACATCCTTCTTCATGCCACTCCAATAAAAAACTCTCTTCATGTCCCTATGCATCTTATCACCGCCCGGATGAATAGTCATCTGAGAATGGTGTGCTTCTGCTAGAACTGCTCTCATCAAATCACCAGTGCGGGGGACACAAAGTTTTCCATCTCTCCTTAACCACCCTTTACTATCGACGTAATAGCGTTGGAGATGTCTAGAGACCTCTCCTCTGCTAATCCTATCTAGAATATGCACAAGCTCTGAATCCTCTTGCTGCCTTGAGCCAATCTGATCTATGAGGGTAGGCTTACCCTTAAATGTTGAAATCTTAGAAAAATCTCTAATAAACTTCTTATAATAACCAGCCAAACCTAGGAAGCTTCTAACTTCGGTAGCGTTCTTGGGGGCCTTCCAATCCTGTACTACTACTATCTTAGCGGAATCCATAGCTAAACTCTCTCTTGAGACTATATGCCCCAAGAAACACACCTCCTTATGCCAAAAGTAACACTTCAAGAACTTTGCTTTCAACCGATGAACTCGAAGTGTACGAAGAACCCCCTCAAGATGAATAGCATGCTCTTCCATACTTTTGGAAAACACCAAAATGTCATCCACAAACACTACAACAAACTTATTTAGGACATCTCGAAAAATATGGCTCATCAAATCTACAAAATAGGCTGGGGCATTGGTCAGCCCAAACGGCATAACCAACCACTCAAAGAATCCATCGGGTGTCCTAAATGCTATCTTATCGATGCTATCGTCAACGACCCTAAGCTAATGGAATCTAGTGGCTAAGTCAAGCTAAGAAAATACTTAAGAGCCACCAACTGATCGAAATGATCGTCTATCCTAGGAAGTGGGTAACGGTTCTTCTTTGTGAGCTTATTCAACTCTCCATAGTCTATACAATGTCGAAGGGAACCATCCGCCTTGGTAGCAAAGACGACTGGCGCTACCCACTTAGATATGCTTCGTCTGATGAAGCCTTTCTCTAATAGCACACCTATTTGTTTACTTAACTCCTTCCTCTCCCTAGGAGCCATATGTCTTACGGGCAATGCCACTGGCTTAGCATTGTCATTCAGATAGATCCTAAAGTCGATCTCTCTCTTAGGGGATAGTCCCCTAACCTCTTCAAAAACGTCTGGGAAATCTCTAACGATTGGAACTGAATATAACTCGCCTAGTGATGAATCAAGGAAATAAAGGAAGCTCAACATGACTGACCTCCGTGGGTCGTAGGAAACCTCAAGAGTCCGTATGCTACATGCCTCTAGTCTAACGACTCTCCTCTCGTAGTCCAATATCGCACCAAAAGTGGATAACCAGTCCATACCCAAAATCATCCCATATCCCGAAAATCCCAGTACATAGGCATCACAATCAAACTCTATGCCTAGTATAAAAATTTTCAAATCCCTACAAATCATGGATAAATGTGCCGATCCTCCTACGGGGTTTGAAACAACTATAGGGTCTACAACTAGAGAAATATCTAAATGCAAACAATCAACCAAGGAACTAGAAATGAAAGAATGCGATGCTCCAGAGTCAAAAAGAGTCCATATAGGAAAATCCGAAATAGAGATCAAACCTTCTACAGAGACTTTCCTACCTCGATCCGGTCCTCTACTAGAAGGTGCTGCATCCAAAGCATATACTTGCGCCATAGGTGCGCCTGCTCTCTGCCCCGTCCTCTTAGGACAAACTCTACTAAAGTGTCCAGGCTGTCCACAGTTGTAACACCTCACCTTCATTGTGTCCTTCTTACAGTCCTTTGTAAAATTCCCAACCAATCCACACTATGACATTTCTCTCCTTTCTTGATCTGTCCCTTTTGAGGTCCTCCTCCTTTCTTCTTATCCTTATCCTTCTTATTCATCCACCACTGCTTCTTAGAGTTTTCTGATTTAAGAACCTCCTTAACCTCTTCTTTCTTAGCTACATCTGACATGAGAGCCATTTCCACAAGTGATTCATACGTCGCTCCCATAGGTACATGTGTCAATGACAACCTTTGGAGGGGCTGGTTCAAACCCTTAGAAAATTTGGTGGCCTTCTTATGCGGTGTATTAACAAGCTCCATTCCGAACCGTGCTAACTCTTTAAATTGATTTATATACTCTTTCACCAAAAGACTCCCTTGCTTCAGACTAATGAACTTCTCCAACTACATGCTTTCCTCGGCTTGTGACAAGAACTTTCTCTCAAACCTTTTCCGAAATCCAAACCAACCAATGTCTCTACCCTCTATCTCTAAAATCTCCCACCAGTAAGAAGCTTCTCCCTTCAGCTACCAAGATGCAAGCTAAACTCTCTATTGGTCCTCCAATCCTAACAGCCCGAATATCTGCTCTGTATTCCTCAACCAAGTTCATGCCTCTATGAAATCCTCCATGCCAGAAAACGTTCTGCCTCCTAGATTAGCGAAGTCCTTACATAGCATAGAAAAATTGGCTACTGCAGGTGGATTAATGGGATCTCCACCAGCTGGTGATGTATTGGGTGCTTGCCCTTGCACCTATGGTGCCATAGCTTGGAGGTATCTACGGAACCAGGAAGCGACTTGGACACCCTCTAGAAGATTTGGGGTGTCCGCCATTCTATGCAAAGAAAAGAAAATGTAGGCTCGAAAGAATCGAAGGAAGGTTGAACTGGACTTTGAGGGAATTTTTATAAAAACACACTTATACTTGAAAACCATTTCTATAATAAGCGTTTCTTTCTGAAAAATAATTTTAAAGATCTATTACTTTTGAAAAATACTTTACTTTTAAAACAATTTTATAGGAATCCTGTAACCTTAGGCTCTGATGCCAGATGAACCACCCCACACCCTTTAGTATTCCCAAAAAGGGCACACCGAAGGATATCGTGCATTATAGGTATAACTAAAGCATCACAGAGATTAAGATTCATAAGGCAAATAAGTAAAAACAGCGGAAACATTTAAATAATAACTTATCATTCAAAAATAAACTTCATTTCAAAATAAGTCATAAAAACATGTCTAATGAAAATACATCTCAGTCTCACATAATCAGAGTACAAAAGTAACAATAATAATAGTAATCCCTCTTATAAGTGCAAGTCCATCATAAGTCAAATGAAAAGAAGATGAAAAGCAGAAAAATATATCTGAAATGAGAAAACTCCGAGAATGGATCTGTAAGGAACCTGAATCAACTCAACTCTGCTGGCCTATAGGGGAAAAGGGGGAAAATAGAGGAGTGGGTCAAACAATAAGTCTGGTGAGTGAAAGTAATCACTAGAATTTCTAAGCAAGATAAATATAATAGACTAAGCAATATTTCTAGCTTGAAAGGATATACAGAAAAGATAAAACTGGCATAAAATACTGTTTCTGATTCTGTTTGACTAATTGTTTTGATTGTTTGATTGTGATTGTTTGAAATTGTCTTAAATTGTTGTGATTGGGTTGAAACCCTAATCCTATCTCAACTGGTAACTTGATTAGGCTGAAATCCTAATTCTACCATTTGATTGGCCCATTCTATCTCCGTTGTGCCACTATGAACCAATCCGGTTGGTCACAACAAAAGACGCCTCTTTATCACGTAGGACGCAGTAGTGAATTATTTACTCTAATCGATGACGCATGCTTGGTCATCGCTGGTACACACTAACTGTCGCCCCCTATTTGACCCTTTATTTACCATAATCAGCATAAGCATGGCTAGCCTCATCTAACTGTTGTGAGACCATCAGTCCTAAACTTGAAAGGGAATGCTGCCCAACCTCACCTAACTGTTCTGAGACCATCAGTCCTAGATCTGAAAGGGAATGCTACCGGCACTGGTCCTAACAAATAATCTTCTAGTTTTGCGCCCCTTGCCCAAATCCTTAGATTTAAGCCTCTATCCATTGGCCACTTATTTACCCTAATCAGCATAAGCGTGTCCCAGCCTCACCTATCTGTTGTGAGACCATCAGTCCTAGATCTGAAAGGGAATGTTGCTGGTACGGGCCCTACTTCTATGTTTGCTTATTAACTTAAATCCAAGATCTAAGTTTTAAAATAAGCCTCTTCTGTTATCTCTACTATATTTTCTTATTAACTTAACCAAGATCTAAGTTTTGAAATAAGTCTCTTCTGTTATTTCTGCTATATTTGCTTATTAACTTAATCCGAGATCTAAGTTTTGAAATAAGTCTCTTCTGTTATTTATGCTATATTTGCTTATTCACTTAATCCAAGATCTAAGTTTTAAGATAAGCCTCTTCTGTTATTTCTGCTATATTTGCTTATTAACTTAATCCAAGATCTAAGTTTTAAAATAAGCCTCTTTTGTTATTTCTTTCTTTTTGATCATAACCTATGTGTTATAATTGTTCTTGCAACTGTTACCCTTCCATTTTCTCTTTTTTAGTTTTAACCACTTGTTATAATTATTCTTGCAAATATCTTAAATTTTCCTATTTTAGTCCATCTATATTTTATTTCAGTTTTTCTTATTTTACATCTGATTTTTGTAAATTTTGTGTTTTTCTATTTTAATCCATATTAGTGAATTCTTCTCTTTTTATTATCTTATTCACGTCAAAAAGGATTAAATCTCTATAAAAAGAAACTAACATCTACAGGCTAAATTCTAACTTTAAAACAGATGTAAATAAATGTAAATAACTGTAAATAACTGAATAAAATAGCTGAATAAAATAGACTGAAAAGAACTTCTAAAATTTACTTAAAATATAACTTATATAAAACTGTCTCAAGTAGAAAAACTACAACTATTGAGAACCCTATTATTTTAAATTACTTAAAAATCTAAAATAATTACAAAACACTCACTTGTGGTCCTTAGCTCTAATCATGGGCCTTCCTGTATCCGCTACTAGGGTGTAGAATATTTTTATTAAAAAGATCTTCTCCCCAGAAAAATTTTCTATTTAGGGTTCAACCTCAGGCAATGAACCCAATTGGGAGAAAATCCGAATGAGAAAAATAGCTACGTCTAGGGTCTTATTTATAGTGTGACTTAGGGATCTCAAGCCGTCGGATTTGAAGATTGAATCTGGTGCAACCATGTCATAGGCTCACTAGGAACCGTCGGATGCAGCTAAGAACGCACGAGATTTGACGAAAATTGCAAAATAAGTTGTTCCGCTCATACCTGGATGAAATAACGTCTAGGAAATAAGGCGGGTTGACCTAACCTATAGGCGGGTCGACCTATGTATATTGGGGGTCGACCTACAAGTCAACCTGACCAAAACAAGGGTCGACCTAGGCCCTTGTTATATATATATATTCATTTTCTTTTGATTTCTTTTTTCTTTCGTAACTTCTCCATACTAGCTTGGATCTCGACAATTTATACATGGAAATTGATCAGAAAATCATCACGGACCTAATCGTGCAACTCTCGTAGCTCAATTCTGACAATTTCACAAATTTATTTTATTGTCTAATTAATTCATTAATTATTATAGCTCAAATTTGGGTTGTTACATTTGTGATGAATGCGTGTTCTGCGTTATTGGTTTTTATTTAGATGATGATTAAAGTATGTGTATAATATAATTTAAATGGGATTAGAAAAGTAAAATACATATACTTAGTTAATTTAATGCATACCAATAATTAAATGGATGAATGAAGTATTTTGGTTGCTAAAAATAGATGAGCTAAGTGAATGTATGGTTTCAAAATATAAATATTTTCATGTAAGAAAATATAAGGTTTAATAAGGAAATTTGTTTATGAAAATTATTTTATAGATTAACTAAAAAGATTAAGAATTTATTTCCAACGTTGAATTGTCTATTGAGTGATTAAGAATCTCGGTCGATGCGGGTGGGCATGGATCGAAAGGGATTTCCTAAACACTTAAACGAGACTTTAAGACATGGTAAAAATCTAAATTTATTTTTATGTAGCAGTATATGTTATTTTATAAGGCACTATTATTTAAGGAAGATGTTTACCTATGTTTAAAATATTTAAAGAACAAATTTGCTTATCAAGAGGAGCATTTGTTAATCCTATAACTTGTTTAAATTTCTTTTGAGAAGTTAGTAACAAAAATTTAATTTTCATAATCTTTGGCTTTCTGGAAATAAGACTTTGAAGTAAACAGCTTAGTTTAAGAATTAAAATTAAGAAGACTTGTAGTTAAAATTTTAATTTGGGATAAATTAAAAGTTTCAAGTAAAATAATTGTTGAAAGTTACTTTAAAAAGCACTGAAGTAAAAATGCCATATCTTTTGATTGACAAATCCATTTGTATTGAATCTTTTTGGAGAAGATAGATAATACCATAGGAAGAACTTTTGTCTTGATCATTTTTCCAGATTTTGAAATTTTCTGGGTCAAATTCATGTTTAAAATAGAGCTATAAACTCTGTCATGTCAAAATTTCCTAAGCTGGATCCTGAATTTGTTTTAATCATAACTTTTGAACCATCAATCCAATTTTAGTAAACTTATGCTTTCTAGAAAGCTATAATAGTAAGGAAAAACTTTTATTTTATAAGTTTAGTTAAATTATGATTGTAGTTAACTAAAAAACACTAATTTGTTTAAAGGATATAAAAAATAGAAGAGTTTTCAGTTTGCAAATAATAGTTGAGCATGCATGTTATTTTCTTAAATTAAGCTGAAAACGAGATTTAAGCAATATTTTTCAACTTTATTTCAGGTTTTTAATACAAAATTTTGATAAGAAATGCATTGTATTTAGAAGAATAGCGTGGTTGTTTATGTACTTGGATGATTTTTGTATGACGTGTGATGGTTGAACTTTAAATTTTGATGAAGAAGTATCACTAAAATTTCAAATGCGTTATAGACTTTCTCGAATATGAAATTGCGAGGAAACAATTTCTTTAAGGGGGAAGTCTGTAACAACCCTGAATTTTAGATGTTTAATTAAAAATAAAGCAATGATTTCAATTGTAAATTTAAATAAAAAAAATTCATTTAATTAATGATAAATGAAGTTTTCAGAATGCAAATTCTAAAGTTAGATAATATAGGAGAGTTAGTATATGAAGTGAATCTTTTGAGTTTATAGATAGATTCATATTATAAAAGAATTAGTGAAAATGAAATATTTTAGAAAAGAAAATTTGGGGAATAATAAACTATGTCTAATAGAAGAATTTTAGAACTAATATATATGATGTAAATATTCTCACTTTTATTTATCCTATGGCTTAATTAATTAATTAGACATTTGAGAAATGGTTTTATATCTTTTATTTTGTTAATCAAAGATGATTTAAAATTTATAAAATCCTTTTTAAAAATAAATAAAGGTTCATAATTTAAAACTATCTAAGAAGCATGTTTTTAATTACTTTAATTTTTTTTTTAAATACTTAGTATTTGGTTCGTAAATCCATTTAATGGTAAGAATACATGAAATAAGCATTTATTTCATTTTTTGATTGTAATTAGATTCTTATGGCCCAAAATCCATTAAGCCATATTGAGATGAGAAGAATTTCTCAAATACTGACTATTGTACGTTAGTTTCTTATTCTCATCTTGTTTACAGTAAGAAACTAAACTCAGCACTCTTTCTCTTTAAAACCTAAATTCCAAATCCTCTTAATTCAACCTAGTTTATCTTGCAATTATATTATTTTAAAGCAATTATATTATTTTAAAGCAATTAATTCAGCTAAAAGAATCAAACCCTATTCTCCTTCTAATTAGTAATCTTTATTTCAGTTTATAGTTAGTAAATTTTGTTTCCCTTTGTTATGTTTTTGAAACAATTTTAGTGTTTTCTAAAGAAGCAAAATCGAAACTAGCTACTATAATAATCTCTGTCAAATCCAAGAAGAAAGGTGAGTTGGATCTCACAACTATTTATATATTCTTATTGGATGCATGTGGTTGTTTGGATGAATCTAGTGTTGATATGATCACAATTCTTTAGTTGATTTCATGTTCAGCCATGTTACTTTCTGTTTTAATGAAACCCTTAATATATAATCATTTGAATCATTATTATGCTGATGGATATAGGCTTGCATGTCGCGAAATATAATGCCATAGGCGATAGAAGCATCCACCATCGAAAAACCCCCCGCCGACGGACCACTGGAAGGCACGAAAATTGCCCGGGGCTTCACCCAGGCGACGCCACCGGTGGACCGGTTCTAAGTAACCAGTGCACTGGTTATGCACCTGGGCAGAGCCCAAGGTGATGTTTGTGTGCCTCCCAATTGCCCGTTTCGACCGCCGTTTGCCCGATTGGTCTTTGATGTCTTGTGTTCTATTTCTAATGCCTAGTTTGTGATGATTTGGATGCATGTTCTCAAGTTTAAATTATTGAATTGATCAATTCATTTTGATGATATAATGCCATAGAAATACAACTATGGTTACATGAAGATACACTCACATTTTATCACACATTTCTAAGCTAGTGCTTTCTAAAGAAGTATTTCTAATCCAAACATTTTCCAAATTATTTCAAGTATGAATATACTTTCTATAAAGGATATTTGGAATAAATATATATATATATAATATATTTAACTATAATATCAATGATTTGGAATTGGTGTAGAACAATGTTTTAAAAGTTGTATTTATAAATATTGATGTATAGATTTATAAAGGTTTCTATTGTATATATTCTAGTTTATAAAATGATAGTTTCAAGAAGGATTTCAAAATAAATTATCTTCATAAAATTGCACGACTTCGATCGAATGAGGAATTGATTTAAACGGTTTAGTAAAACGAGTGGTATGAAACGCTCGCATTTGTTTTACTAGCTAATTCTTGGACTTTCTTGGATGAACATTTATTTTGCATGAGTGGGATTTTACAATCACTTAGTAAACAATTAAGTAACGCAAGGTGCTTATAAGACATTGCGCAATACTTACCTATTTACTAACTGGAAGCATATCACACTTATCGAGTGAAGTTTACTAACTTATAGTAAAATTAGAGTAAACCCAAGTGGTTATGGGATATACGGTCGTTACTTAAAGAATTACTTATAGAAAGTATATAACTCTTATTTCGTCGAGTCCTAGGCTTGTCCTTTGATCCGTTTATGTAGATTTTTTGGGTTTTAGGGCCCATTCGGTGTTACTCGTTCACAAATGAGTTATTACTTGCGATGTTCTTGTAATTGTATTGACATGCGAAGTGTTTGTCTATTAAGCTAGCTATTGACGACGACAAGTGACTTGCTCATACTTGGTGTTGACTTGCGATGCGCTTGTCTTATAACCAACTGGCGAAGTGCTTGTTTAATCACATGTCAAGCGCATGACGATGATTAGTGACTTGCGAAGTGCTTGTCTTTTGTTTGCATTTATAGTTGTGAATTCCTATGCTCTTATTTTAATGGTTGATATCGCTTCGATGTTTTGTTTGAATAAGCATAGCTTAACCTTAAGTCATGAAGTTTTATATGAAGTATTAGTGTACTAATAAAGTGCAATTTATGAATTTTTATCCTTGATGTGTATACAAGTGCATTAATATTATTATGGATTCACCTTTTATGATAATTAGAGATAGTTTGACCCATTTATTTTATGATACTTGGGTCACATCGAGACTTGACAAGTGGAGGGACCCTTGGCTTTGGACGTATGCTAGCTTAAATAGGAGTTTATGCTAGTTATCGATATATGTCATTAGTCAATTTTGAGATGTTGTTTTATGTATATATGTATCTTGTTTGAGATGTAGACTCATTTTGTATTTTTGGGCATCCTTAGTTTATGTATATATGTATATATGAGTCTAAACCTCTTTTTTGTTGACTCGCTTTATGTTATATGATATATCCTTTATTATATATATCGATGCGATCTGTGATTCTATGTCTGTGATGTTTTATATTGTTTTAAATCATAACCATTGTATTATTGTTTTGCGCATGGATCATATACGTTGAATATCTCTTTCCAAAAAGAATAAATTTTTGTATTCAACGTATTCGATACTCACCCAAAGCAATATTACGGATGGTCGGCCGTAAAAAGCCTTATTCTCCACATTAGTAGACTAATATTACTTATTAATATCCTTTGTTAATGAGGACATAAAGGTGGGACATTACATATAGGATTGCAACTTCCTACATGCGTAAGCTATTACTTTGTCACTTTGCATCAATATTGCCCTTAACCTTGAACCTGAAGCATTAGTATACAAAATCATATTTCTATTACCTTCGGGTATAACCAAGACATGGGCATTCATCGTCGAAGCTTCAACTCTCAAAATGACATCTCACGCTCCTTTTTCAAACCATACTTCTCATCCTTGTGAGTAAGTCTCATCATTGGCGCTACTATACGAGAGAAGTCCTAAATGTATCCGATAATAACCTGCTAATCCTAAGAAATTACGAGCCTTCATAACAATCTTGAGTCTTTTCCTCACCGCCTCAACTTTCGAAGGGTCCACGGCTAAAACCCTTCCGAAATTACATGGCCTAGGAACTTAATTTCCTTTCTCCAAAAATGACATTTAGGAAATTTTGCCTTTAAGTTATGTTGTCGCAATGTCTCCAACACAAGCCTTAGGTGAATCTTATGATCTCTCCCGTCTTTTAAGTAAAAAATGCCATTTAAGAACACCACCATGTATCAGTCTAAATAATCTTGAAAGATCTGATTCATCAAGTCCGTAAAGAACACAGGTGCATTAATTAATCCAAATAGTATTACTAACCACTCACAGGAACCATACCTCATTCTAAAAGCAGACAAAGGTGCACTTTCCTCCATTATTATTAGTTAATGAAACCCCAAAGTCAAATCCAGATACAAGAATATCTTAGCCTCATTCAACTAATCAAAATCATAAATCCTCGGTAAGGGATATCTACTCACCATAGTTATCTCGTTCAACTTCCAATAGTCAATGCCTAGTCTCAATAAGCCACTGGACTGCTTCGCGAACACAGTCAAATCTTTACCTGCTAAGAAACTTGCCCTTACAAAACTCTTGCTTTTCAACTCTACAAGTTGCTTCTTCCACTCCTTCATCTCCTTGGTGGCATTCTTCTAGGGTGTCGGTTAAATAACTTGGCTACCGACATTAACTCAATAAGGAACTCGACAACTATCGAGGGTGGCAATCCTAAAATTGGTTCAAACACATTAAGGAGGTTTCTTCGATCCTTCTTCCTTCAAGGTTAGAACAAATAATGCACCTTTGCACCTAGGTTTAGGCTTTTTCGAAACTTCAAGTACTCTTGCACTTCGATTTGGGTGACCTAAAATCCGATCGGCATAATATATTCTGGCTCCATAAAGCTCCAATCAATCTGTCCCTAAAATAACTCCAAAGCCTATGAAGTCAAACATGTAAGGATAACATAAAAAATTACACCCAACTAATTCAATCTCTAGGTTAGTGCATAAATACGAGAGTTACATATTCCTTTATCAGATTTTACTAACGTATGAAAGTGACTAAATAGGTAACCACTAACCCAGGTCTATCAACCAAGTCTTTAGCTATAAATAAATGTATAGCATCGGTATCAAACGATACTCTAACTAAAATACCAAAAATCAAAGACATACCTTCAAGAATAACATCCTTGTCCTTCTCCTCGGCAAACCATCCCCCTTTCAGCCCTTCCAAAACATACACCCTTACTTTCACTCTATATAATCTTTCCTTTAATAGGCAGGCTTATCATAGTTAAAGCACTTGACCTTCTCCACTCCAGTCGGTTTCGGACAATTGGATGCATAGTGCCCCCACCTATCCATAATTATAGCAGGCAACTTCAAAAAAATCTTTCCTTGCTCCTCCCCCTTGAGCCTTTCCATTCTGTTGTTGGCCTTTCTCCCCCATCTGATATCGGGTAAACCTCTTATTTGCACCATCTTATGCTTCTTCTTATCCCTCCTCTCCACTCGTTACACTTATTATACCTTTAGATTATGTATACAAAAAAACTCTAAAGAAGAAGCTAAATATGCCATCATCTTATGATACAAACCTTGCTTCAAGCTCCGAATGAGCTTCCCATTTTTCTTCGGCGATGTATTAATATTCTCCTAACCATACTTAGCCAAAGCATGAAATTTTTGAATGATCTCCTCAATGGAAATATCCCCCTGCTTCGAATCAATAAACTAACAAAGTAACACACTTCGCTTGGACTCAGAAACGAATCGAGCCTTGAACCTTTCCTTAAACTAGTTCGAAGTGATCTCCTCTTCGTGGGTCTCACTAGTTATTATCTCCCACCAATCCATAGAATCTTCATGCAACTACCCCAAAAGAAATCTTCTCGTTTGCTCATCATTGAATTCAATACTTATGGTTGGCTCCTTTCCAATGAACGTCTTACCTCTAAAATTCTGATTGTTTTGGATCATCTTTAAGAAGTCTTCCCTTGCCACAGGCCTTGGCTCAATAACATCCTATATATTCTCTCTTGTAATTTGCAACATAAAGTTTCAAAATAAAGCATTCACATCCATACCAACACATTTGCAGGTGGATCGGTTTCTTTTTCAATTACT
This sequence comes from Allium fistulosum, assembly GCA_030737815.1. Taxonomy (NCBI): domain Eukaryota; kingdom Viridiplantae; phylum Streptophyta; class Magnoliopsida; order Asparagales; family Amaryllidaceae; genus Allium; species Allium fistulosum. The sequence continues at coordinate 1,138,607,899 of CM060904.1, forward strand.
CATAGCACTTTGCCTTCATTTCTACCATTAGTTTGAGTGCTTTTGGCCTCTCTCCTTACATTTTCTCCTCCTCCTATTGTAATCCTTCCACTTCTCATTTCCATTCTTGCTTTTTTGTTAAGAAACTTCATTGGAAACTTAAAGAAAGAGAGCGAAACAACAATAAAGGTTAGATATCTACATGTGTGTGCATATATATAGCAAAATACAAGTATGTTATATAATAGCACATACCCTCCGTAAGGTGTTTGCTTTATACTATGTACTTAACTACATCTAGCTCTATTTTAATGAAATGTCCCCTAACCTAAGCTTTAATTCCAATCTGTAACATCGCCTATCCTTAAACCCAAAAATGAAACTCCAACGTGTTGCAATCACCTTGGCATATCTTTCGACGACAGAATGAGATGGTATTTTTTTAGCTTTAAGCAAACAAAGCAACTAAATACATTCCATATAGATAAATGTCATAATAGTTTTGATATAATTGTTTTTGCATTTCATTAACCTAAAAAATGCCCATGAAGGGATCAAATATAAATAGAATATAGATAATAGTATCATGCCCAACATATGAAGATGCTAACATGAACACACATATAGTGAAAACAAAACAACTTCTATTATTTTACTAAGTCTACTTCTTGATCTTCAAAATGCTTTAATTGATTTTCTAAAAAAACCTATCTATTCCCATAAACTCAGCATATTCGAACTAGCATCCGTGAATTCATGGGGAATGCAATAATAAAAACATATGTCATACACAAAGTATGGTATGGTTAATCCTTACCCTAAACATAACATATATCGAGGACACACCGCTAAAACAAGGAATGGGTTTCCACTCACTATTGAATAATATTAATCCATCATAGCAAATAAAATGGTCTATATATGTGAGTCTTAATCATAAGAAATTATTTCATGCATAAGTGTGACGTACACTTGTAGCTATACCGTGACTAAGTCTTCATAGTCAATTCATCTAGTTTGCCCCTAGGCCTTCTCTAGTTCCTTATTATTATTAAGGTAATTATACTTTTGGCTGCCATAAAGGCCTTGTACCTTTTTCATATCTAAATGTCTTGCTTATTTTACTTTTGGTTTCCACTAAGGCGTTATGATCCTTTCTTTCATATATCATGTGTTATGATCCTTTCTTTCATATATTATGTTTAGTTAGACGTTGGCTTGCCATTAAGGCCTTACACCCACTATTGAATGTTATGTCATCGATCTTTTAGTTGTCACAAAGGCATTGCAACAACATTTTCAAATAAGTACATATTTAGACATTGAGTTGCCATATTGGCTTTACACTACACCACCGAATGTAATGTCATAATTGGACATTAGGTTGCCACAAAGGCCTTACAGCTTGTTACCGAAAGCGATGTCACTTTGGACATTGGGCTACTAAAAATGCGTTATGCCACATTACTGATTACAATGTCGGTTTTGGACATTGGGTTTCCATGAAGGTCTACACCTCATCCATCAGAATCATTGTCTTACTTATACTCTAGGTTGCTGTAACATCCCATATCTGGAGGCCCAATGGTAAGTGCTACTGATGCTGTAGTCATCCATAGTATTAACTTCTGGTGACCAAATACGGTAATGTTGATGGCATCCATAATATCAGAAGAACTTGAATATAAAATAAAATCACAAATTCCAAAAATAAATTTTACCGATTACATTTAAAAACAACATTTCATATCCAAGTTACATAATCCCAAACCTTTCCCAGGTTCAGATCAAATATAATTATTACATAAATACGCCAAGAGCGACATATGAAGATGCTCCCTTGGTTGACTAGAGTACAAAATAGACAACTGTCTTAATACGTCACAACGAAATAAAATATCAACACCTAATTAGCTAACTTTAGCCTCCTACATGTCTTCGGAAGCTTTATTCATTCACCTACTAAAACCTATAAACCCAAACTCTCAATCTACTCAAATCAATTTTGATCACCCGAGAGTTCAAGGGAAAAACATAAACTTCGTGTCAGACGTAAAGCCCGGTGTGAATAATACTATTACATCTCGGTTTACTGATATTAAGTGAGACCACGCCGCTTAGCGGAATGGATTTCTGCTCACTAATATCCCTTTAAAACATATCATTTTGCAAATCAAAATCCTGCAACCCAACTGGTTAATCAAACTGATTATATCAATAATAGCAAATACCATATATTGCTTAAAACAAGTAATAAATGGACCAGCTGTTCGAACAAAATGTAGTTTTGTTTGGCTAACTACTAACCTTTGGCTGACTCAGGCCTACCAGAAAAACTAAACAAATTATCTAACACCTATTAGACATACTTCTGGATGGTCTGTCCTTAACTTACTTCTCCAAGGGTCACCTAATCCTAATGGTTTTGCGGGCTCACCAATAACCTATCTTCTTCTATGTACGTATATTATTTTCTGTGTGTAATCATCATTTAAGTCTTACCTATGACTAAGCCCTACACAATGGAATTTTGGACTAAAATTAGCTTGGGGCTAAAGCTAATGTATAGGGCGCGACCTTACACCAGTCTCATCTGGTATACAAATATCCGAGTCATTTTACTTAGGGTTAACTACCCTTTTAATTTTCCTTAAAAACCTTTTCAAAATGATTTAATCTCTTTAAATCATTAAATTGATTTAATCCCTTTAAATCATACTTGAATAAGGAAAACATAACATTTGCTTTATGCAAGTCTCTTTGCCATGATATATGCTTTACTCAAAACATTGTTGATGAAAACATTCGAAACCTTTGTTTAAACCTTTAAACAATTCTCTTTCGAAACCATTGAAAATACCCCTTTCGAAACCATTGAAAGTACCCCTTTCGATACAAGTAAACCACTTTACTTTATAACCTTAGGCCGAAAGGCCAAAACATACCTTTCGAAACAATTGATAATAGTCCTTTCAAAAACATTGAAAACATTTCTTTCGAAAGCTTTGTAAACCTTAGACATCCCCTTTTAAAACACTTTAAATATGCCTTTCAAAAACATTGGAAACCTTCCATTTAAAGATTAAGGTAAACCTTTCGAAACCATTGGGGAATTACCCCTTCAAAATCTTTTACATATACCTTTCGAAAATACTGGGGAACCTCCCCTTCGAAACCTTTATTAGTCACCTTTCGAAGGCATTAAAGTATACTACTTAAAACAAACCTTTCGAAAGCATTGGGTTCAAGTTAAAACATGTGGGAAACCTTTCGAAACCTTTTGGTTTAACCTTCATAATATCAAAAGGAATCTTAGACAACTAAGTCAAAAGCAATCTCTTTCGAAACCAATTTCCTAAGTAAAAAAGTGGATGGTGTCAAAACCTATCCGTTCGAAAGTAGTGGAGAAGCGGCTCTAATTTTTAAAATAAAGGGACCCTTTTGAAACTAATCTGGGTCGAAAGGAAAAAGGCGGCAGCAAGTGTTTCGACCTTATAAAAAACAATTACTTTAAAACAAAGGCGCAACCTCAGTCGAAAGCATTCTTTCTTTAAAACCATTGACCAAGTCGAAAGTTATTTTATTCGAAACCATTCTTTTCAAAAGCAAAGCAGGTGCATTTCCATTTAAAAGACATAAAAAGCCTCGACCCCTTCGGAACCCCTTGTTTCGACCCTATACCTTTCACCTATGTCCAATTCACTATGCACCAAGTCTTTAATACCATCAGGTTGGCGATGGAGATACTAAGTCGAAAGGTGGTTGCCGAAGATGGTAAAGCATCAGAACTTTATAAAATCTAATTTTTAACTAAAAAAGGTAATTCTTTCCAACTAACTTGCTTATTTGTCATCTTATAATTGGTTGCCTTAACTTTTCAAAATCTCTTCTGAAAGGTGCTGCCGAATTTCAGAGAATAATATTTTAAAACATTTGCAAATAGCCCGTTCTCCTTTTATAAACATATAAGACACTTAAGTCCCATACCTTAAATAATTTTATATATTTATTAAAACACTTAGGAAAATTCTATAAAAATTCTGATAAATCAATTTTAATATGTTTTCTAACTTATTTAAATTTCTGACCCAAAACATATATATAACTGCCGTAATTAATTTTAAACCCAAATATCCATTTTCTTCATTAGAAAAGTAATAATAAATCCACACTAATTTAAAAAATTATAAAACATGAAACCCATCTCTAAAATGTCATTTCTGACCATATACTAAAATCGCAAGGCATTTGGATGTCATTTGATAGGTTTTTCAATCCAAAACATGTCATAAAATCAATATGAATAAGCATAATTCATCAACAAACATATATATATCTAATTATCATTCAAAACATGGCAATATACTTTACAAAATTATTCGGGTCTAATCTTAGAAACCGAAAACGCCAAAATATGACATGTAACATATTACTCACCTTTAGCTTTGTTGTTAAGGATTTGAGATGATCTTGAATTAAGTTGATTAAGCTTTTCCTCTTGATTTAGCTTTTCTTCCCCTTACTCTTCTTTGATGGTAGCCGGCTACTAGGTTTAGTGTTTTAGATCATGAACGTGAGAAATGTTATGGTATGAAGGGTTTAGGGTATAATAATGTAGCTTATTCCTATATTACCATTATCTAATTTCCCTCTCCTATTTCATTTTAAACCCATTTAATTCATTACTTAACTAGGCACGGCTACCCTTTATTTATTCAAATCTCAATCCCTTAACCATTTAATCTTTACATTATTCTATTTAATTTAGCTAATTAAATATTCTGAATAATGTTATCTAAAATTAGGGGTGTTACAGTTGCCACTATATTAACCGGGTGAAACGGGTAGATTTTGATTTTTTTTCTATTTTGGATATATTAGACCTATGAAGTGAAAAGTGGATTTCAGGTCCAGTTTAAAATATTTTAAATGAAATCTTTATTCTGTTTTATTTGTTTACAAAAGATTTTTTAAGTGTATCAAATACATTATTGTGTAAAGTGCACGTGCTACAGATATAAAGTGTAAATGGCTAATATGACCGTATGTAGGTATTAGGATTTATATCGTAACAGACTCATTTGTCCCTTTGTATATGCCTTCATTATCCGCAGTTTATATTTAAAATATATGTATATAATAAAGTAATGGCTTAAAATTAAGTTATATAGATTCATACAAAAGTCCATTTTATAAAACATGTGTTAAAATAATATACATATACACACGTCCATATATAAATAATTGTAAGCTTTGTTTTGATATTTAAGACAAAATATGAGTGCAAAGATTGCAATCTAATATCTACATATATAAATATAGAGTTAACAAATTCAACCTCTAACTTAGGAAGGAATAAATAATCTAAGATTAAATATAAAAGTCAACTTACGGATTTTTAAGTTGAAATAACTTTTATGCTTATGTAGCCAAACAAATTATATTCAAACAACAACCACGTAACACATGTATTCATATTAAAGATGAATTAAAGTTGTTTTCATTTAGAATTTATTAAAAATTAAACACAATTACTTTCAATCAAAATTGTTTAAATAACCTTGTAACATATATACACACACATATACATACATACACACACACACACACACACACACATATATATATATGTATGTATATGTGTGTGTATTTGTTACATGGTTATTTAAACAATTTTGATTGAAAGTAATTTTGTTTAATTTTTAATAAATTTTGATGCTTTCAATCAAAATTGTTTAAATAACCATGTAACATATATATATATATATATCATACATACATACATACATACATGTTTATATATAATTAAAAGGAATCAAAATGATTCCAAAACAACAACAAAATGGATCGAACAACTTAGACACGTATAAATTTGTTATAAAAGGTTCATAATCAAACTATACCAAAAGTACAAACAAATATACATATGAGATGAAGAATCTAAATTATATTAACATATGGACCATATAATTAATTAAGGAATAGTGCAAAAGGTGATCCAAATTAAATAGACATGATTAACAATTAATTAACGAAGGTGCGGTAAAAAGGGATATGAATTATATTATAAAATGAATGTATATAAAAATTTGGCATGAAGCAAAGGATTCAAACTTTGTGAACATGATTAATATATTTGAACAAATAAAATTATAAATCACCTTAGGATTTGGCTAAAAAGTTGAACCTTGAATGAAGAACAAAACTCCTAGATTCAACTAATCCGACCTCGGTATTTTGTAGGAATCAAGACACAACAACCAACTTTTATTTTGATTTTATTCTGTTTTGACCTTGGAATTTTTTTAAGCCCTAGAGACCACTAACTTCTGGCTAAATAGAGATGGAGGAAGAGAGAAAATGACTAATTGATGAAATATTTAAAGGAGGCAATAAATGTAACTAAAGGCTACGGATGATTCGCTTTTCTTTACTTATTCATTAGCCTTTTCTATTTTAATTGAAAATGCTTCCTTCCCCCACCATCCTTGGCCAACCATAGCATGATATAAAATAGGCTTAAAATTTTCCAAACCCATTTACCATTTATTCCACTTAAATCAAATTTAAATATTCTTCTGATATCATATATCGATACCTGTATGCATAACATTTTATATATACACATTATATTAAATGCTAATGATATTCAAACATTAAATAAACTTCTCGATTAATATTTCATAAATATTAACCAATTTGATTAATTTATGATGATTATAAATTAATTAAATCGTGTGGTTTTATTCAGAGCAATCATAATTTCGATTGTGCGACTCAAATGTGTAATTCACTAAGCGACTAATATTGGACAATTCAGACAATAACGTTCACTTGTCAACTTAGCTAGCGGTGTGACATTTTGGCTAAATTTATCGCTTACACATCATTTCAGTAAAATCCAATTTTGAGTAGGAATAATTAAAATAATATGTTATTTTAATTTGATAAATTTCTCATGATCACAACACATCGTAATTACTTTCACTTAACAAATCATTTGAGGATTTTCTATTTAATATATTTCAATTATATAATTAATTAACATATCACAATATGACAAGTGTATAGTAGAAAGACCTTTTATTTCCAAATCATTTGAGGATTTTCACCTTTTATTTCGAACGAGATTTTATTATAGAACTAATAATTTACAATAAATTACAAAATTTCCCTTAGGACATACCCGTAACTTTATGAATATCCCACTTTCACTTGATGCCAAATATGGAAATCAACCTCATAGCTTCGATTAGTTTTCTCAGAACTGGTCGAGTTAGTCACCTCGTGAATGGATCTGCTATGTTCTTCTCAGTGTCTACTATTTCGATCACACTCTCTTAGTGACAAACTCTCTGATGAGGTGGAATTTATGATGAATGTGTCTTGACTTCTTGTGGATCCTAGGTTCCTTTACATTCTGCATCGTTTTATTATTATTGTAAAACAATGTCATGGGTTTCCTAACATTTGGAAATACTCCTAGCATAGCCAAAAACTTGCGCATCCAGACCGCTTCTTTTACTGCTTCATTGTGGGTGATGCATTTGTCCTTCATTGTTGAATTAGCTATTGTCTCTTGTTTGAAACTTTTCCAGTCGACCACTCCACCGTTCGATCATAATACATAACTAGATACCGACCTAATGTTTTCGATATCACTCTGAAAGCTCGAATCTATATACCCTTTCATAAAGAGGTCTTCATTCCCATATATAAGGAACAAGTATCTAGTATTTTTCAAATACTTAAGAATACATTCCACTATTTCCTAATGTTTTTCTCCCGGATTAGACTGATATTGGTTTACGCATCCTAATGAAAAAGCCACATCTAGTATAGTACATAACATAACATACATGATGAAACCAATTATAGATGCATACATTATCCTTTTATATGCTCGCATTCCTCATTAGTATGAGGAGTGTCCTTCTTAGAAAGGACGATTCCAGATTGTGTTGGAATAATTCTAGGCTTGGATTTCTCCATACTGAATCTTTTCAATATGGTATTTACGTATAGAGACTGGGACACTCCCAACAACCTTTTGGATTTGTTTCTATGGATAATAATACCAAATATGTAGGTCGTTTCTCCCAAATCTTTCATAGAGAAATTCGTGGATAACCATGCTTTCACCGATTGCAGTAATGGGATGACATTTTCAATCAAGAGGAGGTCAATGACGTATAGGACTATGAACATTATAGCACTTCCCGGATCTTTTTGATGTGCACATGCTTCCTCTATATTCTGATAAAAATCAAATTGTTTGATTACTCTATCAAAACACTTATTCCAACTTCTCGAAGCATGCTTAAGATCATGAATCTATCTCCACACCTTGACCTCGCTTCCACTGACTTTGGAACCCTTCGGCTGCGAACTGTAAATGATTTCCTCTACATCACCAATGAATGATGTTTTGACGTATATTTGCCATATTTCATAGCCGTAGAACACGGTGACAGAAAGCATTATCTAAATGTACATAAGCATAGCTTCAAGCGAGAACGTTTTATCGTAATCACCTGACTTATACGAAACCTTTTTACAACTAGTCTTGCTTTATAGGTCCCTACCGTTCCATCTGCATTTAGCTTTTCTTAAAAATCCATATGTCGCCTATATGTTTTATCCTTTTGCGTATATCAGCCAAAGTCCATACTTTGCTGTCATACATTGAATCCATCTTGGATTATATTACTTTAAGCCAATGTGCAGAGTCTTTACTCCATAGTGCTTATTGGATGAGCGAGGAGTGTTATCTTGGAAGACACAATTTTCATTCTCACCATCCATGATAAAACTGTAGTATCTCTCTTGCATGCAAGATTCCCTACTAGACCTTCTAATAATTTGCGTGTTTTCATATAATGGTGAACTTGATTCTCCCACTGGATTAAATTCTATGTTAATTTCTCGCATCTCATCCAAGTCTACAACTTCACTGTTAATTTATTTTGGTAGAAGTTTCTTTTTTGAAAAGACAATGTGTCGAGAAACAATGACCCTTTATTCCTCAATGTTATTGAAAATACACCCCAAAGATATTTTAGGATATCCTATAAGCATACATAGAGCCTATCTTCCCTCAATTTTATTGGTGCCAACGTTCTTAACGTAAGTTAGACAACTCCATACCTTCAAATGTTTAAGATGGGGTTTTCTCCCATGCACATCTCATACAGCATCTTAGACATAGATTTAGTAGGTATCAAATTCAATATATGTGCTATGGTTTCCAATGCATATCCCTATAGGAAAGAGGTAACTCAGCCTTACTCATTAGGGAATGAACCATATATATTTTAAGTACGATTGGCGCTCTTGTCCATTAATTACCTCCTCGATCAGAATGAAGTATTTAATCTTGGTTCATTTGATTTTCAACCTCATTCTTATACTCTTTGAATTTCTCAAGGATGTCAGATTTATTCTTCATAAGATCTACATATCCTAGTCCTGATAATAACTAGTAAAGGTTACAAAGTAAGACGAATTTTCTTTGGTAATTATAGGCATAGAGCCACATATATTAGTGTGTACGAGACCCAAGAGTTCAAAAACTTTGTCGTTGCTCCCACTAAAGGGGTGTATGGTCATTTTTCCTTTTGGACTGGACTCACAATTATCAAATGATTCAAAATCAAATGATGGTGGAAAAACCTTCGGTTACAATTTGTGCAATCATTTATGACTAATATGACCCAACCTACAATGCCATAGATAATTATTATTAATGTCAATAGTCGAAGAACTATTTACAACAAAAATTTGATTTATCTACATAAATCAAATTATCCATAGCACCATCACATATATTATTTTCACCAAAGATAATATTTATAATATTGTTGTTACAATGAAAACCATAACTAGTTTTTGGCAGTTTTGAAATAGATATAGTATCGCAAATAAAGTTATTTACATAATAGCAACTATTCGATATTAAACCATAACTGCTAGGCAAAAATAAATGTTAGTCTTCTACTGCAGTTGCATCTACAATAGACCATTCAACAACCTAAAGCCTCTTTTCACCTTTCGCCACATGCCATTTGCTCCTAAATCCTTGTAATGAGTTACAAATACGGGTTTTGAGTCCATTATCTAAAACCCAAGATAATTTATTGGTTGTAAAATAATTTTGAGTTATAATATACTGGTTGGAGCGGTATAACTTTTCATTTCTTCTCTTTGATAAGTTTTTGGTAGTTCGGGCAATTCCGTTTCCAATGCACCTTCTTGTGACAATGGCAACATTCAACCTTGTCGTTAGGAGCATCCTCCTTACCCTTCTTAGAACCCCACCTACGTTTCTTTGAACCTTTCACAGTCGATCTTTTCTCTTTACTGCCAACACCATGTTCTGACCCTTAAACGATGCCTCGGATAATCTCAACATATTGAGTAGCTCGATGAGGTTTACGCTCAATTGGTTCATATTGTAATTCAATATGAACAACTCAAACTATGAGTTAATAAGCCTAGGATCAAATCCACTTGCAGTACGTTGCTTATACTCATTTGTGCTTTGAAAGTCCTTCAATATAGCCTTTTATTTCCAAGATGAAATTGTTATGGCTGATTTTTCCACAGTCTTAAAATGGACTTAAACGATCGAATTGGATGAAGAAATGACCCAAGGACTTATGTCATAAAATGGCAAGAAAGAAAATATCAAAAATTAGTCGAAAATAGTTGAAAAATTGGAAATTCACATTTTTGGTTGGGGTTCTCAGAGCGATGCCGAGTTGGCCTAAAGCGCGATCTAAAGCAAACCAAGGATTGGCCTGAAGCTGGTGGAAAAACAAAGGGAAACCCAACCTCAAGTTGGGCTGAAGCGCATCCCCAAGCAAACTAAGAATTGGTCTAGAGTGTGACCCGAAGTCAGATTTGTACTAATATAATCGGTGCCAATTTGACTTTTTTGGATCGGATTGACTCTATAACTTTTATGGAGCAACGTTTCATCTATAAATTGTTTAGAAGATGGCAAGATTAAAGAAATCAGAGATTGATCAAGTTTTAGAACTGCAAATCAGTTTGGTACTGACATGGTTCATGTTGGTAGCGACATGATTTTCATTGACACAATTAGAACTATCTAGAATGATGATGTGAAGAAACTCGGGAAGTTTGACAGAATTCTAAGAGCCAATCAGGTTGGTATCAACCTGATTTAATCGGCACTGACCTAATTTTTCTTTTGGGATTTATGTGGCATGACCCATTCTACCTGCTGGACTGTCGAAACTTGAAGGCTTCAGACGAATTCATACCTAGATGGCAAGATCTATGCTGGATTTTGTCTATAAATATGAAACTACTTGAACCAAAAAGAGGATTGGTTTTTTTGAGATCTAAGTTTTATCTTCTTCAACCTTTACTCTTCAAAACTCAGTCAAATCCGAGATCTACTAGATTGTGATCGGATTTGGGTTGTATTTCTTTGTAGTCCGAAGGGAATGAAAAATATTATAAGATTAAAGTGGACGTAGGTCTCAGATTTGCCGAACCACTATAAAAAGTGCTTGTGTGTTCTTATTTTCTTCCGATATTTGCTTGTTTGATTTGGATTTACCTACTTTAGGGTATTATGCAACTAGAAATCCCTAATGTGACTGCCCTTACACATCTTTATGTTGAACAATTTCTTAGTAATCTCGTACCTTACAAAACAAGATCACTCCGCAAACAAAGTTTTGAGGTTTTCAAAAGTTACGTGAATGGACATATGTTTGTATTACTTCTACAATGGTTGTCTAAGGTAGACAATATGAACGTTTGAGCTATTTCACAATCGGCTACCCAAGTATTATAAGACTTAACTGTCTTGACATCAGCGCCCTCATTGGGTTTTCTCTTAAAGGTTCATTTATCGATGACCATAATTTTTCATATGTTAGTGCTACCTTGATTGCTCTCAGCTAGTCCACGTAATCGTTTTCAGAAAATAGTCTTAGATTTGTCATTTTATTACAAATTTAATTAAAATAGATTAAAACAATTTAAACATAGTAGATATTCTTATAATATTAGATAGGTTAAATGGTTACATTTCATTAACCTAGAAAGCTTCAACTGGACTTTTATGTTTCTCAAAACCCTAAGAGTAAACACAAAAATCCTTTGATTTCTCTAGTTAATGACAGCAGTCGCATGTATTAGGACTCTAACCTTGAGGAAGACCAAAAAATCATAGGCCCACATGCGATGGATAACGCCTTACGGTTCTATCATATACAACTCCTAACCCTTGAAATTTGTCCTAATCTCATTTTGACCTTGAGGTAGATCAACAGATCGGAAGAGATTATTCGCTCGTACCTATCATTTTGCAACGGTCTAAGTATAATGCATGTACCTTGAGAAAGACCAACAAATATGTGCATGTATCTTACCTCGTCTATTTAATATTTTAATAGTACTACACATAACATCTCTAGCTTGAGGAAGATCAACAATAAAGAGTCTGTAAGCAATCTATTAATATATAAATAACAGAGGACAACTTATATTAAAGATTCATAATCGTTAATATTATTTTGACTGATATCGATTTAGGGAATAATGTATTTTTCTTAAAATACCCACGTAATTAAAGTGTTTGACACATCTGAAGTCATGATATATGCCCTACACATATATATTCATTCCTTAAACATAATTTGGATTTCTTATAGTTCCACTCTATTTAATTAACCTCTATTTAATATAATTTTAATTTTACCAATTAAATCATATTTAGTTTGTTTAATTGGTTGTTTTTAATTAACACTTAAATTTTTTAATTTAAATTTCAGCCAGCGAATTTTACTTCATTCATCCTTAACAATTTTAAAATGAATATAGACTATAAAATTTATGATAATTATGTACACAAGGCATTATACATGTATATTATTTATTAATTAAATTTTAATTAATTTAATTAATTAAAAATAATATTATTTAAATTCAAAATTTTAGCATCATTTACCTTAAAAATTTTAAGATAAATACACACATTTAATTAATTAATTTTTACTTAATTAATTAAATATTTATTTATTTCAATTAACTAAATAATTAAGATAAAATTTGAAATTAATATATCAACTTTTAAAACCAATTTTGAGAAGTTTATAACATTTATAACACATCATATTTTAAATATAACTTTAAATTTAAAATATAATTTCAAAATTTTCAAAACCTATTTTTTTTAAATCAGCCTAAGGCCCAAAATCAATTTGGGCATTTATATTAGGGATAACCTTTGGGCTTAATTCATCCTTCGGGCTAGGCCAATAGCCAGGTAAGGCATATTACTTGATTACCCAAATCCAACATTCGACACAAATTTGTAGATACCCTATTAAATGGGTAGTCTTCAATCAGTTAGCCCAAACATCACAAATTTTGGACTACATAGACTATAGGGCTCTGGTATCACTACATGAACCAAGCCAGTCAGAAGCGGGTGCAACGACTAGATTTCAAAAAAAATCCTATTTTAGATCTATTGGGTATATGAAGTCTAAAGTAGATTTTAGATCCAATCTAAAATATTTAAATAAAATATTTATCTTGTTTAATTATTTAAAAAAGGTTTTTTTAAGTGTATCAAATACACTATTTGTGTAAGTGCAAGTGCTGCAGATATGAAATGTAATGGCTAAGTGACCAAATGTGGGTGCTGCGATTTACACCTCAATAAACCCTTTTGGCCCTTTATATATGCCTTTGTTTTTCGCAGTTCATATTTAAAATATATGTATATATCATGATAGATATATAATTAAGGAAAGGTTTAAAATTGAATTTTATAGTTTTACACAAAAGTCCATCTTATAAAATTTTTGGTAAACAAACGTACATATACATGTCCGCATGTAAATAGTTGTTAAGCTATGTTTTAATATTTAAAACAACACATGCTTGTAAAGATTGCACTATAATATATATATATATATAATTAAAATTAACAAATTCAACTTTTAGCTTAGGAAGGAATCAAATGATTTAAGATTTTACATAAAAGTCCACTTATGGATTTTTAAGTTGAAATAACTTTTACGCTTATGTAACCAAACAAAATATATTCAAAAAACAACCATTTAACATACGTATTCAATTTAAAGGTGAATATAAATGATTAAAAAAATTTCAACCACAATTAATTAGAAATTAACTGAAATTGATTTCAATCAAAATTGTTCAAACAACCATGTAATACACACACACACACATTTAACTAAATGGTATTCGATCAAAAATGATTTCAAAACAACAATAAAATTGATCGAACAAATTAGGCACACATAAATTAATTATAAATATTTAAAATCAAATTATACAAACAATATGTATAAATAATCATATGAGATAAAGGATCTAAATTATATTAACATATGGATCATATAATTAATTGAGGAATAGTACAATGGGAATCTAAATTAAATTAACATGATGAACAGTAAATTAATTGAGGTGTGGCAAAATAGGATCTGATTTATATTACAAGATGAATATATATATATATAAAAACATTTGGATTGAAGCATGTAAAGTATTCAAACTATGTGGACATGATTAATATATTTCAATAAATAAAATTGAAGATGTAGTCAAAAAGTTACACCCTTGAATGATGAACAAAACTCCTAGATTTAACTTAATCAACCTCTGGATTTTGCTGGAATCAAGATACAACATCTACCTTTTTTATTCTATTTTGATTTTTGAATTTTTAAAACCTAGAGGCCATTAATTTTCGGTTGGAATAGAGATGAAGGAAGAGAGAAAATGGCTGATTGATGAAATCTTCAAAGGAGGCAATAAAAGATAAATAAAGGATAGGGACGATTCACCTTCCTTTAGTTATTCTTCATCCTTTTCAATTAAAATTGAAAAATCTTCTTTCCCCCTTGGCCCACTATAGCATGAGATAAAACATTCCTCAAAATTTTCCATACCCATTTAGTATTTATTCTATTTAAATTCAATTTAAATATTCTACCGATATTATATATAGATATGCATATACATACTTTTTATGTATGCACATTTTATTAAATACTAATGGTATTTAAACATCAAATAATATTCAACAATTAATATTTCATAAATATTAATTAAATTACAATGGTCATAAATTAATTAGATCGTGTGGTTTTATTTGGAATATTCGTGCAACACAAAGGTGTAAATTCAGCTAGTGACTGATATTAAACAATTCGAATATCAACATTCATGGTCATCTTAGCTGGTGGTGTGACGGTTTGGTTGAATTTATCGCTTAACATCTTTTCTGTAAAGTCCAATTTTACTTATTATAAGTGGTACCCGGTAGTAATGATTATTTACACCGATTCTCTTCGTCGACACTATATCATATTAAGACTTGTGGAAATCGTTTTGGTCAAAATTCAAAAATTGTTCACATTCAACTTTGTTTGTCTAAACACAAAGTTCTTGGTTCAATAATAATAATTATTATTAATCGTACTACTCTGGCCAAAGACTTTAACTTTGAGTTAACTATAGTTGATCGTGATACTATAGGTGATGAATTCTCTACTGAATAGTATTTCATTTCTAATGCTTCAAATCAGACTCAACTTTAGTCTTTCAGTGGACTTCATGCCATGATTTAACTATAATTGAAGTGGACTGTCCATATTGAAGTTCAATAGTATTCTTAAGCCGAGAGTACTGTGTAATATCGCCACTTCGAGATTCTCTATTTGACCACAGTTATATTAACCAACAGAAAACTATCGAGTGAGTCATTCCATTGTTATCCAATAACTATCATTGCATAACCATTGGCTCCTCAGGAACCATGAGTAATACACTGCCTAACATTTGAAGAGCGCTCTAGTCTCGATGAATGATCAATATCCTTTCTCGAAACATCTTGACTAGGAATATTTAAAATAATATGTTATTGTATTGTGATAAATTTCTCATTATTGCAAAAATACTATCACCTAACATGTATTTAAGGATTTTCTATTTAATATATTTAAATTAAAATAATTAATTAACAAATCACAATATGACAAGTATATAATAGAAAGTCAAAAACCTTATATTTCGAACGAGATTTTATTACAAAGTTAATAATTTACAATAATTTAGCCAACATGCCGCAGTTGGTTGGTAGTTAGACTACGAGATTAAAGGTCACTAATTCGATCCTCGAGATTGGCATTTATTGGCATTAACGAATCATATTCAAAAATATTACAATAAATTACAGAATTGCCTCTAGGGCATCCCCCAATTCTATTGACCACTAAGGCTTTACACCTCTCAAAGTAATCTACCACCGAATTATTCATTGATTAGGCCTTGACTTTAGTTATTCATTATGCTTAGTTAGGTTCCCCACTAATCATTGGTTATCCTAAACCTTAGAATCATCCCTGCGACACACTATGCATTACAGGACTTTGAGTACCTCTTTTCGGCTGTCTTAAAGCAATAGGTCTTGGCACTGACTTTCCTCTGAAAGTCATAGGTATTAAATTTTTATTGAAAGTTAACGAATCCTAGAAAATCATTACCCTCAAGTACATAGCAGGGAAGCCTTATTTACACACTTTTGTTAGAAACTCCTTCGGTAATCTCCCTTTACAACCACCTTCGTTTGGAACCCTTATTTGAAACCTTCGGTTGTCTCCTTCGTCTTTACATTTTCTTAGTTCATTTACATAGAAAATTTCCATAGTCTACCTTAGTTCAATATAGTTTCATGATATCTACCCTCAGTGTAGCCCCTTTTGATACACATGATAAAGCCTTTATATACGTTCACGCCTGCATATTTATACACGCCTACTGTTATCCGGCATTTTGACCCGGCTATATCTGAACTGACTGGATAAGTTAGACTCGACTGTCATCAAGGCCAGTACCCCAGAGCGATGATTGTGGGGTTCAAAAATCAAGCATAGATGATAATATGAAGCAGAAGCATGAAAGCTCCCTACTCCCCGAAGAAGATCAGGTACGATCCGTATTCTACACTATGGATCGTATCGATTCCACAACTCAATTTTGCAGCGATGATCGGTCAATAACTTAAAATCTACACATGCTACAATATATGGAACACCTCCTAGGGATCTCATTCCAATTGGAGGAAGTTGGAGGGATCGGCATAACTCCCTTTAGAGGGTTTGGCAGAAATCAAAATTCAAGCAACACTACTTCATGGAAAATGTGATATCTCACAAACCATACATCGAAATTGTACGAAATTTGGGGAGCAAGTAGCTAACATCATAAGACACCCCTCATAGGGATCGTAGCCCATTTGGACACACTAATAGGGATTGGTACCGATCCCTACTGTGGGCCCCAATGGGCCTGGAAATTTTTGGGTGGCCTCGTCTTGGTCTCCCGAACCTTTTGCCAAAATTTCAGTCCGATCCGTCCACGTCTTCTCTATAAATACAGCAGCCATGGCGTCAGAAAAGATATCCTGCTTTCTCTGTTGAGGCTCTTCCATTTTTATTCTTTACTTTTGTATTAATGGATCCCGGCTGATCCAAACATTCTTGTAATTATAATCAATTGGAAGATCAATTAAAATATAAAGTGGACGTAGGCCAAGATTGCCGAACCACTATAAAAATCTGTGTGTTCATTTATGATTTTGTTGTATTTTAATTTCATTCTTCCTTTAATCTCTATTAGGTTCTATTAGGTGTTGATGCCCATTTTGACATCAACACCTACACCTATCATTCTACATGTCATCTCTGTATTCATCTTGGCTCACTCTTTTCCAACCAGGTACAATGCTGTTACCTAATTTTGCCACACCTGATTTGGATCGTGTCTATTATTCGTATATTAAATATTTCATTACTATAAAATACCCTTCGACTTACATATTTATGTATTAGTATTCATGTTCTATTGTATTCGACAGCTACATTTTTGTTTTGGAAGATGCATATTATGTACTGGAAATAACTTATAAAAATCCCAGAAAATAATGAATATATTCCAATCACACTTTATCTAAAACTACATATTTTAGCTATTTTCCCTTAATTTCCAAAAATATACGAATCCTTTAAAAATTTATAGTAAATCATTGGAACATGGGAAATTTTCCAATTAAAAACCCATCCCTAAAAACGTATTTAAAACATCACATTAACCTTTTCAACTCATTTAGAAATCATTTAAGATGGGAATCATGGCTAAGCATCCTCTAGTAAAGTCATTTCAACATAAAACATTTATTAAACACTTGTTATCTTATAAACACGCACTATACATGAACTCCATTGTACTTAATCAAAGCGTTGATCAAACATAAATGAACGACTAAAATGGGTGTAATATTAATCAACTAAGCCTTTATTAAGTCGATCTCTATTATTCTTTATGTTCTCCTTTTTTTGAACTTCTTTCTTCTTCCTTTCGTTGCCTACACCATTGTCAACGTTAAAGAGTTTCAAAGCCTCTATTTTGTTTTGAGAGTGAATGGATAGAAAATAAGATTGTGCTTAAGTTTATTATTCCATACAAGTTGGGCATTGTCCCTTCTTAGCTTTCTTTCCCATTTAATTCATTCTATTTAATTTTATTAAGTAACAACCCAATAAGTTAATTTACCCCAGACACTTATCATGTTATATCATTATTTATTTTATTCTAAATTACTACAAGTAAACATATGTCCCCAAATTTGTACCTTTTCCACTCCTCGTGTTTTTCTCATTTAAATTTAAAATTTCGTCCTTTAAGTTCTTAATTCCAAAATTAATTTTTTTATTAATTATTTATGAAATTATAGGATGTTACAGTCTACCTCTGGAGTTATATTATAGATCACTTCTTGTTTTTGGATATTCACTTTCTTTATCCATGCTGTATTGGTTTAAGTTAGTATAATGAAATTTTCAACTATTTAAGGAAACTTTCCGAGTTTAATTCTCAGTGAAGTTATCAGTATTAAGCCTGTAATTTAGCCCAAATACTAAGTTTAGGAATGAGAATATATGTTACTCATCTAAGAGGAACTCTTCTCGCACATATACATCTAATCCCTTGTGATGGCCCGACTTTTCAACCCTCAAATGTCGACACCAATACATCCACGGTAGTCATGTGTTGAGCATCCAAGTGCTGGAAAGACGAATTGTTAGAGAAAAATAAAATGACAATGAAATAAAACAAGAAAGAAGAGAACACCATATCCGAATCTCACATGGGGAACAATAATATAATATCTCAAAGGTCTTTATCAAAGAGAAAACCTTCATATACAAACATCAATTAGAGAAAACTAACCTATCATTAGTCTTAACAGTTATAACAACCTGTCCTCACAAATGCTGAGAGATACAATCAAGTAATGCAGTGGAAAATAAGTACGGTATGAAATCATCTAGCTCCTCCCCAAGAGCTCCAATGAACAACAGCCAAATCTGGAAACATACTTGAGTTGACCCGAGCATTATAAGAGAATAACACCCGGATCAGTTTGGTAAACCAGCGTGAGAAACTCAAATCACATAGAATTTATTATATCTTAAAACCTTTCAAAATAAGGATATATCGTAAGACCATGTCGTCAATAGACACGGACGGGTTCTTCCCTTACGAAAACCAAACCATTATTATAAAATCCAATGATAATATAATAATGTCCAAGGTATGGAATATAAATAATCACATAGCTGCGATGCAAGTGAGTGTACATCATAACAATAACAGGTATACAACCATTACCGCTAAGGTGCAATCGCTAATTATGTAGGATTTCCACGTAGATCTCTTCGGAAAAGCCGAATCCGAACTACTGCACAAGGATCATAGATATGCTTTCGAAGCATCGTACATCTCTAGTGAATGTACCATAGGAAAACCATAGCCGGTCTTGCTAAGACCTGATGCATCGCTCCCGCATGCATATCCCAATAAGTATCTCTAGAATGGAGTCGCATGCACCCTATGGGTTTGCCAAACCTATTGACTATGTCTTCTATCGCTGGTTTTTGACATACCGATGATGGGGCAACATTCGGCATTCCAACGCATGAGTCACCACCTAAACAGATCTTCCACATGAGCACCAACTGGAACAGATCACGGAACCGCACACGGATTCCTGTATCTCAAACAGATCTCGGAACCACATACGGATTCCTTAACAGATCCTGGAATCACACATGGATTCTCATACCTTGACATGCCTCAGAATCACACATGGATTCCTACACTTTGAATAGATCACGAGCAACTACATGTGTTCGAACATCTTTTACAGATCTCGAATCTCCACATAGATTCCAGCATCACGAACCAATCATGAAGCCATCACAAAGCAATCACAAAGGCATCATGAAGCAATCAAAAACTTCTTCCAAAGCATGGAACACATATATGGTTTTGGAGTGGTTACGGTTTCAAGTCATCTCATATAAGTACCCTTCCTCGCTTATCGGATGCCCCAAAACCAATCGATCGATTTTCCAGGTGTCTCAACCCCAGTTCTACGGGAAATAAATAGACAATACATAAGATCGAAGATTACCTCCTAACCGATTAAGCGGACGGATTTCCTTATCATTTGTCCTAGAAGAGTAAAACGAGTCTATACGTACAGTATAGCATCACTAAACATAACTGTACCATAAAATCCTCATGTTTCTTCTGGATATTTCCAGAGTATATTCTGGCCAAGCTTTGATAGTCGATTATTTAACTATCAAATAAATAAACAATCCAATACAATGAGAATAATCGCATACAGGAAAACCCAGTCCCGTATATTGTCCATAAGAAGTAACACACAAAGCACGATAAAAAACAAGCACGATCAAGTCATATAAACGACTTCTAATCCCCATTTTAATTAATCTTCCTTTATTAATTAAAATCCTCTTTTATTAGTAAACTCATTTTTACTCAATAAACTCCTTATAAATGAAACTCCACTATTTCATTAAAACATCACTATTAATTTTCAGCACATTTCAACACTCCCCAAAAGTATTCATATACTTATTCCAATCGTATAAGTATATTCACAAATTAATTCAAAGGGCTTAAGACAAATGTTACTCAAACATCGTCACTACAAACCCAAAACCATTTCACTTGTAGTTGCCTTCAAAAAATTATTTTGAAAGTTCCATTTACATTCACAAGTATGATCAAAACAGGTTAACGGCGAATGTTACTAACACATTGCTACAACAAACCCCAAACCAAATCATACTTGTTATCCTCTTTAAAATCCCATTGTTAAAGATATAAGTATATTCCCAAATTCATTTATAATATTTTAACACTTTAAAATATTATATAAGGGGTTAAAAATAAATGTTACTAAAACATTGTTTACGACAAACCCCAAAATACTTTACTATCCCGCTTATCTTTAAAACTGATCCAGTTACTTTTCAAAAGTATAGTTGTATAGGTTAAAACAGATGTTGCATAAACATCGATACTATAAACCCAAAAACCACTTTTATACTTGCCATTAACTTTGAAATATTCATTTCAAAACTCTAAGTATAGCTTTACTTATTAAACAAGGTAATATACCTTTTTAATCAATTTATAAAACAATTCCTTATAACATAGGTGTTATAATGCCAAAACTCATTTTAAATCAATTTATAAAACAATCCATTATAACATAAGTGTTATAATCCAAAATTCCTTTTAAAAATCTTTGATAACTTTGAAAACCATGTATATACTAAAAATATACTTTTAAAAATATTTATACTATTTTTTAAAACCTTTTATTTAAAACACCACTTAAAACCTGCTTTTTAATTAAACCATCATTTATAAATCCATCAATGATTTTTAGAAATATATTTAAACCTTGATAATTTCCTATAATAAGTACACTAACAGTACTTATTAATCAGAAATGAAAAAGTCCTAGGATGTCTTTCAAAGTTAACTTTAAAATCATAGAACACAGCGATTTCAAAGTGCATCCATCGCAACCATTTCTCTTCTACCATTTATAACTCCCTTTTCCAATTTACCACAAATGTCCAAACAATCAGATTTATGCCAAACACACCCAAATGTGTGTAAAACAACCTGATATATATATATATATATATATATATATATATCCACAACTTCCCACAATTTATCCTATTTAACATATGTCAAAATTTCGGGGATTTCAATGCACATTTATAACGACTAAATCGTTTCTAACATTCATAACATACTATTACATTTCATAAAGCAATATCAAACATGTAAATAAGTAGTCTGGGCCATGATACATGTTAAGATGATCAAATAGAGATTATTATGCTCAATAATAATGTTCTCACTTGTTTTACAAAACATGGCAGGGTCCAAAAGTAATAACTTGCATTGTTCGTTATACAGTTTATTTTTTCAATACAACAACAATTATATATACAATAATATATAATTAACTGGTGAGTAAAACTCATCCATGCTTCACTTAACGTTTTCACATTTTCAAATAGTCCAAAATCAAACGCCATTCGATTTTGACTAAAATTCCCACTAGCTCCAAACTCGACGAATCCAACTCCATTGCATAGATAATCCCGATATGAACGTACCAGTGAAAATGGCACCTTGATCAGACCTCGTATGAGCAAGATACGATCGTTATAATTTTAAAGATAATAAATAATAGTTAACTAAATTAATTAAGTAATTAGTCCTTAATTACCTTCTTATCTTCGTTCAATTCCTCGTCCGCACGTTCGACTTCGACATTGCGAATTCCATCAACGACCACCGCCACCTCACTGCACGAGCCGCCGCCACAATGTCATTGTCGACTCCCTTGACCTCGCTGACCCTACAGCCATCGACCATGCCGCCCCTCGTCACTTCTACATTGAGAACAAACGACCCATAACTACCGTCGTTCATCTCGCTCTAGCCGCCGCCACCATCAACTATTCACCACCAAACTCCGCCAGCATGAAGACCTAGCCTCCCTCTCCTATTTCTCTTCAGCACCGCCACCTATCAACCATCAACAATGATGAAAAGTTAAACCCTATTTGGGCCTTCTTTGGCGATTTCCCGCCACCTCATCGTGATCCATGATGATCCGACCATTCACAACACTCCACTCACCCTCAAGAACATTTTTCTAGTTGGGACCATCGCTCGAAACATCCCGTAGAGGCGCCGATCAACCACGACCATTGGATTTGGCTAGGTTTAGGTTAGGTTTCTAGAAAACAAAGATAGTGAGGTCCTTATATAGAATATTTTATAACACTGTTCAACCTCCAAAATCTCAAACTCCAAACGAGGCGTGCTCACTGGTGTTCCTAGCTAATTACCTCCATTCCGAACACAATGGAACTAGTATTGAGACCCAATTCAATCATATACAGAAGTTATATTTTCAAATCAAATTATATTATATTTAATTTCTGAAATCAATTGCTATGCATTTCGAGCTCACTCGACCACACAGTACGTCTGATCATATCAAAACTCGACAGTGCATAACAATTCATTATTTTAGGTCCGATGCACTATTCTCATCAAAATCTGAGACAGTGCCCCAGAATGATATTTTCACACGTTAATTAAAACCAATTAATATTAAAACGATTTTAATCACTTTTAATTCTAAATTAAAAGCCTATTATCATCATTCTTATTTAAACATAATTTAAATAAGCTTTGGAAATCATAGTTATTCGAATTAAATCTAAGATTCAATTATTAAATAATTTCAATATTTAATTATAAACTGTTCCAAAAATCCGGGTCATTACATTCTTCCCCCTTGAAATAATTTCACCCTCGAAATTCCAACACAAGCAACAAAGCAACCATCATACATCAATACCTAACGATATTGCAATCACTAGCAACCATAGAAATAATCACATAACAATACTATATAGTACTGCAACCATTAGCAACCAAAACTCATGGTTCGCCCGGGTTCAGAAACCATCTCATCGCATAAGGATGACAGACAATACACTAAGTGTTACCTTATGCTCAAAAACCTCATGTATTACTCAGTCGACCACTCGTGCTACCAAAACAATTCGAAAGAGTCATCCCCTAAGCTCTCCACCAGCCAACAAACATAATATATAATTATACTAAAACTCATACTATGTACATATACCATCCGTACACAATATCAATTCTGATTACCAACTCGATCATATAGACTTCACTGCCGAAACAGTACAGATCACTTGACCTCTCTAGTGCGGACTCCGATCCGGTTCCTTGATTAGAAACCTCTGTTCTCCTTACATATCCATATAATATGATAGAAAACTTTAGGATCATATAAAAAATCTGTATCAACTGTTGCCATCGAGAATAGAGTGAAAAATCCTAACTCGAACCGGTGTGAATCACCTCAAAATCCATGTACTTGAATCCCAGATCAAGAACTTCTACGTGAATAAAATGATCTACGCACCACTTACGTACTCTATTCAATTGGTTTCTTAACTATACCAATTATTTTCCATTTTTAATTCACCTTCAATACCACTTAGTATTTCTTACTTAATACTAAAACCACTTATGAACTATTTCAAAATTTTACTTTAAGTTATTAAACATTATATAACTTAAGTCCATATCTGTATAATACTCCACTACATCCTCAGAGTATATACAATAATATCCAATTCATTTTACTCAATATGAATATTCAATCAATTTAAAACTTGTTTAAATTCTACTATCTCTTCAAACCAGGCGTCATATAAAACTTAACTTTTATAAACACTTAGCTTCAAAATCTTATTATCTACTAAGTTCAAGTGTTATAAAAACTCATCTTTATATTTTCACACATTTAGCTTTAAATACTTATACAAATTCTGAAGTTTCGACTATCCAAAATCATCGAAAATTCCATTTCATTTTGACAAATAAAAATTTCTGATCAACAGATCAAACAAAATGCACAACCAAACTTACCCTAATGCATAAGCTATATGTTCATAATATAACTTAACCGAAATCCTGAAAATTAAACACCTGATCTTATTTCAAATCATTTTGAAATTTATAGATACACTTATAACTTTTGTATACCAAATCACACTTCTGAGACTTAAATCAAAATTTGTTTTACCAAAGAACCTCTGTAGCATATTGCTACTGTAGCTTTCCCCACTTTGAAACTCGAAAATAAACACCGACAATGCTGCAGTCATCATTGGAATTATTTTCCAGCGATAGAAGTGAGTTCAGTACATCCAACCATGCCTTTCGGACTAAACCAAAATAAGTTTCAAAACGGTATCAAATACTTCGTAAATATTATTAAGTACCATTACATCGATTTCATAAATCAACTTCCCAATTATTTACTTCCAAATAATACTAGTATTATTTCCAAACCTTTAGAAAACCAATTTCTAAAACACCAGGATTTAAGTCCTCAAATTCTTAGTTTAAATCCTTTTCACATTTATATACCATACTTATATAAGTCATGTCCTATATAAAACTATTTCTCTAATATTTATTCCAAAAATATCTTTCTTTCTCAAAGTCTATAATAAACAAATTTGTAAAAATAAATTATTAACCCAACATTATCGCTGAACGCCTTATTATCAAACTGTGAAACTTAATTCACAAGGTGTTCGTTTCAATGTTCCCCCCAAGTTATTATCTACCCAACCCATGTAGTGAAAAGGCAAAACTGCTCATAAACCGGTCGAGCACAACAAATCAAACAATAAATGATAATAACAGAATATTATCATTTTCCAACAAACAAACACATCATAAATAACTATATCCATTAATGAAAATTATTCTTTCATATATAAAATAAAATCTAAGGTAAAATTATTTCATTTACCAATTTCGAAAACAATACTGTGTTTGTTTGCCCTGTCCAATAACAAATACGCACTATTGTATATATACACTCAACTCATAATAAGGCATTCCATTACCCTATCTCTTAATGAGTTATACCCACCAAAGCCAAGGTTCTCGCTTAACCTTCAGATCTGATACAAAGTGTAACGACCCGACTTTTCGACCCTAAAACGTCGACACTAATACATCCATGGTATTCACGTACCGAGCACCCAAGTGTCGGAAAAATGAATTGTAAGGGTAAAATAAAAAGAAAACGAAATAGAACAAGAAAGAAGAGAACACCATATCAGAATCTCACACTGGAACGATAATATATAATATCTCAAAAGGTCTTTATAAAAAAGAAAACCTTTATATACATACATTAACCAGAGAAAAAAACCTATCATCAGCCTGGACAGTTATAACAAATTGTCCTCATAAATGCTAATAAATACAATCAAGTAATGCGGCAAAAAATAAGTACGGTAGAAAATCATCCAGCTCCTCTCCAAGAGCTCCAATGAACAACAGCCAAATCTAGAAACATACTCGAGCTGACCCGAGAATTATAAGAGAATAACACCTGGATCAGTCTAGTAAACTAGCGTGAGAAACTCAAATCACATAGAATTTATTATATCTTAAAAGCTTCAAAATAAGGGTATATCGTAAGACCACGCTGTCAATAAACACGGACGGGTTTCTCCCTTCCGATAACCAAACCATTCTATTATAAAATCCAATGATAATATAATAATGTCTAAGGTGTGGAATATAAATAATCACATAACTACGATGCAAGTGAGTGTACATCACAATAATAATAGCTATACAGTCATAACTGCTAAGGCACGTTCGCTAATTGTGTAGGATTTCCACATTGATCTCTTCGGGGAAGATGAATCCAAAGTACTACAAAAAGATCAGAGATATTCTTCCGAAGCATCGTACATCTCTAGAGAATGTACCATAAAAAAACCATAGTCGGTCTTGCTAAGACCTAATGCATCGCTCCCGCATGTATCTCTTAATAAGTATCTCTAGAAATGGAGTCGCATGCACCCTATGGGTTTGCCAACCTTATTAGCTATGTCTCCTATCTCTGGTATTTGCCATACCGATGATGAGGCTACATGCGGCATTCCAACCCACGAGTCACCACCCAAACAGATCTTCCACACGAGCTCTAACTCGAACAAATCACGGAACTACACATGGATTCCCATATCTCAAACAGATTATGGAACCACACATGGATTCCTTAATAGATCCCGGAATCACACATGGATTCCCATACCTCAACTGGCCTCAGAATCACACATGTATTCCCACATCCTAAATAGATGACGAGCAACAACAAGTGTTCTAGCATCTCAAACAGATCTCGAATCTCTATATAGATTCCAGCATCACGAAGCAACCACGAACCAATCACACAGCTATCACGAAGCAATCACAAAGCCATCACGAAGCAATCATTAAGCCATCATGAACCTCTTCCAAAGCATAGAATATGTATATAGTTTTGGAGTGGTTACGATTTCAAGTCAACTCATATGAGTACACTTCTCCGCTTACCGGAAGCTCCAAAACCAATCGATCGATTTTCCAGGAATCTCAACCCTGGTTCTTTAGGAAATAAACAGACAATACATAAGATCGGAGATTACCTCCTAACCATTTAAGCGAATGTATTTCCTTATCATTTGTCCTAGAAGAGAAAAATGAGTCTATACGTACAGTATAGCATCACCGAACATAACTGTAACATATAATCCTCGTGTTTCTTCTAGATATTTCCAGAGTATATTCTGGCCAAGATTTGATAGTCGGTTATTTAACTATCAAATAAATAAACAATCCAATACAATGAGAATAATCACATAAGGTAAAACCAAATCCCATATACTATCCATAAGAAGTAACACACAATGCACGATCGAAACAATCAAGCATGATCGAGTCATATAAACGACTTCTAATCCCCTTTTTAATTAATCTTCCTTTATTAATTAAAATCCTCTTTTATTAGTAAAACTTATTTTTACTCAATAAACTCTTTATAAATGAAACTCCATTTGTTAATTAAACTCCACTATTTAATTAAAACATCATTATTCGTTTTCAACACATTTCAACACTTCCCAAAAGTATTCATATACTTATTCCAATCGTATAAGTATATTCACAAATCAATTCGGCTTAAGACAAATGTTACTCAAACATCGTACTACAAACCCAAAACCATTTCGCTTATGATTTTCTTTAAAACATTCTTTTTAAAGATCCATTTACATTCACAAGTATAATCAAAACGGGTTAAAGGCGAATGTTACTAACGCATTGCCAAAATAAACCCAAAACCAAATCATACTGTTATCCTCTTTAAAATCCCATTATTAAAGATATAAGTATTTTCCCAAACTCATTTACAATATTTTAACACTTTAAAATATTATCAAAGGGGTTAAAAACAAATGTTACTAAAACATTGTTTAAGAAAAACCCAAAACACTTTACTATCCCTCTCACCTTTAAAACTCCATTTTGAAGATCCAATTACTTTTCAAAAGTATAGTTAATATGGGTTAAAACAGATGTTGCACAAACATCGATACTATATATGTCCAAAATCCACTTTTATACTTGCCATTAACTTTGAAATATCCATTTCAAAACTCTAAGTATAGCTTTACTTATTAAACAAGGTAATATACCTTTTTAATCAATATATAAAATAATTCCTTATAACATAGGTTTTATAATCCCAAAACTCCTTTTAAATCAATTTATAAAACAATCCATTATAACATAAGTGTTATAATCCAAAACTCCTTTTAAAAATCTTTATTAAAATCTTTGATAACTTTTAAAACCATATATATACGAAAAATATACTTTTAAAATACTTATACTATATTTTAAAACCTTTTTTTAAAACACCATGTAAATGCTACTTTATAATTTAAAACCATCATTTATAAATCTATGAGTGATTTTCAAAAATATATTTAAACCATGATAATTTCCCATAATAAGTACACTAACAGTATTTATCAATCAGATATGAAAAAGTCCTAGGATGTCTTTCAAAGTTAACTTTAAAATCACATATCACAACATTTTCAAAGTGCATCCATCGCGACCGTTTCGCTTCTACGATTTATAACTTTCTTTTCCAATTTACCACAAATGTCCAAACCAATCTCATTTATGCCAAACACACCCAAACGTGTGTAGAACAACCCAATATATATGTGCATACATACACACACACACACACACACACACATATATATATATATATATTTATCCTATTTAACATATGTCAAATATCATGGATTTCAATGCACGTTTATAACGACTAAATCGTTTCTAACATTCATAACATACTATTACTTTTCACAAAGCAATATCAAACATTTAAACAAGTAATCTAGGCCACGATACATGTTATAGATGATCGAATAGAGATTATTATACTCAATAATAATGTTCTAACTTGTTTTACAAAACAAGGCGGGGCCCAAAAGTAATAACTTACATTGTTCGTTATACAGTTTATATTTTCAATACAACAACATTTATATGTACAATAATATATAAATAACTAATGAGTAAAACTCATCCAAGCTCCACTTAACGCTTGTGCATTTTCGAATAGTCCAAAATCAAATGCCGTTTGATTTTGACTAAAATTCCCAACTTGAAAAATCCAACTCTGTTGCATAGATAATCCAGATACGAACGCTATAGCAAAAACGACACCTCGATCGGACCTCGTATGAGCAAGGTACAATCATTAGAACTTTAGAGATAATTAAATAATGGTTAACTAAATTATTTAAGTAATTAGTCCTTAATTACCTTCCTCATCTAAGTTCAACCCCTCATCTGCATGTTCAACTTCAACTTCATGACTTCCATCAATGGCCGCCAACGCCTCACTACACGAGCCACCGCCGCACTGCCACCGTCAACTCCCCTGACCTTGCTAACCCTACAGCCATCGACCATGCTGCCCTACATCACTTCTACGTCGAGAATGAACAACCTATAACCGTCGTCGTTTATCTCGCTCTAGCCACCGCCACCATCAACCATTCGCCACCAAACTCCGCCAATGTGAAGCCTCATCCTCCCTCTCCAACTTCCCTTTAAAGGTGCCACCTATCGACCATCAACGACAATAAAAAATTAAACCCTAGCTGCGGCTTTCTCTAGCGATTTCCTGCCGCCTCGTCGCGATCCACGACGATCCGACCATTCACAGCACTCCACTCACCCTCACAAACATTTTTCGAGTTGGGACCATCGCCAGAAATGGCCCCTAGAGGCACTGGTCAACCACTGCCATTGGATTTGGCTAGGTTTAGGGTTAGGTTTCTAGAAAAAAAAGATTGTGAGGTCCTTATATAAAAGATTTTCAAACGCTATTCACCCTCCAAAATCTCAAACTCCAAATGAGGCGTGCTCACTGGCGTTTCTAGCTGATTACCCCCGTTTCGAACGCAATGGAACAAGTATCGGGACCCAATTCCATCATATACAAAAATTAGCTTTTCAAATCAAATTATATTATATTTAATTCCTAAAATCAATTACTATGTGTTTCAAGCTCGCTCGACCACACAGTACGTCCGATCATCACGAAACTCGATGGTGTATAATAATTCATTATTTCAGATCTGATGGCACTAGTTTCGTCAAAATCCTATACAGTACCTCAGAATGATATTTTCACACGTTAATTAAAATGAATTATTATTAAAACGATTTTAATCACTTTTTTTTGGCAAGGCCGATGGGGTTGGATGGTCCCCGACCATTTTATTGCAGCACCAAAAGAATTACAACAGGTACAACAAAGAGTCAAAGAAAACAGAGATGAACTAAGTGCTACAAGAGAAAACTGGATGCTAAAAGAAGAAAATAAAAAAGAAGAATAAAACACAAAGGAGTGACTCAGAACGCTTGAAAAATGCCTGGATCGAAGGCAAAAGGAAGCATTCCCAGAGAGATTCTGATCTCATGTAGTACCCATATCTTGAACATGGGTTCAGTTTTCTTGTTGCTGCTATTGAATACTCGAGTATTGCGTTCTCTCCAAACCGCAGCAATAAAACTCTTCAGAACAGAGAGAAATACTCTCCCTTCATATTTCTTGTGCCCTGTTTTTGCATGAATTATGTTCCATTCATTCTGATTGTCATGTGAAATGTTAAACCTACCTAGCCTTGCCATAACCGAAGACCAAACCTGTTTAATCTCAGTACATTCAAAAAACAAATGCTCAGCTTTTTCCACCTGATCATTACAGAAAGCACACAAGACATCAACATTGATTCCTATGCTCAATAGCTTAGCTTTAGTTAGGATTGCACGATTTAGCACTTTCCACAGTAGTAAGTTCTCTCTCAAACTACTATCCCTACTCCATGTTCTCTTATTCCAATTCCATTTAGGCTTATCAGTGTTCTTCATCATATATTCATAAACATTTCCAATTTTATACTTAGATTTGTTCTCACCCCAAACTAGCTTATCTGAGGTGGAGGAGAGGGGCGAAAAGCTTCTGATCATATTTCATATAAACTGTATTCTCTGATTGGACGAAAACATAAAAGTACTTTGTATAGTAAAAAGAACATCCCTAACCATCGCTGCTTGGTGAATGCCTGTCTGCATGATATCATTGTACCCAAGTTGCCTCCTCAGTATCATCCCTTTTTCTAGCCACGGGTCATCCCAGAAACTCACACTGTTTGTAGTGTTAGTATTCATTTGGCTGAGAGGGAGAACTTCCTCCTTTATCTTGAAAATACACTGCCACGTCCAACTGAGGTTCTGTGGCTTTGTCATATTCCAAAAACTCTTTCATTTTACTACATTTTGTCGAGACCATTCTGCCCATAAGCTATCAGTACTGTTGATGTAGGTATCAATGTGTTTCGCAAACGCCGCCTTATTCCACTGCTTTATGTTGATAATACCAAGTCCACCTTTGTTCATTGGTTGTTCAACTCTGCTAAACCTAGTAGGGGAAATGTACTTTCCTGTTGTCCTTCCCGTCCACAAAAAGCGCATAAAAGCACTTCTAATCATTTGCATTAATTTAAATGGTAGCACATATGCTCTAGCCCAATAAACTTGCATTGCAAAAATGACAAACTTGATTAAAGTAAGCCTACCAGCTTGACTCAACTTCCCAGTGGTCCAGCAGTTAAGCCTCGCCGTTATCCTCTCAAATAGCGGAAGACACTGGTTAGTTGTAATTTTAGATGTTGCCAAAGGAAGGCCCAAGTAGGAAATAGTGGTAGGGGAAGGAGATAGGCCAGTGACATGCATTATTTCAGCCACAAGCTCCATGTTGACTCCAGCTAATATGATCTCAGATTTATGAACGTTGACCTTTAGTCCAGTCATCTAGTAAAACTGATCTAAGGTATTCATTATGTTGCTAATAGTTGTTATGTCCGGCGCACAGAACACAACAAGGTCATCAGCGAACATCAACGAAGAGATTTGCGGATTACTGCACTTTTGATGGAGTTTAAACTGTCCTTGGTTTATTAGTTTGTCTATCATTCTAGTCAGAAGCTCCATAACCATGATAAAGACGTAAGCAGATATCGGGTCCCCTTGCCTTATACCCTGTTTACTTCTAAAAAAACCATCCGCTATTCCATTGACAATGATTGAATATGTTGGTGTAGAGATACATTCATATATCCATGCAATAAAGTGGGGTGGGAAGTTCATATAACCCATGATGCGTACAATACTATCCCATTGTAACATGTCAAAGGCTTTCATAATGTCAAGGTTTAACATAGCTTTCGGGGTAGCATTCTTACGATTATATCCTTTAAGGAGCTCATGAGTGAGAAGGATATGATCAAGTATATTCCTGCCAGGTAGAAAAGCTGCTTGGTTGTTGGAAACCAGCGAAGGAAGAACTTGCTTGAGTCTACTTGCAATGACTTTGGAGATGCACTTTAGATAGTGTTACAACATGATATAGGACGGTATTCATTAACTTGATGTGCATTTTTAATTTTAGGGATTAAAGCTATATTGGTGTAATTGAAAGACCTGAATAGCTTGGCCTTTTTGAAAAACAGCTTAACTGCATTGATAACATCAGTAGAGACGAATGGCCAGCATGAAGTATAAAACTTTGCGTTCAACCCGTCAGGGCCACCGCATGAGTTACTGTTTAGAGTAAACATCGCTCTCTCAATTTCTTCAGCGGTCACTTCAGAGCATAGCATGCTATAGTCATCATTTGTTAATCTAGGAAGAATATCAGCTGGGATTTCGTCAAGTTTTGGAATGAAGCCGTTCTCGTTGCCATAAATGTATGTAAAGTTTTGTATAAAAGCATTTTGTACTTCATCCATAGAAGAATGAAGTACACCTTTCCTACCTTTGATAGTGGTAATATTTTCTCTACGCTGTTTGTTCTTGAGGCTAGCATGAAAGAACTCACTATTTCTATCTCCTTGTTCACGCCATTTTATTCTGGATTTTTGCCTTACCATCTCATTCTCTTTTGATAATGCTTCATAGTATTGCTGGGCCAAGTTATACTCAGTAGAAGATAGATCAGTGTTATTAACATTAGACATCATCTCAGTTTGAACTTCAGCAAGTTTATCTCCAATTGTTGTGCTTAGCTTGTCTCCTTTGCCAAATCTCTTGTAAGACCATTGCTTCAAAACTTGTTTAACCTCTTTAATTTTTTCCTGCAAAATAAACAAGTGATTACCATTCTTGGTTTTAGTCCATGCATTGAAGGCAGTATTCTTAAAGTCCGGTTCATTAACCCAAGAGTTAAAAAAATTTAAATTTGTTTGTCCTCTCTTGTCTGCTCCATGAAGGTGGATTATTTGAGGAGAGTGGTCCGAAACCAGAGGAGGAGGAAGTATAATTCTAAATTAAAAGCCTACTATCATCGGTCTTATTTAAACATAATTTAAATAAGCTTTGGAAATCATATTTATTTAGATTAAATCCAAGATTCAATTATTAAATAATTCCAATATTTAATTAAAAACTATTTCAAAAATCCAGGTCGTTACATCCCTTTCTTAAACTTAGTAGTTAGGCCGAATTCCATGCTTATATATCTTACTAATATCTATTTACTTATATAAATTTATATATATATATATATATATCTCAAAATAATAATAATAATTTATACATACATATATATTTATTTATTTATATTTAATTTTGAACATACATTATTTTAGTATATCCATACATATAATATATCAAAACTAATGTCTAAAAAATAATAATATAATTAGTTTATATTAGAACAGATATAAATTTAATTATTCATATGGTAATATATATATATGTATATGTATATACGCATATATATGTATGTATGTATGTATGAATGTATGTATGTATGTACGTACGTGTGTGTGTGTATTTATCTATGTTTATGTTGTATGCGTTTGTGTGTGCGTGTATGACATCATTGTTGAACCATGAAAATGGACATACTTGTTAAATGTACGTCACAATGGTTGTTTATACATATATATGACACATCCATATTGCTCTCCATTTAGATTATTATAATTATTATTGTTAGATTGTTCATATTGGGAATATGAACATATCAAAATATTAAAACATAAAATTAAGTTAAAACTAAACGTCTAAATTAGAATATAATCAAATTAATAATAAACTATTATTATTAAACAATAACAAATAAATAAATATTCCACGTACAAATTAAATAAATTTAAAAATATACTCAAACTCTTTTATTGATAAATACTAAATATGATTTAGTATAAATTTATTATTCATATAAACACAATATAAGATCTTGTGCAAATTAATAATTTTTTTATATTGAACCCTTTTTAACCTACTTCCAATGCACGTGATTCAACATGAATATCATCATGGAAGGTGTGCTTTATATTAATGACTTCCCATTTATGTTTAATTTGATATAGGAGCTTCACATTATTTCGTTGCTAGTCATATTGTTGATAGTTTGTGCCTAGTGTCTCTTGTTATTGGTGAATCCCTTATTGTGTCGAATAATGTTGGAGGCTAGCGCATCTTTATATGACACACATATATTAAATTATCTTAGGGTTTGTTCGTGTTTTCTTGTAACGCTTTTGTGCTTGGGTTTTGTGTTATGGACTTATATTTGGATTGGGTTACAAAGCACAGGGTTGTTAATGATTATGATAGTAATGTAGTTTGTATTAAGGATAGCGGTGGTAATGGGCGTAGTGTATTATGAGCATGAGAGTTCCACGATGTTGGGCTATTTATACTCCTTGGATCTCTCACATGATGAGCGGCACTAGTTCCTATTGTATGGAAGTTTGCAAATATATTTAAAAAGGTTTCGGGTTTACCTCTTCATCAGGAAATTGAATTGCATATTGATTTTGAGTGAGATACAAAGCCAATTTCTTACCTATTTGATGCATGACTACAAGAAGAAATAAGAAAATTAGAAGCTTAAAATTTCAAGATTTCAAAGACAGTCTTATTCAAAAGAGTACATCAAAGTGGGAAGCACATATCGTGTTCGCCACTATAGTAGATGGATCGCTAAGATTATGTGTCGACTATAGGAAATTGAACAAATTGATAATAAAGAACATATATCATCTTCCTCGTATTGATGATTTGTTCGACCAATTCATAAGAGCGAAGATTTTCTATCAACTTGATCTTGCTATGGGGTTTCATAAGCTAAGGGTGGATGTAGATAGTATCCCAAACACCACCATTAGAACTTCCAATACATCTTATAAATAGTTGGTAATGTTGGTAGAGTTAGCGGTATGCCTTAGGGGCAATTCTATGATTTATTGTGAACTATTAACTCTGTTATATAATCTATTTGAAATAAAAGTTATTTTTCTTTCTATTATATACCATACCATGATATGTTAATTAATTATTTAGTTTAAGCTTATTAAATAGAAAATCATTCACTAATATGTTATGTGATAGTAATCACAATGTGTTGTAATCATGAGAAATTTATTACATTAAAAATAAAATATTATTTTTAACATTCCTAGTCAAGATGTTTTTAGACAGGGTGTCGATACATCTGTTGAGAGTGGAGTATGTCACAGTTTCCATATTTTGGGTAGTTTATTACTCATAGCTGTTGGACTAGCCAAGTGGTTGCCTACTTATAATTATTATATAACTATGGAATGACTCACTCAAGAACTTTCTGTTTGTAAATATGAATAAGTTCAAATAGAGAATCCCAAAGTAATGGTATTACACAGTTCTCTCGATTTGAGAATACTGTTAAACTTCAATGTAGACACTCTACTTTGATTATTGTTAAATCGTGGTATGACGTCCATCGTATGACTATAGTTCGGTCTGAGTTTAAGTATTGAAAATGAAACACTATTCAATAGAAAATTCTTCTATCCAGTTATATGAGGTTTGTGTGACGGTCAATTGTAGTCAAATCAATGTCAAAGTCTCTGGTCAGAACAGTATGGCTAATAATAATTATTATTATTCAACCAAGGACTTTGTGTTTAGACCAACGAAGTTGTATGTGGACAGCATTGGGATTCTGACCAAAACCAAATTCCATAAGTCTTAAAGTGATATAGTGTTGGTGAAGAGAATCGGTGTAAATAATCGTTACTACAAGTTATCGCTTATAATATGTAAATTGGATTTTATCGAAAGATTTGTATGTGATGAATTCAAGAAAATGTCACACCACTAGTTAAGGTGATAGTGAACATGAATATTCGAATTATCCATATCAATCACTGATTGAATTTACATATTAGTTTCGGACAACTGTAATGATGTATACTCCGAATAAATCACACAATTTAATTAATTTATACTTTTCGTAAATTAATTAAATTAATTAATAGTTATGAAATATTAATTATTAAATTTTTTTGATGTTTGAACACCTTTAGTATTTAATGAAATGCGAAATTATAAAAGTTAGGTATACACATATCGATATACGATATTGGTAGAATATTTAAGTTGGATTTAAATAGAATAAATACTGAATGGGTTCGAAATTTTTAAGGCCCATCTTGCTTGTTCTATGGCCAATCAATTGGAGCGGGAGGAAGTGTTTCCAATTTTGAATCGAAAAGGCCAACGAGTAGCAAAAATGAAGGCAAAAGGTCTCTACCCTTTAATTATCCTTTGTTGCCTTCTTAAAAGATTCCTTTTACATTCTATCATTTGCTCACTATCTCTCTCCCATTCCCCCAACCTAAGCATAGTCAAAAATTCATACCTCTAAGGCTTAAAATTTTCAA
Organism: Allium fistulosum; assembly: GCA_030737815.1. Lineage (NCBI taxonomy): Eukaryota > Viridiplantae > Streptophyta > Magnoliopsida > Asparagales > Amaryllidaceae > Allium > Allium fistulosum. Next base: position 1,138,645,068 of record CM060904.1, read on the forward strand.
AACCAAAATCAAAATAAAAAGGTGGTTATTGTCTCTTGATTCCGGCAAAATCTGGAGGTTACAAAGTTGAATCTAGAGGCTTTGTTCATCATTCAAGATACAAAATTTTAACTACATCCTAAGATGACATTCAAATTTTATTTGGTCATATATTAATCATGTTTATATGGTTTGAATCCTTTACATGGTACAATCATATATTTGTATATTCATCTTGTAATATAATTCAGATCCCCTTTTGCCACACTTCAATTAATAAAATGTTCATCATGTTAATTTAATTTAGATATACTTTTGTACTACACCACAATTGAATATATGATAATTATGTTAATATTTTTTAGATCCTTCATCTCTTTTGACTGTTTGTTCATGTTGTTTATATAGTTTAGATCTGAATCTTTTACAACAAATTTATATGTGCCTAAGTTGTCTGATCTATTTTAATTTTGTTTTTAGGAATCATTGTTCAACAAGAAACAATTTCATTAATTTTTTATTAAGTATTCATATATATTACATGGTTATTTAAATAATTATTACTAAAAACAATTTTTATCCACTTTTGAATAATTTTAATTGAAAACAATTTGATTAAATACTGTTTTTCAATCAAGCTTTTATTTAATGTTTGATTTACATGGTTAATTTTAGTAAATTTTGATTGTAAACAATTTTTGATTTAAAATAACTTTAATTATTTAAACTCACATTTAAAATTGAATATATGTGTTACATAGCAGTTGTTTTGGGTATAATTTGTTTGGTGGTTGTTTACATAAGTGTAAATGTTATTTTAATTTGAAAATCTGTAAATTGACTTTTATGTAAAATCATATGTCATTTGATTCCTTCCTATGTTAAAAGGTGGATTTAAATTTGTTATATATATTACATTACGAACTTCACATATTATGTTGTTTGAAATATTAAACATAGCTTACAATTATATTTATATGGACATATTTATGTGTATACTGTTTAAATTCAAATTTTATAAAATGGTATTCTATGTAAACCTATAAAATTTTAAACCTTTTTTAGTGTTAAATCTCTCACTCTGTGTGTGTGTGTGTGCTATATTTATATAAATCAAAACAGTGGAAAACAAAGACATATATTAAGGGGCAAATGGGTCTATTGCGGTGTAAAGGCATATATAAAGTGACAGATGTGTACGTTGCGGTGTAAATCCCAACACCAATGTACGGTTACATTAGCCATGCCCACTTCTTATCTCTAGCACGTGCACTATACACATAAGTGTATTTGATACACTTATAAGTTTAAACATAAATAATTCCCTTTGAAACAAATGAATAAAATAAAGATTTTATTAAAATATTTTAGATTGGATCTAAAATCCATTTAGACTTCATAGGCCCATTAAATTTATAAAAAAAATTGAAATTCACTCATTTAACCTGCTATGACCCATCCTAGTTCCTTTAATATCATTCGGTCTTACAAATGCATGGGCGTAATTTGTTGATCTTATGAGTTGTGTCTTTTAGGACGTCAATAAATCTGGGATGGTGTTCTATGTGATATTTTAATATTTTCTATATGTAAAGAAGAGCGTAAATTACATTTTGGAAGAAGTGTAGGAGGCGTTACTACATAATCACTTGAAGGAAATGTTCTTAAAATATCACCTTTGGAGATGGAAATTTTGGTTCACAGGCCATGTAATATCTGAGGATGGAATTTCCATTAACCCAAGTAAGTTTGACGATGCAAGATTGGAAGGCAACAAGTGGTGCGACCAAAATCTGTAGTTTTTTAGGTTAGCGGTACATTGTCAGAAGTACATTATGGACTTTACAAAGGTTGCTACACCTTTAACAACGCTAATTATGGAGAACCAAGTTTATTATGGGATGCATTTAGTGAAGACTCTTTCATTAAGATAAAGCATGTTTGATTAATGCTCTAGTTCTTATTATACTGGAAGTAACTAAACCATTCACAGTATACACTGATGCATATGGTATGAAAAGTGGTGAGGTTCTGTGCAAGAAGGAAAAGAGGTTGCATATGCTAGTAGGCAACAAAAGACCCATGAGAAGGACTATCTCACTCATGCTTTAGAATTAGCGACCATTGTCATTACTTTGATGACATGGAGGCATTTTTGTTGGGGTGAAAGTTTTTATCTATTCACCGATCATACATCTTTGAAATATTTATTCTCCCAAAATGATATTAGTCTTAGGCAATAAAGATGGGTGGAATTCCTAGCATCTATGACATTGGTATTTCATACACTCATAAGAAGGGAAATGTTGTAGTTGATGCACTGAGTAGAAGGCATGTTATGCTGGGGTTTATGTATGTTAGATTGAAGATTTTGGAATTTATGGTAGGGTTATATTTTCAACCTTCTCATGAGTGTTTCGTAGTTTATTGGCAACGTTATAAGTTAAACCCACACATATCAACCTGATCGGTTCTAGCCAAAGGCTTGATACAAGTATTGTAGAGCTCTCAGATCGAATTGGAAAGGGAGAGAAGTCTAATCACGTAGACTTGTGTTCTGTTGATGTGAACGATTGGCTCTGTAGAGAAGATAGATTATGTGTTCCTAAAGTGGAAAATTTGATGGATGAGGTACTTTGAGAGTGCCATCATTCCAGGATGACAATTCATCCCAGTAGTAGTAAGATGTGTATGCAAAGCGCATTTATTATTGGCATATGCAATGTCATGTTTTTGAATTCATAAAGAAGTGTATGACATGTCAGCGAGTCAAAGTCGAGAAAAAAGCTCAGTGGTTTATTATATCCTTTAGAAGTTCTACATTAGGAGTGGAAACTTATGCCCATGGACTCCATAGATGGTTCGCCACAGAATCGGAGAGGGAACGAGAGCATATGGGTTACTGTAGACCACTTAACGAAATGCGCTCATTTTATTTCAGTGAAGGTTTCGAGAAGCACTCCATTAACTGTGATATTATATGTATGTGATATAATGAGGTTACATTGTCCACCCTCTATTAATGTAAGTGATTGAGATACACTCTTCACGAGTGAGTTTTGGAAAAGCTTGCAACATACATTAGTGTAACACCCTAAATTTTAATGAATGATTAATAAGTAATCAATAAAACTTGACTTCTGGATTAGGTAAATAATTGGGGGACATTTATTTACATATTCCATTAGTTATTTAAAATAAATAGTGGCTTATTTATAATAAGCATTTGGATGTACATTTACCTATTATGATATAAGTTTAACATGGCTTGGGAATGAATTAAAATAAGAAATAAGGCCATAAGCTAGCATCCCAACTTATTACGAGGTGAGGATATAATAAAACAAAGCAACCCTCATCATATCCATGCATTCTTATTTTTCTTAAACAAAAGTAAAATATAGGAAACTTGTTAATGGCGGCCTAAGGAAGTTAGAGAACAGAACGAAGAGAAAAGGCTAAGGAACCTAAGGAAACTAAACGTCAAGTAAATCTAAAGACTTAGGTGAGTAATACAAAACCCTTTTTTATCGTTTACGCTGTTGTTTGAATTCGATTTTGACAAGATATAATAGAGTTCATATACGTAAGTTGTATATATGAGATAAACTATTATTTTATTAGATGTTTTGGAGGTAAAATAGCTATACTAGGGATGTTTAGCTATATTTCCCTACTCTGACAATTTCAAAATGTTATTGAAATTTAATGATGCTCTAAGCATGATTTTAGAAATGGGTTTTAAGTTGGACCCACATCTAAATATACAATTATCAATTTTGAAGAAATTCGTGAAGTAAACAAATAAAAAGGAAAATGGTTTAGAAAATAGAAATATGGTTAAAAATGGAATAAAGAAACTATTTACAATTTTTTGGGATTTCATAAGTATTTTCTGGACCATAATTAACCATTTTTGAAGGCTAAATATAAGGACCGAAACCATTTAATAGGGCAACCGAGATCTACTTATGCATATCAATTATATGAAAAGGTAATAAAGCAACAAGGTCTCATAAAAGTGCTGTAAAAACAGCGCAAAAGACACTTTACTAACTAAAATTGGAGGCCGCATGAAAATGTCGCAACATGTACAAAGATGGGTAGCAGACCTGTTCACATGTCTGGCTTTACTGCCTGTATCAGAGCTGAAATTGCAAACAAGAGTATGGTTGTTGAAGGATTAGACTAGAACCGAAAGCTAATATAAATTAATAAATGACTAAGTAAATGTCCATGTAAAATAAACTAGATAAGGGAAAGGAAGAGAATTGAAGGCGAGTGCCAAAGGAGCAGGCTATAGTTGGAAACCATACAGGATTTGGAGTTTTCAAAAGAAAAAAGGAGTATTCCGAGACCTAGCGTGGCCAAGACGAGGTGTGAGAACGAACCCATGAACAAACCAGGCTTCCTTAGAAGAGATGAAGGATAGTGTAGCTGAGACTTACTAGCTTTCGAAGGAGAGTAAATGTTGAGGTGAATGTTTCGGTGTAAAGTCATAGATGGCAACCGTAAGCCTATTTAAGACATTAAAAGAATGAGATGGCATAAGGCCTGCGTGACATTTAAAAATCTATATGCATTAAATGAAAGTGAGGCGCAACACCTTACTAGCAACCCAATGTACAAAAATGGAATTATATTCGATAATAAGTTGTAAGGCCTGTGTGGTAATCTAGTATCCAAAAATGACATTGTATTTGGTAAAGAGGTGTAAAGCCTATATGGCAACCCTTTCCAAAAATTACATTGCGTTCACTAATGATGTTTAAGGCCTATGTGGCAACCCAATGTCAAAAAATGACATTGCTTTCAGTAACAAGGTGTAAGGCTTATGTGGTAGCCCGATGTCCAAAAATGAAATTGCATTCGGTAGTGTGGTGTAAGGCCTATGTGGAAACCAAGTATCTAAAGATGACCACATCCTGATACATTGGTGTAAGGTATATGTGGAAATCAATGAACTGAAGGTGGCATACATTAGAGGTATAAGGCATTTTTGGCATCCCAACACATAAATTAACAAAACAAACTCCATAAATGTAAAACGAAGGCATTAAGTCTTATTGGCAACCAAAAAGCAAAGTGAACATGACTTTGAGATGCAAGTAAGGCATAAACCCCCAGTAATGGGCGAAAGTTGAGAAATTTTACCTTAAGTAATGGTAAATGGATGAGGCCTTTGTGGAAGACGAATGTATAAATATTTGATATTCCTGAGAAATAGGATAGGCCTAAGTGGCAACACAAAAGATGGATTTTAAGCCCTAGTCGTAATGTAGTAATAAGTGTAACGGAACACCTATATATGATATGGCTTGTACTGTTATTCATGTTGATGAATTATGATTATTGAACGATGAGGTGAAGAAATGTTACATACTTTGGCGGTGTGTCTCACTATATGTTGTATTTAGGGTATTGTATTTCTCATAACAGGCTTTATGTCTGATCCGTGTTTTTATTATATTTTCCTCATGAACTTGTAGGCACTCGATTTAGTAGGTTGAGTGTATGGACTTAGATGGAAAACTTTGGACAGACAAAAAAAGCATACCGTAGATGACTCAAGAGGCTGTTTGCAAATTATTGTTTTTTAATTTTGCTGTTTAAATGTCCATGTTGGCATCTTCATAAGTCGTACATGGCACTCTATTTATGTTCTATTGTACTTGACCCTTGCATCGGCACATTTTAAGGATGTATGAAAAATTTAAAGACTCTTAAGACTATTATATGTAATGGAAAAAATCAGTTGCTCTTTTTAATTAGACTATTATATATATTGAACTCATTTTGTCATCGAAAGACAATTCCCAGGTGACTAAAGCACTTTGGGGTTCCATATTTGGGTTTCGGAATGAGGGACATTATAGTTTGGTATTAGAGCTTAGGCGAAGGGATACCGAAGTAAAATAGAGTTATAAATAGTTAAGTACTTAATAGAAAACAAACACCTTAGGGAGGGTATATCATACTATATAACATACTTGTACTTTACTATATATAGGTATATACATGGATATATTTATTCTTCTATTATTGCTTTACTCCCTTTCCTTTTGATTTAAATGAAGGCTTGCTTAACATAAAAGTAAGATAAAAATGAGTGGATGAACTACAATAGGAGAGCAAGTATAAGGAGAGAGGTTGAGAGTACTTAATAGCCAAGGTGGGGAGATGGCCCTGAATGTTGGAATTAAGGCCGAAGTACAAATGCTACCTCTGGTCGTAGGAAACATAGACATGAATGTACTATTTCAATAGTTCATAGCAAATCTAGTGTACCAACAAGTTTGGCAGAAAATGCCACCACAAGCCCCGCTAGTCTTGGAGGACCCGATATAAGCAATTAGAGATAACTTTGCTAAGATGAATCAAACCTTTCAAATCTTGGATGGAGAAATGTTTGATGGAATAATACCAGCTTTGGAAGCAAGCAATTGGCTGTAGATGTGTAAAATAATTTATGAAGACTTAAAGTTTATAAATGCTCGGGAGGTGAAGTTAGTATCCAAGCAATTCAAAGGGCTGGCTAATATTTGGTCAGAGATCGTGAGAGCCCAAATTCTTAAGAAATAAATTACTTGAGAAATATTTAAGGTGATTTTTTATATGAGTAATTCATTCATGGCTTGGAGTTGTCACCTATGTTTTAGGAGTTTGTTGATTGTAGCAAGGAAGCATGTCAGTTCCAAAGTATGTGCCGAAGGTTAATGTCTTGTCAAAGTATGGTGCAAACCTTATTAGGACACCAAGGAAGAACTTCGAGAAGTTCATTTGGGGATTGAGGCCTGGATTGAGTGATATGACCATGACCCATCTGGCAGTTCCTTTCAACGAAGTGGTGGATATGGAAAGGGGGTATGAACTTATGTACACCACTTAGAGGAGTATAGGCCCAAAAGCTTTAGCCGATAAGAAGAATAGATTTACCTCATATTAGAAGGGGAAGCAAGGCTAACAATAGAAGGGGAAGGCTCAAGAGGGAGCAAAGATGGAAATCTTTGAGGTCGCTTGCTATAATCATCAACCGGTGGGACACCATGCATCCAAATGTCCATGGCCAAAGGGGCGAAGAAGGTCAAGTGCTTTATATGAGTGACTAATGATGTCATTTGGACTAAGTAATGCACTTGCATTCTTTATGGATTTGATGAACCAGATCTTCCGAGAATAGTTACACTGATATGTGTTTATAGATGACATTTTGGTATACTCAAAAGATGAGAAGGAACATGAGGTTCATCTAAGCTTATGTTGGAGATGTTAAGGCAACATAAGTTAAAGGTGAAATTTTCTAAGTGTTATTTTTGGAGAAGGGAAGTTGAGTTCTTAGGCTGTGTGGTTTCGGAGAGAGGCTTAGCCGTAGACTCTTCAAAGGTAGAAGCTTTTAATGGGTAGAAGATACTCGATACTCATAGAGGTTTGGAGTTTCTTATTTTTGGTGGGCTTTTATCAGAGGTTCATTAAGGACTTCTGTCGGTTAGAAGCGTCAATGATGAGACTTACTTGGAAAAACGAGAAGAATGGTGGATTGAGGAATGTGAGACATCATTTTGAGAGTTGAATGTTAAGTAGATGAATGCTCCATTTTTAGTTATACTCAAAGGAAATAAAGATATGATTGTTTATATATATTCTTTGGGTTCGGGGTTAGGAGTAATGTTGATTAAAAAAAGCAAAGTAATAGCTTATGCATCTAGGCAGTTGCGACCCCATGAAGTTTGACACCGGACACATGCCTTGGAGTTGGCAACCATTATCTTCGCATTGAAGATTTGGAGGCATTACCTTTTAGTGAATGGTTTGAGTTATTTACTAAGCATGGGTCATTGAGATACCTATTCTCTCAAATGAGTTGAACATGAGGCAACAAAGGTGGTTAGAGTTTTTGGCGTCTTGTGACTTGAGAATTGAGTATAACTCAGGGAAGGGAAATAAAGTTGAAGATGCTTTGAGCCGAAAGCAGCAAAGTTTTGTTTTTGCAATGACAGAAGAGTGGAATACGTTTGAGACATCAGCTTCTTGCAATATCCACTTTTGGCTGGCGACCAGTTCAAGTAGAGCTTCCGGGACACTATCTTGCTTAGAAATCCGCTCAACTCTCATGGAAGGGATTGTCGAGAAGCAAAGAGAAGATCCACTCAATGCCGAAAGAGCTAGGAACTTACGGTCTAGAACCAAAGCAGATGAGCTAAAAGGTTTCGGTGTTGATGAAGGAAATGGACTTTGGAATAATGAATGGTTACATATTCGTAATATAGGAGGTGTTCAGAAAGAAGTCTTGAATAAATTCCATCGTTCAAAGTTTTCTATTCACCCAGGAGGTACTAAGTTGTACCGAGATATAAAGAGAAGCTTTTTCTAGGAAAGAATGAAAAGAGATGTTGAAGAGTATGTGAAGAGATGTGTCACAAGCCAACAAATTAAGGCTGGGCATTAGAAGCCAAATGGACTTTTGGAGTTTTAGAGGTTCCGGTATGGAAATGGCATTCAGTTTCTATGGATTTATGGATGGCTTGTCGAATTCTAAGGCTAGGAATGTGAGCATGTGGGTTATAGTTGATAGACTGAATACTGGTGCCTATTTCATCTCAATGAGACCTACGAGGACGGTAGTAAAGTTGGCCGAGGTTTATTTTAAAACTATAGTGAGGTTGCATGGAGTGACAAGTACTATAGTTTGTGACCAAGACTCGTTGTTTTCCATTGAAGTTTGGTGGAGCTTGTAGTATGCTTTGGGTTTGGAGTTGTTCATGAGTACTTCTTACCATCCGTAGACAGATGACAGACTGAAAGTGTTAACCTAGTATTAGAGGACTTGTTACCAGCTTTTGTGTTATATTTCGGTGAGTCTAAGGAAGATCGCCTGCACTTAGTAGAATATTCATATAACAATAATTACCAATCAAGTATGGGGATGACACCATTTGAGGCATTGTATGGAAGACTGTGTAAGTCGCATATATATATATATATATTCATATGAGATTGCCTCGTGTTGGGACCATATCTTGTAAGAGAAGCTTTGGAAAAGGTCGAGGTAATTTGTCATAGAATGAAAGATGACTAATCGGGGAAAAAGGGCTATGCTGATAGGAGTATGAAAGGCTTGGAGTTTGATTTGGGAGGACATGTATTTACCATTTAGAGGTTGCATGAGGTTTGAAAAGGCAAGAAAACTAACACCTAGGTATGTTGGAACCTTTCCGATACTTGAGAGAATGGGTAGGGTATCTTATAGGGTTGAGCATCCGAGTACTTTGGTCGAGGTCCATAATGTGTTTCATGTTTCACATTTGAGGAAGTGTATCCGAGGCTCTGATGTAGTAGTAAATCCGAGAGCTATGTATAACTTGTGTCAGAAAGTTTTTTTCGAATTTCGGACCGAGATGTAAAGAAGCTTCAAAGTAAATAAGTGAAGCTTGTACGGATCCAGTGGAATGAGGACTAGGAGGATAGTGCTTGGAAAACTGAAGGTAAAGTTAGGATGACTTATCTCGAGTTGTTTATATAGACTTAGCATGAACGTTTGTTTTCTATGTTATAGATAGGTCTATCAATGAATGTTTTCGGATGTGGATAGTGCCATATCTGCATCCGCATCCAAAATCATTTTTGGATATTGGATATCCGCATTTGCGGATACAGACGGATATCAGATAATTATCCTATCTGCTAATGACCGATAAATCAAGAATTATAAAAAGGAAAGTTTAACATAAATATTTTTTAATGCCATTAATTGTAAAAGTGCTAAAAATAAACAAATATGATGATAATAAATAGTTTCGAGCAGTTAATAAGCATTAGGTGCATATAATATAAACTACCAACTTAATAAAATAATAAACGAATATCTTTCGTTGCACTAAAATACACATAATTTAAACTATAATCTTGACAAAAACCGGACGGATAATTTTCGAATGCGGATGTCTTCATATCCGCATCCGCATCCGTTTTTTCGAATATCGGATATTTATCTGCTTTTTGGATGCAGATGCGGACGGATTTCAGATTTTTCGGGTATCCATCGACAGCCCTAGCTGTAGACCATATGTATATGTTAATATTTATGGTTGATTTTGTTATGTATTAGTAGAGGCACCAATACATTTTTGCTTGTGGCTTATGTGTATGGAACTTATGTGTGTATAATTGAGTGGGTATGGGAAGAACTAGTGAATCACTATCATACCTTATTTGAATTTCAGAGGAGAAATTCCTATATAGGGGAGGGTGGGTGTAGCCTGTAACATGCAAAAATTTAAATTATAATTGATAAGTAATTAATTAATAAAACATGAATTTTGGACAAGGTAAATAATTGGAAGACATTTATTTACTTATGCCATTAGTTATTTCAAATAAATAGTGGCTTATTTATAATAAGTATTTGGGTGTATTTACTTATTATAGTATAAGTTTAACAAGGCTTGGATTGAATTAAAATAAGAATAGGGCTATACGACTGGCGGCCCAACTTATTATAGGGAGAGAGATATAATAAAAAAAGTAACCCACATCTTATTCATGCATTCTCATTTTACATAAACAAAACAAAAGATAGGAAACTTGCTGATGATGACCTAAGGAAGGAAAATAAGAAAAAGAAAGGAAAATCCAACTTTGATCTATCTCATCTCTGGATGAATACTATAGTATATTTATTATTTTTGTGCTTGAATGATTTATTGGTTTGGTTTGGTTGAATTTCCACTTTGAAAAGCGAATGACATATAAAATTAAATACATGGAATTTTGCAGAGGAATCTGGATTCCTCGCCGCTGTGATTTTAAACTTCAGATATATACCTACTGTATAAATTGTTGAATGTCAAGTTTTGTAGTTTGGTCATATTGGATGTGACATCGATATATGTAAAAGTTGAACCTTTTAGCGATAAAGGTAGTAGTAACATTGGTTAAGTGTTGTGGTAGCTATTAGTCTCATTATGGTATTGTGATATACTATGGATTGCCATTTGATTTGAAAATGGTTTTGATTTGGGAAAATAATTTTAAATATGATTTTGGAATTTTCTACGGTGTTTTATTTAGAAATGGATTTTAAACTTCTCTATTTTACTCTAACTTCTTTAGTTTTAAAAAATATTTCGGGAAGTATTTGTTTGACAGAAAAGTTAATATAATAATGAATGTTTATTTTAAAGGAAAATAAAGAGGAAATTATCTTTTACAATAAGGTAATTTTTTTTGAAAGAAGATAGAAATATTTGGAATAAATATTTATGAACCGCTTTTTATAAAGTGTTGTATATAAAATAGACTTATAAATGGTATTTTATAAATAATGGAATAGATTTATAAATGTTATTTTATAAAAAGGGAAATGATATCATTTTGGTAAATTGGAAAATAAATCACATTTGTGGAGTAATATATGGAGTTTTATAATTATGTTTGGAAATTTATAAAAGGATTTTTATAAAAGGAATGAGATTTGATTTTTGTAAATGATCATTTTAAATTTTGGTGGTATGGAAAGTATTATTTCATACTTCAAATCAAATTCCGATGTAGGAAAACTCATCCCTATCCTAATAATTAAGAATGTATGTTGAGGCAAGGATAGTACGCTAACTTGTCCGACTTTATTGTTAATAGAGGAATAGCACAAGTTTGAAATTAGGAAATGGTGGTAACTATATTTGGTCTAATTTACATACGATCCACTTACTTACACTAAATGGAAAGTGTTTCGGGTTTATTGTTATCAGTATTCTAAATGACATTTTTTAACCCAAATAAGTATGATTTGAAAGTGAAATCTTTCTTAAGATTTTATGAATATACTTATACAATTGAGATAAGTATATGGATACTTTTCTAAGTATTGAAAGTGTAGTGTTTTGTGAATATACTTATACTATTGAGGTAAGTATATAAATATTTTCAAGTATTGAAAAGAGTAGAGAAGATTTGTGAATATATCTTGTGTAAAAGTATTTTAATACAAGAATTTACAAAGTGATTTTTAATTAATGAAAAGATTAATTAAAGAGGCTTAGCGGTTGCTTATGTTCTTAACCATGCTTGGTTTCCATATGAAGTTAAATCTCTAATTTGATTATTTGTTTATTTGATAGTTAAATAACCGATTATCAAATCTTAGCCAGTTTTAAAACTTTTGATTGTTGATTTAGAGAGATCGGGATCAGATAAGTATGATTTATCTGAAAGCCACTTCGAACCAACATAAGCGTTCTAATTTGAAACATCTTGAAGCTGATCGAAGATGGAGTTCTTTGAAGTGCAAGGGCTAATTGCTACTAATACTTAGGGTGATTCCCAAAATATATGTAGTAGAAGTAGTTTCTTCGGTTTGTTCATATCCTAAACAACTTGGATGGATGAATGTTGGCATTGCATTATTGCTTGAAGGGCAGTGTTAGCATTCCGAGTGGGATTTGCTAAAAAGGTAAAACATAGCCTCAAGCCTCAAACCTGGTAATGACTAAAACAAGATATATGCTTCCAGGCTATTTGGTTCGCTACCATTAGGGCATGGTCATCAATTGTGTCTAGGTCGATATTCTCAGATTATGTGTGCTTGTGGCCATGGAAGTGGTTTGTTAGAGAAAACCGGGGTGATGAAATATTATGTACTATCCAGGAAGAGGTAGGTCGGTCTTTGATTCGCAGGGAGTCAGCTAAGGCTCTTAGTCCATTTTACTAGAGGTGTACTATGGCAGGCAATACCCTAGTAGCCTTGTCATTATATGGAAATTCATTTTCCAATACATGCTTTTACGGATTTAGTTGTATACCATGTATGCTATCGAATGTAATTAATGTAACCATTCCAGCTATGATTATTTATTTATTTTAAACCTTAGACACCCATCTGTGTTTATATGCGGTGTGGTCTTACGAGATAGCATTATTTTTGAAAGGTTTTATAACCTTAAAACTCCATATGATTTGTGTTTCTCACATTGGTTTACTAGACTGATCCGAGCATTATTTTCTTGTAATGTTCGGTTCAGCCCAAGCATATTTGCAGATTTAGTTATGCATGCTTTAGAGCTTCAGGAGATGACCAAGATGCCTCCAAAACATATTCGTGTACCTTTCATTTCTGCTACATTTGTGTTCTGTATTTATCAGCATTTGTGAGGACAAGTTGTTATAACTGTCGAGGCTGACGATATGTTAGTTTACTCTGATTGATGTATGTATATTAAAGTTTTCTTTTATAAAAATTTGTTGTATATTATAGATTTCTCGTTGCGATGTGAGATTCTATTATGTCTTTCTTTCGTCCACCCTAACAATTTGTCTTTCTAGCAGTTGAATGTTTAGCATGTGAATATCGTGTATGTATTAGTGTCGACTTTTAAGGATCGAAAAGGCAAGTCATCATAATTTTCCTACAACAATAGTTATCAAGCTTCTATTGGAATGAAACCATTTGAAGCTTGACATGAGAGAACTTGTAGTTTCCTACATGTTGGTGGGAAATAAAGGACGAAGCAATACTTCAGACGTGTATGATCCGTGAGACTTCAAAGAAAGTCGAGTTGAGACAGAATAGAATGAAGGGGTCCCAAGATTAGTAAAAGTATTATGCCGATAAGAGACGTATTGATCTTGAGTTTGAAGTTGGTGATTTATTTATTTGAAAATAGGCATGCTCTGGTTATTTAAGACCTTAATTAAGGTAGACCCCATCATTTAAGACCTATTTCCAGAAGCGTGCTCCTCAATGGTATTATCTAGTGGACATTACATGGAATCTCATAGGCCATTTAATACTTTCAAGTGGAAAATAGGTAAAAACTAGTCATTTAAGACCCTAAATAAGGCAGATCCCATCATTTAAGACCTATTTCCAAAAGTGGACCCTTATAGAGATAACACCTAACGTAACCCCTTGGCCATTTAACACTTCATCTAGGGAAAAGAGGCGGGTCTAACCACTTAATACCTCAAACCCCGAAGCAGACCCTTCGTCTTATGGCCCATACTCATAATGACGTCTCACATTACTCCGCTATTCGTAGGAACTAATAGCCAGATTAGCTGGGCAGATTTCTCCTACAGAATTTGGAACTAACCTCACGTCATTATAAATATTTATCATAAGGATATCTCACATCAATAAAAGTGTACGCAACAGATGGTAGCCTCAAAATGAAGGGCAGATTCCCGTCATGTAACTCTATTAACCTCGCATTCCTATGACCTAGCCGTAAATCAATTACTCTCTCCACACACACACACACTCTCATCTCACCGTTTCATAAATAAGGCTTTATAAGGAATCTTCCTTACTACGCCTTAAAATAATAATTAGGCTATATAAGAGTTTCCTCCTATTTTTGCCTCAAAATCAATGACTTTCCTAATGGCGGAAATAAAAATAGATAAATGCCTAATTAACTACGCCATATACGCAATAATTGTACGTTAATTACGTAAATAGAGATAAATAAATATTCATGCTTAATAAGTTCTAAACACATGGATTTTATGCTCTAAAATAGCGTTAAATGTCAATTCCCTAACCAATTATTATCACAAGTCCTTTTTCTTCAAATTCCACAGATTTCATGGGATTCTAATGTCTAAAATAGGGAATAAATATTCATAACCAAAAATGCAATAACAGACTTTTAAATAAAATTGAAACTCAATTTACTACACCAATTCAATGGAATATCTTAAACAATAAGAATTGCAATCTAAACCCCATATTCTATTCAACTCCACTTTTTACAAAGAAATAGATAAGAATCGGTGGTGTAAACTACGAACATAATTCGTAAACTAAACCCCTTATTTTATTGAAGGATCACAATTTAACCCAAAGAAGAAGAAGAAGTAGAACAGACTACGAAATTATCAAAGATTACATAAATGAAACAAATCTCATAAAATTAATGTAAATAATTGGGAATCTCAACATAGAATTGACATATCGAAATAAAAAGGAATTTTGGAGGATTTTATCTATCATGTTTTTGAAATACCAAAATCCCTAAGGCATATTCAAATCCAAAAAGAAATACACTAAACAATTGCTAAAAAGAAATACTAAGGTTTCCACTCATAGATTAGCCTTAGCTTCACTCAAATGGATTTGTAACCTTCTGATCTCTTCCAAAATCTATCTCTTTTGATACACACACACAGACACAACAAGGAAGAGCTATATATATTCATTAGATTCAGAATAATTGAGAAGAATAGGATAAGAATTGATTGGAGGAAGAAGAAACAAATAGGAAATAAGTTGAATTCTTACTTGAATCCTCCAAGGAGTTTCTGAATCTTATTAGAGAGATAGCAATGGCAAAGTTTCATCGTATTCCAAAATAGGAATAAAAGTGGAGAGGATAGGGTTCTATTTATAGGAGTTGAAACGCACCAGAACCATATGATAGAAGTAGGTAGAAAATGGATAAATCTGGAGCGTACAACCGAATAAAACATAGCTTCAAACCCTAGCCGCCACTGGGAACTTCTGTTGTCAAGCGGTCGACTGCCCTTGGGCGACTAGTCAACCCCTACGATCGATCGGTTGACCTATTCAAGTCGACCGCTCCTCTTATCCAAGGGATGTTTATTTATTTCCATTGCCAAATTATTTTATTCCCTTGTTAGCTTTTTAACGTTAAACGCTAATTAAACGTTCACTTTGCCCCAAGCTATTTTTTGATTTAAACCCTAAATTTGATTTCTCATTTGGATTTGAATTCAAACTAAATTAATTTAAATCTAAGCACTTCAAATTCATAACTTCTTTGCTTGAGCTCCATTTTCAGCATATTACATTTGGAAACAGATCAGAGTTTCTCAACGAATGCAATGGTGTAACTTTCATGGTCAAATTCCAACTTTTATAAAATTTCCATATCCAACCCTTGTCATATATAATTCGATTTACTTTATTTATTTATGGTTCATTTTACGGGTTGTTACATTCTTCTCCCCTTAAAAAGGAATTCGTCTCAAAATCTTCCTAGGGGCGAACAACATAACTCGCGATAACATCCATATTATACAACCAAGTTCTCTACACAACCATCTACTCAACCAATAGTGAAATATGATTATGTACTCCAGACATTCTAAAATGAGTTCAGTCCTACCGTGTGTAATCGTGTCATGTGAGTATGTATGCAAATATTTTAAACAAGCTTTATATGAGTGTAAAGTAATTGTGAAAATGTAACAACCTGGAAATTTTCGATCCCGAAAATTCCAGATAGTTATGAAAAAAAAAAAGAGATAGAAGAGAAGAAATAGAAACACAACACAGATCCTCACATTCGCAGCGGATCAAAATATAATATCAAATAATAACAGTTTTACAAAGAAGAACTATATCAGTACATTTACATTTTACATCAGGGTTACAACATTTTAGAATCACTGGACAGTTATAATAACAGTCTCAGATAAATAACAGTATATCACAGCGGAATACACTCCATACGTTTCTGCCATCCCGCTCGCCTCCTGAGCTCCAGAACGTCCTTACCTGAAAATCTGTAATACTCGGTCTGACCCGAGCATTACATCAAAGTAACACCCGGGTCAGGCTGGAAACCAGAGTGAGTAATTTCATAAAATTTGAAATACTAAGCTATTCAACTTAATTAAATTTCCGGAGAAACTCGTACCTTCCTACGAGTTCTTATCTTATTAAAGGCAATCACAAATTATCAGGTAATATCTGAGAAATGTTACCCAGTTTTAAATGGTCATGTTCTAATAGTTATTCCATTCCAGCCTGTTAAATTTTAATATCACATCTATGAAGAACTACTGAAGATTTCTAATCAAAGTGGTTCCGTGTATTTCTGATACCCGACCCCGGTCTCTTCGATTTCAATGTCATTTCTACCAAGTTGTCAAGTTTAAACAATACAGTTTAAATTCAGGATATCGATCTACACAACAATTTATCTCACATAGATGAACCTCATTATCACTGACTAACCCAAGTCTACCATGTCATAGTACATCACCAACTATCAGTCTAAATATTAATCCAAACTCTGAATGTCATTCATCCATAGGCAAAATCTATTAGATATATAATTCCTAATTAATTTAATCAATCTCCAATTAAATTAATCACCAACTTTAATCACTTAGATTTCCTTTAAATCCTGCTTACTTATTAATTAATTACAAATAAATTAATTAATCATCCATTAATCATTTATCTTAATTAATCATCCTTAATTAATTATTCTTTGATTATTCACATTAATTAACCTTTAATTACTCTCGTTAATTAATTACATTAATTAATGATCCTTAATTACTTTAATTAATTATCCTTGTATAAATTGATTATCTTTCCATTTATTTACAAAGATTAATTACCCATTTCGTAATTACATTGATTAGTTATTCATTAATTAATCCATGCCTTAATTAATTTATGATGAACCATTTAATTAATTAATTCCTCATTATTAAATCTTATTCTAATTATATGCTTGGAATATATTTATACAAAATCACTTGAGTCTTATAAAATACATAAATCTTAATGACATTTCGAAAATAATATTCTTTCCAAATCCAAACAATTAATATTCAAGACATTCGACTTAATTATTGAATTTCTGAAACTTTACTTATGATTGATCAATATCTTTATTAGAAAACTTGATAAATTCCTCTTTGAAAAATGTTTGCTTGAAAACCTTATTAAGAATTTTTTTGCTCTGCCTTGTAGAAAAAAACTGTTAATTTCTAGAGGTAGCCCAAGCCATGCTAATAAAATTTCCAAACTAAACTCGAGTAAATCCTTTTCTTCCTCAACTATCTTCAGGTACATATGGACTCTCCTTATAAGTAACAGTTAACACTTGATAATATACCACAAATTTTTCTAATGAATCACCATCCCTTAACTATTTTATTTTAAGAATAATTTCCCTTCAAATTAATATCATAGATTTGCAGGACAGAAAGCTCTTATAATTTCTGAACAGAGTGTACAAGACAGAAAATAACAACAAAAAGGCATTGAATAATTTGAACATTTTTCATCATTTCCGTTAACTGCTTTAAAACTGAATCCTGCATCTAAACATAAATAGGTACTAATCCAAAATAGCATGTGTAGTCAATGTCTATGCTTTCAATTGAATAAAATAACATGCTATAAAAAAAATTATCCAACTATGCTACTTCTTTGGAATAATTATTGTGTGAGTTAAATTATGACAAGATCCTGTTGTTGCCAAAGAGACCTCAGAAATTCCAGAGATGCAACTACAATTCTTGCTACTTGTAATGTGGATAAATGAAATGAAATCTGGGAATAATTAAGCCAGGTATCCAGTTTTAAAGCATAATCACCCTCTCGGCTAACAATCAGAGTTGATCACGTTTAAGTGTACATAACAGGTTAAAATCAGATTCATCCAATTCGAGCAAAATGGCAGAAGAATTCAAACTAATCTTACAAAAACCCAAAAGTTTGATATGAATTAGAAATAGGATAAACATGAAACCCAGATTTAACAAACAAATGATTCTATCAGTTATTCCAAGGGTCACATAACTTAAATATACTATTGCACATTTTATAACTGAATAGCCTGTAAAATCCCAACTTGGCAGCACTAAATAAACTCAAAGCACGAGGTAAAACAGAACAAAATCAACATTCTGAATAATTCAAACTATCAATCATGCAAAAAGCAACCCAAAAGAATTAAATTTGAAACCTACCAAGATGAAGATCGAGCTAAACAAGCCATCACGGATGCAATAATTAAGAAAAATCGAGCAGAAATTACTCACTGGTACACTAGAACAGAGAGCGACTCCTATTGTTGATCTAGAATTGAAATTGAGCTGTTGTTAGTTGAATTTATCTTTCGCTTGATTTCCCTGCCATTCGATTGAAGTTGCCGAGTTCGATCTTTTTTTTTAGTTATGAAATGGTGGATGGTTTCTGTCTTAACTAGGTTCGAATGAAATGAAGTAGTAAGAAGACAAGGCAGTGATATATGTACGTTTATAAGGAGTGGAAGTGTATTGAGTAAGTTACAGGCTTTGTATTTCTGGTACGCAAATGGTCAGAGATTTTTATCTTGTGGAGGCTGAAATAATAATAATTTTTTTTAGCATATTTGAAATGATGGCATTTAATGCAATGGTCTCTTTCAATGTTTACAAATACTTATCCCTTGATTTTTGTATGTACATACTTGTATATTTTTTTTTCTTATTGCATATTTTCATACTTATCCCATTTTATTTGTACAATCTGATATACATATTATTTTTTTCTTTTGGCTTATTCCTTTACATAACTACATGTATTTCACTAGTATATATATATATCCCTAGAATTATCTTAGGTATTTATTTTATATTTTTACATAACCATCAATTCATTTTATATATATTTCTATTTGAAACTTAAACTACCAAATACTTCATTTACTTATTTATATTTATTGTTATACTTATGTTAATATCATAGTTTTCTTATGTTTGTATATTTATGTTTATATATTTATCTTGAATTTTAAATGGTGAAATATATTATCTATTTATCATAAGATTTATCATCTCCGGCGATTTTAAAAATTCAATAGTTATTATAACTTTAAATCAATTTATATATCCAGATATCTTGTTTATCAGAAATCCTTTTTTTTTCTCAACTTATCCAAATTAATATTCCAATGGTTTAAATCCGTTAACTGTCCAATTATCCGACATCAAAATCCAGGTCGTCACATTCCTCCCCCCTTTGAATCTTTTCGTCCTTGAAAAGGAACTAAGCCAGAATTATTAAAATGCTTAAAATCAGATAAATTTCTTTGATTTTTTTTAAAACACTTTTTAATATCTATATAATATTATTCTAAAATAGTTTTTTTTATATAAAAATTCTTTTATAACTCGATGTTTTGACAAGTCCATCCTTGTTCCCATAGAGATTCGGTCATACGTTGATCAGATGTAGGACTGAAAATCTATAAGTACTTGGTAAACTCGTTTCCAACACCCAGTGAAATTACTTTGGAAAATAATTTTATTGAAAATATAGAAAACGGTTTCGAAAATAGAGGAAATATCTTTGGTGAAAATGCTCTGGAAATCATCACCCCCATCCATGGTCGTAGTTAACCCGATGGTTACGTTGCCGTCCCGGCAAAATCCACAGATAACTGTAGGTCTCCGCGCCCCTCGATTACGCCATGGAACCCGCTACAGATCGTAGTTATACCCGGGCTATACGTTGCTATCACAGCAAAAACCCATATAACTGTAGGCATCAGCGCCACCGAATTTTGTTGCCAAAAGAATGAAACTCCTCCACTTGACCATAGATCGCAGTCTACCGATGTTGCGTTGCCTTCCCGGCAAAATCAAGTGTAGACTGTTAGCACTCATCCTCCACACGATTTTCGCTATGGTCCACACACAGTAGATTGTAGCAACATCGATTTACACTGTCGTCACAGCATAACCCAAATGCCCCTGTAGGCATCAGCGCCCTCGACTTTCGCTATCCAATAATCCTCAGGAACTAGTTTGTCCGGACTCCTCACAGGATCAACTTTAGAACCTCCCCTTTAGAGGCTCAAGGCAGTACCACTCAGTGGCACTCCTGAGAAGTTCATTCAAGGGAGCGCCTTTTTCCCCAAAGCCACTTTCAAAACACTTTATACTATACACATATAGTATTTTCCAAATCATACACCAAGTATGAATCTCATATAAAGCTCCTTTCTCAAAATCGATTTCCAAAATCGATAATTCTCAAATTAGGCTTTCCCAAATTCCAATATTGATTTTTCTCAAAATCAAAAGCCTTTCCAAATCCATAGGTTTCAAAAACTTTTCCTCAAAATCATTTTCACAAAATCCTTTTTATATACGTATATATAATAAACTTGAAAAATCTTTGGTTCAATTCGTATTTGTATAAATTCATTTTTACACTTCAAATATTTTCAAAAATCATTTTCTTCTAGCAATAGATTCAACAAGGGGAGTTTCTCATATATAACAAAGATATATAACTTTGTTTAGCCCAAATCAATATTCAAATCTTGATTACTCTTTTTGTAAAGTCATTCTCTATATTGCTTGCTTTCATAAAGTGAATTTCAATCGTAGAAATGTTCAATTCCCACTTTACTTCATCATATATTTCATAAAATATACTTTCAATTCCAAAAATCATTTACAGTTCTTATCCACAAATTTTCAATATCAATTTTATTGAACCCCGTACGATGTACCCATACCATCCGTACGCAAAATCAATCTGATCGCTCACTCGATCACACAATTTCACTTCCGAACTAGTATTGTCCACCCGACTTCCTAGTGCGGACTCAGATCTGGTTTCTTGATCAGAAATCGTCATTCTCCTTGCATAGCTATAACTATGATAGAGAACATCCAGAACCAATCAACAATCCATATCCAGGTTCGCCGTCGGGAATCAAGCGAAAAATCCCAACTCGGATCGATAATACTATCTCGAAATTCTGTGCTCGAATCTAGATCAAACCACTAGGCGAATAGAATAATATACGTACATCCTACGTATTTATCTTCATTGATTATCAGTCTAATCAATTTCCTTCTCTATTCACATTCACTTTGATTTTATTCACTTATCCACATTTGCCTAATTCTCCATTTGGATTATCACTTCAATTCTTATCTTAGTTGAGTATTCAATCAATAACAGTTTGAACTTCGACCAGCGTAAATTTAGAAATAGCTTGAAATTTTTTAAAATAGATAAGTAGTTGAAAAATAATTATTAGTTTGTAAAATAGCTGTAAAATAGTTATGTAATTGTAAAATAGTTGAAAAATAGTAAAATAACTGCAAAATAATTATAAAATAGTAATTAGGCATAAAGTAGTTGGAAAGATAGTAATTAGTTTATAAAATAGTTGTAAAATAGTTAAATAGTTCCAAAATAATGGTAAAATAAGTATAAAATAGTTTGGCTTTAAATGAAAGATTGTATATAGTAAATAGCTTAGAAAAATAGAATTATATTAAACAATTTATTTCAAAAATAGTCCAGAGCCAAACTGTTCAATTCCCGATCTCCAATCCCAATTCAACTTAAATTTCCA
This sequence comes from Allium fistulosum, assembly GCA_030737815.1. Classification (NCBI taxonomy): domain Eukaryota; kingdom Viridiplantae; phylum Streptophyta; class Magnoliopsida; order Asparagales; family Amaryllidaceae; genus Allium; species Allium fistulosum. The sequence goes on from CM060904.1 coordinate 1,138,667,171, forward strand.
CTTCCCTTTGAATTGACTCAATTCCAATTTAAATAACTTCAATTTCCATTGAAATTGATTCAACCCCAATCAAGTTGAATTATCCTTGATTTCTTTCCAAATTCAAATCAAATTCCATTTGATTTTAAACATATTCACTTCAATTACAATTCCAAATTATTCAAATTAATTTAGACAAATTTCGAATTGAACCCACTTCAATTTCAAATCATTTCAATTTCCTTATGAATTAATCCCAATTCAAATTTTCCATTTAGATCTTATACTTATCCATTTTCAATTCTGGTTAATTCAAACTAAATTCAATTTGAACTAATTCCATTTAAATCTCAATTTTAAACCATCTCGAATTATTATATAAACTCGAGTTAAATTTTCAAAAGTTGATTTAACCTCTTAAATCAAATTAACCTTTATTTTTAAATTAATAATCAAAATCTTTAAACAATTTAATTCTAAGTCCAATTCTCAAAATTCCATTTTAAATTATCTTTACTTAACTTATTTCGAAGTTCAAATAAAAGTTCAAAACAATTTTACCTTAAAGATTCAATTTATTACCCAATTTCAATTTTGAAACCAGTGCTTAACAATTTAAATTTCCAATTCTTTTTAAACATTTAAACCTTAAGTTCAAAGTGGTTTTGTAACAACCCGAGGTTCCGTATCGATTGATCATCGTCATTAGACGATTAAATCGGTAGCTAATTATTGTTGGTATTTTGATCGATTGAATTCTCTTCGAATGTTGGGTTGAAATTCTTTTAAATAATTTTGTTAAAGAATATATGGGCTTTAAATAAACATTTCCCTTTTTAAATTTTATTCAGCCCATTTCTATATGTTGACAATGTTGTGAGATAAAGGCCTATGCCTGTTCTCTCCCCCTAACTCATTTTCTATTCGAACCCTAAACAAAGTAACATACGAAAGAAAAAGAATGGCGGCGCTTGTTCGTTCGATCCTCTTCCTTCAACAATTAGGGATTTCTTGAAATTCAGTAGAAGCCGACTACGAGTGTTAGACTATAAGCTCCGGCGTGCTTGCTCCATCGAATGATCGTCCTTCGATTTCACAAGGGCTGCTAGGGTTTCGTGCTTGGCTCGTTCGACATAGGGATGCCACAGCTTCTACTCGAAGCTATTCGACTCGTCAATTTCGTGCTCGTCAAAATAGGTGAGTAATATCTCACATCTAATTCATTTTCAGTTTGATGCTTCTGCAATTCGATTTTGAATTCGTTGATTTTCGTTTGTATTCTAGTGGTTGTGTTGGCGATTCTTTTTTTTGTCGTTGTTCGAATTTATTTGATTCGTTCATTCTCGACTTCAACTTGTTTCGTTGTGAGGATTTCGACGAGTTCGAACCTGAACCTTGTTATAGTTTTGGTTCTTGGAGACTTCGGCTATTGTTTCGAATACTTTGGCATTTTGGGTTTTCTTCTTGTTGCTCGATTTTGTAAGTCTTGTCGACCTCGATCTGTCACCTGGTTCTGAATATATGTGCATATATACATATGTTTGTGTGTATGCATATATAGGTGGTTGACTTGAATTTTGATTCGCTATATCCCTCTACTTGTTGTTGTTCCTGTACACTTTTGGTTTTCGTTGAAGTCAGTTGCATCACTGGTCTTTGCATTGGGTAGTTGCCGTTGTATGTTTTCATTTGAGGCTGCCGTCCCACTTTGTTAGACACTACTTGGTTGCACTTGCACTTATTTATGTTGGCGTTGGATTTGATTGTGAACTTTGACTCTAGCCTGTCTGCATTTATGATATTTGTTCACCTGAACATGTAGTTGTTGCCTTCATTGTAGTTGGTTCATTAATCACTTGAACCTGTAGATAATTCACTGTTGTATTCATCCCCTAGTTGCTTGGTACATTTCCGTAGCTTCACTGCACTTTTATATATTATCATTTGCTCTTTGATAACACTGACTGTTTCATTGAGCCTGATTTTAGTGGTATTGCTTGAAGTCTTCATACTAGTGGTCTTTTTGTAGCATTGAGTTTTAAACTCACAAGTTTTGACTTCTTCTCCATCTCAAGTTGTACAATGTTGCGTACAAGATGTGTCTATGCCAGGCCTAATTTATTTGCATGCATTTTTGTCAATCGTTAGTACTTCAGGTTGAAGTCAGTTGCACGCGTGACCATATTTAAGTACTCTGGTACTTTGATTTATTGAACTAATATGACTTCGACATTTAACTATCTTTGTTCCAAACTGCTGCTGTGATTTTCAGTTGCACTTAGTATCACTGGTTGTACGTCTCCTTGCAGTTAAGTGTGTGTATCCCTATCATGCTTTCAACCTGAATTGATTTTCTAGTTGCCTTCCTTGTCCACTTAAATTCCCAGTGGCAGTCATTGGTACATTACTCTGATTCATCGATGTAGTTGATGCCAGTCTCCTTTGTTGAACTCGAATTTGATACACTGTATTGATACAGTGTGTTCATTTGCATTTAGTCACTTGTATTTATTGGTGTGCGTGCTGTGGTGCCATACCTTTGGCGCCCTCACCTTCATTCTACTGCCTGCATGCACCCAATCATTCGAGTCTGTGTGAATTGGAGTTGTATTGCCATATGTTGTAATTGTAAATTAGCTAGCACACTTTGATCTACTTCGCACCAGTAGTATCCATGCTTCATTGTCATCTGGTAGTTCTTGAGTTTGTCGGCACTGGTTCGTGTATATGAGCAGTTTTACTTTGTTCTGATTCGAGGTTACACTTGTGCAGTCCTCTGGTCTTGCATCTGCTGATGTTGTTTCTTTTACTATTGCATTGCCTTCAGATCACTGTCTTGGTTCATGTATATTTGATATATTGACTGCTGAAGCAGTAGCATTGATCTTGAGATTTGTATTTTGATGTTCTGGTTTTGGTTTATTTGTGGATTTGCATTGTATTAATGCATTGGATTTGTTTTCGAATTCACTTGAGTTGAATCCATTATTTCGGGGTTTGACCTGGTGATCATTTGTGACTTTCACTGAGCTTTTGGGTATCTCATGCAATAGTGGCGAGGCAGTACACGCGTGCGTGTACTGCAGCCCTATCAGATTTGACAGTTTTAAATTGATTAAGTCGATTTGATAAATTGTTTATTTATCTCTGTTGATGATTTAAATCTGCTGATTTTTGTTAAACACTGTTAAGTGTTATATTGACCGTTATCCAGTTCTTTGTTTAAAGAATCAGATAGACGGGAATTATTGTGACAGTCGTCTATTTAAATTATTACTGCCCATATGCACTAATAAACTGGTTTGAATTAGACTGACCTGGGTATTATTTTCTTTTGAATGTAATACTCGGGTCAGACCCGAGTTATTTCAGGTTGTAGATTTTCTTCTTTGAGTTGCTGTTCAGGATATGAAGACTTTTCACACCTTCTGAAGTTGTCAGTGTCATTGTATAGAACGATATGTATTCATGTATATTAGTCGATAATGTACTTGTATATATAACTTCTAGAGTCGACAGTTGTAGTTGTATCATATGTATTGTGTCAATTATGTATTAACTGACATCAGTTATATATATATGAGACTTTTGTTTTTATCTGTGTTCCGCATTTATATTATCTGTGTTATTGTTATATCTAATGTCCTAAACTATTATGAACTATCGTAGTTTGTTTTATACTGATAATTGGGTGTGTCGATGGGAGTAAATAAATGATAGATGAAAAATAAAAAGTATATACCACTCCTATCGAGATAACCAATATTAGTGTAAGGCAAATTACGGATGGTCGCTCCTATCCAGCCTTATTCTTCGTAATAATAGACAGTATTTCTTTTAATACTCTTTGTTATTATGAGCATAGAGGTGGAGCGTTACAGTTGGTATCAGAGCTTGGGGTTTATGGACATAATATAAAACATAACTTGGATGGAACATATGTTACAACTATTGGTCGATGTTTTATCTGTGATTTGAGTCAAAACTAAAGTTTTGAAATTTTGATGAGATTTTTAAATATCTTTATTTAAAAATAATAGTGAAATTGTGTTCTGATGATTTGATTGATTTGTGTTCTGTTTATCAGAGTGCGCAGCGGAAACAGTGAAACTGTCTTCGCTGAGTACAACTGATAATCTTTTTGATTTAAAAATCAAAATACGAAATTGATATGAATTTCATTTGTTGTTTACATAGCTGTAATTATTTTGTTTCTTTGAGAATTTCGAATCCGAATTGAGGATTCGAAGAAATTGCAGATATGTGACTTTGTTGAAATTTCCGTTGGCTTTCTTTTGTACTAATCATCTAGTGATTAGATTTTTGCTGTTTTGAATTATCTTCATTGAAGATACATTTGAATGATTTCTTTGTTCATTTTGTAGTACGTGCAAAAATTTGAATTGCACGTTAGTGCATTTATTTACGTTGAACGGATGCTTGGTTATGAGACGTATTTTGTTGCCGCTATTTTTGTAACGGGATTTTTACACCAATGCTAGATTTTTGAAGCACGGTGTTTTGTTGACAATTTTAATGAATGAAAATTCACTGATGTCACATTTAGATGTGAATTATTTTGATGAGATATTTGATGTTTTAAAATTACTGTTGCTTTGACTTCAGTAACAGTCAAACTTTTAAAAGTGGATTTTCAAGCGGTTATACCGCAATGCTGATTTGTAACCATTTTTACGGTATTTTGAGAAGTACAATTTCCTTATCGAAATTGTTACTGATTTGCTGCTTTAATCACGTGATTGGAAAATCGTTTTAAAATGAAAATTGTTTTATAAATTTTTAACAGTTTACGTTTTCAAAAGAATGAGAAAGCGACTTAAACGATTCAGCAAAATCGAGGATTATGACCCCTTTCTTTTACTGTTTCGCTTAACTCCGGACTTGTCCAGTTGAGAATGTGAATTGTTATTTTACAAAATAAATAAAATTGTTTTCAGAAATTTTAACAGTTTGCGCTTTCAAAAGAATGAGGAAGCGATTTAAACGTTTCAGCAAAATCGAGGACTATGACCCCTTTCTTTTACTGATTCGCTTAATTCCGGACTTGTCCGTTTGAGAATGTAAAGTGTATTTTTACAAAATACACAATTTTGCACTTTCAAGGAAACGATGAAGTGATTTAAACGATTTAGCAAAAGTACGGAGTATGGAACCACACTTTTACTATTTCGGTTAATTCCGGACTCGTTAATTGAATATCTGTTGTTTTGATGAATTTGATGATTTCACACTTTCAAGGAAACGATGAAGAGAATCAAACGATTTAGTAAAACACGTGGTATGGGACATGTGCGTTTGCTATTTCGGTTAATTCCGGACTCGTTAATTGAAACATTTTGATGCTTTCGTGTGCTTTCGAGCCACTATGAGGACCTTCGGGTCATTTGTTGGGCTTTCGGGCCACTCTGCGGACCTTCGGGTCAATCTGATGGGCGCCAAAATTATGTTGAGTACTTGGTAGGCTTCGGCCACTCTGAGATGCACGTGCGGCGAATTAAAAACTCGCCATCTGATGGGATCGATCCAAGCTTTTATGTTGGTTTTCTAGTCTTCTTAATTGATTTCTAGATATTTGTTGTTTCCAATTATCTGCAGGTAATTGGATATTTGTTGATCTGAGTTCTGATTATCGTTTTTGATAATCGGATAATTGTTGTTTCTAATTATCGCTTGTGATAATTAGATATTTGTTGATCTGAGTTCTGATTATCGTTTTTGATAATCGGATATTTGTTGTTTCTAATTATCGCTTGTGATAATTAGATATTTGTTGATCTGAGTTCTGATTATCGTTTTTGATAATCGGATATTTGTTGTTTCTAATTATCGCTTGTGATAATTAGATATTTGTTGATCTGAGTTCTGATTATCGTTTTTGATAATCGGATAATTGTTGTTTCTAATTATCGCTTGTGATAATTAGATATTTGTTGATCTGAGTTCTGATTATCGTTTTTGATAATCGGATATTTGTTGTTTCTAATTATCGCTTGTGATAATTAGATATTTGTTGATCTGAGTTCTGATTATCGTTTTTGATAATCGGATATTTGTTGTTTCTAATTATCGCTTGTGATAATTAGATATTTGTTGATCTGAGTTCTGATTATCGTTTTTGATAATCGGATAATTGTTGTTTCTAATTATCGCTTGTGATAATTAGATATTTGTTGATCTGAGTTCTGATTATCGTTTTTGATAATCGGATATTTGTTGTTTCTAATTATCGCTTGTGATAATTAGATATTTGTTGATATGAGTTCTGATTATCGTTTTTGATAATCGGATATTTGTTGCGTTTAATTATCGCTTTAGATAATTAAATATTTGCTGATTTGAGATTTAATTATCGCTTTAGATAATTAAATATTTGCTGATTTGAGATTTAATTATCGCTTTTGATAATTAAATATTTGCTGATTTGAGATTTAATTATCGCTTTAGATAATTAAATATTTGCTGATTTGAGATTTAATTATCGCTTTAGATAATTAAATATTTGCTGATTTGAGATTTAATTATCGCTTTTGATAATTAAATATTTGCTGATTTGAGATTTAATTATCGCTTTAGATAATTAAATATTTGCTGATTTGAGATTTAATTATCGCTTCTGATAATTAAATATTTGCTGATTTGAGATTTAATTATCGCTTTTGATAATTAAATATTTGCTGATTTGAGATTTAATTATCGCTTTAGATAATTAAATATTTGCTGATTTGAGATTTAATTATCGCTTTTGATAATTAAATATTTGCTGATTTGAGATTTAATTATCGCTTTTGATAATTAAATATTTGCTGATTTGAGATTTAATTATCGCTTTTGATAATTAAATATTTGCTGATTTGAGATTTAATTATCGCTTTAGATAATTAAATATTTGCTGATTTGAGATTTAATTATCGCTTTAGATAATTAAATATTTGCTGATTTGAGATTTAATTATCGCTTTTGATAATTAAATATTTGCTGATCTGAGATTTAATTATCGCTTCAGATGATTAAATAATTGTTGATTTGGAATTTGATTATCACTTGGGATAATCAAATATTTGTTAAATTTAAAATTTGATTATCGTTTTGATAATTGAATATTTGTTGATTTGAGAAATTCAATTATCGTTTTGATGATTGAATATTTGCGATTCTTGAGATTTGAGCTTCGTCTTTTTCTCTGGCGATTCAGGTGAGTAATTTGATTTACTCACATTCAATTCGTGCTCTGTAGGGGATTTCTGCTCTGTTTTTCCTTCTCTTTTAGTTGTTGGAACTCGATTGTTCTTGCTTTTGTTAGTCGTCTGATTTTGATCCCTGATTCCCACGAGGTTGATTCTTTTAATTTGAAGCAGTCGAACCTTTCGATTTCTTATCTAATACTTCCCCGGTGACACTTGCTTTGCTTGTGCATTCGACATTGCCATGATCTTTTGGTTGTTACCTTTTATCCATTTATTCCCTATGATTGCGTGGACGCAATTTCTTTAAGGAGGGGAGTCTGTAACAACCCGAGGTTCCGTATCGATTGATCATCGTCATTAGACGATTAAATCGGTAGCTAATTATTGTTGGTATTTTGATCGATTGAATTCTCTTCGAATGTTGGGTTGAAATTCTTTTAAATAATTTTGTTAAAGAATATATGGGCTTTAAATAAACATTTCCCTTTTTAAATTTTATTCAGCCCATTTCTATATGTTGACAATGTTGTGAGATAAATGCCTATGCCTGTTCTCTCCCCCTAACTCATTTTCTATTCGAACCCTAAACAAAGTAACATACGAAAGAAAAAGAATGGCGGCGCTTGTTCGTTCGATCCTCTTCCTTCAACAATTAGGGATTTCTTGAAATTCAGTAGAAGCCGACTACGAGTGTTAGACTATAAGCTCCGGCGTGCTTGCTCCATCGAATGATCGTCCTTCGATTTCACAAGGGCTGCTAGGGTTTCGTGCTTGGCTCGTTCGACATAGGGATGCCACAGCTTCTACTCGAAGCTATTCGACTCGTCAATTTCGTGCTCGTCAAAATAGGTGAGTAATATCTCACATCTAATTCATTTTCAGTTTGATGCTTCTGCAATTCGATTTTGAATTCGTTGATTTTCGTTTGTATTCTAGTGGTTGTGTTGGCGATTCTTTTTTTTGTCGCTGTTCGAATTTATTTGATTCGTTCATTCTCGACTTCAACTTGTTTCGTTGTGAGGATTTCGACGAGTTCGAACCTGAACCTTGTTATAGTTTTGGTTCTTGGAGACTTCGGCTATTGTTTCGAATACTTTGGCATTTTGGGTTTTCTTCTTGTTGCTCGATTTTGTAAGTCTTGTCGACCTCGATCTGTCACCTGGTTCTGAATATATGTGCATATATACATATGTTTGTGTGTATGCATATATAGGTGGTTGACTTGAATTTTGATTCGCTATATCCCTCTACTTGTTGTTGTTCCTGTACACTTTTGGTTTTCGTTGAAGTCAGTTGCATCACTGGTCTTTGCATTGGGTAGTTGCCGTTGTATGTTTTCATTTGAGGCTGCCGTCCCACTTTGTTAGACACTACTTGGTTGCACTTGCACTTATTTATGTTGGCGTTGGATTTGATTGTGAACTTTGACTCTAGCCTGTCTGCATTTATGATATTTGTTCACCTGAACATGTAGTTGTTGCCTTCATTGTAGTTGGTTCATTAATCACTTGAACCTGTAGATAATTCACTGTTGTATTCATCCCCTAGTTGCTTGGTACATTTCCGTAGCTTCACTGCACTTTTATATATTATCATTTGCTCTTTGATAACACTGACTGTTTCATTGAGCCTGATTTTAGTGGTATTGCTTGAAGTCTTCATACTAGTGGTCTTTTTGTAGCATTGAGTTTTAAACTCACAAGTTTTGACTTCTTCTCCATCTCAAGTTGTACAATGTTGCGTACAAGATGTGTCTATGCCAGGCCTAATTTATTTGCATGCATTTTTGTCAATCGTTAGTACTTCAGGTTGAAGTCAGTTGCACGCGTGACCATATTTAAGTACTCTGGTACTTTGATTTATTGAACTAATATGACTTCGACATTTAACTATCTTTGTTCCAAACTGCTGCTGTGATTTTCAGTTGCACTTAGTATCACTGGTTGTACGTCTCCTTGCAGTTAAGTGTGTGTATCCCTATCATGCTTTCAACCTGACTTGATTTTCTAGTTGCCTTCCTTGTCCACTTAAATTCCCAGTGGCAGTCATTGGTACATTACTCTGATTCATCGATGTAGTTGATGCCAGTCTCCTTTGTTGAACTCGAATTTGATACACTGTATTGATACAGTGTGTTCATTTGCATTTAGTCACTTGTATTTATTGGTGTGCGTGCTGTGGTGCCATACCTTTGGCGCCCTCACCTTCATTCTACTGCCTGCATGCACCCAATCATTCGAGTCTGTGTGAATTGGAGTTGTATTGCCATATGTTGTAATTGTAAATTAGCTAGCTAGCACACTTTGATCTACTTCGCACCAGTAGTATCCATGCTTCAGTGTCATCTGGTAGTTCTTGAGTTTGTCGGCACTGGTTCGTGTATATGAGCAGTTTTACTTTGTTCTGATTCGAGGTTACACTTGTGCAGTCCTCTGGTCTTGCATCTGCTGATGTTGTTTCTTTTACTATTGCATTGCCTTCAGATCACTGTCTTGGTTCATGTATATTTGATATATTGACTGCTGAAGCAGTAGCATTGATCTTGAGATTTGTATTTTGATGTTCTGGTTTTGGTTTATTTGTGGATTTGCATTGTATTAATGCATTGGATTTGTTTTCGAATTCACTTGAGTTGAATCCATTATTTCGGGGTTTGACCTGGTGATCATTTGTGACTTTCACTGAGCTTTTGGGTATCTCATGCAATAGTGGCGAGGCAGTACACGCGTGCGTGTACTGCAGCCCTATCAGATTTGACAGTTTTAAATTGATTAAGTCGATTTGATAAATTGTTTATTTATCTCTGTTGATGATTTAAATCTGCTGATTTTTGTTAAACACTGTTAAGTGTTATATTGACCGTTATCTAGTTCTTTGTTTAAAGAATCGGATAGACGGGAATTATTGTGACAGTCGTCTATTTAAATTATTACTGCCCATATGCACTAATAAACTGGTTTGAATTAGACTGGCCTGGGTATTATTTTCTTTTGAATGTAATACTCGGGTCAGACCCGAGTTATTTCAGGTTGTAGATTTTCTTCTTTGAGTTGCTGTTCAGGATATGAAGACTTTTCACACCTTCTGAAGTTGTCAGTGTCATTGTATAGAACGATATGTATTCATGTATATTAGTCGATAATGTACTTGTATATATAACTTCTAGAGTCGACAGTTGTAGTTGTATCATATGTATTGTGTCAATTATGTATTAACTGACATCAGTTATATATATATGAGACTTTTGTTTTTATCTGTGTTCCGCATTTATATTATCTGTGTTATTGTTATATCTAATGTCCTAAACTATTATGAACTATCATAGTTTGTTTTATACTGATAATTGGGTGTGTCGATGGGAGTAAATAAATGATAGATGAAAAATAAAAAGTATATACCACTCCTATCGAGATAACCAATATTAGTGCAAGGCAAATTACAGATGGTCGCTCCTATCCAGCCTTATTCTTCGTAATAATAGACAGTATTTCTTTTAATACTCTTTGTTATTATGAGCATAGAGGTGGGGCGTTACAGGTTTCATCTCCTTAATTCCAAATTTTTAATTTCCCTTTTAGCTAAATGATGGATATATCACCACAATCCATTTCTTCATTCATTTAAACAAATCCAATTCCCAATCTAAAGATTATTAATAACAATAGCATGATATCATCCAATTTATTTTAAAACATCCATCAGATCTCAAACCCATCTTGAGATCACACGATCTCCCAATTCAAATTAACCATTTAACTTCCCAAGTTAAATCTCAATTTCATCTTGAAATTTCCAATTCAGGTTGTTTGTTAACTTATTTAACTTACCCAAAGTTAAATTCAATTTACTCAAGTCAACTTGACCCAATTTGAATTCCCATTTCAAATTTTAAACTTTACATTAATAATCTTATAAGTTCAAAACTTATCACCTTGGGTATCACATCTCATTCCCAATTTTAAACTCAACAGTTAGAGTTTATTTCAGATTATGTATATTTCTCATGTATACATATTATTTCCTTTACACACTAAGTTATCCTTAAATTTTAAACCACCTTGGGTTTTCAAAACAATTTCTTTAAAATTTTAAACACTTTTGTTTGAAATAGGATCCTTTATGCAAATACATTAAACATCATTATTTCTTATTTCTTCATCACTTTGAACAATTTTCAAATTCTAGACCCAGATATAAAACTCCACAATTTAGATCATCTTTAGTTCGAATTTATAAGTCATATTTACCTAAATGTTTTACTTCCCAAACATTTTATTTTTGTTTACTCATTTATACTCATCTTATTAATCATTTCTTATAATAACCAAGATTATTGTATCTGAAATCCAATTCATCACTATCTTATTCTGAAATTCTCCTTAAATTCAAGATTTAGATTTCAGTTTGAGTTCATTCCAAACCAATTCTTATTTTGACACTTTTCCCAAATTCAAGACTTAGTTTCAAATTTGAATCCTTTTCAAACTTATTTTTTTTACTTTCTATTTGGTTGTATTACCATTATCACTTAATTCTCATTATTTTATTTAATTCCAATAATTTTTAACAACCAATTACCTTAACATTTATTAGTAAGAAATATTGCTTTATATATATATATATATATCAAAATATATTCTTACTTAAAATCATTTAAAATCTTTATATAAGAAAATAACAAGTACGCTCTCATATATATATACACTCAACTCATTCTAGGGTACTATTGACCCTATCCTTATGAGTACACCCACCAGAGCCAAGGTTCTCGCTTAACCTTCTACTCTGATAGCAACTGTAACGACCCGGAAATTTTCGATCCCGAAAATTCCAGATAGTTATGAAAAAAAAGAAAGAGATAGAAGAGAAGAAACAGAAACACAACACAGATCCTCACATTCGCAGCGGATCAAAATATAATATCAAATAATAACAGTTTTACAAAGAAGAACTATATCAGTACATTTACATTTTACATCAGGGTTACAACATTTTAGAATCACTGGACAGTTATAATAACAGTCTCAGATAAATAACAGTATATCACAGCGGAATACACTCCATACGTTTCTGCCATCCAGCTCGCCTCGTGAGCTCCAGAACGTCCTTACCTGAAAATTTGTAATACTCGGTCTGACCCGAGCATTACATCAAAGTAACACCCGGGTCAGGCTGGAAACCAGCGTGAGTAATTTCAAAAAATTTGAAATACTAAGCTATTCAACTTAATTAAATTTCCGGGGAAACTCGTACCTTCTTACGAGTTCTTATCTTATTAAAGGCAATCACAAATTATCAGGTAATATCTGAGAAATGTTACCCAGTTTTAAATGGTCATGTTATAATAGTTATTCCATTCCAGCCTGTTAAATTTTAATATCACATCTATGAAGAACTACTGAAGATTTCTAATCAAAGTGGTTCCGGGTATTTCTGATACCCGACCCCGGTCTCTTCGATTTCAATGTCATTTCAACCAAGTTGTCAAGTTTAAACAATACAGTTTATATTCAGGATATCGATCTACACAACAATTTATCTCACATAGATGAACCTCATTATCACTAACCAACCCAAGTCTACCATGTCACAGTACATCACCAACTATCAGTCTATATATTAATCCAAACTCTGAATGTCATTCATCCATAGGCAAAATCTATTAGATATATAATTCCTAATTAATTTAATCAATCTCCAATTAAATTAATCACCAACTTTAATCACTTAGATTTCCTTTAAATCCTGCTTACTTATTAATTAATTACAAATAAATTAATTAATCATCCATTAATCATTTATATTAATTAATCATCCTTAATTAATTATTCTTTAATTATTCACATTAATTAACCTTTAATTACTCTCGTTAATTAATTACATTAATTAATGATCCTTAATTACTTTAATTAATTATCCTTGTATAAATTGATTATCTTTCCATTTATTTACAAAGATTAATTACCCATTTCGTAATTACATTGATTAGTTATTCATTAATTAATCCAGGCCTTAATTAATTTATGATGAACCATTTAATTAATTACTTCCTCATTATTAAATCTTATTCTAATTATATGCTTGGAATATATTTATACAAAATCACTTAAGTCTTATAAAATACATAAATCTTAATGACATTTCGAAAATAATATTCTTTCCAAATCCAAACAATTAATATTCAAGACATTCGACTTAAATATTGAATTTCTGAAACTTTACTTATGATTGATCAATATCTTTATTAGAAAACTTGATAAATTCCTCTTTGAAAAATGTTTGCTTGAAAACCTTATTAAGAATTTTTTTGCTCTGCCTTGCAGAAAAAAACTATTAATTTCTAGAGGTAGCCCGAGCCATGCTAATAAAATTTCCAAACTAAACTCGAGTAAATCCTTTTCTTCCTCGACTACCTTCAGGTACATATGGATTCGCCTTATAAGTAACAGTTAACACTTGATAATATACCACAAATTTTTCTAATGAATCGCCATCCCTTAACTATTTTATTTTAAGAATAATTTCCCTTCAAATTAATATCATAGATTTGCAGGACAGAAAGCTCTTATAATTTCTGAACAGAGTGTACAAGACAGAAAATAACAACCAAAAGGCATTGAATAATTTGAACATTTTTCATCATTTCCGTGAACTGCTTTAAAACTGAATCCTGCATCTAAACATAAATAGGTACTAATCCAAAATAGCATGTGTAGTCAATGTCTATGCTTTCAATTGAACAAAATAACATGCTATAAAAAAAATTATCCAACTATGCTACTTCTTTGGAATAATTATTGTGTGAGTTAAATTATGACAAGATCCTGTTGTTGCCAAAGAGACCTCAGAAATTCCAGAGATGCAACTACAATTCTTGCTACTTGTAATGTGGATAAATGAAATGAAATCTGGGAATAATTAAGCTAGGTATCCAGTTTTAAAGCATAATCACCCTCTCAGCTAACAATCGGAGTTGATCACGTTTAAGTGTACATAACAGGTTAAAATCGGATTCATCCAATTCGAGCAAAATGGCAGAAGAATTCAAACTAATCTTACAAAAACCCAAAAGTTTGATATGAATTAGAAATAGGATAAACATGAAACCCAGATTTAACAAACAAATGATTCTATCAGTTATTCCAAGGGTCCCATAACTTAAATATACTATTGCACATTTTATAACTGAATAGCCTGTAAAATCCCAACTTGGCAGCACTAAAAAAACTCAAAGCACGAGGTAAAACAGAACAAAATCAACATTCTGAATAATACAAACTATCAATCATGCAAAAAGCAACCCAAAAGAATTAAATTCGAAACCTACCAAGATGAAGATCGAGCTAAACAAGCCATCACGGATGCAATAATTAAGAAAAATCGAGCAGAAATTACTCACTGGTACACTAGAACAGAGAGCGACTCCTATTGTTGATCTAGAATTGAAATTGAGCTGTTGTTAGTTGAATTTATCTTTCGCTTGATTTCCCTGCCATTCGATTGAAGTTGCCGAGTTCGATCTTTTTATTTATTTATGAAATGGTGGATGGTTTCTGTCTTAACTAGGTTCGAATGAAATGAAGTAGTAAGAAGACAAGGTAGTGATATAGGTACGTTTATAAGGAGTGGAAGTGTATTGAGTAAGTTACATGCTTTGTATTTCTGGTACGCAAATGGTCAGAGATTTTTATCTTGTGGAGGCTGAAATAATAATAATTTTTTTTAGCATATTTGAAATGATGGCATTTAATGCAATGGTCTCTTTCAATGTTTACAAATACTTATCCCTTGATTTTTGTATGTACATACTTGTATATATTTTTTTCTTATTGCATATTTTCATACTTATCCCATTTTATATGTACAATCTGATATACATTTTTTTTTCTTTTGCCTTATTCCTTTACATAACTACATGTATTTCACTAGTATATATATATATATCCCTAGAATTATCTTAGGTATTTATTTTATATTTTTACATAACCATCAATTCATTTTATATATATTTCTATTTGAAACTTAAACTACCAAATACTTCATTTACTTATTTATATTTATTGTTATACTTATGTTAATATCATAGTTTCTTATGTTTGTATATTTATGTTTATATATTTATCTTGAATTTTAAATGGTGAAATATATTATCTATTTATCATAAGATTTATCATCTCCGGCGATTTTAAAAATTCAATAGTTATTATAACTTTAAATCAATTTATATATCCAGATATCTTGTTTATCAGAAATCCTTTTTTTTCTCGACTTATCCAAATTAATATTCCAATGGTTTAAATCCGTTAACTGTCCAATTATCCGACATCAAAATCCAGGTCGTCACAGAAAATGTGTAACAACCATCTCCTAGCATCCAATCTAGCAAAATCGATGCAACCAAAATCCTAATTGGAGAAAAATTACTAGTGAAAAACTCTAGGTGAGTGTTTTTCATCTTCTCCTCGGTCACCCATGTGCTTTCATCCGGATTGTCCACCCATCGTACTTGGATCAACTTAATTATTTTATTTAGGAGTCTCCTAGTACCGTGCTCCACAATGCATGCAATGGTATAAGGCATTGTCGACTCCATCTCAAAATCCCCTAACCGGTCAGGCTCTATTCTTCTAGTGGTGTCATGAAGGTATTTGTAAGGTGTGAAACATGGAAAACATTGTGGACTCCTGCCAATTTGTCAGGAAGTTCCACACGATATGCCAATTTCTTTATTCTTTCCAGAATTCTGAATGGCCTAATAAATCTAGTGCCAATTTTCGAGACTTCCCAAACCTAACAAATATTTTAAGAGGGAAGATTTTAACAAATACCATATCTCCAACCTCAAATTCAACCTCTTTCCTTCTTTTATTCGCATAAGATTTCTGACGGTCTTGCGCTACCTTCATCCTTTGCCTCATCAACTCTACTTTTTCCCTGGTATCACGGATCAAATCGGGTTCACGCAATATTTTGTCAGGGTTTCCCACCAACAACTAGGCGATTTGCATGGCCGCCAATAAAGCGCTTCAAAAGGGGCCATACCAATCGTAGTTTGATAGCTATTATTATACGCAAACTCAACCAAAGGTAGATGCCGCTCCCAATGTCTTCCAAAATCCGAGACATAAGCTCTCAACAAGTCCTCTAAAACTCTATTCACCCTCTTTGTTTGTCCACTAGTTTGTAGGGATATGTCGTGCTAAGGTTCAAAGAAGTTCCCAAAGCTGTTTGTAGGCTCCTCCAAAACTCGCTAGTGAACTAATGGTCCTTATCACTGATTATGCTTACAGGAATTCCATATAGATGAACTATTTCCTTTATATAAATTTGGACGAGAGAGGCACTAGTCATATTTCTCCTAATTGGAACAAAATGAGCAATTGTTGGTGAGTCTGCCCATAACAACCCAAATAGCCTCATTGCCCCTTTTGACTTTTAGGCAATTCTTCCACAAAATCCATCGAAATATGTTCCCACTTTAAAGTCAGAATTTCCAAAGGTAATAATAATCCACCAGGCTTCCCTTGCTCAGCTTTTATCTTTTGACACGTCAAACACCTATCAATAAACTCAACTACGCTCCTCTTCATTCCATTCCAAAAGAAAATTCTGTTGATGTCTTTGTACATCTTATCTCCTCTGGGATGAATAGTCATCCTTGAGTGGTGACACTCCATAAGTACCTCTCTCATCAAATCATCAATCATCAATCATCAGGATGCAAAGACTTCCATCTCTTCTCAAACATCCCTTCTCATCAATTGAGTACCTCCTGGCATAAGGAAAATGCTCCCCTTTTCTTAATTTTTCCAAAATCACTACTAATTCCTCATCTTTTACTTGCTCGTGCCCTATACGATCCATCAAGGCTAGTCTAATCTCCATAACTGATAGAAAACTTTGGATAGGTTCTATTGACGGTTGTAGGTTAAAATTCGAGAGAAAACTCCAACTGCCTCCATTCATATATAGCACCTAGGGTAGCGTGTCTCCTACTAAGGGAGTCGGCGACTTTATTACCTTTTCCAAGGGTATATTGAAATACCAAAGTCAAAGGATGCTACATACTTCATCCACCTCTGCTGCCTAAGATTCAAGTCTTTTTGGGAAAATAGGTATTTGAGTGATTTATGATTAGTGAATAACTTAAACCTTTTCCCCAAGAGAATGCCTCCACATCTTTAAGGAAAAAACAGTGGTTGCCAATTCTAAATCATGCACTGGATACCTCTTCTCATGGTCCTTTAGTTGTCTACTAGCACAGGCAACTACCTTCCCTTCTTGCATAAGAACTGCTCCTAATCTTGCACCACATGCATCTATGAAAAACGTGAACAGCTTGGTTCCATCTAGAATAGTAGCAAAGGTGCACTAGTCATTGACTCCTTAAGCTTCTCAAATGCCTTGGTGCATCTATCATCCCAAATAAAAACAAGGTTCTTCTTAGTCAATCGGGTTAAAGGGGCTGCTATTTGTGCAAAGCTCTTAATGAACTTCCTATAGCAGCCTGCCAACCCTAGAAAACTTCTAACCTCCTATGCATTACTTGGAGTCTTCCATCCTTGCACAGCTTCCCCTTTAGTAAGGTCCACCGCCAATCTTTGCTCCGAAACAATATGCCTATGGACCTAACTTCATTTTTCCAAAAGGGCAGTTAGAAAACTTTTCTTTGAGTTGGTTTCTCTTCAAGGTCTCTAATACCTCCCTTAGGTGGTCCTCATGCTCCTTCTTGCCTTTGGAGAAAACCAAGATATCATCAACGAAGACCATGACAAATTTATTAAGTTGCTCTCTAAATATTATACTCATCAAATCCACAAAGTATGCTGGGGTATTCGTCAGACCAAAAGGTAGTACTTCACACTCATAGAGCCCATATGGAGTATGGAATGCGGTCTTTGGCTTGCTTTCCTCTGCAATCCTCAACTGGTGGAATCCCCTTGCTAAGCCTAATTGAGAAAAGACTTTAGCTCCTACAAGTTGGTCGAATAAGTCATCTATTCTAGGTAGAGGATGCCTATTCTTCCTTGTCAACTTTTTTAACTCCATATAATCGCCGCAAAGTCTCAAAGAACCGTCTACCATAGTAGAAAAAACAACAGGGGCTCCCCAGTCAGAAGTACTCATATGGATGAATCCTTTCTTCAATAGCTCTGAGATTTTCCTATCCAATTCCCTTCTTTCTTTGGGGGCCATATGTCTCAAAGGCAGAGTGACGAGTCTTGCGTCCTTCTCCAAATCGATTCGAAACTCAATCTCCCTATAGGGTGGGAGACCTGATACATCCTTGAAGACATCAAGAAATTCACAAACTACGGGTATAGATAATGACTCTCGAACAACAGTAGATTTAGTGAGTATAAATGGCTTAACTCAACTAAAGCTTTGGGTGTACAAAGAACTTCTAGGTCATGACCTCTATGATTCCTTAATCATACTACCCTTTTATCACAGTTAAGAATGGCTCCATAATAAGACAACCAATCCATACCCAAGATAAGCCCATACCCCTTGAAATTTAGAACATACGCAGTACATGTGAAATCAACGTCGCATATGTCTAACATAAGGTCTTTGCAAATAAGAGAAAGATGAGTTGAACCCCCAATGGGATTAATGACCTCTGTTGGGCTATTGAATCTAGGTTCTAAGGTTTAAGGAATTTACTACATCCTTAACTATAAAGGAATGTGATGCCCTCGAATTAAATAGGGTACAAATAGTAACCCCAAAAATAATATATATACCTTCTAGAGCTGCTTTTCCTTGGTCTCTTGGTGGCTTACTGGCAATAGGGACAACTTCGATAGCGTAAGCCTGTCCACTTGATCCGTCCTTAGCCATCTTGGGACATTGATTCTTGTGATGCCTTTCCTTGTGGTAGTTAAAGCACCTTCCTTTAAAGGCTTCCTTTATCATACTCATCCTACAATCTTTAGCTTCATGACCATTCCTTTGGCATTTCTTACAAACCTTTACATCCTTCTTAAACTTCTCCTTCGACTTCTTGTTGGCCCAAAAGGTCCTCTTCTTGGACCCTCCTTGCATTTGGGTCAGTGCAGACTTCTCTCTTCCCATATCTTCCTCATTAGCCACATGTAGCATCGTCGTTTCTACCAACATCTCATACGTGGTTCCCATAGGTACTTAGGTCAATAACATTTCTCTTAGCGGGGAATTTAAGCCCTTCATGAACTTTATGGCCTTTTTCATAGGTGTGTCTATCAAGCTCATCTTGAAATTAGCCAATTCGGTAAACTTAGCTATGTACTCCTTAAGAGTAGAATCTCCTTATCTCAGCCGAATGAACTTTTCCAATTGCAAGCTAAACTCTGCTCTAAACATGAATCTCATCTCAAATTGGTCCTTGAATTTATCCATGGAGATTATCGTTTCCAGTGCTCATCAGTCGCAAAGTTCCACCAATTCAAGGATTCTTCCCTGAGGTACCAAGCTGCCATTCTTCTTCTTTGCTGATCATCCCAACCAAGTTCTCTAAATATCTTCTCGTAGTTACTAATGCATGCTTTAGCTTCTGAGTATCCTTCAGTTCCAGAGTATGTCTTCCCTCCCATATTAAGAAAGTCCTTACACAACATAGGAAAGTCGACAGGATGGGGTGTTGCATCGGCACCTGGGGCAGTGGGTGCTACCGGTGCAGTTGGAGGAATAGGAATTTGTCAATAGTCCCAAGATATTGTTTAAACTATTCGGGCATTCTGCGAATGGGTGGTCTTTAATGGGTATGGTTTAGTTGTTCGAAAGAAGATTGATTATCAGCTATATCAACTATCTGTAGGTTAAACCTTTAGTGACGATTTCCTAAGATAGTATTTACATGCTGAAAGAAAAGAAAAGTTTTCCTAGTGTACGTGCGTATGTTCCAGAAGAGAGGGTATATATATACATATAGTAAGAATTCTTTTGAAACTTATTTTTTGAAATAACGAATATGTCTCTTATACATATAGTTTTTCCCCGTTGATCAGGTAAACTAGGCTTTGATACCAAATGTAACAACCCATTCCAGTAGAGGCATAAATTTCGTCCTAGAAATGGCCCATCGAAACTTAGATCCATTCTAAGGCAACCTGTTGGTAGAAAAAAGAAATAACATTGCAGAGCCATAACTAAACTTTCGGAACTCATAGTGGATGGAACAAAATATAATAGTAAAGTGTACCTATTTATTTCAAAACCATAAAAATGTCATAACACATAATCCCATAAAAATCATAACATAAATATTTGTTACAACAATCGTCTAAATCCATGGGTACACATAAAAGCAAATAATAATAAATATTTCCACTAGCCAAGCTTCTCTATCTTTAAGCATCATCGCCGGTATTACTCTGTCCTTAACCTATGTTGTAATGAGGAGGGAGTCAGAACAAAAAGTGTCTGGTGAATAAAAACCTCAAGTCTTACCTTTTCAGTACTTGGGCAGTATATTTCAAAATAAGAATATGTCTACGAACATAAACCCATTAAAGTAATTTAATACTTCTTTAAAAGGAAAGGAGGCTGGTCCAACCACTTAATACCTTCTATTTTTGAAGTAGGTTTTTAGAATCCCATATCCCAATCATACGTCATAAATAGCTAATAATGTGAGAGACGGTACTCAAGCCACTTAATACTTCCTTGTGGAAAATAGGCAGACTCTGGTCATTTAAGACCTTAATTAAACTATGGTCATTTAAGACCTTAATTAAGGTAGACCCCATCGTTTAAGACCTGTTTCCAGAAGCGTGCTCCTCAATAGTACTATCTAGCTGACATCACATGGAATCTCATAGGCCACTTAATACCTCCATGTGGAAAATAGACAGACTCTGGTCATTTAAGACCTTAAATAATGCAGACCCCATCATTTAACACCTATTTCCAAAAGCGGACCCCTGTAGAGATACCACCTAATGTAACCCCTTAGCCGTTTAATACTTCATCAGGGGAAAAGAGGCCGGTCCAACCACTTAATACCTCAAAACCCCGAAGTAGGCCCTTCGTCTTATGGCCCTATTCATAATGACGTCTCGCATTAGTTCGATATTCGTAGGAACTAGAACCCAGATTAGCTGGGCCGATTTCCACTACAGAATTTGGGTCTAACCTTGCGTTATAACAAATATTTATCATAGGTATATCACATCAATAAAAGTGTACACAACTGCTGGTAGCCTCAAAGTGAAGGGCAGACTTCCATCATGTAACTCTAATGACCTCGCATCCCTATGACTTAGCCACAAATCAATTACTCTATATATATACATACACACACTCATCTCACTGTTTCATAAATAAGTCCTTATAAGGAATCTTCCTTATCACACCCTAAAATAATAATTAGGCTATATGAGAATTTCCTTTTATTTTCATGTCAAAATCAATTACCTTCATAATGGGGGAAATAAATATAAATAAATGCCTAATTAACTATGCGATAGACCAATAATTATACGTTAATTATGTAAATATAGAAAAATAAATATTTGCGCGTAATAAGTTCTAAACGCATGGATTTTATGCTCTAAACTGGCGCTAAATGTCAATTCCCTAACCAATTATTATTACGAGTCCTTTTTCTTCAAATTCCCAAGGTTTCACGGGATTCTAATGTCTAAAACAAGGAATAAATATTCATAATCAAAACTTCAATAACAAACTTGTAAATAAAATAAAAACTCAATTTATTACACTAATTCAATGGAATACCTTAAACAATAGGAATTGCAATCTAAACCCCATATTCTATTCAACTCCTCTTTTTACAAAGAAATAAATAAGAATAAGTGGTGTAAACTATGAATAGAATTCATAATCTAAACCCCTTATTTTATCAAGGGATCATAATTTAACCCAAAGAAGAAGGAGAAGTGGAATAAACTATGAAATTAACAAAAATTGCATAAACGAAACAAATCTCATCAAATTAATGCAAATAATTGGGAATCTTAGCATAGAATTGACATATCGAAATAAAAAGGAATTTTGGGGGATTTTATCTATTATATTTTTGAAATCCCAAAATCCCTAAGGCATATTCAAATCCAAAAAGAAATACACTAAACAATTGTTGAAAAGAAATACTAAGGTTTCCACTCATAGATTAGCCTTAGCCTCACTTAAATGGATTTGTAGCCTTCCGATCTCTTCCAGAATCTCTCTCTTATGACACACACACACAATAGGGAAGAGGTATATATATTCATTAGACTCAGAATAATTAGAGAAGAATAGGATAAGAACAGATTGGATGAAGAAGAAACAAATAGGAAATAAGTTGAATTCTTACATGAATCCTCTACGAAGTTTCTACATCTTGTTAGAGAGATAGCAATGGCAAAGTTTCATTGTATTCCCCAAAATAATATGAATAAAAGTGGAGAGGATAGGGTTCTATTTATAGGAGTTGAAATGCACTAGAACTGTAGGATGGAAGTAGATAGGAAATGGATAAATCTAGAGCGTACAGTCGAATAAAACATAGCTTCAAACCCTAGCCGCCACTGGCAATTTCTATTGCCAAGCGGTCGATCGCCATTGGGCGATCGGTCAACTGCTACGGTCGACTGGTTGACCTATTCAGGTCGACCACTCCTCTTATTCAGGGGACGTTTATTTATTTCCGTTGCCAAATTATTTTATTCCCTAACTAACTTTTTAACGTTAAACATTAATTAAACGTTCACTTAGCCCCTAAGATAATTTTTGAAATTTAAACACTAAATTTTATTTCTCATTTGATTTTGAATTCAAACTAAATTATTTTAAATCTGAGAACTTCAAATGCTCATAACTTCTTTGCTTGAACTTCGTTTTCAGCATATTATATATGGAAATAGATTAGAATTTCACCACGAACGCAATGGAATAACTTTCATGGTCAAAATCAACTTTTATAAAATTCCCATACCTAACCCTTATCATATTTAATTTAATTTACTTTACTTACTTATGGTTCATTTTATGGGGTGTTACAATCATCATAATACATAACACTCCAAACATATGGAGTTCAAATGATAAAACATCCCAAAATAATACGTCTCATATGCAAGATAAAGTTTGACATGTCTATACAACATACAGGACAAATTATCATATCACTATAAAATGTATAGGTAAATATTTTAAAACATATGTTATTTTATTTTAATGAGAGTAATGATATTTGAAAGGTTATAGTTAGGGTTATGTAATTTTCATTTTCTCGTTAATTCTTAAAACATGTCTAATTTTATTTGATGTGTGTGTGTGTGTGAGTGTGTCTATATAATCGTGTGTATGCCTAAATCTAAGTGTAGATGTGTACATGTATAAGTGAGCATATAATGTGTAGGTAAATGTACACATATGGGTTAACTTTGCAACAAAACATTATATATATCAACATAAAATATATGTAAATATAGTTATTGGGATTTATAACTCTATATTATATATAATCTATATATTGCTAGAACCTGCACTACAAGAAATTATATATACATGTGGTTTTTCATATGTTGTGTGTGTGTGTATATATGTATGTATGTATGTATATATATTGGTCATATAACATATATATTTATATGTGTGTATATGCATATAGTATAAAATGTTATATATAGAGCTTAATATGTCCATACTAAGTATATATGCATAAATGTAAATTACTAATCATATGCAATATTAGTATGTTTAAATTTCAAATTCAAGTTTAAAATAATTTTTTAAGTAATTAAAAATTATTACCTTCTAGAATTATACACATATGTTCAATTTATAATTGGATCTCAGATCCTATTTATCTCCCATGAATTTGCAATCTAATGTAACAACCCTGGTTTTGGTGATTACTTGTGAAATTAAATTATAACGGTGGTTATAATTTAATAATGGAGGAATAAAATAAATTGCAGATGTAAAATTTGTTAAAATTGTTTATTTTAAATAAACAGTGGATTTTTGGTAAAATAAAAGGGTATTGGGCTGGTTTGGTTTGTAATAAATTGAGATTTATGGAAATATGTTGTTTTGGTGGTAAATAAATCAATTAAGTGAAGTAAAAGAATTTAATTCAAAATTATTTGTTGTAAATAAATAAATAATGTTGAAAACAAAGTTTTAGAAACTTTGTTATGAGAATTTATCATAAAAATAAGCATTGGATGATTTTATTTTGATAAAATATAATAATTGTGGAAATAGTGATAAAATGTTGATTTTTGTTAATTTTAACGAAGTATTAAAATTTAATGATGGAAAATAGTTTTAAATGGCTAAACTAATTTTTGTATGTTGTAAAACAGTTTTTTGTAAACATAGAAATATGCTGTATAAATTTATTTAGTTAAAATATGTGTAAATATGGTGAAAATAAAGTGTTAACATAAATTAACTTACTTAAATTTTAACTAAATATTAACATAGGCTTTTGGGTAATGGGTTCAAACCCAAACCCATTCTCTAGAATGATCAGAAGAGGATGGTATTGAGTTGTACGTACATCTTCTTCTTTTCATTTTCTGGCTTCCTCTGTAAAATCTGAAAAGAGAAAAAAATGGCCTCCTCTCCAAACTCCCTAAATTAAAAACTCTCTAAATTAAAGTAAATCAAAGTGTGAAATTAAATAAATCCTAATCTAATACAGGTAATCTCCCCAAAACAATCTTTGTTTCATCCTTTATTATTTTATTTTAGGAAAGTCAGTGTCTGTAACTTCAATTCCTTGTTTGCATGTCTTCTTTTCTTCCCTCTACAGGTAATTGAAGCTTCTCCAAGGCCAAAAGACCACTGCTTGTAATTCAAATCGCTAAAAATCTTAACAGGGTGAGTAGCAACTCACATTTCTAGCAAAATCAAACTGCCTGTAAGAAATTTATTTCAGTTTCTGTTGTGTTTTTGATTTACTGTAAACTGTAAACGTGAAATTTCTAGTTTACAGTAAAAATCTTGTCTGGGTTCAACTTTGTGACCCTGTATCTCTTTGGTTTCATATCGAAATTGAGTGAAATCTTTTCTAGATCATAGATCATGTTTATTAGTAGTTGCATGTCAAATTTCATAGCTTAATTCAATCCGGAAGTGCCTGAAATTAGTGCTCGAAGTTGGAAGCGAAACTGGCAAAAATTCTTGTAGTATTCGCGACCATCAGGTCGACCCAGGCTCCCTGGAGGTCGACCCTAGGGTTGACCTGAGCCATACATGGGTCGTCCCATACTTTTCTATGGTTGACTTGAGCAATATAAGGGTCGACCCTTGTTTCTTTTATTTGTCCAAGTCATTCGTTCTTTTGTTCTTCCTGTGCACTGTTTTGATTATTCTGCTTAATCCAGTGATTTTAGTGACCAATTCTTGTGATATTTTGAAGTGTTTTGAAAGGCTTAAACCTATCAATAGGTAAGCCAACATTATTGTTGATCCGTACTCTGGATTGATGTGTTTTTGAGTAGTTTTCATATGCCGATTTAATGGCGTTTTCGGTGATTTTGGTTGTTTTCGTGCACGTCTTTTCTAAATCGATTTTGGAATTATTTTTATAATAAAATAGCTTTTGAAATAAATATTTTACAACATTCATAATTATTTTTGAAGCTATTTAAAATATATATTCACTATAATAAAGAGAATTTCAAAGCCATAATTTCCAAACGATTTCAGGAAAATTATTTTAAAACTAGTTTTCTCGAAGCAAAGTATTTTCTGTATAAAATACACATTTTTGCACCCTTCGAGAGAACAAGGAAGTGATTTAAATGATTTAGTAAAACATGTGGTATAAGAGACATGCATTTACTTTTTTGGTTAATTCTGAATTCATTCTATTGAAGCTATTCACATTTCATGGACCTTCGGGTTGTTTTCCAGTACTGGACCTTCGGGCCATTTGGTTTTTCTAGCCGTTGGACCTTCGGGTTGTTTGACCTTCGGGTCATTTGGCCTTCGGGTCGTTTATATTAGGCGCCATATTTGTGATACAGTACTTGGCGGGCTTCGGCCATTTTCTTGAGCATGTGCATCTTTTGTGATATTTCTTGATTTATTTAGGATTTCCATATGTTTTCACCATTTTGTGATTATTGGGCCTTTGAGCCGTTTGAGGATTTATTACATGGTGATTGCATTTTGGAGTTTTGAACTCTTAACCGAGTTCTACATATTCTGATTTGTGGTTTCCATCCTTTGGCATTTTTGAGATTTTTGATTTCCTATTTAGGAGTTATGGTTGATGGAAGCCATTATATTGGTTGTTATAGATGTCGATGATATGAGGCGATTATTTATGTCTAATTGATGTTGTTGTTGATCTTGCCTCTTTCAAGAAATTTTTATATGATATTTCGGTGATACCATCTCACTTGAGTAATTGATATATATATATATATATATATATATATATATATATATATACATACATACATATATATATATATATTTGGTGTTGCTTCTTCTCTTTCGAGAAAAAATATTATCGCTTATCCCTATACTTCATCTATCTTATGCTAATCAGTTTATTTAAGCTAGACTGACTCGTGTATTTTATATACTCGGGTCAGACCGAGTTGTTTCAGGTTAGTCACCTGCTGTAGATTACCGCTATGCTGCTTCCGCAATGGATTTTCTTGCTTTCTTTTGGATGCTAGTCATCTTTTGTGTAGCCTTGTAGTTATTTTGTGTACTCTGATATGTACATATTCTTTTGACTCGATGTATATATTGTGGTCTATGTACCACCACTGGTGTACCACTATGTAGTGTACTATAATGTATCTGTATATATGTGTATATATATGTGTGTGACTGTTGTTTTATGATCTTTTGTATTTGTTATTGTTATATTTTGTTCTGATAGATCCATTAGCCACCGTAGATTTGTGTTAAACATTTTTTGAATATGTTGATCCACTTGAGAAAGGTAAAAGAAAAAATAATTAAAGCACCCAATTGACGTATTCAATACTTGTTTAAGACAAATCTTATGGATGGTCGCTCCTAACCAGCCCTATTCTCTACATTAATGGACGGTATTACTCCGTAATGCTCTTTGTTAATGTGGGACTCGAGGTGGGGCGTCACATCTAATTTGGAAAATATTTTGGCCTAAAAATTAGTCTTGTAATATTATATCATAAATCAATTAAAAATTAGTATTCTTATTCAATCTGCTTATATATATAGTATGTATAATTTTGCATGAACTACAAATCTGAATTCATTGTTTTACAATCAAGTTTTAAATAACTATTTATTTGAATTCATTTTTTTATAATCAGGTTTACATAAATTTTAGATTTGAATTCATCGTTACAATCAAGTTCACACAAATATAAGATTCATAATACACACACACACACGCAAGTTATAGATTTAAATTCATTAATTTTACAGTCAAGTTTACATAAACATTAGAATTGTAATATGTGTGTATGTATGTGTGTGTAATACATGTGTATGTATGTATATGCAAAATAATATATATTTGAATTCATTGTTTTACAATCAAGTTTACGCAAACTTTAGATTTGTAATATATGTATATACATACACACAAACTTTAGAATTGAATTCGTTATTTTACAATCAAGTATACACAAACTTCAGTCTGAATACATTGTTTTACAATAAGTTGTAATACCAAAATCATTAGTATTATGAAAGAGAAAATATTATTAGGTTTGGTATGAATTACCCAACTTCTTGCCATTTGTTAATACCTTGAAATTGATTGTGTTCCCTCAATGGAGATCTTCTTCTTCCTTGGAGTAAAGTTGCAAGCTTTTCATCTTGGCTATAAAACACGAATGGAGGTCATAGTCCTCGGAGAGAGAGAGAAAGAGTGAAATGACCATTATGGTGACTAGGGTTTCATGAACACGCTATTATAATTAATAGTAGTGAACCCATCTAAATGGGTCTAGAGCTAACGCACCTCTCCATAAATAAAACCAAGCCTTAAAAGATTGAAGAATACATAAATATGCATTTTACAAAATGGGAGATGACCAATATTAATAAAAAAATTCGCCCATGGGTTAAAATTATTTTTAGACAATTTAATTGTCCATTCGATATATTCAAATATTATTTGGGTATCGTAATTGATTAAAATAATATACTATATATATATTATTTAGTTAATTTATAGCCTCCAATAATATTAATTCTCTCAATCCGTTTATATATAAATTTCTCTATTAATTCAAAATAGTTATAAATTGGTTGCTTTCAGAATTTGTTCAATCAATCTATGTTCTGTGACTCGCCGGTGAGAATACGGTTAACAATTAATTTCAAAAAATTTGATATAAAAGTCCAAACCAAGTTTGCTTCACTGGTGTAGCATTATTGCACAACCTCCGTTGTTTGTGGATGGTCTGGAAAAATTGTACTTTAATCTAATTAATCGTATGCCTTAAGCAACAGTGTCTGTGCCCATTTTCTTTCATCATCACTGTATCACTTAGATATCTAGAGTTAAATCAATTTTCAAAAACTCTAATAATATCTGTAACTACTTGCGAAGATCAACTTCAATGTGCTTAGTTCAGATGATAACAATCACTGCATAGCAGTAGTACTATGGCTATAGTATTTTAAGTTGATTTCCAATTACCGCGATACTAATCTCCTATATCGGAGGAGACAAATCTTGTAATGAATAGTGTTTCACTCTAAACGAATTGGCACATAACCGAAAGGAGACATAAAATGGTCTCAATGCCATGGATTGACCACAGTCAAAGCACATCCTCCTCGTTTAAGTGACATAATATTCTCAAGTCTAAGGACTATCGCACATCGTCACACGAAGTTTATACATTATGACATAGATATATTTAACCTACATAGGACTCTCAATTGCGTCATTTTGTGATCATTCAACGATCATAAGTACATAAGCTTTGGTGCTCCAATGATTATGAATAATTCACCATCAAACATTTCAAGAGCGTTACATACACTAGTCTCAACAGATGCATCAATATCCCTTTCTCGATGCACCTTGACTACGAACCTTTAAGGATGAGTATTATTACTGTTAGGTCAAAGATCTGTCTCTAACTATATGCTTTGGTCAAAGAGAATCAATAGTACTTGAGTAAGAGGCAAGTTCCTTAGATAAGTATGCCTGTTCAAAATCCGTTAAGAAGTTATTTATCCAAATAGGAAATTGTCCATGTCCTTAGTCATAAAGTCGTAATTCCAATTTAACCTAACTACCATTAAAGTCCCAAATCCAAGCTTTTATTTATTCCCTAAAAAAGGAGGAAGAAGTAAAATTTGAAATTTGTCCCCTTCTAGTACGGAGGTGCATGCCTATTTACAGAGAATTCGGGTCTTTGGATTTTTGACATGTGTAACTTGTAGAAAATGAATGGTCGTGATCTACTAATGTGGCACATGCTCGGTTTGACATATGACACAATTAATCTCCAATTTCTTCATGATGACATGGCACAGCTAATCTAATCATAGGATGCAACGTGGCTAGTTGTAGAGCTGATTTCCAAAGGATTCTTCAACATGCGATAACTTCCATTGTCAATCAATGATAACTTCATTCATATCATCAACTTGTGATGTCTTCATCAATCATCAATCTACGATAGCTTCCTATTATATCAACTTGCCATAGCTTCCTATTACATTAACTTACGATAGCTTCCTATTACATCAACTTGTGATAGCTTCCAATTGCATCAACTTGTGGTAGCTTCTTATTGCATCAACTTGCGATAGCTTCTGATTACATCAACTTGTTATAGTTTCCTATTACATCAAATTGCGATAGCTTCCGATTACATCAACTTGCGATAGCTTCCTATTAAATTAAGTTTTATATAGAATTCTATCACAATTGACCTGCGATGGCTCTGTTGATTACCAATATGTGATATCTCTACTAGTCATCAATGTGCGATAACTTTATTAATCATCCACATGCGATGACTCCACTAATCATCAATATGCAATAGCTTCTTCCACAACAACCTTTAATAGCTTTTTGGAAACCTTCTATTGGCAATAGTTTTTTGGCAATCATCAACTTGTGGTAGCCTTTCTTCAACCTACGACTGCTTAAAAATTTCTGCTATAACATTTACCCCCTCCTTTTAATAAAAGAATTTTATACTTTAGTATAAACACTTTTTTTGTTCTCTTTCAGATTAAACTCTTCATATCCCGTAAATCTCTCTTCTTGGCCATAAAGACTTTTCCCTTTTATAAACCAACGGTTAGATCGTTCTTTTTTACTTTCCTTATAAATAACCTTCTTTTTCATCTCTCCCCATTGCTAGTTTATTCAAAATAATATATTCTAAAATTAAATTTCCTTTGAAGAATTTCACTTATCAGATTAAAATAATTCCCTTGGTAATTCATTTTGCTTGTTATCATTAATATTATTTTTTATTCTGTCGATTTTGGATTATGATTCAATGTTTTTCGCTAATTTTGGGCCTATTTGAAACTATCGATTACAAGCTTTTATATGGATTTTGTTAAATTTCTTCGTAATTTTAACTTTGACCTTTTATTACTTTAGCTTAAATTGTCTGTTTTG
Source organism: Allium fistulosum (assembly GCA_030737815.1). NCBI lineage: Eukaryota > Viridiplantae > Streptophyta > Magnoliopsida > Asparagales > Amaryllidaceae > Allium > Allium fistulosum. The sequence continues at coordinate 1,138,697,909 of CM060904.1, forward strand.
TTAGTGGATTTTAGTTTTTATTATTCAATATTGTTTGTACCGAAATTGGGTACAACACTCTTCGGATGTATTTGAAGAGATTAAAATGAATAATGTAAATGTAAAAAGAGGATAATCTAACAAACACGCCAAAATAATCAAATAGAAATGTAAGAAGACAGAGAGTTATAGTGGTTCGGCGTTGTAGCCTACGTCCACTTTGGATGATTTGCTTTTTTATTGATGATTACTAACTGGTTACAACAGAGAATAACTCAAACACTCAAGTTACAATGGATCTCCAGCAGAGTAACGGCATAATGGTGTCCAAAAGTCCTTTTTCCATTGGCATTGGAGTGCTATTTATAGGTGCAGTCTAGAAATATCTGGCTTAGATCTCGGAATACCCCCTCTCACATGTGGGTGGCTCACCAGATCGATCCAAGGTCATTTGGGATCGATCCCAAATCGATCCATGTACATTTCGTATCGATCAAGATTTGGTCCTTTTTGGCTGAGATCAATCTGAGACATTCTTGAGGTGGTGAGTAAGCTTCTGTGAAAATTTGGTAGCATTTGGGCTTGTAGATTTTAAGTTATGTTCGATCCAAGATTGATTTTGCAATTGGCTAATGAGTTCGTATCGATCCTTGTTCGGATCGATCAGTGCGTATCGATCAGCTGTTGATGACGTGGAGCGATGACTTAGGGGAGATCCACTTTTTATGCCGCATGATCGTTTCCTTCACTTGACCATGCCTTCTTCGTATCGATGAATGGAGGATCTATTCTTATCAATCATTTGGTAGTTGCTTCGTATCGATGACTATGCCCGCTCCGTATCGATGCTTGTTGGTTGCTTACTTCGTATCGATCCTGGGAATGATTGATACGAAACCAAAATGCGGAGTCGATCGATACAAATCGAACTAATAGATCAATGTTGCTTGATTGATACGAATAGGAGAGGCTGGATGGATACGAATAGGGGCGGACCCTGATGGATATGAAGTGAGGTCTCCTTCATGATTCTTGATCATTCCATAACTTGAGCATACGAACTCTGATCAGCTTGAAATTTGGAACATTGGCTTTCATAACTTTACTTGTCATACCATGTGAATTGTAGCTCGATCCGGACTCGGACCAAATTTTTCAGTATCCATAGTAGACCCCTGTATAACCGATCTTCGAGTCGAATTGTCTTTGGTTTCCAGTCAAGTCCTTGGTGTCATGGCCTTGCCAAAAGGCGGGATAACAAATACATGCTTTAGTTTCGGTGTTTTACAGTATTACTTGTTCATTTTATCACTCTTCACCATAACATGCGATATAAAGTCATGATAGCTTGTTTATTCAACATGCAATAGTATTACATAATAGCCTATTTATTCAACATGCAATAGCTCGTTTATTTGTTCAACATGCGATAGTATACTTATTCACCCAATCATATGCATTTTATTTACTCAACATGTGATAGCCTATTCGTTCGTCTTATTCAACATGTGATCACTCAACATGCGACAACTCATTTATTTGTTCAACATGCGATAACAACTTATTCACTCAAGCATGTGATAGCATTTCATTCACTCAACATGTGATAGCCTATTCATTTTTTTTATTCAACATGCGATCGCTTAACATGCGACAGCTCAACCTGTTCACTCAATCTTGTGATAGCATTTCATTCACTCAACATGCGATGGCCTATTCATTTATTTATTCAACATGCGACAACTTATTTATTTGTTCAACATGCGATAGCATACTTATTCACTCTATCATGTAATAGCATTTCATTCACTCAACACAGGATAGCCTTGTTCGACCACCTCTTTTGTTTCATTACCCAATAACTTATTAGTTTATCCTTGCAAAACCATTCGGTGGTGTTAATATCTATTATTCTTATTGTCAATACTCTAGTGTTGTACCTATATGAAAAGATCACCAAGTACTATTAACATTTACATTTTTCTTATTTGTTATTGAAAAATGTAAGTAAAATAGGAGTGAGTTGTATCAAAGTTTTGGTTTCCTATTAGCTTAATTATTAGTTGACATTTCATTATATTATTTTTATGATATCCATATTAAACTTTTTAAATTTTTTTACTTAGGTGTCATGAATGGAAACAAGAAAGGATCTTTTAAGGCATTCCCTAGTACTCCTAAGCTCAAAAAGCCTTCTGCGAAGAAGCTATGTAGTAACTGTCAATCTTACTTCTCAAAACAAGAAGATATAGATTCCTTGTTGCATTACTTTGGAAATTTTGAAATTGAAACCAGAGTTCCTAGCCCTTCTGACAGGATCAATCCCCCTCCCGAGGGAATCTTTTCCTTTATTCTCATTCATGTCTGGCATTCCTGCTACTTGCCCTTCAACGATATCATCATCAAGACTCCATGTTTTCGTGGGATTGCACCTATCCAGCTTGCTCCTAACTCCTATAGCTATATTCATTCTCTTTTCCTGTTATTCAAAGAACTCAAGCTAAAGGACTTGATCCCTTCCACCTTATGTTCACTTACCACCCTCCAAAAAGTCAAGTACCAACCCAAGGGTTCTATATTCTGTCTTTGCCCTGGTGATAGTGGGTTAATTTTCAATTTAGTTAACGAGACCAAGGATTGGAGCCATCAATTCTTTTACGTGAGATGCATCTCTCCTAAGATCTCTGAAAAATTCTCCTCCCCGGTACATCATCGAACTCATATTTTCTTTATCATTCTATTGAATTTTACACTAACTTCTTTTTATTTTTAAAATTTCCCGATTCTACTTCAAATGAAATCGAACCTAAAGTTTTAGCAAAGGTTGATAAGCTTGGGATGCCACCAAATACTCAAGGATTCAACCGAGGCTCCTTACCAAGGAGAAGCTAAGAAAATATTCGTTAATTCGGCCATTTCATCAAGTTTTGGGTGAACCCCTATCATAAAAAGGAACGGATATGACTCCTCATCCCTCATTGCTACAAAGATTGAAGTTTTTTTTTCTCTCCAATCCAGCTCTCGTTCTCTTATAGTCCTAGATGTTCACCAGGTTTTATTTCTTCTATTTCTATGTTGAAAGCATATTGATTTCATTCACTTGATCATTTCTGCTTTCTGTTGTTCAGATGTAAACTTAGTTGATCCAGCTCTTTTGTCATCGAGTAAGGATCCTTTGAATTTACCTTCTTTTGCTAAAGCTCTTGGCAAACCACCTCTGCCTCCCTACTTCCAAAGCTGGCTCATCGTCACTTACTTTCGCAATGGGAGATACCCTTTTATAGGCCAAAACTAAAATGAGCAAGGAATTTGGTGGCATATAAATCTCTTTTGAACCTCCTCTTAAAAAGCCCAGAGAGATTAATCCTGCTTGGATATCGACCATAATTTTATCCTCCAATATCGTCACAACTACCATTCCTTCATTTCAAATTCAAAGTCCAATTATTGATGTCATGAGCTCATCAATAAAGAATTACCTGGCCTTCTTTTACCAATAACTGGGGCTTGACTCCACACTTCTTCAAGATGTTCCTCCACCAGGTTCTAGTGCAGGGGCTTCTTACCCCTTGAATTTTGAAGAACTATTATCACCTATCCTTCAATCCCCCGTTATCGCTTCTTTAGGTTCGACCAATGGTCCCTTCGCTTTTTAAAATGGCGTTCTTATTTTTCTTTTGCAACAACTTGTTCTGGTATGTTTTATTCTCTTTAACATGTTAAATAATCAAGTGATGTAATTATGACATCTATGATTCCCTTCAGATTGGAAAACACTTATTCCTCCTTCAGCAATCATCTTCATCCTCTTCTTAAGACATGTCATCACCACAAGCGCTTAATTCTTCCCTATCTGAGAAGATAAAGACTCTAAATAATGAAGTCAAGAGTCTCCTAACTAATAATTGCTCTCTTTCCATCAAATATTCGCATATTATTTCTTTATTGGATTCATAGAAGAATAAAACTCGTGACTTCGAAGAAAAGTTAAAGATTTTGGAGAAAAAGCTTTTATTGAGTCATGAGGAGACCAAACAAGCTCAGCTTGACGCTTCCAACTTGAAAAATATCTCATCCAAAGTTCCGGTCTTAGAAAATGAGTTAACAAGGAAAACCTTCTCACTTAAGAAATCAAAAGCATCCTTACACAACACCAAAGCTAGAGTATCTTTTTTTAATGGAGCTCTTCACCATTGGAAAGACCAAAATTATAAAGCTGTTTTGTTTACTACATAAAAAAATAACATTAACCGATGCCTAGATTTGGATTTCCCTTCTTTTTGCTTCAGTAGGGTTGATTATAAAAGGAAATTTGATATTATTCTTGTTTGCGCTCGTGGAGATCTTTCTGAATTTGGAGATGATGACCCTATCGATCTTGAGAAATATGTAGCTTTTGACGATCTTCCATTCGATAAAGATGAATCAAAGAATAAGGAGGAAGACAAAATAGGTAATGACAATGATGATGGTCATGACAATGATGGAGACAATGCTGTCGATGATCACGTAAATATGGGTTGTCAAGAAGAGGGAGACGGTGATTCAGGAAACAATGGCTATGGTGGATTAGGAACTCCTCATGAGTGGGGTCATGCCACTGACTTTCCTTCTCCCAATGCTAACCATAGAACCAATGATACGTGGCCAACTACAGGTCCTCCTTGTGGTCCCACTTCGTTCGGCCTAAGTAAGCTTGGTCATTCATCTTTTGGTGCCCAAAGAGCTCAAACCATTAAGCCCAGATCTTTAGTAACCCCTCCTTAGGTGAATTACTTTTTGAATCCTATTTTCTCATTCTGAATTATCTTATAGAGTCTTAAAAGCTTTATTTTAATCATTAGTATAGGAAGAAAAATAAAAATTATTTTGAGATCTTGTTAGAGAAATATAGGGATGGAATTCTAATACACATTTGGGAAGGGCACTATACCAAATACTGAGATTTGCAACTAACCATCCGCGCATTTGGCAACGGTTATTAACCGTTGCCATTTAGCAACGGTTAATAACCGTCTTGGTTCAGTTAGCAACGCTTTTTTCTTGTTGCTAATTGGGAACGGTTATTAACCGTAGCTTCTTTGGAGACAAATGATGGCGGTGAATTTCATCCTTTTACGCCATAATTTTTGGCGCGCTTCGTTCCAATTAGCAACGGTTTTCAACCGTGGCTAATTAGCAACGGTTATTAACTGTCGTAAATCTTTTAGCCGGCCCAGTGGCAAGCCCACCAAGCCCCTGGGATGGGGCAACCAACTGAGCCGGGCAACACCCAAAATCTGTTTTACTTCACAGTTACAGCTCAATAGCAATCTCCATGTTGACGATGCTCGAACCCAAAAAAACTAGGGTTTCAAAAATCAACGCTTTCTAAATAATCATCGCTGCATACTCGGCTATTCCATCAGCCATCGTCGGCTCAAGCTTGCTTCCTACGCGATATTTTCTACTGCTGATTTGAAGTCCTGCTGCAGTCTCTATACTGCCACTGCTAATTAAGTATGCGAATTTCTTGTTTTGAGTTGTCTAATTTTCTAAAATTGAGTCGCCCTTTTACTGCTTTAGATTTCATTAACCTTGAAAACGCCTGAAGCTAATAACTTATTAGTATTTAGTTATAAACAAGTAGTTTTCTGTAAATAATCGTTTAGGAATTGAAATTTGAAAGCTGAAGCTAAAAAACTAATAATTATTTAGGAACTGATACTTACATTGATGTACTATTTTTCCTGCAGTGTGTGTATGTCTACCCGCAAACATTTAGGCAGAACCCAATATGATTTTCCTGTACACTTAACTAGATACACTAGTTTGTAAACTTGATACATTTCGTTAAAAATTAAATACACTGTTTTGTAAACTATTTGAGACTATAAGTATTGCAGCCCACTTAATGTGGCAACTTTTGTACAAAAAGTTGGTACTTTGTTATGTTATAGTTTTATATGTGATTTTATGGTTATATATGAAAAAGAAAATAAAAAAAATTGACATGTTATATAGTAAGGGGCAAAAAAATTCACATTGGGCTTGGTCAACCGATTCTTTGGGCTGCCCTTGATTTTAGGATTGATGTTTCATTAAGTTTTTGGGGATTGATTATAGTCAATATCTACTACTCTTTAACAGTTAGCCAAAGTAGAGATGCACCTTCTAATCTGAACCATCAGAATACATATTTGATGTTTTAAGTGTACAGTGTTAGAGAACCATGAAACAATTGGTTATGCAAGGGATGATCTTTTTACATTTATATATGATTTGTTTTACAAATTGTAATGTAATGTACTGTACTTCATGCTAGTTAGACATAGTTGCTTATAGTGACTGCTAGGGTATAAGTTGATGCAATGAATTTTGTTTTACTAAATATGAGACCATATTTAGTAAGTGGATAAAATTGTTGTTAATGGCGCAAACCAAGTATCAGGAGAGGGGTAATGCATAGACATTACTCTGGTGCTACAAAATGGCGCCGTTGTAATGGAAAATTTTTTGGAAACAGTTTGATGCTAATGTTAAATTTCAAGTGAAATCAAAAGAATATTCATCTGTTTAGTTAATATCAGAGTTGAACTTGGTGGAAAGCCATAAGATATTGTTACCCATGATTTATTATTAGCTCTTGTTATTTTCTTTCAGTATGTCTTTTAGTATAGACAAACAATGGATGAATCAATCTAATCGAAGAAATACAGAATATGTGGAAGGTGTGAGAAATTTTGTTAAATTTGTTGCTGAAAACAGTGGCAATAAGGAAAAGTATTCGTGCCCTTGCACGCGGTGCAAAAATGAAGATACATTCATATTAAATGACATTCATTTTCATTTTCTTAGATATGGTATTGTTCAATCATATACCGTGTGGTGTTTTCACGGGGAAAGAATACCGGAGAAGCCAAAACAACAACTGGTTAGTCATGCCACAAATACTGATGAGTCCGAACATATTAGGATGGAGGATTTGATCAATGATGCAGATAGATTCCATCATTTTCAACCTACAAGTCAGTTGCATGATAATGCTAATATTGGTGAGCAGTTTACGGATAAATCATTTTTTGATAGTGCAATTGCAACAGAGCCATTGTATCCTTCTTGTCCAAAAGAGATTACAAAGTTGTATGCCATTGTGAAACTGAATAGCTTGAAGACCCAATACGGCTTTTCAGATAATGGTGTGACTGCAGTACTCGAATTCATAAATGAGTTACTCCCCGAAGGTAACACGCTACCTTCAAAGTACCCCGACATGAAGAAGATCATTAAGCAAGTTGGGATGAATTACATAACTTATGATGCATGCATTAATGACTGCATCTTGTACTGGAAAGATAATGCGAACAAAGTTTCATGTACAAATTGCAACGCACCAAGATACAAGACATCATTCGACGAAGAGAGAAAAGCTACCACAGTACCTCAAAAGACCTTAAGACATTTTTCTTTAATTTCTAGATTGAGAAGACTGTATACTGTACCATGGATAGCAGAAGCGATGACCTGGCATGGTCGTGCCAAGTTCGGTACAACCGTAATGTGTCATCCGCGTGATACTTCTCAATGGAAAACTACAGATTCTTTTGATTCTTCGTTTGCTGCTGAACCACGAAATATCACGCTTGGAATAGCAACAGATGGTTTCTGTCCGAATGCTTCTTTAACTAACCCTTACAGCTGTTGGCCAGTAATTGTAGTACCATATAACCTTCCTCCGTCTTTGTGCATGAAAAGAGAGTTCTCAATGTTAACACTGTTGATTTCTGGGCCAAAACAACCGGGGAAGGATATTGATGTTTATTTAGAACCTTTGATAGATGAGTTAAAGCAGTTATGGGAAGGAGTCGTTACATTTGATTCATTTATGAAATCTGAGTTCATAATGAGAGCTAGAGTGTTGTGGGCAATCCATGATCATCCCGCTCTTGGGACTTTATCGGGATGTACAACTCACGGCTACTTTGCATGTCCTCTTTGTGGAGAAGAAACTACATCTGTTTATCTCCCTGAAAGTAAGAAGATTTGTTACATGGGACATCGTAGATTTCTTCCGTCCGGACACAAGTTTCGATACGATAAGACAAATTTCAACAACGAGCAAGAACTTAAGCGTCCTCCAAAACCACTGACTGGTTATCAAGTTGAAAAAAAGGTAGCGAATATAAAAATGAAAGTTGGTAAAAACATACTGGAAATTGGTCGAAAACGGAAAAAGACAATCGATGAAGAAGTTCCTGCATGGTATAGGAGGTCGAAGTTCTTTGATTTGCCGTATTGGAAAACAAATTTGACCCGACATAATATTGATGTTATGCATACGGAGATGAATGTCACGAAACATTTGATCAACACAATTATGAACCATAAAGACATGTTAAAAGATGGGATCAATGCACGGAAGGATTTGAAAATCATGGGTATAAAACAAAAGTTGTGGGTGATAGAAGATCCTGAAACAAGTAAAGTAACCATACCAAATGCCACTTTCACTTTGAGCAAAGAAGAAAAGATACGGTTTTGCACCGTTTTGAAAATTTTGAAAGTGCCGAGCAAATTCTCTTCGAACTTCCATAACAATGTGAGCATCAACCCTTCCTGAACTAAAAAATATGAAGTCACATGATTACCACGTCATAATGCAACATTTACTTCCGGTATTTCTTCAGCATTGTTTTCCGCAACATAAGGATCTACGGAATGCTATTCACTGCATTAGTCTCTTTTATAACATTTTGTGCTCAAAGGTGATCAACAGGGAACATCTTCTAAAAGCAAAGGCTAGTTTGGTAGAAGCAATGTGTGTTATTGAAAAACATTTTCCGCGTGCATTTTTTGATATCAGTATTCACCTTATGGTTCATTTAGCCGATGAAGCATTGATTTCTGGTCCTGTTAGATATAGGTGGATGTACCCATTTGAACGGTAAATTACTAATTTTAGTTATGTACATAATTATTCGATTTAAATAGCTATTGATGTCTACATTTTACAATTATTCATCTTCATAGGTTGATGAAAACATATAAAGGATATATGCGCAACAAAAGATATATTGAAGGGTGTATTGCAGAAGGATATATTGTACAAGAAGCTAGTCTTTACTGCATGGAGTATATGCCAAAAGGAGGTGCTGGCACTCATAAACATACCCGTGAAGCGTTTTTAGACGAGGATGATGAGTTTGCTAATGAAATAGCACTAGATAATGGTAAAGATATAACGTTAACTCAAGTGCAATTTCAACAAGTGCGTAAATGGGTCCTTGATAAATACGACGGATTGGATGAATGGAAGAAGTAAATTCATGAATTTGTTCTGAATTTTTATTATTGTAAATCAATTCATATATATAGTATTTATTGTGTGTTTTTCGTAGGAGGTATAACTCCTATGTTCAAAGCACCAAATCTCAAACTCGAGGCGGGGGTACATCTGGGGAAGCTATTAAAAATTTCACTTTTTGGTTACGTGAGGAGGTATATGTATTAAATATTTAACGTATTTTCAAGTTGACCATACACCTCCTTGACAATGTTTTTTTACTTATTGTGTTTGTTGTAGTTGTTGAAGACCGTCGATGTTGACTTAACTCTTTGGCGGTTAGTTAACGGGCCGAAGTTTGATGCCCATGGTTATATGAAGTACCAAGTGAATGGGTTTTTATTTTCTCCAAAGAGTTATGAAGAGCGAAAGCTAACACAGGATAGTGGTGTATGCATGAGAGCAATTACACAAATATATGCGTATCCTTGCATTGAAATTATTTCATGCGCACACTTATGCTTTTGTGCCCATATATACCACCTCTTAAATGTTTGGGAGCTTGTTAGTTCTGTAAATGTGATTCCATATATTCACTCCAAAAATGCTTATATAACAGGTACTATATACCGAGATTCTACAGCATTAGTAATTCATGGAAAACTAGTACCACCCACATATGAAAAAGTGTTGTTGGACAAAATTTTATTGCCGGATGAGCTAACCGCCAAAATATGTCGACAATTTACCGAGACCTTTGGGGATGTTGGAGCCGGAGGTTATGTGAGCCATCAAAAGGGTTTGATGCGATATCTTTAGTCGGAGGTATTGATATTTCTGACTTGTTATTTGCATATATTGCTGATTTTCTTTTGTTTGCTGTATATGAATTTTGCATATGCAAATGCATGTGTATTTTGTCCTGGTCTGTCTTGTTTACAAGATAATCGACAATTTATAAAATACTAGGAAGTAAAGCTTTTACCTTCCAAAAAAAAAGGTTGAAGCCCATTATATTCTCCTTCAATGCCTCTCAAACTAAAAAACAACCGTGTTTAAAAATTATTATAACATTATATATTTGCAACTTGAAAGAAGTGTTGCCAACTCGTACAAAGCATAAAACATTATATTAACTTTGCATTTCAAAGTCTGAGCTAGAAAGATAATCAAACATTCACCAATTTTATTTTGATATTCGAAATAATAGAATAGAAATAGTTCAAAGTTGGATAATGAATTGCATTCAAGATTCAATGCAACTTCTATTAGTGGTAATTAATACTTATGTCACACGGACTGAGTCAGATTACATCCAGTGTCTATTCAAGACTGACCAAAAACAAGAGGGTTGATAATCTAATTGAATTCAGCCACATCAATGATGTTCAGATGATAACATGCACCCTAAGATCTAATGCTTTTCTTGATTAAACAAGAAGATAAGTAACAACATTAGCAGCCTGTGTACATAACTGTGATATAAGAATAGCAATGCACCTGTTTTTATCTGAAATTATTTTCATATATGAAATTACATTATTTCAAGCAATTTCCTTTTAATGATCAAAGCCTAACATTCATTCTTTTGGGTGGTATGAATTTTTAGACAGGTTTATCAAACCTGTCATGTATAAACAGAGGCATGTTGCCTGTACACAATCGTACACGCAATCATGCATACATAAATACAAGCATGCAAGCACCTTTCACAATTTACATTCAAGACTTATCACATGCAAAATAGATATATCAAGTTTTAAGAATTTATAAGGGTGGTTTGCTCACCTGGATAGTTTGACAGAGAGGAAAGAGAACCTGAAAAAGATTTCAAAATCTGGAAATTGAGGCTTGATCAAATTTGCTTTATCCTAACCGTTGTTTTCTTTGAATTGCTTTGCATTATTTGATTTGCTCTTTGCTTGGGTTCTACTTTGTTTTAAATTGTTTCAGACTTTTTGAATCAGGTAGATGCTTTTTGTTTTTGAAGTGGAATATTCTTTCCAGATTTATGAAGTTGAACTGCCTCTGAATTTAATCTTCGAGTTGCACATGAACTAGGTTGAACATTGAAGTCTGAAAACTGGAATGCTTTGCCCTGTAATGAACCATGTAGACTTCACTGCTTGCAAAACAATGTAGTGTAATTAATGAAATCTTTGTACTGTAGTGTAATAAGTATGATATTCCGACACGATAGCATTCTGTTTGCAAAACAATGAGTGTAATTATAAGTTTGATAATTTTATATGTATGGTATATGTGCTATGTTTATAGTGCTTGTGTACCAATATTTTGATATTCTGGCATATTTTGATATATATTGATATTCTGGATATATATACTGAGATATGCGTGTAACGCAGTAGTGAGTTACATATGTGATTTTGTAGGAGCAGGAGCAAACACTATGTGCAACGGTTGTTAACCGTTGCTTTATGTGTGACTTTTTTCCATTAAGCAACGGTTTGTAACCATTGCCTTCTGTACATTCAGCAACGGTTAATACCCATTGCCTATTGTCCATAAAGCAACGGTTTATACCCGTTGCATTTGGCCCAATTTGCAATGGTTAATACCTGTTGCCTTTGGCCCAATTTGCAACGGTTTATACCCGTTGCCTTTGCCACAATTTGCAACGGTTTATACCCGTTGCCTTTTGGACATAAAGCAACGGTTTTCTCCCGTCGCTAAATTCAACCACTCCTGTAATGAAGACGGTTTTTACCCGTTGCTTTTGGACTTAACAACGGTTTTTACCCATCGTTAATATCTTATAATGGTGTAGTGGGGGAAAGGTCGTGCAGGGATTTGAATGAGTCGGATGATAGATATATGAGATTCTTAAAATAGCTTAAGTATTTAGAAGGATTTAGGAATAAACTATTTACACACCTATTCCAAAAATTCCATTTCCATCAGTCAAATTTTCATAAGGAAAATGAAGAACTTACTACCCTTTTTGGATGCTAATTGAAGGTAGAACCAAACTGATGGAATGCCTCTACGTGGTTTACGTCAGGTTTTCTATGATTGATTTTTCTTTCCTAGGCGATGACCGTGGAGGCCTAATTAGGTGACTTCACAAGAGGTATCTAGATGAGTGCAGATCAAATCAACATCCTGGAGAATGTTGGAACTTACTCAAAATCTCTGTCCCTCAACTATTAATTCACTGCCTCCAAATATGGTTAAGTTTAATAAGGACAAGTTCATAGTTGAATAGTATAAAGAGTCCATCCTTTATAAGCCTTCATGACAGTTGTTGTATAGTATTAATTTATGCTTTAGTTGATGAAGTAATAACTTGTTTATATAAAATCTATATTTTGACTCTTGGTTTTGTTATGTCATTGGTATGTAGGTTTCTGAAGTTATCTCTATTTCCACTCTATGTCATGTTCCCAAAGATGTCTTAAGTAAATTGGTTAGACTGAGAAAGGACTTTTAAGGAAAATTCCTTGTTAATCGAATAGTCTAACTTATCGAAATATTTTTTTCTCTGCAACCTTCATTATATATACACTCGATTCCCTAATTTGGACTTTAATTTCTTAGGAGATTGGTCAGTAATTCCTTCACGAGATATTGACCAATTATGCAAAATCATTATATGGCAAGATCAGTCCTCCTCATAAATAATGGAATTATCGAGGTTTTCATCGTCTGTACTCCTCCTGATATTAGAGCTCCTTTTACTACTACATTTTCCATTTCTCATTAGCCTTTAAGAAAATACAAGATGCCTTTTCTCAATCCAAGGATTAATGGAAAAGGAATGCATATGCTGTCATTATTATTATCGTTTTCATATGAGTGTAATGATATTGATTGTACTTTGAACTATTAATAAAGTAATTTTTTAATGTTTCTTCCTTTTACTAAGGATTTGTTATTATTTATATTTTGATCTAGGAAAAGAATCAACTTCATCTCTTGAAGATCCTAACCTTTCATAATGTCTCGATAGCATCAAATCTAACTTAGTTATAACTATGGAGAATCGTTCTTCGTTCTGTTTTTGCTTATAATCTATTGACAATGCAGAGGCTAATAATAAGTATGAGAAATATATTCAATTAAAGTCCATTCTGAAAGCTTCCTAAGAAATGGTCACTGAATGTGAAAAGAAGATCGCTTCAAAAGATAATTAAATTCTTGACTTGATTGGAAGACTTAACTCAAGATTTAGCCCTCGGTAATTGGAGTACGATACAAAGGTAGCTCAACTTAATCGAAACATACTTGATTTGGAGAAAGATTTACTAAGGTCTAGGAATGAATATCGATCGTACGAACTTATTTTAACCGATGGAAAAGAAGGGCTCCATGAGCCAACGCCAGCAAACTCTTCCAAAAAAGATCCTTCGTGGGTGTTTGTTTTATCTCAAGGTCGCCTGACACGTAGTGGTAATGTAGACTTTTCTTCTTCAGCATCTTTGCCATCAAAAGTGAATTTGGTGAACTTGCTAGGCGGAGCGAGTCTGTTAAGTTTGAATGCAACCATAAAATAAAGATTATTGGAATAAAAAATATGGTAGTATTTTCTAATCTCAAATTGGAGGTGGAAACTTTAAAGCGCAAGAAGAATGAGCATATCAAAAATTCAAAAGCTCGAGACTAATAAAAAAGACTTATCTTACTGAATTTCCAGTTGAAGGGTGCGATCAAAACTTAAGAAAATGTGTTAGCTTCTTAAATTGATTCTATAAATTTCTTTAACGTCGTTCATTGTAAGGAAAAGAAACTAAAGATTCTTGTAGCAATCCAATATACAACTGACCCTCCTTCTGCAATAGAAACTTTAATGAAAGAGGTAAGGAAACTTAGAAATCAACTATAATTGATGCAATGTTATACAACTAGAGCATCTTAACTTGATTCATTAGTAGATTACTGATTGAAGTCATCGTCGCCTTTGACTTAAAAATTGACTTATCATTTTTAAGCCCAGAAAGAGATTGTCGATTAAGGAAACCTATTGTTTTTAGCTATAAGAGATATCAACATTTCTTTCTATATGGATTTTGACATTCTCAAGAGGATTAGCAGTCCTCCCATTCTATATAAAAAAGTGGGTTAGTCCAGCAAAACCCATTCTTGTGTTCTGGAAGTCGAAGGGAAAGGAAAAGAGTTAGTGTACCAATATTACCCTCTTCCTTATCCTACAAAACCATAAATTTTGTAAAGTTATCTTGTTGTAAAAAATCACACTTTGTAATACAATGATTGTGTAATAAGAAATTATTTTGCATACCAATTTTGTGATGAACTGTTTATAATTGATGGAGATTGTCTATATTTTCTTTGTCATTCGATTCTTCTTTAGTTGGACGCTCTCTCATATTGTCTATAATTGATGGAGAAAATGTGTTTAGAAATCCCTATTGATGTCATAGCGTCCCATGCACCAACCAGAATTTATAAATACAAAACGGAATAGATTAACACAATATTAAAACCTTTTTATAACACTAACAAATACGCTCTCTCATATATATACACTCAGCGACTCCCATAGGGTATTACTACCCTATTAATAAAGAGTCAGACCCCACAAAGCTAAGGTTTATCGCTAAACCAAAGCTCTGATACCAGATGTAACATCCCACCTTTTTGTATGCTTAAGCAGACACACGTGCCAACTTAAACCATACAGAAGGGTGGATTGTTATGGGGTAAATAAGAAAAAGTGGAGAAATAAAAGAAACAAAATAGAATCTTGCAGCGGAACGATAAAATATAATAATCAAATAACAGTTCATGAAGCTGTTTTACAAAACATTTGATTATACTTATACAATACATATCAGAGTTACACATACCAGAGAATGATAATTAATGCAGCGGAATACAAGGGTGTAGTGGAATATAATAAATAGTAGTAGTAAAATCTTCGTCTTCGTCCTCCAGAAATAGATCCTTCAAATCCTGAAATGCTCAGGCTGACCCGAGCGAATTGAAAAGACAAAACACTCGAGTCAGAACTAAAAGATCTTATGTAAGTTAAATCAATGAAATAAATATGAGTGTAAACGGCGTCAGAGATGTTTACGGGGTTTGACATCTCCTATCCAGTGTCTAACGTGAGTGCAGTAACTTAAGAAATGTTCGGGATTCACATCTCTTAAGGATCCGTTAAACTATCTACTATGTAGTAATATTCGCTATATACAGTAGTGTCTAATCAGTAAAGTATAATCATATAGAAAATAGCGTTAAGGGGATGGAGAACCTTAACGCGGTCGGATCTTAAAATCATAATCGTAGTAAAGCTCGATATGGTAGGTGACACGGCACAACTAGGCAATGCCAGGGTAGATATACCAATTACGCACACGGACTGATGGATACGCATAGCAGCCACTACCGTTCCACCTCGAACAACATTTCCAAATCGGAGGATGGCCATCTAGTCAAATCACAAGTAAGAGTATAATATCGAAGAAATGTGTCCGAGAAGAGGTGCTACCTCACTGGTCCGAGATCGCTCCTGTTTTAGCCACCTTACGCCAACTCACGGGAGTTGGGTCCACGTATATACCTTAGGATCGTCGCCACCATCCTACTTCATTCTGGAAACTCCACCGCGTACACAGTTGTCAAAGTGGTTTTCGGTATCGACAGAGAGTATGTCCATATCCGATCCCGGTCTCTTTAACAACCAATCGTTATTATAACACCGTGGTCATTTACAAATATATATACTTTTAAAACACAATTATTGCCCTTTCAAAACATATTCTTTATTTCAAAATAGTATATATTTTAAAACCAAAATATTTTTACTATTTCAAACCCAAATTATCAATGTATTATTTCCATTTCAAAACCCAATTCAATAATATATCATTTCCATTTCCAAAACAATTCAATAATATCTTATTTAAATAAAACCAAATTTCCAATCACTAATCTTTCTTAAATTTAGATAACTTGAAATATTCTTTTAAATCATCTTAAACCCAAACCACATTTTTGAAGTCATATTCTTTTCAATTTTAATAGGTTTCCAATCAATATATTCACAGATAATTCTTAAATAAATTCCATTTCAAATAAATTCATTTTTCAAACCATTTTACTTTCAAAGTTATAACAATTTCGAAAACTAATACTTTGAAAACAATAATACCTTAATTTCATATAAAACATTTCAATTTTGATATATTTCAAGTCTTTAAATATTCCAAAATTCCCAACCAAATCTGATAATCTTATATATACCTTAATTCAATTTACTATTATTTAGTTTAGAAATATTTATTTAATAAATTCAATATCACTTAAATAAAGCTCAAACTTGAAATATTCGTAAATCAAACTTAAAACATCATCAAGTTACACATAGCTTAAATTTTAGAATTTAACTATAATAATATTTATATAATATCAAAATTTTATATTTATTAAACCGTATATTTCTTTCCAAACCATAGAAAATCACTTTAAATATTTTATATATAGACCATGGTGCCTGTATATAATTTTCTATCCTATGGTCAAGTGATACGGATATTTATCATTTCAATCCGAAAATTTAAAAATAAAAGTTTTACGGTTATATATCATTTCAAACCGCAATCCCGAATGAAATGAAAATGCATAATAACTTGCAGTTTATACAATATAAAATATAGCATCCATTCATCCAAATATCAATAAACAACCATTTATTACAATCATCATCCAATTTAAACAAAACATCAATATAAAGCATATAAAATATAACAGGCATCAACGAATAGTTTATATTCAAAAAAAAAAATAACTGTTTAACTGACAGTTTATATGCAATAATAAATAAATTTAACTGTCAAATTATATGCAATAATAAAATTAAATAACAATTTAATTTAAATAAATGCTATCTAACTGAGATGATGATTAAATATATGCCCAAACAATCATAGATAAATTTTAAATCACATTAAAATTTAATTTAACAAACATAAGAAATCTTAGAAGTTGTGAGTGGGTTAAAACACTCACCTTTTGAATTTAAATTCAATTTAAACCCAAAAATTTGACCGTCTCAGAATTCGTCCAAACCAACGTCATCAGGTCTGGAATTTCAATACGATCCTAACAAAAAAAACCACGCGTGAAACGGAGTTCGTATGCACAAGATATTGCGAAAATTGCGATTGAATTTAAAAAAAAAAAAACAAAACAAAAGAGAACACAATACCTTCCTTGCCACGTCATCAGGTTCTCCCTCACGCACTCTACGGTAAAACAAATGCACGCGCACGAACTCCAGATCGCACACAAGAGGAAACAGCCGAACCCATCTACATCCCTTGACCGGCCCTTTGACCGTGTTTTGCCGCCAATCCGACCGTCAATTCGCCACCAAACTTCGCCGATGAACAACGCGCTAGCCCCTCTACAAAACCCAGAAGGGATTTTCCGATCAGACGCACCAGTCAAAAACGCCCAATTCAATTTTGACCGCGATTTCTGGTCAAACGATGCGTCGAATTGAAAAACGAATTACACCATTGAATTACTCTCGTCGAGAGCTTCAACATATGTTAATTTGAGATTTTTCTGAGGACTTTGAATTTTTGACTTTATGTTGAAATGGATCCGGATCTGAAATTTTGTCTGCCATTGAGGAGGAGAAGAAGCTGAAGAAATTTTACGCGCAGACAAATGAGAATAGGCGGAGGCTAGGGTTTAGCGGGATATTTATAGAGAAGGTTGAAAATAGAATAGATGGATAGAACAAGTGTACGCGCTAACGCCAAAGTGGCTAAAAAAGCCCGTTCTGACCCCGGAACGAAATTGGATAAACTCATATATCAAAATAGGTGTTTTAAAATATTTTAAACGCAATGGAAAAGGTTTCAGGTTCAAATTCTGTCGTATGAAGAAGTTATGCTAAAAACAATGTTTTCAAATTGACTTTAACTGATTTAAATTGCATAAATTTCAAGGCGTTTCGAGTCCGCACGATCAAACGACAAGTCCGATTGCTACGAAATTTGAAACATTATTATAATTCACCGTTACGGATCCGATGAAACTGGTTTCGTCGAAATCCGAGTCAGTGGACAAAATGACTATTTTTCCATTAATTAAATAAATTAAAATTTATTATTAAATCAACTTCCAAATTTTAAATTTTAAACTCACAAATTTTATCACCTTATATTTCTCAATTATTTACAATGATTTAAACAAATCTTTATGTCCATTTTAGAGTTGATAAATCTATAAGTTGTAGTGTCAAATCTTTTATTTCATTATATTCAAAATTATAAATTAAGTTCCCAAAATTTCTATTAAATTAAATATCAATGATTATTCCATCTATAAATTTTTAAGTAGAATGGATTCAATGTTGGGTTCAAAACTATTATTTTAATATTCTTGAATTTCAGTTTAAATCTCTATTAACGTAAAATTTAACACTTAATTTGAACTTATTTCCCAATCTATCAATTACTACTTAAAGTAAATTTACGCTTCTAAAAAATTTACATTCCCACTTCCGTTACTATATTATTAATTATTAGAGTAACGTTTATTATAAATAATAACATCATAATTACTTAACATAGTTTACGTATTAATTTCTCAATTAACTTAATTTGAACTTTAATTCCAAATAAATTCATTGACCAATAAATTAGGTAATTTATAATAGTTGTTATTGCCCTTAAATTTATTTCCAAATAACGTACTACCTTATTACCTAAATTTACGAACAAATACCGTTACAATGTTTTATTGCATAAATCAATTTAATCCTTTCCTTTATCCCTTATATGCAATTACAATTAAATGTTGGCATTTATTCCCATACTACCGATTGCATTCACTTATGTTCTATCCAACATTCATTTAGATTTTATTTCCATTAATTTATTCAATATTGACATCCACTTAATCAAATTTACTTCCATTTGTATAGTTGCAATTAAATTCAGTTATTATTTCATTAATACTATTTCCAATTTATTTCTTCCAGTATTAATTACACAATCAAGTTTAATTAACCAATTATAACGGTTTCCACTATTTCTTCAATTGGATTTCATTCCAATCGTCAAGAATTTATTTTATTTACCAATGCAACCTTTAATTCCTAACATTCGCTCCAATATAAATTATAAGATTTTCATTTCTTTCTACATTAAATTACAAAAATCAATTTAAATTAACAAATTAAATGGTCGAAATTTACGGGTCGTTACACTCTCCCCCACTCAAAACTTTTCGTCCCCAAAAAGGAAAAGAAGGGAAAAGAAGAATTAAATAAACCATACATCCTTTTCAAAATATACCCATTTTATAATCATTAAATCTTTTTATACTTAAATAAATAAAGTTTGGAAAACATTTTCAAAATATTTTCTAAGTCCGAAATTTACGGAAAATTTTGGCAGAGTCTCCTTTGTACGGAGAGGCTCGGAAGAAAATATAATATAAATATATCAATATACCACATATAATATCCAAAATTTAATATCCCAACACGGGAAAAATAATAAAATAACGCTATAAAAACCGTAATCCAAGAACGTACCTATTTGTCGGGCAAACAACGCTTAATTATGAAACCAAAAGCAGTAGAAATTGCTTCCATAACCTGTATTTCACTTATATAATCCAAAAAGGGTTAAAAATTATATAAATAGAAATATTTGGAGTTGTTTCAACCACAACAACTATCAATACAACAACAATCAATTCCAACCATGCATACACAACAAATACAAAACAACCATTCAATAAAAAAAAAAATAGTTGTTCGGGTTCAAAACTTGAAATTGTACGGAATGAAAATAACTATCAAGTGCATCATTTACTCAACAGTCTTAGATGGAACAAAAAAATAGATTATGTATTCATCCAACAACTTCAAATTTCCTTACCCTACCAACCATAAAACAAGCAATAACAATTCAAACCAACAAACCAAATTAACTTATTATAAATTTATTTCATACTTTAGTTGTTTGATTTTCTTTCTTTTATTTATTCAGTGATTACTTCATTTATTTTCATTTTATTATATTTTTTTCCTATTTTATTTAGAAATAACTTCAACCCTTTTCTTAAGTTTACAATTTCCCTTTATTATATTACACTCATTTATTTGCACTTACTACTTACTATTATTCATTCATTTATTATTTCGTGATCTTATTTATCCACACTTTAATTACTTAAGTTTATAATCATTCATTTGTCACACTTACCTTTAATTATATTTACTTGGTAAAATTTCAATTATAACTTAAGTTTATAACATTAAATTATCATTTAACAGCAATTTCATTGAATACTTTCATTATTTCAAAATTCTACTTGCATAATATTCTATTACAATTTAAACACTTGCAACAAGGCATACAACCATAAAATCAATCATTCATTCATATCAAACAAAAGAAATAGTTGTTCAGGTTCATAACTTTATATTGTGCAGAATGAAGAATAAACTACTAAGTGTACCCTTCACTCAGCAGTCTTAGGTGAAACTAAATAGATTATTCCTACATCCAAACAATATTAAAGTATCCTTGCCTAAACAACCATAAGCCAACCAAACAATAAATTCAACAATAGATCAAGTTCATTATTATTAATTTCATTCCATATATTTTTTGTTTGATTTTCTCTTTATTCATTATTTTTATACATTAAATCAAATTCCTTAGTAGGTAAATTTATTAACTTAAGTTTACAGTCATTTTCCAGTATTCATCTTTTATTCTTATTTTATTCTTATTTTTTTTTAATACTAAAATCCATAACAACTAGAACATCAATACTTATTAATTTCATTTATTCATTTCTTAAAAATATTCATGTTCAATTTTAGTTACCTGGCATAACAGCTATACTTTAATTCTTATTAATAAAAGAAATTCACTGAATATTTTCATTACATAAGCTTACTTGTATAATTTCCTATACATTTTCTTATTAACATTTTCAACTTTTATATCTTTTGGTAAGTTATATATATGCCTTTAAGAATGTAATTGAAAGTTATACAAATTTTTCTCAATTCTTCTAATTGATTAATGGTTCAATAATTACATTATTTGTTTCATAGGTTACAATTCCAAGTTCCTTTTAAATTTCATTTACCCTTGCATTTAATCACTTATTTTTAGTAAAAGTTCTAATTATAAATTAGTTATATTCCAATTTACTATACTTAATTGAAACTATTAATTAACGGAACTTAAGAATTAAGTACCGGGTTAAATTTCAAATCATTTAAAATAATAGATAAATATATACTTAAAATTTATATATCCAATTATATTTAAAACAATTTAAAAATATTTATTTGTCTATCAAAATAATCTTGTAGTAAAACTACTACAGTGGCCTTCCCACTTCGAAACTCGAAAATGAATGTCGATGATGCGTGCACTCATCACCGAAATTATTTTCCAGCGACAGAGAGGAAAGTACAGAACTTATCTCTTTCCAAAATTTTCTTTAAAACAATTCTTTCAAATTAAGTTGAAATATTTATATCAGAAAATACTTCTAAATAATATTATTACTATATTCCAAAATTATTCGAAAGAAATTTCCAAAAACCCGGAACTTAAGTTCTAAATTTCCAATTTTCACTTATTTTATCTTAAATCTTATTTCTATTATTTATAAATTTCATTACCTAACAACCAATCTATTGCAACCAAATATATATCTTTTATAAAATATTTTACTTTATATATAGAAAATATGATAGGCAAAATTATTTCATTCACCTATATTAAAACAAATATTATGTCGGTCTGTCCTATTAAGTGTTTAGAAATCCCTATTGATGTCATAGCGTCCCATGCACCAACCAGAATTTATAAATACAAAACGGAATAGATTAACACAATATTAAAACCTTTTTATAACACTAACAAATACGCTCTCTCATATATATACACTCAGCGACTCCCATAGGGTATTACTACCCTATTAATAAAGAGTCAGACCCCACAAAGCTAAGGTTTATCGCTAAACCAAAGCTCTGATACCAGATGTAACATCCCACCTTTTTGTATGCTTAAGCAGACACACGTGCCAACTTAAACCATACAGAAGGGTGGATTGTTATGGGGTAAATAAGAAAAAGTGGAGAAATAAAAGAAACAAAATAGAATCTTGCAGCGGAACGATAAAATATAATAATCAAATAACAGTTCATGAAGCTGTTTTACAAAACATTTGATTATACTTATACAATACATATCAGAGTTACACATACCAGAGAATGATAATTAATGCAGCGGAATACAAGGGTGTAGTGGAATATAATAAATAGTAGTAGTAAAATCTTCGTCTTCGTCCTCCAGAAATAGATCCTTCAAATCCTGAAATGCTCAGGCTGACCCGAGCGAATTGAAAAGACAAAACACTCGAGTCAGAACTAAAAGATCTTATGTAAGTTAAATCAATGAAATAAATATGAGTGTAAACGGCGTCAGAGATGTTTACGGGGTTTGACATCTCCTATCCAGTGTCTAACGTGAGTGCAGTAACTTAAGAAATGTTCGGGATTCACATCTCTTAAGGATCCGTTAAACTATCTACTATGTAGTAATATTCGCTATATACAGTAGTGTCTAATCAGTAAAGTATAATCATATAGAAAATAGCGTTAAGGGGATGGAGAACCTTAACGCGGTCGGATCTTAAAATCATAATCGTAGTAAAGCTCGATATGGTAGGTGACACGGCACAACTAGGCAATGCCAGGGTAGATATACCAATTACGCACACGGACTGATGGATACGCATAGCAGCCACTACCGTTCCACCTCGAACAACATTTCCAAATCGGAGGATGGCCATCTAGTCAAATCACAAGTAAGAGTATAATATCGAAGAAATGTGTCCGAGAAGAGGTGCTACCTCACTGGTCCGAGATCGCTCCTGTTTTAGCCACCTTACGCCAACTCACGGGAGTTGGGTCCACGTATATACCTTAGGATCGTCGCCACCATCCTACTTCATTCTGGAAACTCCACCGCGTACACAGTTGTCAAAGTGGTTTTCGGTATCGACAGAGAGTATGTCCATATCCGATCCCGGTCTCTTTAACAACCAATCGTTATTATAACACCGTGGTCATTTACAAATATATATACTTTTAAAACACAATTATTGCCCTTTCAAAACATATTCTTTATTTCAAAATAGTATATATTTTAAAACCAAAATATTTTTACTATTTCAAACCCAAATTATCAATGTATTATTTCCATTTCAAAACCCAATTCAATAATATATCATTTCCATTTCCAAAACAATTCAATAATATCTTATTTAAATAAAACCAAATTTCCAATCACTAATCTTTCTTAAATTTAGATAACTTGAAATATTCTTTTAAATCATCTTAAACCCAAACCACATTTTTGAAGTCATATTCTTTTCAATTTCAATAGGTTTCCAATCAATATATTCACAGATAATTCTTAAATAAATTCCATTTCAAATAAATTCATTTTTCAAACCATTTTACTTTCAAAGTTATAACAATTTCGAAAACTAATACTTTGAAAACAATAATACCTTAATTTCATATAAAACATTTCAATTTTGATATATTTCAAGTCTTTAAATATTCCAAAATTCCCAACCAAATCTGATAATCTTATATATACCTTAATTCAATTTACTATTATTTAGTTTAGAAATATTTATTTAATAAATTCAATATCACTTAAATAAAGCTCAAACTTGAAATATTCGTAAATCAAACTTAAAACATCATCAAGTTACACATAGCTTAAATTTTAGAATTTAACTATAATAATATTTATATAATATCAAAATTTTATATTTATTAAACCGTATATTTCTTTCCAAACCATAGAAAATCACTTTAAATATTTTATATATAGACCATGGTGCCTGTATATAATTTTCTATCCTATGGTCAAGTGATACGGATATTTATCATTTCAATCCGAAAATTTAAAAATAAAAGTTTTACGGTTATATATCATTTCAAACCGCAATCCCGAATGAAATGAAAATGCATAATAACTTGCAGTTTATACAATATAAAATATAGCATCCATTCATCCAAATATCAATAAACAACCATTTATTACAATCATCATCCAATTTAAACAAAACATCAATATAAAGCATATAAAATATAACAGGCATCAACGAATAGTTTATATTCAAAAAAAAAAAACTGTTTAACTGACAGTTTATATGCAATAATAAATAAATTTAACTGTCAAATTATATGCAATAATAAAATTAAATAACAATTTAATTTAAATAAATGCTATCTAACTGAGATGATGATTAAATATATGCCCAAACAATCATAGATAAATTTTAAATCACATTAAAATTTAATTTAACAAACATAAGAAATCTTAGAAGTTGTGAGTGGGTTAAAACACTCACCTTTTGAATTTAAATTCAATTTAAACCCATAAATTTGACCGTCTCAGAATTCATCCAAACCAACGTCATCAGGTCTGGAATTTCAATACGATCCTAATAAAAAAAACCGCGCGTGAAACGGAGTTCGTATGCACAAGATATTGCGAAAATTGCGATTGAATTTAAAAAAAAAAAAACAAAACAAAAGAGAACACAATACCTTCCTTGCCACGTCATCAGGTTCTCCCTCACGCATTCTACGGTAAAACAAATGCACGCGACGAACTCCAGATCGCACACAAGAGGAAACAGTCGAACCCATCTACATCCCTTGACCGGCCCTTTGACCGTGTTTTGCCGGCAATCCGACCGTCAATTCGCCACCAAACTTCGCCGATGAACAACGCGCTAGCCCCTCTACAAAACCCAGAAGGGATTTTCCGATCAGACGCACCAGTCAAAAACGCCCAATTCAATTTTGACCGCGATTTCTGGTCAAACGATGCGTCGAATTGAAAAACGAATTACACCATTGAATTACTCTCGTCGAGAGCTTCAACATATGTTAATTTGAGATTTTTCTGAGGACTTTGAATTTTTGATTTTATGTTGAAATGGATCCGGATCTGAAATTTTGTCTGCCATTGAGGAGGAGAAGAAGCTGAAGAAATTTTACGCGCAGACAAATGAGAATAGGCGGAGGCTAGGGTTTAGCGGGATATTTATAGAGAAGGGTGAAAATAGAATAGATGGATAGAACAAGTGTACGCGCTAACGCCAAAGTGGCTAAAAAAGCCCGTTCTGACCCCGGAACGAAATTGGATAAACTCATATATCAAAATAGGTGTTTTAAAATATTTTAAACGCAATGGAAAAGGTTTCAGGTTCAAATTCTGTCGTATGAAGAAGTTATGCTAAAAACAATGTTTTCAAATTGACTTTAACTGATTTAAATTGCATAAATTTCAAGGCGTTTCGAGTCCGCACGATCAAACGACAAGTCCGATTGCTACGAAATTTGAAACATTATTATAATTCACCGTTACGGATCCGATGAAACTGGTTTCGTCGAAATCCGAGTCAGTGGACAAAATGACTATTTTTCCATTAATTAAATAAATTAAAATTTATTATTAAATCAACTTCCAAATTTTAAATTTTAAACTCACAAATTTTATCACCTTATATTTCTCAATTATTTACAATGATTTAAACAAATCTTTATGTCCATTTTAGAGTTGATAAATCTATAAGTTGTAGTGTCAAATCTTTTATTTCATTATATTCAAAATTATAAATTAAGTTCCCAAAATTTCTATTAAATTAAATATCAATGATTATTCCATCTATAAATTTTTAAGTAGAATGGATTCAATGTTGGGTTCAAAACTATTATTTTAATATTCTTGAATTTCAGTTTAAATCTCTATTAACGTAAAATTTAACACTTAATTTGAACTTATTTCCCAATCTATCAATTACTACTTAAAGTAAATTTACGCTTCTAAAAAATTTACATTCCCACTTCCGTTACTATATTATTAATTATTAGAGTAACGTTTATTATAAATAATAACATCATAATTACTTAACATAGTTTACGTATTAATTTCTCAATTAACTTAATTTGAACTTTAATTCCAAATAAATTCATTGACCAATAAATTAGGTAATTTATAATAGTTGTTATTGCCCTTAAATTTATTTCCAAATAACGTACTACCTTATTACCTAAATTTACGAACAAATACCGTTACAATGTTTTATTGCATAAATCAATTTAATCCTTTCCTTTATCCCTTATATGCAATTACAATTAAATGTTGGCATTTATTCCCATACTACCGATTGCATTCACTTATGTTCTATCCAACATTCATTTAGATTTTATTTCCATTAATTTATTCAATATTGACATCCACTTAATCAAATTTACTTCCATTTGTATAGTTGCAATTAAATTCAGTTATTATTTCATTAATACTATTTCCAATTTATTTCTTCCAGTATTAATTACACAATCAAGTTTAATTAACCAATTATAACGGTTTCCACTATTTCTTCAATTGGATTTCATTCCAATCGTCAAGAATTTATT
This sequence comes from Allium fistulosum, assembly GCA_030737815.1. Classification (NCBI taxonomy): domain Eukaryota; kingdom Viridiplantae; phylum Streptophyta; class Magnoliopsida; order Asparagales; family Amaryllidaceae; genus Allium; species Allium fistulosum. Next base: position 1,138,724,635 of record CM060904.1, read on the forward strand.
TTATTTACCAATGCAACCTTTAATTCCTAACATTCGCTCCAATATAAATTATAAGATTTTCATTTCTTTCTACATTAAATTACAAAAATCAATTTAAATTAACAAATTAAATGGTCGAAATTTACGGGTCGTTACACCATCTCCCTTGGATGCATGCTTTAGCCAGGGCTGGCGGTGGGACAAAGGCTTAATTGACCATTACTCTTTAGATGGGTGTTTTGGTCGGACCTGGTAACAGGACCAAAGGCATTATTAACCGACTTCCTTGGAAGGGTGCTTTGATCGGGCCTGATGTCAGGGCCAAAGGCTTAATTGACCATCACTCTTTGGATGAGTGCTTTTGTCAGGCCTTGCCGTGGGACCAAATTCTTTATTGGTCATCTCTCTTGGATGGATACTTTGGACGGGCCTGGCGACAGGATCAAAGGCTTAATTGACTATCACTCTTTGGATATGTGCTTTGGTCAGGCATTGTAGTGGGACCAAAGGCTTAATCTAAGTCATTCCTTTTTAAAAAATGTGTTTCTAAAATCAACTATGACCCACTAGAGTTATGATAGAAATATTCAATTATCACCATTCAAAACATCATTCCTTATTCCTCTAATTTCTTGGGAATTTATATTCAACAAATTCCCATACATCTTGTCTTATGTAGTAATCTATAACTCTAGATAAGGCCATGCAATCATTAGTTCGGTGTCCATTTGCTTTTTGGTAGTAAACATACTCACCTCCTTCGTGTCTCTCCTTCTTTCTTATACCCTTCTTGGGTGTCCAACAATTCAACTCTTCTTTAGTGAGAAAGTACGCCTCTTTTTGTGAAACACAACGAGGAGTGACTATTTTATTCTTGGGTCCTTTAATAGTATAATTCCCTTGCTCATTTTGACATCTTTTCCAAGGAATCATGACCTCTCTTTGATTTTCTTCCAATTTTCTCTGTTAGAAGACATTTCTCTTCTTCCCTAAGAGATGCGTTGACGACATTCCTCTGCTTCTTAGCGAATTGTCAAAATCATAGTTTAGTTCGGCATCAAATCTTGTTTCTTCGGCTTGAGATCAATATTTCATCTTAAGGGTCATTTTCTAATTTTTTTACCTTTCCCGTGTCTATGAGTCGGTCCTTCCTTGTTCAGTTTATTCATTAAGGCAAAGATTGGTTTTTCTTCTATCTGAAAAAAAAATTCAAACTCCGTTTACTTGGAATTTATTAAGCAGCACTCTTCTTTTCCACTAAAGTTTCAAGGGCCAAGCTCCTTATGTTTAACACTTGTTCTTCACTAAATTGTGGGGTATTTCATTGATAGGCCAACGAGTCCAAGTTATATTCTGAAGATCCTTGTCGAGAAATAGTCATCATGTGCAGTCATTAGATAGAATTGGTTTTTGCTCTTAAAGTTTAACTCTTAATGAAAGCATCAAAAAATATTAGGTCAAAATTTGGCTCTAGCCTATGTGATTTGGTCAAAGAGAATCAATAGTACTTGAGTAAGAGGCAAGTCACTTAGGCAAGTATACTTGTTCAGAATCCATTAAGAAGTTATTTATGCAAATAGGAAATTGGTCATATCTTTTGTCAAAATGTCTTAATTTCAATTTGACCTAATTGTCATTCAAGTCCTAAATCCAAGCTTTTTTATGCTTTGAAAAATGAGGAAGAAGTAAAGCTCAAAACTCATCCCCCTCTAGTATGGGGACTTGGCTATTTATAGACAATTCAAGTCCTTGGATTTTTAACATGTGTCATTTATAGAAAATGAATGGTCGTGATTTGCTGACTTGGCACACGCTCACTTTGACGTCTCGCACAATTCATCTCCAATTTCTTCATGATGACATAACATAGCTAATCCACTCAGAGGATGCCATGTGGCTAACTGGAGTGTTGATTTCAAAAGGATTATTCGACATATGAAAGCTCCAACTGTCAATCTACGATCACTTCATTATTACCATCAACTTGCGATGGCTTCCTTAATATTATTGATTTGCGATTGCTTCCTATTATATCAACTTTTGATAGCTCCTATTACATTATCTTGTATAGAGAATTCCATTACTATCAACATGCGATGGCTCTGTTAATCATCTACATGCAATACCTATACTAGTCATCGATGTGCAATAGCTTTATTAATCATCAACATGCAATAGCTCCACTAATCATCAATATGTGATAGCTCTATTATTACCAACTTGCGATAACTTCTTCCACATCAACCATCAATAGCTCTTTGGCAACCTTCAATTGGCGATAGTTTTTTTAGCAATCATCACCTAGTAATAGCCTTTCTTTAACTAGCGGTAGCTTAAAATTTTCTAGTATAACAATTAATGATCGATTCAATGTTTATAGTTACAACTAATAAGCAATTACAATCGATGTAATAATCTACTTATGGATTTTCTATTTATATACGTTTAATACAGGTGGTCATTATTTATATTATATATAACAAACATACATAATAGAAAACAAAGCCAAAAGGTATACATTTATATTGAACAAGATTCAACACAGGTTAAGATTACATTTTAAATTACATAATTGTCTTTAGTGTATATCCTTAACTGTAATGACCCTAATTTTGACTAACATTTTTAGGGTATTTACTTAGGTAAATTAAATGAAATAATGTAGATGGTTAAGGGATTGAGATTTGTTAATCAACAAGGGGGCCATGCCTTAATGAATGTATAAGAAAAAGAGAATTAAAAGGAAGTAAGTAGGAGGAATATGATAAGGGCAAAATAGGAATAGTCTTCATTCTTATACCCTAAACCCTTCTTACCTTCATTTCTTACTCATTTCAACATTTACAAACAAAACCAAAACACTTATAAACTCGGCTGGCCACCATTAAGAGGAATCAAAAGGAAGATAAGTTAGGAAGCAAGTAGAAAACTTGAAAGGATTAACCAAAGGACAAATCTCAACCTTCTTAACCTCAAGCTAAGGTGAATAATTTGATTTACATCTCACTTTTGTTGATAATTTCGACTTCAAGGTTTGACCCAAACTAATTTTGCAAATAATATGCCATGTTATGTTTATTTGAAAGGATATATGCTTGTTGATGATTTATGGTGTTTCATATAGAATTTATGATAAGTTTAGATTGAAAAACCTATTAAATGACATCAAAATGACTTGCATTTTTGATATATGGTCGAAAACTTTATTTTAGAAGTAGGTTTCAAGTTTCATAATTTTCTAAGCAATTGTGGGTTTATTATGAATTTTCTATGAAAGAAAATAGCCAATATTGGGTTTAAATTAATTACGGCAATTATATATTGATTTTGGGTATGAAATTTAAATATGTTAGAAAACATATTAGAAGTGAATTATGGTAATTTTTAGGGATTTTCCTAAGTATTTTACTTTGATAATAAAATTATTTAAGCTAAGAGACTTAAATGGTTTATATGTTTTATCAAGGAGAAAGGCTTATTTGTTAAACGTTTTTAATTAATAATTCTTTTCGGCAGCATTTTCAGAAAACGATTTTTTTATAAAGAAGTGGTAACTAATTATGTTTTGACAAATAGGGCAAGTTAGGTGACAAGAAATTACTTTTAAAAGCTAAAAATCATTTTTGCTTAGAATTACTACTTTACCACTTCCATATACTAGCTTTCAACACCATACCTCCGCTAACCCATTCGAAATCAAAGCACATGGTACCAAGCAATTGATACGTAGTGCATTGGAGAAAGGCGGAAGATACAGTGTCGAAACCTTGCTTTCGAAGGGGTAGATGCTGTTTTTATTAACTTTGAACTACTTTTGTTTATAAATGATGCTTTGAAGGGGTTGGAGTTTGCTTTCGACTTAATCAACTCGCCTTTGTTTATATAAAAGAGCTTTCGAATGAGTTACCACTTACTTATGATTAAAACGGAAGCGTTTGAAGGGATAGCCGCTTCAAACTAATTCGAAACCTAGCTGTCACATTCATACCTTTCGTTCGAAAGGGTGCTTTCCACTTTTTCTTTGAAGCCGCCTTCTCAATGTTTTCGAAAGGGTCACATGGCCGCTTTTAAATGGTTTCAGAGGCAATGGTTTCAAAAGGGTTGGTTTCGAAACTATTCTCTTTCTTTTACTTGGGATAAATGCTTTCGAAAGTAATGCTTTCGCCCTAGTTCTTTATGACCCTTAGTTGTATTAAAAGTTAAACCCAATGGTTTCGAAGGAAATAATTATTAAAGGTTTCGAAGCAATGTTTCCATGATTCTTTACTTTAACCCAATGCTTTTGAAAGGTATACAATATGTGTTTCGAAGGGAAGATACCCAATGTTTTCGAAAGGTTTATTTTGGGTATTTGAATGGAGAGTTTCCACTGCTTTCGGAAGATAAGTTTAAATGGTTTTAAAAGAGGATGTCAAGGTTTTACTAAAGCTTTCGAACGGGTTGTTCTCAATGATTTCAAAAGGCGTTGTTTTAATTTTTAATAACAAAGGTTTCAAAGGTTTTACCTTGGCTTCATGGCCTAAATTCTTTTAAGTTAAAAAGGGTTTTAACTTACTTTGAAGGGACAGATAAACCCATTGGTAAGGTTTCATCAACATTGTTTTGTGTAAAGTATGTATCATGGCGTAAGTATTTTGAGTAAAGAAAAGTATACGATTTCCTTGTTTTATAAAGGTATGATTTTAGCGGTAAATCATTTGTAAAGATTATTTACAAGGAAATGAAATTTTAACAGGGTAGTTAACTCTAAGATAGGAAATGAAACATGAATAGGGTAGTTAACCATAAGTTTATGACTCAGATATTAGGAAGATCAGATGGATCTGGTGTAGGGTCGCGCCCTATACTTTAGCTATTAGCCCCTAGCTAAAATAAGTCCAAAATTCTAGTGTGTAGGGATTTGTCACAGGTGGGACTAAAATGAGGTTACACAAAGAAGGGAATATACAAAGTAAAGATAGGTTATTGGTGAGCATGCAAAACCATTAGGTTCAGTTGACCCTAGAAAAAGAAAGTTAAGGGCAGTCAGCCCAGTATTATGTCTAACAGAAGTTAGATTGTTGATTATGTCTGGTAGGCCCGAGTCAATCAATGGTTAATAGTTAGCCAGATAAAACTATAGTGTGGATAGATAGTTCATTGACTTCTTGATTTTTATGCATATATGTATTTGCTATTATTTTTGTAATCAGTTTGATTGCAGGACTTTGATTTGTAAAAGATATGATTTTAAAGGGATATAAGTGAGGGGAAACCCATTCTGCTAAGCGGTGTGGTCTCACTTAATATTAGTAAACCGAGATGTAATATTATTATTCGCACCATGCTTTATGTCTGACTCAAAGTTTATGTTTTCCTCTTAAACTCTCGGGTGCTCAAAATTAGTTTGAGTAGATTGAGAGTTAAGGTTTTTCAGGTTTAGTGGGTTAGATGAATAAACTTCCAAAGACGTGCAGGAGGCAAAGTTAGCTATGTAGAAGTTATTTAGTCTTACTTCCACTGTGATGTATTTATGACTAATATGTCCTTTTAGTACTCTGATCATCCAAGGGGGCATCTTCATATGTCGCTCTTGGCGTAATTTGTAATAATTATATTTGATCAAAACCTGGGATTCGTTTTGGGATTACGTAATTGAATATGGAATATATTTTTGCAATGTAATAAGAAAAGTTGTTTTTTAAATCTGTGATTTTATTTCATATTCTTGTGCTTCTGATATTATGGATACCATTAACATTACCATATTTTATCACCGGAAGTTTATACTATGGATGACTGCAGCATCTATAGCGCTTAGCTTCAGGCCTCAAAGTAGGGGATGTTACATTAACTCTCTCAATATGGAATTTGCTCACGTGCTAAGGAAAGAAACAACTATTGCGCTACATCTTTTAGTCTAAGAAAATCACCCTACTATATGTTAAACAAGAGAGGAAAGATAAAATCATGGCTGAAATATCTAAAGTTCCTCCTAACAACATAAATGCCATCAAGCATAAGAAGTGAAAGCTCAACGCTTTGGAGTTGGGCTCTTAAACATCTCCACCTATGGAGACACTTCCTGAGAAACAAAGAAGGGCACATCCATGAAGGATAGGAAATAAACTTTTTTGTTATGAAATATGTAATATGGAAGTGGTGATTATGCTTAATTATATTAATGAGAACTATAATGTAGAATTTCTATAATCTTGAACCTATAACTAGAGCTCAAGAGTATTGTACATTAACACTTGCACTGAATGAAATAACTTATCTCTCCCTCTTTAGTGGCTTCATATAATATTTTATTTTAACACGTTATTAGCACTATCTCTTGCTAGTGACAATTTTTTTAATTATTTATACACACTTTATGGGAGTAACCATTATCGAGCACTCTTATGTTTACTATTACTATTTTCTCCTTATTCAATAGATTTAATTATCTCTAATCTTAATATTTATATATCTGATTCTATTATAGATCTTATATTTCAAATTTATTCGAATAAATCATGCTCAAATGAGTTATCTCTAAGACATATACATGCTTTAAAAATAAAGCGTTGAATATGATGATTTTGAATTTGGGTTTAAATGGTTGTTTCTTTAGAAATGTTGTTTAGTTATAATTGTAAACATATGAGAACAACAATTATTGGTAAAAGAAATTTGTTTGTTTGAAGTTAATTTTTGATATGAAACTTTTTTTGGTAATATTGAAATTGTTTTGGATGACTGGGATAGATTCATGAAATCTTAAACCATCCAAGTGGGAATAATTATTTTTCATCGATTGATTTTTGTATTAAATCAAAGTTTCAATTTTGAAAATATTCCGATTTAGATTATTAGGTCTACTTATTTTAAATATCACTTGCGAAGAAGGTAATTTTCATTTGTAGACATTATAATTTCAGAATCCAAGTAAAAGTTAAAATTTGGAATGATTTGTAATAAAATAGAGATCCATACATTATTGATTGATTCTATAAGAAAGTTATAAATTTCGTACCATTTCAGTTATTATTTGAATTAATGAAAAGGTTCATATTTTATTCAAAAATTAACGATTTGTGTATTTTGATCCATTACAAACTTACAATCCTTTACCGCATTTCTTGAAACAATCACCTACCGTAAGTCCACTTTTATATAGTTTATTTTTAAGTTAACCACAGAGGTAAAAACTAGTCTGCTAATTTGATTATTCCTAATCTAGTAAATTAGATATAATATAATTGTTTCTATGTTATAAATCATATTTTATCATTTTTAGATTTGTTAGATCTGCTTTAATATACTTGTTTCTAAATGTTATAAATCTAGTTTGATTGATTTTTTTTATTCTAGTTTAAACTGGTTATTAGGACAATATTGTAATTTTGACAAGTATATATTCCAAATTAAATCCTCAATTATTTTGATAACATTCTAGTTAAGTCATAAAATATTTAATTTTAAAGTATGTTCAATATACTATAATTTGATTGCTTTCACATTTAACAAATATGGTATACTATATTTAGTAGATCCAGATATAATACAAAAACATATGGTTATAGATAGAAATTATGAGTTGTTGTATACATTCAAATTTTGTACTGTAGATCATATACTACATATATATTTAGGTTACACTTTTATATGTTCCTTATAGACGATTATCATCTAAACATGGTATTGTTTATAATAATTTTATTAGTTTCAGTTTGAATTCATATTACCACTTATGGAGAGTATTAATCAGGAATCCTTGTTTCCTATTTTATAATAAATTGAACAAATTTATTTGTTTTTTAAATGCTCAATATTGGTTTGTTCTGAGGAAAGTATGTAACAATTACTAATATGGATATACTAGTACAACCTTCCAACGGTGGGAACCGACCATACAATAACATAATTTCATGGAAAAAATATTTGATGTAGCTTTTATTAATTTTAGTTAAACATCAAATGATAATATGTTGGAGAAAATTTAAGATTGAAGAGGTTTAAGAGACATTTATGAAGAGAATAAATTAAACAGCAGCGAAGAGAATTAAGGAGACATATTAAAGACATGTATGTTTTTAGTCTTGCTTCACACAATTTGGTTTTGCAAGCCTATAGTAAACAAACCTCCCTAATAGTCGGTTTGATGATAAAGTTATTATAACAATGATAAAATAAATATTATTTCGGAGAATAACTTAACATTCCAAAAGAGATGTTAGTAAATTTATTTATATTTATATTTCTATTTAATTATCATTTTCCTTGAAGTGATATTCCAACATTTCAGAAGAGATGTTCTAGAATTTTGGTGTTTGTTTTTATTAAATTATGCTTCCTTAGAATTAACGTTATATCTCCTAAAGTAATATCATATAATACTCAAGAAGCAATGACAATAATTTATCTACAAAGAAGATTTTTCATATCAATAACACACTTCAGAAGTAGTGATTTTGTCTCTCACAACTAATTTTTATTTATCGCGTCTAATTATATTACTGTATTTGATATTTAATATGCTATTTTAGAAGTAGTAACAGTAAATATCTCCAAAAGTGACACTTTTTTGCTACTCTGAAAGTAGATTCTGAAATATATATGCAAAATAACATTGTGTATTGATATGATATTCCAAATATAGTGCATATAAAGCATCCTTGGAAGAGATGCAACACTGTATAAGTGCTGATAGTAAATATCTTTAGAAGAGATTTGTTAGTATATTCGATAATGTTACAAAACCAAATTAATTGTAATTACCCATATTTTACGTATTCGAGGATCGTAAATTTTTTTTTTAATTCATATGAGGTCGTATTACTCAATTACTTTGGGAAACACCTACCAGCGACATTCTCTCTTTAGAATTTTATTGGACGATTTTACCCCTAAAACTTGAAATGACTATAACTTTTGACAGAAGCTATATTAGAGCATGGGACAACTTTCATTAGAAAGATATGATGGTTTACCTTTTCGTAGAATGGTCATAATAGCGATTTTGACTTTCTGGCTAGGAGATATGATTGTTTGACGTTTAGTATTTTTTGGAGCACCTTAGTGGGTGTTTAGTGAGATTTGAAAGGGGCCCAATAACCCATTTCGGGTTGGGAGGCTACATTGGCTAAAGCAAACTTCCCCAAATCATTTGTTACCACTTCTCAAATAGATCTAAGCTCCCATTAATCCATTCTTCATCCAAAATCTTCTCTTTTCTCCTTCAAATTAAGTCTAAATTAAAGATTAAAGGTAGATTAACAAAGGGATTCATTAGAAATCTTCAAATCTAAATTTTTAGGGAAGAAAAGTTAGGGCTTGGTCATTTATTCTTGGATTTGCCTCGATTTGCGTGTAAAACTTGGATTTTGAAGATATTGGTGAGTAATTTATCATCTCTCACATTATTATATATGTATATATAGGTTTTAACATGTTTTGGATCCATTTTTGAAGTTAAAGCTATGTTTTATCGCTGTTTTAAAACTGTATCTATAGTAAAACATGAATAAATGTATTTTGGTGTTCTAGACATGTTACTTGGATATGTAATTGCCTTGATATATGTTGGGCTATATTGTAGGAACCTTGTATGATGATTGCTATGGTTGATTATGTGATTCGCATGTTGTTTGGTGCATGTATAGGAGTTGTATCGATGCATACGAAAGGCATACTGGTCGAAGAACAGAGCATAGTGACAGAATCGATGCAGAATTGGGATTTGAAGATGCTACAACATTTTGGTTCGATGGTTTGTGTTTGGTGCTAGAGCTACTCAGGGTTTGGGGAGGTTCGGCTCAAGCTTTACTTTGGGTTAGCGTGGAGGAAAGCCAAACAACAAATGTTGTCTGGTAACGCTACGTTTTGGGGGGAGCCGACTGGATTTCCTATCCGGGGTGTGCTTCGAGCTTGGTTTGGGGTAAATTGGATCGATACCCAAGAAAATATTCATATTTGGTGCTTCATGCTGCTTCGAATTGTGAAGTCAGTCACTTCGGGCTGGGGGGTACATCGCTTCGTACTAGGCAAGGTAATACCTGAACAGAGAATGGAGGTTGAGGAATTTTCATCTTGGCATAGAGATACTTTGGGGATTTCTTTGTGGCATGTTCCAAGGTTCTTGAGGGTGATGTGGAGTGAAGTAGGCAACTCCAAAAGACTGGGGATGACCTTGGATTTCGTGTAGCGACTAGTGAAGTGATGGCGTAGCGCTTCGACTCGACGAAGGTGATGACGACGACTTCGGAACCTTGTTATATAATGGCTCTACGACTTACGATGGGTGCCTAGAGGTGTTTCGAGGATGACGACTTAATGATGTGAGTCATGATGGTGATTCACATGGATAAGTTCGACGATGGGGTTTGCGAGTAGAATTTGCGACTGTGTTCTACTACGGTAGTGGCCGGGATGGAATAATGATTGAGTTCCATTATGAAGACGCGTGCAAAAGGATCATTGATAACTCGGAGGTTTCTAGTGTTCTCGTAAAGAGGGGGTATGTGGTTTTCTCCTACCTAGATTTGCAATCATGTCCAGATCATGCGATAGTAGATTACCCTAGGTTTTTGCGATTGTGAGCCTGATTCCTAGCCGTACAAAGTGGCATGGATTCGAGCACCAATGAAACTGGGATTTCGATTGAGTCCTTAGTTTGCGATTGTGCCATACAAGTTATCATATATCCAATGCACACGAGTGATGGTGAGGATCATTTGATGGATGCCATGTTTGCCTTGATTTTTATCACTCTAGGGTGTCACACGATGTAGGTACTTTCGACCGCATACCTAGACATTAGACATTGTACTTCGATTGTAGTACACTTATATGGAAATAATAGTAGATTAGCATATATCGACTGTTATGTGCTAACCCTTTTTGGTGTAGGGACAGGTCAGGTATGGATCTTCATACCTTATGCCTTTATTTACTATATACGACTTTTGTAGTTTTTTTTAGATGATGTATCGCTCACACCAGATTGTTGTCTGACCCGAGGTTTTATGCTTTGCTTCTTATTATCTCGAGTACTCTTAAATGAGTAGATTAGGGATAACAGGTCTGGATATTGCATAGAGCTGTATGGGGTGCGAGCAAGAGGCTACGCTTTCATATATATATACTTGGATCTTACTATAGCTTATATTCCATTGTGCGGTACTATGGAGATATAACGATACTTGTGTCTCCTTAGAGATAGTTATAGAGTTTATTTTGTAGATTCGGGAGGTATAAACTCTATTTATTCAGTTTTTGTATGATCTGTGAACCTATTACACTCTAGTGTTCTTATTTATGGTTCATATGATTATATGACTATCTCGTCTATTTTATATCTATATTATTATATTATATTTTGTCTGTGTACTATGAGATGTTCTACAGGTTCCATGTTTGGATTTTTAGTCATTTTACACCTTTGGCTACCATCCTGCATCGGTCGGGTACCTCCACAACCTGCAGGTATATATGGTACCAGAGATGTAGGATGGTCATCACATTTGGTATTAGAGCTAGGTTGCATAGACGACCTAAGTTGATACTTGGACCCATTTGAGATAAGGAAGGAAATATCGCTTTAGAATGGATCGAGCGATATATGAGAGAGCGTACTTATTATATTTTGGTTTTAAAACTATATAATAATATATATTATATAAGTAGCATTACATTCATGGACCTCGCTTATTAATTTTAGAGAGGCGGATCATTTTTATTACATCTTGTAAGAGTGAGTCGGCTAACGACGAATACTGCTAGGAACTCCATTTCTAGTGTTAGGGAAGGGGCGGGATCATGGGCTGCTAACCTCGACTTGCAAAACATGTTCATTGAAATGGTGAGAAACATGGTTCAGAATGCGCAAGTTACTCCTACTATGGCTGCTAGTGGTGGTGCTCCAGTACAAGCGCTAAGGGATAACTTTGCCAAATTAAACAAGGATTACTCTACCCTTGGAGGGAAACCATTCCTCAGAACATAATTAGCCATCGAATTGTGGGATCGATTAAACACATATGAATTCATCTTTGAGGATTTGGAGTTAGAGGATGCGATGAAGAGGAAGCCTACCTCTAGACTGCTTTAGGGACGAGCTATGGGGTGCTGGGATGCCATTGAGATTAATACTCCTAAGGATCAAAACTTAGGAGCAGTTAATAGCGAGGTTTGAAGAGAAGTATATAACGACCGCTCAAAAATTGGTGCTCTTTCGAAAGTTTGCCAACTTGAGAAAGGGGGATATGCCTGTGTAACGTCCCGAGAATTTTTAACGGTTTAAATAACGAAATTAACTAATTTTCTTGAAATTTAAACAATAAAATTTTGAAATGAAAATTTGATATTTGAAATACGTCTAGTTAAATATAGCGATGGGTAAATTTCTATTTAAAAATTTAAAAGTTAGTTTATTTGTGAAATTTCAAAATTTAATTTTAATCAGTTAAATGGTTGAAAATTTAATATTTTCGAAATCTGAATATTTTTATATAATAAAAATATAAATGATTTTCTGAGAGAGATGTCATAATTTGTTTCATCAAATTTGGACTACTATAGCTCCGTTTATCTTATTTTCGGCGTTTTAGCAACATTTTCAGCAGCGAAAAGCCGAGTTTTTATAACTTGATCATATCACTAATATCTATGTACCATTTTGTTCATCTCATCGTGCTGATATCCACAGTATATTCATTCTTGTATTTTGACGTCTGATACGCATGAAATCGACGTAACGGTTTGTCGTATCGGTGCCATATATGTGCCTTTTTGTTTTCCTTGACTTTTCAATTGCTCAGCCATACTATTAAAGGTCTCTTTGCTTTAATAAATTTCTAAAAATCAACCGGTATCTTTTGCTATTTCCTTGTTTTGATATATATTTGTTGTGCCTTTTCAATTTACCTTTTCACTTTGCCTCATTTGTTCATTCTGGAAAAACTAAAAATAAAAGGTAGGCAATTCTTCTTCTTCTCTGAAAGGCTCGTGCTCCACCTTCATTTTGCCGTGCTTAACTCCAGATTTCACGTAGCAAACCCAACTCCATTTTCTTCTCCCCTGACCCGAGACCAACCCCGTGCCTCCCCTACGTATGACTCGAAGCTGACCCGAAGTGCCCCGATCCATCACCGGCAGTGTTGCCCCCCTCTGACCCGAAGCCGCCTCCGTACCTCCCAACACCATGACTCGAAGCAACTGCCCCTCCGACCCCAAGCAAGCCCGAGACTACCAAATCATCCTTCCTTGATCACTGACCCGAACTTTTCCCACCATGACCCAGATCTGCAGCCTCGTCCTCCCTATGCTCCGCCACTTTCCCTTACGCCACCGCCCCTCTGACTTCCAGTCACTCTCGGCTTACCTTCACCTCGCCACCAACCCCACCTGAAGCCGGACCCGAAGCATACTTTCCCCCACACCCGAGACTGTCCCAAAGCAACAGCCCATCACTTTTCCCCTCCTCGGACCCGAGCACCCACTACCTTGACCCGAAGCCAAACTCGAGAAAACCCTCCCCTGACTCGAAGCTTGACCGCTAGCAATCTCCACTTTCCCCGACAGCCTTCTCTTTTTTTTTGTTTATATATATATATATATACACACACGTTATATATATGTTGTCAGAAGCTTCCTGTTGCTCATTTTCATGTGTTTCAAATTGTCTTATGTTTGAATGCATATATACTATAGAGAATTTGCTTATATTTGTGGCTGAGATAAAATAGTGTATATATTGATGTATACTGTGCACAGATCTCCTTATTGCTCTGCACGTGTGATGTTTGTATGTATGTTTCACATACATATACGCAAGCCACCTTATACAACACATATATATATATGCGAAGAGTTCTATATATATATAATGTATATATTTGGCTGAAGGTTCATACATTGATATATATGCTTTGTGCAGATCCTAGTATATATTGCTAGTGATGTATATGTTGCATATATGCTGCCTATGTATGATTTTTGGCTAAGAAGTTATATATGCCACATATATGAATATAATTGTTCCTTCTACTTTGAAAATGTATATATATCGCATATGTATATATATTCGTTTTCATTGAATTTCGTGCTAAATCTGCTCTTTGCTTGTCGCAGTTATTTGACGTGCCGTGTCCGTGTCCGTGTTAGTTGCTTCTCATTTCCATCGTTCTCTAGCTACAAAAGGTGAGCAATCACTCACAATTAATGTTCTTGGGCTTAGTAAATCGATTTCATATGAAATGACAATTTAAAAATGTTGTTAAATTGTTAGTTATTTAACTGTTAAATATGATATGTTGATATTTTAAATTGTTCACTTATATAATTGACACCATAACATGTTGACTAACTATTATATTTAAATTATTATTGATCATGTATGCTAGTAGCTGTGCAGTTAATGCCCCGCTATAACCCCGCTATAACCCTGATATATCTTATAGCGGATTTCTACCGCTACGATTTTTCCATATAGCCCCAAATATAGCCTTTCCGCTTTAAGCCCCGTTATTTCCGCCATATCCCAATATTCCTGCTATATCCCGCTATTTCCGCTATATCTTCTTCAAAAGAAATGAATAGAAAAATGACATTTAACATTATAAAAATTATGAAATTAATTTATTTAATTGAATTTTTAATATATTTTCAAAAATGAAAATACTCTAATATTCTACTAAATTCAATTATGTTATATAACAGCTTTACATTTATTTACAGTATATTCGCACACATTTTTATTTAAAATTATTTATGTATTAATTATAATTTAATTGAATGTTAATTTTTCATTTAATTAACATTTATATATTTGTAAAAACATTAAGTACGAGTTTTACATGCTATTTTAGAGTTATCCGCTATATCCCGTTATATCCTCGATGTATCCCCGCTAGGACTTTTTGCACCTCCGTCGCATTGAATCCACCGAGCGCTTTAACTGCACAGGCTAGTAGTCGTTATGTAATGCTGTATTGTTATTCTCACTCTCCAAGTTCCCTTAGTTTTAGAAATCACTATGGGTTGAAATGATAAATACCCGAACGGACTTTAGATTAATGGAAAATCGTTATAGGTTGAAATGATAAACCTAAGCAATTTTCGTAGATTTTTGAAATTGTTGGATTGCGGGTTTAATGATATAAACCCGTAAATTTAAATTATTGCGAATTGAAATGATAAATATCCGTATCACCTGACCATAGGATAGAAAATTATATACGGACACCGTTGGTCTATTTTTGAAAATGATTTCCAAGGTTTTGAAAGGAAAATATGAGATTTTGATTTCGAAATATAATAAATATATTATTTTAATATGTGTAAATTTAGAATTTTAAAATTACGTGTCTTGGAAATTTTAAAATTACAAGTTTAGTTTTAAAAATGTAAATTATAAAATTTTACTTATAAATTTATTATTTTTAAATATATAGAATAAGATTTAAAATAGATTTAATAAAATATTTAATTTGATATAATTTTATAAAATTTATTTTAATTAATATATATAATATTTAAAAATGTTTATTTAAAATTTATATATATAATAGAATTTTTTTTCTATAACTTTAATAAATTAAGAAGGTTGGAAAGGTAAACTGGAATTTATTTGTAACTTAAATTGGTTAGTAATTGAATCTAAATAAGGGTTTATTTGGAACGTAACGATTTTGGAAATTTAAAGTACGATTTATAGCTTGATTTAATTAAAGATGATTAAATGAATATTTTCGGATTTAAATAAAATAAAAAATTGAATATTTAATTTTGATTTAAATTTGTAATTTGAGATTTATTTAAATATTTATAAAGTGATTTATGAAATGACTACGGTGTGAAATAAGCGTTTGGTTATTAAAGAGATCGGGATCGGATATTGTCATACTCTCTGCCAATACCGAAAACCACTTTAACAACTATGTACGTGGTGGAGATTCCAGAATGAAGTAGGATGGTTTGGCGAACGATTCTGTATGAGGTATTTACGTAGCCCTGACTCCTGCGAGTTAGATTGATGTGGCTAAAACAGGAGCCACAACGGGCAAAGTGAGGTCGCACCTCCTATCGGGCACATTTCTTTGAAACCATATCTATTGCTTTTATGATTTGATTTTGGTGGCACACCTTTGATTGGGAGTGTGTCTCGAGGTGGGTGGTAGTAACTGCTATGCGTTACGACCAGTTCGGATCCGCAAAATGGTAGTATCCTATCATGGGCATTGCCTCACGTGCCTTGTCACATGCCTTATCGCGCCTTCTATATGTTTGGTTTGTACCGTACCTATAGAGTGCCCTTTGGGTAAACCACCGGTTTAGTGGAGCTTACCGTACTGTATAGACTACGGGAATATATAAATATGTTAAGGAGGATATGGGTAATGCCTTAACGCTATTTTGATATTTTACTTTACTGTAGACATTATATATGTAGCGTATTGTACTATGCATATAGATAGTTTATCGGATCCATAGAGGATGGAATCCCAACATCCTTTGAGTTATATTGCATTTCACTTGAGTTTGATTTACTTGCATAAGAATGTTAATCCTGACTCGATTGTTTTGTGTTTTTCTTTATGCTCTGGTCAGCCTGAGTGTCACAGCTTTTGAAACTCATCTTTTGAAGCTTGGAGTTCGCTTGGACGACCTATCTTATCTATTTCAGATTTCAATTTATTTCTGTTATTTTCAGTTGTATGTTTCAAACTTGTCATTTGCTTTTGTGTTAGAGACTTCTGTGTATTAGGATTTTTGATGTATTCTGTTTTGGACTATGTTATTTCTATAGTAGCTTCATGAAATACTATTTATCTTTTTCGCTGCTTATTGTTGTAAAACTCTATGTCTGTGATTCTGTGATTGATTTATTTACTGTATATGCTAAATTTTGCCAATTATAAATTAACAATCTGTTATTTGGAGCAATTCAAGTCTGACATGTGTGGATTATTGTCGATTTGAATGGTTCAAAATAGTGGGTCGTTACAGTTGGTATCAGAGCGAGGTTTAGGCAAAACTTAGCATATGGAGTAAAAACTCATTAGAGATAGGGTAGCGATACCCTAGAATGAGTTGAATTGATTACTGAGTCATATTCGTTCGTGTCTGAAATTCTGAGTTAGAATTCTCTTTAATTAGGATTTCTTTTGAATTATTGAAACTTTGTCCTTGTTCCAAAATCAATTCTTGTCTTTTCCAGATGAGTAACCGAGGGAATGTCCATGGTAGAGGTCGTGGCAATGCTCCTGTACCACCCGTTGCTCTATTCAGCCTGTTAGATTCACCTAGCTTGTAAGGAGTACTCTCAGCTTGGAGGTACCAAGTTCAATAGAGTAGAGAGTATTATCGAGGCTCAGCAATCGCTGAAGAGTCTTGAGAGGATTTTCACTGGACTTCAGATCACTGATGCTCAGATGCATCATTTAGCTACTTCACAGTTACAGGAGTCTGCCCAGGATTGGTGGGAATCTGTTACCACTCAGACTGTCGAGGCTAATATCACTTGGCAGTAGTTCGGGTGAGATCCTTAGTTGTCCTTTATATAGCTTATTTCTGTTGAATCTATTTCTTTGAAATTTACCTCTTTGAACTTTATCTCTGTCTTATCTTGAATCTGTTCCTTTCAAAGATGCTTTGTGGCCAAGTGGATGCCCGAAGCCAGGAAATCCCAGTTGTATAGGGCATTCATAGATCTTGAGCAGGGAGATATGACTTTTGCTGAGTATGAGAGAAAGTTCAATGAGCTTTCCAAGTTTGGTCCTAGCTTGATTGATACCCCGCTCAAGAAGAACGAGAATTTTATTCATGGTTCTCGCCCAAAGTATTATGACCGCTTGATTAGTCATGTTCATAGCACCATCACTTCTCATTTGGATATGGCCACCAGATTCGAAAACCCTAGTTCCAAGGGAAAGCGGTTATTTTTTGCATCTCAGGGTAGTTCCAACAGTTCTAAGAAGAGGAAGCCCAACTTTCAGCAGCAGAAGAAGAAGTGGTAGGATACTCATGGTATTAGTTATGCTCCTCGGAAGCGATCTCTTGACCTATCTTCCATCATTTGTTTCAAGTGTGACCAGTAGGATCACTATGCCAATAGCTATCCATCTTCCGCAGGAGCTGTTATTCCTCCACCTCAGGCACCCAGGAACAACCTTTGCCACATTTGTATGCAACCTGGCCATTTCAAGAATGATTGTCCCTTGCGTCAGAAAGGCAAGACATCTGGAGTCTTTGCCATGACTTCTTCCACTCCTCCTCCTCCTGCCAGTGATAGCCAAGGTACCCTTCAGAGTTATTTTACTTTGCATGACTATCCCGTTCGTGTTCTATTTGATATTGGTGCATCTCATAGATTTATATTAGTTGATCTTTGTAATAAATTCAAGCATATCTTGCAACCTCAATTGGCGACTTCATCATTATGTGTGACTAATCCCATTGGCGGTCCCGCCAATCTTAGTATGATTTGTAAAGGGGTGACACTCCTTTACAGGAAGCGCCGATTCACCGGAGATTTCTATGTTTTGGGTTTCGATGCATTTGATATTTAGGTGATTGGTTAAAGTGTTATGATGCTGTCATTTCTTGTAAGGCCCGAACTGTTTCCTTAGTCAGTGAGTGGGGCGAGCCTTTGGTTATTGAATGTCGAATACCTCCGGATTTTGCAGACAACTTTATATTTTCTCTTGATGCTCAGCCTATTGGTCCGGACTCCGCCCCGATAGTCTGGGATTATCCTGACGTTTTTGTTGAAGTCACTTCTCTTTGTCCCAGGCGGGAAATTGAATTCTGCATTGATCTTATTCCTGGAGGCCGACCAGTTGTTCTCCCTCCCATACGGATGGCACCCAAAGAGAAAGTTGAGTTGAAGAAGCAGATTGAGGATTTGTTCTCTAAGGGTTTGATTAGGTAGAGTTTTCTGAATGGGGAGTTGCCGTGGTCTTTGTCACCAAATCTGATGGTTTTTTGAGAATGTGTGTTGATTATAGAGAGCTGAACAAGCTTATTCTCAAGAACCGATATCCGATGCCTCGCATCAATGATATGTTCGATCAGCTCTATGGAGCTAAAGTATTTTCTTTGCTTGATCTTGCCACAAGCTTTCACCAGCTTCATGTTGCTGAAGATAGCATTCCCAAGACTGCTTTCGGAATAGAGAATGGTTTCTATGAATGGTTAGTCATGCCTTTTGTATTAACCAATGCTCTTGCCTTCTTTGTCGATCTCATGAATCGCGTTTTCTACGATGTTCTCAACAAGTTTGTTCTGGTTTTCGTTGATGATATCCTCGTATTTTCTAAGTCAAAGAAGGAACACAAGGTACATTTGGATTATGTTATCAAAACTCTTAGGAGACATCAGTTGAAAGCCAAATTTTCTAGATGCCATTTCTGAAGAGATGAAGTCCGATTCCTCGGGCATGTTGGTTTAGAGAATGGAGTCTCGGTTGACCCGGTTAAGGTCGCCGCGATTAATGTAAGCCTATCCACCTTTTCTCTTTTGAATTCATTTATCCTATTTATCTTTGAACTTATCCACCTTATCCATTTTCAGGATTGGGAGACACCTAAGACTCCGTCTGATATTTGTAGCTTTCTGGGCCTTGCCGGTTATTATCGGAGATTTATTGAGAATTTTTCCCGCATAGTTGCACCTCTCACTGCTTTGACTTGTAAGAATGCCAAGTTTGATTGGAATGATAAGTGTGAAGCTGCATTTTAATGAGTTGAAGCGAAAGCTTACTTCTGCTCCTA
This sequence comes from Allium fistulosum, assembly GCA_030737815.1. Taxonomy (NCBI): domain Eukaryota; kingdom Viridiplantae; phylum Streptophyta; class Magnoliopsida; order Asparagales; family Amaryllidaceae; genus Allium; species Allium fistulosum. Next base: position 1,138,744,353 of record CM060904.1, read on the forward strand.
TTCTCATCGTTTCGAATGGGAGTAAAGGATTATCGGTTTATACCGATGTTAGTCGAGAAGGTTTGGGTGCTGTGTTGATGTAGGGTGGGAAGGTCATTGCTTATACTAGTCATTAGTTGATGCCCCATGAAGCTAATTATGCCACCCATGATCTTGAATTGCTTTTTGTTGTGTTTACTTTGAAGTTGTGGAGACATCACCTTTTGGGAACCAAGTTCGAGCTTTTCACCAATCATCAGTCTCTTAAGTATATCTTCACCCAAAAGGATTTGAACCAGAGTCAGGTTCGATGGCTTGAGTTCTTAGCATTTTATGACCTCGACATCAACTATACCCCTAGGAAAGCCAATGTTGTGGCCGATGCTTTGAGTCGGTAGAAAGCCTTGTTGTGTCGGATTGTAGCTTCTCCATCTCTTATGGATCATATTGTAGCCAAGCAGGATGAGGATGCGATTCTTAGGCTTATAAAGGAGAATATTCAGAAGGTGATGATCAGAATGAGTTAGGAGCACAGATTGATCAGAATGGAGTTTTGAGGATTAACAACCGCATTTGTGTTCCGAATGTTGATGGTTTGAGGTAGGAAGTTCTTAGGGAGAATCATCAGTCCAGACTCTCCATCCATCCGGGTGTCACGAAGATGTTTCAGGATATGAAGAAGTTGTATTGGTGGAGTGGTATGAAGCGGGATATCTCTATCTTTGTCAGTAGATGTGCCACATGTCAGCAGGTTAAGACTGATCACCAGAAGACCGCAGGATTGCTGCAACCCTTTGAGATTCCCATTTATAATTGGGATCAGGTCTTTATGGATTTTATTGATGGTTTACCGAGGACTAGAAAGGGTAATGAGAGTATTTGGGTAGTTGTCAATCGATTGACCAAATCCACTCATTTTATCCCGGTCAAGTCGAATCGAACATCTTCGAGCTTAGTTGAGACCTATATGAGGGAGATTGTCCGTCTCCATGGTGTTCCTTCTAGCATTGTTTGTGATCGTGATCCTATCTTTACCTGCAAGTTCTGGAAAGCTTTTCAGGAAGCTTTGGGTACTCGTTTGAACCTTAGTACGACTTATCATCCTCGGACTGATGGTCATACGGAAAGGGTGAATCAGATTCTAGAAGATCACCTTCGTGCTTGTGCTCTTGATTATGGAGGATCTTGGGAAGATCATCTCCATCTCGTTGAATTAACCTATAATAACAGTTATCAGGTATAACTCTATCTTTGAATTTGAATCATCTTAAGCTTAATCAATCTACTAATCCCATTCCTTTGAATTCAGGCATGTATCGAGATGTCTCCTACGGACGATCCTGCAAATCTCCTTCTTACTGGATTGAATTCGACGATCGCTTAGTTCTTGGGCCTGATATGATTCGGGAAGCATCCGAAAAGGTTGAGGAGATTAGGAGGAAGATGAAGATTGCTCAGGATAGGCAGAAGAAGTATGTTGATCGGTGTAGAAGGGATTTGGAGTTTTCAGTGGGTAATCAGGTCTTTCTTAAGATCTCGCCGCTGAAGAATGTGGTTCATTTTGGTCGAAGAGGGAAGCTTTCTCCCAGGTTCATTGGTCCTTTCGGCATTCTAGAAAGAGTTGGTCCTTTGGCTTATAGAATTGATTTGCCGGAGAATTGGCGGGTGTGCACAACGTGTTTCACATATCTCACCTTCGCAAGTATCTCCATGATCCATCTTTGATTGTCCAGCCTGCTTTGTTAGAGAATTTGGACGTCGAGCCAAATCTCACAATCGATAGGAAGCTACTTCGTATTGTCGATAGAGGTACGAAGCAACTTCGGAGGAAATCTGTCGGTCTGGTCAAGGTATAGTGGAGTACAGATGATCGGGATTGCACCTGGGAAACTGAGGAATCCATGCATGCTACGAAACTTTAATTATTTGACTCAGGTACTATTTGTTTGAATTTATTCTATCTTTCTGTTTTCTTCTGTTTCCTATCTCGTTCCTTTTCGGAGACGAAAAGTTTTAAGTGGAGGAGAGTGTAACGACCCGAGAATTTTTAACGGTTTTAATAACGAAATTAACTAATTTTCTTGAAATTTAAACCATAAAATTTTGAAATGAAAATTTGATATTTGAAATACGTCTAGTTAATATAGCGATGGGTAAATTTCTATTTTAAAATTTAAAAGTTAGTTTATTTGTGAAATTTCAAAATTTAATTTTAATCCGTTAAATGGTTGAAAATTTAATATTTTCGAAAACTGAATATTTTTATATGATAAAAATGTAAATCATTTTCTGAGTGAGACGTCATAATTCATTTCGTCAAATTTGGACTGCTATAGCTCCATTTATCTTATTTTCGGCGTTTTAGCAGCATTTTCTGCAAACAAAAAGTCGAGTTTTTATAATTTGATCGTATCGCGGATATCTGTGTACCATTCCGTTCGTCTCGTCATGTTGATCTCCGCAGTATATTCATTCCAGTATTTTGACGTGCGATACGCAGCGAAATCGGCTTAAAGGTTTGTCGTACCGAAAAGTCGAGTTTTTATAACTTGATCATATTGTTGATATTTGTGTACCATTCTGTTCGTCTCATAATGGTGATTTCCATAGTATATTCATTCATGTATTTTGACGTCCGATATGCAGCGAAATCGGCATAACAGATTGTCGTATCGGTGTCGTATTTGTGCCTTTTTTTCCTTGACTTTTCAATTACTCAGCCGTACTATCAAAGGACTCTTTGCTTTAATAAATTTCTGAAAATCAACTGGTGTCTTTTGCTATTTCCTTGTTTTGATATATATTTGTTGTGCCTTTTCACTTTGCCTCATTTGTTCATTCTAGAAAAAAAAAGGTAGGCAATTCTTCTTCTTCTCTGAAAGGCTCGTGCACCACCTTCATTTAGCCATGCCTCACTCCAGATCTCATGAAGCAAACCCATCTCCTTTTTCTTCTCCCCTGGCCCGAGACCAACCCCATGCCTCCCCTGTGCATGAGTCCAAGCTGACCCGAAGTGCCCCGACCATCACCGGCCGTGTTGCCTCCCTCTGACCCAAAGCTGCCTACATGCCTCCCACCACCATGACTCGAAGGAACCGCCCCTCCGACCCCAAGCAAGCCCGAGACAACCAAATCATCCTTCCTTGTTCACTGACCCGAACTTTTCCCACCACGACCCAGATCTGCAGCCTCGCCCTCCCTCTGCTCCGCCTCTTTCCCTTACGCCACCGCCCCTCTGACTTTCAGTCACTCTCGTCTTAGCTTCACCTTGCCACCAACCCCACCTGAAGCCAGACCTGAAGCAACCTTTCCCCCACACCCGAGACTGACCCAACACAACAGCCCATCACTTTTCCCGTCCACGGACCCAAGCGCCCACTACCTTTACTCGAAGCCAAACTCGAGAAAACCCTCCCCTGACTCGAAGCTTGACTGCAAGCAAACTCCACTTTCCCTGACAGCCTTCACTTTTATATATATATATATATATATATATATACGTTATATATATTTTGTCAGAAGCTTCCTGTTGCTTGTTTTCATGTGTTTCAAACTGTCTTATGTTTGAATGCATATATATTGTAGAGAATTTGCTTAAATTTGTGGCTGAGGTAAAATAGTGTATATATCGATGTATACTATGCACGGATCTCCTTATTGCTGTGCACGTGTGATGCTTGTATGTATGTTTCACATACATATACGCAAGCCACCTGATACAACACATATATATGCGAAGAGTTGTACATATATGATGTATATATTTGGCTGAAGGTTCATACATTGATATATATGCTTTGTGCAGACTAGTATATATTGCTAGTGATGTATATGTTGCATATATGATGCCTATATATGATTTTGGGCTGAGAAGTTATATATGCCACATATGTGAATATAATTGTTCCTTCTACTTTGAATATATATATATATATATCACATATGTATATATATTTGTTTTCATCGAATTTTCGTGCTAAATCTGCTCTTTGCTTGTCGCAACTATTTGATGTGCCATGTCTGTGTCCGTATATGCATCAGTTGCTTCTCATTTCCATCGTTCTCTAGCCACGAAAGGTGAGCAATCAGTCACGATTAATGTTCTTATGCTTAGTAAATCGATTTCATATGAAATGACAATTTAAAAATGTTGTTAATTGGAATTGTTAGTTATTTAACTGTTAAATATGGTATGTTGATATTTTAAATTGTTCACTTATATAATTGACACCATAACATGTTGACTGACTATTATATTTAAATTATTATTGATCATGTATGCTAGTAGTCGTTATGTAATGCTTTATTGTTGTTCTCACTCTCCAAGTTCCCTTAGTTTTAGAAATCACTATGGGTTGAAATGATAAATACCCGAATGGGCTTTAGATTAAGGGAAAATCGTTATGGGTTGAAATGATAAACCTAAGCGATTTTCATTGATTTTTGAAATTGTTGGATTGTGCGTTTAATGATATAAACTCGTAAATTAAAATTATTGCAGATTAAAATGATAAATATCCATATCACTTGACCACATGATAGAAAATTATATACGAACACCGTTGGTTTATTTTTGAAAATGATTTCCAAGGTTTTAAAAGGAAAATATGAGATTTTGATTTTGAAATATAATAAATATTTTATTTTAATATGTGTAAATGTAGAATTTTTAAATTATGTGTCCTAGAAATTTTAAAATTACAAGTTTAGTTTTAAAAATGTAAATTATAAAATTTTACTTATGAATTTATTATTTTTAAATACATAGAATAAGATTTAAAACATATTTAAATAAAAGGTTTAATTTGATATAATTTTATAAAATTTATTTTAATTAATATATAACATATAAAAATGTTTATTTAAAATTTATATATATAATAGAATTTTTTTTCTAAAACTTTAATAAATCAAGAAGGCTGGAAAGGTAAATTGGAATTTATTTGTAACTTAAATTGGTTAGTAATTGAATCTAAATAAGGGTTTATTTGGAACTTAGTGATTTTGGAAATTTAAAGTACGATTTATAGCTTGATTTAATTAAAGATGATTAAATGAATATTTTCAGATTTAAATATAATTACAAATTGAATATTTAATTTTTATTTAAATTTGTAATTTGAGATTTATTTAAATATTTATAAAGTGATTTATTAAATGATTACGGTGTGAAATAAGCGTTTGGTTGTTAAAGAGACTGGGATCAGATATTATCGTACTCTCTGCCAATATCGAAAACCACTTTAACAACTGTGTACGTGGTGGAGATTCCAAAATGAAGTAGAATGGTCCGATGAACGATTCTGTATGAGGTATTTACGTAGCCCTGACTCCCGCGAGTCAGCTTGATGTGGCTAAAACAAGAGTCACGTCGGGCCAAGTGAGGTCGCACCTCCTATCGGGCACATTTCTTCGAAACTATATCTATTGCTTTTGTGATTTGATTTTGGTGTGCACACCTTTGATTGGGAGTGTGTCTCAAGGTGGGCGGTAGTAGCTGCTATGCATTACCACTAGTCCGGATCCGCAAAACGGTAGTATCCTACCCTAGGCATTGCCTCGCATGCCTTGTCACATGCCTAATCGTGCCTTCTACGAGTTTGGCTTGTACCGTACCTATAGAGTGCCCTCTGTGTAAACCATCAGTTTGGTGGAGCTTACGGTACTGTATAGACTACGGGAATATATAAATGTGTTAAGGGGGATATGGGTAACGCCTTAACACTATTTTGATATTTTACTTTACTGTAGACACCATATATGTAGCGTATTGTACTATGTATATAGATAGTTTATCGGATCCTTAAAGGATGGAATCCCACATCCTTTGAGTTATATTGCATTTCACTTGAGTTTGATTTACTTGCATAAGAATGTTAATCCTGACTCGAGTGTTTTGTGTTTTGCTTTATGCTCGGGTCAGCCTGAGTGTCATAGCTTTTGAAACTCATCTTTTGAAGCTTGGAGTTCACTTGGAAGACCTATCTTATCTATTTCAGCTTTCAGTTTATTTCTGTTATTTTCAGTTGTATGTTTTAGACTTGTCATTTGCTTTTTTGTTAGAGACTTTTGTGTATTAGGATTTCTGATGTATTCTATTTTGGACTATGTTATTTTTGTAGTAGCTTCATGAACTACTATTTATCTTTTCCGCTGCTTATTGTTGTAAAACTCCGTGTTTGTGATTCTGTGATTGATTTATTTACTGTATATGCTAAGTTTTGCCAATTATAAATTAACAATCTGTTATTTGGAGCAATTCCAGTCTGACATGTGTGGGTTATTGTCGATTCGAATGGTTCAATAGATGGTCGTTACTGTTGGTATCAAAGCGAGGTTTAGGAAAAACTTAGCATATGGAGTAAAAACTCATTAAAGATAGAGTAGTGATACCCTATAATGGTTTAAATTGATTACTGAGTCATATTTGTTTGTGCTTGAAATTCTGAGTTAGAATTCTCTTTAATTAGGACTTGTTCAACGTATTAACGAATTGTTCAACCAGCTTCATGGTGCTAGGGTGTTCTCTCAATTGGACCTTGCGACAGGGTTTCATTAACTGAGAGTGCCAATAGTGTGTTGATCACAGCATTTTGTACGCCATCTGGATTCTATGTGTGGTTGATTATGTCGTTTGGCTAATAAATGTACCAACATACTTTGTTGATCTCGTGAACCGTGTTTTCAAGGGTCGGTTAAATAAGTTTGTACTTTTGTTCATGGACGATATCCTTGTTTATTCGCGAATGGAGGAAGAATACAAGGAGCATTGGAGGATTGCAGACAAGCTGTTGAGGAAGCACCATTGAAGGTAAAATTTTCGAAGTGTTAGAGGAGGGATGTGTGATTTTTGGGTAACATTGTTTCTGAGCACGGTATTGTTGTAGATCCTGCAAAGGTGCAACAGTACAGGATTGGATCGACCCAAGACTGCTACAGATGCGAGAAGTTTTCTTGGAATGGCAGGATACTATAGACGTCTTATTCATGACTTCTCTAAGGTAGCAGCACCCTATAACTAGCTTGACGAAGTTGAGTCAGACTTTTATTTAGGACAGGAGGTGCAAGCACACATTCATGAGCCTGAAAGAGAGGTTGATGAGCGCACCAGTGTTAGTCATTCCAAGTGGAAATGAAGAGTTGACAGTATACGCATATGCCGGTGGTACCGGACTAGGTGCAGTGTTGATGCAAATGGGAAAGTTTGCCACCTACACTAGTCGACGGCTAAAACCGCATAAGAGGAAGTATCTGACTCATGAGTTGGATTTGGCGATGATACTATTTGCTTTGAAGGTATAGAGGAATTATTTTCTTAGGGAGAGGTTCAAGTTGTATATGGACCACAAATCATTGAAGTATCTCTTCTCCTAGAAGGATCTTAACCTTCGTTAGCAGCAATGATTAGAGTTTCTGGCTTCCTATGACTTTGAGATTTCCTATACACCTAATAAGGAAAATGCGGTCGCTGATGCTTTGAGAATGAGACATGCTCGCTTGGGAGCTATTTTCCTAGAGTGAAAGCAGTTGGAGTTTATCACTAGCTATGATTTTAGACCTCGATGTAAACTAAAGCCAAAAGTGTTGGTGAGCCTAACGATCAGACCTACCTTGATTAGGCGGATCAGTACTAGTCAGAAGCAAGATGCTAGACTAGTAGAGATTATGGAGAAAATATAAGAAGGAGTAGAGTCTGAGAAGATGAAGTAATATGGATTCGACCGTGATGGTTGGCTCCGGAAGGACGAAAGATTGTTTGGTCTTAATGTCGATAGGTGGGGAATGAGATCCTACAAAAGTGCCATAATTTGAGACTAACTATACATCCCAACGGCAATAAAATGTACCATGATATGACATAGACATTTTATCAAGAAGGGATGAAGAAGGACGTTGGGGCATTCATCTCGATGTGCATGAGCCGTCATTTGGTAAAGGCAGAGCACAAGAAGCCGAGTGGTTTGCTGCAACCGCTTGAAATTCCCTAGTGGAAATGGGAACAAGTTTCGATGGACTTCATCGATGGATTGTCGAGGACAGAGAAGGGACTGATAGCATTTGGCTCATAATCAATAGATTAATGAAGAATGCCCGATTCATACCTGTCAAGTCTAGTAGAATGACATCCAAATTGGCTGAGTTGTATGTGAAGCGGGTTGTGTGGTTCTATGGTGTGCCGAAGTGCATTGTGTGCGACCAAGAACCTGTGTTTGCTAGCAGATTTTGGAATAGCTTACAAGAGGCATTGGGGACAAACCTGTATCTCAGTGCAGCTTACAACCTACAAACAGATGGGCATACCGGGAGCGTGAATGGTATCTTGGAGGATCTCTTGCGGACCAACATCTTGATTTCGCTAGCTCTGGGATGGTCACTTACATTTGGTAGAGTTCGGATATAGCAACAATTATTAGTCCAGCATTGGTATGGCACCATTTTGGGCGTTATATGGTTTACCATGCAATGCTCTTTCATGTTGGTAGAAAGTGGGTGAGAAACTAATACTTAGGCCAGATATGATTAGCGAGACTTCGGAGAAGATTGAGATCATTCGGCAACAAATGAAAGTAGCTCAGGATAGACAGAAGAACTACGTTGATTAGAAAAGATGTGGCCTAGAGTTCTCCATCGATGATATGCTGTTTGCTAGGATCTCTCTGTTGTAGAATATTGTTCGATTCGGTATTAAAGGGAAGTTGACATCGAGATTCGTAGGTCATTTTTAGGTATTTGAGAGGATCAGGAACAATGCATATATAGTCGACTTATCTCAAAAGATGGCGGGCGTGCACAATGTGTTTCATGTCTTTCATTTGTGGAAGTTTGTGCACGGTTCATGCGTGATAGTTGAAAACGAACCAGCTTATGATATCAAGATTGAACTAGAAGCATCGAGACCTCATAGACCTATTCGTATTGTCATACGTGATATAAAGTAGCTTAGGAGAAAGACGATGGAGATGGCGAAGGTTCAGTAGAGTGGGAGAAAACGCGATTGTGTTTGGAAGACCTAGGAGGGCATGCGGAACGCTTGTCCAGAGCTCTTTACTTGGTGAAACTTTATGTTTATTAGATTTACTTTCACTTTTGGTATCATATAGGGTAGTTTAGTATCCTGTATGCTAGAGGAGGTGTAGGTATCATCTCCTGCTTTTATGTGCAAGTTCGATGTTTGATATGTTTGCTTATGGATGTTAGCCATGCAGGGTAGCTATGTTTGGTTATACCGTATTTGTGTTGGGAATTTCGAGGGCGAAATTCCTAAAGGGGAGGGGGAGTGTGTAACAACCTGTATTTTACATATTGTAGGATCATAAAATATTATTTTAAATTCATATTAGGTCGTATGACATTATAACTTTGGAAAATGCCTACTAGTGACATTTTCTCTCTATAGAATTTTATCAAACGATTTTACCTTGAAAAATTGTAACATCGATAACTTTGTGCAGGAATTGAATTAGAGCATGAGATCTCCTCCATTTGAAAGATATGATGGTTTCCCTTTCCGTAGAGTGGTGATATTAGCAATTTGGACTTTTTAATTAGGAGACATGGCTATTTAAATTTTATCAGTTTTTGAAGCAGCTTTGTGAGTGATTAGTGAGATTAGAGAGAGGTCCAATAACCCAATTCTGATTTAAATGTATATTGGCCGAAGCAAACATTCCCAAATCATTTTTTACCACTTCTCAAATAGATCTAAGCTCCCATTAACCCATTCTTCATCTAAAATTTTCTCTTTTCTCCTCCAAATTAAGTCTGAATCAGTGATTAAAGGTATATTAGCAATGATATTTATTACAAATCGTCAAATCTACATTTTTGGGAAATAAAAATAAGGCTTGTCTATTCATTCTCGGATTTTCCTTGATTTGTGTGCAAAACTTGGATTTTGAAGGTTTTGGTGAGTGATTTATCATCTCTCACCTTATTATATATGTATATATAGGTTTTAACATGTTTTGGATCTAGTTTTGAAGTTAAAACTATGTTTTATTGCTGTTTTAAAACCCTATCTATAGTTAAAGCATGAATAAATGGATTTTGGTGTTTTGAACATGTTACTTGGATATGTAAGTGCCTTGATAAATGTTTGGCAGGCACCTTGTATGATGATTTCTAGGATTGATTGTGTGATTTGCATGTTTGAATGTTGTTTGGTGCACGTATGGCATTTGCTTGTAAGCCTGTATGGTTGAAAATGCCCATCAAAGCAAATTAGAGGTAGGAACGAGAAACCATACTTTGATGAATGGGCTCGAGGATGTTAGGAGTTGTATCCATGTTTGCGGAAGGCATACAGGCTGAAGAACGAAGCATAGTAATGAAATCGACATGGAATTGGGACTTGGAGATGCTACAACATTTTGGTTTGGTGGTATGTGTTCGGTGCTAGAGCTGCTTAGGGTTTAGGGAGGTTCGGCTTGGGGTTCACTTCAGTTGGTGTGGAAAATGCAGGACAAAAAAATGCTATCTAGTGACGTTGCAGTTCAGGGGGGACCGGACATGATTTCTTGTCTAGGTTAGGCTTCGAGCTTGGCTCAGGGTGACTCGGATCGGTACCCGAGCAAAGATTCCTGTTTGGTACTTTGTGCTGCTTTGAGCTGGGGAATCGGTCGCTTCGGGTTGGTGGTGCATCGCTTCGGGATCGGCAAGGTAATACCCAAATAGAGAATGAAGGTTGAGGAATTTTTGTCATGGCATAGCGATACTTCGGGGACTTCTTCGTGGCATGCCCTAGGGTTCTTGAGGGTGATGTGAAGTGGGCAACTCCAAATGACTCGAGATGACCTTGGATTGTATGCGATAACTAGTAAAGCAATGACATAGCGCTTCGACTCGATGATGCTCACGACGATGACTTTTGAACCTTGGTACGATGGCTTTACGACATACGATGGGTTGTCTAGAGGCATTTCGAATATGATGACTTAACGATCGGAGTTGTAATGGTGATCCACAAGGGCAATTCAATGATGGGGGCTTGCGAGTAGAATTTGCGACTGTGTTCTACTGTGGAGATGGCCAAGAAGGAATAATGACTGAGTTTCATTATGGAGAAGCATGCAAAGGGATCGTTGGTAACTCGGCGGTTTATAATGTGCCTGATCATAATGAAGGGGTATGTAGGTAGCTCCCACTTGTATTTGCGATCTTGTCCAGATCTTACCACAGTAGATTATCCTGGGCTTTTGCGATTGTGAGGTTGGTTCCTAGCCTTACGAAGTGGCATGGATTCAAGCACCAATGAAGTCGGAATTTCGATTCGGTCCCTGGTTTGAGATTGGGCAGTATGAATTATCATATATCCAATGCACATAAGTGACGGTGAGGATTTTTTGATGGATTCTATGTTTTCCATGGTTGTTTATCACTTTAGGGTGCCACATGATATAGGTACTTTCGACCGTATACCTATACAGTAGACATTGTACTACGATTGTAGTACACTTAGATGGAAATAATAGCAGATTAGCATATATCGGCTGTTATGTGCTAACTCTTTGGATGTAGGGACTAGTCAGGCATGGTTTTTCATAACTTATGCCCTTATTTACTATATATTATTTTTATAGTATTTTTGAGATGACGTATCACTCATACCAGACCGTTGTCTGACCAAAGGTTTTATGATTTGCTTCTTATTATCTCGGGTACTTTTAAATGAGTAGATTAAGGATAACAGGTCTGGATAGCACATGGAGTTGTTGGGGTGCGAGTAGGAGGCTGTTTGACTCAATAGATATGAACTCATTTTATAGATTATGCATGGATATCATTTAGTGATTTATAAATTAGTCAACATAATTGTTGAACGACCTGAAGTCATCAATGGATTCAAATGATTTGTGTAATAATTAAATTCCCCTGATTGGCAAGATCATTATGAGTGAGAGTAAATTCTAAAAGTAAGAAATATTTACTTGAACGTATCTTGTCAACTAATAAAAGAAATATCCTCATGTAGTTGATTATATATATAATCTTCACATATATGATTTAGTTGCTTGTAGCAATATTATAATGGGTCAAAATGAGAAAGATTATTATATAGTGTGGCAATGTTCTTCAACATTCAGGGGAGGATGAAAGAGATACAAGTTCATTTTGTTTTTCAAGAGTAATGATCTATAAGAACATATAATACTGAAAAATATCAAGTAACTTGAATAATATATCAACAATATCCCTGTAACATGCTTTAGTGCAAGTTAAAATCTCTAAAGTAACAAAACTGTATATGGACCACATATGAAGTTTTGTAGAGTAATTATATTAAAATATTTTGGATAAAGTAATGAAGATGAGAAATTAATAAGGTGGGTGTTCATGGAGGAACACTAAAGGGTGTTGTAGAAGGGACCCATGACATAATTATCAAGTAACCCTAAAAGTATTTTAGGTACCTAAAATATGATGGATAATTTTTTTTTGATATATATGTCTAAAACTTACAAGAAATAACCATCGATGACAAATTTGTAAATAATATAACGCTTATATTTATAAGTAAAGTAAAGATCTTGAATCAGAGAAAACATAGTTGCCTATCATGAATCTTTTCTAAACGAGAAATATGGACCTATAGTCCATAATGTATAACTAGAAACTTGTATGTACAGTGGTAAAAGCATATTGAACTTATTGAAACACATACGTATCCACAATTCATTAAGTGCTTGAGGCACGACAATTTTAGAAACACCTAAATTGTTTAAAGTATTGAAAGTGTTTGAAATACTTAATATATACATATATTGTTTAAGTTATACTAAATGGTAAAAGAACGCAAGTTGTTAAATAATGTACTTAACTGCCTGAAGTAGGTAAATCGGTAAAAGTATACTGTTTTTAAAGTATTTCAATCGATGTTTAAAAAATATCTTCCAAAGATATTACAAGAGATTAACATTTAATATACAACATGCAAAGAAGATTACAACTTGTTTTTAACTATTGTTGTAATGACATACACATAATCAAAATATATATAGCTATTATAAGCCCAAAGAAAATGCTAGAAATATACAAAATACACAAAGTTCAAATAATTTTTGAAGGAAATAGTTTTGTAAAAGTTGATTGTGTCAAAGATATATGTGTGTGTATTTAAGAACCGTGACAATAGTTAATGGATCAATTAAGAAACTAAATATTCCTTAAGGATATTAATAAAATATTTTACATAGGAAAACATGCTTAAAGCATGCGAAATAGTTAAAAAAAGTATTCATCATATACCAACTTCGATGTAGTACTCATTTCAGTCCATGTTGGTTTTTTCCCTATGGGGTATTCCTCGGTAAGTTTTTAATGAGTAGGGTTGTCATTAGATATCCAAAAATCCGAAATCCATCTGCATCCGTATTCGAAAAGCGGATAAATATCATATATCCGGAAAAATGAGTGCGGACACGGAAACGAAGACATCCATATCCAAAAATTATTCGTCTGGTATTTTTGAAGATTATAGTTTAATTTGTATGTATTTTAGTACAGTGAAAGATATTTATTTATTGTTTTATTAAGTTAGAACTTTATATTATATACACTAAATGCATATTAACTGCTCAAAACTATATATTGCCATCATATTTGTTTATTTTTAACACAATAATAATTAATGGGATTGAAAAAAAATTATATTAAATTAAAATTTTCCATTTATGTTTCTTGATTTATCGATCATTAACACATAGGATAATCATTTAATATCTGTTCATATCTGTGGATGCAGATATCCGATATCCAGAAATGATTTCAGATGCGGATATGGGTATGGCATTAGCCATATCCAAAAACATCCATTGACAAGCCTATTAATGAGGAAACTATTAATAAAGGATTAACCTTTGATGGAGGAGAAGTAGAATTATTGTCTTTTGATCTTAATTTTCTTAACGCTTGTCTATGCAATGTTATACCTATTATGAACCCATAAGTATCGAGATGTTTGAATATCTATAACTGTGTTCAAATTCAAAGAAAAAAATGTTATATCACAGGTAGCATCAAGAAGTATGTAATAATGTACTCTTTTTCCTTAACTAAGATTTTACCCTCTAATTTTTGTTAGTATGGTTCTTAACAAGGCATTAATTTTTATCCAGAAATATTAAGATCTTAACAAATAAATAACATTTTAATTATGTTATATATGGCTATGTAAGTTGCACACTTTTACCTTGTTCATGCATTTTCCCACTAGGTTTTCCTGCATTGGTTTTAATTTGGCACAACCAATATTTCTATCGGTTGAATTGACACACACACACACATATACATATAAGCGAGTTAATGATGAAAGAGAGAAATCATCGTATATGTTTCAAAAGGGACAATCGCAAGTTACCATATAAGAATCCAAGTGTAACGAACCAGATTTTTCGACCCTCGAGAATCGACACTAATACGTCCACTGTATCACATGCCGAACATTCAAGTGCCGGATATACCGATTTGTTAGGGTGAAAGAAGAAGGTAGAAGAAAACTAAAAAACACAAAATCTCAAAAACCAACGAATAATATATAATACAATAATGATTTTTACAAAAAGGAAACATCTTTATTCATATAACATCAGAGTACATTAGACTTATCCTAAATTTGGACGGTTATAGAAACATGTCCTTATATTAACAAACATATAGACTCTATAATGCAGCGGAAGAAAAATATATGTAAGTACATCTTGACCATCCAGCTCCTGACCAACTCCAAAGTATCCAGCTAAACCTAGGAAAACATGCTCGGTCTGACCCGAGCATTACATGGAATAACGCCCGGGTCAGTCTGGTAAACCAGCGATGAGTAAAAGTCAATAACAAGTAACAACCAAACTGATTTCTACATTTGAAAACCTTTCAAACAAAGTGTGACGACCCGATCTTCTATCCACTGAAGGACGCATCGACAATAAGAAAGAAAGGGGTGAGAAAAGAGAAAAGAAGAGAAGAGAGAAAGAAACAACATCAGAATCTCAGACAGCGGAACGAATAAATTATATTAATAACATAAACTATTACATAGTATACAACACTTATCAGAGTTACACAGATATACATCACATATACTAGACAGTTATAAACATCTGTCTAGACATTACAACTCAAATACAATACAAGACACTATCACGGAGATCTACACAGCGGAATACTATATATCTACGAACGCTGAAGCCTCCTGCTCCATTGCTCCTCCAGAAAACTCGTCAAAGCTAAACCTGAATCCCTTGGCTACTCGTAAAAATTTGAGTACCCAAGAGTTTATAAAACAGAAATAAACACTTGGGTCAGACATGGGTCTGGTGTGAATAACAGGTTAAACTTGCTTAACTTCAAAACCTTTTGAAAGAAAAGGTATCACGTAAGACTCCCCACAAATAAACATGGGTAAGTTTTTACCTTACGCTAACCAAAACATTTGATAGGAAATTCGATTGTATTATAATAGGGTCTAGGGTTTTCAAGTAAATATGAAATAGCTGAAATTGTTACATTATTAAATTCCAGCATACTAGCCAACAAAGTGGGTTATACAATCAAGTCCGTTATCACTTATTGGAAATTGGATTCCATACAATGGCAGAGCTACCGGGGTACCGCTCATCACAGTATGGGGTCTAGATCACCGTATCGAGGATCACGCCCAATCCCCTGCAACACAAAGCCGGAACCATCCCTTACTGGATAATTCCGAATAAAATCACCCCAGAGATTCCGTCGCCAACTGCACCACTAAGCCGAAATAAAGGAACACTCTAGACAGGGATGACCTTACTCTCAGTGGGTGCTACCCACGAAGCCTTGCTGCACCTCCCTTGTTTTAGCCATTCCCGGTTGATGAGGCTTGAGGTTACGATTACCTTTAATCAGATCACATCACTTAGAATGCTCATCGTCCTCCTAACGATGTTTTGAAAGCATTCAATCCATACAAGTTCGTTCCGGGTTCGAACGAAACCGAAGGCATTATCTCGTTACACTCGTGTTGGAATCACCCTTAGAGTTAACGACAATAACCCTTGCACTCTGAATCTTCATCTTCACTTGAGATTCATGACCTAACGTTAATTTGGATCGATGTGGTATTCAGATATCCAAATCTGGAAACCCGATCCCGGTCTCATCGAAATCCAAAACGTATCTTTTAAGGCCAAGTTGTTTTAAAGTTAAAACAATTCAATTCTTATCTATATACACAGATAGATAATTCAATAGATAATCTACATTATTATCATAAACAGATAATTCACATTATCATTACAATTCAACCAAACATCCATATCATATATCAGCATATATCTCATCAGAGATATCAACAATGCAAAGTATTCAATACTACTCATCCATCATAAGTAATGATTTATATCATCTCTAATCAATTTAAAGTGAATTAAATTAATTACTTCATTTTATAAATCCTGCTTACTTAATTATTAATTAAACCAATTAATTAATCATACTTTAAGTATTCATCTTAATTAATCATTCCTGATTAATTATACTTTAATTACTTTAAGTAATTAAACCTTAATTAATTTCACAAATTAATTATCTTAAACCATTTCAGTAATTAATCTTTAATTACTTCATTAATTAATTAATTATACTTAATTACATTAATCCTTAATTAATTACAATTAATTAATTACAATTAATTAATTACTTTAATCCTTTATTATTGATTAATTATTCTATTTTTAACCAATCCTTAATTACATCATTTAAATTAATTATATTTAATAATTAATTCTTAATTAAACCACATTTATTAATCACTTTTGATTAATTACATTTAGTAATTAACTACCCTTAATTACTCTTCTATAAATTAATTACTCATTAATTAATTATCTCTTAATTAATCCCTTGATTAATTATTCAAAGTAATTAAACTCAAATTACTTTCATTCTAAATCATCTTTAGTTAATTACATCCACTAATTAACTTTAATTACTTTCCTAAGTAATTTCACTTCACTAATTCATTTAAGTAATTATATTTAACAAATCACCCAGTGATTATCCTTAATTAATTTAAACTATCAAATTTAATTAATTAATTACCTTAAGTAATTAATTCCTCTAATTACTTCCATAAAGTAACTATACTTAACCAGTTTATAAATGATTATCATTAATTAATAAAACTAATCACATTAATTAATTATTCAAAAATCTCTAATTAATGATCCCTCATTAATTATTAACCATTCTTTAATTACTTCTTTAAGTAATTAATTTTAAATCAACTATTATTAATTTATATTAATAAATTCTTAATTACCAATTAATAAATCTCTAATTACTTAATTAATTCCTTAATTAATCTTTAATCACTTGATTAATTAATTTCTAATCATTTATTAATAATTTATGCTTATCTAAATAAATGATTCTTAATTTCAAATTAATTAATCCCTTAATTAATTAACTTATCATTTAATTATTTAATTAATTAACACCAAACCATGAATTAATTAAATTATCAAATTACTCTTAATTACCTTATTAATTTAATGCCTCCTAAATCATTAAACCTTAATTACTTCCTAATATTAAAGTATTAACCTTTAACTACTTTAATTTTTATTATCAACGACTTTAAAAGATTTAACTTTAAAATCTTTCTTTTAATTCATTTTAAATTAAGGATTTAAAATAAATTACAATTTAACTTAAATCAATTTATAATCTAATTTACAAAACCTTTTTAAAATCAAATGTTAAAGAAACACTTAACATTTAAAAGATTTTTAAACCAATTTATTTAAGGGGAATTTTTTTTAAGGACAAATTATAAGAAATATTTGTCCAGAAGGACACGCGCATATTACTTTTATCGCAAGGACAAAGCCCAAAGCCCAGAAAGAATTTCAAACAAAACGAATAATTCTGTCCATCTTCTTCCTCCTTCCTTACGCTCCAACAATCGGTAATTTTGCTCGAAACAAAAGATTCACGTTAATTTTGCTCGACAGTAAAAAATGGCATCGCAAACAAGAAATAAACCTCACAAATCGACTGTAGATGAAGAACAACCACAACAATCGAAAGCCGAAGAAAACCTAACTAAGTCGACAGCGAATCAACAAAACGAAAATCGAAATGTCGACGAAGCTGATGTTCAAAATGAAAATGCAGAGGTAGAAGAGGAAAACCTTCCTTTAGCACAAACGATAGCGTCGGCACTAAAGAGAAAAAGCAACAAATTAAGGCTTAAAAACCTACAGCAACAGAAGAACAAAACCAGAATAGAGAAAAAAGGACAAAGAGAAGAGAAGAAAAAATGACAGCAAGAACATGCAAACGATAGATAAGTGAAAGTATATCAAAGAAGGTAACTGTTAAATATAAAATCAAACACAACAAAATTAGTATAGTTTTGTTATAGCAACATTGAAATACTAATAATTTCATTTTGTTAAATCTCAGCAAAAAGAAGATAAAAAAGCAGCGGATCAAGAACTGGAAGAAGAACAACTCAACTCAGTAAAGTATAAAACATCATAACTTTATACCATAATGTATACTTCAAAAATACTACCTGTAAATTATTTTGTAAAAGAAAAGGCTGATAGGTATAACAAACTGATACCCAATTAGTAGTATAATAGTCATTATAATTAAGCATAAATTGTTTGATAAAACAATAGTCAGTGTAATTTATTTCAAATATGATACCTACAAACAAATGATACCTACTAACAAAAACTGATACCTAATTACCAAAAAATAATACCTAGTTATATAAAAATGATACCTACTTGATACCAGATTACTGAAAACTGATACCTAATTAGTACCAACTGATACCTAGTAACAAGTAATAATAGTGTTTATCGGTAAGCATAAATTGTTTGATAAAATAATAGTCAGTATAATTTAGTTGAAAAATGAAACAGACAAAACACTGATACCTATTTACAAAACTGATACCTATTTACAGAAAACTGATACCTAGTTACAAAAAACTGATACCTACTTGAAAAAATGACACCTGATTAGAGAAAACTGATACCTACTTTGTACCAACTGATACTTAGGTAATGTAAAACTGATACTTAGTTACTTCAAACTTGAAATTGTTATATATTTGACAGAAGATATTTCACTACAACAAATACCCGAATCTATTGTTTGTTTTAAACATAATTTATTTGACAAATAACTTACTGTCTTTATTTTGAACAAA
Source organism: Allium fistulosum (assembly GCA_030737815.1). NCBI lineage: Eukaryota > Viridiplantae > Streptophyta > Magnoliopsida > Asparagales > Amaryllidaceae > Allium > Allium fistulosum. Next base: position 1,138,763,533 of record CM060904.1, read on the forward strand.
TAGGATGATGATGATTTTGTTGATGCTCATCCAAAATACATGAAAGAAAGATCAGAAACAAAACAGCAATCTGCAGATAAAAAGCATGAAACAGCTTATAGATGTGGACTGCAGGCAATATTCAAAACAGTTAAAATGATAAAACAAAAAAATGCTCTATCAAATAAGCAAATGGATATAATGAAGAGCACTCCTTTCTACAACTTCTTCAGAGTTTTCTATGAAGAGAAAATTGTAATGAAAGAATGCAAAAAGCATCAACACAATTTGGATGCTTTATACAAATGCTACTCAATTGTCGAAGATGCTTTCTTATTTTCCACAGAAAGAATGAAAGTTACAGCAATGGATATAAGTTTGTTATTTGGCCTACCACTAAAAGGAATTAACATTGAGCCGACTCAAAAAATGACAAACAAAACAATTCCAGTGCACTGTAAAGAATTTGCTAACAGAAACTTTGGCAACAACACTTATATAACAAGAAACGTAGTGGGAAAAAGAATAAAGCAAGAAGTTGCAAAAAAGAAAAAGGAGTACGAAGAAGACTTGCCAATGTTAATAGTAATTGAAATACTATTAACATTTTTCTTTCCAAACAACCAACAAAAATTATGATGGGGACTTCTGCCATACTTAATTAATGTAGAGACAATGCAATTAGTTTCTTGGCCACTGACGATAGAAAAGAATTTCAATAAATTTGTTAAGAAGTTCATTCATAATCCAAGAAATATGTCGGGATGCTCCATGCTTCCACTGGTAAGATTTCTTATTCAAAAATTTATTAGTTATTTTTTTAACAAACATATCTAATCAATTCTTTTAATGTTAACAGTATTGCATTTGTGAGAAACTGGATCTCATTCAACAAAGGCAATATTATACTCCAGCCTTACCAAGATTTGCAAAATGGGATTTAAGGAAACTCAAAGACAAAGCAGTCAAAGCAGTTTTTGATAGCGTGAAAGAGGGTGATGTAAGTAAAAATTCCATTTCATTTTTTGTTAATCAATATGCTTTAACTATTATGCAGAATAAAGTTTTATTGTCGATGATTTATCCTATACCATAAAACTGATACTACAGTGATCAAAAAATGATACCATATCAAAACATAGTAAATAGTATCAATAACAAAAAATAAAATGAAAAAAACTGATACCATATGTTTAATTGCTTGAAACAAATACTAAAAGTATCATAAACTGAGACAAAAATGCAAAAACTGATAACAAATGAGTACCTTATAATTTCACAATTTACGTTGATGCTACAGTCCAATACCTGATACCATAGTTCTACATATTAGAAACTGATACTATTGTATAAGAAACTGATACTAATATGATTATAAACTGATACTAATATGATTATAAACTGATACTTATAGTATAAGAAATTGATACTAATATGATTGAACCTGATATTAATAGTATCAGAAAATAAAAATGAATACATATTTATTGTATTGAATACAATTTTTTTCTTTTCATTATAGTAAAAATTCAATTATCATTGCAAATTGATATCATAGCTTAAAACTGAAACAAATTTTCCAATACCAATTTTATAGGTGAAAGAAATCACAAATCTCAGCCCATATGAAGAAAGTCTGCTTCAAACAGAGACTGTTCAACACAAATTCCCCAAAATTCAAAAAGAAAAGCATGGAAAGAAAAGAAAGTTTGAAGAAACCACAGAAACTGCACAGTCATTTGAGGAAGACGTAAGCATCAGGATCTTCCAAATGCATATAAAAGATTTGGAAGAAGAAATAAAGAAAACAAAAAAAGAATTAGAAGTGGAAAAAAACAAAAGAATTAAAGCAGAGGAAGAAGTTTTCAGGTTGAAACAAGAGTTAAAAGAAATAAAGTTAAAACTGAAAGATAATGAAGAGAAAACATCACAGGCTGAAGACAACACCAACAAAGTTGAAGATGTTTTGAATGACAGTGAAGAAAATGGTGAAAATAAAAAGGAAAGTTTCAACCTACAAAGCAACATTTTACAAACTGAACTAGATACAGATACTTTTGTACAAATGGAAAAAGAAAAAAATGAAGAAATAGGTGAAGAGAGTGTACAAAAAACAGCAGATAAAACAGAAGAAATGAACAAACAAATGCCAATCGAAATAGAAAGTGAATTGGCTCAAAAAACAAGCAGTGAAGAAAGACAATGTGACCATGAAGAAAAAAAACAGACTCCAACAAAAGAAGAGATGGAAAAAGAAACTGAAGTGCAGGGAGACAACTCAGAAGATACTCAAACTGTTCAACAGGATACAGATGTAAAAAACAAAAGTAAACCGTATGTGCTTGACTTTACCCCTCCATCTTTCAAACTTTACGACACACAAGACTTTGAAAGCGAAAAAACTGAAAAAAAAGATGCAGAGGAACATGGACAAAAAGCTGCCAGAAAAGGGAAACAAAAAGTCATAAAATCAACTGACAAAAAAATCAAAGCAAAACAAAAAGGGACAGCTTCCTATATTCAAAGATTAAAGGCAAGAACAAGAGTGAAAAAACAAAGTGATAGCTTTGAATATGGGATGAAACAAAAGAAAGTTGCAAATAAGCAAAAACAGGAACGTGAAAAAAAAGAAAATGTTGAAAACCAAAGTGAACAAGACAATAATCCAAAGCCACTTGCAGTAATAGAGCCAACACTTTACGAGATGGGGCTTGGTCATTGCAAATGTTTGATCTACCTCAACGTTGAGCAACAAAATGTGATCAAAACTTTCTTTTCATTAACAACATCATCACAAAAGTAAGTGTACAAATATGTATATTAATTTTAAATATGAAATTAAGTTTATCTAACATATACAAATTGTTTTTATCAAAATAGTGTAGTAGCATGGGAAGACAATGACACAATCAGAGGAGGTTGTGTCATAACAAAGAATGCACTAAAACATCTACTAGAAGGAGGCGAAACAGACGGGTAGGTACATAATAATTTTTTTCTTTACGTCAACACTGATACCAAAATCCACAACATGCTTAAATTGACCTTATGCTTTAGTATTTCTATAATTATCAACATACACAGCAACTACTAAGAGTACTGAAACTATTAACAATTTAAAATTGCTCCACAAATTTTAAATTGTATACATTTCTGATTTTAATACAGATCATAGATTGGTACATTTCAAAATGTGGAATAGAAGACCACAACTATGCTTTCACAACTACAATGACGGTAAATAAAACTTTAATATTCAAGTACATAATAATTGCTTCATTTATTATATCATAACTTATTTTCATATAAAACAGAAAGCAATTGTGTGTGATATGAAGAGTGTGAAGAAAAGTCTCATTCTCCCTATGCTAGAATCTATTGTGCACGACAAATTTACTGAAAGTATATATTTTCCTTTGCATTGTGAGAACCACTGGACATTAGTAACTTTAACATATCCAACAATGCAATGGTGCCACTTAGATTCTAATCGCCCTAGAAGATCAAATGAAAGAAACAATTCAAGTTTAAAGGAGGCTATAAAATTGGTATGAGATTTATATTTCTTTTAAAAAAATACTTATCACCGTGAATATGAGCTAAAATTTTAATATATTACCTGTTTTAGAGACATGAAATAGAGGAAATGCTCCAAGAAATCTGGAAAAGCAATGACATAAAAGACATGGCAGTGAAACCAGATGAAATGCATCAAATAAAATGTGCACAGCAGGGAGCAGACACGTAAGTTTTTTCCATTATAAAAAATGTTTTTGCATTATAATTTTCCATACATACTTCTAGACATCATTGTATACCGTTTATATTTAATTGAATTCCATTCGTAATAAAAATATTGAGAATTATTATCCCTCAATACAATAAACTTTAAATACAAATAAACATTTACTACAGGAAAAAAACTGATACCTACATAACAAGAAACTGATACCTACACAAATAAAACTGACACCTACTAAAAATAAACTGATACCTACAGAAATAAGTACATAGTGCACTAGTATAACTGCTAAATATTTTAATTCAAACCATACTGTATTGTTGTACCATTTTTTCTAAAATTCAAATTTTTGTACTAATTATAAACCTATTAATAAAGCAAATGAAAATTTATACTAATATTTCATCTTGGTTTCAACAGGCTTGACTGTGGTATTTTTGTAATGATATTCATCATTTCGCTGAACAGAAGCAGGATACCGATAAAAATTGAAAAGAAAGATGTATTATCAACAAGAGCAAGAATTGGACATGCAATATTAACAGACGATGAACACTGCTGGAGTCTGTCAAAATACATGTCGAGCCTAGAAGAACATAGAAAAGAAAGGAAATGAGTTCAGATTGCATTATTTCACAATTAAATTTGATACCTGTGATGTAATGTTGTTATGTTGAAATGTATAGTTGCAAATTAATGATGTTCTGTTGTAATTTCATACTTATGAAGTAATGTTGTTCTATAAGCAAAACACTGCTGCTTTTACTTGTAAAAACAATTCTCGTCTCCTGGAATGATATGTTGTGGTGATGTTCTTTTATTTCCTGTTGTTTATATTATAACAAAATTAAATAATGTATGTTCTATCATCCAACTATAGATCCAACATAATATTATCAGTTCTATGATACAACTTTCAGTTGTAAAATGATATTATCAAATTTCATGTAATATTACAATACAAAACAGTAACTGGGCATCACTTCGTATGACTGATAGTATCACTTTTGTCAAAACTTATACTCAACATACTGTATGAAACAACAATTAGTTCAGGTATCAGGTTTTGCAAACACCATATATTATTATAATTATTAAGGACTACTGCTGTAAATTATAGCACAAATTATAATACACAAAATTGATTATAAAAACAAACAAAAACTGATAATAAAACCATTTATATCCAATCAATGAAACATTATCTCCAACCAAATAAACTGATACCAAAACTGTAAAAGTGATACCAAAATAAAAAAATGATACCAAAACTTAAAAAAAACTGATGCAGCTATAAACTGATAATATTTGGCACTGTAAAAAATGATACTGTAAAAAAGATACTGTAAAAAAGATACTGATACCAAAACTTCCACAAACAAACAACATAAATCATACTGCAAAAACAAAAAAATGATACTATCATCTATACTAAAAATAGCTGAAATTATAATCAATTCCATAATATGCTATACTAAATACAAAGTAATAACAAAAGGTTCAATTACTACAGACCACTGAAACAAGTCTCACATACACTTATTACTATAAACAAATTAAAAATATAAAATCAAATCATATCCTCTTTGAAGCTTGACAATTCCGTTTATTATGACCAAATTGCTTGCACTCGCCACATCTGTTTTGCTTGTTATGAAAATATGAAAATCCTCCTTTGCGCTTCAATGATGGTCTGCCAGCGCCACGTTTCTCCTTTGGTGGCTTAATAACATCTTGTATGCTACCATCAACAATGGGCCTATCATAATTTGGAATAGGATTTATAGCATTGGCATAAGAACATCGATAAGAATCAACAGTGAAATAATTCTCGACAAAATCATATACAGACAACTTAGACTTGTTCATACACTTTATAGCATGAGCACAAGGAAATCCTGTAATTTTCCACTTGTTGCAACTACAAATGCGCTCCTTCAAATCAACACAATGAGAGTTTGGAGATTTCACTTCAAAAGCAAAATCAGAAGATTTATATACATCCCATCCAAACCCTTCTTCAATCAATTCATCTAATCGTAACTCCATAGAAGGACATAGACTTGTTCTCCACAAACGACATTCTTCTCTTCTAGCCATTTGTTCCATAATCTTAATACGAATACCATCTAAACACAAAGTAATAGGCAATGCTCGTTCGTTTAAAATCCAACTGTTAAAACTTTCTGCAACATTGGAACTATATTCACCATAACGTTTCCCTGGAAAAAATAAATCCACCCACTTATCAAATGGCTTATCCTTTAAAAAATTAACACCAGCAACACCACCAATTTGACAAAACTTAGAATATGCTCCGTCAAATTCATATAGATTTGAAGCTCTAGAACACATTTTGAATAAATCAACAATAGACACATTTGCATTTTTGGCTTTCACTGCAAAAAGAAGATTTTGTTCCATATGCAAGTAGCAATAACTGTGATAATCTGAAGGAAAAACATCACGAACACCTGAAAGCAAACCTTGGTGGCGATCGGACATAAAAACTAAACTACGCTCTTCTTGAAGCATTTGTTTTAAATGGTTCAAAAACCATGTCCAGTTATCCACATTTTCAACAGAAACTACACTCATAGCTAAAGGGAAGAAACCTACAAATGCAAAATTAATTAGTTAAAAAAAAGTAAATACAACCATAAATATAAAACAATTCATAAAACTGATACTAACAGTAACAAAACTGATACCTAAAACCTGATATGACCATTATAAAAATATTGATAAGCACAACATTATGCACATTAATCTTCATTCTAAAACAACAAAGAAACAAAAATAATGACATATATTTTGATACAAAGCAAATTCCAATACTACATAACTATAAATGATACGATATATGAACTAATTAGAACTGATACTAATAATATACAAAAACTGATACTAATCTCCTGTTTAGCAGTATGAACATATTATACGAAGTACAAACATACAATTTAATACAATAAAAATTCTAATACTAGAAACTTGCTACTTATAAACTACATTTCTTAAAACTGATACCAACAGAAGACAAATTATGATAAAAAATGTACATTAATAATTATGCCAAGTATTATAATCTCAATATAAACAAATCAAGTTTGAAAACAAACACATACCTTGATCACCATTTTTTGCAGTTGCACCCATCAATACACCAGGACGTCCCTTCAAGTGAGTAGCATCTAAGAATATCATAGGACGACAAGACTTGAAACCAAGTAAACAAGCGCCAAAGGCAATAACCACCCTTTGAAATTCATTACTACAAGGATCAACATCCATATCAACATAACTATCTGGATTAGATTTCTTCACTGCTTCCAAATACCAACTCAAATCATTATAAGACAAAGCATCATTACCGTGCAACTCCATCAATGCAAGTTGTTTCCCATGATAAGCATAACCATAAGACAACTGAAAATTGTATTCTCTTTTAAAATCAAGTATAATATCCTTAGGCTTTTTACTTGGACAATCGCGGATCTCATCAATAATCATCGATTTAACAAAAGAACTAGATATATGTGGATTATTCACATGTCTTAGACCACCCCCACAAGAATGATCAGAAACCAAATTTCTCATAAAGAACCTTTTCAATTCTCCAGAATCACATGAAGCATGGACTTTGAAAAGACAACCATTCTTATACGAAGAGCAAACCACAGTGACTCTTGTAGCACAATTCTTTAAAAATACTAATTCATACCCCTTTTGAATTTGATATGCTATCAAAAACTCTCTAAAATGTTCAGCGCCTCCAAAACAAAAACCAACAAAATTGGAAATGCTTAATGTCGACCCTCTCCTCAACATATCTTTTAAATAACTTTTACCATTAACAACATTTGAACAGACAGATACAATAGAAGATGAAGAAGCAGGAACATAGGATGAAATTGAAATACAAGCACCATCAACAACTTCCAATTCACAACCCTTAACCTTAATAGTAAAACCAAAGAAAGAACTTTTCTTGTGTAACTGAAAACAAATTATGCTCTGAATATCAGAATCAGTGTCAACCATAATAACTTTGTCCTCAAGTACATAAGAAATCTGAATAGAAGAAGGAGTTAATTGAGACCAATATCGGCATATCTCACTCTTTAAATCATACAAAGAGCAATCGATAAACAATCGAGTGCTAAAAGTATTATTATTCAACACAAACAAACAAAGAAGGCTGTTATCCCCACTGCAAAATAATAATAATAATAATAAACATCAGTAAAAATATGTACGTTTTAGAACAGTAATTATTGAATTTTACAAAACTGATACCTACCGTAGATAAAACTGATACCTAGATACTGAAGAAAAAAAAATGATACTAAGAAAATATAAAAATGATACCCAGAAACTGAACCTAAAAAACAATAGTTTTCCACTCAATAACAAATTAATATACAACCCAACCAACGATACTTCTCCAATCATCCCAACATTAATGCAAGAGAATGCAAAATAAATCAAATGAAAAGTAACTACAAAACAACACTGCATAAAAGAAACGAGTATAACAATAAAAAACCTGCTGGTACTTCCACAGTCATCCATCGACGAATGAAAAAACAAAGAGAAGAACAACACTACATATCAGGCATAATAATAAACACAAGTATAAATCAGGAACAATTTTATTTAACTCGAATTGAAAAACATCAAAAAAACAGATTGATATAAGCATACCTGAGAAAAACGAGATCACCGTACAGATATGAAAAGAACGAGATCAACAAAAGAACGGAAGGAAAAAATAATAATCGTTGAAGTGGACGAAATTGAAATAAACGAATAACGTTGATTGATATTACAGTTATGAGGAAAATATTTGATCGCGACTCAAAATTTTGATCGAATGAAGAAGAAGAATAAGCGCGCGAGAATTGGGCCGGAGAACTAAAAACGATAAGTTGTCCTTGGAAGAAAAATATTTATGGGCCGTCCTTCATAAAAAAAAAGCTCCAAAATGTGTCCTTCAAGAAAATTTCCTGTTTTTGAAACTCAAATAAGTCTTTACTACTGAATTGCTAAATCTAGCCATCAATAGTTAAAATATTTAGCTTTGACATTCATAGATTAAAACTTCCCTGTTGATCACAAAATATATTTATTTCATCCTTTTGCAAATAAACACAAGTTGGGAAAATAATAAATATAAAGAAATAAAGTAAAGCAAAACAACTCCATTTGGTCTCTTTAGTCGAAAAAGCTTTTTGGTGGCTTAATCCTACAAATAGATATAAAACATAGGAGTAACACCAAATAATATGTTAATGTGATACTTGTACGAAACTGCCCAGGCGTCTGCCTTTATTTTCTTCTCTTCCGCGCTTTTCAGATTATTTCTCAATGGGCGTTTGTGATTTGCACGTGCTGGTATGTTATAGGCCCGGTTTTATGTTCGGTTCCTGAAGAAAAGTCGTCAACCTTTGACAAAAGCAGAATCCAAATTTAGAAATATGTCCATATAGCCCATGTGGTGAGCTTTACTGACGTAGAAACTGTGAACCGGGCAGGGGTATATTTGTATTTTGGCAATGCTAAGAACGCGAGTTCAGTTACGGCGGTATTGACGGAATTTATGATGAGGGGAGTGACGATTTATTGCAACAGGACAAATCTGGAAGGTAAGATAACGTTGCGTAAAATAGGTTGATGTATTTTAATTTCGCTTTTGTTCTTATTCTTTTTTCGTGATAGTAGATATATACAAATGTATTGAATATTAAAAGGGATTTTGTTGGTAAGTTTGATTTTATTTTGATTGTCTAACTTTGATTTTATTTTTTCCCTTCTTATCCTTTCATGGTAGCGGCTATAAATAAATATACCAGCTATTGGAAACCCAGATTTTATTGGTAAGTTTGATTATTTTTTATCTTCGATTGTCTATTTTAATTTTATTTTTTACCTTCTTATTATTACATGACACCTGCTATTCGCATGTGAATTATCTATTAGAAAATTAGGTTTTATTGGTAGGTTTGATTTAATTTGTTTTCGATTGCTTGAGTTTGAATTCACTTTTTTCTTTGTTATAATTTCATGGAAGCGGTTACCTACCAATATATTGCAGTTGACGGTACCATTATCAATACTCAGTTCTATTGACCATGGAACATGTCTATTGGGTAATTTCTTGAATACAAATTTTAGTATAATTTAAGTATTTTGTATTTTTTGATTTCATTTTTTTTCTTATTCTTATTTCGTGGCGGCAACCATATTATTGGAAAACCAAATTTTATTGGTAAGTTGATATAATTTATCTCGAGTTTGACTTTATTTGTCTTCGATTATATTTTTTTTTTGAAATGGTACTTTGTATACAACATGTCACTGAGACAACATAACACATGTCAATAAACGTTCGAATCACGCTACGCAAGTTTCGAACTTGTGACCTCTCGCACCAAAGTCGAATCACTTAACCACTTGACAATGGTGCTTGTCGATTCGATTATAAAATTTTACAAAGTGCAAATTTAAGCTTTTCCTTCTTATTTCAGTGTAGTAGTTATATGCTAATTATGTTTGAACCTGTTGAGTAACCCCCTATAAAAATAGAAAAACCATTATACCCATGCTTTTCTTGAGTATAGCCGTATTATTGACAACTCTTTCCCTTTATACCCTTTAGTCTAATAAAAATCAATTCCAAAGAGGGTGTAGGTGGTTGTTTAAGTCAACCACGTAGGTCAAACACGTGGATTTGTAACCTACCACGTAGTTACAGTGTGTGGTATCCAAACCAATCATGCACCTCCACTGTGTGATTGGTCTATAAATCATGCACTACAACTGTGATATTTTTCAATCAATCACTCAGCCAAATTTCTGTGAACCGTGCACTTTAAAATTTTAGAAAGAAAGAAAATAAAACAAGATAAAATTCAAAATTTATCTCTTCTGATTCCATAAGATTTGCATTACCATCACCAAGATCCATCGATTTAAGCAAAAGATTTGATATTTTGCCAAAAATTAAATTGTTAGGATTTATTAGCTATAAGCAATTGAAGAAGGAAAAGAGAATGAAATTGCTAGAAGTAAAAGAGTTACGTGAATCACATAAGGGCAATTTTGTACTGCATTTTTTAAAATTAGGGGAGCAGAGGCTACTCAACAATATTATATGTCTAAATAGAATTATCCGTAAATATATTGGTTGTGAATAAATAAAAATCTAATTCTATTTATACACCAATAGTTCTTAACCTACATCAAAAAATATAATAGACTAGAGTTACTCAAAATTTTCGTAAGGCTAATCAAGATTTCTTAGCTTAATCGTCTTCGGTCGGGTCCAGCTTAGGCCCAAGCCAGCCTCTCATAAGCTACTTGAGACTCAAAAATAGGTCAACAAGTCTCTCACGACTACCATCCAAGTTGGGCCACTATCAGCCCGTCCTCTCTACAACACTTCAAGTCAGTCCCTCCAAACAGTGCACCTTGAAGCAACGACAACAGCCAGCTCATTAAGCAAAGCAACGCATGCGCACTTCTCAACATAGCCTCCATCGTCCGGCCCCCCTCTTATGACCAGCTGGCTCCCAAACGACCCTTCTCCTCGAGCACCTACCTCGGCCCGTTTGTCGATCAACGCATCTCTAGGTTGCCTCAGGCATGACCTATTACCAATCCGACTCAGATGCAGGCCCCGAAAGCAATCCTACAATTGGTCCTCTGTATCATTCTGAGAAGTGCATGCAGACCAGCCCGACTCAGCCCGCTCCTTCAGCGCCACCCCTGACAGTTTCCCACCACTTTCTATACCCTTGGGAAAAGACTGGTTGCCTGGTTCGCCTCACCACATCAGCTTGCAAGCAAGGCCGACAAAGAAGTACAACCAAGTGTGTCCTCTTCTAACGCAGAGCTTGTTGTGCAACATGTTGCCACTGTGCATAAACATTGCCTGAGCCGTAATAGCAAGACATGTATCATATAGGGCTTTTCCTGTTGATGTTAACCTTAGCCACTGATTCCTTTCTCTTTGCCAGATATCCCTCATCAAACTTGTTTAATCAAATCTATGGCGTAGCGCCTTTCCAATCAGATTTACGGCATCATTTTAGCCATTCTCGCATCTGTCTGCATGCATGTCAACTTCAAAAAAGTTGGTCGTCACCCGCCAAGGGCTGACTATTCAAAGAGGCCGGTCGCCACTCGCCAAGGGTCGCCTATTCATAAGGTGGGATGCTACCCATTAAGGGTCGACTATTCAATCCATTCATGATCCTGCGTCCTCGACTTAGCATTAAGCATCAGGTTCTCACACTCGCTCACCATTTATAGTTCTAAGCTAAACAAACCCTCAAGATTAGCAGCAACATTAGTCTTGAGTCACATTGTTGTATCTTTTGTAATTCCCTATAATTGTAATAGAGTCGTAAAATAAGAAAAATTCATAGTGAACGTAGGCAGCTTTGCCGGACCACTCTATATCTTGTTTCATTTACCCATTAAATGCTTATTTTAACTCTTAAACTTGATGATTAACAAGTGACCTTTCCTTTGTGGTGCAATTCCGAGGTTGAGGAAAAATACAATCAAAATTCTAGCGCTAGAAAGAGGGTTCGAACCTCCGGTCTTCTAGTTAGTAGCCTTCTATGCAACCTCTTTTCGCACTTGGTAAATCAGTATGAATTATGACAATTGCGAGTGCACTCCCGCTCTACCCTTCGATCATTGAAAATACCCCCCCCCCCCGCCAGCATAGGGAACGAGCATCCCACTGCTCAGCAAGCATGCCTCTGCGACAAGCCCTGATCGACTAGCCACATGACTAGACCCAAGGGTAGGATGACCATCGTCAATGAATCCCTCCTTTGGTGTATTCCTAGAAAACTCCTAAGACCCAACACTCATGTCAACATCCGATGTATTCCCCTATAGGCTGTCGAGTGAATCCCTCCTCTGGTCTTCGCCTTTAAAGGTCCCCGAGAGCAACTAAATGCCCATCTGCTTGTCTAAGGGCATCTAACGACCAAAAACTTTCTCTAGCTTGCTCTCGAGCCCATGGCCTTCCATGAAGAGAGCACCAAAGTCATGAGAGGTCGCATTGTTCAGCATTGCTACCAAGGCTATCCAACGAGGATGAGTTTTCATGTGCTTATTACCTTGTTTAAGAATCATCACCCTTTACCAAGCGAGCCGTTACTCCCATCCTGGCTTGTAGGCTATCCACGAGGACGAATTACTAAGAATTCATTTTCTTTTCGAGGAATGCCCAGACTATATAATAAGGATGAGTTTTCATGTGCTCATTACATTGTTTGGGGACCACTGCCCTTTGCTGCCCAAGACCACATGAGCCGTCGCTTCCCTCCTGGCTAATAGGCTATCCATGAGGCTGAATTACCGAGAATTCACTTCATTGTCAGGGAAAGCCTAGGCTATCCAACAAGGATGATTTTTCATTTGCTCAATATCTTGTTAGGGGACCGCCGCCCTTCGTCGCCCAGGACCCCATGAGCCGTCGCTCCCATCCTGGCCGACAGGCTATCCACGAGGATGAATTACTGCGATTCATTTCATTATCGGGGATTGCCTAGGCTATCCAATAAGGATGAGTTTTCATATGATCATTACTTTTTCTACGGACCACCGCCCTTCGCCATCTAGGACCGCATGAGCCGACAGGTTATCCACGAAGATGAATTATCGAGAATTTATTTCCTTGTCGGAGACTGCTAGGCTATCCAGCAAATTTGAATCACCATGCATTCGTTTCTTTGTTTGGGGATTGCCCCATGCCTCGAGGGCCTGGGTATGACATCTCTCCTTTGTGCACCGGGGTGCATCAGCGATTGGATACGTGACCATGACGGCCCGTACCCCTCGTCCATGATGCCACTCATCCTTCGAACAAAGATGGGAAACTGTTGTCTATACCAGCACTACCCCCGAGTGATGCCAAAGTCCGACATTGATAGTGTGCCCATGTAAAAATTAGCCAGGCCAGCCTCCACTTACAACATGTCACCCAAGGGAACTTTCAAATAGCTCAACGATTAGGTTCAAACTGGAACCACCTTCCATTAAAGCAACATGTAGATAAGTTCAATTTTAACAATTTCTATCTGCTAAGTTCTTATGATCGATGATGCCAATCACCCATCTCACCATTATCACTCCATCATATAAGACAGCTCTAGCCAGCCATGCACCTCAGTCGAGCCGGGCCCTGTAGTCCTCTAAGAAACAGGCGACGTGTCACCCTGAAGAACCCATGAGCCGTTTGAACCAGGGCACATCCACTAATGCATACGACCGCTTGTCACCCGAGAGAACCTATAAGAAAGCATGAACCCACACTCAAAGCCTGTGCCACCTACCATTCGACGCTTAGTTGGCACTCGGCTCGTATGAGCGAACAACCGGTTCAGCCCATCGTAAGACGGTTGTGCTACTTAGCACACTTTAAACAAAGTTTTTATTGAAAATAATATAGGAACGGCTCAGGCAGTATGTTACCCAGGATAACCTTTAAGCTCACCAACGTTTAGGACCGCCCATCGACAAGGCAACACAGTGAGGCTCCGCTACCGCACACCGGTCACAGCACATAACAAGTACCCAGGCGGCATGGTCAACACTCGCTCTTGAGTCCCTCAACTTGCCCGAGCAGGCAATTGAAGAAATTCGGTTAGACCAACGCAAATGACTGCTAGCTATTCAAGGTACACTACCCTACAAGTTGAAAGCAAGAACAAACTACTACAGCTCATTTCTCAAACAAAAAGTTTGCAATAAAGAATTTTTTTATTCAGTTCAATAGTGTGTAAGGGAATAATGCCTGCCCCACTAGGCTTACAATAGTTTTCAGTTTCTAACTAGTTAAAAAGAAGAAGAAAATACCAGAGAAGAAACATGACAACAGCTATTCCAGGGCAGGCCAGCCAACACTCTTATCACCGTCCAAAAAGCGCCTGTTAGGGGAAATGATCAAGAATTTGTTGAAGGAGTGTGATACCACCACCAATGCCTTCAACATCAAATCTCATAAGAGACCGCGAAGAGCTCCCAGGAAATTTTTCTAAGGAGTAGACCAAGACCTTAACGATGACATTCAAATCAGAGGCATCAACCTATTCCTTCCAAAGGGGCATAGAAGCATCCAAACTAACCTAAGGTCGGGAAAATAGGAGCATCAAAGCAATGACGCCTCCTAGCCTCGCCTAGGTTCATAGCTCGAGACAATCGTTTGATCAATGTCAAAACTTTGGCCAGGGGACTCGGGTCCCAACCAAGGGCAAGATCCATCTCAAGCAGTCGAAATCTAATAGCAATCGTCCGATCTGCAATCGACTGATATAGTTCAGTACTCAAGCAAGTTACCTCCTTTCTAAAACCAACTAAATCCAAGAAAAATTTCAAACAAGTTTGAAAAAAAGCCAAATGCTTAAGAGCAATGAGAAAGGAAGAGGAAGGCAAAGCTAACTGTTTTTTACCAAGAGAAAACCATGTACAGTTTAAATCTACAGAAGAAATTACATGGCCAAAGTTCCATGGGATTGGAGTGGAAAGGGATGGGAGTATTTATAGGCCTCTCCCTTCAATCGCAACCTCTATAACCAAAAAGGCAAAAGAAATCTCGACTGTTCAAATATGATAAATGACTTGTCACACCATGCACGTAGGTAAAACGACACATTTCTACCGCATTTCAAGAAGCACAACCATCACGACTAATGATGCAAGGCCTAGTGGATAGTGCATTAATTGCATAGCAGAACCATCAATCGATGGAGTTTCCTAGATTTTAACAGCCCGCGCTCGCTCACAAGCATGGGCTTTGGGGCAAAATGTTGCTCAAATTTTTTGTAGATAAGAAGATAGGCTAATCAAGGTTCCTTAGTTTAATCCACTTCGGTCAGGTTCAGCTTGGGCCTAAGCCTACCCTACCAAAAGCTACTCGAGAATTAGAAATATACTAGCAAGTCTCCCTTGACTGCCATCCCAAGTGGGCCCCTGTCAGCCCATTCTTTCCATGGCACTTTAGGTCGTCCCCATGGCCAATTCACCCCGAAGCAATAACAACAACCAATTCATTAAAAAAAGAAAGCCATCTGCACTACTCGACTTGGCCCCCATCGTCCGACCCCCTCTTATAATCAGTTAGATCCCGAACAACCCATCTCCTCGAGCACCGCCCTCGACCTGTCCGTCGATCAAGCATCTCTATGTTGCATTAAGCATGGCCTATTACTAATCCAGCTTGGATGTAGCCCACGCAAGCAATCCTACAATTGGTTCTTTGTACCATTTTGAGTAGTGCAGCCAGACCTGCCCATATCGGCCTGCTCCTTTAACACTACCCTTGGCAGTTACCCACCTCTTTCCATATCCTTGGAAAAAGAGTGGCTTGCCTGGTCTGCTTCGCCATATCAACATGCAAGCAATGCCGATAAAAAATTACAACCAAGTGTGCTCTCTTCTAACACATAACATATTGTGCGACATGTTGCCACTATGCATGAACATTACCTAAACACTAAGAGTTGGACATTTATCTTACAGGTTTATTCCTATTGATGTTAACCTCAGCCATTGATTTCCTTCACTTTATCGGCCATCTCTCATCAAACCTATTTAATCAAATCTACGGCGCATCGCCTTTCCAGTTGGTTTTATGATATCATCTCAGCCGCCCCAGCATTAGCTTCAACCACTATAAATACCTCATGTGTGGAAACTTCAAGAGATTTGTCGCCATCCATCAAGGGTTGACTATTCAAAAGGTTGGTTGCTATCTGCCAAAGGTCAAATATTCAAAAAGTTGGTCACCACCCACCATGGGTTGACTATCAAAGGTGAAGGTCCACCCGTTAAGGGTCGACTATTCAAAGGACCCATCAGCCACTCACGATCCCGCATCCTCAGCTTAGCATCAAGTAGTAGGTTCTCAAAGCCGCTCACCGTTTATAGTTCTATGCTCAACAAGCCCTCAAGATTAGCAATAACATTAGTCTTAAGCCGCCCATTTTATCTTGTTGTATCTCTTGTAATCTACTGTAATTGTAAGAGAATCGTATAATAAGAAGAATTCACAATGGACGTTGATAGCTCTGTCCAACCCCTCTATATCTTATGTTATTTACCTATTAGATGCTCATTTTAGCTCTTAGATCAGACGATTAGCAAGTGATTTTTGTTTTTATGCCTATTTCTGAGGTTGACAACAAATACAGTCAACAACTAGTATATACCAAAAATTACTTTAGATACATTATTTATTTTACAAAATCACTCATCTTTTAATCTTCATTATGTTCCCTCTTTCAAATTTAAAACTCGTTTATACAAAAATAGAAATTCCCTGCACTAAATTAAGATAAAATTCAATAAAATGAACTTTGATTTTTGACACCACTATTGTAGCATCATTAATTTTTTATTGAAAAAATATCAAATGTCGAAAAATCACTATTGTTTTAGTAAAAAGGTTAAATACTTTCAAATCGCTGCATTCAGTTATGAAAGCTGTTCCAACTGATATTTTAGGTTTAATTATAAAACATTTCATTTACTTCGTTACCATGTATAGATTTCAAAAAGTTTTGTTAATTAAGGTTTTATTTGATGAGTATAGGAAGAAGATTATAAATGCAATGAAGAATGAGGGTAATTTAATAATATATTTTCTTAAAAGGATAATGGTGTATGTTAGATGATTTTTGGTGTTGAATAGAATTTGCCAAGAAAAATCATATTGTGTTGGTAAGTTTGATATTATTTGTCTTCAGTTATTTAATTTGATTTCATTTTTTTCCTCAATATTATTTCATGGTCGCAGCCATTTGCATATGTATTAGCTACTTAAAAAATTAAATTTATTGGTAATTTTGATTTTGTTTTTCTTCGATTGTCTAATTTTGAATTCACTTTTGTCTTCATTACTATCTCATAGCAGCAACTATTTACAAATGTATTGCAATATAGATGGACTATTATTAATACTCAATTCTTCTAACTATGTAACTTGTCTACCGGGTAAATTACAACGTATATAATTTTTAATATATTTAAGTGTGATTTATTATATTCCATTTTTTGAATTTTGATGTTTATTAATGTTTGATTAAAGGGAAAAATCATTAGTATTTTTGTTTTTAGTCTATTTTAACGACAAGAGGATTAATACTATAAGTTAATCTTTTATATTTATTTTTTATAATTCATGGATATTAATTTGTCTAAGTCAATCCCACTTCATTATATTTCAAACCATCTCAGTAAAATATAAAATATAAAACTTAAAACAATAACACGAATTTAGAAATTGGATTACATTCATCAAGGAAGACGGGTGCATTAAAATTTTGCAAGTTGGGAAGAGAAAACGATAAGGTTTCATAATTTCCTACACATCGATGGGGTCGTTAAAAAAAATTACAAGGATAATGATCGAACAGGTCTTTTGGTTGATGATTATTATGATCATTCTTCAAATTTCATGAAAGTTTTTGGATCTAAACCACAAGTTTTAAAATTTAGGCTAAAGGACAAACATTCTCCAACTTTAGATCTCCTCTTAAATCTTGTCTAAACATTATATCAATCATCTTGCCTCACCTCCGCATCATTGCACCATTGTCCACCATCACTACCGCCTCCACCATCCAAACTGCTCCACCCTGTCGTTATCTCCAATCACCAGTGACTCTAAGCACAACTAAGTATAGGGCAAATCATAATTGCACCAAATCTCACTGTCGCGTCGTTAGCCATCGTCGTCTCACCAAAATCCTGACTGACATCTTTTTCGCCACTTGGTAGCATCAACAACAAACTGAAAAAATTAGTACTAAAATAAAAATTCTAAATCGAACTAGCATTAGTTGAAAAAATATATTCTAAATTCACTTTTACAATTTAAAAAATTCTAAATTAAACTAGTGTCAGATGTGAAAAAAAATGCTAAATTAATTTTCATTATTCAAAAATGCTAAATTAAGCTAGAAATATATAAATATGATGCTATATTTTACTTCCCATAAACAAATGATAAAGTAAGCTATCATTATATAATATCATGTTATATACATTTCTAGGATTCATAAAATGCTAGTTATAACTACCATTTGAAAATTTAATGTTATATTAATTTTTACATTACAACAAATGCAAAATATATCTAGCATTTAACTATTATTTCTAAAAAAATAATTACCACCAGATGTTATCGCCTCCTTCTCCACCACCACTGACTTTGAAATTCCAGGAAACCATGTAACACCACCATTATCACCTTCGTTGATGTTATACACATTGTTATAGTTAAAATGCTAAATTAAACTAGCAATGTATGTACATAACGCTACACTCCTTTTTGTAATTCAAACAATGCTAGCTCTATTTAGCATTTTTTGGATGTCGATTCAAAAGTTCAAAAGGTTACCACCACCACCGCCATCGATGTTGATATTGCAGTAAACAATGCTACAATCCAGCAACCACCACTACCACGTCCCTTCAAGCCACCACAGCCATGTCGCCTCACATGCCACCTCCATTGGTCATAGCCACAATTAGAGTTATTATGGTAATGATAACTATCACTAATATGAGAAAATCGTTGTCGTACTAATAATATTAGTAAGTAAAAAATGACCATCAATACTTTACCGTTATAGCTCGTAAAATATTCATTGGTATACCGATAAACTAGCATACCTTTAATTGGTAACGGTAAATTTACTAATACGTAAAGCAAGTAAAATTTTATTACATTAATATTTTGATAATGTAAAAAAAGTAATTATTTTGTTATTGATTCTATCTACCTTAATGTTTATATAAACATTTTGACTTATTTCAATTGACGTAAGAAAAATTCTTGATTCATAAAAATTTATTTATACCAATGTGATATAATAATTTTGTTAATAGTCAAAAGATTAAAATTAATATGACCAGTATATATACCATTACCACTAGCTTTAACATTTCTTTACTACTACATTTACCATTAACACTTGTAAATTTATCGTTACCATACCAATAGCACTGGTATACCGATGTAGCTCAATATTGGTTACCAACTGCTTGCTATTGGTATGGTAATGGTAAATTTACCGTTACCATGAAAGCCCTAACCAGCACACAATGCCAATGTCACTGTACAATTTGAGACGAAGGATGTTATGGCTTATGGTGGATTATTGCAAAGAGTTTGTCCATGAGCCCAAATTTGAAACCTTGTGTCCTCTAGGCCAAAGCTTTCTAAAGTATGTCTTTGAGATTATTTTCCATGTTTTCCTATATTCTAGTTAATTGATTATTATTCACAAAATACCTTTTTCATATAATGCAGTTTTTGAAAACAATTATAAGGAAGATAATATATGATAGGTATCAGAAAGATATTTATTTCTATACAGTTTATGGTAACTCTTTCATGTAAGTATATACTATTTAAGTTTACACAATTTTTTGCGTAACAATATGGAAAATGAATATTTATTACAAAGGAGAATAATTTTGTAACAACCCACCTTTTTGACCACCGAATCCAATGCTCGAACTGACCCCAACACCTGTGAAACGAAAAGACGAGTCGTTGGGGTGAAATAAAATATAGATAAAGTCACAATCACAAGTAGATACCAGATATAATTCTAACTAAAACTATCTACTTTCAGAATCTCACAACGGAATGAATTAAATATAATACATAGTAAATAACATAATCACATCACCATAACATATCTAAAATGTTATATACAACACTTAACTTCATCACATCCAATATACATGAATGAACCACTGTCTTTGTTACCATGTCATATCCAAACTCCATAACCTGAGTGTGTGTGTATATAAAGGGGGAGAAATAGGAGTGGGTCAGACGTAAGTCTGGTGAGTGAACCATGCTCTATTCTACATATACTAAAATAATAATATTATAACATGATATGAGTCTATCGTCCGGCCATCCCACGTTCCATCACCACACCATAATTGACTGTCATATATATCTAACTTTATCGCATCATATTTATGCAGACTCAAACCCTGGACTAGCCTCATGCCCTACATGATGCCTATCATCCACCATCATGCAAATTGTATATAGGACTCACGCCTGGACTAGCCTCATGCCCTATAGGTCGCCTGTTGTTCCCACCTTAAAACTAACCGGACTCATGCCCTAGACTAGCCTCATGCCCTACAGGGTCGCTTTTCATCCGCCTCCACACTGGTATGCACGAAGCCTTCAGAGGAGCGTACTACCTGGACATCCAACCGTGTCACGGGTCATCATTTGTATCTATGTATATATTCTGGGGAGTCTAACCCGTATCCCAGTATCGTTCCCGTCCGCATTCACCATCGTATCATATGTCTACTTCATAATGTATACCATATATCATAGTACTTAGCAACCAAAATCAAGTCATATATTCATTTACTTCTTGTCCTATGGACATAAATTCTGACAGGTTGAACATCGGCCATAAGGCCCATACAAACATAAATAATCGATCCGACTCCCGTTTTCTCTTGCGTTATGGAAGGAAAACTAACAAGTGAAGATATAAACGATGGTGACATGAAGTAAATGAACATATGACTTGATTTTGGGTGCTTTTGAAGTGGGATGTGATAAGTACTATGATATATAGTATACGTTATGAAGCAGACATATGATACATTGTTGAATGCAAACAGGAAGGAAATTAGGACGTGACGCCCCAGAATATATACATAGATACAAATAAGGACTTATGACACGGTTAAATATCTAAGCAGTACGCTCCACTGAAGGCTTCGTGCGTACCAGTGTGAAGGTGGATGTTAAGCGACCCTATAGGGCATGAGGTTAGCCCAGGGTGTGAGTCCGGTTAGTTTTAGGGCGGGGACAACTGGCAACCTGTAGGGCATGAGGCTAGTCTAGGCGTGAGTCCTATATAAAATTTATGTGACAGCGAATGATAGGCATCCTGTAGGGCATAAGGCTAGTCTAGAGTGTGAGTCTGTGTAAATTCGATGCGATATTGCTAGATATATATGACAGCCAATTATGATGTGGCGAAGGAACGTGCAATGGCTGGATTATAGACTCGTATCATGTTATAATATTACTTTTGTAGTATATGTAGAATAGAGCATGATTCACTCACCAGACTTATGTCTGACGCACTCCTATTTTTCCCTTTTATATATATACTCAGGTTATGGAGTTTGGAGACGTCATGGTATTAGAGTGGTTCATTTGAGTATATTGGATTTGATGACGTTAAGTGTTATTATGAATTTTAAACAAGGCGATGTTAGTTAAAAATATATTTAAATAATATATTTGAGTAGTACACTTCAGCCTTTAATTTTCTATATAATAGTCAACTGATAAAGATAGTTTTATTTATTTATTTAGATGAATTACCCTTAGTTCATTCTACATTTCTGGACTATAGGTTAAAAATGGTCATTGAACATCAATCTAAACATTAAGATATGGGAAAGAGGTAAGCTTCATCATTAATTATAATTTTTAAAAGACCAAAAAACTAAGTAAATAAAAACATTTGATATAATTATTTACAAAAACATGTAGATATTAGTTCTTATATGCCAGTTACAACTGTTTATTTTATGGTTGTAAGTAAACGATTGAATATTGCTAAGATTATTACAGTTTGGTATTTAGGCAACCATCATTAAATTTTATATCAATAATTAGAGGCATATTTATGTGATGCATTGTTTTAAAAATTATGAGGGTGACTGGGTTAACCCTAGGGAAAGGTGAGCAAAATGTTCGTCTAGGGCAACAATCTACAATTTTATGCCTAAACTATATTTTGGATGATTTTTTCTAAACAAATACTCACAATAATTTTATAGTTGAGATTTAGTGTGATGGTTGGTTTTTCAACTTTGATGTAAAAACACCCGAGTTCAATTCTTGCTTGCTTTAAAGTTAAACGTTTTGCATTTTAGTTTTTGCTTTCTTAAATTTGACTAGGGTAACCTAAATGGATGGGCTGACTCTAGATGGTGACATTAACATTGTTCCATGTATACTTAAACTTTTAGGTACTATGGAATATGTGTTATTATGCGAACCCCAAGCAACTCTATTTTAAATGTGCTTCTTTTAGTTATGGTGTATATTACACCTGATACTTCGGAAAATGTGGATAATATTGTTTGGAATTAGGTTTTTTCTTTTTTGTAGCTTGATGTTTTTAGGATGCCTTTTGAAATTGTTATATCTCTTGCTTGAATTTCGAAGAAGTAATTAATATATTTTTCTTCCCTTATGTTCCATTTGATATATGCTTTAACAAACTGTAGACTTCTCGAGCAAAGAGGAATTTTGTAAGAAGGATATTTATTGAAAATTTAGTACAGTTTTTGCTGTAATTACTTCAATTGCAAGGATAGGATTTGAGGTACTTAATTCATTTATCCACTCTTTATTGATGATATTCATATTTAGTTATAAAATGATAATACTCAATTAATTTATTATATCACAATGATCGATTATTATATAAATGCCATTAACTATTAACTAAAAAAATATGAAATGAAAGTAGTAGGTTAGTTTGTTAATATACCACAAAAAGTACTTTTGATCATAGTCTCATTATCAATGTAATCATCAAAGTGCAAGGATCGAACATTTTGATGTACTTCACTTAATTTATTGTTGTTATCTTTTGACAAATATTTTACATGTACTTGGTTAATTTGTTTAAATATTATTTCCAAAAGCAGTATCCTAATTTTAAACTACACAAATTCAATTTTCAACTTTGAAACATCTTAAATCTTGCTGCGATAGATATACTTGATTGATTTTAGCTTCTTAATTTCTAAAATTTTAGGCTATATCCATATTCCTAACAGCTTAATATTGATAAAATGTCTAATCCTAATATGTTCTTACATACCTTTTTTAAAAATGTTCTTGTACACTTCCACAACTAAAAATAGGTAATCTTTTTGCAGCTATGCCGCCTTATTTTGTGTAAGATCATTAGAAGATGTGATGTGGTAGAGTGGAATAAAGGAAAATCTCTAAATATAAATTTATAATTTTGAAGCAAAACATCTAAATATGACAATTACCTAAAATGAACGACTTCAGTGGCTAATATGAGGTTGTTGAGCTATTGCAATGTATAAATGGAGTTTAATTATAATGCGCAAAAGGTGTATTGATTATCATTAATGAACTTTAGAAATATAAATGTATTTACTAGTATAACTATTCTTATAATTTTTCTACAATAAATTTAGTTGAAATCAACAATACTTCATCAGTAGGCACTGATGCAAATTTTGATTTTCTAAATGAAGATGTAGCAATGACCGTAAAAGGTATGAACTAATATTTGTCCATAGTTTAGAAATATTTAAACTGCACTGAAATTAGTTATATAAGTTTCTTGAGGTTGGTGTGAATGAGAAGACGTATCTACTTATTTGGAATGTTTTATTCTGTTTGACTACATTTTGTAACCGTTTTGTAATTCACTTGAATGAATCTTTAAGTATGATTACCTCACAAGATGTAAAAGTGTATGTATATTAAAAGCATGAACAATTACCGTTTTTATATTTAGCTTATTCAATATGACATTTTCAACGAACACTATGTACTTAGCATGAGCTCGCACTAGTAATAAAAATTGTTAAAATTTTAAAGTCATACCATTTTGTTAGATTTGGTAGCTTTAGTTTACATTACACTTTTATAATGCAAGCTACTAGAGACATTGAATTTGTTTATTTTTACAAATACATCTTAAATTATATAATTAAAATTGTTGGATATAGTGCTTTGTAAATTGGGTTAAAATGAGAAATTTTAAAAAAATTCCTTTAATTAATTTGCATAAGTTCGTATTTTTTTTCTATATGAATAATAATTTTATACTAAATCACTTTTAGTATTGTTTAATAAAAGAGTTTCGGATAAAATTTTAATATTGTAAATTTTGTATATTAAAAATTTATGTTTGTTTGTTATTGTTTAATAGTAATATATAATTATCAATTTAATTTTACTTTAATCTTATTTTTTAGTATATATATTCGTATTCATAATACAAACATTATAACTATATTAAATACAATAATCTAATCTAGAGGTAATATAATTTGTATATATGTCATAGGTATTTAACTATCCATTGTGATCTATGGTTAATAAATAGGTTTAATCTCATAGTTGAATGATGATGTCGTATATGTATATAAACTTTATATTTATATCCACATTAATCTAAACTAATAATAATAAATTATTCTGGCTACTAGTTTATTAATCGATACACACACATGATGTAATGTTATTTAAGATTATATATATATATTATTAAAATTAATAATATTATATTGTTATAGCAAATCTAATGTTATTTAATATATACACACAAACATAATATAATGTTATTTAAGATTATATATATATTAAAATTAATAATTTTATTTTATTTTAACCAATCTATAACTTTATATATATTTAATATATATATATATATATATATATTTAATATATATATATATATTATACAAATATATTTATTTATATTAGTTTTTTATAATTTAAAATTCAAAATTTAAATACTTTGAATTTTTCAAAAAATAAAAAAAATGTTTTTTAAATCTGAAATCGTGAGGGAAAATTATTTTAAATTAAAATAACCATATGCATATGTATACTTAAATTTAAACTTTTATTAAAATTCAAATTTTAAATCTTTTAGTTCTTTTCAAAAACTAAATTGTTTTTTTTAAGTTCACAATGCCATGAGTAATAAAAAGATTTTTTTGATTAAATTCACACACATATATACATATATACTTATATATATATATATATAAATTAAAATAAAAAAAATTAGTTTTTAAACCAAAGAGCAATGAAGAATTTTTATTATTCTTAAATTGAAATACAATCTAAATATGTGGAAATTAAAACGTTTGCTACACACACAAAGACACACACACAATATATATATATATATATATATATATATATATATTCATATCCACTTAAAAATTCTTAAAATCGAAATTTAACTTATTTATATACATATATATAATTTTAAAGTTTTACTTAATTATTTATTTAATTAAAGTATTTATTTAATTTTCATAGTTTTTTATTTGTGGCTGAATTAAATATAAATGATGGGAAGCATATATGAATATAAGCATGTGTATGAATAAATTTAAAAAAAGAATTTTAACTCCTGGTTGCGATCGTGCTAATCGTCGAACAACATGGTCGCTAGTTATTTTCTTCCTTGAACTCCTTATTCTATCTCCTTTGCTACAGGATGCAACTCTATCTCCTTGGTTTCGCCCACATTAGTAATGGAAGCTAGAGTTAGGGTTTGGCTCAATGGAAAGAGAGAATGAATGAGGTGGCTATTTATAAATAACTAAATCACAAATATCTAGCCCCTTTCCCTTTTGCCTTGAAGACTAAGTCTCCACCCTCCCTTGCCCATGCTTTGGTCGTCCTACTATCCGGGCTTCTGAATTTCGGGTCTAAGTGGTTTGACGGTTAAATTATTTATTTAAATGATTAATTTAAGCACGTTCATTAATTAAATCCGCTTATAACTTTTATACATTGTTTTAAATAATATTTAGGCTTCAATAAATAACTTAAGTGTCATTATAATTTAACACAACATTTGTATTTATATTTATTGTTAATTATAACATTTATAAATTAATTTTACATTGGTCAAATTCGGAAATTAACAAACAATAGGTTGTGTTGACTCTCTAGTGTGAACTCGGTCCTTGGTCAATATTTAAACAATTTAGATATTGAAGCATATACAAACTTTACTCAAGTGCAATATTGGGCACAAGTTCAATCGCTTATAGATCATTTAGGCAAAATCCAATTTCTAATCTTTATTAGGCTGTAACTAGTAACAATATTTTGTACACATTTCCTTTTCGTCAACAATGTATCACTATCATATCTTGAGTTTGGTCTAAGGTCGAAAATTCTATTGATATCCATAGTAAATTCCATAGACTACATTAAAGTCCTTGTCTCAATCTGGTAACATTCATCGATTAACCGGTTTACTTTAGTCAGAGATTTTGACTTTAAGTTGACTACCAATTACAGTGATACCAACCTTTTACAATGAAGAAGACAAATCCTCTCTTGAGTAGTGTTTTAGTTCATGTAGTTCATCTTGTACTCAACAATACGTCATCATGTCATGTGCTTGACCATAATCAAAGTATACCCTGGCCACTTAAGATTAATGGTACCTTCAAGTCTGAAGACTACTGTAAGTCATTACCAAGAGATCTTCTATTTTGACTTAGTTTTATTAACCTACAAAAGACTTTCGTTGAGTCATTCTGTGACTATTCCAAACAACCATAAGTATATAACCTCTTAGTACCCCTAATAGTCATGAGTAATTCGTATCCATCATATGCACAGGGTTTACATTAGTCTCAACAGACGTATCGATGTCTTTTTCTCAATACAACTTGACTAAGAACATTTAAGAAGCAAGTATTAAGGTATCGATTGAATACTCATGGTTTCGAACACAGTCATAACTATAATCGATAAAATACTTCTCCTAATTTTTTTACTTATACATTTTAACACATTTATTTCATTATTTGTATCTCTATATAATAACACATATATAAAATAAAATAAAACCAAAAACATACTTTATTTCAAATAAATTTATTTACAGACTTAATTTATATAACTATTTACATAATTGCATAATGACATACCCTTGACTCTATCAAAAATAACATGTTTAGTGAAGCTAAATACTATAGACTAGAAAGTGACCATGGTTTTCTTTATACTAATTTTGGTTGCTATTATTGTATGGTACATTTCTTCCAATGCAACCTATTTGTTACTACTTTAGTTCATTGCATTAATATAATGCAAGGTAAATAATTCAAAATTTATATGCTTTTGCTATGTTAACATGGATTATATCTATAAAAATGATATATTTCGGTAATGAAATGATTTAAACATACCATATGTTTAAATATTATAAATTATGCAATTTTGTTTGTTGCAATTTACCTTACAGTCTAAACAAGGCAAGTAACTTAACACATCATTATTGCATTAATTTCAAAATTTTGGATTCAAATTATGTTTTAGATTATTAGTCTGTATTTTGATAAGTTTGTGGTGATTATATTTCTGTAAAAATTAAAGGATGTAATTTACAGTACGAAAATTTACATGGAATTTTACATATTTCTAAAATAGTAAAGTTGTTTTAAAAGAGACCTACATATCATTTATGTATTCATCTAACTCATTTAGTAATTGTATAGTTTATTGTGACATACGAGTATAAAACAATGCATGGTTGGTATGGTTTACCACGATTATCAAAATCTTTTACCATTAATATGGTTTTACATATAGTAGATAGTAACTGTATGAACTAGTGAGTATGTTAAGTGGTTGATGGTTTAACCATAGTCAAATATGTTAAACAAAAATATAACCAGTACTAGAACATATTGAAACCGATTCACAACAAGTTGGGTAGAATATAATAAATATTTTTGGGCAATAAAACAGAATACCTATTGAGATACAAATTATGACATTATCCGTGACATAATAGATCTTAGTCATCTGATCTTATCTATGTCTTATATTTGATAGAATGCCACCATTTGAATTTCATCGTTTCACCAATTACATTTAAATTTGTGCCCTAATAGCCTTTCTATATTAAAAAGTGCAAATAGAGGTTTGAAATCGTAATAGGGATTCTATATTGTAGGGGTGGAAAATTTATAATTGTAATAAAAATATAGGTTGTCGAGACCATCGTAACCAATATCTAAATTCAACAATTCAATATTTCTTTGAAGTTAATTTAAAAATGTGATATAAGTAGGGTTTAAAGGATAGTTTAAGAACAATTTTAAATTAGACATAGTATATATCTTAATCGCAACAAATTATGGTTTGAATTTTTAAAAGTGAGCGTTGGTGTGTTTCTAAATATATTTAGATTAATTTTAAGTTTTATTTATTTTTTAATTTAAATGTGTATGTGTGCACATAAACCAGATTTCATTTTTATTCTTTTTCAAGGAAAGGAATTGTTTATAATATTAAGTTGGATAGAATGAGAATATTATAAGGGAATTTATAAAATATCCATTTTGGCTGAGATGACATAATTTTAAGGGAAATCTTTAGAGAAATCAAAACTTTATAAGAGGAAAATCTTCCAATCCTTGGTTATTTTTTAATATAAAACAAAGGAATTGTTAAAGGGAAAGCGGATTTGGATGAAGGGTGTAACGACCCAAAATTTCGAACACTTCATATTTAAATATATGAATTATTTAAATATTAGAATCTTGGATTAAATGTTATTAAAGTGATTTAATAACCTTGTTAATCTCCTTTTAAATCATAACTAATGATGGTAAACCTGTTTTGGAAAAATATTTAAAAAATAAATACTTTAAAGAAATATCGATAATGTGACCGAAAATTGTTTTATCGATAAACAACTTTTTACTCATCAGAAGCTATTCAAAATTTTTTTGCATACACTTATTTGCTTAGAAAATCATTAAAATGAAATAATTTTTTTTTATCATTTATGGAAATAAAGTTTTTGATGATGTCATAGGTGATGTCATAGAAGATATTTTAAAAATGAGCATTAATGGAAAGTCTTAAGTGTTAAGAAATGAAAATGAGGTGTAAAGGTAGCATGTGAGAGGGATGCTCCTTTATGACCTTTCATGGAAGGTAGAAGATGTTAATGACCTCTTGTAAAAACCTATAAATATACCTTTGTGGGTTTCATAATTTACCTAAGCTTGAAATATAATAAAAACTTGAAAATGGTGGAAGTGTATTAGCGCTAATTCACTTTGTTCTTCATTAACTTTCTCTAATTAACTCAAATCTTGTCTAAACTCTACCAAATTTTCACCAACACCTTAGAAAGCTTAGATCTAAGGTCAAAGTGGAAGAAAAGTGAAGGAGAAGAAGGGATCTTGGATGGGCTATGAGCAATGGAAGAGGAGAGGAGGCGTTGCCTTGGTTTGGAAGTGCTAAAGGTTGGATATTTAGGAGTTTGGTGATGGTAGCAAGTGTTCTTCAGTTTGGTTGTGCTTGAGCATGTGTTTAGATTAGATCTAAGTGAGTTATCTCACTATCTTGTTTGTATATATTATGTGTGTGTATGTGCTTGAAATATAAATTTAAAGTGACATTAACTAAGTAAAGTTATAAACTTTGGACCCCTCTTGCTTTTGAAAGAAAACAACATATTTATATTGTATAACATCACTTCTTCACCCTCTTAAATATGTGGCGTGGCCTTGAATTTATGTTTTAATGGTTGTTTGGATTTTTTTTGAATTGAAGTATGTTTAAAGGTGTTTGAAGCGAGAGCAGTCGCTATAAGTGCACTTCGATATCCCTTAACTTTAACTTGTGTAAAAGGAAGTTTTATGTACTTAACTTGGGATAATTTGATTTGGTTGTTATCTATACATATTTAGGTGTATTGGAAAGTAAATAAATGGTTTGGATAGTTATAGAAATTGTGAACCAAAGTTGTGAAAGTTGAAGCAGAAAGGTGGTTAAAAATACACTTTGTATATATAGCCCATTTTCGGGAAATTTTATAAATAAAGTGGAAGATATTCTTAAGGGTTTCTTTCCATGGATTTTAAATAACCTAAGGGTAGTATTTACTATATAAATTCCAAGACTTAAATCACTTGTTAAAATGGTTAACTCTAGTCACAAAGATTGTGCTTTTCAATGTTGTTTTTAACAAGGACTTTAACAGCATTTATAAATGTTTGTAGTAAGTTGCTTATGGTTTTAAGTGTTTAAAAATGATACTTAAATTTGGTTTTTTATCTAATCTCTTTAGAGATATTTTATAACCTATTTTAAAGCATTTTAAAGTTGGTTTGAAGTTTAAATATATTCTTTATAATTATATATATTTTTTCAAAGTAAGAGATTTTATAATATAAAACATGTTTTTCATCAAATTATAAATTAGTTATTTTCAAGTAATATTTTACATAGATATTTAAAACCTATTTAAAAGTATTTTTAAACTATATATACTTTTTGAAAAAGGTAATTTATTAGGCTTAACACTAAAAGCCGACATTGTAGTTTTCTCTATTTGTGAGAGTTAAGATTGATGTAGAGTAGGGATATGAGCAATAGAGCTCTAACCTACCGATTTCCCTCTTGATCGAGGAATAGTTAAGTTGGAATGTCGAAAACATGTTAATCTTGTTGTTTACTTATTTTCTTTAAAAGTAATAAATTTTTCTTAACGTTAAAAGCTGATAATAGGCTTATTTATTTGTGATAGTTAAGATTGATGTCGAGTAGGGATATGAGCAATAGAGCTCTAACCTACCGGTTTCCCTTTTGACTGAGGAACAGTTAAGTCAGGAATGTCAGAAACTTGTTAATAATGTTGTTTGTTAATCGTTTATGGAAGTCATTAGTACTATGCTTAAAACTAAAAGCCAACATGGTAGATTTTTCTATTTGTTAGATTCAAAAATGAAGTGTCTAGGCAAAGCTTTAATATGCAACCAGTGCTCTAACTTACCTAGCTTGACCCTTGGATGAGGAATAGTTAAGTTGGAATATCGAAAATGAGTTAAGTATACGAACTATGATTTCTATAAGCGATCGGTTTTAACAAGATAGTCGCTTACTCGACTATCGAACTTAACTAAACATTATCTTAATCTTTAAAAGAATGTTTTTAAAGATAATACAAGTATGAAATGGTTTTGGGCATGTTGTGACAATGTGTTAATAACATTTGTCTTTAACCCTTTTTGATTATACTTATGAATGTAGATAGATCTTTAAAAGAATATTTTAAAGATAAGTATAAGTGAAATGGTTTTGGATTTATAGTGATAGTGTTTAAGTAACATTAGTCTTAAACCTTTTTAAATGGATTTGTGAAAGTACTTAGAGCCTTAAAAAGGATATTTTGAAGGAAATTATAAGTAAGGAATCTTTTGAAAAAAATAGAAAAATCAAAGGTTTAAAGTAAGAAATCTTGTTAATGATTTGTGAATATACTTATACCATTTGAGATAAGTATATGAATACTTTTTTAATTAAAAAGAGTACAAATGAATAGTAGAAATTCATAAATAAAGGTTTATTAAATAAAAGAGGTTTTACTAATAAAAGAGATTTTAAATTAATAAAATATTAGTTAAACTAAAAGGGGATTAGAAGTCGCTTATGTGACTTAATCCTACTTTGTATGACTTGATCGTGCTTTGCAAATTTACTCGTTTATGGAAAACTCATTACTTAGCCTTAAAAGCCGATGAAGTATGCTTCCCTATCTGTAGCAGTTAAGATAAATGTTCCAGTAGGGATATGAGCAATAGACCTCTAACCTACTGGCTTCACTCTTGATGGAGGGACAGTGTGAGATGAAAATATCGAAAATGTGATAAGTATACGAGACTTGGTTTCCATATGCAACCGTTCTCATTATTATTAAATGACCAAATTCATCGATTCAGTCTTAAGAAGACTGGGATCGGTAAGTGTTTTACTTATTGAAAACCACTTCAAGACTGAGATACGTGTTCTACCTTTTGAAAATAGATATGTTCAAGATGCTGGAATTCATGTGTGGTTTCGAGATCTGTTCGAAATGTGGGAATCCAGTTAGGGGTTCGTGTTCTATTCGAGTGATGAAGACTCATGTGAAAGATGCCAAACATAACCTCGACATCGGAAATGGCTAAAGGTAGTGTAGGATGCACAATCTGGGGTTTTGCAATCCCGCGACAGGGTATTATCAACTCCATATGTAGAGTATGCTTATCGATATGTTGGTACCTGGAGTTGATGATATTTGATTCCACATGGTTCATGTTTATGTTCGAGCGTGGGCCTTTATTTACCTTATGGTATATTTTATCTAGAGATATACGATGCTTGAAATGTGTTCTCTGATCCTTGTGCATGGAAATTGGATTTCGGCTTGACCGAATGAATCTCCGTGGAAAATCCATTATGCGAACATTCCTTATCGGTTTTGATTGTACCCTCTAATATGCTGCCGAATGTAATGAATATAACCATTCTGCTATGTTATATATTTATATTCTACACCCTAGACAATATCTATTATATCACCTTATGTACTTACTAGATGGTGGTCCTTTTAAAGGGATAACTGTTATGGAATTCCATGCGGTCTTAAAAGTACTATAATATGTTGATCACATATTTCTTGAGTTTCTCATACCCGACTTAGTTCTGACATTTGTTTTTGCTTCTTTAAATTCCTCACGTACTCTTTCGAGTAGTTTGAGAAAGACAGGTTTTCGTTGATGTTCTTTAGAACTCGAGGAGACGAGCTGGATGTTTCACTTACCATAGTATTCTTATTTCCGCTGCATTACTACATTATACATATCAGCATTTGGGAGGACAGGCAGTTTTAACTGTCTAGGTTGATGATAGTACTTAGGTTTTGTAACTCCGAAATTTGTGTATTGGAGTAACCCTTTGTACCATTCTTTTGATATTATATATTACCATTCTGCTAGTGAGATTCTAATATCATGTCCTCTTCTTTATTGTTTTATTTCCTTTTCTTTTTATGTTACCTTAACAATTTGTCATTCCGGCACTTGGATGCTCGGCATGTGAATACCATGGATGTATTAGTGTCGACATTCGGGGGTCAAAAAGTCAAGTCGTTACAAAGGGGATTGGAACAAAGAAACATTTTCATGTTTAATTATTTTGATAATGAGATAACCAAATGAATATGTTCCCTTAAAAAATCAAATTGAAATGTCTATATTACTATCAATCTTCTTTGAGAACCAAATAATTTTAAGATCATAGAGGATAATACAATTAAATCTCCATCTCAATCTGTGTGTATACTTGATCTCTTCCATATATACGCACATGCACACGTGCACACATCCCTGTATATACGCAAACACGTGAGAGAGGAAGAGAGATAAATTAGGTCTCCTATCATATTAATACCCCTCCTATCCCACTCTACTAGTTTTTGCAAAACAATGCCATAGTAAAGTGATTTTTTAGATATGTTATGTTCTTCAGCAAGATCATTTATGCAAAATTGTTTCAAAACTTTTAATTTCTTTAAAAATGAAAGAAAATATGAACCATTAAAAATATTTATTTTAATCATCGATTTGAAATGGTTAGAAATTTACAACGATTTCAAATATTACATAGATGAACTTTTTAATGAACCTAACATATCTATATAAGTTCATTTCAATCCTCTCCATTTTTGCACAAAAATATAGAAGGTGTGTTTGATGGGGACACATAAGAGGGGGACAATCTCTTATGTGTCCCTACAAAATCATCCTCCATCATTTTTTGAAAATGTCTAATATTAAAATGATTTTTTTTAAATATGTTGAGTTCGTTAGCAAGATCATTAATGAAAAAATTGAAATCATTCTAAGACGTTAATCCCTTTTAAAGTTATGGTAACACCTCATCGAACACTCCAAAATTTAAATTGCATTTATCATACAAATGCATAATAATATCATGTAGAAAATTTAATGTTACCGAGTATCTCCATGCAAATAAACTCCAACTAAAACGCCATAGCAACATTGTTTCGTGCTTACATGCCAAGGAGTTACCATAAAAAAGTACGCTTTGATTTATTAAAATAACATGGCATGCGTAGGCCAACATCATACACTAAGCACAAAAGTCTCCATGCAAGACCCCATCTGTTTGTATCCAAATAAACCATATTTTGTAGTTACACTCACGTATTTGACAAGTTTATGGTCAAGCTAAGCTTACACTGACCATTTAACTCTCAATCACCTTTTATATACCCAAAGGATGGATTTTTGTCACCAATCTAGATCAATTTGTTTACATAAAGGGATCCTCCCACCAAACCTCACTAATCACCTATCTTTATGATTACCCATTCTACACCATGCACAATCAACACTAACCATTTCTGCTTTAATGCATAATCTACTGTTACATCCCCATTCCAAAATCCAAAAATGAATGCCGATGATGGTGAAGTCATCAACAGAAATATTTTCAAGCGACAAACGAGATTTTTTCCCAACAAAATTAAGCAAACATAATAGCTGAATAAAATTTCCATTACACAAAATTGCCTTTACATTTTAATATCTTGTTATGTACTGATGCAGGAGTAAATATAATACGAAGATAAATTATAGTGTTGTGACTGAAATTTGAAGATGCTGAAACAAACACTTAACCAACTATATGGCCTAGTTCTACAATAGCTAAATTCAAAATAAAACTTTATTATTTACTATGCCTAATGTTTCTATTGAAAAATGGGGTGTCTATAACATAATGCGGAATGGATCTTAAGGCTATTTGAACACTAGAGGAGGTGAACTGTATATTTTAATTATTTAGAACTAACTTATGACTTTAAAACTATATCTAATCAAATTGCAAATAGAAAACCAATAATCATAGAATAAGTAAATGGTAAAGTAAAACGCAGTAAAGTAAATAACACCCATATTTTTATACTTGTTTGGATTGACCAATCCTACAGCCAGTCCTACACTACACCGCGTAGAATTTCACTATAATCGCTTGCTATCCACGGATGGCAAGAATACCTTTACAATCTTGATTTCACGGGCTACAAGATACACCCTCTTGATTTCACGGGCTACAAGATACACCTCTCCTTTTCAAAAACAATAATACAGTATGGCAAGTAGTCGTATCTTCAATACAGATTCTTGCAGATTTAGTACAATGATCCTATAGACCTCCAATGACAATATATTTTTGAATTCTTTGAGGAATAGGATGAAATCAGAGAGAGAATGATATGAATTCAAGTAGAAACTCTATGATATTATGTGGTTTGCAAATCCTTGAAGAATCAGAGTGAAATGGTATGGAATTTGCAAAGAGAATGCAATGGATTTCGTTTGCAAAAGTATGGAAGAGAAAGTGTATAAGAATGAAGAGAAAATTGATTATAAAATTCGTTTTTCAGAGCCTTTATATAGTAGTTGAAGATAGATTTTGGGAAAATCCCTTGATTTAAAATTTAAAAAACTGACCAATGGAAAATATGTCGACATACTTGATCCCCATATGTCGACATATAGACATTTTCCAAAGAGAACAACAACACATCAGCAACACCAATAATTATTGCGAATTTCAGATTTCAAAAGTACCTCTTTTTTGTGGATTTTTGTGATTCGGTTGAGGTCAATGGTTGAGATCTTCAAATATAATTGCCATAGGGTCTTTAACAAGGAATTCTAAGACTCAACCAACTACTCATCACTTCAAACACTTCTGTCCTTTCAGCATTCTTCTTCAATCATTTTTGTTCTTCCAAAGCTCTGATTAACCTTCTTATATAATCCATATTCTTCCATTGAGTTCTTGTTTATCTCTGTAAATGTCTCCAGAATATATTTGAAATAACTACGCAATTCGAAGATATGTTAGTAGTAATATTTATATGGTTGTTGTCATAAAAATTAATATATAGGTATTAACAATCTCTCACTTTTTGAAGATGACAATATAAATATTTAAGAGATAAAATATCAGGAGCAAAGTTTGCTAGATTGGTGATTGGAGCATATTAGGAGCAAAGTTCGTCGGAATCGCAAGAAACTTAGAGGATAGGCTCTGGAGCATGCAAGGAAGACGCCTTGAAAATTTCACGATGATTGGAGAAAAGTATTTGGATCGGTACTGATCCGAATTTTGTGCACCAATCAACGTGAGATCCGGGGGATGGTAGAGCAGGGGTTCCAGTGATGCTCTATGAAGTTGGATCGGAGGATAGGCCAAGTGTTGAAGATATGATGGATCATCTATGTTGGATCGGCTATGAAGCATAGATGGAAGGACCAAGAGGCTAAGAAGGAAAGCAAGGAGTCTATGGCACCTAGAGGAAGCGTACTAGAGGCTAGAAGTGAGATGGAGCCAAAATTGGCCAAGTATTCGGATTGGTACCGATCCGATCCAAATTATTGGCTCCAATTGATTTGAGATCCGAGGTGGTGACTCTATAGTTGTAGTGGATCATGTTGGAAGTTGTGGCTCGCTGATTGCTTCTACGGTTTAGTAGCTATGGCATGATGAAGATTTAGCTCTTCGATCCGACACTCAGATAGGAGTGGGATTAAAGGAGTAGATTGACAGCTCGGGATGGAACGAGGCTGTAAGATAATGGACTAGGATAAGTAGTAGGCTGGCGCCCGAAAATGGATTGGAGTTGTGGAAAGCTATGAAGATTTGGTAGTGCCAAGAACCATTGATGACTCAGAGTGTTCTGGTTGTGTTCAAGCAGGGATACAATATCCAGGTCACCCGAGGGCTGGTAGCACCAGTCGTGTATCCTGGACCGCTTCGAGAGGGTCTAGTGTCAGGTGGTACAAAGGTACCATAAGAGACAACCATGTAGGGTTTCAGACCTGAAAGTACGGGGGAACACAATCGAGAACCGGGATTTCCATTAGTCTCTGGCAAAGCAAGGATGAGGCCATACGCGTTATCATATATTCAAGGCTTTAGAAGATGATATCTAGATTTTGGATTTTATGGTTGCTATGATTGCTATGTCTGATTTTGGGTATGCTATCATCTTTAGGAATGATGGAGAAGGGGTTGGGAATAGGGCCAATGGGGGAGGCTGCTAGATTCTTCTATCTTGTTCCGTTATAGTATCCTATTGTCATTTATTTTGAGTGGCATATTATATCTTATTATTATGTGCTAACTCTTTGGTTGCAGCGACAGGTTTGGTATGGTTTTGTGTACCTGCCTAGTACTATATTTTCCTGTATAGCTTTTGATAGTCATTTACTACTCACACCAGACTGTTGTCTGACCTAAGGTTTTATGTTTCTTCTTATCATCTTGGGTACTCTTAAATGGGTAGTCTAGATTATAGGTTTTGAGTCGCAGTTGCTGTACGAAGATGAGCTTGGAGGAGCTATGGTGTATTACTCTATATTTCTAGTTTCTAATGTTTGTTGTTATATGCTTTGAGGGATGTAGTGAGGAAATGTTGTACTGAG
This sequence comes from Allium fistulosum, assembly GCA_030737815.1. NCBI lineage: Eukaryota > Viridiplantae > Streptophyta > Magnoliopsida > Asparagales > Amaryllidaceae > Allium > Allium fistulosum. The sequence continues at coordinate 1,138,801,403 of CM060904.1, forward strand.
ATATTATGACATTTGTACCATAACTCATGATGTTCTAGTAGATTTGTTATCTTTTATTTGTTATGGCTTACTATATTTTTGTTGTATATTTTCTATATTATATTTTTTTCCATGCGCTGTGAAATATGCAATGGGTTTTCTACTTTAAATTTTCAACCTTGATGATCGTAACATATCTGCCTGGCACGTTTACAGTGCCCTTTTAGGTTATTTGGTGCAGGCATTATGGGGAGGTCGTCACAGAGATATATATAAATGTATATAAATAAAACTCATGAGGGGAATCAATATCAATATAAAGCATGAAATAAACTTATCAAGTAAAATAATTAAATTTAGATGAGTTTTAGAATTACCGACATTGCCAATGCATATAACATATCCTTTTGATATTTACCCAAAGTTCAATGGATTTCTTCTCATATGCTTTAAATATCCGCTATCCAGTATCCATTGTTTAGTACCTGAAATTTTTTAAATGTGGGCACTGGTACACTTTTTATTTTGGGTCGATGGGGTAAAGTTTTGGAAAGCCAAACTCACGAAGGGTTTGAATGCCCTTTAAAAATATAATCATTGGATAAATGAACTTTATTAATAAAATAATCAATATATTTTTCTTTTTTAATATTATCTAACTTTGTAGGAACCTACAAATTAATGAATATATTTGGGGGTTTTAACTTCAATTTCCTAGGTTTTGGTTTGAACTTGGTAGCCTTAAAAAAAAAAAAATTTGAGTTTTTTTTATTTAAGCTTAGGAGTGTTTCCAAGTTCATGTTTATTCCTAGTGGGTTTAGATCCAGATAATAAATTTTCTAGATTATTCTTCCGTTTGTTAAATTTATCTACATCAGTTTTCATTTTATCAAAATCCTTATTGCAGTTAAGCATAACATTATCTAGAGATGTTATTTTGTTATTTTTATCAATGATATCTGATTTCATTGAAAAAATTTCTGATCTTAATGGTTCATTTTCACTTTTAAGTTTTTGAAAACTTTCAAGTTTTGAACCATCATTAAGTCCATTAAGTCTTTCAATTTCATCTTCTAGACATTGTTTTTCTTTGGTTAACATTTCATTAAACATTTTTAATATATCTATCTCTGCTAAACTATTCTTGTACTCTTTCCTAAGAGTTTTGTAACAACCCGCATATTTTACGATTGTATATTTAAATGTTTTGTTTAAATATAGAATCGTTAATCGGATTAAAGTCCAAAAATCTACTTTTTTGCAAACAGTCGAATTAGGACTCGAGACCACCTCCATTGAGTCCAAAATGGCGTTTATAACTTTTTTGAGTATAAACATCGATATGTTTAGAGTTGAGTAAAAATTATGACTTTTTCACTTTGGGTTTGGGTTTGGGTTTCGGCCCATCAACCTCCTAATAACCTAACCCTTCATCCAACTCCTCTTCACTCATTCTATTATTTTCCTAACTCTCAAGCTTTAGAAAAATGGGGGAAGAGAAGAGGAATTAGAAATTCCTAAGCCCTAGATTCATTTGCAAACTCAGGTTCTAGCTCCAACATCAAAGATAAGCTTAGGTAAGCTCCCTCTTCATCTTCTCCATCTCTTCTCCTCTTCAATTTCAGAAATTTCCTAAACCCTAAATTAGGAAATGTTTTTCTATTTGAGCTTAGATTGAAGCTCCTTGGGTTAACATTGAAGAGTGATTGTTCTTGCCTCGCTCTATAGCTTCTCTCTTGTGTTTTTAGGTTTAAAGGTGAGTTTTGAACTCACATCTACTTCTCTTGATATCATTGATGTTAGGTACGAATTCCTAACACTTATTCATGTTCATTTGCTTTTGATTTGAATTGATTTGGTGAACATTTCAATTTTTGGTGTTTCGAAGTCAAAAACTCTAAAAATCATAGCTTTGATGTTTGATCATGCCTTTGGTGGTGTATTGAAGAGCCAATAGGGCTGTGTTGTCGATTGGCATAAACCCCTACTTCCCATTGCTCGTCCGATCGCGAATTGAGAGAGAGTTTGCTCTTCATCTGGATAGGCTGAAAAACAGTTCCAGTGCCAGTCAGTCGACTGGCCATTGCAGTCAGTCGACTGGCTATAGAAATCGAGAGTTTCTGGGACTGTCTGTAGAAACTGGAAGTCTCTGTTTTCTGCAGTCAGTCGACTGGCCTCTGCAATCAGTCGACTGACTGCAGGAACTGAAACTTTCGAGTTTCTGGATTAGTCGACTAGCCTCTGCAGTCAGTCGACTGACCTGCTTGTCTCAGCCCAATTTTGCTATTTGGTGTGGATTTCCAATTCAGAACCGATTCGTGTTGATCCAATTTATTATTATCATTTATTATTGACGTTGATGACTTCTTTTTGGGATTTTTTTGGGAATATCCATTTTGATGAATTCGGTATCGATTTCTTTGGATTTGATTCACGTCTTCGTATGTGGATTTTGGTAATTGATTGTTTCTACAATCATTTCTGTGATTTGTCACTTTAAAACACAAAGGTTTCTATACTAGTAGTAAATATTCAAACTCTTTTACAAAGATGATTTCAACTCTTTTTTTAATACAAAGCTCGTTTATAAAACCGTTTTCTAATCTATTAGTATATACAAACCTTTACCTCATTCGTATGAGAAAATCTAATTAAACGGCTTAGCAAAACAAGTGGTATGAAACGCTTGCGTTTACTTCGTCGGTTAATTTTTGGACTTGTTCGGTTGAAATTCTTGTGACAATTTTCAAGTGGGAATCTACAATTTGTTCGTAAATATTTAAGTTAAGCTAGTGGTTATGGGACATGAAGCTAAACTCATATATTTACTAGCTTAGTGTAATCGACACTTTTTATTGATCGATAACGATCATTTTGTGATTTAGACTAGCGATGTGCGATGTCTATTTGTTTGTATGGGGATTACAATCCTCATTTGTGGAACTTCGGTTCAATTTGGCGGGGTAGCGACCCGTGGTCTTCGGGCCGTTTGTGGAGCTTCGGCTCAAAATTTATGGTTAGCGACCATGGAATAGCGTTCCGTTTGTGATACACGTGTTGGTGAGTTTTCATGCTCCCGTTTGTGATAGGCCTCCCCCTTTGTGATTTCTAGATTTCTAATTGATGATTTCTAGAGTTTGTGTTTCACCAACTTTAGCGATTGGCATTAATATGTTTGTCAATATTTGTGGTTTGGTGAATAAAATAAAGAATATGATATTCTTTTTGGTGCTTTGAGATTCTTGAGATATTGTACGATTTTGTTGTTGTTTAATCATACTTGTCCTAGTATGAAATTATTGTTATCATAAGTTTTTATTGTATCTTTACTTATATCTCATTTCTTTAATGATAATTATAGCTAGACTGATCTGTTTATTATTTTCTTATTAAATAACACTCGGGTCAGACCGAGATGTTACAGGTGCTTCTGCTTGACTCCTTATTTGGATCATCTTCTGACTTTTGTCTAACTACATTAGATTGGTAGTTTTTTTGTTGTTATACATTTGAGATAGAGATTCCTTGATGTATACATATTCTTTTGTCTAGCACTTGTATCTATTCTTTTGTGATATTGTGGATCTTGTTTGACCACTACTCTGATGCACACTTTTATGTGTTATATTCATATTTGTTTCCGCCTTTGAGATATGAACTTCTGTGACTGATTTATGTTATGTTTATTTCTATATTTGTTTCCGAAGGCCTCATAGCCACTATGTGGTAGCTTTGAGTTTGTATCGGTATGTCGGATTTCCTCTTGAAAATGAAACACATGTTATACTATCTGACATATCGGAGCTCGCACAAAGAAATTATACAGATGGTCGCTCCTCAACGACCTTATTCTTCGCGCTAGTCGACGGCATTACTCCATAGTGTCCTTGGCTAGCGTGAGTATAGAGGTGGGGCATCACAAGTTTTATATCCCTTATACATATAATTTAAGACATTCATAATTTCTTAATCAAAATTCCACACATGGTCATCCTTTTCCATGAAGCACATGTTGGCATTTTCTATTTTTGAATCACTATCACTTGATGATGTATCTGAATCATCCCATGTTGCGTTGAAAGCCTGTTTCCTCTTCTTATTGAAAGTGTTCAAATTGTACTTTGATTTCATCAAGTTGGGACAATCTCTTTTCAGATGACCAGGTTTATCACATTCGAAACACTTAACTACATTTCCATTTCTGGAATTATTGTTGTTAGTTTTCCGAAGTTTGTTCGTTTTCCAATATTTTAAGAATTTCTTGAAATTCTTAGTCATAAACTCAATATTATCATCATCAGCATCATCATCATCTGGTTCATCATTGTCGTTTGTTGCGTTGAGTGCTAGTGATTTATTCTCATTTGCTCGATTCTCTTTTCTAACCTGCAACTTTATTTCATAGGACATTAGATTACCAATTAAATCTTCTATTTTCATAGTACTAATATCATTGGCTTCTTTGATTGTCAGAGCCTTCTGATCCCATTCAATAGAAAGTGAATTCAAGATCTTTCTGACTTGGTTCTCTTTAGTAATTTTCTTTCCTAATGATATTAATGCACATACTATATCCTGAAATCTAGAATACATATCAGAAATAGACTCATTTGGTTCCATTTGAAAAAGTTGAAACTGGTTAGTTAGCACAGGTATCTTAGTTTGTTTTACTTTACTAGTGCCCTTATGTGTGACTTGCAATGTTTCCCAAATTTCATATGTAGATTTACAAATGGACATTTGATTAAATTCATTTCGATTTAAGGAGCAAAATAAAATGTTCATGGCCTTTGAGTTACTGAGTGCTTGTGTCTTTTGGTCTAGTGCTCATTACTCTATTTGGGTAGTGTTCCAAAAAAATAAACCATTAGACTACAAATAAAATTTCATCCTACAAGCCCAATATACATAATTACTACCATCAAATAGAGCGGGTCTAGTGGTAGATTGCCCTTCTACAAAAGTGTTAAAGAAAGTGTTACAGGTGTCATTAGCCATTTATACTTTTCAAAAACCAAGTTTTGAATTTTTGAAAAGTAGCGCTCTGATACCAAATGTTGAAAAATGAGGTGTTTATAACACAATACGAAATGGATCTTAAGGCTATTTGAACACTAGAGGGGGTGAAGTGTATATTTTAATTATTTAGAAATAACTTATGACTTTAACACTATATCCGATCAAATTGCAAATAGGAAACCAATAATCATAGAATAAGTAAATAGTAAAGTAAAATGCAGTAAAGTAAATAACACCTGGATTTTTATATTGGTTCGGATTGACCAATCATACATCCAGTCTTGCACTGCACTGCGTAGAATTTCACTATAATTATTTGTTATCCATGGATTGCAAGAATACCTTTACAATCTTGATTTCATGGGCTATAAGATATACCCTCCTGATTTCACGGGCTACAAGATACACCCTCTCCTTTTCACAAACAATGATACAGTATGACAAGTAGTCGTATCTTCAATACAGATTCTTTCAAATTCGGTACAATGATCCTATTGACCTCCAAGGCAATATATTACAGAATTCTTTGAGGAATAGAATGAAATCAAAGAGAGAATGATATAAGTTCAAGTAGAAACCTCTGATTTTATGTTGTTTGCAAATCCTTGAAGAATCAGAGTGAAATGGTATGGATTTGCAAAGTGAATGAAAAAGAATGCAATGAATTTCTTTTGCAAAAGTATGGAAGAGAAAGAGTATGAGAATGAAGAGAAAATTGATTAGAAAATTTGTTTTGCAGAGCCTTTATATAGTGGTTGAAGAGACATGTCTTTTGGTGAAGAGGTGGCGGCAAAATCCCTTGATTTAAAATTTAAAATACCGACCAACGGAAAGTATGTCGACATACAAGACCCCCATATGTCGACATATAGACATTTTCCAAGAGAACAACACATCACAACACCAGTAAGTGTTGCAAATTTCAGATTTCAAAAGTACCTCTTTTTTTTTGGATTTTTGTGATTCGGTTGAGACCAGTGGTTGATGATATTCAAGTATAATTGCCATGGGGTCTTTAGTAAGGAATTCTAAGACTTAACCAACTACTCATCACTTCAAACACTTCTGTCCTTTCAGCATTCTTCTTCAATCGGTTTTTTTGTTCCATAGCTCTGATTAACCTACTTATATAATCCATTTTTCTTCCATTGAGTTCTCGTTTATCTCTGTAAATGTCTCCAGAATATATTTGTAATAACTACACAACTTGGAGATATGTTAGTAGTAATATTTATATGGTTGTTGTCATCAAAATCAATATCCAAGGTATTAACAATCTTCCCCTTTTTGATGATGACAACCATATAAATATTTGAGAGATAAAATATATTATTTTTATATTCGACTCGCCCTAACTCTATGCACTCCCTCTATCATTTTTCCTAGTATACTTATACATTTTCTCCCCCTTTGTCATCAACAAAAAGGGCGAAAATAGAATCGCTTAAGTATAACTAGACAATATGTATACAGTTTGTGTGTGTGTGTGTGTATATAAATATAAATGTATATAAATAAAACTCATGATGGGAATCAAAATCAATATAAAGCACGAAATAAACTTATGAAGTGAAATAATTAAAATTAGATGAGTTTTAGGGTTACCAACATTACCGATGCGAATAACATATCCTTTTGATATTTATCCAAAGTTCAATGGATTTCTTGTTATATGCATTGAAAATCCGCTATCCGGTATCCATTGTTCAGTACCTGAAAAATATAAAATATGCGCACTGGTACCCTTTTTATTTTGGATCCATGGGGTTAAGTTTTGGAAAGCCAAATCCATGAAGAGTTTGAATGCCCTTTCAAAATATAATCATTGGATAAATGAACTTTATTAATGAAATTATCAATATGTTTTTATTTTTCAGTATTATCTAACTTTCTAGGAACCCAGAAATTAATGAACCTATTTAGCGGTTTTAACTTTAATTTCTTAGGTTTTGGTTGAAACTTGGTAGCCTTAACAAATTTAGTACTTTGAGTACTATTTTTCTTAGATTTGGGCTTAGGGGTTTATCCAAGTCCATGTTTATTCCTAGTGGGTTTAGATCCAGATAATAAATTTTCTAGATTATTCTTCCTGTCGTTAAATTTATCAACATTAGTTTTCATTTTGTCAAAATCCTTATTACAGTTAAGAATAACATTATCTAGAGATGTTATTTTATTATTTTAATTAGTGATCTCAGATTTCATTGAAAGGTTTTCTGATCTTATGATTTATTTTCACTTTTAAGTTTTTCAAAACTACTTTCAAGTTTTGAATTATCATTAAGTCCGTAAAGTCTTTCAATTTCATCTTCTAGACATTATTTTTCTTTGGTTAAAATTTCATTGTACATTTTTAATCTATCTATCCATTCTAAACTATTCGTGTACTCTTTCCTAAGAATTTTATATCCTTTGTACATATCATTTACGACATTCATAATTTCTTAACTAAAATTCCATACCTGGTCATCCTTTGCCATAAAGCATACGTTGGCATTTTCTTTTTCTGAATCACTATCACTTGATGATGTATCTGAATCATACCATCTTGCGTTGAAATTCAATTTCCTCTTCTTATTGAAAGTGTTCAAAGAGTACTTTGATTTCTTCAGGTTAGGACAGTCTCTTTTTAAATGACCGGGTTTATCACATTCGAAACACTTAATAACATTTCCATTTCTGGAATTATTGTTGTTACTTTTCCGAATTTCATTCGTTTTCCAATATTTCAAGAATTTCTTGAAATTCCTGGTCATAAACTCGATATCATCAGCATCATCATCATTTGGTTCATCATTGTCGTTTGTAGCATTGAGTGCTAGTGATTTCTTCTAATTTGCATGATTCTCTTTTCTAACCTGCAACTTTACTTCATATGACATTGGATTACAAATAAAACCTTCTATTTTCATAGTACTAATATCATTGGCTTTTTCGATTGCCAGAGTCTTCTGATCCCATTCAATAGAAAGTGAATTCAAGATCATTCTGACTTGATCCTCTTAAGTAATTTTCTTTTCTAATGATATTAATGCATGTACTATATATTGGAATCTAGAATACATATCAGAAATAAACTCATTTGTTTTCATTTGAAAAAGTTGAGACTGGTTAGTTAACATAGATATCTTAGTTTGTTTTACTTTACTCGTGCCCTCATGTGTGACTTGCAATGTTCTCTAAATTTCATATGCATATTTACAAATAGACACTCAATTAAATCCAGTTCTATCTAAGGAGCAAAATAAAATGTTCATGGCCTTTGAGTTGCTGAGTGCTTATGTCTTTTGGTCTAGTGTCCATTGTTAATAGTTCACTTAGGGCTCGGTGTACTCTATTTGGGTAATGTTCCAAATATCTAAACCATTAGACTACAAATAAAATTTCATCCTACAAGCCTAATATGCATAATTACTACCATCAAATAGAGCGGGTCTAGTGGTAGATTGCCCTTTTACAAAAGTGTTAAAGAAAGTGTTACAAGTGTCATTAGTCATTTATACTTTTCGAAAACCAAGTTATGAATTTTTGAAAAGCAGTGCTCTGATACCAAATGTTAAAAAATGGGGTGTCTATAACACAATGTGGAATGGATCTTAAGGCTATTTGAACACTAGAGAGAGTGAAGTGTAAATTTCTATTATTTAGAACTAACCTATGACTTTAACACTATATCTAATCAAATTGCAAATAGAAAACCAATAATTATAGAATAAGTAAATAGTAAAGTAAAATGAAGTAAAGTAAATAACACCTGGATTTTTATATTGGTTCAAATTGACCAATCCTACATGTAGTCCTGCACTGCACCATGCATAATTTCACTATAATCGCTAGCTTTCCACGGGTGGCAAGAACACCTTTATAATCTTGATATCAGGGGCTACAAGATACATCCTCTTCTTTTCATAAACAACAATAAAATATGGCAAATAGTCGTATCTTCAATGTAGATTCCTGCAAATTCGGTACAATGATCTTATAGACCTCCAATGACATTTTTGAATTCTTTGACGAGTAGGACGAAATCAGAGAGAGAACGATATGAATTAAAGTAGAAACTCTCTGATATTATGTGGTTTGCAAATCCTTGAGGAATTGGAGTGAAATGGTATGGATTTGCAAAGAGAATGAAAGAGAATGCAATGGATTTCATTTGCAGAAGTATGGAAGATAAAGAATATGAGAATGAAGAGAAAATTAATTATAAAATTCATTTTCCAAAGCCTTTGTATAGTGGTTGAAGAGACATGTCTTTTAGTGAAGAGGTGATGGGAAAATTCCTTGATTTAAAATTTAAAAAACTAAGCATGGAAAGTATGTCGACATACTTGACCCCTTGTGTCGAAATACAGACATTTTCGAAAGAGAACAACACACATCAGTAACACCAATAAGTGTTGCAAATTTCAGATTTCAAAAGTATATATTTCTTATGGATTTTTGTGACTCGGTTGAGGTCAATGGTTGATGATCTTCAGAAACAATTGCCATGTTGGTCTTTAACAAGGAATTCTAAGACTCAAAAAACTACTCATCACTTCAAACACTTCTGTCCTTTCAGCATTCTTCTTCAATCAGTTTTGTTCTTCCATAGCTCTGATTAACCTTCTTATATAATCCATTTTCTTCCATTGAGTTCTTGTTTATCTTTGTAAATGTCTCCAGAATAAATCTGAAATAACTACACGATTCAGAGATATATTAGTGATAATATTTATATGTTTGTTGTCATCAAAATCAATACCTAGGGTATTAACAGTTTCATCTTTGAAGCTTTTATTCCCCTTCAAAATGCTACCTAGCTAGTCCTATAAACTCAGCCTACTCAAATGGTTAACCGTGAGTATATGGGGAAAACAATAGTAAAAACAACGGTTAGACATAAAGCCTGGTATGAGTGATACATTTTCTAACATAACATATAGTGAGAGCACATCGCCTAATGGAATGGGTTTACCTCTCGCTAATTCAGCATCATCAATTTCACTATATCATATAGAATTAACATGGTGGCAAGAATCATAATCATAAATCAACATTCTAACCTTAAGTGTGTCCTACACTTAGCATTATAGCAGGAACTATGTCTTATATGTTTTCTTCTAGGTTGCCACTCATACATATCACACTATGTCTAAATAGTGTTATGTTTTGAAATTGGGGTTGCCACATTGGCCTTACACTGCTTTCCTCTTCTGTTAGCGCCAAAATTGGTCACTAACCCCCAAATCCAGATGAAAGCACCAAATACCAGTCACAACTCTGAGATAGAATGTATGTAGAGAGTAATAATGTGAAGAAAAGTTAAAACTGAAATGAAAGCAGTCAAGAACAACAGATTTTATAGTGGTTCGGCTAACTGCGGCCTACGTCCACTCCAGAAGTTTGCTTTTTATTGCCGTAATAATCGATTACAATTACAAAATGGCAGAGTTTCCTTAGCCTTAGAAAAGAGAAAGCAAGAGAGCAGAAAGGAGAAGAAGATCCCTTTTCACTGTGCCCCTGCCTCTCTATTTATAGACAAAGGTGGGTTGGACTTCCCTGGTGGGCCTGGTAGCTGAATACCTCAGCCCAAATGGAGTGGTCTCCATATGCCGAACCATAGATGCCGAACGCTGAATGCCGAACAAGGTGTGAATGCCGAACGATCTCCTCATGCCGATCAGAAGTGAGGCCGAACACCCTGAGTGCCGTGTGAGGCATTTTCGCCGAACGATACCGGAGGCCGATCCAATATATTTGTGCTGAACGACTGATTGCCGAACAAGGCTTAGGCCTGACGATATTCTGGCCAAACGCTATCAGGGCCGAACCATCTCTTGGCCAAACGATGCCCTGGCCGAAAGATGTCTTGGCCGAACGATGTCTTGGCCAAACAATCCTGACATGCCGAACGTTGACACATGCCGAATGTTAATGTTCGTCGAGTGCTCTTGAATGTCGAGCGCTTCCGAGATGCCGAGCGTATCTTGACGCCGAACGCCACCTAGATGCCGAATGCTTCCTGGAATGCCGAACAACCACTCATGTATGCCGAGTACTCTTGAACGCTATTCGAACGTGAATGCCAGACGAACCATATGTGCCGAACCATGTTTAATGCCGAACCATGTTTCCTAGACCCAAATTATAGTTGATTCATCTTTATCCAATCATATTTCCATCTCCCAAGCACATTGCATCATCCATCCATCTAGTTGACTGAATCCAACGTACTATAGCCTCAACGAACATGCAGTTGACTAAGTTAAATCCGTCTGTCCTCGGCCTTGCCAAAAGGCGGGTTAACACTTTCTCCCCAAAACATGCCTTGCTTTGAATGGTGTGTTTTGAATAGCCTCAAGTCCAATATCCTAAGTATGTATTTTATCCACATCCATACTTTCCGATCCATAATCCAATCCATTACCAAACCATCTTATTCGAGTGCCACGGCCATATCCTGATCCATTTCCATGAATGTTCTGAATCGATGTCTGATTCTTATCCAGTAACCAAGTCCTTATCCAATTCCACATCCATCTAAACCCGACTACTGAGTTCCAATCCATCCATATCCAATAACCTATAACCATGTCCGTGACCTCTCCGGGTCGATATCCAAATCCAGGACCGCTCCGGGTCCTTGTCTGAATCCTTAGCTATTCATAGCCAATATCCAAATCCGTAACCTCTCCGGTTTCTTGCCAAGCGAAATCCACACTTGATGACCTATGTTAAGTAATTCCATGGTGTTCATGGTTCAGTGTCCCTGAACGTCGAATAATGCCGTGGCTTAAGTCCTAAGCCAGATCCTGGTCACTCCGGACCCTTGCCGAGCATAGTCCATACTCGATGACCTAACATAATAACCAATAATATATGGCCTAAGTCCTAGGCCGAATCCTGGTCTCTTAGGACCCTTACCGAGCATAGTCCATACTCTATGACCTTTTAGCCAAAAATCCAGAGAAATCCAATCAAAATCCAATCCGAAATCCAAATCCAAATAGAAAACCAGAAACCCATATCGAAAAACAAACATCCAAACCAGAATCCAAACCAGAAAACGAGCAAAACATGGAGTTCAAACCAAACTCCAAAACCAAACCAGAAAAAGCAAATGTCCAAGTCAAAGGAAAAAAAACAAATTTCACAAACCAGGGCGTCTCGGTAAGCCATCATCTCAGAGCATGCCTGAGGGTTATCTCCGACCCCGTACATGAGTAAGTGATTTAACCGTTTGCCCGGAGTTTGTTACTTATTCCAAACTATCAAGATTAGTTGATGACCAATCGGTCACCATTCCTGGGCCTCGTGCCCTCGTCGTTCAGGGTAGGCGGTGGCTGCTCCTGTTCCACCGCCGCATTTCGAGTTCCGACATACTGTCGCAACTGACCATTCTTTATATGCTCCTCGATTATATCCTTTAGGTGTCGGCAGCTGTTAGTATCATGCTCGTCCAGGTCATGAAAGAGACAGTGCCTTCCTGATGCCCTTTCACGTTCCGTGGGTTCCCTCCTTGATGGCCTTCGATAGGGAAGGCGATCTCGAGTATCTAAGAAAATCCGCTCCAACGTTGCATTCAATCCTGTGTAAGTGGAGAACTTTGGTTCTCCCCAGCGCTTCCTTTTCTCTTTATCCTTTCCCACACTCGAGCTTTCGCCGGGTAGTCCTCCATCCTTAGTCATGTTTACTTCCTTTGACCTCATGTCCAAACATGCATCCTCTTGTCGAAGAAATCTTTCAGCTTCATGAAAGAATTCCCCAAGATCCAACGGTGGGTCCCGTACCAACGATACTTTGAAATCCGAATTATCTCTGACTCCTGATACCGCAGCCATCAGAACCATTGATGGATCTGGCCGATCCACCGAAGAAACTGCTGCATTAAATCGAGTTAAGAATGTCTTGAGCGATTCATCTACCCCCTGTTTGACTGACGTTAGCATCATCACGTTCTTTGGCCTTTTTATGTGAACTCGAAATTGACTTAAGAACTTGTCCACCAGTTCTGTCCATGTTCCAATGGATCCATCCTCCAGCTGTCTGAACCACATAGCAGCAATTTCAGTTAAGTACAGGGGGAAACATCAGGCCATAATCTCCTCCGTTCCCCCAGCACTTCCATATGCCTAGTGTACTTCATCAAGTGGTCGGTGGGATCCGTCTTCCCGTTGTATACTTCCAGAGTGAGTAGTTTGAAATCGGACGGATTCCTAGCTGTCCTGATGTTCCGGGTAAACGGACTTTTGTTAACTCCCTCTGAATCCCTATTTGTCAGACCTCCGCGGATAGTCCGCCTGATAATGTCAGCCAATCCAGTGTTTCCAGCTAATCCAGACTGCCCCCCAAGTCCCCGAGGAAATTCTGGCACATATTCTTCATCACGTACTCCTGTATTCCTATCGACGCCAGGTCGCGTAGCGTCATCCGGTATCCCTCCATGAACTGGTCCAGCATTACCCGAGTCTAGGTCCATCTAGATTGTTAGTTGTTTGTTGATTGGGAGCTGCCTCCTGCTGAATCACTCCATCTGTCCGCTGGTTTAGTTCCTCTGATCCAGTTCCACGAACTTGAGCTCCTGCAGTTCCTGGTTGTCCAAATTGCCTAAGAAGAGCCTGCATCATCTCCTCTTGTCGTTTCATCATCTGCTCCTGCATAGAATTCATCATCGCCTGCATCTCATCCCGAGTTATGTAGATGGATGCATGATCCTCTCCAGCTCCAGAAGAGGCCGCTTGACTTCCTTCCTGATTGCTCCTTTCCGTTGCTTGCTTCCTTGTTGGTGGCCTAGCCATTGCTTTCTAGGATCCAAGTTCCTAACTTCAAAATTCCTGAGTTCAGCTCTTAGTGAAAGCACCAAAGTGTTAGCGCCAAAATTGGTCACTAACCCCCAAATCCAGATGAAAGCACCAAATACCAGTCACAACTCAGAGATAGAATGTATGTAGAGAGTAATAATGTGAAGAAAAGTTAAAACTGAAATGAAAGCAGTAAAGAACAACAGATTTTATAGTGGTTCGGCTAACTGCGGCCTACATCCACTCTAGAAGTTTGCTTTTTATTGCTGTAATAATCGATTACAGTTACAAAATGGCAGAGTTGCCTTAGCCTTAGAAAAGAGAAAGCAAGAGAGCAGAAAGGAGAAGAAGATCCCTTTTCACTGTGCCCCTGCCTCTCTATTTATAGACAAAGGTGGGTTGGACTTCCCTGGTGGGCCTGGTAGCTGAATACCTCAGCCCAAATGGAGTGGTCTCCATATGCCGAACCATAGATGCCGAACGCTGAATGCCGAACAAGGGGTGAATGCCGAACGATCTCCTCATGCCGATTAGAAGTGAGGCCGAACACCCTGAGTGCCGTGTGAGGCATTTTCGCCGAACGATACCGGAGGCCGATCCAGTATATTTGTGCTGAATGACTGATTGCCGAACAAGGCTTAGGCCAGACGATATTCTGGCCGAACGCTATCAGGGCCAAACCATCTCTTGGCCGAACGATGCCTTGGTCGAATGATGTCTTGGCCGAACGATGTCTTGGCCAAACAATCCTGACATGCCGAACGTTGACACATGCCAAACGTTAATGTTCGTCGAGTGCTCTTGAATGTCGAGCGCTTCCGAGATGCCGAGGGTATCTTGACGCCGAACTCCACCTAGATGCCGAATGCTTCCTGGAATGCCGAACAACCACTCATGTATGCCGAGTACTCTTGAACGCTATTCGAACGTGAATGCCAGACGAACCATATGTGCCGAACCATGTTTAATGCCGAACCATGTTTCATAGACCCAAATTATAGTTGATTCATCTTTATCCATTCATATTTCCATCTCCCAAGCACATTGCATCATACATCCATCTAGTTGACTGAATCCAGCGTACTATAGCCTCGACGAACATGCAGTTGACTAAGTTAAATCCGTCTGTCGGCGGCCTTGCCAAAAGGCGGGTTAACATCTTCAATGTCATATTTTAATACCTTTATTGCCACTTAGGCCTTAAACCATCGAATAATGTTAATGTTAAAATTTTGGTTTCCATTTAGGCCTTACACCCTCCTTCTTAAATAATGTTATGCTTTGACATTTGGTTGTCACATAGGCCTTACACCATCGTTCTCGACTAATTATATATTTTAACATTTCGTTGCCACTTAGGCCTTACACCATCATTCTCGAATAATGTTATACTTTAACATATGGTATACACTTAGGCCTCACACCATCATGCTCGAATAATGCTATATTTTACATTTGGTTGCCACTTAAGCCTTACACTATCATTCTCAAATAATGTTATATTTTAACATTTTACCGTGAATTTTATTGTTTTTCTCTTCGAAGTCATATAATAAAATTTGAGTATACATCATGAAATCTAGCTTCCATATAGCTTAACTATTGCATGTATAACTATCGAGGTTTCAAGGCTATGTTAATGCATATCTATGCTATAGTGCTCCTAAGGCCATGTTTTGCAATTTAAGCTATTGTGCCTCTAGTACTATGTTATTGCATATCCACCGTTAAATAATATGATATCACATATTCATGCTATTGTGCATAAAAGACTATGATATCACATATCTAAGCTATTGGGCTTCTACGACCATGTTTTCGCATATCTAAGCTATTGTGGCTCAAAGACTATGCTATCGCATATCTAAATTATCAAGATTCTATGGCCATGCTTTTGCACATCTAAGCTACCATGCTTTAAAGTTTAGATATCACATGTTTATGCTATCTGTTTGCACAAAAAATGGACAAACACCTCAAAGTTGTATGATTTAGTAGATCTTATGTTGTTCTTAGTAATTTGAGTGATTTATGCAAATATATGAAAAGCAGGGGCTAAACTGTAAAAAGACACGCAGATTTATAGTGGTTCAGCCTGAATGTGCCTACGTCCACTTTATATGTTATTTCTCTTTTCTTCTTTAGATTACAAGTACAAAACTTTGATACAAGTAAAAGAAAGTTGTTTGAAAGCTCTCTCCGTGCTTGAGTTCTCAAAACTTGTCCCCCATTGTTGTACTCCTGCCCCTCTATTTATAGAGTGAGGCTGGAGGTAGGGGTCTTGGATGTATACAGCTGCTGATGGGCCCGGGCTGATACAATCTGGCCTGGCAAATCTGGTTCTGCATCGTCTTGGTCCGGTGGTAAGTATGGTTCGGTAGGAAACTTGATTCGGTGGGAAGTGTGGTTCGGTAGGAAGCTTGGTTCGGTGGGAAGTGTGGTTCGGTGGGTAGTGGTGGTTCGGTAGGAAGCTTGGTTCGGTGGGAAGTGGTGGTTCGGTAGGAAGCTTGATTCGGTGGGAAGTGGTGGTTCGGTAGGAAGCTTGATTCGGTGGAGGCGAGTGTCTCTCGTTCGGTGGTGGCTGGTTCGGATGTGGTGAGGATGCCGAATGAAGTTTAGCTTTCCATGGTCTTGAGATCTTCTGGGTGAGAAATTTACCCAACATTTGCCCCCCAAAGTAGGATGTGCGTGCGCGCATGTCCTGCTTTGTTTGAGTTTGAGCAATCTCATCCGGCTCCAGAAACGAACCATGTGGTTCGGTGATTCAACCTCCTCCTATAAATGGGAGGCTTAGGCCATTGCACTTCTTCACCGAACATTGCTTGTAGCCGAATCACTTGCAGCCGAATCAACGTGCGCCGAATCATTGTAGCCGAATCACTTGCAGCCGAATCAACGTGCGCCGAATCATTGTAGCCGAATCACGTGTGCCGAATCACGTGTGCCGAATCACTTGTACCCGAATCACTTGTAGCCGAATCACGTGAGTTGCTTTACCACCGAATGAAAGCTTATACTACATATTACCGAATGGGCTACTGATGTTTATTTGTTTACATCCTCTGTTCTAACAGCATGTTTTTCTGGTGTTGCAGATAATGTCTCGTAAAGTGGAAACTCGATCAGACAAAAAGAAATCCGGGGGTGAAGGAGGTTCCTCTGCCGTGCCCCCAGCTCAGCCGAATCCAGAACGTCACGGATCTGCCCCGAGATCACTAGTGGACGGGTACGGCCCTCAGGAGCTCCTGGACTCCCCGCCCGATTGCTTTCCTAGCTCCCTCAAGGAGGAGCAGCTCGATGTCATTTCCCGATCCTTTGGAATCGATAGGGCGCGCTTGCTATTGCCTGGGAGAGACGTTATGCCGTATGATCCTCCTGAAGGGTACTTCGCCTACAGCAGATACCACTGCATGTGTGGTGCCATCCCTCCTCTGAACGCTTGGATAGCCAGCTTCCTCACATACCTTAAGGTGGCCCCGTTCCAGCTTCAACCCAACTCTTATGCTATACTGGTGAGCCTCTTCGTCATTTTCCGGAGGAAGTATGGTCGTGCTCCTTCCAACCGAGAGATCCGGTATCTATATAACCTAAGGGGCTATAAGAAGGGGTCCCCATACATTAGCTTGGAGTCAGCTGTGACCTTCAAGCCGGTCTTGGATCTGTATTCCAAATTCAGCATGTTCAAGAAGGAATGGTTCTTTGTTAGGGACGACTCTGTTTCAATTCGGCGCTTTACTTCGAGATGTAAGTTGATGCTTTTACTTATAATTTCCATTACGATTGCGATGCTTCTTCTCATACTTCCTTATTTTTGCTAGCGACAGGTGGCTTTGCGGTTGTGGAGACTGACCGCCTGGTTCAGACGGCGGTTGAGATAGAAGCTATTCTCGGGAAATATAGATCATCTACCTTCTTGATCAGAAATGCGATTCTTCTGGAGTATAACTTAATCCTTCCACAGCAGTCAGTAGTTAAGCTGAGGGAAACGGCGGAGGAGAGGGCGGCTGCTCAGACCAAGGAAGGTGTTACGGTAGAGAGTAGCAAGAGGAAACCTTTCACGAAACCTCCAGCCGTCGGAGGTAAGAAACTCAAGAAGTCGGATGGTCCCTCCCCCAGCAACTGTCCACTTACCCAGGAGGAGGAAGATATAGAGGAGGAAAGAGGTGAGGGTGGAGATGGTCGGGAAGGTGATAAAGGTGGTGATGGCATCGGGGCCTTGCTTCCTGGGCAAGCGGGCGAGATTCAGGAGTGGACGGATGATGCGTTCCACCAGGCTTTCGAGGGGCTGGACGAAGATCCGGCTTTGGTAGAGAAAACCGGGAAAGCGGACAAGGCCGGGACCGGTGCAAGCGAGTCTTCTCAGACCATTCCAGCCAAGGCGGCTCCGACGACTCAAGGTGAACTCTTGACTCCTGCATGCTTCATTAATGATAGGGACTTAGGAATATTTTATGACCCGCTCCCGTCCTGGAATGAAATCCAGGACTTATTGCAGTATCCTACTCCTCCCCAGGGTTTGTACAACCACAGATGTGTTTCTTTTCTTTTTATCTTTTAATTTGCCGTGTTTTCTCGAATCATAGATCAATGCATGCTTATGACATTTTTTCTTTACATCGGGAGCAGGTAAGACATCCAAGGCCTCGGATCTTCGACATAGGCTTGAGCAATACAAGCTTTCAAAAACTTCCGCCAAGCCGAAGCCTTCGACCCACCGCTCTGGGGATGTAGTCGGCTACCGTCCTCTTCTCGGGGTTATCGAAGAGGGTATTCATCAGAGAAAGAGGAGTCGTTCTTTATCCGAACCTTCGCCCGGTCCTCAGCTCCAGGCTCAGCCTCTTCATGATATCACGGAGGAGGATAGCGAGTTTGCACCTTCTCCGCACCCGTCCGGAAATCCTTCTGTTACTCATATTGACCGTCCTGACTTGGCTCGTAATCCATTTGCGGGTCATCCTGATCTGGATCCAAGTTCCCATGATGTTAATTTTGATGAGGTTACTGGCGAGCACCTTCTTCCCCGCAATCCCATGGTACGGGTGCTCGATGAGGCTAAGTCTTTAGATCTTGATCTTCTTACTACTCGGATAGTTACCATGGGAGACGAGGCCAAGGCTAATATTGATCGGGTGGCGGAGGAGACTAAGAAGCTGATGGGGCATCATGCCCGGCTGGTTAAGGCTGGAGAGGAAATTGGGAGTGCCAACATCCGATTACGGTTGATGGTTTCGGACCAGGCGAAACAGCTTGCTGATCAAGCCATTCAGATTTCCCAGCATGAGGCTGCCTCCGGGCGGCTGAGGAAGGCTATGGAGGAGGCTAGTAAGGCGGAACTGCGGAAGATGGAGGCCGCCTGCAAGGAACAGATAAATATGGCCATCTCGACAGTGGATGAGGTTTAGAGGGCGGATCTTGAGCGGGTAGAGGAGCTGTCGGGGAAACTTGAAGCCGCAGAGCTCGCTCAGGTTAGGCTGAAGGAGGGGATGGAGGCGATGCGGAAATCCCTTCAGGCTGACTGCTCGAGATACCGTTTGGAGAGAGACGCTGCTGTGGGAAGGTTGTCGACTTCCGAGGCCCGGATGAGGGAGTTTGAGGAGAATGAGGGGATAATGGATGAAATGCTTCAGGACATGTACTTTCGAACTTGGAAGCAGGGTAACCTATCTTGGATGGATGATTATCCTAGGGTCATGGCTAAGATCTATCTTCGGGCTTTGGAGGAGGCTAAGGCCGATGCGGATAAAGATGGTGGCGTGGTCTTCAGCATGGATGCGGTCACTGCTCAGTTTGCCAAGGAGGAGAAGGTGGCAGTGAAGGAAGGTATGCGGTTGCTTGCCGCTGAGGAGGTAGGCGTGCAGGTAGAGGATGACGATCAGGATAGTCAGAAAGCAGGCGCTGGTAAGTCTCCCTTTTTAGTTTCTCCATCAACTTGGTCGCTTATTGCTAATGAATCCTTTTTCTGACTGGACAGGGGGTCAACAGGACAAGGATAAAGCTCCACTGCAACCGGCCCCTTGATTATACCCGGAAAAACTCTTTTTGTGGATTTGACAGTGTCGTATATGTTAGTCGAAAAATAGCAAACTAGCCTTTGGGTTGTAATATTTTGCTACTTGTAATAAATAGTCTTATTTTTGACGTGTAATTCTTTAACTTAAGCTGATTTTGTCGTTTTTTGAATGTTTGCTGTTATTTTGGCATGTTGTATGAGAAATATAGCTATGTATATTCTTGTAATTAAATTGTGTTTGATGTCGGGTTCTGGTTTAAGACATAATTCCATGACTTGCAATATTAGCGTGTGGTGTGAACAAATTATAGTCATGTATTTGTACATAAAAGAAGAAAATACCGCCTTTCATGTTTTAATCGTAGATGGCAGTCTTGAATATCTTGTATGACCGAGCATGGAATGTAGTCGAATGTCCTGACACTGTGAGTCCCTACATCCATTGGCGAGTATCTCCTACTCTGTATCCTGTACTTTAGGGATTGTTATAGAGGATAGGGAAAAAGCTTTTTAAGTAAAATTGAAATACGCGAAAAGGTAAAACTTCCAATCACGGAAGGCCTTCGATATGCTTAAGTTCGTGGCAAACGGGTTTTGTAGTCACTTTCCCTAGCTGTGGGTCTTGGAGACATTCGTCACCCATCTTACGCCTCCGCGGGGAGTTAATTCTTTTTTACCACAGCCGCACTTAAGACACATCGGAGCCGAGATCGCGCACAGTAACTACCCGGGCCATTATGGCCCGTAATCGTGGGTATTATTCGATTTACTGTGGCCGGCTAGCGTGGGTGCCGATCGTCAACTGTGAACTGCCCCTGGCTGGCCACACCTTATGTTGGGGCTTATAGTCGGTTCACAGTTGCCGGCGAGCCTAACGCCGTAATGAGCTGCCTCGGCTATAGTCGGCCTTCTCGGTGGCTTATAATCGGCTCATTACAGTTGGCTTTAAGGGCCGTCGCGAGCAATGAGTTAACCCGCAGCAGAGGGATGCTGGAGCGAAAGTGTCTCATTGGCGAGGGCATAGATTCGCATAGTACCTGCTAGGTCTTGTCCAGGTGAAGTTGCGTTGTGGAGTGCTTTGAATAGAAATGCTATATACTCAGGATTGTGTTCAACAGAAAAGGATAAAGTTAACAAGCAGCCAAGATACAAAGGAACAAGTTAAAAAAGAGACAAGGTTTTTTAAAGTGGTTCGGCACGAAAATGCCTACGTCCACTGATTCTCTCTGTTAATTCACTTCATATGGGCAATACAAGTTAAGAAAAGTATCGACGGACGTGTTGGATGTTCCATGCCCTCTGGAACACCTCTCCGTCCACTGTTGACAAAATATAGGCTCCGTTGTGGAGATCTTTATGAATTACATATGGTCCATCCCAGATTGGGTCTAGTGCTCCAGGGCGAGGGAAGATTCGTTTGAGGACAAGATCCCCTTCATGCAAGGTATGATGCTTGACTTTGGAGTTGTATTGTGCTGCCACTTTTTGCTTGTGGGCTGCTGTTTTGAGGACTGCATCGTTTCTTCTCTCCTCGATTAGATCCAAAGACATGTGAAGGAGTTCTTCGTTCTCTTCTGGGTTATAGTGGATCCGACGGTGGGAAGGCACAATAGTTTCTACTGGGAGCATAGCCTCCGATCCGTATGCCAAAGTGAAAGGAGTGTGCCCTGTCGATGTTCTGAAAGATGTGCGGTAGGCCCATAGTGCCGTAGGGAGTTCATCCACCCAAGCGCCCTTTGACTTTTCGAGCTTCTTTTTGATCAGAGCTTTCAGAATTTTGTTGACTGCTTCGACTTGTCCGTTTGCCTGGGGATATGCTACGGATGAGAAGCTTTTATGAATTCTGTGTTCTTGGCACCAGTTGGCGAATTCCTCGCTGTCAAACTGAAGTCCATTGTCTGATATGATTTTGAGTGGGACTCCGTACCTGCATAGAACATTTTTGATCAAGAAGTTAATAACTTTTGCTGAAGATACTTTATTTAGAGGTTCCGCTTCCACCCATTTGGTGAAATAATCAACTGCCACTATAGCATATTTGGCCCCGCCTCGGCCCATTGGTAGCTCGCCGATTAAGTCAATTCCCCATATTGCGAAGGGCCAAGGGCTGGTCATCTGAGTAATCTCGGTTGTTGGTAGCCGAGGGATCTTAGCAAATTTTTGGCATCTGTCACACTTCTTGACGAAATCTAAGGCGTCCTTACTTAAGGTGGGCCAGAAATATCCGTATCGGAGTATCTTTTTTGCTAACGTTTGCCCTCCGGTGTGATCTCCACAGCTCCCCTGATGGATGTTGGATAAGATCTCCTTGGCTTCTCTCCCAGCGACACACCTTAATAACGGGTTAGAGAATCCACGCCGATAGAGGATGTCTTCTTGTATTGTGTAGCGGGATGCTCTACTCAAGATTTTCTTGACTTCGTTACGCCCGTTGGGTAGAGTGCCACTTTGTAGGTAATCTCGGATGGGAGTCATCCAAGTTGCTTCTTCGATTGCAGCTATCAGATTCACTTGCTCAAAACTCGGGGCCAGTTGCTTTGAGATGGTTACTGCCCCGAAGATGGTGATGTCTCTCACACTTGCTTGCTTTGCTAATTCGTCGGCCTCTCGGTTCTCCTCCCGAGGGATGTGTTTGACTAAGTAGTGGTCCAATCGGCTGAGAAGTAACTTGGTCTTCTTTAGATATGCTATGAGTCGTTCTTCTCGAGCTTGGAATTCTCCTAGTATTTGATTAACAATAAGCTGAGAATCGCTGTGAAGACACAAAGAATTGGCTCCGATTTCTATGGCAATTTCTAGTCCAGCTATCACTGCTTCATATTCTGCATCATTATTGGTGGCAGCGAATTCCAGTCTTATAGCATAGTGCAGTTTATTTCCCCTGGGAGTGATTATTACCACACCTGCCCCCGAGCCTTGTTCGTTAGATGCACCGTCCACAAAGAGATTCCACTTGATATCTTCTGTTATTTCCAATTGCTCCCTATCCTCGTTGGTAGTGAATTCTGCAATGAAATCAGCCATGGCTTGTCCCTTGATGGCGGTGCGAGGGTGATAGGTGATATCATACTGACTTAGCTCAATGCACCATTTAAGTAGTCGCCCAGAAGTGTCAGGACGATGGAGTACCTGCCTCAATGGTTGATCGGTCAGAACTTTGATGGAATGGGACTGGAAGTAGTGACGCAGTTTTCGTGATGTGATTAGTAAACAGTATGCTAACTTCTCAAGCTTAGGATATCTAACTTCTGCCCCAGTAAACCTTTTGCTGACGAAGTAAACTGGTCGTTGCGTGCGGTTGTCTTCCCTTACCAAGGCAGCGCTCAGGGCGTGGGATGACACAGCGAGGTATAGGTATAATTCTTCTCCTTCGCTTGGAGTCGAGAGAACCGGTGGTTTCTGGAGGTGTTCGATTAAGTGAAGGAAAGCGGTCAGGCATTCGTCAGTCCACTCGAACTTTCCTTTATCTTTCTTTAGGGCTTCGAAAAAGGGGACGCACTTGTCCGTTGCCTTGGAGATGAATCGGCTTAGGGCGGCCACTTTTCCATTTAGGCTTTGCATTTCCTTTTGGGTGGAAGGTATCTTGATATCCCTTAGCGCTCGGACTTGTTCAGGGTTTGCTTCTATCCCTCTGGCATGAATGATGAATCCTAAGAACTTCCCTGACGACACACCGAAGGAGCATTTTAGTGGATTCAACTTCATTCCATATTGCCGAAGTACTTGAAACATCTCGCTTAGGTGGCTTACGTGATCTTTGGCCTTCCTTGACTTTACCAGCATGTCATCCACATATACTTCCATAGTTTGTCCTATTAGCCCTGCAAACATCTTGTTGACGAGGCGCTGGTAGGTAGCTCCTGCATTTTTAAGTCCGAAAGGCATCACTTTGTAGCAGTATAAACCCCGGTCGGTGATGAGACTAGTGTGGTCTTGGTCGGGAGCATGCATAGGAATTTGGTTATATCCTGAGTATGCATCCATAAAAGATAGGAGTTCGTGCCCGGCTGTGCTGTCTACAAGTTGGTCGATTCTGGGAAGCGGGAAGCAATCCTTTGGGCAGGCGTCGTTTAGGTTGGAGAAGTCAATGCAGGTCCGCCACTTCCCATTAGCCTTCTTTACTAGTACCGGGTTGGCGATCCATTCTGGGTAAACAGCTTCTCGTATGAAGTCATTGGCGAGTAGATTCTTTACTTCTTCATCGAGGGCTGCTGATCGCTCTGCCCCCATACTTCTCTTTTTTTGTTTTACAGGCGCCTTGGTAGGATCAATGTTTAATATGTGGCATGCTATGTCGAGGGAGATTCCGGTCATGTCAGCGTGTGACCAAGCGAATACATCCAAGTTGTGGCGGAGAAAATCAATGAGTTGTTCCTTCAATTCAGCTTTCAGCTGGGACCCAATTTTCAGTAGCCTACTTGAGTCGTGCTTGTCTACAGATATAAACTCCATAGCCTCTGCAGGCTCGGCGGTGGCCTCCTCCTCTTTGTCCCTAGGGTCTAATTCATTGAAAGGGTCGTTGGTGTATCGAAGAGGAGGGGCTTTCTTTAGTTGCTATGCTTCAAGGCTTTTTGTGCAGAGGGTAATCTCTACACCTTTCCCTTTATCTTTCCTGTGGTTGTTGCGAAGTTCGGTTACATAGCAGTCTCGTGCAATATCCTGGTCTCCTTCCACTTCCCCTACCCCATTGTCTGTTGGAAATTTCATTTTCAGGCACCATGGGGCTAGGACAATCTGGAAGTCAGACAAGGCTGGTCTTCCTAAGAAGGCGTTGTAGGCCGAATGGTTTTCTATCAGCACAAACGTCTGTTTCCTTACAACGGAGCGGGGATGGCTTCCAATCTCAACAAAGAGGTCCAGCTGCCCGAGGGGCATCTTCGCATCTCCAGTGAAACCGTGTAGTGGTTTATCGCAGGGAGATACATCCTTCATTGATAGCTTCATTTTGTCGAATGCGTGTTTGAACAGGATATTTACAGAGCTTCCAGTGTCTACCAGGATTCGGTAAACTTCGGCGGGACCGAGTCGGGCAGAGATAACCATGGGATCCATGTGAGGGTACTGTCTTCCTTCTAGGTCACGCTTACTGAATGTGATGTCATCACTTTCTTTCCGCTTTGGGTGGTGCTCTTCTATAACCGTATTGACACAGTCTTTATTGTCTCTAAGCGACTTCCCATATCTTTCCATCTCTCTCCAACTTCTGTCCGCGATGTGCGGACCTCCTGAGATGGTATGGACCACTATCTTCTCTTGACTAGAGCTGCTAGCGTTGCGGTTTCCTCTGTCGGTCCCTGGTGAGGGTAGCCTTGGGTTTTCATTGGCAGGAGCTGGAGTCCTGTCTTGACTTTTTACATAACGTTCCAATTTCTTCCTTCTGATGTGTTCCTCAATCAGATCTCGGAGATGATGGCATTTGTTGGTATCATGTCTGTGAGATTCGTGGAAGCGGCAGAATTTTCCAGACTTCTGTGCGTTATCTGATTCTTTCTTGTATGGTGGGCGTTTGTATCTAACTTCGCCTTGGGTGGCAAGGAAGATATTTTCGACGGTCTCGTTCAAAGGGGTGTAAGTGTCGAATCTTGGCCCTGGCCGATATAGGCGCTTTTCTACCTTCTTGCCCCCAGCATTGTCTCTGGAATCATTTCTTCGAACGTCCCTTGCCACAGCAGGGGCATTGCCATGGGTCGTCTTATTTTGCTGTCCGGACTGCCCCTCAACGGCAGCATCCTCAAGCCTCATGTATTTTCCGGCTTCATGGAAGAAATCGGGTAAAGTAGCTGGTTTTTCTTTTATCAATCTTCTAGCAAATTTAGTGTCTGGATGCACACCACTGTAGAGGGCCATTAGGATAAGCTTCTCATCGGCATCTTGAACTGCGGCTGCTGCGGCGTTGAATCTGGTTAGGTATTGCTGTAGCTTTTCTCCAGGTTTCTGTTTGACGCTGGATAAGGAATAAGCGTCCTTAGGTTGCTCCACATGAATGCGGAATTGACTGATAAATTTTTCTTTCAACATTTCCCACGAGCTGATGGATCCTTGGGGTAGATGACAGAACCAGGAGGTAGCAAGATCAGCCAAGAAGAGCGGGAAGCATTTGCATAGTACTCCCTCTGTTGCTCCACTCATGAGCATATGCTGCGTGTACCTTTGTAAGTGTACAACGGGATCGGAGGTTCCTTTATAGGGTTCCATTGTTGGCATCTTCCATTCTCGGGGGGTGATAGCAATTTCGATATTGCGGGCGAAAGGGCTGGTTACCCTAGCGCCTATCCCTCGATCTCTTTGCTCCCGTTGGACACACTCTCTGAATAAGCGTGCCATCCTTTCATCAGAACTTGGAGCAGATAGAAATGAGTTTGGTTCTGTTCTGTGGGATTGATTCCGTCCAGATGACCTGTAGGGATGGTATCGTCTATCATTCCTCATATTTTCCAGTGGCTGCCTTTGATCTTCTGGGAGCATGCTTGGGTCAGCTACAGTTGGCCCTTGCCTTGATCTCCCCCTGTTGGGTTCTGATCTAAGCACTTCCTCGGGTCCAACTTCGGGCTGGACTCTAGCTCGGCCCCGTTCACTGGCGTTTCTGTGGTTAGGCAGCATGACAGGCTCAGCTACAGTTGACCTTCGCCCGGTACCTTCCCCGTTGGGTTCGGTACCAAATGCTTCCTCAGGCCTAACTTTGGGCTGTGCTCGGTCTCGGCTCCTTCGAAGAAGGAAGATCTTTGTTGTCTCTGAGATCCTCCAGACTGGGATTCGCCCCATGATTCAGTGTTGCGGTTGGATTCTTCAGCATCCCTTAAGCGTGACATGAGATGGTCCACCAAGGCTTCCTGCTGGGACGTGAAGCGGTTAGTTACTTCAACCACAACTCTGTCCAGATCTGCTCTAGTAATTGCTGCAGCCTGTTCTGTGGCAGGAGTGGTTGGGCTAGCATGTCCTTCATTTGTTACTGCTGCCGGAGGAGGACGATTTACTTGATTCGTGACAGCTGGATCTGGAAGACTGCTGGATGCGATGTTTTTTCCTTTGTTAACATCTTTTCTCTGTTTGGGAGGCATGTTTTCCAAGTAGCGAACGATGCTGTTAGGAAAACTGTTAAGTGGATGAAGCTGAAGCTTCGAGCTTCTACCTCTCAGTGAAAGCACCAAAAATGTTTGCACAAAAAATGGACAAACACCTCAAAGTTGTATGATTTAGTAGATCTTATGTTGTTCTTAGTAATTTGAGTGATTTATGCAAATATATGAAAAGCAGGGGCTAAACTGTAAAAAGACACGCAGATTTATAGTGGTTCAGCCTGAATGTGCCTACGTCCACTTTATATGTTATTTCTCTTTTCTTCTTTAGATTACAAGTACAAAACTTTGATACAAGTAAAAGAAAGTTGTTTGAAAGCTCTCTCCGTGCTTGAGTTCTCAAAACTTGTCCCCCATTGTTGTACCCCCGCCCCTCTATTTATAGAGTGAGGCTGGAGGTAGGGGTCTTGGATGTATACAGCTGCTGATGGGCCCGGGCTGATACAATCTGGCCTGGCAAATCTGGTTCTGCATCGTCTTGGTCCGGTGGTAAGTATGGTTCGGTAGGAAACTTAATTCGGTGGGAAGTGTGGTTCGGTAGGAAACTTGGTTCGGTGGGAAGTGTGGTTCGGTAGGAAGCTTGGTTCGGTGGGAAGTGGTGGTTCGGTAGGAAGCTTGGTTCGGTGGGAAGTGGTGGTTCGGTAGGAAGCTTGATTCGGTGGGAAGTGGTGGTTCGGTAGGAAGCTTGATTCGGTGGAGGCGAGTGTCTCTCGTTCGGTGGTGGCTGGTTCGGATGTGGTGAGGATGCCGAATGAAGTTTAGCTTTCCATGGTCTTGAGATCTTCTGGGTGAGAAATTTACCCAACACTATCAAAGGTCTAACTTCATATATATCGAAGTTCAACATTTTGGCTATTGAAGGTCAAACATTTTAGTTATCGAAAGTTCGCATTCTAGCTAATAAATGTCTAAGTTATTGTAGGTCTAACAAAATTGCTATCAAAGGTCTAGCTCAATGGCTATCGAAAGTTGAACTTTTTGAGTTATCAAACATCTAACCTTGTGGTTATCATCGGTTAAAATCTTATGGTTATCACATGTTAAAGTGGTAAATTAATAATTAAGTAGAAGACTGGTATGTTTCTTAATAAAGTAATTACTTTTTGACTCATTCTTTAAACATGTCATTTGCACATTTGTGACTTTACATATTGGCAAAATTCTCCGGCGTAGGCCGTAATTTATTCCTTTAATTATCCCTTATCAATCACTTTACTTAATTATTTCATTAATTTAAGGTAATTTCTACCTTACCATTTAGTTCATAATAATTTGAAAAATCATGAGACAATTCCCTAAAATCCATAGAAATTTGAAAAAGCTTTCCTTTACCTTCAGTAAAAATTTCAGATCAAAAAATTAAGTTTTATTATTTTAAAATATTAATTTACATCTAAAACTATCTATTTTCATCATAGAAAATTCATACTAAATTATTTACTCTTTTGAAAATTATGAAATTTAAAAACTATCTGTGTTTTGACATCACAAACATCATATTAACATTTCAAATTGTTTGGAGATTATTAAATCATGCTTTACTCTTAAACATATCACAAACAATATTATTTGACACCCAAACATATACAAATTCTTTCTAATCATTAAAACATGTTTGTCATCATTTAAAACATCAAAACATAAAATCCTAATCCAAACGAATTGGTACGTGAACTAGGGCAAGTATTGCTCACTCATATTAATAGCTTGATTAAAATTCCTCTAATTTTCTTTAAAATGCAACCTTCGATCTTCACTTGTTTAATTTTCCTTCTTTCCTCTCCTTGATAATGATGACCTAGCTTATTTCCTTTGTTTTTGTTTCAAAATGAAGGAGAGGATAAGGAGAATGACATGTTTTGAGGGCTATAAGGGTTTATAGTTTGGGCTTGGTCAAAAATCCCTTTATTGCTTAGTCTTATTAATTCCTTATCCCCCTTATTATCACATTCCTTCTTTACTTATTTTTTTCTTTATGGCTGAATTTATCGTTATAACGGTTCTTTATTTATGACTGAATTAATCTTATAATTATTTATCCCATATTACAACACTCCAAAATATAGGGTGTTATAGTCTCCTCTCCTTATAAGAATTTCATCCTCAAAATTCAGATAAAGGAAGACGAAGACCATCGTAATCAATACAAATGTACACATGTGTACAATACTTACACTAGTTCCCTACAAATGTACACCATAATCAATATCTATACATTTATCAATTCAGATAAAGCAAGACGATGACCACCATCACCAATACAAACATACATATATGTGTGTACCGTAATCATTTATCATTAATCATAATGTATTAGAGCCACTATTAAAGATTGTGCAGTTAAAACATTTAACGGTTTTATATCAATGGGGGTGCGAAAAGTTATAGTGGGGATGAAGCAAGGATATATCGAAAAATAGCGAAGATGTAGAATTCTTTACTAGAGGTAAAATCAAATCACCAATATTGATATATTCTCATTCCCACATTTGTACAGAAAAAAGAAATATTGTTCACTCCTATGTAACTAAATTGAAGATTATCATGATCCATGTAGTTCAGACTCAATGAATAAAATAGAGTTGTAATTTACGTTGAGTGCTTAGAACTTGATCTTAGAACTATACTATAAATTTGTTGATTTTTTTATGAGAGAACTGTTCAACTTAACCATTTTATATTAAACTTGCTAAAGCGGGTACTAAAAACCCCTGATTTAGTAGGCGTAGTGCAAAATAACGCAGCTTTTAATGGATCTACTATTTTATAGCACTAAATTGGAAAAATGTAGCAGTCGAAATGTGCTAAGCGCTTTAGGAAGGTATTAGAAGGCTTTAGTGAGGCTTTAACCACATAGATTAAAGCACAATCACATCATAACACAAACATACTAGTGTCACTACTAGTACTTACAATAGACAAACAAAGCGTAATTTCTTAAACATACATATCTAAAACAACTAAGGATAAATGTTCTTAATCTTATCCTCTACCTTCCAGGTACAACCATCTTTATCATCACTCCATTGGATACAAACAAGTCTAATAACCTTATTCCTTAACTCTTATGCATCACGACCTACTATCCCTTTCATTTGTCTAACATATCTTGTCCTATAGATAAGTCAACAACTGCTTTGGGTTCTACTACCTCACCAGGGTCATGTACGCATTTCTTCAAACATAATATACAAAAAAATTATGCACACCCATCAATATACTTGGCATTTAACTCGGTATGCGAGTTTATCAATTCCCTTAATTACTGGAAATGTGCCTGCACATTTAGGAGCCAGTTTCCCCATCTTACCGAAGCACATAACACCACACATAGATGAAACTTTCATAGACACATGGTCACCTACTCCGAACTCTTGCACGAATCAATTCTATCTTCTCGATAGCGTCTCTTACAAAGTCAGGTCCTAACACGAGTCTATCTCCAGTGTCTAACCAACATATCATTGACTTACATGGTCAACCATAAAGTGCCTCAAATAGTGTTATTCTGATACTTGACTGGTAACTATTATAAGGAAAATTATACTAATTATAGATGATTTTCCCAAGACCCTCTAGGACACATGCTCTCAACAAATCCTCCAGAACTCGGTTTACCCTTCTGTTTGACCATCAGTCTATGGGTGGTAAGCCATACTCAAGATCAACTCCATGGCCAGAGTGCTTTGCCTAATTCTCTATAATTCGCTAGTAGTAATTCCATAGAGTGTCACAATATTCTTCATATAAAGCTCTACTAAGCCAACTGCCATTCTTATTGACTTTACCAAATAAATTGGATGATCTTGGTCTGTCTATAGACTATTACCAAGATACTATCATTCCCAGCTCTCGACCTAAACAACCCAATTTTAAATCCATAAATACAGAATCACACTTCCAAGTCGGTACTTCAAATGGTTGAAGTGGTCCACTTGGCTTTTGATGTTCATCCTTGACTTATTGACATATGAAACATTTATCCACACATTCACCAACTTCCCATTTCATCCCCTCAGAAAAGAACATGCACTTTATGTCATGATACACCTTTGTTCCTCTGGGATGAAACGTAAACTTAGGCCGATGATTTTCCACTAATACTTCCTTCTAAAAATTTCCCACTTTTAGGACCACAAACATAAATCACATTTCAAGTCTATCCCAAATCCCTTCAATTCTTTTATATCCACACCCATCTTTAGTTGCCTAATTCTTTTGACCAATAATGGGTCCTCTCTTTCCTTGCAGCAATTATGTCCACAAGTGTTAGGAGAACTTACAAACTTACAATGCACTCAGATCTTGACTTGGTCCTGCATTTAGCCTAAAGTGCACTCCACAAAAAGCTACTGACTCTAAGGTCTTCCATTTCATGATCATATCTAATGCTCCATTTTTATGCTTCCTGCTCAAAGCGTTGACATCCTAGTTTCGTTTTCTTAGCATATGCTTTATGTCAAAGTCGTATTCTACCATGAACTCCAGTTATCTCTGTTGCCTTATATTCAACTCCTACTAATAGAATAAATACTTAAGAGACTTATAGTCCATGTATAAATTGAACCGTTCTCCCAAGAGTTAGTATCTCCAAATTTTCAACGTAAAATCACTGCTGCGACTTTAAGTCATGAATCGGATAGTGACTTCATGTAGTCTCAACTACTTAAATGAAAAAGCTTTCATTCTCACTCTCTACATCAATATTGCTCCCCATCCGGTTCCACAAGCATCGGTATAAATAAACAAATCTCGGTTCCCTTTAGGTACGATTAAAACCGGAGCAATCTTTTCAACTATCAAAATGATCCTTCAAACTTATCAGTCCGCTCGAACTGCTTATTCTTCCTAGTCAACATAGTCAATGGTGATGTTATACATGAGAAATCCTTAATGAATCTGAGGTAATAGCTAGCCAATCCTAAGAAAATTCTCATCACCATAACCATTTCTAGTAGTTTTCAAACATTAGTGGTCTTTATCTTAGATGGATGTACTGCTAATCCATTCTCTAAAACAACATGATCCAAAAACTTAACTTCCTGTTTTCAAAAATGACACTTGAAAATTCATCCTTTAACTTATGTTGTCTTTGAAAGAACCAGGTCCGTTTGGGGTGGATGAAATGGGTAGATTTTGAAAAAAGTTCTATATTTGGATCATAGTATGCATATGAAGCCTAATGGGTTTCACTAGATCTAATCTTGTTATTAAATAAAATCAAATTTTATTTAACATTATTTTATATTTATTAATTAATCACATTAATCAGATTTTACTAAATGTTTATTTAGATGTATCAAGTATACATTCAATGATATAACAACACAATATGATGAAATACAAACATGTGCATAACTATATATACATATAGATATTTAGGATTTATATGTAATGTTTATACTTGGATATTATACTTAATGAGACATATGACGATTTCATATGAATATTAGGAATATAAATGCCTAAGTATATACATATGTTTGCATATACTATAATGTGTGTGTATTGTTTGTATACAAGTATTTCAGTACCATATATATAGTTTATACACACACACATATGCATATATGTGATATTTTGTTACCACTTGTATATATTTAATATACACACAAGTATATAAAATTATGAAAACAAATCCATATAATAATATCATGTAATTTCAAAATAAGAGAATGCTTGATTGGAAGTGAATATGGAAATAAAGTTTCACATTAAATTTATATCTAATCAAATAGAAATTTAAAAGAAATAGAATAAGGTGCTATTTTAAATTTCCTCTTTCACAAACACCAAATAATAATAGATTCAATATCATAAAAATTTCATGCTTAATCATAACAAATTATCCAAAATTTAAAATTTAAAATATGAAAATACACATTCAACATGTAAACAAAAGTAAATTAAAACAGCATTGTCACAATTATATATATATATATATATATATATATATATATATATATATAAATATATCTGTGTGTGTGCGCGCGCGCGTGCGCACGTGTATTTTCAATGACACGATTAATTTTGAAACATTGCATATATACATATACAAAAATATGAATTTTTAATTTTAGATTTAATTACAAAACCATACATTTGACTAAATAACAAACTTGAATGTATTAATTAAAAACAAATTAACCTAACTAAAGGACTTGACTTGATGTTGGTTTATAATCTTGAAAAACAAGAAATTGATGAATGTGTGTGTGTGTGTTTTTTTGTGTGTGTATGTATATTTAGGAACAATTAAATTAATTAAATATCAAATATATGTTTACATTTGAATTAAACTATGATAAAAAAGAATTTGTTATAACAAATTAAATGTACATTAATCAATAATCTCATATCTAACAAATAATATCATTGTATAAAATAAATCAAACACTAATTGATTTTAAATTAATTAACTTAATTATGATAACAAAATAACTTTTATTGTAAATCAAATCCATATTAACTAATGATTTCAAATCCAATAATAATATCGGTACATTAAATATACTTAAACAAGATAATTTTTACATTTAAATGAAAATACACAAGAGGTTTGAAATAGATTCAGCAAGTGACAATTCAATATACATATATGTATGAGTTAAATTATGGTTAAACATCGTAAGTATGAATAAAAAGAAAACAAACATGAAAAATATTGTCCTTTGTAACACCTTGATTTGAGATTTCTCCTCGGATCTTAAAGTGGACCAACACTTGGCTTTGCAAAAGAAGGATGAACCACTTAGCTTTTATTTCATTTGATTTAGAGTTCATTCTGTTTTCGAAGGGATAAATTAATTTTTGGCTGTAGCTATGGAGAAGGAGGAGAGAAAAATAAAATGAATGAAAGAATGAATTAGAATAAAATTAGTGGATATTTGAAAGAATGAAACTTTCCCTTTCTTTCAATTAAAACATCCCTAATTAATCCTTTAATTTTTCTCTCCCCACCCCTTTCTATTATCAAGGTATGGTTGGCCGTCAATGCCATTAAATGGAAAGAAAATTCTTTAAATCACTTCATGCATTATCTTTTATTTAAACTTTGTTTAGTTACATCGATATCGTATATCGATGTGCATGTATACCTTTATATATGCACTCAAATAAATTAATAATAACCAATATTTCAAAAATATTAATTAAAATAATTAATTAACAATATTTTATAAATTAATTAAATCATGCGATTTTTGGAAGAATCCATAAATACAGTTGTGTTACCCAGAGGTGTGAATTCAGTTAGCAATTACTATTAAATAATTCAAATATTAAAGTTCACATGTCACCTTAGCTAGTGGTGTGACAGATTGTTCGAATTCTTCACTTATATACCTTTTCAGTGAAATCAAATTTCATATTTTCTAAAGCGATTCGTTTTTGTAAAGATTATTTACACACGTTCTCTTTGTCAACATTATATCACTTTAGGATTTGTGGAATTTGGTTTTGGTCAAAATTCCAATTTCATCCTTATTCAACTGAGTTAGTCGACAAAAAATCCTTGGGTCAATAATAACATTTATTATTAACCATACTACCCTGACCATAAATTTTAACTTTGAGTTGAATACAGCTGAACTTGATACTAACTTCATACAACTGAGGATTGAATTCTCTATTGAATGGTGCTTCGCTTCCAATGTTCCAGCTCAGACCCAACTATTGTCGCTTGATGGATCGCCATACCATGATTTAACTATAGTCAAAGTGGAATATTCACATTTAAGTTCCATGTTATTCTCAAATTGAGGGACTTGTAACATCGTCACTCTGAGATTTCATGATTGATCCTGTAGTTATTTACCAACAGGAAACTCTTGGATGATTCATTCTATATTTATCTAATAACTGCAAGTATGAAATCCCTTGGTGCCCCTGTAGCCATGAGTAATACGGTGCTAACATTTGGAGAGCATTATTCACTTTGGTCTCAATGGATGTATTGATATTCTTTCTCAAAACATCTTGACAAGGAATATTTAAAACAATATGTTATTCTATGTTATAATAATTTTCTCATGATTACAACAATTTAAAACTATCATCACATAAAATATCATTAAAGGATTTCCTATTTTAATATAATTAAATTAATTTCTTAATTAATAGATCATAATATAACTAATATATAATATAAAATTAAACACCTTTATTATGAAAAAGATTGGTTCTAAAGTTAGATTTATTTACATAATTGCTCCAAGGGCATACCCCTCTCAGTCTCAAGGTCTTCAACACCAATCTAAGATGGACTTCATAGTCTCGCTCATTATTAGTACACACTAGAATATCATCAATGAAGACCAACAAAAACCCATCCAACTGATCAAGAAAGATCTGGTTCATAAGATCTATAAAAAAAGCAAGGGCATTGATCAGTCCAATTAGCATGAAAAACCATTCATATGAATTATATCGAGCTCAAAATATGGTCAAAGGAACACTATCTTCAACTACACTTAATTGACCGAATCCCATTGTCGAATCTAGCTGCGAGAATACTCTAGAACAACTCAACTAGTCAAACAAGTCGCCTATCCTAGGCAATGGATAACAGTTCGTTATCGTCAATTCATTCTACTTTCGGACCTTTGGTAGCCAATACACATTCTAAGTGATCCATCTGACTTCTTCACGAATACCGCGGATGCTTCCAATATTGAACTTCTTGGTCTAATAAAACCTTTATACTCAAGTTCCACTAGTTGCTTCTTCAACTCCTCCATCTCCTTAGGCGCCATTTCTAGGTGGTCCACAAACAGGTTATTCCCCTCGTATCAAATCTATTCGGATACTAATCGCTCTTCTAGGAATTAATCACATCACAGGTTCACAGACCTACGCAAATTTTCGAACTACTAGTACTCTACTAATTTCATCTTTCTATGTCTCCATCACATACAACATAGCCCCACACTTTTCCTTCATTACATCAAATGCTACCCTAATCCTTTCATCTCCTCTTGGGTTTCGTAAAGCGATATCTCTATCAGCACAATAAATTCTAGCTTCATTACATGCTAGCCAATCCATACCTAGAACTACCCTCGGGCCCATGAAGTCAAAAACAAATGGGTCGCAAGCAAATAAATGTTTACATAGAACAAAATCCAAATTAGTGTACCTTAGCTCGAGTGTGGCATACCCACTGATTGGATTAACCCTGCATAAAGACATAACTAAATAAGTGGCATCTAACCTTAATCTATCAACCAAATCTTTTGAAATGAAGGAGTATGTATCCCCTGTATCAAACATAACTCTGACCAAAATACTGGAAATCAATATAGTATGTCCAAGCACCACACCCTTCCCTTTTTATCAACAGATGATCCATCCAGTGGTCCCTCCAAAGTATGCACTTTTACTTCCCTTAAATCCGGAAAATCCTTCTTCCTATGGATTGGTTTGTCATAGTTAAAACATATGACCCTGGCCACTCCAGCCATTTTTGGGCATTTAGATGCATAATGAACCTTCTATCTGCATTTGTAGCAAGTAAGCTAAGCGACATCCTTTCTAGTCCCCCTCTTAGGCCTTTCTCTTTTGATATTGGCCTTTCTTACCCTTTTGGTATGGTAAAAACGTCTTCTTATCTGTCTAAACAATCAACCCCATATTCTTCCTCTTAGTATACATAAGCTCATACCACCTTCCCATATCCACAAATTAATTAAATAGACGTTCCAAATGAGCCATCGTCTAATCATTCAGGCCCGGCCAAAGTCCTGGTCTTTGCCCTAAGATAAACTTCTCTACCTTCTACATCGTGGTTTTCATTATATCAGTCCCATACTTGGATAAAAATTAGACATCTATAAATACTCTAGCACAGTCATACTATGTTATTCAAACACTAAAACTACTCCGAACATTACTAATAACTCCGATCCTAGAATAAATTTCTCTTCAAAAATCTCCTTGAACCTTTCTCAAGTTATTTCTTACTCGGGATTTCTTCCCTCACAGTCTCCTACTGGATACTAGTTAAACTTTTAAGATGTCTAGACACCAACTTCACATTTTGAGCGTTAGTAAACCCCAAGTCTTCATAAATTCGACCACATATTGGCAACCAATCACTTGCCTCCAAAGCCTTCTTTGTTTTATCAAATATCTCTCCCTCTAAACTCTGGAAATCATGGTTCAACTTATCAAAATCCTTCCTAGCAGCCTGCATAAGCCTTTTGCCACAGTCGGGGCATGTGGTGGCATTGCTATTGAGCTTGTTGTTGCACTAAGTTTGCTATAAACTACTGAAAAGTGTATTTATATCCACATTTCCAACTATCGAAGTCGACATTTAAATGACCACATTTTTGGCTTTATTATGCTCTCGCTCCCATCCTTGACCATTAGTTTGCATACTTGTAGTTCCCCTATTAGCATTTTCCCTAATACATCCTAACATCAATCGTCAAATTCTCATCTACTTCTTGATTTCTATATAAGAAAGTTCTCATAAGAAATAGAAAGAAAGAAAGTGAAAGTAATGGTAGGGGGAAAGATAAATCCAACTATACATCTATATCAAAATACAAGTACGTTATATATATAGTGTACAACCTTCCCAAAGGTGTTCGTTTACGCTATCTAGCTAGCTAAGTTTATACTTAGCACCAGTTTACTAAAATGTCCCTAACTTATGCTATGATACCATATTGTAACATACTTCATTGGAAGACCCCAAAATGAATACCGCTGATGTTGGAGTCAACACACGAGAATTATTTCCAAGCAATAAAAGGGACTAATTTTTTTCCAGCAACATTAAGCAAACAAAGCAACAAAATAAAATTTACACTAAACAAAATGGCCTTTATATTTTCATATCCCAATGCATCCCCACATTGGGTAATTACAATAAGAATATAGATAAAAGTGTCATATCCAACATATGAAGATGCCGACACAAACAGTTAAGCGGTTATATAACCTAGTTTTACAACAACCGAATTCAAAATAAAACTTTATTATTTACAAATCTTTCAGCTTCATCTTTGGATCTTTTATTCGTCTTTAAAATGCTACCTGGCTAATTCCATGAAGCCATATTATTCAAATGAATACCGGTGAGTTTATGAGGAAAACAATAATAAAAACGATGTCAATCATAAAGCACAATATGAGTAATACATTCTTTAACATAACATATAGTGAGATCAAGCTGCCTAGTTGAAGGGTTTTCCCTTCACTAATTCAACATCACTGATTTCATCATATCATATACAATGAACATCATAGAATAAGCCATAATCATAAAATAACATTTCAACCCTAAGTGTGTCCAACACTTAGCATCATATCATGAACTAAATCTTATAGTCATTTTTTCTGGGTTATCACTTAGGCCTTCCATAATGTTTCTGAATAATGTCATGTTTTGACATTTGGATTGCATATAACCCTTACTCCCACTTTCCTAATCAATGTTACATTTAACACTTTAGTTGCCACTTGGGTCTTACACCCTTACTCTCGAATACTATTATGGTTTTACATTTTAGTAGCTACATAGTCCTTACACCACCATCCTCGAATAATGTTATGCTTTAACATTTGGTTCTCACTTAGGCCTTATACCATCATTCTCAAATAATGCTATATATTAAATTTTGGTTACCATTTAGGCCTTAGACGATCATTCTCGAATAATGTTATATTTTAACATTTGGTTACCACTTAAGCCTTGCACCATCGCTCTTAAATAATATTATATTTTAACATTTGGTTGCCACTTAGGTCTTACACCATCGTTCTCAAATAGTGTTACATATTAACAAATGCATTATATTGTTTTTTAAATTTTGTATAATAAAATTTAATTATACATCATGGAATCTAGCTTCTACAAGGCTTAACTATCGCATGTCTAGCAATCGAGCTTACAAGACTAGCTATCACATATCTATACTATCGTATTCATAAGGCCACTGTATTATACATCTAAACTATCATAACCTAAAGATAATGCTATCGCATATCCATGCTATCATGCATCAAAGACGGCTTGTAACAATCCACACCTTAATGGCCAGAATTTCGACTAATTCAAAACCCAAGTCCATTAAGGTATGGATCGTTGGTTTTTGTAACATGTAATAAAAAAAAGTATATCTAAGAGCTATCTACATAAACCCACAACGAAATAGAAAAATATAATAAAACATATATGCTGACTAAGGCTACTAACTTGGAATTAATATTATTCCTATAGCGTCTGTTTACTTTGCTAGGGTCGAGCATGAATGAGAAGACTTCACTATCTGCAGTTTTCATCATGCACCAATAGCTTGTCTCTCTAAATCTGTCATGTGGGTTGTAACTAGGAGGGGGTCAGAAAAATGTTCTGGTGATTGGAAAATTACATAATCTATCCATAAACTAATTTATGTCGATCAGTTTCTATTTAAGTGTTATTCCATTATTCACAGCTATTCTTTGTAATTCCAGTTACACATATGATATATCTAACCTTCTCCAAAGTATAACTATATATTTTTAGAGCAAGACGGTTGTGTAGCGTGACACTACACAGCCGGTTATATAGCATAATATTAAGTAATAATCGCAATCAACAAGCCTGATTGCTGGCCCAAAATAGGAGAATACTGCAAAACAATCACTACATGGCAGAGTCATATATACAAAAACAGCTTAGTACATATATCAGAAAATGAAATAGATAAGTGCTGCGGAGTGGTCAGTGGTGTCCATGTTGCCATCTAGAAGGAGCTGCGCTTGTGCTGCCTGCTGATTCAGCCGGCGATGAACTGGAGAATGGCAATCTCAGCCTGAATGGAGCTGAGAAGCTGTGCCCTGATACAGATGAGAAATAGTAAATAATACGCCTGCAAGTTCCTTCGAAGTTGGATTTGGGCCTACCAAACACATGTGCATTTCGCTCGGCCCAAATGCACCAACTGAATATAGCCACAAAGAGATCTAGGTGTTTGTTGGGGGGGGTTATTCTGCCAGTATTGGAAAAATGAGGTGATTGTTGGGATGTAGCCTAGTATGTGGACAGACGTTGCAACCCAAACCCAAAAGGAAAAATCGCATTCTATGAATAGATGTTGTGTACTTTCGGTTGCGATAGAGCATAAGGCACAGCTTGGGTCCACTATGATGTTGTAACGAAAGAGCCTGTCTCTGGTGTTGATGCGCCCGTGGATCAGGCACCATTGGAAGAAAGTGATGCGAGGTTGGAGCTGGCATTTCCAAAGTCTGGGGAAGTTGAAGAGGCGTCCAGGGTTGTTCAGATGAGCATAGCAGGAGGCGACGGAGAAGCCAGCTGAGGGGTTTGGAGCCCAGATGAACACATCTGGCCGAGGGTGGAAACGAATGTTTCGGAGGATGAAGGCAGCTTGGTGAAGCTCGGCTAGGGTGGCGAGGTCGAAGTAGGATGTTGGGAAGAGATGGTCAGGGCCCGAGCTCGAAGAATCAGATGTGGTAGCAAGGACAGATGCTGAGTGAGAAAAGAGGTTGGGGAGGATAGAAGAGAGGGGCAGTTGGCCGTACCAGATATCCAACCAGAAGAGGCAATTTGCCCCATTACCCAGGTTGACATGGAAGAGTGGTTTGACACGGGGGAGGGTTGCGAGGACCCCCAAATTATAACTATATATATGCCTATATACATATATATCTAAACGTTGTACTACCTAAAGAAAAACCTGGCCACTTAATACTTCTTAAATAGGGAGGAGGCAAACCAAATGGAGATTTAATACCTCAACCCCAAAGCGGGCTCTCCGTAACGAAATCTGAAATGACCCACCTTCTGTTCCTAAAGTTTTTTTTATATAAATATGCAGTGGTCATTTAATCAAGAAAATATTACACTCTAATTTTCTTCTATCCAGGATCTTTATGCCAATATAAAAATATTGGTTTACCCAAATCATCTTAAACATACATATGTGAAGATATATAAGTTACTTTCTACTTGAATCAGAGTACAAAAGTTTGGAAGTAGAAATCTGTTTGGGAATCATTAAAAGAAATAACTCCCACATAGCAATAGTGTTTCTAAAAACCAGGTTTTCCAAGCATACTTAGATTATTGCATAACTATTGGTTTCATGTCTCAAGACTTTGCATTTTGCATGTATTTCCATAATTTTGTTACTGTATGAACCGTGCTTTTGCATGTGCATGTGTGTGCATGTTCCTGTAAATGTGTGTGTCAGTGGAAAATTTAAGTGCCAAATTTTACCTCTTCTTGTTAGCAAATATGTCTGAGTCTACCCTATATTTGGGTTGTAAAACATTACTGAAAATTGAGCTGAAAATTCTTTAGTGTTGGTTTAACCCAGGCTCAATAAAATGGTCATGTTAGCCATATTCAACTTGCACTTATTCTTAAACAAAATACATGTCATTTTGTTTTCTTTTCAAAGCAACTCAAAACCTTTTCTGCCAGATTTTATATCAACTTAAACATGGATTTTCTTATGTCAAATACTTGATTGTACATTCAATCCATAAACCCTTTCAATCTCAGATTTTCTACCATTATAAACTAACTGTTCTTAAAGCTTGAAAATTCCATTTCTTAGCAAAACATTTGCAAAACAAAGCACATAAGTTTCAGCTGATACACATATAGGTTCAACACTTGCAAAACAGTAGTTCTAACAATACAGTAGTTTTCTAAGCAAATTTAAACAAAATAGCTTAACATAATTCAGCATAAACATCTATTTTAACTTCAGCAAATCTTTAAATATAGCATCCAATTCCTTATGCAGTTAAACATCCAAAGCTTGATCAAAGAAATTCCTACTTTCCAGCAAAATCAACATGAACTGCCCAATATAAACATGAGACACCCAATGGTGCATAAAACACACAAGGGTCAGACTAAAGTCTGGTATGAGTAATCTAACTAAAAACATGATTTTATATGACACTTATTCATATTCAAATAAATTCAAAATGGATAAAGGAACTCAATACCACTCTTGTGCATGTTTCTGTGATACATGTGCATATGCATTAGTGCACAACAAATTATACATGATTCAATGGTTTAGTTCAGTGATAAAAATCATAAGATCCAACCATAAAACATCATAAACCAATCAACACATTCATCAATTCAATCATCAAGCCTTTTCTACCAGATTACTAGCCATTAGGGATTTTACCCAAGCTCTCTCATGAACCTATTTCTATTGTTCACTATCAAGTATATTATGGTCTTTAGCTACTTTCTCTTATTAAACCACACACTGCTTGGGACATATCATTGTTAACCCAGCACACTCAGGCCCCTGGGTATAAGCATACCATGTGTGAGCTTGCAATGTTCACCTTGCCAAGCCATATTTTGTAGCCCTAAGATCCAAAAGTCCTTAGTTAAATTACTAAGTGTTACTTTCCCTTTCTCATTCCTATGCTAATCCCTTCTGCATATCATACTTCAATCAGAGAAATAAACATTCAGCCAACATGTATTCATCCAGAGGTTGGTAAGTCATGTTCTCATAAGCAAGCATTTAATCATGTAAACAGATGTGCTTTCTAAACATATTATTTTGTCTATGGGTTTCAATGGATCAAGTTACAAACATATGGTCATAGATAGTTTTCTGGTTGTCTCCTTTTACCTCTGGTTCAATCAGACCTTTGTTAATCTTTAAGATCTGGCTAAACCACAAGTATATGCTTTGATTTGGAGAGTTCATAAAACATAGAAGCTCAGCACATGTAAAACATTGCACCTCTACATTTATCTTTATTTTAGTTGATATGAGACATAAGCAACAACATAATGTTGCAGCCCCACATTTTCTTTCATTTTTAGACCATATATCTACAACATAAATCCTCGGTTTTAAGTAAATAAATGTATAAAGAAAACCCATAAAAAAAATCTACTTCATCTCAAAGTTAAACCTCAACACAGATAACCACATTTAAACATGAAATCCATGACTCTATTATACTGGATAAGTTACTATAAAGGGTTTTACACTTGAGCAGATCATTGACAAGCCAAAGTAATCAAATCATAAAAATGAACATAGCTTGCAAAAGTTAAATATAAATTTAATTAGGCTGCCTCAATATTCAGAACTTATTGCCAAAGTTTCCAGTGAGGTTACTCACACTTAATCCATCTTTTTCCTAAGCTTTTTGAATCCTTTTGGTCTTCTGCCTTCTTCTAATTCTA
The DNA here is from genome assembly GCA_030737815.1 of Allium fistulosum. Classification (NCBI taxonomy): domain Eukaryota; kingdom Viridiplantae; phylum Streptophyta; class Magnoliopsida; order Asparagales; family Amaryllidaceae; genus Allium; species Allium fistulosum. Next base: position 1,138,844,465 of record CM060904.1, read on the forward strand.
ATGACCGGTGCTCCTCATTTTTCTCTGGCTTTCTTTTTTTTAAATGATGAAGAGCAATTGTGTAAGGTCTCACTACACTAAGCCTCCTTATACAAAACCCTGCTGCTACTAGGGTTTAGTGAAATTACCCAATGTCATTTTTACCCTATAAAACATGATCTGCCTCTCATTTGATTCAAGAGAAAAAGGGTATGTGGTCCTTGTTTTTATTTTCAGAAATAAGCCTTATCCCTTTAATCCTACCCCGGTCATGTTATATGCATGACTCCTATTTTCCAAAGTGAAAGGATTGCTGGAAATGGATAAAGTACTTGCTTAAGGGTTCATGCCATTTCCATGGAATTTTTGTTTTCTTCCCGCAAGTGTTTGCTTGTGCACATATAATATATGTATGCCTATTTTGCCTAAGTCCTTATTTTCATTCTTTAAATTATTTTAAGTATCTAAATATTTTTCTTGCATTCCTGCCTAACATTTATTTCCTTTGTGCCAAACTTATTAAATACATAATCATATCTTCATACATATGTATTTCTAAATTATTTATTCTAATTTATATATTGATTTCTGCCTATTTCATTGTACAGAAAATGTGTGCATGTGTGTGCACTATCTTGTGCACATGTACATGTTTAAACCATATATTTGCAAATCAGTTTCCATTCCTATCTTTCTCAATGCAATTTTTAAACAAACATAAACTAATTTAAATCATGAAATTGCTCACAAAAAATCAGGGTTATTACATATACCCCTCCTTTTAGGAATTGTATCCCACAATTCTCTCATACTTAACTTAAGTATCATCAATCCAGAAAATCAACTTTTCTGATCTCAAACCATTCTCAAGCCAATCACTTGATTAAACTCTATGCATATTTAAACAAAAATCACAATGCATATTCAATCAAAACATTCATCAGTATATATAAATTTACCTTTCATTCAATCAAACAGTTGTGGATAATCATTTCTGATTTTATCCTCCACTTCCCATGTGCAATCATTTGGATCAAGACTGCATTGCACTTTCACTTATTTAATTTCTTTGTTTCTTTGTTTCTTTGTTTCTCGATCTCTCTAGCAACTACGCCCACTGGCTCCTTTTCATAGATCATCCTGGGGTCAATCTGCACATCCTTAGGGGATTCTAGGATTGCCTCCTTATCATGAACCCACCTTCTTAGTTGAGACACATGAAAAACATCATGCATTGCTCTCATTTCTTCTGGCAACTCCAGCTTATAGGCTATAGTTCTTATTCTCTCTAGAATTTTATATGGCCCCATGTACCTAGGAATCAACTTTCCTTGTTACCCAAACCTTAGAACCTTCTTCATGGGTGATATTTTGATAAATACATAATCCCCAACACCATATTGTACTGCCTTCCTTCTTTGATCTGCATATTTCTTTTGCCTATCCTGGGCAGAAGCAATTCTTTTTCTGATCAAAGCTATTTTCTCTGAAGTTTCCTTCACACTCTCTGGCCCTAAGACCACTTTTTCCCCAGATTCAAGCCAATTTGAGGCTGATAAACATGGTCTCCCATAGAGAGCTTCAAAGGGTGCCATGCCTATGCTACTATGATGGCTATTGTTGTATGCAAATTCAGCCAAAAAGATATGATCCTCCCAACTTCCTCCCTAATCCAATACACAAGCTCTCAACATGTCTTCAAGCAATTTGTTCACAATTTCCATTTGACCATCAGATTGGGGATGGTATGCTGTGCTTAAGCATAAATCAGTCCCCATTGCCTTGTGAAAACTCTGCCAAAATTTTGAAGTGAAGATGGTATCTCTATCACTTACTATAGTCTTTGGTATACCATGTAGTCTAACCACTTCCTTGATAAACAACTGGGCTAGTGTACATACATTTCTCTCTAACTTTACTGGTATAAAGTGGGCTGACTTGGTTAACCTATCAACCACTACCCAAATGCTATCATTTCCCCTCCTAGTTCTAGGAAAACCATCAATGAAATCCATTGATATATCCTCCCATTTCCACTGTGGTATTTGCAAAGGTTGAAGCATCCCTGAGGGTTTTTGATACTCAGCCTTCACTTGTTGGAAAACCATACATTTAGATACATAGGTTGCCACTGCACTCTTCATACCACTCCACCAATAATCCCTCTTGAGGTTGTGATACATCCTTGTGCTTCCTGGGTGTATAGTGTATTTGCTTTTGTGGAGCATCCAAGATTTCTTGCTTCAACTCATCAATTGCTGGAACACATATTCTTTATCCTTTCTTCAAATGGCCTTGATCATTCAACTAAAAACCTTCCACTGCTTCACCATTTAATATCTGAGTTCTCTTTTCAAATATAAATGGATCTTGGTCTTGTAACTTTACAAGTTTGTTTTTCAATTCTGACTCCAGAGTGATAAAGCTTAACTTTCCCATTTCTACATGCTCACTGCATAGGCTCATGTCTTCTACATTATCACTTTCTATCTCTAAATCAGTTAACAATGATAAAGTGTTAAACTCTTCTATCATTAATCTAGCTACTTTAGCATGTTGTCTACTTAGGGCATCTGCTACTTTATTAGCCTTACCAGGGGTATATAATATTTCAAAGTCATATGAGGCTAGGAGTTCAATCCACCTTTGCTGCCTCATATTCAATTCTCTTTTTGAAAATAAATATTTAAGTGACTTATGGTCTGTGTAAACTTCAAACCTTGCCCCTAACAAGTAGTGTCTCCATAGCTTAAGAGCATACACTATAGCAGCTAATTCAAGGTCACGAGTAGCATATCTTACCTCACTTGGTTTTAATTGCCTAGAAGCATAAGCTATCACTTGATGTTGTTGCATCAATACTGCCCCAAGCCCTTGTCCACTTGCACCAGTATACATCACCAAGTTTTCATTCCCTTCAGGTACTTTGAGGATTGGAGCTTGTACTAGTGCTTCCTTTAATTTCCCAAAGGCTTTCTCACACTCTTCAGTCCAAGTAAACACTTGATTTTTCCTAGTCAATCTGGTTAATGGGATTGAAATTTTTGCAAAATCTTTTATAAACCCTCTATAGTAACTAGCCATTCCCATGAATGATCTGACCTCAGTGACATTGGTAGGCCTTTTCCAAGCTTGCACTGCAACGACCTTATTGGGATCCACAGATATTCCTTTTTCTGATATAATGTGGCCTAGAAAATTCACTTCATTTTTCCAAAAAGTGCATTTTGAAAATTTTGCTTTCAAGTCTTCCTGCCTCAATTTCTCAAATACCATATGCAAATGATTTTCATGCTCTCTAATTGACTTAGAATAAATTAGTATGTCATCAATAAATATCAATACAAATTTGTCCAAGTATTCTCTAAAAATCCTATTCATCAAATCAACAAAATAGGAAGGAGCATTTGTCAAGCCAAATGGCATTACTAAAAATTCATAAAGTCCATATCTTGTGTTAAAGGCTGTATACTTAATGCTTTCCTCTTCTACTTTCATCTGATGAAAGCCTGAAGCTAAATCAAGCCTAGAAAATATTTTTGCACCACTCAATTGATTAAAGAGATCATCAACTCTTGGTAAAGGATATTTATTTTTAATTGTGACTTTATTTAATTCCCTATAGTCAATACATAACCTAAGGGATCCATCTTGTTTCTTAACAAAGACTACTGGTGCTCCCCATGATGAGCTACTGGGTCTAATAAAGCCTCTTTCTTCTAAGTCAACCAATTGCTTTTTCAATTCTATCAACTCCTTAGGCCCCATTCTGGTTGGTCTTTTAACCACCGGGCTAGCTCCTGGAATTATTCTGATTGAAAACTCAACTGGTCTGTGGTTTGGAACTCCCCTAACTTCACCAAACACATCAGTATATTGATTCACTATGGGGATTTCTTCTAATGCAGGCATGGGTTTTTCACTAGACAATGCAAAAAGGTTGGCTATATTTCTATTCTTGTCTGCCTCACAAAGAACAACTACCCTTTGTCCATCAGAATTTTTTAATGATATGGTGGATGTCTCCATATTTATGATAGCCTTATATTTACTCAACCAATCAACTCGTAGAATAACCCCTATGCCCAGATATTGCAACACATATAGGTCTGAGTTAAACACATGTCCCCCTATATCTAACCCCAGTTGCATACACATCATACCCAGAACACATGAGCTACCTATAGGGCTTCTAATAAACAGTGGCTTATCAACAATCATACAATTCAATTTTAATTGTTATGCAATATCATGGGAGATCAATGAGTGTGTAGCCCCAGTATCATACACTACTGCAAAAGGTATTGAGTGAATAAACAAAGTACCTTCAACTTGGCCATGTTTCTCAACATTTGATCCCTCAGTTGCCTTGCCTTTTCCTTCCAAAGCCCCTAATTTTCCTTGCTTAAAATCTTAACAATTTCTCTTTATGTGACCTTCCTTCTCACAATGGTGACATTTGAAGGATGCTGGCCTAACATTTGTGCACCTATTCTTCATATGCCCCTCTTGGCCACAGTTATAACAAGTAATCTTCTTCTTAATTTCAGCATCACTGGCTTCTTTTGGTTTCTTGGTGGAAGCTGTGTCTACTTTCTTCTTATCATAAGGGTGAAATTTGCCCTTTCCTTTCTTGTTTTGGCTATTCTTGAATGCCCTGAAATTCCCTCTAGCCTTATCATGTTGTTCAATGCCCAAAGTCAAGTCCCAAACTTGATCAAAAGTCTTGTCCTTGTATGGTAGCATGGCTCTACTAAGGCTAGGGTTTAGCCCTTTAATATATCTGCGATTCTTAGCCTCCTCAGTGGTGATGAGTACTGCACCATACTTTGCCAATGATTCGAACCTCTGAGTGTACTCAGTGACATTCATAGTCCCTTGCCTTAATTTGATGAATTCCTCTAGCAAAGACTCCTTGGCTGATGCAGGGACAAACCTACCTTCCAGCATTGCTTTAAATTGATCCCATGTCACTTCTCCTTCAGGTCTTCCAGCTATGATAAGCTCCCACCAATCCAAAGCTGCTCCTCTCAATTGCCTGGATGCAATTTGCCTCTTCCTTTGGTCTTCAACTTGCATGTCTGCAAAGATCCTATCCAAAATCCTGAGCCAATTTTGAACTCCCATAACTCCTTCTGTGCCATCAAAAGTTTTGCCTCCAAGGTTGGTAAAAGTCTTGAGTAGTTTGGAAAGCTCCTCATGTGGATTTTCCTGCCTATTGCCTACTCCATCCCTTATGGCTCTCATGAATTCTTGCACATTAACCATGGGTGGTCCACTTGTTCCTACATTTTGATGTCTGGATCCTACCATAGCTCTATGGATATGACACTTAGGTTAGTCCATTTTACCTAATACTCTATAGATTAATTCATTTCAGTCTATCCCTATTCAGTTATAATAGATATTAGTAGTATAAGTACTAACAAAACAAAACATCCAAGGCAGTCAACACTTCCATACATCCAATGCAAACAAGTTCATACAAAATTTTTCTATGTTATTTAACAACTTAGCTCTGATACCAAATGAAATGACCCACCTTCTGTTCCTAAAGTTTTTTTTTATATATATATAAATATGCAGTGGTCATTTAATCAAGAAAATATTACACTCTAATTTTCCTCTATCCAGGATCTTTATGCCAATATAAAATATTGGTTTACTCAAATCATCTGAAACTTACATATGTGAAGATATATAAGTTACTTTCTACTTGAATCAGAGTACAAAAGTTTGGAAGTAGAAATCTGTTTGGGAATCATTAAAAGAAATAACTCCCACATAGCAATAGTGTTTCTAAAAACCAGTTTTTCCAAGCATACTTAGATTATTGCATAACTATTGGTTTCATGTCTCAAGACTTTGCATTTTGCATGTATTTCCATAATTTTGTTACTGTATGAACTGTGCTTTTGCATGTGCATGTGTGTGTCAGTGGAAAATTTAAGTGCCAAATTTTACCTCTTCTTGTTAGCAAATATGTCTGAGTCTACCCTATATTTGGGTTGTAAAACTTTACTGAAAATTGAGCTTAAAATTCTTTAATGCTGGTTTAACCCAGGCTCAATAAAATGGTCATGTTAGCCATATTCAACTTGCACTTATTCTTAAACAAAATACATGTCATTTTGTTTTCTTTTCAAAGCAACTCAAAACCTTTTTTGCCAGATTTTATATCAACTTAAACATGGATTTTCTTATGTCAAATACATGATTGTACATTCAATCCATAAACCCTTTCAATCTTAAATTTTCTACCATTATAAACTAACTGTTCTTAAAGCTTGAAAATTCCATTTCTTAGCAAAACATTTGCAAAACAAAGCACATAAGTTTCAGCTGATACACATATAGGTTCAACACTTGCAAAACAGTAGTTCTAACAATACAGTAGTTTTCTAAGCAAATTTAAACAAAATAGCTTAACATAATTCAGCATAAACATCTATTTTAACTTCAGCAAATCTTTAAATATAGCATCCAATTCCTTATGCAGTTAAACATCCAAAGCTTGATCAAAGAAATTCCTACTTTCCTGCAAATCACCATGAACTGCCCCATATAAACATGAGACACCCAATGGTGCATAAAACACACAAGGGTCGGACTAAAGTCTGGTATGAGTAATCTAACTGAAAACATGATTTTATATGACACTTATTCATATTCAAATAACTTCAAAATGGATAAAGGAACTCAATACCACTCATGTGCATGTTTCTGTGATACATGTGCATATGCATTAGTGCACAACAAATTATACATGATTCAATGGTTTAGTTCAGTGATAACAATCATAAGATCCATCCATAAAACATCATAAACCAATCAACACATTCATCAATTCAATCATCAAGCCTTTTCTACCAGATTACTGGCCATTAGGGATTTTACCCAAGCTCTCTCATGAACCTATTTCTATTGTTCACTATCAAGTATATTATGGTCTTTAGCTACTTTCTCTTATTAAACCACACACTACCTGGGACATATCACTGTTAACCCAGCACACTCAGGCCCCTGGGTATAAGCATACCATGTGTGAGCTTGCAATGTTCACCTTGCCAAGCCATATTTTGTAGCCCTAATATCCAAAAGTCCTTAGTTAAATTACTGAGTGTTACTTTCCCTTTCTCATTCCTATGCTAATCCCTTCTGCATATCATATTTCAATCAGAGAAATAAACATCCAGCCAACATGTATTCATCCAGAGATTGGTAAGTCATGTTCTCATATACAAGCATTTAATCATGTAAATAGATGTGATTTCTAAACATATTATTTTGTCTATGGGTTTCAATGGATCAAGTTACAAACATATGGTCATAGATAGTTTTCTGGTTGTCTCCTTTTACCTCTGGTTCAATCAGACCTTTGTTAATCTTTAAGATCTGGTTAAACCACAAGTATATGCTTTGATTTGGAGAGTTCATAAAACATAGAAGCTCAGCACATGTATAACATTGCACCTCTACATTTATCTTTATTTTAGTTGATATGAGACATAAGCAATAACACAATGTTGCAGCCCCACATTTTCTTTCATTTTTAGACCATATATCTACAACATTAATCCTGGGTTTTAAGTAAATAAATGTATAAAGAAAACCCATAAAAAATCTACTTCATCTCAAAGTTAAACCTCAACACAGATAACCACATTTAAACATGAAATCCATGACTCTTTTATACTGGATAAGTTACTATAAAGGGTTTTACACTTGAGCAGATCATTGACAAGCCAAAGTAATCAAATCATAAAAATGAACATAGCTTGCAAAAGTGAAATATAAATTTAATCAGGCTGCCTCAATATTCAGGACTTATTGCCAAAGTTTCCAGTGAGGTTACTCACACTTAATCCCTCTTTTTCCTAAGCTTTTTGAATCCTTTTGGTCTTCTGCCTTCTTCTAATTCTAATGGCCGGTGCTCCTCATTTTTCTCTGGCTTTCTTTTTTTTTAAATGATAAAGAGCAATTGTGTAAGGTCTCACTACACTAAGCCTCCTTATACAAAACCCTGGCTGCTACTAGGGTTTAGTGAAATTACCCAATGTCATTTTTACCCTATAAAACATGATCTGCCTCTCATTTGATTCAAGAGAAAAAGGTTATGTTGTCCTTGTTTTTATTTTTAGAAATAAGCCTTATCCCTTTAATCCCACCCTGATCATGTTATATGCATGACTCCTGTTTTCCAAAGTGAAAGGATTGCTGGAAATGGATAAAGTACTTGCTTAAGGGTTCATGCCATTTCCATGGAATTTTTGTTTTCTTCCCGCAAGTGTTTGCTTGTGCACATATAATATATGTATGCCTATTTTGCCTAAGTCCTTATTTTCTTTCTTTAAATTATTTTAAGTATCTAAATATTTTTCTTGCATTCCTGCCTAAAATTTATTTCCTTTGTGCCAAACTTAATAAAGACATAATCATATCTTCATACATATGTATTTCTAAATTATTTATTCTAATTTATATATTGATTTCTGCCTATTTCATTGTACAGAAAAATGTGTGCATGTGTGTGCACTATCTTGTGCACATGTACATGTTTAAACCATATATTTGCAAATCAGTTTCCATTCCTATCTTTCTCAATGCAATTTTTAAACTAAACTAATTTAAATCATGAAATTGCTCACAAAAAATCAGGGTTATCACAAAATCCCTAGTCAATCGACTCTAGCTACAGAGACCGTTGACCCCTAGTTATGGCTTTATGATTTAATCGCTGTATTACTAACACATCTCAAAGACTCATCTAAAAGTTAACTAGCCCACCTCCGACAAACAAATAACTAACTAATTAAACTTTGAGGACTTTGTGTATCCCATATGGATTCTACACTAGTAGGAACCGAAATCCATCAGGGCATAACTCGAGTCTTTGCTAACGACCGATGTGTACCGTTGGTGGTCATAGCATGTATGCCATCCCTACTACTAAAATACCGGTTCAACAATATTGTTGACATAGCCCTCCGACCTTCCACGGTAAAAATCCCATTTAGACTAACCAAATGTAAGTCAAGGAAAAATACTCATTTCTTTACTTAATATCTCTCTTTAGAAATGAAGCATACCATATTTCCCTATTATGTCCCATCGTAGGTTACTTAAGACTTCTTAAATGGAAGGAGGCGGACCCAAGGGCCATTTAATACCTTCCACCTCGAGTAAACCCCTTGACATCCTTAAAGGTACCAAGTCATTTAATGCTTCTAATCTAAGGCAAACCCTAGGTATATTTTTCCTATCTATATGCAAACTTATATCACTTCCCCACAGGTCCTATGGTTGGAAATGTCTCACATCGGTAGTAAGTATACACAACTGCTGGTAGCCTCTAGGTGAAGGGAATATTTCTATTGTGTAACTCTACTGACCTCACATCCTAACCCATAATAAACCAAACCAATTATCCTAAGCCTAAATATAAGGCTAGACCCACTAATTAACGCTCATCCTAAATGTATTATTAAGGCTATATAATTTCCAACTATGAAAATTATGCCGCCTCATAGTATTTAATTCCTATTTTATACGCTTAATACGTATATTCTCTATTTCCCACTTACACCATAAATGTCAATTGTCTGTAATTAATGGCCATTATTATTCCATTTGCATAATCTCTAATAACATTTATTTATTCGTTCTAATTCAACCTATTATGCCTATTTTATTTCTCCATAAATGCCATATCAAATCCTTTATCCAATCTCATTAAACATATTTATGTCCTCAATTAATTCTTGTAAATCCTTATTAACTGCAGATTTATTGTCCTATTAATTTTGGAGTTACTATCTCTTTTCCATGTACACCTCTTAATCCTATAATTTACTGCGCTATTTATAATTAGACGTCCTAATTATAACTGATGTGAATATCGACATATATATTACACTATATATATTAATGGTAGGTGCGGTTATACGTTTACGTGTGTGTGTATTCCTATTTTTGACTATTAATTCCTAAACCAGAACATTCTTTTCCATATCTTAGTTTATCAGAGCTATCTTTCTAAAATGGATAACAGTTGTAACTTTTATAAATTAACCAAAAGTGAGACCTTTGCTTCGTTTGAAATTACAGAATTATCTCTTTTCTTTTATTGAAATAGACAGTGCAAACTACGAGGAAGAACATCCGTGCTTTGCACATCTCTTTCCTTTTTGGTATATTCCTTATTATTTCAAATGGCGCACATTTATACATAATTGTGGAGTTGGATAATTTATGGAGATTACATGGAAATAAATACCACTAAATTGTACCCCACCCCCAATAAATTAAAAATATAGAAATTCACATTCCAAGTCAAATTAAGGCAATCTAAACCAATACTAACATTTTACAACCTAGCTATAAATTTGGAATAAATTTACAACTTTATCAATATTCAAATTTTAGGGCTAATTTCCAATTTCCAGATTAGGGTGTATGCTCTATTCCAATAACCTAACATACGGAGTATGTAGGAAAGGTTTCAACTAAATACATTCGTTTTAAGCCTACAACTCAGTAGATCTTTTGTAGGCATAATAATTAAATAAAATTTAAAGATATAAATACCAATGTTATAAATAAGTCATATAATTTTCCACTCACCTTTCGATCTTTCCAAATCTTCCAAACCTAAATCCATCCCTTTAAATTGATTCCTTTTTCCATTCTAATCCATGAGAATATGTATAACAAGGTATATACATTTGTTAGAATTATAGATCTGAGAAGAGATTTGAGGTTAAGGGGAATATAGATTCCGTAGTATCGATTCGCTCCTTCTCTTCTTCTCTTTTATTTTCTATCCTTCTCCGATTTTACACACACAGAGATATATATATATATATAATATTTTATAATTAATAAAAATAGTGGAGAAGGGAAAATGGTAGAACTTCGCTACTTTGATCAGAAAATATGAGAAGAAAAGTGAAGGGCTGAGCCTGTATTTATAAGCGCCCGAATCAATCGTATCCGTTAGATTTAAAATAATAAAATCTGGGCCGTTCGGCCAAGTTTCAACTCTAGTCGAGACTCAACAAATAGTCGACCGCTCCCTTTTAGGCAGTCGACTAACCCAAGGAGGGATCGACCGGTGTCGACTGGTGGACTGCAATTATTATTATTTATTTTCTTTTGTTCCTTTTTAAATATTTTCGTTCCGAAAACTTCAAATGCTAATAATTTTCATTTGAACTTCGATCGCAAAGCTCTATATATGAAAGTTGCTTAGAAAATCGCCACGAACGCAATGGTGCAAGTTTTACGGTCAAATTATGACGTTTGCCTCAAAAAAATTTTGAGCTTAATAATTCTTTATTAATTACCATTAATTTTACCGGGTATAACATTCTTCCCCTTAAAAGAATTTCATCCTCGAATTCCTCATAGGTTGAATCATGTAATATAGCGTGCAACCACTCTAAGCTATCCAACCAATTAGTGTACAACCAATTTTGCAGCCAAACGTGTATAAGTGTGCGTGTATCACAACATATACGGTATGCATGCTGAATAATTCTAAATCGGCGCCTCCTATATTAATGCATTCTTTTAAAAACATTTTAAAAATATTATGCAAACAACCTATATATATACTGGTAGTTCTATATGTATGCAAGTTTTTAAAAATAAAAATCCTTTATTTTCACACAACAATTTCCACACTCGTGCGAATAGGACTATGGTTCAACCAATTTTGCATCCATTCCCTACCATCCAATGCCCAACACACAATTTCTAACATCTAATATTTGAAAATCTAATTTCCTAAATTTATCCTTCTATGCCGGCAAAGGAATTTAGATGGAAAATTTCATTCCACCCTTCTTTTGGAAACCTATTCCGTTGTACATTGGAATCTTCACTTTTGCCTCCAAGTTTTATCCAATTTTTCCAAGTACAATTTACATAAGGAGGTTTATTTTTTAATGTTAATTCGGAATTATTCTAAACGCAAGTTTTGTTGACTATCAACAAGGTCTAAAAATAGAAATTCCAAAGCTAAAACAGCCTTTTCTCTTGTTATTCCCTATGTTTATTATACTTCACCCTTGTTGGACAGTAAAATTCATATTCACTGACACGTTAACCTTCCCTACACTAAGCATATGGCCTTTGAAAATAAGGAATCCTCTTATTTCCCATTAAAAAAACATTTTCCCTTTTCAATCAAACTTGCAAAATAGTTTGAAAAATTAAAATTTCAAAAGCATTCAAACACAATTTTTCAAAAGCATTTAAACAACTTTTCAAAAGAATTTGAACACAACTTTCCAAAAGCATTTGCATGTGATATTTCAAAACAAATAAAGCCACATCTTAACGTAATCGGGACTCAAACAATGGGTTAATGCATATTATTGACTCTAAGATTGTGTAGGTGATCTTAGATTTGGGGTACCTTTCCTTTTAATCTAAAACAACAAACTACCTACAAACATATTTATAAATTTTAGCTTTTAAGGCATAGAAATATTGAGCCATGATTACATAACAACCCTTCCATGTCCTTCGCTTGCTAAAATTTATTTTTTCCAAAATTCTAAAGTTTTAGGATTTAAGCATTATTTCTACTTGTTAACCTAATTTTTTAATTAACTTCGAGCTTTAATTATATTCATTGTTATTTAAGTGTCCTTATGAGATTTCCTTATTTACACTATTTCCTAATATATATATGGCGGTCAAAGCTCATTTAGAAAATCAACACTGTGATAAAATAGGAACATATCTCATACCATATTATACACTTTTCCAATATTCAAAGGGAGATAACTAGCGATTACAACCCAAATAACCTAAAAGAAAACGATTGCTGGAAGCTGCCATTCAAACTTTAGCTGGTGTTAATGATGTTATGGCCTTATCATCCCTTACTGAATTAAGATGGATACTTCTAGTATATCATTCAACTATAATCCATATGTCTTAACTCACCTTCTTGGCTTCCAATAAATAAAGTCCATCCACTACTTCAATCTTATACCTGATTATGAGATAACTTGTGCATTCCCACACCATTGTGGGTAAGAAATATAAACTATGTACATTTAGAATAACTCTTTGAAAATTAGCTTGGTGGCATAACTTTCCTACCATCTATTTTGTCTTCTTTAACCTTGAGTCGACCAACATCCTTTATGTGTGTTTGCCATCTTATTACTCTCTTCTCCAGTCATACTACTATCTTCTCTCAATCAAAATCTCGTTGATCTTTCATGCGAGTATATACCCTAGGACTTGCAAAATTGTACTTTGATACCATTACCCATTTTTTGAGAGTACTTCTTATGGCTTCAACACACCTCTAATAGAATATTTCTAGGTTCATACCAATATTCTTTATATTTAATGGGGATTCCTTGTTGCTACCCTATAAGCATCCATAGTTATTTTATTCATAGCCTAAACCTTTACCCCGTTTTACGTAGGCAGTCATCCCTATCTACTTCATATCAAAAAATGGTTTGGGTTCACCACTCTTTATAAAACTAAAACTTCACAATCATGAAGTACTTAATCCAAAACCTTTATCTTTGAAAATACAAACTTAGAAACATTTTTATCGAATTCAAAAATTGCATGGTTTCCCAAAAGGGGCCACGAAAATTTTTGCTTTTCAAAGACTTTTTTACACAAAGATTTACTTCTTCAAAAGTAGAATTTTTAATTTAAAACATTTTTCATGTTTGCATCCAAAAAATCCAATTGTCATAATAAACAATTTTTCAAAGACATCTTATTACTTAAAAATGAAAACTGGAGTAGACAAGGATAGCTTCCGTTTTATTATTTTTTACTACTCATGCTTCTTCTGCTTTCAACCTTAGTAGAGATTCTAATAGCACATAAGGGGGGCTTCTAAAAGTATGCACAGTTATTGCATATTTCGATGGAAATTATCAATTTCTCTTATCCTATCCCTATTGTTTATCTCCTATACTATTTCTAAATGGATTATTAATTCTATTTTTATATAAATTTCTAATGCTATTTCTATTCAAGTTTCCTAATACTACCACTATTAAATTCTCAAATCTAAATTTCCTTCAAGTGGCTTCCCCTTATGTAGCTCTTTACCTCTTTAATTGTTTTCCTTTTTGACTCATTGTAGTGAATTCACCTCCCACTTTAGCCATTGAACATTCCTTCATTAACATGAAAAGTGATATGCATAAATCGATTTCAGCTATTTTTTCCCATATTCTCCTTATACGAGAATATTCCTCCTACCTTCGTTATCGGGAGTTCATACTCTTCTATTCTCTTTTCCCCATTTCAATCAAGTACCATTTTCATTTATCCATCCCTCGGAGAAGGAATTTAGAAAAAGGAACCTCCAAATTCTCAAAAAGATGAAAAATCATCGCTAGACATACTCTCTCTTTTCCACTCATTTCAAAAATGAAAAAGCCCTTTATGAAAAATCTTTAAACTAAATTTTTTTACCCAACCAATTTTAAACTTTACTAGGAATCTCTAAATAGCTACTTAAAACTTTCTTGCTTTTTCAAAAAAACTTTTTAAAAGTAGGGTCCTTCTATTTTAAATAAATTGATTAAACAATTCAAACGTTTCCAGAAACTTTCAAATTTTTTTGTTAAATTCTTTCACACGAGCTCAAACACGAAATAGACTTGATTTGTCCTTTCTTTTGGAGTTTCCTTCTTTTCTACTCCTTCTTAACTCATTCGGATCAAAAATCTAGCTATTACCTTGTGGTGGTTAATGCATACCTTCTTGCGGAAACTTGCTCAATCCTTTTTCACAACTTACTTCTAGATGATTGTAACATATAGGTTCTTACTTTCCATCTGTCTGGATGAAATGTAAGTCTTCAATTGGTAATCCAGCAAAATCCACAATTATAGGGCAGTCTAGGTCCAATAAAGAATTCAAGTATCATCCAGCTTCAAGGATTTTTCTACATGTCATGCTCATGCTCTTCTTGGTCAATGCCTTTCAGTATGGCCTACGCTTCATGGGGAATTGGGGTAGGTGTATAAATTTAAATCTATTAATTGTTCCAACTCATAATTGCCTCATCCATATTTTCAGAATATGGTCGCATCTACTTCTGTAGTCAAAATTTATGGAGTCTGGCATATAATATATATATATATATAGGTAAAAATGCAAATACGTTCTCTCAGAGTATCCTAATTCCTATGATTAGCTAACCTAAGCTCTGATATGAAATATAACAACTCGCATCTTAATAGGCCCGAATTTCGACTAAATCGAAACCCAAGTCCATTATGGTATGGATCGTTGGTTTTGGTAACTTGTAATAAACATAAGTATATTAAAGATCTATCTACATAAACTCATAGCGGAACAGAAAAATATAATAGAACATATATGCTGATCAAGGTACTACCTTGGAATCAATATTATTCCTTTAGCATTTGATTGCCTTGCCAGTACCAAGCATGAAGGAGAAAACTTCACCAATGGTAAACCCCATCCACTAAATACTTCTTAAATAGGGAGGAGGTAGACCCAACAACTATTTAATACCTTAACCCCGAAGCGAGCCCTTCATAATGAAATTGTTGGTCAATCGGCTCAAGATACAAAGACCGTTGACCCCTAGATATGGCTTTATGATTTAATTTTCGTACTACTAATGCATCTCAAAGACTCATCTAAGAGTTAACTAGCCTATCTCTGACAAACAAACAACTAACTAACTAAAGTTCAAGGTACTCCATACGTATTCTACATTAGTAGGAAGCAAAACCCGTCAGGGTATAACTCGAATCTTTGCTAACGACAGCTCGGGACCGTTGATGGTCATAGCCTATTTGCCAGCCCTACTGCCAGATACTAGTTCAACAACAATAATGACATAGCCCACCGACCTCCCATAGCCTAAATCCCATTTAGACTAACCTGATGCAAGTCAAGGAAAAATACCTATCCTAGTTATTTAATAACTCTCGTCAAAAATAAAGCAGACCCCATTTCCCTATTAGGTACCGTCGTAGGTTATTTAAGTCTTCTTTTATGGAAGGAGGCAGACACAACGGCTATTTAATACCTACCAGCCCAAAGCAAACCCATTAACATCCTCAAAGGTACCGAGTCATTTAACAATTCAAATCTGAGGCGAACCCTCGGTATATTTTCCTGTAACTATATGCAAACGCATAGCCCTTCCCCGTGGGTCCTATGGTTGGAAATGTCCCACACTAGTAGTAAGTATACACAACTGCAGCCTCTAAGTGAAGGGTAGACTTCAGCTGTGTAACTCCACTGTCCTCACATCCTAACCCATACTAAACCAAACCAAATATCCTAGGCATAAATATTGGGCTTAGCCCACTAATTCACGCTCATCCTAAATGTATTATTAATGCTACATAATTTCCTGCTATGGAAATTATATTGCCTCCTAGTATTAAATTTTTATTTTATACGCTTAATACGTATATTCTATATTTCCCTCTTACGTTCTATAAATGTCATTTGTCCATAATAAATAGTCATTATTATTCTATTTGGACAATCTCTAAAAACATTTTATTCGTTATAATTCAATCTATTATGCCTATTTCATTTCTCCATAAATGTCATATTAAATAATTTAACCAGTTCCATTAAACACATTTATGTCCCCATTTATTTTCTGTAACTCCCTATTAACTGCATATTTATTACCCTATTAATTTTGGAGTTACTATCTCTTTTCCATCTACACCTCCTAATCCTATAATTTACTACGCTATTTATAACTAAACATCCTAATTATAATTAATGCAAATATCGACGTATGTTACGCTATAAATATATATATATATATATATATATTTGTCGGTAGATGTAGTTATATGTGTGTGTGTGTTTATGTCTGTATGTATATTCTTATTTCTAACTATTAATTTCTAAACCAGATCATTCCTTTCCATTTCTTTATTTACCAGAGCTTCTTCCCAAATAGGAATACCGTTATAACTTTCAATAAATTAATCAAAGTGAGACCTTTGCTTTGTTTAAAATTACAAAGAATTATCGCTTTTCTTTTATTGAAATAGAAAGTGCAAACTATGGGAAGAACATCTATACTTTGCACATCTCTTTCATTTTTGGTATACTCCGTATTATTTCAAACAACACACTTTTGTGCATAATTGTGGAATTGGGTATTTATGGAGATTACACGGAAATAGATACAACTAAATTATACCCTACCCTAATAAATTAAAAATATAGAAATTCACATTCCAAGTCAAAGTATGGTAATCTAAACCAATACTAACATTTTATAACCCAACTATAAATCTATAATAAACATTATATAACTTTATCAACATTTAAATTTTAGGGACCGAGTTTTCAATTTCTAGACTAGGGTGTATACTTTATTCCAAACACCTAAATGTAATGACCCGTATATTATGTATCGAAGAATTTTAAAATATTTTTATTTTATTCATATAAGGTCATATGACTCTAAAATTTTGGGGAGTGACTCAAAGGGACATTTTCCACATCTATGATTTTTGTCGAATTTCTATGTAACCATTTTAACCCTGAAAATCTTGTTTGGACTATAACTTTTGATAGAAGCCGAATTTGGGTCTTAAACCACTTTCATTGCTTCAGGATGATGGTCTATTTCGTAAAGTGGTCATAATAGAAAAACAGGCATATCATTTGAAAGTTATAGCTGTTTTAAGTTTTGAATGCTATTGGTATGCATTAGTGGGTAGTTAACTAAGCATGTGCTTAGGTCTACTAACCCATCTCGAAAATTGTGCTAAGGAAAGGCTGTAGAAACTAATCTAAGTTAGTTTCATCATTCCCAAAATAGCTCTAAACCACCATTAGCCCTAATTTCATCAAAAAGCCTACCATTTCCTTTACTAATCTTAGCCAAATCATCAATTAGAGGGGTCATTAGCATATTGGAGCTTGATATTATCATTTTTGGTGATTTGCATTCCTCTTCCTTGTTGTCCACTTCAGATATAGCAGAAGGAATTGGTATTTTAGGTATTTCGTGAGTGGTTCTTGCCCTCTCACTCTACTATGCATGTTTATATAGTTAAAATGATGTTTTTAACATGATTTTGACCTTAAAGTATTTTCTAACTTAATCACATTTTCCTAAATGTTTATATAGTTAAGAAAGAGGTGGTCAAATTGGCAAATCGAAGGAAAAGATTATCAGAATTGGATGAAGCTTGGAGGAGGGGCTCCGTAGCATGTGGGAGCTAAGGACCCAAGTCGCATCAAAATTTAAGCTATGGGCAAGAGTCGGTACTGAGAGGTTGTGTTGGTACCAAGAGGTCCTTTTTAGTGAAAATTATCTCGTTGCATGATGGTTCTTCAAGTCAAGGCTAGGAGTAAGGGGTGAAGGCCAAGTCTAGGAATTCAGATAAGTATTGGACTTAGTACCGAGAGTTGTGTATGGCATGGTAACAAGAGCTTTTGGACTTAGCTCCAAGAGCTTTGCAGTTGATGTCGAGAGCTTTAAAGTGGAGTGGTCGGGGTCCAAACACTTAGAAGATGGAGCTTTGGATGAGAGGAACGAAAACTTAACCAAATTTGTTAAGTGCACCTCTCGGCACCGAGAGGTCCTGTCGGTACCGAGAGGTCCAATTTGATGCTATCGGGGTGGCACTTCCAAGAGGGAGAGTGGACACTTTGCAAGTCATGCGAAAGGTGTTTGTTTGTCTGCTTGGGGTTTGATGGCGATGTAGTAGCACGATGATAGCTTAAGGACCCTGATGATGGCAACTCGACGATGAATTGAGTTAGGTTTCGATGATGTCGGCTCGATAATGAATGTGAGGATGTTTGTACACAAAGGGCGGGTTCTCGGAAGGGTGACCCATGGATAGAACGTGAGAATGGTTCTATCGTGGAATGGAGGAGTGTGGAATGGTTCATCGAGAATAATGGAAACTAGATGGAGGAAGGAAAGGGCTCGGATATGCATGCTAAAGGATTGACGATACTTAGAGTGCTTTATGAAGTACTCGAAAGCAGGGTTACTGTGGGGATGCTCATGGGTACTCTGTTTGATTACCCTACGTCAGCTGTTTGGATCCATATACCTTGGATCGGTGGATTTGGGTCTTGTATCAACTTTAGGCTAAAGACGAGTACACTGAATATTAGGATTTCCATTAGTCCCTGGCATAGGAAAAGCCATGTTAGTCACCATATATCTAGAGCACATTGAGTGATAATGAGGATTATTTGAGGGATGCTATGGTTGTTTTGGTTGTTTTCTTCCATAGTCTATAACTCCATGGATGTCACTAGTGATAAATATTAGGGTAGGGATATCTAGACACTCACCATTATACTTAATTTGCAGTATGCCTTTATTATATTCGTTCAAGTAGCATATTATTTTCATTATGTGCTAACTCTTTGGTTACAGGGATATGTGAGTTATGGTTCGTATACCATTGTTCCTTACTATATCGACTTGTCTAGTATTTTGGGAATCATTTATTGCTCATACCAGACTATTGTCTGGCTCGAGGTTTTATGCTTTGCTACTTATTATCTCGGGTACTTAACTGAGTAGACTAGATAGTAAGTCTAGGTGCGATGTAGTAGCTATGTAGAGGAAGAGCTGGATGTAGCTACCTCATATTATATATGGATTTTTATGTCTATTCTACTATGCAACACTGTAGAGCATTGGCAATGCTTGCTTATTACTATTATTATGAGACAGTTATTCGAGTTTATTTTCGTTTGTATAAACTCAATTACTTGTTGTATAAATCTATGGATTTGTACTCTAATATTTGGATCACTTAGTTATTACTGTCTCTCCTATTTTATAGCTATGATATGTATTACATTTTGTTCCATAGACTATGAGATATATGACAGGTTCTGTGATGTTTTATTTCATTTCCAACCAACGATCGCCAACGTCGGTTGGGCACGTCGGCAACGCAATATTTAGTGATATTGGGTATCGGTGGTGTTGGGCGGTTTAACTTAGACAATATGTATGCAATATTTGTACTAAATACATTTGTTTTAAGCCTACAACTCATAAGATCTTATATTGGCATAATAATTAAATAAAATTCAATGTTATAAATTTCAATGTTATAAATAAATCATATAATTTCCCACTCACCTTTCGAGCTTTCCAAATCTTCCAAATCTAAATCCATCCCTTTAATTTGACTCATTTTTCCAATCTTATCCAAAAGAATATGTATAACAAGGTATATACTTACTGTTAGAATTACATATCTTAGAAGAGATTTGGAGTTAAGGGAACATAGATTTATAATTATGAAATTAACTTTTTTCGTAATATCAATTCGCTCTTTCTCTTCTTCTATTTTATTTTATGCCCTTCTCCGATTATATATATACATATAATATAATATTTTATAGTTAACAGAAATAGTAGAGAAGGGAAAATGGAAGATCTTCGCTACTTTGATAAGAAAATATGAGAAGAAAAGTGAAGGAATGGGCCTGTATTTATAAGCGCTCGAATCAATTGTATCCGTTAGATTTAAAATAATAAAATCAGGACCGTTCGACTAAGGTTCGACCCTAGTCGCCACTCTACAACCAGTCGACCGCTCCCTTATAGGTGGTCAACTGCTAGCGGTTGACCGGCCCAAGGAGGGGTCGATCGGTAGGGTCCATGCAATTATTATTATTTATTTCCTTTTTTCCTTTTTAATTATTCTTGTTTCGAAAATTTCAAACACCAATAACTTCTTCGTTTGAACTCTGATTACAAAACTCCATACATGAAAGTTGCTCAGAAAATCATCACGAACGTAATGTTGTAAGTTTCATGGCAAAATTCTAACATTTGCACAAATTTCATGTTTGAGCCTTAATAATTATTTATTAATTACCGTTAATATTACAGGGTGTTACAGTGTTATCGCATATCCATGCTATCATGCATCAAAGACTATATTATCGCATATCTAAGCTATTAGGCTTCTAAGGCCATGTTATGCATATCTAGCTATTGTGCATCAAATACTATGTTATCACTTATCTAAGCTATCGAGTTTATAATGCTATGCTATCGACATTTAAGCTATTGTGTTATAAAGGTTAGCTATTGCGTATTTAAGCTATTGAAGGTGTAACTTCATAAGTATCAAAGTTTTAACTTTTAGGCTATCGAAGGTCTAACTTTTTAACTATCGAAAGTTTATAGCTACTGAATGTCTAACTTAGCTATTATAGATCAAACAAAATTGTTATCCAAGGTCAAGGCTCAATGGCTATCGAAGGTATAAATTTTTGAGCCATCGAACATCTAATCTCGTAGCTATCGCTGGTTAACTTTATAACTATCACATGTTTAAGGTGGAAAATCGGTAATTAAGTAGAAAATTGATATTTTTCTTGTCAAAGTAACTGCTTTTGACCTATTTTTTACACATGTCATTTTCCTATTCGTTGCCATTTCATGGTGGTAGAATTCTCAAGCGTCGATCGTAATTTATCCTTTAATTAACTCTTAATCTATCAATTTCCTTAATTATTTCCCTAATTCAAAGTAATTTCTACTTTAATATTTAATTTATAATAGTTTGAAAAACCATGGAAAAATTCCCAAAAATTTACAGAAATTGAAAACATTATCCTTTACCGTTAGTAAAAAATTCATATCAAACTATTAGTTTAAAATATTTTAAAATATTACTTTATAGCCAAACTACTCATTTTCATCTTAGAAAATTCATAATAAATTATTTACACATCCGAAAATTTTGAAAATTAAAACCCATACTGGTTTAAAGTCATGAACATCATATTAAGATTTCAAATCATTTAGAGACAATTAATTCATGCTTTACTCTTAAACATATCGCAAACTATGTCATTTAACACCCAAACATATGTGGGTTCGTTCTATTATCATAGAAACATGATTATCATCATTTAATATAGCATAAACATGCGAAATATGAATCTAGATGGATTAGAACACGAACTATGGTAAGTATTACTCATTTAGAAACAAGTGTTACCTAGAAATTCATCCAACCTTGGAATTATGATTAGGAGTTGATATTTGCAAAGCTTACTCACTAATATTGTGGTTAAGGAATTGAAAATGAGGAAAAAAACAAGGTAGTAAATGATAAAAAACGCAAAGAAACATACGGTTTAAATTGGTTTGATCAGAATGACCTACGTCCATAATAGTAATAATTTTTATAGATTTGGGTTTTTAGTTACAATTGCAACATTAAAAGAGACAGTAATGAGAGGAATAAATGAAAGTTCGATCCTTGTACGAGTGCATTCAATGTTGTATTTATACCGATTGAAGTTTGGTTTGGATCGCTCTGATTGACATGTCAATCCCAGCTAATCCCTAAGCTTCATGTCAACCGTTAATGGTGTTAAATGATTAATATGTGGTCCAACTAGGATAGCAACTAGTCTTAATGGTGTGGATAATGGCCAGTTGGCGGGTCGTAACAAAGTATGTTGTTGTTAGATAGGACAACATGGGGAAAGGAATTGCTGACCAGTAACACTGTTGCTATATGGATTGTGAAGGATATGGGCAGTTGCTACACAGTGTCATTTTTATCAGATGAACAGTGTCGTATATGCCACTCTTTTAATGGAATAGTGCAGAGTTTTTGCTTCTTTTAGCATCTATGTGACTAGGTGCTTTAGGCAAAAGCCTGACAAATCAAGACAAAGAAAAAGATACGGGTGGGTAAGCCCTGGTTGTAAAATGGTGAGGACTTAGGGGCCAGGGAGGGGAGTGGGATAGTAAACTTCAATATTTGGGTAGGTACTCTTCAACAGGCAACTCTCCTACTAAGAGAAATGTCTGGACGACCCACTGTCTATTGGGAATTTTGACTAGTCAGGTAGCTATCTAGAGCTTTTTTATTATGAGGGTGGCAATTTCTTTTTTGGTTCGCATAGGAATTTTTGAAGATTATGGGTCGAGCATGGTTAGGCTGTGGCTATACATGAGAAACGAGATCACAGGGAAACTAGCGGGCCGACTTATTTACTATTTTTTGAGAAAAACAAGCGGCATTGTACCCCTAGGTTTGCTTCTGCATCTAGAGACAAGCTTGTCATTCATGCATTTAATGACATCAACACGTGCCATTTTCTTATTGGATGTGGCGATTTGGTTTTCAAGATGACTCAAAGATGGTTCAGTGAGATAAAGGTTGATTTGATGAGGTAATCAATTTAACCTAGAAGGTCTAGATCGTTTCTCGCCCATCTAATCCAATGGCTCAGATTGAAAACCAGAGCTATATAAAACAAGACCACCTCTTACCTTTACCTTTTACCAAGCATTTGCAATCAGCATTATAGAATTCTTAAGCTCCTTTTTAAGTTTTCCAAAAACATCTTCAAAATCTCTTCAAACCTTCTTCCGATTTAATCAGTGAGAGAACCTCTTTCTCTATGCTCTATCATGTTTAATGGATTATTCCATTCATGTATTTCCTTAGTTGCTTATATATTTTGATAGTTAGGTCAAATATTTGCTGAAAATGATTTTTCTTCCTCCTTTTGGTCTTGTATATTTGCTTGAGATAAAATATTGTATGTTAATGATGTCCCTAAGAATGGCTCCGATCGATCGACGTTGAGAAGTCAACGTTGATCGATCAACTTTAGAAAGTTCCCCAGACCCTTGAAAAACTTAAAGTGATATTTCAAAAGTATTGAATTCCCCTTCACTTAGTTAGGAAGAAGTGAATTTTCAAATTGTGAAATAAGCCTTGACTCATACATTGTGTTAAGTTGACTGCGTAGGTGAGTAGGCCACACCGCCTATCTAGGGTAGCAACGAGTTTTAGACATGGAATATAGTACATCGGTCGATCTTGTGCTTGCAAGGCACTTTTGTAGGGTTGCATCGGAGTTAGGGTCGGTCATGCCTATAATCTGGGAAATCTTTCCCCTAAGTCAAGTTCTGTTATGCCTTAGTCGGGGTGGTTCAGTAACTAGGTTGTTTGATAATTTACAAATGGACAAAGGGAAGAAGCCTACTGATTGTACATCCACTAGCGGGCAAACTTTTGTAGTCGACTTTTGATGGTCAGGGGAGATAAAGATGATTTAGTCGGCTCTCTAGCTCGATAGAGCACTAGTGATTGAGCCCATATACCCAATGGCAGTGGACATGCCTAATTTTCCCTGATGGCTACATCACTTGGTCGCTCCTATGTTTATAGAGTAGGAAGACACTTCCTCTTTACATTACTTTTTTCCGTTCTTGAAATGTTACCGAATGTACTCTGAACACCTTTCTACTAATAGTTACATTCTCTTAGTCAGCCTGTTTATTGTTTGCTACGACTTGGGTATCCATGAGCCCAACCCGATCTTTATCAGGATGGTATTTAAGCTATCGAGGAAGGCACCTGCACTGCTCTGCTTTTACATCCATCCCCAAGCTCGTGACCAGCTGCCTTATTTTTGATTTATCGGCTTAAGGTATTGGGAAACCAAGACCACTACCTTTTGTGCCAGTGATCATCAACCCTACCCTTCAGGTACCGGGATTCCAAGTTCCAAGTCTACTACTTTCGTTTTCTTTTCAAATATGAGCTATTCCCTGTTGGTTTTCTAACTTGTCTCATTTATGCAGTGAACCCTTTAGGTGTTAGGGATGATCCAGTCGTCTATACTGACTAGCACCAGCGTATATCGAAGACAGACAGTACAGGCAGGAAATCATCCCTTGTCTTAATAGATGAAAACCTTCACTGGGTCCCCTGACCAGTCAATGAGAATAAGAGAGGGTGCCCCTCGCATTCCAAGGAGTAGGCCAATAGTGCTTGTAGGTGTGGTAATCAGGGAAGCCCCTTGGGTAAATATAGTGGACATAGAAGAGGAGGTGGAAAAGCAGACCATGGAGAATGACCCCGGGTTAGACACTGGCTTGGATCATCAGGGAGAAGAGGGTGAGTTAAAGATGTATGATTCTGGGCTCTATGAATACATAGAGCAAGAGATGTGGAGGACTGTCGTCTGCAAGGAGGGGCTATGGTTGAGGGCCATAGTTGCCGAATGTAAGGCCTTCTGGTCTTCCAACTGCCAAATACACCTGAGATACCAAAGACGGTCATCGGGCACGTGCCCCAAACATAGTGGAGAGCATGGGCTATTAAACTAAAGTTCTTCCTTCATCTGGTTCCTCCTACCTAAATGACACACACAGCGTGCCCACTAGCACACAAACTTCCAAAGAGGCGTAGCCTAACAGTAGTGACATAGAGTCTATAACAACCTGCCTTTTTCGACCCTTGGATTTAACACTTGAATCGATGTTAACATCTCCAAAACCGAAAATGAAGTCATCATGATATGTTAACAAGAAAACAAAATAGATTCCAGCTATAAACTTTCTCAACTTGCAGTTTAAGGAAACAACATATACTTTAAAACATATTATATTCAACATAAATCCAAAAACATAACTAGATATATGTACGTTAAATTCCAATTCATAGCACATAAAAATATACTGGTCATAGGTTATATTTACAATTTATACTATACTAATAGTATGAGATCTCCGCTGCCTTGTCCTCCACATCTCTAGGGTCCACGAACCTAGTGATATGGATAAATGGAAATAGGAGAAGGTCGGACGTACATCTAAGTGAGCGAAATTAATCTACACCACACCCGCTTCATATATATTATTATATCATCATTTTTATCTATTTAGCATGTGTAAACATATCTTAACCTATCGACATGCATACAAGGGTAATAATGTCAACATCTAAGAGTTGACTACTCGATTAAGGTCAATGCTACTCCAAACCACTTGACGTATAAATCAATGACACAATAAGGCGTGTCCAACACCTAGCATATTCCAATTAAAAGGAATAACTACTTCCACATTACTAAAGGAACAACCACTTCCTACATTGCCGAGGTAACAACTATTTCCCTGGAACAACCATTTCTTATCATACTGAGGGAAAAGTGTTTCCCAGGACAAAATTCCCTTTACCGCATATGCGTCACAAATGACCACTCAATATATTAATAACTCGAGCAACTATGCCTTATATTCACTAAGCGTCGATATGAGATCGATAAGAATATTGAACATCAACATATATATCCAATAGGTTCGGGTCCATACAGCAAACATCCAAACATTCCAAACAAATGTGTCTCGTCGCATCATTGCCTTGTCCCGAAGAATTGCTCCAGAAATAGTTTGAAATTTCACACAAAACCTGGTTCCAGAAAATGTATATTGGTTAGCCCGGTCTACTTGAGCCAAATCCCAACCTACTTGCAAAACAACATCACTGGTCTACCGTCAAAATAACGATCGGCCGATCGCTTATTGGGCCGATCGACTGGTTGTGTGTCTTGGTCGACCAAAATGATAATTTTTTTCTTTTTCTTCTTCGACCATGTTTTATTATTCAATAAGTTCTTCCTTCATTCTCCACTAATCTCTTACAATTTATTATTAACTTCATTTAAACCATTTTGCAATCATTTATACATCACTTTGTGTTTATTTTAAAGGCATCTCTAACTAAACCATTATTAACAATATCACTTACCGTGTTAAGTTTTATTCACTGATCTTATTTTTAAGTTATAAATCCTATATAATTAACATTATATTCATATATTAAATCATTATGTATTCCAATTTCTTAGATATATATTTGATTTAAATCATTTTAACCAGGGAATTCTTTTAATTTTGCATTCATCTTCCAAATAGAACCAATTTACAAACCTAATTCAAATTACTCTATTTGTATTCATTAAATCAGAGATTAACACTAATAAATTCAGAATTAACCCCTAATATAGATTAATATAATAATATATCACCATATTTAAATTATACAAAAAAAAACGAGTCCCACTCACTCAAATTTGAAGTCAATCTTGAAATCTCCGCTGTTAGGACTGTTGCGCCTACGGTTCTCTAAATTTCAACTCCAAATTGGTATTGGTTGTAGTGCTCGTTATTCCCTTTATTTTACAGCTGCTTTCATCGAAATCCATTTAGGTTGAGAAATCTATGGAGATTTGAAGTGGAGGAAGAAGAGGGAAAGAGAGAAATGGTGAAGAAGAAGAAATGATTTCAAAAGGAAGTACATTTACTGTTTCGGCCTATTTATAGTTATAGGGAATGAGCTGTTTGAGAATTTAAATTCAAATATTCAAATCTAGCCTAAGGCCCACCTAAGTACGAAAGCTTAATTTGCTCGTATCTCCTTTGTACGATCTTTGAATCGAATAAAATTATATGTAATGTAAAACAGAAAAACGAGTCGTTCGCAAAGGCGCCAGTCCGATCATCAAATTCTAAAGTTGGAAAAATAATCATTTCCCCACTCTAGTACTTATATTAATTAATTCATCATTTAAAATCCAATAATATATATTATTAATATACCGAAGTATTATCTTCTCCCCTCTTTAAAAAGAATTCCGTTCTTGAAATTCCAAATGACAAACAATGCAATTCCCACACTCTCTCACTCTGTATCGTCTATATGTTATTCATAACATTCGATCAATCAATCATCCATTTAAATTAAGCATCCATCCACACAAACAAAAAAACAATCATACAATAACAGTGATACATAACATATAAATTCAATATCAAATACATTTAAAAGTGTGTGTGTTTTATTAACATATCAAAATATTTATAGTGGTGTTTGTGCACTTTATGAAATGAAACCAATAACATAGCATCAGAATATGTATGAAGATGATATATGACATTATATAAATGCTAATCTCTATCGGTCAGGGCCTCCTATGTGAATAAGTTGAGGTGACGTATCTATGCAGTTAAATCCCTGCAAAATGCCCGCTATGGCGCATTGCGCTTTTCGACGCTACACTTTTTCAATATAAAGCTATTAAACAGTTGATCCATTTTAAGCCCCGCTGTTTTCCACTACACCCACTAAGTCAAGACGTTTTAGCACCCGCTTTAGCAATATTAATATAAAAAGTTTGATTTGACTAGTTCTCTTTTAAACTAAATCAACAAAGTTAAGGTAAAGACCTAATTTCAAGACATAAGTGCTAAATATAAGTTCAAAATCTATTGTAATCACCAAATTTGGACTGCTTAAATCCTAAAATTCTTCGGTTTTGTTATATAAAATTAAAAAATATTTCTGTTTCCTTCAAAAATGATGTTAGAATGAGAATAAATTAACTTTAGATATTCGGTTTCATATCTAACGAAGCTTTTTGCATCTCTGTGGTTTTTCACTATACCTCTGCTTTATCCTTGCTATAATTTTTTCCCCTCCACTGCTATGGAACCGCTAAGCGTTTTAACTGCACAATGACATATATGGCATGTGTGGAATTCAAGGGTGAACATGTGAATTCTAAATGTATGCAATAAATAATCACTTTCACATAACATATGGTGAATACATACATTGGTAAATCATAACATTCAAAGTATATAAAACATATCAAGATTATAATACAACCCATAGCATGAATTGTAACAACCCAAAATTTTAGCTATAATAATTAATTAACGAATTAATTAAATAATAAAATAAGTTTATGAAATTGTCAGAATCAAGCTATGGGAGTTGCACCATTGGGTCCGTGGTAATTTTCTGATCAATTTCCATATATAACTTGTCGAAATCCGAGCTAGTATGAAGAAGTTACGAAAGAAATAAGAAATCAGAATTTAATAAACAAACGAAAAATATATATAAAGGGGCATAGGTCGACCCATGCTTGGGTCAGGTCGACCTATAGGTCGACCCCCAATAAACAAGGGTCGACCCGCCTTTGTTAATGGACGTAGAATCGTCCAGGTACGAGCCGAATACGTTAGATTTTGATTTTTGGTTAATCCTGTGCGTTCATGCTTACATCCGAGGGTCCCTAGTGAGCCTATGATGTGGTTGCACAGATTTAATCTTCAAATTCGACGACCTGAGGTCCCTAAGCCACACTATAAATAATACCCTAGACCTAACTATTTTTCTCATTCAGATTTTCTCCCAATTGGGTTAGTTGTCTAAGGCTGAACCCTAAATAGAAAAAATTTCGCAGGAGAAGATCTTTTTAATAAAAATATTATACGCCCTAGAAGCGGGTCCGGGAAGGCCAAGGATTAGAGCTAAGGACCACATGTGAGTGTTTTGTAATTATTTTAGATTTTTAAGTAAAATAGGGTTCTCAATAGTTGTAGTTTTTCTACAATTTTGAGACAGTTTTTATGTAAGTTATTTACAATTAGTTTTTAAGTAAATTTCAGAAGTTCTTTTCAGTCTATTTTATTCAGCTATTTTATTCAGTTATTTACATTTAATTTACAATTATTTACTTCATAGTTATTTACATCTGTTTTAAGTTGGAATTTAGCCTGTAAATGTTAGTTTCTTTTTATAGAGATTTAATCCCTTTTTACACGAATAAATTAAAATGAGAAGAATTCACCAATATGGATTAAAATAGAAAAACACTAAATTTACATAAATCAAATATAAAATAAGAAAAACTGAAATAAAATAGAGATGGACTAAAATAGGTAAATTTAAGATATTTGCAAGCATAATTATAACAAGATGTTATAACTAAAAAGAGAAAATAGAAGAGTAACAGTTGTAAGAACAATTATAACATATGTTATAATTAGAAAGAAAGAAATAACAGAAGAAGCTTATTTTAAAACTTTGATTAAGTTAATAAGAAAATATAGCAGAAATAACAAAAGAGGCTTATTTTAAAACTTAGATCTTGGATTAAGTTAATCAGCAAATACAGCAAAGAAAGAAATAACAGAAGAGGCTTATTTTAAAACTTAGATTAAGTTAATAAGCAAATATAGAAGTAGGGCCCGTACCGATAGCATTCCCTTTCAGATCTAAGACTGATGGTCTCACAATAGTAGGTGAGGCTGGGACATGCTTATGCTGATTAGGGTAAATAAGTGGCCAAATAGATAGAGGCTCAAATCTGGGGATTTGGACAAGGGGTGCAAAACTAGAAGATTGTTTGTTAGGACCAGTACCGTCAGCATTCCCTTTCAGGTCTAGGACTGATGGTCTCACAATAGTTAGGTGAGGCTGGGCAGCATTCCCTTTCAGGTCTAGGATTGATGGTCCCACAACTGTTAGGAAGCTGGGCACGCTTATGCTGATTAGGGTAAATAAAGGGTCCAATAGGGGGTGACAGTTAGTGTGTACCAGCGATGACCGAGCATGCGACATCGATTAGGGTAAATAATTCGCTACTGCGTCCTAAGCGCTAAAAAGGTGTCTTTTGCTGTGACCAACTGGATTGGTTCACAGTGGCACAACAGAGATAGAATAGGCCGATCAACCGGTAAAATTAGGATTTCAGCCTAATCAAGTTAGCAGTTGAGATAGGATTAGGGTTTTCAGCCTAATCACAGCAGTTTAAGACAAGTGTAAACAATCAAATCAAACAATCTAAGCAAACAGCCAAACAGAATCAGAAACATTATTTCACCCCAGTTTTATCTTTTCTGTATTTTCCTTTCATGCTAGAACTATTGCTTAGTCTATTATCTTTATCTTGCTTAGAAATGCTAGTAATTACTTTCCCTCACCAAACTTATTGTCTGACTCACTCCTCTATTTCTCCTTTTCCCCCAATAGGCCAACAGAGTTGAGTTGATTCAGGTTGCTTGGAGATTCATTTCCGGAGCTTTCTCATTTCATATGTATTCTTCTGTTTTCATCTTTTTCGTTTTGCATATGACGGATTTGGCACTTGTGAGAGGGATTATGATTATTATTGTTGTTACTTTTGCACTCTGATTATGTAAGACTAAGATGTATTTTTCACGAGACATGAATTTGAGCTATTTTGAGACATGTCATGTTTTTATGATTTATTTCGAAATGAAGTTATTTAAATGTTTCCGCTGTTTTTACTTATTTGGCTTATGAATCTTAGTCTCTGTGAAGCTTTAGCTATACCTATAATGCACCACATCCTTTGGTGTGCCCTTTTTGGGTATATTAAGGTGTGTGGGGGTGTTTCATGAATAAAAGAATCATCCAAGTCAAATAACCAACCAATTTAGTAATCTAAGTAAGGCAACAATAAATCCATAGCAACCATTCATCCAAACTTAAATACTAAACTATACTAATGAATATGCAAATGCAAAAATGTTTGAGAAAGGAGTTGAATGAAAAGATTGGATCTACTCCTCCACTTTCCAAGTACTCCTAACTAATTGGTTCTTCCCAACTTGATTTAACAAATTCTGCTACTGGCATAAACTAATTTCGAAATATCAATATTAAATGTACATGCCCTCTGCAACTTCTGCGATTCATGCAACCAACTCAGATAAAGATGTGATAAGGCACAACGACTGGTAACCTTAGGACAATCATGCCCCAAACTGAAGTGCGGTCACTCACATCATTCCTAAAAGCACATAAACAATATCACGATCATTCCAGTAGCGCTTTCCTCAATCCATCTTTTGATTTCTAAGGTAAGACAATTCAAATGTGGACTGTATCTTACCTAAACACACCTAAACAACTTGAATCACTAGACCATTCCTTCTTTCATATAACATCAAAATGATCGATGTCTTAACTTGGTGAACTTAACGTATCTTCCATCAAAATTTTCAATCTAATTTTACAGATACCATTTTGCTTATGATATCGCGTCTCAAAAAATCCAATAAGTTTGAAACCTAAACTACTACCTCCTCAACCATGCAGACATTTCATCCTAAGTTCTATAACCTACAAACAAGCAAGCATTCAAACAAGAGAAATCACATTCTATTTAATCATTTTAAACATAGAAATCAAAAATCCTAACCCTAAGTGGAATTCTAATCTAAGTAATTACCAACCTAAAATAGTGATGGTGTTTTAAAAGATCAACCATATAATACATCATTCACATGCACCTCATATGCAACGTAAATTATGTACCTTTATGTCACCACTCCAAATGAATTTCTTTGAATAGATAGCTCCTTCCATGTCCAGTGGGTGATTAAAAAGAATCTATTTATTCCAATTAGAAATATTTCTAATATAATTCTCACTACCAATCCAATTTGGAATGTCCTTTACAAACATAGGTCACAACTCTACTCAATCCTTTATTCTTCAAATCATATCTATCCGTATAATTCAAAGTACCTCATTTTATCCATCATAATACAAACACATATGATCCGGATACCCATTTACATCCGAGTATTTCCTGTAAACTTATCAATCATACCAAAATACTTATTTTTATATAATCATAGTGCCAAATCTAATCTAGGAAACCCTTTGCAATCAAAAGTCCAAGTTAAATTACCTTTTATAATCGAAAAATCCAAGTCCAAAACATTTTCTTATATAGACCAACTAATGGTATCTTTTTCCATATATACGAACTTGCATTTCTTCTATACTACAGATAACTCAATAGGGACGTTGTCTCACCATATCAATCTAATTGACATAACACTCAATAATCATAGTAATACTGTACCTCAAAACATGCATAGGAACATCGAAAAAAGGATAATGTCTTAGTATAGTGAACATGGTACTGAACCCATGTCACATCCAATCCAAATTATATACTTGTAGTTGCAACTATCACTCAAGCATCGACAACCTAAAACTATCGCCGTCAAAACTTATACTAAGACAATAATCCCTTGCTTGGAAAACAACATCCATCCAAGTCATATAACATAAATGATGTAATGTTACCCGAAACGTCAGGTCAACGACACCTATCTTCAAACCAACTCAAATTGTCTACAAAGCAAACATGTGCAGTGTAACATTGCCCGCAAAGTTGGATCAACGATAGCTATCCATGAATCAATCCAAATCGGCACCTTTATAGTGATATCAAAAAACAAAAGAAGTCTAAATACCATTCGCTCCCATCTTTGATCGTTATTGCAATGATATAGAACAAAAGAATGTGAATGTCAGTTATTTCAACTTTTATACTATAGACCAATCACCGAGTTAGTATATAGTATTATCATTAAATCATTGGGACCCTATCCTGAAATAAGCATTAGGCCCTTCAAATAAAATCTTATCCACATCATAAAATATTTTCAATTGATTGGCTAATGGGTCCAATCAATTAAAATTCCAATATCACCAGTCTCTCTTTTACTAT
Organism: Allium fistulosum; assembly: GCA_030737815.1. Classification (NCBI taxonomy): domain Eukaryota; kingdom Viridiplantae; phylum Streptophyta; class Magnoliopsida; order Asparagales; family Amaryllidaceae; genus Allium; species Allium fistulosum. The sequence goes on from CM060904.1 coordinate 1,138,877,618, forward strand.
CAACTTTTCCAATTGAAACCCTATTTAAAATATATCTTCAAATCTTCCAATGCTAAATAAATGTCATTTCATTCCAACCTCAATCATATCCACCTTAGTCCAGATATTCAACGTCTCTTCTTTTTGTCGTTTCAACCAAGATAACTTAATCATCTTTATTTAATCCAAAATGTGATCTCTCCTTTTTAACTCGCTCGAAAACTTTCCTATCAAATTTTTATATAATAATACGTCAAGTGTTATATCAATGGACCTATTAAGTTTAATTTACTTGGGGAGGGAGGTCAAAATCTCCAATGAAGGTATATGGTACTCCTTCGTCAAAGATAGATATTAACTTATTATCATATGACCATCAGGAACATGATGTACAACAAAACCATGTCCAGTCCTTTATGCCTCATTCAAATCATACCTCTTTCACTATATAATATTATCTCATAATGATTCATCCAATCTATTTAAAAAAATTGACTCATACCCCAATAATCTCAATATTTCCATGTCACTAAAGGACTCTACCCTATATATACTTATTTCAAACTATAAAATTACTTAATGGCTTACACACCCTATGATATTTAAAATAAAGCAATCAATAATAACACTTCATAATTCAAAATTAATAACTCACCTTCCTTCATATTCTGCTTCTTATTATCCTAAGCAAACAGTGATACAATAGCACTTTAGGCTGCTTCCCGTGCATAGGCTTTAACTATACGATTTTTGTCTTGGTAAACTTGGGCATTCCCTTTTCATATGTCCCAAGTAGTTACAATTATAACACATAATCTAAGTAAGGCCAACTCTACAGTCCTTCCCTACATGCCATTTCTTTCTACAACGATTACAACTTCTCCTTTCTTGCTTTTTATGACTATCCTCGCAATTACGTGTCCCTTGTTGTTGATTTACTTCCTTTTTAGGTTGTTCCTTAGCAATCTCCTTATTAATTGAACTCAGGAATGTTGCTTCAACTATCCCTTCAAATGAAGCTCCATATGGAATATGGTTAGCGCTAACTCTTTAAGTGGTGAGTTTGATACTTTTGCAAACTTTATCCCTTCTTATGTAGGGTGTTGACTAATTCAAAGTCGAACCTAGCTAACCCATTAAGTTGATTCACATACTGACCTAAATTCATGTCACCCTGCATTAGATGAATGAATCTCTCTAAAATATTCCACTCTCAATCATAGCAAAAACGCAACTCGGCTATTTTTGGCTTAAAATATCAACAACTTTATTCCCTTCCCTAGGGTATATCCTATCCTAGAATGATGAGATGCCAAAAACTCCAACCATCTATGTTGTCTCATTTTTAACTCCTTCTGGGAGAAAAAATATCTCAAAACTTACAAGCAGCGAATAATTCAATCAAGTCTCCAAGAAGTTAATGTCTCCAAATCATTGATGCAAAGGTAATTGCCGCCAATGCCAAATGATCACTTGGATATTGAAACTCATGGGGTCTCAACAGCCTAGATGCATAAGTGATTACCTTACTCTCTTTATCAACATTGTCCCTGACTGGGAATCTAAAGCATACATCACACCATATCTCCATTCCCTTTTAGCATCACTAAAACTGAAACACCCCATAAAAGTTAATAAGAAATAAATAAAATGGAAAATTTAATTAAATAATATAATGTTAAAAATAGAAATTTTTCAAAAGTCAGAATTTGACCATAGAAGTTATGCTGTTGCGTTTGTGGTAAAATTCTGATTAATTTCCATATATAATGTTCCGAAAACAGAGCTCAAACGAAAAATTTATGGACGTTTGAAGTTTTTAGAATTAAAATAATTTAAATAGAATTCAAATTCAAATAATTGAAGAATTCTTAAATTGGGATTGATAAAGTTGTGGATGTGAATTTTAATTATTCAATTTTCTATTTAGAATTTATTTGAATAAGAATAATATATTATTGAATTTAAAATGGCAATGACAAGGAAATAAATTAGGATTGATAAAGATTATAGGAGTTTAAATAAGATCTAAGCAAAGTTATAAAAAGTATTTAGTTACGTCATAATATATTATGAGTAATAAAGCAATAGATGTTAATGTATATCTTTAGGATAATATAACTACTTAAAATTAGAAATTTGGCATGCATGTGAATAAATGGCGGTTTAAAGTCTACTAAAATAATTGTCTTGTAAGTATAAACATCTTTGAAATAATGAACATCTAATAAAGAAAAATCTGTTATTTTGAGATGCTATTGAAGTTGTAATCTTTGTAATGGATTTAAATGGGGCTAAATTTGGAAAATAATAATATATCTTTAATATGGTAGTAAATGAGATTTTCATAAGTATATGCCACAATTTCATGGAAGAGTAAGTGCTGATTTCGAATTTAATGAAATAAGTTTATTTGTATAAAAATAATTTATTGAAAATTATTTTGTACATATAAAAGGTTTTTGAGAAGGGAAGTTATTTTTCTTTATGGAATTAAGCAATTTTTGAATTTTTGATTTAATAATAGTTTGGTTTGATAATTTAGTTTTGAATGTTTTGAATTAAAAGTCCAAATTTTAAAGAAATAAGTCTATCTTGTAGAAAGTCTTTAAAAATGAAAAGTTGGTTAGAAAAGGAAAAAAATTTCATGGTTCTTTTTGGGAACTACATAATTTTTGAAATCGACTAAAACAGTTTCCAAGTTTATATTATTAAAGGTAAAGGTTTCAGATAAGGTACTTTATAATTTTAAAATTTTAGTTTTAAGAACGGTGAGAACTAAGCAAAAAATTATGGAGTAGATAGGGAACACTACCGAGGTAAGGCAGTGTAAAGGTTTTAAGATATGCATAAAATAAGAATAGTATGTACAACCTGATTTGCAAATTAGTCTCAGATATTTCATTATAGAATATTGGTAAAGTTGTGATGATATTCCAGATTTATAATTGGGTTGTAAGTTAGGTTGCCCTTGTTGACTTGGAATGTGAATTTCTATATTTTGACTTATTTGAAGCGAGTTCCATGTAAATTCCATAAATTATCCAATTCCAAAATGTGTATAAAATCATGTTGTTTGAATTATATACCAAAAAGGAAAGAGATGTATAAGATATGGATATTCTTTTTCATAGTTTACACAGTCTATTCGTTAAAAAGAAAAGAAATAATTCCTTGTAGTTTCAAACAAAGTAAAGATCTCACTCCGTTTAATTTATGGAAAATTATAATGGTTATCCTTTATAGAAGGATAACATTGATAAATTAAAATATGGAAATAAATATTCTAGTTTAGAAATTAATATATAAACACACGTATAACCATGCTTACATATAAAAATAGATATATATATATATATATATATAGCATAATTTACAACTATATACGTATTAGCAGCACATTAATTATAGGACTAGGATTTATGGACATCAATTACAAATTTAATATGCAATAATTGGTAATTAATGGGAGTTAAAAAGAATTAAATAGGGACAGATTAAAGAATTTTATATGGTATTAATGAAGGAATTGAATTGGCATAATATATGGATTTTGAAATCGGTAGAAAGATTAAAGAGATTTAAATGAGTATTGATTAGAGATGGTCTGACTTTGACATTAATGATCAATTATTAAGGGTATATTAACTGAAGTAGACCACATTATTAGAAATCAAGAACAAAAGGTTAGGTAGGTGGGTGATAGTGGAATGTTATAGTAGAAATGTCTACCTTAATTGAGTAACACGTGTTAGGACCACAACATTATTTACACCAATTAATAATAAATGGTAACTTCCAACAAAATTTTCTTTTAGAGTTTTTGGGCTTGTTATCTCTATTTGTCTTCCTTAGGTTATTGGAATAGCGTTTGTATGGTTTAAGATATGTTCCTGTTTTATCATTGGGTTGATTTTACTGGTGGGATTAGACCATCGGGTAAATATCTATATATGTTGAAAAACAGTGTAAATAAGAAATTTTCATAAGGACACTTAACTAGCGATAAACTGTAGGTAAAACTAGAGGCTAATTAGGAAATTTAGGTTAGCAACCTGAAATAGAAGGATGCTTCAATCCCAAAAGTTTTAAGGTTTCAGAAATAATAAATTTTAGCTTACTGAGAGACACCATTCAAGGATGACCATTCACTCTAGGGATATGGAGAGAATTTTCTATTGGACAGGGATAAAGAAAAAGGTGGTAGAATTTACCACTAGGTGGTTGATGTGCCAAAAAGAAAAGGAGAGAATTTGACTAGCGAATGAAGGTCGCACAAGATCGCTAGAAATCCTAAACGAACAAGCGAAGAAAAGAGCTAGAGTTTAAAATAAGAGATATGGTGTTTATCAAAGCTTCCTCTCTTAGAAAGGTCGTAAGATTTGGAAGTCAGGAAAGTTGGCACCAAAATTTGTTGGGTTTTTCCCAATTTTAGAAAGAATAAGAAAACTTGCTTACCACGTGGAGTTACCGGATAAGTTGGCAGGAGCCCATGATGTTTTTCACGTTTCACACTTGAGGAAATTCCTTTATAGCACAACCATTGTGGTAGATCCTGATCAGTTGGGAGATATGAAGATGGAGCCAATAGCATCTCGTGCCACCATAAGCAATATAGAGCATGGAACTAACAAACTCCGCAACAACGAAAGAAGGCTAGTTCGAGTGAAATAAGGGGAGAATCCGACGGAAAGCATGTGGACTTCTCATCCTGAAATTTCCAATGGTAAACTTTTCTCTTCAAAATTAGGTTTTGGTTGCATCATAGTTGCTAGATTCGACGGTAGAAGATGGTTGATACACTTTTACTATCACTTTTGCACTCATATTGAACACTTTTTGCATGTTTAGGATGTTTGCATACATGCCTTTATGTCACGACACTTGCATTCACCTTAGGATTGATCTCACCTATAGTATGTCTACACATAATCACATTGCACTTTTGGTTGAGTAGATGGTTGTGTAGATAACTTAATTGTATAACATGGATGTTTATTGTCCGTTACGCTATTCGCCCCTTGGAAAGATTTCAGGGACGAAATTCTTTTAAAGGGAGAATGTAACACCTCATAAAAGTTAATAAGTAATAAATAAAATGAATAAATTAATTAAATAAGATAAGGCTAAAAATGAAAATGTTGCAAAAGTTAGAATTTGACCACGGAAGTTATGTCGTTGCGTTCGTGGTGAAATTCCGATCAATTTCCATGTATAATGTTCTGAAAACGGAGCTCAAATGAAAAGGTTATGGATGTTTGAAGTTTTTAGATTTAAAATAATTTAAATAGAATTCAAATTCAAATAATTAAATAATTCTTAAATTTGAAAGTTGAAGGTAACTAGACTTGGGGGTTAAGTAAATGTTAAAATTAACATTAACGCTAAATAATAATTAAGGAAGAAAATAAATTTAAAAGCAACGGCACAAAATCTTCCCAAACTAGCATGTGTAGGTCGACTGCTCCTCTTGGACTGATCGATCGCTAGCGGTCGACCAGTGGGTAGTGGTGGTCGACTGTGTTATTGAGTGGCAGCTAGGGTTTTTAGATATTTAACGTACTAGATTCTATTATTTTTAACCGACCTTAATCGAATAGTTCTGGTGCATTTCAACCACTATAAATAGGAGGCTAGCCGCCTCACTTTTATTCACAAAATATTTTGGGACTCTAGCGTAGCTCCATCAGTTCGTTTCTTCATAGATTCAGAAAAACTCCATTAGAGTTTCAGGTAAGAAATCCTATATATCTATTTTGTTTTCTATTTATTTTCCCATTCTATTCTTCTCCAATTTTCTAAATCTAACGTATATACACAAATCCCTTGCTGTATATATATCAAAAAGAAGAGATCTGATAAAGATTGTCATAGGCGCGTCAAATCCAAAGAAGGCAAAGATAAAGACATACTGTGAGTGGAAATCTTAGCTTTTCTATGTTAGTAATTGATTGTATAGTTTGAATTCGAATATTCCTTGTGGAGTTTTGGTTTGTGAAAATATCATATTATAAACCCTCAAAACTCTTTCAATGTGAAATGTCAATTTTATATTGGAATCTCAATTGTTTATGTCAAAATAGTGAAAATTATGTATATTTGCGGTTTTGATAATTTTACCTCCTAGTCCACTTCTAATTCTTTTTCTTTGAATTTAGTTGAAGGGTTTTCATTGAGGAATATCATGTAAGGTACGAATGTTATTCGTAGTTTACACCGCTTATTCCCATGAATTAAATAGAAACCTGTTTGTTTGTTTTATGTGTAAAAGAAGTTGAATAGAGCGTAAAATTAGAATTGTAAGTTTCTCAATATATTCCATTATTTTGATGTAATATGTTGAGTTTAAACTTGTATTGTATACAATTTTATTGATTGGAATTTTGGTGTTGTTGATAATATGGAACGAGACCTATACAATTATTGAAAGAGTTGACATTTAAACACTAGATAAGGGTGTGAATTCCGCACGCATAGAAATTACTCGGTGCGCGCACGCATGTGTCTTTGTGTGTGTGTGTGTAATAGCATATTTAATGTATAATTATAACGTATTAATTTCATAGCTAATTAGGTTACTAATTATCATTAAATCACCCTTAGGAAAGTAATTAGTGTTAAAGGCAAAATAAGAAAGATTTCTTATAAAGACCTCGATTATGGAAACGACGAGATGTGTGATAATATATAGAGCATGATATAGATTATGGCTAGGTTATAGGGATGAGAGGTCAGTCCAAAACACACGGATGTTTGCCCAGCTAATCTGGCTACCAGTAGTGTGACTTTGGGCTGATGTGAGACATCGCCTATAATAAATTACTACGATGATGTGAGGTTAGTCACAAATTCTGCAGGGTAAATCTGCCTACCTAATCTGGATACCGGTGCTTTTGAATAGTCAGACTAATGTGAGGTGTCACCATGGGATACATGTCATAATACGAAGGACCTACTTCAAAGATTGAAGGTGCTAAGTGGTTGTGTGAGGGTCCGCTTCTTATCTATGTAGGAAGTAGTAAATGGTCAGGGTTAGGGGTTAGGCATGGTATAAGATATCTCGGGAAAGGGCGCACTTCAATAGGAAGTATTAAGTGGCAGAAGAGATTCCGTGCAATGTCGGCTAGTAGTTACTAGTGAGAAGTCCGCCTTGGGATTATAATTAGTAGATGATGCGGACCTACCTTAAATAAGGTATTAAATGGTCGGAGTCTGCTTAATTCCCACTAAAAGGTATTAAGTGACTTAAGTACCATCTCTTACATTGATAGGACATTTGAACGATAAATATGAGTAATTAGGTTGATAGCAAGATGGCTATGGGCTTATATTTGGAAAGCCTTTTTATTTATGTTGAGAAAAGCCTTTGGGCTTGTAATTGAAAAGACTTATAAAGTAGGTAGAATTCGCAAAACATATTCCTATTTAAATTGTACTGCTCAAGTACTGATATAGTAAGTATCAAGATGTTTATTCGCCAAACCTATGTTGTTCTGACTCCCTCCTTATTATAACAAAGGTTAAGAAGGGCGATGCTGAAGGCGGAGACGTTGATGAGACTTGTGGCAGTAGTCTATTTATTTACTTGTTATTTTCTATAGTTTCTGATGTACCTATAAAATAAAAATGATGTTTTAATTTGGAATATTGTACCAGGAATATGTAATGGTAATTATGAATATTTTGTTATGGTTTTCAATGACATTTTGAAGTTTGAATAAAATGGTTACTATTATTATTATTATATTTTATCCTTCCACTGTGAGATTTTGAATGCATGGATAAATAGCTCTGCATTGTTCTTTTTAGAAACCAACAGCCACCTTTGATATGGGTCTAAGTTTTGATGGGAGTTTTCTCTGTCAGAATTTAGGTCTGTTTTGAGGTGGATTATTACAAAACTAAAGCATCCATTATCCGAAGCTTCAACTCTTAGAATGTCATCTCACACTTCTTCATCCATACATCAATCTTTTGGGTCAGTCTGGTCAATGGTACTACTATCTTAGAGAGTCCTTGATGTACCTGTGATATTACCTTGCCAATCCTAAGAAACTCCTAATCTTGGTAAAAGTATCATGGTCTCTTCCAACTATTCACGGATTCAATCTTCGAAGGATGCATGTCAGATCCCTCCTTTGAAACTATATGGTGAAGGAACTTAACTTCCTACTTTCAAAAGTGGCACATGGAAAACTTCACCTTTAACTTATTTTGTCTCAAGGTCTCAAATACCAATCTAAGATGAACTTTGTGATCTTGCTCTTCCTTAAAATACACCAAGATATCATTTATAAAGACCAACACAAACCTATCCAACTAATAACGAAAGACTTAGTTCATAAGAACTATAAAGAATGTTATACATTATATCACCCAAAGGACATGAAAAACCACTCGTATTAACCATATCTGTCCTAAACCCGATAAAAGGAATACCCTTCTCGGCAATTCTCAGTTGATGGAATCCCATAACCAAATATAACTACAAGAATACACTAGCTCCGCACAACTAGTCAAATAAATCGACTATCCTTGGCAATGGATAATGATTCTTCATTATCAATGTGAGAAATGCGGATTACGGATCTTAAGGCTGGAATAACATTAGAGGGGGGTGAATAGTGTTTTGTGGATTTTCTAAATCTTTTTGAAACTTATGTAAATTTAATTACCAACAAATGCAATTCACAGACACAGATATAATCACAGAATCAGACACAGATGCAAATAATAAATAAAAGAAGTAAAGGAAAGAACACACCGGATTTTATACTGGTTCGGAGTTACCCTATATCTAGTCTCGCACAAACGTACGGATTTCTTATCAAAAAAATCTCCCAGATTACACCCTCGATTTCAAGGCTATGAGGTACACCCTTCTGTATTTGAGTCCGGGGCAAACTCTCTTGATTTACCAGGCCACAAGATCACCTAATCGATTTCCGGGGCAACAATCACACCCAATTGATTGCAAGGCTCAACCGCACCTTTTACTCAACAGTTTGATTTACAAATAATCCTATAACTCTGAATAGCACTTTGATCTTCGAGAGAGGGCAGAGAATCAAACAAGAATGAGATTCTAATTTGATTCACTTGAGAATTCGGCAGAGTATAGTTTGGAATTCTTTAGAATAAATGTGGAAGATGAAGAGAAGAGAGAATAAGTGAAATCTGATGATAAATTCGTTTAAAACTACTGGTATTTATAGAAATCAATAGCCATATCTATTCGTGGAAGGATACGACGAATAGACACTTCTTTTGAAAATTTGAATTTTGAATTTAACGGACACCATGTCGACATGGGGGGTTGAGGGATGTCGACATGCTTTAGGAAAAATTGATGATTTTGATTTTCTTATTAAAATTGGTTTCTATAATTTTGTCAAAACGATTTCTAAACTTTGTAAATATATTTGAATATAGTTTAAACATATAAAAGTGTTTAGAAAGTAATTTTTAATATATATAATCTTAATCTATAAAGTGATTTAAAATCTGAGTAAATAAATATTTTAAAACAAGAGATAGTTTAAAAACAAACGAAGTTTAAAACAAGAGTTTATTTAAAAACAAAAAAAAAGAATATTTTAAGGCTAAAACATTTTGAAAAGCAGTTTTGAAAATCATTTTGAAAAACCATTTTGAAGTAGTTTTGCAAGCTTCTTCCTGCAGAATATCTCATCACATCAGGACTCGAGAACTTGTACAAAACCAGGATGTTCGTGGGTTTGTAAGCCACTTGTCGTAGGTTTGTAAGCTACTTGTCGTGGGTTTGTAAACCACTAAGAAGGTAGAAATGGGTTCCATTCCAAATGAAATATGGAATGAAGATTTCCGTGCTATTATGAAGTTTTAACATAATTCTAGACTCAATACTTATCTTGTACTATTCAAATTTTGAACTCTTGATAAATTGATTTCTTAATACTCATGAGTCTTCAATCTTGATATCTTCGATCTTTAAATTCATCAGTTTTGTATCTTTATATTGTACAGTCTTCATTCTTGGTACATGCATGTTTATATCCTGCATACATATATATATATATATATATATATATATATATATATCTAAACTATAATGTTAGTATTTATATTTTATAACAAGTCCTAAGGTTGTTGTCATCAAAACCATCCTTCTCAAAGACTAACAATCTCCCCATTTTTGATGATGACAACCTATGTTTATAAAATATACTTCTCCTTCAATAACCCCCCCTAAAACTAATAACTCCCCTTTAATCTAAGCCTAACTACTCTAACTACTCTATTTTATATTTCTCCCTATTTGTCATAACAAAAACTAATCCTAAACTCCCCTTTAATCTAATTAAATACTACAAAGGAAGTATAATAAGTAGAACAAATATATTATTATATATGATGTTATATTTACATGTATATATGAAACATAATCATACAAATATATTTAAGTACATAAATTATAGAATAACAATACTAACGAGAGTTTTTGACAATCGGAGATCTGTGAATCGAACAATTTGGATAATGAAAACAAAAGTTTCCACGTTGTTCAACCAAATTCTCATCTTTGTCAAAACAGACTTCGCCTACAAATACCATGTTGTCGTCTTCTTCTTCTTCCTCTTCTTCTTCTTCCTCTTTGTTGTGCTCTAAAGGATTATGCACGTGAATGTTGGGAGAATCATCTTCAATTACGATAGGATTTGTGTGATTATCCAATAGGAATTTTTGTAAATTCCGAAGAATTTTGCCTTGCTTTTCCTGTTCTTTTGCCATCCTTAGTTGCACAACTTGAAATTAAATCAACATTTGCATGGCATCCTTCATAGATTCCTCAATATTTATCACACATGCCAGTGTAGTGCATTGGAAAGGACCAGAATGAGGAAAAGGGAAAGAAATGGTGTCAATTTGGTTTGATTTAGTGGAGGAGGCCATTAATTTTAATTTACAGAATTTTTATTTTAGAGAAAGAAAAATGAGAAGACGGAAAAATTCAAAATACACAGGTTTATATAACTACCAAACTGATTTTAGTGGGAAAATCAAAATTTAAAATTTTGCCGTTGTATGTCGACATGGGTGGTAGGGGTATGTCGACATCCTTATGAAAAATTTGATATTCTTATATATATATATATGTGTGTGTGTGTGTGTGTGTGTGTTACTATATCTATATTCTATATCTCAATTATTGAACAAATGCCTAGTTCTCTTCTTAATTTAGTAAATATAGGTTGATTTAAGGGTTTGGTGAAAATATCTGCAATTTGATTCTCGGAATTGATATATTCAAGAGAAATAATTTCTTTACTTATATTATCTCTGAGAAAATGATGTTTGATATCAATATGTTTAGTCCTAGCATGATGAGTAGTATTTTTAGGCAAATTTATTGCACTAGAATTATCACAATAAATTGGTGATTTTGAAATTGTTAATCCAAAATCTTTTAGAGTTTGTTGCATATAAATGACTTGGGAGCAAGACAAAGCAGCAGAGATATATTCTGCTTCAGTTGTTGATAAAGACACAGTATTTTGCTTTTTGCTAAACCATGAAACCAGAGAATGCCCCAAAAAGTGACAAGTTCCACTTGTACTTTTTCAGTCAGATTTGCAACCAGCATAGTCAGCATCACAATAAGAAATTAAATTAAATGAATCATTTTTAGGGTAAAATAAACCATAGTCAAAAGTATGTTTAACATATCTTATGATACGTTTCATAGCTTTTAAGTGAGTTTCTTTGGGTTGAGATTGGTATCTTGCATAGAGACAAACACTATGCATGATATCAGGTCTACTTGCAATGATATAGAATAGTGATCCAATCATTCCTCTATATAGTTTTTTATTTATATCTTTTGAAAGATCTTCTTTACTTAAAGCTTCATTGGTTTCCATGGGAGTGGGTTTTCCACTCGCAGCAATCATACCAAATTTACTCACTAGATCCCTAGCATATTTTTCTTGACTAATAAAGATACCATTATCTAATTGTTTTATTTGTAAACCTAAGAAGAAAGTAAGTTCACCCATATGACTCATCTCAAACTCTTTTGTCATTATTTCAAAAAATTCTTTATTCATTTCATGATTAGTTGAACCAAAAATAATATCATCTACATAAACTTGTACTGGTTGAATATCATTTTTATTTCTTTTAATGAAAAGAGTATTATCTACTTTACCAATTTCAAATTTTGATTGTAATAAAAAAAGATCTTAGTCTGTCATACCATGCTTTAGGAGCTTGTTTCAGACCATATAGAGCTTTCTTAAGTTTGAAAACATGGTTTGGAAATCTTTCATCTTCAAAGAGTGGAGGTTGTTCAACATAAACTTCCTCTTTAACAAATCCATTTAGAAAAGCACTTTTAACATCCATTTGAAATAATTTGAAATCATTATAATTTGCGAAAGCAAGTAGAATTCTAATGGCTTATTATCTTGCTACGGGTGCAAAGGTTTCATCAAAATCTATTCCTTCTTCTTGACAATAACCTTGTGCGACTAATCGAGCTTTATTTCTCACGACCTCACCAAGTTCATTCAATTTATTTTTATAAACCCGTTTTGTTCCAATTATACTTTTATCCTCGGGTCTAGAAACAAGTTCTCAAACATCATTTCTGGTGAACTGATTCAATTCTTCTTGCATAGCAAGAATCCATGAATCATCAGATGATGCTTCCTTTGGATTTTAGGTTCAATAGTTGATATAAAAGCTACATTACTCATGTTATTTAGTTGATTTCTAGTTCTAACAATAGATTCAATATTACCTAGTATATTTTCTATAGGATGACCTTTTAATAGCCTAATTCTTTTATTAGGTTGAATAATTTCACAATTAGTTTCATTAGGTTCATTATTTAAAGTTACAAAATCTTCTTCATCTTCTATTTGTACAGTATCTTTAAAATTTTCATCAAAATATACATGCATTGTTTCTTCAATAGTGTTAGTTCTTAAATTATAAACTCTAAATGCTTTACTTCTATTAGAATATCCGATGAAGATACCTTTGTGGAATTAGGTTCAAATTTATAAATTATCTTTTGTATTAAGAATAAAACATTTACTACCAAAAACTTTAAAATAAGCTACTATGGGTTTCTTATTGTAAAGTAATTCATATGGTGTTTTATTAGTTAATGGTCTAATTAAAATCTGATTTAATATATAACAAGCTGTAGCGACTGCTACAGCCCAAAAGTTTTTAGGTAAGTTACTATCAAAAAGCATTGTTCTACCACACTCTTGAATTATTCTATTCTTACGTTCTACCACTCCGTTTTGTTGTGGAGTTCTTGGAAAAGACAAATTATGAGTTATTCCCTTTTTATTACAGAATCTCTCAAAATTTTCATTTTCAAATTTCCCACCATGATCACTACGAATAGTTATAATTTTTAAAGAAAGTTGGTTTTTGAAGTCTTTTTGTAAAAAAATTAAATGAATCATAAGTATCACTTTTATGTTTCATAAAAATTGTCCATGTAAACCTAGAATAATCATCTACAATTACAAAGACATATTTATTGTGATTTTTGATTGAATTTGAGATGGATCAACTAAATCTAGATGAAGTAACTCAAGAGGTTTTGAAGTTGAAATCATATCTTTTAATTTGAAAGAACTTTTCCTAAGTTTTCCTAATTGGCAAGCATCACATATACTATCTACTTTAAAGTTTAACTTGGGAAGACCTCTAACTAAGTCAAGTTTTGATAATCTAGATAACAGTTTGAAATTTAAATGACCAAATCTTTTATGCCAAATCCAAGGGTCACTTGTATTAGCCAAAAGACATAAGTTATCATTTGAAACTTTCATACTAAGGATGTAAATATTTTTCTTCCTAATTCCTTCAAATATAATATTTGAATTTTTATCTTCGATGTGACACTTATCTTTTTCAAATTTAATCTTGTATTCTTTATCGCAAAGTTGACTAATGCTAAGCAGATTGTGTTTCAGATTCTTAACTAATAAAACATTAGAAATAGTAGGAGTTTTAGAGTTACCGACATTGCCGATGCCAATCACATATCCTTTTGAGTTGTTTCCAAAGTTAACCGATCCTCCATCTTTATGGATAATATCATTTAGCATATCTGGATTACCAGTCATGTGTCTTGAACATCCACTATCAAGTATCCACTTATTCTTCTTGATTTGTATAATTTGTCCATTGAGTGTTGATTCTTCAAAAGCCATATAACATTTTTCTTTCTGCACAGAATAAAAACTTTGTAGATAACTTTGTTTTCTATAATAACTATATGCAGAATTATGAGATAATGATGATTTGAACAGATTTAAACTAGTGTTAAAAAAATCCCCAAAAATAGCCATTTTAAAAAACTTTTTCAAAATTCAGATTATGAAACTTTGAAAACCTTGCTCCGATACCAAATGTGAGAAATGTGGATTAGGATCTTAAGGCTGAATAACACTAAAGGGGGGTGAATAGTGTTTTGTGAATTTTCTAAATCTTTTTGAAACTTATGTAAATTTAATTACCAACAAATGCAATTCACAAACACAGATATAATCACAGAATCAGACACAGATGCAAATAATAAATAAAAGCAGTAATGAAAGAACACACCGAATTTTATACTGGTTCGGAGTTACTCTACATCCAGTCCCGCACAAACGTACGGATTTCTTATCAAAAATAATCTCCCAGATTACACCCTCGATTTCAAGGCCACGAGGTACGCCCTCCTGTATTCGAGTCCGGGGCAAACTCTCTTGATTTACCAGGCCACAAGATCACCTAATCGATTTCCAGGGCAACAATCACACCCAATTGATTTCAAGGCTCAACCGCACCTTTTACTCAATTATTTGATTTACAAATAATCCTATAACTCTGAATAGCACTTTGATCTTCGAGAGAGGGCAGAGAATCAAACAAGAATGAGATTCTAATTTGATTTACTTGAGAATTCGGCAGAGTATAGTTTGGAAATCTTTAGAATAAATGTGGAAGATGAAAAGAAGAGAGAATAAGAGAAATCTGATGATAAATTCGTTTAAAACTACTGGTATTTATAGGAAATCAATAGCCATATCTATTCGTAGAAGGATACGACGAATAAACACTTCTTTTGAAAATTTGAATTTTGAATTTAACGGACACCATGTCGACATGGGGGGTTGAGGGATGTCGACATGCTCTAGGCAAAATTGATGATTTTGATTTTCTTATTAAAATTGGTTTTTATAATTTTGTCAAAACCATTTCTAAACTTTGTAAATATATTTGAATATAGTTTAAACATATAAAAGTGTTTAGAAAGTAATTTTTAATATATATAATCTTAATCTATAAAGTGATTTAAAATCTGAGTAAATAAATATTTTAAAACAAGAGATAGTTGAAAAACAAACGAAGTTTAAAACAAGAATTTATTTAAAAACAAAAACAAAGAATATTTTAAGGCTAAAACATTTGGAAAAGCAGTTTTGAAAATCATTTTGAAAAACCATTTTGAAGTAGTTTTGCAAGCTTCTTCCTGCAGAATATCTCATCACATCAGGACTCGAGAACTTGTACAAAACCAGGATGTTCGTGGGTTTGTAAGCCACTTGTCGTAGGTTTGCAAGCTACTTGTCATGGGTTTGTAAGCCAATAAGAAGGTAGAAATGGGTTCCATCCCAAATGAAATATGGAATGAAGATTTTCGTGCTATTATGAAGTTTTAACATAATTATAGACTCAATACTTATCTTGTACTATTCAAATTTTGAACTCCTGATAACTTGATTTCTTGATACTCATGAGTCTTCAACCTTGATATCTTCGATCTTTAAATTCATCAGTCTTGTATCTTTATATTATACAGTCTTCATTCTTGGTACCTGCATGTTTATATCCTACATACATACATATATATATATATATCTAAACTATAATGTTAGTATTTATATTTTATAACAAGTCCTAAGGTTGTTGTCATCAAAACTATCCTTCTCAAAGACTAACAATCAACTCATTCAACTTTCTATAGTCAATGCACATCTGATGTGATCCATCTGACTTCTTCACAAATACTACAGAAGCTTCCCATAGTGAACTACTCGGTCTAATGAAACTCCTATGCTCAAGTTCTACTAATTGCTTCTTCAACTCTTCCATTTCCTTAGACAGCATTCAAGTGGGCAGTCAACTAACATGTTGTGCCCCTAGTACCAAATCGACAAAAAAATCAATAGATTTTCTCAAAGGTAATCCCATTACTGGTTCAAAGACATCTACCAATTCCCGGGGCACAAAAACTATATCTATCTCCTCTTCCAGACTTCCAATTGCACACAATGAAACCTCGAATCTTCCCTTTATCTCGTCCGAAAATACCCAGATCCTTTCTCCTCCCGTTGGATTCCGTAAGGCGATAATTCTCTCAGCACAATAAATCTTGGAATTATTCCACACTAGCCAATCCATACCAAAAATCAACCCATAGATCTCGAAGTCAAACACAAAGGGGTTACAAGAAAACATATGATCACACAGAACAAACCCTAGATTAGTGCGCCTTATCTCAAAAGTGGAATACCCACCAATTGGATTAACCACACACAAATTAGTAACTAGATAGGTAACATCTAACCTCAATCAATCAACCATCTCTTTCGAAATGAAAGAATGTGCAGCTCTAGTATCCAATAGAACACTAACTGAAAAACTAGAAATGAAGATCATATCTCTAAGCACTACTCTCTTTCCATTCTTCTTGGTAGTTGGTCCTGAGGATAGCCCATCCAAAGAAAACAACCTTGTCTATTTTGGCTTCGAACAATCCTTCTTTTTATGGCTTGGCTTATTACATTTAAAGCATTTAACTTTGACTGCTCCAACTAGCTACTGGCACTTAGGTGCATAGTGCCCCTTCAACCCACAATTATAATAGCAACCTTCAAAAGGTCTTTTAAGCCACCTCCTTCCAGCGCCTTTCTTCTCGGCTGTTGCTCTTTCTTCTCCTTCTCGAATAAACCAAATCTCTTCTTCAATTCAACTTTTAGCTTCATCTCCATCCATCTCTCTTTTTGTTACATGCTATCACACCTTTGGGTCATTTCTACCACAAACTCATAAAGAGATGCTAGATAGGCCATCATCCTGTGATTCAAACCTTACTTCAAATCCATGATGAATTATCATTCTTCTACAGTGGGGTGTTAGTCAACTCTTAGCCATACTTGCCAAAACATTAAACTTATGAATACAGTCCTCTAAAGAAAGGTCTCCTTGCTTAATATCAATGAACTCCTTCAATAACACACTTCTATGTGACTAAAAATTGAACCGAGCCCCAAATCTTCCCCTGAATTGTACCCAAGTAATCTCCTCTTCAAGGGTCTCGGCGGTCATGGCCTCCCACCAATCTAAAGCATCCTCAAGCAGCTGTCTTGAAGTCAGACTTTGTTTCTGCACATTATTTATCAGCAAATCCCTAATGATACGCTCACTTACCTTCAACCAATTTAACACTTCTAATGTCGGCTCTCTCTCAGTAAACATCTTACCTCCTTGATTCTTATAGTCTTGGTATATCTTAGAGAAGTCCTCCCTTGCCACTAGTCTCGGCTCAACCACATTTGGCATGTTTTCCCTTATCATCTATATCATGAACTGCCAAAATAAAACATTTACATCCATTCCCACAATAGGTGGAATTGCCTCATTCTCGACTACTGGAGGCATTTCTCTTTCATTTCATCCAACAGTTTGAGTACATTTAGTCTCTCTTCTTGCATTAGCTCCTCCTATATTGTTCCTTCAACTTCTCATTTCCTTTTTATGACAAGAAAGTCATCACCAAAAATGGATGGAAGAAAGTGATTTAGAAATAGAAAATCTCTATCCTAACTCATTTATATCTCTATATAGCGATATATAAATACATCATATAATCGTGCATACCCTCCCTAAGGAGTATATTTTCAACTATATAATTCTACCAAAACTTTTACTTAGCCTCTTTTTACTTAAATGTCCCGTAATTTGAGCTCCGATACCGACCATAACATTGCTTAATCCAAAACAAAAGGATGGAACACACATTAGAAGAAAATTCTATATCAATAGCAAGCAGAGATTGCATGGAAACTTGACTTGCTATAGTTAAGTAGTTAGTGGTTATTAGGTTAAAGATAGCTTGTTTTAACACAATTATTAATGTAAGAAAAATTAAATTGGCTGTCCAATTTTGTTTCCCTCCTCTTTATTTCTATGCCGCCAAAATTCCTTTTTTTGCATTCACTTTCATAATTGACCTCTTCAGTGACGATTCTCCTCTTTACTTTCTTCAATAACGAATCCTCCTTTAATCTGAAAGCTCTACAACTCTCTCTTCCTTAAGGCTCGATTCTGAGCGATTATTTAAGGCAGCATAAGCACAATTCTATAACGACCAAGCTTGATTTCAACTTCGCGATTATTTAAGGCAGCTGAAGTGCGATTCGCCAACCAAACTCGATTTTAACTTTGTGATTCATCAACTAAGCTGAAGTGCAATTCTTAAAGATAGTTGCAGCGCGATTTCACCTTGGAGTTATCTTTCAACGACGGTGATGTGATCAATTATATGAAAATAGTTTAAGTGAACAGAGAAACTAATAAATGTCATGCTACATATTCATTTCTAAATACATATTCGAATTGTTTTGGAAGTCGTGCCCATGTAAGGGTCAAAAATATGATAAAGTCCTAGTTAATTGTGTCATGCGCAACATTTGAAGATGCTAACATGAACAACTATCATAGAAGAAACAAAACAACATTTATATCATCTAAGCCTCATGCTTCGTCTTTGTAACTCCCTATTCATCTTCCAAAAGCAACCTACCTAGATCTATAAAATCAGCCTACTTAAATGAATATCTATGAGTTTACGGAAAAAATAATGATATAGCCACATAAAACATAGTGAGACCATGCCGCTAGAGCATGCAACATGGTTTTCCCTCACTATCACATATATACATTTTAACAAGTTTAAACATAAGTATAAATCAAAACTTCATTCTTAAGAGTTTTACATACAAGAATGATTTAATCGAAATCAATGGTCATTTTACTTAGTTTGCTAATCACTAATTATCCGATTTCTTATCGAAACCCAGAACACTCTACCCTAGGCTGCCACCGAGGCTTTACCCCTCCACAAAAGATGAAAGTTTTTTGTCTTAGAAATTTGGTTGCCACTATGGCTTGTGCCATCATTTCTTCTTTAATCCTACTAAATTCACTATCGATTTTGGTTGCCACTTAGGCCTTACATCTTCACCTTTGTATTTCGGCTGCCACTAAGCGCCTTACACATATGCTTTCGTATTTCAGTTGCCACTAAAGCCTTGTAGTCACTTCGCTTTCGGTTCTTAATAGCTACGTTAGGCCTTACATTATCTACAATTCCCATGGTTGCCACATCAGGCCTTACACCATTTGTTTTCATGTTGATGCTGCCTTAGGCCTTAATCCTACACTTTCGACTGCAATTGCAATTTTAAGCCTTATATACCAACGTTTTCATATTTTGGTTGCTTATAAGGTCTTAAACCTAAGCTTTCATTTTCGGATTCCTCAAAGGACTTACTCCTATACTTTCATTTATGGATACTATGGAGGCCTTACTGTTATGCTTTCATTTTCAGATGCCATAGAGGCCTTGCTTCTATGAACATACTACCTAACCATTCAGCTATTAGGCTTTCTGCTAAGCTATTCATTAAGCTAACTTTAAGTCCGAATTCTTTGGCTAACATTGCTATCACTACATTATCCCCAATGTTCTAAGTACTTATTTTGGCCATCTTAGGCATTAGCCTAAATTCTCATCCAGAAATCAATTAGTTCTGGCTTCGATATATTGCCAAAACTAAACTTCCCCTGGAAATCACTACCCTTGGTCACATCTGGGAAAGCCTATCTTAGTTTAGTTTTAATTGGTTAACGTAAGGAATCTCAATTCTAGGTTTTAGAAACCACCTCCTCTACTTATAGTTTCTACTTTACCCTCATCCCTCTTTCGATCTTCGGTTAATATCTTCGGTTTAACATACCTAGCCTTATACATAGCACTTCTTACTTAAATCTTTATACTTAAGGTTATAGTTTATTTTACTTTTAGTTGGGCTCTGCCTCCTTTAGCATTACCTCTTGGGACACATTGGAAACCATCTTCTGAACATCTAACATTGACTTTATACATGTCAACTCCTGATTAGTTTGACTTAGTCCTTTTTTACCGTTATTATGTACTTTCCATTCATATTCAGCACAAATTATGGATTTGGTCTATTGACCAATTATTAAACACTTTATCAAATTAAATTTCCTTTTGATCATCATGTTTATGCCTTTTAGCACTTCTAAATAGCTCTTTGGCCAGGTATATTTTCTTTCGTAGATCACTTAATTTATTCCCATAAATCAATGGAAAATATTTATTGTAACGACCCTAGATTTTAATTACATTTAATTGATAATTAAATGAATTTTTGAATAAATATTGTGAAATTTATTGATTTAGTGATACGAGTTTCCCCGAATCATTTTAAATGTTGTATGAATCATTTAAATTTAAAAATATTGTAAATATTGTATATAGGTGAATATATATGTATTTGAGCATATGTAAGCAAAGTTGAAAATTTATATATAGTCATACAAAAAAATAGATAAAGTAAAAATATAAATACCATGTAAATACAAGATGATAAGTATTTAAGTTGAAGTTTTATAACAAAGGGCTAAAACAACTTTATAGTTTATACATAAAGTAAACAAATTTGTTAAATTGTAACAACAAAATATAATAATTAGAACTAAATTAAACTTTGTAATGAAATCACATAGTTATGAAATAATAATAACTAAAACAACTTTTTCTATATTTAGCAAGGTAACTAGACAAGTTTGCAAGTGAATATATAAACCAAGCCTATACAAGTAGTTATATAAATAAGAAATATAAACTGTAAAAGACAATAAAACAAAGAGAGATTTAAAATGAAACCAAGGCAGCCTCCACAAGAAAATCCAACTTAACAACATGTGCTGAAAGTGTACAAAGCAAATCGAATAGCATGCTTTCATTTAATGCAAGATGTAAATACATACTTTCATTTAATGCTCTCAAACTCACCCATACACAAAGTACAAAGCTTGTATAAAATAATTTTACAAAAGAATGATGCTCAGTACTATCTAAAACCTGCTCATCTCTTTGTATACATCCACAAACCTCACTTTCATTCGTTCAACAAAAAAATAAGCAAGACCAGAAAATAAAAAGGCAAGTAAAAGAAGACAAAATAAAAACAAACTAGGCAAACCAGAGGAGTGAATCAAAGATCAAAGAAGAAGCTTCTACTTGCAAAAATTTTAAAAGCCTGTTCATAGAAACTTTGTTTTCTTTCAAATTGAGGTGAGCAAACAACTAATTTAAAATTTTAAGTAGGTTAATAATTTGTTGCTTAAATAATTTCTGTGATAATGAAGCTTGTTTGATGATGCCTGCATCTATAGGTAGGAATGAAATTGAATCTGCATTCTTGAAATTATGTTTCTCTGTTCATACTTGATCACAGAGTTTTATAGATAAACAAAATTTAAGTTTTTTTTATGAAAACTTTGAAGCTTTGGATTTAAAACAAACTGGTTAAGTTTTAAATTCATCTAGCTTATGAAAATATGATTAAGCAAAATAAGTTTAGAATTTTTCTGTAAACAGGAAGTTTGTAGTGAAAACTTATATAATGAAATAAATAAAATTTTGAGTTATATTGATTCATGTTTATGTACTGAATCATCATTCAAAATTATGATTTTTAAGACAAAAATCCAGATTTTTAAAATAGGATTGGATATGGAATTTGGGTTTTACTGGAAATTTGATTTTGGGAAAATTTTGGAGGTTGATGCATTTTGGTGGGTCGGAGTTGCTACTGGAGGCGGAGGAGGTCATGGAGTTTCAGGGAAAAAATAGTGGCTGTGGCTATAAGGGACGGTGGCGACGGCGATGACCGGAAATTGATTTTAACCCTAGTTTTTGTATGGGTTAGATTTTGGTTTTGTTCGTAAGCACTGTTGGATCGAGTGCTTTGAAAATTTGGCTGGGGGTAGCGTATCGGCTTAGCAAGAGATGGTCAGCACCGCGCGACCTCTGGTGACCGGAGCTTGGTGGTCGAAGGGAAATTGTGCAGGGTCGTTTGGGTTTGGGTTCGGCAGTAATACCCAATTTCAATTCGCGGTGAGTTTGTATGTTTGGGTGGTCGTTTTGGGATGATGTGGTGTTGAGAGAGTTGCCCGATGCGATGATGTTGGTCGGAGGTGATCAACGGTGGCGTGCATGTGCACGAGATGGTGGTGAGGTGTCAGCGAGTTTAGGCTCGCGGGAAGTCTCGAAGTCGCGTTCGAATTTTGGCTTGGGAAACTCGAGTTGTTCTTGAGTATATTGGGTTAGGTTTGTCTGTAGTTTGAATACTTGAATTTAACCAAAGCTAGTTTAATATTAAGCAAAGTTTAAAATATGTTTAAAATATAAGTTGAAATCTGGTCCAAGATATTTTTGAATTTCAGTTCAAAATAAATAAAGTTTTAAACTTTAATTTGTTTAACTACTTTAAAAATGTTTAATAGTTTGAATTTTTAAAGTGAAGTTTTAAAAATAAGTAAAGTTTTTAAACCCAAGTTTAAATCTGGAATCTAAATTTGATATGTATCCCAGTTTTGAAATGAAGGTAAGTTTTTAAATATAAAATGATTTAAACAATTTTGATTGTTAAAGTGTCTTTTTAAAATTGATTTGAATTTAGAATAAATTTGGTCTTAATTTTTTTTTTTTAAACTTCTTATAAAATAAATACTTCTTTAACATGAGAATCTAGAAGGTAAAATTTTAAAATGAATGTTTTCAAATGTATTGATTAGAGAAGTTTTATCTTAATGAAAATTTGAATTTATGATATGTAATTCATTTAATTATTAAGATAATTAAAATGGATTCATTCATTTGTAATTTATTTATGAAAGGAAAAATTTATCAAAGAAATTAAAGGTTAACTACTCTAAAGAACAACTAATTAATATGATTAATTAAAAGTTTATTTAATAAATTAAAGGTGAGTAAATAAATGATTAAAGGTGAATAATCTATGATGAAAATATGATTACTTCATGAAATTAAGAGTTAGTTAACTATGAAATTAACTTGAGGTTAATTTAAATTTTGTGATTAATTAAAGGAAAATAAATTAATTAATTAAGGGTAATTAATTAAGATGGATAATTAAGAATTTATTAATTAATTTCATTAATTAATATCAAATGATTTGTGATAAATCAGGATTGAGTAATGAATTCATAAGTAATTAATTTGAAATTTAATTGGTTTAATTAGGGATTGAACAATTAATTAACCCTACTTGTAAATGATTATTGAATGCTTGGATTGCTTATGAATGCTTGAATTGATTGTTATCCCTGATCGGTAATATCTTGTGATGTGAATTGTTTTGAATTGAGCTGTGTGTGTAGTTTATTTATCTGTGACATTATATATCTATGATCTGTGAATGAACGATAAGCGTTATAGTTAATATCGCTTATCAACTATATTTATGTATTCTGATCTGTGATGATTGTATGATGTTGCACTACTGTGTAAAACCCCTGGACTACACCATACACACACAAATATGGATTTCACATGGAAATCGGTTAAGTCACAGATGATTTAAAATTAATATTTTTGAAATTAACATTTTAATTTCAATTGATTTTGAAAATGGATTTGGGTTAAATGATAAAGCTTTTGAAAAGGTGTTTTCAAAGATAAAAGTTATTTTGAATAACTTAATTAAGTTTTGAAATTTAAATAATTTGACTTAAATTTGAATTCAATATTTGGAATTGAATTCAATATTTGGAAATTATGGTTAAAGATGTTATAAATGTGTTTATATGAATTTAAACCATTTTAAAATATCAGTTTGAGAATTTGAATCTAACCCAAGGATTTTAACTCGTATAAATGAATCAGATTTTCTGAAAATGAATACTGTTTGTTTCAAATGATAAAAGCTTTCATATAAGAAATGAAATTCCCGTTTAATTAAAGGAATTTCAAGATTGAATTGAAAAATGGTTTTCCAAGTTATGAATGAATTCTTTTCGAAAGCTATGAATTGAATCTGTTATTTTTAAAAGATTTAAAATGATGATTTGTTTAACCCATTCGAAATGAAATTGTTTTGAAAGCTATAAGTTAAATCTTTGATTTAAAGATTTAACGAGTTAAATTGAAATGGAAATTGATTTGGAAAATCTGTGAATGAATCCTTTGTTTAAAAGATAAAAATGTGGAAATTGTTTAAACCGTTGTAGGTTGTTAAAATGAATCTTTTTGTTTTAAAAGATTTGAAATGGTAATTTGTTAAACCATTTGAAAAGGAAGTTTTGGGATTAAGTGGTGACTTAACTGAAATCCCAATATCCATATATTTTTGAATATTACGCTCACTATTTGGGTTAGCCGGGAAAAGACCTTTGTGTCATATAACCCATTCCGAATAGTGATACGTCGTATATGGAAAGCATTTGAAGACCGGTGTTGAAGACCGGATATTTTCGAAAATGAAAGGACAACCTGTCGAATGTCTCTACACTGAGTCGCGCCGGTATAGAGATTTATGTTACTCTTTTTGTGATGGGAAGTCTGGACGTGATTAGAAAATTATCCGGATTTGCAAGGACTTCTTTGGAAGTGCCTTCGGTTCTGTTCGATCCCGGAACAGACTTGTATGGTTACGTGTCTGACATTACACTTTGAGATATAAAGCCGATTTCTTTCAAATACATTTCTGTTGGTGGCAGAGAATTTAATCTCTTAGCTTAACACCCTTCTCTGAGACGTACGAGCTCAGAGGTTATGTAGTTGAAATTTATCAGCGATATATCCCAATTTGGTAATGTGGCATGCTGAGTGTTGTTGTGTGATGATCAGTGTTTGATCATTTGTGATTTGATCATTTGTTTGATCATTTATCTTTGTGATCATTGGTTGATCATATGTTGACCCTAAGCGTGGCTTCTTGGAAAAGCGTAGCTTTGTGGACGAGACTTCGTCGAGCCTCACAACCCGGTAATGGTCGAAACAGGAATCGTGCGGCAAGGTTTCAGGGGTAGCTTCCCTAGGGTATGACCATTCCTTCTGGAAAAGGGTAGTATCATGGTATGGAGCCCAGATACTTACTCATGTGGACACACTTTATTGATTATGTGTGATGTTGGTTACCGAGCACTCGGATAAAGGTCCCAAAGGACCGGGGGTGGCATATCTCAGGTTTTGTATATTCCCCGGGAAGGGGGGTAGCCGGCTTTGTTTGGCAGAGAGCAGTTTGTCTCTCGGAGCATCCCGCCAGAGGCGTTCTTTCGTAGAATAGGAAGTTCCTTAACCTGACCATTTGTTGGAAAAATCCAAAGAAACAATACGAGCCCTTTACAATTTCAATTGTATAACCTGTCTCCTCAGGAGGCAGCTATAGCAGGCATAATATAACGGTACCTATGCTGGCTAAGATTTATATTCTACTTTCGAAATGTTTTCCACTATGCAATAATAATAATATCAAAATCGATTTGGTTTGATTTTGCGTAGTAAGCATCTTTGACTATCATAAGAAGAAATCTCCTCCAATTCTGCGTTTGCATTGTGTGTGTGGCGGGAGGTCTTATGGTAGTTTCATTTTCCAAAAGCATTGTGAATTGACTTTAAAATTCTCTGCTATTTGTTTTAAAGATAAAGTTTTTTTGTTGCTCACACCAGTCCCATGACTGATCCGGAGTTTATTGTTTCTTTTCTAAACTCTGGATGCTCAAAATTTTTCTACACGAGCAGTCTAGAGTTGGGTTTTTTAGATACTCAGGATTTGTAGATTATCTGGAGCTAGTTCAGTCTTTGGATATGGACTGCACTTGCTTATTTTTGTGACTCGTTATTGGGAGTTCGAGCTATTTCTGGATTGCTGCTTTGAAGATGAAGATTATCCGCTGCTGGTGTTATCGTTTTCTTTTCCGCTGCTATTTCTTGTATCATATCTCTGATGTATATTGATATTCATGTTATCATTCTGTTGTATCAGATATTGTATCAGATATTGTATATCAATGTATTATTCTTTTTCTTCCGCTATGTTATTTACTTAATGTTGTTATAGCTCCGGCGACTCGGATTTGAACGGTCGAATCTACGGCATTCGAGTACGATGTAAAGTATGGTTGTCGATTTTCGAACGCGAAAATCCTGGACGTTACATTTGGTATCAGAGCTAAGGTTGAACTTTAGCTCAGGAGTATAACACATTAAGTAGCTCATTAGAGATAGAGTGAAGTAAACTCTAGAATGAGTGTATCTCTAAGATATCCGTCTGAACGTCTCAGTAAATTCTCTTGCTATCCACTGATAGTGAGTATGAGTGCAAGAAGAAGACGAGATAGGGGACAAGGGAGTACGACTATAAATGGTCAATACTCTGTAACAACAACGGAAACATTCTTTCTTATCAATCTTTTTTGATTCGTTTCCAAATTCTTTTGATTGTTTCGTAACAGCTCCAGAAAGAAGTTTCAGTATGATGATGGTTCTACGAACCATTGTAGGAAGATCCTTACTTAGTATCTTCATCGTTTTCTTATCAGCTTTTCGTTTTTAAACTTTAATGAATATGAATTGGAAATTTTTAAATTGAGTTAAATTGATTTATAGAATATGAAGCTAAATTTGAATTAAATCAATAAAACAATTTCATTCAAAGCCAAATTTGAATTTTATTGAAATTTCTTGTGAATACCAAAGTCCGAAGAGGAACAAATTGGTATGTATTCTGAGATATTCCGACTTGAGTTTGGAATCCATATCTTGTGTTTGAGGAATTATAGGAGATCGAATCTATCTATCTCTGTGTTGCTTTCGTGCCTGCGAATTTCGAGGACGAAATTCTTTTAAGGGGGGAAGTTTGTAACGACCCTAGATTTTAATTACATTTAATTGATAATTAAATGAATTTTTGAATAAATATTGTGAAATTTATTGATTTAGTGATACGAGTTTCCCCGAATCATTTTAAATGTTGTATGAATCATTTAAATTTAAAAATATTGTAAATATTGTATATAGGTGAATATATATATATATGTATTTGAGCATATATAAGCAAAGTTGAAAATTTATATGTAGTCATACAAAAAAAATAGATAAAGTAAAAATATAAATACCATGTAAATACAAGATGATAAGTATTTAAGTTGAAGTTTTATAACAAAGGGCTAAAACAACTTTATAGTTTATACATAAAGTAAACAAATTTGTTAAATTGTAACAACAAAATATAATAAATAGAACTAAATTAAACTTTGTAATGAAATCACATAGTTATGAAATAATAATAACTAAAACAACTTTTTCTATATTTAGCAAGGTAACTAGACAAGTTTGCAAGTGAATATATAAACCAAGCCTATACAAGTAGTTATATAAATAACAAATATAAACTGTAAAAGACAATAAAACAAAGAGAGATTTAAAATGAAACCAAGGCAGCCTCCATAAGAAAATCCAACTTAACAACATGTGCTGAAAGTGTACAAAGCAAATCGAATAGCATGCTTTCATTTAATGCAAGATGTAAATACATACTTTCATTTAATGCTCTCAAACTCACCCATACACAAAGTACAAAGCTTGTATAAAATAATTTTACAAAAGAATGATGCTCAGTACTATCTAAAACCTGCTCATCTCTTTGTATACATCCACAAACCTCACTTTCATTCGTTCAACAAAAAAATAAGCAAGACCAGAAAATAAAAAGGGAAGTAAAAGAAGACAAAATAAAAACAAACTAGGCAAACCAGAGGAGTGAATCAAAGATCAAAGAAGAAGCTTCTACTTGCAAAAAATTTAAAAGCCTGTTCATAGAAACTCTGTTTTCTTTCAAATTGAGGTGAGTAAACAACTAATTTAAAATTTTAAGTTGGTTAATAATTTGTTGCTTAAATAATTTCTGTGATAATGAAGCTTGTTTGATGATGCCTGCATCTAGAAGTAGGAATGAAATTGAATCTGCATTCTTGAAATTATGTTTCTCTGTTCATACTTGATCACAGAGTTTTATAGATAAACAAAATTTAAGTTTTTTTTTATGAAAACTTTGAAGCTTTGGATTTAAAACAAACTGGTTAAGTTTTAAATTCATCTAGCTTATGAAAATATGATTAAGCAAAATAAGTTTAGAATTTTTCTGTAAACAGGAAGTTTGTAGTGAAAACTTATATAATGAAATAAATAAAATTTTGAGTTATATTGATTCATGTTTATGTACTGAATCATCATTCAAAATTATGATTTTTAAGACAAAAATCCAGATTTTTAAAATAGGATTGGATATGGAATTTGGGTTTTCCTAGATGATTTTGGGAAAATTTTGGAGGCTGATGCATTTTGGTGGGTCGGAGTTTCTACTGGAGGCGGAGGAGGTCATGGAGTTTCAGGGAAAAAATAGTGGTTGTGGCTATAAGGGACGGTGGCGGCGGCGATGATCGAAAATTGATTTAACCCTAGTTTTTGTATGGGTTAGATTTTGGTTTTGTTCGTAAGCACTGTTGGATCGAGTGCTTTGAAAATTTGGCTGGGGGTAGCGTATCGGCTTAGCAAGAGATGGTCAGCACCGCACGACCTCTGGTGACCGGAGCTTGGTGGTCGAAGGGAGATTGTGCAAGGTCGTTTGGGTTTGGGTTCGGCAGTAATACCCAATTTCGATTCGTGGTGAGTTTGTATGTTTGGGTGGTCGTTTTGGGATGATGTGGTGTTGAGAGAGTTGCCGGAGGCGATGATGTTGGTCGGAGGTTACCAACGGTGGCGTGCATGTGCACGAGATGGTGGTGGGGTGTCAGCGAGTTTAGGCTCGTGGGAAGTCTCGAAGTCGCGTTCGAGTTTTGGCTTGGGAAACTCGAGTTGTTCTTGAGTATATTGGGTTAGGTTTGTCTGTAGTTTGAATACTTGAATTTAACCAAAGCTAGTTTAATAGTAAGCAAAGTTTAAAATAAGTTTAAAATATAAGTTGAAATCTGATCCAAGATATTTTTGAATTTCAGTTCAAAATAAATAAAGTTTTAGACTTTAATTTGTTTAACTACTTTAAAAATGTTTAATAGTTTGAATTTTTAAAGTGAAGTTTTAAAAATAAGTAAAGTTTTTAAACCCAAGTTTAAATCTGGAATCTAAATTTGATATGTATCCCAGTTTTGAAATGAAGGTAAGTTTTTAAATATAAAATGATTTAAACAATGTTGATTGTTAAAGTGTCTTTTTAAAATTGATTTGAATTTAGAATAAATTTGGTCTTAATTTTTTTTAAAAAAAACTTCTTATAAAATAAATACTTCTTTAACATGAGAATCTTGAAGGTAAAAATTTAAAATGAATGTTTTCAAATGTATTGATTGGAGAAGTTTTATCTTAATGAAAATTTGAATTTATGATATGCAATTCATTTAATTATTAAGATAATTAAAATGGATTTATTCATTTGTAATTTATTTATGAAAGGAAAAATTTATCAAAGAAATTAAAGGTTAACTACTCAAAAGAACAACTAATTAATATGATTAATTAAAATTTTATTTAATAAATTAAAGGGCCATTTCACCAGAAGGACAAACTTTGCAGTACAATTAGGTTATAGGACACACATTCAAAGAAATTACTTTCAAGGCCAAAGTCAGCAGAATAATTACTTTCAAGGACAAAGTCAGCAGTCCAGTTACTTTCAAGGACATAATTTCATAGGTTTTTAGGTCCTAGAAACTAATTATTTTACGTTTTGTCCTTGAAAGTAATTATTTCAGTTGTGTGTCCTAGAAACTAATTCCGCCTGCTAAAGAGGCCCTTGTGGCTAATTTCCACTAAATTAAAGGTGAGTTAATAAATGATTAAAGGTGAATAATCTATGATGAAAATATGATTACTTCATGAAATTAAGAGTTAGTTAATTATGAAATTAACTTGAGGTTAATGTAAATTATGTGATTAATTAAAGGAAAATAAATTAATTAATTAAGGGTAATTAATTAAGATGGATAATTAAGAATTTATTAATTAATTTCATTAATTAATATCAAATGATTTGTGATAAATCTGGATTGAGTAATGAATTCATAAGTAATTAATTTGAAATTTAATTGGTTTAATTAGGGATTGAACAATTAATTAACCCTACTTGTAAATGATTATTGAATGCTTGGATTGCTTATGAATGCTTGAATTGATTGTTATCCCTGATCGGTAATATCTTGTGATGTGAATTGTTTTGAATTGAGCTGTGTGTGTAGTTTATTTATCTGTGACATTATATACCTGTGATCTGTGAATGAACGATAAGCGTTATAGTTTATATCGCTTATCAACTATATTTCTGTATTCAGATCTGTGATGATTGTATGATGTTGCACTACTGTGTAAAACCCCTGGACTACACCATACACACACAAATATGGATTTCACGTGGAAATCGGTTAAGTCACAGATGATTTAAAATTAATATTTTTGAAATTAACATTTTAATTTCAATTGATTTTGAAAATGGATTTGGGTTAAATGATAAAGCTTTTGAAAAGGTGTTTTCAAAGATAAAAGTTATTTTGAATAACTTAATTAAGTTTTGAAATTTAAATAATTTGACTTAAATTTGAATTCAATATTTGGAATTGAATTCAATATTTGGAAATTATGGTTAAAGATGTTATAAATGTGTTTATATGAATTTAAACCATTTTAAAATATCGGTTTGAGAATTTGAATCTAACCCAAGGATTTTAACTCGTATAAATGAATCAGATTTTCTGAAAACGAAAACTTTTGTTTCAAATGATAAAAGCTTTCATATAAGAAATGAAATTCATGTTTAATTAAAGGAATTTCAAGATTGAATTGAAAAATGGTTTTCCAAGTTATGAATGAATTCTTTTTGAAAGCTATGAATTGAATCTGTTATTTTTAACAGATTTAAAATGATGATTTGTTTAACCCATTCGAAATGAAATTGTTTTGAAAGCTATAAGTTAAATCTTTGATTTAAAGATTTAACGAGTTAAATTGAAATGGAAATTGATTTGGAAAATCTATGAATGAATCCTTTGTTTAAAAGATAAAAATGTGGAAATTGTTTAAACCGTTGTAGGTTGTTAAAATGGATCTTTTTGTTTTAAAAGATTTGAAATGTTAATTTGTTAAACCATTTGAAAAGGAAGTTTTGGGATTAAGTGGTGACTTAACTGAAATCCCAATATCCATATATTTTTGAATATTACGCTCACTATTCGGGTTAGCCGGGAAAAGACCTTTGTGTCATATAACCCATTCTGAATAGTGATACGTCGTATATGGAAAGCATTTGAAGACCGGTGTTGAAGACCGGATATTTTCGAAAATGAAAGGACAACCTGTCGAATGTCTCTGCACTGAGTCGCGCCGGTATAGAGATTCATGTCACTCTTTTTGTGATGGGAAGTCTGGACGTGATTAGAAAATTATCCGGATTTGCAAGGACTTCTTTGGAAGTGCCTTCGGTTCTGTTCGATCTTGGGACAGACTTGTATGGTTACGTGTCTGACATTACACTTTGAGATATAAAGCCGATTTCTTTCAAATACATTTCTGTTGGTGGCGGAGAATTTATTCTCTTAGCTTAACACCCTTCTTTGAGACGTACGAGCTCAGAGGTTATGTAGTTGAAATTTATCAGCGATATATCCCAATTTGGTAATGTGGCATGCTGAGTGTTGCTGTGTGATGATCAGTGTTTGATCATTTGTGATTTGATCATTTATCTTTGTGATCATTGGTTGATCATCTGTTGACCCAAAGCGTGGATTTTTGGAAAAGCGTAGCTTTGTGGACGAGACTTCGTTGAGCCTCACAACCCGGTAATGGTCGAAATAGGAATCGTGCGGCAAGGTTTCAGGGGTAGCTTCCCTAGGGTATGACCATTCCTTCTGGAAAAGGGTAGTATCATGGTATGGAGCCCAGATACTTACTCATGTGGACACACTTTATTGATTATGTGTGATGTTGGTTACCGAGCGCTCGGATAAAGGTCCCAAAGGACCGGGGGTGGCATATCTCAGGTTTTGTATATTCCCCGGGAAGGGGGGTAGCCAGCCTTGTTTGGCAAAGAGCAGTTTGTCTCTCGGAGCGTCCCGCCAGAGGTGTTCTTTCGTGGAATAGGAAGTTCCTTAGCCTGACCATTTGTTGGAAAAATCCAAAGAGACAATACGAGCCCTTTACAATTTCAATTGTATAACCTGTCTCCTCAGGAGGCAGCTATAGCAGGCATAATATAATGGTACCTATGCTGGCTAAGATTTATATTCTACTTTCGAAATGTTTTCCACAATGCACTAATAATAATATCAAAATCGATTTGATTTGATTTTGCATAGTAAGCATCTTTGACTATCATAAGAAGAAATCTCCTCCAATTCTGCGTTTTCATTGTGTGTGTGGCGGGAGGTCTTATGGTAGTTTCATTTTCCAAAAGCATTGCGAATTGACTTTAAAATTCTCTGCTATTTATTTTAAAGATAAACTATTTTTGTTGCTCACACCAGTCCCATGACTGATTCGGAGTTTATTATTTCTTTCCTAAACTCTGGATGCTCAAAATTTTTCTACACGAGCAGTCTAGGGTTGGGTTTTTCTGATACTCAGGATTTGTAGATTATCTAGAGCTAGTTCAGTCTTTGGATATGGACTGCACTTGCTTATTTTTGTGACTCGTTATTGGGAGTTCGAGCTATTTCTGGATTGTTGCTTTGAAGATGAAGATTATCCGCTGCTGGTGTTATCGTTTTCTTTTCCGCTGCTATTTCTTGTATCATATCTCTGATGTATATTGATATTCATGTTATCAATATGTTGTATCAGAATTGTATCAGATATTGTATATCAATGTATTATTCTTTTTCTTCCGCTGTGTTATTTACTTAATGTTGTTATAGCTCCGGCGACTCGGATTTGAACGGTCGAATCTACGGCATTCGAGTACGATGTAAAGTATGGATGTCGATTTTCGAACGCGAAAATCCTGGACGTTACATTTATGGGTATTTTCTTTTGTAAAATTTCTCAAACTCTCTATCTCTAACCATTTTCTATAGTAAAATGTTCTCAATAATTCATATCAATTTATTTACTTATAGGATTATTCTATATAATACCCATCTCTAATAGTATGTTCTCAACATCATATTAAATTTTTAGGTCATTTTGATTATAGGAAACATAAGAAATATTCATCATTAATTTGGCCGTGAGAGATTTATAAAGGAAAAAAATATTAGAAAATATACTATTTATCTAGATTCTTGGTTGGTTACCATTTCTATTTCCCTTAGCTTTGATCTTCTACGTTTTCTTTATTTTCTTCTTAAGCCACAAACACCATTAAAGTGATCTAAAGCTTATGTTTTTATTTTATGTGAGTAGAATGAATTGAAAAGAGGGAAAGTATTTACTTTATTCCCATATAAATAGTTGATCCCCTAACCTAATACCCTTCATCTTCATTTAATTCGTTCTAGTTAAGTTTCATTTGAGTCATATTCATGAAAAGAAAATGTATACCCAAATATTTATCACACCTCATTATTCAATTTTATAATCTAACTACTTAAATATATATTCTCATAATTATTTATTTATTAATTTATGGATTGTTACATCGGTTGGTGAGGCTAAGGCTACACGAGCGAGAAGAGATCATTAGGAAACTAGAGAGTGGGCCTGTTTATTATTTTGCAACAAAAAAGGCAACGACATGATTAATAAATTTCTTCGTCTCTGTATAATGAAACCTTTGATCTTCTCTTATTTAATTTTCATCCTTTTCTCTCCTTGATTATTGTGGCCTAGCTTAATTCCTTTGTTGTTATTTTAAAACGTGAGGAGAATGACATGTTTTTAAGGGTTAATAGTTTCGAATTGGGCTAAAATCTCTTCCTAGCTTAGTCATATTAAATCCTTAACACCTTTATTATTGTTATCTCGCCTTTTGGTCAAGGCCGGGATATCAACAAATTAGCTGGAAAGGATGGATGTCAGGATCAAAGATCGATTGAAAACAAGGCTATGATCGATGTTGTCAAATTTTGACCAGGCTCCAATCAAAACGGGATCGATTGGGGATGATGACCAAGGCTGGTAGAGGCTACGTTTCAAATTTTAGGTCAATCGGAGTTCGTATGCTCAAGATATGATCAATGCAATTCAAGCAACCAACTGTTTGTATCCATCAATCCTCAACTATTCGTATCCATCAATCCTCTACTGTTCGTATCCATCATTCTTCAATTGTTCGTATCCATCAAGTGCAACATTGATCGAGTATGAACAGTGTAACATCGATCAAGTACGAACAGTGCAACATCGATCGAGTATGAATAGTGCAACATCGATCGAGTACGAACAGTGCACCATCGATCGATACGAAGGAGACAGCCTTCGAAAAACACAAACTTGCATCGATCATATCTCACAATCTACAAGTCCAAATGCTATGAAATTTTCACTGGAGCTTAAATACAACCTAAAGAAAGTTCATGCTCGATTTTGACTCGATTGGGAAAAATCTTGATCGATACGAAATTCGTTCGTATCGATCACGGATCGAGTGCAAACCACATGGGATCGATCGCGTGGGTCCGCCCACATGCCAGAAGAGGTCTCCTGAGATCTAAGCGAGATATTTGCAGCCTATGCCTATAAATAGCCTCCCAATAGCTTCAGAAAAGGGGGACTTTTGGCTCTTCTACGTCCAGACTCTGCCGGATTCATTATTGTACTCGGATTTTGCTATTGTAATCAGTTGTAACTCGTTGTAATCAGCAAGCAAACTTCAATAAAATTATCAACTTCAAAGTGGACGTAGGCCGGATTGCCGAACCACTATAAACCCTGTGTTCTTTTCTGCTTTCATCTAAATTTTCTGAGTGTTCTTCATTTTTAATTCTCTACATACTTGTTATTTGTGATTGTGAACTGGTGCTTTCATTGGCAATTGGGTGTTTGTGACCAATTTTGGTGCAAACATTTTGGTGCTTTCACTGAGAACGCTATCACTCGGGAATTCTGCAACTTGGACTTTGGATCTGAAAGCTTGAAGATTTGGATCTGGAAAGCCATGGCAAGGCAATCAACAAGAAGACAAAGAGCTGAAA
Organism: Allium fistulosum; assembly: GCA_030737815.1. Lineage (NCBI taxonomy): Eukaryota > Viridiplantae > Streptophyta > Magnoliopsida > Asparagales > Amaryllidaceae > Allium > Allium fistulosum. The sequence goes on from CM060904.1 coordinate 1,138,912,889, forward strand.
GGAGTCAACATGAAGGGAGTCAGGAGGCTTCCTCTGGAGCAAATCAGACCTCAATCTTCATCACCCGGGATGAGATGGAGATGATGATGGAAGCTATGCAGGAGGGAATGCTGAAAAGACAGGAAGAGATGATGCAGAACTTACTCCAACAAGCTGGACAAACCAAAATGCAGAATCAGGGGAACGCTACTGCAAGAGATGCTGGAAATAGAGATTAGGAGCCTAGAGCAACCAGAGTCCAAAATAGAGCAGGACCGTCAGGAGCAACACCCGAACTTGGGGGAACTCATCCGGAGGACATTGATCCAACCTCAGGCAGGATACCAGGTGGAGCTGTTCAACATGGCTTTGGTAGAGGAATGGATGTCCGTCCAGGAGACCAGGTTCCAGGATTCCCTCACGAACTCAGGGGGCAGGTAGGAGGCAACAGACAAGGGCTACAGCTTGACGACAGTGAAAGATTAGCGGAGATGGTCAGACGAGCCATGAGAGGAGGACTAGTGAATAGAGATCTCGAAGATGTGAATAGGATTCCTTTTGCTCCTACGATCAGGCAAGCTTGGAATCCACCAGAATTCAAGCTACCAACATTAGAGATGTATAATGGAAGGATAGATCCTGCTGTTCATTTGACGAGATACATGATGCATATGGAAGTACTGGGGGCATCGGAGGAGCTCATGGCGCGATGCTTCCCTTTGTAGATATAGCAGCATTATGGTTTAGACAGTTGGAGAGTGGCTCTATCGGCACATGGACGGAGCTGATTGAAAGGTTTATGAAACAATTTCGGTTCCACATAGCCAGGCCCAAGAATGTGATGACTTTAACATCAATGAAACAATGGAAAGGAGAATCGCTTAGAGATTTCTTGACCAGATTCAATGCGGCAGTGGCTTCGGTGGATCGACCTGTTTCGTCGATGGTTTTGATGGCAGCGGTTTCAGGAATTGTAGACAATCGGATTTCAAGATATCATTGGAACGGGACCCACCGAGGGATCTTGGGGAGTTCTATCACGAGGCGGAAAGATTTCTAAGGCAGGAAGATGCGCAGACTGAGAGAGAAGGGAGAGAGGCTGAAACTTATGCGGTAAGGGATGGAGTTCCACCCAGAGAAAACCCAAACAAAGATGACAAAGGCAAAAGGAAGACGAATGACAACGGTAGCACTTCAAAAAGGCCACGAAGGGAGTCAAAGTTTTCTTCTTACACGGATCTGACTGAAACTCTGGAAAGGATTTATTTGGATACTCGAGGGCACCTCTAGTATCGAAGGCCAACAAGAAGGGAACCTTCTGATTACGAACGGGCATCAGGAAGGCATTGCCTATTCCATGAGCTGGATGGGCACAACACGAACGACTGCAGGCATTTGAGGGATATCGTTGAGGAGCATGTAAGGAATGGTCATCTACAACAGTATGTTAGGAATCGAGCTGTGGCAGTGGAACAGGAACGGCCACCGCCCACCTCGAACGAAGATGGCACTGGACCTAGGCAACGTCAACTTGTTATCAACTAAATAGATTTATGGCTTGGAATAAGTAATAGAACTCGAAATAATGCGACTAAATCACTTACACATGTACGGGATCGAGGACGGTCCCTAGGCATGCTCTGAGACGATGATAAACCGTGTTGCTCGTGTCTGTGAAATCCTGTTTTTCTTTTTCATTTTCCTGAAAACTTTGGTTTCTTCCTTGGATGTACAGACACTTATTTAGTTTTCCTTGGCTGTAAAAACTCTTACTTTGGATAATTGGATTTGGATTAATGTAATAAATTATGCAGGTCTTGCGATTACGATCTCGACCGGAGAGACGGGGCAGTAATCGCAAATTACGAGTCCCTTCGCCGGAGAGCGATGGAATGGACTCAAAGCACAATATCAAAGTCCTTGGCCGGAGAGCCGAGGCTGGAGAATATCAAAGTCCTTGGCCGGAGAGCCGAGGCCAGGGAATATCGAAGTCCTTAGCCGAAGAGCCGAGGCCGGTGAATATCAAAGTCCTCGGCCGGAGAGCCGATGCCGGAGAAAATCGAAGTCCTTGGCCGGAGAGCTGAGGCCGGTGAATATCAAAGTCCTTGGCTGGAGAGTCGAGGCCGTAGAATATTGAATTCCTTGGCCGGAGAGCCGAGGCCGGAAAATATCGAAGTCCTTGGCCGGAGAGTCGAGGTCGGCGAATAACAAAGTCCTTGGCCGAAGAGTCGAGGCCGGAGAATATTGAAGTCCTTGGCCGGAGAGCCGAGGCCGGAGAATATTGAAGTCCTTGGCCGGAGAGCTGAGGCCGAAGAGCATAAAAGCCTTGACCGTAGAGTCGGGGTTAGAGCAGGATAACGCGACCCGGCGAGGTCTATGGATTCAAAGTCAAACACGGAGAGGTCTTGGATTCGGAATTGGACATTGACTCGGAGCAGTCGCGGATTTGGATCAAGTTATGGACGTGGCAGTCAGATAGAATGGATTGGTTGTGGATTGGATTGCGAACTGGATGATATGGCTATGTTGGATTTGAAGCTTTTCAAAACACACCTTCTTACCACAAGGCATGTTTTAGGGGGCAAATGTTATCCCGCCTTTTGGTCAAGGCCGGGATATCAACAAATTAGCTGGAAAGGATGGATGTCAGGATCAGAGATCGATTGAAAACAAGGCTATGATCGATGTCGTCATAATTTGACCGGGCTCCAATCAAGACGGGATCGATTAGGGATGATGACCAAGGCTGGGAGAAACTATGTTTCAAATTTTAGGTCAATCGTAGTTCGTATGCTCAAGATATGATCGATGCAATTCAACCAACCAATTGTTCGTATCCATCAATCCTCTACTGTTCGTATCCATCAATCCTCTATTGTTCGTATCCATCATTCTTCTATTGTTCGTATCCATCAAGTGCAACATCGATCGAGTACGAACAGTGCAACATTGATTGAGTACGAACAGTGCAACATCGATTGAGTACGAACAAGACAGCCTTCGAAAAATACAAACTTGCATCGATCATATCTCACTATCTACAAGTCCAAATGCTACGAAATTTTCACTGGAGCTTACGTACAACCTAAAGAATGTTCATGCTCGATTTCGACTCGATTGGGCAAAATCTTGATCGATACGAAATTCGTTCGTATCGATCACGGATCGAGTGCAAACCACATGGGATCGATCGCGTGGGTCCGCCCATGTGCCAGAAGAGGTCTCCCGAGATTTAAGCGAGATATTTGCAGCCTATTCCTATAAATAGACTCCCAATGGCTTCAGAAAAGGGGGACTTTTGGCTCTTCTACGTCTAGACTCTGCCGGATTCATTATTGTACTCGGATTTTGCTGTTGTAATCAGTTGTAAGTCGTTGTAATCAGTAAGCAAACTTCAATAAAATTATCAACTTCAAAGTGGACGTAGGCCGGATTGCCGAACCACTATAAACCCTGTGTTCTTTACTGCTTTCATCTAAATTTTCTGAGTGTTCTTCATTTTTAATTCTCTACATACTTGTTATCTGTGATTGTGAACTGGTGCTTTCATTGGCAATTGGGTGTTTGTGACCAATTTTGGCGCAAACAATTATCACATTCCTTCTTTACTTATTTAATTATTTATGCCTAAATTTATTCTTATAGCAGTTCTTTATTTATGATTGAATTAATCTTATTGTTAGTTTTCCTATATTATAACACTCCAAAATATAGGATGTTACGTCATTTACCACAACCTCAACTGGTTAGTAGTATGATGCTTTGGACTTAGATTCTAAAGGTCATGGTTTGAACACTTGAGACATCAAAATGAGTGCTTTATTTGAATAAAGTACCGCTCTTACTATCAAAAATATATGGGATGTTACATCTACATACATGATCATTTTATACAACTATACACATTTGGCCTACATTAATCGTTTGTAACCAAAATTACTTCTGGGATGTCACTGAGAAAAACACCAATTCACCATTTAAGATCCAATTTTTAATATATATATATATAACTCCATTCGATAACCGACATCATGCAACTAATGCACTACAAAATCACTTGTTTTACACAATATTAGGCATTACAACGATCCACTGATACTCAAAAATCAACTAAATATGCACGTGATTGTCGATCACTAACATTGGTGGTCCAAATGAATCAAAAAAACATTACTTTAACTACGTAATTCCCACAATGCCAAGGAAAATATTATAGATAGACATAGTTACCTTGAATCTTTTGTGTAGTTCTTTATTTTGGACTACTAATGACTCATAATTTTCTAGGTAAGAAGTACATATTGGCATGATGTCGGTTATCGAATGGAGTTATATATATATATATATATATATATATATATATATATAAGACAAGTGGTGAAGAACAAAAAAATCAATGAGCTTTATTATGAATTCTGGTTACTCTTTGATATTGGTTTCTAGATGCATGGTTCTTTATGATTTAATACATGTGTATAGTTAGCAAGTTTTGTTGCAACTACTACTTCAATTTGGCCTAAGATTTTAAAATCTCATGCCTGTAGAGCATCGTTGAATTTTTTATTTTTTCTTCATTTAGATATGTTATGTAGGGTTTTTTTAATTTTCTTGGTTGTAACCAACTCATATTTAAGCTGATGGTAAACTAATTTATATATAGCTCCTATATTATTGTAACACTCTGATTTTTTAATAAAATAAATACATAGTTAAAAAGGATATTTTGGTAATTTTACATAACAAAAAAACTAAATTTTTACAAATAAAGATATTTAGGGAATCTGACAATTTCATTATGTCAAGTAGATTTTTCTAGCCTAAATTTAAGCATAAAACATCAGAAATGGACACTAGATGAAGGAGATACAGATCATTTACCTTTTCATGCATTTCAAGGCAAAACGAGTCAAGGCCCAAGTAGGCTAAGGGAGAATTCGGGATTTTTTTCCTATATAAGAGAAGTTTGTAACCCAAATTCACCTCATTCTCCATTCTTCTTCATTTTGTAGTCGTCGCTCAACCTAAACTAACAGCTCTGTTCTTTTTCTTTATCTTCTTCAATTCTAAAATCAAAATCCTCCAACTAAAATAGCAAATCAAATCTAAAAAAGAGAAGTTGAATTAAAATACAAGCAAATCAAATCAAAGAAAGAAATTTGAAGATTTCTATGCATTAAATCAAATCAAATCAAATTAAATAAAGGTGAATGGGGCTATCTAGAAATGGTTCTATTGTCATATGTGTAGCAAATTTATTTTATACATCTCTTTATGTTTTGAAATATTATTTAAAAATTCATTTGAATTTTTAAGTTGATAAATTACATGGGATAAATCGAAAAACATCAGACTATCAGTTTGATCATAAAATTTGTATAAATAAAGGGAGGGTTAATTCAGGTAAATTTGACATATTTATAATTTATCCTAGACTTTTAGAAAGGATTGATAATATAATTCTATAACCACTAGAGATGAATACGGTTTAAAATTGTGAATATAACAATCATAGTATAGTTTATATGATTGAATTGTAATATTTACACTAAAAGTGGATTAGAATCGAATTGAATGAATTTATAACCTTTAGACCATACTCTATTATGTTTTTAAGTACGAAGGAATAGTAGAATGAATATAAAATGAATTCAACATCATATTTAAACTCTATAAATAAGATGGGAAGAAATAGTAAACGAACACGATTGAAACGATGAAGTTTGGAGCACTGGAACACATGCTACAAGCAAGGAGTCGATTGGAAAAAGTTCCAGTTGACTGGTAAAAAGACAAAAAAAAAAGGTATAGAAAAAAGCAGAGTTCAAGTTGATTGGAAATGACATTCCAATCAATTGAAAACGTAAAATGGTGCCTACTACAGTCATCCAATCAACAGGAAAATGTCCCAGTTGAACTTGGACCTAGTGCAGGTCAAGTAGGGATCTTTTAAGGGCTTGTTTCCCACTTATATTACATTCTGGAGTTCATGTAACATTACGATGTTGCATAACGTGACACTCAACGTCGACGCTCGTAATTAGTTGCTCTAATTGTTAGTGTTAGCGCCATGTTGCACTTTTAGTAGCTGAACCGTCAATGGCGATATCCATATTAGTAGGTTATACATAGTTCGGTCGATGTACCTACGGAGACTCGATCTGATGTTTGATCCTCTATGCTATTAGCTGAACAACATGAAGTGTAGGAAATACTTACCTTTGAGACTGTATACTCTATGATTCGATAGGCATTTTACCATCGTGACTGTATACTCAGTGTGTGCCTTAGGCGGTTTACCATTGAGATGGTTTACTCAATATACAGTTAGGTAGTTTATATTGATATTGTTTACTAAATTCATAGTTAAACGGTCTATCATTGAGATTTTTTACTTAGCGTTGAGTTAGGCGATGTTTCATCAATACTATATACTTGATGTATTATATTGTATAAGTAGTTTACCATTGAGACCAAATACTCATGTGTTGTTAGGTTTACCCAGTTTTTGGATGCCTAACCTTCGGGCGAAAATCCTTGCAGGCTATTATCGGATTTCGTGAAAATTATAGGTTGTTACCCTATATTCTTTTAATTAGCTAATTTGTTAGATATAACTATACACAAAAAATAAACACCATTAGGTTATGTAGATTCAAAATGATAATGCATCTGCCTTTTAGCACCATGCCACTAGTGATAAATCTTATTCACCGGACTATATACAACCTCCTTCATTTTTCCTCTTTATACCTACTCACAGGATGACAGGAATAGGGTGGTGTTACAAAAAGGGGTAAGATGTGGAAAGGACGTGACCATGCATTATGGAGTTACTTTTTTATATTCATTTCATATATATCTTATTACCTTTGTCAACCAGTTACCTATTGTATTTCCACTTAGATACTATTAGGACTTTATTGGTTGTTTCATATACTGATCATGGTTGTTTTTAAATAGAGACAATTTAGTTATTTTAGTTACTTATATTTTATGCCTTCTACTGTGTTATCTGAAAGTGTAGAATTATATTTATCTTTTCCATATAAACCATCAATAACCCTAATGATCCACACTACTTGGCATGATGTAAGTTCAAGTGTCACTTTTAGGCATTAAATCAATGTGTCCGAAAATGCAGGTTGTTATATTTGGTATCAAAGCCTGGTTTATAATTCCTTAGGAATCATGCGCATATTGAGAGTGAATACTTGTATATTTTAAAATTATATATATATATATAAGTGTAACATGGATACACCCATATAAAAATTCCAGTAATTGTTACTATTATCCAAGGAAAGTTTCTTATGATTCATGTTTATAGATAAGTGAAATGAGCAATTAACCAAACATGAAATAGTTCTGGTAACATAGCAGTTGACATTTCGAGTGTGAACGTTCTAGTATGGTTCTACCAGTATCTTTAGGCAAGAGGCCAGGCTGAAATTAACCCCAATGGAGGACTCATAGCTTAAGCACAGGGTGCGGTTTCTACTCCTCAGCCTGCTTTGGATTTTTAAATTATGTCAGGATTACTAGAGTTTGGATGGAAAGAATTATTTAAGGCTAAATAATTTTTTGAGACTCGAGCACGGTTGAGAAATTATGATAGGATATTTGATATAATTGGCATGGAGAATGTGATAAAAAGGAAACTGGTTTCATAGCACTTACACGAAGCAAACTTAAACTGGTATGATATTTTTGCTGCAAAGACAGAAGAGACTGAGATTTCTTGGACTGATTTTAGGATTCGCTTTGAGATTAAGTTTATACCAAAGGAGTGGAGCTGAAGAAGTTCCTTCATTTGGAGCAAGAGATGGTAGTGTCAAAGAGTATGTCAATGAGTTCAACCAGCTAGCAAAGTATGGCCTAGATCTTATCAACATACTAGTGAAGAAGGCAACAAACTTTGCCAAGGAGTTGAACTCATCTTGGAGGGATGTTACTTTAAGCCACGTACCCATTGAGGTAACTTTTGAGAGCTTGGTAGAGATGGCGTTGTTGAATTCCTTTGCTAAGAGAAAGCCTAATAAGGTAGAAAGAAAGCCATTTTAGCAGAACAAATGCAAGGGTGAAGTAGGAGCTCAAGGAAGAATAAAAAATTCTGGATATGTATAGAAGGTGCAATATGAGAGGACATATGAAAAAGGATTGCAGATTGAATGTTACAAAGATTAAGTGCTACAACTACAGCCAGCCCAAACATATGAAGAGGCAGTGTCCGACCTTGCCAAAGACTACTGCTCAAGTGGTTCAACCTTATGCATGTGATGTTATCCCTAGCTCCAGCACAGCCCTAGCTGTAGATAAGGGAAAGAAAGTTGTCACAGAAGGTGTGTTAACTCTTTTTAATTTATCTATTCACACTTTAATTAACACCAGAGCATTTGAATCATTTGTTTTGAGTAAGCTATTAGATGAATTGCATTTAGAGAATAGTTTAGTCACAGATCCTACTATAGTATCAAATCTTGTTGGGGAATCGATCTATTTATCCATGATTTGTAGGGGTTTAGAGTTTTATATTCGGGTGTCAAGTTTGACTTTGATGCTTTCATATGGGAATTTCTGGTTTTTTCTAATTCTGGGGATAGACTAGATGTTTATGTATGGAGCAGTGTTAGATTGTGATAGAAAGCTATTCGCTTGGGTACTTGTAGTAGGTAGATGTAATCTCATCAAGATCTAAAGGAAAAGATATAAAAAGGTACTAAAATATTTCTTAAACTATGAGTAAACAACAAACTTATGATTGTTAACGATGTATCCATGTTAAAATCCTTTTAGCTTGGTTGTTTAATCCTCGATGTTAGATTTGAAAACAACATCTTTTATAATCAGTTCAAAAGAATGTTAGGACAGTCTCATATGATATACATAGATACTAGATTAAATATCTATGGTGGAGAATATGAAATGGATTCTTTATGCATTGGTAATAGGAATTGTTACATATGTGTCCAGTCTACTATGTCACATTTCACTTATATACCCGGTACACTGAGCGGATGTCAAATTATAATTAGGACACTAAATGGTAGTTAAAAGTAGTCTTGAGTATTTATGAAATATTGGAGAAATGTCTTTAGAAACAACGTACTCCTTATGAAGGGTTGTTCAGACTCAAACTCCATAGGTGATATCAACAATAATATGTTCATTTTCTTTTTAAGCACCTTTAAGAATTATGATTATGTTAGATATATTCATACGTTTTCAAACTTTATACTTAATAAACATAGATTTAATAACTTAAATCCAAAAGTTAAATTGGATTTTATTTAAATTAACTAGATTGGTAAAACCATTTAGACTTTGGCCATTATGATCCAAATAAGGGGAAAATTGAAATCTACCCATTTCATTGGCTTTGAAATGGACCGGTTTCCTTCAATAGTATCACAGCGAGGTTGGTTAAGGCATTCATCCGGTACATTGGATGTTTTAGGTTTGATCCCTGCAACTAGCACGAAAGAGGTTCTCATATCGTGATCTACGATGAAGCATTTCCTCTTACCCTACATGTCCTGTAAAGGTTGCGCAGCTGAAAGGCTACATGTAAATCTCATTCATGAGATACCTAGTTGGGTCGCCCCAAAGGATTTTGGTTGGACCAATAATGGCATCAAAGTCCAAATAGTCTATATGGTCTAATTAGCAACTTTATGGCCAACTAATTAAACCTACATATTTGATGAGTGTCTAGAAAAGTGGTGACTAGGCTTGGAGTTCAATAATTAAGTATTCTCTGCTCCCTAGTTATAGGCCTGGCCCAATGGGTGTAGTCCAAAAGTTTGGTCTAGTTGTAAAGGCCCAAATTGATTTAGGTCTTGGACTAAGTTTCAAAATTCGGTTTTAAAATTTAAAATATATTTTATATTCTACACCTAGGCATTATCTATTATATCACCTTATGTACTTGCTAGATGAGTTTGTTTCTTTTGAGGGGATAACCATTACAGTGGTTTGAACGGTCTCAAAAGTATTGTTATATGATAGCCGCATATTTCTTTAGTTTCTCATACCAGACTTATGTTTGACTCATGGTTTTATATTTCCATCGGTGCTCTTTTGAGTAGTGTGAGGAAGGCAGGTTTTGATATTGTTTGGAGCTTAAGAAGATGAGTTGGATGCTTCCATATATCGTAGTATTGTTATTTTCGGTGCACTAGTATTATGTATATATCAGCATTTGTGAGGATGGGCTGTTATAACTATCCAGGATGATGATAGTACTTAGGATTGTAACTCTGAAATGCTATGCATCTTAGAGTGATGGTTTGTACTGTCTTTTAATATTATATGTTATCGTTCCGCTACGAGATTTTGATATTGTGTTCTCTTTTTTCTTTTCATTTTATTTTACGCTAAAACTTTGTCTTTTCGGTATTTAAGTGTTTAACATATGAATATTATGGATGTATTAGTGTCGACATTTGAGAGTCGAAAAGCAAAATATTACACTTAGTATCAGAACTGAAGGTTAAGCGAGAACCTTGGCTTTGGTGGGGTATGACTCATTAGAGATAGTGTAAGCGATGCCCAAGATTGAGTTGCATGTATTATACATATGAGAGCATATTTGTATTTGTTATAAACGTATACCTTAAAGGTGTTTCAACTATGAAAATTAAAGATCTTATATAAGTATGTATTATTAAAATGTAATTTAATTAGTGTAGGTATTAATGATGTTCATTCTTTATCCCTCATTGTTTAATTTAGCCATGCTCGGCCAGTTTCTGAGCATTGCTATCTTTCGTAGAATGATTTGACATGCTCGATTAGTTTATGAGCATTATTATCATTTGAAGAATCAATATCTAGGTCTTGTTCAACTAGTTTATGAGCAGTTTACCTTTTTACTACATGGGTTGGGTAGATAGTAAGTGTAGATCCATTGAAACAAACACCTTGTGAATTGAATTTCACATTTTGACTATAAGGCGTTCAATGATAATGTTAGGTTAGAAGTTCATTCTAATAAAAGAAGCTTAGTATAGATTTTTTAAATATGATTTATAAACAAAGAGGATTTAAACTGATATTTTAATAACGTAAATTTCTGTTTCTTTGAAAATGGATTTCTAAGATTTTGAAAAATAATAATATTACTATTTGAAAGTATTTGTGAATACTAATATTTTTAAAAGAGTTTTAAGATTTGTTCGAGTTCATGATTACTCTCGAAATCAGCAAGTCAATTCGGAAACGAAGCATTTTTATGTTATCTAGTTCGAGTGGTGTGAAAGTGACTAAAAATGGGCAAGAGATATGTTCAATTGGTAAGCACTTCCCATGGGCATTACCATTCTTATATGATACGATTTGGTAGGACCCATTTCCATGGTATTACTTTTGTGTTACTCAATTTATACGTATACTTTTTATGGATTTTAAAGTAAATATACTTGGGAAATTGGTTTATGAAATTGAGATCATGATAATTAATACTATTAGAGAAGTATTTGATACTCCTTTGAAAACGATTTTGAATTTAATCCTGAAAGTATGATTTGATATACAAAAGGTATATGTATGTATTATTATTTCAAAATGATTGAATCAAAACCTGGTATTTAGTTCTAAAGTTTTCATTTGTTAAAATGTAACAGATTTTTCTATGATTTTGGACGATCTAAAACTTCCAAATCATTATACAATTTGAAGCTAAGTGTCTTGAAAATATAAAGCTGAGTTTATATAACACTTTAATTAAAAAGTTAGTAAGTTCACACAAGTTTTAAATTTTTTTGAACATCTATGTTAAGTAATCATTCGATGTTATAAGGACAACTAATAAATGTCGTTTCCTTAGGGTTGTCTAAGGAAAGTAGATTCTAGTTTTGGGTTTGGATACCAGCGTCCAGCTCTTCCTAGCTACTTGCCTAACCCAACAGTTAAAGAAGTCTGAAATGTTGACTCGGTTATAAGATCCAGATTTGTTCTAGGCCTTCGTTGGAATTTTAGAAAGCAAAATGAATTTGATGTTTTGTATATACTCTTAAGATGTGATGGATTATTATATGAGTAATGACTTGAATTAAATTTTAATGAAATAGTTTATAAATAAGTTTATGTCCTTATAAAATGTTTATGAACTTGAGTTATGTTTTTATGAAATGCTTCATAAATGATTTTAGTATTGAATGAGATTTACTATTTGTGTTAATGAATGTGATGAAAAAGATATTGGTGTAGCTAAAAAACCAATAGGATAAAGTGCATATGTTGTATATAGATCATTTTATTCGCATGGTTGTTCTTGATCCATGATTCAAGTAAATGATTTCTACGTAATTTACACCGATCCGAACAAGGATTTTCACTCGATCCTTGATGGCGAACACTTGAAATGGATTCTTGATATGATCCCGATGTTTTCTATCAAAGTATATGGTTATGTAAGAAAAACAGAAGTTTCTAATCAAGGAACCTGATCGGAGTCCGCACTTGAGATGTCAAGTGATCCATACTAGTTTGGAAGTGAAATTTATGCGATCGAGCAAGTGATCAAATCAGATATTGTGTATGGATGATCCATGCACAGTGTACCAGCTTAAGTCTATGCATACTATGTTTTGTTGGCTTTTGGAGAGTTCAGGAAATAACTCTTTGATTTGTTCTACGGTAGCTTGAATAATCATCTAAGTAATATCCCATGGTTGGTGACCGTAACGTATGCTTAGCAGATTATATATCATCCTTATATAATGAGGGGGTTTTAAACCTGAGAAAACTGTTAGCTTTGTTTGCTAGTAATTTTGAACACGGTTAAGTATTGACATGTGGTTGTTTCTTTTGTTTACTGGTCGTTTTGAAATTTCGAGGACGAAATATTTTAAGTGAGGGAGAATGTAACGAGTTAGAATTTCGAACACTTTGTATGTAAATATTTGAATTGTTTAAATAATTTAATCATGGATTTAATGTGATTAAAAGTGATTCAATAACCATTTAACCCTCTTTTTTTACTAACTAATGATGGTAGATTTGTTTTTGAAAATGTTTATAAAAAAATAAATAGTTCGAAGAAATATCGATAATATGATGGAAAATCGTTTTATCGATAAATAGCTTTTTACTCTACAGAAGTTGTTCGAACTTGTGGTGCTTGTCTAATTAACTAATGTTTCATTAATTAGAAACTAAAAATAATTTTCCTAATAAAAGCTTCTAGAAGGAATTTTAGATATTTTCTGAAGATTGGTAGTTTGGTTAATTACTAAGGAAGGAAGAGCTATTTTCTTTCATAAAGTGAGGTGTCAAGTTATGCACATGGGGGGAGCATATGGGTGTTTTTGTCAGCTAAACGAGGGGGAGGGGAATTCATTTAACCTTGGTAAAGTCTACATAACACATCTCCTTTGTTTCATTTTATTTTTGTTAGGATTTTGGGCAAAAATCCTAAGCATTTTCAAGCTTCTTTCTCTCTTCAATCTTTATTTTCCTACAGCACAACAACTCCAATTCTCTTAAAACTTTAACCATAGCTTTAGATCACCTTAGGAACATGGAAAGCAAGTCAAAAGTGGAAGAAGTAGAGAACAAACCCCAAACCAATTTAGGCCGTGAGCATTTTGAAGGTGGTGGAGGCTTACCTTGGCTTGTGTGTGCTAAAGCTTGAATCTTTGGAAGTTTGATAATGGTAGGAAGAGGTTCTCTAATTCTTATGTACTTAATCTTGTTGAAGGCTTAGATATTTGTAAGTTATCTCACCATTGAACAAGTATATATTGTGTATATATGTGTGTGTGCGCTTAAAATATAAAGTTAAAGTTCATTAAGTAATCGACATTATAAACTTTGGACCCCTCTTGCTTTTGAAAACAAATGACAACTCTATATTGTATAACATCACTTATATTACCTCCTATAACATGTGGTGTGGCCTTAACATTGTATTTATATGGTTGGATGGCTTGTGTGTTGAATTGATGTGAATATGAAAGTGTTTGTATAGCGATAATCGCTATAAGTGTACTTTGAATCGCCTTATGTTTAAACTTGTTATATATGGTTATTTATGAATATACTATGACATAATATATTTTTGTTATTCTCTACACATATTTTGGTGTATGGGATAGCAAGAATTGGTTTGGAAAGTTGTAGAATTTGTGAAACAAAGCTGTGAAAGTTAGAAGTAAAAAGGTCGCAATGGATGCACTTTGAAATTGCCTTTCGTTCAACGATTTTTAAGTTAACTTTGAAAGACATCCTCATGGGTTTGTTTATTCTTTTAATAAGAAAAATGTGTGTACTTATTAGTGTAAAAAAATGGGAGTTTAAAATATTTTATTACTGGTTGAACAAAGTGGCTAAAGTTAAGAGTAAAACAGGTCGTTATAAAAGCACTTTGAAAAATACCTTATTTTCGAGAATTTTTATAATTAATTGCCAAATATCCTTAGGGGTTTCTTTTCATGGTTTTTAAATACACTAAGTATTGTACTTACTGTATGAGAGTTGGCTTAAAAATCAGTTGTTTAAGTGGTTAAAATTGGCCACAAAGATCGTGCATTTTCATGTTGTTATTTATTTGAAATCTATAATTGTACTTATAAATGCTATCTTTTATCTACTACAGCGGTACTGGGTTTGTTGCATTGTTCTGTTTAATACGACATTTTGGCAAGTTTTTCATGATTTAAGTTGTTTACAATTTATTTTCTTTATAGAATCTTTTTAGGAAATTCTAATAACATGGATTTGAGTATAAAAAAGATTACGAGTTTAAATATATTTTTAGTAATTAAAATTTAATTTTTAGTGAAAAGGATATATTTTGCAACATTCCTGAAATGCTATAGTAGGTTGCTAGAGGTTTTAAATTTTTAAAAATGATATTTAAATTATGTATGTTTCCCTAATCTTTTTAGGGATGTTTTCTAACATATTTTAAAGTATTTTGAAATTGGTTTAAAGTTAAATATTTCTTTAATAATTATTTATAAATTTTTAGAGTAAAGGATTTTAAAAATAAAACATGTCTTTTATTGAATTTTTTAAAATTTCTAAATTAGTTGTTTGTAAGTAATATTTTGTATAGATATTTAAAAAATATTTATAAGTATTTTTAAGTGGAAATAGCCACAAGGGCCTCTTTAGCATGTGGAATTAGTTTCTAGGATACACAACTGAAATAATTACTTTTAAGGATAAAACATAAAATAATTAGTTTCTAGGGCCTAAAATCCTATGAAATTATGTCCTTGAAAGTAATTGGACAGCTGACTTTGTCCTTGAAAGTAATTATTCTGCTGACTTTGGCCCTGGAGTAATTTGTTTGAATGTGTGTCCTAGAAACTAATTGGACTGCAAAGTTTGTCCTTCTGGTGAAATGCCCCTATTTTTAAAGTATTTATATATATAAGTTTGGAAAAGTTAAGTACTCTATAAAAAGAATAAAGGTAGTTTTGATTATGACAGTTATAATAAAGGGTTTTAGAAAGTTATTCAAAACTATATTATGTTATTAACAAGTATACTTAGTTCTATAAAATAATGTTTTAAAGATAGTGTTAAGTATAAAATGGTTTTAGGTTTATAGTAATAATGTTTTTAATAACATTTGCTTTTAACCCATTTAATTATACTTTTGGAAATATGAAATCTTTTTTAAGATTTGTGAATATTGTTACACCATTTGGGATAAGAATATGAATATGTTTCTATGTATTTGGAAGAGTAGAAATGAATAGCGAAACAGTAGTGTGCATATTTATATCTTTTGAAAAGGCATTTAAATATATATATATATATATAAGTATTTAAAAATAAGTTTTAATGAATACAAGTGAGAATTAAGAATGATTTTTGAGTAGGGTTTAGAAGCAAACAGTGCTCTAACCTACGGACTTCACTCTTTAGACCGAGGGATGGTATAAGTTGAGAAAGCGGAAACGTGATAAGTATACGTGACTTGTTTTCCATATGCGATCATTTCTATTTTATACTTGATAGTCAATTAGTCGACTATCGAGTTTGACTAAATTAACTTTTAAAGTATATGTAAGCATCATGTATTGATACGGTTTGAGATCGTCTAGGGAGGACTCATTCGTATGAATCATCTATTGCTTTAAGAATGTATATATACGAGGTCCCTCGAGGAGGACTCCTTTATATCATTCGTTTACTCCTTAAAGAACTGGAATTAAGTTAATCGAAAATTCATTGATTAGTTTTGAGGAGACCAAGATCAGATAAGTATATTACTTCCAGAAAACCACTTCAAAACTGATATACGAGTTTTATGTTTTGAAAGAGGTTGTGGAGTGGAATGCTGTAGAGTTGAACTATCTATCCTAAGGTTAAGTCCAAGGGAGAGGTCAACGTTAGCATTCGTTGGACGACTTATGTTGGGATCCATGGGGAGATTCATGAACTGTCCGAGATGTTAGAATCCAGAGAGAGATTCGAGAAAAGTTCAAGCGATGAAGACTCGTATGAGAGCTGTTTAATGTGACTCCACCATCGGTAATGGCGGAAAATAGAGTAGGAGCATAGACAGGGGGTTTAGCTAACCCAAAAGGGTACATAATCCAAATATCTGGAGATGCTTTATTTACCTTTACGACACATGTTCAAGCGTAGACTAGCTATGTTTACCTTCGTGACATATTTTATCTAAAGATATGCGTGGTTTCGGAAGGTAGATTCTAACCCTTGTGCAAGAGGCCGACTTTAGTTTACCGAGGAGACCTTTATGGAAATCCATATGCGATTGTATCTTGATGGTTTTAGTTGTACTTCTAATATTGTTGTGTTGTGAGATGCAAGCAATACATCTATTTTTTTATTTATATTATACACCATTGACATTATCTATTATATCGCCTTATGTACTTATTAGAAGAGTTTGGTTCTTTTGAGGGGATAATCGTTATGGTGATTTCAACAGTCTCAAAGTACTGTTATATATTGGCTGCATATTTCTTGAGTTTTTCATACTAGACTTATGTCTGACTCATGGTTTTATATTTCCCTTATTTCCATGGGTGCTCTTTCGAGTAGTCCGAGGAAGGCATGTTTTCGTTCTTTGGAGTTCGAGGAGATGAGCTGGATGCTTACACCTACCATAGTATTCTTATTTTTATTGCACTATTGTTATGCATATATCAACATTTATGAGAAAAGGCTGTTATAACTATCCAGGCTGATGATGGTACTTAGGATTGTAACACTGAAATGTTATGTATCTTAAGGTGACAGTTTGTACTGTCTTTTGATATTACATGTTATTATTCCGCTGTGAGATTCTGATGTTATGTTCTATTTTTTTCTTCTCTTTTTATTTTATGCTAACAATTTGTCTTTCCGACACATGAGTAATACCATGGACGTATTATTATCAACATTTGGTGTCGAAAAGCCAAATTGTTAAATCTGTGGTATTTGTTTATAAAAAAGGCGATGCATTAATTATAGAAAATATATTAAGTATCTAAAACTTTGTACGGTTATTTTGGAATTATGGACTAAGCCATATCTCTGAGAAATAATTCTTTAATCATATGATTATGAACCGTATTATACTTATAAATTGTATCTCAACCGATTAAGGGCAAAGAACCCATTCAGTGGGAGTGAAAAAAGTGTTGATGAACTCTTTAGATTGATACATACAGATGTACACAGTTGAAGATCTAATGGTATCGAAATTTATCCAGATACTTCGTTAAAATTCACTAATGAATTATCATAGAATTGGACATCTGTATTTGATACACAAGTAGGTGTATCTATGTTTAGTTCATGGAATATAAAATGGAAGTAGAAAACATTACATGTAAAAAAGAATTCGATTTGATTGAACATGTGAGTGTATTGGAAAAGAGTTCCAAATGTACCTAAAAACGAATAAGATTCGATCTCAAAAGTCACTCCTTCCTATGATATATAATGATGTATCGATAAGGAGTAATCAGACTTTGTTGGGCAAAGTACGATTGATGATGAGTGAAGTTGATTTAACTACTTTCTATAAGGACATGTACTTAAAAGTAAGTACATAGGTTAAATTTAATTTCATATAAAGAATAGTTTATGAGATCATATTCATATAAGATATAAAAAATTTAAGATGTGTGGTTGGCTAATTAATGTTATGGACATAACTTTCGAAAGTTAAAATTAAATTATTTTAATACACATATAAAAGGCAGTTTACAAAATATTTCTGAATTCCTATTCTGTCTTACCAAGAAACAATTATTGTTCGGAAAAACATCACCATCATAATCGAATGAATTTCTTTTAGAAATTAGCGGTAGAATGATGGACTTGGATATCATCTAGAGACTCAAACATATAGACTAATTCCATAAGATGAAATAAAATTAACCAAACCTAAAATGGATGCACAATATATTAGAATGTCTAGTAATAATTCTTGTATATTAGAGAGAAACTATGGGTTTCTGATCAATGTCGAGAAAAACCATTGTTAGCAGTAGCAATTCTTCAGTTGCCAATAAGCCATAAAGAGTATAGACTCTGCCATATGGCACGATGCTTAAATCCAAAAAGGATTCCAAGTACATAATCAAAATACTATTTTGATAGTTGTGCCCGAAGAGATTTGATCCATCTTGCAAGTGTACCTTTGAAAAGATCAATGTAGTTAATAAAGTGATGTTAATAAAAAAGCGCTTCTTTGATTTCAAATGCTGAAAATGGTGATATAATTTTGCTAGTTAACATGCTCAAAACCATTAGGATTCTTCATGCAATTATCGCAAATTTTAATTTTGAGGTTTGGAACATTGATGCTGAAACTAAACTTCTAAATAATGATTTAGAAATGACTGCTTGCATATAATAGTCAAAATGTCTCGAAGTCAGTGGGAGCGATAACGTGATTTGTATGTTTTGGATATGATCTAAAAGCAGATACAACGATGGCATGCAATAAGCTCAATGTTAAACAAGTATTTTGATAGACAAATCAAATAGTATGGTTTTCAGTCAAAATGTAGAGGAAGATTGTGTATATGAGAAATAACATTAAAGGTACTAAAACATTTCTTAAACTATAAGTAAACAAAAAACTTATGATCGTTAACCGTGTTGTATTGAAATAGTTTGGTTTGGTTGTTTAATCCTCAGCTTGGATTTGAATATGACACCTTTTATAATCGATATAAAAGAATGTGAGACAGTCTCATGTGATATACATAGATACCACATTAAAATGTTTAATGTATAACATATGAGATGGATTGCTTATGCATTTTCAATAAGAATGATCAAATATGCTATGTAGTCTACTATATCACATTACGCTTATATACCTAGTACACTAAGTGAATATTAAATCAAAATTAGGATCTCTAAATAGTAGTTAAGTATTCTCCGGTATTTACGAAATACTAGACAAATGTTTGTAGAAACAATGAACTCCTTATGAAGGGGTGTTCAGACTCGAATCCCATAAGTGATGTCAAGAATAATACGTTCATTCCCTTTTTAAACACCATTTAGAAATATGAATATATGTGATATATTCATAATTATTCAAACTTTATACTTAATAAACATAGATATATTAAATTAAGTCAAAAAGTTAAATAAAATTGGATATTTAAATTAACTAGATTGGATCTAATAAAAACTATTAGACTTTATAGGCCCACTATGATCCGAATAGGGGGAAAAAAATTAAACTCTACCCGTTTCACTCAATATGAAATGGATCGGGTTCCTTCATTAGGCGCACCTATGACCGTAAAAGTTCTATCATGTGGAGTTATTTGCATTCCCTAAACCTGTCACGTGATGAGTTAGCTACAGTTCCTATAGGTCGGGATTTCCCTGATGTCTTTACCGAAGTATCTGGCCTTCTTCCCTGTAGGGAGATCATATTTTGGATTTATTTAGAAAAGGATGCAAGACCTATTGCCTTACCACTTAGGCATATGGCTCTTAGAGAAAGGCATGGGCCTAATAAACAAGTGAATGAATTATTAGAGAAGTGGTTTATCTGAAGCAGTGTTTCCGAATGGGATGTGCCTGTTGTCTTTGCTGCTAAAGTAGTAGCTCATTAAAGCTTTTCATCAACTATCGTGAAATGAACAAGTTGACAAAAGAATCGTTATCCCCTACCATGTATTAATGATTTATTTGATTAGTTAGTTGGAGTAAAGATATTTCCTAGCTTGACTTGGCTAGCAAATTCCAACAGTTGCGTGTAACCGAGGACAGTATTCAAAAAACTACTTTTCACACATGTGATGGACTTTATGAGCGATTAGTTATGTATTTTGGACTGACTAATGCACCATTATATTTCATTGATCTTATGAGCTAAGTCTTCAGAGGGTTGCTAAATAAGTTCGTGGTGGTAATTGTAGATGATGTACTTGTTTATTTGAAAGGAGAGGAAGAGTACAAGTTGAATTTGAGAGAAGGGCTCAATACTTTATGTAGGCATAAGTTAAAAGCAATATTTTCAAATGTCACTTTTGCAGTAAGGAGGTTCTCTTTCTCGATCACGTTGTTTCTAAGCACATATTATTGGTTGATCCTAGTAAAGTTGTTACAGTCCAAGATTGGCATGTACCGAAAAATGCTACAGAGGTAAGAAGTTTTCTTGGTTTAGCTGGCTATTACAGGAATTCAGTGAAGAATTCTTGAAGATTTCTATGCCATCGACACACCATGCTAAGAAATTATTTTTCTCGTGTAACTCAGAGTGCGAGCGGGCTTTTATTAAGAAAAAAGAGTTATTACTATTTTGATACTTTTGAATGGTTCGAAGCTGTTTATTATGTATACTGATGCTTGTAGTGCAGGGCTTGGCGTTGTTTTGATTCAGGAAGGTAGAGTTGTTTGTTATGCTAGTCAACGATTGAAAGTATGAGAGAAATATTATCCAACTCATGATTGAGTTGGCAACTATTGTGTTTGATCTCAAATCTTGGAGGCATTACCTTTAGGGGAACGATTTGAGTTGTCTACAGATCATAAATCGCTAATTATTTATTCTCCCAAAAATATTTGGATTTGAGGAAGAAGTGGTGGATAGAGTTCTTGGCATCATATGATTTCAATATTTCATAACATTAGGCAAAGACAATGTTGTAGCTGATGCCTTAAGTTGGAGACATACATTACTCGGCTTTATGTTTTTGGAATGGAAACACTTTATTTCTACATTTGATTTCCGACCTTCATCTATGTTCAGCCTTCACTTATGAAATATGTTGATTCGAGTCAGAAGCAAGACACAAAGTTGTAGGGTATTTTCGAAAAGCTAAACAGAGGTGAGCTTTCGAGTCATTTGGAAAACTATTCCATTTATTTTTGTGGTGGCATCATAGGGATGGTTGGTTATATGGTCCTCTTATTATAGAGTTGGTCGACTTAGTACCAGGCAAGTCCCATCGTTCTAAGATGACTATTCATCCCGGTAGCCACAAATGTATCAAGATATGAAGAGGGCATACCGCTGGCCAAATAGAAAGAGACATGTATCAAAGCTTGTTTCGAGATGTGTGGCATTTCAAAGGATAAAGGTAAAACATAACAACTTGGTGGATTGTTGAAGCCTTTAGATATTCTGTAGTGGAATTGAGAAAGCATCTCCATGGATTTCATTGATGCGATACTAAGAAGCAAAGGAGGGAAATGAGAATGTTTGGGTCATTGTCGATCGACATACCAAATATGCTCATTTTATTCTGATTAGGACTATGAGTAAAGCTGTATCTTTGGTGATCTCTAGTTCGACTACACAGAGTTTCTTCCAGTGTTGTTACTAACCGAGATCCACTTTTGCAAGTGAATTTTGATGGAGTCTTCAAGAGGCTTTGGGCACTGAACTGACTTTAAGTACAACCTTTCATTCACTGACGAACGGATAGACCGAGTGGGTAAACCAAGTGTTGGAAGATTGATTGAGGATGTGTATTTTGGTTCTGAAAGCTCTTGGGAAAATCAGGTATCGTTAGTACATCGTTCTTATAATAACTGTAACGACCCCACCGCTATACCCATATTATTAAAGAACATTACAAGTAATGTCGTCTATACGGAGAATACAGCTAGTTAAGGGCGATCAGATGAGAATATATTTTTATACTAACACAGGCATGTCTTTATTACCTTTTGAGGATTTAAACTAAAATAATTTGACGTGTACAATATTAATATAAGTAATAAGAACACTGATTAAAATAATTTAGAATGGTATATAATATAAAATAAATCAGAATCTAAATCACACACCACAGCAGAATAATATACATCATATACATAATAGAGTGTGAGTCTATAAAATATCGGTACTAGACCCATACAATATATATATATATATATATCATATCCAAACTACCATATCAGGTACACAACGAATACTAGATAATATAGATGACATAACTCTTAAATGTCAATATATACAAGTATGGAATAAATTATAACGGTCAAAATAGTCTACTTTAATGCTAGCCCAAAATTCAGAGGTCAATGAATCCCTGTACCTGTAGAATCTCGGCCAGACCCGAGCATTATAAAAATTAACGGGTCAGACTATATCTAATATAAAGGTGAGATGATACTGATATCGTAAACATATGATTTAGAATAAATAAGCCATAATAAAAGTATGCCAGAACAAATAATTAAAATAAAGCATATTAATCAAATCACCATTTCATAAATCCATATCAAGTCTTAAATGAAATGTCATTGAAATTATGGTGATAACAATTCGAAATTCTCCAGAGCCCAAAAGATACTAAATATCTATTCATCTCTGAAAAAATTATCATCGCTAAGGAAATAATAATGGTAGTCAACTATCAGTGCGATACGGGGCCTAACTAAAATAAATAAAACCCGCCACATAGAGCAATAGTCTAACGAAAAGAAATACTACCATATAAAAACCTCGACTCCTAGCGAAAAGAAATAGGTAGCCGTGTTTACGACAAAACTATGTGAATTTAACTAACGAAAATAAATAGGTAAACATTGTCCAACTATGAAATAAACTGACGGGCCTGCATATGACACTTGCCCAAGAAAGAAAGGGCTACCATGTCATACCATAACAAACCTACCTAAAAGAAATAGGTTTGCCTGCCCAAATCAAAAATGTTAACGACTCTCAAGTCAATGAAAAATAAGTCATCGTCTCTCGAGGATCCATCGGTCTGAAATCCGAACACCCTAAGATAATACAACTCTAAGTCTCGATTACTGTCACTTAAGTAATCATAAGAATTTAACTAATTGTCCAATAATAGATAGTAAATTCAGTTAGTTACTAAAAACTAGTAAATTCCACTCAAACTCCATTTAACAAATTATAATAATAAGCGAAAGAATTGTATGAAAAGTCTCATACCAATTTGACAATTCAATCGTTTATTAAAATTTCTTGTTTCATAGAAAAGCACGAAATCCAATTAAAATCTCAAATCCATAATAAATAAAATAAAAGATTTTTAAATTAATTTTATATATACAAAGATATAATTTTCCAAAATCACTTTTAAATCCATAAACTCATTTTAAAGAAGAGTTGCTTATTTATAAAAGCTTTTGAACTCTTTCAAAATTATTTAAACTTCTTTTATAACAAAATCACCTGAAATTGAAATTATTACTTTCATAACCACTTTTATAAAATAATACCATATTTTATCTTTTGCCTCTAAAACACTTTCAAAATTATACATTTATATTAGTAAATTTAAAATGGTTTTATAAATAAATACTACTCATTTTAAAAAGTTTGAATAAATTTTGAACAAGAATTAAGTTTAGAATATAATATAATTTAACTATATATTCTACAAAAAAATTACAATAAGGATCAAATTGAATAAAATCTCATTTTGGAATTCATTTAAAATATTCAAACAACAAATCCATCGAAAATTCAATATTTAGAGCCAACATCGCACTAAAAAGATAGTTTCGTAATATGGAATTATTTAGCGACCCGAGTTGCTTTTCGACAACTTCGGTTACACAAACAATATATGTACTTTATATTAGTTAGAAGAATTTAATTTGCAAACGAACAGAACTCCGTTTGCAATTAGCCTCTTTCAATCCATAAATAATCCATATAACACCAAACAAATAAATATAATTTATATCATTCGATGAATTAGATAAATCACAACATGCAACCATATTTCAATCAATTCATCCATTCACTACCAATAATCATCGAAATCCAATCGGCGAAGAGCATACGATAAACAATTTATAATATAGAGATAGGTGTGTGAGTTAAATAGATTAACTCACCTTAACCGTTAGCTTGTAGAAAATTCCACTTTTGTTTCTTAGCCTACTCGAAAACCCCAACACAAATTTACTGTCTCATAGTGAACCCTTGACCATGGCTCTTCACCAAGCCAAAGCATGCCACCTTCGACCTGCCTTGAAACCGTTGAAGCACATCGTGCCTCCAGGCCGTCGATCACCTCCTTCCTTACATCGCGTGGCCATCGCTCGATCGTCGCCATTACAATGCCATCTACACACCTGCACCACCATCAATGTCGCGACGATCACCTTAACTCCTCGCTGCCAACCAACGTGTGGCCAACATCTAACCAGCACCCCTCAATCGCACTCTGACCAAGATGCGCTTGCCTCATCATCAATCTCTCATGCGGCTCCATCCTTCAGCGATGACAGAACTCATGCATACGTGCGCAATCCCTTTTTTCGATTTAGGGCTTATGAAAACAATGAACAAAGGAAAGAGTGTAAAGCGGGTCTGAGGAATAAATAATGCAGTTTGCTTTTGTTATGTGCCGGGCTTTAGAATCTTTTAAGTAATGTGTTTACTTGTTCTTTTTCTTTCTTTTAAATAGCCCTTCATTCCTATAATTTGTGCATAAGTATATTTGTGAGGACCTATTTCTTCGACTCCCAGAAATCGACACTAATACATCCTCGGTATTCACGTGCCATAAATCCAAGTGTCGAAGAAGCGGATTCTCAAGGGTAAGAAAGTAAAATAAAGACATAACAGAATCTCACATATGTTATTTCAATATAAACTTACAGTTGAAGTCAAAATACATTTATCAGAGTTAAACATGGACAGTTATATATATCTGTCCTTACAAATGCGGAATATAATACTACACAAGTGTGGTGGAAACAATATTCAGAAAAGCTTCTGACTCCATGCTTTGAGCTCTATCCGGCTTTCTTCTAAACTAAACCTGACTACTAGGCTGCCCGGGGAAAATTAGGGCACCCAGAGTTTAAGGAAAAGGGAAAATAAACTCCGGGTCAGTCATGGGACAGGTGTGAGAACTCAAAATACACGTTTTGAAAATAAAATGGTATCTCATAAGACCACGTCGCACATAAACACGGAACAGGTTTTTATCTTATGATAACCAAAACATTTTACGCCAAAATACTTGATATTATTTTTAATGACATATCTTTGAAAACATTTGCAAGTAAACTTATTAATCTTAGCCGAAATTATTACCATTATTAAATTCAAGCATACTAGGCTCTACAAACAAAATGGCAGGCACTTATTGGAGAATGGATTCCATACAAATGACCAGGTGAAGGGGCTACCTTCCGGCAGTACATCTCTATAGGAATGTACCGAGGTCAACAGAACATCTGCACCTCTACCAACACAAGACCAGCCTACCTTTCTCACTAGATAGTACCGAATATGTCATCACCCCGGTCGTTACCGACCTATCCGAGGATCCTTATAGCATACATCCACATTAATTTAACCCGAACATCATAGCGGATAGAAATATATCTAGAAGGGGATGATCATACCCTAATGGTTGCGAACCACATAGCCTTACTACATCAACCCATTTTTGGCCATTTCCGGGTGTGAGGCCTGAGGTAGCGATTACCTTTCACTTTGCACATTTCACTTTGAATGCCACACTGCCATGCCATCGATCACTATTGACTTCCACAAACATACAACCTCCGAGCTCATAAGTATCAAAGAAGGGTGTTAAGCTAAGAGAAGTTGCGTTGTCCGCCACCAAACAGATGTACGTTTATAAAAGTCAACGATGAAATCTTAAGAATGCAATGTCAGACATCCATCCATACAAGTTCGTTCTTGGACTGAACGAAACCGAAGGCACTCTCCTACCACATCCTGTCGGGAATTATCCCTAGGATTAGTAGTGAAAAGTCCTTGCAACCCAAAGAGTTTCAGAAATGAAGGGACCGCTGCTACTTTAGTATTTGGGAGCTAACCAGAATTTTCAACAAGCAGTCCTTTCATCCCGAAAATCCCTGGTCTTCATTCTTCATTCTCTCTATTAGGTCTTTATCTATCGAATGCATACATTGGCTTGAAGTGGTTTTTGGATAGAGATTACCCCAGATCCGACCCCAGTTCCTTCGAACCAATCATTGATAAAAAGAGGTTTTGTGAATAGAGAATCATTCTTTAATTGATTAAGTCCTTATCAAAATTTCTTTTAGAGATACGCATTTCTAAAACATTATTTCCGGTATATATGGAAATATTAAACCTCTCATATCAAAACCTTTGATTACTTAAAACTCTTTTAATTTTGGAATAATTCAAAATCATTTCATTTTATACTTAGGAAAACATTTCCAAAATCATTTCATTTAAATCTTAGCAAAGATTTCTTAATTCAAAACTCATAATTTTGAATGAATTAAAACCATGTTATCTAGGATGTTAATCCAAAATTAGTAAATATTACATGAGCAGAATCTATAGAAATCATCTACTTCTACTCAATATCAATTCCTGTATTCAACAAATACTATGGGCGGAATAACGGTGAAATCACCTTTTAAATTCCATGAATAGTACGAGTTCCCTCTTCGGGCTTTAACATTGAGTACAAGAAGGTCATCTCCATAAAATCCAAATTGTTTAAATCTGGAAAATGTTTTTTTTCTTTTTTCCTTTTTTTTGAAATTTCGATCCGAGTAAGTCAAATTTACTATCCCTTCCGTCGGCCAGTCCGGATAGCCAGGGAGAGCAAGAAACTGGTTTTCCAAACCCAAGGCTAGACATTATCTCTCTAACACCCATAAGGCGGTCAAGTAATTTTATCGACTCTAAACCATTAAACCTTTAATCATTTCATAAATCCTTCAAATGACCTTTAAAACACTTTATTAACCATTTAAAAACATTTACAAAAGATATGGGAAAGAACGGTTGTGTTTAAAACTATATTTCAAAAGTGCTACGGAAAAGTGCTTTTTAAGCTATATTAATCAAAACGACTTCTGAAAATTCATTTTTTTACTCAAATCACTTTTAAAATATTCATAAGATTTATTCCACATTTTTAATCAATTTTAAAACGTCATTTTCAAAGAAATCCAGTTTTGGATTCCGAACTGCAAAATCGGGATTTTTCCAAAATTTGTTTTACTCATATTTCAAAATTTACTTATCGAAACCTCAATTTTCTCTTTTTGTTGGAAAACTATGGATATAATAGTTTGGAAAATTCTTATCTCGAAGAATTCCGGGCTATATTCCTACTTTTACACTTGTTTGACTTTAGAGTGCGAAATCGCGAGCAACCGTTACGCGACGCGCTTATTTTTAACTAAATTTTCTATTTCTTTTTGAACTTCACCAAAACACCTTTGAATGTTTATAAACATTTTAAATACATTTTAAACCATTTTTAAGAGGTTTAACAATTCCATATACACCATTTTATTAATTCAAGGTAAGTGGTTTCCTTTGTGCTTATCGACGTGTATATTCATGACTTGCATATATTTTCAACATTCATATTTAAACAACCAAACTTGATTATCAAAGCATATTAAACATCCATTTGCAACATCATATCATCATCCAACATATAGTATAATAGTTTAGGAGGTCTTACTTTCATTTTCACTCGAACTAGTTTTAAAACGGCTATAGCTCCGCTATCCCGAAATTAAACTCCACAAAATCGAGCTTTGGATCTTCAAAAGGCTTGGCCTATCCTTGTTGCTCACGGACTAGTTGGGAAGGGGTGGACCTCACGGCCAAGGGTGGTGGAGCTCACGGCCAAGGGTGGTGGAAGGTGGTGCCTTGGGTTTGGGAGGTGGAGAGATGGAGATTTAAGCTTGTTTTTAGGTTTTTAACTATATATAACTATATATTATAATTTAATTTCTTTTTGAAACAAATTTTGACATTATTTCTCTTAGGATGGAAGCCATTAAAGTGGAAGCAAAAGCTTGAAAATATGAAGAAGAAGATGAATGAAACTGAAGAGAAGATGGTAGGGTATTTATAGGAAAGGAAGAGTGTAATAGAAGACATGTACACATCACCTTTTCAAGGCTACTCCAACACACCTCCCCCTTCAAAATGAACGACTAGAACCTCCCCACATGTGCACATCACTTCCATCATCTCATGTATGCATATGTCGACTTATTTAAGCTTAAGGAGTAAGAAATCTTTAAAATATATTATATTTTATATTATATTTCTTATACTTAATTATATTCATATATGTATGTTTATATGCATGTTATCATGTGTATGTAACATATATATGTATGTATATGTAGGTGTATAAAACTTCGAACATCTTCGAACAACTTTTGTTTGTTAAATCGTTGAAATACGGAGAACCGATTATCGGTCACATTTTCACTTATACTTTATCGTACATATATTTGTAAACAAAATTCAAAAATAAATTTCTTATCATTTTAAACTAATTAAAATGATTACATTTGAATTATAAAACCATATAAACTCATATTAAAAATTATTTACAAAAATTGCTTTATACCGATAAAGTAATATCGATTTTTTCTTATATTTTCAAATTAAATATATCCCTTTATAAAACTATTATAAACGAGTCATTATTACTTTACAACTATTTAAAATGAATTATTCTTATTTAAAATAATTATTTGAATAATTAAAATAATTATTAAATTATTAAATCTCAATTTAAATTAAATAAATCAATGATTTAAATTCAATCTATCTTATCGATATAAATTTCGAGGAAAATATTTTATTTAAATATTTATTCGAAATAAGATTAGTATTATTTATTATCACTTGAAACGGTTATTATCCTTTTATTTGCATAAATTTAAAAATAAATACAATTTATCAAAGTGATAAATTGGCGGGTCGTTATAATATTTCCATTTTAGTTCAAACCAATTTACACTTCAGTCTATGAAATATAATTCGATAACTACTCATTCAATTCAATATTAGTTTACTCCATTTAATGTACTGACATAAAATAAATTTATTAATCCTTATCGATTTAATGATTTAACTAAATATCAATTAAAACTTCCTTTCATCTATTTCAATTATATAGAATTATTTACACTTTAAAATATTTTATATTTAACAATAACACTTTATCCAGTTTAATGTATCTTCTGAAAATTATTTTATTAATCAATTCAATTTGTTAAAACCAAAAATCTATTAATAAATAAACTTGAATTAAATTAAATATTATTTACAAAATACTAATTATCAAAAATCGAATTCAATTACTTTTACTATAATTAAATTTGTCCAATATTATGACTTCGAAAACAGGGCAGTTACAGACCTCCCCCCTAATGAAAATTGCGTCCTCGCAATTTCTTATAGGAAGACGTCACATACACATTCTCAAACATTAACTAAATTCGAAGCCTACAATTAAATTGAAGTTCGCTTAATTTCTAAGTAGTTAATATTAGAACCAAACTTATCGTATGTTTTACATTTAAATAGATATAATCATTAACTTCTATTTTATTATATGAAAAATTTAGCAAAAATTTTCTAAGTGTTAGAATTTACGAAAAAATACAATAGAATCTCATCTGTACGGAGAGTCGTTTACAATTTCAAAAATATAATATAAGCAATATACATCGACCACATGGTCGGAAACACAATATATAACAATATTTCTATCATTTTTGTATTTTAATCCGAAAGCGTACCTTTATTTTAGCATTTAAAGCAATTTACTAAATTCTTATGCGAGAAAGAGCGAGTTTGCACCACATACCAATCCATGTAGCCTTCTTTAACTTATGCTTAACTCAAGTTTTCATATTAGTCGCATATAATGAGCTAAGATAAGCATGCATTCATTCAATAAATAGACGGTCCTAATATTCTTTTTAAGCCATATTTCGACAAAGATTTCAAGCTTCAAAATACATAATTGGAGGATGATTTCAAAGAGAAAATTGTTTCATAATGTATTGGCTTTCCAAAACAGCTTCCAAATCATCAAAATGTAAAGTATATAAGAAGTTACAGTGTTTTTCTCAAATGTATAAAACCTGAAATGATAAAAGTGACGCAGGTCCGCTTTATAAGACAACCATTTTAGGCATTGAAAATTTCAATTTTCGCAAAATTATTAAAATAAAAGTTGTTGATTAGGTCTTTAGCTTTTTGGAATGGGCAAAATTGTCGAAATTGGATTAACCGTTTGAAAGTTATGACCAAACGAATACAACACTTTTTTTCTTTGAAAAATTCATTCTCATGCCAGAAATTTGAATCTATTTTCAAACATGTTTATACACTATTAAACTTTAAAAAATTTGATAAGTGAGAAACAATAAAGTTGTTCTATATTAAAATATCTTTTAACAAAATAAAATCGTCAAAATCGGACAGCTAAATCAAAAGTTATGTCCATATTTGTTAAGCACTTTCAAAATATAAAATTTCTAAGTTTTATTTTCTTTCAACTATGTTTCTATAATAACACTAGATCACTATACTTAACTTAAACGAAACTCATAAGGTTGTTATCTGGGTTTTTAACCTATCAGGATGCAAAGGAATATGGAACGACATGATGGAGTCAGAACGGCTCAAAACTCAACCAAAAAGGGGCTAAAGCAAAGACCGAGTTTGACTAAACCAAGATACTAGCATCCGTCCAGTCCAATCAACAGCTAAATATAACTAGCTAGTAAATCGTCATCAAAACAAAGCAACATGCAACGAGACTACACGAACAACATCGATACAAGGCAATGAAGGCATTCCAGACATCAAAGTCCAGAAATACTCTAAGTGCATGGATCTTTAGCAATCCATACTCTATGGATCGCCAGCGATCCAACATCAATGGTTCGCTATAGTACGCAGGAGCATAGAAGGCTCAGAGGACAAAGTGCAAAATATACTAAGTGTATGGATCGCTAGCGATCCATACACCATGGATCGCCAACGATCCATACATAGCCATGGAATACTTGCGACCTAGCATAGTAAAGCAATGAAGAAAGGAGGTAAGTTATTAGCTCGTAAGCGAGCTAAATCTATGGATCGCAAGCGGTCCATAGACCATGGATCGCTAGCGATCCATGGTTTTGGCTCGGATCGCGAGCTAGGGTTCGTTGCATCTTCTTGTGCCATCTCCAAGCATCGTTGAAAAGGCCTGGTCCAGAAGCTCTCTGATCTCTATAAATACCATCCTACTTGCAACATAAGGGGGGTCTTCTCCAGACTGGTTGCTGAAGCTCTGCTGGAAACTTTCTTCATTCTTCACCTCTCACACAACAATCTCCAAAGGGATTCACTGTGATTCTCCAGTGGATTCCAACTTTGGGATTCAATCTAGCTAAGGACAATCTAAAGCCTGGTAATCAAACACTACTTGTAATAGCAATCGATCTATAATAAAAACTATAGAGTGGACGTAGGCTTCGTTAATAGCCGAACCACTATAAAAATATTCTTGTCTTCTTTCTTTCACTGCTCTTTTCTATACCTATTATCTGTATTATTGCTCTGCGAGAACAGGGCTGGTGCTTTCACACTCAAAGCAGGGTGTTGATCCATTTTTTGGGTTACATTTTGGTGCTTTTGCTGAGAACCCAACTCAGGATTCAGATCTAGCTATCTACTTTGGACCCCATAGGTCCAGAAGTTAAATCCTCGGTCTTTTCCTGAAAGATCTACCGCTTGGAATCAATGGCTCATGGAAGAAGAAGAACTGCCTTTGGAAGGTCCATAGGGGCAGTGATAGCTGGAGAAGATGTTAATCCTCAACATACTGAAGTAAATGGTGCCAACTTAGGAAATCAGGCGTCAGCATCCTCCAGTCAGCACGAAGTCGTTACAAGGGATAAGTTGAATAAGATGGTTGACGAAATCAACCAATAGATGGAAAGTAGCCAGAAGGCTCTGATGGATAAGCTTAACACACTTCTAACCCTACAGTCAAATCCTGCTCCAAAACTATGCCTGAACCCGCGACTGCTATAGAACAAGAAAACTCTTCCGTTTCTGGTCTAAACAGAAGAAATAGAAAACAGTCGCAAAAAAGGGTAACAACAGGGACCAAGGGACACAACATGGAAGGAAATACGAATACCTCGCTCGCCACAAGGCAACCAATTCTGAACTTGAATCAAAGGGCGAAACCCCGCAAGAAGATATAGCTAAGAACCTCTCCGACTCGAAAGATGGAGAAAAAACAACCAGTTGGAAGAGAATGTCAACGCATTTGATGATGCTAGAAATGTCCAAAATGCCCCCAATCGGGCCAACTACAAGCCAACGGGGTCCCGCGGGAGTGGCTCTCCCGAAGACAGGAGAGCCTAGGCTTCAATACACGCACCAAGACCGTTTGCAAAGCCAAACACTTGGTGTAGTGACTGACTGCCATCCCCAGGATTACCGGACATCAAAGGCATACATAGCAGACATGGTCAAATGGTTAATTGACGAGAGTAAAAATAGGAGAGATGACGAATAGGGATCTACTCCAAGTCGGACTCCCTTTACCGATGAAATATTGAATGAAAAATATCCAAATAAATTCAAATGCCAACTATCCCATCCTACGACAGGACGAAGGATCCAAAACCCCATTTATACAAGTATAGTTGATACATGGATGGAGCCAATGCTTCAGAGGCTGTTCGGTGCACTGTGTAGTTAAAGAGCTCGGCAGATTCAATGCGGTGGAGGTGCAAAAAGTCATAGTGGAGATATAGCAAAGATATAGCGGGATATAGCGGATCACTCTAAAATAGCATATAAAGCTCGTACTTAACGTTTTTACAAATATATAAATTGTAATTACATGAAAAAATAACATTCAATTGAATTATATTAATACATAAATAATTTTAAATAAAAACATGTACGAATATATTGTAAATAAGCGTAACACCGTTATATAACATAATTGAATTTAATAAAATATTAGACTATTTTATTTCTAAAAATATATTAAAAAATTCAAATAAATAAATTAATTTCATAATTTTTATAATGTATAAATGTCATTTTTCAATTCATTTCTTTTAAAGAAGATATAGCGGAAATAACAGAATATAGCGGGAATAACGGGATATAGCAGAAATAACGGGGCTTAAAGCGGAAAGGCTATACCTGAGGCTATATTGAAAAGTTATAGCGGTAGAAATCCACTATGAGATATAGCGGGGTTATAGCAGAGTAATAGCGGGGTATTAACTGCACAGTCAGTGAAGATGTTTCCCCATCTTTCTAAAAGGAGTTGTGTCTATGTTGTTCACCAGGCTTCCACCAAGATCCATCTCTACCTTTGACCAATTAGCAACAAGATTCCTTGACCAATTCAGGCTCCATACCGCACAACCAAAAGATGTCATGTCCTTATCCAGATTGTTCCAGGGATGCAACGAATTGCTGAAATCTTTCATGAACCGTTTCAACACCGTAGTGACGGAAGTAAGCAACCCCAATGAGGATATGGTTTTGATAGCGTTAGTCTGTGCCATTCACCTGTAGACTGAATTCGAAAAGTGGATTAAGATGAAGCAAACTACCACGAGGAAGGACTTCAATCGTAAAGCAAGTAAGTACTTAAGATTGAAAGAAGCGCAAGAGCCGAAAAGAAAGTTTACTGGTGTACAACAAATGAACATTGGATAGAGCGATGTTGCGATGAATCAAAACGCGCATGCTTCCAGAACTGCTGAAGGAGCCACAGGGAAAGATGGAAATCAAAAGAGGAAAAATCAGAACTCCAATAAAAGGAATGGTAATAGCAGCAATAAAAGGCTTAAAGGGTTCAGGCCTGAAGACTATACCCCTATAAACGACACTACGAAAAATATTTATCTCGCAACACAGGGGACTGAGGAATACAAGAAGCCCCCTAGGAAGGAAGCAATTGAGCAGCAATAACGCTAAGGAATGTTCTGTCGCTTCCATGAAACTCATGGTCATAACACAAACGAATGCCGCCATCTGAAGAATCACATTGAAGTTTTAATCCGAGAAAACAAACTCCAGCAGTACGTGAGAAAGTCACAAAACCCCGATCAATCCACAGCTCCTCAGCCTCCTAGAGAACAAAGGAATCAAGCTGGAACTAGTGAGGAAGGGTCCAAACGAACTGACCAAAGACTTATTATTGGAACAACATCTGGGGGACCACACCCCGTGCAAAGAAGCTAGAGGGAGATGGAGCGGTATGCAAGTTCGTTGAAGCATGCTCCAAAGGAATCATGTCTCGAAATAGAAGATGAAACCCCATCCAAGCTGCAGAAAATCTTTGGTGACGACATAGTGTTCCAAAATCGAGACACCGAAGGGATCGAAGCCCGGACTCTCGATCCAATGGTGGTAACAATGGGAATGGGTCCTACTGTTGTTCGACGAGTCTTGGTAGATAGTGAAAGTTCTGTTAATATACTTTTCAAACATACTTTTGATCAAATGAAAATCGGCATGAAAAGCGTGTCTGCATGCCAAACGAATATCCAAGGGTTCACTGGCTACCCAAGCAACCTGTGGGAACAATCGACCTGCCAGTGGAACATGGAGAAGGTGATCGAAGTGTCACCCTCATTCAGACTTTTGTAATTGTGGACGAAATGTCTTCATATAACGCCTTCTTGGGACGGCCCGCTCTAGCAGATTTCAGAATAGCTCTGGCCCAATGGTGTCTAAACATGAAGTTCCCTACTGCAAATGGAATCAGAGTGGTTAAAGGAGATCGGTGCGCTGCCAGAGAATGTTACATTGTGGAGTTACGTGAATCCAGAAGAAGAGAAAAAGGAAAGGATGTGGGGAGAACTCTCCACATCCGTGAACCTTCAGAATAGCAACTACAGAGCCGCCCCTAGCTTGGCGACCATAGCTGATTCGACAAG
Source organism: Allium fistulosum (assembly GCA_030737815.1). Classification (NCBI taxonomy): domain Eukaryota; kingdom Viridiplantae; phylum Streptophyta; class Magnoliopsida; order Asparagales; family Amaryllidaceae; genus Allium; species Allium fistulosum. The sequence goes on from CM060904.1 coordinate 1,138,948,010, forward strand.
GCTTTGGACCCTAGAAAGAAGAGTTCAGGGGAGGAATGGGCAACACCGGCAGAATTGACGGTGTCTGTCTCGGTCGATATGGACGACCTAACTAAAGTCTTGAAAATTGGATTGCACCTTGGAAACAAGATGCGTTTGGAGCTTACTAAATTTCTTTGTGCCAACTTGGATGCGTTCGAAAGGACTATGGGGTGTCTCCACAAATCATATGTCATGCGCTAAACATTGACCCTAAGTTCACACCAGTAAAGCAAAAGAGGTGCAGCCTGGGTCCTGAACGGTCCAAGGCGCTAAGAGAAGAGGTGGACAAGTTAATGGCCAACGGTTTCATCCATGATGCAACTTATCCAAAGTGGGTATCTAACCCGGTCTTAGTCAAAAAGTCCAATGGGAAGTGGCGAACCTGTATCGATTACTCGAACTTAAAAAAAGCTTGCCTGAAAGATAGCTTCCCTCTTCCCGGAATAAACCAGCTTGTGGACGGAACGACAGAACACGAGATACTATCATTCATGGACTCATACTCCGGGTACAACCAAATCCTGATGCATGAGCCTAACCAAGAAAACACCAACTTCATCATCGACCTAGGCCTATACTGCTACAGGGTAATGCCACTCGGCTTAAAGAACGCCGGGGCAACTTACCAAAGGTTGGTGAACGCCATGTTCAAGCGCCAAATTGGGAAAACCATGGAGGTTTACGTAGACGGTATGTTGGTCAAATCGCGAGCACCTGCTAACCACCTGGATAACCTCACTGAAATGTTCAAAATACTCTGAAAGTACGGAATGAAACTCAATCCATTCAAATGTCACTTTGGAGTAGCCTTTGGAAAATTCTTAGGATTCATCGTAAGTGCCAGGGGCATCGAAGAAAATCGAGAACAAACAATGGCACTACGAGATGTCCAAGCTCCAAAGAATAAGAAGGAACTACAAAGCCTGAACGGAAAAGTCGCAGCACTAAGTCGATTTATCTCGAAAGCTATCGACAAGTGTATACCATTCTTCAATGCACTAAAGAAAGGAAAGAAGAACTTCGAATGGAGTGAAGCTTGTCAAACAGCATTCGAAGAATTGCTGCGGCACATGGAAGCTCCGCCAATCCTATCAAAGCCTATGGATGGAGAAGACCTGTTCATTTACTTAGAAATCTCACCCCATGCATTGAGCGCCACCCTTGTGCATGAAGAAGCAAAAATCCAGCAACACGTGTATTACATTAGCAAGCGGTTCACTAGAGCTGAGAAGAACTACCCGAAACTGGAAAAACTAGTGTATTGCCCCTTGATCGCATCTAGGAAGTTACGACCATACTTTCAGGCTCATCCAATTAAAAGGTTGACTGACCAGCCCCTGAAGCAAGTGTTATATCGACCTGAAACTTCCAGACGACTTCTCAAGTGGAATATAGAACTGAGTCAATATGATCACATACCACCTAAGGAAAGCCATCAATGGGCAAGCATTAGCAGGCTTCGTCGTCGAATTTACTATACGGGATGATGAGGAAGAAGCACAGCTAGAAGCAGACATGCAATGGAGACTCTTTGTCGATGGCACATCGAACAACCTCTGTTCGGAGGCAGGAGTAGTGCTTGAAAGCCCCAAAGGACGAGCCATTTGCTATGCTTTGTGCTTGGAATTCCCTGCTACAAATAACGAAGCGGAATACGAAGCACTGATTGCAGGACTAAAAGTTGTGAAAGAGCTCAAGATAAAATCTATTCACATATACAGCGACTCCCAACTGGTCGTTTGTCAAATAAAAGGGGAATACCAGGCTCGAGGGGAGAATCTTGCCCTGTACCTATCTAAAGTGCAAGAACTGCTAAGCAACATCGAACACTACACCATAACTCACATTCCACGGGAGCAGAACACCAAGATGGATTATTTGGCTAAACCGGCAAGCTTCGGAAAAGCTCAGTCATTGGGGCTAGTCCCAGTTGAAACTCTAACCACCCCAAGCATAGACGAGATGGACGTCGCCTGGATCCTCGAGATCACCGTCGAACCAGATACGTGGATGACACCGATAAAGGACTATTTACTTGCAAGGACTCTCCCGACAGACCAGAATCAATGGAAAAAGCTTCTCCGAAAGGCACCGCGATTCATGATACAAGACGGAGTAATCTATCGAAGGGGATTCTCAACCCCCCTTCTTAGATGTGTGTCCAATGTCGAAGCCCGACGAATCCTAAAGGAAGTGCACGAAGGCGAATGTGTAGATCACACTTGGGGGCAAACCCTTGCGAAGAAAGTCCTCCAGTATGGATACTTTTGGCCAACAATAAATCGCGACGCTGCAGACTATGCCAGAAAATGTGACCGCTGCCAAAGATTTAACAAAATTAAAAGAACTCCTTCAATAGAGCTAACACAGATGGTCAGTCCATGGCCATTTTCAATATGGGGAATCGACTTGATTGGCGTCCTGCCAATAGCAAAATGAGGGGCCAAATATGCTATAGTTGCCATTGATTATTTCATGAAATGGGCTGAAGCGGAACCGCTGGCCGCCATAACCACAAAGAAAGTCATTAACTTTGTTACTAAAAATATTATTTGTAGGTTTGGCATGCCGTAGAAAATCATCACCGACAATGGAACTCAATTTGAAAGCACCAAGTTCAAAGACTTATGCAAATGCTTTCGAATTGAGAAGAGCTTCTCCGCAGTAGCTCATCCACAAGCAAACGGGCAAGTGGAAGCGATAAACAAGATCATCAAGTCTACCATCAAAAAGCGACTAACTAAAGCAAAAGGAGAGTGGGTTGATGAACTTCCACTCGCACTATGGGCTTACAGAACTACCCACAAAGTGGCAACCAGCCACACTCCATTTGCTCTGGCGTATGGTTCAGAAGCAATGATTCCTATTGAATTAGAAGTCCCCTCGCACCGAAGGAAATTTTTAATCAAAAGAAAAATAAGCTGCTCCTACTCGAGCCACTGGATATGATTGACGTAAGAAGGGAAGAAGCCGAGTTGAGAACCGCTTCCCACTAAAAAAAGGTCGCACGATACTTCAATTCCAAGGTTCATAATTAAACCTTCGAAGTGGGAGATCTTGTGCTCAAGCAAGTCTAACCCGTTCCGGGGGCCTTCGAACCGAACTAGGAAGGACCATATGTCATCAATCAAAAGCTAAGGAACAGAACTTTCAAGCTAACAACCGTCGATGGAATCGAAATTCCTAGGGCATGGAATAGTGAATCACTCCATCGTTACTTCATTTGAAAACTACCTTATGTACTTTCTATTTTTCAGCAAATAAGCCATCCCGGGGTGCCGGGGGCATTGTAAATAGGCAAAGGCCTGCCCTGTTTTCCTTAATAAAATTTGATTCACCTTTTGAACCAATAAAACTGTGTTTATAATAACTACCCGCCGGGCCGACGGAAGCAAATCGACTCAAACCGTTGGATCGGCATAACCCGATCTTTGCCTTCTAAAAACCGATGTTGCCCCGACAACATCGGGAAGGCTAAAACAAACACTCCTCACGTTACTCGAAGATAGGCAACACCGAGGAGTACGAAAAGCTGCGCATTCCATAAGCCGCGCACTAAATCTTAAAAAATTACACTCCTTACGTTGCCCGAAGATAGGCAATACCAAGGAGTATGAAAAGCCAAGCATTCCATAAGTCGTGCACTAACTCTTAAAAAATTACACTCCTCACGTTGCCCGAATATAGGCAACACCAAGGAGTATGAAAAGTCGCGCATTACATAAGCCATGCACTAATTCTTAAAAAAATTACAGTCCTTTCGTTGCCCGAAGATAGGCAACACCGAGGAGTATGAAAAGCCACGCACTCCATAAGTCATGCACTGACTCTTAAAACTCAAACTCCTCACGTTGCCCGAAGATAGGCAACATCGAGGAGTACTAAAGCCATTTCGAACTGACGGGTCATATCAGTCCCAAAAGCCACGCATTTCATAAGCCGCGCGTTAACTCCTAAAGCCGTGAAATCATGCTCTTAAAACATAAACTTCTAATGTTGTCGGAAGATAGGCAACACCGAGGAGCGCCAGAACCGTCCCAAATCGACGGGACATATCAATCCTAAAATCTAGGCATACTGTAAGCCGTGTGCACTTTCAAGTCCCAAAATTGCCCCGGCAATACCAAGGAACTTATTCATACAGGAATAACTAGAATCAAACCACTCCCACTATCGGAAACAATGGGGACGACTCCAATAAAATCGAAGTGCGACAGACTATTACATTAAACGTTGACATTGTATACCTACCCACAGTCAACTTATACAATGTGCACATTTCAAACATGCATATGTTGCACACTTACCAGAATGCATAAAACTTGGACTGTGTGCTCGAGTCACAAAACTTCTGAAAGAAGAAAAATTGAGCTGTGATTTAGTCAAATTTCAAGTGTTAATATGCAGATTATTCAAATCTTAGGTTACCGGTCATTTGTCAGTTGTTTGAAATAAACAGCCCTATGAATTGGGGGGCATACACCAGCATTTAAATAAAATTACTTGAAAACAATAATTTCATAAGTTCTGTTACTCCGAAAAAAAAATTGTTGCTCCAAATAAAGAATTCTGACAGTAATCACGGAACTGGATAAATGTAAAAAAAACAAGCACAAGTGCACAGAACACATACGAACAGACAAGTAAGAGTACAGTCTAAATATCGACAATCTATTACTTATAATTTTCTTGTAAACGTGGGGGCCGTACCCACACAACACCGACCAACAAAAGGAAAATATAGACCCCACAACCAAAACACTAAGTGCAGACTCTGCACTTGAAAAAAATGACTGAAAAAGAACCACAATCAGATCGGTCACCACCCAAACTCCTCAGCGCTTCTTAACACCGCTCCCTTTTCCACCCTTTGTTCGAAATTTCTGCCTCGCCTCGGGAGTGGTGTCGCCTGCCAATAATATCAACAAACTCTTTGATGCTAATATCCTCCTCCTACTCTGCAGCCTTCTCAGAAGATTCGCCCTTCGCTTTGCGCTTCCATGACTTGCAGGAGCTCTTCGAGGCTTTAATCGCTTCAACCTTCTCTTTCTTGATGGTGACCAATTCATGTTGAGTCTTGCGAGGCTACTTCGTTTGAACTTCCTGCTCCCTAACTTCGGTCATCGTTACGTCACCTTCTAAAGATACAGAAGGGTCATCCAAGCCATGAAGTGCGGCGATCTTTTCATAATCCGGCCCCAGCTGCGAGCCAAACACGGATATGGAGACCGGAACAGGAATGGAGACGAGCATGGAAGTTGTGGGAATAGCGGTAGGCCCAGTTGTTGAGGAAGCTGGCACACCAACAGAAAAGGTAGATGGACCTATAAGATCAAAAATGAAAGCTTTAAATTCTTCCTGCTCTTGCGGCGTAAGCTAAAAGCTCCCAAACTCGGGGAAAACCAGAGGATTACCTGCACCGAAAAAGTGACCAAGAATGTCAACTTCATATTCGCCGCCTTCACCCTCCTTAGACGACTCTATAACCAGAGGGGAAGCCTCAAGCCTAGAACTTGTTGGTAGGTTGCGGGGCTGCTCCGATGGCTCGCCGGCACCAGAAATGAAAGGCTCTGTAAGCGCTTCAACGGCCACAGTCATAGCCGCATCGGCAACTTCTTTCTCCCTCTCGATCCACAAAATCTCATGGCCCTCCAGCATCGCCTTCTTTGATTCTTCTTTAAGGTAGGTGTTTTCTAGCTCTCGCTCGTTGTAAATGCCACCGCTGTCATGAAAGCGGGTCAAGATTTCTTCCCAGACCACAGTGAGAGTGCACGGGAATTTTGGGCCTAACTAGCTAAAGCTCCCCTAATGAAGTAGAGAATTGACGTAAACATTCAAGATGGTCTCGTCCATCTTTTCCATCTTCCTCTCGAAAGCGTTTTGAAGCTCCAGATAATTCGATGTAACGGCGGCCTTTTCAACCTCAACGCGAGACTTATCAGCGCTAAGCTGCACAACTTGGTCCTATAGTCAGGCAATCGTCGCAGCCTGATCAGAGATGGTCTTATTGTGCCCCTCCACGATAAGGTCGTGGTCGGAGATAGTTTTCTTCTTGGCTTCAATTGTCGCGCTATGAGCAGCCACCTCCTCCTTTAATTTGGCCTCTTTGGCATGAGCCTTCTTTATTTCGTCCTTGTAGACAATCTCAATTCTTTCATGGGCCACTTTTACTTCCTTCAGCAAGTTGGCATTCCATTTGCTTTCTCGCAGCGCCACTTCTTTCTCCTCCTCCATCTGTTTAATCCTGGCATCACGCTCTACCAACACTCATTCAAAATCATCCTTCTCTAACTCAAAAGAGAGGATTTCCTGGTAGTTGTTGCGATTGGTATCTGCCAGCTGCTTACACAATTTTACCCACCCTTCGGCCTGTTCTAAATCATTTTGGATACCCTGAAGATGTGGCATGTAAGAATCTCTATGGACCAGATGGAGATCATGATCAAACTTGACCCCTTTTAAAAACCACCCGGGGAGCGCCACCTCAAGCTTGGGAGGACCCAACGGAAGAATATAAGTGGGTCTTTGGTGTGGATGTGAAGCACCGGGGTCAAGGACAACAGAAGATGGCGGGATGTAAGTTGAAGGCGGAACAGGGACAGAAGTAACAGGGATTTCCTGACCTATTGAAGAGTGTGTCGGAGGAAAAACTTGTTGTTCTGAAGAATGGGAACGGTGATCGAATTTTTACCTCTTCGATGGCTTCTCCCTCTCATCAAAAGTCCTCCTCTTCTCATACCCGCCTTTGTATGACTGGCTCCGCTCTTTCTCATCTTGGCGACGAGCTTCAGCCTCTAGATCCTTTCGTCTTCCATACTCTTCCTCCATCTCTCGAGGCTGGTGACGGTTGGAAGAACGCTTTGACCAGTACTGGGAGTCGGAGAATTCCTCGAAGTCGTCATAAAGGCCGCGTCCTCTCGTCATACCTAACACGAAGCATAAATAAAATGATCTAGAAACAGAAATTAGACACGGAAAGTGTGTGTATAAGTGAGTTTGACTCTAGTGAAGTGTGTGATGTGTTTGGGAGGAGAGCCTAAAACGACGTCAGAAACCGGATCGGGCAGGCGCCCCAAAGGAATCGGATTAACTTTGGATGTGATGTGGCTCAAATGAGGGGCACCTCCTCAAATTTGAAATCTTCTCCCATAAGCGCGTCGAAATCGATGTAAACGTCACTCAAATCTCCAAATTCTGCACCGGCAACTTTGCTCGAAGAGTCCTGACGTCCCCTAATTCCTAGGGCATTGTTTTTATCCCTTGTGTCTGGAGGGGGTAAGCTCGGAATAACGGGGCTCATCCTAGGAGTCTCATCACACGATTCAGAATCCCCATCATCGGATTCTGCATAGAAATCATCACTAGAAGTGGACTCATCTCTACTACTCCCGATTTTCCCCTCCTCATTTTCTAAGCCCACCGCGGCTTTGTCTTCCCTTTGTTTGAACTCTTCTTCTCCTTCTTTCAAAATCGAAGGCATTCTGATCGGGCGACTAACTCCGATCGCAGCTACATCTCTTCCATCACGAGCCTCTTCGGCTGATTCTCCAGACAAGCCCTCTCTCTCTTGAGAAGCGCCTTCTTCGAAGCCATGAGAAGAGGAAGTGGATCACGTGCGAACCCTGGATCGAGAAGGAGAGGGGGCTTCAACTGGAACGGCGGACCTCCCCGGATGCAATAGCCCATATCGGAGTAAGTCCTTATCAGTCAGCAAGACTTTAACGAACCTTTCCTCAGCATTGATAGCCTTCAGAGTTTGAAAAAATTTATCAAGAGACAAGTCCCTGTTCGGCCTCGGGATAACTGCAAGAAATTTTCAACTTGTTAGAAGCCCCGCATTGACATGTTGGAACTCAATAAATAGGGAAAAGAACTTACCCCCTATCGTCCACAGACGGTTAAACCCCTCAGGGCATCTAATGAAGAAATATTGGGTCTTAAACTGGGATAGGTTGCTCTACAGCTGCAATACGATTTTTTGATTCCTTTGAGCTTCGATTATGACCAAAGACGGACACTCATCCCTTCTCTTGAATGAAAGAAAGAACCACAACTAGTCGAAGCTCGGAGCGCAATTGAATGTGCGCATGAAAATGATGTGCAAACAAGTTAGGATGGTATAGCCGTTAAAATGAATCTGAAACAAGGCAATGCCTAATTTCAAAAGAGTCTCGTGCAAAAAGTCAATAAAAGGGGGCACAACTCCATTCAAACACATATACCGATGACAAGCGGTATATCCCGGGGGAGGCATGTGAGCAAACTCGTCCTTCTATGGAAGGCGTACATCCTTCTCTGGAAACCATGGAAGAAGCTCTCTTTTGTGGGTTAAGAAGAACCCTAAAATTGGGAGGAGTTCGGTCTAAGACCGGACCTATTGGGACCAACTGGCCATATTCAGCCTGTGAGATGGAAGGAGAAAGGGCGACGGACGACGACTCGATTTCCAAAAGTGTCGGGCTTCCTCCGCTTGACTTACGGTGCGAAGACGGATGCTTCATTCTAAAACAACAGAACTCGCATCCAAAATAGTCAGGTGATTCTATTCTAAACTAATAATTTCCCCTATAACACTTGAATTCCAGAGAGACATTGATTCGTGCCAACACAACGGATTTCAAGTATGTACCGAGGCAAGTGTACTGTGCTGTCTATAGGGGGTGAGCTCGGTGTCTGAAACACTACAAACGCTCTATCCCGTGTAGATAGTTCGCTCGTAGTAGAAAAGGAAAGAGACTTCCCGTATCATTTCCATTTGTTTTTACTTCCTCTACAATTACCCGTTATCTATCAACGATTGATAACGGATTCGTTGTCCGAAGCAACACGAAATATTCTTTTCATTACAGGGACACCAAGCAAGAAAAAAGAAAGTAAAATAAGTCCAAATTCTTCGAAAGAGTTAGGACCAATTCACGATATGTCATGCAATATCAGCTATGGAACTTGGCACAAGTCAATTCTGGCTTAATGGACGAAGGTAGAAAAACGTGCCAAGCACCGGGATAAAGCCCGAGTGTCATTCCGGGAGAAACTCAAGACTCAATTTACTATTTTCCTCCATTAAGCCGCAATCAACTCAAACTCCTTACGGCAAACATCACGAATGCAACCTCGCCGTCGAATCATTAAACGAACATTGTAATTAGCAAAACCCACCTCAAACTAAACTCCAAACACGGAACTGGTCAAAGACTTGGGATCGGTGAACCAGGAATAGATCGTCGATGACCTAAGGAGATGGCGAATTAGGGTCGGTGGTGGTATGTAGGCGGTCGGTGAACTTGGTGATGGCAAACTAGGGTTGTGGCAACGTAGAAGGAATCACGGCTTCAAAAAAGATCGAGCTCTTGGAAGTGATGAATCGGGCCGCACACGTGAAGGCTTGAATCAAATCGTGGCTAAGTATTCAGATCGCACGAAAGAAGAAGAAGACCGGGTCGTGTGAAAGTGAGGGAATGGGTCGGCTCGACTGGCTATATAGGCAAATAAAAACGAAAAAAGGATGAAAAATCTCTAAGTCATCAGGTCGCCAGGGATCCATCACATATGGATCGCTAGCGACCCATGTGGTTGAAGGAAAAATCTTCTATGAAAACTGTCGAAGTTATCAGGTCGCTAGCGATCCATCGTCTATGGATCGCTAAGGACCCATGTAGTTGGAGGTGGATTTTTCTCAAACTTGCAGTGCGACATATACACATAATTTCAAAGTATATCGAGAAGCTGTGGAGAGAAATTTGATCCATTATGACAAGCAGTAGCGGTCGAGACCAAAACTAAGTGATCAGCAGCGTGACCTAGCTCACGTCCGCAAAGCCTAACACGATTACTTGGAATTCAACAAGTAGATACTAAAAGCGAGAACTTCCATAGCACACCTTTTTTCTAATGAAGACGTACTCTGGGAGGCAAATTTATTCGGGTTTTTAACCCATCAAGATCCAAGAGAATATGGAACGACTTGATGGAGTCAGAACGGCTCAAAACTCAACCAAAAAGGGTTAAAGAAATGACCGAGTTTGACTAAACAAAGAGGTCAGCGTCCATCCAGTCCAATCAGCAGCTAAATACAACTAGCTAGTAAATCGTCATCAAAACAAAGCAACATGCAATAAGACAACACAAACAACGTCGATACAAGGCAATGAATGCATTCCAGACATCAAAGTCCAGAAATACTCTAAGTGCATGGATCACTAGCGATCCATACTCTATGGATCGCCACCGATCCATACAACATCAATGGGTCGCTATGGTACACAGGAGCAAAGAAGGCTCAGAGGACAAAGTGCAAAATATACTAAGTGTATGGATTGCTAGCGATCCATACACCATGGAACGCTAGCGATCTATATGAAGCCATGGAATACTTGCGACCTAGCATAGTAAAACAATGAAGAAAGGAGCTTAGTAATTAGCTTGCAATCGAGCTAAATCAATGGATCGCAAGCGATCCATGGTTTTGGCTCGGGTCGCGAGCTAGGGTTCGTTGCATCTTCCTATGTCCATCTCCAAGCAGCCAGTGAACAGGTCTAGCCCAGAAGCTCTCCGATCTCTATAAATACCATCATACTTTCAACATAAGGGGGATCTTCTCCGGACTGGTTGCTGAAGCTCTGTTGGAAACTTTCTTCATTCTTCACCTTCCTAACAACAATCTCCAAAGGGATTCACTGTGATTCTCTAGTGGATTCCAACTTTGGAGATTCAATCTAGCTAAGGACAATCTAAAGCCTTGTAATCAAACACTACTTGTAACAGCAATCAGTCTATAATAAAAACTATAAAGTGGACGTAGGCTTCGTTAACAGCCGAACCACTATAAAAATCTTCTTGTCTTCTTTCTTTTACTACTATTTTCTATACATATTATCTGTATTATTGCTCTATGAGAAAAGGGCTGGTGCTTTCACACTTAAACTAGGACGTTGATCCATTTTTTGGATTAACAAAGCTCATAAAGATAAATCTTTATAACATGGTAATCATTCAACTAATTATTCGTATATAAGCAATCTTCCTAACCTTTGTTATGTTGAAATATATTAGTAAGCAAAAATTATTATATGTGCACATCTAGTTCAAATTATATGTTGAACTTACGAGAAATCCACAGCCTATTTGAAAAATGCAAGTGGATACATAAATTTAGCAAACTCCTATATACAGTTCACAAAGGCCGAAGTAACTAAAGTGAGCAATTATATGTGTGAAAATACATGTTTGAATAAAGTGAACTAATATAAGTTGGCATATTCTATACATGCAGGCATACTTGATTTCAGGAAATGTTAAAGGTAGGTAATATAATGTACAAGAAAGCACATAAAGCTAAGGGGAAAAATACATGCATGAAAATATGGGAACATATTTTTACATACACATTGACTTGAATTTGTTTTACAGGTAACCGCATATTTATTTACACACAAAGGCTCTAGGAAACTGTGGCGATAGCTCCATTAAAATAACGCGATATAACCAAGTGGAAATTGCAAATAATTCTTCTTGTTGTTGTTGTTCCATTGGTCAACTATATTGCTGTAATTACTGGTTAACTAGTAAGACTTAAAAATAATAATTTTTGACCACTGTCCACCAATAACAAGCATATTCGTAATCAAAGTATTGCCAATAATGGTAGTCAGTTTAAACACATCCAACTAACATACATTTTAACAATGAAACTGGCCGGTACACCATAATTTTGGTTACATTAATAAATGAAAACAATACAGTGAATTTGTACAGGAAAGGTGAAAACAAGAAACTTAATTCGATGCAAAATCCAAAATAAAATCAAATATGGTTTTAAATCGGCATTTTTATTCCATTAAATGTGATGAAACAGTTGATTATGTCATGATATTTATCCTGTTTCTTTTTTTCCCTTTCTGAAAACCTTACTCTAGCTTTAAAATTACCGATATTTCCACCGTTCATTGTATTATACTTAGGCTTTGGTATTAGCTTAATTGCATATTGTTACAACATCTTTGCAAAACTAAAAGCAGGCTTAATGCTAACATTGTACTTGTACCATCAGCTCGGTTCGATTATATATTGAAATTTCAACAAGAATAATAAGATTAATTTATAAAATATAGCCACCAAGCATTAGTTGACCGCTAATTTGTTGTCCCCAAGCATTACTTAGTGCTAATTTGTTGTCCTTCTCTTAGGATATTCATGCTTCTCTCTCTCTCTCTCTCTCTATATATATATATATATATATATACACACACACACACACACTACTAGAAAAACAGTATATTCCAACGCCACTGTTCCAACGGCCCGTTAATTTTTTACGTAGCCGTTGGAAATTTTCCTGAGATATTAGCCCGCGAGCCATCTTCTCCCTCATTCTCATCTTCCCCAAATCAAATCCCCAAATCCCCCATCTCCTACCAAACTGCCGCCGCCCCCAAAAACCATCCAAATCACCTCCTACGCCATCTACAAAGTTCTCCGGTCCATCTCCATCCTTCTACGTCTCCAAATCAGGTATTTTTTTCTATACCTAAATTTTTGATTTTTTAGGGTTTAATTTGACTTGTGCTTGTTTCCTACTTGTTATTGTATGCATATTACATCATGCTATCCCCTAATGTTAGTTATTATCCCATAATAAACAAGTTATTACCGATTGAAAATTTTATAATTTAGGATATTTTAATAGTTTATATATGTTGATTTGGTTAGTATTGAACGTATGTGTGTGATAGAGTTTATTATGCCCCTTATCCATCTCTAAAAAGGGATAAAGCAGATTGGTTTGCGCTTTTTAAAACCAAAGCAAGATTTACGTTCGATGGACAAAATATTCCAGACGAACAAGCCTATCAAGCAGATCTAGAGGAAAATGCTGAAATAGCAATTACAGACGATCAAACTGATTTTGGACCTTTAAATGATGAGACAAATGTATTAGTCGAAGCATTTGAGAGTGTAGAGGAAAACGACATAGAGCACAAAACCGAGTCTGAATCAGAAAACGATGAGGACGACTGAGTAATATCCGGTAATTTTTAAAAGTATTCACATTACATTGATCTCTGATTAATAATGCATTTATCCAATTTATACAATTTTAATGACAATAAGTGTATACTCTCACACTCAACACATACACAACATGACACATTTGTAGCATATTGTATTACATTTTTTAATGGTTTATCATATCATGATTATTATGAATTGTATATGTATGTATGTATGGCAGGTATATATATTATGTCCGGTTCTGGTTCTGGTTTTGGTTCTGGGTCTCGGTGACGTGGCTCTTCACGTCATATTGGAGAGGGTAGTGGTGAGCCACCAGCTCGGCCACTTGTTTACTTGCAGCCTAAGGCTGATGAGACGTAAGTATCATAATTAGCAAGCATAGCATTTTAATTTTTTAATTGTACATGATATATCTATAATTGTCTAAAGTTCAATTTTATATTTAATGCAGTGGATTTGAGTTGGAGCCATCCAAAGTGGTTCTGAACATTTCGAAGCAGGCGTACATGGCTAGGATGACCGATTGCTGGCCCAAGTGGGGCAAGATCCCCGACGACGTGAGAGAGACGATTTGGCAAGATTTTCTGGTAAGTTTATACCGCTTTACAAGGTGATTAATTAAATACAAATAAATAATTAGTAATATTTTCTCATTGTACAGGGCGCCATAGATTTGCAAGAGCCTGACGTCAATTTAGTTCAGCGACACTGAAACTCGAGGATCGCGAAGAACTATAGGGAGACTATGTCGGAGATTAAAAAAGTAGGAAAGAAGCCCAAGTGGATGAGCGCGACTGTATGGAAGAAGTGGGTTGAGTGGTGGAACTCTGAGGAGTTCAAGGTAAATCTACAATAAATCTCAGCAATTTTTTACCGTTTAATAAATAATTAATCATTGTAAATTTGCAGGAGGAGTCAGCTAGGAACTCGGCAAACAAGAGCAGGAATCCTGTATCACACTGTGGAGGCTCCAAATCTTTCCAGCATCACCGCGAAGATTTGGTAAATTTATCTATTATCATATTTGTATATTGATTAGTTCAGTAATTAGTTATGTACAGTTAAATTATTCAAATTATCAATTGCAGGAACGAGCTCGTGGAGGCTCTGTTGGCTTAGTGGACGTGTTTGCTCACACCCACGCGTCTAGGCAAGTAGATGAGGCTAATATCATATATCAGTGGGGTGATCAAGATAGGGCGACCGAGGCATATGTATGCATTTTTAAATTTCTAATACTTACGCCGATAAGTTTATTAATTTCTAGCTATGCAAAATAATTACATGCTACTAGTTTTCAACTGAAATTGTTTTTTTTTTCATTATAGTCAAGGTTGCAGGAGGCACAGGCTTATGCGCTTCAGCAGTCTGGTCATGATGCGCTGACACAGGAGGAGCAGGATAACATTTTTACTGCTGTTATGGATCCGGCGCAACGGAGTAGACGTTATGGCTTCGGGAACCTAACGGTAATTAATCCTTTTACATATTTACAAAATCAGCGTTTAAATATATAATGTTATAATATTTTATATGCTGAGACAACCCTTTTGCTATTATTTCTATTTGCAGGCTCGACAGGCTCGACAAGCTCAAAAAGACCAAGACAAAGAAGAAATCAAAGAGCTTAGAGCTATGGTTGAGCAGCTACGGGAGGAGAATCGTCTACGAGCCATCCAGGTGGAGCAGCTGGATCAAAAGCTTGCGCGGTATTTGCAGAATCATGGTACCCTTCCTTCGTCGTCTGGTGCTTCTGGAGGAGACGAGGATCCTTGAGGAGGTATGTTTTTGAGTATTTGTGTTTGAACAATGTATATATTGACTTGGAGCTGTTTTAATGTTGATGGTGATGTTGTATATATTGGTACAGAGTGGGTGAGAAATATTTTGATGGCATGTACATGGTTTATTGACATTTGTTGATGGTATGTACGTTGATGGTATATTTTGTGATGTTTGATCGGTTTGGTTTGTTTATATTGGTGTTTTATTGATTTATGTGTGTTGTTTGTATTGATATTGATATATATGTGTGGAATTGATTGGAAATGGAATGGAAATTGAATGGATTGGAAATATAGTGGGTGGAAGGTAAATAGGCTTGTTATTCTACAGCAAAATAAACCCAGTATTTCCAACGGCTTATTGGCCATTTTATTGTAACGGTTTCTAACGGATTCCAACGGCTCCAAGCCGTTAGCGGCCGTTGGAAATGGTCCGTTGGATCCGTTGGAAGGCGTGAGATTTATTCCAACGGCTATTCCAACGGCTTCCAACGGCCGCCTCGTTGGAATAGCCGTATTATCTTGTAGTGATATATATATATATATATATATATATATTTCCATAATTATATATATATCCCAAGTATTTTATTCTTTCAAATATATTCCAAAGCATTTTCACTCTTCATATTATTATTTTCTTGCTAGAAATTTTTCACTTTTATTTATTTTTCATGATTCAAAAGGATCTATTATATCATTTATATATACAATTCTAAATTTTAATTTATAACAAAATATACAATGTCTTCGCGCCACAAGATTTTAGTGATTCGTCTGGACAATTGGCCGCAATGTTGATTATCTAGAATTTTATATCAACAATGCCTCGTCGTTGCTCAACTTCCCTTTAATCTTGTGGCAACACACGTTGTTTTTTTTAAATAATATTTAAATTTGGAAAACACTTTTTTTATTAACATATTACTTTATAAGCAATAGAAAACTCCAAGAAAATCATTTTTGGTTACATTTCCAAAATACTGTGTCGATTCTGCCTCGTTTAAGATTTAGAAATTCCTATCGATACATTAGCTACTCGTATCGATCAGAATTCATAAACCACTCGATGGACCAATTAACATGGAATAAACCATTAATATTTTTCAAACATTTTAGAAAATAATATTCATACTTTCTCAACTCATTTGCTTGGTTATATAAAAATATTAACTTATGATGTTACATATTTATACACATCCATTATCAACCATTTAATATTTGCATTCAAAGCAATACATCACACCATATTCAATTATTCACAATAGCAAGCAACCATTCCAATTTTTATTATATCTTATTTTATTTATTAAGTATATATTCCAATTTCCAATTTTAATTAGATATATATGATTTATCATTCTATATAATATAACTATTAATTGCTTAAACATATTTATTTTTTAATTCCCCGGCGGTTCTATTTTGGAAAAACCGTTGGCTTTTATTAATAATTGGGTTCATCCAGATCCAGATGGCTTTATTAATTCTTTGAGTAATAACATCTTATTTAATTTCACATTTTAAACCAAGCATAAACAAAACAAACATTAATGCAAACAACATACATTTCAATCAAATTAACAAATAATCGCCTTCAGCGGAAAGCTATTTTCCACCTTCTGTTACGCACTTTGATCATTAATAGATCGGGACACGACAATTCAATTATAAGCCATCTAACATCTCATTTATGCCATCTATTAAATCTCACTCTTTATAGAAGTGAGTTCTAAATTTAAAATCATTTTCATAATAATAATTTATATGGTAATTCAAATTTTTTACAAGTACGTCCCTTTGATTATTCAAAATAATCATATATATTTATATTTTAAACATGAAATAAATTCTAAATTTTACCCTACACACCCTAGGAACGGGATTCTAGTCTATCTAGATTCAAATTTCGACTTTGTGTCAATTATATTCTGTAACGTTCTGAACATAGCTCTGATACCAAGCTGCAACGACCCCACCGCTATACTCATACTATTAAAGAACATTACAAGTACTATCATCTAATAATACGGAGAATACGGCCAGTTGAGGGCGATCAAATGTGAATATATTTTTATACTAATACAGACACGTCTTTATTACCTTTTGAGGATTTGAACTGAAAATTTTTATGTGTACAATATTAATATAAAGTAATAAACACATTGATTAAAATAATTCAGAATAGTATATAATATAAACTAAATCTGAATCTAAATCACAGACCATAGAGGAATAATATACATCTTATACATAATAGAGTGTGAGTTTACAAAACATCGGTACTAGACCCACATAATATATATATACATCATATCCAAACTACCGTATCAGGTACACAATGAATACTAGATAATATATATGACTAACTCTTAAATGTCAACATATACAGGTATGAAATAAATTGAAACGGTCAAAATAGTCTACTTCAATGCTAGCCCAAAATTCAGAGGTCAATGAATCCCTATACCTGTAGAGTATCGGCCTGATCCGAGTAATATAAAAATAAACTAGGTCAGACTATATCTAATATAAAGGTGAGATGATACTAATATCGTAAACATATGACTTAGAATAAATAAGCCATAATAAAAGTATCCAGAACAAATAATTAAAATAAAGCATATCAATCAAATCACCATTTCATAAATCCATATCAAGTCCCAAATGAAATGTCATTGAAAATATGGTGATAACAATTCAAAATTCTCCAGAGCCCAAAAGATACTAAATATCTATCTCAAAATCTCTAAAAAAATTATCATCGCTAAGGAAATAATAATGGTAGTCAACTATCAGTGTGATACAGTGCGATACGGGGCCTAACTAAAATAAATAAACCCCGCCACATAGAGCAATAGTCTAACGAAAAGAAATACTACCAGATAAAAACCTTGACTCCTAACGAAAAGAAATAGGTAGCCGTGTTTATGACAAAACTATGTGAATTTATCTAACGAAAATAAATAGGTAAACATTGTCCAACTGTGAAATAAACTGACGGGCCTGCATATGACACCTGCCCAAGAAAGAAAGGGCTGTCATGGCATACCATAACAAACCTAACTAAAAGAAATAGGTTTGCCTACCCAAATCAAAAATGATAACGACTCTCAGGTCAATGAAAAATAAGTCATCGTCTCTCGAGGATCTATCAGTCTAAAATCCGAACACCCTAAGATAATACAACTCTAAGTGTCGATTACTGTCACTTAAGTAATCATAAGAATTTAACTAACTGTCCCATACCAGATAGTAAATTCAGGTATTTACTAAAAGCTAGTAAATTCCACTCAAACTCCATTTAACAAATTATAATAATAAGCGAAAGAATTGTACGAAAAGTCTCATACCAATTCGACAATTCAATCGTTTATTAAAATTTCTTGTTTCATAGAAAAGCACGAAATCCAATTAAAATCTCAAATCCATAATAAATAAAATCAAAGATTTTTAATTAATTTTATATATACAAAGATATAATTTTCCAAAATCACTTTTAAATCTATAAACTCATTTTAAAGAAGAGTTGTTTATTTACAAAAGTTTTGAACTCTTCCAAAATTATTTAAACCTCTTTTATAACAAAATCACTTGAAATTAAAATTATTACTTTTATAAAATAATATCATATTTTATCTTTTGCCTCTAAAACATTTCCAAAATTATATGCTTATATTAGTAAATTTAAAAAGGCTTTATAGATAAATATTACTCATTTTAAAAGTTTGAATAGAAATTTTGATTAAGAAATAAGTTAAGAATATAATATAATTTAACTATATATTCTATAAATAAAATTTAAATAAGGATCAAATTGAATAAAATCTCATTTTGGAATTCTTTTAAAATATCCAAACAACAACCCATCGAAAATTCAATATCTAGAGCCAACATCTCACTAAAAATATAATTCCATAATATGAAATTATTTAGTGACCCGAGTTTCTTTTCGATAACTTCGGTCACACAAACAATATGTACTTCTATATTAGTTAGAAGAATTTAATTTGCAAACGAACAGAACTCTATTTGCAATTAGCCTCTTTCAGTCCACAAACAATCTGTAATAACATCGAACAAACAAATATAATTTATATCATTCAATGAATTAGATAAATCACAACATGCAACCATATTTCAATCAATTCATCCATTCACTATCAATATTCATCGAAATCCAATCAGCGAAGAGCATACGATAAACAATTTATAATATAGAGATAGGTGTGTGAGTTAAATAGATTAACTCACCTTAACCGTTAGCTTGTAGAAAATCCACTTTCGTTTCTCAACCTACCCAAAAACCCCAGCACAAATTTACTATCTCACAACGAACCCTTGACCACGGTTCATCGCCATGCCAAAGCGTGCCCACCTTCGACTTGCCTCGAAACCGTCGAAGCACATCGCGCCTCTAGGCCGTCGATCACCTCCTTCCTAACATCGTGTGGCCATCGCTCGATCGTCGCCATCACAACGCCATCTACACACCGGCGCCACCATCAATGTCGCGACAATCACCTTAACTCCTCGTTGCCAACCAACATGTGGCCGAAATCCAACCAGCACCCCTCAATCGCGCTGCCCTGACCTAGGCACGCTTGCCTCATCATCGATCGCCCATGTGGCTCCATCCTTCGGCGACAGCGGCACTCACGCATATGTGCGCGATCCCTTTTTTTTGATTTAGGGCTTCTGAAAACAACGAACAAGGGAAAGAGTGGAAAGCGGGTCTGAGGAATAGATGGTGCGGTTTGCTTTTGTTATGTGCCGGGCTTTAGAATCTTTTAAGTAATGTGTTTATTTTTCTTTTTCTTTCTTTTAAATAGCCCTTCATTCCTATAATTTGTGCATAATTATATTTCCATTTTAGTTCAAACCAATTTACACTTCAGTCTATGAAATATAATTCGATAATTACTTATTCAATTCAATATTAGTTTACTCCATTTAATTATTCACTGTATTGATATAAAATAAATTTATTAATCTTTATCGATTTAATGATTTAACTAAATATCAATTAAAACTTCCTTTCATCTATTTCAATTATATATAATTATTTACACTTTAAAATATTTTATATTTTACAATAACACTTTATCCAGTTTAATGTATCTTCTGAAAATTATTTTATTAATTAATTCAATTTGTTAAAACCAAAATTCTATTGTTAAATAAACTTCAATTAAATAAAATCTTATTTCCAAAATACTAATTATCAAAAATCGGATTCGAATACTTTTACTATAATTAAATTTGTCCAATAATACGACTTCGAAAACAGGGTTGTTACATAACATATATCAAGTACTGGAATGATACCGTTTGGGGCATTATATGGATGGCTATGCAGATCTCTATCTTGTTAGTGGGACACTATGAATATGATTATTCTTGGACTATACATGATCAGAGAAACTTCAGAGAAAGTAGATTTGATCTGTAAAATAATGAAGACTGCACAAGACAGGCAAAAATCATATGCTAATAGCAGATGCATGAAGTCGGAGTTCGCAGTAGGCGACTTAGTTTTTGTGAAAGTCTCGCCTCTAAGATATGTTATAAGGTTTTGTAATTCGGAAAAGTTGACGTCGAGATTTTTAGGACCTTTTCTGATTTTGTAGAGGGTAGAGAAGTTAGCATATAGGGTGAAGCTTGTTGAAAAGTTAGTGAGCATTCATGATGTTTTCCATGTGTCGCACTCGCGAAAATGTTTACACGATACATTTACTATTGTCGAGCCGAGTCAGTTAAAGGTGGTTGAAGAGGAGAAAGATTTACTTATTTGTCGTGCGGCTACCGGCATTATTGAGCATGGAACAAAAAGACTCCGAAATAAAGTAGTTAAATTAGTCAGAGTCCAGTGGCGAAATGATCCGATTGAGAGTAATTGGGAGCCAAAGGCGAAGATTAGAGCTTTCCAAACCCCACACTTTCCAGTACGTTTTCCCTATTTTGTTTGCTTAGTTTAATTAGGTAATTGAATGGTGCGACATGTCTTGATATGCAACTTATGTTGCTGTGTGATTTGACTTATTGTATACTATGCTGCATTCATATAGAAATTATCGGTATATTTCAGCATGTCTGTATGCCATGATATTTCACTCATATATGAGTCGCATTAGCTATATTTTTGCATATATCACATGCCATGTTCATGGCATATGTTGATCATAGATGCATATTGTTTATTTGCACATATTTTTCCATTGTTGTGTATTGTTATTTATATTCAGATTTTATGGTACCCGATGGATATTATACCTTACAAAAATGTTATGATCCGAAAGTGTTTGGTATCAATTGTCTGGATTGCATTGTTTCTGTTGGTTTTGAGTATGTATTGCACATACACATGGTTGCTATTGTATGGTTGAGTCTACGAGTTGCATTTTTCTGTCTTTTGGAATTTTGGGGATGAAAATCTTTTAAGATAGAGGAATGTAACACCACGGATTTATAATAAAAATAAATAACTAACTAAAAATGACATTTTGGTAATTTTAAATAAAACTGAAAAAATAAATTTTTACAATTGAAGGAATCTGGAGAATCTGACTATTACATTGCATCAAGTAGATTCATCAAGCCTAAATTCATATATAAAACGTTGAAAAGGGACACCAGATGAAGGAGATACAGTTAGTTTACCGTAGCACGCGTTTCGAGGGAAACTGTGTCGACGCCCAAATGGGCATAGGGGGATTTTAGGATTTGTGCTTATATAAGAGATGTTTGTAACCCTAGTTCATTTTATTCTTCATTCTTTTTTCATTCTATAGCCATCGCTCAACCTAAACTTAAAACTTCATTTTTTTTCTCATTTTTTTCAATTCTAAATCAAATTCCTTTAGATAAAATAGCAAATCAACTAGAGAAAAAAGGAGTCTAATCCAAATATTAGTAAGTTAAATAGAAGAAGAGAGATGTTAAATCAAATCAAAGAAGGAAATTTGAAGATTTCTATCAAAAATTAATCAAAGGCGGTGAAAAGAGGTGAGTGAGATTATCTACAAAATGGTTATGTTCTTATATATGCAATAGATTTCCTTTATGCATCTATTTAGGTTTTGAAATATGAGTTAAAAAATGATTTGAAGTTTTAAGTTAATAAATTACATGAATTAGATAAACTTGAAAAGGATAGACTATCACTTTGATTATAAAATTGATATAAATTGGAAGGAGGGTTAAACTGGATTAATTTGACAAATGTATGATTTATCCTAGGCTTTGTAGAAAGGATTGATAAAATAATTCTATAACCACTAGAGATTAATATAGTTTAATTTTGTGAATATATCAATCATAGTATAGTTTATATGATTGAAGTGTAATATTTACGTTGGAAGTGGAATAAAATCGAACCGAATGAATTTATAACCTTTAGGACGTACTATATGATGTTGGTAAGTATGCATAAACAATATAATAAAATGAATTCTACATCGTATTCGAAGGCTGGAAATAAGATAGGATGAAATAACGACAAAAATGGCTAAAATGACAAAGTTTGGAGCATTGGAACGCATGCTACAAGGAAGGAGTCCATTTGGGAAATTTTCGATCAGCTGGTGAAAAGGCAGAAAAGTGACAGCGAAGTTCGAGTCGACTGGAAACAACGTTCCAATCGTTTGAAAAATCAGGTTGGTGCCTGCTAAAAGCATCCACTCGACTGAAAAATGTTCTAGCCAACTGGTGATATTTTCCAATCGATTGGAAACCTACATGAAGCCAAGTTGAACTGGACCTGGTGCAGGCCAAGTTGGGATGTTTTGGGAACTTATCTTGCTTAGTTGACGTTCTGAAGTTCACGCAACGTTATATGTTGTATAACATGATATTTAATGCTGGCGTGCGATTGTATCGTAGTTAGTTTCTCTTATAGTTACTGTTAGAGCCATAGTTGCATCTTTTAGTAGCTGAAACTTCATGGGAATGTCGATATCCATAGTAGTAGGTTATACATTGTTCGTATGAGGACTTGATTGGTTGTTCGGTCCTTTATGTTATCAGTTGAATAATATGGAGTGTAGGACGCATTTACCATCGACATTTTACACCCGATGCTTCGAGTTCGATAGGCAGTTTACCATCGAGGTTGTATACTCGGTGTGTGCCTTACGCGACTTATCATTGGGATTGTTTACTGAATATATAGCTAGGCAATTTACCATTGAGATTTTTTACTCAATGTATAGTTAGGGAGTTTGCTACTGAGATTGTTTATTCGGTGTAGGGTCAAGCAGTGTGTCACCAAAATTATATGCTTAATGCATTATATTATATAATTGGTTTACCATCGAGACCGTATACTCGATGTGGTGTTAGACTTAACTAGTTTTAGGATATCCAACCTTCGAATGAAAATCCTTGCGGGCTATTATTGGATTTTAGGTGTATTGTAGGTTGTTACTCTATATTTTGTAAGTTGGCTAATTTGTTAGATATAAGTATACACAAACAAATAAACATCATTAGGTTGTGCAGATTATAAATGATGATTTATCTACATATTAGCATCATGCCACTGGTGATACATCTTACTCACCAGACTATGATTCACACCCTCCATTTTTCCATCTTTATACCTACTCACAGGATAACAGGATAGTATGGTGGTATGACAAGGAGTAAGATACGTAAAGGAGATGACAATGCACTTTGGAATCATTTTGCCTATAGTCATTCCATATCTATCTTATTATCGTTGTTAGTCGGTTATCTATTATATTTTCGATTGGATACTATCAATACTTTGTTAGTTGTTTCTTATATTGATCGTAGTTGTTTTTAAACAGAGATACCTTGGTTATTTTAATTACGTATATTTTGTTATTTCCACTATGAGGTCTGAAAGTGTAGAATATTTTAATATGTACTATTGAACCATCAAAAATCTCAACGATCCGCACTTCTTGACATGACTCGAATTCGAACGCCGCTTCTAGAAGTTGAGCTTGTGTTCGAAAGTGCAGATTGTTACGATAATTCTTCTGTTTACTTATTTAGTTCAATCAATCAAAACAAAACCACTTATTCTTTTACCCCGTCAAATAAATATGCATGTTCATTTGAAGTTGATGAATGTGCAAGATATGGAAATTTGTTGAGCATGAAATCAATTTCTTCTGCCGTCCTAGAAGTAAACCGTATCTCCAAATATTTTACCATGCATCCCAATAAACCAACATAATCAAAATATTGCTCATCTTACCATTCATTATCCCACAATTTATAAAAATCCAAAGTAATACATTAAAAATAGTTAGAAATATTTTAAATAGTACGTAAAGAAGTGGAGTTTATTTTCCGAGGTATATAGTTCTATAGTGGTGATATGTAAAGCAATATTATAATTGCTCTCCTTTATAACTTCTCTAGATAAATATTTAGGAATTTTTTTACCAAAGAGCTAACAACACGGTGTGTATATCACTAAGTTTGCTCTAGTTGTGTGATAAGAAACCAATGAGCACTGGCATGTATAACTGTCAGCTTTGATTACCCCCTCCCTTTTACCTTTAAACCGATCTAAGCCAGTAACCGGTTAAGCATCTTCATTTATTCTAATTTCTTTTGAAATGTAATGAAACTATAAACCAGACTAGGTGATAACATAACTCAAAAGGAAATTAAGCTCTAAGTTGCACAAATATAGATTATTGTGATAGTTTGTCGTTGTTTTTGTATGTCTATGATCTGTCTTTGAAGAAATGCATACCTTCAAAAATCGTGTACTCTGCAAACGAATTGTACAAATAGCAAAATTTTGCTTAGACGGCAACTACAGTGCATCACAACTCAAGAGCAATCTTCAACAGTAAAAGGAATCGAGTACAATTGCTGATATTCCATCAGAAATTTCTTCAAACCACGTTGGCACGTCGGCAGCAACAACTGAATAATCAACTGTAGCCACTCGAAAGATCCTATTGGAGATGCTCAAGTAGCCATTACGTGCAGCACCAAGCAACTTATAAGCGCAAGAACGAACATATAAATGCTACGAGGAAAAAAAAAATAACAAAATCTTGAAACACATGCATGAAATTACATCAAATAACTTATATTATGTACTGCAATTGCAAAGAAGTCGCTCAGTGAGCTGTAACGAAAATTACAGACAGCATTGGAAGAGAGAACACAAATAGCCACATATCCACATTATTTACGGTGCATAACATCCAAATGTGACGTAAAGAAGACAAAACCTTACAAGAAAGAAGACAGACGGATACAGCGAACAGGCAGTTGGAGTCACTTAGATGGTTTAGACTGAGCAGCAACAGTCATGGATCGTAATCGAGCGGCGATTTGAGTAAAGGATGGCCGGTGTTGTGGGTCAGGCGCCCAGCAATGTTCCATTAGCCTTCGCCATTCCACATCGCATGATGATGGGACATGCGGCCTTAATGTGTTGTTCACTATACCTCCTGCATTTTAACGACACATTTGTTAGTATTTGCAATAATACACAATGTGCTTCCTCTTTAGACTCATGTTGAAATCGATATGAGTCTGAATTGGTATTCTCCATGATAAAAAATGTCACTGTTATAACATAAAAGAGGACCTCTCAATAACATGGGCAGCGGCTGAAGGCATGGTATATCTGATTAATCTTATAAGACTTAGAATCTGATTGAGCAATTAGACATTTGTATCAAGTAGACTTGAAGCTTACAGAGAAACTCTCAGGAAATACATGCACCAAACTGGGTCGCCGATGCACATGCACATGCATGTACACGCCCACCGACCAAATCTCTCAAAATAGACTCAATCCTCGCTTCGACAGAGTGCAAACATAAACTTGAGTATGCGAGTGCGCGCACACGTGACGATGCAGATATGAGCTTCGCTACTAAATCTTGAAAAATGTACGCGAGTGCACGCACACGTGATCTTGAAGAATGTAGGTTTACCCCTAGTACAAGGTTGGGTGGATCAAAGAGTATATATACCTGTCAACCCTTCATGAATCTTCGTATTCCTAATGGATACATTACCCTATATACCTCGGTTGGGGTTTTTTTATAACATCAAGAAATTTTGGATTGAGCTAAATTTTGATATACATTTGTTTTGTTATGAAGAGCAATTCAACAAAATTTTGAATCATTTCGAAACACTTCTACTTCCTTCAAAATCACATTTGATGATGGTCTAACAAAGAGACTGAATTTGATGGAGGTCTAAGAAAGAGAACAATATATGCGTGTGAAAGCGCATGGTTCAATGGCATCTTAGAATGTAGCTTCTCATTTTCTCCTAAATCTGATGTATTGGATTGATTTAATCAACAATTACTGATCACATGACAATAAGTAATGATGTAATCAACATTGATAATAACCATTAATTGCATTCTCCCAACAGAATCGACTACGGTGCAAATGAGATGTTAGATTAAAGTACGTTATTGAATATATGATATGTAGAGAGCTATCATCCAGATTTTACAAGTAAAAAAGCAAAGTCAAATGTTGGATAACTTTTTTCCGTAGACAAATGAAGTGATAGGCTAAAACCATCAAAACTCAACCATCTTCATCCTTGTTATCTAGTTATTAAACAATTCACACAATTGTTTAAACTATATAGGCAATTATTGAATTTAGTGTTTAGACTTCAAAGCAACAATACTGGCAAACAGGGAATGGTGGAGACTGCTCCTTAATTCGTGGCTTGGTGTTTAGGGTGTATTGCATGCCAATAACCACAAAACCTGATCCATTTCTCGTATATCTGGGAATAAGGTATAAGAATTACAGAGTATCACTCCACAATTTCAGGTTTAGAGTCAATGGTTCTTTGCAAGTGAATAATTGCAAAACTGGTACATATAACACAAATGGAATACCATTTATAGGTATGAGCGAAAACATTTTATAGTTCAGCCTTTTAGCTTGATTCGTGACTGGCATAATTATATCAATCTAAAAAGGTCTCTGATTAATTGAGAACTAAAGCATGCATACCTATAATAGCACCATAATGCATGTTGGCATAAGGTTCTTCACCAGTAAGAATTTCCCACATGACTATGCCAAAGGAAAATACATCCACCTGCAGAAACGTGTAATTTAATACATGCAGAAGGGAACTTGAGCAAAATTTCTACAATAAATAGCATTATGTGTTAAAGTTTGTTATAGTATTATGTGTAATAAGTCAACACATGTGTCCTATTCATGTGTTAGAGGTGGGGTTGTGGCCATCTTAGTGGCTTGAGTTTAGGGATTAGTGGGTCTTTGTTTGTCTGTTTAATAGTCTGTATTTTCTTGTTTTCTTTTAAGCAAAGCAATAACAATGTAGTCTTTCAATGGTTTTACGTTTAATCTCTCTTCTCTCTGAATCAAATTCTAACATGGTATCAGAGCTAGGTGAGAGAGAGAGGGTAAAGAGAGATCCAGAGGGCTGAGAAAACAAGTGAGCGAGAGTTCAAAGAAGAAGAAAAATCCTAATATAATTCTATCTTCCTCAAGTTCCTCTAGATGCTTGCGTCCTCAATTAGATCTGCTCCTCGGGTTCCTTTGGGTGATTGCGTCCTCGATTAGATCTAAAGTGTTGTCATGCTAAAGTTATCATTGAGTGGCTTGACAAGAACTGGTTTTGGTGTTTGATGAAGCACTTATGATGCTCGATAGTTGTATTCTTGTTTGTTGAAGTTGATGGATTGGTTGAGTTTTGAATACTTTGATGTCGTCGCTTCAGATCTGACACTGCCGATAAATCTACCGCTTCTGGTCTACACTAACATCGACTTGGCCTTGAGTTGCTCATGCTTCATTTCAGATCTGTAATCATGTCGCTAATGTAAGTGGTTGCTGGATATGCTTAACGAGAACCGAAGCCAACCTAGATGATGCGTCTGGCCACATCAAGATCTGAGATGAGATAAGGATGTGTCGATGTGTATATAAAGTCATGGTGAGAGAAGTTCGACGTTGAACGTCAATGATCTGGAGTTGTGTCACTTGGATTAGTTCGCGATCTGGGATGATGCTCGTTGTCGATTCGAATTGCCCAAGATAAAGCCGTTTGGTAGCTTGCCATTGTACAGAGATGAACTGCCATGTTTGGATTTACTCGTATCATTGCCTGCAACTACACTACCTTTGTGTTAATATTGATTATCTTTGCCTGAAACAAGGCTTGCTTGTGTCCAATTGCTATGCTTGTAACGGTGAGTGAATTTTCACCTTGTCCCCTATGCCTGCAGTAGTATGCTAAGAGTGAAGTACCATATCTGAAACTAGTTTCCCCATCATGCTTTATGCGTTTACCAAGACCAAAATTTGAGATTCATTTTGCTGCAACTTGTTCGCTTTGTTGATCAATGTGGCTTTGTTACTCTAAGTTTAGTGATGGCCATGTGCAGTAAGTTGGAGAAAATTTAAATGGTGTAAGTTTGAGATAATCTTAGTTGTTCTTCGGCCTGTGAGGATCTACGAGGGGTTGGTTGGTTGTGCTGTCTATGAGCAGAGGTGATCGGGGCTTGGTTTGCTGGCAGAAATGGAGGCAGGCAGGTGCTTGTAGTGAGTTGTTTGTATGCAAGTGGTGTTGGAGAATGTAGTATGAAGCCAGTTGTAGGGATGAAACTGTGAAGTGTACAGGTTGTATTGACAGTGATTGAGGAAGAGTGCAGTGGAGTTTGAGTTGAAACACTGGCAGTTTGGATTGTTGGAGAATTTTACAGTTTGAAGTGTTCAATGTTGAAGTAGCAGGTTCGACAATATTGTGAAGGTGGAGTTTGATGTTGCAGTGGGATGAGTAGTGGAGTTATGTTGCTTTAGTTTGAATTGTTTGTGGATTCTCGCCAGTAAAGAGATTTGTTGGCGTGTGTTATGTTAGGAGCAGTTTTCGTGTTTTTGGAGTATGTTGTGGTCTATTAGCAAGATGTTGTATATTCGCATGAATATTTCAGTATGGTTCTAATTTTTTTCGATTAGGAGGTTGTGCAGTTGTTTAAGTAAGAGCTTGCAGTGAAGTGCTTCTGCGAGATTAATGTGGATATGAAGATGAAGACGACGAAAGGTAGAACGTCGCTTATGCGGTTGGACATTTGTGGAGTGCTCATGAACTGTTTGATGATATGCATAAGAGAGGATAGGCATGCCTACATGTGAAGTAGGCTGAGTGAGAAAACTTGGTTTTGTGTCATCCAACAAGTAAGTAAGAAGAGCTGCGGTTCTCACTTGTTGGGGAGATGACAGATGCAGCGGTATCAGGGAATGACCCGAATGGAGAGGCCAATGGATCTCAAGTGAAAAACCAAGAGTATTTGTTGATGGTTAAAGTACCGATCAACGTGAAACAGTTGAGCATGCCCAACCAGGTAGAAATGAAATTTGTAACCGAGTTCGCCTGTGCAAGACGATCAAGAAATGGAGAACCGTAGTTCATTCCTAAGTAAACTGAAGGTGAGACATATTCAGTTTAAGGGATGATGTTAAAGTTTGTTATAGTATTATGTGTAATAAGTCAACACATGTGTCCTATTCATGTGTTAGAGGTGGGGTTGTGGCCATCTTAGTGGCTTGAGTTTAGGGATTAGTGGGTCTTTGTTTGTCTGTTTAATAGTCTGTATTTTCTTGTTTTCTTTTAAGCAAAGCAATAACAATGTAGTCTTTCAATGGTTTTACGTTTAATTTCTCTTCTCTCTGAATCAAATTCTAACATTATGAAGAGCGGTAATACTAGGCTATGTTGCATAAAATTTCAAGTGCACAGAAAAAGGTAGAAATGTAATCATTGCATTCACGTTTAGAAACTATTCATGTCTCCCTCCATAGTTCCCTCAACATGGGTCCAAAAGTTATCAAGATTTTATCTAAAATCTCTAATTAAAAAAGGACATCACGACTTCACAAAGGACAAAAAGGCAAGATCAAAATACTATTCAAATCAGTGGGTGTCAGCAATTTATTTAATCAGACATACCGCCAACACACAATGTTATTCTTACCTTCTCAGATACTTTATTGCTGCCTCCATTAAGCAATTCTGGGGCCATCCATGGCAATGTTCCTCTCACACCACCTGAAACTAATGTATTTCGCTTGATCTTTGACAGGCCAAAATCACCCACCTAATTAGAAAAACGATAACATAATCGTTCAATTAATAATCAAATACAATACCCTCATGGTTCTGATACAACCATAACACCCATAGGCGAAATTCACCTTGCAAATAGGCCGTGATGAATCTTTAAGATTCACAAGCAAATTGTCACACTTTAAATCAAAATGCACAATATTCTTTGAATGCAAATATTCCATCCCAAAAGCTGCATCAGTCGCGATTATAAGTCGTTTACGACGATCGAGGTACCTGCAACCGTACTAAAATATAGCACTTGCGTATGAAAGGACGATAAAAGCAAAAGAAAAGATAGTATGGAGAGGACATACTTGTCTTTGCGCAATAGCACATGCCTCAAAGAACCATTAACCATGAACTCAGCAACAGTTGCCATTGTACCACCTGGTCCGTCTTTAACAACGCCATAAAAAGCAACAACATTTGGATGATGTAGCTTTGAGAGAATCTCAGCTTCACGCCAAAATTCATGGGTCTGGTGAAAGAATTATGTTATTAGCCACTTAATTGCAGAACCGTTGCATATAAATATGCCACAGACCATAAAGCATCTAACTTGGAACTAATTTGATAACAGAGAAGATCAGATGATATGCTGCAAGGTGTCATATTTTTATGCGTCTGGACCATACAGTGAAGAATAATAGTTGTATTACTCTTAGAGACAAATGTCATTCACAACCCATTGTAAAAGTCAAAGGTGAGCTATCAAAATGAAAAGCCTCTTTGGTTCATATGTAAAAATAATTTGACAAAGCAAAGCTTTCTAGTTCCATACAAAGGCGATTGCCTTGGGATTTTCGACATGAACGCATCTCTTAGTACACCAATATGTAGACAAATTATTGTTGACAATCTGGACACTAACAGCCCTAGCTGTAGTCCAATTTAAAACATTTAATTGAAACATAATGGTATGATTCTAGCTTTAAGTTATTACAATCGGTTCTCGGATCTGCAATTGATCGATATGGGATCAGGGGCGGAGATAGTAACAGGCTAGCTAGAGCAACTGCCCTACCTGAAAATTTTCAAACTCGTATAAGAAAAAAAAATGAATTTCATTATATTTGCCCCATCTGAAACTTTGGTCCCATCTGAAAGTAAAGTAAGAAAGACTCAAACCCATTCAGATGCTCAAACCCTACTGGAAACATAGCCCTAGCTCAAATCCTATGGTAGCTCTGCCACTGTATGAGATTTTATATTTTCCAACAATTGGTTGTTAGCAACTCCTTTACACCCACAAGTTGTCAGTTTATTCGCCATGTACTGATCGTAACCACATAAAATATGAAAGTATTATATTCAAAAACTGTTATAGAGCTTTTCACATTGGCACCTAAAATCAACATGACTTTCAAATAAGCCACAATGAAATCCTTTTATTTTTACACAAGCACCTCTATTCATAGAATTGATTAAACAGCTTCGTATATTTCTATAGACATGTTGCAGTTGACTTATTAAGTTTTTTTTGTTAATAAACCACTTTTACATATATAGACATGTTGCAGTTGAAATTAATATACACTATCCTTGCTTCTACAAACAGTAAATATGACAAATTGAAACAATGAAATTAATGAGTAAAACAAATAAAAGCACGCACCAGTCTCTCTTGTTCAGATGATCTTCCTGTAAAACAACTCTTCTTTATCCGCTTGATTGCCACATCACTACCTCTCCACTTACCATGATATACGGTTCCAAATGTGCCAGAACCCAATTCTCTGAGCTCCTCGAGATCTGCATTTTTTATGATCTGCAAACACAAAATTTGATTTGTAGTTGTCAAACACATCAATGTGATTACACGGATATATCTTCTAATAACAAAACTTTATACAACACGCTTTCCTAACTAGCATTCATCTTTTCTAACTAGCATTCGTCTTCTAGAAAGAAGTTAATAATTTGCAAAACTTAAACAGGAGGAATTGAATGATTAAGATCGCAGCTAATATCATAAAAACTTGAAGACTTAAAGACATGCGAACCAATAAGCCAGTAAATGAAGTGGTTCAAAGTTTTGAAATAATCCAACTATATTTTTGTGTGTGTGAGAGAGAGCTTGGACCCTTTATTTAGCACCATTGTTTTGCCCGCTCATATTGAAATATTTGGTCCATGTGACAGGATCCAAAACGAAACTGTGTATTAATATAATTGCTACTTAGATCATATGCGCAAAAAATTGACTTGTTGAACCTTCTAACCCCTTTCAAAATTACATTTCCAACCATTGTTTACTATATTTGTATCGGATGGTTTATATTGGTTTATGGTTTAGACGGAGTTAGAAGTTTTGAAATAATCTTACATTTTTATGTGGATGATCTAAATAGCAAATTGACAAATATTTACAAAATTCAATTTTGTTTGAAACATTTTGGTAAAAAAGACGTAGAATGGGTTGCGTGGCTACATCCTACATAGGAGAGAGGCTATGAATCCTTTATCAACATTACACACACTAGTATATAACCCGTGTGTTGCATATGGCAAGATTGTAAAAATATAATACTTAAATTTTAGATATGTTGTTAAAATATATAATTTGTTATTTAATGTAGATTAAGATGAATGAATTTTAAATTTGAAATATCATATTTGTTTTATTGCATAATCATTCTAATATAATTTATATATTTGAATAAAAATAAATATTGTCATCTTCGTCAATATAAACATGGTATATATTGAGTTTGTTTTTTTAAAAAAAATTAGATGAAAGTTATTTTTTAGAATTTAACATTTTGTAAGCAAATTAATCGATATATTGATGGTACTTATTTACCAAATTTAAATTTTGGTATTTATATTTTATTTTGATAGATATTTATTTATAAAAAGTTTAAATTTGATATTTAATATACTCACCGGATAAATGATGTATAAATTGAATTTCATATATTTCTTGAGAATTGATGAACATTTTTAAAATTGATAGTGCATTAGAAATGGATTAATATATTTTATGAAACACTATATTAACAAATATCACGATATTCTTCTAAAATAAATGCATTATATAATCAACTGAAAATTTACTCTGTCGTGGTTAGAGAAATGGAAAGCAGAAATAACTCTTGGAGTCTGAGAAGTCAAACTATTATTTTAATATTGTACAGAAAATCAACTTTATTTTAATTTTGTTAAGAAAATATTTTAAAATTGGTTGGTTCTATTCTCACACTGTTTTCCTTCATTCACACCCTGCTACTTTATCAGTTTTCAAATGTTCTAAAATTGCCCCTATCTTCAAACCATAACAGAGATCACGTTTAAGAAAAACAGTTACGAAAACAAGCTTCAACGGAGCTAGGTTCATGTAGAAACCTCACTCGGACTGAGCGAGGTTCGTGTAATAACCTCGCTCGGACCGAGCGAGGTTCGTGTAATAACCTAGTTCGGACCGAGCGAGGTTCATGAAAAAACCACGTTATACTGAACGTGGAACGTGGTTTATGAAAGTGAGGGCATTTTCGGAATTAACTGTGAGAGGGGGCCGAAAGGGAAAAAGTGAGATGTAACAATTATTTTTAACTAATGGGGTGTGTGAGAGGAGGAAAGCAGGATGAGAATAGAACTAGGCTTTAAATTTTAAATCGTTAGTTCATACTTTAATAAAATAAAATTTGACATAACTTTAATACAGTATTCAAATATTTATCTAAAAATATGAGATGAAATATTAATTTGCTGTTTTTATTAGTATTAAAAAAACAAATTATGTAAATCAAAATATGATAAAAAGTAAAATGTAGATAAGCACATGTTTCTACTTTTTATTATTCAATATAAAGAGAATGGCTCTTACTATGAAAAAGTATGAACAAATGTAAATTATAGTGTGGATAAAATAACAAATGTAAATTATAGTGTGGATAAAATAACTAATGTGAAAACTTTTAACTTGAGGTGCTTCAATGTAAAATAGATGGAGAGTAGAAGACAAATGAACATAACTATGGTTTAATATTATTAAATAAATTCTCACACACACACATATATGGAGAAGGATATGCTACACCTCAAATCTCCATGATCTCAACCACATGTTCCGATTTAAATAATCATATTTTTTCACTCATGTCACTTATATGATTATTTAAATCAAAACATGTGGTTGAAATCAAGGGGATTTGAGGTGTAGCAAGAATGAAATGTAGCCGATCCTAGCCATGTATATGTATGTATATATCTATATCTATATGTATGTATATACACATATGTATGTATGTATATATACATATAGTTTGTAATAGAATAGCAACTTTTGAAATGAAAAGAATTATATGCATTTGCCAACGGTGTTGGCATAGTGGTTGGCAGTTCAAACTGCTAGATAACGTCACGAGTTCGATCCCAGAGATTGACACTTATTGATATTAATGAACCATGTTAAAAAAAAAGAATTGCATGCATTTTAATGTAAATAGTAAGAGAATTAAGAAGTTGCTTTTTAACAATTGTAAACAGTGTTAATTAATTAATGATATTTTACTGTTAATAAATATGTGTGAGTTGTTAGAGATTAATTCTAAAATTGATGTGAGAGTCGGAAATTCTTCTGTTTTACTATTATTTAATAAACATGTGTGTGTGGTGCATACGCACGCATGCGCGTGCAGACGCGCGCACGCACATACACATACACGAAGGTGGAATCTAGTGCACGAGGCTTCCACACGATAGCGGGCTCTGTGAAGGTCAATAATGTACGCAGTTTTTCCTTCACATTGCGAAGAGGGTGTTTCTAGACTCGAACCTGGACGCTCAGATCACCATGCGGGTGACACTTATTGATATTTAATAACCTGGACGCTCCACCTCACATTCACATACACACATACATATAATTTCAATGCAATATAAGAGAAAGGGAAATGATACTATTGATCTATTATTTAAGTTTTTACCTGCAAGTCGGTGAAATCTATATCGCTCAAAGAAGCATCAATAATTGGATTATCTTGCTCACCAATTGTCAATTTTGGCTCCTACAATAATCAACAAATCAGCACATTAATAATTGCAAACACCACTTCAGACTCATTACAAATAAATACCTCATAAGCTATGTCAGCTGTCGGTAAATTTTCTGTGATTTCCGGAAAAGGATTATTTACCACCAAACCATCACCATCTTTTTCAGCTACATTAGCAGTAGCTTGTGGTGGCACATAACTGGCATCCTCTGCAATATTACCTATTAGTTCTCTTTTCGTATCTTCACCAAATTTAATTGGTGGATTTTCATTCCCATGTACAGCAAAATTATAACCTATGTGATCCTGATCTATAAGTGACACATCTTGCTTGAACTCGCCTTGGGCTAAACCTCTAAAATAAGACCACCTTTGTGGCTCGTGATTCTGTATATTCACACTTATTCCAGCATTATCTTTTTGACTGATCGTGGTATCATTAGAATCTTGCATAATTCTAGCTTGCGTAAATATATCAGAGAGCATATCAAGTGGAAATCGATCACTTATGTCAATAATAATATCCTTTTTCTCTTGTTTTGGAAGAGTTATTTCAACTTTAGGAACAGAAGCAGAAGCCATCTCCTCCCAGTCAATATCAGGTAAAAGTGAAGCATCATTTTCATGATTCTTCTCCATTTCAGTCACTTCTGTTCTATCAGAATCTGTTTTATTCTTTTGAGTGATCGTGCTAGCCAACTCTTTATACTTTTCAAATTGTTGTAGACCACCCTCAATTGTTGCGCTACTATTACTAGGAAGTGGTGGCTTTGCAGCTGAAGACTTAATAGCAGCATGTGAAATAACATTTCCATCAAGTAAAGGATCAGCTACTTCAACTAAAGATTCTTGAGCGGTACCTGCTTGTGATTGAAGTATTAGATACTGTGATGCAATAGAATCATCAGATTTTGACAAACGATTCATAGCCTCAGTTTGCTCTCGAGGTGCTCTCTCTGAACAGAAAACTCTTGTAGATTGTGGTGGTGGGTCGTATTCCGGAAATGATGCATATTGATCATCTTCATTATATTCAGAATCTTTATCGGAGTATTTCTTATCACTGATTACTGATGATGCTAGAACATCTTGTTTTGATTCTGGATCTTCATTGAAGTCGTTATCCAAAGTCTTAATGTCTTCATGTTCAATATTTTGATGAGATGAGTTATCAATTTTTACTCCTTGATTATCAATAACAGTGTCATGTTTATATGAATCATTAGTTGGTAATGGTTCAAGTGTGTACTGAGAACTATAGTCATAATCAGATGGCCTGGACAAAGGAACTGAAATTCTACTATTTACATTTTGAGAAACATCAACAGGAAAAGTATGAGAGTATGTATAAGGGTTTCCTTCTACATAATGTGTAGACTGAATTTGATACGCACTACTAGTCAAACTTGTTTGTGATGTTGTAGAAGCAACAGTAGCAGGTGCATAATTGCTGCCAATGTCAACACTGAGATTGAGCAGCTGATCCATGTCACTAGCTGAAACACTTACCACACCATATTCGCTTGACGTTTTTCTTGTTCCTGGCTCTATTCCATTTACTGCGACCACATACTGAATTTCAGAGTCCCCGTCCATGCTGCCTAATCCATATTGTGTATCATCAAAATCACTTGAAGAGAACAGAAACATTCTAAGCTTTTGCGATCTCTCACTGTTTTCAAGAAAACTACACTCTTCAATCATATTCTGCAGATCTTCATCGCAAGATACGGAAACTAATGCATCAAGATCCTCTCCTGGTAATTGATACTTTATAGTATGAGGTTTATTACCATATACTGCCAGTGTTTTCTGCAAGAGTTCTTGCCATAATATATCTTTGCTTATACGTATTATTCTTGTATCGCCCCCTACATATCTTAGCTTCCCATCACTTGGTCTGGGTATAAATTTTCCATCAAAACTGCATAGAACTTTGATTTTCTTTGTTGACGTGTCAGAAGCTCCTGAAGAATAGCCATATGATATCCCAGATGATGCACGTGGTGCAGACTTAGAAGCATGATCCATATTTTCTATTTCATACGTATTCATTTCCTTAAAATGAGCATGCAATTTGTCTCCAGTTAATGAAGCTAAAGAACCAGTTTCAGAGGCGGTGTGTGAAACTCCTAACATATCCCTGAAATCTGAGTAACCAGGTGTGCTATTTGGCTGGTCAGTAGAGGGATTTGATGGCTTTTGGGATACTGCCCTCTCTCTCATGAATTCTAGTGCAAATTCCTCGCCAGTTTGAATTGAGAAATTAACTGGCCTAATACTCTTTGCTGTTGCAGTGTCGAGAGGCCTAGTATGAATGTTGGGAATAGTAGGTGGAATCTGCATGGGATTTGGATTTGAAGGGCCAAGCATTTCTTTTCTATTATCCATGAAATTAATCTTCTATTTTTTGGAAATTTTCAATTATTTCACAGGCTTTTAATGTACATCTTTTTCTATTTTGGTCTTATAGTTGATTGAACTATGCACCATAACATCATTCCATGACTTGGCTATATACTCACAAACCTTTTCTCTTTTGGTACATTAAAAAAAAAAATTAAGCAGCAGAACGAGCGGCGACGGAGAGTAACATGAGAACAAGAAAGAACTCACTGAACAATCTTTACAAAGAAGACCAGTTCTTCTAAAGCATTGACTTTGACGATCAACTGCATCAATAACATTATTGCATTTCATCAGGTAAACAAAATACCTCAGAACTTTTATCAATCTAGAAGAAATTGATGTTTTGAACACAACAAAGAACCAATTTTAAATTCAAGAAATTCAATTGCTTCTTTTTCTAATGTAAATACGGTACTAATGCTAGGATAACAATTTCAATATTAGCTATGTGTCTCACAACAATAATTTAATTGTATATAAGAAAAAAAATGTAAATAACCTAGAAATTTGAAAGATCAGAGATGGTTTTATCAATGATTAACGCTTGATTTAAGAAAACTAAAGATGTTTCTGATGAAATAGTATGCATTGCATGCTTGTAAGTATTTCTTCACACTTGTTCAATTATAACTAGTGTTATTTCATGATGCTTAACTGGATATAGTATGATTGGAATGTGGCAAATCATAAATAACAAATAGAAGAATAGTGGAAATTAGCCACAAGGGCCTCTTTAACAAGTGGAATTAGTTTCTAGAATACACAACTGAAATAATTACTTTCAATGACAAAACGTAAAATAATTAGTTTCTATGGCCTAAAAACCTATAAAATTATGTCCTTGAAAGTAATCGGACTGCTGACTTTGTCCTTGAAAGTAATTATTCTACTGACTTTGGCCTTGAAAATAATTTCTTTGAATATGTGTCCTAGAAACTAATTGAACTGCAAAGTTTGTCCTTCTGGTGAAATGCCCCTAACAAATATTTTATTTATTTATTGGATTAACAGCTCGTCATTTTTCGGTTCTTTTGGAATAACATATCATATAATACATTCATATTAGTAATTAACACCTTCTTTTGTGTGTGCGGGCGGGAATATAGGGGGGGGGGGCGGGGGGGATGCTATGATTTGAATATGTGTATATTTTAACTTTTCCATTGTTCATTTTTTTATCAATTTTACATGCAAATTAAGTTTTTTATAAAAGTATCACAAAAGCATGGATGATGGAGTGGTAGCAGGTTTTATATGTGTGTTGTTGGATGAATAATGTTTACCACTAAACTTCCAAACAAGTGTCTACAACTGCACTTTATAAAGCATAAGTGAACGAAGCATCACAAAAAGATGCCACTATGTTTTCTAAAAGTTACCCTCGTTGATTTCGGAAGACAAGAAGAAGTTAAGTAAGAAAAATTACAGGATTCAAGATCTTGGTTTAGCTCCGACCAGCAAGAAGCATCGAGTG
This sequence comes from Allium fistulosum, assembly GCA_030737815.1. Classification (NCBI taxonomy): domain Eukaryota; kingdom Viridiplantae; phylum Streptophyta; class Magnoliopsida; order Asparagales; family Amaryllidaceae; genus Allium; species Allium fistulosum. Next base: position 1,138,986,826 of record CM060904.1, read on the forward strand.
TTGAAAAAAAAGTCGCTTATTGTTCTTACTAAAAATAAATGCTTTCTTATATATAGATGCTATGATATGTATGTGTGCGCATGTGTGTACTTCAACATTTCCATTGCTTAATGTAGATGCAAATCAAGCTTTTATAAAAGAATATCACAAAGGGATGGATGATAGTCATAGCAGGCTTTATATGTTGTGCTGCTAAGATGCTTTAAAGAATATCACAATGATGATGTTAGGGGCGCTTACGTAAACTTATACTAAAAATGTTGAGTCATATTTGATAATTACAAAAGTTAAATTGCATTAAAGCACATTAACACCACATATATAAAGCCTTTTATCACTCTATCATCAACTCCTTTATGATAGTCTTTTATAAAAGCTTGATTGCATCTAAATTTGATCTAAACTGAGCAATGGAAATGTTAAAATACACGCACATGTACAAAGCATAGCATCTATATACAAGACGGTATTTATTATTAACAAGAACGTGGTATATGCTCTGTTATTTCAATGTAGGAAACAATGTCTAACTTCGACTGAGTCGTGTACAACGTCACTCTCTTGAAGACGTTTCGGCGATCTGCTGTGTAGCGCAAAGTAGTTCGGATCAATCGCCGCCGCCTCTGGGATAAAACAGCCTCTCAAGTTTGGTGGTATCGATTCGTTTGCACGTACGAAACGATTCTATTTTGCACTCAAAATTATTGCTCTGATTTAAGAAAAAAGGATTCGAAAAACTGTTGTTCTTTTTGTTTCGTCTTCTAATCAGTTAAAAAGACGGAATAGCCAAAAGAACGTTACTGGATAGGGGACGTGGTCTCGAAAAACGGATCTGAGAAGATAACGGGTCAAAATAATGAACGTTGTAACGTTCTCTAATACGGTCTGATTTGACCGTTCCAGCCCGGTCAAAACGGTTAAACAAATTTGTAGCAAAAATATAAGTGTTACACCACTACAAGCCCGAACCCGAGCCCGGGTCGAGTCGGTCGGTCGGTCGCGCGCGCGTGTGGTGGTCAAGCATGGTCTCCCTCCTCACAAAAGAGCATCATTGGGTGCCCAAAGGGCCCAACTTAGCTTCAAAGAATCAAGTATACTTGATTCTTTCATATAGTCCTACAATGTGGGACTATTCACATATAGGAGCCATCTATTCACTTAGTCAAATTTTAATAATTCACATATTTGAAAACATTTCCAACAATCCCCCACTTGAATTTTTAAAACAATTTTCGAGCAATTTCGGAAAAACCATAAGATTGTGCATAAACGAAGGTGTCTTTCGACTTGAACCTTTGCATAGTGGATAAGATTCAGTTTTTATTAGAGTGACACGTAGTCTTGAACTCTATTCCTGACATCCGACCACACACAATCTTTCTAGAATGCAATCAAGTAAGCTCGTGCATTTATGGTCATGCACGTCGATCTTAGTTTAGTGAATGCTCTAGGAGTTTTGCCCAAAACTCCATGGGAAACGGCCAAATTTCCACATTCACACAGGTGAGTCTATCAAGAGTACTCCTGAAGGTAGGTACTCCACTCCAAATGGAGTATAGATCTCATTAAGAGTTTCTATTAACTCAACCTCTAATCACTTCAGAAATATATGCTTCTATATATATGAAAAATAGCATATTCAACTCATATCACTACACAACTTGTTCTTATCCATTGAATCTAGTTCTTGGGATCTCCAGTCATCAGGTCGGGTTACCATTGTGCGTGACTCAACAATCTAAGGGCAATAGTCCCATTTTTCTAGAAGTTGTAAAGACTTTCTCTCTGGCCAGTCCTTTCGTCAAAGGATCTGCCAAATTCTCCTCACTGCATATGTGATCCACTCTAACAGCTCCTGAAGAGAGTAGCTCTCTAACAGTGTTGTGCTTACGACGTATCTGTCGTCTCTTACCATTATAATAACGGTTCTGTACTTTTGCAATAGCCGCGGTACTATCGCAATGGATCAACACAGCTGGTATCGGTTTTTCTCATAAGGGAATCTCAGCTAGCAGATTTCTTAAATACTCTGCTTCTTCACTAGCTGTAGCTAGTGCTATCATCTCAGACTCCATAGTAGACTGAGCCAAAATAGTCTGTTTCTTGGATTTCCAAGAAATAGCTCCTCCAGCAATGCTAAATATATAGCCACTGGTTGCTTTTGAATCATCAGATAAAGTATTCCAGTCTGCGTCGGTGTAACCTTCAAGGACAGCTGGAAACTTTTCATAATGTAACCCTAGGTTCATGGTTCGTTTTAGGTATCTCATGACCCTCTCAATAGCATGCCAATGCTCTATACCAGGTCTACTAGTAAACCTGCATAATAATCCCACGACATAGGCAATGTCGGGTCTAGTACAATCAGTGGCATACCTAAGGCTGCCAATGATGCTCGCATAATCAGACTGTCTTACACCTTCACCAGTGTTCTTGAATAGCTTTACACTCGGATCATATGGTGTACATGCAGGTTTACAGTCAAAGTAATTGTATTTCTTTAAGATCTTCTCAATATAATGAGATTGATCCAAAGAAAGTCCCTTATCAGACCTAGTAATCTTAATACCAAGGATTACACTTGCTTCACCTAGATCTTTCATATCAAAATTGGCACTTAACAAAGATTTAACAGAGTTTATGGCATGAATGTTTGATCCAAAAATAAGTAGATCATCTACATACAAACATATTATAGTGCAAATGTCATTTTCAGATTTATAATAAATGCATTTGTCACTTTCATTAACTTGAAACCATTAGAGATTATTAAGTTATCAAATTTTTCATGTCATTGTTTAGGTGCTTGTTTTAAACCATATAATGATTTATCTAATTTGCAAACTTTATGTTCTTGACCATGAATTACAAAACCTTCTGGTTGGTCCATATAAATTTCCTCTTCTAATTCATCATTTAAAAAAGCAGTTTTAACATCCATTTGGTGTATAATTAAATTATAAATAGATGCTAATGAAATTAGTACTCGAATGGATGTGATTCTAGTTACAGGTGAAAAAGTATCAAAAAAGTCTACATTTTCTCTTTGCCTAAATCCTTTAGCTACCAAACGGGCTTTATATTTATCAACTGTGCCATCAGGTTTTAGTTTCTTTTTAAGTACTCATTTACAGCCTATAGACTTACAACCAGGTGGTAAATCTACTAAGTGCCAAGTCTTATTGGATTCCAAGGAATCCATCTCATCATTTATAGCCTCTTGCCAAAAATCGGCATCTAAAGAAGATAAGGCTTCTTGGAGGTTTGTGGGATCCTCCTCTATAGTAAAAGTGCAAAAATCCGAGCCAAAGTCTTTATCAACTCTTGCTCTTTTACTTCTTCTAGGTTCGATTTCAGAAGGTTCATTAAATTCTGTTCCAATAGGCACGGTGTTATTTGACGTGCCCCCACTATTCCTTAATTTAAAAGGAAACTTAGTTTCATAAAAATCAGCATCATTTGATTCTACTATATTATGTGTATTCAGGTTATAAAATCTATATGCTTTGCTATTAACAGCATAGCCAATAAATACACATTCATATGCTCTACTTGCTAATTTTATTCTCTTAGGGTCAGGTATACGAACATATGCCAAACATCCCCAAGTTCTAAAGTAAGATACATTTGGTTTATAATTTCTTAAAATTTCAAAAGGTGAAATCTTGCTTTTTGATTTAGGGATTCTATTCAATACATAGCATATAGTCAATAAAATATCCCCCCACCAATGTTTTGCTGCACCCGAATTTAATAAAATAGCTACAACTAATTCGGTAAAGGTCCTATTCTTTCTTTCAGCTTTACCGTTCATTTCAGGTGAATAAGGTGCAGTTCTCTCATGAATTATACCATTCAATTTATAAAAATCAAGAAATGGACTAGACTCATATTCTGTTCCTCTATCACTACGAAGTCTCTTAATTTTCTTATTAGATTGATTCTCGATTTCAGTTTTAAATAATTTAAACATCTCAAAAGCATCACTTTTATTTTTCATAAGATATACATAAGTGAAATCAGAGCCATCATCAATGAAAGTGATAAAGTAACGGTGTCCATGTCTAGTCAAAGTGTCATCAAGCTCACATATGTCAAGAATGAATTAAATCTAAGGGTTCAGAGTTTCTATCAACTGATTTATGGGGTTTCTTAGTGATTTTTGCTTGGCTACAGAATTCACACTTGTCAAAATCAGATTGTGACATTTTAGGAATCAAATCTAAAATGCTCATGTTATGAATAATACGTTTATTTACATGACATAATCTAGAGTGCCAAATATTAAAATCACATAACATATAAGCAGAACTGGTTACTTTATTAGATTCAACATTCAGTTTAAACATACCCTCACAAGCATAACCCTTCCCTACAAACATCCCCTTATAAGTCAAAGTGTACAAATCAGCCCCTATAACTTGAGTAAAACCAGCTTTATTAAGGAGAAAACCAGAAACCAGATTCTTTTTCATCTCTGGAGTATGCATCACATCTTTCAAGAGAACTGTCTTTCCAGAGGTAAAATTTAATTCCACATTTCCAATGCCAGCAACTATAGTGGTGTGAGAATCTCCCAACAACACTTTCTTATTATCAGCAGCCGTGTATGTACTGAACATAGCACGATCATAGCAGACATGGCGGGATGCACCAGTGTCTACCCACCAACCCTCTGATCCACCAACTAGGTGAATCTCAGAAATCATAGCCGTAAGAGGCTCCTCAGTCAGGTTAGCCTGCGGTGCAGGGCATGGTCTGTTCCTACACTTGCGTGCCATATGACCTGGTTTTCCACAGTTGTAACACAAAAACAACTGTCCAGAATCATTCTTTTGGGTCGGTTTTTGCTGTCCTTTTTGGGTACCTTGCGGATTCCAATTCTGTTTGTTGCGGTTCTGATTCTTAAAGTTTTTCGAATTCGGTTTCAGAACCGCGGGCTTGGAAATTTTAGTGTTGTTGTGGGTGACAACAAGCACTTCCTCTTTCTGGTCCTGCTTACGAGCCTCCTCCTCAATACAGAGGCGAGTTATCAAGCTCTCTAAGGAGAATTCCTTAGTCTTGTGTCTAAGCACATTCTTAAAGTCTTTCCAACCTGGGGGCAGTTTATCAATAATAACAGCAACTTGAAACTGTTCATCCAAACTCATACCTTCGGAGATGATCTCATGAGCGATTTTCTGAAGCTCATGATACTGCATCTCTACTGACCTGTCATCCGTCATCTGGTATTTCAGATAGCGACTGACTGCATATTTCTTCGCTCCAGCCTCTTCCGTATCATATTTCTTCTACAGCGCTTCCCAGATTTCTTTGGCTGACTTGTCTGAGTTGTAGTAGTCGTAGAGATCATCACTGAGGCCGTTTAGTATGAAGTTCCTGCACAGGTAGTCTTGTTCTGTCCAGTTCTGCAATTGGGTTGATTTTTCTGTCCAGGCTCGCATGCCATCTGTGTCAGCTTCATCTGGCATGTCCGGTTGCTGCGGTTTGTCAGTTGTCAGGGCGGCCACCACCTTTCTCATGGTCAGAAAAAACTCCATCTTCTGTCTCCAGCGTTTGAAGTGGAGGCCTTCGAATCTGAAAGGCGCGGCAGTGACCATCGGGACGTGGAAGAGGGAAGAGGGAGCAGCGGCATCTAGATCTGCAGCGGAAGTCATTGTTGTCGACGACGTCTTCAAATTGTAGGAAACAATGTCTAACTTCGGCTGAGTCGTGTACAACGTCACTCTCTTGAAGACGTTTCGGCGATCTGCTGTGTAGCGCAAAGCAGTTCGGATCAATCACCGCCGCCTCGGGATAAAACAGCCTCTCAAGTTTGGTGGTATCGATTTGTTTGCACGTACGAAACGATTCTATTTTGCACTCAAAATTATTGCTCTGATTTAAGAAAAAAGGATTCGAAAAACTATTGTTCTTTTTGTTTCGTCTTCTAATCAGTTAAGAAGACGGAATAGCCAAAAGAACGTTACTGGATGGGGGACGTGGTCTCGAAAACGGATCTGAGAAGATAACGGGTCAAAATAATGAACGTTGTAACGTTCTCTAATACGGTCTGATTTGACCGTTCCAGCCCGGTCAAAACGGTTAAACAAATTTGTAGCAAAAATATAAGTGTTACACCACTACAAGCCCGAACCCGAACCCGAACCCAAGCCCGGCCCGGGTCGAGTCGGTCGGTCGCGCACACGCGTGGTGGTCAAGCATGGTCTCCCTCCTCACAAAAGAGCATCATTGGGTGCCCAAAGGGCCCAACTTAGCTTCAAAGAATCAAGTATACTTGATTCTTTCATATAGTCCTACAATGTGGGACTATTCACATATAGGAGCCATCTATTCACTTAGTCAAATTTTAATAATTCACATATTTGAAAACATTTCCAAGTTCCAACAATCCCCCACTTGAATTTTTAAAACAATTTTCGAGCAATTTCGAAAAAACCATAAGATTGTTCGACTTGAACCTTTGCATAGTGGATAAGATTCAGTTTTTACTAGAGTGACACGTAATCTTGAACTCTATTCCTGACATCAGACCACACACAATCTTTCTAGAGTGCAATCAAGTAAGCTCGTGCATTTATGGTCATGCACGTCGATCCCAGTTTAGTGAATGCTCTAGGAGTTTTGCCCAAAACTCCATGGGAAACGGCCAAATTTCCACATTCACACAGGTGAGTCTATCAAGAGTACTCCTGAATGTAGGTACTCCACTCCAAATGGAGTATAGATCTCATTAAGAGTTTCTATTAACTCAACCTCTAATCACTTCAAGAATATATGCTTCTATATATATGAAAAATAGCATATTAAACTCATATCACTACACAACTTGTTCTTACCCATTGAACCTAGTTCTTGGGATCTCCAGTCATTAGGTCGGATTACCATTGTGCGTGACTCAACAATCTAAGGACAATAGTCTCATTTTTCTAGAAGTTGTAAAGACTTTCTCTCTGGCAAGTCCTTTCGTCAAAGGATCTGCCAAATTCTCCTCACTGCGTATGTGATCCACTCTAACAGCTCCTGAAGAGAGTAGCTCTCTAACAGTGCTGTGCTTACGACGTACCTGTCGTCTCTTACCATTATAATAACGGTTCTGTACTTTTGCAATAGCCGCGGTACTATCGCAATGGATCAACACAGCTGGTATCGGTTTTTCCCATAAGGGAATCTCAGCTAGCAGATTTCTTAAATACTCTGGTTCTTCACTAGCTGTAGCTAGTGCTATCATCTCAGACTCCATAGTAGACTGAGCCAAAATAGTCTGTTTCTTGGATTTTCAAGAAACAGCTCCTCCAGCAATGCTAAATATATAGCCACTGGTTACTTTTGAATCATCAGATAAAGTATTCCAGTCTGCGTCGGTGTAACCTTCAAGGACAGCTGGAAACTTTTCATAATGTAACCTTAGGTTCATGGTTCGTTTTAGGTATCTCATGACCCTCTCAATAGCATGTCAATGCTCTATACCAGGTCTACTAGTAAACCTGCATAATAATCCCACGACATAGGCAATGTCGGGTCTAGTACAATCAGTGGCATACCTAAGGCTGCCAATGATGCTCGCATAATCAGACTGTCTTACACCTTCACCAGTGTTCTTGAATAGCTTTACATTAGGATCATATGGTGTACATGCAGGTTTACAGTCAAAGTAATTGTATTTCTTTAAGATCTTCTCAATATAATGAGATTGATCCAAAGAAAGTCCCTTATCAGACCTAGTAATCTTAATACCAAGGATTATACTTGCTTCACCTAGATCTTTCATATCAAAATTGGCACTTAACAAAGATTTAACAGAGTTTATGGCATGAATGTTTGATCCAAAAATAAGTAGATTATCTACATACAAACATATTATAGTGCAAATGTCATTTTCAGATTTATAATAAATGCATTTGTCACTTTCATTAACTTTGAAACCATTAGAGATTATTAAGTTATCAAATTTTTCATACCATTGTTTAGGTGCTTGTTTTAAACCATATAATGATTTATCTAATTTGCAAACTTTATGTTCTTGATCATGAATTACAAAACCTTCCGGTTGGTCCATATAAATTTCCTCTTCTAATTCACCATTTAAAAAAGCAGTTTTAACATCCATTTGGTGTATAATTAAATTATGAATAGATGCTAATGAAATTAGTACTCGAATGGATGTGATTCTAGTTACAGGTGAAAAAGTATCAAAAAAGTCTACATTTTCTCTTTGCCTAAATCCTTTAGCTACCAAACGGGCTTTATATTTATCAACTGTGCCATCAGGTTTTAGTTTCTTTTTAAGTACTCATTTACAGCCTATAGACTTACAACCAGGTGGTAAATCTACTAAGTGCCAAGTCTTATTGGATTCCAAGGAATCCATCTCATCATTTATAGCCTCTTGCCAAAAATCGGCATCTAAAGAAGATAAGGCTTCTTGGAGGTTTGTGGGATCCTCCTCTATAGTAAAAGTGCAAAAATCCGAGCCAAAGTCTTTATCAACTCTTGCTCTTTTACTTCTTCTAGGTTCGATTTCAGAAGGTTCATTAAGTTCTGTTCCAATAGGCACGGTGTTATTTGACGTGCCCCCACTATTCCTTAATTTAAAAGGAAACTTAGTTTCATAAAAATCAGCATCATTTGATTCTACTATATTATGTGTATTCAGGTTATAAAATCTATATGCTTTGCTATTAACAGCATAGCCAATAAATACATATTCACATGCTCTACTTGCTAATTTTATTCTCTTAGGGTCAGGTATACGAACATATGCCAAACATCCCCAAGTTCTAAAGTAAGATACATTTGGTTTATAATTTCTTAAAATTTCAAAAGGTGAAATCTTGCTTTTTGATTTAGGGATTCTATTCAATACATAGCATACAGTCAATAAAATATCCCACCACCAATGTTTTGCTGCACCCGAATTTAATAAAATAGCTACAACTAATTCGGTAAAGGTCATATTCTTTCTTTCAGCTTTACCGTTCATTTCAGGTGAATAAGGTGCAGTTCTCTCATGAATTATACCATTCAATTTATAAAAATCAAGAAATGAACTAGACTCATATTCTGTTCCTCTATCACTACGAAGTCTCTTAATTTTCTTATTAGATTGATTCTCGATTTCAGTTTTAAATAATTTAAACATCTCAAAAGCATCACTTTTATTTTTCATAAGATATACATAAGTGAAATCAGAGCCATCTTCAATGAAAGTGATAAAGTAACAGTGTCCATGTCTAGTCAAAGTGCCATCAAGCTCACATATGTCAGAATGAATTAAATCTAAGGGTTCAGAGTTTCTATCAACTGATTTATGGGGTTTCTTAGTGATTTTTGCTTGGCTACAGAATTCACACTTATCAAAATCAGATTATGACATTTTAGGAATCAAATCTAAAATGCTCATGTTATGAATAATACGTTTATTTACATGACATAATCTAGAGTGCCAAATATTAAAATCACATAACATATAAGCAGAACTGGTTACTTTATTAGATTCAACATTCAGTTTAAACATACCCTCACAAGCATAACCCTTCCCTACAAACATCCCCTTATAAGTCAAAGTGTACAAATCAGCCCCTATAACTTGAGTAAAACCAGCCTTATTAAGGAGAAAACCAGAAACCAGATTCTTTCTCATCTCTGGAGTATGCATCACATCTTTCAAGAGAACTGTCTTTCCAGAGGTAAAATTTAATTCCACATTTCCAATGCCAGCAACTATAGTGGTGTGAGAATCTCCCAACAACACTTTCTTATCATCAGCAGCCGTGTATGTACTAAACATAGCACGATCATAGCAGACATGGCGGGATGCACCAATGTCTACCCACCAACCCTCTGATCCACCAATTAGGTGAATCTCAGAAATCATAGCCGTAAGAGGCTCCTCAGTCAGGTTAGCCTGCGGTGCAGGGCATGGTCTGTTCCTACACTTGCGTGCCATATGACCTGGTTTTTCACAGTTGTAACACAAAAACAACTGTCCAGAATCATTCTTTTGGGTCGGTTTTTGCTGTCCCTTTTGGTTCCCTTGCGGATTCCAATTCTGTTTGTTGCGGTTGCGGTTCTGATTCTTAAAGTTTTTCTGATTCGGTTTCAGAGGGCTTGGAAATTTTAGTGTTGTTGTGGGTGACAACAAGCACTTCCTCTTTCTGGTCCTGCTTACGAGCCTCCTCCTCAATACAGAGGCGAGTTATCAAGCTCTCTAAGGAGAATTCCTTAGTCTTGTGCCTAAGCACATTCTTAAAGTCTTTCCAACCTGGGGCAGTTTATCAATAATAACAGCAACTTGAAACTGTTCATCCAAACTCATACCTTCGGAGATGATCTCATGAGCGATTTTCTGAAGCTCATGAGACTGCATCTCTACTGACCTGTCATCCGTCATCTGGTATTTCAGGTAGCGACTGACTGCATATTTCTTCGCTCCAGCCTCTTCCGTATCATATTTCTTCTACAGCGCTTCCCAGATTTCTTTGGCTGACTTGTCTGAGTTGTAGTAGTCGTAGAGATCATCACTGAGGCCGTTTAGTATGAAGTTCCTGCACAGGTAGTCTTGTTCTGTCCAGTTCTGCAGTTGGGTTGATTTTTCTATCCAGGCTCACATGCCATCTGTGTCAGCTTTATCTGGCCTGTCCGGTAGCAGCGGTTTGTCAGTTGTCAGGGCGGCCACCACCTTTCTCATGGTCAGAAAAAACTCCATCTTCTGTCTCCAGCGTTTGAAGTGGAGGCCTTCGAATCTGAAAGGCGCGGCAGTGATCATCGGGACGTGGAAGAGGGAAGAGGGAGCAGCGGCATCTAGATCTGCAGCGGAAGTCATTATTGTCGGCGACGTCTTCAAATTGTAGGAAACAATGTCTAACTTCGGCTGAGTCGTGTACAACGTCACTCTCTTGAAGACGTTTCGGCGATCTGCTGTGTAGCGCAAAGCAGTTCGGATCAATCGCCGCCGCCTCTGGGATAAAACAGCCTCTCAAGTTTGGTGGTATCGATTCGTTTGCACGTACGAAACGATTCTATTTTGCACTCAAAATTATTGCTCTGATTTAAGAAAATAAGTGTTACACTACTACAAGCCCGAACCCGGGTCGAGTCGGTCGGTCGCGCGCGCGCGCGTGGTGGTCAAGCATGGTCTCCCTCCTCACAAAAGAGCATCATTGGGTGCCCAAAGGGCCCAACTTAGCTTCAAAGAATCAAGTATAAATACTTGATTCTTTCATATAGTCCTACAATGTGGGACTATTCACATATAGGAGCCATCTATTCACTTAGTCAAATTTTAATAATTCACATATTTGAAAACATTTCCAACATTTCAACAAACTAAAAAATGAGGTGTTAATTCTAAAAAAAACATAAATAATTGTTATTTATGCTTCGCCACACTCCAATCATATTATATACAGTTAAGCATCTGTAAACAGCACTAGTTAATATTGAATAAGTGAGAAGAAAATTTACATTAATGTGGTGCATACTATTTCATCAGAAACGTCTTTATTTTTCTTAAAGCGAGTGTTGAGCGTTGATAATACCATCTCTATTCATTCAAGTTTGAGATTAATTTTATCTTACGTTAACTTTAGAAAGTGAAGAGCGACAAAGGAAACTATTTGTGTTTAGCATACCAAAACTAAATTAAAGTTGTACTGCTAAGTTACTAACAAGCGGTAGAAGATGTTCTTTTCTGTACAGTTGAAAATGCAAAAGGAAAATCAATCTAATAATGTTTTCCCTAAACTTCCAGATGTGCTGTCAAGTGTCTACAACTGCACTTCAGAATGCATACGATATCAAGCATCACAAAAAGATGTCATTGTGTTTTAAAAATCAAACCATAGTTGATTTTGGAAGATAATAAAAAAGGTTAAAAGGGAAATATATCAGGATGAGAGTCTTGGTGAATTGAGAAGACTACCCTTGTGATGAGTCAATCAGACACGGTTAGCTAAGTAATCCAATGGAAAATGAAGCTAATGTGGTATAAGATCTACATCAGAGTAACCACTAGCTCATTTAAGAACCATACTAAGCTCAATCATATGAAAAATACCTCCATATATCTAAACAATAATAAACCTTAACACAAGATATCAAAATCGCTCTTAATACCAAATAAAAGGTAACAACTATAAAAAGCAATTTTTTATCCAAGCTCAGCTAAGTTAAGATCTACAATTAAAGTCCCGAAGTCAACAGACTGCAACTAAAAAAATGCCCACCTTAAAAATCCAGAGAAAAGCAGCAGGAAAAAGAAGCTTTCCTCTAGAGCAATCAGGTCGCTAGAGTTTGAGATGGAACGACATGATTAATGACGTAATTTTGTGCGAAGGACAAAGGGAAAAAGAAATTGAGGGAAGCAGATGAAATGCGACCTTAATTTCTTATTTGCGCAAGAGCAGATATTTTGAGTCGGAAACAAGTCAGACCTGAGACTTCTCACAATATACAAAGCAATCAACTTGCCACGGTATTGCGTAGTTTATTACTCTTATGCCATCGATACTGTGTTGAATCTTGAAGCAGTTGAACTATACAGCTGGACGCACGGGTCGGAACTTTACTTTGAAATTACAGATATTTTGGATGCAAAAGACCGCAAAGAGCATAAATTTGCTTATGCCGTGGGCACATAGCCCCTCTTTTTTTATGGACAAAATTATAATATTAAAACAGCCCTTAAAAACAACAGCCAGATAAATTTAATTTTAGTAAATTAATCATAGATCATTTGGCTCACATCCTTATTAAGTTTTAAAATATAGAAAACATCATTTCCAAAACAAAGTTATAAATTACATCCATATTTTTGAATACAGCTAATTAATTTTTAAAACTACCATTATGCTTTCTCAAAACAAAATTCAAAACCCTCCAAAATCATATTATCGACATTTCATTCAAAGCATACCATAATCTTCATCGAACGAAATTAAAAGATAGAAGGTGAATTCGAAACAAATTGAATTGAAGAAGATGAAATCAATTAAAACGGTAAAATCGAAGGTAATCGAATAGTTTTCTTCTTGATATTGGATTTTTCTTCAATTATAATTGATCGATTTGTTTTAAGGGTTTATAGATAGCTCATTTCACAGTATTCGCACATATATATGATATTATTTACAAATTTATGTATGCAAGCAAGAATCTGAAAAATTGCCACATAATATCCAAAAAAGGAATAATTGCAGAATATTCTGCAATTAAACAAAATAATTGAAGAAGTAATAGCAATTATTTGGAAAATTCAATGCATGCAAGCAAGGCCGTGGAACATTGAACATAATTCCAAAAAAAATATGAATAATTGCAGTATAATCAACAATTAATCAAAATAATTGAAGAAATAACAGAAAGTAGATGGAAAATTGAATGCATGCAAGCAAGTATCTGGAAAATTGCAAACATATTTCCGAAAATAAAAATAATTGCAGAATAATTTGCAATTAATAAAAATAGTTGAAGAAATGAAAGCAACCATCTAAAAAATTGAATGCATGCAAGCACTTATCTGCAAAATTGCAACATATTTCCCAAAAAAAATTGAATAATTGCAAAATAGTCTGTAATTAATAAAAATTACTAAAGAAATAACAGCAATTATGTAAAATATTGAATGTATGTAAACAATTATCTGGAAAATTACAGCACATTTCCAAAAATATGAATAACTGCAGAATTGTATGTAGTTAAATAAAATAACTGAAGAAATAACAGCAATTATCTAGAAAATTGAATGCATGCAAACAATTATCTGGAAAATTGCAGACTTATTTCTAAAAAAAAATAACTTACTTTGCCATTAATCAAAATAATAGAAAAAATAACAACATATATTCTGAATAATTTATGAGAAAAATAGATAAACTCTTTATAATTGAAGTGAAATGATATTATTGGAATATTTGCAGACATATAAGCAATTTATGTAACTAAATACATTTTAAAGGCATTTATAATTGTAAATAACAAAGTAAAAATTTTAAGTTCAATTATGAAGATTGAATTCATGTTTCTCTACAATTATTTATAATAATTGCATACATTTACTAATAATAAAGAGAATTCATTGAACAGATTTACTCGGTGTCTTTTGGAAATTCCAAATATACCCTTTTACATCTCATAAGTGTAGGATCTAGATTAACCCTAGAGGGGAGGTGAATAGGGTTATAGCAAATTTTAACGAATTAAAAGCGGAAGCAAACAGCAGATAAATAGATATGCAGAAAAGTAAATCACATACAAAATTTACCCAGCTTCGGCAACCCCTGCCTACTGCTGCATTCCCAGATTTCTATTAGGATTAAACAGTATCCCGCTTACAAACACTCCTACAGACTCGCACACCCTGCTCCGCCTATAGAGCTTTGTAAACTCGCACACCCTACTCACTGAACTAACCCTAACTAGACAACCTGACAACACCTAAACCCTAGGTGGTGATTAACCCTGACTGGACTTTGAAAATACAAACTGAAAAAACAAAATACAGATTAAACCCAGGACAAAATATAGATTGACAATTTAAACAATTTTGCCCTCAAATAAAACTCAATTTAAACTAACCCCAATTTATAATAGCTAAGCCCTAATTAAATTAAAACCCTAATTAAAAACACGACCGTCCCTTTTTCTTATTTCACCCGATCTCCTTCATTTCTCTCTGGAAAATAAAAATGGTGGCGACGATGTATTCTTCGATTTCTCTGTCAAAATTAGGGCTTGAGGGTTTTGTAGTTCGATCGAAGCTCTGTACTGCTTGATAGTATTAGACGCTCTTCTTCGCTTGCTCCTTGGGGCTTTCGAGATTTAGATTCTTTGGCGAATACGACTTCGTCGGTTCTCTGTAGCTCTGGCTTGTGGTTTTCTTTGTCGATTTGGAGCTTCGTCTCTGAAATTGGTATGTTTCTTTTTCTAATAATACTTGTACTTGGTTCGTGATTGTCAGTGATGATTGTTTGGGTTTCTATTTTGTTCTGAATCACCACACCTGTCGATGATGATTTGGGTCTCTTTATATAGGAGTCTGATTTGATCAACGTGATTCCCACGTTGCTGATTCTTTCATGTTTTATGCTTTGGTATTTTTGGGAATGTACGTTGTTCACACGGTATTGATTTTACAACGTTCGATTCTTTGAATTGATACAGTCGAACCTTTTCTTTGAATTTATTTTATATCTGGAACTTTCCTAATTATAAATTCTGACCTTTTCAACTTGATCACGGCTTTGACAATTTCACTGTGGATCACGACTTTGACTTTTTCACTGTTGATCGCGACTTTGACTTCACTGCTGTATATATGTAATCTGTTGTAGACGTCCCTTGTGTACTTCAACTCTGGCCATTTTTATGTTCCTTCCTGAGCACTTTTCGACCTTCGGTTTGACACTACTTCATGTATATTTGTTGCTTCCCTGTGCATTCTTTAATTTCTTTGAGTTGCAGTGCTTCATCACACTTGATTGATGTTCATTACAGTTGTATTGATGATGCTCTGATTTGGTTTATACTGTTTTTGTTCTGTTAGTTCTTTGCCTCTGCGTACCCAAACATCTCTGTAGAATTGTATTGCTTGTTTACTTGTCTGGTTACACTTGATGATACTGTTACTTGTAGCTTTTATAGTTGTGCACTTCATTGTTTCACTGTGTTCATCCTGTAGTTGATGACACTGGTTGCTTGTGTATACTTGTATTGGTATTCTGGTTCATGCATTTTTCTTGACCTGCTGTAGTTGTTCATATGCCAGTTAGCTTGCCATATTGATCTCTGTTTCACCTATGCTGCATGCTGTTTGTTGTACATATATGTGATCAGTTGCCTTCATTCCAGTCTGGTTCATTTGGACTTGAAACACTTCATATGTGTGCATGCTTGCTGTAGTAACTTGTAGTTGTATACCATTTGAACTGTGTGTAGACAGTTGTCAATTCTGGTCATTTCCAGTTGCTTGAACATTTGTAGTTTGATGTGCAGACATGAGTTGCTCATTGAAGTATTCATAACTTGTTTGCCTGTTCATGGTGATGTTGACACTGATGCACTGTGTACTTTTGACCATTTGTCTTCATTGAGACTGCTGCATCAGTTTACTTGTACATGCATTTGTCTTGTTGCAGTTACACTTCATTCGATCACTGTTGCATTTTGATCATCTGTAGTTGTTATTCACTTTCCACTTTGATTCTGGTGACATGTTGTTCATATGTACACTTTGATTTTGAATTTCACTGTGTACATGCACAGTACATTGTTGCAGTGATCATTGAATTTTGTTCGAGGCTATTTGCACTTGTGTTGAATCTGATATTGATTTGACCTTGTGCACTCGAGTTGGCGAGGCAGTGCACACGTGTGTACTGCAGCCACTCGTAATCACCTGTCCCTGATATGAATACTGATATGCACAGATATTACACAATCAAAGATGATGACGTTTAACCCATATATCTTAGACAGCTTTAAAAACAAATTCTATATTTTTGCAAATTAAATTTATTTCTTTTCAGATTACTGCTGTAGATTGTTAATTATACAGGTACACAGGAGACAAGACAAATACTGGAGCTGGACAATGCAGATTCAGAAAAACAACTGAGTGTATGAGTGATGTAGTGAGGAAATCATTGTAACAATAATTGTATGAGTGAGAGTGAGCTGTAAATATGAAATCAGTGTACTGTAAACATTGTACTGAATAAAATATTATATTGAATAAAATTACTGTTTGAATTTGTTAAATTCTGTGCAATAGCATTATTATTCAATATTTATATTTATTTCTGTATGTGTAAAATAACATCTGTAAATGTGTAAAATAAAATCTGCAAACACATCTATAATTTGATATATATATTTTTTGTTATCATCAAACACTAAACACACATCAAACAATCTCCCCCTTTTGATGATGACAAACATATATTAAAGATTTTGAAATTCCAGTAGATGTGTTTAAACATGAGATATTTAGCTCCCCCTACATGTATGCTCCCCCTACATGAATACTCCCCCTACAACTGAGACCACTCCCTATTTAGAAGATTTAGAAAATTACAGACGAACAAAAGAACTATAGAAAATAACTAACAACATTTAACAAATTTGGTGTAGTATTCCAAAAATACTTATTTTCTTATCAAAATCTCTTCCTTCTCCCCCTTTTGTTATCATCAAAAGACTGACAAAAAATAATGAAACAGTAGGGGAAAACAAATGGAAAAAACAAGGAAAAACCATAATATATCATAACAAGATAACAATTTCCACATTTTAGAGAATGGATCGATGATTTGGTTTTTTATAATGAGAAGAGAGATGTTTTAATCTATTATAATTTAATTTTTTTTTTAAACTTTGACATTTAAGCACAAAAGAAATAAGCATTTACTAACCACTCATAACCATAAGGACTTTTAAATGGGATTAACAGTTACCCATTAGTTATCAAGCTCCATCCATGCATAACCATAAGGACTTTTAAATGAGAATGGAGTGTTGATAACCTCACATGATCCATCCATGCATAACCATAAGGACTTTTAAATGAGAATGGATGCATGTGAAATATTTTTTAAATTTTTTCTTTATTTTCCTTTTTAATTTAAAAAGCAATTTCACTCTTCTCATTTTTCAAAACCATTATGAATAGTAGAAAGATGGTAGAAATAGAAATGGTCGTGGAATAAGTTACCAAATTAATCATATTATGAAATTTCATAAACCAAACGTATTTCCACTACTGAATACCATATTCGAATCAATCTTTGAATGATATCCAAAACAGGTTTGAATTCTAGAAAATGAAGTTGAAAATAAATATTCAAGAATATTTCAACCAAAAATTGAAAAATGATTAGTCAATTTCCATAATCCCCAAATCCAAACGTAATCTGGAAAATCTGTCTTCGGGGAGGGGTTTTGTGAAAATATCAGCAAGTTTATTCTCAGTTGAAATGAATTCAATGCAAATGTTTTTCCTAGCAATGTGATTTCTAAGAAAGTGGTGTCTCACATCAATGTGTTTCGTGCGTGAATGATGAACAGGATTATTAGACAAGTCTATTGCACTATTACTATCACATTTTAATGGGACTAGTTTAAAAACTAAGCCAAAATCAGAAAGAGTTTGAAAACGTGCACACAAACACACAGAAAACATAATATCGGGTCTAGAAGTAGTAAGATAGAGAAGTGAACCGATTATCCCTCGATTAAGTTCAATTTTGCATCTCTCAAATCCAACTTTCATTATTAAGAACAGAATCAGATTCAATTTCAGAAACAAACTACTGTGACAACAAAACGCACACAAACTTTTATCAAATGAAGAGCAAGTGTGTATACCTTCCGTAGGATCACAGTTAAAATATCATGATTATCTCAAAAGCAATTTGTAGTTTTTATCAGTAAAGTTTCAACAGTTTCAACAATTTCTAAAAATACCTTTTAGAGCATGAGCAATCAGTAATCAATCATAGTTTGACCAAACAGATTAAGTTCAAGAAGAAGAAGATTGGTTTAAAAATCAGAATTAACATTATCAATCATAACTGGCTGATTTAGTTCAGATTATGGTGCAGATTCTTACCGTTTATCTATCGTTTGAAATACAACTACCTGTTTTACATGTACGATAATCTTTCGTTGTTTGCTCATAGTGAATCTGTCACCTTTACACTAGGCTAAGGAACGTTGATTTGACGCCCGTTGTGTATTTGGAACAGCCAGAATCCAGATAACACTAATGTTGTTCCTTAGCCTGCCACCACACCTACACGGTTAAAGATGTATGTGACCTATTTGTTTTTATAGGTCCATGGTTGTTAGTGGCAGAATAATTGTAAATACACAATCCCTTTGGAACCCAAACTTGTTTTGTCCTTTCATTCTTGTTCCAATAGATATGAAATTTGTTTGTAGAATTTTTAGGAACCCAAACTTTTATAAATTTCGTGTTCTTGTTCCTATGACTACAATTTTCAACATGATGTCCAATTATTTCACATTCAGTAAAGATACCCTTACCTTTTGCACTATTATCAACTTGTGTTTTCCCAAAGCCTAGTCCTTTTCTATTATTAGCAAACAATTGATTTCCCAACAACATATTGAATGATTTTTCTCTTCTAGAAAAGTTATTCAGTGATTTCTCAAGATCTTGGACTTTGGTTTTCAGTGTTGAGTTTTCAGACACAAGTGAGGTGCATCTATTTATAAAATCCTTTTTCCTAGTCTCAATGGTTTCCTTTAGATTCAAGTTTTCTTTCTCAAGATCCTCAAAATTATTCTTCAATTTTGATAATTCTGAATCTAAAATTTTACAGTTTTTACATTCTAGGTTTTGAATTTTTTCAAGTTCAGATTCTAACCTAAAATTTTCATGAACAAGTTTTTTTCTATCAGATTTTAGTTTTTCATTTTTAGAATCAAGAGCTTCAACAGTTTTAGTAAGATCGAGGCACAAATAAACAAGATCTTTATAAGAATAGTTTTTTACCTCATTATATTCCTTTGAGCTTGCTTCTGAATCTGATTTTGATTCCTTTGAGCTTGCTTATGAATCTGATCTTGCCGTAAGACACAAGTTAGCCTCCTCTGAGCTATCAGTCGAAACTTCCTCTCCTTCCTCATCATCCCAAGTTGCTGCGAAGGCCTTTTTCTTCTTTTTCTTTTCCTCGATGTTTTTGAGAAGTGGACAATTTTGTTTGAAGTGGCCAGGCTTATTGCAGTTATAGCAGGTTAATTCGTTTTCAGAGTTGTCAGAGTCTTTTGACCTATTACCACTTGATTTCTTCTTGCGTGGCTTGAATTTCGACCATCTTCTAAGATTATTGACAGCCATTGCAAGCACTTCAATTGGATCTTCTTCTTCTTCATCGCTCTCTTCTCTGCTCTTTAAGGCAATTGTCTTCTTCTTTGGTTCGGAATTGATGCGTTCCTCTTTGGCTTTTAACTCAAGCCATACGTCATCAGATTTCCGATCAAATCCTCCATGCTCAGTTTACTCAAATCTTTTGATTCTTGTATTGCCGTGACTTTTGCCTCAAAGTTCATTGGTAAGATTCGTAGAATCTTCCTCACTAGCTCTACTTCAGAGAATACCTTTCCAAGCGCTCTAGCATTGTACACCAAGGTTGAGAAGCGTCCAAACATATCCTTTATGCTCTCGCCTTTGTCCATCACAAAGTTCTCGTATTCATTGCTGAACAGGGCTAGACGAGACTCCTTGACTTGAGAAGTTCCTTCGTGTGTTACCTCCAAAGTATGCCAAATTTCCTGTGCTGTTTTACAATGAGAAATTCTATTAAATTCAGTTTTATCAAGAGCACAGATCAAAGCATTTATAGCTTCAGCATTTGTAGTTTTTAATTTCTTATTGTTAGCATCCCACCTCTCCTTTGGTTTAGGAATCTCAGTATCACCTACAATTATAGTGGGAGTTTTATAGCCAGATTCAATAATATCCCAAACATCGTAATCAACAGAACTAAGATAAATACTCATCCTAACCTTCCAGTAAGCATAATCATTTCCATTAAACATTGGTGGCCTAACAATAGATTGCCCCTCAGAAAAAGCATTATTTGATAGATTCATGACTCTAGAGTTAAAAAAAAATTACCTCGCTCTGATACCACTTGTAGGATCTAGATTAACCCTAGAGGGGGGGTGAATAGGGTTATAGCAAATTTTAACGAATTAAAAGAGGAAGCAAACAGCAGATAAATAGATATGCAGAAAAGTAAATCACACACAAAATTTACCCAGCTTCGACAACCCTTGCCTACTACTGCATTCCCAGATTTCTACTAGGATTAAACAGTATCCCGCTTACAAACACTCCTACAGACTCGCACACCCTGCTCCGCCTATAGAGCTTTGTAAACTCGCACACCCTGCTCACTGAACTAACCCTAACTAGACAATCTGACAACACCTAAACCCTCAGTGGTGATTAACCCTGACTGGACTTTGAAAATACAAACTGAAAAAACAAAATACAGATTAAACCCAGGACAAAATATAGATTGACAATTTAAACAATTTTTCCCTCAAATAAAACTCAATTTAAACTAACCCCAATTTATAATAGCTAAGCCCTAATTAAATTAAAACCCTAATTAAAAACACGACCGTCCCTTTTTCTTATTTCACCCGATCTCCTTCATTTCTCTCTGGAAAATAAAAATGGTGGCGACGATGTATTCTTCGATTTCTCTGTCAAAATTAGGGCTTGAGGGTTTTATAGTTCGATCGAAGCTCTGTACTGTTTGATAGTATTAGACGCTCTTCTTCGCTTGCTCCTTGGGGCTTTCGAGATTTAGATTCTTTGGCGAATACGACTTCGTCGGTTCTCTGTAGCTCTGGCTTGTGGTTTTCTTTGTCGATTTGGAGCTTCGGCTCTGAAATTGGTATGTTTCTTTTTCTAATAATACTTGTACTTGGTTCGTGATTGTCAGTGATGATTGTTTGGGTTTCTATTTTGTTCTGAATCACCACACCTGTCGATGATGATTTGGGTCTCTTTATATAGGAGTCTGATTTGATCAACGTGATTCCCACGTTGCTGATTCTTTCCTGTTTTATGCTTTGGTATTTTTGGGAATGTACGTTGTTCACACGGTATTGATTTTACAACGTTCGATTCTTTGAATTGATACAGTCGAACCTTTTCTTTGAATTTATTTTATATCTGGAACTTTCCTAATTATAAATTCTGACCTTTTCAACTTGATCACGGCTTTGACAATTTCACTGTGGATCACGACTTTGACTTTTTCACTGTTGATCGCGACTTTGACTTCACTGCTGTATATATGTAATCTGTTGTAGACGTCCCTTGTGTACTTCAACTCTGGCCATTTTTATGTTCCTTCCTGAGCACTTTTCGACCTTCGGTTTGACACTACTTCATGTATATTTGTTGCTTCCCTGTGCATTCTTTAATTTCTTTGAGTTGCAGTGCTTCATCACACTTGATTGATGTTCATTACAGTTGTATTGATGATTCTCTGATTTGGTTTATACTGTTTTTGTTCTGTTAGTTCTTTGCCTCTGCGTACCCAAACATCTCTGTAGAATTGTATTGCTTGTTTACTTGTCTGGTTACACTTGATGATACTGTTACTTGTAGCTTTTATAGTTGTGCACTTCATTGTTTTACTGTGTTCATCCTGTAGTTGATGACACTGGTTGCTTGTGTATACTTGTATTGGTATTCTGGTTCATGCATTTTTCTTGACCTGCTGTAGTTGTTCATATGCCAGTTAGCTTGCCATATTGATCTCTGTTTCACCTATGCTGCATGCTGTTTGTTGTACATATATGTGATCAGTTGCCTTCATTCCAGTCTGGTTCATTTGGACTTGAAACACTTCATATGTGTGCATGCTTGATGTAGTAACTTGTAGTTGTATACCATTTGAACTGTGTGTAGACAGTTGTCAATTCTGGTCATTTCCAGTTGCTTGAACATTTGTAGTTTGATGTGCAGACATGAGTTGCTCATTGAAGTATTCATAACTTGTTTGCCTGTTCATGGTGATGTTGACACTGATGCACTGTGTACTTTTGACCATTTGTCTTCATTGAGACTGCTGCATCAGTTTACTTGTACATGCATTTGTCTTGTTGCAGTTACACTTCATTCGATCACTGTTGCATTTTGATCATCTGTAGTTGTTATTCACTTTCCACTTTGATTCTGGTGACATGTTGTTCATATGTACACTTTGATTTTGAATTTCACTGTGTACATGCACAGTACATTGTTGCAGTGATCATTGAATTTTGTTCGAGGCTATTTGCACTTGTGTTGAATCTGATATTGATTTGACCTTGTGCACTCGAGTTGGCGAGGCAGTGCACACGTGTGTACTGCAGCCACTCGTAATCACCTGTCCCTGATATGAATACTGATATGCACAGATATTACACAATCAAAGATGATGACGTTTAACCCATATATCTTAGACAGCTTTAAAAACAAATTCTATATTTTTGCAAATTAAATTTATTTCTTTTCAGATTACTGCTGTAGATTGTTAATTATACAGGTACACAGGAGACAAGACAAATACTGGAGCTGGACAATGCAGATTCAGAAAAACAACTGAGTGTATGAGTGATGTAGTGAGGAAATCATTGTAACAATAATTGTATGAGTGAGAGTGAGCTGTAAATATGAAATCAGTGTACTGTAAACATTGTACTGAATAAAATATTATATTGAATAAAATTACTGTTTGAATTTGTTAAATTCTGTGCAATAGCATTATTATTCAATATTTATATTTATTTCTGTATGTGTAAAATAACATCTGTAAATGTGTAAAATAAAATCTGCAAACACATCTATAATTTGATATATATATTTTTTGTTATCATCAAACACTAAACACACATCAAACAATAAGGAAATAGTATTCAAATATAGTTATATAACCTATTAATTTCTAAGTACAACTGTTAGTCACCATGGAGAACTACAGTGTGCGTTCACATGATGAAGTATCGCAGTATACCATATTGTCCGTAATTTAGGTAGGAGTTCATCGGTCGAATTTTTGCCTGATTCCGAGTTAGTATGAAGAAGTTATAGCAGTCTGAACAAAAAAAATAGCGGCTTCTGCACTAGGTGGAGTTCAAATATGGGGAAGTGGTAGCCTACTATTTTCTAAGTACAACTGTTAGTCCCCATGGAGAACTACAGTGTGCATTCACAAGATGAAGTATTTGAGTGTTTCATATTGTCTGTAATTTAGTTGGAGTTAATCGGTCGAAGTCTCACTGGATTCCGAATTAGTATGAAGAAGTTATTGCAGTGTGGACAAAAAAAATAGCGGCTTCTGCACTTTGTGGAGTTCAAATATGAGGATGTGGTAGCCTGTTATTTTCTAAGTACAACTATTAGTCTCCATGGAGAACTACAGTGTGCGTTCACAAGATGAAGTATCCGAGTGTTCCATAGTGTCCGTAATTTTGGTGGAAGTTAATCGGTCGAAGTCTCGCTGGATTCCAAATTAGTATGAAGAAGTTATTGCAGTCCGAACAAAAAAAATAACGGCTTATGCACTAGGCGGAGTTCAAATATGGGAATGTGGTAGCCTGTTATTTTCTAAGTACAACTGTCAGTCCTCATGGAGAACTATAGTGCGCATTCACAAGATGAAGTATCAGAGTGTTCCATATTATCCGTAATTTAGATGGAAGTTAACCGATCGAAGTCTCACCGGATTCTGAATTAGTATGAAAAAGTTATTGCAATCTGAACAAAAAAAAACGGCTTCTGCACTAGGCGGAGTTCAAATATGGGGATGTGGTAGCATATTATTTTCTAAGTAAATTTTCAGTCCCCATGGAGAACTACAGTGTGCGTTCACAAGATGAAGTATCCGAGTGTACCATTTTGTCTGTAATTTAGGTGGGAGTTCATCGGTCGAAGTTTTGCCTGATTCCAAGTTAGTATGAAGAATTTATTGCAGTCTGAAGAAAAAAGCGGTTTCTGCCTAGGCGGAGTTCAAATATGAGGATGTAGCCTGTTATTTTCTAGGTACAACTATTAGTCACCAAGGAGAACTACAGTGAGCGTTGAAGTGGGGATATAGCCTGTTATTTTCTAAGTACAACTGTTAGTCACCATGGAGAACAATGGTGTGCGTTCACAAGACGAAGTATTTGATTTGTACCGTATTATCCGTAATTTAGGTGGGAGTTCATCGGTCGAAGTATCGCCTAATTCCGAGTTAGTATGAAGAAGTTATTGCAGTCTGAACAAAAAAAAAGCGGCTTCAGTACTAGTTGGAGTTCAAATATGGGATTTGGTAGCCTGTTATTTTCTAAGTACAACTATCAGTCCTCATGGAGAACTACAGTGTGCGTTCATAAGATGAAGTATCCGAGTGTTCCATATTGTCCGTAATTTAGGTGGGATTTAATCGATCGAAGTCTCGCCGGATTTCGAGTTAGTATGAAGAAAATATTGCAGTCTGAACAAAAAAAATAGCGGCTTCTACACTAGGCGGAGTTCAAATATATGTGATACGATGTTAATTTCTAAGTAAACTGTCAGTCCCCTTTGAGAACTACAGTGTGTGTTCACAAGATGAAGTATCCAAGTGTACCATATTATTCGTAATTTAGATGGGAGTTCATCGGTCGATGTTTTGCCTGATTCCGAGTTAGTATGAAGAAGTTATTACAGTCTGAACAAAAAAATAACTGCTTCTGCACTTGGCGGAGTTCAAATATGGGTGGTAGCCTGTTATTTTCTAAATACAATGTCAGTCCCCATGGATAACTACAGTGTGCGTTCACAAGATGAAGTTTCCAAGTGTTCCATATTGTTCGTAATTTAGGTGGGATTTAATCGGTCGAAGTCTCACCGAATTACGAATTAGTATGAAGAAGTTATTGCAGTCTGAACAAAAAATAGCGGCTTCTACACTAGACGGAGTTCAAATATGGGGATGTGGTAGCCTGTTATTTTCAAAGTACAACTGTCAGCCCCCATGGAGAAGTACAGTGTGCGTTCACTAGATGAAGTATCTGAGTGTTCCATATTGTCTGTAATTTTGGTGGGAGTTAATCGGTCGAAGTCTCGCCGGATTTCAAATTAGTATGAAGAAGTTATTGCAGTCTAAACAAAAAATATAACGGCTTCTGCACTAGGCGGAGTTCAAATATGGGGATGTGATAGCCTGTTATTTTCTAAGTACAACAGTCAATCCCCATGGAGAACTACAGTGTGCGTTCAGAAGATGAAGTATCCGAGTGATCCATATTGTCCGTAATTTAGATGGAAGTTAATCGATCGAAGTCTCGTCGGATTCTGAATTAGTATGAAGAAGTTATTGCAGTCTGAACAAAAAAAATAGCGGCTTCTTCAATAGGCAAAGTTCAAATATGAGGATGTGGTAGCATGTTATTTTCGAAGTAAACAGTCAGTCCCTATGGAGAACAACAGTGTGCGTTCATAAGATGAAGTATCTAAGTGTACCGTTTTGTCCATAATTTAGGTGGGAGTTCATCGGTCGAAGTTTTATTTGATTCTGAGTTAGTATGAAGAAGTTATTGCAGTCTGAAGAAAAAAAAGCGGCTTCTGCCTAGGCGGAGTTCAAATATGAGGATGCAGCCTGTTATTTTCTAAGTACAACTATTAGTCATCATGGAGAACTACAATGAGCATTGAAGTGGGAATATAGCCTGTTATTTTCTAAGTACAATTGTTAGTCACCATGGAGAACTACAGTGTGTGTGCACAAGATGAAGTATCTGACTGTAACGTATAGTCGATAATTTAGGTGGGAGTTCATCGGTTGAAGTATCGCCTAATTCCGAGTTTGTATTAAGAAGTTATTGCAGTTTGAACAAAAAAATAGCAGCTTTTGCACTATGCGGAGTTCAAATATGGGAATGTGGTAGCCTGTTATTTTCTAAGTACAACTGTCAGTCTCCATGGAGAACTATAGTGTGTGTTCACAAGATGAAGTATCCGAGTGTTCCATATTGTCTGTAATTTAGGTGGGAGTTAATCGGTTGAAGTCGTGCCGGATTCCGAATTAGAATGAAGAAGTTATTGCAATCTGAATTAAAAAAAATAGCGGCTTCTGCACTAGGCGGAGTTTAAATATGGGGATATGGTAGCATGTTATTTTCTAAGTATACAATCATTCCCCATGGAGAACTACGGTGTGCGTTCACAAGATGAAGTATCCGAGTGCACCATATTATCCGTAATTTTGGTGGGAGTTCATCGGTCGAAGTATCGCCTAATTCCGAGTTAGTATGAAGAAGTTATTGCAGTCTGAACAAAAAAAAATAGCGGCTTCTGCACTAGGCGGAGCTCAAATATAGGGATGTGGTAGCATGTTATTTTCTAAGTACAACTACCAGTCCCCATGGAGAACTACAACGTGCATTCACAAGATGAAGTATCCGAGTGTTCCATATTGTCCGTAATTTTTGTGGGAGTTAATCGGTCGAAGTCTTGCCAGATTCCGAATTAGTATGAAGAAGTTATTGCAGTTTGAACAAAAAAATAGAGGCTTCTGCACTAGGCGGAGTTCAAATATGGGAATGTGGTAGCCTGTTATTTTCTAAGTACAACTGTCAATCCCCATGGAGAACTACAGTGTGCGTTCACAAGATGAAGCATCCGAGTGTTCCATATTGTCCGTAATTTTGGTGGGAGTTAATCGGTCGAAGTCTCACCGGATTCTGAATTAGTATGAAGAAGATATTGCAGTCTGAACAAAAAAAATAACGGCTTCTGCACTAGGCGGAGTTCAAATATGGGGATGTGGTAATATGTATTTTCTAAGTAAACTGTCAGTGCCCATGGAGAACTACGGTGTGCGTTCATAAGATGAAGTATCCGAGTGTACCATATTGTCCGTAATTTAGGTGGAGTTCATCGGTCGAACTTTTTCCTGATTCCGAGTTAGTATGAAGAAGTTATTGCAATCTGAACAAAAAAATAGCGGCTTCTGCCTAGGCGGAGTTCAAATATGATGATGTAGCCTGTTATTTCCTAAGTACAACTATTAGTCGTCATGGAGAACTACAGTGAGCGTTGAAGTGGGGATATAGCCCATTATTTTATAAGTACAACTGTTAATCACCATGAAGAACTACGACATACGTTCATACGCTGAAGTATCCGAGTGTTCTATATTGTCCATAATTTAGGTAGGAGTCCATTGGTCGTAGTTTTGCCCGATTCTGAGTTAGTATGAAGAAGTTATTGCAGTATAAACAAAAAAATAGCGGCTTCTACCTAGGCGGAGTTCAAATACAGGGATGTAGCATGTTATTTTCTAAGTACAACCGTTAGTCATCATGGAGAACTATGGTATACGTTCACTAGATGATGTATCCGAGTGTTGCTTAATGTCTGCAATTTAGATGGGAGTCCATCGGTCGAAGTCTCGCCTGATTCCGAGTTAGAATGAAGAAGTTATTGCAGTCTGAACAAAAAAATAGCGGCTTCTGCCTAGGCGGAGTTCAAATATGGGGATGCTACTATCAACTCTACTTCCATAGGTACAACTAAAAATGCATGCACGTTGTGATTAAATGCAGGCCCACCTGGGCGTGCATATGTACTCGTTTACTTAAAATCAATTATTATCATCTTTCTTTGCAATTATTCATAATAATTGCAGAGATGTATGTCTGCAATTATTTGTTCTGCAGTTATTGAGAATAATTGCATCTATCTCTGCAATTATTCTGATTAATTGCTTATTTATCAGCAATAGTTCAAAAAAATTCATACAATAATTCAAAAAGTGCTCGCTTATCAGCAATCATTTAAAAAGGTGCAGAAATACATGCAATCATTCACAATATTTGCAGAAAAAATGCACCGGTTTTAAACATTTGCTACAAAACTAATTTTGCACATCATTTATTATTATTGTTTCCAGATATATAAGAATTTTCTATACATAATTGCAGATAGATACTCAGAAACAAATTGAAGAAGAAGAAAACGTTAATGAAGAAAAATCTGTAATTCATATTCAAGCAAATGTTGAATCTGAAGAAGATAACAATACAAGAACAAAAAAGAGAAAAACAGCTGATGCAACAAAGCCTCCTACTAAACAAGAGAATTATAGAAATAGTTTGAAGCCTTTTCTTGAACTGATGATGGGGATTAAAAAGGAAAATTTTCTTAGGAATTATCACAAAAAATATCTCAAAAGTTTACCTTTCTATAAATTTATTGACATGATTTATAATGGAATAATTTTAGTTGAAGAAATGACAAAAAATTCGACCTCTATTGATATAATTGTGAGAAACTATAAAAAGAATTTGAGATATTTCCAGTTTGACGATCAGAAAATAACATTTTCAAAGCTTGACATTGGACAATTGCTTAGTGTTCTGACAAAAGGAGAATTAGTCAAAACTTCTGGCCACAATAAAAAGCAAGATAAAAGTGACAGTGAGTATACTTCTTTCATCGGCAGACATTATGAAGGGGATGCCAATGTCCACAAGAAAAAGATAGAAAAACAATTATTTTCTGCAATAAAAGGAACTACAAAAGAGGACAGAGAAGACACAACAAAACTTCTCCTCCTATATTTGGCTGCAACATTTCTTATTTCAAATTCTAACTCAAACGTATCATGGAACATGGTTCCATATTCTGTATGTAAGGGAAAAATGTCATTGATTTCATGGCCCAAAACAATTCATAAGCATCTTATAGATCAAATAGAAAAATATATCGAGAAGCCAAGAAAAATCACAGCTTGTGTGCTAAGCCAAAACATTATTATTGGTACGATATTTCAACTTAAATAGATAAGTTGCCAAATTATTTATATTATTTTTTTATATTAATTATTTCTTTTCAGTGGTGGATCTATGAAAAAATTCGTGTGCTAAAGTCATCTAAATCTGAATACAACATCTCATACCCATTAGCTAGAAAATGGAACATTTCAAAGCTCAAACCAATTATGCTGCTGACAATGAGATACAAATCTGTAAGTCTACAAATAATCACACTAGAATTTGCAAACTTCTGAAATTATTTGAAGAAAAGATGTTATTCAGGATACTTGCAAACATATATGAAATTATAAAACATACTTTCAGACATAACTGCAATTATCAGCAATACTTGCAGACATATCTGCAATTATCTTTAATACTTGTAGACATATCTGAAATCATAAACAATGCTTTCAAACATAACTATAATTATCAGCAATACTTGCAGACATATCTGCAATTATATTTAATACTTGTAGACATATCTGAAATAATAAACCATACTTTCATATACAACTGCGATTATCAGCAATACTTGCAGACATATCTGCAATTATCTATAGTACTTGTACACATATCTGCAATTATAAACGATACTTGCAGAATAAGATGCAAATATTGAGAATAATTGCTTAATTGTTGTATTGTATAAATTTCCTCAATAACTGCAGACATATCTGCAATTATTAGTAATACTTGATGTTTCATATGCAATTATTGCTAATAAATTCTGGAGCTACTAAACAAATAAGTTTTAACTCTTTGTTTCAGGATGCTCAAGGGAAGTAAATTGACATATTAAAAGATGGTTTAGAAAAAGGCAATGAATACGAGAAAATATATAAAGAAAGAGAAGAAATAATTCAAAGACTTGAAATGGACAACAAAAGGCTTCAAAATCAAAATGCTCGCCTAGAAATAGAACTAAGTAAACATATAAAAGAAGCATCTTCCATTGAATCTGATATGATGACACTACCCTTACAAGAAGTAAGTGGTACCAAAGATGATTTCTTTGAAAGTGAAGAAGGTGGAGAAAGCGAAGAAAGTGAAAGTGACGATGCTTCTAATCAATTTGAAGTATTGACAAACAAAAAGGCTGATAAGGAAGAAGATGATGAAGAGGATGATGAAGATGTTGAAGAGGAAGATGATGAAGAGGAGGAAGAAGATGATGAAGCAGGTGATGAAAGTGTTGAAGAAGAAGATGAAGATGATGCACAAGAAGGTGTTACAAAAAATAAAATTGTTGGGAAAGGGGGGCTAAAAATTGTTGAAAGTGTTGAGCCAGAAGAAAAGAATGAAGATGCAGAGGATAAAAATGAAGAAGAAGAGAGGAAAGATGATGAAGAAGAAGAGAAAAAAGATGACTATGAAAAAAAGGAAGAAGATGAGATGAAGCAAATTGATAAAGATAAGAATGATGATGAAAGCAATTTGAATGAGGAAGAAAACCATAATGAAGCAAATAAAGATGTTGAAGAAAAAGATACAGATGAAGCAAAGAAAAATGAAGATAAAAATGTTGCTGCAGCAAAAGATCCAAAACAAACAAAACCTTCATTCAGTAATTTTCTGAATTATTCTCTGATATATCTACACTTATTCATAAATATTTGCTGATTTATCTACACTTATTCATAATATTTGAGGAAATAAATGCATTTATAAAGAATAAATGCAGATGTCCTCTGCAATAATTATCAATAAGTGCTGCATATTCTGTATTTTTCCTATTATCTGGGGAATAACTGCAAATATTCATTATCATTTCAAAAGCACTAAATAATTAAATTTCAAATGTATTTTTTAGTTCAAACAACTAAAGGAAATAAAGATGAGATTGATCTTGCTGCTAATAATGAGACAATTAGAGTTGAACACAATCTTGAGAATGTAGATACAATTCCTCAAGATAAAATGAAAGAAACCATTGTTGTGAAAGAACCTACAAAGGAAAGCTCGGAAAAATGGACAAAACTATTGGAATATAACCCAAACTTTAAGATACTTTCAAGTGAAAGCAGTAGTGAACCCTAAGGTCTCAGAAGCAGTCAAGAATTTGATGATGTCTTAAAAAAACATAAGAAGAGACCGAAAAAAACAAAAAACAATCGACCGAAAGCAAAGAGGAGAAAAAAAGATCAAAATCAACCAAAGAAATTGAATTAGAAAATGAAAAGGAATTCGAAAAAGCAAAGAAAGAAAAAGAAATCCAGCCAATAACATTAGAACAATATAAAGCAGAACCAAGATCAAATGAGTTGCCTACATATGCAAAAATAAATGTCAGACAATGTTTGAATGTCCGAAGGCTAGGCGAAGAGAAAACCAAATTGCTTGAACAATTCTTCAGAACAAATGACCTCAAGTAAAAATAATTGTAGACATATCAACGAATTACAAAATTTAAATAATTGTTTAAATTGCTTTGTTGTCTGAAAAATAACCTCAATAATTGCTCTATTGTTTGAAAATATACCCAAAAATTGCAAACATATAAGCAAATATTGGAAATGTTTGCTGCGTTGTCAAAATTTCCCCAATAGCGATAGACATATCAGCAAATATTGAGAATAATTGTTTTATTGCCTGAAAATATACCTATTAATTGCAGACTGTATTATCTGAATATTGATAATAATACCAATATTCTTCAATAATTTGATAGCAAGAGTGCATATCTCAATGGAGATAAAGATACTATAATATCTGGAACTGCTCTTGGTGAGTTAATTCTTGGAAGATTCCTCGATGGCCAGGTACAGAAGTTCGAAAATAGTTTTTTATATTAATTTACAAAGAAGAATATACAATTATTCATAATAATTACTGTAATTTTTCATATTAATTGCTGATAATTGCAAACAAATCTACATTTTTTCATATTATTTGTTGATAAGTCAGCAATTATTCATAATTTTTGCAGATAATTCTTTTATACTTCCCAAAATTTCAGAAATATATTATTATTTAACAAAATAACTATTCTTGTAGATCATCGACTGGTACGCACATGAGTTGGAAAAGGTGCATTCAAAATTTTTTTTCTTCAAAATCTATGCAACTGTATGTTTTACAGCTTTTTAATGAAATATTTGTTTAAAAGTTTATAAATTCAGTTTACTAATATATATTACTACAGACTTTCCTACTAAGCAATACAAAAAAGGTCATACAAGCTCTAATTGATGATCCGATCAAAATAGTTTTACGAACTATGATAAAATGTTCTTCCCAATTCACCTAAATGCACATTTCACTCTTTTGGCATTCATAAAAGAAGACAGATAGTTGATTCATTATGATTCGCTGAAGCCAAGACATGAAGGTCCACATGCCAAAGCTGCAAGAAAAGTGGTATGTAAATTGAAACAAAGAGTATATTATTTAAACTGAAAATAATTGCCTAATAAAATCTTTTATTTTTTACTGAGGGTTTATGTAACAAGCTTGTTAAAATTTTTTGAAAAAGAAAGATCACAAACCTTCAGTTTAATTACATTTGCAGACAGCCCACAACAATATAGTGATTCATAAGTACACCGCAACAAATAAACTTGAAATATTTGCATATCATGCTACAATTATTCCGAATAATTTGAAAATAATCTGTAATTATTGCAGGGTTGATTATGGAATATTTGTAATGAATACCATGAGAGAAAGATGTAAACTTCAGGTTTTAAACAAGGAAGATATTCAATATAGATATGATGTTATCGAAATACAAAGAGTTGAATTAGCATATCAAATTCTCTCGTACGAACCATATAGCTGGAGCATTGAAGAAAGTCTAACACAACAATTTTTATTATCAAAAGCCAACAAATATATATGATGTTTTGTAACTGTGGTATTTAGTGTAGAACTTATGAAATGTATATATATCGGCAAACTTATGTGTTTGAAAACCAAAATTAATGCTTTAATATGATAATCAAAATTTAGTTGTCAAAATTGTTAAATAAGAATTTTCTAGGATTTAATTGAGTTATCTGTATTGTTGAAGGAAAAGTAAGAAAATATATTGAACTATTGTAGACATTTACGCAAAATTTTCAAATTATTGCAGATATGTCTGCATTTATCCTGAATAATCGTAGACATTTACACAATTATTCAGAACACTTGCAGATACATTTGCAATTGTTTTGAATAATTGCTGAAAAATATGAATAAGAACTTCATAATTGAACTATAATGATATTATTAAATTGAAAACAATTATATAAGCAACTTCTGAAATGGGAGCAAATTATTAGAAAGGTTGCAAAAAAATATGCAATAATATTTACAAAGTGCAGAAATATACACAATTATTCGAAAAAATTGCAGACATGACCGTAATATTGCTCAACTATTGCAGAACATGATGGAATTATTCTTTTCATAAAAAACAGTAAATATCCAATATAATTGCAGCAGAAATTCAAAGAAACAGAATAAAGAAAACATGATGTTTTTGCAGTACATTAAATTTTTTCCAAAAGAGAAAACAACAGCACTACATGTGTTTCAAAGGACAAGTCCTTTTATTGTGACCTAACTTCTTGCATAAACTGCATCTAATAGTCTTTGTAATTTCACCGGCAGATTTAATTCTCTTAGAAGCTGATGGACGACCAGATATTCTTCTACCTATAGTTGTGTAGTTAATGCCTCGCTATTACCCCACTATAACCTGCTACGATTTTTCCATATAGCCACAAATATAGCCTTTCCGCTTTAAGCCCCGCTATTTCCGCTATATCCCGTTATTCCCGCTATATTCCGCTATTTCCGCTATATCTTCTTTAAAAGAAATAAATTGAAAAATGACATTTATAAGTTATAAAATTTTTGAAATTAATTTATTTGATTGATTTTTAATATATTTTTAGAAATGAAAATATTCTAATATTCTACTAAATTCAATTATGTTATATATAATAGTTTTACGTTTATTTACAGTATATTCGCTCATGTTTATATTTAAAAATCTTTATGTATTAATTATAATTCAATTGAACGTTAATTTTTCATTTAATTGTCATTTATATATTTGTAAAAACATTAAGTATGAGTTTTATATGCTATTTTAGAGTCATCCGCTATATCCCGCTATATACTCGTTGTATCCCCACTATGAGTTTTTGCACCTCCGCCGCATTGAATCTGCCCGAGCGCTTTAACTGCACAGACCTATAGGAGGTGCTATATCAACATCTTCAGGCAAGACATCTTCTTTTGTGAAGTTTATAACTGGATTGATTGCATGAGAATAAGTTGATTGAAAATACACAACTTTGAAATAATCTTCAATGTAATCATACACATTCGACTTTTCACAACTCAGAATACATCTAATAGCATGAGCACAAGGAAAGCTGTAGATTTTCCACAAATTACAAGAACAAACCCAATTATACAAGTCAACAGATTGTCGGACTGGAGAATGAACTTCAAATACATGTTCACTTAATTTAATAACAAACCATGTAGCTCCCTCCAAATGAAGATTTCTCAACCGATTTTCATTGACTGGACATAAAATGCTATTCCAACTACCAGCAAGTTCTCGTTGATCAGACATAAGTTTCATTAACTTGATTCTAATTTTATCCAAGCAAGCAGTGATCGGCAAATGCCTTTCTTCGAAAATCCATTTGTTAAAACGCTCGGAACAATTAGACGACATTTCACCATAACGACATGCAGGAAAAAAACATTAGAAAACTTCTTAAAAGGAATTCCATTCATAAAGTTTGACATGGTAGATCCACCAGCATCCTTAAAATTTCTCAATGCTACATTGAAATCATCCAAGTTAGAAGCATATGCAACACCTGCAAACAAATATATCAACCGTTTCTCCTTAGATTTCGAAAATTCAGATTTTAGAGCAACTTTCAAATTATTGTTCAAATGATAAAAACATGAACCATGAGCTAAATTGGGAAACACTTTTGGAACAACAACAAGAAGACCAGGATGATGATTAGAAATGAATATAAAATTTCTAAGATCGTCTTTCATAAAGTCTTGAAGTTGTTCACAATACCAAATCCAATTATTTTCATCTTCACCAGAAACAATTGCAATTTCTATAGGGAAAAACCTGATAAAATAATAAACATATAAATTACTAAGTAAAAAAACAAAACTACAGTAGTTAATCAGATTAATTGTAGAAAAGTAAACAACTATTGTAAAATAGTGCAGAACAACATGCAATTATTTAGAATATATGCTGATGACAAGGCAATAATTGTGAATAATTGCAGCCAAGTATGCATACAATCTGCATAATTGAATTAAAACGATGATATTATATCATGTACAGTATGAATTGTTTGAAAACAACTACATAAAATATAGGAGAGTAAGAAGAAGCAAATATAAATGTGAAATTATATTAAAAATTTCAAATTTTTCTGCAGTTAATATGAAATTTTGTAGAAAAATCAACAAATTTTAATATTAATTGCCGACATATTAGCAATAAATTAGAATAATATCAGATATTGAAGCAGATATATAATAAACTAAAAGTAAACAACATACCTTCATTGCCATTTTTACCAGTAGCGGCCACCAAACAACCTTGAGCTATGCCCTTCATAAAAGTAGCATCCACAAATATTAATAGCCGAAAAAATTAAAAACTGTGAGCACGAGCTTCAAAACCGATAAAAACCCTCTCAAATTGACGAGTACTAGAATTATGCTCCAAAAAAACTTTACTGCTAGGATTAGTTTCAAGAACAACATCACAAAACGACTTCAAGTGATGATAAGACATCATATCACTTCGATGTAAATCTTCTAAAGCCAACCT
Source organism: Allium fistulosum (assembly GCA_030737815.1). Classification (NCBI taxonomy): domain Eukaryota; kingdom Viridiplantae; phylum Streptophyta; class Magnoliopsida; order Asparagales; family Amaryllidaceae; genus Allium; species Allium fistulosum. Next base: position 1,139,022,959 of record CM060904.1, read on the forward strand.
CTTTCCACTATAAGCAAAATAATACTTCAAAATAATACTATACTCAGTTTGAAAAAGATTAATAATGTCCTTGGTCTTCATCAATGGATTAGCTTGAATATGATCATAAAACAACAATTTAATCAATTTACTTGAGAATGGAGGATCATTAATAACAAGAATTCTAGCACCACAAGAATACTCAGGTTGAAATCTCTTTATAACAAAATAGGCAAGAAGATTAAACTTAATAGAATCATGAATCCTGAAGCTACATTTAGATCGAGAACAAACAGCAGTGACTCTTTCCTTGTCATTCTTAACCAAATCAAGCTTTTACCCATTCTTAATACTATATATCATCAAATTGAGCCTAAATTCAGTAACACCACCTGGAAACTGTTGACCAACACCAGTAAAGACAGATCGATTGGAATCATTTCTCAATGACCGCCTAAAATGAATATTAAATCACTGGTGCTAGCAAAAGAGGAATCACTACTACAAGTAACTGCATCTGACCTAATAATATCAACATTGTTTGTCGAAGAACTAGAAGGAATAATGTCAACAAAAATAACCAAGTAATCCTCATGATTATGAGCAAACAACAAGAAGATAGATTGAAGATCAGAAATAGTTTCAATATTCCTTCACATACCATCTCTAACATAATATAAATCAAACGACAGGGGACTTAAATCAGACCATTTACCACAAATAGAATTTCTCAACATATCAACTATATTATCAAAATGAACACATAAAGAAAAGCTATCGTGTCCAAACATCAAAAGCACTAAAACAACAATATTGTCAGGAACGCTATAAATTAAAATAATAAAACATCATTATGGGTACAAATAATAAACAATAAAAAACCCAGAAAAGAATGCATACCATTACAATTAGAAAACAGTTTATTTGCTGATTTATATGCAATTATTATAAATAATTGCAGACAAATCTGCAAATAATCTGAGAATTTCAATTTTAAAATAGTATTATTATTGCAATCAATCTTTCACCTATAAACAATCATAAACAACCAACGGTAGACAAGTTTGCATGTATTTACTATAATTGCACACAAGTCTTGAGTTAATTACATTAATTGCAGACAAGTCTGCAATTATTTACAATCTTTGTAGACAAGTCTGCTTTTATTTACAATTTTAACTGTATAATTCAATTAACATTCCTACAACTAGGATCAAACTTTATCCCATGAACACTCGTTAAATACTGCAATTATATATAATAATTGATGAGAAAAGAAACGCGGTCAATTAAAAAGAAACACCGTCGATTAAAAAGTAGATCAGATGTTTACCTAGAAGATGATGAAACCATAATGAATCCGAAATATGATTTCAAAAAGTAGATCGAACTAAATATGATTTGGAAACGTAGATTTCAAATCTTGGCTACAATCAAAGTCACCGCGACAAATAAATGAGAGTATTTATGGAAAAAATTTACGCTGAAACAAAAATAGGGACCCGATTTATAAATTTTGAAATGGAGGGAGTTTTGGAGGATTATGTTTGGTTTTAGGGATGTGGGCCCATTTTTCACATTAATCAATTCGGTTGTTAAGATTTTTGAATTTGTCAAGTTCGTGGATAGTAAAACAAATGTGAAAAGATGTTAAGGAAATCACGGATAGCTGGAAAGTCGTAATAAGAGTATCATCGTATGATTAAAAGGACAATAGAATCAAAAGATAGCCTCGACAAATAAGAAGAGACGACCAAGTTTTGATGGTCAAAGCAAATGGTTCTGTAAAAGGAAAATGGTTCGGTTGTGTTCAACTATTGAACAGGAAAATTGGTTCAGTGGCTAACACTGTTAAACTGGAAAATTGATTCAGCAATCATTTGACGAACCAACATATACCATATCCAAAGTTAGTCGAACCGTTTTCTACCAATCCAAATTGGTCAAACATGGAAAATATCTATTTTTAGGAATCATTGAACTAACCTCTTCATAAGCTCATACCTATAAAGACCATATGGATGAACAGTAATGATGGAATTGAAGAGCAAAAAGGTACCAAGTCGGTCATAACCGGGCCAAATCTCAGGAACAATATTTTACATTTTTCTTGAACAATAGACCATTGTATTATGTATTTGCAAATTGTACTTGAGATCTGTAAGAAAAGTAATGGTATTTCACAATGGATGTAGGCAACCTTCAACCAAATCTCTATATACTTGTCTGTTCTTTACTTTTTGCACTTTGTTTTTGTATTATTTTTGTCTGCCTTGCTCTTTAGTATATATCAATCGTCGTATAAACAACTTTAGAATACATCCAATATTTGCAATTCTACTAAATACTTTGGTGATGTTTACCTATATTTTTAGCAAACGTTTTTAGTTCTTTCATCAAGAACTTTTCTAGTATGCCTCGTAAATTGAAGACCAATGATGGTGCTATTAGCAGGAATGCAGGGAACAACAGCGCAACCAATTTTCCTACAGCTATGACATGCCACGTCAACAGAGCCAAACGGAGAAGCCATCAACGGACATCGAGTTACATGTTCGAAGAGGGACATGAATGTTTAGTGTGTCAGTCAATTGATTGAATATATTGTATGCATTAGTTGTAGTGGGTTAGGTGTATTTGGGCCTAATTGTTTGTGTTCGTGTATCATTGATACAATAATATTTTGGGTTTGTATAACTATCGCTGATACATAGTCATTTGACTTATGAAAGATATAATAAAATTTACCTTTTGTGTCACTTCTTCTTCTTCTTCTTGTTGTGTCTCTCCAAATCACCAACTCTTCTTCCTTCTACTACTCTCCTCATTCCGATTTACATTTCCATGGCCAAAACCAAGAGATCTAATGCTCTGCTGTCATAAGTGGTATCAGATTCTCGTGCTGATTCTGATGATCCAGATCCACATTAATCTAATGAGATTAATGATGAAATTGATGTTCAAACTACTTTAGGAAAACTGAAAGCTCAATTATAGAAGCAGGAACTTCTCAACTCTCACTTTGCATCTCAAATCACATTTAACAACAACAAGATTGAGTCTTCAATCCAAGAATTTCAACAATCTTTGCAATTAATATTTCAGGAGTTTAAAGATCTTAAGCAAGCTCAGAATCACAAGAGTGCTAAGGAGCTACCTATAGGGAATTCACATCAAATAGTAGGTTCTTATAATCAAAACTCCTCTCTTCGGTATTTTGGGGTTTGCTCCCCTATCAGGTAATGGATCAGTACCTCCTTTATCTTCTAATGACTCTAATGTCAACCACAATTCTCAATCAAATCTGCATACATCTCCCTTTTTACATTATAAATCTTTGAAGTTGGAATTTCCTATGTGTGATGAATCTAATAATGTATTAGCATGGATTAAGTAAACATAACTTACATTCAGATATTATAAATTACCTGACGGTGAGAAAGTTTAGATTTGTTCTTTTCATTTTCGAAATGAAGCATTGCAATGGTTTCACTGGTTGGCTATGAATGTAGATAATTACTTTGAGTAGGAAATTTTCAAAGAGGAGATCATTACTAGATGTAGCACAATTGACTTTCATAGACCTTTTGAAGCTCTATCATCTATTAAACAAACTGGTTCTATGAGAGAATATTTAAGTAAGTTTGAACAAATACTCAGTTTACTTGAAAAATTATCACAGAAGTATATTCTTGATCGTTTTATGGGTGGTTTGAAAGATGAGATTAAATATGAGTTACTGTATGCTCAACCAAAATGACTGAGAGAAGCAATTGCATTAGCAAAAATTAGTGAAGAAAAATGCAATTTATTGAAGAAATCAACGAGACATCCTTATCAATATCCATTTAGGCCTTATCATTTCTTTCAACAAGCTTCATCACCTCCTCATCCAAAACAAAACACATTTAAACCCCCTACAGAATGTACTCCCAAAGCTCCACTTCCTTCCTAACCAAAAAAGCTCACTTCAACTGAAATAATGAGAAGAAGAATTCAAGATTTATGTTATACTTGTGATGAAAAGTGGCACCCTGTGCATAAGTGTCAAAATAAACATGTGTTTGTTTTGGAAGGAATGCTGCAAGTGTAACAACCCGTACCTCAGCGGGCCTAAAATTTTAACAAAAATTTAAACCAAAGTCCATCAAAGTACAGATCGATTTGGTACCAACAAATAAACATGAGCATTATCAGAGATTGATAAAAATCTAAACTCACAGCGGAAACAATAATACGATGAGAATACTGATTATGACTACTACCTTGGAATTAATGGTATTCATTGGATAACAGGTTGTCACATCAGCATCGAGCATGAGAGAAAAGAAGACTTCTCCAACAATTAAACACATCCAGCTCCAATGACCTGTTCCTCAAAATCTATCATATGGGTTGTAATGAGGAGGGGATCGAAACAACGTTCTGTTGCTTGGAAAATCTATAAACTATCCATAACATATATTAATACCGATAGTTTCCATTTAATAGTTATGTCTATTAAGGTTATCAATTCTAACATTGCATTGCATACATGATTACTTACCTACCCCCTTCCCAAGGTATAAAATACCGATGAAGTCGTATCAACCACCCAATACTTCCAAACCCATTTGCTACTTAATACTTTTAAATATGAAGCTGGCTTCTATAATCACCACAAAATACTTCTAAAAGAGAAATAAGTAGATTCTACCATTTAAGAACTCAACCAAGGTAAACCCCGTCATTTAAGACCTATTTCCAAGGTGGTTTCCTAACAATATTATCAATGATTGGTGGGTCTTAGCTAAGAAGAATCCTAACCACTATTTAAGGCTTCCAACATTTAATGTCCAATTATTACTGCATCTATCGCCAATAAAGTTATAGCCATGTAAGAGACAGTACCCAAACCACTTAATATCGTTAAAAGGACTAGTAGACTTCTAACCATTTAATACCTATATTATAGGCATGTTCTACATCACTTAATACCTATCCCTAGGTGGACTCATCACCGGTACTATCGTTATTACGGCCTTAGCAATGTGAGAGACTGTACCCAAGCCACTTAATACCTCATTATTAAGGATTAGGCAGATCCTTGACCATTTAACACTTATTTATAGGTAGGCCTTTTCCATTTAATACATAACCTCAAGGCGGACTCCTCACTGGTACTATCTAGCTAACATCGCTTGGAATCTCACTAGGTTACTTAACACTTCTTTTTAGGAGAGAGGCAAACCCTTAGATCAGTCACTTAATACCTCAAACCCGAAGCGAATCCTTCCTAAGATATCCACTATCACTCTTAATTATAAATATGGAATCTCATTAGGTTACTTCTTTCGGTAGGGAGGCGGGCCTTGAAATAGCCACTTAATACCTCAACACTGAAGTAAACCCATTTAGAGACATCCTTATTTATTTGGAATATCACTAGGTTACTTAATACTTCTTTTTAGGAGAGAAGCGGATCCTATAGCCACTTAATACCTTAAACCAGAAGTGAACCCCTATGGAGATATCCCTTACCGCTCCTAATTCCAAATTTGGACCATTTAATACTCTTCAATTAAGAAAGCAGGCCCAATCTCTCATGTCATCATGAGTCATAGGATTGGTTATATCTCACTTCAGTAGTAAGTGCACCCAACTGTTGATAGTCTCAAAGTGAAGCGCAATCTTCCATCCAGTGACTCTCTAACCTCGCATCACAAACCTACTAAGTCCAATTTATTTGGAATATCACTAGGTTACTTAATACTTCTTTTTAGGAGAGAAGCGGATCCTATAGCCACTTAATACCTTAAACCAGAAGTGAACCCCTATGGAGATATCCCTTACCGCTCCTAATTCCAAATTTGGACCATTTAATACTCTTCAATTAAGAAAGCAGGCCCAATCTCTCATGTCATCATGAGTCATAGGATTGGTTATATCTCACTTCAGTAGTAAGTGCACCCAACTGTTGATAGTCTCAAAGTGAAGCGCAATCTTCCATCCAATGACTCTCTAACCTCGCATCACAAACCTACTAAGTCCAATTAACCATCCTAAGTCTTTACTTATATTATCTTAGGTAGACATTGGACATAGCTTACTTATTTACTTTTTATTTAAGGCAGTAAGGTTTACCTGAAATGTTTATCTACCCATAAATCACCTTTTAATGCTCATAAATGTCAATTTGTTCATAAAATCCTAATGGACATTTCCTAAGACATTTATGTATGATTACTAATTTAAAAATTAATAACTTTTTTATATCTATTCCATTTTTAAAAGTCTCATTAATCCACTTTTCCCTATTAATTGTAACTCCTAACTCATTTCCATTAATTGCCCATTAATTGAAGTTACAGTCTTTAATTTCCATACTAACCAATTGTAACCTATAATCTAATCCTATCCATTATTTCTCATTAATTGCCGATTAATTAGGGTTACAATCGTTTATTTTCTGTTAATTATTGGTAATTACTAATTAATTGACCATTAATAGGAACTACTACATTTCTTAACTCTACCTATTCGCTTCCTTAAATATAACAATAACTAACGAACATTACACATAAATAGCATGAATAAACGTTGTTCTTCTTTAATAATGCAATAAATATTACCTAATAAAAATACTTATTCCTATCAAAATATATTCTAGTCATACATATTTAACTAGAATATGATTTCCATATTTTATTTGCTGGAATTAGATTCCTTAAAAAGATTTTCCGCTGTGATTTCCATAAATTGGTTTTAACACAAAAGGAAAGACTTACTGCATTTGAATTACAAGGAATGTTTAATTTCTTTTTATTTGGAATAGACAGTGTAAACTACGGAGAATAAATCTGTACTTTACGCATTTTTTTCTTTTTTGTTTGTGGGTATTCCTTGTTAAATCAAATGTCGTCCTTTGGAATCAAAAGTGGAAAAAATAAAAAAATCTATAAACATCAAATGGATGTTCTTCCCATAAATTAAACTATGAAAAATCTACAACTGAGCACAAATTTGGACAATAATCCAAAAATCCTATTTTACAGCGAAGTACAGATCTAGAATAAAAATATACAACATTCAAATTCTAAAATCTTTGGGACTGATTTCCAGATCTATGTGTAAACATATTTCAAATTAAGTCTAAAATAAGAATATGTAGGCAATAGTTTTCTATACTAATTTAAGCCTATAATTCACAAATGAATTTGATTTAGGCATAAAAATCAAACGTATGCCAATGAAAAAGATTTAAAATTATAAACAATGCATAAAATTTTCCACTCACTTTTTAAAAGCGATCCAAATCTCTAGATCTGAAGTTAAACCTTAAATTCATCTCCAAATCCTCTTTAGACTAAGAAATATGTGTAAAATGGTATATACATACATTAGAATTACAGATATGAGAAGAGATTTGGGATTGGGAGAGAAAATAGATACAAATATATAAATTACCTCAAATACGCGTATTGTTGGTTCTCTTCTCTTCTCCTTTTTAATATATTTCTATCATTCTCTAATTTATATGAATATAGATATAAATATCTTATTTTTATAATTTAGAAATAAAATAGAGAAGAAGAAACGGTAGAACTTTGCTACTGCCTCTAGAAAAATATGTGAAGATAAGGGAGGGTTAGGCCTGAATTTATAGGCGTCAGAATCAACCAGAACCGTTAGATCGAAATATATTAAATCCGGGCCGTTGGGCCTAGGCTAACCCTAGCCGCCACACAGGAAGTGGCCGACCTTCCCCTTCCTAGGGGTCGACCACTCCAATATGCAGATCGACCTATGGGCCCTAGATAATTAATATATAATTGCTAATTTTATTATTCGAATTATTTTCGTTTCGAATTCATTTTTCGTCCATAACTTATTTGTTTGGAATTCGATCACAAAACTTCAAATATGAAAGTTGCTCAAAATTTCACCACTAACGCAATGATGCAAGCTTTGTGGTCAAATTCCATCGTTTGCACAAACTCCATTTTTGGAGCCTAATTAATTAACTAACTAACTAGTTAAACAACTAACGCCAAATTGAGCATAACTTCGACATTATAACACTATGCTGATAACCTAAGATGACCAGGAAGTGTATGGGACTAATATGAAACCTCGATACTCACTTCAGTTGACAAAACCACGTCATGACTTTCAAGTATCAAATACGAAAGCCATGCTACGGTTCTAAAAATAATAAACCTTAGAAATTTGGAACTGCAGCACAATCTTCAAATATCAACAAGATGAAGAAACTATACCGCATCACCAAAAACAACACTAACAATATAGAACTGCAGCACACCCCTTAAAGCAATTATATGCAAATGAAGATGCATCACAATCTTAAACTAACACCTAAAGTGGCAATTATTTTCAAATGGGGATACGTCGCAATCTTGTATCAACACAAAAAAGCCATAAGAATGTGTCGTCATCCTGATTTGACGTTGAAGTGACAAAATTGTGTTGCAATTTCAAAGAAGATACCACCTACGGATAAAAAGACTCAAAGGATGAGGCTATGGGAAAAGAACTAGTCTACGATCATAATCCAAGGTGCGATCCCCAAAAGTAAGCCAAGAAGCCATGATTTCATGTCCAAAATCTCAAGACATAACTTAAATACAAGGACGGTGGTGTAATCCTCTATTGAAAAGGACAACTCAAAATGAGTTCGGGTGATATGACCTCCCTTTAGAACGGCGGTGTAGTTTTGTCTACTGAACCATATAGCTCAGCCTTAATTACCCTAACACTATGCTTTGTTTCTATCTTTGATAAATGGTGCAATACAACTTTAAGAGCATCAGTGCAGTTCGATGTTGTATAATATTGTAACTCAGCATAAACAAAGAGGTGCAATTCTCAATAAGACATTTACGATAGCGAAGTCTTGCTTAAAACTATGTAGCATTCTGGAAAAAGGGGTAGCTTTACATCGTAGTTTTTCCTACACATGTGCGCAGTCCATCGGCTTATTGCTTTATAGAACCATCAAGTCATGGTCAATTCAAAATTAGGATGTTCCGCTTCAATTTCTAGCCTCCCACCCAAATTAAAAATTCACTAATTCAAATTATAGTGTTCGATCGAAGAACACATTGGCAATCCATATACAGAAAATAAGCGAGACGGATGATCGACATATGGCATAATCCAAAAGGCAGAAATTGAAGAAGTAGAAGAAAGACGTGGGTAATCCATGTGAATTTCTATGTATTATATTTAAATGGAATACGGTAGCAGGTGAGGGGAGGATTTTTACTTTACTCATTTTTGACACTGAAACCATAAAAGTTGTACTCTCTCTGCCATTTTTGTTTGTACCAAGAATCAAATAAAGGAAGATAAAGACACTTTTCCCATGGACGTAAGATCGGTTAACATCCAACCACGTAAATTCTTTGTGTTCTTTATTATTTTCAGTATGTTATTTTTCTGCTTTTTCTATCTTTAGTATTTGAATTTAAATGGACTGTAACAAATTGATGGAGACCACCCATTGAAATCTTGATACCTTCCTCATAATTACATTAGCATAAAAATAATATAATTACCTCCTATAATGGTAACTTTAACATTACTTAGATCTGTTGATTCATAATCATGAAAGCATTCGACGTCATGATTAATTTAAATATATTTAGGTGTTTTTGAGATGAAAAATCTCATTAATATTTTTGGCGCTAGAAGGAGGACTGACTTTCCCTCTCCCATAAAATTTTACCCATATATCAGTTAGATACCACTACAACACCATGAATCCCACTGATTCCAACACTCTCCCTAACCTGGAATAACTCCATCTAACCTTAAAAATACAAAAAAGTAACTCCTCACCTCTATGAACCAAACTGAGGCGGGCGCTTATGCAAAGCCCGCCTAAAGATCCTGTGCTAGCTGCTCTTCAAGCTTTCACAAACCAATTAAACCAATACATAGACGGAATAAAGAGATCCCTAGCCCAATATACTACCCTTAAACCGATCTCCTCTCAACCCTCTGTAGCTTATTGCTATCATTCACCGACTGCACTAACTATACAACGTGCGAGTGATAACATCAATCTTGGAATTAAGAATGGTGATGCTGGCCTAAAGGCAGATACCAAGCTAAAAGGAACAATTCAAATCAATCCCCAGATCAAATTGAAGTCTGCAAACATCAATCCATTATCGTTGAAAATGCAGACATGTGATGTAACCGATGATGATAATGTAACTTCACTCCATAAAGATGGTTCATCCTATATAGATCTCAAGAAGGATGAGATCCGTCAACTGAAACCTCGTGTAGAGAATTTGGCGAGACTCTACTAATAAAACAATAGAGAGGAAGCAAGACAAGAAGGTTCTTCTCCGTTCAATGAGACTTCCCTGATAACTTCAAAGCCCCATCAATTGATAAATTCTATAGGACTACCAACCCAAAAGACCATATTTGCACCTATGGGTACTACATGAACATTCTAAAGGTAGGAAAGATGGCTAGACCCAAGCTCTTCTCATATATCTGGCTAGGGCGGCTTCCAGATGGTTTAGAAGGTATGGACCGAGAGAGGTTCATTCCTGGTCATAGTTAACTATGGATTGCTTAATGTAGTTTAACTCAGAGAGAGAGAGAGAGGCTTCCCCAGATGTGAATACTATGTCCTGCGTAAAGAAAAGCAAAAATGAAAGCCTATGCAATTTTATAAAATGCTTTAAATTCAAGGCACACCGGATTGAGGTGACTTATGAAGAAGCATTGTCGATGACAATGCATGCCATGATTAGAAGAAATATAGCTATATGGAACAAGAATAACATAAAGCTGCGTCATAGCATGAAAGCTTTCTATGAAAGGGACAGCGGCTACATTAGAATGGAAGTGGCCGGGGCCACAGATATGCAATCATCTGAGAGAACTTCTGCACCCCATAATGAAAAGAAAAGAGGGGTAGAAGGATACCATCCAGCAGCAAAATTGCAGAGAGAATTTAACTTCACATCAAAGACTCCCTTCACTCATACACCTAGTTAGATATTTGAAATGACTAGAACTGAACTAGCCTACAACATCTCAAACAAGGGGAAGAAACCAGAATAGAGTAGGAGAGGAGCATATTACCGCTTTTATAGAGCCAATGGTCACTATACAGATTACTACGGATACTTGAGGAATGAAATAAAGAGGCCGATTTAGAAGTGATACCTAGGCAGTTATCAAAAGGAGAACAATGGAGAGAGGACTAGGAATCTCACTCTAGATCTGAATGAAGTCCTAGCAAGAAACCCCTCCAATTTCATAACCTCGATCCACAGAGGACCACACTTCACTGGAAAAAGCATAAAGGTGGAGGAGCAGAATGTGAAAGTGGCCAGAGTAGTGCAAAGAACCATATTCCATATAAACCAGAAGCCCGCTCAAGACATGTCTTCACTACAACTGATGCCGCTAGGGTGGTGTTGCTGCATCAAGACCCGCTGATAGTTACGGTGAAAATCTCAAAATGCGCCATGAAGAAGGTCTTTGTGGATTTTGGGAGCTCAATCAACGTCATCTTCAAATCTGCATTCGACAGGATGAAGCTGCCAACAGAGATATTGAAGTCAAGCCTCGAACCAATTACGGCTTTAACAATACTACGACAGTCCCTATTGGATCAGCACATCTTCTAATTATAGCCAAAACTGCCTCTCTTCACAAATCGTTCTATGCAATATTGTTGATCATTGATCAGTTGTCTCCGCATAATGCCTTTTTAAGGAGGCCTACACTGACTGAGATAAGGTTAGTAATTTCGTAGAAAGATTTCCTTATGAAGTTTCATACTCTAGCTGGAATAGGATCGATCAAAGGAGAACAATTGTTGGCTAGACAATTGTACGATGTAAATTTCAAATCTAGCAATAAAATTGTTTAAAGCTATTCTGTTGTCTCCTCTAATAATTGTGATAATGATGTTGAAAAAAGAAAGCAAGCCGGTTCAAGGAACTACATCGGTACCAAGTGCCAAAGGTGATGTTGAAACAGGTCATTCCATGACCATAGCATTAGTGAGAAGGAGAAAGTATACAGACATGATTAGCACTGATGAGTATAATTCAATTTACGCACAATATTTCTCCAAGGAAGCTCAGAAAAATGGTTGCTCCACTGCATCCCAATCCAAAAAATAAGAAAGCGAGATAGACCTAAGATTAGGAGAAACGAGGAGAGAATTAAAGCCACTAGATAATCTCGAAGATATATAGGTAAACTCAGAGGATCCTGGGAAAGTTCTCAAGATAGGAAAAAACCTCAACGTAGAAATCAAAGCAGTGCTAATAGACCTCCTCAAAAAATCCATGGATGTTTTTTCTTGGACGCACTTAAATATGGTAGGAATAGACACAACTATCATCTGTTATGCACTCAACGTCGATCCCGATACTCATCTAGTCAGGCAAAAGCACAGAACCTTAGGTTAGGAAAGATATAATGTCCCACATGCGGAAGTTAAGAAGATAAAGGTAAATGGGTTCATCGGGGAAGTGTACAACCCGAAGCGGGTTGCCTACCCTGTTCTTGTAAAGAAGTCCAATGGGAAATGAAGAACTTGCATGGATTACACCAACCTTAACAAGGTCTGCCCAAAGGATAAATTTCCTCTACTTAGGATCGATTAATTAGTGGACATAACAAGTGGTCACAAGCTGCTCACGTTCATGAATGCATACTCAAGCTACAACCAGATAGCTATGTTTGAACCGGATTAGGAGCATACTAGTTTTGTGACATACAAACGCTTATATTTCTATAAAGTCATGTCATTCGAATTCAAAAATGCTGGAGCGACCTACCAAAGGCTAGTTAATATGATGTTTTCAGACCAGATTAGGAAAAATGTAGAAGTGTATGTAGATGACATGCTCGTTGAGTCAAAGGTAGCACGAGTCATGTGTATGACTTGGAAGAGACCTTCATGATCCTAAGGCAATACAACATGAAGTTAAACCCCTTGAAGTGCACTTTTGCTATCCAGTCAAGAAAGTTTCTGGGGTACATTGTAAGTGCCCGCGATATTGAAGCAAATGTGGAACAAATTGAGGCCATAAAGAATATGAGAGTCCCAGAAAAAACAAAGATGTCATGAGCCTAAAAGGTAGAGTAGCCGCTCTATGTAGATTCATTTCCAAAGCAACTGACAAGTGTATACCATTCTTCAACCAGGTGAAAAAGGGATGGAACTTTGAATTGGACATTAAATCATCTGATCAGTACTCCTATGCTCTCAAAACTAGTAGCATGTGAGCACTTATTGTGTATTCGATTGTAACTAATAAAGCTGTTAGTGCTATAGTGGTTTGAGATGATGAAGGGACCCAAAAGCCTATCTACTTCATGGGGAAATGCCTGTTAGGAGCAGAACTCAACTACTCAGTCATTGAAAAGCTAGCTTACAACATGCTTCTTACAACAAGGAAACCGCACCCTTACTTTTAAGTGCATCCCATTAAAGTTCTCACAGACAAACCGCTTAAGCAAACGCTGCAAAAGTCGGAAACATCCGGTCGCTTGCTAAAAATGGGCGATGGAGCTCAGTCAATATGATATCTCTTATCGCCTAAGAAAAGCAATCAAAAGGTAAGCACTAGCAGATTTCATCGTGGAATGTACACTATCTACTGAGCCGCAACCTGAAAAGGAAATGCCTACTCCACAGTTTTGGCAATTATTTATGGATGGAGCATCAAATGAACAGGGGTTAGGGATCGAATATGTACTGATTACTCTGGATGAGCAGAAACTATATGGGGTAGTGCAGCTTGAATTCAAAGCTATCAATAATGCGGTAGAATATGAAGCTCTCCTTGCAGGCTTAAAAGTGGCTCAGGTAATGAAGGTAACTCATATTAAAGTTCTAGTAATTCCTAATTAGTTGTAAATCAAGTGCAGAAGAATTACCAAACGAAAGTGTCAACTTTAGCCAAATACGTGGAACTGGCCAAAAAGTTACTAGAGCGGTTTGAGCAATTTGATATAGAGCAAATCCCATATGAGAACAATTCTTCCGCAGACTCATTTTCTAAACTTGCTAGTACTAAAGTAGCGTAGGAAATGAAAGATGTCCCAATAGGGCATCAAACTGAATCTAGTATCACCGAGGCCAACCAAATACTGGTCCTAACTAGGGTACAACAAGCTATTGTCAAAGAAGCCCAAAACCAAGATACAGTTTAAAATACTCAAGAGCAATCCCCAGCTGTACCCATCTCTCAACAGGAAAAAGAAGCATCATAGATGACCCTCTTCAAACAATTCTGGATAAACGGAGTTCTACCTCTTAACAAGAATGAAGCCCATAAAATAAGATACCAGGCTTCATACTTTTCTTTCTTTGACGACATATTATACAAGAGAGAGTACTCTACCCCTTATCTTAGATGCGTTTCCAAAGAAGAGGGAGTACTAGTTTTGGGTGAAGTACATGAAGGGCAATGCAAGGATCACTCCGGAGGAGCCAAATTGGAAAAGAAGGTGCTAAGATACGGTTACTAATGGCCATCGCACTATGAGATGCATAGGAATATGTGAGAAAATGTGATAGATGTCAAAGGTTTACCAGTATTCTGAGACTACCTTCTCATGAGCTCATCCCGTTAGCCAGCCCATGGATATTCGACATACATGGCATATATTTGATAGGACCACTTCCTATATCAAAAGGAGGGGAAAAGTATACCATGGTGACAATAGACTACTTCACCAAATGGGTATAAGCAGAACCCTTAGCTACAATCGCCACAAAGAAGATAGTCACTTTTGTTGTGAGGAACATTTTTACAAGGTTTGGGATCCTCTATAAAATAATTTCAGATAATGGAATATAGTTTGAGAGTAAGGAATTGTGGAGCTTTGTGAAAGAAGTGGAACAATAAAAAGTTTCTCCTCTATCATGCACCCTCAGGCGAATGGACAAGATGAAGCAGTAACAGAACCATCAAGAAACTGCTTAAGGAAAGATTACAAAAGGCTAAAGGAAAATGGGTAGAGAGGCTATTTTTAGTATTATGGGCTTACAGGATCTCATCCAGATCTCCAACCAGCCATACACCTTTCTCTTTAACATGGCTATGAAGCCATGCTCCTAGTTGAAACAAAGTTCCATCACATAGAAAGATATCATATGTGGTAGAATAGAACAAGGAGTTAAAAGAAGCTGTCCTTGATCTTATTCAAGAAAGAAGAGACGAGGTTGCAGTCGATCCGCCATATACTGACAAAAGATAGCAAAAATTACAATGCTTGGCTTAAGGAGAGAAACTTCTGAAAGGGAGACCTAGTACTATAGAGAGCAGTGGCTAACATAAAGGACCTAGTAGATGGAGCACTGGTCCAAATTGGGAAGGTTCTTTGGTTGTAGCAGAAGTCTTAACTAATGGGGCATACCGACTCTCAAGACCTGATGGAAACCTGGTTCTTAGAACATGGAACTCTGAGCATCTTAGGTCTTATTTTGTATGAGCAATGTTATTTGTATACAAACATCATAATTATAATGAAAATTAGTAATATAATGCACTTAACGTAGGGATATAAGATGGCTCGAACCAGTATAAAAATCTTCCTCTGTTGATTTTACTAACATAGCTAGCAACATTGAGTTTAACATACAAAACTCGGCTTCTCAGCCTAAAAATTACACTAGATGTAAGGATATTAGACGGCCTGAACCAGTAAAAAAACCATGTGCATGAATTAAAAGGTTGTAAATACATGTCTGGACTTCACAATCAAAATATTAGTCCGCCCTCAAATAGCGAGGTAGACCATGTCAAGCACATGACAAAACATGAATACCAGAGACCAAGTTCAAAAAGCATGACCTACATAAGGAATCAATCAAAAGTGGCTAGAAAAGACAATGCTTGTAACGTAGTATGGCCTACAAATTGGGTATGATTCCGGAAACTATACAAAGCTTGCCAGGTAAATATTAAAAATTGAAGTCTCCTAATATTTACTGAAATCTACTCATATTTGCATAATCCTCACATTTGTACATACACCATGAGTAAAAAATAAAATGATCATCACACAAAATTACATCAAAAATGAAACTCGAAACTACGACTTATAGTAAAAAAAACAACATCATGATTTTAGCTCACCCTCGGAAGAATCGTCAATTATGATTCTTTCGTTATGATGGGATCCACACTCACCTAACATAGGATGTGTAGTAGAAATGTCTCTTGCCTGAGAAGCTGGAGATAAGTCGTTTAATTTGGTAGTAACAACTAAGAAGCGGTGAGGGGTGACACTTCTAAAAGTAACTCTAGGATCGTAGTTTGCACGAGCCCAACCACTACCAAGGTTCCTTGGGCTAGAGACAAAATCCTTATGATTATATAGAAAGGCTAATTCAAGTTTAGGCCAGAAGTGAGTAAAAACATCGATTGTATGCTCTGTAATAATGTCTACCATGATCCTTCTGACCTTCTCTTTATGAAGTTGCTCCACCAAGGAAGCCTTATCTAAACTTCCCAAAGTAGCAGAAGTAATCCTAGACGATGTAGTAGTAGCAACCCATCCAAGGGCCTGTGAACTGGGTTGAGACTCTAAAGTAGATATTTTATTTTCAATAGCATTCATGCACTCCATAGCCACCTTTCTAACCCATTTAGTATGATCCAAAAGCTGACCATTGGTCCTCTTAGTTCTCTAGAATAGGAGCCGAAAAATTCCTATGCAGTGGATATGACATACGAACTGCTACCCCAGGGCCCCGCGATTCCTTTTGATAGTAATTCTTCAACTCATGAAATTTGGCCTTATAATAGTTCTTCAAATCATTATTCCACTGGAGAACAACATCAGGATCTGCCCTAAGTGGAGGTGTAGGAGTAGCACCAGGCCTTGATACTATGTTAAGGGTCAAGGATGCAGTAGAATCATCTTCTGCACCAATTTTCTTAGCGACCTATAAATACAATTCTTCAATTTTTCCATTTAATACTTTGATATTATCTTCGTATAATCCCCTAAATATGCCTTTGACATCCTTTTACAATCCCTCCAGTTTAGTAATTCGAACCAGAGTAGACCTAAGTTTTTCTTCCCAAGCCAGTTACCTCCGAACGTTGCTTGGTGATGTAGAGCTAAAAATTAAAAAAATTCGAATGAAAAAACCTAAGAGGAAATACAAACAATCTAAAGTTCACAAGACACTTATTTACAAGGAAGTTCAATTTATATGGTATCCTTACAACTATTCGCACAACGAAATGGAATATTTTCTACAATGTAATTAAACGATAAGATCCAAAAGTACTACTACAATTGTAAAATATCTAATCTAAGGGATGTTGGCCAAAGAACGGTCCCTTCTAATATGAAAAGTTTTCCTATAGTCGTAGTTAGCGCCTGTCCATGGGTGCATCGGATCTTCCACAGTCACCACAAAGCCTTACTTATTGTAGAAAAGCTCAGATAAAGCATATGGTAAAAATAATTAAAAACATCTATAGCTCAATGAAATGAGATCCGCCATATCTTACATATGACATTCTCCTTCCTAATCTTCTCTTCGAGATTATCAACTCGATCTTGCACCGGCATGAAAACGGGAGCTGTTGAGGCACTAGGGGCGGCATGAGCTTCTTATAATTGATCTTTGAGTTTGTAAATCTTAAGTATACTGGTCTCACTTATCTATTTCAAAGACTTTAATAACTCAGCCCTTGTCTTTTTTGAGTCTCTAGAAAAATCATCAAAATATTTAAGAGCATCCGATTTCTACTCCTTCCTCTATGTATGAGGGAGCACTATCGGCCCAAACCACCCCAATCTGCTTGTAATGGTCCTCTAGTTCTCTAAGCCTACCCTGATAGTGCAACTCCAATTTTGTGTTCCACTCATCCGCCAATACGGCGTTCATGCTTATAGGACTAGCGGGGCTACATCCTCGTCAAGCCCCTTTACCACCTCAGCTTTCTTGGCATCCCCTTTTTCTTCATACTATTGAGCAGCTTGAAGAGACAAGCTCTTTATGCTTTTTCTTAGATCTTTGATCTCATCTTCGTATACAATCCCAGAAAGTGCTTCACTTTCCTTCAGTGCTTATTTTAGTTCCTCCACCTTTGAATTTGGGACACCAAGCTTGGTACGCAGCGTGATATTGTATAGGGGCTGGCACTCATGCCCATCCTTGGCTTTCTCGAAGTCAGAATGAGCATTCATTAAATATTTTTTAATTTTTTCGATTGTGGGTGTTAAGTGGAGGTTCTCCTCCTCTAGGGTCACATAAGAAGTTATGGCCTCAACCTCAAATTCAGGTATGATTGAGTCATTTGGTGCATAGATAATAGGGGTTGAAAGTATATTAAATTCAAAGTCTATGTTAGCTTCTATAGAATTCCCATAAGAAAGGGAGAAGTGACCTAATTAATAATCATCGGAACCAGTTTCAATGGAACTCAAATTACGCAAAGTAAAACGGTAAGTATAATACGAGTTTTATACAAAGAGTGCAGCAAATTCAGCAAAAAGGAGAAAATACACCATACACAGGGTTTATTCTCTACCTAGATTCCTAAGCCTAAGCCTAAACCACTTTAGATGAGGACTATCAGGAGGAAAAAAGCTACTATTTAGAGTGTAGCACCAACGGCACAGCATAAAATCACTAAGAGCTTCTTTTTCTTTAACTACTTGGTCAATTTTTGAAAGTAACCCTTGTGTTTCTTTACTAAGTTGCACGAACGCCTCTTCTAATTCTTTCTACCGCTTGTAAATCGCTACCGCACTAAGATCAAGGTGATCTATAGTTTGGGTCTAAAGTTTTTCCATGTTGTCCTTTAGGAGTTTAGTAAAAATTACTTCCTTAAAAGATACAATGAACAAAGAAATAAAAACAACATGGTCAATCGGAGTGCGGTAACAAGACAGTAGGATAATTAAAGGAATTAGTCATAATGAAACTGGGAAACATATTCATTTTATTACATACTAAGAAGGATAAAAAATAAAAGAAGTAGCAAAATCATTTACAAAGGTTCAAGTAATTACATGGACTTAGGAAGTGGAGGTGGCCTCAGTCCCCTTAGACCATGCATTCTCATCATCTTGCTGTGTGGAGGTGTCTTGGGAGGTAGAAGGGGAAGCATTCTCCCCAGCAAGCTTCTTAGCCTACTTAGCCCTACAATAAGCAAAGGCTTTATCAATTTTCTCGAAATCCCCTAAGGAACCGAGGTCAACCTTGGCAGCGGTATCATTTAGGTGGTCAGTAAAGAATTGATGCTTAACCGCGGCGTACAACTTGTAAGGTACCCGGTAAGTGATCCGCTCAAGCCTATCCTTGGACTCCTTCAATGCTTCCTCCTTCTCTCTCAATAATTTTTCTTTTTTACCCAACTCTAAATCTTTTAATGCCAGGCCCCCCTATGCTACATTTGTCCTCCTTCTGCTTTTCTATTTTATCTCATTGGACCCTAAGCTCTTCCTCTAGTCTGGTTTTCTTAGAAGTTTTCATAGCAAGGTCTACCTCAAGCTTAGTAGTACGGGCAATGGATGTGACCCTCTCATCTTCCACCTTCTTTTGGGCCTCGGTTGCCAAGGCACTTGCCTATTACAAAGCAAAGATTGATAAGATGAAAATTGATAAAGCAGGTCATCATCGAGTAAAGAAGGAGAAGAAAGTACATATATAGACCAAAGGTCTTTCAAGCTTAGTAGCAAGCTCGGGGAAAGAAAGAACGCGAAATGGAAAAGCGATGTGAGGTAAGCCATCCAGAGTGATACGCCCCATCCTCTCAGTAAGATCAGTGATAATACCCTCGTGCAAGGGAAGGAAATGAATGTTCGGGTCATGGAATGATTGGAGAGGCGAGGTAGGAACTGCTTTTGAGAAAGGAAAAGGAGGAGACGTAGTGGCTTCTTAAGAGGTTGATCAGAAGCCTTGGCTCGATCGACCTTCCTCTTTTCCCTTTTCTTCTTTACCATTGTAGATTTCTACCGTGTAGGGTCTTCAAGAAACATTTTTGAAAGATTGTCAGCCATTTCACCTGTACATGGGGGAAATTATAAGATCAATAATAATCCTCGCAAGGACTAGGAAATATAATTTCAAACATCCAAGTTAACAAATAATATCCCTAGGATAGTCAGTACCTAAACAGAATTTAAAGATGAAACAGGAGAGGTTATGACTAAAACGCAGGAAGTCGTATTTTTGCAATAAAGTATCAGTAAAAAATAACTTTTTTCCCTCTTGGCTTCGCTCAAACATAGGACGTCCTTCCTAAAGGACACATATAAACTAGTGGCTTGTCAAAAAAGTAGGGTGATTAGGATGTGGATGGAAGGAAGAAGGAAAGTTATCTAAGTTCAAAATGAAAAATATTGATCATTCCATTTTTGGCTTTTACAAGGGATAGATGTAACAACTGATTCCTTTGCTTGGGCATAATAAACCCAAAATCGACCCTAGAAGGACTCTTATGAATGTCGAATAAGAATTGAAGTTTCTCGTAGGAAGGTGGATTGCTCTTCTCCGCATAAAGAATAAAAGCGGAAACCATAAAGGAATAAGAAAGGGGAGTAAGTTGAATAGGAGTGATACCAATGGCGGTTAGCCATTCACGAATAATTCGGTTAAGAGGAAGATAAAGTCCACATTGAATATGCTCAAAAGTAATAGAAATAAAATCATTTGAGGGCATATGAATGCGTTAATGAGATTCCAGTACCCTACCCATATAACCTTCAAACCCAAAATGACCAAGAGTATCCTCTATTTTCCCTCATTCGGTTATTCTAGATGACAAGGATAAAGGAGAGATGGATGTAGATTTCATATCAAAAATACTAAGTTGGTTATCGGCTATCGCCAAGATAAAGAAAAGGAAAATAGAAAGAAAAAGAATACCTTTACTTTTATTTAGAAGAAAACTAGATCTGGAGAAGATGAGATTTGTGTTTAAGATTTTCGAAAGCATGTAAAATGGTGGAGAAGAAGAAAGGGAAAATATATACTTACCTCGATTCGAATCTCAGCCATGCAATTGAAATGATGAAAAATCCCTAAAACATCAATCAATTAATGACAAGGAAGACTAACGTGAGAATCTATACAGATTTTCTTTGGAGTCGAAAAGATTAAAAGAAAGGCTTTTGAGAACATCTGCCAATAAGGGAGCGATACGTGTACTCTAGCATTAAACGCGAAATGACAATAAAAACTTTTTCGTTCCTGAAAAGAAGAAAGAGAAAAGTAATAAGTGATGGGTTGTAGGGAAAATATGAAGATAGAGGGAAGTCCACGCCAATCTATGATCGCTGCAGACTTGAGGGGCAAGTGTTACATCTATTTTCCAAACATTATCAAAGTGAAGTTAATACAAACACTGAGCCAAAAGAATTGCTCCTACAGTATGGGTTGAAGTACGAAAAGGGAGTAAGAACAACATGTGTATCAAAATCCTAAGTCGATGGAAAAACAAAAGGACCATGTCTTCCCATTGAGCATAGTTTCAGCACTATAATGCTGCATCAGTAACCTAAGATGTTAACAAAGTATAAGGGACTTGTCTGCAACCTTAATACTCACTTCAATAGGCAGAACTATGGCATGACTTTCAAGTATCAAATATAAAGGTAGCACCACGGTTCCAAAAATAATAAGCCTTAAAAGGTTGGAATTGCGACACAATCTTCAAATAATAACAAGATGAAGAAACTATGCCGTGGCCCCAAAAGCAACACTAACAATATAGAACTGCGGCACACCCCTTAAAGCAACTATACGCAAATGGGGATGTGCTGCAATCTTAAATTAACACATAAGTAGCAAGTCTATGCCGCAATCCTGTATTAACATAAAAAAGCCATAAGAATGCATTGCCATCCTAATTTAACATTGAAGTGATAGAACTACATCACAATTTCAAAGAAGGCACTACCTATGGATACAAAGATTCAATGGATGATGCTATGGAAAAAGAACCGCTCTGCAACCATAATCCAAGGTGTGATCCTCAAAAGAAAGCCAAGAAGCCATGATTTCATGTTTAGTCTCACGTCAAAACTTAAATACAAGGATGGTGGTGCAATCCTTTATTGACAAGGACGGTTCGAAATGAGTTCGGGAGATATGACCTCCTTTCAAAATGACGGTGCAGTTTTGTCTACTGAACCATATAGCTCGACCTCAATTACCCCTAACACTATGCTTTGTTTCTATCTTTAATAAACGGTGTAATATAGATTCAAGAGCATTGGTGCAGTTTGATGCTGTATAATATTGTCACTCAACATAAACACAGAGGCGCAATTCTCAATAACCCATTCACGATAGCTAGGTCTTAGAATGCTTAAAACTATATAGAATTTCGAAAAAAGGGTAGCTTCACATCGTAATTTCGCCTACATATGTGCGCAGTCCATCGGCTTATTGCTTCATGGAACCATCAAGTCATGGTTAATTCAAAATTAGGATTTCCTACTTCAATTTCAAGCCTCCCGCCAAAATTCAAAAGTCACCATTGCATACAATTTCCCACATAAGACCATGTTAGCAATCCATGTACAGAAAATAAGTGAGATGGATGATCGACACGTGGCATAATCGAAAAGCAGAAATCGAAGGAGCAGAAAATGGCGTTGGCGATCCACATGAATTTCTACATACTATAAATAAATGGAATTTCGTAGTAGGAGAGGGGAGGATTTTTACTTTACTCTTTTTAAAAACTAAAATCATAAAAATTGTACTCTTTTTACCATTTCTATTTGTATTAGAATAAAAAAGGGAAGATAAAGACATTTTGCCCGTAGACGTACGACTGATTAACATCTAAATCGCGTGAATTCTTTGTGTTCTCTATTGCTTTGAGTACATTATTTTACTGCTTTTCTGTCTTTGGTACTTGATTTTAAATGGATTGTTTTAATGAATTAACGGAGACTACCCATTGAATTCTAGACACCCTCCTCATAATTTCGTTAGCAGAAAAATAATATAATTACCTCTTATAAAAGGCAATTTTAACATTACTTAAATTTGTGGATTCATAATCACAAAAGTATTCAGCATCTTGATTACTTTAAATATACTTGGGTGTTTTTGAGACAAAAATTCTCATTAACTGACATGTTGCTAAGGATTGTAAGGTGAGTTTGATGAAGGAGGAGTTCAAGGGAAGATGCTATCACTACCATGAAGATGAGCACTACAAGAACCGATGCCCGAAGCTAACAAAGAAAGGACTGAGTGGAAAAGCTTATGCTATTGAGGCTGTACCTATCTCAAGTAGATCTCCTTGTAGAGACTAAGAAAAAACTGCATTAGAAGGTACAACTATTATCTTCGAAAATACTATTTATACCTTATTTGACTTGGGCGCATCACACTCGTTCGTAACTTGAAATGTAGTTAACTACTTGAATCTAAAAACCCAAGTTGTCACCGACTCAATAGTCATATCAAATCCTATTGGGGGGTCAATACATCTTTCTTTAATTTGTAAAGGCCTAGTTGTGAATATATGTAACATTAACTTTACATGTAATGCATATGTTCTTGGTTTTGAGGGGTATAGAATTATCCTAAGGTTGGATTGGTTATCTTACTACGGGGCTGTCTTAGATTGTTATAAGAGGATCATTTGGTCAAGGAATTCTGAGGGGCGAGATTTATATGTTCGTTGTACACCCTAAAACTAAGTCGAGGAAAGCTATTTATATTCTCTTAGCATATCACAAGATAAGCGCTCATATATGCCTGTAGTTTGAGAATTTCCTAATGTTTTTGAAGAAGTCTCAGGTCTCTCGCCCCGAAGGAAGATTGAGTTTAGTATTTATTTAGAGAAGGACACTAGACCTGTTGCGTTGTCATTAAGGCATATGGCCTCCAAAGAAAGACGAGAGTTGGACAAGCAGATTTTAGAGTTATTGCAAAAAGGAATTATTCACCATAGTACTTCTGAATAGGAAACACCCGTTTTTTTCACTAAGGCAGATGGCTCTTTAAGGGTATGCATTTACTAATGAGAGCTCAACAAGCTAACAAAGAATAGTAGGTATCCCTTACCTAGAATAGACAACCTATTCGATTAGCTTGTTGGAGCTAATATCTTTTCCCAATTAGACTTAGCCACTAGATTCCATCAAATGAGGATAACTAAGGACAGCAAGTAGAAGATCGCTTTTCAAACTTCTGACGGATAATGTGGATTGGAAGTAATGCCTTCAGAGTTAACAAATGTACCTGCGTGCTTTGTAGGTTTGATGAGTGGAGTCTTTAGGGGGAAGCTAAACAAGTTCATCATAGTATATGTAGATGATATTCTAGTATTCTCTAGAAGTGAAGGTGAGCATGAAGATCACTTAAGGGAAGCACTGGAGACCTTGAGAAGGTACCAACTAAAAGCCAAATTCTCAAAGTGGAGGTGAGATTTTCAGTCATATTGTTTTCAGGAAGGGATTATTTGTGGATCCAATGAAGGTGGAAGCTATTCAAGGCTGGAAGATTCCGAAGAATCCCTCGAAAGTTAGAAGTTTTCTTGGGATGGTAGGTTAATATAGTGAGTTAATCAATGAATTTGATAAGATAGCAGTCCCAATAACTCGCTTAACCAAGAAAAATCAAGTTTTTGCATAGGATGAGAAATGCATGGAAGCATTTTGGAAGTTAAAGGAGCTGTTGACCAGTGTGCCAGTGCTTGCTATTTCGGATGGGCTGAAACCATTCACCGTGTACACTGACGCATGCAGAATAGGGTTAGGAGTTGTTCTTATGCAAGAAAGAAGAGTGATAACCTATGCTAGTAGGCAGTTAAAGGACCATGAGAAGGGATATCCAACTCACCACTTAGAGCAAGCATTTTTCATCTTTGTTTTGAAGATGTGAAGACACTATCCTTTGGGAGAAAGGGTTGAGTCATTCACCAACCATAAGTCCCTTAAATACCTATTTTCCCAAAAGGATTTAAACCTTAGTGTCACGACCCGGCTTTCTACCACCAGAAAGACGTATCATGAATTAAGAAAGAAAGGGATAGAAGAAGAAAAGATAGAAAAGAAGAAAGAACAACACATCAGAATCTCACAGCGGAACGAATAAAATATAATATATCACATAAAATATTACATAGTATCATATTACATCAGAGTTACACAACTTATACATCACAGAATAGACAGTTATAAACTTCTGTCTATTATACAACACAAGTACATCAGTACAATACAGACTAATACAAACACAGCGGAAACTCTATATATCTACTCGCTGAAGCCTCCTGCTTCACAGCTCCTCCAGAATTCGTCAAGACTATCCTGAATCCCTTGACTACTCAATACAATATTGAGTACCCAAGAGTTTAATAAAACAGAAAATAAACACTTGGGTCAGACATGGGTCTGGTGTGAGTAAACGGTTAGATTGCTTAACTTTGAAAACCTTTGAAAACAAAAGTATCACGTAAGACTCCCCACAAATAAACATGGGTAAGTTTTTACCTTACGCTAACTAAAACATTTGATAGGAAATCCGATTGTATTATAATAGGGTCTAGGGTTTTCAAGTAAAATACAGAAATAGCTGAAATGCTTACATCTCACATTCCAACATAGTTGGGCACAACTAATACGTACGGCACTTATTGGAGTTTGGATTCCATACAATGGCAGGGCTACTGGGGTACCGCCCGTCACAGTACGTGGCCTAGATCACCGTACCGAGGAGTACGCCCGCTCCCCTGCAACACAAAGCCGGAACCATCCCTTACTGGATAATCCCGAACAAGACAATCCCGTAGTTGGCGCGACCAACCACACACTAAGCCGAATAAAAGAAAAGGGACCTCTAGACAGGGATCTATCTTGCTCTCAGTGGGTGCTACCCACGAAACCTTGCTGCACCTCCCCTGTTTTAGCCATTCCCGGTTGATGAGGCTTGAGGTTACGATTACCTTTAATCAGAACATATCACTTAGAATGCTCATCGTCCGCCTGACGATGTGCTGAAAGCATTCAATCCATATAAGTTCGTTCCGGGTTCGAACGAAACCGAAGGCATTATCTCGTTACACTCGTTTTGGAATCACCCTCAGAGTTAACGGCAATAACCCTTGCACTCTGAATCTTCATCTTCACTTAAGATTCACGACCTATCGTTAATTTGGATCGATGTGGTATTCGGGTCTCCAGACCTGGAATACCGGTATACGGAAACCCGATCCCGGTCTCATCGAAATCCAAAACGTATCTTTTAAGGCCAAGTTGTTTTAAAGGTTTAAACAATTTAACTTATCTATATTCATACAGATAGATAATTCACACATCACAATTGATAATCACATTATCATTTAAACAGATGATTCATAATCAAATAGGTAATTCATATCAACATCACAATAGTTAATCTATATTACCATTATAATGCAACCAAGCATTCATACCACACAACATTACTTATCTCATTTCTGAGATAACATTCATTCTAGTCAATCAATGTCATTCATTCTTATATAAGCAATGATTTACTTAATCATAACATAATTAATTTAAAATGAATTAAATTAACTATCTCTATCTTTAATTAATTTAAAGTGAATTAAATTAATTACTTCATCTCTTAATTAATTTAAAGTAAATTAAATTAATTACTTCATTATAAATCTTACTTATATATAAATAAATTACAAATAAATTAATTAATCTTTCTCTAATTATCCATTTTAATTAATCACCTTGATTAATTATACTTTAATTACCTTTAAGTAATTATCTTTAATTAATTTCACAAATTAATTATCCTTAATCAAATACAGTAATTAACCTTTAATTACTTCATTAATTAATTAATTAAAATCAATTACTTTAATCCTTAATTAATTACAATTAATTAGTTGTCATTTGATTAATTAATCTTAATTAATCAACTCTTAATCACATCATTAATTATAAACTAATGATCCCTAATTATACCTTTAATTATTTATTAATTACATTAAATAATTAACCTTTAATTAAACCATAATTTATTAATCACCTTGATTAAACTTAACCAGTAATTAACTCTAATTAATTACCTTCCTTAATTAATTACTTTTAATTAATTACCTTAACAAATAATTAATTACCTTATTAATTATCCTTAATCCTTTAATTAAATAAATTATTTAATTAATAATACTAGGTAATTAGCCTTAATCACTTCTTATTTAATTACTTTCATAAAATAATTATCCTCTAATTACTTCCATTAACTAAATATTCAATAATTATACTCAATCAATTTTCCAAAATGGTTATCCTTAATTAAACCAAAGTAATTATCTTAGAATAATTAATTACCTATCTTCAATTTATTAAGTAATTATACTTTATTTACTTAATAGGACCTTAATTAATTTAGATAAACCATTTACCTTAATTAAATACTCTAATTAAATATTCTTTAATCTTA
The DNA here is from genome assembly GCA_030737815.1 of Allium fistulosum. Classification (NCBI taxonomy): domain Eukaryota; kingdom Viridiplantae; phylum Streptophyta; class Magnoliopsida; order Asparagales; family Amaryllidaceae; genus Allium; species Allium fistulosum. The sequence continues at coordinate 1,139,050,374 of CM060904.1, forward strand.
TCTCCTTTAAATATATTTTTAACACTTTGTTTAACCTTTATTTTTGAAACTTACTTAGAAACTTGTTTAAATTTCTTTTCTTAAAAACTTGATCTAGTACATTTATTTGAAAACACTTTTGAATTCAATTACAAAATAATTCTAGTTTATATTTCCTTTTAAAAAAAAAACAAACACTTCTAAACATTTAAAATTTTGAAACATATTCAATTTTAAAAACATACTTTTAAACTAGTCTAATATCCTTCTTTTGGAAATTTAATAAATTCAAACTTGCTTTCTTTTTAAATTTGAACTTGATATCCCTTTTTAAAATTTTAAACCTGGAAATTAAAATTCACTTTACAATTTGAAACCAGGATTCTATGTTTACAGAATAACCGAGCAAACAAACCAAATTCTCGAGCCTACCCCGTGTCTCTCGCGATCACTCGCGTACTTCGAGAAAAACCCCTTCAACCCCTAGCCTGACCCGAGTATTCTTCTTCTTCCCCGAATACATCTCCTGTCACCAACACGTACACGATAACGTGCATGTTCACGTGCACAACCACCACGACGCTGACGAACTCCCCTCCGGCCTTCGACGAATCGACCCTAACTTCGACAATACCACGCGATCACCCAGTAAACTCGATTCGTTCTAGGATCGAATTTGACCCAAAAATCCATACCACCTGAAACTATATCATCGGAAAACGACCATTGCCGTTGATCTCCACCACGAGTTTCCCTTCCGACATCATCAGACCTACATCTCGACTTCCCACTCCTAATCCCCACCTCGCGATTTCCTCCGTTTCCCCATGGCCCTCGCGAAAGCTTCGAGAACATCAACGTTTCAAACCGTCCCTAGAACCCTAGTTCGCCGTCCCTCGACCACCACAGTCACCAGAAAATTATCCCACTATTTTTCCTATAACCGACCACACTTCGGCCACCTCCAACCCAAATCTCATCAGACGCTACCATGCCGATCGCCAGAAATCGGCGATAAACCCAATTCCAAACATCCCCTATTTCCTCCCGAATTACTATATTCAAAATTGTGATTTTAATACCCAAATTCATTATTTCACAATTCGATTTTGGTTACATAATCAAGAATATAAATTAGCTTGATCGATTTATAACTCACTTTTGATTTTCCTCTGTCATTTTCAAATTTTGATATCATTACTGCATTTGAATTCTTGAAATTATTTTTAAAATTTATAATACCTTATCATAGTCATTTCCCATTTACTAGTCCTAGCCTAAAATCAAGTGTATTAAGAGTAATGAATTTTTGTTTGGTGTGAACTTGAAACTGTGCATGTTACAGAACAGATTTTTATATATATACCTTCACAGGCATACAAACATTTCAAATATATATTCATGCATCCATTCTATATACTAAGCAACACAATATACTAAAATCATTCATCACATGCATCCATAAAAAAACATTTTAAAAACTGTTTTTAAGTTAAAATGTTTACTCACCAGATAATTGATGAACAGAGCTTAAATTTGAAAACTTCTTTTGAAAACTTTAAAACTGGAATACTTTAACCCCAAGAACCTTGCATGCTACTGAAGTTTGATTCCAGATTAAAGAATTTGCATTTGAACTTTAGATTTTGAATGCTGCTTCAAAACTCAGGTTGAAAGGAAATGACTCCAGGCAGGTTTTTGATTTCCAGGTTGAAGAAAACTTTGCAATCATGTTTGAAAATGAACTACTGGTTTTGCATTTGAGTTTGAGAAACGAATTTCAGGTTTAAATGACAGAGTTGCTCCTTGCTCAGGTTGATCTTTGAAATAGTTGTTTGGTTTAGTTGCTTGGATTTCTCACAGCTTGTTTTTCAGTTTGGTTTTCAGTTTATATTTTAGTTTAGGAAGAAGAAAATGTTTTTTTTTTTGACAGAAAAAGATTTGTACAGAGAACTTTGAACGGGAAAGAAAATAGAAGCCAGGTTTCTCTAATTACTTATTTATAAAATTTAATTGACAAAGAAAAAGAATTGCCACTTGTTATTAGATTGATTATCAAGCTTACACTTGTTATTACCATGTGTTAAGATGTTAACACATGTCCTAAGTAATTAAATAAATTTTTATTTAATTTAAATGTTAATATAAAACTTTTCATACTTACTTTATTAATTAATAACATTTATCTTAGTATATGTATATATAAACTATTTTTAGAGAAAATATTATAAAACCAATTACCCTTTGAAAAAGTATTTATATTTTTATTAATTATGTAATATGGATTTATATAAAGTCATGTTTTATTTATTTGTAAACTATTTTTAGTTCAAAAGATATTTAAAAAGAAAGCTTATTTTAAACCAATTTAGTTTAATTATTATTTTTTTAAAAGAAAACAAATTAAAACCTTTATTAAATCTTATCCTTTGAATTTACATTATAAATCCAATTTAAAGTCAATTTAAAACAACACATTCAAATTTGAAATAACAATCTTATTTAAAACCATATAATTATTTAAATTACAAACCCAAGCTTATCTATCTACAATATATACAATTATATATATATTATAAATAGAAATCATTTTATTAGTTTTTAAAAGATAAATTCACTCGGTAAATATTTATTCAATTAGATTATTAAACCAATTCAAATATTTATTATCAAATATTATCAAATCAATTTAATTATTTAAACAGATTATTAAATTGATATTGCCCCAAATTTCCGGGATATTACATTCCTCCCCCCTTAAAATAATTTCGTCCCCGAAATTTAAAACAAAGGTAATTTAATAATCTATTTAAATCACAAGCAAATATTATCATCCATATGCTAACAACCATAGCAACCAATTCACCCAATCAAACAATTCTAATTATCCAGACAAAATTCTGGATAATTCCCTAGAGTTTCCCAAGTATAAATATCGGGATACTCGCTCTACAGAATCCAAACAATCAATACTACTAAGCTATAGAGCTCCTACTCATCTAGATCTACAGAACTAAACAGGATATCAGACTACAAACGAGTCTGACTCAACAACCAATTCCTCCAGAACTGCTGATTCCTAAACCAGAGATAGATCAAACACGTACTCCCTCAGAGATACGTAAAATACATTGAATTCCAGTTATCCAAACTGACAATTCAATCCAGTAGATCAAACTCTTATCCAAATCAGAACATAGAAAAGATCCAAAATAACTCGGAGCTAACTTCCCATACTTACCCAATCTTATAGCTCCCTTTAACCAGAGAAAACTTCACAACAACGAAGTCTCCAACTTCGAATTTCAAATTCCTTCGTCTCTTATCCAAAAAATCCTTCAGACGATCTTGGGCTCTCTACAGATCCTTCCTGATCAGCTTAACCTTCGCTGATACTTCTTGAAACAATCAGGACCTAAATAACTCAACAGAATGATCTCCTCAAGATCTATCCAATCCAAAACAAAACTCTTCTCACAAACATCAGAAGATCGAACTAACTTCTCCTATCAGGAAAAGACAAACAGGAGCACTCGCCAAACTGCTTCCGCTGCACCATTCTGATCTGGAGTAGAATGAAAATACAGATGAAGAACACAAGCACAGACTGGACAATACATCCCAGAAAATATCGGATAATCTCAAAAGAATACTCAAACTATCGCAAGTCACTTTTGCGATCAACCCAGCCAAAATGCAAAGAAACTGTTCTCTCTTTACCAATCAGAACAGCTTACACTTAATTATCCAATCCATCGAAGAAATGGATCCACTCTGCTGCTTCTGAACTCACCTAGAACACTGCTAAGCCAGAAACTTCCTGCCAATGCACAGAACACTCCAAGCTGCACTGCTGCCACAGATGCCAAAGACTTCTCAATCCAAAGCTCTTCGAGAAACTCGAAACCCAAACCAAACAGAAACACCCTACTGAACTCAGCCACAACACCGAAACAGACACACTTCATTAACTTGTTCCAAAGAAACATCTTCAGAAACGTCCATAGCCACCGTGTCTCATCACACAGCTACTACTTCCTGAGGTTACCAAAATACCATCACTCTCTTCAGCTCATCCAATAGATCTACTCTATTCATCCAACTTCAAAGATAAACTCTAAACCATAACTGGTTTCCTTCAAAGATCTGTGAAATCTTTACACCACAACAAAGTTTACTCGAGACGGTATTAGGTCTACAGTCTCGTCAGATATACTTCCAACCTCAACACTCAAATTCTAACTATTGGTAGTCGTGTTACTCACACTACCACCTTATCTACCTTTATAACTTATATTGGAAAACCCGAACAGGTAACCCAACAAATAGGTAGAAATACATAAATATATATATTTAAAATGATACTTTTTATATAGAAATTATTTCTGGGTAGAATTATTTCATCTACCTCTTTAAAACAATATTGTGTCCGTTGGCCTGGTTCAAGTGTTTAGAGATCCCTATCAATAACGTTAGCTACTCGTATTGACCAGAATCCATATACCACTCAACCGATCAATTAACACAATATAAAACCATTTTTATATAACTAACAATTACGCGCTCTCAAGATAGACACCACTTCAGAGCCTAGGTATTCACTCAACCTACTGCTCTGATACCAACTGTCATGACCCGGCTTTCTACCACCAGAAAGACGTATCATGAATTAAGAAAGAAAGGGATAGAAGAAGAAAAGATAGAAAAGAAGAAAGAACAACACATCAGAATCTCACAGCGGAACGAATAAAATATAATATATCACATAAAATATTACATAGTATCATATTACATCAGAGTTACACAACTTATACATCACAGAATAGACAGTTATAAACTTCTGTCTATTATACAACACAAGTACATCAGTACAATACAGACTAATACAAACACAGCGGAAACTCTATATATCTACTCGCTGAAGCCTCCTGCTTCACAGCTCCTCCAGAATTCGTCAAGACTATCCTGAATCCCTTGACTACTCAATACAATATTGAGTACCCAAGAGTTTAATAAAACAGAAAATAAACACTTGGGTCAAACATGGGTCTGGTGTGAGTAAACGGTTAGATTGCTTAACTTTGAAAACCTTTGAAAACAAAAGTATCACGTAAGACTCCCCACAAATAAACATGGGTAAGTTTTTACCTTACGCTAACTAAAACATTTGATAGGAAATCCGATTGTATTATAATAGGGTCTAGGGTTTTCAAGTAAAATACAGAAATAGCTGAAATGCTTACATCTCACATTCCAACATAGTTGGGCACAACTAATACGTACGGCACTTATTGGAGTTTGGATTCCATACAATGGCAGGGCTACTGGGGTACCGCCCGTCACAGTACGTAGCCTAGATCACCGTACCGAGGAGTACGCCCGCTCCCCTGCAACACAAAGCCGGAACCATCCCTTACTGGATAATCCCGAACAAGACAATCCCGTAGTTGGCGCGACCAACCACACACTAAGCCGAATAAAAGAAAAGGGACCTCTAGACAGGGATCTATCTTGCTCTCAGTGGGTGCTACCCACGAAACCTTGCTGCACCTCCCCTGTTTTAGCCATTCCCGGTTGATGAGGCTTGAGGTTACGATTACCTTTAATCAGAACATATCACTTAGAATGCTCATCGTCCGCCTGACGATGTGCTGAAAGCATTCAATCCATATAAGTTCGTTCCGGGTTCGAACGAAACCGAAGGCATTATCTCGTTACACTCGTTTTGGAATCACCCTCAGAGTTAACGGCAATAACCCTTGCACTCTGAATCTTCATCTTCACTTAAGATTCACGACCTATCGTTAATTTGGATCGATGTGGTATTCGGGTCTCCAGACCTGGAATACCGGTATACGGAAACCCGATCCCGGTCTCATCGAAATCCAAAACGTATCTTTTAAGGCCAAGTTGTTTTAAAGGTTTAAACAATTTAACTTATCTATATTCATACAGATAGATAATTCACACATCACAATTGATAATCACATTATCATTTAAACAGATGATTCATAATCAAATAGGTAATTCATATCAACATCACAATAGTTAATCTATATTACCATTATAATGCAACCAAGCATTCATACCACACAACATTACTTATCTCATTTCTGAGATAACATTCATTCTAGTCAATCAATGTCATTCATTCTTATATAAGCAATGATTTACTTAATCATAACATAATTAATTTAAAATGAATTAAATTAACTATCTCTATCTTTAATTAATTTAAAGTGAATTAAATTAATTACTTCATCTCTTAATTAATTTAAAGTAAATTAAATTAATTACTTCATTATAAATCTTACTTATATATAAATAAATTACAAATAAATTAATTAATCTTTCTCTAATTATCCATTTTAATTAATCACCTTGATTAATTATACTTTAATTACCTTTAAGTAATTATCTTTAATTAATTTCACAAATTAATTATCCTTAATCAAATACAGTAATTAACCTTTAATTACTTCATTAATTAATTAATTAAAATCAATTACTTTAATCCTTAATTAATTACAATTAATTAGTTGTCATTTGATTAATTAATCTTAATTAATCAACTCTTAATCACATCATTAATTATAAACTAATGATCCCTAATTATACCTTTAATTATTTATTAATTACATTAAATAATTAACCTTTAATTAAACCATAATTTATTAATCACCTTGATTAAACTTAACCAGTAATTAACTCTAATTAATTACCTTCCTTAATTAATTACTTTTAATTAATTACCTTAACAAATAATTAATTACCTTATTAATTATCCTTAATCCTTTAATTAAATAAATTATTTAATTAATAATACTAGGTAATTAGCCTTAATCACTTCTTATTTAATTACTTTCATAAAATAATTATCCTCTAATTACTTCCATTAACTAAATATTCAATAATTATACTCAATCAATTTTCCAAAATGGTTATCCTTAATTAAACCAAAGTAATTATCTTAGAATAATTAATTACCTATCTTCAATTTATTAAGTAATTATACTTTATTTACTTAATAGGACCTTAATTAATTTAGCTAAACCATTTACCTTAATTAAATACTCTAATTAAATATTCTTTAATCTTATCTCCTTTAAATATATTTTTAACACTTTGTTTAACCTTTATTTTTGAAACTTACTTAGAAACTTGTTTAAATTTCTTTTCTTAAAAACTTGATCTAGTACATTTATTTGAAAACACTTTTGAATTCAATTACAAAATAATTCTAGTTTATATTTCCTTTAAAAAAAAAACAAACACTTCTAAACATTTAAATTTTTGAAACATATTCAATTTTAAAAACATACTTTTAAACTAGTCTAATATCCTTCTTTTGGAAATTTAATAAATTCAAACTTGCTTTCTTTTTAAATTTGAACTTGATATCCCTTTTTAAAATTTTAAACCTGGAAATTAAAATTCACTTTACAATTTGAAACCAGGATTCTATGTTTACAGAATAACCGAGCAAACAAACCAAATTCTCGAGCCTACCCCGTGTCTCTCGCGATCACTCGCGTACTTCGAGAAAAACCCCTTCAACCCCTAGCCTGACCCGAGTATTCTTCTTCTTCCCCGAATACATCTCCTGTCACCAACACGTACACGATAACGTGCACGTTCACGTGCACAACCACCACGATCGCTGACGAACTCCCCTCCGGCCTTCGACGAATCGACCCTAACTTCGACAATACCACGCGATCACCCAGTAAACTCGATTCGTTCTAGGATCGAATTTGACCCAAAAATCCATACCACCTGAAACTATATCATCGGAAAACGACCATTGCCGTTGATCTCCACCACGAGTTTCCCTTCCGACATCATCAGACCTACATCTCGACTTCCCACTCCTAATCCCCACCTCGCGATTTCCTCCGTTTCCCCATGGCCCTCGCGAAAGCTTCGAGAACATCAACGTTTCAAACCGTCCCTAGAACCCTAGTTCGCCGTCCCTCGACCACCACAGTCACCAGAAAATTATCCCACTATTTTTCCTATAACCGACCACACTTCGGCCACCTCCAACCCAAATCTCATCAGACGCTACCATGCCGATCGCCAGAAATCGGCGATAAACCCAATTCCAAACATCCCCTATTTCCTCCCGAATTACTATATTCAAAATTGTGATTTTAATACCCAAATTCATTATTTCACAATTCGATTTTGGTTACATAATCAAGAATATAAATTAGCTTGATCGATTTATAACTCACTTTTGATTTTCCTCTGTCATTTTCAAATTTTGATATCATTACTGCATTTGAATTCTTGAAATTATTTTTAAAATTTATAATACCTTATCATAGTCATTTCCCATTTACTAGTCCTAGCCTAAAATCAAGTGTATTAAGAGTAATGAATTTTTGTTTGGTGTGAACTTGAAACTGTGCATGTTACAGAACAGATTTTTATATATATACCTTCACAGGCATACAAACATTTCAAATATATATAGATGCATCCATTCTATATACTAAGCAACACAATATACTAAAATCATTCATCACATGCATCCATAACAAAACATTTTAAAAACTGTTTTTAAGTTAAAATGTTTACTCACCAGATAATTGATGAACAGAGCTTAAATTTGAAAACTTCTTTTGAAAACTTTAAAACTGGAATACTTTAACCCCAAGAACCTTGCATGCTATTGAAGTTTGATTCCAGATTAAAGAATTTGCATTTGAACTTTAGATTTTGAATGCTGCTTCAAAACTCAGGTTGAAAGGAAATGACTCCAGGCAGGTTTTTGATTTCCAGGTTGAAGAAAACTTTGCAATCATGTTTGAAAATGAACTACTGGTTTTGCATTTGAGTTTGAGAAACGAATTTCAGGTTTAAATGACAGAGTTGCTCCTTGCTCAGGTTGATCTTTGAAATAGTTGTTTGGTTTAGTTGCTTGGATTTCTCACAGCTTGTTTTTCAGTTTGGTTTTCAGTTTATATTTTAGTTTAGGAAGAAGAAAATGTTTTTTTTTTGACAGAAAAAGATTTGTACAGAGAACTTTGAACGGGAAAGAAAATAGAAGCCAGGTTTCTCTAATTACTTATTTATAAAATTTAATTGACAAAGAAAAAGAATTGCCACTTGTTATTAGATTGATTATCAAGCTTACACTTGTTATTACCATGTGTTAAGATGTTAACACATGTCCTAAGTAATTAAATAAATTTTTATTTAATTTGAATGTTAATATAAAACTTTTCATACTTACTTTATTAATTAATAACATTTATCTTAGTATATGTATATATAAACTATTTTTAGAGAAAATATTATAAAACCAATTACCCTTTGAAAAAGTATTTATATTTTTATTAATTATGTAATATGGATTTATATAAAGTCATGTTTTATTTATTTGTAAACTATTTTTAGTTCAAAAGATATTTAAAAAGAAAGCTTATTTTAAACCAATTTAGTTTAATTATTTTTTTTTAAAAGAAAACAAATTAAAACCTTTATTAAATCTTATCCTTTGAATTTACATTATAAATCCAATTTAAAGTCAATTTAAAACAACACATTCAAATTTGAAATAACAATCTTATTTAAAACCATATAATTATTTAAATTACAAACCCAAGCTTATCTATCTACAATATATACAATTATATATATATTATAAATAGAAATCATTTTATTAGTTTTTAAAAGATAAATTCACTCGGTAAATATTTATTCAATTAGATTATTAAACCAATTCAAATATTTATTATCAAATATTATCAAATCAATTTAATTATTTAAACAGATTATTAAATTGATATTGCCCCAAATTTCCGGGATATTACACTTAGGCAGTAGAGGTGGACAGTGTTTATAACACTATACGACTTTGAGATACAGTACACCCTCGAAAAAGGGGATGTCGTCATCGACGCCCTTAACCAGAGGCATGCTACTTTAGGTGCTATATACAAGTGGAAGCAGTTGGAGTTCCTCCAGAATTCCAATTTTCAATTGCCATAGAAACCTACTCTAGGCTATCTGGCAGCAATGGAGGCGAGGCCAACATTGATGGATTGCATTGGGTAAGAATAGAAGAAAGATGCGACGGTAGTAGGTATTTTGGACAAGCTAAGTAGAGGAGAGCATTTCCTACATGTCGGTGGATATGCAGTAGATAAAAGGAGGTGGTTAAGGAGAGATGGACGCCTATGTGTTCCAATGGATGTTTTGGAGGAAGTTTTGGCTGAGAGTCACCATTCTAGAATGGATATTCACCCCAGTGGAGATAAAATGTATAGGGATATGAAGTGAACTTTTTATTGATCGGGGATGAAGAAAAATGTAATAGAGTATGTCTCGAGTGTTTAACATGCCAAAAGATAAAGGCAAAACAAGAGAAGCTTGAAGGACTATTGTTAATGCTAGAGGTACTGACTTAGAAATGAGAGCCCATATCGATGGACTTTATAGATGGATTGCATAGGAGTCAAAGATGCAATAAGGCTATTTGGGTTTATAGTGGATAGGCTTCCTAAAAGCACCCACTTTATTCCTGTAAGAAGTAATAGGACTGCAGCATCCCTAGCATAAATTTATATTAAGGCGATGGTACGATTGCATGGAGTTATGGTCAGCATTGTGATGGAGACCTCTTATTCACTAGTGAGTTCTAGAGGAGTTTGCAGTCAGCCCTAGGGACGACGTTGAACCTTTGCATTATTTACCACCCACAGACAGATGGTCAGACCGTAAGGGTGAACATAATTTTGGAATATATGCATAGGGCTTGCATCGTGGATTTTGGAGGACAATGGGAGAAGCACTTACCCTTAGTAAAGTTTTTGTACAATAATAGTTACCAAGCAATGACTAGCATGACACCCTTTGAAGCGTTGTACGGGAAGCCACGCAAATCGCTTAATTGTTCGTTAGAAACCACTGACAAAATTCTACTTGGACCAGATTTGATTCACGAGACCTTGAAAAAGATAAAGATAATTAGACGATGAATGAAGGCCGCACAGGACTATCAAAAGTCCTTTGTTGATAGGCAAAGAAAGTAATTGGGGTTTTTGGTCGAAGATATCGTGTTTGTTAAGGCTTCCTCTCTTAGGAAGGTTATGAGATTTGATACGTCAGGGAAGTTGGCACCAAGGTTTGTTAGGCCTTTCTCGATCTTGGAAAGGGTAGGGAAACTTGCGTATCTAGTAGAGCTTTCGGCCACGCTAGCGGGAGTACATGATGTCTTTCATGTTTCGCACTTGAGGAAATACTTGCGTAGTATAGCTACTATAGTAAAGCCTGATCAATTAGTAGATATTGAGACTAAGCCGATAACATCCTAACCCCGCACGCATAGTGGAGCATGGAACTAGGAAGCTTTATAACAAAGAAATTAGGCTGTTCCGAGTATAATAAGCGAAATCCAATGGAAAGCACATAGGAAACTGAAGAGAAGATGAAGGCTTCTCATCCTGAGCTTTTCTCCGTTAAACTTTCTCTCTCCAAAATTTAGCCACACTTTTTACTATTATTTTTGCATTTAAGTAGAATCTTATGCACATTTAGGATGCTTGCGTATATGTCTATATGTCACGATCTTGCATTCATGCTAGGATTGAGCTCACCTATAGTATGTTGCATAGATAATCACATTGCACTTTTAACTGAGTAGATAGTTGTGTAGATAACTTGGTTATAGAGTACATGTTACACTATCTGTCTCTTAGGGATTTTAGGGACGAAATCATTTTTAAGGGGGAAAGAATGTAACACCACATAAAAAATAACTAGAAAATAATTAATTAAAACAAGGCTAAAAATAGAAATTTTGTAAACGTCGGAATTTGACCACGAAAATTACACCATTGTGATTGTGGTTATTTTTTATCAACATTCATATGAAAAGTTTGTAATCGGAGTTCAAATGGAAAAGTTATTGACATTTGAAATTTTTGAAATAAAATAATTCGAATGGATTCAAATTTTAAATTTAAATAATGTTAGCGTTAAAATTAAAAATGTAATAAATAAATGTTAGGGTACTCTAATGTTGGAAAAATGTTAACGTCGATATTAATAAAAGGAAATAAATGAATGAATTTAGGAGAAATAATTATATGCTATTTACAAGGGACTGGTCGACACCCTCCCCTTGACCGATTGACCACTTAAGGGTAAGCGGTTGATCTGTGGGTGTGTGACGGCTAGGGTTAGGTTAGGCACGAATGGCCCGGATTTTATCATTTTAAGCCAACCTAAATCCTATTATTCTGGTGCCCTCTAATCACTATAAATAAGTGGCTAACGCCTTCACTTGTATTCACTGATTATTTGGAAAGCTAGTGAAACTCTATCTGTCTTCTTCTTCAAATCAATTGGATTATTAGGTAAGCAATTTTTGATATTTATATATACGTTTTCTAGTTATATTCTTCCATAATATCCGATTCTGAATCTAATCTATATACGATTGAATTATTGTATACTCCAAAGGGGAAAAAATCAAAAGAAGAAATCAGAAGAAGGCGTGAATCAAATCCAAAGGAAGGCAGACAAACTATTTGTGATAGTTTTTCACATTTTAGTATTGATACAGTAGGAGTTTGGATTTGTTTTATGCCTTGGGGAATTTTATACACGAAAACCCTAAAATTGAAAACCCAAAATTCCTCCAAACGAAATGTCAATTCTTAGCTTTATTGGAATCTCAATTGTTTTATATTAAAATAGTACAATTTGTTTTGTTATTGCAACTTGAATATTTTATATTCTATTCCACTTCCAACTTTTCTCTATTGTTATGCAAAAGAGTTCTAGAAATAAAATAAGTTAAGAAATGGTGTGAAAAGTATGAATATCCTATTTGTAGTTTGCACTACCTATTTCCATAATTTAAATATGAATCCATTTTTCACTACAAGCTCGTATATGTAAAAGTTGAATATAATATAAAGGGTTTAAATTGTAAGTGTTGGTTTCCTTGAAGTAGATGTGCCGATTCTACTATATTAATATAAATTAATTTTGGTATTTGATTCTATTTCATAATGCAAGTCTATTTGTTTGGCTAAGGATATTAGCTATTTTGTAAGTTATTATATGGAGTTAGACTTTTTGGAATTTGGAAGTTTTGACATTTTAACGAATAGTATAGGACGTAAGAATTTTAGAATAGGAGTATTTTACGCATGCTTAGGAATATATATCAGTTAGCCTAATTATTACGTAAATATAACCATATTATCAGCGTATAATTAATAAAGTATTAATCATATAAAATAAATAGGTTATTAAATAGCATTAAAACCATAGAAGGAGGTTTAGGATAATTCTGGAAATTAGTCCATAATTAAAAGTAGAATAAGGAATTTTCCTTATATGGCCTTAGCTTGTAAATGAAAGCGAGGTATACCATAATATACACTTATGGTAGTATGTTAAGAGAGCGGGAAAATAGCTAAGTTATAAAGATGCAAGGATAGTCAAAAGCACACAGAAGTCTGCCTAGATAATATGGCTACCATCGGTGTGACTTTAGGACTGGTGTGAGACATTGTCTAGAATAACTACCCATAGTGGATGCGAGGTTAGTCCCAATTATGTAAGGTAAATCTGCACAGTTATTCTGGTAGCCAGTACCAACAAATTGGTGAAGTAATGTGAGATGTCAAAGTTTGAGTATGGGTCATAATATAGATTATCTATTAGGTGCGGTTGTGGGAAATCTTGGATGGGGCCCGCTTCGGGGTTGAAGTATTAAGTGGCTACTGTAAGGTCTGCATCGTCCAATAAATGAAGTATTAAGTGGTTGTATGGGATTTCTTACAGCGTTAGTTAGGAAGTACCAGAGTGGGGTCCGCCTTGGGTTTATGTATCAAAAGACAGGGATCTGCCTACTATATAGGTATTAAATGATCAGGGTCTGCTTGATTCTTACTAAAGAGGTATTATGTAGCTTAGGTACTTTCTCTTGCATTGTTAGGACATGATTGATGGCATTACGTTGCACCCTCGTTAGAGTTATGGAGTTGGACTAGAAGAGCCTTTGGGCTTACAGTTAGAGGTACACTTGGTAGGATATAGTATAAGATCCATAAGACATATTACTTATCTAAATAATACTGCATAAATACTATTATGGTAAGACTTGAGATTTTCATTCATCATACATTTGTTGTTTTGACTCCCTCCTCGTTACAACCCACAGGTTAGAGGAAACAATTCTGATGGATAAGATGGAGGTGTGGTGAAGATTTGTGGTAGTTTCACTATTTTTCTATTTTTTTGATATATTTTGATGTACCAAGTTTCAAACATATTAATGTTAGTTTGAGATATATGGTGATTTTGGTATGATATGTTATGTTTCTGAGAATTGGTTTTCTAAATGGGTAAATATTTTTGTTATTATATTTTATCCATTTCGCTGTGGAATTTTGAAAGCATAGATAGATAGCTCTATATATTGCTCATTGTATTAATTTTACCAACTAACAACTAGCTTTGGAATGGGCCTAAGGTTCGATAGATTTTTATTGGGTCAAAAATTAGGTCCATTTCGGAGATGGTTGTTACACTATAGATTTGGATGTATGCAACAAATTACATGTTAACTGAGTTTTTAATCTTGCGAAATTCAGAAGGAGTTAGAGCATTCAAATTGTGCTAGAACGACTCGAAACTTGACCGGAAGACCTAAAAGCACATGACAATGAAACCTCGGAAGTTTGGACTAAAAATATGCCAAGTATTTTGATCGGCATCGATCCAATCCAATTGGATCGGGACCGATCCAATTTGTAGACTTATGGATTCTCCAATCCACATGCATTATATTCCCACATCTCTTCTAAACTTATCTACCAAGTTTGATAACATTTCGAGCATCCGAGTTGAAGAAGTCAAGACTAGTCTGATTCAGATTACAGTTCAATCTAATTTACATATGAACCATTGTCAAAACAAGTCAACAAGCTATGAAATCACATGTAGAAACTCACATGCAAGTAAACAAGCCAACGAAGAAGGAGTTATGCAAAAATTGCACAACATTTTGGATCTATACCGATCCGATCTAATTGGATCAGTACCAATCCAAAAACTTTGTTTGAAATCGCCCCAAACTTTACGTGCCTCCTCCTATGGATGACTACGGGCTTCTGGTACTCTGGTTCTGATCCAAGTACTATTTAAATCCTATAAATATCATCTTCAATAGAGATGGGGCTGGCTGCTCTGATCACTAGGAAAACTCTGCTACTAAGATTCTTCAGCCTTCTTCCTCTTCACAGTGGCTGCTATGGGACAATTGAGATCCTTCTTTTTGTCTCCATCAATGGTGATCTGATCTTTCTTCGTTCAATTATTAGAATTGTAAACAGCTTGTACCTGTGATCAACAGTCAATATATCAATAAAATCTATAAAGTGGACATTGGCTTTGTTTACAGCCGAACCACTATAACAATCTTGTATTTCTCTACTTTAGTTTGTCTTTTCAGCAATTTAGGGAGTGTTTAGCTCTACTTATTTGTCTTGATAAACATGGCTGGTGCTTTCACAATCATATCAGGGTGTTGATCCATTTTTAGGATCAACATTTTGGTGCTTTCATTGAGAAAATCGAATCCAGGCTTAGATCTAGCTATCTACTCTTGATCAAATAGGTTTAGAAGTTAGATCCTTAATCTTTGCTCAGAAAATCTGTTGCTGAGAATCAATGGCACCAGAAAGAAGGAGATCTGCTTCTAGAAGATCCATAGGAGCTGTAATTACTGGGTAAGAGATCAATCCTTAGCAAATTGAAGTCAATGGCGCCAACACAGGAGATCAGGTGGCAGGATCCTCTATTCAATGTGAAGTTGTCGCTAGAGATGAATTAAATAAAATGGTTAATGAAATTAATCAGAAGATGGAAAAAAACCAAAGAGCTCTTATGGACAAATTAAATGCTCTATTGACCTTACAGTCACATGCTTCTCCAAGGACCATGACAGAGCCCGTGGCTGCCATGGAACAAGAAAAATCTTCCATCTTTGGCCTAAACAGGAGAAACATGAAACAACAACATAAAGGAGTGATAGGTGGAACTGTAGGAATTAATATGTAAGGGAATGCAAGCACTCTACCAACTGTGAGGTAGCCAGCTACAAACTTGAATCTAGGGGCAAAAACCCCACACAGAAAGATGTAGTAATGGATCTCTCCGACTCAGAAGATAGTGAGCAACTTAACGATGACAAGTTGGAAGGAAATGCCAACATTCAATAACCAAGAAAAACCAAACTACCCCTACCCGACCAACCGCAAACCAACGGAACTCTGAGGGAGTGACTCTCCCGAAGGCAGGAGAGCCTAGGCTTCAGTCCACTCACCAAGATTGTTTGCAAAATCAAACACTTAGTGTAGTTGCCGACAGCCAACCCCTGGATTACCGGACATCTGAGGCATATATCGCGGACATGGTCAAGCGACTAATATATGAAAGTAAAGGTAGAAGGGATGACGAATGAGGATGTTCTCCAAGTCAGACTCCCTTCACTGAGGACATTCTGAATGAGCGGTACCTTGAAAAGTTCACTATGCCAACTATTCTGTCTTACGATGGAACGAGAGACCCGAAACCCCACTTGTATAAGTACAGTTGGTACATGGACGGAGCAAGTGCTTCGAATGCCATTCGATGTAGATGCTTCTCGATTTTCCTAGAGGGAATTGCTTCCATGCGGTTCACCAGGCTTCCACCAAGGTCCATCTCTACCTTCGATCAATTAGCAACAAGATTCCATGATCAATTTAGGCTTCACACGACACAACCAAAAGATGTGATGTCCTTATTTGGCCTAATCTAGGGACGGAATGAATTTCTGAAGTCCTTCTTGACTTGGTTCAACACTACGACGACTGAAGTAAGTAATCTAAACGGGGATATGATTTTTATGGCCTTGGTCTGCGCTATTCACCCCGAAACTAAATTCGGGAATGGATCAAAATGAAACCACCTACCACTAGGAAGGACTTCAACCGAAAGGCAAGCCAGTATTTGAGATTGGAAGAGGCGTAGGAATTAGAAAGGAAATATGCTAACTTAAAACCAACTAACATTGGCAAAGTGGTATGGCGACAAACCAAGACATAAATGCCTCCGGGACTGTTAAAGGGAATGTAGGAAAAAATGGGAATCAGAAAAGGAAGAACCAGAATTCCAATATGTGAAACAGAAGTAATAAGCGACTTAAAGGTTTGAGGCCTGAAGTATACACTCCGCTCAACGATACTCCAAAAAAAAATCTATCTCACGACACAGGGGATGGAAGAATACAAGAAGCCACCTAAAAAGAAAGCAACTGAACAGCAAAAGTGTTGCGGAAAGTACGCCACTTCCATGAGACACATGGCCACAATACGAATGAGTGTCGTCACCTGAAGAACTTAATTGAGGAGCTGATTCGGGAAAACAAGCTTCAGAAGTATCTGAGGAAACCATAGAATACTGATGAACTCGCATTGCCAAGGCTCCCAGAGATTGAGGGAATCAAGCTGGAACCAGCAAAGAGGGACCCAGACGGACTGACTAAAGACTCATCATTAGAATAATATCTGGAGGACCCCATCCCATGTAGAAGAGTTGGGGAGAAATGGAGCAGTATGCGAGCTCACTAAAGCACACCTCGAAAAATTAGTGCTTGGCGATTGAAGATGGAACCCCTGCTAAGCAGCAGAGAACCCTGAACGATGACATAGTTTTCTGAAATCGAGACACTAAAGGGATAAAAGCTCCAACACTCGATCCATGGTCGTGATAGTAGGAATCAGACCCGCCATGGTCCGATGAGTATTGGTAGACAATGGCAATTCTGTGAACATCCTTTTCAAACACACCTTTGATCAGATGAAGATCAGTATGAAAGATGTATCCGCTTGTCGGACAAAGATCCAAGGATTCACCGGTGAACCCAAACAACCCATCGAAACAATTAATTTACCCGTAAAACTCTAAGAAGGCAACCGAAGTGTCACCTTCATACAAACATTTGTGATCGTAGATGAAATTTCCACCTATAATGCCTTCCTAGGGCAGCCCGCCTTGGCAAATTTCAGGATTGTAAATTTCAGGATTTCTTTAGCTCAATGGTGTCTAACTATGAACTTTTCGATAAGGAATGGAGTCAGGGTGATCAAAGGAGACTAAAGTTCCACTAGAGAATGCTATATCATGGAACTACACGAGTCTAAAAGAAAAGAAATGGGGAAGAATGTAGGGAGAACTCTCTGCATTCGTGAACCTACCGAATAACAACTACAGAGCCGCCCTTGGCTTAGGGACCATAGCCGACTTGATAAGGCTTTGGACCCTAGAAAGAAAAGTTTATAGGAGGAACATGCAACACAAGTAGAATTGACGGTGTCCGTCCCAGTTGATATGGATGACCCAACACGGGTCCTGAAAATTGGATCACATCTCGAAAACAGGATGCGATTGGAACTCATCAAATTCCTTCGTGCCAATCTAGATGTGTTCGCTTGGACACATTCTGATATGTGTGGGGTCTTGCCGAAGATTGCATGCCACGCACTTAACATCGACCCCAAGTACACACCAGTGAAGCATAAAAGGCGCAGCCTGGGACTCGAGTGGTCTAAAGTGTTAATAGAAGAAGTGGATAAACTAACGGCGAATGGTTTTATCCGCGATGCAACCTACCCCGAATAGGTATCCAACCCGGTCTTAGTCAAGAAGTCCAAAGGGAAATGACAAACTTGTATCGACTACTCGGATCTAAACAAAGCTTGCTCTAAAGACAGCTTTCCTCTACATCAGCTTGTGGACGGGACGGTTGGACATAAATTGCTACCATTTATGGATGCATACTCGGGATACAACCGGATCATAATGCACAAACCTGATCAGGAAAATACCAATTTCATTACTGATCTGGGACTATACTGCTACAAAGTGATGCCATTTGGCTAAAAGAATGTCGACCTACCAATGACTAGTGGACGCCATGTTTAAACATCAGATTGGGAAGACTATGGAAGTTTATGTAGACGATATGTTGGTTAAATAGCGCATAGCTACAAATCACTTGGACAACCTCGCCGAGATGTTTGAAATACTCTGTATATATGGAATGAAGCTCAATGCACTTAAGTGTTACTTTGGGGTAGCCTCTGGAAGGTTCTTGGGATTCATCGTAAGTGCTAGAGGCATCGAAGCAAATCCCGAACAAATAACTGCTTTACTAGAAGTCGAGGCCTCGAGGAACAGGAAAGAGTTACAAAGCTTGAATGGAAAGGTTGCAGCACTAAGCCGGTTTATCTCAGAAGAAACCAATAAATGTATACCATTCTTTGACGCACTAAAGAAGGGAAAGAAGAACTTCGAATGGAATCAAGCTTGTCAAACTGCATTCGAAGAGTTACTGCGACATATGGAAACCTCACCAATCCTGTCTAAGTCGGTAGACAGAGAAGATTTGTACATTTACTTAGCAGTCTTGCCCTATGCATTGAGTGCCATGCTCGTACAAGAAGAAGCTAAGATCCAGTGACATGTATATTACATCAGTAAATGGTTCACTGGAGAAGAAAAGAACTATCTAAAATTGGAAAAACTAGCATATTGCCTCCTGACCACATCCAGAAGGTTACAACTGTACTTTTAGGCACACCCGATCAGAGTGCTGACAGATCAACCCTTGAAGTAAGTGTTATACCACCCTGAGACCTCTGGAAATCTTATCAAATGGAACATCAAATTAAGTCAGTATGAAATAACATACCACCCTCGAAAGGCGATCAACGGGTAGGCACTGGCTGATTTCATTGCCGAGTTTACAATATGAGATAACGAGGAAGAAATGTCTCTGGAAGTGGAGACACGTTGAAAATTGTTCGTTGATGCCGCATCTAAGAACTTCTGCTCGTGTAACGACCCGATATTTTCAACCATTTGCATCCATTATAAGTGTATAGGCAGACACTCATGCCGGAGTTGAATTGCTCAAAATACCGCGTTGTAAATAAAATTTGGCAAATCTCAGAATATACAGTAAATAAATATAATCACAGATCACAAACACAGAGTAAAATAATGCAGCGGAAGTAAAAGAAATAGTAGTTCATGAAGCTACTATATAAATATATCAGAGTTACATGAGATATAATAGAAGAAATAGAATACAACAAAAGTATCAATATGATAACCTAGTACAAGCTGAGTAGAACAACGGAATTGAAATAGATAGGACATGACAAGCAGATAATCTCCAGCAATTCAAATCTCCAAGAGAGTGGAAATCCAAATATGTGAATAACTCAGGCTGACCCGAGCGTAAAGCAAAACACAAAACACTCGAGTCAGGACAATATATACTTATATAATGTAAACAAACTCAAGCGAACTGTAATAAGGGTACAAGTAACTTAGAAGATGCTTGGGACCGCCCATCCTCTAAGGATCCGTTAAACTATTTACTATATAGTAATATACGCTATATACAATAGTGTCTAATCAGTAAAGTATAATCATATAGAAAATAGCGTTAAGGGAATGGAGAACCTTAACGCGGTCGGATCTTAAAATCATAATCGTAGTAAAGCTCGATATGGTAGGTGACACGGCACAACTAGGCAATGCCAGGGTAGATATACCAATTACGCACACGGACTGATGGAGCGCATAGCAGCCACTACCGTCCACCTCGAACAACACTCCCAAATCGGAGGATGACCATCTAATCAATCACAAGTAAGAGTATAATATCGAAGAAATGTGTCCGAGAAGAGGTGCTACCTCACTGGTCCGAGATCGCTCCTGTTTTAGCCACCTTATGCCAACTCACGGGAGTTGGGTCCACGTAACATACCTTAAGAACGTCGCCACCATCCTACTTCATTCTGGAATCTCCACCGCGTACACGGTTGTCAAAGTGGTTTTCGGTATCGACAGAGAGTATGTCCATATCCGATCCCGGTCTCTTTGCCAACCAATCGTTATTATAACCTGTGGTTATAACTTTTAAAAACAATACTTTACTTCAAAATAAAATATCATTTCAAACCATATCTTTATCAAAATAAAGATTAAATCAATTCCAAACCATTTCCATATATTTAAATTTTCATATCATTTCAAAACTTCATTTCAAATCATTTTAATATAATAAAATATCATATCCTTAAAAAACTTCATTTCAAATCATTTTAATAAAATAAAATATCATATCCTTACAAAACTTCATTTCAAATCATTTTAATAAAATAAAATATCCTATCAGTTCAAATCCAAATATTCAACTTTAAATACCTTTTAAATTCAAAGATATCGTTCATTTACTATCATTTCAAATCACCTTTAAATAGTTTATATTCCAATCAAAATAATTCATTTAAACCTTTTAAAAGTGTAATTATTATATTTTCAAATCAAGTATTCAATTTCCAAAGTTTCAAACCATTCTGAGTTCGTTTACTAAGTCAAAAACCCTAATTATTAAAATTTCAGCATTTCACAGCATTAAAAAAAAACTGCTATAAGTTATATTTGAAAACATTTTTAATTCAGCAAAGACATCACTTAAAACTGCTGTTAAAACTCAGTTTTAGTTGAATTATAGTTCAAAACAGAAAAAACAGCATTTCAGAAGTGCTGCGGTAGTTCAGATTTCAAAACAAGGATTAAATTTGATTTCAACATAGACTGCAGACCATTATAGCATTTCCAGAGAATGCTAGGCCTGAGTTCAATATTAGCCTATAAGTTCAACTACAGCTACTACAGCATTCCAGAAATGCTGTAATAGCTCCTTTTTACACAATTTTAGTTCAAAACAGAATCTATAGCATTTCTGAATGCTATTAAAAGTTAATTTCAGGTGTTAGTGTATTTCCAGCAATTAAATAACTTTAATTTAAAACACATAAACATTTTTAAAATCATATTTTAACATTTAAAATGTTCATTTACATATCATTTAACATATATCTTTTCACAATAAATTTCTTATAATCAAATCCAATTTTCAACAATTTACTTAATAAATTTTAGTGTAAAAGTGTCCAATTCTTCACATTTCAACAAATAAACTTAACACTTCAAATTTAAATTACCATTTCACAATTTAACTAAATTTCCAATTTCATTTAATTAACTTAAACCTTTAATTAAAACCAAATTTCACATTTCCTAGTCAAGTTATGTTTTAAAAGATCACTTTCAAACATTCATTTATTTAACCACTTAAATTCATAGAAAAATCAATAATACTTTAATAAATCACTTAAATTCAAATTTAATCAAATTATCATATTTTACCATTTTCCAAATATAATTAAATTTTCATTTTTATTTATATAACTTAAATATCAGTTTTAACCAAAATTCCAAATTCCAAACTTAAGTTATATTTCAATAATCCAATTTAACCATTCATTAATTACATTTTTAAATCATAGAAAAATCATAATTTCTTTATTTTAAAACATTTCAAATCTATTTAAATCAAATTTCATAAATTTATATTTTTAAAAATACTTAAAAATATCCAAAACACTTTATAAAATAACCATGGGCCTGTATATAGTTCTCTAACCTAGGTTAAGTGATACGGATACTATATCATTTCAATCCGTAGTTTACAAAGAAAAATCCGGGTTTTATCATTTCAAACCCGCAAATCCCAAGTAAATAAAATTTAATTGAAAATCGTTCAGGCCTATCATTTCAGCCCATGACGATCTTCCCTTATTCTAAAGTCCGTTCGGGTATGTATCATTTCAACCCATAGTGATTCTATTCTACAGGGAACTTGCAGTGTGATTTAACAGAATAGAATAACAGTAAAATAAAACAAAATATAACAGATGATATGTTATGCAAATTTTTAACAATTCTAACATCAAATATAAATAAATCACAGGTAATTATAACATAATTTTATTTGTTTATTTATTTATTTTCTACACATTCAGTTGCGGTCGTTTCACAATCATATAAGTATGAATATTCGTGTGAGATTTACTCACCTCTACGGAGCTGGAGATTCGATTCAAAAAGAGAATACGCTATCAATCGAAAAGCATGCGGAAAGCACGATCAGTTGTTAGCGGATGCGCCAACTAGATTCAAATCTAAAGCAAAAATAAACAAACAAATCTAATAATGCACGAATAATCAATTTTCACTGAAGCAAACAAAACGAAAAGAAAACAAATTGAATACTAGAAAGAAATGGCTCGAAGGGGATGTAGTCTGTAACTTCAACATACTAAGGTGACAAAAGGTAAATTTTTATTTCTTCTTTTTTTTTTCAAAACAAAGGTTCGGTAAATTATAAACTAAACTTCACAATACAAAGGCTCGACCATTTTTTTTATAGACTATACTTCAAAAATACAAAGTGACAAAACAAAATTTTGTTCATTTCTCTGGTTCAAATACAAGGGCTCGGTCTGACCATGGGTTGGAGCCGTGGGGTCTCGGTGGTGGTTGATGGTGGCGAATGGGTAGGGGTTCTCACGATGGTGGATAGCATGGAGCAGGGCATGGGTTTCAGTGGTGAATGGCATGGGGTATGATGAGCATGTAACAGAATAGAGCAAGACAAGGTGATAGAATAAACATAACAAACAAAATGAAAAGAGAAACAGAGGCAAGCGGCCATTACCTGGAAAGATGGACACACAAATCTTGAAGGAAGCCAAATAGAAAAATTTGAGGGATGGAGATTTTGTGAACGTGGAATAATATTGTGAACGAATAATATAATAGTTGTTTACTTGATTTGTGTAGAGAAAGGCAAGAATAAATTGCTTTGAACGGTCAAGAAATCAAAAGAATTTAAGGCACTTAATTATATCAATAGATGGAAACGCATGGAAGGCCAAAGGAATGGAAATAATAACTCACGTGAAAATGATTTTATGCAAGATTTTGGGTAAGAATTTGAATTCTCAAAAGAGAATATATGCGGCTGAAGTTTGCATTGATAACGCAAGAAATCAAATAGACAATGAAAGGCAAGAGCAATTAATTTTTATTAAAGTGGAGGAAACGAACGGAAGGCAAAGGGAAAAAAATAATTTTCACATGCAAGATTTCGAACTTTCAAAAGCAAAGTATACGGCTGAAAACTTTGCATTGTTAACGCCTAGAGACAAAATAAAAAAAGAATCAAGGCAAAAGAAACAAATAAACATATGCCCAAAGTAACGTACAACTTTATTTGTTTCTCTTAATTAGTAAATTAACATGCTAACGTTTTCTTTCAATAAAATAACGTATCATTTTAAACCAAAAATTAAATAGCTATTATACCATAATTAATAACATTTGATTGTTTAATATAAAGTTAAGGAACGGATGTAAATATACGTAAAAGAAATGTAAAGTTAAATTTCCCGTTTCACACTAATTATCACAGCTTTTAAAAGTATACAACAAATCTGACCAAAACAAAAGTGAAACAATGTTACACAATTGTATACAGTCCAAGATGAAAATTTGGCATTTATAATTAAAAATTTAAAAATAAAAATTTCTATTATTATTTTTGAAATATTTAGAGATGAAAATATACATAAATTACATATTGACACATATTAAATAAAATATAAGAAAGAAAAATATGATTTATAAAATTTAAAATAGGCAAAATTGCACAATAAAACAAATTATACTAAAAATTGAAATGTACATAACTTTTACATTTTAACTCCGTTTCCAATGAAACGAAAAACAGTATTCAATTTATTAAATCTATTGTCATAATAAAAGATAAAATTTATAATTTCAAATATTTAAAATTTAAACTTAAAAGTCAAAGTTTGACTATTATAACCAAAATTCACTTTTTGGAAAATTATTCTATTCAGTCATATTTGGAATTCAAATCCATATCAAAATCAAAGTTAATATTTAAAATAACAAAATTTATTCTTTTTCATAAATAAAGCTTTTGAATCTGGAAAATCAAAAAAAATATTTGTAAAATACAGGGTTGTTACACTCTCCCCCACTCAAAACTTTTCATCCCCGAAAAGGAACGAGGTACGGGAAAGCACAGAAAAAGATAGAATGAAATAGAATTTAAGACAAGATGATAAGAAGATTGGAATTACACCTGATAACTATTGTTATAGGTAAGTTTAACAAGATGGAGGTGATCAAATCAAGAACACAAACACGAAAAAGATCCTCTAGAGTCTGAATCTCCCTTTTCACTTGATCGACGGTCTATAAATGGAAAAACAGTGTTCAGATCCAGATGAGTAACAAAGATTATCAAAGATTACAGAAAGATTTCTAAACAGACTGGTATAAGCAATAGCCTTTCCATTCTGTAACAAGATAAGAGAAATAAGGACAACCAAAAGATAGTTTGAAAACAAAATAAGATAATAGATTTGTAACCATAATGTTTTGAAATCATAACAATTTAGAGATGTTTATCATTTGGAAATCATACTACTAAAATCATAACACTTTGGAAATGTTATTCTTAAAAAAACATAATACTTAGAAAATCATAACACCTTTTAAAAATAATCTTTATTTAAACCATTTTAATTCAAGGTCAAATAATATTCATTTTAAAGTTGTACCATTTCTAAATTCATTCAATTATAAAAACTTCCAAAACATTGTATTTTCAAAATAGTAGCACTTATAAAATGCTACAGTAGGTATATTAGTATTTCAAATCAGTTCAATTTCAGAAATATTCATTTGGATATCATTTAACTTATGACTTATTAAAACAAACTTCTATGAATGGAATATCCAAATTAAACTATACTTCGTTTATTAAGTCAAAAGCTCACTATTTTACTTAGCTCTAAATTTAACACATAACCTAACACTTTATTTAAAATACCCATTTCACAAATAGATATTCCTTTAATAAGTTACACTTAAAATTCCATTTGAAAACCAAATTCTCAATTATCAATTTTTAGTGATGTTAAAATACATTTTAACTATTTAAATCATAATCATTCATTTTTCAAGACATATCTATTTCATAAATAAAATATTTATAAAGCAAATATAACAATCAAACTTCTCTACACATTTATTCATTTAGACATCAATTAAACTATGAATTCAAGTTAAATAAACTTTATTACAAAATGTCTAATTCAAATGTATTTTATTTTATCTATTCAAAGATACATTATTTATCATACAACATATTCATTTTAGGAAATAACCTTTATTAAAATTCCTTGGTTAGACTTAAGGTTCCATAGTAAATCAAATTTGATTATTAAGTTATTTAAATAAAATCTCTTTAGATTCCTTTTTCAATATTTACCTCTGTTAATCTTTTATAACTAAAATTTAAGCGTATAACATTTATTATAACCACTCAAATTTTATTTATAAAAATCCTTTCTATATTGTATATTATCCAATTTCATATTCAACTTCTGTGTAATTTAGGTAAGTTATATTGGAATGAAATTGTATGTTATACAAATAAAACTTCCAATTTAATCATCTCAAGTTTGAATCATTTATCCAAATTTTTGTTTTTTTTATTTTTTTATTTTTTTGAAATTATTCTTCAAGATAAAATTTAGGAATTAAATTTTCGAATATCTTCAAACCATTTGGAGATAAGTAATTATATATACATAATATGTCAAATCAAGTTTAAATCATATATCTATATATATTATAAATCAAGTCATATTTTAGAAATTCAAATTAATTTAATTCCCCAAAACAAATCTGTAGCAAGACTACAGAACAGTCTCTTCACTTCGAAACTCAAAATGAAAGTCGATGATGCTGTAGTCATCACCAAAATTATTTTTCAGCGACAAAGAGAAGAGCACTAAATTTTTTAAACTTTAAAATCCTTTAGAGACAAATTTTTATTCAAAATACTTTAAATAATATCCTTTTAAAAAAATTTAAACACAAGGTTTGAAACCATCGGAAATTAAATTATTTAAATTTCTTGTTTTAAATTCATTTCAGTTCCTAAATAAATTTATAAACAACTATTTATAAATTCATTTGTAGAACAATAAATGATAAATCAAGTATTATCATTTCAAATTATCAATTTAGATCAATTTATTAAGTTCCATAAAATTATATATCCAAATTTATTTCATTAACCAAATTTTAAAATAATATTGTGTCAGTTTGTTCTGTCAAAGTGTTTTAGAAATCCTATCGATGGCGTTGATCAGACGAATCGATCGGAAACCCAAATCAACATCAACAACCCAAACAACACAACATATAAACAAAACATAGATTTACAAGTATGATTCAAAATGTTTGGAGATAGTTTAGAAACAAAAGACAAGATGGTTAAATAGAGTAGAGAGATGGGTAAGCTTAGATAAATCGCGGACAACCTTAACCGGGTCAACCGTGACTTAATGGATAAGATCAAATGTGGATTTTCTGGGGTAAATCTACCTTCGATCTCAAGAGATAGAGTTTGGAATAATAAAAGATATTAGCATCTAAACCAAGGATAAATATAAATCTCTGGTGAATCGATGCTGATTATAAAGGATTTTCACCCTTTTACAAGAAAATTAGAATATTGGCGAGACCGCCAATTCACTATAAAGATCATTGGAAGTGGAGTCATGGGATACTCCAGAATCAAAAGATGATGAATAGTGAGGGACACGAATGAATTTCGGAACCGCAGGGAACGTTCCAAAATTCAAAGGAATTCGAATCAAAAGGAAGAGATTCAAACTCGAACGAAAGTGATTCTGTAAATAAATTTACCATACATTCTAAGTTTTTCCTCAAAGCCAAAGCTCTGATACCAACTATAACGACCTGATATTTTCAACCATTCGCATCCATTATAAGTGTATAGGCAGACACTCATGCCGGAGTTGAATTGCTCAAAATACCGCGTTGTAAATAAAATTTGGCAAATCTCAGAATATACAGTAAATAAATATAATCACAGATCACAGACACAGAGTAAAATAATGCAGCGGAAGTAAAAGAAATAGTAGTTCATGAAGCTACTATATAAATATATCAGAGTTACATGAGATATAACAAAAGAAATAGAATACAACAAAAGTCTCAATATAATAACCAAGTACAAGCTGAGTAGAACAACGGAATTGAAATAGATAGGACATGACAAGCAGATAATCTCCAGCGATTCAAATCTCCAAGAGAGTGGAAATCTAAATCTGTGAATAACTCAGGCTGACCCGAGCGTAAAGCAAAACACAAAACACTCGAGTCAGGACAATATATACTTATATAATGGAAACCAACTCAAGCGAACTGTAATAAGGGTACAAGTAACTTAGAAGATGCTTGGGACCGCCCATCCTCTAAGGATCCGTTAAACTATTTACTATATAGTAATATACGCTATATACAGTAGTGTCTAATCAGTAAAATATAATCATATAGAAAATAGCGTTAAGGGGATGGAGAACCTTAACGCGGTCGGATCTTAAAATCATAATCGTAGTAAAGCTCGATATGGTAGGTGACATGGCACAACTAGGCAATGCCAGGGTAGATATACCAATTACGCACACGGACTGATGAGCGCATAGCAGCCACTACCGTCCACCTCGAACAACACACCCAAATCGGAGGATGGCCATCTAATCAATCACAAGTAAGAGTATAATATCGAAGAAATGTGTCCGAGAAGAGGTGCTACCTCACTGGTCCGAGATCGCTCCTGTTTTAGCCACCTTATGCCAACTCACGGGAGTTGGGTCCACGTAACATACCTTAAGAACTTCGCCACCATCCTACTTCATTCTGGAATCTCCACCGCGTACACGGTTGTCAAAGTGGTTTTCGGTATCGACAGAGAGTATGTCCATATCCGATCCCGGTCTCTTTGCCAACCAATCGTTATTATAACCCGTGGTTATAACTTTTAAAAACAATACTTTACTTCAAAATAAAATATCATTTCAAACCATATCTTTATCAAAATAAAGATTAAATCAATTCCAAACCATTTCCATATATTTAAATTTTCATATCATTTCAAAACTTCATTTCAAATCATTTTAATATAATAAAATATCATATCCTTACAAAACTTCATTTCAAATCATTTTAATAAAATAAAATATCATATCCTTACAAAACTTCATTTCAAATCATTTTAATAAAATAAAATATTCTATCAGTTCAAATCCAAATATTCAACTTTAAATACCTTTTAAATTCAAAGATATCGTTCATTTACTATCATTTCAAATCACCTTTAAATAGTTTATATTCCAATCAAAATAATTCATTTAAACCTTTTAAAAGTGTAATTATTATATTTTCAAATCAAGCATTCAATTTCCAAAGTTTCAAACCATTCTGAGTTCGTTTACTAAGTCAAAAACCCTAATTATT
Source organism: Allium fistulosum (assembly GCA_030737815.1). Lineage (NCBI taxonomy): Eukaryota > Viridiplantae > Streptophyta > Magnoliopsida > Asparagales > Amaryllidaceae > Allium > Allium fistulosum. The sequence continues at coordinate 1,139,079,714 of CM060904.1, forward strand.
AAAATTTCAGCATTTCACAGCATTTAAAAACAACTGCTATAAGTTATATTTGAAAACATTTTTAATTCAGCAAAGACAGCACTTAAAACTGCTGTTAAAACTCAGTTTTAGTTGAATTATAGTTCAAAACAGAAAAGACAGCATTTCAGAAGTGCTGCGGTAGTTCAGATTTCAAAACAAGGGTTAAATTTGATTTCAACATAGACTGCAGACCATTATAGCTTTTCCGGAGAATGCTATAATAGGCCTAGTTCAATATTAGCCTATAAGTTCAACTACAGCAACTACAGCATTCCAGAAATGCTGTAATAGCTCCTTTTTACACAATTTTAGTTCAAAACAGAATCTATAGCATTTCTGAATGCTATTAAAAGTTAATTTCAGGTGTTAGTGTATTTCCAGCAATTAAATAACTTTAATTTAAAACACATAAACATTTTTAAAATCATATTTTAACATTTAAAATGTTCATTTACATATCATTTAACATATATCTTTTCACAATAAATTTCTTATAATCAAATCCAATTTTCAACAATTTACTTAACAAATTTTAGTGTAAAAGTGTCCAATTCTTCACATTTCAACAAATAAACTTAACACTTCAAATTTAAATTACCATTTCACAATTTAACTAAATTTCCAATTTCATTTAATTAACTTAAACCTTTAATTAAAACCAAATTTCACATTTCCTAGTCAAGTTATATTTTAAAAGATCACTTTCAAACATTCATTTATTTAACCACTTAAATTCATAGAAAAATCAATAATACTTTAATAAATCAATTAAATTCAAATTTAATCAAATTGTCATATTTTACCATTTTCCAAATATAATTAAATTTTCATTTTTATTTATATAACTTAAATATCATTTTTAACCAAAATTCCAAATTCCAAACTTAAGTTATATTTCAATAATCCAATTTAACCATTCATTAATTACATTTTTAACTCATAGAAAAATCATAATTTCTTTATTTTAAAACATTTCAAAATCTATTTAAATCAAATTTCATAAATTTATATTTTTAAAAATATTTAAAAATATCCAAAACACTTTATAAAATAACCACGGGCCTGTATATAGTTCTCTAACCTAGGTTAAGTGATACGGATACTATATCATTTCAATCCGTAGTTTACAAAGAAAAATCCGGGTTTTATCATTTCAAACCCGCAAATCCCAAGTAAATAAAATTTAATTGAAAATCGTTCAGGCCTATCATTTCAGCCCATAACGATCTTCCCTTATTCTAAAGTCCGTTCGGGTATGTATCATTTCAACCCATAGTGATTCTATTCTACAGGGAACTTGCAGTGTGATTTAACAGAATAGAATAACAGTAAAATAAAACAAAATATAACAGATGATATGTTATGCAAATTTTTAACAATTCTAACATCAAATATAAATAAATCACAGGTAATTACAACATCATTTTATTTGTTTATTTATTTATTTTCTACACATTCAGTTGCGGTCGTTTCACAATCATATAAGTATGAATATTCGTGTGAGATTTACTCACCTCTACGGAGCTGGAGATTCGATTCAAAAAGATAATACGCTATCAATCGAAAAGCACGCGGAAAGCACGATCAGTTGTTAGCGGATGCGCCAACTAGATTCAAATCTAAAGCAAAAATAAATAAACAAATCTAATAATGCACGAATAATCAATTTTCACTGAAGCAAACAAAACGAAAAGAAAACGAATTGAATACTAGAAAGAAATGGCTCGAAGGGGATGTAGTCTGTAACTTCAACATACTAAGGTGACAAAAGGTAAATTTTTATTTCTTTTTTTTTTCAAAACAAAGGTTCGGTAAATTATAAACTAAACTTCACAATACAAAGGCTCGACCATTTTTTTTATAGACTATACTTCAAAAATACAAAGTGACAAAACAAAATTTTGTTCATTTCTCTGGTTCAAATACAAGGGCTCGGTCTGACCATGGGTTGGAGCCGTGGGGTCTCAGTGGTGGTTGATGGTGGCGAATGGGTAGGGGTTCTCACGATGGTGGATAGCATGGAGCAGGGCATGGGTTTCGGTGGTGAATGGCATGGGGTATGATGAGCATGTAACAGAATAGAGCAAGACAAGGTGATAGAATAAACAGAACAAACAAAATGAAAAGAGAAACAGAGGCAAGTGGCCATTACCTGGGAAGATGGACACGCAAATCTTGAAGGAAGCCAAATAGAAAAATTTGAGGGATGGAGATTTTGTGAACGTGGAATAATATTGTGAACGAATAATATAATTGTTGTTTACTTGATTTGTGTAGAGAAAGGCAAGAATAAATTGCTTTGAACGGTCAAGAAATCAAAAGAATTTAAGGCATTTAATTATATCAATAGATGGAAATGCATGGAAGGCCAAAGGAATGGAAATAATAACTCACGTGAAAATGATTTTATGCAAGATTTTGGGTAAGAATTTGAATTCTCAAAAGAGAATATATGCGGCTGAAGTTTGCATTGATAACGCAAGAAATCAAATAGACAATAAAAGGCAAGAGCAATTAATTTTTATTAAAGTGGAGGAAACGAACGGAAGGCAAAGGGGAAAAAATAATTTTCACATGCAAGATTTCGAACTTTCAAAAGCAAAGTATACGGCTGAAAACTTTGCATTGTTAACGCCTAGAGACAAAATAAACAAAGAATCAAGGCAAAAGAAACAAATAAACATATGCCTAAAGTAACGTACAACTTTATTTGTTTCTCTTAATTAGTAAATTAACATGCTAACGTTTTCTTTCAATAAAATAACGTTCCATTTTAAACCAAAAATTAAATAGCTATTATACCATAATTAATAACATTTGATTGTTTAATATAAAGTTAAGGAATGGATGTAAATATACGTAAAAGAAATGTAAAGTTAAATTTCCCGTTTCACACTAATTATCACAGCTTTTAAAAGTATACAACAAATCTGACCAAAACAAAAGTGAAACAATGTTACACAATTGTATACAGTCCAAGATGAAAATTTGGCATTTATAATTAAAAAAATTTTAAAAAAAATTTCTATTATTATTTTTGAAATATTTAGAGATGAAAATATACATAAATTACATATTGACACATATTAAATAAAATATAAGAAAGAAAAATATTATTTATAAAATTTAAAATAGGCAAAATTGCACAATAAAACAAACTATACTAAAAATTGAAATGTACATAACTTTTACATTTTAACTCCGTTTCCAACGAAACGAAAAACAGTATTCAAGTTATTAAATCTATTGTCATAATAAAAGATAAAATTTATAATTTCAAATATTTAAAATTTAAACTTAAAAGTCAAAGTTTGACTATTTTAACCAAAATTCACTTTTTGGAAAATTATTCTATTCAGTCATATTTGGAATGCAAATCCATATCAAAATCAAAGTTTATATTTAAAATAACAAAATTTATTCTTTTTCATAAATAAAGCTTTTGAATCTGGAAAATCAAAAAAAATTGTAAAATACAGGGTTGTTACAGCTCGTAAGCAGGGGTAGTGCTTGAGACTCCTAAAGGACGATCCGTTCGCTATGCCTTGCGCTTGGAATTCCCTACAACAAATAACAAGGCAGAATACGAAGCATTGATACCCAAGCTCAAAGTTATGAAGGAACTCGGGATAAAGTCCATACACATCTATAGCGACTCTAAGCTAGTCATCTGTCAGGTGAAAGGCGAATACCAGGCTCGAGGGGAGAACCTCGCCCTGTACCTATTTAAAGTGCCGGAACACCTGAACGACATCGAGCATTACACCATAACTCATATTCCGAGGGAATAGAACATGAAGGTAGATTATCTAGCAAAACTGGTCAGTTCCGGAGAAGCTCAATCATTGGGGCTAGTTCCGATTAAACCCTGACCACTCCAAGCATAAGCGAAATGGATATCGAATGGATTTCTGAGACAACCAAAGAACCAGAGACATGGATGACGCCAATCAAGGACTACCTTCTCACAGGAACCCACTTCGTAGATAGGAATCAACGGAAAAATTTACTCCGAAAGGCACCATGATTCGTAATACATGATAGGATACTCTACCGAAGGGGATTCTCTACCCCCTTGCTCAGATGTGTGACCAACGACGAAGCTCGAAGTATCCTAAGAGAAGTTCATGAACGCAACTCCGGAGATCATACCGGGGGGCAAACCCTTGCAAAGAAAGTTCTTCGATGTGCGTACATTTGGCCAATAGTAAACCTCGATGCTGCGGGTTATGCCAGATGGTGCGATCAATGCCAAAGATTCAGCAAGATCAAAAGAACCCCCTCGAAAGAGCTAGCATAGATGGTCAGCCTATGGCCATTCGCAATCTAGGGAATTGATCTGATTGGTGTATTACCAATGGCTAAAGGAGGAGCCAAATATGCTATCGTTATGTTGACTATTTCACCAAATGGGCCAAAGCGGAACCACTGGCCATTATTACCACAAAGAAAGTTATTAACTTTTTGTTACTAAAAATATTATTTGCAGATTTGGTGCGCCATAGAAAATCATCACGGATAATGAGACTCAATTAGAAAGCGCTGAGTTCGAAGACTTTTGCAAACTCTTCCGAATCGAGAAAAGCTTTTCCGTTGTCGCACATCCGCAAGCAAACTGGCAAGTAGAAGTAGTAAATAAGATCATCAAGTTCACTATCAAAAAGCGGATAACTAAAGCAAAAAGAAATTAGGTCAATGAACTTCCACTCGCACTATGGACTTACAGAACAACGCACAAATCTGCAACTGGGCACTCTCCATTCGCCCTAGCATATAGTTCAGAAGCAATGATCCCAATTGAGCTAGAAGTCCCTTCTCATCGAAGGAAAAACTTCGATCAAAGGCAAAACGAGCACCTCTTACTCGAGTCGCTTGATATGGTCGATGAAAATAGGAAAGAAGCCGAATTAAGGACCACCGCTCACCAGAAAAGGGTCACACGGTACTTCAACTCCAATGTTCATAATCGCACCTTCGAAGTGGGAGGCCTTGTCCTCAAGAGGGTCTACCCTGTACCAGGAGCATTCGGACCAAACTAGGAAGGACCCTATGTGATCAGTCAGAAGCTAGGGGATGACGCATTCAACCTAACAATCGTCGATGGAGACTAAATTCCTCGAGCATGGAACATTGAATCGCTGCATCCTTAGTTTATCTAAGACTATCTTATGTATATCCTATTTCCAGCAAATATGCCATACCAGAATATCAGAGGCATTTTAAATAGGAAAAAATTTCCCAACCTTCATTAATAAAATTGCTTTGCTTTCTGAACCAATAAAACCGTGTTCACAAAAGTAACCTGCTGAGTTGATGAGGTCAAATAGACTCAAACTATTCAATCGCTTCTTGAGATAGTGGAATCATGCTCAAGTATGCCCATTCTACCTGCCAGGTCGATGGAATCAAATCAACTCAAACCGTTGAGTCGACGGAACTCGATCCTTGCCTTCTAAGAACCAATGTTGCTCCGACAACACCGGGAAGGCCCCAATCAAAGCCACACACCTCCATAAGCCGCGCGTTGCTTCTTGAGTCATGGAACCATGCTCTTGAAACACGAACTCCTCGTGTTGCCTGAAGATTGGTAATGCCAAGAAATTCCAAACCATTCCGAATCGACGGGTCATATCGATCCCAAAAGCCGCGCATTCCATAAGCCATGCACACTCCCAAAAGTCGTGCATCTTGTAAGCCATGCACAATTTTAAAGGCCGTGCATTTCATAAGCTGCGCATACTCTTAAGTACCGGTATTGTCCCGGCAATGCCGGGAAACTTATTTATTGCATGACTAACAGGAATCAATCCACTACCACTATCAGGAGTAATGGGCATGAATCCAGCAATGTTGCACGACAACGTACTGACAAAGAATTCTAATTATTGACTGACAAAGTCTCTGGAATCGAGACACACAAATCACAAGTTCCCTAAGATAGGAACCATGAAATAGACTCGGTTATAGATACTCGAAGAATGACACGGATCAACCGGTCATTTGTCAAGTGTTTGAAGTAAACAACCCCATGAAATGTGGGCCACACCCATACCAATACTCAACCAAAAAACCAAGTACTTCATAGTTCCATTACTCCAAACAAAGAATTTTAGTGGTAATTACATGACTAGATAAAATAATAAATAAAATTGGCAAAAGTGCATGAAACATAGATAAGTAGACAAATAAAGTCACAACCAAAATGTCAACATCGTATTACTTATAACATTTTCAATGTACAACAACAAACAGTGGATGCCGTGCCCGCACAATATCAGCAAAAAATAGGAAAATACAAAATATCACCGTGACAATAATAAGAAAAGTGCTAAATGCAAACTCTGCACTTATACAAAAGGTGATCAAAAAACAACAAAAGGAGGAAAAGACAAATCAAGACGTCTTCTCACCGCTTCCCCGGTCTCCTTTCTCGCCTCTAATTTGCAATTTCTCGGGCTTATCTTTTCTCGTGGCAATCTCACTCTCTGAAGTATGGCCACTGGTGGACCCTCCTTCCCCCTTTATGCTTGCGGGATCGGTGAGAGCTCTTCGATGACCTCTTTTGTGCTTCAACGTTGTACTTTTTCACCGCGATCATTTGCTACTCGGTCTTCGGCTGCTCGGCCTCTGCTCTGTCCGGTTGGCTACCTTAGTCTGCTTGCTCTCGTGCATTATCAGCTGGCAAGCTCTCCTCTTTAGAAATATAGGGGTCGTTTAAACAATGCAGCGCCGCAATTTGCTCAGAATGCGAACCGGGCTGCGAGCCTGAAGCGGAGATGACGGTTGACGCAGTTAAAATAGCGACGAACCCTGCATCGTGATGAGAAGGCAATTTAGCAGAAAAAGGAGGTTAATCTACAATACCAGAATAATGGGCGGTTATTTTGGCAATCTCTTTAGGGGTGAATTGAAAATCTTCAAGTAGGGAAAGATAAGAAAGTTACCTTCTATAGGGGTTTGTTCATGTGCAACGACTTCGAAGCCTTCGCCATTGCTTTCCTTCGACGGCTGCACAACTACAGGAGAAGTGGAAGCGATCCCCTTGCCATTATGAAGACGTGAAGACGGCTCACCCAGGCCCGAAGGAAAATGTTCGGTAGCAGCCTCAGTGGTAGCCGTGATATTGATGGTTTCACGCTCCCTCTCCAGCATTAAGATTTTCTGGCCTTCCACTAGAGCTAGGCGGGATTCTTCATTCAAGTAGGCCTGTACCAGCTCCTCTTTGGTGTAACTGCCACCCATATCTCAAAATCGGGCTAGAACTTCTTCCCAAACTATAGCTAATGCGCGAGGGTACAATGGACCCAAGTAACCGAGGCTGCCCTAATGAAGCATGAAATTAACATAGATGCCTAAAATGGTAGCATCCATGCCTTCCATTTTCTTAGCTAGTGTAGTCTTCTCTACTTCTAATTGATTTTTTTAGCTTCCAAAGTCAAAATTTGCACATATAGAGAGGTACTTTTCTAGGATTGTTCGGTGACGACTTTCTTCTCCGCCTCGACCATTGTCTCGCTTGCCTTCAATTTTTCTTTCAGAGCTGCCTCATCGCTGTGGCACTTCTTTATTTCGTCTATAATTATGAGTGTGGTTCGGTTGGTTGACTCCTTTAGCTCCTTGAATAAAGAAGCACACCTACTTTCTCTCTAGGGTGTCATCCCTCTCCTTCTTCAATCTCTCAATCTCCAAGTCACGGTCCACAAGCTACTTCTCATATTCATCTTTTTCGGACTCGAATGAGAGAATCTCCTGGCAATTGTTTCGATTAACATTAGAAAGCTGCTTGCACAATTTCTTCCACCTCTCGGCTTACTCCAAGTTTCTCTGAATCGCATGGAGACGGGGTGAATAAGATTCGACGTGAATTGACATCAAGTCGGGTTTATTGGAAAAAAACCCCCTTAAGAACAAGTTGGGAAATGCAGCCTGCAGAAGCGACAGATTGGTAGGGAGAATATATGGGGCTCGCCTTGAAATTAGGAGAGAAGCGGCCACTGTAGTGTGAGTGGAGGAGGTCGCGACACTGGAAGCGGGAACGGAGATTCCAGTAGAAGTAGGAAGTTGTATGGCGGGTGCATGTTCGTGATCTTTCTTTAGCTTCTTTAATTGGTCTTCCCATTCAATCTGGCTTTTCCTTTTCTCATGGTCGCTTCCTCTATCACGATCTTAATCCTTATCAGCTTGGCGGCGTGCTTCTACCTCCTTATCTTTTCTCCTCCTTCTCTCTTCGTCAGTTTCACAAGAGGCTTAGTATCTAGACGAATTCCTTTGTGAATGCTGAGACTCAAGTGCTCGGTTAAGATCGTTGTAGAAGCCACGAGACATGATCCCTGCAGCAAATAACAAAATGACTTCAGAAAAAAGGCATTCGATAGATCAAAATATCCTAAGATAATAACATTGAAATGCGTGATCCTAGTGAAGTGTGTGCTACAGGTTAACAACCCAGCAGAATACACAAACCAGATTGATTGCCAACTAACGTCGGGACATCCATGTCTGTAGGAACGATTTAGATAGGCTGGGAAGGCAACCCTTCTGAAGTGAAGTCACCCGTTAGTGCGCCTATATCTACGAAAATGTCGCTCGCACCTCCCAAGTCAAAATCGGCACCCTCCGGAAAAGGGCTGGGACTGGGCTCATTCTTGGGAGAAGCTTCTTCAAAACATTCCTTCGAAGGAGGTGAGGGAGTATGTTCGGGACTCAACTCCAAGGCCTTGTCGCCTAAATCGACATCACCTTCGTCGGTATCTGTATCCCAATTTATTTCTTCTTCGATTAAAGGGAGCCTCTCACTGATCTCTCCTTCCTCCCTTCCCTCAATCAATCGGGCTTTGCCTGTCCGATGAATAACTCTTCTTCTTTCTCTTCTGGGATCGAAGGCACCTTGGGCGGACTGTCAACCCCAACTTGAATGTGGGCCTCTTCAGAAGTTTTCTTTGAGCCGCCGGACGAGTCACTTTCTTCCTCCTCATCACCATCATCATCACCTTTATTAGAATCATAGGAAGAGGAAACTGAGCAAGTCCAGGTTTTGGAGCAAGAAGAGGCACTAACGAATCCAACAGATCTACTAGGATGCAAGAGCCTACACTGGCGAAGATTTTCAGCTGTAAGCAGAAACCTGATCGTGCGTTCTCGAGCATCAACCGCTTTTAGGGAGCTGAGAACAGAGCCGAGCATTGGATCTTTGTTAATCTTCGGGAGAACTGCAAAAAAATAGACGACCGTTTAGAAGACTTTTTAGCAGCTAAAGGAAATTCCATGCGTGCTAGAAGAAACTTACTGCCCGTGGTCTATAGATGGGTGAATCCCTCTGGACATTTGGCAAAAAAGAACTGATTTTTGAATGAGGGAACCTTGCTAGAAAGATCAAGTACAAGCTTTCGGCTGCGTTGCGCCTCAATATAAACGAGTGATGGGCTAGCCTCCCTCTTTTTAAACAGCAGAATATATTGTAGCTCAGCAAAGCTCGGGGCATGGTTAAGCATTTGCATGAACAAAATATACAAGCAAGTTAGCATGGCGTAACCATTTGGGAGGGTTTGGAATGGAGCCAACCCCATGCTCTAAAGAGTCGCCATAAGAAAGTGATTAAATGGGGGCATCGCACCATACATACACATGTAGCGATGGAAAGCCACGTATCCAGAAGGTGGCCTATGAGCGATTGGACGGCAGAAGCACATTGTCCTCCGGAATGCCGTATTACGAGCAAATTCTTCATAACACCCTATGTGTAAGGATCGAAGAGGCTTTCTCCAAAGGATCAAGAAAACCCTAAAGTTGGAGGGAGTGCAGTTGACGATGGGGCCAACTGGGATCAGACGACCATATTGCCCCGAAGCTAGGGAAGTAGCAGGTCCAGCCAAGATCGACGAAGACTCTGCTTCAAATATAGGTGAGCTTCCTTCAACCGACTTACACTGGGAGGATTTGCACGCCATTCTATATAAGAAAGCTTGTGTTTAAAATGGTCAGGTGCGCCAAATACTTAAACTATAAACACCTAACCCGGATGATACTTGGAATTCAGAAGGTAGTTGATGTGTACCAATCTCCAATCGGATTCCAAATATTAACCGTGAGCGTGTGTGATGTGTAATCTATGTAAGAATGGGCTTGGTATCCTGATCGCTGTGAATAGACCATTCCATGTAGATGGGTCACTCATACCAGAAAAAGTGATCTGTATCAGCTATTAATGTCTTTTCTCCTACACTTACCCGTTATCGATCAACGATCGATAACGGATCCGTTGTCCGAAGTGACATGGAAAGCTCTTCCCATTCTAGGTACACCGACTGTGCAAGGACAACACCAAACCAATGCACGATTAGTCCGAATCGGGAAGAAAACTATCAGCATAAGTCGATTTTAGTTTCCTGGAAAGTGATAACGACCTAAGCTGCATGCAAGATGTTATCCAAAGTTATTATCACTTCCCGAAAAAAATCAAAATCAATCCGAGATCCATAAGATGTCATGTCAGAATTGACTATGAAACTTGATACAAGTTAATTCTGATCTTGCAAATGAAGATAACAGAACATGTCGAGTACTGGGGCAAAACCCTGGTTTCGTTCCGTGAGGAACTTCAGACTTGATTTACTATTTTCTTCCACAAAATCGCAATTAGCTTAAATCTTCCACTGTATCCATCATCGACATAACCTCACCATCAACCGATGATGTAACATCACGTCAAAATACACTTCACCCACCTTTGAAATTGAGAAAGGCAATGAGGTATTCAATTCAAGATGGTTCGAACGAGGGCGCTTTGGATCGGCAGCGCCTCAAGTTAGACGAAATCACGGCAGCCGGTGGCGCTAGGAGTGAGGATCGATGGCGGCGGCGCTCCGGTGATGGCAGGGTTTGGATTGGTGAAGTTTTGGTATCTTTCGAATCAGCTTGGCTCGATAATGTGAAATGGGAGAATGGAAATCCGACCCCACTTATATAAAAAAAGAGAAAGGCGGAAAAAATTTCCCAAGTACTTGGATCGGTACCGATGTAATTTATTTCTCCCAAACGACCTTAAACTTTCCTTGTTTTCCCAACTCAATGTTCGTATTAATTTTGGAAGTTATCAAGTCAAGATCACTCCGTAATTACAACTAATGGAAATTTCCACTAAGGACTAGATAGTTACCTGGTACGTCATAGGCAGTTACTCAAGGAAGCTAGATACGACTAATAATGCTCCGTGAAATGGAAACCGGAAGATAAATAATTCCAGAGCACGCCTTGTTTCCAACGAAAGCATGCTCTAAGGTGCAAATGTTAACCGGTATTTTAACCCAACAGAATTCAGGAGAAGTTAGAGCATTCAAATTGTGCCAAAACTACTCGAAACTTGACCGGAAGACCTAAAAGCACATGACAAAGAAACCCCAGAAGTTTGGACTAAAAATATGCCAAGTATTTGGATCGGCATCGATCCGATCCAATTGGATCGGTACCGATCCAAATTGTTGACCTATAGATTCTCCAATCCACATGCATTATATTCCCACATCTCTCCTAAATTTATCTACCAATTTTGATAGCATTCCGAGCATCCGAGTTGAAGAAGTCAAGACTTATCCGATTCGGATTACAGTTCAATCTAATTTACAGGTGAACCATCGTCAAAACAAGTCAACAAGCTATGAAATCACATAGGGAACCTCACATGCAAGAAAACAAGCCAACGAAGAAGGAGTTGTGCAAAAATTGTACAACATTTTGGATCGATACCGATCTGATCCAATTGGATCGGTACCAATCCAAAAACTTAATTTGAAATTGCCCCAAATTTTACACGCCTCCTCCTATGGATGACTACAGGCTTCTGGTACTCTGGTTCTAATCAAGTGCTGTTTAAATCCTATAAATATCATCCTATCTTCAATAGAGACGAGGCTGGCTACTCTGATCACTAGGAAAACTCTGCTACTAAGACTCTTCAACCTTCTTCCTCCTCACAATGGTTGTCATGGGACAATTGAGATCTTTCCTTTTGTCTCCATCAATGGTGATCTGATCTTTCTTCGTTCAATTATTAGAATTGTAAACAGCTTGTACTTGTGATCAACAGTCAATCTATCAATAAAATCTATAAAGTGGACGTAGACTTTGTTTACAACCAAACACTATAACAATCTTGTGTTTCTCCACTTTATTTTGTCTTTTCAGCAATTTCGGGAGTGTGTAGCTCTACTTTATTTGTCCTGATAAACAGGGCTGGTGCTTTCACAATCATATCAGGGTATTGATCCATTTTTTGGATTAACATTACATAATTGTCCCTAGGACATACTCCTAGTTTTTTTTAATCTCCCACTTGCATTTGGGTTCAATTATGGAATCTTAATCTTATCCCACTGATCAGTTTAGAATTGATCGAGCTAGTATTTTAGTGAGCAGATCTGCTATATTGTTTAACTATCTACTCTATCAGCCAACTTCTCTCCATCGTTGATAAACTACCTTTGTCACATTGAACTTTTGAAGCGTGTGTCTAGACATCTTAGAGCCCTAGATTCTTCTATGATATGTATTGTGGTGTTGTTTTTACAAAACAATGTCATATGTTCTCAACATTTGGAACCACCCCTAGCTTAGTTGTAAATTTGTTCATTGCTGTTACTGTAGGCTATTTAAGACGACGTACTTAGTCTTTCGGTTGAATCGACAACCACCTTTTTTTGGAAAATTTTCAACTTAAAGCTCCTTAACTAAAGTTGAACATGAATTTAAGGTTGCCAAACTATATTTGATACCACTTAAGGATTTTGTTTCTGAATACTCCTTCATAAGGAGTTTGTTGCTTTCATAAATAATTCTCTAATATTTCGTAAATACTTGAGAATACCGATAACTACCATTTAAAGATATTAATTAGGATTTGATACTTGCTCATTGCAACAAGCATACAAGCGAAATATGATACAGTAGACAATATAGCATATATGATAATTTATATTATCAATGCATAAGGAATCCATCTCATATGCTCTATATTAAACATTTTAAGGTGTCTATGTATATTTTTTAGACAATTCAAAAATCCTTACTTGTAGTTTTAGAAATATTTTAGTACCTTTTAATACTCTTTCTTACAGACATATACTTCCTCTGCGTTTTGACTCAAAATCAAACCATTTGATTCCTTTATCAAAATATTTGCTCAACTCCGATGCTCGTGGAATGACATTGTTGTATTGGTTATTTGATCATATCCATAACTTACAAACCCATTCATCACTCCCATTGATTTTATGAAATTTTGGTTATCATGTGTAAGCAATCTATTCTAAATCAGTACTCGAAATTTCTACTTCCTTAAAGATGTACCGAAATTCATCATATTGGGGGATAATTTGCTAGTAGAACCTGAATTAACTTAATCATGTTGATTGATGAATTTTTTACGCCAATTCAAGCAATTGAAATTTATGAGCTTATTTTCATCTACTGCTTACTATATTCCTACTACATCAGTATTAATTTTGAGGACATGTATTCGGTCGATGAATCATATCACTTCAGGTACAACTATCAAAATCATATTTCAATAATGTACTTGGAATCTATTTAGGATTCAAGCATCCTGCCATATGGTAGAACCTATACCCTTTATGGCTTATTGACAATTAAGGAAATTGTTATTACTAACAATTTCTTTTCTAGATATTAATAAAAACTCATAGCTTCTGTTTAATGTGCAAGAATTCTTATTAGACATTCTAATGAGTTATGCTCATTTTAGCCTTAGTTAATTTCATTTTATGCAATTAATTTCTATGTTAGAGTCTTTAGATCGTATCCAATACTTATGTAAAGCCGATTCAATTTTGGTTTTACGAAACTTATATTCATAACATAAATTAGTCAACTATTGTTGGTGGTCCCAGACTCCTTTGGGGTGATCCACAAAAGGTCTCTTATGAGAAAAATTTATGTGTAGCCTCTCGACTTATGCATTTATCAACTCCTTAACATAAGATGAAACAATCCACAATCTATGATGCCCTGATTCATGCATAAAATGGCACAGACATAGCAGACCTTACAAATGGTGGATCCTTTTGAGGTGAAATATAAAACAAATCATAGAGCTATCTATAATATTCTACACATTTTGAAACTCACAGGAGAAGGAATAAAATATAATAGTAATCAATAATACAATCCTGGGAAAACAAAACAATATGATATCAAATGAACTCCAACTACAACATCTCTCTCTATACTGATAATGGAAACACTATAATGTCTGAGAATAATTAAAATAAAACAGCGGATTGTTAATAAATAAACGTGCATCCCCATCATTCCATCATGCTTCAAGTAACGACAAATCCTCTCTATCGACCTATCAGAGTATGTCTAAAAAAGAATAAAATGATAGAGGGGGTTAGATATATGTTTGGTGAGCGAAATGCATCATATAAGCATATAACACTAACGAATAGTAAAACAACATTTACGCTCAAAAACCATACCTTAACCTATGTCACCTACACCCAAGAAGTTAGCTAATCACAATATACGAATATAGTGACATCGTATGCTAAGGTCTCTTTAAAACACATGCCTAATCATATGCACACGACTGAGGCCAAAGTCTCATGCCAAAAATATGTGCGACATGCTACTTTGGAAATATATGTCTTAGTCGCCAAATCATACACCGAGGACTCAACTCTTCAATATGTACCGTATCATCAAATCATTGTGACTCGCTACTAGAGAACAAAAAGTCTCGGCCCACTACTGCTAGACGTCATTAGTCATACTGAAGAACTCAGAATTTCCATTGAAAAGTGTATCATAATGCCTCAAAATCTCCTTTATTAGATGTCACTAATCACACAGAAGAACTCAATTCCTATGAATAGTGTATCATAGCCATCATCATCAATCATGCATAAAGGTCTCATCTGCTTTGAAAAATGCATTGCAACGCTGTCAATAGATGTTACAGGCTATATCGAAGAACTCATTTCCTCTAAAAAAATATACCATAATGCCTACCCTTGTGATCGTTATCACTAGACGTCACCGGTTACACAAAAGAACTCATTTCTTCTTAAAAATATATCGTAATTACTATCCTCATAATCATCATTGTTAGATGTCACCTATTGCACTAAAGAACTCGTTTTCCCTGAAAAATGTACCGTGACGCATATCCTCGTAATAGTTGGTCAAACAATATATAATGAACCTATCTAAACTAGGACCCTTTTCTGGAGTATCTCAAAACACAATAAACAACATAACGAAGCGTTCTTCATCTTACTATGATCGCAATACCGTGAACCACGCATGAAACGGAGGTCGTATGCGGTATAAACGTTTAATGTTCAAAGGCATTTTCTTAGTTATTAAATAATCAAATTAAATAATATTACTTTGTATCATCGAACGAACATCACCAATGGATTTGGGTCATTGAAAAATACAATTTTGATATATAATATATCTAATTTAGAGTATTTTTTTATTTTACACCTTTTAAGTAGGGAGAGATCAAACTTTTACAATAACAATCATTTTTTTTAATTATCTGGCCATGGTATACTACATCCTAATCATGTGTATATAAAAAAAAATCTTTTTTTAAGTTTATTTTGATTTAAGACCATAAGGGATGAATTACTGTGCCTTACTAATATATATGCAAATATGATGAATCTCACTCACCGAAACTCTTGAATGAAGAAGAACTCAACATTGTCTTTGATGTCCTATGCCTTTTACACCCAGAGTCATCATAAATTCATATATATTACATTATCAAATCATAGTTCTCATCTCCATGGTTGTTTGGATGGGTAGATCATTGAAATCCACTAAGAAACGAGAGAGGTATCTCATTTTGAAGTTTGATAGAGAAGGATGAAAATGGTATATAAGATTTCACCATTGTTCTTCATTATCTAGGACCGCTGCACCTCTAATCTTATGAATTCCACCTCTAAAATGATAGAATAACATAGTATTTACACATCCATCGATTTTTTGATGTTTCATCGAAATTCCTTGAGAAATGGAGAAATTATGAATTTCATAAATTTTGTGGAGAAGATGGAAGAGGTAAAATAAATGAAACGGTTAAAAAAGGATTTTTTTAAATTTACTTAGGATTTGATGGAAATTACTAGTAAGCTATTTAGATTAAAATAGAATTAGAAAATAGGGTTTGTAGTTTTATTTATAGGCTGAAATAGCCTAAAATCTCGAAATTAATATATTACGAATTACTGTTGGGTTTGACGTCTTCTAATTTTTAACTCGTTAAATAAAATTAAACAAGTTATATATGTTTTGTAACTGTAAACAGCATACTGGATGCAATAGAATAGGTCCCAAAGCCTAATTCTAGCTCTTGTAAAAATTTACTATTTTGTGTTTTATGTAAAATTACAATTTTACCCTTTTAATTTAGTTATTTAATTTCGTAAAATTACGAGTTGTTACATAAGATATGTAGGGGTTTCTTATCAACACATATCTTGTATGTTTTCATAAACTTTGCTTTAGATAAAACTAAATTTAATGCATGTACTTACTCTTGAGTATATATCCTTACAGAAAAAAGGTAATCTTAACTTCACTCATCATCGGTCATACTTTGTCCAACAAATTTTGATAACTCCTTATTAATACATCATTATGTATCATAAAGAAGATTGACTTTTGAGATTGAATCTTATTTATTTATTTTGCAAGTTATGGATTCTACTTCCGTTTTATATTCTATGAACTTATCATTGATATATTACTTGTGTGTCAAGTACACATGTTCATGATAACTCATCTATGAATCTAATGAAGTGCATGGATATGTTTCAAAATCATTATCCCTTGGACTGCATACACACACACATACAGGCAAAATACATACATATATATCGACATGAAAAGTTCGTTAACTCTTTCGTCACTTCCACTAAATGGGTGTTTTCCCCTTAATTTTTTGAGGTACAATCCATCAGTATCATTAAATTCATAATCATGTGATTAAAGAACTATTTCTCAAAAATATGATTTAGTCCATAATTCCAAAAAATTATATTTTTTTAAAAATAAATCTGTATTTTCTATAGCTAACGCGTCACTATTGTTATAAAAATAAATACTATCATTATAGTAGATTTATTTTATAATAAATATTCATAATATTCATATTAAAATAAATCTATATCTATTTTTAATCAATACTAAAAATAGTTATTATTTAATAAATAATAATTGGTATACATACAAAATCAATCTTTCGTAACTTGATGCATTTTTTAATAAGTGTCATATGGTATGCTCTCATTATATCCACCATTATTCGAATGATACATAAAGTATGAAGCCCCATTTGTCATTTGGAATATAATGTCTCATCTCCATGGTCGTTTGGATGGGTAGATCGTTAAAATCCAATAAGAAACTAGAGAGGTATCTCATTTTGAAGTTTGATAGAGAAGGATGAAAATGGTATATAAGATTTCACCATTGTTCTTTATTATCTAGGACCGCTGCACCACTAATCTTACGAATTCCACCTCTAAAACGATAGAATAACATAGTATTTACACATCCATCGATTTTTTGACGTTTCATCGAAATTCCTTGAGAAATGGAGAAATTATGAATTTTCATAAATTTTGTGGAGAAGATGGAAGAGGTAAAATAAATGAAACGGTTAAAAAAAGGATTTATTTTTGAATTTACTTAGGATTTGATGGAAGTTACTGGTAAGCTGTTTAGATTAAAATAGAATTAGAAAATAGGGTTTATAGTTTTATTTATAGGCTGAAATAACACGTGTTTAACCCAAAATCTCGAAATTAATATATTACAAATTACTATTGGGTTTGACGTCTTCTAATTTTTAACTCGTTAAATTAAATTAAACAAGTTATATATGTTTTGTAACTGTAAACAACATACTGGATGCAATAGAATAGGTCCCAAAGCCTAATTCTAGCTCTTGTAAAAATTTACTATTTTTTGTTTTATATAAAATTACAATTTTACCCTTTTAATTTAGTTATTTAATTTCATAAAATTACGAGTTGTTACATAAGATATGTAGGGGTTTCTTATCAACACATATCTTGTATGTTTTCATAAACTTTGCTTTAGATAAAACTAAATTTAATGCATGTACTTACTCTTGAGTATATATCCTTACAGAAAAAAGGTAATCTTAACTTCACTCATCATCGGTCGTGCTTTGTCCAACAAATTTTGATAACTCCTTATTAATACATCATTATGTATCATAAAGAAGATTGACTTTTGAGATTGAATCTTATTTATTTCTTTTGCAAGTTATGGATTCTACTTCCGTTTTATATTCCATGAACTTATCGTTGATATATTACTTGTGTGTCAAGTACACATGTTCATGATAACTCATCTATGAATCTAATGAAGTGCATGGATATGTTTCAAAATCATTATCCCTTGGACTGCATACACACACACATACAGGCAAAATACATACATATATATCGACATGAAAAGTTCGTTAACTCTTTCGTCACTTCCACTAAATGGGTGTTTTCCCCTTAATTGTTTGAGGTACAATTCATCAGTATCATTAAATTCATAATCATGTGATTAAAGAATTATTTCTGAAAAATATTATTTAGTCCATAATTCCAAAAAAAATATTTTTTTTTAAAAAATAAATCTGTATTTTCTATAGCTAATGCGTCCCTATTGTTATAAAAATAAATACTATCATTATAGTAGATTTATTTTATAATAAATATTCATAATATTCATATTAAAATAAATCTATATCTATTTTCAATCAATACTAAAAATAGTTATTATTTAATAAATAATAATTGGTATACATACAAAATCAATCTTTCGTAACTTGATGCATTTTTTAATAAGTGTCATATGGTATGCTCTCATTATATCCACCATTATTCGAATGATACATAAAGTATGAAGCCACATTTGTCATTTGGAATATAATGTCTCATCTCCATGGTTAACTCAAAGTCAAAATCTTTGGTTAGAGTATTTCAGTTAATAATAATAATAATTTAACCAAGAACTCTGTGTTTGGGCTATAAAGTTGAATGTAGATGATATTGGAATTTAACCATTACCAAACTCCATAAGCCCTAATGTGATGTAGTTTTGACGAAGAGAATTGGTGCAAATAATTATAACTACCAAGTAGCACTTAAAATAAGTAAAACTGGAATTTTGCAAAGCTATGTAAGCGATAAGTTTGGACATAATGTCATATCACCAGCTACGGTGACATGTGAACTTTAATATTCGAATTGTTCGATATTAATCGCTGACTGAATTTACACCTAAGAGTCACATAACCGAAATGCTGAATACTCCAACTACCACCTGATTTAATTAAAATTTGATTATTATACATTAATTTAATTAATTAATATTTCTGAAATATTAATTATAAATTTTTACTTGATTTTTATTGATAAATATTAAAAATAGTGCGTATATAAAAGTTGTGTGTACACGTATTGATATATGGTATTGATGCACATTTAAATTAGATTTAAATGTATAATTTTCTAATTAGGCTTGAAGTGATATGGAGGCCCAATAAGGGGCAGGTGTATCCAGCTATACATGGTGGAATAAGGGTTGGATTTTGACTCAAAAGGTTTTGAAATGGCAAGAGGAAATAGTGGATCTGGATCCATTTTTGGCTCCTCTATCTCTCTGCTATTTAAACAACATTAACCCCTCATCCGCCTCTCTCTCTCTCTTTTAGCCTCCACTCTCTCCTATTTTTGGTCGAAATTTTCTACTGCCTTTCTCTATTAATTCAAGCTTTAAAAACATAAAATTAAATCAAATTCAATAATAATGCATAGTGCCTTCCGTCTGGTACCTCTCTCTAGAAGGATTTCAATTCAGATTCAAGTGGAGCCGATTGATTCGGCATTCAACGTGTGCTAATTAGGCTATGGTCAAGATAAAAAAATCTATTTACAATTTTATATAATTATTATGAATTATATACGCTGATATTAGATCATGATATCATGAATCCTTATATGTGCCTTCAACATTGGATGTGAATATATATATATATATATATCTATATATCTATATATATATATATATCTATGTATGTATGTATGTAAGTCCGCGGGTGCGGCGCAGTGGAAAGGAGGTTTGGGTTCTGGTAAAAAGACCCAGGTTCGATTCTTACCATGCGCTTCCCTATCCTATATAAATTTACCCGGGGGTATGGGGGCTTGGATCAGCAGACGGCTTTACTATACCCTCCTCAGGAGTTTACCGGCCCGCCGGGTTCTCCTAGGTTTTCAAAAAAAAAGTATGTATGTATGTATGTATGTACGTACGTATGTACGTACGTACGTACGTACGTACATATTTATTATAATTAAAAAAATTTATGTAAATATATACATGTAGTTTCGGTTGGAAAATAAAAAAATTATTAATTTTTTGAAATTTAATAATAATTTTAAAAAGTTTTAAAAAATTTATTTTAAGATATATATATATATATAAATAAATATGTAATACATGTATATATATTTTGTTAAATCATATACATGATAGCATTTCATATATGTATATATAATTTTAAAATATGAATATTTTTATACATATTATTTATTTTAAAATATATATTTTACTTTAATATAATTTACATTATAATTCACGCACACACATTTAATATACACTAATTAAATATACGATTGCGAAATTGATTTTTCAATTTTTTTTAAGCATTTCCTTATGGAAATGATTTAAATAAAAAAATTAAACTACATGGATTTAAATTTTTTTTAGACTTTATCAGGATATATTTTGGCCAAAAATATATGAACACACACACACACACACATATAATTGTATTCATTTACACACACACATATATTATTATTTTATATTTGAAATGGAAATGTTAATACAGACACACCTATGTATATTTCCAAAAAATTTGTGTTTATATATATAATCAAAAAATAATTTATTGATTTAAATTTGAAATTAGAAAATATCTTACACCTAAATTGAGATTTGAAATTTGAATTTAAAATCTTTTATATTTATATTTATAAATATGACGTTTTTACTATCATATACACACACAAACACACACACACACACACAAACATACACACACACACACACATATACATATATTATATTATTATATATGCGCAATAAGATCCAAATGGATTTTTTTGAAATTTATCAATCTATCCCACTACGTACTGGCCTAGATCCAACAATGGTATCAGAGCCAAATAACATATGCGGTTTAAATTAATAGTATTAGGCTTAACTTATTAAAGCCTACCCATATAGTTAGGTGTCTAGAAAAGTAGCGTCTAAGGTTAGGTTTGGATAATCAAGTACTATGTCCTCCCCGGCTACTGGTTTGACCCAAAAGAATGAAGTAAGGCCAAAAGTTATTCCCAATGTAAAGACCAAATTGATTTGGGCCTTGGGCTTATTTTCAAAATCTGTTTATAAAATTAGAACAATTTTAAATTTAAAGTTTAAATTTGAAATAAATAAAAATACGTTTTAAATTTAAAAGGTTAAATTTAAAATAAGTAATGATTTTACTAATGTTATAAAGTAGTTTTCAAAAATACTCTAAAAATAAAATAATTCTTTTTGAAAATTCTTTTTAATTAATTAGATTAATTAAACAAATAATTAATTAAATTAAATAGCTAATATATTAATATTTGTAGCATCATCTTAAAATGTTAAGGTAATGTATATATAATTTTCGAAATTGATTATAATTAATTAAAATTATCTTAAATAAATAAATTAATTAAATGTTAATTAATTAATAATATAATACACACACACACCCTCTTATATATATGATATATGTGTTTAACTATAAATGTTATAGTGCACAGTTCAATTTAAAATGTTTAAAATGAATAAAATAAAATATTAATTAATTAGCTAATTAATTAAGTTACTCAAATAAGGTTTAATTAACAAAAATTAATATAAGATTATATATAAGATTATTATATAAGTTAATTAAATTATAAAATGTTATACAAGATTTAAACTTATATAATATAAATGTATAATGAAAGGTGGAACAGTAAACCCAATTAGATTTAAGGAATTAATACACGCGTGTTACATATGTCGAGATTTCAAATGTGTTTGAACTTCAATCATGATGGTATTTCAAAAAAGTACATTATCCCATAAGTCGATATCATTCAATTGAATACATTAAAGGTTATGAACCTTTAATATAATTGTTGCCCTCTACCATTTATTTATTAATATATTACTTGCATACTCCTTAATTGTTGATATCACACAAGCTAAGGATGTTATGTGTAGTACTATTAATATATTGAATAGACGAGGTAAGATATAAGTACATATTTGTTGATATTCTTTAAGGTACGCACATTTATACTTAGGCCATCGCAAAATGGTAAGTACGAGGGAATAGTCTCTTTTGATTTGTTAAGATTCCTCAAGGTTGAAATGAGATTAGGACAAAGAATATAGGTTAGGAGTTGTATATGATGCAACCGATAAATTGTTATCTATCGCTTGTGGGTCTATGATTTGTTGATATTCCTCAAGGTTAGAATCCCAAGGGAAGCATGTCCTAACACACACCGGAGAAATCAAAAGATTTCTATATTCATTCTTAGGTCTTTGAAAAACATAAAAGTCTAGTGGGAGCCTTATTAGAAAAATGAAATGGCAACATTTAACTTTTCCAATACTGTAAGAACACTACAAGAAAATCCTTCTTTAACAGCAAGGAGGTACAGCGTAGGGAAGCAACTTGCTATTTTTCGTCATTCACATGTTAAGTAAACACCGTATACACGCTATCAGATTATACCCCAACCTTCACGAAATGAAAACAAAACATTAAAGCGGCAAAATATTTTCATTCCCTCCCATTTGACATATTCCAAGTTTAACATCAAACCCCCTTTTTTCCCGAAATTCGTTCTATAAACCCTATTTTTCTCCCTTCTTCACCGATCCAACCTCCAAACTATTTGGATTGAACTATCTTCGCCGAAGTGACTTCTTGTAGGTAACTAATTTTGATTTTACGTGTTCAAATTTCTGGTTTTTGTATGATTTATTATCATAGGTAAGCCCATATTTTTGGAAAACAATGATCGATAAGTTTTTGTTACTGCTTTATAGCATTAGTTTGGATTTATAGTTTTGATTTATTCATTTATGTCTCAATAGTTCATTATTCCTCTAGGATATGTGTGGTTAACTCCGTAAATTGAGATGCTGCTCATGTTATTAAGTGAGATATTGCTTTTATCGCTTCTAATTTTATCTTTATACAAATAAATAGGTTTTATTAAATAGAAGATGATGCTTATTCATGTGACTTCGTTGCAGGGAATTTCTATGAAATACTTTTATTGTTGGTTTTTATTATAATCTAAAACATTTTATAAACTAACAAGTTACATATAACTTTGTCTTGCATTTTTTTGTCAATTTTAACTTGGTATACAATCAAGATTATAAGATCCTAGAAGTGCATATGGATGTGGATACTATACTATATCATAGACATGCATTTTTGTTTCAGCTATCTATTTCTTGTTTTTAGGCCTCAAGTATTTGTATCAGTTGAGTTAAAGTGTAATGGCATTTCAGTTTTCTTTTAGTGAAAAGCTTGTTTTGTGGGTAATGGACTACATTGTACACCTTGTGACGATGGTCATTGTTCAATAAATAGCAACTAACAATAGCAGGCCTATATGTATTTGACGTTCTCACTGAATATAGTTCACATATGTTCTTAGGTTATTATGTGAACAATAAATTAATAATTGCATATGTGAGGAAAAAAAGGAAATAAATTCAACTGATACTTTTCTTTACAACATAATACGCCTGAAAAATACATTTTAAGCCACAAATGCAGCTTTACAGTGTATAATTACTAGAGTGCATCGGTCTATTAAGAAATTAACTAATACTCACTCATTCTTGCATCTGTTGAACAAAGTAGTATAGGTATAGGGCCAACTTCAAGCATATAACATATTATTCAAGGTAATAGTATAAGTATTTCATATAGCAAACTTCAAGCTTAATTCAATACATTTTTCTTCTTACCAATCCAAAAGTATATCATAAAGTTCAATATAGCGCATATATGTTATATTCAGTACATTTTCAAATACGCTGCTTATATTACATAGAGACATTGATTCAATGAAAAATAACATTTATTTATTACATATATGCTACATATACCTATTATCCAACAAAGACACTTGCACAGCTAAAGCAAAATAATCCAAGTCATGCTCTCCTGTGAAGTTGTGAACACTAACTAACTTTGATGTGTTTTAGCCACACCACTATAGCTAGTTAGTATTTTAGCTACAGAGTTACTTAGGATGTCTAAAGATTATCATATAATTTGATGCTTTTAGATCCCATATTGATACTAACAGAGTGGCTCTTGTAAGTCTCAAAAAGCATGTAAAGTAAAAATATATACCTTTCAGTTTCTATAAGCATGACTAAAATCTAGAGAAAATCAAAGCTGTCAAGGCGCGTCTATGCGCCAGAAAGGCATAAGCGCATGTGTCATGCCTTTTCTGGTGTCGAGGCGCCTCCGCTACTGAAGGTGCACAAAAAGCATGCTAACCGAGCTTTTTTAGGAATCAACGAGGTGCAACAAAGCGCACCGTGATTTCAGGCCTTGTCAGGATTTGTATAGTGGTAGAAAATATGGATTAAAATTATAACTGAACTATTTTTTGGATTAATTGCAGGTTGAACAATGGTTGCCAAAATATTCTACAATCTTGAAGTTGACTTTCAAAGTTGAGCAAAAATGGTGAGCTTCTTACATTTTCTTCCTCAAATCTTTTAAATGCCTGTAATTAATTTATTGTCTACAAAGTGTATGTTGATCTATTAATATTAATATAAGGTATACATGCGCTTCTACTATACAACTCGTCCACGTTTGCAATATAGATTTATGCTCTTTATTTAGTTTGAATTCAAGTTTGAATGTTTGAAGAAGTTCAGTTCCAATACCTTGAAGTTCTTTCCATTGAGACATCTTCCTTAAATTGGCTACTAAAAAGATTTCACAAATGATTTTTGACATTATCCACTGCCAAATTTATCATGGTGATACTATGTTTCATATTTGTATTCTGCATATCAAATAGGAAATTAATTTGAATTCTATTTGATTCACACAATATATGACTAATTATTACATAGTTACTTGTACAAAGAGGGAGATTTGGTTCATCTGCTCTACATTTCTCATTGTTTCTTGCATTTTCAGTTTATAAATCATGCAAAAAAAAGCAAAGAGACCCGACTAATATTGATGAACAAATTGAATTTGATTACTGCATATATTAACCATCAATCATGAATTATTGATTCATTATCCTATACAGTAAACAAAGAAATGAAGAAGACATTGTGAAGGAGACATGCATCAAATTGATAAATATGATTCAACTAATATTGATGACCATATATATTTTTTACTATGTTTTTCTTATATACATGTTAGTATGGCTGCATTTTTTATAACTGTGTTTCTTCCTCAAGAGTTATATTGAATGTTTTCAGTAAATAATTTACTTGTTTTATATGATCAAAAACCTTAAAACGACAGTTTGGACTTGAAGAAATAAACAAATAAAGGAGATGTCTTGCTTGTTATATATATTCACATTTTATAATATAAGGACCATGTTCATTTCTTGCCTCTAAACAAAAACCATGTTTATTTCTTTTATCCATGGTGCTTTTTAGCCTATAGTTGTATTGACTTTCTAGTGTGGTTTGCACAAAATTGTTCCTTATAAACCTTAAACTGATGTACTATTTTGAAATACAGGATGACAATCTTGTGACCGTGTACCGAAAAATCCATCAAGGCGACTTCAATGCATTTCATCTAATTTCTCTTTCACAAGGCTTCGACCTTTCTCCTCTATTCTAAGCTGACTCAAAAGGAGAAGATATAAGGTTCGCAACCGAGGAACCACCTAGTGGCATAATATCGATATTAGAAGGAGTGGCTGCTAGGGTAGAAGGAAAGGTTAAGGTGGCCAAAAGCTCGAGTGCTGGAGTTAGACTAGAGAGCAATGAGGCAAGGGGTAGAATGGGAAAATTGTCCATGGCTGTCGATATATTCTCAATTGCGCCATCTGTTTTAGTTGTAGAGGTCAGGAAAGGAGGAGATACACTAGAGTTTACGAGTTTTTGCAGTAATGTACTAAGGCCAGCGCAGAAGCATATTGTGTGGACTGCTGCTTCTGATAGCAAGCAAACAGCTGCTGCATAGCACATAGATTGAGAGGTATGGATATGAATTATTACTGTCATTGGATGCATTTTGAAACTGCCGTTGTTTAATTGTACAATGATTGAATAGGATAATTCTGTTTCTATTGATTTTGCCCCTATTTTCTTTTTTTGAATGATTTTTGTTTAGATATTTGTTGCACATGTTAGAGGGAAAATGTGGAATGTGATGAAGATTTGGAGAGATGAAGGGGGCGTATATATAGTTGGGAAGGGGGTAGATACGGGCAGGCTGGCCAGGGTGACCGGAGAGGAACACAAGGCTGTCCTCGTGTTTTTCATTGGTGTCTTTCTAGTTGAGGAGCACCATATGCTCCGTCGACCATTCTTTCTTTTCTTAGCTAGATTGTGGGGTCGCCCTTCTACCTGTCTTTCTTTTGCCCTTTAACTTTATGGTGTGCAGAAGCCAAGTATCACTCCAACAACATGTCCTATTGCCACTTCAGGTTTATTTTTGTACCGTCTTAAATTTATTTATTTAATAAGAGTTTCCAGTTTACTTATTTCTTTATTTTCTGTCTTGTATAGTACATTTAGTTTAGCCACTGTCACAACTTCACACCTTCACACACCTTCACATAGTTTAGGCACTGTCACATATATTTATATAGTACATTTAGTTTAGGCACTGCCGCAACTTCACACCTTCACATAGTATTAACAGAAACATCATCTTCACACCTTCATAATATTTTTCTTTGTTTTTTTCTCTTAAGGTGGCGTGTATTGTAGGCTTCATAGCATTATACAAGGCATTTGAAGCTACACGGGCATCTACATGTAAGGTAGTGGCTTCAACAGTTACGAGTCCTTCAGGTTATCAATTCCTAGTCGGTCCAAATTCCTTCATTGGTCAAGCTAATTTATTTTTTCAGGTACAAAAAAATAAAACAAAAATATGTTACAGTGGTTAGAGTTCAAAATACTTATGGGCATTAGACTCCAAGGCAGTGGTACAAATACAGTAGAAGGACAAGGAAGTGTGGTGGATTAAATCTAAATATTAGGTACTTTTCATCTAAAAAATTGTTAAATTTTTTGAAATATCTAATTGAACTGCGGATTTTCGAATATCAACTCTTTATCTTGGATGAAATTTGGATGGCTTTGGGTTTAAAGTTCAAAACAAGTAGGCTTTTATGTTTAGCCTTGTCCTTTTTCTTTCTACAAGTAGTCATAAAGAAGCCATGAATTTATAAACTATGAGAAAACTTCTTGTACATAGTGAACTTACTATTAGTACCATCATAAAATTTTAGCTTTAAATGGGTTTTACATCAAGAATTTATGGGATAGTGCATGATTTTAATTGCAGTTACAAATAACAAGCATAAGTATGTTAACAGGTGACAGTGGAATGGAATGACAGTTTCAATCAAAAGAATAAGTTGAAGCACGACTGTTACAAAAGCATGAAGCTGATGTATGGAGGGAAAGAGCATTAGCTTACACACTCTCTCACTAGGCATGAAACTTACTTTTAAGTTTACATGTCTTGGTATGCTTCCATCACGTCAACAGTTGATAGTGGACAATTTTCTAGAACGGTTAAAAAAATGTGAGATTGCACTAGCTGTATTTTAAGGTGTCATTTATTTTGCAATATTTGAGCAATAAAGTAATTTTTTCTATGCATATGCATCATAGTATTTCTACCTTCAGATCTTGCATTTCTATTCATCATTTTGTTATTTATTCCTTGTATTCTTTTCTGTATTCTTATTGCTATTGTCAAAATATAAGTAAACGTACTCTGGCTACATTTAGTTGTGAGTCCACGGAAATCCTAAGAGCATTCTCAATTCGTGCACCGATATTGGTGTACATATAGGCTTTGAGGTTCAAAACTGAAAAATGAGGGGTAGGATGGTTGCGTGAGACGTGATGTGGGTAGAGATGGAGGGTAGTGGAAGCTACATGCGAATTGAAGGCTTGGTTTTTTAAAAAAATGAATAGCTGCAGGCTTGGTTGACTGATTTAGTTCATTTTTATGCACCATATTAGGGTATAGATGTAGATGTATATATATAAACATTATTTGGTTCATGTTGTGTTCTGAAGTAGTGGATAAAACTTAGATTTCAGATTGTATTGATTACAACTTTACCAGAATCCTAGCAAGCCAGTGCCACTGTCCTTAGTGTGCTTCTTTAAAGCATGATTGATCACAATAACAGGTTCATTAGGGGTTATGCTAGTTTCAGTAACTTAGTCTTTGGCGATGCATCTTTTATACTTATACATACTTGTATATATTGACTAACATATGTATGTTTGTGTTTCTTCTTCACAGGTGTCATATGATGCTTTTGAGGTTGATACATGATGTCGCACTCTTTCTCCTTTAAATCGGTCATGCTTATCGACGGTCATTAAAATATTTTTAGTGTCAGATGTCATAGGTGAACTGATACAGGTAATAGCATATATAACAGTGTAATTAACAAACAGTAGCATATTTCAATTGTCGTTTCAATTGAAATCAAATTTAATAAATAAAAGAATGTTAATCGTGAGTGATTGCTCACCTTTCGAGGTTAGAGAGACCAGAAGATGATACAGACCCAGATACGTACACAAAATAGCGACAAGTTAACAATTTGCTGCAATGAATCGATTTTGAGATGGTAAGTTGAAATGGCACGAGATCGATTAAAACAAGATATATGTTACATATATATATAAGTTTCAAAAATCCATGTAAAACATATATTTCAGATTGATATCAAATTCAAACACAAATAAATTTTAAATATATATACGTTTAAAGTTAACTGACAACGACACATATCAAAACTGATATATATATATATATAAGGGAACAACTTTATACTACATATATAGTATTTGACTGTGAGACAGATTTAGGCAGGCTACATCATTTTATATATAATAGTGATTGATAAGACTGGTCAGTTGCTTTAC
This sequence comes from Allium fistulosum, assembly GCA_030737815.1. NCBI lineage: Eukaryota > Viridiplantae > Streptophyta > Magnoliopsida > Asparagales > Amaryllidaceae > Allium > Allium fistulosum. The sequence goes on from CM060904.1 coordinate 1,139,109,036, forward strand.
AACACAATATATAAAAGCAAGACGACTCAAAAGCAACATTTCAAAACATATATACATACGTATATACAGCAAATATATATACAGGTTCACACATAACCATATATTATAGTATTCCCATATGTACGATTGTAAAGCACTGGTAGATTACAGCATATAGAAACCTAGGTGAAATATACTATATCAAAACTTATATATAAACAACATTTTATACGAAGCAGATATGAACAACATTTTATACGAAACGTATATATATTAACACATTATAAAAATACAGATTACTAACCCAAAACATAAATATGATATAACCTATATATATAAGATAGAATATGACATATTATACATGTATAGTTATTACTAACATAGATATATAGTAACTAGATTTTTTTATACAACTAATACATATATATACATAGTACGTCTAAATCAAAACATATATCTCAGATCCAACATAACTTAGTTTATTATAATATATTGTTTAAATTCCAACAGATTGCTTATAAAGACTTATATATACTGCACAACAGGTCATAAAATTTCTATATAAACTTTTATATACAATATACATCATATAAAATCTAATATATATAATATAGAAACAACAGCCTTCACTATATACATTTATATCAACTTATATATTCAAACAGCTAACAACTATATAATAACAAGCAGACCTAATGCACTTTAGAAGCATATGAATATCATATATATCCATCATGAATAAACTTGCAGGTTATACTTACATATTAAATCAACTATACATACATATTATATTATTATTAAAACTGGTTTCTAGTATAGCATAGTTTAAGTAATAGTTTAACATATTATATATCTCTAATAACCTGTATATATATACAACAACATATAATAAAATATATATGTACATATATTACCTGCTAAGAAGAAAAAGATGGATAGCGGTGAGATTGAGTAAGGAAGAATTTTGGGGAGGATAGAATCCAGAGTAGAATCATCGGCCAGTGCAAGATGAGGCTGTTGAGAGGCTTCGGCGGCTAAGGCCGATGGGTTACGGTGGTGGTCTGGGGTTACGGGGCTGCCACGCGGGGAAGGTGGTGAGCGGTTGTTAGCGATGAGGTGACGGGTTCGAACGCGTGAAGCAGAGGGTTAGATGGCGAAGTAGCCGAGGGCGGAGCTAGGTGGTGTAGTAGGAGATTGGGCGGAGGCCGGAGATGAAGGAGGCGGAGTCGGACTGTCGAGGCTAGGTTCGAACAGGAAAGGGGAGGGGTTGGACGCGGCATGTATGGAGGAGACGGGTGGTGTTGCATTTAGTAATGGTGATGAAGGGGTGCGGGTCAGAGGCAATGAGGAAGAGTTGGAGTTCGGTCAGAGGGAGATGGAGCACAGAAACATGAATGCAAATTATATACATGAAACATTATTTTATTCTATATTTTTTCTTTTAAAGGAGGAGGTGGCCAGTTTCGGTCATGAAGGAGGTAAGAGAAGGTTTATATGAATGCTCTTTTTTTTCTTATAAAAAAAATGAAGGAACAGAAGAGAAGCACGCATGCACAAAGCAGGGAGAGGGAAAGCATGATATTGAAGAGACACAATTTACCGGGAATGAATTAGCAAATTAATTTGAAAAATTGGAAATAGCGAAAGTCAAGTGCTGCATTCAAGGATATTAAATTTTAAGTGGTTGTTTGTTATATGGTGGTAAATTGAAAGTTCGAAAGGCCAAAAGCATGAAAACGGAACCGATGCGGTAGACGTTTTGCGGATCATCCCACACATCGGACCCCTAAATAGAGAAATAAATACACCATATAGATCGGCACGACGAGGCGATCAAAACGGTATAAAGATATCAGTGGTACGATTTAATTATAAAAATTCGAATTTTTCTACTATGGAAAATGCAAGAAAAACGCTGAAAAATAAGATTGACGGAGCCAAAGATGTCCGAATTTGGAAAAACGACAAACTGACATCTTGCTCAGAAGATGTTTTAGAATTTTCCTATGTAAAAATATTTAGGTTTCAAAAACATTTTATTTTCATTGCTTTTTAACCGATTAAATTAAAGTAAATTTACGCGCGAAATAAACTTTCATATTTTCGAACGAAAATTTACCAGTTGCTATGTTTAACTAAACGCATTCCAAATATCAAATTTATATTTCAAAACTTTATCGTTTAAAATTTCACAAAATTTCAACTAATTACGTTATTAAAACAGTTGAAATTTACGGGTCGTTACATTCTCCCCCACTCAAAACTTTTCGTCCTCGAAAAGGAACGAGGTAGGATAATAGAAACAACCAGAAAGAAAACAGATTTGAAATACAAAATAACAATTAATTTAAACCATATAAATTCAAATTTAAATTAATTGATATTCAATAATTGATTTAATCCATTTGATTTCACTAAAATCAATCTCAACTATTTCTAAATTCATTATCTTATTATCCAATTATCTTAAATTTACAATTTCTAAAACCATAAATTTGGATAGTCTTTTATTATAATCATATTTTTTTACAATTTAAATTCTTCTTTATTCCAAATTATTGTTAAATTTATTCTACTTAATATATCTAATCACATATATTTAACCCATATAAATTAATTTAAAACATAAAAGTTTCGATTTAAATTAATTTACATCTATTAATTTCTTTTAAATTCAAGGTATTTTCATATGTTGATCAAATTTCAATTTATTAATTCTTTCAAAACAAATTTATTTCATTATTAACTGAGTTTACTTATTATCCTATCTAACTCTATTAACATCTTTATAATCAAAATTTAGTGTATAACATTTATTATAAACACTCAAATTTTATTTATAAATTCAATTTATCTTATATATTATCCAATTACATATTCAACTTCTGAATGATTTAGGTAAGTTGTATTAGAATGCAGTTGAACAATATACAAATAAAATTTCCCCAATTCAATTATTCAAGTTTAAATATTTATTCCAAATTTGGGTCTTATTTATAATTGGAATCATCCTTTAACAGAATTTAAGAATTAGATTTCCGATTAACTTTAAACAATTTAGAGATATATATAATATATTTATATCAAATCAAATTAATTTTTTTTTTAAAATAAGATACCTATATATATGTGAATCAAAATATACTGAAGAAATTCAAATCAAAATATTTTTTTTTCCTCAAAACAAAACCGTAGCAAAGCTACAGAATGGTTTCCCCACTTCGAAACTCAAAAATGAATGTAGATGATGCGACCGCCATCACCGAAATTATTTTCCAGCGACAATGAGAAGAGCACTGATTTCAACATTTTAAAATTCTTTGAAAACGGTTTCTATTTGAGAATACGTTCAATAATATACATTTAAAAAATTTAAAAACCAAAGCTTGAAATTTTAGGAAATTAAATTCTCAAATTCTTACTTTAAATTCATTTAAATTTCTAAATAAATCTATAAACCAACTTTTATAATTCCATTTATTTTTATGTTGGAATAGTCAATGATTTACAAAACAAATAGTGAAAATCAAATATTACCTTTCTGACAACCAATTTAGTTAACAATTCAATTTCAGAAAATTTATACTTATATATATAATATAATCATTCAAAAATTTATTTTGTTTACCAAATTTGAAAACGATATTGTGTCGGTTTGCTCTATTAAAGTGTTTTGGAAATCCTATCGATAGCGTTGATCAGACGAATCGATCGAAAATCCAAATCAACATCAACAACTCAAACAACACAATATATTTTTAAAACATTTTAAATATAATTTTACAAATACAATTCCTCGCTCGACAATACAAGAATAGATTTCAAAACATGTATAGCGATTCAAATTTGATGGAAATCAAATCAAAGAGAATTCTGATTCGAAGACAAATTCAAAAGAAAAGATAAGATGATTCAATAACAGAATTGGGAGATGGTAAGTTTATTTAATTCACGGGCAACCTTAACCGGGTCGTCCGTAACTTCAAGAAAAGATCGATGCTGAATTCCGAGGTAAATCAACACTCGATCTCAAGAGATGGAATTCAGGTATAGCAGGGAATAGATAGCATCGTAAACCGAGGATACAGAAATCTCCGACAAAACAATGCCAATTGTAAAGGAGTTTCACCTCTTTACAAATCATTCGAAGTTTGGCGAGACCGCCGATTCATTATAGATATCATTCAAAATGGAGTTATGGGGTGCTCCAGAATTGAAAGAAGACGAATAGTGAGGGACACGAATGAATTTCGAAACCGAGGAGAACGTTCCAAAATTCAAAGGAATTGAGTCAAAGGAAGAGATTGAAACTCGAATGAGAGTGATTCTGTAAATACATTTACCCTATATGCTAAGTTTTGCCTAGAGCTACCAAAGCTCTGATACCACTTGTAACGACCCGGTATTTTGCACCATTCGCATCCATTATAAGTGTATAGGTAGACACTCATGCCGGAATTGAATTGCTCAAAATACCGCGTTGTTAATTTAAATTGGCAAAACTGAGCATATACAGTAAATAAATAATCACAGATCACAGACACAGAGTAATAAATGCAGCGGAAATAAAAGAGATAGTAGTTCATGAAGCTACTATATAAATGTATAAGTTACATCAGAGTTAAACCAGATACAACGGAAGAGTAATACGATACATCAAATACAAATCAGAATACATCACTGGAATCATCGAATACTGAAAGCAGAATAGATGGCTGGATCTTCAAGCAAAGCTCCAACTTCAAAGGTGAGTCTCGAATACTGGTACACTCAGTCTGACCCGAGCGTAAAGCAAAACACAAAACACTCGAGTCAGGATTAACATTCTTATATTAATAAATCCAACTCAAGTGAAATAGCAACTGAAATACAAGTAACTCAAAGGATGTTTGGAATAACCATCCTTTAAGGATCCGTTAAACTATCTACTATGTAGTAGTGTACGATAAGTAGATAATGTCTATCAGTAATATAAAGTATCAAAATAGTGTTAAGTCATGGCCCATTCCACCCTTAACACATTTTTATTCCCAAGAGCATATACAAGACCGTAGTTTCCCCAAAACCGGAAGTCACCAGAGGGCAATCCATATACTAAAGGTACAAAACAAATCGTAGTGGTCGCGTATAGGGATACAAGTATGACAAGGCACATAAGGCAATACCCAAGGTAGTGAAACTACCGTTTGCCTGATCCGGACTGGTGAGAACGCATCGCTGCAGCGACCGCAACACCGCGAAACAACACTCCCAAAATCAAGGGTGCACCAATCGACAACAAGTAATGAGTAGTTCGAAGAAGTGTGTTCGCTTGAGGTAGCTGACCTCCATTTGGCCCGGCACGGCTCCTGTTTTAGTCATTTCCAATTTGACACAAGTGTCAAGGCTATCCATTATCGTTCTCTTTCTTCAGTCATCGCGTACATCATTCCAACCACTTCATTCTGGATCACACTCCGCGTGTAGTTATTAAAGTGGTTTTCGGTTTAAACAGAGAGTATGTCCATAACCGATTCCGGTTTCTTTAACAACTTTCATAATTATTACACCGATTGGTCATTTAATAAATTTCAAAACCAAATCAATTACAGTTTCAAATAAAATTTGTAAACCAACGTTTTATTTGACTTTCTAAATCAATTTCCATAATTTACGTTTCAAAACTTCCAAATTATCATTTCAAAATCTTATAATTCAATTTCAATCTTTATTTAAAACAATTCAAATATTTATTCAAGTTCGTATAGTAGTTTCATTTCAAAATCATTTAAATTAATTTAATTTAACATTCAAATCAATTTAAATTCATTTATCTATTTCATTCAATATTTGTTAAGTAAATTTTACATTCAAACAATTTCTATTAAATTTCCAATTTATTAAATCTATTTTTTTAATTCAACTTCATTATATCAAAACTTCCAAATTGAATTAAATTAAATTCATCAAACCAAATTCTTTAAATTTCAAGTCTTATATTAATTTCAATAAATCACATTTTATTTCTTGTTAAAGAAATTCAATTTCACTTATTAAAGAACTCAATTCAATTTAATCATTAAATAATTCAATCTTATTTAATTATTAAATAATTCAAAACTTAATTATTAAATAATTCAAAACTTAATTATTAAATAATTTCAAAGTTTAATAATTTCAAACTTAATTCAATCATTTCTCAAATTAAACAACATTCTTCCATCAATTACATTGTTAACATTTTGTTTCAGATTATTATATATTAACATTCTCCTTTCATTAAAAATTCAAATTTCAACTTCATTTCAAAACCATATTATTTATTCAAATAAAATCTTTATTAAATTTTAAATCAAATTATTGACCAATCGGGTTTTATTAAATTCTCTATCCTAAGTCAAGTTCATTTGGGTATTTATCATTTCAACCCGATTCCAATTTAATTCAAAATCAAAACATAGCAAAAGGGAACTTGCAGTGTGATAACTGGGATGGTGTCAAAGTAAATAAACAAGCAATAACAACAATCAATAACAATCATCAATTCAAATAATCCCAAAATAATCGTATTAATTCACATTGTTATTTGTGTAAATTAATAAAATTATTTCTAGAATCTACACTATCATTTCATGTAGATTAAAGATCATTACAATAATATTAATACGGTTCTTCACTTGGTATCTATTAATCAATTTCATACAACATCAATTTAACAACATACATTCAGTGGTTCAAGGTGTAATTAAACAAATCCTACGTGTCAATAAATTTAACAGTTAAAGGGGTCATATTATACAAATTTAACTAATCAATTTTAAACATTTAACTATTCTATATCGAGTTCAATTGCATACTATTTATCATTTTACATTAACAGTTTAACGTCCAATATAAACATCAAAAATCAATCAATTATCAGCCAAACAGTATTATCATTTCATAAATAATTAACAGATAATTGTGTCAGATGTCATAGGTGAACTGATACAGGTAATAGCATATATAACAGTGTAATTAACAAACAGTAGCATATTTCAATTTTCGTTTCAATTGAAATCAAATTTAATAAATAAAAGAACGTTAATCGTGAGTGATTGCTCACCTTTCGAGGTTAGAGAGACCAGAAGATGATACGGACCCAGATACGTACACAAAATAGCGACAAGTTAACAATTTGCTGCAATGAATCGATTTTGAGATGGTAAGTTGAAATGGCACGAGATCGATTAAAACAAGATATGTGTTACATATATATATAAGTTTCAAAAATCCATGTAAAACATATATTTCAGATTGATATCAAATTCAAACACAAATAAATTTTAAATATATATACGTTTAAAGTTAACTGACAACGACACATATCAAAACTGATATATATATATATATATATATAAGGGAACAACTTTATACTACATATATAGTATTTGACTGTGAGACAGATTTAGGCAGGCTACATCATTTTATATATAATAGTGATTGATAAGACTGGTCAGTTGCTTTACAACACAATATATAAAAGCAAGACGGCTCAAAAGCAACATTTCAAAACATATATACATACGTATATACAGCAAATATATATACAGGTTCACACATAACCATATATTATAGTATTCCCATATGTACGATTGTAAAGCACTGGTAGATTACAGCATATAGAAACCTAGGTGAAATATACTATATCAAAACTTATATATAAACAACATTTTATACGAAGCAGATATGAACAACATTTTATACGAAACGTATATATATTAACACATTATAAAAATATAGATTACTAACCCAAAACATAAATATGATATAACCTATATATATAAGATAGAATATGACATATTATACATGTATAGTTATTACTAACATAGATATATAGTAACTAATTTTTTTTATACAACTAATACATATATGTACATAGTACGTCTAAATCAAAACATATATCTCAGATCCAACATAACTTAGTTTATTATAATATATTGTTTAAATTCCAACAGATTGCTTATAAAGACTTATATATACTGCACAACAGGTCATAAAATTTCTATATAAACTTTTATATACAATATACATCATATAAAATCTAATATATATAATATAGAAACAACAGCCTTCACTATATACATTTATATCAACTTATATATTCAAACAGTTAACAACTATATAATAACAAGCAGACCTAATGCACTTTAGAAGCATATGAATATCATATATATCCATCATGAATAAACTTGCAGGTTATACTTACATATTAAATCAACTATACATACATATTATATTATTATTAAAACTGGTTTCTAGTATAGAATAGTTTAAGTAATAGTTTAACATATTATATATCTCTAATAACCTGTATATATATACAACAACATATAATAAAATATATATATGTACATATATTACCTGCTAAGAAGAAAAAGATGGATAGCGGTGAGATTGAGTAAGGAAGAATTTTGGGGAGGATAGAATCCAGAGTGGAATCATCAGCCAGTGCAAGATGAGGCTGTTGAGAGGCTTCGGCGGCTAAGGCCGATGGGTTACGGTGGTGGTCTGGGGTTACGGGGCTGCCACACGGGGAAGGTGGTGAGCGGTTGTTAGCGATGAGGTGACGGGTTCGAACGCGTGAAGTAGAGGGTTAGATGGCGAAGTAGCCGAGGGCGGAGCTAGGTGGTGCAGTAGGAGATTGGGCGGAGGCCGGAGATGAAGGAGGCGGAGTCGGACTGTCGAGGCTAGGTTCGAACAGGAAAGGGGAGGGGTTGGACGCGGCATGTACGGAGGAGACGGGTGGTGTTGCATTTAGTAATGGTGATGAAGGGGTGCGGGTCAGAGGCAATGAGGAAGAGTTGGAGTTTGGTCGGAGGGAGATGGAGCACAGAAACATGAATGCAAATTATATACATGAAACATTATTTTATTCTATATTTTTTCTTTTAAAGGAGGAGGTGGCCAGTTTCGATCATGAAGGAGGTAAAAGCAGGTTTATATGAATGCTCTTTTTTTTCTTATAAAAAAATGAAGGAACAGAAGAGAAGCACGCATGCACAAAGCAGGGAGGGGGAAAGCATGATATTGAAGAGACACAATTTACCGGGAATGAATTAGCAAATTAATTTGAAAAATTGGAAATAGCGAAAGTCAAGTGCTGCATTCAAGGATATTAAATTTTAAGTGGTTGTTTGTTATATGGTGGTAAATTGAAAGTTCGAAAGGCCAAAAGCATGAAAACGGAACCGATGCGGTAGACGTTTTGTGGATCATTCCACACATCGGACCCCTAAATAGAGAAATAAATACACCATATAGATCGGCACGACGAGACGATCAAAACGGTATAAAGATATCAGTGGTACGATTTAATTATAAAAATTCGAATTTTTTTACTACGGAAAATGCAAGAAAAACGCTGAAAAATAAGATCGACGGAGCCAAAGATGTCCGAATTTGGAAAAATGACAAACTGACATCTTACTCAGAAGATGTTTTAGAATGTTCCTATGTAAAAATATTTAGGTTTCGGAAACATTTTATTTTCATTGCTTTTTAACCGATTAAATTAAAGTAAATTTACGCGCGAAATAAACTTTCATATTTTCGGACGAAAATTTACCAGTTGCTATGTTTAACTAAACGCATTCCAAATATCAAATTTATATTTCAAAACTTTGTCGTTTAAAATTTCACAAAATTTCAACTAATTACGTTATTAAAACAGTTGAAATTTACAGGTCGTTACAGTTTGCATTAGTTCAACTTATTTGATGTCTTTAAAAGTCAAGGATGCCTAGATGCAACTTTGTAAAGAGCTCATTATCATATTGTGTAAGGGTTTCCTCTGAATGTTTCAGCCATTTAGAAAACAAAGCGAATGTACAAGAGTAGATATAACCTAAGGCAGAATTGGGATGAAGAGAGTGAATAGTCACTTCTGCTTCAAAGATTGGAAATGAGAACTATAAAATAGTAATGGATTGTGACGACCTGCCTTTTCGACTCTTAAAAATTGACACTAATACATTCTCCGTATTCATATGCCGCAAATTCAAGTGCCGGAAAGGCATATTGATCAAGGGTAAAAAGAAAATAACACAAAACAAAGTAGAAAAAAGAATCTCATACGAATGGAATAATCTTATATTATTAACCATAAAATCTTTATAGTGGACAATTTTGAATACAATACATAGTCTAACCTAGATTCAGCCAGGGCAATATAAATCCTTTGTCCTTACAAATGCTAAAAAATAACAAAACAAACGCAACGGAAAAATAAAATACATTCATACGTTGATGAAGATCTTCAGCTCTCCTCTGGAAACTCCAAGCATCTTTAACTAAATCTAAAACTACTCGGATTTGACCCGAGTATTAAAAATACTCGGATCAGGCTTGATAAACCAACACGAGAAAACTCGAATTATAAATGTATATGATAGTGTCTTAGATCAAGTTGATCCTAATCAAAACCTTTAAAAAGAAGGGTATCTCGTAAGGCCACGCTGCACATAAACACAGACAGGTTTTTGCCTTATGATAACCAATATACTTTATACCAAAAACAAAATTTGATATGTGGAAATTATGTTGAAGGGCTTCTATTTTCAGGGTAATAAATTTTAAGGACAACACTTCTAAATAATTAGTTTTAAGAACAATTTACAGGATAATGATAAATTCATTTATCTTTTTAAGTTATACAGGAAAATGATAAATCTTTTTATCATTATTTCTGTATAACTGAAAATGATAAATTCTTTTATCTTTTTCCTGTAAAATGTCCTTAAAACTAATTTTTTAGAAATAGTGTCCTTAAAACTTATTACCTGCACAAATAAGCCCTTAAAGTGAAAATCCCCATTTGATATTATCATTAATGAAATTGGTTTGAAAACACTTTTCAAATAAATATACACACAAAGTGGTATCAATACCTGGATTATGCCAAATGGTGTATATGATGCCAAAGGGGTAGCTGAAATGTTTGCAAAGCATCACAGTTATTTTGGGACAACCAAAACCATAACGCTTGTACTGGAATTATATTTCCAACATGATAGGGAACTAATGGCCATTTCCTCCTATGCGAAATCCATGCATAACAATCTTAGTCCCCGATGACTATTCACTTTCTCAAGCAAGCCTCCGTACTACATTGTTACACTACAGTGTAATAGCGTATTTCGGTAGCTTTGCTCTTTCTCAATCGAGCCTCCAATACCTACCCATTTAAATCATTGAGGGTCCAGGCACTACTGGACTCCTCCATTATCAATAAAACCAATAGCCTAAAATATATGTTCTGCAGACCACATAGTATCCCGTATCATTCCTGGGATATGAGGCTCGTGAATCTATGCTTTTCTTTCCACAAAGCCACGCTTTGCTTTTCACGAAGCAAATTCCACTAAGAATGCCACGTTGCCATTTATAACAACACACTACTAATTTCCACAAAAGTAAAACCTCTTAGCTCATATGTCTCAGAGAAGGGTGTTAAATATAAGAGGGGTTACCTCCTACACCACCAAACAGATGTACGTTTGTAGAGATCAATTTAAATTGTTTTAGAAATGCAATGTCAGACACTCATCCAAACAAGTTATCCAGGTGAAGGACAAACCGAAGGTTACTTCTTGTTTGGGAATTACCTATAGGATTAATAGTGAGTAGTCTTTCCAAGTCGAAGATTTTCAGAACGAAGGCACTACTGCCACCATATATATATATATATATGATATGGGGATTAACCCAGAGGTTAGTGGCAAACAACCCTACATCATGAAGATTTCCGTCTTCAAATCATTGTCTTCAACATGTCTTCACTTTCGATTACGTATATTGGTTCAAAGTGGTTTTTAGATAGGAATTATCCAAATCCAACCCCGGTTTCTCCAAACCAATCATCGATAAAAAGGTATTAAGTATATAGGTGATTATCAAACAACATCCAATTAATTTATCTTTTTATCAAATCCAATATCTTTTGGAGATATATTCTTTTAAACTAGTCCTTTATCTTTTAAGAGTATATGGAATCATTAAGCCTCATTTATCAAATTCTATGGTTGATTAAACCTCTTTAATCTTAGAATAATTCCAAATCATTTCACCTTTTACTTAGGAAAACATTTCCAAATCATTTATTTAAATCTTAACAAAGATTTCTTATTTTCAAATCATAGCTTTTAAATAGGTCAAAAACGATGTTATTTAAGACATCATTTACTGTAAACCAAAATCAATTAGTATTGAGTAGAAAGGATCCATAAAGATTAGACTAATTATACACAATACAAATTTTCGTATTCAACTTGTACTATTCCTCGAATAACGATGAAATCATCTTTTAAATTCACGCGGATAGTACAAGTTCTGTCCTTGGAATTTAATACAGAGTTTAACTAGGGTATTCTCTATACCACCAAAATCATATTTTAAAGTCTTATTTAACTTTTGAAAACTCCAAATCCCTTTTCTTTTAACTGAAGAAAATGCAGTTTGATAGATCAAATTAATTATCCCCTTCGTCGGGCCTGTCCGGATAGCTAGAGCAGAACCCAGACACTGGTTGCTAAAGCTTGGTCTAGAGACTATCTCTCTATCACCAATAAGGGGTCAAGTTATTTGATCAACTTTAAATCCTTTTATGTTATCTTTTAGAGATGATTTTTATTTACTTAACACTATTTCAAATATTGTTTTAAAACAATTTTCCTTTAACCATTTATTTTAAACTCCTTTAAAATAATTATAAAACTTCCAAATCATCTTCAAAATACTTAATTATTCATTTGAAAAGACTACTAAAAATATTGAGGAAGAATAATTAACTTCAAACCATGATTTGAAAATGTTACCCAAAACCGTTGCAAAAACCGCTGTGAATAGTTTTTTAAAGCTTCTTTGATCAGAACACTAATTCCATTTCATAAAGTCTATTTTAATAACTCAAATCCACTTTAAAACATTTTAACATATTTATTGAATTTATTTCATGTTCTCAACGGTTTAAAATTTTCTATTTTTAAAGAATTTACCACTTTGGTTTTCGAACTGCCAAAATGCGATGTTTTTGAAAATTTAATTTGGACATATTCCAAACTTTACTAAATGAAATCTTTATTTTCTTCTTTTGTTTGAAAACTATATTCTAATGGGTTCGAAAAATTCTTATTTCAAAGAATTCCAACTTATATTGCATCCTACACATTTTTAACTTTCAGGTCGTAAAATTACGAACTGCCGCTATGCGATGAGCTCGATTTGGCTCAATTTTTCAAACTTCATTAAACTTTGCCAAAGCTTGTTAGTATGTTTAACATACAACAATAAACCATTTAAATCATTTCAAACTAGTTTTACTACATTATAAACTCATTTTCCACTTTATTCCATATTATAATATTCTTTTCAACCATTTTATATTCAAAACCATAAAGAGGCTTAATAAACTCCATACATATATTAATGTGGATTTATTTTTCCATGAATTAACCATGGTTAATTAATTAACCATTTCTATTTTGATGAATATTATTTTCCCATCATAAGCTACTATGTTATCAACCAAATATTAATCAACCAAATATTCATCCAATATTCAACCAGGAATATTAATTTACTAATTAAACACGCATATCATCGTTTTAAGTTTTAAATAAACAAAACTAAACTCAAGTACTCACTATTGGTTTCCACTCCTTCAATCGTTTTCCTAAGCTTCTTGATATAAATTTGGTGGTATTTCGGCAGCACTTCCTTCCTTTTTCTTTGCTTCGGGACCTCTGGAAATTGCTTTTGGACCCTAGTATGCTCAGCCTAGGCTTGTGTGTGCTCAGCCATGACCTTGGGAGGGTGGAGCTCGGCCTTAGGTGGGGAAGCATGGGTGGCCGTGGGTACATGAGAAGGTAGGGAGGTGTTTGGACTTGTTTTGGGGGTGGATCTTCATTGTTTGCATATGAAATTATTTTTGCATAATTTTCTTGCTATATTTTTTCTTAGAGAAGAGAGGCCAATAGGAAGTCATTAAAGAGCTACAAGAAGAGGAAGAAGAAGACAAGTGGTGTGTAAAATTGTGAAGGATGGCATGTGTATTTATAGGTTAAATTTGAGAAAATATCCTAAACAATATCATTATACTTTACATCACCTTTCCACCTTCCTACCCTCCATGTGCTCGGTCCACACCCCTTTCCATCACCACCATCATATCATGCATGTGCTTTGACTTTGCTTTGAAAATATCATGATATTTTCTAATTTCTTACCTTATGTATTTAGTAAATGCACATGGTAACTTCCAATATGTATGTACATGTCATGTGCATCTATATATGCACATATGTGTCTTATTCGACAAACCATTGTGCAACGTTCGATTACAACTTCCATTTGATAAACCGTTGAAAATCCAGAATCCAATTTTCGATCATATTTGTACATATTAGTTAAACTATATATATTTGTAAACAAATCATGAAAATTGATTTATTATCATTTTTAAATAATTAAAAAGATCTCATTTGAACTATAAAACCATATAAACCAATACCGAACAAGTGCTGCAAAATTATGTAGTCGAATTGCCAAAGTGCGACGAAATTTTTATATCTTTATAAAACAAGTTAATATATTCATAAAACATTATAAATCAATTATTATCATTATATACTAATTAAAATGAATTAAAAATCATTTAAAACAATATTTGAATATTTAAACTTAATTTAAAATTCCAGCAACATATAAAAGGGGTGACATCTTTGATGATGTCATAAAGGCATTTCATTTCCAAAAATAAAATAATAATTTTATTACATATTCTTACTTACATGGAGAAATAAGTGTATGTGAAAAAAATTGTGCACAACTTTTGATGGTTAAAAAGATGTTTATCGATAAAATGGTTTTCAGTCACTTTATCGATATTTTTCCAAAAAATATATTTTTGTAAACATTTTTCCAAAACAAGACCATCATTATTATTTATCACATAAAACATGTTTATTTATGTTTAATAAAAATATATTCAAATATTTAAAATATATTAAATATTCCAAATCAAAGTGATAAAATTACTGAACGTTACATGGATACCTATCATTGGATGAAGAAATATGGTTTCTATTCCAAAATGTATTTTCATACAAAAATTATTTTCTACGAGATTTATTTCTTTGACTTCAAGATATTTTATCTGAAAGCTCTCAGCTTCAAAATGACTATGTCAGATGGAGTAAATAACCTATATTAAGTGGTTGAATGGAGCTTCGTATCTTATACGCTATTATAGTAATGGCAGAAATAGTGGGAGCATGCCATATAGTGCTTACTGGTTACATCAAGTTATGAAAATTATTTTCATAAAACATACCAAACATTATTTATGAATTAATAACTGTTTTTCAATGTTAACTGAAAAATAGACATAGTTTCATTTCAGTATGAATATTCATTATAAAATAAAATTATATTACTGGTATTTGTTTTCATAACAAAAGTGATGCATTAGAAAATACAGAAGTATCTAAAATTATTTGCAGTTATTTCGGAATTATAAACTAAGCCATGGTTTTGAGAATAATTCGTGGATTATATGATTATGAATCATATGGTATCAGTGAATTATATCTCAAATAATTAAGGGCAAAACACCCATTCAGAGAGAGCGACACAAGAGTTGATGAACTCTTCGGATTAATACATATAAATGTATGCAATCATAAGTCTAATATTACCAAAATGGTTCCATATACTTTGTTTAATTCACGGATGAATCATCACATATATGAACATGTGTATTTGATACACATGTAGCATGTTTATGATAACTTCATAGAATACAAAATGGAGTAAATGAAATTACATGCAATTGAAAATAAAATGATTCGATTAGATCGAATAAGTGAGTATATTGGAAAGAGTTCCGAACATATATAAAAATGAATAAAGATTTAATCTCAAAAATCACTCCTCCCTATGATACAAAATGATGTATCGATAAGGAGTGATCAAACTTTTGTGAGCAAAGTACGATCGATGATGAGTGAAGTTGAGTTAAGGTCTTTCTGTAAGATCGTGTACTTAAGAGTAGTACACAAGGTTAAAATTAATTTTATCTAAAGAATGATTTATAAAATCATACAAGATAAGGATTTATAAGAAACCCCAACATATTCAAAGTAAAGGAGTTGGCAGGTTATGCAAGTCGAAAGACTACACGCAATAATTGTACGTAAGGGATCTTATATGGATTACTCCAGAAGAAGTCTTGGAATAATCATCGTTGGATGACCATCTTATGTTTTTGAACATAAGTATCATAAAGTAAAACCAAATCAGTTTTATATATATGGAAACTCATAAAGTGTTTATGAATACTTATTCTATTGTACTGAGAAACAATTATTGTTTCAAGAAATACCAATTTTATAGCAAAGGAATTTTAGAAATTATTGGTAGTAAAATAGATTTGGATCCAAAGATAAGATTAATTACGTGGGATGAAATGAAATTAACCAAACATAAAAAATAAAATACATTAGAGTGACTAATAAGTATTCTCACATATTAAAGAGAAACTATGAGTTTCTTATCAATGTCGAGAATAGTTAATCTTCAGTTATTAATTAAACCATTAAGAGTATTGACTCTGCATATGGTATGATGCACAAAACCAAAAGAATTCCAAGTATGTTATCAAAATATATTTTTGATAGTTGTACCCAAAGGTATATAATCCAATGGTTGAAAATGTATCTTCAAGAGAAAGTGTAACAACTCGGAATTTCAGACACTTCGTTTTTAAATATCCGAATTATTTAAATATTTGAATCTTGGATTAATTGTTATTAAAATGATTTAGTAAGATTTTTAACCCCCTTTTAAATCATAAGTAATGATGGTAAACTTATTTTGGAAAAATGTTTACAAAAATAAATACTTTGAAAAAATATCGATAGTTTGACCGAAAATCATTTTTTTCCATAAACAGCTTTTAATCGTTAGAAGTTTAGATTTTTGTTTTACATATACTTATTTTCCATGGAAATTAAAAAATGAAATAATTTTTTTTCCATTTATGGATAATGTCCTGGATGATGTCATAAAAGATATTTTGGAAATGACCTTTTATGGTAGTACTTAACTTTTAAGTAAAAAGAGAGATGTGTAAAGTTAACATGTGAAAAGGAGGCTCCTTTGTAACCTTTCATGGAAGGCAAGAAGTGGTTATGACCTCTTGTAAAACTCTATATAAGGAGGAGCATACCCTAAGGAATAAATCACTAATTCACTTGAGCTTGAGATGAAGTAAGAGAGTTAAAAATGGTTCAAGTGCTTAAGCACTAATCCACTAATTACCCTCTAAGTTTTGACCAAATCATATCCAATCTCTTTTAAACTTTGGATTTGGGCCTAAGACATCATGGGAGGTGTGATTAGGAAGTAAGAAATAGAAGAAGGTGAGAGGAAGAGGGGGTTTTGGGGGGCGTGAGCATGGAGGAGGAAGGAGAGGTGGTTTCTTTGGTTTGGAAGTTCTAAAGGCTGGATCTTTAGGCTTGTGGTGATGAAATGAGGTGGTTCTTTGGTTCTTATAGACATATGCATGGGGTTTGGCATGGATCTAAGTGAGTTATCTCACTATCTTATAAGTATATATTGTGTGTATATACGTTGTGTGCAAAGTATGATAGTTAAAGTGACATTAACTAAGTAAAGTTATAAACTTTGGACTCCTCTTTGTTTTGAAAGAAAATGATAAATTTATATTGTGTAACACCACTTTTATTACACTCTTAACATGTTGCATGGCCTTGAATTGATGTTTAAATGGTTGTTTGACTTGTGTGTTAAATGAAGTAAGTTTTGAAGTGTTTGAAGCGAGAATAGTCGTTATAAGTGTATTTTCGAATATCTTGTTTTCGGGAATTTTTATAAATAAATGGAAAAGATATTCTTAAGGATTTATTTCCATGGTACCCTAATATTAATACTTACTATAAAAATTTCAAGTCTTAAATCATTTGCTAAAGTGATTAAAACTAGTCACAAAGATCGTGCTTTTCAATGTTGTTTTTAACAAGCACTTTTAACTGCATTTATAAATGCTGCAGTAAGTCGCTTATGGTTTTAAGTGTTTAAAAATGATATTTAAATTTGGTATTTTTCTCTAATATTTTTAGAGATGTTTTCAAACATGTTTTGAAGTATATTAAAGTTGTTTTGAAGTTTAGATATTGTAACGACCCACTATTTTGGACCATTCAAATCGACAATAATCCACACATGTCTGACTTGAATAATTCAAAATAACAGATTGTAAATAAATTTGGAGCAAATGAAATCAAATACACAGAATCACAGACACAGAACATATCAGAATAACTCGCAGCGGAATATAAAAAAACCATAGTAGTTCATGAAGCTACTATAACAAACTCTCAAAAACAAAATACATAATATCAGTCTGAAAACATATACAATAGAAATCTCAAATACATTGAAGTTTATAATACCAGAGCTAAAATAGAACAACTGAAATGGATAGATAACTAGATAAGCAGAATCTCCAGGGATTCCTAGCTCCAGAAAGAGATCCAAAGCTAAGCTGTAAATACTCAGGCTGACCCGAGCGTAAAGTAAAACACAAAACACTCGAGTCAGGACAATATATACTTATATAATGTAAACCAACTCAAGTGAACTATAGTAGAAATGCACAATAACTCAAAGGATGCTTGGGATCGCCCATCCTTTAAGGATTAGTTAAATAAATTAAATACATCCCGTGGTTAAAATTTCAAAATGGTATTTTATACTTCGAAATCAAATATCATTTCAAAATTCAATATCCTTCAAAAATCCATTTCAAAATATCAAAATATCATATTTCAAAATAGTTTATATTTCGAAACAAATTACTTTATTTTAAATCATAAAAATGAAGTTATTATATTAATAATTAAATTATTAAATTTCCAAAATTTTAATCTTTCAAAGTTCATTCGTTCACTTAAATTAATTAAAACAATGAAAATTCAACTTTCGCAGCATTTAGAAAATGCTACGGAAAGTCACATTTTTAAAACAGTTCAATTTAACAAAAGACAGCATTTAAAATGCTGTAATAGGGTCACATTAGTTTCAAATAAACTTAGTTAAATTCAACCATTATAACATTTACAAAATGCTATAATAGCCTTTAATTAAATTTAGCCATTTGGTTCATTATTATCAACTACAGCATTTACAAATGTTGTATTATCATTTACATTATTAGAATTAATAGCATTTCAGAAATGCAGTTAATTAACTTCAAATATTCAGTATAATTTCACAAACATTTATATTTTTATATAAATCATTTTAACTTATAAAATCATATAATTTCACTTTTAAAACAATCATTCAAATACCCTTATATTCATGATTTTATAAAGTTAAACCTCCATTCAAAAATCAAAATTTAATAATAATTCACTTATTAAATTCCAATATTAAATTATAAATTCATTAAATTAAATTAACTTAACACTTAAGTTTAAATTTTCAAATATAACTTAATTCCATTTTTATTTACTTAACTTAAGATTCACTTTTAAGCCAAATTCACAAATTTCAAATTTTAGTTATATTTCAAAATTTCAACTTAAATATTCATTCATTTCACATTTTAACTTTATTCAAAATCATTAATATAATATAAAAATCATTTAAATTCACTTTAATCCAAATTATCATGAATTTATCACATTTCACATTTAATTTAAATTCCAATTATCACCAAATTAAAATTTCCTAAAATAACTTACATTTCAAATTTTCTAATTTTACCATTAATTTATTTCACTTATAAATTTTCAGAAAATCAATAATGCTTTACAAAAATCATTTTTATTTAGTTTAAATCAAAATATTATAATATTTACATTTCTAAAATATTTTAAAAAATTTATAAAACATATTTTAACAACGGGTCTGTATTTCATTTTCTAGCCTAGGTAAAGTGATACGGGTAATATATCATTTCAACCCGTAATTTACAAAGAAAAACCGGGTTTGATCATTTCAAACCCGCAAATCCCAAGTAAATGAAAATAATTGAAAATCATTCAGGCCTATCATTTCAGCCCATAACGATTTTCTCCTATTCTAAAGTCCGTTCGGGTATGTATCATTTCAACCCATAGTGATTCTAATCTAAAGGGAACTTGCAGTGTGATAAACTGATAAAAATAACAGAACAACATAATATAACAGTAACATATGATATAACAGGTGTTTAAGCATGTGTGAACATCATATAATAGTGAAATAGCAAATATAATATGGTGATGCAATTTACAGATTCACATGTGATCGATTTACTATTAATATAAGTATAAAACTGTCTGGTGAGAACAACTCACCGGTTTGAGCTAAAGACACAACGACGAATTGCACAAATGGGATCTACACAAGCACAAAAGCACGACACGGATTCGAATGGAGGATCCAAATGTCAAATTCTTTGGATACACATCAAACAAAAACAATATAACAACGATGAGTTTCAAAACCAAAATACGATAAACTGCGCTAGAATAAACTGCACAGAATCGAACTGAATTGCATGCACTTGCTTTTAACCTTTACTAGGCTAAGCCATAAGGGATAATACAAGGCCATGGCAGGTGTTTGGGTCAGGTTTGGGTGAGTATGGGTTTGGTCCAAATGGTGGAATGATGGTGCAAAAGTGGTAGAGGGAAAATACAACACAAGCATGAATTCACATGGATTGGGTCAAGGATTTGGGCTCGGCCAAGGCTCTAATGGTCATGGACAGAGAGGTGGGGTCCACTGGAGTGATGTGGCAGAGGTTTCTGGAGGTGCTGGAGGTGATGGTGGTGTGGTAGGTGGCGACTAGGGGGTTGGTGAGGTGATAGAGATGAGGTGGTGGTGATTAGGCTAGGAATTTGGATGGTTTTTGAAACTTTTGTGAAATTGCATCACCAAGGGGTTCATGGCTTGGATTTTTTGTGAGGAGGAGGGGGGAATGATGTGCCATCAGGTGGTGGAGGCAGCTAGGCAGCAAGGGAAGCATGGCCGAACCTAAAGAGGAAGAAAGCATGTGCAAAAAATCAAGTAGAAATAAGCAATAAAAGTAGGAAAAAAGGTAAAAGAAACAAGGATTTTTACCAAACTTTCCCAAATGATGGAGGCCAAAATTTTTTTCTCAGGAAGGAGGAAAATGATGTATGTGAAAATGAAAATTAATATCAGCTGAAGAGTGTAGGGTATAGGTCAAAGAAAATGAAAAGTTGTGTGGAAATGAAGAGGTGGAATTCAAAAAGACACAAGGCAATTCAACGGTCAAAAACCCTTTCATATTTCTTTAATTTGTTTTTATAACTTTATATTTCTGGTAATAATATTAATACCAGGTAAAATTTCGAAAATTTATCAAAATATAAAAATATATATAATATTTATAAATTATATAAAGTAAAAATAAGAAAATAGCTAAAAATAGTAAACTAGTCTAGAAAATTTGAAATTAATTGAAATAAATTTTAGAAAATTAATATGAGCTTGTAATATATTTTTAAACATAAATAATAACATAAAATAAAAGTACATTCACAAAATAAATATATAAAATTTAATTTAAATATAATTTTAATGAAGAAAATAGCAGAAAATAAGAAAACAACCTATAAAAATAGGAAATCAACACAGTAAACTTTGGAAAAATTATAACATCACTTTAAAAATGTTTTAAAATAAAATATATATCTAATATGTCATATAACACATATTAGAACATGATTTGAAAAATAAAAATATTGTTTATATAAATTAAAATAGATGATTTTATTAAATAAATCAATTTACGTACAATATGGTAAAAAAACATAATTTTCACAATATAAATCGGATTTCAACGAAACGAAAAGCAGTGTTCTTGAAATTAAATTTATTTTCATAATAAAATATAAAATTCAAGAATTTAAAATATTTAAATTTTAAATTTAAAAGTCAAAGTTTGACCAGATTGACCAAAAATCCACTTTTCGGAAAAATATTCAATTTATACCAGTTTGAAATTATAATTCACATAATAATCAACATTTATATTTAAAATGAAATGTTTGAAATAAAACAAGTTTAAAGTAATTTCAAAATAAAAATAAAGTCAAAATAAAAAATATATATAAAAATCTCGGGTTGTTACACTCTCCCCCACTCAAATCTTTTCGTCCTCGAAAAGGAATGAAGTACGGAAAACACAGAAAAAGATAGAATGGAATAGGATTAAGACAAGATGACAAGAAGATTACAATTATACCTGATAACTATTGTTATAGGTAAGTTTAACAAGGTGGAGAATAGGAATAGCAAGAAGGGAAAATATGCCCGAAAGACAAGGATGAGCCATTAATTAAAATTGTTGGTTAAAGAGGTAAAATATTTAAAACACTTTAAAATCCTTTAAAAAGGAAATAACTGATCAAAGTATCATATATATAATATTTTATCAAAATACTTTTATAACTCGATGTCTTAACAAGTTTATCCTCGTTCCTGCAGACTCTAGCAGTGCGTTGATCAGGCGCAAAGCTAGAATTCTCCAAGTACTTAGTAGACTTATTTCAACACCCAGTGAAAATACTGGAAAACTTTTTAAAAACAGATATGGAAAGTACAATCCAAACAAAAACAAACAAAACCTTTGTCTAACCATGGTTCGCAGATACACAATGGTTACGCCTGGATCCCCCAGGAAACAATCCATATCCGTAAGCTTTCTCAGCCCTGCGAGTTACGCCATGATGACTAGTAGAATGCAGGATACACAATGGTTACGCCTGGATCCCCCAGGAAACAATCCGTACCCCTAGGCCATCTCAGCCAGGCGGTTTCGCTACTAATGTGACCTACATAGATGCAGGATACACAATGGTTACGCCTGGATCCCCCAGGAAACAATCCGTACCCCTAGGCCATCTCAGCCAGGTAGTTGCGCTATGCAGTCGCGCTCGTAAGACCATGGGTAACGCCATGGAATTCGATGGACACTCGAGTATCATATCCGGAAAACCAAAAATCAGAGAAATATCGATAGAATAAATCCACAATGTGGCCACAAAGCGGATATCAAGCAGAAGGCACTTTCCATATCTTTACTTCGAAAATATGTATCATATAGTACCTTTTCAAATCACTTTCAAATATCATACTTATATAAAGTCCATTATATATAAGATTTCATTTTCAAATCAAATACTTTCCAAAATCAATAGTATATCAAATCACACTTATATAGACTTCAATTATATAAGATTTCACTTTTCAAATTGAGTACCTTTTCAAATCCATAGTTTTCGAATCAACATCATACTTATACAAACAAATTTTATATAAGTTCGACAACTCCCAAATCAAGTATTTAAATGCACAAAGTTCTCAATTTTAAACCATTTCAATATCAATTCAGCTTCAAAATCATATATGATTTCACCAAATCATTTCTTTCAAATTACATAAATTTAGTTTCAAGGTTTCTTAAACAATAGATTTAGAAAATAATCCAAATTTCCAAATCAACAAAATTTAGGTCAAACAAATTCATTTCCATTTCAAACATATATTCACTTCAAAAATCATAATACTTTCAAATTTATAAATCTTTCAAAACCAAATACTTGAAATCATTTCACTTTGAAAATCATAACTATTTTAAATCATACATTTGAAATCATAAAACATTCCCTTAATTCTTTGCATTTCACAAATTTATTCAATTAAACCAAAATCTAAAATTTCCAGTTTTAATTCAATTCAAACCATCAGTTTCAATTCAATTTAGTTTTCCAACAAAACCATTTCAAATATTATCAAATTTCAAACATAGGTTGATTTACAAAATAAACTATTAAATCTTAAATATGTTTCAAGGCTTAAATATACCATATTTCAAAACTAAATGTTATAATTTCATATATCTCAAATTTTACTTCATTATTACTTAGTGTTGAAATATTTATTTCATAAATCCATTATTTTTAAATAAACTCAAATTACAAGTAAACCAAATATCCTTTTATACTAATATAAGCTTCAATTATTCATTTATCAAAATCAATGGTTTTCAAAATCATCTTATACTTACATAAAGTTTATCTTATATAAGGATCAAAATTTTCAAAAATAAATTTCGTTGCATGAAAAGCCATATGGGATTGAACATCTTTGCTTACTAATTTTTTTTTAAGAATAGTTTTGTATATAAAATAGTTTGTATGAAAAATAGAATAAAATAGTTAGTTTAAGAAGAATAAAAGAAAAATAGTTTTGAAAAATGGTTTTAAATTTGATAGTAGTTTTTATATAAAAAAAATTCCAATTAAATTACAAACATGTTTTGAAGTATATTAAAGTTGTTTTGAAGTTTAGATATATTTTTAATAATTATATATAAATTTCGAAAAATAAAGAAGAGGTTTAACACAAAAAGCCGAAGAGGTGGACTTCTCTATTTCTGAGAGTTAAGATTGAAGTCGAGTAGAGACAGAGCAATTGAGCCCTAACCTACCTAGCTTCCCTCATGAACGAGGAATGTTTAAGTTGAAATGTCCGAAACATGTTAATCTTGTTGTTTATTGAGTTGATTAAAAAGTAATTAACTTTGCTTAACGTTAAAAGCCGATGAAGTAAGCTTATCTAATTTTTGGAAATTAAGATCGATGTCGAGTGGGGATCGAGCAATAGAGCTCTAACCTACCGGGCTTCCCTCTCGCACGAGGAATAGTTAAGTCGGGAATGTCGAAAACGAGTTCACTATGTTGTTTGTTACTTGTTTAAGGAAATCATTAATATTATATTTAACACTAAAAGCCGATGAAGTATGCTTGTCTATTTATGAGATTAAAGAATGAAGTGTCTAGGCAAAGCTTTGATGCAACCAGTGCTCTAACTTACCCGGCTTCACTCTTGAATGATGAATAGTTAAGTTGAAATGTCTGAAACGAGTTAAGTATAAGAATATTGATTTGTATAAGCAACTATTTTAACTCGATAATCGATTAGTCGACTATCGAAATTAACTAAATATTATCTTAGATATTTAAAAAGAACGTTTTAAAGATGGTACAAGTATGGAATAATTTTGAGTTTGTTGCGACAATGTGTTAATAACATTCGTCTTTAACCCTTTCTGATTATACTTATGAATGTAAATAGATCTATAAAAGTATGTTTTAAAGATAAATATAAGAATGAAATGGGTTTGAGTTTGTAGTGACAATGTTTAAGTAACATTAGTCTTAAACCTTTTTGAATGGATTTGTGGAAGTACTTAGATCCTTAAAATGGATATTTTGTAGGAAATTATAAGTAAGAAATCATGTTATTGACTTGTGAATATACTTATACCATTTGAGATAAGTATATGAATACGTTTTGAAGTATAAAAAGAGTAAAGGTTTTAAGGAAAAAATCATTGTTAAATATTTGTGAATATACTCATACCATTTAAGATAAATATATGAATACTTTTTTAAGCATTGAAAGAGTACAAATGAATAGTACAATTTCATAAATGAAGTTTTATTAGATAAAAGAAGTTTTACTAATAAAAGAGGTTTTAACTAGAAAAATATTAAATAAACCAAAAGGGGTTTAAAAGTTGCTTATATGACTTAATCATGCTTTTTGTGACTTCATCGTGCTTTGTATTATTATTTGTTTATGGAAAACATTTTGTCATATACTTAGCACTAAAAGCCGGTGAAGTGGGCTTGTCTATCTGTGGGAATTAAGATTGATGTTCGTGTAGGGATATGAGCAATAGACCTAACCTACTGACCTCACTCTTAATCTAAGGATAGTGTGAGATGAAAATATTGAAAATGTAATAAGTATACAAGACATGGTTTCCATATGCGATCGCTCTCATTATAAGTGAATGACCAAATTTGTCGATTCAGTCTTGAAGAGACTGGAATCGGTAAGTGTTTTACTAACCAAAAACCATTTCAAGGCTGAGATACATATTCTTCCTCTTGGAAGTGGATTTGTTTGAGATGCAGGAATCTATGTGAAGATTCGAGATCTATTTAAGATGCTCGAACACATGTGGTTGTTCCTCATCTATTCAAGATATGGGAATCCATATGTGATTCCGAGAGCTGTTGAGATGCTGGAATCCATGTGTAGTTTCGAGATCTGTTTGAGATGTGGGGATCCAATTTGGGATTGGTGTTCTGTTGGAGTGATGAAGACTCATGTGAAAGATGCAAATGTAACCACGACATCAGAAATAGCTAAAAATAGAGTACTGGGGTTAGCAACCTACGTTAGGTTATTATCAACTCCAGATCTAGAGATACTTGTTGATTGGTTGCCGGTGGGAGATGATGATATTTGGTTCACATTGTTCATGTTTATGTTCGGACGCTGGGCCACTTGTGTTTACCTAAATAGTATATTTTTTATCTAGAAATATACATCGCTCGGAAGGTACTTTCTGACCCTTGTGTTGGGGATTAGATTCGGCTCTATCGGAGAGATCTCCATGGAAAATCCAATATGCGAACGTTGATTATCGAATTTGATTGTCCTAATATGCTGTTGAATGTAACCGATATAACCATTCTAGCTATGTTATAATATTTATATTCTGCACCCTAGACATTATCTATTATATCATCTTATGTACTTATTAGATGGTGGTTCTTATGAGGGGATAACCGTTATGGCATTCCATGCAGTCTCAAAGTATTGTTATATGTTGTACACATATTTCTTGAGTTTGTCTAACGCTTGGTTTTTGTTTTCCTAAATTCCTCGCGTGCTCTTTCGAGTAGTTTGAGAAAGGAAGGTTTTCATTGATGTTCATTGGAGCTTGAGAAGATGAGCTAGATGTTTCACCTACCATATTATTCTTATTTCCGCTACATTACCAATTGATATATCGACATTTTGAGGACAGGTTGTTATAACTTTCCAGGCTGATGATAGTATATAGGTTTTGTAACTTTGAAATTTCTGTATCACGGTAACCCTTTGTACTGTTCTTTTGATATTGTATATCATCATTCCACTTGTGAGATTCTGATATTGTGTTCTCCTTTTCTTGTTCTATTTCTTTTTCATTTTATTTCACCCTAACAATTCGTCCTTCCGGCACTTGGATGCTCGGCACATGAACATCGTGGATGTATTAGTGTCGACATTCGGGGGTCGAGAGGTCGGGTCGTTATAGAAAGACTGATGTAGTTGGAACATAATGAGCATCGTTGCTAAGAATAATATCATAAATTTCAAATTGTTCGAATTAGCACAACAAATTCGTCATTCAGCATACTCAAGTTAATTTGGATATCACTTCCAAAATTATCGCCTGATATGATTTTTAATTTTGGTACATATATATTGAAACAGAAAATTCTAAATAGTGATATGGAATAGCTCGTTTGCACATAACAACCAAAATGTTTCGAAGTTAGTGGAAGTGATATTGAGTTTGTGGGTTTTTGAATATGACCCAAGAATGGATGCGAAAGTATCATTCGACAAGCATCAGAGTTGAACAAGTATTTTGATAGAAATATCAAATAGTTTGATTTTCAATCTAAATGCAAAGATAACGTGTGTTTATGAGAAAGAACATTAAAAGGTACATAGATATTTCTAAACTATAAGTAAATAACATAATACTAATTGTTAATGATGTATCTATGCTAAAATTGGTTCTAGTATGGTTGTTTAATTCTCGATATAGGATTTAAAAAACATTTTTTTATAATCAGTATAGAAGGATGTTGGGAATGTCCCAAATGATATACATAGACATCTTATTAAAACATTTAATATGAAACATGTAAGATGGATTCCTTATATTTTAGCAATAGGAATTATCATACATATTGTATTGTCTACAATATCATAATCTGCTTATGTATTTGATGCATAAAGCAATATCGAATCCAAATTAGGATCACTAAATGGAAGTTTAGAGCGTTATAGAGTATTTATGAGATATTAGAGAATTATTTACAGAAACAATGAACTCCTCATGAAAGAGTATTCAGACTCAAACTTCATAAGTGTTATAGAGTATAATATGTCAATATTAAATTTGTGTTCAAACTTGAATTAAGGATCTTTAATTTGGAAATGTTCCAAACAAAAGTTGTGGCTGATTCAGCAAAAAGGCCAAGTACATTGCCTTGAATAACGTCGTAATAAAAGCAATGTATAAATGTAATTATGTAAATTTATAACTGAGATAGGGGTGATTCCAGCAATTGAGAATGCTACATCATTATTATATGATAATAATCTAATGAAAAAAGCTCACTAGAAGTCGAGAAATGTACTCTGAATAGTTCCACATAATAAATGTAGTTTATCAACATTAAAGAGAGTTTATTGATGAAGTAGATTATTAAAACAACATAGCAGATCTACTCCGGAAATAGACTGGCTCAATAATTTCTCATCAAACTGATCGGGGGGAAAGGATAAAGATTCTATAATTGACTCCAAGTGCAAGTGGGAGATTGATAGAGTTAAGGGTATGCCCTTAGGGCAATTGTGTAATTTACTATAAGTTATTAACTCTATAACAAAATCTCGTTCAAAATAAAATGTGTTTTTCTTTCTATTATATACTTGATATAATGTGTTATTTTAATTAATTATTCAATTTAAGTATATTTAATAAAAAAATCCATAAATGATGTGTTTTGTGACAGTAAATACAATGTGCTGTAATCATAAGTAATTTATCACAATATAATAAACACATCGTTTTAAATATTCCTAGTCAAGAAGCATCAAGACTGGATATCGATACATTTATTGAGACCGGGGTACATAACACTCTCTAAATATTAAGTAGTGTATTACTCATGGTTGGTGGGGCAATAAGGGGTTATGTACTAATAGTTATTAGATAATTATGAGATCACTCATTCGATAGTTGTCTGCTGGTTAATATAACTAAAGTCAAACAGAAAATATCGATGTGATAATATTACATGATTTTCTCAACTTGAGAATACCGTTGAGCTTCAGTGTGAAAACTTTGCTTTGGTTATAGTCAAACTATAGCATGTCGTCCATCGAACGACTATAGTTGGGTCGACTGGAAGCATTGGAAGTGAAACACTATTCAATAGAGAATTAGTTTTCTCAGTTATATGAGGTAATATCACAGTAAACTGAAGTTAACTCAAAATAAAAGTCCCTGACCAGAGTAGTATGGTTAATAATAATTGTTAACATTTGTAACGATCCGCCTTTCTTAGTCCGAAAGACGAGTAAGGGTAAAAGAAAAAGAAAGAAGACATAGAAGAGAAGAAACTAACTACACAAAATCTCACAACGCAATGGAATAATATATATTACTCAACTAATATATTACAAAGTCATTTCAAAAACGTTACATCGGAGTCGTTCTAATAATAATTCTAGCCTAGGACAATTATAACAGTCTTTCCCTACCTAATAGATATAATATACATAAAATACAGTGGAATACAAGGTAATAACTAGCTATCGATGAAGCCACCTGCTCCAAATTCCTCCAAATGAATCTGTGGAAAAACTTGAACTACTTGGCTGCCCATTCAAATTTGAACACCCAAGAGTTTAGGAAAAGAAAATAAAATCCGGGTCAGACATGGGTTTGGTGTGAGTAAAGCATATATTTTAACTTTATAAAAACCTTTAAATCAAAGGCATCTTGTAAGACCACGCCGGACATAAACACAGACGGGTTTTTACCTTACTATAAACAAAACATTTTCCATAGAAAACCCATTGGTATTATAATGATGTCTAGGGTTTTCAAGTAAATAATTAATATAGCCAAAATTGTTACATTAATTAAATTCCAACATAATAAGTATACAACTAAGACCGAAGGCACTTATCGGAGAATGGATTTCCATGCAATGACTGGGCTACTAGGGTACCACCCATCATGGTGCATCTTTAGGTAAAATAACACAGAGAACCTCGCTGGGATCCCCTGCCAACACAAAACCGGCCTACCACTTGACTAGTAGTACCAAATATGATCATCCCTTAGTTAATGGCCCCCGAAGCATACAAATTAGAGATAATATCAACTCTAGATAGGGATGATCTAATTGGGAGCAACCCACTTAGCCCTGCTGCATCTCCTCTGTTTTAGTCATTCTCGGTTGATGAGGCTTGAGGCTACGTTTTATTTTATAAGAACTTCCCACTTAAAATGCTAAAACTTCCCTCTAGGCAATAATGCAATGCCAGCATTCGTCCATACAAGTTCATTCTGGGATTGAACAAAACCGAAGGCACTACCTCCACTTCTCCCATTTTGGAATCACCCTTAGGGTTAGTAGCAAATAACCCTTGCACTTCAAAAATCCGTCTTCAATTCCGTACTCTTCAAGATGTCTTCAGTTTGAAACGTTGAGTTGGATCGAAGTGGTTTTCGGATAAAATACCCGATCCCGGTCTCTTTGCAACAACTTTCGATAATTTTCTATAAACTCAACCCTAGTTCTTTGGGAAATAAACAGTCAAAGATAAGAGCGGAGATCAACTCCAAACTGTTAGTGGATGGATTTCCATATCATTTGTCATAGGAGAACGAAATGAGATTTATATGCACGGTACAACATCATCGGAGATGACTGTGCAATATAACTCACGTGTTTCTCCTAGATATTTCCGAAGTTACGTTTTGGGTCCATATTTGATAGTTGGTTATTTAACTATCAAATAAACAAACAAAAACCAATCCATTTGAGATTTATTTATCCATAGCAACCACTAAGCCTCAAAACAAATCTTTATTTAATAAATCTCTTTCAAAAACGTTTGTCTAAAACATTCATATACTTATCTCTTTGACATAAGTATATTCACAAAACATTTGCGAATAACTTCATACTTCCCAATTATGTTAAAAAGGATTGACAAATGTTGTTTAAATTAGAGATAAGGACAACCTTAACACTATCCCCTTGGTGTTAAGTGTGGAATGGATGTTCCATACTACCATTTTTAAAAGTTCAGTTTAGAGAA
Organism: Allium fistulosum; assembly: GCA_030737815.1. NCBI lineage: Eukaryota > Viridiplantae > Streptophyta > Magnoliopsida > Asparagales > Amaryllidaceae > Allium > Allium fistulosum. The sequence goes on from CM060904.1 coordinate 1,139,140,053, forward strand.
ACTCAGACCTCAAATTATTTTTATACTTCTTTTGGTAAATCCTTTTAATCAAATTATTTCATTTATGAAATCTCTTTTTCTTGAAATCCAAATTTATTTCAAAATACTTTCCAACTCAAATTCATTTATAAAACCCTTTTATAAATATTCAAAATCATTTATAAAACTTGCTTTTATAAATATCCAAACTTTTTATATAAATTCCTTATAAATATCCAAACTTTTTATAAACGTTCTTTGGTCACATTTTCTATTTCTATTTGAACTATCTATATTGGTAAACAAATTTTGAAAAATATTTTAACATTATTATTAGATAATTAAAATAGATTTATTTGCTAATAAAAATCCATTTATTGATTATATAAAATATATTTAAATAGCCTATTTCAAAGTGGCAAAATCCTGGGTCACTATAAATCTATTTTACCATCATTTGTTATTATTTAAAAGAGTTATATTTTAATTATAAAACCTATTATTTGAATTTTTAAAATTTATTAAATATTTGAAAATCAAGGTGGTAAAATTCCTGGTTGTTACAACATTGTACCAATGACTTTATGTTTGGACTATAAAGTTGAATGTGGATGATATCCGAATTTGACCATTACCAAATTCCATAAGTCTTAATGTGATATAGTTTTGACAAAGAGAATTAGCGTAATGCCATGTAATGCTTAAAATAATTAATGATATAATTGTCATTGCGATGTAATGCTTAAAATAAGTAAAATTAGATTTTACCAAAGCTATGTAAGCGATAAATTGTCTATAATATCACACCACTTGCTAAGACGATGTGTGAATGTTAGTATTCAATTTGTTCGATATTAATCGCTTACCGAATTTACATTCAAGAGTCACACAACTGAAATGTTGAATACTCCAATTGAAATTTTATTTGATTTGCGTTGATTAATATTGAAAAGGTGCGTATATAAAAGTAGTATATGTACGTATCGACATACGATATCGATGTATATTAAAATTAGATTTAAATGTATAATTTTCTAATCGAGCTTGAAGTGATACAGAGGCCCATTAAGGGGTAGGTGTGGCTCGCTATACATGGTGCAATAAGGGGTTAGATTTTGATTCAAAAGGTTTTGAAATGGCATGAGGAAATAGTGGATTTGGATCAACTTTTGGCTCCTCTATCTCTTTGCTATTTAAATAACCTTACCCTTCATTTGCCTCTCTCCCTCTTAGCCTCTACTCTCCCCCATTTCTAGTTGAAATTTGCAGCCACCCTCCTCCATTAATTCATGCTTCGAAAATAAAAAATCAAATCAAATTCAACAACAGTGCGTAGTGCCATCAGTTTGGTAACTCTCTCTAGAAGGATTATAATTTAGATTCCAGCGGGATCGATCAATTCAGCTTTCGATAGTTACTAATTAGGCTATATTCGAGGTAATTAATCTATTTAATATTTTATATAATTATTTTATAATTGTCTTGAATTATATATGCTTAGATTAGACCATGATACCACGAATCCTTATATATGCGTGTTGTCAACATTGGATGTGAATACACACACATATTCTTATATTGTGGCTAATAAGAATTAATATATTCATACAGTTTTAGCCAGAAAATTAAAGATAATTTTTTTATTAACTTTTCGAAGTTAATAATAATTTAAAAAGGCTTTTTAAACCAAAACTGATTTTAAGATATAAATATAAATATATGTATATTTTTTGTTAAATCATATATATGATAGTATTTGAAAAAAAGAATTATATATATATTATTTTAAAATCAGAATATATACACATATTATTTATTTTAAAATATACATATTACTTTAATATAATGTATCCATTATAATACACACATACATTTAATGTAAACTAACTAAATATATGATTATGATATTGATTTTTAAAAAATTAATTTTTTAAGCATTTCTATACGGATCTGATTTTATGCTTCAGGTCCCTACAGTTGTAACGACCTGGTATTTCGAACCATTCGCATCCGCACATGTCGAACTTGAATTACTCAAAATGATAGATTGTTAATTGATAATTGGCAAAACTCAGCATATACAGTAAATAAATCAAATCATAGAATCACAGACACAGAGTATTACAACAATAAGTAGTGGAATAGATAAATAGTAGTTCATAAAGCTACTATATAAACATCAAAGTCTGAAACAAAATACAATAGAATCTCAAATACAAACGAATCTCTAATACATAAGCAACTGACGAGTCTGAATATAAATGACTGGAATAAACTAAAATAACTGAAAGCTGGATAAATGGATCTTCAACCAAAGCTCCAATCTCCAAAGGTGAGTCTCAAATGCCGTGTCACTCAGTCTGACCCGAGCATAAAGCAAACACAAAACACTCGAGTCAGGATTAACATTCTTATATAGTAAATTCAACTCAAGTGAAATGTCAACTGAAATACAAGTAAGTTAAAAGATGTTTCGGATACCCATCCTCTAAGGATTTGTGGAACTATCTACTATGTAGTAATATATGCTATTATAATATGTCTACAGTAAAGTAAACTATTAAAATAGCGTTAAGGCGTTACCCATATCCCCCTTAACACATTTTTATATATTCCCATAGTCTATACAGTACCGTAATTCCTCCGTAAACTAGAGGGCTATCAGAGGGTACTCCATAGGTATGGCACAAACCAAACTCATAGAAGGCGCGATAGGGCATGCAACAAGGCACTCGAGGCAATGCCAGGGTAGATATACCAAATTGCGTATCCGGACTGGTGGTAACGCATAGCAGCTACTACCGCCCACCTCGTGACACACTCCTAAATCAAAGGTGCACCCAATCAAATCTCAACAACAATAGAATGGTATCGAAGAAATGTATCCGATAGGAGGAATGACCTCACTTGGCCCGGCGTGGCTCCTGTTTTAGCCACATCAAGCTGACTCACGGGAGTCAGGGCTGCGCTACTACCTCATATAGATTCGCCACCAAACCATCCTACTTCGTTCTGGAATCTCCACCACGTGCACAGTTGTTAAAGTGGTTTTCGGTATTGGCAGAGAGTATGACAATATCTAATCTCGGTCTCTTTAACAACCCAACGCTTATTTCACACCATGCTCATTTTATAATTCAAATAGTTTATACTTCATATCAAAATATCATATTCATTTCAAAAACTATATCAATTAAATATCATTATTCACTTTAAATAATATTCATTTCCAGAATCGTAACACTTTAAAATTTATAACACTTTGGAAATTATAACACTTTGGAAATCATAGCACTTTTGAAATCATAGCACTTTTGAAATCATAGCACTTTCGTAATCACAGCAGTTCCAATTCAAATAGTTTAGATATTGAAAATAGTATATATATTAAAATTGTTATAAATTAAAATAGTTTATATATTGAAATAGTTTATATATTGAAATAATTTATATATTAAAATAGTTGTAAATTAAAAATAGTTTATATATATTAAAAATACTTTATATAATAAAAATAGTTTCCTCCAATTCCGCAAACCGATTCAAATCATCTTAAATTTCAAAATTCAATTTAAATCAATTACAGTTTAACCATTTCAATTTAAAGTTCAAAGATTCAAGTTTAAATATTCAAACATTTACAATATGAATTTCATTTATATTTCAACATTTAACTTTAATTTTATTCAAATTGGAAAATATTCACTTAATCATTTTAATAATAATAAAATCTTAATTTATAATTTAAATCAGTATTAAATATTCAGTCTCAACCTTATTTAAAATTGAGAATATTCATTTAATCATTTTTATCAAATCAAGTTATAAATCAAGTTATAATCATATCTTTCAAAATCTCAAAACTAATAAGTTCAATTCAATTCTTATTTAAATTAAATTATTAACCAATTTAAATTCCAAGTCAACATTTATTTATCTTCCAACCTTTATTATTAAAGCTATAAAATCTATTTTTAGAATATTAAAATAAATTTAAGTAAATACTTTAGCATATTATACTAATTAAATTAAATTTTTATTAAATTAAAACTTATTATTAAATGTATAATTTATATTTAATATTATTTTATATATTTTTAAAATAATAACATTATAAGTAAAATTTAAAAATTTATATTTTTCAAAACTCACTTATAAATTAAAATTTTCAAAACATATTATTTTAAAAATCTAAATTTAGACATATATAAAAATAACATTTATACATATTATATTTTAAAAAAATTAATATTTATTAAAACCCATATATTTCCTTTCAAAGCTTTGGAAATCATTTTCAAAAATATAGACCAACGGTGTCCGTATATAATTTTCTATCCTATGGTCAAGTGATACAGATATTTATCATTTTAACCCGCAAATTAAATATTTACGGGTGTATATCATTTCAACCCACAATCCAAAAAATTCAAAATCAATGAAAATCGCTTGGGTTTATCATTTCAACCCATAACGATTTTCCCCTATTCTAGAATATCGTTCGGGTATGTATCATTTCAACCCATAGGGATTTCTAAGCTAACAGGGAACTTGCAGAGTGAGAACAAATATGACAATAATATAACATATCAACAACAGACTTATATCACCAGTAACAAATTAAATAAAACATACATAACAGGATATGGTGTCATATATCATAGGTGAACAATTACAGATAATGGCATATCATATTTAAAAATTAAATAACTAGCAATCCAAATTTAACAGCATATTTCAATTGTCATTTCAGGTGAAATCAAATTTACTAACTATAAGAATTTTAATCGTGAGTGATTGCTCACCTTTCGAGGCTAGAGAAACAAGAAGATGACACGGATACGCGGATACAGACACGAACTAGCAAGACAGCGACAACCTAGGAATGCTGCGACAATTTCGATATTGAGAAAGTATGTCGAGATAGAATAGAGATCGATGAAGCAAAATATATGTTATATATATATATTTTTCTAAAAATCAATTTAAAACATATATTTAAAACAAAATCTATATATCTATTTTCAAATAAATATTTAATCTCAACACTTATGAAATAAAATATATACATATATATATATTTAAAACCAAATTCACGTATACTTATATATAAACTAATATATAAATATATATACAAACTTACATACATATTACATTTTTTAAATCAATATTATTAAACATACTTCAAAAATCAATACTACTATAACATATATACATATGTCAAAAATCAAAATCTATATACATTAAAAGATCATTATTAAATTTAACGCATATATTAAAAATATATATTATATTATATGTACTGTAAATAAAATCATTCCTTAAAACTAGATATATTATCGGTATACTAATATATAACTATTACATGTAAAAGCATTTCAGGGAATTCATACTTCAAACCGATATATATAAATCCAATATGTAAATATATATATATATATATATGCATGTGTTATATAAAAAAATAGTATAACTTCGCAGCAGCATATAATAACTCACGCATATTATATATAACAATTTTAAAAATCAATATTAAATAAGACAAATGTACTACCTACAAGTTTCAAGCAAAAGCCTATATATATATATTAAATAGCAAGGCTTGAACATTCCAACATATTATATATATACACACACACACACACACACCCACACACGAAAGCAGGTCAGATAAACATTTGAAATATATCATATATAGCATATAACGTTCAAATACAATATATATATATAACAAAATATACGTACTTTAAAACCATATACGTATAGTTCTAATATATTATCATCGATATAATCGTAATATATATTATAAAATCAAATTTTCCTTTTTATATAAAATATAAGAAAAAGAAAAGAGGAGTGCACACAAATGGAAGAGGGTTGCCGCTCATCTCGGCGCAGGCGGGTGGGGTTGTTCGAGTGGTGAGGTGCTTCGGTTATCAGGTGAATGCTGTGGTAGGTGGAGGGGGGATGTAACAACCCGCATATTTTACGATTGAATATTTAAATATTTTATTTAAATATAGCATCGTTAATCGGATTAAAGTCCGAAAAGCTACTTTTTGTAAACAGTCGAATTGGGACTCGAGACCACTTCCATTGAGTCCAAAATGGCATTTACAACTTTTTCGAGTATAAATATCGATATGTTTGGAGTTGAGTGAATTTTGCTATTTTTCTATTGGGCTTTGGGTTTGGGGTTCAGCTCATTACTCATCTAATACCCTATACTCCACTCAAGTTCCTTCATTCATTCTCATTTTCCTAATACTCTCTAGCTAAAGCAAAAATGGTGGAAGAGAAAGGAAATTAGAATTCTAAACCCTAGTTTAATTAGGAAATACAAATTCTAGCTCCAACATCAAAGAGAAGCTAAGGTAAGCATCCTCTCCTTCTTCTCCATCTCAATCTCTCTTCAATTCTTAGAAATTCCTAACCCTAACTTAGGAAAAACTTCATCTTTGATAATAGATTGAAGATTCTAGAGGTGTGTTAAAGAGGAAATGTTCTTGCCTTGTTTTAAAAGTTTCTCATTCATCGTTTTTGGGTTTAAAGGTGAGTTCTTTAACTCACATCTACGTCTATAGCTCTCTTTGTTGTTAGGTATGAATTCCTAACACTTGTGCATATTCATTTGCTTTTGATTTGAATTGATTTGGTGAATTTTCCAAATTTTGGTGTTTTGGTCCAATTTTATGAATACCCTTCTATGGATATTTGGACAATGATATTTGGGGTGTATCGAAGAGCCTTTAAGGCTGGGTTGTCGCTTGGCGTAAATCCTTAGTCGTCGTTGCTCGTCCGATCGCTCCCGATACGTTTTGGCCACTTTGGCCTAGGCAAATTGTTGCCCAGACCAGGTGACCAGACGTCTGGTGACCAAGTCCAGACGTCTGGTTTGGACCTGGAGTAAAAATATATGCACGGCAAAATTTAAAAAAAAGGCAGAGACTGATCCAGACGTCTGAAATTCAGGACCAGACGTCTAAATGGGTCTCAGACGTCTGATTTGAAGTTTCAGACGTCTGGGTGTTCTCTGGATTATTTCCAAAGAACAAATCTAGATGTCTGGATTCGAAACCAGACGTCTGGTTAGTTTTCAGACGTCTGGTAACTTCTAGGAAATTTCCAGAACTCAAATCCAGACGTCTGGATTAACCCCCAGACGTTTGGAACTGTGCATTTTTACCTGTTTAGGCTTTTCTTGATTGAATTTCCATTGTTTATCGATTTTAGTTGCTCCGATTAGTTGTTATCACTTTTATCAACCTTGATGACTTATTTTTCGGGATTTTTGGGAATATCCATTTTGATGGATTTGGTATCGATTTCTTTGAATTTAATTCACGTCTTCGTATGTGAATCTTTGGTGATTGATTGTTTCTACAATCATTTCTGTGGTTTGTCACTTTTAAATACAAAGGTTTCTATACTAGTAGCAAATACTCAAACTCTTTCATCAAAACGATTTCGACACTATTTTAAATATAAAGCTCTCTTTTAAAACCGTTTTTCAATCTATTAGTATATATAAACCTTTACCTCATTCGTATAAGAAATCTAATTAAACGGCTTAGTAAAACAAGTGGTATGAAACGCTTGCGTTTACTTCGTCGGTCAATTCTTGGACTTGTTCGATTGAACTCTTGTGACAATTTTCGAGTGGAAATCTACAGTTTGTTCGTAAATATTTAAGTTAAGCCAGTGGTTATGGAACATGAAGCTAAACTCATTTATTTACTAGCTTAGTGTGGTTCACACTTTTTATCGATCGATGATAATCATTTTGTGATTTAGACTAGCGATGTTCGATGTCTATTTGTTTGTGTGGGGACTACAAACCCCGTTTGTGGAACTTTGGTTCAATTTGGTGGGGTAACGACCCATAGTCTTCGGGCCGTTTGTGGAGCTTCGGCTCAAAATTGATGGTTAGCAACCATGGAATAGCGTTCCGTTTGTGATACCCGTGTTGGTGAGTTTTCATGCTCCCGTTTTTGATGGGCTTCCCCCCCTTTGTGATTTCTGGATTTCTAGTGGTTGATTTCTAGAATTTGTGTTTCACCAATTTTCGTGGATTACATTGATAAGCTCTATCAATGTTTGTGTTTTGGTGAATAATTTAAAGAATATGACATTCTTTTGGTCTTTGAGATGATTTGAGATATTATATGATTTTTGTTGTTATTTGATGTATACTTGACACGGTATGGCATTTTAGTTATCATACGTTTTTGGTCATATCTCTTATCTTATCTCATTTTATCTGATATTTATAACTAGACTGATCCGTTTATTATTTTCTTCTTAAATAATACTCGGGTCAGACCGAGGTATTTCAGGTGCTCCTGCTTGACTTCTTATCAGGGTTCATCATCTGTTTTTTGGCCAACTACTTTAGATTAGTAGTTTTTGTTATTATACATTTGAGATAGAGACTCCTTGATGTATACTTATTCTTTTGTCTAGCACCTGTACCTATTCTTTTATGATGTAGTAGATCTTGTATGACCACTACTTTTATGTACACTTCTATGTGATATATTCATATCTGTTTCCACCTTTGTGATATGATTATCTGTGATTGATATGTGTTATATTTATTTCTATATTTGTTTCCGAAGGCCACTTAGCCACTGTGCAGTAGCTTTGAGTTTGTATTTGATATGTCGGATTTCCTCTTGAAACGAAATGTAAGTTATATTATCTGACATATCGGTACTCGCACGAAGCAATTACACAGATGGTCGCTCCTCAACAACCTTATTCTTCATGCTAGTCGACGGCATTACCCCATAGTGTCCTTGGATAGCGTGAGCATAGAGGTGGGGCTTCACAGGGGAGGGACTGTGTAGAGGTGAAGGCGGAGGGCTAGTCAAGGCAGTGGGTTGCGGCACTTGCTTTGCGGAGCTGGCGGTTTCAGGTTCGTCGGCAAAGGAGTGAGGTGGCTTGCGTGGGTGGGTGACGTGGGTTGGTGGATATGCATCTTTGGTCTTCAGTTTGTGGGCGAGGGTGAGGGAGGCACGCTTGGTTCGGCTTTGGGTGGCTGAAGTTTCAAATTTTTGTTGATGTATATAAAATTTTCGGTTGTAAGGGGAGAGGAGGAGTGGAGGAGAGCAGGATAGGGTGCAACAGGGGAGAAGAAAGGACTCGACAATGAGGGAAGAAAGGAAAACGACAGAGGAGAAGAAAAAGAAGAAAAGGAGAGGAGGAAAGAAAAAAGAGAAAAAATAAAAATAAAAAACGTACCTTCTCGTGAATAACAGAGGAGCAAAGTGGAAAGGATGATGAATATATTCGAAAATTGATGTAATAGCAACGTTCACGCAAAGATTCAACTGACTCATTAAAGCAATATTTATTGCCTCTTGTATCACACGGTTTGAATTTTGAAAGGCAATAGAAAACAAAAGGTCATGGATACGGTACCGATACGACACCTGTTTTTGTCGTTTACGTCGCGTACCAGGCCCCAAAATACAAAAATAAATATACTACAGAAGTCAGCGCGACGAGGCGAATAAAACAATACACATATATCAGCGATACGATCATCCTATCAAAAATCGATATTTCGCTGCTAAACTGCTGCAAATTCATCGAAAATAAGATAAACGGAGCTTGAGAAATCCAAATTTGGCGAACTAGAATATGACGTCTCACTCGGAAAATGATTAAAATTTTTATTATATAAAAATATTCAGATTTCGAAAATATTTTATTTTCATCAATATTAACTAATTTAAAATTTAAATTGAAAATTACACAACAGAATTTACTTTCATACTTTCCAATAAAAATTTACCAGTTGCTATGTTTAAATAGATGCATACCAAATATCAAATTTTTATTTCCAAATTCAATTATTTAAATTTTCACAAAAATTCTATTAATTACGTTATTTAAACCGTTAAAATTTTCAAGTTGCTACATCAGTGGTAATAAATAATGTGCTAAATTATTTGTAGGGGTAGAAACCGCAGTAGTTAAGGAAATGGAACCTTCCAAATAGGAACCGGTCAACCCATGAAACAAAAAATAACAAAAATTTAAACCGTGAGGATTAAAAAAACAGATTTGTTAAGATAATTTTAGGCTGAAAAGATATGAAAATATATATATATATACGCACACACATATGTATATCTCTTATTTTTTTGTAAATAATTAATTTATATATATACACATATGTATATTTCTTATTTTTTTGTAAACACACACACACATATATAACATCAAAATATATTTATTGATTTAAGTTAGAAATTAGAAAATATTTTACATCTATATCTAGATTTGAAATTTGAATTTAAATTTAAAATCATTTATATTTATATTTACGTATATTACCTTTTTTAGTACCATAGACATACATATACATATACACACATATACATATGCATACATACACACACATATACTCTATCACAAATATAATCTCTTATTATATATATATATATAACAACACATATGTATATGGAGGGGCTATCATGTCCGTTGCGGTGTAGATCCTAACACTTATAAGCAGGCTAAATTATGTACATTGTATATGTTGCACGTGCACATACACATATATGTATATATGATACACATATACATAATATATACTATAAAATAAAAATTTATTTATACATTAAATAAATAATGATTTTAGTCAAAATTAATTAAGATCGGATCTAGATAAATTTAGAGCACATGGGCCCAGTAAGATCCAAATAACAATTTTTTTTGAATATACTCATTTAACCTACCGCATGTTGGCCCAGATCCAACAGTCTCTATATGAAGTAAAAGCGACCATTCATTTTATTCATCCCAACCGTGCCTATTTTACATCCACTATCAAACTTTCGCTTATCTTTTAAAATATTCGGACCATTGAAGAAGAAAAAAGGAAACTCTTTCTGCAACACTGCACCAAACTCTTTGCAACATCACATTCAAACATTCTTTAATTTTTAAAGATATCGAATAGGTTACACTTAAGTAACTAATCGAGACTGACATTTCAGTGATCGAATTCATAGATTCTTTAGTCCTTGGTCTAGTGTTGCTTTCAACGCAACAAGATTCTAATTGTATTCAATCTTATTGAACACATTATCTTTCACTATGGTTTACTTGCTCATTTTGAATGAACCTTGTTCATTAATTGAGATTTCGTATATTATGAACATGACTGTTCACCATACAACTTTTGTATGTGATTGAATATGGATCAAATATCCATATTCTTGTATTTCTTTAGAGTTCAAGACTCATAGAAGATAATATACACTCTCGGGAAAATAAAAAATTAAGTGACCAAGGTACGAACATATTTAGTAACTGCATAATTTGGCTCTTGCATTGGCCTTAAAGCGACAACACACTAAAGAATTTACTAGTAACTATACTTTATACTTCCTTGTCAATCTTAATTCACCTTATTAGTTTATTTCAATTGATAAACAATTTTATCAATTAAACTAGTAGCACGAAGTTATTGAAGAAGATAGCTTTATTTTTTATAGCATGTGTTCTTATAATATTAGAAGGGTCAAATGTAATCATTTCAGTTTTACAATAAGTCCTTATCAGATTTTTATATTCCTCAGAAACCTAATAGAAATATAAAAAACATTCGATTTCTCTAGTGAGTGTTAGGACTTGCTTGACTTAGGATTCTGACCTTGAGTTTGCTCAACAAATCATAGGTCCACAAGCGATGGATAACTCTTTGTCGGTTGTACCAACAACTCCTAATCATGGCCTTTGCCCTAATTTTGACCTTGACCTTGAGTTTTCTCAACAAATCAAGAAAGATTATTCACTCTTACCTATCCTTTCTTGACGGCCTAAGTACAATGCACATACCTTGAGTTTTCTAAATACATACATGCACGTATCTTACACCGTTTAGGTAATATATTAATAGTACTACACATAACAGCTCTAGCTAGAGTTTTCTCAACAACTAGTGCTTAGGCAAGTAATATATCAATATATAAATGATAGAGGAAAATTATATTAAAGATTCATAATCTTTAATATACTTTGACTGATATCAATTTAAGGAACAATGTATTTCTCATGAAATACCCTCGTAATTTAATTTTTCGACGCATCTGAAATCATGGTACACATACCATATGTATGTATTTATTCTAGAAATCTATTTTGGGTGTATTCCAGTTCCACTTATATTTTAATTATATTTTTTTGAGGAAAATGAGTCATCCTCCATTAAAAGAGATCAGTCATGTATTTCATTCTACACTAAAAATGAAGCCATCAACATTCTTGACAGGTAGATATACCCATCCCGTACAATGTAAAATATAGATAAAAACCTAATCCTAAAAGCTAAGGTCCGTAATAAAATAATACAACACTATAATCTACTAAATATGATGAGAGATCATATCCTTGAAATCAGCTGAATCTATCTAGTCCAACGAGCATATCTAAAGCTGCAAAAATGACTATACCAAAAGTGTGAGTCCACCATATATATATATGTAAATTATATGTGTGTGTGTTAGACACTATAACAAACCCCTACTTGGAGGCCCAAAACTAACGGTTACGAATGCTGTAGTCATCCATAGTTATTTATACTTGGCGACCAAATACGACAATGTTAAATACATTGATACACAGAAACACATAAATATGGAAAAAAAAAATTAAAACAGCTCACAGAGTCCATATTCCATTTCAAAATATTTCAAATTCATTACATGATCCCAAAGCCCAGACTACGTTTAGACAAAATATACTTATTACAAAATATGCTAAGTGCGACATATGAAGATGCCCCATTGGATGATCAGAGTATATAATAAGGCAATAAAAGAAGTTTGCCTTTACAACCAAATACAACGGAAGTAAAAGAACTCTAAGTAGCTAACATGCCTCCTGCACATCACTAGAAGCTTTATTCGTCTAAAAGAACACTTGATAACCTTAACTCTCAACCTACTCAAAGTCAATTGAATACCCGAGAGTTTGAGGGGATAACAAAAACTTCAAGTAGGTCATAAAGCCTGGTATGAATAATAACCTACCATCTCAAACCATTTAGATATCTAGTGAGACCACGCTGCTTAGCGGAATGGGTTTTCCCCTTACTAGTATCCTAAAACATTTATAAAACCATATGTCGTGCTCCTTCATCCACAATGGTTAAAACATAGTATTTCAAAACATTATGATGATATGCAAAAAAGTAAATAAAATCTGGATTACCCATCCCCTTTCATTCTGACTATCTGTCTCAATTATAGTTTCTAGGGTTATTATTAACTTGTAAATATTTATGGACTATCTGTCCAGTTTCATAGTTTTCATGGGATCACTAAGAACCTATTGGTAACTCCAATATCTTTTCTATTATCCTATTTTTCATGGGAAAACTAGGAACCGATTGACTAACTGTCAATATCTTAATCCAGATATAGTTTTCATGAGCTAACTATAAACCTATTAGCCTCTACCAATATCAAATCATAGTTTTTATGGGCCAACTATAAACCTATTGGGCCCTGCCAATATCTTTCCCTTTACATAGTTTTCATGGGCTTACTGTGAACCTATTGGCCCCTGCCAATATCTTTAATTAAGATTTTATCATTTCATAAGTTATATTCACTACTGGGTCAACCTAGCCAGTTATTCTGTCCTTCCCCAAAGTACCGTTATGAGTTAATTACAATGTGAATAAATATATGAAGAAGTAATACTCTAAAAAATATTTATTTATGCCATTATTTCCTTTTAAAATGAGAAGGGTTATTTGTTTTGAAACCTTAAAACATCACTTTCGAAACCACTGGATGACCTCCTTCGAAAGCATAGAAAACCACTTTTCAAACCTCTAAGTATATACCTTTCGAAGGTTTATAAATCAATCCTTTCAAAACCAAATCATATCTTTCGAATGTATCAAAACCTTGCTTAATAATCTTTAGGAAAATAGCTTCGAAACTAATGGAAGTACCCCTTTCGAAAGCATTAGATTTTACTCTTTAAAAACATCTTTTCTATCAAAGTGGTTATATACAAAAGTATCTCTTTCGAAACCCTTATAGAATTTTTTGGGGAAAAGTAGATGGTGTCGGAACCACCTATTCGAAAGCTTAAAACCTTTAAGTTAAAACTTCAAAGGGTAGCGTCGAAACCCCTTTCGACCCCTTTGCTTTCGGAACCCTCAACCCCTTTCGAAAGCATTTAGGAAGTGGCTTAGCTTAAGCTAAAATAGAGATAACCCTTCGAAAGCATTAATGGCTTAAATACACTCGGATGGGAAAATAACAGCTGGGTTTCGGCTTGGTCGATATCATTACTTTCGAAAGCACTTAAAATAAAAGGATCCCATTGGAAAGCGAATACTTTAAACATAATATGACAACCTTCTTCAAAAGCTATTTATAAACTCCTTTCGAATACATACGTTTCGACTGGGTCGAAAGCTCTAAGTAAAACAAAGCAAATACTTAGGCCCCGTTTGGTTTCGTTTTGAGTTTTGTGTTTTGTGTTTTCAACATACACTACAAAATACAAGAAAATGTGGGAATTTTTTTACAATTCTTAGCCATCGCGACGATGGACGGAAAACGGAGGAGATGAATTGTTTTCCATCCTTTTGTTATGTCTCGTAACACGAAAAATCAAATAAACTTGTTTTCTATTTTCTATGTTAGTTTTATTTTTCAAAATTGTGTGTTTTCAACAATACATAATAAATGCGAATTTTTCTTTAGACGAAAACACAAAACTAAAAATAGCAAACCAAACGGGGCCTTAACTTTTGAAAACCAAATAGGGTTTCGATCCCATCGGAAGCATTCCTTTCGACACCATGGCTTCCGCCTTTCCTCCAATTCACTACGTACCATCTAAATGATACCTTGTGATTGGTTTCGACTAAGTGGGTTTTGGCTGGGTTGGTTTCGACTAAGGTGGGGCGGGTACAATGGAGTCGAAAGGTATTACTAAAGGGGGCGGAACCCTCTTTTCTAATTAAAGGCTGAAATCATGCTCATTTTTAGTAATTGCTTTAACTAACCTACCTATGTGTAACCTTTTAATTGGTTGCCTTAAAACTTTCCAAATACTTTACAGAATAACTACCATTAGATGTAAATCAAAGGAAAAATTAACGTTTAAGCCCTTCCATTAAGTAAAACCAATATTGCAAATAAGTCATTCTTTTAAAATAATTTATTTTCCATAGCGAATCAATTAGGAAAAATCCCCAAAAATAATAGAAATTCCATTTAATCATGTTATCTGACATATTAAAATTTCCGACCCAGTTTCTTCCTGAAATAATCGAAATAAATTTTAAACCCAAATATATCATATTTTCCTTTAGAAATTCATAATAAATTTTCCATAGCTTGAAAAATTATGAAAATTTAAACCAATCTCTAGAATCATGTTTTGCCTAACATATAAATTTTCCATAGCATTATAAATTCAATATCAATCGGTTTTGCCCTAAAACCATGCAAATTCATATGTAAATGAATTAATTTAAATCCAACATAATATAGCTCAAGCATATCACCATCCATAACAACATAAGAACATGTTTAATCTTAAATACTAAAATATATGAATATAAAACAAAATAGAGATGGAATGAATTATTATTCACCTTAAGTATGATAAAGAATTTGAGATTTGTTGTTGATTAATCCTTCCTAGTTTTGATCCTTAGCTTTAGATTGAATTTTCCTCTTTTCCTCCTTGCTAATGGCCTGCTCTATTTTAATATTTGATTTGCATTTGTGGAAAATGAGAAATGAAACGTGAATGGGCAATTACAAAGGTGTATAGCCGTGAGTATGAGGAGGTGCGGTTATTTACTAATATGCCCATGCGTATATTAATTAGCGTACAAACCAAATTAAGCCCACTTATTTTATTATTAAGCACGACCCTATATGTTTTATCCAAATCTCAATCCCTTTATCATCATTATTCTATTTAATTTATCTAATTAAATTTCCTGAATAATGTTATCAAAAAATTTAGGGATGTTACATGCTCCCCCCTTAAAGAATTTCCTCCTCGAAATTCAGTAAGGACTAAATACTAAACATAGCAATCAACTGTAATAACTCCTAACAAACATATTAGCCTATCCAACTAGTAACTATATATATAAATCTAATATAGACATACCCTCACAGTAGATCAGGATAAGTATCTCTAATCCAGTCCTCTATCTCCCAAGTACAGTCCTTCTCATTGTCGCTCCACTGAACTTTCACCAAATTGACCGTCTTGTTTCTCAATCCTTTCTCATCCGTCGCTATAACCCGAATTAGTTGTCTAACAAAAGTCAAATTAGGCTCTACTACCAAGTCTTCCAACTCTATCGGAGTAGTAGTCTCTGGATCATGCACATACTTGCGAAGATGAGACACATGAAATACATTATAGACACCTCTACTACGTATGCGAGCTTCCCAATCCTCTCTATAATTTGGAATGGACCCACATATCTCGAGGCTAACTTCCCTGATTTTCCTAATCGCACCACACTCTTCATAGGTGATACCTTAATGAAAACCTTATCTCCAACTGAGAATTCTAGGACCTTACGCCTCTTATCCGCGTAACTGATCTGTCTGGACTAAGCTTCCTTCATCCTTCCTCGGATCAACTCAATCTTTTCAGATGCCTCCCTAACCAAATCTGGACCTAAGACTATCTGTCTCTAGTCTCCAACCAACATGCTAGTGATTTGCACGGCCTTCCATACAAAGCTTCAAAAAGCGCCATTCCTATACTAGCCTGGTAACTATTATTATTGGAAAACTCAACCAAATGTAGGTGATTTTCCCAAGATCCACCAAATTCCAACACACAAGCTCTCAATAAATCCTCGAGTATCTTATTGACTCTCTCTGTCTGCCCATCTGTCTGAAGGTGATATGCGGTACTCATCTTGAGCTTAGTGCCTAACACATCATGTAGACTTTTCTAGAATTCACTAGTGATAAAAGCATCTCTGTAGCTCACTATACTGCTAGGAACTCCATGTAGTCGAACTATGTTCTTCATGAACAACTTAACTAAAACAGGTGTCGTCCTGGTTGACTTAACTGGAATGAAATGGGCACTCTTCGTCAATCTGTCCACTATGACCCATATACTTTCATTTCCCCTATTTGACCTTGGCAACCCATCTATAAAATCCATAGATATCGAATCCTATTTCCAGACTGGAATCTCTAAAGGTTGAAGCAACCCAATTGGCTTCTGATGTTCAGCTTTCACTTGTTGACAATTTGCACACTGCCTAACCCACAATCCAACATCCCTCTTCATACCTTCCCAACAGATACTCCTCTTCATATCTTGATACATCTTGGTCCCTCTAGGATGAATCATAAACTTGGATCGATGACATTCTCCAAAAACTTCTTTCCTTAAGTTCTCAACATCTAGAACGCATAATCGTCCCTTCTTTCTCAACCATCCTCTCTAGTCAAGAAAAAAATCTTTCAGATCATCGATCTCAGTTCCAACCTCAAGCCTTCTAATCTTCTCAGTTAATAATGGATCCTTCTTCTACTTAGAAGCAATTCTCTCGATCAACACTGGTCGAGCTTCTAAACAGGTCATCATGGCAGTACTCTCATTAGTACTAGCATGTCGATCTTAACTGCACTCCACAACTGGCCAAAGCTTCTAGATCCTTCCATTATGCCAACATAGCCAACACCACATTCTGGTGTCTTCTGCTAAGAGCATCCGCTACTTTCTTACCCTTCCCTGGTTTATACTCTATACCAAAATCATAAGCAGCCAAAAACTCCAGCCACCTCTGCTGTCTCATATTCAACTCCTTTTGAGAGAATAGGTATCTTAAAGACTTATGGTCGGTATAAAGCTCAAACCTCTCTCCTAGGAGATAATTTCTCAGTGCAAAGATCACCGCAGCCAACTCCAAATCATGAGTAGGGCATCTAACTTCATGTGGTCTAAGCTATCGTGAAGCGTAGGCAATAACTTTACCATTCTACATCAACACTGCTCCTAATCGAGTTCCGCATGCATCAATATATACCACGAGCCCTTGGTTTCCGTCTGGAACTACTAACACTGGTACATTGGTCAACAAATGCTTTAACTTAAGGAATGCTTCCTTACATTTGTCGGACCAGACAAACTTCACCTCCTTCCTGGTCAACTTAGGCAAGGTGCTGCTATCCGCGAGAAGTCCTTAATGAATCTTCAGTAGTAGCCAGCAAGTCCAAGAAAACTTCTAATCTCAGTCACCGTCTCTGGTCTCTTCCAATTATTCACAGCTTCGATCTTATCTAGATCGACTGATAAGCCTTTCTTTGAAACCATGTGACCAAGAAACTTAACCTCTTTCTTCCAAAAATGACAGTTGGTAAACTTTGCCTTTAGCTTATTCTTCCTCAGCGTTTCAGCTACCACTCTAAGATGAACTTCATGCTCTCTCTCATCCTTAGAGTATACTAAAATGTCATCTATAAACACCAAAACAAACCTATCCAAGTACTCTCGAAAAACTCGGTTCATCAAATCCATGAAGAAAGCAGGTGCATTCATTAACCCAAACGGCATCACCAACCACTCATAAGAGCCATATATAGTTCGAAATGCTGTCAAAGGAATACTATCCTCCGCCAATCTTAACTGATGGAAACCTGTCGCCAAATCCAATTGGGAAAACACTTTGGCTCCATTTAACCGATCAAACAGATCATCCATCATCGACAAAGGATACTTATTCTTAATCGTCTTCTCGTTCAACTTAAGATAGTCGATATACATCCTCAACGACCCATTTGGTTTCTTCACAAACACCGCGGCTGCTCCCCAAGGAGAACTGCTTGGCCTGATAAAATTCCTTCCTTCAAGATCCACTAGCTGCACCTTTAATTCCTTCATCTCAGTAGGTGTCATCCTTCTAGGTGGTCTACTTACAAGTTCGGCTCCGGGCACAAGATCTATTCTAAACTCAACAGCTTGTTTCAGTGGTAACCTGGTGACCAGCTCAAAGATATTTGCAAACTCTCTTGCTATCCGAACCCGACTTAACTCATCTCCTATCCAAACCCGACTTAACTCATCTCCTATCTCCACTGCATGCAAATTTATGACCTAACAAATCAAGTTCTAACTATTCACATCTCAACCCTAGAGTTGCATACCCTCCTATTGGATTCACAACCCTTAAGGAAGTAACAAGGTAGGTGGATTCTAAGCATAATCTATCAACCAAACACTGAGATATAAATGAATGTGATGCACTGGTATCAAAAAGTATTATAACTGGTATACTCTGAATCAAAAACATACCTTCCATCACAGTCTTTCCCTTATTTACTGCAGTAGGCCTAGCTGGTCCGATAGCAAAAACTTTTCCTTTTGTCCGCCCTGACTGGCTCTGGACATTGATTCTTGCAATGCCCAACTTGATCACAATTGAAGAACTTCACATTCTTCTTACTTGCAGCTTTCTTCCTATTTTCTGACCAGCACTCATTCGCAAAGTGACCCTTCTTGTCACACTTATAGCAAACTAACCCAACCTTTGACTTTTTAGCAGTATCTCCATTCTTCTTAACGAACTTTCTCTTCTTCCCCTGAGAACCCTGAGTTTCCACAAACTTCTCCTTAGTATAATCAACAAGTAACTCTTCATGGCGAATGGCAATCTCCACCACCACATTACAAGGATCACGGACATGTGTCATGGTTGCTCTAGCGAGCTTGGGCCTCAATCCCCGAATGAACCTCTCATTTCTTTTGTTGTCAGTATCTATGTAGCATATTCATATCGAGACAGCTCTTCAAACTTAGTAGCGTACTCAACTACTGACATATCTCCCTGAACTAAATCCATAAACTTGCTCATCAGCTCCGATTTAGCAAATTTAGACACAAACTTCTTCTCAAATCTCCTCTCAAAATCAACCCAAGTCAACTGCTCTTTCGGAACTCCGGCAATGACACTATCCAACTAGTGTAGCGCTGACCCCTACAACTATCCAGAGGCCAACCTTATCTTTTTCCCATCATTCAGACCCAAATCAGTAAATATACTCTCATAGTGCAACAGCCAATTCTCAACCTATATGGCACTCTCCGTCCCCAAGAATGGCTTCCCACCCAAACTGGTATAGTCTCTATTCAGCAAGGCATAATTATTCCCAACTGGAGCCACAAGATTAGCTCCTCCTACATTTCCAGCCATTACAGCAGCAACTCTTGCTTGCATCATATTGACGAGGAACCGATACATTGCCCCCATATCTACTGGTGGATTTCCAGCACCCACATTGGCAGCATTTTGGTTATTAGCATTAGTCGATCGACCCGGGTTCCTCCTGGTGGTAGGTCGAGCATTTCCATTAGTTGTGGTGCTTCCTCCACCGAGATTTCCTCTTCCGTTTCCTGCTTTCATATCTTTTTTCTCGTAAATCTACATACGAGCCTTAGTAAGATATAGAAGAACGGTCTAAAAGAGCGGGGAATACGTACTTAACTATATATATATATATATATATATATATATATATTAAATACAAGTATGTTACTATAACGTTAATCCAAACCCCGATCTTATTATCCGATTCATTGGATTACGTTCGAAAAACCTTTTAGGTTTAAGTTTATTTTAAAGTTTCATAAACCTATGCTCTAATACCAACTTGTAACATCCCTCTACTTGGAGGCCCAAAACTAACGGATACAGAAGCTGCAGTCATCCATGGTTATTAATCCTTGACGACCAAATACGGTAATGTTAGATAAATTGATACACAAAAACACATGAATATGGGAAAAAAATTTAAAACAACACATAAAGTCCATATTCCATTTCAAAATATTTCAAATTCATTACATAATACCAAAGCGCAGACCACGTTTAGACAAAATATAGTTATTACAAAATACGCCAAGAGCGACATATGAAGATGCCCCTTGGATGATCAGAGTATATATTAAGGTAATAAAACAAGTTTGCCTTTACAACTAAACACAACGGAAATAAAAGAACTCTAAGTAGAAAGCATGACTCCTGCACGTCACCAGAAGCTTTATTCGTCTAAAATAACACCTGTAAACCTTAACTCTCAACCTACTCAAAATCAATAGAGTACCCTAGAGTTTAAGGAGAAAAAATTCGAGTCAGACATAAAGCCTGGTATGAATAATAACCTACCATCTTAAACCATTTAGATATCTAGTGAGACCACACCGCTTAGCGGAACGGGTTTCCCCTCACTAGTATCCTAAAACATTTATAAAACCATATACTTTGCTCCTACATCCACAATGGTTAAAACGTAGTATTTCAAAACATTATGATGATATGCAAAACAAGTAAATCAAATCTGGATTACCCATCCCTTTTCATTTTGACTATCTGTCTCAATTATAGTTTCTAGGGTTACTATTAACCTGTTAATTATTTATGGACTATCCATCCAATTTCATAGTTTTCATGGGATCACTAAGAACCTATTGGTAACTCCAATATCTTTTACTATTATCCTAATTTTCATGGGCTAATTAGGAACCTATGGACTAACTACCAATATCTTAATCCGGATATAGTTTTCATGGGCTAACTATAAACCTATTGGCCCCTACCAATATCAAATCATAGTTTTCATGGGTTGGCTATGAACCTATTGGCCCTTGCCAATATCTTTCCCTTTACATAGTTTTCATGGGCTTACTGTGAACCTATTGGCCCCTGCCAATATCTTTAGTTAAGATTTTATCATTTCATAAGTTATATTCACTATTGGGTCACCCTAGTTGGTTATTCTGCCCTTCCCCAAAGTACCGTTATGGATTAATTACAATGTGAATAAATATATGAAGAACTAATACTCTAAAAAATCTTTATTTATGCCATGGTATTTCCTTTTAAAATGAGAATGGGTTAAATGTTTTGAAACCTTAAAACATCACTTTCGAAACCACTAGATGACCTCCTTCGAAAGCATAGAAAACCTCTTTTCAAAACTCTAAGTATATACCTTTCGAAGCTCTATAAATCAATCCTTTTGAAACCAAATCATACCTTTCGAATGTATTAAAACCTTGCTTAATAATCTTTAGGAAAATAGCTTCGAAACTAATGGAAGTACCCCTTTTGAAAACATTGGGTTTTACTCTTTAAAAACATCTTTTGGGTCAAAGTGGTTATATACGAAAGTATCTCTTTCGAAACCCTTATAGAATTGTTTGGGAAAAGTAGATGATGTCGGAACTGCCTATTCGAAAGCTCAAAACCTTTAAGTTAAAACTTCGAAGGGTAGCGTCAAAATCTCCTTTCGACCCCATTGCCTTTGGAACCCTCAACCCCTTTCTAAAGCATTTAGGAAGTGGCTTAGTGTAACGACCCATATTTTAACCTGTTAGAATTTATTAAATTAAATAAAATTTCTGAATAAAGATGGGTAGAAATAAATTTAATGATCTATTAATGTAAACTCATTGGATATGAAGTTAAAATGAATCCTTAAATGACAAATTGTGATATGAGGAGTGGGTAACAATTATTGGAATGTGATTCAATGATATTAATCTATAGGTAATAATTAACAACAATTGAATAATTAGGGTCAATGTGAATAAATAATAATATGAATGCTATTTAATAGGAGAAGCCTAAATTTATTTATTTAATTGTTTATGATAAGTTGACCTCTAATAATAAAACATTTAATGAGAGAAGTTGATAAGAAACATTCATTTTATAATTAATGTGTGTATTTGTTGTATGAAATAAACTAATAAGTGTTGGAATATATAAAATGTAAAGAAAACAGTGGTTGTATTATTTGTATTCATTTTGAAATTTAATATTGAACTTATTACAATTGAAATTATTAGAAACCTTTTAATTAAAATAAAGAGAAATTAATGGTAAATTAATGCAATATGAGCACCATCCGTTTGTGTTAAACTAGATTTAAACATCATAACGGAAACTAAACAAAGTTATGATGAAATAAAATGAACGTTTTTTTGTGTGTAATTTTATAAGAATAGGAGACTGGAATTCAAACAAAAGTTACATATGTTAAATAGCGGAAATAGTCAGTACAAAGTGATTGTAACAGTAAACGTTGAATACCATTAACCCGAAGTTGAATGATTTAACATTTTTTTATGAATAATGCAAACTAAATTTGTTGTTGAGGAATTTGAAATTTATTTCTGTTCCATATTTAATTTACAATCATTTATATTCAAACGAAAAATGTTAGTTTTGAAAATGTAATTATTCAAATCTGATTCAAGTGTGTAATCAACATTCAAATGGAAAATTTCGTGAAAAGTCAACTTTTGGTCAAACTTAGTCAAATTTTAAATTTTAGTTAAAAATTTAAAAGTTTTAAAATTTAAATTTTATCATTGGAAAAAAGTTAGACTTAATTCTAAGAAGGATTCCATTTTTCGTTTCGTCAAAATTGGATTCCGATTGCTTTAAATTTTCAATTTACTATCAAAAACTCGCATAAATTATCTGTATTTTTTCATGTGTATTTCCTATAGTATTTACATAGTATATATTGTGTATTTGGATGGTATATGGTCTTTTGGGTTCCTTTTGACTTTTGGGCTTCAAATGACTCCTTAATACCCTAACAGACTTCCTATTCACCGAATAGTCACCTACTCAGAAGAAAAGTACGTATAGAAACTTTTATATCTCACTTCTCCTTTCTGAAACCTTCTATATCTTCTTCTTCCTTCTCTCCTCTTCCTAAATACCTAAATCAAAATCAATAAAAATCCAATCTCCAATCCAATTTTCCTCTTCCTTCCTTTCTCCTTTGCCTCCACTTTGCCTCTCCTCTCCTCTCCTTCCTCTTTCTTTCTTCTCCATTTTCATTACAACAGAACTTCTTCATTTCTGGCCAAAAAAGTGTCATTTTTTTCAAACCATTTATTTTGCCAGTGGCTTCATCTTTCTTTTGGACCAGTTCTTCAAATTCCTTAAGTTGCTATGCCAAAAACTCAAATCTTTTCAAAGTGTTTTTGTACTTAGATTTTCAACTCAGAAAACATCTTTGTTTGTTTGGACTATAACTTCCTCAAGACAGAAGTTTTTTGAGTGATTCCTTTTTTAAAAGTGGAGAAAAAAGAATTTTCAACAACTTTCTAGTTAGTCACTTTTATAGATTCAGTAATATTCTGGTCCAAATCTTTTCCTAAAGACGGTCTATTTTTAGGTATGGTTTTGGTGAAATCAACGAACATTCGAAGTCAACCACCACCACCTATCCACTTTGGCCAAGCACTACACCTCTTTGTAAGCATAGATCGAACTATATGCTCCCTCTTCTCTTCCCCCTCTCTTAAAAAAAAGAGTGAAAAAAAGAGAAAAGAAAAAGAAAAAAAGGAAAAGAAAAAAAGAAGAATTTTTTTTGGTGATTGTTGTTCGAAATTTGGATAGCTTTGGATTGATCTTGTTTGCTTTAGTCTCCATCTCAGTCGTGTTGTGTTTATCAACTTCAGTTTACCACAAAAGGTGAGAACGTCATTCACGATTAATATTCTTATGTATTAGTAAATGGAATCACATGAAATAACATGTGAATTGTTATTTTAGTTAGGAATATGTTATGTTAATTTATTTTCACATATGTTATGTTAATTTATTGTCACATATGTTATATTAATTTATTTTCACATATGTTATGTTAATTTATTGCCACATATGTTTTGTTAATTTATTGCCACATATTTATGTTAATTTATAGGTCACATATTTATGTTAATTTATAGGTCACATATTTATGTTAATTTATAGGTCACATATGTTATGTTAGTTTATACGTCATACATGTTATGTTAGTTTATACGTTATACGTATACATGTTACGTTAGTTTATATGTCATACATGTTATGTTAGTTTATATGTCACATATGTTATGTTAATTAATATGTTGCATATGTCATATGATATGTGTTATATAATAGGATATGTCACCTTCATATATATGTTATGTTAAATTTTAGGTTACATATGTGTTATACTATGATATATGTTATGATATGTATGATATGTTATGCAAGTGAAATATTGTATTATTTATTTATTTATGCAAATCACACTGCAAATTCCCTTTGTATGTTAGTTAGGAAATCCCCGTGGGTTGAAATGATATTTTAACCTGTTAGAATTTATTAAATTAAATAAAATTTCTGAATAAAGAGGTAGAAATAAATTTAATGATCTATTAATGTAAACTCATTGGATATGAAGTTAAAATGAATCCTTAAATGACAAATTGTGATATGAGGAGTGGGTAACAATTATTGGAATGTGATTCAATGATATTACCCTGTAGGTAATAATTAACAGCAATTGAATAATAAGGGTCAATGTGAAAAAATAATAATATGAATGCTATTTAATAGGAGAAACCTAAATTTATTATTAAATTGTATATGATAAGTTGACCTCTAAAAAGAAAACATTTAATGAGAGACGTTGATAAGGAACATTTATTTGATAATTAATGTGTGTATTTGTTGTATGAAATAAACTAATAAATGTTGGAATATATAAATTGTAAAGAAAACAGTGGTTATATTGTTTGTATTCATTTTGAAATTT
The DNA here is from genome assembly GCA_030737815.1 of Allium fistulosum. Lineage (NCBI taxonomy): Eukaryota > Viridiplantae > Streptophyta > Magnoliopsida > Asparagales > Amaryllidaceae > Allium > Allium fistulosum. The sequence goes on from CM060904.1 coordinate 1,139,165,651, forward strand.
AATATTAAGCTTATTACAAATGAAATTATTAGAAACCTTTTAATTAAAATAAAGAGAAATTAATACAATACGAGCACCATCCATTTGTGTTAAATTAGATTTAAACATCATAACGGAAACAAAACAAAGTTATGTTGAAAAAAATGAATGTTTTTTGGGTGTAATTTTATAAGAATAGGAGACTGGAATTCAAACAAAAGTTACATATGTTAAATAGCAGAATAGTCAGTACAAAGTGATTGTAACAGTAAACGTTGAATACCATTAAACTGAAGTTGAATGATTTAACACTTTTTTATGAATAATGCAAACTAAATTTCCTATTGAGGAATTTGAAATTTATTTAAGTTTCATATTTAATTTACAATCATTTATATTCAAACGAAAAATGTTAGCTTTGAAAATGTAATTATTCAAATCTGATTCAAGTGTGTAACCAACATTCAAATGGTAAATTTCATGAAAAGTCAACTTTTGGTCAAACTTAGTCAAATTTTGAATTTTAGTTGAGTTTTAAAATTTAAATTTTATCATTGGAAATGTAACGACCTTCCCTTTTAGATGGTTTAAATCGACAATAAACCACACATGTCAGACTCAAACCATTTAAAAGGGAGGATTGTTATTGCGGTAAATAAGAAAAGAAGAGAAAAGAAAGAAAAACAAAACACAGAATCTCACAGCGGAATTACAAAATATAATAATCAAATACGCAGTTCATGAAACTATTTTACAAATAACATTTAATTACACTTTTACGACACAAATCAGAGTTATACATATAGTAGAAAATAAATAAATAATGCAGCGGAACAACATGATGCAGTAGAATACATATATATAAATAGTAGAATAATCTCTGTCTTCATCCTCCAAATAGAATGGTCTTCAATACATTGAAAAGCTCAGACTGACCCTAGCATAATGAAGAGACAAAACACTCGAGTCAGAACTAAAAGATCTTATGTATGTTAAATCAACAATAAATAAATATGAGTGTAACGGCGTTAGAGATGTTTACAGTTACATCTCCTATGTAGTGTCTAACGTGTGTGCAATAACTTAAGAGATGTTCGGGATTTCATCTCCTAAGAATCCGTTAAACAATCTACATACATAGTACAATACGCTATTATAATATGTCTACAGTAAAGTAAAGTATTAAAATAGCGTTAAGGCGTTACCCATATCCCCCTTAACACATTTTATATAAATGTCGTAGTCTATACAGCACTATGAACTCCACCGTAAACTGGTGGGCTATCAGGGAGCACTCCATAGGTACGACACAAACCAAACACGTAGTGGGCTCGATAAGGCATTTGACAAGGCAAGTAAGGCAATGCCAGGGTAGGATTCTACCGTTTGCACTCCCAGACTGGTGGTAACGCATAGCAGCTACTACCGCCCACCTCGGAACACACTCCCAAAATCAAATCGAGGGGTGGCCACCAAATCAATCACAAAGTAATAAATATGGTATCAAAGAAATGTGCCCGACCGGAGAAGCGACCTCACTTGGCCTGGTATAGCTCCTGTTTTAGTCATATCAAGCTGACCTGAAGGGTCATGGCTGCGTTCATACCTCATACAGTAAAGTTCACCAAACCATCCTACTTCGTTCTGGATTCTCCACCATGTGCACAGTTGTTAAAATGATTTTCGGTATTGGCAGAGAGTATGACAATATCCGATCCCGGTCTCTTTAACAACCAAACGCTTATTTCACACCAGTTGGTTCTTTTACATTTCCAAAACCGATTCATAATTGATATCAAAATATCATATTCACTTCAAAATCATATCACTTCCGAAATCATATCCACAAAATAGGTTAAACCCTCTTTTCAAAATCATCATATTTACTCAAAATATGTCATTTCACTAGGAAATATCATTTCAAATTCCAACGTAGGTTATAACATCATTTAACCATATTCGCTTTTGAATCAAGGATTTAAATATAAACAATTCAACCTTGCATCGTTTGAATATTAGAAAATAGTTTGGATAGTCATAAATAGTTTAAATAGTTTTAAAGTAGTTTAAAAATGGTTTAATAGTTCAAAAGAGTTTCAATAGTTAAAAATAGTTTAAAATAGTTAAATTAGTTTAGAATAGTTTTAATAGTTTAAAATAGTTTTAATAGTTAAAATAGCTTTAAAACAGTTTTAATAGTTAAATTAGTTTTAATAGTTTAAATAGTTTAAGGATTTTAAAACAGTTAAAATAGTTTAATATAAAATGGTTTGATTATTGGAAAGGGTTTATATAGTAAATAGTTTTGAAATTCTAAATAATCTAAATTTTAAAGTAATAGATTTTAAACAGTTTATATTAAAATAATTAATTTGAAAATAATATCAAATCATATTGTTCCCTTCATTTCAACAAATCTGGACCATATCCAGATTTCAAATCAACATACTCTATTTTAAATATTTCAATTCAAATTCTCACTAAAACCATTTCAATCTATATCGATTTCAAAACCATGTTTGAACTACAAATTTAAAACCACTTTAAATTCGATAAATTTCAAAGTTAAATATTCAAACGTTTACAATAACTCAATTTTGATAAATTTCATTTTTATTTCAAATTTCAACTTTAAAATTTCAACTTAAATTCTTCCAACAATTCATTTAAACCAATTTCAATTTCAACATTCTAAAAGCTTGGATTTTGAAATAATTCAGTTCATATAAATTAAATTTTATTTCATAATATTATTTAACTGAATTTCAAAATTTAGGATTTAAAATCGTTTAATTTAACCAATCCGGTGCCCGTATATAATTTTCTACTCCATGATGAAGTGATACGAATATGTATCATTTCAACCCGCAATAAATTAATTTTACGGGTATATATCATTTCAACCCGCAATCCCAAAAAGTTCAAAATCCATAAAATCGCTCGAGTTAACATTTCAACCCACAACGATTTTTCCCTAATCTATAAGTCCATTCGAGTATGTATCGTTTCAACCCATAGCGATTTCCTAACAATAACTAAGGGAACTTGCAGTGTGATAACAATATATAAAATAAACATAACATCTAGTCATCCAATATCAACAATTAAACATCCATCACAATCGTCATTCAATTCAACTAATAAATCACAACAAATAAACTGGTTATCATTATCAAATATTTAACTGGCAATTAAATTTAAATGGCAATTAGATTCGATATAAATTCAAATTGAACTTGAACAACAATTTAAATATACCAAAGAGCAATTAATCAACTTCTAATCACATCATAAATTTAATTTAACCAACATAAGATGGTTTAGCATTTATGAATGGGTTAAAACACTCACCTTTGATTTGTTGTAAAACCCAAAATTAGCCCAAAACTTTAATAGTCTCAGAATGCAACCAAACTAGTTCCATAATGTCTGGAATTTCGATACGATCGCAATGAAGAAAACCGCGCATGAATCCAAGATCGTATGCAAAAGTTAGTAACGTTAGAAAATTGGAAAATTTAGAACCTGAGTCGACTTCGAGTCTTACTTCGGTCCGCCGCTCAAATCCCCGGTGCTTGCTTTGAGTTTTTGACAAAATGACCCGAGACCCGAGTCATTTGGTTCCTGACCCGAAGTCGCTGCAGGGTTTTCGCCTCTGGAACCCGAAGCACGACCAGATGCGAATCACTTGCCGACCCCTAGCGACCATCTTCACCGACCCTGAGCCATTCGCACAGAGACCCGAAGAAACCTCATCTTTGACCCGAAGTGAACCTCTTCCCGACTCAAAGTAAACCTTGAGCAACCCAAATTTGTTTTTTTTGAAATTGAAATTAAGGTTTTGATCTTATCAGTCATTGGAAAGAGAAGATGAGAAAGAAATGTATGTACAGACAATAAGAAAAGGTTGCTAGGGTTTCAGAAAAGAAACCTATTTATATGGACAAAGATAGATAAGAATGAAATGGACAGATCGATTTGGGTTGAAATGATAACAGCGACCCAAAAAGCCCGCTTCGTTCCCGAAGCAAAAATGGGTCATCCAATATATCGAAATATATGTTTTCGATATTTTTAAACTCAAAGGAACTAGTTTCAAACCCTAATTCCATTGTATACAGAAGTTAACTTTTAAAATCAAATTATACTCTTTTAAATCCTTTTAATTGATTTCTACACGTTTCGAGCCCGCACGTTCAAACGACATGTCCGATCACTACGAAACTTGAAATCCTACAATAATTCACTGTTACGGATCCGATGAAACTGGTTTCGTCGAAATCTGAGACAGCGGCCAAAATGGCTAATTTTCAGGTTAATTAAATAAATTATTATTAAATTGGTTTAGTCACTTTTAAATTCAAATTTACAAGTCAACTATTTATCATTCTTGATTAAAGAGAAATTTAATAATCTTTTAAAATAATTTCCTTATTAAACCTAAGATTTAAATATTACACTAATTACAACGTTCAATTAAAACAGTAATAAATTCATTAATTATAATTTTAAAATTCCAATAAATTCATTTAATTTTATTTCACTCTTATTATTTATCAATTATTACCTTATGAATATAATTAACGTTAGTTTACATTTTATTACATTCATATTTTACAGTTACAATCTTTTACCATATTAACTGCAATAATTAATTACATTAATTTTCGTAGATTTCCAAATCAATTTCAATGGATTAAATAATAAGACGATAAATAAGCAATTGTTAATTTTACGTAATTTAATCACATTTATATGTTTATTGTTTACAACAAGATTATAAATTTACGTACAAATAATTGATTTCACATTATATACTAAAACCAATTAAATAAAATAACATACAATTTCATTACTAATACAACATTGAATTTATTTCCTTATTTACAATTATCACAACATTAACTTTACAATTAATTTAATTGATTGAAATTACATTAAAATAATTGTCAATAACATTCAAACAACATTATTAAATCATATACAAATTATTTTTCTTATTAATAAATCATAAATTTTATTTATTACAACATTAAATTTCAAAATCTTATTTAATTTAATATTTTTAATTATCGAAAAATACGGGTCGTTACAGGAAAAAAATCTTGACTTAATTCTAAGAAGGATTCCATTTTTCGTATCGTCAAAATCGAATTCCAATTGCTTTAAATTTTCAATTTACTATCAAAACTCGCATAAATTATTTGTATATTTTCATGTATATTTCCCATAGTATTTACATAGTATATAAGGTGTATTTGGACGGTATATGGTCTTTTGGGTTCCTTTTGACTTTTGGGCTTCAAATGACTCCTTAATACCCCAACAGACTTCCTATTCACCGAACAGTCACCTACTCGGAAGAAAAGTACGTACATAAACTTTTCTATCTCACTTCTTCTTTCTAAAACCTTCTGTATCTTCTTCTTCCTTCTCTCCTCTTCCTAAATACCTAAATCAAAATCAATAAAAATCCAATCTCCAATCCATTTTTCCTCTTCCTTCCTTTCTCCTCTGCCTCCACTTTGCCTCTCCTCTCCTTCCTCTCCCTTTCTTCCTCATTTTCATTACAACAGAACTTCTTTATTTCTGGCCAAAAAAGTGTCATTTTTATTTCAAATCGTTTATTTTTCCAATGGCATCATCTTTCTTTTAGATTAGTTCTTCAAATTCCTTAAGTTGCTATGCCAAAAACTCAAATCTTTTCAAAGTGTTTTTGTACTCAGATTTTCAACTCAGAAAACACCTCTATTTGTTTTGACCATAACTTCCTCAAGACTGAAGCTTTGTGAGTTATTCTTTTATTGAAAGTGGAGAGAAAATAATTTTCAACGATTTTCTAGTTAATCACTTTTACAGATTCAGTAATATTCTAGTCCAAATCTTTTCCTAAAGACGACCTATTTTTAGGTATGGTTTTAGTGAAATCGACGATCATTCGAAGTCGACCACCACCACCTATACACTTTGGCCGAGCACTACAACTCTTTGCAAGCATAGACCGAACCTTATGCTCCCTCTTCTCTTCCCCCTCTCTTAAAAAAAAGAGTGAAAAAAGAGAGAAGAAAAAGGAAAAAAAGAAAAGAAATAAAAAGAAAATATTTTGGTGATTGTTGTACTCGAAGTTTGGATAGCTTTGGATTGATCTTGTTTGCTTTAGTCTCCATCTCCATCGTGTTGTGTTTATCACCTTCATTTTACCACAAAAGGTGAGAGCGTCACTCACGATTAATATTCTTATATATTAGTAAATGGATCACATGAAATGACATGTGAATTGTTGTTTTAGTTAGGAATATGTTATGTTAATTTATTGTCACATATGCTATGTTAATTTATTTTCACATATGTTATGTTAATTTATTATCACATATGCTATGTTAATTTATTTTCACATATGTTATGTTAATTTATTTTCACATATGTTATGTTAATTTATAGGTCACGTATGTTATGTTAATTTATATGTTATACATGTTATGTTAGTTTATATGTTATACATGTTATGTTAGTTTATATGTCACATATGTTATATTAATTTATAGGTCATAATATGTTATGTTAAATTATATGTTGTATATGTCACATGATATGTGTTATATAATAAGATATGTCACCTTTATATATATGTTATGTTAAAATTTAGGTTACATATGTGATGTGCTATGATATATGTTATGATATGTATGATATGTTATGCAATTGAAATGTTGTATTATTTATTTATTTATGCAAATCACACTGCAAATTCCCTTTGTATGTTAGTTAGGAAATCCCTGTGGGTTGAAATGATATATATCCGAACGATCTTATAGATTAGGAAAAATCATTATGGGTTGAAATGATAGACCCAAGCGATTTTATTTATTTGAAACTATAAATTTGGGATATGGGTTGAAATGATATATATACCCGGAAAATTTATAATTTTGGATTGAAATGATACATACCCTAATTACTTGACCATAGGGTAGAAAACTATATACGGACACCGTTCGTCTATTTTAACGTGTTTTCTAAATTTTAAAAATATCTTTTGGGTTAATAAATTGATTTTTAAAATTTAATTAAAAATATTTATTTAAAATTATATTTTTGAAAATAAAATATAAATTTATATTATATGTTTTAAAATTAATTTATAAGTTTGGGTTTTTAAAAGTAAAATTTCAAATTCTGGCTTATAATTAAATTTATTTTCTAAAAATATATAATTTAATATTTAATTAGTAAAATATAAAATAAAATATTTTAAACATATAATTTATAAAATAATTAATATAGTTTTAAAGGACTTGTTTAAAATTTAATTTTATATAATTAATTTAATTGATTTTATGACAACTTTAATAAATAAAACTAAGGAAAGAAAATTAAAGTTAAATTGTAAATTTAATCTAATTAAATAAATTAAAATCAAATAGGGTTATTTAATCTATTTGGTTTTAGATTTTCCAAAGATATGATTTTGAAATGTAGATAATTTAATGTGATATAATTTGTAAGTTAAATGTTTCAAAGCTAAAATATAATCGAAGTTATATATTTTAGTAATTGATTTAAATTTTAACTTAAGGTTTTTATTATTAAAATGTTTTATAAAATGACCACGGTGTGAAATAAGCGTTTGGTTGTTAAAGAGACCGGGATCGAATATTCTCATACTCTCTGCCAGTATCGAAAATCACTTTAACAACTGTGCACGCAGTGGAGAATCCAGAATGAAGTAGGATGGTTTAGCGAACACTACTAGAATGAAGTAAGAGAACGATGATGGATAGCCTTGACTTTCGGGTCATAATTAAATGACTAAAACAGGAGCTATACCGGGCCAAGTAGGGTCGCTCCCCCTATCGAGCATGTTCCTTCTAAACCATATCTATTCCCTTGTGATTTGATTGGGTGCACCTTTGATTATGGGAGTGTGTCTCGAGGTGGGCGGTAGTAGCTGCTATGCATTACCACCAGTCCGGATCCGCAAAATGGTAGTATCCTACCCTGGGCATTGCCTTGCGTGCCTTGTCATATTTATCCTGATAGAGCCCACTACGACTTTGGTTTGTATCGTACCTATGGAGTGCTCATTGATTAAACCACCGGTTTGGTGGAGCTTATAGTATCTGAATAGACTGCGGTGTTTATATAAAAATATGTTAAGGGGGATATGGGTAATGCCTTAACGCTACTTTAATACTTTACTTCACTATACACCTTATCTATGTAGCATATTGTATTATGTTTGTAGATAGTTTAGCGGATCCTTAAAGGATGTAAATCCCAAGCATCCTTTGAGTTATTAATGCATTTCACTTGTACATTTCACTTGAGATGATTTACTTACATAAGAATGTTAATCCTGACTCGATTGTTTTGTTTTGCTTTATGCTCGGGTCAGCCTGTGTATCACAACATTTGATCTTTTGGGGATGGAGACTAGTTGGGGATCTTTCTATCTATCTGTTTAGCTATTTCAGTCATCTTTGCTATTTCAGTTATTTCAGTTATTTCTATTTCAAACTTTGTCATTTTCTTATGTATTAGTGAACTTCTATGTATTTGGGATTTCTGTTGTATTTTCTTTAGACTCTAATGTTGTAGTAGCTTCATGAACTACTATGTTTGTTTATTCCGCTGCTTATTGTTGTAATATTCGGTGTCTGCGATCCTGTGATTATTTCTTATTTACCCCAAATTTATATAACAATCTGTTGTTTTGAACAATTCAAGTCAGACATGTGTGGTTTATTGTCGATTTGAATGGTTCGAAATAGCGGGTCATTATAGTTGGTATCAGAGCTTTGGCTTCGGCAAACCTTAGCCTATGGGGTAAAAGCTCATTAGAGATAGGGTAGTAATACCCTAGAATGAGTAGAATCAATTATAGAATCATCCTTCCTTTCAAGCCTATCTTCTTAGTTAGAATTCTCTTTGATTAGGATTCCTTTAAAATTTGAATCTCTACCTTTGTTCTAAATTCCATTCTTGAATCATCGTATGAGAGAGCGTATTTGTTAGTGTTATAAAAATTATTTTACATTGTGTTGTTTATTTTGTTAATTAGGATTATATTATATAGATAAAAGTATTATTTTTGAAAATTTATATCATTAATTTTGATGTGTAGTTTGTCTGAGGTGATAATGTTCGAGTAGTATCATTTATTGTCATTGAGGAAATGTTTATAAATATAGATTTAAGTGTATAACATGCTAATATGTATGAATGGATTTATAAATAAACTGAATATTAAAAAGAAGAATATTATTTAAGTAAATGACAAATGACCTTAGATGACAAAGTTAAATGAAATAATTCCAATTGAAATTGAAAGTTTAATGAAATGTTTAATGGATTATTTTAATTGTAAAGAGAGACACTATTTGAGTGAATGAATAAAGAACTTGACTTATAAAAGTGAAATTCAATTTTAATTGAAATGGAATTAATGATTGAACAATGAGATAGATTTTAACTTAAGCGGAGTTAAATGAATTGAATTAATGAAATAGGTTAATAAAATGAATTAATTGAATAAACTAATAAAGAACATTTATAAATCGGATATAGTTGGAATGTTGTTTAGTAGCGTAATGAATTAAAAATCGAACTTAAGAAGTGTTAATAAAATAATTAACAAAATGAGTTAAATGAAATAAATTTGATTTGAAATGAAATGAACTTAAATATAAAAATGAAGTGAATGTTAACCAATTGAATGAATAATGAATTTTATGAAAGGTAAAGTTAAATAAAATCAATTTTAATAATTGAATGAAAGTCAATTGGATTTATGGGAAAGCAAAATTACAAAAAAATGTCTTTAAATAAAAATTTGTAACTTTCGAAATAATTAAACTTGAATAAAGTCATGTAAATATTACAGTCTAAGTGTAAATTAAGTGTTATAATAAAAGGATATACACTTAGTTAATGATTGAGAGAGGATTCTTTTAAGTGGCCGAATGTGAACTTAAGAAGTAAACTAAATTATAAACCATATCTTATAAACTGTTGTGAATTAAATAGGAAAATAAATGATTAGAATTGTAAGGAATGTTTATAAATTAAGTGTAGCTTAGTAAACTTGTCTAAAGCTGTCTAAAAGAACAAGAGTTTTAAATAAAATGTGAAAATGAAATTTTAAATTAAGTTGTAAAGAAACTTAAGTATAGACGTAAGAGTTGTATGTAACGACCCAGAATTTTTGATAATTAAAATTCGAGTATTTAATTGATTTCAAATATTAATAAGTAGAATTAATAAGTCGGATAATTTAAAATTCGCATATTGAGTTTAATTGGATAATTAAATCAATAATTTAATAGTGAAATTCCAGAATTTATTGAAATCTGGATTGAAAGTGATTGAAAATGATTTGTAAAATCTTATTTAATCATACTGGAGTTATAGAGATGTTACAGGACTTTTAAAACTGAATTTAAAGTTAATCTGTGAAAATCGAATATTTTAATATTTAATTATCGATTGTAAAAATAGTCAATTTTGGAACAGTCTCAGAATTGAACGAGACCAGTTCCATTGGATCCGTAATAGTTAGTTATTATCGGATTTCAATTTTCGTATCAATCGAAGTTATCGTTTGACCGTGGCAGCTCGAAACGCACCGATATCATTTTAATTTTAAATCGTCGAGTTAAAATAGTCATTTTTCAAACGGTCTCGGATTTCGACGAAACCAGTTTCATCGGATCCGTAATGTGATATTATTGTAAGATTTCAAATTTCGTAATTTTTGGATTTACCATTTGTCCGGTACAAATTAAAACGCCTCGAAATTGATTTAAATCGGTTTAATTTAAATTGATCGTTTTATTTCATATTTCGCATAGATGTCCGAATTAGCTTCCGAAACCTGTTCCATTGCGTTTGGAACGCGGGGTAAACCTTAGGAACATCAGCCGGCACGTTCGATTTCGAGTTCGAAAATTCCGGATGAATAGTGATTTGTGAATTTTTCTATATAAACCCCTCCACTTTTTCTTTTGCAAAGCAATTCAACCCTAGAGTTTTAAAAACTTCAGCCGCCTCTTGCTATTTCCATGGCCAGCATCTCACGTCGTTTCCCCTCAAATTTCTCTAAATCCTTGCATCTATTCGAGAGACTTCCAACTGGAAGATTGAAGAACTCGTCGAGACCTTGAAGATCAACGGCTATGATTAAATTTGGAGCAGCGTAGTGGTCCCTAGATGGCCGCGTTCATCTATGCTTTGCACTCGTTTTTCTCGTCGAGCCTAGCACCGAGCTCCACTGCATTCCAGTCGAAGGTAGCAAGGCCATGGGGCTTCGAAACGCCATCGTTCGATCAACTCCTAGGTGCTCGTTTTGGGGCGCGTGTACTAGGGTTAGAGGGCGGCTCGTTGGGTTCGATTCGTTCGAACGGAATACTGGAGGGAGATGAACGCGTAAGGAAGAACGCGTGAACGACCAGATCTCCATCAAGTAAATCGTGCGGCCAGAAATTGTTAAGGTTTAAAAATTAAAAGAAATTGTAAATGTTAATTATATTTAAATTTGTATAAAGTTTAAATTGCAATAACTTCATCATATATTATCAGAATTCAACGAAACTGGCGACGCCGGAATCGCAGCGTCGCGCTCTACGCTGCAGCGTAGGTCTGGGATCAGTTTGAGCAAGCTAAATTTTTTGATTATATCGAACGGTTCGGTTTAAGTTATTCGAAATAAACGATGGAACTGCTATCGGAAAATCACGGTGAGATTTTCTCACTCAAATTGAATGTGGAATTTTTACAGTTATTGATTGATGATTGACTGTTTGGATGTGATATTAGATATAGTAGGATATATATATATATAGCAATATATACATATTGGCATATGTATATATTGGATTGATTGATTTCCCGCCTCGTATAGCGGATGAGACCCTATTGCGCCGTTAGTAAGCGGATTTATAAAAACCTATATACCGCGATAATTCCGTACTGGAGCGGAATTGGTATTGTGCTAACATCTTTGGATGCAGGGAAACAGGTTGGAGGGATCCGACTGGATTCCTCACCGTATTGATTATTTACAGATATTTTGATATATTCTGTTATCATATGATGATATATGATATTTGACTGTTGTGATGGACTGATTGGTGTTGTTGCATCATCGGATTCAGTTTTGAAATGTAAAAATAACGACTTTTATTTTAAAAAGATTTTAAAGTGATTTTTGAAAAGTAGACGTTTATCGAATTTTTGAATTGATTTATTTCAGAAAAATAAACGTCTAGAATTTTAAAGTTATAAGAGTTAAGATTTTTGGTGAAATATAACCAAAGTGTGATTTTTGAAATGAAAGTTGATTTAATTGTAAAATGGGTTAAATTGAGATTTTTAAAATATTATAAAAGATGTACAGAAAAATTGATATATTTATCAATTGAAATTTTTGGAATTTTAAAACGAATTTTTATAAGTGTTAAAAAAGAAGTATAAAAGGATTTCATAAGTGAATGAAATTAATAGATTTATAACGTGAAGTTATAAAGTGAATAGATGTTGTAGAATAAACGATTTATAAGTAATTTACTTATAGATTAGATTTTTGCACTTAATTGGGATATAAATAGAAATTGCTAAATGAAATGATTTCATAAGTTGAAATTGTTATGAAGTATAAATGTGATTTATAAACGTTGTTTATAAATCTGGAATCACTTATTTTGATAAGTAATTTTAGAAGTTAATAAGAGGAGAATTTTATAAATCGAAGTTGTTAGAAAATATAAAGGTGAATTTATAAACGTTGTTTTATGAATTCGAAATCAATCAAATTTGATGAATGTAATATAGAAGTTATTAAGGGAATTTTATCCACGATTTTGGATAAGTGGATAATTTTTGGAATAAAACGTGTAGAAAAGATTGAAATGTAATTATTGAAGTATATTCACGATTTTGGATAGTGAATATATCGTTAAGTAAAATGGATAGTTTTGAAGAAGTGATATTAAAAATGAAGTTAAACATTTTAAAGATGTTTTAAAATGTATTATAAATCGAAAGCAGAGATTTCCGCAGTTCTTGTTGAAATAGACGTTTTCGAGAAAATGTAAGGAAATGATGGACTATAACACTGTTGTTATAGTAAATGATTTCCGAAAGGAAATGTTTTGATATAGTATTGGGATTTATATATATCTATCTAAAATCCAAATCCCTATACTAGTGATTTTGAGTCGTCGTAACGATGTTTTACGTAACATTCGTTTTGACTCAAATAAATGTGTTTAAAGAGAATGATTTCCTTAAAGAATGAATATATACTTAATATTGATTTAAGTATATCGAATATTTTCAAATGTTGAAAATAAATGATTTGTGAAATACTTATTATTAAATAAGTATGGAAATGCTTTTCCAATATGAAGTGGACTGTTTGGAGATTTTATCTTTTAAAGATAAATTGAAAAGTGAATATTTGAAAATTTGTTTTCAAACGGTTAAGTGTGGAAATTATTATATCTAATAAAGATATTTTTGGAAGATGAAATAATTTGGGAAATTATTTGGAATCTGATGATGTTGCGCATCTTTATTGATAGTTAAATAACCGACTATCAATAATTACCTTTAGATAGGTATCTGTTGTGAATTGGATGAATTTGAATGCCACACTTATTTTTGAATAAGCGCTCACTTTTGGGTTAGCCGGGAAAGGACCATGGGGTCGTATAACCCATTCCGAATATGTGATACGTCGTTATGAATTGCATTCGAAGACCGGTGTTGAAGACCGGATATTTTTGAAAACGGAAGGATTACCGTCGAGTTACTCTACATCGACTGATCTTCGATTTAGAGGTTTTATCACCCTTAGTGACGGGAAGTCCTGACGTGATTGAAAATTATCCGGAAATGCAAGGGCTTCGTGAGAAGTGCCTTCGGTTCTGTTCGATCCCGGAACAGACTTGTATGGATTGTGTGTCTGACGTTACAATTTGAGATATAAAGCTGATTTCTTTCAAATACATTTCTGTTGGTGGTGGAGAATTTATTCTCTTAGCTTAACACCCTTCTCTGAGACGTACGAGCTCAGAGGTTATGTAGTTGAAATTTATCAGCGATATATCCCAATTTGGTAACGTGGCATACTGAGTGTTGCTGTGAAATGATCAGTGTTTGATCATTTGTGATATGATCATTTGTTTGATCTTATATCTTTGTGATCATAGGTTGATCATTTTGTTTGACCCGAAGCAGGGCTTTTTGAGAAAGCGTAGCTTTGTGGACGAGACTTCGTCGAGCCTCACACCCCGGAAATGGTCGAAACAGGAAGGATGCAGCAAGGTTCTAGGGAGTAGCGTCCCTTAGTGTATGTCATTCCTTCTGGATAAAGGTGGTATCATGGTATGGAGCCCAGATACTTAACCTCTGTGGTTACTGCATTATTATTATCTATGTGGTTTGTTGCGAATCGGGGATCCTCGGGAAGATCGGTGACGATCGGGGGATGGCATACGCGTGTCAGTAGTTATCTATTTTTGCAGAGGTAACCCGGCCTTGTGTTGGCAGAGATCCGGTTAGGTTCTCGGGTCGTCTATTCCAGGGACGTACCCATCGTGGATAGGAAGTTCCTTAGCCTGACCATTTGTTGGAAATCCAAAGAAACAATACGAGCCTTGTACGGTATTAGTTGTAGAACCTGCCATTCACTTATGGTGGCGCCCCACTGTTTGGATGGTAGCTATAGTAGGCATACGATACTGGTCGTATGTTGGCTAAGATTAATAGTATACTTTCGAAATGTTTTCTACACTATGCACTAATAATAATATCAAAAATGATTTGATTTTGCGTAGTAAGCATCTTTAACTATCATAAGAAGAAATCTCCTCCAATTCTGCGTTTGCATTGTGTGTGTGGTGGGAGGTCTTATGGTAGTTTCATTTTCCAAAAGCATTTCGAATTGACTTTAAAATTATCCTGTTGTTTATTTTAAAAAAATAACTGTTTTACGATCTCACACCAGTCACCATGACTGACTCGGAGTTTATTGTTTCCCTTCTAAACTCTGGGTGCCCACCAATTTCCACACGGGCAGCCTAGAGTTATATTATCAGGATATTCTGGATATTCTGGAGCTTTGGAAGCAAGCTGGATGGCGAGACGTAGTATTTGTATCTGATATATCTATTCCGCTGTGTATTCTGTATGAGGACAAGTTATATAACTGTCCATTGTTGTATATTGACTCTGATGATTGATGTATGTATAAACTGATATAGTTCTTTGTTTTAAAAGACTAGTGGTTATCTATTATATGTTGTTCTGCTGCGATATGTGAGATTCTGATATTGTCTCTGTTCTGTATATGTTGTTGTCTTGTTGTTCTTCTTCTCTTTTTCCTCTATCTTCTTCTTCTACCTTTTTCTTCTTTCTTAAAACCATAACTTTTCGGGTTTCCGGCATTCGATGGCTCAGCAGTCGATAAAGTGAGTATCGATGTTGAATTTTCGAAAGTCGAAAATTTTCGGGATGTTACATTTGGTATCAGAGCATATGGTTAAGCGACAACCCTGCTCTGTTGGGTGTTACTCATTAGAGATAGAGTCAGTAGTACTCTAGGATGAGTTGAGTGTAATAATAGATACGAGTGCGTATTTTTTAGTGAATATAAAATTTGTTTTATATTGTGATGATTGGTTTGTTGAGTGGTATATGGATTCTGGTCGGTATTGTCCGTACAACTCTATCGATAGGGATCTCTAAACACTTGTATAGAACAATTCGGCACAGTATTGTTTTAAATAGGGTAAATGAGATAATTTTGCCCAAAACTATTTTGTATATAAAAGAAATGTTTTTCTATGAATTACTATAGTATATGGTTGCATGGTTGCTAGAAATGATAACATTAAACTATTATTATTGAAATTAAATGAGAACTTGGAATTATAACTCCAAAGTTAAGAGATAAAATTCACATACAAATGAAATTAAAGAATGTAAATTATAATTGTGAATTGTAATTTAAAACGGGATTCCAGAGAAGTTTTTGGAAATGTTTTGAAAAGGATTTGAAAATTTTGGAGATTTGTAAAGTTTAAATCATTTTTGATTTGAAAATAAATTTCAAAGGTTTTGAAAAGTATTTTGAAGGGATGAAAGCTCTAAACTCTTTTCGGTCGCTGGAAAATAATTCCGATGATGATCGCGACATCACCGGTGTTCATTTTCGGGTTTCCAAAAGAGAAATTGCTGCCAAAATTGTTTTAAATAAAAGTTGTTTGAAAATTTGGGTTTTGTTTTGGGAATTCAAAGGATAATTTGAATTGTTTTCAAAAATGGTTTTTAAAATGTTGGTAAACTCTGGAATACTATGTAGAAATATTTATGAAATATTATGAAGTTGATAACTTGTAAAGTTTAAAGTTTAAATAAAAATCCATTTAACGAATGAAATTTATAAATGTGAATTGAAATATAAAGAGATGAATTCATATATGAATAAAATTGTGAACATGAATTGTAAATGTGATTTATAAATGAAAATGGAATTCCAGATAGATATTGGAAAATTTAAAAATTCATTAATGAAATGAATTTGTAATATGAATATATAAGTGATTATATAAATCGAAATGAAAATAAGTTGATAACTTATAGAATATTTGAAATCTGATTGGAATGAAATTCAAATTGAAGACGAATGAATTAGTAATTGGAACTAATTTAAAATGGTGCAGTATGAATGAAAGCTAATCAATAAAATTCAATATTCAGAAATTGAACTGAATCCAATTCAATGTTGGAATTGAATTCAAATGGAATTGAAATGTAAAGATTGAACGAAATTGAATATATAACTTCAATAGTGAATTAGAGATGATATAAGCGGTTATATTGAAAATTTTGTAATTGAATGTACGAAATGGTTTGAATATATGTAACTAGATATTATGGCTAGTAGGATATACAGGTGTTATGAATTGGGATTTTAAATTTGAAGATAAATTTGAATTGCTCGGAAAAGGTATGTATTTAAATTCGAATATGAGATTTGATGACTTATTTCTTTAGCCGCTTGGCTTTTTCTTTTTCTTTTTGAAATCTGAGAGTCCGTAGGGACGTTTTGTAGTCGTACAGTATTAGCCGCGCAAAGGAGACGCTGGCGAAATTTTTCGAAAATTTCGAGTGTTAGAAAATTTTTGAGAGATTTTGAAAGTTTAAAATTTGAATTTAAACTCGAATTTGAATTTAGAAGTTAAACAATGTTGTTTGAAACTTAGAATTGAAGTTGGAAAACGAGTTGAATGATAACGAATCTTTAATAGAAAGATTTGATTTGAAAATTTTGATAAAACTATTTGAATTTGAGAAAATAGTAGACGAGTTAAGGACCTTTCTTCCTAACTTGTAATTTCGAGGACGAAATTCTTTTAAGGGGGGAAGTTTGTAACGACCCAGAATTTTTGATAATTAAAATTCGAGTATTTAATTGATTTCAAATATTAATAAGTAGAATTAATAAGTCGGATAATTTAAAATTCGCATATTGAGTTTAATTGGATAATTAAATCAATAATTTAATAGTGAAATTCCAGAATTTATTGAAATCTGGATTGAAAGTGATTGAAAATGATTTGTAAAATCTTATTTAATCATACTGGAGTTATAGAGATGTTACAGGACTTTTAAAACTGAATTTAAAGTTAATCTGTGAAAATCGAATATTTTAATATTTAATTATCGACTGTAAAAATAGTCAATTTTGGAACAGTCTCAGAATTGAACGAGACCAGTTCCATTGGATCCGTAATAGTTAGTTATTATCGGATTTCAATTTTCGTATCAATCGAAGTTATCGTTTGACCGTGGCAGCTCGAAACGCACCGATATCATTTTAATTTTAAATCGTCGAGTTAAAATAGTCATTTTTCAAACGGTCTCGGATTTCGACGAAACCAGTTTCATCGGATCCGTAATGTGATATTATTGTAAGATTTCAAATTTCGTAATTTTTGGATTTACCATTTGTCCGGTACAAATTAAAACGCCTCGAAATTGATTTAAATCGGTTTAATTTAAATTGATCGTTTTATTTCATATTTCGCACAGATGTCCGAATTAGCTTCCGAAACCTGTTCCATTGCGTTCGGAACGCGGGGTAAACCTTAGGAACGTCAGCCGGCACGTTCGATTTCGAGTTCGAAAATTCCGGATGAATAGTGATTTGTGAATTTTTCTATATAAACCCCTCCACTTTTTCTTTTGCAAAGCAATTCAACCCTAGGGTTTTAAAAACTTCAGCCGCCTCTTGCTATTTCCATGGCCAGCATCTCACGTCGTTTCCCCTCAAATTTCTCTAAATCCTTGCATCTATTCGAGAGACTTCCAACTGGAAGATTGAAGAACTCGTCGAGACCTTGAAGATCAACGGCTATGATTAAATTTGGAGCAGCGTAGTGGTCCCTAGATGGCCGCGTTCATCTATGCTTTGCACTCGTTTTTCTCGTCGAGCCTAGCACCGAGCTCCACTGCATTCCAGTCGAAGGTAGCAAGGCCATGGGGCTTCGAAACGCCATCGTTCGATCAACTCCTAGGTGCTCATTTTGGGGCGCGTGTACTAGGGTTAGAGGGCGGCTCGTTGGGTTCGATTCGTTCGAACGGAATACTGGAGGGAGATGAACGCGTAAGGAAGAACGCGTGAATGACCAGATCTCCATCAAGTAAATCGTGCGGCCAGAAATTGTTAAGGTTTAAAAATTAAAAGAAATTGTAAATGTTAATTATATTTAAATTTGTATAAAGTTTAAATTGCAATAACTTCGTCATATATTATCAGAATTCAACGAAACTGGCGACGCCGGAATCGCAGCGTCGCGCTCTACGCTGCAGCGTAGGTCTGGGATCAGTTTGAGCAAGCTAAATTTTTTGATTATATCGAACGGTTCGGTTTAAGTTATTCGAAATAAACGATGGAACTGCTATCGGAAAATCACGGTGAGATTTTCTCACTCAAATTGAATGTGGAATTTTTACAGTTATTGATTGATGATTGACTGTTTGGATGTGATATTAGATATAGTAGGATATATATCTATATATAGCAATATATACATATTGGCATATGTATATATTGGATTGATTGATTTCCCGCCTCGTATAGCGGATGAGACCCTATTGCGCCGTTAGTAAGCGGATTTATAAAAACCTATATACCGCGATAATTCCGTACTGGAGCGGAATTGGTATTGTGCTAACATCTTTGGATGCAGGGAAACAGGTTGGAGGGATCCGACTGGATTCCTCACCGTATTGATTATTTACAGATATTTTGATATATTCTGTTATCATATGATGATATATGATATTTGACTGTTGTGATGGACTGATTGGTGTTGTTGCATCATCGGATTCAGTTTTGAAATGTAAAAATAACGACTTTTATTTTAAAAAGATTTTAAAGTGATTTTTGAAAAGTAGACGTTTATCGAATTTTTGAATTGATTTATTTCAGAAAAATAAACGTCTAGAATTTTAAAGTTATAAGAGTTAAGATTTTTGGTGAAATATAACCAAAGTGTGATTTTTGAAATGAAAGTTGATTTAATTGTAAAATGGGTTAAATTGAGATTTTTAAAATATTATAAAAGATGTACAGAAAAATTGATATATTTATCAATTGAAATTTTTGGAATTTTAAAACGAATTTTTATAAGTGTTAAAAAAGAAGTATAAAAGGATTTCATAAGTGAATGAAATTAATAGATTTATAACGTGAAGTTATAAAGTGAATAGATGTTGTAGAATAAACGATTTATAAGTAATTTACTTATAGATTAGATTTTTGCACTTAATTGGGATATAAATAGAAATTGCTAAAGGAAATGATTTCATAAGTTGAAATTGTTATGAAGTATAAATGTGATTTATAAACGTTGTTTATAAATCTGGAATCACTTATTTTGATAAGTAATTTTAGAAGTTAATAAGAGGAGAATTTTATAAATCGAAGTTGTTAGAAAATATAAAGGTGAATTTATAAACGTTGTTTTATGAATTCGAAATCAATCAAATTTGATGAATGTAATATAGAAGTTATTAAGGGAATTTTATCCACGATTTTGGATAAGTGGATAATTTTTGGAATAAAACGTGTAGAAAAGATTGAAATGTAATTATTGAAGTATATTCACGATTTTGGATAGTGAATATATCGTTAAGTAAAATGGATAGTTTTGAAGAAGTGATATTAAAAATGAAGTTAAACATTTTAAAGATGTTTTAAAATGTATTATAAATCGAAAGCAGAGATTTCCGCAGTTCTTGTTGAAATAGACGTTTTCGAGAAAATGTAAGGAAATGATGGACTATAACACTGTTGTTATAGTAAATGATTTCCGAAAGGAAATGTTTTGATATAGTATTGGGATTTATATATATCTATCTAAAATCCGAATCCCTATACTAGTGATTTTGAGTCGTCGTAACGATGTTTTACGTAACATTCGTTTTGACTCAAATAAATGTGTTTAAAGAGAATGATTTCCTTAAAGAATGAATATATACTTAATATTGATTTAAGTATATCGAATATTTTCAAATGTTGAAAATAAATGATTTGTGAAATACTTATTATTAAATAAGTATGGAAATGCTTTTCCAATATGAAGTGGACTGTTTGGAGATTTTATCTTTTAAAGATAAATTGAAAAGTGAATATTTGAAAATTTGTTTTCAAACGGTTAAGTGTGGAAATTATTATATCTAATAAAGATATTTTTGGAAGATGAAATAATTTGGGAAATTATTTGGAATCTGATGATGTTGCGCATCTTTATTGATAGTTAAATAACCGACTATCAATAATTACCTTTAGATAGGTATCTGTTGTGAATTGGATGAATTTGAATGCCACACTTATTTTTGAATAAGCGCTCACTATTCGGGTTAGCCGGGAAAGGACCATGGGGTCGTATAACCCATTCCGAATATGTGATACGTCGTTATGAATTGCATTCGAAGACCGGTGTTGAAGACCGGATATTTTTGAAAACGGAAGGATTACCGTCGAGTTACTCTACATCGACTGATCTTCGATTTAGAGGTTTTATCACCCTTAGTGACGGGAAGTCCTGACGTGATTGAAAATTATCCGGAAATGCAAGGGCTTCGTGAGAAGTGCCTTCGGTTCTGTTCGATCCCGGAACAGACTTGTATGGATTGTGTGTCTGACGTTACAATTTGAGATATAAAGCTGATTTCTTTCAAATACATTTCTGTTGGTGGCGGAGAATTTATTCTCTTAGCTTAACACCCTTCTCTGAGACGTACGAGCTCAGAGGTTATGTAGTTGAAATTTATCAGCGATATATCCCAATTTGGTAACGTGGCATACTGAGTGTTGCTGTGAAATGATCAGTGTTTGATCATTTGTGATATGATCATTTGTTTGATCTTATATCTTTGTGATCATAGGTTGATCATTTTGTTTGACCCGAAGCAGGGCTTTTTGAGAAAGCGTAGCTTTGTGGACGAGACTTCGTCGAGCCTCACACCCCGGAAATGGTCGAAACAGGAAGGATGCAGCAAGGTTCTAGGGAGTAGCGCCCCTTAGTGTATGTCATTCCTTCTGGATAAAGGTGGTATCATGGTATGGAGCCCAGATACTTAACCTCTGTGGTTACTGCATTATTATTATCTATGTGGTTTGTTGCGAATCGGGGATCCTCGGGAAGATCGGTGACGATCGGGGGATGGCATACGCGTGTCAGTAGTTACCTATTTTTGCAGAGGTAACCCGGCCTTGTGTTGGCAGAGATCCGGTTAGGTTCTCGGGTCGTCTATTCCAGGGACGTACCCATCGTGGATAGGAAGTTCCTTAGCCTGACCATTTGTTGGAAATCCAAAGAAACAATACGAGCCTTGTACGGTATTAGTTGTAGAACCTGCCATTCACTTATGGTGGCGCCCCACTGTTTGGATGGTAGCTATAGTAGGCATACGATACTGGTCGTATGTTGGCTAAGATTAATAGTATACTTTCGAAATGTTTTCTACACTATGCACTAATAATAATATCAAAAATGATTTGATTTTGCGTAGTAAGCATCTTTAACTATCATAAGAAGAAATCTCCTCCAATTCTGCGTTTGCATTGTGTGTGTGGTGGGAGGTCTTATGGTAGTTTCATTTTCCAAAAGCATTTCGAATTGACTTTAAAATTATCCTGTTGTTTATTTTAAAAAAATAACTGTTTTACGATCTCACACCAGTCACCATGACTGACTCGGAGTTTATTGTTTCCCTTCTAAACTCTGGGTGCCCACCAATTTCCACACGGGCAGCCTAGAGTTATATTATCAGGATATTCTGGATATTCTGGAGCTTTGGAAGCAAGCTGGATGGCGAGACGTAGTATTTGTATCTGATATATCTATTCCGCTGTGTATTCTGTATGAGGACAAGTTATATAACTGTCCATTGTTGTATATTGACTCTGATGATTGATGTATGTATAAACTGATATAGTTCTTTGTTTTAAAAGACTAGTGGTTATCTATTATATGTTGTTCCGCTGCGATATGTGAGATTCTGATATTGTCTCTGTTCTGTATCTGTTGTTGTCTTGTTGTTCTTCTTCTCTTTTTCCTCTATCTTCTTCTTCTACCTTTTTCTTCTTTCTTAAAACCATAACTTTTCGGGTTTCCGGCATTCGATGGCTCAGCAGTCGATAAAGTGAGTATCGATGTTGAATTTTCGAAAGTCGAAAATTTTCGGGATGTTACATTGTATAACTTGAAATTTAAGAGAAATAGAACTTATAACCAAATCTAAAATGGTTAAAATTTTTGGCTAAGCAAAACGAAACCTGAATTTGTGATGCTAAATGAAATCTATCTTAACTAAAGTAAGAATGAAAGTGATTGTGATTTAAAATTTACAATGTCAATACAAAAATGGAATATGAATGTTATGAAGTAGGATGGTATGGCGAACACTACTGGAATGAAGTAAGAGAATGATGATGGATAGTCTTGACTTATGGGTCATAACTGAAATGACTAAGACAGGAGCTATACCGAGCCAAGTGGGATCGCTCCCCCTATCGAGCATGTTTCTTCGAAACCATATCTATTACTTTGTGATTTGATTGGGTGCGCCTTTGATTATGGAGTGTGTCTCGAGGTGGCCGGTAGTAGCTGCTATGCGTTACTACCAGTCCGGATCTACA
Organism: Allium fistulosum; assembly: GCA_030737815.1. Classification (NCBI taxonomy): domain Eukaryota; kingdom Viridiplantae; phylum Streptophyta; class Magnoliopsida; order Asparagales; family Amaryllidaceae; genus Allium; species Allium fistulosum. The sequence continues at coordinate 1,139,188,845 of CM060904.1, forward strand.
AAACGGTAGTATCCTACCTTGGGCATTGCCTCGCGTGCCTTGTCATATTTATCCTGATCGAGCCCACTACGACTTTGGTTTGTATCGTACCTTTGGGGTGCTCACTGAGTAAACCGCCGGTTTGGTGGAGCTTACAGTATCTGTATAGACTACGATATTTATATAAAAATATGTTAAGGGGGATATGGGTAACGCCTTAACGCTACTTTAATACTTACTTTACTGTACACCTTATCTTTGTAGCATATTGTATTATGTAGATAGTTTAGCGAATCCTTAAAGGATGTAAATCCCAAGCATCCTTTGAGTTATTAAGCATTTCACTTGTACATTTCACTTGAGTTGATTTACTTACATAAGAATGTTAATCCTGACTCGAGTGTTTTGTTTTGCTTTATGCTCAGGTCAGTCTGTGTATCACAGCATTTGATCTTTTGGGACTAGAGACTAGTTGGGATCTTTCTATCTATCTGCTTATCTATTTCAGTCATCTTTGCTATTTCAGTTATTTCTATTACAAACTTTGTCATTTGCTTATGTATTAGTGAACTTCTATGTATTTGGGATTTCTGTTGTATTTTCTTTAGACTCTGATATTGTAGTAGCTTCATGAACTACTATGTTTGTTTATTCCGCTGCTTATTGTTGTAATATTCGGTGTCTGTGATCCTGTGATTATTTCTTATTTACCCCAAATTTATATAACAATCTGTTGTTTTGAACAATTCAAGTCAGACATGTGTGGTTTATTGTCGATTTGAATGGTTCGAAATAGCGGGTCGTTACAGTTGGTATCAGAGCTTTGGCTTCGGCAAACCTTAGCCTATGGGGTAAAAGCTCATTAGAGATAGGGTAGTAATACCCTAGAATTAGTAGAATCAATTATAGAATCATCCTTCCTTTCGAGCATATCTTCTTAGTTTGAATTCTCTTTTATTAGGATTCCTTTTTCACATAATTAAATAAATATTTGTTGAATATAATAAATAACACAGAATTCATATTTAAACAAATATTTTATTCGAACAAATATTTTATTATAAACTCAAATAGTACAAATTTGAGCTCTCACTACATATATACATTTCCAATTACATTACAATTTTGATTACATCACAAATTTCAATTTACAATTTTTCCACCTCACTACATATTCACTCAACACTCGTATTTTTATCTTCAACTCTATTCCAGTTTGTATCCAGCATCTAAATTATCTGCAAAATAAACACTAACGCAGTAAAATTGAAAAAGAAATATTTTGCAGTTCAAAATGAAGTTTGTGTTTTAAAAATGTTATTTGCCTCAGTTATTTGGGTTGTTCGTCATCATTTGGTTTCATCTTACACGAACAGCTTGTAACATGCACAGTGTATCATGTACACACAAAAGAGCAAACAAGTATGGCTCGAACAATACAAAACCGAGGTAAACACAGGCCAAACTACAACAACACATGGAATGCAACCAGATTACAAAATGATTCAAGTGCAACATGACTCTAGTCCTTCCAGTCACATTTCAAAGCAGTGATGAACAAAATTGTACTCGACTTCAAGAGCAACAGAGAACACAACATGAACATGACAACAGGCTCATATACAAAGTGTAGACCAAGGCAACCTAGTGCAAATGAACAAGTTCAATGAATATGTCAGCAAAACCATAATGCAAAACATGTCCAGATCAATGCAGTTCAAAACCAGATATGGCATAAATACAAATGAACTGGCTCAAAGCAACAGAGGCTACAAACTCAGTGCGCACACGCACACACAAGACTAGCTAAGAGTATTCAAGACAAACATAACATGTACATGCATGAAGTCCTCATTCATATGAAACCATGGAACAAAAAGACTCAATGCAACATGAAATCGAACCAGATCAGTAAAGACTCAACACAAGTGAAGCCTCACCAAAGACACAGAGTAGACCATGATAACAAAACAACAGACCTCACATATATATATTTCAGAGAATACAAATCCAACCAAGTGTAGACACACACAAATATATATGCAGCCTAGACCAGGCATGAACACACACATTGAACCATTCAAAGCCAAAAAAAATGAAACAAAGGGTAACGGGATGAACAAGTGTTGATTGCCAGCAAAGAAAATTCATGAAGTCGAAGTTAAGCTTTTATCTTAAAAATTCAAAAATAACAAAGTTGTAGGAGAAAAGGCCGAAGCAAATACAGTAACACATATAAGATGAAAAAGTCAGAAATATCAACATCGTTCAAGCAAAAATCCGTAGCCGAGAAAAACAACGTGAAGAATTCAAACGAAATATACAAACATATATTTAGGGATTTTATCCGTATTTATTCCCACATCATCATCGGAAATTCAAGGGATTTGAGTTCAAGAAAAATACCAGAGCAATAAATCATTAAACTCGAATCAAAGTCGAGTATAATCAAAATCGAAAAGGGGATAAATCGCATACCAGTATCACTCGAACCCGACACAATAGAAGCCGCGTGAATTATCAAGGCCAGTGAAACGATTGACAAAGCCAATCAAGTGAAAGCTATTTCGATCGATCAATTTTCCAAGTGGAGCTTCAAGTAATCAAAACCCTAACTGGAACGAAGAAACAAAAGGGAGTGGCCATAAAAACTAAAGAAAAGAGGAAGATGTCTTTTATTTTCATGGGTCGACTATATTATATTCTAATTTGGGCTTAATTTTATAATTAGGGTTTTGTTTGTTTTTGTTTGTAATTTCCTTTTAAATTTGTGAAACCCTAGTTGTGTAACTAGTTATGAACTACGATGGTATAGTTCGAGAATTCGCAACTCAGTGGCTGAGTTGTGGCAGGGTTTTGAGCGTAGAGTTAGGTTAGTCATTAGCGGGTGTCGCAAGTTTACATGTGTAAGCGTCTGACTACTTAATTTCTAGTAGAAACCTTGGGGGCAACACGTAGGCAGGGTTTTGCCGAAGCTGGGTAAATTTATGTGTGATCTCTTCTGCATTATTTACTGTTATTGTTTTTATTTTCGCATTAATTTTTATTATTACTAGTATCACCCTATTCACTCCCCCTCTAGGGTGAAAATGATCCTACAAGTGGTATCAGAGTTAGGAACAAAAACCATTTTTTTAATTAAAAATTTGATTTTTTCTTTTTAAAAAAATTTGATTTTTTTAAATCGCTTTTTTTAATAATGCTTTTGCTGAGGGTCAGTCCATAGTTAGACCACCCATGTTCAATGGTGAATATGTTTATTGGAAAAATAGAAAGAATTTTTTTTGAAAACCATAGATGCGTGGAATATTGTTGAGACGGGATATATGACACCAACTGTAGTGGTAGATAATCAAGAAGTTGAAAAACTAATGGATCAATGGACATATCTTGAAAATAAACTACAATTTGCTAACGCTAAGGCTATGAATTCTATTATTTGTTCATTAGATCAAAATGAATCACTTGAAAATGAAATTCTGATTTTGAAAGAAAGTGAAAATACTAGGAGAGAAAATTCTATTAAAAAGTGCACTCTGTTATTGAATGAAAATGAATCTCTTAAAACATAAGTCCAATAATTGTCTACAACTTTAGGGAAATTTTCCAAAGGAGAAAAATCACTAAACATGCTATTAGGGAAACAAACTGTCAATACTGTTAGACAAGGACTTGGGTATACTCAATCTGAACGTGTTAGAAGCGAAATTAATAAAGTCAATTCCAAGTGAACGATATGTGGAAAAAGTCAACACAATCACAACAATTGCTGGTATAGACCCAAACACGTGAAAACCATTCCAATTTGGGTTCCCAAAGGCATGAATGTAAAATTCCTTAAAGTCAAACAAATCTAGGTGCCGAAAGGAAAAAATATAGATTGTATTGGGTCTACACAAACTTGTTTTTCAAAAAATTTTGTCACTAACAATCATGGACCTATAAAAACAAATAGGTCACAAAAATCTTCTCTCGTGTAGGTGTGGTGGCAGGCTAAGGAACAACAGTGTTACCTGGATTCTGGATGTTCCAGGCACACGACGGGCGACAAATCAAAGTTCCTTAGCCTAGTACAAAGGTGGCAGAGTCACAATGGGTAACAACTATAAATGAAATATTATCGGTAAAGGTAAAATAGGTAACGGTACATTTATCTTGAACGATATATTATATGTTGAAAATCTGCACCATAACCTAATTTAATTCAGCCAGTTATGTGATAAGGAAATAAATGTTGATTTTGATTCTGATTTGTGCAAAAATGTTGACCAATCATCTTTTCGTCCTTGAACTATTTCATATAGATTTGTTTGGACTAACGATGTTGCAAGTTTAGGTGATAAGAGATGTTGTTTTGTATTGGTTGATGATTACTCTAGATACATGTGGATATATTTGTTTATCTTACTGCTTCAAGACCTGACACTATGTTCACTAGTTGTTTATGTGCACGTTTTCAATCAAATCCATAAGGAATCACATTTTAAAAGCTGTAAAATGATTATAAGGTATTTGTTGCACACTTCACGGTTTGGTCTATGATATCTATCTAATGATAACTTTGAGTCAAAGGGGAATTCAGATGTAGATTACACTGGTAGCCCAGTTGATAGAAAAAGTACTAGTGGAACGTGTTTTATGTTGAGACATTTGTTAGTTGCATCACATTTTTCAAAGAAAATATCTGCATAATTTTCATTTCAACTGATTATTAATTGGCAAACATTTTAAAAAAAAACCCTTTCAGAAAATAGTTTTTGTTGACTTCATCTCATTTTAGGCATTTTAGAAATTCGATTTTATATTTGATCTTAAATGCCTATATAAATTAATCTGACTACCTACTGATTATCAAAAAGATAAACAGTGACTGAAAAAACCGATGAGTGTTGATATGAATCATACATTTTGACTTGAGACAGTATATATAGTAAATTTCTTTAAAAATTTAAACAAAATTTACAATAACTTTGATTGGTAAAAATTCCATGACCATCTCTATCATATTTCTAACGACCATCACTCATCAAAATCCAATATAGTATATCAAATTGTGGTATTTAAAATGGGAAATTATTCATTTTTTTAAAATTAATTAGCAATAAAATTATCCAAAGGATTTACTCTCATTTAAAAGTCCTCACGGTTATGCATGGGTGAATTACTTGGAATTTTTTGATTATGTGCTTTCATGCTCATTTAAAAGTCCTCACGGTTATGCATGTATGGAACACATATTAAAATTGATTATTAAATAGACGAGTTGATTCTAATCCCATTTAAAAGTCCTCACGGTTATGCGCAGTTAGAAAATACTTGAAATTCATTTTTTTTTTAAATTACGAACACTGCTAATCTCATTTAAAAGTCCTAATGGTTATGCATGGTTAGTAAGTATTCAAATTCCTGTCATAAATATACCACAAATAGATACAACTATATGGTTTTATATACCGTCATCACCCATATCTCTCTAAAGTGGAATATGCGCCTAATAGAGTATTTATGATTTTTGTTTGATTTTTTTATTGAAATTTAATATATATACTGGATTAGGTATTAATGTTTTATTAATGTCTATCATTTTAACTCTATTATTCTAACACTATTATTCTTTTGCTTATAACAAAAGGGGGAGAGAGAAGTTAAGATTTTGGCAAATAAATTCAAATGTTTTATTTTGCAAATTCTCATCTATTTGCATAGCATATTCTCATATAGGCTTATTGCAATTTATTTTATTTTATTTGCATATTTTTCATGCATATGTGAAGGAGGAGCTTTGTTGAAGGGGGAGCATTCAAGTAGGGGGAGCTATTAGAATTCATCAAGGTCAAATACATTTAACAGAGTCAAAATCTTAATATATGTTTATTATCATCAAAAGGGGGAGCCTATGATTTTTGTTTGATGATAATAAACATATATATATATATTCATTTAAATGTATTTGTTATTGTACTATTTTATTTTTCACAACATTAAATAAATATTTGTTGAATAAAATAAATAACACAGAATTCATATTCAAACAAATATTTTATTACAAATTCAAATAGTACAAATTTGATACATATATACATTTTCAATTACATTACAATTTCGATTACATCACAAATTTCAATTTACAATTTTTTCACCTCATTACATATTCACTCAACACTCTTATTTTTATCTTCAACTCTATTCTAGTTTGTATCCAGCATCTAAATTATCTGCAAAATAAACACTAACGCAGTAAAATTGAAAAAGAAATATTTTGCAGTTCAAAATGAAGTGTGTGTTTTAAAAATGTTATTTGCCTCAGTTATTTGGGTTGTTCGTCATCATTTTTCTTTTGAGTTCATATTACACGAACAGCTTGTAACATGCACAGCGTATTACTGTACTTGTCACAAGGCCGTGCACACCGATATACACTTGTTAAAACTGCATGGACAGGTGAGCACAAGGTCAAACCCATGCCAAGGCCGGATTCAACTCAGGTGCATGCAAAACAACATAAAACACTTCAAATATACACATGGTAAGTCCAGACTCAAGTCAAAATAGAACACATAAGACTTCATTCAAAAACAAATCCAAACAACATCATCGTCAATGAACCAAAGGAAACAACAAGTCCAGACTGCATATGTATAAAGAGCAACAAGCATGAACATGAACCAGTGCACATGTACACACAAGAGAGCAAACAAGTATGGCTTGAACAATACAAAACAGAGGTGAACACAGACCAAACTGCAACAACACAAGTGTGGCCGAGAAAAACAACGTGAATAATTCAAACGAAATATACGAACATATATTTAAGGTTTATATCCCTATTTATTCCCACATCATTATCGGCAAATTCAAGGGATTTGAGTTCAAGAAAAATACCAGAGCAATAAATCATTAAACTCGAATCAAAGTCCAGTATAATCAAAATCGAAAAGGGGATAAATCACATACCAGTATCACTCGAACTCGACATAATAGAAGCCGTGCGAATTATCAAGGCCGGTGAATCGGTTGACAAAGCCAATATAGTGAAAGCTATTTCGATCGATCAATTTTCCAAGTGGAGCTTCGATTAATCAAAACCCTAACTTTTTGAAGAGGAACGAAGAAACAAAAGGGAGCGGCCACAAAAACTAATGAAAAGAGGAAGATGCCTTTTATTTTCATGGGCCGACTCTATTATATTCTAATTTGGGCTTAATTTTATAATTAGGGTTTTGTTTGTTTTTGTTTTAGTTTGTAATTTCCTTTTAAATTTGTGAAACTCTAGCTGTGTAACTAGTTACAAACTACGATGGTGTAGTTCGAGAATTCACAACTCGGTGGCTGAGTTGTGGTAGGGTTTTGAGCATAGAGTTAGGTTAGTCATTAGCGGATGTCGTAAGTTTACGTGTGTAAGCGTCTGACTACTTAATTTCTAGTAGAAACCTTGGGACAACACGTAGAAAGGGTTTTGCCGAAGCTGGTTAAATTTGTGTGTGATCTCTTCTGCATTATTTATTGTTATTGTTTTTACTTCCGCATTAATTTTTATTATTACTAGTATCACCCTATTCACCCCCTCTAGGGTGAAAACGATCCTACACACATCATTTGATCTTTTGGAGCTGGAGACTAGTTGGGGATCTTTCTATCTATCTGCTTAGCTAGTTCAGTCATCTTTGCTATTTCAGTTATTTCTATTTCAGACTTTGTCATTTGCTTATGTATTAGTGAACTTTTATGTATTTGGGATTTCTGTTGTATTTGCTTTAGACTCTGATGTTGTAGTAGCTTCATGAACTACTATGTTTGTTTATTCCGCTACTTATTGTTGTAATATTCTGTGTCTGTGATTCTGTGATTATTTCTTATTTACCCAAAATTTATAAAACAATCTGTTGTTTTGAACAATTCAAGTTAGACATGTGTGGTTTATTGTCGATTTGAATGGTTCGAAATAGCGGGTCATTACACTTAGCTTAAGTTAAAATAGAGATAACCCTTTGAAAGCATTAATGGCTTCAATACAGTCAGAAGGGAAAATAGCAGCTGGGTTCGACTTTGTCGAAACCATTACTTTCGAAAGCACTTAAAACAAAAGGATCCCATTCGAAATCTAATACTTTAAACATAATACGACAACCTTCTTCAAAAGCTATTTATAATCTACTTTCGAAAACATACATTTCAATTAGGTCGAAAGCTCTAAGCAAAACAAAGAAAATACTTAACTTTTGAAAACCAAACAGGGTTTCGATCCCATCGGAAGCATTCCTTTCGACACCATGGCTTCCGCCTTTCCTCCAATCCACTACATACCATCTAAATGATACATTGTGTATTGGTTTCGACTAGGTGGGTTTCGGCTGGGTTAGTTTCGACTGAGTTGGGGCGGATGCAATGGAGTCAAAAGGTATTACTAAAGGAGGCGGAACCCTCTTTTCTGATAAAAGACTGAAATCATGCTCATTTTTAGTAATTGCTTTAACTAACCTGCCTATGGGTAACCTTTTAATTAGTTTCCTTAAAAATTTCGAATACTTTACAATATAACTGCCACATTTATCAGATCTAAATCAAAGGAAAAATTATCGTTTAAGCCCTTCCATTAAGCAAAACCAATATTGCAAATAAGTCCTTTTAAAATAATTTATTTTCCATAGCAAATCAATTAGAAAAAATCCCCAAAAATCATAGAAATTCAATTTCCTCATGTTATCTAACATATTAAAATTTCAGACCCAATTTCTTCCCGAAATAATCGAAATAAATTTTAAACCCAAATATATCATACTTTCCTTTAGAAATTCATAATAAATTTTCCATAGCTTGAAAAATTATGAAAATTTAAACCCATCTCTATAATCACGTTTTGCGTAACATATAAATTTTCCATGGCATTCTAAATTCAATAACAACCGATTTTGCCCTAAAACAGTGCAAATTCATATGTAAATGAATAATTTAAATCCAACATAATATAGCTCAAGCATATCATCATCCATAACATTATAAAAATGGGTTTAATCTTAAATCCGAAAATATATAAATATAAAACAAAATAGAGATGGAATGAATTATTATTCACCTTAGGTATGATAAGGAATTTGAGATTTGTTTTTGACTAATCCTTCCTAGCTTTAATTCTTAGCTTTAGATTGAATTTTCCACTTTTCCTCCTTGCTAATGGCCGACTCTATTGTAATTTTTGATTTGCATTTGTGGAAAATGAGAAATGAAACATGAATGGGCAATTACAAAGGTGTATAGCCGTGAGTACGAGAAGGTGCGACTATTTACTAATATGCCCATGTGTATATTAATTAGCTTACAAACCAAATTTAGCCCATTTTTTATTACTAAGGATGGCTCTATATGTTTTATCCAAATCTCAATCCCCTTATCATCATTATTCTATTTAATTTATCTAATTAAATTTCCTGAATAATATTGCCAAAAAATTCAGGGATGTTATAGACACACACACATATATGAAAAATAAAAATATACTAATCTAATAATAAATAAAGCAAGCAATAATATGATTAAAACTGAATAAGAAACAACAAAGGGTACAACATAATCCATTTACACAAAATCAAATAAATTAACGAGGATTCTAATTCAAAGCTAATATCCTACTAATAGTAAAGTATCAAATGTGTCGTTAGTAAGGGTTTCTAAGAAAGCTAAGTTTGATACATTACTATTTTTTCTATTATTCAACTTTGTCTTTTAAAAATCAATACTAGATATTTTTTTGAGGAACTCTTTAAAACTCAAACTTTTTAGTTAATTTATAGCTAGGATTTGAAATCCAATTAAAACAAAATAGACAAATACATATATCAAATTTTCCAGAGCAATATCAATATTATTAAACACTCGGTTTCTTTCAAACCAAATATTTCAACATGTTATTATATAAATAGTGTCAAGTAAAAAAATATTGTGACTATTATATTAAACCTGCAATCCCAAGTCAAATAAAATTGCTCAGGCTATCATTTCAGCCCATAACAATTTTCCTTAATCTAAAGATCATTCAGGTATGTATCATTTCAACCCATAGTGAAGGAACTTGCGGTATGATTACAGAATATTAAATAAACATACCAATATTCAATATATTATGGCATATGATCATAACAGGAAAAATATGATATGAAATAACATAATATAAACATAGGTGAAATTCTCAACTTGCATATACAAATCCATACAATTCCATTGTCATGAATTCACCAAAATATAAGTACGTTGTCAAGAGTGATTACTCACCTTTCTTTGGTTATAGAAGTGATTCAAAATGCAACACAACGACTACAACAGGCACGACAAATTACGGACAAGCTTGAGTGAGAGGAGAATCCAAATCCGACGCTTTGCAAAATAAAATAAATTCCATACGTAAACCAATAATTCACATAGAAAAAATAAAAAAATAAAAAAAAATATTTGTAAACATGTGAAGAGGGCTTGTTAGGGGTGCATAGGCTCGGTTTTAGGCTAGTTTTGTTTGGGTTTGGGATCGGCCATAGAGTTTTGACTAGGTTAGGCTAGGTTTTGGTGAAGGGGGGTTCGGCCTAGGGTTAGGGTTTTGGTTGTGGAGGGCTCGGCCTAGGGATTAGGTGATGGAGGAGGTGGTCACGGCCAAGGCAAGGCGAGGGGAAGGGGTTGAGGAAGTTCGACTATGGGGTTTTAGTTGGAGAAGGGGAGGTAGAGGCCGAAAATTGTAAAGAAGAAGAAGGGGAAAAGGAAAGAGGAGAAGTGGTTTTGGTTAGGGTTTGTGGTTAGAGGAAGAGGAGATGGTGTGGTGATGAGCATGGCCGAAATTTTTGGGGAAGGAGGAGGAAAAATTATAGAGGAAAGGAGGGAGAAAGTCTAGGGTTTTGAGGAGGAAGATGAAGAAGAAACTTACATTGTTTTTTTTCTATGGAGGCACAAATGAAAGTGAAGAGTCTAGCACAAACCCTAGGATATTATATAGGCTTCTCATCTAGCTAAAGGGTTTTCTAGCCCATTTGTACAAGCCCAAAGTCATAATGTAAATAAGATAAATGCTAAAGAAAAAAATAACTGCGTGTAATACGCCAAAAGTTGTAAGTTTTGAAAAGTAGAAACCAAAATTTTACATAACGAAAAACAAGGAAAATGTTAGAATTAAATTCATCTTCATAAAAAAAAGTGAAAGTTAAAAATTCAAAATTTATGGGCCCGTTTGGTTTCATTTTGTATTTTAAGTTTTGTGTTTTCAACTTGCATTAAGAAATAACAAGAAATAAGAGAAGAAGATTTATAATTCTTAGCCGTTGGGACGACCAACGGACAACGAAAGAGTTTGATTGTTCTCCGTGCTTTTATTATCTCTCGAAACACGAAAAACAAAATAAACTTATTTTCTATTTTATATGTTAATTTCATTTTTCAAAATTATTTGTTTTTCAACTATACATACAACTGACGCGTTTTTGTATAAACGAAAACACAAAACTAAAAACGACAAGCCAAACGGGGGCTAAAATTTTCACAGAAAGTCAAACTTTGACCAAAGTTGACAAATTTGAAATTTAAGAAAAGTCCTTGTTTTATTAAATTTGGAAGAACATTTCACATCAAAACTCAAAATTATACTTTAAAAATTCCCAATTTATCAATTTTAAAATAATTATATTCAAAATTTCAAATGAATTTTCATTTAAAATATTTCAAAATTTGCGGGTTGTTACATCAGAGCTCAAGGTTGAGCGAACACCTTGGCTTTGGTTAGATATGGCTCATTAGAGATAGGTTAAGTGATGTCCTAGAATGAGTCGAGAGTATTATACATATGAGAGCATATGCTATTGCAAAAATATAACTTTTAAATATCTCTCTCTTAGAAATTCTTTCTTTAAAACAATTCCTTCTTTGAAACAATATTTTTTTAACGATCTCATCTTATCCTAGCTTAGTATTTCCTTGCTTAGTAATCTTTCCTTGAAATAACTCTATCTTGAACTATTCTGAAGATGTTTTGCTATAAATTAAGGTAGCAAACTATGAGTACTCGTTTTGTAAGTGCTAGAGGAGGTAGAGGTCATGGTGGTAGATCTAATACCGTCACCAATAGTGGGACTCGAGCTCCAAGGAATGCTGCTTCTATAGCCGAACCTAGGGTGGATGTAGTGGAGGAAGTGGTGCAAGTCAACCCCCCATGAACTTTGCTTAACTCTGTCGATATTTTAAGAGGCTTGGTGGACATAGGTTCAGTGGGACTGAATCGATTGTGGAGGTTCAGACGTGGTTGAGGTTGTGTAGGATAATATTTGACCACTTGGAGTTTGGTGATTCTATGAAGCATCGCTTGGCTTCCCGTTATCTTTCTAATGTTGCTATGTATAGAGTTTTATCACTATGGATGCCCCGAAGAATGACTTCTCTTGGGCCCGTTTTAGGGAGGAATTCGAGAGGAAGTTTGTACCAGAGGCTGGAAAGACCTTGTTGTTTAGAAGCTTCTTGGATTTAATGCAAGATACTATGATTGCGGCATAGTATGAGAATAAGTTTAATGCACTTTCTCGTTTTGGGCCTGGTCACGCCTTTAAAGAAGAATGAGATATTTATAGCTGGTATGTCCCGAGTTTAAGCGGGACATGACTAATCACCTCATGAGTTCATTTGTTGATTTGGTGAATATGGGCTTATGGTTTGAGTGCTTGGCACCTAAACCTATTATTTCTGCAATGAAGCCTAATTCTTCAACAGCAGCTAAAGATAAGTAGCGGAAGTTTCAGGAGAAGAGGGCCAAGCTTGTTTGCCACAAGTGTGGAAAGATGGGTCTGTATGCTAATCAATGTTGGTCGGGTGGAGGGGGCAGATGGTTAATGCACCAGTAGCCCCAAAAGAGTGTTATGCTTGCCAGTAGCCAGGTCACTTTGTTAAGGATTGTCCTGTGCTCAAGAAGAAGAGCAGCCTAGGGTCTTTTCTATTACTTCTGCACCTTCCACTTCAGCAATAGCTAAGGGGAAGCAGGTTCTGGAAGGTATTCTATCTATTTTTGGCATTCCTATTCACGTTTTGTTTGATACTGGTTCTTATCATAGCTTTATCTCCAGTAACCTTGTTGATAAGCTTGGTCTGAAATCAGTTATGGTTCATATTCCCATTTGCACATCGAGCCCTGTAAGGGGCTCAACCAATCTTAGCATGTTCTATGAAGGAGTTTCGATTTCTTATTTTGATCAACTCCTTCCATGCGATATGTTCATTCTTGGTTATCTCGGTTTTGATGTTCTTTTGGGGATGGATTGGTTATCTCATAATCATGCCAACTTGGACTGTGAGAAACAGACCGTAGTGTTGAAGAAGGGGTTGAAGGATCTCATTATACCTTGTGAGGAGCCTAGTTCTCGTATGACTAGTTTCCTTTATTCTCTTAATGTGGCGAATAGAGTTTTGGGGTTGATTCCGATTTTTCAGGAATTTTCTGATGTATTTGAGGAGGTTGCTGGTTTACCTCCTCATCATGAAATTGAGTTTCATATTGATCTTGTACCTAATACTAAGCCTATTGTATTGGCTGTTCGTAGGTTATATCCGAAGGAGAAGTTGGAGTTAGCTAATCATATTAGTGATTTGCTATGGAATTGTCTAATCCGACCTAGCCGTTCGAATTTTGGGGCGGCTATCGTATTTTCCACTAAGGCGGACGGTTCTTTAAGACTTTGTGTTGATTATCGTGAGCTTAATAAACGGACTATTCGAAACAAGTATCCTTTGCTCAGAATCGATGACTTGTTTGATCGGCTTCATGGAGCTCTTATATTCTCTCAACTAGACCTAGCTACAGGTTTTCATCGGTTGAGGGTGGTAGGGGAAAGTATGCATGAAAAGGAGGATGGATTTGGTACAGGCTTGTGAAAGTATAGAGGGAAGAGAATGGTACGGATATGGAGTGGAGTTGGGCCCATGCGTTCTTGGGTTGCTTGGTTTGGGAGTGAGGTAGTTATATAAATTAGTTGAAGTAGTTTAGTTTATCAAGAAGTAAATCAGAGATTTAAGCTTTGAAAAAGTATAACTTCCTCGTACGAAATCTGATTAATTCGTAGATTTTTGCATTAGGTTCATATCAACATTTAGAATACGATATTATAACTTGTTGATAGTTTCAACGAGGTATAAATTAATGATAAAATATAATTGCGTTGGTTTAAATAATTAACATGGTTAAATTATATAGATTATTATAGACATCTATTTAGCAGAATAAATCTCCGTTCTGCTATTGTAAAAATTTGGACATTTATTTAAATATAGCAGTTAATTCCGATTTATGTGTTATTATTCAATTTATTGAATAGCAATAATGTTTTGTTATTTATTATTTGTTTGATTGTTTGAATCATGCTCGGCCAATTTATAAACAATTAATTTCTATATGCAGGGGTTAGGTAGAAGCAATTTTAGGCTAACACCTTGTGATTAATTTCACAATTTGACTATAAGATGCTTAGTGATAATATTGGTTTATTAAATTATTATAATTAGTTATAATAATTTAATATTTTAATTTTGAACCTCAATTTAATGAAGTTGTTTAGAAAGATGGTTTCCATAAAAGAAATAGAAATATTTTTGAAAATAAATACTTATAAAAGCGTTTTCCCATATTTCGATATAAAAGATATTTTGGGAATAAATGTTGGTTTAAATAGTTTGGATTAAAAATAATTTTAAAAAATATTATTTTGAGAAATTAAATGCCGGTGGTAACAACCCGGATTTTTTAGTAGTAATTAACTTAAGTTAATAATAGTAATTTAATTAAATAAATTAGAATTTGGAGATTTTGGATAAATTGGCTTTTGGAATTGCTTAAAAAAAGGATTAAAATTGTAAAAATAAGATAATTGAATTTAAATAGATTAAGGAATACACACACACAATATTTTTATAAGTGATGTGTTTATTATATATTAATGGCTTGATGGAAAAGTAATTTTAAATAGAAACTTTTATATATTTAAATTGAATTGAACTAATATTTGAAAGAAAAAGAAAGTAAAATATATCTATTCATTTACATATTTATATTTATAAGCCCAGAACCCAAACTTCTTCTTAACCCAACATCCGCATCCTTTGTCTCAAGATATTTCTAATCTAGACACTTCTTCTTCCCGATGTTCCTCTCTCTCTATAAATATTCCACCAATGATAATATATATTCCGTAAGAAAAATCATCCACTTACCAAACCCTTATCTCTTTCTTTTTCCTCTATGATTATGCATTGAAACACTATACCGTGCTTATGTTTGAATCTTTTATTGTGCAAATACATTGAATCAATAAAAAAAAGAAACGAGCTCGGCCCTGGAGCTGTTTTGCCCAAGCAAGCTCGACTGGTAGACCGGTCCTGGATGACCGATGGACCGGTCAGGGTCGGGTTATTCTCTTCAGCTGCGTTGGTGTGCGTTTGCTCGAGGGTGATGGGTGATGGGTGTATACGTTTTGTTTTCTCGTGTGTATGCCCGTATCCCTGTTCATGCATAAATATGCTTGTTACTGCCGTTGGAGTTTCGATTTACTATATGTACAAGTATGCTTTAAAGTCCAAGTGAATAGGTTGGTTCTGTTCTTTTGCGAACTTGTATTTTTAATGCTTTTAGGTTATTAGCTTCAATGTTTTGTTTTCACAAATACTTTTGTGTATTATGTCTATTGTTATATATTCTTAGTTATTACCTTTCCTTTTTTATATGTATATAATTCTATAGTGAGAAAACTCTGATAACTTATAAATTTAAAAATATATAAACCTGTATACTATATTTAAGGCCCAAACCAATATTCTTATTCCCAAGCCCAAATAACTCAAATCCAATCATAATTCCAGAACTCTCTTTCTTTTTCCTCTTCCTTGAATATTTGCGTATAGGCTTCATCATATTTTGATAACTTCCGTACAAGATTTTCGAGGATTCCCTACTTCAAAATTCAAGAACAAAACATATAAATTAAAATAAAATATGACGTTTCAATATGTTATTCTATACATTATCAGGTGTCAGTGGAGTGGAGCGATTTGAGTGCATAGCAGTAGTTGTGAGTTGCGTGCGTGGGTTGGAGGAAGAAGTAGAGGAAGAACAAGACACGTGTAAGGTGAGTCAACTATCTCACAAAATCTATGTCAATATCATAATTATTATTATAAACGACATGTTAAGTTATTGTTTGTTTGAATTCGTTTATCTGTGTAATGGGTTTGAATTGATCAAAGAAAAAGAAGAAGAAAATATATAATAATAAATAGGATAGGAAGGCTCGACCTAGAGCTAGCTGCTCCAGGCAAGCACTAATGGTGGAACTTCTCCTTACTTATGTACCTGTGTAGTGTGTGCACATATGATGAAGTATTTGCGTTCGTATCTCTGCCGTCTCAACAAACACACTTCATAACAAGGCTTATCCTCAAAGTCCATCAGCCACAGGATATCTTATCATCCAACGGCTCCTACTCTCCCAATATTTCCTCCTGGATTGCCATGCTGTCTAAATGGGCTGATAACAGTTAAAGCCCAATTCTCTATTTTATATAAAAAGACAGTTCGTGTATTGTTACATAAAAAAGAATCATTGTTACAAATTGTACAAGAAATAAAGATAAAGTTCATATTTTCTTTTACAATTCTGTTCTTAATTCAATTTCTAATATGGTATCAGAGCTGAAATCAAAGGCTTAACAGCCATTCAATCGATCTCTCAATTCTTACTTTTCTCCTCCCTGAAACTAACTGAATTCAAGAAACAAACATCTATCATCTTTTGGTGTTCTTTCTTTTTCTTTTTCCCATCAGATTTTGTTTCATCATTTGGGTTTTATCAAGTTTTCATTCAAGAAATCCAGTGCCATCCTAAAAGAACGAGTTCTTGGTTGCATCAAGAATTTCTTAAAAAGAAAACTAGAGTGTGGAAATCATTCATCCAGTACAAGCAAACTCTTCTCCTCTCAAGAAATCAAAAAATCGTCAGTGCCATCCTTAAACTTTAAAGAAAATCATCTTTAAAGTTGGTTGCATCTGACCTACACCATTACTGGTTGCTCATCATTTTTCTTGAAAAGAGAAGTCTCATACCTGCAGGCGTAAACCATTTCCACTGCTCCTTCTCACAACTTTCCTCATACACTTATCATGACTGACGACAGCAACTCTGAAGTTGGCAACGCAAGTAACCCTGCCCCTCCAGATCTGATAGCAGAAGCCAACAGCCTGATCAAGACTATAATCAGTCCTCAAAGCCAGTTGGTTACAGTTCAGCTAGATGAAGATAATTATCTCCTTTGGCGTGTGCAAGTTGAGACAGCCATAGAAGGATATGGTTTGGAGGGTCACATTCTTGGTACTTCTATCATTCCTCCCAAATTTGTCACTGATGCACAAAACAAGGTTATCAGCAACAATGAATACACAAAATATCATCGACAAGATAGATTGATAAGTTCTTGGCTCATGGCATCTATCACTCCCAAATTGCTACCTCAAGTAATAAGTTGCAAAACTGCTAATAAAATTTGGCTCACTACTGAAAGAGTATTCAACACACAATCAGGTGCAAAACTAATGCATTACAAAAGAGAACTTCAAAGCATTAGGAAACAAGAAGAGCCCATGAGAGATTATATAGCAAAAATTAAAAGACTATATAATCTCCTTGAAGCTGCAGGACGTAAAATACCTGAAGATGAACAAGTCTTGACTGTCTTAAATGGATTAAGTACAGATTATGAATCTGTCATAGCAGTTCTCACAACTCAGAGAACCATTCCTGATATGCAGTTTGTTGAGTCTACTCTACTTGCGCATGAGGCAAGAATTGATCACAAAAGATCAACTGATTCTGAAATATCAATAAACTACACTACAAAAAATAAGAATCTCAATCAAAATAAAAGTGATCAATACAATCAGAGAGGAGGCTCTGCCAATAGATCTAGAGGCAGGGGAAGATGGAATAATAATACAAGACCCAAGTGTCAAATTTGTGAAAGAATGGGCCACACTGCTGCAAAATGCTACTTCAGATTCAATCAAAATTACATGCCTGGACAGAATTCCAACAATCAAAGGAATAACAACAATGGCAGTGTTAATCTTGCTCAAACTCAAGGTGATTCTGATAATACCAAAAGCTGTCAGTTAAGTGAAGGCACCAAGCCAGATCAGGTCCAAGATGATGCATGGTACCCAGATACTGGTGCTACCAATCACATAACCAGCAGCTTGGAAAACCTTAATGCAGGCAACAGGGAGTATAAAGGTAATCAATTAATCTCTTTGGGTAATGGTGACTGTATAAACATTACACATATAGGAGATGCTCACATTAAAGGAAAAAGAATGATGTACCTAAATAATCTTCTAAGAGTACCCAAAATAAAAAAGAATCTCATTAGTGTGTCTCAATTTGCTAAAGACAACAATGTGTTTTTTGAATTCTATCCCAAATATTGCTTAATCAAAGATATGCTAACTAAAGAAATTATATTGCAGGGTGAAGCTGATAAAGGCTTATACAAGTTTAATTTTGTAAACTGTAAAAGGCCTGTAGTTAAAAATTCTTGTAATGCTACAATGTTGAGCAAAACTGATGATCAAATTAATAAATCAGTCATTGATGTTAAAGTGTGCAATAATTCTATGATATCTAAAAATAGCACTAACACATTTGAACTGTGGCATAACAAATTAGGACACCCTAATGAGAAGATAGTTAGGAAGATACTCTTAGAAAATAAAATTTCCTTTAATGAGTGTGCATCACCTTTTGTGTGTACTTATTGTCAACTTGGCAAAAGTCACAAACTACCATTTGCTAATTCTGAAACTGAGTATAAACAACCTCTTGATCTGATTGCCTCAGACTTATGGGGACCAGCACCCTATAACTCTGACTATGGGTACAAATACTATATCTCCTTTGTTGACTCTTACTCTAGACACACATGGATTTATTTTCTTAAAGCTAAGTCTGATACATATAATGCTGTTGTACAATTCATAACTATGGCTGAAAAACAAACAAATTGTCAGCTGAAAACTTTTCAGACTGATGGTGGTAGTGAATATAAACCACTTGATGAGTTCTTTAAAAGAAAAGGTATAATTCATAGAACCACTTGCCCATATACTTCTGAACAAAATGGGTTAGCAGAAAGAAAACACAGACACATTGTAGAGTCTGGCTTATCACTTCTTGCACATGCTTCAATACCACTTAAGTTTTGGCCTGAAGCATTTAGTACAGCTGTTTATCTAATTAACAGGCTTCCAACTAAAGTATTGAACAACATGAGTCCCATAGAAAAATTATTTAACACTAAGCCAGACTATAAAATGTTAAAAACCTTTGGTTGTTTGTGCTTCCCATGTCTTAGGCCTTACAACAGGAATAAATTAAATTTCAGATCAAAATCTTGTACATTTCTTGGATATTGTACAAATCAAAAAGGGTACAAGTGTCTGGATGAAAGTGGTAGAATTATCACTAGTAGACATGTGGTATTCAATGAATTTGTGTTTCCTTTTAGAAATTCAGATATAAAGACTAATGCAAAGGTCTATAATCCAAGTAAGTCCATTCCAGATTTACCTCTGTATACTGACATCCAAAAGGATGTTGATCACAATGCTAACAAGGATGCTTTAGATCCACAACTCACTATACCACCTAGGTCAGGTTGTGAACTTCAAAGCTCTCCAAATCAGCACAATTCTGCAGCAACATTCAGCAATCAAAGTCAGAATAAAGATCAAGACCTAGCTGAAGAAATTAGTAGTCATGGCAACAACATACAGCAAAGCAATCAAGCTGAATTACCATCTACAAGGAATCAACCAATTGTAGGTCATCCCATGATTACAAGAGCCAAAAGTGGCATCTTTAAGCCAAAAGCTTACACTATAACATTCTCTTCTGACAAAGAACCGGAAAACTTCATTCAAGCTGCTAGTAACAAAAATTGGAAAGAAGCCATGGATGAAGAGTTCAATGCTCTTGTTAAAAACAACACTTGGAATCTGGTCACACCTCCAGGTAATAAAAATATTATTAACTGTAAGTGGACTTACAGGTTAAAGAAAAATCCTGATGGCACAATAAACAAGCACAAGGCTAGGCTTGTTGCAAAGGGATACACACAGGAATATGGATTTGATTTTGGTGAAACTTTTTCACCTGTGGTAAAACCTTCTACCATCAGACTTGTTCTTACTATTGCTTTGTATAAAAATTGGCACTTGAGACAATTGGATGTGAATAATGCCTTTTTAAATGGTGTCCTGCAAGAAGACATCTATATGCAGCAGCCACAAGGTTACATACAAAATAATAATCTTGTATGTAAACTTAACAAGGCTATATATGGTCTCAAGCAAGCACCTAGAGTATGGTTTGATAAATTAAAAACCACTCTAACAAATAAGGGGTTTCAGTTCACAAAATCTGATAACTCACTTTTCATCAAAATCACAAATGAATCATCTATATATATACTGATATATGTAGATGATCTAATTATAACAGGTGACAACATTGATGAAATAAATGAGTTAGTTAAATATCTTCATAAACAATTTTCTATCAAAGATTTAGGTGAGCTAAACTACTTCTTAGGCATTGAGGTTTTAAGATTGTCCTCTGCAGATATATTTCTCAGTCAAAAGAAATATATCTTGGACATCTTAAACAAAACCAAAATGGACAATGCAAAATCACAACCAACACCTATGATCAGTAACCAAAGATACTCCAAAAGTCAAGCTGAACCTATTTTAAACACTAAGCAATATAGGAGTATCATTGGTGCACTGCAATATGTTACTATAACTAGGCCTGATATTGCCTTTAGTATTAACAAACTGTCTCAGTTCATGCAGAATCCTCTGGACAGTCATTGGAAAGGAATTTAAAGAGTCCTCGGATATCTTAAAGGCACTATCAATTTCAGTCTGCATATCAAAAGGGGCAATGATCTAAACCTAGTGGGTTACAGTGATGCAGACTGGGCTGGAGATCTAGATGATAGAAAATCTACTACTGGTTACTGCATATATCTCGGTGGCAACTTAATTTCATGGAGCTCAAAAAAATAGTCAACTATCTCTAAATCTAGCAGTGAAGCAGAATATAGAAGTGTAGCAAGTGCTACAGCCGAAATTATGTGGCTTCAATCAATGTTATCCGAACTAAGAATTGAAAATAACAGCAAAGCAACATTATGGTGTGATAATCAAAGCACAATCTACATGTCTGTTAACCCAATTCAACATTCTCGAACTAAACACATAGAAATCGACCTACATTTTGTTCGAGAACAAGTAGATAAGGGAAAATTGCAAGTTTGTCATGTTCCTACTTATTACCAGAAAGCAGACATCCTTACCAAAGCTTTATCAAGCTCGAGTTTTCTCAGGCTAAGAGAAGATTTAAAGGTCAAAGAAATCAAACCAGAGAAGATACAAGAGTCATAGCTGATTTCAGATATGACTTCCTCCAACTAGATCTTCCTCAAATATCTTTCATCCATGGCATCTCGAAGTTCAGCTTCAAAGAAAATTTAAGTTTCTTTTGCAGAATCGCCTTATCGCCATGATTTGAGGCTAACCCTAGTTTGAATTGAGGGGAAGTATTTGCGTTCGTATCTCTGCCGTCTCAACAAACACACTTCATAACAAGGCTTATCCTCAAAGTCCATCAGCCACAGGATATCTTATCATCCAACGGCTCCTACTCTCCCAATATTTCCTCCTGGATTGCCATGCTGTCTAAATGGGCTGATAACAGTTAAAGCCCAATTCTCTATTTTATATAAAAAGACAGTTCGTGTATTGTTACATAAAAAAGAATCATCGTTACAAATTGTACAAGAAATAAAGATAAAGTTCATATTTTCTTTTACAATTCTGTTCTTAATTCAATTTCTAATAGATATCATTGCGAATGTGTACAAATGTGTGTGTGTATAGCATTTGCGTACCATGCTAGTGCAATATAGCATCTTACTATGTTATACATCCCTTAGTTTCTGTCAAAATATCTTTCTTTTCTTGCTTACAAATTTTGAGCTCTGTCTTAGACTTCCTCCCTGCTTATATCACTAAATTGACCTCCTGTTCTTGTGAGTGATTGAGCACGAGTTTGTAAATGAGTTCATAGTCGTTGGTGTGTTGGTTCAGGGGGAAGAAGTGCATAAGTGTGTGTGTATGCATACGGAGGAGAGTGTGTGTGTTTATACGTGGTTATTTGTATGTCACTATTAGCGTGTGTCAGTGTGCATGTAGAATGTTAGTGCATGAGTTGGTGTAAAGGTATTTAAATTTTAAACTTGTGAGTGGGTGCGTGTCCAGTTTCATGCATTTGTAAGTGTATTGAGCTTTTGAGTGAGTGACAAGGCATATATATACGATGTGAGGGTTTCATATACTTCTGTTTATAGCATTCTCAGTTATTTATTTATATGCATTAGTCATGTCTACATGCATTATTTTGTACTTATACATACATACATATATACACACACACATGTTAAGTTCTGAAAAATGTTTCATTATTAGTTATTTAAATAAAAGATTGAAAAACTATTTAATTATTGTAAATAATAAATTTATAATAATTCAAATATATGTTAATCTTAAATATGTATTTTATTCATTTCTAAGTATTTATTTTATTATATAGAATTACAAGTTGCCAATGATTTATTATTAATAGTTGATTTGCTTATTTATATTCATTTACTTGAATTATATTTTTATATTAGTTTTGAGTTGCTGATTTCTTATCTTCTCTATTCTGATATTAATGACATGAGTGATTCACCGTTGATATGGATTTGATTGATGATTTTAATATGATACGGTGATGACATCCTTACTATTTGATTATTGTTATTTATTCTGTGCGATGAGAAATTAGAATAAACGGTTTAGTGATACCGTCTAGTATGAGACTTTCGGTAACACTTTTTCAGTTATTCTTTGGTCTCATTATATAGAATATAGAAGGGTGAGTGTGATATATGAGCACCGAATAAATGGACTAGTAACACGCGCGGTGGTATGTGACACCGTTGTGTTATTTATTCAGTTATTCTTCTACTCGTGGATGACACTCTGTTGTGTGTGAATCGCTGCGGTGAGTATTTATGGAGGCTACCTGTTAGCCACATAGATTTTGTACATTATATATCTATCTACCTTAGACCGACTCCCTTTATGTTTTGGGAGTGAACCAGATTAGCCAATATTCATCATGGCATCCTGATCGAGGGGTCACAGCCCAGATCCAAGACACCATTGTTGTTTTTGATATTCGATGTGCATCACGAGATTAGTAGTTGGTTGCCCCTTGTGTCGCATAGGCAGCAGTCAGTTACCATATAGGCACATGTCGGTAGTCGTGGCCGAAGAGGCTATGCCTTGTCGAGCCTATGGTGGATCATTGTCACGATACCGAGAGGAAAGAGGTAATGGTAACCAATGACTGTAGGAGTCGTGTCATATGGACCACGTGTGACTCCTAGAGCAAGAAGACGTGTTGTCAGTCTCCCATATGATTTCGGTATAAGTGGATGTATGTGGCTAGTAGATAGACATATATTATATAGTGATGAGATTATACATGAGACTTTGTCCAAAGTATAGTCAACCCCGTATCCTTTTTAGGCAGACGACCTATCCTTTACAGGCAGACAGCTACTTATTATTGATTATATTTGGATGTTGTTATGAGCTGGCTCAAATCTTTTTTATTGATTTCAGTGATTTGATATGATATTTTATAATATGAGATTGAGAGAGATAGTAGGCATTGTTTCATTAATGCCCGACTTCACTTGAGGATGTCTCATTACTGGTTGTTTTGGATTTGATGACAATTTCTATATATGTATGATTCACCCATTGGTATTGATTCTATGTTCATATGATTAAATGTATTTGTTTATGGGCGATGACATCTTTAAAATCGGTATTGACAATTTCATATAGATTTGAGTTATTTGGGTAATGTGATACTATGACGACTATTTATGGTTATATATATATATCTTATTATTCAATGATTATATATCGTGCTTTCATTATTATTATGTATCCTTGATTAGACGTAGTTTAACCCACGTATTATTTTGTAATACTCGGGTCAGTTCGAGACTTTTTAGGTATAGTGACGACTTGACGAGCATTGTTTTAATAAGTTTAGAGGAGACATACTAAAATGTTCTATGATATTTAAATGACATTTATTCACTGTATACTTAGCCACTAAGTTGTGTATATATTAATTGTATATCACTACATCGAGATAGCTGATATTTGAGTTGTATTATATTCTTTTATCACTATTATATATATATATATTATGTTATCGCTGCAATTGACTCTATGTTCTTTGTGATGTACTATACATTATGCATTGTTCTATCCTGGAGGCACACATGTTTATTGTTTTTACCGACACTGTGTATGTACTGATGAGTTTTATATTTGATGTTTTAATACGTACCAGTGTTAATCCAAGTGGATATTCACATGTGTGTCCCACACAGCCTCATTCTCTGTATTATCTGACAATATTACTCTAATACTCTTGGATAATGTGGGTATAGACGTGCGGCGTTACACCAGTGGTTTTGAAATTGATTTCGAAAATATTTTTGGAAGAATAATCATAATATGATTGAAAGTATTTGTGAGATATTATTATTGTGAAATATGAATTTGTTAGCGAAAGTATATTCATATTTATTGATTTAGATTTTTGGGTATTATCCATTCAATGGGATCCGTCGTCAGTTGGTGTCTATAATTTTTCTGCTTTCATGCAGAAATTGGCAATTGCCATGATTATATACCCAAAAGGGGTATTGTCCTAATGGACATTTATTATTTTAGTGGGCAATTTGCCTTTCGCGGCATTCACCTTGAGTGGTATTTCCCAATCTATTTTGATAACTTTTATATATGTATTTTGATAGAAAATATTTGGGAAATTGGTTTATACAAATGATAGGTTTTGATTTAAACTCGAACGTATGATTTGTTATAAAAAATATATATTATTTTTTCAAAAGGATTTGAAATGAAACCAAGAATTTAGTTCGAAGAGATTATTTTTGAATAAGTATTTTCAAAAGAGATTATTTTTGAAACAATAAAGGTAATTAGATTTTGAAAACCTAAATCTAAGAATACAGGCCTAAGTGGGTAATTTTTGGGAGTTACATTCATATATTATATATATATTGCATCATATGCTCCTTTTGAGTCCTATTTGTGAATAAGAGAACTACGTTGGCTTGATCCTGTATCTAATTGGTTACCCAATTAGATAGGGGTACGTAGATAATCACAAGTGATAGTGATGCAGCCCCAATAATAATATATCTTTTTCCTGTATTTATTGTTTGCAATTTATAGTGTGCTGATGTCTTTCTTGCTTACCATTTTATTCCACATTGACATGTTTATTGAGTTCGTAGGAATGGATATTGTTGTCTCTCACATTAGAGTTGTGCAGCGGTAGATTTATTGTATTTGAGTTTTCTTTATAGTAACTGATAAGTTGTATTATTAAAATTATGTCCTTAACATTTAGTGTTGTTGTATATTTATCAAATAATATTGTGTATTAAATTGGTAGTTGTCATTTGTTAGCTTTAAATCGGATGGGTTTTTGGCGATTTTGGCTGGTTCTAAAATCTGGATCGTCGTATAATCCTAGCAAATACATTGGTTCCTAAATTAAACAAAAGAGACGATAATGGATCACCCTGTCTAAGTCCATGTTTTGATTGAAATTTATTTCCTATTATACCATTAACCATAATACTTGAATTACTAGTATTAAATAAAGACATAATCTATCCCACCCATCTAGCACTAAAATCCCTGGCCATTAATAGATCCTTTAGAAAACCTTAATCAATTGAATCAAAAGCTTTAGTAAAATCAAGTTTTAAGAACGCGCAAGTGATATTATTTTTACAACAATATTAATAAATTCTTGAACTACAACTACTCCATCTATGATATTTCTACCCTTAATAAATGCTATTTGGGTATTCTATTAAATAATTTATTTTAATATTTAATCTATAGCTAAAACCTTAAAAACGGTTTTAAATGAACAGTTTAATAATGAATTAGGTCTGAAGTCTTTCAATTGATTAGCACCTACTCTTTTATGCAGTAAGATTACATTTGTGAAATTAAACTTGCCTATTGTAATGAACCATCACAAAATTCATTGAACATTTTTATTATACTTTCTTTTAAAACAATCCAAATATTTTCATAAACTAAAATAGGAAATCCATCCGGACCCAGAGATTTATTATTAGCAATATCCTTTATAACCTTCAAAATCTCTTCTTCCTTTAATGGAACATTTTCATTTTTAGATTTTTTTTCAGTTTTATGAAAGCTATTCATCTTCCTGTATTTCGGAAATTTTATAAAACTTCAAGTCATAAGAGCAATTTTCTCATCATTATCATCATTTGAATCTGAATCTTGATCGTCGATTCTTGCACCGAATGCAATTGGTTTCTTTTTGGTCGTCTTACTTTCATTTCTACCCTGCAACCATGCTTCATAAGACATTAGATTACCAATTAATTCTTCAATTTTTAATATACTGATATTATTGGCTTCCTCTATTACTAATGTCTTTTGATTCCATTCAAATGAGGGTGAATTAAGGATTTTTCTAACTGTATCATCTTTATAGAAAATTTTCCCTAATGATACCAATGAATAAACTATATCTGAAAATCTAGAATATATGTCAAATATACACTCGTTTGGTTTCTTTTTAAAAAGTTGAAACTAACTGATCAACACTGAAATCTTAGTTTTTTACTAGTACCTTCATGTGCGACTTGCAATGTTCTCCAAATTTCATAGACAAACTTATAAACAGAAACTCAACTAAATTTATTTTTATCTAAGGAGCAAAATAAAATATTCAAGGCCTTTGAGTTATTAAGTGCTTGTGTCTTTTAGTCTGGTGTTCATTGTGAATATTCAGTTTGGGATTCAGTATATTCACTTTATGTAATATTCCAAATATCCAAACCATTGGATTGAACTTTTCATCCTACATGATCAGTAAGCATAATTACTACCATTAAGTAGTGGAGGTATAGTAGTTGATTGTCCTTCTACAAAAGTATTAAAAGGTATACTACCAGCATTACTGGCAATTTATAATTTTCAAAAATCAAATAACGAGTTTTTGAAAACCTAAGGCTCCGATACCAAATGTTACTAGCCATTTATAGTCTGAACGGATCTTAAGGCTACTTTAACACTAGAGAGGGGGAGAATAGTAATTTATAACTTATATAGAACTATTCTAAATTATTTTAAGATTTAAATTCAAACACAGATAATTAACACGGATATATATTAATAGATGGTCATAGATATATAAATGCAATTAAAATAAAGTAAATGTAAGAGAGATGACACCGGGAGTTTTATACTGATTCGGATTAACCAATCCTACGTCCAGTCTTTCACAGTATATGTACAGATTTCCTTTCAAACACCTACTTAATCAGGCAGCAAGCAAATAAGAATACAATCTTGATTTCCAAGCAACAAGATGCACCCTCTTGACTTTTTGAGCTCAGGGTAGACCCGCTTGATTAAACCGAGCAACAAGCACACCAACTTTGTTTGAACAGGCAACAAACACAACCATTAGGTTTGAATGGGCAACAAGCACACCCAGTTGATTTGAACGGGCAACAAGCATATCCATGCAAATAAGTAGTATAGAGTTGTTGATTCCTAATACAAATAGTTGTAGTTTGGATATAGAATATCCTATAGCCCTTTGATACCACTTTGATCTTTGAATTGATGAGAGAATGCTTGCAAATCAGTGAGTAGATTATAGAGAATGAATGTAGTAAAGTAGAGATTGAATTTTAGTTAATTTGAAGAGCATAGAAAGTGGATTTCGTGAAATATGTAATAGGAATTTGAAGCAAGAAGAATGGAGAGAAAGTAGTTATTAAAATTCATTTTTCATTCTCCTTTCTATAATGTTTGAAGGGACATGTCTATCTGGAAGAGATGGAGCCAAAAATCACAACTATTCAAAATTTAAAAAACCATCTCTTTAACGGTACATATGTCGGCATACATGGGTAGGATATGTCGACATACCCTTGTGTATTTTGAAAAACAAAAATTCTTTTAAAGTGCTTTAAAATTTTGGATATTTATAAAATCATTTAAACATACTTTTTAAATACTTTTAACATATAGAACTTTTTATATTATATTTGTAAAAATATATTTTGAAAATGAAATAAATATTTTGATAGTAAAACAAATATTTTGATAAGAAAAGAAAAGCGTTTCTATTCAAGGACTTTAACAAATTAATCTAATGTCTATTAACTATAATATATAGTCCTGAACTCTTCATGTCTTTGTCTTTAAACTCATGAGTCTTCAATTATCTTGATAATCTTTGAATCTTGATCTCTAATCTCTTTACTGATCAATCTTCAGACTCGATTATCTTTTACTTGTATAAACCTGTGTAATATCCTGCAAAATGTTCTATATAACTTGGAAAAACATTAGTACCTATATTTATATGTTGTTGTCATCAAAATAAATATCCTGTGCGGAAAAATGGCGATAACAGCTTTCTCGTTCCCGCATCCGTCTTTCTTAATCTAGCATCCATCTTTCTCAATCTCGCCTTCTTTCTGTTCTAATTTTCCCAATTCTGATTCTTTTATTGATTGCGTTCCTTCATCTAATCGTTCCTACGCTCAAGTGGTTAAGGAATCTAAGTTTTCTACCCCTTAACTTTTCTCTCGGAAACCTATATCTAAGAATTGGGTCAATTCCAAAAAAGGGAGAAAAATATATTTTCGGTGTGGGGATTACTCTCATTTGGCTGAGGATTATCGCGATCCTGTTAGATGTTTTGGGTGCGGTTTCTTTGGTCATAAAAAGATCGAATGTTCGATGAAATTTAGTTCTATTTCTGGCAGGTGTAGTAATCTCTCTATTTATGATCATGGTTTTCTTTTGTTTTAAAATGTATGAAACTTAAGAGAATATTATTAGATCACTTGTGGATACAGAGGAAGGAAGAAATTGAATTCTTGAAGGAATTGTTCAAACAATTTGATGTGATCAATGCAGTTAATATTGGTAAAAATTACAGAATTTTTTTTGGTGATCCTGAGGATTATTTTGGAAAATATGCTTCTTCTTTCGATGGTGATGAATCGGCCATTGATATGTTGCCAGTTTCTAATGGGTATATTGGAGTTTCAAACATTTTTGAAGGTGTTAAGGAAGTTTCATATATTTCTATTGTAGTTCAAAGGGAGGAATTTAATTTTTCCGATCCATTGTTATTAGACCCTGCTGTTTTGCATTGTAGATTGGATCCTCATTCTCTGGAAACCAATGTACGGTATATGATCATGGATATGCAGTCTATCCAAAGGGAGATCACGGTTCTACATTTCATCTTCGTAAGTTGAACAAAGATTTTGTTTATGTTCATCGCAAAAATTCCAGAGCTAAATCATGTGATGTAGCAAGTTTTGAATTAGCCATTGCTAACCGATTTGACTTTCTTAAGTCATTGGAGGATTCAGGAAAGAAATCTGAATTGTTGGAAGGAGCAAATGAGAATACCCAATGTAATGATGTCAGTATTATTGTTGGTCCTTCATCTGTTAAACCTTTGGTATATGAGGACAGAGTTATGAATATGGTTCATGAGTGCAATGTATCTTCTGACTGTTCGATTGAGGATATTGAGGGTAGAGATGTTAACAGGGTGGATGATGAAGGAGATTCTGAAAGTTATAATAAAGAAAGAATTAATCAGATCATTGTTTCTCATGTCTCTGATGATAGGACATCTGACAGTTTGAAAGAAGATAATGTTCTTTGTGAAACTAGTGAATTATGTGATGATGTGCATAAGGATATTGATTCTTTAGGAGATGGTATGCACAAGGTTAACCGTATTGACTATCTTAAGGTATATGTAGAAAGAGTTGTGAATATGGTTCATGAGTGCAATGTATCTTCTGACTGTTCAATTGAAGATATTGAGGGTAGATATGTTAACAAGGTGGCTGATGAAGGAGTTTCTGAAAGTTATAGTAAAGAAAGCTTTAATTAGATCATTGTTTATCATGTTTCTGATGATAGGAATGTTTCATCTGACATGCACAAGGTTAATGATATTTCAAATAATTTGATTATTAATGGTGTGGTTGGGGAACTAGATGGAACGGCGATGAATAGGTTAACAACATGTAGTCTTCAGTTGGATGGCGATGTTATGCACAAGGACATTCTATTGGATGGGGATATAAATTGTGTTAATGATGTTGATAAAGAAGGAGTAAGGGTTGTAATGGTGGGCAAAGAGATTCAATCTATTGTAGTGGAGAGTTGTAATATTTGTCTCACGTCTAAGGAATTATTGCATGTAGTGGTTGGAAATGATATGAATTCTGGTGTTTCTGTGAATGATGATTATAAAGAAAAGGATGTTATTCAGGGCACATCAAATTTTTCTACAGTATTCGATAATGGGTGTAATACTATTAATAGAGCTTCACATTTGTCTTCATCGACAAAAGAGAGGCAGGTGTAGGAAATCAGTTGCTATCAATGGTGTTGTTCGTCGTAGTGCCAGGGTCCGTAGCAGTCATTCTTTAGTTATGGGTGAGTCACCTGATTCTAGTGCTATGAGTGGCACTACGAATTCAAGCCCATGTATGGCTTTTGTTTTAGGTAGTACATATTCTTCCTATGCTCTAGGCAGTTTATCATCCAGTGAGTTATGTCGGTTAGCTAGGGATACCGCTTTTGTTTTTACTAATGATGAATTAGATACTGCTTACATTAGGAGTAGGGAAATAGAGAGGGTTAGATCATCTGGTTTATGAGGATTATTAGCTGGAATATTAGGGGCCTTCATGATTTAAATAAATGCGATAAAATTAGAGCATTTTTTAAAGATTATTTTATTGATATCACTCTTTTCTAGGAAACGAAAATAGATTGTCCTAATCTTCGATTTTATAGAAGATTAGGTGGTTATCATTTTAGACATTAGGCTTGTTTACCTTCAATTGGAGCTTCTGGGGGTTTACTTATAGGGTGGCTGTGATAATTCTTTTAAACTTCTTCAAACTATTTCTAAGCAACACTCTTTGCATATTATTCTCAATAACCTTAGAGATAACTCTTTATAAAATATATCTAACGTTTATGGATCAAACTCGAAAATTGGTCGTCGAGTTCTATGGAGCAAATGACTAGAATTCAGATCATTCGCCCTAGATCTTGGATTATGGGTGGTGATTTCAATGTTATGCATTTTTTAGGAGAATGATCACCCCGGGAAGGTGATTTCTCTTCTATGGAAGAATTTGATCTATTTATTACCAGTAGTAATTTGATAGAAATGCCATTAACTAATAGAGAATTCATTTGGAGTAATACTAGGGTATCCCCTTCAAAGGCTCTTTTAGATAGATTTTTCATAAGTGATGAAATTGAAGATAAATTTCCTATTTGTAGAGTCACTGGTTTACCATATACGTATTCTGACCATTGCCCTATCATCCTCACGTGTGATCATCATAAAATTGTTAATAAAAATTTTAAATTTGAAAAAAGGTGGTTATTAGAATCTAACTTCTCTAATCTAATTATAAATAAATGGATATCAGTGAATTTTTATAATATCAGAAATACATATAATTTAGCAAAAATTTTATTTTAAAACTAAGAGGTCTAAGGAATTTTCTTAAAAATTGGAATGAGAATGTATTTGGCAGTATTAAAATTAAAAAAGATAATTTACTTTCTGAAATGCTTAAAATTAATAAGATAGAAGAAAATAGACAATTAAATCTTGGAGAGCGTAATGTACTCACTAATTTAAAAGAAGAACTTAATTCAATTTTAGAAAAAGAAGAGATTATGTGGAAATAGAGATCTAGTATCCAATGGATTAATGAAGGCGATAATAATACAATTTTTTTTCATAAATGGCTAATGGTAGAAAATGTAGTGACACAATAAATTCTATTTTTGTGAATAATATGGAAGTGGTTGATTAAAGGGATCTTAATAAGGATTTTACCGATAACTATAGGAATACTTTGGCAATAAAAACAAGAATAGAATAAACGTTAGATGGAATGAACTATATCCTATTGAGTTTAGAATTAATCTTAACGACATTGATAATCCTTTTTATGAAGAGGAGATCTTGAAGGCTATTAACGATATGCCTAGTGATAAAGCCCCGGGTCCCGATGGTTTTCCTATTTTATTTTACAAACTATTTTGGAATGTATTAAAATTTGATTTAATTGACATGTTTAACGAATTTTATAATGGGAAACTACAATTAGGAAGATTTAATTTTGCAAATGTCATTTTATTACATAAAAAAATTAGTGCTAATAATTTGAAAGATTTTAGACCAATTTCTTTAATTAATTGTTTTGTTAAAATTATTTCGAAAGTTTTAGCTAATAGACTTAGTATAAGAATGAATGATTTAATCGATTGTTCATGAACCGCTTTCATTAAGGGTAGAAATATCAGGGATGGACTGGCTATTGTTAAAGAGGACATTAATCACCGTTGTAAGAATAACATTACATGTGCGCTTATAAAACTTGACTTTGCGAAAGCTTTTGACTCAATTGATCGGGATTTTCTAATTGATATGTTACTGGCTAGAGGTTTTAGTCATAAATGGATTGGTTGGATTATGATATTGCTTAAAACTGGTAATTCTGGTATAATGGCTAACGGGATTTTAGGGAATAAAATACAGTCTAAATGTGGCTTATGATAGGGTGATCCTTTATCGCCTCTCTTGTTTAATTTAGCTTTCGTTGTTTTCACTATGATAATTAAAAAAGCTATTGGTAATGGATTTTTATTGTGCGTTGGTAGCGAAATTTCACGTAATGGACTCTCTATTCTTCAATTTGCGAACGATACCTTATTATTTACTTCTCATTTGCCTAATCACGTCACTACTCTTAAATTTATTTTATACAGCTTTGAACTTCTTTCAGGTTTAAAAATTAATTTTAATAAAAGATCAGTTTTAGTTTTAAATGACATTGATAAGGTTGAGGGCTTAGTAGCTAATACGTTAAATTGTAAAACCATGAATTTTCCTATTGATTATCTTGGTTTTTTATTAGACCAACTAAGATTAAACATGATGACCAGCTAATTATAATAGATAAAATTAAAAATAGAATTTCCAATTATAATGGGAGGTTTTTATCGAGAGCAGGTAGATTAGTTCTCATCAATTCTATTTTATCTGCACTTCCGATTTATTGGATGTCTATGCATCCTTTTCCAGAATGGTTGATCAATAAAATTGATAAAATAAGAAAGGACTTTTTATGGAGTGGTGATAATCATAACAGTAGTCTAAAGTGTTTAGTTAACTGGGAAACCGTTTGTAAATCGAAAAAGGAGGGAGGACTAGGTGTTATTAATTTACGTAACATGAATTTGTCTTTATTAGGGAAGTGGTTGCGGAAATTTAAGGATATAAATGATAATTCTATTTGGAAAGAAATCGTATCTAAACATTATTATAATGGTAGTAATAATTTATACCAAATTACACCTTCGGTTAACAGTAAATTGTCTAATTTTTGGAAATCAATTTTAAAAAGTCATGATATTTATATCCTTGGTACCAATATGATTGTTCATTTTCAGGAAATAATACTACTTTTTAGCATAATCGTTGGTTATTAGTCATTCCTCTTAGGGTCGAATTTAAAGAATTTTTCAAAATTTGTAGCTTGAAAAACGCTTTAATTAAAGATGTTTTTTCTCCGATAATGATTCCCCTTTGAACTTTAGTTTTAATAAGTTCTTAGAAGGTACAACTCTTAGAAAATTTTATTTATTATGTGCAAGATTGAACTTATATAATATTGATAACGAAAATGATATTATTAACTGGAAATGGGATAAGAGTAAGAAATTCTTCTAATTCATTATATAAATTTCTTAATTTCTCGGGCATTACTAATAACACTTTTAATCTTATTTGGAAAGTAAATTCACCACCAAAAGCTAAGATTCATATGGGGTTAATTATACATGGGAAGCTAAATACCATTGAACTTTTAAAAAGAAAGAATTTGCCTGTGTAACTTGTATTTTGAAAATATTAATCAATATATTACGATTGTACGGATACTTGCTACAATCTTAATAATACTCTTAAAATATTTAACTTTATTCTTACAACTAAAGTTACTGATTTTTATTTTTTACTAGAATAACTTAAGATGTAAGTTTAAAAAGAGAAATAGATTTTTACTAGATACTTTATTCACCATAATATGTTGGTATATTTGGTTTGAGAGAAACCATAGTCTATTTAATAATAAAAATAGTTATATTAATAGATTGGTAATATCAGTAGCATCATTTTGTTTCAATTGGATCTAAAATCCAAAATATAGATTGGCTAAAAATAATCATTTTAACGAATATCTCAATAAGGTTAGGAAAAGCATTGAATTATTTAAACATAAAAATAATATTTTTAATATGAATAACTATAGCGTTAGCATTTATTCGAATTCGAATGAAAA
The DNA here is from genome assembly GCA_030737815.1 of Allium fistulosum. NCBI lineage: Eukaryota > Viridiplantae > Streptophyta > Magnoliopsida > Asparagales > Amaryllidaceae > Allium > Allium fistulosum. The sequence goes on from CM060904.1 coordinate 1,139,223,519, forward strand.
TTTTACGGATCATCATAATGTTCTTTTGATCAAAGGAGCTTAATGTTAATATCTATGCCTCTTGATTTCGTGATCACTATCTCATAACATATATGTAAGTTAAGATGTTGCATAATGAGTTTGACCCTTTCATTAGTCTAACTCTTATTATAGTTTCTTTGTTATCTTATAGTTTTAACTCTAGTTTTATTTAGATATATATGTGTGTATTATTCTTATATTTTTGTTTAGTTCCATCTACAGGTATAGGTTTAGGCTATAAATGGTGCTAGAATGCTATCCGCAGGGTTTCAGGGTTGCTGTTACTAGGATTACCGGATGTTGTTCGTAGGATTGTGTTAGGAGAGATTTCTTATTTTAGTTCTGGATCATCTGTAGCGACCCAAAATTCAACCTTCGAAAATCGACACCCGTACTTCACTTGTACTCAAGATGCCGCTGATTCAAACGCCGAATCTGGCTCACCGGAGCTTATAACACCATTAAGTATAACAACACAGCGGAATAAAGAAATAGATGATATCATATACAACTCCAATGAATACAATATCCATAATGATATACAACAATGATATCAATATGATACAACAATATCAGAGATAAACAGTGATACCGCGGAAATAACAGAAGTGATAACTCCAGATGATCTGTCAGAGAATGACTCCAACAACTCCAATATCAAGCTCGAACCACAATGTCAGTCATGATCTCCAAAACTGAACTAGCTCCAATGACAACTGAACCTGATTATCTGAAAAACCCAACTCTAGACTGCTCGTGTGAAAAATTATGAGCACCTAGAGTTTAGGAAAGGAACAATAAACTCCGAGTCAGTCGTGGGACTGGTGTGAGTAACAAAAACAGTTTATCTTTAAAACAAACACAAAATAACTTTAAAAATTGAAACCCGCAATGCTTTTGGAAAATGAAACTACCATAAGACCTCCCACCACACACACAATGCAATCGCAGACTTGGAGGAGATTGCCTTATGATAGTCAAACATGCTTACTACGTAAACAAACTCCATTTGAAATTATCACTATTGCATAGTGTACAAAATCATTTCGAAAATACAATATTAATCTTAGCCAGCATAGGTACCATTATATTATGCCTACTATAGCTGCTATGTTAAATAGCAGGTTCTACAACTAATACCGTACAAGGTTCGTATTGGAAGATGGATTTCCAACAAATGGTCAGGCTAAGGAACTTCCTACTGCCACATGGGTACGCCTCTGGCTGGACGTCCCGAGAACCAACCTGGCTCTCTGCCAACACAAGGCCGGGTTACCTCTGTAACTAGGTAACTCACGAATATGCCATTCCCCGGTCCTTTGGGACCTTTATCCGAGGCCTCGGTAACCAACATCACACATAATAAATAAAGTGTGTCCACATGAGTAAGTATCTGGGCTCCATACCATGATACCACCCTTTTCCAGAAGGAAATGACATACCCTAAAGGGCGCGACCCTCATAACCTTGCCGCATCATTCCTGTTTCGACCATTTCCGATCTGTGAGGTCCGATGAGGTCTCGTCCACAAAGCTACGCTTTTTTCACAAAGCCACGCTTTGATCAACAAATGATCAATAAATGATCATCACACAGCAACACTCAGCATGCCACACTACCAAATTGGGAGTATATCACTGACAAATTTCAACTACATAACCTCTGAGCTCGTACGTCTCAGAGAAGGGTGTTAAGCTAAGAGAATAAATTCTCCACCACCAAACAGAAATGTATTTGAAAGAAATCAGCTTTATATCTCAAAATGCAATGTCAGACATGTAACCATACAAGTTTGTTTCGGGTTCGAATAGAACCGAAGGCACTTCCGAAGAAGCCCTTGCAATCCGGGTATTCACAATCCCGATCGGACTTCCCATCACTTAGGAAATCTCTATACCGGTGCGACCCAGTGCAGAGACAATCAATAAGTTATCTTATCGTTCTCGCAAATACCCGGTCTTCATCACCGGTCTTCAAATGCCATCCATATACGACGTATCATTATTCAGAATGGGCTATATGACACAAAGGTCCTCTCCCAGTTAAACCGAATAATGCACGCGATATTTAAAAACATATGGATAATGGGTTTCAATTAAGTCAACTGATTATCCAAAACTTTCTTTCAAATGGTTTAACAAATTACCATTTTCAAATCTTCAAAAAGATTCATTTAACAACTTTCAACGGTTTAAAATATTTCCACACTTTAATCTTTTAAACAAAAGATTCATTCACAGATTTCCCAAATTAATTTCCATTTCAATTGGATTAAAAACAAAGATTTAACTTATAGCTTTCAAAACAATTCCATTTCGACCTTTCCAATTTCAAAACAAAGTTCAACAATCTTTCACAAAGATTTATTCATAACTTGGGAAATATTTTCATTTCAAACTTGAAATTTCTTTAACACAAATTGGAAATTCATTCCTTATATGTAAGCTTTTATCATTTGAAACAATTAGTTTTCGTCTCAGAAAATCTGGTTTATTTATACAAGTTAAAATCCATTCACGTATAGAACTTGGATTTAAATTTAAATTTCAAAAACCATACTTTTTAAATGGTTAAAAACCCATATAAACGCATTTATAACTTGTATAATCTTTTTGACCATAATTTCCAAATCATTGAATTCAATTTCAAATATTGAATTCACATTTAAATCAAATTATTTAAATTTCAAATTTTATTAAGTTATCTAAAATAACTTTTATTTTTGAAAACTCATTTTCAAAAGCGTTTAATTCCAATTCCAAAACTACTTTGGATTCAAGAATTCAATCTTTAAAATTGTCAAAATCTACGACTTAACTGATTTCCACGTGAAATCCATATTTGTGTGTGTATGGTGTAGTCCAGGGATTTCACACAGTAGTTCAACATCATTCAATCATCACAGATTAGAATACAGAAATATGGTTGATAAGCGGTATAACTATAACGCTTATCTTTTATTCACAGATCGCAGATATATAAATCATAGATAATAATTTACATTCATACCAGATAAATAACTACAGTACAAATCACACACAAATCAGAATATATCACAAAGCATTACAAATCAGAATATCAAACAATTCAATCATTCCGTTAAGTCCAAACATTCAATAATTTCATTGCACGATGCGACTCGTTTTTCTAGCATGAGTGGCCTATCTACACAGGATGGTCCGTTCATCGTGTATAGGAATAAGACTCATACTGCATAGATTAACAATTCTCACTTGCCCCGGTCAATGCTCAGAATCTGATTAGTCAACACGTCGACTTCCTTTGGATTTCGGGCGTTGGTCACACGAGCCTATTTTTCAAAATAAAACATGCCTGACCATATTGAATGCCAAAATTTCTTTTTTAGCATCACTCATCAATCGCCACAATTCAAGTCTGGTAAGAATACTTCTACTTCTCCGTAAGCTGGATCATCTAAAGCTCAGGCTTCACTAACCATCCCTGCTAGGTTGATTCATTCTGTTACATTAGAATCAGAAGGCTCGATGGTCCTAGTTGTACCAGTAGAGAATCAGCCTCCTCTTTTGAATGAGCTCTTGGGTCTAAGAATGCTGAATGATCCGTCGAAATAAGTGCCCATGATTCTAACGGTCGAAATGTCGGATACACAATTTGCAATCGGTAAATGTGGTTAGACGATGCTATCCCACCTTTCAATCTCTTTCTCTGAATGGTTCCTCAAGAACTTGGGCTAGTTCCATTCCAAATTCATCTGAACGGATATAATCTTCTAAGCTCTCTCTATGCCCTTTTCATGAATCGGTTCAATCGATCTCCAACCTTTAGCAAATTTACTTACTACTCTACTTCAAGAAGAGATGGGATTCTCCTTCTTTCATGATTGTTGAAGCCTAGTGCTAGTGCAAGGTCATCGAAAAGCTTCACAACAAATACTCGTATTTTATGAATGAGTATTTCTACGTACAATGCCCGTATGGCTTCAACCGATTCCGGCTTTCCCGAAGTAGGTTTACTTTCCTCTTTCCCTTTCATACTTGGATTTCTTTAACTCAAGTTATCAACTTGATGTTTGTTTCCTTTTAGGCATTCGGGTTCGAGATGATCATGAGGAGGACAAAAATGTGTCTCATAGGCCTTTGAGAAGTTAGGTTCCGGCAACACGCCATTGCATTCTTGCCGATGAATGAAAACTTACGGCGATGCGGTTTGCTGAGCTCTGGTAGATTTTCTATCATGGAGTCACCTATACCTAGTGGCTCTAGAACTTGTACACGTTCTTCCATCCCTACTAGCAGCTCCAGCGAGAATCTTCCTCAGGATGTTGTAGGTCCATCTGGGGTGATGCACTTAAATGACCTGCTGAAAGAGAGTTTAAAGAGGACATTGACGCTGATGTCCTTAGTAACATGGATGAAGATGTTAGGATGTCCTTGATTCTTGAAGAATATGAAGGGGCAGAGGGAGAGAGGGAAAATAGCTTATGGTTGAAGAGGAAGGAGAGGGTGCTGGTGATAACGATATCGACTATCACGCTATTGAAGAAGAAGAGGGTGAATTGTCTAACGAGACACTCTACATGAGTCCTGATCTTCCTAGATTTCCTGATCATGAGCATAATGCCATAAAAACTTCCAAAACGGCCAGTGACCAAACTGTATTGCCCTTGATTGTGATTTTAGCTCGATCGTGCCCCTTTGGCGACATTGTCGTTGGTTTAAGGGATATTAGCGAGGTCAACTTTTCTATTCAAGACATTCTGGATGAAATGGGCTATGGTTTCTGCTTCTCTCCAGGAATAAGTGCAAATGAAGGTGGAGAAACGGCATATTTACACCTAAGCAAACACGGTCGGTAGAGTATTTAGGTGTCATCGACACTATAACTTCACTAGGATCACAATCACACATACTTGCATTGAATCTCGTCCTGAAGTTCCAACACCAACACCGTTTTCTTTCTTGTTTTAGGTTCCATGTGTTGTGGCTATTACGGATGCTCTCTTGCAATGCCAGTGCATACAAAGGCTAGTCTCTTGATCCTAATCCGCTTCGTCGCTACGAAACTTATGAGGAGAGGTAAAGAAGGGAGAATCGCGAAGTTGATGAAGATCGCAAAGCTGAAAAAGAAAAAGACAGGGAGAGAGATGATGTGCACACAATGTGCATATTTTTACTTCCATATTTAATCTACTTTTATTTAATAAATGAGCGTATTTGGATGTTTTTACATGTTTAAAACCAAATTTCAAAATTCTTTCAAGTCATCATCCATACATCAATTTGGGGGTAGAATAGTAATTTTGTGCATATATTAATTTTGAGAATATTTATTTGCACATTTTTATTTTTATTTTTGGAAATTGGATGAATGATGGAAGAGGGTTCATGAAAATATGCATGCACAAGAGTTAGAAGGCAAATGAAGATGGAAATAAATCAATTCATGCAACATAGAGGACCCCACCTACCCACTTACCATGATATTCAATTAGGAGCTGATGCACATGCTAGTGGAGATTAAAAGCACATGCACATTTAATGAAAGATTAATTACATGCTAATGATAATTTGGTGACCATACTTCCTTAAGGCCACTTTGGGTAGTCCCCTAAAATATGCATAAGGTTTTTAAGCATGTATAAATACCCCTTATGTTTCATGTAATGAAGCTCTTAGCACCACCTTCTCTTTAGTTTAGTGGTAGCCACAGATGTAACATAAACTTGCTTTCTTTTTAATGGCTTCTTAACCTTTTCTTCATGTAATTTATTTATATGCAATTTCAATTCATACACTTTTAATTCATGTTCTTTTCTTGTTTAGTTCTTCTTATGTTAGTAGTTTAGATCTCTTTCTTTTATGCAAGTAGATTAACTTTTAGTTTGTTTCACTTAGCTCTCATTTTCCTCTTGTTTATGTTGCAATGTACATTTGTTGAAATGATAACAAATATGAGAAGCTAAATCCCTTTAATTGAGGGGTAATGAAGCTCTCTTAATCATGTAGATTCAACATATTTGTTAATTCATGATCTCTTTTTGTGCTTAATGGAATTTTTGGATGTGGTAATTTTTATTTGTTTAACTTTGAATTTGATAGCCTATGTTGTTGACACCAAATAGGCTATGCTTAAACAAACATAAACACAAATTACCTCTTCATCTACATATGATGTTGGTAATGAAGTGGATTTTAGAATCAAAATTTGATGGTCTATATTACTAATCAATAGTAAATAGATCATGCTTAGAATAGTTTTATTTTTAATTTCATTATCATTTTCATGAGAGTTGATAAGTGGTTTAGATGGTGTGTTAAAGTTTGATGGTTTATGTTGGGCTAATTAATAGCACAAATAGACCATACTTATGATAAACACATCAACTAAATTCACAAATGACCAAAAAGAGAGATCATAATTTCATTATGTTGGTATATGTGATCATGAGAAGGGAATTGCCTTTAAATTGCCTTCTACTCTCAAATTTCTGTTCACTTTTGCTTGTAGTTAGTCTTTACATTTTTAAGCTTAAAAAGGTTCAAACTCTTGGTTAATTTGATTGAGTAGGATAAAAAATCAATTCAATTCCCTGCGTATCGACCCGTACTCTCCACGTACTAAAATTGTACGCCGTGCCCTTGCGGTTATTTTTATTACAATTTTTCGGCGGTTTTCTAATTCGATAGAAAAATCGTCGATTCAATAAGAGAGAAGGAGAGAAAGAACAGAGTGGTTGTGACTGAGCTGTCCCGCAATGATGCCAAACACCCAAGAGAATCCAACAAGCATCGTGGGCCTTCTTCTGCCGATGTTCTGCTACACACATGCTCAAACTTCTTCCGTTAAACAGGTTACAACCCCCCAATCCCTTATTGTTGCTATTCCCCCTCACTCCAAAGGCATTTCTACTACAAAGTTTACTCTTTCGACTGGTCCCCCATGCCTACAAGCTGCATTCCCTCACCTCTTCTTACATGATGTCAAGTTCGATTAGGACATCTCAAACACCCTTAGAGAGGCGGTGAAGCAAGATTATGTAGTGTCCAAAAGCATGTCGAAGTGGGGTTTAAATGAAAGAAACTATGTGCAACCCTCTCTAATGTGAATAAGGTCAACTACGCTATTTGCTCCTTCGAGCCTGAAAAGGCTAACTTTGAGCAAATGATTAAGAGTCGAGAGGACGACCTGTTTAAGGTCACAATAGAGAGGGACTAGGCACTTGAACAAAAAACCTACGTTGACGAATAGATCGAAGAGATGAAGCATGCCCAAGTCAATGCTGAGATCATCTTTAGAGACCAACTAAGAGCTTCCATTGCTGAAAGCACAAAGTTCAAGAAGTAGGCGGACAAGAAGGCCCAGGGTCTTACACAAAAAGATGAGATCATTCAGGGCTGGGATCAAATTATCTCAGAACAAGCTGTTGAACTTGCTAGGCTCCATGAGGAGAATCACAAGCTCGTTGAAGGGAAGAAGAAACTCGTAGATGAAATGGACATAGAATTTCTCTCTATTGGAAGGGCCCTTCTAGCTGAAGAGGCGGTTGATGCGTCTATTGCTACTGCTGCCAAAGCTATCAATGGCTTAAGATCTTCAAGTCAATATGAAGTGTCCACTTCAGAATCTAAAGAGCCGACGGTGATTATTCCAACATCTAGAGGGGTTAGCTCTGAAACCGCTCGTGTGATTCTGATTTCTACGGCGACTTCTATTCATGAGCCCTACATTCCCCCTTCTGTGGGCTAAATCGAGGAGCACATAATGGAGGAATGGGAATTTGAAGTTAATGTCCGGGAAAGAAGTCCAGGCTCAAATATTTCTCTTATCTCTTCGATGTTCAAGAAGCTTCAATTCTCTTTAGAGTCTATTTCTAAACTTTACTATTTCGTCTATCAACTTGTAGGTCAACCGCATCTGCCTACTCCGCCTCCGGCTACACTGAGCTCAGGAACTATATCCATCTTTACTATGTCTACCACTAGCTCTATGGGGCATACCATAATTGCTTATACTTCTAGCTTAAGCCCATGACCTGATTATGAAAAGATAGCCACCCTGGAGAACTTGGAGAACATTTCAGCTTCCCAAGAGGAAGATGTAACGATAATCAGTGCCTCGGACATGGCTGATCATGAGACTATGGCTGCAAGAATGAGAGTGGATATGGGAAAATAAAAGTGAAGCCAAAGCCTGGCATCACATAGCCCGCTCCCTCCAAGCCGGTAGGCTCGAGACACATGATTCCTGCATTTAAGATCAGGTCACCAAAGCATACTGCTGACCCTACCCGCAAATTTGAGGAGCTCTGTTCTACTGCCGGCGAAGAGTCCACTCATTCTTAAGGCAAAACTTTCCCTAACAGGGTAATTAAGGATGAAAAGAAAAGGCATAAGAGCCATCCCTCCGGTGGTAAAAGTAGCAAAAAGTGAAAGAAATGAAAAGTGCTTAAGGGCGATAAGTGCGACAGTCTGCCTTTTGTGTTGGTCATGCCTGAGTCTATATTATGTCCTTTTGTTTTGGACATGCCGAGCTTGTGCAGGTATGACCCCCATTGTTTGATTGTATATAAAATGATTGGTAATGAAGATTAACTTTGTTCTATAATCTCTCTTCTATTTACTTGTAATCATTTTATATACTGGGCCTGTTTGTGTACAAATGCCTACTCTGCAATTTATCCTATATTATATCCTCTCCGTCTCTGTGCGATATGCTTGTTTACCGCAACTCTATGCATGTAAATACTATTCCTGCTATTGCTTTAATTATATCATGTTACTTAGGCCTATTTATAACTGCCAAAATACTCCATTTGGAAAAATAGAACTGTTGCTTAGCCGACTCTATGGCTAGTCCCGCTCGGGCTCGATCGAGTTCTTTACGACTAAGTATTTATGTGTATGCCCCTGTTCATAAGGCTGATTATTCTAAGTGCTAGAGTTCAATAGTTCCAGCTCTTGGTTCTCTAGGAATATTCCTGCCTATCCTCATCCAAGCATGTCCTTCTTGGTTGGTAGTGTTGTTACAGAAGTCCTGCTTGCATGATAGTTCCTATCTCCAGGAACTAGCGACCTTACCACTCAATTCTAAGCGTTATGTCTCTAATGTTTGCAGTCTCCAAGTTGCAGCTGAATTCTTCCAAGTTGACATTCTCATCCAATATCATTGTAGATGTATGTATCGTAAAGATGCATTTTCGTTATCTTTCGTCATAACAAATTCTTCCAAGTTCGTCGTTGTAAAACCCATCGTGCCTTAGCTTCAATCTACGAAAGCTAGCATCCCAGTAGTTATATTCCAACGATTTCTACCAACAATTATATTCCAGGAATCATTCCAAGTTGGCCATTCATAGGCTAGGGTCGAGCTATTTGGTCAACCTAAGAACAATTTCATTTTTCTGTTGTTGCCTATCCTCGGGCAACATCATGTTCTTGATGGTTGAAGCGTCCAATTAAGTGCTAGTTTCTATCTTTGGAAGTTGGCACATCGATGACTTGTATCCAAAGATTCTTTCTCGACACTACCTATCTTTGGATGGTGGTGCATTTTCGTATGCTGAGATCGAATTATCTGATCAATCCCTGAATGAATTATCAAACCTTCTTGTGGTCACCTATCTCTGGGCAATGATGAATTCCTGAAAGTTGGTTGAAATGGAAATATGCCCATCGTCGTCAATCTCTGGACGACGACGAATTTTTGAGGGTTAATGGTTTTTCCCCTGACGTTGCCTATCTTTGGGCTATGTTGAATATCAATGGATTGGAGCTGATTTTCACCCTTGAATTGATGGTTTGGACCTTCCCGACATTGCCTATTTTCGGGCAACGTCTGTTCTCAAAATGTTAGGGTATATTTTCACCGTCGACCTAGCAGTTTGGACCTTCCCAGCATTGCCTATCTCCGAGCAACATCAGTTCTTAGATGGTTAAGGTCGATTTTCACCGTTAACCCGGTGGTTTGGACCTTCCCGACATTGCCTATCTTCGGACAACTTTGGTTCTTAGAAGGTTAGGGCTGATTTTCTCCATCGACCTGGCAGTTTGGACCTTCCCAGCATTGCCTATCTCCGGGCAACGTAGGTTCTCAAAAGTTCAAGGTCGATTTTCACCGTCGACCCGGTTGTTTGGACCTTCCCTACATCACCTATCTCAGGGCAACATCGGTTCTCAGAAGATTAGAGTTAATTTTCAACGTCAACCTGGCGATTCGGACCTTCCCGGAGTTGCTATCTCTAGATAAAGTCGGTTCTTAGAGGATTATGCTCGATTTTCACTATCGACCCGGCAGTTTGGACCTTTTCGGCATCGCCTATCTCCAAGCAACGTCGGTTCTTAGAAGGTTATGCTGCTAATCATGCAGCATCGGAGTTTTGCTTACAAGAACACGGTTTCATTGGTTCAAGAAGCTAACTTTTTTTGTGAATGGAATGAGTGGTAAGTCCAGCCTATTTACAGTGCCCTTAGCTTCCATAGGTGGCTTATTTGCAAAAACAAATGAAGAGAAACTAAATGTAGTAGTGCTATAGAAGATTTCTCTTCCATGCACGGGGGATGAGGATTTGATTACTAGCTTGAATATTCCATCTTCAAGCTTCTAGTCGATCGCGTAGGGTCCTTCCCAGTTGGGGATAAGCGCTCCCGTACTTGGGAGAACTCATTTTAGAACAAGATCCCCTACTTCAAAATTACGGTTGTGAACCATGACGTTGAAGTGCCATGATACTCTCTTATGGTGAGCAGCAACCCTTAATTCCACCTCTTCCCTTTTCTCATTAACCGAATCGAGAAAATCAAGTAGGTGCTCCTCGTTCACCTTTGGGTCGAAATGCCTTTTACGATGAGATGGGACTTCTAGTTCTATCAGGATCATCACTTCTGATCCATACGCCAAATTCAATGGCGAGTGTCCAATCACTGATTTGTGTGTTGTCCTGTAAGCCCATAGTTCTAGTGAAATCTTATCAACCCAATTTCCTTTAGGTTTATTCAACCGCTTTTTCGGTGTAGATTTGATGATTTAGTCCACTACTTCCACTTACCCATTTTCCTACGGGTGTGCTACTATAGAAAAGCTTTTCTCAATTCTATAATATTTGTAGGAGTCCTTGAACTCTATGCTCTCAAACTGAGTCCCATTTTCCATGATGATCCTCTATGGTACTTCGAACCTGAAAATAATATTCTTTGTTACAAAGTTGATTACCTTTTTCATTTTAATCGTGGCAAGCAATTCCACTTCCGCCCATTTTGTGAAGTAATCCACTATAATGATTGAATGTTTGACTCCTGCCTTCACCATCGGTAGTACACCAATGATGTTGATTCCCCATATCGCAAAGGCCATGGACTGACCTTTGTGTAAGTTCCATTGCTTGGGCTCTTAGAATCTTTGAGAATCTCTGGCATCGATCACATTGTTTGGAGTAGTCAACAACATCCCAATTATTGCCAGACAGAAATACCCATAGTGAAGGATCTTCTTCGTCGGGGTTTACCCCCTTATGTGGTCGCCATAGCTGCGCTTATGGATTTCCATAAGGATCTTCCTAGCCTCATCCTTGACTACACATAGAAGTAAGGGAGTTGAGAACTCTCTCTTGTATAGTACTCCATCTTTCATCATGAACCGCGGCACTTTTCGAAGAAGTTTCTTCTGTTCATTCCTATCTCTTAGGAGAGTTCCATTGATCAAGTAACCTTTGACCGAAGTCATCCATGACTCCTCCTTTTCTACAGCCTCTAGAATCCAGTCGACATCCATTTGGTCGATACTAGGAGCCATCAAAATTTCTAGAAGGACTAAGACCATTAACTGTGCTTCCTTAGAGCTAGCCAACTTAGCTAGTGAATCAGCCTTCATGTTTTCCTCTCCGGGGACGTGCGTTATTGTATAATGTTCTATGTGCTTAAGCAATTCCAGAGCTTTTGACAAGTAAGGGGCTAGTCTCGCACCCTTGGCTGGTATTTCTTCCTGATTTGGCAAACCACTAGTTAGGAATCGCTAAATATGTGTAGCATCTTTGTCCCCAGTTCCTTTGCTATTTTCAACCCTACTATCAATGCTTCGTACTCAGCTTTTTTATTAGTAGCGGGAAATTCCAAATTTAGTGCATATAAAATAGATCATCCTTCTGGAGTTTCAAACACTACTCCTACCCCAAGCTAAATTCATTTGAAGCACCGTGACAAATAACTTCTAATGAGAAGTTGTAATCATGACGTCCTCCACCTCTTCCTCACCATCACACGCGATAAATTCAGTGATGAAGTCTACCAACGTCCGTTTGTTTATTGCTCTCCTTAGATGGTAAGTGATGTCATACTAACTAACCTCGATATTCCATTTTAGTAACCTCCCCGAGGTCTAAGGGTCGACATAACACCTGTTTCAAAGGTTGGTCTGTCAGCATTTTGATCAAATGAGCTTGAAAATACGGTCGTAACTTCCTTGATGCAATCAACAAGCAGTAGGCGAGTTTCTCCATCTTCGTGTAGTTCTTTTCAACTTTAGTGAACCACTTGCCGATGAAGTACACCAGTCTCTGAATCCTTGCCTCCTCATGCACTATTGTTGCACTTAGTGCATAAGCAAACACTGCTAGATAGACGAATAAATCCTTCCTGTCCGATGGTTTGAAAAAGATCGGTGGCATTTTCATGTTCCTTAATATCTCCTCGAAGGCAGTCTGACAATCTTGATTCTATTCAAATTTTGTTTTACCTTTCTTAAGGGCGTCAAAGAAAGTTATGCACGTATCCGTCGCTGTAATGACCCGGAATTTTACCTCTTTGTATTTGTGAATATTTGACAAATTTTAAATATTCAATTGATGGTTTCTAATGGTCAAATAACCTTATTTTAGTTAATAATAATAGAAACTAATTTTGGAATTTTCTTTACAATAATAGTTCGATGAAAAATGGAAAATGTGACCGAAAATTGTTATTCCAATTTTCGACCTTTTATCGAACGGAAGTTGTCACAACATTGTTGCACACATACGTACACTTTTGATAACATTTCATATTTGTTAATAAAGAGATTCATTAACTTTATTACCATTTTAAAACTTAAAGTACTAGTTAAATAAAGTAGGTAAGGATTAGTAAAAGAGAAGACTTTTCCTTTCTTATCTTAAGTGCTAAAGTACTTGGATTTAAGTGCTTTTTTGTGATTTGATGGAAAGTACACTTGTTTACGTGGCATGGAAGGGTTTTGATGATATTAGTATAATTTTGCTTAAGGGTAAGTGGTGTAATTTGTCATGTTTTCCATGTTTATAAAAGTGCACTTCCATTTCACAAATTCATTTTACTTTCTTCTTGTCACTTCTTTTCCATGTCTTTCTTCTTCATTTTCTTTCCATTAAAATCTCTAAAACCTTATCAAAACACTTAGTTCCTCCTTAAAAAAAATTAAACAAGCCTAGAAGAATATAGCTAATACTCTCTATATCTTAAAGATCCAAAATTTAGTGCACAGCCCCCCAAAATCCCCTAGGTCATGAGCATTTGTTAAGGGGGAGGGGTCTTTGGATCTGAGTAAGGGTAGAGTAGGGGAGGATTTTCCAAGGGTAAAGCAAGAAATGTGGCGGCTTTGTGTTTGGTTTGAATTAAACTAAGATTTATCATTTTAAAATCGGGTTTAAAATTGAAAAAATATTGTAATAATCTAATGCTAGCTTATAGTGTTGTATGTATGTAGTTGTGATGTGCATATATTGTTGGTTATTATTGTTTGTTGTATGATTCCCGCTTGAAAGTGGGTGGCATAAATAATCCATTATTTAGCAGGGGAAAAAAGCCAAGAAAAGGAAGTTGAAGTGTCTTTGTAGTGAATAGGTCGCTATAGAAGCAGTTCGAAGAATATAAATTTTGTATAGGGATCCTTAAGGGTTCCTTGCCTTGATGACTTTTATTTACATATATTACTGGTTATGTAAATGTTTGTGTATATGGAAAGTGAATGTTGCTTAGTTATAGTTAACCTACTTGTTATTGGTTTTATTGCGACATTGAAATCTTGTGCTTGCTTTTAAGCGATTTACCACTTGTTTTCTAAAGTGTTTTGAATTGGTTTCTAAACGACTTTTGTTTTTCAAATATTTATGCAAAGGCAATAAAGTGGTCTAAAATATTAAAAGAAATGTGATTTAAAAGTTATTTGTTTTACGAAAATGAAGCTTAAAAGTTACGATCCGTATAGCGATAGTCGCTATGGATACAGTTTGGAAATTTATGATTTTCATAAAGCAAGAAGAATTGTCTATTAGATATTTTGAAAAATCTTTTCAAGTATGTTATAATTTTTTAAAATGAAGTTTGAAGTTTTAAATATATTTTAAAGAATTTATTTAGTCATTTAAACAAGAGGTTTGAATTTCACTCCTTTATTTCAAAGTCAAGTTTTGTTAAAAGCGACCATCTTTAAGGGGATGTTTTAAATACAGGTTTCAAACAATGTTTTAAAGAGTTTTAAAAGTAATTTTAAAGAGGAAAGAAGCATGGATTTCAACACAATTGTTGTAATAAATGTTTATGACAAAAGAAAAGAGATTATGGACTATAACATATTTGTTATAGTGAATGGTTTAGTAAAATTAGAAAGGAAGTTAATTTATAACACTTTGTTATTATTAAACAAGTGTTTGCTTTTATAAAGGAAAAGATGTTGCCTTTTTAATCAAACTTTGGTTTAAATAAGTGGCTTTCGAAAAAAAAATTTAGGAACACGTATATTTGAACTCTCAGGTCTTATTTTAATTTCTAGACTTCGAGGTAGGAAACTTGTTTCTATTTTGAAAGTTAGAAGTGTTGTCAAGTCAAGGTTAGAGGGTAATAATACCCCAACTTGAATGGTTTCATTTTTAACCGATGAAAAGTGGTTGTTTGAAATCGAAGACTAGTAATAAGTTTATGGAGTTGATTTTTCGATTGTTTTAAAAAAGAATTTGTTTTATGCAAGGGATTTCTTTGTTGGTGCCATTAAGTAACATAAAACAAATATGATAAGTAGCTAAAATGTTGAAACATTTGTGGAAAGTAAGTCATCTTGTATTTAACACTAAAAGCTGATGAGTAGACTTTTCTCTATCTGTGAGATCTAGAATCATAGTATTTTAATTAAGGTAAGGCTAGGAGCAACCAGTGTCATGACTTACCTAGCTTCGATTCTAGGTGAGGGATAGAGAAGTCGAAATGTCGAAAACGCAATAAGAATAAGAGGGTTAATTTCGATAAATAGGTCATGGTTAATTAGGTATATGGAAGATACTTCATCTTATGCTTGACACTAAATTTTGAGGTATGGAAGCCCATTTCTATTAGTGTGAATTACAAATGTTGTTGAGTCAAGGTTTGAGATGTAATAATACCCCAACTTGAACAACTTCATTGTTAATCGAGGGATAGCACAGGGTTGAAATTGAAAAGGGGTGATAAGTATATGATGTTCGATTTTCCATATGCAAACTATATACTTACACTAGATAGTGTTTGTCCACTCTCGACAATTTGACCTATTTTGACTTAGGAAGTATATGAAAGCTTTGCGATTTCATATGGTTTGAGATTCCATTAAGATAACTAACTCATTGTGGTGAAACATCTCTCGCTTTAAGGGTATATTAGAGATCCCCTTGGGACTCTAATATAGTCTGCTTACTTCTGAAAGAACAAGGATTAAGTTGATCGGAAAATATCGATTCTTGGTTTGGAGAGACCAGGATCAGATATGCATGAGTTATCCAAAACCACTTTGCATTGGCACAAGCGTTCGAATTGGAGACATCTTAAAGATGATGGAAATCGAAGATGAAGTTCTGTGAAGTGCAAGGGCTACTTGCTACTAATCCTAAGGATGTAGTAGAAGTAGTGCCTTCGGTATGTTCATATCCCGAACAACTTGTATGGACGAATGCTGGCATTGCATTGTTGCCTAGAAGTGGGATTGCTATATGAAAGGTAATCGTTGCCTTAAGCCTCACACCCGGTAATGGCTAAAACAGGGGATATGCTTTAGTGCTATATGGTTCGCTACTATAAGGGTATGGTCACTACCCGATCTAGATCAATATTTATGGATTTACTTATGCTTTGGACTCGATATAGTTATTGGTCGCAACTGGGGTGATGACATATATGGTACTACCCAAGAAGGAGTAAGCCAGTCCTGATTTGTAGGGGTCTTAGTGAGGCCTTCGGTACATTTTCTCTAGAGGTGTACTGTGAAAGGCGATACCCCAATAGCCTTATCATTGTGTGGAATCCATTTTCCAATACGCGCCTTTGTAGACTTAGTTGTATACTAGATATGTTGGAATGTAATTAATGTGACCATTTCTACTATGTTATATATTTATTTTAAACCTGGACATTATTATAATATCACAAGATTTCCTATACAATGGTTTGGTCATCATAAGGTAAAATCCTATCCATGTTTATATGTGGCATGGTCTTACGAGATACCTTTATATTAAAAGAGTTTCATAACATTAAGTAATCCAAATGATTTGAGTTTGTCATGTTGGTTTGCAAGACTGATCCGGGTGTTATTTTATTATTATACTCGTGTTACCAAAGTATGTTTTTAGAGTTACCTTTGGACAGTTGGAGCACTACTTCTGCCCCAAGCTAAATTCATTTGAAGCACCATCAACAAATAACTTCTACCGAGAAGTTGTAACCGCAACATCCTCCTCCTCTTCTTCACCATCCCACGCGATAAATTCAGCGATGAAGTTTGCCAACGTTTGTTCATTTATCACTCTCCATGGATGGTAAGTGATTCCATACCGACTAAGCTTGATATTCCATTTAGCAACCTCCCCGAGGTCTAAGGGTTGGCATAACACCTGTTTCAAAGGTTGCTTTGTCAGCATTTTGATCGAATGAGCCTAAAAATACGGTCGTAACTTCCTTGATGCAATCAGCAAGCAGTAGGCGAGTTTCTACAGCTTCCTGTAGTTCTTTTCAACTTTAGTGAACCACTTGCTGATGAAGTACACCAGCCTCTAAATCCTTGCCTCCTCATGCACTATTGATGCACTTAGTGCATAAGCAGACACTGCTAGATAGACGAATAAATCCTTATCGTCCAGTGGTTTGGATAAGACTAGTGGTGTTTCCATATGCCTTAATAACTCCTCGTAGGCAATCTGACAATCCTAATTCCATTCAAAGTTCTTTTTACCTTTCTTGAGGGCGTCGAAGAAAGGTATGCACTTATCCGTCACTGTAACGACCCGGAATTTTACCGTTTTGATTTGTGCATATTTGATAAATTTTAAAATATTCAGTTAATCGTTTTTAATGGTCAAATAACCTTCTTTTAGTTAATAAATAATGATAGTAAACTCATTTTGGAAGTTTGTTTACAATAGTAGGTAGTTCGATGAAAAATTGAGAATGTGACCGAAAATCATTTTTCTGATTTTTGACTATTTATCGAACGGAAATTGTCACAACATTGTTGCACACACATATATACATTTAATAACATTTCCTATTTGCTAATAAAGAGATTCATTAACTTTAATCAACATTTGAAAATTCAAAGTACTAATTAAATAAAGTAAGGATCAGTAAAAGAGAAGAATTTTCCTTTCTTATTTTAAGTGGTAAAGTACATAGATTTAAGTGCTTCTTTTTGTTATTTGATGACAAGTACACTTGTTTACATGGAATGGAAGGGTTTGGGGGGTATTTGTGGAATTTGGCTTAAGGGTAAGTGGTGTAAATTTTCAAATCTTCCATGTTTATAAAAGTGCACTTCCATTTCACAAATTCATTTTATTTTCTTCTTCTCCTTTCTCACTTCTTTTCCATGTCTTCCGTCTTTATTTTCTTTCTCCTAAAATTTCTAAAATCTTATCAAAACACATTCTTTCCCCCTTAAAAACATTTAAACAAGCCTAGAATAATATAGCTAATGCTCTTTACTTCTTAAAGATCCAAAATTTAGTGCATAACTCCCTAATATCCCCTAGACCGTGAGCAATTATTGATGGGGGGGGGGGGTCTTTGGATGTGAGCAAAGATGGAGTGGGAGAGGAGTTTGCAAGGGTAAAGCAAGAAAGGTGGTGGCTTTATGTCTGGTTTGAATTAAAGTGAGATTTCTCACTGTAAAATAGGTTGTAAAATTTACAAAATGTTGTAATGATTTAGTGCTAGTTTATAGTGTTGCGTGTATGTAGTTGTGAAATGCATATATCATTGGTTATTGTTTTTTGTTGTCGATTCCCACTTGAAAGCAGATGACATAAATAATCGATTTTTTTGTAGGGGACAAAAGCAAAGAAAAGGAAGTCGAAATGTCTTCGTAGCGAATAGGGTGCTATGGAAGCACTTCGAAGAATGAAAGTTTTGTAGAGGGATCCTAAAGAATTCCTCGCCTTGTTGATTTATATTGACATATATTATTATTTATGTAAATGTTTGTGTATATGGGAAGTGAATGTTGCTTAGTTATAGTTAACCTACTTATAACGATATTGAAATCTTGTGCTCTCTGTTAAGCGATTTACCACTTGTTTTTCTAAAGAGTTTTGAAATGGTTTCCGAATGAATTTTGTTTTTCAGATCTTTCTGCAAAGGTAATAGAGTGGTTTAAAATATAGAAAGAAATATAGTCTAAAAGTTATTTGATTTACAAAAATGAATTTTAAAAGTTATGGTCCATATAGCAATAGTCGCTATAGATGCATTTGAAAATTAATGATCTTCGTGAAGCAAAAGAAGTTGTCTATTTTAGATATTTTTAAAAAACTTTTCAAATGTGTTTATAAGTATTTAAAAGGAAGTTTGAAGTTTTAAATAAATTTTTAAGAATTTATTTAGTAGTTTAAACAAGTGGTTTAAATTTTACTCCATTATTTCAAAGTCAAGTTTTGTTAAAAGCGACCATCTTTAAGGGAATGTTTTAAATACAAGTTTCAAATTATGTTTTAAAGAGTTTTAAAAATAATGTCAAAAGAGGAAGGAAGCATGGATTTCAACAATATTATTGCAATAAATGTTTCTAAGAAAAGGAAAGAGATTATGGACTATAACAATTTTTGTTATAGTTACTAGTTTTGGAAAATAGTAAAGAAAGTTAATTTATAACACTTTGTTATTATTAAATAAGTGTTTACTTTTATAGGAAAAGATGTTGCCTTTTTAATCCAACTTTGATTTAAATAAGCGACTTAAGAATTTTTTTTAAGAACAAGTATATTGGAACTCTTAGATCTTATTTTAATTTCTAGACTTCGAGGTAGGAAACTTGTTTCTATTTAGAAAGTTAGAAGTATTGTTGAGACAAGGTTTAAGAGGTAATAATACCCTAACTTGAATGGTTTCATTTCTAACCGATGAAAAGTACTAGATTAATATCGAAGACCAGTAATAATTTTATGGAGTTAGTTTTTCGATTGTTTTAAAAATACTTTATTTTATGCAAGGGATTTCTTTGTAGATGTCATTAAGTAACATAAAACAAATATGATAAGTAGTGCTGAAATGTTGACACGTTTATAGAAGGTAAGTGATCTTGTATTTAGCACTAAAAGCTGATGGGTATACTTTCCTCTGTCTGTGAAATCTAGAATCATAGTATTTTAACTAAGGTAAGTTCGAAAGCCACTAATATCCTGACTTATCTGGCTTTGATTCTGGACGAGAGATGGAGAAGTCAAAATGTCAGAAATGTGATAAGTATAAGATGGTTAATTTCGATAAATAGGTCATGGTTAATTAATTATATGGAAGGTACTCCATCCTATGCTTGATACTAAATTTCGAGGTATGGAATCCCATTTCTATTTGTTAGAATTAAGAATGTCGTCGAGTCAAGGTTTGAGAGGTAATAATACCCCAACTTAAACAACTTCATTGTTAATCGAGGGATAGCATGGGGTTGAAATCGAAATGTGTTGATATGTATATGATGTTCGATTTTCCATATGCAAACTATATACTTACACCAGATAGTGGTTTGTCCACTATGGATGACTTGACCTATTTTTGACCTAGGAAGTATATGAAAGCTTTGCAATTTCCAACGGTTTGAGATTCCCTTAGGATAACTCATTATGGTGAAACATCTCTCGCTTTAAGGGGTATATTAGAGATCCCCTTGGGACTCTTGTATAGTTCGCTTACTTCTGAAAGAATTAGGATTAAGTCGACCTAAAATTATTGATTGTTGGTTCGAAGAGATCGGATCAAATATGCATGAGTTATCCGAAAACCACTTCAAACTAGCACAAGAGTTTGAATTGGAGACATCTTGAAGATGATGGAAATCGAAGATGAAGTTCTTTGAAGTGCAAGGGATACTTGCTAATCCTGAGAATATAGTAGAAGTAGTGCTAGTAGAAGTAGTGCCTACGGTTTGTTCATATCCTGGAGAACTTGTATGGATGAATGCTGCCATTGCATTATTGCTTGGAGAGTAGTGTTAACATTCCAAGTGGGATTGCTATACAAAAGGTAATCGTTGCCTCAAGCCTCACACCCGGTAATGACTAAATGGTGGGATATGCTTCACAGCTATGTGGTTCACTACCATTAGGGTATGGTCATCACCCAATCTAGATCGATATTTATGGATTTATGTATGCTTTTGACTTGGTACAGTTATTCTCCACAACCAGGGTGATGATATATTCAGTACTATCTAGGAAGAGGTAGGCTGGTCCTGATTCGCAGGGGGGCCCAGTGAGGCCCTCGGTACATTTTTCCTAAAGGTGTACTACGACAGGCAGTACACCAATAGCCTTGTCATTGTATGAAATCCACTTTATAATATGTGCCTTTATGAACTTAGTTGTATACTAAATTTGCTGGAATGTAATTAACATATCAATTTCAACTATATTGATTTTAAACCCTAGACATTATTATAATATCAAAAGATTTCGTATAAAATAGTTTGGTTATCATAAGGTAAAACCCCGTTCGTGTTTATGTGCGACATGATATTATGAGGTACCTTTATTTTAAAAGAATTTTGTAACATTAAGTAATCTATATGATTTGAGTTTGTCACGCTAGTTTACCAGACTGATCCGGGTGTTATTTTCCTATAATACTTGGGTCAGACTAGCGTAGTTTTCCAAAGTTAGCTTTGGACACTTGGAGCTTCAGGAGAAAAGCCGATTGCTTCCAAGACTTAACATATTTTATTTTCTGATATATTTCTTATTTCTTTTTTCTTATTTATTAGCGTTTGTAAGGATAGACTGCTATAATTGTTCGTACTGATGATAAGTTAGATTACTCTGATCGTTTTAAAGTCTCTTTTGTAAAGATCATTTGGATATTATATAGTACTCGTCACGATGTGAGATTCTGTTCTATTTTTCTTTTCTTTCACCCTAACAATCTGTCTTTTCGGCATTTGGATGCTCGACATGTGAATACCATAGATATATTAGTGTCGACTTTTGAGGGCCGAAAAGGCGGACATCACAGTCGCCTATGAGATGAACCGACTTAATATAGCGATCTTTCCATTCATGCTCTGAAGTTGATTTTTCATAGTCGGGGCAGTTACATTTCTCAAGGCATTTACCTGATTTGGATTAGCCTCAACGTTCCACACATTAACAATAAATCCTAAAAACTTTCCCGAGATCACTCTGAAAGAGCATTTTAATGGATTTAACTTCATCCCGTATTACCGTAGAACTTTAAACATTTCTAAAAGGTCATCTAGACGATTTCGCGATACTCGTGACTTTAAAGCATGTTGTACGTATACTTCCATGGTCTGCTCAATTTGGTCATTGAACATAGAATTTACCAATCTCTGGTATGTTGCTCCAGCGTTCTTCAAATCGAATGGCATTACACGATAGTAGTATAATCCCAAATTCATGATAAAGCTAGTGTTCTCCTAATCTGGTATATGCATCTGAATTTGGTTATGGCCCGAATAAGCATCCATAAATGAGAGCAATTCATGTCTTGTAGTTCCGTCCACCAGTTAGTCAATCTTGGGCAAAGGAAAGCCGTCCTTCGAACATGTCTTATTCAAATCCGAATAGTCAACACACGTTTCCATTTTTCGTTTGACTTCTTAACCAACATGAGATTGGTTACCCAATTGGGGTATAAAGCACTGTGGATAAAGCCATTTGCCAACAGCTTATTCACTTCTTCCTTCAACGCAGTGGATCGCTCTAGACCCAGACCGTGCCCATTTTACTTTACCAGTGAGAACTTTAGATCGATACTCAAACACGCTATCTCCGGCGATATCCCGCATATATCTGAACGTGTCTAAGAAAATACATCCAAGTTTCCTAAGAGGAAATTCACCAGTTACTTCCATGATCCAATCCTAAGTTGAGAACCAATCTTCAATACTCGAGTCGGGTCATCCATATCAATAGGGACATTCACCTAAGCTCCACCAATGCTGCCCATACTTCCCTTGACTTCTTCCTAGGATCTATAGACTTGTCGAATTGGCTATGGTTCCCGAGCCAGAGGCTGCTCTGTAATTGTTATGCTTACATTTTCTGAATGTGGAGAGTCCTCCCCATATCTGTTCCCTTCTCTCGGCTCTTAGCTTCTTGCAATTTTGCAACATAGCATTCTCTTGCCGTGCTCTGGTCCCCTCGCACCACTCCAATCCCGTTCTCCATAAGGAATTTCATTGTCAAACACCATAGAGTCAAAGCAATCCTAAAGTCAGCTAGGATCGGTTAGCCCAAGAAAGCATTATACGTCGAGTACTCATCAACAATAACATATGTCTGAATGTTAACTACCTATGTTCTCCTTCACCAAGCTCTACAAGTAAGTCGATCGCCCTAATCGACTGTTTAGCTTCACCTATAAATCCTTAGATTTTCATCTTGCAGGCAGTTACATCCGTCATGTTAATTTTCATCTGATCGAAATTCTTTATGAATAGAATGTTAATTGAGCTTACATTATCCGCCAAAATTCAACGTACAATTGCTGGTCCAATCCCTACTGTTACCACCATGAAATTGAGGTCGGTGCCACAACTCTATCAGAATCTTGATTTTTGAACATAGTATTATCCATCATTATCTTTTGTTGCTTAGCTGAAGCACTGTCTTCAACAGCATAGCAACTTTCCTATGGTGCATGCTCTAGTGAACTCGCATACCTCTCCATCTTACCCCAGCTTTTCTCCGCTAAATGAGGGCCTTCGGTTATGGTATTGATTTGAAATCTTCCATCAGCACATCTGGGCCCTTCACCACTAGGTCTAGGGGGTTTACGTTGAGCTGGGGGTCCTTGGGGACCCGCATCTTAATCAGCGTTCTATTGTTGCTTAACTACTGTTGGAGTTTGTTTTTCCATATCTGCTCCTCAATTAAGTCATTTAAATGATGGCATTCATTTTTGTTGTGCCCATAAGTTTCATGGAAGTGACAGAACTTTCCAAAATGTTTCTCTTTCTCTGTTGCCTCCTTCCTAGGAAATTTCTTGTGTTGATCAGTTCCTTGAGTAGCGAGGTAAATTTTTTTCAGTGTGTCATTTAGAGGCGTATAATCTTCTAGTCACCTATTCCTGGGGCGCTTCCTATTCTTGTTATGCCTGCCATCATAGTTTTGGTTCCTTATTTTTTGATTCCCAGCATTTCCTACAATGCCACCTGAGTTTTCTCCATCCTGTTTAACCGCCACATACTTTGAATTACCTCCTTCGACTCTCTATAGCTAACCTTTCCTTCGACCAAGCTTGCTTCTTCGAACTGCAAAAATTGGTTTTCCTTTCGATGAAATTATTCCATAGTAGTTGGTTGTTTCATCTTTAGCCACCTTCCAAAATCCATGTTTGGATGAGTGCCCCGGATTAGTGCCATAAATACAAGATCTTCCTTTGGATTATTAACTTCTGTAACAACGATGTTAAATCAATTTAAGAAACCCTACAGTGACTCCTTAGCTCCTTGAAAGAAGCTAGATAAGGACATCACATCCTTCAGTCGGGCAGCATGGAGCCTAGACTGCTCAAAAAATTTCTTGGCTAATTCATCAAAAGTAGATACAGACCTTAATGCGAGCTTAATAAATCACATACAAGCGACTCCTTTTAAGAAGATGGGGGAAACATCTACAATGAACAACATCTGCAGCTCTAGCTCCATCTATACCCATTCGTATTTGAGTAAGTGTTATCTGGGATCAGTAATTCCATTGTATGATAACATCATTGGCATAGTGAATTCTGGAGTATTCTTCTCTCAAGATATTTTCAGTGAATGGAGTTCGGTTTGGTGCGGAACCCCAATCCTCTTTATTCCAAACCTTACTTTCCTCTACCGATCATTTAAGCATATCAGCAATGTTATCCTCGCTTGCATAGTAATCCGAAGGTCAACTATCAGTGTTTGACTCTGCAAAAGGTCTCGACTTACTAGCTGATGTATAGGTCCTCTTGTCTTTAAGAGAGACACTTCTTCGGTATTTCGTCGACGTGTGCTTGGTTGAGCTACGGCTGTTTAAACTCCTCCTTCATCAGCATCAACATCCAACTCTAAATCATCATCATCAAGCTGCATGTTCAGTTCCTCATCAAAATCATTCATTGCATCCACTTCCTTGACATCATCAACCCATAGATTCCTTTCGGTAACGAGAGAATTCCTCTCGATACTAGGTGGTTTTGTTATGGGGGGAGCACTCTTGCTTCCTCATGTAGGTCCTTTGACAACACCAGTGACTCCTATCTTCTATTTTTTCTTCCCATCTCTTTTATTAGCCAGAAATAGAGGAATTCGCTTATTCTATCATAGGTGAAGTTTCCCTTCTAACTCTCCTAGTTCTTGGTGGTTGTATGGTTAGCAAAGCATCCATCTTATCCATCAAAGCTTTCTGGCTATCTACCATTTTCTGGTTCAACTTATGTATCATTTTATCAAGCTCTCCTCTGGTTACTATTTTCCATTGAGAAGAGGATTCTGGCATTACCTATTGATTGTTAACTTCAATTTAGTGAATATTCCTTTTATCACCACCATCCACAGCCCCCGATGACCTTCTAGATCTTCTTTGTGCCATGATTTTCTATTAACAATCCTTCAAGTTCTTCAAATAATTTTCTGGATCTAACTTCTGGATCTTTCCAACCCAAAATAGAAAGCTAGATCTAAGCCTAATTTTAGATTTCTTAGTGAAAGCACCAAAACATTGATGCCAAAAGTGGATCAACACCAAAAGATATGTTGTAGGGAACTTATGAGACCTAGATCAAGCAGATAATAGTAGAATAACTAAAAAATGAACAACAAGATGCAGTATTTTTATAGTGGTTTGATAATCTTTAGCCTACGTCCACTTTATAGTGTTATTGATTGTTGTTTACAGAGAATTAGAAGTCAGTAGTACAAAGGTTTGATGGGTCATTGCTTAGGACTGCCAACAATAGCTTTCTAGGTTACTATTAAATGAGGAAGATAAGAGTGATGAAGAAGCAGAGTGAAGATCGGCCAAAATCCTTCTTTTCCAGTAGGGTATTTATAGGGAAACAAGTTCACGGGTTTAGGAGATTGCTTGCATTGAAGTCCAAGAGCAAGCCAAATACCATATAAGTGATAACGTGAGGCCCAAAAGCTATAAAGACCTCTTAGTACTGATTGATTTTAGCTCGTGCAAAGTTAACTCTTCCATGTGCTTTATTCTTCCATATCCTTTTCGATATGTTTCAAGCTCTTTTCATAGTCTTTGAGTTGATTCTAACGATTCTTTTGATAACAATTGAACTATCCTGTTTTCTTTGCTTTTTTCTCATCAATCTTAAGAACTGCTTGCCTATTCTTTGAGAAAAGCACTTGACCAAGAGTAGTTGAGGTAACATATGAAGTATAGGGCTTTAGAGCACCTAGGATGGAGAAAATACCTCTCAGTGCCAAAAGCTTTCCTTAGCTAAAATTCAGGTGGAATTTCTTGAGTTCCATCTTCTTGTTCTTCCGATCACATTTCCAAATTCTTGAGTTGTTTCGTCTTTATCTTGGCCTTCTACTTTTGGTTGAGTTCTGCTTGGTTAAGAACCCGGTTAATATGACCCATCGAATCTATTTGGAATGGCAATCTCAAAACTTGAATTTCTACATGCTTTTGTTATAGGCTTACTATTTTTGACATAATCATGCTTATCTTTACTTCCTATTTCGAAGCACCGTTCTTGATCATCCATTTATATTTGACTGTCCTTATCTAAGCTATAATGTTATCAATATCTTGAAGTTGAATCTTTGATTTACACTTCATTACTACATGATCATATAATAGAGGATCGGTAGATGAAAATAAACAAGAATTTTTCCCTATAGCTTCAACACAAACATCAACAGTCTTATCAGAAACATCATCATTCAACCTAGTTTTTGAAAACTTTTCACCATTAAAATTGCAATCATCAGAAACACTGTCTAGAAGACCAAATTTTTTCTTACAATTCCTACCAATATTAACTAAATTGATGACATCGAATGCTTAAAAAATTACTCCAATAATTTGATTTTTTCCTTTCTTCATATCCACAAATGATTTAGCAAGATGTGTTTCAATTTCAGGCAATTTAGCACAAAGTAAAAGCCGTGATCAGTAATACTTAATTGTTTTTTGATACTTGCACCCGAATTTCTAGAATTCCACATACATCGATCCTTTTCGTGACCAAACACTCCATGTTTAAACATGTATTGGATCGAGACATTCTCTGGGTAAGTGTGAATTCCCTATACATCCAAAACAAATGAATTTTTTACTTTTGGTATCGAACCAATTTTTTGAACCAGGCTTTTGGTAGGAGGCTTGAGGAGTCATGACCATTGGTTATTTCACCACTTATGCATAAGAGCAGAACGACGATTTGTAGGGATTGGGAATGAGTAATCTTGAAGAAGGAATAGGAAAATTGGTATAAGGAAATTGCGATTGGAATCTTCATGAAGAATGCTTAAAAGAAACAAAAGAGCTTTAAGTCGCCATTACAGAATATTCTTATGAATATGCTTTATTAAAGATTTCAGGAATATTTTAACTATATATATATATATTTATATATATATAAATTTGTTTTTAACTATTATAATTTAATTAACTTATATAATATTTTTATGTGTATTATTAATTAAATAATATTTTATTAACTTTAATCTGATTAATTAAATCATGTTTAATTAATTATAATTCTACAGTTTAATTTAATTTATTTAAAATTTCAGAAATTTTGTTTCGTTTATCTTGAACTATTTAAGAATAATATGATATATATAAATATTAACTGTTCAATTAATTAATTATTTAATTAAAAAATAATAAAATATTAATAAAATTTAAAAATATATTTAGTTTATTTCTCAAAACAAATGTGAGGAAATCAAAACATCTTAAATTATTGACCTATAAATTTCATATATATATATATATCGATATATATAGTTTAATTAATTAAAATTTAATTATTTATTAAATAAATTAGTTATTTAATTAAACATTATAATTATAGTTTAATAAGTTTTATAATTTACCTTAAATAATTTAAGATAAATTTTTTGTTATAATCTTTATAGTTACACATACATATATCACTATATATGTGTGTGTATTTTAATTAATTAAATTTTAGTTAATTACATATTTAATTAATCAGATTAATAAAATATTTATAAAAATTTGAAAGATATTCAATTAATTTCCCAACAAAATTTTGAAATTTCTTTAGATTTATTTTATAAAATTTCTATTTGTATTTTAAACTTAACATCTAAATATAAAATTTCTAACATTTTCTAAACTTAATTTGAAAATTAGCCCGAGGTCTAAAATAACTTTGGAAATTACATTTAAGCCAAATATTTTGAACCTACTCCACCTATTGGGATAGACTGGTGGCCAGTGAGAGGAGAATATTTTTTTCAACCTAAAGCTTAGACATTGCTATTCTAGACACTCATCAAATAGAAAAGTTTATTAGTTGGTCCCTAATGCTGACTAATTAGACCAAATAGACCATATAGGCTTTATACTAATGTTGGGTTTCGAAGCAGGTGAGATAGGTAAATTTCAAATAAGATTCCTAATTGGATCTTAGTGGGCTATAAATTAATAATTAATATTTCAACTTCGAATAATAATGATACCAATGATATTAACCTTATGCAATTGATGAGGCGAATTCTCTATTAAATAGTGTTTCACTTCCAATACTTCAACTCAGATTCAACTATAGTCACTTGATGGATTGTCATGCCATGATTTAACTATAATTAAAGTAGAGTATACAAATTGAAGTACTATAGTATTTTCAAGTCGAGGGAACTGTGTAACATCATCATATTGAGATTTCCTACTTGACCTAGTCGTTACTAATAGGAACCTCTCGGACGAGTCATTCCACAGTTATCCAATAACTACGATTATGTAACCCCTTAGTTTCCCCAACAACCATGAGTATTATACCATGTAATATTTGAAGAGTGTTACATACTCTTGTCTTAATGAATGTGTCGATATCCTTTCTCGAAACATCTTGACTAGGAATATTTAAAATAAAATGTTATTTTATTTTATGATTAGTTACTCGTGGTTGCAACTATAATCACATAGCATTACATTTAAAGATTTTCTTATCAAATACTTTAAATTAATTACTTAATTAATTATATCATAATATAACTAAGAATATAATAGAAATCAAACACCTTTATTATAAACAAGATTGACTAGAGAGTTAGATATATATAATAAATTACATAATTACCCTTATGGCATTATTATTGGACTTTTTACAAGCAGGCTTTCAAACTCATCTAGATGTAAGGATGAAGATAAAACGATTCATGAACTTGGAAACATGCTTGGAAGGACAATAGTAATGGACACAAGAATTTGGAGCAAGGTTGGATCTAAGGAAAGAGCTCGGTATCGACCACTTTCTGATTGATACTGACCTCTTTTTATGCTCTCTATGGATTTATGGAGCTATTAATTGTAGATAGTAGGGTTGAGTTGGGGTTCATTTCTAAAGTAGGAGGTAAGCAACTCCAAGGAAGTCCTGAAGGAAGGTAGATAATTAAAAGCGATATCGGTACCTCTCGAAAATTACATGATTTCGAAGGAAAAGTGCTCGGAGTGTAGGATATCGAAGATTGAAGGTTAAAGAAAGGTAGATGCAGCAAATCCCTATCAAAAAATTAGGTCTGTACTAATAAGAAGTGATCGATACCGATATGATTTTATCCATCTGGAGACCCTATCTTCCTTTCCTGCATTCTCGGATCTAAAGTTAGACTTGGTGTATTGGGATCTGGCGATTCTACCTAGGCGATTTCTCTATAAATACAACACCTATGGCATTTGTAAATAGAAATTTGGCATTTTGTTTTCTTTGTCTTCTATCTCTCCTTAACCACAGTCACTAAGGAAACTACTATTGGCCGTTTTAGGCTGTTAGACTTGCCAAACGCTTGTACTAATGGCTAAGAATATATATCAATAACAATACAGTGGACGTAGGCCATAGATTTGTTGAACCACTATAAATTTTTTGGTGTTCTGTCTGTTTTACCGATAGTTTTTGATAGATCTCTATATTCCTATTCATTTTTGCAATTTGTGCCATTTTTAGGCATAATAGTTTAGTGCTTTCACTAAGAAAGGAGATTCTCAGGTATAGATCTAGCTTTCTATTTTGGATTGGAGTGTCCATAGGTTAGATCTAGAAGATTTTCATTAAGGAACTTGAATAATTTTCATACTGGAATGAATGTCACCATCAAGGGAAACTAGTAGATCTCGAGCAGTAGCTAGTGCAGATGAAGGAGCTTCTCATCATATGGAGGTTAACAACCAGCAAGCAGCGGCTTTGCCAGGACCATTTTCTCCTCAATAGATGGTCACAAGGGTGGAGTTTGATAAGATGATGTAGGAGCTAAATTAGAAGATGGTTGATATCCAGAAGCATTGTTAGAAAAGTCTGATGCAACATGGTTTTACCAATCCAACAGTAACACAGAACTAGGAAGAGTAGAAGGGAGACCTCACCTGCTAGATCTGAAGAGGAGAACTCATATGATTTTTGTCAGGATATACGATATGGAAAGAAAAAGAAAAAGGAAGAGGCTACTGGGGCAGTAGGGGGAGTTGTTGGAAGAAGTAGGAAGGCTCTCTCTAAGGGGATTCAACTCAGTATTGACCGCAATCAGGTTGGTATCGAGATGAATCTTAGACCCTTAAAGGGGCAGGGAGCTGAGGCTATTAACTTGTATGATTCCAAGGACGATCTGCAACATGGTGGTGATGGTTATGAATTGAATTTTGAAGCTCGGGATGCTAGAGTAAAACAACCGCTATTGAGCCAATCAGGCATCAGAAAAATCCTGAAGGAGTGGTTCTCCTAGAGACTAGAGAATCTAGACGTCAACGAGAAAGCCGAGATTGTTTATAGAGTCAAACACTTGGTGCAGCTCTTGATGGTCGACCTTCGGAGTTCCATGCTAGTGAGGAGTACATAGCAGATATGGTTAAGCGATTGGTGGAAGAAAATAAATGGAGAAAGGAAATAAATGAAGAAAGAATGAGGAATGAGGTTCTGCACCAGCAGAACTCTATTCACGGAGAATATTCTGAGGTCGAAGTATCCAGAGGGTTTATGATGTCAATAGTGTTAATGCATAACGAGACTACAAATCCTAAGAAATACTTGTTTAAATATGAATTTCATATGGATGGTTCTAGAGAAACAGGTGCAGTTCAATATTTATGTTTTCCTATTATCCTAGAAGGTGTTGCATCGATATGGTTTACTTGGCTCATGACGAAATCCATAATGATTTTTGATGAGTTAGCAAACAAATTTCTGGAGCAGTTCAGACTCCACATCACTCAGCCTAAGGACATGATATCTTTGTTGAGCCTTTCTCTAGGAACTAAGGAGTCATTGAAGGGTTTCTTGAATAAGTTTAATATTGCACTAATGGAGGTTAATAACCAAAAAGAAATTTGGTTTTTATGGCATTGGTCTAAGGCATACATCCTGACATTGATGTTGGAAAATGGCTGAAGATGAAGTAACCCACGAGTACAGAGGAATTCCACTAGGAAGCTAATCAGTTTTTGCATTTGGAAAAAGTGAGTCAAAATGTCTGAAAGATTGATGGTGGACTATCAAAGGAGGGGATTCAAAGTAATGTAGTGATTAAGCAAACCAGTGAGAGTTCTGGTAATGTAACAGCAAATGTTGGAAATTCTAATAATCAGAAAAAGAGAAATAAGGGCTTTGGAGGTAGGCGGAATAAAGCCAAGAAGCACCAAAGGAATTTGTGGCATGATGAATATACGCCTCTAAACGATACGTAGAAAAATATATACCTTACTATGCAAGGTACAAAGAGGTAAAAAAAAAGTGCATAGGAGGGAGGCAACTGAAGAAGAGCGGCGCTTAGGCAAGTACAGTCATTTCCATGAAATTCATGGTTGCAACATGAAAAAGTGTTGTCATCTTAGGGATTTTATAGAGGAATTAATAAAGAAGAAAACATTATAATAGTATGTGAGAGAGCTACAAGATGGCGGTCAAAATACTTGACCCCAACAGCCGAATGCCCTTGGGAATCAACCTGAACCTTATGGAGAGGGTCCAAGGTAGACTGATGGAAATAGTTATTAATACTATACAGGAGGACCTCATCCAATAGAGAAAAGCTAGAGGGAAATAAAGAGATACGCGAGCTCGTTGATGCACGTGCCACACGACAGTTGCTTTACCATAGAGGACAGAGCTCTAGCTAAGCAGCAAAGGACAGTAACAAATGATATTATGTTTAGGAATAGAGTAACTAATGGAGTCAATGTGCCAACCTTCGACCTTACGATGATTACAGCTATTATTAGCCCTGCTATGGTACATCAGATCTTGTGGATAGTGAAAGTTCTATAAATATTCTTTTTAAAAGAACTTCCGATCAAATGAAGATTGGTATGAAGGATGTTAAGTCTTGTAATCCAGGATTCATGGTTTTACAGGCAAGGCGAAACAACTAATTGGGACAATTGATTAGTTTATGGAGTTAGGTGATGAAGATCGCAAGGTGGTGCATATTCAGAAGTTCATTATAATGGATTAATATTCGGCATACAACGACTTTTTGGGTCGGCCCTTGTCGATTTCAAGATAGCACTGGATCCTTAGTGCTTAATGATGAAGTTCCCAGGATAACAGGGTAGGATCAATCAGAGGAGACCAAAGCGTAGGTAGGGAATGTTATGTCACGTAGTTGAGAGAGGCAAAGCGACATGAGAAAGACAAGAATGTAAAGAGAGCCCTCTGCATTAATAACCCGAGAGATAAAAATTAAAGCCCAAGCCCTGGCATGGGACCATAGCTATTTTGATAAGTCTATGGATCCCAATAAGAAGTCAAAGGAAGTGCGAGCAACGCCGGTTGAGATGACGGTTAACGTTTCGATCGATATAGACGATCCCATTTGGGCTCTTAAGACCGAATCTCAACTCAGCACAGGATTGAGGAAGGAGTTGGTAAGTTTTCTACGAGCAAACTTGGATGTGTTTGCTTGGACAAATTCAGTTATGTGACGGATATTTTCGAAGATAGCATGCCACACACTGAACATGAACCCAAAGTTACCACGCATGAAGCAAAAGAGGCACAGTCTAGGTCCAGAGTGATCCGCTGCATAAAAGAAAACAGTTTTATTTACACTGCTTTATACCTGGAATGGGTATCGAAACACTTGTTTGTTAAGAAATCAAACAGATAGTGGCGGACGTGCATTGACTATTCTGACTTGAATAAAATATGCCTGAAGTATAGCTTTCCACTACCAAGGATTGATCAGCTCGTAGACGGGACTATAGGGCACGAGTTGCTCTCTTTTATCGATGCTTATTTTAGTTACAACTAGATGCCAATGCATGTACCAGATCAAGAGAACACATGCTTCATACCAAATTTAGGATTGTATTGTTACCAGGTAATGCCATTTGATTTGAAGAACGTGGGAGCTACATACCAGAGGTTGATGAATTCTATGTTTAGGAAGAAAATCAAATGGATAATGGGTGTGTACGTGGATGATATGCTCATGAAGTCATGGCTATCAAGGAATCATATAAATGACCTTTTGGAGATGTTCGAGGTATTGCAGAAGTATGGAATGAATTTTAATCCGTTTAAATGCTCTTTTGGGGTTGCATTGGAGAAATTAAGATTTACCATGAATTGAAGGGGCACTGAGCCTAATTCGGAGCATATCAATGCTTTGAGGAACGTGAGCGTCCTGACTATAAAGAAGGAATTTCATAGATTGAATGGGAAGGCTGCCACACCGAGTCGATTCATCTCGAAGGCAACGGATAAGTGTATACCATTTTTAATGCTCTTAAAAAGGTAAAGAAGAACTTAGAATTGACGATGGAATGTCACAATGCTTTCAAGGAGTTACTAAGGCATATGGTGATGGTACTAGTTCTATCCACACCATTGGATGGAGAGGACTTGTTTATCTATTTTGCAGTGTTTTCCATGCACTAAGTGCAACATTAGTACATGAAAAGGTGGGGATTCAAAGGCCGGTCGATTATGTCAACAAGAGGTTTACTAGAGTTGAGAAGAATTGCTTGAAGTTGGAAAAACTGGCATATCACTTGTTGGTTGCATCATGGAAGCGATGGCCATACTTTCAGGCTCATCCTTTTAGGGTGTTAACGGATCAACCCTTGAAGCAGGTGTTGTACCGACCTGAATTTTTAGGAAGGTTGCTGAAATGGAATATCGAACAAAGTCAGTATGATATTACTTACCATGCAAGGGGAGCGATAAACTGGCAGACATTACCGAACTTCATCGCTTAGTGTACCACACAAGATGGTGAGGAGGAAGATGATATAGTCACACTTTCTCATTGGAAACTATTTTTGGATGGAGCTTTGAATGAACGTAGTTTAAGTGCAGGAGTAGTGCTTGTCATTCCGAAAGAATGATCTCAATTTATCATGCATTGAAGTTGGAATTTCCCTCGTATAATAACGAGGCCGAGTACAAGGCATTGATAGCGGGACTTAAGATAACAAAGGAACCGGGGATAAGGTCGTTGTGTATATTTAATGATTACCAGTTGGTGGTTTGTTAAGTGAGAAAGGAATATCAATCTAAGGTGGCAAGATTTGTCGATTACCTGATAAGAATTACAAGATTATGCACATCCCTAGAGAGAAGAATGCAAATGTCGATTCATTGGCCAAGCTAGCTAGTTCTAAGGGAGCATAATTGATGGGTTTGGTTCCAATGGAGGTTTTAACGGCTCTGAGTATCAACCAGATGAATGTCGAGTGGATTTTGGAGACCGTAGAGGAAGAGGAGTCGTGGATGACTCTAATCAAGTATTATTTACTCAAGGAGATTATCCTGAGAGAAAGTACTGAACAGAAGAAACTCCTTCGAAAAGCACCACGATTCATGATGCAAGAAACAGTACTTTATAGGAGACGATTCTCTACACCCTGCTTATGTGTAACCAAGGATGGGGCTAGGAAAATCCTCATGGAAATCTATGAGGGTAGCTGTGGTGATCTATAACAACCCGAATTTAAGTAATAATTAATTTAAGTTAATAATAGTAATTTAGCTAATTTAATTGGAATTTGGAGATACATTTGAAAATGGGTTTTGATGTTATTTAATAAAAGAATTTGAATTGTGAAAATTGATATTTAAATTTAAAATAAGTTAAAATATGAAAATTGTTTTTATAAAAGTGGTATAATAGAAAGTATAATATTGATTTGGAAGGAAGGTGATTGTTAAATAAAATTTTGTATTTATATAAATTAAATAGAAATTTAGTTTGTATAGAAAAGGAAATTATAATAATATTTATATTTATTTATCTTTATATTTGTTTGGCCCAAAAATCAAATACCTAAGCCCAACACCTAGAATTTTCTCCTCTCTTCACAAATAAACCCACACAAGCCTTCCATCTGGTAATCTATCATCTTCTTGAAGCATTTCTTTCATCACCATTAAAGAACAAATCACATAAATTAGTATAAAACACAAAATTCATATATGAGGTTCTATGCATCATTTTGCATCTATGGCATGAATCGAATTTGCTGTGGTAGGAGTTGCGTGCGTGCGTTCGAGAGGAAAAATGCAACTTTTAGGTGACTGTTTAGGCTTAAAATCTTTGTCTATATCACTTTAATCATTGCAAATGATGTGTTGAGATGTTGCTTGCACAAATATGTTTTCGTTGTATTAAATTTTGGAAAGGATCAACCTAAAGAAAAATAATAAATTAAGGAATGCTCGACTTGGAGCTAAAATGCTCCAGGCTATCGCCTATCGGTGGACAGTTCAGAGATGACCGGTGCACCGGTGGTAGTGATTTGCATGCTTAGATTTTATGTAGCTGTGTGTGCTCGTGTGTGAGTTTATATGCTGGTGTGTGTGCACTTGGATGTGTGTGTGTGTGTATTTATGTGTTGTTTGTGGATGAGTTTGTGTATGTATTTGTGTATTTGCGTTGTGTTTGTGAGTGTGTAGTGTGTTGGGTCTGGGTGGGAAATGGCTATGTTTTATATGTGTGTTTTTATCCCTATCTGTGCGTGCATGAGTGTGTTTATGTATGAGTGTAAATGTGTATGTTTATGTGTTTGTATGGTTGTGAGTGTGTGAGCATATGCAATTATATGTGTGTACAAGCTTCATACTTTATAATTAAAACATATATTTGTATTCTCATTTAAAAACAAATTAAAATAAATATATGTGATAAATATACTTATACACTAAAGTAAATATACTTATATTATATATATATACACGAATGTAAATATAAGTTAAAGTTATTAAACAAACAAAATGAATTTACAAGTATTTAAATGAAAAATATGAAATGTTAACTAGTTGATAATCTATAGTTATTAAAATATATTTATGAAATCTTAATATATATATATATATATATATAATTCTAGATTTAAAAATGTATATATATTTGAATTGAGTATATTAAATTGATTTGGTTGTTTTATAATTATTTAAAATAGAATTGATATTTGTGGAATAAATGTTATGCATAATATTTGGCTTTATAATTTATTTTTGGGGTTTCAAAAGTAGTATACAAGTTTTTTGACTATAAAATTGGTTATTAAATTAATATTTGAAAAGATAAAGGTTAAGAAATTAATATATTATTGAAAGGAAAGTTTTGTATATTTGGTTTTTATTATTTATTTAAAGCTTATAAATTATAGAAAACAATAAGAACTTCTTTGATTAGTAAATTGGGTATTCTAAAGAGTATTTTCCTAATAGTATAATGATTTATGCATAATTAATGTGTGTTATAAAAATGTTTATACATGATTTCTGAGTATTCTGATTTCTCATCTTCTAGATACTGATTCAGATGTTATGAGTGATTCACCGTTGATATGATTTGATTGATGCGTTAAGATGATACGGTGATGACATCTTTGATATGGTTTTGTAATATCTAATTCTGTAAAATGAGAAATCTGAATAAATGGAGTTATTATACCGCCTGGTCTGGGACATTCAGTAATATTTCACCAGTTATTCTTTGGACTCGTTATATAGAATATTGATAGTTTGAGTGTAGTTTATAAGCAGTGAATAAACATTTAAGTATCATGCAGTGGTATGGGACACTGTTGTGATAATTATTCGGTTATTCATTGTAAGTAGACGACACTTACATGAGGGGAATATAGTGGATAGTGTGAGGTGATACACCTAGTGATATATGGTTTCGTGCCTATATTTAGTGAGTATGGCTCCATACCTAACGACGAGCATGACTTCATGTCTATATGTATTAGTTCTATATGCCACTATTATAATGTACTCCTATTGTGTTTGTTAGAGTGGACCAGATGGTTAAAATCCACCCTAACGACCTGATCGTGGGGTCGCACCCCGGATCTGTGACACTATATTATATAGCTTGTGCTACTCCTATACACGCATTTTCCCCTATGTCACATAGGCCAGTAGTATGGTACCAGTGGGGACACGAGTAGTGTCATGACTTAAGAGTCCTTGCGTTGGCGAGCACACTGGTGGATACGTGTCCCGATGACTGTAAGGTAACTAAAGACTGTAGAGACTTAGTGTCTCTGGAGGTTGCTTAGTGCTATTAGTCTCCCTTCTCATACCGACGGAGTAGTAGATTGGCATATATGATTGATACACCTCACTATTGTATAAATATGGGTTTGATGACCCACATATTGTTATATGGATGGCTCTACTTGTGACTGCATGTCTGTCGTATAGCCATTTCCCATCGCGATATTTACGTATATATATTATATGAAGAGATGAGATTATACCTGCGATATATGACCAGAGTATAATGGATTTGTATTTATATTGATAGACAATCTATCCTATCTTATATATATATTGATGATGATGTTTTATCAAGATCGAGAGATATATTTGGCCAATGCTTTGTGCTAGCCTGATTATACGTGGTGACATCTCATTTATTAATATTTATGGATTTTGATGATTTCTAGATATGTGGGATTCACCCATTTATGTTGATTTGTGATTCCTGATTTGGTATGTGTTTCTATATAAATGATGACATATTTTGGTATTAGTGTTTACTGTTTCATGCATATGTTTGAGTTATTCATGTGATGTGATGCTTTGATGGTTGGTTATGAGATTATATGTATTTCATGTACCTGTTTCCATAGTTACACACACATACACACAGAGATATGTCGTCTAATGGATTGTGTTTTACCGGTAGAGTTATTATATTATTATTCCTTGTTTATACTGTGTTATTTATATTGTAGATTCCTGATTAGATGTAGTCTGACCCCATGTGTTATTTATGTAATACTCGGGTCAGTCCGGGTCATTTCAGGTACAGGGATGACATGACCAGCTTGTAATTTATTAGGCTTCGACAAGACATATATTAGAATGTTGCATGTTGTTTATATGTTGTTCAATTCATTGTATACAATTGACGCTGAGTTATATATTCATCACATTACATTGAGATAGTTGATTTATGAAATGAGTGGTACCCTTGATTATTATTGTATTACATATTATATGTTATTGCTGTGATTCTGCCTCTGTGTTCTATGAGATTCACTACATATTATGTATTGTTCTATCCTGGAGACACACGTGTTTATTGCTTTGTACTGATACTATGTATGTTTAGAAGAGTTATTTATTTGATGTTTTAATACAAACTAATGATAGTCCAAGGGAATATTCATATAATTACCCTATCCCTATATAGCCTTGTTTTCTGTATTATTAGACATTATTACTTAGTAATACTCTTGGTTTGTATAGGTATTGTTCGCCGATGGGAATTCTATCGAGTTAGAAATCCATCGAACAAATTTATAATAAAATTTATACCGCAAGCGCACGACGTACAATTGTTAGTACGTGGCGAGTACGGGTCGATTCGCAGGGAATTGTTGATTTTAAAAATCTATTCAATCAAATTATACCAAAGTAGAGAGAGTGTTAAGCTAAAAATGTAAGAAACTAACAAAAAGAAAGTGATAAAAATATGAGAGTGCAAAGGCAATTTAGAGGCAATTTCTACTCTCTAGATCACATAAATCAATACAATGAAGTTATGATCTCTCTTTTCTTGTCATTAATGTAATTAGTTGATGTGCTTATCATAAGTATGGTATA
This sequence comes from Allium fistulosum, assembly GCA_030737815.1. Lineage (NCBI taxonomy): Eukaryota > Viridiplantae > Streptophyta > Magnoliopsida > Asparagales > Amaryllidaceae > Allium > Allium fistulosum. Next base: position 1,139,262,242 of record CM060904.1, read on the forward strand.
TTTGTGCTATTAATTAGCCCAATATAAACCATCAAACTATAACACAACCACTAATACACATTTAACTCTCATGAAATATGACAACAAAGTTGAAAGCAAAATCTATTTGAAGCATGGCCTATTAACTATTATCTAGAAATATAGGCCATCAAATTTTAATTTCAACAATCACTTCATTACCATCATCATATATAGATGAAGAGGTAATTATTGTTTGTGATTGTTTAAGCATAGCTTATTTGGTGTCAACAATATAGGCTATCAAATTCAAATAAAAAACAACAAGTTAAACCACTTCAAATGTTTCATTAAGCACAAAAAGAGAATATAAACATCACAATGTTGAAGCTACATAATTGGAGAGCTTCATTACCCATAAATTGAAGGAGTTTAACCTCTCATATTTGTTATCAAATCAACAAATGTAGCTTGCAACACGAAACAAAAAGGAAGAGGAAAATGAGAGCAAAATGAAAAGAAAAGCTAAGTAAAAAGAAATAACACTAATCTACTTACATGAAAAAACTACACTACTAACATAAGAAGAGAAGAAGCATGTAAATAAAAGAGAATACTAATTAACATTGCATAAAAAAAGGAAAATTACATGAAATAAAATGGCTAAGTAGCCATTGAAAAAGAAGAGCTTTGATTTACTTTCCTAAACTAAACTAAAGAGAAGAGAGCCTAAGAGAGACTAAAGAAGAGGAGAAGAGGTTACATGAACCATAAGGGGTATTTATACATGTTTGGAAACTCTAATTCATGTTTTTGGAACTACCCAAACTACACTTGAGGTAGTGTGGCCACCAAGTAATCATTAGCATGTCTTAATCCCCCACTTAAATGTACATGTAGCTTTAATTTCCATTAGCATAAGTATTAGCTCCTAAGTGCACATGAAGGTATGTGGGTAGGTAGGGTCCTCCATGATCCATGAAATTAATTATTTCCATCTCCATTAATTTGTATTCACTCTTGTACATGCATATATCTTCATGAAGCCACTTGTATTTGAATTTAAATTCCTACAAAATAACATAGAAATTTTCAATTAAATTTTAGAAAATTAATATATGCACAAAACTGACCATTTTGCCCTTGGATGAAGATGAATATGTGACGATTTGAAATAATTTGAATTTTGGTTTAAACAAGTTAAATATCCAATATGATCATTTATTTAATTTAAACAGATTAAATATGGTGGTAAAAATATGCACATTTACGTGCACATCAAATACCCCCACACTTATCTTTTTATTCATCCTCGAATAAAGAAAAAAACTAAGATAAATCCATTTTCGTAGGAAACACGATTGCATTGAGCATATGCAACAAGCCGTTAAACCTTTGGGTGTCCCCAGTAGGGCGAGTGTTGTCTCGTGAGGGTTTTCAGCGGATACTACCCACAAATCCAAATGCAGGATGAAAATATTTACAAAATGCAAGATTTATTTACAAAGAGATGAATGTGAGTTTTTGAAAATATTTATAATGAAGGATTCACTTTTAAATCGACACAAATAACTTAGATATAAGTTTTGGTTATTATCAAGAAATTTAAGACCTTTTACTTGTCAAAATTTCCAACAAAAATGAAGTTATCAAAGCAAATATACTATAGTTTAACTTGTTGTTTCGGTTGATAACACAGTGTAACTATGAAATAGATCCTTAGTCGATTATCAATATTTATCAAAGTGGTATTTTCATTTCTTTTCAATAACAAGTCAAATCAAATAAGTTAAAATAGTGCTTGGATTTCATTTGCTTACTCTCTCCAATTTTTTATTTGAAAAGTTATTGATATTAACAATATTTACATATGCCTAACTCAGATAAACTGAGGCTAGATATATTACCCATGCACTGCCTTTCGGACTTACTGAGGGAAATATAGAGCGTAGCGAGTGAACACACAAGTGTGAACACTTATCGACTGTAGGCGTTATTAATAAAAGAATTGTTTATATACATACACCTAACTCAGGTAAACTAAGGCCAAATATACCGATCGTGCACTACCTTTCGGGCTTACGTGAGAAGGGTACAGAGCATGGCGAGTGAACACACGAGTGTGAACACATGACTCTAGGTGTTTATTAAAAATATATACATATATGCAAGAAATATATATTTTTGTCTTCTTTTTTTTGTTTATTTTTTTTCGAAGAGAGAGTTTTGCAAGATCATCTTAGCACCATTTAACTTAGAAGACAAAAAAAAAGTTATATCCTGTACTTTAAATCAACCACTTTTTAAAACAAAGATTTTCAATTAGGATATATTTCATAATTATCACGTATGAACCTTCCTATATACTAGTTAAACCATCGTTATTTGTAATCAAACTTCACTTCTGTTTTTGTTAAGACAAATAAATTTTCAAAAATTCCAATCTAGTAAACCAAAACCATATATTTATCCTATAGCGTTTCTTTAAAAATAAATAAAAAATGCTTAATTTTTTTTTGAGATTCCTTTTTTTGAGTTTTGAAAAGAAAATGTAAAAATAAACCATGAAAATAAAAAATAAAGATGAGACTCCCCCCCACACTTGATTTTGACCGTGTCCCCATAGTCAACCCAAGTGAAAGGAGAAGAATAAAAAAAATGACCTATATTTACATGAAAATGACCTATATTTACATGAAAATGAGCGGTATTTACACGAGATCAGAAAGTATATAGTCAAAAAGTAAATGAAACGGTCTTCCAAAGACCGATTCATTTGTCTCGTCAAGTATGCGAGACACAGCTTAAGCTCGGAAAAACAAATCATATCAGATTTCAGAGTTGAATGCTGATTTGAAAAAACGAATGTCGTTTTATTAAAAATCGTATGAGTTGTTTTGTTTTCGATGATTTTTGGGGTTGATAAAACAATTGATTGAAATTCAAGTTTATTTTCACCAAATTGAAAGTTAAGCTCATCATCAACAAAATTTTCAAAATTATTGATTTCAAAATTGAAATGGTGATTCAAATCTTCCCCATCAGAATTTAACAACTCATTTTCGAAAAGTCCAAAGAAATCGCGTTCATTGAATTCGTCTTCCTTTATTGAATTATCAACAAATTTATTACATGTGTCAAGTTCAAAATCCAAAGTTGTTGTGTTCAAAATTTCAAAATCGGGAAAAGGAAGATCGAATCTTTAAATCAAGTTTCTCACCCTCAAAAGAATTGAAATCCAACTCAATTACCGTGTTTTCAATAACTTCATTAAGATCATCATTTTCAGTTTCAAAAGTTGTTGTTTGAAAATCATCGATTTGGGTAAATGATGGATTATCATTTGACTCGTCACATGTTGGGATTCGGTTTTGTTTCTCACGTTGTTTCATATATTTTTCGAACAACATATCTGTCTGTTCATCGTAGATTTCGTCCATTTGTGTTGAATATGCGAGTATATGATTTTTGTTTGATGATAATAAACACACACACACACATATATATATATATATTCATTTAAATGTATTTGTTAATGTACTATTTTATTTTCACATAATTAAATAAATATTTGCTGAATAAAATAAATAACATAGAATTTAAATTCAAACAGATATTTTGTTCAAACAAATATTTATTACAATTTTTAAATTTGAGCTCTCACTATATATATACAAATTTCAATTACATTACAATTTCAATCACATCACAATTTTTCATTTACAAATGCACTTCACTACATATCACTCATTCACTCGTATTTATCTTCAACTCCAGTCCAGATTGAATCCAGCATCTGAGCTATTTGAAAAATATACACTGACGCAGTAAAATTGAAAAAGAAATATTTTTGCGGTGTAAAATAAAATGATTTAAAAAAATATTATTTGTCTCGGTTATTTGGGTTGTTCGTCATCATTTAACTTTGAATTCATCATAAACGAACAGCTTTTGACATGCACAATGTATCACTGTACATGCCACAAGGCCATGCACACCGATATACACTTGATAAAATTGCAGGGACAAGTCAGCACAAGGTCAAACCCAAATCAAAAGCCGGGTTCAACTCAAGTGAAATACAAATAAAGTCATGACACGAGCACAAGGTCAAACCTGAGCTATAAGCTGGATTCAACATAGGTGCAGTTCAAAAATACAAGCACAATATGTACAAAGTCAATGCAACAGTGGTGAACCATGAAGAGAACAAGACTGCATCAAGTAATCAAGTCAAGCAGACTGTACATGAAGACAAACTCAAGTGAAGCAAAAGTCAGTGATGTACACATGTCGACCAGGCACCAAACAGAAACCAAGTACACACACAAATGTACACATGGTGACATGCAACAAAGACCACAATTATGAACTGATCAGGTGCAACAAAGATATGTACTATAACAGGCCTCAACATCAAATAACAAACTAACTCAAACTTGAAGTGACAAGAGGGTTCGACTCAATCAATCAAGTTTCATAAAGATCAGACTTCGAGTCAAGCAGTGGACAGGGAAACCAAGTGTATACAACAAGTATATATGTGCATAAGGACCAGACTCAATGAAACAACACTGCAACACTGCAGATGCAAGCAGACTCGAGTCATAGTGCAGCTAGAACCAACAACAAGTCATGAACCAGTTCATATGCAAACCTAGACTCGAGCACACATGTAGCAGTTCAAAGATTCAGCTGCAACACGACTCAAATGAACAAAGTGCAAACCCAGACCAACATATACAACATACATATATACATGTATAATCACACATGTATATACACAGTGCATATATACAACAAGCACATAGCATCATCAATGGAACCAAACTCAAGCAAATATACAGCATACATATGGTTGCAGTGAAGACAGAGCTCGAGGCTACAACCTAGACAACAAATGCAGTAACAATATTCATGTACTCAAGGCAATATGGAAGCAGTGAAGCAGTGAAGCAGTTTCGAACACCATAATCGAAGCCAGCAAACAATTGATACAAATAAATTCAAGTAGCAGTTTCAAACAAAAAAGGAGATTTCAAAGCATTTAACAGTTATAACAAATTCAGGCCGAAGTCAAGGTCGAACATTTTTAACAGTAGCAGTTTCAAAATAATCAAGGAAGAATCAAATTTATCAAAAACTCAAATTCGAATAATCACATGAAGTCATAAGCAATTGACTAAAGTCAAAGAGAATGAAGAACAGAACTAAAATCAAGTGCCAGAAGATCAAAGCTGTGATAGCCAAGAAAACGAACCAAGTCAGAAATCAACACCGTGTTAATCAAGTAAATGAAATTATACGAAGTGAACAAGTCAATTCAAATCACAGCATTTGATCAAAATCAAACGGCCGAGCAAATTATCAGACGAATGAAATTTTAGGGATTCGAACCCTATATAAAACTTAATCATCATCGGTAGAAAAACCATAGAGTTCAAGCATATCAACTAGTAAAGCAAAGAGAATAAATCACATACCACTTATTCATACTCGATCAAAAATTGGGGGCAACCGTGTGCAAAGCGAAGAGATCATCGATCGACAAAGCAAGGGACACTGAATCATCATTCGATCGAGCAATTGAAGTCGGCAGCCTCAATTTTTCACAAGTCCTAGTTTTCACATAGAGGAACGAAAATCAAGAAGCCATTTTCACAAACGAAGAAGAAAGCGGGCCGACATAACAATAGAAAGAAAAGGGGGTTTCCTTTTAAATTTTGGCCAGTTTCCTTTTTATTATTTTGGGCTTTTATTTATATTTAAGGGCTTTGTGTTTTTATTGTTTAAATTGTTTTTAATTTTCATTTCAAAGTATTGTATAATCTAGTCGTGTGACTAGGGGACGAACTACGGTGGTGTAGTTAGAGAATTCGCAACTCAGTGGCTGAGTTGTGGCAGGGTTTTGAGCGTAGAGTTAGGTTAGCCGATAGTAGGTATCGCGAGTTTATGTGTGTAAGCGTCTGACTACATAATTTCTAGTAGAAACCTTGGGGGCTGCACGTAGGTAGGGTTTTTCCGAAGCTGGGTAAATCTGTGTTGTTCTATTTCTGCATTTTTATATTTTGCTATTATCTGTGCTGCTATTATTCTGTTGTGATCTGTGCTGAAATTATTTTATATACTTCCGCAATAAATTTTTATAATTAATAGTATCACCCCATTCACCCCCCTTCTAGGGTGAAATCGATCCTACAATTTGTTCAACAAAATCCAGTTTATAATTATTAACTTGAGAATTTTTGATTTGGATTTGTTGAGAACAAAAATTATCAATCACATCATAATCGAGATTATTTCCATTGCCAAAATGATTTGAAAAGTTGTTTCCACTTTCGTTTCGGTTTTGAAATTCATTTTGAAGTTCGAAATTGACTTGGCAAGAGTTATACTCGAAATCGTTTGAATTTTGAAGTGAATTCAAATTTTAATTGTTTTGAAAACATTGATTTCAGTTATCGCACAGATATGAATTACACAACTCATTTATCTCTTGATTTTGTTGTGTAGAGAGTTCGAGTAAAGACGAAATCATTTCAATGCTTTTTTCAAGATTTGAGGGTTGATCATCGTTTTGAAAATTTTGTTGTTCGAAATTCGAATTGTTTATACAATAGTTGTCACTAGAATATCCATAAGAATATGGAGTAAAATCATATGGATTATATTGAATTCCACAACTATCGTAAAATTTCGGCGAGGAAGAAAACTCGGACATTTTCAAGGTCTTTTTTTTTAGATTTTTTTATAAAGGAAAGTATTCACAAAGGAGAATTTATTTTTCAAAAAAGGAAATTTGATTTTTGTTTTGTTTTCTAGTTTTTCATTTTTTTTTGAAAAGATTTTTTCTTTTGGTTTTGATTGAAATTTTTTCAAAAGAAAGGATTTAAAAAAAACTAAGTTAAGGAATATTTACAATTTTTTTAGTTTTGGATTTTGAAATTTTTTGTTCTTTCTTTTTAATACGCATGAACTAATGCAACTAAATGAATGCAAGGATTAATTACAAATTATTTATCCTAAGTAGATCTTAACCCAAAATTGTATAATCACACTTTCTCTTAAATCAACAAGATAGTTCTCAGCCAGGTAACGGGCAGGATTTATCGATGCACCATGAATCACCGTAGCAATGCAACCGAAGGTTTAAGTACCTTCAGAGGAACAACCACTATAATATTTACAAATCATCGTAATATTTATAAATGGTTATTATTCTGCCATAGCCTAGACACCAAGAAATTAAATTGTCGAAAGAGGACAAATTGTCAATATACAATTAAGTGTTATTGATTTTTAACTGTTATTATTAACAAAAATCTAAGATGAAATGCAAAGCAAAAATTAAAAGTGTAATATTCAATGCAACTACGAATGGATTTTTGTTTTGTTTTTGATTTTTTGATTTTTTAAAATATATAAATGCAAATGCAAGCAATCAAAAATGCAACTAAAATAAAAACAAAATATAATGGTGAATTTTTTTTTTCATAAGTAAGCAATTTATTTTTGGCAGCAGTTCTTCTCCTTCTGAAATTCTACTTTGGCAACCTGAAATAAAAACAAGATATATACAGTTTTTTTATATAACAAGTAAAATTAAACAAACAAACAAACAAACAAAAGAAAAACAAAACTTAACAAATTGGAAAAATAAAAGAAAACCCAAAACAAGCAAATAAAAATCAAACAAATGAAATCAAAATTTATTTAAACAACTTGTTTTTTTTAATAGAGAGAAGATGGAAAAAAATATCGAGAGTTTCCCAATCACCACCTGGCCCAATAAGAAACCCAAACCCGTAATTTCAATCACATTCGTTCAAAATCACAAATTCTACCCCTCGTTCAATTCGTCCTAAAATCCCAATCCAGAATTTCAATCGATTTTTTTTAAAACAAACTCTTCTAAAATTTCACAAAGATGATTCCATAGAGAAGCGAACAATAGAAGTTGAAGGCGAGGTTGAAGTCGCGAGTAGAGGATGAAGGTGGTTCGAGGCGGTGAGTTGAATTGCAGAGGTGATCGAAGTCGACTCAGGCGCTCGAATTGGAGGAGTTTCGTGGGTCTGCGATTTGAATGAAGCAGGACGAATTGCTCGATTGGGATATCGTGAGTTCGAGGGGATAGATTCAGGTGAGTTCGAAAATTAGGAATCTTGATTTTAGCTGAAATTCAGGTGACTTCGAGGGGATAGATTCTGATTGAGTCTATTTGTGCAGTTTGTTGTTCGGGGAGGATATGGTGGTAAGTTTGTGTTGAGTTGCACAGTGGTATGTTTTCACAGAGTAGCAGTCGACAGTGATATGGGTTGATGCACTGTTAGGATGAGCAGTTAGCAGTGATGACTGGTGGTATGAAGTTTGAAGTGGTGTAGAATGAAGATGGTCAACGTGATGAGGTGGTAATGCAGTAGGCGATTGAACTTGTAGGAGTAAGGCAGTTATGTAGGCAGTCAATAATGAAAGCGTATTGAAGTGATAAAGTTTATGGGGTTGATGAAGTTTTGATGTTGGATGGAAATGCACTGTTGCAAGGATGAAGTAGAAGGAATGATATGCAGGAATGATAATGGAAGGAGTGGTTGGCTATGCACTAATATGTAGTGGCTAGTAGGCATTTTGAATGGAAGGAATGGAAGGAGTGGTCGCCTATTTATGCAAGGGGGCAGTGGTATGTATACTTGCAGTACTGTGTTGAGGTTGTGGAGGAAGGTGGAAGGAAATGGCAGTGTGGTTCGTTAATGACGGGTGATGGATGGTTTGAGTTGAGTGAACGAGGGTGAAGTGGGATGTCCGAGGGAAGTAGGAGTTGGGCAGAGAGAGAGGGTGTTAGCGAAGTTTGGTAGTGGATTGTCGGACAGGTCTTCGATGAGGAGGAGAAGGTTGTTTTGGTGATCTGAAGTGGTAGAGGGTGGTTTAAGGCTGGTGAGGGTGTAAGCAAGGCTGCAAATGACAGTAATTTGAATGAAGTGCTATGGTGAAAGATTGAGATGAGTAGCAGCTTTGAGAAATTGCAGAGGCTGTTGAGATGTGGAAAGTTAATTGGTTCAAAAACAAAATGTAAAATAAAGAAGTTAAGTAAAATGAAATGTAAAACAAAAGAAGTAAGCTAAGTTGAAGCTGAGTTTTGATGGGACGAAGTCGTGAGTGATGCTAGAGGTACAAAAACAGTTTGTGGTCAAGATGATATTGTTTGCAATAGATGCAAAATGAAGTATCAAAAAGCAATATAAAACCAGAATGTACTCACTGCACAGTAAACAGAACTAAACACTACAGAAGAAAGAAAGGAAAGAAAAAATAAACAGAAACAGAGACAAGTGCACACAAGTGATAGTGCACCAAATAGGAAGAAATAAACTCAAAAACTGATACTCAAAACAAATGCACAGGATCAAGATGAACTGAGACTGAAAATGAGAACAAATGCACAGTGCAGCTTTCTGTTTTTTTTAAAGAGAATGCAATGTGAATAGAAAACAACAAGCAACACAACAAACATACACACAACTTTTTTTAAATAAAAACAAACACACAATAAAATCAAACAAAAATAATTCGAAGAGTGGAAAATTAAAATCAAAACTATTCCCCGGCAACGACGCCAAAAACTTGTTCGTCGACGGGAATTCTATCGAGTTAGAAATCCGTCGAACGAATTTATAATAAAATTTATACCGCAAGCGCACGGCGTACACTTGTTAGTATGTGGCAAGTACGGGTCGATCCACAGGGAATTGTTGATTTTAAAAATCTATTCAATCAAATTATACCAAAGTAGAGAGAGTGTTAAGCTAAAGATGTAAGAAACTAACAAAAAGAAAGTGATAAAAATATGAGAGTGTGAAGGCAATTTAGAGGCAATTTCCACTCTCTAGATCACATAAATCAACAAAATGAAGTTATGATCTCTCTTTTCTTGTCATTAATGTAATTAGTTGATGTGCTTATCATAAGTATGGTATATTTTTGCTATTAATTAGCCTAATATAAACCATCAAACTATAACACAACCACTAATACACATTTAACTCTCATGAAATATGACAACAAAGTTGAAAGCAAAATCTATTTTAAGCATAGCCTATTAACTATTGTCTAGAAATATAAGCCATCAAATTTTAATTTCAACAATCACTTCATTACCATCATCATATGTAGATGAAGAGGTAATTATTGTTTGTGATTGTTTAAGCATAGCCTATTTGGTGTCAACAATATAGGCTATCAAATTCAAATCAAAAACAACAAGTTAAACCACTTCGAATGTTTCATTAACCACAAAAAGAGAACATAAACATCACAATGTTGAAGCTACATAATTGGATAGCTTCATTACCCCTAAATTGAAGGGGTTCAGCCTCTCATATTTGTTATCAAATCAACAAATGTAGCTTGCAACACGAAACAAAAAGAAGAGGAAAAAGAGAGCAAAATGAAAAGAAAAGCTAAGTAAAAAGAAATAACACTAATCTACTTGCATGAAAAGTAAACTACACTACTAACATAAGAAGAGAAGAAGCATGTAAATAAAAGAGAATACTAATTAACATTGCATAAAAAAGGAAAATTACATGAAATAAAATGGCTAAGTAGCCATGGAAAAAGAAGAGCTTTTATTTATTTTCCTAAACTAAACTAAAGAGAAGAGAGCCTAAGAGAGACTAAACAAGAGGAGAGGAGGTTACATGAAGCATAAGGGGTATTTATACATGTTTGGAAACCCTAATTCATTTTTTTGGAACTACCCAAACTACCCTTGAGGTAGTGTGACCACCAAGTAATCATTAGCATTTCTTGATCCCCCACTTAAATGTACATGTAGCTTTAATTTCCATTAGCATAAGTATTAGCTCCTAAGTGTACATGAAGGTATGTGGGTAGGTGGGGTCCTCCATGATCCATGAAATGAATTATGCCCATCTCCATTCCTTTGTATTCACTCTTGTGCATGCATATATCTTCATGAAGCCACTTGTATTTGAATTTAAATTCCCACAAAATAACTTAGAAATTTTCAATCAAAATTTAGAAAATTAACATATGCACAAAAATGACCATTTTTCCCTTGGATGAAGATGAATATGTGACGATTTGAAATAATTTGAATTTTGGTTTAAACAAGTTAAATATCCAATAAGATCATTTATTTGATTTAAACAGATTAAATATGGTGGTAACAATATGCACATTTACGTGCACATCAGGTATAGAGGTGGGGTGTCACATTATCACACCGGGGGGCAGAGGTTAGCAAAAAAGTACTTCGTTTTGGATATTTCTAGCCATCGATAAATTGAGATGCGGTTGATTTTACCAAACAATGAGATCGTTGCAAGAAATTGCAAAGATACCAAGAGCCTCATTAATGGAGCTTACGCAAATGGTTACCCATGGCCATTTGCGATTTGGGGAATTGATATTATTGGTGTGCAACCGATGACCAAAGGAGGAGCTAAGTATGCTACAGTTGCGGTGGATTACTTCACGAAGTTGGTCGAAGTAGAAATGCTTACCACAATCACTATAATAAATTGATCAACTTCCTAATAAAGAACATCTTCTGTAGGTTCGGAGTACCTCAGAAGATCATAACTAATAATGGAACTCAGTTCGAAAGTACCGAGTTTACATATTTCTATAAGCGGTATAGGATTAAGAAAAGCTTTTCGGTAGTAGCGCATATATAGTAACAGATAAGTGGAGGCGATGAATAAAATCATCAAATCCACCATGAAGAAATGGTTACTAAAGCCAAGGATAACTGGATTAATGAGCTTCCACTGGCATTGTGGGCTTATAGGACGATCCATAAGTCTGTAATTGGACGTACACCATTTTCTTTAGCCTATGGATCGGAGGCCATGATCCCAATAGAACTAGAAGTCCCTTCACATTGTAAAAGTCATTAAAATCCAAAGGTAAATAAGAAGCTCTTGCTTGAGTCCCTCGAATTGGTTGACGGGAAGAGGGAGGAAGCGGAATTAAGGGTTGCTGCTTACCAGAAAAGAGCAGCATGATACTTCAACACCAAGGTCTGGAGCTATACATTTGAGTAGAGGATCTCGTTTTGAAATGAGTTCTTCAGGTACGAGGGAACTTGGTCTGAATTGGAAAGGTCCTTATGCAATCAAATAAAAGCTTAAAGATGGAACGTTAAAGCTGGCCATTGTTGATGGAATCCCAATTCCACGGGCATGGAATAGCGACTTGCTTAGACGTTATTTCATTTAGTTTTATTTAGTTTATTTTTTGTAAATAAGCCACCCAAGGATTCTGGGGGACATGTAATAGGGTAGGATTTGCCGCATTTTCCGTTTATAAATAAAAGTTAACTTCTTGAACCAATGGAACCATGTTATTATAAGCAAAACCCTGTGTTGCACGATTAGCAGTACATTGATGTACTCGAAAATGGTACCAACTCCTTTGGTCCAAGATGTAGACCGAGGAGTATAATCACAGGGATCAATCAGACAATTTGGCCTCAACCTTCAGGTATCGATTGTTGCCCGAAGATAGGCGACATTAGAAGGGAATGCCTAGAACAAGGTGATTAAAGCACCAGTTTTCGAAGATAGAAATTGGTGTATGGTTGAGATTCTAATGACAATGATTATAGCCTATTAGGATACAATAAGTCGAGGATAAGCAAGAATGATATATAGATACTCTTGGTAAACGCACGAAGATAGGTGGGACCGAGGGCAGATGCTAAGAGATAGGCATCCAAAGGCATAGGTTCTTAGATATTTGGATTGGTGTAAGATTAGGACCTTCACGACTATGCTTATGGCCTAGTGAGACATACTCAGCTGAGGATAAGCGAGGATAGTTATTGAAGGTTGAAGATAGGAACTATCAGACCTCTTTGGTCCAGGATCATGATCAAAAGAGTATAATCGGACTGGGGGAAATTGGATAATTTGGAGCAATGCCTGGATTTTGGCATAGAAGCTATTGTTTCACCAAACAATGCCTAAAAATAGGCCAAGTCGGGGAACAATGCTCCACTTTTGGCATTTGGAACAACGAGTCCAAGAAATAGGACTTGCAATGTGATAGAACAACATAGAAGCTATGGTTTCACTCATGGCTTAGCAGGACACGCTTTGTCGAGGTTTGAAAGTGTAAGCATATGGATAACACCGATCATGCCCGATTATCAATAAGGTTAGAGACGTCAGGAGATAGACATTCAAATTATTGTTCCCAGGAGATAGGGAATCACCCAGAAGTTGGCTTATCTATGACTAGTTAATGCTCAAAGGAAACTTGATCTAAAATAAGCAGGAATAACCATATAGTTGGTTAAATTATAGTTTTGTTTAGCTACATGGAGCGCATTGATAGCCATAAATAGAACTATATAATGGAATATAATTAAGAAATTGTAGGAGTTTTATTTACATGTATAGAATTGCAGTAAATAAAAGCAATGCACAAGATAAACATATATAATATGGATAAGTTGTAGTACAAGCAATTATATTATATATGCAGGTAGTTGTATATAGGCAACCACAATATATACAAGTGCGTAAATGTAAGTGGAACAAAGAGATTGCAAAGGAAAAATAGTCTTTCATTGCATCACTTTTATATACACCAATGTTTGCGGGGGCCGCATCCGCATAAATGCGGCCTATATGCATTAAAAGGATAAACCAAAAGATGTAACTCGCATACAAACTGTCTTACTACCACCAGAAGATCGACAAGGAGTCTATTTCTTCTTACACTTCTTCTTCTTCTTCCTGGCCTTGCTGCCTAAGCCATCACAAGGCCTCTTCTGGCACTTCTCATCTTTGGGTATGTTGCCTCCAAAAGGGGTAGTGTCGCCTTTGACGGTAATGACAGCAGGATCATTAGGACGATTGATAGCAGTCTCAAAAGTCTTTATAGTAGCACCGATGGTATCGCTCTTTAGAGGACGAATATTGATTGAGAGGATACGTGAGGAAGATTTTGGCTCTTTGGTGCTTGTAGGCTTCTCAAGACCAGGTTTGGTTTTAATCTTGACCTTGGACATATCAATTTTCTTCTCCACCATGGAAATGGACTCGGTCAGGCCAAATGCACTGGTTATAGTAGTATCTTCCCCTAAGGACTGGGAAACCTTAACCAACCCCTCAAAAGCTGCGATCCTCTTTGAATCAGCGCGTGGAATAGAGCTAGAGGGGAGGCTTAGAATGAATATTCCTATGATGATGGAGTTGACTCAGTGGTAAAAATAGTAGTTGTAAAACCCATATTTCTATACTCATACTACATAAGAGTATTACTAAGTAATGTTGTCAAGTAATAGGAAGAATAAAGCAATATGAGGCATACACGTGAATATTCCCTTAGACTATCATCAATATGTATCTTAAATATTAATATAATTTATCATTTTCGTACATAGTCTCGGTACGAAGCAATAAACACTGTGCCTCCAGGATAGAACAATGCATAATGTATAGATAATAACACTGAGCCAATAAACGCAGCAATAATATATAATAGAAAAATATACACTATCTCTTAAATATACATTACCGAAATCAAATTTACCTCTATGGTATATTAATACATAATATTATAAGGTCCTTTCCTCCTTTTGCACCCAAACTTCCATAAACTGACCAACTTGTCCCTGAACCTAAAAAGTCTCGGATTGACCCGAGTGTTATAAATAACACAGGGGTCAGACTATGACTAAATCAAGGGTTAATATATCTATAATTCAATATTTATGCATAATAATATGATAGCACCCATAAAATTAATAACTACATGATATATATATATATAATATATAATATAGTGTATATATAATCACAACATTATAAATAATCTAATAGGTATTATATAATTTCAAATATCACAAATCACACATAAAGATGTCATTACCCATCTCAAAGTAAATCAAATCAAAATTCTTGAAATCAATATCAAATAGGTGAAGTCATCCATATCTAGAAAACCATCATCAAAATCAAGAAATCATCAATAATGAGATATCATCAAGTATAGTTAGGCTAGCTTATAATAATTCCCAAACATATCTCTCAATCCCAATAATAATAAAAGTATCATCTTCAACACACAAATAGGGTAGGCTGCCTATCAATAAAAGATACGAGAATCCATCATACATTGGACACCTGTCTAGATATAATCTCATCTCCTCATACACAAAAAAACCAAAACAGTATGGACATAATGGGGACTGACTACACTTTAGATACACGGTGGTTAGCATAGTTAAACTCATCATATGTCGAGAACAATATGTGCGAATCCACTACACACACATATACCAGAACCGAACGGGAGACTGATGGCCGCATGCCCGCTCCAAGAACCCAGGGTCTAATGGCCTCCTGCTAATAGCCAGATCTGTTTTTATAGTCTTCAGTTACCTCGAGGGACATTGTGATCCCATCCACCAATGGCTCGTCAACGCATAGCCTAAGTCACAACCCTGCTTTGCCTCTATAGGTAATAGACTGTTGGCCTATGTGACACAAGGAGCTATAGGGCACCTACATACCATGCAGATCAGGGGCACGACCTCATGATCAGGCCACTAGGGTGGATACGGGTCAATCTGGTTCACTACTAAAACATAAAGGGAGCTGGACATAAGTGGATGACATGTAGTACTCATATCCTATATTTTCTCACAGCCCTAAAAATAAGCCGACACACAGCCCCGTATAAGTAAACAAATGACTATGATTTACTAAAGGGCTAATCTCTCGCCAACTCATGGCTCTCTTCATAAACCAACACATGGCCATAATGTAATCATTGTAGCAAGTATCATCACATACACATGAGTAATCCCCATTGAGTGACATTTACTTACAAAGAACAATCAAATAAATAACATAACGACATCCCATACCACCGCATGTTATTCGGATAATTATTCAACACTCATAAACTACACTCAATCCACACTAGAGATCTCTAAATGACAAGTTCGATGAATAACTGGAAATGTATTACTGATAGTCTCATACCAGACGGTATCACTAATCAGTTTATTCAAACTTCTCATTACACGGAAATGAAAAATACACAAATATAATAATAAAAGTAATCATATAAATATGTGTAAATAAATAAACACACACACACACACACATTATATTATAAATCACAATAATGTTATATAAGACATATGATACAAAAGTATTATCCAAATAATATTTAGACATCGTCAAAATAACTTGTAAGATCAAAAATTACTCATCAAAATCATTTCAAAATTTTCTATAAGTAAATACTATATTAAAATAAAAATTAACTTCCAAGATAATTTCAATATACTTTAAATCTTTAGAATGTTGATAATTCAATTCTTTCTCCATATATATTTAAGATCATTGTTAACTATATTAATATCACTTAATAAAATTTAAAAGCCATTTCATAATTTTAATGATTATAAACCATTCTCCAAATATATTTATATTAAACAAAATAGACTTCAAGAATGAAAACTAAACATTTAATCATAATAGCTTATATATACATTTAAATAAATTACCAAACATCATATACAACTCTTAAAAAGATTATAATAAGATATAGAATAAACACCATTAATCAATAAAATGTAAAAAAAATATACAAAATCAATTTTTTAGGAAAACTAAATTTTACTTGTTCAATCGATTGAAACATTACCACATCATTACCACAGTTGGTTGACCCAAGTCGACTATAACCATCAATAGGTCGACTGAAATGGAGTATTTCTTTCAGGTTGGGATTTTTTACTAGTTTAGTCGATTAAATATTTTGCTCCGTTGATGGAATTTGGTTTTTGTCTACTGAATTTTAGATATGTGCCTCGGGCTTGGGTTTTACACTAGTTTAGTCGACTGAATTACCAGAATTTAGAGAAGAACGACTCTCAAGAATTTTCATCTTTGATTACACAAGTTATTTCTCTCTTTTTTAATGTTTGTTCACTTCTATTTACTTATACTCCAACTATACGAATGAAGCATAATTCTCATATTGGAATATGTGATCACTATACTTCCAATGTGTAACTCGATCATTGTTTTATGATCACTAAATCAATTCAAACATAATTATGATTAGGAGGCTCACCTTATTTTGATGATCACTTAGCATCTAATTCCTCCTTGATTCCTTCTTCTTGCCCTCTCTACGCGAATTCTCCAATTCCATTCGGTTGATCACTTGTGTTTCACTTAATTTCTTAGTGTAGATGAATGCCAAGAAGCTTACGGTTTGATTGTATCAATTTACTGTAGATTTATTTTTACAATTTTGAGTGAAAGAGTTTAAGAAGAAATTCAAGTTTTCCTCTTCCCCTAAAATGGAGGGATGTGGTTATAATTATAGAGGAGAGTGAAGCCTCTAGATTTTTAAAACTCTAGAACCTCTTCACATGAAACAATTTTATTCATTTTTCTTGTTTTGGGTTTGGGTTCAGAATTATTTGGGCTAAGTTAATTTATAAACAATTCTTATTTTTACCTTTATCTTCATGAAAACATTATCTACTCATCAAAGCCATCTTTGTTTTACATGAGGACTTATTGGGCTTGGGTTTTGAGTATTAGTGGGTGTTGAATTAATTTTTTTCTTATTTAAAAATCATTTCTAAATGCATTTTAAATTTTTTTAACACTATAAAATCCTTTCTAGCTTCTAATTAAATTCCGACTCATTTATTTCAAATCTCATTTACTATAATATCCCATAAAATCTCATTTTATCGGTTTATTTCAAATAATAATCCATAAATTTTCATTTGGAAATAATCAAATAAATTATTGAATCAATGTTTCTTCTAAACTAAATTCTTTTCATTTTAGTAAAATATTTTCCATCAATTCTCCAAATCATTTCTTTAATTTCATATAACTCTATTCAAATCTCCATTATTTCATTACTAATCATTATTTAATCATTAATTAATTTTTTACTTAACATGGGTTGTTATAGAGGCCCCCTTAAGAAAATTGCGTCCTCGTAATTCCTACTTATGGAAAATCTATAACTAGCTAGATTCATACTAGCTCATCTACACCATTGGTTAATTTACATTTAATACCTAACAATCAAATCGATATTGGTAAATTTTTTCTATTACGAGTTAACACGTACAGCGATTGACATCAACTTGTCAAGCATATAAATAAAGCAATACAAATCAATTATTAGACCTTCCAACAGTGGCATACAAGACTCAGATTATTATCTTCCTTGCTCATTGCTCATGTTCATGGGTTATGAGTTTGTGTGAAACTCACTTGGAAGATTCTAATATACACACAAGTTACCAAAGTATTGAAACCTTCGAGACACTTAAGAGTATTCTTTAGGGCATGAAGTATACCCCGAAAACCTTTAACACTCAAACATCGTATAAAAATTGAAATAAATCCTTTAGTTTACAAATTTCTTTTACTTGAACAAAAGTTATTTTAAAATAATTTTTATTCTTTGAAAATAGTAAACATGCTTTTCTAGTTAAAAATCCACCTTAGTGTATTTAAAAATTTCTAAGTATATTTCAAAATTTTCCCAAATATAGTTATCATAGAAGATTTCCAAACGTTTTTTTTTCCAAAAATTCTCTTTATAAAGAGAATTAAATCTTTTTTCTTGCCAAACATATCTTATAAGGAATAATTTCTATACTTTACAATCTTCAAAATAACTTTATTACCAAAAGTTCATTATAAAATACTCCTTTCCCACTAAAAGCCATCTCATCCATCCACCAAGGAAATTCTCAAGAATCAAGAAAAGTTTCTTAATAACCAAAAGAAGTGTAGGAAATCATTCACTTCGCGTTCCAACAAAGTATATAGTACTTTGGAAAGATTATTCACAAGATTATTGGGAATTCCTCATCTTTATTTACTTCTTCCTAGTTGTATTCCTATGATTTTCTAACTTTTAGTTTGAATTGTTCAAGTTTAATCCACGTATCTTTTGTATTTATCTTTAAATTTCATGTACTCATTTATGGTTATCAATAAAATCTTGTTCCTCGCTATTATACAATGTTATTAGTCTCTGGAAAGTCATAAAAGTACAATTGTTTAGGCTAATTACAAAAATATAGCAAATAAGTTGATTTTGCAAAATATTATGCATATGTCGACATATAACGGGCAGATTACAAAAAAATTTAAAATTCAGAATAAAATAACTACCATCCATTCAACTTATTCAAATGACATTTTACCCCTATATAAACATATTCACTCTAGAAAAACACCATTCCAACTCTCATTCTTCTCCCTTTTCACTTATAAACTTAACTTTTCAAATATGGCTTCTCCACACTAATAATTATGCGAAAATCTTAAACAAATCCTTCTATCATTTTAAGAATATCCTTACTTCTATCCTTAGAAATCAAAGATGCTTAGAATCTTTTCAAATATAGATGATAAAAGAACAAGAAAACATTTTGATGATATTCGATGAATGATTTCTTCCCTTATCAAAAATGAACCAACCAACAATCCATATAATACCATCAACAAAGACAATGAAGATTGGGATGACATTAAAACAGATCCAATTTTTTATTTCGATAATTGGATAGAAGTTCCTAGTAAATTTTAAGTTGATTGGTTAGTTTTTGAATAATATATAAGAATTGATTTAAGTTTGGATATTAAAAGATTACACTAGAATAAGAATTATGGATTGGTTTGTATGTACTTATTTTGGATTAGAATTAGTTTGGATTGATTTGTTTGACTTATGATTGAATACAATCGAATTGACTTTGGATTGGTTTCACTGTGTATATTGGATTGGACTGATTAATAAATTTTGTTTGTATTATCACTTTTTACTTATCAATATATAAATATATAGTACTCTAGGTAGAGGGAGTTTTTGGTTAAACTTTTTGTTGATGACAAAGGGGAAGAAATATACAAAATATCCAGGCACAAATTATGAGAGAGTTTTTTACCTCGGGGGAGTTTTATCATATTTTATAGACATGGTTGTCATAATCAAAAATGGGGAGATTGTTAGTACTTTAGGTATTGGTTTTGATGAAAACAACCATATGAGATCATATAATATATATATATATATTAATGTGTTATCAATTTATATATAGTATTTAGTGTAGGATATCAGATAGGTTTTGATTAAGAAGACTGTATAGTATCAAGAGTAGATTCAAGAGGCTGATAACGAAGCTAATATAGATATTCAAGAGTTAGAAATTAAAGACTCGTGAGTTTAAAGATTCAAGATATCAAGATAAGTTATAGAGTCATAGATTATTTTATTAAAGCCCTGGTAGCTCTTCCTTGATTACTCTTTTTTTTCAAAAAGGTTTCCAGAATCTATTCTCCAAGTTTAACGATTTTCAAATATCTTGGTTTTCAAAAATGATTTTTAAATCCCTGTTTTCAAAATGATTTTTCAAACATTCTTTTAAAATAGTTTTCAAATAATTCCTAACTTTTAATTATTTATTTACAAAATTATTATATTATTTTTTAAGTATTTTATATTTTAATACATGCTTTTAAATTTATTGTATTTAAATATAGATTTTTGTTTTACATTTTCTATATATTTAAAAGTATATTTTGACATTCATTAATACTTTAATTTTAAACATATATTCACTTATACTTTATATATTATTTGTCAAAAAAAATCATATTTAAATCCTTCATATATTACAATATTTCAAATTATTTTATAAAGTTTTCTTAAGTGTTATTATGGTTAAAATGTGTATAAACTATGCTTAATGATTTAGAAAGTATCAAAATATTTTACAAAACTTAATATTTTCAAAACAATTTTTATTAAATGTTTTCAAAATTACAAAGGATATGTCGACATATATAGTACCCATATGTCGACATATAATCCGATATTTTCAAAATTCAAATTTTGAATGGACGTGTCTTTTCGTCGTATTCTTCGGGAATGGACATGACTATTGTTTCTCGATAAATAGTAGTTCTCTCAACGAATTTTGTTTAACTACTTTCTCATTTTTCTCTCTCCTCTTTCACTCTCTTGATTTCTAAAAGAAATTCTACTCAGAATCTTCTCAAATTCAATTAGAATCAAATTCAAACTCTGTTGAGTTGATTCTCTACTATGTACTCTATGTTCTCTCTAATCTCTCTCACTCAAATGAAGATCAAAGTGTTATGCAAGAGGTTATATAATTATTTGTACTTAAGATCAAGAAATTGATTTTGTAAACTCTATCAAATCATACTCAAATACTCTTGGGTGTGCTTAGTGTCCTTAAAATCCAAGAGGGTGTGCTTGTGTCCCGTCTGAATTAAGTGGGTATGCTTGGTGTCCCATTTGAATCCAAGTGGGTGTGTTGGTGTCCCATCCGATCCAGTCAGTGTACCTAGTGCTTGGAAAATCTAAAGGGTGTGTCTCATAGCCTTGAAATCGAGATTGTATAAACTTTGATATTTGAAAAGAAATCCGTACAAGAAATTGTGCGAGACTAGACGTAGGTAACTCCGAACCAGTATAAAAATCCTGGTGTGATCTCTTTGACTCTTTACTTTTTACTTTTACTACATTTATATATGTCTGTGTTAGCATTTGTGATTTTCAATTTGCAGTGTTTAAACTACAATCTTAAAGAATTCAAAAAGATTCATGAAAGTTATTAAACACAATTCACACCCCCTCTAGTGTTAAATTAGCTTTATGATCCTTACTTTCGCAAACTAACAAGGTGATGATGATCAAGTACTGCTTACTCCCCATCGTCCAAGGTTAAGGATCGTTTTTCCCCATCATGTCCCACAACCACATCAGGCTCCAATCGGGAGGCAACTTCGGCTCCTCCAACTAGTGATATAGATGATTCACTTGGAAGCATTCCAAATAACATTCCTCTTTATGACCTTGACAATTTCAGTCTTTTTGATATTGATTCTCCTATTCATGTGGCTGTAGACATTCCTTCGACTTCTGTAAGGGAGATAGCTGCACTTAGTCAACTTCATGGGTATGGCCCGTGGGGGGACTAGAGCATAATGACACTTTACACGAAATTCAGAGTCATCACATAATTACACTACACATGTTGTTCCTCGATTTATAAATCTTAATTTGGTTGTGTTTTTCTTTTTAGGTATAATGGTACGCCGAATCTCTTTAACGAACTCTAAGGCCATTCTTCAAGTTATCCCAAGCATGATCCTTCGTGTTGATAGAGGGAATCATCTTATAAATCCCACTCGGTAAGGCATCGGAGAAAAGATTAGGAAATAAGTAGTGAAGAAGAACAAAAATAACTTGAAGACTATGGGTAAAGGTCACGCAATTGATCCAGATCAGGTAGGACATCTCCTACTCAACAACATAGCTGTTCTCCTCCACCAAAAAGCATGGATCCATATTCCTTAAAACATGACCCTGTTGCTTCTTCTAAGGCTCTAGTTTTCCCTACTACGGTAATGCCTTCCAAAAAACTGATGGTATCCAATCATAAATCTAAACAAGCTACTTGGCCATCTGGTTCTACAACTTCTGAATCTACTAAACAAAGGCCTGGTAAAGAGCATGCTCCTGTTCTAAAATTTATGACAATCACATAGTCTGCTTTAAATCCACAACTTGTCACTTTACATAGAGACTTCCCCATATTATGCTTTGATGGGGTTAAGGTTGCATATCTTTTAAAGGACATTCCCACCAAGGTGGCCAAAAATGTCATGGCCTGTGTACCTTATGCATATGTTCAATATTATACATTAAGGAGATTCGCTCAAGCCTTGTCTGACGTCAACAAGGCTAAGACCCTTCTAGAGAAGAAGACAGAGAAGAAAGATAATAAGCAAATCTTTGCTAATTTGGACAATAAGTTAGAGGAGATCAAGGAGCATAAGGCAATGGAGAAGAAATTACTAGAAGGAAAAAAGACTTTTGATGACAAGTTTAAAATGCAACAAAATCAACTTGAGTTTGCATATCACAGAAGCCACACACTTTCCAAGGAGAAAGAGGCTTTCCCAACCAAGGTTGATGGACAAACTCTAAAGATCTCAAATCTGGAGACTATATTGGAGGCCACGATAAAAGAAAAAGATGAAGCCTTATCTATGGTCGAAGAATATATAGGCAAGGTGCAAGATTCTGAATAAGCATAAAAGAATGCAGAAACCCTTGCAGCCACCATAGAAGAAAAGGTCAAGTCTGACACTGAGTCTTCTATTGTTTGCTTCTATGCAAATATTATAAACTTTGGAAATCTAAAGTAGCTTGATAACACATACTCCAAAGCCCTTTTCGTGGCCTGGGAATAAATTATCAAACAAGAAAAGGAACACTTAGACGGGGTTGAGGTCGACGAAGATGTGCCGAAGGCAAACCCTTTAGATAGTTGGGATTTGGATGCACTTGTCATAAGCCAAGTGATGTTTGCTTCTGAGGCCTCTAGTCCTGCCTAGGTGCCTTTTGGGGTCCAACATGAATCTAGCTCTAAAGGTGAAAGTTTAACTTCCATCTCTCAGGGACTCTTAGCAAAAACGACTAACTTAGTGGCTACTACTTCTGGTGTCGTTACATCTATCACATATGGGTCTCTCATCTCTAAGCATGTTACTCCTTCCTCCAAAGCTTTCTGAACTCCAACTACAATGGTTACTTTGGTGGCAATGACTTATTCAACATCCTCGGCTCATGTTCAATACAATCTTGAGGAGCCTGGTTACACTGCCTAAGTCTACTCTGAAGTTGCTAGCTTTATCTCCCATCATAGAAAAAAGTATGATGGGGACTCCTTCTCACACAATTTATGTTTCTCCTGGAGGTATATCGCTAGTTTGTTCTATGTTCCAGGAGGCTCGGATGACACCCATCGATGTTTCTAATCTTTATTTTCAATTACACAAGTTTCATGTCCACCTACCCTCACCCCCTTACTAAAAGGAAATCTAGCACTAGGCACTCAAGCTTTAATGATAGAATCTATCATCATCTCTTCCTCACCTACAATTCCAACCTCTTTAGCTGGATTCGCTTTAGGTCTTGATGCCAAAAACATTCATGCAATGGACGAGGCGATTATGGTTGATCCTAAAGTGAAGCAGGGCAACGAAGATCTAACCATCACATGGGTTAAGGATCATGGCTCTAGAGCATCAATGTCGAAGCTACAAAGAGCTTATTTGACTACAATGAAAAATATCAAAAAAGAAAAAGGTGTTGATGATATTATGCCCCCATACTCTGTAACTTTGCTAATGGCACTACTTGTTGTTCCAATTTCTGCTCCTACAGTGGTTGGCATCCAAGCTGAGGCCCCCAAGTCCTCGAAAAACAATTACAATTGGGACAAGGACCCTAAGGGTTATCTGGGTGGGGAAAAAGGATCAAAAAGCAAGAAAAGGTATGCTTTAACCTCTTTAAAAAGTCAGAGGAGGAAGAGGAAGTCGAAGAATAATTAGATGTCGTTTTCTCATGTTGTCGTTTGCTTATTTTAGTTTTTTTCATCTTGGCATGTGTATATAAGTTGTTGTTATGCGAGTACATCCTCTACTTTGCTTTTAAAGGTTTGGTGTGTGAATAAAGTTGACTTCCTTTCCGACTCTCATCTTATTTTACTTTTCTGTCTTTGCATTTGTCCGCCTGTATACTTTGTTCGATTGAGTACATGATAATCATATCTGAATCAGTGCAATGATATCATCCAATATAACTCTATATATATGAATAACTTTCCACCATTGATTAGCGATGTTTTCACTATCTCATCTTGTTTATCATGGCCAAAACATTTCTCTCTTAGCTAACAGAATTGTAATCGCTTGACCAACTCCGTGGCTTATCTTGCTTACCTTTGGCTAGGTTCCATTTGACCAAAAGCAAGGTTGTAGCCTCACATCCCTTGCTATCTCTTGGAAATGATGCTTTGGATGTCTATCTATGGACATTCATGCTAGATCTCGCATACCTTTGGGTGTTGATCGTAAGTACTTATTGTACGTATAAAAGAAGATTCAATTTCAAACTAGATATTATCTCTGATATCCAGCATTTTGGATGTCTTCCTTCGGCATCATCACTAGACCTTGCATATATCCAAGCATCAGCCTTAGACCCTGTCTATCTCCGGGCATTGTTCAAAGGTTAGAGTTATAGGGTGAATATACCAATCGACCCTAATGTGATTATACACCCACGACCCGATCATGATTGAAGGAGTCCATTGGTATCTACCTCTGGGTACTTAGACATTTGCGTTATCAAAACATAAAATGTTCAATTTTGTTATTATTCACAGTATAAGGTCGAGCTTTTAAGAATACAATTTCATCAAACCCTAAAGCCAATTCTATTTATACACATAAGAATGGCAGACTATGTCTTATTACATAAGTGTCCACTCAACTATTTAAATTAATTCTAAGTGAAATAGCGTCTCATGTGCTCTCTATTCCATGCCCTTGGAATTGAAATTCCATCAACAGTCACCAACTTAAAAGTTCTATTTCTAAGCTTATGTTCAATCGAATAAGGACCTTTCCAATTTGAGCCAAGTGCCCAAGACCAAGAAAGACTCGTTTCAAAATGAGATCACCTATCTCGAACATCTGGTTTCCGACCTTGGCATTGAATTGTCGTGCTACTCTTTTTTGGTGAGCAGCTACCCTCAAATCAGCTTCCTCTCGCTTCTCATCTATCAAGTCTAGGGACTCAAGTAAGAGTTCCTCATTCACTGTGGGATCGTAGTGATTTCTTCAAAGAGATGGAACTTCCAATTCAATTGGAATCGTAGAGCCTTTGATTTATAGGTCAAAGCGAATAGAGTATGGTTAGTCGCAGACTTATGAGTCATTCAGTAAGCCTATAGTGCTAAGGGTAATTCAATGACCTAGTTGCCCTTGGCATTCATCAATTGTTTCTTTAGGATGGACTTAATGATCTTGCTCATCGCCTCTACCTGTCCATCTGCTTATAAGTGTATTACAGCTACAAATCTCTTTTCAATTTGATGCTTGTTGCAAAAAAATTTGAATTCAGCGCTTTCGAATTCAATTTGCTTATAGGTGTTTTTCACCATAAAGGTGATCACTTTCTTTGTAGTGATCATGGCAAGTAGTTTCGCTTCAGTCCAATTTGTGAAATAGTCACTGCAGCAATGGCGTACTTTGCTCCATATTTCAACATTAGTAGCAAAATAATTATACCAAGTCCCTAAACTGCAAACGACCGTGGGCTGACCATTTGTGCAAGCTCTATGGAGAGGGCTCTAGGAATCTTTGAAAATCTATCGCACTTTCTAGTGTAATCAGGCATGTCCGGGTTGATCGTTCGCTAAAAGTATCCATAGCGAAGAATCTTCCTTACTAAATTATACCCCCTAATGTGATCACTACAACTTCCCTTATGCACATCGACAAGTAACTTCTTGGCTTCTTCCATGGTGACACACCATAGTAGGGGAGCAGAAATTCCTCTCCTGTAGAGTAATCCTTCCTATATATATTAAACTGTGGTACTTTGCACAGGTGTTTTCTTCATTCATTTCTCCCGTTCGGGAGAGGTCTCTTCAGTATATATTCTTTAATTGAAGTCATCCATGACTCTCTCTCCATTTCGGCCTCCAAAATCCAATCAATGTCCATCTAGTTGATACTTAGAGCCAACAAAAGCTCCACTAGAACCATTCCCATAAGCTGTGCATCCCCAAAGCTGGCTAGTTTGGGCAATAAATTAGCTTTCATATTCTCTTCTTTGGGAATATGCATTATAATGTAATATTCAACATCATTCAGAAGTTGCAAAACCTTCGTTAGGTTAGGGAAAAGCCTCGCTCCCTTAGCCGGGAATTCCTTCTTCACCTGACAGACCACTAATTGAGAGTCACTGAATATATGCAATGCTTTGACTCCCAATTCTTTCGCTATCTTGAGTCTGGTGATCAATGCTTTATATTATGCTTTGTTATTCATTGTCGGGAACTCAAGATTTAAGGCGTAGCATATCATCCATTCCTTTATGGTTATCAAGATCACTCCTACCCTAGAGCTATACCCATTAAACACTTCATTCTGTATATAACTTCCAATGAGCAAACCCGACTACATCTTCTTCCATTTCTCCATCCTGGATGTCAAACTCGATAATGAAATCAGCTAATGCTTTACCTTGTATCGCCCTTCTAGGATGGTAAGGTATATCATAATCTCTCAGTTCATATTCCACTTTATTAACCTTCCCAAAATCTCGGGTTGGTGCAACACTTGGCTCAAATTTTTATCATTCAACACTTTTATCGGATGAGCCTGGAAGTTTGGTCCCAACTTCCTCAAAGCAATTAACTAATAGCAAGCTAGCTTCTTTAACTTTGGATAATTCTTTTCTACTCTAGTGAACTGGTTGCTAACATAATATACAGCTTTTAAATCCTGGACTCCTCATGTACTAGAGTTCCACTCAGTGTGTGAGTAAACATTGCCAAGTAACAACCAAGTCTTCACCCTCCAAAGGCTTCAGTAACACCAATGGTCTCTCTATGTGATCGAGTAGGTCCTGGAAAGCTTTTGGATATTCCTCCATCCAAACAAACTTCCCTTTCTCTTCCTTGAGGGCATTAAAGAATGGCAGACACTTATTTGTTGCCTTTGAGATAAATTGACAAAGGGAGGCGACCTTTCCATTCAAGCTTTACATTTCCTCCTCATTTTCAAGGCATCAAATCTTTCAATGTTTTTTTCTACTCCTGATTGGTCTTGATGCCCCTTAAGTTTACTATGAATCCCAAGGATTTTCCTAATGCGACTCCGAAAGAACATTTCAATGGATTGAGCTTCATACCGTATTTTTGAAGTCATTAAACATCTCTAAGAGGTCTTGTATATGGTTCATCAATCATTGTGACTTCACTAGCATATCATCCATTTAAACCTACATTGTCTACCCTAGTTGATCTTTAAACGTCGAGTCTATCTATCATTGGTAGGTGGCTCCAATGTTGTTCAGATCAAATGGCATCGCATGGTAACAATAAAGCCCTGGATCAATGGTTAAACTGGTGATCCCTTAATCCGGAACGTGGATCTCTATTTGATTATAACCTAAATATTCATCCATAAAGGATTATAGCTTATGTCCAGCAATTGATCCTACAAGTTAGTCAACCTTGGGCAGCAGAAAACTGTTCTTCGGGCATGCTTTATTCAGGTCTGAATAATCGATGCATGTCCACTACTTTCCATTTGCCTTTTTGACCAGCACTGGATTCGGTACCCATTCAGGGTAGATAGCATGATGGATAAATCCATTCGCCTTTAGCTTGTCCACTTCATCCTTCGATGCAGCAGATCACTCTAGACCTAGGCTACACCTCTTTTGCTTCACAAAAGAGCCTCGTTGTCCATATTCAATATATGGTACACTACCTTCAACGATATTCCATACATATTAGAATGTGTCTAGGCAAACACATCCAGGTTTGCTCGGAGTAACCTTACCAACTCTTTCTTCGTCTCCATGTTATGTTGAGACCCAATCTTCAAGATCCGAGTAGGGCAATCCCCATCGATTGGGATATTAATCATCTGCCCTACTAGGGCTACTCTCCCATCTTCTAGCTATTTCCTTGGATCCATAGCTTTGTGAAATATACTATGTTGTCTGAGCTAAGGCTTAGGTGGTGGTTGCTATGCATCAACTATCTTGATGCAAAGAGTCTTCTCCGCCTCTTTCCCTTTCACATCATTTTAGCTTCTATTAGCTCTACAACATATCACTCAAGACTAGTACTCTGGTCTTCTTAGATAGCTCCTACCTCATTTCTTCATATGAAATTTCATCATTAAACACCACAGTGTCAAGGCCACCTAGAAACTGGCAAGGGCAAGTCGACCAAAAGCATTATAAGTGTAGTATGTATCCATCACAATGAAGTTCTGCACATGCACCATCAAGTGGTGTCCTTCACCAAGTTCCATGATAAGTCAATAAACCAACATGCGTTGTAGCCTCTTCGATGAATCCCTAGATACAAGATTTACATGGTTTCACATCCTGCGCTCCCATCCTCATCTGGTCAAAAGTTTTCTTAAACAGAATATTTACCGAGCTGCCACAATCAATGAGAACTCGGTGCACAATAGCCGGTCCAACCATGGCTGTAATCACCAAATGGTCAAACATCGGCACTTGCACCCCCTCAGCGACTCGGTCTCTAAATACAGTATCATCGGTCATTGTTGTCACTTGTTTCACCGGAGCTTCATCTTTCATAGCAAAATAACTTTGCTGCACAACATGGTTCAATGAACTTCCATATCTTCCCATTTCATTCTAGCGTTTCTCGGCTTGATGAGATTCGCCAGTGATAATGTTGATTACAGTTTTCTTTTTAGGCTTCCTAGGTCCATCACCACTAGGCCTGGCCTGATTTCGTTGGGCCATCTGCCCCTGAGGTCTATTGTTCATTTGCCCACCATCCTGGAGTCTTTCACATACCATTGCAACTTCCTTTTCCGATCAAATCTTAAATTTTATCCCTTAAATGCTGGCACTCATTGGTATTATGCCAATATATCTCATGGAAGCGACAATACTCCCCAACAAGCCATTCTCATTCAGCTGCCACCCTCTAGGGCGGCTTCCTATAAGTATCAGTTCCTTGCAAAGCAAGGTAAATATTCTATGCCATTCTCGTTAAAAAGGGTATAATCTTTAGGCTTTAGATATCCTGGATTCTTCTCGAAGTCTAGGTTCTTTCCACCAGCACCCTAGTTTCTACCCTTTTGGTTGTCACTATTACTTCTTTCATTGACTTTAACATTCCTAATGCTCTCACCGGTTTTCTTTATAGCAACGTTTCTCTACAAAACTTCACATGATAGTCTACCACCAGATTTTCCCATGACCAGGTCTGCCTCTTGCAACTGCATTAGTTTGTCTTCCTATAGAATTTCTCCATGGTGGATGGTTGTTTCATCCTTAGCCATTTACTAAAATTTGTATGCAGATGTATCCCCTGATTAGCGCCGTCAACATAATATCTTCCACTACACCAAAAGGACCAATTTGAAACAATAATAAAGTTTTGCTAAAATTTATAGAAACACCTTATATGTTGTAGATTAGTATGTTGCAGATTTTTGAAACACTTACGATGCATTTCCGACTGCCAATCAAAAATGCTTATTTTCTGTTTCAGATTGACAAATTGAAACGTTGAGTGGTTGTTTCATATTAACAAATTGAAATAGTCATAGAGTGTTTCAATCTGATAATTTCTGTAACGCCCCACCTCTATACCCACGCTAGCCAAGAACACTACGGTGTAATGCTGTCAACTAGAACTGAGAATAAGGCTGTTGAGGAGCGACCATCCGTGTAATTGCTTTGTGCAAGCACTGATATGTCAGATAGTATAATATGCATTTTTATTTCAAGAGGAAATCCGACGTACCGATACAAACACAAAGCTACTACACAGTGGCTATATTAGTTTAGGACAAAATATATAATAATAACACAGATAATATAGATAAATGCGGAACACAGATTAAACAGTAAAGTCTCATATATATAATAACTGATGTCAGTTACAATACATTTGACACGGTACATATGATACAACTACAACTGTCGACTCTGAAAGTTATATACACAAGTACATTATCGACTAATATACATGAATACATATCTTTCTATACAGTAACACTGACTACTATAAGTGACGACGACTACTCCAAAAGATATGAAAGGACTTCATAGCTCTAACAGCAACCCAAAGCAGAATATCTACGACCTGTAATAACTCGGTCTGACCCGAGTATTAAATTCAAAAGAAAATAATACACGGGTCAGTCTAATTCAAACTCAGTTATTAATGCACAGAAGCAATAATAATCAAATATCAAATAGACGACAGTCACAGAAGTCTCGTATATCCAACTCTTCAATAAGAGAATTGGATATCGATAAATATAACAGATATCAGTGTTAAACAGCAAATCAGTCAATTCGAAATACCAACAAAGATAGATGAAATGATTATCTATAAAGATAATTTAGAAAACATCCGAATTGCCAAAAACGGCAATTAACAACAGAATCATCAAATTAAACCAAATTAATTCAAACAATTGAAATAACAATTTAAATTGTCAAATCTGATAGGGCTGCAGTACACTCTCGCGTGTACTGCCTCGCCACATTAAAATGTTAAAATTGTGTGGCTGCAGTACTCGCACGCGTGTACTGCCTCGCCACAATAGAATATAAAATCATCACATCACCAAATGTAAATCATCAAAACGAAACTACAGAGGTCAAGTCACGACAATAGTGCCTCAACACTACTGCAACTAAAATGGATCAGAATTTACAACCCAAAGGTTAACAGATCAAGAAATGCATATACCCGTGTATCAGTGAATGATACAGTGTAGTGGGACTTACAAGCTCTGGACTCAAAACATATGCAGTGAAAATAGAGGTAATTCTCAGGACCAAAACAAAGCATACGACAGTGCGTAAAGTACCAACTGCAACAAAAACCAATAATGTCAACATGACTCGAAATGTAAATGCAACCGTAACTAAGCAAAGTCGAGCTCATGATCGACTTCGACATATGATCAGTGGCAGGCATGTAAATAAACAGTGTAGTGATGATGACGCGAGTGATATGCACTGTTCAAATACAGACCGATAACAACCGGGTTTCAATTTTTCAGACTGCTAAAGGAAGGTATGCTCCCGTGTCCAGACAGTGTTCATGCTGCCATGTACTCAGAGAGAATATCAAGCAGGGCAAGTGAGGAAAGAAGCTCAATAATCAAGTGCAGTTCAAATGGGCATTCGAGACAAGCAGTTGTTAACCAGAAGAACAACAACACAAGTCTGCCACATAAACTACCTATATACATGTATGATTACACATGTGTATACGCAGAACATATGTACAACTAGCATGCCTGTACAGCAACACGAACACATGTCAGTGAATGGCGACAGGTAACAATAATCAAATCAGAGATGAGCAGTGTCGATAGTCAACATTAAACACTATCACATAAACAAAGGCCAGGCAGTACTCAATTATGAAATAAAAGAGCTGTCTAACTCAAATATCACAATGCATCGGATTCAAGGAGATAAGTAAAACAATGTCTCAAGGTAAAACGACACCGACTTAGTGCGTGCAGTAGTAAATAAGCACACTCACAAGTGCACTGGAAAGAACAACCGGAATTCGCTAATGGACAATGCTATGTAAAAGACAGCATGCCAGAGAAACAAGTGTACAAGAATAAGATCGAAAATACCACAGGGATAAACACAAATGACCAAAGTCAGGCAATGTCAACAACCATGCCAGTTAATGCCAAAGGTACTGTGAAATCAACAAAGCATCAGAAGATTTAATGGTGATAGCAAGTTTGAACAAAATAAAAAAAATCAACTGCCTAGCATAATACTGGACAGTGAATAATTCAAAGTCGAAGACAACATTATCATAAGCCAAAGTCAGGTAATAAACGACTTGAAGCAGAAAACAGAATTCACTTTAAGGTCGAAAACAACAAGAATCAGACCAAGTCAAATAAACTCATCACCATCGTAACAAAAATCAAATGACCGAAGTTAACAAAAACTGAAATCGTGGAAGCCTCGAATGAACTCAATATCGTCAAACCTAAAATTGATCAGTGATACCCACGAAAACACCAACACGAAACAATATAGCCAAACTAATACGCAGTTCAAAATCAAGAACAATGCCGTAGGTATCAAGGAATCAAACCAAATCAGAAATTACCAACAACGAGACAAAAATCGATCTGCCGAAGCACAGTCGAATTAGATGTGAGTAACTAAATTACTCACCTTAGCCTGAGGTAGCCGTGAGCGAAGCGAGGAATCATCGATCGCCAGGCCATTAACTTCGATCTTTGACAAGCCCTAATTTTTGATGCAGAGGAATGAACGAAAGACGAGCTGCCTCCATTTTTTCTTTCTTTTCGAATGTTTGCTAAGGGCTTGGAACGATTGGAAATGGAGGGGGAGGAACGAATGAATGAATTTGAGGCCGCCATTTAATTTCTTCGTTCGTTTATTTTTTAGGGATTCGAAAGTGAGAAAAATAAATAAAAAAGAAGAGGGGAAAAACGATCGCTGCTATTATCTCAAATGAAAAGAAGGCAGGCCCAATCCACTAAAAAGGGAACGGGCTAATTAAAAAAAATAAAGAAAATATTTATTTAAAACCCAAAATAATTTCTCAACCATTTTTATAAAAGAATTTCAAGTTGATTTTAAATTTCAATAGCAATTTTAATCGTTTAATGACGATAATCTATTGATGCAAAATACTGGGTTGTTACAATTTCCAACTTCAAATGGGTGTTTCAAGCAGATAGTCAGCAACACTTATTGGATGTTTCAAGGTCATATATTGAAACACTTATCAACTGTTCCAAGTTAACAATGTGCAACACTCATTCAATGTTTTAAATTGACAACTTGCACCACTAATTGAAAGTTCCAAATTTATAGCTAAAAAAAGCAGAATGGTCATCTCATATTAAAAAAATCAATAATACATGAATAATATATGAGTAGTACATAAACGAAGCATCAAAATTATATAACAATATGTCAACCATATATCCATACATGGACATACAACAGAATAGAGTTATGAAAGGAAAAAAAGACTATAATTTTATTTTTGAATCATACCGAAACCTAGTTCTATCACTAATTCTAAGAAGTCAGCACAAATGATTATATCATACATGGAGACCAAAAACATAACCTAAAAGCTCAACAGCTTACGTACTGGGTAATTTGTCTCATGGAGCATAGATTTAGCGTAAGCAAAAATGTGTCCTACACTGTGTAGTTAATGCCCCCCTATTACCCCGATATAACCCTGCTATATCTCATAGCGGATTTCTATCGCTACGATTTTTCCATATAGCCTCAAATATAGCCTTTCCGCTTTAAGCCCCGCTATATCCCGTTATTTCCGCTATATTTCGCTATTTCCGCTATATCTTATTTAAAAGAAATGAATTGAAATTGACATTTATACATTATAAAAATTATGAAATTAGTTTTGTTTAATTGAATTTTTAATATACTTTTAGAAATGAAAATAATCTAATATTCTACTAAATTCAATTATGTTATATAACAGTTTTACGTTTGTTTACAGTATATTCGCACATGTTTTTATTTAAAATTACTTATGTATTAATTATAATTCAATTGAATGTTAATTTTTCATTTAATTGCCATTTATATATTTGCAAAAACATTAAATACGAGTTTTATATGCTATTTTAGAGTCATCCGCTATATCCCGCTATATCCTCGCTGTATCCCCGCTATGACTTTTTGTACCTCCACCGCATTGAATCTGTCGAGCGCTTTAACTGCACAGGTCCTGCATGAAACACAACATCAATTGATAGGTCAAAGGGTGGGATACACTTGATATATACTATGAATTCTAGGTCTGCTAATGAAGGTAATGGGGAGTAAAATTTTTTTGCAAAACTAAAGTTTCCTTTCTACTCAATCTATCTATTTGAAAAGTTATAAACCTTTGAATTCAATGCTTATCAAATGAAAATGACACTTTTGCCCAATGATCAGATTGCTTATTACTTTAGCATGGCTAAGAATTCAGGAAGTCTAGGTAACAGAGGAAAGAGGTAAATTTGTAAATTGAATAGAAGTTAAAAATAGAAAATAAAATATAACATACCAATATTAATCACAATCAGAAAATCGCAATATCTCCCCAATTACAGCAATTTGCCCTAGCCAGCCAGAACCTGATAACTTCTTATACTTTAACTTAGACAATCAAATACCATAATATTTGCATTCAAAATAAAATATTTGAAGAATTGAGGGATATAATAATAGAATAGTTTTATGTACAAGGTAATTTGCTTATCAACGTATCTAGAAAAGCTTAGTTGGCACCATCTTTTCTAACAAAATATGAAAATTTAACCGTATAAGATGTAATGTACACTTGATGGTATAACTGATCAAAACATAATAGTTTTTTACTTATAATTAAACTCAAGAAGAATAAGAAGGATTACTGTTTTAAAGTATAGCTCACAGTCTTGTAAATAAAAAAATAGCTTTTATTCATTTTATCCATGGAATACCCAACAAATAAATTATAGTGCAAAAGAAGAATAATGCTCGGTTTTAATAATGATAAGCACAAAATTAACTTAAAGCATACAAACTAAGTTGTATATCTCAAGGAATAAAGTACCTCTTGCAAGAGGATTACAATGGTAATCCTTCAGCAGTTGAAAAGATGGCATATGCAACCATGAATCCATTCACTAAAATATCAAAATACTTTTACTTGCATGATGATGATGTGTTTGAGTTGGCTCACTTTGTGTTGATGAAGCTATGTTTGAGTCACTGAATAAACATTGTTTTTTTAGGGAATTCATAAAGAAATGCACTGAAGGAGTTGACTCTACAAATGTTGTGTTTGAGTCATTGAATAAACACAAAGGAGGATGAAATGTTTAAATCTGTGTGCACAATTGGCCAAGGATGCAAAATATGAAATCTTATGACAAGTTTCAAGCGAAAGGTTTATTCCTTGCAAATTGATACTAGGAAAGCCTTTGACTCAGTTAAGTGGACAGCTCTTGTTAGCATAATGGAAGTAATGAACTTTCCCTCCAATTTTACTGCTATGATTCTTGAATGTATCACTACAGTCAGATACTCCCTCATGATAAACTCACAGGCTGTCCCTTAAGGGTAAAAATGGCTTAGTTAGGAAGATCCCATCTCTTCCTACCTTTTTATCAGCATCATGAAAGCCCTTACTCAAGTTGCAATGCATCTGGTCTCTCTAAAGAACTTCACACTCCACCCAAATGCAATAACCCTCAAATCTCCTCTATTGCCTTTGCAGATGATCTCATCATTTTACGAAACCAACTCATAACTCACTCTCTTACCTTATGAACACACTTAAACCTTTTGCTTGTTTTTCTGGCATGCACATAAACTTCTCTAAGTCTCATATTCTCCTTATCAACCTTACTGCTCCTCAGATTGATTGTTGCCTTTCTATTACCAATATGCAACCCTTGAAAAATGACATGAGATTTCTTGTTATTCCTCTTACTACTAAAACTATTACCACTATCCAATGTATTCCATTATTTGAAAAGATAGCCAACACACTGAATAGATGGAAAAATAGATTCTTAAGTTATGCAGGTAGACTTACTATTCTTAACTCTATCAACTTCTTGATGACTGGTTATTGAGGAAGAACTTTCTTACTTCCAGGATGGATGTTGCACCTTGCACTGTAGATGTTGCGCCCTGAGGATATCGATTCTTCGGACAGCTATAACGGTTGACTCTTTTAGAGTTACGGAAGCCATAACCAATCAAAACGAAGCACTCTGTGAGTTCTACGGGTTTTACTGCATTAAGCCGTCAATGCATAGTTTTATACTAAAAAAAGACTATCCGAATCACTTTTGGGTCTCGGATGTTTTTTTTACACTTGAACTTATAACCATGGCGAGGAATGCCATGATCAAATTTCTATAGACCGGCTCAATTTCATTAAGGAAGCTTTCCCTCCACTTTTTCTAAGGTTGAACGGTCTAAAAAGTATAGTGGTCTACACATAAAAAATTTGAAAAACTAGAATATCTCTGTTTTCCTCAGATACTTTGATATCTCATTAAAAATACCAAATCTATATGGGTTGCTTAGACAAGAAGAAACATCCAAAGATCAGAGAACTTTTGGCACATGAACCCCAAACCCTTGTCAAGTTGGATCTGGAAAGCATTATTAAGGACGAGGAACACCCTTCTTCCCTATGTCACTCTGAAACTTGCTAGAAATAGTATTGCCAAGTTCTGGGAAGTTCCTTGGGTTGCTAAAGGAACTATTTTAAAGAACTGTATATCCCATTGTGAAATGATGCAAACTGCCATTCATGTCCAGGCTAAAGCAGTTGACTATATTAGGAATGGTCATATTAAACTTCCAACCTCTAGTTGCCCTAATGTTAGCGCTGTATGGAATAAATACTCTAACTCCTCCATCTTCCTTGCTGATAAAGATGAGTGT
The DNA here is from genome assembly GCA_030737815.1 of Allium fistulosum. Taxonomy (NCBI): domain Eukaryota; kingdom Viridiplantae; phylum Streptophyta; class Magnoliopsida; order Asparagales; family Amaryllidaceae; genus Allium; species Allium fistulosum. The sequence goes on from CM060904.1 coordinate 1,139,299,346, forward strand.
GTTTTGTCCTTAAATATGAAAGCTCACCCCACCTCATTGATATATTCTATTCTCTCCCATCAACATGACCCAACCAAGTATCCTTGGTTCAGAAGAGTTTCGAACATGTCCTCTACAGAGAAGCTCAATTTTTTCCTTCGGAGAGTCTTAAAGAATGCATTGCACACCCTTAGTAACTTACACATAGAGGCATTCCAATCACCACAACCTGTCATTTATGCAAGTGTATGCCAAAGGACCATCTGCACTTATATTTCCATTGTTCATTTACCTACTTTCTTTGGAAGAAGATTAAAGTTAATGCAGGCCATGATGTTCCTTTTCATGATAGCAACAAGGAGTGGGAAGGTATATTTAAAGAAAAATGTTGGAAGAATTCTTCCTCTTAAGGCTTACTGCTGATTCTCAATGTCTTTGCATACAGCGTTTAGAGGGAGAGGAATATACAAATTTACAGTGCTAAATGTAAAACAAGGATGGAAATTTATTATGAAATTTCTAGAGGGATTTATAATGCAATGCGGACTTCTCCCATTTTTTTCCCCAACTTTGATGTTGGAAAAATGGAAATTGCTTAGCTAGGGTTTTTATCTTTAGTTTTTGTTTCGTGTTTTCTTTGTATTTTCTTTTGTTGTATTAATCGCTTGTAATTTCAAGTTTTTAATAAAATGGCAGGATCCTATTCAACCCCGCTGGCTTTGCCAAAAAATAACAACAACTATCCCAATGGACATTATAACATAATTTTTACTCTAATGGAAAAGGTTAATAAACCAAAGTTAATTTGGATATTGACAAATGTTGCCACTAAATACCATGTATTTGATATTTCACCAGGGATCGATAAGGGACTTCTAATTTTCTCAACATGTTTTAAAAACTCTAATTAAATATGAAATTGCCTTGGTTATAGATGCTCGCCACGCCACAGATGGTCTAATGCAAAGTGAAGCAATGAAATCGAATCTTTTAAGCTGATCAACATTACACTTCTCTTGGAATTTTGGATCCACTAAAATGTGTGTCGTTTCATTATTCAAATACGGATTAACCTTCAGACGTAAAGTAAAGATAAAATCAATATTAATTCTGTAAATGTTGAAGATGGTAATAAATTATACTATAGTTACCTAACTAAGCAAGCCCTTGTGAGACCTATTAATTGGTTTCCTCCTTGATATAACCTCCAACATGAACACTCCAAATGTAAACACATCCGTATTCATTGACTATCCCATGCATGAAATATTCCGGCGTTAAACACCTAAAAATAATCATCAATAAACTTTGATACTATTAACCTAAATATACTAAGTAAAACAAAGGAGTAGTAAGTAATTAACCTAAATGTGCCTTCAATAGGTGGAACATGGTGATTAGTCCAATCAGAAGGCGACTACCTCACAAGCCCAAAATAAAAAATCAGAGGTTCAAAATCAGTCGTAAGTACATTAGAAAGTTTTATATCCCTATTCACGATTCTTCTCTGGCACCCTTTATGCAAGTAATGCAATCCCCTTGCAGTCCCATCCACCACCTTGCACTGAACCTCTCACGACGTTACTGGCAAACTCCGACTATGTAAATATGAAGAAACAGAATCAAGAGAAGAGAACTTGAAAACTAAACGAAGGTCGCGATCAATGCAACAGCCGAGAAGTACAGAAATATTCGAATGGTTGACGTGACCGATTGTCCCAAGCTCGAACAGGAACTCCTCCTCTCTTTGCTCATCAGTTGAGGTTCGTCAACCTTTTCACTACAATGTTTGTTCCATTTTGGAGCACTCCTCTATACACTTTAGTGTATCCGCCTCTTTCGACTACTTTGCTTCGATGGAAGTCGTTTGTTTCTTGGTGGATTTCTTGAAAGGATAAGCATTTCCAATTTGGATTTTTAGGAGATGTCATTAGAATCTGTTCTTGGTACAGTTCCACCTATTCTCGTTACTTTATAAGAGGGGTTATTCAACGCCCAATTTAAGATGTGTGACAAAAGAAGAAGGAACTAGGTCATGAGAGAGGTTCCTGAAGGATGCTACGGAGATCATTCAGGAAGTACAAAGTTAGCTAAGAAAATATTGAGATATGGCTACTTCTGCCCAACTATGCTAAGTGATGCACAATAGTTCATTTGAAGATGAGTTAGGTGTCAAAGGTTTGCTAGTATCCCAAGATTGTTATCACATGAACTTACCCTATGACCAGCACGTGGTTAATCGATATATGAGGAATGGACTTGATTGGCCCATTCCCAATGTCGGGGCAAGATATGCAGTAGAATATCATTTTATCAAGTGGGTAGAAGCAGAACAACTTGCAACCATTACTTTAAAGAAAATAGTCGCCATTGGAATTAGGAACGTCATTGCCAGGTTTGGGGTCCCACATAAAATAATCTTTGACAATGGAATGCGGTTCAGAAGTAAAGAATTCTCTAACCTTTATGGGAAAAGTGACATAGTCAAAAGCTTCTCCTCAGTAGGTCACCTATAGGCATATAGGGAGGTCAAAGCAGAAAACAAAACAATAAAGGAGCAACTAAAAATGAGACTCACGAAAGCCAAGTGAAAATAGGTAGAGGAGTTGCCTTTAGTTTTATGGGTATACAGAACATCCACGAGGTCTCCTGCAAGTCATACCGCATTCTCCTTAACATATGCTTATGAAATTATACTGGCAGTCGAAGTAGACATACCATCACATTAGTGCTTATTGTACGTGACTGGAAAAAAATTGCACCTGAAGGAAGCTGCATTAGATTTCATACAAGAAAGATGAGATGAAGCGGCGGTTAATTAGTCCACAATCTATAGGCAAAGAATAGCTAGGATTTATAATTCAAGGCTTAAAGAAAGGAAGTTCAACAAGGGAGATCTAGTCCTAAGAAAGGTGATGTCTAACACATAGGACCTAACAGAGGGGAAGCTTGGAGAAAACTAGAATGGACCTTTGGTAGTTGCTGAAACACTCTCAAATGGCGCATACCACCTTTTCAGACTTGAAGGGAATCTAATCGCAAGGCAAGGAACTCAAAACACCTCCAGCCTTACTTTTTTAATATTTCATTGCTTGTAATAAAGTATGATGTACAAAGTTTTGATTGAAAGAGGTTAATAAAATAATAAACTAGATGTAGGGACACTAGTTGGCCTGAACCAGCGTAAAAATCTACTTGTCCATTTTATTTGTTGTAAATCAGATAAGAGTTACAATGCCAAGACATAGTTTTTAAGCCAAAACTTCACTGGATGTAGGGATATCAGACTGCCCAAACCAGTACAAAAAAATCATGATCATGAAATAAAGGTGTTAGGTCAAAAATTATGCTTTGTCCAAGATCAAATATGCAAATCAAAAGAGATGAATCCTTTTGGTACAATATTCTAGTGAAGAAAGGCAAGTCTTTTATTATTCAATATGCAATTCAAGGAGATAAGTGTTTTTGTTTAATATGCAGGTCAAGGAGGTAAGTCCTTTTGTTTAATGTGTTAGTCAAAAGTAAAGTATGCAAGTTAAGAGTCCACATGAGAGTAAATATTCAAATTGGAATTCATTCGAATCCTTGATTATAAAACCTTGATTTCAATTTGACTTATCGGCCATTAAAATCATAACCTTAAGCTTTTCACTACACATTCAGGTAAATGAAAAATAAGGATGCTGGTTACTATCCTTACGCCTTAAAAGCTAGAATTTACAAATGAACGTGTATGCTGGTTATTATTTTTTTAGCAAGGCTAGCCGGCTTTATAGTGGGTCGTGCCACTTTTGTTAATATATGAAACAGGTGTTCTGCATATACACAAAATAGCTATAACTGATTTTATAGTAACCAGACCACTATAACCTACGTATGCTGGTTGTAATTTTAAAATAAATGAAAAAAGTTTCTGAAATTGACATTTACCATGTAATAGAATAGAGTCTGTTACGGATGTTAAACTGTTGGCTAAACTTCTATTGTGTAGGATGTGACATAAATTTTTTTGAAAGAGAAAAAATATACTTTTGAGAATTTTTGTTCAAAAACCTTTGATTGTAAAAGTAAAATGCTTTTATGAAAGATTTAAAAAAAATGAGCCTTTGATGATTTTTTCAACTATTTCAAAATTTTAATTTAGAAAGGTTTTGAACCGAAAAGAGGAAGATTTCTTATTTTTGGAATGCCACATGCTTAGTGTAGGGAAAAAGTTAATGGGTTGGCAAGTGTAGGTTTTACTGCTTAGTAAAACGACGGTAAAATAAGATATAGTTAGTAATAGAGGAAAAAGATTCTTAGAGATGGAATCTATTCTTTCATACCTTGTCAATAGGTGAACCAAACTTTTTTTAAATAACTTTATTTAAAAATTTAAAAAGTAAATTTCTCTATATGGACTGTACTTGAAAAAGTGGGAGAAGAATTGATGGCAAAAAAGAAGGTTCCAAGGTATAGTGGAAAAAGGTACACAAGAGAAGGATGGAAATATGTAATTTTCCATCTAAACCCTCTTCCAACGTAAGAATATAGGTTTAGAAAACCGTATCTAAAATTTTGATGTTAACAATGGTATGCTAGCATTTTGGATGGTAGGGATTGGAAAAAAATTGGTTGAACTATACTTCTACTTATAAAAGTGTGGTAAATTTTGAATGCAAAAACAAAGTTTTGATTTTCAAATTTTGCATCATATAAAACTGTTAGTATATATAGTTTATTTGTATCATATTTTCAAAATCGTTTTAAAGATGCATTCATAAAAGAGGCACCGATTTATAATTTCTCAGTATACGTATCATACATGTTGTGATACATCGTGCATTTGTACACGATTGGTTGCAAAATTGGTTGTACACTAACCGGCTGGATGTTTAGAATAGTTGTGCGTTATGTTACATGATTGAGCCCTTAAGGAATATCGGGGATGAAATTCTTTTATAGGGGAGAATGTAACACCCCATAATTTTTACAAAATTTAATTAAGAAATAGTAACATCAACAAATATAGTTTTTGCAAACAACATAATTTGGCTACGAGCCTATACCGTTGGGTTCCTGGTGATTTTTTGATCAAATTTCATATATAAAGTTTTCCGATTGGAGTTCAAATGAAAAAGTTACTAATGTTTGAAGTTTACGAGTCAGAAATAATAATACATGTAATTAAGATAATAAAAGTAATTAACTGATGTTAATTATTGTCAGTTAGAGTTAACTGATAATTAACAGTTCTTAAACGTTAAGCAAGAATAGGGCAAAAAGAAATTATATTGATTGGATTAATAAGGAATTAAATAAACAAATAAACAATGCGTAGGTATATACAAACTAAAGGTCGACTGGTCCACCCCAATTGATGGTCGGTCAACCGCTAGCGGTCGATCAAAAGGGGATAACGGTCGACTGGTTGAGATGTTAATTCGAGAGTTAGACATGGCCGAATGGTCCAGATTTAAAATAATTTAATCGAACCCCTATAAATACAGGCATACCCCTTACTTTTCTTCTCATATTTTTTGAAGCACGGTGAAGCTCTGCCAATTTCTCTTCTCCTAAAAAATTATTAATTCTTAAAAATAGTTATAGTTTAAATCAAATCATCAAAGCTAAGGTAAATTATAAATCCGGATCTACAATCTAAATTAAATCCAAATCTCTTCTCTAATCTAGATTTCTAATAAACATGTGTATGCTTGCGGTGTATGCATTCACGTAGGAAGAAAAGGAAGTCAAAATGGAATAACAAGGATTAGATCTAGAGATTTGAAAAGATAAAAAAGTGAGTGATAAATTATATATATTTATATGATATTGGATTCATACCATTGTAAATCTATTTCTATACACCTAAATGAAAAATTGGAGTTGTGGGCCTAATTAATTACTTAAAAATGAATTTGTAAACCATGCCTACATATTCTGTGGTAGATAACTTGAATTATATATTGTATGTGAATCTAAAAAGTATTGGATAGTAGTAGTCCCTGAATTTGAAAAATTATGTGACTTCTATATTTGTAGATTTGAATATGTAAGTAAATGCAAATTAGAAGCTATCATAATAAATTATTAGAATTTAAGTAGTTTTTTAATTCCTTGGAATATTCGGCATTGCAATGTAAATTTCTATATATTATCAATTTCAGATTCATGAATAAAAGTGTATTGTTTGAAATAACAAGGAATACGCCTAAAAGAAGGAGATGTATAAAATATGGATATTTGCCGTATTTTGTACTACCTATTTCAATAACTATGAAAAATAAAATTCCTTGTAATTCCAAACATAACAAAAAATTCTTCTTTTGGATAAGACATAGAAATTTACAGTGTTAACCTTTCCTTATGGGAGAGATGTAATTCCAATGCATTAAAATGTAGAAATCCCTAAGGATTAATTCAAGAATTATATATGATAATAATAACAGTCAAAAGGAAGAATGAATATATACACAATATAAGCTAGGCATAAATCAAATAATAACGGATAAAAAGGCAGGGAAGTAATAATTTACAAATAAAAAGAGTGGAAAGTTCATTAAACAAGAGTGGGTAGTAAATATTAAAAAAGAACAAAAGGAAAAACTCAATAAAATGAAATGGTAGTAAATGAGAAAAGATATTTAGATCCTTTAAAAGGAAGCGGTAAATGATATTAAATTGATATTAATAGAACAGGAAATAAACACATGGAAAAGTAAAGGAATATTATTAATAGTTGAACGTTGAAGGCGTAATAATTAAACAAATACGAATACACACATATACACGTAGGTTCAAATATGCGTTTATGACAGGTGAGAATTATTAGAGTTAGTAAATAACTTAGATTAGATAAGAATGATACAGTCATTAAAATAGGTTGGAATGCGACGTCAGTAGTGTTACATAACAGAAGTCTGCCCACCGCATGGGGCTACTAGCAGTTGTGTATATATTATACTGATGTGGGACATATCCAAGTGTAGAACCCATGGAATTATATACACTTGCGTATAGGTGAAGGAATACCTCAGTAGGGACTGCTTCAATCTTTTAGGATGGGTGTTGCCTTGATTGCATTAGGAAATCTAAACGTGATGGAGAGCAAAGATCGGCGCTATGTCAGTGTGTTGGTACCATATTAGGGAGTAGTAGTTTTACATAGGTCGAGAACATTATCAGTCCTGAGCGGTTAGTGAAAAAGCGAGGGTTACACCTAATGGGCTACACCTCCTCCTAGTGTAGGTCACATTAGGTCATGCACCGTCACAGTTGTTTGTTTGTTAGGGGAAAGGCTGGATAACCCTTAAGATAGGTCTTTTAAAATGAATGTGGTAGTCCATGGAGCTGGGTCCATAATAGTCTGAGGAGCTGAGTCCTATATAGTCTATGGAGCTGAGTCCATAATAGTTTAAGGAGCTGAGTCCTCTATAGTTCGTGGAGCTGAGTCCACAGTAGGAAGAAAACAAGTAGAAAATCCCTAATGCAAGGTAGAATACTACTAAACTATATGACGCCGTTATTAGACACTACGGGAGGTCCTTGATATGAACGACGACACAGACGTGATACTACGTTGATGATGGATACTAACAGGGTGCAAGGTTATGACACTAGTAGGGATGGTATCTTGGTCCAAAGTGGGGCTCTGGTGTGTGTATATACACACGTATTTAGTTATGGTCTACTTCTGGTAGATGGGGCGTACCGTATGCGTATGTGGAGTCAAAAGGATGAAGTAAATATAAAAGGACATAACTTGTGATGGAAGGTAATCGACATAAACTAGTGTTATGTGTAAAATGTATAATTTACTGGTCACCATAACGTTATTCTGACCCCTCTCCTCATTACAATACACATGGTAGCATCGAGGGACAGGTACTAGTGTAAGGCGGGAATAATGGAAGGATGGGTTTTTTATGCATGCTCGACACCGATAAGGACACTAGATACTGGAAGTGTCAATCTTGGTCAGTAACTATATGATTTATTATACTTTACTATTCCATTGTGAGTTATATTGATAGTGCTTTGATATGCATTTATTTGTTTATTTTTAGGATACCAAATCAACGATCCGTACTTTGATGGACTTGGATTTTTGATTTAGCAAAGATTTGAGCCCACAGGGTGCAGCTTATTGCAAAAGAAACCACACCGGACTTTTATACTAATTCAAGCCTCCCGTCCTACATTCAGTCTAGATGCCCCCTTTGATATTTTACCAACCAAAGACCTTCTCTTCACCCAGAGGAACATGTTTACAACAGCATTGCCTGAAGACTCCCTCCATAGGAATTTTTTTTACTACTCGAATATAGAGTATGAAAATTGTTTCTATCTTTGAAACTGATTTGCCAATGTGTAGTGCAACAGTCCTATAACCACTAATAATCTCAAAATATAAATGAACTGGGTTTAGGACACAACCGATTTGATTAGAGTATTTTTAAGCGGAATGCTTTGATATCAAAAGGAGAGCATAGAAATAAATTTCAGAATAGTAAGCAAAAAGGTAGATTTTATTGTAAACATTTGCAACCATTTTATAGTGTTAAAAAAGCAAAGAAGAGTTGCAATTGTTAGCTAAAGCGGTAGGAGATGTCACCATAGAGTTGCACCCATTGGAGAACCTTTTTCCAAAAATGTGAATGTTTCAAAAACAAATGACTATACAGGTCAACCACTTAAAGTATCAGCGGTCAACCTACGATCTTCAACGTTCGACCGTTGATGTTTTGAGTGGTCGATCTATGGCCGACTCAGCCTACTTTTTACTTTTATTTTAAAAAAATAAACCTTTTAATTTTTAAAACTATTTTATTAAAGTCTTAATAAAATCAAGAAAATATTTAATAAAAATATTTTGAATGACTTCTGAAATGAAAAGTAGTGAGTTGGAACTTATTTAATGGTTTTAACAAATTAAATTATAAGACTCAACTATTGACTAATATAAAAATATATTATTTTAAAGTTGATTGTAGCTTTATTCCAACTCAACAATAAACTACAATCTCTTGAATATTCTATCACCTTATCTGCTTCTTCATATGCTCACTTGTCTAACAGTTGTTATTTAATACTATGTAATTTCTAAGAACAATATATATTTTATTGTCAACATCAAAATAAAGGTTTGAACATTCTTCCACTTTTGCTGATGACAACTACTTATAATAAATGATTATATATATAATACACCCCCTAAATATATGACTCCCGATGACTATAAGATTCCCTTTGTTAATTATGATACTTTCTCCCCTCTTGTCATCAACAAAATGAGACAAGTGATAATAGAGTTATGTAGTATGCAAAGAACACAATATAGATCAAACAAATATAGAACGGAAGAGTATAAGATTATCACAAAAAACAAGTCACAGATACATAATGTAAAATAAAATGTCAAATGCAAATACTACAATGTCTGAAAAAGCAAATGAACCATAGAATGCAACATAGAATTTCTTAAAATGCAAAAAACAAGCGATAAGATAAAATGCTATGTAAACACTGCTTACTGGTCATTATGAAATCCAAACATCATGATAGACTAAAGGAGCAGTAGGGTGAAACTCAGATGTAATGCATGCATCTCCTCTCAGGCCTCTAGGTGATCTTGCAGTAGTGGGTCAACAATGATGAGTCAAAGGGTCTGGATCAGCTACAATATGACTTCTCACATAGACCATCTCATTAGGAAGAATGGATGGTGCAAAATTACTATCCTCTCCACTAGTGCCAACACCACTATCTCTAGTCCTATTGGTGTTGCATAAACGATGCTGCATACACATCATGACCCTTAGTTCTCTTTCTTGTCCGGCTTGCTCTTCTAACAATAACCTCTAAGCCTTGTCATCTTTGTTCTTCACTAATTTTCCTATGCTAGTGATTTGTTAGGAAACTTCTTCCCTTAATCTTTATTGTTGAGTAAGAATTTCCTCTCGTATCAATAAGGTAATTTTGAGTGAGACTTATTTGCTTTAACTCCCTATAGTAATGGCGAGGAGGTGATGTTATGTAATCTGAATCATCATTCATATCTTCTTCAACCTCATCTTATGGTGCACTAGACCCTTCACCAATTGGGGAATATGGGATAAATCTAGTTTAGATGTTCATCCTTCGCAACTCCCTTTGTCCAAGAGTAAGCCATATGTTTTTTGTTTAAGTTGTTTGTTTGATAACTTGACATTAAAATGATGAATACACTAGTTAATAGATTGTAGTAAGAATGATAGCTTCGATATGTTCTTGAACTGTTGCCTCTAAAGTGTAATAGATTTTGCCCAATTCACTTTTATATTACCAAAATTACATGTGTAGCTTGTCTAACAATTATAAATCTTGCCATAACTACCTGTTTTTGGAATAATCTTTTGTTGTAGGATCTAAATAATAAGTTTAGCCTTGCCTCTTTTACTTTCTAACATCTAATTTCTAGTATTTTTGTGACAACCCACACCTTCCGACACACTGATTCAAAGCCTAAAGTAACTATTGAACTCGCGCCGTTTCAAGAAGTATGAGCCATTAGTTTAAAACATTACATGGCGCAGAGACTAAATAAATATTAAAGCATTCTACACTTTCAGATATCATGGTGGAATGAAATAAAATATAAATACTGAAAATAAACATATCAAATAGTAGTCTCAATAATGCTAAGTCCATATACAAAGTTCCCAAAACAAAAACATATAATCTAACTGATTATTATAATAATACATGGAGAGTAACTAAAAATAATATGATTCCAGTGCCTAGTTTCTTCCGCTGTGTACTGTGTCTGGGCCAATTCACCTGCTGTCTTTTTCCCATGTGGTGGGAGGAAAAGGGAAGAAAAGGAGTGGGCCAGACAATATTTTGGTGAATGAATTATATTACTAGTGTATGGTGATCATAAGCAATTAACTTCATTTAAAATCTACGTGACATAGGTATCATTTTTGTGTTTGTGAATTACTTAACTAGGGTTGGTCACCTTAACTTAAGGAATAGTCCTAATTACACCTACACCCAAAACATCTTGAAGATGTTTATACCCAAGGGTCGAACAACAGATCGACTAATAATCTTTAGGACTACTCCTAGTATAGATCACAAGGAATAAATTCCCTATTACTATTGGGTTGGCATTAACAAAGATCGACGTTATAATTAAACAAGTACGAATACACACACATATATGTAGGCTCAAATATGCGTTTATGATGGGTGGGAATTATAAGAGTTGGTAAATAATTAGATTAGATGAGAATGATACAATCATTAACGTGGGTTGGAATGCGAGGTCGGTAGTGTTATACAACAGAAGTCTGCCCACCGCATGAGGCTACCAGTAGTTGTGTAGACATATACCGATGTGGGACATATCCAACTGTAGAACCCGTGGAATTATATACACTTGCATATAGGTGAAGGAATACCTCAGTAGGGTATGCTTCAATCTTTTAGGATGGGTATTTCCATGATTGCATTAGGAAATTTATATGTGATGGTGAGCAAAGATCAGCGCTATGTCAGTGTGTTGGTACCAGATTAGGGAGTAGGAGCTATACATAGGTCGAGAACATTATCAGTCCTAAGCTATCAGTGGGAAAGGTGAGGGTTACACCTAATGGTATACACGTTCTACTGGTGTAGGTCGCATTAGGTCATGCACTTCTATAGTTGTTTGTTGCGAACTGTTTGGTCTTATAAAATTCTTTCCTTTTAAATCCACTAGCTGCAACTACAATTCCTTCGTCTCGATAGGTGCCATCCTACCAGGTGGTCTACTTTTAGGTTTTGCTCCTGGCACAAGATCTATTCGAAACTTGATGGCTCGCTTCGGTGGTAGTCCTGTGATTGGCTCAAAAACATGCACAAACTCTCTTGCTACCAAAACCTGATTCAACTCTTCTTCTACTTCCATTGCATTCAGCAAAGAACATGCACTTGAGTCTAACTTCTCCACCGAGTATATAATCCGGTTATGACTATTGGGGTGTCTTAGTGATATTTCCCTATCTTGGCAAAATATCCTATCACCATACCTATCTAACAAATCCATACCCAAAATGATCCCAAAGCCTACGAATTCAAAAACATACAAACTGCATGCATACTTATACCTAACAATTCAAGTTCTAACTGGTCACATCTCATTCCCAGAGTTGCATACCCTCCTATCGGATTCACAACTCTTAAGGAAGTAACAAGGTATTGGGGTTCTAAACATAATTTATCTATCAAACACTGAGATATAAATGAATGTGATGCATCGGTATCAAGTAGTACCATAACCGGTATACTATGAATCAAAAGTGTACCTTCCATCATACACTTTGCCTTCCCAGCAGCAGTTGGTCAAGAAGAAGATCGTTCCGAAGCAAAAACCTTTCCCTTGTCCGCTCTGAATGGTTCTGGACACTGATTCTTGTAGTGTCCAATCTGGTCACAGTTGAAGCACTTCACTCCTTTCTTATCTGCAACCTTCTTCCCTTTTTCAGTTCGACATTCATGAGTATAATGTCCTCTCTTGTCGCAGTTGTAGTATACTACATTGACCTTCCCTTTCTTGGCAACTCCTCTTTTCTGAGCTCCTTTCTTCTTAAAGAAATTCCTCTTCTTACCCTGAGAATCCTGGGTTCCAACTTGCTTCTCCTTCCCATAAGTAGAAAGCATCTCTTCATTCCTGATTGCCATCTCCACTACAACTGTACTTGGATCACGGAGATGTGGCATAGTCGCCATAGCAATCTCGGGTCTTAACCCTCGAATAAACTTCTCGTTTCTTTTAATGACAGTGTCAATGGTAGAATATCTGGACAATTCATCAAACTTCGTAGCATACTCAATCCCTAACATCTCACCCTACACTAAGTCCATGAACTTTCTCAACAATACTGACTTGGCAACTTCAGATAAGAACCTCTCTTCGAATCTCCTTCAAAAACTCTGCCCAAGTCAACTCTTCCTCAGGAACTCCCACGGTAACACTATTCCAAAAAATAAAGTGCTGCTCCCTGCAACTGTCGTGAAGCAAGTCTCCTCTTCTGCTCATCATCTAATCCCAAGTCAGCGAAAATTCTTTCACGATGCAATAACCAGTTTTCTACTTCGACGGCATCCTCTGTTCCCAAAAATGGCTTCCCACCAAGACTGGTGTAATAACTGCTTAGCTTAGCATAGTTATTGCCAACTGTGGCCACGAGATTAGCTCCTCCAACATTCACAGCATTTCCCTCAGGTACTCCTGCACCTACTCCAACTTGCATCAGATTCACAAAGAACTGATACATCATCCCTTTATCTACTGGCGGGGTTCAAGCACCTACGTTGGCATTTGCATTTGGATTAGCATTTTCCTGTAGACCCGGATTCCTCCTGGTGTTGGGTCGAGCATTTCCATTAGTTGTGGTGCTTCCTCCACCTAGATTTCCTCTTCCGTTTCCTGCCTCCATATATTCCTTTCTCGTAAATCTGCATACGAGCCTTAGTAAGATACAGAAGAACGGTCTAAGAGAGAGGGGAATACATGCTTATAAATATACATATTGTTGGAACTGGGTCAGCCCGCAGTGGAAGAAATGGGTGAATTTCAAAAAAATTAACCATTTTGGATCTTTAATGGGCCTACGAAGTCAAAATTCATTTGGAACATTTCTAAGTATCTTTTAAATAAAATCAATATTTTATTTAACTTCATAAATAAAGTTTCACTTTGATTTAATGTGTATGTAAGTTAGAGTATATCAAATATACTCTTATATACAAATTTGTGTGTAACGTTTACTTTTCAAATTTATTTAGAGAAGGAAATATTTCATTTTCTTTCTCTTAACTTATTCAATTAATGAGGGGGCATAAATTTATTTGGAGAAGGAAACTTTTCATTTCCTTTCTCTTAACTTATTAAATTAATGAGGGGGCATAAATTTATTTAGAGAAGGAAACTTTTCATTTCATTTCTCTTAAATTATTCAATTAATGAGGGATCATAAATTTAGTTAGAGAAGGAAGCTTTTCATTTTCTTCTCTTAATTAAATAAAATAATTTATTAATAAAATAACATTAATGACTAATCTAAATATGCATGAATGGTAAATACATTCACAATAAATATTGTGCAAGTGCCACATACATGGAGTGTGCATAGTCAGTGGTAATTGATATGTATACATAAAATAAACAAGGATAATTTGAGTGGTTATTACATAGGAATTGAAATGGAAATAAATAAGGGATGACAAGGGTGATTGACACAGTTTCACTTAGTAAACTTAATTAATGCAATATATTAATGATAATCAATAGGTACCATTATGTAAGAATATGGAAGGTAAACAATGAATTGTATATATACATTATTGTCCTAATTTAAAAAGAGAAATGATTTCATACTATAATAATATATGTAAAGAAAAATAAATTTTATGTGAACACATAGAAGTAGATCCAAATATTTATATATATGAAATTCAATCAAAGCTTTCTAATAATATAAATTAGATAGTTATTACAGTCAATTTCAAAACTTTGATTTGTTGTTAAATTCCTTTTATTCGTATGTAAATATCTAATGCAATAAAAACTGCAAGTAATACATGCAAACATACATACATACATGTATTAAAATTCAAAACTAAAATTACACTTTGTTATGAAAAATTAAAATATAGATCTACAATTAAAACATTGTGTTAATTCCATATAAATTTCATTTTTTAATTTAAATATAAATCAATCAATCAACATGAAAATCTAAATTTCAAGATTTAAAGAAATGGAATTTAAATTAAATGTTAAAACATAAAACTAAAATAAAACATTATATTTTAAAATATATAGATTTAGTTTCAATTTAATAAAGTAAAGAAAAGCAACTAACCAATTCGAGCATGTAAACATTCAGATCTGAAGAACTAAAATTTAATTAGAATGTTTAAAAACATAGATCTACACTTAAATGTTGTTTTAAACCATACACAAATTTAATTTTGATCTATCAAATGAAAACTCAATCATATCATTCAACAAATAATTCAATTTTCATAAACAATTTTTTGATTAAGCAAGGCAGTAATGCATCATATAAATTATGAAAGTCAAATTAAATTTCCATCAAACATTGCAAAATCACTATCTATATATAGGAAATGACATTTTGCCCAATCCTTAAAACACACCTTGTTGATGTTGCCTTTGATTTGCACCTTAAATGAAGAATGCTTCTAGATCAGATTGAATCATCTTAGGATGTTGCTTAGAAATCACACCTTGAATGATGGTATCTCATTAGATCTTCAAGATCCACATCATATCCTTGCAAGAGATGGATGAAGCACTTTTGTTTTATTTTATTTGATCCTTTTATTTGGAGTTGAAAGATTTTGGAAATACATTTTCTTTTTTTTTGTTTCTGCCATGAAAAGTTAGGAGGAGCGAAAGAGAAAGAATGAATGAGAAGGAAAATGAATTGTACGTACAGAATGAATTAGAGAATATGTATTATTTGAAAGAATAAAATTTTTTCTCATTCTTTAATTAAAACTTCCCTAATTAGTTCCCTTGATTGTTTCTCTCTCTCCAATCCTTTCTTTACACGTATGTCATCAAATGACATAAAACTTCCACAAATCATCATCAAATGACATAAAATTTCCATAAATCATTGCATGCAATTATCTTTAAATCACATTGATATCGTATACCAATGAGTGCAAATATAACTTTTATAAATGCATTAAAATAATTACAAAAAACTTCCAAACATCAAATAAATAATAATTAATATTTCTCAAATATAAATTAATTTAATCAATTTATAATATTTTATAAATTAATTAGATCATGTGGTTTTTTGGAGAATTCATCGGTCAGGGATTAATATCGAACTATTCGAATATCAACGTTCATACGTCACTTAGCAAGTGGTGTGACATTTTGGTCGAATTTATCGCTTACCCATCTTTTGGTAAAATCCAATTTTACTTATTATAAGCGGTACCTAATAGTGACAATTATTTACACTAATTCTCTTCATCAAAACTATATCACTTTGGATTTATGGAATTTGGTAATGGTCAAAATTCCAATATCATCCACATTCAACTTTATAGTACAAACGCTTTGGTTCAATAATAACAATTATTATTAACCGAAATGCTCTGGCCAAAGACTTTGATTTTGAGTTGACTTCAGTTGACCGTGATACTAACCTCATATAACTGAGGAGATGAATCTTCCCTTGAATAGTGTTTCACTTCCATTGCTTCCACTTGACCCAACTATAGTCGTTCAATGGACGTCGTGCCACGATTTAACTATAATTAAAGCAAAGTCTTCACATTGAAGATCAGTAGTATTCTCAAGTCGAAAGAATTATATTCTCTGCTTGACCTTATTTATATTAACCAACAAAAAACTATCGAGTGAGTCATTCCATATTTATCTAATAACTATCAGTACGTAACCCCTTAGTGCCCACAACAGTCATGAGTAATACACTGCCAAACATTCAGAGAGTGTTACGTAGTCTAGTCTCAATGAATACATCGATATCCAGTCTCGATGCATCTTGATTAGGAACATTTAAAATGATATATTTGTTCCATTGTGATAAATTACTCACGGTTACAACACTTTATAACTACTATCACAAAACATACCATTTATGTATTTTCTATTAAATATACTTTTAATTAAATTGATTAATTAATATAACCACATTATATCAAGTATATAATAGAAAGAAAATACCTTTATTTCGAACAAGATTGGTCAACGATTTAGATATATGTAAGAAATTACATAATTGCCCCTAGGGCATACCCCTAACTCTATCAATCTCCCATTTGCACTTGGGATCAATTATGAAATCTTATTCCAACTTCTCCAATCGGTTTTCTCAAAACCAATGGAGTCAGCCCCTTTATGAACGGGTATGCTATTATGTTTTAATTATCTACTCTGACAATCAACTCTCTCCGACAGTGATAAACTGCTTTATCATGTGGAACAATTCGAAGTATGTCTCTCGACATCTAGTGGGCTATAAGTTCCGTTACAAACTATATTGTGATATTGTTACCATATAACAATGTTACAAGATTCTCAACATTTGAAATAGGCTCAGTTATAATTTGTGCGCTTATATTTTTATATACATTGTCTTTATTGTGGCACTATTCTAGGCAATGTACTTAGCATTTTTCATTGAATTAGCCATGGTCTTTCATTTTGAACATTCCAACTTGAAGATTCTTAACTTGAATTTATTATTGACATATTATACTCAATATCACTTATGAAGTTCAAGTCCGAACACTCCTTCATAAGGTGTTTTTGTTTCTGTAAATAATTCCTATTAGACAACATAACATCTATGATAATTCCTATTGCCAATGCAAAGGAATCAATCTTACATGTTATGTATTAAACATTTTAATAAGATGTCCTTGCATATCATTTGGGACATTCCCGACATCTTTTATACTTACTGTAAAAGGCATCATTTATTAATCCAATGTTGAGTATTAAAACAACTAAGGCTGATTTTAACACAAGTACATCGTTAAAATCAACAACGTGTTGTTAACTTATAGTTTAGAAATGTCGATGTACCTTTTAATGTTCTTTCTTATGAACACATGCTTCCTCTTCACTTTGATTGAAAGTCAAACTATTTGATATTTTTATCAAAATACTTATTCAATCTTGATGCTTATAAAATGATACTTTCGTATCATTTCTTGGATCATATCCAAGGACTCATAAACTCAACATCGCTTCCACTGACTTGAGACAATTTTTGGTTAGTATGTGTAAACAGTTTACTCTAAATCATTATTTAGAATTTTCTGTTTCAATACATATGTACCAAACATAAAGTCATACTAAGTGGTAATTTTGTGAGTAAATCCGAATTAAATTGAGCACGTTGAATACCGAATCTATTACGCTAATTTCAATAATTTAAATTTGGATATTATTCTAATCAACATTGCTTATTTAATTCAAACTGCATTAGTCTTGGTTATAAATACACAATCGTGGCCGATGGATCACATTCCTTTATTTACGACTACCAAAATTATATTTTGATAGCGTACTTGGAATTCTTTTAGATTTGCATATCATACCATAGAGTCAACACTCTTAATGGTTTAATTAAACAACTGAGGTTTATATATTTTCGACATTAATAAGAAACTCATAGCTTCTCTTCAATGTGCGAGGATACTTATTAGACACTCTAATGCGTTGTATTCGTTTAGGTTAGTTAATTTCAATTCATCTCATTTAATCAGTTCTATCTATGGATCGTATCCAATTCCATTTTACTACTAGTAATTCCTCAAAGAAATTTCTTCATAATGAAGTTGGTATTTCTTGAAACAACAATTGTTTCTCAGTGCAACATAATAGGCATTCATAAACTTTTTATGATTTTCTTTATATATAAATCTGATTTGGTTTTAGTTTACAAAACTCATGTTCAAAACATAAATATGTCATCTAATGACAGTCTTTTCCAAAATCCTTTGGGGTAGATTCATACAAGATCTTCATGAACAATTGTTACGTGCAATCTTTCGACTCGCACAACCTACCAACTCCTTGGTCTAGGATATGTTGGAGTTTCTTACAAACCCTTATCTTGTGTGATTTTGTAAATCGCTATTTAGATGAAATAATATTAACCTTGTGTGCTACTCTTAAGTACCTGACCTTATAAAAAGAAACTAACTCAACTTCACTCACAATTAATTGTACATTGTCCAACAAAGTTTGAATACTCTTTATTGATGCATCATTATGCATTACATGGAGAAGTGACTTTTGAGATTGAATCTTTATTCATTTTTAGGTATGTTTGGAACTTTTTCCAATATACTCACTCATTCGATCAAATGAAATCATTTCTACTACATGTTATTTTATTTACTTCTGTTTTATGCTCTGTGAGTTTACCATAGACATACTACACATGTATCAAATACACATGTTCATGTCAATGATAACTCGTTAGCAAATATGACGAAGTACGTGGAACCGTTTTGGTATTGATAGACATACGATTGCATACATCTATATGTATCAATCAGAAGAGTTCATCAAGTCTTATGATGCTCCCACTGAATGGGTGCATAGCCCTTAATTGTTTGAGATATAATTAACCGGTATCATATGATTCAAAATCATATAATAAAATTATTTTCTCAAAGCTATGGCTTAGTCTATAATTCCAAAGCAACTGTAAATAATATTAAATACTTCTGTATTTTCCAATGCATTACTTTTGTCATAAAAAATACCATATTATAGTTTTATTTCATAAAGAATATTCATAATATTCATATTGAAATATAGCTATGTCTATTATTACTTTTTCAGTCGATGCCAAAAAATAATCATTATTTCATAAACAATGTATGGTAAGTTTTACAAAAACAATTTTCGTACTATGATGCAATTAATAAGTGCTATATGGCATGCTCCCACTATTTCCACCATCACTATAATAGCGTACTAAATTCGAAAGTTTATCATTCACTTAATACAATTTGGTTATTTCATATATTGCAACTAGTTTACAGTGGAGAGTCCTTTGATCAACTATCACGAACCCATAGAAACAAATCTCATAGAAAGCAGTTTTCTATACTAAAATACATTTCAAAATAGAAATCATATTTCTTATTCCAATGTTAAGTATCTTTTATTATTATTACAATTCTCGTTTCTGTTGTTTCTTTATGAAGAAGAAATGACTATTCACTCTCTCCATCCCAACCATACCTTAAATCACATTTACTTTTATACATTCATTTTCATTTTTGAATGGTCAAACCATTCAAAAGAAAAGTCTTACTACAATATCATAACGAACTCTTTACGAAAGCACATTTGATTATCCTTAACATTTAAGAACATCAAATATGTTGCTCTTTGCATACACTAATTAAACTGACATTTTAGCTATCGAGTTCTTAGATCTATCTTATAGTTTGGTCTTGTGCTACAATTAACACAATAAGATCTTTTATGTAATCAATCAAATTGAATACTTGATCTCTTAGTACAGTTTATTGGTTTATTTCGAAAGAACTATATTCATTGAAGTATCATACATTACAAACTATGAATGTTCATCGTATAACATTTATATGTGATAGTATATGGATCAATGTAACACCCCTAATTTTTGATAATATTATTCAGGAGATTTAATTAGATAAATGAAATAGAATAATGTAAATGTTAAGTGATAAGGGGATTTGTAACGTATCGGGTTTTGCCCGCTCGAAAATCAACATCCGTACTTCACATTGTACTAGAATGCCGTAGATTCGACCGTTCAAATCCGATTCGCCGGAGCTATAACACAATTAAGTAAATAACACAGCGGAAGAAATGAATAATACATTGATATATAATATCTGATACAACAGAGTGATACAATGAATATCAATATACATCAGAGATGATACAACAAATATCAGAGATACAAGAAATAGCAGCGGAAAATAACAGCAAATGGAAGAGATCTCCAAATGATCTACAAAAGAGAATGAATCCACAACTCCAAGATAAGCAACTCCGATGAATGAACTAGCTCCAGATAATCTACTAAACCTGAATATCAGAAAAGAAACCCAACTCTAGACTGCCCGTGTGGAAAATAGTGGGCACCCAGAGTTTAGGAAGGGAACAATAAACTCCGGATCAGTCATGGGACTGGTGTGAGCAACAAAAACAGTTTATCTTTAAAACAACAGCAAAAGAATTTTAAACCTTGAAATCCGCAATGCTTTTGGAAAATGAAACTACCATAAGACCTCCCGCCACACACACAATGCAAACGCAGAATTGGAGGAGATTTCTTCTTATGATAGTCAAACATGCTTACTACGCAAATCATTGGATTATTTTTATTAGTGCATAGTCAAGAAAATATTTCGAAAGTATAATATTAATCTTAGCCAGCATAGGTACCATTATACTATGCCTACTATAGCTACCATATTAGATGGTAGGTTCTACAACTAAAACCGTACAAGGTTCGTATTGGAGAAATGGATTTCCAACAAATGGTCAGGCTAAGGAACTTCCTATGCCACGAAGGAAACGCCTCTGGCGGGACGCTCCGAGAGACAAACTGCTCTCTGCCAAACAAGGCCGGGTTACCCCTGTAACAGGTAACTCACGAATATGCCACCTCCCGGTCCTTTGGGACCTTTATCCGAGCGCTCGGTAACCAACATCACACATAATAAATAAGTGTATCCACATGAGTAAGTATCTGGGCTCCATACCATGATACCACCCCTTTCCAGAAGGAAATGACATACCCTAAAGGGCGCGACCCTCATAACCTTGCCGCAACATTCCTGTTTCGACCATTTCCGGGTTGTGAGGCCCTGACGAAGTCTCGTCCACAAAGCTACGCTTTTTCACAAAGCCACGCTTCGATCAACAAATGATCAGCAGCACTTCGTATGCCACATTACCAAATTGGGAATGTATCACTAGTAACCATCAACTACATAACCTCTGAGCTCGTACGTCTCAGAGAAGGGTGTTAAGCTAAGAGAATAAATTCTCCGCCACCAACAGAAATGTATTTGATAGAAACCAGCTTTACATCTCAAAGTGTAATGTCAGACACACATCCATACAAGTCTGTTCCGAGTTCGAACAGAACCGAAGGCACTTCTCACGAAGCCCTTGCAATTCCGGATAATTTCCAATCACGTCCGGACTTCCCATCACAAAGGGTGATAAAATCTCTATACCGGGGACCAGTCGATGCAGAGACATTCGACGAGTTGTCATTTCGTTTTCGAAAATATCCGGTCTTCACCACCGGTCTTCAAATGCTATCCATATACGACGTATCAGTATTCGGAATGGGTTATATGACACAAAGGTCCTCTCCCGGCTAAACCGAATAGTGAGCGCGATATTTAAAAACATATGGATATTGGGATTTCAATTAAGTCACAACTTATTTCCCCAAAACTTTTCTTTCAAATGGTTTAAACAAAATACCATTTTCAAATCTTTAAACAAAAAGTTTCATTTTAACAACCTTCAACGGTTTAACAATTTTCCACACTTTAATCTTTTAAACAAAAGATTTAATTCATAAAGTTCACCCAGTTTCACAAAGATTCATTTACAGATTTTCCAAATCAATTTCCATTTCAATTTGATTAACTCGTTAAATCTTTAAATCAAAGATTTAACTCATAGCTTTCAAAACAATTTCATTTCGAATGGTTTAAACAAATCATCATTCTAAATCTGTTAAAAATAAACAGATTTAATTCATAGCTTTCAAAAAGAATTCATTCATAACTTAGAAACCATTTTTCAATTCAATCTTGAAATTCCTTTAACTAAATTGAAATTTCATTTCTTATATGAAAACTTTTATTCTTTTGAAAACAACAGTTTTCATTTTGGAAATCTGATTCATTCATACAAGTTGAAATCTTTGGGTTAAATCTAAATTCTCAAAATTTCACTTTTAAATGGTTTAGATTCATACAAACACATTTATAACATTTTCAATCCCTAGTTTCAAATCATAGGATTCAATTTCAAACTTGAATTCAAATTTAAATCAAATTATTTAAATTTTCATAACTCGATTAAGTTATTCAAAATAACTTTTATCTTTGAACTTCCATTTCAAAAGTTTTTCACTTTAAACCCAAATTTCAAATTTCAAAATCAATTGAAATTAAAATTTCAATTTCAAATACATCAAATTTAAATTATCTATGACTTAACTGATTTCCACGTGAAATCCATATTTGTGTGTGTAAAGGTGTAGTCCAGGGGTTTCACACAATAGTGCAACACAATGAATCATCACATATCAGAATACATAAATATAATTCAATAAGCGGTATAAGAACAACGCTTATCGTTCATTCACAGATCATAGATATATAAAGGTCACAGATAAGTAAACTACAGATCACAACATAAATCA
The DNA here is from genome assembly GCA_030737815.1 of Allium fistulosum. Lineage (NCBI taxonomy): Eukaryota > Viridiplantae > Streptophyta > Magnoliopsida > Asparagales > Amaryllidaceae > Allium > Allium fistulosum. Next base: position 1,139,322,316 of record CM060904.1, read on the forward strand.
GGATGTATCACAAAGCATCGTAGATCAGGGATATCAAACAATCAAATCATTCAATACAATTCAAACATTCATAAGTAAGATCAAATTAGCTATCTGATAAATTTAAATCAGATAAATTTCTTATGAATAAATTACTAATCCTGGTTAATTAACTTCAATAATTTACAAATTATTTTGATTAATTATTCTTTAATCATTTATTAATTAACTTTTGAAAATAAATTAATTAATCCTTTAGTTATTAATTAATCAACCTTAATTAATAAATAAATCTTTTAATCATTAAATAATTATCCTTTAATTATTTAATTACCTTTTAATTTATTTATTTGATTAACCCTAAATTTATTACCATTTTATTAATTATCCTTACTTATAAATAAATTAGCTTTAAATTTATAATTAATTGATCTTTAGTTAATTATGAATCATTTATCAATAAAAAATTAACTTAACTTTTAAGTTAACACATTAAAACATTTAAATCAATTTCTTAATTACTTAATTAAGTTTTATTTAAAATAAACCCTTTTCAAATCTAAGTTTATAACATTTTAATTTAAACTTAATTAACTTTAGAAATATTGTTATTTCAAAACCTTTTAAAAACTTAAAACTAGATTTAAACTGTGTTTAAATCTTATTCACGGATTCGAATTTATTTAAATTACTTAAAAGTTTAAATTTTGCAAAACCTGGAAAAACTTATGCCTGAGCTAAACGAAAAAAAATTGCTTCGAGTCCGGACCAGATCTACTTCGAGTAAATCACGAAATCACCCAGGAAAACTCGCGTCATTCCCTGCTTCTACTCTCCCCTCCTTTACTCTTTTTAAAACTTGCTTTGTTTAAATTTTGAAAACATTTTCCCCTCGCGTACGAACCCGACAACCACTCGAGCCCATCACTCCATTTTCTCGAGAATACTTCGAGACGAACTTCCCCTTTCCCAACTATGAACTGACACCATATTCACCACCGTGCACGTGCACAATTCCTCCATGCCGCCGCTACCTCCGATGAATCGTCACCCACATCGGCGATCAACCTCCGACCCATCTCCAACCATCTGGACTTCATCACCGCCGCGAATTCAAAAACGAGCACAGAGCTTGGACCTGGGAACGCAACTGGCCTCACCACTCAAACCCTGTCAACATCGCCTCGACCCCGCCGTGCCGACCATCTGCGTGCTCCCACCTCCGGCCTTGACTTCGACATCACCCAAACTTCTACCACCCGAAGTATCAAAACACTCGATCAACTATACTGTACGTAGTGATCGAACTTCCACTACCCCGTAAAACTAGGGTTCCAGGAAGAAACCCCCTACCGCAACTTCCATGATGAAGTATATCACCATCCACCATTTTTCCGAGCACCACCCATCACTCCTCTATCTCCAGACCAGAACTCGACATCTCCGGTCAACTTGATCACCCACGACAACACCAAATGCACAAAACAGATGAACCAAAACTGCTCTCAACCTTGATCACTAAAAATTATGATACGAACTTTAAAATTCAAGTTTTCCAGTGAGGATTCAAGTTAGGTACCTGAATTCGAAAATTTAGAGATTCGAATTTTTGATTAATATGAGTTGTGCTCAGACATATTTCTTTTCAGAGGTGATACCAAGCTATTTTAATTTGAATTTATTTTTAAAATTCAGTTCAAGTTTAAATAAACAATATCTGTTTTGACTCTAAGTCCAAATATCTAATAGATTTGGAAGAAATGATTTTTGAAAGCAAGATTTTTTGTTTCCAGAGTATCAGAGAGCAAGCATATATAAGCACTTCCAGAGGCATTATAGTTTTTTATTTATTTATTTATTTTAAATAAAATTAAAACTTTAATTTATATTACATAAACTATATATTGTTTTGAATCTTGAATCTTAACAAATGTTTGAACATAGGATCATGATTATGATCAGAGATTAATCCTATAATTCTAGGACAGGCAAAACGAATCACAATATAAGCATGCTTTCAGAAAACATACTTATTACAGGAAATTACAACACATACATCCACTTCAAACATGATTATCACAGAAAATTCCACAAGCAACTATTGTTTATCTACCTAAACTTTAAATTAAAGAGTTTACTCATAGGAAAAGATAAAAAAGGAAATCTGTTTTAAAAAGAAAGGTTACTCACTGCTTTAAAGAGGAAGAACAGAGACTTGTTTTTGAAATCTGTTTTGAACTTGAAAAACTGGAAACATGTTTCCACTTTGATCATTCTGCCAAATCATCTTGCTTCTCTGTTTTGCATTGAGTTGCTTGCTTGAGAATGTTTGCTTAAGCCTTGAAATGGAGTTTTATTTTGGTTTTACTTAGTTCGAAAGGAAAATGAAAACTGAAATGGGAAAAATGCTTACAGGCTGATATATAAAACAGGGTATCATTTTCGTTTACAAAACAGTGTACATTTTGTACAATTTATCAGAGATAATTTTAGTTTGGAGGCTGAGAGGATTCTTTTATACAATTCGTATAGATTTTGTATGCTGCAAGGATTGAGACATTAATTGCTGTTGTACTTATGTCTTCATGTTGTACATATCTTATTTTTTTTCTTTTTTATATACTTGCTTGGCTTCATTAACAAGCTACACATAATATAAATTTTACTTTTCTTTCTTTATTATATTTTTTGTACATGAATACACATATCTATGCTGTCTTGTTGTCTGGTTGCTAGTGTTTGAGATATAAATATTTGCTTTTACAAGCTTAACTTGATTTCGGCTGATGTAAATATGTTGTGTACTAGAGGTATCTTGTATACATATCTGAACTTCTTGTTCATATACACTTTGTTTACAACCTATACTATTTAATTATGGGTGTACAGTTTGTTTATTTGTTTGTTTCATGAGGTTTGTACATAGATTTGTATGTAGATATATTGTTATATTCTTCAAGTGTACATACTTAAATCATTTAAAATTTGTTTCTTTATATTTTAAACCATTTATATAAAGATTTAAATTCAAATCAAATATGCATATATATATATTATAATTTCAAATTTACTCGTATATACTCGAATATATACACATTCACATATGTACATATATATACTATATTTAACTTTAAATGATTTAACACATAGATTATTTGAATTCGGAGAAACTCGCATTCATTTATCGATTGATTTTACAACTTTTATTCAAAAATTAATTTAATTATCAATTTAAATATATAAAAATTCAGGGTCGTTACAGGATTGAGACTTGAATTAATTAATTAAGGCCATGCCCAGTAAACTAATTAATGGGCATAAGAATGGTTTTTAGGTTAAACAAATTACATACGGTTATTATTGGAAATGCTGCCTATACCCCTTACCCTTATATATTTTCATTTCAACCATCTTACTTCCCACTCACGTCATTTTTGAAAACGAAAATCATAAGCATAGGAACGACCGGCCATTAAGAGGAAGAAGAGAATAAAATTAAAGCTAGAAAATAAAGCTTAGGGGAAATCAATCTCAATCCAATCTCCTTATCTAGATAAAGGTGAATAATAATTCCATCTCTATCTTGTTTTGAATCATATATTTTTGGATTTAAGGGATAAATTCATTTTTATGATATATTGGATGATGATATGCTTGACTCATGATTTATTTGATTTAAACAAGACTATTTAAAAGGGTTTTTGCACGGTTTTAGGTCAAAACCAAGATTTTATGATGTTTAAATGCCATGGGAAAATTTATGTTATAAGAAACATGATTTTGGAGTTGGGTATCAGTTTTTATAATTTTCCAAGCTATGGAAAGATTATTGTGAATTTTTAAAGGAAAATATGGTTATTTGGGTTTATAAATATATTTTGGAAAATATATGGGGAATTCGGGTCTGAAATTTTGATATGTTAAATAACATGATTAAAGTGAATTTCTAGAATTTTTGGGGATTTTTCCAAAGTGATTTGCTATGCAAAATAAATTGTTTTAGAAGAGGGACTTCTTTGCAAAAATTGGAAGGGCTTAATTGATTAACTTAACCATGGTTAGATCTAGATTAGCGGCAGTTATTTTTGAAAAAGAATTTGAAAAGGTTAAGGCAACCAATCTGATGTTGACACGTGGCAGGTTGGTTAGAGAAAAGTTTACTTAAATAAGAACTAAACCTGGTTTGCTCAGAAAATAGGTTCAGCCTGTTTTGGAAAATACCTTTCGACACAGTAGCTTCTGCCTTCATCCTTGTCAAAAACAACTATGCCGAAACTAATACACAAGGTATCACTATGATGGTACACAGTGGATTGGAGATAGGCGAAAGGTTAGGTGTCGAAAGCTTAGCTTCCGAAGGAGACGAAACCTTGGTTTGTTTTTAAAAGAAAAAGCGCCCGCCTTTGTTTTGTTTTAAGCCTTCAACAGAGTCGAAGCGTTTGGTTTTGAAAGAGTCTTCAAAAAGGTTTTGAAAGGGTTGTTATTAACTTATAATTGCTTTCGACTGGGTTCCTTACTTATGGAAGAATGTTTTGAAAGAAAGGGTTCCGACCTAGTTGAAACCCTGATGTCGTTCTTTAACCTTTCGATGGTGTTGAAGACATCAATGTTGTGGAAAGGATATTTTATTTTATAGTTAAAACCACTTCCTAATGCTTTCAAAAAGGGGTTAGGGGTTTCGAAGGTGATGGTTTCGAAAGGGGTTTTGACACCTACCTTTCAATGTTTTACCCAGAAGTTTTATGCTTTCGAAAGAGATGGTGATGACGCCATCAAGTTTTCCCCAATATTTTTATATAATAAAGGATGCTTTCAAAATAGATGCTTTCGCCTATATTCACTTTGACCCAAATTATGTTTTAATTATAAACCCAATGCTATCGAAAGGGGTACTTTCAATGATTTCGGAAGGGTTACTTCCAATGGTGTCAAAAGGGGTACTTTCAACTGGTTTCGAAGCTAAGCTTCTCAAGTTAAATGCTAATACTTTAATGTATTCGAAAGGCTTCGAAAGGTAGCTTTTAAAGAATTATAAGGTAGGAGCCTAATGTTGTGAAGATAGATTTTTAAGACTTTCAAAGGAGGCTATCCTATAAAGTTGAAAGCTAGGTTTCGAAGGTATCGAAAGGTTTTATGACCCAAACTCTTTTTTAAAAGGAAAGACCCATGGCAATAGTAAAGGAGTTTTTATAATGGTTTTAAGAAGAAGCTATCTTTGATAAAGAAATAGGTTAAAGGGATTAACAATGTTTTATATTAAACCCACAGGAGTGGTATTGCTATGTTGTTATATTGCTTCTTCTAATATGAATATATTCACTTTATAATGGATCCATAATTGCATTTTGGGGATAAAGGGTAGGATAACCAGTTAGGTTAACCTAGTAGTGAATATAAATTGATTAAACTCCTGAATTAGTAGAATTACATCCAGGAGGTTAGAAAGACCAGAATATGGGATGCTAAAATATAAAAGAAAGATATTGGCAGGGGCCGATAGATTCTCAGTAAGCCCATGAAAACCGTGTATGGGAAAAGATATTGGCAGGGGCCAATAGGTTCATGGTCAGACTATAAAAACTATGTATAAAAGAAGATATCGGAAAGACAGGTTCATAGTTAGCACATGAAAACTATGTGTAAAGGAAGATCTCAGATAGACAAGTTCATAATAAGCCCATGAAAACTATGATTTGATACTGGCAGGGCCAGTAGGTTTGTAGTTAGCCCATGGAAACTATATCTGGATGAAATATTGACAGATGTCAATAGGTTCCTAGTAAACCCATGAAAACTAGGGTAAGAATAAAGGATATTGGAGTTACCAATATGTTCCTAGTAAACCTATGGAAACTAGGATAAGAGTACGATATTGGAGTTACCAGTAGGTTCATAGTGATCCCATGAAAACTATGTAATTGGGCAGGGAGTCCTTAAATGTTTAACCGGTTATTAGTCAGCCCATGAAAACTAATAGGTTAATAGTAATCCTAGAACTGTAACTGAGGCAGATAGTCTAAAATGAACAAGGATGGGTAATCCAGAATTAATTCATTTGTTTTGCATATCATCATATTATACTGCTTTGAATTGTTTTAACCATTGTGGTGCATGAGTACAGTATATGGTTTTATAAAGGTTTTGAGGTACTAGTGAGGGGAAACCCGTTCCGCTAAGCGGCGTGGTCTCACTAGATATCTAAATGATTTGAGATGGTAATTATTATTCATACCAGGCTTTATGTCTAACTCGAAGTTTATTTTTTTCCCTTAAACTCTCGGGTACTCAATTGATTTTGAGTAGTTTGAGGGTTGAGGTTCTCAGGTACCTCTTAAGACGAATAAGCTTCCGGAGAGATGCAGAAGGCATGATAGCTATTTAGAGTTCTCTTTTCTTTTGATTCCGCTGTGTTGTTTGTAATGGCAAAGTTGTTATATTGCCTGTATATACTGATCATCCAAGGGGGAATCTTCATATGTCGCACTTGGATGTATGTTGTAATAAATATATTTTCTCTAAACGTGGTTTGCGAACATTGGGATTATGTAATGAATTAGAAATATTTTGAAATGAAATGTGATTCTGTTTGAAGTTTAAATTTTTTCCATATTCATGTGTTTTTGTGTATCAATGAACCTATAACCGTCGTATTTAGTCGCCGAGGATTAATAACTATGGATGACTGCAGCATCCGTAGCCATTAGTTTTCGGCCTCTAAGTAGGGGGATGTTACAATCAAATATCCATCCATAGTCTTGTATTACTTTTAGAGTCTGAAACTAATAAATTGCAATACACGGTCTAAAACAAATAAACACGTAAGTGATCATTTTACGAATGTATTAAGTAGTTGTAAAAATTAGGCACTTGCATGGGTGTTGAGACGTTAACATGCAATAGGAATTTAATAGTGGGTATTATATTTCCATTTGTCAACTTTCAATTCAGTTCGTTTGTATATGTTAATTGATAATCCTTTTATCAATCATATTAAATGCACAAATTTATCATTGTAGATAATTATAACATTATTTAGCATATGTTCTTACAATATTAGAAAGGTTAAATGTTACCATTTCATTTTTCTAATAAGGCTCCTACTAGTCTTTTATGTTTCTCCAAACCCTAAGATGAAACATATAAGTCTTTCGACTTCACTAGTGGGTGTTAGGACTCGTCTGTCTTGGTATTTTGACCTTGAGTTTGCTCAACAAATCATAGCCCCACAAACAATAGATAACACCTTATCGGTTGTATCACATATAACTCCCAACCCATTTTTCCTTGTCCTAATATCATTTCGACCTTGAGTTTGCTCAACAAATCGAAAGAGATTATTCACTCGTACGTACCATATCGTGATGGCCTAAGTATAGTATATGTACCTTGAGTTTGCTCAACAAATACATATAGTTATCTTACCTCGTCAATTCAATATATTAATAATACTACACATAGCATCCCTAGCTTGAGTTTGCTCAACAACTAAGGAGTATGCAAGTAATTTATTAATATATATATATATATATATATATATTGTAGAGGACAACATCATATTGAAGATTTATAATCTTTAATATATAATATTGAGTGATATCGACTTATGGACTAATGTATTTCTTGTGAAATACCCTCGTGATTCAAGTGTCAAACACATCAGAAATCATGATATACATACATTTACGTATGTATTTATTCCTAAAGTCTATTTAGGTTACTTTAATGTTCCACCTTTAGTTTATACATTCATATATATAACTTTTGTATTTCATATTACTTATATGATAGTCTTATGTCAAATATTTTATTTAATTAAATCTTATTTAATTAATTTAAATTAATTAACTCTTTAAATAATTTTATATTATTATTCCAGTACAACATTTATATTGGACATATCTACTATAACTTTTATAGCGTATACTATAACCTTTATAATATAACACATATATCTTGTATATGCATATTTTTATTTAATTAATTAGCATTTAATTAATTTATTTAATTAAACAATTTTAATTAAATTATATTATTTCAAAATTTATCTTATATACATACATGTATACTTATGTTATCTTAAACACTTTAAAATAACATAACATGTATCAACATATATAATACATGCATATAAATATTAATTAATAAACTCAATTAATTAATTTTTTTATTAATCTTATTAATATATTTTAAAATTTTAAATTAATATTTAAATAATTTCAAACATTTTAAAATTTCATTACATTTTCAAACATTTTGAAAATTTATGTTATATTATAACCAATTATAATAAACATGTTTTTATTTTAAATTTAACTTTTAAATTTAAAATCTTGTCTTAATTTCCCAAGGCCTAATTCAAATTGGGCCTTTTCTATTAGGGGTAACCTTTGGGCTTACTCCACCTTTCAGACCAGGCAGGTAACCAGGTAGGACAGGGTACTTGATTACCCAATTCCAATCCTAGACATCACCGTTCTAGACACCGTACTAAGTGGGCAAGCTTAATTAGTTAACCCTAACATGACTAATTTAGATCGCATAGGCTATTAATCTTTGATACCATTGTTGGAACTGGGACAGCCCGTAGCGAAAGAAATGGGTAAATTTCAAAAAATTTAACCATTTAGATCTTTAACGGGCCTATGAAGTCTAAATTCATTTGGAACGTTTTTAAGTTTCTTTTAAATAAAATCAATATTTTATTTAACTTCATAAATAAAGTTTCACTTTAATTTATTGTGTATGTAAGTTAGAGTATATCAAATATACTCATATTTACAAATTTATGTGTAACTTTTACATTTCAAATTTATTTAGAGAAGGAAATATTTAATTTCCTTTCTCTTAACTTATTCAATTAATGAGGGGGCATAAATTTATTTGGAGAAGGAAACTTTTCATTTCCTTTCTCTTAGCTTATTCAATCAATGAGGGGGCATAAATTTATTTGGAGAAGGAAACTTTTCATTTCCTTTCTCTTAACTAATTCAATTAATGAGGGGGCATAAATTTATTTAGAGAAGGAAACTTTTCATTTCATTTCTCTTAAATTATTCAATTAATGAGGGATCATAAATTTAGTTAGAGAAGGAAGCTTTTCATTTTCTTCTCTTAATTAAATAAAATAATTTATTAATAAAATAACATTAATGACTAATCTAAATATGACATGTATTGTAAATATATTTAATATAAATATTGTGCAAGTGCAACATACAGGGAGTGTGCATAGTCAGTGGTAACTGATATGTATACATAAAATAAACAAAGATAATTTGAATGGCTATTACATAGGAATCGAAATAGAAATAAATATGGGATGACAAGGGTGATTGATACAGTTTCCCTTTTAGTAAACTTAATTAATGCAAAATATTAATGACAATCAGTAGGTACCATTATGCAAGAATATGGAAGGTAAACAATGAATTGTATGTATACATTATTTTTTTAATTTAAAAAGAGAAATGATTTCATACTATGACAATATATGTAAAGAAAAATAAATTTTATATGAACACATACAAGTAGATCCAAATATGTATATATGGAATTCAATCAAAGCTTTCTAATAATATAAATTAGATAGTTATTATAGTCAATTTCTAAACTTTGATTTATTGTTAAAATTCCTTTTATTCATATGTAAATATCTAATGCAATAAAAAGTGCAAGTAATACATGCAAACATACATAAATACATGCAAACATACATAAATACATGTATTAAAATTCAAAACGAAAATTACATTTTGTTATGAATGATTAAAACATAGATCTACAATTGAAACATTGTATTGATTCCATATAAATTTCATTTTGAACTTAAAATATAAATCAATCAATCAACATGAAAATGTAAATTTCCAGAGTTAAAGTAATGGAATTTAAATTAAATGTTAAAACATAAAACTAAAATAAAACATTGTATTTTAAAATATATAGATTTAGTTTCAATTTAACAAAGTAAAGAAAAGCGGGTAATCAATTCGAACATGTAAACATTCAGTTCTGAAGAATTACAATTTAATTATAATATTTAAAAACATAGATCCCACACTTAAATGTGGTTTTTAAAACATAAACAAATTTAATGTTGATCTATCAAATGAAAACTCAATCATATCATTCAACAAATAACTCAATCTTCATAAGCAATTCTTTAATTAAGTAAGACAGTAATACATTATACAAATTATGAAAGTCAAATTAAATTTTCATCAAACATTGTAAAATCACTATCTATATATAGAAAATGACATACCTTGCTGCCCAATCCTTAAACACACCTTGTTGATGTTGCCTTTGATTTGCACCTTGAATGAAGAATGCTTCTAGATCCAATTGAACCACCTTAGGATGTTGCCTAGAAATCACACCTTGAATGATGATATCTCCTCAGATCTTCAAGATCCACATCCTATCCTTGCAAGAGATGGATAACCAGTTTTGTTTTATTTTATTTGATCTTTTTATTTGTAGTTGAAAGATTTTGAAATACGTTTTCTTTTCTTTTTTGTTTCTGCCATGAAAAGTTATGAAGAGAGAAAGAGAAAGAATGAATGAGAAGGAAAATGAATTGTACGTACAGAATGAATTAGATAATATATTTTATTTGAAAGAATGAAACTTTTCTCATTTTTTAATTAAAACTTCCCTAATTAATTCTCTTGATTATTTCTCTCTCTCCAATCCCTTTTTTATACGTATGTCATCAAATTACATAAAATTTTCACAAATCATGTCATCAAATGACATAAAATTTCCATAAATCATTTTATGCAATTATCATTAAATCACATTGATATCGTATACCAATGAGCGCAAATATAACTTTTATAAATGCATTAAAATAATTATAAAAAACTTCCAAACATCAAATAAATAATAACTAATATTTCTCAAATATCAATTAATTTAATCAATTTATAATATTTTATAAATTAATTGAATCATGTGGTTTTTTAGATAATTCGTCATTACGGTTGTGCGACTCAAAGGTGTAAATTCAGTCAGCGATTAATATCGAACTATTTGAATATTAACGTTCATCCGTCCTTAGCAGGTGGTGTGACATTTTGGCTGAATTTATCGCTTACACATCTTTTGGTAAAATACAATTTTACTTATTATAACCGGTACCTAATAGTGACAATTATTTATACCAATTCTCTTCGTCAAAACTGTATCATTTTGAATTTATGGAATTTGGTAATGGTCAAAATTCCAATGTCATCCACATTCAACTTTATAGTCCAAACACAAAGTCTTTGGTTTAATAATAACAATTATTATTAACCAAAATTCTCTGGCCAGAGAACTTGACTTTGAGTTGACTTTAGTTGACCGTGATACTAACCTCATATAACCGAGGAGACGAATCCTTTCTTGAATAGTGTTTCACTTCCAATGCTTCCACTCGACCTAACTATAGTCGTCGATGCACGTCGTGCCACGATTTAACTTTAATCAAAGCAGAGCTTTCACATTGAAGATCAACAGTATTCTCAAGTCGAAAGAATTGTGTAAATTAGTCACATCGATATTCTCTGCTTGACCTTAGTTTTATTAACCAACAGAAAACTATCGACTGAATCATTCCATAGTTATCCAATAACTATCCGTACGTAACCCCTTGGTGCCCCCCCAACAGTCATGAGTAATACACTGTCCAACATTTGGAGAGCGTTAGTACTCTAGACTCAACGGATACATCGATATCCAGTCTCGATGCACCTTGACTAGGAACATTTAAAATGGTATATTTGTTTCATTGTGATAAATTACTCATGGTTACAACACTTTGTAACTACTATCGCAAAACATACCATTTATGGATTTTCTATTAAATATACTTTTAATTAAATTGATTAATTAATATAACCACATTATATCAAGTATATAATAGAAAGAAAATACCTTTATTTCGAACAAGATTGGTCAACGATTTAGATATATGTAACAAATTATATAATTGCCCCTAGGGCATACCCTAACTCTATTACATATAACAAATACAAGTACGTTCCTATAGCGTTAACTCAACCCCGGTCTCCTTTTCTGATTCATTGGATTATGTTTTGAAAATCATTTAAGTTCAAATTTCTTTTAAATTTGCATAAAGCTAATGCTCTGATACCAACTCGTAACATCCCTATTTGGAGGCCCAAAACTAACTGCTATGGATGCTGAAATCATCCATAGTTATTAATTCTCGGTGAGCAAACGTGGTAATGTTAAATACATTGATATACCAGAAACACATGGATATGAAAAAATTAAACTCAATTTAAAACAAATTTCTCATTTCATTGTAGATAACATTTCAAATTCATTACATAATCCCATACATAAACCACGTTCAAAGAAATTACAATTTATTACAAAATACGATAAGAACGACATATGAAGATGCCTTCTTGGTTGATCAGAGTCTAAATATAGGCACTAAACAACTTTGCCATTACATTTAAAACACAGCGAAATCAAACAGAAAGAACTCCTAATAGCTAGCTTGCCTCTTGCACGTCTCCGGAAGCTTATTCGTCTAAAGGTGAACCTGAAAACCTTAGCTCTCAAACTACTCAAAATCAATTAAGCAACCGAGAGTTTAAGGGGAAAACATAAAATTCGAGTCAGACAAAAATTCTAGTGTGAATATTAACCTACCATCTCGAACCATATAGAAATCTAGTGAGATCATGCTGCTTAGCGAAACGGGTTTTCCCCTCACTACTATCCTAACCCAATTTATAATAACCATATACTGTGCACCTGCATCCACAATGGTTAAGACATAACATAGTAAAATGTATCATGATAATATGTTAACATGCAATATGCTATGGATTTCCCATCCCCATTTACCTGACTATCTACCTTAAGTTATAGTTTCTGGGGTCACTATTAACCAATTAGTTTTCATGGACTGACTAATAACCTGTTCTAAACTTACGAAATATCTGTCCAGTTTCATAGTTTTCATGGGATCACTAAGAACCTATTGGTGTCAACCAATAACATCATCTAATTATAGTTTTCATGGGCTCACTATGAACCCATTGGATTCTCTAATAACATCTCTCATGTCATAGTTTTTATGGGATCGCTATGAACCTATTTATCTCTTTCAATAATTTATTCCGGACATAGTTTTCATGGGATCACTAAGAACCCATTGGCCCATGCCAATAACAATTTCCATACATAGTTTTAATGGGCTTACTAAGAACCTGTCTAAACCACTAATCCTTTGATTAGTCTTTGGGCATCCTATATTCTGGTCTGTCTGACCTCCTGGATGCAATTCTACTCACACAGGAGTTAACTCAATGTATATTCCCTACTAGGTCAACCTAGTTGGATATTCTACCCTTAACACCAAAAATGCAGTTATGGGTTAATTATGAAATGAATATGTTTACAGAAGCATATATGATAACTGATCCAAACATAATAATATAAACATCTATGATTTAATTCCTTGTAATCATTTTTCTAAGGATATATGGTTAATACCCTTAACCCACTATCTTTAGCAAGGAAAGCTACTTCAAAAATTTCAAAGTTAAATACCATTTCAAAATTCTTCCATATTGCTATGGGTTTTACCTTTAAATATGAGACTGAGTTTCTTATTTGAAAACTAAGGCTTTCGACTAAATCCTTCGGATCATTGTGACACCATGAGCTACCCTCCGTCACTCTCCATTTCGAAAGCATTACTTTAAATCTTAGTCCTTCTCTTTCGAACCCATTAAAATCATACTGTTCAAAAGCATTGAAACTTTCTTTTCGAAACACTTAAAGATATACCCTTTGTAACACTTAAAACTTACCTTTCAAAGGCATTTAGTTCAAGTAGAATTTATGAAAGCATAGCTTCAAAACCATTTTAAAGTATTCCTTTCAAAAACATTGGGTTTAACATTAAATATAACTATAGGACCAAAGAGAACAAAAGCGAAAGCTTTGCTTTCGAAAGAATTAATCTTAAGAAAAAGAATTGGGGAAGAGGATAGCTTCGAAACCATCCTTTCAAAACCATTGCCTCCGAATGCGGCTAAAAGGACCCTTTCAAAAGCATTGGGAAGGCGACTTCAATGTTAATAAAACGAAAACCTTCCTTTCGAACTCATTGTTATAAGGGTATAAAGAAAAGCGGCGTTAACCAATTCGAAAGGTATGAATATGGCAGCTAGGCATCGAATGAGTTCAAAATGCGGCAACTCTTTCGAAAGCTTCTTTTAAAAACGAAGACAAGTTGGATTGATTCGGAAGCTTATAAAAATGGCTTCAACCCCTTCGGAAAGCATGCCTTCGACACAGTCCCTTCTGCCTTTCTCTAATAAACTACGTATCAATAGCTTGATACCATGTGCATTGGTTTCATATGGGTGTGAAAGGTCATTAGCGGAAGTATGGTGACGGTGGCTAGCAAATGGAAGTGGCGAAGTTGTAATTCGAAACAAAACTGATTTTTATGTCTTTCAAAGTAATTTCTTTTTACCTAACTTGCCTAATTTTCCAAAATATAATTGGTTGCCAGTTCTTTATCAAAAATTCTTTTCTAATAGGATGCCGAATTCATCAGTTAACAAAAGAAATCTTTTTAACAAATAAGCCCTTCCCCTTAACAAAACATTTAAGTCCTCTAGCTTAAATAATTTGATAATCATAATAAAACACTTAGGAAAAATCCCAAAAATCACAATTGTTCATTTTTAGTATGTTTTCTAATATATATAAATTTCTGACCCAAAACATTACTTAATTGCCTTAAATAATTTAAACCCAAAATTATCTATTTCTTCCATTCAAAATTCATAATAAATTATCCATAGCTTGGAATATTATGAAAATTTAAACTCATCTCCAAACTAATGTTCTACATAACATATTCAAACATCATAGCATTCGGAAATCAATTTGCATGATTTTAACCTTAAAATTGAATTATATTATCCCACAAAAATCCTTGTTTAAATTATAACATGGATATACTCAAAGCATATCATCATTCATCCATCCAAATGGTTTTAAACCTTAAAATCAAATTTTAAACATTCAAGAAGACATATATAAGATGGTTTAGATCTTTATTCACCTTGCTTGGATAAGGAACTTGAGATTTGTTCTTGCTTTAATCTTCCTAGCTTGAATCTTAGCTTCTAATTGGATTTCGCTCTTCTTCTCCTTAGGGTTATGGTCGGCCTTATTTTCCTTTTGTTTATGTTTTTGTTTTTGTAATGAGAATGAAACATTTGTAAGGGTTTTAGGGGTTATGGGGTTCGGCTATTCCCATATTACCTTGCCCTGTTCTCTTAAATATTTAACTTATAAATCATTCTTATAAATTCATTTAGTCAAGGCATGACCCTAATTAGATCTCAAATCTCAATTCCCTTATCACTCTAGTATCTACATTATTCTATTTAATTTATCTTATTAAATCTCCTAATAATGCTATTTAAAATTAGGGGTGTTACAAGAACCCACCCTTTGTGGATAATCATCATCATGACTCCATCCTGCATCGAGCCATCATCCTTAGAACATAACTCCATTTACCATCAAGTTACCATCATCGAAGTCCCAAAGCCATCATCTTTCATTATGCTACTACATCGCCATCGAACCCCAAGCGAACAAACAAATACCTTCAGTGCGACCTGTGGAACCGCCATACTCCACTTGGAAGTTTCACTAATCCTGCTACCATAAATTCATGTCAGTACCGTCCAGTTTAGTCGACATTATTATAAATTTTCTCACCTATACTTAGCCCCTTGTAAGCTCTGTCTCCAATGCCCCTTGTAAGCTCTTCCAAAACCTACTAGCGAAAAAAGAGTCTTGATCACTCATAATGCTCTTCGGCACACCATGGAATCGCACCACCCATTTCACACACAACTCGGCCAATTTGGATGTCGTTCTATTAGACTTAACGGGTATGAACAAGCACTTTTTGTCAAATTATTGAATGTGGCCCAAATTCTATTGTATGCTCCTCCTGTCCTCCGCAATCCGTCGATGAAGTCCATTAAAACTTGCCTCTATTTCCACTGTGAATTTCAAGTGGTTGCATCAACCAATTGGCTTGTTTTGCTCTGCCTCTACCAACTGGCAATTCATACACTTCGAATGCCTTGATATCCTTCTTTACCCCCTCCCAATAATATGTCTACTACATATCATGGTACATGTTTTTACCATCGAGATGTATAGTCAATCTTGAATGATGGCACTCTCGTAATACCATATCTTGTAATCCGTTAACATTGAGAACAAACAATCTTCCATCCTTGTGAAGCCAACCATCTCAGTCGAGTCCATACTACTTTATCTCCTCAAACTCTAATCCTTTCTCTATCTTTACCATAAGCTTCGCTAGTCCAGCATTTGACTAGTACTGATCCACTCGATCAAAGTAGGTTTGATGGCCAAATTCGCCATCTCTGGCTCTAACTCGCAATAGGGTCTGAATTCATAACCAGTAATATACTTTAACCGCTTCCACCCTAGAGACATCGCTCCCAACTGGTATGCCTTTTACTCAAAGCATCGGCGACTTCATTTCCCTTACAGGCATATAAGAAATGCTAAAGTGGTAAGAGGCTATGAACTCCAACCAGCGCTATTGATGAAGGTTGAGATCCCTCTTGGAAGAAAGGTACTTCAAGGATTTATGGTCCATGAACAGCATGAACCTTTCTTCTAATAGGTAGTGCCTCTAAATCTTCAAAGCAAACACTATCACCGCCAACACCAAATCATGAGTCGAATGCTTCTTCTTGTGTGGCTTTAACCGTCGACTAGCGTAGGCAACAACTTTTTACCTCTACATCAACACTGCACCTAGTTCAATACTACATGCATCTATGTATATTGTCAGCTCTTCATTCCCACTCAAAATAGTCAACACCGGTGCACTTGTAAACCTCTCTTTCAAATCCATGAATGCATGCTCACACTTTCATCTTATAAAAAGCCTGATTCTTCTTCAGAAAATTGGTAAACGGTACTACCACTTGCAAGAAATCCTTGATGAAACATCTATAATACCTCACCAATCTTAGGAAGCTTCTCACATCAGTAGTGTTCTTGGGGTTTGTTCCAATCCTAAACCTCTACCACCTTAGCGGGATTTACCGCCATGCCCTGGTTAGAGATGAAATAACCTAAGAATTTCACTTCCTTCCTCTTAAAGTGACACTTTAAAAACTTTGCTTTCAATCGGTGCTTTCTCAGCACCTCAAGCATAATCCTTAAATGTGTCTTGTGTTCCTCCTTTATATGTGAATAAACAAGAATGTCATCGGGGAATACAAGAACAAATTTATTCAACTGACCCCTGAAAACATGGTTTATGAGATCAATTAAGTATGCCCACAAGTTAGTTAGCCCAAACGACATAACCAAATACTCATAAAAACCTGATGGCATATGAAATGCTGTAATCGGCACACTATAGAACCATGAAGCTGATCGAACAAGTCATCAATACATGGGAGTGCATATTTGTTCTTCCTCGTCGCCTTATTCAGCTCATGGTAATCTACACAAAAACACAGAGATCCATCCGCCTTAGCGGTGAATGCTATGGATGCACCCCACTTAGATATACTTTTACGAATGAACCTCCATCTCAATTGGTCATTCACCTGCATCTCCAACTCCTTCTGCTCTCCGGGTGCCATACGCCTCAAAGGCATAACTATCGGTCTGACATCCTTCACTATGTCTATAAAGAACTCAGTCTCTTAGTGTGGCAGTAATTTGGTCACCTCCTCGAATACGTTTAGATACTCTCTAATGGTAGGCATAGATGACAACTCATCTTTTGGGACCTCGAGTGAATATAGAACGCTAACCATAACCCCATCCTTTAGCGGGCAACCAATCACTACCTTCCACCCCTCCTAGCCCCAATTGTCACCAATAGCTTCTCTAGTCCACCACTACCACGTACTTCCTCAACCAGTCCATCCCTAAGATAATCCCGAACCTGATGAAGTATAAAACAAAGATATCACAAACAAAAGAGCAACCATGACTCGATAAGACCGAACCACGACAAACCATACAAAGGTTGATGGAGCCTCCAACATAGTTCGTCACTACTAAAGGTCGATCAATTATTTTGCGACCCAATCCCGATTTATCTACCAGGGCACTAGATATAAAGGAATGTGAAGCCCCAATATCAAATAAAACATGTATGGAAATTCCATAAATAGACAGTATACCATGAATAGTGATACTCTTCCCCTTCTCCTTCATCGAGGGAGAACTCGACGAAGTCGAGACAACATCCAAAGCATATGCCTTCACCACTTACATCTACCGCACCGATTCTAGGCAATTCTTCTGCATATATCCCAACTTGCCAAAGTTATAACACTTCTTTTTTCCATTAGCTTTATAGTCTTCAATCAAGTGGCCCTTATCTCCACCACCAGAGCACACAGGATCCCATTTTGCCCTCTTTTGAGCATTCTTTCCCTGAAACTGCTTCCTATTGCCATTCCATTTTTCTTGCCCCCTCCCCTTGCTTTAATGTGGTTTTGGTTCTTCCCTGGAAATAGAAAACTTGGGCTTAGGGTACAAGCTCTGAAGTCGAAGGGCGTTTTGCAAACACCATCTTAAACGACTCATCGACATGCCCTACCAGCTTATTCCCTAAGTAGTCGTATAACCCCATATTCAGCTTCCCATTCTTCTTCAAGGGAGTGTCGATGAAAGACATCCCATATTTTGACAAGGCTTCGAACTCAGCAATATACTCGAAGATAGACATGTCCCCTTGCTTCAAATCAGCAAATTTTCCAAACAGCACCAACTTCTGAGCAGTCGAGGTAAACTTCTCCTCGAATCAGGTTTTGAACTAGTCCTAAGTAAACTGATCCTCGGTAGTAGCAACTCTAATAGCATTCCACCACTTCATGGCTCTCCCTAAAAGCTATCAGGAAGCCAACCTCTTGCTCATCGCATCATCTAATTTGAGGTAAAAAATTCTTTCGTAGGCATCCAAACAATCCTGCACTTCCACAGCCGATTCCGTTCCTTGGAATGGTTGCCACCAAGACTAACAAAATCTTTATTCATCTTAGCGAAATTGACTCTAAGCACCTACACTTGAGCATCACCACCTACAGCAACATTCAAAATGGTCACTTAGGCATTTTGTAGCATGTTCACCATCATCGTATTGAACATAGCCTGCAAGTCAGGTTTAGTAGCCCATGAATCCACTCCTTCTTTGACTCCACAGATGGAGTTCTTCATGATGTTTCTAGTATGTCGGCTCATTCTTGATCTGCAACAAGAATGATCGGTCTCTCGTAAAGAAAACTTCATCTATGGTACTCGTGTGTGCATACGAATTATATATTTTATATATAATACTATATAGTTTTGAAAACCAAAATATATAACAAGTACGCTCTCTCTCGTATGCGCACACACACACACACTCTTTTGATCTAGTTTAGGATGATAACTCCTTCTTTGTCTCGACTGGATCACGATATCAACTAAGGTTAATCACATAACCTTAGCTCATATACCAAATGTTACAACCACCCTACACCTCTAGCACCTAATATAGTTAAATAGTGCACGGCTACAATGTCTGGCTGATGTAGGATGATTATAAAAGGTTAAAAAGAAATAAAACATAACATAACCTATCGTATATCTCACAGCGCATTGAATAAAATATAATAATAACATCACAGATAGAAAACAAACGAGATAGAAATAACTAAAACAAGCCACAATTATAGAGTACATAGGTTCACAAAGTTATAAAAAATGATAATAGAGTTTATCCAACTAATAATAAACTTAAACTATCTTTAATATAAATAACAGACGAGCATAGTCTAACCTCAACAGTGTCACACAACTACATAAGCATAAGTATCCATATATAATACGAGAAAGCTTCACCCTACTCATCCTCTGCTCTGCCACCACTATCACTTAAACTTGCTATCTAGTATATCATTTAAAATTACTAGAGATAATAAGAAGCAAAACATAAAACCTCGAGTCAGACAACAATTTGGTGTGAGCGATAAGAAATCTTAAAATGTTATACAAGTCAATATAGTAAGGAACAAGGGTATACGTACCATACCTGACATGTCCCTGCAACCAAGGAGTTAGCATATAATGAGCATAGTTTGCTACTCTACAAACATCATAAAGGTATACTACATCCTAAGCACATTAACAGGTGCCTAGGTATCCCCATCCACGGTACCTAACTTAAGTGACACCCCTAGGTAATAAACTATGGGAGAAAACAAACAAAGCAAACATAGCATCCATTAAACAATCCTCACTGTCACCTGATATGCCAACAATTTGGCGTGAGCGATAAGAAAACTTAAAATGCTATACAAGTCAATATAGTAAGGAACAAGGGTATACGAACCATACCTGACATGTCCCTACAACCAAGGAGTTAGCACATAATGAACAAAATATGCTACTCTACAAACATCATAAAGGTATACTACATCCTAAGTATAATAAATGGTGCCTAGGTATCCCCATCCACAGTACCAAACTCAAATGACACCCCTAGATGATAGACTATAGGAGAAAACAACCAAAGCAAACATATCATCCATTAAACAATCCTCACTGTCACTCAGTATGCCCTGGATATATGATAACTTGTATGACCATTACTCTACCAGGGATAAATGGAAAAAAACTTGATTTTCAATGTACTCACTCACAACCCAAGATGACACTAGACCTATTCCACCGGTCCAGGGTATATAGATCCACCCCAATGATCCAGGGTAGCCATTCCAAGTACCCAATGAGCGCCCTCACAATACTCCTGATTTCAAGTACATCAAAAAACACTTCGAGTAGCAATGATCCCTTAGCACGTGTATTCGAGCCCTTTTCTTACTCCATCATGTTTTCATTCATCCTCAAAAAACCATTCCACATTCCTTTCTTTCTATGATGGAACCATTTAACATTATATTCGTAAGTCACCCTCCCTAGAACCGCCCTTTGTGGACAATCATCATCACGACTCCATTTACATCGAGCCATCATCCTCGGAATAAAACTCAATTCACCATCAATTTACCATCATTGAAGTCCCGAAGCTATTACCTTTCATCAATTTCCATCGAAGCCCAAATGAACAAAAAAACACCTTCAGCATGACCTTTAGCGCCCCCACACTTCCCCTGGAAGTTTCACCAATCCTCTACCATAAATTCATGTCGGTACGAACCAGATTGGGTGGCACCGATATGAATTTTCTCGCCTATACTTAGCCAAATCTTGGCTAAGTATTTCTCTCCCCGACAACTTCACCCAGGCATGCTTAGAACCCTTTTTCTCTATTCCTCAAACTCCCAAGTCCTCTACACAAACTTGTTTCCATAAAAAGTGATAGTACCGATTTGAAGTGGTTGGTACCGACTTGAAGTGGTCGATACCGACTTGAAGTGGTCGGTACCGACTTGAAGTGGTCGGTACCGACATCCATACTTAGCCAAAAATTGGTGTATTGGTTTTGGCTTCTAAAGTCTTTCCTTGCACTAACCTGAAGCTTTCTGTGAAAGTTCCTTAACTTTTGCCCCAAAGCAACCTCCATTACCGACTAGAATTAGAACTAAATCCACCGAATAGTATTTAGGTCAGCACTAACATCTATTGGAGCCTCCAAACCAACTCCAAACAAGGTGTGGCCAGAATCGTATGCTCCTTCCTTTGTCCAAAGCCCATCCTCCAAGTTGCACTTTTGCCTTCATTTAGCCAAAATTGACCTCTTCCCTAACTATACAAAAACACTAGCAAATTATATCAAAACAATTCATCCAAATATACATATCATTCAAAAACTTTATCTAACACAAAAAAGCAATTCAATCATGATGAACATACAAATTCTAGTCTATATTTAGTTTTACACAAAAAAAGACAATATGGTCCAAAAGGGGCTGTAAAACCATTTTAAATCAAATCTAACATTTTTAATTTCGACCATAAACATTTCTAAAGGTTTAATTAAAGCTTAAAATAATTTTAGCATGGAAATCATATCAAAAACATCAAATTTAACTATATGGACAAGCATAGGATGGTAAGAGATCAATAACCACTCACATAATACCCAAATTACCACTTTAGATGCCTAAATCTGATCTAAACAGCCAAAAACACAAATTCCAAAGTATAATGATGATAAATCTAAAATCTCCTTCTCTAATTACCCCTTCTAATGATGGATTAGGCTAAGATAGTAAGGAAAAGATGAGCTTTTTAATAAATTAAGGATTAATGGAGGTTTGGAATTGTTTTAGGAAAGTAAAAAAAGGTTTAGATTTGTACCATCTCCCCTGTATAGGCATAATTCTCAAAATTCATTGGTGATCCTAAGTATGGACCTAGATTAATTACCCACTAATCTGTCTAGCAGCAAACAAATTTTAAAATAGCCATATCTTCTACGTGGTAAGTCCTTTTTTCTATTATGATCGCTCTACGGAAAGAGAAACCACAAACCTAATCTAATGGAAATGGTTTCAGACCCTAATTCAATCCCTATCAAAAGTTGTATGACTTACAAGAATTTTTGCATCTAAAATGTCCTATAAAATTCTAAGTATGGAAAATATCTTTAGTAGTCATTTCCTAAAGTTTTAGAGTCATAAGACCCTATATGAATTAAATAATAATATTTTATGATCCTTCGATACCTAAAATATGGGGGATTGTTGCACAACCACCCGAATATTGTCGTGATTCATATGTCTGTGGTATACTTGCCCATTCTCCAAAGAGCATAACGACGCATCAGTGAACTGATGGTGCGACCACCCACATTGTGGCCTTGATTACTTCATTTGTGATGGTGCTCCTTCCCACAAGAGTGGAACGATTACCCATATAGTAGTCTCGTTCTTGCATCTGTAGCTTTGCCGGCTCTACCAAGTTGGAGTGGCCTACTATGTTGGGTTTAGGCCCCGAAGAACTTGCCCACTCCACCAAGTTGGAGTGGCCCTACCATAATGGGGCTAGGCTATAAAGAACTTCCTTGCTCCCTTCGGCAGAGCAGCCCCACCACAATTAAGCTCGATACAGAAGTACCTACCTGCTCCCATGGAGTCCCACCACGATAGGGTTTGGCATAGAAGATCTTTCTTATTCTACAAATGGAGTGGCCCCACCATGATGGAGCTCAACACCAAATAACAATAACCAAGCAAGTAAACAAATCAATACAAAATATTCATAAGTACTTATGCGAACAAGAACAAGTGTTCGGACAGCAAGTTTCCCGACTACCTGAGGGTCATATACACAAGTAAATAACATGCTTGCCAATATCCATCCGCTAGATAGGGATGATTTACTAAGCTGTTCAAAAACCTTACTGTCCTCGCATATGAGTTAAACTATCTTACATGGGGTTGGTCTTTAATAGGTCTCTCAATGGATACGTTCGGATATAGATAATGCTAATCATTTTCAAATATTAGATATCTGCATCCTCAAATACGGATAGATATCATATAATTATCCTATCCGCGAATGATCGACAAATCAAGAAACTAAATAGAATGGTTTATCATAATTTATTTCATTCCACCAATTACAAATGTGCACAAAATAAATAAATATGATGATAATAAATAGTTCTAAGCAACTAATATGCATTAAATGCATATAATGTAAACTATTAACTTGATAAAACAATAAGTACATATCTTTTATTGTATTAAAATACACATAATATAAGCTATAATCTTGATAAAAAATGGACAGATAATTTTCAGATCTGGATGTCTTCGAATAGTACCCATATCAATTTTTTTGAATATTGAATATTTATTCGCTTTTTGGATATGGATGCTTAAGGATTTTAGATATTTTGAGTATCTGTTGATAGGTCTATCCATTAAACCATGTTTAAATTTTAAGCACTATGCACACCACCTAATAATACAAATTATGCATTTAAAGCACTTAGTGGTTTTATAGCGGTGGAGGTGCAAAAGGCTATAGCGAGGATATATCAAAAAATGGCAGAGGTGTAGAAATCTTTATTGAGATAAAATCAAATCTCCAAAGTTGATTTATTTTTATTCCCACATCTTTGTGTAGAAAAAAGAAACATTGTTTTCTCTTACATAACAAAACCGAAGAATATCATGATCCATACAGTTTGCACTTGTTGAATTGAATAGTTTTATAATTTATGTCGAGTGCTTAGGACTTGAACTTAGACCTATACCATAAATTTGTTGATTTGGTCTATAAGAGAACTATAAAATTAACATTTTTATATTAAAGTTCTAAAGTGGGTGCTAAAAACCCATAACTAGTGGGGTAGCGAAAAATAGCAGAGGTTTAAGTGGATCTACTATTAAGCAGCACTAAGTTGCAGTGGTCAAAGTGTTCTAAGTGCTTTAGCAAGCATTAGCGAGCTCGTAGCGGGGCTTTATTGCATTGAATTTAACACTCAAAGAATTAAAACAAAGAAGCGCACGTTGATATATAAATAAAGGAACATAAAAATATAAACGAAATTGAATAAAAAGAGAGATTTTTATTTATAACATGCCTTCAATATAAAAGGGCTGTTACAAAATAAAAACAACTTAATAGGTAGGCCTTACTATGTGGCAGTCATCATCATGAGTCATCTCTTCTAGACCTTAGGTTCTGACATTTGATTGTTAGAATCCTCCACGAGGCACGTTGTCCTCTCCGGGACAAGGATGGTTAGGGGCTTGCCCGCTACTGTGCATTTCATCTACCACCACTTGACGGATCTTCATAAACATTGTTGGGGGTAAGAAGTCGCACACGGGTGGCAGGTGGATGTTGTCGATGATGAACCACTTCAACATGGTGGTCATCTTGTTGTACCACTACATGTTGTCCTTCTCCACCCCCGCATTCACCATCCTATGGAACGCCTCGGAGATCATGCTGACCTCATGGTGATAGAGTGAAGCTTTGAGGTTATCAACCTCGATTGTCTTCTCCTCCAGCTACGATGTGAGCTGCCGAACCTCCTGCTCTAGCTCCAGATGGAGGGAGGCCTTACCAGCCTATGCCTTCTCTACCTACTCTCTGCCTCCTCTAAATCTTCTTGGCTACCTCTTTTTAGCAGCCACTCTCCTCCTTTACTCCCATGCTTTGATTCTGCCCATGGTCTGCTTTTTCAATATGACCACCTCCCATCTAATCCAAAGAGCATGGTCTCCAACCTAAAAAAGAATCACTTAGTCAACCATGGTAGCATACTTTAAGACATTAAACTTAGGAACAATCTACGAGACTTACCAAGAAACCTTATAGGAGGTTTGTCTCAAGGATGACCTTGTTATCGTTCCCTAATCACCCCAAGTTAGGTGCGACTAATCCACCATCTCCACCACTGTTCCAACCATTATATGGAAAAGCCCATTTACCCCATCCTCGTGCAAAGAAACCGATATGGGTGACACCTTTAGATTTCTTCTCGCCATTAAGCAGTTCAACCTCCTTCTCAAATGTGAATGGGTGGGGTTGGCCACCAGTGAACTCGATGTGGTCATCTATCATCCTCGACCACTTGAGGACGCAAACATTGGAGAGCCTCGTGCTAATTGCGGATTATAGGAGTGATAAAATCTGGTTTTTTTCCTTTGGAGGAAGGGTGGAAGGATGAATGATGATAAAATCTCGAAGAGTGGTTGGAGTGGTGCCCTCCTACTGGGTGATTAATGTAACGCTCAACAGTCGGGAGGCTTGATTGGCGACGGTGCCTAATGGGATCTCGTCAAGCCCAAAGAAGCCAATTTGAACCATTATAAAGCAAAGAAAAAAGAAGTTAATGTCATTTAACTAAACATTACATGACGGGACATGTGGCATAAAAAGAAATATAAGAGAAAAATAAACACAAATATGGTAATGACAAACAAAAAAGGATGATTCTATATGTTCTTAGTGGGCGAAGTCTGATGCTAATTCCTCACTAGGAGAAGACAGTAAGATCGAGTGTCAATCTCTTTGTTTGTTGCCCCTTCAAATGGACATGTATTGGGATGACAACTATGGGTTAGGCAATAGACCTCATTGGGGAAGGGACATCCTCGTAGGAATTTATCCTCTTAGGTCCCTAATCCATGCCTTTGTCGTTTCTGCCTCCGGGGTCTCTGGTGTGCTAGTGTAATTTAAGACCAAAAGACATTACACTTGATGGCTTGAACACTTGTCCATGGCCCCTCTTTCCCGATGGAAATCTCCATTGTCTCTTTTTACACCATGTCATATACGAGTGGGCTGTGTATTGGTGACTCACCAGTACTGCCCTGATCACCTACCACCAAGCTGATATAAATATCACATCCTTAGTAAACTTCAGTTGCACCTATGCCACCCTTCAACAACCTTTGGTCCTTGCTTTCCTCTGATTACACAACCACCGACGCTGCCTCTCTCCCTTTCGTGGATTTAGACACCCACACCACTTCCCTCAACATGCTTTGCTTGAGACCCAATGGCCCTACCCCATGCATGTTAGCATCTATCGAAATAAGGGCCATGTTACTGTAATTATCAGGCAGTTAGGAGATGGCCTCGACCCGAGCAACGAACATAGATTGGTCCACTTGCAAATCCTCCAAAGAAATACAAAAGAAAAGCGAACATGTTAGAAAAGGATGAAAAGAAAAGTTACTTAAGAACTTGATTTATAAAGAAGCTAACATGGGGTTTTAAATTCCTAAACATGGAGATCAAGACTGATGAAGGTAGGCACATAGAAGAGATGATCTTGGTAGCCAACCACCTTATCCAACAAGCCAAAAATCGATGATGGAATATTGCATCTCTACAACTAATTGCACTAACCATCAAAGGAGTTGATGAGGTTCGAGAACCTATAGATTGCCCAAACAAAGAAGGGGAAAGCTCCAAAAGTCCCTAGTCTTGATAAATAAGATGGACAACAAGTTGTTACATTGGGAGTGAGCTAGGAGGGTGCCATTTGGTGCATGTTCAGAAAGTGGACAAAGAATAGAAGAAGAGACAGTGACAAGCCACATCTCATATATACAAGCATCTATGTAAAAAAGCTGGGTGGAGGTCTATTCATGATATAACACCCCAGATTTTCATAAAAATAAATAATTAAAAGGATATTTGGTAATTTTACATAGATCCGAAAAACTAGACTTTTACAAATGAAGGGATTTGGAAATTATGACCTTTCCATTGCATCAAGTAGATTTTTCTACCCTAAATTCATATATAAAACATCAAAAGCGGGGACCCGGTAAAGGATATATGGGCTTGTATCATAACGCATATTTCTAAGATAAACAGTTTAGAAGCCTAAGTGCGCTGAGGGGGAATTTTAGGATTTGTGCCTACAAAAGAGTATTTGGTACCCTAATTCATCATATTCTTTGTTTCTCTTCATCTTGTAGCCATCGCTCAATCTAAACTCAAAAACTCCATTCTTTTTCTCCTTCTTCAGTACTAAATTAAAACTCTAACTAAAATATTAAATCAAATAGAAAAGAAGAGAGAATCAAATCTAAACCTTAGCAAATCAAATAGAAGGAGAGAAGCTTTAAATCCAATCAAATTAAAGAAGGGATTTTGGAAGTTCTACTAAAAATCAACTAAATAGTGAATTGAGGTAAGTGAGATTATCTACAAATGGTTATGTTGTTATACATGCATTAGATTTCCTTTATACATCTATGATTGGAATTTTGAATTAAAAAAATCAATCTGATAATTTAAGTTGATGGTTTACATGAATTGGATAAATTAGAAAACCTTAGATTGTCACTTTTATAATAAAATTGATACGAATTAGAGGGAATAGTTAATATGGATTAATTTGACATATGTATAATTTATACTAGGATTTGTAGAAAATATTAATGAAATAATTTCATAACAATTATAAATGAATATAATTTAACTCAATGAATATATCAACCATAGTGTAGTTTATATGTTTGAACTGTAATATTTACATTGGAAATGAATTATCATTGAATTGAACCGGTTTGTATTCTTTATAATATATTATAGATGATAGTTAGTATGAACAACCTATAGAATGAAATTAAAATGAATATCAAATCATACTCAAAGTCAAGAAATAAGATAAGATGAAGTTGTAAATAAAAACAACCAAAATGATGTAGTTTGGAGCACTGAAACGCATGCTACAGGAGAGGAGTCAATTGCCAATCAACTAGTGAAAAGATAAAAAGAGACCAAAAAGGATCGAAGTTCGAGTCGATTGAAACGATGCTTCAATCGACTCGAAAAGTAGGCTTGTGCCTACTACAGGTATCCAATCGACTAGGAAAAATTATAATCGACCGACACCAATTGATTGGTAACATTTTCCAATCATTTGGAAACCTGCATTAAGCCATATTGAACCATGACCTAGTGCAAGCCAAGTAGAGATGTTTTGGGGACTTTTTTCCTGCTAGTTGATGTTTTTGAATTCACGTAGCTTCATAATGCTGTATAACTTGATACTCAATGTGCCATGTAATTGTATTGCAATTAGTTGCTATCATTGTTACTGCAGTATCACAGTTTCATATTTAACTTGCAGACTATAAGGAGAATGGAGATATCTGTATACATAGAATTTATGTTGTCTGGGCGGATGTACATATGCTAGAAGTCGAATTGTTGGTTGACCCTTTTATGCTATTAGTTGAATAATGTGGAATGTAGGACATGTGTACCATCGAGATTGTATACTTGATGCTTCGTTAAGAAGTTTACCATCAAGATTGTATATTCGATGTGTGCATCAAGTGATTTACTACTAAGAATGTTTACTCAATGTGTAGTTAGGTGGTTTACCATTGAGATTGTTACCCAGTATATAGTTAAGTGTCTACCACTAAGATTTTTTACTTGATAAATATTTAGGCGGTTTACCACTAAGATTGTTACTCAAGGTATAGTTAGGCAATTTACTATTAGGACTGTTTTTTTATATAACAAGAGTGATACTTTATTTAAGCAAATCACTCATTATGTTTTCTCAATGGCTCAAACCCAAGACCTTTAGAACCTTTATCAAAAGCACCACGCATCTAACCGCTTAAGCCAAAGGCCAGTTTACCATCGGGACTATATATTCGATGTACCTTATTACCTTTGTCAGCCAGTTACCTTGTATTTCCAGTTGGATATAATTAGGACTTTGTTTAGTTATTTCCTGTATTGATCATGGTTTTTTTTTTAAAAATAATCCAATTATTTTAGTTATTTATGTTTTGTCTCTTCCGTTGTGAGATTTATAAGTGTAGAATTTTTTAAAATTTATATTTATCTATGTACCATATAAATCATCAAACCCTAATGTACTGTACTTATTGGCATGACATAAGGTTGAAAGTTACTTTAAGGCATTGAATCAGTATGTGTAGAAGTATGTTACATTTGGTGTAAGAGTTTTTGTTTAGAATTCCTCGGGGTTGGCGTGTATTGGGGGAGCGTACGTGTATATTTTAAATGTTAATATATATATATATATGTAAGTATAATAAGGGTACACCTATAAATTCTAGTAATGCTTATATTATCATAGGAAAGTTGCTAATGATTCCTATTTGCCGATAATTGAAAATTAGCACTCAAATTGGAAATAGTTCTAGTAAGGTAGTAGTTAAGGGTTTGAGCATGAATGTTCCAGTATGGTTCCCCTAGTATCTTCAAGCAAGTGATCAGTTTGAAATTAACCCCAATGAAAGATCCGCAACCCAAGAACATGGTGTAGTTCTAGCCCCTCCGCCTGCTTTGGAATTCCCAGATTGTGAATGGATTTTCAAATTTTGGGTGAAAAGAATCATTTATTGGGACTCGTTTGTTGAGACTAAGGCATAGCTAAGCAATTATGATAAGATATTTTATATGATGGGGTGCATAGGATGTAATGAAGAGGAAGTTGGGTTCATGGCACTTACTGGAAGAAGCCTTAAACTGGTGGGATAATATCACTGCAGAGACAAAAGAGACCGAGATTACTTAGACTGATTTTAGGAGGCACTTTGAAGTTAAGTTTATATCAGAGGCTGAATAAGGAGTGAAGTTAGAGAAGTTCATTCATTTGGAGTAGGGAGACTATAGTTTCAAGAAGCATGTCAATGAGTTTAACTAGCCATCAAAGTTTGGCCTAGGCATCATTAATACACTAATGAAGAAGGTGACAAAGTTTGCTAGAGGATTGAACCCATCTTTAAGAAATATTGCTTTGAGCCATATATCCATAGAAGTAACTTTTAAGAGCTTAGTTGACATGACGTTACTAGATTCATTTTTAAAGAACAGCCTAAGAAGGTAGAGGAAAGGAAGTTCAATAAAATAAACGAGGGTGAGGTAGGAGCTCAAGGCATAAAAAAGAAACCAAGACTTCAATGTAAGAGATATGGCAAAGAATTGCAGGGTGAATGTTGCGAAGAACGAATGCTGCAACTACAACCAGCGTGGACATATGAAGAGGGAGTGTTTAACCTTGCCTAAGGCTTCTACCTAGGTAGTTTCGACTTATTCACTTGATCTATTCCTTAGCTCAAGCACAGTCATAGTTATGGATAAAGGGAAGAAAGTGGTCATAAAGTTGTGTTTATTCTTTCTAATTTATCTATTTAGACTTTATTTTACACCGGAGCATCTCACTTATTTATTTTCGAGTAATCTAGTAGATAAATTGCACTTAGAGACTAGTATAGTCATAGACCCTATTATAGCATCGAACCCTGTTGGAGGATCAATCCATTTATCCGTGATTTGTAGGGGTTTAAAGTTATATATTTTGGGTGTCAAATTTGATTGCGATGCTTTAGTATTGGAATTTTCTGGTTTTGGTTTAATCCTAGGGATGGACCAGATGTCCATGAATGAAGCGGTATTAAATGGTGATAAGAAAGTTGTTCACTTGGGTACTTGCAGTAGACACAACCTTGATGTTTACTATGACCATAAATTTTTAGTTATTATGAGTATTTGTATTCACTAGACCTATCACACGATGAGTTAGTTACCATTCCTACAATTCGGGAATTCCCATATGTTTTTACCCAAGTTTATGACCTTACTCTTCTTAGGAAGATTGAATTTTAGATTTATTTGGAAAAGAATGTCGGACCTGTTGCCTTACCCCTTAGGCATATGAATCCTAGAGAAAACACGAGCTTAATAAACAAGTAAATGAACTATTCGAGAAGGATTTTATCGGAAGAAGTGTTTCAAAATGGGGAGCACCTACCGTCTTTGTGACTAAAATAGATGGCTCTTTAATTTGCGTCGACTATCGTGAACTGAACAAGCTAAAAGAATTGTGATATATTACCACCTGAAGATGTTTTATTTAATTAGTTAGTTGGAGAAAGGATATTTTCTCAACTTGACTTGACTATTAAATTTCATCAACTGCATGTGGTCAAGGACAATATTTAGAAAATCACTTTTCGTATACACAACACCAAATAGGGCATTTTCCAACACTTTTTCGTTGTCAATTTGTAACGATTATTACCGTAACTAATTACCAACGGATATTTCCGTTGGGACGTGTTGCAACAGTTATTACCGTTACTAAATACGGTAATTTTGTAAATTTATGAAACTTAAGTGGACAGAATAGTAATTTCTCTTTTATTTTTTCCTAATCCCACTTCTAACGGTTACGCTTTCCCATTTCATTATTCCTCCCCCTCTTTCAGTCTAGGGTTATGGCCTCTGCATCGTTCAAGCGCCTCTTCCACCTCGTTTTGCCACCACTAGGTTTTGTCACTGCCTCTGCATCGTTCAGGAGCAGCTTCCGCATCGTTTCGACAATGCCTGATTTTGTCATCGCCTCCACCTGATTTTGTCACCGCCTCCGCTTGATTTTGTCACCGCCTCCTCCTTGTTTGTCATCCTCTGCCTCATCCAATCAAAGTCTAGCGTTTCTAGTTGCTATTTGAATTTCGATTCAGGTATATTTATTTCAGTTTTTCGTTTTAGCTTTTTAACATTAATGATAAACGTGTTCAACTATTGCTTTTAATTGTTGTCTTAAATTGTTGACAAGTTTCAAATTGCAATTTAAATTGTGTTTTAAGTTGTTGTAATTTAATTTATTGTTGCTTTTATTCTCAATTCGATTCCAGTTTATTGACAGGTATATTAGTATTATTATATCTTTGTAGTAGCCAGCTAGACATATAATGTTAGAAGTTTGTCTAATGCTTTAGTTTGGTCTTGATATGGATTTGAATCATTTTGTGACGTTCTAAAGAGTCTTTGTTGCTTCTTTCATTAAGAGGCTTATACAGCAAATGATGAAATCTGCTTTACATGTAGGCTTACATATGTGGTCTCATTTGTCATTTTATATGTATCAGATGTCTTTGGTTATTGTACTGCAGGATCTGACTGTGTCAAATATTTCATCCGGTTCATGCTAGTTCAGATCAGAGGTAATGCACTATGCATCCATATTTGCCTTCATATGTAGTTGGTTTCGAGTGGATTAAATATATAGATTGTGTTGACCAAACAAAGTTGGGTTGGGTAACAAAATTCCAAATATACAAAATGAAAATTTCAGAAAATCAAAACAATTTACCATAACATTCAGTTTAGAATATTGAAGTTTGGCATTGTTCAAAATGCATCACATAAACCTGATTTGCTACAACACTACATCACATATTTCTTTCGTGTTTCACCGTAAATGATGTGTTATAATATTTGTCTTGATTTGATCAGACAAATAAAATAGTGAAAAAAATGTTAAAAGTGAATAGAATGTCTGTTTTGATTTGATTCGATCAAGTAAAATAGTGAATAGAATGTTAAAACAGTGAACAAATTGTATTTCGTCCTTGACAGATATAAGGTCGTATTACTACTTTATCCTTGTTGATCATCTGAACTCACTCACAGTATTCATGTTAACTGCTGCCTACAAATTACGAAACTCTAGCAACCAAACCCATGTGAGTTTTTCTGTCTCCTTTTTGTTTATATTCTCATCTCATTTATTATTTACTCGTTATGCTTGGACGCATTTTTCTTAAGTTTTATTCTGTCATATCATTATCTTCCAACATGGAATGTTACCATCTCACATTTTTGTCTTCCAGCATCCTAAAGATCCATTTATGGGACCATATGTTTGTTTCGTTACTGATTTTACTGCATTTTTTCATTTTGGCAAGTGAGTGGAAAGTTCGGTCTGTTATTTTCTTGAGTTCTGCATGTTTTGTGGTTTGAGTTTAATACATGATGGTTATTAGAAATTCATACTTTTATAGTGTATCAGTATGATCTGATGTGGAAGTCAACCGAGTCTTTTATCTTATATGGACATTATATCCAAATTTGTTTGTTTTAAAGAAATTTCCTACACACTTCTTGTCGAATAAAAATATAGATGACAGTATTGTATAGGAGAATGTAATCCACAGGGAAAATAAGAGTTGAGTAGCCAATAGAACCAAAAAGGATTTATTTTGTCTTTTAATTTAGACCTATACTTTTGTTTACGTTCCAACTCCGCATCCCAATTATTTGTGATATGTACCATATATTTGTAATCGATCCCCAGCTGTCTGTTGCAATGTTCTGACTTATCTGGCGTCACGTTATGTCCTATATTGAAATGCACATAAAAAGGTCTTCTTATTCCAAGGTATTCTTTTTTCAGGCAATAGCTATATTTTTACCTTGAAACTTTGCATAAACCCACCAGCTTACCTTTACTGCAAAAACGTAATATAAAACCATAGTCGTACTTCTTTCCCTGGTAATGATATGAATCAAAATTCTATATTTATCAACCTATTGAATTCCAATATGTAAAAAAAAGTTATCTTTTACTTGAATTATATGATTCAATTTATTTATTTTTCCATTAAATCACACATTTATGATCTATTATAATATATTTTTACGATTTCTTTCGAGTGCAAAGTAATTGGTGTGCGAGTGCAATAATTTGCAAGTATGCTATAGTTAGTTACGTTATCAAATAGTTTTTGTTTTGTAACAACATAGATGGAAAAATTACGCATAACCCTCGCACTACAAAATATGCAAGTATGTTTACCGAAAACAAATATCTCCACAACAAGTTATCTGTAGTGTAATTATTTACACTGATTATTTGAACTATTTTTATACAACTTTTAACACCGTAATTTTTTTACTATCCTGGTTTAACTATCGTTACATCTCTTGATTTTTTTTAAAACAAGCTTCTTTATCAATGGAGTTATAAATATTCTAATACCCATGTCAAACAAGCAGAAATCAAAGTTGGAAATTCTTGGTTGAAGGCTGAAGCTCAGTTATTGTCTGAATCTCAGGTATTCATTTATCTATTGAAATCTGAGGTATTTTCTTCTTCTGAAGCTTTAGTATATGTTTCTTGAATAATTTAGTAAAGTAGCATTTAATTTGATTTTATCTTAAAGGAAATAATTAAACAGTGAACACTGCATTTAAATTTGTAATGGTTTCACTATATGGTAGTGTATTAAATTTTATGTTAGCATTTAATTTGATTTTATGTTTGACGAATGCTGATTTGGTTCCATAAACCACTTAGTTTTTGTCATAAATCTTACTTTGAAGATTGTGAATATTTGAGTTTCCAAGAAGTACATGAGGTTCCAGTTTCAATAGAAGGATGATAACTGATTTATAATTTCCTATGTCAGGGTTTTAAAAGATATCAATACTATGCATTTGTATGAGCTTTATAAATGTCTGCATATATGTTTGCAAGTTTCAGATAAGAGGAAATTCACACGTGTGCTCAGTTTCAGGTATAATAATCTCAATATGTATATATAGATTTTCATGGTGTCCGCTTTTCTAACACATATAAGTTCCCAAAGTATATCCTATCAAAAGAAAAAAGGACTTTAGAATGTGTTTTTAACTTCAAGGATATATGATTCTTAGTATATGTTGTGTTAAATAAATACAAGTCCCGAAACTTATTTGATTTTGCAAGCACGAAAGGCTCACACATGAATTAGGGTTATGTTTTAAGCATGTTGATTTTACATAGATTAATGCATGTAGGAGGCTTGAATAAGACAGGTCTTAGTGTCAAATTTGCAGATACAAAATTTGTATACCTATAACTAGTGTACATGAACTTCACACAGAAATATATTTTTGGGTGTACATACAATCTTGTATGTATTTGGAATTCCAGAGCAATTATTATTACTTTTTGAGATAGAGCAGCTGCTGCTAAGGTAGATCAACAAACTACTCCCGGGTAAAGAAAGTCGTGTGTTGACGTTTGGCATGAGCTAGCCCACATGCTAAGGTAAGAGTTTTTCGTAAGTTTTAATTTGCCAAAACATTTCTTGGGTGTATCTGATCTTTATAGGGCATTTGTAGACTCCAACGCAGTAAGAGTTATTATCCCCTTGAATGTCCCATTTCTCTCTACACTTCTACTTCATCGTATTAGCTTTAGACTACAAGGCTTTTACTAATTGGTTGGCTAGATTTTGTTCCTAAAAAGAGAGCTCAATATTGGATGGGTTAGCTAATAAGGCATAATGCACATGTTCTAATTGTTGTTTTATTTCAGAGGAGGGTTCATTTCCTTTGCCAAATGTCTCTTTTCTCCATGCTTTTAGAATAAGCCTGGTGTGTTTCAACTTTTGCTGGAGTTTGTACGTACGGTTGCCTTGAATGAGGGTGTTCCAGGCTTCAGCAACTAGGGGGAGGGAGGTAGGATGATTAATTAAGGCATTAAAGAACTTAAAGGTGGTAGGGGCTTTGTTTCAGGATGACCAAAATTAGGGGAAATGGCGGAGTGATCAGAAAAGTTAGGAGGGAGGAAATCATAATACATATTAGGCCATTGAGATTGAGCAGTTGAGTTGTGGAAGATTCTATTAAGCTTTGAAAGAGTTCCAATGCCAGTTCGGGACTTGTAATTCCAAGTGAAATATAAGCATGTAGAATTGAGTTGTAGAAGCATCTTCCTTTATAACCATAAAAACATGCTTTTACTTAAAAAATCCTAAACCTAAGATAAAGCATTTTCCATGTTTCGTGAACTTTCAGTGTTCCTTTACCAATATTTAGGTCCTACATTAATGACACAAATTTTCATTTCATAGTATTCCACAACTAATTAAGTTTTTGCCGTGGATATGGGCTTAACCCAAGTTTTCTATGAGATGATATTTCTTTGTAATGTTTCATCCTCAACCTATCACCATTTATACCTTATACGGCAGTTCATTTGGTCAATAAAGCATTAAAGGTGGAAATAAGAGGTATAAAAGTAAAGTACTGGCTATGGCCTAAATTATTTGAGCAGCCTATAACATATGTCGTTATAAGTTGCCTAATACACATAATTTTGTTCCCCGAAATGTTAATGAAACTCTACTATACATATTTACCTTTTTTGTTACTTAAATGCACAACATATTTATGGGATTTTGGTTGTTTTTATAGAGCACATGGTAGGTGGTCAGCGGGTTATGATCCATGCATATCAAAATATGCAGTATAATAAGTAAATTTTCCTTTTAGCATCTCATCACATGCTTATAAATGGATCTTAATTTCAATGCATTTTTCGTAGAATGTGATCATATCATAACATGTAATATTAAATTTTGATATAATTTGCTTCTAAACTTACGATATAACATTCCTACGATTTTTTTTACTTTGTTATTTCAGTTTTGTTGCCTGCTATGTTGGCAACTACTACTTCTTTTCAAATTTATTAATGTTTGATGTTAAGAAAATCACGATTGTTTTACTTGGTTTTGATGTCATATTAGTTATTAAAAGCATTTTTAACTGCCTAACTTCCATGAAACTGCGTAGCACAATTTAGTTATTCATCACATCCTTTTCAGCTTCAATCTTGCTGAATATATATTGAATCTATGGTTTGAGATGATAGAATTATTTTTTTTATACATTATGTTGGCTGGTAATGCATGTAGCATAATCATAACACATGACTAGGCAATCTAATGGTGGATTTGGTGGGACGAACAGGGGCATAAGTAGAGGAAGGAGTTAAAGGGAATAATCTAGTAGTGTGGTGCTTGGCTACGGTGGGGGGATTGGCATTCAATGAGAGTGCATATAATTCAACTTGAAGGTAATAATTCAACTCTCACATTTTTTCTTTTTCTTTTTCCTCTTTTTGTCCTACCATATGACAATATAATTTAGTCGATATGCAAAATTTCATTGCATCCATGCGTGATGAGTGGGCACATTATAATTGGATGAAAGGTATTTTATCATAATTCTGTTTTATATTTGTCATGTACATTTACCTTGATATTATATATACATAGTTTCACATCTTGGAGGACCATATAGTAAGTTCTAATTTACATAACTTTGAAATCAGTTTATAAATATTTGAGTATGTATAAGTGTTCATACATTTCTGCATCATGCTTATTTTTGTAGTGTATTTATGTATATTATTATTTGTGGAAAAAATATGCATTAAAGTATCTTAATAAATTGAAAATGTGGAGAATTTATTATTTACAGGGTATGTTTTTGAAGTGTCTTACTATTATATGGAAGTGCCTTCAAGAATCAGTAGTGGGAGTGTAGATGGAGTGAATGGAGAAATGTTCATGCAGGATACAAAGCTTTGGAAGAAGAGAGTAGAACACTACAAGAAGGTTGTTAGTAGCTTGGGCCAGAAGGGTAGGATATAGAGTTGGTTGATGGTGGTTTTGTAGTTTAGCCGGAGTGTCGCATTCGTTGTTTGTAAGCTTCAAAATATTTTGTAGTAGTGAAATTCGAAGTTTTCACAATGAACTTTGTAGAATTTGATATGAACTAATTAGTATGTTTGATTTTCTTTACAATTTGATGATACATTAGTTTTGAAATTTAGTTTCATGTTTATTATTGCTATAAATTTGAATTTGTGTAGTTGAATGAAATAATATGTGATTAAACAATAAGATCCGGAATGGGATATGGTTGAATGAAATACTATTAGATGCTGAATAAGATATGGTTTTGCTATACCAAATTTGTAACACTTATAAGTGTTGGTAATTTTGCTATTTACTTGTACAAGGAATTCTCAACGCTTATAACCGTTGGAAATTAAAATATTCCCAACGGTTATAATCGTTGGGAATGTGAAGTAATTCCTAACGGTTATAACCGTTGGGAATTACCAAGATTCCCAACGGTTATAACCGTCGGGAATTATGGCGTTTTCCAATGGTTATAACCGTTGGGAATTTTGATCATTCCCAACGGTTATAACCGTTGGAAAGTTCCAAAATTCCCAACGGTTATAACCGTTACAAAATATGTTAAAAAAATTATAACGCACTTGCTACCAATGGTTATAACCGTTGGGAATTTGATTACCAACGGTTATAACCGTTACAAAATGACAGTTCTGGTGTTGGATACCTGACAAACTTTATGAGTGGTTATCATGTTATTTGGACTGACCAATGCACCAGCATATTTTATCGACCTCACGAGTTGAGTATGTAGAGGGTTGCTGACTAAGTTCATGGTAGAAATTGTAGATGATGTTTATTCGAAAAATGGGGAAGAACACAAGTTTTATTTTAGAGAAGTGCTGAATAATCTACACGGGCACAAGCTAAAAGCAAAATTTTCCAAATGTTACTTTTGGCATATGGGGGTTCGCTTCTCAATCATGTTGTTTATATGCATGGATTATCAGTTAATCAGAGTAAAGTTATTGCAGTGCAAGATTGGCATGTACCAAAAATGCTATAGAGGTAAGAAGGTTTCTTGGTTTTGTTGGCTATTACCAAAATTTTGTTAAAGACTTTGCAAAGATTTCTATGCTAATGACACGCCCTACTAAGAAGAATTTAGTTTTCTCGTGGAACTCAAAATACGAGAATGCTTTTATTAAGCTAGAGGAGTTATTGACTAGTGCACTTGTTTTTAGCACTCGTTGACGGTTTGAAGTCATTTACTATGTGTACCTATTTTTGTTTTACAGGGCTTGGCGTTGTTTTGGTGTAGGAAGGTAGAGTTGTTTGTTTGTCAGTCAATAGTTGAAAGTACGCAAGAAAAATTATCCAACTCATGTCCATGAGCTGGCAGTTATTGTCTTTGTTCTCAAATCTTGGAGACGCTATCTTTTAGGGGAATGATTTGAGTTGTTGCAGATCATAAACCCCTAAAGAATTTGTTTTCCTAAAAAGGTTTGAATTTGAGGCAGCAGAGGCGGATGGAATTCTTGGCATCGTATGATTTTCGTATTTCGTATACTCCAAACTAAAGCAAAATGTAGCTGATGCCTTGAGTGGAAGACACATGATACCAGACTCTCTATTTTTGGAGTGGAAGAACTTGGAATTTATTTCTACATTTGATTTTCGACCTTCATCAAGCCTTACTCTGGGGTCATTGGCAGCTTTAGATGTTTAGCCTGTACTTATGAACTGTATTGGTTCGAATCAGAAACAAGGCATGGAATTATTGGGTATTTTAGGGAAGTTGAACATAAGTGAGCATTCGAGTCATTTGGGCATTATTCCATTGATTCAAAAGGGTGGCTATGTTGAGATGGCAGGTTGTGTGTTTGTAACAACCACTCCTTCGTAATACCCTAAAATTAGCATGGAATGACCACGTTTGACTTCAGAATACACGAAAGACAGATTATCAGGAAAGAAAATTTAGAACAAATACTACAACATGACATATCGATGGCATCTCAGAGTGGAATGATAACATATAATATACTGAATATACATAAACAGAACATGATAAAAATATATATGAGAGACCGCATTAGCAAAAATAAGTAATAACTGAATATCAATACAGGAAGTCAGAATACATCAACTCCATATAGATGGAGTCTTGAATATGATATCTGATATATCAAGTCTCATATATAAATACATGTTTATCATGTACTATTACAATATCAAGTATATATTTAAAGTATTGACATTGCCTTTATAAAATGCTCCAGTTGTCCCGAAAGTGTACCCCGAAAAGCACCTAACTCGAAAATTACTCAATGAAGTACTCAAGAGTTGTCATAACATAAACAAACAAAGGCAAAATGTGGGCCAGACATAAAGCCTGGTGTGAGGGAAACTATCTCAAAATACTGTATATCAAAACTATATATGTATATCAAATAGGAAGCTACTAAAGCATGTCCAGTCCTCTCCACAAATGTGTCTCATGGGTAATTTGGACAACCCAAAAATAAGTAAATTAAACCCATCACAAAAATAGGTAATCGTACCATAACATGCTCTTCTCATGTTATCAACGAATCAACACAACTAATATAATATGATTAAAACGTAACAGCATAATATAATAAAGTAACCCAAGATATGAATGCAAGGGTAATGCAAACATCACAAAACAATCATATCGTAGAATACAAAACAATATTATCAACTAACCAACATAACACATAATACAACGATAGGCGACTGACAGAGAATACAAGATGTTACTCATCATTGCAAATGAATGGAGTCCACAGTAGACTCGTGCCCAAGATAAATAGATCGGTATCTAAATGTATCATAGACCCCAAGTTGCATCCTTAGTGATTGAACTCGTGTAGACCTCACCTTATCCCTCAATAAGCATAGGTGATATACGACCTACTCTATATATCTGAAACCCGAGTCTACGAAGGATATCATTCTATAATTCAAATTATCATGATCCGGTAATTCCTATTGAGGGTCCAAAATAAATAGAGTCGGCACCTAAATGTAACATAGACCCCGAGCTACATCTAGTTTTGATCGAACTTGTGTAGGTCTAACCGTACCCTTATATCGGGCATAAGTGATATATGACCTTTCTAAATATTTGGAACCTATGTGGATCTCACCGTACGCTTATATCGGGCATAAGTGATATATGATCCACTCGTAGATGATCATCATTATATCCCCTATGGTCATCATGGATTTCTAGACAAATTAGCATAATTTCTCTATAAAAGAGAATGATGGGCGTGCCCTGTATAATATGCTATCGAGACAACAAAGAAACACTGATGTCATATATATATATATGTATGTATGTATGTATGTGTGTGTATTAATATTATGTCACATAATCAAATATGCCTATCACAAACGAAAACCAGTATCTCATCATCGTCTATCTATACAGATGACCTCTACTATACGAATATGCATGGCCGCTAATATAAGGCCAGTACAGGATACGGTCACAAACATAAGAACATTATCATTCATCAAGCATATATACTCAGGGTTAGAACCAAAAGGCACGAACTTACTATGATCGATCGTACATGCTCGCTAGACATGATCGTGTGACCAATCACTGTATCGATCATGTACCCAATCGTTATTGATCCTATAGGAATCACTTAACATTCGCATCCAGATCCGGAGCTTTGCCTTTCATTCTACCTCCCCGAGTAGCCCATAGTCTTCCCTGAAGTTATGCCGAAGCTCCCCACAAACCCTCACCCATAACTGGGGAAGAATCCTGTCAAAAAATGCACATTGCTGGGCTTTTCTGCCCAGGCTGGTGCACTACCGTTGCACCGGTGGTAACCCACCTATGGACCGGTGGTGGCATGTCCTAGGTAGTAAAGCCTAGGACAGGTGTAAATCATGCCATCGAACGCCGATTCGAGCCCTTTCTCCGTTACTTAGCTTAACGAGTCGCCTAGCACCTTAGTCTGCCTTCACCCCAACAAACCTCTTCTAGAATCCATCGATTGATATTTTGAAAGTGGTTTCTTATGTGTTCGAAAATTGATTTTGACATGAAATCCACTCTTTGCACGTATAAAGATTAATGGGAGAAACTAGCGACCGGACCTCCTCCAATATGCCAAAAGGAACTCAGTAGGCCTTTCTACCTTGTGTGATGCTTGCAGGTGTGTCGATGCACCTATTCATGCATGCTTGTCACATATGTACGTGCAAACACTCATTTGCTTCACAACTCACATTTCGAACTTCGTCGGAGCGATTACATGATAGTCGCTATAACTACATCAAATGCCCAGAATTTGCTTGCACCCAAATAAAGTTAATCTCATACATGCATAAATAATAATTCACTTATACATATACATACATATACATACATACATATATATATATATATGCACAACTACATACGATACTTCTAACTACAATAG
Organism: Allium fistulosum; assembly: GCA_030737815.1. Classification (NCBI taxonomy): domain Eukaryota; kingdom Viridiplantae; phylum Streptophyta; class Magnoliopsida; order Asparagales; family Amaryllidaceae; genus Allium; species Allium fistulosum. The sequence continues at coordinate 1,139,364,512 of CM060904.1, forward strand.
AACAATTGTCTTGATTATTATATAACTTCAAATACTCGTATATGTATACCCGCTCGTGCACGCATGCAGACACATGTATTTAAGTAAGTATTCGGTTATTACTAAATCAAGACTTACTTTTCTTTACTAGATCTTTCCAATAAATGTGAAATATATCTTTATATTATTTTATTAAACCTCATATCATTTTATAAAATACGATGCCGGCTTATAAATCAATTTAAGTCTTTAAAATACTAAATCTTTTCATTTAATATTAAGTATTCCCTTCATAAATATTTTATAAAATCTTATAACCATTTTATAAAATATCTTCTTTATATTATTTTATAAAATCTTATATACTTTATAAAATATCGCATCCATATTATTGTATAAAATCTCATATTATTTTATATAATATCTCTTCGTACTTTTTAAAAAAACGATATTTTATAAAAAAATTCTTTTTCTTCATATAAAATTAACAACTCGATTTAAATGGCGACAGTTTTTTCAACGGTGACTTTCCTCTATCGATTATGGCGCTTTTTCTCCGCTCTTCCCTAATCCGCTCGCCCCTTCACCGCTCGTTCCCACCTCTTCGTCTCCGTTCTATAGCCAAGAATCGAAAGCTAAAGCAAAGTTTCGCCGCATCTATTCAATCGTCATCGCTAACCAGATCTGGCCGAAAGTTCTACTCTTCTGAGCTACTTCCTGATACATTTGTATCTCCTTCTTACCTAGTCGAAGCTATCAATCCAGTGATGACTTTAAACCAGTATTCTCCTTTGCCTGTTCCGGCGGTTGTCTCTAGCTCGTCTTCCTCTTTTTCGATTATGGCTGATGATTTAGCTCGCTCTACGCCTGACGTCGTCCCTCTGTCAAGTATTTTCATTATTAACCCATCATCGCCTATTTCGAAATTGGTTTGCTCGGTAGGTAATTGGGTTAGATCTGATATCCTAGGGTCTAATCAAAATGTTGTGTTGAATGGAGATATTGATACGGTCTTGATTGATAATGTCGTTCGTTGTTCTGGTGATAGGAATTTAGTGGGGAACTCTATGTTGAATGAATCGGAATTATGTGATGTGCCTTCCAGGCAGCAGATTGCTACTGCCTCAAATTCCCCTCTTCTTATACCTTGTCATGTTCATAATCCTCCTACTGTTGTCCTTAACTCCACCGATATCCTAGTCGATTCCCGTGACAACGCTATTAAGACATCTTGGGCTTCTTTGTTTAAATCATTGTCACGTAATGCTGGTGTATTTGCTCCGTAGAAATTTAGCACTCAAGTCATTGATGGGATTAACGTGCTTCCACCTGCTGTGCTTCAGAAGGATGTGAGCCATTGGTCTGATCACCTAGTTGGATTTTTTCTAGATGCATCATCTTCATATTCGGTTGTTCATGAGCAATGTAGGCGCGCGTGGAAAACGAAAGGTGCCATTCATGTCCAATTTATAAATTCCTTTTTCTACTTTAAATTTAGGAACAATGAAGACAAACTTTTAGCGCTTAAGACAAGCCCTCTAATTATTGAGGGGAAACCTTTTATTGTTATACCTTGGAGTGTTGGCATTGACAGAGCTAGAGAGCAAATTCTCTCGATTTCGGTTTGGGCCACATTCTTTAATATTCCGTCTGTCCTTCAACCGCTAATTGGTCTGAACTAGCTTGCAAGCCTTATTGGTGACTTCAAATTCTTTGATGCAAATACTGTTGCTCGCAAGAATTTACTGTATGTTAGGGCATTGATAGAAATATCCCCATTGAAGCCGCTACCGTCGATATTGAAAGTTATAATTATGGAAGGTCACGAGATGGAGATAAGAGTTAATTACAGCTGGAAACCCGATATTTGTACAAATTTTTAGTCGTTTCGACATATTGCTGAGAAGTATTCATGGAATACTCCTCTTCCTCCTGCCGATAGAGTCTCCCTCCCTAGGGTGGAAATGAAATGGGTCCCCAAGGTTAGTTCACTGCCTGTCTCTGTATGTGCAGTACCTGTATCACCCTCTGTGGAGTCAGTTTTGGCATCAGTAGCTACTGATTCTAGTGATGAGATTATATTCTGGGAACCTGACGAGAGTTCTTCGGTACACTTGGCCATGGAAATAAGGTGTGACCCGCAGATGCATAGTTATCACATGTTTTTAGGTGGGGATGAAGATACTAGAAGGCTTATGTATCATGTTGAGGGTAAATCGCTTTCTCTTACGACCACTGGTATAGACGGTGCACGCAATTGGTGGCAATTCTTGGATCCTTCATGGGACCGGATTTGTCTCTACACTTCTCACTCGCGTTCTTATGATCTGTTATTGGCTGCATACTTTTCTACTGTTCAGCATGTTATAGGTTCTAGTACTGATGTTGATATCAGTAATGACAAAGGGGACTTTCGTCCTTCCGAGTAGTTTAGACTCTCTGTCTATCTCCTGTTTTCTTTCTTTTTTGTACTAAGTGGACTGTCCACTATAAAATCAAATTCGGTTGTTCAGTGTATGTCCATAACACATGTTTCCATATTATATTCACAGTGGCACGGGCCACTATAAAGCCGACTAGCTTTGCTAAAAAATACAATTATTTTTTATACTATTTTATAAAATCACTATTTTATAAAATATCACTTTTATTTATAAAATTATTTCTTCACATAAATAATATTTATAAGTACTAACTAAGCTTCCAATTACTTTAATGATAAGTGTAGAGTCCTTAAACTACTTAATTAGCTTACTAATTTTTCCAAAATTCGTTCAAATGGTTTATTGATTACTAACGAATGATATGCACATAATCATATCACTGAATTAGTCTCTATTCACTAATAACACCATACAAAATTAATTACTTAACCCATAATCCAAATTTAGGCTTACTAACTATTTCAAAAATAGTAATTAAGGTCTTAAAAAAATAATGAGTTAATATTATCATGTTTATAACATAAACATAGGCCAAAATCAACACAAACATTCTCCAAATCACTCCATATAATTTCATAATCATCAATAAATGAAATAATGAAGCTGAAGAAGTAAATAGAGTTAGAGAATCATCATACTCACCTTCTTCTTCCCCAAATTAAGCTCCAAACACCAAAACTCATCCTCAAGCTCTCTTAAAAGTTGAGATTTAGCTCCAAACTCCAATTCATGCTAATTCCTTGATGGATTCTGCAAAGAATTTGATGAGAAGAAGTATGGTTATTTTTTTCGTGGATTTAGGAATTTTATTTAAGCCTGAATTAGTGGACTAAAGTAAGGGGTTAATGAAAGATTAAGAAAAAGGTTAGGAGAGGAAGAGGAGAAAGTAACGTGAATGAAAGTGGAATGAGAAACAATCAAGAATAGTTAACTTACAGGCTAATTTATGGGCCTAGCCCAAATTCATTTCATCAATTTGAAATCGCTATTCACTCCAAAAAATCTCTGACTCCAAACATAGTCAAGTTTATACTCATTTTTCTCGCATTGGAAAAGTTGTTTTCATCTATGGGTGTCTCGAGACCCAATTCACCCGTCCCTAGAAGTTGAGTATAATGGGCGTTCTGTTAATTAACGACTTAATATTTAAATTAATTATTTAAATACCGAGTCATAAAACGCGGGTTCTTACATTCTCCCCTTCATAAAAAAATTTCATCCTTGAAATTTCTATAAGTACGATAAAATAACAAGACTAACCAAAATTCTTGAACATCAACTTCAGAAAATCTTAGTAGTATCTCCCTCGTGTGACTTGCGTTATGGAAACCCCCAAAATTAAAATGCATCATGCATCTGGGAAACGCTTGATAACACACATCATCTTGTATTTCCCCTGTACATACCCTTTTTCTATGAAAGCCTTTCACTATTTTGTTGTGAATCCAAACAAATAAGCATCTAAACAAGTACACCGGCTTTCAAGTACAAAATTGTACAATACAAAGAGGATTATGTAACAACACAACAACACAAAACTCAAACATGTATAACTTTCAGTGTAGTAACTGATACTATCACAATTATACATGGCTATCAATTGGAGAGTAAGCTCAAATAAGTCAGTATCAATATATACCACAAACTCCGAGTCATATCAAAAGGGAATAGACTCATATAGATCCCATTTTGACTTCTACAATGGCCATGGATGACATGATCTATTTTAGATGGCTATTGCTATCACTCTTTGAACATACTTTAACAGGTAATTATAATTAGCATATAAGTAACCAAACACACAACAAGCAATAACAGACAACGATAATTTACAAGCATAATACCAAACATACAAAGCAAGCAACAACTAGCAATAACAATTAATTACAATTAACAATCTAACATCAACAAGTAATGATAAGCAACAACGAGCAACCAACAATGAGCAACACCAACCAGTCAACGAACAACATTAACCAACATACAAACTACCAATAATACAAAACTAACAATAGCAATGAATCAACAAAAATCAAAATCAATCAACAACAAACAATAGCAAACAATATCAAGTAATCAAGAAACAACAATCAAATAATAGCAAGTAATAATAAACACAACAAGCATATAAAATAGTGAAATATTCAGAAAGAGTCTATGCCGACATGCATGGTAATTAATAATAATCGAAACGTGCATGGCAAACTATAAACTCCAATAAGTCTATTCGACACCCAAGGTGGACAAAATGCTTAAGTTGTGTAACTTCTTTCATGAATATGATACACAAAAGACTATTACACCTCCCGTTACAGAAAGGAAAACTTATACGATATGCTAGATCATCGAGTCTCAAAACTCTCGAATAAATCCAGCGAACTAAACCTCAATTTTTCCTTCCCTTCCGAACAGAACTCATTCTCCAAAGGAGAAAACTCTATTAACTAAATCATCGTTAACTGAAAATCTACAAATGCTCGGGTTCGCTCGGGTTCAAACTCACCTCAGTTGCACAATGTTAATAAGGATAATATACTAAGTGCACTACGATGCTTGCCTAGGCAAGTATCACATCTCCACTTAGAAGATTATCCAAATTTTCACAAAACTAGTTGATAAGTCCTTCCCCGAGCTATCACAAGCATTCCAAAGTATACTATACTATAAATAATTTTATAATGAATAAAATCATCAAAAATAATATACGATGACCGATCCAATCCTTTGTTCGCTCACACAGTTTCTTTTTTAAACTAAGGTCGGCCACCTTACTCCTCTCATGCGAACTACAATCTGGATCCTTAGTCAAACCATTGAAATTTCCTTACACGACTAGAGTCGCCCTTCAAAAATCTCTCAGTCACCTTAAGAATCCGGCCCAAGTGCTTGCCTTTAAGAATTAGGTGAAAAACCTTTTTCCAACTGGTGCAAACCACCTAGAAAATCTATGCTTGAACTAGAGATTAAGAACTAGTACATGAATGGACCGATCCTTGGAAAATACCTCTTCAGTATGTTGGACTAATTCCATCACCAAAGGTTTTACTCACACAAGGACAAACACTTCAAACACAAATGACTCCACGCAAAGTGTTACTGCTTGGTCTTTGCACATTACCTAGCAACCACTGAAGTACCAAACTTTAATTGGACACAAATCCAGCTCACACTTCATCGACCTACCCCACTCAACTAGAAAGCTTGTGCATCGAGTTCGAAAGGCGGTACTTTCGGTCATTTCACCTTAGCTTAGAAACTAAAGTTACTCATACAATGTTTATCTTTACAGAAGAATTTACATACTATGAAAGGTGTCAAGTTTAGCTTATCTGCCAAGTAACTAGCAATAGATGAATGTACAGCTCAAGTATAAAAAAGAACAGAAGTGGGTACCTCAAAGTATAAAGCATACCTCACTATATAAGCTTCCTCACTTTTTCTTAAGCAATAGGACTGCTAGGACCCGGTAATGCCTGTAAGGCACAAGTCATCATACTTGCCACCCCTCAAAAATGTAGGCAACCCTTCTTCAAGTGACTAAAGTAATCGTAATGGAATCACTCCTGCCTCACTTTAGTTGGATGACAATTCATAGCGAAATATCCTCATATGCCATAAGAGTGACATATTAAGCCAGCTCTTTTCTTTTCACAAGCTTGATCTTCTCTTGTATTTTAGCTATTGCGCTTCAGTTGGAGCTTTTGTATGCTTTCCACTTTCGCTACCTCCAATGGTATTTCATGGGTGCTCCCATGGAGAAGATCCATCCTGACGATACTCTCAAAAGTTGCCCCTCACGGGGACCATACTAAGTAGTGAATCCCCAACTGATGCCCAGGAGCCTTGGCAAACTTCTTTGCCCCAACCAATGGAGCATCGACCATCTCAACCCCGATCTAAGCCAATAGATTGAAATGGACCAACATACTCCTTCACTGATGAGATACCTGCTCAAAAAAGATGAAATGCTCAAGCTGCACTCCTCTCTAGATCTCAAATGTAAAATATGACTCAAAGTGACGTTCGATTTCGATCCAAGTCACGACCCATAAATAATCCTCCTCAACCACTATATCTGACCAAGCTAAAGCCTTTCTTTCAAGATACTAGGGAACAATTCTCCTCACGAGAACAAATCCTAAGTATATATTGATGAAAGCCATCTCTTATGCACGTGTCCAAGCCTGTACCTTATCAACGGTCTCAAAACTCAGATATGGCTTCTCGCCAAGGCTAAGGAAATCCCAGCATAGCTTTGGAAAGTCTACAGATGGTGGAGCAAGAAATACTAGTTCCCCAAGGGTTACAACACCTCTTATGTCCACCGCAATAGCTGGAAATGTTAGCGGGCAATAGAACATTCGGCACAGTAGTCGAATAGTCCCTGAATCAAATTGGACATCTTATACTGCCCATTCGTAGTCATGCTTATGCACTCCATTTTCTTATACGGATAGCCTGACAAAGATACCTTAGTGACTAGCAATAGAAATAAATGAAAGTACAGAGGATAAGTGGTGTATGCAGTATCATATATTGGAAAATACAAGTACGCTCTCTCAATGTATCTCCCTCTACTGGTTTGTTCAACCTACTTGGCTTAAGTGTTGTACCTAGGCTTTGATACCAGGTGTAATAAACCACCCTTTGTAATACCCTGAAATCAGCACCAACTGACCATGTTTTACTTTTAAATACCACAAAAGACATATTGGCGGAGAAAGAAAACTTAAAACGAATACTACACCATGGCATAAAGATAGAATCCCACAGCTGAAGGATGACATATAATATATTGAATATACATGAATTAAATAGAATAACAAAATATATGAGAGACTACACTAACAAAAATAACTGATAAGTGAATATCAATATAGGAAGTCAGAATACACCAACTCCATACAGATAGAGTCTAAAATATAATATCTAATACACCAAGTCTCATGTATAAATACAAATTTAATATGTACTACTACAATATCAACTATATATTCAAAGTATCGACATTGCCTCCACTGAATGCTCTAGCTATCCTGAAAGCATACCCTCAAAAGCACCTGACTCCCAAATTACTCAATCGAGTACCCACAAATTGTCATGGCATAAACAGATAAAGATAGAACGTGGGTCAGACATAAAGCCTGGTGTAAGGGGAACTATCTCAAAATTTAGTATACCAAAACTGTATACAAATATCAAACAAGAATCTATTAAGGCATATCCAAACCTCTCCACAAACGTGGGTCGGGGGTAATCTAGACAACCCATAAACAAGTAATGTAAACCCATCATAAAAGAAGGGGAACATAACATTACCTGCTCTTCTTATGTAATCAACGAATCAGAACAACTAATATAATATGACTGAAATTAACAATATACTATGATCAAGTAGCCTAATATATGAATGTGGAGACAATGCAAATATCACAATACAAGTATATCCTAGAATACACAACAATATTATCAACCAACTAATATAACACAATATAATGATAGGCGATAAACAGAGAATACAAGTTGATACTTATCATTGCTAATGAGTGGAGTTCGTGGTAGACTCATGTCAAAGATAAATAGAGTCAGTACCTAAATGTACCATAGACCCCAAGTCACATCCTCAATTATCAAACTCGTGTAGACCTCACAGTACCCCTTAGTGAGCATAGGTGATATACAACCTACTCTATAGATTTAAAACCTAAGTCTGTGTTGGAGATCAATCTATAATTCAAATTATCGCAATCCAATAATTCCTATTGAGGGTCCGAAAAAATAGAGTCAACACCCGAATGTACCATAGACCTCGTGCCGCATCCAACTTTGATCGAACTCTTATAGGTCTTACCATAACCCTATATCGAGCATAAGTGATATATGATCTAGTCTAGATATTTGGAATCTATGTGGATCTCGCTGCACCTGTATATCAAGCATAAATGATATATGATCCACTTTTAGATGATCATCATCATCTCCCTCTCTGGTCATCATGGATTTTTGAACAAATTTGCATAATGTCTCTATAAAAGAGAACGACAGGCATATCTCGTATAACATGCCATCGGGACGACAAAGGAACACCGATGCCATATGTGTGTGTGTGTGTGTGTCAAATATAATATCATGTAAATAAATATGCCTATTACAAAGGCAGGCCGATTTCTCATCATCGTCTATCCATACGGATGGCCTCTACTATAAGACCAATGATACGCATGGTCCTAATATAAGGCTAATATAGGATACAGCCACAAACATAAGATCGATATCATTCATCAAACATACATACTCAAGGCTGAAACCAAGAGGCAGGGACTTACCCCGTTCGTTCGTACATGCTCATCGGACGTGATCATATGACCAAACACCGTACCAATCATGTGCCTGATCGTTGTTGATCATATAGGAATCACATAACATTCCATCCAGATCCTGAGCTTTACCTTCCATTCCGCCTCCCCCAGTAGCTTATAGTCTTTCCTGAAGTTACGCCGAAGCTCTACACGAACCTGCACCCAAAATAGAGGAGGAATCCCTATCAAAAATACATACTACCTAGGCTTTATTGTCCAAGCGCGTGCACCACTGGTGGACTGGTAATGGCCAGTCCCAGGCAATAAAACCTTGGGTAGGTGCAAATCATGCCATCGATCGTCAATTTGAGCTTTGTTTCCCTCGATGCTTCACCCAATGAGTCGCCTAGCACTCTAGCCTGCCTTCACAACTGCAACGACCCGTATTTTTAACACTTTAAAAATATGAATTAAAAAGAAAATTTTGGATAAAAATCCAAAGGAAATAAAATATTGTGTTGTTAAATGTGAATTACAAGTTAAAATACAAAACTGAATTCTGAAATAACTTATTTGTAAATTAAATATGGATGTTAACTTGTAATTGAACGTAAGTAAAGATTTAAATTTGAATGTAACAAGTAATTGAATTGAATTGAATTTGATTGTAAACAACGAAATAAATAAAATGTTACATTTAATATTGAAGTTATAATATGGAAATCAACGTAAATGAATGTAATTTAATATTACTGTGAATTTAAATAAGATGATAGCTGAATAAAATGAAAGTAAATGAATTATAAACTATTGATAATAATGTATAAGTAAATGGTTGATTCAATAATGAAAGTGTAAATCGAAATAAAAGAATTCATTTGGAATTAAATAACTTGAATTTGAATTACAATATAATTGAACGCTGAATCTAATATAATCTTTTATATTGGATTTATAATGGAAAACTGCATTGTAAAAGATTGTTAATTACTGTGAAATTAAAAATGGGATTTGTGAACAATTGAAATTTGATTTAAAAGTTAATAATTTAAAATTGGGAATTTTATACTGAAATTAAACAGTCGAATAATTTATTTTTCGAATATTGGATTTAATTAGACAATTAAATCGATAATTTAATAAGTTAAATTTCAGAAATAATTGAAAATCGAGTTGAATATGATTGAAAATGATTTGTAAAATTTTATCTTATCATATTGGAGTTATAGTAATGTTATAGAACTTTTAAAATTGAATTTAAAGTTAATTTGTGAAAATTGAATATTTTAATATTTAATTATCGACTGAAAAATAGCCATTTTTCGAGCAGTCTCAGAATTGAACGAAACTCATTCCATTGGATCCGTAATAGTTTGTTATTGTCGGATTTCAATTTTCGTACCAATCAGAGTTATCGTTTGACCGTGGCAGCTCGAAACGCATCGAATTGTTTTTAATATTAATTCGGCGAGAGAAAATAGTCATTTTTCAAAAAGTCTCGAATTTCGACGAAACTAGTTTCATCGGATCCGTAATGTCATATTATTGTAGGATTTCAAATTTCGTGTCAATCGGATTTACCGTTTGTCCGGGGCAAGCCAAAACGCATCGAAATTGGTTTAAACCGATTTAATTTTAAATCGATCGTTTATTGCCGTAACTCGCACAGATGACCGAATTAGCCTCCGAAACATGTTCCATTGCGTTCGGAACGGGGGGTAAACCTTAGAAATGTCAGCCAGCACGCTTCGTTTGGAGTTCGGAAAATCCGGGATGAATAGTGTCGCGTATTTTTCTATAAAAGCCCCTCACTTTCTCTATTTTCCAAAAACCCTAGGGTTTCAGCCCTTAGCCGCCACTTTTAATTCAATAGCCAGAAAATTTCGAAACTTCTTCCTCATTTTCCTCTCAATCCATCAACAAATAGCAAAAGTCGTCAACTACAAAGTTGTAGAGGACGATGAGAGCTTCAAATCCATACGGAGATGATCGAAAACGGAGCAACGGATCAACGGGAAATCGTGCTTGAAGCTACTGCGTTTTTCATGCATTTCGAGGCAGAGGGGGTGGCCGAGCTTGCTAGGGTTCACGGCGTTGGTAGCTCTGGTGATGGGCTTCGTGGTGGCGCTAGCTGATCGTTCTGGAAGTCGTCGAGGTGGTCGCGAAAATTGATAAAGAGACGGCGGCTATGGGTTAGGTTTGAACGTGCAAACCTGATGGAGGAAGAAGGATACCAACAGCCCAGATCTGATGGAGCAGAAATCAATGGCCAGATTTGCTTTTAGGGTTAGAAAATAAAAATAGAAATTGAATTATTATATTATATAATTCGTACAAACTTTAAAATAGCATAACTTTTTCATACGAGGTCCGATTGGAACGAAACTTTTTGCGTTGCGATCGAAATGACAAGAGCTTCGAAATGAAACTAGTTTGGATGGATTTGGAGACGGTGGAAATTTGGGCTAAAGTTGGGCGTCGTCCAGTTTCAGTTCCAAACCGGAACGTCTCGGCGACAATAGAAAATCAAAGTGAGTGTTTATACGCTCACAATTGACTAAGATAATTTTTGTTAGTTAAATTTATATTCTGAAGTGATATGAAATTTATTGGCTGTTGTTTGGTAGGTTTAATTTTCATCTGTATTGATATATGAATTAATTGATAGAACTTCAAATTGACCGTTAAAATAAATTTAAATTTAAATTTAAATTGGCAGTATATTACTCGATATTGATAATTATAAAATTGTTGTGAATGTTGTTGACTTTATGGTTGATTGGTTGTGATGGATGCTATTGGTCGATATTGGTTGTTTATTTATTTTGATATATCATGCTATCATCATGTATATTGTTTATTGCATATAAAACTGTAAACTGAATCATTTCGAATAAATTAAGGAATAGGTTGAAATGATATACCTATGACATCTATTTGGATTGAAATGATATATGTCCATCCTTGAAATTAAAATTGAAATAATTATCCACTTGGCCATAGGTTAGAAAATTATATACGGACACCGGGTTGGTTAAATTAAATGATTTTAAAAGTTGTTTTGAAATTATTTAAATGAATTGATTTTAAGAATAAAATCCAATTTATGAAAATTGAATTATTTTGAATTGAAGCTCGAGATGTTGGAATTTAAACTTGGTAAATGAAATTGTTTAATTATTCGAAGTTTAGATTTTTAAGAAAAAGATTGAAATACGACGTAAATTTTCGAAAGTTGATTTGTTTTAAAAGATTGGACTTTTAATCGAACTCTGAATATTTCTAAGAAAGTTTATATGAAATGATATTTCAAGTTTGAGTTTGGAATCGAAAATTAATTTGAAATTAAGATTTAATTAATTTGAAATTTAATTGAAATTCAAAGAAATTTGTGAATTGGACTAAATTGAAACTATTGAATTAAATTTGAAGATAAAATTGATTTGAATAGGATTTGAACTGAAATTGATTTGGAATGTAATACTTAAATGAATTCTTGAAATCCGAATGTTAATCTAAGTTTATTGAATTGGAATTGTTCCAGAAATTAAGTAAACTACTTAATACGGATGTGTAATTTGAAGTATATTCTAATTTGAATACGAAATGGTTTTAAAGCGAATCTTATATTCTTATATAAATATATGAGCTGTTTTGAAATGTGAAATATTTAAAGTTTCGAAATATATTGAAAGTGAAATGGTTTATTTTGTGGTTCAAATATGTATTTGAAATTGATAATTTGAAATGGTTTATTGAGAAGCTAAATCGAGTTAAAATTAATGATTTTGAAATCGAAATGAGATATTGAGGCGAAAAATGATTTTGAAATCGAAATGAGATATTGAGGCAAAAAAATGAATTTGAAATCGAAATGAGATATTGAGGCGAAAAATGATTTTGAAACGGAATCTTACATCTTGAATAGATATGATGATATTTGAATGGATTTGATTTTGAAGCGAATATGATATTTTGATATCAATTATGAATCGATTTGAAATGTAAAAGAGCCACCGGTGTAATAATACGTAGTTATTAAAGAGACCGGGATCAGATATGGACATACTCTCTGTCGATACCGAAAACCACTTTAATAACTAATACACGCGGAGTGTTGATCCAGAATGAAGTGGATGGTTTTGGTGAACGCGTTGACTGAAGAAAGAGAACGATTTTGGATGATCCCTGACATGACTAAAACAGGAGCCCTGCCGGGCCATTGAGGTTCGCCACCTCTAGCGGACACACTTCTTCGTTACCATATCTATTACTTTTGTGATTCGATTTGGGTGCACCCCTCGATTATGGGAGTGTTGTTTCGCGGTGTTGGGGTAGTAGCTGCTATGCCCAACATCAGTCCGGATGACGCAACTACTAGTATCCTAGTTGGTATCGCCTCATGTACCTTGTCATACTGATTATCCTATTCGCGACCACTACGTTTTGGTTTGTACCTTTAGTATATGGATTGCCCTCTGGTGACTTCCGGTTTTGGGGAAACTACGGTCTTGTATATGCTTTTGGGAATAAAAATGTGTTAAGGGTGGAATGGGCCATGGCTTAACGCTATTTTAATACTTTTACTTTAATGTAGACATATTATAATAGCGTATTGTACTACATAGTAGATAGTTTAACGGATCCTTGAGAGATGGAAAATCCCGTAACATCTCTTAAGTTATTGCACTCACGTTGACACTGGATAGGAGATGTCAAACCCCGTAAACATCTCTGACGCCGTCACACTCATATTTTCTTATTCGATTTGACTTACATGAGATATTTTAGTCCTGACTCGAGTGTTTTGTCTTTTCATTATGCTCGGGTCAGCCTGAGCATTTCAGATAAGGTTGAAGATCTATTCTGGAGGACGAAGACGGAGTTTGGTATTACATCATTTGTATTCTACTACTGTATTATTTTTCCGCTGCATTGTTGTTTTATCTCTGATATGTATGTAACTCTGATTTATGATGTATAATAATAATCAAATTTATTTATATAACAGCTTCATGAACTGTTATTTTATTATTATATCTTGTTCCTTCCGCTGTGAGATTCTGTGTTTGTTTCTATTCTTTCTTATCTATTTCTTATTTACCACCAATAACTATCTGTATTTTGGATTGTTTGAGTCGACATGTGTGGATTTATTGTCGATTTAAATGGTCAAAAATGCGGGTCGTTGCAACAACGGACCTCTTCCAGAACCCATTGGTTGATATTTTGGAAGTGGTTTCCGACGTATTCGAAAACTGCTTTCGACACAAAATCCACACTTTGCATGATAAAGTGTAACGAGCAATCTAAAGACCCGACCTCCTCTAATATGCTCAAAGGAACTCAACTGACCTTCCTACCTTGTGTGTTGCTAACACATGTGTCGATGCATCTATTCGTGCATGCCTATGCACAAACATACGCATAAACTCTCATTTTCTTTTCAAGTCACATTTCAGACTTTGCCGGAGCGATTACTCGATCTGATATTCTTCTCATGCAACTTAGTGCACACGATGGTCGCTATGGCTATATGAAATGTCTGAAACATGTTTGTACCCAATATATATTCACATATGCACATACTTATTTATGTAGTATGTATGTATGGAAAACTACATATAACACTTCTAGTTACATTTTAAGAATTGATTTGATTATTGTACAACTTCAAATACATGTATACATATACCAGCTCTTAGACGCATACGCATACATGTATTTAAATAAGTAATTCAATTATTACTAAATCAAGTCTTACTTTTATTTACTAGACCTTTTCAATAAAAGAAAATTTAACTTTATATTATTTTATAAAAACCTCATATCATTTTATAAAAAATGATACTAGCTTATAAATCAATTTAAACCTTTAAAATATTAAACCTCTTGATTTAATATTAAGTATTCCTTTCATAAATATTTTATAAAACCTTATAACCATTTTATAAAATATCTTCTTTATAATATTTTATAAAATCTTATATACTTTATAAAATATCTCATTCATAATATTTTATAAAATCTCATATTACGTTATAAAATATATCTTTATGCTATTTTATAAAATATCACTTTCTATACTATTTTACAAAATATCACTTTTATTTATAAAATTATTTCGTTACATAAATAAAATTTCTAAGTACTAACTAAGCTTCATTAAGCATCTAATTACTTTAATAATAAGTGTAAAGCCCTTAAACTACTTAATTAGCTTACTAACATTTTCAAAATCCATTCCAATGGTTTAATAATTACTAGATATGCACATAATCATATCATTGAATTAGTCCCTAATCACTAATAACATCATGCAAAATCAACTTAACCCATAATCCATTTAGGCTTACTAATTATTTCAAAAATATTAAGTAAGGACTTAAACAAATAACGATTTAATATAATTATGTTTATAACATAAACAAATGACTAAATCAACATAAACATTCTTCAAATCACTTCATATAATTCCATAATAGTCAATAAATGAAATAATGAAGTTTAACAAGTAAATAGAGTTGAGAATCATCCCACTCATCTTCTTTTTCCCCAAACTAAGCTCTAAACACCAAAACCCATTCTCAAGCTCTCTTAAAAGCTGAGATCTAGCTCCAAACTCCACTTCATGCTAATTCCTTGATGGATTTTGTAAGAAACTTAATGAGAAGAATCATAATGATTTTTTTTCGTGGATTTAGGAATTTTATTTAAGCTTGAATTAGCGGACTAAAGAAAGGGGATTAAGGAAAGACTAAGAAAAGATTAGGAGAGGAAGAGGAGAAAGAAACATGAATGAAAGTGGAATGAGAAATAATGAAGATTAGTTAACTTATAAATTAACTAATGGTCCTAGCTCAAATTCATTTCATCCACTTAAAATCACTATCATTCCAGAAATTCCTCGACTCCAAATATAGTCAAGTTTATGCTCATTTTTCTCACATTGGAAAACTAATCTTAACTAGGAGTGTCTCAAGACCCAAGTTATTCATCTCTAAAAGTCCAGTATGATAGGCGTTTCGTTAATTAATGACTTAATATTTAAACTAATTATTTAAATACCGAGTCATTAAAATGTAGGTTGTTACATTGTTCCTCTTATTACATAGATGATTGACTTAGTACTAGGTGAGTGGTGAGTCCCACCGTTCTAGGATGACTGTTCATCCTGGTGGTGATAAAACATATCAAGATATAAAGAGGGTAATTAACTAGTTGAGTATGAAGAGACATGTAACATAGTTTGTTTAAAGTGCGTGAAATGTCAAAGGGTAAATGCAGAAAAGGCCTAGTGGATTATTATAGCCTTTAGATATTTCATGGTGAAAATGGGAAGGCATATCTATGGATTTTGTTGATGGGCTACATAGAAGAAAAAAAGGAAATGAGATTGTTTGGATCATTACCGATCTATTGACCACATGCACTCATTTTATTCTAGTTAGGAGTATGAGGACATCAGCATATTTGGTGATCTTATATGTGAGAGAGGTAGTTCATCTACATCGAGTTCCTCCCAGTATTGCCAGTGATCAAGATCCACATTTTTTAATGAATTTTGCAGGAGTCTTTTAGAGGCTTTAGGCACTGAACTGAATTTAGGTACAACCTTTAACCAACAGACAGATAAATAGAGCGAGCGGGTGAATAGGGTGTTGGAATATTTATCCTAAATGTGTACATTGGACTTTGGAGGTTTTTGGGAAGACCACTTACCTTTATTAGAGTTAGCATATAATAACAGCTATTAGACAAGTATCGGACTTGCACCATTCAAGCAATTGTATGGGAAGCCATGTGGATCTCTATCTTATTGGTGGAACACTACAAATATGATTATTCTTGGGCCAGACATGATCAAAGAGACCTCAGAAAAAGTATACTTGGTCCATAGAAAGATGAAGACTACACAAGATATGCAGAAATCATATGTTAACAAGAGACACATGGAGTTTGAGATTGCAGCAGGCGACATGGTTTTTGTAAAGGTCTCACCACTAAGGCATGTTATGAGATTTGGTAATTTGAAAAAGTTAGCGCCAAGGTTTATAGAGCCCTTTCTGATTTTGGAAAGAGCAATGAAGTTAACACATAGGGTAAAGCTCCTTGAAAAGACATCAACCGTTCATGATGTTTTCCATATAGCATTTACATGATTCATCTATTATGGTTGAGCAGATTAAATTAGAAGATATTGAAGTGGGGAGAGTCGCTTATTTTTCGTGCACTTGTCTGCATTATTGAGCATGAAACAGAGTGACTCTAAAACTGAGTAGTTAAACTAGTTAGAGTCTAGTGGGGAAATGATCCGGCTAAGAGTACTTGGGATCTAGAGGAGAAGATTAGAGCTTCCCATTCGTTACTCTTTTCCTGTACATTTCCTTATTTTGTTTGCTTAGTTAAATTAGGAAATTGGATGGTGTGGCATGCCTAGTTGTGCAACTTATGTTTGTTATATAATTTGACTTATTGTATACTATGCTACATACATTTAAAAATTATCAATATATTCTAGGATGTTTCATGCATGCCTATATTCCATGATCTTGCATTCATATAGGAATCACACTAGTCATGTTTTTGCATTAATCACATGCTATATTTATAACATATGTTGATTTGATGGACATGTATTATTTATTTGCACTTATTTTTCCATTATTATGCATTGATGTTCATATGCAGCCATTAGGGTATCCCTATGAGTATCATATCTTATATCGTTAGAACTGTTAGGAATTAGATATGGTTGATGAATTGTTTGGATTGCTTTGTATGTGATGTGGTTTGAGTGTATGTATTGCATATACACATGGTTATTATTGTATGCTTGAGTATATAAGTTATATTTTTCCATCTCTTGAAATTTTAGCGATGAAATTCTTTTAAGGAGGGAGAATGTAACATCCTAGATTATAATAAAAATAAACAATTTACTAAAAAGGGTAGTTTGCTAATCTTACATGAAGTGAAAAAATGCATTTTTACAAATAAAGTAATTTGAAAAATCCAACTTTTCCATTACGTCAAGTAAAATTTTCTATCCAAAACCATATATAAAACGTCGAAAATGGACATCCAATGAATGATATATGGACCATTTACCGTAACATGTATTTCGAGGCAAAAACAGATCAGAAGACCAAGTGGATGGGGGGATTTCAGGATTTGTGCCTATAAATGGAATTTGTAACTCTATTTCACCTAGTTTTTCATTTCTCTTCATTCTGCTGTCACCGTCCAACCTAAACTCAAAAACTTCATTCTCTTTCTTCTTCTTCTTCAATTTTAAATCAAAACTCTCTAAATAAAATAACAAATCAAATAGAAAAGAAGAGAAATCAAATCTAAACCTTAGCAAATCTAATAGAAGAAGAGAGGCGTTAAATTCAATTAAATCAAAGAAGAGAATTTGGAAGTTCTATTAAAAATCAACTAAAGCAACAAGTTAAGGTGAATGAGATTTTCTACAAAATGATTATGTTGTTACTTATACATTAAATTTCCTTTATACATCTATTTAAGCTTAGAATTATGAATTTTAAAAAACCGACTTGATGATTAAAGTTGATAATTTACATGCATTAGATAGATTGGAAAACCATATATTATCACTTTGATATAAAATCGATATTAATTGCGGGAATAGTTAATTTGGATTAATTTGACATATGTATAATTTATCCTAGGCTTTGTAGAAAAGATTCATAAAATAATTCCATAACCACCAGAGTGAATATATTAACCATATTGTATTTTATATGATTGAATTATAATATTTACATTGAAAATGAATTATAATCAAATTGCATGTGTTTGTAATCTTTAGAATAGACTATATGATGCTGGTAAGTATGAACAACCAATAGAATGAAATTAAAACAAAACTTGCATCATATTCAAAGTCTGGAAATAAGATAGGATTAAATTGTATAAAAAACGATCGTAACGATGATGTTTGCAGCGTTGGAATGCATGCTACAAGTGGGGAGTCAACCGGAAATTCTTTCGGACAACTAATAAAAAAACCAGAAAAGAGCGGAGTTCGAGTCCATTGGAAACGAAGCTATAATCGATTGAAAAAAAGGCTGGTGCCTACTACATGCATCCATTCGACTGGGATAAGTTCCAGTTAACTTGCACCAATCGATTAATGACATTTTCCAATCGACTAGAAACCTACTTTAGGCTAGGTCAAGCTTGGACCCGTGTAGGCCAAGTAGGGATGTTTTGAGGACTTATTTCTCATATAATTGATGCTTTGGAGTTCACGTAGATTCATGACGCTGTATAATGTGATACTCAACACGGCGTGCGACCATATCATGAAGTGTTGCTCTCATTGTTACTGTAGTATCATGATTGCTTATATAAACTTGCAGACTGTATGGAGAAAGAAAATATTTGTGTTAGTATGATTACATAGTTCAAGTAGATGTACCTATGCGAGAAGTCGAATTGTTTATAGACCCTTGTATGCTATTAGCTGAATGATGTGGAGCGTAGGGAAGATTTACTATTAAGATTGTATACTCGATGCTTCGGTATAAAGTTTGCCATTGAGATTGTTCTATCGGTGTGTGCGCCTTAGGAGGTTTTCAATTGAGATTGTTTACCCAATGTATAGTTAGATGCTTTACCATTGAGATTGTTTACTTAATGTATAATTAAGTGGTTTAAAATTGAAATTGTTACTCAATTTATAGTTAGATGGCTTATCATCGGGACAATATACCCAATGTATTATAGTGTATAGATGGTTTACCATCAAGATTGTATACTTGATGCATTGCTAGGTTTACCCAATTTCTGGATGTCCAACCATCGAGCAGAAATCCTTGGCGGATACTATCATACTTTAGATATATTATAGGTTATTACCTTATATTTTTCAGCTGGCTAATTTGTTAATATAGTGCACACCTATAAATAACACTCTTAGTTTATGTAGATTATAAATGATAATTTATCTACCTATTGGTACGACGTCACTAGTGATTCATCTTACACACCATACTCTGTCTAACCCCCTTTAGTTTTCCCTCTTTATACCTACTTACAAATTGATAGAATGGTAGAGTAGTATGACAAGATGAAGTAGGATAGGTGAAGGAGGTAACTGTGCTTTGGAGTTACTTTAGTTATAATCATTCTGTACGTACCTTATTACATTTTTTAGTCGGTTACCTTTTGTATTTCTAGTTGGATATTATTAGGACTTTATTTAGTTATTTCCTGTATTGATCATGGTTGTTTTTAAACAAAGATAATCTAGTTATTTCAGCTATTTATGTTTTGTTCCTTCCATTGCGAGATCTGAAAGTGTAGAGTGTTCTAAAATTTATATTTATCTCTATACCATATAAAACATGAAACCCTAACGATCCTTACTTTTTGGTATGATGCGAGTTCGAACATCACTTTTAGGCACATAATCGGTGTGTGTTCAAAAGTGCAAGTTATTACAATGATGTTGGCAATAACATATTTGGCCAAATCCTATATCAAGTTATCCTTGTCCTCCGATACTTGGAAATGGATGGCTTTAAAGGGGCGACCGAAACTCAGAGCACTCTCAGCGGCTCCCTGCATAGAGATGGTCGAGTATAATTCAGGCTCCTTGCAAGCACAAGATCAACCACATGCGCCTACCTAAAACATAATTACAAGGTTTAAATAGCAACACGGTCATGATGTCCATTTTACTTTAAAATGTCATCTGATGCATTATTCCTTAAGTGGAGGGGGCAATTCAGTAATTTAATAGTTTTTTGAATTTCACAAGACAAACTCATGTCAACGTCGAACTACCAGCTAACTATGGTTAAAACCCTAAATGTATAAGTGCTATCTATGTTTAAAATCCTAAATGTATTATTGAAAAATTAAGGTATATAACAATTAAATCAAAACATAGAAAAGAAATAAAAAACTTAAGCAAAATCATATGGGAAAGTATGAAAAAGAACTTAAAAAGGAGAAGATGTTACTCACTTTTGTTTATTCAGAGTTGGGGATAAAAATGAACTTGAGTGATTTCAAAGAACTTGAACTTTTTAATGGTGAAAGTATTTGGAAAAAAAGTTAAAAGATCCCTCTCCTTTTATAGATTTGGTCTTCAATTCTCAACCGTGAGAAGATATGAGCAGGATACAATCTGAGCCGTCAAATTTTAATCGAGTATGTCATTACATCAAATGACGAATCTCTAAAACCGTCTCAAGAAATGAATCATCATAGCTAATAGGAGAAGGACGTGTTAATCACATTAATTACGAATAAGACAAGCCCACTCTTGCGCATAAAGGCAAACTTCAGGAATTGTTGCTCGTTTTCCTCTCAAAAGTATATACGGACCCACCAGGCCTAAATCCCAACAAAAAAGTCCCGCGTAACATATGTCTACAAGATCTCCTCCAACCCAATAACATGTCCATTTAATGCATCCTCTCACTTATAAGGCTTGTTTGCCTTATCTATCATTCCCCCAAGAATAAGAGTGGGTCTCGAACTTCACGGACATCGACCCCTGTGTAAAACCCCAAAAATTTAATAAAAGAATTAAATTAAATATAACAAGGGCAAAAATGGAAGTGTTACAAACATTCAAATTTAGCTACGAAACTTACATTGTTGCCTTCATAGCGGTTTTCTGGAAGATTTTCATATACAACATTTTGAAAGTAGAGCTAGTGTGAAGAAGTTATAAATGTTTTAAATTTTAAAAACCAAATTAATTAAATAAGAAAATATAGAAAGTAAAATATCCTAAAGTAAATAGTTCCATCGGTCGGCACCCATATGGGAACCGATCAATAAGTAGCGATCGAATGCCCCGTATACAGCGGTCAACCGACCGTAGCTTTAGATCGATGGTTTTAAGCAGCCAACGGCCCAAATTTAATACAATATTTTTTACTTGTTGATGAAGTAACTGATTAGCATACAGAACGAAACCAAATATTCTGCTAGGGTTAATCTACAGTCAATATCTAACCTAAACCTTGATCTATTAGAAATTTGTCTGTGTATCCAAACTCTATCAAATTCTTTCCTCTTTAAACCTAAATTTTCAATAATAAAATAAAGTAAAAGTAAAGATATTAAGAAGGACGAATCAAGCGAGGAGCGAACGAACCGGGGCGGGTTTCGAAGGGATTCAGAGAATGGATCTGAGGTGAGTTGGCATATTTTTAATAAGACAATTTATATGTAGTTAATTTTGATATTAGGATGTTGGAAGCTAAATTGAAAATTATATCGTCTAGATCTAATGTTGAGTAGCAATTAAATTTATAAAACTTGTCAAATAGAAATTGACTAAATTCAGCCCCTTCTTCTAACCATTTTCTAGTCTTATAATCTCGTAATATAAATGGTTAATATTGTTGTTAATAGTAACCCTAGATTTAACTATTCCTATAAATCAGAAAAGTTGAATTTGAATAAGAAATTTGGGATATTGAAATTTTAGCTACTTATAATTGCTCTAACATGAACCCCTATAATAGAAATTTTGAATGAATGATTAATTGTTAATTAAAGAACCAAACTAAATTTAGAAAAAAAACTAAATTAGAGATGACTGGTCGACCGCACAATCTAGAGCAGCCGAAAGCAAGCGACTAGCTGGTCAGGAGCAAGCGGTCGACCGGTAGGCGTTCCAAAAGTGTAGTATAAACCTCGGCCTAAGGCCCAAGTTATCAATAAATTAGTTAGTAGTGCATATAAAGTGTGTGTATATATATATATGTATGTATGAATGTTAGTAGTAGAGAAGCCAGTTCCCTATGAGGCGGCACTAAGACGTTGAGGGACTAATTAATTGTTATTTATCCAACGGGGGTCAATATTCGACTAGGAGCGATTCTATCATAAATGACATTCACGGGAGGTTCCACGGTAGATGTGCAACACTGGTTGATGTTGATGAAGTGTATGGGCCCAGCACAATGCGATTTCCTTGGTACTTACAGATACTGATGCGACATGATACTGTGTTGTTGTTAGATCTTGTCGCATGTAATAAGAGGTGTTACATTACCATTGAGAAGTGGACATAGATACAGACGATGAGACATTTTGGTGGGTCAGCATTGTGGGCTCCCTCTTAATGCGTAATGAGGGTACGTGTAGTCGTAGTTGTAGGAACTTAGTCCCATGGTAGGAATTGTAGGGAAACCTATGCAGAATAGTTACGCTAGTCATAATGTGAGAGAATAGTCCCATAAAGGAAATTATAGGATAACCCCATTGAAAAACTTCCAGTAGCTATTAGCCGATAATTAGTTGTCTATAGGTTCGATCAGTTGTTCGATCCCAAGTATAAGCATGCACAAGTAGTAAGTATAGATGTGTATTGAGTTAAACCCTTTAAGTAAACGAGTAATTCAAGAACACTCTTAGGGTACCCAAGGTCATAAGAGTATTATTAAAGTCAACTGCATATGATCACCACATATTAATGATGTACTTATTCACCGGACTTTTGTATGACCTACCACTTTTCCTTTCTTTTTCCCCCGATTGGAAGATAGGGCAGTAGGTGACAGGCCCGTGATTAATACGTGGAGAAGCAAGCTCATCATTGGAGTTACTTATTATTTTATATTACTCTCCATGTAACCATCTACTTTATTCAATACTTAGTATTTATCAGACTATGTATCATATTTCTATGTACTTTGGATTTTACTATGTACTATTTTCTAAGATTGGGTCTTGAGATATTTTTTGAGATGGTTATTTATTATATTTATATTTTGCTACCTTCAACTATGAGATCTGAAAGTGTAGAATGTCTTAGATCATATTTGTATATCTTTAGTCGTTGTAATGTATTAAAAACCCTGACAGCTCGTATTTTTCGGCACCAACATGAGTCTAAAACTCACCCTAGACTTTAGATCGATGTATCGGGAGGTGCATGTTGTCACAGTTGGTATCGGAGCAAAGGTTTGAAATTCCTTAGGGATTAGAGGTTTATTAAGAGAGCGCACTTGAAAAGAATTTTGAAAAGAAAACATTTTCCAAATGTTTTTCAAAAAGATTTTCGAAATGGGTTTTCTAAGTGTGTGTGTGTGTGTGTATAAATAAAAGTTTTCAAATAGTTTTCCAAAGATTTAATAGAAGCATAATCTCTTTCTTTTATTTTTGCATATACTATCTCTGGAAAGTTTCTAATAAATTCCTAAACCATAGATAAAAGATGAGTGATTCAGGCTTAGGCGATGTGGCTAAGGTTTCGGGCGTAAACATCTCGATTTGGTTCCGTTGGTATCTTCAGGCAAGGGAACAAGCCGAGCTTAATCCTAATAGATGACCCACGGAGCGAGCGCCAGGTGGAATTCCTACCTACGAACCTACCGCCAATTTTTC
This sequence comes from Allium fistulosum, assembly GCA_030737815.1. Lineage (NCBI taxonomy): Eukaryota > Viridiplantae > Streptophyta > Magnoliopsida > Asparagales > Amaryllidaceae > Allium > Allium fistulosum. The sequence goes on from CM060904.1 coordinate 1,139,388,618, forward strand.
TAAGTTGTATAAGGATTTTGCGAGCCTCGAAGAAAAGCCATGCGTGGGGATGGAGTCATGTGTGGATTTGAGGGCATGGATTTGTACATGCGAGAGGATTTTTGGTTTAACGGGTTTGAGGCATGATGTGAGGAGATAGCTTGCCACTGGGCATTTTCAGGGAGAGGCCCTGGTGGGAGGTAGTAGAGAAGGAGACCGATGGGAAGGAGATTGCTTGGGAGGAGTATAAAAGATGTTTTGAGATGAAGTTTCTATCTAGAGCTGAAGTGGGAGTGTAGATAGAGAAGTTTATTCATCTAAAGCAAGGAGAAATGTCGATGAAAGAGTATATCAATCAGTTCAACGAGTTGGCTAGGTTTGGGATGAAGTTGATCCATACTCCTTGCAAGAAGGCTCTGAAGTTCACGATGGGGATGAATCAACCTCTTCAAGATTTGGCTCTTAGTCATAGTCCCATAGGTGCGACATATGAGGATTTGGTGGATATAGCCTTATTGAATATTGTCTCCAAGAAGGAAGCGAAAGAAGAATCCAAGAAGTCTAGAGGAAAGGCGCAACAATAGAACCATCATAAGGGACGATTGGGATCCAAATGGGAGATTAAGAAGCAAGATATGCATTGCAGGAAGTGTGGCAAGAAGGGATATTTTGTGAAAGAGTGCAAGGCAGATGGTTTTGAAGATTAAGTGTTACAATTACAATCAATACAAGCACACGATGAAGGAGTGTCGAACACCTCAAAAGACCTCCACCCTAGTGGTTCTAGCTTGTGCACTGGACACAGTTTCTAGCTCAAGTGCACTTGCAGTTGCAGATAAGGAAAAGAAGGTCATGATTGAAGGCGTGTTAACTCTATCTGATTTATCCATTGGTACTTTATTTGACATGGGGGTATCACACTCTTTCATCTCAAGTAGACTTGTAGATGAGTTACACTTAGACACTAGCAAAGTTATAGACCCTCTAGTAGTATTAAACGTTGTTGGAGGATTGGCTTATTTTTCTATGATATGTAGTGGTTTGAAATTATTTATTTTGGGGGTCGAGTTCGATTCCGACGCTTTTGTCTTAGGATTTTCTAGGTTTGGATTGATTTGGGCATGGATTGGATGATGATGTATGGAACTATCCTAGATTGTGATAGGAAGGTTTTTAGGTTGGGTACTTGTAGTGGATGCAATCTAGAGGTTTATTGCAATTCTAGAGGTTCAGTTATGTTGAGTTACCTATATTCATTAGACCAGTCACATGATGAGTTAGACACAATGCATGTGGTTAGATGTATTTTTTAAGATTACTGGTCTTCCACCCTAGACAGAGACCGAGTTCCAAAGTTATCTTATGGAGAGTGCCACACCTGTTGCTTTACCCTTGAGGAATATGGCTCCAAACGAGAGACGTGAGTTGAAAAAGCATGTGAATGAGCTGTTAAAGAAGGGCTTCATTTAGAGGAGTATTTCAGAATGGGGAGCACCAATCGTCTTTGCCACTAAGGTGGATGGTTCTCTGAAGCTTTATGTCGACTATAGGGAGGTAAATAAGCCGATAAAGAAGAATTGTTACTCGTTGCACCATATAGATGATCTCTTTGATCAGTTGGTTGGAGTGAAGGTGTTCTTGATCCGGCTATCGAATTCGATCAGTTGTGTGTAGCTGAGGATGGTATTTAGAAGACTGCTTTTCGTACACTTGACGGATTTTATGAGTGGTTAGTCATGCCCTTGAGACTGACAAATGCACCCGCCTACTTTGTTGATTTGATGAGTCAAGTTTTCAGAGGGTTGCTTAATAAGTTTGTTATGGTATTTGTGGATGACATTTTGGTCTATTCGAAAAGTGAGGAGGAGCACATGATCCATTTGGAAGAACTTCTCAATACACTCCGTGAGCATAAGTTGAAGGTGAAGTTTTCTAAGTGTCACTTTTGATGTGAGGAGGTATGCTTTTTGGGACAGTCTCAGAAAGTGGGATGGTGTTCGATCCTTGTAAAGTTATTGCAGTTTTGAATTGGCATGTGCCGAAGAATACCACGGAAGTGAGAAGTTTCCTTGGTATGGCGAGTTATAATAGGAAGTTCATTAAGGACTTCGCGAAGATTCTGCCCCTCTGACCCGCCTCACCAAGAATAATTTAGTTTTTTCGTGGAACATAAAGTGTGAGGATTCTTTTATTCTACTAAAGGAGGCATGGACTAGTGCTCCTGTTCTAGTGTTACCCGATTGGGCACAGTCTTGACATAAGAAGGTAGAGTACTAAGCTATGCTAGTCGATAGTTGAAGGTCCACGAGAGAAACTATCCTACCCATGATCTTGAGTTAGCGGCCATTGTCTTTGCACTCAAGTCATGAAGACATTATTTATCAGGAGAGTGGTTTGAGCTATATATGGATCATAAATCTCTGAAGTACTTTTTCTCCTAAAAGGCTTAAATTTAAGGCAGTAGAGGTGGATGGAGTTATTGGCATCATACGATTTTGACATCTCATATACTCCAGGAAATGGCAATGTGGTGGCTGATGCCTTAAGTAGGAAACATCCAGTGTCGAGTCCTTTGTTCTTAGCGTGAAAGAACTTGGAGTTCATTTTTATATTCTGACCATCGTTAAACATCAATCCAGCATTGTTAGCAGCTATGGATGTGCAGCCTACACTTGTGGACTGTATTGGGTCAAATTAGAAGCAGGACAAGGAGTAGTGGATATTCTTCAGAAACTTGGTAGAGGAGAGCAGTCGAGTAATTTGAGGCATTATACCATTGGCTCGAAAGGGTGGTTATTGTGTGTTCCTCTCATTATGGATTTGATCAACATGGTACTGGTTGAGTCTCATCGCACTATGATGACTATTCATCCTGGCGGAGACAAAATGTATCGTGATATAAAGAGAGTCTTTTATTGGCATGGTACGAAGAAGCATGTGGCAGAGTTTGTTGCCCAATGTATGACATGCCAGAGGGTAAAGTCGAAGAAGAAGAAACCTGAAGAATTGTTGTATCCGTTGGATATCCCTCGGTGGAAATGGGAGAGTATTTCTATGGACTTTGTAACAACCCGTAATTTTGATAATTAAAAATATTAAATTTAATAATACTGATTGAATGTTACTAACAACTATTTCAATGTAATTTCAATCAACTGAGATGATTGTAAAGTTAAATTCGTTATAATTGTAAATAAGGAATAAATTAAAGGATGTATTAATGGTGAAATTGTATGTTATTTTATTTAGTTGGTTTTAATATGGAATATGGAATCGGTTAGGTGGTAAGTAATTTATTAACCTCTATGTGTAAACAATAAATGTATAAATGTGCTGAATTATTAAGATGTAACAATTAATTCTGAAATTGGTTTAAATTACTAAGTTGAAAAAATTGATTTATTCTCATCTTATTATTTAATCCGTTGAAATTAATTTGGAAATCAATGAAGTTTAATGTAATTAAATATTGAAATTAATATGGTAGAAGACAGTAACTGTAGAGTATGAGAATAAAAAGAGGAAACTTATGTTTAATTAATTCATAAGGTAATAGTTGATTTAATATAAGAGTGTAAATCAAAATAAATAATTTGTTCGGAATTTAAATTATAATGAATGGATTAATTACAATTGTAATTGAACGCTGAAATTAATATAATATTTAAATCTTGAAATTTACATGGAAAATTTAACTTTAAAAGATTATTAATTTCTGTGTAATCAAGAATGATGAAAATTGTTAACTTTTAAATTTGAATTTAAAAGTGGTTAAATTGATTTTTAAATAATAATTCATTTAATTAACGTATAAAATTAACCTTTTTGGGCGCTGTCTCGGATTTCGATGAAACCAGTTTCATCGGATCTATAATAGTGAATTATTATAGGAATTCAAGTTTCGTAGCGATCAGACTTATCGTTTGAACGTGCGAGCTCGAAACACGTAGAAATCAATTAATGGAATTTAAATGAATATAATTTAATTTTGAAAGCTAACTTCAATATACAATGGAATTAGGGTTTAAACTAGTTTCATTGAGTTTAAAAACATTGAAAACCTATATTTCAATATATTTGATGACCTATTTTCGTTTCGGGAACGAAACGGGCTTTTCGAGTCTTTGTTATCGCTTCGACCATGTTCGATCTGTTCCATCCATTCTATTCAATCTCTGTCTATATATAGGCTAAACCCTAGCAGCTTTCTATTTTCATTTTGTACGTATAATTTCTATCTCATCTGTTCCATCTCAATGGCAGACATCTCAAAACCCTAATTACGGATTCCAAATCAAACTTCAAAATTCAAACTATTCAAACCCTGTCATATAATATATCATTGTGAAGCTCTCGACGAACGTAATACATGTCTATAATTCGTTTTTCGATTTGAGGCTCCATTTGTCCAGAATTTGGCGATCTTTCTCAATCGTCCATTGTTAGGGTTTCGCGATCAACGGTGAATCGTCGACTATACGAAGATCGGAGGATAGTGGAGTGTAGAGGGCGATGAATGGAGTCGATCTATGGTCTCAGGTCATCGAGTTAACACCTGAGTTCGCCAGAAGTGGCGTGAGAAGGCAGTGCGTTGGGTCTCGGCCAGAGGAGGTTTCAGGGCGGGGCGGCTGACGTGGTAGTGTGCGTAGGTGCGTTTGGGCGAGGCGGAGGCAGGGGTGACGTCTGATCTGAGAGGCGGTCGATAGTCACGGTGGTAGGTGGTCAAAGAGTGGCTGCAGTTAGGGTTGTTCAAATGCGTGCTTCTGATCGCGATCTAGGGTTTGAGGAGATGGGTATTTACCATTTTACCCTTTGTTTTATTTTTTTATTTAAATTTAATTTTCAAACTTCTAACACGCATAACTTTTGCATACGAACTCGGATTCACACACGGTTTCTTCCACTGGGTTCGTATTGAAATTCTAGACAACATGAAACTAGTTTGGTGGAATTTGGAGACTGTTCAAATTTTGGGCTTTTGTTGGATTTTAATTGGGCTGTAAATCAAAGGTGAGTGATTTAACCCACTCGCGCAATACTAAATCTTCTTATGTTGGTTGAATTAAATTTATGAAGTGATAAGAATTTTATTGATTGTTGTTTGGTAATTTAAATTGTCATTTAAATTTAATTTGAATTTATATTGAATTAAATTGACATTTAAATTTAGTATTGAATTTAATTGCTAGCTAAGTAGCAGATATTGATAACTAGTTTATTGTTGTGATTTATTGGCTGATTTGGATGTTGACTGTGATTGATGTTTATTTGTTGACATTTTGGATGATTTGATGTTTACTTATTTATATATATATCCATGCTATTACCCTGCATATCAATTGAAAGCATATAAACTGTTATTTGAATTATTTCGAATAAATTAAGAAATAGGTTGAAATGATATATACCTATGACACTTTGATTTGGATTGAAATGATATATATCCATCCCCATAATTAAAATTGAAATAATTATTCACTTGGCCATAGGGTAGAAAATTATATACGGACACCGAATTGGTTAAATTAAATGATTTTAAAAATCTTGAATTTGGATTTTGATTAAATAATATATTGTTTAAAAGAAATAAATTTTGGATTTATATGAATTGAATTATTTTCTAAATCAAGCTTTGAAATGTTAAAATTGAAATTGGTTAAAAAGGAAATTGTTTTAAAGAATTGAATTGGAAATGTGAAGTTGTAATTGATATATGACTTTAATTTTGGAAATTGAATTATTTTAAGATTCGGATCTTAAAATTTAACAATGAGGTTTAAACTAATTTAAGTGTTTTAAATCAGTAAATTGAAATTGGATTGAAATTGATATAAATTGAAATGGTTTAAAATAAGAATTGGATTTGAATTTAAATCATTGAATTGAATTATTGAATCAAATATGAAGTTAAAAATGAATGTTTCGAAAATTGAAGTTAATTCGAATTGAAATTGAAATCAAGTTGATTTGAAACTAAATTGAAATTGAGTCAATTGAATGGAAAGATTGGAAATTGAGTTTTTGTTGACTTGAAATCGGACATGGGTCCAGATGTGTTGAAATGGAAGAAAATAGTTTGATTTGATACTATTTTCAAAATAAACTATTTTAATATAAACCGTTTAAAATCTATCTTTTTAATTTTAAAATTATTTAGATTTTCCAAACTAGTTTACTATATAAACCATTTTCAATACTCAAACTATTTTATATTAAACTTCTTTAAATCTCTAAACTATTTAAAGTATTTTTAAACTATTTATAACTATTCAAACCGTGTTCTAAAATTTCAGACTGTGTAAAGTTGAGATGTTATATTTATATCGTTGATTTAAATGTAAATGTGGTTAAATGAAGTTATAACCTAATTTGGAATTTGAAATGATATTTCAAGTGAAAATGATATATGAAGTAAATATGATGATTTTGAAATGAAGGATATTTTGAAGTGAATATGATATTTTGATATCAAATATGAATCGGCTTTGAAATGTAAAAGAACCAACCGGTGTGAAAAATGACGTTTGGTTGTTAAAGAGACCGGGACCTCTTATTGGCATACTCTTTGTCAATATTGGAACCACTTTAACAACTGTGTACGTGGTGGATGATCTAGAATGAAGTGGTTGGATTTGGTGAATGTTTGTTGGATTTGAAGAAAGAGAACGATGATGGATAGACCCCGACACTTGTGTTAATTTGAAATGACTAAAATAGGAGTCATACCTGACCAATGAGGCTAGCTACTTCTAGCAGACACACTTCTTCGTATTACCATCTTGACTTTGAAACTTGATTGGTGCGCACCTTCAGATTTTGGGGGTGTTGGACGCGATGGGCCGTTAGGGATTACCGCCAGTCAGGAAACACAAAATGGTAGTATCCTACCTTGGGCATCGCCTCACGTGCCTTGTCATACTCTTTATCCTTATTCGCGACCACTACGATTTTGTTTTAGTGTTGTCTTATCACGGCGCCTCCCTGGCTACTGATGTTACTGGTGATGCTACTAAGGAAAACGCAGGACAATGCTTAAAAATGTGTTAAGGGGGATCGATGTAAAGCCTTAACGCTATTTTAATACTTTACTTTATTGATAGACATTACATATATAACATATTTTTACTACATATAGATAATTTGATGGATCCTTAGGAGATGGAAATCACGTAACATCTCTTAAGTTAATTCATGCACATTATACGCTGGATAGGAGATGTAAGACCCCAAAAACATCTCTCACACTATTACGCTCATGTTATATGTTGTATTGATTTAACTTGCATAAGATCTTTTAGTTCTAACTCGAGTGTTTTGTCTTTTCATTACGCTCGGGTCAGCCTTAGCATTTCAGGGTGAAGACTTTATTTCTGTAGGACGAAGACGGAGTTTGGTATATTATATCATTAGTAATTTTCCGCTGCATCATTATTGGTATGTTGTTGATTGTACTCTGATTATGTTGTAAAAATTGTGTAATTAAATGTATATTGTAAAACAGCTTCATGAACTGTTTATTTGATTATTATATTTTGTCATTCCGCTACGAGATTCTATATTTTTGTTTCCCTTCTTTTCTCTTATTTTATTATTAAATCCCATTGAAAATCCTCCCTTTTGAATGGTTTGAGTTAGACATGTGTAGCTTATTGTCGACTTAAACCATCCAAAAAGGTGGGTCTTCATAGTTGGTATCTAAGCTTTGGTTTAGAGATACCTTAGCCTGTTTGGGGATAAACTCATTAGAGATAGGGTTACTAATATCCTAGAATGAGTTTGAGTGTATATATATAAGAGAGCGTATTTGTTAGTGTTATAAAAATGTTTTGTATTGTGTAAATTTGTTCTGTTGAGTATTTATGAATTTCGATCGGTACATAGGAGGCTATGACATCGATAGGGGTTTCTAAACACTTGAACAGAGTAAACTAACATAATATTGTTTTAAAAATAGGTAAATGAAATAATTTTACCTTGTAATATTTTATGTATATAAAAATATATATGTATGTATAATTTTTCATAAATTGATTTTGTTATTTTGTTGTGTTGGATGTTAGGAAATGTTAATGTTTGATTATTGTCATTTATTATTTGGTTAGTCAAGGTTCTTAAAACTATTGACTATTGTATGTTATAGAAACTGTAATTTTCAAATATGGTATTAATTAAGATCTATAAAGAAATGAATTTAAATAGAAATTTGAGAACTTAAATGCTGGTGTTTTGAAATTTGTTTTCAAAGCATTTGACAAAAAAAAATATTAGTATTATTTGGAAGTAATTTCGGATAAATATTTTCAATAAGATTGAAAGAAACGTTTTAAAAGAATTTTAAAAAGGAAATAAGTTCTGTACTCCCCTCTTCTGTCATTGGAAAATAATTTCGGTGATGACCGCGGCATCATCGACTTTCATTTTTGAGTTTCAAAGTGGGAAGACCACTTAGTAGCTTTGCTACATAGTTGTTTTGATGAAACAAATTTTAATTTTAATCTCCTAAGTATGATTTGATATAAAAAGATATACGTATATGTTATTTCAAGATGATTTGAAATGAAACCCGGTAATTAATTCTTAATTTCCTGTTAATTATTGATTTCCAGTTGTAGAAATAAAGTGAAAATTTATTAGTTGGAAACTTCTAAAATGAGAAATAAGAAATTGAAGCTAAATATTTAACGAAACCATAAAGAAATTGGAGATTTGTCGCTTGTAAATTAAAAGATAATGAAAATTAAGAACATGTAAACTATTGAACATTTTTGTTAACTAAAATAAATAAGATAAATTTGTATAACATTCAATTACATTCTAAAAACATACATAAAACATACCAGAATGTTAAAAAAGTTGAAATGTTAAATATGAATATGTAATAGAATATTATACAGGTAAAAGTTTAATAACAAAAATGCTTTAAAATGAACATACATTTATAAATGAAGAATTAAGAGTACAATAAATGTTACAAACATGAGTTAATTATTTTAAATGCTTAATAAATTAAATTGAATAGTTAAAAGTGAACACTATTTAAGTTAATGGTTATAAACTTAAGAAAATGACTGAAATGATTCATAAATAAGTTTATTATTAAATAATACTATATATAAGGAAATAAATGTGAATTAAAAATAGAAGAAACTTAAGTATGAAATTTTACATTAATAAATATTAATATTGAATGGAAATCAAGTTATATAAGAAAATACTAACTGTCAATTAAATTGCGAAGAAACTTATATAATATTTTAAGAATTGATTTATTGATGTTCTAAATAATTGAATGGGAAATAATCTATGTATGTAAATGAATGTAAAATTAATAAAAGATGACCTTGTAGAAATGAACGAATTAAAATAAATAAAAAGTAAATGATGTGCTAAAGAAACCAATAGAATAAAAATGTAAGTTGTGTGTATATCATTTTATTCACATAATAGTTCCGATTCAGATTTGAATAAATGATTTGTGGAAATTCACACCAGTTCGAAACTAGGATTTTTCGCTCGATTCTTGACGGCGAACATTTGATATGATTTTTAAAGTTTTCTATCATAGTTTACAGCTATGCAAGGAAAATGGAGATTTCTAATCAAGAAATCGGATCAGGGTCCGCACTAAAGTGGTTGGGTTAACAATACTAGTTCGAAAGTGAAATGTGTATATTCAAGCAAGCGATTAGAATTGATATTGTGTATAAAAGATTTATGTACATCATACAAATTTAAATAATATTTAAAATTCTATGTTGTTGGCTTATGGGATGTTTGGAAAATGATACTTCAAATTGTTTAAGGTTGTATGAATAATCTATTAAGTAATCATCTAAGGCTGTTGAGTGTAATGTACACTTGGTAGTTTATTTATGACCCTTGTATAATGAAAAGTTTCTGAACCTGGACAAACCATTAGTTTTGGTTGCTATGGATGTGTGATTGATTCTTTGGTTGCATGTAATAGTTGTACTGCTTTTGTTTGCATATGATTATTATATATGTTGTGTTGTTTGTGTTATTGATTGAAACAACTAATATATTACTCTTTTACATAATTTTAACTCTTTTGGATTATGTAAGTAAAATACAGGTTTATGGAAGCAATAACGGTTGCTTTTGGGTTCATAAATAAAGTTTGTTTGCCCGAAAAATAGTTACATTTTTGGATTACGGTTTTTGGAACGATATTTTATAGTTTTTTCCATGGTTTGGGATGTTTTAATATTGAAATATGATATATATGTTGTAATTATTGATATTATTATTTTTCCGAACCTATCCGCGCAAAGGAGACTCTACCGAATTTTTTTGTAAATCAAGGACTTAGAATTTTTTTGTAGAAGTTGAGCTATTTTCAATTTTTTGCTAAACTTAAATATTTAAGTTAAATTGTTATAAATTAATTGTTTTAAATAAAATTATATCAAACCTCTTGATTCCTTCTTGTTCCCTTTCGTGGAGAGATTGTAACGACCCGTAATTTTGATAATTAAAAATATTAATTGAATGTTACTGACAACTATTTTAATGTAATTTCAATCAACTGAGATAATTGTAAAGTTAAATTGATTATAATTGCAAATAAGGAATAAATTAAAGGATGTATTAATGGTGAAATTGTATGTTATTTTATTTAATTGGTTTTAATATGGAATATGGAATCAGTTAGGTGGTAAATAATTTATTAACCTCTTTGTGCATACAATAAATGTATAAATGTGTTGAATTATTAAGATGTAGCAATTAATTCTGAAATGGGTTTAAATTACTAAGTTGTAACGATTGATTTATTCTCATCTTATTATTTAATTTGTAGAAATTAATTTGGTAATCAATGAAATTTAATGTAATTAAATATTGCAATTAATATGATAGAAGACAATTACTGTAGAGTATGAGAATAAAAAGATGGAAACTTATGTTTAATTAATTCATAAGGTAATAGTTGATTTAATATAAGAATTTAAATCAAAATAAAAGAATTTGTTCGGAATTTAAATTATAATGAATGGATTTATTACAGTTGTAATTGAACGTTGAAATTAATGTAATATTTAAATCTTGAAATTTACATGGAAAATTTAACTTTAAAAGATTATTAATTTCTGTGTAATCAAGAATGATGAAAAGTGTTAACTTTTAAATTTGAATTTGAAAGCGATTAAATTAATTTTTAAATAATAATTCATTTAATTAACGTGTAAAATTAGCATTTTTGGGTACTGTCTCGGATTTTGACGGAACCAGTTTCAATGGATCTATAATAGTGAATTATTATAGGATTTTAAGTTTCATAGCAGTCGGACTTATCGTTTGATCGTGCGAGCTCGAAACGCATAGAAATCAATTAATGAAATTTAAAAGAATATAATTTGATTTTGAAAGCTAACTTCTGTATACAATGGAATTAGGGTTTGAAACTAGTTTTATTGAGTTTAAAAATATTGAAAACCTATATTTTGATATATATTGGATGACATATTTTCGTTTCGGGAATGAAACGGGCTTTTTAGGTCTTTGTTATCGCTTCGACCCTATTCGATCTGTTCCATCCATTCTATTCAATCTCTGTCTATATATAGGCTATTATAAACCCTAGTAGCTTTCTATTTTCATTTTCTATACGTACAATTTCTATCTCATCTGTTCCTACTCAATGGCAGACATCTCAAAACCCTAATTACTGATTCCAAATCAAACTTGAAAATTCAAACTATTCAAACCTTATCATATAATATATCATCGCGAAGCTCTCGACGAACGTAATCTGCAATTCATTTTTTGATTGGAGGCTCCGTTTGTCCAGAATTTGGCGATCTTTCTCAACCATCCATTGTTAGGGTTTCGCGATCAATGGTGGATCGACTATACGACGATTGGAGGATACTGGAGTGTAGAGGGCGATGAATGGAGTCGATCGGTGGTCTCAGGTCATCGAGTTGACATGCGAGTTCGTCAGAATTGGCATGAGAAGGTGGCTCGTTGGGTCTCGGCCGGAGGAGGTTTGGGGTGGCGCGTTGGGTCTCGGCCGGAGGAGGTTTCAGGGCGGCACGGCTGACTTGGTGGGGGTGCGTGGGTGCGCCTGGGCGATGTGGAGGTAGGGGTGACGTCTGATCTGAGAACGGTGGTCGGTGGTCATGGTGGTAGGTAGTCAAAGAGTGGCGGTAGTTGAGGCCGTTCGAACGCGTGCTTCTGATCGCGATCTAGGGTTTGAGGAGATGGGTATTTACTATTTTACCCTTTGTTTTATTTTTTTATTTAATTTTAATTTTCAAACTTCTAACGCGCATAACTTTTGCATACAAATTCAGATTCACACGGGGTTTCTTCCATTGGTTTCGTATCGAAATTCCAAACAACATGGAACTAGTTTGGTTGAATTTGGAGACTGTTCAAATTTTGGGCTTTTATTGGATTTTAATTAGGCTGTAAATCAAAGGTGAGTGATTTAACCCACTCACGCAATACTAAATCTTCTTATGTTAGTTGAATTAAATTTATGAAGTGATAAGAATTTTATTGATTGCTGTTTGGTAATTTAAATTGTCGTTTAAATTTACTTTAAATTTATATTGAATTAAATTGACATTTCAATTAATATTGAATTTAACTGTTAGCCAAGTACCTGATATTGATAGCTAGTTTATTGTTGTGATTTATTGGTTGATTTGGATGTTGACTGTGATTGATGTATATTTGTTGACATTTTGGATGATTGGATGTTTACTTATTTATATATATCCCTACTATTACCCTGCATATTAATTGAAAGCATATAAACTGTTATTTGAATTATTTCTAATAAATTTAGAAATAGGTTGAAATGATATATACCTATGACACTTTGATTTAGATTGAAATGATATATCGATCCCTATAATTAAAATTGAAATAACTATTTATTTGGCCATAGGGTAGAAAATTATATACAGACACCGGATTGGTTAAATTAAATGATTTTAAAAATATTAAATTTGGATTTTGATTAAATAATATTGTTTAAAAGAAATAAATTTTGGATTTATATGAATTGAATTATTTTCTAATTCAAGCATTGAAATGTTAAAACTGAAATTGGTTAAAAAGGAAATTGTTTTAAAGAATCGAATTGGAAATGTGAAGTTGTAATTGATATATGACTTTAATTTTGGAAATTGAATTATTTTAAGATTTGGATCTTAAAATTTAACAATGAGGTTTAAACTGATTTAAGTGTTTTAAATCAGTAAATTGAAATTGGATTGAAATTGATATAAATTAAAATGGTTTAAAATAAGAATTGGATTGGAATTTAAATCATTGAATTGAATTGTTGAATTAAATCAAAAGTTAAAAATGAATGTTTCGAAAATTGAAGTTAATTCGAATTGAAACTGAAATCAAGTAGATTTGAAACTAAATTGAAATTGAGTCAATTGAATGGAAAGTTTGGAAATTGAGTTTTGCTGATTTGAAATCTGACATGGGTCCAGATTTGTTGAAATGGAAGGAAACAGTTTGATTTGATACTATTTTCAAAATAAACTATTTTAATATAAACTGTTTAAAATCTATCTTTTGAAATTAAAATTATTTAGATTTTTCAAACTATTTTACTATATAAACCGTTTTCAATACTCGAACCATTTTATATTAAACCGCTTTAAATCTCTAAACTATTTAAACTATTTATAACTATTCAAACTGTGTTCTAAAATTTCAAACTGTGTAAATCGAGATGTTATATTTAAATCATTTATTTAAATGCGAATGTGGTTAAATGAGTTATAACCTAATTTGGAATTTGAAATGATATTTTCAAGTGAAAATGATATATGAAGTAAATATGATGATTTTGAAATGAACGATATTTTGAAGTGAATATGATATTTTGATATCAAATATGAATCGGCTTTGAAATTAAAAGAACCAACCGGTGTGAAAAATGACGTTTGGTTGTTAAAGAGACCGGGACCTCTTATTGGCATACTCTCTGTCAATATTGGAACCACTTTAACAACTGTGTACGTTGTGGATGATCTAGAATGAATTGGTTGGATTTGGTGAACGTTTGCTGGATTTGAAGAAAGAGAATGATGATGGATAGACCTCGACACTTGTGTTAATTTGAAATGACTAAAACAGGAGCCATACCTGACTAATGAGGCTAGCTACTTCTAGCGGACACACTTCTTCGTATTACCATCTTGACTTTGAAACTTGATTGGTGCGCACCTTCAATTTTGGGGGTGTTGGACGCGATGGGCCGTTAAGGGTTACCACCAGTCAGGAAACGCAAAACGGTAGTATCCTAACTTGGGCATCGCCTCACGTGCCTTGTCATACTCTTTATCCTTATTTGCGACCACTATGATTTTGTTTTAGTATTGTCTTATCACGGCGCCTCCCTAGCTACCGACTTTATTGGTGATGCTACTAAGGCAAACTGTAGGACAATGCTTAAAAATGTGTTAAGGGGGATCAATGTAAAGCCTTAACGCTATTTTAATACTTTACTTTATTGATATACATTACATGTATGGCGTATTTTGCTACATATAGATAGTTTAACGGATCCTTAGGAGATGGAAATCCTGTAACATCTCTTAAGTTATTGCACGCACGTCATACACTGGATAGGAGATGTAAAACCCCGGAAACATCTCTGACGTTATTACACTCCTGTTATATGTGTTATTGATTTAACTTACATAAGATCTTTTAGTTCTGACTCGAGTGTTTTGTCTTTTCATTATGCTCGGGTCAACCTGAGCATTTCAGTGTGAAGACTTTATTTTTGGAGGACGAAGACGGAGTTTGGTATATTATATCATTAGTAATTTTCCGCTGCATCATTATTGGTATGTTTTTGATTGTACTCTGATTATGTTGTAAAAATTGTGTGATCAAATGTATATTGTAAAACATCTTCATGAACTGTTTATTTGATTAATATATTTTGTCATTCCGCTGCGAGATTCTGTATTTTTGTTTCCATTCTTTTCTCTTATTTTCTTATTAAATCCCATTGAAAATTCTCCCTTTTGAATGTTTTGAGTTAGACATGTGTGGCTTATTGTCGACTTAAACCGTCCAAAAAGGTGGGTCGTCATAGACTTCATAAATGGAATACCTAGGAGTATGAGAGGAAATGAGAGTATTTGGGTCATCGTTGACTGACTGACCAAATGAGCTCACTTTATTCATCTGAGGAGTACGTGAACCGCGACGTCATTGGCGACATTATACGTGAGAGAGATTTTTAGGTTACATGGAGTTCCTTCTAGCATCATTAACGATCAAGATCCGCTTTATACCAGCGAGTTTTTAAGGAGTCTACCGTAGGCTTTGGGCATCGAGTTAAGCTTAAGTACCCCCTATCACCCATAAACGGACGAACGGATGGAGGGAGTGTACCGGGTGTTGGAGGACTTACTTTGGATGTGCATATTAGATTTTGGAGGCTCTTGGGAGGATCACTTGCCATTGGTATAGTTCACATATAATAGCAGCTATCAAGGGAGTATTGGGATGGCATCCTTCAAGGCATTATATGGGAGACCCTATAGATCAACATCGTGTTGGTGGAATATTACGAATAAGATTATTCTTTATCCAATTATGGTGAAGGAGACATCAGAGAAGGTAGACTTGAGCCATAAGAGGATGAAAACTACACAGCCTAGGTAGAAATCTTACAATGACAGGAGACGTATAGAGTAGGCGACATGATGTTTGTGAAGGTCTCGCTGCTTAGGCCTGTTATGAGATTTGGTATTTCGAGCTACCATGAGGTTTGTAGGGTCTTTTCCGATTACTGGTAGGATTTGGAAGTTAGCATACAAGGTGAAGCTTCCTGAGAAGTTAGCGGGAGTACATGAGGTTTTCAGTGTCGTATTTGCAAAATGCTTACATGATACAACTACCGTAGTCGAGCCAAGTCAACTATAGGAAGTGGATCTAGGGAGGGAGTCACTTATTTGTTGTACATCTACTCGTATTCTTGAGCATGGTACAAAGTGACTCCGCAACAAGGTTGTTAAGCTTGTTAAAGTTCAGTCGAGGATGATCTAGTAGAGAGCATATAGGAGCCCGAGGAGAGGATTCAAGCTACCCACCCACAACTCTTTTCTGGTACGTTTCCATTTTAGATAATTAAGTATAGGCCACTAGTGTTTTATTTTGGATTTTAGCTTGGTATACCCCATAGGCAGAAACCATTGGATGTTAGGATTGGTTGCGGACGTGTCATTAGGAATTTTTTTTTGATGATAGATGCTAGTGGATGTATTTGTTGGATTGGTTTTTGCACACTTAGGTAAGTATATACTCTATTTAGCACCCACACACTCACATCATCACTTTTTTATTTTATTGAGTTATATGCATATGGTCGCTGCATATGGATTGAAGGTTGCGCATACATGTAAAATTGCAATTATATTTACCAAGGATGTTGCATGCATTTGCATAACAGGAGGTCGACTAGATTAGGAGACCACTTACTCTTTGCATTAGTATAGATTCATACGCATTACACGTTTGCATGTACATATTGCATTAGAAACTTAACTAAAGACAATGATTGTCAGTGGATGATGGATGAGTAGATAGTTATAGTTATTAGTTGTTGCACGCACGAGTTACATATTTCCATCTTTGGAGATTTCAGGGAAGAAATCATTTTAAGGGAGAGAATGCAACATTCTGAAAATTTAAGCGGAAATTTAATAAAAGAATTAAATTAAATATGATAAGGGCAAAATTGAAAACTTTACAAATGTCTGAATTTGGCTATGAAACTTATACAGTTGCGTTTATAGCGATTTTCCAGACGATTTCATATATAACATTTTGAGAACGAAATTAAATAAATAAGAAAAAAAATGTAAAATATCCTAAAATAAATAGCTCCACCCATCGAGACCCATATAGGGACCGATCGACCAATAGCGGTCGATAACCCCCGTATACAGCGGTTGACCGGTCGTAGCTTCAGATCGACAGTTTTGAGTAACCAACCGCTCGGATTTAATCTAATATTTTTACTTAGTAACGAAGCAAGTGATTAGCGCACATGATGAAACTAAATATTCTCTTAGAGTTAATCAACGGTCAGTATTAATCCAATACCTCTATAAATACACAGCTAATCTAAATCCTAATTCATTAGAAATCTTTCTATGTATCCAAACTGTATTAAATTCTTTCCTCTCCAAACCTATGTTCTTCAAAAATAAAATAAAGTAAAAGTAAAGAGGTTAAGAAGGACGAATCAAGCGAGGAGCAAACAAATGGTAGGGGGATCGAACGGGATTCAACGAAAAGCTTGGATCTGAGGTAAGTGGGTATATTTTTAATAAGATGATTTATTTGTAGTTAATTTTGATATGCCCTATCCGATTTAGGATTTTAGAAACTAAAATGAGAATTATATTGTATGGGTCTAATGTTGAATAGCAATTAAATTTAGAAAACTTGTTAAATAGAAATTGGTCTGGATTAAACCCTTTCCTCTAACCCTTTCTACTCCTTTTCTAATCGTATAATCTATTAATATAAATGGTTAATATTGATATTAATAGCAGCTCTAGATTTTAACTATTCCTATAAATATGAAAAGTTGAATATGAATAAGGAATTTGGGAAATTGGAAATTTGGCTCACTGTGATTGCTCTAACATGAATTCCTCTAACAAAAATTTTGAACAAACAATTAATTGTTAATCAAAGAACCAAACCAAATTAAAAATCAAAAAATTAAAACCCTAAATAAGCGATGACCAGTTGATCGCACAATATTGATCGGTCGACACCAAGTGGTTGACTACTCCATGACCAAGCGGTCGACCGGTAGGTGTTCCAAAAGGCAGAAGCATAGTATGAACCTCGGCCTAAAGCGCAGGTTATAAATAAATTAGTTAGTAGTGTATATAAAGTGTGTTTATATATATATATATATATATGGATGTTAGTAGTAGGGAAGCTAGTTCTCTATGAGGTGACAGGACGTTGCGCGACTGGATAAATGCTATCTATCCAACGTGGGTCGATATTCGGCTGGGGGCGATTCTATCGCAAATGACACTTATGGCAGGTTCTACAATGGACGCGCATAACCGAGCGATGCCCACTGAAGCGTGTGAACCTAGGACAATGGAGTTCCTTGGTATTCACGAAATATTGATGTAACGTGATACTATGTTGTTAGATCCTGACGCATGCAATAAGAGGCATTACGTTATCATTGAGATGTGGACATGGATGTAGACGATGAGACACTTCAGTGAGTCGGCATTGCGGGTTCTCCCTCGATGTGTAACGGGGGTACGTGTAGTCGTAGTTGTGGGAAACTTAGTCCTATGGTAGAAATTGTAAGGAGACCTATGCAGAATAGTTACGTTGATCGTAATGTGAGAGATGTAGTCCTATAAAGGAAATTGTAGGATAACCCGTCTATAGTTTCGACCAGTTATTCAATCCTAAGTATGAGCCCTACACAAGTAGTTAGGTAAGTGTGTATTAAATTAAACCCCTTAAGTAAAGAAGTAATTCACGAACACACTTAGGACACCCAAGGTCACATATAGTACTATTAAAGTCAATTGCATATGATCACCATATATTAATGATATACTCATCACCATACTTTTATCTGGCCACCCCTTTTCCTTTCTTTTTTCTACCACAGGAGGATATGGTAGTAGGTGAGAGGCCATGATTAGTACGTGGAGAGGAAAGCTCATCATTTGAGTTGCTTTTATTTTATATTCCTCTCCATGTAACTATCTATTTTATTCAGTACTTAGTATTTATCAGACCATGTATCATATTTTTATGTACTCTGGATTTGACTACGTTCTGTTTTCTGAGATTCAGTTATGTGATATTTTCGGAGATGGTTATCTACTATATATTTTGCCATCTTCCATTATGAGATCTGAAAGTATAGAATGTCTTAAATCATACATATATATATATTTAGTCTCTGTAATGTACTAATAAACCCCACAGCTCGTATTTCTCAACACCAACACAAGTCTGAAAGTCACCCTAGACTTTGGATTGGTATGTCGGGAGCTGCGAGTTGCCACATCCCGACCATGTTCTCGCCCTATCCTTCAATGACTAGGCCACACAATATAATGCTAACTCATTAACCCGCTTGTCCACCCATGGGTCCTATTTGTACTGTCCTTGTGCATCAAGACTCCTCACGGACCAACTTCTCTGTTTGATTTATTTTATTATACGTAGACAGACTCCTGTCAAAAGCTCATGGTGGCTATTATAGAAAAAAGAAGTGACCTCATACCGTTCCTTTGATAAGAGCCCTATAAACGCACTGTTCATTTGATGAAAACATCATTGTGCCACACATGGATAAAGTGCCACTATACAACCACCACTCCCTTTGCCATACTACTTTTCTGACACATGCACGCTGAAATATGGTTCGCCAGCTAACATGTGTATAAACCACTTCGTCCACATGGAATACGTGCTGGTTGCATTTGGGTCGCCAATCACAATTGGCGGATACAATTAAACTTAGCATCTAAATCATCAATCTTATCCCTTCAAAGAATGATCTCTACAAATAAAAATAGAGGATCTCGAGCACTTATACAAAGATCAAATTATCTTCATCTGAGCCAGATATTATTGTTAGGAAATCCAATCTACGGTTTCGATGACAACAACTATACAATAGAAATCGAATATACATATATATTTATATATACAGGAACTTGCTAGAACAACATCACTAGAAAGACAAGAACGACGCTCAAAGGACACTACAAGAGACTACAAGTCGATAGGTACAAGGAAGTAAAATAAAGGATGCACAAAAACTGACATGCACCATATCAGACGTCTGGGTGCACAAGCCAGACGTCTGAAATAGTTCTCTGGAACAACCAACAGGCTAAATCAGACGTCTGGTAATAGCACTCAGACGTCTGATCCTCTACTATATTCAATAAATATATAGTATCAGACGTCTGAAACAAATACCAGACGGCTGAATTCAAACTCGATCTTCAGAAATGAACTGCAACTGCCACATGTGAATGGACATCTTCGCTTCTCTTCGCCACAACTCTTCACCATCAACAGAAGCAACCTTAGAGGATTCATTAATGGATGTAACTACTCAAGATACCTATCTACAACTATATATAGCATCAAGAATCAAGAGAATAAGAACTTACTTCACTTACTTACGCTTTCTAATTCTATACTCTATTTCTGCACTCTAGCAATCTTTACTTGTATTCACTCTTCCATATACTCAGTTCTTCATAGACAATATTCCTTAGAAATATATTGGAAGCAATTGTACTAATTAGTCAACATCCATGTTATATTAGAACACACATTTGACAAGAACAACTCATTGTAACCAAGCCTATTCCTCCGGACGAAGCGAGGGTTATTGATAGTCGAATTTCGAAGGGGAGCTTCGGGACTGGACATAGGACGGGAGGTCTGAACCAGTATAAAATTCTGGTGTGCTTATTCTATATTTACTTAGATTAATATTATTTTAGTTGCATCATATATTTTGTCACACATACTTGCATATACACTACACGATCCACCCCGTAGACTTTCAATTGGTATCAGAGCAAGGTTTGATCAAAGTACAGTAACACGTATTTGAATCACTTTAATATGGCAAGTATTTTTCAAGAAGGCCAATCCACAGCACGTTCACCACTTTTTAATGGTTCTAATTATGCATATTGGTCAACACGTAAGAGAATTTTTATGGAAGCTAATGGATTAGAAATTTGGTCAGCCACTCAAAATAAATATGAAGCACCTAACACTGCTATGAACACATGGAATGATGCACAATAAACCGCAACTTCTAATAATGCCAAAGCTATGAATTTTTTATTTTTTTCATTAGATAAGAATGAACATTCACGTATCATGTTATGTAACACTGCATATGATATTTGGCGTACCTTACAAGTTACACACAAAGGCACGAACAAAATTAGGCAAACTAAAATTTCAATTTTACAAAATCAATTCTCATCATTCAAAATGAAACAAAATGAATCTATAGTGGACATGTACTCTAGATTCCAAACTATTCAACATGATTTAATGGCACTGGGAATTAAATTCACAAATTTTGATTTAGTATCTAGAATACTCAATTCTTTAACTCCAGAGTGGGAAAGAAAAGTATTAGCTATCGAAGAAGCTAATGACCTCTCAACACTCTTAGTTGAAGAATTGATAGGAAATTTAATGTCCTATGAAGCTAATCTGCAGGCAAGAAAAGAACAAAATTCGGAGAAGAAAAACATAGCATTTCCAACAACAAATGAAGACTCCGACTTAGACGAAGAAGAAATCGTATTTATGCCAAAAACTACAACAAATTCAAGAAGTTTAGGAAAATGACCAGATTTCAGAAAGGAGAAAAATCAAGCTCAACAAATCAAACGTCAATCAAATGCTATGAATGTGATCAATTTGGACATATGAAGAAAGATTGTCCCAAGCTCAACATGATAAAAAGAAGAACAAATTTGAAAAATTCAAAAATAAGAAAGCTTTCAAAGTAACATGGGATGACTCGGATTCTTCATCATCATCAGATAGTGACAGCGATAGTGACGGAGAACAAGCTAACGTATGTTTTATGGCATAAACTGATGAGGTACCCAAAATAAAAAATAAGGAGAAATGGATACTTGATAGTGGCTGCTCCAAGCATATGACCGGAAATGCAAAAATGCTATCAAATATAACATATATCGATGGTGGAACGGTAACTTTTGGAGATAACTCAAAAGGATACATCGTTGGCATCGGAGAAGTCATCAACTCTGGTATTTCTAACTCTCCTATTATTACAAATTTTTTGTTAGTAGAAAATTTAAAACACAACCTACTTAGCATTAGTCAATTATGCGATAAAGGTTTTCAAATTAATTTCGAAAAAGATAGATGTAATATTTTCGACAATAACAAACAACTTATCTTTGAGGGTTTTAGAAACAAAAATATTTATGTCTTAAATATAAATATAAATCGAAATTCAAACTTATACTTAACCGCCAAACACGACGATCCATGGTTGTGGCATAAACGATTCAGTCATATTAATTTTAAATATATTAATAAATTAGCAAAATATGAGCTAGTTAGAGGTTTACCTAAAATAAATTATAAAGTAGAAAATTTATGTGACGCTTGTCAAATCGGTAAACTAAAGAAAAGCTCTTTTAAATCTAAAAATAATATTTCTACAAAACAACCGTTAGAATTATTACATTTAGATTTATTTGGTCCAACTCAAGTTCGATCTATAAATCACAACAAATATGTTTTCGTAATAGTTGATGATTTTTCAAGATATACATGGACCTTATTTTTAAAACATAAAAGTAACACTTTTGGTATGTTTAAAATTTTTGCAAAAAAAATTTAAACTCAAATGGATTTGAAAATTAAGAATATTCGAAGTGATCACGGTGGAGAATTCGAAAATGATCTTTTTACTAATTTCTGTAATAAAAAGGGCATAAGTCATAATTTCTCTTTTCTCCGCACACCACAACAAAATGGTGTAGTAGAAGAAAAAATTGTACGTTACAAGAATGTGCACGAACACTATTAAATAGTAGTGGTTTACCAAAACATTTTTGGGCTAAAGCTATTGCTACGGCTTGTTATGTTTTGAATCGAGTAACCATACGACCTATGACTAAACATACTTGCTTCGAAATTTTTTTTGGAAGAAAACCTAAAGTATCATACTTTAAAACTTTTGGATCAAAATGTTTTACATTAAATACAAAAGATAATTTAGGAAAATTCGACCCGAAGGCCGATGAAGGAATCTTTGTTGGATATTCGGATCGTAGCAAGGCATATAGAATTTTTAATAAACGTACTAACATAATTGAAGAAAGTTTACATGTTTCATTTGATGAAAATTTCCTTAACAATCATACTAATGACGATGAAGAAATTATTCCTATAACAAATACAACAAACTCATCTAATAATGAGACAAATGCACAAAATAATACTATAGTGTCACCCCCTAGAATTCTAAAAGATCATCCAAAAGATAATATCATTGGGGATCTTAATTCCAGAGTAACTAGAAATCAACTTAACCAAATAAGTCATATTGCATTTGTGTCAAATTTTGAACCAAAGAATTATAAAGAAGCTTCAAATGATGATTTTTGGATAATAGCCATGCAAGAAGAATTAAATCAATTTGAACGTAATATTGTTTGGGAATTAGTACCAAGACCAGAAAATCAATCAGTTATTGGAAAAAATGGTATTTAAAAACAAAGCAGATGAAAACGGAAATATAGTTAGGAATAAAGCATGTTTAGTCGCTCAGGGTTATAATCAAGAAGAATGTATCGACTATGACGAAACTTTTGCTCCAGTAGCAAGACTCGAAGCCATACGTACATTACTTGCTTTTGCAAGTCATCACAATTTTAAATTATTTCAAATGGACGTCAAAAGTGCTTTTTTAAATGGTTTTATTAAAGAAAACGTATATGTTGAACAACCTCCATTATTTGTTCACAAAAATATCCCGATCATGTTTTTAAATTGCACAAAGCCCTATATTGTTTAAAGCAAGCCTCCCGTGCCTGGTATGAACGTCTTAAGAATCATTTAATTACATCTGGTTTTCAAATAGGTAAAATAGATACGACTTTATTTATTAAACGAGAAAATAATGACATCTTAGTTGTACAAATTTACATAGACGATATTATTTTTGGTTCAACTAACGAAAATCTTTGTACTCAATTTTCAAATATTATGAAAAGTGAATTTGAAATGTCTCACATGAGTGAATTAAATTTCTTTCTAGGTTTACAAATAAAACAACTTGAAAATGGTATTTTTATTCATCAAGAAAAATATTGTAACGATTTATTACGTCGTTTTGGAATGGATAAAACTTCGAGCAAACCAACACCAATGAGTACTAGTGTTCACTTAGAAAAGGATGATAATGGAATATATTTTGATGAAAAATTATATCGTAGTATGATTGGCTCCTTACTACATTTGACGGCTAGTCGACCCGACATTATGATGAGCGTATGTCTTTATGCCCGATTTCAAGCAAAACCAAAAGAGTCTCACTAAAGAGCTGTTAAACGTATCTTACGATATTTATCTAGTACTAGAGATTACGGTTTGTTTTACCCTAAGGGATCATCGTTTGAACTTATTTCATATAGCGACGCGGATTTCGGTGGATGTAAAACAGATCGTAAGAGTACTAGCAGAACGTCTCATTTTATCGGACAATCGTTGGTTTCATGGTTTAGCAAAAAGAAAAACTGTGTCTCTTTATCCACTTGTGAAGCCGAATATATTTTAGCGGCCTTAGCATGTGCACAAGTGATATACATGCAACAAACGCTTAAGGATTTAGGAAACGTTATCGATAAATCACCAATATATTGCGATAATACAAGTGCAATAAATTTATCGAAAAACCCTGTAAATCACTCACGTACTAAACACATAGATATACGACATCACTTTTTACGCGACAATGTAGAAAAAAGAATTATTACATTAGAATACGTAAATACTGAGAATCAAATAGCAGATATTTTCACAAAACCACTAAATGAACAAACGTTTGTTAAACCACGACGTGATTTAGGAATATGTTCTCTTAATGATCTTATTAGCTAATTCTAAATTTCATTCATTCTATTTTTGGTAAAAAGTTTTAATCCACAAACAAAATCTTGTAACACTGACCAATAATTTCTTTAGAATGTTTGTTTTCTGAAAATAACTATTTATAACCTTTTAAAACATGAATAAATAGCTCCCACTATTACAAATAAAATACAGATTTTATATTGGTTCCTTTTAAAAACAAACAAAAGCAAAACAAAAACATGTCTTCCGACAACTCTCACCTATCTTTTTCAACACCAACCTCGGATAGTTTAGCGGATACCCCTCAACGACTTCCTACTCCTACACAAGGTCAAGAGCCGACCTATAAGTGGTCCTCCTACCACACGGGATTCACTCCCGACAAAAAACGGTCCAAACGATCACTATTTGGCTCTCCTAACACCAAGGAGAAAATTGATGATATACATCATTACCAAAAGCAACAAATGGATTTATAACGAGAATTATACTTCGAACAAAAAGTCACTGCAAGACGATTGAGTTTTCTAGAGCAAGTAGCAATCAAATTTTGCAATTCACGAAAACATGATGTACATGAACCACTTCAGATTCCTTGCAATCCTCTGGATCCTTCTGCCTCTTATCGAACACCTTGGGATCCTCCACCTCGGCAATTCTCTGGTTTCCCAAGAACCACCGAATGTGGAAATATTTGGTTTCCATCTTCATCTAAATAAATTTGTTTATTTTCAGTGTATTTTCATTTAATTATATTTGTATTTGTTTTTCAAAAATAATAATATTATGTTTCAATAAAATCGATCCCTTGAAAATCAAGCAAAACCTTCCAAATAAAGACTATTTTTAGACATACTGGAGATTTCAGACGTCTGATCAATGTCATTAGACGTCTGACACACTTGTATCACACCATTTTTTAATCCTGAGCATATATCAGATGTCTGATATATACAACCAAACGTCTGAAAATTGTCTCTGCCTCAAACAAAATACAAAACGGACTATTTCAGACGTCTGAAGTTGTTACCAAACGTCTGAATAAAGTATCTGGCTTCTTAACATAAAAATAAGGCAATTTTCAGACGTTTGACAATATATCCAAACGTTTGACAAACTCTCTGTCTTCAAAAATTTACAATTCCGCCTATTCCAAACGTCTGTCAATAACACCCAAACGTTTGAAAATGTTTACTGTCTTCAAACTAGGGTTAAATTAGACGTTTGATTCACTTCCCAGACGTCTGAAATTCAATCGACAACTATTCATGATCTTAAAACGACTGTATTTCAAATTTTCCAATACACATTTCATTTCGTTTCCTCTTTCAACTCCGAAACCCTATTTCTCCAAATCACCATCACCTTAATTTTGCTTGATTTCATGGCGCCCAAAACTAAAAACCCTAGAGTTTCTAAGAGAAAGCAAGAACAAGCTACATCCTCCAACCCACAAGTATGCTCCGATGATCAGATTGAGAAATTGATGAATCGAGTACCTCATTCTATCAAAAGATATGAAGATATCCAAAAGAAAAAGCTACACACATGTCCCTTCTGTAATTTGCTTAAATTCCCTATGTATGATTTGGATGCGATGTGTGAAAATGCTAGGTTACACAGGTTGATTTCCTTCAATTCGAATAATGTCCAAATCGATCAGCTTGCAATATTCCTTTTCTGCGCTAATCTAGATAGCACTGCCGTATGGAATACAGATAATGATGATAATTGGCTTTGGTCGAGTGTTTACGACAACACTATTCGACTTACTCTGGGAATTATAGGCCGTACTCTAGGTTGTTCCGACTCCGGAGAAGATTTGTATGACATCCCGGATATGCGCCTCAAACCAAGAGATAATATTACCCATCAAATTTGGGAAGATGAAATGCCACGATTTACTTCAAAATACTTACGACCTAAGGCAAGATTACTCACTAGGATGATTATCAACACAATGATTCCTCGACTTGGCAGCCATGAGCAAATAACAGAATCAGAGCACAAAGCTCTATATGCTATCTTTAGTGGTACGAGGGTAAATTGGGCGAAATTCATATTTGACGAGCTTAAACATTATTGGACTCAATCACGTCCATCAATCATTTAACCTACCTACATCATGCGCCTTCTACAAGCCCACAACATTCCATCATATTTATCGACTTTTGAGAAGATTGCCCCCAAGTACGCCTCCACAAAATTCTTCTCTCTTATGCACTTACCAGAAAATCCCCTGGATTTTATTTCATTTGAAGAATGGACGCAACGTCGTCAACAAGCTAGGCCTCAACCCCAACATCAACCACCACAACCATCACAAAAGGAAGAACAACATCGCAAACACACTCCTCCTCCTCATGCACCTTTTGACTATCCATGCAAGACGACATTTTAGAGACTCGCACTGAAACTAATCCAAATGAAATCATTCGAGATTTAACTCTCCAATATCAACTTATCTTATCATAAAATCAAAAATTATTGGCTAAGCATATCGATAGCTTCGAAACAACATTTGCTTCTCGCCTAGCCACAGTTGAAACATCGCTTTCAACAACATTATATATTCTAAAAGAGGTTCTCCAACGAGTTTGTGGCTCTACACCACCTTCGGAAGATTGGCCAACTCCAACGCCTTCTCCTCCTCCTTCAAAACATTCTAAACTTTTTGAAGAGGAAAAAGAACCTCTAGAACATACTCCAAAATCTCCTAAAATACAATCTAGTTCTTCCAAGAATGAAGATGAAGGAGATGATCAAGCCAAAGCTTCCCCCAAAAATCCTTAAATATTTTTATAGGTTCCATCTTTTGTATTGTAATGGAATCAAACATATATGCATGTAATCACTATGTTTAATGGTTATAAAAATGCTTTTTGGCTTGTTACTTATGCGTAATTAGTTACCTTTCATCTATTCAAGATAATTTAATAAATCGATATATTATAACCATCCGACGGTCGTTAAATATTCCAGATTAATAATGTGTACATATTATCTAAAGGCATGATTATTGATTATATCATACATATTCTTGTATTAATGCTTTTTGATAATGCTAAAGGAGGAGAAATAATGGTAAGCACATATTCAGGGGGAGATTTATAAAATTATATCTAAGTACATTGTATAGTTGTCATCATAAAAAAGAGGGAGAATGTTAGGAAATCCAATCTACGGTTTCAATGACAACAACTATATAATGGAAATCGAATATACATATATATTTATATATACAGGAACTTGCTAGAACAACATCACTAGAAAGACAAGAACGACGCTCAAAGGACACTACAAGAGACTACAAGTCGATATGTACAAGGAAGTAAAAGAAAGGATGCACAAAAACCGACATGCACCATATCAGACGTCTGGGTGCACAAGCCAGACGTCTGAAATAGTTCTCTAGAACAACCAACAGGCTAAACCAGACGTTTGGTAATAGCACTCAAACGTTTGATCCTCTACTATATTCAATAAATATATAGTATCAGACGTCTGAAACAAATACTAGACGTTTGAATTCAAACTCGATCTTTAGAAATGACTGCAACTGCCACATGTGAATGGACATCTCCGCTTCTCTTCGCCACAACTCTACACCATCAACAGAAGCAACCTTAGAGGATTCATTAATGGATGTAACTACTCAAGATACCTATCTAGAACTATATATAGCATCAAGAATCAAGAGAACAAAAACTTACTTCACTTACTTATGTTTTTTAATTCTACACTCTATCTCTGCACTCCAGCAAACTTTACTTGTATTCACTCTTCCATATACTCAGTTCTTCATAGACAATATTCCTTAGAAATATATTGGAAGCAATTGTACTAATTAGTCAACATCCGTATTATATTAGAACACACATTTGACAACAATAACTCATTATAACCAAGCTTATTCCTCCGGGCGAAGCGAGGGTTATTAATAGTCGAATTCCGAAGGGGAGCTTCGGGACTGGAAGTAGGACGGGAGGTCCGAACCAGTATAAAATTCTGGTGTGCTTATTCTATTTTACTTAGATTAATATTATTTTAGTTGCATCATATATTTTGTCACACATACTTGCATATATACTACACGATCCACCCCGTAGACTTTCAATTATAGGTTATTTCACGCTTTTATAATAACCATGAAATCTCTTTTGTAGCCAAAATAAATCCAATAATAAAATAAGAAGCCATATTGGACGTAGATCTCTTTTAGATCGAACCATTCTACATCTTGTGCCATTCATTTCTTCAACCACGTTCTATTTTTAATCATTCCTCATTTTACATTTAAAAAATGTTTTTAGTAAATTACCTTCATTAAAAATCTCCACTAATTATCATTCTGAGATTGGCTAGAAATCTACCAATAGGTTCTTTGCATGTAAAAACAACATAAACATCCTGGAAATTAATTGAATATGTATAAGAAGCATTTGTAGTAGTGAAACTTTTCCTTTTAATCTCATCTAATCTTTTAAGCTTTTTTGACAAAGAAAATAAAATGTGGATCTACACATGACAGATCAAAATCACTAATTTTTGCAAACTTTATGTCCTCAAGCTTCAACTCTCGGTGGTTCTCTCCTTAAACGAAATTTGATCTCATACCGTTGTTTTTGGATGCAACTATATAAACCCACTACAATACTTCTTATTGTCATTTAAGTTGATATTTAAAGTACTAGAATATTCACTTCACGCTCTCACCAGAGTCGATTATGTAAATTATATGAATATATGTAGATTTTTTAGAAAACTCTCTTCGAATATCTTCATCAACTTGAATAATTATTTCTTTGCACTTCGTGTTCACCATATCTTCAATTTTTACTGTCTCATGAGAAATTAAAATGAAATACCCGTCGACATTTGTATTAAGATTCCAAAATTACCAAACTAAGTATCCTTTATTGACGAGATTTGAGATTGATGGAGTTTATAGAAAATTAAAGCAAAGTTGATGAGATTTGAGATTACGTTTATAGTTGATTTTTCTTAGAAGTAAAAAACTGACACTTGTTAATTAGAAGAAATACAGATGGAAGTATAAAATAAAAGAAGTATGAAAGTATAAAATAAAAAGTAGAAATTAGGGACAAGTATCTCTTTCTAAAATTTAATTGTTTTACATCTCTTCCTTTTGTAAACTATTTATACATTTTTTGAATGTAATTCATTCTCTTTTACACATCTCATTTCTAAGTTAAAAGTGGTTATATTGCATGTAGTTATGAGTTATGAAAATCGATAATATGAACATGTAATATTATCTTATATTGCATACAGTTATGAGTGATGAAAATCAATAACAGAAACACGTATTAAGATTATTAAAATTATCTAAATACATTTTGAATTATACAATTTTTTTTGATGAAAGTAGAGATGCATTTTATGAAAAGGAATAGGAGCGCATAAAACTTGGCATATTTCCAACATTACCAAGGGAAACAAGAAGGGGATATGTGTTACCCCATTTTTGAATTGGAGCAATAACCAACGTCTCTCATGCGAGAATAAGAAAATCGAGTTCTTTTTTTTTTCCCACAAAACATAAACCCTAACGCCATTAAGATTTCCCAATCCATAAAGTATTCTGAGATGATCCCAATTTTCCGCAAAAAACTCCATATGAAAACCCTGATTCCACTTCTTCAAAAGTATTCATCTTCTACTTCCCAATTTCCAGAATTCGAACTCCCATCCGTGACATGGGGCGCTATCCACGGCCGTAAAGAAAAACTCATTTCACGCGTCATTATTTCCGACCACTTAAAATCCATGGGAATCATACCGGACGAGCTCGCCACCATTGAACTCCCCTCAACAGTAGAAGTCATGCAAGAACGCATCAATTTTTTGCAGAAACTCGGCCTTACAGTCGACGACTTCAACAACTATCCTCTGATGCTTGGTTGTTCTCTCCGTAAGAATATTATTCCCGTATTAACTTATCTACAAAAAATCGGTTTTAGTAAACCTAAGTTAGGAGAGTTTATAAGAAGTTACCCACAAATTTTGCATGCTAGTGTTGTTGTTGAGTTGATGCCAGTTGTTAGGTTTTTGAGAGGTTTAGATGTTGAGAAACAGGATTTAAGCTATGTGCTTTCTAGGTTTCCAGAACTTTTTGGCTTTAAGTTGGAAGGGACAATGAGTACGAGTGTTGCTTATCTGGTTAGTATTGGTGTCAGTCCGAGGGACATTGGGCCAATGGTTACGCAGTTTCCATTTTTTTTAGGAATGCGAGTTGGGACTATGATCAAGCCTTTGGTCGAGTTTTTGATTGGTTTGGGAATCCCGAAGAGGATTTTAGCTAGGATGCTTGAGAAGCGGACACATATTCTTGGCTATGATTTGGAAGAGACCATTAAACCGAACGTGAATGCGTTGATTAGTTTTGGAGTTTGCAAGGAGGCGATTCCAATGATTGTTCTGCAATACCCACAGATTATCGGACTGCCTTTAAAAGCAAAGCTGTCAACTATGCAGTATTTCTTCAGTTTGAAACTTAAGATTGACCCTGATGGGTTTTTTAAAGTTTTGGAAAAGCTGCCTCAGATTGTAAATCTGAACCAAAATTTGATGTTGAAGCCGGTTGAGTTCCTTAAAGGAAGAGGGATTCCAGATAGTGATGTTGCTAGAATGATTGTGAAGTGTCCACAATTACTTTTGCTTAGAGGTGATGTGTTGAAAAATAGTTATTACTTCTTTAAAAGTGAGATGAAAAGAGGAGTGGAAGAATTGTTGGAATTCCCAGAATATTTTACGTATAGTTTGGAGTCAAGAATTAAGCCAAGATATCATAGAATAGAGGGCAAAGGAATAAAATGTGGCTTGGCATGGTTTTTGAATTGTAGCGATAAGAGATTCGAGGAGAGATTGGAAGGCAATTACATCGAAGGGGAGACTATGGGGCCTACATTTTCCATGGGTGGGAAACTTGATATGCCTGGAAATGAATTGGTTTCCGAAGAGGAGGAAGATGAGAGTGATGGCGAAGTTCTGTATAGGCGTACGTTCTCAATTTAGGGTTGGAAGCGTATTTTGGTTGTTTATGCAAACACAACCATCAGATTGTTCCATGGTTAAAGGTACTGCTATTTATTTCTTCTTTTTGACCAGTCTATTCAAGCATATTTTGTCCTTAATTTGCTTTTTTTGATCACATTATGAGATAACATAAGTGTATTAGCAAAGGTAAATATATGTACTTGTGCGATGGAATCAAAATTCTAATATTCAAATTTGGTTGATAATGATCAATATGATTATGGGATGGGGCAAAATTTGCTTCCATATCTGGAAAAATACCTTCGGTAGTCGTTATGCATCACAATAAATTTTCTGTTAAACAACGTTCATATCTCACATATTTCTTAATTGGTTACTTGTGTGCGTATATGTATATGTACATACACATATTTATGTGTGTATTCATATTTACATGTGTGTATGTACACACAGAGTGTCACACACACACAAACTCAACCTTATTTTTTGGAACTCCGTCATATCCAGTTGGGACCATTGTTGCTGAAAACTCTCCTCAACAACGTGCACATATTAGATTTGATGACTCCAATATGCACGGACGTCAAATGTTTAGCAAAGCGACATTGAAACAATAACAATATGTTATCAGTCATCCAAGCAAATTAGCTGCAAATGGAAAATCCTAGCTACAAGGATAAACTTAACTAATGTTTGAATGATTAAATTATGAAAAACGTAACACCAAATAAGGAATATTAAAATTTTCTTGTAATACTACATACAAATTAACCTATAAAACACCAAGTAATCAGGTCGGTTTAACATGGAATTCGGAGATACTCCTACCGTAGGTTTCAATTATGGAATGAAAAAAAAAGCAAGGAAATAATCATTTTCAATAAGTGTAGAATTTAGACTTATTCGCTGCAACAAACCGTCTCATTTATTCCATTATATAAAGAAGCAAGAAGTTCACAACTTGATTCTATATAGATCAGTCGACGTTTGTGTACATCATAATGCATGCATGTTGGTCATAAGAAATATAAAGGTTTATTTCATATTTATGATATTTATTTACTGTAGAATTTTCTTATAACAAGAGTGGTGCTTAATTTAAGCAGAGCACTCATTTTGGTATCTCGGAGGATCAAACCTAAGACCTTAGAACAACAGTCCTAAGTTCTTACCACTTGAGCCAGTGGTCCTTGGCTTATTGGCTCTAAATGTTATACCCGACAGTTAATTTGTAGAGTGCAGACTATGTAAAATGGCTTCATTTCTGCGTACCAAGAGGAAAATATATGTCAGTGACACCTTATATAGTGTGTACAATTATTAATGATGGCTATCATTCATTTACATTCCTAATATTTTCATATGTAGTGAACACCGTTTAAAATAAGCTTCGAATAACATGTAAAATGATATGTTACTTACAATATGCTTAACCTATGATAGGTGCAGTGAGAAATAAGTTCCATAAAAAAAAAGAACATTGACAAACTTATAATTTTATTCAAAGGAAAATATATATTCATAAGCACAAATCATAATGGAACAATAATTTAATCTTACATTTTCTGCGCAAACTCATTGTTAGGACTATTTCAAGTTTTAAATAGTTATTCATTTACATTTAGTTTTGTTCGAAGAAGAATATGTTACATAAACAAGAAAAAAACTAACTGTACAGTAATATGATCTTACATTTTTTTGAATAAACTCATTGTTAGGATTTGTTTATTTTCTGCTTTTTTGCGTTTAGTGTAAGGCTGACAATTAGAATCGAAAACCACAAACCTGAACCGAATTGACCCGAGAAGACTCGAACTGAACCCGATGGGTTTCAGGTTGGATCTAGGTAATGAATCCGACCTGAACCATACCGACCCGAAAGACCCGACCAAAAACATTAAAATATATATGCATTTTAAGCGGTATTGCCCAACCGGATCCGAACCGACCTGACCCGACCTGAACATCGAATCGGGTCAGGTCTAGGGTTTAAAATGTATAGTTTGAATCCGAAAAAACCCGACCCGTCAGGTCAGGCTCGGATCTATCTGGTCGGGCCTGATTGCCACCCCTAATTTAGTGTCATCTTGTTCATTATCGAAGATGCATGCTTTCAAGCTTCTTGCATGAATATTTTGTTTGCTCCCTGCATCAACGTCATAAATATTTATCTTACACTAGTTTGAAGATGTAATTTTGATTCAGAAAATTATGAACAATTAATTTTTTTTCAATTAGCAATAAACAACTAATCAATAAGCCATTGATTCAAATTCCATAAAGCAACAGATAAAGAAATAGATTCCATAAGCAATAGGTTGGTTCTCTAAATTCCATAATTTCATAAAGCAATAGAATAAATTCCGATAATTGCATGGAGTAATCGCTTTAAATTTCAAAGGAAAAAAAAGTAGAGATACAACAATTTCAAAATAGGAAAAAGGAAAGAAAGAATGAAAAAAGAGTCTTATTTGGGTTAAGGTGAAGATGTGGAGACGGACAACATGACATTGATGAACAGAGAGGAAGATGGCTATAGGTTAGCAGAGGAGGCAAGAAAATAGGCTGCAGATGAACAAATAAGGTAACAAATAGGGTGATACTACACATTAGCAGAGGGGGAAGCTTTAATATTATTTAAGCCACCTTAAGACCTACTATCACTCAAATGCATTGGTGTAATTTGATTTCGTGCTTAGGGGGGCTTCTGTGTAGTTCACTTGGACCATGATTGGTAACTGTGTTTTCGAGTGTTAATAGTAATGAAGATGCACAAACATTTGTCAGGAAGAACAACTTGCAACTTGCCATGCATACCTCAGCTTGAAATGTTGTATCAATTAAGTATACAACACTATATTGCGCATCGATCACTAAACATATAATCGAACACCTATATCTGTACCACACCTCTATCTGAGCATAAACTATTTTAATCTGTAGTTGTAAAAAATTGAGATGCTCATAACAAATTTCAAATATCAGATATCAAAATTGTTAGAGTTAACTTACTTTATTTGATTCTAAACCTTAGAAATTTGTTTCTCGTCAAAATTGCTATCTAACTAAGGTAGAGAATGAAACATCTGGAAAATTGAAAGTTGATTTACCTTTTTAATTTTCAAGGCAACCAAATATTTACATCCTTCATCTTATTTAAAGACAGTTGGGCGTTAGTGGCCCAGTTTAATCGATGTTGTTTGTAGAGAGGTTCATTGTTATGGATGCAATCAAGGACATCAAACCTTGAACATCTTAAGGACGTAGGTAAAACATAGATCGAATAAGCATTATTTTTTACTGATGTATACTTGTGTATTTTTCTTTGAGTTCCACAAGGTAATTTTATTTACTGACTATAACCATTATTATTGAACTACTAATTAGGTGAAACTTTTGCAGTCCAGAGTACTTAGTAACCATTGTTATTACCTTCAAACATAACTATTGTTGATGATTTTCTAACTATTACAGTAATCATTTATGATGGTTACCGCCATATTTTTAAAATTTAAAATACGTATATTATCAATTATACGGATTATCACCGATAAAAAACTAAGGTTCACACTCTTTTTTTGTTGTTGCGGATAGTTGTTTGTTTGTAAAATAAACTATGCATGTACATGTTATTAGTGCATGAGAGCTACATATCTTCAGTGTTCAAGTTATTCCTCTATCTTATATATAACTAAATTGCATACAATATAAAAAATCATGCATTGATGGTATGATTTATTGCGTATACCAAAATCTTTAAACGTCACCTTAATCTTTACTGTAGTAGACGGTAACTGTATGAATGGTTGAATATGGTTGAACGATTGATAGTTTAACCGTAACAACCCCACTTAGTAGACATTATTATAAAATATATCTCAAAATTTAACACATTATGATTGCAAATTTGTGTTGGAACAAAATAAGTTTTAGGCTTGTTATTAACCGTAAGTAGATTTATGAAGTCTTCACCGACTTATTTTTTGTTAAAGATCACTCAATATGAAAAATTAGTCCAAATAACCGCCTTTTAATTTGATAACCCTCATAGTTACCTACGACACTCAAAGGTGCAGTATCTTTTGGAACCTTGATGCACGACGACATAAATGGCATGCACCTTTTTCAGTTACCGTGTTTGTTTTGGAAATATATATATATATTTATTATACATCCTAATTAGTCAAACAAGACTAATATAATTTATTTTTTCTTTTACCAAAATGTCGTCGATATAGTTTATTATTATTATTATTCCACGCAAATAGTATTTAACATAATGTCATATACTTCGAATTTCAACTCTAAAAGTCAATCTATAAGCCAAATCCAAATAAATAGAAGACATTAATCAAACTAGAAATATGAAACTAATTAATCTATTAGATTCTCAAATTCAATATTTACATAATCAAATTCATAAACTTTAGCATCTTCCTCATGTCTCATTTATATTTGTTTCTTCTTTATTAAGATGTAAAGTATTAAAATGTAAAGGAGTTGAAGCGTATGCTAAATACTCTCAGGTAGATGTTCGTCTACTTTGATATCTAGGTTTCCCACTCTTGCTGTTTTAGCAACAATGGCCCAGTTGATTCATTCATTAAATACAAGCTCATCATATGCATCATTTATATTTTCAGCCATCCACTGGTTACAATTGTCAACATTTCTTCAATAATATTTGATCAATAGCATCGTGGATACTGTACCTTCTTTTTTATGTTCAGTTATATTTATCAAACAACGAAAATTAATAAAATCGAAAGGGTAAACAACTAAAAAATTCATAAACACAATTATATGATAAATACTGATTTCTATGTATTTTTTTATCGTGAAAAAAAAACACAAGAACAAATATTTGAAGGGAAAAAATTGACAAATTAAAAAAAGCGTCCTTTTGCGTTGGATGTCGTTTGGTGCACCTGCTCATGTGTGCCACGTTGTAGGTGTCAAATGTGCAACACTGCACCACGCCATGATGTGCCTTGCATAACACTAACTGCACTTCTCTTATATTATCACAATTTTTTTTAATATTTATATTGAAATTACATGCTTTGTGTTCTTAGTTGTACTTACAGGAAGTCGACCAAGCTGTATCCCGTTTATCTGACATAACTTCCACCATTACTGCATATTGTAATCCTGTAATTAGTGGAGACTGGAGATGCTAATTGTTTGATTAGCAAGTATCAATACTGATACATCAAAATTGCATTGTGAGTATATGCACACAATTTTCACTTGCATGTAAGGCACAACTATTCAGAACTACTCTATGATGTATAAAAGTAGCTAGTTAAGTGATGAAACAGTTCTCTACCTTATCAATAGGAAGCGATACATATCAAAAATCATCTTTTAAACCATACCTGCATAGACCTGAATAGGGAGAGAGAAGAGGGGAAAAAAACTAAAAAGGAGAAAAAGAGGTAAATATAAGAAAAAGTCAAAATTTTGGTTCAACCAATGACTGACTTTTCCTATACTAGCTACTCTAGATTTTATTAGTACAACAAAATTCTATCATAACAGTTTCTCAATATAATTTTTTTACACTAAAATTGTGAATTTAATAGCCGATTTGTGTGTTATATATTTTAATTTTCTATACAGAAATTTTTTAGATTTTTTTTTTTTTGGTTTTTATGTTTATTGTTTTTGTTAACCAGTACATGCACAAGCGTAGATGTACACTTTTATAACTTAATAGCACACAGACAATTTTCTCGCCCTCCAGCAACATGTTAACTGGGGCCCGTTCAGAATTTCTACGTGTCGAAAAATTGAACTGGCCAGTCAAATTCTGTGAATGCACCCTTATGTCATTGAATATTTTCATGATTTTATGAAATATTAAAGCTCTTAGTTTGCCCAAAGTTTCTACATCACTTAACCTTATTTTACACTTACAGCGAGAATATCATCCACAATATTGAAGCAAGCATCAAGTAAGAATCAAATGTCTAATTGTTCAAACTCAATATAATTTTCACCATGGTTTGAGGTATCGGACGGTACCTCGAAATTTCGGTGATACCGTACTGATGCCGAAGGTGAGTGAACCAAAACCGATCAAAAAAATCGGTTTTGGTTACTTTGGTAAAAAAAAACGAAACAAGAAGAACAGTCGAAGTGAAGCCCAAAATCAGAAGATACGAAAGAGAAAAATTCAGATATCCGAACAAGATCAACCTCAATTTAGCTTTAGCCTTCGTCTTCAACAACGCCGACCTCAATAACTTGTGCAGCAGTGAAGATCATTGGTCGTCGGTGAGCGAATTTTTAGTCGGCAGCGAAGATGGAATACTCTTTTCCTTTTCCTTTCTTTTTTTATTCCATTGCCTCAGCGTTCTTTTTTCTTTTCCCCTAGGTTTTGAAAAGGGATTTTGGCTGCAGCAAAGTTTTTAGTGGACAGATTGAAATTATTTAACTAGGCTACGTTGTGTAACTTGTGGACTGAAATTGGGCTGTGTTGTGTAAGTTTGTGTTGGGGCGAAATTCTTTAATTTTGATTAGTGTATTATTGTTAAGTAAAATTTGGGATTAATTTGGCTTATATAATACATAGTGTTAAGTTTAGTATGTAACAAACAGTTTGAAAACTGAAACCGGGACCGAAACTTTCGAAATTGTCTAAAACTAACAAAATTTCATGAGATCGAAACTGAGTTTTCAAACCTTGGTTTTCACATTGGCCTCTTTATAGCTATATGCATATGGTTGCTTTATCAAGCTAAACACTTACATGATGCAAAAATGGAATTTAAAGCACAAAAAGGCACAAAAATTCACTTGCATTTAAGGTACAACTACTCAAAACTACTTCATAATGTTTAAAAGCAGCTAGTTATTTGATGAAACTGTTCTCTACTTTATTAATAGGAAACAATACATATCAAAATTTATCTTTTAAACCATACATGCTTAGGACCTGAATAGGAAGAAGAAGGAAAGGAAAAAAAAAAGGAGAAGGAAAAAGAGAAAGGAAAGGAAATATGTTCAAAAGTTTCGTCTTCATCTTGGGTTGGTTTCATATTTTTGCAGTATATGTGCTAACTGTGGATCAGTCTCTTATTCCCAAAATTGTATAAATGCCTGTAACTCTTAACTCGTCAGTGGACAACTGACATATCAGTTGAAGTTTTTTTTAGAACTAATGGCACTGAAGCTTAAATTTTATGCATTTTCTCCCTTGTGACTCTCTTTTTAAATGGTAGATAAATCTTGTTTTACATGCATGGTTAAGATGTTAGACTTATCTCAAGGGGAGCAAATCATATGGATGCAAAGTCCTTTGGTCAGGTGTCCATAATCAGTTTTTGATTGGTGTGTTACACCGGGATATTGGACTTTGGGTCCAGTGGGTTTGTTTCCTATCTTGAGCCTACTGTGTTGATTTAGATAAAGAATAAGAGTGTTTAAATTGCTTAACCGGTTCTTTTCGTAAGATATGATTAATGCTTTTACAATAGAAATACGTCTAACAGATGTAATTAATTTTCAAAATTCAGTTTTGATGTTATGACAATTTTAAATAACAAAATCTCTGTTTAGTGCAATTATTTCGCTTAGGAAATCTACAAATAAAGTTGGAAGTAGGGGATTATAAATCATTACACCATTTTCGCATGGTGAATCATTTTACATAATTGAATAGGCTTGTCGCTAGAAGTGGGGAAGATAGATAAAGTGAAGAACAGCATGATATATTAGCTAGCTCAAGATAGAATTTCTGCAGTTTATTTAATTAAAATGTGTTTTAATATGGCTAATTAGTTGAAGTGCATTAAAATAATAATTGTAGAAGCATCTGAAAAGTGGTTCATGACTCGCATATTAGTGCTTCAGCTCATGCCATGCAACGATTGCTGTACGTTTCACAAATCTCTTGCTCCTTTTTCTTATATTTGTTTTGTAGTTTTACTTGCCCTGTTCGAAAGTAATTTACTGCTGTTTTGCATCAATAAATCGTAGTTATCATCTGCTGTAAATCTTGTTCTTTCTACTATACACTTAGGTCATATTTTTCAATGCAGTCATATGACTGATCCTTGTATTTGGTGTAAACTGTACCATAACTTTAACCTATAGTTCAAAAAATAACGGTCCGTTTGGTTTTGTTTTGAGTTTTGTGTTTTGTGTTTTTAACCCACACTACAAAATACAAGAAAATTGAGGAATTTTTTTACAATTCTTAGTCATTGCGACGATGGACGGAAAGTGGAGAAGCTGGATTGTTTTCCGTCCTCTTGTTATGTCTCAAAACACGAAAAATCAAATAAACTTGTTTTCTATTTTCTATGTTAATTTCGTTTTTTGAAATTGTGTGTTTTCCAACAATATATAAGGAATACACATTTTTGTTTAGACGAAAACGCAAAACTAAAAACAGCAAGCCAAACGGGACCTAAACTTGGGTATTTTTCAGAATTTCAGCACATATTTTGTAGTCTTATTTGTCGTGAAATAGATAAGTTTTAGCAAACAATGTTAGTTTAATTATGTCATCTGAACAATATGTAAATGAAGCTATTATTCACATACTAAGAATTTTATTTTTACCTGAAGCAATATAGATATTGTGCAGCAGAATATGGTTGCTAATATAACACGGATGAAATCTCAAAATATCAACTGAACAATAGCGCTTGATTCATCAATATAAGAATCAATGTCTGCTGATAGTTGTACTCAACATACTAATTGCACGCTGCTATCCAGCATTTAGACCAAACAGCCTTCAAGTAAATTTGGACGTCATGATGAAGATGAAATGGTTCAAGAACTCGAAGGCAAGCTCAAGATGGCATTGGAAGGGAACTCTGGAAGTTTGAAATCCTGAAGTGACTAATATGGAGTGGTCGACAAAGGACTTGGTACCGAGTGGTTTTCCTTGTGCTATTTTGAACAATTGTACTGCGATCACTATAAAGTGGTCATCTTAGGGTCCATGTCCGAAGGAATAGATAAATAACTTCAAAGCTATGCTGAACGAAGCCAAACCTTTCGGTGTGAAGTGTCAAATACTAAAAAAAGCGCTCGAAGCTCGAAGACTTGAAGATGCAAGATGAAGTGAAGGAAAAAGTCATAGTTTGCACAAGACAAAACCTCTTGGTACCGACATGATTCATGTCGGTACCGGCAGGTTTTATGCTACGGGAAGACTTCGTCTTCCTCCATATTTTGATGGATCTAGATCCTAGGTCTTCAACGATATGACGATTCTGGTAGGTGATTCTTCTATAAATAGCAAGCCTAGAGCAATAGTGAGAGAACTTTTCGCTCTTATTTTCTTCATCTTCTATCCTCTACTTACCATTGTCACCTTAGAGTTTACTTTTGCTATTCTAAATCTTAGATCTATCTCGTTTTCTTTTTCTTGAATTTGGTATTCTGCCAATTTTGGTTCAACATTTTTGTTGCTTTCATCGAGAATAAAATTTCTTAGGAGTAGATCTAGTTTTGCACTGTGGTTAGAGTGTCCAGAAGCTAGATCCAGAACCTTATTTAACACTCCCACCTCTATATCCATACCATTCAAGAGTACTACAGAGTAATACTGTCGAATAATATAGACAATAAGGCGATATATGGTATACACATGAATATTCCCTTGAGCTAACATTGGTACATATTTCAATATCGAATATAACTTACCAACAAACGTACACATTATCAACACAAAGCAGTAAACACGTGTGCCTGCAGGATAGAACAAAACACAATATACAGTAAATATCATAGACCACAAAGTCAATCGCAACGATAATATATAATACACAATATGTTACATGGTATGTCAATAAATACATCACATGAATATACATACAAGGAATAATACAATACAAGATAATAACCACTACACTCTATATACTAGTCTACTCTAAGCTCAAAATACAAGCTGATCATTCTGTCCCTGTATC
The DNA here is from genome assembly GCA_030737815.1 of Allium fistulosum. Classification (NCBI taxonomy): domain Eukaryota; kingdom Viridiplantae; phylum Streptophyta; class Magnoliopsida; order Asparagales; family Amaryllidaceae; genus Allium; species Allium fistulosum. The sequence goes on from CM060904.1 coordinate 1,139,430,227, forward strand.
TGAAATATCTCAGATCGACTCAAGTATTATTATATAAATAATAATAAATGGGTCAGACTATATCTAAGTCTAAGGTTAATAAACATGTGGAGCTCAATATATGCTGGGACAATATATAATAATAATATTATTATCTTAATAACCCCAAATATCGTAAACTACAAAACCAAGCTTAAAGATGTCATCATCCATAAAGCTTACAAATCGAAATCCATAAAACATCAAATGGGTGAATCATCCATATCTCAAAAATCATCATCAAAATCCAGATTAGTCAATAACGAGATATCCTCAAGTAAAGTCAGGCAAAGACGAAGCAATGCCCAAATAAATCTTCCAATCTCACATTATAAAATATCACCATCAATCACCAAAATCAATAAAAAAGATTTGAGCCAGCTCATAGCAATTCTCAAGTATAATCAATAATAAGCAGGCTATTTAGTTGAAAAGAATAGGTCGTCTTCCTGTGAAGGATACGGGGTTGACCATACTCTGGAACTGTCGCGGATATAATCACATCTCATCATGGTATATGTCTATCTACCACACGCAAACCGAAACCATAATGGCCGCATGTCCGCTTAAGAAATCCAGTGTCTACTGGCCGCATGGCGTGTAGCCGAATCTGTTCCTACAGCCTTAATTACGTCGACGGAAATCATGACTCGTATCCACTAATGTCTCGTCTACGCGTAGCCTCGATTACGACCATGCACTACCCCTATAGGTAACAGACTACTGGCCTAAGCGACACAATGGGCTAAATGGCGACTACCATATCAAAACCTGTGATGCGCATCAAATATAATATACAATAGTGGTGTCGCAGGATCTGGGACGCGATCCCAAGATCAGACCGTCAGGGTGGATACTGGTCAATCTCGTTCACTTCCGAAACAAAAATGAAGCTGAACAATGGTAGACTGACACATAATATATATACAATGACTGACAAACGGCTCTACATATAGGCCAAACGCATGGCTCTAAGTGTACTCAACGCTGTGAGTACCACACACAACATACCCTCGTTTAAGTGTCATTCACGAGCAAAAGAATAACCGAATAAATAACACAACCGCATCTCATGCCATCACGTGTTACTAGTCTGTTTATTCAGTGCTCAAATACAACACTCGCTCCTTCTATACTCTATATAACGAGTCCAAAGAATAACTGAAAAGTGTTATCGAAAGTCTCATATCAGACGGTATCACTAAACCGTTTATTCAGATTTTTCATCACACATAATAAATACCAGTAAATCAAATAGAAATGTGTTATCACCGTATCGTATCAAAATCACCAAATCAAATCTATATCAACAATGAATCATTCACAATATCGAGATTTATATAGGAATTGAGAAATAAGAAGATATGGAAATCAGATATAAAATTCCAGTTCAATTTAGAAATGATATAATAATAAATTTCAACAAAATCTCTATATAAATAATTAAATCAAATATTCTTATATAAATAACATTCAAATTCACTTTATAGAAGTTGAACATAATTTTTTATAATCAGTTATTATTTCATAATTACTATATATATATATATATATATAGTTATGTATATATAAACTTCAAATAAATTATATTTATTTCTAACTACAAAATATGATTTCAAAATAAAGATATAAATACAACTTTTCATTTCCAAATCTTGTATACATTATTTACCCAAAGTGTCCAAACTCACTTTACAAGTCAAAATAATTATATAAACTATTCCATAATTTTCTATAACTAAATAATACTTTAAATAAATTTATGAATCTCAAAAATAATTTTTTTTCATTTCAAAATATAATTTATAATTCAAAGCTTTCACTTTATATTCTAACGGTTAAAAATAAATTATTTTCAAAACAACTTTGATATCCAAAATAATTTCTAAGAAATCATTTTATTTTCCAACCAGTTTAATTTATTTATAAATATACGCACTTCAATTTAATTTTAAAATACCAAAATAATTTATTGAAGCTTTTAAAAATATTTTAAAACCATAAAATCAATCGAACATCCAAAAATATAAATTATGGAGCAAATTCCTCCAAAATCATCAACAATCACTGAACTTTATCGGGTAGCCGAGTCGAATTCCATTGAATTTCGGCCATCGATATACTATACACACAATATAAATAGATCGTACAAATTAAAATGCAAACATACATCATCTCCTTTGCATTTCGGACATCGAACAAGTACAAATTCCATATCGCACATTAATTAAATATCCCAATTGATAATTCATCCAAGCAATCCAAACATCTCAACTAAGTAATCCAACCAATATCGGGATTATATGCACATATATATCGGATGATGATCATTAGATATAGTAGTTAGTGAGAAATACTCATCGAACAATGCTAGAATGACCAAATCAACGACATAGCCATTTGCTATTGCCGCTGTAACATCTCGGGACATCACCAAAGCCGCGCTCCACCTCCTACACTCGTTGCCCGACTCAAGACTGCACACAAATCATCGCCACACCATCAGCCAGGCATTGCAGCCTTCAAATCGACCTCCAGCCATTGACTGCCTTGCGCTTCAACCATTGCTTACATCGCCTGATATTGCAGCCATGTTTCAGTCACCATCAACCGTTCTTGTGATTCCAATCGCGTAGCCAAAACACTCGCCATCCAGGTATCACATGCCGCCTGCCTCTCCACAACCAAACCACCATGCTGAAGCCGCTCATCCCCCTTTGACGTGGACGACACTGCCATGTTTCAAGATCGCGCGTGGGTTCCTTCATTTTTTTAATTCAATCGCAATTTTCTGATTTTGGGTTAATTAGGGAACGGTAGAAATGGGTTCAGGTTTGAATCAAGAATAGAAGCGATATTTCCAGAAACAAAGGAAACATGCTTGGACCGTTAATTGATTTCGACCCATTAATTTTAACTCTATTTATTTCTCTTTTATTTTCTTTTAATTAATTCTTTTATTATTTGTAAACAAATTTCCACCCAATATAATTTGATTAACATTTCATTCTCCAAACTACATTTTAGTAACGAAACAAATTTATTCAATTCGATGTCCGCTTATTATTATATAATTGTTCATTATTCTCTTATAAATATATTTATAATTAATTAAAACATTTGATTCAATTCCAGTATTATCCGAAAGGGTTTATTAATTTAATTCAATTTACAAAAAAAATCTCTTATTTAAATTAACTTTGGAAAATTTATTTTCAATAATAATAATTATTAGAAATTGAATTCAAACATTTTTATATTTTAATTTAATTTAATTTCACGATGTAAAAAACATGGTTGTTACAGACTTCCCTTCTTGAATAAATTGTGTTCTCGTAATACCCATATAAGGAGAATTTCTAACAACTCCTATAACAAAAGAAATCATTTCATTAGCTAACGTGATGTACGAATGACATCCTCATATAAAGATTTATATAACATATAAACATAATCATCTACATGCATCCATAGAGATGAAATAAATTCTCGTTTTTAAATACTAGTATAAATCGCACATACGTGCATCTAATAGTTAGAGATGTTTTCCTTTTGTTTGATAAAAAATTAATGGATGGACATGTATTACAAGTGCAAAAACTTTGATGGTCACAACACTTGTTTCAAATGGTTTTGTTGGTGGTGTCGGTTGCAAATTTAGAATGAAATTCCGTTGATGGGTGGTCGAAAGGGGAAATGTGATGGAGGTTGCAAATCCATGGTAAGATTTCGTTGATGGATGTGGGGTATTTTTAGAATTTCAAAATGACAACGGTTGAAATCCTATTCATTGAATTATTATTATTAACAGTAGAGATATATAATTAATATTACATTTGTGCTATTTATTTAAGCAAATTTTATTTTAAAATTTTGTATTTTAACTCATATACGATTAAATTCAAATATTTTCTAAGTGCTGAGATTACGAAAAATTTCGGTTGTCTTTTTTTGTACGGAAAGTGTTTCGAACAATTACAATATGATAAAATAAGTATACATCGACCAAAACATGATGAAAACAATTTATATATTAAAATATTGCCACATGACGTATATCCCACAATATATATCACTTTTTAAGTAAAACGTACCTTATTTTACGTTATTAAGCGAGTTCGCTTAATTTATATGCATATATAAACCAAATTTGTCCATAAGATCTTCATTTACGTGTACTCAAATCAGACTCATAAGCTTTCATATGTAAAGATTTAATAAGTATGTCATTCCTACACTAAAAGAATATTGCATCATTCTAAATCACATTAGAGAGTATTAACTTCTTTGTAGCATGTTATATTGATTACAAAACTTAACCAAACAACCCCTTTACATTAACTCTTTTTTTCCATCAATTTAAAACATCTGCTATACGTATATGCTTCAGTAATCAACCTACAAATTCAAAACAGGGTTATCAATTTTATTTGGGCCTCGTTTGGCTTGTCGTTTTTAGTTTTGTGTTTTCGTCAATATAAAAGCGCGTATGTTGTATGTATTGTTGAAAAATAAACAATTTTGAAAAATGAAATTAACATGTAAAATAGAAAACAAGTTTATTTTGTTTTTTGTGTTTCGAGAGAAAACAAAAGCACGGAAACAATCCAACTCTTTCGTTGTCCGTGGTGGTCGCAATGACTAAGAATTGTAAATCTTCTTTTCTTATTTCTTGTTATTTTTTAGTGCAAATTGAAAACACAAAACTCAAAATACAAAATGAAACCAAACGGACCCTATTTTTTCTGGGTGCTGGTGCATATTGCAGCAAGGCGCTGCTCTGCAGCAGCAGCCTACTGTTGCTCCATAGCAGCATGATGCTGCTGTATTGTAGCAGTCTACTGCTGCCTTATATACAAGACTACTTATATAAATATACATATACATATATACATGTGTGTATGTATATACATGTCTCTGTGTGTGTATATGTGTGTGTAATGTGCCGCTGTTCTGTACTTTTGTTTCCAGTCTGGTGTTGCTCGTGGTGCTGTTGCTTTACAGGCAGTTTTTTTAAGCATATGGTGTATAATTATAACAGTTGGAATCAGTACTAAAGTTGGCATACATTATGTCATTGAAGGAACAATACTGTTAGCACCCGTAGAACCAAAGGCCTAATGTATTTTTAATAGAATTTACACTTTGCGAAGAAGACACAAAGAAGGTATTCACATAAAAACAACAAAATTGGAACTGCAATGTGCAATCTTAAGGTTAAATAATAATCTTTGTCTTTTTTTTTCCAATAAAATTTTGTAATGTCCAAGAATAAAGAATTCGAGTTGAAATTGTACGATTAAGTTTGCTAAGAGGGTTGGAAGTGTGTGATAATTTTTTTAATTATATGTACTTGGATAAATCCACTTAGTAAGTACAACATGAAGTAAACCACTTGAGCTTTTAGACTAGAATAGATTTACTAACATGTGTATTTGTAAAATAACAGAGAAGAACCATATATTTGGAAATCCAGATTTTCTTTTTATTAACCCTGATATAAATTTGATGTAGGAAATAAATTATAGCAGTGCTTAGAGAAATCTAGTGCAAATTAAAAATACGAGCGTTATGCCACGCGTTTCGTGCATGATCATGACACGTGCTTCGCGTGCGAATTGTTCTTCTAGAAACTGTATATATTTAACATATTCAAGAGAAAATGATTTGTACGAATATTTAATTATATTTTTACGTTAAAATCATGTTTAGTTAGTTTGAATTTTTATTTTAAGGTTGTAATACATAATTTTTTATTTGTATTATTAATTAATAAAGAACGATTTTGTAATGGAAATTTATTTGTTAGATCCTATTTTTAAGTGATATTAAGATTTGTTAATATTTGTTGAAAGATGGTTTGAATATGTAGAGGAAGTGTAGTTTTTAGATCATATTTTTAGGTGATATTAAAATTTGTCGAAAGATGGTTTGAATTTGTAAATGAAATGTAATTTTTACACTACACCAAAACAGGTGATTCCCAACGAGTATAACTGTCGCAAACAGTTTCAGCAACGCTTATTAGCGTCGCTGTAGGGGCGTCGCAATTTATTGCCAACGCTTATAAGCGTTGGCGAGTTTAGTTTCCCAACGCTTATAAGCGTTGGAAGTTTGTATTCGCCAACGCTTATAAACGTTGGTGTATATTAGTTAGCAACGCTTATAAACGTTGGCAAATTAACCATCCAACATTGTTTAATTTTCTATGCTGACGCTTATAAGTGTTGGTAAATTTTATTTGCCAACGCTTATAACGTTGAAATATTTTCATTCTCAATATAGTCAATTATTTTAACATTAATAAACAATTAATAACTAATATGATATGCATTATTATACTACATTCAATATGAACCCAAAATTTACAATATTCATGATCAAATAACAACATAAATTTCATAGTCAACTACTTCATAACAATGTCAACTACTTCATAACAAGTACAATACATAATTAAGTTGGTTAATTCAATACATAATCAACTACTTCATAACAATGTCAAATTGGAATACAAAAGACAACGTAAATTTCATAGTGAAATTCTACAAATACCGAATACGAAACTCCAGCCATATAACGAAACCTCCATCTGAAAAATCACATAACTTGTACATTCCATTTTGAGGACCATCATAGATTGGTGCATCCGGGATCTTTAAGGTAGCAGCTGCAATACAAGATATTTTTACAAGTGGACATATTATAAATGAAATAAATCATGCTTTTGTGACTTTAGTGCCAAAAAGGAAAACCCTATACCATATCAGATTACAGTCCAACCTTAAGTTGTAATGTGACCTATAAACATTTCTAATAATTGTAGCTCTCCGTATACATCCCTACAAAACTATATAAACCCCCACATCCAGATCATAGTTTAACTAAGGAATTTTAATTTTAATAGGGACAAGAATGACATCAAATAGCTTATAGACTCAAATGGAAATTGTGTCATTAATCTGTCAGATATTCAAACTGAGGCTGTCAACTATTTTAATGCTTTGTACATTTCAATATATATCCAAGAGTTCAAATTATACTATGCAAGTTTCAAATCTACGACCTCTCGCGTCGAACTTGGAGTGTCTAACCATCAGAACATTGGTGCTCATCCTAAATTTACTCTTATGATCATTCTTCGATACTTAAAAAAAATAAATTACATTTTCTGAATAAAATTATGATAGTAAGTTAACTGTACAATTTAGCAACAACATGTCGAACTAAAATGTGCAATTCAACGGCATACTGCCAAACTGAAATTTATAATTCGACAAGAATCTGTCAAACAAAAATAATTTGTTTTGCCAGCCCCCACCATTCCATTATCAGAAATGTTCCTAATTTTCATTTGTTTAGTTCAAATTTAAACTAAACACACAATGGAATAAGTTGAAATTTGTTTTAAACTGACACTTACATATTTTTCCGCGGCACATGGTAGTATTTGTTTTAAACACACTTCTTCAGCTTGAGCTTGAGATTAGCTGTTGGTACTCGTTCAATAGCTTTGGCACATCATCCATGCGCAGCTGCAAATTTAAACTCCCATTTACAAGTTAAAAATTGCAGTGCCATTGATATGAAAATAAAGATTAACGATGCCTCTAACGATATTTTAGACTCAATCATGCAAGAAATAAACTACATTTCAACTCAATTGATATTGCTAATGTGCAAGCAATAAATTCCTTAATTTATAACAATGTACAAGGAAACATGAGAACACATTTCGGCTAAAAGAAAGAAAAGGAACAAAAGGCCTAGAATCAAACTATTATATGAATTGTTTTTTCACAAATTATACACTGTGACTGTAACAAAACAAACAAGTTATATTTTTGGAAATTTTAAAATTGTGCAAATATTCTCATACCTGTGAAGAGCTCTTCAAGTGAAAAAATCTGTGAACTTGCTGCCCTGAATTTAAGGACGTGTTGGACAAATTGGAACCGATATTCTTCTTGCTGGAAATATCATACCAAGACATCATCACTAAATATAACAGAAATGACAAAGCTGTAGTAACTAAAAACAAAATAACAGTATAAACCTGTTAAACAAAAGACATCATCTCTAAGGATTTACATGAATTTTTTGACGTGTGTGTGTAACCCATAGTTTTCATAACCGTACCGTGACTCAAACCGTGATGATTGAAGGTCTAAGGTTTTGATGGTTCAACCGATCGAACCGTCGGAACCGTGAATTTTTTTTTAATTTATGGATATTACAATACTGGTATCCTACATACCGGTTTACACTTTCACAAATATACTACAATATAGTATACACTACAAGAAAAAAAGAAAAAAAATCCATATGAAAATTAACGGCACTTTTTACCCATTAACACAAAAAAAAGTAGTTAGCATAACATAAAGTAGTCTTTAACTTGAATACATAACACCTAATGGTCTCCAACATGCATAAATAAGTTAATTTTATTGGTTTCAGCAAACAAATATAAGTTTCAGCAAATAAGTTAATAAGTTTCATGAAGCAAACAAATATAGGTATAAGTTTCATGAAGCAAACAAATATAGGTTTCAGCAAAAAAATATAGGTATAAGCAAACAAATATAGGTATAAGCAAACAAATAGGTATAAGTTTCATGAAGCGGACAAATATAGGTATAAGTTTCATGAAGCAAACAAATATAGGTTTCAGCAAAAAAATATAGGTATAAGCAAACAAATATAGGTATAAGCAAACAAATAGGTACAAGTTTCATGAAGCAGACAAATATAAGTTTCAGCAAATAAGTTAATAAGTTTAATTTCCAACTTTCAGTTTCAAATTGATTGGTTTCAGGTTGCAACTTTCAGTAGTAGCAAAAATAAGATGAGTTCTTGTACTAGTTTCAGTTTCAGTTTCTACTTGGTATATATAAACAAGCTTATTAGAACTAGCTAACATATATTAAAGTAAATGAAATAAACAAGCTTTAAAGATGAATAGAAGATCACCTTCTTCATTATACAATGCACACATTTGCAAACAATGATCAAAGTTTGCATTGACATACATTAACAGGTTTTAAAAATGTATTAATTCATGCTTACAAACTATAGGGATAACACTTCATCCGATAGCTCTATACCCATTTCTTGCTATATACTGTTAGTTTTTCCATGATGTTTTCTTGAGAAATTAGTAAGCAGGTAAGTGTTTACCCTGTTTTTGCTGGATTAGGTGATGTTGTTCTTTAGCAATTATAGTGGTATTTTATTTTTAAAGGTAAGTGTTTACCCTGTTTTTGCTGGATCAGTTTGACTATGGCGCAAAGTAGAAAATTATATTGAAGCAGATTACATTGACCATCATGTCATCTTTTAAGTTTACAGGTAAGTGTCTATCTAGAATTTTTGTACTGTAAAAAAAACTAATATAGCAACCCCTTTCTTATGCTAAGTTTTTTTATATATTAAATCACATCAATAGTAAGTGCTAAAGAACATCAATAATACCCATTGTATGCTAAGTTTGATTTCACTAATTAAGTCCATATGGCCAAAGTAGGTCAGATGATATTATGTGGCAAATGAGAGGAATGCAAATTTGACTATAATTTTATCAAAAACTAATGTTTTCCTTATCGCAAGACCAAGTTTTGCTAATCAAGTATGCAAATAGGCATATTTTCTTTATGTTGATTTATTTTCAAGTTTCATAAGTATAATTTATTCAACTGTCGGTATGACTACCATATATGTAACTGTTTGCTAGTTAAAATTATCAACTTTAAACTTCATGGTTCACTTAGGATACTTTTACTGCAGTTTCAATCATATGGACCATGTTGTTTGTACTTGCATGTATTAATGCTTCAAATCAGAGTTGTTGGCAATAGGCATATTCAATTCCTACTATGAATTGTCCAAATAATTTACAGCCAATTAAAGGTGTTCATTAAAATAAAATTAAAAATTATAAAAAATCACAAATCCATTTCCCCTATTTAATCTTAAGGATTTACTACAAAAACAGTTTTTAATGCAAAAGTTATTGATGTTGTTACATACTGTACTACTTGACAAATCTTAACCGTGAGTTTGAGTTGTAAGAAGTAACACTTCAATCCGAACTAATAGCTCATTATATTTTTTAAAACAGCGTAGTAAATTTAAATGCTCAATTTCTGATAAAAACAGTAGGCACTTTAAATATCATTGTCTGCTTCAATCTAATAACTTTATAATTGTGTTAAGTATAACTATATTTCATATAACGATATCAGTAGTTTGCACTAAATAACAATAATACAAGTTAGACCTTAATTTTATCACATTTAATTATATTGCTGTACCCTTTGAATATGACTTGCAATTTAATTAGTGATCTCAGTAAACTAAATTAGACCCTACTAATAACATAATTGAACATACAACGTACATGGGTTATTTATAACACCAAACATATTCAAGTTATTAATTTTCACGTGAGACCTTCTTAGAAGAATCGCGATTGCTTTGCTTACAAACAAACCCTAAAAATAGCTTTCAAAAACCAAATCAGTGGCATTACAAAATTACCAGAAGGGCTTGTCATCTTCCACTTGCGGTGTCCTTCGTGTCCTGGGTCTTGCAAGGTCAAGCGATAATGGAGGAGCTGTCTGCAGCTAATTGATGGAGTCGGAGGAGGATGGGGCATTAGCGGTTTGATTGAGTCGGATAGGGAAGGGGCGGTAGTGGTTTGATGGAGTCGGAGGGAAAGGGGCAGCAGCAGTAGTGATTTATTTGTGGGATGGAGAGAGCGATTTGGGGATTAAGGGATTTCGGGATGGAGTGGCAGGGATTTGTTTTTACGGAATACGGAAGGAGTTTTTTCAGGTTATAACATAAGTGTGGCTAGAGGTAAGCGTGATATGTTATTCAATTACAATTTTGCCCTAGTATAATTCAATTAACTCCAATTAAACCAAGGCTTACAACGAAAATAAGTGTCGCCGTATTTAAAAGTGTAAATTTTTATTTTCAATAACACTTATATTGGATAGCGACACTTATTAGCGAGACTAAATTGCAACCCATATAAGTGTCGCCAAATGGAAAAAAAAAGTGTTGCCAAATGACTGTTTTGGTGTAGTGTTAGATCCTATTTTTAAGTGATATTAAGATTGATTAATATTTATTGAAAGAGTTTGAATTTGTAAAGAAAGTGTAATTATTAGGTCTAAAGAGACATTTTTGGTAGTTCACGCTAACACCAAAAAAACGTGACATCAAAGATATTAAAAAATAGTTGACTTGGAAGCGCAAACTTTTGGTCCGACCGCGAACTTTCAAAATTGCCCTTTATATGTAATTCTTTTTGTTAACGTCAAAATTAGCCACCAACATCCAATTGCAAGTGAAAACACCAATATCTAGTCACAGATAACAGATAGAGTATATGCAGAGAGTATAATATGAAGAATAACCAAGATTAAAATGAAAGCAAGTAAAAAGACAAGATTTATAGTGGTTCGGCTAACTCGGGCCTACGTTCACTCTAGAAATTCCTTTTTATTATACTGAAATTTGATTACAGTTACAATTTGAAATTCCCGAATAACAATGACAGAGTAGTCTCTAAGGAGAAGAAGATGAAGAGAAGTAGAATGAAGATCCCCTTTTCTAAAGACAATCTGTTGTAATTATAGGTGAAATCTTGGCTACAGGGCCTCCTCACCTACATGGGCCCACCACGACGATTGTCGGGCCCAACTCGTCCATCCTATGCCGACCCAAAGTAGTTCATATGCCGATCCGAAGTAAACAAGGTGCTGACCCGAAGTAAACAAGGTGCCAACCCCAAGTGACTCAGCCAATGCCGACTCGAAGTAGTACCGTGCCGACCCCAAGTAGGACCCGAAGCGAAACCTATGCCGACCCGAAGCAAGTCATCTGCCGACCCCAAGTGACTCAACCAATGCCGACCCGAAGTAGTACCATGCCGACCCCAAGTAGGACCCGAAGTAAACACCATGCCGATCCGAAGTAAACCCTATGCCGACCCGGAGTGAAATCAATGCCGACCTGACCCAACCTCTTCAATGCCGACCCGAAGTTGTAACCAAATGCCGACTTCTTGCAACTCCTATAGCCGACCCCTTACAACTCCTATAGCCGACCCGAGGTATTGGGTTAAATCCGCCCGTATACTGCCTTGCGAAAAGGCGGGTTAACACTTTATTAATAGTTGTAATATATTTGTTGTAACATTCTTTTGGTATCAGCATGAAATACAAAAAATGTCTCTGTATAGATATTATTAAATTCTAGCATCGCTTAAAATTAGGATCTGACAATTAAACTTCTTTTACAAATTCAAAATTTCCTCTATAAACGTTTACCAAGTCTTAATATCACTTGAAAATAAGATTTAGCGAATAAACTACTTTACAAATTTGTGTTTTATTAATTAATAATATAAATAAAAATTTAAACTCACAAAAAATTAGATATTGCAACTTAGAAATAAAATTTCAAATTAACTACGTATGATTCAACATAAAAATATGACTAAATATATGTGGTTTCTTTTGAACGTATTAAGTAAATACAATCTGTAGAAAAACAATTCAGTCATCTTCATCACGCGCGAAGTGCGTGCCGTAATGCTCGTATTAATAAAGATTTCAATAAACATGCATAATTTTAGGCTCGACCATGTCACCTTACCCATTCAAATGCACAATGCATTCAACGGTTCTCCATTTCCTTGAATTTGAATCTTCACAAGGAAATATAATATGTATTTCTTGCTTTCATTCTTTTTGTGTTAAACACGCTATATCATTTGGTGAAATTACTTGCTATGTCTACTATTTTTATATTCATGTACATTATACACAATACTTAAATGTGATAGAGTGATGTCGATTGATTGTGTTTTATTTATGTTGTTTCTAACTTGTTGTAGTTCCCTTTTTTGTTCGAGTTAAATATATTTGGTCTGAATTTCTATGATAATATTTTCTATTACTATTTCGTATGGGGTTCTATATTAGTTCTAATAAGACCTGGTTTAGACACAAGAGACTTTCGCTGTTTCACATATTATTTCTGATAAATATAGTAGCACTTCTTTTCAAAACTCATATTATTATTATTATGATTATTTAATAAAATCAGATACAATATTATTCTTTTCAAACTATTGTATCGAAATGTTTTGTCCTAGTGTTTAGGAATCCATATCGATAACGTTGGTCAGGTGTATCAATTAGAATTCTTAAAGCACTAAACGGACGGATTAACACCACTTCATTTCAGAAATATCCATAAATATCACTTTTTCAAATTATTTAGTATATTTACTCAATAAATCTTTTACTAATTTACTTTAAATTTATCTCAATACTATTCTTATAATATACTCTTCAAAAGATTTCTTCCTATACTTGATTTCCAAAATCATCTAATAATAATAAAAAACTATATCTGCATATATAAAAAGTCTCTACTTTTATCAAATCTTTAGTAACTTCTAACCAATTTCAAACCACCTTCAAACATACACAAATTTCAAAATTAAGTTCAATATTAACTATTTCAAATTATCAAATAAACATACAAGACTAAAATGAATATACTCGACGGAAACTAATAGATAAATTTTACGTTGTGCACTCTGATCAAAACAAAATAAAACTCAACAACAATAGTGGAGCAAACATCACAATGAAATATTAAACCATCCAAAATAATAAATACAAGTGCTACTGGTTGGACTAACTCCTTTCGTTCTTGCTACACCAACCATTTTATACTTCATACTTGAAACAAAAGAAATTAATTATATATTCAAATATTTATCTTTGTAAAATCATAAATACGTCCCTGATGATTACCCCAGTAATCATCCTATATATACTCCTACTATCATTAAATAAAAACAAAAATCTACCACACACTCATGGGAATAGGGACCCTAAGTATCATCTAGGTCTTAACTCGTGCCTCATGTATATGATGTATTGTTCTAACCCTGCTCTAATACCATGTTGCAACACCCTCACCTCTATGCTCATACTATTCAAGAGAACTACAGAGTAATACTATCGAATAATATGGAAAATGAGGCGATATATGGTACATATGTGAATATTCCCTTGATCTAATACTGGTACGTATTTAAACATCGAATATAACTTACCAACAAACGTACATAGTATCAACACAAAGCAATAAACACGTTCGCATACAGGGTAGAACAATACACAATATACAGAAAATATTAAAGATCACAGAGTCAATCGCAACAATAATATGTAATACACAATATGATACATGGTATGTCAATAAATACATTACATGAATATACATATAAGGAATAATACAATACAAGATAATAACCACTATACTATATATACCAGCCTCCTCTAAGCTTAAAACACAAGTTGGTCATACTATATCTAAGTCTAAGGTTTGGAATATGATACATGCTATATGTAAGTCTAAGGTTAATGCACATATGGAGCTCAACATATGTTGGGATTATATGTAATATAATAATAATATTATTACTATTATTATCTTAATAACCCAGATATTGTAAAACATATAATACCACAAAACCCAGCATAAAGATGTCACCACCCATATAAAAGCTCATCAAATCGGAATCCATAAAACAAAATCAAATGGGTGAATCATCCATATCCCAAAAATCATCACCAAATTCCAAAAATAGTCAATAAGGAGATATCCTTAGGTAAAGCCAGGAAAAGACGAAGCAATGCCTAAATAAATCTCCCAATCTCACGTTATAAAATATCATCATCAATCACCAAACTCAATAAGAAAGATTTGGGCCAGCTCATAACAATACTCAACTATAATCAATAATAAGTTGGCTGTATGCCTGAAAAGAATAGGCCGTCTTCCTGTGAACGTTACGGGGTTTCCCATACTCTGGACACTATCGTAGATATAATCACATCTCATCATAGTATATGTCTATCTACCACCCGCAAACCGAAACCAGATGGGAGATTGATGGCTGCATGCTTGCTCCAAGAACCCAAGGTCCACTAGCCGCATGCCGTGTAGCCAGATTTGTTCCTACAGCCTTAGTTACCTCGATGGAAATCATGACTCATATCCACCAGTGGCTCGTTTATGCGTAACTTCGATCATGACGCTACACTGCCCTTATAAGTAACAGACCGTTGGCCTAAGCGACACAAGGGGCTAAAGGGCAACTACCCTACCGAAACATGTGATGCACATCAAATATAATACACAATAATGGTGTCACGGATCCGGGCGGGACCCAAAGGTCTGGCCGCCACGGTGGATACTGGCCAACTGGTTCACTTTCGAAACAAAAAAGAAGCTGGACAAAGGTAGACACACATAATATATATACACACACACATACACAAACATACATACAATGGCCGACAAATGGCTCTACATATGGGCCAAATGCATGGCTCTAAGTGTACTCAACACTGCGAGTATCACACACAACATACTTACGCATGAGTGTCATTCACGAGCAAAAGAATAACCGAATAAATAATACAACGGCGTCTCATACCACAACATGTAACTAGTCCATTTATTCAATGCTTACTACAACGCTCACTCTTTCTATATTCTATATAACGAGTCTAAAGAATAACCGGAAAAATGTTACCGAAGTCACATACTAGACGGTCTCACTAAACCGTTTGTTTATATTTCTCGTCACACAGAATAAATATCAGTAAATCAAACAGAAAGGTGTTATCACCATATCATATCAAAATCGCCAAATCAAATCTATATTAACGATGAATCATTCATAATATCGAAATCTGTATAGGAGTTGAGAAATCAAAAGATGTGGAAATCATATATAAAATTCTAGTTCAATTCAAAAATGAAATAATAATAAATTTCAACAAAATCTCTATATAAACAATTAAAACAAATATTCAAATGTATATATAAATAACATTCAAATTCAGCTTATAAAAGTCGAACATAAATTCTTTGTAATCTATTTTTATTTCATAATATATATATATATATATATATAAACTTCAAATAAATTCTACTTATTTCTGACTACAAAATATGATTCCAAAATAAAGATCTAAACACAAAGTTTCATTTCCAAATCTTTTACACATATTTACCCAAAGTGTCTAAACTCACTTTACAAGTCAAAATAATTATATAAACTATTCCATAATATTCTATAACTAAATAACACTTTAAATAAATTTTTAAATCTCAAAAATAATTCTTTTCATTTCATACTATAATTTATAATTCAAAGCTTTCACTTTCTATTCTAACGGTTAGTAATAAATTATTTTCAAAACAACTTTTATGTCCAAAATAATTTCTAAGAAATCATTTTATTTTCTAACCAGTTTAATTTATATATATACACACACACACACACACACTTCAATTTAATTTTAAATACCAAAAATAATTTATTGAAGCTTTCAAAAATATTTAAAACCATAAAATCAATCGAACATCCAAAAATATAAATTATGGAGAAAATTCCTCCAAAATCATCAACAATCACCAATATAAATTTTATCCTATGGCCGAGTCGAATTCCATCGAATTTTGGCCATCGATATACTATACACACAATATAAATAGATTGTACAAATTAGAATGCAAACGGACATCTCCTTTGCATTTTAGACATCCAACAAACACAAATCTCATATCGCACAGTTAATTAAATATCCCAAACGATAATTCATTCAAGCAATCCAAAAAATATACAAAATTAAATCAAAACCCAAACAAACATCTCAACTAAGTAATACAACCAATATTGGGATTATATGCACATGTATATCGGATAATAATAATTAGATATAGTAATGAGAGAGAAATACTCACCGAACGATGCTAGAACGACCAAATCAACGACAGAGTCCTTCGAGACATCACCAAAGGTGTGCTCCACCTCCTATAGCCGCTGCCTGACTCTAGAATGCACACAAACCATTGCCGCACCATCAGCCAAGCATTTCAGTGTTCAAATCGACCTCCAGCCATTGATTGCCTTATGCTTTAGCTATTTCTTACATCGCCTGATATTGCAACCACGTTCCAATCACCATCAGCCGTTCTTAGGACTCCAATCACGTAACCACAACACTCGCCAACCAGGTGCCACCCCTGCTAGAGCCGCCTTCGCATCGACTTTGGGATGCATCCCCCAATACATGAACGCACGTGCCTTTAGGTATCACATGTCGCCTGCCTCTCACAGCCAAACCACCACGCTGCAGCCACTCGTCCCCCTTTGACATCGACAACGCTGTCAAGTTTCAAGATCGCATGTGGGATCCTTCGTTTTTTTTAATTTAATCATGATTTTCTATTTTTGGGAGAATTAGGGCATGGTGGAAATGGGTTCGGGTTTGAATCAAGAAGAGAAGCGAGATTTCCAAAAACAAGGAAACAGGCTTGGGCTATTAATTGATTTCGACCCATTAATTTTAACTCTATTTATTTCTCTTTATTATCTTTTAATTAATTCTTATATTTATTCGTAAACAAATTTCCACCTAATACAATTTGATTAACATTTCATTCTACAAACTACATTTTAATAACAAAATAATTGTATTCAATTCGACGCCCACTTATTTTTATTAAATCGTTCATTATTCTCTTATAAAAATATTTATAATTAATTAAAACATTCGATTCAATTCTAGTATTATCCGAAAGGATTTATTAATTTAATTTAATTTACAAAAATCTCTTATTTAAATTAACTTTGAAAAATTTATTTTCAATAATAATAATTATCAGAAATTGAATTCAAACATTTTTTATTTAATTAAATTTATTTATTTTTACAACATAAAAAGCAGGGTTGTTACAGTTATTGTTGCAGATATAAAGAAACGACCCTTAGATGATTCGGAAGATCTGGAGCTGTAGCTGGCGAAGAAGATGAAGTTTCTCACCATAGTGAAGAGATTAACCAACCGACATGTGTTTTGCGAGGACCATCTGCCCCTCAAGAGACGGTGACAAAAGTGGAGTTTGATAGGATGATGGCTGAGTTGAACCAGATGATGATAGACAAAAGTGAAGTTAGATCCAGAAATCCCTTCGAAAAGATTGATGCAAGTATTGTTTTGTTGACCCAATGATCCTAAAGGCCTAAGAATATCAGAAGAGATGCGTCACCTTCTATTTTCGAAGAAGAAGATTCATTTGCATCTAATCAGAATAGAAGGGACGAGAAGCGAAAAATGAAGAAAAAGACTTTGAGGCCTTAAGGAAGACCATAGGAAGAAGTGGCCATGTATTGGCCAATGGTGGAGAACTCGGTACCGATATGAATCAAGTCAATACCGAGAGGAATGGGGATGCCCCGGTAGGTGTGTTTCCTGATGTCGTTGACTTGTATGACAGTGAGGATGATTTGTAGGGCATTGGCAACGATGCTAGATAGAATGTTGAAGTACAAAACACATATGATCAAACGACCATTGAAAAACCCACCAAACATCATAGAAGGTCCATAAAACTTGCTCTCTTAAAGATAGGAGAGCCTAGACATCATCGAGTGAACCTAGACCATTTGCGAAGTCAAACACTCGGGGCTGCTCTTGGCACTCGTTTTTCGGATCACCAGACCAGCGAGGAACATATTGTTAATATGATAAAGCGGTTGATGGAAGAAAACCGATGGAGGAAGAATGAAGAGTGGAGTTTCACATCTAACAGAATCCATTCACAAAGAATATTTTGTGGGAAGAATATCTTAGGAAGTTTGTAATGCCTACAATGACATCGTATAATGGAACAACAGATCCTAGGCGACATTTGTTAAAGTATGAGCATTAGAGAAACATATGTAGTAAGGTGTATGTGCTTTCCCATCTTTTTGGATGAGTGACTTTGATGTGGTTCACCCGGCTCACGCCGAGATTCATATCAACATTCGAAAAGTTAACAAAGAAGTTTATGGAGCAGTTCAGGCTCCACACTACTCGACCAAAGGATGTAATGTCCTTGATGAATATCAAGTAGGGTCCCAGAGAGATTCTGAACGGACTTTTAAGTAGATTCAATACTGCCGTAGCGAAAGTGAATAACCCGAAAGAGTATATTGACGTTGGTTTGAAGAATACATTCGGACATGGACTTTGGTAAGTGGTTAAAGATGAAGCAACAATCCACTATGGAAGAGTTCTATAGGAAGGCCAACCAATACCTGCGGTTCGAAGAGGCAAATGTGGTTGTAGGGAAGGCTAGTAAAAGACCATCAAAGAAGGCGTGCAAAGTAATGTAGTTGTTTAACAGGTGAGAGTGTCAGTAATGTTGCGATAAATGTGGGTAATAATAATAATGACGGTCAAAAGAAAAGGAATCAGGACGTAGGAGGTAGAAGGACTGATACCTGGAAGCGTCCGAGACATCTGAGACCTGAAGAGTATACTTATAGTACCCTACACTTAACAATTAATTTACTAACTAAAGTACAAAGATAGGCTTGCAAATGATGTAAGAGGTAGATTAAACCATAAAAAAAATTGGCAATGAACTAATGAAAAAGAGTATGAGGCGAAGGCCTAAATTATTGTGGGACAATAAGCATGACTCTTTTTCATTCCTTTATCGCATTCTGCTAAAAAATAAAAACAAACACTAGAGAGTACATTAATGGTGGGAGCTAAAGAGAGCAAACAAAGAGAAGATAAGGAAACACAAGCTAAAGAGGAATTAAGAAGACTAAAGTAAGATATTTCAAAGATCTAAGTGAGTAATACTACACTTATTATACCGTTCTCAATTATTTGGTTGGTATGATTTTGTATACTTTAATATATGCTGGAATTTCATGTGGATTTTCATTAATAGGTAAAATGTTTAATGAAGGTTTTGGGAAAAAATAGATGAACATGATATGTTTAGATGTATTTCCCTAATCTAATGATTTCGATATGCTATGAAAATTTAATATGATGTTCTAATTATGATTTTAGAAACCCGGTTTTTAGTTTGAGAGGTTTTCAATGTCAAAATAATTTATTATGAATTTTGAAGAAGAATACTAGATAAAAGAGGAAATTATCTGTAAAATCAAAATAAATAATAAAGTATATTAGAACATTTATCCATGAATTTTATAGGAATTGTAACAAGGTTTTCAATAAGCTAATATAAAATGGAACTGTGTTGGGGAAAAGGGGATTGCGCAGTCGCTTGCAATTTATAATTATTTGGTGAAATAAGTGTTAGATAAATATGGGACTGGATCCATATAAAAACTAAAAAAAAGTAAAGGACACTGTTAATAACATAAAGTAGAATCGCGATGTCTCAAGTAGCGACACGTGTAAAGACATTGTCAAACGTGTCAGACTTTGTCTGATGTTGAGCTGACGGGTGACTCAACTTTTATAGAATTGCGCTTGGGAGTCGGGGGTAGTTAATTTCCAAGGCAATCCATGGACTTTCAAGGAAAAGTAGATCTACGCCGCAATATGTAGAAGACATACTGCGTTGCAAAAATGTAAAGTTGGAAGAGACTAAACTGTGTCAAATTATGTAGAAGACATATTGCACCACAAAAACATAAAGTTGGAAGAGACTAAACTGCGGAATGAGTAAGGCATACCATGTCGCAACGTCAAAGTGAATACTTAATAAGAAAGTGTACTGCGTATACAAGTTGGGGGAAGGATAGTACTGCGCTAAGAAAAGGTGTTAATGAAACCTAATAGAAGACAATTAGGTAGGACTCGAGGGAGCCTAGGGTTAATAAGGGAAAGAACTCCAGAGCTAGAGATAGGGTTGGAAGGGCTATTGACGCAAGATAGGTACGCTCACTTGAATGAACACCTAAAGAAGGTGGGGAGTGGCATTCAACTTTTAACAGACTATAGATGCTGATTCTATGCGGTTTCAAATTAAATAAATATTTAGGGACTATGGGGAGTGTTTCATAGTACTCTATAATTTAAGCAAATAATAAATAAATAGGGGCTGCATATGGCTGTTTTTTTATGCTATAGAGTTTAACAAATAAATAATTTAACATGCGAGCAGATGGTTCATTGCAGTTTAAAGCTTAACTAGAGAAATACTACGAGGGCCTGATTTCTTGTAGTATCAAATTAAATAAATGAATTAGAAGGATGTTATAGGGGACAGGTTCCACACAACATCCGATTTGAAGAATTGTTTAAAAAAACTATGGAGGGAACTACGTGGCGCAGAAGTAGAGAGAATTTGCATAGAGGCACACCTCAGTAGGCACTGGGTACTAAGAAATTTCGTAGAAGTAAACTTTGATCGTTTTCATTATGATATGGTGAATAGGAGGGGGAAACCCGTTTTGCGATCTATGACGTGGTCTTACTATATATATTTTATTTTTTCAGGTGAGATATTATTCACATGAGATTTTATGTCTGAACCGTGCTTTATTATCGTTTTTCCCATGTTTATACCAAAAACTGGCACAAACATCCAATGAAATAATAAATACGAAAATTTCAAGAAAGAACAAGAAATAGAAAAGAAGAACACACAATTTTTACAATGGTTTGTCAAATACTCTGGCCTACGTCCAATTAAGTCTTGTTATTCGATTTTTGTTGAGTTTTTACAAGTTTGTTCTTACGGATCGATGATGATCCTTGGAATATAAAAAAAGTACAGAAATTTGCTAGAAGAGCAAAAAGATCCCTAAAACAATGCCTCTCCTCCTCTATTTATAGTCGCAGGTTGTCGAAAATCTCTCCATCTCATTTGTACCCACGTTTCCCACGTCTAAAGGAAGTTTCTTGGAGAAGATCGTTGCCACCTAAGCAATATTTAGAGATCAGTGCCGATCCATGCTTATGGATCAATGCCGATCCACATGAATGATGGAAAATCCTTCTTCGAGTTGATGTAGTGGCTTGCTTGGCTTGTGCCTTTGTCCTTGGTATCTAGTTGCATCGATATGAGCTTGAGTTTGGTTGAATTCCTTGGTTTGAATGTTGGTTGATAGCTTTTGATTTGCCCATCAATTGCTTGGGTTGGTTTTTACTAGCGAACCACTCCATATGGCACGTGCTAGTTTATAAACATCCCAGATTCATGTGGTGTAATTTGTTGATGAATTTGAGGAAAAGTAGGGATCGGTATCGATCCCGACTCATGCATCGGTACCGATCCATCCCTTTGTATGGAACTTGAGCTTTGAGCTTTGCCATGTTGGTGGTTTGTGTGTTGGCCATTTTAGGAGCCTTGGACATGTTTATAGCTTCATTTGTTGGTCCTACTAGATCTTCGGTATGACGGTTATCACTCTTGATTCCTGTTTGGTAACTTCTCTGCTCGATTGCTCTGGATTGTCCAGATGTGGCTTGGTCATAAAGCCGGATAACATCCCATAAACTTATGGGTACTAATTTGAGTAGGTTGAGTTTGTGGGCTCGGGTAGGTTTATTTTAGGCGCCACAGTACTCAGATCGAAGAAGGAGCATGTGGTTTTGTTTGCTAATAAAGAATGTTATTTCCGGTGCTTTATGAGTTCAAACGGCCCAGTATTATGTTATTTTCTATTGTTATTTGATCCTTGCATAGGAACGACTATTGGGTTAATATGCAAAACTATGTATGTAATAAATTTCTGAGATATGCCATATGTAATAAAAATGTTTAGCCGCTCTATTTACTTATATTATTTATGAATACACAGAACTCACTTATGTCGCTTGAAAATAATTCTGGTAATGACAACAACATCATTGGTGTTCATTTTCAGGTTGTAGAGTGGGGGATGTTACAGTTGGTATCAGAACATAGGTTAGGGACACTTAATTAAAATGGAGCTAGAAATAGAGAACAACTTGAGAAGGGTATATTCTATTATATATATAACATACTTGTACTTTGCTGAATATATATACACATACATACATACATATATATAGACACACAAATACACTCACATGCACACACATGCGCACACACATGCATATCTAACCTTTATTATCATTTCGCTCTCTTTCTCCTCGTTTCCAATGAAGACTTGCTTAAAATAAAAAAACAAGATGGATTTGAGAAGCGGGCGAGTTACGATAGGAGGGGAAAATTCAAGGAGGGAGGCTGAAAGTATGCAGACCAATGAAGAGAATGAGGGGGAAGTCCCCAGAGCAGTAGGGAGGAAGCTGTTTAGCTAGAAAATGTTGCGGGCATTGATGTGAATGCCTTGTTCAACA
Source organism: Allium fistulosum (assembly GCA_030737815.1). Classification (NCBI taxonomy): domain Eukaryota; kingdom Viridiplantae; phylum Streptophyta; class Magnoliopsida; order Asparagales; family Amaryllidaceae; genus Allium; species Allium fistulosum. The sequence continues at coordinate 1,139,453,440 of CM060904.1, forward strand.
GCTTATGCTGCGGATAATAAGGTAGGTTGCATCGGATTCGGTTGAGCCTAGATATTCGACAATGAGAGTGGCAAGTCTTCGTTAGAATGCAGTGGAAGGGTACATCCAGAAGTTTAAGATGAACAAAGATTACCTAAACTTGGAAGGGAAGATGTTCACAGGAAATGAGCCCACAGTTGAAGTGTTGAATTGGCTTAGGATTTGCGCATATTTGGGGACTGGAGGCTAAATGATGCGCAGAAGAGGAGACTGACGACAAGGCGGTTGTATGAGAATGCGTATGATTGGTGGGAGATAGTAATTGTTGAAACCCTAGAGGAGGAGATTACTTGAGAGCAGTTTAAAGAAAGTTTCAAGTCTCGGTTTATACCAAAGTCTCGATAGAGTGTGCTAGTAAGAGAGTTCATCGATTTGAAATAGGGCGACCTTATAATGGAGGGTACATCCAGAAGTTTAACTCTTTGATTAAGTATGGCAGAAAGATCATTAATACTCCAATGAAGAAAAATGAGAAGTTTATTAGGGGTTTAAAGCAGGGTCCTAACCATAAGGTGATGACTCATTTTGAATCTCCTTTCGAGTTTGTATTTGACATGGCTCGAAGGTACGATGGGATGTACCAGGAGCAGAGAAGAGTGGATACAAGGCTTAAAGTAGAGTAGAAGAAGAAGTTTACTCCATATACCAAAGGTAAGAAAGGAGTGCCAAAGGGAATGTAAACACCCACACCTCTATACCCGTACCATCTAAGAGTATTACAGAGTAATACTGTCAGATAATACTGAGAATGAGGCTATATAGGGTGCACACATGAATATTCCCTCGAGCTAACACTGGTATGTATTAAAACATCAAATAAACAACTCATCAATAAGTGCACAGTATCAGTACAAAGTAATAAACACGTATGCCTTAAGGACAGAACAATACATAATATACAGTAAATTACAGAGAACACAAAGTCAAAATCGCAGCGGTAATATATAATATATAATATAATAATACGATAAGGGTATAACTCATCTCAAATGTTATCTTTTTCAACGTATGACGATGAATAATCGATATATAACCCAATACCTAATAATATAATGAATCAATGTCTCACACTTGTCATATAACAATCCTAATATAAGGCTCCCCTAATTTAAATAAAATAAATGCTAGCCACGTCATCCCCATACCTGAAATGTCTTGGACTGATCCAAGTATTACATAAATAACACACAGTTGAGACTATGTCTAATCAAGAATATATGATATGGGTAATACAGTGTTACATGAAATAATAATATGTTAACTCTAACATAGGTAATCAAATCATCAGACGACATGTCAAAGAATGCATATAAATATAGTAATGCATGCCAAGAATATATGTATAATGCCATAAATAATCAAGGCATCACATTACCCAATTCACTAAAATTCATATGAAACAATCAACATTGATATCAAAAGATGTCATCACCTATATAGAAACACATCAAATCAGAATTCACGAAACCACATTAATGGGTGAATCATACTTATCCAAAAATCATCATCAAGAAATATCAATAAATGAGATATCACCAAGTATAATCAGGCTAGCACATAGCATTGCCCAAATATATCTCTCAATCTTGATAAAACATCATCATCAATACATACATACATACATATATACATACATACATACATACATACATACATACATACATACATACATACATACATATACATACATACATATATAAAGGATAGGATAGACTACCTATAAATATACTAAGAATCCACTATACTCTGGACATGTATCACATGTATAATCTCATCTCCTCATATAGAAACTATTAGATATATCACGACTGGTAATGACTGTATAACAGACACGAAGTTTGAAGTAGTCATATATATAATGCTATATGGGTCATCAAACCTATAACTATGTTCAAGTGAGGTTTATCAATAGTGTATGCCAATCTACTACTCTGTTAGTACCAAAAGAGAGACTGATAGCACTAAGCAAGCTTCAGAGACACTAAGTCTCTACAGTCTTAGTAACCTCTACAGTCATCATGACATGTATCCACCAATGTGAGGACTCATAAGAGACTACACTACACTCGCCCATATAGGTAACAGACTGCTGGCCTAGGTGATACAGGGGCTAACGCGTGCATAAAGTAAGCGCTAAACTATATAAATATAATGTGTCCCTTATCTAGGGCACGACCCTACGATCAGGCCACTAGGGTGGATTCTAGCCATCTGTTTCTCTCCAACAAATATAATAGGAGTACACCATAATAGTTGTATATAGAACTAAACTATATAGACACGAAGCCTAGCTCATCGTTTGGCACAAAGCCATACTCACTGAATATAGGCATAGAGCCACATATCACTACATGTATTACCTTACACTATCCACTCTACTCCCGTCATGTGAGTGCCATCTATTTACAATGAACAACCGAATAAATATTACAATAGCATCCCATACCACCACATGATACTTAAACGTTTATTCACTGCTTATAAACTACGCTCAAACTCCATTTATTCTATATAACAAGTCCAAAGAATAATTGGAGAAATATTACTGAAAGTCTCATGCCAGACGGTACCATAACTCTGTTTGTTCTAATTTCTAGTCATACTAAATTATAACACAAAATCATATCAAAGATGCCATCACCATATCATCTTAAAACATCAATCAAATCAATATTAATGGTGAATCACTCATATCATCCAAACATATCATGAAATACGGAATTAGAAAAACAAAATGAAATCGCTTTAATCATGTATTTTAAGAATTTCCATGTTTAGTATATTGATATGTGTGCGTGTATGATACATTAAAATATTCTGAAATTAATTAGAGATTACTTCATATTTCCAGAAATTATATGTATATATATATATATATATATATCATTTAAATAATCCCTTAGAAAATCAAAATAAATTCATTCTCAATAAAATTAATTATTATTATTATTCAAGTACAATAAAACATAATACCAGGTTTGAAGAAAATATATTACATAAACTTGCACATTAATTATCAAACGATAGATCATCTATGGTAAATTAAACTTAAAAAGTTAAAGGAAACATAAACATAAAATGTCCTTTGTAGAATAAAATTAATAATTTAAATAAATTAAAGTTTTTAAATACACATCTTCTTTAATTTATTATTTATATAATAACTTTTATTTAAACTTCATAAGATTCTTTTGAAAATACTTAGTATTTAATTATTTTATATCTCTCATTTTCTAGAATATACTTAACTTTTGTATGATTTTAAAAATAAAATATCTAGTTTATTCTTTAATTAATCAATGGCTTTTAATACATAAATATTACATTTATAAATTCTCAAATAACCTTCTTAAAACATATATTCGCTCTTTTACTTTTATTTAACTTTAATTATATCTTAAATATTATATTTATATCATTTTGTTTATTTTTATTTTTAATTTTTATTTTAATTATATATATATATATATATATTTCTCATACTTTTATATAAAATTTCTTACACGTGAATTTTACTTTGAAATATCTCGAATATTAATCAAATTATATTTCTTATTTTACAAATATATATATTTCAAACCCATTTCAAACTAACTCCTATTCTAATATTCACAATTTTAATAATATACACAACTAAGATCATTCATAAGTCAATCCAGGTACTCGATATAGAAGGGATTCAATGATTTCAACATAGATATGTTTTAAAGTGTGAAAATTTTAAATTTTGTTGTTATTATTTTCTTTCAACTCATGAACCATGATCATATTTTAGTTCATATACACTTTTCTTTTTCTTTTTTTTTCTTTTGCAAATTTAAAGTATATATCTAAACTTAGATTAAGAATCAAAAGAATTTAATTGGATTTTAGAGTACTACTTTATCTTATAAAAATCAATTGCAAACTGTTATTTTTTTAAATTCTAGATTATGAACCAAAGGGAGACGACATGCAATTTTATAATTTCATGATATGGTTGAAATATATAAGCTTGTGCATCAAAAGTTTGCGTTTGTTAATTTTGATCTAAATGTATCTTTACCAGAAAAACAGTGTTGATTTTTAGTTCGGTAGCAAGCAAGCAATTTGTGTTTACTTATTCAATAACTAAAAATTTGATATTAGATTCTATAATTAATTGTTGCATTCCAAATTTATCTTATAGCTACCAAATGAGATAATTTGAGATTGAACAAAAGTAATTAATGTTCCGTGATAAACATATTGTAAAAATATCCACATATGTCGGTAATATTGTTGTAATCACACATGGAATACTACTACTGAAACCTCATTTGAAAAATAAATGAAGACTTATCCAAGTATGCATTTTAAATTTTACTTTTTTGACAAGAACGAAGAGATAAAAAATAATATTAATTTAGGATTAAATATAGTGAGCTCATCAAAATAACTTATAGAGATATCAATCATTGATAGGGAAAGAAGATTGATGTTTTAGCATACTTAAATGTCGTTTAACAAAACCCACATAAAGCCAAATTTTCAACATACTATATGCGTATAGGTTAAATATATGGAACCTAGTATTCACAACTGAAATCCAAATTCGATTTAAACTTCAATTTTCACTTGAATTTGGTTTTGAAAACTATAATGTTTTTTCCCCCAACATTGTTGCATGTATCATGGAGTTTCACCTTTAAAACCTACACAAAGCAATATTCACATACTATTCACACACGCAAAACCTTAAGTGCACATACAACTTGGCAAAACAAATTCTTTCCCCAACATTCTATTGATCAAAATCTTTTTGGTCAAAATCAAATATTACTAAAAATATAATTTTTCAAAACATTATTTTATTTTGTCTTCAAAATATAAATTACTTTCTAAAATAGTAGTTCTTCTTTTACCAACATATGGTATCGAAATGCCTCGTTCCAGTATTTAGGAATCCCAATCGATAATGTTGGCCAGACCCATCGATAAGAAGTCTTAACTCGCTCAATGGACAAGTTAACACAACTTCGTTCAAAAAATATCTTTATATTTTACTTTCACAAATTATTTAATATACTTATTCAATAAATCTTTTACCAATTTATTTTTTCAAATTCTCTTTTAATACTGTACTTTATAATATATATACCTTTCAAAAGATTGCTTCTTATACTTGACTTCCAAAATAATATAATAATATTAAACTATATATATATATAATCTTTGCTTTTATCAATCCTTTAATAATTTCAAACCAATTTCAAACTGTCTTTAAACACACACAAATTTCAAAAAGTAAATTCAATATTAGCAAATTCTAATTGTCAAACAACCATAAGAAACTAAAATAGATATACTCAGCAAAAACTAATAATTTTTTTTACTTTTCGCACTCTAATAAAAATCAAATCAAAAATCAACTACAATAACAAACCAAACACTACAATGTAATATTAAACCATCGAAAATTATAAATACAAATGCTACTAGTTGGACTAACTTCTTTCATCCTTGCTACTCCACCATTTCAGATTTCATACTTGAAGGAAGTGAAATTAATTATGTATTTACATACATGTATTTGTAAAGCCAAAAATAAGTCCCCTAATGATTATGCCGGTAATCATCCTTTACACACACACATACACGTCACACGAACACACACATATATATTATCTCTTATTTTAAAAAATTACCCAACAAGCCCAAGGGTTAGGGACATTAAGTCTCATCTAAGGTCACTGCTCGTGTCTTTAATACACGATGTATTGTTCCAAACCTTACTCTAATACCAAAAATGTAAACACCCCTCCTCTATACCCATACTATCCAAGAGTATTGCAGAGTAATACTATCATATAATACCGAGAATGTGGCTACATAGGGTGCATACATGAATATTCCCTCGAGCTAATAGTGGTACATATTAAAACATCAAATAAACAACTCATCAATACGTACACGGTATTAGTACAAGGTAATAAACACGTATGCCTTAAGGATAGAACAATACATAATATACAGTAAATTACAAAGAACACAGAGTCAAAATCACAGTGGTAATATATAATTCAATAATACGATAAGGGTATAACTCATCTCAAATGTCATTTTTTCAATGTATGGTGATGAATAACCAATATACAACCCAATATATAATAATATAATGAATCAATGTCTCACACATGTCATATAACAATCCTAATACAAGACTCCTGTAAGCCTAATAAAATAAATGTTGGCCATGTCATCCTGTACCTGAAATTTCTCGGACTGACCCGAGTATTACATAAATAACAAACGGGTCAGACCATGTCTAATCAAGAATCTATAATATGGGTAATATAGTGTAACATGAAATAATAATGTGATTACTCAAACATAGGTAATCAAATAATCAGATGACATGTCAAAGAATGCATACAAATATAGTAATGTATGCCTTGAATACATGAATAATGCCCTAAATAATCATCAAGGCATCACATCACCCAATTAACTCAAATTCATATGAAATAATCATCATTGATATCAAAACATGTCATCGCCCATGTGGAAACGGATCAAATCAGAAATCACAGAACCAACACAAATAGATGAATCATACTTATCCAAAAATCATCATCAAATGCAGTAATATCAATAAATGAGATATCACCAAGTAAATCGGGCTAGCACATAACATTGCCCAAATATATCTCTGAACCTCGGTAAAACATGATCATCAGTACATACATATATATACATACATACATATATGTACATATATACATACATACATATATAAAAGATAGGACAGGTGATGCAGCGCAACCTTTATTTGGCCAAGGTATAAGTCGTCTACGACTTAAGAGCAATGTTATGAGTCGTCCACGACTCATAGAGACAGGCATGAGTCGTCTACGACTTATGGAGGCGGTAATGAGTCATCCACGACTCATCTGGAAAACCAAAGGGGAAGGCATAAGTCGTCTACGACTTATGAAGCCATGTGAGGGGAAGCGGCGAGCTAACGAATTGACATTGAGTCGTCTACGACCTACCAGTTCAGATGGGAGGAAGTTACGACTTAAGGAGAGCATGAGTCGTTCGGTGTTGATGAGTCGTATACGAGTTAACGGTGCAGCTATAAGTCGTCCACGACTCAATTGGATGGAAGATATATGTCGTCTCCGACTTAAGGAAACAGGTATGAGTCGTCCACGACTCAACGAAGATGAGGAGGTAAGTCAACCACGAGTTATGGAAGAGGCTGCTATAAGTCGTCCACGACTTAAGAGAAGGGATGAGTCGCTGCCGAGTTCATCTGAGCCGTTGTTTCTTAAGTCGCTACTGGAGTATAAGTCGTATGGCGTCTGTTTGTAAATATGTTGAGTCGAATGGAGTTGATAAGTCGGCAACGACTTAAAGATGTATTTTTCTATGTTGTATTTTCTGTTTGCTAAGTCGCTAGGCTTTCTTGTAATAAGTCGTGAGTCGTATGCTTTGTAAATAAGGAGTGTTGATTTGTTAAGTCGTTAAGTCGTGTACCTGGTTGTGACATTTGTATTGTAAGCTGATAAGTCGTATACGACTTATGATGAGTCGTAGGTCATAGATGATGAGTCGGAAACGACTTATGACTTAGGAAATTTTCTGGATTTGTGTTGTAGCCTATAAATAGGCAAGTGGTGTCATTTGTAAAGGTTGTTGAATATTGAATAAAATTCTCTTTTGTTAGCTTTGTGCTTTCAATTTCAATTGGTAGTCGAGTGTATCTCCTATCTCCACTTACGTCATTCGAGTGCGCTCGAATCATCGTTTGCTGAAGCCGATTCACGGAATCTTGTGCGCAAGATCAACGTTGAAGAATCGTAGATCTCTTTCCCGGTATCTTCGGATCAACGAGTCAGAGATAGCTAGAGTTCGGTATCTTCGGATCAACGAGTTCGAGCATTTCAGTATCCATCAATCCACAGATTGCTACTTTCATCGATTGAAGATCGTCTAGAATTATCCGCTGCGTCAGTTTTGGATTTGTGATTTGGAGAAGTCGTGTTCATCGTGTTCATCGAGATTTGCAACAAAGTGGAAGATTTCGATCCGTTTCATTTTGGATCAAAGTTCGAAAAGTGTTTGAATTTGAAGTGTTTGAGAATTGTGAAGTATTCAATCATGCCACCAAGAAGAGCTAATCGCCACCAAAACGTAGAAGCTTTGTATCGAAGAGAAGAAGCTGATGAGATGGAGCAAAGAATCAATGAGAATTTTAGTGAGAAGCTTAATGAAGGAATTGGCCGGTTAGAGAGGCTTATGACGGAGATGAATCAAAATCGGAGAAGGGTTTCACCAGAATCTAACCATGGGGGTAGTAGAGTCTCGCCACATTCCAATCGAGACAGAAGTGTTGAAAATGATCAAGGGCGTGGGAGGAACGTGAATGATCGTGAACGGAGGAATGTCGATAGAAGGGATGAAGGTGGAAGGCGTAATGGTAGTAGGGATGTTGGTGGTCAGAATCGACATCGTTATGCATCTGATTTTTACGAGGAGTATGATGGTGGTAGTATTCAAGGAAGAGGTCAAGGAAGAAATTACTCTGAGTATGATCACAAGTGGGAGTCGGGGATGAAGACTGAAATTCCTGAATTCAAAGGTGGTATGCAAGCAGAGGAATTTCTAGATTGGGTGGCTAATGTTGAGGAGATTTTTGACTTCAAAGGAGTTCCAGAACATCGTAGAGTGAAGTTGGTTGCTACGAGGCTGAGGGGTAGAGCTTTGGCATGGTGGCAGCATACCAAACTTACACGTGATCGGATGGGAAAGTCAAAAGTTGAATCTTGGGAGAAGATGAAGAAATTGATGAAAGCAACGTTCTTACCATACAATTATCAATCTTTGATGTATCAACGTTTGCAGAACTTGAGGCAGGGCACAAAGACAGTTAATGACTATGCTGATGAATTCTATCAACTTATTGCCAGGAATGATATTATGGAAACAGAAGAGCAGCTGACATCTAGATTCATTGGGGGATTGAGAATGCAGATCCAGGATATGGTTAATATGTTCGATCCAAGATCTGTGGCAGAAGCACATCAGAAAGCGTTGGCTTGGGAAAAACAAGGGAGACGAGGAAGTGGTGTGTTTACTAATTCTAACAATCAAGCGAAGGGTGTTGGTGGAAGTTCTAATGTTTCTAAACCTATCAGTAGACCAGTGGTGAAGGAGGCTGAGAAGGCAAGGGTTAACAATGGTTTCAAATGTTACAATTGTCAGGAATTGGGTCATAAAAGCAGTGAGTGCCCAAAGCCAAAGAAAAGAACCATGATAGCTGAGGTTGAGGATGAGGATGAAGAAGCTGAATGCTCTAATTCTTTACCAGTTGAGGATGAAGACTTACTGTCAGGAGATGACGGGTACGCATTGATGATGAGGAGGAGTTGTTTAACACCGAAGCAAGAGGAGGAAAGTAGTTGGTTGAGGAACAATATCTTTCAATCTACATGCACTATTCTGGGAAGAGTTTGTAAATTTGTTATTGATGCTGGGAGTTGTGATAATATTATCTCTACTGAAGCAGTGAAGAAGTTGGAATTGAAAACCGAGAAACATCCTAAACCGTACAAGTTAGCTTGGTTAAGGAAGGGTGGTGAAGTGAAAGTTGGACGTAGAGCTTGTGTGAAGTTTTCAATTGGGAAGAAATACAAAGATGAAATCTGGTGTGATGTCGTAGATATGGACGTTTGTCATTTGTTGCTGGGGAGACCGTGGCAGTATGATCGAGCTGTGCAGCATGACGGACGGACCAACAGTTACAGTTTCATGTTTGAAGGCACAAAGATTACTCTAGTTCCAAAGAAGCGACAGCAGGAGGAAAACAAACTGGAGGAGATTGAAGAGCTCAAAACTTTGTTATCTTTGAAGGAGTTTGTGAAGGAAGTAGAGGAGGAACCTGAAGTGTTTTTGTTGATTGGACGGGAGAGTCGGGAAGTGGTTGAAATTCCAGAAGAAGTTAAACCAGTTTTGAAAGAATTTGACGATGTATTTCCAGAGGAGTTACCAACGGAGTTGCCACCGTTGAGGGATATACAACATCAGATAGATCTTGTTCCAGGTGCTGTATTGCCACACAGGCCACATTATCGAATGAGTCCGAAGGAACATGAAGAATTGCGAAGGTAGGTAGAGGAATTGCTTGAGCAGGGACGTGTGCAGGAGAATCTGAGTCCTTGTGCTGTACCAGCTTTATTGGTACCCAAAAAGGATGGAACGTGGAGGATGTGCACTGACAGTCGAGCATTGAATAAGATTACCGTGAGATATAGATTTCCAATGCCGAGGTTGGATGACTTGTTGGATCAGATAAGCGGAGCTACTATCTTTTCTAAGATTGACTTGAAGAGCGGTTATCATCAGATTCGCATTAGACCAGGGGATGAATGGAAGACAGCATTCAAGACGAGGGAAGGATTGTATGAATGGCTGGTAATGCCGTTTGGTCTATCGAATGCACCGAGTACTTTCATGAGGGTGATGAATCAAATTTTTAGACCATTCATTGGGAAATTTGTGGTGGTATATTTCGATGATATTCTGATATATAGTGGAAGTCCAGAGGAACATTTGAATCATCTGAGGGAAGTGCTGATGGTACTACGACAAGAACAGTTTTATGCTGCAACGAAGAAATGCGTGTTCATGACGCATAGTGTTTTATTTCTGGGGTATGTTGTTTCAGAGAAAGGAATACAGGTTGACCAAAGTAAAGTTGAGGCAATCAGAAATTGGCCGCAGCCCAAGACGATAACGGAAGTTCGTAGTTTTCATGGGTTGGCTTCATTTTATCGAAGGTTTATTCCACACTTTAGTAGTATGATGGCGCCTGTTACAGATTGCATGAAAGGCAAACAGTTTGCATGGACGGAGGAAGCCGGGGTTGCTTTTGAACGAATCAAAGATCTTTTGACTTCTGCACCAATTCTAGTGCTACCTGATTTTCAGTTGGTGTTTGAACTACATACTGATGCATCCAAGGTTGGGATTGGAGGGGTGTTGAGTCAGAAGGGGCGTCCTATTGCATATTTTAGTGAGAAGTTGTCAGGAGCAAAGATGCGATACAGTACATATGATGTGGAGTTTTATGCTGTTGTACAATCTATCAAACACTGGAGACACTATCTATTTCAGAAGGAGTTTGTTCTGTGTACTGATCATGAAGCATTGAAGCATTTGCAAGGGCAAGATAAGATTTCAGCGAGACATGCATCATGGATTGCATATCTACAGCAGTTTACTTTTGTTGTTAAACACAAATCAGGGGTGACGAATCGTGTGGCTGATGCTTTGTGCAGGAGGAGTCATTTGTTGACGACAATGAAAGTTGAAGTGACAGGGTTCGAAATATTGCCAGAATTATTCACTAATGATCCTTACTTTGCAAAATTTGTTGATAAAGTCAAAGAGGGAGAGACGGATGATTTCGTGATGGTAGATGGTTTTCTGTTCAAAGGGAATCGATTGTGCATACCAGAGGGTAGTCTGAGAATGAAGATTATCAAGGAGTTACACAACGAGGGACATGTTGGGAGAGACCGTACTTTACAGTTGATTTCACAGTCCTACTTTTGGCCATCGATGAGGAAAGAAGTGGAGAGGTTTGTTGAGCGTTGTCATATTTGTCAGGTTTCGAAAGGAACTGCGACTAATGCTGGCTTATATATGCCGTTACCTGTACCAACTAAACCATGGGTTGATGTGAGTATGGACTTTGTGTTGGGGTTGCCGAGAACGCAGCGTGGTAATGATTCCATTTATGTGGTGGTTGATCGATTTTCGAAAATGGCACATTTTATTGCTTGTAAGAAGACGGCGGATGCTGTTCATGTTGCTCAGTTGTTTTTCAGAGAGATCTATCGACTTCATGGATTGCCAGAATCGATTGTGTCGGACAGGGATACTCGTTTTCTGAGTCATTTCTGGCTAAGTTTGTGGAAAATGGTGGGAACGAAGCTGAAATTTAGTAGTGCTTATCATCCACAAACGGATGGACAGACTGAGGTGGTCAACAGATCATTGGGAAACTTGTTGAGGTGTCTTGTTCAAGATAATCTGAAGAGTTGGGATGTGAAGTTATGCCAAGCAGAATTTGCTCATAATCATGCTATGAATCGAAGTACTAGGTTCAGTCCATTTCAGATAGTATATTCGAGCTTACCGAAGGGACCGTTGGACTTAACGGTAGTGCCCCAATCAAAGGGGACAATTAAGAAAGCTGCTGATTTTGTTGAAGGGCTGACGGAGAGTCATAAAATCGTTCAAGAACGATTGGAGAAAGCAAATGAGAAATATAAACGAGCTGCAGATTTGAAACGAAGAAATGTAGAATTTCATGAAGGTGATATGGTTTATGCGGTATTAACAAAAGATCGTTTTCCAGTGGGCACATACAACAAGTTGAAAGCCAGGAAAATTGGTCCGGTGGAAGTTGTGAAACGAATCAATGAAAATGCTTATAAACTGAAGCTGCCAGATGATGTGTATACATCTGACGTATTCAATGTTAAACATCTTGTACCATATCATGGGGATGAATTTGTTGGGGATGAAGAGTGTGCAAATTCGAGGTCGAATTTCTCTCAACCTGGGGAGGATGATGCAGCGCAACCTTTATTTGGCCAAGGTATAAGTCGTCTACGACTTAAGAGCAATGTTATGAGTCGTCCACGACTCATAGAGACAGGCATGAGTCGTCTACGACTTATGGAGGCGGTAATGAGTCGTCCACGACTCATCTGGAAAACCAAAGGGGAAGGCATAAGTCGTCTACGACTTATGAAGCCATGTGAGGGGAAGCGGCGAGCTAACGAATTGACATTGAGTCGTCTACGACCTACCAGTTCAGATGGGAGGAAGTTACGACTTAAGGAGAGCATGAGTCGTTCGGTGTTGATGAGTCGTATACGAGTTAACGGTGCAGCTATAAGTCGTCCACGACTCAATTGGATGGAAGATATATGTCGTCTCCGACTTAAGGAAACAGGTATGAGTCGTCCATGACTCAACGAAGATGAGGAGGTAAGTCAACCACGAGTTATGGAAGAGGCTGCTATAAGTCGTCCACGACTTAAGAGAAGGGATGAGTCACTGCCGAGTTCATCTGAGCCGTTGTTTCTTAAGTCGCTACTGGAGTATAAGTCGTATGGCGTCTGTTTGTAAATATGTTGAGTCGAATGGAGTTGATAAGTCGGCAACGACTTAAAGATGTATTTTTCTATGTTGTATTTTCTGTTTGCTAAGTCGCTAGGCTTTCTTGTAATAAGTCGTGAGTCGTATGCTTTGTAAATAAGGAGTGTTGATTTGTTAAGTCGTTAAGTCGTGTACCTGGTTGTGACATTTGTATTGTAAGCTGATAAGTCGTATACGACTTATGATGAGTCGTAGGTCATAGATGATGAGTCGGAAACGACTTATGACTTAGGAAATTTTCTGGATTTGTGTTGTAGCCTATAAATAGGCAAGTGGTGTCATTTGTAAAGGTTGTTGAATATTGAATAAAATTCTCTTTTGTTAGCTTTGTGCTTTCAATTTCAATTGGTAGTCGAGTGTATCTCCTATCTCCACTTACGTCATTCGAGTGCGCTCAAATCATCGTTTGCTGAAGCCGATTCACGGAATCTTGTGCGCAAGATCAACGTTGAAGAATCGTAGATCTCTTTCCCGGTATCTTCGGATCAACGAGTCAGAGATAGCTAGAGTTCGGTATCTTCGGATCAACGAGTTCGAGCATTTCAGTATCCATCAATCCACAGATTGCTACTTTCATCGATTGAAGATCGTCTAGAATTATCTGCTGCATCAACAGGCTACCTATCAATATACTAAGAATCCACTATACTCTGGACATGTATCACAGGTATAATCTCATCTCCTCATATAGAAACAATTAGGATATACCGTGACAGGGAATGAGTGTATGATAGACATGAAGTCTCAAGTGGATTCATATATATAACGCTATATGGGTCATCAAACCCATAACTATTCAAGTAAGGTGTATCAACAGTACATGCCTCTATTACTCCATTAGTACCAAAAGGGAGACTGATAGCACTAAGCAAGCTCGAGAGACACCAAATCTCTACAGTCTTAGTTACCTCTACAGTCATCGTGACACGTATCCACTGATGTGCTCATTAATGCTAGGACTCATACGTCACAACACTACACTCGCCCCTATAGGTAATATGTTGCTGGCTTAGGTAAAACAGGGACTGACGCACGTATAGAGTAAGCACTAAGCTATATAAATATGTTGTGTCATAGATCTAGGGCACGACCCCACGATTAGGCCGCTATGGTGGATTTAGCCATCTAGTCCTTTCCAACAAATATAGTAGGAGTACATCATAATAGTGACGTATAAAATAATACATATAGACACGAGTCTAGCTCATTGTTAGGCACAAAACCAAAATCATTGAATATAGACACAAAGCTATATATCACTACGTGTATCACCTCACACTATCCACTCTATTCCTGTCACGTGAGTGTCATCTACTTACAATGAATAACCGAATAAATATCACAACAGCTTCCCATACCACTATGTGGTACTTAAATGTTTATTCACTTCTTATAAACCACACTCAAACTTCAAATATTCTATATAACGGTTCGAAAGGAAAACTGAAGAATTATTATCGAAAGTCTCATACCAGACGGTATTATAACTCTATTTATTCTAATTTCTCATCACACAGAATTATAACACAAAATCATATCAAAGATGTCATCACCGTATCATCTTAAATTATTAATCAAATCAATATCAATCGTGAATCACTCGTATCATCCAAACACATCACGAAATGGGAAATTAGAAAAACAAAATGAAATCACTTTAATCATGTATTTTAAGAATTTCCATATTTAGTATATGGATAAAATTTTAATTTAGGCCAATTTTACAAAGTACTTGCAATTTAGGCTAGTTTATAAACTAATTACAAAAATAGGCCAGTTTTGGCAACATCAACGGCCACGTGTACTGGCGGCATTTCAAATGCCGCCAGTACACATTTTTTAAATCAAAACTTAGATAGCAGCATTTGAGATGCCACCTGGCATTTCAAATGGCGCCCAATTGTGTACCTGCTTTTTTAGCCAGCCTCCCTCTTTCATTTCTCAATCTACCTTCTTTCCACAACCGAACCCAAAACCCCTAAAATCAATATTTTCACTCAAAAACTCATTAAAGCAGGCTAGAAATTGAAGAATGGCTTCCTCATCCTCTCAAGTCCCTCCTATAGGTTTGTATTCTTCCTTTTTTATCTCAAATTTAAATATTTTGATTTTAGGATATAGACAAAAACAAGTTCTTTAGGTATAAATCTTTGTTTCTAGACTACAATGAAATAGTTTGTGCGCGTAAAATGTTTGTTCGATTGGTTCTTGATTGTATATAAGGATTGTTTAGGTTATAAATTTGATTTGGTTTTGTTATTGTGGTAGAATATGAAGATATGGAACCCAGACCGGTTGATGATAGCATTCTTTACTTACAACCTCAACACTACACAAGCAATAACGATCTGATGGAGGTACATTTTGATATATTTTTTCTTGCATTTTGGCAATATGTTAATAAATGCCACAATATCTTGCATTTTGTTTTAATTTTTGACAGGCGGTTGAGTCGGACGAATTCATTGACCATTCTTCGACCTTAAAGCTTGTCACGTCATCGCATCCTGGTGTGTTGGAACTTTTAGATAGGGCTAGATTTGGTGTTATTCATAAGTTGGGATACACACAGCTTGATCGTAATCTTCTGACAGCTTTGATCGATAGATGGAGACTTGAGACGTCTACATTTCATCTCAGAGTTGGTGAGATTACCATCACATTAAAAGATGTAGCTATGTTGCTTGGATTGCCGATTAACGGGGAACCCACTCTAAAACCGAATTTCCCAAGTAATTATATGGATTTGTGTGAGTCCTTGCTTGGCATGTCTCCTCCAAAAGACGTAAGATGGAGGAATGAGTTAATAGTAGCCACATGGTTTACGGAGCAGTTGGCCGATGATTTTCCCCACTGTGCCTTTTGAGTGCAGATCAAGCAGCACGCCTACGCTATTATTTTGCATATCATCACTCAATATCTTTTTTGCGATCGATCGAAGACTCGAGTGGCCCTTCAGTGGCTCCGTTGTTAGAAGACTTTGATTCTTGTCGACAGTATTAATGAGGCAGTGCGGTGCTAGCTTTCACTTATGTAGAGCTTACTAGAGTGACGTTGGTACAACAACGGCCTGCCGGTGGTTGTATGACTCTAGTTCAAGTATGGTCATAGTTATTCAATAATTCATATTTGTACATGTCGTAAACATTAATGAAATACAACTTATACTCTTGCAGCTATGGTCTTGGATGTATCTTCCGGTCGGTCGTATGACTATGAAGAAACCTATAATCGACAATTCAAAACCATATGGATCGAGGCAAAATATTGTTGGTTGTACAGTTGTATCAACTTATACACTTTGAACAGTTTATATAAATTTTTGCTATTTTAGGTGGATTGGACCGAAGAATACCAAATTGGCTCCCAGACTTAATTTAGCATTCGATCGGAACGAGTTTGATGTCTTGGACTATAACGCAGTTACATGGACTCCATACACTAAGGCAGAGCTTGATGCGCTTCCGGCTTTGTGCACTAAGGCTAGGCAGTTATGGGCTAGACTGATGATATTGTGCTTTGGCGATCTTGCATACCATCTCCCAGATAGAGTGATGAGGCAGTTTGGTCTTCGCCAACACTTACCATATCTTGCTCCATATTATACTCTTCCATATGGTGAAGATGAGTTTGAAATGATGATAGAGTTATGGAATAACTGCTTCTTAGCTACTGAAGATGAGTATGAGATCACGCTGACCGATGAAGAGTACAATAGTTGGTATTGGAATATCACTTAGCATTATGTGTTTAGAAGATGAGAGGAAGTGCCTGAACAAGATGTTGCTCCTTACACTCCAAGTGCTCCGCTTGAACGGAATGTGGTATGTATTCAAATTTACAATTTTTAAGGTAGTTGTAAAATCAATAATGGTATATGTTATATGCAAGCAGATGGTATGTATCGTATGTTGGACATAGTCGATGAGCTTGTAGAGAAGGATCCTGAAAAAAGTAAGGAGAAATGCTTCTCGCTCAAACAAATTCTACGATCATGTTTGTCAAAGAACACGATGTCAAGACCAATCCCGCCTCCGCCTCTCCCTCCTCCTGCAGTGCCACCACTTATTGAGGACATTGCATCTGCCGCGCCATTTGAGGACATTTCATCTGCCCCACCGGCCTCCGAACCTAAGAGAAAGTATCAAAGACGAAAGGTATGTGCGAAAGCTCCGGGGAAATAACTTCCCAACATACGCATCCGGTTGGGCCGTCTCAACCCCCTATGGAAGGAATTCAAGGTGAGGGCAATGAAGAAGTTTCGCTTGTAGAGGAGGAATTCATGCTGAAGCCAAGAAAATCAAAAAAGAAAACTCCTCGCGAACTAAAAAATTTGAGATGGTAGTGTAGTTTGGAATGTCTTTAGTATTGATTGTAGTGTTTTTATGCTTGTAATGGAGATTGGGTTGAATACTACTTTCGATTATAGTATTTTTTTTCGTTGTACTGTAGTTCGTAGTGAATATAGTTGTGATTCTTATGTCATTGTGTACTGTGTAATTGTGTAGCATGTATAATGGGGCTACTGCTACAATGCAGTGTGTAACTAGCAGAGTGACATTTGAAATGCCGCCTTTGTGCAGCATTTTAAATGCCACTGAATGTAGTAATTACCATAGCGGCATTTCCAATGCCGCCACCATAGCGTCATTTTAAATGCCGCCGTATGTGTATTTATCAGAGCGGGATTTGAAATGCCATCCATGAGCGGCATTTCAAATGCCTCCACCACATTTTATCTGTATTAATAGAGCATGTTTATTTCATGTAGCCAAATAATACATCTTCCCAAATACAATCAAACTCAAATGTTGAAATTTGATATCATAAACATTTATCATCTAATATATTCGATTACAATCGATCTAAAAATACAACCAAACTCAAATGAAAACATTACATTGCCGAAGTGCGATGATTTTTCTTATGACTTACAACACCACGTTTGCTACACCTGTTTCCTTTAAGAGTCTGCATCTCGTCCACCGTACCTTTAATTCTAGTAGAACGTGGACGTCCTAGTTGCCTTTTAGCTATAAGAGGTAGGACCAACTGATTATCGCTTAAACTCCAATAGTGTTTATCATGGACGGGATAAAACTCGGGGGTGTAAGCGGCCAAGTATTTCTCAGCTGAATACCATATTGAAGCGAAGTCATGATGGGCTCTATTAGCTCCATTGGAAACTGTTGAGCAAGCGGCCATAACATGTGTACAAGGTAAGTGCTCTAATAGTGGTACGTTACACGTACATAAGCAAGTGTTACCGTTGATCATTACTTTGAATTCATCATCGAAATAGTGCATAACTTGCCATTCAACTTGGCTAAAGTGAATTATTCTTGTACGCCTTGCTTCATTAGCTCTATCGGCAATCTTTGCTTCCTACTTCGGAGTAAGATGGGTTGTAAGTTATCTTGCTGCTTCTCTTCTTGGAAAAAAACAATCAACCGATCTAAAAAAGGTGCGTGCAACCAAAGCTTTAATAGGTAATGACTGAGCTCCTTTAAGTACACCGTTGAAACTTTCTACGGAGTTATTGGTCATGACATGAAATCGACCGCTATCATCTTTACACAATACCCAATTTCCCTCTTTCCCTCCAAAACTCCTTTCTATCCAGTTGTGTGCCCTACTGCTTGTAGTTTTGATTTCTTCTCGGATCTTGTTGTACTCGGCTTCCTCTACAGCACATGCTGCAGCATAAAAAAGGCCCGTCAGTCGTTTTTCTCTAAATCCTACAACTTGAAAATTGGCCTTCAAATGTCTAGCACAAAAGTGGTGTTTATGAGGCAAACCCCACCGCGTTTGCAATTCTGTCAGTATTTTTTCATTCGATTAGAAATGAAGGTAATTCGTCGATTGTTAACATTATGAATGACCCGCCGCATGCAAGCAAAAAACGACCCCCAACTATCACTAGATTCTGACTCTATAATTGCATAGGCTAAAGGGTATAGATGGTCATCAGCATCAACAGCAGTGGCTACAAGTAATGTCCCTTTGTATTTCTCATACAAATGCGTGCCATCAATACATAACAACGGACGACAATGAACAAAACCTTCAAGGTCCAAAGGCCCAAAAAGCTCTATTAAAACTCCATATGCATCCTAGTAACATGTCCAATGCTTCCCGGGTTCGTTCTAGAAATTTCAGCAAAATATTGTCTTAGAGTGGTATATGATTCTGCCCAATCACCATAAATCCTTTCCACCGCCTTATTTAAAGCTCTCCAAACCTTCATATAACTAATTTTCACGAACAATTGTTCTTCCATTAATACTTGCACCATACCGGCTGTTATATTCAGATCGGCTTTCACGAAAGGTAAGATCTTTGATACTAGAAAATTAGAAGGCGCGTACTTATGAGTGGAGTTCACTGTTGGGTTAACATATTTGTGATCGCTCGAATATTTCCTTATAATCCACCAATTCTGCTTGGATTTTTTTTAAATAATAGCATGAATTCTCCATGGATAGTTGGCATCTCTATTACAAACGGCAGTGTATTTGGTTTTATTTGATTTTATAGGTTTAAAAGACACGACATGTAGAATTGACCATTCGCTCAACTATTGTAACAATTTAGCTTTTGACTCGAAAATCATACCGACTTTAAAGCCACTCTGAACGATAACGGTTGAAAATAACTCATTGTTGAACTCAAGAATTGCAACAATTGACCTAGCCATTATTTGTGCATTACATAGATCATCATCCAACGGTACCTCCATTTCCAACTCATCACTGTCTTCGGGAATATTGTCTTCAACCGCAAAATCATAGTTTAAAGCATCATTGTTCACTTACATACTCCTGATCCACGACACGTTATTCCCTACCATATTCACTACATCCATACTATTTACAAGGGGATCGTCATGTACATCTTTACCTACAACCATGTCCATTTCAATATCAACATCTCCTTCGTTTGCGGTTACGTTCACATTCTCCACTTTGACATTAGATTGTGTCGCAATATCATGTGTGAGAAATCTGTAATTCACAAATAAGTTTTAATTTAAACACCGTATCAAAAATAATAGCTAACAAAGTTAAGATATTCTAAACAAATACCTCTAACCTATATCATATAACTCGGATGGAGTTGGATACATAGAAGGAGACATATGACAATATGATGGTCCGGCTCTACTTGGCGGTGTTGGTCGATAGGGAAGATAACTGCATTTAGAACGACAAAACTTTCAACTACTACATAACGTACATTGTAATACGACATAAAAATTATAAATAAATGTTTCACCTTCCAAGCAAATGTGTAAAGCTACCTTGACTTGGATATGGATAGTTATACTGAAACCTTGTTGATAACTCATGCACGACGGATATCCAAAAAGGAATTGTTGTTGACCGTAAATTTCTATCATAGGTTGATTACTAAAACTCGAAGGTGCAATTCTATGACTAATACTTACTGTCTCAACCATTCTACAACAGTCTTCAGTTACACTGTTAACTACTTGTGGTCTTACGGGTTCTTCAGCTTGTAACCGCATACTTTTCCCAACAAACAACTCTATTGATTTTGATGTCGCTGAAAACATTAGCTCCACATCGTCATCATTAACTATTTTAATGGCTTTCGATCCTGAATCCGTAGGTCAATTATAGACTAACTCTATGTCAAATTCATCAGATCTTATCTTAGTTGCTTTATAAATCAATTCTTTTAACTGCGCCAAATTACAACCTTTCAAAACTTTTGCTAGTTTACACGTCCCACCAACATATTTGCCACAAGTAAGTTCGTTAATAACCAGTTCACCATCAAAATAACAAATCGTTGGTACACACTTGGCAGCCATTCTACATTTCAATTAATCAACTTTTTTACTACTTCCAGAAATTACCAAACGACATATGATAATATAAACACAAAAAAATATTAGGGTTTACAAAATAACATGCAAAAATTGTTCTAGGTGTTGCTCCTAGATTATATCTACTTTTGATCAAGATTTAACTATTATTTATAGTCTAAAGTCCTTAGTTTAGGAACAAAGATGAGATTTGGGTATTTGGGATTTATAAGATTTGAGTAAGAAGAGGGCAGATTGAGAAATGAAAAAGGGCGGCATGCTAAAACATCAGGTGCACAACTGGGCGACATTTGAAATGCCGCATACAGGCGACATCTGAAATGCCTAAGCTTTGAAAAAAAAGTGTACTAGTGGCATTTCAAATGCCGCCAGCACACGTGGCCGTTGATGTGGCCAAAACTGGCCTATTTTTGTAATTAGTTTATAAACTGGCCTAAATTTACAATTACTTTGCAAAATTGGCCTAAATTAAAAATTTATCCTTAGTATATTGATATATATATAATACATTAAAATATTTTAAAATTAATTATAGATTACTTCATATTTCCAGGAATTATATATATATATATATTATATCATTTAAATAATCCCTTAAAAATCAAAATAAATTCATTCTTAATTAAATTAATAATGATTATTTTTCAAATATAATAAAACATAATACCGGGTTTAGAAGAAATACTATTACATAAACCTACACATTAATTATCAAACAATAGATCATCAATGACTCGAAAAGTTAAAGGAAATAGAAACATAAAATGTCCTTTGCAGATTGATTATTTGAATAAATTTTACGTTTTTAAATACACATCTTCTTTAATTTATTAATTATATAAAAACTTCCATTTAAACCGATTGATCATAAGATTCTCTTAAAAATACTTAGTATATTAATTATTTTATATCTCTCATTTTCTAAAATATATTTAACTTTTATATGATTTTTAAAATAAAATATCTAATTTACAATTAACTAATGATTTTTAATAAATAAATATTACATTTATAAAATCTCAAATAACCTTCTTAAAACATATATCTATTCAACTACTTTTATTTAAATTTAGTTGTATCTTTTTTTTAACAAGGCTAGCCGACTATATAGTTGGCCGTCCACTTTTATTAAAAGAAATTTTAAATAGGTGTTCTGCACATGCGCAAAACAATTATCAAACAATTAACACAAGAGTTTGACAATAAGCCAAAACTACTAAAAATTTAGACTAGTCACCTTCCGTAGAAGAGGATCCACTACCATCATCCCAAGAATCAGGCCCACTAACATGGAAGAACCCTGAGAACAAAAAACTAAGGAAGGAACCTAATCAACCGAATCAAAGCAATATAAATATTTCCAATCCCAACATGTATCTACCAAGAGAGTCCTATTCCTCTGGCCAAGTTCACCAATAGTGTAAAGAGATAAATCATCATCCACCGTCTGATATTAAAGCCGTCTACTCTCTCCATCATCCCCAACATACTTATAGAAAGTGGCATACTTCGGATCATATCTCATTTCTGAATTTCCGTGAATCCAACCTTGCTTAACCGTACTCCATGATATGATGTCAAAGGAAGGTTTCGAAACTAGAACCAATATAGCGGGAACCTCTAAATTACGAGCTGAGGATGCAGGGATTCCAGAATGGGAAACAACAATAATAGTGTCCGACAAAGGTGAAGTGACCAAGGAAGCCACTGGAACACCCACCACAATAGGGCAATGCTTCGGAACCCACTTCCTAGTCGAAGGGCGAGGAAGTGGGATCTTAGCTGGAAAAGGTAAAGAAATGTTAACTACTGGAGGAGTAATAGGAGGAGTCCCATGCTTACAAGAAATCGCAAAATGACCAAAAGAGTGACAAGTCTCACAAATATTAGGCTTCCAACTATAATGAAAATCAACAACCGCAACAAATCCCTCAGCAGGTCTAACTCTAAGTTTGGAAGGAAGAGTCTTATGTGGAGAAATCTCAGTAAGAGCCTTAGCATAATTGATCCTAAACCTGGCTACCGTATTCGCATCGAAGCGCTTAAGTTTGCCAACATGGTTGGCTAGCCAGTTCAATCCAATCAATGGTTGCAATACAGAAGGGATATGAGTGAAGTGGGCCCAGACAGGTGTAGGTAAAACTTGTTCTCTTGCACTGTCAATAGTCGTACTCCAAGTAGCAATAATAAATGGCTTTCCTTCTATGAAAGAAGGCTTCACCTCAAGCACACACCATCTTTCCTCAAGCCTAAAGAACTTGAAATAGAACATAGAGTTATCGTAATGAACTTGCAATCCACCATTTAAGTTCCATCGATTCTTACAATGTTCAGGAACAACATGATAAGAAAGGTTAGAATCAAGAAAAAAACCAACCAGATAGTTAGACTAATAGTCCACACCCGCCTGAATGACCTCGGCAGGAGGATACATGATACCATCAACCTCAACAATATCAAATGAATCTGGAACATAATCACCTACATTGCGCAATAATGACTTGAACAAGGACAACAACTTATTAGCTGCAAGCAGAGTATTAGTAGTAGTTTAGTAGTATCAGTTGCTAGGAGACCATAGAGGGACTGATTAATGGTAGGAGCAGATGATAAATCAGGGTTCAAATTTGTAGGTTTAATAGGATTCAACTGGGCATTCTCTCAAATGTATTTGCATGCGCACCAAATAATGGGAAACAACATTGCCTAAATATCCTGCGCAACCAACAATATAACTTAATTCAATTTCTTTTCTTAACCCAATACTTGTATTAACCCAACATAAAGCATTATTAGCATCAGCTAAAAGAGGGGTTAAGGGGTGCTCTCCATTAACAAAACTACAACCCAAACGAGGAACAGAAGTACATGATGAATCATCAATTTCTAATTAAAGCATTGAGTGAATTTGCTAAAGAAATATCATTTATCTCATTAACCCTCATAGTTCGCAAATATCATTTTTAGGAATCAAGAGCACGGAAGAAATGCTTGAAGCATCAATAGCTGGCACAAAAAACTTGATAGGGAGAGTAAGGACAAACGCCACATTTTGAGAATTAGTAATACCATAGGACATGGCAGCAGTTGAAGAGGCGACTGCAATAGGGATGATAGTGTCAAAAGGGGTTGCTGGTTAGGGAACTTACGTTTGTGATGGAAGAATAGGAAACGATTGCATCACTACTGAATCTGACAATTGAGATTATAGGCGAAAGTTCTGAAGCACGGATCAGAAGAGGAGAGCTAGTAGCATTGAAGCGATGGCTTGAGCGAGTCAGAGAGGTATCCACGTTTTTTGGTTCTGGATCTAGGCTATCCAAATTTTAATGTTTGTTTTTCTTCTTCTTCATCATAAGGAGAGATGAGGCGAAGGTAAAAGGGCTTAGAGAAGGACAATGGAAGGGGTGGAGGAAAAGTACGGTGGTCAAGACGATGAAGGAGGAGGAAAATGGAATAAGAGATGTCGTTATTAACTTAGATATGAATTATATGAACTTTAATTGTATCTTATATATTATATTTATATCATTTTAGTTATTTTTAATTTTAATTTATATATATATATACACATATATTCACATACTTTTATTTAAAATTTCTTACTCGTGAATTTTACTTTGTAACATCTCGAATGTTATTTATATTATACTTCTTATTTTACAAAACATATATATTTATATTATATTTCTTATTTTACAAAACATATATATATATATATATATATATTTCAAACCCATTTCAAACTAACTCTTATTCCAATGTTCACAATTTCAATAATATGAACAATTAAAATCATTCATAAGTCAATCCAAGTACTCGTTATAGAAGGGATTCAGTGATTTCAACATAGACATGTCAGTAGAAAACTCATCGACATTGCTGATTACAATACCAAAAACCAAAATTTCACTACCTCATCACAGCTGCTACTGCTTTCAACATCCGCAGCTTATTCTCCATGGCCTACATCCAAATCAATCACGTTGTAGTCCCCACCAGCCCTACAACCACCTATGCCTCATCATCGTCTGCCCTTTCCCAAAATTAGTCACGTGCTTCAAGTCGCGATAGAGCACAACGCCAACCGCCTTCCTCCATGAACCATACGACAATAGAGTTGTTTGCTGCCACCTTGCCCTCGCTCGCTGTGCCAGGCATCGGTCTGATTCGCGACCATCGCATCGCCTTTCAAGTGGACATGATTTTTAAGGTTCGGGAGATTTCTGAGAAGTTAAATATTGAATATGTTCGGGTTTTCTTTTGTTACTAGGCTAGTCTAGAAACAAAGTAGGATGGGTTTATAATTGGGCTTTGGCTTGATTTTCAAGCTCTTTTAATTTTATCTATCTTTCCTTTTAAAATAACCTTTCATTAAATTATAAATAATTTCCAGTTTGTTTTAACTTACATTCTTTAATATATTTTATATTCAATTTAAAACATTTTAATTCAATTTCAAATAAATTATTCAAAAAGAATTTATTAATTAATTAAATCTAAATGTTTTGTTAAATATAATTTAATTAACTAAATTTTATTTTAAAATTATTAATTATCAAACTCGAATAATCTTATTTTTAATTAAATTTATTTATTTAGGACGTAGAAAGCATGGTTGTTACAGAAAAAGTGGAGAGGTTGCTACTATAGAGGTTGTTTGTTTTAATTGTGGATAGAAGGGACACTATGCAACAAAGTGTCCAGTGCCAAAGAATCTTGCAAGGGTAAAGTGCTTCAAATGCGATGAGACAAGGCATCTAATGGGAGACTGCCAGAGCTTAAAGCACATATTTATGCTTTAGAAGGAGTAAGGTAAGGATCACTTGTCGAAGAGAACAAAAGGAAAATTCATAGAACGTATGACTTTGATTTCTGGTATATCAGTTAAAGTACTATTTGATATTAGTGCCACATATTCATTTATAGCTAAAGGTCTACTTGATAGACTTAGGATAGGGATTATCTATTTTGTCACTTCTATACGTGCAGTATATCCGATAGGGGGATATGTCACTCTTAGATTGAGATGCACTAACTTAGGTATTGAGATATTGTTTAATCCCTAAGTGTTAGAATTCATAGATTTCAGAGTTATTTTAGGGATGGACTGGTTGGAGAAGTATTGCATAAGGATGTACTAGGCTAAAAGAATAATTACTTTGAGTCACCTAGATCGCAAAGATAGATTGTTTGTGGCCTTAGGGGAGTATAGGGCTAGATGCAGAGGTGTTATGTTTGCTTTAGCTTCAAAAGAAGAGGACCTTAGGGTTGTGTGCATGGTGAAAAATTTCCAAGATGTATTTGAACCGGTTTCGGGATTGCCACCTCCGAGAACGGTGGAGTTTCGAATAAATTTGCTACCATGGACTGAACCATTCAGTCAACCTTCCAGTAGAATGTCTCGAAAGGAGATGGAGGAATTGAAGAAGCAATTGGTAGAGTTAGATCGAAAAGGCTTCGTAAGGCCAAGTAGCTCACCTTTGGCAGTGGCGGTAGTATTTGTGAAGAAGTCTGATGGGTCTTTAAGACTATGCATAGTCTATCGAAAGTTGAATGAAAGAACAGTGAAGAATAGATATCCTTTGCCAAAAATTGATGACCTATTTGATCCGTTGAGTGGATCTAAGGTGTTTTCGTAGTTAGACTTGGCTTCAAGGTTCCATCAGTAGAGAGTTGCAGAAGAAAGCATTCCTCTGACTGTGTTTAGAATGAGGTACATTTCATATGAGTGGCTAGTAATGCCATTTGGACTAACCAATGCACCAACGTTCTTTGTGGACTTGATAAATATAATTTTTCGAGACCAACTAGATGGATATGCGTTGGTATTCATAGATGACATTCCAGTATACTCGAATGATGAGGTAGAACATGCAGTTCACTTGAGGCTTGTGTTAGAGACGTTGAGATAACACAAGTTGAAAGCAAAAATTTTCAAGTGTCATTTTTGGAGAAAGGAAGTGAAGTTCCTAGGTCACGTAGTTTTGGGAGAAGAGTTAGGAATATATCCTTTGAAGGTTTTCGCAGTAAATGGGTGGAAGGGATCTGAGACTGTGACCGAAGTACGAAGTTTCTTAGGATTAGCTGGCTATTACCGAAGATTTATTAAGGACTTCTTTCGTATAGCTGCCAATGACAAGACTGACCCAAAACAGTAAAAAGTTTACTTGGATGTAGAAGTGAGACGTCATTTCAGGAATTGAAGCATTGGGTTGACCAATGCCCCTGTGTTAGTGATACCTGAAGGGTGTAATGATATGATTGTTTATACTGATGCGTCAGGATCAGGGTTAGAGGCAGTATTGATGTAGAGGGGCAAAGTGATCACATATGCGTCTAGGCAGTTACAAACCCATGAGGGTCTATATCTTACCTATGACTTGGAGATATTGGCCATTGTCTTCGCATTAAAAATTTGAAGACACTATCTCTTAGGAGAAAGATTTGAATTATTTACTAACCATAAGTCCTTGAGATATTTGTTCTCTCAGAAGGAGTTAAACATGAGGCAACAGAGTTGGTTTGAATTCTTAGCATCTTATGATTTCGGGATAGAGTATACTCTAGGGAAGGGGAATATTGTAGCCGATACCTTAAGTGGAAAACAACAAAATTGTGTTTTGGCTATGCTAGAAGAATGGAACATCTTGAAAACATTTTCTCATGTAATATGTAGTTTCGTTCTGGTGTAGGTTTGAGCAGTCCTTTTGGAATGATGTCCTGCCTAGAAGTAAGAACTGAGTTAGCAAAGAGGATCGCCAAACTGCAAAAGAAAGATATGACATGCATTAGTATAATGAGGAGCATAGACGCAAGAACTCAGATAGTAGAGCAAAAGGGGCTCAATGTTGATAGGAAAGGTAGACCGCGTAAGGGTAAAAGATTGTATATCTCGAATATAGAAGGACTACGGAGGTAAATTTTGGACGAATGTCATCTTTCAAAGTTAACCATTTTCTCGGGGTACTAAGATGTATCAGAATATGAAAAGAAGTTTCTTTTGGAAAAGGATGAAGAAAGATGTTGGAGAATATGTAAGAAAGTGTCTTACATGCCAAAAACTGAAGCGGAGCATCAAAAGCCTAGTAGGCTTCTGCAGCCTTTGGAGGTTCCAATTTTGAAATGAGAATCCAACATCTATGAACTTTGTTAATGGATTACTAAGGTCAAAGGCAATGAATGGAAGTATATGGGTCATAGTCGATAGGCTGACTAGGTGTGCTCATTTCATCCCAGTGAAGGCCACGAGAACTGAGCCAAAGTTAGCCGAGATATCTGTGAAGGCCATAGTGAAATTGCATGGAGTGGCTAAAACTATTGTTAGTGACCGAGACTAACTATTTTTTAGTGATTTTTGGTGCAGTTTGTAGAAGGCATTGGGTATGGAGATGCGCATGAGTATTGCGTACCATCCATAGATAGATGGGCATATTGAGAGAGTCAATAAGGTTCTAGAAGACTTATTGAGAGCATGCATTTTAGACTACGTTAGGATGATTACTTACACCTGGTAGAATTTTCATACAACAACAGCTAGTAGAGAAGTATTAGGATGGCTCCATTTGAAGCATTGTATGGAAGGCTGTGTAGATCGCCTGCACGTTGGTTAGAGATAGGGGGTTGGATTGTGGTAGGACCAGATATGGTAAAGGATGCTATTGAGAAAGTAGCCGATCCAAGCTAGAATAAAGGCATCACAGTCTAGGCAAAAGAATTATGTTGACACTAGGAAGGAAATGGAGTTCATAGTAGGTGATGAGGTGTTTATGAAAGTTTCTCCGATACGAGGCGTGATACGCTTTGGGAAGGAGAGAAAATTAGTACCCAGATATGTAGGACCATTTTCGATCATGGAGAAGGTTAGGAAGGTGGTGTATAGGGTAGATCTGCCAAGTGCTTTTGCAGGGATCCATAATGTGTTTCACGTATTGCATTTACGTGAGTGTATTAGGGATCCAGGCACAGTAGTGAATTCGAGGGTTATAGAAGACTTGGTCATAGAGCCAAACATGATCTATGTGAGAAAACTGATTCGGACAGAGGATCGGGATGGGAGGTATGTTTTGAAATAAAGTAGTGAAGTTGTACTTGTCCAATGAAGTGCAGATTGGAAGACTGCATATGGGAGGCAGAGGATAAGGTTTAAGAGAACCTATCCAGAGTAATTTGTTTAGCTTAGCATATGTGGCTATGCAATGTATCGTAAAAGACTATATATATATGGGTATTATGGTTACCGTTTCGTATTAGAAGTTGACTCTAGTACATTTTAATGGATGAATTGGGAATTCATGAGTTTATGATTAAGAGTAAGCATCGGGTAGATTGGCAATCACTACCATGCAATTAAATTTCGGAGGTGAAATTCCTTTAAGGATAGGAGACTGTACTCCATGCTTAACAATTAATTTACTAATTAAAGAACTAAGATGTGCTTGCAAATGATGTAAGTGGTAGATTAAACCATAGAAAAATAGGTAATGAACTAATGAAAAAGAGTATGAGGGTCAAGGCCTAAATTATTGTGGGACAATAAGCATGACTCTTTTCCATTCCTTTATTTTATTCTACTAGAAATTTAAAATAAACACTTGAGATTACATTAATGGTGGGAGCCTAGGGAGAAGATAAGAAAACGCAAGCTAAAGAGCGATTACGAAGATTAAAGCAGGATATTTCAAAGATTTAAGTGAGTAATATTAAACCTATTTCACCATTCCCAATTATTTGGTTTCGTTATGATTTTGTATACTTTTATATATGATGGAGTTTCATATGGATTTTTCATTAACAAGTAAAATGTTTAATGAATGTTTTAGGGAAAAATAGATGAACATGAGATGTTTAGATGTATTTTCCCACTCTAAAGATTTCAATATGCTATAAAAATTTAATATGATGTTCTAATCATAATTTTAAACAGGTTTTTAGTTTGAGAGGTTTCCAATATCAAAATAATTTATTATGAATTTTTGAAAATGAATACCTAGAATATAAATAAGGAAAATAACTGTAAAATCAAAATAAAGAATAAAGTATATTAGAATAGTTATCCATAACTTTTTTGGAATGTTAATAAGGTTTTCTATAAAGAAAATAAGCTAATATAAGACGGAAACTGCGCTGGGAAAAAGGGAACTGCACGATTACTTGTAATTTATAATTATACGGTGAAACAAGTGTTAGATAAACAAGGGACTAGATCCATACAAAAGCTGAAAAGAAAAATAAAGGACAGTGTCAATAACAGAAAGTGGAATCGTGATGTATCAGGTAGCAATACATGTAAAGACATTTTCAGACTTTGTCTGATGTTGGGCTGAGGGGGTAGCTTGACTTTTAATAGAACCGCGCTTCAAAATCGGGGCTAATAAACTGTCAAGGAAATCCAGGGACTTTCAGGGGAAAGTAGAGCCACACCGCAATATGTAGAATACATATTGCAACGTAAAAATGTAAAATTGGAAGAGACTATACTACACCGCAATATGTATAAGACTGCCATAAAAATGTAAAGTTGGAAGAACTAAACTACGCCGCCATATGAATAAGACATACTATGTAACAACCTGCATATTTTATGATTCGTATATTTAAATGTTTAATTTAAATATAGCATCGTTAGTCGGATTCTAGTCCAAAAAAGTCACTATTCGTAGAAGAACAGTCGAATTAGCGAAAAGTCTATGCGGATCATGCTATTTGGAAGTGCCTATTTGAAAACACCTTCAAATAGAAATTCAGACGTCTGAAATGGGTCGTTCAGACGTCTGAAATTGCTCGAGTCAAACCAGAAAGGAAATAGGCTAAAATTGCCATTTTCAGACGTCTGAAATGGACGATTCAGACGTCTGAATATTGTTCTAGACAACTTCTGTTTTTCCAGATTCAGACGTCTGAATCGTTCATTTCAGACGTCTGAATGAAGTTAGAAAACTCATTTTTTTTTTCCAGATTTAGACGTTTGGTTTGGAAATTTCAGACGTTTGGTTTGGAAATTTCAGACGTCTGAATGAAGAATAGAATTGAGAATCACCAATTTGGACTCGAGACCACTTCCATTGAGTTCAAAATGTCGTTTGTGACCTTTTTGAGTATAAACATCGATATGTTTGGAGTTGAGTGAATTTTGCTATTTTTCACTTAGGGCTTTGGGTTTGGGTTTCAGCCCAATAACCTAACATAAGACCCTAGCTTCACCCCCTCTTCTCTTCATTCACTTTCATTTCCTAATACCTTCAAGCTTTAGCAAAAATGGGGGAAGAGAAAAGGAAATGGAAATTCCTAAGCTCTAGTTTCTTTTACAAATCCAAGTTTTAGCTCCAAAATCAAAGAGAAGCTTAGGTAAGCCTTCTTTTCATCTTCTCCATCTCAATCCCTCTTCAAATTCTCAGAAATTCCTAATATCTTAACTTAGAGAAAACTTCATCTTTTATTATAGATTGAAGTTCTTGGGGTATTGTTGAAGAGAGATTAACCTATTACTTGTTCTAGAGCTTATCATTTGTGTTTGGGTTTAAAAGGTCAGTTTTTGAACTCACATCTTTGTCTATTTCTATCATTGTTGTTAGGTATGAATTCCTAACATCTATTCATATTCATTTGCTTTTGATTTGAATTGGTTTGATGAGTATTCCAATTTTTGGTGTTTGAAATCAAAATCTATGAAAATCCTTATATGGATGTTTGGACATGTTGGTCGGAGTGTATTGGTGAGTCTTTAAGGTTGGGTAGTCGTTTGGCGTAAACCCCTAGCAATCGTCACTCATCCGATCGCTTCCGATACGATTTGGCCATCATTGGCCTAGGCAAGATATTGCCCAGAGCTTCAGGTTCATAGGTCTGAAATATCCAATTCAGACGTCTGAATCTGCTTGTCTCAGCCCAATTTGCCTATTTTGCTTGGATTTTCAATTTTTAATCTATTTTAGTTGATCCGGATAGTTGTTATCACTCACTATCGACTTTATGACTTCTCTCTTTGGATTTTTGGGAATATCCATTTTGTTGGATTTGATATCGATTTCTATGCTTTTGATTCACGTCTTCGAGTGTGAATCTTTGGTGATTGATTATTTGTACAATCATTTTTGTGATTTGTCACTTCTAAATACAAAGGTTTCTATACTAGTACTAAATATTCAAACTCTTTTACAAAGATGATTTCAACTCTATTTTTAATACAAAGCTCGTTTATAAAACCGTTTTCTAATCTATTAGTATATACAAACCTTTACCTCATTCGTATGAGAAATCTAATTAAACGGCTTAGTAAAACAAGTGGTATGAAATGCTTGCGTTTACTTCGTCGGTTAATTTTTGGACTTGTTCGATTGAAATTCTTGTGACAATTTTCGAGTGGGAATCTACAATTTGTTCGTAAATATTTAAGTTAAGCTAGTGGTTATGGGACATGATGCTAAACTCTTATATTTACTAGCTTAGTGTAATCGACACTTCTTGATGATCGATGATGATCATTTTATGGTTTAGACTAGCAATGTGCGATGTCTCTTTGTCCACATGGGGGACTATACCCCGTTCTGTTGAGCTTCGGCTCATTTGGAGGAGTTTCGACTCATAGTCTGCAATGGGGGACTATACCCTGTTTGGAGGAGCTTCGGCTCATTTGGAGGAGCTTCGGCTCATTTGGAGGAGTTTCGACTCATAGTCCACAATGGGGGACTATACCCTGTTTGGAGGAGCTTCGGCTCATTTGGAGGAGTTTCGACTCATAGTTCGCAATGGGGGACTATACCCTGTTTGGAGGAGCTTCGGCTCATTTGGAGGAGCTTCAGCTCATTTGGAGGAGTTTCGACTCATAGTCCGCAATAGGGGACTATACCCTGTTTGGAGGAGCTTCGGCTCATTTGGAAGAGTTTCGACTCATAGTCCGCAATGGGGGACTATACCCTGTTTGGAGGAGCTTCGGCTCATTTGAAGGAGCTTTGACTCATAGTCCGCAATGGGGGACTATACCCTGTTTGGAGGAGCTCCGACTCATTTTATGGAATAGCGTTCCATTTGCGTTTCTGGATTGCTAGTTGATGATTTCTAGTATTTGTGTTTCACCGAATTTTGCGATTGACATTGATATGTTTTGTCAATATTTGTGTTTTGGTGAATAATTTAAAGAATGTGATTCTTTTTGGTGTTTTGAAATGATTTGAGATATTGTATGATTTTCGTTGTTAATTGATGAATACTTGACAAAGTATGGCATTTATGTTATCGTACATTTTTGGTCATATCTCTTATCCTATATCATTTTATCTGATATTTATAGCTAGACTGATCCGTTTATTATTTTCCTCTTAAATAATACTCGGGTCAGACCGAGGCATTTCAGGTGCTCCCGCTTGACTTCTTATCAGGGATTATCATCTGATTCTTTTGGCTAACTACTTTAGATTAGTAGTTTTTGTTGTTATACATTTAAGATATAGACTCCTTGATGTATAATTATTCTTTTGTCTAGCACTTTATCTATTCTCTTGTGATGTAGTGGATCTTGTTTTACCACTACTTTGATGTACACTTCTTTGTGTTATATTCATATATGTTTCCGCCTTTGAGATATGAACATATGTGACTGATTTATATTATGCTTATTTCTATATTTGTTTCCGAAGGCCACATAGCCACTGTGTGGTAACTTTGAGTTTGTATTTGATATGTCGGATTTCCTCTTGAAATGAAATGTAAGTTATATTATCTGACATATCGGTACTCGCATAAAGCAATTACATAGATGGTCGCTCCTCAACAACCTTATTCTTCGTGCTAGTCGACGACATTACCCCGTAGTGTCCTTGGCTAGCGTGAGTATAGGGTGGGGCGTCACAGCTTGGTATCAGAGCCAAATTTCGGAACAATGTAGAATAATCTAGCAAGGATCATTGTCCTAAGTCTTCCTTAGGAATCGTGCCATAGGATTTAATTCGAGCCTTCGCACCGTTCTATCATATTTTCTTTTGTGATGCCTTGTTTTATCAATCGAGGTTGTTTGATATTCATTTTGAGAATAACCTTTTTCCTCTTCTTTCTTCCTTTCTTAAAGAAGAGAAATGGTTAGACCAGGCCATCCCAGCGCCGGTCAATCGAGTGCTACTCCCCAGGATGGAGTATTTATGTCTGCTCAGCAACTTCTAGATCTTGTGAAAAACGCTCAAGCAATCAGATCCATTCCAGAGCCTACACATCCTAAATCTGGGTTTGCATGCTTGTGCAGAGATTATACTGCTTTGGGTGGAAGGCCATTCAAGGGATCCGAAAACGTTATAGAAATCCAAGCTTGGCTTAGATCATGCGATCGCATCTTTTCTCGCATGAATCTTATTGATCTTCCTATTAGATTTCTTTTGATACGGGTGCATCCCACTCTTTTATATTAAAAGAACTTGTTGATTCTTTTTCTTTTACTATTATGGGTTTGATGACTTCACTGAGAATTGCGAGTCCGGTTGGTGGATCCGCAACACTCAGTTTACTTTATGAAGATGTCGAGATTATTTTATGTGATTATTCTTTCCGAGCCGATTTGCATGTTATGCGTTACTTAGGCTTCGGAAATGATTTTTTGAGAAAGGATTGGCTTAATCATTATGAAGCCCACATCCTATGTCCTGTGCGGACTATATATCTTCGACATTCTCAATCTGTTAAGCAGATTTCTTTTGTTCTTAATGATTTTGATTTCCAGATTTGGTGATATCATTGTATTCTTTAAACCTACATGATCTGGAGAATGTTGTTTCTCTCATTCATGTAGTTTGTGAATTTTCTGGTATTTTTGAGTTTGTCTTAGGATTACCACCTAAGCAATCTATTATGTGGTGCTAAGGTCTTTTCAGCTCGACCTTGCCACCGGTTTTCATCAGCTACGAGTTGCGGAGGGTAGCATTTAACTTACCGCATTCCGCACTCGTTATGATTCTTGTGAGTGGTTCGTTACGTCATTCAGTTTGACGAACCTTCTACCTTATTTCATCCATCTTATGAATCGAGTATTCTACGAATATCTCGATGAGTTATCCTTGTATTTATTGGTTATGGATGAAAACAACGATTTAAAGTTTGCAAATCTTTTTAATAAGATGTTTATAAGTATGATTGGATTTTGTTCTTAAACGAGCAAAGAATATTTGAAATTTTTTTAAGAGACTTGTTTATCATATAGAAGATGATTTTGTGTTGTTTTGCCCATTGAGTGCTTTAAGAATTCTGGTCGGTGCGCTTGATCAACGTTATCGATAGGAATCTCCTAAACGCTATGATGAGACAGTCAAACACAGTAAAAAGTTAATTTTCTAAAAAGATGATTACACAAAGTTAATTATAATTTTGAATGTCTTTGCTTTTCGGGAAAGGTGATCATTTAAAAGAACTCCTTTCCGATACCTCTATTCTTGTGTTTCCCTAAGGAAACCAAGACTTTATTGCGTGTACCGATACTAGTCGTATTGGTTTGGGTGCCGTTCTCTTGCAAAAGGGAACATTCTATCACTTATGCTTCTTGACAATTAAAGCTTGTCGATACTAGAGATGCCATTCATGATCTAGTGCTCGTGGCCATTGTTTTCGCTTTTAGAATTTGGCATCATTATCTTTTAGTAGAGAAATTTGCCCTCTACACCGATCATAAATCTTTGAAATATTTATTTTATCAAAAGGAACTTAATTTGTGTCAATAGCATTGGCTCGAGTTCCTTGCATCTTATGATCTTGATATTTTTATATAATTCTGGAAAGGGCAATCGAGTTGCCGATGCCCTTAATCGTATGCAACAAGCAGATGTTTCTTTGTTGATATCCGAATGGAATGATCTCGAGACTTTATCCACTTGCGAGATACGAGATCGTGAATCCAATTCATGTTCATCTCTTGTTTTGTGCAGCCTTGAGGCTCATCCTTCTCTTTTGGACTATACCTCTTTTGGCCGAACTCTATGTTCTGTTATATTGCATGGAGTTCCTACTTCTATTGTTAGCAATCGTGATCCATTATTTTTCTAGTGGATTTTTGTAGGGTCTTCAAAAGCTTTGGGAACAAAGCTTAATTTTAGCACCGCTTATCATCCTTAGTCCGACGGACAAACCGAGCGTGTGAATCAAACTCTTGAAGATCTCTTTCGTGCATGAGTTCTTGATTTTTGTGGAAGTTGGGAAGATCATACTCTTGTTGAGTTTTCTTCCTATATTAAGCTTCCAATCTTGTATTGGTATGGCACCTTTCGAGGCACTCTACGGAAGGCCATGCCGATTTCCTTCGTGTTGGCTTGAAGCCGGTGAAGAGCTGGTTTTAAGTCCAGACTTTATTGGTGTTCATTCGTGTTTCACCTTTGATGGGTGTTGTGCGTCTCAATCGATCGGGAAAATTAGCACCTCGATATGTTGTTCCCTTTCCCATCATCGAACGTATTGGTTCCGTGGCTTATCGCCTTTTTATTACCGGCTCAATCTTTTGCTATTTATGATGATTCCCACGTCTCTTTACTGCGGAAATACCCAGGGATTCTGATTTTTATTCTTGAGTCCGGTGTAATTGAAGAAATTGAAGTTTCACCAAATTTGACTTATGAGCAACATTCTACTCGTATCATTACTTCGGAGGTTAAACGCCTTCGAAATAAAGATGTTCCTCTTGTGAAAGTTCAATGGTCCTCAAATCCTAAGGATTGCTCTTGGGAATCTAGAGAATTCATTGAGCGAACACATCCAGACTTATTCTCTCGTGCTCATTAAGGTGAACTTCTTATTTCAATTTTTCTTCTCTTTGTATTGATATGCTTTTATGGTTGTTACTCTTTAATTTCTTCTTAATTATTGCGAGGACGCAATTTCTTTAAGGAGTGGAGTCTGTAACAACCCGCATATTTTATGATTCGTATATTTAAATGTTTAATTTAAATATAGCATCGTTAGTCGGATTCTAGTCCGAAAAAGTCACTATTCGTAGAAGAATAGTCGAATTAGCGAAAAGTCTATGCAGATCGTGCTATTTGGAAGTGCCTATTTGAAAACACCTTCAAATAGAAATTCAGACGTCTGAAATGGGTCGTTTAGACGTCTGAAATTGTTCGAGACAAACCAAAAAGGAAATAGGCTAAAATTGCCATTTTCAAACGTCTGAAATGGACGATTCAGACGTCTGAATATTGTTCTAGACAGCTTCTGTTTTTCCAGATTCAGACGTCTGAATCGTTCATTTCAGACGTCTGAATGAAGTTAGAAAACTCATATTTTTTTCCAGATTTAGACGTCTGGTTTGGAAATTTCAGACGTCTGAATGAAGAATGGAATTGAGAATCACCAATTTGGACTCGAGACCACTTCCATTGAGTTCAAAATGTCGTTTGTGACCTTTTTGAGTATAAACATCGATATGTTTGGAGTTGAGTGAATTTTGCTATTTTTCACTTAGGGCTTTGGGTTTGGGTTTCAGCCCAATAACCTAACATAAGACCCTAGCTTCACACCCTCTTCTCTTCATTCACTTTCATTTCCTAATACCTTCAAGCTTTAGCAAAAATGGGGGAAGAGAAAAGGAAATGGAAATTCCTAAGCCCTAGTTTCTTTTACAAATCCAAGTTTTAGCTCCAAAATCAAAGAGAAGCTTAGGTAAGCCTTCTTTTCATCTTCTTCGTCTTAATCCCTCTTCAAATTCTCAGAAATTCCTAATATCTTAACTTAGAGAAAACTTCATCTTTGATTATAGATTGAAGTTCTTGGGGTATTGTTGAAGAGAGATTAACCTATTACTTGTTCTAGAGCTTATCATTTGTGTTTGGGTTTAAAAGGTGAGTCTCACATCTTTGTCTATTTCTATCATTGTTGTTAGGTATGAATTCCTAACATCTATTCATATTCATTTGCTTTTGATTTGAATTGGTTTGATGAGTATTCCAATTTTTGGTGTTTGAAATCAAAATCTATGAAAATCCTTATATGTATGTTTGGACATGTTGGTCGGAGTGTATTGGTGAGTCTTTAAGGTTGGGTAGTCGTTTGGCGTAAACCCCTAGCAATCGTCACTCATCCGATCGCTTCCGATACGATTTGGCCATCATTGGCCTAGGCAAGATATTGCCCAGAGCTTCAGGTTCATAGGTCTGAAATATCCAATTCAGACGTCTGAATCTGCTTGTCTCAGCCCAATTTGCCTATTTTGCTTGGATTTTCAATTTTTAATCTATTTTAGTTGATCCGGATAGTTGTTATCACTCACTATCGACTTTGATGACTTCTCTCTTTGGATTTTTGGGAATATCCATTTTGTTGGATTTGATATCGATTTCTATGGTTTTGATTCACGTCTTCGAGTGTGAATCTTTGGTGATTGATTGTTTCTATAATCATTTTTGTGATTTGTCACTTCTAAATACAAAGGTTTCTATACTAGTACTAAATATTCAAACTCTTTTACAAAGATGATTTCAACTATATTTTTAATACAAAGCTCGTTTATAAAACCGTTTTCTAATCTATTAGTATATACAAACCTTTACCTCATTCGTATGAGAAATCTATTTAAACGGCTTAGTAAAACAAGTGGTATGAAACGCTTGCGTTTACTTCGTCGGTTAATTTTTGGACTTGTTCGATTGAAATTCTTGTGACAATTTTCGAGTGGGAATCTACAATTTGTTCGTAAATATTTAAGTTAAGCTAGTGGTTATGGGACATGAAGCTAAAATCTTATATTTACTAGCTTAGTGTAATCGACACTTCTTGATGATCGATGATGATCATTTTATGGTTTAGACTAGCAATGTGCGATGTCTCTTTGTCCACGTGAGGGACTATACCCCGTTATGTTGAGCTTCGGCTCATTTGGAGGAGTTTCGACTCATAGTCCGCAATGGGGGACTATACCCTGTTTGGAGGAGCTTCGGCTCATTTGGAGGAGCTTCGGCTCATTTGGAGGAGTTTCGACTCATAGTACGCAATGGGGGACTATACCTTGTTTGGAGGAGCTTCGGCTCATTTGGAGGAGTTTCGACTCATAGTCCGCAATGGGGGACTATAGCCTGTTTGGAGGAGCTTCGGCTCATTTGGAGGAGCTTCGGCTCATTTAGAGGAGCTTTGGCTCATTTGGAGGAGTTTCGGCTCATAGTCCGCAATGGGGGACTATACCTTGTTTGGAGGAGCTTCGACTCATTTGGAGGAGTTTCGACTCATAATCCGCAATGGGGGACTATACCCTGTTTGGAGGAGCTTCGGCTCATTTGGAGGAAGTTTTGACTCATAGTCCGCAATGGGGGACTATACCCTATTTGGAGGAGCTCTGGCTCATTTTATGGAATAGCGTTTCATTTGCATTTCTGGATTTCTAGTTGATGATTTCTAGTATTTGTGTTTCACCGAATTTTGTGATTGACATTGATATGTTTTGTCAATATTTGTGTTTTGGTGAATAATTTAAAGAATGTGATTCTTTTTGGTGTTTTGAAATGATTTGAGATATTGTATGATTTTCGTTGTTAATTGATGAATACTTGACAAAGTATGGCATTTATGTTATCATACATTTTTGGTCATATCTCTTATCCTATATCATTTTATCTGATATTTATAGCTAGACTGATCTGTTTATTATTTTCCTTTTAAATAATACTCGGGTCAGACCGAGGCATTTCAAGTGCTCCCGCTTGACTTCTTATCAGGGATTATCATCTGATTCTTTTGGCTAACTACTTTAGATTAGTAGTTTTTGTTATTATACATTTGAGATATAGACTCCTTGATGTATAATTATTCTTTTGTCTAGCACTTTATCTATTCTCTTGTGATGTAGTGGATCTTGTTTTACCACTACTTTGATGTACACTTCTTTGTGTTATATTC
This sequence comes from Allium fistulosum, assembly GCA_030737815.1. Classification (NCBI taxonomy): domain Eukaryota; kingdom Viridiplantae; phylum Streptophyta; class Magnoliopsida; order Asparagales; family Amaryllidaceae; genus Allium; species Allium fistulosum. The sequence continues at coordinate 1,139,493,377 of CM060904.1, forward strand.
ATATCTGTTTCCGCCTTTGAGATATGAACATCTGTGACTGATTTATGTTATGATTATTTCTATATTTGTTTCTGAAGGCCTCATAGCCACTATGTGGTAACTTTGAGTTTGTATTTGATATGTTGGATTTCCTCTTGAAATGAAATGTAAGTTATATTATCTGACATATCGGTACGCGCACAAAGCAATTACACAGATGGTCGCTCCTCAACAGCCATATTCTTCGTTCTAGTCGACGACATTACCCCGTAGTGTCCTTGGCTAGCGTGGGTATAGAGGTGGGGCGTCACATACTATGTCGCAACGTCAAAATGAATACTTAATATTTAATAATAAAGTATATTGCGCACAGGTTGGGGCAGGGTGGTACTACGCCAAGGAAAGGTGTGAATGAACCTAATAGAAGATAGATAGGATTTGGGGGAGCCCAGGGCTAGTAAGGGAAAGAACTCCTGTGCTAAAGATAGGGTTGGAAGGGCTATTAACGTTGGATGGGGACGCTCACTCGAACGAACACCTAAATAAGGTGAGGAAAGGGATTCAGCCTCCAAGAGACTGTAGGGGGATGATTCTATGCAGTTTCAAATTAAATAAATATTTAGGGACATGGGTGAGTATTTCATGGTAGTCTAGAATTTAAGCAAATAAATAAATAGGGATTGCATGTGGTTGTTTCTTGTGGTATAGAGTTTAACAAATAAATAATTTTAAACTGTAGGTGGTTGGTTCATTGTAGTCGAAAGCTTAACTAGAGAAATATTGCTAGGGTCCAACTCCGTGCAGTATCAAATTAAATAAATGAGTTAGAAGGATGCTGTTGGGGGCGAGTTCCACACAACAATCAGTTTGAAGAATAGTTTAAAACAAAACTACAGGGTAATTGCATGGGGATGCAGAAGTAGAGGGGATTTGCGTAGGGGTACGCCTCAGTAGGCACTGGTTACTAAGAAATTCTGTAGAAGTAAACTACGAATGTTTTTATTATGATATGGTGAATAGTGAAGGGAAACCCTTTCTGGTATCTATGGCGTGGTCTCACTATATATATTTCATGTTTTCAGGTAGGGTATATTAACACCAAAGTTTATATCTGACCCGTGATTTATTATTATTTCCCCCATAAACCTACGAGTACTCATTTGAGTAGGTTTAGTTTGTGGGCTTAGGTAGGTTTATTTTAGGCGTCGTAGTACTCAGATCGAAGATGGATCATGAGCTTTTTTTTTGCTAATAAAGAATGTTATTTCCACAGCTTTATGAGTTCAAAGGGAGCAGTATTATGTTATTTTATATTGTTATTTGGCCCTTGCGTGGGCGCGACTATCATGTTAAAAGGAAAACTATGTTATAAATTTCTAAGGCATGCCATATGTAATAAAAATGTTTAGCCCCTTTGTTTAGTTAAATTATTCATGAATATACATAACTCACATATGTCACTTGAAAATTATTCTAGTGATGACTGCAACTTCATCGATGCTCATTTGTGGGTTGCAGAGTGGGGGATGTTACAATACTCATCTGAATGACACTATGGAGAACATATACCTTACTGCATAAGGAACAAAAAGGTTTAAGAACCCACCTCGAAGAGAGGCAACAAAGCTGAACAATGCTCTAGGAAGTATTATCGCTTCCATGATACTCACGGACACGATACCAATGAGTTTCATCACCTGAGAGACATGATTGAAGAACTGATATGAAAGAACAAGTTGTAGAAGAATATGAGAGATCTGTAGGATGATGGAAATAATGCTTGACTTCAGAGGCAGAATGCATAGAGGGATCAACCTAGTCCAGCAAAGAGGGGCCTAGATGATCCGATGGTAGAATTGTGATAAATACGATAACTAGAGGACCTCATTTTGTGGAGAAGAGCTGAAATGAGATGGAACGGTACAAACTTCATTGAAGAACGTACTTCAAGAGAGCTGCTTTACTATCGAATATGAAGCTCTAGAAAAACAGCCGAGGACGATAAAGGATGATATTATGTTTCATAATAGAGAGTGACAGGATCGAAGCATCGATGCATGATCCTATGGTGACTATGACCATTGTTGGGTCAATTACTGTATGCCGAGTGTTGATTGATAATGGAAGCTCAGTTAACATTCTGTTCAAGAAGACCTTTAATCATATGAAAATTAGTCTGAAAGATATCAAGCCAAGTAAATTTAAGATTCAGGGATTTACCGAAGATCCAAAGGAGCTTATTGGGACTAATGACCTATCGGTGGAGTTAGGTAAAGGAGATCGCAAGATTGTGTAGATGCAAACGTTTGTTATTATTGATGAATTTTCAATGTATAGTGCATTTTTGGGCCAACCGACCCTTGTTAGTTTTAAAATAGCGCTGGCTCCTTAGTGCTTAATAATGAAGTTTTTAACGAAGATGAATTGGGTGCTATTCAAGGGACCAAAGTGCAGGTCATGAATGCTACGTTGCTGAGCTCAGAGAAGCAAAGCGATGGGAGAAAGGGAAGGGTATATAGAAAAATCTCTACATCAAGACTATAGATGCATAGCAATCAATGCCAAAGCCATGGCTTGGGTGCTATAGCAAATTCTTCTAGTCTATGGATCCCTAGAAAGAGCCAGAGGATGCGTGGGCAGTGCAGTTAGAGCTGACAATAAACATCCCAATTGATATGGATAATCCTATGTAGGCCTTTAAGATCGGATCTCAACTTAGCGCTAAATTGAGGAAGGAGTTTGTTGGTTTTCTTCAGAAAATTTTGGATGTATTTACCTGGACACTTCAGACATGTGTGGAATATCAGTTGAGATAGTGTGACGGGCATTGAATATGAATCCGAAGTGCCCTCCTATGAAGCAAAAGAGACCCATCATAGGTCCAGAGCGGTCTGCTGTGTTGAAATAAGAAGTGGATAAACTTGACGCTTTATACATTGAGTATCGAATCCCATGTTGGTTAAGAAGGCAAATGAAAAATAATAGACATGCATCGACTATTTGGACTTGAATAAAGCATACCTAAAGGACATCTTCCTGCCGTGGAAGATAAACCAACTTGTGAACTCAATGGCCGAACACAAACTGTTATCTTTATGGATCCGTATTCCAACTATAACCAAATAGCAATGAATGTTCCAAATTAGGAGCATACAAGTTTCACCATTAACTTGGGCTTGTACTGCTACCGAGTCATGCCGTTCGGTTTAAAGAACGCTGGAGCTACCTACCAACGATTGGTAAATAGATTGTTCGAAAATCAAATAGAGCGGACTATGGAAGTATATGTGGATGGTATGTTTGTGAAGTCACAAATTTCGATGAACCACATAGTTGATCTTTCTGAGATGTTCGATGTGCTGCGGAGGTATGAAATGAAGTTGAATCCATTAAATTTCTCCTTTGGAGTCACAACGGGGAAATTCTTTGGTTTTATTGTGAATTCAATGGGTATTGGGGTTAATCCAGAGCATATTAATGCCTTGAAATGTGAAACTGCCCTAGGACAAGGAGGGAAATGTAGAGCTTGAATGGAAAAGTTGCTGCACTGAGCTGATTCATTCGAAAGCAATCAATAAGTGTATACTATTCTTTGAAGCCTTTAAAAGGGAAAGGGAAAGTTTGTCTGAACGAAGGAATGCGAGGATGCTTTCTAGGAATTGCTGAAGCATATAAAAAGACCATCGATCATATCAAAGCCTATAGAAGCCGAGGACTTATTCATATACTTGGCTGTTTCTACTTATGCATTGAGTGCAGCCTTAGTACACGAGGAGATGAAGATCCAAAGGCCCGTATACTACATCCGTAAATGATTTACCAAAACAAAAAAGAACTATCCAAGATTGGAAAAGCTGGCATACTGCCTAATAATTGCTTTAAGTAAATTACGATAATAATTTCCAGCTCACCCGATAAAGGTGTTGGCAAATGAGCCCTTAAAGCAAGTACTACATTGATCCGAGTCCTAGGGAAGATTATTGAAGTAGAATATCGAGTTGAGTCATTATGACATAATTTGCCATTCCATAAGAGCGATAAAAGGACAGACAATAGTAAATTTCATCTTTGAATTTAGTGTCCAAGATGGAGAAGAGGAGGATGGAATTGTCCAACCTAATCAATGGAAATTATACATAGATAAAGCTTCCAACGAATGTCATTCCAAGGCAGGAGTAGTTCTCGATAACTCCGGAAGGGCGAATGATATGCTACACACTGAAGCTAGAGTTCTGGCAATGAATAATGAAGCTGAGTATGAAGCACGGTAGCCAGACTCAAGATAGCAAATGAACGGGGAGTTATGACATTGCATGTGTATAACGACCCTCGTTTGGTGGTCTGTCAATTAAAGCAGGAATTTCAGGCTAAGGAAGTGAGGGCCCCTTATCCGACAAAGATGCTGGTACTGTTGAATGATATTGAAAACTACACAATAACTCACATTCCCAAAGAGGAAAACACGATGAAGACTCACTAGCCAAGCAAACTAGTTCTGGAGAAGTGCAACTGAAGGGATTGGTTCCAGTCGAAGTATTGTCGACTCCAAGCATCGACTAGATTGATGTCAACTGGATCTTAGAGATCGATGAGGTAAAAGTGTCATAGATGACTCCGGTGCAAGACTATTTGTTAAAGGGAACTGTCCGAATGGATTGAACGAATGACGGAAACTCCTTCGCCAGATATCGCAATTTATAATGTAAGGAGTGTTACACAGGAGAGGCTTCTCTATCTCTTTGTTGTAGTGTGCCACTGAGGATGAGGCTGAGAGAATCATCATAGAAGTACATGTGGGAAACTGCTATGAGCACACTGGGGGGAGACGTTAGCAAAGAAAATTCTTTGCTATGAATACTTATAGCTGATAATTAACTGAGATGCTGTTGAGTACACAAGACGTTGCGACAGATGCAAGAGGTTTGCGAAGATTCTAAGAGCGTTGTCAACCGAACTTATGTAAATGGTAAGCCCATGGCCATTTGCGGTTTGGGGAATTGATATAATCGGTGTGCTACCGATGTCGAAAGGCGGACCAAAATACGCTATTGTAGTTGTGGACTATTTCACAAAGTGGGTTGAAGTGGAACCACTGGACATGATCACTACGAAGAAAGTGATCAACTCTGTGGTGAAGAACATCATTTGCAGATTTTGAGTCTCGTAATAAAATTATAACTGATAATGGAAGTCAATTGAAGGGTGCAGAGTTCAAGGATTTCTGTAGCTGATACAATATCGAGATGAGTTTCTCGGTAGTAGTACGCCCACGAGCAAATGGAATGGTGGAGGCGGTGAACAAAATCATCAAACCCATCCTAACGAAACGGCAGATAAAAGCCAAAGGCAATTGGTTTAATGAACTACCATAGCACTGTGGGCTTATCGGATGACCTATATGTCCACAACCAGACACACTTATCCTTTCTTCCCTATAGAAATAAGGCTATGGTTCCGATAGAACTGGAAAATTCCTTCCCACTAAAGAAAACACTATGATCGCAAGGTGAACGAGGAACTCTTGCTTGAGTCCTTCATCTTGGTTGATGAGAAATGGGAAGAAGCTGAATTGAGGGTAGCTGCTCACCAAAAAAGAGTAGCATGACAATTCAACATCAAAGTCAAGAACTATACCTTTAAGGTTGGGGATCTCATTTTAAAATGAGTTCTCTCGGGTTTGGGGGCATCGTATTGGGAAGGTCCCCGTGCGATTGAACAAAAGCTTGGAGATGAAACTCTCAAACTAGCCACTGTTGATGGGATCTAGATTCCATGGGTGTGCAATAGTGAACACTTGTGATGACATTTCACTAAGATTCATTTGCAAATAAGCCACCCTAGTGAACTAGGGCAATGTAACAAGGCAGGACTTTCCATTTCATTTGTTTATAAGTAAAGCTAACTTCTAGAACTATCTGAACTGTGTTCTTGTAAGATAAATCTTGTGTTGCGTGATTAGCAATGCAATCAGGTACCCAGAGATAAGTATTGACCAACTCCTTTGATTTATGATCGGGTCAAAGGAAATCACCAGGGTCGATCGAACGATTTGTCTTTATCCCTCTCATCTTAAATAATGCCTATAGATAGGCAAAGTCAATGAGGAATGCCCAGAATCAGGCAACCAAAGCACCAGTTCCTAGAGATAGGACAGCAATTGAAGTTTTAACGACCACGCTTGCGGCCTGACATGACGTGCTTGGCCGATGATAAGCGATGATGACCAATGGATACTCTCAGTTAACATCCAGAGACAGGTGAGACCAAGAGCGGATCTTAGGAATAGGCACCTGAAATACTAATTCCCAAAGATAGGAATCAGTGTGTAATCATGGCTTCCACGGTCGTGTTTGTTGCTCGGAATGATAACCCGGTCGAGGAATAACGATGATGGTCGGGGAGCTATTTTGATCAAAGCCCAGAGATTAGCGAAATCGAACACTGATGCTTAGAGTAAGCATCTAAACTATCGATCCCTAGAGATAAGGATCAATGAGTGATTGGACTATCTAGCACCATACGACTTGGCAAGGTATGCCTGGTCAATGATGAGAAACAAAATATAATGAATGAATTCGATCAATGCCTAGAGATAGGCAAGATCAAAATATAATGTCAATGGGTTGACACTCTAAATTTTGTTTTGCAGAGGTAGAAAACAAAAGGAAGTTGAACACTTATTTTACTACAACTTTGTTTACGGCCGGATGGAACCCAATCGAGAATAAACAGAGTCGACCATGGAGATGGCCAAATGAATAACAAGTTCTATTTAGCCAAAATAGAAATAATTTGGCAATGATGAACCGAGCAATGGAGTAAAACTAAGCAATCATAGAAATATATTTATATGTATAGAGCTACGGTAAGTAATAGAATTGCACAGGCATGTATGATATGAACAATCAAGCGTTACAGATAATCATATTATATGTGCAGGTGATAGTAAGTAAACGAATGAAATAAAAGTGCAGATATGTAAATATAACAAATATTGTATATAAAAAAAGTATTTTATTTACAATTACTTTTATATAAAGAAATATTCGTTCTTAAAGTACAAGCACTTGTTGCGGAGTGCCTCAATGACCGTCCAGCGGCACCAGGCTTCGAGGATTAATAAAGAAGGCAAATTAGCTCTTTTTTGAAGTTTAAAAGGTATGTCAACTCCACAAACACATGTACAGGAGTTGGAGCCAGCCCAGTTTCTTGTAAAATGGATCTACAAAATTAATTGAAAGGAGGAACAGCTCTACCTAACACATTACTTATCTCAAGCGGTGTAACCTTTAGGAGATTGTAAGCTCGTTGATCGATCACTGAAGGAGTACATCATTTTCAGAATTCCATGACAGTAGCAGATCATTCGGAGTTGCTCTACAGTCGATAAAGATGGTGTTTGATTTGGAGGGTCGACCAAAATCCTTAGTCCAGGTTTTTCAATCAACGGATGAGGCTGGCACCAGAGGGGTGCCATTGGAATTAGCTATCCCTAACGTTCGGCTATGACTGACTGTCTTGCTCTAGTTGGAGTAGACTTAGAGGCCTGAGTGGTATAAGAGCCAGCTTCAGGTGGAGGTGAAGGTTCAGCTCCAAATTTAAACCATGGCGATTAACGAGTCATTTTGAACTGGAAAACTTGATAGCAAATGCAGTTAGATACATTTTACCTTAAAAAGCTTATTTTAATTCAAACCATATAACCAACATGTATTCTATATGGTAGATACATAGTCATACCCATGTTGACTAATCGGATTTTGAATGTCGACCGGGGCAATGTAAAGTGTCATACTATGCACTATGTGTTTTGTATCCAGAACATGGTGTACAGAACACTCTATGTAGATAGCCCGCTCATACTGACAAACGAGCTCTATCGCATGATCGAATTGTGTTGTATCTTACCCATTATCGCAGGGATGAACGATAATGGAACCGATGTTCGGAGCAACGTGAAGCCTTCTTTGTAGGAAGACATGACTGTGTAATGACTTGGAAAGCTATATGGTAATATTATCTAGATGTCGGAGTGCATTCGATGTGATTATTATCTAGAACCGTCCCATCAAAGGTTACTCTTTGACTCATGCAGGACCACGACTCGACTAACCCCTTCGCAATGCTTTGCAAAACCATAGGAAGTGGTCAGCCACAAACCAAAGTGATAATCTCCCTCTCTTGACCGTGACGAATAGTGGTAGGGATGAGGCAATGGTGGTGACATCATTTTCTTTGAGACCATGGTGATGCCGCTCTTCAAGAACTCATCTCAAATGAAACTAGATCTGAAATAGAAGAAAATGAGTGATTTCAGGGCCGAGTTGATCGATGTGTTAGAATTCGTATGAAGGCGGCAATGGCTAAGTGTTAAACTCAATGAAGCTAGCTGCGGTGGTGGGTGGATGATGGAAGCAAGGAAAATGACGGTAGAGCGTTTGAAATTGCAAAGGCAAAGAAGTCGAGATTGAGTAGAAAATAGGAAGTAAAAAAGTGAGGGTAAAAATCCACAATTATATAGTGCCGAAATGAATTAGGAATTCATGTCGGTACCGACAAGTACCTCTCGATGCCGAGATGATTTATAAAAAGAAAATAAAAGAAGGAGTCTCACTTTACCAAGGCGTAGAGCAATTTTCAGAGTGATGCAGATTTAGGCCTTGGTGTAGAAAGAGGTTCATCGACTATATAAAGTGATTGAACGGATGCTCTTGGAATAGGGATGACTCCTCAAAGTGATTCCAAGATAGCCAATGGACTCGTGCAGACAACTATATACTGTTTGTCTTGATCCAAAGCATGTTCTATTTTCAACAAGAGCGTACTTTAGGAGCATGTGTTATCTAGTATTTATACCAAGCAGCCTCCAAGTGAATCTGGACGTCAAAATAAAGACAAAATGGTTCAAAAACTCGAAGGCAAGCTCAAGATGACCTTGGAAGGGAACTCCAAAAGTTTGAAGTCCTGAAGTGATTAAGTAAAAACTTGTTACTGAGTGGTCGACGAAGGACTCGGTACTAAGTGGTTTTCCTTATGCTATTTTGAGCAATTGTGCTGTGATCAGGTGAAAAGATTATAATGTGGTCACCTCTGGCCCATATCTGAAGGAGTAGGTAAACAACTCCAAAGCTATGCACTAAAGGACAAGTACTGAACAAAGCCAAACCTTTCGGTGTGAAGTGTCAAATGCCAAAAAATGCTCAAAGCTCGAAGCTCGAAAACTCGAATTTCAGACGAAGTGAAGGAAAAAGTGATAGTTTGCATAAGGCAAAACCTCTCGATACCGACATGATTCCTGTCAGCATCGACAAGTTTTTTGCTATAGGAAAACTTCGTCTTTCTCTTTATTCTCATGGATCTTGATTCTTACCCGGTCTTTAGTAATCTGGCGACTATGGTGGATGGTTCTCCTATAAATATCAAGCCTAGAGCAACAAGGAGAGGTCTTTTGGCTATTTTTTTCATCTTCTATCCTTTACACACCATTGTCACCTTAGATCTTACTTTTGATGTTCTAAACCTAAGATTAAATTGCAAAGCTCTTGTAGTCATGACAATCAATCTATAATAAGATTAAAGTGGACGTAGGCCATAAAATTTGCCGAGCCACTATGAAAAACTCCATGTTCCTTATTGTTTTCTTATTGATTTGCTAGAATCGTCTTGTTTTTTCTTTGGATTGGGGTGTTATACCAATTTTTGGTTCAAGAAATAATATATAATTTCTCTTGATGTTGTTGATGGCTTCCTGCCTTAGTCATTTGCATCACTATATAAGCTCCATTTAGTTTTCTAACTTCTTATATTATCTGCTTTCTTATGGTGCATTCCCTTTGTTCACTAGATCATTAGACATTTCTTGGTTGTGTGTCAAGTTTGACTTTGCAAGTGAAAGATGATACGAGTACTAGACAAGATGTAAGGGATGGACTGCTCAAGTAAAGATAAATTCTTTGCTAGCCTTTAATCACCATTGATGAATTGCTATAAACACATTCAAAAATTTGTAATACAATCGAGGTATTATTTAGCATTATTTGCAAATTTTAATTAGCCAGATACCACAATTGATAGAAACTCAAAACCCAAACAAAAGTCTAAAGAAAATCCTAACCATTTTTTCTTCTTTAGAATACCATGGTATTTCATTTCTTCTTCTTTAGAATACCAAGATATATGTTAGCTATATAAATGAAGGGAATGCTACTAAATTGAGATTAATGGGCTCTTTAGCAAAAGATAGTCTTTAGTTTTATTTATTCGTTTATTACGAGTGTTCCTATTTTTTAAAAGGTGTTGCAGTTGTCATTTGACAACATCAATTTGGCTATGGGGATATATTTATTATAGACACAATAAAGTAAAACACCTTTGGAAATATATGAATATAAGTTAATTTAAAATACTAATAAATTAACCAATTTATTTGTTAACACATTGTAATAATTTGACAAACAATATAGAAAAGAGACTTGCACAACTCTCAATATAGTACTATAGACATTGATCTATAATACTAATGAAATTCACTAAATTTGACAAATAAAACTTATTAAACAAACGTCTACAGAGACTATAAATTATTATGGTCAATTCCAAATAATATGCACAAATATTTTTCCATCAACAACATGATCATCTATCATCATGATATCTAAATTCTCATCCTTAGACTTCCTTACATTTCTCTTCCTGGCTCTACAGCTCATGATTCAGTCCCTTATATTGTAATCACTTTGAAAGACATCACAATTTTGTAGTTTTGCATGATTAGGATGCAAAAGATCATAGAAAAGAAAAGCAAGAGAAGCCACTAGAATAAATAAATAATTTTTTATTTTTTATTTTTTACTTAACTAAGAAATTTGAATGAGAAATATTATGTAAATATTTATTATTATATAAGAGCACTCTTTATTTATATTGAAGTGGAAGCAAGCACATGCTTTTTTATGTAGTGGTTTTGATTTTAAGGCACCTGATTATTCTTTGTCCTTGGCGATGAAAGGAATCTAAATCCTGAGCTTTTTGTTATAAGTTATGTAGTTAGCCATGTGGCACATTATTAGTTAATATTTTGAACTAATTTTTCTTCTTCTAAATTTGCCTATAATAAATATTACCCCTAGTCAAATTGATATTGTTAATAACAACACCAAAGTCAAAATATGTGAGCAACTTGGTCAGTTTTTAAAAGCACAAAATGATAGTAATTTGGCTTCAAGTGCTTTTTTTCTTTTTGACCCTTGGTGTTACAAATTTATCATAGATTCTCTTCTGAAATCTTGATGAGTTTAGGTTGACTGCATGAATAACATCTTTGCTCATGTTTATTCATGTAGTCGCACTATTTATCTTCATGTCGAGTGAAAAAGTTATGTTGTGATTTGCAAGGAGATAATCTAACATTATTTGTACTTCGAATTTGAAGTGTAAGATGAAAATATGTGCTTCTTCAAAACCGTTGAATCAGTATTGAGGAGATTGGTATTATTGTTTATATATTGAGAACCCATGAAAAATCAATTTTTCTTATAGTATAAAATGTTGGTTGAAATATGTGAAAAGAATGAAAAAAATAAAAATATGATGAAAAACGAATAATAATTAACATAAACTAAAATTTAATTTAATATAGTTCTTGTTATCCGACTTTTTGACCAAGCAGATTTTCACTGGAATTATAACGTCAAGGTAAAGATGAAACGATTCACGAACTTGGGAACATGCTTAAAAGGGCAATATGAGCATACTCAAAAAGTTTCATAGCCAATGATCCAAAGTGGACCGCTCCATATCGAGAGGTAGGGCTCAATACCGAGTGCTTTTGACTGCACTCTATACTTCGAAAACCGCTTGTATATGAAGCTACGACTCAAGGGATCTCCATGGAGTGCTTTTCTTGAAGAAAAGATAAGAAATTCTAGGGATTCTCCAGAAGAAAGCTAAGAAAGCAGAGGCGAACAAGCAATATCAGGAACTATCAGAAATAACTTAGTCTCATAGGAAAAATGCTCGGAACTAAAGGAATGAAGATGGAAGGCAAAAGGAAGGAGTAGTGAGGATTTCCCCCGTAAAAACCGTTCGGTACCGAGTGGTTCCACTTTGTACAGAGTAGGTTTAATTGAAGTTTGGGCTGTTATTCTTTCTTTTGCATGCTTGGGCTTGGATATGGACTTCGTACCTCGTGGGCCTGTAGTTCTGGTAGGCGATTTCCCTATAAATAAAGATCCTATGGCTACTAAAAAGGGACTTTTGGCTCTTTTGCTTTCTTCATTCTCCTATCTCTCTCTTCATAGTCACTAAGGCAAACATTGCTGGCTTTTCTAGGCTTTAAGAACTTGTCAATCTCTTATACTAGTGGCTCTCAAACAAATAATCAATAAACTACAATGGACGTATTTCAAAGATTACCGAACTACTATAAAATTCTGGTGTTCTCTTTACTTTTCTATTAATTCTTGCTAGGTCCCAATATTTCAATAGGTTCTTAGGCGTTGATCCATTTTCAGCATCAACATTTTGGTGCTTTAATTAAGAGCTGAATTCAAGATTAGATCTTTCTTGCTATTTTGGGTTTTGAGAGATCCAGTGTTTAGATCCAAAAGATCTGCTTTAGGGAATTCAAAAGCATGCTGATAGAAATCAATAGCGTCTAGGAGATTATGAAGATCGTTAGGAGCCGTAGATGGTGGTGACAAAGGAAATGCCCACCAATGGGAAGTTAATTATCAGCGGGCAATACTAGGATCATCAGCTCAATAGGAGATGGTTACTATAGGTGAGTTTGACAAGATATAAAGGAACTGAACCAGAAGTTGGTGTACAGTCGGAAGGCTCTGATGGAAAAGAGGGATGCTAGCATAGCATTACTGACCCATAAACCATAAAGGACCAGAAGGATAGAAGGGAAGTTTCCCCTCCTGGACCCAAGGAAGAGAACTCGTCTGTTTTTGGCCAAAATAGGTGAAATGACAAGTAAAAACATAAGAAAAGAGTCGCTGGGCAGGTAGAAGGCATTATTGTTGGAAGTCAGTATGCTCCTCCCAAAAGTAGACCAGTTGGTGTTGACCACAATCAGGTCGGTACCGAGAGGAATATTGAAGGACAGGAGAAGTAGGGGGTTGAAATTATGGATTTATCTGACTCGTAGGATGATCTGCAGCATGACGGTGATGATTATGAGCTAGACGTTGGAGTTAATGGACTAGAGTTCAAACAGCTACAACGGAACTAACTGGGCGTCAACAGAAGATTAATGGAGTGGTTATCCAAAAGACTGGAGAACCTAGACGTTAGCAAGAAAACCAAGATCATTTGTAGAGTCAAATACTCAGTGCAGCTCCTGACAGTTGATTTTTGGAGTACCGTGCCAATGAGGAGTATATAACAGATATGGTTAAACGGTTGGTAGAGAAAAGAAGAGGTGGAAAGAACAAGGATTGAGGTTCCACACTAAGCAGGACTCCCTTCATGGAAAACATTCCAAAGGAAAAGTATCAAAGAAAGTTTACGATGCCGACAATGCCCTCGTATAATGGGGCTACTGATCATAGGCAACACTTATTCAAGTATGAGTGGCAGATGGATGGTACTAGGATGATGTACGTTGTATGGTGTAGATGTTTTCCTATTTTTTGGAAGAAGTTGCATCAATACTAGGATCATGCTGAGATCCATATCGACTTTCGATGAGTTGGCTAGAAAGTTCTTGGAGTAGTTTCGACTCCATGCTGCATAACCTAAGGATATGATATCCTTGTCGAGTTTGGCTCAACGACCCAAGGAGTCGCTGAAAGGGTTCTTTTAATCGATTTAATATTGTAGTTACAGATGTGAGTAATCCGAAGGAGGATCTGGTATTTATAGCGTTGGTCCATGGCATACACCTAGATATAGATTTCGGTAGATGGCTAAAAATGAAGCAATATACGACTATGGAGGAGTTTCATCAAAAGGCTAATCAGTTTTTGTAATTGGAAGAGGGAAGTCTAACTGTAGGAAAATTTAATGACAGACAATCTAAAGAGTTATCTAAAGCAACGTGGCAATTAAACAAGCTGGAGAATGCTCTAGTAACATGGCGGTTACTGCTGGAAATTCTGGTAACTAGAAGAAAAGGAATTAAGGTCCTGGCGGAAGGCATAATGAAATCAAAAAACGCTCGAGGAATATGAAATCGGAAGACTATACACCTCTAAATGATACACTTGAAAATAAATACCATCTACCCAAGGAACATAACGATATAAAACGCTGCCTATGAGGGAGGCAACTGAAAATGAAAGTTACTTCGAAAAGTACCGTCGTTTCCATGAAACTCATGGACACAACACGAACGAGTACCAACATTCGAGAGATCTAATTAAAGAGCTGATAAGGAAGAATAAGCTCCAATAGTATGTTAAAGAACCATGGGAGGGTGGTGAAGCCGCGAGGCCCCAAGGGCCGCCTATCCAACGTAATCAGCTTAGAGCAAGCAGAGAAGGCCCCAGTTTTAATAATGGAAGATTGGTTATCAATACCATAACTGGAGGACCTCATCCAGCGGAGAAAAGTTGGAGGGAGATGGAACAGTACACAGGTTCATTATAGCACGTACCATTGGAGGATTACTTGGCCGTAGAAGACGGAGCTCTAAAGACACTGATAGAGCCGAACTGCCAACTATCGACCCATGGTAATAACAGCAGGTATAGGACCGAAAAAAGTACGTCGGGTCTTGGTGGATACTGTAAGTTCTATGAACATACTATTTAAAAGAAATTTCGATTAAATTAAGGCTCACATGAAGGAGATTATGGCTTGCAAAACCAAGGTCCAAGGGTTTACAGGCAAAGCGAAATAACCAATCGGGATGATCGATCTACTCGTGGAGCTAGATGAAGAAGATCGTAGCATAGTCTAGATTCAAAAATTTATTATAGTGAATGAATACTCGTAGTACAACGCCTTTTTAGGCCGATCGACCCTTGCTAATTTTAGAATAACATTATCACCTTCGTGTTTAATGATGAAGTTCCCTATAGAGAATGGGGTTGGATTGGTGAGAGGAGACTAGAGGGTAGGAAGGGAATGCTATGTCGTGGAGCTAAGGGAAGCAAAGCGACGGAAGAAAGGCAAGGATGTGGAGATGACTCTCCACATCCATGATTCGAAAGCATAGAAACTAAAGCATAACCCCTAGCTTAGGAGCAATAGTAGGTTCGACAAGTCTATAGATCTCAGGAGGAAGTGGAGGGAAGTGTGGGTGGCACCGGATGATCCAACTCGAGTTCAAAAGATTGGATCTCAGCTTAGCATTAACTTAAGTAAGGAACAAGTTAATTTCTTTCGAGGGAATTTAGACGTGTTTGCCAGATGCATTCAAACATATGCGGAATGTCACTGGAGATAGCGTGTCACGCACTGAATATTGATCTGAAGCTTACACTAGTGAAACAGAAAAAGCATAGTTTGGGTCTAGTATGAGATGCTGCATTAAAGGAAGAGGTGGATAAGCTAATGACAAACGACTTTATCCGCAACGCTTTATACCCCGAATGGGTATCTATCCCCATCTTGGTCAAGAAATCAAACAAGAAATGGTAGACTTGTATCAATTATTTGGATTTGAATAAGGCATGCCCGAAGGATAGCTCCCTCCACCCAGGATTAAACAGCTGTTAGATGGGATCGCATGGCACGAGTTATTCTCATTCATGGATGCTTATTCAGGTTATAACCAAATTCTGATGCATATTCCAGATCAGGAGAATACCGTTAGTCATTATGCACAGGATTGAAGATGGCCAATAGTTGTAAAAAATTATAAATGCAGCGGAAATAAAATAGTAGATCACCCAGTTGATTTTATACTGGTTTAAACCTCTCGTTCTACGTCTAGTCCCTAAGCACCTCTTAGGTATTTCATTATCAACACCCTCACTTTACCTAAAGGAACAAGTTTACAAACTCCGTCTGAATAATCAACAGGACTTCAATACTTACTGCCTCAGGACTCTGCAATAGTACTTCAATCTATTCTTTTACAGAGAAATAATTTTACTATATATTGTGTCTTCAATACACTGACTAGTCGCACTAGAGTACAACTTCTATGACCTTCAAAGATGATGCAGAATAAGTGCGCAGAGGTTAGGAAGTGAATTAAGACCAGACTCAAATACTGTGGAGTGAAAAAGCACCGGTCTAAGTTTGATTTGAAATGAATATAGAGTTTAGAGTCATTTGGAAACAATATAAGAATGGTTTAAGAAAATAGGATTGTGTTTTGCTTTTGGGATGGTGGGAGGCTTATATACGAGTGATCGGAAGCCAATAAATAGTTTCAATCCTTCAGAGTTCCCATTAGAAAAGAAGCATTCATTAGAAGTTTGCAATTGGTTGAATAAGCACTTGAATAGCCACTTGACTATTCATTTTGGAATGGTAATCTAAAGTAGCCGTTGGCCTTCAAATCAAAATATTGTGTAGTGTAGTTGGTAAGACATGCACAAATCTCTATGGTGTGCTGGGTTCGAGTCCCGCCTTCTATATATTCTGAGTAGGGATGGGTATTTAACCGAGTTAACCAACCATAACCGAACCTCTTTAACTGAAAAAATTGGTTAACCGAACTTTTGGTTAACCGACCGATATTAACCGAACAAAAGCGGGTTGGTTAACGGTTAATCGCGATGCATACATCGGTCAACCGTTAACCGAACCTATTTTTAAATTTTAGAAAAAGGCCAAATCGAATGCTTTTGCAACCCGGTCCACCCATTTTTCCCTAACCCTAATCTAAATTGAATCAAGCTTCCCTTCAGCCGCTATTCAATATTCACAATACATTCCCAAACTCATTCATTTTTGTTCCAAAAAAAATACTAAACCTTCAAATCTAAATAGAAATCGATCCCATGTCTCCTTGATTTTCGTTTTTTTCTATCTAAATCGTCGATTTGAATTTTAAGCGATGGTGAATGCTAGCAGGAAGAGGAAAACGTGAGTTTGATAATTTTTGTGTAGTTTTACTGTTTATCTTGAATTTTGAACTGGTATATAATATTATCATAATTATTTTAGTTTGGCGTTTGATGTGTATTGATTTAATGTAAATTAGTTTGATGTTTTCTTAAGAACCAAAATAATGCTTTCTTTCAAACCACATTTGAAATGCATCCTCATATAAACTATAATGGCATTATTCTTCAAGTTGGAATGATAGCAAGCAGCTAGCTATATATCAACATTTTGAATTGGGATACATTGTATGTCCTAATATATATTGTATATAAACTGTATTGGGATTCATATACAATTTGGAATGTGCATATATTAACAGTCTAAGTGCTTGTTATATGAAACAAGCCACATCAATTCATCAAGCAAATGTATCTAATGTAATAATGTATTGGTTAACTGCCCTTTTGTAATGCACTTTTCATGATACTTTTTTTTGGTATTTAACATGTATCTAGTGATTTTGCTTCTCCTTTTAAACTATAGTTTCTTTGTGTGAATTTCTTTAAGCAAATGAACTATGAACATTTCGGTGGGTAATGTTAACAACTGAATATTGTGTCAATGGGGACCAAAAATGGACAGTGGGGAAATCTAAATGAAGTACCAATTCATCAAATCTGATATTTGAGATCAATATGTGGGTTCGAAAAAGGGAGTTTCAGAATGAAAAGTTCAGCTAAATATGGTATTTTTTAGCATTTTAATGTATGAACTGATACATGATATATGATATAAGTTAGGAATATGCTCATGAAGTGAGTAATATGCTCATATCAGTTCATATGTGATGAAATATCAGTTCATATGTCATAAGTTGTACACACATACATTTAGTTTACAAAATATAGGTCAGTATGCATTTGCTTTGTGTAAGTTATATCAGTTCATGATTTCATGTAATATCAGTTCATGTATCAGTTCATGTATTACTATTTTAGTTCATGAAATATCAGTTCATGCATCATATATGTATTAAATTGGTTTGATTAGTAGCATATATCATGTATCAGTTAGACATATATGCAACTGATATAGTATTAACTTGTATAACATGTACAAATAGGTAGATCATCTAGAGAAACAAGAGATGATGATGAGTATGTGGAAGAAGCGGATGATGAGGAAACCCGGGACGAGGACATCAATGCTAGAAAACCACCTTTACACCCGAATCACAAGCCTTCCCCGGTATGAGAACATTTTACTAAAGATATTAATTGCAATGTTCAGAAATGTATTTGCAACTACTGTGGTCAACAATTTGCATGCGATTCTAGATCAAATGGCACTACACATGTGACGACCCGGAATTTTAAGCATTTGAAATTGGAATATTTAATTTGTTTTAAATATTCAAAAGTTGAATTTCAACTCGAATTTCAAATATACAGTATTTATTGGACGATTAATTATTGAATTAAACAATCGAAAAAAAAGGTAAAATAGAGAATCCTGAGTTTTGAGCCTGTCTAAAATAGTTTAAAGGTTCAGAATATTTATATTGTTAATATTGAAGGTGATGAAACTTTTAAAATTGCATTTAAAAGTGTTTTGTTCAGTTTTTTAAAATTTATCGTTTTAAATTTGAATTTAAAAATAGCCTTCCGAGGCATAGTCTCGGAATTCGACGAAACCAGTTCCATTGGGTCCGCAATATTGAATTATTATCGGATTTCAAATTTTGTAGCTTTCGGAGCTATAGTGTGATCGTACGAGATATAAACGCCGAGAGAATAATTAACCGATTTAAATAATTTTATTTGATTTAAAAATCAAATCAGAGTCACCAATCTTTCATCTCAGCCGACCTACTCCGCTCTAAGTAACCACGTACTCTTTGCCTTCTGAAACACGCCCATTCTTTCTTCACGAAATTCAGATTCGCAGGAAAACAAAGATAATGAACGAAGCTTTCTCCTCAAGAATAAAATATAAACATGGGTCATTAAAAATCACCATTCAATAACAGAACCAAAATTCGAAATCTCGTCCCCATTGAATTCAACAGCCTTCCTCTTCCTTCGTTTCGCAAAATCAAAGCGAAATCAAATCCCCTCTTCTCTTGTTGTTCGAAATCGAAGGGCTGACGAAAAAAAAAAACAAAAGAGTTTTCAATTCGTCTTGAATCGTCTGGAGGGGGAAGCACGAGCGCACGTGCTTGCGCGCACGAGGGAGAGTCGTTGAGAGGCAATCGGACTTTGTTGGAGATAGGGGGATGGAGGGGGGTCGTCGCGCGTCTCGAGTTCGACTGGGAGAATGCAGCGTCCTAGTGTAGTCGACAGCGTTGGAGGCTCGCGAACACGCGAACTAGGGCAGTAGGCGATTGCCTGGGAATCGATTGTAGTGTGTTTTGGGCAGGGCTCGAGTGAAGACAGCTAATTCTGAGCGAGAAGCATCGATTTAGGGTTGCGATTTGGTGGTCGAAGTGCAGGACCGAAGGTAGTGAAGGTAATTATCGAGTTTTGATGTTTGGATGTAGATGTTTTGATGATATAATCATTAACTTATAACTGCGATATTTAATTTAAAATACTCAGAGAGATAATTTGTTTAATTTCTGAATTTAAATTTTTACTGGAAAGTCTATATGATAATTTGATAGGAAAATTGGAAACTTATTTTAGTTGAATCAATGACAGTAGAAAATTTAAAGTATCGAGTTTAACAATAAAAAACTAGTACACATTTTTAAGTTACTAATTTAATATTAAAATAAGTTTTATGGAAATTAATTTGTTTAACAAACTATTTAATTATTTTAGTCACAAGAGAAATTGTTGGTTTAAAACCCAAATTCATAGTTTAAATAAAACCCTTGGTTAATTAAAATTATCAAATGGAAATTAATTGTTCAAATTGTTCGAATATTAATAAACCATTTAATATTATTCAAGGTTTAAGATTCTGAAAGGGGAACAAGCTGGTCAGAAATGGATTGCAAAACAAAGTTTAAGGTGAGTTAATCTCACTCAGTTAAATTTAAATTTAAATGGTTAAATTTAAATAATTGATTGAATGGTTGCATTGATTGAATATGCTATATTATATATAGTAGTATATACCAATATATACATATTGGCATATGTATATATTTGAGTTGTTGATATTCCCGCATTTATATAGCGGATGAGACCCTATGCGCCGCATAATAGCGGATGATATTTTATAAACCCATATACCGCGATATTCCACCTCGAAGTGGAATTGGTATTGTGCTAACGTCTGTGGATGCAGGGAAACAGGTTGGAGGGATCCAACTGGATTCCTCAAAATATTTAATTTTGTTTAAATATTCTGTGATATGATTTTTGATATCCTGTAATGATTTATATTGGATAATCTGGTTGGATTGAATTTCCCAGTATAATGAGTTATCAAAATGAAATTGAATTGGATTTTTGGGAAGAAATAAAAGAGTAAAATTCAAGTTAAATAATTCTAGTGAATTCGAATAAAGTAAATAAGGAATTGTAAAAGAAATAAGAAATTTCTAAATTCGAACAAATATGGGAAAAGAGGAATTTGAATTTAACAGGGAAGAAATAAATCTTTAACTAAAGTGATATTATTTAAATTATAAAAGGATTGATTTTATTGAAATTTAAAGATTTAATTTAATTAAAATATTAATTGAAGAAGTTTGGAAATCCGAAATTAGTATTTTAGTTAAAAGGGTTTCCACTCATCATAAAGAAATAAAAGATGAAAGTTAATGTATTTGAAATAATTGAAGTAAATAGGGAAATTTATTTCAAGGTAAAGTAAAATGGAAATCAATTGGAAATTGATTTAAGTGTTTAAAAACTTGGATTTTTAAAAGAGAAATGAGATTTTGGAGATATAAACTGGGTTGATAAAGTAAAATAAATATCATTGGATATTTGAAATATAAATTCAAGGTGGGAATTTATAAAAGAATATGGATTGGTTTAAAAATAAATGTTGGTTTATTTTTAAAAGATGGAAATGAGAAGTGTATTTCTCTGGATTGCCAAGTACGCTTTTCCAAGGCAATTTTAAATACAAGTTAAAAGTTTAATATGTTTTTAAAAGCATGTTTTAGAAAATTGATTATTTCTAAATGTTAAAGCCTTAAGTAGTATTTTCAAAAATCTATTATTGTAGTAAGTATATAAAAGAGATTTGGTATTATGTTTTAAGGAGAAATTTAGTTTATATTTATAAAGCGGTTTTATCTTAAATATCTTTAAAGTATATATATATTTTAATAAAGCATTAAAGTAGTTTTATAATTTCAATGTTATAAAGCATATTTATGGTAAAGTGCTTTTAAATTATTTTTAAATTAAAAGTATTTTGTACTTGGTGATTCAGTGGAAATAATTATTTGGGAAATGTTTTCCGTAAGCGGAAACTGTTTTGAAATTGTTTTCAAATGAGCTTTGAAAATTTGGAAATATATCTTGGAAAGATATTTGAGCAAATAAATAATGTGGGAAATTATTTATTGTGTGATGGTTGCTTGTGGATGTTAATTGATAGTTAAATAACCGACTATCAATATTGGCCAAATGCGCTGATCGTTTCGAAGAGACCGGGATCGAGTTTCCGTATACCGAGATTCTAGGTCTGGAGACTCGAATACCACTTCGATTCGGTTTGTACGTTTCGTGTAACGTGTTCAGAGTCGAAGATGGAGCAGTGAAGTGCAAGGGCTAGTCGCTACTAATCCTGAGGATATTTCCAAAATGGATGTAGTAGGAATAGTGCCTTCGGTTCCGTTCGAACCCGGGACGGACTTATATGGACGAATGCTTTCGTGACACCGTCAGGTGGACGATGGGCATTCTAAGGGATATGTGCTATTAAGGTATCGTTTAGCCTCGAGCCTCATCAACCGGGAATGACTGAAAATCAGGGGTTATGCAGCAAGGCTTCGTGGGTAGCCCCCACTTGAGAGTAAGGTCATCCCTGTCTAGATGTCCCTTTTATTTCGGCTTAGTGGTGCGGTTGCTGATCCCAACCGTGGGGTGATTTTATTTGGAATTATCCAGTAAGGGATGATTCTGGCCTTGTGTTGCAGGGGAGCGGGCGTACTCCTCGGTACTGTGATCTAGGCTACGTACTGTGACAGGTGGTACCCCAGTGCCTAGTCATTCGTTGGAAATCCATTCTCCCTCCGTGCCTTGTACGAGTTTTGTTTGTATTACCCACGTTGTGGCTAGTATGCTGGAATTTAATCATGTAACAATTTCAGCTATTTTAATAAGTATTTGTGAATAGACACTATTATAATATCAGAGGATTTTGATAAAAAGTGTTTTAGCTATCGTAAGGTAAAAACCCGACATGTTTATTTGTGGCGTGGTCTTACGAGATGCTTTTATTTTCAAAAGGATTTTTGAAACTTTAATAATCAATTGAGTGTGATTTTCTCACGCTGGTTTTCCAGACTGACTCGGGTATTGTTTTATATGATGCTCGGGTCAGACCGAGTATTATAGGTTACAGGATATGATGCTGTGGAGCTCAGGAGATGAGCTGGATGGCGAGACGTATTTCCCATACTTGTTTATATATATATTCCGCTGTGTTGATTGTTGTACTCTGTTGTATTGAGGACAGAATATGGTTATTGTCCAGTGGTATGTTATGTGTTCTCTGATGTATACTCTGATGCTATATTGTATAAACAGATATAGTTTTGATTTGTGTAAAGATCTGTTGATATATATATATTATATTTTATTCCGCTGCGATGGTTAGATTCTGATGTTGTCTTCTATTTTTCTTCTTCTACCTCTTCTTCTTAACTAAAATGGTTCGATTTTCCGGGTCTGGAAAGTCGGGTCGTTACAGTGGTATCAGAGCTTAGGCTGGCGACAACCTTGGCTCTGGTGGGAATTTTGAGAGTACTAATAGATATGAGCGCGTATTTGTTAGTGAATATAAAATGGTTTTATATTGTGTTGGTTGGTTTATTGAGTGGCATATGAACCTTCGTCGGCACAGTCTGTACAACTGTATCGAAGGGGTTTCTAAACACTTGAATAGAACAGTTCGACACAATATTGTTTTAAATAGGGTGAATGAAATAATTTTGCCCAAATTATTTTGTATATAAAAGAAATAATTATTTGAAATTTATTATAGTTATATATTTGGTTGCTTGGTTGTTAGAAAACGATGATATTAAATTATTATCATCATTGTGTAAAAATTGGATCAGAAATTGAAAACTTATAACCTAAGTTGAAGAATAAATTTATATAACAAATGGAATTTGAGAATGTAGATTATAAATGAAATTTATAAATTGAAATAAGCTTTATATACAAATGTGAATTACAAATGTGATTTATAATCAAATGAGATAAATTCATAAACAAATGAAATTTGTAAATGTAAATTGTAAATGTGACTTATAACTTGAAATAAAATGTGATTGAATTCCAGAGTAATGTTTGGATATAAAATTGGATGGGTTTTGAATTTGAAGTTTTGGGAAAGGTTTAAATTCCTTTGGATTAAAAAAAATAGTTTAAAGGTTTTGGGGAAATAATGGTGATATTATTTCATGAATATTTTTGAAATTGAATTGAAATCTGGTGGGATTTGGGAATTAAAAATGTTTGAAATGTTTCAAAGTGATAAAAGCATTAAATTCTCTCACGGTCGCTGGAAAATAATTTCGGTGATGACTGCAGCATCATCGATGTCTATTTTCGAGTTTCCAAAGAGAAATTGCTACCAAACTGTTTTATATTGGAAATGATTGTGAACTGGGTTAGTTTTGAAATTCAAAGGGAAATTTTTTTGGTAAAAGCGCAGATTGTTTTGGAAATTGGGATTTGATGTGATATACCAGATGTGTATGAGTTATTTATGGATTCAAAATGGTTTTGAAATAAAACCGGGCAATTGGATTCTGGGAATTCTATTTAAAATATAAATGTGGAAATTTAAATAAATCAACAACATAAAGTATAGAATGAAGTTGATTGAAATAAGAAGAGAATCAAAGTTTAATTATGGAATTATAATTATGGGATGAAAATAACTCAATGAGTAATATAAGTTGGTAGATAAAAGAGTTAGAGAACTTGAAGGTGAATGAATTGTAAACTTGTATAAATTGTATCCTAGAATTAAAATTTAATTCGAGTATATGAAGGTGAATAAAATATATTTGAATTTAACTTAAGATAAGTTAAATAAAATTGAGAACTGGAATTAAATTAAATGTAAATAAGTTGAAGTCGAATTGAATTGGATATAAAGGTAATGTAAAATGCTTATAATTGTGTAAAGAAATTCATCTTCTTAAGTTCTTAAGTGTAATAATTTGAAATTTTGATTGTAAAGATGAAAATGGACTTAAATGAATAGTCCCAGGTCTTCAGCAAGTAAGTTAAAACTTATGAATAGAAATGAAATTGTAAGTCATAAATGGGAATCCATTACTTTGAACCATTAAGAGTTATAATTTGAAATTGTAATTATCAAATGGAAACGACTAAGATGAGCAATCTTAATTTTTAAATAAATCCAAACTTGAATTATAGAATAAATTGAACTTAAGATGATTAAGTGAAGTGATATTTGGGAATTAAAAAGCAAGTATTTAATTTTAACCAGCGGAGGAACTAATTAGATAATAAATTAGTTAATGAAATTGAATTGTGAGTTAATGAAATTGGATTAAATAGTGGTGGTTTGGATTGCGAATGAAATCCAAATAAGTGAAAATAAATTGGAAATGACCTGGTTATTAATAAAATAATTCCATATGAATTGAGTATGGAAAATAAAATTCATAATGATTGAGTGAATGAACCACTTATATTAAATAAATAAATGGATGGAATTTGATTAAATAAGAATCAAATGAAAGATGGAAATAAAACTTTAAAGGGTTGGTTAAATGGAAAGTAAACTTAAGTAATTGACTTAAGTAGATGTTGAATGGAAACTGAACTCAAACAGAAGAGTGGTTTAAATAAGTCGAGAAATAGTTATTGAATGAATTAACTTGGATTGTTTTCGAGCTAAATAAAATTCAATTTTTGGAAGTTGGAGATGAATTGAATTTAAGGAAAAAAATTGGGAATGAAGTAGTAAATTGAAGTAAGTTGAAATTCATAGGAAATGGGAGTTCGATTTGAATATATACACTTCAGTGGTGAAGTAGTAAATAAATATAAGAAAAATTATATTGAACTTAAGAATTGAAGAATGAAATTCTTAAGGAAATTGGTATTGGGAATATACTTAGTAATTTTGGAATGGAAAAAAAATATATACTAAGTGAATAGTTGAATGAAGACTAAAACTGAAGTTGTGAAATGGGATAGTTGTGAATAAGTGGATAACAATCAAAAGGAATGTGAATAAAAGAGAATTGATATAACTGATAATCAATTGGGCTAATCACGTAAGGTGTACGTATATTATTTATTCGCATAGCTATTTGGTCCAGATGTCGAACACAGAATTTCGAGATAGTTTTATCGATCCGAATCAGGATTTTTCACTCGATTTTCAATGGCGAGCCTGGATATGGATTGTTGATTGATTCTGGAAATTCTCTATCATAGTTTGTGACTATGCAAGGAGAATGACGGTTTCTGATCAAGAAACCAGATCTGAGTCCGCACTAGGAAGTCGGGTGGACGATACTAGTTCGGAAGTGAAATTGTGTGATCGATTGAGCGATCGAATGTGATATTGCGTACGGATGATATATGTGCATCGTACGGGCTTAAGAAAAACAAATGTTGAAAATTTGTAAAGGAAAGTATAAAATGACTTTGGAATTGTGATTGAATATTATTGCTTAGTAGGATATACAGGTGTCTAAAAGCAATGGATGAATTGGGATTTTGATTTTAGAAGATAAAATTTAATGGCCCGACAAAAAGGTATGTATTTGAATTTCTGTATGAAATTTGATTGGGTTTTTGATCCAGCCACTTGGCTTTTTGTTTTCTTTTTGAGATTGGGAGGCCGTAGAGCCATTTTGTAGTAGTACCGAGCTAGCCGCGCAAAGGAGACGCTGGCGAAATTTTTCGGAAATTTAGGGAGTTAGAAAAATTTTGGAAAATTTTGATAGTTCAAAATTTGAATTCAAATTTAAATTTGAATTGATAAGTAGGTGATAGGGGTTGAAATTATGAATAAGTTTGGAAAGTTAAAAGTTGATTAGTGTATCATTAATAAAAGATTGTTTGGTATTGTTAAAACTGTTTGAATATGGGAAATAGTTAATGGGTTATGGATCATTCTTCCTAACTAGTAATTTCGGGGACGAAATTCTTTTAAGGGGGGAGGAATGTGACGACCCGGAATTTTAAGCATTTGAAATTGGAATATTTAATTTGTTTTAAATATTCAAAAGTTGAATTTCAACTCGAATTTCAAATATACAGTATTTATTGGACGATTAATTATTGAATTAAACAATCGAAAAAAAAGGTAAAATAGAGAATCCTGAGTTTTGAGCCTGTCTAAAATAGTTTAAAGGTTCAGAATATTTATATTGTTAATATTGAAGGTGATGAAACTTTTAAAATTGCATTTAAAAGTGTTTTGTTCAGATTTTTAAAATTTATCGTTTTAAATTTGAATTTAAAAATAGCCTTCCGAGGCATAGTCTCGGAATTCGACGAAACCAGTTCCATTGGGTCCGCAATATTGAATTATTATCGGATTTCAAATTTTGTAGCTTTCGGAGCTATAGTGTGATCGTACGAGATATAAACGCCGAGAGAATAATTAACCGATTTAAATAATTTTATTTGATTTAAAAATCAAATCAGAGTCACCAATCTTTCATCTCAGCCGACCTACTCCGCTCTAAGTAACCACGTACTCTTTGCCTTCTGAAACACGCCCATTCTTTCTTCACGAAATTCAGATTCGCAGGAAAACAAAGATAATGAACGAAGCTTTCTCCTCAAGAATAAAATATAAACATGGGTCATTAAAAATCACCATTCAATAACAGAACCAAAATTCGAAATCTCGTCCCCATTGAATTCAACAGCCTTCCTCTTCCTTCGTTTCGCAAAATCAAAGCGAAATCAAATCCCCTCTTCTCTTGTTGTTCGAAATCGAAGGGCTGACGAAAAAAAAAACAAAAGAGTTTTCAATTCGTCTTGAATCGTCTGGAGGGGGAAGCACGAGCGCACGTGCTTGCGCGCACGAGGGAGAGTCGTTGAGAGGCAATCGGACTTTGTTGGAGATAGGGGGATGGAGGGGGGTCGTCGCGCGTCTCGAGTTCGACTGGGAGAATGCAGCGTCCTAGTGTAGTCGACAGCGTTGGAGGCTCGCGAACACGCGAACTAGGGCAGTAGGCGATTGCCTGGGAATCGATTGTAGTGTGTTTTGGGCAGGGCTCGAGTGAAGACAGCTAATTCTGAGCGAGAAGCATCGATTTAGGGTTGCGATTTGGTGGTCGAAGTGCAGGACCGAAGGTAGTGAAGGTAATTATCGAGTTTTGATGTTTGGATGTAGATGTTTTGATGATATAATCATTAACTTATAACTGTGATATTTAATTTAAAATACTCAGAGAGATAATTTGTTTAATTTCTGAATTTAAATTTTTACTGGAAAGTCTATATGATAATTTGATAGGAAAATTGGAAACTTATTTTAGTTGAATCAATGACAGTAGAAAATTTAAAGTATCGAGTTTAACAATAAAAAACTAGTACACATTTTTAAGTTACTAATTTAATATTAAAATAAGTTTTATGGAAATTAATTTGTTTAACAAACTATTTAATTATTTTAGTCACAAGAGAAATTGTTGGTTTAAAACCCAAATTCATAGTTTAAATAAAACCCTTGGTTAATTAAAATTATCAAATGGAAATTAATTGTTCAAATTGTTCGAATATTAATAAACCATTTAATATTATTCAAGGTTTAAGATTCTGAAAGGGGAACAAGCTGGTCAGAAATGGATTGCAAAACAAAGTTTAAGGTGAGTTAATCTCACTCAGTTAAATTTAAATTTAAATGGTTAAATTTAAATAATTGATTGAATGGTTGCATTGATTGAATATGCTATATTATATATAGTAGTATATACCAATATATACATATTGGCATATGTATATATTTGAGTTGTTGATATTCCCGCATTTATATAGCGGATGAGACCCTATGCGCCGCATAATAGCGGATGATATTTTATAAACCCATATACCGCGATATTCCACCTCGAAGTGGAATTGGTATTGTGCTAACGTCTGTGGATGCAGGGAAACAGGTTGGAGGGATCCAACTGGATTCCTCAAAATATTTAATTTTGTTTAAATATTCTGTGATATGATTTTTGATATCCTGTGATGATTTATATTGGATAATCTGGTTGGATTGAATTTCCCAGTATAATGAGTTATCAAAATGAAATTGAATTGGATTTTTGGGAAGAAATAAAAGAGTAAAATTCAAGTTAAATAATTCTAGTGAATTCGAATAAAGTAAATAAGGAATTGTAAAAGAAATAAGAAATTTCTAAATTCGAACAAATATGGGAAAAGAGGAATTTGAATTTAACAGGGAAGAAATAAATCTTTAACTAAAGTGATATTATTTAAATTATAAAAGGATTGATTTTATTGAAATTTAAAGATTTAATTTAATTAAAATATTAATTGAAGAAGTTTGGAAATCCGAAATTAGTATTTTAGTTAAAAGGGTTTCCACTCATCATAAAGAAATAAAAGATGAAAGTTAATGTATTTGAAATAATTGAAGTAAATAGGGAAATTTATTTCAAGGTAAAGTAAAATGGAAATCAATTGGAAATTGATTTAAGTGTTTAAAAACTTGGATTTTTAAAAGAGAAATGAGATTTTGGAGATATAAACTGGGTTGATAAAGTAAAATAAATATCATTGGATATTTGAAATATAAATTCAAGGTGGGAATTTATAAAAGAATATGGATTGGTTTAAAAATAAATGTTGGTTTATTTTTAAAAGATGGAAATGAGAAGTGTATTTCTCTGGATTGCCAAGTACGCTTTTCCAAGGCAATTTTAAATACAAGTTAAAAGTTTAATATGTTTTTAAAAGCATGTTTTAGAAAATTGATTATTTCTAAATGTTAAAGCCTTAAGTAGTATTTTCAAAAATCTATTATTGTAGTAAGTATATAAAAGAGATTTGGTATTATGTTTTAAGGAGAAATTTAGTTTATATTTATAAAGCGGTTTTATCTTAAATATCTTTAAAGTATATATATATTTTAATAAAGCATTAAAGTAGTTTTATAATTTCAATGTTATAAAGCATATTTATGGTAAAGTGCTTTTAAATTATTTTTAAATTAAAAGTATTTTGTACTTGGTGATTCAGTGGAAATAATTATTTGGGAAATGTTTTCCGTAAGCGGAAACTGTTTTGAAATTGTTTTCAAATGAGCTTTGAAAATTTGGAAATATATCTTGGAAAGATATTTGAGCAAATAAATAATGTGGGAAATTATTTATTGTGTGATGGTTGCTTGTGGATGTTAATTGATAGTTAAATAACCGACTATCAATATTGGCCAAATGCGCTGATCGTTTCGAAGAGACCGGGATCGAGTTTCCGTATACCGAGATTCTAGGTCTGGAGACTCGAATACCACTTCGATTCGGTTTGTACGTTTCGTGTAACGTGTTCAGAGTCGAAGATGGAGCAGTGAAGTGCAAGGGCTAGTCGCTACTAATCCTGAGGATATTTCCAAAATGGATGTAGTAGGAATAGTGCCTTCGGTTCCGTTCGAACCCGGGACGGACTTATATGGACGAATGCTTTCGTGACACCGTCAGGTGGACGATGGGCATTCTAAGGGATATGTGCTATTAAGGTATCGTTTAGCCTCGAGCCTCATCAACCGGGAATGACTGAAAATCAGGGGTTATGCAGCAAGGCTTCGTGGGTAGCCCCCACTTGAGAGTAAGGTCATCCCTGTCTAGATGTCCCTTTTATTTCGGCTTAGTGGTGCGGTTGCTGATCCCAACCGTGGGGTGATTTTATTTGGAATTATCCAGTAAGGGATGATTCCGGCCTTGTGTTGCAGGGGAGCGGGCGTACTCCTCGGTACTGTGATCTAGGCTACGTACTGTGACAGGTGGTACCCCAGTGCCTAGTCATTCGTTGGAAATCCATTCTCCCTCCGTGCCTTGTACGAGTTTTGTTTGTATTACCCACGTTGTGGCTAGTATGCTGGAATTTAATCATGTAACAATTTCAGCTATTTTAATAAGTATTTGTGAATAGACACTATTATAATATCAGAGGATTTTGATAAAAAGTGTTTTAGCTATCGTAAGGTAAAAACCCGACATGTTTATTTGTGGCGTGGTCTTACGAGATGCTTTTATTTTCAAAAGGATTTTTGAAACTTTAATAATCAATTGAGTGTGATTTTCTCACGCTGGTTTTCCAGACTGACTCGGGTATTGTTTTATATGATGCTCGGGTCAGACCGAGTATTATAGGTTACAGGATATGATGCTGTGGAGCTCAGGAGATGAGCTGGATGGCGAGACGTATTTCCCGTACTTGTTTATATATATATTCCGCTGTGTTGATTGTTGTACTCTGTTGTATTGAGGACAGAATATGGTTATTGTCCAGTGGTATGTTATGTGTTCTCTGATGTATACTCTGATGCTATATTGTATAAACAGATATAGTTTTGATTTGTGTAAAGATCTGTTGATATATATATATTATATTTTATTCCGCTGCGATGGTTAGATTCTGATGTTGTCTTCTATTTTTCTTCTTCTACCTCTTCTTCTTAACTAAAATGGTTCGATTTTCCGGGTCTGGAAAGTCGGGTCGTTACAACACATTTGAATTATCATATAACAAAATCTTGTAAGTTAATTCCGTGTGATAGTGATAAGAGACAAAAAACTTTAACTTTTGGAATAAATAGCGATAGTGAAGGTAGTTACAATCTCACCACGTGGTCATTTAACAAAGAAGAATGTAGAAAAGCGTTAGCTCGAATGATAATTATGGATGAACTCCCTTTTAGTTTTGTGGAGGGTTAAGGTTTTCTTGAATTTTGTTGACAATTGTGTCCTAGTTTTGAAGTTCCTTCATGTAGAATAATTTGTAGGGATGTGCTTCAATTATATTGGGATTCTATAGATTCTTTTAAAAAGATGTTCTCTAAATCATTGCATGGTGTTTGTCTAACTATCGATACATGGACTTCTATTCAAAATGTGAATTATATGGTTTTAACCGCACACTTTATTGATGGAAATTGGAATTTACGTAAAAGGATTATAAATTTTTTGTATGATTACTAGTCAAAAAGGAGAAAATATGGGAAAAATTATTGTCCAATGTATCAAAAAATGGGAACTCAAAAGAATAGTGTTTATCACGGTTGATAAGGTTGGTGCAAATGAAGTGGCAATTAATTATGTGAAAAACAAATCAAATGATTATAATGGTGGTTGTGTTTTGAATGGTGAATTCATTCATATACGTTGTTATGCTCATATGATCAATTTAATTGTCAATGATGGGCTAAACGAAATTAGTAGTACTATAGCTAGAATTCGTACCGCATTTAGATTTGTGAGATTGTCTTCGGCACGATTTACTAAATTTAGAGAGACATGTTTAAGTTTGGGAATTGAGGATAAATCTATGCTTATTTTAGATTGGAAAAATGCTGAATTATTTGTTAAATTCTTAAAGTAGTTCTATGATATTGCTTTAAAATTTAGGAAAACTTTATCTATTACCGCAAATAATTGTTTTGCCGAGCTAAGTGGAATTCAAGAAGAACTTCAAGTATTGATTGCACAAACGAATCCTTATCTTGGAGGAATGTCATATAGTATGAAAGCTAAGTTTGACAAATATTGGGGAAGCATGGGTAACATGAACAAAATTTTACTTATTAAATGTGTGCTTGATCCAAGGTATAAATTTCAAATTTTGAAGTTATGTGTTGAAGACGTGTATGAAAAAGTGGTTGCGGAAGACTTGTTAAAAAATGTGAAAGATATTTTGATAAGGTTGTTTGAGTTCTATGCGAGTGATTCTACATTTGGAACACAAACATGAGATGAACCACGACCTAATACGTCCATTAATAGTGAAAGTGTGAATGTTAGTGATGTTCTTTCCAGAAAAAGGAATACTTTTCTAAGACAAGTTCGATAACGAGATAATGAAGGTAATGAACTAGAAAAGTATTTAAATGCACCGATTGAGGATGCACCAAATAATTTTGATGTTTTACTATAATGGAAGGTAAATAGTTTCAAATATTGTGTTTTATCTCTAGTTGCTCGAGATCTCCTTGTTATTCTGGTGTCCACGGTTGCTTCTGAATCTGCTTTTAGCACCGGAGGAAGGGTTATAGACCCTTTTTGTAGTACTGAGATTACGAATGGTTGAGGCATTAATTTGTACTCAAAATTGGTTAAGGTCCAAACCAATTTTTGTCGACCACCGGATTGAGGTTTCTCTCGATGATGTTTATTATTATGATGAAGCCTTCTCATGTGATATTAGCGTTCGTAAAATAATCTAGTTCCACATTTGTTTGATTTTACATACAATACTCTAACTAATTTGTTTGCCATGTAGAATTTGTACATGGACATCAATGTGAATCGCCATCATCTTCTATTTTCAACATGGATAGTCCATCTCCATCATTGATATTTTCACAATGGTTAGTAATCTACATATCGGCTACTGTTAAGTGTTAATTGTGTATGTACATTCAGTTACTGTTTTGATCAAAATAAATTGTTTCAGGTGTATTGTTCTTGTGTAGTTTTTGTTAAAACTTAATGCTATAAATAGACATCCAATAGATTATGATCAATAGTTCAAATCTGTAAATGAAACCTGATTTGGGTGAACTTTGCCCTCTCTTTTTTCTCTAGACAACGAATTAATTAATATATCTTGATTGAAAACACAACATGTACTCAATTAATACTGTATGTTTTAGTAACAATATAGCAATATAAGATTTGAATTCATATTCCTGTATATTTTAGTAAGTAGTTTTAATTACATTACATCAACTTTTCATGTATGTTCAATTTAGTAACAATCATTTTTCACTAATTGGGAGATGCTTCTACATAGTGTGTGATATTTGTAACTCAATTCGCTAGAAAGTACAAACATGAAAGATTCATTTCAAGCTAATTAATAAAATAAGTTCCTTGTTTCCTTAATTTTAAAAAGGTATAATAAGATTGATGTTGATATAATTTACTGCTATGCTAATTGGCATCACAATAATATGCATGACTTGCCTTACGTATAAACATGAAAGAATCACTTTTTGATAATACATGTTGATTAAAACCTATTATAGGATTCTATAGTATTAACTGAGTACATATTGAATAAAACCGTTTATAGTTAAAAGAAAATTCACAAGAAGTTGGTTGCAACAAAAAATCTTGGTTTATTATTGAATACATGTTCTTGGCTTTATTGATGGATCAGGGTTACTTATTATTGAATACAAAAGATCTTGGTTATTTTGAACAAAGTAGGAGTCATCCTGTTTTGGAACTTAATTTTTTGATTCATTTAAATGGTTTCAGATGTGTTCCAATGTTTCCTCAAATTCATCAACTGCTAGTGAGAAAGAATCATTTGTTAGGACTCATTAGTTTCATTTTATTCTTCATGTACAATGTCTTTTCTACATCATCATTTAAGTATTTAAACACATTGCCTTTTCTCCTCTTCAGATTTTCGATTAGGTGTTGCTAGAGACCTTCAGCATGTTGTTGGGAATTGCTAACTTGCTTCATGTTTTCATTAGGTTACGAAGCAGTCTCAGTGAAGTCATTTAGTTGTTCATTTGCTATGCAACATTCACCTTTATTCTGATCAGCAACTATGTTTTCCTTTTTTGCTATTTCTACTAATTTATTTTCTTGCATGACTTGGTTTAAGCATGGTAGGAGATGAATATGAGTAAACTCTCATGAAACTATTCTCTTTGCAATGATATTTTATGGAATTTGAGAATGTTCCAAATACCTTTTGTACAATAAGCATCTTTAAAAGTAGTTATTTTTTATCATTGTTGAATCTGAAATCATGTTATTGGCAACGTATATAAGATGTGATCGTCCTTGGCATATTAGATGTATAATTATTCATGAAGTCAGTGTCAAGTCTTGTTTTATTCCAGGTGAATACCCTTATAAGTTATAACTTGTTGTATTCAACTATTCATGTTCATTGATCATTGTTAGGTCAGTATTAGATCTTGGACGGACTTGTCACTTGCTAATATAAATAACTTTTTTCATACTCAGTTCATTAATATGTTCATTAATATTCATATTCAGGTCAGTATTCGTGTTCGTTAATATGATTGAGATTCATATTTATTTGCAGTGCAGGTTTGCTAATATAAATATTAAATAATTATTTTTATTTGGACAGACTAGGAGAATAGAAAGTGGAGATTGGAGATTAAAGTATTAAGCTGAAGAACGGAGAGTGGAGACTATAGACTAGGAGTTTGACTTTGTAGTTGTTGCACTTGACATGCAGTATTATTGTAATGTAATTTGAATTAAGTTACTATTGTAGTGCTATGAACTATGAATGTATGAAGCAACTATGAACTGAGAGCGACTAAGTGAGAACATAAGTATGTAGCAATAGACTGGTAGTGATTGATTCTGTGTTTCATTGCATTGTAACTGACTTTGTAGTTGTTGGCACTTAACATGTTGTTTTGGTCGGTTAACCGGTTTACCGACTAATTTGGATGGTTAACTGAACCATTCAAATTAGTCGGTTAACCGATTAAATAAACTGGTTAACCACGGTTAATTTTGACTACTTCGGTCGGTAGACCAAAACCGAAATTAATCGAAACTGGTTAACGAAACTGAAGCTCCTATAGCGGTTAAACGAAAATTTTAACCGATTGAGTCGGTTAAACGATCGCGCCCACCTCTAATTCTGAGCAATTCAATTTTACATCTTTCAGCTTATTCAAATAAAGTGCTGAGTGGTTTGTATTCAAAAGTCTTTGTAGTGTACTTGGTGAGCATGCTGCATCTCTCCATGTTGGGTGGGGTTTGAATCTCGCTTCTGCTCCTTTTTCACATCTTTATTTAATTACTTTGTAGTCTAAAGTCAGTAGCGAGCTTTCAATCGAAGCAAGATGTAGTATGTTGTTTTGGCCGTATGTTCCTTCCCATGCAATCTTAAGTTTGAGTGCTACCTCTTCTATTTTTTATGTGATTTTATGACCTTCTTTACTGATATATAAATCTGTACACTAAGTTGTAAACAAAGGCAGTGTGGTGGGTGTGGAAACCAATTTTCATTCCTCCTTGATGACATGGTTCAAGACCCACCTAGTTAAAAAAAATTTTCCAGCTATCTTCTCTCTTCATTATATAACTTTGATAAGCTTCATCCATTTTTCGCTTTCTGTTTACTATAATATCCAACGTAACTCGTATAGGTTTTATCATCCATCGTGTTTGACTTGAAACAACTCAATAAAAACGTTAGTAGTACTGTCATATAGTTAATATCATCAAAACACTAAAATTGTTTTTATTCAACAAATACTAGCTTTATAATGGATTTGGGATTATACTGATATTAACTAATGCCATTCGGTTCAAAGAACGTCGGAGCCACTTACCAGAGATTGGTAAATTCTACGTTCAAGAATAATATCGGACGAACAATTAAGGTATATATGGACAATAGATTCCCGGGTATGGTGGTATTCGAATTGAGAAGGTCCTTACGCAATCGAATGAAAGCTTAGAGACGGAACATTCAAGCTTGCCATGGTCAATAGAATCCCGAGTCCACTAGCATGGAACAACAACCTTCTGCGTCACTATTATAATTAATTTTATGTAGTTTATTTTTGCATATCAGCCACCCAAGAATTCTAGGGACAATGTAATAAGATAGGACTTCTCATATTTTTCGTTTATAAATGCAATTCGCTTCTTGAACCAATGAAACCGTGTTCATGCAAGCAAAAACTTTATACTACTCGATTAGCAGTATGTTTGGAAACATACTCCTCTGGCCTAAGGTAATGGCCGGAGAGTATGCTTTCAAGGGCCGATCGGATAATTCGGCCCCACCTTCCAAGATCGATCGAATAATTCGATTCCACCCTTCAGGAATCTGCCATTACCTGGAGATTGGCAACGTCGGAAAGGAAAACCCATATAGGGATCGATCAGATAATTCGACCCCGACCTTCAGGAATCCGCCATTGTTCAAAGATTGGCAACATTTGGAAGGTAAAAACATATAAGGGTCGATCGGATTATTCGACCTCGACCTTCAGGAATTTACCATTGCCCGGTGATTGGCAACGACAAGAAGGAATGATTATTTATGGATCGATTGAATAATTCAACCCCGACCTTACATGTATCTGCCATCACCCGAAGTTTGACAACGACAAGTAGGACTAACCATGCAGGGTCGATTGGATAATTTAATCTCAGCTTGCAAGTATCAGCTGTTACCCGAAGCATGACAATGTCGAGAAGAAATGCTTGAAATCGAGCAATTAAACTACCGGTTATAGGAGATAGGAACTGGTGTATAAATTGGATTTCCACGACTACGCTAGCGGCCTAGTAAGACATGCTTGGTCGAATCTAAGTGAGGACAATTGTTAAAAATTCAGGGCATGTGTTCTCAGACTTTTTCGGTCCGGGATCAGGGTTAAAGGAGCACGATCGAACCGGGGACAATTAGATAATTTTCCATACGATGTCTGACGTATCTAACTCCCATATTCTGGCATTTGGAATAGCAAGTTCCATGTAAATGATTTGCTTCCTGTCAGAAATATAAAAACATGAAGTAGATACTACAGTCAATGCTCCCCACAACAGTAGGCAACATGGAACTTGGACTATTTACGATAGAAAATGATCAAAGGAAACTTGACCTAACCAAAATAGGGACAACCATGGAGTTGGCTCAATTATGATTTTATTTCGTCGAACGAAACACTTTGGAAACTATAAAAATAACTAAACAATGGAATATACTTTAAGAAATTGCAAGAATTTTATTTATACGCATAGAGTTGCAATAAATAAATGCATTGCACAAGAATAGACATATCTAATGTAGGTAAATTGTAGTACAAGCGATTATATTATATATGCATGTAGTTATTCATAAACATGCACAATATATATGCATAAAAGTAAATGGAACAAAGATTGCAGAACAAAAAGTGATCTTTTAGTATTTCAATTTTTATATACAAAAGTAGTGGTGGTTGTTCCCATATAAGCATGACCTATTTACAACCAAAAGAAAAGACAAAAGTACAACAAAAGTGCCGTCACACCCACAAGCTTCAGGAATCCTCTTCTTATTCTTACCTCTTCTTCCGCCCATGACACCGGAACTATCGGGTTGCTTCTTGTGCTTCCTCCACTCTTGATTACCCCTCCTTTGGGAGTGTCACCCTCGGATTGGGTAGTCTCACCTTAGGTTGCGACATGGGAATCATCGGGGTTCCCGTAGGGAGCTTGGATGATTTGATTTTTAAGGGCTTCATCTTAATCTAGGGAAGCTTAATAGTGGGGCTCATATGCGTAGAGCTGTCAGATCTCTCAATACCGAGCTTCTTCTTGACTTTAACCTTGGAAAGATCAATCTTCAGCCTCTCCACCATTGTAATAGGATCGGTCGGACCCGTAGTGCTAGTGATTGAAACGTCTATTCCCAAGGACTGAGAAACATCCTCCAGCCCTTCTAGGACCATGATCTTTTAAGAATCAAGGCCAAGTTCGGAACTAGGAGGTAGGATTGAAGCAGCAAGTCCTATGGAGATGGAGGTCGAAGCCATGAAAATAGTCGCAGTTCTGGTTCCTTGAGTAGTTGAAGGTAGGGATGGAAGATGTGGATGACCTACAAGTTGGGAAATAGAATAGTAAAGGTTAGTGATGGATTCACACGAGAACTAACGTTTCTCAAAAACCGGTGAAAAAAGAGATATATCTTTGCCTGGAGTCAATTGCAAAGCAAGAGATTTAGAAATCTCAACCTCCTTAAGTTAATGCTCGACAAGCAGATCGATCATGAGGGGGACATAAGCTTCAACGTATAGCAACTGCTATGGATGCATGAATAGTTTGGTTGGCCTTAGAGCTAACCCCCTCAATCTTAAAATTATCTATTATCGACTCCTTCAACTTTGGAGCGGCTGATTCGACTAGACGCAATGCGTTCGGGCTAGCGGAAGCCTTCATAACAGCAATAACAATGACGACATCTTCATCAACAAGAATGGTCTTTCCCTCTTCGAGTTTAGCGATATCTTTAACATCGAGGTACTTGGACATTGGTTCCTCCTCAGTGAGTCCTTTATCGGTCGCTTCAGTGCGATGTAACACCTCCTTCTAGCAATCGACAAGAGTTTAGCATATGTGTCCCCATCCACTTCAAATTTTTGTATATAATCATGTTGGCGAAGAAGTGCTAGAGGGTGTTATTCAACTCTTCCTTCTCCTTGACCCTCTCCTCCTTAAGATCTTTCAGCTCTTGCACGATGACCGCATGTTCAATTTCACCATCTAACTTCTCGGCCTTAACCAGTAGCAGCTAGTTGGCAAGTTTCTTCTTTTCAGCATTGAGCTTTTGGATTTTGGTCGCCTGCTCTTTAATGGTCTTAACTTTGGCCTAAATAGTTTCATCCTTTGTAGTAAGGGCTAAGTCCTTCTCGAAAAGCTTATATATTAGAGTGGCACCCGCTTTGTGAGTAGACATTAGCATATTTGTGACACGATCATGACATCGTGTGTGCCTTTTCATCTCCTCCATCAAGCTGTCACTTGGCCTTGGACTTTAAAGCTATGTCCCTCCCGGTCATTATCTTCTCCAAGTCCCCTTAAACCCCGTGATGAGGTCATCATAAGTATTTCTTTCGGATTCAAAGAACTGGATGTTTGTGTAATTAATTTTGTTGACCGTGGAGAGAGCAAATGTTGTCCGGCGTTTTGGCCCGGCTATATTCTCACTGATTGGACAACTTAGATTCGACTATCATTAAGGCCAATTAGTCTAGGGTGATGATTGTGGAGTCCAGAAATTGAGTGCAGATGGCAATATGAAGTCGAGATTGAATGGAATTGAGAGATATGCAAGTTAGAATGTTTGAAGTATGGAATATGGTTCAACATACAGGAGGGGTTGGCAAAAATCAACCTCTAAAATAGGGATTGGTATATTTCAGGAAGTTAATGCAGTTCAATAGAAAACAATTAATATCTCAAGATCCATAAGTCCAATGCATATGAAATTTTTTTAAGCAAGATGTGGAGACCCTATGGAGCCTACCCTAGAGATCTAACCTCATAAGGATGGAGTTAGAGGGATCTACCTTCTTCCCTCAGTAGGGATCGACTGAAATCAAGAAGTAATTCATGTTGAAGCAAAGATCAAGCAATAACTTAAGTTCTACTAATCCAATTGGCATGAAAATTGGAGGCTAAGCATATTTCAACATGGGGAAGCTACCACAGGGATCGCACCCCCAAATTCCTCCAAAATAGGAATCAGTACCGATCCCTATTCTTTGGGAATCGAGCCATGTGACCCTTCTTGTGGGTGCATATGGTTCTGAAGGTCCTTCTGTCGAATTTTCAGAGAGATATTTGGCCATCTTTCTCTATAACTACAGGCTTAGTTGTTCATTTTTGGGATTTTACGCTGCTAGTTGTTTTGCACTCTATTGTAACTAAGGATTTTCATAAGATCCCTATTGTACTCAGTTTACAAAGTGATTAATAAAGTAATTTATTCAAAGTGGACGTAGGCAAACAATGTCGAACTACTATAAACGTTGTATTCGTGTTATTCCTTCAATTTATTGCTATTTCTTGGTTATTATCCTCTATTTTCATTTTATATTCTTCATTTATTTCTTTTTAAAACTTCTATTGGGTGTTTGTGGCAATTTTTGGTGCAAAAAGTTTGGTGCTTTCACTGAGAACCTTGATTCTCAGCTTATTAGGATCCCTTTGTTGCTATTGGATTGCATAAATCCCTCGAAGGAGATCCATAGTTATCTTTAAGAAGCTTGCTTGTTCTATTCAGATTTGCAAAAGTCTAAGAAAAGCTATCAATAATGGTTAGGAAAACCAGATCTACTTCTCGAAATGTAGAAGGAAATGAGAATGCTAGCATCTAGCAAAGAGGCCCGAGTAGTCAACCAATGGATGTGAATGCCAATCGAGTTGAAGTTCGGAATCCAACTAGTTCCATTACAAGAGCTGAATTCCAAAATCTAATGGGACAACTAGTGGACAACCGTCGATAATTGAATTAGCAGATTCAAGCCAATATTGATCTAATGAATCAATTCAGTCAACAAAAGCGTGGAAAAGCAAGGAGGGACTTTACCCCTTACTATGCATCGGAGAGTTCTAGTTTGTCGGATGAGTATCACAAACACATGCATCACAGAATTGATGGATATCGCACAGAATCTTCAGAGCATCAACAAGCAAACCTGCCTCGTCTACTAAGACCGATCGGTGCTAATCTCTCCATAGGGATCGGTACCAATCCCTCCTCCAGAGGGGGAAACTTAACTGTCCATCCTAGCATCTAAGCCGGAGCTACTGTGATTGATTTGGATGATGAAGTTTAGTTGAATGTTGACCAATTTCTTCCTCAAAATGACGATTAAGTGAATTTACGTGATCTATATCAAGAGGATGTTGAACCAAGAAGGCGTGGAACGGCCCGTAGACATCGACCGGACCATTCACGTGAGGTGGAACATGACCACCGCATGGCATCAACTATCCAAATGTTGGATCTGTTGGCTATGGTTAGACGGTTAGTGAGAGAGAGCCAAGGCTTGACTAATGATGACTAGGGAATCTTGAGAAGCCATACCCCGTTCACTGACAATGTTCTACATGTAGATTATCCAAGGAGGTTCAACATGCCGCCGATGCCTGCCTACGAGGGAAAAACCAACCCGAGGCAGCACATCATGAGATATAAATGGATGATGGATTCTGCACGAGAAAATGATGCAACCAAGTGTAGTTTCTTAACTCTCTCTGGAATAGCAACGATTTGGTTTACGAGATTATCCCCAAGGTTGATCTCTATATTTGATGATTTAGCAACAAGGTTTGTGGAACAGTTCCGTATGCACACAACTCACCCCAAGGATGTAATGTCCTTATCCAGTGTGATCCAGGCTCCGGGAGAATCGCTGAAAGATTATTTGGAGAGATTTCATACAGCTATCACAAAATTCAATTATCCGTATAACCATGCCATATTGATGGCCATAACAAGAGGGATTGATCCAGAATCCAATCTTAGCGATTCGTTAGCTGCTAGCCACCCGCAACATTAGAACGCCTCTATGCAAAGGCGGCTCAGCCCCCCGATGATGAAAGAACTTGCTGGATTTCTCCGAGCAAATCTTGATTTGTTCGCTTGGACTCACTCTGACATGTGTGAGATTTCGCCTGCCATTGCGAGCCATGCATTGAATATCGACCCGAGGCATGGCTCGGTGAAACAAAAAACGCATGGCATGGATCCAAAGAGATTTACCGCTCTTAAAGAAGAGGTGGATGCTCAAAGACAATGGGTTTATTCACGATGCCCTCTACCCTAAGTGGGTATCTAATCCTGTACTTGTGAGAAAGGCGAATGGGAAATGGCGGACATGTTTGATTACTTGAACTTGAACAAGGCACGCTTGAAAGATAGTTTTCCCCTTCCAAAGATCGACCAGTTGATAGACTCGACCCTGGGACAGGAATTGCTATCTTTTATGGATGCATAGTTAGGATATAACCAAATCCTGATGCACATTATTGATCAAAAGCACACCAGCTTCATTGCCGATGTTGGATTATATTGCTATGTGGTAATGCCATTTGGACTAAAGAATGCTTGAGCGACTTACCAATGCCTAGTCAACAATATGTTTGAAGACAAAGACGATGGAGGTATATGTGGATGATATGCTCGTGAAGTCACGACGGTCTTGTGACCACATTAAAGACTTGGCAAAAATGTTTGATATCCTCCGATACTACAAAATGAAGATTAATCCTCTGAAGTGTTCTTTTGGCATTGCATCAGGAAACTTCTTGGGTTTCATCATCAATGTCCGAGAAATCAAAGCTAATCCCAAGAAGATCCAAGCTATTCGCAATATCCAAGCGCCAAAGACTATCAAATAAGTATAGAGCCTAAATGGGAAGGTTGCCGCCCTAAGCCGATTTATTTCCAGAGCTATTGATAAATGCATTCCTTTCTTTGACTTGATTGTAAAGATGCATTCCAAGCTTTGATGAATCACTTAGAGAGGCCTCCCATCTTGTCAAAACTGGTAGACCATGAAAACTTAAGTATCTACTTGGCCATGTCGGTACATGCTATAAGTGCCTTACTACTTCACGAAGAAAATCGAATCCAGAGACCGGTCTATTATGTTAGCAAGCATTTAATAGGAGCTAAAAGGAACTATATGAAGATAGATAAACTGGCATGTTTCTTGTTGATTGCTTCGCGGAAGCTCTGCCCCTACTTTTAGGCACATCCTACCAATGTTTAACACCGACTAGCCGTTACGACAGGTCCTGCAGCAACCTGAGACATCTGGAAGGTTACTCAAGTGGAACATCGAACCGAGCCAATTCAACATCACTTATCTTCCTTAGAGGGCTATCCAGGGTTAGACACTGGCGGATTTTATAGCAGAATTTATTACAAAGGATGATTTTCCAAAGAGTAGTGAAACCCCTACCATATGGTGGAAGTTATATACGGATGGAGCATCCAATGATCATTGTTCGGGAGCTGGAATTGTGCTTGTCACTTCCAAAGATTGGTCAATTTGCTATGCTTTAAAGCTTAATTTGGCTATAACATACAATTAAGCTGAGTATGAAGCTCTAATTGCTGGACTTAAATTCACCACAGAACTGGGGATAAAATCTCTAGAAATCTTTTGTGACTCAAATTGGTAGTATACCAATTTAGGGGAGATTACCAGGCTAAAGGACAACGACTTGCTCCGTACCTTACCTAAGTCCAAGAGATATTGACTGACTTTGGGTACTATGATATTACGCACATTCATTGAGATCATAACAAAGAGGCTGATTCATTGGCAAAGTTTGCTAGCACCAGGGGTACACAATAAATGGGCTTGGTTCCGGTCGAAGTTTTAAAGCTCTAAGCATAAACCTGATGGAAATCGACCAGGTACTAGTGATGGAGCTTAAGAAGGAGTCGTGGATGACTCCAATTAAAAACTATTTGCTACAGGGAGTTCTTCCCGATGAAGGAATGAAAAACGACAAGTCCTTCGTAAAGCTTCACGGTATATAATGCAGGAAGGAATTATGTATAGAAAAAGTTTTTCTGTCCCCCTACTCCAGTGCATCGCTTTTGATGAAATAAAATGGGTCCTGAAGGAAGTTCATGAAGGGGAATTTAGCGATCACACTGGGGAGAAAACCCTAGCAAAGAAAATACTCCGTTACGAGTATTATTAGCCGACTGTCAATCGAGATGCTGATGATTTTGCAAGGCGATGTGACAAGCGCCAGATGTATGCAAAAATTCCGAGAGCTCCGCCGACGGAAATTTCACAAATGGTTAGTACATGGCCGTTTTCCATATATGGCATAGATATTATCGGTTCCCTACCGATCACTAAAGGTGGTGCGAAGTACGCCATCATCGCAGTTGATTACTTCACCAAATAGCCCGAAGCGGAACCATTATCCACGGTCACAGCAAAGAAAGTAATCAACTTCATCTTTCGGAACATTATCCATCGTTTTGGTCTTCCATGAACTATTATAACAGATAATGGGTCTCAATTCGACAGTGCTGAATTCAAAAATTTCTGCCGTCGGCATCATATTGAAAAGAGATTTGCGGCAGTCGCTCACCCTCAAGCCAATGGACAAGCTGAAGCTGTAGCAAAATCATAAAGTCCATTCTGAAGAAGCGTTTGGAAAAGGCTAGAGGTAAGTGGGTGGATGAACTCTCGACAGTACTATGGGCTTATAAAACTACCACAAGTTCGCGATTGGCCATACTCCATTCGCCCTTGCTTACGGTTATGAAGCTATAATTCCTGTTGAGCTCGAAGTTCTTTCTCATCGAGTGACCTACTACGATCCCATAATGAATAAAGATCTCCTCTTGGAATCTCTAGACTTTGTAGATGAAAAGCGTGAAGAAGCTGATTTGACGGCAGCTGCGCTCCGACACCGAGTCGCCCGGCACCACAACACTAAAGTCCGACCTAGAACCTTTGAAATCGGCGATCTCGTTTTGAAATGGGTTTTTCTTGCCCTGTCGCATATGAATCCTACTTGGGAAGGACTATATGTCATTGAATAGTGGCTTGGAGAGGGAACTTTCAAGCTAGCGACTGTTGATGGCATCACACTCCCAAGGGCATGGAATTATGAGCATTTACGATGCTGTTTCACTTAATTTATTTCTTTTTCATTTAGTTGTATTTAATTTCATGATTTGCTTTATCATTTGATTTTCCAGATATG
Organism: Allium fistulosum; assembly: GCA_030737815.1. Taxonomy (NCBI): domain Eukaryota; kingdom Viridiplantae; phylum Streptophyta; class Magnoliopsida; order Asparagales; family Amaryllidaceae; genus Allium; species Allium fistulosum. The sequence goes on from CM060904.1 coordinate 1,139,537,931, forward strand.
TATAAGACAGATTATGTCATTTCTTTTCGTTTGTCAAATAAAGTTTGAAACTTTCTTCATATCTGTGATTGTTGTAGCATTAAATATTAGTTACGATACCGGACTAACTGGTATTGACATGTCCAAGCAGGTTCCCAGAGCTTGGAGCTAGCCAATTACGTTAGTTCCCGATTGAACTAAACAAAATGAACATGGTCCGACCGTTCATTTGATGATTCTTGTTTACAACCGGATGGACGGAGTACATAACGAGGAATGGGTGTGACTCGACCATCTAATAACCAAATTAATCCCACCAAACAATGGGACATACATGAATCAAAAGTGATCGTGACGCGATCGATCGATCGCTAAGTCAAACCCTGGACTTTGGGGTAAATCAATCAATTAAGGAAGGTACGATCCAACTATTTTCCAAAATAACTCTAAGTCCCCAGAGTGTGGATTGGAGTATAAACATAAGTCGGAAGCGATTCGACCACCTGCTAACTAACTCTTTTCCCCAGAGTGCGGATATGAGTATAAACAAATAGATGAGTGTGGTTCGACCACTCGATTTTCCATAAATTCTGGCCTGAAACCAACAGGAGGAGTATAAACATAAGTCGAGAGCGATTCGACCACCTACTAACTAACTCTTATCCCCAAAGTGTGGATATGATTATAAACAAATAGATGAGCGCAGTTCGACCACTCTCTATTCCATAAATTTCGACGTGAAATGAACAAGAGAAGTATAAACTTGCTAAGGATGGAGTTCAACCATCCACCGTCTAACTTCGCTAACCCAAGACTGGGGGAAGGAGTATAATCATTCAAGCCGCTTAATTCAACAGCATAACATTAGGGTTTTAGCCCCATGTTTGGTACGACTCAAGACCACGACCACATGGAGGCTTTGGGATAGAATTAACAGATTATTAATCAAATCAACGAGCAACGAATTACAAGTACACTGAATGGAAAGTAATAGCTTGACTACTTAAATAAAAAATTCACACAAGAGTTCGATAGAAAACAAAGAACTTTTATTTACATAATAAACTTCAAAAAATTGTGATACAAGTTTATTCAAAAGCGGAGGCCGCACCTGCACAATCACGACCAACAAAAGAGAAAACAGCTATACAAGTTATACATAAATTATGCCAGAGTGATGACTATTTCTTCTGCCCTTTCTCCTTTCTGGATTTCTTAGGAGTGCCACAACCCAAACTTCCGCCTGTCCTTTTTCTTGATCCTTTGCCGCCTTTGGCAGGAGAGCTTTCAAAGGTTGGAGGGAGCTATTAGGAAACCGACCTGCCAGGTGGGATGACTTGTAATGGAACGAGATTTGGATCGTCAATGTCTGCATCGACGGGTTCAGCCTTAGCTTTTTTCTTTAGCAACTCTTCTCTCTCGATGTGTTCTTTTAAGCTAATCTCATCAATATGTTTGGTGGCACCAGTAATTACAACATCATTTGATTCATCAGTGATGGGTCATCAGCTTTTTCATCATCAAGCGCTTCAATAATTTGAGCGTCGGGCTTTAGAATGTCGATGGTGCTTGAATTTCAGTAGATGTCGATTGTTGCTCCACGGCGGCACTGCTTCTTAGTGTTTGGCCAGGACCCAGAAGACCTACAGGTTCGCAAAGACAGGAAAATAAGCCCGTGACTATTGGGCATGAAGAACGAAATCTCTCGAAAAGCTGGGAATAAAGCAGGATACCTGCGTCTGACTGACTCTTAGTTGTCGCCCAAGTGCTCCCCTCTAAAATAAGAGTCAGCACCTTAGATTGATAACAGGGCCTATCCGTATCGTAGCTCAGATCCTGTCTCGGGCTGAGGGAAACTTATGCTCCGACTGCTTGAAAAGATGAGAGGCCCTTAGGATCGAACTCCGAAGGCTCGGTAGTGTTTTTCCCTTTTCCAAAGGGTGCTAGGATGTCAAAGTATCGGAGTCTTATAGCAGCAAGGTCTAAAGGTTCACCCCGCGAAGAATCTCCCATACCAGTTTCTCTTCGTCTAAATCCGCTTCACCGAGGGTTTTCCTTTTCATTTCGACAATGTATTCCCAAGCCTTGGCAAGCGACTAGAGGTAGCCCTCTCCATGAAAACTCAAATCGTGATGGATGAGGACTTTAGCATTATATTCAATGATCAGGGGATCGAACAAGTCCTCAATTTCTTTTCGACCGGCTTCCTTGGCATCTTCTAACCGGGCCTCGATCTGTTCTCTAATCTCATTACGGCCCACTTCTCTTGCCTCTTCTTTGTGGACTTCAATTTGAGCAAGTTTCTCATCAAGCTTAATTTTCAAATTCCAAGCTTCAATGGCCTTTCCCAATATCCTCCTGAACTTTAATTTTCTCTTCCCTCTCCTTTTAAGGAGTTCTTCAAACTCCTCAAAGCGGTGGGCCAAAATATTTTTATCCTTTTGCAAGGTATCTTTTTCCAAGGTGAGCACACCACTGCGGTTCAGGGCAGCATCAAGTTCCTTTTGTGGGCAACATCTAGATGACTCACCACCTCAGATGTTTCTTTGGCACTTTTTTCTGCCTCGGTCAGCTTCACCATCAACTTCGAGATCTAATTGTGTTGATGTTTAATTATATCTTTATCATAGATCGGCATCTAGTTTGAGATGATCGATTTCATGCTGTCTCTTGATAGACACCTCGGGGATCTTTTCTGCTAAGCGTTGGAATGATTCGTGTTGCACAATAACATCATTAACGCATGCGAAAGAACTTGCTTTTGCATTCCTTGGGATTGAATGAATGAAGGGAAGGAACTTAAGCTCATCGAAACAAATCTTTGGGAAATTGACCTTAAGTTCGGCCAATGTTTCCACTGTGGAAGCCTCAGGAGCCACAGTCGAAAAAGATGGATTAGAAGTGACAGTTGGGCATTGCTCATCCTACGATCACGGAATTGTCTGGAGCTAGATGAACCAGACTACTGCTCAGGCGGTACAACAACTTGAGGACCATGAAAAGAATTCTGAACACCGCCGCATACAGGAAAATTAGGTTGAACTTCCTGATGAGATGACCGAGACTGGGACTTATGTTTGGAAGATGAAGATTCCTTCGAATGACAACTTCTTTCCCGACTGTCATCTCCCTCTCTACGCCAACCTGATTCTGAATCGCGGTTGGATCCATACTGCATCAAGGAGCCCCTCAAGAAATCGAAAGCTCTAGATTGATACATTGCACCTGTAAACCAAAGAAAAGTGTATAAGCGACCATTGAACAAAAGATAAATGAAAATCGTGCGGTGAAGTGCATGTGATTGTGAGTGTCCAAGTGTCCCCCCAACAGACCAGTTGCTGCAGCCTTGCTCATAGGAGTTTTCTCCCCTTTGCCGGTGGGAAGAATGTCGTTACCACTTCTGGTGGGAGAATTGAGCCCTCCAAAAATGATGTTGGGGAAGTCAAAAGTCATGATGCTATCAGGGACTGAGAGATTTGAAAACCCTTTCATCGAGCTTTCTAAATGTTGGGAGGATGATTCTTCATCAATGGAAGTGATAATAAACTCAGGCGCTTTAGCAGTTTTTCTCTTACGAAGTTTATATGCAAGCTTTTTTCTTCTTCTTCCTGGCATGTGAGGTTGCGCGCCTTGTGATGGTTTGACCACGGGCGCATTGCCCGGGTCTGCATCAACATCGCCAGGCTCGTTGATCTTGGCACCCCTAGTTTCACCCTCTTCAATGTCATCTGAGTCTCCTCGACTGGGGGCATGACAGAGTTATTTGTATCATCTTCTTGTTATGCAGCATTTCTTGGTAGTGTAGCGTTTCCTGGAAGCCCAATGTTGCAACCTTCTTCCAACAGCCCAAACAGAGATATCCATTCATCGGTTTCGAGGAGTCTAATGTCCCTATCTCCAACCGGGGTGGCACGAATCACAGAAATTGCCCTTGAGAAGTTATCACCCTCTGGGCGTGGATGGACACCTATAAATTTTCAAAATATTAGCTGGTTTAGGATATGACTTGGACTAAAGAATTTGAGAATAAAGCGAAGACGACACGTACATCCTTCCAACCATCGCCTCGCGAAGCTAGGTGGACATCAGACAGTGAACCATTCGTGTTTAAAGAAGCCGAGTTTGTTCCAAGCACTCGTTAAGACTTGACAGTTGGGTGAAGGCTCGAGGAAAATGTACAAAAAGCTTCCTATCCATCGTTTAAAGTTGTAAATAAACCCGATGTCCTCAAGAGATGATGGGCGGAATAGAACGTTCATGAATAACAGGAAAGTGCCATGGAGAAAGGCATAGCTATTCGGGTGTAGCTGAGTGGGAGCTATTCCGATATATTTTAGCGTCTCCCGGATAAAAGAATTGAAGAGCGGCACACACCTGGCCCAACACATGAACTTATTGCATGCTGCATACCCTTCCGGGGGCGAATGAGCCCTATCATTCATTGAAGGAACCAGAACGTCTTCGAACGGAATCCCGTGTCTAAAACATAATCTACGAAAAGCGGCCTTACCAATTCTGGAGGCTTAGGAATCTGTCGGGCTATCTAAAAATATAGCACCTTCTACAGCATCGGGGCAGGACTTATATCTTCCGCTTGGAGGATGGGAACATCAGCGAAATGGCCGGTCGACGGGCTGGAAACCTTCGGTCTTTAGTTTGACGATCAAGGGAAAGTCTGCTAGATATAGTTGCGGAACTTGAATTAGCTCTAAGATTTCTATGTTGTGAAGTTGGTTAGGAAGACATTGCATTTAGACGCTCTTAATGTCTGGAGTCCATATCAACTAAACTCAGTAGATAATCGAGATTAGAAAATTTTACCTATCCCCTAGTGCTAAGTGTAAGCTAGTGTGGTGCAGTATCGTGTAGTGCAGATATAAGCAACTCAAAATAAAAAAGCAAATGATGAGACTTTGGATTCCGACCAGAGTGACCGTCATCGCCGACCGTCTCAATTGGCGAATAGATTGATCGGTTGTGTAAGCTTTGGGATCGATCATCGGCATATCGAAGTGTGAAACCCGTTATTAAAGTCCATATGTTAAGTTTTAGTTCATGTTCTAAGTCCCAAGAATTTGGTCAATCAATTTCGAGTTCAATAGTGGTTATGCAAGTCATGTTGTTCATCATCGTCATATGTTTGAGTTTATTGGGATGGGATTGGTTTTGTTCGTTCAAACAAGTGAATATGGATCGGTTTTCAAGTTCAATTCAAAGCCTAGAATTGGCCAAGTATAAGTAGCCGATCCCTATATAGCCAACCCCTGTATATGTCGATCCCTATTCCAAAGCAAGAAAACAGACACCTCTCTCTAAGTAATCTATGCCGACCACTTTCCATCATGGCAAACGATCCCTCCATCCAAAATACACTAACAAAAACTACCGATCCCTCCACAGTAACAAAAACAACTAACCCCTTCCCTTCATTCACCATACCATTGATCCCTCTATCCAAGCCAAAAATTACCGATCCATCCATGCAAGCCAAAGACGACTGATCCCTCTCCTCCCATACTCTCATGCTATCCCTCAAACTTGTTGACTGATCCATATATTCTATGCATCCTTTCTTCCTCTTTCTTTACAATTCAACCGAATCCTACTCCATCATATGCCTCGTCTCCCCCAAATGATTTTGACCATCCTCTCTTCATCGTGTCAAACTCCAACACATTCTCCAATGAAGTAGTACCCATCACCTCATCACCAAAATAAAGGTAAAAAGCAAAAAAACCAACCTAAGTTAAGAAGTCACAAGTTGTTGGGTAGAGAATTCTTAATTTCAGGTCAAATTGAAGATGGGACGATGCTTTGGAGCAAGAGAAGGTGGTGGATTGAAATAAGGAGGTGATGCTTGGGATCAGATTGATGGAAGGAAGAAGGTTCGGCTTTGGAGAACTAAAGAAAGGGTTCGGTCGTGGGAAGGTAAAAGGAAGAGAAGGGGAAAATGAATTGAAGTAAAAAATTGAAGGGAGAATGTTAGATTTTATATGAAGGTTGAGGGATAGGTATGCTTCTAAATGTCCCACGAAGCCGAATGAGTTGAGTTCTCAATATGCTTAGGGATCGATACCAAACCCTTGACTTGGGGATCCATCTGATACCTATTATATTAAAAAAAGGAAAAATAAGAGAAAGAGGGTGGGATTGGTAAGGAGAATGTCGATCCCTATATGTGTATAAAAAATAAAAAAGGGAGAAAAGTAAGGATCGGCTATGGTCACTTGTACATATAAGCGTGGGCATGAAAATTATGAAATCACATATATACAAAGTGCAATGAGACCGTATCTAACTCAAGAAAAATTGGTGACGACCCGAGAATGAATAAACACAACCAGGAGACAATGACATGAACGTGTACTTAAACGTGCACGTGAATATTCTAGAAGTTTAATTTTTGAAATCGACGGAAATTGAATTCAAACCTGAAGTCTTCAAGTTTGAAACCAGATCAGATGACCAAAGCTTATTGGTTTCATGGAACTAGCCGTAGATGTCAACTGACGGAATATAATCCTGGATTTATGCAATTGGAAGTCGACCAAAGGTTTTGACGGTCAAAGAAAGATACAACGCTTTGGGAAAATAATTTGACGGAAGGATAGAAACCATTCAAAAAACTGGATGGATTTCTTTTCGACGACTCTAACCTGCCTCGATTCATAGCACGTCATGTTCGACACAAGACATACTTTGAAAGGCAAGTGTTATCCGGCGTTCTGGCCCGGCTATATTCTCACTAATTGGACAAGTTAGATTCGACTATTATCAAGGCTAATTAGTCCAAGATGATGATTGTGGAGTCCAGAAGTCGAGTTGTAACGACCCGTAATTTTCGATAATTAAAATATTGAATTCAATAAGATTTTGTAATTTAATATTGGGAGAAATTAAAATTTGTGGTTTATTAATAAGACATAACTAGAATGTAATGTTAAACTGTTAATTCAAGACTATTGATAACTACTTTAATGTATGTCCAATTAATTGAAATGATTGTAAAGTTAAAATTGGTTATAGGTTGTAAATAAAGAAATAGGGTTTAATAATGTAAATTTAATATAGTAAATGACTAATTGAATGAAATCTCAAATAATTGTAATAAATTGTAAAGTTACATTGGTTTGAAATTGTAAATAAGAAGATAAACTCAATGTGAAGTTATTTGTTTTGTTAGTTAACAATAAACCTGGAAATGTGTTTGAATTGGCAAATTGTAACAATGGTTAATTAATCCATTGAAATTCAATTAGTTATAAATGGTAAATAAGGAAATAAATTAAATGTTGAATTCATTGTTGAAAATGTATGTTATTAATTGAAATAGGTTTATTATAGAATATGAAATCAGTTTTTGTAAGCAATGTATAATCCTGGTTGTAAACGATAAGTTAATTGATGTGAATTACTAATGGATAACAATTGTTTATTCTCACCTTAATATTTAATCCGTGGGAATTAAATTGGTAACTAATGGAATCAATGCAATTGAAATATTATAATTAATGTGGTAAAAGATGATAGAATATGAATGTAATAAAATTTAAACTAACGATAATTATATTCATAAGGTAACAGTTGATTCGATAATAAGAGTGAGAATCAAAATAAAAACAATTTATTGAGATTTAAACCTTAATGTGTGAATATATTGCAGTTGTAATTGAACGCTGAAATTAATTTAGTATTTAAACCTTGGAATTAACATGGAAAATTAAAATCTCAAATTTAATATAAAAAAAAGTTTATGAAATTTCAATTTTTGGTCAGATTTAGTCAAAATTTGAATTTGAGTTGAATATTTAAAATTTGAAATTTGATTTTTTTTTTTCTAATTCTAAACTGAATTCTGAGTGGTCTCCACTTTTCATTTCGTCAAAATTGGACTCCTATTGCTCTAAATTTGCAATTTATAGTGAAAAAATCGCATAAAATAATAGTGTATATTATATGTATTTTTCATAGTATTTCATGTGGTATGTTCTAGTGTGTTCTAATTGGTATATGACTCTTGAGCTCTTAGAAAGTCTCTTGGCCTTCAACTGACACCTTTAATTCAGAAAACTTTTACTCTTCTATGTACAAACTCCTTGTCAATAAGAAACTACGTACAAACTTTCTGCTATCCCATTTCTATCTTCCTCAAATAAGAAACTTTCTCTTCCACCATTGCTCCTCCACTCTTTCCCCAATGCTCCTCCTCTCTTTCTCCAATCTCCTAAAACCCAAATCCTCCTCTTCCCTATTCCTTTCCTCCTCGCTTCTCTTTCCCTCTTCTCTCTCTCTTCCTCTCCTCCTTTGCTTGGCTGAACTTCTTCCACTAAAAAGAAAGAGAGAAAGAGAAAAAAATAAAGAAAAGAGAAGAGAAAAAAATAGTTTGTTGAGTCATCATATTCGCGTGTGTGATAGCTTGGATCTTGTGTTGGTTGCTTGTGATCTTCATCTCCATCTTGTTTGAATAGTTGTCACCTTCCTTAAGCACGAAAGGTGAGAAATCACTCACGATTAATATTTGTATGAATAAGTGAATGGATATCATAGGAAATGACTTGGAAATGTTTGTTTAGTTAGGAATTTTTTTAATTAATAATTATATGGTTTGATATGATTTTATATGTTCACTATGTGGTATTTAACATGACATATGATATGATATGATTCACTATATGTTACATGTTTTGCTATGTTAACCATATGACATGATATGCTATTTCGATACATAATAGGTTATGTTATGTCAGTAATATGTTAAATCACATATATGTTATGTTAGTAATATGTTAAATCACACATATGTCACGTATATTATGCTAATTTATTGTCAAGTATATTTTGCTAATTTATTGTCACGTATATTATGCTAATTTACTGTCACATATGTTATGCTAATTTATTGTCACATATATTATGCTTATTTATTGTCATGTATGTTATGCTAATTTATGGTCACATATGTCATGCAAATTTATTGTCACATATGTTATGCTAATTTATTTTCATATATGTTATGTTAATTCATTGTCATGGATGTTATGTTAATTTATTGGCATGTATGTTATGCCAATTTATTGTCACGTGTGTTATGTAATTTATTGTCCTGTAGGTCATGCTAATTTATTGTCACATAGGTCATGCTAATTTATTGTCACATATTTTATGCTAATTTATTGTCACATATGTTATATTAATTTATACGTCACAAACGTTATGTAAATTTATATGTCACATATGATATGTCACCTTTATATATATGTTATGTTAAATTTTATGTTACATATTTGTTGTGGTATGATGTATGTTATGATATGAATGATATGTTATGCATGTGATAGGTTATTTACTTATTTATGCAAATCACACTGCAAGCTTCCTTTGTATGTTAGTTAGGAAATCAATGTGGGTTGAAATGATATATACCCGAACGATCTGTAGATTAAGGAAAAATTGTTATGGGTTGAAATGATAGACTCGAGCGATTTTATGGGTTTTATATTAATTCGGAATTGCAGTTTGAAATGATATATAACCGTAAAATATTAAATTGCCGATTGAAATGATAAATATCCGTATCACTTGAACCTAGGGTAGAGAATTATATACGGCACTGGATTGGTTAAATTAAATGATTTAAAATCCTTAAAATTTCTGAATTTAATTAAATGATACTTGGTCATAAAATTTGATTTATATAAATTGAATTATTGAAAAATCAAGTTATATGTTAAAATGTGAATTGGTTTAAAGAAATTGTTTTAAGAAATTAAATTGAAATTTTAAAGGTCGAATTTGAGATATAAGTGAAATTTGTCACAGTTGAGTTATTTGAGTTGTTGGAAATGTATCTTTGAAATGTATTGAAATTGGAATAATTTAAAGTGATATTTGAACATTAATTGGAAGCGATATTGAATTAAATAATTTATTGAGAATTGGAATTTTTAAATCTGAAATTTTGTTTTGGAAATTGAAAATAGACAAAATGTGTTGAAATGTAATAAATAGTTTAAATTGATATAAATTTCATACTCATGTTTATTATAAACTGTTTTAAAAACATACCATTTCAAGACTTTAATTATTAAGATTTTTGAACTATTAAACTATTTTAACCTATATTAACTATATTAAATCATTTTAACCTATTTTAAACCATTTAAATTTATTTTAAACAAATTAACTCATTTTAACTTATTTTAAATCTAATTAATCTATTTTAAAGCTATTTAATCTATTTTAATTATATTTAATCTATTTTAAAAATTCATTAACTATCTTAAATCAATTTAACAGTATCTTTAATCTATAACTATTTTAGAGTATTTCAACTATTTTAACTATTTATAATTTTTTTAAAACTATTTTCTAAATTTCCGGACTAAGTAAAGTAGATGTGTCTATATTCAATTCATTGTTTTAAAAGAGGGTTAAATGATGTTTAACCAACTTTGGGATTTAAAATGTTATAATAAATTGAATATGACGATTTTGAAGTAAGGATTTAACCTACTTTGGAAATATGATTTTGAAGAAATTAGGATTTTGGAAACGACATGATTTGAAAGTGAATATGGTTTGAAGTGAATATGATTTCGACAGAGATATGATTTGAAATTGAATGTGATATTTTGATATAAATTGTGAATTGATTTTTGAAACGTAAATGAACCATCTGGTGTGTAATAAGTGATTTGTTGTTAAAGAGACCGAGATCAGATATTCTCATACTCTCTGCCAATACCGAAAACCACTTTAACAACTGTGTACGTGGTGGAGATTCCAGAAATGAAGTAGGATGGTTTGGTGAACGATTTCTGTATGAGGTATGATGTGACCCTGACTCCCGTGAGTCAGCTTAGATGTGACTAAAATCAGGAGCCATGCCAGGCCAAGTGAGGTCATTCCTACTATAGGGCACATTTCTTCGATACTATATTCTGATTTTGTGATTGTTTTGGTAGCCACCCCTCGATTTTTGATATGGGAGTGTGTCCGAGGTGGGCGGTAGTAGCTGCTATGCGTTACCACCAATCCGGATCCACAAACGGTATATCTACCCTGGCATTTCCTCGTGTGTCGTGTTCACATGCCCTAGAGCTCCTTCTACGAGTTTGTTTTGTACCATACCTATAGAGTGCCCTCTAATAGACTTCCAGTTTACGGGGGGAGTTACGGTACTGTATAGACTATGAGAATATATAAAATGTGTTAAGGGGGATATGGGTAACGTCTTAACGCTATTTTAATACTTTACTTTATTGTAGACACTATTATAATAGTGTTTTGTACTACATAGTAGATAGTTTAACGGATCCTTAGGAGATGCGAATCCCGAACATCTCTTAAGTTATTGCACTCACATTAGACACTGGATAGGAGGTGTCAAACCCCGTAAACATCTTCGACGCCGTTTACACTCATATTTATTTACTGTTAATTTAACTTGCATAAGAATGTTAATCCTGACTCGAGCGTTTTGTTTTTGCTTTTTGCTCGGGTCAGCCTGAGCATTTCAAGATTTGAAGACCTTATTTCTGGAGGACTAAGACGAAGATTGTATTATTATTATTTATTATATTTCACTGCATCATGTATTTTGCTGCATTATTTATTATTCTCTGGTATGTGTAACTCTGACCTGTGTTGTATAAGTATAATCAAATGTTTTGTAAAACAGCTTCATGAACTGTTAATTTGATTATTATATTTTTTCATTCCGTTGCAAGATTCTATTTTGGTTTTTTCTTTCTCTGCTTTTTCTTATTTACCCAAATAACAATCTTCCCTTCTATATGGTTTGAGTCGACATGTGTGTCTGCTTGAACCGTCCAAAAAAGGCGGGATGATACAACAGTGCAAATGGTAATATGAAGTAAAGATTGAATGGAATTGAGAGATGTGTAAGGCAGAATGTTTGAAATATGGAATATGGTTCAAATATACGAGGGTTCGGTAAAAATCAACCTCCAAAATAGGGATCGGTATTTTTTAGGAAGTTAATGCAGTTCAATAAAAAACAATTAATATCTCAAGATCCACAAGTCCAATGCATATGAAATTTTGTGAGCAAGATGTGGGGACCCTAGGGAGCCTACCCTAGAGATCGCACCTCAAAAGGATGGAGTCGGAAGGATCAGCCTTCTTCCCTCAGTAGGGATCGGCTGAAATCAGGAAGCTATTCATGTTGAAGCAAAGATCAAGCATAACTCAAGTTCTACTAATTTAATCGGTATGAAAATTGGAGGATAAGCATATTTCAACATCGGGAAGCTACCACAGGGATCACACCCCCAAATTCCTCCAAAATGGGGATCGGTACCGATCTTTATTCTTTAGGAATTGGGCCATGCAACCCCTCTTGTGGGTCCATATGGTTCTGAAGGTCATTCTATTGAATTTTCAGGGAGGTATTTGGCCATCTTTGTCTATAAATACAGGCTTGGTTGTTCATTTTGGGATTTTACATTGCTGGTTGCTTTGTACTCTATTGTAACCCAGGATTTTCATCCAATCCCTATTGTACTCAGTTTACAGTTAATAAAGCAACATATTCAAAGTGGATGTAGGCAAACCATGCCGAACCACTATAAATCGCGATGTTTGTGTTATTGCTTCAATTTACTACTATTTCTTGGTTATTATCCTCTGTTTTCATTATATATTCTTCATTTATTTCTCTTTAAAATTTCTATTGGGTGTTTGTGGAAATTTTTGGTGCAAACAGAAAAACAGAGCCTTTTCCATTTATAGCCCTGGTCAACAAGCTTTTGAATCTGCTAGACATCTCGGTCTGCTTCTTCCTCTGGAATATCTTAGATGTCATGATCGGACATGACAACATGCGGGAAGAGATCGGGAAAAAGTGTGGCGGAGCAGCAGGAAGAGAATTTAAAAGAGTAGAAATTCCTTTAGAGTGTGGAGGAGCGGTAGTAGTTAAGGACTTTGAAACAAGAACTTGTGGATGGGGAGGAAGCTAAAATTTAGTCTGAGGCAAAGGAATGCCCAAGGAGGAACCGCGATGGTTGGAAGGATCCTTATGTTGTCTACTTTGGTCATGAGACATTCCCTATTTGGTCTGCCTTCTTTTCCTTTATCTTTCAGCCTTGTGGTGATCTTCCACCTTTCGTACCTTCTATTTCCTTTGAAACCTTTCTTCATTAGTCTCATGATAACCCCTATAATTGGAGCGGGACAGATATAGACTAGGGACTATCTTTTGAACTCATCCACACTATGTTGAAGCTTTCGATAGCTATCTTTGGCCATGGAACCTGAAATAAGAAGAAAAATTGTATAAGTATTGGAATTACGGAATACAAGAAATGCAAGGATGTGCATCGGTGATCCTAGTGAAGTACATAGTGTCAATGACCTCCCTAAGTACTCTATAGACCGTATTTGCATGGAATTAAAGATGGAGTCTTGCCCTCTTCATCCAAAGTTCCCATAGTGAGAAACTGAAATTTGAAGAACCCTCGACGAGGAGATCGCCAATGGATATATCGAAATCGCTCAAGCTATCGAAAACATCTCCTAGCGAGCAAGCATAAAGAGTTGTCTCGATGGATGTAGTGCATTTGGTTCGCCGGTTTTTTTGGGAGTTTCGACGATGGTGCGCTTCAGGCGAGGCGAGACGAAGAAGGAAGCTTAATTCCTTCAAAAGATGTCTCGTCGCATGATTCATCTCCCTTTGAATTAGCGACGTACTCACTATCATCCCCATCAGTACTTTCTCCCTCCTCTTCCCTCATCTCTTCCTTTCCTTCTCTCTTCCCTGCACTTTCGCTTTACTCCAGGATCGGTTTCATTCTAGCCTCTTTATCCCTTTCTTTCCAGGCCTCACCTGCAACCGGTTCTTCCGTTCTCCTCCCAGTGGGCTCTTCAGCATGTGCCACACCCAATCCGCCTTCAGCTTCCCCCAAAGATTATTTTCGGAGCATCGAGTGAGGGAAGAAGATTGGGCAAGTCCTTTAGAACTGCTTGGCAGAGATTATACAGGATAACATATCGATTAGGAGACCATCAGAGGTTCTAATTTGCTAGGAGATATGCGGTCGTGCGATGTTGAAAGCTAATTTCGTTCGGAGCTGTTAGAGTATTGGCATGCTCGTCACGAACATCTCAAGGAGGAATGTCTATGAGGAAATAAATAATAAGTTAGGCACTTGGGTAGAAGGAACCCAAGTACAGCAAGAGATAAGAGGAAGGGGTCATTCTTTTAGAAAGCCAATGCCCGTTGAATCCATACCGGGATTAGACGAAGAAATATTCGTTCTTGAAGTAAGAACGTTTATTGTGGAGCTTCTCGATGACCTTGCACTTGCATCAAGCCTCAATAATCATGTATGATGGTGAGTCGAGTCATTGTTTGAAGGTCGGAAGATAAGTTAGCTCATTGAAGTTTGGAGGTCATTGAAACCGATATGTGAAGAGCATGAATAAGGAGCTCAGGAGAGCAAACCCGTTGGGGTGAACATGGGATGGAGCCAGCCCAAGATCTTAAAGGATCATCCATAGAAATGGATTGAATAGAGGGACAACATCGCATAGACACATATAACGATTGCATGTCATATACCCTAACGGAAGATTGTGCTCTCGTTGACCCTAAGAAGGAAGCAACATGTCATCCTCACGAATATTGTGTTGTCTACATATGTTGCAAAGCATTTTGGCGCTAAGGATAGTCAGCACCTGTTCGGGTGGATCATTCAGAACTTGGAGACCAATATATTCGTTTCTCGTAGGAGGCAGCTCTTGGATTGGGACAACTATCCTCTATAGCTCAGTGGTGATCGTCTATTTAGTGGCAGAAGTCGTAGAAGTGGAAGTTTGAGTCGTGGTAGACCCGGCTTTGGGAGGAGTAGATGTCCCGACACTGGTTTGAAACTGAGGAGATTAACGAGTCATTCTGGACAGGAAAACTTGGCATTCAACACAGTCAAATATGTTCTATTTTAAAATATATTTAAACTATGTGACCGGCGCTCGGAATCCAATGGATGTCATCGTATGTTGACCAATTGGATTCTCTACGTTGACCAGAGCAAGTGCTATGCAGTGTAAATCTCGTGTCCCATATGCAATGAATGGACCATCCTGTGTAGATAGTTCGCTCGTACTAGAAAAGATGAGCCATGTCGCACGATGGAACTATGCATCAGATCTTACACATTATCACTGAATAATCGATAATGGAATCGTTGTCCGTAGCGACGTGGAAGCTTTTCTTTTAAATGATCATGGAAAGTGGGGGAAACTGGAAATGAAAGGTAAGGAAGCCGCTCAAATATGACTATTCTTCAAAGAGGAACCGTCATATCGGTGCTTATATGGCGATAGATGACTAGTCAAGCATCGATTGAAGCGAATCAAAGGATTTAGCCATGCAATAACTTGAATAAAGACTCAGTCGACCCTACCAATTATTTGATAGGCGAGCTCAAGCACTTGCTTGGAAAGGTCATGAAGTTGCCTCTAACCTAACTTGACTATCTCCTTTACTACCACCAAATGCTAGCTATCGATTAACCAACGACATCGCCCACAATGGCCAAAACACCGACCAAGACCCACCTAGGAATTTTATGGAGTAAGACTTGAACTTGGAAAGGGAAAATGAATTCAAGAACATGGGAGAAGTAATGGTGGTCGGTGATAACTTTTTTGAAGGTGGTGATAGTGTCTGAAAGCGGCATGTTCGTATTCCTCGGCCAAAGACTTCCCAATATCCAGATCCAGCAGCATTTTCGTATGAGGATTTGTTTCAGATGCAGTTGGGACTCCTTAGGTCATGTATGTCGAGCATCGACGTAGTATAGATGAGTTGACTGCTCGTATTAACGAGCTTACTGCAGCTGATGAGCAGCGATATCATCCTATGCCCAGAATAAACGACCACGACGATGATGGCAAAGCAACCAATCTTTTTGATGATCGGTATTAGTTTGATGAGCCTTAGTATTAGCATGTACTATTGTATTATCATTGTTATGTATTATGTAGCAGAGTTTGTATGATTGTATTTTCAGTGGTTTGTATGCAGTAGTAGTTGTTGTATATGAGTATATCATTGTTATGTATTGTGTATCAGAGTTTGTAAGAATGTATTATCAGTGGTTTGTATGTAGTAGCCGTGGTTGTATATGAGTATTATCATTGTTATGTATTCTATAGCAGAGTCTGTATGATTCTATTATCAGTGGTTTGTATGTGGTACTAGTGGTTGAATTTGAGTATTATCATTGTTATATATTGTGTACCAGCTATGGATTTAAAATTTTGCTTGCATATGTGTAAATCACTATTTGAAAGAACAAACACATATGTGTTTGTTCTTTCAAACCTTTGTGGATGATTGACACGTGTGTGATTATAAGACACTTGATTCATGAGACGCGGATCATGAACTTTCTAGATAAGGTAGCATTTTGTATTGAAAATTCACAACAACTTCATTTATTCTCACCTTCTTAAGTAAGCTTTAATGTCAAATGAAAACTGGAACACTGGTGATTATTTAGTTCTAATCAAGTCTTACATAGAAACTGAACGTAGACACATGGAAGAGGAGATGAAGCAAGATTTTTGGGTCACTCTAAACGATACTTTTAATAGTCATCCGGATTGCAGATTAATTCGAAGGATTTTGGAAACTCACAGCACTTTTGTAACATTTACAAGGGCATGTCGACGATATAGACAAGTTATAAATGTAGTGAAAGAAGAAGATTTATTTAAGCTAAAACGAGCCATGTACGATTCCCGTTATTTGTGGGATTATCACGTTGATTTTTTTAGACATGCTGCGTACAATCTCTGGGTTAGATATATTAGACAATTTGAATGAAGTATGGGTTGGTTAAGTATGTTTGTTAAGTTTATTACCTTCTACTTGTTGTTTGGACTATCAGTAATTTATATGTAATTTCAAATTCCAGTAAAATTTTCATTCTCATAATCCACTCCGCCCTTAACATAATAACCATATATAAACAGTTGGAAATCATCAACAACAACACTTAACTTATGAAAAGAACAAATAACAGCTTTCATTGAAATCAAACAGGACAACAAACTAAAGAAAACACGAGAACAACATATTAAAAGAACTATAAAGCAAACATGACAACAGATAATTAAAAAAACTATCTTCGACCACCGGATAAGTTAATTGAACCCAACGTCCTTTAAGCATCTGAATTTGGTTTTCAATTTCGTTGGCATAAACAACTGCATGATGAGGAAGAGGATCATCTTGCCATTGCCAAAGGCCACAACCATTAGGAGAATTGCGGCATCTATAGTGACGCCGACCAATATCTGTTCCGTTATGTACAACAGCGTATAGAACAGAAACCCCCACGGTTACAGTATATCTCATTAGAGTTAACCTCTTGATTTGTGCGAGGCACTGGATGTCGTATTTCATTTCTTTGACCTCTGTTTCTGTTATGGCTATACCGATCTTGTCTTTGACATCGTCCATTTTCTAGCAACATGCACTCCTGCACTTGCATCTCATGCTCTCTTACATCAACGGTATGTATCTCCTCCATTTCAATATACGACTCGATAGGTGGTTTTGGAAATGAGGTATTCGGTGGGCTATTGTGCTCTAAAGGACCTTCGTATGAATATGAGGATGGCAATGGAATATGGTCGTAGTCAACCATTTTTATAAACTAAAGCTATGATAATATTGAAGTGAAGATTGGCAAGTGAACCTATATTTATATACCAGATAACGGTGACAAGAGCATTTGTTTATGACATGACTAGACCTTGAAGAGAAGCATGGAAAATGTTTGTGACAAGACATGCCCTCTGGATCACCGCAGCTTTAATCATCAAGAGCATCTTCAAGCAGTACGATAGATGGACCCGTCTGCTCTATCTCTATTTGTGACAAGACTAGACCTTCTGACCGCTGTAGCTTTCTTCATGAAGAGCATCTTCAAGCAGTACAATAGATGGACCCGTTTGCTCTATCTGTGTTTGTGACAAGACCATACCTTCTGACCACTGCAACTTTTATCATCAAGAGCATCTTCAAGCAGTACGATAGATGGACCCATCTGCTCTATCTCTGTTTGTGACAAGACCATACCTTTTGACCACCGTAGCTTTAGTCATGAAGAGCATCTTCAAGCAATATTAGAGGTGGGTTCGTCTGCTCTATGATTATTTGTGACTTGACCAGGCCTCTTGACCACCGCAGCTTTAATCAACAAGAGAATCTTCAAGCAGTACGATAGGTAGACCCGTATGCTCTATCTCTATTTGTGACAAGACCAGACCTTCTGACCACCACAGCTTTAGTCATGAAGAGCATCTTCAAGCAGTATTAGAGGTGGGTCCGTCTGCTCTATGATTTTTTGTGACTTGACCAGGCCTCTTGACCACCGTAGCTTTAATCAACAAGGGAATCTTCAAGCAGTACGATGGGTGGACCTATATGCTCTATCCCTGTTTGTGACAAGATCGGACCTTCTGAGCACTGTAGCTTTAATCATCAAAAGCATCTTCAAGCAGTACGAGAGGTGGGTCCGTCTGCTCTACGATTGTTTGTGACTTGACAAGGCCTCTTGACCACCGCAGCTTTAATCATCAAGAGCATCTTCAAGCGGTACGATAGGTGAACCCGTCTGCTCTATGAATGTTTATAACATGACCAGACCTTATGACCACCGCAGCTTTAATCAACAGGAGCTTTTAAATAGAGACCATAATATTGTAAAACATACTCATTCACAAACATAAAATATTACACACCTTTTTCTACCAATACTGCATGAGTTCTCTAAAACGTTTGTGGTGCTTCTCGTCCTCGTCTTCCTCATCGTCATCTTCTTCCGACGAGTTTGTTGAACATTGTATTAATCAACAAAGAATGTTCGCTACCAAAACAATGGATTTAATGACCCATGAAATTGCTGAAGGCTCTGCGACTTCCCAAGGAGGTAGCATTGAGGGCAGAAGAGACTTGCGTTATGCACGTGACTATGTTAACGGGCATAATCAATTGATCAAGGATTATTTTATGGCAAACCCAATGTATGGGGACATGGATTTTAGACGAAGATTTCGGATTTCGAAGAATATCTTTAATCGGGTTCTCGACAAATTAACGGAAAATAACATTTTTTCACGCACAAAATAAATGGAATAAATGAACTTGGTATTTCTCCCCTGCAAAAGGTTACGGCTGCTCTTCGCATGATATCATATGGAACTTCTAGAGATTCACAAGACGAAAAAGTGAGAATTGGAGACTCAACGAAAATATTATATATGAAAGAGTTTTGCAAAACCGTCGTTTGTATGTTTGGTGAAGAATATCTTCGATCTCCAATAGCACAAGACATTGACAGGTTACTGGCAATTGGATCTCGGTTTGGATTTCCAGGTATGTTAGGTAGCCTAGATTATATGCATTGGAGATGGAAAAATTGTCCAGTTGCATTACAGGGCCAAATAATGCAAAAGAAGCTAGGTTCACCAAACAACAAGAAAGCTTGAGAAAAGATGTGGAACGAGCATTTGGAGTGCTTCAAGGTAGGTTTCATATTTTACGAAAAGAGCTATATTGCCATGATTCGGCCGTACTATCTGATATCATGCAATATAATTTTACATAATATGATTGTCGAAGAAGAATGAGATGGGTACGAATTTCAACTGAAAAACTATCCAGACATTGCTGTAGCATTTCAAAAAAAGCTTATAAGGACCCAAATACTTTTGCCGAATACTTGCAAAGAGTACAAGATATTCGAGATCCACAAGCTCATCTTGATCTAAGAGAAGAATTGGTGGAACACTACTGGGAACATATAGGAAACAATTAGTAGAAGTAATGTTTGTTGATGTTGACAATTTGTATTATTAAGTGGTTGTTGATAGTTTGTATTATTAAGTGGTTGTCCACAAGCTAATCTGTTGTAATATTAAGTGGTTGTATCCAGTTTGTATTATTATTTGTGTTTGAATTTTTATTTCTACTTTACTAAGTTGTTTTTGACAAATTACGAGTATTCAAGAGTAACAATAGCAATAACAACTTAATTTACCATTAAAGTTACAACCAACACTTACATTAGTACAACCAACACTTTTACAACCAACACTTACGATTACTACAACCAACACTTACATTATCAATAACAATAGCAATAACAACAAATTAGCTCGAACTAATATGAAGAAACTAAAATTGACAACAGCACTCAAATTTAACTTACAACCAACACTTACATTCCCCCTTGACGTCTATGGTACTCCTCAAGTTGCTTCTCCATATATATCCTCTGAACTGGATTGAGTTCGTTTAAGTTGCAAGTTAAAGAGCCATATCATCAGCTCTTTGTTGTCGAGCTAGTTCTTGTTTTCTTAACTCTAGCTCATCATTTCTTGACTTCTATTTTTCATCGTACCGCCGTTGTTTTTCCATTGCCCTTTCAATTCTCTTTGTTTTTTTTGTTTTTAGATATAATTCGTTTGCATCTCTCGCGGCCGCCATACGCTGTCCAATATTTTCGTAATGTGCACTGTAATCGGGTGCGGTTTTTTTCTTTTCCTTGAAATTTCCTAGAGGCCGACACCTGAACTAGTTGTGAAGGGGGTGTCCTCATGCAGATCAGAACTATCGGGGCTGGATTCATCGCTCGTCTTTCTAGGAAGAAAGCGCAGCGCTGAATGTTCTTGTCGCACCTGGCTCTATTTTTCTTCTTTTTCTAGTATGTCATAGCAATGTTGAAAGTTGAAAGGTTGATTGTTATGTTCGGACATATACAATGCATTTGTTTGATTGAGTTGCAGAGGATGAAGTACTATTAGATGAATTAAACATAAAACTTGTTATTTCAAAGTCCAAAATTCAAAAATTTACCAGATCCAAGTCGTTTGCCCCACTTTGCTGTCTAGAATGCAGGCTAGCCATTATTTCTTTCCAACGTTGACAAGCAACGTTTATTCTTTTCCACGATTGCTTCAAAGAATCTACCGATCTCGGGGGGCTGTTTGGAGTTCGAAGGTTAAACAGATTGCGTACAACATTCCAAAACGAGGATTCGCTTTGGCTCGTACCTTTTTTATTATCTCTAGAGCGTTCAACCCAACAGAATGCTAATTCAGCTTGCTCGTCCGGTGACCATCTTACCATTTTCCCACCTTTCGGTTCCGCGGTTACAGATTCCGAAATGTTGATTCTCGATGGTTGATTTCCCTAAGTTTGACCAGAAGACAAAGTAGGGTTCCTACAATCTCTTCTTCATCGGCTATTTCATTGATATCAAATTGTGTTTCCTGATTTTCAAATTTGTCGCCTCCAAATTGATTAGTGAGATTTCTCGATATATTTTGTGAACGATAAAACATTACTGACCGTCATTGGCTATTGGGAGACACGTAGTTTTGATCGTACTGATAGTTTTGTTGAAACGAACTATTCTGCGAATAATTCACATTTTGAGAATTTTGGTACTGATTCAAATCTTGTTGAGAATGGTAGATATTTTGATTTTGTTGAGGCCGATATGAAATTAGCGCCTGTTGACAATGAAATTGATTCTGACTGTATTGAGAATTATACATGCTGATTGAATTGCGCCGGATTCTGATTATCTGGCCTTTGTAGAGGTAGAAATCTAGAAGATGAAGACTTCTGTGATTTTCCTTTAGAATTTTTCGACATTGCTAATATTGGTTGAAGAAAATGTGTTGAGAAGAGAGAAAATTGAAGTGGAAATGGTGTAAACAGAATGATGGAATGAACATATTATATAGGGGGTAGAAGCAACGGTTTCCCGAACAAAGTTAGTCGGCTATTTTTTGCCCGAATATTGCCCAACGACTAGAAAGTAGTCGTTGGCTCTTAGCCGGTTAAGAGCCAGCATCTACTTTGTAGCCATTGGCTTAGCCGGCCAAAATAGCCGGTCTTACTTTGGCTGACTAGGAAGCAACGTTCAGGGTTGCTTTGGAAACCTTAGTGGTCAACCGACCCTCTGTTGGGGGTCGGTTCCTTCCCAACCAACCCATGGTTGGGAATGGTCTATAAACAGTTAAAACAAAACTGCTTCCCACTTGAATGCTCCACTTCGTAATTACTGCAGTGTGATATGCACAGACAGGATAGCACATGACTGTATTGTTGTATCATTATATAATAGGAGATTTCTAGTGAAAGCGTAGTCAGTCACATGCAATATTGGAACCTTGCCAAACATGTATTTTATGTGAAATCTCCCACTATTTATTTTTACCATGAAATATTTGTCCAACATGAATTTTACGTGAGAAGGTTTGAGCAGGCAATGCTAGCAACACAGCAACAATTATAGTAATTGTACATTTTTTTATTTATTTTTTATAGAAAGAGTGATAGTTAACTTCTTTTTTACGGTAAAATTTGATTTTTTATTTAATTTAATTTTTTAATGATTATTATGCAGCTTACTTGAGATTTATGAGATATGCAGGACCAACAGCTGTGAACAAGCTATGTTTTCCCTTTTGGGTTAATAGCACTTTGCAAATTCTTTGAAGATCCTAGATACAAGGAACCAGATTTTTTTTTATAGTTTGGATGTGGCTTTTTTAAGGAAAATTATTTCGTTGTCTTTATCAAATCTTTAGGTTTCTAATTTCTTGTGAGCCTTGAACAATATCTCATAATTCTCAAGTAAGCTGCATAATTAATGGAATTCATCTGTTTATCCTACATTTAGCTGTAATCTCAAGTAATTTGAACACCAAGTTGGGTATGATTTGGTGAGAATTTTTTGGCTATGATACCAATCACGATGAACCAAAATTAAAATTCGTCACTAGTAGAATATCCCTAAGGTTGAGAAGAACAAAGAGCCGAGGAAGTAGACGAATTAGTTTGGAAAATTAGACCTAGAGAAAGGAGTAAGAAGTAATGATAAAAGAAGAATGATAGACTTTCATTAATTTTCTTTTATGAAATTGTGGATTGCTTGTTAAGTGGGCTTTATAATTCAGCACGTAAGTACTGCTCATGTTTATCCGCAAAGTATGAATCAGACATTGCACATCCAAAGTCCAACCGCAAAGATTCCTTTAACATATGTTGACCAGGAGTTCACATGACCCAGTTGCATGCCTTTACGAATAAGCCTTACTTTCAAGACCTGCCCTCCTTATTATCTCCGTTCAAACATTGCATCTCTTTTCCTAGAAACGATGGTCATCCTTAAGCATCATTAGGCAACATCTTCTAATTAACTTCGAACACCTCCTCACTCTATCTAACATTGACCAAACTGCTTAAGTGATTCAAACTCCAGAACTCATCTATCCGTCTGTATGCCTTGTTCAGTCATCTCCCTGCCTATCCAAATCCCTCCTCGGCCAACCTCCCTGCTCGCCTTATTTGTACGTAAATAGGGATCTGACAAAAGCTCTCAATTACTCCTACAAAAAGAAGCCGAGACTCCGTACTATTCCGGTATTCCCCTATTAAAAACAGTATGACGGTAAAGCCATACTATCCCCCGACAAAAGCATCATTGTACAACAGTCACTCCATGTAACATACTGACCCTTTGACGCAAGCATGCCTAATACAACCTGCTAACTAACACACATCCGGATCACTTAGCCCATGTGGCCTTCGAGCTAGTCGCATCTGGATTGCAAATCACAACCAATGGCTATACTAAAAACTTGGTATCCAAGGCATCAATCCAAGATCTCCATCGTCGTTGTTTTTACATATGCATACACTACACCAAAACAGGTGATTCCCAACGAGTATAACTGTCGCGAACAGTTTCAACAACGCTTATTAACGTCGCTGTAGGGGCGTCGCAATTTATTGCCAACGCTTATAAGCGTTGGCAAGTTTAGTTTCCCAACGCTTATAAGCGTTGGAAGGTTGTATTCGCCAACGCTTATAAACGTTGGTGTATATTATTTAGCAACGTTTATAAACGTTGGCAAATTAACCATCCAACATTGTTTAATTTTCTATGTTGACGCTTATAAGCGTTGGTAAATTTTAATTGCCAACGCTTATAACGCTGAAATATTTTCATTCTCAATATAGTCAATTATTTTAACATTAATAAACAATTAATAGTTGACATGATATGCATTATTATACTACATTCAATAGGAACCCAAAATTTAAAATATTCATGATCAAATAACAACATAAATTTCATAGTCAACTATTTCATTACAATGTCAACTACTTCATAACAAGTACAATACATAATTAAGTTGGTTAATTCAATACATAATCAACTACTTCATAACAACGTCAAATTGGAATACAAAAGACAACGTAAATTTCACAGTGAAATTCTACAAATACCGAATACGAAACTCCGGTCATATAACGAAACCTCCATCTGAAAAATCACATAACTTGTACATTCCATTTTGAGGACCATCATAAATTGGTGCATCCGGTTCAAGAACATCATCCATCCAAATTACTTTCTCTACATTCGGTATCACCTTCCTAAAATGACAAAAACTGCTGCTTTGGCTGACTGCAAAAATAAAATGAAAAAATGAAATGCCCATTACATTTGAAATAGTACCTTAATATCACTTTCACCTACACCTCTTATTCTAAAATACTGTCCCAGAAATGTGAAAAACAAGTTATAAAACAAGAGGCAAATCAACATTAAATAACTGACAGTCTGTATGAAACAATGAATAGATAATTTCATTATCTTTATATCTGGCAGTCTGTATGAAACATTAAATAACTGGCAGTCTGTATGAGCAGTGTATATCGATTGTTTGATTTTTCCTGCAAATGAAAGTTCAGTGGTGCCATTGTTTAGAGCTGTAAGAAATGGACTTATGCAAAATAAATGTAAACTGAGTTTGCAAACTCAGTTAACATTTGCAAATTGAGTTTGCAAATACAGTTTGCATCGGTTTTGCAACTCTGCCAAACTAAGTTTGCGAACTCAGTTTGCAAAGCTGAGTCATGTAAGCTTAGTTTTGCGAAACTAAGCATGCATGCTCAGTTTGCAAACTGAGCATGCACAACTGAGTATGCAGACTCACCGAGTTTGCAGACTCAGTTTTGCAAAACTGGGCCTGCTAACTAAGTTGCTAACCTAGGTTTGAACTCAGTTCTTATTTGCAATTGAGTGTGCAAACTCAATTTGCATAGTTTGATATCATATTTTGCTCAAACTTTTACATCTCTTGCTCGGTTTCGTATGCAATAGATATTGCTTATGCATATAAAACAACATGACAATCATATTCATGTTAAACATAAAGAAGCCAAATAAAACAAGTCAAAAAGTTTAGTTAATGTTATGCAAAATAACTTTAAGATAGTAAGTGGAGAAAGTAAAATTTAAGTTAAGTAAAATTTAAAATTTCATATTTAAGTTAAATTTAAGTTACTGATTAAAATAACCAGTTTAATTTGAACTATAGTTTTAAGTTTAGTTTAAATTTTAGTAAATTTGTTAAATCTTAATTTACAGTTAATTAATGTTAAATTAATTTTTATTTTAATTGAAGCTAATTTTATTTTGAATTTAAGGTTTAGTTAATTAATTTTAATTGTATTCAACTTAATATGGAAAAAACATCAAGATAGCAAGCAGAGAAAGTTTAGTTAATGTTAATATGGTAAAAGATTCAAGATAGCAACTAGAGAAATTTAAAGCAAGCAAAAATTAAACATTGAAATTAAGTTAAATTAAGTTAGTAACTAAAGTTAAATTTATTTAATTTTAATTTTAATTTTAGTTAACTTTAGTTTGAATTTAAAGTTTAGTTAATCTTAATTTTAATTTAAAGTTTAATCAATGTTGCAGTTCAACAGAAACTGGGTACTTGATCTTATTTTCAAAGAGGTAAAAGTTTCATTATAATTTATAATTATAACATAAGAAAACAAAAAAGGGTATGAAAAGTACATTTATATTTGTCCAGGCTGATATTAGCTTTTTTTTCAAACTAAGTAGAGCTCAATTGCAGATAATGCAGACATAATTTCATTCATTCTCATTACTTGCCATCAGTATCTATATTCTAAAAGTGAAATATACAGTGGAACTGATGAATAACCATTATTTATTGCAACTATATTAAGATGTAGCCATGTGTTATGGAGAAGAAAAGAAGACACAAACCGAACATGAGCCTTTTCTAAATTTATCTTGAACATTTGTTCAGCAGACCGTTATGAAATCATCATCGCTCAACAGTAATGATGATAGAATCTCATTCAAAACCTACAAAAAGCAAAACGCTAAAAACCATTAAATTTACCCTGGAAAAAATAAACATAATCAATTGACAAAATATATCAGTTTGTTTGCCTTAAAAATTCTTTTGGTAACTTAACTATTGCAGATATGCATTGACAAATGACAACATGATTAATAATTCTCAATAATTAACAGTCTCGACTCAAACTAACTAATCGTAGAGACGGTAAGTATAATACATATAAAGAGATTAATAATGTCAATTTGCAATACTGCATGAGACACTTAAGTTTCATATTAACTATAACAATAACATATATATAATATGATTGGTCATATGATATAGTGTTGCTGTCATGAACATAAGGCCTAGTCATTCAGTGAAGTTAACGTCTATTTAAAGGTTGGTCGCTCGGACAATTAACTGCAACATTTCTTAGTCGACTAATATGTATAGTCAACAACGTTTTTTCCTTTACCTAACCAAGAGAGCACCTTCAAAATATTTGGACACTTCACCCATATTTGCATTAGCACTTGAAAATTTGGTTGTAGCAACAAAGGTAAGAAGCTCATCAATTCTTTGCTTAGCTATAAGTTAAGATTTTTCTCTTCCCAGGTTTCAACCTAAATCCAAACCGATCCAACTTTATTATGATGAAGTTGAGCTTGAACATGTTTATGTAGAAAATAAATCAAAAAATGAAGGGTAGCATGTAAGGCATCATCTTCAAGAGTGTAGAAAAGAAATATATGAATAAAAGTTTGTGTATAAGGAATCATCTTCAAGAATGACCATGCCATTATTCAGTAAAAGAAGAAAATGTTGGTAGATGCAAATAAAGTAACACATAGATCTATAACTTACTGTTGTCTTAAAATTAATAGTGTGAGTTGAGGGAATGAGTGAAGAGCACTCATACCAGCAACGCATTAAATTGAATTATAACTTCAAATAATGATAAAATAGAGTTGAGCATACAATATAGCTTTTGTTGATAAACATACAATAAAATCATACTTGTAGTTGTTAAGAATGCAAGTGCAAAAATCATTAACATTTGCTCATGGCGGATTTCTCAAAATCACTACGCTTGTCCTAATGATTTATATTAGTATGTTGAATATCATCAAACCAAAGTTAATTTTTTTATAAATCCTGTGTAAATTCATTTTTGCTTCATAAACTGAAGTAAATATGACTAAGAAAATTATTTCTTATCGAAGCCTTCTTGGGCATGAATCAAAATGACTTCAAACAGATAATGCTTAATAGTTATTGAAACGAAATAAATAGTTTAAAAAAATGAAATGTAATCGATAATACAACTGATAATACAATCTCAAATTGGTTTTGCGGGCTAATAACCAAATATAAGACAATAATATGCTTTTTGAAAAGAATCAAAATAGTAATTACATAAATTTTGTGTACATAATACGCTTAAGACATCAAGCCTCAAAAAACAAAACCAAAGTAGCAATTAC
Organism: Allium fistulosum; assembly: GCA_030737815.1. Classification (NCBI taxonomy): domain Eukaryota; kingdom Viridiplantae; phylum Streptophyta; class Magnoliopsida; order Asparagales; family Amaryllidaceae; genus Allium; species Allium fistulosum. The sequence goes on from CM060904.1 coordinate 1,139,565,620, forward strand.
TCCATTGTGCTTATCATAATTTAGAACATAAAAATTAAAAAGTCAAAGCCATAATAGAATTTCATTGTAAAATTAAACTTCATTTTGGGTGAACAAAGAGTTGATATAAAAAATTAAGCTATTTCAATAACAGAGGTAAGGAGTTGTAAAGCATTGATAAATTTTTGTTTCCATCTACCTTTCTTTTTAACACATTTTATCAAGCATGTTATATGCAATAGTGCAATTAATAAAAAGAATTCAGATAGTTTAGCAAAAATGTTTTAACAATCATTCCATTTTATTAGATAAATTAGAAAAGCAAACCCGCTGAGCCAATACTTGGAAGGAAATTCATAGATGCAAATTATCATTTCCGTGGTCCTTACTCACATCGGTCGCCATCCACATGAGCTCATTTAATGCTAAAATAACATATGAATTGAGAAAGATTAGAACTGGACTGAGAAATTATTTGCAATGAAAAAGATTACCCAATACAAAATTATGTACAAAAATAGATAGTATATTGAATGAGCAGATAGAAAAATGAAACAAGAATCGAAAAAAATTCAAGGCACAGTCGATAAAAGCAAATCGAAAATGAAACAAGAATCCACAAAAGGAATTGACGATACCCGAATACTGTTAGATCGCTGAAGCAGCAGCAGGAGAAGTAGTTGGATTCGATATCGATTGACTACGAGATGGAGTCGTCGTCGTCTCGCCTTTCCGGTGCGATTGCCAGTCGCCTGCTCCGTGCTTTGCTGCGAGAGCAACGGCGGAATCAGATCGCCTGGAATCGCAAGTCGGTTTTTTTAGAACGGCTGAATGAAAGCGTTGAGAAGGAATTAGTGAGAAGGAATTAGGGTACGGATGACTAAAGGATGCTGGTTTACTTTATTGCCCCCACAACATTTAGTTAATTTCAATTTAACTAGATTTTCCAACACAAATATGTGTTAGCAATAAAAAAAAGTGTAAATGTGTATTTTTGGTGACACGTTTGTAGCTTAACAATGGATATTATTGTGATTAATCTACAACACAAATAAGTGTTGTTAATTGAAAAAAATAAGTGTTACGAACTGACTGTTATGGTGTAGTGATAATGTCACTCAAAGATAATAAATTTTTCGATTTAACGATGAAAACGGTTTGTTAATCCATCGTTTATACAAAAAGTTATTGCGTTTTAAAGATTAATAATTAATGGGGTGCAAATTTTAATTATGAATCTGAGAATAACATCCATATATGAAGAACCAACGTTCGGTCATGGAGCAGAGAGATATTTTAGGAAAGAATATTGCAGTATTTGAAAATAGAAATATAATTTATATTTTTTTGGAGAATGTTTTGTATATTAAGTTTGATTTTAGAGATGTGTAAATTATTTTCATACTAAATGATAATATAAACTATTTTTTAGAAAAGGCAAAAGCTAATAAAAGATTAATGTCCATGACCACCTGTATATCAACTTTGCTCCTTTGCTCGTAAAGTTTTAGCATTCTTAGTGTTTCAGATAAACAGTTAAAACAAAACTGCTTCCCACTTGAATGCTCCACTTCGCAATTACTGCAGTGTGATATGCTCAAACACCACATGACTGTATTGTTGTTTCATTATATAATACGAGATTTCTAGTGAAAGCTTAGTCAGTCACATGCAATATTGCAACCTTGCCAAACATGTATTTTATGTGAAATCTTCCACTATTTATTTTTACCATGAAATATTTGTCCAACATGCATTTTATGTGAAGGTGAGTAGACAGTGCCGGCCCTATCAATATGGATGCCCTAGACAGGGATAGAGAAAACATGAAGCATAAAAAGATTGGGAGGAAAAAATTTGTAATGGCAGCACTAGAACACTGGTTGAAAGGTACAAGTTAAACCAATACACTACTAGTCATTTTCATGGAAAGTTGCCCCTCTATTTTATCATATCAATATTTTTAAAAGCACATCGGGGATTTGTTGCCCCTTTGGCCATGTTCGACGGTGTTGCTCTAGACGAAGGCCTTGCTTTCTTTGCCTCTGGACCGGCCCAGTGAGTAGGCAATGGTGGCAACACAGTAACAATTATGGTAATTGTACTTTTTTTTCTTTTCAGAAAAGAGTAGCAAGAGTGATAATTAACATTTTTTTACGGTAGAATTTGAATTTTTTTTTATATTTATTTAACGATTATTATGCAGCCTACTTGAGATTTATGAGATATGCAGGACCAACAGCCATGAACAAGCTATGTTTTCCCTTTTGGGTCGATAGCACTTTGCAAATTCTTTGAAGATCCTAGTTACAACGGATCAGATTTTTTTATTTTTTATATATAGTTTGCATATTGCTTTTTTAAGGAAAATTATCCCGTTGTCTTTATCAAATCTTTATTCTCGGTTCCTGATTTCTTGTGAGCCTTGAATAATATTATCTCATAAATCTCAAGTAAGCTGCATAAATAATTTGAATTCATCTGTTTATCCTACATTTAGCTGTAATCATGCAGTAGAGGTATCAAAGTAATGCCATCTTTTTTAACCATATTTTAATTTCTCATACAAAATTATAATTTCAAACGGTTTCTAAAACATATTACAACTACAGCGTAAAAGCAAGCTGCATGTGTTAGATTGTTAACTGTTGAGATGATTTTCTGTTACATATCCAAGTGGGCTTTAGGAGATGTTAAATGGAAGGAGGTGGTCCTTACATATCAAGGAGAATGATACCCTTTTTTGTTTTTGTATTCAAATAACATTACGGGCTGAAATATAAAGTCTACTTAACCATCTAGTTAAGAATTAAAGAAATGATTATATTGAGAGAAAATGTAAAGCTTTTTCATTCATTCCTTTGTTCTGTGTTACGGAGTTTATATACAAATGATATATACAGCAGTTTGGGCTGAGTAAAATATATATGCGGCCCAACACATATTTACATCATATAACAGCAAATCAAGGTATTCAGATTATTTACTATCTCATTTGTAATACCCCCTCAAACCGATACTAGGGTTGGGCATGGCGATCCCAAATTGCTCCGCTGTTTCGATTTCGCTTCTAATTCCATCACTTTTAAAGGAATTTTGGATTTGCGAGTGTTTCACAACTTGATTACTTAGTAGATCTCAGCTCTTTTATGATTAAATTTGTGGTCTTGCTGAGATTCTTATGTAGAGATGATTTTGACTTTCGAACTTCAGTACATTCAATAGCTTCTCTTGTATTTACTTAAATCTCTCCTACTCTCGAATCATTTTGGAATCTGATGAAGTTTCGAGCTAATAATGCCTTTGTAAGTATATTGACACACTGGTAAGGTGTAGGTATGTGGTTAACTTGTAGTTTTCCTTTTAGAAATTGCTCTCAAATAAAGTAGTGATCAATCTTTATGTGTTTAGTTTTTGAATGTTGAATTGGATTTGCTGACATGTAAACTGTGCTTTGATTATCACACCATAATATTGGTTTGTTCTCTATTTTGATTTTTAATTCACCTAAAAGTTATTGTATCCACATTATTTCTGTCGTTGCACTCGCCACACTTCTGTATTCAACCTCAGTGCTAGATCATCTGGATATGGTTGATCGTTTCTTTGAGCACTATGATATAGGATTGTGACCAATATATATGCAGTAACCTGTTACTGACTTTCTATCATCTAGATCAGTAGCCCAATCAGTATTAGAGTAGCCAGTTATAGTGAGATTGTTGCATTCTTTTAGCAGTAATCCATAATTTGTTGTTCCCTTTAAGTACCTTGGTATCCTCTTTACTACCTTCAAATGATTATCCGGTGATTTCTGCATGAATTGACAAACTTTATTAACACTAAATGATATATCTGGTCTAGTAATTGTTGCATACGGTAAAACACCAACATAACTTCTATATTGTTTGATCTTAGTTATGGGTTCTCCCTTGTTTTTGGTCAATTGTTGATTGCTTATCATGGGGGTCAGCTGTTGCTTTGCATTATCCATTTTAGTCTTCATCAACGGCTCTGAGATATATTTCTTTTGACTTAAAAGCATTTCTGAATTTGAATATTTTTTGACTTCTATGTCTAGAAAATAGCCAAGTCACCAAGATCCTTAATTGAAAACTGCTCATCTGGATACTGAGTGAGTTTGTTGATTTCAGTTTCATTATCCCCTGTAATAATTAAATCATCAACATATATTATAATATATGTAATTGATTTTTTATTGAGTTTGATGAATAAAGAGTTATCTGATTTGGTAGACTGATAACCTAAAGTAGTTAAAGTGGTTTTCAGTCTATCAAACCACACTGTTGGTGCTTGTTTAAGACCATATAGGGCCTTATTTAATTTGCACACAAGATTCATATTTTTCTTATATCCCTATGGTTGCTCCATGAATATTTCTTCATGTAAATTGCCATTTAGAAAAGCATTATTGACATCAAGCTGTCTAATTCTCCAATGTTTTCGCAAAGCAATGGTTAAAACTATTCTTATGGTTGTTGGTTTGACCACTGGAGAAAATGTCTCATTGAAATCAAACCCATATTGCTGAGTGTATCCCTTAGCCACAAGTCTAGCCTTGTATCTGGCTACAGTTCCATCTGGATTTTTCTTTACTTTATATATCCACTTGCATCCAACTATGTTTTTATTGTCTGGTGGATACACTAGACTCCATGTTTTATTCCTTATGAGAGCATTATACTCTTCATCTATTACTGCTTTCCAGTTTTTGTCTATTGCAACTTGCTCAAATGTTTCAATCTCTTCTAAACTAATTATTGTAGTGTATAACTTTGGTTTGAAAATCCCACTTTTTTCTCTTGCAACCATGGGATGACTTGCTCTTGCTTGTGGTTGTACTTCTTTATTTGTCTGATTATTGTTATTTCCTAATTGAGCTTCCTGACTATCTGAATATTTTTCACTAACTTGTTGTGTTTGCTCATTTGAATATGCAGGAGATTGACCGAGATAATTGGGCAGTTCTGATGATTCATAACCTGGTTGATCTGTCATTATGAGTTGAGAATCATTAGCTCCAGCAGTCCACTCAATCTTCCTAGTTTGCAGTTCATCAGTATACACTGGTAAGTTAGGTATGGACACCTTTGGATTATATATCTTTTTGGTTGTCCTTATATCTACATTGCTAAAAGGGAATACCTACTAATTAAATACAACATGTCTACTCATAAATATTTTTCCACTATCATCAAGACATTTATAACCCTTTTGATTTATTCCATACCCTAAAACTGTGCATGGCTTTGATCTGAAGTTTTATTTGTTAGTATTATATGGTCTTAATAGGGAAAACATAGACATCCAAAAGTTCTCAAGTGTTGATAATCAGGCTTGACTCCAAATAACTTTTCTATAGGAGATATTCCTTTGAGAACTTTTGTTGGAAATCTATTAATTAGATATACAGCTGTGTTGAATGAATCAGGGCAAAATTTTAATGGTAAAGATGCTTGAGCTAACAATGTAAGGACTGATTCAATTGTGTGTCTATGTTTTCTCTCAATTAAACCATTTTGTTCAGATGTATAGGGACATGTAGTTCTATGAGCTATTCCCTTTTTCTTGAAAAAACTACTTAGTGGTTTATATTCAGTTCCACCATAAGTTTGCATAGTTTTGATTTGACAACCAGTTTGCTTTTCAGCTAAGGATATAAAATGAACAACTACATTACATGTTTCAGACTTTGATTTCATAAAGTATATCCATATGTGTCTAGAAAAAGCATCAATAAAAGATATATAATATCTGTAACCATAGTCTAAGTATACTGGAGCTAGACCCCAAAGATCAGTTGCTACCAATTCTAAAGGTTTTGAGTACACAGTTAATAAGTCATTAAATGCCAATTTGTGACTTTTACCCATCTGACAGTAAGAACAAGTATATGGTAAAGATATATCATCAAAAGCAATTTTATTTTCACTGAGTACTTGTTTGACTATATTTGCATTTGGGTGGCCTAGTTTATAATGCCAAAGATCAAATACATTTCTATTTCTTTCTGGCTGAACAATTTCAACCATGTTACAACAAATTTTATTTCCTTACAAACTTGGTTGAGTTAACAAGATTGAATCTGTATAATCCCTTGACTGCGTCACCCTGTAAAGAATTTCCTTAGTTAGTATGTCTCTAACTAAAAAATAATTTGGATAGAATTCAAAATAAACATTATTATCTTTAGCAAATTGTGATACACTCATGAGATTTTTCTTTATCTTTGGCACTTATAATAAGTTATTTAGAAATAACTGTCTTGCATCTTTGATAGATGCATTTCCAGTATGAGTAATACTAATAGACTTACCATTTCCTATGCAAATTGACTGTTTACCTCTGTATTCGTTATTGCCAAGATTTAAGTTGTCAAGATTGCTTATTATGTGATTAGTTGCTCCTAAATCTGGGTATCAGCTTTCATTATGTATATGTTTTGACCTCGTAGTGACATCTTGATTGTTTGTCGTGTTATTATATGGTTAATTGCTTGTGTCTAATTGTGCTTGAGCCATATTGATACAGGGGTTGCATTTCTTTGATTAGTTTGATTCTGACTAGGCACATAACTAGCATTGAATATGAAGTAACACTTCATTGCTGTATGACCCAGTTTTTCACATATTTGATTAGTCTATTATTGTTGTTACCACTTCACCTTCCTCTGCCTCTTGATCTATTTGAGTATATATCTTTTTGATAAGATTGACCTTGTTTGTTGAAGTTTAGACCTTTATTTTTAATACTTGTTGCATAGTTGATTGATAAATCTGAATCTTGTGGTTCCTTGTGATCTATTCTTGCTTCATGTACAAGTAGAGTTGAGTGTACATATTGTACTAAAGGTAAAGTTGGTAGAGATGATACAACTACTTCATATTCATCACTAAGACCATTCAAGATAGTCAAGACTTGTTCAGTTTCAGTAACCTTATGTCCAGCAGCTTCTAACATATTGCATATGTTGTTGACCTGTGCTAAATACTCTCTCATAGGTTGATTATCTTTGCTGATGTTTTGAAGTGTCTCTTGTAACACATGATCTTTGCAGCAGATTGTGTGTTGAAAATTCTCTCCAATGTAATCCATATTTCATTGGAAAATTTGCAACTAATCACTTGTGATAATAGATTTGTATTGATGGATGATAACAGCCATGAACTTATTAACCTATCTTGTGTATAATACTTTGTGCATTCTTCATTACTGATTATTTTGTTTTGTTGATCAGTAATGAATCTTGGTGGGATAGGATGGGTGCCAAGGATGAATTCTTCAAGCCCATATCCTTGAATTTGTAACGACCCGATATTTTCAACCATTCGCATCTGTACATGTCGGACTTGAATTGCTCAAAATACCGCGTTGTAAATAAAATTTGGCAAATCTCAGAATATACAGTAAATAAATATAATCACAGATCACAGACACAGAGTAAAATAATACAGCGGAAGTAAACGAAATAGTAGTTCATGAAGCTACTATATAAATATATCAGAGTTACATAAGATATAACAGAAGAAATAGAGTACAACAGAAGTTTCAATAAAATAACCAAGTACAAGATGAGTAGAACAACGGAACTGAAATAGATAGGACAAGACAAGCATATAATCTCCATCGATTCAAATCTCTAAGAGAGTGGAAATCCAAATCTGTGAATAACTCAGGCTGACCCGAGCGTAAATAAAAATACAAACACTTGAGTCAGGACAATATATACTTATATAATGTAAACCAACTCAAGTGAACTGTAATAAGGTACAAGTAACTTAAAGGATGCCTGGAACCGCCCATCCTCTAAGGATCCGTTAAACTATTTACTATATAGTAATATTTCGCTATTATAATAATGTCTACAGTAAAATAAACATACTTTTAAATAGCGTTCCGGGCTACCCATATCACCCTTCACACATAATAGTCCTAGTAGTCCATCCAATATCATGCCATCTCCACTCCGGGTGACTGTCAGAGGATACCACACGGGCTACGGGAGAAAAACAAACTCGTAGTAAAGGCTCGGTATGGTAGGTGACACGAAACACAAGGCAATGCCAGGGTAGATATACCAATTACGCACATGGGATGGTGGTAATGTAGCAGCCACTACGCTCACCCCGAACAACACTCCAAAATCAAGGGGTGCACCCAATCGATCACAACAGTAATAGAATGGTTCGAAGAAGTGTGTCCGACCAGAGGTGCTACCTCCTTTGGCCCGAGATCGCTCCTGTTTTAGCCACCTTAAGCTAACTCACGGGAGTTAGGTCCACGAAATGTACCTTAGGAACGTCGTCACCATCCTACTTCATTCTGGAATCTCCACCGCGTACACGGTTGTCAAAGTGGTTTTCGGTATCGACAGAGAGTATGCCAGATATCCGATCCCGGTCTCTTTGCCAACCAATCGTTATTATAACCCGTGGTTATAATTTAAAATTTTTATTTATACTTCAAAAAAATCAATTCATTTCATTTCAAAACTATATTACTTTCAAAATAGTTTATACTTCTAAACCAAACCATTTTATTTCAAAACTATATTCAAAACAATACCATATCATTTCCAATTCAAACATATACTCACTTTTTTTTAAAATAATATTTTATATTTCAAAAATAAAATATCATTTTCAAATTCAAATATTTATCAGAATAAAGATCAAATCATTTCAAACCACTTTAATATATCAAAATATCGTATCTTTCCAAAACTTCATTTCAAATCATTTTATTATCAAAATATCATTTGAGTTCAAATCCAAATATTCAACCTTAAATACCTTTAAATTCAAAGATATCATTCATTTATTATTATTTCAAATCACTTTTAAATAATTTATATTCCAACAAATTAATTCATTTAAAAGTGAAATTATTAAGATTTCAAATCAGGTATTAAATTTCCAAAGTTTCAATTCAATTACAGTTTATCACCAACCATTTCAAATCTTATCAATTTCAAATATAGATTTGGTCCACAAAATAAACTATTCAATTTTTAAAATAATTCAAAGCTTAAATATCCCACATTTCATAAATCCAATATCATTTAAATAAACTCAAATAATATATATTTTAAATATTCATTTTATCAAATAATTTAAATAAATCAGAAATCAAATATCATTTCAAATATCAAAATATTATTCAAAACATCATTCATTTAATTCATTTAAATACCATTTAAATCATTCATTTTATTTTGAAATAAATTACCATTTTCAATCTCACATTTAAGAAAAATTAAATTCTTCCATTTAAAACCATTTAAATGTCTCTTCATTATCTTTAGAAATGTAATATTAAATTCCCAAAATTTTATCATTTTCCAAAGATTATTTTTCATCAAATTTTATTAAAACAGCAAAAATATAGTTTTCTGTAGCACTTATAAAATGCTATGTAAAGTTATAGCTTAAAACAGTTCATTTAACAAAAGACAACATTTAAATGCTGTAATAGATTTCCTTTAAATTCCAAATAAACTTTAATGTTACGTTTAATCACTATAGCACTTACAAAGTGCTATAATAGCCTTTATTTCAAATTAACCTTTTAGTTCATTTAAAAACAACTACAACATTTACAAAATGCTGTAATATCTTTTACTTACTTTTCAAAATGCGGTCAAATCAAGTTCAGAGTTTTAATTACCATTTCACAAACAATTAACTTTTAATATAAATCATTTTAACTTATAAAAATCATATATTTCACATTTTAAAATCATCATTTCAATACTCTTATTTTTATGATTTTTATAAAGTTCAATTTCATCCAAAAATTAAGTGTTAACATAATTTATTATTTAAATTCAATTATTAAATTCCATTTCTTTAATTAAATTATTAACTTAACAATTAAGTTTAAAATTCCAAAATATAACTTATTTCTATTTATTTTACTAAATTAAGATTTCGCTTTTAACAAAGGTTCAAAATTCCCAATTTAAGTTATATTTCAAAACTTTAACTTAAACATTCATTTATTTAACATTTTTTTTCTTATTCAAAACCCATTATAAATTTTATAAAATCATTTAAAATACATTTTTAAATCAAAATATTATATTTTCCTTACTTTACATAATTTCCTTTTTAAAACAAAACATAAATTCCAAAATTTACTTATATTTCAAATTCTACTTCACCATTTACTTAATTCATTATTTAATTTATAGAAAATCACTAATATTTCTATAAAAGTCATTTTTAATTAAATTTAAATCAAAATATTATAAATTTTACATTTTAAAATATTTTGAAACACTTTAGAAAATATTATATAAACCACGGGCATGTATATAGTTTTCTAACCTAGGTCAAGTGATACGGATGTCTATCATTTCAATCCGCAGTTTACAAAGAAAACCCGGGTTCTATCATTTCAAACCCGTAGTCCCAAGTAAAATGAATGAATTGAAAACCGTTCAGGCCTATCATTTCAGCCCATAACGATTTTCCCTTATTCTAAAGTCCGTTCGGGTATGTATCATTTCAACCCATAGTGATTCTAGTCTACAAGGAACTTGCAGTGTGATAAACTGATATAAATAACATAATAGCATGAAATAATAGTAACATAGGGTATAACAGGTGTAAATACAAGTATGAACATCATATGAATAAAATATGGCAGTTATAACAGGATGATGTAAATTACAGATTCAAGTGTGATCAGTTTATTACTTATATAAGTATAAATTGTCTGGTGAGATGTACTCACCTGTTCATAGCTGGAGATATCCACCAAAGCACACAACACTGACACAACAAAGGCACGACAACACGGATACGATTTGAGAGTGGAGAACCAAAGGTAATGGCCTTGATCAAACATTTAAACAATACAATACAACAATATAAGTTCAAAACAATTTACACTAGAACAACACTAGAAATCAAAGCCCAAAACGATGTCAAATTCATTGCACTTGTTCCCAACTTCATATGGATCAGCAATAGATTGATTTAGCACAGCCAAGGCATGATCTAGGGGCTGGGTTTGGGTCCATACATGGTCGGCACACATGGGTTTTGATGGTGCATAGATCTAGGTGCATACATCTTCAACAACAAGGCAACAATCATCAACTCTAGGCCACAATAGGGTTCGGCCATGGGCTATGTGGGCCCAGCTAGTGGTGCAGGTGGTGGTGGGTGATGTGGCAGAGGGTGGTGGTCAGGTCAGAGGTGGTGGTGGTGGAGGAAGTGGCGGGAAGAGGTGGTTGTAGGTGGTGGTGACAAAAAGTGGCTCGGTTTGTAAATAGGTGATGGTTTTTGTAAGTTTTGGTGGTGATCTCTAGCCAAGGGGTGTTCGGCCTAGGGAGGTGGTGATCTAGGGTGGTTGATGACCAGAGAATAAGGTGGTGGAGGTCGGCCCAGGTCTGGTTGTGGATTGGCCGATCCATTGTAGATGAGAAACAAGTGCAAACAATTAAGAAAACATAGAAAAACAAGAAGGAGAAGAAGAATTACCCAAAAACTTTGATCAAAAGTGGTATGGCCGTGATTTTTTTGTTGAGAAATGATTGAGGAAGTGCAATTCACGTGAAAAAGAAGATGAGGCTTAAGAGAAATGAATTATACGGCCAAAAAAATTAAAAGCAAATGGTGGTTGAAAAATGAAGAGGCAGAATGCAAAGAGACTTTGGCAAACAAAAGGTCATAACTCTTCAATTTCTTTTATTTATTTGTAATTTTAAAAATACATATAAAACTGAGAAATAAAGATAATAATTTAGAAAATAAAATAATTATATAAAATAAATAATTAAATTTTAAATATATAGAACTTAAATTAAGAAAATGGCTTAAAATTGCAAACTAGGCTCTATAAATTGAAAATCACTTCAACACTTTGGAAAAATTTATTTTAATTTAAATACATGTAATATGAATATAAATAAAGGAAAACACAGCAAATAAAATTTAATGCATAAAATAAATAAATAAATTTTAATTATATATAATTAAATAAAGAAAATAGCAAAGAAAATGGAAACTAGGCTTTAAAATTAGAAAATAAATTCAACAACCTTTGGAAAATTATATAATCACTTTAAAAATATTAAAAGACAAATTTATACATAAAATAAAATATTAACACATATTAGAACAAAATATGATAAATAAAATATAATTTAAAATAGACAATATTGCTAAATACATCAGTTTACACACAATATTGAAATATACATAACTTTCACAATTTAACTCCGTTTCCAACGAAACAAAAAGCAGTATTCAAGTTATTAAATCTATTTTCATAATAAAAGATAAAATTTAAGAATTTAAATTTAATTTTGAAATTTTAAAAGTCAAAGTTTGAACAGTTTGAACAGAAATACACTTTTTAGTAAAATATCCAATTTATGCTAGTTTGAAATTATAATTCACATAATAATCCAAATTTATATTTATAAATGAAATGTTTGAAATATAACAGGTTTAAAAATAATTTCAAAAATAAAAATAAAGTCAAAATTAAAATTATATTAAAAATCTAGGGTTGTTACACTCTCCCCCACTCAAAACTTTTCGTCCCCGAAAAGGAATGAGGTGCAGTAAAGCATAGAAAAATAGAGTGAAATAAGATTAAGAAAAGATGAAAAAGAGGTTGAAATTATACCTGATAACTATTGTTATAGGTAAGTTTAACAAAGTGGAGATGGTCTTCCCAAGATTCTCTAGAATCAAGGACAATAGCATGAAAAAGATCCTCTAGAATCTGATTCACTCTTTCCGCTTGACCGACGGTTTGTGGACGGAAAGCAGTGCTCAGATTCAAAAATAAGTACCAAAGCTTATCAAAGATTATAGAAAGATTTCTAAACAGAAAGATTATAGAAAGATTCCTATACCAGTCTGTAGCATGATAAGGAAAATAAGGACACCCAAAGATAGTTTGGAAAATAAAATAAGAAAATAAGTTGAAAAACAAAGTAAGATAATAGGTTTGAAATTTCCATGGTTTCAGCTTAAATTGATAATTAATTTTACACAAGTTAAATACATCTTACTATCTCTAATTTCATTATAATATCATCCAGTTTTCTTATACTAACCATTTTCAAAAATCATGGATTTGAAAAATCATTATTTATTATACTCATAATGTGCTTAATAAATTTAATTCTTCTCTATTCCTAATTATAATTAAATTTATCCCTCTCAATATTTTATCACCTATGTTAAATATACCTACATTTTAATATAACTGTTTTAATTTATTCTTAATTACTTTATCATCATTTATATTGTAAATTATTCAATTAACCTTTTATTCCATTTACTTTTGTTAATCTTTTTATAACTAAAATTTATTATAACCACTCAAATTTTATTTATAAAACTTTTTATATTGTATATTATCCAATTACATTGTTAACTTCTAAAATTTAAGGTAAGTTATATTTGAATGCAATTGTATTATAAAAATAAAACATTCAAATTCAATCATTTCATGTTTGAATCATTTATCCAAAATTTTGATTGATTTTTTTTTATAATTGAATTTATTCTTTAAGATAGAATTAAAGAATAAAATTTCTGATTCCTTTCACCATTTAGAGATAAATAAATATATGTACATAATATGTCAAATCAAATTTAAATCATATACCTATATATATTATAAATCAAATCATATTTTAGAAATACAAATCAATTAATTTTTTTTCCAAAACAAAGCTGTAGCAAGACTACAGAATGATCTCTTCACTTCGAAACTCGAAAATGAATGTCGATGATGCTGCAGTCATCACCGAAATTATTTTCCAGCGACAAAGAGAAGAGCACTAAAATTTTAAAACTTTAAAATTCTTTAGAAACAAATTTCTATTCAAAAATACTTTAAATAATATATCCTTTTAAAACATGAAAACACAAGGTTTGAAACCATCGGAAATTAAATTCTCAAATTTTTTTGATTTAAATTCATTTCAGTTCCCGAATCAATTTATAAACAACTATTTATAAATTCATTCATAGAACAATAAATGATAAATCAAGTATTATCATCTTAAATAATCAATTTAAATCAATTTATTAAGTTCCATAAATTTGCTTAGATATATAAAATTTATTTCATTAACAATTTTAAAATAATATTGTGTCAGTTTGTTTTGTCAAAGTGTTTTAGAAATCCTATCCATAGCGTTGATCAGACGAATCGATCGGAAACCCAAATCAACTTCAACAACTCAAACAACACAATATATAAAACAAAATATAGATTTACAAGTACAATTTTAAAAATGTTATGAAGATAGGTTGGACACAAAAGACAAGATGATTATAACTGAGTATGGAGATTGATAAGCTTAAATTAATCGCGGGCAACCTTAACCGGGTCAACCGTGACTTAAAGAATAAGATCGATGTGGATTTTCTGGGATAAATCTACATTCGATCTCAGGAGATAGAGTTTTGAGTAATAAAAGATATTAGCATCTAAACCGAGGATATATATAAATCTCCGGTGAATCGATGCCATTGTAAAGGAGTTTTCCCCTTTACAAGAAAATTAGAATATTGGGGAGACGGCCAATTTCACTATAAAAATCATTCGAAGTGGAGTTATGGGATACTCCAGAATCAAAAGAAGATGAATAGTGAGGGACAAGAATGGATTTTAGAACCGCAGGGAACGTTCCAAAATTCAAAGGAAATTCGAATCAAGGAGGAAAGATTCAAGCTCGAACAAAAGTGATTCTGTAACTAAATTTACCATACATTCTAAGTTTTGCCTAGAGCTACCAAAGCTCTGATACCAACTGTAACGACCCGATATTTTCAACCATTCGCATCCGCACATGTCGGACTTGAATTGCTCAAAATACCGCGTTGTAAATAAAATTTGGCAAATCTCAGAATATACAGTAAATAAATATAATCACAGATCACAGACACAGAGTAAAATAATGCAGCGGAAGTAAAAGAAATAGTAGTTCATGAAGCTACTATATAAATATATCAGAGTTACATAAGATATAACAGAAGAAATAGAGTACAACAGAAGTCTCAATAAAATAACCAAGTACAAGATGAGTGGAACAACGGAACTGAAATAGATAGGACAAGACAAGCAGATAATCTCCATCGATTCAAATCTCTAAGAGAGTGGAAATCCAAATCTGTGAATAACTCAGGCTGACCCGAGCGTAAATAAAAATACAAACACTCGAGTCAGGACAATATATACTTATATAATGTAAACCAACTCAAGTGAACTGTAATAAGGTACAAGTAACTTAAAGGATGCCTGGAACCGCCCATCCTCTAAGGATCCGTTAAACTATTTACTATATAGTAATATTTCGCTATTATAATAATGTCTACAGTAAAATAAACATACTTTTAAATAGCGTTACGGGCTACCCATATCACCCTTCACACATAATAGTCCCAGTAGTCCATCCAATATCATGCCATCTCCACTCCGGGTGAGTGTCAGAGGATACCACACGGGCTACGGGAGACAAACAAACTCGTAGTAAAGGCTCGGTATGGTAGGTGACACGGCACACAAGGCAATGCCAGGGTAGATATACCAATTACGCACACGGGATGGTGGTAACGTAGCAGCCACTACGCTCACCCCGAACAACACTCCAAAATCAAGGGGTGCACCCAATCGATCACAACAGTAATAGAATGGTTCGAAGAAGTGTGTCCGACCAGAGGTGCTACCTCCTTTGGCCCGAGATCGCTCCTGTTTTAGCCACCTTAAGCTAACTCACGGGAGTTAGGTCCATGAAATGTACCTTAGTAACGTCGTCACCATCCTACTTCATTCTGGAATCTCCACCGCGTACACGGTTGTCAAAGTGGTTTTCGGTATCGACGGAGAGTATGCCAGATATCCGATCCCGGTCTCTTTGCCAACCAATCGTTATTATAACCCGTGGTTATAATTTAAAATTTTTATTTATACTTCAAAAAAATCAATTCATTTCATTTCAAAACTATATTACTTTCAAAATAGTTTATACTTCTAAACCAAACCATTTTATTTCAAAACTATATTCAAAACAATACCATATCATTTCCAATTCAAACATATACTCACTTTTTTTTAAAATAATATTTTATATTTCAAAAATAAAATATCATTTTCAAATTCAAATATTTATCAGAATAAAGATCAAATCATTTCAAACCACTTTAATATATCAAAATATCATATCTTTCCAAAACTTCATTTCAAATCATTTTATTATCAAAATATCATTTGAGTTCAAATCCAAATATTCAACCTTAAATACCTTTAAATTCAAAGATATCATTCATTTATTATTATTTCAAATCACTTTTAAATAATTTATATTCCAACAAATTAATTCATTTAAAAGTGAAATTATTAAGATTTCAAATCAGGTATTAAATTTCCAAAGTTTCAATTCAATTACAGTTTATCACCAACCATTTCAAATCTTATCAATTTCAAATATAGATTTGGTCCACAAAATAAACTATTCAATTTTTAAAATAATTCAAAGCTTAAATATCCCACATTTCATAAATCTAATATCATTTAAATAAACTCAAATAATATATATTTTAAATATTCATTTTATCAAATAATTTAAATAAATCAGAAATCAAATATCATTTCAAATATCAAAATATTATTCAAAACATCATTCATTTAATTCATTTAATTCATTTAAATACCATTTAAATCATTCATTTTATTTTGAAATAAATTACCATTTTCAATCTCACATTTAAAAAAAATTAAATTCTTCCATTTAAAACCATTTAAAACTATTTAAAACCATTTAAATGTCTCTTCATTATCTTTAGAAATTTAATATTAAATTCCCAAAATTTTATCATTTTCCATAGATTATTTTTCATCAAATTTTATTAAAACAGCAAAAATATAGTTTTCTGTAGCACTTATAAAATGCTACGTAAAGTTATAGCTTAAAACAGTTCATTTAACAAAAGACAACATTTAAATGCTGTAATAGATTTCCTTTAAATTCCAAATAAACTTTAATGTTAAGTTTAACCACTATAGCACTTACAAAGTGCTATAATAGCCTTTATTTCAAATTAACCTTTTAGTTCATTTAAAAACAACTACAACATTTACAAAATGCTGTAATATCTTTTACTTACATTTCAAAATGCGGTCAAATCAAGTTCAGAGTTTTAATTACCATTTCACAAACAATTAACTTTTAATATAAATCATTTTAACTTATAAAAATCATATATTTCACATTTTAAAATCATCATTTCAATACTCTTATTTTTATGATTTTTATAAAGTTCAATTTCATCCAAAAATCAAGTGTTAACATAATTTATTATTTAAATTCAATTATTAAATTCCATTTCTTTAATTAAATTATTAACTTAACAATTAAGTTTAAAATTCCAAAATATAACTTATTTCTATTTATTTTACTAAATTAAGATTTCACTTTTAACAAAGGTTCAAAATTCCCAATTTAAGTTATATTCAAAACTTTAACTTAAACATTCATTTATTTAACATTTTTTTTCTTATTCAAAACCCATTATAAATTTTATAAAATCATTTAAAATACATTTTTAAATCAAAATATTATATTTTCCTTACTTTACATTATTTCCTTTTTAAAACAAAACATAAATTCCAAAATTTACTTATATTTCAAATTCTACTTCACCATTTACTTAATTCATTATTTAATTTATAGAAAATCACTAATATTTCTATAAAAGTCATTTTTAATTAAATTTAAATAAAAATATTATAAATTTCACATTTTAAAATATTTTGAAACACTTTAGAAAATATTATATAAACCACGGGCATGTATATAGTTTTCTAACCTAGGTCAAGTGATACGGATGTCTATCATTTCAATCCGCAGTTTACAAAGAAAATCCGGGTTCTATCATTTCAAACCCGTAGTCCCAAGTAAAATGAATGAATTGAAAACCGTTCAGGCCTATCATTTCAGCTCATAACGATTTTGCCTTATTCTAAAGTCCGTTCGGGTATGTATCATTTCAACCCATAGTGATTCTAGTCTACAAGGAACTTGCAGTGTGATAAACTGATATAAATAACATAATAGCATGAAATAACAGTAACATAGGGTATAACAGGTGTAAATACAAGTATGAACATCATATGAATAAAATATGGCAGTTATAACAGGATGATGTAAATTACAGATTCAAGTGTGATCAGTTGATTACTTATATAAGTATAAATTGTCTGGTGAGATGTACTCACCTGTTCATAGCTGGAGATATCCACCAAAGCACACAACACTGACACAACAAAGGCACGACAACACGAATACGATTTGAGAGTGGAGAACCAAAGGTAATGGCCTTGATCAAACATTTAAACAATACAATACAACAATATAAGTTCAAAACAATTTACACTAGAACAACACTAGAAATCAAAGCCCAAAACGATGTCATATTCATTGCACTTGTTCCCAACTTCATATGGATCAGCAATAGGTTGATTTAGCACAGCCAAGGCATGATCTAGGGGCTGGGTTTGGGTCCATACATGGTCGGCCCACATGGGTTTTGATGGTGCATAGATCTAGGTGCATACATCTTCAACAACAAGGCAACAATCATCATCTCTAGGCCACAATAGGGTTCAGCCATGGGCTATGTGGGCCCAGCCAGTGGTGCAGGTGGTGGTGGGTGATGTGGCAGAGGGTGGTGGTCAGGTCAGAGGTGGTGGTGGTGGAGGAAGTGGCGGGAAGAGGTGGTTGTAGGTGGTGGTGACAAAAAGTGGCTCGGTTTGTAAATAGGTGATGGTTTTTGTAAGTTTTGGTGGTGATCTCTAGCCAAGGGGTGTTCGGCCTAGGGAGGAGGTGATCTAGGGTGGTTGATGACCAGAGAATAAGGTGGTGGAGGTCGGTCCAGGTCTTGTTGTGGAGTGGCTGATCCATTGTAGATGAGAAACAAGTGCAAACAATTAAGAAAACATAGAAAAACAAGAAGGAGAAGAAGAATTACCCAAAAACTTTGATCAAAAGTGGTATGGCCGTGATTTTTTTGTTGAGAAATGATTGAGGAAGTGTAATTCACGTGAAAAAGAAGAGAGGCTGAAGAGAAATGAATTATACAGCCAAAAAAATTAAAAGCAAATGGTGGTTGAAAAATGAAGAGGCAGAATGCAAAGAGACTTTGGCAAACAAAAGGTCACAACTCTTCAATTTCTTTTATTTATTTGTAATTTTAAAAATACATATAAAACTGAGAAATAAAGATAAGAATTTAGAAAATAAAATAATTATATAAAATAAATAATTAAATTTTAAATAAATAGAACTTAAATTAAGAAAATGGCTTAAAATTGCAAACTAGGCTCTATAAATTGAAAATCACTTCAATACACTTTGAAAAAAATTATTTTAATTTAAATACATGTAATATGAATATAAATAAAGGAAAACACAGCAAATAAAATTTAATCCTTAAAATAAATAAATTTTAATTATATATAATTAAATAAAGAAAATAGCAAAGAAAATGGAAACTAGGCTTTAAAATTAGAAAATAAATTCAACAACCTTTGGAAAATTATATAATCACTTTAAAAATATTAAAGGACAAATTTATACATAAAATAAAATATTAACACATATTAGAACAAAATATGACAAGTAAAATATAATTTAACATAGACAATATTGCTAAATACATCAGTTTACACACAATATTGAAATATACATAACTTTCACAATTTAACTCCGTTTCCAACGAAACAAAAAGCAGTATTCAAGTTATTAAATCTATTTTCATAATAAAAGATAAAATTTAAGAATTTAAATTTAATTTTGAAATTTTAAAAGCCAAAGTTTGAACAGTTTGAATAGAAATACACTTTTTAGTAAAATATCCAATTTATGCTAGTTTGAAATTATAATTCACATAATAATCCAAATTTATATTTATAAATGAAATGTTTGAAATATAACAAGTTTAAAAATAATTTCAAAAATAAAAATAAAGTCAAAATTAAAATTATATTAAAAATCTAGGGTTGTTACAGAATTGTAGTTTCAACTTGAAGTTTTCATAGAAGATAATTATCTTCTTCAAGATGGATGGTGATAAGCTGGCTTTATGGGCTAATAACAGTTTTGATCAACTTTTCAGTTGCTTCAGTTGTTTTTGTTGAGGATTTGCAACAACCCAAAAATTCTGGTCATTTGATTATTAAATGATTATATAATTTTAAATATTTAAAATAATTGAATTTTAGAATTTAATAACTTATAATTCAAATATAGAGAATAATTAAATATTTGAATTGTTAATTAAATGGATTTAATAATTTTATTTAACTCCTTTTAACCAATAAATAACATTGGTGAATTCAATTTGTAAATTTATTTACAAATATTAATAAATTAGATAAATATCGATAATTAAATATAAAAATGATATTTAAATATATGAAATTGTCGTTCCGGGGCATAGTCTTAGATTTCGACGAAACCAATTTTATTTGATCCGTAATAGTGAATTATACTTTATAAGGCATTTTAAAACTTGGGTGGGAAATTATGAAATAATTCATAAATAATTTTAGTATTGAATAAAATACTAAGTGAAATAGAAATTTTTAATAGAAACTAATAAAATTTAGAGTATAACTTTCCATTTTGTACAAGTTAGTTTGGATAATCTTATAAGCAATAACCAAAGGCTAATGAGCAAAATGGTATGCTTAGATAATTATCTATATTTTTGGACAATCAAGGAAGTTTTGAACCTAAGTTCAGATTTGTTTGCTAGTCATTTGACATTTTGGAAACAATGTTAAGTGATAGTTTTCCCTTATGGAATTTGATTGACGGCTAGTGTTAGTTTAATCCTTCACGGAATTTGATTGATTTAATTTGATTGAATTGAATTGATTGGTTGTATGATTTCATATACCATTGTCTATAAAGTTTAAATTTATAGACAAAAGATTTTTAATTATTGTTATTAGGACCTAAATCTTGGTGATTTTGGAAAAAAAGGAAAATTTATTGAAGATTTTGGGAAAAGAATGATATTTGTTCACTCCCGTTGATGTTTTTGGAGGAACCGGAATACCACTGGATGCTCCATGTTGTTTTGATTCTAGAGTTTCATCGTATTTTATTAGGAGGAATTCCGTCCTTGACATTTTGATTTTGATCTTTGATTTTTCTCGTCAGAGAAATTTGAAAATAAATTTTTGATTGAAAACCCGGGTATTTAGATCTAAAATTATCATTTGAAATAATTGGATGCATAGCATCTATTATAGAATATTCTCTATATTTTGTCGCATATGATTGAGATATAATTGTTGGTTGCATGTGGATTTATATCATGCTAATTTTTGCATGTAGAGTTACATCATATTGCTTTTGTCAACTTGATTCTCTTTTATATTTCGTAAGTACAGGTATGCAAGGGATTTCCACTTAATTCTTGTGCACCTGCATTTGCATAGAAGATGATAAATTACTTGCCAAATTATAAATCAAATGCAAAAAGGTATGCAATAAATTTTGAAAATTTAAAGTGGTTAATGATTTTATGCCCGGATATGGGAGGCCACTTGGCTTTTGTTTTTTTTGATTGGTTTGGAGCCCATAGAGGCCATTTGTAGTTGTTCCGATCGAGCCGTGAAAAGGAGACACTGGCGAAATTTTCCGTAAATTTAAGAGTTAGAAATTTTTTTAGAATTTTGAAATAAAAGAATTTGATAACTAAAATTTGATTTTTGAGTTGCAACTTGGAAATGAATAAATGGAAAGGAATTAGTTGGTATAGGTAAATGAATTTAAAAGACTTGGAAATCTTAGAATCTGTTCCACCTAATTGGTTTTGAAAAGTTAATAAGTTAATAACTCATTTTAATTAATAGTTTTAAACTGAAGAGTTTGGAAGCATTTTCTTCCTTAGGAATTTCGAGGATGAAATTCATTTGAAGGGGAAGAATGTAACAACCCATAAATTCTGATCATTTGATTATTAAATGTTTAATGAATTTTAAATATTTAAAATAATTGAATTTTAGAATTTAATAACTTATAATTCAAATATATGGAATAATTAAATATTTGAATTGTGAATTAAATGTTAATTAAATGGATTTAATAATTTTATTTAACTCCTTTTAACCAATAAATAACATTGGTGGATTCAATTTGTAAATTTATTTACAAATATAAATAAATCGGATAAATATCGATAATTAAATATAAAAATGATATTTAAATCTGTGAAATTGTCGTTTCGGGGCACAGTCTCAGATTTTGATGAATCCAATTTCATTTGGTCCGTAAAAGTGAATTATATTATGCCGTCAAATTTTATGATGATTGGACTTATCGTTGGGTCATGCGAGATAGAGACAGGTTGAAATTAATATCGGAAATTTAATATAATAACCGAGTTTAAAAAGCTATCTTCTACATACAACCGAATTAGTCCTCGAGACTAGTTCCATTGCATTCAAAATAGGGATATAACATATAGAAAGCTAGACGGCACGCCTCATTTGGAGTTTGAAAATTTTAGGACGTGAATAGTGCCAGTTGGATTGCCTATATAAGGACCCATAGCCTTTCATTTTGCCTAAACCCTAAAACTTATGTCAGTCGCCACTCTCTAATCCCACATCCAGTGGCCAAGATCGCTCCTACCTATAGAGGCCGAGTTGGTTGATGATGTCAACATGAGAAAGGAGCGGCATGGTCAAGGGAGTTGATCGGCAGGGGTGGAAGGAGCCAAGGCGGAGCGTGGCGGCATAGATTTTTTTGAACGTGGCAGCTTTTTGGGTTGGCGATGGAGATTCGGGCGACGTGAGGTGATGTGGTCAATGCCGTTGGGGTGCCCGTGGTCATGGGAGGCTCGGGTGGTAACGCGACGACGATTGAAGATCCTTGTCGGTGGCGGCGTATAGTTGTAGTCGCTATTTTTCTGCGGCCTAGGTCCGATGGTTAACAAGATTAGGGTTTACATGTAATTAACGTTTAAATGTTAATTAATTAATTCATTTAGTCAATTAATCGATTGAATGTTCATTAACTCGTAACTTGTTCATAAGAGGTTGGATTCGAGAACGGTGAGTTGCGTTGTACTCGTGGAATCGATGTCTTTGTCTTGGAATAGAATTAAAGGAGTTTGGAGCTTGTTGAATTTTGCGCTAAAATCGAACGTCTGTTTGATTTTAGTTCAAACCAAATGCTTCACCGATAACTGGAATCAAGGTGAGTTTAACTCACATTAAATTTTTGTTATATCATATCAATGATGTTATAAATGTGTATTGATTGTTAGGATGTTAGTTAAATTGTTTGATTGCTTGTTTGGTTGGATTTCCGTTTGGAAAATGGATGATATATTAATTTGATCATTATAAACCCATATGGTTATATATATTATCCATAACCATTATTTTCCAAGGAAGATCTGAAGAGAGACCCAAAGGGGGTGTCTCGCCAATAAATTATTTATTTTCATCTTTATGCTGTTATAATTAAATTAAATCCTGATATTCCGTTTAACTTGTTAATTATCGTTATAGCGATTTTGCTATATCATCATTCATAAAATTTCATCCCCAAAACCCTATCGTATGAACTTGAGCTTGTGTTTCCACTAGGCAGAATATTAAAATTCATTAATCATTTGGATTAATGATAATTTAAAAATAATTAATCATTTTAACTAATTTTTTTGAGATTTATTAACCAATTTAATAAATGATGATTTAAAAAATTGGTTTATCTTTAGATTTAATTAATCATTTTTGCTAATGATGTTTTGTACTTAATTAATCGTTTTAACTAATGATTATTTGAGTTAATCAATCATTTTAATTAATGAAGATGGAGTTTAATTAATGATAATTGAAATTAATAACCATTTGTAATTTAATGATATTTAAAAGTAATTAATCATTTTAAATAATGATATTTGAATTTAATTAATTCATTTTAGTTAATGATATTGAACTTTAATCAATTGTTTTAATTAATAGTTCTTTAAATTTAATTAATTGGTTTAACTAATAGTGTTTTAAAAAAATTAGTTAACCATCTTAATTAATGATGTTTTATAATTAAATAAATAATTTTAACCAATGATGTTTGTAATTGATGGTTTTAGCTAATGGAGTTTGAATTTTATCAATCAAATTAATTTATACTTATTTGAACTTGATTAATTGCTTTAATTAATGGTATTTAAAACTTACTTATCATTTTAATAAATAATGGTTGAGATGACCGATTCATTTAACTAATGATTATTTGAATTTAATAAATCTTTTTAATTAATGATATTAAACTTAATTAATTGATTTAATAAAAGTGATTTAAGTAAATTAACTAATATGATAAAATTGCTTTAATCAACAGATTTAAAGTTAATTTACCAATGTTATAAAAGTGTTTGGAAATAATTATCTATTTTATTAAAGATAATGGATTTGTTTATTTAAAGAGATTTTAAATGTGATTAATTATCTCTTTTGGGATAATTAATATTGTTTTAAAGTTATAAAAAGGAATTGGAACTCGATTATTGGGATGTTAGGTTGGATAATCTTCTGGGTGTTCGGTCTGATGTTGGTTTAGGCCTTCGGGGGTCGCGCACTTGGAAAAATTATTCTCTTAACGTTTTAACAATCAGGAACTAATTCTAAAAGTGGTTTACAAATATGGAAATCAAACACAAGTTCATTTCGTTTTTAAAAGTAAAAGTTTGATTCGTTTATGGAAATAAATTATTTCCGTAAAGCGAATCACTTATATGGAAACGATTTATTTGTATAATTAGCACTAAACATCGAAGAAGTAAATTTGTCGCTATTTCAAAAGTTAGGAATAATCGTTGGATATGACTTTGTGGTAACACTACCTTGGCTTGTCCAGTATTATTGATAACCGAGAAATAATACGAGTTTGAATTCAATGAGTGGTGGTAAGTATACAAGACTTAATTTCCATATATGATCATTTTTTATCCTCGATAGTTGGTATCTCAACTATCGGTTACTTCAGCTAATTTATTATCGTCATTCTAAGACGATTTATTGCTCCATTGAGCGTTGCTATTCTTTGTCGGAAATGACTAAACCAAAAGCGAGAGAGGAAACCAAGCTATGTGGGGTTTCTCCCATTAGAGTATTTTCATATCTCATCTAATTTGGATTCGGTTGTGCACTTAGATGTAGAAATATTCAGATACTCGGTATGGTTTGGCGGGGTCCGGCTTGGTATTGTCCGAGAAGTGTCAGAGAGTAAATGAGCTTCTTAAAAGTATATTACTAGAGATATACTTCAAGGGGGGTGCACCATCCGTGTCATTTGTTGGAAAATTTCCTTTCCTTATTTGATTCGAAAACCCTGAATCTGTTTTAGCTTTAAATTGCCACGAGTAGAGCCAACTCCTCATCACGACATTTAAGTATTTATTTACTCCATTCTATCAAGTTTAGATTGTTACCTTATTTAGTCCAATCTATCAAGTTTGGATTGTTATCTTATTTAGTCCCTTCTATCAAGTTGGAATGTTTTCCTTGTTCTATCCATTCTGTCTAGTTTGGATTTTACTTGGTTTATTCCCATTTTTTCAAGACTGGTTTAATATTAATTATGCTCATTCATATTTGGATTTGTTTCCTGGTATTTATTTCTGCTCTTGCTTATATGGATGTTATTCTTGTGAGGTAAAAACCCGTTCCGCGTTAGCGGCGTGGTCTCATAGAACTTTTATATATGTTCTCCATTATTCGAGTTATGTCACGCTGGTATTTCCAGACTGATCCGGCTGTTATTTATTTATACTGCTCGGGTCAGACCGAGTATTTTTCCAAGCTGTCTTTGAAGTTTTGGAGATCGTAGAGGGGAGCTGAAGATTCACCTATCGTAGTATTTTATTTTTCGTTGTATTATATAGTATACCTATCAGCATTTGTAAGGTCAGGATTTTATAATTGTCCAGCTGATAAGGTTTGTTTTTAACTTTATTATACTATGTATTTTTTTTAAAGTGACAGTTTCTACTGTCCTTGTTATATTATATGTTGTCGATTCCGCTGTGAGATTCTGTTTTCTCTTTTCTCTGTTCTTTTTTATTTTTATTTACCCTAATAATCTAACCTTTTGTCGATTGGATGCGTGACATTTGAACACAGTGGTAATGCTTAATGTCGACTTTCGATGTTCAAAAAGGCAGGTCGTTACAGGATTGGTGGTGTTATCAGAAGTTGCAGAGTTGGTATCTCCTTCAACCATGATGAAGACAATGAAAGTGATGACAAGCTTGATGATTTAGCAACTTGTAGGTACAAGATTGCTTTAACTGCAGTATGAATAGGTTAGTTGCAGCCAGATCCATGTGATGAAAGTGTTTTGATGGATTCTTGGCAAGACAATTTCTTTCTTTCTGCTTTTGATTGCTTTCTTGATTTCTGATTTTGATATTCTAAATCTTTTTGATTCAGAATTTGCTTATTTTCTTCGAACAAAACTTGTTACGGCAAGAAATTTTTCTTATTTCTTTGGCATGACACCTATTTTGTAAGCAAATTGATGTGCACGTAAATGTGCATATTTTTACCACCATATTTAATCTATTTAAATTAAATAAATAATCATATCGGGTATTTTAACTTGTTTAAACCGAAATTCATATTAATTTTAAATCATCACATATTCATCTTCATCCAAGGGCAAAATGGTCATTTTTGTGCATATATTAATTTGAGAAAATTTAATTAGAAATTTCTATATTATTTTGTAGGAAATTTGGTGAATTTTACAAGTGGCTTCATGATTATATGCATGCACAAGAGTGAAGAGAACAAATGAAGATGGAAATAATTCAAAGTGATGATCATGGAGGACCCCACCCACTTACCTTGATTTTCAATTAGGAACTAAGCACATGATAAAAGGACACTAAAGCTTCATGTACATTTAAGTGGGGGATTAGTGGATGTTAATGATTACTTGGCCACCACACTACCTCAAGGACAATTTGGGCATTCCCCAAAAATATGAATTAGGTTTTAACACATGTATAAATACCCCTTATGTTTCATGTAAACCTCTCTTCCTTAGTCTCTCTTAGTTTAGTTTAGGCTCACAAATAAACACGCTCTTCTCTTTCTCTTTTCATGGCTACTTAGCCATTTTTATCTTCATGTAATTTTTCTTTTTTATGCAATTTAATACATGATCTTCTCCTTTTCTTGTTTATTTCCTTTCATGGTGTAGTGTAGATCTCTTTTACTTTATGCAAGTAGAATAGTTTTTCCCTTCATTTTGCTCTCTTTTTCCTTCCTTTTTAGTTTCATGTTGCAAGCTACATTTGTTAATCAAATGACAAATATGAGAGGCTAAACCCCTTCAATTTAGGGGTAATGAAGCTCTTTAATTATGTAGCTTCAACTATTTGTTAATTCATGATCTCTTTTTGTGCTTAATGATGATGATAGAAATGGTTTACTAGTTGTTTTTGCTTTGAATTTGATAGTCTACATTGTTGACACCAAATAGGCTATGCTTAAACAATCACTAACACTAATTGCCTCTTTATCAAAATATGATTATGGCAAAAGAAAGTGATTTGAAATTAAAATTTGATGGTCTATATTTCTAATCAATAGTTAATAGTCCATACTTAAAATAGATTTCATTTTTATTTTCATTGTCAAGTTTCATGAAAGTTAGTAAGTGAATTAAGGGGTGTGTTATAGTTTGATGGCTTATGTTGGCTAATCAATAGCACAAATATGCCATACTTATGATAAGCACGTCAATTAAAGCACTAATAACCATAAAAGAGAGATCATGATTTCATACGTGTTGAACTACATGATCTAGAGAGTGGATTTATTCTCTAAATTGTCATTTAACTCTTATATTTGCATCTCTTTTCTTTTAGTTAGTTAGATAATTTTCTAATTCTCTAGCTTAACTTTCTCTTCAACTTTGGTTAATTTGATTGAATAGAGATTTAAAACCATCAATTCCCTGCGGATCGACCCGTATTCGCCACGTACTACAAGTGTACACCGTGCGCTTGCGGTAAAATTTTATTTTGAAATTTTTCGACGATTTTCTAACTCGATAGAAATTCCGTCGATTAACAAGTTTTTGGCGCCGTTGCCGAGGAGTTGTTTTGATTTTATTTTCTCTTCTTCAAATTATTTTTGTTTGATTTTTGTGTGTTTGTTTTGTGTGTTTGTTTGCATTTTAAAAATAAATAAAATAAAAAATTTGTGTTTGTTTAATTTTTTCATGCCTTGTGTTTGTGTGCTTGTTTCTTATTTTCTAGTTGTTTTTGCATTTGTATAAAAAAAGGCATACACAATTTCAAAAGAAATTTTTTTTATTGCATTCACATTTTTTTTACATTTACATTTCATTTCCTCCTTTTATTTACATTTACAAAAAAAATTTGTGCATATAACAGTGCACTGTTGCACTGTGCATCCTTTTTGCAGTTTTAACATCCTTGCTTGTTGCTGTTACCATCCACTGACTTCCTATACAACCTCACAGACCACGACATCACAATAAAACTGCCTCACCAAAGTCTACTATCCACTACAACCTCTCACTTCTGTTCAACCTCTGACTTATGCCCCTTCAACATTGCTTCATTCAAGAACTTCCAACAGCTACAAACAGCCTTCAACCATCACCTCCTGCCACTTCTTATCATCTCACCTCTGCCTGTCACCATCCACTTCACAATAAAAGCCTGTTAACCCATCACAACATCCAGTGCAATCAGCATCCCTGAAACCATTTTCATCATCCATACCACATCCCAATCTCATCCCTGAAACCATTTTCATCAGCCATACCACCAATTCACAATCATCTTCATACAAGACTGAAACCACTACATCTCTCTTCAAATCATTTCTCCATCCCTTAGAAACATCTCACCACAATCCGAAGCAACATCACTGAACATACCACATTCGACCACCTGCAAAAAACCATACACATCAATACTTCATTCAACATCAATCACCATATCACAGTGCCTCTATCCACTGACCACACTTTCTAATTGTCTGTGCCCAATGCATTCACCACCGACATCCACCCTACCAACTACACACTGCCCTGCACATACAAGCAACATCACATACCTGTTCCAATCAACATCAGCAAACAACACTTGCTATCAGTCTCAACCAGCCTCTTCCCCCTTCTACTTCCATATAATACAACCAACCTTACTGACAATAAACAGTAGCAGACATCGGCAATTCACAGCCAACTTCCATTACCTTTGCTAACTCATCAACAAACAATCCACTGACCATCTCTACTCTCCAATATTCATAAAAAACCAAAAAAACCATTCAGTAATCATCTACAACATATCTACCTCACATCACAACTTCCTTATATACACTGTCCGACTGCCTGCATTGACCTTAACCATCTCACTCGACCTTGTCACTACCTATATCACCATTTCATAAACAAAACAGCATATGCTAATCACTGCAGTTTCACTCTGCCCAGAAACCGCAGTGTCACCAACATATTCAACTTGACTTCGATCAATACCACAACCCCTCTCACCATCCATCATCAATATTATCACTGCAAGTATTTCTACCTATACAAAGTTGCTACACTGACCTTCAATTGCCTTACAATCTCATCACTCACACCAACAATCTACTGCATTGGTTCTCTGATTACTACTAACCACTTTATCCCACTATCGCGAACCACCTTCCTCAGCCACAGCCTCACCCTAGTTCCAATCAACCACCGCTACCGCCCCTACTCCAGAACCCTCCTCCTTTCTATCATTCTATATCATCCATCTGCCTCCAATCACCTAGTCGCCTCCTACAAACTCCGAACATCTCCAATTCGAGATCGAATAGCGCGCGACATTGCCTAATCCTAATCGCCGCATCAAAATCCTACACACGCGACATCTCCTCGCGACCTTCAAGCTCCACTGTCCAATCGCCAGAAGATAGTGCAACACAGAGCCGTATCTCGACATCCACTAACCCATCGCCTGAATCTAACCCATCACCTGAATCGCCATCTTCAATTGAATCTTAGCATGAATCTCCTCGCCAACCAAATCGACCACTATCGCACACCAGAATCAACTGCAAAACCGCAGTGTAATCCCTCCAACTCCACCAAAGATAAAAAAATTGAATTGCGAAAGTCGATTTAATTCGAGCAGTGAGATTTCTGGAAATCTGAGGATATGGATTGTGGGATACGAATTACAGAGTGACTGTTTTATGTTAATTGATTATTAAGTGGGTGTGTGTTTTACATTGTTAATTGAGTTGGGCTGGCCTAATTTTCCTAATTTAAAAAAAAAGTTTTGTTTTGTTTGAAAATATTTTATTTTGTTTTGTTTCTTTTGATTTTAATAGTTTTGATTTTTCCTATTTTTGTTTCTCCTTCGATAAAAAAAAGCTTTACTTTGTTTTGTTCTTATTCAAAATTTTGCTTTCATTTTTGTTGGGTAAAACAAAAAAAAACAAAAAAAAAACAAATAAGTTTCTTTTGTTGTGTTTGCTTCTTTGGGTTCTTTGTTACTTCTTTGATATTTATAAAAAAAGCCTGTATATATATGTATATATATATTTTTTCAGGTTGCCAAAGCAGATAAAAGAAGTTGCTTGCTTCGTAGCTCTACTTCCAAAAATAAATTGCTGGCTTGCTTATAAAAAAAATTCTGCTGCTTTCATCTCTACTTTTATTTGAATTGCATTGTTGATTGCTTGCATTTGAAAAAAAAATTTTCAAAAACAAAACAAATATCATTTTAGTTGCATTGTTAACACACGTTTAATTTCCGTTATGCATTTCATCCTAGATTTTGATTAATAATAACGATTAGACATCGATAACTTTTAATTGTATATTGACAAGTTGTCTATGAGAAATGCGGATTACGGATCTTAAGGCTAGAATTAACACTAGAGGGGGGTGAATAGTGTTTTAAGGAATTACTAATTCTTTTTGATTTTATATTAATTTGAACACAAATGTATGCAATATTCAGACACAGATATGATCACAAAATCAAACACAAATGCAGATATAAAGTAAAAGCAATAAAGGAAAGAACACACCAGATTTTATACTGGTTCGGAGTTACCCTACATCCAGTCCCGCAACACAAGTACGGATTTCCTTTCAAAATCAATTCTTACAATTACACCCTCGATTTCAAGGCCACGAGGTACACCGCTCCAGATTCATAATCTCTGGGTAGAGATACTTGATTTTAAGGGCAACAAGTTCACCCGATTGATTTTCCAGGCTACAATCACACCTTTTCTCGCTCGATTGAATACAAAGAAGCCTATAACTCTGAATAGCACTGGGATCTTGTTGAGATAGTGATAGAGAATCAAACCAGAGATGATCTAGTTAGATTCAATAGTGATTTCGGCAGAGTAATGGTAAAAATGTATATAAAGAAATGTGGGAGAAGAAGAGGAGTGAAATCAGAGAAAATATGAATATAAATTCGTTTAAAACAACCCCTATTTATAGTAGAACAATAGCCATGTCCATTCGTGAAAGGATATGACGAATAGACACTTCCTTTGAAATTCAAACTTTTGAAATAAACTGTCACCTTGTCGACAAGGGTTCCTTGGGGTTGTCGACAAGCCTAAGTTATTTTTGGTAATTTGTTTTTCTTTGAAAATAACTTCTATCTTGTATTAAAACTATTTTAAACTTTATAAATATACTTAACTATAGTTAAAATACATAAATAAGTATAGAGAATAATATTTTGGTATATATAAAATTTTACTATAATTTTATATTTAAATCCAAGTATAAATATTAAAAGTTAAATATATTATAATTAAAAG
Organism: Allium fistulosum; assembly: GCA_030737815.1. Taxonomy (NCBI): domain Eukaryota; kingdom Viridiplantae; phylum Streptophyta; class Magnoliopsida; order Asparagales; family Amaryllidaceae; genus Allium; species Allium fistulosum. The sequence continues at coordinate 1,139,597,510 of CM060904.1, forward strand.
ATAGTTTAAAACCAAGGATAATTTGATATTGAAAATAAAGATTATTTTGAGGCTAAAAGTATTTTAAAACTAGGATAGATGTTTTTGATTTAAAAAGGAAGATTTTGAAATTATTTTGAAAACAAGATATAATTCTGTAAAACATTTGAATAAAAGTTAGTGGATACAAAACAATGTTCCACTAGATTTTTCGTAGGTTCCATCCTACTTAGGGTTCCATCCCTTTAACGGGCTCGAAGTGGATTCCATTCCACGAATAAAATGGATTTTAAGATGTCAGTGCTTTTCTAGGAGTTTTAACAAAATTCCTAACTAAATTACTTATCTTGAAATCTTAAACTCTTGATAATCTTGATACTCATGAGTCTTGAATCTTGATATCTTCGATCTTGAGTTCATCAAGTCTTGAATCTCTATACTGTACAGTCTTCATTCTTTGTACCTGCATGTTTATATTCTGGATATACATATATATCTAAACCATAATGTTAGTATTTATATTTTATAACAAGTCCTAAGGTTGTTGTCATCAAAACCATCATCTCAAGGACTAACATTGTCTTCTTTGAACAATTTAATTTCTTGGTGTCTAGGCTACGGCAGAGTAATAATCATTTATAAATATTATGGTGATTCATAAATATTATAGTGATTGTTCCTCTAAAGGTACTTAAACCATCGGCTGCATTGCTACGGTGATTCGTGGTGCACCGATAACCCCTGTCCATTACCTGGTTGAGAACTATCTTGTTTATCTAAGACAATGTGTGGGTATACAATTTTGGGTTAATTTAGGATAAATCATTTGTAATTAAAACCTTGCATTCATATAGTTGCATTAGTTCATGCATATTTAAAAAAACAAAAAAAAATTCAAAAAACGAAAAAATTGTAAATATTTCTTAACTTAGTTTTTTTTTCCTTTTCATTTTGAAATTTTCAAAATCAAAAATCCAAAAAAAAAAATTATAAAATCTTTTCAAAAAAACAAAAAAAAATTGAAAAAACCAAAATAAAAAAAAATCAATTTTCCATTTTGAAAAATAAATTCTATTTGTAAATATTTTTTCCTTTATTAAAAAAAAACAAAAAGAAAACCTAAAAACATTCTTGAAAATGTCTGAATTTCCATATTCACTTGAATTTACAGTAGTTGTGAAAATCAGTATAATCCATATGATTTCACCCCAAATTCGTATGGATATTTTAACGACAACTATTATGTAAATAATTTGAATTTTGAACAACAAAATTTTCAAAATAATTACCAACCCTCGACTCTTGAAAATAACATTTCATCTTTACTTGAACTCTCCACACAACAACATCAAATGATAAATGATTTGTGTAACTCTTATTTGTGTGATAACTCAAGTCAAAATTTTCAAAGTAATCAAGATTTGAATTCACTTCAAAATGCAAACGACTTCGAGTATAGCCCATGCCAGTTCAATTTTGAACTCTAAAATGAATTTCAAAATCAAAACGAAAATGTGATCCACTTATCAAATAATTTTAGCAATGGGAATAATCTCGACTACGATGCGATTGAAAATTTTTGTCCTCAACAAATCCAAATCGAAAATTCTCAAGTCAATAACTACAAATTGGATTTTGTTGAACAAATGAACGAAATTTACGATGATCACAAGGATTTGGTGTTCGAAACATATATGAAACAACAGGAGCAACAAAACCAAATACCAATTTGTGACGACTCAAACGATAATCCATCTTTTACCCAAGTCGACGATTTTCATGTAACAACTTTTGAAATGGAAAATAACAATCTTAATGAAGTTGTTGAAAACACGGTAATTGAGTTGGATTTCAATTCTTTTGAGGGTGAGAAACTCGATTTAAATTTCAATCTTCCGTTTTCTGAAAATTTGAATACAACAACTTTGGATTTTGAAATGGATATATGCGATGAAGTTGTTGATACTCCAACGAAGGAAGATGAATTTAACGAATACGAGTTTTATGGACTTTTCGAAAATGAGTCATTAAATTCCGATAGGGAAGATTTCTGTCACCATTTTGACTTTGAAATCGATAATTTGGAAGTTTTCAATGATAAACTTAAATTTCAATTTGGTGAAAATAAATGTGAATTTCAATCAATTGTTTTATCAACCCCAAAAATCATTGAAAACAAAACAACTCGTTTAATTTTTAATAAAACGAAATTCGTTTTTCCAAATCGACAATAAACTTCTAAATCTTTTACGATTTGGTTTTTCGTGCTTAAGCTGTGCCTCGCACATTTGACGAGGCAAATGAATCGTCTTTAGAAGACCGTTTCATTTACTTTATGACTGTATACTTTCTCATCTCTTGTGTGTAAATAATAATCTTTCATGTAAATATAGGAATTTTATTTTATTTTTCTCCTTTCACTTGGGTTGGCTGTGGGGACACAGTCAAAATCAAGTGTGGGGGGAGTCTCGTCTTCTTTTTAATTTTTCACGGTCTTTTTACATTTTATTTCCAAAACATAGAAAAAAACAAAACAAAAAAACAATAAAATTTTTTTTTGTTTTGTTTTAAGCATTTTGATTTATTTCTAAAGAAACACTATAGGATAAATATATGGCTTTGGTTTATTAAATTGAAATTTTGAAAAATTATTTGTCTTAACAAAAATAAAAATCAAGTTTGACTACAAATAACAATGGTTTAACTAGTATATAGGAAGATTCATACGTGTTAATTATAAATACAACTTAGTTGAAAATCTTTGTTTTAAAAAGTGGTTGATTTAAAGTAAAGATATAACATTTTTTTTGTCTTCTAAGTTAAATAGTGCTAGGATAATTTTGCGAAACTCTCTCTTTAAAAAAACACACAAAAACAAAAAATATTTCTTGTATATATTTATATATTTTTTAACAAACACCTAGAGTCATGTGTTCACACTCGTGTGTTCACTCGCCATGCTCTGTACCCTTCTCACGTAAGCCCAAAAGGCAGTGCACGATCGGTATATCTGGCCTCAGTTTATCTAAGTTAGGTGTGTGTATATATAAAAAAAATTCTTTTATTAATAACGCCTACAGTCAATAAGTGTTCACACTCGTGTGTTCACTCGCCACGCTATGTATTCCCCTCACATCAGTCCGCAAGGCAGTGCATGGGTAATATATATGGCCTCAGTTTATCTGAGTTAGGCATATGTAAATATTGTAAATATCAATGAAATTTTCTAAAAAAAATAGAGAGAGCAAGCAAATGAAATCCAAGCACTATTTTAACTTATTTGATTTGATTTGTTATTGAAAAGAAATAAAATTCCACTTTGATAAATTTTGATAATCAACTAAGGATTTATTTCATAGTTACACTTTGTTATCAACCGAAACAACGAGTTATACTATTGTCTATTTGTTATGATAACTTGATTTTTGTTGGAAATTTTGACAAGTAAATGACTTAAATTTTCAAGATAATAACCAAACCTATATTTAACTTATTTGTGTTAATTTAAGAGTAAATCCTTCATTGTAAATATTTTCAAAAACTCGCATTCATCTCTTTGTAAATATTTCATCCTGCATTTGGATTTTGTGGGTAGTATCCCCTGAAAACCCTCACGAGACAACACTCGTCCTACTGGGGACACCTAGAGGTTTAACGGTTTGTTGCATACGCTCAATGCAATCGTGCTCCCTACGAAAACAGATTTATCTTAGTTTTCCTTTATTCAAGGATGAATAAAAAGATAAGTGTGGGGGTATTTGATGTGCACGTAAATGTGCATATTTTTACCACCATATTTAATCTATTTAAATTAAATAAATGATCATATCGGGTATTTTAACTTGTTTAAACCGAAATTCATATTATTTTTAAATCGTCACATATTCATCTTCATCCAAGGGAAAAATGGTTATTTTTGTGCATATATTAATTTGAGAAAATTTAGTTAGAAATTTCTATATTATTTTGTAGGAAATTTGGTGAATTTAACAAGTGGCTTCATGATAATATATGCATGCACAAGAGTGAAGAGAACAAATGAAGATGGAAATAATTCAAAGTGATGATCATGGAGGACCCCACCCACTTACCTTGATTTTCAATTAGGAACTAAGCACATGATAAAAGGACATTAAAGCTTCATGTACATTTAAGTGAAGATTATTCGATGTTAATGATTACTTGGCCACCACACTACCTCAAGGGCAATTTGGGCCTTCCCCAAAAATATGAATTAGGTTTTAACACATGTATAAATACCCCTTATGTTTCATGTAACCCTCTCTTCCTTAGCCTCTCTTAGTTTAGTTTAGGCTCACAAATAAACAAGCTCTTCTCTTTCTCTTTTCATGGCTACTTAGCCATTTTTATCTTCATGTAATTTTTCTTTTTTATGCAATTTAATACATGATCTTCTCCTTTTCATGTTTATTTCCTTTCATGTTGTAGTGTAGATCTCTTTTACTTTATGCAAGTAGAATAGTTTTCCTTTCATTTTTCTCTCCTTTTCCTTTCTTTTTAGTTTCATGTTGCAAGCTACATTTGTTAATCAATTGACAAATATGAGAGGCTAAACCCCTTCAATTTAGGGGTAATGAAGCTCTCTAATTATGTAGCTTCAACTATTTGTTAATTCATGCTATCTTTTTGTGCTTAATGATGATGATAGAAATGGTTTACTAGTTGTTTTTGCTTTGAATTTGATAGCCTATATTGTTGACACCAAATATGTTATGCGTAAACAATCACTAACACTAACTGCCTCTTCATCAAAATATGATTATGGCAAAAGAAAGTGATTTGAAATTAAAATTTGATGGTCTATATTTCTAATCAGTAGTTAATAGGCTATACTTAAAATAGATTTCATTTTCATTGTCAAGTTTCATGAAAGTTAGTAAGTGATTTAAGGGGTCTGTTATAGTTTGATGGCTTATGTTGGCTAATCAATAGCACAAATATGTCATACCTATGATAAGCACATCAATTAAAGCACTAATGACCATAAAAGAGAGATCATGATTTCATACGTGTTGAACTACATGATCTAGAGAGTGGATTTATTCTCTAAATTGTCATTTAACTCTTATATTTGCATCTCTTTTCTTTTAGTTAGTTAGCTAATTTCCTAATTCTCTAGCTTAACCTTCTCTTCAACTTTAATTAATTTGATTGAATAGAGATTTAAAATCATCAATTCTCTACGGATCGGCCCGTATTCGCCACGTACTACAAGTGTACGCCACTTGCGGTAAAATTTTATTTCGAAGTTTTTTGACGGTTTTCTAACTTGATAGAAATTCCATCGATTAACACAAATTCAATTCTATATAACCCAAATGATGAACTATACCCGATGAGTTATCAAGATATCGAATGATGATGATGTTCTGATGATTTCTTGAATTTTATATGTCTACCTTCAATAGAGATACTGAATTTCTTCAAAACTTGATTCAAAATGCCATTAGGCTTGTTTTAACAGCTATGATACCATGTTAAGAATTGGAGAAATGATTGTTGAGAGAATATGTAAAGATTTTTCATTCATTCCTTTGTTCTGTGTTACAGAGTTTATATATAAATTATATATACAGCAATTTGGGCTAAGTAAAATATATATGCGGGCCAATACATATTTACATTATATAATAGCAAAACAAGGCATTTAGATTATTTACTATCTCATTTCTAATACATCCACTATTTCATTATAAATGGATTAGTATTGTACAATGTCATTATCCAGAAAATTAACGGAACTTTGTCTTCTTTTATCATGGCTTTTTACTATTCTCTATGTTTTCTTTTCCAAACTAATCTATCTACTTCCTCAACCCTTAATTCTTCTCAACCTTGATAATCTTATATTAATAACAAATTTTACTATTGGCTCGTCAGTCATCACAATTGTGACCATTTCATTAATACATGAAGTGTCATTGTGCTCCAGAATTAAGAAAACTACATTGTATCCAAATCTGAAATATTGTATTTCTAATTGAAAACATCCATCATACACACACACACACATTTCCGCCATGTAAATGATTCTTTGCTTGAATAGCACAATGAAAAGGTTGAAAAGGTATACGTGCTTGCAAATAATAAGACGTTGCGGAAGTGATGATGATATTCTCCATCTGTCCAGAGGGATCAAATACCTGATGAAGTTCATTCTCAGTGATTGGATATATCATGTTTGTGGACTGAGATTAGAAGAACTTGGCTCAACATAGATGTAGTAATAGCAGCAGCACCAAATTTGCCAATTTCACTAGAAGCACCAAACAGGTTACAGCTCATTTAATCTAAAATCGAATCTAGACATCAATCTGGATTTGAACACCAAGTTGGGTATGATTTGGTGAGAATCTTTTGGCTCTGATACCAATCACGATGAACCAAAAGTAAAACTCGTCACTAGTAGAATATCACTAAGGTTGAGAAGAAAAAAGAGTAGAGGAAGTAGATGAATTACTTTGGAAAATTAAATCTAGAGAGAGGAGTAAAAAGTAATGATAAAATAAGAATTACAAACTTTCATTAGTTTTCTTTTATGAAATTGTGGATTGTTTATTAAGTGGGCTTTATAACTCAGTTTGTAACGACTGCTTGTGTTTATCCGCAAAGTATGAATCAGATATCGCACATCCAAAGTCCAACCGCAAAGATTCCTTTAACATATGTCGACCAAGAGTTCACATAACCCAATTTCATGTCTTTACAAATAAGCTTCACTTTCAAGACCTGCCCTCCTTATGATTTCCGTTCAAACATTGCATGTCTTTTCCTAAAAACGATGGTCATCCTTAAGAATCGTCAGACAACCTCTTCTGGTTATCTTCGAACACCTCCTCACTCTATCTAGCATCAACCAAACTACTTAAGTGACTCCAACTCCAAAACCCATTTGTCTGTTTATATGCCTTGTTCGGTCACCTTCCTACCCATCCAAATCCCTCCTCAGCCAACCTCCCTGCTCGCTTTTTTATCGTATGTAAACGGGGATTTGACAAAAACTCTCAATTACTCCTACAAAAAGAGGCGGAGACTCCGTACTATTCCCCTAACAAAAGCGGTAAAGTCATACTATCCCCCTGACAAAAGCATCATTGTACAATAATCACTCCATGTAACATACTGACCCTTTGATGCAAGCATGCCTCATACAACCTGCTAACTAACACACATCTGAATCACTTAGCCCGTGTGGCCTCCGAGCTAGTCGCATCTGGATCGCAAATCATAATCAACGGCTCTATCAAAAACTTGGTATCCAAGGCATCAATCAGAGATCTTCATGACTATAAATAAAAGAATCAATATGGTTGTATAAAGATCGAATTCTTTTTATCTAGCATCTAGCTTCTTTCTCATTATATGTGTTTGTAAAAGCCATTGAATCTCCCTTGTAATAAAAAACTCTCAAAAGCAATTTGAGAAGAAGCTATAATGGTTGTAGATCTCTTCTAGATCAAACCACTTTATATTATGTGCTATTTACTTATTTGTTCTTTTATTCATAGTTCTCTTCATTTTACATTTTAAACAACCTTTTTATTGTAACCTTCACTAAAGACCTTCCTTAATCATTATTTCAAGATTGGTTAAAAACTTAGTCAAGGGTAACATTATTTAAATACAAAATCAAAAGAGCATCATTCTCCTTTAACATGTAATGACCACCTTCTTCCATTTAAAATCCTCTACAGCACATTCGTATGTCGCATTTTTGTAGGAACCCATGTTATCGGTGGTTTCCATTGATCCATTTCTATTATTAGTAAGAAAAGATGGCTGGGGTGAAAATTATTTTTTCAAGTCGTGGAAATTTCAACGGGCATCTGCGACATAAGAGGTTACTTTGGCAGCAGAAGTTTATTTGGTGTGGTGGTGATGGTAGCAGTTTAGTTGGTAGCTAAGATGGTTTTTGAGTAGATATGCTTTAGGTTTTAACACAATAAATCAAAAAAGGTTTTTTTAGAATAAAACTCCAGAAATTCCTCAAGTTTATTTTATTTTTTAGAAAGAAATTAATAGAACTACTTATGAGAAACTCAAGAGAAAGATATAATGTCACATACAACTACAACTTAGAATCTATATATAAAAAATGGTACGAATCTCTTGAGTGTGTTAGTTGTTATGCGTCGAGGATCGAATATTGTCGAATATGTAGTCAGAGAATATAACAATAAATACAACGAAAATAGTAAAGTAGATCACACAGCCGATTTACTGGTTTTGGACCCCACCGTACAAGCTCCCCATCAGTATTTCACTAAACAATTCCACTTCTACCGAAGGAACATGTTTCTACAACTTGCCAAAACAGCCGAACTGGATTTCAATACATTGCCTAAGGACACTACAACATGACTTCACCTTGCCTGAACTTCTCGATCAAGACTTTGATAGTAATACAAATGAGAGTTTCTTCTTCTGACTCTTTGTGTCTTGATCACATGAATAAGTCTTTTGTTGGTTTACAATAATCCTACAACCGCTCAAATAATCAGGAGTTGAATGAGAAGGATTTGGGTATAGGACCTAGTTGTAATGGATATGGAACTGAATGCTTAAATAATTCTAGGGTTAGAAAACTTGAAATAACAGATTGCAAATCAGAAATCAAATTGTAGAGTGGTAAAAAGTCAAAAAGTGATTAGCAGATGTAGATGGGATATGTTTATATAGAAATTAAATATATTTGATCTGGGGTGTTTTCTAAGGTCCGAAGCCATTGACGAAAGCATATGACCACAGGAGGAAGAGGAGACGTGACTGAAATTTGCAAAGAAAAGCTACAATTTTTAATGCATGTTTAGTATGCATTTCTCAGTTCAACCGATCGACCAGTTAAAGGGTACCCAGTTGACCAGTTGTCCTATAAAATGCACAATAAACCTGTAATGCCCTAACTCATACCCATACTACTAAATAGTACTATAGAGTAATATGTCTAGTAATTCGAAGAATGAGACTTGATAGGAGAGACCATAATGAATATTCCCATGGGCTAGCACCGTTATGTATACGTACCTCAAATAATACATAACTGTACGTACACGATATCAGGTACAAAAAAATGAACACATGGGTTTACAAGGATAGAACAATACACAATATAATATAAGATAATAGAGTCATAGTGGAAAATATAATAACATAATATATACACAACTGAGTAGGTCTACAAATGAGAATATCTGACCCACTCCAAAATGTACATAGATATGAGTCAATACATCATAGGTCCCAAAATATATTCATATACATCAAAGGAGACAACCAAAAAATCATATATATATACATCATCGACATCAAAATATAACATAGTCTATCTAACTAGTCTTCTCAAAAAATAGCCCATCATCCAGTGGCCTATTGTCCTTCTGAACCCAAGTCTCAAACTGACTCGAGCGTTATATAAATAATAAACAGATTAGAATATGTCTAGGATGAAGATGTTAATGCATATAATAACTAACGTAGCATGGTAAAATATAACTCATATAAAAGCATAGCGACCGACATATATAAACACCAAAAAATCAACCATGCGTAATATCATCAAGCATGATGCAGACCTCAATCATTATATCAGTAGCACAAATACATAACTGGATGATGATACAATCATATATGATGTAGACACTCTTATGCATTTAGTGTACTTGTTGCATGTTCTTAGCAATGCCAAAATTATCTCTCGGATAATTTATTAGTAGAACGTGTACAAATTCAGTCCTACCTTAGCCACTAAATATATAATATGTTAACAACATACACAACAACAATAAGGATAAGGCATGCTCTCAGCATAGTTTGATTGTCTCTCAGATAATCAATGTGACTCCTCTCAGGTATCACTTTATATAGATAGATATATATATATGTATGTATGTATGTATGTATGTATAGCTGGTCTTAGGGTTAGATTCAAAAGACTCTTAGTCCCAAAATATTGAGCCGACTCTTAGCCTTGGATACTTGTAAGGCTCTCAACCTCATAACTAATTTTCTCTAGAGAAACTCTATTCCAAGTGGAAACCAGATGGGAGACTGATAGATGCCCAGCCATGCTCTAGGAGCCTTCCTCACATGCTCTGAACACTATTACTACCTTTAGTTACCCAGTCATCTTGAACTCCGTATCCATCTTGCACATCATAAAGTGCTCCAATCCTTCAAAATACGTTTTCATGACGCTGCGATTTACCTAATGGTAACAGGTTCCTAGCCTTTGCAACACTAGGGTGATAGCTCTTAGCCGCATGAGGAAAATATCTCATTGGTTTGAGGCATGATCCGACATCAGGCTACTAGGATGGATTTTAGCCAATCTGGTTTCATCCTTTAAACATAAAAGAGATGGGCTCTCAACCGATAGACATAGGGGGCGACTCTTATCCTAATAACTTTTAACTAGTGCGTTTCATGTCTCTAGGAGATTAACTTCATCTTACTAACACTGTTTCTTGTCTTATCAAGTAATTGACAATTACTTACATAGAGTAACCGATTAAGTATAACTTAAGTGTCCTATACCACTCAGTGTTATTGGATCGTCTACTAAATGCAAATAACAATGTAACATACACTCAACTCAAACATAAAAAATATTATGCATAATGAGTCAAAGGAGTAATCAAAAAAGTATTACCGAACATCCCATATTGCTCGGTATTACCAAACCATTCACGATATTCTCAACATATAGAAATTCATATATTTAATTATTAAGGTTAATTTACTTCTAATAATAAAGAGGTTTTGGTTTAAATTTTCTTCAAACCTATTTAATTTGAAATTTATAAATTCAAAAATCTTGTTTTCAATTTTTATAGAATACTTCAAACACACACACACATATGATTTATTTTGGACTTCATATTCCAAAATACAATTCCTTTTCTTTAAAATTTCATGGTTGATTATTATAAATATTTAAAAGGGGATTTTCACTTTAAGGGCTTATTTGTACAGGTAATAAGTTTTAAGGACACTACTTTTGAAAAATTAGTTTTAAGGACAATTTACACGAAAAAGATAAAAGAATTTATCATTTTCAGTTATATAGAAATAATGATAAAAGGATTTATCATTTTCCTATATAACTTAAAAAGATAAATGAATCTATCATTATCCTATAAATTGTCCTTAAAACTAATTATTCAGAAGTGCTGTCCTTAAAACTTATTACCCTGAAAATAGAAGCCCTTCAACCTAATTTCCACTATTTAAAATTACTTACCAAAATTCTCCATATTTGGTAATCTTTTAAAACCTCTATTTGTTTTTCAAATTTAAACCAATATATGGTTTTAAATACATTAATAAATAAAATAATTTACAAATAGCTTTTCATAATTTAAAATTTTAACCAAAGCCTATAAAAACTCATTTCACATTTTAAACAAAACTATAATGGCAAATTAACTCAGATTAATTAAAGTAGAAAGCATTTCTACTTTATTTTAAAAAAATCAAAATAATTGCATGTTGTTTTAAAGAATAAATAGAACTGATAATTTATAATCAATTTTATATGAAATATTCTTTTGAAAAATAAGTTTAGAACAATTATCATTTTATTTGATAAAAATGATTTTTTTTTAAAATAACCATTCTTGACCTGTAGCAAATTGTTCTAGGTATATGCTAACCGGTTGACTGGTTTGGGTTGAACCGCTCGATCGGTTACGCGATTCCTGGAGTAATTTTGCTTTAAGTAATCTTATCTATGATCGTTCACTCCAAATTTCAACTTTTTCGACACGACCACTGTTGCATTTTTGTGATATACAAGATGCATATACTGACAGCCTATGGGATTAATAGGCATTCAAATTAATCAACCAAACCATCAATATATCACAAAACATCACGCAAACTATCACATATAGTTGAAAGTTAAATTCTTAACTCGGGTTAGCAATTTGCTTGCAGATAATTGATTTCTCCTTCTTGTTAGCCTTGCTACCGGTCGTTTTTCCTTCAGCCAGCAATTATACCTACTTCCTTGAAAATTTTAGAGATATGCAAAAGTCAAAACTAAAGCATCCTATAGATAGAGATTAAGTCGAGAAGCTCACCTTTAAAGTTTCAAAATCTGTAGAATTTTATTTGATTTACTAGGATTTTGCAAAGCTCTAGGTTTTAGAGTGAAAATGAAGAAAAGGGGTTTCTAATTTTCTTTATTCTTGAATAAATGAGCGTAATGGAATGGTGAAGAGGAGACAAAACCTAATTTTTCTTTGAGTTATGTTGAGCTAAATGGGTTAACAAATCAACTAAACCCACTTAAATAATTCTTTTTATCTTCTTTCCCTTTATTCCTATACATCTTAATTTCATTTCAAAAATACAATTTAGTCCATCCATTCTAATTCAAATTTTCTCATTAATAATCTCAAATAATCTCCTTTTCATTATTAAAAAGCTAGGTCATTGTAACGACCAGCCTTTTCGACCTTCGAAAGTCGGCGCTTAATACATCCACAATATTCAAATGCGGAGCATCCAAGTGCCTAGGGTAAAAATAAAAAATAAAAAGAACATGGGGAAACAAAATCTCACAGTTAAACGACAACATAAAATATAACAAAGATGGTAAAAGTTATCGCTCTAAAATACATGGTATATCAGAGTTAAAAACAAACCTCATCAGCTTGGATAGTTATAACCTCCTGACCTTACAATTGTTGATGGATGTATATAATAATACAGTAGAAAATAAAAGTACTATGGCAGGTGAACATCTAGATCTACTCCATGAGCTTCATATCCCACTAACGACAACCTGGAAAAATACATGGTCTGGCCCGAGCATTATAATAAAATAACACCCAGATCAGTCTGGAAAACCAGTATGAGAACACTTAAGAAATATGACGAACATATAATAATCTATGAGACCACGCTGCTAAACATAGAACGTGCTTTACCTCACAAGAACAACATCCTTAGTGAAAGAATGGAAACAAATCGAAACAAAATTAGAATTGAAAGAATGGAAACAAATAATTAAACATCGAGAAGAGCTTCAAGCATTTCTCGATGCAATTAAGAAAACGATTCAAATTTTTGAATCAAATAAGAAAGGAGAATTTTCCAACAATGACTAGGAGGTGCACCCCCCTTACCAAAAATATACCTCTAGAAAATATACTTGAGAGATTCATAAGCTCTATGACTCCCTCAGAAACCTCCACACCGAACCCCGCCAACCTTACCAAGAATCTGAGTATTTTACTTCTCTGTGCGCATACCATTGAAATCAAATCTAGAGTAGATGTAAAGACACTCTCATGGAAGCAACTCCATATAGCTTGGCCCCCACTCGCTCTTTTATTTTAATCATTTTTGGCAAAGGATATCAACACTCAAATAAGCAACAAATCGTCTTAAATTGACGAAACTCAAAGAAGATAACATAATCTATAATCAATAAATCAACTATCCGGAGTGAAAAAATGGTCGTATATGAAAATTAAATCTCTTAAAGCATTTGACTCGCACTTGGGTTTGATTATCACATCAAAAATAGTTGTAAAAACACTTTAAAAACAAATACTCTTCGAAATATTCATTTTAAAGAGCAAATAATATTTCTCATTGTATTAAAAAGAAGGGTAAAAAAATTATCATTAAAACATTGTTTACTATAAACCCAAAACAATTTACACTTAGATTTTTATTAAACGTTCATTTTTTAAAGATTTTCTTATTTATATATTATCATTTATAACTTTTAAAACAATATTCATTATCCTGAAAGATAGTAAATCAATTTAAAATACTTTTATCAATTTAAAACAATGTTAGTCATCCTGAAAAATAATTGATATAACTCTTTATAAATTTAAACCACATTAATTATCCTCAAAGAAAATTAATCAAACTTATAATCTTTTTTTATATTCAAAACAACATTAATTATCATAGAAGATAATCAATCAAATTTATAATCCTTTTATAAATTTAAAACAACATTAATTATCTCAAAAGATAATTTATTAAATTTATAATCTTCCTATAAATTTAAAACAACGTTAATTATCCCAAAAGATAATTAATCAAATTTATACCTCCTTTTATAAATTTTAAGTAACACTTATGCAAAAACGCGACAAAACATTTATTTTGTAAAAACACAAGTATAAGTTCAACACACAGAGGTTTAAGGAGATGATATTTCATAAGTGACGATATAGCGATGATCGCTATAACGCCACTTACACAGATTAAACAGTGCATCACAAATATTTTAACCAAATATCAGTATAAGCAACATAAGAATATAAGTATGATGGTATAACAATAAATTAATAATGACGAGAAACCCCTTAGGGCCTCTTTACAAAAGTCCATTGCAAAACAATGGTTATTTATGCAATTCGCTTTTCAAGCGGGAATTCAAATCCAAAAAAACAATCAAACAACAATAACAAACATATTATTATCAACAATTAGCAATCAATGGCTAATATATCATTTATTAATTAATCCATATATTAATTAACTTCAAAAAAAATCTTTTTACTTCGTAAGCGCAGAATGGTGATTTATTCTACTCAATAGATGTCCAAAATAATCTATTCGTTTTAATTGTAGTAGAACAGTGTTTTATTCTGCTAAATGGATATCACATACGAAGTATAACTAATTTAACTATGTTAAACTTAATTAAATTAAATCACTATAATTTTATCATTTATTTATACGTCACTAAAACTATCAACTATCATCCAAGCATTTAACAATAACCTATAGTAACATAGATAGCATATAGTTTATTTAAAGATGAGTAAACTCACAAAAATTACAGTTGACGCTTTTGCATTTTGGTTTGATCAAAAATCGAAAGACGTTCGATTTTAGCTAAAAGTTCTACTAGCTCCAAATTCAACGAATCTAACTCCAATGCGAAGATAACATTGATATGAGTCCAACGCAAAAGACCGCGTCCAAATCCGACCTTGTATGCAATAGTTATCAATTTTATAAGGTTCAATATAAATCAAATTAACTAATTACCTACTTAAAATTTTAATTACCCAATTTAACTCTTCTTCCCCAATCACAAAAACCTATACACGATGATATGCATGCACCCATACATGCAACTACAAACCCAACGATTTCTCCTAACACACTCCATGATTCGATGCGCCGTCGATTCCTACACCCTCCATATCGTGTAAGCTTCGCGACCAACCACCCAAAGTCAAGCTAGGTCGACCATGGCAATTCACATACTGGGTGTCAGTAGACGATAAGGCTAATGTTGCGTTTGCCCTAAGAGGAGTTGTACCTAGCCAAAATCCCACCATCTACTCCCCTCCACTCGAGCAACTCAATGCAACCCTTTCTTCGGCCCAACTCCCCTTAAATCGACGACAAGATGGTAGCTACGGCCAAAAAGTCGAGCTCCGCCAAAGACCATCGCAAACAACCTCGAGGCTATAGATTTCAAGCCAAACTTCATACGAGTTCAACGACTCAAGTTTCAAGATTTATCGTTAAGTGAATAAGTTGATTTTGATTTTTTTGAACGGAGGCTTGATCTTTGCTTTCACTGTAAGATAAAATAAGAAAGAGAATGAAATGTGAATTTGTCTAATTTATAAACAAAAATCAATTTCTTACTTCAAACATAAGTTAAAAAAATTCCAAGGAAACCGAAATTCTCAAGCCACCCATCACATGACCACAAAGTTATTTTGAAAATTTTGAATTTTGATTTGGTTTAAATAGTTTCGAAAATAAGGTTTTGTGGTATTTCGCTACACAATATTTCGTTCGCGTACGAACCATGAACGACAAAAATAAAAATACCATTGTGCATCAAAATTTGACACGATCACAAATCAAAAATAAAATACACAGATTATTTTATTCTGTGAAATTTTAAAAATACCATCATTTGCTGAAATATTCGTCAAACGAGAATTTAAAGAATTTTCATATTAAAAATTATGGAAAAATCCTATAAATTCATTTAAAAATACGTCATTAAAAATCAAGTCGTTTTATTAACAAACTATTTTCTTGTTATTTATTCGAACTATTTATTATTGTAAATAAATTTACAAAATGAGTTCACATTATTATTTATTAATTAAAAGGAGTTAAATTAGGATATTATGTCCAGTTGATTAATATTTTAATTCATAAATTCAAATATCTAAAAAATCACTATATCTGAATATATGTTATTAAACTCTAAAACCCAATTTTTTAAATATTTAAAATTAATTAGATATTCAAAATCAAAAAGCTTAAATTTTGAGATGTTATTGTCATTTTATAAAGGTAATTTCCATTTAGTATTCATGTAAATGAATTATTTCCATAATAGACAAAAATACATTAAATTCAGTTTCAAATCCAAATCATGTTTTTTATTTCAATAAAAATCTCTATATAACTCATAATAAATTTTTATACACTTAAATCTTCGTGGTTTAATCTATTAAATTTATTAATTAAATTATTACCTAAATTTCATAACCAAATTTTATTTAACAAAGTTAATGTTAATTTCAAATATTCCCTAAATTTCATTTATGTTAGCATTTCATTACTTTTAAAAAAAATCTTCACTGTAACGTAATTAGTTTATTAAATTTAATAACCATATTTTCATTTTATAAACCAATTTACCTTTTTATTTAAAATTATACAACTTAAATATTCATTTCTGTTTATCATCAAAATTTCCATTCATTGAAATTCTAATTTTACACTTCTAAACATAAACTTCCAAATCTTAAAAACCTTTTTTTTATTTTTACAAGACCCTACTCCGGAGAGTAGAGCTGGGGAATTCAGTAGGCCTGCTTCAACCAACCCTCTGTTTTAGCCAGTCTCTCGTAGAGGCACTTTTCGATCCCAGATTTTCAACTTATTTTAAGGGATTATTACAAGCCCCACAAATTACAAGCTGCTAAAGTGTTGTTGTCAGGGCTCAAACCCTCTCCCTCTGCTGGAGAGCTGGGAACCCCTACGAAAAATCCTTTATCTCCAAAAATCCATTTATCTAATCATATTTTTATTTTAGAAATATGTTTTAGGTAGCTTCTCAATATCGGTTTGTTACAACACCTATGCTAAACTGCAAGCATTCTTCCTACGTTTTGTTCATCTCCGAGTGTTCGAAAAATCTATTTTTTGAATAAAAATACTAGGACATGTAATGAAGGCTGTGGTTATGTTTGGAGTGATTTGGAGGTTGCTTGGGTGATTTTAACAGTATACTACTATAAGGACCCGATAAGCCGACAAAACAATACATACTCTATTTTTGTCTTTGAAGCTCATCTTAGAGTGTTGCTACAGCTCTCTAATGATTATTACCACCATTATAACTTGTTCAAGCTTTTTTATCTACTCCATAAATCTTGTAGTGCAATAGTATATTATATTTCTCCAATATAACTTGTATTGGTATTAAATAATCTTTATCCTTCATCGTATAATTACTTAACCTGAAATTACTCAAAAAACACATTAGTAGCATTGTCATATGATTGTTATCATCAGAACACTAAAATCATATTTTCAACATTCTCTTCCTTTTTTATGGCGACAACCCCATGACTTCATAAAAATTTCATATCTTATATCTCCCCCCTTAATATTTTCTCCCCTAAATTTATACACTTTCTCTATCATTATTCCCAGTTTTCTTCCCGTTTGTCATCAACAAAAAAGTCAAAAATATCATAATTTATAGGGTATATATTTAACTTTAGTCAATTTTTGTTTAATTTTTTTTGAAATGTTCCATAATTGACTTAGTTTATTAATGTCTTCTTATTAACCTTAACATTTCCTTGTCAACTTTATCTGTTTAATACAGGGAAAATAACTTCTCATGACTTAGTTTGTTAATGTCTTCTTATTAACCTTAACATTTCCTTGTCAACTTAATATGTTTAATATGGGAAAAATAGCTTCTCATGTGTACTATAAAACTAAGGTAGTGTTTGGTTTACCCTTTTTAGTTTTGGGTCTTTGTCAATACAAAAATGCGCACGACGCGTGTATATAGTAGAAAACGATCAATTTAGAAAACAAAGTTAACATACAAAATAGAAACAACTTTTATTTTTTATTTTTCATGTTGTGAGAAATAAGAGAAGCACGAGAAACAATCCATCGTTCCAATCGTTCTTTCATTCCCTCCATCTTCCTTTCATCCTATTTGTCGTTCCTCCTCTTCTCTCATATTTTGCAATTAATGTTAAAAACTCAAAACACAAAACTCATTTTAAACCAAACGCTACCTAAGCTTTTTCAAAAATCTATAATCATTAACAATTTTCAAAATTATTTTAACAAAATGATCTTAATATTATCTAATGTTAGAGGCAAAATTATTTTACCACTTTAAGCATAGCTATACCCAAAAAATTTGTTGCTTTCAAAAATACTTATCTTGGAACAAATTTTCACCAGTATTCATCATTGGAAGTCCATCATTGAAAGTCTCGTCTTCATTTTTTATCTTCCTACTTTTACTGATTCCGGTTCCTTCCTCATTACCTATCTCATCTCCCATTTGCTGCTCTGTCCTTCTATTCTCTACCGTTAATTTTGCTGTTATTATTTCCGGATCTGCTTGATGAGGGAATCGCGTTCGAATCCAACGCCTCACTTCCTGCTTTTATTCCAACACTCTCGTCACTATATTCTAGAAAGGCCTACAAACCTGGTGTGATAACTCCAGTCGCTATGGCGAATCGAGATCCTTCCACCTTTCCACTGTTACTCCTATGATGCATGCGGTTATGTCTATGGTGCGTATAGAATTGCAAGGAACAGTGTGAAAAAATGTTTTTGTCCGAAACTATCTTGATGCTTCTGTACCAGCAAACAAAGTACATCTGATGGTTTCCGTTGGTATACAAGCTTCCTTTCCCTTATCCATTGAATCTTCAAAAATGCTATCAACAGCTATGCTCAGTAGTAGTGTATTTGTGAACTATTCTGATGTTAATTTAGGTGATGGTTTGGCTGTTGTTGAGAATGTTGATGCAAATGAGAAAATATTATGTTTGAAACCCCTAAATACATGGACCTCTCACTTACTCCCTAGGCAATATGTTGTGAACTTCTTAGATAAACCTTTAACTCCTCCAAGTGATGTGTTTGAAGCCATCATTTTATTTTGGAAAGACCATTTAGTTGATTTCTCTTTAGACAACTCTTCTCATTATAGTATAAATAAAAGCCGAGTACTTAGTTCTTAGCGTCTTAAAGTGAAGATTGATGTCAGTTTTAACAAGTCCATATATTTTTTCATGTTATCTTGCCCGATTGAGAGATGTAGTATTCTCAAGGTCAATCCTATTATTATGGAAGGAAATGCCTTTATCGTTACCTAGTGGAACCCTTCTATTGTTATTACTCATGAGCAAATGCTATATTTCCAGTCTGGTTCTATTCTTCATCATCCCTTCTCTTTTTAAGTCTTTGGAAGGAATCAACTGGATATCTAAGCATATTGGAGAGTTGATATGATTTGATGTAACCACTAAGAGGCGTCTATGGGTTTAGTATGCCAAAGCACCGACCGAGGTCATCCCTACTAAGCAGCTGCCTACCTGCATCTCAGTATTTATTTCTGATAATAGGAATGCTTATATTTTTTGGAGAAAAAAGTGATTCTCTCTTGAAGGAGGAGAGCCTACATGTATTTTATTATACACTAAAAAATGTAATGCTTCATATTTTTGAGGGTCCTTCATATGGAAAATAGAAGTAGAACTGATAATAAGAAGATATTATTAAAGATACTAATAAAATGATTTAATTGCAAGAATTGCCTAAGGGAGATTTGATTAATTAAGCGTAAGACACTTTATAAAGTTAGTTGAATGAACAAAGAGTAATTAGAGAAATTAAAGTTGGCCTTGTTAATGAAAATAAACTTTTAAAATTTTGAATGGGAAGGTTTGTGTTAAGGAAAATGTAATAGTGTGACTAGGCTAGAATGGGATATTAGCACAAGCCAAAAGCACTAGCCCACTTTCTTTAGCCCTATCTCCTCAATCATTCTGTTTCATTTCATTTTTCAAAATAAGACCCTTAAACCCAAGAACCAAGGCCAACCATTTTTCAAAAGGAAGAAGAAGAAGATTTCAAAGTTAGAAGATTAATGCTTTCAACTTTAAAAAGAAAGAAAGATTGAACAAGTTTTTAAAAACCAAGGTGAGTAAAATCTTTCTTTAAAACCTATCCTAACCTATTCGGTTCGGATGTGATTTTCATAAAATGTTTTTGGTGATGTTAAACGCGTTTGAATGAATAAACATTATTTGGTAGCGCTTAGAAATTTAACTGAAGTAAAAAATTTCATGCTTTAGGGTGAAATATGAATTAACCTAAGCTAAATGATTCAAATTGAAATATGATGTTTAAAAGATGGGTTTTAAATTTCAGAATTTTTGGAATTTGATTTGATTTTTTGGGAATTTTCTAAGTTGAAAAATAGTTAATTTTAGGTAAATTAATAATTAAAAATAATAAACTTAATTATTTTGATCTGAAATTTTGGAAAAATGTAAATTATGATATTGATTTTTGGTGAATTTTTGGGATTTTCCCATCAATTTTCGATTTTATATGAATTAATTGGCTAAGGGAAGAATTAATTAATCAATGATAGTTAATTAACTAATGGAAGTGTAGTTAGCCATTTTTGAAAAGTAACTTATAAAGAAAAATATTGGCCAATGAGAATTCAACACCAAATGAGATTTGGTGTAAAGTTAATAGTAAACAAGGCAGTGAATTAGTTTTCAACATAATTACAAGATCGTCATTTAATACACGAGAGCATATAGCATTACATGCGATGTAACTAGTGGAAATAACCTACAATGGTTATTAGCGAGTTAATACGCGATAACATTGAAGCTATCTAGTCACGAAGGCATATACACATATATATTATAAATCACAAAGGCTTTAATACATATAACCCACAATCGCTTTGGGAGAGCCATCAAACGAAAGCTATATTGAGATTAGCACACGAAAGCTAAGTATGGAACTTACAAGATGAAGGCTATAGAAAGGGTAGCCCATGAAGGCTATAGAACGAATGGCTCACGATGGCTTCAGGAAACATAGCACACGAAGGCTATAGAAGGAATGGCTCATGATGTTTATGAATGAGATAGCACATGATGGCTTCAAGTGACGTAATATATGAAGACTTCAGAAGAGATGACATGTGATGACTATAGATGAGATAAAGCACGAAGGCTTTAGGCGAGTTAGCACACGATGGCCTTAAGGGGATTTAAATACAATAGCAACTGTGAGTTAGTATGCGATGATTAAACATACATACATACATATATAAATGTGGAAATTAGCCACAAGGGTCTCTTTTGCAAGTGAAATTAATTTCTAGGACACACAACTAAAATAATCACTTTTAAGGACAATACGCAAAATAATTAGTTTCTAGGGCCTAAAAACCTATGAAATTATGTCCTTGAAAGTAATTGGACAGTTGACTTTGTCCTTGAAAGTAATTATTCTACTGACTTTGGCCTTGAAAGTAATTATTTCAAATGAGTGTCCTAGAAATTAATTAGACTGCAAAGTTTGTCCTTCTGGTGAAATACCCCTATATAAATACATACATACTTATGATGATAGAATGCGATTGCTATACGGAAGTTAACCCACGATAATTACTTAAAAGGTAATACAAGATAGTTTAGGAAGCTATTGACCCATGAAGCTATGAGATAGCTGTGGTTAGCTGTTATTCGAAAGCTGTGGATAGCTAATTAGTGATGACTAATCATAACTCACGAAAGCATGAGATGTTATATTTTCTAAGTAAAATTAGTAAATGCTTAGATCACTTTGGAAAACAGTTTACAAGTGTTATAGAATTATTTCATAGGGATGAAATAAATGAAAGAGTTTTATAAGTTAAAATGGTGTTAACTTATTTTGTAATGGAAGAAAGCTTAGAGAAGCTAATAAATGATAGGGTATCATTTAAATGAAACATAAAAATGCTTTATCTTAAGGATGGTACACTATAAAGGAATAAATGAAATGGGTTGAACCATGAGCGTAAAGATATACCGGCTCATGGAGTTATTGGATGGTAGGGTGCCTTGAATATTAGTCTAAGTCTAATGTTAAATGGTAAGGTGGCACAATAAGGTTCAATCCGAAAAGATTTATAAACTCTAAAGGGGAGTTAAACTAGGGTGTCATGGTAGGGTGCCAAAACATCAGATTGGTGTTACAACTAAAATGAATAAATAAGCAATGTGAACGATAACAGTTCAGGATCTAAGAAGGGATATTAACACTTATTAAGGATACTTACTAGAATGCTTACTAGAATGAGTGGTGGGCAAAGGACAAAGGGTCGTTTAGTAATTTACCTTTTCTATTGCATATAAATAGCCTTCCACTTCTTCAGTTTTTCCTCCTATTCTTTCTATCATAACTTCGTCTTCTCTGATTCAAATGAAGAAATCCGTTTTTTAAACCATGTAAAATTTCAGTGGCTACAACTTTCATTTGTACCACTTCTTCTAATTTTAAACTTAGCTATGTCAAAAATGCATTTCTTTCAGACCTATTTTTGGACTCATATTTTCTAGTCTGAAAATAGCACTTCTTCTTTTGACCAAATCTTCCTAAAGAAAATTAAAATTGAGTGATACTTTTTTTGAAATTATAGAGAAAAGAATTTACGAAAACTTTTCTTTTAACCGCTTTTCAAAATTCCGAGAGTAATATGGCCAAAAGCCCAAGAGAATATGACTAATTTTTGGGTCCGGTTTTGTGAATTCAACCTTATCCGAACTACCTCCACCTTTCCAAGTCAGGCCAACACATCCTTGTTCCTATCATGGTCGAGCCATGCATGCCCTAGGCCGAGCTTGTTTCAAGATGCAAGGGTCCTAAGTCAAGTTTGCAAAGTTATTTCAAGTTTCAAAACAGTTTTGTAGAATTTTGGTTGGTAAACTTTGTTTTAAAGTTAAAGGTTTTAACTTTTATATGTTTTGATAAATTATTGTATGGAATGAGTGTGATTTGTTGGATTTTAGTGTGTTGTTGTATGTATTTGGAAGTTAGACTTGAAAATGAGTTTAGCTTAGAAATTGGTTGTATATGTGTGAGCTTTGATCTTGCATATTAGGTTATGTGTATGGATCTTGTATATGAGGTTGTATGTGAAAACTTGGATATGATGAGGTAGGTTTTATATGTTATGTAGTGGTGATTTCCATTATGAAGTTATGCTAAGAAAAATAGCACATTTGTGTGGTAGTGGCGACCTGAATTCTTTGTGGAAGTTATGTAAATTGTTTTAAAAACTCAAACCAATTTCAAGTTTTTAAACTTTGTTTTATTTTTATAAATACTTGCTTTAATTTTGGAAAAGTAAGTGAGTTTCATAAGGTGATAAGTTTTAAAGTTAACTTAGAAATTATTTCTATTTACGGCATAGCGATAGGCGCTATGGATTGCAGTTTTGCTTAAAAATCCGATTTTTACAAAATATGGTTTTTACAATTAAAAGTGTTTTAAAAATGTCTTAGAAACTTAACAATGATGTTTAAGGAAAGTTAATTAAGAATTTAATAATTATTGATTAATTAATTAGTTTTGATAATTAATAATTAATTAAGTATTAAACAAGGTTTATTAATTTTAATTAACTAAAGATTAGTTAACAATTAATTATCTTACAAAAGGAAAGATTAATTTTTAATTAATTATGAGTTAAGTATATGATTTATTTTTAATCTATTATTGATTAAATATAAGGTTAATTATTAATTAATTTTAATTATAAATTAATTAAGGTTTTAACTAATAATAAATTATTTATTATTGCTTTAATTTATTATTTAAGTTTTAATTAAAGATTATTTCATTAAAAATTTGAGATTAATTAATATTTAATTATTAACAAAGGTTTAAATTATTATTTAATAATTAATAAAGGATTAATTAGGGTTTAATTATTTATCTAATGGTTAATTATTTTTTAATTATTTAGTTAAGGTTAATTAGTTCTTAATTTATAATTAAATTAAGTCAAGAATTAATAAAGATTAATTATGGTTTAATAAAGGGTTTAACTTGTAATTAGTTATTTTAAAAAGAGAATTTTAAGTTTTAATCCTTGTTTTCTAAGAATCAAATTGTTTTAAAGGTACTTCTTTTTCAAAGATGGTTTTGAACACAAGGGATTCAAATGTCGATACCATCAAGTAGACAAACAATTGTGAATGGGTTATGTAAATGGTTTAATTGTGTGGACATTTGTTAGCAGAATAAATCCTTGTTCTACTATAAGTTGATTGTTTGATTGTTTGGACATCTGTTAGCAGAATAAATTCTCGTTCTACTATAATGTAATTATTTAATGTGTGGACATATGTTTAGTGGAATAAATTCCTATTTTGCTATAAGTAGCGAATTATTTGGGCATTTATTTAGCAGGACAAATCACCATCCTGCTATTATATTATTTGGATATGTATATGCCAGTTAGTTTATATTGACATGTTATTCCTGATTTGGATATGAAGTGTATTTACATATATGTTGACTTGTGAAAATAAATTGTTGAATGAATTGAAAGCGAAATTGAAATTAAATGGTAACTTAAATTAGTACCATTAGGTTTACTAAGCCTTTTTTTGAAATTTTAAAGTATGGTTTGAATTAATATCAATTCTTTAACAATTTGGGTCAACGTTTATAAAAGATTTTTTAAGTAATATTATTATTTTATAAAGGTATTTACAAATAATAACTTGTTTATAAATATTACTAAGTAAAAATGTTATTTAAAGTGATTTAAAAGGATGAGTTGCAAAAGATATTTTGTAAAGGATTTTTCTTAAAGAAGATTTATCAAAGGAATTTTAAAAGGGGGAAATGTTTTATAAATGATTTTAAAGGTTTGTAAAGAGGTTTTGTAAATTGACTTGTAGACTTATAAAAGTGATTTATAAATTGATTTTGGAAATTTAAAAAAGTATTTAAATGTGAAGGGAGCTTTAAAGTGAACATTTATAAATGATGAGTGGATCGGCTTCTAGCAAGTAATGTTTTAAAAAAGAAATTTGAAAGGTAGAGTTTTCCAAATGTTTTGATAATATACTTATACCGTTGAGATAAGTATATAAATGTATTTCCAAGTATAAAAGGGATTAAGTGGTTTGTGAATAGTGTTTTGTAAAGATCTTTTGATCGAATGTGTATAAAGTGATTTTAATTAATTAAAGATTAATTAAATAAGGCTTAGTGGATTCCTTATGTAATTAAATCAATGTTTGATTGATTGTTTATTTGATAGTGAAGTAACCGACTATCAAACCTGGACCAAACCGCACCTTTGGAAATATCTAGGAGAAACATGTGAGTTATATGACACAATCATCCCCAATGATGTTGTACTGTGCATATAAATCTCGTTTCGTTCTTCTAGGATAAATGATAAGGTAATCCGTCCACTAACGATTAGGAGGTGATCTCCGCTCTTATTTTGTCTATTTATTTCCTAAAGAACCAAGGTTGAGTTTATCGGAAATTATCGAAAGTTGTTTCGAACAACCCGGGATCAGATATGTTATCCAAAAACCACTTCAATCCAACTCAAGAGTTTCGAATTGAAGACATCTTGAAGAATATTGAATTGAAGATAGAGATTTGAAGTGCAAGAGCTATTTGCTATTAATCTTAGGAGGGATTCCCAAAAAGGATGTAATAGAATTAGTGCATTCGGTTTCGTTTAGTCCCAGAACAAAATCGTATGGATGAATGCTAGCATTGCATTGATACCTGGAGGTTAGTGTAACATTCCAAGTGGAAAGTGCTATATAAAGGTAATCGTAGCCTCAAGCCTCATCAAATGGGAAATGAAAAAAATCAGGCATGTAGCAAGGCCAAGTGAGTCGCTCTCATCAGGATATGGTTATCCCACATTTAGATCGATTACTATCTACTCATATACGCTTCGGGGACTAAAGTGGGGTATCATATTCGGTACTACTAGTCAAGTCCTGTATTGTAGGGGTACAAGATGTTCTTGTTAGACCCCGGTGTATTTTATCTAAAGATGTACCATCGGAAGGTAGTTCCTTACCTTGTCATAGTATGGAATCCATTCTCCAATACATGCCTTTACTGTTTTGATTGTAGAACCTAGTATGCTGGATTTTAATTAATTTAACAATTTCAGCTATGATTAGTATGGAATCCATTCGGTTGTTTGAGTTTACTCACACTAGACCTATGTGTCTAACCCGAAGTTTTATTTTATTTTTCTATAACTCTTGGGTGGTCAAATTTTTATTGGCAGCCAAGTAGTTCA
This sequence comes from Allium fistulosum, assembly GCA_030737815.1. Lineage (NCBI taxonomy): Eukaryota > Viridiplantae > Streptophyta > Magnoliopsida > Asparagales > Amaryllidaceae > Allium > Allium fistulosum. The sequence continues at coordinate 1,139,623,881 of CM060904.1, forward strand.
GGTTTTCCCACGGATGCATTTTGAAGGAGCTTGGAGCAGGAGGCTTCATCGATAGGTAGTTATTTTCTTGTTTTCCGCTGTATTATGTAGGTCCTATATCTAATATGTAGGGATAGACTGTTATAACTGTCTAGGGTAGAATTGTATTAGTATAACTCTGATGTATCATTTTGAAAATGACATTGCAAAATATTATGTTGATTAATATATATTTTTCCGTTGCGATGTGAGATTTTATGATTGTTTAGTTTTTCTTATCTATTCTATCTTTCTTTCTTTCCACCTCTAATGGCCTATCTTTCGGAATAAATGATCGGTACATGTATACCGCAGATGTATTAAGTGTCATCTTTAGGTGTAAGAAAGGCAGATCGTTACAACGGCACTCGATCTCGAACGATCATATTCCCCCTGAATGGCACTCGATCTTGAACGATCATATTTCGCCCTGAACGACACTCGATCTCGAATGATCATATTTCGCCTTGAACAACATCCGATCTTGAACGATCATATATTGCCTTGAATGGAACTTGATCACGAACGATCATCATTCGCCACGAACGGCACTCCACCGCATACAATCATCTTTAGTCTTGAACGACAATTGGTCATGATTGACCATCATCTGCCACGAACGACTATCCATCATGAACGACCACCACTTGCCTTGAATGGCAAAATCAACCTCGAATGAATGCCAGCCTCAAACAGCTATGGATCTGAATAACAGTCACGAACGACCATGAAGAATGATCTAGAGAGATCAAGGAATTGGATTCTGGACTGGATAATATGGTTATCGACAGATTATGGATTTCGGATTTATAGCAATTCAAAACACGCCTTCCTATCGTAGGGCATGTTTGGGACGGAAAATGTTATCACCCTTTTTGGTCAAGCCAAGATACCACGGATTCGGCTAAAATGGATGGATTGAAAATCGATCACAGTTGAAACTATGTACGATAGTTGAATGGATTCGGATGGAAAACACTCAAAAAATGGCTAAGTATGGAATTGGCACTTCACCTAGGCGATAGATCGGATTAGATCCCTAATTTCTGACCTAATAAAGGTCCGATTAGTATGGAGTGACAAGGAAGGCCACATATGGCTACATTTCAAATTTCAAGTCGATTGGAGTTCGTATGCTGAAGTTATGGACAAAAGAAGATGGATCGGTATCGATCGGATTGGTGGTTTTTGCTTAGAGTCGGATCCAGGAAAATTTGCTATTTGCTTGGAGTCGACACATGGTTCGCTTGGAGTTGTAGAAATTTGAAGTGATGGATCGTTCTTAGTGTTAGATACATGTTTACTTGAAGTTTGCTTGGAGAAAAACGATCGGTACCGATCATTTTTCGTGCTTGGATTTAGAATCTCATTTGCTTGGAGAAAATTTCCATTTTACCTGAGTAACTCTGGGCCAAAATCTTCAGCATCTGCTTTGAGTCAGAAAGGTGATTACTTGGGTCTTGCTTCGAGTCAACGCTGAAGTGGGTTTTTCACTGACCGTTTTGCCGATTTTCGACGATGATCGATCTACAACTCAAAATCTACAAAGACAATCAACATGAAATTTGGAGGAAAACTACACTACACCATAAGGGACCCACATCATCGATTGCTAGGCCCCACGATGAAGTTGGATCGATCGGTCATAATCCACATGGATCGATCCATAAAACTATTCAAATCAATGATGATCGATCAATATATTAGAAACACAAAGTCGGAATGAGACAAAACTTTGGGAATAGTAAAATATTTTGTAAAGGAACCTACCATATTGATCGCACATCATTTGGAGAAATTTGAACGATCAGCCTACATCGTTCTTGAACGATTGTATCATTTCAGCCAGAACGATCCCAACTCTACGGAAACACGATATATCACAAACAGTAAGTCGGAATGGCACGAAATTTGAAGAGCAAGTAGCGAACATCATGGAGGACCCCAAAAAATGATCGCACCCCTATTTGTGCTAATATGAATGATCGGCACTGATTATTCCAATGGTGTGTGATCGATCTGAAAATTGGTGGATTGGGTCGTATGACTCTGTAGGTTCTTCTGGCAAAATTTTAGCCCGACCCATGCACATCTTCACCTATAAATATAGCGAACTTGGCTCATTATAAGGGATCTTCTTATTCTTCCAGTTGGATCTTCTTTTGTCTCTCCTTCATCACTTCTTATCTCCTCCTCCATTAATTTTCTAAGGTAAAGACTACTTTACTTATAATCTTACAGTATAAATAAAAGCATACTGGAGTGGACATAGGTCGGAGTTTTGCCGAACCACTATAAAACTTGCGTGTTCATTTACTTTTCTGTAATCTATTGTGTGATCTCTGAATCTATACTTCTCCGTTTGGATCTAAATATTGGATATTGGTGCTTTCACTTATAACAGGGTGTTTGTGCCATTTTTGACGTAAACAGACATCAAACCTAGTTCATATCCTCTTCATCACACTCAAAAACATATGGCCATTGTGATGAATTGACATCTTCATCGTTAAGGAAAATACAAAGGGACCTCTCTCCACATTGCACTTTAGCATTTAAAGTACCTCGCATGTTTATGCAAAGTGACATCGATGGGAAATGCCATCGAGACCCTCGAAGCCGTCAATGAATGTTGAAGTGGCCATAGTGTGCTTGATTGAGCTTGAACTTTGTATACATAAGGAATCGAATATCAAATCATTACATAGCCTATTGGCATGATTTAAAATCGTAATTTGCATACTTGATTGAGCTTGAACTAAGACCTAGACATTGTGGAACACATGGACTTTAATATCTTACTAATATCATGTTAACTCGTACTATTCATGATCCTTGAAATGACAATGTCTTCGATACAAAGAATGGCTATGGACTTGGAACCATGCGTTGCTTTACCCTATGACTTCGATAGCATTCAATACTTCCCATCGACGACCTTGACTAGCCTCGAAGGGGCTTCTCTTTGATTAATCCATCTTTTACATGCTTTTGGATGTTGATGAATTTATTCGTTAATATTTTGGCGCTAGAAGAAGGGCTCGAACCTCCGATTCCTTTATAACTTTCCCATAAACTAATTGTGTGAAATTCTTTCATTATAGAGAAAATGGTGAGAACCAGGGAAAATAATAACATCCCGAACTTCAACTCAGAGAATATGGAGATCGGCCAACCTTTAACTTTAACGAGACTTGCAAGCGATGAGATCGAAATCCAGGATTTAATACAACAAGCGATGGTAATGCAAGTGCTTCTTGAAGGGGCTCCATCTCAAGAATCTTCGAAGTTGATGAAGATTATGGAAGGGAAAGATGAAGCCCAATCTCCAAGTAAGATTCAAGATGAAGAACAAAATGAAAACCAAGAAAGTCTAGCCAAATGATCCCTTAAGCAATCAAATAATTCATTCCAAGGAGATAATAGAGATTACTATGATGGTGAAAGCAATCAAAAGGACATCCTCAACCAAATAACAAAGGGTGTGCTTATGGAGGAAAGAATCCTTAACCTGGAGAAAAATAATAACCTTTGAAAGACTCCTTTTTTAAAAGAAATAATGGATGTTAGAATTCCATCTCACATTGAGATTCCTCCACAAAATTATGATGGAACTACTAATCCAGATAATGACCTTGTAGCTTTTGAAAGCCAAATAGATTTGTATAACGCTTCAGGGGCAAGTCGTTGTATGTACTTTTCAGTAACTTTTCATGGAGCAGCTATCAAATGGTATAAGAATTACCGAGGAAAGGTATAACAAAGATGGATTAATCAAAGATCTTATGAATTTTTGACATAGTTTTACATATACAAAGTCCCAACCATGGATTCCAGGATATTAGCAAATATTAAGCAAAGGTTGGGAGAATTGGTTGGTGAATACCTAAAGATATTAAATACAAAAGCATTAAAAGCAGAAGATATGATTGACAAAGAAAAAGGCATGGCAGTTTGTTTAGGATTAATTGTGCAAACTCCTTTTTGGGAAGAACTTTATATTCATGGATGTAAAGATCTACGACACTTCTATTTTCAAGTCGAAAAATTTATTCAAATGGAAGAGATGCACCCTGCCATGAAGAAATCTCAACAAAACTAAAAAGAGGGAAGGTTTGGCTCCAAACGTCCTAGTAAAAGGTCAAAAAGGAATAAGAGTAGAAGAAAGAGTCGGAGGGAGATTTCTGAATCCAACTATGTGAATTTAAATAAACCCCTTTCCACATTTTCGCCGTAACAAAGGATGATGAGAATTTCTCCACTTTCTACAGAACATCTAGCCATCCTGAGCCAAATAAAGGAAAAGGATGATTATTATAAAGTAAACAGGCATAAAACCAACAAATGTCACACACTGGAAAGAATAATTCAAAATATGATCAAGTTAGGGTTTCTAAAAGAGTTCATTAAGGAAGCTTGAAAGATTTCCCTTTGAAGAGGATAACTAAACCTCTGAAACTTAACTCCTTCTACAAAGAAAAAGTAACTCTGCAACTTTGAATTCAGACTCCGATCAAACTATGAAGTCCTATGGCAATTACTCAGTGCAAATGATCTTTACTCATAAAAATTTCTAATTTGATTTGTACATAAAATCAATCATGTATCAACATGGAATTCGAGTGTCTTTACAGGTTAAAACAAGACCAATCCACTTCGTCTAGAAAGTTCAAAATTTCCCCGTCAAAGCATAACAAATTTCTAGCCATTTTTGAAGGAATATAGCTTAGATATCCAGTATAAAGTGGCTCTCTATCTCAAAAGCTTAGATCAATCAACTTTCCAACATAAGCAAGTTTATATGGAATGGTAAATATCTAAAATCTTCTTAAAAATAGGTATTCTTAGAAAAAGCATGCTCTAGTCCGTAAAAGTTTATCAGTTCATGAATCATGACTTCTCCGACTTACAAATAAGACATTCCTTTATACCAAGCAAAACCAGAAAAGGTGCAATTATATATATATATAATAAAGGTGGAAGTAAATACACTAACCTTATTTTCAATAAGCTATTTTATTGCAAAAAAGGACTTATCAAACCCATCTTAAAGTAAATTATTTTCAGAAATTGAGAAAAATTATTTATAGTCACCCCACTAGCTGGGGGAGATGAATATTCACCTATTTCAAGAAAAGATCTATACAATTTTCTAAAAATTACATAGCATTAGTAAATGCACAAAAGAGATTTTGGTAAGTATGCCCAGATGAAAAGCATTTTCAAAGCTTTCTGAAATTATTAGCAAGAAAAGACTTATACCCATTTCCCTAAGAAAAGTTTTCAGAACTATCCAGATTATCAACAAAAACTCTAATTAGAAAAGCTAATTCTCGATTAAAGGACTACTGGTTCATGAATCAAGACCACTTAGTCTCTTACTTGAGATTCGTGTTTCCTTATGAGAATGATTTGAAAACTCATTACCAAAGTTCAAGTGTCCAAAATCTTTTTGAAAAGTAATCCCTCGATTCATCCAAGAAATCCATTTTTAGAGAAAATTCTTTCTTCCAAAAATAAATTCATGACAAGCAAAATTGATGTTTATTCAAAAAAGTTTTAACAGACATTGCAACTAGCCAAAAGTCATTTTCAAAAACAATTTTTTCAGAAGGAAAACTTCTTTTAAGACTCCAATGTCCACCTTGGAGCATCAATAGCCTTCGATGTCTACCCTGGAGCATCAATGAGCCTTCAATGTCCACCCCAGAGCACCAATGAGCCTCCAATGTCCACTCCGGAAAACCAATGGGCCTTCGATGTCCACTCCAAGGTACCAAAAAACCTCCTTTGAGAGCACCTCCTAGAGGGAGGGACAAAAGACTGGCCAATTCGAAGCATCTCCTAGAGGGAGGAGGGTCCAGCACCCACTAAAGCCATTGATGAGTTCTTAGAGTGCTTTCAACTCCAAAAAGGGATGAAGATGTCCACAGCCCAAGTAAAAGGAAAGGCCCAAGAAGGAGCAAAAGCCAAAAGGACGATGATGTCCAAGACCATAAACAAAAGGGACGAAGATGTCCATCACCCAAATAAAAGGCAAGGCCCAAGAAAGGGCAAAAGGCAAAAGGATGAAGATGTCCAAGACCATAAATAAAAGGGACGAAGATGTCCACGACCCAAATAAAAGGCAAGGCCCAAGAAGTGGCAAAAGGCAAATGGACAAAGATATCCAAAGCCATAAACAGAAGGAACGAAGAGGTCTGTAGCTCAAAGCAAAGTCAAAGCCCAAAAAAGGGCACAAATAAGGAAAATGGATGAAGATGTCCGCATCATAAAGCAAAAGGCAAAACCTAAGAGGGGGTAAGATGGAAAAAGGTTAATATTTCTAAAACCCAAAAAGAAATAAATATAAACGATATAAAAGAGCCCGAAACCTAATGGATCAGCAAGAAGAAACAATCAAAGAACAAATCCTCACTCGAAAGTAAGAATAGCTCCATTTAAGGCATAGATAATAGCAGACCTATAATAGGATAGGACTAGACCTAGAAATAAGGAAAACTTCAAAAGAAGGTCTATATAATAAATATCAATAAATTAATTGGGCTCACCGAACAACCAAACACCCGAATGGAACTACCTGCTAAGCGGCTAAACAACCGAACGGAACTACCTACCGAACGACTGAAAAAATGAACGGCTGAATGGTTGAATAGTTGAACGGAACAATTTGGCACCAATATAATAATAGTAATGACAATGATAAGTAACTAACACCTTAATAACTATATATCTACTAATAAGAAGCATTTCTTTAGGCAATGAGAATCTCCGTCGCTATTCGAAGTATTAGACCAAGGTAAAGCATTCGATGTAGCATTCAAAGAAGACAACAAAGTTCGTGTCAGGTGAAATTGCAAAATTTTTTTCTATTACTAGATGATTTTCTAATCGATTTTTGGATTTCTTACTATCAGATTAAATTCTGACAAGCTTTATGGTTGATTTTATTTTAATTGAATTTCTGATATCTTGATGATTTGATTTATGGTTTTCTTGTAGGTTTTCTTGGTGATTTTTGGATTTGCTATTGAGTTTCTAGTTTTCTTATGGAATTCAAATTTTCATATTATTATTGGATTAGACTACTATCCCTCTATTATTGCCAGACAGGGATTTCTGGTCTTCTATTATTATTGTCAAATATGGATTTCTGATCTTCTATTATTATTGCCAGATATGTATTTCTGGTCTTCTTTCGTCGCTTCCCGGACAGTTTTCTAGTCTTCTTATTATCAGATAAAATTTTGAATCACTTATTATCAGATGAATTTCTGGTCTTCTTATTATCAAAGGATATCTATGGCTTTTTATTATCAGATGGTATCTGGAATTCCTGATAACGGAAGATGAAAGTTTCCGGTGTGAAAATAAAAGTTACAATGAGAAAGCAAGAGCAAGAGGTTGAGCGACAAATGAATTTATTTTAAAAGTTCACAAGCGACCTTATGGTGAAAGTTGGCCTCCTACAACCAAAGAAGAAGTGATTCAAATATACCAGTCTTATTAAAAAGCTTCTTTCCTAGCTTTTCGTCTGCTTACCAGGTGGTGTTATTCCAAATTTGAATATTCATATTGAGAGCATATAGGCGATCACATAATAAAGTTTATAGTCCAATAACAACCTTACAACAATTCAATAACATTGAATGACCAATATAGAGTTCATAATAAAAACTTAAACTTTTGTGTTGACTAAAAAGAGCTTAAATAAATGCTAAATACATGATAGAAAAAAAAATCCATAAGTATGAACCGAAAACTTTGGTGGTAATTATACGATGTTATACCAGTAAAACTATGTCAAATAAATAGGTTAGTATTAAACGCCATATGAGTTACACCATAAAGCCAAATATGGTAGTATTAAATCATACATTAGTATTAACCCGGATGTATAAATTTTAAAGTTTTAAAGTAATTTTGATAATTTGAACCCTCATTTGTTTAGTTTAAATCACAGGAAAAAGTGGAACGCCGTCAGAGTGAATTGGTTTGAAAGGAAAGGAAGTGAAATTCATGGTTTTACCCTAAAGAATAAAAAGCTTCTTTACACCGGGGGAGGAGGGGCAAATCTTATCCTTATAATTGTCAAGGAAAATAAATCAAGAAGATCAAAGACAAGGAAGCATGGATGTTGAAGTCTAAAACCCTAGGCGATAAGATAACATTGAAGAAATGTCGATGTCCTCGTCACTGTCGAAGACCAAAGGATCATGTCGAAGAGAAAACTCCACTCCTCAACTATGATGTTGATGTCCGCTTAGACAATACTGCATCTTATTGACTTCAGAAAGACATAAACAACGTCGCTAGTAGTGGAAGGGGCAATGATGTTAAACCTAGTTCATATCCTCTTCGTCACACTCAAAGACATATGGCCATTGAGATGAATTGACATCTTCGTCGCTAAGGAAAATACAAAGGGACCTTGCTCCACATCAGACTTTGTCATTTGAAGGACCTCGCATGTCTAGGAAAAGTGACATTGATAGGAAATGCCATCGATACCCTCGAAGCCATCAATGAACGTCAAGTGGCCATAGTGCGCTTCATTGATGCCAAAGCTCCATCAGCACCATATGTCTTAGCACCTCGAAGATACTGCTCAACAACAGTGCCAAGGTTCATCAACATATGAAGTAATGCCACCTCACACTACGTTCATTGCTGCACTTCGTCTCTTCTTTGGTGCACCTCATCGGCATTAAGAGGATACCGTAGTGCATCGGGATCGCCAATACTCAATTATTAACGTCGAAGTCAGCAATAACACTGAATGTCGATACTCCATTGAATCAACGCCGAGGGTCACCAAGGTTCTCGACTTTTGCACTATACAACATAAAGACACTTCTTCACCATACCGCTCAATAATGATATTGCTATTCATCAAGATCCGATACCACCTCTTATTAAGACCAATCAGCAAAGAGGCTATTGTCAAGCCTTGTCGAAGTCAATACTATCTAGGAAATAATGGCAAAGAGGTTAATGCCATGCGCGATCGAAGTCAACCCTACCGAAGTCGTAAGAGGTGGAGTGGTGCTGCGCCACCTCTATAAATACGGAGCTAGGTGTGTCATTTTAGGGGATCCTCTCTCCTCATTTCTTATGTGTTTTAATATTTGTAAACCCTAAATCAATTTGGGGATTTTGACGATTGTAATGCTTGAACCTTTTATATATAAGGAATCGAATATCAAATCATTGCATAGCCTATTGGCATGATTTAAACTCGTTATTTGCATACTTGATTGAGCTTGAACTAAGACTTGGACATTGTCGAACACATTGACTTAAATCTCTTCTATCATATGAATTTGGATAATATTTTACCTATATCATATTAACTCATAGTATTCATGATCGTCAAAATTACAACGTCTTCGATACAAAGAATGGCTATGGACTTGGAACCATGCATTGCTTTACCCTATGACTTCGATAGCATTCAATACTTCAGTTCGACGACCTTGAGTAGCCTCGAAGAGGCTTCTCTTTGATTAATCCATCTTTTATATGCTTTTGGGTGTTAACGAATTTATTCGTTAACGGGCAACGTGAACGATGGAAGTTCAGGTACTAGATGGGCTATTTACGCTTGGTAAGGATGCTTACTAGAATGTATTCAGGGTGCTTACATTCAACCTCTTAGGAGAGTCAGTATGACTAGTTAGGGTGGCTGTAACAACCCTACCTTAATAGGTCCAAATTTCGACTAAATCGAAACCCAAGTCCATTAGGGCATGGATCGTTGGTTTTGGTAACTTGTAATAAACACAAATATATCAGAGTGTTATCAATATAAACTCACAGTAGAATTGAAAAATACAATATAACATATGTATTGACTAAGGCTACTACCTTGGAATATTATTCCTTGGATAATTAATTGCCTTGTCAGTGCCGAGCATGAATAAGAAGACTTCACCATTTGCAGTTCCCGTCTTGCTCCAATATCCAGACCTTTAAAATCTAACACGTGGGTTGTTATGAGGAAAGGGTCAGAACAACATTCTGGTGATCGAAAAATTACATACTTTACCTATCCTATTTATTTATGTTATTTGATTTCTATTTAAGTGTTATACCTATAATTTACGGCTAATCCGTTAAATCTTGTATGCACGTATGATATGTCTATCCTAACCATTTCCAAGCTATCATTATATATATATATATGCCTACATTAATGTACATTTAATCATTCTACTACCCAAAAATCCGGCCACTCAATAATTCTTAAATAGGGAGAAGGCAGAACCAATGGTCATTTAATACCTCAAGTCGTTGAAGTGGGCCCTTCGCAACGCCAATGCTAGTCAATCGGTTCTAGCTGCAGAGACCGATGACCCCTGTAATGACATGATTTCTCGACCCCCGAATGTCGACACTAATACATCCACGGTATTCACATATCGAGCACATAAGTGCCATAAACACAAATTGTTAGGGTAAACAAAAAGAAAACGAAATAGAACAAGAAAGAAGAGAACACAATATCATAATCTCACAGTGGAATAATAATATATAATATTAAAAGAACAATATAAAAGGTTACTCCGATATAGAAATTTCGAAGTTACATTACTTAAGTACTATCATCAGCATGGACAGTTATAACAACCTGTCCTCACAAATGCTAATATGTGCAATATACACATGTAGCGGAAATAAGAATACTACGGTAGGTGAAACATTCAGCTCATCTTCTCGAGCTCCAAAGAACATCAACAAAAACCTGCCTTTCTCAAACTACTCGAAAGAGTATGCGAGGAATTTATGGAAAAAAAGCCAAGCGTCAGACATATTGGTATGATAAACTCAAGAAATATGTGTATAGCATATAACAGTACTTTAGAAACCGCATGGAATGCCATAATGGTTATCCCCTCAAAAGAACCACTCATCTAATAAGTACATAAGGTGATATATTAGACAATGTCCAGGGTGAAGAATATAAGTATAAAACATAGCCGAAATGGTTAGATCGATTACATTCGATAGCATACTAGAGGGTATAATCGAAACCGATAAGCAACGTTGTGGTTTTCTGCGGAGATCCCTCCGATCAAGCCAAAATCCAATCTTCTTGCACATGGATCAAAAAACACCTTCCACGCACTGTATATGATGTGCATGTAAAAGTGTATATTTTTACTCCCATATTTAATCTTCTTTTATTTAAATAAATGAGCATATTAGGGTATTTTACATGTTTAAACCAAAATTTAAATTGTTTTCAAATCATCATTTATTTATCTTCATTTAGAGGTAAAATGGTAATTTTGTGTATAATTTAATTTTGAAAAAAATTATTTGCACACTTTAATTTTATTTGTAGGAAATGGAGTGCAAATATGAAGAGGTTTTATGGATGAATGCATGCACATATGTTGAAAGCAAATGGAGAATGGAAATAAAAAAATTCATGCAACATGGAGGAGCCCACATGCCCACTTACTTATGTACCATAATTAAAATCACATGCACATGCTAATGGAGACTTAAAGGCATGTTAGTGGGGATTAATTAATTCCCTAATGATTACTTGGAGGTTACACTATCTCAAGGGCATTTTAGGTAGTCTCCTAAAATATGAATTAGGGTTTTAAGCATGTATAAATATTCCTTATGTTTAATGTAATGATCTTCTCTTTTTATGCAATTTTACATCCACAAATCAAAGATAAATAAAAATCTCTTTAATGGCTTCTTAGCCTTGTTCTTTACTTTCATGCAATTCTTATTTTATGCTTTCTTTTCATGTTATTTTTATTTCATGCTCTCCTACTTAGTTTATGCTTCTCTTATTTCATGTTAGTAGCATAGATTTAATTCTTGTAATTAGTTTAGTTTTATTTTATGCAAGTAGTTAGCTCTCTTTTCTTTTAATTAGCTCTCATTTTTCTTTTATTAATGTTGAAATCATTTTATGTTAACATGTTTTCAAATATGAGTAGCTAAACCCCTTCAATTTAGGGGTAATGAAGCTCTCATGAAACATACTAAATTAGCATATTGATTTCATTTGTGATCTCTCCTATGTGCTTAAGGGAAACTTTGAATGATGGTGGTTTATGTTTCTTTTTTAGTGAATTTGATAATTATGTTGACATCTCAAATAGGCTATGCTTAATCCCATATAAACATAAACTATTTGATCATTTGCCCAAGTGATTTTGATGATTAAAGTTAAGCTAGAATCAAAATTTGATAGACTATGTTACTGATTAATAATAAATAGATCATGCTTAAAATAGATTTTATTTTTAATTTCATGTCAATTTCATGAGTTTTGATAAGTGGATTTGAATAGTGTGTTAGAGTTTGATGGTTTAAATTGTGCTAATTAATATCAAAATAAACCATACTTATGATAAACACATAAATCAATTCTACTTAATATTTTAATAAGAGATTATAAATGAATTTAGTGTTGATTTATATGAAGGATTGGAAGTAGATTTGCCTCTAAATTGCTCCTTAATCTTATACTTTTATTCACTTTTGCTCTAGTTTATCTTCTACAATTTTTCTTAGTTTAAAACCACTTCAAAACTTTGGGCTAATTTGATTGAGTAACATTGAAATTTAATTCTTTCCCTGTGGTTCGATCCATACTCGCATACTACGATTGTACGTCGTGCGCTTGCGGTTTTATAATGATTATATTTTTTGGTGATTTTCTAACCGATAGAAAATCCATCGTCTAACAAGTTTTAGGCGCCGTTGTCGGGGAGAGTAATTTAATTTTAATTTGCTCTTCGAATTAATTTTGCATTTGCTCTATTTTATTTTGTGCTATCTTTCCATTTCTTAAAAAAATATTAGAAGCATTGGATTTCAGGTTGGTTTTCACATTTCTACATTTCATATTGTTCATGTGCTACAGGCAGTGTGTCTTTCTGCATTTCCTTTGCTACATTTCAAGTTACATTTCATTAACTTTAATATCAACTCCACACCCCACTGCTATCATTAATTTTGGATTTCAAGTTGCATTTCAAGTTACATTTCAAGTAGTTACATTTCATTATTTTTGCATTTGCAACATTTCCTTCAACCTCCAGTCAACCTTTTCTCCAAATTCACCCATCAAACCCCTTGCTCTACAACCAGCAGCCTCCATCATCGACCACACTTCCTGCTCTGCTCCTCCACCAACATTTTTCCAATACAAGAAACTATCTACAAACTCCTTTACAACAATTGACAACCAACCACTATATCACTGTCAATCAACCAACCACTATCTCCACCTCACTGTTGCTCACACTACTCTCTGTTACAAAACTGCCTTCTCTATACAAGCTCACTGAAACAACCCCTCCATCAATAGCATAGCCTAACTTCAACAACTTCAACTCCATCATCGTAACCCTTAACCTCAACTATAGCAGCAATTTCACCTTCCTACTATAAATTCTCCAAGCTCCACCATAATCACATATCACACTTCCTCATTATCACTTCTACTTCCACAACCCAACCCACCATCCTCTACAACCTGACCACTACATCGAAAAAACCTCCTCCTCCCGTCACCTAGCTTTCAACTTGCTACTGGTTACAACTTCAACATCCACACAATCTTCAAACTGCATCAGTAACAACATTGCCAACCATCCTCTTCAACACTGTAATTCCCACTAACATCCACAGTAACCTCCACTGCAATCTCTGACTGCATAAACACAGCCACCTTCAACCACTCTTCTTCTCTTCCTACAACCCCTCTGCATTTCAAACTCCAACCCGCTACTAAATCCGTCTCCTTTCTCACTACTTCACCACTGCCTGCCAAAAACTCCCCACCTGAACAATTCACCAACCTTTAGTCACTCCAAACCACTTCAACTTGACTTGCACATGACTTGCACTTAACTTGCCTTCATCTTCAACTGCTACTTGCCACCTTGCATACTTACTCCCTCCGCCACATAAAACTTCAGAACAACCTAACAACACCACCCTTTACACAGTATCATCATCGACACTACCACATCCACATCCATACAGTACCTCCCTGCCCAGCATCAATAGAACAACCAAACTCCTACACCAACAACATCCATACTCCTACACCACATCCAAACTGCATCACCAACAGACCATCCAAACTCCTACGGTACCTCCCTGCCCTGCATCCAAACTGAAAACTACTTCAACTTGCTCCTCCACCGCCTTCACTTCTTACTCCACAAAGGCAACCATTACCGCCACCATTCGCATCCACCCACGGCCTCATCAGACCTCACTGCAACCCCAATTCCACATCCGCAACCTCTAATTCCAACCCACTGCCCAAAACTCTCCTCTGCCAAATGGCCTCAAACCGCCTCCCTTAATCATGAACTACCTGCCACCGCCACAACATCGACCATCTCCTCCAGACTTGAAACCAACCCGCGAGCCTTCACCATGGATCAATTCCATCGCGACATTAACTAATCATTTTCTCTCTGATTTTGATTTCGTTCTTATTTTATATATATTCGCGTTTTCTTTTGTTCGAAAGAGAATAAAAGTGAACTAGGGTAATAAGGGTTGTCTTTTGGGCTATCCTTGTGGGCTTCTTTTGGGCTGTGTTAAATTTATTTAATTTTTTTTGTTTTTTTGGATAATAGGGATTTCTTTTGCTTTTTTTCTCTTTACAAAAAAAAGAAAAAGAAGAAGAAGAAAATGGAAAAAAAAGCGATACATATATACATATACATATACATATGCATATACATATACATACATACATACATACATACATACATATATATATATATATCTTGTCAAATTTTGCAAGAACTTAGAAGGAGAAGACTTGCTTACTAAAAATTGCTTTGCTTGCTTATAAAAAAAATTGCTAATAATTCTGCATGCTCAGGTATCTTTCTCTTATCACTTGTTTTTATTTTCTTTGCATTGTTGGTTGCTTGCATTTTAAAAATCCAAAAACGAAACCAAAATCAAATTTCATTCATAGTTGCATCGTTAATTCATGTTTATTTTCAGTTTTGCATTCATCTCATCTTGTTTTTATTTTCTAAGGGCAATACCCAAATCTACATAAGGTGGGGTATTTCATCACCGCTTCCTTGGCCCGCAAATTGCATTTCATCGTAGAATTTGACTAATAATAACGGTTAGACGTTGGACTTAAGGGTGTCGCGAGCTCACCTAGGGCTTAATTATATCTTGACAAGTTGTCTTCTTTCGACAATCTAACTTCTTGGTGTCTAGGCTACGGCAGAGCAATAATCATATATAAAAATTACGGTGATTTGTAAATATTATAGTGATTGTTTCTCTAAAGGTACTTAAACCTTCAGTTGTATTGCTACGTGATTCATGGTGCACCGATAACCCCTATCCATTACCTAGCTAAGAACTATTTTTTTGGATTAAGACAAAGTGTGAGTATATAAATTTGGGTTAGGAGCTACTAAGGATAGAAAATTTGTAATTAAGTCCTCGCATTCATTTAGTTGCATTAGTTCATGCATATTTAAAATAGAAAAACAAAATCCAAAAGTAAAAAGTAAAAAAAATTTACATTTTCCTTAACTTAGTTTTTTTCAAAAAAACAAAAATCCAAAAAAAAAAATCTGTTCGAATCTTTTCATTGGAAAAAAAATCAAACAAAAATCCAAAATCCAAAAAAAACAAGCATTTTACTTAATTTAGTATTTTTTAAAAAGACCCAAAAAAAATTCAAAAGAAAAATATTTTCAAAACAAAATCAAATCTTCCTTTGAAAAATAAATTCTTTACGGTAAATATTTGTTAGCGCCAAAATTGGTCACTAACCCCCAAATCCAGATGAAAGCACCAAATACCAGTCACAGCTCAGAGATAGAATGTATGTAGAGAGTAATAATATGAAGAACAGTTAAAACTGAAATGAAAGCAGTAAAGAACAACAGATTTTATAGTGGTTCGGCTAACTCCGGCCTACGTCCACTCCAGAAGTTTACTTTTTATTGCTGTAATAATCGATTACAGTTACAAAATGGCAGAGTTGCCTTAGCCTTCGAAAAGAGAAAGTAAGAGAGCCGAAAGAAGATCCTCCATCTGGAGACCCACATGCTGTATTTATAGGCAAAACCAGGTTGTTGGGCCTCCTGAGTAGTTTGGGCCCATCAAGGTCATAGCCGAACCCTACTTCATTGTGCCGACCGATCCTGAGCGGTTGGTATGCCGAACGAGGGGAGGTGCGAGGTATCGAGATACTGAGGTACCGAGGTATCGAGGTGTCGAGGTGCAATGTCGAGCGAGGTGAGGTATCGAGGTATGGAGGTGCGAGGTACCGAGGTATAGAGGTGCGAGGTACCGAGGTGCGAGGTGCAATGCCGAGCGAGGTGAGGTATGTCGAACAACCCATCCAATGCCGAATGCTCCCTGATGCCGAACGATCCATCCAATGCCGAATGTCTCCAGATGCCGAACGATCCATCCAATGCCGAACGATCCTTAATGCCGAACCTCCATCATGCCGAACCATGCTTGATGCCGAACAGTTTCTAATGCCGAGCGCCCATCATGCCGAACGATCTTTCTATGCCGAACGCTCGCCCAATGTCGAACGACGATCTCTAATGCCGAGCGCTCGTCCAATGCCGAACGATCCTTCTATGCCAAACGTTCATCTAATGCCGAACGATCCCTCTAATGCCGAGCGCTCGTCCAATGCCGAACCATCCCAATGCCGAACCATCCCAATGCCGAACGATATCTGTCAAACTGCCTAGGCCGAGCCATGTAATTTCTCCACTCCTTTTCCCAACGACATATCAAAATGAACTTCATCATTTTAAACCGAATCCATCATACTTTAGTCTCGATAGTTGTGAAGTTGTTTAAGTTAAACCCGTCTGTCCGCGGCCTTGCCAAAAGGCGGGTTAACACTTGCCCCCCAAAACATGCCTTGCTGTGAAAGGTGTGTTTTGAATAGCCTCAAGTCCAATATCCTAAGTATGTATGTTATCCACATCCATACTTTCCGATTCATAATCCAATCCATTACCAAGCCATCTTATCCGAGTGCCACAGCCATATCCTGATCCATTTCCGCGACTGTTCCGAGTCGATGTCAGATTCTTATCCAGTAACCAAGTCCTTATCCAATTCCACATCCATCTGAACCCGACTACCGAGTTCCAATCCATCCATATCTAATAACCTATAACCATATCCATGACCTCTCCGGGTTGATATCCAAATTCGGGACCGCTCCGGGTCCTTGTCCGAATCCTTAGCTATTCATAGCCAATATCTAAATCCGTAACCTCTTCGGGTTCTTGCCAAGCGCAATCCACACTCGACGACCTATGTTAAGTAATTCCATGGTGTTCATGGTTCAGTGTCCCTGAACGTCGAATAATGCCGTGGCTTAAGTCCTAAGCCGAATCCTGGTCACTTCGGACCCTTGCCGAGCATAGTCCATACTCGACGAACTAAAATAGTAACCGATAATATATGGCCTAAGTCCTAGGCCGAATCCTGGTCTCTCCGGACCCTTGCCGAGCATAGTCCATACTCGATGACCTTTTAGCCAAAATCTAGAGAAAATCCAATCAAAATCCAATCCGAAATCCAAATCCAAACATAGAACCAGAAATCCATATCAAAAAACAAACATCCAAACCAGAATCCGAACCAGAAAACGAGCAAAATAGGGAGTTCAAACCAAACTCCAAAACCAAACCAGAAAAAGCAAATGTCCATGTCAAAGGAAAAAACAGATTTCACAAACCAAGGCATCTCGGTAAGTCATCATCTCAGAGCATGCCTGAGGGTTATCTCCGACCCCGTACATGAGTAAATGATTTAACCGTTTGCCCGGAGTTTGTTACTTATTCCAAACCATCAAGATTAGTTGATGACCAATCGGCCACCATTCCTGGGCCTCATGCCCTCGTCGTTCAAGGTAGGCGGTGGCTGCTCCTGTTCCACCGCCGCATTCCGAGTTCCGACATACTGTCGCAATTGACCATTCCTTATATGCTCCTCGATTATATCCTTTAGATGTCGGCAGCTGTTAGTATCATGCCCGTCTAGATCATGAAAGAGACAATGCCTTCCTGATTCCCTTTCACGTTCTATGGGTTCCCTCCTTGCTGGCCTTCGATAGGGAAGGCGATCTCGAGTATCTAAGAAAATTCGCTCCAACGTTGCGTTCAATCCTGTGTAAGTGGAGAACTTTGGTTCTCCCCAGCGCTTACTTTTCCCTTTATCCTTGCCCCCACCTGAGCTTTCGCCGAGTAGTCCTCCATCTTTAGTCATGTTTACTTCCTTTGACCTCATGTCCAAACATGCATCCTCTTGTCGAAGAAATCTTTCAGCTTCATGAAAGAATTCCCCAAGATCCAACGGTGGGTCCCGTACCAATGATACTTTGAAATCTGAATTATCTCTGACTCCTGATACCGCAGCCATCAGAACCATTGATGGATTTGGCCGATCCACCGAAGCAACTGCTGCATTAAATCGAGTTAAGAATGTCCTGAGCGATTCATCTTCCCCCTGTTTGACTGATGTTAGCGTCATCACGTTCTTTGTCCTTTTTATGTGAACTCGAAACTGACTTAAGAACTTGTCCACCAGTTCTGTCCATGTTCCAATGGATCCATCCTCCAGCTGTCTGAACCACATAGCAGCAATTTCAGTCAAGTACAGGGGGAAACATCGGGCCATAACCTCCTCCGTTGCCCCCAGCACTTCCATATGCCTAGTGTACCTCATCAAGTGGTCGGTGGGATCCGTCTTCCCGTTGTATACTTCCAGAGTGGGTAGTTTGAAATCGGGCGGATTCCTAGCTGTCCTGATGTTCCGGGTAAACGGACTTTTGTTAACTCCCTCTGAATCCCTGTTTGTCAGACCTCCGCGAATAGTCCGTCTGATAATGTCAGCCAATCCAGTGTTTCCAACCAATCCAGACTGCCCCCAAGTCCCCGAGGAAATTCTGGCACATATTCTTCATCACGTACTCCTGTATTCCTATCGACGCCAGGCCGCGTAGCGTCATCCGGTATCCCTCCATGAACTGGTCCAGCATTACATGATGGTGTGCCCCCGAGTCTAGGTCCATCTCGATTGTTAGCTGTTTGTTGATTGGGAGCTGCCTCCTGCTGAATCACTTCATCTGTCCGCTGGTTGAGTTCCTCTGGTCCAGTTCCACGAACTTGAGCTTCTGCAGTTCCTGGTTGTCCAAATTGCCTAAGAAGAGCTTGCATCATCTCCTCTTGACGTTTCATCATCTGCTCCTGCATAGAATTCATCATCGCTTGCATCTCATCTTGAGTTATGTAGATGGATGCATGATCCTCTCCAGCTCCAGAAGAGGCCGCTTGACTTTCTTCCTGATTGCTTCTTCCTGCTGCTTGCTTCCTTGTTGGTGGTCTAGCCATTGCTTTCTAGGGTCCAAGTTCCTAACTTCAAAATTCCTTAGTGTTTCAATTCTCAGTGAAAGCACCAAAGTGTTAGCGCCAAAATTGGTCACTAACCCCCAAATCCATATGAAAGCACCAAATACCAGTCACAGCTCAGAGATAGAATGTATGTAGAGAGTAATAATATGAAGAACAGTTAAAACTGAAATGAAAGCAGTAAAGAACAACAGATTTTATAGCGGTTCGGCTAACTCCGGCCTACGTCCACTCCAGAAGTTTACTTTTTATTACTGTAATAATCGATTACAGTTACAAAATGGCAGAGTTGCCTTAGCCTTCGAAAAGAGAAAGTAAGAGAGCCGAAAGAAGATCCCCCATCTGGAGACCCACATGTTGTATTTATAGGCAAAACCAGGTTGTTGGGCCTCCTGAGTAGTTTGGGCCCATCAAGGTCATAGCCGAACCCTACTTCATTGTGCCGACCGATCCTGAGCGGTTGGTATGCCGAACGAGGGGAGGTGCGAGGTATCGAGGTGTCGAGGTGCAATGTCGAGCGAGGTGAGGTATCGAGGTATAGAGGTGCGAGGTACCGAGGTGCGAGGTGCAATGCCGAGCGAGGTGAGGTATGTCGAACAACCCATCCAATGCCGAACGCTCCCTGATGCCGAACGATCCATCCAATGCCGAATGTCTCCAGATGCCGAACGATCCATCCAATGCCGAACGATCCTTAAGGCCGAACCTCCATCATGCCGAACCATGCTTGATGCCGAACAGTTTCTAATGTCGAGCGCCCATCATGCCGAACGATCTTTCTATGCTGAACGCTCACCCAATGTCGAACGACGATCTCTAATGCCGAGCGCTCGTCCAATGCCGAACGATCCTTCTATGCCAAACGTTCATCTAATGCCGAACGATCCCTCTAATGCCGAGCGCTCGTCCAATGCCGGACCATCCCAATGCCGAACGACATCTGTCAAACTGCCTAGGCCAAGCCATGTAATTTCTCCACTCCTTTTCCCAACGACATATCAAAATGAACTTCATCATTTTAAACCGAATCCATCATACTTTAGTCTCGATAGTTGTGAAGTTGTTTAAGTTAAACCCGTCTGTCCGCGGCCTTGCCAAAAGGCGGGTTAACAATATTTTTCCTTAAAAAAATTATATAAAAAAAACAATCCTTTGCTTCATTTCATTTTCTAAATCTTGTTTCATTCTCTTAAACTTGATTCTCACTTCTTTCTTTCCTTGATCTTTTCACTTGTGCATGAGTACTTGGACTCATAACACAACAACGAATCGTTTAACTCGAATGAACAATCCACCAACGATGGCGAATGAAAACGCTCCTCGAACTTTCATGGATAGAATCTTTACCGATAGAGTTTCTATTCCTTCTTGTATCACATTACCCACTCCAACTGGTAATCACATCGAAATTCATTCCAATCATATTGCCACGCTCCTAAAATTTGGCAATTTTGAACACAATGATCCATACATCTTCTTAACAAAATTTGAACAAGTTTATGCAATGACTAAACTCCAACAATTATGTGATGACAAAATCAAACTTCGATTAATTCCATTCGCTCTTACCGATTACGCTAAAAAATGGTTGTATAGCTCACCGTCGAACTCAATCAAAACTTGGGAAGAATTTGTTAAAGTTTTCTTAAAAAGGTTCCACCCCTTGGAAAAAACAACTAAAATCCAAAACGAAATTGTGAATTTTCATCAATTCATGGGTGAACCATTCAAAAAATATTTTGAAAGATTTAAAGAGCTTTTGGTAAAATGTCCACACCATAATTTCAAAAAATGGACTCTTTTCCAAATCTTATATGATGGACTTGAAAATAGCTCACGAACCATGCTTTAATCGATGTGCCAAGGAAATTTTTTCACCCAACATCATGATGATGCTTGGAAATTCCTTAAAAACCTAGCCGAATAGTCATCCCAATGGGAACGTTCTAACAAAAAATCAATTTATTCACGATCGAGCGCACACTCGATAGGACCCTCGTTGGCTTTGGTAGCGAAAATTGATGCAAAGGTCAATAATTTCGACAACGTTTTCTCATCCAACCAAATGAACCAAGCTTCCCAACCAATGTGCTATAAATGCAATAATCCAAGTCACATAGCCGATCAATGTCCTAACTCGATAGAACAACTCAATCTTTTAACAAGGTTAAGAATGACCTGTTTTCTCCAACGTACAATCCAGGTTGGAGAATTCATCCTAACTTTGCATGGAACCAAAATATTCTAACACGAATTTGGTTCGTCCCAATTTTCAAGCATTTCTGAACAATGCTTTGAATCCTCCCTTTCAGCCCAATCGCTTTCAACAAAATTTTGCGGGTCTGTCTCAAAATCAACCACAATAACCTTTTGCTCCCCAAGACGATAAATGATTGACTTATGTAACGACCCTAATTTTGATTAGTATTATTTAGGACATTTAATTGGTTAAATTAAATTAAATAATGTAAATGGTTAAGGAATTGAGATTTGTGTATTTAGTGGGTAGCCGTGCCTAATAACTAATGAACTAAGGGAAAATAAAATGAAATAGATAAAGGAAGTA
Organism: Allium fistulosum; assembly: GCA_030737815.1. Classification (NCBI taxonomy): domain Eukaryota; kingdom Viridiplantae; phylum Streptophyta; class Magnoliopsida; order Asparagales; family Amaryllidaceae; genus Allium; species Allium fistulosum. The sequence goes on from CM060904.1 coordinate 1,139,645,889, forward strand.
GATTAGGGCAAAATAGGAATAAGTTATAATCTTATACTGGAAGCCCTCATGCACTTTCATTTTACACATTCATAAACAAAACCAAAATATAAGAGAGGCCGGCCACCACTAGAGGGAATCTAATGGGGGATAAGCAAGTATCTAAAGAAGGAAGCTTAATAAAATTCATTCAAGAAGCAAATCTCAAACTCCTTAATCAGAAGCTAAAGGTTAATAATAGGTTACATATCATTTTATCATTTTCGGTTTTAGATGAGATCCGAATTTTTTTTGCAAATGATTTGCCATGTTTTGATTGTTTAAAAGGATATATATGCTTATTGATGATTTATGTTATTTTATATAGATTTTATGTTAAGGTTTAACTTGAAAAAACTATTAAATGATATCCAAATGCCTTGCGATTTTGATATAAGTTCAGAAATATTATTTTAGGGTTGGGTTTCAAGTTTCATAATTTTCTGAATTAATGTAGATTTATTATGAATTTTCTAGTGAAGAAAATGGTTAATTGGGTTTAAAATTAATTACAACTATTTTATATTAGCTTTGGGTCAGAAATTTATATATGTTAGAAAATATATTAAAAGTGATTTATGGGAATTTTTGTAGAATTTTCCTAAGTGTTTTAATAAGTATATAAAATTATTTAAGTTATGGGACTTAAATGTTTATATGTTTATAAAAGGAGAAGGGGCAATTTGTAAATATTTTAAATTGTTAATCTCTGAAATTTGGCAGTACATTTAGAAAAGATTTTGGAAAAGAAATTGGCAACTAATTATATGATGACAAATAAGAAGGTTAGTTGAAACGAAATTTTTTTTGAAAGTCAAAAATCAGTTTTTATAAGGGTTTGCTATTTCACCACTTTCGGCAGCTACCTTTCGACTTCATACTTCCACCTCCACCTTAGTCGAAACCAATACACACGGTATCAAAGACTTGGTACATAGTGGATTGGGGATATGCGAAAGGTATAGAGTCGAAACAGGGCTTTCAAAGGGGGTCGAGACCTTGTTTTGCTTTCAAAAGGAAATGCCGCTTGCTTTGCTTTCGAAAAGAATGCTTTCGAATGAGATAGTTTTCGACTTGGTCAAGTGTTTTAAAAAAGGAAAAGACCTTTTGAAAGAGGTTGCCGCCTTTGTTTTAAGAAGATGCTTTCGAAGGGGTTGAAACCCCTATTGCCGCATTCTACCATTCGAAGTAACGCTTTCGAAAGGGTTCTTTCGCTTTAAACCCTAAGCCGCTTTTCCAATGCTTTCGAAAGAGTTGGTGTCGAAACCTTCCACTTTCTTTTACTTAGGAAATTTGCTTTCGAAAGAGTGCTTTCGACTTTGTTTACTTAAGATGTTTTGTTCTATTGAAAGAAAAATCCCATAGGTTTCGAATAAAATGGTTTTAAATGGTTAAGAAATTATGTTACATAAGCTTTTACTTGAACCCAATGCTTTCGAAAGGTTTATTTTGAGTAAAGAACTTTAATGCTTTCGAAAGGTTTAAACGAAGGTTTCGAAGGGGAGGTTCCCCAATGGTTTCGAAAGGTACTTAAAGTATTTTAAATGAATGGTTTCCAATTGCTTTCGAAAGGCAAGGTTAAAGATTTTAAAAAGAGGATGTCTAAGGCTTATAAAGGTTTCAATGGATACCTTCAATGATTTCGAAAGGTTATTATAAAGGTTTCGAAAGGTATGTTTTGGCCTTTCGGCCTAGTGTTTCAAGGTATAGTAGTTAATATGTTTCGAAAGGGGCACTTTCAATTGTTTCGAAAGGGTTGTTTAAAGTTTTTAAACAAAGGATTCGAATGGTTTACCTTGGCTTTATGGCCTAAGAGTTTTTAAGTTCAAAAGGGTTTTAACTTACTTTGGAGGGATAGATAACCCTCAATATATTTCATCAACATTGTTTTGTGTAAAGTATATATAACATAGCAAATAGCTTTGAGTAAAGCAAAGAGTATATTTTCCTTGTTTTAGTATGATTTAAAAGGGTTAAATCATTTTGAAAGAAAGGTTTTCAAGGAAAATTGATGGGTAGTTGACCCTAAGTAAAATGACTCAAACATTAGAATACCATATGGGACCGGTATAGGGTCATGCCCTATACTTTAGCTAGTAGCCCTTAGCTAATATAAGTCCAAAATTCGAGTGTGTAGGGCTTTGTCACAGGTATGGCTAAAATGATGTTAGACACAGAAAAGAATATACAGAGAAAAGATAGGTTATTGGTGAGCTCGCAAAACCATTAGGATCAGTTGACCCTGGGAGAAGTAAGTTAGGGATAGACCGTCCAGAAGAGTGTCTAATAGAAGTTAGATTATTTTTTTATTTTGTCTAGTAGGCCCGAGTTAGCCAAAGGTTAGTAGTTAGCCAAACAAAACTATAGTGTTCAGACATGATATTGCTATTATTACTTTAACCAGTTTGGTTGCATGATTTTGATTTGCAAAAGATATGTTTTAAAAAAGGATATTAGTGAGGGGAAACCCATTCTGGTAAGCAGCGTGGTCTCACTTAATATCAGTAAACCGAGATGTATAGTATTATTTACACCAGGCTTTATGTCTGACTCAAAGTTTATGTTTTTCCTTTAAACTCTCAGGTGCTCAAAATATGATTTGAGTCAGTTGAGAGTTGAGGATTTACAGGTTTTAGTAGGTGGACGAATAAAGCTTCCGAAGACGTTCAGGAGGCATGGATAGCTATTTAGAGCTGTTATTTTTATTTCTATTTCTGTTGTGATGTATTAACACAGTTTTGTCTATTTAGTACTTTGATCACCCAAGGGGGCATCTTCATATGTCGCTCTTGGCGTATTTTATAATAATTATATTTGATCAAAACCTGGGATACGTTTTGGGATTGTGTAATGGAATATGAAACAGATTTTGAAATATAATCGGTAAAGTATGCTGTTTTTGGAATCTGTGATTTTGTTTCATATTCATGTGCTTCTGATATTATGGATACCATTAACATTACCATATTTTGTCACCAGAAGTTAATACTATAAATGACTACAGCATTTGTAGCGCTTAGCTTCGGGCCTCAAGATAGGGGATGTTACAACTTCCCTTAAGAAATGTCTTGAAACTTTGGCTAAAGCAACCACTCAAAACCTCCAATCAAATTGCAATTTGCAAAATTTGTTAACCTCGTACATGCAAAGTATGAGCCAATCAATTACTAAACTTGAAATGCAAATAAGTCAATTAGCAATGTCTGTGAGTGAACATGAATGAGGCATATTTCCAAGTCAGCCAGTTCCTAATCTTAGAAATCAAAACACAAATTCGAGTCAAGCCCATGTTGTTCAAGACAGCAATGTGAACCAAATGAATGCTACCATGACTTTACGTTCAGTAAACAAATCGATAACCAAGTTGTTAATCCAAACAATTTACTGAAAGCTCCTCTAAACACTTCGAAACCGACAAGCAATTCAGAACAAAACATTAAGCCAAACATTGAATTAAATGCCAATCCAAATTCTTCTTCTACTCAAGTAGACCGACCTACTGAGTATCGAATACCATTTCCACATCTCCTTTGACCCAAGAAACATTCTGATCAAATGTAAAAGATGTTGGAAATTTTCAAACTAGTGAAAGTGAACATTCCTCTTCTTGGTATCGTTCAACAAGTCCCAACTTATGCTAAGTTTCTCAAGGACTTATGTACTCAAAAATGAAACACTCATGTACCCAAGAAAGTTTTCTTAGCTGTAGGACTTAGCGAAGTCTTGTCCCAATCAATTCCCGTCAAATAAAAAGATCCTGGATGTCCGACGATATCATGCACGATAGGAGACAAGACGATTAATAAGTGCTTACTAGACTTGGGTGCGAGTGTCAATTTGATTCCTTATTCAGTTTACCGGCAACTTGGCTCGGGTGAACTTAAACCGAAAAAAGTAACTCTTTAATTTGTCGATCGTTCGACAAAGAAACCCATGGGAGAAATCAAAGTCGTACTCATCAAAATAGGTCAATTCATATTCCCCGTCGATTTCATCGTCCTTGAGACAACCTATAAATAATCTGATGAGTCAAATTCCATTGATTTTAGGCCGACCTTTCTTGGCTACTTCAAATGGCCTAATCAATTGTCGAAATGGTTCGATGAAAATTTCTTTTGGAAACATGACTTTGGATCCTAACATCTTCAATCTTGAAAATCAATCGAACGATCCACGTGATCAAACGTTGGAAGTTAGCTCCATTCAAGAAAATTTTAACAATCAAACGGTTGACTTAACGAGGAATGCGAGGCCGAATACAAGCAACTGTTTTGAGACGAGCCTAACGAGATTGAAAACGCGCTTCCGTTTGAACCCCTCACTGTTTAGTCAGAAACAACCGAATTCTTTGCAACCTCCTAGATTGGAACTCAAACCTCTTCCTGATCACCTTATGTACGCATACCTAGGTGACAACAAAACATTTCCTATCATAATATCTTCAACTCTCTCTCTTGATCAAGAAGCTTCCCTTCTTTCAGTTCTGTTAAAAAATAAAGAGACAATTGGATGGTCGATTACTGATATAAAGGGAATTAAACCTGCTCTTATTCAACATCGTATCCACTTAGTTGACGAAGCCAAGCCTATTTGTGACGCACAACAATCTTAGCCCAAAAATGAAGGGTGCGGTTCGAGACGAAATTCTTAAACTCCTCGATAACGGAATCATATATCCCATCTCTGATAGTTCGTGGGTTAGCCCAATTCATGTAGTGCCTAAAAATTATGAACTTACCGTTATCATGAACGACACTAACGAACTCATTCCAACTCGTACTCAAACGGGTTGGCATTTTTCATTGATTATCGAAAATTGAATGCTGCAAGGCGGAAGGATCACTTTCCTCTTCCTTTCATCGACCAAATGCTTGAACGATTTGCCGACCACGAATTCTATTGCTTTCTTAATGGTTATTCCAGTAATAACCAAATTCAAATCACTCCTGAAGATCAAGAGAAAACGACTTTCACGTGTCCCTTTGGCACCTTTGCATATTGACGTATGCCTTTTGGCCTTTGCAATGCTCCTGCTACTTTCCAAAGATGCCTGGTCAGCATCTTTTTCGACATGATCGAACGCTATTTAGAAGTACATATGGACGATTTTTTCCATCTTTGGAAATTCTTTTTCTGAGTGCTTACACCATCTTGATTGGTTCTTAATCGATGCAAGGACACTTAACGTTAAATTGGGAAAAATGTCATTTCATGGTCAAACATGGCATTGTTCTTGGGCACGTCATCTCAAACAAAGGCATTAAGGTGGATAAAGCAAAAGTTGCGAATCTATCCATTCCCAAATCTGTCAAGAACATTCGTTCATTTCTTGGACACGCTAGTTTTTATTGACGCTTTGTGAAAGACTTTAGAAAAATCGCTCGACCTCTGACGACTCTTCTTGGAAAAGAAGTTCCATTTGACTTTAATTCTGATTGTGTTACTGCTTTCAAACGTCTCAAAAATGAATTCATTTCCGCTCCCATCATTTGCACTTCCGATTGGGAACTTCCTTTCGAAATAATGTGTGGTGCCTCTAACTTTGCAGTTGGTGCTATCTTAAGACAACGCGTCAACAAAATTCTTCATGTTATCTACTACGCTAGTATGACTCTAAATGATGCTCAACTCAATTACATGACCATAGAAAAAGAGCTTCTAGCGGTAGTCTTTGCGTTAGAACATTTCCGACCTTATTTGATTAGCTCACACATTACTGTTTACACTGACCACTCCGCTCTTAGGTACCTTTTTGCTAAAAGGAACGCTAAGTCTCGCTTGATCCGTTGAATCCTTTTACTCCAAGAATTTGACCTTACGATCAAAGACAAAAAATGATCAGACAATGTCATTGCTGATCATCTGTTGCATCTTCCAAATGCACTACCTTCTTTACCGATCAATGAGAACTTTCCTGATGAACAACTCCTTTCTATTTCCGTCGATCCATGGTATGTCGACATAGTGAACTATTCAGTCACTTAGGAAACTCCTTCGTTTTGGTTGAAACAAGATAAATATAAATTTCTTTCCCAAGTCAAGTACTTCTATTGGTGTTATCCCACCTTTTGGCAAGGCCGTGACACCAAGGAATTGACTAGTAACCAATGACGGCCCGTCCTAGAGATCAGTTATACACAGGCTCACTATGGATATCGATGAATTTTGTCCGAGTCCGGATCGAGCTAAAATTGATATGACATGACAACCTAAGCTATGAGAGTCAACGTTCCAAATCTCAAGTCAATCCTAGTTTGTATGCTCAAGTTGTGAACGATACAAAATTGGTTAAAAACAGCCTTCTTCGACTCGCTCCAGTTCGAATCCATTGGAAGTGCACACTTCGACTCGCTTCACTTCGAGCCATACTTCGACTCGCTCCGTTCGCAACCATCAGAAGCCAACTTTGAAGCACTCAGATTCGACTCGCTTCACAACCATCGAAAGCCAACTGCGAATCACTCAGATTCGACTCGCTTCACAACCACCAGAAGTGACTATTTCGACTCGCTCCGCTTCACCTCCATCAGATGCCTTCTTCGACTCACTCCGCTCGAACCACTGTTCGACTCCATCGAGTTTGACTCCGTTGGCAAAGCCACTGTTCGAATCCCTCAGGACGTTGCACTTCGACTCGATCAATCAATACACACTTCGACTCGCTCAAAACAGCATCAAAGACAGTGTGATCCAGAGACTCAAGCGCTATGTCACCGAGTCGAAGGAAGCGAGTCGACCGAAATAGCCAACCGAGAATCTCATTTCGTATCGATCATATCTCCTAATCTACAAGTCCAAATGCTATGAAATTTTCATAGAAAACTACGTGCATGCTAAAGAATGTCCACGCCAAATTTCGACTCCATTGGATGAAATCTTGATCGATACGAAATCTGTTCGTATCGATCACGGATCGGACCGAAACTTCACGGGCTTGGGCGCGCGGGCCTGGTTACGTGCCAGAGAGGCTCTCCCGAGATCTAAGCAAAATATCAGCCTCCTACACCTATAAATAGACCCCAAAGCCAACAGAAAAGGGGTTCTTCTTCCTCTTTGAGATCTCCAACGCCCAGACTCCGCCGGATCTAGATCTAAACTCCATTGCTGCTACCAACGAATTTCACTGCTGCAAATCATTGTTATTCGCTATAATTTGCTGAAATCAATTGTAAACATCAAAGAAAGATCAATAAAGCAAACTACTTCATAGTGGACGTAGGCAATACGCCGAACCACTCTAAATTCTTGTGTCTTCTTGCATGTTAATTATTCTCATATCTGAGATTTGGAGTTTTTGTTAGATAATTCCTCTTTTTCCATTTAATTTCTTCACTTTATCTCTTCAAAAACTTCCGAAGAGTGTTGTGCCCAATTTTGGGACAAACACATTGGTGCTTTCACTGAGAAAACCCAATTTTTCTCCTGCTCTTTGGATCTCCTATCTATATCGGATTGCATAAATCCAAAAAGAAGATCCAGATCTAGAACTTTGAAGCCCTTCCATTCTATTCAGATTTACATCAGATCTAGGAAAGTACTTTCATCATTTCACCATGGTAAGTACACGGACTACCTCTACAGCCGCTGATCAAGGAGGACGGGGCCGACAGCATCCCATGCAATTGCCACCATCAAACCAAGATACTGCCGGACCTTCAGATCCAACAGGCCCGGTTACCAGACAAGAATTCCAGATGTTGCTCCAAGAACTGACCCAGAGTCAGCAACAGCTAACTAAACAACTGCGTGCCAACACGGAGTTGTCCAACCAGCTAAATTGCCAAAGGCAAAGAATCCAGAAGAGACCAAGGTTCTTACTCTTCCACGGAGAGTTCAGCCTCATCTGATGGTCATCACCGATCCACACGCCCACGACTGGATGTAAGTTACACCCTGGCCACAGGGCACCAACCTGCTTCGAATCTTGGACAACCTAGAACTGGGCCATCTACTAGTCACCATACAGGGCCCACATCTCGAGGAGTGCTGCTCCTTATCGCGTCACAGGCAACATTGCTACTACCACTACTACTGAACAAGGAATTGATGCTAGAAACCAAGCTGATCCTTAACGTAACCAACGTGAGCAGACTCCTGAGCCTTATGTCCCTGAGGATGTTGAACCAAGGAGGCGAGGCACGGACCGTCGACTGCGTCCGATCCAGACTCGCGCTGTGGAACCCGACCACACCTTGGCTCAGCATACTCCCAGTATCCGTATGCCGGATATACCAACAATGATCCGCCAAATGATTCATGAAAGTCCGGGTCTCTCTAATGACGACTGGGGAATCTCCCGGAGTCATGCCCCTTTCACCGATGACATATTGTATGCTGATCCACCTCGGCGCTTCAGGATGCCAACTTTGCCAGTTTATGAAGGAAGTTCTGATCCCAATCAACACATCCTGAAGTATGAATGGCTAATGAATGCTGCAAGAGCTGATGATGCAGTAAAGTGCCGTAGTTTCCCTATTTCCCTAGGGGGCATTGCTACCATGTGGTTTACTCGTTTGCCACCACGATCCATCTCTAGCTTTGACCAGATGGCCACCAAGTTTGTTGAAAAATTCCGTATGCACGTGGCGAGGCCTAAAGACGTTAACACTCTGTCTAGTGTTACACAAGCTCCCGGAGAAACACTTAGACGTTACTTGGAGTGATTCCATGCTGCGTGCGTAGAAATAAGCAATCCTAATGATAACTCTATCCTGATGGCATTGACCAAGGGAATTGATCCTGATTCCGAGTTTGGAAATTGGTTAGCTGGGAAGCCACCTGCGTCATTGGACCGTTTCTATTCCAAGGCAGCCCAATTCTTGAGAAGGGAGGATGCAAAACAGTCTAGGAAGCAGGATGACGCAGGGCCCAACATCGAAGGAATCCAGAGTAACATTGCTGTTAAACAGTCCGGAGAGAGTACTGGAAAAGCTCAGTTGAACGTACAAAATAGACAGAATCAGCAGAGGGATAACGGAAATCAAAGCAAAAAACGCGATCAGAATCGTGGCTCACGGCGTAGAGCTTCCATGTACGATAATTACACTCATTGAACACGTCATTGGAAAATGTGTATTTGCAGACCTGCAATACCATGCAATACAAGAAACCTGCCCCGAAACCACCAACTGAAAGACAAATCCAAACAGGAAAATTCTGTAGATTCCGTGAGAGTTATGGCCATAGCACCAATAAGTGTCGTCACTTACAAGACCTTATTGAAAAACTGATACGTGAACGGAAGTTGGATTAGTATGTGCGGACACTGTAGTCTGGTGGTGCGGGCCCATCAAATCAGAATCGTGCGCCAGATCGGGAAAGACAGGAGGAACCCGCTCGTACAGGCGGGAGGTTGGTCATCAATACGATAAGTGGTGGTCCTTGTCATCCCACCTTTTGGTCAAAGATGGAATATCAACAAAATTGGCAAGGAATGATGGATATCAGGATTGGAGTTCGATTGGAAATAAGGCTGCAATCGATGTCGTCAAAATTTGGCCAAGCTCCGACCAGGACGGAATCGATTGGAGATGATGATGAGGGCTAGGAGAGGCTATGTTTCAAGTTTCAGATCAATCAGAGGTCGTACGCACAAGATATGGATGAGTTAAGGTGCATAAGGCATTGTTCGAATCGATGCATTTCGCATCGATCAACAGATGGTGGTTCGAAGCGATACATTTCGTATCGATCGTCGAGCAAGGTTTCGAATCGATGATGTTTGTGTCGATCAGGATGGAGGCAAGTGGCACATTTCAAATCCATGTTCTCATATCGATCGCGGTTAATTCGTGTCCATCCTCTCTACAGCCTTCCTTCGTATCCAAGTGGTTCATGGTCGTTCGAATCGATTGCATTCGCAAACGATCATGGGATGAATGCTATTCGTATCCATACGTATACGGCCCTTGTTCGTATCCGCCTCAAAATAAACCACTTCGTATCGATCGTGTTGCAGCGATCGATACGGAAGACATCTCACCAAGGCGAACATGGGCTGGGTCAAATGGGTGCAAATGGAAGGTTACCGTTGGATGCGAAAGAAGGGGAGAAGCCTTGGTCAACACGGCGAATAAGGTGGATCTCCCCCAATTTATCGCTCCATGTCACGAGCAGGCACGTGTTTTTTATCGATACGAGGTGGATGGATATGAAACCATGGACACGAACTCGGCAGCCTCCAAAGAACACTAGATTGCATCGATCATATACCACAAACTGTTGATCCAAATGCAATGAAATTTTCATAGCAGCTTGCATACAAGGTAAAGAACAATCCTGCAAAGTTTCAGCTCGATTGGATTATTTCTTGATGAATATGAAATTGCTTCGTATCGATCGCAGATCGAGTCGAAACTTGGTGGGGTCGGTCGCGTGGGCCCCCTCACGTGCCAGAAGAAGTCTCCTGAAGTTTGAGTGCGATCTCAGCCTCCTACGCCTATAAATAGCCCCCTTAAGCCTATAGAAAGGGGATCTTTGGACCATCCAAAGTCCTGACCCTGCCGGATTCAATTCTACGCTTTAATACAATCATTTTACTCAAAATGCTTCATTGTAACTGATGTGATCACTTGTAACCAGCAAGGATAATCAATAAAAGATAAAACTTTGGAGTGGACGTAGGCCAGAGATAGCCGAACCACTATAAATCTTGTGTCTCTGTTCATTATTTCTGAATTGTTGTTCGCTGTGTAATTAGATCTATGACTAATACTGCTGATTTATATTCACTATTTGTTGCTTTCACGATACTTCGGGTTTGTGACCATTTTTGGCGCAAACACTTTGGTGCTTTCACCGAGAAGGGCTAGCACCCGCTACATCAGATTGAAGTTCTAATTTGAAAGGTTTGAAAGATTCAGATTTTGAGAAAATGACTAGGCAAAACAGTAGAAGGCAGAGGGCCGAGAGAAGCCAACAAGAAGGAAGTCAAGAAGCGTCTTTCGGAGATGGAGAAGGACAAGCTTCGATTTACATCACCAGAGACGAAATGGAAGCTATTGCAAATTCATTGCAAGAGAGGTTGCTGAAAAGTCAACAGGATATGATGCAAACTTTCTTCGAACAGATGAGAGCTGTAGGGATGCAGAACTTAGGACCACCCACAGCGGCTATTAATGTGGAACAAGGAGCTAGGGTCATGGAACCTAATGGAGGACATAATACAGAACTGGAAGGCAATCAACAAGGGCTTGGGGGCAGGCCCGTAGGATCCAACATAGGAGGACCTCTAGAAGGAGTTCAATAGGCTAGAGCCAACGTTGCTGCTAATGAGCCACATGAAGAATATGTGCCGGAGTTCCCTCGGGAGCATGGAGGACAACCCCTGACAGACAACGCTGGATTAGTGGAAATCATTAGGAATACTATGCGTGGAGGTTTGACCAATAGAGATTTGGAAGGAGTGAACAGGAGTCCGTTCGCTCGGGAAATCAGCATAGCTCAGAATCCACCTAAGTTCAAGTTACATAGCGTGGAAGTATATAATGGCAAGGTGACCCGACTGATCACTTGATGAGATACACTAGACACATGGAAGTGCTGGAGGCATCGGAGGAAGTGATGGCCAGATGTTTCCCATTGTATTTGATAGATCTAGCTGCAATGTGGTTTAGGCAGCTGGAATAAGGATCTATCAGGACTTGGAGGGAATTGGTGGATAGGTCTTTGGGACAGTTTCGGGTTCATATCAAAAGACCTAAGAACGTGATGACGTTAACATTGGTAAAGCAAAGGATGGATGAATCGCTTAGAGCATTTCTAACTCGATTCAATGCCGCAGTTGCTTCGGTGGATCGGCCAGATCCATCGATGGTTTTAATGGCGGCGGTTCAGGAGTCAGGGAGGATTCGGATTTCAAGGTATCTTTAATACGAGACCCACCACTCGATCTCGGAGAATTCTTTCATGAGGCTGAGAGGTTCCTCCGGCAAGAGGATGCATGTGCAGATTTAAAGTTAAAGGAGGTGAATGCGACTGAGGGTGGAGGACCATCCAACGGAAGCTCGGATAAAGATGAAGGAAAAAGGAGGCTGAACGACGATTCAGGAAAAGCCAGAAAGCGATGGAAGGATCCAAAGTTTTCCACATACACAGGATTAAACGAGACACTGGAGCAGATATACAGGGAAACCCGGAATCGCCTTCCTTACCGGAGGCCGGCTAGGAGAGAACCATCCGAGCGGGAGAGGGCATCAGGAAGGCATTGCCTCTTCCACGATTTGGACGAGCATGATACCAACAGCTGCAGGCACTTACAGGATATAGTTGAGGAGCATGTGAGGAATGGACAATTGTGGCAGTACGTTGTAGCTCGGAATGCAGCGGCGGAGCAGGAGCAACCACCGCCTACCTCAAGCCATGAGTATGTGAGGCCCAGGAATGATGGTCGATTGGTTATCAATTGACCAGGGTAATATAAAATAAGTAACAAACCATTGGCAAGCACCCAAGTCATTTACACATGTATGGGGACGGAGATAGCCCCTAGGCATGCTCTGAATGATGATAAACCGCGACGCCATGGTTTGCGAAATCTGTCTTTTGTTTTTGGATTGGACACTCGTTTTTCTGGTTTGGTTTTGGAGTTTGGTTTGAACTCCTGGTTTTGTTTGCTTTTTGGTTTGGATTTTCGTTTGGATGATTGGTTTCTGTTCTGGATGCTGGCTCGGATTTCCGATTTTCTGGTTTGATTTGGATTTTGGATTGGATTTTGACTAAATTTTTGTCTGGTTTTTGATAAACGATCGTCGGGTATGGATTATGCCTGGCAAGGGGTGAGTTGCTTTGCCTGAACGTGGTAAATTGACTCATTCAGGTCGTCGAGTATGGACTATGCTCGGCAAAGGTCCGGAGAGACCAGGATTCGACCTAGGACTTAGGCCCTATATTATCGGTTATTATTTCAGGTCGTTGGGTATGGACTATGCTCAACAAGGGTCCGGAGTGACCAGAACTCGGCTTAGGACTTAAGCTCCGTCATTATCTACGTCCAGGGACACTGGACCATGGTCGTCGAGTGTGGATTGCGCTTGGCAAGAACCCAGAGAGGTTATGGATTTGAACAGCGACCCAAAGAGGTCCAGAATTCGGCTTAGGACTTAAGCTATGGTATAATGCAATGTCCAGGGACACTGGACCACGGTCGTCAGGTGTGGATTGCGCTTGGCAAGAGCCCAGAGAGGTTATGGATTTGGGTATCGACCCGGAGAGGTCCTAGATTCGGTTGTTGGATAAGGATGGACTAAAAACTCAGTTATCGAGTTCGGATGGACATGGAATTGGCTATGGACTTTGGATATCGGATTCGGAGTTATTCAAAACACGCCTTATTATCAAAAGGCATGTTTTGGGGGGCAAAATGTTATCCCAACTTTTGGTCAAAGATGGAATATCAACAAAATTGGCAAGGAATGATGGATATCAGGATTGGATTTCGATTGGAAATAAGGCTGCAATCGATGTCATCAAAATATAGCCAAGCTCCGACCAGGACGGAATCGATTGGAGATGATGATGAGGGCTAGGAGAGGCTATGTTTCAAGTTTTAGGTCAATCAGAGGTCCTACGAACAAGATATGGATGAGTTAAGGTGCATAAGGCATGGTTCGAATCGATGCATTTCGCATCGATCAACAGATGGTGGTTCGAAGCGATACATTTCGTATCGATCGTCGAGCAAGGTTTCAAATCGATGATGTTCGTGTCGATCAGGATGGAGGCAAGCGGCACATTTCGAATCCATGCTCTCGTATCGATCGCGGTTAATTCGTGTCCATCCTCTCTACAACCTTCCTTCGTATCCAACAGGTTAATTCGTATCCGCCTCAAAATAAACCACTTCGTATCGATCGTGTTGTAGCGATCGATACGGAAGACATCTCACCTGGGCGAACATGGGCTGGGTCAAATGGGTGCAAATGGAAGGTTACCGTTGGATGCGAAAGAAGGGGAGAAGCCTTGGTCAACATGGCGAATAAGGTGGATCTCCCCCAATTTATCGCTCCATGTCACGAGCAGGCACGTGTTTTTTATTGATACGAGGTGGATGGATACGAAACCATGGACGCGAACTCGGCAGCCTCCGAAGAACACCAGATTGCATCGATCATATACCACAAACTGCTGATCCAAATGCAATGAAATTTTCACAGCAGCTTGCATACAAGGTAAAGAACAATCCTGCCAAGTTTCAGCTCGATTGGATCATTCCTTGATGGATACGAAATTGCTTCGTATCGATCGCAGATGGAGTCGAAACTTGGTGGGGTTGGTCGCATGGGCCCCCTCACGTGCCAGAAGAAGTCTCCTGAAGTTTGAGTGCGATCTCAGCCTCCTACACCTATAAATAGCTCCCTGAAGCCTATAGAAAGGGGATCTTTGGACCATCCAACGTCCAAACCCTGCCGGATTCAATTCTACGCTTCAGTACAATCATTTTACTCGAAATCCTTTATTGTAACTGCTGTGATCACTTGTAACCAGCAAGGATAATCAATAAAAGATAAAACTTTGGAGTGGACGTAGGCCGGAGATAGCCGAACCACTATAAATCTTGTGTCTCTGTTCATTATTTCTGGATTGTTGTTCGCTGTGTAATTAGATCCATGACTAATACTGCTGATTTAAATTCACTATTTGGTGCTTTCACGATACTTGGGGTTTGTGACCATTTTTGGCACAAACAGTCCTCACCCAGCAGATCGAAGCTGGAAGGAAATTGAGTCGCATGCCAGTTCTATCAGGCATGCGGACTTCGAGTGTTGTAGTAGTTTTGATGAAGGGGCTCCGGCCAAACAACATAAACCAATGACAGATGACATCGTATTCAGGAACAGAGACGCTGATAAAGTCGAAGCCTCCACTATCGATCCACTGATCGTCTCAGCACAAGTAGGTCCCGCTTGGATGAAGAGGATCTTAGTTGACAGTGGAAGCTCTATGAATATTTTGTTCAAGCGAGCTTATGATCAAATGAGAATGGAAGCCACGGACTTGAAGCCTTGTCAATCCCGAGTCCATGGCTTCAACGGAATTGCTATTATACCCACTGGAATGGTGGAACTGCCAGTGGAGTTGGGAGTTGGAGAACGTCGAAGAGTACGGATGTTGTAGTTCATTGTTTTGGGCATAGACTCCCCTTACAATGCTTTCTTGGGCCGACCGGCCCTCGCTGAATTCAGGGCAGCCATCGCCCCGTGGTGTTTGACTTTAAAATTTCCCACTGATAGTGGAGTGGGAATCATTCAAGGAGATCAGGCTGCTGCCAGAGCCTGTTGTGTTGCTGAGCTGCGGGAGGTGCAGCGAAAGGAAAAAAGGAAAGGGCGTAGAGGAATCTCTCTACGTCTGTTTTGCTGATAATTGAGAATTAACGCCCGGGCCCAGCCCAGGCACCCTAGCCAATTCCTCAAGGATCTTGACCCAAGAGAAACTAAAGACGAAAGAGAATCTAAAGAAAGTCAAGCATCCCCGGCCGAGCTGACGATTAATGTCCCAATTGATAATGACGATGATTCGAAAATGATAAAGGTTGGATCTCAGCTAAGCCAGCAAACTCAAGAGGAATTGGTTGAATTTCTACGAGCGAATCTTGATGTATTTGCCTGGACGCATTCTGACATGTGTGGGATCTTGCCGGACATCGCGAGCCACATCCTGAACATTGACCTACGGCATGTCCCAGTCAAGCAAAAAAGGCGTGGTATGGATCCAGAGAGATCTGCTGCCCTTAAAGAAGAAGTAGAAAAGCTTAAAGCGAACGGGTTCATTCAAGATGCGCTATATCCTGAATGGGTGTCGAATCCCGTGCTCGTCCGAAAGCCGAACGGAAAGTTGAGAACATGTGTTGATTATTCCGATCTGAATAATGCATGTCCCAAAGACAGTTTCCCGCTTCCCAGAATTGATCAGCTAGTAGATTCGACAGCTGGGCATGAACTCTTATCCTTCATGGACGCGTATTCTGGCTACATTCAGATACCGATGCATTTACCCGATCAAGAACATACCAGCTTCGTAACCAATTTAGGACTTTACTGTTACAAGGTTATGCCATTCGGACTCAAGAATGCCGGGGCTACTTATCAACGATTGGTCAATCGGATGTTTGCCAATCAAATCGGCAAAACAATGGAAGTATATGTAGATGACATGCTTGTGAAGTCATGACTCTCCACCAACCATGTTAAAGACCTGGAAACTATGTTCGACATACTTCGAGAATACAAAATGAAGCTAAATCCACTGAAATGCCATTTTGAAGTTACATCCGGAAAATTCCTTGGATTCATCGTCAACGCTCGAGGGATAGAAGCTAATCCTGAGAAAATCTGGGCTATCAGAAATCTCGAGACTCCAAAAACCATAAACCAAGTTCAGAGTCTCAATGGTAAAGTAGCAGCATTGAGCAGGTTCATTTAAAAGTCCACTGACAAATGTATTCCCTTCTTTGACCTGATCCGAAAAGGGAAACGAAACTTTGAATGGACCATGGAATGTGAAGGCGCTTTCCAAGCACTAGTCCGACACCTATCCACACCACCTATCCTGTCGAAGCCTATTGATAATGAGAAGTAGTTCGTATATTTGGCAATATCAGAAAATGCTATCAGCGCTGCATTAATTCGAGAAGAAGACAAGATACAGAAGCCAGTATACTACGTCCGCAAGTGATTGACTGGGGCCGAAAGGAATTACCCGAAATTAGAGAAGTTGGCTTATTGCCTATTATTGCATCAAGAAAACTCCGACCGTATTTCCAGGCACATCCCATTATTGTTTACACCGACCAGCCGTTACGACAGGTCCTTTCGCGGCCTGAGACGTCTGGTAGGTTACTCAAGTGGAACATCGAACTGAGCCAGTTCGATATTGCTTATACTCCAAGACGGGCCATACAAGGACAAGTCCTAGCTGATTTCATAGCTGAATTTACCATTCCAGAGGACTTGCCTGAAACCAGCGAATCCCCCGAATACGTCTGGAAGCTTTATACTGACGGTGCATCAAACGACCGGTGTTCGGGCACTGGTGTTGTACTTGAAACTCCAGAAGGCCGATCCATATGTTATGCTTTGAAGTTCGATTTTCATGCAACTAATAATGAAGCTGAATATGAAGCCCTCTTAGCTGGTTTGAAACTTGCCAGAGATTTGAGAATCATCGCAGTGGAAATTTATTGTGATTCACATTTAGTTGTGTGTCAAGTACGGGGAGAGTATCAAGCAAGAGATCGAAGGTTGGCTGCTTACTTAGCTCGAGTTCAGGAAGTGCTAAATCAGTTTGATTATTATGCCATTTATTGTATACCTTGGGAGAGCAACCAAAAGGCCGATTCATTGGCAAAGCTAGCCAGCACAGGTGAAGCTCAGCAAATGGGACTCGTTCCCGTAGAAACGCTATCTTCCCCAAGCATCGACTGGACAGAAATAAACTGGGTATGCGAAACCATTCTCAAAAAAGATTCATGGATGACCCAGAAATTACATTGAGCACGGAACCCTGCCGGAGCGCAGAAGTGAAAAGAGACAAGTCCTTCGGAAGGCCTCACGATTTACCATCCAGAACGGACTCATGTACAGAAGGGGGTACTCAGTCCCTCTACTCCGGTGTATCGCTCACGATGAAATTAAACAAGTATTGCACGATGTGCACGAAGGAGAATGTGGCGATCACACCGGGGGGCAAGCACTTGCCAAAAAAATACTTCGCTACGGATATTAATGGCCGACCGTGAATCGCGATGCGTTGGACTATGCAAAGTAATGTGATAGGTGCCAGAAATATGCCCGAATTCCTAGAGCTCCTCCTACCGAGATAACGCAAATGGTCAGCCCATGGCCGTTCGCAATGTGGGGCATCGACATCATCGGTGCCCTACCTCTGGCGAAAGGTGGAGCGAAGTACGCCATCGTCGCGGTTGATTACTTTACAAAGTGGGCTGAAGCCGAGGCTCTCGCTACCATTACAACGAAGAAAGTAATCAACTTTGTGGTTCGTAACATCATCTATTGATTCGGTCTCCCACACACCATTATTACGGACAATGGAACCCAATTCGACAGTGCTGAATTTAAAGATTTCTGCAAACGGTTTCACATCCAAAAGAAATTCTCTGCAGTTGCACACCCTCAGGCAAACGGACAGGTCGAGGTAGTTAATAAAGTTATAAAATCCATTCTGGAAAAACTACTGGAAAGGTCGGGGGCAAGTGGGTCGATGAACTTCCTATGGCTTTATGGGCTTACCGAACAACCCACAAAACCGCAACCAACCACACTCCATTCTCTCTCTCATATGGTTCAGAAGCCGTCATTCCAGTTGAACTAGAAGTACCTTCTCATAGTGTGACATACTATGATCCAAAGAAGAATGCTATATTACTTGCTGAATCTCTTGATCTACTAGATGAGAAGTGTGAAGAAACTGATTTGAGGGCAGCTGCGCATCGAAGTCGAGTCACCCGATTGTACAACGCCAAGGTCCTCCCGCGAACCTTCGAACTAGGCAATCTCGTCCTCAAAAGAATCTATCTGGTTCCTTCGCATATGAAACCGACATGGGAAGGACCGTATGTTATTGAACAAAGGCTCGGAGATGGCACATTCAAATTATCGACGGTCTTACTCTGCCAAGAGCCTGGAATAGCGAGAGCCTTCGCCGCTATTACACATGACAGGCTACCTTTACCCATTTAAATTACTTTCCATTTTGCAATTTGTTTCTGCATTTCGAAATTAGAATTTGTAATAAGGCAACTGACTTTGCCGTATTTTCTTATTTCAGCAATAAAATGCAATCTCTTCGAGCCAGAGCTATGATTTACTTGAAATGCTTCATATGATCATCACTATGCACGGAGAGCTAAGTTCCACCATACGGTGGAATTTATTCAAATAGGGAGTGACTGCGATGCAACCAATCACTCGCTAAGTGAAACCCGAGCTTGGGAACCAGCCGTCACATCAAAGTCAAGAAAGGATCGATACACGACAATCCTTCATTCAACTTCGAACTCCCAGAGTGCGAGTCGGAGTATAAACATCAACTCCGGATTTCCAAAGTGCGAAACAGAGTATAAACATCAACTCCGAACTCCCGGAGTGCGAGTCAGAGTATAAACATCAACTCTGAACTCCCAGAGTGCGAGTCGGAGTATAAACATCAACTCCGAGTTCCCAGAGTGCGAATCGGAGTATAAACATCAACTCCGAACTCCCAGAGTGCGAGTCGGAGTATAAACATCAACTTCGAACTCCCAGAGTGCAAGTCGGGGTATAAACATCAACTTCGGATTCCCAGAGTGCGAAACAGAGTATAAACATCAACTCCGAACTCCCAGAGTACGAGTCGAAGTATAAACATCAACTTCGAGTTCCCAGAGTGCGAACCAGAGTATAAACATCAACTCCGAACTCCCAGAATGCGAATCGGAGTATAAACATCAACTTCGGATTCCCAGAGTGCGAAACGGAGTATAAACATCAACTCTGAACTCCCATAGTGCGAGTCGGAGTATAAACATCAACTTCGGATTCCCAGAGTGCGAAACGGAGTATAAACATCAACTCCGAACTCCTAGAGTGCGAGTCGGAGTATAAACATCAACTCCGAACTCCCAGAGTGCGAGTCGGAGTATAAACATCAACTCCGAACTCCCAGAGTGCGAGTCGGAGTATAAACATCCACTCCGAACTCCTAGAGTGCGAGTCGGAGTATAAACATCAACTCCGAGTTTCCAGAGTGCGAACCGGAGTATAAACATCAACTTTGGATTCCCAGAGTGCGAAACAGAGTATAAACATCAACTCCGAACTCCCAAAGTGCGAGTCGGAGTATAAACATCGACTCCGGATTCCCAGAGTGCGAAACGGAGCGTAAACACCAACTTAAGGTTTCCAAAACATGAATCGAAGTATAAATATCAACTCCAAACTCCCAGAGCGCGGGTCAGAGTACAAATGTCAATCCTGTCCCCAGATCGCGAACATATGATTAAAACTTAAGCCGGCATGACCAACCGCCGGTAAACAAATGAGAATCCCCGGAGCGCGGATATGATCATTAACGATCAGACAAGCATGGAAAAACCACTCGGTCTCCACTTTACACAAACATCCGTTCAGTGGCACTAGGCTCAACATGACGAAAACGAGAAGCAATCGCTGACTGATGTTCTACAACTCATCCCCGAGACTGGCGGGCAGGACTTAAGCATCGACCATCGACTGAAGCGATGCGACGTAAAAATTCAACTCGCTCCCCGGTCTCAAACCGTGACCACAATACTAGAACTTGGCGAACAAAAACAAACTTTATTCGGAAACTGAAACTTCACAAGTGCATTTCAGATATTGAAACACTTAGGCAAATAGGCAATGACAGAAAAGAAGTCAAAAAAGAGAAGTTTCATTTCTATTGTTTATAGAAGAAGTTCGTATACAAGTTTCAAAAAAAATTCCTACTAGCAGGGGCCGAACCCGCATCTATACACGGCCAATAAAATGCAAGTCAAAATAAACCGGGGAAGCATGTTTAATCTTTCTTCTTCCTTGGCTTCCTTCTCGGTGTGGACCCGCTGGAGCCACCACTAATCTTCCTCTTCGAGCCTTTGCTTTTCGGCGGTGGGTCTTCAGGCGAGGGCATTATATCAACATCCTCTTCCGTACTCGAGTGGATAGGAATGCTCCCTGCGGGCGGAGTCGGAGGGATAGGATCAAATGTGGAAGATGGCATGGCCACACCAGCGTCAGAAAATGTACCGCCAGGCGATATCATTCTAAGCGGAGCTGGACCAAGTGCCGCCGTCCCACCTCCAAAGCCGCCGCCATGTGCTGCGGCATCCATCTCAGCGGCGATTTGTGCCAAAATTTCCTCTTCAGTACCCGAACGAGCCTCGCTGGGAGCGTTAGTGGTCGGCATCGAAGAGCTTGTGGCAGGAACTCCTTCGCCCATGATGAATGATAAGTCAGCTAAAGGATCGCCATGACGGCGAAAGAGTTCTTCCATCAACTGCTCATCAAAGACAAGTGTACTTCCCTGGGCATCGTCAGGTGGGGCAGCTGAACTTACGGTGATTGCTTCGGTCACGATAGCCTCCTGCGTTTGATATGATTCTTGAGTAGCAGGAGGCATGGCCGATGCAGCATTAATCACTGGACAAAGAATAAGAGAACTGTTAGAACTTAACTCGATCGAAGATTTTGACTTAAGAAAGATATGTGGAATGTTCAGAATACCTTCCTCAGTTTTACTCGTAGGCGGCAGGGCGACATCAGTGACTTGCGTTGCAGCCGGAGACATCTGCGGCTGATCCGGATTATAAGCAGGAACAGCCTGGGGATCGACCGCAGACGAGGATTCGGGCTGGGTTGACGCGGGAACTTCTAGACTTGCTTCATGGTGGTCAACCCCTAAGCCCTCTCCCACTTCAAAGTGTTGGGCGCCAAGTCTTTCCTTCTCACGCAGAATCATTGACTCGTGAAGAATCTTCTTTTCATCTTCAGTCAGAATGCAATTCTCGAGTTCAAATTCATCCACAGACTCGCCCTGATGTGCCTCCTTCTCTTCCTCAACCAGTCGGCCCAAAGCGTTATAAAGATGCGTTGGATAATCATCGAGCCAGGCTAGACCCCTGTGCCTCAGCACGTTAGCGTTGTAAACGACAAGAACGTCTTCGATGTCAGCCACTAGCCTGGACTCGGCCGACTTCACTTTCTCCTCGACCTCAGCCTCCACCTTGTGGACTTTAGCCACAGCTGCATCCCGCTCACCCTTAAGCGGAACAGTTTGCTCGCACGCCTCCTGGGCTGCGCTGTTTGCATCATCCCTTTCCTTGGCCATGTCGGTGAATTTGGCCTTTAGTTCATTGAACTCCTTGACCGTCGCATCCCGCTCGGCGGTAACTGTAGTGTTCCGGTGGCCCATCTCCTCCACCAAGGCAACATGTGTCTGCCCCAACCTCTCCATTGCCGCCTTCGCTTCGTTAGCTTTTTTGGTGGCCTCAATCTCCGATTTCCGAGAAGACTCGACCTCAGCAGTCAGCACCTGAATGATCCGATCCCTTTAAGCGAGTTCGGTCTCCATTTTCTCAAGCGCTTTGGCTTGCTCAAAGGCCACCCTAGAAGCTTTCTCCGCAGCCTTTACCCACTCTCTGTACTGGGTGTAGATGTGATGAACGTACTCATGCATCGTGTTCTCCACTCCAGATGGAATTCTTTTCAAATGTGGTGGGAAGACATAGCCATCGAAGCAAATGTTCGAAAAGTCTATCCACATCTGAGTCAGTTTAAGGGCCCCTTCTCCTGTGGGCTCGGTGGGGACCTGCTCTGCAATTATGGAGGCCGTGGTCTCAGCTCTCTAAAGATGAGTCTCAGATCTAGAAGTATGAGAAGATGGCCTGTGACGGGAAGGCTCTGGCGGGTGTGGAACAATAATAGGGGTGGAGATGGAAGTCTAGGAGGAGGAGAGCGTGATCTAGACCGATGTCTGTATTCTCTATCCCTATCACGCCCGTACCTATCTTGGTTAGAGTACTCACGGTCGCGATCTCTATCAGAGTCCCTCCTGCGGGAATCATAATAAGAAGAAGCCTTTCGGCCCGAGCGGAGATTCCCGAGCATCGATCCTCTTCCAGACATAGTACCTGAAAATGAAGAACGAAGGAAGAGTTAGTAATTTCCTAAGTTGGACGATGTATAGTTGTGAATCATGTAGTGTAGTGAAGTGTATGCATGTGCAACCCCCCAACCAACCGGAAATGTCTGCCGCACTCATAGCAAGCGACCCGCTCAGTTCAAGAGCACTATCAAGCTCCTCCATCCCGACGTCGTGTGGAGACGACACAAAATCCGGAATCGGGATATCGGCAAGCCCTGCAAAGGGATTCTCTACTTGCGGGGGAGGAGCCTCTGAAATTCTAATCCCCGGAATGGGCAAGGACATAACCACGGATTTAAATCTCTCAGATTTAGAGTGTTTCTGAGCAGCAGCCTGGCCTTTTCTTCTTCCTCCTGAATCCTGGACATCGGCAGAAGGCCCAACCGGGAGCTCGGTATCGGTAGGCGTTCTTCTGGATCAACTTCTTCGGCTATCACGACTGCGGGTGCTTTACGCTTCACCCATTTCTTCGGGGCCACTCTATGTATCCCTTCCAGCTGTATGCTCTGCCTCCGTTCTATCAGCCCGATAGTCCTCAAATTTCTATCGGACGGGACCAAGTCGATATGCCTCTCTTCGCCCGGGAATGCTTGAAGAATCCGAACAAGCTCTCTGAAGTATGCGCCGTCAGGATGAGAGATTGCAGCTATAAAAAAGGAAAAGTATGTCAGTTTTGAAGTCAGTTACTAATATCTCAATGATTCAAGAGAGAAATGGCAACACTTACGTCTATCCAACCACCTCCTAGCAAATCCAGGGGGGCACCGAACGTAGAACCATTCAGTTTTATAATAACTTAGCCTTCCCCAGGAGCCCAGTACAATGTGGCAGTTTCTGACCGCTTCCAGGAAGGTGAAAGAAGGGCTGTCTCCATGGCTCTTGACGTTGAATAAATATCTGATTTCGATCGGCTTCGGCGGTCGAAAGAGGATCTCCATAAACAGAACAAAGGTGTTGTTCAACAAGGCATACCCGTTGGGATGTAGCTGAGATGGAGCTATGCCAAGAAACGATAACATCTCCCTTATATATTGGTTGAAGGGAGGGAGTGTCCCCGCTGTGCAAGCGTGACGATTGAAAGCAGTAAACCCCTCCGGGGGATCGTGCGGCCTGTCATTTGGCCCAGGAAGTAGCACGTTGTCGAGCAACAAACCGTGCCTTAAGCAAATCCGTCCTAGCATATCTTCGGAGATACCCGACGGTACTGAATCTTGCGGATTACAAATGAACCGGGCACCCGGACGATCATCCGGAGCTGGATCTATATCTTCGACTTCAATAACCGGTATCTCGATGGATGGAGGAATAGAGCTCGGGAGTTCTTACTGCTATGAACTTGAGGGTTCCATGAATAGCTAGCTCATGAAAAATCATTGTTAAACAGGTAATAACGCTCGTGCATCCCCCAGTGTAAAGTGTGTGAGTGTGTGCTGTGCAGTACTATATATCATTTGAGAAGATCTACAGGATTAAAGAAACCATGTAAACGACGAGACTTCGGAATTCAGTCGGAAGGACCGTCATCACTGACCGTCACAACCATGCCATCTAGCTATTAACTATCATTCCAAGTTAAAATTTGTTATTATTTTGATAAGTTCTAGTTTCGTCGACGAGCTTTGATAGGCAATCAGATATGCGGTGAAACAATTAAGTCCAGTTATCCAATTCGTATCGCTCGCAAGGGCCGTGTTCACATCGATAGATCATGGTCATTTGCATACGAGTTAGACTCGGTCAGAAGATTGGCGTGCAAGTTCGACTCGATCAAGGGGCTAAGGATTTCGAATCGATCGGAGCGCAACACTTCGACTCGATTAAAACCTCCAGTTTGAATTGATCCGAGAGGGCTGCCCATTTCGACTCATTCCAGGGCACTCCATTTCGACTCGTTCCAAGGCATTCCATTTCGACTCGTTCCAAGGCACGCCACTTCGACTCGACCCAAGGCCATCATTTCGAGTCGATCAGACGCAACCCCTTCGCATCGATCCACGTATTCAAAGCATTCGATTCAATGCGTAGCTCCACCATCGATCGATACGAAGGCCTCCGCCTCATCATCTCGAAACCCCTATTCCAGATCGACGCGAAGCTGAGGCCTAGGAATTTTCGATCGATCACAACTATAATTGATTTGGTGTTAAAAACCCGAGTCTCATCGCTTACGCGTGGATTCGCTATTGGATTACCTAGATCTGTCAGTTAGTTCAAATGATTGAAGGTATGAATCGGTTCGAAGGCAAGAATGTTTCTTCTTTCTTCTCGAGTTTCTGAGCTATACGAAGGCAAGGAAGGAAAGCGACAGGTAAAAAGTGGAAAAACGGCTAAGTACAAACTATTTATATGGACTCGAAAGCAAAAAGAATAAACGATTCATATCCCGGTGGATTCGAACACGCGTTTCGACTCCCTCTCCAGTGCGTCGATGCGCAACTCCCCTTCATATCGCTTGTCTTCGACTCCATCTCCGGTGCAGAAAAACAAGCAATCATTTCGACTCTGTCCCCCATTCGACTCCATCCCCTGTCCAGTTCGACTCCATCGATACGAGACCACACTTCGTATCGATCATCTTCGACTCCGTCTCGTGTGCAGATCGACTCCATCAAATCACTGCTTCCAGAGGCCAACTCCATCGATACGAATTGCCTGTTCATATCCAGTGACTCCATCTATATCGATTCGAAATGCTCATTTCGCATCCCTAAATTCGATAAAAATCGTCTTCAATGTTTCAACCCTTCACATCGATTCAGGAGAGGGTCGTTACGAAGGAACATTCAAAAAGCAACCTCGAGCGTTGTTACCATGAATTTCACGTCGGTTCAGGAGAGAATCGATACAGAATTCAATATAAAATAAACTGACAACGACTCATGAACGTGCAAACGTCAACGAGAGTCAGGTTAACATATATGCATGTATGTCGGACCAATATTCAATGTTCCAGATTTACAGGAATCAAAAGCCAATCTAATAACGATTACAACAGTAAACAGCTAATCGCTAGCATACAGCAATCGGTTGCAATAATACAGGGTACATCAGTTGATAGTCAACAGTTTACATTATCAAGAAAAACAGTTGAAGATTACAGCTTTCATCCAAAAGATGATAACTATTCAGAATGAAGATTACAGCACTTCAAAGCACATCATGTTTTCACAAGACGTACTTTGGGAGGCAAATGTTATCCCGCCTTTTGGCAAGGCCGTGACACCAAGGAATTGATTAGTAACCAGTGACGGCCCATCCTAGAGATCAATTATACACAGGCTCACTATGGATATCGATGAATTTTGTCCGAGTCCGGATCGAGCTAAAATTGATATGACATGACAACCTAAGCTATGAGAGTCAACGTTCCAAATCTCAAGTCAATCTGAGTTCGTATGCTCAAGTTGTGAACGATACAAAATTGGTTAAGAACAACCTTCTTCGACTCGCTCCAGTTCGAATCCATTAGAAGTGCACACTTAGACTCGCTTCGCTTCGAGCCATACTTCGACTCGCTCCATTCGCAACCATCAGAAGCCAACTTCGAATCGCTCAGATTCGACTCACTTCGCAACCATCGAAAGCCAACTGCGAATCGCTCAGATTCGACTCGCTTCACAACCATCAAAAGTGACTATTTCGACTCGCTCCGCTTCACCTCCATCAGATGCCTTCTTCAACTCGCTCCGCTCGAACCACTGTTTGACTCCATCGAGTTCGACTCCATTGGCAAAGCCACTGTTCGAATCCCTCAGGACGCTCCACTTCGACTCGGTCAATCAATACACACTTTGACTCGCTCAAAACAGCATCAAGGACAGAGTGATCCAAAGACTCAAGCGCCACGTCACCAAGTCGAACGGAAGCGAGTCGAACAGAGCGAGTCGAACGAAACAGCCAACCGAGAATCTCATTTCGTATTGATCATATCTCCTAATCTACAAGTCCAAATGCTATGAAATTTTCACAGAAGACTACGTGCATGCTAAAGAATGTCCACGCCAAATTTCGACTCCATTGGATGAAATCTTGATCGATACGAAATTTGTTCGTATCGAACCGAAACTTCACGGGCTTGGGCGCGCGGGCCTGGTCACGTGCCAGAGAGGCTCTCTCGAGATCTGAGCGAAATATCAGCCTCCTACACCTATAAATAGACCCCCAAAGCCAACAGAAAAGGGGTTCTTCTTCCTCTTTGAGATCTCCAACGCCCAGACTCCGCCGGATCCAGATCTGTACTCCATTGCTGCTGCTACCAACAAATTTCACTACTGCAAATCATTTTTATTCGCTGTAATTTTCTGAAATCAATTGTAAACATGAAAGAAAGATCAATAAAGCAAACTACTTCATAGTGGACGTAGGCAATACGCCGAACCACTCTAAATTCTTGTGTCTTCTTGCATGTTAATTATTCTCATATATGAGATTTGGAGTTTTTGTTAGATAATTCCTCTTTTTCCATTTAATTTCTTCACTTTATCTCTTCAAAAACTTCCGAAGAGTGTTGTGCCCAATTTTGGTACAAACAATTGGGATGATCCATACTTATATAAGTACTATTCCGACCAAATCATTCGACGTTGCATCCCGGATTGCAAAATAAAGAGTGTTCTTTCATTTTGTCATGACCAAGCTTGTGGTGGTCACTTAGGTCCAAAGAAAAAACAACGGAAAAGGTGCTTCAATGTGGTTTTTACTGGCCTACACTTTTCAAAGATGCATTTGAGTTTTGTAAAACTTGCGATCATTGCCAAATGTTAGAAAGAATCTCTCGACAAAACATGATGCTTTTGAACCTTATTCTTACGATCGAAATCTTTGACGTTTGGGATATTGACTTTATGGGACCATTTCCCAACTCTTTCGGAAATCTGTACATTCTACTTGCTGTTGATTACATCTCTAAATGGTTGAAGCCTTTCCTTGTAAAACAAATGACCATAAAATTGTTGTGAAATTCATAAAAGAAAACATCTTTTCGAGGTTTGGAACACCTCGCAAATAATAAGCGATAATAGAACCCATTTCGATCATTTGAAACTCTAATAAAGAAATACTCGATAACCCACAAGTTATCCACTCTGTATCATCCTCAAACTTGTGGCCAAGTTGAAGTTTCAAATCGCCAAATCAAACAAATTTTGGAGAAAACTGTAAATAAAAATTGAAAAAATTGGTTACAAAGATTGATAGATGCGCTTTGGGCTTACAGAACTGCATATAAAACCAACCTTGGGATGTCTCCTTTTAGGCTTGTTTATGGTAAAGCGTGTCATTTACCTGTCGAGCTTGAACATAAAGCATTGTGGGCAATTAAGAACATAAATTTTGATCTTGAAAAAGCTGGCGAAAATAGGAAATTGCAACTTAATGAATTAGAGGAGATTAGGAACGACGCGTATGAAAACGAAAAATTTACAAAGAAACAACAGAAGTTTTTCATGACAAGTCAATCCTAAGTAAAACATTTTCGTCAAACCAAAAAGTTCTTTTGTATGACTCGACCTCATTTGTTCCTTGGGAAATTAAAATTGAGGTGGACAAGACCATACATTGTACACACTGTTTTTCCATACGGTGCCATAGAAATAGAAAACCCTAGGGACGGTTCGATTTTTAAAGTCAATGGTCATCGTTTAAAACCTTACTTGGAGTTGGCGAGTGATTGAGAGCAGGAGCTCATGATTCTTCATGAGCCACACTATGTCTAGTAAGAAATTTTAATCCTCTCTTGTGATTATGTACATATTTTTCCTCGTTACACTCATTATATCATGCATTGACTATGGGGACACAGTCAAAATTAAGTGTGTGGGGGGGAGTCTCATATTTAATTGGATTTTTCATGGTTTATTCTGAAATTTCTTTCCAAAAGACAAAAAAAATTCCCAAAACAAATTTTCTTTTTAGCATATTGATTTACTCTTGAAGAAACACTATAGGACAAGTATATGTTTTTTGTTATTAAAATGAAATTTTTGAAAATTTACCTGTCTCAATAAAAATAAAAATAAAAGTTTGATTACGAGTAAATATGTTTTAATTAGTATATAGGAAGGTTCATATGTGATAATTATGAAGTATGTCCAAATTGTAATCTTTGTTTAAAAGAGTGGTTGATTTAAAGTAAAGGCGATAACATTTCTGATCTTCTAAATTAAGTGGTGCTAAGATGATTTTGCATAACTCTCTCTTTAAAAAAATATTTTTATAAAAATAAGAAACACCTAGAGTCATGTGTTCACACATAAGTGTGTACACTCGCCATGCTCTGTAACCTTCTCAGTAAGCCCGAAAGGCAGTGCATGATCAGTATATCTGGCCTTAGTTTATCCGAGTTAGGTGTATGTAAATAAAATTAAAATAATAAACACCTAGATTCATGTGTTCGTATATAAGTGTGTACACTCGCTATGCTCTATACTCTTCTCAAATAAGCCCGAAAGGTAGTGCATGATCGATATATCTAGCCTCAGTTTATCTGAGTTAGGTGTGTAAATAATATTAATGTTAATACTTTTAAAAAATAGAGAGAGCAAACAATTAAAATCCAAGCACTATTTTCACTTATTTGATTTGACTTGTTATTCAAAAGAAATAAAAATACCACTTTGCGAAACTTTGATAATCAACTAAAAGATCCATTTCATAGTTGCACTATGTTATCAACCGAAACAACTAGCCAAGCTAGACTCTAATTGTGATGATAACTTAATTTTTGTTGGAAGTTTTGACTAGTAAAAGGACTAAAATTTCTTGATAATAACCAAAACTTATATTTAACTTACTCATGTGTTTTTAAAAGTAAATTTGGCATTTGTAAATATTTTGGAAACTTGCATCATGTAGTCGCATTAGAATCTGCATATCGCATTTGGATTTTGTGGGTAGTATCCATTGAAAACCCTCACGAGACAACACTCATCCTACAAGTGACACCTAGAGGTTTAACGGCTTATTGCATACGCTCAATGCAATCGTGTTTCCTACTAAAACAGATTTATCTTAGTTTTAGTTTATTCGAGGACGAATAAGAAGATAAGTGTGGGGATATTTGATGTGCATGTAAAAGTGTATATTTTTACTCCCATATTTAATCTTCTTTTA
Source organism: Allium fistulosum (assembly GCA_030737815.1). NCBI lineage: Eukaryota > Viridiplantae > Streptophyta > Magnoliopsida > Asparagales > Amaryllidaceae > Allium > Allium fistulosum. The sequence continues at coordinate 1,139,675,673 of CM060904.1, forward strand.
TTTAAATAAATGAGCATATTAAGGTATTTTACATATTTAAACCAAAATTTAAACTGTTTTCAAATCATAATTTATTCATCTTCATTTGGGAGTAAAATAGTAATTTTTTGTATGATTTAATTTTGAGAAAATTTATTTGCACATTTTTATTTTTATTTGTAGAAAATGGAGTGCAAATATGAAGAGGTTTCATGGATGAATGCATGCACATATGTTGAAAGCAAATGGAGAATGGAAATAAAAGAATTCATGCAACATGGAGGAGCCCACATGCCCACTTACTTATGTACCATAATTAAAATCACATGCACAAGCTAATGGAGACTTAAAGGCATGTTAGTGGGGATTAATTAATTCCCTAATGATTACTTGGAGGTTACACTTTCTCAAGGACATTTTAGGTAGTCCCCTAAAATATAAATTAGGGTTTTAAGCATGTATAAATACACCTTATGTTTCATGTAATGATCTTCTCTTTTTTATGCAATATTGTAGCCACAAATCAAAGATAAATAAAAATCTCTTTAATGGCTTCTTAGCTTTGTTCTTTACTTCCATACAACTCTTATTTTATGCTTTCTTTTCATGCTATTTTTATTTCATGCTCTCCTACTTAGTTTATGCTTCTCTTATTTCATGTTAGTAGCATAGATTTAATTCTAGTAATTAGTTTAGTTTTATTTCATGCAAGTAGTTAGCTCTCTTTCTTTTAATTAGCTCTCATTTTCCTAGTTTTTTTAATGTTGAAATCATTTTATGTTAACATGTTTTCAAATATGAGTAGCTAAACTCCTTCAATTTAGGGGTAATGAAGCTCTCATGAAACATATTAAATTAACATAATGATTTCATTTGTGATCTCTCTTATGTGCTTAATGGAAACTTTGAATGATGGTGGTTTATGTTTCTTTTTTAGTGAATTTGATAGTCTATGTTGACATCTCAAATAAGCTATGCTTAATCCCATATAAACAAAAATTATTTGATCATTTGTCTAAGTGATTTTGATGATGAAAGTTAAGCTAGAATCAAAATTCGATGGTCTATGTTACTAATTAATAGTAAATAGATCATGCTTAAAATAGATTTTATTTTCAATTTCATGTCAATTTCATGAGTTTTGATAAGTGGATTTGAATAGCGTGTTAGAGTTTGATGGTTTAAGTTGTGCTAATTAATAGTACAAATAAACCATACTTGTGATAAACACATAAATCAATTCTACTTAATATTTTTAAAATAATGAGAGATTATAAATGAATTTAGTGTTGATTTATATGAAGGATTAGAAGTGGATTTGCCTTTAAATTGCTCCTTAATCTCATACTTTTATTCACTTTTGCTCTAGTTTATTTTCTATAATTTTTCTTAGTTTGAAACAACTTCAAAACGTTGGGCTAATTTGATTGAGTAATATTGAAATTTAATTCTTTCCCTGTGGATCGACCCATACTCGCATAAGTACTACGATTGTACGTTGTGCTTGCGGTTTTATAACGATTATATTTTTCGACGATTTTCTAATCGACAGAAAATCTGTCGTCTAACGGTATATTTCCAGATAAATATACCATAAGTTAAACATAAGCGGCCCATCATCCAAACATAAACACAAACAACGTGAACCAAATATCACCAAGTTCCGTCAACCAACAATCGACGAGCATATCTAAATATAGAGTTGATAACACCCTGGTGTGGGTCAGCTAAACTCCAGTTTATGCATCCTACTATGTCTTTTGCCATTTCCGATGTTGAGGTCATGTTTGGCATCATTCACACGAGCCTTCATCACTCGAACAGAACACGAATCCCTAATTGGATTCCCATATCTCGAACAGATTTCGAAACCACACATGTATTCCAGCATGTCGATAAGTAAAACACTTAGTGATCCCGGTTTCTTCAAAACTGAATTGATGAATTTAATCATTCGGTAATAGTGAGAACGATTGCATATTGAAGCCAAGTCTCATATACTTATCATGTTTTCGATATTTTCATCTCACACTATCCCTCGGTCAAGAGTGAAGCTAGTAGGTTAGAGCTCTGTTGCTCATATCCCTACTCGATCATCAGCCTTAACTCTCCAGATAGACAAGCCTACTTCATAAGCTTTTAATGCTAAGTATACGACTAAATGTTTTCTATAAACGAGTAAACACATAAAGCATGATTAAGTCAAAAAAAGAATGATTAAATTACAGAAGCGAATTCTAATCCCCTTTTGTTTAATTAATCTTTTTTAAGTAAAACCTCTTTTATTAGTAAAACATCTTTTATCTAATAAAACATTGTTTATGAATTTCTACTATTCATTTGTACTCTTTTTAATACTTCAAAAAGTATTCATATTTTATCTCAAATGGTATAAGTATATTCACAAATCATCAACAAGATTTTTTACTTAAAACCTTTACTCTTTTTGTCCTTTTCCAAAAGATTCCATACTTATAATTTATAAAGACCCGCCTTTTCGACTCTTGAATGTCGATACTAATACCTCCACGGTATTCACATGCCAAGCATCCAAGTGCTAGAAAGATGAAAAGTTGGAGTAAAAATTAAAAAGAAAAAGAACAAGAAAAAAACAACACAATATCAGAATCTCACTAGCGAAATGGTAATATATAATATCAACAGAATAGTACAAAGGGTTAATCCAATGTAGAATTTCGGAGTAACAAAAATTAAGTACATCATCAGCCTGGACAGTTATAACAACATATCCTCACAAATGCTGATATGTACCATATAGTAATGCAACAGAAATAAGAATATTATGGTAGGTGAAACATCTAGCTCGTCCTTTTGAGCTCCAATGAACATTAACGAAAAACTGTCTTTCTCAAACTTCTCGAAAGAGCACACGAGGAATTTAGGCAAAACAAAAACCAAGCATCAAACATAAGTATTGTACGAGAAACTCAAGAAATATGTGATCAACATATAATAGTGTTTTCGAGACCGCATGGAATGCCATAACAGTTATCCCCTCAAAAGAACCACCATCCAATAAGTACATAAGGTGATATAACAAATAATGTCTACTGAAGAATATAAATATATAACCTAGCCGGAATAGTTACATTCATTACATTAAAAAGCATATTAGATGGTACAATCAAACCCGATAAGGAACGTTTGCATATTGGATTTTTCCATGGAGATCTCTTCTGTCGACGCCGAATCCAATCTCCTGCATAAGAGTCAGAAACTACCTCCGAGCGTCGTATATCTCTAGATAAAATATACCATTAAGGAACACATAGCTGGTCCACATTTAAATACGTGATCTCAAATGCCATCACCTTTCACGCGCAACATCGATAAGCATGCTCAAAATATGGAGTGATAATCTCCTGTCATTGGTTAGCCAAACCCCAAGCTATGCCCCTATCTATTTTCTGTCATTTCCGATGTCAAGGTTACGTTCGGTATCTTTCACACGAGTCTTCATCACTCGAACAGAAAATGAATCCCCAAATGGATTTTCACATCTCTATTAGATCTCGAAACCACACATGGATTCTAAGATTGCAAAAAATACACTTCCAAGTGATAGAACATATTTCTCGTTCTTAAATTGGTTTTCGATAAGTAAAACACTTATTGATCCTGGTCTCTTCATGACCGAATCGACAAACTTGGTCATTCAATGATAATGAGAGCGATCACATATAGAAACCAAGTCTCGTATACTTATCAGTTTCTGATATTTTCATCACACACTATCCCTTGATCAAGAGTATAGCCGGTAGATTAGAGCTCTATTGCTCATATCCCTACACAAATCAGTCCTAATTCCCATAGATAAACAAGCCTACTTCATCGGCTTTTAGGGCTAAATATACGACTAAATGTTTTCCGTAAATGAGTAAACATACAAAGCACGATCAAGTCATTCAAAGCATGATCAAGTCACATAAGCGACTTCTAATCCCCTTTTTGTTTAACTAATCTTTTATTAATTAGAACCTCTTTTATTAGTAAAATTTCTTTTATATAATAAAACATCGTCTATCTGTTTCTACCCTTTATTTGTACACTTTCAATACTTCAAAAAGTATTCATATACATATCTCAAATGGTATAAGTATATTCACAAATCATTAACAAGTTTCTTACTTTAAACCTTTACTTTTTCTTTACTTCAAAAAGTATTCATATACTTATCTCAAATGTTTAAAGTATATTCACAAATCATTAACAAGATTTTTTACTTTAAACCTTTTATTTTTCTATCTTTTTTCAAAAGATTCCATACTTATAATTTCCTTTAAAATATCCATTTTAAAGATCTAAGTGCCATCACAAATCTATTCAAAAGGTTTAAGATCGATGTTACTTAGTCATTGTCGCTATAAACCCAAAACCATTTCACTTATGCTTATCTTTAAAACATTCTTTTAAAGATCTATTTACATCAATCAATTTAATCAAAAAGGGTTAAAGACCAATGTTAATAAAACATTGTCACAACAAACCTAAAACCATTCAATACTTGTATTATCTTTAAAACAGCCTTTTTAAAGATTTAAGTTTAATAATAGGTTAAATTCGATAGCCAACTAATTGATTATCTAGTCAAAACAATTTCTTATACAAATCAATGTTCATATACTTAACTCATTTCCAACATTTCAACTTAACCATTCCTCGTTCAAGAGTGAAGCCAGGTAAGTTAGAGCACTAGTTGCACCAAAGCCTTGCCTAGACGCTTTATTCTTGAATCTCATAAATAGACAAGCATACTCGTCAGCTTTTAGTGTTAAGTATAATATTAATGACTTCCATAAATGAGTCAGAAAACAATATGATTAACCCATTTCCGACATTCCTGACTTAACTATTCCTCATTCAAGAGGGAAGGCCAACGGGTTAGAGCTCTATTGCTCTATCTTACTCGACATCAATCTTATCTCTCACAAATAAATAAGCCTACTTCATTGGCTTTTAATGTTGAGAAAAATTAATTATCTCTTAAACAAGTAAGTAAACAATAAGATTAACCTGTTTTTGACATTTCAACTTAACTATTCCTCATTCAAGAGGGAAGTCCGACAGGTTAGAACTCTATTTCTTCGCCGCTACTCGACATCAATCTTAACTCTTAGAAATAGAGAAGTCTACCTCGTCGGCTTTTAGTGTAAACCTCTTCTTTACATTTTCAAAATTTATATATAATTATTAAAATATATTTAAACTTCAAACCAACTTTAATATGCTTTAAACATGTTTGAAAAAATCTCTAAAAAGATTAGGGAAAAATACCAAATTTAAATATCATTTTTAAACGCTTAAAACCATAAGCGACTTACTATAACATTTATAAATGCTATTAAAAGTCCTTGTTAAAACAACATTGAAAGGAACAATCTTTGTGACTAGTTTTCACCACTTAAAAAATGATTTAAGACTTGAAATTAACGTTAGGGTACTTAAAAATCATGGAAAGAAACCCCTAAGAATATCTTCCCATTTATTTACAAAATTCCCAAAAACAAGGGATACTGGAATGCACTTATAACGACTATTCTCGCTTTAAACACTTACGAACTTACTTCAATTTAACACAAAAGTTAATCAACCATTTATACATCAAGTTAAGGCCACGCCACATGTTTAAGAGGGTAATAGAGGTGATGTTATACAATATAAAGTTATCATTTGCTTTAAAAAGCAAGAGGGGTCCAAAGTTTATAACTTTACTTATTTAATGTCACTTTAACTATTATACTTTGCACATAACATATATATGTTATCTGGCCTTTTAACCCATCTATATTCGGACCGATTGGATAAGTTAGACTTGATGATAGACAAGGCAAGCAGCCCAAAGAAGTGATCATAGAGACCAGAGATCAACCATAGACAATAGTGTGAAGCAACGATCAAGCGGAACCAAGGGGTAGACCCTACGAAACGTTATAAGCATGGATTAGTGCTTCCCCTAGGCAGGGGATCACATCGGATCACTATGTCTATGAACAACTTGGATCAGCAGTTCAACTCAATGGGAATCGATTGATATGTCTAAAACCATGAAAGCAACTATGCAAACAACTTTGGAAACATGAAGCCAACATGGAGGGGGACCTACCGTACCGACCATAGCATGCCACATGGGCATCTTGACTGATCGGGGACAATCACTCTACATAGGGAGTTAGGCCTCAAAATATTTTGGGTGACCTTATTTGCATTTGGAGATTCTGTTGGCAAATTTTCAAGAAGATATTCGGTCGTCTACGTCTTTAAATATAGGGTTCATAGCTCATATGAAGGATCGAGACGCTGTTGTTTTCTTTGTACTCCATTGTAATTATGGATTCCGATCTGATCCCTCTTGTACTTAGAAATTCAAGTGATTAATAAAGCTATTTCTTCCAAGTGGATGAAGGCACTTAACACCGGACCACTATAAATCCGTTTGTCATTATTTTTTATTTGTTTTCTTATCGTTTCCTCTGTTCAAATTTAGATTTCTTTATTTATTTCTCTACATAAAATCTATTGGGTGTTTTGCCAACTTTTTGTAGAAACATTTTGGTGCTTTTACTGAGAAATAATTCTAAGCCTGATTGGATCTCATCATCAACTGGTGGATTCCCATATCCGTGAGATAGATCTAGATTTCTGCCAATAATTTTTCATTTCTACTCAGATTTGAAGATGATCTAGAAGGAAGCTATAAGCCATGACCCGAGGAAAGTCTACTGCTTCCCATGTCGTTGAAGGCACTAGTGTTCAATAGGTTGATCAGTGCGTACAACCAACTACTGCCAATCCCTAGAATTCAGCTGACTACGTCACCAAAGAAGACTTTGAAATCCTAATAATGGAACTAATGGATAGCCGTCAGCAGCTCAACCCGCAAATTCGGACTAACATCGACATGATGAACCAGTTGAAAGATCAACATGGAAAGACTAGGAGGGAGCCTACTCCATATTCAAGGTCAGAAAACTCCTCCTCACCTGACGATTATCACAGATACAGACGCCACAAAATGAATGCATATGCTGCTAGAACATCGGGAGGGATCAGGCGATATCGATATCGAACCCAAAATTATTTTATAAAGTTTTATTAAGTTTTAATATGATTAAAATATGTATAAACTATGTTTAAATGTTTGTACAAAGTTTCAAAATATCTACAAAACTTAATATTTTCAAAAACAATTTTTGTCAAGTAAATTTTCTAAATATAAAGGAATATGTCGGCATATCCTTTGCAAGTATGTTGACATACTAGCCGTACTTTTTAAAATTCAAATTTGAATGGAAGTGTCTTTTCGTCATATCTCTTCTAGAATGGACATGACCGTTGTTTCCCTATATATACCAGTCTTCCAACCGAATTTTTATTAACTACCTTCTTATTTTTCTCTCCTCTTTTCACTCTCTTGATTTCTAAAATAATTTCTATCGAAACTCCGCCAAAATTCAATTAGATTCAAATTCAATCATTACTAGTTTGATTCTCTTTCATATACTCTCTGATTTCTCTCATCTATCTCAAGATAAAGTGTTATTCAAGAGTTATAGGATCAGTTGTATTCAAGATCGAAGATCAAAGTCTGTAAACTCTATCAAATCACATTCTTATACTCTGTAGTGTGCTTGGTATCCCTGAAATCCAAGAAGGTGTGACTGTAGCCTGATTAAATCATTTGGGTGTGCATAGTAGCCCGTAAATCTAGTGGGTGTGCTTGTGGCCCAGAAATCAAGTGGCTCTACCTAGAGGTCGGGTTTCTGGAGGGTGTGTCTCGTAGCCTTGAAATTGGGATCGTATTTGCATTTACTAGTTGAAAATAAATCTGTACAAGGAATTGTGTAGGACTGGATGTAGGGTAACTTAGTACCAGTATAAATCCTAGTGTGTTCTTTCCTTTTTACTTTTACTGCATGTAATTTAATCTGTGCTTTGATTCTGTGATTGTTAATTCCATCATTCCAAGTAAAATCTTAAAGAATTTGAATAATATTCATACAATCAATTAAACACTATTCACCCCCCTCTAGTGTTAATTTAACCTTAAGTTCCCTATTCCGTCGACTCACATTTGGTATCAGAGCATTCCTTTTTAAAGTAATCATCATCTGATTTTTGAAAAAGTTTAAATGGATACCAACACTGGTAATAGTACTGTTAGTAACACTGTTAATACAATTGTTAGTAACTCATTTATCGAAGGATAATTCACTGCCAGACCTCCACCCTTTAGTTGCAGTAATTACACATTTTGGTCATGTAGAATGAAAATTGATTTACAATCAATTGGTTTAGACACTTAGAATATCACACAAACTAAGTACACTAAACCCGAGATAAATTTTGCATAGTAGACTGCTGACTTAAAAGTAGTTGCACAAAGTAACTCTAAGGCTATGAATATATTATTTTTTTCACTAGATAGAAATGAATTTAGTAGATTATCAATATGTAAGTCTGCATTTGAAATTTAGAAACTTTGCAAGTTACACATGAAGGGACAAGTAAGGTCAAATAGACAAAAACTTCCATGTTAACAAACCAATTTCAGTTATACTAAATGAGTCCAAATGAGTCCATATTTGATATGTATAGTGGATTCCAAGATATAGTACACTCACTTATTGCACTGGGTAAAAGTTTTTCTGAAGAGGTTCAAGTTAGAAAAATCCTCAATTCACTTACTCCTAAATGTGATCAAAAGACTCTTGCAATCGAAGAGGCTAATGACATTAGCACTCTAAAAATTGAAGAGTTGATTGGCTATTTAATGTCTTTTGAAGCATAATGCAGGGCAGGAGAGAAAGCAAAGCAATAGAGAAGAAATTTATAGCTTTTAATGCAATGACGGATAATTTGGATTCAGAGAGCGATGGAGATGAAGAAATTGCTTTCATGACAAATGAATTTCAGAAAATTTCTAAAATATAGGAAGATGAACAATTTAAAAGAAATGATAACAAAAATCCAAGAAGCGGAAGTGGAAACAGAAATGACATTAGATATTATAACTGCGATACCCTGGTCATTAAAAATGAGACTGTCCATATCCCGATAAACTGAAAACTACACCAAACATTAATTCATCCAGCAAACAGAAAAGAGCCTATACTGCAATATTAGACGATTCAGATACATCTCAATGTGATAATCAATCAGGTACAGAAACTGCTAACATGTGCTTCATAGCTATACATAATTTAGAACAAAATGGTGAAATGGATTAGAAAAAGGTACGCATTTAATATATCAAATGTTTTTTTAATTTATTGAAAAAAAATTCTTTTCTTTTGGTTGCTTTACTGGTTGTTAGAAATATCCTACAAATTAATAATAATGTTGATTGAATATTATGTGATTATATTTTAATATAAATATTTTATATATTTTAAATAATAAAAAAATAATATAAAATATATTTAAAATTATTTTTCTAAAAATAGAATAACTATAAATAGATCTATATAATAAAATAGGAAATAGTTAAATAAAAATCATTTTTAAAAAATTCGACCCATATGTCAACAAACCCTACGAGCATATGTCGACATATGCTCACAGAATTTGAATTTGACTTTCTAATTCAAAATTTGAATTTCCCACCACTTTTTCACCAACTCCTATGTTCTGAAAAGTTGCCTTTTAACCAGAGAACATGTCCTTTGATTCTTTATTTACTTACTCTATCTCCATCCATTCATTTCTTACTTTCATTTTCAAATTCAAAAATCGTAAACTCTCTTATCTCTTCAAACTATTCTTCAATGGCATCCTCGAGTAATACTAAGGCAATAATGAGGCCTTCTAAGAAAATAAAAGAGTATCTTTTCAATGATCAAGAATCCATTCAAGCCTATATAGAGTATTTATCTTTTGGAAAAGTCTTTCCTAGAAGATTTTGCTATTTTTGAAGATTTTCCTACTTAAGATCTTTTCAATCTTTGTTTGCAAAATTAAATTCTTGGTTTAATCGAGTTACTTAAAATTATTTTGTTTGTTATCCAAAGTTAGTAAAGATGTTTTATGAAAATTTAAAATGAAAGTTTATGATGGTAGAGAAGGAGAAGTTTGAAGTAGTGTCAAAGGGACACAAATTGTTTTAAATTGTGAACTTTTGGGTCACATTCTTGGATGCAAATTTAGTGGAATTGACCTTTCATCTTTACAAATTGATTTTCAAAATCATGAAGTTATTCATGATATTTTCGAAAGTGATGATGATTTTGAATTCAAACATAAAAACTTGCATCCAAAAGCAAGAATTTTAAGCCTTCTTTTGCAACAAAGTATCACTCCTGGAACGGGTAATTATAATAACCTGACTCAAAAGGTTTTCAAAGCACTTTTCGCAATTTATGGTCGATACAACATAAATCGGTTTCAAGTCGTTTTGGATGAACTTTTTCCTACGAATCTTTCTAAACATGAAAACACACTATTTCATGGTGTGTATCTTACTCGTGTTTTCAATTATTTTGGTATTGACCTTAAAGGAGAGGAAACAACTCCTCGAAAAATATTTGACAAGGCCAACATTTTACTGTTGTATATTTCACCCTCTTTTAAGCCTTATGAAATGCTTGCGGAAAAGGAACCAAGGTTGGCTTGGGAAGAATCAATATGCTACCTAATCCATCCAACAAAGATCTTCTCAAAAATCAAGAGAAGATCATCCATAACCAAAGGAAGCTTAAGAGATCATTTTCAAAGAAATTTACTTCAATTTCCAACAAAATGGATAAATTCTTTGGAAAGATCATCTGCAAGCTTGGTGGTTCTTCATCAACTTCATCCGTATCTTTCTAATTGTTTAAACTATCTTGTATTTGGATTTCCTAGTTTTAGTTTATGTTGAATCTTATGTATCTTTTCATTTCTTTGTGTTCTATGTAATCTCTATCCAAGTATTAATGAAAATTTATTTCCTTACCGTTATACATTGTTTATAATCTTTGAAAAACATAAAAGTATAATAGTGTAGGCTAAATACATTAAAATATCAAAACAACGTTGTTTTGAAAATTTAAGCATATATGTCAACATACTCTAGATATGTATATCGACATACAATGGTAACTTTTCAAAATTTTTAATTTTGAAAATTGAATAGACAACAAATGTCTATTCATTTCCAATGAATTTCCACCCCTTTAAATATCTGTTGAGGCCAGAGAATCATTATTTTCTACTATTTTTCTTCTTCCTTTACATTCTTGAACTCTAAAACCAAAATAATGGCTTCTTCTATCCAAAAACTAATCAAAAACCTAGAACAAACTCTTGAATCAATCAAGAACATTTTTACTATCATCCTAAGAAATCAGAGGCACTTAGAATTAAGTCAAATGCAGATGTTCAAGGAGTAAGAAAGGCATTTTGATGCGATTCGATGGATGATTTCTGCCTTGAACAAAGAAGAACCAACCACCAACATAGAGTATACCATCAACAAAGATGATGAAGATTGGGATGCTATCAAAGTGGATCCAATCTTTGGCGCTGATGGATTAGTTGAAGTTCCTCGAAATATCTAGTTTAAATAGGTTTGGTTGTATATAAATAATAATACTTAGTTTGGTTTGGATCTGATTGGTATTGATTTGTGTGGATTTGTTTGAATGTTGTATGACATAAACTTTGTTTGATTGGATTAATATTTGGATTGATTTTTTCGTTTTACATATCACTTATTGTTTATATATAATCTTTCTAACAATCATTATATATAATTCTTATACAAATTGATTAGTACTATATTTAGGAAAGTTGGAGTTATATAGTAAAAGTTAGTGTTAGAGTTTTGATTTTAGTTTATTATTTTTGTTGATGACAAAGAGGGATAAATATATAAAATTTAGGCATAGATTACGGGGGAGTTCTGTAACTCAGGGAGAGTTATAATATATTTTATATGTAGAGTCGTCATCTTCAAAAAAGGGGAGATTGTTAGTACCTTAGGTATTGGTTTTGATGATAACATATATATGACATTATATAAAATATAGATACTAATGTTTTATCAAGATATATATAGTATATAGTGTAGGATATTAGACAAATATTGATTAAAAAGACTATACAGTATCAAGATGCCGATAGCAAGAGTAGATTCAAGATGCTGATATAAAGTTTCAAGAGTTCAAGAATGAAGACTCATGAGCATTGAAGAGTTCAAGATTTCAGGATATTCCAGATAAGTTATAGAGTCATAAAATTTTGTGTTAAAACCTTGATAGCACTTTCCTAATCTCTCTCGTCTTCTCTAATTTTGTTTAAATTGTTTTTCAAATATTCCATTCAAAATATTTCCAAATTTATTTTCATATCTCTTATACTAATAATGATATTATTTTAGTGTTTTTAAGTTTGTATATATTGAATTATTGTTTATACTTTAATAATTTATAACCATATTGGTTTTATATCTATTATTTACATTATATTAAATATACTTATTAAATTTTTCAAAATTATTTTTTGAAGTTTTATTAAGTTTTAATATGATTAAAATATGTTTAAACTATGTTTAAGTGTTTGTACAAAATTTCAAAATATTTTACAAAACTTAATAATTTCAAAAACAATTTTTATTAAGTAATTTTTCAAAATACAAAAGGATATGTTGACATATCCTCTGCAAGTTTGTTGATGAACTAGACGTATTTTTCAAAATTCAAATTTGAATGGAAGTATCTTTTCATCGTATCTCTTCGCGAATGGACATGACCGTTGTTTCCCTATATATATCAATCATTCAAACTAATTTTTATTAACTACCTTCTTATTTTTCTCTCCTCTTTTCACTCTCTTGATTTCTAAAACAATTTTTATCGAAACTTTGCCAAAATTCAGTCAAAATCAAATTCCATCATTACTAGTTTGATTATCTTTTATATACTCTCTGATTTCTCTCATCTTTCTCAAGATCAAGTGCTATTTAAGAGTTACATGATCATTGTAATCAAGATCGAATATCTGATTCTATAAACTCTATCAAATCATACTCTTATACTCTATGGTGTGCTTGGTATCCCTGAAATCCAAGTAGGTGTGATTGTAGCCTGATTAAATCAATTGGGTGTGCTTAGTAACCCGTAAATCTAGTAAGTGTGCTTGTGGCTCGGAAATCAAGTGGCTCTACCCAAAGGCCAAGATTCTGAAGGGTGTGTCTCGTAGCCTTGAAATTGAGATTGTATTTACATTTACTAGTTGAAAAGAAATCCGTACAAGGAATTGTGTGGGACTAGATATAGGGTAACTTCAAACCAGTATAAAATCCATGTGCGTTCTTTCCTTTTTACTTTTAATGCATCAAGTTTTATCTGTACTTTGATTCTGTGATTATTAATTCCATCATTCCAAGTAACACCTTAAATAATTTAAATAATATTCATACAATCCATTAAACACTATTTATCTCCGCTCTAGTGTTAATTTAGCCTTTAGATCCCTATTCCATTGACTCCCAGTTCTATATGACTATGATGCAACTTATGCAGGCAAAACCGACCCCAGGCAGCATCTCTCAAAGTACGAATAGCATATGGACTCCGTCCGAGCCACTAATGCAGTCAAGTGCAGGAGTTTTCCAATTTTTCTTAAAGATGTTGTGACCATATGGTTCATCAAGTTACCACCGCTGTCAATCTCTTCATTTGATGAGTTAGCAAAGAAGTTGCTAGAGCAATTCCACATGCACACGACTCGCCCCAAGGATGTAATGTCACTCTCTAGCTTGGTCCAGGCTCCGGGGGAGTAATTGAAAAAATTTCTAGAAAGGTTTAATACAGCTGTTATAGAAGTCAGTAATCGGAATAATGATGCAATACTCATGGAATTGAATGGGGTAGTCGACCCCGATTCCGAGTTTGGCAATTGTTTAGCGGGAAAGCGTCCTTCTACATTGGACCACTTCTATACAAAGGCGGCTCAGTTTCTGCGAAAGGAGGAAGCAAAGTGATCTAGGAAGAGAGATGTTGCAGGCCCAAGTGTCGAGAGAGTACAAAGTAATGTGGTAGTGAAGCAGTCCGACAATAGTTGTGGGAAAGTTCAAATCAATGTTAAGAACAAACCAAATGAGCAGAAGAAAGGTGGTGATAGAAACCGTGATCGAAGATGGAATTCCGGGAGAGGGAAGCCATGGTTCACATCATTTGATAGATACTCGACGTTGAATACATCGCTAGAGAATGTTTGTTTATCGGCCTGTAACACTATGAGTACAGGAAACCACCTCTGAAGGAATCGATGGAGAAGTAGAGACAGTCCCGAAAGTACTGCAGATTTCATGAAAGTTATGAACATACTATGGACGAGTGTCGCCAGGCCCGTGATGTTATGGAAAAGTTAATTCAAAAAAGAAAGCTATAGCAATTGGTTAAAACCCCATAGGATGGCGGACAGGGGGCATTTGACCCCAATCGAGGACAAGCTCTGCCCAGTGCTAAGGAAACATGGTGGAAAGCAGGGAGATCAATTATTAATACGATTGTTGGGGGACCACATTTGGCCGACAAAAGCTGAAATGAAATGGAGCGTTACGTGAACGCTATCAAACATGTTGACATTGAATTTTTCTCGAACACGGTGTACGGTGCTCCAGCATAGCAACAACGAATTATGGAAAATGATATCGTGTTTCGAAGTAGAGATGTAAACAAGGTGGAGGCCCCTACGATCGACCTAATGGTGATCTCGGCCGTGATCGGCCCTGTCTTGGTGAGAAAGATTCCGGTTGATTGTGGAAGTACTATGAATATCATTTTCAAGAAGGCATATGACCACATGTTACTAGAAGCCAAAGATCTGAAACCATGCAAAGCCCGTATTCATGGCTTTAACGGTATTGCAGCTGAAGCAGTAGGCTATGTCGAACTACAGGTGGAGTTAGGAGACGGCAGCCGAAGGAGGGTGCGGGTGCTGCCGTTTATTGTGATGGATGTGAACTCTTCGTATAATGCTTTTCTACGCCGACCAGCCCTTGGTAAATTCAGGGGAGTTATCGCCGCTTGGTGCTTAATGCTAAAATTCCCAATTGAGAATAGCACGGGAATTATCCATGGAGGTCAGGCGACTAGAAGTACTTGTTATCTGGCTGAGTTGAGAGACGCTCAGCAAAGGGAGAAAGGAAAGGATGTGGAGAAGCCTCTTTGCATGAAAACCAATAAAGCCGAGCAATTAGGGTCCGAGCCTTGGCTTGGGCACCAAAGTCAGTTCTATAAAGATATAGATCCGAGAGATGAAGAAGAGAAGCCCTAAGAAGTAAAGGCTGCACCCGCTAAGCTGACGATCGACATCACGGTCAGCTATGACGACCCATTACGGGTCGTGAAGACTAGATCACAGCTTAGTGCAACCATGATGAAGAAATTAGCTGGTTTTCTCCGAGCGAATTTTGATGTGTTCGCTTGGACCCATTTTGACATGTGAGGGATTTTGCTGACTATCACGGGCCATGCATTAAATATCGACCCAACGCATGTCCCGGTGAAACAAAAATGACATGGCATTGATCTAGAGAGATCTGCTACACACAAATAGAAGGTGGACAAACTTAAAAACAATGGGTTTATCCATGATGCACTCTACCTGAAATGAGTATCCAATCCAATTCTTGTGAGAAAGGCTAATGGAAAGTGGTGGACCAACTCAAACCTTAACAAGGAATCGTCGAAAGACAACTTTCCATTTCGAGGATCGACTAGTTGGTAGACTCTACCGTTGGACATGAACCACTTTCGTTCATGGATGCACACTCCAGATACAATCAGATCCCAATGCATGTCCTTGAACAGGAACACACCAGCTTCATTACCGACATGGGATTATACTGCTACATTGTGATGCCTTTTGGACTAAAGAACACTGGAGCAATTTACCAGATACTAGTCAACTGGATGTTCAAAGACAAGATCGGGAGATCAATGGAAGTATACGTAGATGATATGCTTGTGAAGTCACAGTGATCATACGACCATATTGATGACTTGGTGGAGATGTTCGGTGTTCTCTGGAAATATGGAATGAGACTTAATCCCTTGAAATGCTCTTTTGGCGTTGCATTAGGAAAATTCTTGGGTTTCATGGTCAACTCTTGTGGAATTAAAGCCAATCATGAGAAGATTCAAGCGATAAGGGATATCCAAGTGCTGAAGACAATCAAACAGGTGCAAAGCGTAAATGGGAAGGTCGTCGCCCTGACTCGATTCATCTCCAGGGACACCGATAAGTGCATCCCTTTCTTCGAATTGATTAGGAGAGGGAAGAGGAACTTTCAATGGATGTAGGATTGTATTGACGTGTTTCAAGCACTGGTACATCACTTAGAGAGACCCCTCATCTTGTCCAAGCCATTAGATTATGAAGACTTGTACATCTATTTAGTAGTGTCAGTACATGCCACAAGTGTCGCACTATTGTGCGAAGAGAATCGAATTCAGAGGCCAGTGTATTATGTTAGCAAGCGGTTGATAGGTGTTGAAATGAACCATTCGAAACTGGAGAAGCTTGCGTACTACTTGTTGATTGCGTCAAAGAAGCTTTACCCTTATTTCCAAGTTCATCCCATCAGTGTCTTCATCGACCGGCTATTACGACAGGTCCTACAGCGACCTGAGACGTTTGGAAGATTACTTAAATGGAACATCGAATTGAGCCAGTTCGATATCGCTTATCTCGCTCGAAGCGCTATCTAGGGATAAGCACTAGCGGACTTCATAGTCGAATTCACTGCACAATACGACTCTCTAGAGAGCAGTGAAGAACTAATCATCCAATGTAAGAATTACACGGATGTAGCATCCAACGATCGGTGCTCTAGCGCCAGAGTCATACTGGTAACTCCTAAGGAACGCTCAATCTACTACGCGTTGAAACTTGACTTCCCTACTACAAATAACGAGGCTGAATATGAAGTCTTGATTGTAGGGCTTAAACTGGCTAGAGAGCTGGGAATAAGTGCTTTGCAAATTTTTTGATTCACAGTCTGTAGTAAACCAAGTCAGGGGAGAATACCAAACCAAAGGAGCGAGACTTGCTCCTTACCTCAACCAAGTCCAAGAGCTGCTAACCAATTTCAAGCATTACACCATTACACATATCCATAGAGAACAAAATGAGAAAACTGACTCATTGGCCAAGCTAACTAGTTTCAGGGATGCATAACAAATGGGCTTGGTCCAGGTTGAAGTAGTCAGCGCTCTAAGCATTGACCAGATGGAGATCAATTGGGTCTTAGAAACAGAGCCTGAGAAGGAGTTGTGGATGACTCCAATTAAACTACTTGCAAAGGGGAGTCCTTCCTAAGCGGAGGAATGAAAAACAAAACAGATCCTTCGTAAAGCATCACGATACATTTTTTAAGAAGGATTCATGTACAGGAAGGGTTTCTCCATTCTCTGCTACGGTGTATCCCTAATGATGAAATCAAGTGAGTATTACTAGAAGTCCATGAAGGAGAATGTGGCGATCACACCGGGGGCAAACCCTGGCGAAGATGATACTCCGCTATGGTTATTTCTGGCCAACTATCAATCAAGATGCGGCTCATTATGCTAGACGATGTTGTAAGTGCCAGATGTTTGCAAAGATTCCGAGAGCCCTATCGACGGAAATCACTCAGATTGTTAGTCCATGGCTGTTTGCTAATTGGGGTATTGACATCATCGGCTCCTTGCCAATTTCCAAAGGTGGTGCAAAGTACGCCATCGTAGTAGTTGACTACTTCACAAAATAGGATAAAGCCGAACCATTGGCCATGATCACTACAAAGAAAGTAATCAATTTTGTTATTCGAAACATTATTTGTCATTTTGGGCTTCCCCGGACAATCTTAACCAAATGGGACCCAATTCAATTGTTGAATTCAAAGACTTTTGCCGCCGACATCATATTGGGAAAAGATTTGTGGTAGTTTCTTAGTCTCAAGCTAATGGACAGTCGAAGCTGTCAACAAAATCATAAAGTCTATTCTGAAGAAGCATTTGGAAAAGGCTAGAGGCAAGTGGGTCGATGAACTCCCGTCAACATTATGGGTGTACAGAACTACCTATAAGTCTACGACTGGCCATGCTCCATTCACCCTTGCTTACGGCTCTAAAGCTGTGATTCCTATAGAACTTGAAGTCCCTTCTCATCAAGTGTCTTATCATGACTCCAGAACTAACAGAGATCTCCTTTTGTAATCTCTAGATATAGTCGATGAGATGCATGAAGAAGCTGACTTGAGGGTATCTGCACACCGACACCGAGTCACCCGATACTATAATGTTAAAGTTCGATCTAGGACCTTTGAAGTTGGTGATATTGTCCTGAAGTAGATCTTTCCAAGCCCTACAAACATGGGTCCAAGATGGGAAGGATCGTATGTCGTCAATCAAAAGCATGTTGATGGAATATTCAAGCTAGCGATTATCGATGACATCATACTTCATAGAGCATGGAAAAGCGAGCATTTATGATGCTATTTCACTTAGTTTTGTTTCATTCGGTTGTATTCCACTTAGAATTTACTTTTGAAGTCGAACTCAAAGGCATCTAATAAGACAGATTATGTCACTTCTTTTTCAGTATGTAATAAAATCTGAAGTTCCTTCCATATTTGTAAATTGTTTGTGCATAATATAATAGTTGTGATATACGACCAACTTACATCCAATATGCATAATATAAACCAACAAGTACCCGAGTTTGGCGCCAGCCAAGTACCCAGGTCCATAATTGAATTAAACAAAATGAATGTGACTCGATCGTTCATCCATTAACTCTCGCCCGTAATCCAACGGGCTGAGTATAAAACAGAGAATAGGTGTGACCCGACCATCCATTAATTAACTCCGTCTCTCGATTCAACGAGAAGAATGTAAAGTAAAAGTGGACATGATACGATCGACCACTCTTCGACTTTTGCCCCGGACTTGGTGGCTAGGGAATCAATCAAAGGGAATGTGATTCGACCGTTCCTCAGAACAACCTCAGTCCCTAGAGTGTGGGCTGGATTATGAAAATCAAACGAGTGTGCTTAACATCCCATCGACTAACTCTGATCCGCGGAGTGCGTATAAACAAAAAGAATGAGTGTGATTCGACCATTCATTCTCTAACTCTAGCCTGAACCCAATAGGAGGAGTATAAACTCATCATGGATGGGACCTGACTGTCCATGAACTAACTCCGCCAACCCAATACTAGAAGCACGAGTATAATCAGTTAACCACTGAACACAACAGCGTAACACTATAGCTCGCACCAAGTGTTTGGTACAACTTAAGGCTATGAACGAAAGGAGGTCTTGAGATGGATTTATTGGATCGATGCATGAAGCAACGAGCGATCGAAAGACATTGCAACTTGAATGATGAGCGATGAATTACAAGTGCATCGAATGGAAAACGTAATAGCTCGAACACTTAGACAAGTTTTGTTTAAAAGCTGAACGGAAATGAAAGAATTTTTATTCACTTACTAAAACTTAGAAACTAAGTACAAGTTTATTTCAGAAACTAAAAATGAGGGTCATACCTGCACAATTGCGGCCAACAAAAAGAAACTAGCTACTTAGCTACACACTACCCAAGCTGGTTTGACGGCTATTTCTCCTCTTTTTTAGGCTTCTTCGGGGTGGATTCTTCGGAGCTACCGCCTCGTCCTCTCCTCTTCGACCCTTTCTTGTCCTTGCCACCCTTAGGAGAAATGCTTTCGGAGACAGAAGCGGTCTCACTTTGGGATACAGTAGGAGTGACCTCTTCAGGAGTAACGCCGCTCGGTAGAATAATTTGGAGCCGAGTAATATCCACTTCGACACTCTCCTTCTTGGCCTGCAAATCCACATCCTCCTTTTCAATGTGCTCCTTCATGCTAACTTTACCAGTGTGTTCGAAGGCATGGGTCACTACTACGTCCTCTATTTCATCCTGGCTCTGCTAATCGTCTGTCTTTTCTTCATTTAGAGCCCCTGTGACTTCATCATCCAGACCGGCAGTCTCAGCTGGTTGATTGGTTAAAGCCACCTGTACAGTGACGGTCGTAGTGGACACTGCGGTCTACGTCCGCTGTCCTAGGGAAACATCATCATCGAAAGCATGGACAGATGTAGACAGACCTGCAATTTCATGAAGACTAATAGGTAAGCCCATGACTATTGGGCACGAGATGTAAACCTTCTCAAACGTCGGAGAAGTAAGAGATATACCTTCACTGGATTGGCCTTTGGTCGTAGTTGGAGTGCCACCTTCTGAAACCGAAGACAGCCCAAAAGATTTGTGCATCCCTGGATGATCTAGATCATAGCCCGCATCCTTTTTCGGGGCATGAGAAATTAAAGCGCCGGTTGCTTGATTAGTAGGAGAGTATTGGGAGCCAGATACCAAAGCTTCGCCATCATCTTTTCCCTTTTTGGAAACCGCTAGATCATTGAGTAAGCTAAGACAAGCAGTCCTAAGTTCGTCGGGCTCTTAGTCGCTTAAGATTTTGCACATGAGCTGCTCTTCATCCACTACTAACCATCGAGGGACTTCTTTTTTAGGTCTATAATATGGTCCCAGGCTTCAACGAGCAACTCAGGATACCCCTCTCCAAGGAAGCGGAAGTTGCGATTCCTCAGGACATATGCATTATAATATACCAACAGTGGATCAAACTCATCTTTTATCTCTATCGGGCCCACCTCCTAGCCTATTCCATAAGGGCCTCTATCTGCACTGCACAAGTTGTATGTCGGCATCTATTTTAGCTTCGCAAGCTTCAACGTTCTCCTCGTAGTACTGTTGAGACTCTAGCTGAGCCTCAAGTTTCTCCTGCTTTTCCTTCTCAAGATCCTCCTCAAGCTGTTTAATACGAAGGGCTAAGGCATCGTTGTCTTTTTTCAGCACATTATTCTCCTTCTGTAAGACGTCTTTTTCAAGCGCTAGAGTACCACTATGACGAATGACAGTGTCCATTTCAGCTTGGTGCACTTTCATTAAACGCTCGACGGCTTCGGAAGACTCGCTGGCTTTTTCTCGGCATTGACCAGCTTCATACCCACTACTTGACCTCCTCATCTAAGTGCTTAATGATGTCTTTGTCATGGATCACCTCAAGAGTTAAGCAATCGATCTCGTGTTTCCTTTCTATCGACACCTCAGAAATTCTCTCAACAACACGGAGAGTTGTACTGTGCTGGACATTGACATCATTAACGTAAGAGAGCACCGTGTCCTTGGCCTTTGGAGGAATTGAATGTAAAGCGGGAACAAATTTGAACTTTTCAAAGCACAACTTAGGAAATGTGGCCTTGAGTTCTGCCATCTTTTCAGCAACAGTGGCATCAAGAGTAGTCGAGACTGAGAGGGGCATCTATCGTGCTTGTGAGATGAAGTATCAGTACCATCTAAGCCAGACTGGCATTTCGAAAATCGTTGGGCACCGAAAGAAACCGAATGTTGCTCGGGTACAGTAGCCAAAGTGGGAGCAGGAGGCAGTGACTTACTGCTGTAATGTGTAGTGGGGCGTTGACCGACTCCCTTATAGTGAGAAGACTGAGATTTTGATTTATGTTTGGACAACGAGCCCTTGGATTGGTGCCTTCAATCTTGGTCTTCTCTTCCTTCATACCCTTCTTTGTCATGAACAGGGTCTGGACCTCGACTAGGCCCAAAATAAGACGACCGAAAGTATGTTGATTTCTTCAAGTGGTCATAGTTGCGGGGATGTCCCTTCGAGCCTACAAATAAAATGAAAGTGTATAAGAATCACTGGAGTTAAAGGTGGATAAGTGTCGTATAGTGCAGTGCACATAATCGTGAGTGTCCTAGTGTCCCTTCAACATACAAGTTATTGGAGCTTTGCTTGCTGGAGTAATCTCTCCCTTGCTAGTGGGAGGAATATCAGTGCCAAATCGAATAGGTGATTTGAAGCTCCTGAGACTTATATTGGCAAAATCATAATTTCCAATATCATCTGGAATTGGGATGTCAGATAGCCCTTCAAATAAATTTTCTAGAGGCTGAGAGCTAAATTGATCTGTAACAGCAAAGGTTGACTTGGATTTATTGGAGACCTGCCCTCTACGAAGCTTATAAATGAGCCTCATGACTTGAGTTCACATCGTCACGATCGGTCTCACTAACACCACCCCACACCTTGCATTCCTCGGTGACATCTTGAGCTCTTTCGGCTGGGGACATAACTGGATCAACTTCGTTACCTCCTTGCCCAATGGCATCTCTTCTTTCTACAACTTTCTCCTTGGTGTTTCTTGGCAGTCCTATGCTACGGCCTTCTTTTAGTAAGCCGAAGACGAAAAAGCGCTCGTTGATAAGAAGAAATCCGATGTTCCTATCCGCCGCGAGTATATTTTTAAGCGTTGAAATCGCCTCAGAGTATATGTCGTAGGTGGGATATGGATGGCTGCCTGCAATGTTCAGTAAAAAACCGCTTAATTTGGGATACGATTTGAATAAAAGCACTTCAAGTTAAAGTTTGAAACAACACTTACATCCTTTCAACCACCGTCCTATAAAACCAGGTTGGTAGCGCACATAGAACCATTCATTCTTAAAAGTGCTCAGTTTGTTCCAAGCCCAGTTACGACCTGGCAGTTAGTGACTGACTCGAGGAAAGTGTATGAGAGGCTTCCGCTTCGTCGCTTGAGATTTTGTAAATGAATCTAATGCCTTCCGGAGTCGGCTCATAATATAAGAATTTGAGGAATATCTTGTACGTGCAGTGGAAAAATGCATAGCTATTAAAACGCAGCTGAGTCGGCGCCAATCTTAAGTAATGTAACATTTTCGGAATGAATGGATTGAAAGGCGGAACACAACCAGCCCAGCACGTAAACTTATTACATGCAGTATACCCCTCCGAGGGCAAGTGAGCCCCATCGTTACGGGAGAGGACTCGCACATTCTCATAAGGAGTCCCATGTTTAATAGATAGCCTGTAGAGAGAGGCCTCATTCACCTTTGAAGCCACCGAATCCTCTGTATCATTCAAAAATATGGCATCTTCCAAAGTGTCAGGTGTTGGCTCGATTTCTGCTTCTAAGTTTGAAGGAATTTCTGGCACCTGTTGTGAACTCTTGGGCTACTCGGATTGATGGCTTGGAGAGTCTCGAGTGGATACTGTTGCGGAGCTAGATTCAGAGTAAGGATTTTTGTGTGAAGTAGTTTGTTCAGTGCCCACGACAGCTAAATGCTCCGAGCGTCTGGAACACGTAGCTACCAACTCAGCAGATAATGATCATTAGAAAAATTAACTTGTTCCCTCTATGCTAAGTGTAAACCAGTGCAGTGTTGTGAAGTGCAAAAATAAATAGTTCAGAATTAAAATGACAGTTGATAAGATATTGGAATTCGATCGGAGTGGCCGTCATCATTGACCATCCCAACCGGCTTTCGCGTCAATCGTTTGTAAATTTTATCTCAGCTCTGGGATCAGTCATCGGCATATTGGAGTATGATATTTGCGTTTAAGCTCATTCGAGACCATATGTCATACTTGTTCAAGTCATATTCAAAAGTGTGCGACTTTGAGTTCCAATATTTAAGTCATATAAGACCAAACATTCAAGTTCCAAGTCATATTCATTTGTTCTGAAGTTCATATTTGAGTTCAAAGTCATATGCAAGTCTCTAGTTCAAGTTCCGGCTTAAGGAAAATTTTCATGTGTATTTAATCATTAAGTTCAAGTCTTCACTCATGCAAAAAGTTGGCTAAGTCCGCCTAGGAAAAGGCGATCGTAGCCGATTCCTTACGTCGGCAGTCTTACCTTATCCAATTTCAAGCCCTCCATGCCATGACCAATCCCTCTTTTGTAATTGCAACCGATCCCTCCATCATGGCTCACCTAGACTTCACTACTTCACTTTCTCCTCAACATGCTTCCACTCGGTCCCATGAGTCGATCCCTACAATAACTGATCCCTCAATTCCATCAACCGACTGACCCAACCATGTTGGGTTGACCCAGCTTAACTTTGAAGTACTAAAGCCGACTACAGCACGTCGCCGATCCCTCCTCATCACTTCATCTCTTCCGCATTGACACCTATCACCATCGATCGATCCCAACATCATTCAATGCTCGACCATGCCATGGTCAATTCCTATGAATCCAAACCGATCCCAAAATGCACTTGAAATACAACTCAAAATCGTCTTGCCTCGATTTATATCCTAAACTCGCATTTACATGATGACATAGATCAGGTTGTTAAACGAACAAGAACTTTCCCAAACAACTTTGGGTTCGGGCCAAAATTGGATTGGAAAATTGAATCTATTGTAATTAAATGTTGGATGCGTTCAAAGACAATGGTGAGAACTATGTGAAGAGATAGGGATTCGAATCGACAATGGATTTGGATGGTTAAGTGATAGCCTTGAGCGTGAGTTTTATAATGGCGGTTTAAAGAGAAATAAAAGTTCGGATCAATTAAGGGAGCAAATGAATGGAGTGGATTGGAATAAGCTAAGTCCATAGCTTTTATACGAATGCGGCCCACTTACTTGGGTTTGACATTTGTTTGAGTCCATTTAGACTAAGGGGTCAGTATCGATCCCTTTCTTAGGGGATTGGTACTGAATGCCGCCTTGCCAATGTTTAAAAAAATGATGAATGGAAAGTGAAGAGTATAGCAATGAAAATATATTTCAACTACGTGATATTGACAACGACCTATGAACATGCACGAGTACATACCCAGCATTCAATTTCTTGAATCGATGGAGATTAAATTATTACATGGATCTCACAGAAAAGATGTTGCTACAGATAACCAAAGCCTTCTAACTCAAGCAACAAGCTCAATGGAACCGAGGATAGACAAAGACAGGGGATTACACTCCGGGTTTATATTGACAAATATCGACCAAGCGTCATGACGAATGAAGAGAGATACGACTATTTTGAAAGACAACTCAATGGAAGGATAATGAATGTTCAGGAAACTAAATGGAATTCTTCCCGCCGATTCTAACTTGCTTCGATTTAAAGCACGTCATATTCGAAACAAGACATACTTTGGAGGGCAAGTGTTATCCGCCCTTTTGACTTGGCTATATTTAGACCGATTAGACAAGGTAGACTCGATGATAGACAAGGAAACCAGCCCAGAGAAGTGATCATAGAGACTAGAGATCAACTGTGGACAATAGTGTGAAGCAACGATCAAGCGAAACCAAGGGATAGACCCTACGAAACATTATAAGCATGGATTAGTGCTTCCCCTAGGCAGGGGATCGAATTAGATCACTATGGCTATGAATAGCTAGGATCAGCTGTTAAACTCAATGGGAATCGATTGATATCTCTAAAAACATAAAAGCAACTATGCAAACAACATTGGAAACTTGAAGCCAACATGGAGGGAGGCCCATCGTACCGATCGCAACATGTCACTTGGGCATCTTGACCGATCGTGGCCGATTGCTCTACCTGGGGAGTTGGGCCTCAAAATTTTCTGGATGACCTCGTCTGCATCTTAAGATTCTACCGACGAATTTTCAGGAAGATATTCGATCATCTACGTCTATAAATACAGGGTTTATTGCTAATTTGAAGGATCGGGACGCCATTGTTTTCCTTGTACTCTATTGTAATTACAAATTCCGATCAGATCCCTCTTGTACTTAAAAATTCAAGTGATTAATAAAGCTATTTCTTCAAAGTGGATATAGGCACTCAACGGCAAACCACTATAAATTTGTTTGTCATTATTTTTTATATGTTTTTTGCTCATTTCCCCTGTTTTAATTTAGATTTCTTCATTTATTTCTCTACATGTAATCTATTGGGTGCTTGTGCCAACTTTTGGTGCGAAAAATATACACAATATATACTTATAAGATAGTGATATAACTTACTTAGATCCATGCCAAACCCAAGTACAAAGCCACAATAACAAAGTACCACTTCCCACCATCACCAAAAGCCTAATGATCCAACCTTTAGCACTTCTAAACCAAAGCCACACCTTCTCCTCCTACTCCTATGCTCACGGACCCCTCCAAGATCCCCTTCTTTCTCTCACCTTCTCCCACTTTTTACTTGCTAATCATGCTTCCTATGATGTTTTAGGCCTATGACCAAGGTTTAGAAGATATTAGAGATGATTTGGTTAAGGCATGGAAAAGTTAGAGAATAATTAGTGGATTAGTGCTCAAGCACTTCCACCATTTTTAGTTCTCATACTTCATTTCAATATTTGTGAATTAATGATTATTTAATAAGGGTATGCCCCCTCCTTTTGTAGGCTTCAAATGGCGTAGCATAAGCTTGTTATCAATCCCTTTTCATGAAATGTAAGGATCATCTCCCATCACTTCTCCTTTATCATTTCTTAAGAGTTAAGACTTTCCTTTTACACTTATTTCATAATATCTTTGATGACATCACCCATGACATCATCCATAAAGTTTATTTCCACAAATGGCAAAAAAATATATTTCATTTTATAAATTTCCTAAGCAAATAAGTATATGTAAAAAAATCTGAACAACTTCTGATGGTTAAAAAGTTGTTTATCGATAAAACAATTTTCGGTCACATTATCGATATTTTTTCAAAGTATTTATTTTTGTAAACATATTTTCAAAACAAGTTTACCATCATTACTTGTGATTTAAAAAGGGGTTATAAAGCTTATTAAATCATTTTATTAACATTTAATCCAAGGTTCAAATATTTAAACAATTCAGATATTTAAATACAAAGTGTTTGAAATTCTGGGCCATTACATTCTCTCCCACTTAGAATATTTCGTCCTCGAAATTCCAACACGAGCAACAAAAGAAACAATTACATAGCAATACTTAACAGTATTCAGTCACAAGCAAACAAAACTCATGGTTTGCTTAAGTTCAAAATCCTCTCATCGCAGAAGGATGATAAACAACCTACTAAGCGTACCATATGCTCAACAGTCTTAGGTTATTACTTAGTAGACTATTCGTGCTACCTCAATTTAAATTGAAGAGTGATCACCTAAACTCTCCATAAGCCAATCAAAACATAATATGCATATACTAAAGCCCGTACGATGCACATGAGCTACCCGTACGCAATATCAATTTTGATCACTTGCTCGATCATATAAATTTTACTTCCCAACTAGTATATATCACTTGACCTCTCTAGTATGGACACCGATCAGGTTCCTTGCTCAAAAACCTCCATTCTCCTTACATAGCATATATTATGAAAAAAAACTTTTGTTTCAAGTTCTATACGATTCGAAAGATTCCGACTATCCAAAATCATCGAAAACCTCATTTCATTTTAACAAATGAAAACTACCAAACAATATGTCATACTATGATGCACATACCATACAATCCTAATGCATAGGCTACATGCGTCTATAAAATATCTTAACAAATTTCAATAATTTATTAAACACACTATACCCAAAGAGGAAAATCATGAAAAGGTTTCATCATGTATTCCGGGCCATGCCACTGCCACTCGGGAACCATATATAACATACATATAAAACTTTTCTTCATAAAAATTTCATATCAAACTTCTTTTAAAGGAAAACTTTAGAATAAACACCGGATTTTATTTAAAATCACTTTGAAATAATAATAGATACATATATCATTTGTATAACAAATAATACATTCGAAATCAAATTGAAATCCATTTTACTGAAACAAAACTATAGCATTCCCCACTTAGAAACCCGAAAATGAACACTGATGATGTTGGACTCATTACCAAAATTATTTTCAAGTGATAGGAGTGAGTTCAGTACATCCATTTCATGCCTTTCGGACTTAACCAAAATCATTTCAAAATGGTATCAAATACTTCGTATATATTACTAAGTACCATGATCTCAATCTCGTAAACTAATTTTTTAAATACTTAATTTCAAATAATACTACTATTATTTTCTCCAAAATCTTGAAAAATGTTTTCAAAGACATCGGGATTTAAGTTCTCAAAATAAAATCCTTTTCGTTTATAAATCATATTTATAAACCATACTTGAATAAAATCACTTTCTTTATATAAAATCTTTTCACAAATGTTATTTACCAAAATATCTTATCTTTCTCGTATTAAAATAAACATCTTTTACTAAATTAAACTTTTACAAATGTTGACTTTTAACCCAACATTACCACCAAACACCTTATAGTCAAACTGTGAAAATAAATTCACAAGGTGTTCGTTTCAATGCACCTACAAATATTGTTTACCCAACCCATGCAGTATAAAGGTAAAACTGCTCATAAACCGGTTGAGCATAAATCAACAATCAATAGATGATAGTCAATGCTCATAAATTGGTCGAGCATGGCTAAACAAATTAATAAGGGGTAACTAATGAACATCATTAATCCCAACATTAATTGAAATATACTTTAACAATTTACACTTACATAAGTTACCTTATATAAGATCTTCAATTTTTGCAGTTATAATTGCCCTTAAGATATGTGTTTATAACAAATACAAATAAGCTCTCATATGTATAATACACTTGACTCATGTTAGGGCATTCCATTACCCTATCGCTTAATGAGTTGTACCCAACCAAAGCCAAGGTTCTCGCTTAACTTTCAGCTGTGATACCAGCTATAATGATCCACCTTTTTGACCCCTGAATGTCGACAATAATCGTCCATGGTATTCACATGTCAAGCACCCAAGTGCTAGAAAGATGAAATCTTAGGGTAAAAATAAAAAAAAATAGAACAAGAAAGAAGAGAACACAATATCTGAATCTCACTATGGGAACGATAATATCAAATGAACGGTACAAAGGGTTACTACGATACAGAATTTCAAAGTTACAAAACCTAAGTACTATCATCAGCCTGGACAGTTATAACAACCATTCCTCATAAATGCTGATATGTACCATATAGTAATGCAACGGAAATAAGAATACTATGGTATGTGAAACATCCAGCTCATCTTCTCTAGCTCTAATAAACATCAATGAAAACATGTCTTTCTCAAACTATTCGAAAGAGCACGCGAGGAATTTAGTGAAACAAAAACCAAGCGTCAGACATAAGTCTGGTATGAGAATCTCAACAAATATGTGATCAACATATAATAGTACATTTGAGACCGCATGGAATACCATAATGGCTATCCCCTCAAAAGAACCACCATCTAATAAGTACATAAGGTGATATAGTAGATAATGTCTAGTGTGAATAATATAAATATATAACATAGCCAGAATGGTTACATTCATTACATTCAACAGCATATTAGAGGGTACAATCAAACCCGATAAGGAACGTTCGCATATTGATTTTTCCGTAGAGATCTCTTTGAGCGACGCCGAATCCAATCTCTTGCACAAGGGTCAGAAACTACCTCTAAGCGTCGTATATCTATAGCTAAAATATAACATTAGGAAAACATAGCCAGTCCATGTCTAAATACGTGATCCCAAATACCATCACCTCCCGTGCGCAACATCGATAAACATACTCTAGATATGGAGTGATAATATCCCGTCCTGGGTCAGCCAAACCCGAAGCATGCCCCTACTCTGTTTTCTGTCATTTCTAATGTCGAGGTTACGTTCGGCATCATTCACACGAGTCTTCATCACTCGAATAAAACACGAATCCCCAAATGGATTCCCACATCTCTAACAGATCTTGAAACCACACATGGATTCTAGCATCTCGAACAAATCCACTTCTAAGAGATAGAATATGTATCTCAGTCTTAAAGTGGTTTTCGATAAGTAAAACACATACCAATCCTGGTCTCTTTAAGATTGAATCGAAAAACTTGCTCATTCAATGATAATGAGAGTGATCGCATATGGAAACTAAGTCTCATATACTTACTACGTTTTCGATATTTTCATCTCACAATATCCCTCGATCAAGAGTGAAGATGGTAAGTTAGAGCTCTATTGCTCATATCCCTACATGAACATCAGTCTTAATTCCCATTGATAGACAAACCTACTTCATTAGCATTTAGGGCTAAGTATATGACTACATGTTTTCCATAACTGAGTAAACATACAAAGCACTATCAAGTTATGAAAAGCATTTATATACTTATCTCAAATAGTATAAGTATATTCACAAATCATTACCAAGTTTCTTACTTTAAACCTTTACCTTTTCTATACTTCAAAAAGTACTCATGTACTTATCTCAAATGGTATAAGAATATTCACAAATCATTAAAAAGATTTCTTACTTTAAACCTTTTCTTTTTCTAGTCTTTTTCCAAAAGATTCCATACTTATAATTTCCTTTAAAATATCCATTTTAATGATCTAAGTGCCTTCACAAATCTATTCAAAAGGTTAAAGACTAATGTTACCTAAACACTGTCACTACAAATCCAAAACCATTTCACTTATGCTTATCTTTAAAACATTCCTTTAAATATCTATTTGCATTCATAAGTTTAATCAAAAAGGGTTAAAGACGAATGTTAATAAAACATTGTCACAATAAACCCAAAACTGTTCCATACTTGTATTATCTTTAAAACATCCTTTTTAAAGATCTAAGTTTAATAATAGGTTAAGTTCGATAGTCGACTAATCGATTATCTAGTCAAAAAAATTGCTTATACAAATCAATGTTCGTACACTTAACTCATTTCCTACATTTCAACTTAAAAATATCTCATTCAAATGTGAAGCCCAAGAATTAGAGCACTGGTTTCATCAAAGCCTTAACTAGAAACTTCATTCTTCAATCTCAGAAATAGACAAGCATACTCGTCGATTTTTAGTGTTAAGTATAATTGTAATGACTTTGATAAACGAGTCAGAAAACAATATGATTAACCTGTTTTAGACATTCCCAACTTAACTATTCCTTATTCAAGAGGGAAGTCTGGTAGATTGGAGCATTGTTGCTCTATCCGTACTCGGCATATTTCTTAACTCTTATAAATAGATAAGGCTACTTCGTCGGCTTTTAGCGTTAAGCAAAGATAATTACCTTTAAACAAGTAAGTAAACATAAAGATTAACACGTTTCCAACATTCCAACTTAACTATTCCTCATTCAAGAGGGAAGCCCGGTAGGTTAGAGCTCTATTGCTCCATCTCTACTCGACATCAATCTTAACTTTCAAAAATAAAGTCTACCTCGTCGACTTTCATTATTAAACCTCTTCTTTACTTTTTCAAAATTTATATATAATTATTAATTATATATTTAAATTTCAAACGAACTTTAATATACTTCAAAAAACATGTTTTAAAACATCTATAAAAAATTAGAGAAAAATACCAAATTTAAATATCATTTAAACACTTAAGACTATAAGCGACTTACTACAGGATTTAAAAATGCTGTTAAAAGTCCTTGTTAAAACAGCATTGAAAAGAACGATCTTTGTGACTGGTTTTCACCATATAAACAAATGATTTAAGACTTTAAATTTTTATAGTAAGTACTACCATTAGGGTACTTAAAAATCATGAAAATAAATCCCTAAGTATATCTTCCCATTTATTTATGAAAATTCCCAAAAACAAGAGATTCGGAAGTGCACTTATAACGACTATTCTCGCTTAAAAGACTTCCGAACTTACTTCTATTTAACATACAAGTTAACCTACCATTTAAACATCAATTCAAGGCCATGTCACATTTTTAAGAGGGTAATAGAAGTGACTTTATACAATATAAAGTTATCATTTTCTTTCAAAAGCAAGAGGGGTCCAAAGTTTATAACTTTAATTAGTTAATGTCACTTTAATTATTATGCTTTGGACACAACGTATATATACAAAATATATACTTAGAAGATAGCAAGATAAATTAAATCCATGCCAAACCAAAGCACAAAGCCACAGGAACAAAGAACCACCTCCTACCATCACCAAAAGCCTAATGATCCAACCTTTAGCACTTCCAAACAAAAACCACACCTCCTCCTCCTATGCTCACAGCCCCCTCCAAGATCCCCTTCTTCCTCTCACCTTCTTCCTCTTTTTACTTGCTAATCATGCTTCCCATGATGTTTTAGGCCTGTAACCAAAGTTTAGAAGAGATAGGAGATGATTTGGTTAAGACATTAAAAATTTAGAGAATGATTAGTGGATTAGTGCTTAAGCAGTTCCACCATTTTTAATTCTCATACTTCATTTCAGGCTTTGTGGACTAGTGATTATTTAACACGGGTATGCCCCTCTTTATATAGGCTTCAAATGGTCTAGCTATGCTTGTTCTCGTCCTCCTTTCATGACATGTAAGGATCACCTCCCATCACTTCTCCTTTATCATTTCTTAAGAGTTATGACTTTCCTTTTAAGCTTATTTCATAATATCTTTGATGACACCACCCATGATATCAACCATAAAGTTTATTTGCATAAATGGAAAAAATTTATTTCATTTTATTACATTCCTAAGAAAATAAGTGTGTGTAAAAAAAAATCTGAACAACTTCTGACGGTTAAAAGGCAGATTATCGATAAAACGAATTTCGATCACATTATCGATATTTTTTCAAAATATTTATTTTTGTAAATATTTTTACGAAATGAGTTTACCATCATTACTTATGATTTAAAAGGGGGTTAAAAAGCTTGTTAAATCATTTTATTAACTTTTAATCCCAGAATTCATATATTTTAATATTTCAGATATTTAAATATAAAGTGTCCGAAATTCTGGGTCGTTACATATTTTTCCTTCAAAATATCCATTTAAGAATCTTAGTATTTTCACAAATCTATTCAAACGGTTTAAGAATAATGGACTTAAACATTATCACTACAAACCCAAAACCATTTCACTTATACTTATTTTTAAAACATTCTTTTAAAGATCTATTTATATTCATAAGTATAATAAAAAGGGTTAATGTTACGACCCGGAATTTTATTGCTTTGATTTTTAGAATATTTAATTAGTTTTAAATATTCAATTTAGGGTTTTATTTAAAATGTAGTAAAATCTGTGTTTCACATAACTGCTTGATTTTTAATTTAATTTATAAAAAAAATCCATAATTTTTAATTTGGAAAATAATTGAATTTCCCTTTGCATATTTTACGACAAACGTTGGCAATTTTGAAAACTTCACATATTTTGATAACTTGTCTATTTTATTGTTGTATTATGGTCGAATAACATTTTTGTATGTGATCGTGTTTTCTTTTCTGTTGTTCGTAACTCATACACGAACGCGACATTGTGTGGCGGGGTACCTAAAATCTTTTCAACATTAACTCATATACGCATACACACAGAGCAGCCACTTTGTTTCCTCTTCACCCAACCGGCTGCCATTGTCCACCTTTGTTCCCCTTGTCTACTTATCTCCCCTTGCTCCTTCTTTTTTGTCGCCATGTCTATACTCATCTAAAATCAGTGCCTATATAAAAATGCACAAACACATTTCCCTCGTTTGTTTGCTCATCTTCTCTGTAACCACACTTTAAACCTTGAAAACAAACTTTTCCCCCTCTTCAAAAATCAAAATATCTTATTCTACTCCTTTTTAGCTAAATCATCCAACACGAAAGTTGTTCATGTAGTCTTCTAGTATTTTTAGAAATTGATCGCTTGGGATTTCATCGAGCAACGGCCAAGCAATCGCTAAAAATCAAAAAATGGGGAAAGTTCTCATTAGCTTCAAAATATGTTTGCTCTCAATCCGTTTCAAATTAATCGGCACCATTAGTGTTATTGGAGTCGTATGATGACGTACTATTTTTGATATGAATTCTGTAGCAATTGGTGATGGACGTTGACGATCGTTGCGACCTAGAGTTAAGGTTCGTCGGAGTTTTAGACATCGGTTTGCGAGAAGAAGCTCGAATTCGGGTCCAGGTTGGAGAGCTGCACCTCGGGTCAAATTTTTGTGAAGATTGGAGCTAATTTTTGTCATGTGTTTTAAGGCTTGGGCCCTATTTTTTTTGTCGGAATTGGCTCCATGGGACCGGAGGGTATGGCGGTGGTGCATCGAGTCGAGCATGTGAGGAGAGACATGTTGGTGATCTTGGATAGATGATTAGGGTGTGGATTGTTTTGCACGTGCACGTTAATGTGCAGCTTCAATATTATTCAAATGGAGTTTGGTGAAGACAACACGGTTGATAGCGGATGCAATTGAGTTTCAGGAATTTGGGCCTGGCCCGTATGCTTATAGGGTGAGAAATTTTAATTTAAATTTAATTAGCTAAGTTTAAAATGTTTAAACTTTGAAAATTCATATCTCGACCATTTTAAATCTGATTAACTCATGGATTTTTGCATTAGGTTTGTACCGACGAGCTCAATGTTTGACATAAATTGTTGGTAATTTTGATGTAGTATAATTTAATGATGAATTAATACTGACTAATTATAATTACGTCAATTTGGATAATTACGTAGTTTAATTGATTATACTTCATAGGTGTTATCTATTTGGCCAAATAAACACCATTTTGTTGAGTAAATTGAACAGAGTAATTTGGACACCTATTTAGTGGAATAAAACAACATTCTGCTAATTAAATTAATTGTTCATTTAATTAGTAGAATAAATCCCTGTTTTGCTATTTTATAGATTTGGATATCTAATTAGATGTCATTAATTGATAATCCGCTTTGAATAAGGGTTGTGGTAACCAATGGTGGTTAATTGTCTATATATATGCCGATTATGTAAATGCCATTTATTAACTTGAAAAGTTAAATCGAATGATATGGTAGCTTGTTTAAGTACCATTGTGATCACTAAGCCTTTTTTCCGAATTCTTAAAATTATGGATTTAAATCAATTTTAAATTTAAAACACGAATGTTTATATAATTATTATTCTAGCAAAGTATTTTATATTATAATTATCAACAAAGTTTAAAGTTAACCAATTTATATTGTAAATATTGTTTAAATTATCAAGTTATATTTTAAATATGATTTAAAGATATTTTATACTTCAACGATATTTAAAGTCATTTTATAATAATTTGATTTTAAACTTAAATATTATTTAAAAGTCAATTATTATTTAAAGTTAACTATTTTATATTTTAAAGTTATTATTTATTATTATTTTAGATAATATTGTTTAAAAGTTAATTTATTATTATTATAATATTTTTTTAAAGTTCATCTATTATAATAATTATATTATTTTATAATTTTGATTTACTATTATATCAATAATGTTTTAAGGGTAATTAATTATTAAATAATTTTAACTTATTTAAAAGTTTATTATTATATTGTTATAATTTGTTTAAAGTTTATTATTTTATTAATGGTTGTTTAAAGTTATTATTTACTAAAGTTATTTAAAGATAACTAATGATTTTACTTAAAATGTTTTAAATAATAAATTTGTTTTTTAAAAGATGTTTAAAAATAATAAACCGTTCATTTAAAAATAAACTGTTTTAAATGCAAAGATTCTTGTATAAGGGTTTTATTTAATGAAAAGAATTCATTTAAAGAATTTGTGAATTTAGAAAGAGATTTTGGAAATTGAATAGAAGTTTGATTTTAATGGTTTTTGAGATTTATAAAAGAAGTTTATAAATGATTTTGGAGATTTTATAAACAAAGTTTTATAAATAACATAGGGATTTATAAAAGAATTTTCATAAAGGGATTTGGAGATTTATAAAGGGGATATACATAAAAAAAAAGAGATTTATAAAAGGGAATAGTGCTTTGAGTTATTATTATCTCTATTTTAATAACATTTGGGTTTAATCGTTTTAATATAATTTTGAAATAGGAAATCTTTCTTGAATGTTTTGTAAATATACTTATACCATTGTATAAGTATATGGAAAAGCTCCCAAGTTTTAAGTGAAATGGTTTATGAACATACTTATAGATAGTGAGATAAGTATATGAATATTTTAATAAATATTTGAAAAGTGATTTCAAACTAATGAAAGATTAATGTAAAAGGCTTAGCGGTTTCCGTGAGAAAGATAATTTTTGCTTGAATGTTTGCTTAATTGATAGTTAAATAACCGACTATCAACAACTTGGCCTAAATGAAATAATCCTTCTTAATTTTTGGTGGTAGGGAAGCAATTCCCTACATAACACTAAATGACATAACTCTGGAAATATCATGGAGAAACATGTGAGTTACATGGCACAGTCATCTTCGATGATGATGTACTGTGCATGACGTTTTGTTCTTCTATGACAAATGATAGGGAGATCCGTCCACTTAAACAGTTTGGGGATGATCCCTATTCCTATGTATCGTCTTATTATTTTTGAAGAACTGAAGTTGAGTTTACTGGAATTAATGATTTGGTTTTTGGGCAACTGGTAAGCGGGAAGAGCATACTTATATGAGATAACTCTATACCATAACCACTCCAAAATCATATGCACGTTCTACGTTTTGGATGAGGTTCGAGCTGATGGAATAAAGCTATTGAAGTGTAAGGGCTACTTGCTACTAATCCTTAGGGCGACTCCAAAATGGATGTAGTGAAAATAGTGCCTTCGGTTTATTCTTATCCTGAACAACTTATATGGATGAATGCTAGCATTACAATGAGGCCTGGAGGTCATTGTTAGCATTCCAAGCGGGAATTGCTAAGAGGAAAAGGTAAAGCGTGACTTCACAAGCCTTATAGCCCGAAAATGGCAAAAATAGGGGATGCAGCAGAGCTATGTGGGTAGCTCCCATTAGGAGCATCATTCCTCTATCTAGATCAGTTTCCTCGAGTTGGTATGTGCGCAGGCACTGGGGGGAAATTAAGGCAACCTCGATGTCGAGGGATGATGTAATCAGGCCTGTCATGTTAAAGGGGGCAGCCGGCTCTATGTAGCAAAGGTGCAACGGGTTACAACCTCAAGTACATTTTTCTAGAGGTGTACTTTCGGAAGGTAGTCCCTGACCTTGCCTTGTTGGTGTCCATTTCCTTATACGAGCCCTATGATTTTTATTGTACCTAGTATGGAATGTAATTAATGTAACCATTTTGGCTATAATTCAATATTTATTCTTAAAACCCTAGACACTATTATAATATCACTGGATTTTATAATAAAATTGGTTTGGTTATCGTAAGTTAAAATCCCGTTTGTGTTTACATGCGGCGTGGTCTTACGAGATACCTTTTATTTTGAAAGGGTTTTCAAATATAGTAATCAATATGATTTGATTCGAGTTTTTCTCATGCTGGCTTTACAGGACTGACCCGGGCGTTGTTTTCCTATAATGCTCGGGTCAGCCCGAGCATATTTTCCAGATTTAGCTGGATACTTTGGAG
The DNA here is from genome assembly GCA_030737815.1 of Allium fistulosum. NCBI lineage: Eukaryota > Viridiplantae > Streptophyta > Magnoliopsida > Asparagales > Amaryllidaceae > Allium > Allium fistulosum. The sequence continues at coordinate 1,139,712,854 of CM060904.1, forward strand.
TTTTCAGGAGACGAGCTAGATTCTCCAAGACGTATTCACGTATCTTATATTTTTCTGATGTTTTGTTGTTCTTGATTTCTTATGTATTTATCAGCAAATTGTAAGGACGGGTTGTTATAACTGTCCAGGGCTGATGATAGGTTAGCGTACTCTGATTTGTGTTATGTGTGTATAATAAAGATAATTTCTTTTTGTAAAGATCTTGTGTATATTATATATTGTTCTCATCATGATGTGAGATTTCGTTCTGTCTTTTCAGCACTTGGATATTTGGCATGCGAATACCGTGGATGTATTAGTGTCAATTTCTAGGGGTTGAAAAGGTAGGTCGTTACCGTTAAAGATGAATGTTATTAACGCATTGTCACAACAAACCCAAAACCATTTCATACTTATATTACCTTTAAAAATATTCTTTTAAAGATCTAAGATAATATATGATTAAGCTCGATAGTCGACTAAGCCACTATCTAGTTAAAAATGATCGTTTATATAAATCACGATTCATATACTTAAATCATTTCCGACATTCCAACTTAACATTCCTCGTCCAAGAGTGAAGCCAGGTAAGTTAGACCACCGGTTGCATATCAAAGCCATGCCTAGACACTTCATCCTTGAATCTCACAAATAGATAAATGTACCATGTCGGCTTTTAGAGTTAAGTATAGTATTAATGATTTTCATAAATGAGTAAGTAAAAAACATGATTAACACATTTCTGACATTCTTGAATTAACTATTCCTCGGCCAAGAGGGAAGCCGGTAGTTTAGAGCTATATTTCTCATATCCCTACTCGAACATCAATTTTAACTCTCACAAATAGATAAGCCTAATTTGTCGGCTTTTAACGTTAAGCAAAGCTAATTACTATTCAAACAAATAAGTAAACAACAAGATTCACATGTTTCTGACATCCACCTTAACTATTCCAGGGTCAAGTGGGAAGTCGATGGTTAGAGCTCTATTGCTCATATCCTTACTCGAACATAAATCTGAACTCTCATAAATACAAAACTCTACATTGTCGGCATTTAGTGTTAAGCACAGTAAATTTCCTTTTTCAAAACTTATATATAAAGAAATACTTTAAAAATAATTGTAAATAGGTTTTTAATATCTATGTAAAGTAGTACTTGCAAAATAACTAATTTTTAGTTTGATAAAAACATGTTTTATACTATAAAACCTCTTTACATTGAAAATTCATACATAATTATTAAAAATATATTTAAACTTCAAACCAACTTTAAAATACTTAAAAATAGGTTAGAAAACATATCTAAAAAGATTAGAGAAAAATAACAAATTTAAATATCATTTTTAAACACTTAAAACCATAAGCAACTCACTACAGCATTTATAAATGCTGTTAAAAGTCTTTATTAAAAACAACATTGAAAAACACAATCTATGTGACTAGCTTTAACCACTTTAACAAATGATTTAAGACTTCAAATTTTTATAGTAATTACTACCCTTAGGGTGATTAAAAATCATGGAAAGAAACCCATAAAAATATCTTCCAATTTATTTTACAAAATTCCCGAAAACAGGCTGTATTTACCAAGTGTATTTATAACCACATTTTTGTTATAACTTTCACAACGTTGGTTCACAATTCTATAACTTTCCAAATCATATTTTTACTATCCAATATACCAAAATATGTGTAGAGGACTACCAAATCAAATTATCCCCAGTTAAGTTCGTCAAACTTCCATTTACACAAGTAATATAATATCTAAAGTGTTTGAAATTCTAGGTCGTTACAACCCCTATATACAGCTTTGTAATATAATATATAATTTAATTGTCGTACTGCTAACGCAACTAAAAGACTCATCTAAGGGTAACTATCCCACCTCTAATAAACAAATTTTTTATCTAACCGTATACTTTGAAGTCTGTGCGTCTCCCATACGGATTCTACACTAGTAGGAAGCGAAATCCGTCAGAGCATAACCCGAGTCTTACCTACTACTCGCTCAGGACCACTGGGCATCAAAGCCTATATGTCAAACCTACTACTAAATAACAATACCAACAACTGTCATAGCCCACTGACCCTCCACGGCTGACTTCCCGTTCAAACCAACCTAAGCAAGTCAAGGAAAATGCTCCTTTCATTTACTTACTACCTCTTATTGGTATATTCCTTGTTAATTCAAGTAACGTGCTTTTATATATATTTTGGAATTGAATAACTTATGGAAATTACATGAAACCCAGTCCAAATAAATCAAAACATAGAAATTCACTTTCCAAGGGCAACCTAATTTACAACCCAATTATGGATTTGGAATAATTTTACAACTTTACAAACATTCTACAAATGAATATTTAGGACTGATTTCAAATTTCTAGAATAGGTTGTACATACTATTCCTATTCCAATTATCTATTTTATTAAATGTGTAAGTGCTAATCTTATATGCTTATTTTAAGCCTACAATTCATCAGATCTTATTTAGGCATAAGAATTCAATAAGATAAATTTCAATGTTATGAATAAATTATATAATTTCTCACTCACCTTTTAAGCTTTCCAAATCTCCAGATCTAAATCCAATCCTTTACATGACTCCTTTTTCCATTATAATCCAAAATAATATGTATAATAAGATATAAACATATTATTAGAATTACAAATCTGAGAAGAGATTAGAGATTAAGGGTAATATAGGTTGAAATTTACCCTTTTTCGCGGTATTGATTCGCTTCTTCTCTTCTTCTCTTTTATTTTCCACCCTACTACGATTTGTGTGTGTGTAACAACCCGCATATTTTACGATTTTATATTTAAATATTTTTATTTAAATAATCGGATTTAAGTCCAAAAAGCTACTTTTTGCAAACGGTCGAATTAGGACTCGGGACCACTTCCATTGAGTCCAAAATAGCGTTTGCGACTTTTTTGAGTATAAGCTTCGATATGTTTGGAGTAAGTTGAATTTTGCTATTTTCTGTTGGGCTTTTTGGGTTTGAGTTTGACCCAACTCATCATATAACCTAGTTGAGCCCCTCTCCTCTTCACTTCATTTCTATTTTCTTAAACACTCAAGCAACTGAAAATGGGGAGAGGAAAGGGAAATTAAAATTCAAAACACTAGATTCAATTGCAAACTTCACATTCGTGCTCCAAATTCAAAGAGAAGCTAAGGTAAGCTCCATCTTCATCTTCTCCATCTCTTTTCCTCTTCAATTTCGGAAATTCCTAAAACCTAATTTAGGAAATACTTGTTTTGATATTAGATTGAAGCTTGTAGGGTTGAAGTGAAGAGTGATTGATCTTCTTCTCGTAATACATGCTAGCTGAAATTAAAATTAGTATATTGCTATTAGTAAATTAAGCATATCTCATTCATCTTAAATCGGAATTAAGATTTTCTTGATGTTCTGGAAAACTTTTTTTGTAGTCTATAACTTCTATATTTTGATCTTTGCATGATTTTGAGGTTTGAATGGTCGAAATCACGTTTGTTTATTGCTGACCTGACAACAAACTACAGGGTTGATAAAATAAAAACCTAAAATTGTTTTGGCTATAAGTTACTCGTTTCTTATCCAAATCTAATAATTTTGGATGTTTTGGAAAGCATAGATATAGGGCTAAAAGTTTCATGTTTTGAGTTTCATGTTTTGAGTTTCATGAAATTTCGAAGTTAATTTGGTCAAAACTGTGCATTCTTACTACTATCCCGAGAGCAAAACGACAGTGATATAGAATTTAGATCTGAGAATTGTTTGTCATAGAATTTTCATCCCTGATCGGAATTTGATGGTCTTGGTCATTCCGGAAAGCTTAGAAACTAAACTACAACTTTTATCTTATTCATTTTGCCAGAATTTGAAGTTTCCTATGCCAAAATTGTGGGTTTTCGTCTCTGGCCCGTTGTTTTCAGCACAGAACCCCAACTTTGCGACGCCATCCCGGGCTCGTCCGATGTTGGAAAGTTGAGGTCGAGATAGCCCTGTAAAATTTGGTTAAGATCTGGGTGCATTTGATACTTCGTTTTTATTGCCGAAGTAGCATCCAGAAACTGTTTTGAAAAACATTGATTAATTGTAGTTCAAACGTCCAACTTCGCGACCTTGCTGCAAGCGGGTCCGATGTCAGATTTCATCGATTTTGGTCTCGTTGGAAAGATGAGGTCGATTTCTTCAATCCTGCAAAGTTTGGTTTAGATCTGGGTGCATTAGATACATCTTTTCTATTGCCGAAGTAGCACCCAGAAACTGTTTTACAATAGTGATCATTTTCAGTTATCGTCGGACCAATTTTGAAACATTGCCATTCCTTCGTTTCAAGTCGGAACCAAACAATTCTTGTTGCATATCAAAGTAGGAGTACTGTATTATGCTCCTGCAAATTTTCATCAAGATCTGGTTTCATATGACCCTTCGACCAAGCCGTCGAAGTGGGACATTTGCACTGTTTTGACACGGCAGAGTTTTGTGATTTTTGTCTGACTTTGAGATGATGCCGTTTCTTCGTTTCAAGTCGGAATTGCCCGATTCTTTTTGCAGTTTGGAGCAGGAATGTTGGTCTACTTGCCTGCCAATTTTCATGCCATTTGGACTCGGTTTGCAGATTCAAATCTGCCGTTGAACTAGTGACTTCGACCTATTTTCAACGATTTTATACGGTATAATTTCGACTATTTTTCTGAGTTTTTCCGATTTCTTTGAGATTTGTCTCTAGGTTTCGTATACGGATTTTATAAATCATTTTAAAGTGATTTTCCATCAAATTAGCATTTGAAACTATTATTTAGTATTATTTTAAATATTAAATTAATTACTCCATAATAGGAGGATTTCAAAGGCTATTTCTAAAGAGATTTTCAAACGATTAAAAATTTACTTTCTCCAACTATTTTCTAAGTAAAATATACACTCTTCTGCACTTCGAGCGAAGTGGAAAGGTGATTAAATGGTTAGGTAAAACACGGACCATGAATCTGCGCGTTTATCTTTCCGATTAATCCCCGACCTATTCGATTGATCGTTTTGGCCTTTTGGCCTAGTTTACCGATGACATGAGGTGAACTTTTTACTGCTTTGAGTGTGGAAGCTTATGATTGGTTAGTAAACCATTTTGTGCGAACGTTGGGGTATGGGACTCATTACTACTTTACGGGTTCCGTGCTAAGAGTTCGTGACACATTCCTACCGTTAGTGGTAAACGAGTACTAGGCCTACGAGCCTTTACCACTACGGCGTCTTTCCTGAGTGATACCTCTGGGATAGTGTCTTCGGACTGTCTCCCTTGGGTTTATTTGCCTTTGGGATAGTGTCTTCGGACTGTCTCCTTCTGGCTCATCACCTTCTGGATAGTCTCTTCGGACTGTCTCCTTTAGGTGTTGCCCCTTAGCTAAAGTGATGGGTGTGTCACTAGGGTATATTTCCTGTGTGATTGAGTACAGTACTAGCGCGCTAATGTTTTCCTGTGTGATTTATATTCCCTCGTGTAGCGCCATTCGATGATGGTTTTATGCAACCACACGATATAAGCACGACTACCTTGTGGAACTTGTTTTATGCCTACACTGGCACTTGTGCTTATGTTATGCCGATGATATGAGGCTTGTTATACATCTCTACTTAGATGTTTGTTTCTTCTCTATGTGAGAAATTTTGGTCTTTATTACCATGATATATATTTCTCTTTTGGAGATTATTATGTTATATGTTGCCTCATTATCTTATCATGATTATTGTTTAGTTTATCTAACTGATTTGTTTAGCTAGCCTGACCCGAGTATTTTATGCTCGGGTCAGACCGAGTTGTTTCAGGTTAGGTCGCTTTGGACTTAGCTTGCTTCAGTGCTTCCGCTTTGGATATATCCGCTATACTATAGATAGCTTTACTTATTATCCATCCTTTATGATACTCTGATATTATGACTATCTTGTGTATATTCTTTTGACTCACGGATGTGTGAGTAGTGGCTTTGTACCCACTTTTATATTTGGATCTGTACTTGATGTTGTATTGTGCTGAGACTATTTGCTTATTATCTGATGTAGTTCTGTGATGATGTTCATTTTGCTATTATACTTTGTTTTGATAGATCTTTTAGCCATTGTAGTTTTGCTTTAATTATTTATTGAATATGTCGAACCACATGAGATGAAAAAAAAAATATAGATTCCACTTTTCGACGTGTTTAGTAGATAGTTAAAGTAAGATTACACATGGTCGCTTCCATTATACTCTATTGTCCGCATTAGTAGACGGTATTATCCATATAATACTCTTTGTTAATGAGGCTCTTGGAGTGGGGCATTACAGTGTGTATGTAATATTTTATAATTTTTAGAAATAGTGGAGAAGGGAAAATAGTATAGTTCGCTACTTGAATAAGAAAATATGAGAAGAAAAGTGAGGGTTGGGCTTTTATTTATAGGTGCACGAATTAATCATAACCGTTAGATTAAAATAATTAAATCAAGGCCATTGGCCAAGGTTCAAACCCTAGCCGTCACCATACAACCGATTGACTGATTCAATGTGGATGTCGACCAGTAGGGTCTTGTATTTAATGCTTATTTATTTCCTTTTTTCGTATTTACTTATTTTCGCTCCGAAAATTTCAAATGGTAATAACTTTTTCGTTTGAGCTCCGATCCCAAAAATCCAAATATGAAAGTTGCTCACAAAATTATCACGAATGTAATAGTGCATGTTTCGTGATCAAATTCCTTCGTTTGCTCAAATTCCTTTTTTTGAGCCTTATTAATTATTTATTAACTAATTTTACGAGGTATTACATTTTCCTCCACCTAAAAGAATTTCATCCCCAAAATTCCTTAAGGGTTAAATCATGTAACATAGTGCGCAATCAATCTAAAATAACAAATCATTTAGTGTACAACTAATTTTGCAGCCAAACGTGCGCAAATGCAAAATGTATCACAACATATAAAACATGTATGCATAATGACTCTAAATTGGAGCCTCCAACATGAATGCATTCTTTTAAAAACATATTGAAAATATGATCCAAACAACCAAGATATACTGGCAGTTCTATATGTATGCAAGTTTTCAAAAATCATTTTTCATAAAATAATTTCCACATTCCCGCGAGTAGGAGTATGATTCAACCAATTTTTCTTCTAAGCCCTACCATCCAAAACCTAGCATACAATTTTTAACAACCAAAAACGTAACGACCTAGATTTTTTGTCAATTGATTTTGAAACATTTAATTAATTTTAAATATTGAAATAGTAGTTTTATAAGACAAACAGCTTAAATTTCATTTATACAGATTTATTTAGATAGTGAATTTAAATAATTGGAATATTTAAATAACTAAATCTTAGATTCAATGTAAATAAAAATGATTTGGAAATCTTATTTAAATTTATTTTAAATAAGAATAATAATACTAAACTTTTAAATTAGAAACTAAAAGTGATTTAAAATGGTTTTAATAATAACTCGTTTTTATTAACATGTGAAAATGGTCTTTCGGGATACTATCTCGGATTTCGACGAAACTAGTTTCATTGGATCCATAATAGTGAATTATTATACACTGCCATATTTCGTGGCAATCGGACGTATCATTTCGTCGTGCGAGGTTGAAACGCGTAGAAATTAATTATAGGAAATTTATATAATATATTCAATTTTAAAAACTAACTTTTGTATACTTTGGAATTCGGTCCCAACATTAGTTCCATTGTGTTTGGAATAAGGGTATTACATATAGAATGCCAAGCGGCATGCCTCGTTTGGTGTTTGAGATTTTTGAGCGCATCGAGCTAGATATTTTTTGAATATAAAATATATGTGTACCCTATCCTAGCCCATACCACTAGCACATACCAGGCCATATTCTCCACGTCGTAACCATTCCTCCTTCTCTCTATTCAACTTTGGCTCCAACAAAAGAAAATAGTTCAAAATTTTCAAATTAAAACATCACCTCGTCGAACGGTCGAGGATCATCGGCACCAATCTTAGGGTTTTTAGGCGAAGTCACCAACTAGAGAATTGTTCGTGATGATAAGATGAAGCTAATGTCTAGTGGGATCGTCGTGGTTCATCGCGCGGTGGTCGTAGTTCGTAGTTGAACGTCGAATCTATTTTCGAGAATTCCGACGATTGTGTTGATTTTTGGATGATGTCATCTAAAAGGAAGTCGTAGAGGGGGGTCGTGGCTACCTACTAGCGAAGTCGTTTGTCCATTGGTGGAACACGGTGGGGGCTATGGTGTTTTGAAGTCGCAATGTTTCTTGGCCAAATTTAGGTGATCGGCGGCAACTTGAGAAGCGATACCGGTGGCGTGAGGCGCGGCTGGGCAAGGCGAGTCGATGGCGAGCTTGCGGCAGCGGCAGGTGGTACAAGGTAGCAGCGGCGATCGATCGAAGTGGGCACCTGGGTTTGTTCGTGCTGGACAGTAAGGAGGAGGAAGATTATTTAAGGTATGGTAGTTAGTTTAATTAAAATATAATTAGTTAATTAATTATAAATTTAAAATCGATAGATTAAAAATTTGTATCTCTCTCATACAAGTCCAATCGTGATGTGAATTTTTGTGTTGCACTTGTAATGATGAAAGCTTCACAATAGAACTAGTTTGGTCAAATTCTGAGCATGTTGAAATTTAGGCTAAAATCGGACGTCGTTCGAGTTTAATTCAAAACTGGAACGCCTCGGCAACAACAGAAATTTTGGTGAGCTAAACCCACCTTTTTGGTTAACCGGTACATTATATAGTTGACAAAAATTGTTGATTTGGATGTTTGGATGATTTACGGCTTTACCAGTTGGTTTGGATTTATTCCCGCCCCTAGAGCGGATGACCTTTTATATATACCCGCCTAGTAGCAGATGACTCATATTATATGATTATATATTGTTTGTGATGCATGGGAACAGGTTGGAGGGATCCAACAGGATTACTTACCACTATTGATTTTATTTACATATATATGTGCTGATATATATATATATATAAGTTGTAATGGAGGGGGACAGGTTGAAGGGATCCAAAGGGATTTCTTGTCATTATGAAATGCTTTCTATAATATTCCTATTATACGTAGTTTTGAAAATCAAAGTTGATTGTTGACAATATGGGTTATGACATTGTTATATGCTCAAACTTAAACCATGTAGTAATAGAAAATCAATATCAGTATTGGTTAAGCGTTTGGTAGCTATTGGCCTTAAATTAGTATTTTCAAATATTATAAATTGCCATTTTAGTTGGAGCTTGTTTTTGAGACAGGAAATGATTTGAAATTTGAAATTATGTTTTGGAAATATATTGTTTTAAGGTTATTTATTTTTATTTAATATTGTTTTAAATTTATTTATCAATGATTTAATATTTTGAAAGGTTAATTATTTAAATAATTAATATGGTTTGAAATTAATAATAATGATTTATTAATAATGTTTTGAAATTAATTATTACTATTTTTAATAATGTTGAAGATTTATTTATTATTATTCTGTTAATAATATTTTGAAATTATTAATTATTATTTTTAAGATGTTTTAAAGTTAATAATAATTATTTATTTATAACGTTTATTATTATTAATTATTATTATATAATAGTGTTTTGGAGTAAATGTTTATTATTTATTAATAAATGTTTTTGAGGTTTATAAATAGAGTTTTATAAATGGTTTCAGAGATTTATAAAATAGTTTTATAAATGGTTTTATATATTTATAAAAGAGTTAATAGTTGTTCTTATATATTTGTAAGGGATTTTAAAAATGGGTTTATAGATTTATAAAAAGGAGTTTTATAAATAGTTTTATGCATTTATAATGAGTTTGTAAAGGATTATTAGAAATGTATAAAAAGAATTTATAAGTGATTGAAACTTATAAAAGATATTATAAATGATTTTTAGAGATGTATAAAATGGTTTATAAATGGTTTTAGAGATTTATAAGGAGTTTATAAATGATTTTATAATTGAATAAAAAGAAAATCTTTCTCAGTTTTGTAAATATACTTATACCTTTATAAATGATTTTATAATTGAATAAAAAGGAAATCTTTCTCGGTTTTGTAAATATACTTATACCATTGAGACAAGTAAATGAGTACATTTTCTAAGTTGTGAAGTGTAATGTTTGTGAATATACTTATACCGTTGGGATAAGTATATGGATATTTTTCGAAGTATTGAAAATAGAGGGATTTGTGGGTATATCATTATAAAGGTATTTTTATACAAGTAATTTACAAAGTGATTTTAATTAACGAAAAGATTAATTAAAGAGGTTAGTGGTTGCTTATGTGTTTAACCAATGTTGGTTTTCCCTATGGAATTAAATCCCTGATTAGGATGTGTGTTTGTTGATAATCAAATAACGATAATCAAATATGGACCCAAAACGTAACTTTGCAAATATCTAGGAGAAACATGTGAGTTATATGGCATAGTCATCCCCGATGATGATGTACCGTGCGTATAAATCTCGTTTCGTTCCCATAGGACAAATGATAAGGAAATCCATCCACGAACGGTTAGGGGGGACATCTCCGCTCTCATCTTTGACTGTTTAGTTCCAAAAGAACCGGGTTTGAGTTTACAGGAAACTATCGAATGTTGTTTCGAAGAGACCGAGAACAGATATGTTATCTGAAAACCACTTCGATCCAAATCAAGCGTTTCAAAGTGAAGACGTCTTGAAGATGATGGAATTGAAAAATGATCTCTTTGAAGTGCAAGGGCTGCTTGCTACTAATTCTGAGGGTAATTCCAAAATGGATGTAGTAGAAGTAGTGCCTTCGGGTTGTCCATCTCCTGGACAACTTGTATTGATGAATGCTGGCATTGCATTGTTGCCTAGATGGTAGTGTTAGCATTCTAAGTGGTAAGTGCTATATAAAAGGTAAAGCGTAGCCTCAAGCCTCATCAACCGGGAATGACTAAAACATGGGGAGATGCAGCAAGGCTAAGTGGTCTCCCATCAGAGTATGGTCATCCCTATCTAGAGTCGATATTATCTCTTATTTGTATGCTTCGGGGCCCATTAACAAAAGGGATGAACATACTCGGTACCACTAGTTAAGTGGTAGGCCGGTTCTGTGTTGGAAGGGGATCCCGACGAGGTCCTCGGTGTTATTTTATCTAGAGATGTACCGTGACGGGCGGTATCCCAGTAGCCCAGTCATTGTATGGAATCCGTTTTCCAATAAGCACCATATGGAATTAGGTGTACCCAACTATGTTGAAATGCGAGATGCAAGCATTTCGGCTATATTAATATTTTACTTTGACCCCTAGACATTATTATAATATCAATGGATTTTTTATAGAAATTTTTTTGGTTATCACAAGGTAAAGATCTATCCGTGCTTATGTGCAGCATGGTCTTATGAGATACCTTTATTTGAAAGGTTTTTTATAAACATTAAATTCCATTTGGATGTGTTTTTCTCACGCTGGTTTACCAGACTGATCCGGGCGTTCTACCTTTTTAATGCTTAGGTCAGACCGAGCATATTTACATATTGCTTTTGCTTCATTGGAGCTCAGAAGACGAGCTGGAGGTCCAAGACAAAACTACGTATTTATTTATGTTCCGCTATCTTGTCTTTTGGTTGTTTTTATCAGCAATTGTAAGGATAAGTTGTTATAATTGTCCGGGCTGAAATAGGTTAGTGTACTCTGATTAGTGTATATATATTACATTTTTTTCTTTGTGTAGGATTTGTTGTATATTATACTTTATTCGTTCCGCTGTAAGATTCTATGTTGTTTAGTTTCTTCTTGTCTTCTTTCTTCTTTCTTTTCCCTAACTATCCGCCTTTCCATTCATTTTGAGTGGGTCATGTGTGGGTGATTGTCCGCTTAAACTATGCGGGAAAGTGGGTCGTTACAAAAAAATTTGGAAATCTAGATTTCTAAATCTTTACTCCTACAGGAAAAGGAATTTACATGGAAAATCTTATATTTCCACACTTCTTTTAGACATCTATTTTGTGTAACTTGGAACCTTCTCTTCCATCCCCAATATTTTTTAACTTTTCCAAGTACAATTTGCATAAAGAGGTTTATCTTTGGAAGTTAAAGCATAATTATCCTATGCGAAAGTTTCGATTTACTATCTATAAGGTATAAAAATAGAAATTCCAAAGCTAAGATAGCATTTTCCCTTGTTATTACCTATATTTAGTAAACTATCACCCTTGTCAGACAGTAAAATTCATACTTACTAACACATTGATGCTCCTTACGCTGGTGTGTGGCATTTGAGAATAAGAATTTTTTCTCATTTCAAAAGAAAACTTTTAAACACAATTTCCTAAAGAATTTCCAACTTGCAAAACAATTTAAAGAATGAATTCCCAAAAGCATTTAAAACACCATATCGTATTTTATTAATTTTATATTATTCAATATTTTATTTTTATTTCTACACATACACACACAGATATATATATATATATATATATATATATATATATATAAACGTACATACACACATACGTGCATGCGTGCGTGCGCGCGTGTGTGTGTGTATATGTTTAAAGCACTTGAACAAGACTTTTCAAAAACATTTGAACTCAACTTTTCCTAAATTACTTGAAATTCCTTCATACAAAATTCATCCACCATTTTGTTTTCTAAAACATTCCACCACTTTTGAAATTACTTCCAATACATTTCCAAAACTACAAAACAATTATTAAATTCCCAAATCCTTTTTTGAAAATATTTCATATCACTTCTAAAAATACCACCATCATTTAATAATTTTTAAATCTTCGAAACAAACTTTTCAAAAGCATTTTAAAAAAATTCAATGCTTTCGAATAATTTTTTTTCCAAAACATTTGCTGCTTTCTCCTTAAACTCAAATCACGCCACATCTTAACGAAATCGGGACTTGATCAATGAGTTAATGCATATTATTGACCCTAGTATTGTGCAGTTAATCCTAGATTTGGGGAACCTTTTCTTTTCTTTACTCTAAAACAAAAAATTACCTAAGCATATTTATAAATATTAGCTTCTAAGCCATAGGGATAGCGACCCACTATTCCACAACAACCTTTCCCTTTCCTCCACTTGCTAAAATTTATTTTTCCCAAACTTCTTTAGTTTTGGGGTCTATGTATTTTTAATTTCTAGTTGCTAACTTAATTTCCGAACTATTTTATAAACTTCCGATCTTACCTACATTTGATCGCTAGTTAATTATTTTCCCTTTTTTCGTATTTAATTATTTTCGCTCTATAAACTTCAAACGCTAATAACTTTTTCGTTTGAACTCCGGTCGTGAAACTCCAAATACGAAAGTTACTCAAAAAATCATCACTAACGTAATGGTGCAATTTTGTGATCAAATTCCTTCATTTGCTCAAATTACATTTTTGGAGACTTATTAATCATTTATTAATTATTGTTAATTTTGCGGGCTGTTACATTCTCCCTCACTTAAAAGAATTTCATCTCTGAAATTCCCCAAGGGTTAAATTATGTAACAAAGCGCACAACCAATCTAAACTAACAAATAGTTTAGTGTACAACCAATTTTGTAACCAAACGTGTATAAGTGCAAAGTGTATCACAACATATAAAACATGTATGCATAATGACTCTAAATCAGTGCCTCCTATATGAATGCATTCTTTTAAAAACATTTTGAAAATATGATGCAAACAACCTAGATATACTGGCAGTTCTATATGTATGCAAGTTTTAAAAAATCATTTTTCACATAATAATTTCCACACTCCCGCGAGTAGGAGTATGGTTCAACCAATTTTTCATACAATCCCTACTATCCAAAACCTAGCACATAATTTTTAACATCCAAAATTTTTGAAAATTTAGATTTCTAAGTCTTTACTCCTATGTCAAAAAAGGAATTTAGATGGAAAGTCTAACATTTCCACCCTTCTTTTGGATATCTATTGTTGTAACTTGGAACCCTCTCTTCCGCCCCCAATATTTTTACAACTTTTACAAGTGCAATTTGCATAAGGAGGTTTATTATGAACTATGCGCAAGTTTCATTTTACTATCTATAAGGATGAAAATAGAAAATCCAAAGCTAAAACAGCGTTTTCCCTTGTTATTATCTATGCTTAGTATATTGGCACCCTTGTTGGACAGTAAAATTCGTAACTAACACATCGATGCTTCTTACGCTAGTCTGTGGCATTTGAAAATAAAAAAAATTCTCATTTGAAAAGAAATCTTTTAAACACAATTTCTAAATGAATTTCCAACTTGCAAAATAGTTTAAAGAATTGAATTCCCAAAAGCACTTAAACATCATATTTTATTTTATTATTTTTATTTTTATGTACACACACACACACGCATAAAGCACTTCAACAAAACCTTCCAAAAACATTTGAACTCAACTTTTCAAAACTTGCACCAACTTTTTCAAATTACTTGAAATTCCTTTATACAAAATTTGTCCACCATTTTGTTTTCTAAAAAATTTCAACACTTTTAAAATTACTTCTAAAGCATTTCCAAAACTAATTAACAAACAATCATTAAATTCCCAAATCTCGTTTTGAAAATATTTTAGATCACTTCTAAATATACCACCATTATTTCATAATTTTTAAATACTTTGATACCAACCTTCCAAAAGCATTTAAAAAAGATTTCCAAAGCTTTTAAACAATTTAAAAAAAAACATTTGATGCTTTATCCTTAAAAACAACAAGCCACATCTTTATGAAATTGGGACACATTTAATGAATTAATGCATTTTATTGACCCTAGTATTGTGCAGTTAATCCTAGATTTGGAGAACATTTTCTTTTCTTTTAATCTAAAACAACAAACTACCTACAAACGTATTTATAAATTTTAGCTTTCAATGCATAGAGATAGTGACCCATGATTCCGCAATAACCTTTCCATTTCCTTCACTTGGTAAAATTTATTTTTCCCAAGCTTCTAAAGTTTTGGGATCTAAGTATTTTTAATATCTAGTTGCTAACTTAATTTCGTAATTATTTTATAAACTTCCAGTCTTACTTATATTTGATCAGTAGTTAAGTGTCCTTATGAGATATCCTTATTTACACAGTTTCCCAATATACATATACCAAGCTCATCTCATCCATTAAATGAACATAATGATAAAATAGGAATATATCTCATACTATATCATATGCTTTTCCTAAATTTGAAGGGAGAAAACTAGCGATTACATCATAAAAACCTAAAAGAAAATTTCTGGAAGCCGCACTTCATCATCAACTGGGGTTAATGATGTTGTGGCCCTAACACTCCTTACTAAATTAAAATGGACATTCCTAATATGCCATTCAACTATCACTCACCTTCCTTAACTCTCTTATTAGCTCCTAATAATTGTGGTCCATTCGTTATTTCTATTATTATATCCGATTATGGGATAAATTGTGCATTCCACACCGTAGTGGGTAAGCAATATAAGCTACACACAATTGGAATAACTCATCGGAAAATTGACTTGGTGGAATAACACCTACCGCCTATCTTACCTTCAATAACCTTAAGTCAACCAACATCCTTTAAGTGTTGTGTCGTCTTATTATTATCTTCTCCTAATCAAAATCTCTTGGTTGTATCTTCAAACTTTGGTATTTACTCCCTCTATACCCTTGATCCTTCATGCAAGTATACCATGGGACTCGTAAAATTGTACTTTGGTACCCTTCACTTTAGGGTTCTTCTTATAACTTCCAAGCATCTCTAATAAAATATTCCTAGTTTCATACCAACATTCGTTTATTCAACGGGGATTCCTTGTTGCTACCCTACAAGCATTAGTAGTTATTTTATTCATATCCTAAACCTTTACTTCGTCATATCTAGGTAGTGATCCATTCCAACTTCATATTAAAAAATTGGTTTGGTTCTCACCCTCCTTTATAAAATTAAAACTTCATAATCATGAAGTACTTAATCCAAAAAATTTATCTTTAAAAATATAAACTTATTTACCTTTTTATTAGATTCAAAATTATTTGTTTCCAAAAAGGAACTATGGAAATTTTCCCTTTCAAAGACTTTCTACATCAAAGATTTTCTTCTTTTAAAGGTAGGATTATAATTCAAAACGTTGAAAAACTCAATTATCACACTAAAACATTTTTTTTCAAAAACATATTTATAACTTTAAACAATGAAAAGTGGAGTAGACAAGGATAACTTTCATCCTATTATTTTCCTATACTCATGTTATCTTCGCTTTCACCTTTGACGGAGATTTTCATAGCGCAAGAGGAGGACTTCTAAGAGATATGCATAATTTCCTAATTGTGGAACTTAGCACATGAAAGCTACGCATGGAACTTAGCACACGAAGGCTATAGAAAGGATAGCCCATGAAACCTATAGAAGGAACGGCTCACGATGGCTATGGATGAGATAATACAATATAGCTCCAGGAGACATAGCACATAAAGGCTATAGAAGGAATGTCTCACAATGGCTAAGGATGAGATAGCACACGATGGCTTCAAGAGACATAGCATCCGAAGACTTCATAAGAGTTGACACACGATGACTATGGATGAGATAAATCACAAAGGCTTTAGATGAGTTAGAACACGATGGCCTTAGGGGTTTCTACATAGGATAGCATCTGATGAGTTAATTTGCGATGAATATATATATATATATATATATATATAATGATTGCACATGATGGCTATAGAGAAGTTAACCCACGACTATTACTTAGAAAGTAATACGTGATAGCTTGGGAAGTTATTGACCCACGAAAGCTATGAGATAGCCAAATACTATAAAACAGCCTAATATTCAAAAGCTATGGGATAGCTAATTCGTGAGAACTAATTATAATTCATGAAAGCATGGGACGCTATATTTTCTAAGTAAAATGAGAAGATGCTTAGGATATAATGATAGTTTCCAAGTGTTATTAAACTATTTCATAGGGATGAAATAAAGGAAATATTTATATAAGTTAAAATAATGTTAACTTATTTTGAAATGGAAGAAAGCTTAGAGAAGCTAATAAATGATAGGGTTTTATTAAATGAAAGATAAAAATGTTTTATCCAAAGGAAGTGTAGGGTACGCTATAAATTAATAAACGAAATGGGTTGAACCATGATCGTAGAGATATACCAGCTAATGGAGTTATGGATGGCAGGGTGCCTTGACTATTAGTCTAAGTTCGAATTGTATATGATAGGGTGCTATAATATGGTTCAATATTAAAAGATTTATAAACTTCAAAGGGGAGTTAAGGCTAGGTGCCAAAACATCAGGATGATGTTACAAATAAAATGAATAAATCTGCAATGTGAACGATAGCAGTTCAGGGACTAAGAGGGGCTATTGAGACTTAGTAAGGATGCTTATTAGAATGTATTCAGAGTGCTTACATTCGACCTTTTAGGAGAGTTAGGGTGGCTGCAACAACCCATACCTTAATGGGTCTGAATTTCGACTAAATCAAAACTTAAGTCCATTAGGGCACAGATGTTGGTTTTGGTAACATGTAATAAACACAAGTATATCATATTGTGATTAATATAAACTCACAGTGGAATAAAAAAATATAATATAACATACGTATTGACTAAGGCTACCGCCTTGGAATGTTATTCCTTGGATATTTAGTTTCCTTGTCAGCACCGAGCATGAATAAGAAGACATCACCATCTGTAGTTCCTGTCTTGCTCTAGTATCCAAACCATCTAAATCTAACATATGGGTTGGTATGAGGAGGAGGGTCTAAACAACATTCTTGTAATTGGAAAATTACATAGTGTACCCATCCCACTAATTTATGCCGATTGATTTCTATTTAAGTGTTATGTCTATAATTTACGACTAATATGTCAAATCCTATATGCACCTACGATATGCCTATCCTAGCCATTTCAAAGGTATCATTATATATATGCCTATATTCATTTACATCTAATCATTCACTACCCAAAACCATAACCAATTAATACTTCTTAAATAGGGAGGAGGTAGACTCATTTAATACCTCAAGTCACTGAAGCTGCCCCTTCGCAATTTCAGCACTAATCAATCAGTTCTAACTACAAAGACCGATGACCTCTATATATGGATTTGTAATATAATATATAATTTAATTTCCCTACTGCTAACGCAACCCAAAGACACATCAAAGGGTTAACTTGCCCACCTCCACTAAACAAAATTTTCATCTAACCATTTATTTGAGGTCTGTGCATCTCCCATATGGATTCGACACTAGTAGAAAGCAAAATCAGTCAAGGCATAATTCGAGTCTTTGTTACCGCTCGCTCTGCATCATTGGATGTCAAAGCCAATATGCCAAACCTACTACTAAATACCAATACCAACAACTAGCATAGCCTACCGACCCTCCATAGCTGACATCCCATTTAGACTAACCTAACTAAGTCAAGGAAAATGCCCATTATAGTTACTTACTACCTCTTATTAGATATGAAGCAGACTCCATTTCCCAAATTGTATGGGCCATTTAGTACTTCAAATTCGAGGGAAACCCTTGGTATATTTTTCTCTACCTATCCGCAATGCATATCCCTTCTCCACGGGTCTTATGGTCTGAGATGACCCACATCAGTATTAAGTATACACAACTGCTAGTAGCCTCTAGATAAAGGGCAGCCATTTTTTTGTAACTCTATTGACCTCGCATCCCAACCTACTAAACCAAACCTACCACCTAAAGCCTAAGTGTTGGGCTAGGCCTACTAATTCACAATTTTTCCTAAACGTATAATTTAAGTTACATAATTTTCTATTGTGAAAATTATATTGCTTCCTACGTATAATTAATAGTATTTATACTTACTTATTCACTACATTATTATTCCTAATTTATACGCTTAGACTTTGGTTTCCTTGTAATGTCTACTAAATGTCTATTACCCATAATAATTAGTCATTTATTTCAAAATTGGGCAATCTCTAATCAATCCTCATTTAATTCCATTAATTTATCTATTCGTTTCAAGATCTACCAATTATGTCGATTCATTTTCCCATAATCGCCATATTAAATTTTCTAACAACATTTATTTACTAGTTTCAAAATCAACCTATTATGCTTATTCATTTTTCCATAAATGCCATATTAATTTCCCTAATCAATCTACATTTAATTCCCTTTTAGCTCTCTATTAATTGCAAATTTATTGTAATGTCTATGATTCTAGTCCGTTAATTATTATGTTGTTAATAACTAATACATATATAGTCGAAAATTAAGTTATTTATATATTTATATTTTTGAATTCTAAGCATAGTTATATGTGTGTGTCTATATATATATATATGTATGTATGTATGTATGTATATGTATGTATGTATGTATGTATGTATATGTATGTATGTGTGTGTGTGTGTGTGTGTTTCTAATTATTAATTTCTAAACTAGAATATTCCTTTCCACGTTTAATTTATTAGAGCTATACTTCTAGAAAGGATTGCTATTGTAATTTTCCATAAACTAACCAAAAGTGAGGTCTTTGCTTCATTTGAAATTATATGAAATTATTTCTTTTCTTTTATTAAAATAGACAATATAAACTATAAAAAAGAATATCCATATCTTACACATCTCTTTCCCTTTATGGTATATTCCTTGTTAATTCAAACGACTTTCTTTTATACATATTTTAGAATTGAATAACTTATGGAAATTACATGGAACCCACTACAAATAAATCAAAATAATAGAAATTCACATTCCAATGGCAACCCAATTTATGACCCAATTATAGATCAAGAATAATTTTACAACTTTGCTAACATTCTACAAATGAATATTTGGGACCGATTTTTTTCAAATTACCAGAACAGGTTGTACATACTAATCCTATTCCAATTACCTATTTTATTGAATATGTAGGCGCTAATCCTATATGTTTATTTTAAGCCTACAATTCATCAGATCTTATTTAGACATAATAATTAAAAAAGAATTCAATGAGATAAATTTCTATGTTATAAACAAATTATATAAATTCCCACTCACCTTTTTAAGCTTTCCAAATCTCCAAATCTGAATCCAATCCTTTAATTGACTCCCTTTTCTATTCTAATCAAAAATAATATGTATAACAAGTTATATACATGTTATTAGAATTACAGATATGAGAAGAGATTGGAGGTTAATAGGAATATATATTGAAGTTTACCTTTTTCCGGAGCATTGATTTGCTTCTCCTATTTTATTTTGCTTCCTTCTTCGATTTGTATATATATAATATTTTATAATTTTTAGAAATAGTAGAGAATGGAAAATGGTAGAGCTTCGCTGAAAGAATCGGAAAATATGAGAAGAAAAGTGAGGGGTTAAACCTTTATTTATAGGCACACGAATCAATCTTAACCGTTAGTTTAAATAATTAAATCCGGGTCATTGGCCAAGTTCAAACCCTAGCCATCACCATTCATCCGGTCGACCGTTCTCCTATAGGCGGTCGATCGGCCCAACGAGGGAGTTAACCGGTGGGGTCCCGTATTTAATGCTTTTATTTTCTCTTTTTTCGTATTTAATTATTTTTGCTCCGAAAACTTCAAACGCTATAACTTTTTCATTTGAGCTCCGATCGTGAAACTCCAAATATGAAAGTTGCTCAAAAAATCATCACGAATGTAATAGTGCAAGTTTGTGATCAAATTCCTTCGTTTGCTCAAATTACATTTTTGGAGCCTTATTAATCATTTATTAATTATTTTTAATTTTACGGGGTGTTACATTCTCCCCCCACTTAAAAGAATTTCATCCCCGAAATTCCCCAAGGGTTAAATCATGTAACATAGCGCACAACAAATCTAAGCTAACAAATCTTTTAGTGTACAGCCAATTTTGCAACCAAACGTGTATTAGTGCAAAGTGTATCACAACATACAAAACATGTATGCATAGTGACTCTAAATTGATGCCTCATATATGAATGCATTCTTTTAAAAACATTTAGAAAATATGATGCAAACAACCTAGATATACTAGCAGTTTTATATGTATGCAAGTTTTAAAAAATTATTTTTCACACAATAATTTCCATACTCTCACGAGTAGGAGTATGGTTCAACCAATTTTGCATCCAATCCCTACCATCCAAAATCTAGCATACAATTTTTAACATCCAAAAATTATGAAAATTTAGATTTCTAAATCTTTACTCCTACGCCGAAATAGGAATTTAGATGGAAAATCTAACATTTCCACGATTCTTTTGGATATCTATTCTGTTGTAACTTGGAACCTTATCTTCCGCCTCCAATATTTTTCCAACTTTTCCAAGTGCAATTTGCATAAGGAGGTTTATTATTGAACTATGCGCAAGTTTCATTTTATATCTATAAGGATGGAAAAAGAAATTCCAAAGCTAAGAAAACATTTTCCCTTGTTATTATCTATGTTTAGTATACTGTCACCCTTGTTGGATAGTAAAATCCCTACCTACTAACACATCGATGCTTCTTGCGCTAGTCTATGGCATTTGAAAATAAGAAATTTTCTCATTTCAGAAGAAAACTTTTAAACACAACTTCTAAATGAATTTCCAACTTGCAAAACAGTTTAAAGAATTGAATTCCCAAAAGCATTTAAACATCATATTTTATTTTATTATTTTTATTTTATTCTATATTTTTATTTTTCTTTCTATGTATACATACACACACACATAAAGCACTTCAACAAAACTTTCCAAAAACATTTGAACTTAACTTTTCAAAACTTACACCAACTTTTCCAAATTACTTGAAATTCCTTTATACAAAATTTATCCACCATTTTGTTTTCTAAAAAATTTCCACACTTTTAAAATTACTTCCAAAGAATTTCCAAAACTATTTATCAAACAATCATTAAATTCCCAAATCTCGTTTTGAAAATATTTCATACCACTTCTAAATATACCACCATCATTTCATAATTTTTAAATACTTCGATCCCAACTTTTCAAAAGCATTTAAAAAAAATTCCAAAGCTTTTAAACAATTTTTTTTTAAAAACAGTTGATGCTTTATCCTTAAAAATAACAAGCCACATCTTTATGAAATCAGGACACAGTCAATGAATTAATGTATATTATCAACCCTAGTATTGTGTACAGTTAATCCTAGATTCATAGAACATTTTCTTTTCTTTTACTCTAAAACAACAAACTACCCACAAGCGTATTTATAAATTTTAGCTTTCAATGCATAGAGAGAGTGACCCATGATTCCGCAATAACTTTCCATTTCGTCCACTTGGTAAAATTTATTTTTCCCAAGCTTCTAAAGTTTTGGAATCTAAGTATTTTTAATATCTAGTTGCTAACTTAATTTTCTAATTATTTTTTAAACTTCCATTCTTACTTACATTTGATCATTAGTTAAGTGTCCTTATGAGATTTCCTTATTTACACAGTTTCTCAATATACATATAGCAATCTCATCCCATCCATTAAATCAACATAGTGATAAAATAGGAATATATCCCATACCATATCATATGCTTTTCCTAAATTTGAAGGGAGAAAACTAGCGATTACATTATAAAATCCTAAATGAAAATTGCTACAAGATGCACTTCATCATCAACTAGGGTTAATGATGTTGTGGCCCTAACACTCCTTACTTAATTAAGATGGGGATTCCTAATATGCCATTCATCTATCACCCACCTTCCATAAATCTCTTCTTAGCTCCTAATAAATGTGGTCTATCCAATATTTCAATTATTATATTCGATTAAGGGATAAATTATGCATTCCAAACCGCAGTGGGTAAGCAATATAAGCTACGCACAATTGGAATAACTCTTCGGAAAATTGACTTGGTGGAATAACTCCTACCGCCCATCTTACCTTCAATAAAATTAAGTC
This sequence comes from Allium fistulosum, assembly GCA_030737815.1. Lineage (NCBI taxonomy): Eukaryota > Viridiplantae > Streptophyta > Magnoliopsida > Asparagales > Amaryllidaceae > Allium > Allium fistulosum. The sequence goes on from CM060904.1 coordinate 1,139,735,692, forward strand.
AACCAACATCCTTTAGGTGTTATGCCATCTTATTGTTTTCTTCTCCAATCTTACCACCATCTTCTTCCAATCAAATTCTCTTGATAGTATCCTCAAACTTTGGTATTTACTTCCTTTATATTCTTGATCCTTCATGCGAGTATACTATGAGACTCGCAAAATAGTACTTTCTTACCTTCACCATTCCATTGAGGTTTATTCTCATGGCTTCCACACATCTCTAAAAAAATATTCCTAGTTTCATACTAACATTCCTTGTATCCAACGAGAATTCCTTGTTGCTACCCTACGAGCATTAGTAGCTATTTTGTTCATAGCCTAAACCTTTTCTCCATCTTATCTAGGTAGTGATCCCTATCTACTCTATATTAAAAACTTGGTTTGGTTCTTACCCTTCTTTATAAAATTAAAACTTTACAATCATGAAGTACTTGATCCAAAACTTTTATCTTTAAAAGTATAAACTTAGAAACGTTTTTATTAAATTCAAAAATTACTTGGTTTCAAAATGGAGCTATGGAAATTTCCCTTTCCAAAGACTTTCTACATCACAAATTTACTTATTTTAAAAGTAGGATTTTTAACTCAAAACATTGAAAATTTCAATTATCATACCAAATCATGGTTTTTCAAAAACATATTATATAACTTTAAACAATGAAAAGTGGAGTAAACAAAGAAAACTTTCATCCTATTATTTTCCTATACTCATGTTATCTCCACTTCCACCTTTGACAGATATTTTCATAGCACAAGAGGAGGACTTCTAAAAGATATGAATAATTGCAACATCTATAAGTGTCAATCTAAAATATATTCGAAATTACTACATATCCATGGAATTTATCCACTCTTATTATTCTATTCATATTATTTTCTACTACATAATTTCTACCTAGATTACTAATCAGATATATATATATTTCTAATGCTATTTCTACCTAAATTTGTGGGCATTCTTATCCTTTTATTTTTTAAACCTCATTTCAATCAAATATCACTTCCATTTAACCATCCATTGGAAAGAATGTTTAGAAAGAAAATTCCAAATTTACAAAAATAAGAGAAGTCATCGAGCCAAATCTACGCTTTATCTTCTATTCATTTCAAAAATGAAAAATCTCTTTATAAAAAATCTTTAAATCCAAACTTTTGGACTAAATAAAATTTTAAACTTAGAATTTCAATTTTTCTTGTTTTTTCAAAACAACTTCCCAATAAACCTTTTGACAAACTCATTAAAAAAATTTCAAGTTATTTTTAAAAACCTTTTTATCAAATCCTTTCACATGGGGTTGGACATAGAAATTGACTCCTTCTTTTCCATTCATCCTTAAATCTTCTCCATCAAAAATCCAGCTTATCCTCTTATGGTAATTAGTATATACCTCCTTGCGGGAGCTTACTCCACTCCTTCTTCAGATCTTATTTTCGGATGCTTGCAATATACAATTTCTTATTTCCCATTTGTCTAGATGAAATGTATATCTTTAATAGGAAATCCATCAAAATCATACGGTGACCTTGGTCCAACAAAGGAATCAAGTACCACCTAGCTTCTGGGGTACTTCTATATGTTGCGGTCATGCTCTTCTTGGTTCACTCCTTACGATATGACCTTCGCCCTACGGGGTAATCTGGGTAGGTGTAAAATTTAACTCTATTTATTTTTCCAACTCCTAATTGTCTCGCTTATCCTTTCGGAATATGGTTGCAACTACTTCTATAGTCGAAATTTATAGAGTTTGGCATGTAATATATATATAATTATAATTATAGGTAAAAATACAAATACGTTCTCTCAGCGTATTCTAATTTCTATGATCGATAACCTAAGCTCGGATACCAAATATAACGATCTGCACCTTAATGGGTCCGAATTTCGACTAAATCGAAACCCAAGTCCATTAAGGCACAGATTGTTGGTTTCGGTAACTTGTATTAAACACAAGTATATTTGAGTGTGATCCGTATAAACTCACATCGAAATTGAAGATTATAATATAACATATGTATTGACTAAGGCTACTACCTTGAATATTATTTCTTGGATATAGAATTGCCTTCTTAGCACCAAGCATGGATAAGAAGACATTACCATCTGCAGTTCCCGTCTTGCCCTGGTATCCAAACCATTTAAATCTATCATATGGGTTGCTATGAGGAGGGGGTCAGAACAACATTCTGGTGCTTGGAAGATTACATACTTTACCCATCCCATTAAGTTATGCCGACTGATTTATATTTAAGTGTTATGTTATAATTTAGGGCTAATCCGTTAAATCTAAAGTGTTGGGCTAGGCCCACCAATCCACGTTTTCCCTAAACATATAATTTAAGCTATATAATTTCCTACTAAAAATATATTGCTTCATATGTATAATTAATAGTATAATACTTATTTATTCGCTATGTTACTATTCCTAATTTATACGCTTAGGCTTAATGTCTAATAAAAGTTAATTACCCATTATTATTAGTCATTAATTCCAAAATTGGACAGTCTCTAATCGATCCTCATTTAATTCCTATAGTATATTTACCCATTTCAAGATCTAACTATTATCGCTATTCATTTTCCCATAGTTGCCATATTAAGTTTTCTAATGACATTTATTTACTAGTTTCAAAATCAACCTATCATGCTTATTCATTTTCCTACAAATGCTATAATAATTTCCCTAATTAGTCTGCATTTAATTCCCTTTTAACTCTCTATTAATTACAAATTTATTGTATATTAAATTTGTAATTAATGTCGATAAATTCTAATCCGTTAATTATTATGTTGTTAATAACTAATATGTATATAGTCGTAAATTACGCTATTTACATATTTCTGTTTTTGAACGTTAAGCGTGGTTATATGTTTATATATATATATATTTATATATTTCTAATTATTATTTTCTAAACTAGAACATTCCTTTCAATATTTTAATTTATCAGAGCTATAATTCTAAAAAAATTACCATTATAGTTTTCCATAAACTAACTAAAAGTGTGGTCTTTGCTTCATTTGAAATTACAAGGGATTTTTTCTTTTATTGAAATAGACAGTGTAAACTATGGAAAATAATTTCCATATCTTACACATCTCCTTTTCTTTTTGGTATATTTTTGTTAATTCAAACGACGCGCTTTTATACATATTTTAGAGTTGGATAACTTATGGAAATTACATGGAACCCATTCTAAATTAATCAAAACATAGAAATTCACATTTCAAGGACAACCTAATTTACAACCCAATTAATGATCTGGAATAATTTTATAACTTTACTAACGAATGAATATTTGGGTCTGACTTCAAATTTCCAAAACAGGTTGTACATACTATTCATATTCCAATTTACCTATTTTATTGAATGTGTAAGCGCTAATCTTATACGTTTAGTTTAAGCCTACAATTCATCGGATCTTATTTACGCATAATAATTAGATAAGTATTCAATGAGATAAATTTTAATGTTATAAATCAATTATATAATTTCCCACTCACCTTTTTAAGCTTTCCAAATCTCCAGATTTGAATCCAATCTTTTACTTGACTTCTATTTTCATTATAATCCAAAAGAATATGTATAATAAGGTACATATATATTATTAGAATTACATATCTGAGAAGATATTGGAGGTTAAGGGGAATATAGATTGAAATTTATCTTTTTCCGCAGTATTGATTCGCTTATTCTCTTCTTCTCTTTTATTTTCCGTCCTTCTCAAATTTCCTTGTGTGTGCACGTATAATATTTTATAATTTTTAAAAATAGAGGAGAAGGGAAAATGGCAAATCTTCGCTGCTTGAATCAGAAAATGTGAGAAGAGAAGTGAGATGTTAGGACTTTATTTATAGGTGCACGAATCAATTGTAAATGTTAAATTAAAATAACTAAATCTAGCATGTTGGCCAAGGTTCAAAACCTAGCCATCACAATGCGACCAGTCGACCGCTCCCCTATAGGCAGTCGACCGCTAAAGGTCGACCGATCCAACGAGGGGGTCGACCATTGGGGTCTTGTATTTACTGCTTATTTATTTCCTTTTTTCATATTTAATTACTTTCGCTACAGAGAGTTCGAACGGTAATAACTTTTTCGTTTGACCTTCGATTGTGAAACTCTAAATATGAAAGTTGCTTAGAAAATCGATACAAATGCAATGATGAAGTTTCATGACCAAATTCCATCGTTTGCTCAAATTCCATTTTTGGAGCCTTATTAATTATTTATTAATTATCATCAATTTTATGGGGTGTTATAGTAGCTCCCATTGGTGGAATGAGTAGTCATTTCATCAGGAGACAATGTTCGAGAAAAGATGAATTAGTGATAGATAAAACTAATGAGGTAATTATTGAATTAGTTAATGATAGCTTAAAGACGAAAGCCTAAAACATGAGATTATGTGATGATTGAATGGACGAATGATTGTATGACATGGTTCATGACTGATGATAATTATAGGGTATACTTAACTCAAATTGATATATGACATGCTTCGTGACTAGATGATAAGTGTAGTGTACACTTCTTGATTGGATATCCACATGGTTGCTTTTATTTGAAATCTTTGTTTACATGATATGATGTACAATGCTATGATGATAAAGTGAGGGGGAACCCATCTCGAATTAGCGATATGGTCTCACAATGGATGACTACGGTAAGATTTTACTCATACCAGGCTTTATGTCTGGCCCATATTTTTATTATTTTCCATGAACTCATGGATACTCACTTGGTAGGCTGAATTTATGGGTTAGACATGTATCTTTTTAAGATGAATAAATATTTCAATGACGAAGCATGAGGCTTGATATTTAATAAAAGTACTTTTAAATTTTATTGTGTAAAACCAACATTTATAATTGGTTATGTTTTATGTTGCCATCTTCATATGTCGAACACAACACTACTCTATCTGTGTTTTATTTATTTTATCCCTACGTAGGCAACGATTTGGGTTAACATGATATAATGAATTATGTAATTCAAATTGATGTAATGAAAAAGCTATTAAGCTGCTCATTTTACTTATCTCACTTTGCCACCGTAAAATGATTTCGGTGAAGACTGCAGCATCATCGACGTCTATTTTCGAGTCTCGGAGTGGGGAATGTTACATAATTGAAGCTCCCAACATGCCTAGTAGGTAGCGATGCTGCCCGTATAATGTAAAATAAAGATAAACCCCCCAACTTTTAAAACTATGTCTATAATGAAAAAAATAAAAAACACTATAGTCTAATGAAAATGATAAGTGGCCAAATCCGCGAAACAGCTATATCCACCTAATTTATGGTAATATATAAAGCTATAAAAAGAACTCAACAACAAACATAAGACTAATTCATACATACATACATATATACATACATATATGTATATGTATGTATGTATATTTGTGTGTGTATAAATATTTATATACATATACGTAAGAGTATAATAATCAAGTAATAATAAAACAAGCAATAATATTGTTAAAAAGGTAACATACAGTTAGTACAAGTAATATAAAAGGAAAAGAAACGAAATGAGAAACGAATCAATACTACAAACAGATCAATCTAAATAAAATCACACAAGTTAAGTGTTAAAAAGTACATCAAGAACGAAAACAGTCTAATTCAAAGCTAGTTTTCTAGTTAAATTATAATATCAAATGTGTCATTAGGAAAAACTTCCAGAAAAACTACACTTAGAGCATTGTTATTTTTTCTATTTTTAAAAACAATTTTTTTTAAAAAAAAATCAGTACAAAATTTTACTTTTTAAGAAACTCTTTAAAACTAACATTTTTAGTTAATTTATTACTAGGGTTCGAAATTTGATTAAAATTAAATAAAGCAATTACATATATTAAATTTTCTGAAGAAATACTAACATTGTTAAAAGCTCGTTGGTTTCTTTCAAACCAAATATATTAACATGTGATGTGAAAGCAATGTTTAGTAGAAGCTTATTATCACTAGCAAAGTAAAACTAAAACTACTTCAATTAAAATCACAATTAAAATCATTATTAGTTGGATTGAAGTCGAAATATTAAGGATATTTAATAGAATGAAAATGGTGATATGGCATTCATAATGTAGTGTGTACTTGTTCCAATAACATATTGCAAAAAAATACATTTTCTAATAGTAATCAAATTCTTCCTACTAATTCAATAGTATTTAGTTTCTTATGTACAATTAACCACATATGAAGCTTAAACTTAGGCCATGCATTCACTTTCCAAATAAATTTGATTCAGCTCTTGATAAGTTTAGAAATTTATAAAATGAATTAGAGGTGAAATTTTTACTCTTTTCCCAACACTAATCTTTAATATCGTTATTTTTGCCCAAAGTAAAGCAAAATGTGAAACAGTGGTACCTTCTAATGTATGATTAAAACTGAATTCTCGGGGAAAGTCTCGTTTGGTCGAAAAACTTTTGAAATTATAATGTTTTTGAAATTATTAATTTCAAAAGGCTCTTTAGAATCTACTTTAAAGGGAATAGCCGATAACCAGCAATCATGCCAAATGATGTACTATTCTCCGAATGTATGATATTAATAAGTTCTAATTTGAAAATATCGAACTTTTTAAAATAGATTTCCAAAATGGGAAAAATTATTGGTATTACTAAGGTTAATATGATACAGATTATTTGTGCCTCCATAAAATTGATTCGAGACTAATTCTTTAATTCCAAATTAAATTATCATTATTATTGTTAAATTTCCATAATCATTTTCCTAATAAAGACATATTTAAGTTTTTAATTAATCATTCCTAACTCTCTCTCTTCTTTTGATTTACATATTATTTCCCACCAAAAGAGACATTTTGAACTTTTTGCATTATCCCCACACTATAAAAAGTCTCTTTTAATTTTATCATTTTTTTGTATTGTCCATTTTGAAAAAGGATAAAAAGACATCCAATATATGGGCAATGTTGATAAAATAGAATTAATAAGAACAATCCTATCCATCCACGATAAAAATTCATCATTTCACTTAGATATCCTTTTGTTAATTTTATCTGTTATTGTTAACTAATCATCATGTTTAAGGTTGGTTGGCCTTATCAAAATCCTACGTAACCTATGGAAAATTTCATAATTTTATAATTCAATGTACAAGCGATTTGATTCTCTACCTTATATAAGTCATATAGTAATAGCATAGAACTTTTATAAAAATTTATATTTAATCCAAAAAGTAACTCAAAACTATATAAGATAAACTTTAAGTGCAATAATGTGCCAAGGCAAATGAGATGTAAAGAGCATGGTATCATCCGCAACTAGAGAATAGAGAGGCCATTACTCGTAATCTCATTTCTACATTGCCCAAAATGTCATTACTAGTGGCTAGCTTGATAATCCTAGCAAAAAACGTCAGTAACTACATTAAACAAAAGTGGTGACAATAGGTTGCCTGGCCTAGGTCCATATTTCGATTGGATTTTATTTCCTAATATACCATTAACCATAATACTTGAATTTCTCATTTTAATTAAAGATATGGTCCAATCAACCCATCTAACACTGAAACCCCTATACAGTAATAAATCATTAAGTAAATTTCAATCAATTGAGTAAAAAGCTTATGCAACATCAAGTTTTAAAAACAAACAAGTGATATTATTTTTACAACAGTAACTAATAAATTTTTGAACTACCACTACCTCAACTGTAATATTTCTACCCCTGATAAAAGAAGTTTGAGTATTCTCAATTAATTCGTTCATTTTAGTATTTAACATATTAGCTAAAATCTTAGAAATAATTTTTAAAGAAAAATTTAATAATGAAATAGATCAAAAGTCTTTCAACTCATTTGCTCTAACTTTCTTATATAGTAAAATTACACTATCAAAATTAAACTTGTCCAATTGTAATGAACCATCATAAAATTCACTAAACCTCTTAATTACATCATATTTTAAAACATACTAAAAAAAATCATAACATAAAATAGGAAACCATCAGGATCTGGCGATTTATCACTGGGCATATCCTTGATAGCCCTCAAAATCTCCTTTTACGTAAATGGGCTATCCAATTCCATTTAAATCAATCCTAGTGTCATCATGATACAAATCATCCCATTTAACCCTAATCCTATGTCCTTTCTTAGTTTAAAAATTTTCTTTATAATAATTAGTAAACGCATTGTTAATTCCTTTTGATCAAAAATCTCAACATTGTTAATTAAAATGGAGTTAATGGTATTACTATATTTCCTACTATTATCTACTTTATGAAAAAATGTAGTATTATTATCACCCTCATTTATCCATTGGACCCTAGATCTTTGTTTCCACATCATTTCCGCTTGCATAATAATTTTATTTAATTCTTCTTTTAGATTTGAATCCATGTTTTTTTATGAAATATTTAGTTTTTTAGATTCTTCAATTTTATTTAGCTTTAAAATATCATTTAGCAATCTATTCTTTTTAATTCAAATGTTGTCGAAAACACCTTGTTCCATTTTTTAAGAGAAAATCTTAAGTCTCTAAGCTTATATATAAATATTTTATCTATGTTTTCTGAAAATCTATAATTATAATTACTTATAGAAAGCTATTTATTTGTAATTAAATTTGTAAAATTATTTTCTAACACTTGCATCTTTTCAAATCAAAAAATTTTATTCCTAAAATTTTGTTAGTGCAAGATAAAATAATAGGACAACGATCCGAGTAAACACTCGAAAGTTCAATGATCTTACATCTAGGAATCTATCTTCCACTTCATCTCTAACAAAAAACTTATCTAAAAGTGTCATTGAAGGGTCTTCCCTATTGTTCGACCAAATAAATCGTCAATTGTGTAGTTTTAACTCAATCAAATTACTACTAACAACAAATTAATCAAACTCCTCCATAGCCGTAAAGTCACCTTCTTTGGGGGAGAATTCCTCTAGAAACCTGGTGACATTGAAGTCCTTACCCATTACGCATGGACAAAGAGCAAGTGTTCTAAACTCAAGACACTCGCTCTAAAGAATCCTTTGATCAATATGGAATTTAGTCTACAAACATTAATAATGTTGAGAAATTAGCCATCACTGAGGTAGATGAAGATAAGATGCATCAAATGAGCTTTAACAATAGATTGTAAAAGCTTAAAATAATTTTCTTTCCAACCCACCATCATACCTCCCAAACTTCCACAGCCAAGGGATGAACCATATGACTAAAATGAAGTCCTGTTAAAGCCCTATAAAATGTATAATAAGGATGATCTATTTTTGTTTCTTTTAATAAAAAATATATCAATGTTATTATCTTTCTAAAGACCTAATTTTACTACATTTATCTAAATCATGTAAACCCTAACATTTCAATTGATGTATCTCATGGTCCAAGCGAGATAATCCTCACTAATTCTCTACTCCTAATATACTCAATGTCTAACTGAACCTCATTAAAAAAAGCCTAAACTCGTAGCTAAATAATGCATATCATTAGTCGGTAATCAACTCAAAGCACAAGGACTATAAATACTGCCTAGAGGAACATCCATACCTATGCTAAAGCCATCAGATGCTCCAGTAGCTGCTTTACAAAGATGAGAACATCTCCTCACCTATCAAGATGAACTCAACCAAAGGTCTAGATCTGGATCTTTCATCGCAAGCCCTGCTCACTATCACATTCACTCCTTCGGTAATAAGCACACATGACACTCTGCCTCTTTCCTTACTCAGGCACACTCCTGCATATATAATTTATTACACTTCGGGTCACTTGTATGCCTTATTACGTCTGAATCCAACTCCATTTATTTTTTTTGCACATATTGTCCCTACCATGCACAAATTCTCATCATGCTTCCCTTTATCTAAACCTAGTTTTTTTCATAGTTTCCTCCTTAAAACCCAATTCTTCCACAGTCTCCCTCTATCTGAACCTAATTGGGTCACTTGTATCACCTTGATAGGACTGTTCATATTAATATATAACATTAGTAGAAACCTCCCATATGTGATTCTTGCCACTCCTTTGGACACATAGTCAACACTTTCCCGCATTAAAATACTTTTACTACAGCCTTGCGTTAGAAGACTCCTTTAACCTGGCCTCAATATGTCGATGGAGGATCAATGCAACACAAAAGATAAAAATGTGAGAAATTGGATGAGATTGAGGTAGAGACATTAGTATTATATAAGTCCTTTGGCACCTCTATAATAGCATCATAGCCTGCTATTGTCCCTTCTGTGACCCTAGCCATTTCATGTGTCCTCCTGGATCTTGAGTGGATCTAGGCGGAGGAAGTTTGGGTTCACTAGAGCACCCTTAGGATATGTTCCCCTTCTTGCAAATATTTCTACAAGCTTGTTTCTAGTGCAGTTGGAGAGAATATATACCTATGATTTATGGTAAGTGAAGACTTTTTTATTTTGGCATTTGAGGGGAGATATGGATTTCACAATCAAAAAGTCCTTTCAGATGATAGTTGGGATAGGTCATTCTTATTCTCCATGGCTTCTTTAGATTTCATTTCGGTTCTTGTCAGATAATTTGCGAGATATGCGGACGTGTTAGAGCCTCATAGGGGTATTTAACGTGTATGTATTTCTTTATTCCATATAGTAGCAAAAATATTTTTATCTCTCCCCTGTACTAGTTATATCTATCTAGCTACCAAGATGTTTTTACCCCCGGTTTAAATATATATAAAAAATGGACAGTTCACTTTAAAACCGTCTTTCCTTGTCATAAAAAAGGTGGCAAGTATTTTATATCACTTCTAGCTCATTTGAAAGCAATGATATTCATAAAAGAGATATCTACTTAATTTTTCAAAAAGTATTAGTTATACTCTAGAAAGTCTAACCCTAAAATATCGATGAAAAGGCAAAATGTGTTAGATATATCGAATTTGATGCATTTTCATTTTTCATAAATGCTTGTTCTCCATCAGATATACAGAACATTGTTATTCATAATCCATGTCATCTTTACGTTTTTTCTAGGTACCTCCAATAAATAAGAATTCATTTTGGTACCCACTTCTTACGTTAGGATCCAAGCGGTTAGGTCGAAGGTAACCATACCTAAGAGGATTTGGTAGAACCTTTCAAAAGAAATTTTTCATCACTATTATTGTATCAAAAAAATCATTAATGTATTTTTCTCAGTTTCAACAACTAGCAGCAACCCAAATACTTAGGTAATTTTTATTTAAGTTTCCTGTTAACGGTTTTGTACTTCTAGAGATATTAAAAATGTTACAGCTTACAAAAGTACTTGAATTTCTATAAATGTTGGGTTTAAATTTTACTCAAAATCTAGCACTAGCATTAACATTTTTACTATATATAAAAGCGTATGTAGTACTATTTCTAGTTGTTATATCCTAAACCAATTTATCTTTTAAAGGTCTGGAATTTGATAAAATTAAATTTAAATCATTTTGGCATTTGTTCAATTTTGTGACTTTTTCATTAAGCTCACCGAATTTAGTTTTATATTCATAATATTCCTTTATAAAAGATTTGTTGCTATTTATTAAAGTATGAATTACTTTCATTAATTCAGATCCCATATTTTTGAGTATCTAAATTCTTTAAAGAAATTTGCAGTTTATCATTTTGATCAACTCAACAACCTCTAAATCCTTTTTCAATTTAGAGTTTTCATTTTCTAGTTTTGCAACCTTATTTTCACAGGTCTTCAATTTTATAATATATTAAATTGAGTTTCGATACTTTATTAAATTTATCTAATAATCAATCATATTGACTAGATAATTGATAATATGAATCATGAAGTACCACATTGTAGTTTGTAGTTGCTTCAGCGACAACAATGCTCTTTTTCTTGCTAACCGTTTCTTGACTAGATCTCATTCTAGCCATTGGTCTATGATGTTGTTACGATCGATAGAACTCTTGGCTCCAAAACCACTTGTTAGCCACTATGCATTGAGGATCAAATATGGCAAAGTGTATGTAGTCAAAGAATATAATAATAAATTCAGTGCAAGTACTAAAGTATATCATGCAATCGATTTTATACTGGTTTGGACCCTATCCGGCATCCATTCCCAAACCTCCACTTTGGTGTTTCACTAAACAATCCTCCTTTTTTCGGAGGAATAGGTTTCTAAAACTTGCCAGAATAGTCAAAATAGACTTCAACACACTGCCTGAGGACACTGCAATATAACTTCACTCTGCCTGAACTTCCCTAACTGGACTTTAGCAATAATACAACTGAGAGTTCCCACTTTTAACTTTTTGATCCCTGATTACAAGAATAAGTCTTTTGATGCTTTATAATAATCCTATAACCACTCAAATAATCTGGAGTTAAATGAGCCGGGAATAGGTATAGGATCTAGGTGTAATGGATATAGAATTGAATGCTCAAATATTTCTAGGGTTTGAGTGCTTGAATGACAGACTACAAATCAAAAATCAGAGTTTAGAGAAGTAGTGAAAGTCAAAATGTGATTTGCAGATGTAGAGGGGCTCGGTTTATATAGAGATTGAGTAGATTAAATTATTTCTCTAGGGTTTCAAGCCATTAACGAAGGGATATGACAACAAGAGGAAGAAGTAATGTGATTGAAATTAAAAAAATGCTACAGTTTTAGGCACCTATGTATAGTGCATTTCTCAGCTCAACGGTCGATTGGTTGAAAGGCAACTAATTGACTAGTTGAAGGGCAACCTGCCAGTAAACCCATGCTAAACTACAAGTTTTCTTTCCACTTTTGACCATCTCTGAGCCTTCAACAAATGAGAAAATTTAATAAAATTACTAAGACATGAGACAAAGGTTCTTGTTAAGTTCAGAGTGATTTGGAGACCATTTTTTTGGTTTTAACAATGTTCTACTATAAGGACTTGATAAAATAAAAAAATAAGTCATGCTCTAATTTTTGTCTTTAAAGCTTGTCTTTGAGTGTTGCTCGGCTCTCCATTGATTTATTACCACCATCATAAGTTTTTTAAGCTCTTTTCTTCACACCATAAATCTTGTAGTGCAATAGTATTTGATATTTCTTTGATGTAATTTGTATTAACACCGAATAATCTTTATACCTCAACGTTTAGCAACTTGGCTTGAAATTACTCAATAAACACACTAATAGCAATGTCATATTGTTGTTATCATCAAAACATTATAACCTTGTTTTCAGCGGAGTGCAACCATCATCAGTTAGTTGCCTTCTCTTTAAATCCCTTACTTCACTCACTCACTCAAAATATTAAACTTCTTTTTTAAACTACATACACCTAGCTTATAATTTAGAAATTATGATTATTCTATTTCTCTATTACGAACCAAAATTCAAATAAATAAGCAAAGTTTTAGTTAAAACCGTTTCTTCTACCTAAAGTCATAGGGTTTTACCCCAAAACCTTGAGTTCAATTAGTTTTAATCAAACTTGATAGCCATAATTGAAATTATACAAATCAGTAGGCTCAGATTGAAAATCCCCTACAGTCAATTCCAACCTTTAAGGTTTCATTTCCGAATTTAAATGATTTGATTTCCTTACATCGGTTTTTGGATTCATCCCCATAAATTATGAAAAATATTATTTATGTGCATTGTCAAAAATTCGAGGAAGAAAAGAAAAACCATGGGTGGAGGATGGTTTAGAAAGTAGAATTCTATATTTTGATTTAATTTTTCTTTTAAGTGGTGTTTGGGAAATTTTGATCGGTGTAAATAGAAGCATCTTTATTAATTGTATCTTATCTCAAGAGCGCATGTAATTATATCTTACCATAAGAGCGTAATAATATAATCCATGCATTTCTTGAAAATAACTACTAAAGGTCCATTTTGGCATTCTAAAACTAAACTATCCAAAAGTTAATGATACTATCTTTGAGGTTTTTAAGTTTCTTCAGCTTTGAGTTATTAATATCTTTTATTTCAGCATTTTTTGCTATTTCCACCAAGTTAATAGCCACATCATCCATCTCCATCACATTTATAAAAGCATCGTCTATTTTATACTATTGGTATTTAAGTGCAAAAAATCAAATAAATGACCAGAAAAGGTTGCGGAAGCCTTTGTTAAAGATTTTTTGTCATGTAAGTCACACAAAAAATATAATTTTGAATAGAAAATAATAGGCAAACACATAAACAATGTTGATATCAATTTCAAATGCTCAAACCAATCGATAAAGAAACAAATAACATTTTATCAAACCAAGCAAGATTTTATCAAAATGACCTATTTTTATTAATTTTCAAACAATTGTTTGCAATTAGTCTAACAAGTGAAAGTAAACAACATATAAATTGTATCAACTACGTATATTGAAAACAAAATACAGGTATCTTATGGTAGTGGCTTATTTGTGTTTGAAGAAGAAGAATAAATCCTAAAGAAGAGAGGAATCCAAATTTTATGAATTCAATAAATTCACCGCACCACCAATTATTATTGCGTATAAAAGTAACAAATTGTAGCTGTCTCAAAATGATATGTCGCTTACCTTAAATTAATGTGACACTTTCGTAGCCCAAAACTAAAGAAATTTTATATTCCCCTTTGGTTATGTGTTACATTCTCTTTTGGTAATGCGTTTCACATCACACACACCTATACATATATATACGCATATGTACACATATGCATGCATGCATATACATATATAATACTTCATCTAGATACAAAATCACATCACTTAAATATATCATCGATATCCACCTTCAACCAAATCTCATTTACAAAGAAAACATTAAAAAGCAACATTCGTCGACTAGAAAAACACACAAGCTTACCATCTTTATGCTAATCACAACTCTATTCTTTTCAATTACACCATTACCGTTGCTTACAAGTGATGTATCTTCCATCATGAGGTATACTATGCCAATCACTCTGAAAAGTGCTTGTTGTACCACAAAAATCTTCACACGGTCTTCGTAGATTTTCCAACTCAGCCCACATCCATTACTCAAACTAAGTTAATCATACCATCAACATTGGTATACCAAGAAAGAACTTTGTCAAAAACATGATCATCTTGGTACACATATTAATCTCTTCACTTAGTCATAAATTAGGCACTTCAAGTGTCATCCACTTTCTATTGTTAACCACACAGCTAACCAATCTATAAAAGTTTTCCTCATTTAATACTCTTCTCACAACGACACAACTACCCTTTATCACTTTTAAATTCCACCTCAAGTGGCATAAATGCAACTATGACGATCTAACCGACCAAGAAAAATAAAATTATAAACCTCATGCATAAGGCCACTCTAACCCCACCATTATGCATACAAAATTGAATGATCTAATACAACAAACTAACAATTGTTCACCATTGGTGGTCCTAGTCATATCGCCAATCCTTTCAAAAGAAAAAAAACACCAACATGTCACTACATGTGCGGAAATTGGTACCTGAATCCATCTTTCAAGCCTTTCCATCACTTATACAGACATCATAACAACTACCTCTAACTTTAACTATGTTGTTCTCGTGTATTGCTATCACTATCACTATCATTTCATATGAGCTTCTTTTGATCTATTTTATATGCATCATATTTATTACGCACATGACATTACTTTCTACACTAAAAATAAACGAGATCATTAATTTTACTTTAACCGTTAGAGAAGATATTTTCCTATTGTGTATCCCTCTTTGAATCTCACGCTATCACAACCTTATTTTAACAAATTTTCCACCGAACTTTTATTTTCCAAGTTCCTCATTCAAGAGATTACTCCAAACCATATAAAATGAGGCAGATCCACTGCTATTGGAATTAATAGAGTTATTTCAGGTTATACAATAGATGTTATGTGCAGGCCTCTATATTGAATAATATGACAAAGTAAAAGATGATAGATTGTAAATTGCTTGTTATTCATGTACTGCCATATAGGCTATATGAAGCCTACATGGTATTCTTCTATTCTAAATAAGACCAAGTTTGTTATAATCTTTCCATACATGTAATAAAAGCTTAATAATAAAACAAAGTTGGGTTAAAATGTTCTTATAGCATATTCCTTTCTCCTTTAGTCTAGAACCTTCTTAGGTGGATGTGTGGCCCTTTTTGGTCTGAGTTGAGCCATATTGGGTGCTTCATGGACCATAGGTATTGTTGTAGTGTATAGTGTTGCATCATTGTTGCCATGCGGGAGAATGACCTTATCCTCAAGGTCGAAGGTGGGAAAACTTGTTCGAAATTTTTATTGATTATCCCATGTTGCTTCCGTAGAATACATATTTGGCATTGAATGAGGATTTGTTGTTTGGAAGGATTTGAAGCATCGTAATTTCTCACAGCCAATACTTTCTCCATTTGAAAAGTTATGCAGCCATCTTTTATTGAAGGTGGTAGAGCTACAAGTGAAGTAGAGGTCAGGTTGGGATATAATTTAAGCATCGAAACATGGAAAACCAGGAGAATTCCAGCACAATGAGGCAACTTTTGCCTATAAGCCCTGAAATCTTTTTTGCAAGCTTGTGGTGAGTGTTTCCCAAGCTGTGTTTCCTATACGGTTGTAGGTGTATAATATCCCAAGTGTCAGTCGAAAACTCCTTGTCCTGACGATGTTGTTTGATGATGTTTTTCATCCTCATTTATTCTCTTTGATTGTAAGACTTGATGGTCGGGAAAAGTTCTTCTCTATTGGCAAGCCATTCATTTGATTCACCAAAATTAGCGTAGATGTTGCACATAAATAGCTTGAAATGATTCATCATTATGGAAGAATGCTTACACATGTTACACCACTGCTCCACCCATGGAGAGCAGACTGTCCATTTAGAAGGTGTGTTGCTCATAATAGCTCTTAAATATGTTTTTAGGCAACAGTTGACTACATCGATTTGACTATCAATTTGGGGTGTTAAGCACTACCTAATATAAAGTGAGAAGTAAGTTGTGTAATGGAAAACAATGTGGACGAAGCATAAAAATGAGCATACTTTGCCAAACAATCAACTAATACCCAAATGGTTGCTTTTTTATGATGTGGAATTTGTATAATAAAATTCATCCGGATGTCCTACAAAATGCAAGGTTGAACTGGGATGGGTTGAAATAAACCCTTGAGAGAGCTATTTTCAGGTTTAGAACTAGTAGGTAAAGTGGCCAGTGAAAATTGCTTGAAATGTGGTCTTTAATAGCTTTTATACCTGACCTGAGTGACCTCCCGATTTGGAGTGATGGAAGGTTGTAATGATTAGTTCATGTAAATCATTTCTACCGGAACAAAATTTGAGTACCCTGAGATAGCAATCAACCCATAAAGGAGTTGCACTACCGATTGCTCGAGTTATGTAAATATGAGATGAAGCGTTGGTGGGATTGATTGACGTTGCAACTCTGAAATCTTCCATTAGTTATAAATTATGGTTAGAATTCCCCTTCATGCTTGCATCAAAGCTCTAAGTAGAAATAACGTCAGTGATTAAATTTTTGGTTTCTAATTTATAGCAGATGTTGAAGTCAAAACCTAGCAACTTAGTTAGCCAACGTTGTTATTCTGGGATTTGAATCATGTATGTCATTAGCCATTGAAGGCTTTAATGGTCATTAATAGTTGCAAAGCATCGACCAAGATAATAGTGACACTAGCATTTTAAAACTAAGGTGATAACGAACATTTCTCTACTATAGGACGAAGATTGCTAAAGGAGGGGAGGAAGATTTTTGTTATGGTACGTGATTGGATGGTTTCTATGATGGTAAATGCATTCGTATGGATACGGGTTTGGAGAAATCAGGTAGGGCCAATACAACGGTTTACATGACCACTTGTTGAGACTATTAAAGGCCTGGTCAGCAACTGTATTCCAATTAAAAGCATTGCCTTCTTGCAATTTGGTAAGTAAGCTAGAGATATGGGCATAATTTTAGATAAATTCATAATAATAACTTGTGATCCCAAAAAAGCCCAAAGTTCTATCATATTTAATGGAGTAGGCTGATCAACCATTGCTTGAATTTATGATGGATCCACTATTGCGCCCATAGGCAGAATAATATGATATAAGTAATTAGGTTCATTAAGAGTGAGCACACATTTGAAATGATTGCGTAGAATTGATTTTAGGACAATATTTTGAGAGTCATATGTAAATAGGAGACATGTGAGGTTAACGAAAGGCTATAAACCAAAATATCATCAAACCATGTTATGATAAATTTGTGGTGATGAGCCTAAAAAAATATTGTTCGTGGTTGCCTAGAAGCACTAGTCAAACCAAATGGCATATTCAAAAGTTCATACTAGCTTTCTAGGTTCAAAAGAAGGTTTTCGATATGCTAAGGGGGTGTACCCTACTTTGGAAACAGCCACTTTGTAGGTCAAACTTTGTAAAAAAGCATAATTACACGGCTTTCCTAGTAGTTCATTTACATTTGGTATTGGGAAACGTCTTTCATTGAATGCTGTTAAAGATCAATAATCAACATAAAAGTGCCATACCTCATGTTTCTTTTCCATAAGTAGTACCGAGGAGAGAAACGATGGTTATATGCATTTGTTTTGGATCATTTTGCGAACTTGATTTTCAATTTTCAATTTTTAGAAATGAGGGTAATAGTTGAGTTTGGTATTTATTAGAGAGTTGGGTTGAAGATTAATGTTATGGTCAGATTATAGATACAGGAAAATAGGTAAAAAGACAAATTTAGAAAGAAAAAAATTAGGCTGAAGGAAAACAAGTTTGTTTTTTAGGCTGAAGGGCAATGCTAGTTATAACTAACATTTTGTATAATGTAAAACTGAATATAATGCTAGATATAACTAGCATTTTTTATAGTGTAAAAGTTGAATATAATGCTAATTATAACTAGCATTTGTTCTTCACCCTAAAAATAAAACTTGATGTCTTTCAGCCTAATTTTTTTAAAGTTTGTCCTTTTCTCTAATTCCCACTTATAGATATGGGAGAAGTTGGATTGGTTTACCCAACATGGTTGAGTATTAGTCAACGAGTGACTGGATTTGTGGAGATGTCTCAAGTGGAGGTTGTGGTATTGGGGAAGCTTTAGGACTCGGTTGTAAATTATATAGGCAAGCTATGGAAGAAAGATTGAATTTATGTAAGATGAATAATTTCTCAACTGCAGTTTGTATTGATTATTTAAAAGAGATTTAATAAGTGCAAATATTGATACAACATATCCATTGCTCTCGGATACACATGAGCATTTATACAGTTTTGAATAAATACACTATTGGGCTTTGTGAGATACGTATTCGGCCCAGACCCGAAATAAGTAAAGACCATATTATCTGGAAGCCGTTTATCTCAAACTATTGTATTCTTTATTTACCCCTCTCAAACCCAACCGCTAAGGTTAGGGTTTGGAGCCGATAAGCAGAATCCATGTCGATCTTCCACTGAATAGAAGAAATACTTTAAAATAGCTTGAGCGCAACTCTAGTCTAAACATCAATTTGCTTTTAGGAGCTCGATTTGAGTTGTAGAGAGAGTAGCCAATGACATTTGGTATGAGTTCTCAAATGTCAGCTTGAGCGTTGAGGAAACGGATCTTTAGTGGATCTGCTCAGATATGACTGTTTGCAGTGAGCTTTGTCGTCGGTTTGTCTAACTTGAAGGTCAGATCTGAATCTGATGAAATTTTTTGTTGTCGGAGCTTTAGTAAAAGTGTCTGCCCTCTCGTAAGTGGCAGGTATGTGGTTAATCTGTAGGCTTCCTTTTTGAACTTGCTCATGAACAAAAAATATGTCGATTTCTATGTGTTTGGTTCTAGAATGTAGTATTGGGTTTGCTGTCATGAACACTGCACTCTGATTATCACACCAAAGAACTGGTTTTGCCTCGGTTTTTAGCTTTAATTCCTTTAGTATAGACAGTAACCACATTATCTTTGTTGTAGCATCAGCTATACTTCTGTATTCCGCCTCAGTGCTAGATATGGATATTGTAGTTTGCTTCTTAGAACACCATGATACTAAGTTGCTTCCAATGTATATGCAATAACCACTGACTGATTTTCTGTCATCTGGTTCTGTGGCCCAGTCTGCATCTGAGAACCCAGTTATGTTTAAGTTGTTGCATGCCTTGAATGATAAGCCATAGTCCACTGTTCCTTTGAGATATCTGAGTACTTTTTCACTGTTTTCTAGTGTTCATCCAAAGGATTCTGCATAAATTGAGATACTTTGTTAACACTATATGTAATATCGGTCGTGTTATAGTAGCATATTGTAATGCTCCTATAACACCTCTGTATTGTTTAATGTTAGTTATGGCTTCTCCCATGTTTTTAGATAATTGATGATTACTGATCATTGGAGTTGGTTGTGGATTTGCACCATCCATTTTGGTTTTTGCTAGCAGCTCTAGAATATATTCTTCTGACATAATATTATTTCTGAGTCTACTTTTCTCACAACCTCTATTCCCAGGAAGTAGTCAAGATTTCCAAGATCTTTTATTGAAAATTCCTTGTTCAAGTAGTTGATGACACTGTTAATTTCATCCCTGCAGTTTCCTGTAATAATTAAGTCATCATCATATATATGTATTTAAATAGTTAAAGAATCATTGATTTTAGTAAATAAGGAGCTATCTGATTTAGTAGACTGATATTTCATGTTTGTCAATGCTTCTTTCAGTCTATCAAACCAGACCCTTGGAGCTTGTTTAAGCCCATATATTGCCTTATTTAACTTGCACACATAATTTGTTTGCTTATTATATCCTGGTGGTTGCTCCATCTAGACCTCCTCCTGTAAAATGCCATTTAGGAAGGCATCATTGACATCTAATTGTCTTATACACCACCCTTTGTGTAGAGCAATAGTGAGGATGAGTCTTATAGTAGTTGGTTTGATCACTAGGGAGGATGTTTCATTAAAATCGAATTCATATTGTTGAGTGTACTCTTTGGTCACAAGTCTTGCTTTATATCTATTTATTGTGCCATCAGGGCTCCTCTTCATCTTGTATGTCCATTTACATCCAATTATATTTTTGTCATCTAAAGGACATACAAGATTCCATGTATTATTTTTCATAAGTGCCTGGTATTCTTCATCCATAGCAACTGTCTAGTTTTTGTCTTTTGCGGCTTGTTCATATGTCTCTGGCTCACATGAGATTATGCTTGCACTGTATATCTTTGGCTTAAAGGTACCACTCTTAGCTCTAGTAATCATGGGATGGTTGTGCTTTGTTTGAGCTTCAGCATGAGGTGAGTCTTCTGCATTCACTTGACTTGACATACTTCTGGTATTGCTTTGATGATCTATTTCTTCTTCTTGATTTCTTTCAATCTCTGTTTGAATGGGAGAGTGACTGGCATGACTAGGGTCACCTGTCCATTCATGATCTTGTTGAGAAGATATAATTGGTTAAGTACAGTGATCCCTAGTAGACCTCGCTTCTTTATTCTGAATTTCATTTTCAGAATAAACAGGTAATTTAGGTATTGAAAGTCTTGGATTATATACTTTACTTGTGGTCTTTATCTCTGAGTTATTATAGGGAAAAATATTCTCATTAACACAACATGCATGCTAATAAAAATTCTTCCATTATCATTTATACACTTGTACCCCTTTTGATTAATAGCATATCCAAGAAAGGTGCAAGGTTTAGATCTAAAATTTAATTTATTAGCATTATAGGGTCTTAGGTAAGGGAAGCATAAACATCCAAAGGTTTTAAAGCTATGGTAATCAAGCTTCACCCCATATAGTCTTTCAATTGGACTAATTCCCTTGATTACCTTTGTTGGTAGTCTGTTAATAAGATATATTGCAGTATTAAAGGCTTCAGGCCAAAATTTTAGGGGTAGTAATGCATGAGCTAACAAAGTAAGCCCAGTTTCTACTATGTGTCTATGCTTCCTTTCCACTAACCCATTTTATTCAGATGTATATGGACATGTAATTCTACGCACTATTCCTTTCTCTTTAAAATAACTACTAAGTGCTTTATATTCAGTTCTATTTGATTGAATTATCTTAACTTGAGCACTAGTTTGTTTTTAGCCATGATTATAAAATTTATGACAGCATTGTAGGCTTCAGACTTTGTTTTAGAAAGTAAATCCATGTGTATCTTGTGTGTGCATCAACAAATGAAATATAATACTTATATCGAAAATTTGAGCATATAGGTGCTGGCCCCCATAGGTCTGTGGCAACTAATTCTAATGGTTTTGAATAAACTGTTAAAGAGCCATTGAATGCTAACTTATGACTCTTACCCATCTGACAATATGTACAAACATAAGGCAATGAAATGTTATCAAAAGATATTCTATTTTCATTAAGAACCTGTTTTAGAACTTTCACACTTGGGCGACCAAGTTTGTAGTGCCACACATTAAATACACTTTTGGAGTCCTGCTTCTCACACAAGTTACAGGATTTCTGATTATCTGTACACAAATTATTGTTGACTGTTTTAAATTTATACAGCCCTTTTTCAGCGTCACCCTGTAAAAGAATATCCTTAGTTAGTATATCTCTGACTAAACAATATTTAGGGTAAAATTCAAAATAAACTTTATTATCATTAGCAAACTGAGATACACTAATAAGGTTTTTCTTTATTTTTGGTACCCTTAATAGATTATGTAAGAACAGTTGTTTCTTGCCTTTAATGTAAGCATTGCCAATATGAGAAATCTTGATACACTTACCATTCCCCATGCAAATTGACTGTTTACCTCTAAACTCCCTGCTGCCAAGATTCAAGTTATCAAGATTATTTGTAATGTGATTTGTTGCTCCAGAGTCTAGGTACCAACAATCATCCTGAGTGTGTTCTGGTCTTGTTGTTTCATTTGAGTTGTGACTTTTATCATTGTCGGTTTGTGTCTCTGAATTAAAATGAGCCATGTTAGCACTAGGATTGTTGTTTCTTTGACCACTGTTCTGATTTGAGTATCTAAAATAGCACTTTACTGTTGTATGACCAATTTTTTCACAAATCTGACATCTTGGTCTATTAGCATTGTTCCATATGCCTCTTCCTATAGATCTGTTGGAATATCCTCCTCTTTGTGTTGTTTGGTCTGGTTTGTTGCTGTTTTGACTTTTATTCTTGGAATGAGTAGTATAATTGATAGTAAACTCTGAATCTTGTGGTTTCTTTTTGTCAATTCTGGCCTCATGTGCAAGTAAGATAGAATGAACTTCATCAATATATGGTAGATTCATTTGAGATGCTATGACTGCAACTATTGCTTCATAATCATCACTTAGTCCATTCAAAATAGTTAAAATTTGCTCAGAATCTGACACTTTGTGATTTGTAGCTTCCAATAAGTCATAAGTTGTTTTAATCTTGAATAGGTATTCTCTCATTGTATTGTTGTCTTTCCTCATACTATGCAGTTGCTTCTTGTGATACATCACCTTGGCTGCAGACTGTGTATTAAACACTTTTTCAAATGTTGTCCATATATCATTTGATGTATTACACCCAATAACATGAGATAACATATGTGTGTTTATTGATGATAGTATCCAAGAACATATAAGTCTATCTTGTCTTTGATACTTTATGTAATCCTCATTATTGACTATTTTGTTTTCTTGATCAGTGATACATTTTGGAGGGATTTGAATGGTTCCAAGAATATGACCTTCAAGTCCATATCTTTGGACTGCAGTCTCAACTTGCAGTTTCCAAAGAAGATAGTTATCTTCATTCAAGTGTACAATGCCCATATTGCTTTGAGGACTGATTACAGTATTCACTAGCTTTTTTGCTGTAGCACTGGATTGATGATTATTGCTCATATTGGCAGAAGTTGCAGAGTTTGCATCACCAGTCATGATGATTTCAAACTAAAGACAGAAAACAAATGTAGACAGATAAAGAAGATCAACCAGAGACAAAATTCAAATATAAAAGCAAGAATTGCTCACAACCGGGTTTGTTGCAACCGTAAGACTTAGACGATGATCATCTTTTACTTGATCTGATAAGTCTTGCTGGATGGTATCTTCTTCGGTTTTGTGTGATGATTCTTGACTTCTTGATTTGTTTTTCGAGATTTTCTTTGATTGGTTTCCTTTAAGATATAGTGAGGAAATCATGATGCCGCCGAGTTCGATGGATTGAGGCACGACACTGGATTTCTTTTCTGAATCTATCCTCTCAGATGATGAAGCACAGCTATCTGATGAGTGAAGATCACTCAGATGATGATTCCACTACAAAACAGGCTTCATTTAGCGATGGCAAAAAGGCGTCGGCAGCCATCGCTACTAGCCATCGTTATTTACTTCGTCGCCAACAATCAAAGCGACGGCTTTAACAACGGCTCCATCGCCATATTAGCGATGGTTGGTGACGACTAGGTGGACACGTGGAAACATCTTGGAAGTTGAAGGGCTGCCGCAAACCGACACCTACCATCGCTAATCTGAAACCAAATGGCCGTCGCTAGCCATCGCTAACCTAGGAACAGCGGGCGTCACTAGCTAACATTTTTCTACAATTACCTTCATAATATTATCCTTCGGCCATCCAAACCCACAAATCTCCATCCACCTCATTTATAACACATATATACTCAGTTTCACAACTACTACCAATGCAAGAATCGTATAATCTCATACATATTACACATAATCAAATATATTAAACAAATATCAATATTTACAAAACCATTTTATCAATCAACACCAATATCTCATCATACTACAAAACCATACCTACAAACAAGTTCATCAAATCCCAACCAACTCATGTACATCAAACAAAACATCCACCAATCCATCAAACAACCCAACCAACAAACAAGTATCAAATCCATAAATGTATAAACTTATGTCAAACAAAATGTTCAAAATCCATCAGAAACACAGCCATACCTACTCATCATCCACGTCGTCGTCGTCCCCCGGTATTATCTCATGCTCAGCTAAGTATGCCGCAATATGCTCATCTAGCTGCTGTGCCAACGCCCCACTCTTTCGCCAGTCATTGATCTCCACTAGCTTTTGTTTCAATTGAGCCATCTCTTCTTCAGCCTGAGATCTTCTGTAGGATGACTAGATCGTCATGACCTATAAATTATTGATAGTGGCTTATAAATTATGCTCAATATTAAATATTGCTTATATATTAGTTACTAAAGCATTTTACCACCTGATTTCCAAAACTGCAGCGCTTATTTCACAAAGGAGGGTCAATCAAAGCATCCCATATACTGTTTGATTCCTTTAAGGCCAACTGATGGCCAATGGATTGCGCCACTCGAGCATGCTCTGTGTCATATCTTGCTTGCGATCACGAACAAAATTTTGCCACAATAAATATATAATTTAGAAGTTTTGAAGTTTGAAGTAAAAAAAAGCATGTTTACCATTATTGATTCAGATTTATCATCTGTCCAGGAATATGACACATTGCCTTCCTCATCTCTCTGCTCGCCAGCGTGCATCAGTGTGAAGATCTCAGCCATTATAGGCTCACGATTTAGCTTCCTACGTTGTTACAAATATGATTAATAAACAATGTTAACGAACAATGTTACAAATATGATTAAATAATGTTACATCTGTTTACAAACGCAATTGCTAAACTTACCAACTCCGCGCGATGTTGCTAAAAAGATTTAGATCCACCATGGTGCAAAGCAGGATTTTTATTCCTGTTTGCACAGTTTCGTGCTGAAAGTTCCTATAAATTTAAAGACATGTTCAACTAATTTAATGCAAATAATATATGAAATTTAAACAAATTTTAATAACAATATGAAATTAAATAACTTACTTTCATTTCGGGGGTTTCCCATAGTTGGATAAATTCAGCCCAAACATCGGCGCTCATCCACGACGGTTTCTTTCTCGCATTCTTTGCTTCACCGAACCTTTCATACCAGTTCTGACATCATACATCCAAGTACGGTCGAGAAAATAATCGAACATTGTACCTAATTTAGAAATATATGTTACTAATTTCCAGAGCACTTCAGCTCAATTCTCTTCTATGCATAACTTGCACTCAAATGGTATATTGTTGTTGTATTTTCTAAAATAAAGTAAAACCAATTAGGACTAAAGGCTTCACACACGACACTTCTATCTAATTTCGACAGCACTTCACTTCACTTCTCTTCTACGCATAACTTTACATCCAAGAGGTATGTATTTGTTGTTGTATTTTCTAAACTAAATTAAAACCTTTCTGGACTAAAGGATTTAATTTTTTAGCGTCAATTATTTGTTGAAATAATATTTAATGCTTCTTTTCAAATCAACATTATATTCGTTTCAAAGTTTTTTAGAAAATCGATTTGGGTATAATATTTAATTTTGTTATATTCATTTCCTAATTTTTATTAGAAAATCGATTTTAGCAAAATATTTAATGTTATTATATTCATTTCTTCATTTTTTACAAAATCGATTTAACTAGAATATTTATTGTTGTATTTTCTAAAATAAAGTAAAGCCAACTAGGACTAAAGGCTTCACACACCACTTTGCATCGGCTAGCGACGGCCGCCTATTTTAGCCGGCGCTAGCCGACGCAAAAGACTGCCGCAATTGGCAGCCGTTCTAGTAGTGTTCTTCTCTGATGAGGTTGATCAATATAGAAATATGGCTGTTGGGTCTTATGTGGCTCTGATACCAAGATAGAATTTATGTAAAATGGATAATTTCTCAACTGCAGTTCGTATTGATTATTTGAAAGAGATTTAATAAGTGCAAATATTGATACAACATATCCATTGCTCTCGGATACACATGAGTATATATATAGTTATTTTAGGGTTTCAACTGTTGGAACCTTGGTTTAGTAAGGCTTGTATAGTTGTGAGATAAGGATCTACCAAGTTTGACACTGACGATCGGGGTGATAACATTTTTCACAGTTGCAACACTATCCCTAGACTCATAGGTTTAGGTATTCAAATGCAAAGAAAAATTAAATTTAGTAAGGTGGGTTGTTGGTTTTTTTGGGTAGAACATTGGAGGTAAGGACAATGGAGAGATGGGGTGCTTATGGTCAATATGGAGGGAAGTAATGGATAAAGAGATGAGTCTTATAGATTGGGGTTTGCAAAGGAAGTTTCAGCTTTCTTATAGCTTACATTAGATTAAATTTGTATGATTAATAGCTTCAAATATAGAAGTTGGCTGAAGAACTAGGAGTTTGTTTCCTATGTTGACTTTCAAGCCAAAGATAAAACAAATTTAGTAATGCATCTTGTGACAGTTTGTTGATCCGATTACTTATGATTTCAGAGGATGATTGATATTCTTCTATAAATCTAATTTGTGTGAGCTTAAATTAAATAATTTATGGATTAATAAAAAAGAGGGACCAAATCTTTGTTCTTGAGGTTTAGCATGAGCACCTTATGAAGTGAGTTTTTGGTTATGAAACACTCGTTGAAACCATGCAACGCTTATTCGATCATATAAAACCTTCTGAGTTCAACTCTTTTTTCGTCAGGTGTTGAATGATAAGAGAAAATCTTCCTAGCCTGAAATATCCGAGCTAATGGATTAGATACATTAAAATGTATTAACTTCCATTATGAGTTTGGGTAAGGTATTGTTAAGAAAGAGTTGGTGGTGGAAGCCAAATGAAAGTGGTGGGTAGTGTAGAGTTATTAGAGGTGGGTGTGGAGGAAATATCAAGGGCTATTTCTTATAGGACTTGGATCATATTATTAACAAAGTTTGGATTTAAATAATGGATGTTTGTTTGATGGTGATTTATGTGGTGAAGATGGTATGCAAAGCTTCAACGGTGGTCTAGTTTGAGTTATAGCTTCGTGGAGTTGTTGGATTACCTCATCCATGACAAAGTTGTTCTTGAGTGGTTTCGAACATGGTGATGGAAAGTAGTAAATATGGTAGGAGGAGCAAAAGTGAAAGCACCAATTAATGGAGTTATTTTGGGTTATACAACAAATGTTATGTGCAGGTCTGCATGCTTAGGAATATAATAAAAGAAGAAGATTGCAAATATTTTGTTATTCATGTACGACCATCTAGGATATATAAAGCTTTACATACGATTAGTCTATTTCAAATTAGACAATGCTCGTTAGAACCATTCCATACATGTACGTACAACTCAATAATACAAAATTTTGTTAGAATTTATTATTCATGGCATATTCTTTTCTTCTTAATCTATAAGCTTCTTAGGTGGATGCTTGGTCCTCTTGGATCTGGATTGAACCATATTGGGTGCTTTATGGAGTTTAGGCATTGCTGTAGTATACCGTGCTGCATTAGAATAGCTCAATGATAAAACCTAAGATAGTGTTTGGTTTAAAAATGAATTTTGTGTTTTCGGTTTTCAACATGTATGTCGAATATGAAAAGGATGAAGGGACGTTGGAGTAGATGAATGAAAGATGGATGGGAGGACGAAGGGGATAGAGGGATGACGGAGGAATAGATTGTTTCACGCGCTTGTGTTATTTCCCAAAATACGGAAAATAAAATAAAATTGTTTTCTATTTTGTATGTTAACTTCATTTTCTAAATTGCTCGTTTTCGGCAGTATACATGCGTCACTTGCATTTTTGTATGGACGAAAACCCAAAACTAAAAACAACAAACCAAACACTACCTAAGTTTTCCAACACTTTGAAAGTGAGTCCATCCATAAAAAAACATGGAAGTCATCACTGGATTTGACACCCATGATTCTTATGCAATTAATATATTACATATAGAAATTAATTCGAATGTTTAGCCATAAACTTATCTTCATTCAATCTCAGCTAAACCAATTTTCTGATAGGAAAAACATTACTAGTAACACTATTCGACATGGAAAAAAAACCAACTTATTTGTTAAAAAAATTCAGATCTTGGTTGTCAGGGAATACTAGAATTATATAAGATCCTTTAATAAGACCACAAAAAATATAGTAGACAAATTTGTCATGGATTCATAAATTCACATAGTAGAACATTGAATAGTCAAGGCATTGACAATTCAATAAAATTTCCTTCGTACCTATCTTCTTCAATATTCTGGGCTTCTGCTCGTCAACTTCAATTGTTTCATGGAAATCACAAAGGTATAAAATAACCTCCATCCTAGATTTTCAAATATCCTAAAAAATTTCCAATAAAAAAATACGTCTTTAATATTAACGTTATGTTTGACATCTTAGAAATGTGTTAAAATCACTCTCGGGATTATTCTAAAACCAATATCAGCCTGAGCTTTACATTGATTTGGCCCGGTATTTGCATGAACAAAGATCTTGGTTTTTTAATGATAACAACCATATGAAATTTCTACTCATGAAATTAACAAGCATTGCACGATGAAGTCAATCTATATTGAGTTAAAACAAGTGTTACAGGTTGAAATTAAGCAATATCAAAATGAAGAAAAGTTATATTGTTGAGATATAAAACTAGGAGTGGAGAACAAGCTAACAACAATATCCAGTGGCGTGTTGAACAAAGAATTGTGCACATGTTAAAAGATGATATATGTAACACCCTATAAATTAATGAAAAGTTAATCATGAGGTGAAAGATTAAATGATTTAATTAGGGAATTAGATAATAATATGATGTGATAAGTATCTAGGTTTACATTTACTTACTATTGTTGTTACTTAGTGAAACCAACTAAAAAGAATTAAGCGAGAAGGTGAAATTATGGGCCAGTGGCCCATAGGGAGTTTATTACATGCCTTTTCAAATTGTTTCATCACACTTCTCTCATTCTATTCTACACTCAAGATTAAAATAAAAGTTGCGAAGCATTTTAACGGTGGTAAGGGCCTAATAAGGAAAAGAGGAAAATAAGAAGATCAAAGCTAAGAGAACTATAACCATCATCCAACAAAGAGACCAAAGTGATCTAATCCTATTTTGACTTTGCCATTGATCATGACCGAGCTCAATCATAATTATTTCAAATGCCTCATGTGATTTAAATGATTCAAAAATTTAATATGATGTTATGAACACATTATTAGAGACGAGTTTTTTTGTAGAATTTTCCCATAAATAAATAATTAGGTATGAATTATCTAAGAACCGTTTATTATAGAAAATGGTTAGAAATAAGGAATTTGAGAAATTGTATGAAATAAACGTTTACATATATATTTTCTAAGATTTAATGGAGATATTATAACTGATTTCCAAACGAAAATACACTTAGCTGACTGGAGATGTATGAATGTCTAAAGGAAAATATGTGAGGTCGAAAGGTAATTTGAATGTGTAAAATATTTAAATATTGGAAAAGGGCCGGATCCACAATTAATACTAAATAAGTCTGAAAGGTACTAAATAACTACAAATGGTGGATGTTAGAGCCAATGAGAGGTCGACATATGTAAATTGGCATCAAAAATGCAGGAGGCAGGCTTTTGATGTATACCAAGAGGCAGTGCCGAGGGAGGGTGCCGAGCCGGAAGGAAATGAGTGTATAAGGATGCACCTGAGTATAATGAACTGAAATATTAAGCATGAGCCTAGGTTATAGGACCGAAAGGAATAGTCGAGGGTCGAAGGTGAAGGAGGATGCAATGACGATAGAGGAATTATAGGTAGAGGAGGTGATTTCCAAGACCTAGTTTTGAGATTCCAAAAACAATGAAATGAAACTAAATCAAGTCACACTTTCCTAGATGAGACCGAGAGTAGTGATTGCCGAGAGCTGATTTTCTATCGATAGAGTATTAAATTTGGAACTATTGACTTTCGGAGGAAGAATTATATGCTAAGTGTTAAGATGGCCAAAACTAGTACTTTGAACACTGATGATCATGCAATAAGTAGTGTAGATAGCCTAAGGTAGTCGGATTTAAAATAGCTTAATGAATAGCTAAGGATAAATATAATAAATGTATGGTTAGGTAGAGTATTCGGTAGATGGTGTAAGGTTTGTTATGACAACCAATAACCAAAAGCTTAGGTGTAAGGCGGCAACTGAAACTGAAAGCGCAAGTGTAAAGCCTATATGGCAACTGAAAGAGTAAGTCTTGGAGTAAGGCCTATAGTGGCAACTACAGTCGAAAGTGTTAGAGTAAGGCCAATTGTGGCATCGGAAACACAAAAGCTTTTGAGTAAAGCCTAAGTGGTGACCAAAAAAGAGTTTAGTAGATGGCGTAAGGCTTGATGCGGTAATCGAGAACAGAAAGTGAAGGTGCAACGCCTGAGTGACACACAAAATTGAAAGCGTAGGTGCAAGGCCTTAGTAGCAGTAGAATCAAAAAAGCGAGGGTATGAGGTCTGAGTGGCAACTAAAACCAGTTGTTACTAGTAAAATTAAGGTAGCAATGAAGGCATAAGGGCTTAGTGGCAATCAAGCGATAAAATTTTAACTCTATATTAAAAGAAGGCATAAGGCCTCGATTGTTGTCGAAGGCGGTTTATTTCGGGTTTTGAAAATAAATGAGAATGATGATTTAATGCATATCACATGAAATGACTATTGATTCTAATTAAAGTATCATAGCATGTACAAAACCTCTAAGGATGAAATAATGTTTTATGCTTACGTTTAAATTCAAATGAATGTTGTGTTATAGTTTGCAGATAACTCATTTCGTGCTTTAGCGATGAAGTCTCACTATACTTATGTTTCAAGTAATATATTGCACATACAGAATTTATGTCTGACCCACGTTTTTATCATTATTTTCAATATAAATTCATGGGTACTCGTTCAAGTAGGCTGAATCTATAAATTTAGGCATGTCGCTTTCAGAAGATGAATAAGGAGTTCTAAAGACGAACCAAAAAGCTTAGGTGATATAAATATTGTTTTTTTCGCTTTATTAATTGTCATGTCCTCATCTTCGTATGTTTGGCATGACACTGTTAAGTATGATTGTATTATATTTTGACCCCTATGGAGGCACGATTGTGAGATCTAATTTTGAATTGTAATGAAGAGTTCATTTAATAATGTAAATTTGATGCTCTGTTTACTTATGTTACACCCTAAATTTTTCAAAATAAAAATAAAATAGAAGCACATCATCAAATACAAAGGAAAGCAAGTAGTTTTAAATCAATGCAATCATAAAGTTGAAGGCATTTAAGCCATTGAAAATTGAAGAAACCAAGTCATCACAGGTTGAAAATTTTCTATCTCATGATGAAGCTAAGAGAAGCTATCGTAGGATGAAGGTTATTTCATGTTGATCCAATAACAACAATCATGATATCACATATTGTGGGAATTGCATGTTGACCCAATAAGGTATTATTGCATATTGACAACATCGGAACAATCAAAGATAGAAATAATTTATGTATTGCTGGATGAAGGTTATCACATATTGATCGAATAATCATGCGACTACATATTAAGGGTTATCGCATGTTGATCCAATAAAGAGTTGTCACCTATTGATAGCATCAACATAATTAAAGCTTGAAGTAATTATGATACCGCACATTGACAACATCTGAGCCATAGTAGATGGAAGCAATTAAGCTATTGCAAGTTAAAACAACCAAGTTATCGTAAGTTGATAAAACTAAAGTTATTGTAAGGTGATGTAAACAAGAAATCGCAAGTTGATGATGTCAAAGCAATTGCATGTTGATGAAGTCGAGTCATTGCAAGTTGACAAGGTTAAGCCATTGCAACTTGATGAAATCAAGCCATCGCAAGTCGATGAAGTCCAAGCTATCGCAAGTTGATGGAGCCAAGATATCGCAAGTCGATAGAGGCTATCACATATTGAAGTAAAAAGAAGCTATCACATATTAAAAGAGCTAATTATCGCATGTTAGAGGCATCAAGGCCGTCATAGGTTGAGAATAATATTATCTTATGTTGAGAAAACTGCTAAAAGCAATGCTTTGGTCATCCATGTGATAGCCCCTAATGATCCAGTTATGCCATGTCATCACCAAGAAATTGAAAAGAAGTCAATCCACTTGTCAAATCGACAACGTGCCATGTCAGCAAAATCTTTATCATCTGTTTCCTTTAGGTACCATGTGTCAAAAATCTAAGGGATTGAATTCTCTATAAATAGACATGTATCCCTTACTAGGAAGGGGTGATTCGAATTGTCCTTCTTCCTCATTTTCATTTTTTCAACCATAAATAAAGAACTTGACTTTAGGACTTTAGTGGCTGATTAGGTCAAATCCAAATTGGAACTTTGGGACTTAGTGCTTGAATGATTACCTAATTACATACTTGACTACTTGTGGATATAATGATAAGCATACTTGCCTAAGAGTCTGATCTCTTGGCCAAATATAACTAACTTTATTACTAACTTTGGGACCAGTTATTAATTTTAATAAATTGTCAGTTAAATCTTTGAAAGATATAGAAATTACAAACCGTCTCAATAATTCTTAAAATTTCACCAAACTTTGGCCTAACATTTTTGGTGCTTTCATTAAGCAGTGACTAGAGAAAGATTACATATTAACCCTCATACTCTTGTGAAAAAGGGGAAGAAAAATAAAGAAAGTAAACATACAAGTACAAGAATCCTTACATCATGCTACTCTTGAGGAAAATATAACTCCTTAATTTAATGTCGTGAACATTGAAACAAGACAAGCATCAGTACTAGTAGTAACAACAAATGAAGAGGATGACTCCAAGCCATGCAGAATAAACTCCAAGCTATGCACAAGTTAATTGAGATACTCGTTTCTCAAAAATCATCGAGAACATCCCTTAGAATAAAAGATTATGATGGGAAGGAGGCTGAATCACCACAAATAAATGTTGATGCATCAACCTTGAGAAGTAAAAATATTAGGAAAAGTACTCTAGAGCCCTAAAAGAAGGATGCAGCTATGGCAACCAAGGCGTTCAAGACTCCTGTTAAACCAAACTTGGACTTAGGAAAAGAAGTATGGCCAATAATCCTACAATTCAAAAGGTAACTAAAGAGCCAAAATCCGCACTTGTACAATCTGCTAGTTTAATTTTTTTTAAATATAAAAACCATAAAGGAAAACAAATAATGGATCCCCGGTTTAATAACAAATTTTGGGGAGCTCCATTCAATGAAGAAATTATAACCATTCTGTTACTTTCCTATAGCAAAATATCCTTGAGTAAATAAGATTCGTCAACTAATCTACATGACCATTTTTGGATTTTGAAAGCCAAATGGACATTTACGATACTTCGGAAGCACTAAGACGTAGATTGTTCGCCATTACATTCTTTTTTGCAACTACAAAGTGATACTACTACTATCAAGAGAAGACCATTAACTCGTGGGAACAATTTGTATATGAAATTTTAGCACAGCTTCGCATCTCCAAGGAGCCAACTACTGATGCAAGCACCTTAGAAAATATAAAACAAAGACCATGGGAGTTATTAAGAGATTATTTGAGAAGATTCAACGCTGAAGCTAAAAGTCAAAAGGGTGGGTGATAGAGAAAAACTAGTGGCTGTGAAATCTGTACTAACAAAAAACACCCCATTCTAGAAGGAACTATATATCCATTGGCGTAAGGATTTACAAGACTTTTATTTCCATGCCGATAAGTTTGTCCGAATGGATGTAATCTTTCATGAAAACAAAAGGTCTTAACAGAGGGGAAGGCGAGGTTTCTCAACTCCTAATAAAAGAGGAAAGTGTGAGGAAGCATCAAGAGCAATCGACTTGAACCAACCTATCTCATACATTTGTGCTATAAGAAAGAATATGATAGAATATCCTACATTATTCAAATCTAAAGTGAACCCAAAAACGAATAGACGAGAGGTTTATTGTGATTTTCACGAAGTGAACAGTCATAAAACTAATGATTGCCGTGTGTTGACCATAATCATTCAAAGCATGATAAGAAGAGGGGCACTTAACGAGTTTGTGAAAAGTGATAAGAAATTACCAAGATTCAGTAATGAGGAAAAAACCCTAATTAACAACACCAACTTTATAGAGAATGACCCGCATAGAATTTTCCACTACTAATCAATCTTACTGACATCATCCATGGAGGTCCAGACTCCACGCATCGCAGGAATAAGCAAAGGTGCAATAAATAGGTACATATAAGAGGTAAAGGAAGGAATCTATTATGTGGGAGAAGAACCCTCAGCAAAAGCATACAAAAGCATTGTCCAAATTCCAGATATGATAATATCTCCAGAATATCTAAGAAGGGTGAGGCATCCTCATAAAGATCCACTAATGATTATGCCTCATATCAGACTGTCTCTGGTGCCTAAAATTCTGATGGACACTGGAAGCGAGGTGAATGTAATCTTTAAGAGCGCCTCTGATATAATGGATATCCTAAAAAAGAAGCTTAAACTTAATTTAGAACCCATCTTTGGGTTCAATAACAATGGCTAACACTAATTGTACATATTATGTTGTATGTTCAAATAGAAATTCCACCTTACTCTAGGACCTTTGAAACTTTGTTTGTAGTAATGGACCAACCTTCTTACTATAATTACTTGTTCGGAAGGCCTGCTTTGGATGAGATAGACACCTTCGTTTCTACAAAACATGTACTTGTGAAATTCCTTTCCAAAGCCGAATGAGGAATTGTGTGAGGGAACAATTTAGTTCCCAAGAAATGTATTTTGCAGCTCTTGAACAATGCAATAAAGAAAGTGACTCTTGTTGTGCACCAATGTTAAATTAATAAATAAAAACTAAAATTCCAAAGCTCTTGCATATTGTTCATCACAAACTAATCAAATAAACAAAAGATACTAGCAGAAAAGTGTAAGAAGCTGGATAGAAAAATCAAACCATCAGACAGAAAGAGGAAGCATATTACGCTAAATCAGGAAAACAAGATCTGAATTCTGAAGATATCCTAGAAAAAATAGTTCCTGAAATGGATTCTCAAGATAATGAAGAGAATGTAAAATATACAAAAGATTGGAGGCGGTAAATTTCAATATGCAAGATCTCACTAAAATAGTGAAGATAGGGAAAGGATTAGACAAGAATACATGAGAAAGCTCATCCTATTTCTTCAATCAAGTAAGGATGTTATTGCTTCGACCCATGCTGTTTTGGTGGGAATCGAACCTACAGTAATGTGCCATGCACTTAACATAGACCCAAATCTTACTCATATAAGGAAAAAGTAAAGGCAATTCAATAGAATTCGAACTATCTTATTATGAGAAGAAGTTGAAATTGTTGGAAAATAGATTCATTAGGGAGGTATTCTATCCACAAATCCAATAATAGTTAAGAAGTATAATGTAAAATGGAGAACAAGTATTGATAATATAGAGCTAAATAAAGCATGTTGAAAGATGGTTATCCTTTTCCTAGGATTGATCAACAAATGGATGCCACAAGTGGACACAAATTATTATTATTTATGGCACATACTCGAGATATAACCAAATTCTTATGTTCAAGCCCGATGAAGAGCATACGAGCTTTATAACCGATCGAGAAATATATTGTTATAAAGTAATGTCATTCAGACTAAAATTGCAGGAGCCACATATCAACGGTTACTAAATAGGATGTTCAAGGATCAAATTGGTAAAAATACAAAAGTATACATTGACGACATGTTAGTAAAGTCCAAAGAAGAAATCATCAACGACTTAAATGAAATGTTTGAGGCGCAACGGAAATATAAATGATTAAACCCATAGAAGGGTTCTTTTAGGACTCGATTTGGAAAGTTTTTAGGATATATCGTAAGTGCCTGGAGAAAAGAAGCAAAGTGATCAAATAAAGGCGCGTGGAGCCTAAAACATGCAATGATGTAATGAGCTTCAATGGTCGAGTAGCCTCACTTAATCGATTTTTATCAAAAGCAATAGACAAATGCATTCCGTTCTTTGATGTGATCAAGGAATGAAAAACCTTTGAATAGATGGAGGAATGTTAAAAAGCCTTCCAAAAATTAAAGGATCGCCTGGGAAAACCACCAATACTTTCTAGCCTTGTAGAAGGAGAAAATTTGTTTCTATATCTAGCAGTATTAGAGTAAGCAATTAGCTCAATTGTAATAAGGGAAGAGAATGGAACCGAACTACCATGAAAACTAAGATCCTATTGCCTAATATTTTCATCATGAAAACTAAGATCCTATTTTAAAGCAAATCCAATCAAAGTGTTAACTAACTATTCTCTTAACCAAATTTTCTGTAAACCAGAAACATCTGGAAGGTTGATAAAGTGAGGGAAGGGGTTAAGTCAATATGAGATTGAGTGTTTGCCTCGAATATCAATAAAAGTACAAGCTTTGGTCGATTTTCTAATTGAGTGCATAGGATTTACTGAAGAGCGGTTGGAAAAATAAAGGAGACTCGAACCAAAGTGACAGTTATTTGTAGATAGTGCTTCAAACAAGCAAGGAGCTCGGGTTGGATATGTAATAAATCATGCCTAACGGACACTGGTTGCATTACGCCAAGAAATTGGGTTCTCTTCAACTAATAATGCAGCTAAATACTAATTAATGGTATCTACATTGACCTTAGCCATAGAGTTAAAAATTACAAGAATCAAGGTGTTTAGCGATTCACAATCAATAGTGAATCAACTAAACAAAACATATCAAACAAAGGATGCCTTATTAACCCAATACATTAAAAATATCCATGAGATGCTGGCTTAGTTTGAAGATTTTTTTATCCATCAAACATCAAGGAAAAAGAATGCATAGGCTGACTCATCACCAAAACTGGCAAGATCATAAGGAGCACCACAAGTAAATATTGGCCCCATTGGATTCTAACAAAACCTGAACGTTGTGTTTAAAAAGGAAGTATCAACCAATGAAGCTTTCGTTTTAACCCGGTTGTAAGCCCAACATCCATGAGGTAGTAAAGAAAGTTCTCAAGAGAGTAATGATCATGGTGAAACATATAAAGAAGCAGGGATACATGAAAGCGGGAATCAATATATGGATAATTGGATGACACCAATAGTTGAGTAATTAGGAAAAGGACATTGCCATGAAAAAAAATAACTCAAGGCAGTTGAGGTATCAAGCTCCTTCTTACGCTATTGTTGACATAACATTATACAGAAATGGATATTCAATCCTTTATTTAAGATGTATAACCCTAGAAAAATGAGTGAAGTTATCAAATGAAGCTCACGAGGGATTTTATAGAGATAATTCCAATGGAGTAAAGTTAGCAAAGAAAGTAATGAGGCAAGGCTATTAATAGCCTCACATGACTGAGGTTGCCTTAGCCAATGTGAAAAGATGCGATAGATATCAAAATTTCTCAAATTGCATGACTACCTCTAAGTGAATTAACTCTTATCTCAAGTCCTTGGCCCTTCGATGTTTGGAGAATCGATCTGATAAGACCTCATCCTATCTCAAAAGGAGGCGTAAAATTCGCAGTGGTGGCCATTGAATATTTTACTAAGGGGCAAAAACTAAACCATTACCCAATGTCACTTGAGGAAAAGTTCTGAAATTTGTTATCGAAAACATAGTTACTCGATTTACACCCCTAAATAAAATCATTTTTTATAATGGAACTCAATTTGAAAGTGAAAAATTCACCCGCTTTTATGAGAGAAATGAAGTAGTAAAAAGTTTCTCATTAGTAGCACACCCAAAGACCAATAGGACAGTAGAGTGGCGAATAAGACTATCAAGAACATCTTAAAGAAATGGTTAGGAAAAGTGAAAGGAAACTGGGCAAAGAAACTTTATCTTGTTTGTGGTCATATAGGACTTCTACGAAGATAACCACTGGCTACACCCCATATTCCCCATCATATGGATTTGAAGCAATGTTACCGGTAGAAGTGGAAGTCCCATCACATCAAAGAATTCCATATGCTTATGAATCAAATCAAGAATTGAAAATGGAATATGTAGGTTTGATCGATGAGCTAAGAGACCAGGTTGCATTACGAACAATGGAATATCAATGGAGAATTTGCAAATGTTATAATTCCAAAGTGAAAGAAAGGACATTCCAAAAAGGCGATCTTGTACTTAAAAGAGTAGTGGAAAATACGACAGACCCAACAGATGGTCCATTAGGGCCAAATTAGGAATGACCCTTTGTCGTTCATTAAGTAATACCCCTAGGATCTTATCGATTAACTAGACCAGATGGAAATGTTATAGGAGGAATGTGAAATGTTGAACATTTGAGATCGTATTTAACTATTGGATGAATAAAGTAGGTTACCAAAGATTTTCTTTTTGACAAATACTTACTAAGGTTTTTTACAACATTTTCAAAAGATAGACTTTTGAAAAAGGATAAACTATTTTCAGATAAAGGCTTTCTAATATCTTCAAAATAATTTGTGAAACGATTTTTGCACAGTTGTTATCAAACAGCCCCTAGACTGGGATGCATTATGTTCAACATACCCGATAAGTTTAGAGGGATTCTTTAATCAAAAGCACACCTTATATTCGATAGCGATTAAGCCTTTGGTCTCACCTCGGAGTCTGGCCAAAGCAACCATCCAAGGGAGATGGTCAAATTAAGCCTTTGATGTGCTTCTATGCTAGCCAAAACACTCATCCAAAGAGTGATGGTCAAAAAAGTCCTTGGTCCCACCTTCGGGTCCGACCAAAGAAAATATCCAAGGGAGATGGTCAAATTAAGCTTTTGGTCCCTCTTCTACACCGGACAAAGGCACCAATCCAAAGTAAAATAGTCAAAATAAGCCTTTGGTCCCGCCTCCAGGTCCAGGCAAAGCAACCATCCAAGGAAGATGGTAAAATTGAGCATTTGGTTCTGCTTCTATGCTCAGCCAAAGCACTAATCCAAAGAGTGATGGTCAAAATAAGCCTTTTGTCATGCCTTCAAGTTTGGCCAAAGTAAGCATCTGAGGAAGATTTTCAAATTAAGCCTTTGGTCATGCTATTATGCTCAACTAAAACATCTGTCCCAAGAGTAATGATCAAATTAAGTCATTGGTCCTATTATACACCCGACCAAAATGTCCATTCAAAGAGTGAAGGTCAACAAATTTTTATCTCTGCCACTACACTTGACCAAAATAGTTATCCAGCCAGGTAACTAGGCAATTGAATAAGTCATTTACTGATCAGCAATGAATGATAAAAAGCAAAACCATTCAGTGAATTGATGTTGATCAATGAAATTAGATTAATCTAAATTAAAAGACAAGGTAAAATGAGAAATTCAAAATTCAAAGAAAAGGGAATGAGACTCGAAGTAGAAGTTCACTTAAGCTAAAGCAAAAATAATCTTCTTATAGAGGGCAAGAGTTATTAAGAAGCATGTCATCAAATTTTAAAGGAAAGCAAGTAGTTGTAAATCAACGCTATCATAAGGTTAAAGACATCTAAGCCATCACAAATTGAAGAAATCAAGTTATCACAGGTTGATAAATGTTATCACATTATGAAGCTGAGAGAAGCTATCATAGGATAAAGGTTATCGTATGTTGATCAAATGGTACTGCTATTGCATATTAAGGGTTATCACATGTTAATCCAATAAATGATTACCGCATATTGACAACATCAAAACCATCCAAGGTTGAAATAATCATGCTATCACATGATGAAGTTTATCACATGTTGATCTAATAATCATGTGATTACATACTAAGGGTTATTGCATGTTGATCCAATAAAGAGTTATTGCATAATGACAAAATCAAAATCATTGAAGTCTGAAATAATTATGCTATCGCACACTGATAACATCAGAGCCATATCAGATGGAAGAAATTGAGCTATTGCAAGTTAAAACAACGAAGAAATCACAAGTTGATAAAACCGAAGCTACCGCAAGATGATGTAAACAAGCTACTGCAAGTCAATGAAGTCAAAGTCATCATAGTGGATGAAGTCAATCCATTGCAAGTTGATGCCATCACAAGTTGATGGAATAAAGCAATGCAAGTCGATGAAGTCCAAGCTATCATAAGTTTATGGAGTCAAGGTATCACATGTTGATAAAGGCTATCGCATGTCAAAGTAAAAGGACGCTATCTTATATTAAAAGAGCTAAAGTCGTCGCATGTTGGAGGCGTCAAGGCCATCGCAAGTAAGAATAATACTATCGCATATTAAGGAAACTGCTAAAAAGCAACTCTCTGGTCAACCACGTGGCAGCCACTGACTGGTCCAGTTGTGCTACACCATCACAAGAAATTGGGCAGAAGCCATGTCTCATGTCAAATCGACAACATGCCACATTAGCAAAATCTTAACCATCTACTTCCTTTGGGTGCCACGTATCAAAAATCCAAGGACCTAAATTCTCTATCAATAGGCATTTACCCTCTAACAGGAAGAGGAGAATTCTGAATTCTATTTCTTTCTCATTTTTATTTTTCCAAGAATAAATAAAGAACTTAACTTTGGGACTTTAATGGTCGATTAGGTTAAAACCAAATTGGAAATTTGAGGCTTAGTACTTAAACAATTACCTAATTGCATACTTGACTACCTGTTGACATAATGATAAGCATACTTGCATAAGAGTGATCTCCTACCCAAATATCATTAAATTTTTTGACTAAACATATAAGTTAGAGCCAAACTTTGGCCTAACAACTTGAACTGTCAATATTTATATAACTAATCTTATCTTGTCACTAAAAGATAATTCCAAGGCGACTACAATACATTGGAGTTCCATCATTGGGTTTCGAAATGGGGATATTTTAATTGGTATCTGATCTTAGGTTAGAGGACACTTCGCTAAAACAGTGCTAAGTAAAAGTTTGGGTAACGAATTAGATAGTAACACCTTGGGGATGGTATATGCTATTTTATGGCATACTTGTTTTTGAATATGCTAGTATATGATTTTTGTTTGATGATAATAAACATATATATATATTCATTTAAATGTTTTTGTTATTGTACTATTTTATTTTTCACATAATTAAATAAATATTTACTGAATAAAATAAATAGCACAAAATTTAAATTCAAACGGATATTTTATTCAAACAAATATTTATTACAATTTTGAATAGTACAAATTTGAGCTCTCACTATATATATACAAATTTAAATTACATTACAATTTCAATCACATCACATTTTTCACTATACATACATTTTCACCTCACTACATTTCACTCGTTTACTCGTATTTGATCTTCAACACTATTCCCGATTGAATCCAGCATCTGAGCAATCTGCAAAATAAACACTAACGCAGTAAAATTGAAAAGAAAATATTTTTGCAGTGTAAAATAAAATGTATTTTGAAAATATTATTTGCCTCAGTTATTTGGGTTGTTCGTCATCATTTAAATTTGAATTCATCATACACGAACAGCTTTTGACATGCACAGTGTATCATTGTACATGCCACAAGGCCATGCACACCGATATACACTTGACAAAACTGGAGGGATAGGTGAGCACAAGGTCAAACCCAATCGAAAGCCGGTTCAACTCAAGTGAAATACAAATAAAGTCATGATATTAGCACAAGGTCAAACCCGAGCTAATAAGCTGGATTCAACACAGGTGCAATCAAAATGTACAAGTTCAAGAAAATGGTCAAGAGAAACAAGACCAAACCCAAATCAACCATGAAGCACACAAATATGCAAGTATACATCAAGTATACATGACTTAAAGCAATGCAATCTGAACCAGATTACAAGACCAATGAACAAGAACTAAGCAACATCATGAATCAGTTCATATGCAAGCTCAGACTCAAGTGAAACTAAATGCACATGTCAACAGTTGTGACACAAAGGCCACATATTTAAACCAGTCAGCATAACATGAATACAAATGCTCTAGACCAAATCAAACAGCAGATATCAAGTGAAGGCCAGAAGATCAAGGAGCAACTTAATGAAACAGTACAGGCTCAACAACAAAGTGTACAGAAAAACCAAACTGCAACAGAAAAATGGCCAGAACATGAAGTAATGAACACAACAGATCGAACTATACTAAATGAATATGAACTCGTGTGGGCAGTGCAGCCAAGAAACATGTATATAGGCAGTGACAATAAGGTAAAGTGACATGCACAGGTGAAGATATCAGGTGCACGAGTACTAAACAGTGAAACAACAATATAACTACCAGAGTCCATCATGCACGCAAAATTACATGTATACATATGCAACCAGAATACATGCTACCAAGGACAGAGGTGACAATATGGTTGCAGTAAAACAGCACAACAAAATGTGAACGGTGAAGTGAAACAAGGCCGGACAACATGAAGTACAGGGATGTAGTAAGCATGTACATAAGCATTGGGTCGAAAATGCTATCAGGCATGAACACAAATCAAAGTCTGGTGATAGCAAATCAAATAAGTAAATATTATCACCATAACCGAAGTCAACGGAGAATCAAAGCCGTGGTGACCAAGAATCAAAGCCATGATATTCACGAAATCAAAGAATATGATGACCAAGGCAAAATGAACGAACCAAGTCAGAAACGAAAGCCGTGAAAATCAAGCAACAACATATACGAATTGAAAAAGTCAATACAAATCACAGCATTCAATCATAATCAAGTGGCCGATACGAATTCAAGTAAATTATCAAACAAATGAAATTATAGGAATTCAAATCCTATTTAAACCCATCTCATCATCGGCTACCAGATTATTGAGTTCAAGCAAGCTAACCAGTAAAGCAAAAAGAATAAATCACATATCATTTTAGTCGAACTCGGTCAAATTGGAGCAGCCGTGAGCGAAGTGAAGAAACGGTCGATTGCCAAAGCAAATCAAAGTAATAGCCATTGTAATCGATCTACAATCGGTCGGCGACTTCAATTTTCTAGAAGCCCTAGTTTGGAACGAAGTGGAACGAACGAAAGAGAACACAACCATTTTTCATAAAAAAGAAGTATCGGCCCAAAGAAATAAAAGAGAAAGGGGAACATATTGCTTTATCGCTTTATCTATTTTTAGGCTGGCTTAAAATAGTGTTTTGGATTTTAATATTTAAAAAAGGTTTTCTAGTTTTTTAGTTGCTTTTAATTTGTATTTTCCTTTTAAACAGTTGTAAAGTCTAGTCGTGTGACTAGGGGATGAACTACCGTGGTGTAGTTCGAGAATTCGCAACTCAGTGGCTGAGTTGTGGCAGGGTTTTAAGCGTAGAGTTAGGTTAGTCGTTAGCGGGTGTCGCGAGTTTAAGTGTGTAAGCGTCTGACTACTTAATTTCTAGTAGAAACCTTGGGGGCAGCACATAGGTAGGGTTTTGCCGAAGCTGGGTAAATCTGTGTTGTTCTATTTCTGCATTTATTATTTTGCTATTATCTATGCTGCTATTATTCTGCTATATCTGTGTTGAAATTATTTTGTATACTTCCACATTAAATTTTTATAATTGATAGTATCACCCTATTCACCCCCCTCCAGGGTAAAATCGATCCTACACTTGTTTTTTGCTATATAGATATAAGTGGATATATCTATCTTTGTATTGTTGTTTTGCTCTCTTTCTTTCAATTTCTAATGAAGACTTTCTTAACTGAAAGTGATAATGGAAATGAGGAATCGACAGCCGAGAATGAAGTAGTCCCATCTATCATGGGAATTGATGGCAGTTCATGGTTCAGATGATGAGGGACAATATACCCGAGGTTGTAGAGTTGAGACCAATGGCAATAGATGACTTCTCGATGCTGCATCAAGATATCGAAACCTAAAAGGCAAGATGTTTGCTAGGAAGAAGTCGGCCGTAGTGTGTGAGTACATCTTTGGAGACCTAAGATTGGACGATGCGCAAAAGCAAATATTGGCTTTGAGGCAGTTGCTCGAAGTTTCCATGGACTGGCGGGAGAAAGTGACTAGAGAGACCCCTGAAGAAGAGACCACTTAGGCGCAGTTTATAGAAAGGTTCGAGACTAAATTTATTTCTAAGTCCTAGAGAAGTGTGTTGTTAAGGGAGTTCAATGAT
Source organism: Allium fistulosum (assembly GCA_030737815.1). Lineage (NCBI taxonomy): Eukaryota > Viridiplantae > Streptophyta > Magnoliopsida > Asparagales > Amaryllidaceae > Allium > Allium fistulosum. The sequence goes on from CM060904.1 coordinate 1,139,780,452, forward strand.
TTAAAACAGGGAGGTCTTTCTTTAGAAGAGTATATTCAAAAGTTCAATGCCTTGGCGAAGTATGGTTGAGAACCGATCAAAACCCTACTGAAGAAGAATGATAAGTTTATTAGGGCTTGAAGCAAGGCTTGAACCATAAGGTGATGACACATTTCACATCTCCTTATGACTTTGTGGTAGATATGACCCGAAGCTATGATAGCATATAGGGATAGGAGGTTTAAGAGTAAGCCCAAGACTGAGGGTGTAATGACCCATATTTTACGTATCGGAGGATTGTAAAATATTATTTTTAAATCCAAATTTGGTCTTATGATGCTATAAATTTAGGGAACATTTAGTGAATTTCTTGGCCACGAAAATTTTTATTTGATAATTTTCACCTTAAAGCCTTGTAAGGCCTATAACGTTTGATATGAGCCGGACTTGGGGCTAAAATCACTTCGATTGGAAAGACATGATGGTTTCTCTTTACGTACAATGGCCATAGTAGCTTTTTGGACTTACCGTTTAGCTTACCATTTAGGAGGTATTTCTATTTGAAGTTTAGACAGTTTTTGGACAGTTTAGTAGTTAATTATTGAGGTTTGGGTTAATCCCAAAAGCCCATTTTGGGATTTGATCCAAGTAGGGCAATGGGACATTTTCCAATCATTATCCCATATCCAAAAAATAGTTAGAAACTCCATTAATCTCCTTTTTAGCCAAAAAGCAACATTTTTACTTACATTCTTAGCTTAAACATGGTTTAAAGGGTAATTACCAAGAATACTGAATATACTATTTGGGAAACTTGACAAACGTGAAGGCTACGGTTCATCGTTGATTTTACTTGGGATTTGTGCTATATTTGATCTTGGTGAGTGGATTTACACTTCTCACTTTACTACACTTGGTAATTAGTAATGTTGATGTTTTAAGATGATTTTGAATTTTAAGATGTTTCAAACTTAGATATAACCTTAATAACATTTTTTAAATGGTTATAAAAGGATAAATGTTGAACTTGATTCGTTTTTGGGTGTTTGACCATACCGATCGTAATTTTCCATTTTGATACATCTAAGATGGTAAGACTGCTTGCATATTTATCATGTTGCTTTGCAATGATGTATTGATGTTGTATATTAGTTGTATGTAGTTTTTTGTTGTGTTTTTTTATTCATTTTATATGATTTATGAGTGGTCGCCATTAAGTGAAATTGATGAGAAAACAAATGCTGAAAACATGATGTGACCAATATATAGCATTTTTGGTCGCATGGGATTTGGATGAAAAATGTTAGAATTTGGACTTGATTCAAAATAGATCAATGGTGGTTAGAAAACAGGTCGACGGTAGTGCAAAACAGGTCAATGGTGGAGTTGCTTCGGGACTTTCAAGTGCAAGGTTCAGGCCGCATAGAAAAAGACATCAAGCATTAAGGAAATGATGAGAGGTTTTGGGAACTTTGTGAAAATCGGCAAAGTATTTGCTATCGAGAAGTTTGGATAGGCTACTTTGAGGACCTGGATGCACGACTTCTGGTCTAAAGAAGGATTGCTTTGAAAAAAAAATTCATGATATGAGGTTTTTGACACTTAGCCAAAATGGATAAGTGTCGAACATAAGTGGTCATCACTAACCACTCAAGGGTGGTTGGCATCGAACACTATGGTTGATGGCCAAATTTCCCTAATTTTTGTGAAGGATAAGGGGAAGCTTTGAGGAGTGCAACGCATCGCTTGATCATTCGATGCTTTATTTTGAAAATATGGCTCTATGACAAGCGGTTTTGCACATGAAGGAAGTGAAATGTGTTAGGCTTGGTGACTTCAAAATGTTTTTTGAGAAACCAACGAATGGCTTCAGGAATTGCCTAAGGATTCTATGGGGTGAACTTTGGAACTTTGATGTTAGGATTCTATGACTTACGATAGATGTGTAGAGATGTTCCGATGATGGTGACTTGATGATTGGAGTCATGATGGTGATCCATAGAGGCAAGTTTGAGAAAGGTGAACTGGTAGGTAGAACGACGATAATGAGTTCTATTATGAAAATAAATGGAATAGAATGATGATGGGTTTGACTATGGAGACGCATACAAAAAGATTGTTGATACTCGGAGGTTTCAAATTGTGCTCATAAAAATTTGGTATATGGGGTTTGGGGACTCCTACCTAGAATTGTTGATATGTTATCCTAGATTTGTTGATAAGGTTCTATTTACCCTAGACCTTGAGAATATGTAGGGCTAGTTCCTAACCTTATGAAGTGGCATGGAGTCGAGCACCAAGAAACCGAGATTTTTCATTAGTCTCTGGTAGAAGATTGTCCATATGAGTTATCATATATCTAATGCATAGGAGTGATGTGAGGATTGTTTGATGGATACTATGTTTGTTTTATCACTCCAAGGATGTCACATAATGTAAGTGTTGGTGAAATTTTTGGGTTTCACCAAACTCGACTTGATTGTGAGGCAACCTTGTGGTTGATTGTTCTCACAGCTAGGAATCAACAAACCAACGCTTGGTTAGTTTCGCCTTTAGGAGGTGACCGTGGTGCTGAATTCTTACATGGCCAGACAGTCAAACTCCACCTATATATTGAAATGTTGCAATAGATTAATGAACAAAAGAGCAGATAAAAGTGAACTGTAGAAAAGTAAAAGACATGAAATTTTTTTACGTTGTTCAGATTGCTGCAAATTTTGCATCTACGGATAATCCACTATATTTTACTATTTTTTGTACAAGAGATTTTGATGGCCATAAGGATACAATATGTTTTCTTTTTTTCTTAGAAAAAAGAAGAAGTTGCCAAAGAAGATTCCAAAAGCTCAGGATTCAAAAATAACTGTAAAAGATCTCCTAAAAAAAAGATCCAATGACTTTCCTGTTATAGCATGAAAAGTGATTTGTTGATGGTGGTAATCTTCTCCTGTATTTTCTTTCAACCTGCGCCATTGGATTGTGCCACTTGTTATTTATCTGTGATTCTCATACTTTGTGCCTGGATTGATGAAGTGTTTTAGGCGGGAAATCCTGATTCTGGTGGGAGACTGGAATTTTGAAGCGAAATGCCTAAAAATGAATAGGAATCCCAAGTCTGCATAGGTCGGTCTCTTCTCTCTTGAAATAGCAAGCTGCCCCAAGAGGAATGATAAGAGACCTTTTTGGAGCCTTGTCATATTGTTGATGCACACAAATAAATGCAGTGTGAATATCGTCTGGTGTTCATACAATATTGCTCTGCTGCCGCTTTTGTTTTTCTTGCATAATTTGTTACCACGTCGGGTCAAAATGAGGAGTTCTTCCCATTCTGTGCCGAGAGCTTATTTGAGACTTGCTTATTGTTTGAATTGTTCTCTTGTTTGTTGTCAATGAGAGATAAGGAGAGGGTGAGCTTCACGTTTTTCCTTTGCCTGTAGGATCAAGTCTGTGTTAAAGCATAGTTTAGGTGATCCTGTATGTAGCCCCGGTAGAGTGCTTTCGACTCTGTATGGCGGTATTTAGGTTGCCCCCAGTATATGCTTGTACAGACCTATTCCAATAAACATTTGACAAAATGTGAATATAGTTAACTCAGAACCCCACGTGCTAATCTCATGTGCTTTGGTTTTGTACTCTAGCTTGGTCTTTGCTTCCAAATTCGATTAGTTTTTCTGCTCTATCTTCTCGATGTGCACGGTGTCTGTTTTGTGTGATTTTGATATTTTTAGAGAAGATTTAGGTCTGATCTGTGGTGTTGATCTTAAGCCTGTCTTTTGCCTAGTCTTGTTGTTGTTAGGATGACTTCACATTCTCCAAGTACTATCTTATTTCTTTTTGCTGTGGTTCATGGTAAGAACGGGTGTAACACTTGCCCAGTAAGTCTACGACGATTGTAGGTCATGGTAGAATTGTCTCCTTACGCACCCAGTCTGTATCTCCACCTAGTCTTGTCTAATCTATCTTTTCGGTGCTGGGAATAAGTCTTTTAAGTGCCGGGAATAAGTCTTTTCAGCTACAAGTGCATTTAATGTTCCAGTACGCGTGTTAGTGTCTGGTTGGACCATCCTGTAATAGCTATTCAATTTGCCTTTTCGTTTTCTAGGTGTCATAAATCATTTATACTCATTACTTTCCGCATCAAACCCACATTTCACTTAATACTTGATCGTTTCAATCATGTGGCTGCAATTCAAACTCAGGTATGCATTTTTCTTTCTTCATCTTCCCCAATCTTTTCTTCGTTTTCTAGTTTGTAAATAGTCAAATTAATTCTAAAATTTAAGGGTACCGTAGGTTGAGAATAGGATAATCTGCATTAACTCTCGCTCGAACTTCCTTTGAAATATTACCTAGGGTTTTTAGCATGGATTTTTCTTCGTCATTTCCGCCTTCTGAAATTACTCGCTTGGAAGATGCTATTAGCATTCTTAAGAAATTTGGATTCCATGGGTGTGCACCTAGGGTTCCAGAATATCATAAGTGAACGAACACTCTGCCAGAGGGTTTCATTTCCATTACTACGAGCATATTAGGTGTGGATTGTTTCTTCCAATGCATTAGACAATCCGTGAATGGCTTGTCATCTCGAGTATCGCTCCAGTTCAACTTGCCTCCAATTCTTACATCTTTGCTTTAGCCATGTTTTTCCTTTATATTGAAAAAGGCATTAAGCTTACTGGTGAGGAACTCAGATTCCTTTTCGAGGTCAGAAGAAGTCAGGGAAAGGGGAATAAGGGTTTCTTTTACATTCAGGGTAAGGATGAGTTTTTGGCTGGCACCCCTAGCTGGACCGAACCATGGCTCTTATATTATTTCTTTATTTCGAATAACGTTCAATTCCCTTCCTTTTCCCATCATTATTCTATTCATATCATCTCCTCAGAGGTGAACGAGCGACTATACGAGTCTCATAGACGTCAGATTAAGGATTTACATGAGGATGTTAAGAATATACCCAAGTTGTTTATTGGATCAATGCTGAAAGATCATTGTTTGCTGCATCCAAATCACATATTTTCTAGAAGAATATTTAAGCTCGCTTCATCCACACCTAAAATTCGGAGTATAAGTAACTTGCAAAAATTTTTAGGGTATCCACACCTATGATGCTGACCCTGCTATCTTTCTTCCTGCAGATAGCATGGATAGAAGTATTGCTGCTATACTTCGTAGATCAATGGAGGTAAAGGAGAAGAAGGAGGCTGCTTTGAAGAGGCCATTTGAAGGGTCTAATGATCCTTCCATTCCTCTTAAGAAACTAAGCACTTTAGAGAGCACTCTACCACTTCCCAATAGGGATACTCTTGTTTCGTCTGTTCCTATGTCTTCAGAACTAATTAGTTTTTCCTCGTAGAGAGAATCTGCACCTGGTGCTAGTGGTTTGGCTGCATCTTAAGTCTCTCGATCTATTTTAATGGAGAAGGTGGGAATGTCTATGTTAGGTCCTCTCTTTCTTCCTTCTTTAGCTTCTGAGGTGCCCCTAGCTACCATTTTGTTGGAATCCCAAAGGCTCTGGTCCAGTGTGAGTAATCATGTTCTCTATCTTCTCATTTCTTTAGCGTTGGTTTGTCACTTATGTTTTTTGATGGTTCTCATTCTTGTAGTCAGCGGCCTTTATGATGAAGGCGCGCGAATCTATGAGCGTGCAGGCCTTACTTTCAGGTCGGGTTACTAGCCTTGAAGCTGATCTAGCTTCAGCTAATGCTGTGCTGGCATTTGCTAAGGTTAAGGCAGATGAGGAGGCTAAAACGCTTTGGGAGCAGGTGGAGAAGGCTAAAATGGAGGTCATATCCACCGAGGATGCTTGAGCTGCTATGGAGCGTGAGCATAAGGAGAAGGATGCAGAGCTTGCCGGATTTAAAAAGGATCAGGAGACATCTGAGGAGAAGCTCGATACTCTCACCTCGAAGGCCACCTATGGTTTTTACGCCATGGCCAGATATCAGCATAAGGTGGAAGCTAAGCCTGAGTTTGTGGATGATGAATCTATGGTAGGCTCAATTTTTTCTTACTGCCAAAAGAAGTGGAATGAGGAGGAGGAGGTTGCGAGAAGGGTTATTAATCCTGGATGTTTTAAGCATTTTTCTTAGGAAGAGAAGGAGATAACTGTGACGAATCAGGTGAACCTAAAATCTAAAAGGCAAGAACAACTTGCAAACAAGGTTAATTCACCTTCTCTCATAGAATTTGATGTTTAATCCCGGATATCCTTTCGGTGTTTGTGTTGTACTTAAATTAAGAAGCTTAATTAGTTGTTTACACTGTAATGTGGTATTTTTTGTCTTGAATGATAGTGTTCTACTTATTGTTTTGTTTAGTATTCTGGAGTGAATATGTTCATTAAACTATTAAAGGAGACTGAGGCTAGACTTGAGAGAAACACATTAGATCATCTAGGATTAAGTTCGGCAACCTTGGCTAAATGTGAGCAAGATTTAGATCAAACTCACGTAGATCTCATAAATGAGGTTGTAGAGTTATCAACCCGCAGCGATCAAGTGGTTCATGAGAAGAGGGCTCTCAGCGATTTTGTTTTACACCGATGGAGGCACACATTACAAAGTGGTTCTTCCCCCACACCCCCACCCTGATAGCCTAGATCTAGAGTGGTCTAGGCTTAATTTAAACCTTCGATTACTGAATTGTTCTCTCACATCTTTGTTAATTAATTTTATGTAACGTGGTTGGGTAGGTATGATGTAACATATGTTTTAATATTGAATCTTAATATGTTATGTTTTGATTCAATGGCCAAATTTTATTTTAATCTTTGACCCAACTCTCCCTCTCTGAACTCTACTCAGTACTAACTATATCTATTACTAGGATGCTTCTTCCTCAATATTGTTCCAACCCAAAAGGGTTCTGATGTGGTTGAGGCAGATGGTGCTCCAAAGGATGATGTTGAGAGGCTTGAAACAGAGTTAAAGTTCAATTGGGAAGAGCTTGTCAAAGCTTAGAGTGTAGTTAAGCATCAATATGATTGTAGAAAAGATTGCATGTATGGTCTGGAGATGCTGCGTCAGGCGTGATGGGATAAGTCAGAACGTGAAGACGGGAGAACAACCTTATGGTATTGTCAACAGGGCATAAATTATTACATATGAGAAGCAAATGGTGGACATGTCGGCTGAGATTGCCAGGTTACTTGGCGAGCTGGAGGCGGTTGAGCATAGGAGTTTGATTGAAATATCCCAATCAAACATTGGTTTGGTTCCTCTGATGAGGTCTGAATCTTCCTTTCTCTAAGGTGACAGTTGGAAGGTTATTGCAAGGAGATTGTTTGGAGATTTCACAAATGAGAGTAGGAAGACGAGGGCCCAGCTAATTGAGGCCTTAAATAATACGAGAAGAAGGGCAACATCAGAGGTGTACAAGCTTGAAGGCGTATTGATGTCCTTTAAAGATAGGGTTGCTTCCTATTTGGATAAACCTGAATAAGAGAAGGCTAAGAATAAGAAGGTTGAAGTGTTCTTACAACGTTCCCGAGATGTTTTGGAATTTTTTTGCCCCTCACTGGATCAAAGCTTTCTAAGTGATAAGGAGAGCTATGAGGTAACAACTGATTTGGGTGAGGACCCCTAGGAAGGAGCTCGTTACGACCCCTGACAGTCCAAGGCTTGCACTTAGCGTTTTGCTATTATAACATTAGTATTAAGAAAAAACTTTTGTAACATTTAACTTGACTTTAGAATGGGGATAATGCTTTTTGTAATTTGACAATATTTTCTTTTATGATATAGAAGTTTGTTTGCTAATATTTTCAAACATAAACATGTGAGTCTTTTGGTAACCCTGCTCTGTTTATATATATTATTTGCTTGCACTTATTCGTTCTTCTCTAGTTAATTCGTTTTATTTAGGATTCAGAGGTAGATGCTTTGTGAAAGAAACTAGATACTGTTCAGCTTAGAATTAAGGAGCTAGAAGATTTGTTAAGGAATGCTGAGAGCATCTACGGGGCTATATCCAGGGATGAGATTATCATCTTAAAGTATAGGATTGTAGAGATGGACAAAGAAATGGCATTACGTATGAGTGCAAAGAAGAATTATTTAGCACCTCCAACTTCACGTGTACCTCTTAGGTTGGATGTAGTCTTTGAGCTTCCATCTGGAGCTGATCTGTCAAGCCAAAAAATGGATCAACACCCTGGATTGAGTGTGAAAGCACTAGCCCTGTTTCTAAGAGCAAACAATATAGATAATAAATGTAAAAAAAGAGCAGAAATAGTAAAGAGATAAGAAGATTTTTATAGTGGTTCGGCTATTAATGAAGCCTACGTCCACTTTATAGCTTTTATCAACTGACTGATGTTACAAGTTGATTTGGATTACAATATGATTGAATCGCCTAAGTTAGATCTAAATCACAAGTACTTGGAGGCAACCAAAGGATCTCAGTTGCTCCTTTATGACTATTATATGGGAGAAAAGAGTGAAGAATGGTAATGGCAAAGTTGAAGCAGCCAGTCCAGAGAATCTCTTCCATGTTGCAGATGGGATCGTATTTATAGGTGTTGGAGAGCACTTGGGCCAGAGCTGCTTTGTCAGAAACCTGCACTCGTCATGTAGAAGGAGTCCATAAAATATGGAGCTAAGATTAGCTACCTATTTGGATCGGTGCCGATCCGACCCAACTGGGTTGGTACAGATCCATATCCTTAGCCAAATTTTGGCTTTGGTACACTTCGATGACTTTCTTGCTTTTTTGTGATGCTCTCCATGTAATTTCTTAAATTGTTGACTAGTTTTAATGATGGTTCCTCTACGGATTGAATTGAACCATATCTTGAATTAGTTGAGCCTTCATTTCTCAAATTAGGATGCTTGGAATGTTACCAAACTTGATAGTAGTAGAGGAATAGGATCATGATGTAAGAGGTTTGAAGATCCCACGATTCACCAGTTCGGACCGATGCCGACTCGATTGGATCGGATTGGTGCCGATCTGAATAGATAGCTTATTTTATGGTGAAATTTCTCGGAGGCCTACCTCTTGCTCTTTCAAGCTTTCTAGTCAAGTTTAGAGTCGATCTGGCTTAGTCTGGATGTTCTAACTCCTATAGAATTCTGATTAATTAAAAATTCGATTAACATTTGCCTCCCATAGTACGCTTTCGTTGAAAACAAGGTGTGCATTGGAATTGATTGTCTCTGGGTTTCTGTTTCGAAGGAGTTTTGTCGATCGTGTCGAGCTATTTTGAAAAGCCATTGTTTCCTGGAGATTTGACCAGGCAACTAGTACTCGGCTTCCAGTGGAACTCAGCGTCTTAGAATGTTCGGCATCTAGGAGTACTCGGCGAAGTACTCGGCATCCATAGTGTTCGGCATCCATAGTGATCGGCATCAGATAGTACTCAGCGTACGGCAGTACTCGGCATACAAGACTACTCGGCGCCAACTGGCACTCGGCATCAACTAATGCTCGGCGTCAGCTAAGCGCTCGGCCTCAATAGAACTCGGCAACAGGAGTGCTCGGCCTCAATAGAACTCGGCAACAGGAGTGCTCGGCCTCAATAGAACTCGGCAACAGGTTTACTCGGCCACAGGAGTGTTCGGCATAAAGTAGAGCTTGGCAGCAGGAGTACTCGGCACCCAACAGGAGTACTCGGCAACGGGGGTACTCGGCATCCGGGAGACGTTCGGTGTAGATAACTTGACACTATCGTTCGGTCAGGGAGCATTGTTCGGCCAAGAGCTTCGGACAGAGACACGTTCGGCTTCAACTGCAACCATCCTGCACTTCCCACACATCAAAGGTACCATTCGGCATGGAAGGGACCGTTCGGCATGGAAAAGTTGTTCGGCATTATGGCGTTCGGCATGCCTGGTTCGACAAGCAGCAACCACTGTACTCGGACCAGAGTGTTCGGCCACCAAGCCCACTTGGGAAGTCCAGCCCATATTTGCTTATAAATAGAAGGGCAGGATCACAGTGAAGAGGGATCCTTTTTTGGGAGAGAACACTGGGGAGACTCTGCCATTTTTTAGACTCATCTTCTCTACTTAACAACTTCATTCAAGCATTTGATTCACGAATTGTATTTGTAATCATCTATTAAGAAGATCAATAAAGTTAACCTCAAAGTGGACGTAGGCAATTACGCTGAACCACTATAAATTTGGTGTTCTAACTTTCTGCATTTAAATTAGCATTCTCTTCTCTGTTTAATACGATTTCATCACTTATATCTCTACACAATCTTTCTCTAAGAGGTTAGTGACCAATTTTGGTGCTAACACTTTGGTGCTTTCACTGAGAATTGAATTCTCAGACCTCAAGGATCTGCTTTGAAGCTACTGGATTGAGCAAATCCCCCAAAGAAGATCCGACTCACTGATAGGACATCCGTTGATTCTACTCAGAGTTCATACCGATAACTCTACAATGGCAAGACCACGTACCAGGTCAGCTTCTCATAATGCGGATGCCCACGAGACTGCTAGCGTGCAACAAGCAGGACCTAGCAATCAACCAACAATTCCGGATGTAACGACCCGTAAATTTCAACTGTTTTAATAACGTAATTAGTTGAAATTTTGTGAAATTTTAAACGATAAAATTTTGAAATAAAAATTTGATATTTGGAATAAGTCTAGTTAAACATAGCGACTGGTAAATTTTCATCCGAAAATATGGAAGTTTATTTCACGCGTAAATTCACTTCAATTAAATCAGTTAAAAAGCGATGAAAATGAAACGTTTTCAAATCCAAAATATTTTTACATAGAAAAATTCTAAACCATCTTCTGAGCAAGATGTCAGTTTGTCGTTTTTCCAAATTCGGACATCTTTGACTCCGTCGATCTTATTTTTCAGCATTTTTCTTGCATTTTCCGCTAGTAGAAAATTTTGAATTTTTATAATTCAATCAAACCACTGATATCTTTATACCGTTTTGATTGTCTCGTCTTGCCGATCGCTGCGGTATATAAGTTTGTTTATTTCGGCATCCGGTTCACGACGATTTCTGCGGGACGACTAATCGTATCGGTACCCAATTCTAACTTTTGGTTTCCTATTTCTTTTCATATTCCACCGTCTAAATTCCAATAGCCTGCAGTCTCTTTTTCACCTTTCAAAATTCAACTTTATGACCGACACTAATTCCTATTTCATTTATTTTGTGACTTTTGGTATTATTTTGGGGTTAGTTCCATTTACTATTCCCTATTTCCAAATCAAAAGAAAAATTAATGCAAAGTTGCTTTGAAACAGCCGTTAATTCATATTTCTTTGGTTGAATAGCTACTAACATTTAATATGAAAGGCTTCACATATTCTTCTCTCTCAGATCCAACTTTCAAATGAAGAAAAAAAAATGAAATCAACGTTCTCTCCTCCATTGAAACACTCACCCACTCATTTTCTCTTTTCCCTTTTATTCTTGGTTCATTCTTCTTCAAATTGGAAAAAGTATATATTATAAAGTTTTATTTGGAGCAGTTCATTTCTTCTGCTCGTCACCTTCCATTTGAAACCCGACACCATAGCTCGTGCTCCACATCTTCTCCTTGCCGCCACGTCCTTCCCACATGCCCTAACACCCAAAGCAATGGCTTCCGCCTCCACCGTATCCACTATCGCCAAACGCTACATCACCTGGCCCATCTTTATTCACGACACTGCTAACTCATGCATCACCGAATTTTCCGATCCCCAACCCACCTATCCTCTCCCCTCGACTTTGCCGTACTCATCTCCGCCACGCACCAGAGGACCTCACCGCACCACATGCTCAACCACCCTTTTTCTCCTCTGAACCCTTTACAACCACCAGATCCGTCACATCAAAGCCTTCCGCAACCCCTCGCTGCACCACCGAGCGGACCCCATTCTCCCTTCCCTAGCGGCACGATCAACCTGACCCGAGACCGCCACTTCGCCTTCCATCACCGCAGCCACAGTCTGTCTCTCCATGTGAGTGACAACCCAGTCCACTTCGCTGTCTGCCTCCTTCCCCTCCATAGCAGCTCAGCCCAAACTACCGGCCACCACCACCATCTAAACACCCCAGTTCGCTGCAACAGTTCCTCTAGCCGACCCAAATCTCTCCTCTTTTATGAAATATAAGGTATGCGTATATTTCAGTTAGTGTATGATATTGTAAGTTGAAGTCTATGTCATTTATATATTCTGTTCGTAATAAATAAATATGCAAGTTTTATTCTGGGTATGTTTAGACATATATGTTAGTTTGTTTAAAGTTTTATAAATGAATATGTTTAATTGTTACAGTTACATAAAGGCTGCATTTTAGAGATATTGGTATATATTGCATAAAAAAAATGTCCTTTTACATATACGTTTGCATATTCATTGGTATACGTCAGTATATAGGAGTTTGGGTTTTCAGATATATGGAGATTTTGTTTATTTGTGTTTAGTTTGATTTTTAAATATTTCAGTCTGTTATACATGGGTTTTTGATTTATATAAAGTTGTTTTATATACATTAATTTCTATAAACCTGTTACGTACACAAGTCAAGTAAAGTTTATATATCTATAGCTGAGTCGGCATGTATATGATAGTAATTATATATTAAAGTGTAATATACTTAGGTGTTTATGTATTGTCGCTTGAGTTGGTAAGGTGTATAAATTAGTATATTTATATAAGCTTATATTTGATCTATCGTGTTTTATATAATAAAGTTAGTGGGTTGTGGTATGTAGGTATAAATAGGCTCTACAGATCTGTTGTTTAAAGAAAAAAATAAATAAATAAATTTTTATTTTAGTGGTAGGTAATGTCTGCATCTATATGTAGTTAATGTATGGTCTGCATATATTTGTTTTATATCTGTTTCGTATTGCTGAAGAAGAAGTTCATACAAATGTGTATTAAAAGCGTTTATATATATATATATTGATCAGATTCTAGAATTTTCTGAAAATTTTATTTGTTAGGTACATGTTTGACTTTTATTCTTAAATGCAATAAGTAGATGTGTCACTTAAAAAAAAGGTATACTTTGTTTTATAAGTTTGGGTAAATATAAATTTGAAAATAAATATATGTTTTTATTTTATTGATTTCAGAAATATGTATATATAGTTCAATTTATATCAACTGAATCAATAGTTCTCATCGATTTCTCATTATCAGCTTTGCCCGTTGTGTCTGTTTCTTCATCGAATCATGTCCATCTAGCGTTGCTTTGGATTTCGTAGCTCATTCTTTATCAAATTCCTCTAACCTCGAAAGGTGAGCACTCACTCACGATTAACGTTCTTTTATTTATTAAATTTGATTTCGATTGAAACGACAATTGAAATATGCTGCTGTTAGTTAATTACACTGTTATATATGTTATTGCCTATATCAGTTCACCTGTGACATTTGACACCATTATCTGTTAATTATTTATGCGATGATAATACAGTTTGGCTGATAATTGATTGATTGTTGATGTTTATATTGGACGTTAAGTTGTTAGTGTTAAATGATGAATAGTATGCAAAATTTAAATTGATATAGGATAGTTAACAATTTTAAAACTGATTTATATGTTGAATTTGATTAGTTGAATATGACCCCTTTTAATTGTTAAATTAATTGACATGTAGAATAGTGATAACTACCCTTTGAACCGTTGAACGTATATTGGATTAATTGTTGTAGTGTTAAAATTGGAATTGAATGACAAGTGAAAACCGTAATGTAATAATCTTTAATCTACATGAAATGATAGTGTAGATTCTAGAAATAATTATATTAATTCGTACAAATAACAATGCGAATTAATACGATTATTTCGGGATTATTTAATTTGATTATTGGATTGTTATTGTTTGTTGTTATTGCTTGTTTATTTACTTTGACACCATCCCAGTTATCACACTGCAAGTTCCCTTTGCTATGCTTTGATTTTGAATTGAATTGGAATCAGGTTGAAATGATAAATACCCAAATTGAACTTTGACCTAGGATAGGAAATTAAATAAAAACCCGATTGGTCAATAATTTGATTTAAAATAAAACGAAGATTTTACTTGAATAAATAATATGGTTTTGAAATGAAGTTGAAATTTGAATTTTTAATGAAAGGAAAATGTTAATTTTTTAATAATCTGAAACAAAATATTAACAATGTAATTGATGAAAGAACGATGTTTAATTTGAGAAATGATTGAATTAAGTTTGAAATTATAATTAAGTTTGAAATTATTAAACTTTGAAATGATTTAATAATTAAGTTTGAAATTATTAAACTTTGAAATGATTTAATAATTAAGTTTGAAATTATTAAACTTTGTAATGATTTAATAATTAAGTTTGAAATGATTTAATAATTAAGTTTGAAATTATTAAACTTTGAAATTATTTAATAATTAAGTTTTGAATTAGTTAATAATTAAATAAGAGGGAATTATTTAATAATCAAATAAGAATTGAATTCTTTGTTAAGTAAAATTGAACTTTTGAATAAGTGAATTTTTCTTCGTAAATGATTGAAATTGAGTTTCTTTATTAATTAAGTTTTTGGAAAATTATTTAAGAAAGTAAATAAGTGAAATTGAATTTCTTTAACAAGAAATGAAAATGTGATATTTTTGGAATCAATGTAAGACTTGTAATTGAAAGAATTGATTGACAAATTTAATTTAATTCAAAAGTGTAAGTTGATTTAATGAAGTTGAACTTAAGAAATTGATTTAATGAATTGGAAATTTAATAGAAATTGTTTTGAATGATAAAGTAACTTAACGAATATTGAATGAAATCGATAAATGAGTTTAAATTGATTCGAATGTTAAATAAAATTTATTTAAATGATTTCGGAATGAAACTTATATACGAACTTGAATCCAAATTTGAATTGTTTAAATAATTTGAATTTGATTTATAAGATTTTGAAATGGTAAATTGGAAGTTTTGAAACGAAAATTTTGGAAATTGATTTCGAAAGACGAATGAAATATTGATTTACGAATTGAAATTAAAATTGAAATTGATTTGGTTTTGAAATAAATAAACGACCAATCGGTGTAATAATTACGAAAGTTATTAAAGAGACCGGGATCGGTAATGGATATACTCTCTATCTAAACCGAAACCACTTTAATAACTATGCGCGGAGTGATGATCCAGAATGAAGTGGTTGGAATGATGTACGTGATGACTGAAGAAAGAGAACGATGATGGATAGCCTTGACACTTGTGTCAAATTGGAAATGACTAAAACAGGAGCTGTGCCGGGCCAATGGAGGATTAGCTACCTCAAGTGGACACACTTCTTCGAACTACTTATACTTGTTGTCGATTGGTGCACCCTTGATTTTGGGAGTGTTGTTTCACAGTGTTGCGGGCGCTGCGGCGTTGCGTTCTCACCAGTCCGGATCAGGCGAACGGTAGTATCACTACCTTGGGTATTGCCTCATGTTCCTTGTCATACTTGTATTCCATTTATACGCGACCACTACGATTTTGATTTGTACCTTTAGTATATGGATTGCCCTTTGGTGACTTCCGGTTTTGGGGAAACTACGGTCTTGTATATGCTTTTGGGAATAAAAATGTGTTAAGGGTGGAATGGGCATGACTTAACGCTATTTTGATATCTTTATATTACTGATAGACATTATCTACTTATCGTACACTACTACATAGTAGATAGTTTAACTGATCCTTAAAGGATGGTTATTCCAAACATCCTTTGAGTTACTTGTATTTCAATTGCTATTTCACTTGAGTTGGATTTATTAATATAAGAATGTTAATCCTGACTCGAGTGTTTTGTGTTTTGCTTTACGCTCGGGTCAGACTGAGTGGTTCAGCTTTCGAGACTCACCTTTGGAGTTGGAGCTTCGCTTGGAGATCCAGCTATCTATCCAGCTTTCAGATATTCGATGATTCCAGTGATGTACTCTGATTTGTATCTGATGTATCGTATTACTCTTCCGTTGTATCTAGTTTAACTCTGATGTAACTTATACATTTATATAGTAGCTTCATGAACTACTATCTCTTTTATTTCCGCTGCATTTATTACTCTGTGTCTGTGATCTGTGATTATATTTATTTACTGTATATGTTCAGTTTTGCCAAATTTAAATTAACAACGCGGTATTTTGAGCAATTCAATTCCGGCATGAGTGTCTACCTATACACTTATAATGGATGCGAATGGTCCAAAATGGCGGGTTGTTACAGTTGGTATCAGAGCTTTGGTAGCTCTAGGCAAAACTCAACATATAGGGTAAATGTATTTACAGAATCACTCTCGTTCGAGTTTCAATCTCTTCCTTTTGACTCGATTCCTTTGAATTTTGGAACGTTCCCTACGGTTCCAAATTTCATTCGTGTCCCTCACTATTCGTCTTCTTTCAATTCTGGAAGCATCCCATACCTCCACTTGAATGATCTCTATAATAGATCGGCGGTCTCGCCAATCTTCGAATGATTCGTAAAGGAGCAAAACTCCTTTATAATAGGCATCGATTTACCGAAGATTTCTGTATCCTCGGTTTACGATGCTATCTATCTCCTACTATACCTGAATTCTATTTCTTGAGACCGAATGTCGATTTACCTCGGAATTCTACATCGATCTTATTTTGAAGTCACGGTCGACCCCGGTTAAGGTTGCCCGTGATTTATATAAACTTATTCATCGCCTTATTTTGTTATTTAATGATCTCGTCTTTGTTCAAACCTATCTTCGAATCGAAATTCTCTTTGATTTGAGTCTATCAAAAATTTTTTTTGAATCCCTATCCTTGCTTTGAAATCCATTACTGTATCGTTAAGTGAGGAAGTGTATTGAAAATTAATTTTAAAATGTAAATATATTGTGTTGTTTGAGTTGTTGATGTTGATTTGGGTTTCCGATCGATTCGACTGATCAACGCTATCGATAGGATTTCCAAAACACTTGAACAGAGCAAACTGACACAATATTATTTTCAAATTTGGAAAATGAAATAAATTGTTTGATTATATTGTGAAAATATAAGTAAAATTTTCTAGAATTTAATAGGTTAATTAAATTGTTTGTTTGAAATGAAAATATTTGATTACCATTTATTATTCTAGATAAATTTATAAATACGGTTTATAAATTGATTTGGAATTTGAAATGAATTTAATTCAGAAATTTGAGAATTTAGTTTCCGGTGATTTCGAACTTTGGTTTTAAAATTTTAAAGTATATATTATTGGAAGTATTTCCGAATAGAAATCGTTTTCAAAGAATTTTTAAAATGTGGAAATCAGTGCTCTTCTCTTTGTCGCTGGAAAATAATTTCAGTGATGACGGCCGCATCATCGACATTCATTTTCAAGTTTCGAAGTGGAGAAACCATTCTGTAGCTTTGCTACGGTTTTGTTTTGAGAAAAATAACTATTTTGATTTGAATTTCTTCAGTATATTTTGATTTACATATATATAGATATCTTATTTTAAAATTTAATTTGATTTGATATAAATATATATTATATATATCTCTAAATTGTTTAAAGTTAATCGGGAATCTAATTCTTAAATTTTGTTAAAGGATGATTTTAATTATAAATAAAACCAAAATTTGGAATAAATATCTAAACTTGAATAATTGAATTGGGAAAAATTTTATTTGTATATTGTTCAACTGCATTCTAATACAACTTACCTAAATCATTCAGAAGTTGAATATGTAATTGGATAATATATAAGATAAATTGAAGTTATAAATAAAATTTGAGTGTTTATAATAAATGTTATACACTAAATTTTGATATAAAGATGTTAATAGAGTTAGATAGAATAATAAGTAAACTCAGTAAGTAATGAAATAAATTTGTTTTGAAAGAATTAATATATTTGTTTTGAAAGAATTAATAAATTGAAATTTGATCAACATATGAAAATACCTTGAATTTAAAAGAATTTAAAATTGCTGGAAATATATGATTATAATAAAAGACTATTCAAATTTATGGTTTTAGAAATTGTAAATTGAAGAAAATGGGATAATAAGATAATGAATTTAGGAATAGTCGAGATTGATTTTAGTGAAATCAAATGGATTAAATCAATTATTGAATATCGATTAATTAAAATTTGAATTTATATGGTTTAAATTAATTGTTATTTTGTATTTCAAATCTGTTTTCTTTCTGGTTGTTTCTATTCTCCTACCTCGTTCCTTTTCGGGGACGAAAAGTTTTGAGTGGGGGAGAGTGTAACGACCCGTAAATTTCAACTGTTTTAATAACGTAATTAGTTGAAATTTTGTGAAATTTTAAATGATAAAATTTTGAAATAAAAATTTGATATTTGGAATAAGTCTAGTTAAACATAGCGACTGGTAAATTTTCGTCCGAAAATATGGAAGTTTATTTCGCGCGTAAATTCACTTCAATTAAATCAGTTAAAAAGCGATGAAAATGAAACGTTTTCAAAACCAAAATATTTTTACATAGAAAAATTCTAAACCATCTTCTGAGCAAGATGTCAGTTTGTCTTTTTTCCAAATTCGGGCATCTTTGACTCCGTCGATCTTATTTTTCAGCGTTTTTCTTGCATTTTCCGCTAGTAGAAAATTTTGAATTTTAATAATTCAATCAAACCACTAATATCTTTATACCGTTTTGATTGTCTCGTCTTGCCGATCGCTGCGGTATATAAGTTTGTTTATTTCGGCATCCGGTTCACGACGATATCTGCGGGACGACTAATCGTATCGGTACCCAATTCTAACTTTTGGTTTCCTATTTCTTTTCATATTCCACCGTCTAAATTCCAATAGCCTGCAGTCTCTTTTTCACTTTTCAAAATTCAACTTTATGACCGACACTAATTCCTATTTCATTTATTTTGTGACTTTTGGTATTATTTTGGGGTTAGTTCCATTTACTATTCCCTATTTCCAAATCAAAAGAAAAATTAATGCAAAGTTGCTTTGAAATAGCCGTTAATTCATATTTCTTTGGTTGAATAGCTACTAACATTTAATATGAAAGGCTTCACATATTCTCCTCTCTCAGATCCAACTTTCAAATGAAGAAAAAAAAATGAAATCAACGTTCTCTCCTCCATTGAAACACTCACCCACTCATTTTCTCTTTTCCCTTTTGTTCTTGGTTCATTCTTCTTCAAATTGGAAAAAGTATATATTATAAAGTTTTATTTGGAGCAGTTCATTTCTTCTGCTCGTCGCCTTCCATTTGAAACCCGACACCATAGCTCGTGCTCCACATCTTCTCCTTGCCGCCACGTCCTTCCCACATGCCCTAACACCCAAAACAATGGCTTCCGCCTCCACCGTATCCACTGTCGCCAAACGCTACATCACCTGGCCCATCTTTATTCACGACACTGCTAACTCATGCATCACCGAATTTTCCGATCCCCAGCCCACCTATCCTCTCCCCTCGACTTTGCCGTACTCATCTCCGCCACACACCAAAGGACCTCACCGCACCACATGCTCAACCACCTTTTTTCTCCTCTGAACCCTTTACAACCACCAGATCCGTCACATCAAAGCCTTCCGCAACCCCTCGCTGCACCACCGAGCGGACCCCATTCTCCCTTCCCTAGCGGCACGATCAACCTGATCGGAGACCGCCACTTCGCCTTCCATCACCGCAGCCACAGTCTGTCTCTCCATGTGAGTGACAACCCAGTCCACTTCGCTGTCCGCCTCCTTCCCCTCCATAGCAGCTCAGCCCAAACTACCGGCCACCACCACCATCTAAACACCCCAGTTCGCTGCAACAGTTCCTCTAGCCGACCCAAATCTCTCCTCTTTTATGAAATATAAGGTATGCGTATATTTCAGTTAGTGTATGATACTGTAAGTTGAAGTCTATGTCATTTATATATTCTGTTCGTAATAAATAAATATGCAAGTTTTATTCTGGGTATGTTTAGACATATATGTTAGTTTGTTTAAAGTTTTATAAATGAATATGTTTAATTGTTACAGTTACATAAAAGCTGCATTTTAGAGATATTGGTATATATTGCATAAAAAAAAATATGTCCTTTTACATATACGTTTGCATATTCATTGGTATACGTCAGTATATAGGAGTTTGAGTTTTCAGATATATGGAGATTTTGTTTATTTGTGTTTAGTTTGATTTTTAAATATTTCAGTCTGTTATACATGGGTTTTTGATTTATATAAAGTTGTTTTATATGCATTAATTTCTATAAACCTGTTACGTACACAAGTCAAGTAAAGTTTATATATCTATAGCTGAGTCGGCATGTATATGATAGTAATTATATATTAAAGTGTAATATACTTAGGTGTTTATGTATTGTCGCTTGAGTTGGTAAGGTGTATAAATTAGTATATTTATATAAGCTTATATTTGATCTATCGTGTTTTATATAATAAAGTTAGTGGGTTGTGGTATGTAGGTATAAATAGGCACTACAGATCTGTTGTTTAAAGAAAAAAAACAAAAAAAAAAAATTTAGTGGTAGGTAATGTCTGCATCTATATGTAGTTAATGTATGGTCTGCATATATTTGTTTTATATCTGTTTCGTATTGCTGAAGAAGAAGTTCATACAAATGTGTATTAAAAGCGTTTATATATATATATATTGATCAGATTCTAGAATTTTCTGAAAATTTTATTTGTTAGGTACATGTTTGACTTTTATTCTTAAATGCAATAAGTAGATGTGTCACTTAAAAAAAAGGTATACTTTGTTTTATAAGTTTGGGTAAATATAAATTTGAAAATAAATATATGTTTTTATTTTATTGATTTCAGAAATATGTATATATAGTTCAATTTATATCAACTGAATCAATAGTTCTCATCGATTTCTCATTATCAGCTTTGCCCGTTGTGTCTGTTTCTTCATCGAATCATGTCCATCTAGCGTTGCTTTGGATTTCGTAGCTCATTCTTTATCAAATTCCTCTAACCTCGAAAGGTGAGCACTCACTCACGATTAACGTTCTTTTATTTATTAAATTTGATTTCGATTGAAACGACAATTGAAATATGCTGCTGTTAGTTAATTACACTGTTATATATGTTATTGCCTATATCAGTTCACCTGTGACATTTGACACCATTATCTGTTAATTATTTATGCGATGATAATACAGTTTGGCTGATAATTGATTGATTGTTGATGTTTATATTGGACGTTAAATTGTTAGTGTTAAATGATGAATAGTATGCAAAATTTAAATTGATATAGGATAGTTAACAATTTTAAAACTGATTTATATGTTGAATTTGATTAGTTGAATATGACCCCTTTTAATTGTTAAATTAATTGACATGTAGAATAGTGATAACTACCCTTTGAACCGTTGAACGTATATTGGATTAATTGTTGTAGTGTTAAAATTGGAATTGAATGACAAGTGAAAACCGTAATGTAATAATCTTTAATCTACATGAAATGATAGTGTAGATTCTAGAAATAATTATATTAATTCGTACAAATAACAATGCGAATTAATACGATTATTTCGGGATTATTTAATTTGATTATTGGATTGTTATTGTTTGTTGTTATTGCTTGTTTATTTACTTTGACACCATCCCAGTTATCACACTGCAAGTTCCCTTTGCTATGCTTTGATTTTGAATTGAATTGGAATCGGGTTGAAATGATAAATACCCAAATTGAACTTTGACCTAGGATAGGAAATTAAATAAAAACCCGATTGGTCAATAATTTGATTTAAAATAAAACGAAGATTTTACTTGAATAAATAATATGGTTTTGAAATGAAGTTGAAATTTGAATTTTTAATGAAAGGAAAATGTTAATTTTTTAATAATCTGAAACAAAATATTAACAATGTAATTGATGAAAGAACGATGTTTAATTTGAGAAATGATTGAATTAAGTTTGAAATTATAATTAAGTTTGAAATTATTAAACTTTGATATGATTTAATAATTAAGTTTGAAATTATTAAACTTTGAAATGATTTAATAATTAAGTTTGAAATTATAATTAAGTTTGAAATTATTAAACTTTGTAATGATTTAATAATTAAGTTTGAAATGATTTAATAATTAAGTTTGAAATTATTAAACTTTGAAATTATTTAATAATTAAGTTTTGAATTAGTTAATAATTAAATAAGAGGGAATTATTTAATAATCAAATAAGAATTGAATTCTTTGTTAAGTAAAATTGAACTTTTGAATAAGTGAATTTTTCTTCGTAAATGATTGAAATTGAGTTTCTTTATTAATTAAGTTTTTGGAAAATTATTTAAGAAAGTAAATAAGTGAAATTGAATTTCTTTAACAAGAAATGAAAATGTGATATTTTTGGAATCAATGTAAGACTTGTAATTGAAAGAATTGATTTGACAAATTTAATTTAATTCAAAAGTGTAAGTTGATTTAATGAAGTTGAACTTAAGAAATTGATTTAATGAATTGGAAATTTAATAAAAATTGTTTTGAATGATAAAGTAACTTAACGAATATTGAATGAAATCGATAAATGAGTTTAAATTGATTCGAATGTTAAATAAAATTTATTTAAATGATTTCGGAATGAAACTTATATACGAACTTGAATCCAAATTTGAATTGTTTTAAATAATTTGAATTTGATTTATAAGATTTTGAAATGGTAAATTGGAAGTTTTGAAACGAAAATTTTGGAAATTGATTTCGAAAGACGAATGAAATATTGATTTACGAATTGAAATTAAAATTGAAATTGATTTGGTTTTGAAATAAATAAACGACCAATCGGTGTAATAATTACGAAAGTTATTAAAGAGACCGGGATCGGTAATGGATATACTCTCTATCTAAACCGAAACCACTTTAATAACTATGCGCGGAGTGATGATCCAGAATGAAGTGGTTGGAATGATGTACGTGATGACTGAAGAAAGAGAACGATGATGGATAGCCTTGACACTTGTGTCAAATTGGAAATGACTAAAACAGGAGCTGTGCCGGGCCAATGGAGGATTAGCTACCTCAAGTGGACACACTTCTTCGAACTACTTATACTTGTTGTCGATTGGTGCACCCTTGATTTTGGGAGTGTTGTTTCACAGTGTTGCGGGCGCTGCGGCGTTGCGTTCTCACCAGTCCGGATCAGGCGAACGGTAGTATCACTACCTTGGGTATTGCCTCATGTGCCTTGTCATACTTGTATTCCATTTATACGCGACCACTACGATTTTGATTTGTACCTTTAGTATATGGATTGCCCTCTGGTGACTTCCGGTTTTTGGGAAACTACGGTCTTGTATATGCTTTTGGGAATAAAAATATGTTAAGGGTGGAATGGGCCATGACTTAACGCTATTTTGATATCTTTATATTACTGATAGACATTATCTACTTATCGTACACTACTACATAGTAGATAGTTTAACGGATCCTTAAAGGATGGTTATTCCAAACATCCTTTGAGTTACTTGTATTTCGATTGCTATTTCACTTGAGTTGGATTTATTAATATAAGAATGTTAATCCTGACTCGAGTGTTTTGTGTTTTGCTTTACGCTTGGGTCAGACTGAGTGGTTCAGCTTTTGAGACTCACCTTTGGAGTTGGAGCTTCGCTTGGAGATCTAGCTATCTATCCAGCTTTCAGATATTCGATGATTCCAGTGATGTACTCTGATTTGTATCTGATGTATCGTATTACTCTTCCGTTGTATCTAGTTTAACTCTGATGTAACTTATACATTTATATAGTAGCTTCATGAACTACTATCTCTTTTATTTCCGCTGCATTTATTACTCTGTGTCTGTGATCTGTGATTATATTTATTTACTGTATATGTTCAGTTTTCCAAATTTAAATTAACAACGCGGTATTTTGAGCAATTCAATTCCGGCATGAGTGTCTACCTATACACTTATAATGGATGCGAATGGTCCAAAATGGCGGGTTGTTACACCGGATGTAGGAATTACTGCTCAGGACCAGGCTCCGGTTGTCACCAGAATAGAGTTCAACGACTTGATGAGAGAACTCAGAGAAAGCAGGAGACAACTTGGAGAGCAGATGCAAGCTAACGCCAACCTGATGGAACAACTCACTCAACAGCAGCAACAGAATGTTGGGGGTGAACCCGCTCCTTATTCCTCATCTGACAGCTCTACTTCCTCTGATGAACCTCCCAGGCACAGACGCCGTAAGATTGAATCTGCGCGAGCAGATGCTGCTGTTCAAACAGCTGGAGACTGTGACCGAGCAAGAGCTGGAGACTTCAGGACCGGAGTGCAAATGGAGGATGGAGACCCAGACCATCAAAACGTTAACGATGTCGAACCTCAAGACGCATGATTGGCAGATCGCCAGGAGAGGAGGCATCAGCATGGACAGGCGCGTAGAACAGACCCTAACCTTCCGCCTTCCATATAGACACCCGATCTGACAGCCATGATCAGGCAATTGATGAAAGAAAATCAGGGCTTATCGAATGATGATTGGGGAGTGTCAAGAAGTCATACTCCATTCACGGATGTTGTGTTGCAGGCGGCGTACCCCAGGAAGTTTAGTATGCCTACTATCCCAGCGTATGAGGGAAAGACTGACCCTAGACAGCATGTCATGAGGTACGAATGGATGATGGATTCAGCTAGGGCAAATGATGCCACCAAGTGTAGATGCTTTCCGATTACTCTGTCTGGGATAGCTACTATGTGGTTCACCCGACTTCCTCCGCGGTCCATATCAAACTTTGAGGAGTTGGCAAAGAAGTTTATTGAGCAGTTCAGGATACACACTACACGCCCAAAGGATGTAATGTCTCTGTCAAGTGTAATCCAAAATCCCGGGGAGTCGTTGAAGGAATATTTACAGAGATTCCATGTTGCGGCAACTGAAGTCAGTAATCCCAATGACCATGCAATTCTGATGGCTGTAATGAGAGGTGTGGATCCAGATTCTGAGTTTGGAGACTGGTTGGCAGGAAAACCTCCGACTACGCTAGATCGTTTCTACTCAAAGGAACACCAGTTCATAAGAACAGAGGAAGCTAGGTGGGTACGACGAGATAAGGCACCAGGACTTGTCCAAGAGTCTATAAAGAGCAACATTGCTGTGAAGCAGTCCGGAGACAGCTCGGGAAAGGTCCAAGTCAATGTACAGAATAAGCCTGGGCAGCCTAAGGAGTCCGGAGGAAGAAATCAAGGGAAGAAGAGAGAAGCGGGGAAGTGGAAGTCGAGAATTCCAAGCTACAGCGAGTATACTCCGCTGAACGCGCCACTTGAGAACATTTACCTATCCACCTGCAATACTTTTCAATACATAAAGCCATGTCCAAAAGAATCAACCGAGGAACAGAAGCGGACTGGGAAATATTGTCACTTCCATGAGACTTATGGGCACAATACGGAAGAGTGCAGACACCTGCACGACGCTATCGAGAAATTGATCAGGCAGAAGAAGTTACAGGAATTTGTGAAGGATCCACAGGAAGGAGGACAGGGAACGTCCAACCCAAGTCGCGCATCAGCTCCGCGTCATCCCGAGGAGCCTGCCCGACCCGTAGGTAGACTAGTTATAAATACAATTATCGGCGGACCTCACCCTGCCGATAAGAATTGGCAAGAGATGGAGCGATATGCAAGTTCCTGAAGCATGCAGATTTTGAGTGCTGTTCGAACGTGGAGGATATGGCCCCTGCTAAGCAGCAGCGCGTAATGACAGACGATATAGTGTTCAGAAACAGAGACGCTGATCAGGTGGAGGCTCCGACCATCGACCCGATGGTCATATCTGCGACGATCGGACCAGCATATGTAAAAAGAATTCTGATTGATTGCGGAAGTTCTGTCAACATAATCTTCAAGAAGGCCTACGACCAAATGAAAATGGAAACAAAAGACTTGAAACCATCCAAAGCCCGTATTCACGGCTTTAACGGCGCTGCGACCAATGCAGTGGGTTATGTCGAGTTACCAGTTGAACTGGAACAGGGCGAGCGTCGGAGGGTGCGAATTCTACCCTTCGTAGTTTTGGATGTGGATTCTCCATATAATGTCTTCTTGGGCCGGCCGGCCCTGGCTGAGTTTAGGGCAGCATTGGCCCCGTGGTGTTTAACTTTGAAGTTCCCAACTGACAAAGGAGTAGGTATTATTCATGGCGACCAAGCAGCTGGTCGTTCCTGTTATGTGGCCGAGCTACGAGAGGCCCATCGGAGGGAGAAGGGAAAGGTTGCGGACAATCCCGTCCGCATCCTTAATACAGATAATTGACAAGTAGTGCCCGAGCCCTGGCTCGGGCACAGTTCTCGGATCTTCAGAGACATAGATCCGAGAGACGACAATGAGAAACCCAAGGAAGAGAAGGCAGCACCGGCCGAGTTAACGATTGACATCTCAGTTAGCCGAGACGACCCTTCGCGAATACTAAAGATCGGATCACAGCTTGGCCCCGCGATGACTGAAGACCTTAGCGACTTCCTCCGGGCGAATCTTGATGTTTTCGCCTGGACGCATTCTGATATGTGTGGGATTTCTCCCGCCATCACGAGTCATATGTTGAACATAGACCCAAAATACGTTCCAGTTAAACAAAAAAGGAGAGGAATGGATCCGGAGAGGTCCGCCGCTCTTGGAGAGGAGGTGGACAAACTCAAAGCAAATGGGTTCGTCCGCGACGCCCTCTACCCTGAATGGGTATCCAACCCCGTGCTGGTAAAAAAGGCGAATGGGAAATGGAGGACTTGCGTAGATTATTCCGACTTGAACAAAGCATGCCCAAAGGACAGTTTCCCGTTGCCTAGGATCGATCAGTTGGTCGACTCCACCGCAGGACACGAGCTGTTATCATTCATGGATGCATACTCAGGGTACAACCAAATCCCGATGCATATACCAGACCAAGAACACACCAGCTTCGTTACAAATGTCGGACTATATTGCTATGTAGTGATGCCCTTCGGATTGAAGAACGCAGGAGCGACTTACCAGCGTTTAGTGAATCGAATGTTCAAGGACCAATTGGGTAGAACGATGGAAGTCTATGTGGATGACATGCTCGTGAAGTCGCGACGGTCAAACGACCACATTCGAGACTTGGCTGAAATGTTCGACATACTCAGGTTTTATGGGATGAAGATCAACCCCTTGAAATGTTCCTTCGGCGTTGCATCGGGGAAGTTTTTGGGATTCATTGTCAATGCTAGAGGAATTGAAGCTAACCCAGAAAAGATCCAAGCTA
This sequence comes from Allium fistulosum, assembly GCA_030737815.1. NCBI lineage: Eukaryota > Viridiplantae > Streptophyta > Magnoliopsida > Asparagales > Amaryllidaceae > Allium > Allium fistulosum. The sequence continues at coordinate 1,139,807,561 of CM060904.1, forward strand.
TTCGAGATGTGCAGGTGCCCAGGACTATAAAGCAGGTACAGAGCTTGAACAGAAAAGTAGCTGCGTTAAGTCGATTCATATCCAGGGCAACTGACAAGTGCATCCCGTTCTTTGATATAATAAAGAAAGGAAAGAGGAATTTCGAATGGACGCCTAGTTGTGAGGAAGCATTCCGGGGTCTGGTGAGGCATCTGGAGAGTCCACCAATGCTGTCAAAACCAGTAAACCACGAGATGCTGTACGTATACTTGGCTGTATCCCCGCATGCGATAAGCACGGCTTTAGTTCGTGAGGAGGATCGAGTCCAGAGGCCGGTGTATTATGTTAGCAAGCGTTTAACGGGGGCAGAGAGAAATTACCCTAACATCGAGAAACTGGCTTATTGCTTTGTGATTGCGTCACGAAAGCTGCGTCCATACTTCCAAGCATACTCAATCGGTGTTTATACCGATCAACCCCTGCGACAGGTACTCCAACGACCAAAAACTTCTGGAAGGTTGCTAAAATGGAACATCGAGTTAAGCCAATTCGATATCGCCTACCTGCCACGAAGAGCCGTACAAGGGCAAGCATTAGCAGACTTTATCGCTGAGTTTACCATGCCCATCGAACCGGGTAGTCACGACGTCATCCCCCCCGTTCAATGGAAATTATACACTGATGGGGCATCAAACGACCGTTGCTCCGGCGCGGGCGTAGTTCTTATAACTCCGAAAAACCGATCAATCTGTTATGCTTCGAAGCTTGATTTCCCAGCCACAAATAATGAGGCAGAATATGAAGCACTCATCGCTGGTTTAAAACTCATCGGGGAACTCGGGATCAGATCAGTTGAAATCTTTTGTGACTCACAGTTGGTGGTTTACCAAGTGCGGGGAGACTACCAAGCAAAGGGACGAAAGCTTGCTCCGTACCTTGTTCAGGTCCAAGAACTACTATCGAATCTTGAGCACTACGACATTTCACATATCCCGCGCGAACAGAACAAAGAAGCCGACTTATTGGCTAAGTTTGCAAGTACCGGCGATGCACAGCAAATGGGATTGTATCCCGTTGAAGTCTTGCATGCCCCGAGCATAGACGATATGAAAGTCGATCGCGTGTTCGAAGCGGAAATCAAGAAGGAATTGTGGATAACCCCATTCAAACTGTACCTGACGACCGAGGCATTACCAGAAAAAAGAAGCGAAAGACGGCAGGTCCTTCGAAAGGTCGCACGATACATAATGCAGGATGGGTCAATGTATCGAAAAGGATTCTCAGTCCCATTATTACGATGCATCGCTCATGATGAGACAAAGCGGGTCTTAAGAGAGGTTCACAAAGGGGAATGTGGCGACCATACTGGGGGGCAAACGCTAGCAAAGAAGATCCTCCGCTATGGATATTACTGGCCAACCGTAAACCGGGACGCCGCAGACTATGCAAGAAAGTGTGACAAGTGTCAAGATATGCGAAAATCCCAAGGACTCCATCAACGGAACTCACACAAATGGTTAGTCCCTGGCCATTTGCAATCTGGGGAATCGACATAATAGGCTCTTTGCCTATATCCCGAGGTGGTGCGAAATACGCGATAGTTGTAGTTGACTATTTCACAAAATGGGCTGAGGCAGAACCTTTGGCCACAATCACCTCTAAGAAGGTCATTAACTTCGTTGTACGAAACATTATATGCCGCTTTGGCCTTCCTCGCTCTGAAGCCGTTATACCCGTGGAGCTTGAAGTTCCATCGCACCGGGTGACATACTATGATCCCAAGACGAACCAGAATCTCTTGTTGGAATCGCTGGACTGCATCGACGAAAAGCGTGAAGAAGCTCTGAAGCCGTTACTACGACAGCAGAGTCCGCCCAAGGATCTTTGATGTAGGTGATCTCGTTCTGAAACGAGTCTTCCCGGTACCATCACGTATGAATCCCAGCTGGGAAGGTCCTTACGCCATTGAACGGAAGCTTGGAGAGGGAACATTCAAGCTAGCGACCGTTGATGGCACGACGCTCCCCCGAGCATGGAACAGTGAACATCTACGACACTATTACATTTAGCATGTTTTCTTTCTTGTTTTAGGCACTGTTATTTCCTATGTGTTTTCATTCAGTTTTAGCTTAGTTTCATTTTAACTATGTAATCAGGCAGTCCAGCTGTTTTTCATTAATAAAGGCTTGAAGCCGTATTTTCTACAAATCACTAATGTTTTTACATCTCATGATCGGATGGCGAATTACATTATCATATACGATATACAAACCTCTGAATCTCCTGAACGCGGATCGGAGTACTCTAAGTCCCCGGAGCGCGGACTAGAGTATAAACGACTTCAAACCTCCGAATCCCTAGAGCGCGGATCGGAGTACTCTAAGTCCCCGGAGTGCGGACTAGAGTATAAACGTCCTCAAACCTCCGAATCCCCAGAGCGCGGATCGGAGTACTCTAAGTCCCCGGAGCGCGGACTAGAGTATAAACGACTTCAAACCTCCGAATCCCCAGAGCGCGGATCGGAGTACTCTAAGTCCCCGTAGTGCGGACTAGAGTATAAACGTCCTCGATCCTCTGAATCCCCAGAGCGCGGATCGGAGTACTCTAAGTCCCCGGAGCGCGGACTAGAGTATAAATGACTTCAAACCTCCGAATCCCAGAGCGCGGATCGGAGTACTCTAAGTCCCCTGAGCGCGGACTAGAGTATAAACGACTTCAAACCTCCGAATCCCCAAAGTGCGGATCGGAGTACTCTAAGTCCCCGGAGCGCGGGCTAGAGTATAAACGACTTCAAACCTCCGAATCCCCAGAGCGCGGATCGGAGTACTCTAAGTCCCCGAAGCGCGGACTAAAGTATAAGCGAATACAAACCTCCGAATCCCCTGAACGCGGATCGGAGTACTCTAAGTCCCCGGAGCGTGGACTAGAGTATAAACGACTTCAAACCTCCGAATCCCCAGAGCGCGGATCGGAGTACTCTAAGTCCCCGGAGCGCGGACTAGAGTATAAACGACCTCAAACCTCCGAATCCCCAGAGCGCGGATCGGAGTACTCTAAGTCCCCGTAGCGCGGACTAGAGTATAAACGACTTCAAATCTCCAGATCCCCAGAGCGCGGAGCAGAATACTCTAAATCCCCGGAGCGCGGACTAGAGTATAAACGATTCCAAAACTCCGAATCCCCAGAGCGCGGATCGGAGTACTCTAAGTCCCCAAAGCGCGGACTAAAGTATAAGCGAATACAAACCTCCGAATCCCCTGAACGCGGATCAACTTACTCTAAATCGCTGGAGAGGAGATTTAGAAAAAAGTCCAAGTACTCGAGAGATGTGGAACGAGAAATAAGCCACGTCTGGAGATGTTTGAACGACACGAAAATGGACTGCGAGATAATGCAACTCGTAACAAGTGGAGTTATGACTACAGTTAGTCAGCAAACCAGAGAAAAGCAAGAGAATCATTCAAACAAAAGAGAAACTAAACTTCATTCAGTAGTTCAAAATGGGGTTACACAATCACTCCTACAAAATTCAGAATCCAGAACCTATCTATACAAACTGCAAGCCACAAAAAATAAAAGCAATGACAAGACTTAAGCAAGAAGCTCGTCGAACGGGTGTATCGATTACTTCTTCGTTTTCTTCTTATTTTCTTCCTTTATTTTTTCCGACGACTCCTCTCCCTCACGCTTTTTCTTGGATTTCTTGCTTGCCAAAGAAGCGGTGTCGGGAGTAGGGGACGGAACATCCAGTGGTTTAGACCTGCCCGGGAGAATGATTTTCAAAGGTCTGTTCCGAGGGTCGGTGAGTTCCAGTATTTCGGTTTCAACTTTGACCTCGACCTTTTTCTTCTCCTCTGCGGCGTAGCGGTCCTTCATGCTCACCTTTGAGGAATGCTCAGAGGCGCCAGTGATTTCGACTTCGTCACTCCCTTCGGCAGGAGATGAAGTGTCAAGCTTATCATCATCTAGCGCCCCAATCACTTGAGCATCGGGACCAGGAATTACTCCCGCATGAACATCGTCGCTTGTTTTCTCTGCCTCTCCCTTGGCGTCATCGCTCCTCGGAGTTGGCTCGGCATCAGAGTGGCCTGCATGAAAACATAAAGAATGAACGTTAGAACGAATAAATGCTGGAAGATAACAAGATCTCTTGACTTCTAGAAAAGAAGAGTTTCCTACCGGGTTTTGGTTGGCTATCTGTGGCGCGTGGGGTTTCACCCTCCAGGATAGGGGATAGCACATGAGCACCAAGCCCGGGATCTTCAGGGTCATAACCGGCATGTTGCTCAAACGGATCAAGTGTCGGCCGACCGGCCGGTTGAGCAGTGGGAGGAACGACAATATGGGGAGCGGTAGTCTTGGCCCCGGACGGGCCAGCCTCATCACTTTTCTCTTCTTGAAGGGGAAAGCCTTTGCCATAAAGCGCCAAAGCTGCGGATAGATCCGCTGGCTCATTCCCCCTAAGAAACTCCTTCGCCAAGGCATCCTCATCGACCTCTTTGGAGCCCAACTCGATTTTCCTGATCTTTATCAAAGTTTCCCAGGCCTCAGCTAGGGATTCGAGGTAGCCGTTGCCCAAGAATGTTAAGTCGCGATGCATAAGGACGCGGGCTCCATATTCAGCAATCAGCGGGTCAAACATGCATTTGACCTCTTCCCTGCCGGCTTGGGCGGCCGCCTCGAGGCAAGAGTCAATCTCCTCCGCGGCTTTTCTTTTGCCCTCCTCACGGGCCTCATCCTTCATTTTCTCAACCCCAGCAAGTTCGTCATCGAGCTTTGTTTTCAGGAGACGAGTAGCAACGATTTCATCACAGTATCGTTGTGATTCTTCTTGAGCGGCTATCTTGTCCTCCTTCTCCTAGGAGAGTGATTCTTTCAGCTCTCTGACTTGCACGACGAGCGCGTCCCTCTCTTTTTGGACAGAGTCTTTTTCTAGGGCAAGGGCACCGCTGCGCTGGACTGCTTCATCAAGCTCCTTCTTGTCAGCCATCTCTAAGCGAGTAACTGCCTCAGCGGTATCTTTTGCGCTTTGCTCAGCGGCTTCCAGCTTCAACTTGTACGAAGCGAGCTCTACGTCTTGGTGCTCAATGATGTTTTTGTCGCAGCCAGCCTCCAGTTTCAGGCGATCAATCTCATGTTGACGCTCAACGGACACCTCCGAGATTTTCTCCACCAAGTGCACAAACGCGTCATGTTGAACATAGACGTCGTTATTACAGGCAATGGCACTCTGCTTCACGTGCCCGGGAATATGGTGAATAACCGGGAGGAACTTCAAACCGTCAAAGCAAATTTTCGGAAACTTGGCCCTAAGATCGACCATCTTTTCCGCGACAGTTGGATCAACCGCGGGAGTAAGGGGAGGAGGCTTTGGAAGTTCTGCCCTTTTTCGTTGTTCCCGAACTTGCCTCGTACTCGACGAATCGGAGTGTTGTTCTCGAGGAGCATCAGATTGGTAACCCTGCTGTGAAAATTTCTCTTTATCCGGCACAGTTGGAGGAAGAGGATCACGAGATTGCGAAGATTGAGAATATGCCTTCTTGCGGTGAGACGACTCGCGGGGGCGATTGTCTCTATCTTCATAATCGTTTCTGTCCCTGCGTCTGCCTGAACCAGAGTCCCGTCCAGAGTGATGAAATATGGAAGAGCCATGAAGGCGATCGAGTCCGTGAGAACGCCCCATATCACCTGCAAAGAATGGAGATAACAACGAGTTAATAAAAATCTGTGAGATAAGAAAAAACTTGAAGTGTATGATGGAATGCGTATGTGCATGTGTGTCCTAGTGTTCCCCCCGACGGACCAATTCTTTTATCTTTGCTAATTGGAGTATTGACTCCTTGGGTCGGGAGTTGAACTCCCGCGTTGCCTTTAGCGGGCGAAGAAAACTTGAGGGCTTCAAGATCGTCAAACCCGTAATTAAGTATATCGTCGGGAATAGACAGGTTCGACAGGCCCCTCAGGGAACTTTCCAGGTGCTGCGAGGAAGCCTCTTTCTCAGGAGGGATAGGCATGACTTTTGAAGTGCCGCCAAATTTCTCCTTATGAACTTTATATTTTAACTTCTTCTTTCCCTTCGAAGGGGAGGATGACGTCTCAATGTCTTGAACTTCGACTGCCGGATTCCAAGCAGGACCCACATTCTCGCCTTGAGTCTCAGGAGCTTCGTCTTCTTCGCGCTCACCTTCTTCGTGCGTATCAGGATTGCGGCGCGACGACGATCCGGCTTATTTTTTCCCTTTACTGGACGGAGGTTTGGGAATGGTCACACCTTCTGGAAGGCTGATCCGACGACCAGGGGCTACCAAGCCAAACCCCGACAGTGATTCGTTTGAAACGATGGTTCGGATGTCTCGTTCTTCAGCAGGAAGAGCTCTAATGGCTTCAACAGCCTCAGAATATCCTCGGCCTTCCGGACGCGGATTGATACCTGAAAAGATGAAACAAAGAGTTAGGAAAAACATGACTCCGGTTAAACGTTAATAGTGATTCAGCAAAGAGACTTACAGCCTTCAACCCATCTCCTCGCAAAACCAGGAGGACAGCGCACATAAAACCATTCCTGTTTGTACAGGGCGAATTTACTACATGCCCCTGTCAAGATTTGGCATTTGTGGTACGGCTCGAGGAACATAAAGGAAGGATTGTCTTTCCGTCTCTTGATCATATAAATGTATCTGATATCGCCAGTAGTTGGAGGTCTGGAGAAGACGGCCATGAAAAGTAAGTAGGTCCCGTATAGAAACGCATGGCCGTTCGGGTGCAGCTGCGACGGAGCTATGTCGATATACTGCAATACATCCTGGAGAAATAAATTGAACGGAGGCACGCTGCCCATCCAACACATGAACTTGTTACAGGCGGTATACCCGACTGGGGGCAGATGAGGGCGATCGTGTCGCAAAGGGACTAACACGTCGGCGAAAGGGATCCCATGAATGGAGCATATCCGTCGGAGAGCGGCTTCGTTAATCTTCGAAGCTTGTGAATCGATCGGATTGTCTAGAAGAATTGCTGCCTCCAGGGCATCAGGTGCTAAATTATGAGCAGGAGAAGTCGATGGATTAGGAGTATCAGCAGCTTCAGGCCTTGATGACGGCCCAGGCCTATCGGATATAGTGGCGGAGCTAGACTTTCTTGACATCCTCAATAAATAACGAACCTGGCTAAGTGCCTGAGAAAACTATACTTGAAAAACGTCGAGCGTTAGAATTAACAACACGGATTTTTCCCCCCACGTGGTGTGTGAACTAGTGCAAGCAATCGTGTACAAGCAATAAGAATCTAAAGATTTCAAAGATATAAAAGTGAGCTTCGAATCGTCGCCTTCGAAGACCGTCATCGCTGACCGTCTCAAAAAGCCCGCCTTGAGGTGATTACAGTGTCTACTAAAACTAGGGAGTTAATGATCCGAGTCAGTTTCACATGATGGTGTGCTTAGATCTTTGCCCTTGTGTTGATTAGGCAAGACAATTGTTCGTTCGGCATTTACAGTGTTCGGCCTAAGTATGGTTCAACATTTATCATTGGTCGGCATTTATAATTGACCGGCATGTGCATTGCTCGGCCTTGATATTGTCCAGCCTAGGTATAGTATTCGTCATATATGTTTGTTCGGCAGGTCAGTTATTCAAAACGTAGATTGTTCGGTCTAAATTGTGTTCGGCATATGTATCTGTTCGGCATGTCAGTTCGGCATATGTATCTGTTCGGCATGTCAGTTGTTCGGCACATATACTGTTCGGCATTTGGGTATTGTTCAGCCTTAGTTCGTTTGGCTCAATTGTAGTTTGGCATTTTTAGTAAGTGCTCGGCCTGGGATTGTTCGGCCTAGGTAGTGCTCGGCAGCCTTCCATTCCACCGTCCGGCGCATGGCGACGTACGCCGGAGCAACGCTACGCCGAACAACACCTTCACCTCCTCCAGCACCTTCATCATTCTTCCTCGCATCATCGTTCGGCAGTAAAGACGCAATAAAGTCGACCTACCCGAAAGACACACTCGGCCATCTCGTTTGAAATCTACTTGAATTGTACGAGGAAAAATACCTAGTTTTGCAGATTGGAGATTGGGATGGAGTAGTTAAGTTTTAAATCCGGACGACTGAATAAAATTGCAAGTCTTTGAGGAACGGCAGAAGTAAAAAAGTAAAGGGGAGAAGAAGGAAAAGACCTGGTTTTATAGAGAAGGGAAGTGGAAGTCGAAGGGGCTATACCCGGTGGAACCGGTCAAAGCCAGAGTGTTCGGCATCGGAAGGCAGTGTCGTTCGGCATGAGGAGTGTTCGGTTTCGACTGCTTCGTTCGGCATCTGTACCACGCTCGTCATACACCTCCACCACTAATATTCTCAAAAAAGCGTCTCCAAAGAGTGTTAACCCAGATTCGAAGCGAAGTTCGGGGGATATGCAATTCAAAGCGTATCACGATTCAGCCACGTAATACACTTTGGGGGGCAAGTGTTTCCTGGAGATTTGACCAGGCAACTAGTACTCGGCTTCCAGTGGAACTCAGCGTCTTAGAATGTTCGGCATCTAGGAGTACTCGGAGAAGTACTCGGCATCCATAGTGTTCGGCATCCATAGTGATCGGCATCAGATAGTACTCAGCGTACGGCAGTACTCGGCATACAAGACTACTCGGCGCCAACTGGCACTCGGCATCAACTAATGCTCGGTGTCAGCTAAGCGCTCGGCCTCAATAGAACTCGGTAACAGGAGTGCTCGGCCTCAATAGAACTCGGCAACAGGTGCACTCGGCCATAGGAGTGTTCGGCATAAAGTAGAGCTCGGTAGCAGGAGTACTCGGCACCCAACAGGAGTACTCGGCAACGGGGGTACTCGGCATCCGGGAGACGTTCGGTGTAGATAACTTGACACTATCGTTCGGTCAGGGAGCATTGTTCGGCCAAGAGCTTCGGACAGAGACACGTTCGGCTTCAACTGCAACCATCCTGCACTTCCCACACATCAAAGGTACCATTCGGCATGGAAGGGACCGTTCGGCATGGAAAAGTTGTTCGGCATTATGGCGTTCGGCATGCTTGGTTCGGCAAGCAGCAACCACTATACTCGGGCCAGAGTGTTCGGCCACCAAGCCCACTTAGGAAGTCCAACCCATATTTGCCTATAAATAGAGGGGCAGGGTCATAATGAAGAGGGATCCTTTTTTGGAAGAGAACACTGGGGAGACTCTGCCATTTTTTAGACTCATCTTCTCTACTTAACAACTTCATTCAAGCATTTGATTCACGAATTGTATTTGTAATCATCTATTAAGAAGATCAATAAAGTTAACCTCAAAGTGGACGTAGGCAATTACGCTGAACCACTATAAATTTGGTGTTCTAACTTTCTGCATTTAAATTAGCATTCTCATCTCTGTTTAATACGATTTCATCACTTATATCTCTACACAATCTTTCTCTAAGAGGTTAGTGACCAATTTTGGTGCTAACAGCCATCGAGGTGTATCAGTTAATTGCTTAGTTTTTGGTTTGGATCCTCATTGTCTGTGGTCGCGAAGCAATCTTAAACTTTTTATCAATCGAACCTTTTCACTTCATTCCTTCCATTGTTTTTACTGCTTTTTTAGTTACTTGGTTGGTTGTCCATTAACCGTTTATTCTAGTTGGAATTCTAATTATCTACACCGGCAATGCTATTTATACCTCGGAGATAACATGATGCTTTAGTTTGGAAGAGAAACTCCTTGTGATGACTCCAGGATGGGGGTGAAGCTGAGTTTTGCCTTAGACGAGTGTACGCTGTTCCAGAGCAAAGCCTTGCCTTCCGTCTACAACTGTCTCTTTTCGAGGACTTGGCAAAGTTTCTATCTTCGTTTTGGATTCTAGCTTGAAAATTTATTTCAAAATTGGATACAGTGGATGATTCCATCATATTTCTTTTCTTATTTCCGCACTTTTAGTAATCCTGAAAAGAGAAGCTTTCCATGTCACTTCGGACATCGGTTCCATTATCGATTTTTCATCGATAATTGGTAAGTTACAAGAAAGATAATCTTAAAGTACAACATGAGTCAACTATGTACACATGATAGTCCATTCTTGGTGCTCGGGTCATCGGACTAACTATGCATAAATAACGTTCTACATTCGCCCCAGTCAATTCTCAAAATCCGACCGGTCGACATACATTGACTTCCCTTGGATCGCAGGAGCTAACCATATGGGGATATTATTTAAAATAAAGCGTACCTGACAATTTTGAATGCCAAGTTTTGTTGTTGAAGATGACTTTTTGGTCATCCAATCCTTAGTTCAACGGAGGATCTTTCACTCCTCCAGAAGCTGGATCCTTCGCAGTCGAACTTAGCTTTTTATTCCTGTTAAGTTTGGACGATTGATTACAGCTGAATTAGAAGGCATAGCCGCTCTTGTAGAGTTGTAGTTGAAGTTTGATCTGGCACAACTTCAGCCTTCAGATGCTGGTGCATGAGATATTCGATTGCGAACATCCTTCCTTTGTGCTTTCTAGGATTCAACCTTCACACCGGTTTTTTCCTTCGGGGACTGTTGGTTAATTGCTCGGTTTCGAGAGTTGCTTTTTCTTGCTGATTATTTGCTACTACACCTTCTGTTCTCCTATGCGGCATACTTGTTTGTCCCAACTTTGAACCTGTAAGTAATACTCTCGTAGTCATTTTGGCATATTCTATTTCATAGCTTTGTCTAGAACTATGAGGTGGCTTGGTCCAACCAGTTCCATGACTGTTCCAGATTATGCTCAGTCGAGTTCATTTGACAAAGCGTTGGTGTATATTCCCCGATCCATAGGGCTGATTATTCTGAGTACTAAGTCTATATTTTTTCGAGAGACTAGGTCTCCTGGGTGATACGTTCGATTACCTCAGTTTGATTGACATGATAATTCCTATCTACAAGAACTAGGGACTTTGTAGCTTGATTCCAAGCTCTTAGTTTTTTACGATGTCAGTATGTATTAAAAAGATGCGTAGCTTCTTTTGCTAAAATAAAATTTTCTGAGTCCAGTGTTGAGATCTGAATCATGTGTTGGTTTTTATCTCTGGAAACACATGCATGGACGACTCAACCTTGTGGATTTTTCCTAGATGTTGTGAATTTTCAAAGAACGTGAGATTCCAGAAGATAGGGCTAAAGATTCGATCAAGCTCTTGCTTTTTTTTCTGAAAGCCAATGTATTGATAGTCTTATTCTATTGGTTTTTTACTTAGCATCTCCAATCTTCGGGTGATGACATATTCTCGCAGGTTGGGACCAAACGGTCTAGTTAGACTGTAAATAGGTCACCAATCCTTCTCGTCATCGTAAGACTTTGAGTGACGGTTAATTTTTAAAAATTTAATACACTCATTTCCCTTGGTGGCAATTTGCTACCAGAAATGTCTATTTGGTAGAACGGAACTATTATCTAACAACTCTGCGGTTTGGACTGAGGATTTGTGCGCCTATCTCGGTTTGCAGGACCAGCTATTTCGAACGCTCGTATTTAGATGCTTGTGAGAGATGGAAAGGTGTGGGGCGAATTGATCAATTGCCTGTAATTTGGCTTTCAATCCCATTCTGGAATTGAGGAAGTTTGGGGATTTTATTTCAGACCTTCTGTGATTGTCCCTATTTATCCTTGGTCATGCATGCTTTGCTTAGTTGCTGATGTCATCACAGAAGTTCTATTCATATGCCAATTTCTGTCTTCGAGAATTTGTAACCTAGCTTCTTGCTTTCAAGCAACAATTCCTCGAGGATCCCTAACTCTTGGTTGCATCTAAAATCTTTTCAGGTTGAATACTATAAATTTGGTTGTACACTAGCCTTCATCCTTAGAAATTTGCACACGAGCAATTCAACGCTAGGATTTCCTTTTGACGCTACTTTATTCCCTGGTAGCGGCCGATTCCTATGATGTAAGGTTGAACCATCCGATTGTATTATCAAAGGTTATGTCTTCTTCTTGTTGTCTATCTTCGGGCAACAATCGTTTTCTGAAGACAACAATAGTTGGGGATCGACTTCTATCTCCCGAAGCTAGTACATTGATGGTTCGCTACGTTAAGTGTTTCTCGTTGACTTTGTAGATTAAAGTTTTCATGGTGTTGCCGGAGTAACACCAGTACTTAGTGAATAACAAATTTCCTGGCATTGCCTGGGAAATGTCGGTACTTAGGGAGCAGAAAGTTTTCCGGTATTGCCTGGGCAACACCGGTACTTAGGAAATGAGGGAAGGCCTCGACGTTGCCGGGGCAACACTGGTACTTAAGAGGTTGGAATCAATTTTCCCATCAATCTCATGGTGCTTTTAATCCAGTTGGGTACTAGTTTCGGTCTTCGGAAGCTAACGCTTCAATGATTGGATTATAGAAGTCTTTTCTTAGTGCTGCCTGTATTCGGGGAGCGTTAAAGTCAGGTTGCTTTGGATTGAATCCTTCATCTGATCCTATAAAGTTAAGTAGACTCATTTTAATCCAATGTGGCTGCGTTCTCAATGTTGCATAACTCCAGAATATGGCACGTTCTGGTAGGCTGGGAGTCCTAGGCATTTCCATTCTTTTACTTTGTTTATAACCATCAAGTGCTCCCTTTGGCGATATAGGTTCATTTCTTAACCAATTCCATGGTTGTTCCGACTTCCAATCGTGGAACTCGTTATTCCCAAATGCTAAATTCCGATCACTTATAGAAGATTAGATGTTGTAGGGCAAGTCGTTACATTTCTCCCCAGTACACTTGCACTCTTCCCGTCGTAATCATGGATCGAAAGAGCTCGGTAATGTTTGTCTTGAGTCTATGACAATTAACTTTGTTTGTTCCACGCAATATGTGCTCAACTAGGGCGTTGACATTATTGCATATATCCGCCTAATTCATTGGTTCCAATTTTCGAGAATTAATGGTTTAGCTTCTCGATTCTAAATGTTCTCTCTTGGCGTTGTTTGTCTTCGGACAACGTCTGGTTTTCTGCAAGCAGGAGTCGAGGTATCTGATTAGTCCCCTCGTGGTTTATTATACCAATCGAGGCTAAAGTCCAGGCCGCGATGAATGATGATTGGGAGTTATCCTTCTTGACATTGCTTGTCCCGTTCACTCTGCACATTGCCCATCTTTGGGCTATACTAGATTCTTGTAAGTTGGGATTTGAGAACTTAATCGAGCACATGTATCTATTTTGGAATCCGGTACATCAACAACTTGATTCTGGAAACGTCTTCTGTCATCATCTATCTCTATTCGACGGTAAGTTCCTCATTTTATCGCCTATTTTTGGGCAATGATGAATTTTAAGAAGTTCGATTTTCTTATTGATATGACGGCCTGGAGTTCTTGATGTTGCGAGGCAATATCAATGTCTAGCGGGTTGGGATTGTTTCCCTTTTAATTCCATAGTCGTTCAGCGTACTATACTGCTTAGCTCTATTGCGATTTCCGAAATTCTTTGTTCGGCCTAACATAATCATGGAGTGATTTTTATCACGACCAAGTATTTGTATGATATGTGCCCCTAGTCCACGGGGTTGATTTCTCCGAACACTTAATGCAAGACTTGATGTTCTAGTTGGCTCTCTATATGCCCCAAGTCAAAGTTGAGTCACAACTCCTACCTTTGGGAACTCGTCACTTGAATGACTTGACTTTACATATTTTTGTATATTAACTTTGCTCAAAGATCGGAATTCTTTGCCGACCTCTTGGCTTGGGAGCTTTGCAACACTGCTGGAGTAATGTCGGTTCTTCTAGTTAGCGAGAATTGATCCCTTTAAATAAGTTAGATTGTGGTTACTTGAATGTGGTTCCACTAATCCAAGAAGCGACATACGACTTATGGGATGCACGCAAAAGCTTCAAGCCTTCCTAGTGCTGCCATAGCGACACGAGTTCTTAGAAGGAATAAGATCGATATGAGCCTCGATCCGAAACAGTTGATACCTACTCGATGTCGCCAGCCTTCGGGCAGCGTGAGGAGCTCGCACTTCGAGAAATGGTTCCCCGGCTTAAGAAGCAATGCACGACTTGTGGGCACGCACAGAATAGTTTTGACGCTTGCTTGAAAGTAAGCCCACTGGCCCAAGAAGTGATGCGCGGCTTATCAGATGCTTTCTTGGAAGCGGTTTCACTGATTCAAGAAGCGATGCACGGCTTATGAGATGTGCGGCCTAGGAAGTGCATGGCTTCCGAGATGCACGACCTTGGAAGTGGGCGGCTTATTAGATGCGCAGCTTAGGAAGTGCGCGGCTTATGATGCGTGGTCTAGAAAGTGTGCGGCTTATGAGATGTGCGGCTTATGAGATGTGCAATCTAGGTAGTGCGCGGTTTATGATATGCGCAACATAGGAAGTGCACGGTTTATGAGATGCGCGGCTGAGGAAGTGCATGGCTTATGAGATGCGCGGCTTTTAAATTTGGGCCTCCCCGATGCCACCGGGCCGACATCATTTTTTGGGAGGTGTGGATCGAATTTTCCCATCGATCTGGCAGTTTGACTTCACCGGAACGCGGGTTTGTCGGTTCTAAGAGATAAGTGGTTTTTGAATTAGGTAACCAAGGCTTGGATGATCCTTCTGTGTTTCAGACAATTTGCATGACAAAACAGAATGGGTTGCCATGGTGAAGAGATCTATAGCTGATTATGTTAAAATGGATATGAAGAAGAGCCTATGGAAGTTCAGGGCAAGACTCTTAGCATTTGGTTTAAACTGCCTTCAAAGATTGGGTCTTCAACTAGTACATGGTCTAAGAGGAAGAGGAACATGTCACTAAGGGTGGTAAAGGAAGAGTTAGGAAGGAGTAAGCGAATATTATGTCTCTATTTCGTTTGTTGCGCTAGCCAGGTCATTAGGTCCGTAGTTGTCAGAATGCCAGAATTTTCAATCGAGTGTAACAGAACTGCAATATTATTAGCCTCGGCCATTCTTGTGGCTATTCAAGTGTGTAGTGCCCTCCATGCCACAGGGCTATTCGCACGCTTGAACTGTATCCGAGGATTCTTCATAACTTATCTGGATTCCCTCGGTCTAGCGACTGCAGTTATGTCTTTTAAACGATTAAAACATGGGAAAGCATCTATCTTTGAAGACTTATACATTTGGGATCTGAGATACTTGGTTCTCCAGGATGTCGAATCTCAGCTTGATTCAAGTCGGCCTTTGATTAATCACAAGGTCAGTTCATTTTTGGCTTAGTTTCTTTTAGTGACTTCGAGCTCTGTAATTCATCACTGTTTGCTTCATCAGTCTCTGGAAGTGGCTCCGTTAATGTTGTAGAGTGATTGATGTGATTGTCGATTCATGGCCCCAGAGCATGACTTCGGGGGGTTATGGATCAAATACGTTGATCTTCCAATCCGCCTTCACGACATTTATTTCATGAAGGACATTTGGATCAATGACTGCTGATCTATCGGTTCACCTTCACGATGCTTTAGTTCATGAAGGACCTTTACGACACTTTAGTTCATGAAAGACCATTGGATCAGATGACCACTTATCTACCGGTTTGCCTTTACGACGCTTTAGTTCGTGAAGGGCCTTCACGACGCTTTAGTTTGTGAAGGACCTTCACAACACTTTAGTTCATTAAGTGTGTCTTGGATCAGATAACTACCGATCTACCAGTTCACCTTCACGACACTTTAGTTCATGAAGGGCCTTCATGATGCTTTAGTTCGTGAAGGGTTATTTGGATCAGATGACCGCTGATCTACCGGTTTACCTTCATGACACTTTAGTTCATGAAGGACCTTCACGATGCTTTAGTTCATGAAGGACCTTCGCGACGCTTTAGTTCGTGAAGGGTATTTTGGATCAAATGACTGTTGATCTACTGGTTCGCCTTCACGATGCTTTAGTTCATGAATGACCTTTGGATCAGATGATTTCCGATCTACCGATTTGGCTTCACGCTGCTTTAGTTCATGAAGGACCTTCACGACTTTAGTTCGTGAAGGGTTTTTTCGATCAGATGACTGCTAATCTATCGGTTCACCTTCATGACACTTTAGTTCATGAAGGACCTTCGCGATGCTTTAGTTCATGAAGAGTTTTTGTGGTTAGATGTCCACCAACCAGGCGGCCATGGAATGATGATTCATCGAATCCAAGAAGAAATTTGGTCGGATGTTCGATGACCAGACGGCCTTGAAGTGATGATCATCGACTCCAAGAAGAGTTTTGGGATTCGGCTTGTGGGAACATAGTTTTATCGACACCATGAGACAAGGAGGTTGGATCTATTCAATCGACGGTCCTTCCGACAGGCCTTTTTGATGCTACTAGAGAAATGTCGGTTCTCAAAAGGAGGGATCGATATGACCCATCGACCAGGCGGTTAGTAAGTCTGTACTTCTCATTCATGGTTCGTAGGCATAGAAGCGTTACCTTTGTCGGGTTGTCTACAATGCACCCGGTGTCCTGGTAAGGCTCACTTGGAAAACAAAATTAGATAAGGATGGATGAGAGGGCATCGCTTTAGGTTACTACGCCATTCCCTAGTAGTTACCTAGCCAGAGTGTTATTTGATTACCCTCCTTTCATCAGTTGGCCCAGGTGCTTCTCCGTTGGGTCATAGTGGTCTTGCTAGAGCAGAAGGTCCCGTAGCTCCCTCATTGTCTAGTGGTTCTTTAGGTCTTTATGGCAAGCTAGATACATCACGTCCTTTGGTCATGCAGTATGGAGTCTACACCATTCTATATATTCCCTTTCTAGTTCGTCAAAGGTTGAGATGGATGTTGGTGGGAGCCTAGTACACCATGCAAAAGCAACACCGTCCATTAAGATTGGGAAACATTTGCAGCATACAACATCCATTGTCCCAGCTCCATTCTTATGCCAACTATACTAATGCAAGTGTTATTTTAGGGCCTGTCATCCTATTGCATGATGGCATAGTACGCACAATGAAGTTCTTGGGATAGTCGTCCCTTCTCAATAAACGAAGTTCGGCTCGATGCAGAACCCCGATCGTTGTCAGCCCCGTAAGTTTTCAAGTTCCATTCATTTGTAATGCTTATTAATGATGTATGAACGATTGTCCAATGTTTGAATGGTCGAAAATACCAATTCGTGATGATTGCCAAATTTTCTTAAACTGGGCAAGATCAGTATAAGGGACAAGGAAGGCCCCATAACGCTACATTTCAAATTTCAAGTGGTTTGGAGTTCATACGCTCGAGTTATGGGCAGATCGGTGTTGACGGGTCGACGAAAATTTGCTTGGAGTCCGACCCAAGTAAATTTGCTATTTGCTTGGAGTCAGCATCTTATTCGCTTGGAATCTTGGAATTTGAAGTGCTAGGCTAGCGATGAATGGTGCTTGGAGTTTTATTGGTTTTTTCTTAGGGAAAATATTTGTTTTTACCCGAGTCTACTTTGGACCAAAGTTTTATAGGACAGCTTCAAATCAAATGTGTGATTACCCGAGTCTGAATTAGGACCAGAATTTCCAGAATCTATTTCGAGTCAAGTGGGTGATTACCCGAGTCCGACTTAGGGCCAGAATTTCTAGAATCTATTTCGAGTCAAATGGGAGATTACTTCGGGCCTGACTTTGGATCGACCCTGAAGAAAAAATTTTAGCGATCGTTTCAATGATTGTTGATGACTTTTTATGATTACCACTTGCCTGCTCCTCCATGGGACGGCCGTCAACAGTCATGCCATGTGTTTGCCTTTGCAAATGGTCTTGGTCAGCTGGCTAAAGCCGAGGCTCTCCATTCTTCGGGAGGGTCATTCCTACGGGGTTACATTGGCTTGCAGATGGCCGTGCTGGAGCAATATGAACTTCTTTTCATTGCTTTGAACCTTAGCATGTGCCTCTGGCCTATCTTCTTTAAGCGGATCATTATCCTTAGAATCGGAATCGGCCATTACCACATCCTCTTGTGGAGTACTACCTCCTAAGTTTGGATTTGCAGCAAGAGCAAGTTCCATCAATTCCCCGGTTGTTGTGCCTGATCAAATGTTTTTCTAGGCGCCATAAGTTTGGCCAAATCTCTAGATCTAACTTCTGAATCAGCAGTATTCTAGGTAGAGGGCTAGATCTACGCCTGAGTTCAATTCTTAGTGAAAGCACCAAAATGTTTACCCAAAAAATGGATCAACACCCCGGATTGAGTGTGAAAGCACCAGACCTGTTTCTCGGAGCAAATAATATAGAAAATAAATGTAAAAGGAGAAAAAATAGTAAAGAAATAAGAGTATTTTTATAGTGGTTCGGCTGTTAATGAAGCCTACGTTCACTTTATAGCTTTTATTAGCTGACTGTTATTACAAGATTGATTTGGATTTGATTGAATCGCCTAAGTTAGATCTAAATCACAAGTAGGCAACCAGAGGATCTTATTTGCTCCTTTGTGACTATTGTGTGGGAGAAGAAGAGTGAAGAATGGTAATGGCAGAGTTGGAACAGCCAGTCTAGAGATACCTTTCATGTTGTAGATGGGATTGTATTTATAGGGATGGAGAGCACTTGGGCTAGAGCCCCTTTGTCAGAAGCCTGCACTTATCATGTAGAAGGAGCCCAGAAATTATGGAGCCAAGATCAGCTATCTATTTGGATTGGTAACGATCTGACCCAATTGGGTCAGTACCGACCCAAATCCTTAGCCAATTTTCGGCTCTGCTTCACTTGGATGACTTTCTTGCTTTTTTCTGATACTCTCTATGTAATTTTGAAGCTCGTTGACTAGTTTTGATGATGGTTCCCTTATGGATTGGATTGAACCATGTCTTGAATCAGTTGAGCCTTCACTTATTGAAGTAGGATGCTTGGAATGTTACCAAACTTGATAGTTGAACTTAGTAAAGGAATAGGATCATCATGATGCAAGAGGTTTGAAGATCCCAAAATTCACCAATTCGGATCGGTGATGACCCGATTAGATCGGATCGGTGCCAATTTGAATAGATAGCTATTTTACGGTAAAATTTCTTAGAGGCCAAGCTCTTGCTCTTTCAAGCTTTCTAGTCAAGTCTAGAGTTAATCTGGCTTAGTCTGGATGTTCTAACTCCTATTGAATTCTGATAGGTTAAAAATCAAGTTAACTTGATCTAAGTGAGATTCTTAAGTGGAAGAATGATGTGATGGATTATTACAAGACCAAGATTAAAGAGTTAGAGAACTATTTCAATGGAGAATTAGGGACACCAGAAACTTGCGTTTCTCCATTCTTGTATGCGGAGGATGAATATTTTGGTCCCTCTTCCAAGAGTGCAGAAAATTCAGTGGAGCAACTCTAGCGTAAGATCGACATAGTTAGAAAAATAGGTATGAGGTCAATAAATGCATCGGAAAGCAAGAGATATAGTTTGGAGTGTGAGGCTCGATTGGACTCCACCGTGGTTTCCCAGGGCGGGATGAACAGGGCATCGCTTTTATATGAGCTTGATTAAGAGAAAGAGAAGACGAGATTAGCAGAGATTGATCAACAACATGTGGTTGACGTTTTTAAATGTTTTTACCTGGACTCAACTTGTCCTTCATGTATAATCAGGTTGATTATGAATACTGATCTAAAGATTACGGAAACGTTTGGGCCAATGCCAATTATGATCCGCGTGTGGCACACCATAGATCAGCTTATGGTAGAGTCTCTCGTTCTCGATCATTGGTGGTGATTACAGAGCTAGAGAGCTAGCTTTTGTTTTAACTCACCACAGCGTATTCTTCGCATATCGGAATGGTATGGGGTAGTCACTTTTCGCTTGTTTTTGGAACTTGGACTGGATTTGCAATTTAAGTTTATAAACGGGATATTTTCTTTGTAATACAAATTAAGTGGTAATTTTTTGTAAGTTACGCATAAGTGTAAAACAAGTAACATTATGGTGAGATCCATGGCTAAGTATTGAAAGCTCAGTTTTCTGATGTATACCTGACGAGAATTGAGTAGTGCTTGGGTTTGTACCTGAATGTTAGTTCGTTGCACGTAATGTACTCGTATGCCTTCTCCTAGGATCTGGTTTGTGAGTATTACGTGCGTCCATGATTCAATGGGCCACAACTTCCCGATATGTATAGATGTGATCCGATCTATTATTGACTTAGCTGCAAGTTGGGCATGAGTTGGTCCTTGGCCCTTACAGTGGGTGTGTTGAGACCTACTCCTTATTGTGGGAACGAAGTATCCATAGCTGAGTGATGGGATGACCTCCTTCCTATTTTGGCCTATATCCTTTTCTGGGAGGCACAACGCCCCTGACCGTATTCTTGGTCGGATATCCGACCTTCCCTGATTTTGGGCTGAAGTGTCAGTTTGACCTACCCCTGTTCTGGGGAGAAACGTCTGTTGTGACCTACCCCTTGTTTATAGGCGAAATGTCCTTAGCCAAATGTTTGACTGAAATTGTGACCTACCCCTATTCTGAGGCGAAACATCCTTAGCCAAATGCTTGGCTGAAATTATGACCTACCTCTATTTTAAGACGAAACATCTGTTTTGGACCAACCCCCTATTCTGTAGGCGAAATGTCCTCGGCTGCGAGCTTGGTACAACCTACCCCTTATTCTGGGGCGAAATATCATATGGATAAGGAGTCGAGCTCTTCTCCAAAGTGACCGTTCTCATTGCAAAGAGTGATGTTATTGTTCTTAGGCGAAATCATATCTTTGGAACAATGGCGGTAGGCCAGGAAGAGTGAATCGTCATGCTCTAGGCATGGTCATTCCTATTGCGGGAGT
Organism: Allium fistulosum; assembly: GCA_030737815.1. Taxonomy (NCBI): domain Eukaryota; kingdom Viridiplantae; phylum Streptophyta; class Magnoliopsida; order Asparagales; family Amaryllidaceae; genus Allium; species Allium fistulosum. The sequence goes on from CM060904.1 coordinate 1,139,828,205, forward strand.
AATATTCAAATGAGAAATCAGGTCATGATACAACCTACAATGACATGCACATGAATTTTTGTATGGGTTTGGGCAGTCTAATATCCGTACATCTAGTGTGTCAAATTAACTAACAAAAGTGTTTTTATACCGGTTTAAGCAATCTAATATCCCTACAACTAGTCTTTAATATTGTTAATCATAGAAAAATTCATACCATAGCAGGGAAATTCATCATCCTATCAAGAAAAAATTTTGGCTGAGAAGTCGAACTTGCTTTGATGCAACCCAAATATGTGGGGTCGGTATCACTATTCTAAGTGTTGAAATTGCCGTTTCGCCAACTGCTTTGCTGATTCGGTAACTGCTGGTGGTGAACTATGAATATGTTCATATAACTTTTCTTTTTATAAAGAAATAATACAAAGACTTTACATTTATATGTATACCTTTTTTGCACCGAGCTGATATGCAGCTCAGTACACTTTATTCTTGGCTTGGGCCCTTCAGTGCAGTACTGGGCGCTTGTCGAAGGTGAAGGTCCTACAGCTGGATCCTTTATCCTTCGGGTAAGGAGGAGTGGAGGCTCCCATCAACTTCATTGCAACAGCCTTCATTCTTCTCCCCACATTTCTTCATCGGAGCCACGCTCGAACACCAACACATCTCTAACTCTCAATCGGCTGCTATGAGGTAATGGAGGAGAGGTGGAGATGGAAGAGGTGGCGATTAAAGGGGATGGATGGTCTGGATGCATCCAAGGGATTTCGCACCCAGGGTAGTCACTTCCTCTTAGCAGTGTTATCTCAAGGACAAGCGGGGTGATCTAGGTAGCTGGACCTTTACTCCTTGTTTGCTTTCCCATTTTTGGCTAATAAGAGTCTTCATATCTGAAGATACTCTTGTCATTTCTCTGCTGGATGGGATTTGCAGAGCCGCTGTCTTTGAGAATAATTCGAGTCAGTCTAACAAGTGATGGTTGCTGGTCTCACCGCTTTCATTTTGGAGAACGCTATGACTGCTTATCTTCTGCATGACACATGCAACAGACAAGTAGGGGCAGTGAGCCATGGGTGATGGAGAAATTGAAGATGAAATTGAAGGACCAGAGGTTGACTGGAGGTTATAAGGAGATTTAAGGAATGGTCGGACAAAGGGTCGAGGAACCAGGGGATGGAGGAATGTAGGAATGGAGAACGGAGGTTGAGGCCTCCTTCTAGCACCAAAAATGTTGGTGAAATTATTGGTTTGCACCACACTCGACTTGACCGTGAGGCAACCTGGTGGTTGATTATTCTCACCACTAGGAATCAGCAAACCAATACTTAGTTAGATTCGCCTTTACGAGGTGACTGTGGTGCTGAATGCTTACATGGCCAGATAGTCGCACTCCAACTGTATGTTGAAATGTCAAAATGGATTAATGAACAAAAATGATTATAAAAGTGAATTGCAGAGAAGTAAAAGACACGGAGATTTTTTACGTAGTTCGGATTGCTGCAAATCCTATGTCCATAGGATAATCCATTATATTTTACTATTTTTTGTACAAGAGATTTTAATGACCATGAGGCATATAATATGTTTTTTTTTTCTTAGAAAGAAGAAGAAGTTGCCATTCCAAAAACTCAGGATTCAAAAATAACCAAAAAGGATCCCCCAAAAAAGATCCAATGTCTTTCCTTTTATAGCATGAAAAGCGCTTTGTTGATGGTGTAATCTTCTCTCGTATTTTCCATTAACCTTCGCCATGTTATTATGCAACTTATCATTTATCCGTGATGCTCATAGTTTGTGTCTGGATTGGTGACATGTCTTAGGTGGGAAATCCTAATTCTGGTGGGAGAATGGTATGATGCGGATTGCATGAAAAATGGGTGGGAAGCCCAGGTCGGCAAAGGTCGGCCTCTTCTTTCTTGAAATAGCAAGATGCCCTAAAAGGAATGATAAGAGACCTTTTTGGAGCCTTGTCATGTTGTTGATGCATAATAACGGATGCAGTGTGAATATCGCATGGTATCTTGACCATATTGCTCTACTGCTGCTCTTGTTTTTCTTGCATAATTTGCTACCACGTTGGGTCAGAATGAGCTAGTTCTTCCCATTCTATGCTGAGAGCTTATCTGAGACTTGCTTGTTATTTGAATTGTTCTCTTTGCTGTTATCAATGAGAGATAAGGAGATAGTGTGCTTCACATTTGTCCTTTGCCTGCAGGATCGAGACTATGTTATAGCATAGTTTAGGTGATCCTGTATGTAGCCCCTGTAGAGTGCTTTTGGCTTTATATTTAGGTTGCCTCTAGTATATTCTTGAACAGATATGTTCCTATAGACATTTGACCAAATACGAATATAGTTAACTCAGAACCCTATGACTTAATCTTGTGTGATTTGGTTTTGTAATTTAGCTTGGTCTTTGCTTCAAATGTGGTCAATGCGTTCCGCTATGTCTTCTCGGTGTGCACTAAGTCTATTTTCTGTGGTTTTGATATTTTTGGAGCAGAGTTGGGTCTGCTCAATGGCATTGACCTTAAGCCTGTCCTTTGCCTAGTCCTGCTGTCGTTCGGATGACTTCCCATTCTCTAAGTACCATCTTATTTCTTTTTGCTAGGGTTCGTGGTAAGAACGGGTGTAACCGTAGTGTTGTTGACTTGAATACCGGAGACTATTCTTTGACTTGTAGATACTCATATGATGATGTTGATGATAATATATTAGACAATATTAATGTTAAGTGTCAACACTTTAGATGCAGGGACAAGTCAAGTATGATTCTCCATACCATATCCCCTGTATACTATATCGACTTTCATAGTATTTTGATATTGTTTATCACTTACACCACATTATTGTCTGACTCAAAGTTATATGCTTTGCTTCTTATTATCTCGGGTACTTTTAAACTAGTAGACTATATAGCAAGTGTGGGACAACACATGGCATTGTACAGATGGACTAGATAGAGGTTATGCTTTAATACAATATCATTATACCGCCGTTTGACCAGGTAGTATATCATAAAAATTGGCTGAATGGCTTCTGTGATCATCAAGCCAGGAAGCCTGAAGAGACGGTTGTTAGGCTCAGAAATTAATTATATTAGGAGCTATAGGCAACAGTTGGGCAGATTCGGACCAGGTCTCAATTATGGTGCAATCAATATGAAGTGACAAGAAAGGTCTCATGAGGCCATATTTCAAATTTCAAGTCAATCGGATTTCGTATGCTTCAGTTATGGGCAAAGGAAGAATTTATATGGATCGACCAGGAATGATCCATAAAACAGGGTAAATCGACGAAGATCGATCAATATCTCAAAATCTACAAAGTTAATGCACTTGAAACTTTCAAAGCATCTCTATATTGAAAAGTGGAGCCCACAAAAATGATCGCATGATAAAACCCCCAAACTTGGAAAAGAGGCCGATCGTTATTGGAACGATCGTACAAATCAGCCATAACGATCCATAGTTTTACGAAAACGTTTTACAAAAATGCGATATCTATCAAACGGTACGTCGAAATCGCATGAAATTAGGAGGGAAAGTCTCTTATATCATGGAGCACCTCCTTGATAGGTCGCAGCTTAAAAGTATAAAATCTTGGAAATTAGGCCGATCGTTATAGGAATGATCGTACAAATCAGCAAAACGATCCATTGTTTTACGGAAAACGCGATATCTCACAAACGGTAGGTCGAAATTAGATGAAATTTGGAGGGCATGTCTCTTACATCAAGGAGCACCTCCATGGTTGATCTCAGCTCCAAAGGATGAAATCTTTGAAATTAGACCGATCGTTATTGGAACGATCGCACAAATCAGCATAACGATCCATAGTTTCACGGAAAACGCGATGTCTCACAAACGGTACGTCGGAATTGCACGATATATGGAGAGCAAGTAGCTAACATCATGGAGAACCTACAAAATCGATTGCAGCTCAAAAGGATGAAGCATGGAATGATCTCTTATGATCCAATTTCTAGTCAAAACAGCGATGATCGATGGATATTTTACAAACAGTAAGTCGGAATGACGAAGACTTTGGGAGCATGGACTAGAGGCGTGGAGACCACATAAAAACGATCACAGCCCCATTGGAGTTAGTATGGAACGATCGGCTAAATTATTTTTTGGTGGTCGATCGATCCCAAATTTTGTGGGTCGGGTCATATGGGCTTGGAGGTTCTTCTGTCGAAATTTCAGCCCGATCCATGCACATCTTCACCTATAAATACAGCGGACTTGGCTCATTACAAGGGACTTTTTTTGGGCTGGCTCTCCTTCGTCACTTCTTATCTCTTCCTCCACTAATTTCCTAAGGCAAAAACAACTGTACTTGTAATGTTATAGTATAAATAAAAATTACTGGAGTGGACGTAGGCCGGAGTTTACCAAACCACTATAAAACTCGTGTGTTCCTTTGCTTTTCCTGCTATTTATTCTGTGATCTACGCGCTTATCTTTCTATTTGGTTATTGTTTTTGAAAGTTGGTGCTTTCACATACAAATGGATGTTTGTGGCTATTTTTTGCGCAAACATTTTAGTGCTTTCACTGAGAGGGACTTGCACCCGTGGATTTGGAAGCTAGGATCTTGGATTTGGAATCTTGGACACTTGGATCTAGGAAGCAATGGCCAGACAATCAATAAGGAGACCATTAGCGGATAGGAGCCATCATGGAGGGAGTCAGGAGGCTCCTTCTGGATCTGGAGAAAATCATACATCTATCAACATTACCAGAGATGAAATGGGAATAATGATGGATGTTATGCAGGAGAGGATGCTAAAGAGACAGGAGGAGATGATGTAGAATCTACATCAAAAGATTGGACAAGCTAAAGCACAAAACCAAGGAAATGGAGTGGCAAGAAATGCGGTAAATATGGATCATGGAGTTGGAGCAGCAGGAGCTGAGGAAAACCAAAATCAGGACCAAGGAAATGAAGCTAACAGGATGCAAGATGGAGTAGAACAACCGAGAGCGGCCCCTGACCAGCTAAGAACGATCAGGCCGATCATTCTTGAGTGATTGGTGCTGATCAATCCATACTTTGGGGCATGCCCCCTGGTCACGTTAGATCGATCCCAGGCAGGATACCGGGCAGTGATGTGCAGTTTGGCGTTGATCGAAATGCGTATGCTCGTCCCGAAGAGTATATTTCAATACTTCCCCGTGGACTCGGGGGGCAGGTTAGAGATAATGATCGAAGGCTACCACTGGATGACAACGACAGGTTAGCAAAAATGATTAGACGGGCTATGAGTAGAGGATTGGTAAATAGGTATCTGGAAGATGTAAATAGGAGTCCCTTCACTCCTTATATCAGGCAAGCAAGGAATCGGCCGGAGTTCAAACTACCAACGCTTGAGACATATGATGGAAAAACCGATCCCGCTGTTCATCTACGAGACACATGAGACATTGGAAGTACTGTGGGCATCGGAGGAAGTCATGGGACGGTGCTTCCCCTTGTACTTAATGGATATAGCTGTACTTGGTTCAAATAGTTTGAAAGCAGCTCTATTAGGACATTGACGGAATTGATCGAAAGATTTATGAGGCAATTTCGGGTCCGCATCACGAAACCCAAGAGTGTGATGACTTTATCATCGATGAAGCAGTGGAAAGGAGAATAACTCAGAGATTTCTTAACTAGGTTTAATGTGGTAGTAGCTTCGGTGGATCGACCGGATCTGTCGATGGTTTTGATCGCAACAGTGTCAGGGATTGTGGATAACTCGGATTTCAAGATATCATTGGAACGGGATCCACCAGTGGATCTCAGGGAATTTTACCATGAAGCAGAAAGGTTTCTGTGATAGGAAGATGCGATAGCCGATAGAAAGGGAAGAGAGGAAGTTGAAGTTTATGTAGTTAAACGTGGAGGTCCGCCTGGGGAAGGTTCAAACAAGGAAACGGAAAATGGAAAACGGAAAGTAGAGGATGGCTCTGATGGATCGAAGCGACCACAAAGGAAACTGAGATTCACCTCTTACACGGAATTGACTGAGACATTGGAACGGATATATTTGGATACTAGGGGGCAGATCCCCTATCGAAGGCCAATGAGGAAAGAGCCTACAGACAATGAAAATAAATCACAAAAATACTGTCTATTCCATGATCTGGATGGGCATAGTACAAATGAATGCAGGCACTTAAAGGATGAGATTGAGGAACATGTCCATAACGGCAGGCTGTTACAATACGTAAGAACTAAGGCAAAGATAGTGGAACAGGAGCAAACGCCATCCACATTGAACGGGAACTGCCTTGGATCGAGGCGTTATCTTTTCATCAATTGATCGGAATGGCAAAGAATAAGTAATAAACTCCACAATAAAATGGCTAAGTCACTGACACATGTACTGGATCGAGAATGGTCCCTAGGCATGCTCTGAGATGGCGATGAACTATCACACCCGAAGAGGTATGTATTGTAGTGTTTAGTTTTTGTTTTTCTTTTAGTACTTGAACTTAATTTTATTAGTTTAATATTTTGATTACAAAACTCACTCGAATGTGAAATCTGACATTAATAATTTTGAGTCCAATCCGGACAATCACATTTCGCCTCGAACGGCACTCGATCTCAAACGATCACATTTTGCTTCGATGGCACTCGATCTCAAACAATCACTTTTTGTTTCGAACGGTACTCAATCTCGAACAATCACTTTTTGTTTTGAACGGTACTCAATCTCGAACAATCACATTGCGCCTCGAACAGGCACTTGATCTCGAACAATCGCATTTCGCCTCAAACAGGCATTCGATTTCGAATGATCGCATTTTGCCTCGAACAGACACTCGATCCCATGAGATCACCATTAGCCTGGGATGGCTATGAATTTGATTAACGGTCCTAAACGGCAGTTACTAATAATCAGGCAAGATCACGGATTTGTTCACAGGTCATCAACGGGTTTCGAACATTGGACTTAAGAAAATTCAAAACACACCTTCCTACCATAAGGCACATTTTGGGGGGAAAATGTTATACCGCCTTTTGACCAGATAGTATATCATAAAAATTGGCTGAATGGCTTCTGTGATCATCAAGGCTTGAAGCTCGGAGAGACGGTTATCACGCTCGGAAATCGATTATATTAGGAGCTATGGGCAATAGTTGGGAAGATTCTGACTGGGTCCCAATTAAGGTGCAATCAATATGAAGTGAAAAGGAAGGCTCCATGAGGCCATATTTCAAATTTCAAGTCAATCGGATTTTGTATGCTCGAGTTATGGGCAAAGGTAGAATTTATATGGATCGATAGGGAACGATCCATAAAACAACGCAAGTCAACGAAGATCGATCAATATCTCAAAATCTACAAAGTTAATGCACTAGAAACTTTCAAAGAATCTTTATATTGAAGAGTGGAACCCATAAAAATGATCGCATGAAAAACTCCCAAATCTTGGAAAAGAGGCCGATCGTTATTGAAACGATCGTACTAATCAGCCATAATGATCCATAGTTTTACGGAAAACACGATATTTTACAAACGGTACATCGGAATTGCATGAAATTTGGAGAGCAAGACTCTTACATCATGGAGCACCCCTATGAATGATCGTAGCTCAAAAGGATGAAATGTTGGAAATTAGGCTGATCGTTATTGGAACGATTGTACAATTCAGCATAACGATCCATAGTTTTTCAGAAAACACGATATCCCACAAATGGTATGTCAGAATTGCACGAAATTTGGAAGGGCAGTCTATTGCATCATGGAGCACATCCATGAATGGTTGCAGCTCAAAAGGATGAAATCTTGGAAATTAGGCCGATCGTACAAATCAGCATAATGATCTATAGTTTTACGAAAAACACGATATCTCACAAACAGTACGTTGGAATTGCACAAAATTTGGAGGTAAAGTCTCTTATTTTAGTGAGCACCCCCATGATCAATCGAAGCTCAAAATGATGAAATCTTGGAAATTAGGTCGATCGTTATTTGAACGATCGTACAAATCAGCATAACGATCCATAGTTTTACAGAAAAAGCGATATGTCACAAACGGTATGTCGAAATTAGACAAAATTTGGAAGGCAAGTCTCTTACATCATGGAGAAGCCCCATGATCGATCGCAGCTAAAAAGGATGAGTTCTTGGAAATTAGGCCGATCATTATTGGAACGATCGTACAAATCAGCATAACCATCCATAGTTTCACGGAAAACGCGATATCTCACAAACGGTACGTCGAAATTGCATGAAATTTAGAAAGCAAGTAGATGACATCATGGGTAACACACATGATCGATTGAAGCTCAAAAGTATGAAGCATGGAATGATCTCCTATGATCCTATTTCTAGTCAAAACAGCAAAGATCGATCGATATCTTACAAATGTTAAGTCGGAATGGCGTGAAACTTTTGGAGCATGGACTAGAGGCGTGGGGGACCCCCTAAAAATGATCATCATCCCATTGGAGTTAGTATGGAACGATGGGCTAAATTATTTTTTGGTGTCCGATCGAACCCAAATTTTGTGGGTCGGTCATATGGGCTTGGAGATTCTTCTACCGAAATTTCAGCCCGATCCATGCAAGTCTTCACCTATAAATACAGAGGACTTGGCTCATTGCAATGGACTTTTTTTTGGGCAGGCTCTCCTTCATCACTTCTAATTTCTTCCTCCACTAATTTCCTAAGGTAAAAACAACTATACTTGTATTTTTATAGTATAAATAAAAGAATACTAGAGTGGACGTAGGCCTGAATTTGCCGAACCACTATAAAACTCGTGTGTTCCTTTACTTTTTCTGCTATTTATTTTGTGATGTACATGCTTATCTTTCTATGTGGATATTATTTTGGAAATTGGTGCTTTCACATACAACTGGGTGTTTGTGACCATTTTTGGCGCAAACAACTATTACTTAGGCTTACTATTGCTTTATTCCACTACGTAGCACCATGTAACTTTATCAGTGCTATACTTTATTAGAGATAGTTTATAATTTAGGTTATTTGTTAATATATAAACTATTTGGTCTGTTTTTTGTAGCTTTGTTGAACCAGTACTCTGATTTGCATATAGTTATATTTCTATATCACCTGATTTATAACTATGATGATTACAATATTTTACCTTTGCGCTTTGAGATATATAACATATTGCTGTTGGAGTTTGTTTACCTTACCCACCTTGGTAATCGTCCTACTTCGACCTGGAATCGTTATAGCCAATTATATAGTTATACTTATACTAAAGATGTAGGGCGATCATCACATTTGGTATCCGAGCTTAGATGCATATATACCTAAGCGAGACCTGGATCCATTATAGATAAAGAAGACGTTATTACTCTAGAATGGATGAGCATTTTTGAGAGAGCGTACTTGCTATGTTTTTATTATTTCCAAAACTATATAGTTGTATATATTTTTAAGATGCATAGCACACAAAAGTACCATTGATACAACATTTTCTTTTGAGAGACTGATAATTATTAGTACAAATTAAGAAAGAGAAGGGAAACAAGAAATGCTGCTAGGAACTCCATCTCTAGAATAAAAAAAGGGTAGGTTTGGGGGTGCCTAACCTTGGTATGCAGACCATATTCAATGAGATGATGAGGAACATGCTATGAAATGCTCAAGTGGCTGCTCTAGGTGTTTCTATTGGACGTGCTCAGGTGCAAGTGCCCATAGCAGACTTTGCCAAACTATACAAGGACAATGCTAGCTTTGTTGACAAACTGTTCCAAAGAACAGAAATAGCTGTGGAAGTACAAGACTGGTTAGACACCTACGAAAGGAACTTTGATAACTAGGAGTTGGACAATGCTATGTGGAGAAGGTTAGCCTTTGGACAACTCCAAGGTAGAGCGATGAATTGGTGGAACACTCTTCGATCTGCTATTCCTGAGGACCGGTTCACTTGGATCAGTTCAAAGTTCATTTTGAGGAAAAGTTTATACAAGTGTCTCCGAACATGGTTTTATTCCATAAATTTGCTACCTTGAACCAGGGCGACTTGTCTACTTTAGAGTATCTTGCCGAGTTCGACTATTTATCAAAATATGGGATGTCTTTCATAGACACTCAATTAAAGTAGAATGAGTAGTTTATCATTAGGTGGAATAATCATCTAAGGAGCAACTAATTGGTCGCATTAACGATAGATTCGATAAGTTAGTCGAAAAGGCTTTATGGTATAAGATCCTATACCTAGTGTAGAAGGATGTTCTTTCTAAGGATGAGCCAAAGCCGAAAGCAGGCAGTGGAGGTAAGAGGAAATGGAAAAATAAGAAGAAGCGGCTTCAAAAAAAAATGGTTAGATGAAGGGAAAGTGGAACCCTATTGCTATAGTTGTAGTGATAAAGGCTATTTGAGCAAGAACTATAAGAACGATGAAAAGAAGTGCTACAACTGTAACAAATTCAAGCATAGTTAGAAGGATTATCTCGAGCTAGCTAAGCAGAAGTCGATGGCTAAAGCATGCACTCAATGGTGTTCCATGTTTGTCGAGTTCTCTATCGTAAATGAGAAAGTGAAGGGTGTCATCATTCAAGCTATGCTTTCCATTTATGATGTACCCATATATGTTTTATCGATTCCAGAGCTTCACATTGCATTATGTCTAGTGACTTGGTAGATAAATTAGGATTGAGACCCGGTTTAGTAGACATACCCTCCATTGTGTCAAACCTAACAGAAGGCTCGACTAACTTGAGTATGGTTTGTCGTTGTAGTCTTATCGATTCATAGATGCACTTTTGTTTGTGATTGTTTTGTTTTTGGTTTTATGGGGTTCGGTATTATTTTAGGGATGCACTGGCAAAAGAAGTATGCAGTAGTGGTGCGTTGTGAGAGGTCATTGGTGACGATAGCAACTGATGATGGGTGGAGATTGGTGTTAGGCTTCCCATCGGATGATGAGGTGATGGTTAGCTTCCTATATTTGCTCGATACCTCACATGATGAGTTTTTATCTATGCCAATAGCTAGAGAGAATCTGAATGTATTTGGGGAGGTGACTAGATTACTGCCACATAAGGAGATATAGTTCCATATAGATTTGGTGAAGGACGCCAGAATAGTAGTTATGCCTTTGAGGTGTATGACACCAATATTGCAGAGGAAACTAGAGGTGCAAGTGAGTGACTAGTTGAGGAAAGGGTTCATTTGTAGAAGTATATCTAAGTGGGGAGCGCTTGTAGTGCTCACCAATAAGGCAGATGGCTCTTTGAAGTTGTGTGTAAATTACCGTGACCTGAATAAGTGATGAAGAAGAACAGTATCCACTCGCGTGTACTGATGAACTTTTAATCAGCTCCATGATGCGAGATATTTTCAAGGTTGGATCCAGCAACAGGTTTTCACCAACTTAGAGTGGCTAGAGAGATTATGCCGATTACATCATTTTGTATGTCATCTGGATTTTATGAATGGTTGATTATGTCGTTAAGCCTAACCAATACATCGATAAACATTGTCAATCTTATGAACTGTGTCTTCGGGGATTGGTTTAAAAAGTTTATGCTTATGTTTTTAATGATATTCTCGTTTACTCACGAACAAAGGAGGAACACAAGACGCATTTGAGGATTGTGACGGAGGTGCTAAGGAAAACCAATTGAAGGAGAAGTTTTCGAAGTGTCACTTCTGGACAAGAGTAGCATGATTTTTGGCTCATGTTGTTTTTTAGTAGGGAGTTGTTGTAGACCATGCAAAAGTTGTAGCAGTCCAATGGAAATCAAAGGCTTAGGTAGTAGTATATTCCATAATTCCTTTCCTTTTTCTTATAAATTTCCCATGGCCGTAGGTGAGTAGTATATTTTCTAATTGCTTCCGTTTTATTATGAATTTCCCATGGCTGTATGATGTTTTAGCTATTTCTTTGATTTTATTAGTTTAATTGATTTGAGAATTTTATATGTAATTAAGAACACCATTCTAAGATAGATTTTGAATTTAGAATGTTCAGGTTAAGCCAATAAACCAATATGGTTTAATGAAGATCCGAAGGATGAGGAAAATGGTAGAAATGAATAGTTTAGAGAAAACTGCAAAGAAATGAATCATTTTTAATTTTACTATAGATCAATAGGAACAAGTTCAATACTTTTCAAACGGAAATAAGTATGACTGAAAGGTTATAATAGGGGGTCAGAGATTAATTAAGTGTTGCTGAAGGATATTTTAATTAGAACAAGTCATAAATATTGGGGTAGGGTATCAAATCCACTTTTAGATTAAATGTGTCAATAAAGTACTAATTAATGGTTAGAAAAGACTAAATCAAAAAAAATGAAAGTCGATACATGAAATTTCAGTGGTAGGTACATAGAAGAGGTTCCTAACATGTACCAAAGAGCAGTGCCAAAGGTGGCGGAGCCAAACTGAAAAGTAAATAAACTAAAACCTTAAGATAAAAACTTTGGTAAGAGCGAGAGAAAAGCTAAATCAACCAAAGGCTGAAGGCAGTGAACGGTTAAGTATGAGTTATATGTAAAGGAGGTGATTTCAAAATTTTAAAGATTTTGTTATCGAAAGTCATTAAAGGTAAACTAAGACAGGTTTTCCCAAACACGATAAGGGTAGTAATTACCGAGGGTGGTATGACCATCGAAATAATGTGTGAATCGGAACAAGTAACTTTGGCGATAGAGATGTAGGCTAAGGGTTAAGAGACCCGAAACTAGTATTTAGAACATGAATAATAATGCAATAAGTGATATAGTTAACGGAAATGTGGTTAGACAAATGGTTAGCTTAATAAATATCCAAAAGAAAAGGCAAATAGAAATGGTTAGTTAGTAGGTTCGGAAGGAATAAGACTACTGTGGCATCCAAAATCGAAAACGACGAATTAAGGCCTGCGTGGCATCCAAAACCCAGAAATATTTGTGCAAGTCCTAAAGGGAAACTGTTCAGACATGAAATTAATTGGTTTATGGCCTACGTGGAAACTAAGGAAAAAAACTAGGTGTAAGGCCCTTGTAGCATTCGAAATTAAAATGCGAAATAGGCGTAAGGCCGAATGTGGCAGGTGAAGTACAGTAGGAGAAGGCGTAAGCCCTAGGTGGAAATCGAGACCGTGAATGTATTTGTTTGTAAATCATGAAGGTATACCGCCTTAGCGGCAGCAGAATGATAAGACTTTAATGATATACACATACATAAATACATACATATATATATATATATATATATATATATATGCAGCAAAAGACGTAAGGCCTTAGGGCCAGTCGACGGTAGGGTATTTCGGTTGTATTGAAATATTGTTATATATCTATGAAACAAACTGAAAGGTTGCTTAAGGTTGTGGCTACGTAGTACTGTTTTGTTAGTTACTTAATGAACCGACGATTTAAGTTTAATGGTGAATTAGATAATTTATTGCTTTGGTATTGTAAAGGGGAAAATTTGTCCCATATATTAGTAGAACGATCTCTCTCTGCTTTCATTTCCAAGGTAATCTATTACTCATGCTAGGCTTTATGTCTAACCTGTGTTTTTATTCTTCTTTTTCCTATAAATTCACGGATAGTCATTTGAGTAGGCTGAGTTTATTGGCTTAGACATGTGGTTTTTGGGATGGAAATACAATGCTAGCTGAAGTCGAAGCATGAGACTTAGGTGTTATATTTAGGTTTTATTTCTGCTGTATTAGTTTCCATGTCATCATCCTCGTATGTTGGGTAGGACAATAATGAATATATTGTATTATATTTTTAACCCCATGTGGGCACGACTTGGGGATGCAAATTGTAAAACTTAATCTATAATGGTGTGCTTCATTTGAGCTATGTCTACTATGTTTACTTAAGATTGTTTATTACAACTGATCTCATCCTTGTTGCTGAAAGGTAATTCCAAGGAGACTACAACACATTAGGTTTCCACCATTGGGTCTTGGAATGAGGGATGCTACAGTTGGTATAAGATCATAAGTTAGGAAACACTTAAGTAGGACAGAGCCTAGAAAATAAGTTAATAGAAAAAAAACACCTTAGGGAGGGTATTGTAACATCCTATAATGAACAGTAATTAATTGAAAAACAGAATTTGAGAAAACTTCAGAATTTGGCTACGAAACTTTCACCAATATATTTGTGGCGATCTTTGGAGCAACTTTTATATATCAAATTTTGTGATCGGAGTTCAAACGAAGAAGTTATCAGCATTTCAAGATTTAGTTTAGAAATAATTCAAAACTAGTTAAGGTAATAAATATTTCAAGTTAATGATGAATATAAGTTAAATAAGTTAACGTTAATAATATACTCAACATCGAATTAATTGTTAATGTTTAGGAATTAACATAACAAAAATAAATAAGATTCATTAACGTGAAGAACAAGCTGGTCCACTACCGATCGACCACCTTTATTGGATCGGTCGACCTCCTCTGATTGACCGGTCGACCAGTCTATATGTGACAATTAGGGTTAAACCTCGAGCCAAACAACCCAAATTTAATATAATTTAATCCAACGAATAGAATTGATTTGCACATTCGATCTCCATCCGGATAGACACCAGGTCGTTGCTTTCGATCATAGGGTTAATGCCTAAAATATGGCTAACCCCTCACTTTTGTTCTCATATTTCTAGAACCAAGCAGCAAAGCTCAGCCATTTTCATTTCTCCAATATTTCTAGAAATTATAGAATATTATATACGCATATATTGGAGAAGGACGGAAAATAAAAGAAAGAAGAAAAGAGGGTAAATTTTGCAAAAAAGGTAAATTTCATATTTATGAATTTAGATCCCACTTTTCTCAAATATTTTATCAGATCTGTAATTCTAAAGGGTATGTATAAACTTTTATATACATATTTTTGGTTGAAAAGAAAATGGAGTCAAGTAAGAAGAATGGATTTGGATCTAGTTTGGAAGCCATAAGATAAGTGGAAATTTATGTAATTTACATAATACTGAATTTATATCATTGAAATTCTATTTATTATTATGCCTATGTGAAAACCATTGAATTGTAGGCTTAAATAAATGAATCTAATTTGAAATCCTACCCTACATATTCAGTAAAAAAATTTAATTTTGATGAAATAAAATATGTTCACCTTAGATCTGGAAGTTAGGGAGAATAGCCATTAAAGATTATGAAATATAATATAGATAATTGTGTAGTTAATTCCAGATTTTTGTTAATCGGGATGTAAATTGTTAAACTTTTTAATCATCAATTGGAATGCTTTAATTTGATTTGGGATTTAAATTTTTGTACTTTAGTTTATGATTGTAGAATCTTCATGGGAATTTACATAAATTGTCCAACCTCACAATTATATATGAAAAGTGCATCATTTGAAATAACAAGAAATATGGCCAAATGAAAGAGATGTGCAAAGTAGGTATGTCTTTCCATAGTTTGCACTGCCTATTTCAATATAAATAGGAAAATATAATTCCTTGAAACGACAATATTTCATTTTTGGAAAAGATACAGTTCCAATGCATTAAATTTACACATAATTGTATATACAGAAATCCATAAAAGTGGATAATAAAAGGATATAAATAATCTCATTTATATATTAAATATATATATATATATATGTAAGTAAAGTGCAAGTTGAAGAAATAAACAAATAAACGTCCATTACAACATTAATACATATAGTAACATGCAATTAATTATACGTAATCATATTAATTACAAATAAAATGCTAAAATACGAAAAATATAATAAATTAAGGAGTTAATGGGAAGTTATAGTAATCAAGCCAATGTGGATGTAAATCTATGTAATGAATTTAATTACAGAGACCAAATATGACATTGATGAGGGAAACTAAATAGGCATGGTAAATTAATTCTGAACCATACAAATAAATGTCACTAACAATTGTCCAATTTGAATATAAAAGGATTTATAAAGAACATTAATTGGAGGTAAAAGAAGCAGTAAATGACATTTAATAACATTAATGAAATAAGAAGTTAAAGATAGTAAGTGTATAAAATAAAAGGGAAGTTCAGTGAAAGAAAATAAATGAATTTAAGAGGCATAATAATTTCCACAATTGAAATTATACGGCCATAATAATACGTTTGCAACAGATGTGGATTAGTGGGCCCAACCCAATATTTAGATTAATAATAAATGACTTGATTTAGTATGGGTTGGGAGCAAGTTCAGTAGAGTTACACAATGGAAGTCTACCCTCCGCGGTAGGCTACCAACGATTGTGTATAGATATTACTATCATGGGACATCTCAAACTATAGGACCCGTAGGGATATACGTTCGCATACAGCTTTGGGGAAAATACACCAAGGGGTTTTCCTTAGATTTGAAGTATTATATGGCTAGAGGGTCTGCTTTAATTCCAAAAAAAGAGGTATTAAGTAACCGATAATGGTCATTTTCCTAGAGTAGTATTAAGCAAATTCGAATGGGATTTTTGGATGCCGGTCGATGCTATGTGAGCATTATTTGGTAAAATGGTATTTGTGGAATAGGGCTGGGCATAGTATGAGACCACCACTGATCCCAAGAGGTCGTTAGCAAAGATTTAGATTAAGTCTATATGGTTTGCACTTCCCACTGGTGTACAGTTTGTATGGAATATGCATTGATCTCAAATTTTGGTTATTTGTTTGTTAGTTATAGGTTAGTTAACTCTTAGATAGGTCTTTGAAGTGGGGTAGTAATACGGCTAGTTAAATTATAAAGCCATGCCTTGGAGTCATCGGCCTTCGTAGTTAGGGCCAGTTGACTATCGATTACGTTGCAAAGAGGTTTCCTTATTAGGATAATATAGACACACACACACACACACACATATATATATATAATTATTCCTTGGAGTGGGTTAGATATATCGTACGCATAGATTAGATTAAATCTAGAACCCTTAATAGTTGACATAATATTTAAATGGACATCAACATTATAGACTAATGTTATATATAAAGTATACAATTTACCGGTCACCAGAATATTGTTCTGACCCCCTCCTCATTACAACCTACAGGATGTATTTAGATGACATGATACTGGTAAAAAATGGGAACGGTAGATGGACAAGTCTTCTTATTAATGCTCTGCACCGACAAGGCAACTAGATATCCAAGGAATAATATTGGCTCTAAGGTAGAGCCTTAGTAGGTTTATATGTTTTATTATATTTTACTATTCTGCTATGAGTTCGTATAGATACATCTTTTATGTACTTATGTTTACTACATATTACTAACACCAATGATCCTTACATAATGGGCTCGGATTTTCGATCTAGTCAAAAAATCAGGCCCACTGAGGTGCGGGTTATTACATTTGGTATCAAAGCTTAGATTAGCTTATCGTAGTTCTTAAGATACGTTGAGTGAATGTACTTGTATTTTTACATATAATTATATTATATATATATATTACATGCCAAGCTCTACAAGTGATGATTATAGGAGTAGTTGCGACCATATTCTGAAAAGATGGATGAAGGAACTATGAGTTGGAACAATAAATTGGGTTAAATTTTAAACACCTACCATGATTACCCCATGGGATGTAGCCCATTCCGTAAGGCGTTGACTTGAAAAGAGCATGAGCACGACATATAGAAGGGTCCCTGTTGCTGGATGGTACTTGACTCCTTTTGTTGGGCCTAGTCCGCCCTATGATGGTGCATTTCGCTGGATTGTCGATTGATAACATACATTTTATCTAGATAGATGGGAAGTAAGAACCTATATATTGCAAATATCTGGAGGTAAGACATAAACAGGAATGCGTAATTCCCTTAAGAAGATGTGCATTAACTACCACAAGATGATATCTAGATTTTTATATGTTCTTGGTGAAGAAAAGTGAAGAATAATTGGAAAAGAACAAAAGTCCAAAATAAAGGACAAATAAAAGTCTATTTTTGAGTCTGACCCCATGTGATAGAATTTAGTGAAAGATTTCGATTTTTCTTAAAATATTTAAAATGGCTTTCAAAGAATTTATTTAAAAATAAAAGATCCCAATCACTAAAAAGTTGTTAGTTTTAAAAAGTAAGTAAATACTGAATTTTTCTTCACATAAAATATCATATAAAAATAAATTCTTGGAAAATAAAAAAATTAGAAATATTTATTAGAAGATCTATTCAGAAATCGCAAGTTGAAATTAAAACTGGCTAGACTAAAAATTTCAATTAAAGAGTTTTTGATAAACGAGCCTTTTCTTTTGAAATAAATGGAAAATAGAGTGTATGTTTAGCTCGATGATTTTTCTATTTTCGTAAATTTGAAGTTTTAAAATCCTTTTTTAAAAGGGCAGACAAATGGAAATGGTACTTGATTTAACAGGGGTAAAGAGAACGGAAGGGTAAGAACACCCAATAGTGAAAGAAGAAGAATATTCCCTTATAAGGAAAATCCGAGGAAAAGTAGCTTAAATTGATTCATACCCAAAAGGTAAATGGTTTCAAGTTAATGGAAAAAAGCCCAATGGCTAAAGCTGTAGGCGAACGCACTGTAACGACCCAATGAAGAAATAATCAAATAAGAGAGAGCTATATAAGGAGAAACAATTTAAATAAGAGCAATTTAGTAAGAAGGAATTTAGATAGTAGCAACATTAGAACATTTAAATAGAAACAACATTATAAATTTATATTAAAATAATGATTAGTAATCTAATTAGAAACAATGTAAGAAGTAAAAGGCAAAACAAAGGAAAAATCGATAGTTTCTACAAATATGTGCAGTAATTGCACAAATCTCTTAGAAGTCTTTCTCATATGCTATTACAGTCTCTACTAAGGTTGAAAATGGAAATAGCATGAGTAATGGAAGAATAAAGAATGGAAGTTGTCCTAGTTTACTCAAGTTTTATTGTTTAAATTTATAAAAGATGTTGTAGAAATACTGTAACAGTGCATTTGTAAAAAATGGTTTAAGCTCTACCTTTTAGAAGTAAATCTATGTTGCTAAAAAGGCCTTATAAGAAAATTTGATTCAATGACTATTCATGCAATAAAAGCTTGACTCTTAGTATTTGAAAAAAATAAAACAATGTGTTGTTTAAAGGAAAGGATCTTTTTAAATTAAATTACTAACATTGACCTGGGAACTTGATAAATAAACTTCAATCATAAATCCTAAATTATAGTTTTAAAAGTTATGAGACATATAGTTAAAGTTGGTTAAAATGAAAAGTTTTTCTTGGCACTCTTTGTAAACCAAGCAATTGTTGAATTTAATAAATAAAAAATTTCAAGATAACAAAATTATTTTGAGTTAAGTACTTCACGGCTGTGAATTTTAATAATTTTATAAAGTGTGATGAAAACCAAATCAACTTTGATATGGAATAGATAAGGATGACTGTCTAAGAAAGACAAGGTAAGGTTAAGGCTATGAATAAAATAACTACGAATGCTCGTAGGGCAGCAACAAGGAATCCCTATTGAATATAAAGTATATTAGTATGAACCTAAGAATGTTTTATTCGACATGTGTGATAGCCATAAAAGGAACCCACAAAGCAATGAAGAATGATATCGAAGTATACTCCTACGAGTTCTAGAGTATACCCACATGAAAGATCAAAGGTAAAGAAAATAAATATCCAAATTTGAGAACACCGTAAGAGACTTTAGTTGAAAGAAAGATAGTAATATAATTAGAGAAGAGGGTAATGAGACGATAAGCATACATAGAGGAAGTTGGTTGACTCAGGATTTAAGAAGGCAAGATAAGTAATAGAAAAGTTATTCCACCAAGCCAGTTATCCGATGAGTTATTATAAATGTGCATAGTTTATATTTTTTACCCACTACAGTGTGGAAATGCATAATTTATCCTATAATTGGTTGTAATAAAAGTAATGGATGATATTTATTTATTAGAAGCAAAATAGGTAAGCTAAGAGGTGTTGGTTATAGTAAAATAGCATATTTAAAAGTGTCCATTTTATTTAAGTAAGAAGTGATTGGGCCACAACATCACTAATAATAGTTGATGTTGAAGAGCAACGTCCAGCAATTATTTCTTTTAGGTTATTTGGGATGTAATCACTAGTTGTCTCTTTTCGGGTGTGGAAAATGTGTATGAGGTGATATGAGATATGTTCCTATTTTATGACTGTGTTGATTTTTTGGATGAGCTTTGACCATCATATTGGAAAACAATACAAATAAGGAAATCACATAATGACACTTAACTATCGATTAATATAAAGTAAGGCTGGAAGTTTATAAAATAAATTATAAAATTAATTAAATTAGCAACTAAAAATAAAGAATGCTTAAATCCAAAAAACCTTAGAATCTTAGGAAAAATAAATTTTGACAGGCGAAGGACAGGGAAGGGTTACTGCAAAATCCTCTGGTCACTATCCATATACCTTAAAAGCTAAAATTTATAAGTATACTTGTGTTTTGTTTGTTGTGCTAAAATAAAAGAAAATGTTTTCAGAAACTTAATATTAACTGTGCATTATGCTGAGGTTAATTATATGCATTAGTTGATTGACTAAATCTCCATTACAATAAGATATTGCTTGTTTTGTTTTAAGGGTGTAAAGGCAAATGCTTTTTAAAAAATTGTTTTAAAAAAAGGGGTTTTAAAGTTTTTAATTATTTTACTAATTTAATTGAAGGAGAAAAGATTTTGAATGGAAAGTGAGAAATTTTTTGATTTTCAAATGCACATGCTTAGAGTAGGAAGGATCAATGTGTTAGTGAATATGGTTATATTGTTAAGTAAGTATGACAGTATACAAAACACAAATAACAAGGGAAATCTTAACAAGAAATCTTATCGACACCTCAAATTAAAATAGAAGTGTGAATGACCCTTTTGAAACCACCATTCGAATTAGTTAAAGTAAACTAAGGCTCCTTCGAAACCACATTCAGAATCAGTTTGGGTGATTTAAGACTCTTTTGAGACCACCTTTCAAATCAGTTGCAGTAATCAAGTACCCTCCCGAAACCACCTTTCAAATTAGCTAAGATAATCTAAGGTTGTGGCTAATGGTATCTAAGGGTTTTAAAAGTGTCGGCGGGGTTCTATTACTTCGAAAGGTATCCCAACAAATAGCATTGATGCAAGTACTCTATAGCTGAATCCATATACAAGCATTGAATCAGATTCCATGTATTTGAAAATACCACGCACTTGCTTTGTTAATAATTTTCATGAATACAAGAGGCTTAAGTACTACAAAGAAGTGAAATCCCCAATTTGATTTAAGGATTAGGGTATACAAATTCAAGAAAAGAAAAGAACAAGTATCAATGGATTAATTCGGATCCCCAAAACAATACCCCTAGGATCTTATTTATAAGCTCAGGTTGGACTCTTTCGCATCAGTCCTTTCGACTTAGTCAAAAGGGTGTCTTGAGGACCTTTCATCACCATTGAATTCCAGGCACCCTTCTAACTCTGCTTTTTAATGGAACTTGGGTGCTTTTGACTCCATCGTAAGGTATACAAGCATCCTTCACCTTGTTGTTGATGTGTTGTGTAAGTAGGAAAGGATGTTGGCTTTCGATATTGTCGAAAGGGGTATTTTTAGGGCTTCGAATGTGAAACACCCCACACCCCTTAGTATACCCAAAAGGATACACTAAAAGGTGTGGTGCGTTGTAGGTATAACTAAAACCAGCAGAGACTAAGATTCACAAGACAAAAACTAAATAATAATAATAATAACACATTGGAAACAATTATAGTATTTTGCTAAAAATCAAACTCCATAATATAAGATGATAAGAATAAGTCGCCAAATACCAAATACATCATGTGTCAAAATACCCATACAAGTATCGTGAAATCAAAAACCAGTCTCAAATAAATCAGAGTACAAATTTCCCCAAAAAGTGCCAGTTACAACAAAGAAAACTAAAAACTGGAAATAAAGAAAAGGAATACATGATAGAATCTTTGCCAAAGAAGTCTCCACGAATTTGCAGTCTACCGTCCTTGCTCCAGATTTCCTAGAGGGGAAAATGGGAAAATAGAGGAGTGGGTTAGACTAAAAGTCTAGTGAATGATAGTAATCACTAGTATTTTTAAGCAAAGTAAAGGTAATAGGCTTTACAACAGTTCTAGTATTAAAAAATGAAACAAAGGAAATAGAAGGAAAGATAAAGCTGGAAATAAGTACGAATTAACTATTGCTAAATTAATATGATAGGTTAACTTTGATTGTTTGCACTTGTCTTGATAGCTGTTTTGATTAGGCTGAAATCCTAATTCTACCCTTTGATTGGCCTGCTACTCTATAGTACATATTGTGGACTAGACACTATATAACTCCCTACACAGAAGGAAATGGTTTCTACGAAAGATACACATAGTACCTACTGTGGACTAGACGATATATAGTACCCTGCACAGAAGGCAATGGTGCCTACGAAAGGCACACATACTAAGCGCTTGGAACTCATAACGATTACTGAGCACCCGAATGGAAGTCACATGCGTAACCGCCACCATGCTCATGTTACCTTTTGTTCCACCTATTGGGTCTTCTTATTACCCCAAGCTCCAGCATAAGCGTGCCCCTCATCCTACTTTAGGTTAATGTGAGACCACCATGTCCATAGAAAATAGGGGAAATGCTGTTGGTATTGGCCCGTCATCCAAACAATATCTAGTTGCGCCTCTTGTCCAAATCCCCATGATTTGAACTTCTATTTATTGGCCAATTACTACCATTATTAGCATAAGAGTGCCCTCGTCTCACTTCTAGCTAATGTGAGACCACCATTTTGTCTAATAGGGAATGCAATTTGGTACAGGTCCTACTTTAATTCTTTGCTTATTAACTTAGATAAATTATTTTAATAAGCCTTTATTATTACTATAACTATCTGTGCTTATTAATTTATCCTAAGTCTTAAAATAAGCTTCATTCTGTTTTGTTTTCTTATTATAACCTACGTTATAATCATGCTTATTACTTAACCCAAGGTCTAAGTGTGAAAATAAGCTTCTTTCATCTTTTACTCTTTTTAGTTATAATTCTAAGTTATAACTAGGCCAGTTTCTTTAATTTACCAATTCTAATATTTGCATCACAATTTTAGTCCAATTCCATTTTTATTACAGTCTTCACAATTTACATCTTACCTTCTGTTATTTCAGTATTCTTTTAATTTAATCCAAATTCGCGTTTAATCTATTCTAATCCATTCGCGAAGAAAAAGGAAAATAGAAGAAAATCCAAAGCGTAGGAGAATATGTAAATAAAGCATAAATAACAGTAATAATTAAAAATACTGTAAAAATAACTGTAATTAAATGGAAAAACTATAATTAACAGAAATTAACTATTTGTACCAAAATTGGGCACAACACTCTTCGGAAGTGTTTGAAGAGATAAAATGAAGAAAGCAAATGTAAAAAGAGGATTATCTAACAAACACTCCAGACAATAATCATAAAAACAGCAAAAGAACACAGAGATTTAGAGCGGTTCGGCGTACTGCCTACGTCCTCTATGAAATGATTGACTTTTATTAACTTTTCTTTGCTGGTCGCAGCGGAATACAACAGAGAATCTCGAGTACAACAGTGAAATTCGAGTACAACGATGAATTCGGCAGAGTCTGGACGTCAAAGAGCCAAAAGATCCTTTTTCTGTAGGCTCTGGGATGCTATTTATAGGCGTAGGCGGCAAATATATCGCTTAGAGCTCGGGAGACCTCTTCTGGCACGTGAGTGGGCCCACGTGATCGATCCCATGTAATTTGCACGCAATCTAGGATCGATACGAATGAGATTCGTATCGATCGAAACTTCATCCAATTGAGTCGGGATCGATTGTGAGTGTTGCTGAGGATGTATGCAAGCTTCTGTGAAAAATTGGTAGCACTTGGACTTGTAGATTGTGAGTTATGATCAATGCAAACTCGGGTTTTATGTGGGCTATCTTGTTCATATTGATACCCTTCGTATCGATCAGTTCGAATCGCTTTTGAGCATGTGCCTGCAAGTTGACGTGGAGCTAAATTCTTTGATCGATCCACTTTTCGTGTCATGTTGACTGCTTCCTCCCTCGTATCCAACGTCTAGGCCTTGCTCATATCGACCTACCTCGGCCCTGTTCGTATCGATCGGTCGCATTGCTCTGTTCGTATCGATCGATTGCGTTCCACTTCGTATCGATGGGAAGTGTTGATCTCGTATCGATCCATGGTTGAACGATACAAAATATGTTCAAGCTTAATCTATACGAAATGGACTTTCGTGTTGCGGTTGATGGATGCGAAGTAGACAATAGCCGATCGATACGAAGTGAGCCTGTTTATTGATGGACTCGAATAGGATCGATACGAATAAGTCTGTTTCCCTCGATGGATATGAAGTAGTGCACCTTGATGGATACGAAGAGATACTTGCTGATGGATACGAACATGCTGAGGCTTAATGGATACGAACAACAGATGACGCCGAGACTTGATGGATATGAATAGATGGATGCGAAATGATGGATGTGATTGCGCTGATTTCCTTGACTTGTATCCATCATATCTTGAGCATACGAACTCGGATTTACTTGAAATTTGGAACGTTAGTTTTCATATCTTTGCTTGCCGTGTCATGTAAATTGTAGCTTGATCCGGACTCGGACAAAATTCGTCGATGTCCATAGTGAGCCTGCGTATAACCGATCTTCGGGACGGGCTGTCCTCGGTTTCCAGTTAAGTTTTGGTATCACGGTCTTGCCAAAAGGTGGGATAACATTTGCCCACCAAAGTACGTCTTGTGAAAACAGTACGTGCTTTGAAAAGCTGCAATCTCCATTCTAAAAAGTTCCATCTTACTTGTTAAACAGTTATCATCTTTTCGCTGAAAGTTGTGATCTTTGATTGATCCATGGAAACATGAATCATGAACTGTAGACTGCCAACTGTTGTACTATGTGCTGTTGTAATTGAGCGCTGTACGAATATTCAATTCCTACGAATTTTAAAGATTGGATGTTAGTCCACTATACATGAATGTAGGTTAGCCTGACTCCCGTTAACGTTCGTACGTTCACGAGTCGTTGTAAATTTTTGTTTTGTTTTTTTATCGAATTCTGTATTGACCCTCTCCTGAATCAATGTGAAATTTGATTTGTAACAACGCTTGACAGTTGTTTTGGAGTGTCCCTTTGTGTCGATCCTCTCCTGGATCGATTCGGGATGAATGAATGTAAATTTTGTATCGATGGAGTTGAATCGTCCAGATATTATTCTGCAATGATCTTCGTATCGATGGCTATGAATCCCTGTAACCTTTAAAATGAGGGACCCAAGGTTGTGATTTCGTATTGATGGTTTTATGATGGGTACGAACAGTCCAACCGGTCCTCCGGGTATTATTCGTATCGATGCGTTTCAGGTGGGTTTGAATTTCTGCAGGCTTGAAAGCAGTGGATACGAAACATGCGTTTCGTATCGGTGGGACCCAGTGATTCAAAAAATTCTTTGTTGTAAATTTCGTATCGATAAGATCTGAGCCGATGGATACGAATAACTCCTTGTATCGCTTTGAGGGGAAACCTGTGTCCACCGATCGAGACAACTAGGAGGCAAATCGTTTCCCTTCACTTCTTGGGTCCATATAAAGCGTTTGGACTTAGCCGAATTTCTACTTATCATTACTTTCTTCTGGCATTCGCATTGTTCCAGACTTTACAGAATCGAGATATCATTCTTGCCTTCGAACCGAACTGAGTTTCCAATCCCTTGAACTAATTGTTGAAATCAGGTAATTAATCGAAGAACTCAAATTAAGAACGATAAGACTCGAGTCCAATTGTTAATCCATCCGTATCCACGGCCGATTCTGGTGATGAGGGGGCCGTAGATGGTCGTACCGAGATCGAGGATGAGCAGCGGCATGGCATCTGCCTAAGGAAGAAGAAGGGGTGATGGAGTGAGGGATACGAACAAAATTGCTCGTATCAATTGTGGACGAGGGAGAAATTCGTATCAATATTGGATACACTGGAGTTTCGTATCGAATGTACGAGTTGTCTCGTATCGATGGCTAAGTGTACGTTCGTATCGATCTATCGACGGTTGGCATTCGTACCGATCCGGAGCGGTCGATGCGAATTATCGTGCGTGGCGATCGATATGAACCAGAGGACTTTGCATCGATACAAAATCAACTTTTGGTGACCGATACGAAATGTTGTTCCATGATCAATACGAATTAATGTCTGCCATGGCCGAAACAAATTTGTTCTTGGTGATCGATTCATGTTCAAACCGTGACTGATAAAAATCTTTGCATATTCGAACATTTCACTCCAGCGAGCTTCAGCCTTGCATAACTGTACATAACTGTGTAATTGCATATTTGACTGCCCTTCGAAGCTCGTCGATGGAACTTGTAACTAAACACAATTTAACAAACTTTAACTTGGATCGATCTCCAAAGTCTGGATGGCACAGTTGTGACGGTCAGCGATGACGGTCACCCTGGTTGAAATTTTAAGTCTTGTCGTTCAAACATCTCTTAATCCCATAGAATTTCTCAAGTATTATGTAGCACTGCACTACACAACACATTCACACACTTCACACTGGGGAACACATGGGCTTATTATCATCTAATGATGGGTTTTGATAAGTTGATTAGTTATGGAGTCTACAAGCTCACAACAGCAGGAGCTTCAGAGTTCATCACCTTTAGTCCTAGAGATGTCGGCCATCACAGTCGAAGTTATAGATCCATCTCCGGACGAGCTGCCTGGTGCTAGGTTTATCATGAGTCCACAAGATTGTGTGCCGTCCAACATTTCCGAAGATATGTTGGGGCGGATATGCCTAATGCATGGCTTACCGTTGGACGACGTCTTATTACCGGGACCGAATGATAGACCGCATGCTCCCCCGGAAGGGTTTACTGCCTTAAATAGGCATTCATGTACATCCTCCATTCAATCAATATATTCGAGAAGTGTTGTCCTTTTTTGGAATTGCCCCATCACAGTTACACCCGAACGGATATGCTCTGCTCAACAGTATGTTCATTGTATTTATGGAGCATCTTTTCCGACCTTCGATCCCGATCGAAATTAGATACTTATTCAACATTAAGAGTCAGGGAGATAGCCCTTCCTTCACGTTCTTAGAGGTGGTCAGGACTGCCAAGTTGTGACGGGGTCTTGGACTAGACTAAGCTACTTCAAAACTGAGTGGTTCTATGTACGATGCCCACCAGGGTTTTCTGGTCGATGGTTAGCCAGACATAAGTGTTGTACTTATTCCAGTAGTTAATAATATAGTTGCAACTGGTATTGGAGCTAATACTCTCTTTCTTTTACAGCCACAATTTCTTGACCTGATGGCGCACATTTTAAAGAGATAGTACAGGTCCTCCAAGAAGTTCCAGGCGAGATGAGAGAAATCGAGTTGGTGCTCACTGACAAGAACTTAAGAATTCTTGGATTAATCGAACGAAACCAAAGTATCTGACTAGAGGGAACGCTTAGGGTAGTCCCGACAAAGCGGGTAAAGCGCAAAGCACCAGGAGTCGTAATTGCTGAGGAAGGTAATGAAGGACACACGCCTACAAATGATGAACCCGTGGCCGGGCCTTCTGACAGTTTTCAGGGTTCAGAGGGAAGGAGAAAAGGCAATGCAATTGCACACAAACATCACAAATCCACAAGATGGAAATCCATAATAGTGTCCCTACCAGCCTCTGGTGTTAGAATTTCGGAGGCTCCTCCCTCGCCAGTAGAGAATCCTTTCGAAGGACTGGCTGATATTCCGATTCCGGACTATGTGTCACTTCAACACGACACCGGATTGTAGGGGCTTCAAAGTGCACTAGATTTAAGCGAGTCTCTACCCATCAGTGCGACCGACATTACCGATTGGTCGGGGGGTTGCACACACACATACACTTCACAGCACTACACGGTTTCCAGCCTTAAATTGTCTGCTTCGAGAATTCACTAATTTCGTTCTTCTTTTACTTTACAGATATGATGAATATGCGAGATTCTATACTCAACAGTCTTTGTTTAGCACATCAATCATCGAGTTCGTATTATGAGTCCCGCCGGAGGGAGGATGATAGAAACCGCGATCGCGTTTATTCTAGTCAGGAACGTTACGAGAGGGATAGAGACATTACAGAGAACAAAGATATCGATCCCGATCGCGTTCTCCACCTCCCCGACTCCCTACACAACCTTCTATTCACAGCTCAAATCTCCCGGAGCCTCCAAGCCAAAAACCATCTTCCCATGCTCCAAGGTCTGAGTCTCAATATCGTAGGACTGAGGCTGAACCTCCCACTGTTGCTGAACAAGCCATCACTGAGCCCGTTGGGTAAGGGGCTATCACAATTGCCCAGTTAAGAAAAGATTTCCCAAAAATATGCTTTGACGGCTTCATCTTCCCACCTCACTTAAAGAAAATCCCGTCGGAGGCCGAACAAACGATGCATGATTATATTCATGACATTTATACATAGTATAAGGAGTGGATGAGAGCTTTAGATAAGGAATCAGCGGTGGCTTTCGAGCGAGCTAAAATAATTGAAAAGTTAGAATTTGGTCTCGCCCAGAAAGACCGCATCATCCAAGTGCTTAACGATGAAGCCGAGTCCTCTCAGAAATCAGAGATAGAGGCCACCAAAAAGGCCAACGAGTTCAACTTGGCTATAGAGAGGATGAGGCAGACACACTTCGCTTTGGTGGAGCAGATGGGCCATCGAAACATTACAGTTACTGCTGAAAGGGATGCTGCTCTGAAAGAACTCAACAAGCTAAAAGACAAATTTTCTGAGATCATCAAAGAAAAGGATGATGCAAATAAAGCAGCCCAGGAGCCATGCGAGCAAGTGGTGGTGCTTCGGGGCGAGCGGGATGCGGCAACGGCTAAGGTTCGGGAGATGGAGACTAAGGTCGAGGAGGAAGTCCAATGGGCTGAGTCTAGGCTAGAAGCTGATATTGAAGATCTCCTTATTGTTTATAATGCTAACGTCTTGAAGCATAGAAATCTAGCCTAGCTCGATAATTATCCAACACATCTATACAACGCCTGGGGCCGATTAGTGGGAGATGAAAAGGCTGCCCACTAAGCTGATTTGATTGACGAGTTCGAGCTCGAAAACTGGGTGTTGAGCGAAGTCGAGTGGAAAGTTCTCCCCGATGCCATGATTTCATATGAAAAGGAGAAGCTTGGCGCTCAGCATTTGGAAGTTGGAGAAGGTTCTGGCGTCGAGCATCATGATACAAGTTCTGAAACTCCCATGCCGACTCAGCCCGAATCCACACCTGCGGTTGATCCTCAGCCTGTTCCTGCTTATAATCCGGATCAACCACAGATATCTCCAGCTCGCGAGCAAGTCTCTGAGGCAGTTCCGCCACCCGCGAGCCAAACTGAGGAAGGTACTCTGAAAATTCTCTATGCTTATACGAAATCGGAAGCGTCACATGAAGTAATTATTAATAGTTCTTCTTTCGCTTTTATCTAGTGATTAAAGCTACACCGGTTGTGCCTCCTGCAACTCAAGAGCCATATCATATGTAGGAGGCCATTATAACTAAAGCGACCACCTCAACGACTACGGCACCGACTGATGGAGCGCAGGGGAGCACACTTATTTTTGATGAGCAGATAATGGAGGAACTCCTCGGTCATCATAGTGATCCTTTTGCAGATTTGTCGTTCAATATGGGTGGAAGTGCATCAATGACAAGTTCCTCGGCCCCAACTACGGGAGTCTCCAGCGATGCGCAAACACTTCATGAGGAGGAAATTATAGCTAAAATCAATGCTGAAATGGAGGCAGTCGCGCAGGGTAGTGGTTTTGGCGGTGGAATGGCTGGACCTGGTCCAGCCCCTTTGTGGATGATATCTCCGGCAGGAACGGTCATTGAGACAAGTACGCCTACCCCGCCTCCTTCTGTTGATCCTATCCCTCCGACTCCGCCTGCAAGAAGCGTTCCAATACATTTGAGTTCGGAGGAGGATGTTGATATAATGCCCTCGATTGGAGATCGGTCGTCGAAAGGAAAAGGCTCAAAGAGAAAACCAAGCGACAGCTCCAGCGGGTCCACACCAAAGAGGAAACCGAAGAAGAAAAAAGAATAGACACATCTCTTCGGTTCATTTTTGAGTAGATAAGAATTTCTTTAGGTTTTGTTGGCCGTGTATAGATGCAGGTTCGGCCCCTGCTAGTAGAATTTTTTCGGATAAACTTGTACTTAGTTTTCTACCACAAATAGTTGAAATGAAATTCCATTTTGCCTTTAACTCAATTTTCATTCATTTGCTTAAGTGTTTCAGCATTTGAAATCCAGTCTAGTATATTTGTTGAGTTTCGACCTTTGGATTGAACCCAAGTTTAGTCGTTAAGTCCTGAAATCATGACTACGAGTGATGACTGAACATCAAGCTAGACTCTGATGCTGCACTTTCTCAATCAGTGATTGACGCTTAAGTTCTGCCCTCGGTTTCAGGGATGAATTGTAAAGATCAAGTGGCAATTGTTCTTCGCCTTCAACACATCAAGCTAAACGTCGTTGAATTGATGCTGAAATAAGGGAATTCAAGAGGTCGAATCACACTCGCTCATCTATTGACGATTGCATCCACACTCTGGGGATTTGAATCTGTATGTCGGCGGTCGGTCACGCCTGCTTAAATTTCCAGGGTATGTCTACGCTCCGAGGACTTAAGTCATTTTCACGGGTGGTCAGTCACACTTGCTTAATGTTTGTAACGATGTCCACACTCTGGGGACTTTAGATGGATTTGTGGGTGGTCAGTCACACCCGATTTGCACTTACACTCTAACCACGCTCCGTGGACTTAGAGTTGTTTTACGGATGGTCAATCCCAATCTGGTTCGTGTTCAAACTCCAATCCACTCTCTGGGGATTTTGAGTTAACATTTATACTCCAATTCGCACTCTGGGAATTTGGGGTTGGTGTTTATGTTGACACTCCGGTTTTGGGGAATCCGAAGTTAGTTGACGTTTGTACTCCAGTTTGCACTCTGGGAACGTGGAGTTGGTTGATGTTGATACTCCGATTCGCACTTTGGGAATTCAGAGTTAGCCAATGTTTATACTCCAGTTCACTCTCTGGGAAATTGGAGTTAGCCGAAAGATGGTCAGTCACATCTGTTCAAGATTTAGGATTTCGTTCGCACTCTGGGAATGACGAATCTATCAAGATCGTGGATGGTCGGTTCACATCAACCCTGAGTTAACAAAGCGAGGTCGTTAGATGGACGGATCCGTCCTCCTCAAACTTGGTCAAGATACGAGCGAATTCGTTAGGTGGACGGATCCACCCTCTTCGAGATCGTATTTGTAAGTTTATACTCCAGTTCACACTCTGGGAATCTGGAGTTGGTTAAAGGATTGTCGTGTATCAATCCTTTTTTGACTTCAGTGTGATGACTTGCCCCCGAGCTCAGGTTTCACTTAGCGAGTAACCGGTCATATCACAGTCACTGCCTATTTGAATAAATTCCACCGTCGGGTGGAATTTAGCTCTCCGTGCATAGTGATAGTTGTATGACGCATTCAATAAATCACAGCTCTGGCTCGAAGAGATTGCATTTTATTACTGAAATAAGAAAATATAGCAAAATCAGTTGCCTTATAACAAATTCAAATTTCGAAATGCAGAAACAAATTGCGAATAAAAATAGATTGAATAAATAAATAGAGCTTGTCATGTGTACTAGAGACAAAGACTCTCGTTGTTCCAGGCTCTCGGAAGAGTGAGACCGTCAACGGTCGATAATTTAAATGTGCCATCTCCGAGCTTTCGTTCAATAACATACGACCCTTCCCAAGTTGGCTTCATATGCGAAGGGATCGGGTAAATTCTCTTCAGGACGAGATCACCGAGTTCAAAGGTTCGGGGTCGGACCTTAGCATTGTATAATCGGGCGACTCGACTACGGTATGCAACTGCCCTCAAATCAGCCTCTTCACGCTTCTCATCCAATAAATCCAGAGATTCGGCAAGTAATATAGCATTTGTCTTCAGGTCTTAGTATGTCACACGATGAGAAGGCACTTCTAATTCGACTGGAATAACAGCTTCTGAACCATAAGAAAGAGAAAACGGAGTGTGGACGGTCATGGACTTGTGGGTTGTTCGGTAAGCCCATAAGGCCATAAGAAGTTCATCGACCCATTTGCCCCCGGTCTTTTCCAGTTGGTTCTTCAGAATAGACTTTATAACTTTATTAACGGCTTCGACTTGTCCATTCGCTTCAGTGTGTGCAACTGCGGAGAATTTCTTCTGAACGTGGAATCGTTGACAGAAATCTTTAAATTCAACACTGTCGAATTGGGTCCCGTTATCAGTGATGATAGTATGTAGGAGACCAAATCTGCAGATGATGTTGCGCACTACAAAGTTGAACACCTTCTTTGTTGTAATTGTAGCAAGGGGTTCAGCTTCCGCCCACTTGGTAAAGTAATCAACTACTACGATGGCGTACTTCGCACCACCTTTAGCTAGAGGTAAAGACCCAATAATGTTAATGCCCCATACTGCAAATAGCCATGGACTGACCATCTGAGTTATTTCGGTAGGTGAGGCTCTTGGAATTTGAGCGTGCTTCTGACATTTATCCCATTTTCTGGCGTAATCCGATGCATCGCGATTTACAGTCGGCCAATAATACCCATATCGGAGCACTTTCTTGGCAAGGGCTTACCCCCCGGTGCGATCACCACACTCTCCTTCGTGTACGTCGTGCAACACTCGTTTGATTTCATCATGAGCGATACACCGAAGTAAAGGAACAGAGTATCCTCTCCTATACATGACTCCATTCTGGATAGTGAACCGCGAAGCTTTTCGAAGAATCTGTCTCTTTTCACTCCTGCGCTCTGGCAGGGTTCCGTGCTTAAGATAATTTCTGAACGGAGTCATCCATGACTCCTTCTCGAAAATGACCTCAAATATCCAATCGGTTTCCATCTGATCAATGCTTGGCGAAGACAATGTCTCCACGGGAACGAGTCCCATTTGCTGTACTTCACCCGTATTGGCTAACATTGCTAACGAATCGACTTTCTGATTGTGCTCTCGTGGTATGTAATAAATGGCATAATAATCAAATTGATTTAATGTCTCCTAGACCTGAACAAGGTAAGCAGCCAGTCTTCGATCTTTGGCTTGATATTCCCTTCTGACTTGACACACGACCAATTGTGAATCACAATAAATTTCCACAGCAATGATTCTTAAATCTCTAGCAAGTTTCAATCTAGCCAGTAGGTCTACATACTCGGCTTTGTTATTAGTTGCACGGAAGTTGAACTTTAAAGCATAGCATATAGATCGACCTTCAAGAGTTTCAAGTACAACCCCTGCACCTGAGCAACGGTCATTTGATGCACCATCTGTATGCAGCTTCCAGATATACTTGGGAGATTCACTGGTTTCAGGCAAGTCCTCTAGGGATGGTAAATTCAACTATGGAATCTGCTAGGACTTGTCCTTGAATGGCTCGCCTTGGAGTGTAGGTAATGTCAAACTGACTTAACTCAATGTTCCACTTGAGTAACCTACCAGATGTCTTAGGCCACGTAAGGACCTGTCGTAACGGCCGGTCGGTGTAAATGGTGATAGGATGAGCCTGAAAATACGGACGGGGCTTCCTCAAGGCAATAACAAGACAAAAAGCCAATTTCTCTAGCTTCGGATAATTTCTCTCAGCTCCGGTTAGTCGCTTGCTAATATAGTAGACCGACTTTTGTATTCGGTCTTCCTCCAGAATTAGGGCAGCGCTGATTGCATTTTCTAATACCGCCAAGTAAATATACAATTTCTCGTGAACGATAGGCTTTTACAAAATTGACGGTGTGGAGAGATGTTGAATTAGTGCTCGGAATGCGCCCTCACATTCCGTAGTCCATTCAAAGTTTCGTTTTCCTTTTCGGATCAGATCGAAGAAGGGAATGCATTTGTTGGTAATTTTTGAAATGAACCTGCTCAGTGCTGCTACTTTCCCATTGAGGCTCTGGACTTGCTTTATAGTTCTCAGAGTTTCAAGGTTTCTGATTGCCTAGACCTTTTCGGGATTTGCTTCGATTCCTCGAGCGTTGACGATAAACCCAAGGAATTTTCCGAATGCGATCCCAAAGTGACATTTCAACGGGTTAAGCTTCATTCTATATTCTCGGAGGATATTAAACATTGACTCCAGATCATTGACGTGGTCAGTGGAGAATCGTGACCAGACTAGCATGTCGTCCATGTATACCTCCATGGTATTCCCAATCCGATTAGCGAACATTCGATTAACTAATCGTTGATAAGTTGCGCCAGCATTCTTGAGTCCAAAAGGCATAACCTTGTAGCAATAAAGTCCCATGTTGGTTACGAAGCTGGTATCCTCCTGGTCGGGTAAGTGCATTGGTATTTGAGTGTAGCCGGAATATGCATCCATGAAGGATAAGAGTTCATGTCCGGCCGTTGAATCTACGAGTTGATCAATTCGAGGAAGTGGAAAACTGTCTTTAGGGCAGGCTTTATTCAGATCAGAGTAATCGATGCACGTTCTCCATTTCCCATTTGGCTTTCGGACAAGTACAGGATTTGACACCCATTCCGGATATAATGCATCTCGAATAAATCCATTCGATTTAAGCTTGTCTACTTCTTCCTTAAAGGCGGCAGATCTCTCTGGATCCATACCACGCCTTTTTTGTTTGACCGGAATGTGCCGCGGGTCAATGTTCAATCCATGGCTCGAGATGTCCGGCGAGATCCCACACATGTCAGAATGTATCCAGGAAAACACGTCAAGGCTTGCCCGGAGAAATTCAACCAATTCCTCTTGCATTTGTTGGCTTAACTGAGATCCAATCTTTATCATTCTAGAATCATCGCTATCATCGATCGGGACATCGATCGTCAGTTCGGCCAAAGAAACTTGACTGTCTTTACTTTCGTCTTCACTTTCGGTGTCTCTTGGGTCAAGGTCTCTTTGGAATTGGTTGGGGTGCCCAGGCCTAGGCCCAAGCCTCAATTGTCAATTATCAACAAAACGGACGCAGAGAGATTCCTCTACGCCCTTTCCTTTCTCTTTTCGCTGCGCCTCGCGCAGTTCAGCAACATAACATGCTCGTCCAACAGCCTGATCTCCTTGAACAACTCCAACCCCACGATTGGTGGGAAACTTTAGAGTCAAACACCATGGGGCAATAGCAGCCCTTAACTCAGCTAGGGCCGGTTGGCCCAAGAAAGCATTATATGGCCAATCTATATCCAAAACAACAAACTGCAGTATCCGGACTCTCCGGCGTTCTCCAATCCCTAACTCCACTGGCAATTCCACAACTCCAGTGGGTATAGTTGCACTCCCATTGAAACCATGGATAAGGTATTGACAAGGTTTCAATCTCTAGTCTCCATTTTCATCTGATCATAGGCTCGCTTGAACAATATATTCACAGAACTTCCACTGTCTACCAAGATCCTCTTCATCCAAGCAGGACCTACTTAAGCTGTTATGACAAGTGGATCGATGGTTGGGGCTTCGATCCTATCGGCATCTCTGTCTCGGAAGACGATGTCGTCAGTCATCATCTTTTGTTGCTTGTCCGAAGCCCCATCTTCCAAACTACTACAACACTCGAAGCTCGCATGCCTAATAGAACTGGCATACGACTTCATTTCCTTCCAGCTCCGGTCTGCTGGATGAGGACCACCACTAATGGTATTTATCACCAACCTCTCGCCAGTACGAGTGGGTTCCTCCTGTCTTGCCTGATTCGGTGCATGGTTCTGATTCGATGGGCCCGCACCTCCAGACTGTGGCGCCCGCGCAAACTGTTCCAACTTCCTTTCACGTATCAACTATTCAATGAGATCCTGCAAATGACGACACTCATTTGTGTTGTGGCCGTAGCTTTCATGGAATCTACAAAACTTCCCTGTCTGGATCTGTTTCTCTGATGACTGTTTCGGAGCAGGTTTCTTATACTGAATAGTATTGCAGGTCTGTAAATACACATTTTCCAGCGACGTGTTCAAAGGAATATAATTATCAAACATAGGAGCCCTACGTCGTGGACCATAATTCTGCTCCCGTTTTCTATTTTGGTTACCATCGCCGTTCTACTGATTTTGTTTATTCTGAATGTTCAATTGTACTTTCCCGGAGCTCTCCCCGGTTTGTTTAATAGCAATATTGCTCTGAATTTCTTCCATACTAGGCCCCGCATAATCCTTCTTCCTAAACTGTTTTGCATCCTCCCTTCTCAAGTATTGGGCTGCCTTGGAATAGAAACGGTCCAATGATGCGAGGTTTCCGGCCAACCAGTTACCGAATTCGGAATCGGGGTCAATCCACTTAGTCAGTGCCATAAGAATAGATGATGTGCACGTAAATATGCATATATATACATCCATATTTTATCTCTTTTTATTTAAATAAATATCATATTTGGACATTTTAACATGTTTAAAACCAAAATTCAATTAATTTCAAATAATCATATATTCACCTTCATTCAGGGGCAAAACGGTCATTTTTGTGCATGTGTCATTTGAGAATTTTTACTTGAACAATTTTTATTATTTTTATAGGATATTTTGATGCATATGGAAGAGGGATTCATGATGATATATGCATGCACAAGGAAATACAAAGGAATGAAGAGGAAATAATTCAAGTTCAACATCATGGAGGACCCCACCCACTTACCTAAATGTACAATTAGAAGCTAATGGACAACTAAGTGGAGATTAAAGCTTCATGCACTTTTAATGAGGGATTAATTAGTAGCTAATGGTTACTTGGTGGCCACACTTCCTACAGGGCATTTTGGGAAGCACCCTAAAAATGGAATTAGGGTTTTATGCATGTTTAAATAGCCCCCTTATGTACATGTAAAGGATCATCTA
This sequence comes from Allium fistulosum, assembly GCA_030737815.1. Taxonomy (NCBI): domain Eukaryota; kingdom Viridiplantae; phylum Streptophyta; class Magnoliopsida; order Asparagales; family Amaryllidaceae; genus Allium; species Allium fistulosum. The sequence goes on from CM060904.1 coordinate 1,139,865,033, forward strand.
CTTTCATATTAGTTAGGAAATGAAAAATCCAAGTTGTAATGGCAATGTTCTATGAAATAAAAATGGCTTCCAAGCCTCTTTTTCCTCTTTTTTCTACATGTTTTTCTTTGTTTTTATGTTAATGCTTATTTCTATGTTATCTTTCTCTTCTTTGTTAGTAGATTAGTTTTATATTCATGCAAGTAGTGTAGCTTGATTCCTTTTGCTGTAAGTAGTTTAATTACATTCTCTTCTTTGCTATTTTCTATTTTCTTCTCTTTTTAATGTTGAAATTTACTTGTGTTGCTTCAATGCCACAAATGAGTACCTAAACCCCTTCAATTTAGGGGTAAAGAAGCTCTCAAATATTATGTAATTTCAACATTTTATGATTTATGATCTCATTTGGTTTATGCTTCATGAAGTGAGTTTTGATGCAAGTTTATACAAGTGGGTTTGATAGCTTATATTGTTTATGCAAATGAACTATTCTTATTCAACATAAACACAATTTGCATCATCATTTGCTAATCCATTTTTGATTGTGAAATTAAAGTAAAAATGAAATTTGATGATCTATATTACTAATTACAATAGTAAATAGATCATACTTAAAATAGTTTTTGCTTTGGCTTCATTTTCATGAGAATTATAAGTGGTATATTTGTTGTATTATGGTTTGATGGTTTGAGTTATGTTAATTAATAACATAAACAACCCATACTTATGATAAATACAATAATATTTCACTTAATATCAAAGCTAGAGATCACAAATTTTTTGTTTGTTGATTTACAAAAATATGAGAGTGGATTTGCCTTTAAATTATTCTCTAGTTCAATAGTTTTTTAAATCAAATTTTAATTCTAGTTTTAGCTTCATCTTATTTCTAGTTAACAATTTCTCCTCATTTGGTCTAATTTGATTGAATAGATTTTTAATCTCTCACAATTCCCTGCGGATCGACCCATATTCGTCACGTACTACAAAGTGTATGCCGTGCGTTTGCGGTTATTTTAATTTGAAATTTTTCAGCAAATTCCTAAACCGATAGAAATCTTGCCGATTAACAAGTTTTTGGCGCCGTTGCTGGGGAATTTGTTTTGATTTTTAATTTTCTATTCTTTGAATTATTTTCGTTTGATTTTTTTGTGTTTATTTTATGTGTGTTTGCAAAAAAAAAAGAATATTGTGTGTTTGTTTGTTTTTGTGCATTTGCTTGTGTGCTTGTTTTCTAGTTCAATTTGCTTTTGCATTTCTATTTTTTTTTAAATTGCACAAGATAATTTCAAAAAAAAGAATTTATTTCATTTCTTTTTATACATTATAATTTTCTATCTGTTACATTTTTATTGCTTCCATCACAATTTGTATATACATTACACTTACTGTTCACTCTACATATTCAAGCCTTGTTCACTGGCCTCATCCATCCCTGTGCATGCTCTGTGCACATACCCCCAACCATACTTAACCAACTACCACACTGCCATTTTTACTGCCTCATTTATCTTCACTGCCAGAAGCCACCTGACTTCCCTACCTCAATACAACTACATCTCCAACCACTTATTTGCCTCTGCCTTCCATACTTTCTTTCACAACAAACTTCCTTCTCACATAAAACTTCAACAACATCTCCACATTGCTGTCATATACCAATACCTCATTCGCCATCACAATTCTCCTCTACAATGACCTCAAGCTGCTGCAACCTATCACTAACTTCTACCACCTCTTCTTGCTATCACCAGCACCTCCTTTTCAACATCCACCTGCCAATATCCCCACCACACAAAAAAAAATTCACCTTTCTGACAACTTCCAAAACACTGCCATCCTAACTGCCGCATTCATCATTCAACATCAAGCTACAACATATCTCCACCAATAATTCATCAACATACAACTGCTGCATTTTCTACTGCACTGCCCTTCCATACCATACCATCCTCTGCTCATTACTGTTCCAACTTCATCACTTCTCATACAACCAAACAAATACCCCATCTACCACTACCATCCCACATTCATCAACCACTACAACCACCATATCATACATATAGCATACAACCCACAAACTGCTACTCAATCACGGCAAAACACTGTTTCAACCTTTCAACCATTCACTGTCTTGCCATTTCCCATACCAGTCATCTACAACCCACCTTTGTTTCAACCTTTTCAACAATACTTCCTCCCCTGCCACACTATTGCTGCCACCTATACAAACCAAGCAACAACTCGAACAAACTCCTCCATCATTCCACAAACATTCTCTGATCGCCCACTATCATTAATTTCCTACAATTACTGCCATATTTACCTCTGCCTCCTACTCTTACAACTTGCGGTCATCACTTCATCTTCCAATCATCACCTGCGTTCGCCATCCCCTTAACTGACAACAAACTACCAACCTTCAGACCAACTTCATCACCTCTGACAACTTTCACAGGCCATCAACCTTCTCCTGCAACTCTCTACAGCCTCTCAAAACCACTAACAATCACAAAAACTGTGCCTTGACCGGATACATGTTCATCTGCGCTCCACTCCACCTCCTCGCGGCCATCTTACAACTTGCCTGGACCAACCCTCCGCCGCCGCAGACACAACATCAACCTCAACAGAACAGTGTACTCGCATCATAATCTCAAACTTGCAATCGAATCACCATGAAACCACAGTAGCGCCACACAACCGAAAATCCACTTCCTCCGCCGAGAAAATCGACTCGACTCCCCCTCCAACCTCTACAGCAATTCGAGCCATCACCTGGCATCACGAACTTCGCCTGAATCACCAAAACAGCTACACCCATTCCGCATCTCCACTGATTGCTCCTCACCAATCCAACCATCGCAAACTCAAGTTCATGAACAACCCATCGAAAACTCCAGTTCGCCAAATCAGACCCAAGACATCAGTAATACCGAATTGACTTCGATTTAGATTGCGGAATCCCGAATTCGACTCTTAATTTAGTTTGATTTTGATTTTTTTTTGTTCGAAATGCAGATTCAAAGTTTTTGAGATTGTGGAAGTTATCAGAAAGCTGGTTATTTCGTTTTATATTTTTGCGGGTCTACTTGGTTTAATATTGGGCCTGGCTTTGTTTTGTTTAATTTGCTTTTGTGTTATTTTAATTTATTTTGTTTTAAATCCTTTTAAGTTCCATATTAAAATAAAATAAAAAAGGGGTTTTCTTAATTTGTTTTTCTTTCTTTATTTTTAGTTTTGTTTCATCCTTTTAAAAAAAATTGTTTTGTTTTGTTTTAATTTGTTGTAAGTTCCATCCTAATAAAAAAGAAAAAAACAATTGTATAAATCTTGTTTGAAATTTCAGGTTTCCAAAGCAGAAAATTGCAAGGAAAAGAAAGAGTTGCTTACAAAAGAAAATTGCCTTGCTTGCTAAAAAAATCGCTGCTTTTAAATAAATTTCTAATAAAATATGCACGCTCTGGTATTGGGCCATTTTCCCTTGTTTTTGGTTTTATTTGCATTGTTGGTTGCTTGCATTTGCATTTATATAAAAAAATTCAAAATCCAAAAACAAAAACAAACTTCATTTTAGTTGCATTGTAAATTCACGTTTAATTTTTGTTTTGCATTCATCTCATCTTATTTTCTTTTCTAAGGGCAATACCCCAATTCACATAAGGTGAGGGATTTCATCACCCTTTCCTTAGCCCACAAACGCATTTCATCGTAGAATTTGACTAATAATAAATATTAGACATTCGATTTAAGGGTGTCACGAGCTCATCTAGGGCTTAATTGTATCTTCACAATTGTTTTCTTTGAAATTTTTTATTTCTTGGGGTCTAGGCTACGGCAGAGTAATAACCTGTTATAAAAATTACGGTGGTACGTAAATATTATACTGGTTGTTCCTCTGAAGGTACTTAAACCTTCGGCTGCATTGCTACGGTGATTCATGGTGCACCGATAACCCCTGCCCGTTACGTGGCTGAGAAATATTTTTGTTGATTTAAGACAAAGTGTGATTATATAATTTTGGGTTAGGAGCTACTAAGGAAAGAAAATTTGTAATTAAGTCCTTTGCATTCATTTCTTTGCATTAGTTCATGCATATTTAAAAAAAATCAAAAATCCAAAATCCAAAAAAATTGTAAATTTTACTTAACCTAGTTTTTAATCCAAAAAAAAAATTCCTTCCTTGAAAATTTTCAATCAAAAACAAAATTCCAAAAAAAATATAAAATCCTTTCAAAAACAAAAACAAAAATCAAATTTCCATTTGCTAAAAACAAAAAAAAACAAAAATATTTGAAATAAATCCTTTTGATAAAAATTTGAAAATTCAAAAAAAACAAAAAAAATTACAAAAATCAAACTTCTCTTTTGAAAATAAATTTCACTTGGTAGATATTTTTCTTCCTCTAAAAAAAACAAAAAAAAATCAAAAACAATTTTTCACTTCGTTTTTTTCAAATCTTCTTTCATTCACTAAACTCGATTCTAATTTCTTTCTCTTCTCGAATTTCACTTGTGCATGAGTACTTGGACTCGTGACACAACAACAATCGTTGGACTCGCGACTCAATAACTAACCGTTTAACTTGTACAAACGATCCTCCCGAAATGGCGAACGAGAACGCCCCTCGAACTCTTCTGGATAGAATCTTTCCCGATAGAGTTTCTACTCCATCTTGCATCATGTTACCCGCCCCTATGGGTAACCATTTTGAAATTCACTCAAACCATATTGCCACGCTTCCAAAATTTGGCAATTTCGAGCACGATGATCCATACATCTTTTTGACTAAATTCGAACAAGTTTGCGCAACCATTAAACTCCAACAACTTTCCGATGACGAAATCAAACTTCGATTAATCCCATTCGCTCTTACGGATTACGCTGAAAAATGGTTGTACAGCTTACCAACTAACTCGATTAAAACGCGGGAAGAATTCGTAAAAGCTTTCTTAAAAAAGTTCTACCCCTTGGAAAAAACGAGTAGAATCCAAAACGAAATTGTAAATTTTCATCAATTCAAGGGGGAACCATTCGGAAAATATTTTGAAAGATTCAAAGAGCTTTTGATAAAATGTCCATACCATAACTTTGAAAAATGGACGATTTGCCAACTCTTATACGATGGACTCGAAAATAGCTCATGAACCATGCTCGAATCAATGTGCCAAGGCAACTTTCTTGCCCAACATCATGACGATGCTTGGCAATTTCTTGAAAACCTTGCTGAAAAGTCGTCCCAATGAGAAAGTTTGAACGAAAAATCAATTTACTCACGATCGAGTGCAAACTCAATAGGATCTTCTTTTGCTTTGGAAGCTCAGATCGACGCAATGATTAAACAATTCGATAACGTTTTCTCATCGAATCAAATGAACCAAGCTTTCCAACCGATGTGTTATAAATTCAACGATCCTAATCATATAGCCGATCAGTGTCCCAATTTTGTCGAACAAATCAATGCTTTCAATAAAGCCAAAAATGACCCGTTTTCTCCAACGTACGACCCTGGTTGGAGAAATCATCCGAATTTTGCGTGGAACCAAAAAAATCCCAACACAAATATGATTCGTCCTAATTTTCAAGCATTTCCAAATAATGCTTCGAATCCTCCCTTTCAGCCCAACAATTTTCAACCAAACTTTGCGGGTCCGTTGCATAATCAACCGCAACAATCAAATTTTCAACCAAATTCTTCTCATCCTCCCTAAGACGATAAACGTTTAACTTCGCTTGAGAAAACTCTTGAAACGTTGGCTAAAGAAACTACTCAAAGCCTTCAATCAAACAGCAATTTGCAAAATTTATTGACTTCATATATGCAAAACATGAACCAATCAATTGCAAAACTCGAAATGCAAATGAGTCAATTAGCCACGTCTATGAGCGAACGTGAACGAGGATCATTCCCAAGCCAACCCATTTGAAATCCCAGAAATCAAAACGCAAATTCAAATTAAGCCCATGTTGTTTAAGATAGCAACGTCACCCAATTGAATGCTATCACAACTCTCCGTTCCGGTAAACAAATTAATAATCAAGTCGTTAATCCAAACGATTTACCGGAAACCTCTCTCGACACTTCTAAAACATCGAACGAATCTGAACAGAACGTGGAGCCAATCGTCGAATCAAAATTCTTCTTCTTCTACTCGAGTAGACCCGCCTACCGAGTATTGTGTTCCATTTCCACATCGTCTCCAACCTAAGAAACACGCGGACCAAATGGAAAAGATGTTGGAAATTTTTAAACAAGTCAAAGTTAATATCCCGTTTCTTGACATCGTTCAGCAAGTCCTAACGTACGCGAAATTTCTTAAGGACTTGTGCACCCAAAAGCGACACACTCAAGTGCCCAAAAAAGTCTTCTTAGCCGCCAGTTTGAGCGAAGTCTTGTCCCAATCCATTCCCGTTAAATACAAAGATCTTGGTTGCACTACGATTTCGTGTACAATTGGAGACAAGACGATTAACAAATGTTTGATTGACTTAGGCGCGAGTGTCAACTTGATACCATACTCCGTATACGAACAATTAGGCTTAGGTGAGCTCAAACCCACAAAAGTTACGCTTCAATTCGCCGATCATTCCATTAAGAAGCCCGTGGGAGAAATCGAAGACATGCTCATTCGAGTAGGGCAATTCATATTCCCTGTTGACTTCATCGTTCTCGAACAACCCGTGACAAATCCCACAAGTCAAATTCCATTGATTTTAGGCCGACCATTCTTAGCCACCTCAAATGCCTTAACCAATTGTCGTAACAGTTCGATGAAAATTTCTTTTGGAAACATGACTTTGGATCTCAACATTTGCAATCTTGAAGTCCACTCGAATGAACCTCATGACCAAACATTCGAAGTTAGTGCCATTCACGAAAACTTCGAAAACGAGACACTTGATCTTGACGATGAACGTGATGCCGAATATGAAAAATTGTTTCACGAAATTCCCAACGAGATTGAATACACTCTTCCTTTTGCATCACTTCCAATTGAGCTTGAATCTCAACCCAACTCTTTGATCGAAAAACACCCGAAGTTGGACCTCAAACCACTTCCCAATTACCTTAAGTATGCATACTTAGGTGATAACGAAACGTTGCCTGTCATAATTTCGGCGACTCTCTCTCTCTCTTGATCAAGAAGCTTCTCTACTTTCTATTCTTTCGAAAAACAAGGAAGCGATGGGATGGTCGATCTCCGATATAAAGGGAATTAGCCCTGCTATTGTTCAACATCGCATCCATTTAATCGACGATGCCAAGCCTGTTCGTGACGCGCAACGAAGGCTTAATCCAAAAATGAAAGATGCGGTGCATGATGAAATTCTTAAACTTCTCAACAACGGAGTCATTTACCTAATCTCTAATAGTTCATGGGTTAGCCCAATTCACGTTGTACCGAAAAAGTCTGGGCTAACCGTTGTCAAGAACGATTCAAATGAACTTATTCCAACTCGTACTCAAATGGGTTGGCGTGTTTGCATTGACTATTGAAAACTAAATGCCGCAACACGAAAAGATCACTTCCCTCTTCCTTTCATTGACCAAATGCTCAAACGTATAGCCGGCCACGAATTTTACTTCTTCCTTGATGGTTATTCCGGCTATAACCAAATTCCCATCGCACCCGAAGATCAAGAGAAAACGACTTTCACGTGTCCATTTGGTACCTTTGCTTATCGACGTATGCCATTCGGACTTTGTAACGCTCCTGCGACTTTCCAACGATGCATGGTTGGAATCTTTTCTGACATGATTGAACGCTTTCTAGAAGTTTTTATGGACGATTTCTCAACCTTTGGCGATTCTTCTTCCCAATGTTTACATCATCTCGAATTGGTTTTAAATCGATGTAAAGAAAACATTGACTTTGAATTGGGAAAAATACCACTTTATGGTCAAACAAGGCATAGTCCTTGGACATATCATCTCAAATAAAGGCATTGAGGTAGATAAAGCAAAAATCGACGTAATTGCAAACCTACCCATTCCCATAACTTTTAAGGACATTCGATCGTATCTTGGACACGCTGGCTTTTACCGACGCTTTGTGAAAGACTTTAGGAAAATCGCTCATCCTTTGACTACTCTCCTCGGAAAAGACGTTCCTTTCGATTTTAACCCTGATTGTATCTCTTCTTTTAAAAGTCTTAAGAACGAACTCATTTCTGCGCTAATTATTTGCGCTCCCAATTGGGATCTTCCTTTCAAAATCATGTGTGATGCTTCGAACTTTGTGGTTGATGCTGTATTAGGACAATGCATCAACAAAATCCTTCACGTCATTTACTATGCGAGTATGACTTTGAACGACGCTCAACTTAACTACACAACAACCGAAAAAGAGCTTCTAGCTGTCGTTTTTGCTCTCGAAAAATTTCGACAATACTTGATAGGGTCACACATTACTGTGAACACGAACCACTCTGCGCTTCGATATCTCTTTGCTAAAAAGGATGCCAAATCCCGCTTGATTCGTTAGATCCTTTTACTTCAAGAATTTGACCTTACAATTAAAGACAAAAAAGGATCCGATAACGTCATAGCCGATCACTTGTCTCATCTTTCGAACGCACCATCTTCTTTTCCAATCAATGAAAACTTCCCCGATGAACAACTCCTTTCAATTTCTATCGACCCATGGTACACTGATATAGTGAACTACTTAGTCACTAAAGAAACTCCCTCATCGTGGTCTAAACAGGACAAATGCAAATTCATGTCCCAACTGAAGTATTTCTATTGGGACGATCCATACTTGTTCAAATATTGTCTCGACCAAATCATCCGACGTTGCATTCCGGATAGTGAGATCAGGAGTGTTCTTTTGTTTTGCCACGATCAAGCGTGTGGTGGACATTTCGGTCCTCGAAAAACTGCGGAAAAAGTGCTTTGGTTTGGTTTCTATTGGCCTTCTCTTTTCAAAGACTCGTTTGAATTTTGTAAAACTTGCGATTGATGTCAAATGCTTGGAAGAATTTCTCAACGAGATATGATGCCTCTAAACCCCATTCTTACGATCGAAATCTTTGATGTCTGGGGTATAGACTTTATGGGACCTTTTCCCAATTCTTTTGGAAACCTGTATATCCTTCTCGCTGTCGATTACGTTTCAAAATGGGTCGAAGTCGTTCCTTGCAAAACCAACGACCATAAAATTGTTGTGAAATTTCTCAAAGAAAACATCTTTTCAAGGTTCGGCACACCTCGCACAATAATCAGTGATAACGGGACCGATTTTTGCAACCGTTCTTTTGAAACTTTAATATAAAAAATATACTCGATAACACACAAGTTATCCACTCCGTATCATCCTCAAACTTGTGGCCAAGTTGAAGTTTCAAATCGACAAATAAAACTAATCTTGGAGAAAACTGTCAATAAAAATCGAAAAGATTGGTCTCAGAAATTGTCCGACGCTCTTTGGGCTTACCGTACTGCTTTTAAAACTAACCTTGGGATGTCCCTATTTCATTTAGTTTACGGTAAAGCTTGCTATTTACCCGTTGAAATCGAACACAAAGCGTTGTGGGCAATTAAGTGAAAGTGTATGTGCAGTATTAAGGATCGTGTAATATGGTATATAAATGCGGAAACTGATAATAACAGTAAAATAAAAATTAAAGTAAGCACACCAGGAATTTTTATACTGGTTCGAACTTCCCGTTCTACGTCTAGTCCCAGAATACCCTCTGGATTTAAACTAAACCCCTCATTTAACCCGGAGGAATATGAGCAGCCGAACAGGAATTTTTCCACCTCAACAGCCGAAGAGGACTTCAACTTAATACAAATAACTTGTTGACGAATGTGTTCTGAATAACATGGATTGTCTTTTGACAGTACAATTCTCCTATAATCAAATCCTCAAGAGTATATAGTGTGTGTGAAGATTAGAAGGAGGATAATCGCGTAGAATCGAAGTATATGAATTAATTCAGTGATTCTAGCGATATTGAATGAGAATGAATGCTTTTTATTTGCAGAGAATAATAGAGAATAGATTTCAGAATTATAAACAAGAATTGGTTGGTGTAGAAGTGAATTGAATATGTTTATATAGTTGTAGAATAGTTACAATCTTTCATGAAGAGTTTCAATCAAAAGTAGTGTCTGTATCTCTTGGATTGAAGGAGATTCCTCTTCACGAACGATCGCAACTCTTCAGAAAACTAGCCGTTATTCTCAAGTTGGTTGGCCGAGAAAACTGGCCAGTCAGCTGAGTTTCAAAAACGTACACAGACCAGTGCATATCTGTGCATTGACACAGAGTCGGTCGACCGAAGTTCCTGGTCGGCCGGCCGACCTGCTATCAATTGCACAGTGCACACTTTTTCATGTATAAATTAATGTATAATAATTTGTGTGTGTGTGTGACTACTTGAGAAATGATTTTAACAATATTCTAAGACTCAATACAATAAAATATTCATACTAATCTCTGGATTGTAGTCTTGTCTCCTTTGTAGTGCACAATATACGCTTATTCTCTTTTTGTCGCTTTCGTATAGTATTCTCGTCGTATGATCTCTAAAGCTTGTGTCATGAATCAAAACTCATGAGTCAACATTCTCCCCCTTTTTGATTGATGACAATACTTATGTGACGAAGTAGTATATACATATATATTATAACTCTCCCCCTAAATATATGGCGATTTTTCTGCAAAAAATTTGTTAGCTTTCATATATTTCTCCCCCTTTGTCATCGATAAAAAGGAATACTTATTAGATGTAATATGAAAAAAATATGGAACATGTAACATAAGTAAGAAAACATCGAGTTTAAATATTACATACTCAAACCAAATAGGAATATTAATGAGGTTTACTTACTACAGAACATCTAAAAATAGACATATTGTTCATAAAGAAAAAACAGAGTACTTAAAATTATGAAATAGCAAGTTGTAAAACAATATGATCACTCCTCACCATCATCGGAATCCCAAAATTCTGGACGAGTATTTTCTTCCGGAGGAGCATGTTCCTTACCACGTCTTTGAGCGTTAGAAGTGTGAGTTCCCGATGTGCCGGAACTTGTATTCTCCGAAGTGGACCAAGAGAAGTTTGGCACCGGCCTTTTTCTTGTAGCAAGGTGAGAGGCACCGGCTTCGGAAGTGCATGATAAGGCATCCCATAGATTGACGAAGAAGCCCTTAATTTTCTTGAACCGACCGTCAATTTTTCGTAACCGGGCATCTAAGGCAAGTTGATTTTGAGCCAAAATATCAATGGCCGCTTCCGTACTAATTTCGGGAGTTGGTCTTTGAATTGAGGATTGGCGAGTTAGACATTGCGTAGCATGAGTAGATGGTTGAGGTGTCGAATAGCTGCGGCGTAGTTGTTCTCTCGAAGTAGGACGCCATTGGTCAAATCTTATAAATATAGGTGGAGCATCGGGCAATTTCATTAGTTTTATGGTCCTTGAATCAAAAGAACGAACTTTGGAGGTTTCGGATTCCGGAGCATGTATGACGAAGCTATTGATTAATCTCATTATGTATTCTCCATAATAAATATGAAGCATCCTTCCTTGATTAAATGAGAGAAAATCGTCCATAAGAAGTTGTGCCCAATTAACTCGTACATTCCCACATATAGCATACAATGCCTTAAAATCTTCGGCATATACTAGATGATATGAACCGCCTCTAGAAACAATAGATTTCATCATGAAACGATGAAAAAGTCGAGCTTTAGGCCGAAGTGATGATGTTTGTCTAAAATCTGTAGCTTCGTCTTCAAAAAATAAATGGCTTATCCGGTCACGACTTGATATATTACAATCTACATCGTGTAATGAAATTTCACCCGGTCGAGCATTAAAAATGTGGTTAATTCGAGCAATGGAAAGGAAAATTGAAGTGCCACAAACCGATGTCCAAACACAATTGTCAGTGTTTCTCGACGGATTGACAAGGTTAAGGTTTGCTAGAAATAACTTGACCATAATATGATTGATTTTCAAATTATTTTTCCTATGGTCAAGGAATGTATCAAGTCCACTCTCAATAGCGGCATTTTCAATACCGTAGGGAGCGAAATCAGGGTAACTTACAAATGATTCTTCAAAGATCTTGGCATCTTGAAGTTGTATCCATCTTTGAAGTGCTACATCATTGACAAGCCATGAGGCGATTTGAGTATCTACTGGAGTTGATGAAGATGAAGCATCAGTAGTCTTTGTTCTCTTCTTAGGAGCCATTATTTTTTAGGAAAAGGTAAAAATTTGAGAAAATCTTAATGGGGGCTAGGGTAAAAACCGAAATTGGGAAAGTAAAAGTGAAGAGGTAGGTGAAAAAATTGAAGAGATGGGTTATAAATTTGAAGTGAAAAGCAGCAGGAAATATCGTTCGGTCGACCGAATATACTGGGTCGGCTGACCGACTGGGTTTCCTGAGTAATATCAAACTTTCGGGATGGGTTCGGCTGACCGACTCAGGGCTTCGGTCGACCGATCCTGTCAAAATGCACAGTTTTGCTGTTTTTCTTAAAAAAATTATATAAATATAAATTTTATTATTGTTGCACTATATTAATACAACTTATTGAAAACAAGCAACATATATATACAAATTTTATTATTGTTGCACTATATTAATACAACTTATTAAAAACAAGCAACATATAAATATATATAAAAAGTGTTTAGCCACCGTTCTTAAAATCGACGTTCCCAAGAATTTGGAGACGGAACATCTTCTATAGGTGACCATTTTGGAGCTATTGGAGATTGAGCCGGATTTGAAGAGGATGAAGGTCTATAAGCGGGTTCAGTAATGTCATCCTTCTTTGATGAACAAACTTTCATAGCCATCCGTTCTAGAAAGCTCAAACGTCGTGACGTAATCTTCTACTCATAGTATAACTCCTTTTGTAGATCCAATTGTTGATGTTGATAGTGGTGTATCTCATCTATTTTCTGTTTAGTTGAAGGAGATATGACCATAGCATTCTTGCCTTTCTTCTTTTTTGGTGTATAACCGGTATGAGTGTTCTCCCATGGTTTCAAGCCATGTCGGGGGTCTTTATCCGAAGAAGGAGAGAATTTAAGGACACGATTAGCTAAGGGAAAAATAGGATAGGGTCCGTTTTCAGGAATATGATCGGAATCATCGTCCGAAGATGTATACGATAGACGAGAGTTTTCGGAATTGTAAATATCATTGTTTGAAGACATTTTCAAGTTTTGATTTTAAACTTTTCTTAGACTGTTTTTAAAACAAAACATAGAATATATAAGCATTTGTTTGCTAAAAGATGAGTGGATAGGAGCTATTTTTAATTATAATCACATAAGTTTAACAACAAAGCCGTTTGTAAATGGGTAATTATATAAATATAGAACTAAAAATAGCTTTAGAGTGAAACAATAAACACCCATAGCTCAAGTGGCTATAACACAACATTTAGCAAGCAAGTCAGAGGTCATGAGTTCAAGTCACACCTTGGTCAGAAATAAAACAATTTTTGTTTTTCAATATATTTTTATTTATAAATCTTTTATAGACATTATTCCTAAGTCTCGTCTAAGTTTTATAAAAATATTTTCATTTAATGGTTTAGGAAAAATGTCAGCAATTTGATTTTCAGTATTAATAAATTCTAAATTTATCAATCCTTTTTCCAAACAATCACGAAGAAAGTGATGACGAATATCGATGTGTTTTGTTCGTGAGTGGTTGACCGGATTTTTAGAAAGATTTATTGCACTAGTATTATCATAATAAATTATAGATTTTTCAAGGTGATAATTAAAATCCCGAAGTGTTTGTTGCATGTAAATGACTTGTGCACATGCCAAAGCAGCAGATATATATTCTGCTTCACATGTCGATAAAGAAACGCAGTTTTGTTTCTTACTGAACCAAGAGACTAAGGAACGTCCAATGAAATGACACATTCCGCTTGTACTTTTTCGATCCATCCAACTCCCTCCAAAATCAGCGTCGCTATAGGAGACTAATTCGAAAGGACATTCTTTTGGATAAAATAGTCCGAAATCTTTGGTTTTAGTTAGATAACGAATAATGCGTTTAACTGCTCGCATATGTGACTCTTTGGGATTTGCTTGAAATCGAGCACATAAACAAACACTCATCATTATATCGGATCGACTCGCTGTTAAATATAACAAAGATCCAACATACTACGATACAGTTTCTGATCAACACTTTTGCCCTCCTCGTCTCTATCGAGATGAGTAGTTGTGCTCATTGGAGTTGGTTTGGCAGAAGTGTTTTCCAGACCAAATCGTTTAATTAAATCATAATAATATTTTTCTTGATTAATAAAAATTCCATTTTCAACTTGTTTAATTTGTAATCCAAGAAAATATGACAATTCTCCCATATGAGACATTTCGAATTCATTTGTCATTATAGTCGAAAATTCCTGACATAACTTTTCATTTGTGGAGCCAAAAATAATATCATCAACATATATTTGAATTATTAAAATATCTTTCTTAGTTTTCTTAATAAAAAGTGTTTGATCGACTTTACCTATTTCAAAACCAGATTCTAATAAATAGCTTTTAAGACGATCATACCAAGCATGTGGTGCTTGTTTTAAACCGTATAGGGCCTTTTTGAGTTTATAAACATGATCTGGATATTTTTCATGATTGAAAAGTGGTGGTTGTTCAACAAAAACATTTTATTTTATATAACCATTTAAAAAAGCACTTTTAACATCCATTTGATAAAGTTTAAAATTATGAAAACACGCGAAAGCCAATAAGAATCGTATTGCTTCAAGTCGGGCGACTGGAGCAAACGTTTCTTCGTAATCAATTCCATCTTCTTGGTTATATCCTTGTGCAACTAATCTAGCTTTATTCCTAGTTATATTTCCTAGTTCATCTGCTTTATTTTTGAAAATCCATTTAGTACCAATGACTGATTGATCACTAGGTCTAGGAACGAGTTCCCAAACTTCGTTTCGTTCGAATTGATTTAGTTCTTCTTGCATGGCAAGAATCCAGTAGTCATCAGTTGATGCTTCTTTTATATTTTTAGGTTCTATATTAGAGAGAAAAGCTACATGTCCAACTTGATTTAATTGGTATTTGGTTTTAACATTCATATTAACTTCTCCGATTATATTTTGCACAGGATGATCTCGTAAAATTCTAGGTGGAGATTTTATTATATTAGGAGTAATATTCTTATTTTCAGTAATATCATGATCGTTATCGAAATTTTCATTAGTATTACTATTTTCATTATGAGTAGTTTCATCATCAGAATCGATAGTAATATTTGGATTTATATTTTTAAAATTTTCGTCAAATGAAACATGTAAACTTTCTTCAATAATTTGAGTTCTTTTATTATAAATTCAATAAGCCTTGCTTCGTTCCGAATATCCAACGAATATTCCTTCATCGGGTTTTGGATCGAATTTGCCTAGTTGATCTTTAGTATTCAAAATAAAACATTTAGAACCAAAAACTTTAAGATATGAAATATTTGGTTTTCTTCCATTTAGAAGTTCATATGGAGTATTCTTAGTTAACGGTCGAATAGAAAAACGATTCAACACATAACAAGCAGTAGCTACAGCTTCTGCCCAAAAGTGTTTTGATAAAGTGGTTCCATTTAATAAAGTTCTCTCACATTCTTGTAACGTTCTATTTTTCCTTTCTACAACTCCATTTTGTTGTGGTGTTCTAGGAAACGAAAAATTATGGTTAATACCTTTCTTGTTACAAAATTGTTCAAAAGCTTCATTTTCAAATTCTCCTCCATGATCACTTCTGATATTTTTAATTTTCAAACTTTTAATATTTTGAATTCTTTTAACAAAAACTTTAAAATTATCGAAAGTATCACTTTTATTTTTCAAAAAGAAAATCCAAGTGTATCTAGAAAAATCATCTACGATAACAAACACATATCTATTATGATTAATAGACTGAACTTGAGTTGGACCAAAAAGATCCATGTGTAAAAGTTCAAGTGGTTGTTCTGTAGATATTACCTTTTTAGATTTAAAAGAAGATTTTGTTAATTTTCCTAATTTACATGCATCACAAAATATATTAGTTTTGAATTTTATATTGGGTAATCCTTTAACTAATTTATTTTTAGCTAATTTGTTGATGGTATTAAAATTAACATGACAAAATCTTTTATGCCAAAGACAAGAATCATTTTCTTTAGCTACTAAACACAAATTTGAATCATTATTAACATTCATATTTAAGATATAAATGTTTTTATCTCTTATTCCTTCGAAAATAGTGTTATGATTTTTATCTAAAATATTACATTTATTTTCTGAAAAAGTTATATTAAAACCTTTATCGCATAGCTGACTAATACTTAATAAATGTATTTTAAATTTTTAACTAATAAAACATCAGTAATGAGAGGTAAATTAGAGGTACCGTTGCTACTGACATCGCCTTTGCCGATGAGATATCCTTTTGTGTTATCTCCAAAGGTGACTACTCCTCCATTTGAGTATATAATGTTTGACAACATTTCTTTGTTTCTAGTCATGTGTTTTGAGCAACCGCTATCTAAAATTCATTTTCCTCTCTTCTTATGAGGTACCTGTAAAAAATTTATAAAAAGTTGGTACCCATTCTTTTTAGGGTCCTAAGAGTTTAGATCTTAGGAAGCCAAACCCATACGGGTTCATAATTCCCTTTATAAACATAATTTTTGTTATTATGAACAGTTTCCACAAACATTTTGATATGTTTATTCCTTATCAAAATATTATTTGATTTTGGAATCCATATCTTGATGGTATTAGTATTTGGATAAACTATTTTCTTAATATCCTTTTTAATATTATTATTAATCCTACTATTAACAAAATTATTCTGTTTCTTAAATCCTAGTCTAGATTTATTGTTAGTGGCTTGAGAATTTTCAAGTATTCTAGAAAGATTCTCTCTTCCTTTATTGAAATTAGATACATTTTTAGAGATATCATCCAATTTTACTTTAAGACTAGATTTTTCTAATTCTAAATCCTTAATTTTAGAGTTTAAACTATTATTTTCAAAAAATAAAACATCATTTTTATTTTTCTTAATTTCTAGTTCTTCAAATATTGAAGAAATTTGAGAAGATAAGTTAGAATTCAATTGTTGAGAAATTTCAAGTTCTTCTTCTAATATTTTCTTCTCATCTTTCAGCATATCTACTTCTAAAATAGTCCTATCTAACTTTCTTTGCATCTCCTTTTTTTTAAGTTGCTTTGCTAAGTCTACTAATTCAGAATTAATTTCAATTAAATCTTCAAAAGTAAGATCACTTACATCGTTTGACGAAGCCATGAAGCATACATTTGCTTATTCATTTTCATTATCACTTTCGCTCTCTGATGAGGATGATGAGTCAGTGTCGTCCTAAGTGACTGAAAAAGCTCTTCGTTTGGTTCTGTCCTTCTTAAAATTGCTCTTTTTACGTTCTGGACAATCCTTCTTCATGTGACCTTTCTTGTGACATTCATAACATTCCATTGCTGAAGATGATGGTTTGCTATTGTTGGAATTATTTTTGTTTCCCCTGAATTTATTTCTTTTGAATTTCAGAAACTTCTTGAAATTTTTAGCAATCATTGCCATATCTTCATTCTCTGAGTCGGAGTCATCTTTTTCTGCTTGAAATGCCACATTCTTCTTTTCTTGTGCTCCATTTCTCTTTGCCTGCAAATTTACTTCGTAGGACATTAAATTACCTATCAATTCTTCTGGTTTTAATGTTGAGAATTCACTTGCTTCTTCAATGGCTAGGACTTTTCTTTCCCATTCGTCCGTTAAAGAATTTAAGATTTTTGTGACAATATCAAAATCAGTAAATTTTTATTCTAATGATAGTCGAGCATGATAAATATCCTGAAATCTAGAGTACATATCATTAATAGATTCATTTGGCCTCATTTTGAAATTTTAAAATTGATTTTTCAACATAGAGATTTTGCTTAATTTAACTTTGTTCGTTCCTTCATGTGTTATCTTAAGTGTTCTCCAAATTTCATAACCAGAAGTGCACATGCTAACTCTATTGAATTCATTTCTATCTAATGCACAAAATAAAATATTCATAGCCTTTGCATTTGATGTAGCATCTAGTTTTTGTGTGTTACTCCAAGTTAAGTATTCTCCAGTAGGAGTTGTGTACTCACTTTGTATAACATTACAGATATCAAATCCACTAGATTGCATATAGATTCTCATTCTAGTTGACCAATAATTATAATTTATACCATTAAAAAGTGGAGGTCATGAAGTTGATTGACCCTCTGTGAAACTAGTATTAGTGTTAGTGTCAAAATCGTTAGTATGCGTTGTTGCCATATTACTAGAAATAGATATCAAATAACTTTGTGACGGTTATAGGATAACCTTGCTCTAATACCAAATGAAAGTGTACGTGCAGTATTAAGGATCGTGTAATATGGTATATAAATGCGGAAACTGATAATAGCAGTAAAATAAAAATTAAAGTAAGCACACCAGGAATTTTTATACTGGTTCGAACTTCCCATTCTACGTCCAGTCCCAGAATACCCTCTGGATTTAAACTAAACCCCTCACTTAACCCGGAGGAATAGGTATACGACACCTGAGCAGCCGAACAGAAATTTTTCCGCCTCAACAGCCGAAGAGGACTTCAACTTAATACAAATAACTTGTTGACGAATGTGTTTTGAATAACACGGATTGTCTTTTGATAGTACAATTCTTATATAATCAAATCCTCAAGAGTATATAGTATGTGTGAAGATTAGAAGGAGGATAATCGCGTAGAATCGAAGTATATGAATTAATTCAGTGATTCTAGCGATATTGAATGAGAATGAATGCTTTTTATTTGCAGAGAATAATAGAGAATAGATTTCAGAATTATAAACAAGAATTGGTTGTTGTAGAAGTGAATTGAACATGTTTATATAGTTGTAGAATAGTTACAATCTTTCATGAAGAGTTTCAATCAAAAGTTGTGTCCGTATCTCTTGGATTGAAGGAGATTCCTCTTCACGAACGATCGCAACTCTTCAGAAAACTAGCCGTTATTCTCAGGTCGGTTGGCCGAGAAAATTGGCCGGTCAGCTGAGTTTCAAAAATGTACACAGAACAGTGCATATTTGTGCATTGACACAGAGTCGGTCGACCAAAGTTCCTGGTCGGTCGACCGACCTGCTGTCAATTGCACAGTGTACACTTTTTCATGTATAAATTAATGTATAATAATTTGTGTGTGTGTGTGACTACTTGAGGAATGATTTTAACAATATTCTAAGACTCAATACAATAAAATATTCATACTAATCTCCGGATTGTAGTGTTGTCACCTTTGTAGTGCACAATATACGCTTATTCTCTTTTTGTCGCTTTCGTATAGTATTCTCGTCGTATGATCTCTGAAGCTTGTGTCATGAATCAAAACTCATGAATCAACATTAAGAACTTAAACTTTGATCTTGAGAAAGCTGGCGAAAACCAAAAACTACAACTCAACGAACTAGAAGAACTTAGGTACGACGTGTATGAAAACGAGAAAATTTACAAAGAAAAAACCAAAGTTTTTCATGACAAGTCAATCCTAAGGAAAACGTTTTCGCCTAACAAAAAAGTTCTTTTATATGACTCCAGACTTCATTTATTCCCTAGGAAACTTAAATCGAGATGGACCGGACCATTTGTGGTATGAACTGTTTTTCCACATGGTGTCGTAGAAATAGAAAACCCAGGGATGAATTGGTTTTCAAAGTCAACGGTCATCGTCTGAAACCTTTCTTGGAAATGCCAAATAACCAAGAGGAGGAGCTCATGATCCTTCATGAGCCAAGCTACGTCTAGAAAGAATGTTAACCCTCTTTTGTAAATATGTACATAGTTTTCCCCCCTACACTCATTACATCATGCATTGACTGTGGGGACACAGTCAAAATTAAGTGTGGGGGGAGTCTCATTTTCATTTTTTTAGTTTCATGGCATTTTTGAATTTTCATTTTTCTTTTAACTTAAAAAAAATCTTAAAATTTCAAAATCTCAAAAACATTTTCTTTTTAGCATTTTGATTTATTTTTGAAGAAACGCTATGGGATAAGTATAAGTTTTGGGTAATAAATTGAAATATTTGAAAATTTATTTGTCTTAACAAAAATAAAAATGAAGTTTGATTACAAATAACAATGGTTTAACTAGTACATAGGAAGGTTCATATGTGTTAATTATGAAGTATGTTCTAATTGAAAATCTTTGTTTAAAAAAGTGGTAAATTTAAAGTAAAGGATATAACATTTTTATCTTCTAAGTTAAATGATGCTAAGATGATTTTGCAAAACTCTCTCTTTCCAAAAAAAATTGAAAAAAAAACATTGTATATATATATATATATATATTTTTAACACCTAGAGTCATGTGTTCACACTCGTGTGTTCACTTGCCATGCTCTGTACCCTTCTTACGTAAGCCCGAAAGGTAGTGCATGATCGGTATATCTGGCCTCAGTTTATCTGAGTTAGGTGTATGTATATAAAAATTCTTTTTAATAACGCCTACAGTCGATAAGTGTTCACACTTGTGTGTTCACTCGCCACGCTCTGTACTCCCCTCACATCAGTCCGCAAGGCATTGTACGGGTAATATATCTGGCCTCAGTTTACCTGAGTTAGGCATATGTAAATATTGTTAATATCAATAAAATTTTCAAATAAGAGAGAGTAAGCAATTGAAATCCAAGAACCATTTTAACTTGGTTTATTTAACTTGTTATTGAAAAGAAATGAGAATACCACTTTGACAAACTTTTAATCAACTAAGGATTTATTTCATAGTTACACTTTGTTATCAACCGGAACAACGAGTTAAACTATTGTCTATTTGCTATGATAACTTGATTTTTGTTGGAAATTTTGACGAGTAAATGACTTAAATTTTCAAGATTATGACCAAAACATATATGTGAGTATCGATTTAAAAGTAAATCCTTCATTGTAAATTTTTTCAAAAAAATTGCATTCATCCCATTGTAAATAAATCTTGCACTTTGTAAATATTTTCACTTTGCATTTGGATTTTGTGGGTAGTATCCGCTGAAAACCCTCACGAGACAACACTCATCCTACTGGGGACATCCATAGGTTTAACGGCTTGTTGCATACGCTCAATGCAATCGTGCTCCCTACGAAAACAGATTTATCTTAGTTTTCCTTTATTCGAGGATGAATAAAAAGATAAGTGTGGGGTTATTTGATGTGCACGTAAATGTGCATATATATACATCCATATTTTATCTCTTTTTATTTAAATAAATGTAATATTTGGGCATTTTAACATGTTTAAAACCAAAATTCAATTAATTTCAAATCATCATATATTTACCTTCATTTAGGGGCAAAACGGTCATTTTTATGCATGTGTCATTTGAGAATTTTTACTTGGACAATTTTTATTATTTTTATAGGATATTTTGATGCATATGGAAGAGGGATTCATGATGATATATGCATGCACAAGGAAATACAAAGGAATGAAGAGGAAATAATTCAAGTTCAAGATCATGGAGGACCCCGCCCACTTACCTAAATGTACAATTAGAAGCTAATGGACAACTAAGTGGAGGTTAAAGCTTCATGCACTTTTAATGAGAGATTAATTGGTGGCTAATGGTTACTTGGTGGCCACACTTCCTAAAGGGAATTTTGGGAAGCACCCTAAAAATGGAATTAGGGTTTTATGCATGTTTAAATAGCCCTCTTATATACATGTAAAGGATCATCTACTCTTTCATATTAGTTCGGAAATGAAAAATACAAGTTGTAATGGCAATGTTCTATGAAATAAAAATGGCTTCCAAGCCTCTTTCTCCTCTCTTTTCTACATATTTTTCTTTGTTTTTATGTTAAAGCTTATTTTTATGCTCTCTTTCTCTTCTTTGTTAGTATATTAGTTTTATATTTATGCAAGTAGTGTAGCTTAATTCCTTTTGTTGTAAGTAGTTTAATTACATTCTCTTCTTTGCTATTTTCTATTTTCTTCTCTTTTAAATGTTGAAATTTACTTGTGTTGCTTCAATGCCACAAATGAGTAGCTAAACCCCTTCAATTTATTGGTAATGCAGCTCTCAAATATTATGTAGTTTCAACATTTTTATGATTTATGATCTCATTTGGTTTATGCTTCATGAAGTGAGTTTTGATGCAAGTTTATACAAGTGGGTTTGATAGCTTATATTGTTTATGCAAATGAGCTATTCTTATTCAACATAAACACAATTTGCATCATCATTTGCTAATCCATTTTTGATTGTGAAATTAAAGTGAAAATGAAATTTGATGATCTATATTACTAATTACAATAGTAAATAGATCATACTTAAAATAGCTCTTGCTTTGGCTTCATTTTCATGACAATTATAAGTGGTATATTTGTTGTATTATGGTTTGATGGTTTGAGTTATGTTAATTAATAACATAAACAACCCATACTTATGATAAATACAACAATATTTCACTTAATATCAAAGCTAGAGATCACAAATTGTTTATTTGTTGATTTACAAAAGTATGAGAGTGGATTTGCCTCTAAATTGTTCCATGTTCAATAGTTTTTTTAAATCAAATTTTAATTCTAGTTTTAGCTTCATCTTATTTCTAGTTAACAATTTCTCCTCATTTTGTCTAATCTGATTGAATAGATTTTTAATCTCTCACAATTCCCTATGGATCGACCCGTATTCGCTACGTACTACAAAGTGTACGCCGTGCGCTTACGGTTATTTTAATTTGAAATTTTTTGGCAAATTTCTAAACCTATAGAAATCTTGCCGATTAACAATAGAGTTATCATTAGGGTTGTTGATCTCAGCGCATGTAGCATGAAATCTTTCTAAATAACGCCTGAGTGTCTCCCTAGGAGCTTGAGTGACACTAGATAAAGTATTAACATCCTTCGGTCTTGCGACATGCATATGGAATTGCTCAATAAACTTTGTTGCCAATTTATCAAAACAAGAGATAGATCGAGTTGGTAAACGGGTATACCACATAGTTTCTATGCCCCCTAGAGAGATCGGGAAGCTTCGGCATTTAACTGCATCATCAGCTCGTGCAGCATTCATCAACCACTCATACTTTAAGACGTGTTGATTGGGATCAGAGCTCCCTTCATAAATTGGTAAAGTCGGCATCCTGAACCGCTGAGGTGGTTCAGCATAGAGTATCTCATCAATAAAGGGAGTATGACTCCAGGAGATTCCCCAGTCGTCATTAGTGAGGCCTTGACTCTCTCGGATCATTTGATGGATCATCGTCGGAATGTCAGGCATCTGGACATTTTGAGAACGTTGGGCCAAGGTGCGGTCAGGTTCCACAATGCGAGGAGGGGTCGGTCGCTGTCGACGGTCCATGTCTTGCCTCCTTGGTTTTTTTTTCGGGGACATATGGTTCGAGAGTATGTTCATGTTGGTGATGGTTCGGATCTGTCCGATTTCGGGCATCAACTCCTGGTTCAGTAGCAGTGGTGTTAGTGCGGTTGTCTGTAACATGATATGGAATAGTACCTCCTCGGGAGGAGGGTCCAGTCTGATGGCTGGTTGACGGGCCAACTCTCGGTTTCCCAAGGTTCAGTGCATGCTAATGTCCAGTAGCCTGAGTGTAACTTCCGTCCAGTCGCGGGCGCATGGATCTATGATGATAATCTGAAGAAACTGAACTCTCGGTGGAGGAATATGAAGCCTGGTCCCTCCTGGATCTCCTTCGTCGTTGACGGTTCTGTTGGTTGGTTAGTTCTGCATTAGCACGGAGCTGTTGAGTGAGCTGTTGGCGGCTCTGAGTCAGTTCTTGCATTAGCATCTGAAATTCTTCCCTGGTGACAGGGCCTTGCGGATCTGATGGTCCGCAGCATTCTGGTCGGCTGGAAGTGGTTGTACGGGATTCTGTCTGTCCCGTCCATCCAGATCTACAACTGTAGAAGTAGTCCTTGTGTTAACCATGATGGATAGCGAAGCTCTTTCCTAGACTTGATGCAAATCCGAATAGGATGGAAGAACTTTAATCTTTTAGATCTGGATCTTCTTCTTAGATTTGTGCAATTCGATATCAATAGTAGATCTAACGAGCAGGAGAAAAACTGTGTTTTCTCAGTGAAAGCACCAAAGTGTTTGTACCAAAACTGGGCACAACACTCTTCGGAAGTGTTTGAAGAGATAAAATGAAGAAAGCAAATGTAAAAAGAGGATTATCTAACAAACACTCCAGACAATAATCAGAAAAACAGCAAAAGAACACAGAGATTTAAAGTGGTTCGGCGTACTACCTACGTCCACTATGAAATGATTGACTTTTATTAACTTTTCTTTGCTAGTCGCAGCGGATTACAACAGAGAATCTCGAGTACAACAGTGAAATTCAAGTACAACGATGAATTCGGCAGAGTCTGGACGTCAAAGAGCCAAAAGATCTTTTTTCTGTAGGCTCTGGGATGCTATTTATAGGCGTAGGCTGCAAATATCTCGCTCAGATCTCGGGAGACCTCTTTTGGCACGTGAGTGGGCCCATGCGATCGATCCCATGTGATTTGCACGCGATCTAGGATCGATACGAACGAGATTCGTATTGGTTGAAACTTCATCCAATTGAGTCGGGATCGATTGTGAGTGTTGCTGAGGATGTACGCAAGCTTCTGTGAAAATTTGGTAGCACTTGGACTTGTAGATTGTGAGTTATAATCGATGCAAACTCGGGTTTTATGTGGGCTGTCTTGTTTGTATCGATACCCTTCGTATCGATCAGTTTGAATCGCTTTTGAGCATGTGCCTGCAAGTTGGCGTGGCGCTAAATTCTTGGATCGATCCACATTTCATGCCATGTTGACTGCTTCCTCCCTCGTATCCAACATCTAGGCCTTGCTCGTATCGATCTACCTCGGCCCTGTTCGTATCGATCGGTCGCAATGCTCTGTTCGTATCGATCGATTGCATTCCACTTCGTATCGATGGGAAGTGTTGATCTCGTATCGATCCGTGGTTGATCGATACAAAGCATGTTGAAGTTTAATCGATACGAAATGGACTTTCGTGTTGCGGTTGATGGATGCGAAGTAGACAATAGCCGATCGATACGAAGTGAGCCTGTTTGTTAATGGACTCGAATAGGATCGATACGAATAAGTCAGATTCCCTCGATGGATATGAAGTAGTGCACCTTGATGGATACAAAGAGATACTTGCTGATGGATACGAACATGCTGAGGCTTGATGGATACGAACAACAGATGACGCCGAGAGTTGATGGATATGAATAGATGGATGCGATTGCGTTGATTTCCATGACTTGTATCCATCATATCTTGAGCATACGAACTCAGATTGACTTGAAATTTAGAGCATTGGTTTCCATAGCTTTGCTTGTCGTGTCATATCAATTGTAGCTTGATCCGGACTCGGACAAAATTCGTCGATATCCATAGTGAGCCTGCGTATAACCGATCTTCGGGACGGGTTGTCCTCGGTTTCCAGTTAAGTTCTTGGTATAACGGCCTTGCCAAAAGGTGGGATAACATTAACTACGAATAACTGAAAAGAATAGCTAAAAATAAATAAACTGAAAATAAATATAAAACTGAAAATAACTGATAAAAAGGTATTTCCAATAGAAAAACTACAACTATTGAAAAATATATTATTTTAAATTGCTTAAAAAAATCTAAACAATCACAATCACTCACCTATGGCCCTAAGCTCTTCCCTTAAGGTCTTCCCGGATCCACTTGGGGTTGTTAAATATTTTAATTTAAAACGATTTTCTCCTGGAAAAATTATTCTGTTTAGGGTCCTTCTTGAAAAGGTGAACCAATCTGAGAAAATATTAGAGTGAGAAAAAGTGTTAGGCCTAGGGTCTTATTTATAGGGGTGGAAGTGGATCTCAGACCGTTAGATTTGGGGATAGAATAGGAGGCAACCATGTCATAGGCTGAATAGGAGACATCAGATGGAAGCACGAAGGGACCAGATTGAACAAAAGAATGAAATTGACGTGTTAAAATCACACAGCATGGAGGAAAAATTCCTTCGCCTTACAAACGTAGGCGGGTCGACCTACAGGTGACCACCCATAGTGCCAGGTCGACCGGCCGGTCGACCTAGGCCTTGGGATGGTCGACCACTAGGTCGACCTCACTATATGTGTGTGTGTGTGTGTGTGCATTTCTTTCATTTATCTTGTTAATACCGTATCTTGCTCATATAAGCTCAGATTCTGACGTTCCATAAATTGACTGGAAAATTACCGCGAACACAATGGTGTAACTCCCATGGCTCAATTCTGATAATTTCACAAAGTTATTTTATCATTTCATTTATTTGTTAATCAATTATTATAGCTTAAATTTAGGGTTGTTACAGAATGACTTGAAGCATAGTAGAAGGCTTAGTTGCGGAAGGTAGCTTTCAAAAGCATTCCCGTTGATTAATGCAAAACCTCCAACTTCTGGTATTTGAGGAAGCAAAATTAGTCATATGAGAGATCTACTTCATATTCATGGAAGGTTTCAACCAATTCGAAAGGCTGATCTATGATTTCGAAGGGGTCTCTTTGGCCAAATGTTCTTCTGCGGAAGGTAAGCAATAGCAAAACTAACTGCTTCGAAAGGTGTGGCACATAAGCGAAAGCTTACTATCTGATACCTTTGAAAGATGCTTTTAACTCATATGAAACCTCTTTATGCATGCGGAACCAAATGTTTCGAAAGGGGTTAACTGAAGCGAATGGGTAGCCTCGTCCCCTTTCGACCTCTTCGAAAGTCCATTGCTCATCCAATATTTTGCAAAGGCATCCCTTCAACTCTTTCGAAAGGTCTTGTAATTGTAATCATTCTTCATAAATCTTTCCTCTGCATTCTTTTAGGTTTCGACAAAGTTGGAGTGATTTCTGATGATAACACTTGCCCCCCAAGCGAAGGGATGCTCTTAACTTTTCAAGTCAACTGTTTCGACGCTTATCATCATTTTAGCATAAAATTTTCTTGCCTTTTGATATTCCTAAATGAATCTTGGCCATTCATCTAAATCTGATCGGATGGCTTTCCTTGCATTTGCATTTGCTTTGCTTATAAATCACTCTTCCTTCTTCTCCCTTTTTATTTACCTGCGATTTGAAACCTTGAAGCAAGAATCAGAAATTTCAACCTCTTACTAAATTCTTAATTTTACAAGACGCGGTTCAGATTTAAGGTAAACATTCATCGTTTTATACTATAGATCAATTTTTCACATTTAATTTTAATTTCAAATTCTTAGGGTTTGAGTTTACGTTACTGTCTTAAATTCTGAAAATGATTTAAGTTTATCATTCATATAAAATGATTTTTGGATTCATTTTCTATGTTGATTTCGATTGATTTATGGTATGAATTTAGGGTTCGAGCCTGGATTTGAAAATTTTGGGGTTTTTGCTGCCGTAGAATGCAAATTCAGGCTCAAATTCTGTTATGCTCAATTTTAATCTGTCTCAAAGGATTTTTCTTAGGTTAAAAATCAACGTCCCTCCCAATGAATTGAATTAAGAAAAATATAATTTTTCTACAATGGAAAACCTTATCCAACCTTTCGACTTGATCAAAACTCCCAAAATTGAGACAAGCCCAGTCGTTTGCACGCTTTCAAACTCCTATCTTGCCCTTTCAACTTATTCGAAATCCATAATAGTCAACAGGAATATAACTATCATTTTCTCAATGTAAACATTATCGAAACGTCTTAAGGCCCTTTCATTTGTATTGAAATTACTTTGCTCTGAGTCTTTCGACCTAATAAGAGTATGGCATTTCGGCAATGTTCATATTTTTAAGTAGAATAAAATTTATGAGTTTCGACGTTGTCGAAAGGTATATCTAACTTGATTGGGGGATGCTGTTAATGGGTTCGACAATGTATATATCCAAATTGGTTTTGTGTGGATAATTGCACTTATTAATAATAAAAAATTTCCTTTGGGCTTTGACATTGTCGAAGGGTGTGTTCAGGTGCCTGTATTCCATCCTCCCTTTCAACACCGTCGAATGCTTAATGAATTTCGTAATTCTTGTTCACTTCAACCCTCTTTCAAAGGCATAGAACCATATGCTTCGGCAGATATTTGAGCCATTGCAATAAGCTTTCGACACCTTCGAAAGGTGGTAATAGTGAAATGAATTATAACTTTAATGAAATTATTTCACCTGGTAGGATCATGGGTTTAAAAAGAGCTTCCAACAAATCAGAAAATGATATAGTTCAAGAACTAGAATCTTCCACAAAAAAGACTGAAGTAATTTCAAGACACTCACATATATCTTCTTAAGACGAAGTAGACGCAATCCTTAATGACTTTGGAATTACAAGAGTAGAAGCTATTCCTCCTAGCGACAATGACACCATACAAAACCATCTCGAGGGATATTTCACTTATACCACCATCCATATTTGGCATGGAGGTTTCATTCCATTTCTTGAGTTCTTGTCAAGATTTCTGAGTCACCTTGGTATAGCACTTATTCAATTATCGCCAAATGTATATACATATCTCATCTCCTTAGAGCTCATGGCCTTAGAGTCGGACATTCCTTCTCTAAGCGCTAAAGTTCTCAATTACTTGGTGCATCTAGTCAATTTTTGCAATTTCAACAACCAAATTTTCAGGGTTAACCCTCACAAGAAGTTTGTTTTAAAGGGAGTAAACAAGTTCAAAGATTAGAAGATGCAATTCCTTTATGCCAATTGTTTTCCAAGTATTAGTGGAGCTTTCTCTTCTCCTCGTAAGTAGATCATTACCATTGTTCTTCATTGAATTATTTTCTTATACTGAATTACATTTTCTTATTAGGCCTTACTCCCAAGGATCTGGATGATGAAAGCATGGGAATTATGAAGTTGTTAACCATTGCCTCAATGAGTATTGGGAATATGCTCACACTACTAACCCCCAGACACTTTCAAAATTATTCTCTCCTTCCAAAAGGCCAGTGGATTTTTGCACAACCTCCTCCTGTCCAAC
The DNA here is from genome assembly GCA_030737815.1 of Allium fistulosum. Classification (NCBI taxonomy): domain Eukaryota; kingdom Viridiplantae; phylum Streptophyta; class Magnoliopsida; order Asparagales; family Amaryllidaceae; genus Allium; species Allium fistulosum. The sequence goes on from CM060904.1 coordinate 1,139,894,020, forward strand.
ATACTTCCAAAAGTAAACGCTTCGTATCCTTGGGTGAACCAAAAAACTTTTCATCTTTGTCTTCGATTTCTCCCGGCCAACCTGGTAAACCAAAGTGTACTATTTGTAACTTACCGTTGTGTTTCTCTTTATATTGCTTTGATAACCTATGCTTTGTAGTTTTAACAACTTCTCCTTTGTCTGAACTATCCACAAAAGATCCACTCCCTCCACCTTCTGAATCTAGTGCTTTAGCTTTGACCCAGGCCATTTCTAGGTCGAAAATGATCGCTAAAAGAAAATTGAGTGGAGTGATTGCTGCAGTCCTTCTTCCAAGAAAATTTAAATTGCTGATGTCCAGTCTTCTCTGCTTCCAAAAGAGTGTGAACCTATTGATGTAGGCAAAGCTCTAGAAGGTCCTACTTTTGATGCTGTTGCTGACCAACCCAGAATAATTCCTTCAAATGACAACTTCATGTCTCACATAATTATGTATGATTCTCCCAGTGTCATTGAGCAGATGCAAAAGGATTTAGGCACTTCAACTCCCTCCCAGGAGTTGAATCCCTCTAGACCCCCATCACTGGTGTCTACTAATGATTTTGAGAAGATAGCACAATCAATATGAATTCTCCATCATTCACTTCCATTTAACCGCCTTCCTCTATACCCGATCCGACAAGTCATTGTTGATCTCTCTTTGAACAAAAACTTCTAGTAGGTTCCATACTACTTGATTTTCTTATTACTATTTTATATTGAACCTTGACTCACGTTTTACTTTTCTTTTCAGATCTCCAAAAGCTGGTACTCCCTCCAAGAAACTGTTTCGAAGTCTTCCCTTGAGACATCTAAGCTCAAAGAAGAAGTCTCAACAATAAGTAACTCGATTACTTCCCTCACTACTGCTAAAGATAATGCAGTGAGGGAACAAGAAAGATTGAGCGCTTCTCTTATATAAGCGGAATATAATATTTTCAAGGAGAGGAAGGCTAAACAAATCTTGGCCGATGAGGCTTTGGCTCTGAAAATGACTCTGAAAGAGTTGGAGAATGAAAAGTCCAGTATGAATGCTAAACATATTTCTTTCAAAAAGAGATGTACATTTTTCAAAAAGAAACTAGAGAAGAAGAAGAATTCTTTAACCATGGCCACTAGAACCATTTTCGAAGCTAAGAAAAAGGTGTCACAATTTCTGTGCACTTCTCTAAATGATATCATCATAAATTTTTATGAAGATGCACTCATGCTTGCTTACTCTGAGAATATAGAGAAGTGTCTAGATTTGAGTTTCCCCTCACTCCATCCTATATTCGTTAAGAGATGCATGGACAAAATCAAGGAAATAGAGCAAGGGATTGAGGTCCCTAATAGGGAAGAAATTGATGCCTCAAAGCTCCTATCTTTCGAAGTCCCTCATATAGAAGGAGATTCCGATTCAGACGAGGAGGGAGACGATGAGGATGATGAAGCCGTTCTTGAAGGCTGCAACGATGATGGCAATGACGATGATAGCTCTGATAATGATGATAGAGGACAGGGTTTCAGCAGTAATGGAGGCGATCATGATGACTTTCACGGAAGGGGCTAAGGCTTCAGATAAAGTCCTCCCTGATCCTAGTGCCTGCGGAATAGGTCAAACTGAATTTCCTGAACCCTCTAATCTCCATGGAAAAGACACCAATATTGATGCTGGAGAGAAAGAGGGGAAAAGGCAGACCCTTCAAACTTCAATCCTTGTTTCTCAGGTATGGAATTCTTTGTCAAAATGGCTTTCACTTCCAAGATAACATTGGCTAATATCTTTCCATTTTAGATAAGGAAGAAATCCATTCATCTTTATAAAACGAAGCTTGAAAGAAACAAACATAAATAAATAGCTTGTATAGGGAGTTATATAAACAATAAAAAGAACACAATGCACTCTATGACAAGTATTATAAGCTTAATAAAAGCGCTGCAGTATTAGCATCTTTTAAAAATTAGGATGTAGTCCCACAACTGAAAATGGCGCGCCTTCGCTATGACAAGCTCTTAGAAGAGAATAGAGAATTGATAACACTCTATTAGATATTGATCGAGGAAAGAGATATCTTGATAGACTTCCTATATAAAGCTTATTGCAGGCATCCAACTGTAGAATTTTCATACTTGGGTGATTTAAGTGGGGCCTACTTAGATATCTACATAAAAGGTACTTAGACAAATTTGGATCTGATCCTCATCCGGCTGCTTGCTGGAATCTACCGCGAGTCAACTCAATTCCCCGTGTATTGCCTCCAGAAAAACTCAAATATTATAAGGATAAATTCATTTCAGATTTATTCAAAATATCAATCTTGTAAGAACAGGATGAAAATTTATAATCATGTAATCGTATTGATTTGTAAATTTTTTGCATTAACTTTCTTTTATACTTAGTCATATTTTATTACGTTATTACAGAGTAAATGTCACTTAAGCAGCCTTGTTTCTAGGGATTACTTAGGCAAGTACATCAAATTAAGAAGTGGTTACTTAGAAAAGGCCTCACTCTTGAAATCTTCAAAATTGGCTAGACATTGTTTTCTTGGAGATCTGTAGAAGCTTTATACGGAACATCCCCGCCTTCGCTTTGATTTTCTATGCGAAGAGAATGAGAAGCTCTTTAAGGAAATTTGTACATATTATACAAAATTGATTTGTGGTCGTGATAGTCCTCAAGCCGGAGAATGGGATTACAGCAAATGTCCCTCGGTTATTACCCCAGAAGGATTTAATACCACTTTTGAATCGTCCATCACTCTTTCAGCTAACTTTTTGAATAAAGTTAAAAATGTTGTTTATAAACTTTGAGTGTGATAAGGCAAAGCAGGTATTGACTATATCATTGATATTGTACCCTTTATTTTATTTCTTTTTGAGTTATAACCTCTACTATTGTAATAAAAGAAATTTGTTCTCTAGGTATTAATTTGTTTTTTTTCTTTTTGTTTATTTGAATAGGAATTACAGTTAGCTATCATACCACTCTCACTTGATCCGTTATCTCGTTTCACCAATATTAGGGATAAGTTGGCAGCAGATCTTGAGAAGAGGAGCCTAACTAAAGATCCTTTGCCACTCGACTTCAAGGTAATACTGAAGCGTTGGAATGGCATAAGAAATTTTTACCTCAAAAGGCGATTATTAGAGAACTTAATGATCAAATCACTAGTCTCGAAGTGGATATCAAGAATAAAGATGAAACGGTTTCCCAATTGAAACGCCAAATTAAATCCCTTCGATCAATTTTGATCATGAGATGCCTAAGCTTTTTCAACAGGTAAGCAATTTGGAGATAAAATTAAAGATAGTCAAGCTCAATATAAATCCTTGGAATTTATCATGGGAAGCGACATTCCGAATATCAATTTACCAACTTCTCTAGTCACCTCATCTATTGTGAAATCGACAAGGTTTTCATCTTTAAATATTCAAAAAATCCCTGCTACAACAAATCCTCCCCCAAGATTAGATGACAAGGCGGTAGGTGAATGCTGTAGACAGGTTAAATTTCAAATGATGAGATATTTTGACGATTAACAAAAAGTGAGGTACTCACGACGCATTAACGAATATGCAGCCAAAATTCAAAGGATTGAACATGAAAAATATCTTCTTAAAAAGCGTATCGCCGATTTAGAAAGACAAAACAAGACCCTTAAATGTGCTAATAATGCTTTCAATCATGCTTTAAAGACCCATATTGAATCTATTGATAATGCTGACAAAATTAAGAAGAAGGAAAAGAAGTTCAAAGAAATTCTTTGCATAGCGATTCACCATATTGTTGACCCTTTACTTATTGAGAATTTAGATAAGGTTGTCCAGGATCTTTGATGTATACACCATGTCATATAATGTTCTTGTAAATAATTTTGTAAATTATATAAATTATTTAAATATCATCGGTTTGTTGGCCTTTCCTATACTTGTAATGTTGTTTTCGAATCTACTTCCTGAAAATTTTGGCTATGGTTTTTGTTGAATCATTCGATCTCCCTTATTTAATCTTGTTTCTGAAAAATACAAAGTAGACAACATTTCTTTGTTATTAGTTTGGAATTTATATAAGAACATGTCCGGTAATTGGTCTATACTATTGGCAATAATATTGGGAAATTTCTAAAAACCTAAATAATGGAAGTCAACAGATCATCATGTGAAAATAATAAGCGAAGAAAAATCCAACAGTTAGAAATGATGAAAGGCTGGAAATTCTTGTCCGACAATAATAGAAGTCCTAAAATCCATTTTGGTAATAATGAGAAGAGATCGAAAACTTGTCTCTGTTTAATAGAAGTTTGGAAATCTTCTTTTGGAAATAAATGATAAATGATTAATTGGAATGGTCTGGTAATAATAAAAACCCAAAAATCATGTCCGAAAGTAAGTCATAAAAGAGCTCAGAAATACTTAACTAAAGATAAAATAAGACTTCAAACCCAAATTCGGGTGTTGATAAGTGTCATCCAAATATTAATAGTTGAAGACCCGAGACCCAAATACGGGTATTAGTAAGAGAGATCCAGAAATTATTATTCAGAGAACCAGAGATGCTTTATAATAGAAGATCTGAATCCTAGATTCAGTTATTAATTAGTGAAATTCAAAAATCATCTTCTGGATATAGCATAAGCCCATAAGTTCATAATAGAAGATCCGAAACCCAGATTCGAGTATTAATGAGTGAAGTCCAGAAATCATTTTTCTGGAAATTAGCTAATAGCAGTGAATTCATATGTAATCCAATAGTTATTATCTTGTAATAATAGAAGATTAAAAATCCATCCCTGGTAATAAGAAGGAACATTTAGAAACCATATGAATAATGGAAGTTCAGAAATCCTTATTTGAGCTTTTTGTTTTGCGTCACTCTTCGGACTTTGATTATTTAAACCTTTTGCTTCATGTTGCTTCTTTGATTCATGGAACTTGATTCTTTTGATACACGCAGTCCCATAGGATTTGTATATCGTTAATGCTTTGTGTGCCACTTTTAGGGCTTGGACGTCTTAGTCCGTTGTTGTCCGGTGCGCTTGGTTAGCTTATCCACAAGCAGGATCCAAGGACTTACCTGACCTCCCTCTAGAAGGCACTCTAGCTAGGCCTTATATGCGAGACTGAAGGCTTGGTTGGTGCCTTATTCACGCCATAGTGTGGCGGGATCAAGGGCTTACTCCGTCCTCCCTCCAGAAGGTGCTCCAGCTAGGCTTTATAGGCGGGACTGAAGGTTGGTCTTTGCCTTGACCTAGTCATAGTGTGGCGCATTCAAGGGCTTACTCCATCCCCCCTCCAGGGGCACCTTGATCTGGTCATGGCGTATGCAATCAAGGGCTTGTGGATACTTTAACTTGGCTATAGTGTGGCGCGGATAAAGGTTTACTCTAACCTCCCTTCATGAGGCGCTTTGACCTGGCCAACTTAACACGAATAAAGGCTTATGACCGTTTAAGATAGTTTCCAAGATTAAGGAGAATTTTCCTCCTGACCGTACAGATTTCCTTGAAAAGGTGCTTTATTGAATTTCTCTATGGTTGCTTTACAAATTTGTTGATTTTTCCTTGTCTGAAAAAGTTGATGACCATTCCTTCAAGAGCTCTACATTGATTTGTTTCATGCCCATTCATGATGTGATAATGATAGTAAGATCCTCCCATATTCCTTTCATATTTGGGCTTTTTCTTTTTGTATGGCCAATAGTTGAGTTCCTCCCTTGTTAATATGTAGATGTTCTCGATTGATGTAGTCAAGTTGCACTTTAGGGAGTCTTGATTTGAAGCTTGTCCTTTGAGGTTGATTTCTAGCTTTTTATTGCTTGATTCTGGAACTTCATTCTCAATGACCATTATCCTTTTTAAAACCTTTCGAAGCTCGTTTGTAGGTATTGATCCACTTGTCGCTAGATGCCATTTTTGAGCAAAGGTGTAATAATCAGCCATCATTCCTTCTTTAAAGATAGTTCCTTTTGCATAGCACTGGATAGCCTTCTTCATTTGAACAAACAAATTATCACCTTTACATCTTGCTTCTCCAAAAGCAAAGATGGGTGTAGGGCCAATGCGGAATGGGTTTAGGCTCCAATTGTTTGGAACATAAGATTCGTGTCTCTTCTTTTTCATGACTCTTAAAGCTTCCAATCTTAACATTTATTCTTCATATAGCCTTGAATCTTCAACAATTTTATTAGAAGACCTAGCCAAGTGTGGTTCTGAAGATCCTTTGTCGGATATTTTTTCTTTACTAAGCATTACGGTGAAGGGTCTAAGGTTAGCATTCAATGGAACAGGGATAGAGGAAAATAAGGTTGGGAATTCAACAAAGACGGAGGTTCAAGCTCTCCTTCTAGCGCCAAAAATATTAATAAGAAATCTTGTCAACACCTCAAAGTAAAAATAGAAGTTTGAATGACCCTTTCGAAACCACCTTTCAAATTAGTTAAAGTAAATTAAGGCTCCTTCGAAACCACTTTCTGAATCATTTGGGGTGATCTAAGACTCTTTCGAAACCACCTTTCGAATCAGTTGTAGTAACCAAGTACCCTCTCGAACCACCTCTCGAATTAGCTAAGATAATCTAAGGTTGTGGCTTAATGCTATCTAAGGGTTTTAAAAGTGCCAGCAGGGTGCTATTACTTTGAAAGGTATCCCTAAAAATAGCATTGATGCAAGTACTCTATAGCTGAATCCATATACAAGCATTGAATCAAATTCCATGTATTTGAAAATACCATGCACTTGCTTTATTAATAATTTTCATGAATACAAGAGGCTTAAGTATTATAAAGAAGTGAAATCCTCAATTTTATTTAAGGATTAGGGTTTACAAATTCAAGAAAATAAAAAAACAAGTATTGAATGAATCAATTCGGATCCCCAGAGCAATACCCCTAGGGTCTTATATATAGACGCAGGTTGGACCCTTTTGCATCAGTCCTTTCGACTCAGCAAAAGGGTGTCTTGAGGACCTTTCATCACTGTTGAATTCAGGGCGCCCTTCTAACTCCACTTTTGAATGGAACTTGGGTGCTTTCGACTCCATCGAAAGGTATACAAGCGTCCTTCACCTTGTTGTTGATGTGTTGTGTAAGTAGGAAAGGATGTTGGCTTTCGACGCTATTGAAAGGGATATTTTTGGGGCTTCGAATGACTTGAAGCATAGTAGAAGGCTTAGTTGCGGAAGGTAGCTTTCGAAAGCATTCTCGTTGATACGAAACCTCCATCTTCTGGTATTTAAGGAAGCAATATTAGTCATAAGGGAGATATCCTTCATATTCGTGGAAGGTTTCAACCAATTCGAAAGGCTGATCTATGCTTTCGAAGAGGTCGCTTTGGCCAAACGTTCTTCTGCGGAAGGTAAGCAATGGCGAAACTAAATGCTTCGAAAGGTTTGGCACATATGTGGAAGCTTGTTATCTGGTACCTTTGAAAGATGCTTTTAACTCATACGAATCCCCTTTATGCATGCAGAACCAACTGTTTTGAAAAGGGTTAGGTGAAGCGAAAGGGTAGCCTCGTCCCCATCAGACCTCTTCGAAAGTCCATTGCTCATCCAATATTTTGTAGAAACATCCCTTCAACTCTTTCGAAATGTCTTGTTATTGCTATCATTCTTCATAAATCCTTCCTCTGTATTCTTTTAGGTTTCGACAAAGTTGGAGTGATTTCTGATATAACACGAAAAAACTATTTTAGCTTTGAAATTTCTATTTCTATATTTTATTGATAATAAATAAAACTAGTTTATCAAAATAATTTTGTTTTAAAATTTAAAAATAAACCTCGTTATGAGAATTGTACTTGGAAAAATTAGGAAAGATGGGGAAAAAGAGAACGTTTCAAGGTACAATGGAATCAATACACAAAAGAAGGCTGGAAATTCAAAATTGTTGATCTAAATTCCTTTAGCATAAGAGTATAGATTTAGGAAAACTGGATTCTTAAAATTTTGGTTGTTATAAATTATGTGTTAGGTATTAGATGGTAGGGATTAGATGCAAAAATGGTTGAACCATACTCCTATTCGTATGAGCGTGGAAATTGTGGTGTAAACACAATGATTTTTTATTTTTGAAAACCTGCATACCTATAAAACTGCTAGTATATATAGATTATTTGCACCATATTCTCAAAATTGTTATAAAGGATGCATTTAATACGAGGCGTCGACTTAGTATTATTCAGCATTCAGATAATAGATGTTATGATACACCGTGCACTTGTGCACGATTGGCTGCAAAATTGGTTGTACACTAATTGGTTGGATAGTTTATAATGCTTGTGCGCTACGTTACATGATTCGGTCTTTGAGGAATTTCTGAGACAGAATCCTATTAAGGGTGAAGAATGTAACACCTCATAAAATAAACAGTAATTAATTAAAAAGAATTAATAAATAATTATTAAAGCTCAAAAATTAGCACCATTGTGTTCATGGCGATCTTCTAAGCAACTTTCATAAATCAAGTTTTGTGATCGGAGTTCAAACGAAGAAGTTATCGGTGTTTGAAGTTTTCAAATCAGAAATAATTCAAAGTCAGTTAAGGTAATAAATATTAATAACTTAGCGTTTAAGTTAATGGTAAAAATAAGTTAAATAAGTTAACATTAATAATATACTTAATGTCTAAGTAATCGTTAACTTTTAGAAATTAATGTAATAAAAATAAATAAGATATGTTAACATTAATAATCGCCTAGTCCACCATCGATCGACGGTCTTTATTGGACATTCAACTGCTAGCGGTCGACCGCCTCTGAAGGACCGTTTGACCGCCTTTGGAGGACCGATCAACCAATCTAGGTGTGGCAGCTAGGGTTAAACCTCGACCTAAACGATATGAATTTAATATATTTTAATCTAATGGATAAAATTGGTTCGAGCGCCTAAAAATACAGGTCTAACCTCTCACTTCTCTTCTCATATTTTCTGAACCAAGTAGTGAAGCTCTACCATTTTCCTTTCTTTACTATTCCCAGAGATTATAAAATATTATATACATAAATATTTAGAGAAGGACGGAAAATAAAAAAGACGAAAAGGGGGTGAATTAATTCTACTAAAAAGGTGAATTCTAGATTCACAAATTTAGATTCCACTTATCCCAAATCTTTTAACAGATCTGTAATTCTATTGGGTAATTATACATTTTTATATACATAGTTTTGGTTGAAAGGAAAAAGGAGTCGAGTAAGAAGAATGGATTTGGATTTGGAAATTTCGAAGCCATAAGGTGAGTGAAAAATTATTTAATTTACATAATACTAAATTTATCATTGAAATTCTATTTTTGTTACAATGCCTGTGTGAAAACCATTGAATTATAGGCTTAAATAAATGAATCTAATTTGAAATCCTTGCCAACATATTCGATAAATTGTTTAACTTTGATGAAATGATATACACACATACACCTTAGATCTGGAAGTTAGGGAGGATAATCCTAAATATTATGAATACAATATTGATAGAAGTGCATAGTCAATTCCAGATTTATTTTAACTGGGTTGTACATATGACATTAATGAGGGAAACTAAATAGGCATTGTAATTAATTCTGAAACGTACAAATAAACATCATTAATAATTATCCAATTTGAATGTAAAAGACCATTAATAATATTAGTTGGATATAAAAGATAAATTAAATGACATTTAATAAAATTAATGAAATAAGAAGTTAAAGATGGTAAGATTATAAAATAAATAGGAAGTTCATAGCAAGTAAATAAATGAATACTAGTAAATGAACTTGGGAGGCATAATAATTTCCACAGTTGAAACTATATGGACTCAATAATACGTTTGCGATGGGTGTGGATTAGTGGGCCTAGCCTAATATTTAGATTAATGATAAATGACTTGATTTAGTATGAGTTGGAATACGAGGTCAGTAGAGTTGCACAAGGGAAGTCTGCTCTCTGCGAGAGGATACTAGCGGTTGTGTATATATATTACTGATGTTGGTCATCTCCAACTATAGGACTTGCAGGGATAACGTTTAGGTATAGGTTTAGGGAAAAGATACTAAAGGGTTCGCCTCGGATTTGAAGTATTAAATGGCCCGAGGGTCTGCTTCAATTCGAAAACTAGAGGTATTAAGTAACCGACAATAGGCATTTTCCTTGAATTCCCTTAGGAAAATCTAAACGGGATTTTTGGATGGTGGCCGACACTATGTGAGCATTATTTGGTAAACCAGTATTTGCAGAGTAGGGTTGGGCATAGGACGAGACCACCACCGGTCCCGAGCAATGATTAGCAAAGACTTGGGTTAAGCTTGTACAGATTACACTTCTTAGTACTATAAAGTTCGTATGGGATATGCACTGATCTCAAAGTTTGGTTGTTTGGTTGTTTGTTGGAGGTTGACTAGTTAACCTTAGATAGGTTCTTGTGGTGCGGTAGTAATATGACTAATTAAATTATAAAGCATTGTCTAGGACTCATCGACCTTCATAGTTAAGACCGGTTGACTATCAATTACGTTGCGAAGGGGTTTCTTAATTAGGCGTATAGAAACATTTGTATGTATGTATGTATGTATGTATGTATGTATGTATGAATCTATATGTACAAATGTATATATACAAACATATATGCATACTTATACCTCAGAGTAGGTTAGATATATCGTACACGTAGATGAAATTAAATCTAGAATCCTTAATAATTTTCATAACATTTAAATGGAGATCAATCGGCATAGACTAGTGTTACGGATAAAGTATATAATTTAGCAGTCACCGAGACGTTGTTCTGACCCTTTCCTCATTACAATCCACATGATATATTTAGAAGGACATGATACTAGTACAAGACGAAAATGGTAGAAGGACAGGTCTTCTTGTTCGTGCTCTGCATTGACAAGGTAACTAGATATCCAAGGAATAATATTAGTTCCAAGGTAGTAGCCTTAGTCAGTATATATGTATTGTTATATTTTACTATTCGGCTGTGAGTTCATATAGGTATACATTAGTATATGACATATTTTTACTTTTATATATATAGAGATGTAGATGAGTTTAGTAGAGATTTTCTATTGATAAATCACTTTCTTTCATTCGTTCTGATGAAGAGCTTCTTAGTAGAAAAATGGATTTGGAAAGTGGAAGAACTAAAATTTTAGGAGCAAATGCTAGGAGGGAGAATGATAGTACTCAAACTGTCAATGACAATGATGGAGAGGCACCTTCAACAGCCGTGAATGAGACTATCCCGCTTATCCTGAGCTGATTGAAATGATTTATTCTAGTAATTTAGGGAATGAATGATGAGAGAAGCTATGTTAGAAGTGGTTGAGTCGAGGCTAATTATGAGGGAAGACTTTTTTAATTTACACCAGGACCACTAAAATCTGGGAGGCAAGACGTTTTCTAGGAAAGAGGCGGCGGTGGAAGTGTTAAACCAGTTAAAGTAAGTGAGTTCATTTTCCCAGACTTGGGGCTGAATGATGGGCATAAGAGATGGCTGGCTCTAGGCAGTTGTATGAAGAGGCCTTAGATTAGTATGAGATGGTGATCTTCGAAACCTTGGAAGTTGATACTTCCTGAGAATGGTTCAGGGAGAGGTTTGAGGCTCGGTTTATTTTTGAACCGTAGAGGAGTGTTTTGTTAAGAGAGTTCCTAGACCTCAAGCAAGGATATCTATCTACCGAAGAGTACATTTAGTGGTCCAATGCCTTGGCAAAGTATGGTCAAAGTTGATTAACACCTCGATGAAGAAGAATGAGATATTTATTAGTGGTTTGTAGAAAGGTCTTGATCATAAGGTGAAGGCGAACCTGGTATCTCCTTCTGAATTTGTTAGGGATATGGTAACGAGATATGATAGTATGTATTCGGCCTAAAGGAGAGTGGAATGGAAGCCCAGGCCACAATAAAAGAAAGGGTTCAACCTTACCAGGAGGGAAATAAGGTGAGCAACTGAAGGGGAAGGTTCCAGGTGGAAGCCAAAAGGACCTTTTAGAAATTACTTGTTGCAATTATAGGCAAAAGGGACATTATGCATCCTAGTGTTCGTAACTAGCTGTAGTGGCCAAGGTCAAGTACTTCAGTTGCTATAGATCAGGCCATAAGAAAAGGGATTTTCCGTAGCCATAGTAGACAAGGCTACTTGCTTTGAAAGGACCAAGAATAGGACCTTCTGCCGAAGAGAAAGGAAAGAATGTTACGTTGGAAGGTATGATCTCCATTTCCAATTTTCAGTTAAAGTTTTGTTGAACACTGGAGCTATACATTCTTTTATTTCTATGGATGTAGTTCACGGAGTAGGACTAGATGTTACCTACTTAGTTACTTCACATGCAGTTAATCTGGTCGGTGGATGTGCCGCCCTTGGGTTAAGGTGCACGGACCTAGAGTTTATTTTGTGTGACCATTTGTTTTTGTAACCATTGGTGTTCAACTTCTAGGTGTACAGGGTAATTTTTGGTATGAATTGGTTGTACAAAATGAAGCTAGAATTTATTATGCCGAGGGAATCATCGCATTACAAAGCTCGAATGGAAGAAACGGCGTCTTATGTCTTCAAACAAGATAAAGGCGAGGTAAGGGTCTTGTTGTGAGCAATGGAGAGTCTATAGGAGGAGATTAAGAGAGTTGTTGTGGTTCTATAATTTATTGATGTCTTCGAACTAGTAATAGGTTTACTGCTGAGAAGAGCAATTGAGTTTTGTATTGATTTGTACCAGGACCACAACCTATTAGTAGATCACTTAATAGTATGCCGCCTAAGGAGATAGAGGAATTGAAGTAGTTAGTGGAACTAGGGCATTGGAGCATTACTAGGCCAAGTGGTTCACCATAGGGAGCTTCTACGGTATATGTAAGGAAGTCAGATGGATCACTTGGATATGCATTGATTATATAAAGTTGAATGAGATAACACTGAAAAATTGTTAACCATTAACAAGGATAGATGGTTAGTTTGATCAATTGAGTGGAGCTACAGTGTTCTAGCAGTTAGATTTGGCTATGAGATTCTGTAACGACCCATATTCTACGTATCGGATGATCATAAAATATTTATATTATTTTCATATGAGGTTGTATGATTCTAATATTTTGGGAAATGACTCTTAGGGACCAACACCCATGATTTTTAGCGAATTTCTATGTGACTATTTTGATATAGTAAATCTTGTATGGACTATGACTTTTGATAAGAGCCGAGTTAGGGTGTGAAACCACTTCCATTGGATCCGGATGATGGTTTCTTTTTCCGTAGGCTGGCCATATTAAGAAAATGGACTTACCATTTTCAAGTTATGGCTGTTTGAATTTTTTTTTTGATTTTGAGCAGCTTAAGTGTGTAATTAGGGTCATTAACCATGAGGCCTATGACCCATTTTGGGTTTGAAGCATGTGGAGGCTGATGGGACCTCATCCCCATCATTTCACTATTCCCAAAATAGATAGAAACCTCCATTAAACTTCCTTTGACCAAAAAGCAACCTTTAAACATACTTTAATTAGCCAAACTTCATCATTAAGTGGAGATTAGCAAGACTTACAGTTGGGATAAGAGATTTGATGTAAGAGCAGCATTAGGATTCGTGCTTCTTACCGTTTACTTAGGATTTGGGGTCTTGTTTTGGATTAAGGTAAGTGATTAGATCTCTCACTTACTAATTAGGTTATTTAACACCCTAAATGATGTTTAAAGAATTATTTAAAAATCCTAAAAATGTTTTTAGACCACTTTACACCACATATGTTAATTTTAGATGATTTGGATTTGATTTGCAAAATTGTGTTTTTATAGGTCCTTAAATTGTTCTTGTGGGTCTTCCAACTTTTACCTTAGGCTTAGATTCTTCAAATTAGATACCTTTGATTGTTTGGCCATTATTAATGTTTATGAATGATGTATGTATGCTTGCTCAATGTTTGCATGGTTGAAACACCGATCAAATGGCGAATTAGATAAGTAGGGGTTATGGGTCGGTGATGATCCATAAAATTTCACCATACTAGGTGTGAACGATATGGGGTGATAAGAATGGACTTATGAGGTTGCTTGCTAAGTTTCAAGTCATTTGGAGTTGGCGTGATCGATTTATGGGTCTCTAAAGTATGGGTCGATGGTAGCTTAAGGGCATGGATTGATAGGAAGCTAAGTCCTATGGATCGGTAGGAAGCTAAGTTCTATGGATCGATGGGAAGCTAAGTTCTATTGATCGGTAGGAAGCTAAGTTCTATGGATCGGTGAGAAGCTAAGCTCTATGGTTTGGTATAGCCTCAAAGAGCTATGGATCCATGTATCTTCAAAGACTATGGATCGGTGTGTCTTCAAGAGTTATAGGTCGGTGGAGCCAAATTGTATAAATATGGCTAAGGCCCATGGGTCGGTGATGACCCATGCTTGTTCTCTAAAAATTGGTCAAGTTCCATGGGTCGGTACCGACCTAAGAAATTTGCTCCAATTGGAGTGTGACCCATAGGGGAGCCCTGGGAGGTGTGCAAGAACTTATAGGTGAAGTGTAGGGTCATTAGTGATCGTTCGGTGGCCATAATTTGATGCGGATCATTCAGTGGTTATGGATCGGTGATGATCCTTGAATTTTATTCCAAACTTGGTGCTATCGATATAAGGTGAGAAGGAAGGACCCATAAGGCTACGTTCTGAGTTTCAGATCATTTGGAGTTCACGTGCTCGAGTTATGGTCATTTGATGATGGATAGCTACACTTTGAGAGGCAAAGTAGATGATGATGAGTCGAATTGAGGGGACTATTGAAGGGGGGTTATGGGACGCATGATGACACTCTATGACTTATGATGGTTGTCTAGTGTCATTACCAACCGCGACGACTTCAGACGGAAGTTGTATGAACAGTTTTGAGATGAGCTCTATTATGGATGACGTGTGCAAAGGGATCATTAATATTTGCAGGTTTCGAGGTGTACTCATAAAGAAAGGGTATGCAAGGACGCTCACTAGGGCTATGATGTGTGCCCTGGATCAAATGATGACCCGATCCATTTACCCTGGACTGTTATGATATGTGCAGTGTAGATCCTGGCCTTCAAAGTGGCATTGATTTGAGTACTGAGAAAATGGGACATTGAATATTCCTAGACTATATGATGGGGTCTTAAGAGTATTATATACCTAACACACTAAGTGAATGAATGTGAGGAATGATGATGGATGCTATATTTATTTGATTATTCTATTACCTTAGGGATCTCATACGATGTAAACATTACCACTGATGATATCTAAACACCCTTAGTACCTTGATATACTGTACACCCATGATGATTATCATAGAGTAGCACATGCTTTTGTATGTGCTAACTCTGTAGATGCAAGTATAGGTCAGGTATGACTTTCCATACCATTTGCCCTAGTTTATTGCCTTTATAATATTTGAGATTTCTATGGCTCACACCAGACTATTGTTTGACCTAGAGTTTTATGCTTTGCTTCCTATTGCTCTGAGTACTCTTAAATGAGTAGATTGAGAATATCAAATCTGGTGAGCACGTGGAGCTGGACAGGTGGCGAGCAGGAGGCTATTCTCGTATTACAATATGTACTCATTTGTTATTCCGCTGCATGGCACTATGGAGCTTACTAGCGCCTTACTATTAGAGACGGTCTTATGAGTTATTTTTTGATGTATAACTCTATCACTTATGCTATCTACAGTATGTATCTATACACTATGATGATGTGATTCATCTTTTTATTTACTACCTCATCTGTTTTATATCTTTGGTGTTTGCTATTATATTCTATCCATTGCGCTATAAGATATACGACAGGTTCTATGTTGTTTATTTACTTTACAATTATCGATGATCGCCTTGCTTCGACCGAGCATCGCTACAGCAAACATATATAGGTATATTGGGTGCCGGTGGTGCAGGGCAGTCATCACATTTGGTATCAGAGCTTAGGTTGCGTTGTTTAACCTATGGGATATCGTGATCCAATAGAGATAGGTTAGGAGTTCTCACCTTAGACTGGATCAAGAGTGTATACATATATATGAGAGTGCGTACTTGTTATATATTTTGGTTTTCAAAACTATATAGTAGTATATAGTATATAAGTCGCACTGCAAACACGAGTACTACTTCAACAGAATTCCTTATAGAGAGACTGATCATCATTATTACAGACTGAATGATGAGTCGCCAAACAAGAAATACTACTAGAACTTCCATCTCTGGAGTCGAGGAAGGAGCTAGCTTGGGAGCTGCTAATCTCAATTTTTAGACCATGTTTAATAATATGATGAGGAACACGCTGCAAAATGCTCAAGTAGCCTCTCCAAATGTTGCTGCTAATGTTGGTGCTCCAATGCAGGTGTCCAGAGCCAATTTCGCTAAGCTAGAGAGGGACTTTGCTAGTCTAGGTGGAAAACCGTTCCAAGGAACGGAGTTGACAATGGAGGTGCAGGATTGGCTTGATACCTATGAAAGGATTTTAAATGACTTAGAGATGGATGATGCTATGATAAGGCGATTGGCTTCCCAACAGCTTCAAGGGCGAGCCATGAACTGGTGGAATGCTGTAAGGGTTGCCACTCTCGAGGACCAGTTCACTTAGGACCAGTTCAAAGCTAGATTTGAGGAGAAATTTATTCCTGCAACTCAGAGGTCCGTTCTATTCCGTAAGTTCAAAAATATAATGCATGAGGATATGACTATCCTAGAGTATGTTGCTGAGTTCGATGCTCTATCAAAATATTGGATGTCCTTCATTGACATTCCATTAAATAAGAATGAGAAATTTTATCATTGGGTTGGACGAGTACTTGGGGAAGCGACTTATGGGCCACATTGACGAGACTTCTTAGATGATAGTCGAGAAGCCTTGAGGCATGAAAGTCTATATCCAAAGTAGAAAGCAATTGTTCCTAAAGAAGAACCAAAGCCGCAATTGGGGGGAAGGTAAGAAGAAATGGAACAAAAAGAGGAAGTAGTTTTAGAACAAAGATGGCCAAAAGAAGAAGGTCAACCCGGGACTGACCTGCTACAACTGCGAAGAGAAAGGTCACTATATTAGAGACTGCAAAGCTGAGGGGAAGAAATGCTACAACTGCAACAAGCTTGGGCACATTTAGAAGAACTGTCCAGAGCTACTAAAGCAAAAGCAGGTGGTTAAAGCATATGTTACTAATGTCATTTCGACTTCGTCGAATGCTTCATCGGTAAAAGAGACGGGGAAGGCATTGTTATCCAAAGTATGCTTTCCATTTATGATGTTCCTATATGAGTTTATTTGTTACCTCGGCTTCACATTCCTTCACATCAAGTGACTTGGTAGATAAGTTAGGATTGGAACCCGAAATAGTTGACCTTCCCTTGATTGTGATGAACCCTAGTGGGGGCTCCACTAGCATGTGTATGGTTTTTCATGGTTTGGTCTTATCGAGTCATGGATGCTCTTTTAATTTTGATTGTCTTGTTTTGGGTTTCGTTGGGTTTGGTATCATTTTGGGGATGGACTGGCTTCATAAATACGGAGTGATGGTGGATTGAGAGAAGTCATTAGTGACGATAGAGATAGGTGATGGTGTATTGTGAGAAGTCATTAGTAACGATAGAGATAGGTGATGGGTGGACGATAGTTTTAGAATGCCTTTCGGACGATGATGTTATGGTTAGCTTTCTATATCCGCTCGATATCCCATATGACGAGTTGTCATCAGCGCCTATTACTAGGGAGTATCCGAACGTATTTGAGGAGGTGATCGGACTCCCGCCACGTAGAGAGATCAAGTTCCATATTGATTTAGTTAAAGATGCCAAACCGATAGTGATGCCTTTGAGAGGATGGCACCTAGAGAGCAAAGGGAGCTCGAGGTGCAAGTGAGACCTTTTGCGAAAAGGGTTCATTTGCAGGAGTATATCTGAGTGGGCAGTGCCAGCAGTATTCACAACGAAGATGGACGACTCCCTTAGATTATGTGTTGATTACATGAGCTAAATATGGCGACGAAGAAGATCAAGTACCCACTCCTATGTACTAATGACTTGTTCGATCAGCTTCATGGTGATAGAGTATTTTCTTAGTTAGATCTTGTAATGGGATTTTACGAATTGAGATTAGCAAAGGAGAGTGTGCTGATTACAGCGTTCCGTATGCCATTTGGTTTCTATGAGTGGTTAGTTATGTCGTTCGGGTTAACTAATGCGTCGGGATAATTTGTTGATCTCATGAACCGTGTCTTTAGGGATCTGCTGAACAAATTCATGTTTGTGTTCGTCATGACATCCTTATATACTTACGGATGGAAGAGGAACACAAGACGTATTTGAGGATTGTATTGGAGGTATTGAGAGAGCATCGACTGAAAGCGAAGTTTTCTAAATGTCACTTTTGAAGGAGGGAAGTGTGATTCTTGGGTCACGTTGTTTCTAAGTAGGGCATTACCGCAATCCTGCAAAAGTTGCAGCAGTCCAAACGATTCATGCAAGATTTCTCTAAGGTAGCAGTACCGTTGACTCACTTAACAAAAAAGAATCATACTTTTACTTGGGATGCGAGATGTGAACTTGCATTTGTGAATCTAAAGGAAAAGTTGATGAGTGCTCTAGTATTGATTATTCCGAGCAGGAACGAGGATATGATGGTATATAGTGATGCTTGTGGTACTGGATTAGGCATGGTAGTGATGCAAAAGGCAAGGTTGTTTCATATACTGGTCGACAATTGAATCCACATGATGAGAAATACCCAACCCATGATTTAGAGTGGGCAGCGATTGTATTTGCGCTAAAGATTTAGAGGTACTATCTTTTAGGAGAGAGGCTCGAGCAGTTCATCGACCATAAATCATTAAAGTACCCCTTTTCGCAGAAGGATCTTAACCTTCGCCACGAGCGATTGTTAGAGTTCCTGGCCTCCTATGACTTTGACATCGCTTATACACCGGGAAAAGGTAATGCAGTTGCTAATGCCTTGAGTAGGAGATATGCCGGCTTAGGAGCTATGTTCCTAAAGTGGACGTAGTTAGTCTATATTGCTGGTTATGATTTCTGATCGAGATGCAAGCTAGAGCCAGAGATGTTGGTGAGCTTGACTATTAGACCTACTCTTATTGAGAAAATTGGTACTAATCATAGGCACGATGCCAGATTAGCCGAGATCATTTCTAAGATCGAAGCAGGAGTGGAGTCTGAAGATATGAGATAGAACGGGCTCGACGGAGATGGTTGGCTCCATAAAGACGGGAGATTGTTTATTCCTGATGTCGATGGATTGAGGGATGAGGTTCTTAGGGAGTGCCACAATTCGAGATTGACTATACATGCGACAGTAATAAGATTTCCCGTGATATGAAGCTAGCCTACTATTAGGAACGGATGAAGAGAGATTTTAGGACATTTGTCTCAAGATGCATGAACTGCCAGTTGGTTAAGGCATAGCAGAAGAAGCCTAGTGGTCTGATGCAACTGCTAGAAGTTGTCGAGTGGAAATGGAAACAAGTATCGATGGATTTCATCGATGGATGGCCAAGGACTAGAGTAGAGTACGACAACATTTTGGTCATAGTCAATCGATTGTCCAAGGGCACCAGATTTATACCTATCAAGTCAAGTAGAATGGAAGTCAAACTGGCCGAACTGTATGTGAAATGGATAGTATGATTCCACGATGTGCCAAAGATAATTATGAGTGACCGAGACCCGTTGTTCACTAGTGGGTTTTGGAAGAGCTTACAGGAGGCGTTAGGTATGGAGCTGCACATCAGCACAGCTTATAACCCTCAAACTGATGGCCAAACTTAGAGAGTGAATCGTATCTTAGAAGATCTCTTGCATGCTTTCCTATTAGACTTAGAAGGTCTCTTGGGTACAACAACAGTTATCAGTCAAGCATCAGTATTGCATTATTCGATGCATTATATGACCGACCATCCAATGCTCCTTCATGTTGGTGGGAAGAGGCGAGAAACTGATACATGTGCCAGATATGGTTAGAGAAACATAAGAGAAGATCGAGATCATTCGACAATGGATGAAAGTTTCCCAAGATAGATAGAAAAGCTACGCTGATAAGAGATGTCGAGATTTAGAGTTCTCTATCGGCGACATGGTATTCATCAAGATCTCCCCATTGAAGAATGTCATTCGGTTTGGTAGTAGATGGAAATTGCCACCAAGATTTGTCGGTCCTTTTCCGATACTAGAGAGGATTGGAAACCTTACTTATAGAGTTGACTTACCTCAAAGAATGGCGCTCGTGCACAATGTCTTCTATGTCTCTCATTTGCAGAAATCTATGCATGACTCAACATAACTATCACACCGGACCAGCTAGATTATATCGAGATTGAACCGGAGGATTCGAGACCTCGTAGGCCAATTCATATCGTTGGACGTGATATGAAGTAGTTTATCAGGAAGATGGTGAAATTGGTAAAGGTTAAGTGGAGTGATAATGAAGGAGATTGCACTTAGGAAACCAATGAGGGCATGAGGACAGCTTATATAGAGCCCTTTACTTGATTATATTTCTTTTTATCGCTTTTACTTTCACTTGCAATATCATGAAGTGTACCATGGCATAGAATCATGCATGTTAGGATAGGCTTAGATATTATCTTTTTCAATTGTTGCTATGTATGCATGTTTGATGTGTGATGGTTGCCTATGCTTGTATATGATTTTTAGGCATGCGGGATGACCTTATTGACTTGATTATGGAATTTCAGAGGCGAAATTCCCAAAGAGGGGAGACTGTGGTGACTTGTATTCTACGTATCGAAGGATCATAGAATATTTATATTATTTTCATATAAAGTCGCATGATTCTAATATTTTGTGAAATGACTCTTAGGGATATTTCCTACACCCATGATTTTTGGTGAATTTCTATATGACATATTGACACTATAAATATTTTATAGACTATAACTTTTGATAAGAGTGGATTTAGGGTTTGAAACCACTTTCATTGGATCCGGATAATGGTTTCCCTTTCGGTAGAGTGGTCATATTAAGAAAATGGACTTATCGTTTTCAAGTTATGTCTGTTTGAAGTTTTCTTTGATTTTGAACGGCTTAAGTGGGTAATTAGGGTCATTAACCTTGAGGCCCATGACCCATTTCGGGTTTGGAGCATGTGAAGGCTGATGGAACCTCATGCCCATCATTTCATTATTCCTAAAATAGATTGAAACCTCCATTAAACTTCCCTTGACCAAAAAGTAAACTTAAACATACTTTAATTAGCCAAATTTCATTATGAAGAGGACATTAGCGAGATTTACACTTGGGATTATAGATTTGTTGTTAGAGGAGCATTGAGATTCGTGCCTATTACTGTTCACTTGGGATTTGGGATCTTGCTTTGGATTAAGGTAAGTGGTTAGATTTCTCACTAAGGCTATTTAACACCCTAAATGATGTTTTAAAAATTATTTAAGAATCCTAGAAATGTTCTTAGACCATTTTACACCACATATGTGAATTTTAGATGATTTGATTTGCAAAAACGTGTTTTTATAGGTCCTTAACTTGTTCTTATTGGTCTTCCAAATTTTACCTTAGGCTTAGATTCTTCAAATTAGGTATATTTGATTGTTTGGCTGTTATTAATGTTTATGAATGATGTATGTATGCTTGCTTAATTTTTGTATGGTTGAAACACGAATCGAATGGCGAATTAGATAAGTAGGGGTTATGAGTCAGTGATTATACATAAAATTTCACCATACTGGGGTGCAAATTATATGAGGCAACAAGGATGGCCTCATGAAGTTGCATACCAAGCTTCAAGTCATTTGGAGTTGGCGTGATCGAGTTATGGGTCTCCATAGTATGGATCATTGGTAGCTTAAGGGCATGGATCGTTGGGAAGCTAAGTTCTATGGATCGGTAGGATGCTAAGTCCTATGGATCGGTGGGAAGGTAAGTTTTATGGATCGGTAGGAAGCTAAGTTCTATGGATCGATGAGAAGCTAAGCTCTATGGTTCGATATGGCCTTAAAGAGTTATGGGTCGGTGTATCTTCAAAAGCTATGGATCGGTGTATATTTAAGAGCTACGGGTCGGTTTGGGAGCTAAATTGTGTAAATTTGGCTAAGTCCCATGGGTCTGTGACGACCCATGTTTGTTCCTAAAAATTGGTCAAGTTCCATAGGTTCGTACTGGCCCATAGATTTTGATCCAATTGGAGTGCGACCCATAGGGGAGCCTTAGGAGATGTGAAAGAACTTATAGTGAAGTGTGGGCTCGGTAGTGATCGTTCAGTGGCCATGGGTCAATGGGGATCGTTAGGTGGTCATGGGTCGGTGATGATTCACGAATTTAATTCCAAACTTGGTGCTATCGATATGGGGTGACAAGGAAGGCCCCATAAGGCTATGTTCCGAGTTTCAGATCATTTGGAATTCTTATGCTCGAGTTATGGTTGTTTGATGATGGATAGCTATACTCCGAGAGGCAGAGTAGACGACGATGAGTCGAATTGAGGGGAGGGTTGGAGGCGAGTGATAGGGCGCATGATGATACTCTGTGACTTATTATGGTTGTCTAGTATAGTTTCCAACCGCAGTGACTTTAGATGGGAGTTGTATGGACAATTCCGAGATGTGCTCTGCTGTGGATGATGTGTGCAAAGGGATCTTTGGTATTTGTAGGTTTCGAGGTGTACTCATAAAGCAGGGGTATGTAAGTACGCTCAATTGGGCTATGATATGTGCCCTGGATCAATTGGCGGCCTGATCCATTTATCTAAGACTGTTATGATGTGTGTAGTCTAGATCTTGGCCTTCTGAGTGGCAAGGATTTGAGTACCGAGAAACTGAGACGTTAAGTAGTCCTAGACTATATGATGGGGTCTTACGAGTATCATATATCCAACGCATTGCATGAGTGAATGTGAGGATGGATGATGGATGATATGTTTGTTTGATTATTCTATCACCTTAGGGATGTCAGACGATTTAGACATTACTGATACCGATGTCAAGACACCCTTAGTACCTTGGTACAATGTACACCCATGATGATTACACTAGAGTAGCATATACCTTTATATGTGCAACCTGTGGATGCAGGGACAGGTCAGGTTTGACTTTCCATACCATTTGTCCTAGTTTATTGCCTTTATAGTATTTTAGATTTTTATCACTCACACCAGACTATAGTCTGACCTGGACTTTTATGCTTTGCTTCCTATTACTCTTGATACTCTTAAATGAGTAGGTTAGGGATATCAGATCTGGTGAGCACGTGAAGCAAGATAGGTGGCGAGCAGGAGGCTATTCTCATATTATTGTATGTACTCATTTGCTATTCTGCTGCTCATTACTATAGAGCTTACTAGTGCCTAACTATTTAGACACAGTCTTATGAGTTATTATTTGATGTATAACTCTATCACTTATGCTATCTGCTACATGGATCTGTATACTCTGATGCTATTATTCATCTAATTATTTACTGTCTCGTTTGTTTTATATCTGAGATGTTTGCTATTATATTTTATTCAATGCGCTGTAAGATATACGATAGGTTTAATTTTGTTTATTTACTTTGCAACTATTGATGATTGCCTTACATCGATCGAGCACTGCTACAGTGCACTTATACAAGTATATTGGGTGTTAATGGTGTAGGGCGGTCTTTACAGATTCCATCAACTAAGAGTTGCTAATAAGAGTATTCCTTTAACCACATTTAGAACAAGGTATGGTTCATATGAGTGGTTGGTTATGCCCTTTGGGTTAACTAATTGTAACGACCCACTATTTTGTACCATTCAAATTCGACAATAATCCACACATGTCAAGCTTGAATAATGAAAAATAACAGATTGTAAATAAATTTGGAGCAAATGAAAACAAATTTATAGAATCACAGACATAGAACAATCAGAATAACTCGCAGCGGAATATAAAATAACATAGTAGTTCATGAAGCTACTATAACAGAGTCTCAAACCAAATACATAATATAGTCTGAAAACAACAGAATAGAAATCCCAAATACATAGAAGTTCACTAATACATGAGATAAACTAGAACAGCTGAAACAGAAATAGAAATATATGTAGATAAGCAGAAACTCCAGTGAAAGACTAGCTCCAGGAAGAGAATCCAAAGCTGTGAATACTCAGGCTGACCCGAGCGTAAAGAAAAACACAAAACACTCGAGTCAGGACAATATATATACTTATATAATGTAAACCAACTCAAGTGAACTGTAATCAAGATACAAGTAACTTAAAGGATGCTTAGGACCGCCCATCCTCTAAGGATCCATTAAACTATTTACTATATAGTAATATTTCGCTATTATGATAATGTCTACAGTAATATAAACATACTTTTAAATAGCGTTCCGGGTTACCCATATCACCCTTCACACATAATAGTCCCAGTAGTCCATCCAATATCATGCCATCTCCACTCCGGGGGACTGTCAGAGGATACCACACGGGCTACGGGAGAAAAACAAACTCGTAGTAAAGGCTCGGTATGGTAGGTGACACGGCACACAAGGCAATGCCAGGGTAGATATACCAATTACGCACACGGGCTGGTGGTAACGTAGCAGCCACTACACCCACCCCGAACAACACTCCAAAATAAGGGGTGCACCCAATCGATCACAACAGTAATAGAATGGTTCGAAGAAGTGTGTCCGACCTGAGGTGCTACCTCCTTTGGCCCGAGATCGCTCCTGTTTTAGCCACCTTAAGCTAACTCACGGGAGTTAGGTCCACGAAATTTACCTTAGGAACGTCATCACCATCCTACTTCATTCTGGAATCTCCACCGCGTACACAGTTGTTAAAGTGGTTTTCGGTATCGACAGATAGTATGTCCATATCCGATCCCGGACTCTTTAACAACCAATCGTTATTATAACCCATAGTTATAATTTCCAAATGGTATTTATTTTTCCAAAATCAAATATCATTTAACAATTTAATATCCTTCAAAATCATTTCAAAATATCACTCTCATTATTTTATTTCAAAACCATGTTCATTTATTCAATTTGAAATACCATTTCAATTTCATTTCAAAATTTATATTTCAAATCAATTTACTTCATAAAATGAAGTTATTACATTTAATAATTCAATTATCAAATTTCCAAGGTTTAAATCTTCCAAATTCTTTTATTCACTTAATTTTTTATCAAAACAGTGAAAATTCACTTTTCGCAGCATTTAGAAAATGCTACGTAAATTTACATTCAAAACAGATTAATTTAACAAAAGACGACATTTGAATGCTGTAATAAGGTTACATTAGTTTTCAAATAAACTTAATTAAATTCAACACTTATAGCATTTTACAAAAATGCTATAATAATCCTTAAATCTTATTTAGCTTTTTAGTTCATTTATTATCAACTACAGCATTTACAATTGCTGTAATATCATTTCATTAGAAATAATAACATTTCAAAAAATGCAGTTAACTTCAATTACTCAATATAATTTCACAACCATTTATATTTTCATTTAAACACTTTAACTATAAAATCATACAATTTAACTTTAAAATCATCATTTAACTTTCCTAAAACTCAGGATTTTTATAAAGTTTAATTTCCATTAAAAAATCAGGATTTATTAATAATTCACTTATTAAATTGCAACATTCAAATTTAAAATTCATTAAATTAAATTCAACTTAACACTTAAGTTTAAAAAAAAAATAAAATATAACTTAATTCCATTTTTTTTCTTAGCTTAAATTTCATTTTTAAGCCAAATTCACAAGTTTCCAATTTTTAGTTATATTGCAAAATTTCAACTTAAATATTCATTCATTTCTCATTTTAGCTTTATTCAAAAATCATAATATCTTATAAAATCAATTTAAATTATCAATTATCATAAATTTGTCAAAATTTCATATTTAATTAAGTTTCCAATTATAATTAAATCAATATTTCCAAAATAACTTACATTCAAAATTTTCTAACTTTCATTAATCTATTTCACTTGTAAATATTCAGAAAAATCAATAATAATTTACAAAAATCATTTTTAATTAAGTTTAAATCAAAATATTATAATATTTATATTTCTAAGATATTATTATTATTTTTATTATATTTTTTTTTATTTAGAAAACATGTTTTAACTACGGGCCTGTATAAAATTTTCTACACTAGGAAAAGTGATACGGGTAATATATCATTTCAACCCGTAATTTACAAAGAAAATCCGGGTTTTATCATTTCAAACCCGCAGTCCCAAGTATATGAAGTAATTTGAAAACCGCTCAGGCCTATCATTTCAGCCCATAACGATTTTCCCTTATTCTAAAGTACGTTCGGGTATGTATCATTTCAACCCATAGTGATTCTAATCTAAAGGGAACTTGCAGTGTGATTAACTGATGAAAATAACAAAACAGTATAATATAACAGTAACATATGATATAACTGGTGTTTAAGCAGGAGTGAACATCATATAATAGTGACATAGCAAATATAATATGGTGGTGCAATTACAGATTCACATGTGATCAATTTACTATTAATATAAGTATAAAACTGTCTGGTGAGAATAACTCACTGGTTTGAGCTGATGACACAACAACGAATGGCACAACGAGATCTACACAAGCACGAAAGCACGACACAGATTTGAATGGAAGAGCCAAAGTATCAATTCCCTTGAATACAAGTCACACAAAACAATATAACAACAATAAGTTTTTAATTCAAAAACTGCTAGCTAGGCTAGAAATAACTGCATAAATCAAAGCTGAATGCTTTGCACTTGCTTCCAACCTTTGTTAGGCTCAGTCATAAGGGTAAATACATGATCATAGCAGGAGTTTGGATCAGGTTATGGTGGGTATGGGGTCGGCCAAGATGTTGGAAATGATGGAGAAAATAGTGGTAAGGGAATCAACACAAAAGCTTGCATATACATGGGTTTTAGGCCATGAATTGTGCTCGGCCAAGGCCTTAGGTGCCACGGCCACTACTGTGGGGTCCACTGGGATGGTGTGGCCGAGAGTGCTGGAGGTGGTGGAGGTCATGTAGGGGGCGGCTAAGGGGGTGGTGAAGTGGTGGATGTGAGGTAGTGCTCGGTGGTGTTTGGATAGATTGATGAATACTTCATCAACTAAGAGGGTCACGGCATGGATGGCTGGTGAGGAGGTGGTGGTGGTGGTGTGTCATCAGGTGGTGGAGGCAGCTAGGCATTCAAGTAGGCCATGGCCGAACCTAAAGAGGTGAACAAGTGCAAAAAATCAAGCTAGAAAATCAATATAAGTGGAAAAAGAAGAAAAAGAGAGATAGAATTTTACCAAACTCTTCAATCAAGGGGAGGCCGAAATTTTTTTGTTCAGGAAGGAGGAAAAAGATACGTGAGTTGAGAAATGAAGTGATCGGCTGAAAATGTGGAGAGTTATGTCAAAAGAAATGAAGAGTTGGTGGAAAATGAAAAGGTGGAATTCAAAGAGTCAAAAGCAATTCAAAAGTCAAAACCTTTTTCATATTTCTTTATTTTATTTTAAATAACTTTATATTTCTGGTAATAATAGTAATACCAGATAAGAATTCGAAAATCTATCAAAATATAAAAATATATATAATATTTATTAATTTATATAAGGTTAAATAAGAAAATAGCTAAAAATAGTAAACTAGTCTAGAAAATTTGAAATTAATTGGAATAAATTTTGGAAAAATCATATGAGCTTGTAATATATTTTTAAACATAACTAATAACATAAAATAAAAATGCATTCACAAAATAAATATTTAAAATTTAATTTAAATATAATTTTAATGCAGAAAATAAGAAAACAGCCTTTAAAAATAGGAAATCAACACAGAAAAATTTGGAAAAATTCTATTATATTTGTAAAAATATTTAGAGATGAAATTTCACAAATAAAACAAATTTAAAATAATTTCAAAAAAAATGAACTCAATTTCCAAAATTATAACTAGAAATTTAGGGTTGTTACACTAATGCTCTAGCTTTCTTTGTAGACCTAATGAACCAGGACTTTCATGATCAATTAGATAGATTTGTGTTGATTTTCATAGGTGATATTTTAGTGTATTCTTAGGATGAGCAAGATCTTGAACTTCGTCTTAGATTGTTATTAGAGACCCTGATACATCACAAGATTTTCCTAGTATCATTTTTGGAAGCTAGAAGTGAAGTTCCTAGGCCATGTGGTTTTAAAGGAGGGACTGGCTATAGATCCTTTGATTGTTGAAGTCGTGAATGATTAAAGAAATTGGAGATAGTTACAGAGACATGGGTTATTTGGGGTCATCTAGAAACTATCGTATATTCATTAAGAACTTCTTCATGATAGCAGTGTCGCTGGCCAGACTTACTAGGAAGAATGAAGAGTATGTTTGGATAGAGGAATGTTAGGCAGTGTTTTGAGAGTTGAAGCTTCGTTGATGGAAGCTTAGATTTTCTTTGTGCCGGAAGGGGAAGGTGATATGGTTATGTGCATATATGCTTTAAGTCTGGGTTTAGAGCAGTGTTGATGTAGAAAGGTAAGGTTGTAGCTTGTGCCTCTAGACTATTGAAATCACGTGAGGTTAGGTACCCAACTGATGACTTGGAATTAACGGTAGTTATCTTTGCGTTAAATATTTAGAGGCATTACCTTATAGGGAAAAGGTTTAAGTTGTTTACCTAACATAAGTCTTTAAAATTTATTCTCTTAGAAGGAGCTAAATATGAAACAACAAAGATGGTTGGGATTTTTGGAATCATATGTGTTCGTCGACGGAAATTCTATCGGTTTAGAAAATCGTCGAACGAATTTATAAATAAAATATACCGCAAGCGCACGGCGTACTATTGAAGTACGTGGCGAGTACGGGTCGATCCGCAGGGAATTGATGATTTTAAAAATCTATTCAATCAAATTAAACCAAAGTCGAGTGAAAGTTAAGCTAGAGAATTAGAGAATTAACTAACTAACTAAAAGAAAAGAAATGCAAATATAAGAGTTAAATGACAATTTAGAGAATAAATCCACTCTCTAGATTATATAGTTCAACACATATGAAATCATAATCTCTCTTTTATGGTCATTAGTGCTTTAATTGATGTGCTTATCATAAGTATGGCATATTTGTGCTATTGATCAGCCAACATAAGCCATCAAACTATAACACATCCCTTAAACCACTTACCAACTTTTCTGAAACTTGACAATGAAAATGAAAATGAAATCTATTTTAAGTATGGCCTATTAACTATTGATTAGAAATATAGACCATCAAATTTTAATTTCAAATCACTTTCTTTTGCCATAATCAATTTTTGATGAAGAGGCATTTGTGTTAGTGATTGTTTAAGTATAGCCTATTTGGTGTCAACAATATAGACTATCAAATTCAAGGCAAAAACAACAATGAAACCACTTCAATCATTCTTCATTAAGCACAAAAAAGAGAGCATGAATTAACAAATAGTTGAAGCTACATAATTAGAGAGCTTCATTACCCCTAAATTGAAGGGGTTTAGCCTCTCATATTTGTCATTTGATTAACAAATGTAGCTTGCAACATAGAACAAACAAAGAGGAAAATGAAAGCTAATGGAAAAGAGAAGCTAATTAACAAGAATTAAAACTAATCTACTTTGCATGTATGTAAATCTACACTACAACATGAAAGGAAATAAACAAGAAAAGAAAAAGAACATGTATTAAATTGCATAAAAGAATTACATAAGAGAAGAAATGGCTAAGTAGCCATGAAAAGAGAATGAGAACTTGTCTTTTATTTTGAGCCTAGACTAACTAAGAGAGACTAAGAGAGGAGAGGAATTACATGAACATAATGAGTTATTTATACAAGCATGAAACCCTAATTCATAATTTGGGGAATGCCCAAACTACCCCTTAGGAAGTGTGGTGGCCAAGTAACCATTAGCATCCATTAATCATTATTTAAGTGTACATGAAGTCATTCATTCCATAAGCATGTGCATTAGCCTCTAATGCGTACATTAAGGTAGGTGGGTAGGTGGGGTCCTTCATGTTCTTCACTTTGAATTATTTCCATCTTCATTCTTTTATATCTTCTTTGTGCATGCATATTCCTTCATGAAACCACTTGTAATTGAGTTTAAATTCCTACAAAATAATATAGAAATTTCCAATTTAATTTTCTCAAGCTAATTTATGCACAAAAATGTCTATTTTGCCCTTGGATGAAGATGAATATGTGACAATTTGGAATTAATATGGATTTTGGTTAAAACAAGTTAAAATACCCAATATGATCATTTATTTAAATTAATTAGAATAAATATGGTGGTAAAAATATGCACATTTACGTGCACATCAATATGATTTTGGAATAGAGTATACTCTAAGGAAGGGAAATAAAGCTGTTGATGCCTTAAGCTCGAAGTAGCATATGGTTTGGCTATGATCCAGGAGTGGAATGTCTTAGAACACTAGCTTCGTGTGGTGTGCAGTTTCGGTGAAATGTTGGTTTGAAAAAAAACTCTAGGATGTTTTCTTGCTTAGAAGTTCATCTAATTCTCCTAGAAAGGATAGTTGAGGATAAGAAAGAAGATCTACTATGTGTCGAAAGGGTCTAAGGTTTAAATTGTGGTGCCGAGGCCGATGGGCTGAAGGGCTTTAGTATCGATAAAAAACGCTGGCTTCAAAAGAAATGATGGTTGTATGTTCCGAATAGGGGAGAGCTTCGGAAGTTGGTTTTGAACGAATGTCATGGTTTAAAAGTTTCCATTCGCATCGGAGGTACAAAGATGCATCGAAATCTTAAAAGAAGCTTTTACTTCAGAAGTTGGTTTTGAATGAATGCCATGGCTCAGAATTTTCCATTCATCTAGGAGGTACAAAGATGCATTGAGATCTAAAAAGTATCTTTTCTTGGAAAGGGATGAATAGAGACATTGGGGAATGTGTGAAGAAATGTTTCACGTGCCAATAAGTTAAGGTCGAACATCAAAAGCTGAGTGGTCTTCTCCAGCCTTTAGAGGCTTCGGTATGGAAGTAGGATTTGCTTTCGTGGACTTTCTAGATGATTTTCCAAAGACGAAGGCAGGAAACAGGAGTAGATGGGTCATAGTTGATAGGTTAACTAAGAGTGTCCATTTCATTCCAGTAAAGTCCACAAGGACCATAGCATGCTTGGCTGAAATATAAATGAAGACTACCGTGAGGCTTCATGGAATTCTAAGTACTATATTAAGTGACCGAGACTCGTTGTTTGCTGAATTTTGGCGGTGCCTACAGAGTACTCTGAGTTCAAAGTTGTGTATGAGTACGGCTTACCGTCCATAGATAGATGGCCAGACCAAGAGGATTAACCAAGTACTTAAAGTTTTGACTAATGCATGTGTGTTAGGTTTCGGTGGATCTTGGGAAGATCACCTACACTTGGTAGAATTTTCATATAATAATAATTACCAGTCCAATATAAGAATGACATTATTTAAGGCATTGTATGGAAGGCCATGTAAATCCCCAGCAAGTTGGTGCGTGGCTAGGGACAGACTAGAGCTAGGACCAGACCTCGTAAAGGAAGCATTGGAGAAAGTTGAGCAAATTCAGCAAAGGATGAATGATGCTCAATCGAGGAAAAGGTGCTACACCAATAGGAGGCGGAAAGATTTAAAATTTGTTCTAAGAGATCATTTGTTTATTAAGGTGTCACCAATAAAATGCACTATGAAATTCAAAAAAGCCAAAAAGTTGGCATCAAGATATGTCGACCCATTTCGATACTAAAAAGGTTTGGCAAAGTAGCTTATAAAGTTGAATTGCCGAGAGCTTTCACTAGGATCCATAATGTTTTTTATGTATCACAATTACAAAATTATGTTTGAGATCCTAAGGATATTGTTGTTTCGAGGGTAATGGAAGACTGGGCTATTGAATCAAACATGACTTAGGTCAGGAACCATATTCAGATTGTAGACCAAGAGGATGGGAAAAATCTTTGGAATAAGTTAATGAGGCTAGTGCGTAAGCAATGGAGTGACGACCAGTATGATTATACAAGGGAGACGGAGGATAAGATCAAGTGAACTTATCCCGAGTTGTTTTCTTAGATTAGCATATATATTTGCTCTGTTTTGTTGTAGACCACATATGTATGTATGAAAAATTATGGTTGATTTTTTTATGTATTAGTAGATATTATAGTACATTTTCTGGAGGTATAGAGGTGAGGAACCTATGTGTATGAATGTTATATGGGCAAGAGAAAGTTTGGGAGTCATTTGCAGTGCTTTATCTGAATTTTGAGGACGAAATTCTTATAATAGGGGAGGCCTATAACACCCCATAAATTAATAAATAAATAATTACTTAAATAAAAAAATTAAAATAAATGTGATAGGGTAGATATCCATGGACAGTTATTACTCATTATAGATGCATTAATCACGTCACTACAAGAAAATGTCTTTTGACAACATTAAATATCAGCATTTTAATGCAAAGGCTATCCTTGATCCAATCTTAGTTTACAAAATAAAAAATTATTATAAGAAATCGTTGCACAAGAATAAAAATTAGGAGTGGGCTCTTAATTATTTTAGAGCCCACCTTTCTCAAATTTTCCTTCAACCCTGAGCAAATCCCTCTTTCAATTCATAATATTTCTTCTATCAACTACTTTAAATTTGCTTCAACTATTGTAAATCCCCATTTCATATTATTATCTTTCGTAATATTATTCCTTGTAGGTCTCACAACTCGAACTCGCCATCATCTCGTTATCATGGTCTGTTTGAATTCCTCTTCGCGCTGACATCTCGCAACTAATCATCATCGTCATTACTGCTATCCACTCTCCTGCTATCGCGTAAACTTATCCCCACTCCTCAACTATCGGTCGACTCTCGTCCTTGCCATGTAAAAGGGGCTAATTTAAATTTGTGTCCTACCTAAAGGTGCTAATTTGAATTTATAAGGAGAAAGAGGTTGAGATTAAATTGACTAGTCCAGCGGAGAAGAATGCAGTTTTAACAGGGTTGCTTGAGCAGCTATTCAATTATGAGTTCGCGCTACTATTTAGATTACGGCATCCTAATATCATTTGGGTAAAATTCTTCACTTCTGATTTTGGTTTTGCATGTGACATGTCTAATGTTTTTTATTTAGTAAAATTGGATATTAACCAGTTTTCGTTTTATGCGTTTTGATTTGATGCATTTAGGTTAGTACTATAAGGTCATGAAATATTAGTTAGGAAATTTGTACTAACAAATCATCAAGTCAACTATTCAATTAACAATTATGCATGCATTATTGATTTTTATAGTATTTTTTGTTATAAACCTAGAAGCTCAAAAGACTACTAATATGGTTCATAAGATTTTTCAAAGCATACAAAACAAACTTGCACTTAGTTTAAAAAAATTATATGATCCGTTTAGGGAATCTTGCCACAAAATCATCTTAATAGCGGTAGACGATATTTATTATGCATGTACCATAATGGATTGGATCCTGAAGTTAAGTATTGTATATTTTGCTTGAATTAAAGCAGGATACCATACCTTGCCAATGATAGTTCTTTTCTTTTTCTAACGGAGAAAATGTTAACTGATATCATGTACACTGTTAAGGTTTTCAAGGAATAAATAGACAACTTAATCACATATATAAAAAAACTTAGCTACTTATACAGAATAGAACTTTAGCTGACACCTGATTTTAAAGTTTATCCAATCTTCTCATTAGATCTTAACATGAATGTATGTATGTGCATTTGTACACACACCTCATGACGATTTGAAATGGTGATTGGTTGATATTGTCTAATGCCATACTTGTTCTTACATCTATGGAGGAACCTTATTGAGAGAACATAAAAGGTCTACTTTACTGTTGGACTTTAATTATTTGTTGCGTATGTGCATTGAATGGACAGATTTTGGATTATTCTTATGCATTTTCTCTTTCCTAAAAGTCATTTTTGGGAATACCAGCTTAGTTAACAATATGTTCAAACAGCTATAGAATTGAAAGAATGTACACTACATGAAAAATTGTTTTTGACAACCATAGGTTACAGTGTTTTAACAAAATCTGTCGTCTTTATTGCAATTTTATGTTTTTACAGTAAAATATAAAAAAAACCATGGCATAATAATGAAATTTTCAAGCAGGCTCTAATGATTTTGGCGGTCGCATTCCTTGTAATTTTATCAGTGAAACCTCTTTCACTTCTTTTACTTCTCATGTATACCCTCATTGTTTCATTTGCAATCCCTCAATTTTATTAGTAACACAAGATAAGTCATCAATTTGTATTCAAGATAATAAGGAAAAAATTAAGGCGGCCCTAAATGGAGTAGTTAAATTTATATTCGAAAAGAAAGGATTTGTAGAGAGGGAAATAGATAATTAGAAAGGGGTAATTAAGTCTAAAACCTTTACCATATAAGTGCCTCAAACAAATCCCTTGCGCCACTTTTTATTTTTTACAAATTAAAATAAATACAAATCCTGGCCGGTTACCATTAACAAGAAAGGAAGAAGAAGGGGAATATCAAAGAAAGGAAAATAAAATGCTTCTAAACCAATGGAAATCAAATGCTTAGGTGAGCAATATATTCACCAATTCTTTTCCTATTTCTTATAAATTTCCCATGGCCGTATGATGTTTTGGCTATTTCTTTGATTCTAGTAGTTCAACTGATTTGAAAATTTTATATGTAATTAAGAACACCATTCTAAGTTGGGTTTTGAATTAAATATCTTCAGATTAAGACAATAAACAATATAATTTAATGAAGATCGGGTGAATTAGGAAAATGGTAGAAATGAAGGGTTTATGGAAAATTGCATAGAAATAAATCATTATTAAATTTTCTATAGATCACTAGGAACAAGTTCAATAATTTCCAAAAGGAAATATGTATGGCCGAAAGGTTATAATAGAGGGTCGGAGGGTAATAAAGTGTTGCCGAAGAATATTTTAATTAAAACAAGTAATAAACATTAGGGCGGGAAACCAAATCCACTTTTCGGCTAAACGTATCGGCAAAGTACTAAGTAAGAGTCAGAAAAGAATAAATCAAACGAATCGAAAGTCGACATGTGGAAAGTTAGTGGTAGGTACATAGAAGATGCTCCCAACTTGTACCCTAGGGCAGTGCCAAAAAGTGGCAGAGCCAAACCAAAAAGTAAATAAACTGGAACCTTAAGTATAAAAACTTAAGTAGGAGAAAGAGAAAAGCTAAGTAAACTGAATGTGCTAACCGTAGGTTGAATGTGGTTAATGGTTAATTAAGAATTATGGGTAGAGATGGTGATTTTAGAAGTTTAAATATTTAAATATAAATGTCACTAAAGATGAACTAAGACAAGGTTTCCCAAACGTGACAATGGTAGTAATTGCCAACGGTGCTACGACACTCGGAATAATGTACGAACTAGAACAAGTAACTTCCGAAGATAGAAATATAGGCTAAGGAAAAAGAGAGTCGAAATTAGTACATGGAACATTGATGATAATGCAATAAGGAATATGGTTAAACAAATGGTTAACTTAATAAATAGCTAAAATAAAAGCCTAATAGAAATGGTTAGGTAGTTGGTCTAGAAGGAGCAAGGCATGTATGGCATCCAAAATCGAAAGTGGAGTCAGGCCTATATGGCATCCAAAACCAAAAGTGAAGGACTAAGCCCTGTGTAACATGCGAAACACCAAAACATTGGTATGAGCCTTAAAGGGAAACTGTCCGGACATGAAAGCACGTAGCAACCAAGGGAAAAAAGGGGGTGTAAGGTGTGTGTGGCATCCTAAACACCAAAGCAAAATAGGCGTAAGGCTGAGGGTGGCAGCAGAAGTATGGTAGAAGAGGTGTAAGGCCTAGGTGGCAACCAAGACCGTGAATGTATTAGTTTGTAAATCATGAAGGTATAAGGCCGTAGTGGTAGCCGAATGATAAGACATTAATGATATATATAACACACATGCACAACAAACACACACATGCACAAAAAAGTATGTGAGGCCTTAGGGGCAATCAAGGGTAGGGTATTTTCGTTATATTACAATATCGTGAAATATTTAGGAAACGATGCTTTCAGTTGCAGCTATGCAGTGTTGTTTTGATATTTAATTATAGAACCAATGATTTAGGTTTAATGGTGAATCGAATAATATATTGCTTTGGTATTGTAAAAGGGAAAACCCATTCTGCATATTAGCGGAATGGTCTCTCCTTAGTTTCATATCGGGATAATATGTTACTCATATCAGACATTATGTCTGAACCATGTTTCAATGCTTGTTTTCCCTATAGGTTCGTGGGTGCTCATTCTGAATTATAGGCTTAGATAGGTGGTTTTTTGGATGGAAGTACAATGCTAGTCGAACACGAAGCTTGAGACTTAGGTGTTATATTCAGGTTTTATTTCTTCTATATTAGTGCTTGTGTCAGCATATTCATATGTTGGGCATGGCAGTAATGGCTATGTTGTATTATATTTTTGATCCTGTAAGAGCATGACTTTTGGATGTATATTATAAAATTTAATTTGTAATGATGTGCTTTATTTTAGCTATATTTACTCTATTTACATACGACTGCTTATTACAACTGATCTCATTTCTTTTGCCAAAAGGTAATTCCAATGTGGTTGTAGCACAACGAGTTTCCACTTTAGATCTAAGAATGAGGGATGTTATAATTTGAGTATATGTTATTGCCTTTAGACTAATGGCAGACCAAAAAGGTAAATCGTATCTTGGAAGAACTCTTGC
The DNA here is from genome assembly GCA_030737815.1 of Allium fistulosum. Classification (NCBI taxonomy): domain Eukaryota; kingdom Viridiplantae; phylum Streptophyta; class Magnoliopsida; order Asparagales; family Amaryllidaceae; genus Allium; species Allium fistulosum. Next base: position 1,139,930,712 of record CM060904.1, read on the forward strand.
GAGCTTTCATTCTTGACTTTAGAGGATCATGGGATGATCATTTTCATTTAGTAGAGTTGACATACAACAATTGTTATCAGTATAGCATTGGTATGGAACCATTTGAGGCATTATACAACTGACCGTGCAATTCTCCTTTATGTTGGTAGGAAATTGGTAAGAAACCAATACTAGGGCCAGATATGATTAGACAGACAATAAAGAAGATCGAGATCATTTGATAACGAGTGAAAGCTGCTCAATATAGATAAAAGAGCCATGCTGGTAGGAGATGTAGTGATTTGAAGTTTTCTACTGATGATATTTTTTGTCAAGATCTCTCTAGTGAAGAATACAGTTTGATTCGGTACTAAGGGAAGTTGGCACCAAGATTCGTAGCCTCTTTTCCAATACTCGAAAAGATTGGGAACCTTGCTTATAGAGTCGACTTACCTCAGAAGATCGCAGGTGTGCATAATGTGTTCCACGTTTGTCATTTGTGAAAGTTTGTGCACGACACAGGCATGATTATTACATTGGATCATCAAGATGATATCGAGATTGAACTAGAAGTTTTGAGACCTCATAGACCTATTAGTATCATTGGACGTGATACGAAGCAGTTTAGGAGGAAGACAGTGGAGTTGGTGAAGGTTAAATGGAGTGAGAGTGAAGGGGAGTGCACATAGGAGACCGAAGAGAACACGAGGACCACGTATACAAAGCCCTTCATTTGGTATAGTTTTCATTTTATTGTTAGCTTTCACATTTGATATCATATTTAATGTCTTATACTAGATTGTTTAGTACCCTACATGCTAGGATAGGCATAGATGTTACTTCTTAATGTTTGATGTTATGTATGCATGGTTGATGTTTGATGCAATTGCTTATGATTATTAGGCATATATGGTAACTATGGTTGACTTTTCTTTATTTGATTAGGATTTCGAAAGTGGAATTTGGTGGAGAGTGTAACAACTCGTATTTTAATTACCAAGGGATCATCAAATATCAATTTTAAATCCAAATTGAGTAATATGATGCTATAACTTTAGGAAATGTTGAGTAGTGTCGTTTTTTACCATGATAAATTTATCAACCGATTTTTTCCTTGAAGATTCACAAGGCCTACAACTTTCAATAGGAGCAAAAATGAGTTAAAACCACTTTTATTGGAAAGTATGATGGTTTCCCTTTCTAAACAATGATCATAATTGCTTTTTGGACTTACCATTTAGGAGATATGAAGAGGGAGCATGTGATGCCAAACTGAAGAATACTCTGGATAACGAAGTCCTACCAGACCAATTCAAAGAAAAGATTGTCAAAAACCTTTGAAAATCTAAATAGGGCACTCAAACAACATGCATCGGCTCTTATACTATCCAAAGTTGGAAGTCCAAAGTTGTTTAAAGTAATGTGATGATCCAGAGAAGATGCACTACTTTGTGGAAACAATTCGAAGACTGTAGAGCATCTATTTAGAATAGAGTTTGAAATTGATAGTTTGTCTTGATATAAAGCATACCTTAACACAAAGTAAAACTTTATAGGGCAAATGTTATCCATCTTTTTAACTAAACCATATCTGGAAAAATCAAAATGATCAAATGGTCAGATAGCAAACTAGAAATTCAGAGCGATAACTCTAGAATTCAAATTCCAAAATGAGACTTAGAGATGTAGCCACAAACTTTCCAAATACTATGAAAATTCACTTACTCATCAAGGGAATGGAACATGTAAAGCCAAAGTCCAAAGATCCAAGACTAAGTCTTGGAACGTTTCCAGTTTGAACCTCTTTGATCGGTATAGATCCAAGAAATCAGTCAAAATCAAGTCCCATTCAAACCAATTGAAGTCCAAGGAAAAATGCAAGCAATACAATCCAAGGGCTATGGATCACCACCAATTCATGGCAACAACTTCAAGAAGTAAAACATTAAGGTACGGTGACCCAACTTCATGGATCATTACCGGTCTGAAGCACTTAAATCGGAACCGACTTGAGATGCAACATGTTGATTTGGCTATGATCTCTTCAGTTAACCTCCTTCAGAACGTGGAGAACGTAGGGAGAAAGTGGCAGAGACAAATTTGCTGATCTTTGTCTATAAATAAAAGGGGAGAGGCCCCATTTCGGGACCCTTTTTCTTTATTTTGAAATTTTGTTCTATTTTAGCACTGCAATGGATCATCGCCAATCTGAGGCCATCAAGTTGTAAAATCTCAGTTTGTAAAAGTCTATAAAATCATTAACAAAGTTTAAGTGGACATAAGAAAGATTTTAGTCGAACCGCTATAAACTGTTATGTATTGTTCAGTCTCGTTTTCCATTTAATTTCTTTATTTTATTCTCTTCACTAATTTATTTTGGTGTTTTTCCAACTTCTAAAGCAAATATTTTGGTGCTTTCACTAAGAATATTTTATCTTCTGGCTGTTAAAACAATATTCATCCTTTGGATTGCTTTAGTCTACGAATAGATATACAAGTTCTATTCTAGAGGTCCATGATTATTCAAATTCCTTTAAAATCTATCATAGGATATACCAAAAAAATGGCATTAAGGAAAAATCAACTACTTCTAAGCCCACAGATGATGTGGAGAATGCTGGCATTCAGTAGGGAGAGTTAAGCAATCAGCCTGGAGCCATTGAAATTTAGTGTGCATTAGATATAATTACGAGGATTGATCTGGATAGAATGATGAAACAGATGAATGGTAATCTACTTGAGAGCTAGAACGCTATGATGAAACTAATGAAACAAAATTAGGATTTGATGACCCAGCTATCCCAGGGTCATAGAAGGACTGTGAAGGAATTGTCATCTTCCAATTCAGAAGGAGGTAGTTCCTCTTCATCCAAGAGAAACCACAAAGAGGCAAAATAGAAAATGAAGAGAAAATCAGTTGGAACTTCGAAGGATGGAACGGGCATAACCCAAGTCAGTAGGGCACAGATCGGTGTTGAACCATCCCTTTAGATCGATCCCACTCGCCGAGTTCTGGATAATGAAAATTTTGTTAACTTGCATGATAATGCTAATGATGATGATGACCTTGTTATTGGTGGCCATAATGTTGGAGTTTGGATGGTTGCTATAGATCCATCATGTAGAGATCATTGAGTTCGATCAACTAAATGAACGGTTCTCCAAAGATAGGAGATTCTAGATATAATAGAAATAGGTGGGACCGTTTGCAGAGCCAAACACTCGAGGCAGGCAATGATGATCGTCATTCAGCCGATCTGATAGAACTGGATTTTTTATCAGATATAGCAAGGAAGTTGGTGAACAAAAATTGGCATAGAAGTAATAATGACAGGTATTCTTCTCCTAGTAGGAACCCGTTCATTGAGAAACTACGAGAGGAGTATCCTAGCAGGTTTACCATTCTTGCGATGTCATCTTATAATGGAACAACCGATCCAAGACAACATTTTTTAAAATATGAATGATATATGGACAGCTCCAGAACTACCGATGTTGTTTGATGTAGATGTTTTTCGATAATTTTGGAAGGAGAGCTAAAATGTCATTTACTAAACTACTGTCGAAATCCATATCTTCGTTTGACCAGCTAGCTATAAAGTTTGTGGAGCAGTTCAAGTTGCATGTTGCTCATTGGAAAACATGATGTTATTGCTAAAAAACTTTTAGAATTCTGGGGAGTCTCTGAAGGACTTTTTAAGTAGGTTTAATACGGTTGTGACGAAGTATGCAATGCCAAGGAGGACTTGTTTTAATGGCTTTGATTGGGGGAATACATCTAGATACAGATTTCAGTAGATGGTTGAAGATGAAACTTCCACCGACCATAGAAGAATTTAATAGAAAAGAAACTCAGTATTAGTACTTGGAAGAGGAAAATATGACCACTAGGAAGGCCGAAGTAAGGCAATCAATTGAGCTTTTCAAGAGTAATGTGGTTGTGAAACAAACCGCCAATAGTTCCAGGAATGTTGCAGTGAATGTGGAAAGTAAGAATAATAATTAGAATAGAGGTAATCGAGATAACAGAGGTAGGAAATTAGACTTCATGAAGCGTATGAGGTTTCCTAAGCATGAAGATTACACCCCACTAAATTATACGTTCAAAACTATCTACCTTGCTACGTAAGGTACCGAGCACTACAAAAAGCCGGCTCGTAGGGAGTCTACTATGAAAGAGGAAATGTCTAGGAAGTATTGTCACTTCCACGAAATGCATGGTCATAACACAAATGAATATAGACATTTAGAGGATGTAATCGAAGACCTGATACAGAAAAAGAAACTTCAGTAGTACGTGAATGCCCCATAGGATGGCAAGCAAGGAAATGTTCAACCTCAGTGGAAGTTGCTTCAACCGGGCCATGCTAGGCCTAGTGAGGACTAACCTAGGTAGCTTGGAAAAGACTTTTCATTAACACAATCACCGACGGACCTCATATGGCTGACAAGAGCTGGAAAGGTATGGAAGTTCTTTGAGATATGTTATGCATGAGATTTCTTTGTCCTCAAAGATGGAGATCCAACGAAGCGGTCAAGGATAATAACAGATGATATTGTACTCAAAAATCATGATGTAGATGGTTCGGAAGCATTTACGCTTGACCCTTTAGTGATAACGGCCATGATTGGGCTAGTCATTATAAGGAAATTTCCTATTGATTGTGGGAGATCTGTGAATATTTGGTTTAAGAAAACTTATCATTGACTGTAGGTGTCTAATCCAGTGCTGGTCAAGATGCTTAATGGAAAGTGGCATACATGCATCGACTATTCAGAGTTGAATAAGGCATGCTGAAAGGCCGAATTCCCATCGCCAAAGATTGACCAGCTAGTGGACTCAACAGCAGTACATAAATTACAATCATTTATAGATGCTTTTCTGGCCATAATCAAATACCAATGCACATTCCAGACTAAGAACACACTAGCTTCATTACTGAATTGGGACTATATTGCTAATATATCATGCCATTCGGTCTGATGAATGCAGAAGAAACCTACAAGAGATTAGTAAATTCGATGTTCAAGAATCATATCTGGCATACAATAGAGGTCTATATGAATGATATACTAGTGAAGACATAGTGATCGGTGAACCACTTAAAGGAACCTATCATAAATGTTTGGTGTGCTTCGAAGATATAGAATGAAGCTTAATCCATTAAAGTGTTCGTTCAGAGTTGAATTCATTAAGTTATTTGGTTTCATAGCAAACTCAAGGGGCATATAAGCCAATTTAGAGCAGACTAAGGCATTAAGAGATGTCAAACCCTGGAAACAAGGAGGGAGATTCAAAACTTGAACGGAAAGGTAGCTACACTGAGTCGATTTATCTCCAAAACTACAAATAAATATGTGTCATTCTTTGATGCCCTTATAAAGGGAAAAAGAAATTTCTTCCAGACATAGGAGTTTAAGGCGCTTTCTAGGCCTTGCTTGATCATTTGGAAAGACCGCCTGCCTTATCGAAGCTTTTGGAAGGAGAAGACTTATTTGTTAATTTGGTAGTATTGGTTCATGCTCTAAGTGTTGCCCTGGTATGTGAAGAAGCAAGGATCCAAAGGCCAGTGCACAACATTAGCAAGCAATTCACTGGAGCAGAGTGAAATTGTACAAAGTTGGAAAAGGTAGCTTACTGCTTGTTGATTGCGTTAAGTAAACTCCATTCCTACTTTCAAGCTCATCTAATTGAAGTACTGACTGACCAACCACTGTGATAGGTGTTGTATCGACCAGACACTTCGGGAAGGCTGTTAAAGTGGAACATCGAATCAAGTCAATATGATATATCCTATCATCCCAGAAGGGCGATCTGAGGACAGACACTGGCTGATTTCATTACCGAATTTACTGCCCAGGATGAAGAAAAAGAAGAAGGCATGGAGTGGAGTGCTCAATGAAAATTATACATGGGCTGTTCATCCAATGAGAATTGCTCAAGAGCAAGAGTGATCTTGATAACACCTAAGAAATGACCAATTTATTACGCTTTGAAACTTGAGTTTCCCACAATGGACAACAAAACCGAGTATGAAGCACTTATCACAAGGCTCAAGATAGCGAAGGAATTGGGAGTCAAAACATTGCATATATAATGACACTCAATTAGTGGTCTGCCAGGTGAAAAAAGAGTTACAAGTTAAAGGAGTGAGACCAGCCCCTTTCTTAATGAAAGTTCTAGAACTACTTAATGACATCGAGTATTGCACGGTAATTCACATGCACGGGAAGGAGAATGCAAAGGTTAATTCACTAGCCAAGTTGGCTAGCTATGGGGATATGCAACTCATGGGTTTGGTTCCAATGGAGGTATTATCAGCTCCAAGCATCGACCACATGGATGTCGACTGGATCTTGGAGGGTGAAGTTGAAAAGGAATCATGGATGACTCCGATCAAGGAGTACTTCTAAAAAGGACTCTCCACAACGGAAGGAACGAATAAAGAAAACTCCTACACAAAGCTCCACGACTTATTATTCAGGAAGGAGTACTATATAGGATAAGAAGATCAACTCACCTATTACGATGTGTCACCAACAAGGAAGCTAAAAGGGTCTTTGTGGATGTGCATCAAGAGGCCTAGGGTGATCACACCGGGGGCAAACTTTGGCAAGGAAAATTCTTCGTTAAAGAAATATTTTTGCCAACAATCAACCAGGATGCGATTAATTATAACAGAAGGTGCAATATATGCCAAAGATTTTTGAAGATTCCTAGTGCCCTATTGACAGAGATCACATAAATGGTCAGTCCATGGCCATTTGTAGTATGGAGGATTGACATTATCGATGTGCTACTATTATCGAAGGATGGAGCGAAATATACCACTGTTGTAGTTGATGAAAGTGTGATATGGATCGTGTAATATGGGTATATGATAATGCAGAGTATAGTGATGATAGTTATATAGTAAATAGTACGGAATATAAAAGCAGTATAATAAAAAATGACACCAGAGAATTTTATACTGGTTCGGAGCTCCGTCCTATGTCCAGTCCCAAACTCCTTCTGGAATTTCACTAAAATAATAACTCTCACTTAACCCGGAGGAACAGGTCTATACAACCCTTGAGCAGCCGAATAAGGACCTGGGCAGCGGAATAGGATTTCGCCTCAGCAGCCGAAGTGGACTTCACACGCCTGAGCAGCAGAACAGGACTTCAACAAATACAAAAGATTGTTTTGACTTTGTGTGTTCTAATAACATGGATTTGTCACTTGTAGTACACCCTTCCTATAATCTTCTCCTCGAGTATAAATATATATATTTGAAGTTTATGAAGAATAGAAAGGTATAAAATTACTTTAATGCAGAATATTTGAAAGTATGGTTGTAAGTAGATTCCAGAGTGTTAGATAAGAAAGATAATAAAATTCGGTAGTTTGGAATCAAGTTAGAGTATGTATTTATAGATGTTAAAAAGCAGCGACTGTTGATGAAGAGTTTCGATGGAAGTGTTGCGTCCAATCTTTTCATAGAGGTTCGTAACTCTTCACAAATAGTCGTGTCTTTTCAGAAAATAGCTGTTGTAGAAATTCAGTCAACTGAGCTTCTGGGTCAATAGATTGGATATTCAAAACGTATTATTTTTTATTTGTGCACCTGTGCATGTTGCATAGAAATTTACAGGTCAGTCGACTGACCTACCAGGTCAGTCGACTGACCTGGTGATTTCTGTGCAATTTGCACAGTTTTCACAAGTTTTAAATATATATATATTATATTGTAACGACCCCAGATTTTAATTTTATTTAAATTAATAATTTGTTGAATTTTTGAATTAAAATTGTATAATTTATTATAAATGGAAGCAAGTTTCCCCGAATCCAAATAAATTTGGTATGAATCATTTAAATCTAAATATATTGTAAAAATTTGTATATATGTGAATATATATGTATTTGAGCATATATGAAGAAATTTGAGATTTATAAATAATAAAAATAATTAGTATTTAATTTAGAAATAAATATAAAAATACATAAGATAAAATTTTGGGAAAAATAAATAATATACATATATTTTGGACACAAGTATAAAAATAAATAAATAAATTGATTTAAAAATTTAGAAATGATGGTAATTTGAATTTAAATAATATTTATGAAAATAAAATAATTAGTATTAGAGTTAAATAATAATTAAAATTTAAACTGGTATAAAAATAGAACAAATATAATAAATGAAACAAAAATAATAATAGAAGTAAAATAAAATACAAAGACAAGAAGTAAGAAATACAAATAAATATCTATCAAACATAAACAGCAAGTATGAACAAGTCAAAGTAAATAAATGTTAGCACACAAAATCATATCTCAGTCGAGTAAAGTATGTAGGCTATAAAGTAAGCAAACAAACAATATTTAAATAGGTATGTAAGTATACAATATAGGCAAGGTCATTTAATGCTAGTAAGGCAAACAACTTTTCTAGTACATGAACACACGATTTTAGCCTCCAAGCTAATAAAACTATCCCTGATAATTGTACAAAGTGTACACTATTTTGTATAAAGTATGATACACCCTGTAGCTTGTTATAAACATCACATGTAAACTACTTTCCCCATATCATCTTTTCACTTCAGTTCGAGCTAAATAAAAGTAAGATAGAACTTCATTTAAAACCCTAAACATACATTCAACAACAACTCAACAAACATGAAGAATAAAAAGATCAACTAACAACTTTTAAAAGCCTGCTTTCAAATTCAAGATGCTCTGTTCATTTCTGAAACTGGTGAGTAACTTTTAAAAATATAAAAATTTATAAGTTGAATCTAGTTGCTTGATTTTATCTGGAATGCGTTTGTTGTGTGAATATATACAAGTGCATGTTTCTGTATGAATGTATACTGGTAGGAATGATATATGTTTGGACTCTGTTTCTCTGATGATTAATTCCAGGCTCAAAAGTAAATCAAATATCACTTGCTCTTAATCCAAGTTTTGTTAAGACCTAAATGTTGAACATAATATGTTGGTTACATCATAGTTTTGAGTTAAACTAAAGTGTTTTGCCGCTGGAAATAATAAAACAACAGTGAAACTTAAACAAAGTTAAAAATTAGTTATCATGATTGATGGATTCAGGTTTATGAATCAAATACTGAAATCAAAATTTAATTTTTAAAACAAAAATCACTATTTTTAATTAAGGGATTGAAGAGTATTCCTGGTTTAACCAGAAAACAGAAAATTTGGGTGTCTCTGTTGACCTTGAATGTTTGGAAGGTTGTGATTTCTTCTGGTGATAGTAGGATGACCGGTGAGTGGAGTAAAAATGGTGAATGGGCATGTAGATGTCAGAGGCGATGGCGGTTGCGCTGGAAAGTTTCTAAACCTAGTTTTAACTAGGTTACATTTTTTGATTGGTACGCGTTCTCCAGTGGATCGAGTGCTTCGGGGGTTTGAGATCGCGTAGAGGAATGGAAGGCGAGTCAGTGGCCGGAATTTCGTGACCTCCGGTGGTCGAGGCGGCGAGGACGAGTGGTTGCCAGGTTTGGATGGGTTGATGTTTTGAGTTCCAGGTTTGGGTTTCGAACCCAATTTTCAATTCGAGTGGCCGTGGTGGTTTCGGGTGATCGCAGTCCTGTCTGGGGATGGGCGGCGACTTGTTCGTGGTGTCGCCGGAGGTAAGATCGTCGTTGACGATCTGTGCACATGTACGGGGGTAGGATGGTGTCAGTGGGTTTTTTTTGGGTTGGGAAGGAATACGCTCGGGTCATTCAAGTGTTTACTCGGAGTAGGGCAGTGTGCGACTCGAAGCAAATTGCTTCGATCTCGGGTAGTCTTTAGTTCAAGTTTTAACTTGTAACCTATATACAGTTTTTAAAATGTTGGTTTAAAATTTAAATCAAATTAAACTGAGGCTAAAGAAATGTATAAATTCCAGATCTTTTGAAGTGAAGAAAGTTTATAAATTTAAATATTTTAAATAAGTTTAAATATTCTAAATTTAAGGGAATTTGATTTAAAATCCCTTCATAAACAAAGAATTGCTGTAATTTGTAATTTAAAGGTTTTTAAAAGTTAGTTTTATGAATTGATTTAAAGTTTAATAGTGTTCATATTAAGCTAGGGATAAAAAATGAAATTTCAAAGAAATTTGAAATAAATGTTTTCAAACATATTTAAAGTGGGAATTTAATCAATAATGGAAAATGTGTTTACTTTAAGTAATAAAGATTAAGGATTTAAATGCATTAACCATTAAGATAATTATAATGATAATTGATGATTTGTATTGATTAAATTAGTAAGTATAAGTTTAAATGTATTAATTCAATTTTTAAATAATGAATAAAGTAATTAATATGTAATTAAGAACCATAGATTAAATTTTAATTAATAAATGAATTATTAATGGTTAATCAAATTTATTATTAATAATGATTAATGTAAGTTAATTACTTTAGAAAAGTAATTAAAGAAATGATAAATAAAGGTGATTAAGGAATGATAATTAATTGAGGAATAATTAATTAAAGTAATTAATTAAGAATAATTGATTAAATGGTAAATTAATTAATATGATAAATTAATTAATGTGGTTAATTTACAGGTAAATTTGTTAAGATAATTAATTAAAAGATAATTAAATAATTTAAGGTTAATTATTTAGTAATTAAAGGTTGATAATAATAATAATAATTAAAGGTTAAAATATATTATTATTAATAGGTAATTTATAAATGATTAAAGAATAATTAATCAAAATAATTTGTAATTAGTTAATGTTAATTAACCAGGATTAGTAATTCATAAGAAATTAATCTGATTTGAATTAATCAGACAATTAACTGACTTACCTATGGATATTTGGATTCTATTGGATGATTTGATTGTTTGATATTCCTGATATATGATGCTTTATGATACATCCTGATTTATGTTGTGATCTGTAATTTACTTATCTGTGATATATATCTATGATCTGTGAATGAACGATAAGCGGGATAGTTAATACCGCTTATCAAATTATATTTCTGTATTCTGATCTGTGATGATTGTATGATGTTGCACTACTGTGTAAAACCCCTGGACTACACTTTTACACACACAAATATGGATTTCACGTGGAAATCGGTTAAGTCACAGATAATTTAAATTTGATGTTTTTAAAATTGAAATTTTAATTTCAATTGATTTTGAAATTGGAAATTTGGGTTTAAAGTGAAAAGCTTTTGAAATGGAATTTCAAAGATAAAAGTTATTTTGAATAACTTAATCGAGTTTTGAAAATTTAGATAATTCAATTTGAATTTGAATTCAAGAGTTAAATTCAATGATTGGAAATTTCGATTAAAAATGTTATAAATGTGTTTATATGAAGTTAAACTATTTTAGAAGTAAAATTTTGGGAATTTGAATTTAACCCAAGGATTTCAACTCGTATGAATGAATCGGATTTTCTGAAATGAAACTGTTTGTTTTCAAATAATAAAAGTTTTCATATAAGAAATGAAATTCCAATTTAATTAAAGGAATTTCAAGATTGAATTGAAAATGGTTTTTCCAAGTTCGAAATGAAATTTGTTTTTGAAAGTTATGAATTGAATCTGTTTATTTTTAACAGATTCAGAATGATGATTTATTTAAACCATTCGAAATGAAATTGTTTTGAAAGCTATAAGTTGAATCTTTGTTTTAAAGATTTAACGAGTTAATCCAATTGAAACGGAAATTGTTTTGAAATCTGTGAATGGATTTTTGTGAAACTGGGTGAACTTTATGAATTAAATCTTTTATTTAAATGATTAAAATGTGGAAATTGTTTAAATCATTGAAGGTTGTTTAAAATAAATCTTTTTGTTTAAAGATTTGAAAATGGTAATTTGTTAAACCATTTGAAGAAAGATTTTGGGTAATAAGTTGTGACTTAATTGAAATCCCAATATCCATATATTTTTAAATATTGCGCTCACTGTTCGGGTTAGCCGAGAAAAGACCTTTGTGTCATATAACCCATTCTGAATAGTGCTACGTCGTATATGGATGGCATTTGAAGACCGGTGGTGAAGACCGGATATTTTCGAAAATGAAAGGACAACCTGTCGAATGTCTCTACACCGAGTTGCTCCGGTATAGAGATTTATATCACTCTTTTTGTGATGGGAAGTCCGGACGTGATTAGAAAATTATCCGGATTTGCAAGGACTTCTTTGGAAGTGCCTTCCGTTCTATTCGAACCCGGAACAGACTTGTATGGTTACGTGTCTGACATTACACTTTGAGATATAAAGCCGATTTCTTTCAAATACATTTCTGTTGGTGGCGGAGAATTTATTCTCTTAGCTTAACACCCTTCTCTGAGACGTACGAGCTCAAAGGTTATGTAGTTGAAGGTTATCAGCGATATATTCCCAATTTGGTAATGTGACATGCTGAGTGTTGCTGTGTGATGATCATTTCTGATCATTTGTGATATGATCATTTGTTTGATCATTTATCTTTGTGATCATTTCTTTGATCATCTGTTGACCCAAAGCATGTCTTTGTGACAAAGCGTAGCTTTGTGGATGAGACTTCGTCGAGCCTCACAACCCGGTAATGGTCGAAACAGGAATTGTGCGGCAAGGTTTCAGGGGTAGCTCCCCTAGGGTATGACCATTCCTTCTGGAAAAGGGTAGTATCATGGTATGGAGCCCAGATACTTACTCATGTGGACACACTTTATTTGTTATGTGTGATGTTGGTTTCGAGGCGCCTCGGTTAAAGGTCCCAAAGGACCGGGGGTGGCATATCTGAGGTTTTGTATATCCCCTGGGAAGGGGGGTAGCCGACCTTGTTTGGCAGAGAACAGTTTGGTTCTCGGAGCGTCCCGCCAGAGGCGTTCTTTCGTGGAATAGGAAGTTCCTTAGCCTGACCATTTGTTGGAAATCCATCTTCCAAATACGAACTTTGTACGGTATTAGTTGTAGAACCTGCCATCTACTTATGGTGGCGCCCCACTGTTTGGATGGTAGCTATAGTAGGCATAGTTCGAAATGTCTATGCTGGCTAAGATTTATATTCTACTTTCGAAATGTTTTCTACACTATGCACTAATAATAATATCAAAAATGATTTGATTTTGCGTAGTAAGCATCTTTGACTATCATAAGAAGAAATCTCCTCCAATTCTGCATTTGCATTATGTGTGTGGCGGGAGGTCTTATGGTAGTTTCGTTTTCCAAAAGCATTGCGAATTGACTTTAAAATTCTCTGCTATTTGTTTTTAAAGATAAACTTTTTTTGTTGCTCACACCAGTCCCATGACTTATCCGGAGTTTATTGTTTCTTTCCTAAACTCTGGATGCTCAAATTTTTTCTACACGGGCAGTCTAGAGTTGGGTTTTTCAGATAGTCAGAATTCAGTAGGTTATCTGGAGCTAGTTCAGTCTTTGGATCGGACTGCACTTGCTTATCTTTGTGCATCGTTATTGAGAGTTCGAGCTATTTCTGGATTGGTGCTTTGAAGATGGAGATTATCCGCTGCTGATGTTATCGTTTTCTTTTCCGCTGCTATTTCTTGTATCATATCTCTGATGTATATTGATATTCATTTTATCACTCTGTTGTATCAGATATTGTATCAGATATTGTATATCAATGTATTATTCTTTTTCTTCCGCTGTGTTATTTACTTAACTGTGTTATAAGCTCCGGCGACTCAGATTTGAACGGTCGAATCTACGGCATTCGAGTACGATGTAAAGTATGGATGTCGATTTTCGAGCGGGCAAAATCCGCTTCGTTACATTTGGTATCAGAGCTAAGGTTGAACTTTAGCTTAGGAGTATAACACGTTAAGTAGCTCATTAGAGATAGAGTGAAGTAAACTCTAGAATGAGTATATCCCTAAGATATCCGTTTGAATGTCTCAGTAAATTCTCTTACTATCCACTGATAGTGAGTATGAGTGCAAGAAGAGAACGAGATAGGGGACAGGGGAATACGACTATAAATGGTCAATACCCTGCAACAGTGGAAACAATCTTTCTCTATCAATCTCCTTTGATTCGTTTCCAAATTCTTTGATTTCTTCGTGGCAGCTCTAGAAGAAGTTTTGGTGTGATGATGGTTCTACGAATCGTTGTAGAAAGTCCTTACTTTATATCTTCATCGGTTTCTTATCAGCTTTTTGGATTTAAACCTTAACAAATATGAATAGGAATTTGAAATTCATATCGTAAGTTTGAGGAATTATAGGAGATCAAATCTGTCTATCTCTGTTGTTTTCGTGCCTGCGAATTTCGAGGACGAAATTCTTTTAAGGGGGGAAGTTTGTAACGATCCCAGATTTTAATTTTATTTAAATTAATAATTTGTTGAATTTTTGAATTAAAATTGTATAATTTATTAATGGAAGCAAGTTTCCCCGAATCCAAATAAATTTGGTATGAATCATTTAAATCTAAATATATTGTAAAAATTTGTATATATGTGAATATATATGTATTTGAGCATATATGAAGAAATTTGAGATTTATAAATAATAAAAATAATTAGTATTTAATTTAGAAATAAATATAAAAATACATAAGATAAAATTTTGGGAAAAATAAATAATATACATATATTTTGGACACAAGTATAAAAATAAATAAATTGATTTAAAATTTAGAAATGATGGTAATTTGAATTTAAATAATATTTATGAAAATAAAATAATTAGTATTAGAGTTAAATAATAATTAAAATTTAAACTAGTATAAAAATAGAACAAATAGAATAAATGAAACAAAAATAATAATAGAAGTAAAATAAAATACAAAGACAAGAAGTAAGAAATACAAATAAATATCTATCAAACATAAACATCAAGTATGAACAAGTCAAAGTAAATAAATGTTAGCACACAAAATCATATCTCAGCCGAGTAAAGTATGTAGGCTGTAAAGTAAGCAAACAAACAATATTTAAATAGGTATGTAAGTATACAATATAGGCAAGGTCATTTAATGCTAGTAAGGCAAACATCTTTTCTAGTACATGAACACACGATTTCAGCCTCCAAGCTAATAAAACTATCCCTGATAATTGTACAAAGTGTACACTGTTTTGTATAAAGTATGATACACCCTGTAGCTTGTTATAAACATCACCTGTAAACTACTTTCCCCATATCATCTTTTCACTTCAGTTCGAGCTAAATAAAAGTAAGATAGAACTTCATTTAAAACCCTAAACATACATTCAACAACAACTCAACAAACATGAAGAATAAAAAGATCAACTGACAACTTTTAAAAGCCTGCTTTCAAATTCAAGATGCTCTGTTCATTTCTGAAACTGGTGAGTAACTTTTAAAAATATAAAAATTTATAAGTTGAATCTAGTTGCTTGATTTTATCTGGAATGCGTTTGTTGTGTGAATATATACAAGTGCATGTTTCTATATGAATGTATACTGGTAGGAATGATATATGTTTGGACTTTGTTTCTCTGATGATTAATTCCAGGCTCAAAAGTAAATCAAATATCACTTGCTCTTAATCCAATTTTGTTAAGACCTAAATGTTGAACATAATATGTTGGTTACATCATAGTTTTGAGTTAAACTAAATTGTTTTGCCGCTGGAAATAATAAAACAACAGTGAAACTTAAACAAAGTTAAAAATCAATTATCATGATTGATGGATTCAGGTTTATGAATCAAATACTGAAATCAAAATTTAATTTTTAAAACAAAAATCACTATTTTTAATTAAGGGATTGAAGAGTATTCCTGGTTTAACCAGAAAACAGAAAATTTGGGTGTCTCTGTTGACCTCGAATGTTTGGAAGGTTGTGATTTCTTCTGGTGATAGTAGGATGAACGGTGAGTGGAGTAAAAATGGTGAATGGGCATGTAGATGTCAGAGGCGATGGCGATTGCGCTGGAAAGTTTCTAAACCTAGTTTTAACTAGGTTACATTTTTTGATCGGTATGCGTTCTCCAGTGGATCGAGTGCTTCGGGGGTTTGGGATCGCGTAGAGGAATGGAAGGCGAGTCAGTGGCCGGAATTTCGTGACCTCCGGTGGTCGAGGCGGCGAGGACGAGTGGTTGCCAGGTTTGGATGGGTTGATGTTTTGAGTTCCAGGTTTGGGTTTCGAACCCAATTTTCAATTCGAGTGGCCGTGGTGGTTTTGGGTGATCACAGTCCTGTCTGGGGATGGGCGGCGACTTGTTCGTGGTGTCGCCAAAGGTAAGATCGTCATTGACGATCTGTGCATGTGTACGGGGGTAGGATGGTGTCAGTGGGTTTTTTTTGGGTTGAGAAGGAATACGCTCGGGTCATTCGAGTGTTTACTCGAAGTAGGGCAGTGTGCAACTCGAAGCAAATTGCTTCGATCTCGGGTAGTCTTTAGTTCAAGTTTTAACCTGTAACCTATATACAGTTTTTAAAATGTTGGTTTAAAATTTAAATCAAATTAAACTGAGGCTAAAGAAATGTTTAAATTCCAGATCTTTTGAAGTGAAGAAAGTTTATAAATTTAAATATTTTAAATAAGTTTAAATATTCTAAATTTAAGGGAATTTGATTTAAAATCCCTTCATAAACAAAGAATTGCTTTAATTTGTAATTTAAAGGTTTTTAAAAGTTAGTTTTATGAATTGATTTAAAGTTTAATAGTGTTCATATTAAGCTAGGGATAAAAAATGAAATTTCAAAGAAATTTGAAATAAATGTTTTCAAACATATTTAAAGTGGGAATTTAATCAATAATGGAAAATGTGTTTACTTTAAGTAATAAAGATTAAGGATTTAAATGCATTAACCATTAAGATAATTATAATGATAATTGATGATTTGTATTGATTAAATTAGTAAGTATAAGTTTAAATGTATTAATTCAATTTTTAAATAATGAATAAAGTAATTAATATGTAATTAAGAACCATAGATTAAATTTTAATTAATAAATGAATTATTAATGGTTAATCAAATTTATTATTAATAATGATTAATGTAAGTTAATTACTTTAGAAAAGTAATTAAAGAAATGATAAATGAAGGTGATTAAGGAATGATAATTAATTGAGGAATAATTAATTAAAGTAATTAATTAAGAATAATTGATTAAATGGTAAATTAATTAATATGATAAATTAATTAATGTGATTAATTTAAAGGTAAATTTGTTAAGATAATTAATTAAAAGATAATTAAATAATTTAAGGTTAATTATTTAGTAATTAAAGGTTGATAATAATAATAATAATAAAAGGTTAAAATATATTATTATTAATAGGTAATTTATAAACGATTAAATAATAATTAATCAACATAATTTGTAATTAGTTAATGTTAATTAACCAGGATTAGTAATTCATAAGAAATTAATCTGATTTGAATTAATCAGACAATTAACTGACCTTACTTATGGATATTTGGATTCTATTGGATGATTTGATTGTTTGATATCCCTGATATATGATGCTTTGTGATACATCCTGATTTATGTTGTGATCTGTAATTTACTTATCTGTGATATATATCTGTGATCTGTGAATGAACGATAAGCGGGATAGTTAATACCGCTTATCAAATTATATTTCTGTATTCTAATCTGTGATGATTGTATGATGTTGCACTACAGTGTAAAACCCCTGGACTACACTTTTACACACACAAATATGGATTTCACGTGGAAATCGGTTAAGTCATAGATAATTTAAATTTGATGTTTTTAAAATTGAAATTTCAATTGATTTTGAAATTGGAAATTTGGGTTTAAAGTGAAAAGCTTTTGAAATGGAATTTCAAAGATAAAAGTTATTTTGAATAACTTAATCGAGTTTTGAAAATTTAGATAATTCAATTTGAATTTGAATTCAAGAGTTAAATTCAATGATTGGAAATTACGGTTAAAAATGTTAAAAATGTGTTTATATAAAGTTAAACCATTTTAGAAGTAAAATTTTGGGAATTTGAATTTAACCCAAGGATTTCAACTCGTATGAATGAATCAGATTTTCTGAAATGAAACTGTTTGTTTTCAAATAATAAAAGTTTTCATATAAGAAATGAAATTCCAATTTAATTAAAGGAATTTCAAGATTGAATTGAAAATGGTTTTTCCAAGTTCGAAATGAAATTTGTTTTTGAAAGTTATGAATTGAATCTGTTTATTTTTAACAGATTCAGAATGATGATTTATTTAAACCATTCGAAATGAAATTGTTTTGAAAGCTATAAGTTGAATCTTTGTTTTAAAGATTTAACGAGTTAATCCAATTGAAACAGAAATTTGTTTTGAAATCTGTGAATGGATTTTTGTGAAACTAGGTGAACTTTATGAATTAAATCTTTTATTTAAAAGATTAAAATGTGGAAATTGTTTAAACCGTTGAAGGTTGTTTAAAATAAATCTTTTGGTTTAAAGATTTGAAAATGGTAATTTGTTAAACCATTTGAAGAAAGATTTTGGGTAATAAGTTGTGACTTAATTGAAATCCCAATATCCATATATTTTTAAATATTGCGCTCACTATTCGGGTTAGCCGGGAAAAGACCTTTGTGTCATATAACCCATTCCGAATAGTGATACGTCGTATATGGATGGCATTTGAAGACCGGTGGTGAAGACCGGATATTTTCGAAAATGAAAGGACAACCTGTCGAATGTCTCTGCACCGAGTTGCTCCGGTATAGAGATTTATATCACTCTTTTTGTGATGGAAAGTCCGGACGTGATTAGAAAATTATCCGGATTTGCAAGGACTTCTTTGGAAGTGCCTTCGGTTCTGTTCGAACCCGGAACAGACTTGTATGGTTACGTGTCTGACATTACACTTTGAGATATAAAGCTGATTTCTTTCAAATACATTTCTGTTGGTGGCGGAGAATTTATTCTCTTAGCTTAACACCCTTCTCTGAGACGTACGAGCTCAGAGGTTATGTATTTGAAGGTTATCAGCGATATATTCCCAATTTTGTAATGTGAAATGCTGAGTGTTGCTGTGTGATGATCATTGTTTGATCATTTGTGATATGATCATTTGTTTGATCATTTATCTTTGTGATCATTTCTTTGATCATCTGTTGACCCAAAGCATGGCTTTGTGACAAAGCGTAGCTTTGTGGACGAGACTTCGTCAAGCCTCACAACCCGGTAATGGTCGAAACGAGAATTGTGCGGCAAGGTTTCAGGGTTAGCTCCCCTAGGGTATGACCATTCCTTCTGGAAAAGGGTAGTATCATGGTATGGAGCCCAGATACTTACTCATGTGGACACACTTTATTTGTTATGTGTGATGTTGGTTTCGAGGCGCCTCGGTTAAAGGTCCCAAAGGACCGGGGGTGGCATATCTGAGGTTTTGTATATCCCCTGGGAAGGGGGGTAGCCGGCCTTGTTTGGCAGAGAACAGTTTGGTTCTCGGAGCGTCCCGCCAGAGGCGTTCTTTCGTGGAATAGGAAGTTCCTTAGCCTGACCATTTGTTGGAAATCCATCTTCCAAATACGAACTTTGTATGGTATTAGTTGTAGAACCTGCCATCTACTTATGGTGGCGCCCCACTGTTTGGATGGTAGCTATAGTAGGCATAGTTTGAAATGTCTATGCTGGCTAAGATTTATATTCTACTTTTGAAATGTTTTCTACACTATGCACTAATAATAATATCAAAAATGATTTGATTTTGCGTAGTAAGCATCTTTGACTATCATAAGAAGAAATCTCCTCCAATTCTGCGTTTGCATTGTGTGTGTGGCGGGAGGTCTTATGGTAGTTTCATTTTCCAAAAGCATTGCGAATTGACTTTAAAATTCTCTGCTATTTGTTTTTAAAGATAAACTTTTTTTGTTGCTCACACCAGTCCCATGACTGATCCGGAGTTTATTGTTTCTTTCCTAAACTCTGGATGCTCAAATTTTTTCTACACGGGCAGTCTAGAGTTGGGTTTTTCAGATAGTCAGAATTCAGTAGGTTATCTGGAGCTAGTTCAGTCTTTGGATCGGACTGCACTTGCTTATCTTTGTGCATCGTTATTGAGAGTTTGAGCTATTTCTGGATTGGTGCTTTGAAGATGGAGATTATCCGCTGCTGATGTTATCGTTTTCTTTTCCGCTGTTATTTCTTGTATCATATCTCTGATGTATATTGATATTCATTGTATCACTCTATTGTATCAGATATTGTATCAGATATTGTATATCAATGTATTATTCTTTTTCTTCCACTGTGTTATTTACTTAACTGTGTTATAAGCTCCGGCGACTCGGATTTGAACGGTCGAATCTACGGCATTCGAGTACGATGTAAAGTATGGATGTCGATTTTCGAACGCGAAAATTCCAAATCGTTACATATATGATTTAAAAAAAAACTTTGATAATATATATATATATATATATATTATGCTTATATGTATAAATCATTAAGATTATACATAAGCTAATATATATGTTAAACGAGAAGAGATTTTAACAAAATTGACCTAAGACTCAAAAACAAGATAATATAATTGATGCACCGATTTTGATGTCTTGTCTCAATGTAGTATATATTCTCTTTTTGTCGTAGCAGTCGTCAAATCTGTATGTCGTAGTGATAGATTTGTGTCATAAATCAAGACCAAGTCTCAACATTCTCCCCCTTTTTGATTGATGACAACCTGTAAATAGATATAGATTTCGACTGTACATATATATAATATAAATACTTACTCCCCTTGAATCTTTGACGATCTATTTTCCTGCATTCTCAATCTTAGTGATAATATTTATCCCCCTTTTTCATTGACAAAAAGGAATAAAAATGTAAAAGTATGATGTATAGATAGATATTAAGAAGGAGACGAAGAGTGGCTATTTAATACATGACATAATGATGTTTGAGAAATAAAGACTAATGTTTTTATAAGAAAGTAACAACTTAAGACATTCTATGCTTACGCCTATCACCATGCGATGTTTGACCACCACTATCGCCTCCATCTCCACTGTTGTCGCTACTACTTGCTTGATCATCGGAAGAGGAAGACCAAGTAAAAACGGGTTGCTTACCCGGATCTCCTATTGTAGCCGTGGAAGTGCCGGATGAACATGAGATAGCTTGCCATAACTTTGTAAAAAATCCTTTAACCCTATCAAGATTTTTGTCAACTTTAGTGATATGAGATTGAAGAATTTGTTGGTTACGGCATATCAAGGAAATCGACTCATGTGGAGGAAGGCCCGGATTAGGAATCAAAATCTCGTCTTATTGACGAATAGTTGATATTTGGCGGTGAGATGCTTTGCCTTATTGTTGTTGTGGTTGATCTTGAGATAATTGTCGTTGAGTCCATTCTTCAAAAGTAATGATAGTAGGAGGTCGAGCAACTGGTGCTTCATTAATGCTAAAGTGCGAGAGTTTAAGTACACGATGGTAGAAACCGGTGAGTCAGGTTCCGGAATCTCACATGCTTTTAGCAATCGCATAATATACTCACCATAGTAGATGACATTCATTCGACCATTGTTGAAGCTTAAGAATTCATCAAGAATTAATCGTAGCTAATTAACTTTGATATTTCCGAAGATGGCATATAAGGCTTTGAAGTTATGTTCATAAACAAGTTCATAACTCCCGGTTCGTGGAGTTACAATTTTCATTAACGCACAGTGTATAATTCTAGCTTTTGGCCTTAAGGACATGGACTTGAGTTGATGCATATCGTCTTCCAAAAATAAATGACTTATACGGTCACGAACGACCATATCACAATCAACACTGCTCAATTCAATACCATCATTTTCAGATTTTAAAATGTGACCCATTCGATCTAACAAGAAAAATACGGGTTTTCCACAAACTAAACTCCATACACAATCTTCTTGGTTTTGAATGTTTTGGTGACCTAAGTTAAGATTAGCATAGAATAGTTTGACCATAATTTGGTTAATTTTATGCTTATTTTCGTCAATATTGAACAAAGACTCCAAATTGCTCCTACGAACCAATTCTTGTATATGGTATGGAGAAAAATCGGCAAATTTTACAAACGAACCTTCAAATATGCGGGAATCTTGCATTCTCCTCCATCTTCTAATTGCGGTATCATCGAAGAGCCATTGTTGGATTTGCTCATTGGAAGGAGGTTGGAAGGATGAAGATGCTTGTCCTTTTCTCTTTGGAGCCTTTTAATTTGATTGTTTAGAGGTAAAAAATGAATTTTTTAAGATCTAGGGTTTTTAGCAGAGTTGAAAATCTGAAATGAAAGTGAAGAGAGAAAGGGAAAGTGAAGGTTAAAAGGTGAGTGGGTAGGAGCAGTAATTTTGCTCAGATCCACGAATCAGTCGACTGAATCAGTGGTTCAGTAGATTGAACCTGAAATTCAAAAATTTTGAACTTCTAGTTCAGTCAACTGAATGCCTGATTCAGTTGACTGAATATGGGTTATATAGATTTCGTCTTCTGATCCAGTCGACTGAGCCACTGTGACAGTCGACTGACCCTGCTTTTTAAAAAAAAATATTTTCAGTGTCAGTCGATTGGTACCCTGGTTCAGTCGACTGACCTGGGTTAATTTTCCCAATCAATTTTGTGTTGAGTAATATTTTATATATTTTCATACTTATGAACTTTGTAAATTCATTTATGAATATTAGAAACAATATATATGTTGATGATACGAAGGAGAAGAAATGAATTATTCCAAAAAAATTGTACATACTTTAGTTAAATTATTCGAAAAATAACAATTAATAACAACTACTCTTATTTTGAAGGACTAGGAGTTTTGTAGCCCTGTAGCTGTTTGCGATGAACATTTGATGCTTCATTTCGATCCTATGAATTTGGTGAGACAGGTGGTCGTGGCGGAGATGAGGTAGAAGGTCGTCGAATAGGCGAAATAGCGTGTTCGTCTATTGGATGTGATGAAGCACCGCAAAATTTCATTGCAATGTGTTCTATAATTCCTAAACACCTCGAGTTGATCTTTTGCTCGTAATATATTTCACGTTGAAGCATTAGCGATTCTTGTTGATAGTGATGCAAATCATCTATCTTTTGTTTAGTAGTTGGAGAGACTTTAAACATCATCTTCTTTCCTTTATTTTTCTCCGGAGTGTATCCGGTATGATCATGAGAAGTAAAAGGTGGTGTGAATGATGGACGGGTGATTTTGTTGGTGAATCTGAAGTTATGATTTCTATGGAGTTAGTAGAATGAGAGGAATTTGACATAATGAAAGGATTTTGTATTTTTGTTAGTTTAGTTGTTTGTATGAAAATCAGAGAATAAGAATGGCTATTTATAGATTATAGAGGAGAATAAAAAGGATAATATGAATGGATTGTATTGTTTTTAGCTACAACAAGGTTGTTAGTTAGGAATGATAATTGCTATTCTGGTGGTTTTCTGTTATTTATGATTTACTTATGTAAATATAATATGTTTGTTTATACATCGATCATACATATAAAGATAAGTGTTAGACACAATTTAGAGTATAGTTGTTACCATATAAGAAATCCCTGACCTGGATCGTAATGAAAATAATTAATAGCTCAGGTGGTTAAGACATCTGGGTTATTCACAACAAGTCATAGGTTCGAGTCTCGACATTAGTTTACAACAGGTCATAGTATTTATATTTGAGTTTTGGTCTAAAATTACGTATTTTATCATAGTAGAACTATTTATATATCTTTTATTGACATTATACCGAGTTCTCGACGTAGTTTTATAAATGTATTTTCTAATAACGGTTTTGTAAAAATATCAGCTAATTGATTTTCAGATGGAACGAAATCTAAATTTATCACATCTTTCTCTATATAGTCACGTAAAAATGATGTTGAATATCTATGTGTTTAGTTATAGAGTGATTCACTGGATTTTTAGATAGATTTATTGCACTGGAATTATCACAGTAAATTGTTGATTTTGATAAATTAACTCTAAAATCTTTCAGTGTCTGTTGCATGTAGATTACTTGTGCACAGGCTAATGCTGCAGATATATACTCTGCTTCACAAGTTGATAGTGAGACACAATTTTTTTTTTGCTAAACCACGATATTAACGATTTACCAATGAAGTGACACGTTCCGCTTGTACTTTTTCTATCCGTCCGAGATCCTCCAGCATCGCTATATGACACTAACTCGAACGAGCAATCTTTTGGATAGAAAAGTCCGAAATCTTTAGAATTACAAAGGTAACGTAGTATACGTTTTACGGCTCGTAAGTGTGATTCTTTTGGGTCAGCTTGAAATCTCGCACATAGACATACACTCATCATTATATCTGGTCGACTAGCTGTTAGGTATAATAATGATCCTATCATACTACGATAAAGTTTTTGGTCTACACTCTTGCCATTTTCATCTTTATCAAGATGTGTTGTTGTGCTCATAGGCGTTGGTTTAGCAGAAGTGTTTTCCATTCCGAATCGCTTGATAAGATTATTACAGTATTTTTCTTGATTTATAAATATTCCATTTGAAACTTGTTTTATTTGAAGGCCGAGAAAATACGATAATTTTCCCATATGGGACATTTCGAATTCACTGGTCATTATTTTAGAAAATTCTTTACATAATTTATTATTAGTTGAACCAAATATAATGTTGTCTACATATATTTGAACTATTAAAATATCATTTTTAGAATGTTTTATAAATAGAGTCTGATCTACTTTTCCTATTTCAAATCCTGATTCAATTAAATAGCTTTTATGACGTTCATACCAAGCACGTGGTGCTTGTTTTAAACCATATAAAGCTTTCTTAAGTTTATAGACATGATCTGAATATTTTTCATGAACAAATAAAGGTGGTTGTTCAACAAAAACATTTTCTTTAATATAACCATTTAAAAATGCACTTTTAACATCCATTTGATTGAGTTTAAAGTTATTAAAAAACGCGTAAGCCAGTAAGATTCGTATTGCTTCTAGTCTAGCAACTGGAGCAAACGTTTCTTCGTAGTCTATTCCTTTCTCTTGATTATACCCCTTGTGCTACTAATCTGGCTTTGTTTCGAGATATATTTCCTAATCCATCTACTTTGTTTTTATAAACCCATTTAGTTCCTATATCAGTTTGATCGGTCGGTCTAGGTACTAGTTCCCAAACTTCATTTCATTCAAACTGATTTAGTTCTACTTGCATAACAATAATCCAATTTTCATCGGATGATGCTTCCTTTGTATTCTTAGGTTCTATAGTAGAAAGAAAAGCTACATGACCCATTAAATTTAATTGATTTCTAGTTCGAACATTCTAATTTATTTCTCCAATTATATTTTCTGTATGATGATTTCGTAAGATTCTTGGAGGAGATCTTATTGTATTGGTGATATTATTTTCTGAATTATGAATAATGCTTTCATCTTCTCTAGAATTATGAATAATGTTTTCATCTTCTCTTAAATTATTGGTTTCTATATTTGTGTTATCATTTAGTAAATCATCGTCATCATTAAAACTTGAAATATGTGTAAAATTATCATCAAAAGATATGTGGAGTGTTTCTTCAATAGTATTAGTTCGTTTATTGAAAATTTGATAAGCTTTGCTTCGATCCGAATATCCAAGAAATATTCCTTCATCACATTTTGAATCGAATTTACCAAGATGATCTTTGGTATTTAACACAAAACATTTTGATCCAAATACTTTAAAATAAGATATGTTTGGTTTTCTACCGTTAAAAAGTTCATAAGATGTATTCTTAGTGAGTGGTCTAATAGATACACGATTTAATACATAACAGGCAGTTGTAACGGCTTCTACCCAGAAATGTTTTGGTAACGTGCTTTCGTTTAGTTAGGTTCTAGCACATTCTTGTAGAGTCCGATTATTTCGTTCTACAACTCCATTTTGTTGTGGAGTTCTAGGAAATGAAAAGTTATGAAATATTCCTTTCTTTTTACAATAGTTATCAAACAGTTCGTTTTCAAATTCTCCTCCATGAGCACTTCTAATATTCTTAATTTTAGTACCTTTTAAATTTTGAATTCGTTTAACAAATGTTTTGAGAAATTCTCAAAAGTGTCACTTTTATTTTTCATAAAGATAGTCCACGTATATATAGAAAAATCATCAACTATTACAAACACGTATTTATTGTGATTTATGGATTGAACTTGGGTTGGTCCAAATAAATCCATATTAAGTAATTCAAGTGGTTGTAATGTTGAAATGACCTTTTTAGATTTAAACGAAGATTTAGTTAATTTACCTAATTGACATGCGTCACAGATATTATTAACTTTAAAACTCGTCTTTGGTAATCCTTTTACAAGATTATTTTTAGAAATTTTATTTATAGTTTTGAAATTGAAATGACAAAATCATTTGTGCCATAGCCAAGGATCATTTTCTTTGGCTATTAAACACATGTCCGAGTTATGATTAACTTTCATATTTAAAACGTAAATGTTTCTATCTCTATTTCCTTCGAAAATAAGATTCTGATTTTGATCGAAGATACTACATTTATTCTCACAGAAAGATATTTTAAATCCTTTATCACATAATTGACTTATACATAATAGATTAAGTTTTAGATTCTTAACTAATAAAGCGTTTGTAATAAGAGGTAAATTATATGTACTGTAATTGCTCACATCGCCTTTGCCGAGGATATATCCTTTGGAATTATCTCCAAAAGTGACAGAACCTCTATCCGAGTATGTAATGTTAATCAACATATTTTTGTCCCTTGTCATGTGTTTTGAGCAACCACTGTCAAGTATCCATTTTCCTCTTTTCTTGAGTGGGACCTGCAAAAAATATGAGATGACGTTGGTACCCACCTTCTTAATAGGGTCCTAAGAGTTAGATCTTAGGAAACCAAACACAAGTGGATTCAGTATCCCTTTTATAAATATAATTCTTATTATTATGAACGGTTTCTATGAATGATCTAATATACTTATTCCTTATTAACTTGTTATTTGTTTTAGGTACCCATATATTTATAGTCTTAGAAGCTAATCTTTTTGAAGATTTAGACTTAACATTGTTTAAATTACTGGATTGTGAATTCTTGACTTTCTTATAGCCTAGTCCGTTTTTATTGTTAGCCGGTTGTGAATTTTCAATAATTCTAGATAACTTTTCTCTACCTTTATTAAAATTCGAGACATTTTTAGTGATTCCTTCTAGTTTGGTCTTTAGGCTCGAGTTTTCTTGTTCTACCATTTTGATATTAGTCTTCAGATCATGATTTTTAGAAACAAGAACATCGTTCTTTTCTTTTTGAGTTTCAATTTCTTGACTCAATAATATTAGTTGAGAATTAACATTTGAAAGTGATTCTTGAGTTTTCTCAAGTTCTTCTTCCAAAATTTTCTTCTCGTCTTTAAGCATATCTCTTTCAAATTCTACATTGTTCTTATTTTCCACAGCCTCTTTATATTTTCTTTTGAGACTTTTTAAAGTATCTGATAATTCTGAGTTTATCTCTATCATATCATCAAAAGTTAAATCACTAACCTCATTATCTTTGGCCATAAAGCATACATTGGCTTGTTCATTATCGTTGTTACTCTCGCTTTCTGAGGAGGAAGAGGAGTCTGAATCATCCCATGTAGCTGAGAAAGCTTTCCTTCTGAACTTGTCCTTCTTTTTATTGCGATATTCTTTCTTTTGATACGGACAATCCTTCTGTATATGCCCCTTTTTGTGACAGTTAAAGCACTCCAATACTGATGAAGACGGTGGTTTATTGCTGTTTGAGCTTCTCTTGCCATTATTTCCGTTTCCTTTTCTATATTTCAAGAATTTCTTGAAATTTTTGGCAATAAAGGCTAGGTCATCTTTGTCTGAACTTGATTCTTCTTGTTCTGCATGGAATGCTATATTCTTTTTATCTTGAGCTTGAACTCGTTTAGCCTACAAATTCACTTCATAGGACATTATATTTCCTATTAACTCTTCTGGAGTTATTTTGGAAATATCATTTGCTTCTTCAATTGCGAGAACTTTTCTTTCCCATTCATCCGTTAAAGAGTTAATAATTTTGGACACGATATCAAAATCTGAATATTTTTCTCCTAGTCCTACAAATGAATGATAGATATCCTGAAATCTTGAATACATATCGTTTATAGATTCATTGTCTTTCATTCTAAAATATAGAAATTGACTTTTGAGCATGGATATCTTGCTTTGTTTGACCTTGTTAGTTCCTTCGTGTATAACCTTGAGTGTACGCCATATTTCATATGCAGTGTTGCACATACTAACACGGTTAAACTCATTTTTATCTAAGGCACAAAACAACATATTCATGGCTTTTGCATTAGCTGTGGCATCTAGTTTCTGAGTATTTGACCAAGTAGAATACTCTTCAGCAGGAATAATATATTTTGTCTGAGTTATATTCCATGAATCAAAACCATTTGCTTGCATGTATATTCTCATTCGTGTGGCCCAATAGTTATAATTTATGCCATTAAATAGTGGTGGTGTAATGACCCTAAAAGAAAAGAAAAATAAAATAAAATAAAATGAAAGTCACATATATTTTAACAAATTCTGAAATTATAAAATATATATATATATATTGCATTAAAACAGAAAAGAAAATTTGTTAATAAATAAAATTGCATAGGAGCTTCTGTTTGATAAAATGCAAGGAGTTAAGGTGATTAAAAATTGGGATTCAAATCAAATATAGTTCCATGTCCAAAGAATTATATAAATACCTATATTCAATATATGGGGTGTTTTCTGTTTTATTTAAAGACAGAATAAAATAAAGTTCAAATGTCTCATATTTATGCTAGAAATAATTAGCCTGACACATGTGATTTTTTTTAACACATAAAGATGTATGAGGAGCTACTGTTTTGACTAAAGGTAGAAATATATATATATATATATATATATACATACAGGATCAAATAAGGATTTCCATATCTTATATTTATTTCAAGCAAATAACATAGTGTGAATGATTTTACATTACATGATTATGTATGATAGTATACATGATTAATGGAAATGGAAGATAGGTAGAAAACACAAAGGGGATTTTCAATTTCTTTAAACTTATAAGAAATAAAAATAAACAATGGGTCACATGCATATGGTATGAGTAAAATAGAGTCATGAAAATAGTATGAAGTGTTTAAAATGCTTGATTCCCGAAATAACTAATTGAGGTAACCAAAAGTGTGCATTTCCAATTAAGGACCACACAGGGAAATGATTTGTGAATGAATATCTAAGGGCATCAAGGAAATTACCCATTTTTCTTAAACCCTAGGATGGTTTTATAAATATCTGCACATAACCATATCCATCATTCTCTCGGGATCAAAACAAAAAATAAAATAAACTAGGAGAAACACTAGCTTGAGACTTTGGGGGATTTGCTGTTCAGGGGATTAAGTTAGTAAAAGGAAAACACAAGGTGAGTATTTATCCCTTTGTATGCAATGGCATTAAGTCCTCTTGTAGGCAGCCTAAAATGTTATAAGTTATTTAAAACCTCTGAAATGAATTGTTATGGATGAGATGGATGTTTGTTTGTGCATTCTTGTTTGGGGTTTTAATCTGTATGTGGGTTTTTAAAGTTAAAATGGTTTGAGCATTTCTGTTCTATTTTATTATGAAGTATGGATCTAAATTATTTAGGAAATAGGCAGCAAGACAGAGATCTAGCTCATGTTTATTTCTTGGATGATGAAGCATTAAACTAAATGTTCATATCATAAGTTAGAGGAGAATTTCTGGGTTAGTAGGACTATGATGCTTAAACTATTCTTAGGAAAAACTATAGGCAAACTGGGGTATTTTCTGTAATAAGGAAAATAAATGGGGAACATGGGGTTGAACCAGAAAGTATTGAAGAAGATAAACCTTTCTGAAACATGAATGAATTGGGAGTTTTTATGATTGAATTCATAAGTAGAAGCTTAATAAAATAAGAAGAAACTGGAGGGGGATTTATCAAAGAAAATTGAACTGGTCATTTGGGAGTTAGTCAATGATCTACTTGCTTTAGGTGGGAGCAAGTATATGCATGGTGCAACTGCACCCTGAGGCCTTTGTGTGTTGGAATAAATTAAATAACCTGGGAGTTTCCTTCACAATGCATACATGGTGTTCATTTGACAGGGAGTTAAAGACCATAAAATAAATGGGGAATGGGGTTTAAAAATTCTGGATTACAAATATCCAGATATGGAGCCAAGTCAATCAAGTTTAAATATGTGCATTGATTGTTTTCTGGGTGAAAATTGGGAGTATAAAAATCTGAGTTTACTTGTTCAGAAATGAATCAAGAATTATATAAATATATATTTATTTTGATGGTTAACCGGGTATTGTTTATATGAATGAATGTGCCCTTGTATCACTTGAAATTAACCAATAATATGATAAATTAGGAAGACATTGCAAGTTCACCAAAAACTATGAATATGTATATAAATTGATAAATGCTCATACCAGTGAAAACTGACCCTTTTGGTTGCCCTTGCAATCATCTGGGCGTCCCATTAAAATTGGGGCAGCTCAGTGAATTGCTTGTAGGAAATTGAAGTTGGCTTGATGGATGAAGATGGCAATTAGCTGCTAGTATAAATAAAAGAAACCAGTTTTAAAATTTGTAGTTGCTTTGTAATGAATTTATTAGCCAGATTTCATGTTGTAATTGAAGTTACTTGTAGGGAGATTTCTAAGTATTTGGATTAAAAATATGTACTTAAGTAAACCTGCTATGAAAGACTATTGATGATGTTTGGTTAACTATTGATTTTATGAATGTCTGATTTGGAGAAATAAGGGGATAGACATATCATATAAATATGATATGTGTATATAATAATCCCTGATTTTTATTGCTTGAATTTATATTTTGACTTTATGGAAATTAAAGAGCTAAGGTGGTTGATTTTAAAAATGAACTCTCAAGATTTGAGTAGGGGTATTCAAGAGAAATGAATTTGTGCATGGCAGGTAAGTGATACAGGCATGTGCATGAATTCTGGAGATTAACATGTATTTGTGTATTTAATTTCAAATAAAATTATGAAAGAAATAAACCTGGAAGTTATTATATTTTGAATAATGAATTGAATACATATAAGGATGCATTTCTAGGAAATTTAAACTAGGCAAAAACATGTTTGTGATAGGAGTAGATCTTTGTAGAAGTTTGTTAATATGAGGGATATGGGTTTGCAAGTGGTAAAAGAGGGACTATGGCCGGCCTAGATGGCCATGGGTCAAACTCTTGTAGCCTGGAACCATTTCCTTTCAATTCATGAAGTGTAAGTGTTTCCAGAACAAAAGAAAGGAAACCTCCAAGCAACCCTCAAATAACACCAAGCATTTCCAATAAAACACCAAGTACTCAAGTCTGAATCATGTTAAGCTTAAAAATGCAAAAAGACTTCAATTGTTCAACCTGAAATGATAAATGGAAATTAGTTCCAATATTCATGCCTGCAAGTATAATTGTTGAAGTGATTTCATCCAAGTACTTGATAACTATCATAAGGTCAATTAAATACCATTTTAGTGTTAATAAAATTTATTTAGACAGAAAGTCTAGAAAGCATAAAAAGAAATGCATTGTGCATTGCAATAATAAATATATAAGTATTATAATTGCCAAAATGTATCTCTGGCAGTAGAACAAAAATTTAGGGAAGAAATAAATGGTTATGTTGTCAACACATATAGAATTTTGTTGCCTGTCTGATTTAAATTCTTTTTGCAATTTTGTTAGCTTTGAAAGGCAAAAAGGGAAATAATTATATATCATCAAATATGTGATTGTCTAAATCTGTTTTGTACACTGATATGTTTATATTGGTAAATCCAGGGTCTTGGGAAAAATATTTGGAAATTATTTAAATATTCAAATATGGAAGAAATGGGGTTTAGTGGTAAATTCCTTTTGTATGCTAAAAAAAATCTATGTGACTTAGAATGGAGGGTCACCACAGGTGGACTTGCAGTGGATTGTCCTTCAATGAAGCTAGTGTTAATGCTAGTGCTAGTGTTAGTTTCTATATTATTAGATAATCAGATAACTGTGTTACGGTAATATGATGACCACGCTCTGATACCAATTTAAAGTGTGCTATGGATCGTGTAATATGGGTATATGATAATGAAGAGTATAGTGATGATAGTTATATAGTAAATAGTACGGAATATAAAAGCAGTATAATAAAAAAATAACACCAGAGATTTTTATACTGGTTCGGAGCTCTGTCCTACGTCCAGTCCTAGACTCCTTTTGGAATTTCACTAAAATAATAACCCGCACTTAACTCGGAGGAACAGGTCTATACAACCCTTAAGTAGCCGAACAAGGACCTGAGCAGCGGAATAGGATTTCGCCTCAGCAGCTGAAGAGGACTACGCCTGAGCAGCAGAAAAGGACTTCAACAAATACAAAAGATTATTTTGACTTTGTGTGTTCTAATAACCTAGATTTGTCACTTGTATTACACCCTTCCTATAATCTTCTCCTCGAGTATAAATATATATATTTGAAGTTTATGAAGAATAGAAAGGTATAAAACTACTTTAATGCGGAATATTTGAAAGTATAGTTGTAAGTAGATTCCAGAGTGTTGGATAAGAAAGATAAGAAAATTCGGTAGTTTGGAATCAAGTTAGGGTATGTATTTATAGATGTTAAAAAGCAGTGACTGTTGATGAAGAGTTTCGATTAAAGTGTTGCGTCCAAATCATTTCGTAGAGGTTCGTAACTCTTCAAGTCGTGTCTTTTCAGAAAATAGCTGATGTAGAAATTCAGTCAACTGAGCTTCTGAGTCAGTCGACTGGATATTCAAAACGTATTATTTGTTTATTTGTGCACCTCTGCATGTTGCACAGATTTCTGTGCAACTTGCACAGTTTTCACAGGTTTTAAATATATATATTATATATGATTTTTTAAAAAAACTTTGATAATATATATATATATATATATTCTCTATGCTTATATGTTTAAATCACTAAGATTATATATAAGCTAATATATATGTTAAACGAGAAGAGATTTTAACAAAATTGACCTAACACTCCAAAAACAAGATAATATAATTGATGCACAGATTTTGATGTCTTGTCTCGATGTAGTATATATTCTCTTTTTATCGTAGCAGTCGTCAAATCTGTATGTCGTAGTGATAGCTTTGTGTCATAAATCAAGACCAAGTCTCAACAGTTGATACTTCACAAAATGGCCTAACATAGAGCCACTTTCCACAATCACGATGAAGAAGGTGATCAATTTCGCAATAAGAAACGTTATTTGGTGATTTAGGATTCCACAAACGATTATTTTTGATAATAGAACCCAATTTGGCAATGCTAAATTCAAGTATTTTTGCAATAAGTACCAAATCGAGAAGAGATTTGCAGTGGTAGCACTCCCATAGGTGAATAGATAGATGAAGGCAGTGAATAAAATCATAAGGTCATCTTGAAGAAGCGACTAACAAAGTCCAAGGGCAAGTGGGTCAATGAATTACCTCTAGCACTTTGGGCTTACCGAACGACCCATAAGTCCGCGACTGCCCATACTCCATTCACCTAGGCCAAGGGTTCAGAGGCCATGACTTCAATTTGGAAGTGCCTTCTTATCGGGAGATCCATTGTGATCCTAAGACATATGAGAAGTTCCTGTTTGAGTCCCTCGATATAATTGTTGAGAAGCACGAGGAAGCTGATTTAAGGGATGTTGCTTACCAGAAACGAGTAGCTCGACAATTCAATGCAAAGGTTAGGAATTGAACCATCTAGATCGACGGTCGCATCCTTAAATAAATGTCCCTTGGTCTAGTGAATATGGGCCCTAACTGGGAAGGTCTGTACGCCATTAAGCATAAGCTTGAAGATGGAACATTCAAGCTAGCAACTGTTTACGGAATATCACTTACGAGGGCAAGGAATAGTGAACATCTACGGCGCTATTTTGCTTAAATGTATATTTGTAAATACTTAACTAGGATCTGATGTAACAAGGCAGAGTCTGCAATTCTTGAAAATATGAAATGAATTGGCTTTAGGTATGATGTAATTGTGTTCTCAATGGCCTAACCATATGTTGTGGATAATAGCAAAATTGAACGTTCTGTGTTTTGAAAATGCAGGTCTATAGGTATTCAGAGATAGATGTCGATCGACACTCCTGATCAATAGTTTGATCTTAGGAATACAACTATTCCAGGTATCCAGAGATAGATACTAGCTAACTTCTTTTATCCTTGATCGGGATCATTACAAGAAAGTGTGTTATTAATAACACAACTAGATAACACATTATTCTAATAGCATTATTGTTTGCTTTTAATTATTTGTTTTTTTTACTTTATTTGTTTTGTTTTGTAGCGTGTAAAACTTTGGTGCCAAAACTAAACGACCCTTCCTAAAATGTTTGTCTCCCTCTCAAAACTAAATAACACTTAAGCAATTTCGGTTTTTATTAACCATAATCGAAACCAAATTCCATAACCCAAGTTGACGGTGATTCCACTCTAAGCAATTTGTTACTCTACCTTCGATCTTTAGCGTCTCCCCTCTGATTTCCATGGTGATTCGAAGAACCCGGGTTGATTTGAAGAAGTTAGGTGCATGTAATTCGATTTGAGGTGATCGTCTATAACCCTAAATAGATTTGATGTGATTTTGTTCTTCTATTTTTTTCTAGAATCTTAAATCACCTAGAACTCTAAATCATCTAGAACCCTAAGTGCTAATTTGTTTTTGGATATTCTTTGTCTTTGGGCAACAAGCTTTTGCGTTTTTCTAGAAATTTTATCTTCTTTTTTTCTAATTTTTTTGGAAAACAAATCATTTCATCCAAGTCGATTATATTGTATATAATCTCTATTGTATATGATCTTTCTTTCACGGTATTTTTTCAACTTTGTGCAAATGTTTCATGTTTGGATTAAGCTAAAGTAAAAGATATGCAACTGTCTATCAAACCACTAGGCTAATTTATTATTATTAGTTAGAATTGTTTATTAATAATGTTCACCTAGTGGTGTTCGATGAATCTAGATGCATTGATGATGTTTTGGCGTGTTGAACTTCCTCAGTTTGAAAAAAATGTTACTTTTTTTTTCCAGTGTACATATTTCAACGATGTTGAAAAGGTAACTAAAGATTAAACGTAGTTTTGCCCTTTCAAAAAAGTACTATTTAATTAAATGAAATGGGATAATTTTACTAGTAGTTATGATTGTATTTGTAATAAATTGTATGAGTTCTCCCTGGTGCTTTTGATTATTGAACTCTCGCTATTTAGGTGAAACAGTTCATTACATGCTTCAGGGTGTTTCAATAACCTAATGATCACATTACTAGACATAGAATAGTTGAATGCAAACATTTTATATTATTTGTCGAGTTAGGAACATTATTTACCAATTATTTTAATCACTAGTATATATGCTTCGAATTCTAGAATTAGCTTCCATATTATATGCCAATGGAAAAATATTGGATTCATTTACATAGGTAAATAGATAATGCAATATTTTCAACCATGTTTAATTTTAGGAGAAAAAAATTTGATATTAAAATCAACATTTATGTTATTTATCCATTAAAGAACTTCCAAAGAGTACGAGCAAGGGCTAGGTGTTTCATGGACGTTGTAAAGAGAAATTTAAGAAATATAGAGAAGATTTTATGCACTTGTTTAGATTGCTAAAATCTTATTCAATGTCTTGATCACATTATCGTTGAATATTTGATTATAAGAGGGATGAACCTAAGTACAAGAGCAGCACTAGGTGGTATAATCATGGTAAACAATTACATGTCGATGTGGAAATGAGACAATACATTTGACCTACTTAAAGCCATTCATTATAATGGTGAAGATTTTTTGAATCATACTTTTTTCCCAGTGATAAAGAAAACGAGGATGTGTGAAAACAGGATAATGATTTACTTAAATTTTGAAAATGTAAAAATCCCCTTATATCTTGATTGCATAGATCAAATTAAGCTATTCATCATCACTACTTTGGATAATCTTAAATGTGAGACTAGATTATCCGCTGATGGTTTTGATAAATTTTTGAAGTGCTACAATTGTTGTTGCCAAAGAATAAAGTACTTCCTAAGACTTTGTATGATGTAAAAATATTCCTCATAATATTCGACATGGGGTTCGAAAAGATTCATACTTGTAAGAACAATTGTTGTCTTTTTGAAATAGAGTTTCAAGGTTTAGATAGTTGTCCGAAATGAAACTCTTTAAGATGGAAGATAAATGAGGACACCAAGGAGATTATGCAAGCTATTCCAATTAAAGTGCCGATATACTTTCCAATCATTCTAAGATTTAGGAGAACGTATGAACCCAAAAGATGGCAGAAGACTTAAGGTGGCATTTTAATAATAAAAGTAGTGATGAAAAAATGCATTACCCTATACATTCTAAAACATGGAATGTAATGGACGAGAGGAGGAAATCATTTTCATCTGATCCATTAGACTTGGTCATGCTACGGATGGTGTCAGTCCATTTGCCTCGATTAGCTCCAAATATAGTTGTTGGTCAGAAATGCTCATGGCATATAGTCTCTCGCCTATCTTATGTATGAAGAAACAAAACATTATGCTAACATTAACAATTCCTAGTCAAAAGCAACTCGAAAATGATATTGATGTATATTTGGCGTCATTGGCAGAAAACTTGAATCATTTGTGGAGTAATGGAATTGATATATATGATGCATTTAGTTGATTAGTTTTCAATTTAAGAGCAATTTTATTGCAGACAATAAATGACTTTCCAACCTATGGAAATCTTGTGTAAAAGACAAAAAAGCTTATCATTATGTAATGTCAATACTCATCGTTGGTAGTTGTATCACAGTCGGAAGAGTATTAATATGGGGCACAAAATATTCTTAGATCCTTCACATCCTTGGAGGAAACAAAAAAAAACTTGGTTTGATAACATTGTAGAGGAAGGTAATAAGCCTAAAATTCCAACAGGAAGAAACAATTCTGTTATTTTGAAAGGTTTTTCAAATGTTTTTAGAAAAATAAGAATGAACAAAACAAAAAGGAGGAAGAGTAAGAAGAGAATAAGTAAAAAGAGGAAGAGTAATCATAATAGGAAAGATGAAGATGATGGGAAAAATGAGGTATTAAGGTTTGATAAAAGATCAATCTTATTTGATTTGCCATATTGGGAGGTTAGTATTTAATTATACTTTCTCTCATTGACCAAGAAATAAAAAAATTATCATATTAAAGTGTTATATTATTGATATTTGTAGGAACTTTCCTTGCGATATAATTTAGATGTAATGCATGTTGAGAAAAATGTTCCTTGGAGCCTCTAGGCATGATGTTGCATGATAATAAATATAAAGTTGTAATTAATTCCAAAAAGAATTTGGAGGATTGGGGGATTCGGCAAAGTCTTTATGCACAACCTCATGGGAATAGAACGTATCTACCACCAGCTCCATATGCATTGTCTTCGTCCAAAAAATATATTTTGTAAAAGATTATATGATTTTAAAGGTTATGATGTTATTGCACAAATTTCAAAAGATTTGTATCATTAGGATTACAAAGTCAGTATGAAGTCCCATGATTATCATGTCCTAATGCAAAAATTGTTATCTCTTGCAGTTAGAGGATTACTATCCAAGAAAGGCAAAGCAATAATTCATTTTTCTTCTTCTGTTTTTTCAATAAAATATGTCAACGTGTTCTTGGAAAAGAGACGTATCGATAACTTGATGACGAGATTATTGTAATTTTGTGTGAACTAATATATTTTATACCCTCGTTTTTTGGTATAATGGTACATTTGACAATTCATCTTGAAGGAGAAGCAAAATTATGCAATCCAGTTCACTTTTCATTGGATGTACCCATTCAAAAGATATATGAAAACACTTAAAGATTATATAAGAAATTATGAATGACCTGAAGGGTGCACTATAGAATCTTGTAGTGAATTTCTAAAAAAGAAATCAAAATTGGAGAGGAAGAAGTCTGAAATAAAGATTATGAGAAGAATGTGATACTCGAAGGACGTCTAATTTTAAAATCGAAGATAATTACATTATCAGATAATGAAAAGATATTGCTCATTTAATGAAAAGATATTGCACATTTGGCCGTGCTAAAGAATATGGTAGTAGTGGAACCATATTTAGAGTAAGTACATATTATATTTTGTTTATACCTTTTTAGTTGATTTTTAACGTTCAACATAACTTAATAAAATTATTCAAACACCAGTATGCATTTGGAGGAGTAACAAAATTTAGACAAGCGTTCGGGAAAAAAATGTGATAATGCTTTGGAAAAGACATATAGATAATTTCTAAGATTGGATTAAAAAAAGGTTAGTTTAAATTTAATGTATCCTTTCATTGATGAAAAAAGATTTTTTTTCAAAATTTACGTACAGTGATTTTGTTACAAATGCCTATTCACTCAACAATTGATAAAATATTAAAATGGATTGCCTTTGGCCTGAGTAATAGTGCATTGTCTTATAAAGGATTATAATTATTGGACAATGTTTTCGCACAAAGACATTGAGAGGGAAAATAAAAATTACAGGATGACTTATGATGCGACTACCATGTGTAGGGCAACTGCAAAGGATATTTCTCAAAGAGTGGATGTGTTCACTTATTATGGGATAGTGATTGACATAGTCTTGTTAAACTATCATGTTTTTTATATTCTCATATTTAAATGTCACTGGAAAAATATAAGGAATGGTGTGAAGGTCGAAGATGGATTCACTCTTGTGAGTTTACAACAGAATCAAGCTTTAGTAGTAAAAGACCTATATATCCTTGCATCTCAGGTGAAACAAGTTTTTTATTCAAGAGTGAATGATCACTCTAATAGGTATGTTGTAATTAAGGCACCACCAAGAGGTTATCATGAATTAGAGATATATGATCAATTATGGAAGTTATCTTTCTTGGGAAAGATTGTAAAGAAACCGACATGGATATTGATTCCGTGGAGAATGTTAGTTATGTTAGAGAAGATTGTGAAGTCGTATTTGAGTAGATTTCCAGTCTTTTTTGCTTGTGAAGTTTGTTTATTCAACTAATTGTTTAGTTATTGAATGAACTACTTTAATTGCTAGAAGTAAATTTTATGGGTTGTCACAATAAACAAATTTTACATACATGTTATCGACGTTATTTTTTATAAGTAATTTCTCAAAATTACCATTCGAGTGTAGTACTATTTAATTGTATTTTGTTGGATCTTAATTTCATTATTCTTCTAAAGCTTGTATCTGCAGAAGAATGTTGATTTTTTTAGCATTGTTCCTTCATCCCTGATATATCCTTCCTATATCCTAGTTATGCATGCAACATTATCCTCATATATCATGGTTGGACTTTTATCTAACGGATATAATTCATGACATATGTTGTGGATAATATATCTTAATCAAGCTCATTCATAGAATACCATGGAATAATTTGAAGTTGTACTCAAGTCAATTTAGTCTATCTCCAGGAAATAGTCAATGTTTCACCCATAAATACGTTCCATGAGAAAATGCTTGATGAAAAATTTTAGTAGGCAATTTTGGGCATGGACATGAGCAACTAGATGTTCCATATTAATTCACATCATTTAATAAGAAACACACTTATATCATTATATC
Source organism: Allium fistulosum (assembly GCA_030737815.1). Lineage (NCBI taxonomy): Eukaryota > Viridiplantae > Streptophyta > Magnoliopsida > Asparagales > Amaryllidaceae > Allium > Allium fistulosum. The sequence continues at coordinate 1,139,970,271 of CM060904.1, forward strand.
TTTTGATGTAATTTCAGGGATTTGACTCCAAATATCTTCATTTCATATGGTCTGACAATTAGTATTTCTTATGAAAATTAGTGCACACAACTGTACAACATGAAAAACCATCATATTCTTTAACAAATGTCCAAATGAATTCCCTACTTTTGATGCACCATAGCACACCCTGGTTACCAAGGTAATTATTTCCTTGGATAATTGTATCCTTATCATTCAACTTCATGTTTTCCATGTGAAATTTAATAGGAGTATATTTCGCATACTCCTAATGACATGGTGAAAATCCCTTCAAGGATTTTGTTCCTATATGAAATAGTTGTAGCAATACAAAGATATTTGACATTATCTTCATTTATTGTTACTGGATATTATATCCAAATATATGGATATCTTTTAAGATTATCATATCTTCTCGAGGCTTGGTTGAATTTAAAACATCATTAGTAATTTAGTATACAACATCGTACCATTAGTGTAACGACCTGGTATTTCGAACCGTTCAAATTGACAATCATCCACTCATGTCAGACTTGAATTGCTCAAAACAACAGATTGTTAATTTATATTTGGCAAAACTTAGCATATACAATAATTAAATCAATCACAGAATCACAGACATAGAGTAATATAACAATAAGTAGCGGAATAAATAAATAGCAGTTCATGAAGCTACTATAGAACATCGGAGTTTAAAACAAAATACAACAGAAATCTCAAATACAAATTGTCTCGAATACATAAACAGATGACAAATCTAAACAAAAACAACCGGCAATAGCTGAAATAACTTAAAGCTGAATAGATAACTCCAAGCAAATCTCCAAGCTCCAAAGGTGAGTTTCAAATGCCATGACACTCAATCTGACCCAAGCATAAAGCAAAACACAAAACACTCGAGTCAGGATTAACATTCTTATTCCAGTAAATCAACTCAAGTGAAATGTCCAGTGAAATACAAAGTAACTCAAAGGATGTTTGGGATTCCCATCATCTAAGGATCCGTTAAAATATCTACATACATAGTACAATATGCTACATAGATAATGTCTATAGTAAAGTAAACTATTAAAATAGCATTAAGGCGTTACCCATATCCCCCTTAACACATTTTATATATTCTCGTAGTCTATATAGATACTGTAAGCCCCACCAAACTGATGGGATACTCAGGGAGCACTCCGTAGGTATGGTACAAAACAAACTCGTAAAGGGCGCGATAAGGCATGTGACGTGGCACACGAGGTAATGCCTAGGGTAGGATTCTAACGTTTTGCAGAACCGGGCTGGTGGTAACGCATAGCAGCTACTACCGCCCACCTCGAGACACACTCCCAAATCAAAGGTGCACCCAATCAAATCACAAAGTAATAGAATGGTATCGAAGAAATGTGCCCGATCGAAGGTGCGAGCTCACTTGTCCCAGGTATATCTCCTGTTTTAGCCACATCAAGCTGACTCGCGGGAGTCAGGACTGCATAAATACTTCATACAGAATCACTGCCAAACCATCCTACTTCGTTTTGGAATCTCCATCATGTACACGGTTGTTAAAGTGGTTTTCGGTGTTGGTAGAGAGTATGACAATATCTGATCCGGGTCTCTTTAACAACCAAACGCTTATTTCACACCTTGGTCATTTTAATATTTCAAACAGTTTATACTTCGTATCAAAATATCATATTCATTTCAAAATCATATCACTTTAGAAATCATGTACACTTCGAAATCATATCACTTTCAAAAAATCATATCCACAGAATAGTTTAAACCATCGTATCAAAATTTTCGCATTTAAATCCATTAAATCCTAATCATAACAGTTCAACTTAAACAGTTTAAATATTAAAAATAGTTTTATATATTGAAATAGTTATAAAATAAAGTAGTTTATATATTAAAAATAGTTTATATATTAAAATAGTTTATATATTAAAATATATATATCGAAAATAGTTTCAAATTAGGATTGCTTATCCAATTTCACAAATCAATTCAAATCAACTTTAGTTCAAAAATTCAATTTAAACTTGTTTTATTTCAAACATTTCATTTTAAAATATAAATTTTGATTATTATATGAATTATAATTTCAAACTGGTATAAATTGAATATTTTCCTGAAAAATGGATTTGTGGTTAAAACATGTCAAACTTTGACTTTTCAATTTTAAATTTAAATATTTGAATTCTTTAATTTTATCTTTTATTATGAAAATATATTTAATAACATGAATACTGCTTTTCGTTTCGTTGGAAACGGAGTTATATTGTGAAAGTTATACATTTTTCAATATTGTGTATAAACTGGTTTATTTAGCAACGTTGTCTATTTTAAATTATATAAATTATATTTTTATTGTCATATTGTGTGTTAATATGTTATTTTATGTCTTTAAATATTTTTAAAGTGATAAAATAATTTTTCCAAAGCTTATTGAATTTATTTTCTATTTTTAAAAGCTAGTTTCTATTTTTCTCCTATTTTCTTCATCTAAACTATATTTAAATTAAACTTTATATATTTATTATGTGAATGCATTTTATTTTATGTTATTATCTTTATTTATAAATGTTTTACAAGTCCATATGAATTTTCCAAAACTTATTCTGTTTATTTTCAAATTTTCTAGACTAGTTGCAATTTTTTGCTATTTTCTTATTTTAACCTTATATAATTAATAATTATTTATATATCTATTATATTTTGTTATATTTTCGAAATTATGACTGAGATTATTATTATTTTCAGTAATTTAAATTTATATAAAGAAATTAAAAGTAATTTGAAAGGTTTATGACTTTTAGTTTTCCTATGGCCTTTTATCTTCCACCTTTTCACATTTCAACCTTACTTTTCACTCAATTGGTCATATCTCTTCATTTCCTTCAGCTGACCACTTCTCCCTACCATTTTTCACGTGAAATTTCTTCTCATTTCTAAAAAAAAAGTTCGGCCTCCATAATCTCCAAGAGTTTGGTAAATTCTTTTACTTCTTTTCCATTGTTTTCTTCGTGTTTATGTTGTTTTCACTTGCTTTCTCACCTTCTATGCTAGGATCCTCTCCACTCCTTCACCATGGCTGCCACCACCACCACTGGAGCCAGCCTCCACCACCTCCTCTACAGCTCCAAACCACTGGCCATGCACCCATGTGACAAAATCCAACAATATCTACACGAACTTCACCTATATGCACCATAACCTATCACATATGCCTTCATCACCTTCAACCACCCCTTGGCCGCCACCTACTCCACCTCCACCACCCATGGACGACCTGAAACTCTCTGCCACACCATTCTCCAGCCCACTACAGAGATGGCCATGCCTGGTCTTGATTGGACCGAGTCCAATGTTGCATTGAATCCTTGTAGTTTGCCTTTGTAGTTGAAATCCATGCACCTATCTCATTGTATCACCTTTTCCCCATCACCATACATGTTTGGCCGACCCTATTGAACCCAAAATCAGACCCTAACACACACTTTGGCCGTTCTAACCTGACCTATGGCTGAAGCATTAGTGGTAGAAGGCAAGTGCAAGTGGTTTGGAGATGATTTATGCATTCATTTCTAACATTGTTTAATCGTATTTTTGAATTGAAAGCTTATAATTGTTATATTTTTTTGTTTGATTTGTTTTCAAGGAAATTAATTTTGTGGCTCTCTCACTCATATCTTGTTGTGCTATCGTGCTTGTGTGGATCTCTTTTGTGTGCATTCGTTGTTGTGTCTCCAGCTTAAACATGTGAGTAAATCTCACCAGACTAATATGTACTTATATAGTTGATAAACTGACATCGTTTGAATCTGTAAAATTATATCATCCTGTTATAACTGTTATATTATGATCATATAATGTTTACCCCTGTTATTACATATGTTATATCATCTATTACTGTTATATAATGTTATTCTGTTCATTTTTATTAGTTTATCACAATGCAAGTTCCATGTAGATTAGGTTCACTATGGGTTGAAATGATACATACCCGAACAGACTTTAGAATAGGGAAAGATCGTTATGGACTGAAATGATAAGCCTGAGCGACTTTTAATTAACTTTATTTACTTGGGATTGCGGGTTTGAAATGATAGAACCCGGTTTTTCTTTGTAAACTGCGGATTGAAATGATACATATCCGTATCACTTGACCTAGGCTAGAAAATTATAAATAGACCCGTGGTTTATATATTTTTCTAAAAATTTTAAAATATTTTTAAAATGTAAATATTATGATATTATGATTAAAATTTTATTAAAATGATTTCTATAAAATATTTGTGATTTTCTACAAATTAAATAAGTGAATTAGGTAAATGGTGGAGTAGAATTTGAAATATAAGTTAATTTTGGAATTTATGATTTTGTTTATAAATGGAATTTATGATTTTGTTTATAAATGGAATTTATGTAAAGTAAGAAAATATGACAAATTTGATTTATAAGATGAATTTAATGATTTTTATTAAGTAATAATAATTTTTAAAAGTGTTAATGATTTTGTATAAATTAAAATATGGAATAAATGAATGTTTAAGTTGAAAATTTTGAAATATAACTTAAATTGGGAAATTGTGAATTTTTTTAAAAGTGAAAATTTTAATTAAGTAAAATAAATAGAAATAAGTTATATTTTGGAAATTTAAATTTAGTTGTTAAGTTAAGAATTTAAATAAAGAAATGAAAATTTAATTGTTATTTAATTTGATTTTATATGGAAATTTGACTTTATAAAATCATAGAAATAAAGGTATTTAAAATGATTGTTTTTAAATGTGAAAATATATGATTTTATAAGTTAAAATGATTTATATTAAAAGTTAATTATGTGTGAAATTTTAAATAAAACTCTGAATTTGATTTGACAACATTTTTGAAATGTAATGTAAAGATATTACAGCATTGGAAAATGTTGTAGTTGTTTTAAATGAACCAAATAGCAAATTTGAACTAAGGGTTATTATAGCACTTTGTTAGTGCTATAGTTGTTAAATTTAACTAAAATTTTAATTGAAACTAAATTAAGATATTACAGCATTTTAAATGTCGTCTTCTGTTAATGAACTGTTTTTAAACAAACATTTCGTAGCATTTTCTAAGTGCTGCGAAAGTTGAATTTTCTTTGTTTAATAAATTCAAATGAATAAATGATCTTTGAAAAAGATTAAATTTTGGAAATTAAATATTTAATTATTAAATATAATGAATTGACTTTAAATGATTTAAATGGAATAGTTGATTTGGGAAATACAACTATTTTGAAATGTGATTAAATGGTATTTAAATTTAAATTAAATAAATGATGTTTTATTTTGAAAATAATTTGAAACGATATTAAATCTTGAAATGAATAATTGAAGTTTATATTAGTATGAAAAATATTTGGTTTACTTGTAATTTGAATCTATTTGAAAGATGTTGGACTTATGAAATATAGGATATTAAAGATTTGGAATTTATTTTATAATTTGAATAGATATTTTATGGATTTAATCTATATTTGAAATTTATAAGATTTGAAATGGTCTATGGAAATTTAATTGAAATAAATGATTGAATTGAATTGAAACTTTGAAAATTTTAATACTTGATTTGAAAGTATAATATTTACACTTTTAAATGGTTTAGATGAATTATTTTGATTGAAATATAAACTATTCAAAAGGTGACTTGAAATGATAATAAATGAATGATATCTTTGAATTTAAAAAGTATTTAAAGTTGAATATTTAGATTTGAACTCAAATGATATTTTGGTATATAAAAATGATTTGAAATGAAGTTTTGGAAAGATTTGATATTTTGATATATTAAAATGATTTGAAATGAAGTTTGAAAAGACATGACATTTTGATATATAAAAATGATTTGAAATGAAGTTTTGGAAAGGTTTGATATTTTGATATATTAAAATGATTTGAAATGAAGTTTTGGAAAGATTTGATATTTTGATATATTAAATGATTTGAAATGAAGTTTTGAAAGGATATGATATTTTGATATATTAAAATGATTTGAAATGAAGTTTTGGAAAGATATGATATTTTGATATATTGAAATGATTTGAAATGAAGTTTTGAAATGATATGATATTTTAAATATATTGAAATGGTTTGGAATTGATTTAATCTTTATTTTGATAAAGATTTGGATTTGAGATGATATCTATTTTGAAGTATGAACTGCTTTTAAATTATAACCACGGGTTATAATAACGATTGGTTGTTAAAGAGACCAGGATCGGATATGGACATACTCTCTATCGATACCGAAAACCACTTTGACAACTGTGTACGCGGTGGAGTTTACAGAATGAAGTAGGATGGTGATGACGATCCTAAGGTATATACGTGGACCCAACTCCCGTGAGTTGGCATAAGGTGGCTAAAACAGGAGCAATCTCGGACCAGTGAGGTAGCACCTCTTATCGGACACACTTCTTCGATACCATTCTATTACTTGTGATTGATTTGGTGCGCACCCTTGATTTGGGAGTGTTGTTCGAGGTGGAGCGGTAGTGGCTGCTATGCGTATCCATCAGTCCGTGTGCGTAATTGGTATATCTACCCTGGCATTGCCTTGTGTGCCGTGTCACCTACCATATCGAGCTTTACTACGAGTTTCTATTTGTGTCGTACCTATGGAGTATCTTCGCATAGCCTTGCGAGGTATGCAGGTACTGCATAGACTATTGGCACTATTTTGTGTTAAGGGCTATATGGGTAACCCCTTAATGCTATTTAAAAGTATGTTTATTTTATGATTAGACATTATTATGATAGCGAATATTACTACATAGTAGATAGTTTAACAGATCCTTAAAGAATGAGCGATCCCAAGCATTCTTTAAGTTACTTGTACTTTTATTACAGTTCACTTGAGTTGGTTTATAATATATAAGTATTTTTATTTACGCTCGAGTCAGCCTGGGTATTCACAGATTTGGATTCCACTTTCTGGAGATTGGAATCGCTGGAGATTATCTGCTTATCTAGTTTTATCTATCTCAGTTCTGTTTTTCTATTCAACTTGTACTTGGTTATCATATTTAGACTTCTGTTGTACTTTATTTCTTCTGTTGTATCTTATTTAACTCTGATATATTTACATAGTAGCTTCATGAACTACTATTTCTTTTGCTTTCGCTGCATTATATTACTCTGTGTCTGTGATCTGTGATTATTTATTTACTGTATATTCTGAGATTTGCCAAATTTTATTTACAATGCGGTATTTTGAGCAATTCAAGTCCGACATGTGCGGATACGAATGGTTGAAAATATCGGGTCGTTACAGTTCTGTTAGATACTGGTGTTACTCACTCTTCCATATCGCAAGACATGGTTGGTAGGTTAGGAATAGAAACTACCTATTTGATTACGTCCTTGGATTTGGTTAATCCGATCGTTGGGTATTCCACTCTCGAGTTAAGGTGCGTTGACCTTGAATTTGACTTGTGTAGACATTCGTTTGTTTATGGACCATATGCGTCTGTCTTCGTAGGGTATGAGGTAATTTTTGGGTATTGACTAGTTGGTGCGAAATGACACTAGGATCCATTAAGTAACTATGAATTATTGCCTTACGAAATCCTAAAGGTGGAAAAAGAATGTCATCCAAGGAGATGGAAGAATTGAAGAACTAATTGGTGGGACTTGAGCATGAGAGTTTCATCAAGAACAAGTAGTTCGTCGTAGGGAGTATTCACGTTATTCGTAAAGGAGTCAGATGGAACTTTACGAAAGTAGGTAGTTGAAGACTTGGAGACATTACTTATTAAGAGAATGGTTCAAGTTGTATCCGTACCACAAATCCCTTAAGTATCTATTCTCCTAGAAGGAATTGAATATGCCATAGCAGAGATGGATAGATTTCTTGAGGGCATATAGTTTCGGGATAGAATATATGTCGGGAAAGAGAAACAGGGTTGAAAATGCTTTAAGTAGGAAGCATCAGAATGCAGTGTTAACTATGATTGAGGAATGGAAGATGTTAGGGATGTTAGCCTCTTGTGGAGTTCATTATAGGCAGAATACCGGATCAAGTAGAGATCCGGACGTGTTAGCTAGTTTGGAGGTACGTCTAGCACTTATAGAAAAAATAGCTGCAAAGCAAGAGAAGATCCATTAATTGTCGAAAGGATTAGGCGATTAGAGATGGGTATGAATGTTGAGGATCCAAAAGGATTCGAGATAGACTCTAAGGGATGGCTAAGAAAGAAAGGAATACTGTGTGGATTCAGATATATGAGATCCTTAGAAGGAAATCTAAGAAAGTCATTAGTCGAAGTTTACCAATCATCCTGGGGGTACGAAGATGTATCGTGATATGAAGAGAGTCTTCTTTTAGGTAGGGATGAAGAGAGATATAGGTGAATGCATAAAGAGATGTATTACCTGTCAACAAGTGAGAGTTGAAACCAGAAGCTGAGCGATTTGCTTCAACCCTTAAAAGTACTGACTTGGGAGTAGGATGTAGTATCTCTAGATTTCATTAACTTAATGCCTAGGTCGAGGATAGGGAATGATAGCATTTTGGTGATAACCAGTAGACAAATTATGAGTGCCCACTTTATCCCGGTGAGGTCGATAAGGACGACCGATAGCTTAACAAAGTTATGTATGAAGAATATAGGGAGACTATATGGGATAGCAAGTTGTATCGTTGGAGATAGAGACCCATTGTTCACTTGTGAGTTCTAGAGAAACTTGCAGAGCGCATTAGATATGGGAGATAGACTCGTGATAGGACCCGATCTAGTAAGAGATGCTACTGAGAAGATAGAGTTGATTCGCGCTAGAATGGAAGCAACGAAAACGAGGCAAAAGTGTTATGTCGATAAGCGAAGATAAGAGCTTGAGTTCATAGTGGGCGATCACGTATTCATGGAGGTTTCTCTAATGAGGGAGTTATGCACTTTGGGAAGGCAGGGAAGTTGACTCCTAGATACGTTGGACCATTTCTAGTAATTGAGATGATCAGTAAACTTGCATATAGGGTCGAGTAATCGAGTACTTTAGCAGGTATGCATAATGTTTTTCATATATTGCATTTAAGGAAATGTGTGGACGACCACATTTGATAGTAGAACCGAGGACGATAGAAGACTTATCTATAGAACCAGATTTGACATATGTGAGACGAGTGAAAGGAATACTAGGTCATGACACAAAGAAATTGAGGAACAAAGTTAATAAACTTGTTCAGGTCTAATTAAGTGACTATAAGAATGATTGTACCTGAGAGGTAGGGGATAGGATTAGGAACATCTATCCTAAGTTGTTTTAGACATTCATGTAGATAGTAATGTGCTTTGTTTGTCTATTTTATGGACTAGTAAGGAACTAGTATACTCATTTATGATATGATTGTTTATTAGTAGTTGCACTAACATTTGTGATTGATGGTTGATGGTTTATATTAGGAAATTACTAGTGTAATTTTTTGTACTTGTATGTATTTATATGACGATGACTATACACTTTCGGGGAGACATCGTAAAAAAAATTTCTTATCAAAATTTCGGGAATAAAATTTTTATAAGGAGGAAAGACTGTAACACCCCATATTAGGGAATCCAAAATATGAGAAATTAATTTATATTAAATTGAATTGAAATAATAATATAAAGACATTATTAACTAAATTATTAAAGTCATTTAACTACAAGAATTGCTTAAGTAAAATTTAATTAATTAAATGTGAGTCGCTATAAAAAGTTAGTTGGACAAACAAAGGATAATTAGAGCAATTCTGGTTGGTTTCAATTAATGAAAGAAAACAGTTTAAATTTTAATGGGAATGATTAAGTAAGGGAAATAAGTTAGTAAGGCCCAAACCCACTAACCCATATCCTTTAACCCCAACTCCTCATTCCATCTTTCATTCATTTCATTTCACAAATAAAAATTCCTAAGAACTCTAAGCAAGGCCAACAATTTCCAAGGAAAAAGAAAATGATTTTAGGAGCAAAAGTTAGGAGAAATCAAAATTAATTCAAGGCATTAACTTTAATAAAGCTCTTTAATCAATGCAAGTAAAACCTTTCCCTAAAACCTTTCCTAATATGTTTAAATTCATGATTTTCTATAAACTGCACGTTTGAATTATGTTTAATGAGTTTGGATGATTGAATATAATTTTAATTATGGTTTAAAATTTGATTAAGGAGAATTAGTTCATGCTTTAGGGTAAAATATGGTCTAAGCACATCCAAATTCCATGAAATTTTTCTATGATATGCTTAATGATAAAATAGAGATGATTTTCTAATTTCATAATTTTTGGAGTTAATATGAATATTTTATGAATTTCCTAAGTTGGAGAAAATGGTTAATTTCGGGTTAAGTAATTATAAATAATAATAAATTTAATTATTTTGGCCTGAAATTTTTACCTGTGGTAAAATGTAAAAGATATTTTTGGTGAATTTTTAGATATTTTTTCCCATCAATTTTCCATTTTATATGAATTATTTAATGAAGGAAAACACTAATTAATTAAGGAGAAAATTAATTCATTAAGTTAATTTTAGGGATTAACGTTTTTTGAAAAGAAAACTGAAAAGAATGAAATTGGCTAATAAGAATTCAATACCATGTGGTGTTGGATATGAAGTAGTTGCTTGAGTAAGGAATAAAATCTGTTTTAAATTTATTTACAAAATTACCATCGGTACCATGTTGACCAAGTAACTACATCAAGCTGGTGATAAGTGCATACCTGATGATAGGAACATAACTGTTTATAGGAATGTGTTAGAACTAGTGATAGGAACATAGTTAGGTGATAGGAACATAGTTGGTGACAGGAATACAGTTTGAATGATAGGAACATAAACGGTGATAAGGACTACACGAGTTAGCAAGCACACGATAGCACCCATTTCCAACCCACGACGGTGTTGGGGAAAAGCTTGTGGTAGCATTTGGGTTTGCACCGCATAGTAGCTTACGAAATATATACATACATACATACACACACACACACACACACACACATATATATATATATATATATATAATATGTGGAGGCAACCACTAACACACAAAATATACATGTATTAAACTAGAGGAGCATTCAATGGCACTCCCAAACAGTACAGCACCCCAATTGCACCCTGGTTTCCACTATAAGTTCATATTTAAATAATGGAGTTGGTGGAGAGAGAGAAAGAAGTATTATTTAAACAGGAATTTGTGGTGGAAATCAGGGGCAATTGGAGTGATGCATTGTTTGGGGTGCCATTGAGCGCTCCTCATTAAGCTAAACTAATGAAATAAATATTGTAGCACTCACAAAAAACAAGAAGATGGAAAGTGCCAGCGTCCGCATAAAACAACGAAAGATGATAGATGCGACTAGGGATGGCAATGTGGTGGGTCTAGAGTCTAAACCCAGTAGACTCGCCCCTGTTTTGACTCGCCAAGACCTGCCCCATTGGTTCATGAAGGTGGATGGACCCATGACCCGTTCTTAAGAACTCCAGGTCTAGGGTCGGGGCTTGGCCGACCTGCCCCAACTGACCTGCACTACTGAGGTCTCATAAAATAGCTTTATTACTATAACATTGATTTGTTAATCCTTTTACACATAAGTGGTTATAACATGGATATTCTAATGTTCCATTCAATAAGTGATATGATTTTTATGGTATTAAATTGCATCACTAATAATCATATAATAACATATGCATGTTTTTGTTTGAACCGTTATCATACTCATTTTTATTACCCTATGTATCATTGTAAAAACATTAATATCTATATTTATTGTATCATTTGATGACAATACCTCTTACTAATAAAATAAACAAATAAATGTACATATATACATAATTTTGAATGAATACATAAAGCCTTACTAGGTCTTGAGGCGGGGTGGGTCTACCCTGACCCGTATGGATTCTGGGTACAAGGCAAAAATCTAGACCCATATCGGATCTATGGGGCGGGTCTAGAGCACAAAAAACCGACCCCATTGCCATCCTTAGATGCGACAACTCATTAATAATGCATTGGAAAATAATTAATGCTGGTAATGTTTTTACCCATGTTATCATGACTGCATCCAACCACGGTCCAACCTCGAAAAACCCTGAATCATGGACCACCACATTTCGGAACTCAATTAGACCTCAACTGTGCACGAACCGAAAGTCGGATCTTCAAAATCAGCGGTTCAACTGTCAATTTTACCAGTTGAACCACGGTTTTCTTATTTCTTCTTACTTTTTCACCGTATATCATTTCTCATTCTCTCTATTGTTTTGAAGAAAAAATTAAATCTACATTTAAAAAATAATCATCGTTTCGAAATCTAAACAGCAAACTCGACCACTTCATTCTTTGATGCTGCAAGCACTTCCAAGATCACTATAAGCTTCATCAAGTTCAACACTACTAAGCCTTTGTCGTTGTGCACTATGATCGTGTGCACAACAATAGTTGTGTTGGTGCAATTGTGCAACTGAAGCTGTGTACAATTGCAGTAGTTATGCACGACAGTAGTACATTATTTCGCTATGCAACTTCTATTGGAGACATTGAAAACACTCTATGACTCGTCTACTTAGCATTTTCTTTCAATTTTTTTATGTATAACTTGTGACTAAATGTGTAAATTTTCAAAAAATAAAAAATGCTTGGTTCCAAGTCAAAGCCTTAAATCATGAGTCGTCACGGTTCGACTTACGAATCAGTTATGATAACTATGGTTCTAACTCACTATACGCATTAATTAGGGGCTTTATTATATGCACACACCACATATAACACCCTCACCCACTTTCCCCCTACCCACTTAATTAATCTTCCCACCACCCATACACCCACCAGTTGATTTTCTTTTGCGCAGCTTCCCTCTTCCAAAAAAAAACCTACCGTCTTCTCTAATCCGCACTTGCTAACATTTCCAGTATCCTAGAAGGTTTGCAATCATCGTTCCTTTATCCCCAAACAGTTCGTTAACCCTAAATCAATCACCATCTTCACTCTTCACTCTGCTATCGGAGTGTTTGTAGTTAGCAAGGTGCCATGGTGAAATCGAAGGGGAAGCAAGTTGCTGGCAAGGGAAAAGCTCAATCCAGGAGTAATGTTTTTATTTTAGCAATTATTTTTATTAATTTATGGTAGTTGGTAAATTCAATAATTGGTATCATCAAATTTTGGTTTAAAATGGAGTGATTAATAGTTTATCTTTATCTTCAAAAAAATTTGATTGAAAATTTAGAACTATGTTGAAATGCAGTGCGGTCGGTAGGCATTAAGTTGTTTGAATGATGGTGATATGATTTTACTGAACCAGATTACTGATAATGAAAACAAACAGCCACCATATGCGTCAGTCGATTGTTTGGTATTAGCCAACGAGGAGAATTTTTGGTTTTGTTAAATCATATTCACAGTGATAATGAAAATAGAAAGAACCCTGTGAACCCTGTGATAAAAAGCAACATTTGTTTGCAATGTGTTTACAACTGCTTTTTACATTTAGAAATTGTTAGTCTTACAAAGACATATATGTTATATCAGTATAGTATTTAAGAAGTGATTTTTTTACTTATTAAGGAATTATCATGTTTTTCTTCACTGTTTTTTTACTTCTTCAAATAAATGGTTAACTGCATTTAATCATTATATTTCTAAGTTATGTTGAGGTAAAAAAGGCAGTTGTCTGAATATTTTTTAAAACACCCTTTTTATAGACATTTATTACTAGCTAGGACTGCATATCAGAACTATGAAATATGGTAGATACATGCTAATATAAAATTTCAAAGCAATGACTCTAGATAATCCATCCATATTTTTATAATCAAAAGAGTTTGAAGTACTGAAAATATATGTAATGGAAATTTACTTACACACTGAAATCATTTTTTAAACTAGAGATTTTAATGGTTTAAATATATCTTCAATCCGTGGGCAGTTTTTGTGTACATCATCAAGTGAAAGCTTAGTAGCATTCTCCATAATACATTAATATCACAAAACGAGTTGTGTCATCAAATTATATACTATGGAAATTGAAGCATTTTTAGGATTTCAAAAATGTCCATCTAATATGCAGCATGTTCATAGGGACAAAATTATAAACACACTAACAAATTTCAAACACAACATTTTAGAAGGCCATAAATAGGAGTGATCAACTACACATTTTAGACTGTGTTATTCTAATAATTTAAATTTATCCAAGAATACTCTATCATTCGTTTATGCATTCTATGTACATTTTTATTTTTTGTCATTCAGATTTTTATTGAAATTTTTAAGCCTTGTGTATGCTGGCTACGTCCTGTGCAGACTTTTGTATTTGAGCTTTACAAACTTTAACACTATACATTTCATTACTCAAATGCATTGAAAAGTTTTGGTATGATTGAGACGATAAATGGTGAAAACAAAACAAAAAAGAGGAAAAGTAAAGAAATGATAAGAGCTTGTTGTACAGCTACTTCAAGTACCGAGGAGGAGATGTATGAGCCTGGAGAAGAATCACATGATACACGAGATGATGAGGACTTTGAAGTTGTTTAACTTTCGTCTAAGCGGTCAAATAGTTCAAAGTCGAGTACAAATTTGGATAATGCTGAAGGAGCTCAAAATATAGGTGGAGGTGGCCCAGAAGACAAAACATTGCTTGTTAGCTTTGACTTCCATATAGCAAGAAGTATATGGGATATGAAACAGGTATAAATTTTTTAAATATAACTGACTTTATTAGACTGAACTACTTTGTTAAGACATGGATATGGACATATAGTTTCTAATGGCTTAAAACTTTTACCCGGTTCATCATATAGGAGTGTGGGCCATTTAGATGTATATCTCGTTCATGGAAACTACAAGGGTGGAAATTAGTGGACGAACCACCACAGATTCTTGAACGAATTAAAGCTTCTAGGTTGATGAATATTATTGATCGCTCATATGGTGGATGGGTATGACTTCAATATCAGCCTTTTTGGAGAGATGGCAACCGGAGACGAATACATTTCACATGCCATTCGAGGAGATGATCATTACACTCGATGATGTTACCCAAATACTACAAATCCCCATGATAGGTGTTATGTTGTTGTACAAAGGAGGTGGTTAGGATATTGAAATTGATGTTCTTATATAACTATTGGATGAACAACTCGACATTGATGAAGAAGTTGCAAAGGAAGAGGCAATGGGTACGTACGCTATTAGGTTGGATTGGTTGAAATAGCAAAGCTGTTGGTAAAGCTGCTGAAGATAGTGATGTGGACGTATTCGATAAGGTTGCTCATGGGTATTTGTTATACACTATCGATTGTTGTCTGTTTCCAGGCAAATCAGGAACGAAGATGTCAGCTAACTATTTGAATGAATTGAAGGGATTTATGGATGATGTGAAGGAGAAGGCTTAGGGAGTGGCGATATTAGCATATTTATACAGACAGCTCAGACTTGCGTCACGTGCAGATGTGAAGCAACTAAATGGATGTTTGTCTTTGTTAATGGTATAGACTTCACTATCTTCTTTAATCTCAAATTCTGGCTAAAGTAGTTAGTTTAAATGCATTTTCAAAATTAATTTATAGTAAATGTTAGATTTCATATGTTAGATGAAATCCTTGTGCATAACCTTTTACTTGAAATGATGTGAATATATGCTTGGATATATGACCACTTTTCAATGATTCAAGATGCTACTCCTAGTCCTTCGTATGAAAATTCCCAACCAAGAATTTGCAAGTGGAAAAATACCCAGTTTGATGGTGATCGGGCATATGCATTGATGAGGCTGAGAGAGCAACTAGATTTGTTGACATAGCGTGATGTGAGTATAGTTTTTTTTACTTTATACTAGTCATTACAATCGTAGGAGGATTAATTCTTCATTTAAACTATGCTATGTAGGTAGTGTGGAACCCGTACTTAGGAATTCATGATAGGTACTGCTTGGAAGAGTATTCCTTTTACACTGGAATTTTGCGGTGCTATTATGTTCCAGAGCTTTACTACCCTAACCATGTTTGGTTTTAAAAAACAATCCCAAAACCTCTAATGGAACCTTTAGCTTGTCGTAGAGGAGTAAAATACAATTAACACAAAGTTCGTTATGACATTGGGTATTGGTTGGGTCAAAGTTGGCAAGACCACGTTCTGGCTACAAATTCAAGGACAACTACAACCGTAAATCCTTGGGATTGTGAGGACAATTACATGACATGGTTCAAAAAAGCATCCCATCCTATTATACAAAATCCTTATGCATGTGTGATTTCAAACAGCAATAACCTTCCAGAATTGAAAGCAAATAGACTTGTAAGTATTATGGTAGTATCGTGTTTACTGCTTTTACGATTTCCTACTGCTGATGTTGTTCTATTTTTTTGTTAAGGTTGAAGCATAAAAAAAAGCTCTACTTCTACTAAATGCCAACCTTATAGGAGGTTCTTCAGCGGTGGAAGAAAGTCGAGATAGGAAGCAAAAAAGAAATCGAAAAATGCTTTACTGGATGTAAATGAAACACCCCCCACACCACAACTTTAGAAGGTTGCTACTAAGTCAAAAAAGAAGCAATGAATGGGAATTAAATGTGAATGGCTTATTTTGGAATTTGTACTTTGGTTATGTACTGCAATGTGATGTGTATTTTGCTATGTATGGTTGAATTTTGGGTGCGAAAACTAAACTATGACTATGTGCTATGTAAGTTCTATTTATGTATGGATATTTGCTTAGTTTGATCAGTTTATTTTTAATATTTTACCTTGGGATAAATTATCGTCTATTGAATTATTGCATTATATCCTGCTATATACATGTTACTACCTAGCATTTCAAACTATGCACTTTCATTTCAGAAATTTTATAAAAAAATATTATGGTCAGTCAGTAGGTTTACTTATGTTTGCCAACCAAGCCATCATTCGGTTTTGTAATACTATTCAGACAATTTCAAACGAAACAGAGAGCAAAGTCATTCACTCGGTTTTGGTTATTGTAGCCTTCTGTTCATATACTTCAATTTTACGTACCTGTTTAATAACAAGAAAACCAAACAGAAAGTTGTTATCTTAGGACGACTATTCAAAACTGTATTTTCAAGGTACCTGTCAAATATAATTAACTGAATGCCCTGCCTTTGACATTAACCTGTGTTGATCATTCAAATGTTTTTGCAATTTTCCCCGATATATCGTATATTTGGTTTTCTTTTTTCATTTGGTAATAAAACAATCAAACAGGCAAATGTTTTGTTTGGACGACTTTTCAAAACCGTTTGAGCATACACTATGATGTTTATACCAAACCGTGCACTGCCTTTGTTATTAACAACTATTATCGGTTAAATCAGATTTTGAGTTTGCTAATAATTTCCTTAAATTCACTTTTAAATAACAATTTGATTATTGCATCTGGAGCCAAATGTTGGATTTCTGCATGCGAAATGGAAAACATTACAACAAACACATAAATAAAACAACATAAAGACATAAATAACATTAGAAATTAAATATCAAACACCTGATTATTGAAACCTAGCAAACATGTGATTATTGATACTATCATAAATAAGTTGTTATTGCCTCCGTGTTCAATCCTTATTCAACATTACAAATTAGATAGCAACAAAAGTATTATCAAAACTAAGATATAGAACTATCGAAATCGACAGGTGCATCCAGTGTAGATACATCAATAGGCTTCAATCGCTTGAACTGATCTTGCTTTTCTTTATAATGATCTTCCCATTGTTTAGCTTATTCTGTTGCAAATCTACTCAATTGTTTATGACTGGTGCTATCGGTGAATTTTCCTTCAGTACTAACATCATGTAGTGATAGTTGTTCATGTTTATAAAACTGATAAATTTATCGGGGTTATCACCTCAAGGACCTCGTTGATGTGGATAAAAAGTTAAACATCGAATATTGGATATGAAGACAACTACCCTGTTAAAAGCATTTGCTATTATGTACCTCATTTCAAGCATTTCCATCTAGTAATCTTTAACAATATTTTGTTCAAACGAACCAAGTACCTCTCTCATTTTCACACACCGTGCGAAACTGAAGTGTTTGCAATACATATCCCAATGTGATAACAAATCCAATAGGATTGATTTCTTCACTTCCACAAAATCACCATTCTGCTCCGCAACGCAATGAAAACCATAATTCCATTTGTCTCAACATCCTCCACTTTAACAACAAGTTGGTGAATAAAGTCTGGAATATGATGAATGAATTTATATTTGTGTATATGATGTCAATCATCTATAATTTATCTACCGCTTTATTTACCAATTTGCTGGACTCAAGATCGGTTTCGACTATTTCATTTTTCCTTTGTCGTTTCAGAGTAAATTTTTTTGCAACACTTGATTGGGACTGTTGTTGTGTACAATGTTTAACTCTTTCAAATTCCAAAGGATCTCGTTTTATAGACCACACCTTGGTCGTACCTGGTTTGGTTTTCCCTTTGCTTGCAAGTGATCGACCTTTACAAAATCCATGTATGGTTCCAGCATTAATGTCGTTAAAAGTACTCCGGTCTTCTTCAACTACAGCAACATAACTCTTTTTTCATCCGTAGTTGCATTCTCTAAATGTTTTCTAAAGTCAATCGAGTATGATTCAACTCTCTAGATTCTTGAATTTGCGAAACATAATCAAGTATTCTCCCATATTCATGAATCACATCAAGTGGAATTGGTACAATGTCACTGTAATTTTCATTTAGCTCATATGCATAAGGTAAATCGAATATCGTGCGAAGCTTGTGATCACAAGCAGAAAAAGTAAAATCTTCCTTTTCCATGCGAATCAATTCATCATAAATCATGTCTAAAGCAAAAATTGATACTCTGTATCTGATATATTTGAAAATTGGATCTCGATGTTGTTTCCAAACTTCACCCAAACTTTTTTCAAAGCTGGCAATAATTTCTTTGTGTTGTAAAAGCAACAAATCGTTCATTTTTTCCAAATATTAACTAATGAACCCTATGATGTACCAAGGTAACTTTTGAGTATAGAATGTGGTGACTCGGCTCTGTTGGAAGTTCTAATACCAAGATGTTTGATTTTATTAGTCCATGCATTAACAAAATGCTCTCTATAAGGTATCCAATGATCAAGTATATACCTCAACGCACCAGAATAGTTTTTTTTACGTATTATTAAAAGTTTTCCAACATTCTTCGAATTCGTCTATAGATTCTGTTCTAACAACAAACATCCAATCCGCTACAAATTGCTCTGTTGTTTCAACATATTCAAAAAAATTCCTCAACTTTGTTAGAACATTATTTGACAAGTGTCACTTGCAATCCAAATAAGTTGCTTTTGGAAATATTTTGGTCATTCCATTAATTAATGCCCATTCTCTATCTGTCACGGCTACATTAGGCAATTTGTCTGAAGTATACAAATACTTCAAATTTGTAAGAGCCCAATGATAATTATTTATCTCTCATGTGGTAGGAAACATTGTGCAATTACAAATATTTTATTTGTAGATGTGATCAATATCATCTGCAGTAACCACAATCCAAACTTATCTTATACGTGCAATCGAGAATTAAGACCGAATGAAAGCACTTGCACTGTATAGTAGATTTTGGTAGATCCCACATAATGTCTAACACGGAATCATCATCTTCATTCCTTCTCACCCAATGAACATAATGAGACTCAACAACCAAATCGAGTAAATGTTGCATCGCAGACCTTCCTTGCATCTCAACAACTCCCATCTTTGTTTCAAGTTATACACTGTTCTTATTGTCGAATTGTTTTCGGAAAAATTCTTCTTAACATTAAGCAAAACATCTTTAGTTTCACGTCAGATACAGATAAATCAAAACATTTTTTTCCTCCACGGTAGTAATCTTCCAGCAAATGGATGACCATTTGGAGATTTTGGTAACTCATGATTATGAATACCATTAACCACTTCAATACCCCATAAGTCATCTCCCTTGTCTATATCTTCTTTGTATATACCTTTCAATAAAAATGGACATTTATATTTTTTACTTGAGGTTTGTTCACGTGTTTTAATATTTATTTTATTGCATTTTTCCACTCTTTAAATCCCAATATTTTCCACCTCTTTCACACCCAAGCTAAACACATGGTTTCTTTGTCAACTGCTTATCAGATCGAGTAGTCAAAATTATTGTTCTCAACTTCTTTCCAGTAGACTAACACCAGTAAATCATAGCTTCACGTGAAGGAAAAACCAACATACAAAATGACATTACAATTATTTTACTTCCATTACTATTTTTTCAGTTTTTGTACATATATTATATACAATTACTTACTTCTTTGGTAGTAAAATATTCGGTTAAGTCAACTTTTATTTCATCCTCGTGATTTGATTCCCTACTAATTCTATCAGGGGGGTTAAACTCATTGTCTTCTATAACCACATCTTCTATTTTAATATCATCAAAATCGTCTACATATCCTTTCCAATCACCAACTAATTCACTATTCCAACATATTGAACTAGTGCAACCAAAGTTCTCTATAATATGCGTGTTAATTAAACAGAAAGAGATACTACACTTTACTGATCATTCAACATCAAAGTTCAAAACTAACCAAATTAATCATCAACAAATTTCAAAAAGAATGTTATCATAGACAAAAAACATTAAACAGTTTATCAAAATACATCGTTACCAGCAAAAATCGGTTGTGGTTAACCGGGCATAGCCGAATTCAAGTTTTTGAATTCAAATACCAAAACAACTAATATGATTTTGTTTAACCAAGAAGTAATACAATCTGCATATTAAATAACACTAGAGAGATATTACCATTCACTGAACAATGAAAAAAAGTTCAAAAATTAACTATATTCATCAACTGCAAATTTTAAAAAACGGTTATGGTGAAATAAAACCTCACGGTTTCAAAACCTAGGTCAATGCGAACCATAATTAATTACTAGAAACCGAACAGAGCTGAAATTTTGATTCAAGCAAAATATCATCTAATATTATTATTTTTAAAAAATAATAAATTTTTATCAGGTAAATTTCTTTGAAAAACGATTAGAACAGGGTACAATAAAATCAACCTTCAATTTTAATTTAATGAGCTTTTTATATACAATAATAACTTGCATATTGTAGTTGGCGACTGAGAAAACAATCAGAATAGAGTTATGTTTTATATATTTGCTTCATCCGGTTATGCGAAATCGAATGCAGTCAATTTTGCATAACCAGCCATTGTGGGATTTTTGATTTAATTTTTCTTCCGGTTCAAGTAGAGATAGCATTGATGTGTGTGATAGCATCACGCTTAATTATACACACGGGCAAATTAACAACTGACGATAGGAGCAAATATAAAACAAATGAAAGCACAAACAAATCAAGTAGCATAACGGCACACTATTATGATTCATGAACAGCTCACCATGCACACGCACACGAAACAAAATAAGGTACATGAAGGCATGCAACATGCACGTGAACGGAAAGTGAAAATAACACGAAGACCATCGAATACTAATATATGTTTAGGGCTGTCAATGGATACCCAAAAAATCCGAAATCCGTCCGCATCCGTATCCGAAAAGCGGATAATATCCAATATCCGGAAAAACAAATGCGGATGCGGATATGAAGACATCCACAGTCAAAAATTATCCATTCGGTCTTTGTCAAGATTATAGTATAAATTATGTGTATTTTAGTATAATGAAAGATATATATTTAGTGTTTTATTAAGTTAGTAATTTATATTATATGCACTTAATGCTTATTAACTACTCAAAACTATTTATTATCACCATATTTGTTTATATTTAAAAAATTTATAATCAATTGGATTGAAAAAAATGTATGTTAAACTTAAAAGTTACATTTATATTTCTTGATTTATCGGTCGTTAGCGGATAGGATAATTATCCGATATCCGTACGTATCCGCGGATGCGGATATCTGATATTCGAAAATCATTTCGGATGCGGATGTGGCACTATCCGCATCCGAAGTATCCATTGACAGGTGTAACGACCCAGAATTTCGGTCATTTGAAATTCATATATTTAATTGATTTTAAATATTCACAAGTTAATTTTATAAGCTGAATAACTTATATTTCGAATATCTGGATTTAATTGGATAATTAAATTGTTAATTTAATAGTTGAAATTTTGTAAATAATTTAATATTGAAATTAATGTGAATGAAAATGATTTATAAAGTTGAAATAAATTCTATTTGATTTAGAATGATGTTACAGAACTTTTAAAATCGAACTAAAAGTTAAATTCTGAAAATTTAATATTTTAATATTTAATTGACGAGTGAAATAGCCATTTTTCAAATAGTCTCGGATTTCGACGAAACTAGTTTCATTGGATCCATAATGTTATATTATTGTAGGATTTCAAATTTCGTATCAATCGGATTTACGGTTTGTCCGGGGCAAGCTAAAACGCGCAGAAATCGGTTTAAGTGAATTTTAAATTTAAATAGTCGATTCGAAAACCTATCTTCCAAATACGATCGAATTGGCTCCCGATATATATTCCTTTGCGTTCGGAATAGGGGTAAAACCTTATAAACGCTAGGCGGCACGTTTCGTTTCGAGTTCGGAAAATTTTCGGATGAATAGTGCGCGTTAATTTTCTATAAAAGGACCTAAATCTTTCTATTTTTCACAAACCCTAACAGCTCTAGGGTTAGCCGCCACCATCAAAGCAATGGCTGAAAATGCTCGAACTTTCCCCCTTAATTTCTTCCAATCCACCAATCAATTCGGAAAACCTTCAACACGAGATTTGTAGATCTAAGTACGAGATCATGTAAAGTCGATCGACGTAGCGGAAATTCATGTTCAAAGTTGCACGTACACGCACGCATCTCAAGGAAAATATGCAGCCGATCTTGGCTGGATTTTCGATGATGGAAGGGGGGAGCGAGGCGCACGTCATGGAGGTCGTAGATCGTCTTCAACTTCAACGAAGTGGGCTCGAAAATTCGTAGAAGTTTGGCGGCCTATGGGTTTTGTTCACGTTCAAACTTGATGGGGGAAGAAGATCACGCACGGCTAGATCTAGTGCAAGGGAAATCAACGGCTGAGATGAGTTAGGGTTTAAAATTAAAATAAAAATTGTAAATTATATATAATATAAATTCGTTCAAACTTCTAAATGCTATAACTTTTTGATACGAGGTCCATTTCGCACGAAGCGAATTGCATTGGAATTGTATTGATGAGCGCTACATTTTAGAGCTGGTTTGGAGTTGATTGGAGCTAATGATAATTTTGGGTAATATTAAACGCGTATTTAATTTTATTCGGAATAAAACACTGCAACTGTTATTGGACGCAATGTGAGTACAACTCACCCTTTCTGACTCACTGATATTTTTATACAAATGAGAATAAATATTATTTATGATGATTGATGATTGTTTGGATGATATATGATATATTGATGGTATTTGGATATATTCCTGCCTAGTGGAGCAGATGACCCTATACGTTCCCGTGTATGAGCGGATGACCCTTTGTACGCGCGTCTGCCTCGAAGCGAACATTGTACATATATGTCTAATATGTATATTTGTTGCAGGTGACAAGTTGGAGGGATCCAACTGGATTCCTCACCACTGTTGATTTATTTACATATATTGATATATATTCTGTTAGCATATGATATATGATATTTTGGTTGGTGTGATTGATGTATTTAGTGTTGTTGCAGCATTGGGCCTATTTTGGAGTTTTAAAATGTTGAAGTGATGATTTTGAATTAAAAAAGGATTTTAAAGTGATTTTGAAAATAGATGTTTTATTGATTTTTGAATTAAAAAGGAATTGAATTTATTTTGAATAAATAAAAGTTAGAATTTTTATGTTATAAAAATTATGATCTTTGCGAAATATAATTGAAATGTGATTTTTGAAGTATGAATTGATTAATTTGTAAATTAAGTTAAATTGAGATTTTTGA
Source organism: Allium fistulosum (assembly GCA_030737815.1). NCBI lineage: Eukaryota > Viridiplantae > Streptophyta > Magnoliopsida > Asparagales > Amaryllidaceae > Allium > Allium fistulosum. Next base: position 1,139,994,249 of record CM060904.1, read on the forward strand.
ATTATATTAAATGGTTTATATATAAGATTTATAAAATTGATATTTAATAAATCAAAATTGATGAAATTATAAAGGAATTTTGTAAATGTTAAAATGAAGTTATAAGTGAATTTTATAAGTAATAAGATTTGTGAATTTATGAAGTTCTAAAATGAATGGATTTTATAAATAAGAGATTTATAAGTAATTAACTTATAATTTGGGTTTTTGGTATATAAATGAGATTTATATGGAATTGGTAAATAAAGGAATTTTATATATGGAAGTTTTATAATATATATATATATGGAATTTATAAACATTGTTTTATAAATTCGAAATCAATCGAATTTGATAAGTTAAATATAGAAGTTTATTAAAGGAATAATAAATCCACGATTTTGGACAGTGGATAATCCTTTAATAATATGTAGAAATATTGGATTTGGTAAACGAAGTATATTCACGATTTTGGACAGTGAATAAATCTTTGAATTAAATAAATGTTTTGGGAAGTAATATTTGTAAATGAAGTAAAATGGTTTAAAGATGTTTTAAAATGTGTTAAGTATCGAATACATAGATTTCAACATTTATTGTTGAAATAGACGTTTTCGAGAAATAAGGAAATATTTTGTATAGTATTTTGGATTTATATATCTATCTTATTTTCAAATCCCTATACTATTGCTTTTGGGTTGTCGTAACAATGTTTTACACAACATTCGTTTTGACCCAAATAAATGTGTTTAAAGAGAATGTTTTCCTTAAAGAATAAAATATATACTTAATCCTGATTTAAGTATATGTAATATTTTCTAAGTGTTGAAAATAAAGAGAATTGTGAATTACTTATGTTTAAATAAGTATATGGAAATGTTTTCCAATATAGAAAGTTGAAATGGTTTGAGAATATATCTTTTTAAAGATAATTTGAAGTGAATATTTGGCAAGTGATTTAATTAATAAAAGATTAATTAAAGGGCCTAGTGATTGTATATGGTGCTGAAAATTTGTTTGTTTTGATAGTTAAATAACTGACTATCAAATTTGGCCCTATTTTAGTTCCTCGACTTGATGTGGGAACTATTTAGTCGTACACTTAGTACGTTGCCTTCTGTGTAGGCTTGATTATCATTTGTGTTGAGGATGTTGATTCGTATAGTGCGAAGTGTTACTCCAATCTATCGAGCTTCCTTCTTGGCCCGAAGGATAGCAAGTTGAAAGTTGGAGACGTGATAAGTCTACGAGACTTAGTTTCTGTGTGAGGTTGAGAAATGCTTTTGCGTTGTTGGTGCGAAGAGACCGGGATCAGATTTATCTGAAAACCACTTCGGACCAACGTATATGCGACGATTGTGTACGTTGCTTATGATGATATTGATATTCCGGAGTTTCATAGTGGGGGACTGCTTGTTGATCGATTGGGGTTAAAATCCCAATATACATCTAGTATCAGTGGTTTATTCATTATGAAATATCCAATGCAAGGACTATTCGCTACTAATCCTAGGGATTTTCCCGACAGGATGTGGAAGGAAAGTGCCTTTGGTTTGTCCTGTTCTTGGACAACTTGTATGGATGTTTGTCTGACATTGCATTTCTACAGATTACGTACATTGGTTTTTACAAACGTACATCTGTTTGGTGGCGGAGAAGGCAACTTCTCTTAGCTTAACACCCTTCCTTGAGACGTACGAGCTCAAGGGTTGTATTTTTGTGGAAGGCAATTAGTAGTTAACGGAAATGGCCGTGTGGCATTCAAAGTGATGTGATATGTGATTGTGAAAGGTAATCGTTACCTCTCTGGCCTCATCAACCAGAAATGACCAAAACAGGGTTAGAAGCAGCAGGGCTAAGTGGGTCGCTCCCAAGTAGGGTATGATCATCCTCTTCTAGATATATCTTTACACGCTAGTGTATCTGATTATTGTGGTTGGTATGCTTCGAGGGCCCTCGGTAAAGGTCGCTAACGACCGGAGGATGACATATTCGGTACCATCTAGTTATAGAGGTGGGCCGGTCTTTTGTTGGTAGAGGGCAGATGTTCTGTGCCTCAGGACATCCATCTAAAGGTGTACCCATTCGGAAGGTAGTCCCTTCACCTGGTTATTTGAATGGAAATCCAAACTCCACTACGTACCTTCCATTTTGATTGTATTACCCAATTGGGCTATATGCTGGAATTTAATCAATGTAACAATTTCGGCTATGATTAATATTATTTGTATATAGTAGACACTACTATAATATCGGAGGATTTGATATGATATGTTTTAGTTATCGTAAGGTAAAAACATGTCCGTTTTTATGTGTGGACTTGTCTTACGAGATACTTTTGTTTTGAAAATATAGGAAAAGTTTTGGTAATCTAATAAATTCAGTTGAGTGTGTTTCTAACGCTGGTTTACCAGACTGATCCGGGCGTTCTTCCCTTTCAATGCTCGGGTCAGACCGAGTATATTTACAGGTTCAGATCGGTGTTATTGGAGCTTCAGCAGGAGAGCTGGAGATCTTCATTTCGTATACACGTATCTGTTTTGCTTGATTATCCGCTGTGCTTAGTTGTTGTATATTGTCGGCAATTGTGAGGACGGGTTATTATAACTGTCCAGGCTGATAACTATTGATTGATTGTTGTACTCTGATTGATGTATATATATACAGTTTCTGTTTTGCAAAGGTCATTGATATGATATTATATGTTTTTCGCTGCGATGTGAGATTCTGTATTGTTCTGTTTTGTTCTATCTTCTCTCTTTCTTCTCTTCTCTTCTTCTCTCTTCTTTTCTTTCTCCTGACTTTCCGTCAGTCTGTGCTTCTTGGGTCGGACATGTGTGGTTTATTGTCGATTCAAAGGGTACGGATTTGCGGGTCGTCACAGCAGGCCTATATATGTTGCATGCGGAGACTACATGCGATGACATATACTATTGATCATATGTAATTCACTATGCAAAGCCATTGTATATGACTAGCAAGCTGCTTGTAAATATAAAGCACATGAAATAAAACAAAGGCAAGCAAAATACTTTTATTCAAGAATGCATATGGACCTGATAACGTGGGCAAGTGATAATACAAGAAAGCACACGTGACATATATATGTGTGTGTGTGTGGGGAGGGGGGTTCAAGCTAAAAGTAGTTTATTGCTAATGGCATCCAGTTTCACTTTTTTTTAATACCATAGAAAATAATAATAAACGTAATAAATTTGTGTGTTTTCTAATACCAAAATCATTTCACATGCCAATCAACCATCGCATAAAGTCGTTTTGTACGGCAAACAACCGTCGACCAACGTCGTTTTTCATAGTCATCAACATCGAACTACTGTTGTTCTGTGGTTGATCGTCATGGAAAATGAAGTTGGTCGATGGTTGTTCGCCGTGAAAAAAGAGTCGAAAATGATGTCTTTGGTGGCCTCTTAAAAAGTCGGATATTAGGAAGAGTGTAGCTTAAATTTTATGGTATATTTTAGCATTGTATTAGAAAGAAGAAAATGAGATGTCCTTAGCAACATATTAAAAAGTAAAGCACAAAAGCACATGAGAACAGTTAATACGCGAAGGATTCTAACTTATTAATGCATGTGAAAGCTCTAATAAAATACGTGTGGCTCTAATAAACTACTTGTGATGACTCTATTAAAATTGAACAAATGACTAGATAGGAAATTAAACATGACGGTAGTGCGGTTTAGCTTGGAATTTGCATGTGACCGTTAATAATGTTTTGATTAAACGCGATGGTTATGAGATAGCCAATATACAAGAAGTAAAATGCAACCTGTAATAGTTTGAAATTTGCATGTGAAAGTTTTTAATTAAACCCGACGACTAAGGAATAGCCAATGTATAACAAATAAAATGAAACTTGTAATCGTTTGAAAAACTATATTTTTCTAAGTAAAAAAAATTAGGGCACTTCGGAAGATAATTTTCACATGTTATTGAACTATTTCATAGAGATGAAATAAATCGAAGATTTTATAAGTTAAAATTGTGTTAATTTATTTTTAAAATGAACTAAGCTTAGATAAGCTAGTAAATGATAGAATATCATTTAAGTAAAAGATATAAATATTTTATCTAAGGGATATGTAGTGTACATGGTTAATAAAGAAACTATTTGTAAGAATATAAATGCAAATGGAAGGCTTTTATGCTAATAAGAAGGATAAATCCAACTCCTTATTCGATGATGATTGACGTAAGGCCTTTGTGGCAATCACATGTCTAATAATACATTATAAATAAAGAATGGCCTAAGTGGCAAGCGAAGTCCTATTTGTCTATCAAATAATCAATGTCGATAAGTCCTATTGTCTATTGACAACAATTAAGCGAGTACAGTAGAGTAAGGCTTGCGTAACGATTTATTTTCTATTCACGATAAACAAACGAGAATGAGAGAGAAAAGCTTGAGTAGCATCCAGTGGTCTATTCTCGACAAAATACGAGAATAATGGTGTGAGGCCTACGTGGCAACCTAATTATCTATTGATGATAAAATAAAGATAAAACACCTACAAATAAACCCTAAACATAGGAAATGGAAGTTAAGTTAAGCCTGAGTGGCAACCTGAATTAGGACTATAATGGTTAGTCTTGTATGTATGATGAATGATATATGACATGGTCCATCAATGGATAGAAAGTGTAGGGCACACTTATGTATGAACATGCACGTGGTTGTTTTTGTGATATATATATTATTTGTTGTTATATATGTTGATATATTGATAATTATAAAGTGAGGGAAAGCCTGTTCTGCGTTAGCGACATGGTCTTACTATGGAAGCTTAGGGTAAAGGTTTTACTCATACCGGACTAATTGTCCAACCCATGTTTTTATTATTTTCCATAAACTCACGGGTGCTCATTCGAGTAGGCTGAGTTTATGGTTTAGATAGGTATCTCTTTTGAAGATGAATAAAGATTTTGAAGACGAATTATGGGGCTTGTTATTTGAATAAACGTATTTGAAATTTCCATAGTGTAAAACTAAGATTTACAACTGGTTAAATGTTATTCGGCCGAACTTGCGATCAAGGACTGTTTGCACACAAAAATGGGCAAACACTCTAATCGTTGTTGTAGAGCTGTGAATATTGTTTGTAGTATATAGCTATTGATTGATGAAAATTAGTTGCGGATGTTTAAGGTAGAAAATCAGTAATTTGCAATAAAGAATATGTAAAGGACTTAAATGTAAAAAGACACAGAATTTATAGTGGTTCAGCCTGAATGTGCCTACGTCCACTGTTCCTCTTTTACTATCCCTTTCATTTCTGATTACAAGTACAAGCTTTGAATACGAGTGAACATGCTATTAGAACTAAGATTTTTCCCTCTTGAAGTTGTCTGCCATTGTTGCTAAAAGCTTCGCTCTTCAGCATCCTTTCTTTTTATGATGCCATGTGCTTGGTAATTGTAGAATGAAGATATGAGGAGAGGCAACTGAGTATATAGTATTTGGAATTGGGTTCAACCTTCCTTCCTCCAAAATTTGGTTCAACCTTCCTTACATGATTGTCAAGCTATTCCACTTATGACGACCGCCATACACCTCCAAAAACCTCAGAGCGTTATGAAGAAATCCCCAAAGTATCGTCGTGCCATGATGAAAATCTCCAACTTTTGTTTTCTAGATCAGTTATACCCGGGTTGAGCCCCAAGCAAACCTTCACCCAACTCCAAGCAACATTAATCCCAGCCGACTCCAAGTAAACCCTAAAATTTCTCATGCTCGACTCCAACCAACCACCGAACCAAAGATTTGGTTCGGTCACCAGACAAACTCCAAGCAGACTCCACATTTTCAAGGCCCGACACCAAGCAAACACCGAACCAACGATTTGGTTCAGTCACCGGACCAACTCCAAACATACTCCAGATTTTCAAAGCCCGACACCAAGCAAACACTAGACCAAAGTTTTGGTTCGATCACCGGAACAACTCCAAACAGACTCTAGATTTTCAAGGCCCGACACCAAGCAAACACCGGACCAAAGTTTTGGTTCGGTCACCGGACCAACTCCAAGCAGACTCCAGATTTTCAAGGCCCGACACCAGGAAAACACCGAACCAAAGTTTTGGTTCGATCACCCAACCGACATCAAGCAGATTCCATATTTTCAAGGTCCGACTCCAAGCAAGCGTCGAACTAAAGTTTTGGTTCGGTCATCAGACCGACTTCAAGCAGACTCCAGATTTTCAAGGTCCGACTCCAAGCAAGCGCCGAACCAAAGTTTTGCTTTGGTCACCCAACCGACTCCAAGAAGATTCCATATTTTCAAGGCCTGCCTCCAAGCAAGCGCCGAACCAAAATTTTGGTTCAATCATCGGACCAACTCCAAGTAGCCTCGAGATTTTCAAGGACTGACTCCAAGCAAGCGCCGAACCAAAGTTTTGGTTCGGTCACCCAACCGACTCTAAGCAGATTCCATATTTTCAAGGCCTGCCTCCAAGCAAGCGCCGAACCAAAGTTTTGGTTCGGTCACCCAACCGATTCTAAGCAGATTCCATATTTTCAAGGCCTGCCTACAAGCAAGCATCGAACCAAAGTTTTGGTTCGGCCATTGGACTGACTCCAAACAGACTTGAGATTTTCAAGGCCTGACTCCAAGCAAGCGTCGAACCAAAGTTTTGGTTCGATCATTGGACCGAGGATCATGGCTTGTTGTTGGACTATCGACCTTGAATGGCAATAGAGTGTCTCGGTATCGGCCCCACGAGATGGTGGTGGACAAATCTTATGATGATCATATCTCTCAATCCGTAGCTCGGATTGAGATGCGATTTCGACCTATGTCCATATCTTGATCTCGAGAATACCTCCAAACTAGTTTGAGTCTGTTCCAGAACAATGACGATTTTGCCCCTGACTCCTCATATTCACCATGTAGTGGGTGAAAATGCCCACATCATTTGCCCCCAAAGCATATTTTGTGAAAAAAAAGTGTGCTTTGTTTAATCCAAGACCGTCTTCTTAGTCTTGCAATGGTTATATTGATGTCTCATCTTCGCCTCTGATTTTTCGATGAGCCTCCTTTTGCTAGTTTGGTGTTAGACTTTGTTCGTACTGAGGAGGACTTGCTAAATTTTTGAAGCCGTCTTTGATTATCCTTCATTTGGCAGGATGGTATTTCTCCTTAGCCTTCCTATTTCTGGCTTTAAGGCCTTGAGTAGTACGTGGACCCAGTGATATTCCCTTTGTGGTATTTGACTTGGGACCCGTGACGTGGAATTTCTAGTTCCGACCATCGTATAGCCAGCTTAAGTGAGCACGGCCTTACCATTTGATTGCTGAGTTTGTATATTTCTTTATTAATTTTTTCATGCTTTGTCAAGGCCAATTATTGATGGAGTAATGAATTTCCTTCGGAGGTTATTTGTATGTACAATATTATGCATAGCGTTGTTGAATGGATGTTGGCTACGTCTGACCAAGTTGGGCTAATAGGCTTACGTTCCATCTAGTATGGTAAAGTGATGACATTTGGAGTAATTCCTCGCTCCTCTGTTAGCTCTTCCAAGGCTTGCCCTCAGGCACATTTGTATAAGATTATCTTAGCCAATTTCCTCGGTAGTTTGCCTGCTGATGTCTCATATATCTGTTTGGAGTCGACTACTGGCAAGCGTTAATAGGGTAGGCGCTAGGTCTGAGCGAGTGGTCTTGGCTCTTTTGAGTGGAGCTCAAGGAAATTTGTCGGGATTGTGAATTAGGAGTCCAATTGTCTGTCCGGTTTATGTCGATTATCGTAGTCAGATGTCTCTGGCGTGGAGTGTACATTGGTGACATCGGCTTGCTTCCTCTACATTGAATCAACCTTTCAACTCAAATGTCCCGCTGGCTTTGGCGGTACAGGATCGTCCTATTCTATTGACTTTACCTACAAGTTTAGGGTCCTTTCGGGCCTAGTGAGGTCAAGGACTTTCATCCTTGCCTTATAATTAGTTACAAACTATTAATGCATTTTTATTTGAAATTTACCATAGATATGTTTTAGAGTCATCCCGCGTGTCCTCGGGATTGATTTTTTTGGTAAAGGTATCAAGATATTTGTGTTAAAATAAACTTTGATATGAAATAATTACATTCGTAAGGTTAGAGATCGAATCACTTTAGCTTTGAGAGGTCATCATCATTCGAAGTGATTCCCTATTACTAAGGTTTAGAGAGTAATTTGGGGGGACGTGGCAGTCCACAAATACTTATCGCATCCTCCAAAGCTCCTTCTAGCGGTGTTGTCAAAAGTCGGCCTGGAGCGCTCATTATTTGTTTGGGTTTGCCCCCAGCATAGTGCACTCGGTTGCTTCTCACAACATACTGCCTTGTATCATGAATGGGTTTTGAACTTGCAAATTTAAGGTTATGATTCCAATGTGCTATTACCAAGCTGAGTGGTAGTGTACGTGTATGATCAAGGGGTGAGATCATGCTATGCCCCCAAGTATTTTTTATCGAATTTAGCTTATCTTACAAAAGTTAGTCATACCTTTGCACTAAGTTTTTCTCAAGTTCCATAAATGTGCTCAGCTTTGGGAGAATCCCTACAATTTTTCGAGCGAAGTTGGCTTGAAGGGATATTCTAATTCTTGTGGAAATGTTGGATTGAAGTTCCGCTATCTCTGACGGAGTTGAGTCGATGCTCTGTTTCCTCTGGTGGAGTGGAAGTGAATGAATGTCCTGCTGTGGTTGGCAAAGTGGAATTCATATTTCTACTATCTGTGTATAATGCCACAAGACTAAAAGAAATATTTTGAAGCTTCTAGTTTAAGTACAAAGAACTATATTCTCCGTCAAGAGGGCCCTTCTAAACTTAAGATTCGTGGCACGTAAGATACTTGCCCTGCTTGTGGATTTTAGTGACATATGGTTTGTCAGCCCAACCCTGTGTTCCAAGGGAGTGTAACTTTTGCGACTGCCATACTTAAGATTTAGAGCTGGGATTCACACATAGTAACTACCCGGTCCATTATGGCCTGTATCTTGAGTATTATTCTATTTATTGTAGCCCGGCTAGTGTGGGTGCCGATCGTCAACTACGAACTATCCCTGGCTGCATCCATGCCTTAATCATAGGATTTATTATCTGTTCGCAGTTGCCGGCAAGCCAAACGCCAATGAAAAACTACCTAGGCAATAATCGTGCCTAATCCATGGCTTATAGTCGGTTTATCATTGCTAGCTAGGAGGCCGATCGTCAGCAGTGAACTACCCAGGCCACTTTCGTGCCCTTAGTCATGGTTATCTTGCTTTCACTGCTGCCGGCGAGAACTTGCGATTGATCGCAATAGGAATAATATCAGATGAGCAAAACTTCAAAAAAATTAGTGGTTTTAGGTGATACATGCTTTTTACAAGCTGAGATCAGTAATGGCGGAGATGCTGGAGATTCCTTCCTTTCCCAAACACCTTTCCCGTCAACTGTCGATGGAATGTAAGCTCTGTTGTGGAGATCCTTATGAACAACAAATGGTCCCTCCCAAACTGGATCTACTGCGCCTGGACAAGGAAAGACTTGCTTGAGAATAATGTCTCCCTCTTGTAACTCTTGGGGCTTCATCTTAGATTTGTATTGTTGTGCCACTTAATGTCCATGTGCGGCGGTTTTATGGGCGGCGTTACTACTTCTCTCCTCAACTTGTTTGGCCCAGTATGCTTAAAGCAAATAGAATATGTCTTGTTGTTGTTTTGTAGGAGGCTTGGTAAGCCCCCAATGTCGCGGGTAGTTCGTCAATCCACGCTTCTTTGGATTTATCTAGTTTTTCCTTAATTAGTGTTTGCAAGATTTTGTTGATAGCTTCAACCAGCCCATTGGCCTGGGGAAACTCCTGTTATGAGTCATTCCACGCTAGGCTTCTAATGCATTCATTCTTTGAGTTACTCAAGCTAGGTCTGTGTCTGGATGCCAGACTGGTATGTCATTGCCAGGGAAAGTGGTGGTCGTCAGTAGTGAACTGCCCAAGCTATTGCCCTTAATCATAGCTACCTTATTTTAACTACTGCCAACACATGCTTGTGATCTAGGTTGCTAATCATAAAAGAAGGAATGGTTATAACAGCATAGGTGTTAAGTGAATATAACTGTGTGCGTTAAGTGCATATAACTGCATATGTGTTAAGTGAATGCATTAATCTCTTGCCTCTGTCAAAGGGCAAGAGTAGTTTAGACCAAACCTACGGCTTCAAAAGAAGCGCAAAGTACCAGTTTGTGTAGTATGTCTGGTTTAAGATTTTCTCTTGGATAAGAATTCTCGCTTTTCTACCGCAGGCCAAGTATGTTGGAATTGCTGGAGCTCGATCTTTCAAAGCCTTTATGTATAAACTATTATGTTATCCAAGTTCTCGGCATATGTCGTCTCCATCGCGTCCTCTTCCTTACCCATTGAAGTAACGCCAGACTCAAATGGATGGCTTCTCTCTGATCATTGATCATTCGAGTCCCGGAGTTGTATCTCTTCCATTTTCCTATAGCATTTGTGTAGCAAGCTGTGCTGGCTTCCCTGGGTGGCCATGTATCTGAACTCCTGACAGTGATGTTTTCTCATCTTTATGTGCCTTGTTGACCCAATGGAGAGGTCATGCATAGTTGTAGGGGTTAATTGGATTTTTTGCCTTTACTTCATGTAGCGTATAAGCACCCTCAGGTTGATCAGCACATGCAATGGATTTACGAATCCTTCCTTCACCTTTTTCCAAGGATGGAGATCCAAGGATAGATGATAGAGCCCTGCAATAGCTTAAGATTGATTAGGATGAAAGAAAAGTAGTTATATAATACCTCCTTTGTGCCCCCGTTCATCAGCAAGTGTGGAGATCTTGGCCAGTGTCTAGGGGGCTGGGTTAGCCCCTTATAAAGGTTTGTAGTGGGCACTCAAAAAAATTTGTTTTTCTGGAGGGTGGACTAGTAACTCTTGGTCTTATCTCCTTCTCTTTTCATATTTTTCGAACATATCCCTGGACAAGCAGAGCTATTGACATTATTTGAGTCACGTCCGGTACGTGTTGGATTGGTGATGCCTTCACGCATGATAGGAGTGACAAAGCATGGTGCTCGTCATATCTAGACTTTGAGTATTCAATCATCATGACTTCGGTCTTCAAGTTGTGATATCTTGATCCATCAGTGGGATACCAATTGTAGTACTTTGATTTGATGTTGGATGAAAAAGGGATGTGCTTGGGGTTCATTTGGTTATGTGGAATACCCCCATGTGTTCTCTAGACTGGGACATTCTTTGTATTATAACGTTGAGGTCGAATACTTCTATCTGCCCTAAGCATGTCAAGAGTTTATCCACCAAAGCTTTATGTTAAGCAGTGAAGTGTTTAGTAATTTCAATCACAACCATGTCGAATTTACATCCAATAATTTTTAGCATCGGGAGGTTATTAGACTAGTCTTTATGCTTCTTTTACATCTAGATAGCTGTTGCATTCTTTGCAGCAGAGTTCTCTCACTGTAGGCGACATATCGGGAAGTTGTTCTCCATCCCTTCCTAGAGAGTTTGTACTTTCCGAGAGAGATAATTCAATTTTGGAAAGGATTGGGAGGTTTTGTAGCTTCGAAGGGTTGATGGTCCAACTCTTAAAATAAAGAGAGAATCTTGAGATAGGAGGTATAGCTTCTCAATCCGAGAAATGGTGATTACAAACTTCAAAAAAGGAAAAGAGAAAAACTCTAATTTCAAAGAGACAGTGACTTTAGATAAGGAGAAAGGATTTCGAGTTTAGAGGGATAAAAGGATTTTCTTAGAACCGTAATTTTATATTTTACCGCGGGAATAGATTCCTCTTATACAAAAGAGGAAGATAGTTTTCTTATGTTGAAGAAGCAATGCTTTCGGATGGAAAGAGAATAAGATTTGATTTTAGATTTGAAAAATGACTAAGTGCTTCTTTTGGTCAAAAAGGTGTTTTTTGATCTGAAATGAGAAAAAGAAGATAGAACGATTTCAGATCTAAAAAATAAATACATGTTTCTTTTTGGTTGAGAAACAGTGTTTGCAGATTTGAAAGGAGATATAGTGATTTCAGATCTAAGAAGCGAATACATGTTTCTTTTTGGTTAAGGAGCAACGTTTGTAGATCTGAAATAAGAGAAAAGAAAGATAGAATTTTTTATATCTTCAAGGAATAGTGATTGCAGATCTAAAAAGAGAAACATATTTTGCTAAAGTAACGGTTTCAGATCTAGGAGATATAGAGTATTTTAATCCAAGAAACAATGATCTCAAACTGGGAAAGTAAGAAAAAGAGAATCTCTCATGCCAAGGAAATAGTGACTTTAGATCTGAAAAGAAAAAGGTATAAATTTTATTAAAAAATGCAATTTCAGATCTCAAGACTAGAAACAGGTTTTCTTTTGTGAAAGAATATAATGATCCAAATCTAAACAGAGGGAAAAGGGGGTTTCTTATGCCAAGAAACCATGTTTTTGGATTTCAAACGAGAAAAGAGAGGTGGCTTGATTTTAGATCCAAAGAATGGGTACATGTTTCTTTTTGGTCAAGGGACATGTGTTTGTGGATCCAGAATAGTAAAAGTAATATCTAAGGATTTCAGATCTAAGAGATGACATTTTTTGCTAATAAACAGTGTCTGTGGATAGTAAAAGTAAGATCTAAAAAGTGGACAAGAGAATTTCTCTATGTAGTAAAATGGATGTTCAGATCTAAAGAGAAAAGAAGGATTTTTTGTTTTATGTAAAACAGTTAGGGTAGATCTGAAAAGAAACATAAATTTCAGATCTTAGAAAAGGGGAGAGAGTTTCTTAAGAACAAAAACGATAATCTCAAGTCAGAAGATTAGAAAGAGTAGGTTTCAAAAGAAAAGGAAAAGTTAGAAAGAGATCAATTCCTTTTAAAAAAGGAAAAGTTCATTCTCAGTGAAAGCACCAAAAATGTTTGCACAAAAAAATGGGCAAACACTCTAATCGTTGTTGTAGAGCTGTGAATATTGTTTGTAGTATATAGCTATTGATTGATGAAAATTAGTTGCGGATGTTTAAGGTAGAAAATCAGTAATTTGCAATAAAGAATATGTAAAGGACTTAAATGTAAAAAGACACGGAATTTATTGTGGTTCGGCCTGAATGTACTCGCGTCCATTGTTCCTCTTTTATTATGCCTTTCATTTCTGATTACAAGTATAAGTTTTGAATACGAGTGAACAAGCTATTAGAACTAAGATTTTTCCCTCTCGAAGTTGTTTGTCATTGTTGCTGAAAGCTTCGCTCTTCAGCATCCTTTCTTTTTATGATGCCATGTGCTTGGTATTTATAGAATGAAGATATGAGGAGAGGTATCTGAGTATATAGTATTTGGAATTTGGTTCAACCTTCCATCCTCCAAGATTTGGTTCAACCTTTTTTACATGATTGTCAAGCTATTCCACTTGTGATGACCGCCATACACCTCCAAGAACTCCAGAACGCGTCATGAAGAAATCTCCGACGTATCGTCGTGCTATGACAAAAATCTCCAACTTTTGTTTTCTAGATCAGTTATACCCGGGTTGAGCCCAAAGCAAACCTTCACTCGACTCCAAGCAGTATTACTCCCAGCCGACTCGAAGTAAACCCTTAAATTTCTCATGCCCGACACCAAGCAACCACCGAACCAAAGATTTGGTTCGGTCAACAGACAGACTCCAAGCAGACTTCACATTTTCAAGGTCCGACACCAAGCAAACACCGGACCAAAGGTTTGGTTCGGTCACCGAACCAACTCCAAACAGACTCCAGATTTTCAAGGCCCGACACCAAGCAAACACCGGAACAAAATTTTGGTTCGGTCACCGGACCAACTCTAAGCAGACTCCAGATTTTCAAGGCCCGACACCAAGCAAACACCGAACCAATGTTTTGGTTCGGTCACTCAACCGACTACAAGCAGACTCCAGATTTTCAAGGTCTGACGCCAAGCAAGCGCCGAACCAAAGTTTTGGTTCGCTTACCCAACCGACTCAAAGCAGATTCTATATTTTCAAGGCATGCCTCCAAGCAAGCGCCAAACCAAAGTTTTGGTTCGGTCAAAGGACCGACTCCAAGCAGATTCAAGATTTTCAAGGTCCGACTCCAAGCAAGCGCCGAACCAAAGTTTTGGTTCGGTCACCCAAACGACTCTAAGTAGATTCCATAATTTCAAGGCATGCCTCCAAGCAAGCACCGAACCGACTCCAAGCAGACTCAAGATTTTCAAGGCCCGACTTCAAGTAAGCGCCGAACCAAAGTTTTGATTCGGTCATTGGACCAAGGATCCTGGCTTGTTGTTGGACTGTCGACCTTGAATGGCGGTAGAGCATCTCGGTATCGGCCCCACGAGATGGTGGTGGACAAATCTTAAGATGATCATATCTCTCAATCCGTAGCTCGGATTGATACAAGATTTCGACCTATGTCCATATCTTGATCTCGAGAATACCTCCAAACTAGTTTGAGTCTATTCCAAAACAATGACGATTTTGCCCCTGACTCTTCATATTCACTATGTCGTGGGATAAAATGCCCATAACAAGGACATTTTGCTCCCAAAACAACGGGGAGGTCACAACAGGTCAGAGCATAAACATCAGCATCTAAAATGAAAGTCAGAGATAAAGACCAGATGTATATAGTGACAAGTCCGCCACGACCTAGGATCATGGCAGACTTGGAGGGCATGTGTTACACCCGTTCTTACCAGAAGTCACAGCATAAAGAAATAGATATAGACACAGGAAGTCAAAGCAAAATGCATCAACCATTTCTAGAAGAAGAGACTAGACTGGAGTACAAAGTTTAGGAGTAGGTTTGCACAAGCATACAGCAGGGGCAACCATGATAGAGTTATACAGAGCCTAAAGCACTCCACTAGGGGCTGTATACAGGGTCACTCGAAATATGCTTCGACACAGGCTCAATCCTACAGACAAACAACAAAGCTTTCAGCACAGAATGAGAAGAGCTACCCTGTTCTGACCCGACATGGTGAAAAATCATGCAAAGAAAGAAAAGACATCGGTAGGGCAATATAATCTGGACGCCAGGCGATGTCCGGATCCACCTCTCTCTATAGAGTTCACCCCACAGTAGCATATACTTCCCATCGCAAAGAGCAAAGAATATCATGCTCAAAACCTGAGAATAAAACCAATTCAAATCTGAATACTCCCTCCATGATTTTAGAGGATTCCCGCCTCAATTTAGAATTCCTGCCGAAAACGCATCAACGATCCAGTCACATAAATCAAGTAAGATAGATAAAAGACAAATGGAAAAATTCAAAGATTGAAGTGCAATAACCAAAAATAAGATCAAGCGATTCGAGTGAAATATACCACTATAAATAGAAAAAACACTGTAGATGAAATGGGCTTCTGTTCTGACATTTTTCCCTTTGTAGAAACTTTTAAGGTTCTTTTGTACTGGTCACTATGGAATTATGTACCAAATCAAATAAAAGAGGAGAAAGGAGAACTTTCCCCGTGGACGTAGGATTCCTTAAAATCCGAACCACGTAAATCCTAAATCATTTTACTATTTACGTTATTAACTCAATATTCATGTTTCATTTTATTTGAATAACATGGTGGCTTAGATTTGACACTTGAACAAGCAGTTAGAGTATAACTACAGGATTGTGTAAGCATTCAGCGTCATAATCCCTACTAAACGAAAAAATTAGAATCACTTAATTTTGCTAATTCCAAATTAGCGAGGTAGTTAACAAACAAACGACTTAGCACTAGTTCGAGGAGTTGAAAGACAAAAAATTCCCTATACATATTTTGGCGCTAGAAGGGGAATCCGAACCTTCGGATCCTTGTCTTTTCGATGACATCCAATAAGACAGTACATCTCGAACTATGATTCCTGCAGATTCTCCTATTCGCCTGATCTAGGAACCTCTGCATGTGGCAGCAAAGGCTATCTCTAAACCACTCAAAATCTCCAAAACCCAGGATGAGGTGGGAGCTTTAATTGAAGCCCCTACAGATTCCGTCATGGCAGCATTCCAATCCTTTTCAGAACAAATGAACCGACGCATGGAAGGATCAGAAAAGACCATAGCCTAACATGCTAGTCACAAGCCACATTCACCTCATCACATCGCAGCTCACCACCATCATTCTACAGTTGTGCGAAATGTTTAGCAGGGAAATGAAAACAAAAATTCCGTTAACGGGAACAGTGATGCTGGATTGAAAGTTGACACCAAACAAAAAGGAAAAATCCAACCTAATCCTAGGATTAAAACCAAGCCCGCCAACATAAACCCTTGGCTATTGGAAAGGCAGACCCGATCCGCTGAAAGCGATTACCATATCAGATAGTAATTCATCCCAACTCAACTTGAAGGAATATGAGATCCAACAACTCAAATCCCAGGTAGAGCAATTGGCAAAAATATATCATCAAAATACCGAGTAAAGAATAAAAGAAGGAATATGTGTCCCTTTCTCTAAAATGATCATTGAAGCTGATTTTCCAGACAATTTCAAAGCCCCAACGATTGACAAGTTCGACGGGACTACCAATCCTGAGGACCATCTGAGCACTTTTGAGTATATCATGGATATCCTAAAGGTCGGAAGGATGGCTCGATGAAGATTGCTCCCTGTCTACTTATCTGAAGCAGCATCATATTGGTTCCAACGATACGAATCAAGAGAGATCGGACCTTGAAGGCAGTTGTCTGCTGATTTGCTAAAACAATTCAATCAGGAAGGGAATCCTTCCTTGATGTTCATACTATGTTTTGTGTGAAACAAAGGGGGAACGAGAGATTGCGCGGTTTCATCAAGCACTTCAAGGAAGAGGCCCTTCGAAAAAGGGTGACTAGCGAGAAGGCTTTATTAATGGCAGCCCACGCCAGAATAAGGCAGGGAACTGCCATGGAGAAAAACAACAGGAAGTCTTGTCGAAGCACGAAAGCTTTCTATGAGAGAGCAGCTGGCTAGATCAGAATGGAGGAAGTTGGATCCACATCGCAGTCCCAAGGAATCTTTGTTTCTAGCTATGACCCAAAAAGGGAGGCAGATGGATATCGCCCATCGGCAAAGAGACTAAAGGAATTGAACCTCATAATAGGAATTTCGCTTACTCACTCACTTGGACCGGTATTCGAAATAACCAAAGATTAACTAGCATTTGACATACCGAATAAAGGGAAGAAACCTGAGCGGAACAAAGACGGAGCATACTGCCGATTCCATAGAGCAAATGGCTATCACACTGATAATTGCAGACTCCTGAAGAAGGAGATTGAAATAATAATTGAGAAAGGTTATTTAAGTAGTTACCAAAAGGAGCATAGAGAGAATAGAACCAACAACCTAATTCTGGTCCCAAACAAACATCAAGTTGGACACCTGTCAAATCTGATAGCTTCAATTCATTGAGGACCACAACTTGCTGGGGTAAGTAAGAAGACACAGGAGAGGTACGTGCAAGAAGCCAAACCCAGAGAACACTCTTCTATGTCAAACAACAACCAACCCATGCGATAACCTTCACAGCAGCAGATGCAGTATGGGTTGTGTTCCCACACCAGGACCCACCCATCATCATAGTACAAATATCAAATTGTACCATGAAAAAGGTCTTTATTGAGACAGGAAGTTTAGTGAATGTCATTTTCAAATCTGCTTATGATTAGATTCAGTTACCGTCCGAGATCCTGAAGCCTAGCCCTGAACCAATCTTTGGCTTCAATAACACTACGACTGTTCCTATGGGCTCAGCACGTCTACTGGTCACAGTTGGAAAAGCCTTATTAAATAATTCATTCTATGAGATTTTCTTAACCATCAATCAACCTTCACTCTATTATTCCTTTTTGGGAAGACCTACTCTAGTTGATATGAGGGCGATCATATCCCAAATAGACTTACTCATGAAATTTGGTACCCCAGCGGGGATAGGATCTGTTAGAGGAGAACAGTTGTTAGCTAGAGAATTATATCATGTAACTCTTAACTCTAGCAATAGAAGAGTTCTAAACTATCCTGTTGTTTATCCTAATAATAGTAATAGTACAATTGAGGTTAACCGAAGCATAAAACTGTGGCAAAATCAAACACACATGCTGACGCCACAACGAGTAACTTTGTACCTCTAAAACCCAACAGAAGGGAAAAGACAATGTATATGCACATGATTGGCACTAATTAGTCTAATTCAGTTTATGTGTAGTATTTCTATAAAAAAACGTACAGAGGTAGGAATCTTCAGTAAACTCACCCATGGAAGTAGAATCAAAAAACAAAATAGATCCCAGATTAGGAGCAATACAGAAGGAATTGAAACCGGTAGATGATACTGAGGGTGTACAGATTCAAAAGATCCTACCAAGGTGCTAAAAATAGGAAAGAATCTTAGTATGGAAGCCCAGGACAAGCTAATAAACTTCCTAAAATGATCAATAAATGTGTTTGCTTGGACCCATTCAGACATGGTGGGAATAGACCCAGTCGTCGTTTGTCATGCACTGAATATCGACCCAAACACGCACCCAGTCAGACAGAAATGCAGAACTATAGACCAAGAGAGATACAATGCTCTACATGAAGAAGTAAAGAAACTAAAGGAGAACGAGTTCATTAGGGAAGTATACTATCCTAAGTGGATCGCCAACCCAGTATTGGTAAAAAAGCCCAATGGGAAGTGGAGAACTTGCATAGACTTCACAGATCTTAACAATGCCTGCCCAAAGGATAGTTTTCCACTACTAAGAATTAACCAGTTAGTATATGCGACTAGTGGACGTGAGCTATTATCGTTCATGGATGCCTATTCTGGGTATAATCAGATAGCTATGTTTGAACCAGATCAGTAACACGCTAGCTTTGTAACAAACAAAGGGTTGTACTTCTACAAAGACATGTTGTTTGAACATAAGAATGCATGGGCTATCTATCAGAGGTTAGTCAACACTATGTTTGCCAAACAGATCGGAAAGAATGTGGAGGTGTACGTGGATGATATGTTAGTTAAGTCAAAGGCAGCCCCAGATCACATCAAAGACTAGAATAGACCTTCGCGGTTTTAAGGCAGTATCGCATCAAACTAAATCCTCTAAAATGCACTTTTGCTATCCAGTCAGGCAAGGTTCTTGGATATATGGTGAGCGCACGAGGAATCAAAGTGACGTCGAGAAGATCGATGTTATAAGAAAGATGAAAATCCCAGAGAAACTGAAAGATCTTATGAGCCTAAATAGTAGAATAGCAGCCCTTAGCAGATTCATATTTAAAGCTACGGACAAATGCATCCCGTTCTTCGACCAAGTAAAGAAGGGACGTAATTTTGTATGGATCGAGAACTGCGAAGCAACATTCTAGAATCTAAAAGACCATCCGGTCAACACCCTTATATTGTCGAAATCAATAACTAGTGAGGATTTGTATAACTATTGGCCATAACTGATCAGGCTATTAGTGCTACAGTTGTACGAGAGGATGAAGGGATACAAAGGCCTATCTGTTTTACAAGCAAGCGGTTGTCATGGGCAAAGCTGAACTACTCAGTTGTCGAGAAGCTCGCATACAATCTGGTTCATATAGCCAAAAATTGCGTCCCTACTTTAAGGCACATCCCATCAAAATCCTTACAGATAAACCTCTTATGAAAATACTACAAAAGCCAAAGGCATAGGGTCATCTACTAAAGTGGACAATGGAGCTCAGCCAGTGTGACATAACCAATTGACCCAGAAAGGCCTTCAAAGGTTAGGCACTTGCCAATTTCATTGCAGAATGCACGTTACCGACTGAGCTCCAGGTAGAATAAAAGGCAAGCACCCTACAGTTTTGTCACATGTTCGTGGACGGAGCGTCAAATGAACAGGGAGTGGGAATTGGGTACTTATTGATTACGCCGGACATGCAAAAGTTATAAGGGGCAGTGCAACTCGGTTTCAGTGCAACTAACAATGTAGTAGAGTATGAAGCTCTTATAGCAGGGCTAAGAATGGCCCAAGTAATGAAGGTGACGCATGTCATAGTTCATAGTGATTCTCAGTTAATTGTCAATCAAGTACAGGGCAATTACCAAGAAAAGGAACCCACCTTAGCTAAATACGCAAAGTTGTCCAAGAAATTGGCAGAACAATTCGAGCATACCGAGATAGAACAAATCCCTTATGAAAGCAACTCGTCCATTGACTCTTTAGAAAAAATGGTCAATTCTAAAATGGCCAATGAAATAAAGATGGTGCCAATCGGGTATCAAGCAGAGCCAAGCATAACCGAGTCAAATCAAATACTGGGTTTGACCCGAGCCCAATGGACTACAGTTCAGAGTGCAAAGAATCAAGGAACAATGGAAAATCAAGAGCAACTCGTTGTGGGATCCTTACTTTAACTAGCTGAAGAGAACAACTAGATGACTCCAATTAAGCGATATCTCCTCGGTGGGGTCTTGCCCCCAAATAGGAATGAGGCCCGAAAAATAAGATATCAAGCCCCGTACTACTCCTTCTTTGATGGCACATTATACAAGAGAGGATTCTTAGGTGTGTTTCCAAGAAAGAGGGTGCACGGGTCATGAGGAAAGTACATGAAGGACAATGTAGCGATCACTCTGGGGAAAACAAATTGTCAAAAAAGGTGCTGAGGCATGGCTACTATTGGCTGACACACTTCAAGATGCAAAGGAATTTGGAAGAAAATGTGACAGGTGTCAGCGATTCGCCAGTATGCCCAAACTGCCATCTCATGAACTCATCCCACTTGCAAGCCCATGGTCGTTTGACATATGGGGAACTGATCTGATATAACCTCTTCCAATGTCGAAGGGTGGAGCCAAATATGCTATAGTGGCTATAGAGTACTTCACCAAATGGGTAGAGGCGGAACCTTTAGCCACAATTACTGCAAAGAAGATAGTCACATTTGTAGTAAGGAATATAATCACCAGATATGGAATACCTTACAAAATCATTTCCGACAATGGTACCCAGTTTAAAAGTAAGGAATTCACGGAACTCTACGAGAAGAATGACATAATAAAAAGTTTTTCCTCAATCGCTGACCCACGGGTTGAAGTAGCAAATCAGACCATAAAAAAATTATGCAAGAAAATATTACAGAAGGTCAAAGGAAGATGAGCATAAGAATTATCCATAGTGCTATGGGCTTATCGAACGTCAACCGGATCCCTAATAGGTCATACACCTTTCTCACTAACATATGGATACGAGGCCATGTTACTCGTTAAAGTAGAAATCTCATCACATAGAAGGGTGTCGTACACCATGGAAAATAATAAGAAACTGAAAGAGGCTGCTCTAGGCCTACTTCAAGAAAGACCGGATGAAGTAGCAGTAGTAGCAGCAACATATCAACAAAGAATGGCAAAGAGTTACAATCCAAGACTCAAGGAGAGAAATTTTTGCAAGGAGTATTTGGTGCTACGACGTGTAATGGCCAATACAAAAGATCCAGCCGATGGAGCATTAGGACCAAATTAGGAAGGTCCACTAGTCATAGCATAATTTTTGGCAAACGAAGCATACCAATTGTCTAGACCTAATGGTAACCTAGTCCCAAGAACGTGGAATTCAGAGAATATCAGACCTTATTTTGTGTAGCATCGCTTACATGATGTAAATTGTAGTATTGCAAAGAAGTAACAATATCATAAACTGGACGTAGGGAAATTATATAGCCCGAACCAGTATAAAAATCTTTGTGTTGCCCTTAACAATACCTAAATGCACCATCACAGATCACCGCCAGTAGTCATTGACTCAGCAAAACACTTGATCGGTAGGCGAAAAAGGCAATCTCAAAACTGAGAACGGTGATCCTGGCCCTACACACTTGGACTTGCATCAATGCAAGTCCAGCTCTTCAGCCAAAATATTTCGCTAGATAGGATGACAAATTTCCTAGCTCTGGTATGAATTTTTCTACAATGACGAATCATAAAGACTGGTCGTAGGGATATTAGACTGCCTGAATCAGTATAAAAAACACTTATATTAGTTATTTCGACATACTACACTGGACATACAAATATTAGACCACCCGAGCCCGTTCAAAAAAACACGTGCATGCGATCATTGGTTGTATCACGACCTGACTTCTAAGTCGAATCTACTCCAGCAAATGACCATGCCGAGAGCATGACGATTCACACTTCCTGGCCCACCGCCATTGCTCCAAAAGTATGATTCCACCTAAGAACAATAACGACAATCTCAGAAATGAGATTGGTGATGTTAGAGAAGAATTCGGCTCGGCATGCGTGTGACATTTCGCCCCATAATAAGGGGTAGGTCATACTAAGCTTTTAGCCAAGGACATTTCCCCCCAGAACACGAGGTATGTTAAAATAGACGTTTCACCCCAGAACAGGGGTTGGTCTAATATTCGGTCAAACTTGCGGTCAAGCACATTCCGCCCCCGAAATAGGGGGTAGGTCACAACAGGTCGGAGCATAAACAGTAAGCATATAAAAGGAAAGTTAGAGATACAGACCAGGTGTCTACAATGGCAAGTCGGCCACGACCTAGGATCATGGCAGACTTGGGGGTCATGTGTTACACTCGTTCTTACCAGAACCGCAATACAAAGAAACAGATATAGACGTGGGAAAACAAAGCAGAATGCATAGGCCATCTGCAGAAGAAGAGACCAGACTGGAGTATAAAGCCTAGGAGCAGGTCTGCACAAGCATACACCAGAGCAACCAAGATAGTGTTATAAAGAGATTAAAGCACTCCATTAGGGGCTGTATACAGGGTCACTCAAAATATGCTTCGACACAGGCTCAATCCTACAGACAAACAATAAACCTTCCAGCACAGAATAAGAAGAGCTGCCCCGTTCTGACCTGACATGCTGATAAATCATGCAAAGAAAGCAAAGACATCAATCTGGACGTTAGGCGATGTCTGCATCCACCTCCCTCCATAGACTTCACTCCACAGCAGCATATAATGCCCATCCCAAACAGCAAAGAATGCCACGCTCAAAACTCGAGAAAAAAAAACAATTCAAATTTGAATACTTCCGCCATAATTTTGGAGGATTCCCACCTCAATTCAAAATTCCTACCAAAAACACGTCAGCGATCCAGTCACATAAAACAAGTAAGACGGATAAAAGACACATGGTGAAATCTAAGGGTTGAAGTGAATTAACCAGAAAAAAGATCCAGTGATCCGAGTGAAATCTACCACTATAAATAGGAAAAACACTGTAGATGAAAGGGGCTTCTCTTTTGACATTTTTCTCTTTTCAGAAACTTTTAAGGTTCTTTTGTATTTGTCGCCGTGGAATTCTATACTAAATCAAATAAAAGAGGAGAAAAGAGAACTTTCCTCATGGACGTAGGATTCTTTAAAATCCAAATCACGTAAATCCTATATCCTTTTATTGTTTACGTTATTAACTCAATATTCATATTTTGTCATATTTGAATAACATGGTGGCTTAGATCTGACACTTTAACAAGCAGTCAGAGTGCAGCTATAGGATTGTGTAAGCATTCAACATCATAATCCCTATTTAACAGCAAAATTAAGACCACTAAATTTTTCCAATTCCGAATTAGCAAGGTAGTTAACAAACAAACTACTTATCTCCAGTTCGAGGAGTTGAAGGACGAAAAATTTCCTCAACAAAGTGTAATTAAATATAAAGGGTACCTGCAGTCATAAAGTTAATATCCACAATATATGATTATAATGGAACATAACATAACATTCAAGTGGGTAGCAAACAAATGAGCTAGAAAGCTCGATGCTATATGATTCCTTGCTCTTGCCTTGCACTAGAGTTAGCACATACATAATAATATAAATATGGAAGAGCATATATATAGCATATGATAACACAATAGTATCTCAATAATAAGAGTTGGATAAACTCCTTAGTGAATGGTCTTCTAGCTCTATAATGATGTAGATAATCTACAATGTTTATTTGCATTATCCAAGCACGTAGGTAAATGTCACTAATAATTCTTAGGTTTTCACTCATATTCTACCTATTCAGCTATAGTTTATCATGCTATAGTGGCTCCGTTTGTATTTTTCTAAAAACTTCTTTAAATAAATTCTCCAAAAAAATTCAAAACCTATTTTTCATAATTATCAAATCTCCAAGGCTTATACCAACCAATTTCACAAAATATTAATATCCATAGTTTATATAGAACTCTTAAAAGATTTAAATAGGCTTGTATAAAATTCCCAAAGGCTTTATTATATAATATAATATTTTCCAAAAGCCTTTCAAAGCCAAACAATCAAAGTTTCCAAAATCAAATATCCAATCTTTTAATGATCCAACTATTAAGGTATTTACCAAAATTCCAATAATTATTCAAACTCTCAAAACCAAAGTTTGTACAAATGTACCAACCTGAATTTTCCGTATCATTTCTAAACCCTATATATATATATATAACCGGTACAAAATCAAGTACAAAATTCAAATGGTAAATACCACTCAATGGTAAATACCAACATATGGTACTGCCAACATATGGTACTGCCAACATTTGGTAGGCTAACAAAAAGGTAATGCCAATGAATGTAAAAAGCCATTTCTCACTCACAATCAATCTCTCAGTAGGCAATCACCATAGCCATGCCAATACCCAATAAAACACCCATACATATAAGGAACCAACAAATAGCAATATCGATTAAAACCAATAAATAATCACAAATGGTATTACTAACAAATAGTAAATATTACCAAACGGTAAATTCGACAAATAGTACATACTAATCATAAATATTCTCAAATAGTATATACTAATAAATATTGAATATAGATAAATAGTAATACCAATAAATAGTAAATTACTCCATATTGTAAACCTTATCAAATATATTCATAAGAATTTACTTTTGAATATGTGAAATCTACCTTTGAGATTCTCTTTCAAAAAATATTTCAATATCAAAATGAATTTTATTAGATATTCAAACCACACTTAGCAATTCGACATCCTTGTTCAAATTTTATAATATACACGATAAACCGGCAGATTGGTATATTACCAAAACTATTAATTATATTCAATAAAACGTCAAATGTGTACAATACCAAATTGCTAAAATGTACACAATAAAATGACGATGCATATGTATCCTTGTTTATCATTTGTACACTATAAAACTGGCAAAGTGTACTTGAACTTATCTATTATTTGTGCGTAACCTTATCTATCATTTATACATAATAAAGCTGGAAAATGTGTAAAAACATTATATTTATTATAGGAGTAGCTTATGGTCTTTCACTACTCAGAATAATATTTTAATGGTTACTTAAATATTTCTAACTAGTAGATTTTTAATATGCAATTAAGGGATAATCTTATAATTTGTAACTACTGGAAGCGACACTAATGGATTGACTTCTATCGCAATTACGAATACTGGTAGACACACGGATTGATAGACTTCCCTTATAATACAAGAATAATCACACCAATGTATTCATATAAACCTAATATAAATAATTTATCAAATTACCAATCAACACAAATATTCCCTAATTAATAAGTGAAAAGTGTTAGGGATAATATAATAGTAAATAACCTCTTTAACTTATTCAGTGGGTCATATACTAAATATGAATTAGTCCCATGTAAGTTCACATTTAAACTATTACTTAAAGGTTATTTATTATCAGTATTAGGAATAAATGGAAAAGATATCATATATAATTCCCTTAATCAATTATATGTGTGTGTGTGTGTGTCATTATATAAATCAATATTATGCTCTTTTTTATTATTTAGTTAGTTCATTTTTGATCGTTTGAAGCGAAAAATGTGTCACAAATTAACATAATCGAATTTGTCCAATGAACTATAATTACAATATGAAGTTAACACTATTATTATCTTTACATGGAAATATATCACATGTACAATCAAGGTAGGGAATCCTTGCTTGTAGCGAACTTCTGAGCATCAGAATCAAAACTTCAAATTAGGAGAAGTGTTGAACACAGAACTTATAGAACTTTGACGAAGACTTTCAATAAGACTAAAATCATCAAAATCCATTAATAACCTAAAAAGTTATTCATAGATTACTGAAAGGTATGTGAACTGAATTTTACAAACAAAGCAGAAATCATTTCCAACATTTGAACAATAATTTGATAGGATAAACCTTCTAATTTGAAATGGTGTTTACAAAGTAAAAATTACAAATATTTCAATTATCTTTTCAGCAAGGCCAAAACCATTTAAATCCATTAAGAACATAAGAAGTTAGTATAAATTGCCGAAAGGATGTCGAACTAAGTTGTGGCAAGAAGCCAAAAAACTTTGTTAACATTGTGTCAAGATTTAATAGCAACTAACTTTCGAATTTGTAATTGTGATTAAAACAAAATATACAGATATTTGAATTAGCTTCGATAATCAAGAATCAATGAAAATTATTTAGCAACAAAGAAATTATGGTTAAAATACAGAGAGTACTTGACAAGATTTCGTCAATGTTTCTAGAAAACGTGTTCAATCTTGCAATCCAATTACCGGCTAGTAAAACTCTTTAGTCGCAGAAGCACCGAAAGACAAAGTGATAAATATACTAATTCTCTTTTTATAAAGCTCAAGTTCATTAAAATCCATCCATTACATCTCAAGATATTGTAAAAATACTAAGAGTGGTTTGTTAAGAGATACTAGTTTCTATGTTAATTGGAAAATAATAGTAATAGTTCATCATAAAGAAGAGAGAAGGGCCAGAGAGTAAGCATCGATATGAGGCTATTACCCCGGATGATCAAAATAGGGGAAGGAAGCACATATTTATAGTAGTACAAATTTTGCATTTTAGTCCACAATAATATTATTTTTGCATAAAATTCAAATACTATGCATGTTGTCAAATGTCACATATTTTGCCAAATGTCACATATTTTGCCAAATGTTTATACTCTTGTGTCACTTGCTTATAAAGCTATAAGAAAGAAGGCCATGTGTTTATTTTTTTACTTATTTTATATATAATGGTCCTTTTCCGTCCATATGTTAAAATGAAATAAGAAATTTGTTTAAATCAATGTACTCATTGTAACTCGACACGGTTTATTTCAAATTTTTGAACTTTAAGTTTTACATCAAACGTGTCAAAAACGTTGAACAAAAGATTACCATATGTTATTAAATTAAAATATTGATAAAATCCAATAAAATATGGTACGAAAACGGGTTTTTACAGTAAGTGTTACCTGGGATTTTTCAGAAGCGACAACTTAATGATATTGGACCCCACAATGGTGAAGGAATGGATGATATACTAAAAAACAATCGAGTACGAAGCATAACTAGAAGAGAAATGGAGAAAACTTGGATGGATCAGAACCAATCCACCATATTCATCCATTCGACCACCATTCTCAATGTATATGTGGAACATCAAGGTAGGAAGCATCAAGGAAGGATTAGTACATGAAGAATTCAACTTATCATGTGACGACCCATATTTCGAAAGGTTTAAATGAAAAATAATCCACACATGTCCAACTTAAACAATCCAGAATATAGATAATCAATGGAGTGAATTAAGAAAAATAAGAAAAGAAGAAGAAAACAAACACATAATCTCGCAGCGGAATAACAAAATATAATAATCAAATAAACAGTTCATGAAGCTATTTGCTATACTTTTGATTATAATTTATACAACATTTAAGAGTTATATATACAACAAAACAAATCGAATAATGCAGTGGAACAACATGATACTGGGAATAATACTAGTAATAATATACCAAATCTTCGTCTTCGTCCTCCAGAGAATAATCTTCAAGAAGCTGAAAAACTCAGGACTGATCTGAGCGTAATGAAAAGACAAAACACTCAAGTCAGGACTAAAATATCCTTATGTAAGTCAAATCAATATCGCATATAACATGAGTGTAATAGCGTCAGAGATGTTTACGGGATTTCACATCTCCTATCCAGTGTATAACATGCATGCAATAACTCAAGTGAAGTTATGAGATTTTTCATCTCTTAAGGATCCGTCAAAAATATTTATATGTGGTAGAATACGCTATATATATAATGTCTAATCAGTAAAATAAATATTTTTCTTAGCATTAAGGCTTTACATTGATCCCCCTTAACGCGTTTTTAAGCATTGTCGTACAGTTTGCATATAAAACACCAGTATACCGTTGGTGGATAGGGATGCGCCGTGATACGACAGCACTAAACCAAAATCGTAGTGGTCTCGTATAGGGATAAAAGTATGACAAGGCACGTTAGGCAATGCCTAAGGTAGGATACTACCGTTTACCCTTCCCGGCTGGTGGTAGCGCATCATAGCCATGATCGCCCACCGCGTCCAACACTCCCATAAAATCGGAGTGTGCGCACCAATCAATCACAATGTAAATGATGGTAATACGAAGAAGTGCGTCCGCTCGGGGTAGCTAACCCACTTGGCCGGTACGGCTCCTGTTTTAGTCATTTCAAATTGGCACAAGTGCCAGGCTAATCCATCATCATTCTCTTTCTTCAAATTCAGCAAACGATGCCAAATCCAACCACTTCGTTCTGGATCATCACTCCACGTACATAGTTGTTAAAGTGGTTCCGGTATCGACATAGAGTATGCCCATATCCGGCCTCAGTCACTTTAACAACCAAACGTCGTTTTACACACCGGTTGGTTCTTTTACATTTCGTAAACAATTCGTACTTGATATCAAAATATCATATTCGCTTCAAAATCAAATCCATTTCGAAATCATCATATTTACTCAAAATATACTATTTCGGTTCAAAATCATTTTCGCCTTGATATTTCGATTTCGCTTCCAAAATCGTTTCGAATTTCAATTTAGGTTATAACTTCATTTTAACCCAATACGTATTTAAATCCGAGATTTAAATATAAACACTCCTTTGACCAATTTGAATTTTTAGAAAATAGTTTAAATAATTTTAAAATATTTTAAATAATTAAAATAGTTTAAAAGGTTAAAGTAGTTTTATATAAAATAGTTGAAGTATTAAAATGGTTTATATAGCAAAATCGTTTGGAAAATCCAAAATAATTTTAATATTTAAAAAGATAGATTTAAATAGTATATATTAAAATAATTTATTTGAAAATAATTTAAAAGTCAAACTGATTCAGTTTCCAAATCTTCTCAATTCAAATCACTTTTAAATTTCCATTTTGATTTAATCGATTCAATTCCGATTTCAAGTCGAATTTTACTTCGATTCCAAATTAACTTTGATGTCAATTTCAAATTGATTTCGATTTCAAATTAATTTCAATTACATTTCCAAAATAATTTAAATTTCAAATTTTGAACCATTTCGATTTTTGTCAATTCCAAGTTCGATTTTCAAAACATCGATTCAAAACACTTAAATCAATTTACTTTCAATACCCAATTTGAAATCCAAATTCTTAAATATAATTCAATTCCAAGCTCAATTTCAATATAGTTCGATTCCCATAAATTCGATTTTTCATTTTCTTAAAATCAAATCATTTAAATAAATTTCAAATCAAAATTTTCAAAATCATTTAATTTAACCAATCTGGTGTCCGTATATAGTTTTCTATCCTACGGCCAAGTGGTCAGTTATTTCAATTTAATTTCAGGGATGGATATATATCATTTCAACCCAAATCACAATGTCATAAGTATATATCATTTCAACCTATTTCTTAATTTATTCGAAATAATTCAATTTACAATTTTATATACTGTAAATAATTTACCAGGTGATAATATGGTATATATAAAAATAAAACATCCAATCATCCAAATAGTCAATCAATAGCATCCATCACAATCAACATCCAAATCAGCCAATAATTCATAACAATTTCATAGTTATCGATATCGGGTATTTTACTGGTAATTAAATTCCAATTTCAAATTTAACTGTCAATTTTAATTTTTAACAGTTAATTCGAATGACAATTTAGACGACAATTAAAGTTGTCAAACAACGATCAATAAATTTATCTCACTTCATAATTTCAATTTAACTGGCATAACAATATTTTAGTACGTTGTGAGCGTTGTAAAACACTCACCTTGAGTTTTCAATTTTAAATCAAATCGAACGACGTTCGATTTAGCCTAAAATTTTAACTAGCTCCAAACGACTCTAAATCAGTTCCGCAATGTAGTGCTCGTCACCACGATTCCATCGCTGCTTGTTTCGTCTCAATCGGACCTCGTATGAGCGAATTATGAATCTTATAAGAATTGAAATAATTTAACTAATTTATATAACTTAAATTTTTAATAAAATTACAATACCCAATTCACAGTCACGGCCCAAACCAAGAAAACCCGACCCGCATCCTACCCTTCTTCCCCAAACCTTTCTCTCCTGTACACGAGAATAACCCACTGCCTCGACCAGAAACGTGCACGTGCACGAACACCGGAGCCACCGTCGACCATCTCGAGTTCACCAACGCACTCTTCACTCGAATCCCCACTCAGCCATCACCATTTCCACGCCTCCGCCACCTCTCTGCCAAAAGCGACATCGCGGCAGCGCTTTTCTCCCCTGCCAGGTCGCATTCGTCCCCACCCAACCGAGCCTGGCCAAAACTTCACCCGAGAAGCTATTTTCCATAACGAATCCAAAAATGAACTTTATTTTGCGAATAGATGAGCCAAACTCTCGTAAATCGAAACCCTAGTTCAAAGTAGCTGACGCCATTATAGTCGAATGCCAAAAAAATTGCCGCACCTCCCATACCATACATCAGATTGAAGCTCTTGGAAAAATACGAATTTAGGAAGTGGTTTCATATATTTTTTTGTTGAGTATATTACACGAATTTGAATTTTGAAGTCTTCCTTTTCATTTCCTTTACTTTGAATTGCTCGACCTGGAGATGATTTTATACAGGGAAGGGTATATGTGTACGAGAATCACGTAGGGTGGCTGGATAAAAAAAAGGAGCCAAACCTGACCCCTATCTATCGTCGTAGAAGCTGTTTCTTTGAAAGATTATGGTTCTCGGGTATCCAGTCAATTCATCCTCCAAACCAACTAAACCGGGGAAGCGGAAATGAAATTGTAGGGTTAGGTTGGCTGATGGAACATTTATGTGGCTGATGTGAATGCAGGGTTAAGTCAATATATACTATTTAAATTTCAAAAATATC
The DNA here is from genome assembly GCA_030737815.1 of Allium fistulosum. Classification (NCBI taxonomy): domain Eukaryota; kingdom Viridiplantae; phylum Streptophyta; class Magnoliopsida; order Asparagales; family Amaryllidaceae; genus Allium; species Allium fistulosum. Next base: position 1,140,025,369 of record CM060904.1, read on the forward strand.
TCGATTTAAGTAACTTAAAATTTTGAACCCCTCTCGAGGCATGCCGCCAGGTGTTAATAATGTTATACCCCTATTCCGAACGCAATGGAACAAGTTTCGAATCTCAATTCGATCGTATGGAGAAAATAGCTTTTTGGACCCAATTATTATATTAAATTTTCGATATTAAATTCAACGCGTTTTTATCCCGTATGACCAAGCGATAACTCCAAATGCTACGAAGTTTGAAATTCGATAATAATACACTATTATGCATCCAATGGAACTGATTTCCTCGAATTCCAAGACTGTGTCCCGGAAGGCTATTCTTTATATGCTAATTTAAACGAGTTATTTTTGAAATCGAGTAAATCACTTTTAAATTCAATTTAAAAGTCCTATTAACCTCATTCTTAATAATATAAATTTAATAAGCTTTTAAACTATTTTTTCCAAATAAAAATCCAAGATTTAAATTATTTTCACGATTTCAATTATTTAATTCAACAATTAAATTATCAATGAATCATTATATTTGAACTTCAACCTATTAAATCGATAAAATTTTACTTTCCAATATTTAAAATCGGTTAAATAAACAATTTCAAATAACCCAAAATTCTAGGTCGTTACATATCATAAAGAGAGAAGGGGAAGAACAATTTTTTCTATGGATGGGTACCGACCATCAACTTAATGATTTTTTTTATTCTTTCTTCAACCTATTCTATTGGGTCTTGATCTATGACGAACTTTAATAGACCAACAAGGTAATTTGACGATTCTAAGGTCTATTCACAGCCAACAGCTATAAATATGGGTCTACATGCAATAGAAAAAAGGATCTGACAAATTGCACTAAAATATCTTAGGAGAAGTGCTGATATTGCAATTTCTAACTGAATTTAGAGATTGTAATTAATATTTCTTCTGGATCTAGTGTGTAAGTAGTAATAAAAAATTATTAAAGTGGATGTTGTCATAGTCAAACTACTATAAATATCTTACGTTTTGTTTTTCTTCTTCTCTTCTTTGTATTCTTCGTACTTGTGCATTTATTTCTCTCGATTTGCTGTTATTTGATATAGTATAATGTTTTCCAATCATCATATTCACGAAATCAATCAACTCGAGGTGTTAGACCAATTTTTTAGCTAAGGTATATAGAGAAATCTTTTTGTCGATTAAGAATGTTTAGGGAAATTTTAAGAAAGAGAATTTTTGCACAGTATCCTTGTTAATGATTGTAATAAACAATACATTTTGAAATGTAATTTAGATCCTACCATCAGACCAAAAGACACTTGAATTGATTTTCTTTGGAAAAAATTTGTACTATTTATTTTATTTCCATCGAAAAATAAAATGGATAAAGATCTCCGCGGATGTGGCGAAATGAAAAAGGGATGCTTAGGTTTTGGTAACCGATCCAGATTCGAATTCTGCCTCGCATACATTTCTCGTAAAAAATAATACCCGGAGGTTACAGATGTCATGAGTTGAAGCGGACATGCACAACTTAATTTCTTTCAGAAGTTCACTAGTCCGTCGGAGTCTCCTGAGCATAATTCAAAAAATTAAGATAAAGATTTTAAAAAGGTTAGAATAGATTGAATTTAAATATTACATCGTATTTGATTGCATTCCACAAATTGCTGTTTAATTTTGATATAAAATTGCAAATATACAAAATGCAAATCGATACTAATAAAAGACAACAAATACCGGCTTGTATTGTATTAATTTTCACTTGCATTGAAAGATCACAAACACTGACTTGAATTGTTTCAAAATTAGCTTATACGGTATAAAAAGAGGATTGAATTCCAAGTAATTACATCGAAATTAGAATATTCTCTTCTTCCTTTTTCACTGAAACATTTACACAAACGTCCTATCTGCATCGACACAAATAAAATTTACATTTGTCCGTTGGATCTGTATACTACATCTCTTAACCACACAATATAACAATGCAACGACAATTGCCTTCATGTTAACCAATCTAGTTTAATGTTCCTCGATTTCTCCAATTTTCAGATTTGACTCAAACTTTTTATATTTTACCATTTAAACGGAACCTCTTCATCTTTTGCAGAAAATTAACAGAGATAGAGGGCAAGAGAGAACATGTCATGTCTAGAATCATTGTTGCAATCTGATTTGTGTGGAAGAAAATTTAAAAAAGGAAGAACATAGATATAACCCAGCGGTTTTGTAGGGAAAAGTGAAAAAGAAAAATGTAAAAGGTAAAAATACAAATCGGAGCCTTGAGAGGAATTCGTTTTTTATGGAAGAAAGGAGGAGGACCTATGGCTCTTTCCCATTTAAGGAATTACGGGCTGAGTTTGCAACTAACGAAAACGAAAAATCTGAAGGAAATATTTGAAAGGATGAATGAAGAGAAGAAAAGAAATAACTGTTAATGTCATGCGTTAGGAACGAGCCAAAATATGATTAGCAATGGCACCATAATTTAATCTGGTTGCTTTGCACTAAAGGTTTCTATTTTTGATGTCGTTGTAAGAAAAGTCCCTATGATAATGAGTATGTAAATTAAGTCCATGTTTTTTTTAAATCAGAAAACGCAAATCATCTTGCGCTTTCCTTATAGAAAGTGCAAGTTAACTTGCGCTTTTTAAAAATTTAATTTTTTTTGAAAATTTCAAAATTTTCAAAAAAAGTTTCAAAATCAAAAGGTGCAAACTAGCTTGTGTTTTTCTGATAAAAAGTGCAAGTTAACTTGCGCTTTTCAAAAAATTTTAAAATAAAAATCAAAATCAGAAAGTAATGGAAAGCGCAAGTTAACTTGCATTTTTCAAAAATTTCAAACATTTTAAAAAAAATTCAAAATAAAAGCGCAAATTAACTTGCGCTTTCTTGATAGAAAGCGCAGGTTAACTTGCGCTTTTCAAAAGTTTCAAAAGTATTAAAATTTTCAAAAAAAAAAATTATAGTAAAAAAGTTGCAAGTTAAGTTGCATTTTCTATCAGAAAACTGCAAAACACCTTGCGTTTTCTATTTTTTTTAAAATAGAGACTAAATTTACATATTCATATATACAAAGACTTTCTTATAACAACATCAAAAACAGGGACTTGCGACTTTTTTTATTGTATTGGAAAATGTTAAATTGTGATCTAAGAGTGCATTGCATGTTAGGTTATTAAAGTAGGTTATAAAAGTGGGCTGCTGTAACTAAAGACCACCGTAACTAAAGACCACCGTACAAAGTTTGATTCCATGCTTTCTAACACAATTATTATTTTATTTTAGGTAAATAGGTGCCCAAATATTCAAACACAACAACTACCACTCTTATTCCATAAACAAAAAACAACTCTTTTCAAAGCACAACAAAAATCATATAACTAAACAAAAAAATCAAAAATAAAATAACAAAATTATTATTTTCATCGTTTTTAGGTTTATTTGATTTTGAAATAAATATTTACTTATTGTTAAAAGTTGGTTTGCTAATCAATCTGCATTCCTTTTGAAACACTTGATCAATCGTTTTCTTCCATATTTTCACCATTAAACATTTTTTATTCAAAACAACATGCGCATTCTAAATTTTATTATAATTGGCATACACCATCCAATAACTAAAAGGAAAAACCAAAAAAAAAAAAACAACGTAAACTTTGTATGATAAAACATTAAGATTTAATAACTTATGTTGAGACTTTTAATTACAACATCATTACACTTTAGGTGCTTCAAATTTGTGTTAGTCATGAGATCAATAAAATCATCCTAAAATAACATAGAAACCATTTACAACAAATCTAAGATCAATACATGCAAGAAAGTAGACTTTAAGAAATATAAAATAAACTAATCGCTTTGTGTTCGTCAAAATTAGAATCATTCGCTGAATCTTCACTTGGTTTCATCTAATAGATAAAAAGGGCTTTAAAATTTTTGATTTTCGATGATATTTTTTTTGAAACAGTGTATATGAGTTTTTAGAGGGAGATGAAATGTATGGTGGTAATTTAAGACTAAATGAGAGAATATATTTTGATGGTCATTGGCATAGGAAAAAAATTGGTATGTGATAAAAATTTAGTGGTAGACAGAAGCATTTTTCTAAATACCAACAGCAGTACATTATCAAGTAACTCAGAATACTACTCATTTTTCTATATTCTAAGGATAAAACAGAAATTTAATATAATAATAATAATAATAATAATTATTATTATTATTATTTAGCATTTAGCTTAGTTAATCATTTTTAACAATATCCTTAATCTATTAAATAAAAGTAAAGCAGAAGAATTTGTAGCCCTCTCATTAATTATAGGACCTTTTTCTCTTCTCCTTAATTCTCTCGTGATATTTTATTTTCAAATCTTTGAATTTATCTATGTACATTTGTTTAGCTAAATCTCTCCCATCATTTTACATTTTGGTATTATTTGAAATTTAATAAAATAATTTACAATAATTCATCAATTACCTTTAACATTTTACATTTAAGTCCATGTATTTATGTTAATTACATAAACAAGAATTTAACCTATTTAGAAAATTTTAATTAACTAATATTTCTAATAAATACTAAAAATGACAATTTCAATATGTATATCGCTACTGTACGAACCAAAATTGTAAAACTACATTTTTTTATTGGATTACAGTATATAAATCACATAAAACAATAATACAAATATAATTTGTAATTTAGTTATCTTAATAAATTTATCATACAGTGCATTGTAAAATTCTAATTTTAACTTCAAATAACTAAATTTAAAATTACACGGCTATTTACAAAATTCACCTCACTTTTCTATTTATAGTTTATGTTTTAGTCCATATATTTAAATTAATTATGCGGTATTAAATTTAAACTAATTAGATAAATACAATAAAATGATGTTTGTTGGTTCGTCTACCAAAATATGAAAATTGCAATATGTACGCCATACTCGTATTAAGAAAATTAGTAAAATTACTCTTTTTTTACTAAATTAAGATACATAAGTTGCATACAAATATATGCATAAACTAGAATAACAAATTTAATTCATTTATTTCGTTGAATTCATCGTATAGTACATTACAAAATTTTGTTTTTTATTTTAAATACCTTCATTTTAAAATTCCTATAACCATTTACAAAACCCCCCTCGGTTTCCTTCTAATATTTTACAGTTAACTCAATACATTAGAATTATCATGTGATCTTAAAACTATTTTAATAATTTAATAAACTATTATTCATTGATTTCAACAAATGAATCATAAAAATAAGAAAAATTCGATATTTGTACCATGTTCATATCAATAAAAATGGAATAAAATTCATTTAGATATATAAATACATCAATCGCATGACGTAGATATATACATAAATAATAATTATGAATTTAATTTATAATCCATTTATATCAATATAATTGCCATGCATTGCATCGTATTTTTTTCTAACGTTAAGTACTTACATTTTGAAACTTCTACAGCTCTATACAAAATCCTGCTTAATATCGTCTAACATTGTATGTTTAAATCACCAGAAACAGCCTCTTCGCAATGCGAGGGAAAAACTGCGTACATTATCGACCTTCGTAGAGCCCGCTATCGTGTAGAAGCCTCGTGCAATGGGTTCCACCTATTGTATGTTTAAATCAATATATGTTTATTAATTATGTAATTTTGAATTTGAACTACTTAAATAAAATTCAGTTAACAAAAATTTGTTAATTCATCTAATAGATTCTAAAATATGACCGTTTTTTATATATAAACAATATTCATATCAACAAAAGTGGTAAAATTGTTTTTTCGGTCAAATATAAAGATATATAAATCACACATCATAAATAATATACATAAACAATATAAATTATTATTCATTTATCTTAATAAATTTATCATGCAATTTAAATAAATTTTTCTCAATAAATTTTGCATTGTAAAATTCTATTTTTATCTTCAAAAACCTACATTTTAACATTTTTACGATTATTTACAACCACCTCTCTCAACTCTTTCTTAATGTTTTATATACCATTCTATGTATTTAATTTCTTACGAAATCTCAGATTCAAACTATTTAAGTAATCTCGATTAATAGTTACTTTATTCTTTTAATAAATCCTAAAAACAAGTGTCAATTTCAATATATATATATGTACACACACGCGTGCATATACATACATACATACATATATATATATATATATATATATATATATATATATATATATATATCGCTACATTAAATTATGTACTTAAACAATAATAACAAAGTTAATATGAAAATTGTTTAAAAATGTTTTAAAATAAGTGAATTATTAAAAATTGACTAAGTGAATGAATGGCTCCTATATGTGAATAGTCCCACATTGTAGGATTATATGAAAGAATCAAGTATTTATACCTGATTCTTTGAAGCTAAGTTGGGCCCTTTGGGCACCCAATGATGCTCTTTTGTGAGGGGGAGACCATGCTTGACCATCAGACACACGCGCGCGCGCCGACCGACTCGACCCGGGCCGGGTTCTGGTTCCACTACAAGAAAACTGCAGTTTACCTACGCCAATAGGGCGTAGGCGGGGCGTAGGTAAATGCAATAGCTACGCAGCGCCTACGCCAAAGTTGGCGTAGGTAAAACCTGCGTAGCTAAAAATATGCCTACGCCTTACTTACGTCATCCGTAGTGGTGTTTCCTACGCCGTTCCTACGCCTATATTTTTCTACGTCTTTCCTACGCCGTAATATTCCTACGGATTTGGTACGACATTTCTACTTCTTTTTTACCCACGCCTTACATACGCCCTTCGTTTACCTACGATTTCCCTACGCCTTTGATTTTTTATGTTTTTCCTACGTCTTCCCTACGTCATTCATGTGGAATATGCGATTATATGATCGTTATATGATTTTTGTTTGATGATAATAAACATATATATTCGTGTAAATGTATTTGATATTGTACTATTTCATTTTTCACAGATAAAATTGAATAACACTGAATTTGAATTCAAACAGGAATTTTATTCAAACAATTTTTTATAGTACAAATTCTGACTCTCACTATAACTGTACAAATTTTGAATGCAATACAACTTTCTGATTTACATCATATCCTCACTACAATCACTCACACTCATATTTTGTCTTCAACTGAATTCCAGTCTGATTCCAACGTCCGAGTAATCTGCAAAAATATTTTCAAACGCAGTAAAATTGAAAAAGAAATATATTTGAAATTTAAAATAAAAGATGTTTTTGAAAATAATTTTTTGCCTCAGGTATATGGGTTATTGTCATCATTTTTGGTGTAATATCTGTGCATATCAGTTTTCTTATCAGGGACAGGTTATTCATGAGTGGCTGTAGTACACACGTGTACGTTTATACACGTGTGCACTGCCTCGCCAACTCGTGTGCACCAAACATAAAGCATACAAGCTCAAATAATCAAACTGCAACAAAATTTCTCAATGGACAGCAAAAGAAATCAGACCAGATAGCATCAAAAGAATGGATGCAACAGTAAAATCATCAACTGGTTCATGCAGACCAGAGAACATCAAGGCCAAGCACTGATGGCAATGTAACAAATCCACACACCAGCAACACAAACATGGATGCAACCCAAACCAGTGTGAATGCAAGCTACAAAGACCACAAACATGGATGCAAACTAAACCAATATGCATCAAGCTCATAGCAACAAAGAACATACATGCAGATCAATATCCAAGCAGTGCTACTGCAAAGCTTCAACAAATGAAACAGACCAATAACAATGCAACAAAAAGCAAGCAAAAGACCAACATATGAAACAACAACATGGATGCAGACAACATCAAACCAGAAGACTCAAGCAAGGTGATCAAATGGGCATACAATCAGAAACCAGTACAGATGACAATAAAATAAAGTAGTGAGTACAAACACAATAAAGTGCAACAGAGTAGTATCTGAATGCAAAGGACACATCTCAAGATGAACCAGACAGAGAACATTCATATGAGGTAGTACAAACAAGGGCCGAGCAACTTAAAAATGTGAACAGTGTCAAGCTTAGGTATGCAGAACCAAACTCAAGTTATACAATGCACCAGAGACATACAACACAGCAGATATCAGGTGATACAGAAGCAAAGCCAATGCCAACAGAGAAGAAAATGCAAGTATATGAAATGTGCACAATGAATCCAAGCAGTATCACAAACAAATCTGGACAGTGCAGTGACCACTGAAATAGCAAAGACTGGACAACAACACAAGTGCAACAGGTTGAGTGAAGACTACAATATCAAAAGAGTAATGTGCCACAACAACGAATGCAACTACAAGTACAACAGAGAAGATGGCCAGAAGATCAAAGCTTTATTTCACAGTGAAGTCAAAATAAAGATTCACGAATGAAAAAATCAATTGCGTATATGTTAAAGAAGGAAAGTTTTATTGCCGTGAAACTCAAGAAGAAACAATCAAATTCAAAATTCACGAATGCAAAAATTTCAAGCGTGTATCTTTATTTTTGAAATAGTCAAAGATGAAGAAGAGGAAAGTTTTAATGACCGTGTGAATCAAGCGAAATCAAACGTCTCAAATGTAAAGCCGTGTGTAATAAGGAAAATATATCAGAAAAATTGGAGAATAGGAAAGTTCGTAACAATATAAATTCAACCCAAAGGTACCATCATCGATATGAGCTTCAACGAACAATCATTTTCAATTAAAAACCCTAAATTCATCATCGGCCTACATATACAATCATCGAGTTCAAACAATCAGATATTCGGAAGTATGAACATACCAGAGTTGGTTTGAATTCGAGCAACCAAGCAATCGTCGACGAATAGAAGAAGCGCAAGGGCGAAGCAGCCGAGCATAAAAGAGATCAAAACCCCAAATTCCAAAAACCCTAAATCACAGTACCACGAGAAAGCAAGGCCGTGAATCCCAGGGCAAACGAAGATCGAGCAATAGTCAAATTAAAGAGCATCGAAACAAAGCCGACTCTCTCAATATTTCAGATCGAACGAGAAAAAGGAATTTCACAGCCGCCATTATTTTACAAAGCGAAGAAGATCGGCTGAATGAAATAAAAGCAGGGGCGGCCGGCCTTTTTATTTTAGATTAGGGTTAGGTTTAAAAGGGTTTTATTTTTAAAGGTTAAATTGTTTAAGACCTTTATATTTGTTTTAAAAGATTTTAAAAATAGGGTTTTAAAATTCGTACGCGTTTTGGCTAAGACCATGGTGTAGGCATGGTGTAGGAACAATTCCTACGCCTTACCTACGCCATGAAAACTTTGTAGAAAACTTTGTAGACGTGGAAACGGCGTAGGAAATTATCTACGACCTTCCCACGCCATCATTTTAACGTAAGGAGTTTCCTACGCCTTTCCTACGCTTTAATTATTTTTCAGCATATCGAAGCTGGCGTAGGTAAGACGTAGGAAATTTTCTTACGTCTTTCCTACACCATTACCTCTTTCTACGTGTTTCCTACGCCATACCTACGCCCCGCCTTTTGGCGTAGGAAAGACGTAGGAAATTTTGTGTAGGAAATTGATGTATTTTCTAGTAGTGTTCGGGCTTGTAGTGGTGTAACACTTATATTTTTGGTGCAAAATTCTTTAACCATTTTTGATCGGGCTGGAACGGTCAAATCAGACCGTATTAGAGAACGTTACGCAACGTTCATTATTTTGATCCGTTATTTTCTCAGATCCGTTTTTCGAGACCACGTCCCGCAACCAGTAACGTTCTTTTGCTATTTCGCCTTCTTAATTGATAGGAAGACGAAACAGAAAGAACAACATATTCTTTTCTTCAAATCAGAAAACTAGAGCAACGATTTTGAGTGCAAACAGAATCGATTCGGACGTGCAAACGAATCGATATCACTAAAATTGAGAAGTTGTCTTGTAGTGGTGTAACACTTATATTTTTGGTGTAAAATTCTTTAACCATTTTTGGTCTGGCTGGAACGGTCAAATCAGACCGTATTAGAGAACGTTACGCAACGTTCATTATTTTGACCCGTTATTTTCTCAGATCCGTTTTTCGAGACCACGTCCCCCAACTAGTAACGTTCTTTTGCTATTCCGCCTTCTTAACTGATAGGAAGACGAAACAGAAAGAACAACATATTATTTTCTTCAAATCAGAAAACTAGAGCAACGTTTTTGAGTACAAACAGAATCGATTTCGACGTGCAAACGAATCGATACCACTAAAATTGAGAGGCTGTTTTATCCTGGAGGCGGCGATGATTATTTAGAACTGTTTTGCACTGTACGGCAGATCGCCGAAACGTCTTCAAGAGAGTGACGTAGTCCACGACTCAGCCGAAGTTCGACATTGTTTCCAACAATCAATTATAATCATTTATCCCAAAATATAGTCATTCACTGCATTACAATTTTTTTAACTTCAAATATCCACATTTCGGTTTCTACAATTCTTTTTTACAAAAAATCATTTTTAATTCTTTCATGCTATTTACTTTTAAGTCTACACATTTAAACCAATTATGTAATTTTGAATTTAACATATTTAAAAAATCAGTTAAATAATTTTTGTTAATTCATTTAATAAGTCGTTAAAATGTATCGTTTAATATGTATACTTTATTCATACAAACAAAAATGATAAAATCATTCTTTTACTCAATATATAAAGATATAGAAACTATATAACATAAATTATATATAAAAAAATAAATTAATTTGTAGTTTATTCATTTCACTAAATTTATTATTCGTTACATAACAAAGTTGTAATTTTAACACATAAAATTATAAATACTATATTTTACAATATTATCGTGTGCAACGCACGGGTTATACACTAGTATTTCTTTAAAGTTCAAGCTTTTCAAGTGCATGCGTGACGTCTAAGAATGATTTTCAATGGAACAATTCTTCAAATTCATTAATTAATATAATTTTTCCTTGTAGACTTTAACTAATGCATTGCTGATAATGATAGTAGACTAACAATTTTTTCTAATCGTATGTTTTACACCTATAAATCCAAAGACAATGTTGATCTATAAACAATTAAATTGCCAATCATATTAATTTCAAGGGTACAATTGTACAAATCCTCTAGACAGACTAGACGCATCTTCGATGTTTTGATGTGCCAATTTAATCTTAGATTCGTTTATAATATTGTAGTTTACTAAAAAAATGGGGCTTAGATAAAAAGGGCACGTTCCTTTATTTGGGTGTTGTCCTACATTAAATTTTGATATTTACCTTTGAAATCTGGTTAAGCGATCGTTGTAATTAATTACTTTTGTGATTGAAGTAATTGTATAATTTCATCTCCTAAGCATGTTTTCTCTTTAATACAGTGTCATCAAAGGTTTTATTATAAAAAATAACATGGATGGTTTTATTAATTTAGAGTCTATTCTTTACGAAACGAGCGAGTTAGTTGAGCTGAGCATTTGAACTGGGAATTTGAACGTAGAAATTGATCGAAAGAGAATGCATTTGATGTTGCAAAAGATGTATTTTAGTGGTTTATTTAAACAGAATATTTGAATTAGTTATTTAATCTATAGTTTATTAATCATTTGTTTTGTCGTATAATATGCGTTAAATAATTGCAATTAAAATAAAATAAATTACGAAACTTCATTAACAGTGCTACAATATTCGAAAAATAAATACAATAATTTAAAAATACAGATAAAATGATGCAACTACAACGTTTCAACTCGGCCCTCCTGCAATAATTTTCATTTCTTATGGTATCACGAGGTGCTGTCATTTCATTGCCAACGTGTCGTGCCGTTGTACTTGTTTGGTCGCTATGTTTGTGGTATTTCTCATATTATAATATTCACCGTGTTATTCTTCTGGATCAAGATTAGAATCATCATCATAAGAATTCAAATCTGGTTCATCGCTATTGTATTTTCGTATAAAATTGTGTACACAACAATAACTTTTACTTGTTTCAAACGCGTATGTTGGCATATTATTCAAAATGATAAACTTTTTCTTCCATATTACAAAGGTTGTTTTAATTGTCATACGCAAACTTGAATGATAAAAAATAAAAATTTTATTTTTCAATTTTGGTTGATTTGCGGTTTCACGAAACGAGTAATATGATATCTAATATTTCGATAAGGTGTCAAATATGCAGTTTGAAGTGTATATCATGAATCTAAAATATAATACCGTCCCAGTGAAGAATGGGGAAAGCTAGAGTTTCTATCATTTATAACTGCATTAATTTTTTTACTACCATGCGCAGTAGCTTTCCAACCAAGCATAACATAAATGAACTGTAAATCGAATGAGCATACTGTTGAGATATTTTATGTAGCGAAACATTTTCGTCAAACATACAGAATAACCCGATATGCAGTTAAGTGTGTTATTACGTATGTATTATCTAACATCAACACGGTTTCTAAAGTAAGAGTAGTCCAGTTTGAATTTTAAATATGTTTTGGAACATTATTAAATTGATGGTCATCTTTGCACTCAGAATCTGAATCTGCATCCAAATGAAACATTGGTTGTAGAAGAGCAATTATGATAAGAAGAGAAGAGAAGGTGAAAGGAAGAAAGAGAGAAGAACACATATAATGAATAAACAGTGGAAGTTGCGGTTAATACGTTAATGTTTGACATGTTCGACATCATTTTCAGCTTCTCCCCGACGCTACAACGGAGGGAGTGGGCCGTTGGAGTGTCGGACTAGGACGCGTTCTGAATGGTAACCTGCTATTCTTCAACTGCCAACGATACCTTAAATTTGATTCATAGTCATTGATTCACACATATAAAACGCATTCCCCATCATTTGGGTGGTCGGTGTATCAATATGCATTGTTTACAATGCATGACAGCCTTTGATGTTGACCTATTAGTCTATTTCTACATGGTGTGGAATCCTAATAACTTTAACTTCGTATTTATCAATAATAAGTAGTTGTTGACTACTTAATAACTTAATTAATGTTTGCAGTTCCAGCGTAGGAACTAGGAAAAAACCTTTTGACGTCAATTTCATGTTGCATTTATTAACTCAACCCTGCTGTTTCGCATCACAGTATTTTATTGGTTGTTCAATGGATATAAGGATGGGTTTCAGTGGTACAACGAACGGTGATTCAATTTACGGCAGCTTGGTGAATCTATGTTTCTAAACACTTTCAAGGCTGCTTCTTGAATTGAGATGCAATGGCAGCAGAAGAGATCAATTGATTTTGGATGCTATTGAGGGTCCATACGCGGACAATTTTGATTAAAGTTAAAAGATCAGAGGTTGTGACAGATGCAAGTACAAGAGAAGTAGTCTAGAGTTTGGTTCAAATTTGGATAGAAATCATTCTAAAAACAAGAAATAAGTGGGATGTAAATAATGCATCATCTAAAGCACTACATTTTGGAGTGTCCAAACGGGGACCATTAATCCACGGACCTATCAATTACGTCTAATTTTGTAAGATAAATTAGACGTAGTCCCTGATAACCGTTTTTTGGTCAGTGTTTCTGACGTTCGTTACATTAAAACGTAAACAAATGTTATTTCCAAATGTTCATTATTAACTGATTTTTTATTAAAATGAGATTTCCTGATGACTTTTAGTTTCCAAATTTCTTTTCCTTATTTTTGCATTATTTTCAAGATGAAACCTTTTTTTCTGTTTTATTATTATTATTATTTTGAATGTATTAGTATTTCAATGAACAAATTTGGTTATTATTTTTTTCAAAAAAAAAACTCTACATCTTCCAAAAAGTATTTGAATTTCCAAAAAAAAATTGAAACGGACAAAATGACAAATATCTAGAGTATGTATTTGATAAATCTTTATAGATGCTTACAAAATGATGCGACTCAGGGATGGCAATGCGGTCGGTCTAGGGTCTAAGTCCGGTAGATCCGCCTCTGTTTTGACCCGCCAAAATCCGCCCGTTGGGTCATCGGGACGGGTAGATCCATGATCCGTTTTTAAGAGCTCCAGGTCTAGGGTCGGATTGGAGCATGGCTGACCCGCCCCAACTCGACCCACACTACTGAGATCTAATAAAATCGCTTTATTATTATAACGATGATTTGTTAATCCTTTTATACATAAGCGATTATAACATAGATATTTTAATGTCTTATTCAATAAGTTATATGATATTAACTTGCATCGCTAATAATTATATAATAACGTATGCATCTTTTTCTTGAACCGTTATCATACACCTTATTTTTATTACCTTACTTTTTTTTTGAGACCATGGGAAACCTTAAGATCATGGTATTTATTGATACTCACTTAAGTAAACCACGCCGTGTGTCTACCCCGCTTTTATTTAGTCGTCGCACACGGATGCTTAACGTTGAAACTTCCACTGATGGTTTGGCGCTGGGATTCGAACATTTTTATTACCTTACTTATCATTGTAAACACATTGATATGTATATTTATTGTATCATTTAATGACAGTCCTTCTTGCAAATAAAATAAATAAATATATGTACATTAATACATAATTTTGGATGAATATATAAAGCCTCGCCAGGTCTTATGTGACGACCGCCCATGACTCATGCACCGAATGAAGAGATAGTGCGCTGTAATGTGTGCCAGGTGACCATGGACGATTGCCAGGGTAAATTAAAACAACAAAATCTATCGTATTACTCACAGCGCATGAACAAAATACAATAGAACATATATATAGTGAAGCTTCACAGAATAGAATCTCATCAATAAAACTTCATAATAGTTGAATACAAACATCTGAATAGTCAATACAACAAGCCTCACTACATATCACTCAGAGAATACAAAGCAGCGGAACATCCAGTACATATAGTAAGAAATAATATGCAATACTCCAGCTCGTCTTCGATATCAGCACCGTGGAAAGCTAGAACAGCACCTGTCACCTGCTACCTAGTTTGCCCGTCCCAAAATGGACGAACAGCCCAAGGCAATAAGAGTTAAAACATAAAGCCTTGAGTCAGACAACAGTCTTAGTGAGCAGTAAATTAACTAACAACATACCAAAAGTGCATAAAGGAAAAGGAATAGGAATACAACCCTCCCACCCCACCTCTTTCTACAGTGATAGCCCCCAGACACACACTAAGTAGAAGCAAGCATAGCAAAGCATACAATTTAAAGTAAAGCAATTATCAGTCGAGTCAAGGGCGATGTCTTCCAAGTACAAACCCCCAAGGCCTAAACCAAGATCAGATAAGCACCCAGAAAATACCGCTCTTGAGACCGAATGATGATACAACCAAACATCCATGACTCTGGCTATCACTGTTACCATTGCTTCGATATCATCGTTAATTGAATGACCGGCTCATTCTTTCATCCGTCCGTCAAGGGCTAATGGAAACCCCGGTTCTAGACATAACTCTGCACGTCATCGTGACCCGTGCCTAGGACTATCGAATCTGCCCAGAGTACTTGACTACCCAATCAGTAGCCTTCAGGGACTATCGAATCTGCCCAACGTACTCTTGCTTTGAGCATGCTAGAACCTTCAACAACGATGATATCTCAGCCTTCTAGTTATCCTCCTCGACAACTATTTCCATTCTAGCTCAAGCGCCTCTCGAGCAAACCATTATCCCCAAACTCGAACCATATCACCGAGTTATCAATCATGCTTGGAATGATCCCGTCTGGATTAGACCAAGACTATCTCACATCATACTTCGCCTCATCATCATCAAACAGCAAAGTCTCATTTCAACATCATCATCAAATCTATCCATATGAGCTTCACCATCCGCTACATATGCCACGTGCAGCTTTTCCAATTCAAGAGCTTTTCCCTTAGCTTTTGAATCATCTTCGGTCTAAATCAAATCATCAATCATCTAATTCATAGCAATCAATCAAATCAAACATTAATCCAAGTAATCAAGCATTCAAATATGATCTAACTAGACAATATTAACAATAATGGCAATTTCGTAAATAAATAGTTGAAAGTCTAACAAGCATGAAAACATGAGAATTATCTCTACAACTTGATGAATGAACTTGTATAGGCTAATCATGTAGTAAAATGGTTGTCAAATCATCATGAACAATGAATCTATATGGATCTATACTTAGGTTTACAAAAATGCATGGAAATCACTACTTTAACACCAAATCGAACCAACAATCCGATATACTCCTTTGGATCCGTGTGAGAGATAATCACCACTCACCAAATCACCTAAACAACCCAAAAGCAACACGCTTCAAATCTGGACAGCGAAGGATCTAGCTCGATCTATCACGAATCCGCTTCAAACGATGAAATCTCTCTTCGATGGATGAAGATCTTCAATCTAAGCGCTTGGATCTTCGATTTGATCTTCACTTTGGATGGAAGGAATCACTTGATTTAGAGTGGAGAAAAGAAGTGAAGAAGTGTAGAAGTCGAGTTCTCAAAATGGCAGCACTTCGTCGCTTCGAAATCCGGATCCCAAAAAGTGAGAAATGGACGAGTATTTATAGCTGAAATTCCCTTAACTCGTCTGCCTTCTTAAGTCGTCTCCGACTTAAGCCTCTCTCCGCCTCACGACCTACGACTTAAGAATGCGCGCGCGACCTACGACTTAACAAGGCCTCCGACTTAACAGATAACTGGGTTACGACTTAACCCCATACGACCTAAACAACTTAGCCGACCTAAAAACTCACCTGTCTACGACTTAGCAGCTAACTCCTAAGTCGGTCACGACTTAACACATAGCAGATCAGCGCCTTCATACGACTTACGACCTAGCGAATGTGCGACCTAACCCAGACCGCTTCCTTGCGACCTAACAACCCACACAACCTAACTACTCACGCGACCTAACTAGGTTACGACCTAACACTTGAGTCGCTTCACAGCTACCCAGCTTCCTTAGGTCGTCGCCGACCTACCCCTTAGGTCCTTAACTCGCCAAAACCCTTAAGTCTCCTATCTCTTAGGTCGCGCTATCTCTTATGTCGTCTACGACCTAAACCCTTACCTTATCCAGTCTACTAGGTCGCCAACTTCTATGAGTCATCCCATTCCTTAGGTCGCCCACTACCTTAAGTCGCCCATTCGACCTATCCTATCCCACGACCTAAGCCACCCCACGACTTACTTCCTACACGACCTAAGCTACCAACAGGTCTAACTCTTAAGTCGTCACCGACTTAAGTCTTCCTGTCCCTAAGTCGTCCAATATATAAGTCGGTCATTACCTTAAGTCGTCTAAATCCTTAAGTCGGCCAATTCTCTTAAGTCGCTCACGATCTAATTTCTACTCGACTTAAACCCTAAACGACTTATCAACATTACGACCTATTGACAATATTTTACGATGTTTCGATCCGTAAAAATACGGGTCGTTACATTCTCTCCCCCTTAGGAATTTCGCCCCCGAAATTCCAAACAAACAAAGCAATCAAAGACTATTATGCACGCCTACCATCCATAGCAATCAACAACCCATGCATCCAATTCTAGCTTAGCGTACAGAATTCTAACACCGGAACAAGTTACAATATCGTGAGATGACACGACACCTTAGGGCCATACCTTGAAGAGTTCAGGATGAGCTGCCTTCATCCTCTCTTCCACCTCCCACGTACAGTCGTTATCATCATCACTCCATTGTATCTTGAGCAACTTAACTATCTTCCTCCTAAGCTGTTTCGTGTCGGTTTCCACAACCCGAAGCGGCTTACGAGGTCTCTTATTGACTGGATCAACTTCGAAATCTTCACAGCTATCTGCAGAAACTACTGTATTCGAGTCGTGCACATACTTCCGTAGATACGATACATGAAAAACATTGTGCACACTCGACATCTTCTCCGGTAACTTCAATCTATAGGCGAGCTTTCCAATTCGCTCGATAATCGGGAATGGTCCAACAAATCTCGGAGTCAATTTCCCTTTCTTCCCGAATCGAATGACATTCTTTAGTGGAGAAATCTTCACAAAACCATATCACCTACGTCGAATTCCAAATCCTTACGACGCTTATCGGCATAACTTTTCTGACGGTCTTGGGTTGCCTTCATTCGTTGCCGAATGATCTCTATGCAATCTGAAGTCTGTCGAATCATTTCTGGCCCAAGCACCAGCTTTTCTCCGGTCTCTATCCAACACGTCGGAGAGTTACATGGTCTCCCATACAATGCTTCATACGGTGCCATACCAATGCTTGACTGGTAACTGTTGTTATACGAAAATTCCACCAAATGAAGATGATCTTCCCATGATCCTCCGAAATCCAAAACACAAGCTCTGAGGAGATCTTCCAAAACTCGATTGACTCTCTCGGTCTGACCATCTGTTTGAGGGTGATAAGCTGTACTTAAACACAACTCGGTTCCCAAAACTTCCTGGAAGCTCTTCCAAAATCCACTAGTGAACAATGGATCTCGATCGCTCACTATACTCTTCGGAATACCATGGAATCGAACTATCCACTTAACATACAACTCTGCCAACTTTGATGCAGTCCTAGTCGATCGAACAGGAATAAATCTTGCACTCTTAGTCAAACGATCTACAATGACCCAAATCCCTTCATTTCCCGTTCTGGTTCTAGGTAGTCCATCGATAAAATCCATCGACACTTGCTCCCACTTCCATGTAGGAACTTCTAATGGCTGAAGCAATCCACTTGGCTTCTTCTGTTCAGCCTTCACCAACTGGCAGTTCATGCACTTGGAAATAAAATTTCCAACATCCTTCTTCATACCTTCCCAGTAGTAGGTTCTCTTCATATCCCGATACATCTTATTTCCACCTGGATGAATTGTCAGCTTTGAGTGATGACTTTCCTTCAGAACTTCACTCCTCAATTCATCTATATCGGGAACAACTAGTCGTCCTTGCTTCCGAAGCCAACCCTCTCGATCGACCTCGAATCCTTTACCCTTTTCTGGTTCCAATCCAGATTCCAAATCACGGATAATCTTGACAATCTTATCATCTCGCTTTTGACTCTCGCCAATCCTTTCCACAAGAGTCAGTCTTATTGATAAGTTTGCCAACATCTCAGGTTCCAATTCGCATCTAGGCCTGAAGTCAAATCCAGCTAAATACTCGAGATTCTTCCATTCTGAAAACATGGCTCCCAGTCCTGCATGTCTTCGACTTAACGCATCTTCCACTGCGTTACCTTTTCCCGGAGTATAAGCTATACCAAAATCATATGATGCTAAAAACTCTAGCCACCGTTGCTGCCGAAGATTCAAATCCTTTTGGGAGAAAAGATACTTCAACGACTTATGATCTGTAAACAACTCGAATCGAACTCCCAATAGATAATGTCTCCACATCTTTAGAGCAAAAACAATCGCCGCCAACTCCAAATCATGAGTCGGGTAATTCCTTTCATGCTGCTTCAGTTGTCGACTTGCATACGCAACAACTTTATCCCTCTGCATCAGCACTGCTCCAAGTCCAGTACCACATGCGTCGGTGTAGACCACCATCTCATCATTCCCACTTGGAATAGTCAAAACAGGAGCACTTGTCAATCGCTCTTTCAGGATTCTGAAAGCTTGCTCACACTTATCATCCCATCTGAACACTTGGTTCTTTTTCGTCAATCCTATTAATGGTGCAGCCACCTTGGAGAAGTCTTTGATAAACCGTCGATAATATCCTGCTAATCCAAGAAAACTTCTCACATCTGATGCATTCTTAGGTCTAACCCAATCCTGGATTGCTGCCACCTTAGCGGGATCAACCGCTATTCCATTTCCAGAGATAACATGGCCTAAGAACCTCACTTCACTCTTCCAGAAGTGACACTTCAAAAACTTAGCCTTCAACTGATGTTTCCGCAAGATTTCCAAAACAATACGCAAGTGCGTCTTGTGCTCTTCTACGGTTCTGGAATAAATCAGAATATCATCCACGAACACTAGCACGAACTTGTTCAACTGATCTCTGAACACTCTATCATAAGATCCACAAAATATGCTGGTGCATTAGTCAATCCAAACGGCATTACCAGCCACTCAAAGAAACCGGATGGTGTCCTGAAAGCAGTCTTCGGCACACTATCCTTAGCCACCCTCAACTGGTGAAATCCCGTTGCCAAATCCATCTGAGAAAACACCTTAGCTTCGTGAAGCTGATCAAACAAGTCATCTATTCTCGGCAATGGATACTTGTTCTTCTTAGTCACTTTATTCAGCTCACGATAATCCACACACAACCTCAGCGATCCATCTTCTTTGGTAACAAACACAACTGGTGCACCCCATTCGGACACACTACGCCGAATGAATCCTTTCTGCAAAAGATCATCAACCTGCACCTTCAACTCCTGTTGTTCTCTAGGCGCCATCCGCCTAAGAGGCATCACAACAGGTCTGGCTCCTTCAACTAGATCTATACGAAACTCGATCTCTCTATGCGGCGGTAAACCTTTGACCTCGTCAAAGACATCCTCAAATCCATTAACGATTGGCAACAATGACAGTCCATCCCGTGGAACAACCAGCGAATACATGAAGCTCATGAAGACGCCTTCTTCATGCTTACATCGTATCATAATCTTTCGCCCTTCCACATTCTCGACTGTCACCTCCAACCTCTCACAATCAACCTTTGCCGCATACTTCCTAAGCCAGTCCATACCCAAAATAATTCTGAACCCCGCAAAGTTCAGAACAAAGCAATCACAAACAAAAGAGCAATCATGACTCGATACAATCAGACCACGGCATAGCATACACAAACAAGACGAACCCCCAACAGGATTAGTCACAACCAATGGCCTATCAACAATATCCGGTTCTAAACCCAACCGGCCTACAAGTTCATTACAAACAAAAGAATGCGACGCCCCAGTATCAAACAACACTCTAACTGGAACACCACAGATGGAAAGAGTACCCTGAACTACCACGCTCTTTCCTTTCTCTTCAGCGGTAGGAGCTTTCGAAGACGATGGAACAGCCCCCAAAGCATAAGCTTGCACAATCTGCTTGTCCTTCCGTGGTTCTGGACAATTCTTCCTGATATGCCCCGGCTTGTCACAGTTGTGACACTTCATCGGCACCTTCGGATTCTTACAATCCCTAGAGAAATGGTCCTTCTGCTGACAATTGAAGCAGGTCACCTCGCCTTTCGGCTTCTTTTGGCCATCCTTACCCTTTTGCTGTTGCTGCTTCCTTTTCTTGTTTCCACCCTATTGTGGTTTAGACTCTTCCTTGGTCACAGCAACAACAGATCCTTCCTTAGGAAACAGACTCTCATGCCTGAGAGCTTTCTCTACAAGCTTCTCAAATGAATCGTCTAAATGATCCACCAACTGCCTTCCAAGATAACTATCCAAGCCTGTCACAAACTTCTCATTCTTCTGATAAGCAGATTCAATATATGACTGGGCATACTTGGACAAAGCTTCAAACTCAGAAACATACTCAAGAACTGGTCTTCCACCTTGCTTAAGTTCCACAAACTTCTTGAACAGAACAGACTTCTGAGCTGTAGAAATGAACTTAGCTTCAAATCTGGCTTGGAATTGCTCCCAAGTAATCTCTTCCTCCGAAGTGTTAATGGTGATAGAGTTTCACCAATCAGAGGCTCTTCCTTGAAGTTGCCTTGATGCCAACTTCCTCTTAGTTGCATCATCGATTCCCAAATCACCAAAGATCCTTCTACAAGCATCTATCCACCTCTGGACTTCAATGGTTGATTCTGTTCCCAAGAAAACCTTTCCTCCAAGAGCAGTGTAGTCCTTACACAGCTTAGCAAAATCCACCGGCTTTGGAGTTTGGACTTGAACTCCAACATCAACTGCTGTCCCCGGAACTGGTATCCTCCTCATGATCGAAGTCATCATAGCTTCGAACATAGCTGCATAATCGGCAGTCCCTTCAGCAGCACGACCTTCCCTAGCAGCTGGTCTCCCTCTTCGACTCATCCTTAATATCTATAAAAAGGAATGATTAGCACACCTAGAGAAACAACTGCATAAAGGATTCAAACTCTACTAAGCTACTATATTATATATAGTAGTCAACCATCAAAATTACAATTACGTCTCTCATACGTAGTTACGTCAGCGAGCATTGGGTAAAATCGATTAACCAATGCTCTAATACCAAATGTGACGACCGCCCATGACCCCTGCACCGAATGAAGAGATAGTGCGCTGTAAAGTGAGCCAGGCGACCATGGACGATTACCAGGGTAAATTAAAACAACAAAATCTATCGTATTACTCACAGCGCATGGACAAAATACAATAAAACATATATATAGTGAAGCTTCACAGAATAGAATCTCATCAATAAAACTTCATAATAGTTGAATACAAACATCTGAATAGTCAATACAACAAGCCTCACTACATATCACTCAGAGAATACAAAGCAGCGGAACATCCAGTACATATAGTAAGAAATAATATGCAATACTCCAGCTCGTCTTCGATATCAGCACCGTGGAAAGCTAGAACAGCACCTGTCACCTGCTACCTAGTCTGCCCGTCCCAAAATGGACGAACAGCCCAAGGCAATAAGAGTTAAAACATAAAGCCTTGAGTCAGACAACAGTCTTAGTGAGCAGTAAATTAACTAACAACATACCAAAAGAGCATAAAAGAAAAGGAATAGGAATACAACCCTCCCACTCCACCTCTTTCTACAGTGATAGCCCCCAGACACACACTAAGTAGAAGCAAGCATAGCAAAGCATACAATTTAAAGTAAAGCAATTATCAGTCGAGTCAAGGGCGATGTCTTCCAAGTACAAACCCCCAAGGCCTAAACCAAGATCAGATAAGCACCCAGAAAATACCGCTCTTGAGACCGAATGACGATACAACCAAACATCCATGACTCTGGCTATCACTGTTACCATTGCTTCGATATCATCGTTAATTGAATGACCGGCTCATTCTTTCATCCGTCCGTCAAGGGCTAATGGAAACCCCGGTTCTAGACATAACTCTGCACGTCATCGTGACCCGTGCCTAGGACTATCGAATCTGCCCAGAGTACTTGACTACCCAATCAGTAGCCTTCAGGGACTATCGAATCTGCCCAACGTACTCTTGCTTTGAGCATGCTAGAACCTTCAACAACGATGATATCTCAGCCTTCTAGTTATCCTCCTCGACAACTATTTCCATTCTAGCTCAAGCGCCTCTCGAGCAAACCATTATCCCCAAACTCGAACCATATCACCGAGTTATCAATCATGCTTGGAATGATCCCGTCTGGATTAGACCAAGACTATCTCACATCATACTTCGCCTCATCATCATCAAACAGCAAAGTCTCATTTCAACATCATCATCAAATCTATCCATATGAGCTTCACCATCCGCTACATATGCCACGTGCAGCTTTTCCAATTCAAGAGCTTTTCCCTTAGCTTTTGAATCATCTTCGGTCTAAATCAAATCATCAATCATCTAATTCATAGCAATCAATCAAATCAAACATTAATCCAAGTAATCAAGCATTCAAATATGATCTAACTAGACAATATTAACAATAATGGCAATTTCGTAAATAAATAGTTGAAAGTCTAACAAGCATGAAAACATGAGAATTATCTCTACAACTTGATGAATGAACTTGTATAAGCTAATCATGTAGTAAAATGGTTGTCAAATCATCATGAACAATGAATCTATATGGATCTATACTTAGGTTTACAAAAATGCATGGAAATCACTACTTTAACACCAAATCGAACCAACAATCCGATATACTCCTTTGGATCCGTGTGAGAGATAATCACCACTCACCAAATCACCTAAACAACCCAAAAGCAACACGCTTCAAATCTGGACAGCGAAGGATCTAGCTCGATCTATCACGAATCCGCTTCAAACGATGAAATCTCTCTTCGATGGATGAAGATCTTCAATCTAAGCGCTTGGATCTTCGATTCGATCTTCACTTTGGATGGAAGGAATCACTTGATTTAGAGTGGAGAAAAGAAGTGAAGAAGTGTAGAAGTCGAGTTCTCAAAATGGCAGCACTTCGTCGCTTCGAAATCCGGATCCCAAAAAGTGAGAAATGGACGAGTATTTATAGCTGAAATTCCCTTAACTCGTCTGCCTTCTTAAGTCGTCTCCGACTTAAGCCTCTCTCCGCCTCACGACCTACGACTTAAGAATGCGCGCGCGACCTACGACTTAACAAGGCCTCCGACTTAACAGATAACTGGGTTACGACTTAACCCCATACGACCTAAACAACTTAGCCGACCTAAAAACTCACCTGTCTACGACTTAGCAGCTAACTCCTAAGTCGGTCACGACTTAATACATAGCAGATCAGCGCCTTCATACGACTTACGACCTAGCGAATGTGCGACCTAACCCAGACCGCTTCCTTACGACCTAACAACCCACACGACCTAACTACTCACGCGACCTAACTAGGTTACGACCTAACACTTGAGTCGCTTCACAGCTACCCAGCTTCCTTAGGTCGTCGCCGACCTACCCCTTAGGTCCTTAACTCTCCAAAACCCTTAAGTCTCCTATCTCTTAGGTCGCGCTATCTCTTATGTCGTCTACGACCTAAACCCTTACCTTATCCAGTCTACTAGGTCGCCAACTTCTATGAGTCATCCCATTCCTTAGGTCGCCCACTACCTTAAGTCGCCCATTCGACCTATCCTATCCCACGACCTAAGCCACCCCACGACTTACTTCCTACACGACCTAAGCTACCAACCGGTCTAACTCTTAAGTCGTCACCGACTTAAGTCTTCCTGTCCCTAAGTCGTCCAATCTATAAGTCGGTCATTACCTTAAGTCGTCTAAATCCTTAAGTCGGCCAATTCTCTTAAGTCGCTCACGATCTAATTTCTACTCGACTTAAGCTTCGAACGACTTAAACCCTAAACGACTTATCAACATTACGACCTATTGACAATAGTTTTACGATGTTTCGATCCGTAAAAATACGGGTCGTTACATCTTAGGACGTGACGGGTCTACCCTTACCCATGTGAGTTCCGGGTATGGGCAAAAGTCTAGATCCACACTGGGTCTACGGGACGGGTTTAGGGCAGAGTTCAAAAAACCCAGAGCGGGTCTGGAGCATTCAAAACCCGCCCCCAACCCGCCTCATTTCCATCCCTAATGCGACTTGATATTCGACATTCACTCTGTTCACGGATTATGTTTTTCTGGTAAACTAATGTATAATCATGTGTTGCACACGTTAGTTTTGTAAAAACATAGTGCTCATGCTTTAAGTATTACTAAAATATAATTTTAGTCTGTAGTATGTGATAAACCAATTATAAAGTAAACTTTTTTTTATCTAAAGCACATGTAAAGTTAATTAAGTCACCGCCATATTTATTAAAAAATGGAAAAAAAAACAAAAACAAAATTTGAGTACAAGAGTAGGGAAGAATAATGTGATACACACATTTTAATATTTGAATGAAAATCAATTTTACTGTTTATTAATATAAATGTGGTATGCATATTAAAACTATAAATTTTTATGATTTATTAGACAAATTAATGAACAATGACAACTTGAATTTATTATATAGTTTGGATTAACTTTATTTAATTAATTTAAATATATTGATATGAATATAAAATAATGGAATAAATCGATAAAACTTTGTAAAAAAGGTAGAAATTATAGAATATAGACATTTGAAAGTAGAATTGGGGGGAAAAAAATGAGGTCAAGGACTGTTAGATTAAGTGATAAGGTCTCTAAATTGTGGTTCTGGAGGTCTTAGATTCGATCCCTCGAGACACAAATGAGTGCTCTGCTCAAATTAAGTATCATTTTTGTTATAAAAAAACAATAAGATTCCGAAGATGGAGAAAATTTCAAAATTCAATGAGATGATGGTAGATTTCTCTACCTCACTATTTTTAAATTTGTTAGATAATCTATTGAAATAAATGAATCGTAAATTAAACAAAAGTTGTTTTTATTGATAATTTAATGAGATAAACGAATCATAAATTATTATCATGTATATTTTGTTATGTGTTCTTAAATTTATGTATTTAAATCAAAATTTTATTTTACCAAGTTTGGTAATATGAAAGTGGTATGCATATTGAAATCGAATAATTTACCCGATAGATAAATGAATATTGGTTAATTAAGTTAATTTAAATAGTTTAACTTGGAGATTTATATATTGTTATCATCAAAAACCACACCAACTTGATCGAAACCTTAAAGAATAAAAAATGAGGATCCATAAAAACTGATAGTAATAGCAAAACCTTTCGAAAGAGTCGAAGGGATGCTTCTCCAAAAAGTTGGATGAGCAATGCACTTTCGAAGAGGTCGAAAAGGGACGGGGACACCCTTTCGCTTTAATTGATCCCTTTCGAAACGGTTGCTTCCGCATGCATAAAGGAGTTTCGAATGTGTTAAAGGAACCTTTCGAAGGCAACAGATTACAAGCTTGCGCATGTGCGCCAAACCTTTCGCAACAGTGGGTTTCGCCATCATTTACCTTCCGTAGAAGAATATTTGGCCAAAGCTACCCCTTCGAAAGCATAGATTAGCCTTTTGAATCGGTTGAAACCACCCACAATTATAAAGGAAATCTTACATTAGTTCAATATGGCCTCCTCAAACACCATAGGATGGGGGTTCCGCATCAATCAACAAGAATGCATTCGAAAGCCACCTTCCGCATTAAGCCTTCTACCATGCTCCACCTTATTCGAAGCCCCAAAGATACACCTTTCGACAGTATCGAAAGCCTGTATTCTTTTCTACTTTCAACAGCGCATCAACTACAAAGTAGAGGGCACACCTATACCTTTCGATGAAGTCGAAAGCACTCAAGTTCCATTCAGAAGCGAAGTTAGAAGAGCGCCCTGAATTTTGCAACAATGAAAGTCTTCAAGGAAACCTTTCGATTGAGTCGAAAGGACTAATTCGAAACGGTCCAACCCGTGCCTATAAATAAGACCCTAGGGGTGTTGTTTTGAAGGATCCGAACACATTCATTTTATGCTTATTCTTTTCTTTAATTTGTATACCCTAATTCTAAAATCAAGTTGAGGGTTTTTCTTTTTTGTAATACTTAAGCTTCTTGTATTTAAGAAAAATATTATTAAAGCAAGTATTTAGCATTATCGAATACACTGAATGATCTGTTGCTTCTATACGGTTCTGGTTATGGATTACTTGTATCCATGTCAATCGAAAGGTTACATTTTGAAAGAGTAGAAACCTATTGATATATTTAAAACCCTTAGATCCATTAGGTCCGAACCTTTAGTTATCTCAACTACTTCGAAAGGAGGTTTCAAAAGGATCTTAAGCCAATTCAACTAATTCGAAAGATCGTTTCGAAGGAGTTCCAATTGTCTTGACCGTTTCGAAAGGTTAATTAGAAGGAGTTCCAACTGCTTCCACCATTTCGAAAGGTGGTTTCAAAGGAGATCTAAATTACCTTGATTGATTTGGAAGAGGGATTCGAAAAGGTTTAAACTGTCTTAATCGGTTCGAAAGATGGTTTTGAAAAGTTCACTTATACTTTGAACTTCGCTTTGGGGCTTTGACAAGTTTTCTCCTTAACATATATGGATAAATTAATAAGAGAGAATTGAGGAGAATATATGAATAATTTTATAATAGCAAATAAGGGTTTTTAAATGCAAAATGATTAAAAGGAATTAAATACATTACCGATGCAACGCCTACGCCATAGCTTAAGACATCGGATCGACATCGGTAAGTCATAGGTGAACCTCTACTTTAACAACATTATCGACGCTTGCGGGCATCTACTTTGGCAAGGCGTCGGCCCTTATGATAATACCCAAGTCGACGTCGTCCCTTTTCTCCACTTTCCAAATTACAGCAAAAAAATGATTCTTGACTCTCTCAACGTTGACCACCGCAAGCCCTCACCTCCTCCTCCCTTGACTTCGACAACCGCACGCCCTCACCTCCTCCTCAACAACCAAGCCCTCCACCTCGATGCAGAACCCTTCTCCTCCCTCAATTTCGACCGCCTAACGCCCACACCTCTTCCTCGTCGGCCAAGCCATCCACCTTGACGCTGCTGTCAAGCACAAGCCGCAAGCCCAAGCCCTATAGCCCTATATCACCGCTACTGTACTTTCTTATGAAATTGTGTACAACCAATGTAACAACAATAACTTTTATTTGAGTTTTAAATGCGTATGTTGGCACATTCTTCAAAATGGTAAACTTTTTCTTCCATACTACAAAGGTTCTCTTAATTGTCATATGTAAACTTGAATGCTAGAAATTAAAATTTTCACTTTTCGATTTTGATTGATTTACGGTTTCAGGAAAATTAGGAAATATGGATCTAATATTTCGATAAGATGTGAAATATCCAGTTTGAAGTAGATATCATGAATCTACTAAATAATACTGTCCCAGTGGAGGATGGGGAAAGCTAGAATTTCTATCATTTTTACTGGATTAAAATTTTTACCATCGTGCATAGTACCTTCTCAAACAGCACAACATAAGTGAACTGTAAATCGAATGAGCATACCGTTAAGTTATTGTATGTAGCGAAACATTTTCGTCAAATATACCTAATAACCCAACATGTAGTTAAATGTGTTATTACGTGTGTATTATCTATAGCATGACACAGTTTCTAAAATAAAGGTAGTTCAGTTTGAATTTTTAATACGTTCTAGAGCGTTATTAAATTAATGATCATCTTTGCAGTCGGAATCTGCACTCAAATGAAACATTGGTCGTAGAAGATCAATTATGATAAGAAGAGAAGAGAAGAGATGTCGAAGGGAAGAAGGAAAAAAGAACATATATAATGAATATACAGTGGAAGTTGACGTTAATATGTTGATGTCGGACATGTTTTCCAACTTCTCCCCAACGCTCCAATGGAGGGAGTGGGCCGTTGGAGTATCGGATTCGGATTCGTTCTGAATGGTAACCGGCTATTCTTTGACCGCCAACGTTACCTTAAATTTGATTCATGGTCATTGATTCATACATAAATACTACGTATTCCATATCGTTTGGGTGGTCGGTGTATCAATATGAATTGTTTACAATGCATGACAGCCTTTCATGTTGGCCTATTAGTCTATTTCTACATGGTGATTGGTGCGGAATCCTGATAGCTTTAACTTCATTTATTAATAAGTAGTTGTTGACTACTTAATAACTTAATTAATGTTTGTACTTCCTGTGTGGGAACTAGGAAAAAGGTTTTGACGTCAATTTCATGCTGCATTTATTAACTCAACCCTGCTGTTTAGCATCACATTATTTTTTGGTCAGTGTTTCTGACGTTCGTTACATTAAAGTGTTAACAAATGTAATTTCCAAAGGTTCATTATTAACTGATTTTTTCTTAAAATGAGATTTCCTGATGACTCTTAGTTTCCAAATTTCTTCTTCTTATTTTTGCATTATTTTCAAGATAGAAACCTTTTTTTTCGGTTTTATTATTATTATTATTTTGAATGTATTAGTATTTCAATGAACAAACTTGATTATTATTTTTTTGAAAAAAAAATATCTACATCTTCCAAAAAGTATTTGGATTTTTGAAAATTTCAAATAAATTTTAGTTGTTCGAACTATAAATCTATGGATTCTATAATTATTAAATGTTAGAACTAAAAAAAGAAAATCATTGTATACAATGATTTGATCATGTGGTGAATGGTCCCCATATTGCGAAACCAAAATGACATTGAAACTGAAAAAATGACAAATATCTGGAGTATGTATTTGATAAATTTTTATAGATGCTTACAAAATGATGCGACTTGATATTCGACATAGGGCTGTAAATTTTGTTCGACTGTCCGATGTCCGTTCGCGTCCGTGGCCGAAATACGTCCGTTCGAGTTCGTTCGATTTTCATTTAGGACATGAATTAGGACAGCAAAATTTGTACGAAAAAAAACCTTGTCCGACCGATGTTCGTTCGAATTCGTCTGAATTCGTTCGAATTTCTTATAAGTCGGTATATCCATTATGTTCTTCAAAATATTTATGACAACTGTTTGGTTGGTTGATTAAGTAAAGATCATTAAAATGCTTATTCTTCAGTATATATACTGATAAAAATAATATAATTGGTAGAAACTATATTAAAAATATAAAATATGAAGTAAATAGCAATGTTCGTCCGAGTCCGTGATCGAAAAACGTCCGTCCGTGTCCGTTCGATTTTATTTAGGACATGAATTAGGACAACAAAATTTGTCCGATCATAAATTTCGTCCGGTCTATGTCCGGTCTGATTTCATTTAGGACAGAAACTGAACACACCTCCGTCCGGTCCGGTCCGACCGATTTACACCCCTAGTTCGACATTCACTCTGTTCACAAATTCTGTTTTTCTGGTAAACTAATGTGTAATCATGTGTTGCACGCGTTAGTTTTGTAAAAACATAGCGCTCATGCTTTAAGTATTACTAAAATATAATTTTAGTCTGCAGTATGTGATAAACCAATTATAAAGTAAACTTTTTTTAACCAACGCACAAGCGAGGTTAATCAAGTCACCACCATATTTATTAAAAAATGAAAAAAACCAAAACAAAACTTTAGTACAAGAGTTGGCAAGTACAATGTGATACACGCATTTTAATATTTGAATGAAAAATCAATTTTACTGTTTATTTATATAAATGTGGTATGCATATTAAAACCATAAATTTTTACAATTTATTAGACAAATTAATGAATAATGGCTACTTGAATTTATTTATATAGTTTGGATTAACTTGATTTAATTAATTTAAATATATTGACATGAATAGAAAATAATGGAATAGATCGATGAAACTTAAAAAAAAAAGGTAGAAGTTATAGAATATAGACATTGGAAAGTAGAATTGGGGAAAAACAATGAGGTTGAGGACCGCTAGATTAAGTGTTAAGGTATCTAGATTGTGTTTCTATAGGTCTTGGGTTGGATCCCCGAGAAAAAATGAGTGCTCTACTTAAATTAAGTGTCGCTTTTGTTATAAAAAACAATAAGATTATGAAGGTGGAGAAAATTTCAAAAATTAATGAGATGATGATAGATTCCTCCACCTTACTATTTTTAAATTTGTCAGATAATCTACTGAAATAAATGAATCATAAACTAAACAAAAGTTGTTTTTAATGATAATTTAATGAGATAAACGAATTATGAATTATTATCATTATTTATGTATGTATATTCCATTATGTGTTCTTAATTTTATGTATTTAAATCAAAATTTTATTTTACCAAGTTTGGTGATATGAAAGTTGGTAAGCATATTGAAATCGAATAATTTACTCGATAAATAAATGAATATTGGTTAATTGAGTTAATTTAAATAGTATAACTTAGAGATTTGTATTGGATAAATTAATAAGAGAGATTTGAGGAGAATATATGAATAATTTTATAAATAACAACTATGGGTTTTTGAATGCAAAATGGTTGAAAGGAATTAAATACATTACCGACGCAATGCCTAAGCCATAGCTTAAGACGTCGGATCGTCGTAGATGAACCATTACTTTAACAACATTATCGACGCTTGCCGACGCCTAAATAACGACGTCGGTGCTGCGTCGCCAAGACATCGACCCTGCTTCAGCAAGGCGTCGGCCCTCATGATAATACCCAATTCGACGTTTTTCCCTTCCCCACTTCCTAAATTATTGCAAAAAAATGATTCTTGACTCTCTCGACGTCGACCACTACAAGCCCTCACCTCCTCCTCCCTCAACTTCGACAACCGCAAGCCCCCACCTCCTCCTCATCGGCCAAGCCCTCCACCTCGATGCAAAACCCTCCTCCTCCCTCGACTTCGACTGCCTAAAGCCCACACCACCTCCTCGTCGGCCAAGCCCTCCACATTGACGCCGCTGTAAAGCACAAGCCACAAGCCCAAGCCCCACATCCCCACCACGTCTGCCACCTCGTCGATCGCAGCAAGCCCATGCTACCACCTTGTCGATCACCGCAAATCCCTTCTCCTAATCGTCACTCAAGGCCCCATCGATATAATTTATTGGTTTGATGCATTTCATATGCAATGCTATGATTTGATTGGCTTCGTATATAATATAGATTCCTTAGCTTATATTCGTTGTCATTGATATACATTGTTATAAAACATCATCGGTAGTTTATATTCGTTAGTGTATATTCATATTTGATTAGCTTCGTATATTAATATAAATTGTTCAATAATTCATTGCCATATGATATGAAGGTATTAATGAAAACCTCATATATAGATGTTTAATTTGGCCTCATCTGGCAAGTACCGTATACGATCATTATATAGATATTCATTTTTTTAAATAAAACGGATATCGATATTCATCTGATATGTTATTTATCGGATTTGTCCCAGTATTAGACAAGTAATAAATGCAATGATACTTATGTTTCATAAATCAATATTTCAAATCAAATGGTTAATGAAATTTTGACGGTACTTCCTTCTTGTTTCCTATGTACGTTATTTTATGCTCTTTTATGTATGATACAAAGAATAAGAGGAAGTGCTGCTGAAATTTTATTAATTGTTCAATTTGAAATGATTTATGAAACATATATATCATTGCGTTTGTAATGGGAAGTAGGATGGTCAATCATCCAACTAAAGTGTTGAAATCCTTTAGGCTGTATAGCTTTGAGTTGTTTGTGATTTCCACTGTTTTATAATAAAATTTAATGTTATTGAAATTAGTAATAAAACTAAAAATGTTAATGAATGCGTTATTAAAATTAATGAAAACACGTAATACTAAAATTAATAATATTATCTAATGTAATAATAAAATTAATAATGTTATTTATAAATTAATAATAAAATTAATAATGTTATTTAAAGTAAAAATAAAATTAATAATGTTATTTTAATTGATAATATAAATAATAATTCTATTTAAACTAATAATAAAATTAATAATTTTATTTAAATTTATAATGTTATTTAAAATATAAAAAAACTTAATAATGCTAGTTAAATGAATAACAAAATTAATAATTTTACTTCAAATTTTAATAAAATTAACAGTGTTATTTAAAGTAATAATAAAATTAATAATTTTATTTGAATATTAATAATACCGTGTGAAAGATAATATAAATTTTTTTTACGCGTAGAGTATAGAAGATGGATTATATAAAAGGTCAAACTTGGATGTACATTAGAGGTAAAAACAGAGGAACGATTCCATTGCACTTTAGAAATGACGTGGATGCATCCATGAAAGTGATATCTTGTAATAAAACAAACATGAATGAAGTCCAAAGTCCGTGTTCGAATTGTCGTTGCTTGAAACTTATAGTATTATACTGTGATATTACATTTATGCCAATATAGTTTTATGCTCGATTATCTTGTATGGGTATCGTGCATGGAGAATAATATCACGTTGTATAAGAGGAGACCGTAAATATGGATGTGAATTGCGATTAACCCCTGAAGAAATATAGATCTAAAAAATAAAATGACCAAAATGGTTCATAATGTTGCTAG
The DNA here is from genome assembly GCA_030737815.1 of Allium fistulosum. Lineage (NCBI taxonomy): Eukaryota > Viridiplantae > Streptophyta > Magnoliopsida > Asparagales > Amaryllidaceae > Allium > Allium fistulosum. The sequence goes on from CM060904.1 coordinate 1,140,058,794, forward strand.
TTTGAGTATGTGGACCGAAGAACCAGATTTGGAGGATGATCTTAACTCAGAAGCAATTTTTTTTATCTTGTTAGAAGCATTGAAACTACCACTCTATAAATGTTGTAAAATGACAGGCTTGCCAACCACATCTAGGTTAATCGCTATAAATTCCAAATATAATGCATCGAAAAATCTAACATATGCAATTCTTATTTTGTGTAAAGAAATCATTCCGCTTGACAATGTATTGGTGGAGAACTAGTACTCTCTTAAAAGGGAGATCTCTGCCTTTGGTTGCCTTATGAAAAAATTAACATGTGTCTAGGTGCATGCATGATTCATTAGAAGAAAGATAAAGATTCTGTAGAAACTTGGTCATCCCGCAGAGGAAATCATGGATGAATTTCAATTTTTTTTTACTATATTGGAACTTTATTAGGCCTATGAAGCCTAATTATTATAGAACATTTCAAAATTTCTTTTAAATAAAATCTTTATTTATTTAAATTTATAAAATAGTATCATATTATTTAATTTATGTTATATATATATATTTACACATATATGTGTGTGTGTGTCATATACACATACATATATGTGTGCATGTGAAACATATCAAGCCATGCAAAGTATAACATGCATATGTTGGAATTTACATCGCAGCAGACACGTTTGCTCATCCAATATACAAATATTTTGTCCAAATGTATGCTTATATACTTTACTTATATATATAAAATGTTTACATATATACATACATACATATATATAAACTATATTTTTTTATTTAATTTTTTTGTATAAATACATACACACACACACATAACATAAGTATGAAATATTGATAATATATATTTATAACTATATACATATGTTAAAATAATTTTTGAAATGTATACATTAATTGTTTTTTTTCTATAAGCTGAAAACAGTACTTGTACACGTACTTGTATATTTATATATAAATGTATATATTAAATACTTATATACGTATTTGTATAATAATAAATAATCCAAATAAAACACAAAATAATTTAAAAAATATATATTAATACCTGGTCATGTGTACGACTCTGTTATTTTTAAAAATTTTAAATTTTTAAATATATATATATATATATATATTATAATTAATTATACGAAAATTATTAAAATTAATTTAAAAAATTCGAAACCAAATTTGAATTTTAAATTTCTAGTAAATTCTAGATGATGATTTGGTAATTTAAAAAATTTATTATATAATTTTGTAGTTTAAAACAATTTAAAACTCTAAATTTTAGTTTTCGGTTTATGTTTAAATATTTCAAAATATAAAAAAATTGTTTTTTTATTTTCTACCGAAAGCATATTTTGTATTAAACTTAATTTATAAAATAAAACACAATTTACAATACATATATGTATTTATACCATTATTTACATGATTAATTGATTTAAAAATTATTTAAAAATAATATATAAAACTATTTTGTTCCAGCCGAAAATATTATACATATTGAACATTATGTTTAAAATTATATTTCCATACTCTACATGAGTATAAAGTAATATTTAATTTTTAAACTATATATATGTTGTATGTATGTGTGTGTGTGTGAATATTGTATATTAAATTATTTAAAATAAAAAAATGTTTGTTTATGTTGAGCTGCGCTGCACATAGGTATGTTTACATAATTTTTTTATTAAACATATGCATATATTAAATATATATATATATACACACACACATACATAAACACACATACATACATATCCATACACACATACAACCAATCAATACCGCGACAATATATTTATATGTTGGAATCGCCACGTAACTAGCAATATGATATATGAAATAAACATTATAATTGTAGATTAATATTTATAAATTTGTAAGGAATATACCTTATAGCCAAAGCTTGTATGTACACCTTGAAACAATGAGATCTGATTCTCAAATTGATACCAATCCACCAGACTGCTAGTCTCTGAATTGTTGACCATCAACTATCGATTAGCACTGAATTTGATTTGAACCAAATATGAAAGAGGGATAGAGGGTATGAGATCGGCCAAAAATGGAGATGATGTGGAGGCTTCAAAAGTTCTCCAAAAGATGATGATAGAGATCTTTATATAGAGGAAGAGAATAAGAGAAGTTTGGATTTAATCTTTGCTCATTCTCCTTCCATCTTTGCCATCCATTTCATAACTTTGTAACCCCTCATTAGGCCTCACCTATTACTCCTTATTTGAGCCGATCCTACCATCCCATTTCATGGGCTTTAAACCCATTTAGAGCTCAAATATATTACACAATTAAATCAAATTTAACGCTTATCGATATGGTATATCAATTAATATATTTATAACTATTATAAATATATTTAATAATATTTGTTCATCAAATCAAAATCAAATTTTATAATTAATATTTCATAAATACTAATTAATTTAATTAATTTTTAATGATTAAAAAATTAATTAAATCATTTGGTCAAAGGAATATTCATCGTTTCGATTTTATGATTCGTTAGGTATAAATTTGGTTAGCGATTTATATAGAACTATTCAAATATTAACGTTCACACATCACTTAGGAGATGGTGTGACATTTTGGCCAAATTTATTCCTTACTTGGTTCCTATAAAATCAAATTTTACTTTGTTAAGCATTACCTGGTTGTGATTTTTATCTACACCGATTATCTTCATCAAAACTATATTACTTTGGACTTATGGAATTTGGTAATGATTAAAATTCCAATAGTGTCTGTATTCAACTCTATAGTTTAAACACAAAGTCCTTAGTTCAACAATAACAATTATTATTAACCAAACTACTCTGACCAAAGATTTTGACTTTGAATTGACCATGATACTAACCTCATATAGTTGAGAAGGAAAATCCTCTCTTGAATAGTGTTTCACTTCCAATACATCTGTTTCCTGGAGATTTGACCAGGCAACTTGTACTCGGAGAAGTACTCGGCATCCATAGTGCTCGGCATCCGTAGTGCTCGGCATCCAGAAGACTCGGCATCAGTAGTACTCGGCATACAAAACTACTCGGCGTCAACTGGCACTCGGCGTCAACCAATGCTCAGCGTCAGCTAGCGTTCGGCATCAATAGAACTCGGCGATAGGAATACTCGACGACAGGAGTGTTCGGCATAAAGCAGAACTCAGCAGCAGGAGTACTCGGCAACGGGCATACTCGGCATCCAGGAGGCGTTCGGTGTACATAACTATTCAACATGACACTATCGTTCGGCCAGCATGCATCATTCGACCAAGAGCTTCAGATAGAGTTGCGATCGGCTTCAGCTGCAACCATCCTGCACTTCCCACACAATCAAATGAACCATCCAGCATAGAAAGGACTGTTCGGCATGGAAGGGACCGTTCGGCACGGAAAGGACTGTTCGGCACGGAAGGAACTGTTCGGCATGGAAGGGACCGTTCGGCACGGAAAGGACTGTTCGGCGTCAAACCGTTCGGCATGCCTGGTTCGACATGCAGCGAACACTACACCTGGGCTAGAGCGTTCGGCTACCAAGCCCACTTGAGAAGTCCAGCCCATCTTTGTCTATAAATAGAGGGGCAGGGTCATAGTGAAGAGGATCCTTTTTTGGGGAAAGAACACTGGGGGAGACTCTGCCATTTTTTAGACTCATCTTCTCTACCTAACAACTTCATTCAAGCATTTGATTCACGAATTGTATTTGTAATCCACAAAAGGAAGATCAATAAAGTTTAACCTCAAAGTGGACGTAGGCAATTACGCTGAACCACTATAAATCTGGTGTTCTTACTTTCTGCATTTAAATTAGCATTGTCCTCTTTGTTTAATTTATCTTCATCACTTATATCTCTACACAATCTTTCTCTACGAGGTTAGTGACCAATTTTGGTGCTAACACTTTGGTGCTTTCACTGAGAACTGAATTCTCAGACCTCAAGGATCTGCTTTGAAGCTACTGGATTGAACAAATCCCCCAAAGAAGATCCGACTCACTGATAGGACATCCGTTGATTCTACTCAGAGTTCATACCGACAACTCTACAATGGCAGGACCACGAACCAGGTCAGCTTCTCATAATGCGAATGCCCGCGAGACTGCTAGCGTGCAACAAGCAGGAACTAGCAATCAACCAACAATTCCGGGCAAGGGAATCGCCGCCCAGGAACAGACTCCAGTTGTCATCAGAATAGAGTTCAATGACTTGATGAGAGAACTCAGGGAAAGCAGGAGACAACTAGGAGAGCAGATGCAAGCTAACGCCAACCTGATGGCACAACTCACTCAACAACAGCAACAGAATGCTGGGGGCAATCCCGCTCCTTACTCTTCATCTGACAGCTCAACTTCATATGATGAACCTCCCAGGCGCAGACGACGTAAGACTGAAGCTGCATGAGCAGAAGTTGCTGTTCAAACAGCTGGAGACCGTGATCAAGCAAGAGCTGGAAACTTCAGGACCGGAATGCAAACGGAGGATGGAGGCCCAGGCCATCAAAACGCTAACGATGTCGAACCTCAAGACGCACGATTGGCAGATCGCCAAGAGAGGAGGCATCAGCATGGACAGGCGCGTAGAACAGACCCTAACCTTCCGCCTTCCATACAGACACCAGATCTGACAGCCATGATCAGGCAATTGATGAAAGAAAATCAGGGCTTATCGAATGATGATTGGGGAGTGTCAAGAAGTCATACTCCATTCACGGATGTTGTGTTGCAGGCGGCATACCCCAGAAAATTTAGTATGCCTACTATCCCTGCGTATGAGGGAAAGACTGACCCCAGACAGCACGTCATGAGGTACGAATGGATGATGGATTCAGCTAGAGCAAATGATGCCACCAAGTGTAGATGCTTTCCGATTACTCTATCTGGGATCGCTACTATGTGGTTCACCCGACTTCCTCCGTGGTCCGTATCAAATTTCGAGGAACTGGCAAAGAAGTTTATTGAGCAGTTCAGGATACACACTACACGTCCAAAGGACGTAATGTCTCTGTCAAGTGTAATCCAAAATCCTGGGGAGTCGTTGAAGGAATATTTACAGAGATTCCATGTTGCGGCAACTGAAGTCAGTAATCCCAATGATCATGCAATTCTAATGGCGGTAATGAGAGGTGTCGATCCAGATTCTGAGTTTGGAGACTAGTTGGCAGGAAAACCTCCGACTACGCTAGAGAGTTTCTACTCAAAGGCACACCAGTTCATAAGAAGAGAGGAAGCTAGGTGGGTACGACGAGATAAGGCACCAGGACCCATCCAAGAGTCTATGAAAAGCAACATTGCTGTGAAGCAGTCCGGAGACAGCTCGGGAAAGGTCCAAGTCAATGTCCAGAACAAGCCTGGGCAGCCTAAGGAGTCTGGAGTAAGGAATCAAGGGAAGAAGAGAGAAGCGGGGAAGTGGAAATCGAGAATTCCAAGCTACAGCGAGTATACTCCGCTGAACGCGCTGCTAGAGAACATCTACCTATCCACCTGTAATACTTTTCAGTATAGAAAGCCACGTCCAAAAGAATCAACCGAGGAACAGAAGCGGACCGGGAAATATTGTCGCTTCCATGAGACTTATGGGCACAATACGGAAGAATGCAGACACCTGCACGACGCTATCGAGAAGTTGATCAGGCAAAAGAAGTTGCAAGAATTTGTGAAGGATCCACAGGAAGGAGGACAGGGAACGTCCAACCCAGGTTGTGCACCAGCTCCGCGTCATCCTGAGAAGCCTGCCCGAACCGTAGGCAGACTGGTCATAAATACAATAATCGGCGGACCTCACCCCGCAGATAAGAATTGGCAAGAGATGGAGCGGTATGCAAGCTCCCTGAAGCATGCAGATTTTGAGTGCTGTTCGAACGTGGATGATGGGACCCCTGCTAAGCAGCAGCACGTAATGACGGACGATATAGTGTTCAGAAACAGAGATGCTGATCAAGTAGAGGCCCCAACCATCGACCCGATGGTCATATCTGCGACGATCGGACCAGCATATGTGAAAAGAATTCTGATTGATTGCGGAAGTTCAGTCAACATCATCTTCAAGAAGGCTTATGACCAAATGAAACTGGAAACAAAAGACCTGAAACCGTCCAAGGCCCGTATACACGGCTTTAACGGCACAGCGACCGACGCCGAGGGGTACGTTGAGTTACCAGTTGAACTGGGACAAGGCGAGCGTCGGAGGGTGCGAATTCTACCCTTCGTAGTTTTGGATGTGAATTCTCCATACAATGTTTTCTTGGGCCGGCCGGCCCTGGCTGAGTTTAGGGCAGCGTTAGCCCCGTGGTGTTTAACTTTGAAGTTCCCAACTGACAAAGGAGTAGGTATTGTTCATGGCGACCAAGCAGCTGGTCGTTCCTGTTATGTGGCTGAGCTCCGAGAGGCCCATCGGAGGGAGAGAGGAAAGGTTGCGGACAATCTCGTCCGCATCCTTAATACGGATAATTGACAAGTAGTGCCCGAGCCCTGGCTCGGGCATAATTCTCGGATCTTCGGAGATATAGATCCGAGAGACGACGATGAGAAACCCAGGAAAGAGAAGGCGGCGCCGGCTGAATTAACAGTTGACATTTCAGTTAGCCGTGACGACCCTTCGCGAATACTGAAGATCGGATCACAGCTTGGCCCCGCGATGACTGAAGACCTTAGCGACTTCCTCCAGGCGAATCTCGATGTTTTCGCCTGGACGCATTCTGATATGTGTGGGATTTCCCCCGCCATCACGAGTCATATGTTGAACATAGACCCGAAATACGTTCCAGTTAAACAAAAAAGGAGAGGAATGGATCCAGAGAGGTCCGCCGATCTCGGAGAGGAGGTGGACAAACTCAAAGCAAATGGGTTCGTCCACGACGCCCTCTACCCTGAATGGGTATCCAACCCCGTGCTGGTGAAAAAGGCGAATGGGAAATGGAGGACTTGTGTAGATTATTCCGACTTGAACAAAGCATGCCCGAAGGACAGTTTCCCGTTACCTAGGATCGATCAGTTGGTCGACTCCATCGCAGGACACGAGCTGTTATCATTCATGGACGCGTACTCAGGGTACAACCAAATCTCGATGCATATTCCAGACCAAGAACACACCAGCTTCGTTACAAATGTCGGACTATATTGCTATGTAGTGATGCCCTTTGGATTGAAGAACGCAGGAGCGACTTACCAGCGTTTAGTGAATCGAATGTTCAAGGACCAACTGGGTAGAACGATGGAAGTCTATGTGGATGACATGCTCGTGAAGTCACGACGGTCAAACGACCACATTCGCGACTTGGCTGAAATGTTCGACATACTCAGGTTTTATGGGATGAAGATCAACCTTCTGAAGTGTTCCTTCGGCGTGGCATCGGGGAAGTTTTTGGGATTCATCGTCAATGCTAGGGGAATTGAAGCCAACCCAGAGAAGATCCAAGCTATTCGAGATGTGCAAGCGCCCAGGACTATAAAGCAAGTGCAGAGTTTGAATGGAAAAGTAGCTGCGCTAAGTCGATTTATATCCAGGGCAACTGACAAGTGCATCCCATTCTTTGATATAATAAAGAAGGGGAAGAGAAATTTTGAATGGACGTCTAGTTGTGAGGAAGCATTTCGGAATCTGGTGAGGCATCTGGAGAGTCTACCAATGCTGTCAAAACCAGTTGACCACGAGATGTTATACGTATACTCGGCTTATGCTTTGTTAGCAAGCGTTTAACGGGGGCAGAGAGGAATTACCCTAAGATCGAGAAATTGGCTTATTGCTTGGTGATTGCATCACGTAAGCTGCGTCCATACTTTCAAGCGCATTCAATCGGTGTTTATACCGATCAACCCCTGAGGCAAGTACTCCAACGGCCGGAAACTTCTGGAAGGTTGCTAAAATGGAACATCGAGTTGAGCCAATTCGATATCGCCTACTTACCACGGAGAGCCATCCGAGGGCAAGCATTAGCAGATTTCATCGCTGAGTTTACCATACCCATCAAACCGGATGATCACGACATCATTCCCCCCGTTCGATGGAAATTATACACTGACGGTGCATCAAACGACCGTTGCTCCGGTGCGGGCATAGTTCTTATAACTCCGGAAAACCGATCAATCTGTTATGCCCTGAAGCTTGATTTCCCGGCTACAAATAACGAAGCAGAATATGAAGCACTGATCGCTGGCTTGAAGCTCATCAGGGAACTCGGGATCAAATCAGTCGAAATCTTTTGTGACTCACAATTGGTGGTTTACCAAGTACGGGGAGACTACCAAGCAAAGGGACAAAAGCTCGCTCCGTACCTTGTTCAGGTCCAAGAACTACTCTCGAATCTCGAGCGTTATGACATTTCACATGTCCCGCACGAACAGAACAAAGAAGCCGACTTGTTGGCTAAGTTTGCAAGTACCGGCGATGCGCAGCAAATGGGATTGTATCCCGTTGAAGCCTTGCATGCCCCGAGCATAGACGAGATGAAAGTCGACCGTGTGTTGGAAATGGAGATCGAGAAGGAATCGTGGATAACCCCATTCAAACTGTACCTAACGATCGGAGCTTTACCAGAAAAAAGGAGCGAAAGATGGCAGGTCCTTCGAAAGGCCGCGCGATACGTAATGCAGGATGGGTCAATGTATCGAAGAGGATTCTCAGTCCCATTATTACGATGCATCGCTCATGATGAGACAAAGCGGGTCTTAAGAGAGGTTCAAAAAGGGGAATGTGGCGACTATACTGGGGGGCAAACGCTAGCAAAGAAGATCCTCCGCTATGGATATTACTGGCCCACCGTAAACCGGGACGCCGCGGACTACGCAAGAAAATGCGACAAGTGTCAAAGATATGCGAAAATCCCGAGGGCTCCATCAACGGAACTCACACAAATGATTAGTCCCTGGCCATTTGCGATCTGGGGAATCGACATAATCGACTCTTTGCCTATATCCAAAGGTGGCGCGAAATATGCGATAGTTGCAGTCGACTATTTCACAAAATGGGCTGAGGCAGAACCTTTGGCCACAATCACCTCTAAGAAGGTCATTACCTTCGTTGTACGAAACATTATATGCCGCTTTGGTCTTCCACGCACCATCATTACGGACAACGGGACGCAATTTGAAAGCAGAGAGTTCAAAGAGTTCTGTTTAAAGTATGGCATCGAGAAGAAGTTTGCGAAACGAGACTTTTCATAAAAACGTGCCTTGAGACTATCAAATATCTCATGGACAGACATCTATCCGTGTTACCTTTACGACTATTTGTCTAGAGTAGACAACACGAACACTTAGGTGATTTCGAGGTTAGCCACCCACTTACTATAGGCAATGTGTAGATCTTTATGATCATCATCAGCGGGTCTTATTAGAAGAGCACAAATTACATATAACCAAACTCACTCATATGCCAGAGCTATCTTTATAGTTTGTAACCAGTCAATATAGTTGTTAGGTTCAGTTAATCGATCACTTTCATTAAAGAGTCTTGGATTTAACTTTTTCTGTAAGTGTTAATGGGTAAATCATTAGAATATTAACATTGTAGATATTCTTATAATATTAGTAAGATTAAACTTTACATTTCATTTTACTAATATGCTTCCACTAGCATTTTATGTTTCGCCAAACCTTTAGTCGAAACACAAAGGGCTTTCAACTTCACTAATAGGTGTTAGGGCTCGTATGACTTGAGATTCTGATCTTGAGGAAAGCTCAACAAATCACACTCCCACACACTATGGATAACTCCGTATCAATTATAACATATAACCCATTATACTTTGTCCTAATCCCGCTTTTACCTTGAGAAAAGCTTAACAAATAAAGTAGGATTATTCAGTCGGACCTACCATTTCGTGATGACCTAAGTATAATGAATATACCTTGAGGAAAGCTCAATAATTATATGAAGTCGTCTTACCTCGTCTATTCAATAAGTTAATTGTAGTACACATAACATCCTTCCCTTGAGGAAAGCTCAACAACTAAAGAGTATGTAAGCAATCTATTAATATATAAATGGTAGAGGACAACAATACATTTGAAGATTCATAATTTTTAATATATTATATTGAATGATATCGACTTATGAAGTAATGTATTTCTTATGAAATACCGTCGTGATTCGAGTGCCAAACACATCGAAAATCACAGTATACGTACAATTACGTATGTATTTATTCCTTAAGTCTAGTTAGGATTTCTTAATGTTCCACCTTTAATTTATACATTCATATGATATAAGTTTTATCATTGTATAACTTTTGTATCTCATATTACTTATATAATAGTCTTATGTAAAATATTACATTAATTAAATCTTATTTAATTAATTAACATTTTAATTAATTTTATATTATATAAATATAATATTTACATTTAACATTTATTATATACTCTAACCTTTATCACATATATCATACAAAAGTACATATTATTTAATTAACCAACCTTTTAGTTAATTTATTTAATTAAATACTTTTAAATAAATTGTATTAATTTCAAAATTCATATCATATGCATAGATATATAGTTATATTATTTTAAACATTTTAAAACAACATACCATATATCATAATATATAATACATGTATACATTTATTAATTAATAAAGTTATTTAATTAATTTATTTTATTAATCTTATTAATAAATTTTTTAAATTTGAAATTAACACACACATATATATATATATATGCAAACATTTTTAAATTTTTATTATACTTTAACTTTTATTATATATTTATATATTATTTTAAATTTAAAGTCTTATATTTTTAATCTTTCAAACAATTTTGAAAATTAGCCCAAGGTCCAATTCAAATTGGGACTTTTCTATTAGGAGAAACCTTTGAGCTCACATATATGTTCGGACTAAGCCGGTAGCTAAGTAGGGCAGAGTACTTGATATCCAAAGCTAATCCTAGATATTACCTTTCTAAACACCCTACTATTTGGGCTATGAGCTTAATTAGTTAACCCTAACATGACTAATTAGACTGCATAGGCTATTGGGCTCTAAGACAATTGTTAAAACTGGGCCAGCCCGTAGCGGAAGTTTTGGGTGAATTTCAATTTTTTCTACCATTTTGGTTTCTATTGGGTTTATGAAGTTAAATTAATTTAGAACACTTCTAAATTTCTTTTAATTAAAATCTTTATTTTATTGAAATTTATAAAATAATATAATATTAAAATGTTTAGTTTATGGTATAATGTGTGTGTGTGTGTATTTGTGTATCATGTACATATATATGTATGTGTGTAACATATCAATCCATGCAAGATATAACATGCTCAAGTATAGATATTGAGATTTACATCACAACAGACACTTTAGCTCATCCAATATACAAATATATTATCCAAATGTATGTTTATATCTTTACTTATATATATATCTAATATTTACAAATATATATATAAAAACTATAATTTTTATTTAAATAAATTTGTATATATATAATAAGTAGGAAATATTAATAATATACATTTACAACTACATACATATGTTTAAATAATCTATAAAATTTATATATTAAATATTTTTTTTGCTATAAGGCCGAAAATAGTGCTTGTATAAATATAATTTATTTTTATATATATATATATTAAATACTTATATATATATGTATTATATATATATATATGTATGTATGTATAATAATAAATATATATTAATACAAAAAAAACCAAAATAATTTAAATAAAATATATCAATACCTAGTTATGAGCAAGGTTCTATTCTTTTATTTTAAATTTTAAAATATATATATGTATTATAATAAACCATAAGTAAATTATGAAATTAATAAGAAAAATATTGCTTGAAATAAAACTTAATTTTTAATTCATAGCAAATTTTAGATGACAATTTTATAGTCTGAAAATTTTATTATATAATTTTATAATTAAAAATTCTAATTTTTAATTTTCGATTTCGATTTAAATATTTTAAAAAAAAAATATTTTTTATTTTCTAATGAAAGCATATTGTGTATTAAACAAATTTTATAAAATGTAAAACACAATTTATAGTACATATATGTATTTATACAATTATTCATATGATTAACTGATTTAAAAATTATTAAAAAATAATATGTAATATATTTAAATTATTTTGTTCCAACCAAAAATATTATACTTATTAAACATAATGTATAAATTATATTTCCATATTTTACATGATTATTTAATTTAAAACCATATATATTTATGAATATTATACATTAAATTATTTAAAATAAAAAAAAATGTTTTTATGCTGAGCTATGTTGCACATAGGAATGTTCACATAAATTGTTCTATTTTTATTAAATACACACACACATACACACATATACACACAACCAATCAACATTCTGATAATATATTTATATATTGGGATCGTCACTTAACTAGCAATATGATATATGAAATAAACATTATAATTATAGATTAATATTTATAAACATGTTAGGAATATAGCTTATAGCCAAAGGCTATAAGTACACCTTGAAACGATGAGATCTGATCCTCGAACTGATTCCAATCCAGTATATTGCTAGTCTCTGAACTATCGACCACCAACTACCGATTGGCATTGAATCTAATTCGATTTGAATTAGATATGAAAGATGGATGAAGGATATGAGGTTGGCCAGAAATGGAGATGATACGGAGGCTTGAAAAGTTCTCCAAAATATGATGGTACAGATCTTTATATAGAGGAAGAGAAGGAGAGAAGCTTGCATCTAATCTTTTACACATTCTCCTTCCATCTTAGCCATCCATTTCAAATCTCTCTAACCCCTCATTAGGCCGCACGCATTACCCCCTATTAAGCCGATCCTACCAACCCCTTTCATGGGCTTTAAACCCAATTGAAGCCCGAACAAAATATTATGCAATTAAATCAAATTTAACGCTTATCGATATCGTATATCGATTAGTATACTTATAACTATTATAAATATATTTAATAATATTTGTTCATCAAATCAAATTTTATAATTAATATTTCTTAAATATAATTAATTTATAACAAAATCAAATTAGTTAAATCATTTGGTTAAAGGAATATTCATCGTTTTGGTTGTATGACTCATTAGGTGCAAATTTGGTCAACGATTAATATCAAACTGTTCGAATATTAGCGTTCAGATGTCACTTATGAGGTGGTGTGGCATTTTGGCCAAATTTATCGCTTACTTGGTTTTGGTAAAATCCAATTTTACTTTGTTAAGCATTACCCGGTTGTGATTTTTATTTATACCTATTCTCTTCGTTAAAACTATATCACTTTAGACTTACGAAATTTGACAATGGTCAAAATTCCAATATCGTATGTATTCAACTTTATATTCTAAAGACAAAGTCCTTGATTCAATAATAACAATTATTGTTACCTGAATCACTCTAGCCAGATATTTTGACTTCGACTTTACTTGAGTTGACCGTGATACTAACCTTGTATGGTTGAGGAGACGAACCATCTCTTCAATAGTGTTTCATTTCCAATACTTCAACTCAACCAAACTATAGTCACTTGTTGGACACCATGCCATGTAACTATAATCAAAGAGGAGCTTTCATATTAAAGATCAACAATATTCTCAAGTCGAGAGAACTATGTAAATCAGTCACATCGATATTTTCTATTTGACCTTAGTTATATCAACCAACAGAAAACTATCGAGCGAGTCATTCCATAGTTATCCAATAACTATTAAAGTACGTGATCCTTAAGTGCCTCCAACAGTCATGAGTAATACACTACCCAACATTTGGAGAGCATTACATACTCTTGTCTCAACGGATACATCGATATCCAGTCTCGATGCATCTTAACTATGAACATTTAAAATGATATACTTTATAACATCATGATACGGTACTTATGGTTACAACTATTTGTAAGTACTATCACAAATACAACATTTATGGATTTTTTGCAAATATATTTTAATTAATATTTTAATATTTATAACACATTACAACAAATATATAACAGAAAGAAAACACATTTATTATGAACGAGAATTGATTACATAGTTAATTAATTTATAATAAATTACAGAATTGCCCCTGGGACATACCCCTAACTATATCAGATTCGACGTTGTGTAATTCTGTAAACAACCTAGATATATGTTGATAAAAACCAGTTTTAAAGGTGTACCTTTCGCCAGAATGCATTATTTTTTATTACACTGAGATTGCAAAGGTTATATGCATTTGCTGCTACGACAAAATACATACGTTGGTGTGACGCCCCACCTCTATGCTCATAATAATAAAGAGTATTAAAAGAAATACTGTCTATTATTACGAAGAATAAGGCTGGATAGGAGCGACCATCCGTAGTTGGCCTTACACTAACATTGGTTATCTCGATAGGAGTGGTATATACTTTTTATTTTTCATCTATTATTTATTTACTCCCATCGACACACCCAATTCTAGTATAAAACGAACTACGACGGTTCATAATAGTTTAGGACAATGAATATAATAACGACACAGATAATATAAATGAGGAACACAGATTAACAAAATCTCATATATATATAACCGATGTCAGTTATAATATAGTTGACACGATACATATGATACAACTACAACTGTCGACTCTATAAGTTATATATACAAGTACATTATCAACTAATATACATGAATACATATCGTTCTATACAATGACACGACTACTACAAAATGACACTGACAACTTCAGAAGATGTGAAAAGTCTTCATATCCTGAACAGCAACTCAAAGAAGAAAATCTACAACCTGAAATAACTCGGGTCTGACCCGAGTATTACATTCAGAAGAAAATAATACACGGGTCAGTCTAATTCAAACTCAGTTATTAGTGCATAGTAGCGATAATAATCAGATAGTCAAATAGACGACAATCACAGAAATCTCGTATATCCAACTCCTCGATAAAAGAATCGGATAACGACAGATATAACACTAAACAGTGTTAAACAACAAATCAGCAATCCAAATCAAATTTCGGTGTAGCTGCAGTACACGCACGCGTGCACTGCCTCGCCACTACCGCGATGAAATACACGAAAGCTCAATGAAAATCGACAACTGAATACAAGGTCAAACCCGAGTCTTTGAGACTGGATTCAACACAATGTACAAATAATAACACAACACTATTTGGATCAAATGTCATCAAGAAAGTAAGACCTAAAAGTAAAGTAATCAGACTGCAACTTCAACTAAAACCGACAGAAGACCAAACAACAAGTTATCATTCAAGTACTTGTTTAAATGGTCAGATCCAAACGACTCAAGCATCGACTCCAGTCATTGACAACACAACTAAATGCACCAGTGAAACCAATGCAAACTCAAGTGTAGACTAGTCCAATATAAACAAGACCAGTATAATGAAATCACAAATGAACATAACTATTTGCCAACTGTATCAGACTAAAATACCAGACCCAACTGCCTCAAACATAACCACAGACATGGTCTGAACCAAGACGAACAAATGTGCAACCTAAATAATAAAATGTCTAGACCAGGCTACACAATATCAAAGTGCAGACAACCAAAGAGGAAAATCATCAAGCCAACCCAGCTGCAAGTGAATGCACAATAACACTACACTAAAGTTCAAGTGAATCGAGTTCAGGACAGACCAACTCAATGCAACAGGTCGGAATGGTACAGACCAACAATGCAACACAATGAATCTCCAGGGATGCAGACTGAAGAGAATCAATAAACAGTGAATTAAGTCATGGTTCAAACCAGCAATGCCAAAGAACAGTGACAGTAGAAATGAATCAAGTGTATATACAAGCACTATTAAATAAAGACTCAAGAGAGTGCAGACATGAAGCTACGAGGCAATATACCAGTGAAACCAATGCATCGGTGAAACAAGTTCTAGTGAGGAGGCAACAAGTTCGAATCAAGTAGAACATTATCACAAACTAAGTCAAGTAAAACATTATCCAGTATCAAGTACCGAAGGCTAAAATCAAACAAGGCCAGAGACTAAGCTCACAGGGGCCAGTAAGTCTAACTAAATCCTGAGAGCGAAAGGAACATGTAATGTAACAGTGAAGTCCAACAGCAAGTGCACATCAATAATGCAAACAAAACAATATCTCAGAGCAACTTCCAAATGACAGTGAATTTCAAAAATGACCAAAGGCAAATTTCAAAGCAATGCCCAAGTCAAAAGAGAAATGTATACAGCAAGTTTGCAAATCATGGATCAACAGTTATATCGCAAAAATATCAAGAGCCAAAGCCAACAGTGTTTCAAGATAAATGCCATTTTTTCTCTCTGAAATCAATAGTCAAATTCAAGTGACCAACGTCAACAATTCAATAGAACCGTGGTGACCAAAGAATCAAACTGAAGTCAGGTGATGTTTAAAATAAATATCAAGTTCAAACAACAGTTTTTAACAAAATCAAAGCAAATCAGGAATTTCAGAATGAACAAGTCAGTGCCACTGTCAACAAGCACAAAGAGAAATTCACGGAACTAAAATCAAGTTACGAAACCAAGTCAAACGCAAGCATATTATTAAGCTGAATTAGATGTGAGTGAGGGACGATTCACTCACCTTGACTTGAAGCGGTCGCGAATGAATGCGAGGGGGAAGACGAAGTCGAAGCCGTGGCCTCCCGAAGACGAGCGAAATCGAAGAAGCCCTAGCTATTTGGAGACGACGAGGCCAAAGTGAGAATCACCAGACGAAGCCGATGCCCTAATTTTTGGGGACGAAGAAGAAACTCGTGGCCGCCATTTATTTTTCTTTCGAACGTTTAGGGTTTGGAATGAGAAATAAAATAAAGAGGGACGGTTTACAAGGTTATCACGGCAATCAAAAGAACAAAGGGCTAGCTTTTCTTTAAAGCCCAACAACATTTAACTCAACATCTTAAAGAATTTTACAGCCTAAAAAAGTATTTCAATATGATTAAAACTGCTGATAGAAATTTGTTATCAATTTCAATCGTCTAGTGACGATAACAAACTTTTACAAAAAGGATTCCGACTCGATTAAAATCTACATTAGCAATTAACAATGATTTAATCGTCATTTATAAACTGACGCGAAAAACCGGGTTGTTACAGACTCCCCTCCTTAAAGAAATTGCGTCCACGCAATCATAGGGAATAAATGGGTAAAAGGTAACAACCAAAAGAGCATGGCAATGTCGAATGTATAAGCAAAGCAAGTGTCAGCGGGGAAGTATTAGATAAGAAATCAAAAGGTTCGACTGCTTCAAAGCAAAAGGATCAACATCTTGGGAATCAGGGATCAAAATCAGGCGACTAACACAAGCAAGAACAATCGAGTTCCAGCAACTAAAAGAGAAGGAAAAACAGAGCAGAAATCCCATACAGAGCACGAATTGAATGTGAGTAAATCAAATTACTCACCTGAATCACCAAAGAAAAAGACGAAGCTCAAATCTCAAAAGTCGCAAATATTCAATCATCAAAAACGATAATTGAATTTTCAAATCGCAAATATTTACTTATCTCAAACGATAATCAGAAGACAAAACAAATATCTGATTATCTCATACGATAGTCAGAAAACAAATATTCAATTATCAAAAACGATAATCAAATTTCTCAAATCAACAAATATTCGATTATCACAAACGATAATCAAATTTCAAATTCAACAAATATTTAATTATCTAAGGCGATACTTAAATCTCAAATCTGCAAATATTTAATTATCAAAAGCGATAATTAAATCTCATATCAACAAATATTTAATTATCTAAAGCGATAATTAAATTCGAAATCAGCAAATATTTAATTATCTAAAGCGATAATTAAATCTCAAATCAGCAAATATTTAATTATCAAAAGCGATAATTAAATTCGAAATCAGCAAATATCTGATTATCTAAAGCGATAATTAAATCTCATATCAACAAATATCTAATTATCACAAGCGATAATTAGAAACAACAAATATCTGATTATCAAAAACGATAATCAGAACTCATATCAACAAATATCTAATTATCACAAGCGATAATTAGAAACAACAAATATCTGATTATCAAAAACGATAATCAGAACTCATATCAACAAATATCTAATTATCACAAGCGATAATTAGAAACAACAAATATCTGATTATCAAAAACGATAATCAGAACTCATATCAACAAATATCTAATTATCACAAGCGATAATTAGAAACAACAAATATCTGATTATCAAAAATGATAATCAGAACTCATATCAACAAATATCTAATTATCACAAGCGATAATTAGAAACAACAAATATCTGATTATCAAAAACGATAATCAGAACTCATATCAACAAATATCTAATTATCACAAGCGATAATTAGAAACAACAAATATCTGATTATCAAAAACGATAATCAGAACTCATAACATCAGATATCTAATTACCTGCGGATAATTAGAAACAACAAATATCTAGAAATCAATTAAGAAGACTAGAAAATTAACATAAAAGCTTGGATCGATCCCATCAGATGGCGAGTTTTTAATTCGCCGCACGTGCATCTCAGAGTGGCCGAAGCCTACCAAGTACTCAACATAATTTTGGCACCCATCAGATTGACCCGAAGGTCCGCAGAGTGACTCGAAGGTCTAGTACTGGTATTTGACCCGAAGGTCCGCAGAGTGGTCCGAAAGCCCAACAAATGACCCGAAGGTCCAACAAATGACCCGAAGGTCCTCATAGTGGCTCGAAAGCACACGAAAGCATCAAAATGTTTCAATTAACGAGTCCGGAATTAACCGAAATAGCAAACGCACATGTCCCATACCACGTGTTTTACTAAATCGTTTAATTCTCTTCATCGTTTCCTTGAAAGTGTGAAATCATCAAATTCATCAAAACAACAGATATTCAATTAACGAGTCTGGAATTAACCGAAATAGTATAAGTGTGGTTCCATACTCCGCACTTTTGCTAAATCGTTTAAATCACTTCATCGTTTCCTTGAAAGTGCAAAATTGTGTATTTTGTAAAAATACACTTTACATTCTCAAACGGACAAGTCCGGAATTAAGCGAATCAGTAAAAGAAAGGGGTCATAGTCCTCGATTTTGCTAAAACGTTTAAATCGCTTCCTCATTCTTTTGAAAGCGTAAACTGTTAAATTTCTGAAAACAATTTTATTTATTTTGTAAAAATAACAATTCACCTTCTCAACTGGACAAGTCCGGAGTTAAGCGAAACAGTAAAAGAAAGGGGTCATAATCCTCGAGTTTGCTGAATCGTTTAAGTCGCTTTCTCATTCTTTTGAAAATGAAAACTGTTAAAAATTTATAAAACAATTTTCATTTTAAAACGATTTTTCCAATCACGTGATTAAAGCAGCAAATTAGTAACAATTTCGGTAAGGAAATCGTACTTCTCAAAATACCGTAAATACGGTCACAAATTAGCATTGCGGTATAACCGCTTGAAAATCCACTTTTAAAAATTTGACTGTTACTGAAGTCAAAGCGACAGTAATTTAAAAACATCAAAAATCTCATCAAAATAATTCACATCAAAATGTGACATCAGTGAATTTTCATTCATTAAAATTGTCAACAAAACACCGTGCCTCAAAATTTAGCATCGATGTAAAAATCCCGTTATAAAAATAACGGCAACAAAATACGTTTCATAACCAAGCATCGGTTCAACGCAAAATAAATGCAGTAACGTGCAATTCATATTTGCACGCACATTATAATATAAACAAAGAAATCATTCGAATGTATCTTCAATGAAGACAATTCAAAACAGCAAAATCTAATCAATAGATGATTAGTACAAAAGAAAGTCAGCGGAAATTTCAACAAAAATCAAAGAACTGCAATTTCTTCGAATCCTCAATTCGGATTCGAAATTCTCAAAGAAACAAAATAATTACAGCTATGTAAACAACCAATGAAATTTATTTCAATTTCTAAATCAAATAGATTATCAGTTGTACCCAGCGAAGACAGTTTCACTGTTTCCGCTGCGCACTCTGATAAACAGTACTCAAATCAATCAAATCATCAGAACACAAATCCACTTTTTATTTTTAAATAATGATATTTAAAAACTTTCATCAAAATTTCAAAACTTTAGTTTTGACTCAAATCACAAATAAAACATCGACCTATAGTTGTAACATATGTTCCATCCAAGTTATGTTTTATATTATGTCCATAAACCCCAAGCTCTGATACCAACTGTGACGCCCCACCTCTATGCTCATAATAAAAAAGAGTATTAAAAGAAATACTGTCTATTATTACGAAGAATAAGGCTGGATAGGAGCGACCATCCGTAGTTGGCCTTACACTAACATTGGTTATCTCGATAGGAGTGGTATATACTTTTTATTTTTCATCTATTATTTATTTACTCCCATCGACACACCCAATTCTAGTATAAAACGAACTACGACGGTTCATAATAGTTTAGGACATTGAATATAATAACAACACAGATAATATAAATGAGGAACACAAATTAACAAAATCTCATATATATATAACCGATGTCAGTTACAATATAGTTGACACGATACATATGATACAACTACAACTGTCGACTCTAGAAGTTATATATACAAGTACATTATCAACTAATATACATGAATACATATCGTTCTATACAATGACACGACTACTACAAAATGACACTGACAACTTCAGAAGATGTGAAAAGTCTTCATATCCTGAACAGCAACTCAAAGAAGAAAATCTACAACCTGAAATAACTCGGGTCTGACCCGAGTATTACATTCAGAAGAAAATAATACACGGGTCAATCTAATTCAAACTCAGTTATTAGTGCATAGTAGCGATAATAATCAGATAGTCAAATAGACGACAGTCACAGAAATCTCGTATATCCAACTCCTCGATAAAAGAATCGGATAACGACAGATATAACACTAAACAGTGTTAAACAACAAATCAGCAATCCAAATCAAATTTCGGTGTAGCTGCAGTACACGCACGCGTGCACTGCCTCGCCACTACCGCGATGAAATACACGAAAGCTCAATGAAAATCGACAACTGAATACAAGGTCAAACCCGAGTCTTTGAGACTGGATTCAACACAATGTACAAATAATAACACAACACTATTTGGATCAAATGTCATCAAGAAAGTAAGACCTAAAAGTAGAGTAATCAGACTGCAACTTCAACTAAAACTGACAGAAGACCAAACAACAAGTTATCATTCAAGTACTTGTTTAAATGGTTAGATCCAAACGAATCAAGCATCGACTCCAGTCATTGACAACACAACTAAATGCACCAGTGAAACCAATGCAAACTCAAGTGTAGACTAGTCCAATATAAACAAGACCAGTATAATGAAATCACAAATGAACATAACTATTTGCCAACTGTATCAGACTAAAATACCAGACCCAACTGCCTCAAACATAACCACAGACATGGTCTGAACCAAGACGAACAAATGTGCAACCTGAATAATAAAATGTCTAGACCAGGCTACACAATATCAAAGTGCAGACAACCAAAGAGGAAAATCATCAAGCCAACCCAGCTGCAAGTGAATGCACAATAACACTACACTAAAGTTCAAGTGAATCGAGTTCAGGACAGACCAACTCAATGCAACAGGTCGGAATGGTACAGACCAACAATGCAACACAATGAATCTCCAGGGATGCAGACTGAAAAGAATCAATAAACAGTGAATTAAGTCATGGTTCAAACCAGCAATGCCAAAGAACAGTGACAGTAGAAATGAATCAAGTGTATATACAAGCACTATTAAATAAAGACTCAAGAGAGTGCAGACATGAAGCTACGAGGCAATGTACCAGTGAAACCAATGCATCGGTGAAACAAGTTCTAGTGAGGAGGCAACAAGTTCGAATCAAGTCAAACATTATCACAAACTAAGTCAAGTAAAACATTATCCAGTATCAAGTACCGAAGGCTAAAATCAAACAAGGCCAGAGACTAAGCTCACAGGGGCCAGTAAGTCTAACTAAATCCTGAGAGCGAAAGGAACATGTAATGTAACAGTGAAGTCCAACAGCAAGTGCACATCAATAATGCAAACAAAACAATATCTCAGAGCAACTTCCAAATGACAGTGAATTTCAAAAATGACCAAAGACAAATTTCAAAGCAATGCCCAAGTCAAAAGAGAAATGTATACAGCAAGTTTGCAAATCATGGATCAACAGTTATATCGCAAAAATATCAAGAGCCAAAGCCAACAGTGTTTCAAGATAAATGCCATTTTTTCTCTCTGAAATCAATAGTCAAATTCAAGTGACCAACGTCAACAATTCAATAGAACCATGGTGACCAAAGAATCAAACCGAAGTCAGGTGATGTTTAAAATAAATATCAAGTTCAAATAACAGTTTTTAACAAAATCAAAGCAAATCAGGAATTTCAGAATGAACAAGTCAGTGCCACTGTCAACAAGCACAAAGAGAAATTCACGGAACTAAAATCAAGTTACGAAACCAAGTCAAACGCAAGCATATTATTAAGCTGAATTAGATGTGAGTGAGGGACGATTCACTCACCTTGACTTGAAGCGGTCGCGAATGAATGCGAGGGGGAAGACGAAGTCGAAGCCGTGGCCTCCCGAAGACGAGCGAAATCGAAGAAGCCTTAGCTATTTGGAGACGACGAGGCCAAAGTGAGAATCACCAGACGAAGCCGATGCCCTAATTTTTGGGGACGAAGAAGAAACTCGTGGCCGCCATTTATTTTTCTTTCGAACGTTTAGGGTTTGGAATGAGAAATAAAATAAAGAGGGACGGTTTACAAGGTTATCACGGCAATCAAAAGAACAAAGGGCTAGCTTTTCTTTAAAGCCCAACAACATTTAACTCAACATCTTAAAGAATTTTACAGCCTAAAAAAGTATTTCAATATGATTAAAACTGCTGATAGAAATTTGTTATCAATTTCAATCGTCTAGTGACGATAACAAACTTTTACAAAAAGGATTCCGACTCAATTAAAATCTACATTAGCAATTAACAATGATTTAATCGTCATTTATAAACTGACGCGAAAAACCGGGTTGTTACAGTTGGCATAATGAACAACAATGAGATGAAGATGTTTTATGTCGTCCTTTAGACGGTGAAGCTCGAAAATATTTTGATAGGATATATCTTGATTTTGCTAAAGAATCACGTAATGTTCGACTTGGTTTGTGTATGGATGTTTTTGCCCCATTTGCTTCATTTGGTAAGCCTTACTTAACTTGTCCAATTATTCTAATACCTTACAATCTCCCTTCCTAGATGTGTATGAAGAATCCATACATGTTTCTAACTGTAATTGTCTTGGACCTAAAAATCCAAAAAAAGGGATATACGTGTACTTGCAGCCTTTGGTTGATGGTTTAAAAATGCTATGGATAGAGGTATTGTTACGTTTGATATCTCAAGTAAAAAGAACTCTAAATTATTTACTTCTTTGTTGTGGATGATAAACGATTTTCCTACATGTAGGTTGCTTTTTGGATGGAGTACTAGTGGCAAATTCGCTTGTTCTGTTTCCATGGATTGGGCAGAATCATTTAGACTTACACATGGTGTCAAATGATGTTGGTGGGATCGACAACGTCGTTTTCTACGCAAAATTGATTGTTTAGATTTGATTAAAAAACATCAAACGAAACACAAATATTACTTTGGAGCCACCATCCATTCCGAGTAGCGAAGAAGTATACGAGCTTGTGCAAGATTATAAAATACACTAGATAGGAAAAGAGCTAAAATTCCTAGTAAAAGAGAGCATCACAATTAGGGTAAACAAAGTATATTTTCGGAGTTACCATATTAGTAAAATCATAAACTTCGATGCTGTTGGAACTGGGCCAGCCCACTGCGGAAGAAATAGGTGAATTTTTTTATTACAATTTTGGATCTTTAATGGGCCTACAAAGTCTAATTCATCTAGAACGTTTCTAATTTCTTTAAAATTAAATCGTTATTTAATTTTACAAATAAATTTTTACATTATATTATTTGTATTATGTTTGAATATGTGTATCATATATTCATATGTGTGTACGTGCATATGCAACATAATATAGTGTGCATGGTTTGAACATGCTCGTGTATCGGTGTTGTGATTCACACTACAACGGACATGTTAGCCCCTTTAGTATTCCATGTGCGGTCTAAATGAGAATACATACATACATAAATACATATATATATATATATATATATATATATATATCTGTGTGTCTGCATAACACTACACCAAAATAGTGATTTTGCAACATTTTTTATTTGTTAATTTCTAACACTTATAAATGTTACAGTCTACTGACAATAAAAAGTGTTAGGATACCTGAAAAAGTATTGGGAAATATAAATAATGTGTTTTATAAACTTTCCAACATATCAGTTATAATTTACAACACAAAAAAGTGTTAGCACAGTTGGTAAATTTGTAAATAACTCACTAAAAGTTGGACCATTTTGTAATCTTCTATCTGTAGCATTTTCTAACGCTTCCCCCTTCCATCATCACTATTGGCTGCATAATTTTCAATTAGATTAGGGTTCCCCTTCGTCCATTCCATCACCAGCGTCGACAGCCATTCGCGCATCCTCCAAGCTAGAGCGGCTTAAGACTAGGGTTCCCCTTTTCAGTTGGCGCGTCATCTCCAATCGAGCATCAAACTCTTCATTTTTAAATCTATCATGGCATCGAGGAGCATCACATTTGAAACTAAAAGCTAATCACTTCTAAATCAGAAGCTATCCTGGTTAGTAATCATTTTTTTGGCTTGTCTCTATTGTTTCGTCCATCTCCATCGGGATCTGCAGCAGTTCTTTTGCTAAGGTTCTGTGGAAATTAGGCGTTTGGATGCAAGTAACGGAGTTTGTTTTCCTTGTCTTTCTCATTTTAACACATTGATCTCACAAAATCCAAGTCCGCGTTTTTCTCAAGTGGTTCTCCATCTTGCCTTCGACTCCGTCGACATCCCGCTACCAGATTGCTAGTCACCGACCTTCAATTTTCCACACGCCTTTCTTCAGTTCCACTGATATATTCCTATGATTTTGTCGATATGGTTATTGAAGTGGAAATTTTGGGCTTCTGCTACATTCTAGTACTGGGTTGCAGCACGGTTGTCCCTTTCCTTGGTTTTGGGTGAGCGCGTTTAGGTAAAGGCAGAGGCTATTTTTCCTTTTACTGTTTGCCTATGCCAGGTATTAGTCGCTTGTTTTATTTAGGGGCTTTTTATGGTTGAGAATTTTTTCTTCCCATCTTTTTGTTACCACTACCGGTAGCCTCGACCATTGCTTCTGCAATGGGGGTTTCTCCATGTTAGTAGTAGCTAGTAGTGCTGACTTGAGTGTTATAACAATCTCTTAGCTCTCGAAACTCATTTTTAATCTAGTAGATCATATATGTATGCTTGTGGTTGTTGGTTTTTCCTATTATCAAAATTGAGAGATCCATCCTGGGAGAGCAGCCTCGTAATTTATAACTCATGAGCTCCTCTACGCATTTGAATATTTTTGGAAATCTGCTTCAAAAGTAGGAGGGAGAGGATGAACAGTCTGATTACCAAAGACAACATCATGGCTGCTAGAAACAGCTGCATGCTTTGTCCCACTGCTAGATGGCACACTGGCAAATGGCAACAAAACTAAATGCCGGTGAGCTTTTTTTGTTCAGATTTTGCTTATTATTTGCGTTTCATACGAGTCTTTTTGCTTCATGGGTCTCTCGTAATTGAAATGCAAAATTAATTTTGATAAGGTTGAAATGGGGGGAGGGGGAGATTTAGCAGTTGAGATTAATCGTGTTAAATTTGTGTTTTTTCTCGTGTCTTAATAGACTTTCCCATTATATAATGGTAACATGCATACCAACTAAATACAAATTATTTTAGTCCAGTTTCCACAATCTCCTTACTGTAACGAAGATGATGATTTATTGCCTAATTATTTTGACGTTGAGTTATATGCTATTTAGAAACTTCAATATGAATAATTAATTAATTCAATAATGGTCTTAGACATCTTGAAAAATTGTGAGCTTTAGATGAATAAATTTATGAACTGGTTTGTATGGTATATTTTTTTTTTTTTTTTTTTTTTTTTTGAGTTCATGGGAAACCTTAAGATCATGGTATTCATTGATACTCACTTAAGTAAACCACGCCGTGTGTCTACCCCGCTTTTATTTAGTCGTCGCACATGGATGCTTAACGTTGAAACTCCCACTGATGGTTTGGCGCTGGGATTCGAACCTGCCCGGACGCAGTCCTTTGGTTCCCATCTCCCGGTTTGTATGGTATATTTGAAAAGCAATCAACCATAAAACGTCTGACTTCTACTTGATTGCCTGTGTTTACAAATTCTGAATTTGAATTGCAGTTTCAAATCTCCTTTACAAATTGAATTTTCTAAATGGAATTGTAAACTAGTTGTGCTGAATACAAACTCAAAAGTTGAATAACGTTGGCTCAAGGTTAAACTTTGTATGTATCAGAGATGTGGAACCCGTAGTTTGTCAATTATTATTCTAATTTATTCCATGACTAGCTTTGCTTTTGCAATTTTGTTTCTTTAGGACTTTTTACATTATCTGCAATTTTTATTTTTCTTGTTAGATAAGAAAGAAGCTGTTCATACCAAGAAGGCACCTGCGGCATTGGGACCTTATTCTCAGGCTGTCAAAGTTAACAAAATGCTTTTTGTATCGGGAGTTCTTGGTCTTGTGCCTGAGGTTTCAAAATCTTAATTCTGATTTTGTGTCATTCCTATATATGAATATTTGCCAATTCTCTGTACTACAACTGTAATCACACTTTGATATGCGCAGACTGGAAATTTTATTTCAAACAATGTAGAGGACCAAACTGAGCAGGTAACTGAAGATATTGATCATGGCATTTTTTTACAGTTTGATTAATATATGAGGTTTACTTTATGCATAGTCAAATATCCATTGTTAGCTCTTAGAGTTATACTTGCAAACTGTAAAAGATAGCCAACACTAACACATTTGACTATATGTTATGTACATCTCTTAATAACAAAATATGTATGTATAAAGTTTAAACTATAAAGTGTATTCCAAATTACAATATAATAAAATAACGACCAATTTAGCTGTGCATAATCTTTTTAATGTTTATTTGTAGGTGCTGAAGAACATGGGGGAGATACTCAAAGCTAGTGGTGCCCACTATTCTTCAGTTGTTAAGACTACCATTATGTGAAATATCTCATCTCTGTTCCCTTTACACCCATTGTGATATTTGATCATTTTTGCTTACTTGAATTCATTTATTTTGTAGGTTGTCTAACTTAAAGGATTTCAAAAAAGTGAATGAGATCTATGCTAAATGTAAGTTTTTATGCCAATATTTACTACTATATATTGTAAACGACACCTATGCCATATGTGAGTGTGACGACCCACCTGTCATCGACATCCAAAAACCAACATAAAGTATGCATGCGTTGAGCATCGATGATGGGTGGATTGCAATGGTTATGGAGCAAGACTAAGAACATCTAAATATGCATTATAAAACATAATGCAGCCAAGGCAGTATATGATCCCTTAAATTAAATGTCAGAGTGGTACCTGATCATAGTGTAATATGTGAGTCAATATGTTCAGTACATCAATAAAATGACTACATGGTCTAACAATCTCTAAACAAAGTGCTGGAAAACTAACAAAACTACATGATGGAAGAAAAAATTGCAAATACTTGTAGATATCAAATAAATTCAACCTCCTGATCGCTCCTAAAACAAGTGCCAACTCCACTATGCCTAAATTTGCCTTTTAATCTACTTGTGAGAGTATTTAAAAGTTGTAAAAAATAACAAATAACACGTGGATATCTGGTATAATGGGATATAGCTATGATATAGTGGAATATAACGGACAATTCCAAAATAATGCATAAATACTCGTTTATAATTGAATTCATGTATACAAGTAGTAATTAAGGGTAAAGTTACCTTTTAACCTAATCAAAATCGAATTATTAATAAAATAATAAATATACATATACATATATAACAAAATGCATTTAATAAAGTGGAAATTAGGATTTGTCCCTTATTTTCAAACTTAACACCTAAAAAACTCTTCTCAATAACAAGCTTCAAGAAATAACGGTCAATATTTTGTGCGAAAATGTGCATTTTAAACTACATATATTTATAGTTAGAATTTCAAATATTTGCATTTTAAAATGCAAGTATAGTTTAAAATGCACTTATTTGTAAAATAAATATTTGCAATGTTTGGAAAATTTTGACATGGGCGGAAGTGAATTTTGAAGCGTGTTTGGAAAATTGTACCTTTAATAAAAGGATCATTTTACAACTTTGTCTAGTGAAAAATTTTTGCTAAGTTTCAAAGTAAAAATAACATTTAATGGCCCAGGTTAATTGTTAAGAAAGACTAATCCTTGCATTCAAATCATCCAACAGTCAATTAAGTATCAGTCACCATCATACCTTCATCTACTGCAATACAGCCACGTATATTTCTAGTTGTAAAGTTATCATTAACTGTATATTTCTAGTTAACTGTTACATATTATGATTAAGAAAACAAAAGTCTATAATATACTAGTTTTCAACTTAAAGTTTAAACTACAAATCATCAGCATAAAGTTAAAGTTTCTAGTGTACAAAAGTATATTTCTAGCGTACTGAACTACAAAACATCAGCATAACATGTACGCAACAAATATTTGAAATCAGATTTCAACTTAAAGTTTAAACTTTATCCTCAGTATTTATCTCTACTTAAAATTATAATACCTATTCTTTACATCAGAATTTAAAGTAAGTTTAAAAGCGTAATTTTAAATTAAAAGTTTAAATGTAAACATATACAAATAGTTTTAACTTTTAATATCACAAATAATCTCAGGTAGAATCATATTCATGTCCAAATTCAAAAACTACAATCACTGTTAAAACCATATCCATTACTGGGTGCTTGTAGTAATTGTAAATGCATCATCATACGCTGATTGTGGGGAAACGGTCTTTAGAAATATACGAAAATGAATTTAGTAAAATTTGTACTTGACCATCGTTATATTTTTTCCCATTCCAACTGCACTCTTCACCGAGTATAAGGAAGATAGTCATTATTTCCTACATCCACGGTTGAATCTCCAAATGTTATGACTGCTGGAACTAGTGCTGTTGATGATTGTGCATTTCCAAGACTAAGAAATAATGAGAGAGTTAAAAGAAAAAATGCTTTTGTTTTTGCCTTAGCGTTGTCCATGGCTACTAAAAGAGTTGGTATATGCATGTGAATATACCTATATCTGCGTGTGTATTAATTTATAGAAGATGGACAGGGGTTGATCATGTGGATATTTGTGTAGAAGTTAATGACTGCAATTTATATCCTGACCACTTCACCGTTCCTTCATCTTAATCTTATTACTATATACTTGGTAAAAATGAAGAATGCACAAAATAAGAGTAATTGGTTGTGCAAAATTAATTGAATTTGAAGGAAAAGGAAGCAAGTAAAGTAGTTGAAGATAAGATTGGTGTAACTGAACTGCTGAAGCATGTGAGTGTGCACATAATGAGGGGATGCACGTTTGAAAGATGGAAAAGACAGTTTATGGAGGTGAGAAATGAATAAATATAAGGTTTTAACTTTGTTCTTTTATATAAATTCTTGCTTTATTTCCAATTTTAACATCGCTCACCTCTTTCACAAAGTGTGCAACTTTTAAAAGTGAGTATGATTTGCGTTACAAGAGCGAGTGCGATGTTTGTAAACCAGACTTTCTGGATTTTAGTTGCTGCAATCTCAGAAGCATACTTTTCTAGCATGAACAGTTTCGCATATACTCTTTGCTTATAGTCTTTGATTCCAGAAACATAATACAACCTCTCCCAAAAATCACTCAATAGCATATTGATTTTAATCAGATAAGCCTCTTTAAATGTTTCATCAATTTCTTTATCTACTCTATAGACGATTCCCACATTCTTTCTCACCAAGAATCCTCGAACTATTTTCTGTATTTTCACTGCAGCATTAACTTGAACTATTTTCACTGCACCATTTATAACAGTTAGAATATTCGAGTATTGCATTTCTAGTTTCTAATCTAAATGTATAAGATATACACAGCCAAATGTTGTATATACATGTTTATACAAATAATAATGTAAATGTAGAAAGTAAATGTTACTAATACTTTGTCTATACATATGGCTACCCCATTTTATCTTCATGTAGTTTGATTAACATTTATTTTGCATACTAAGTGCTGATGTAGTTTGATTAACATGTATTTTGCATACTAAGTTTGTGAATTCATAAATACAAAAAAAATTAGAACCTGAGTTGTAACTCAGTCTTTAACCTTTTGATTTTGAAGGTATAAGTTTTTATCGAGTGTTTATATTTAATGCAGGAACTTGAAGAAGGATGCTTTGGATTGTTGTATTGGACGTTGAAGAATATTCAAAACCATTAGAGTTTGGAGTGGATGATCAGGAATGGTTAGGTTAACCGTAAGTTAAACTTTAAGTGTATTTTGAAATATTTTTTTGAAGCTTCTGTTGTAATAATATCTGAATATATGACATTGTGGAATTCTAGATATGTAAATAATTGTTTATGATATATTATACTACATTTGCGGAGCATTTAAACTTTGCATTGAATATGTATGATGAATTATTTGTGATATGGAAACCATTATTTGCAGCGTGTTTATATTTAAACTTTGCGTTTAAGTTTTGGTATATATATATATGTGTTACTAAATATCATTTTTCAACATTTATAAGCGCTATCGTATATTTCTGTACCAACACTTATAAGTGTTACCGTATATTTCGTTACCAACACTTATAAGCGTTACCGTATATTTCTATACCAACACTTATAAGTGTTACCGTATATTTCGTTACCAACACTTATAAGCGTTACCGTATATTTCTGTACCAACACTTATACGTGTTACCGTATATTTCGTTACTAACACTTATAAGCGTTACCGTATATTTCTATACCAATACTTATAAGTGTTACCGTAAATTTCGTTACCAACACTTATAAGCGTTACCGTATATTTAGGTACCAACACTTATAAGTGTTAGTAATACGTATGTTTGTAACACTTATAAGTGTTACAAATTTGGCCGCTCCATTCCTCACAGTCCATTAGCAACACTTAAAAAGTGTTACTGAAATTATTTGTAACACTTATAAATGTTAGAATTTGCCTGTTTTGGTGTAGAATAAATTTTATACACACACACACATAGAATTATACATTTATAAAATACAATCATATATTTATATATAAATATGCGAAAATAATAATTGGTAAAATTTTATATAAAATATTTAAGATGTATTTGTACAAGTGTTAATTTTTACTAAATAACAAAATCATTTAATAATTAATACAAAATAATTTAATTTTTTTAGTTGCAGCTACAAACCCAAGGATAAAATTAATTTTTTAACTACTAAATAATTATAAATATACAAACATGTGTGCATATACATATGCACATATATATATATTATTAATTTAATGCTAGCTGAGTTGGAGCTTCCAACACAAAAAACTGTTTTTTTTATTTATAAAATAATTTTAACAATTATAGAATATTTTAAAAACCAATCGAAATTAATCAATTAAATTGTTAAAAAAATTATTTTTGAAATCTAAATATTATGCAATGTTATTAAATAAATTTATAAATAATTCAAAAATATTAATGTATAAACATATTTATTTATATGTATAGTCAATTTCTAGTTAAATAAATAGTTAAATTAATATTTAAATATATATTAAAAATAAAGTAAAATTTGCGACCAAATTATTATTATGGAAAACCAAAATTTTAGAGATTTTAAAATAATTATTAGATGATATTAATCTTTAGGATATAATTTATTACATGGTAAAATCATATATAATATTATTTAATTAAAAATGGTTTTTATTTTTATTTTGGCTGTGAGTTTAATACCAGCAAACATACAAATAATTTTTTTTAATATATAGATACACCAATATATTCAACCATCCACTATGTGATAGAACATCTATACACTAGATTGTAATATAATCTAACGACCTACAATATGTAGCAGCAATGATAATAATATTAAATAAATTAGTAATGAATGACTTTCACTAAGGCCTAGAGATTTCACTTTGAAATGATGAAATAACCCCTTGAATCAAATTCCTAGTTCTAGAGTTAAAGGCTCCCGAACTGCTTTACCACCGACGATCGAATCAAAGGTTTTGTTGTCATTTGTGCATAAATTTCTTTTAGGTTCAAATGGGGTTTGCTGGTCAAAATTTGCAGAGGGAGAGGAGAGAAATAGTCTCAAACTAAATGGTGTAGAGAGTGGCATATAAATAAAAAGTCAAATGGAGAGATACTAGGTATCCATCGTTTTGGTTATGCGACTCTTAGGTATAAATTTGGTCAGCGATTAATATCGAACAATTTGAATATAAACGTTCACACGTCACTTAGCAGTTGGTGTGACATTATGATCAAATTTGTTGCTTATTTGGTTTTGATAAAATCCAATTTTACTTTATTAACCATTACCCGATTGTGATAATTATTTACACCAATTCTCTATTTCAAAACTATATCACTTTAGACTTATGGAATTTGGTAACGATCAAAATTCCAATATCATCCATATTCAACTCTATAGTCCAAACACAAAGTCCTTGGTTCAATAATAATGATTATTATTAACCAGACTGCTTTGCCAAAGACTTTGACTTTGAGTTGACTTTAATTGACCGTGATACTAACCTTATATAACTAAGGAGACGAATCCTCTCATGAATAGTGTTTCACTTATAATGCTTCCACCTGATCCAACTATAGTCGTTTGATGGACATCATGTCATGATGTAACCATTATTAAGCAGTGTGTCCACATTGAGGCTCGACAGTATTATCGAGTCGAGGGAATTATGTAATATTATCACATCGATATTTTTATTTGACCTTAGTTATATTAACCAACAGAAAACTATCAAGTGGGTTATTCCATAGTTATCCAATAGCTATCAGTACCAAACCCCTTAGTGCCCCTAACAGTCAAGAGTAATACACTGCCCAACATTTAGAGGGCGTTACGTACTCTAGTCTCAATATAAGTATCGATATTGTGACACCCTACCTCTATACCCATACTATCTAAGAAAACTATAGAGTAATACTGTCAGATAATATGGAGAATGAGGCTATATGCGGTATACAAGTGAATATTTCCTTAGACTAACACCGGTATGTATTAAAACATCAAATGGATAACTCATCTATATGTACATAGTATCGATACAAAACAATAAACATGTGTGCTTCCAGGACAGAACAATGCATAATATACAATGAATAACAGAGAACACAGAGACAATCACAGCGATAACATAATAATAATATAATAATAGCATAAGAATACAATATTTCTAAAATGTCAACTATCTCATTTAAAGAAATGAATCACCGTTATAATAATAACAGGGTCGGGGCGGTCTCTGTCATGAGTGCGGTGGCAAACAACGATACAAGCGGCGACAATCGAAGAAGTCGCAATCGAAGTTTGAAGGAGCGGGCCTGGGTATTTTCGAACGTGAACGAGGAGGGAGGAGGGAATAGTTTATATTATGGGTAATTAATTTAATGAATGTAATTAAGGAATATAATATATTATTTAATTATAGGTTTTGTAAAATCAATATCCTGTTCGTTTTTGGTCCAAATCGAATGCGGCCAGTCGCGTTAGGTTCGTATTGTCAAGCACTATGATATGGAATTAGTTCGGTGACAATTAAGGCTTGTTGAATTTTATGCTGAATTTGGATGTCGTTTAACTGGAAATTTTGGTGAGTTAAACTCACCTTTTTGGTTAATCGGTAATATTATATAATTGATAAAAATTCTAGATTGGATATTTGGATGATTTACTGTTTTATCTATTGGTTTG
The DNA here is from genome assembly GCA_030737815.1 of Allium fistulosum. Taxonomy (NCBI): domain Eukaryota; kingdom Viridiplantae; phylum Streptophyta; class Magnoliopsida; order Asparagales; family Amaryllidaceae; genus Allium; species Allium fistulosum. Next base: position 1,140,092,752 of record CM060904.1, read on the forward strand.
GTTTTATTCCCACCCCAAGAGCGGTGACCTTTTATATACACCCGCCTAGTAGCGGATGGCCCATATTATACAATTATGTAATGTTTGTGATGGAGGGGGACATGTTGGAGGGATCTGACAGGATTCCTCGCCATTGTTGATTTCAATTCCTATTATATTCCTGTTTTATGAATCATTGGATATCAAACCTGATTATTGATACTATGGGTTATGACATTGTTATATGTTCAACACTTGAACCCTATAGCGATAGAAAATCAATATCGATATTGATTAAGTGTTTGGTAGCTGTTGGCCTTGAATTGGTATTTTAAAAATACTATAAATTGCCATTGGAGTTAGAGTTGGTTTTTTAGACACAAAATGATTTTAAATCCGAAATTGGGTTTCGGAAATATTTTGTTTAAAAGAGATTTAATTTCTATTTTACTCCAACCTTATTATCTGTCGTTTTCTAAGTAATTAGAAATGTTTTTAAAAGTTATTTATTTATATTTAATATTGTTTTAAAGGTTATTTATTTATATTTAATATCATTTAAAAGTTTTTTATTCATATTTAATATTGTTTTAAAAGTTATTTATCAATATTTTAATATTTGAAAAGTTAATTATTAGTGTTTTATTAATAATGTTTTGAAATTACCAATTATTATTTTAAGATGTTTTAAAGTTAATAATTATTATTTATTTATAATTCTTATCATTATTAATTATTATATAATAGAGTTTAAAGTAAATGATTAGAATTTATTTATAAATGTTTTTGAGATTAATAAATAGAGTTTTATAAATAGACCTGAGTTTTATAAGGGGTGTTTTATTACATGGTTTGGAAACTTAAGGGAAGTTTAGCTAAGGGTGAAAAGAGTTTTATAAATGGTTTTAGATATTTATAAAAGGAGTTTTATAAATGGTTTTATAGATTTATAAAAGGAGTTTTATAAATGGTTTTATGGATTTATAAAGGTTTATGAATGATTTTAGGAACGTATAAATGGAAGATTTATATATGATTTCAGAGATAAATGAAATGGGTTATAAATGGATTTTAGAGATTTATAAATGAGTTATAAATGGTTTTAAAATTGTGTAAAAAGGGAATCTTCCTCCGTTCTATGATTATACTTATATCGTGAGATGAGTATATGGATATTTTTCCCAGTATTGAAAATATAGGGATTTGTAGGTGTATCTTTGTAAAGGTATTTTTATACAAGTAATTTACAAAGTGATTTCCATTAATGAAAGGATTTATTTAAGAGGCCAATGATTGCTTATGTGCTTGACCAATGTTGGTTTTCCCTTTGGAAATAAATCCCTGATTTGGATGTGTGCTGTGATAGTTAAATAACCGACTATAAAATATGGAGCCAAAATATAAATTTGGAAATATCTAGGAGAAACACGTGAGTTATATGGCATAGTCATCTCCGATGATGCTGTACTGTGCGTATAAATCTCATTTCGTTCTCCTAGGGCAAATGATTAGGAAATCCATCCACTATGTTAGGAGGCGATCTTCGCTCTTATCTTTGTTTCCTTAAGAACCGGGGTTGAGTTTACCGGAAATTATCGGAAGTTGTTTCAAAGAGACCGGGATCATATATGTTATCAAAAAACCGCTTTGATCCAACTCAAGCATTTCGAAGTGAAGATAGCTTGAAGATGATGGAATTGAAGATGGAGCTCTGTAAAGTGCAAGGGCCACTTGCTACTAATCCTAAGGGTAATTCCAGAATAGATGTGGTAAAAGTAGTGCCTTCGATTTGTTCATATTCTGAACAACTTGTATAGGTGAATGCTGGCATTACATTGTTGCATAGGAGGGCAGTGTTAGCATTCCAAGGGGGAAGGGCTATATGAAAGGTAAAACGTAGCCTCAAGCCTCATCAATTGGGAAATGACTAAAATCGGGTATGCAGCAGAGCTATGTGGGTCGTTCTCATCAGGGTACGGTCATCCCAAATCTAGATCAATTACTATATACTCATGTATGCTTCGGGGCCCATTAACAAAAGGAGTGATCATATTCAGTATTACTAGTCAAGTGGTAGGCCAGTCCTGTATGACAGGGGTACAAGATGTTCTTGTCAAACCCTGGCGCATTTATCTAGAGATTTACCATGGAAGGTTGTTCCTTACCTTGTCATAGTATGGAATCCATTCTCCAATACGAGCTTTACGGATTTAGTTGTGCCCAACTATGCTTAAACGTGAGATGCAAGCATTTCAGCTATATTCATATTTTACTTTGATCCCTAGACATTATTATAATATCAATGGATTTTCTATAGAAAATGTTTTGCTTATCGTAAGGTGAAAACCTGTCCGTGTTTGTGTACGACATGGTCTTACAAGATACCTTTATTTAAAAGGTTTTGATAAATATTAAATTCCATTTGAGTGTGTTTTTCTCACGCTGGTTTACCAGACTGACTCGGGTGTCATTTTATTATAATGCTCGGGTTAGATCGAGCATATTTATAGATTGCTATGGATGCATTGGAGCTCAGAAGACAAGCTGGAGGCCCAAGACGTATCTACGTATTTCTTTGTGTTCCATTGTGTTGTATGTTGGTTGTATTTATCAGCAATTGTAAGGATAGGCTGTTATAACTGTTCGTGCTGAAATAGGTTAGTATACTCTAATTAGTGCATATATATTACAGTTTGCTTTTATGTATAGATTTGTTTTATATTATAGATTATTCGTTCCGCTGTGAGATTCTGTGTTGTTTAGTTTCTTCTTCCTTCCTTCTTCTTTTCCCTAACTATCCGCCTTTCCATTCAAGTTGAGTGGGTCTTGTGTGGTTGATTACCCACTTAAACTATACGGAAAAGTAGGTCGTTACATCGTGGTATCAGAGCGCAAGGTTAAGCGAGAACCTTGGCTTTTTCTAGGAATTAGTCGTTAGAGATAAGATCAGTAGCACCCTAGAATGAGTTTGAGTGTACATATATATGAGCGCGTATTTGTTAGTGATATAAAAATGTTTTATATTGTGTAAGTTGATTTGCTGAGTGGCTTGTGGATTCTGGTCAATACGGGTAATTAACGTTATTGATAGAGATCTCTAAACACTTGAACAGAGCAATTCGACATAGTATTGTTTTGAAATTGGGTAAATGAAATAATTTTACCTTGATTATATTTTATATATAAAGGAATATTTTTTCAGAAATTATTATAGTATTATGGTGTGTTTGGTTGTTAGTGAATGATAATATTTGATTACTATCAGTTGTTGTTTGTTGTTTGTGTTCTAATAAAGTTATTATTATTATAATGTAAACAAAGATAAACAAATAAGAAATGATTTTATATAACCAAAGTGAAATTATATATAATGGAAATTTGTAAATATGATTTGTAAATAAAAAGGATTTAAAAGCTGAGAATTTAGATCTCGGTGATTTTGAAAATTGTTTTTCAAATGTTTTGGAAGAATAATAATAGTATTATTTTGAAAATATTTCAATTAGAAATATTTTAAAATGATTTAAAAGAGATAGAAAGCATTGAAACTCACTTCAGTCGCTGGGAAATAATTTCGATGATGACTGCAACATCATCGACATTCGTTTTCGAGTTTCTAAGTGATTGGTTGCTACTATTGGAGTTTTGATTTTAAAATTAAAAAAAAAAGAATGGTATATAATAAGAAACCAATTGAAATAAATACGTAAGTTGTACGTATATTATTTTATTCGCATAACTGTTTGATCCAGATTCGAGTACATGATTTCGAGATGATTTACATCAGCCCGAATAGAATTTTTCACTCGATTCTCAATGGCGAACATCGGATATTGATTTTTGATTGATTTTGGGATTCTCTATCATAGTATATGGCTATGAAAGGAGAATGATGATTTCTAATCAAGGAACCGGATTAGAGTCCGCACTGGAGTGGTCATGTGAACGATACCAGTTTGGAAGTGAAATTGTTTGGTCGAGCGAGCGATCCATTTGATTTTGCGTACGAATGGTATATGCACATCATGCGGTCTTAAATAAATTGAATGTTGACATTGGAAAATGTATATTGATATGGTTATGAATTAATTGAATGGGTATTATTTGTTTGATGGTTTATCTGGTTACATTTGCTACATTTGCATATGGGCATTATATGGTCTATGTTATATATTGATATCACTTTCTATATACATGTTCTCATTGGTTGTGAGTGGTTAGTAAATGCGGATGGTGTATGCTTTGCATTGGTGCTCGCTTTCGCATTATATTGATTTTATATGCTTGCTAATGCTAATAAAAGGTACACATCTCGGATTACATACCATAGTTTTATATTTTTCCCTATGGAATGTCTCATCCTTGAAGATGAGACGTATATTTGTGATTACATGTATATTGTAAATTTTTCTAATCGAACCGTGCAAAGGAGACGGTGGAAAAATTTTCTGTAAATTGAAGGCGCTAGAAATTTTTTGAGAATTTTGGAAAAAATTTTGTAACTAAAATTTGATGTTTATGTTATAACTTGGAATGGTATTGGTTAGTAATTAAGAATGAAGTTAAAGACTTAGGAAGGTGATAACAAAGTTTGAACAAATTGATTTCGAAAGTTAAAGGCATTAAAGAATTTGGTGATCTATTTTAACTAATTGGTTTTGAAAAGTCAATGGGTTTGGGGCATTTTTCTTACATGCTATTTCGAGGACGAAATTCTTTTAAGGGGGAAAGAATGTAACAACTCGGAATTTCAATCACTCGAATTTGGAATATTTAATTGATTTTTAAATATTGAAAAGTAATTTTATAAGTTAAATAACTTGAATTTCAAATATAATGGTTATTTAAATATTTAAAATTATTTAAATAAGTAAATCTTGAGTTTTATGTGTATGAAAATGATTTCGAAAGTTGATTTAAAATTCTATTTGAATAAGAATGAAGATAGTAAACTTTTGAACTTGAATAAAGGTGAATAAACTAGTTTTAATAATAAGTCGTTTTAATTAACGTGTAAAAATAGCCTTCCGGGGCACTGTCTCGGATTTCGACGAAACCAATGTCATTGGGACGATAATAATAAATTATTGTATGTTAACGAGTTTCATGGTGATCGGACGAATCGTTTGGTCGTGCGAGTTCGAAACGCTTAGGAACTAATTACAAAATTAATATGTATAACTGGGTTTTGAAAAGCTATCTTCTGTATATGATTGAATTAGGTCTCGAGACTAGTTCCTTTGTGTTCGGAATAAGGGTATTATCTATAGAATGCCAGGCGGCACACCTCGTTTGAGGTTCGAGATTTTTGAGTGCATTGAACTAGATATTTTCGAATATTATATATATATATATATGTGTGTGTGTGTGTGTGTGTGCGCGCGCGCGTGTGTGTGTATTAACCATACTCTATCCCATGCCCAAACACTCTGGCCCATACCTCATGCATGCCTACCCATACCATCTTCCCCTTATTAAATTATGTTCAAACTAGAGAAAGCAAGTTTGCCAATTTTCAAAAAAAACAAAATCAAACATGGCCTCATCGAACGGTCCTCATCCATCAGAGCCAATCTATGTCGTTTCAAGCGAAGTCACAAACTACAAAGTTGCAGAAGGTGTCGAGCTCAACTCATTCAACAGTTGGATTGTCGTCAATCTCGCGAGGTGGCCACAGTTCGTCGATGAAAAAATTTCGTTTATTCACGAATTGCTCGACGACGGTGGCGCTAGAGGCGATGGACCCTGAAGGAGATATGTCGAGAATGGTTTGGGAAAGGTTCAAGCGAAATCTGATGGCGTGGCATGGCTTGTGGCGGTGGAAAATTCGAGATGACCGTCACGATGTTCTTGGCAAGATTCTGGCAAACGACGGCGAATTGGAGGGCAGTGCGTCTAGTTGGAGGCGCAGCAAGGTCGAGGCGGTCTTTAGCATGAGTACGACGACGGTGAACGACGATGTGAAGCGACGGCGGCAATCAAAGAAGTGGCGATCGAAGTTTGAAGGAGCAGACCTGGGTATTTTTGAACGTGAACGAGGAGGGAGGAGGGATTAGTTTATATAATGGGTAATTAACTTAATGAATGTAATTAAGGAACATAATATATTATTTAATTATAGGATTTGTAAAATCAATATCTTGTTCGTTTTAGGTCCAAATCGAACGCGGTCAGTCGCGTTAGGTTCCTATTGTCGAGCATTATGACATTGAATTGGTTTGGTGACAATTTGAGCTTGTTGAATTTTATTCTGAATTCGAACGTCGTTCGAATTTAGACGAAATCCAGAACGCCTCGGCGATAACTGGAAATTTCATTAAGTTAAACTCACCTTTTTGGTTAACCAGTAATATTATATAGTTAATAAAAGTTGTTGATTGGATGTTTGGATGATTTACTGATTTATCGTTTGGTTTGGTTTTATTCTCGCCATTGGAGCGGATGACCTTTTATATATACCCGCCTAGTAGTGGATGACCCATATTATATAATTATGTAATGTTTATGACGTAGGGGAACATGTTCGAGGGATTCAACGGAATTCCTCACCATTGTTGATTTTAATTCCTCCTGTTATATGAATTATTGGATATCAACCTGATTGTTGGTACTATGGGTCATGACATTGTTATATGTTCAACATCTAAACCCTGTAGTGATAGAAAATCAATATCGATATTGGTCAAGCGTTTGATAGCTATTGGCCTTGAATTAGTATTTTAAAAATACTATAATTTTCCATTGGAGTTGGAGTTGGTTTTTGAGAAAGGAAATGATTTAAAATCCGGAATTGGGTTTCAGAAATATTTTGTTTAAAAGGGATTTAATTTATGTTTTACCCCAACCTTATTTTCTGTCGTTTTCTAAGTCATTAGAAATGTTTTTAATGTTATTTATTTATATTTAATATTGATTAAAAGATTATTTATTTATGTTTAATATCATTTTAAAAGTTTTTTTATTTATATTTAATATTGTTTTAAAAGTTATTTATCAATATTTTAATATTTTGGAAAGTTAATTATTAGTGTTTTATTAATAATGCTTTGAAATTATTAATTATTATTTTAATATGTTTTGAATTTAATAAGTTATATTTATTTATAATGTTTATTATTAATAAGAATTATTATATAATAGTGTTTAACGTAAATGATTAGAATTTATTTATAAATGATTTCGAGATTTATAAATAGAGTTTTATAAACAGACTTGAGTTTTATAAGTGGAACTGTATAACATAGTTTGGAAACTTAAGGGAAGAATATTAGTTAAGGGTGAAAAGATTTTATAGATGGTTTTATATACTTATAAAAGAATTTTAGAAATGGATTTATAGATTTATAAATAGTGTTTTATAAATGGTTTATGGATTTATAAAGGATTCATGAATGATTTTACGAATGTATAAAAAGAAATTTATAAATGATTTCAGAGATAAATGAAATGGGTTATAAATGGGTTTTAGAGATTCATAAAGGAGTTATAAACGGATTTAGAATTGCGTAAAAAGGAAACTACCTCTGTTATGTGAATATACTTATACCGTGAGATGAGTATATGGATATTTTTCCTAGTATTGAAAATGTAGGGATTTGTGGATATATCTTTGTAAATGTATTTTTATACAAGTAATTTACAAAGTGATTTCAATTAACGATAGGATTTATTTAAGAGGCTAATGATTTCTTATGTGCTTAACCAATGTTGGTTTGCCCTTTGGAAATAAATCCCTGATTTGGATGTGTGTTGTGATAGTTAAATAACCGACTATAAAATATGGACCCAAAACATAACTTTGAAAATATCTAAGAGAACATGTGGGTTATATGGCGCGGTCATCTATGAGGATGATGTATTGTGCATATAAATCTTGTTTCGTTCTCTTAGGAAAAATGATAAGGAAATCCGTCCACTAATGGTTAGGAGATGATCTCCACCCTTATCTTTGACTGTTTATTTCCTAAAGAATTGGGGTTGAGTTTACCAGAAATTATCAACAGTTGTTTCGAAGAGACCGGGATCAGATAAGTTATCCAAAAACCACTACGATCCAACTCAAGCGTTTCGAAGTGAAGATATCTTGAAGATGATGGAATTGAAGATGGAGCGTGCAAGGGCTGCTTTCTACTAATCCTGAGGTTAATTCCAAAATGGATGTAGTAGAAGTAATTCTTTCGGTTTGTTCATTTCCTGAACAACTTGTATGAATGAATGCTGGCATTGCATTGATGCCTAGGAGGGCAGTGTTAGCATTCCAAGTTGGAAGGGCTATATGAAAGGTAAAATGTTTCCTCAAGCCTCATCAACCAGGTAATGACAAAAATTGGGCATGCAGCAGGGGCATGTGGGTCGCTCCCATCAAAGTATGGTCACCCCAAATCTAGATTGATTGCTATCTACTCATGTATGCTTCGGGGCCCATTAACAAAAGGGGCGATCATATTCGGTACTACTAGTCAAGTGGTAGGCCAGTCCTATGTGGCAGGGGTACAAGTGTTCTTGTCAGACCTCGGTGGATTTTATCTAGAGATGTACCATCAGAAGGTAATTCCTTACGTTGTCATAGTGCTTTACGGATTTAGTTGTGCCCAACTATGCTAAAACGTGAGATGCAAGCATTTTAGCTATATTCATATTTTACTTTGACCCCTAAACATTATTATAATATCAATGGATTTTCTATAGAAAATGTTTTGCTTATCGTAAGGTGAAAACCTGTCCGTGTTTGTGTACGACATGGTCTTACAAGATACCTTTATTTAAAAGGTTTTGATAAATATTAAATTCCATTTGAGTGTGTTTTTCTCACGTACCATACTGACTCGGGTATTATTTTATTATAATGCTCTAGTCAGACCGAGCATATTTATAGATTGCTTTGGATGCATTGGAACTCTGGACACGAGCTGGAGGCCCAAGACATATCTACGTATTTCTTTGTGTTCCGTTTTGTAATCTGTTGATTGTATTTATTAGCCATTGTAAGGATAGGCTGTTATAACTGTCTGAGCAGAAATATGCTGGTATACTCTGATTAGTGTATATATTTCAGTTTGCTTTTGTGTAAAGATTTGCTTTATATTATAGATTATTAGTTCCACTGTGAGATTCTGTGTTATTTAGTTTCTGCCTCCTTCCTTCTTCTTTTACCTAACTATTCGCCTTTCCATTCAAGTTGAGTGGGTCATGTGTGGTTGATTGTCCGCTTAAACTGTACGGAAAAGTGGATCGTTACACACAACACATTTAAAACACACAACTACAAAATCACGCAACACACCTGTACATGCAGTACACACAGACATATACAAATGCATGCACCTAAACACAGAGACACACACCTACACTGCCACACAAATGCACGCACGCACGCGCACACATAGATATGTAAGTGGTAATCACTTATCTATAAAAAATGTCTTTTCTTTCTCGCAAGCATGAAACCTAGTTCACAGACACATGAGCAACAATCCAATATTTCGATAGCTTTAGGTGTAAATAGGTATTATATATTATATGTTTGAATTTGATATTTTATAACAATTTCTATAGTTTGTTCTTGATTATTAAAGTGGAGGGGTTTATGTGTGCTTGAGCTTTCGAAGCAAGATGATATTTAGAGAGAAGGTTGCGTGAGTATATTTGTGAAAAGATGGAAGCAAGATTATATGTTGGTCTTTAAAGTCTTGGTTTAGGTTATAAAAGCTTGGGCTTTCAAAATGAAAGGTAAACAAACAAATATATATTTTTTCTTTTGTTTATGAATTGAATACTATTTAATTTAAATAAATACAAACTATATTCAAGATCACTACAATGTTATACTTCAAATATGTATAAATTTGTACTAAATATCATTTTCACATTGTTAGCTTGTTTAAATTCAAATAAACTATTTTCTAACTTTAAGCCTAAAATTAAATAATCTCTAAACCAGCTTATTAATTAATTAAATCCCCAAATTCTAATTTAATTAATTAAATCATTATTATTAACTTAAATTAATTATCACTTAAAAACCAGGTTGTTATAAATATCCAGTCTCGATACATCTTGATTAGGAATATTTAAAATGGTGTGTTTATTTTATTATGATAGATCACTCATGGTTGCAACGCATTATAACTACTATCACAAAACATACCATGCATGGATTTTTTATATTAAATATTCTTTTAATTAAATTAATTAATTAATATATAACACATTATATTAAGTACATAATAGAAAAAAACACCATTTATTTCGAACAAGATTGGTTGTCGAATTAGATATATGTAACAAATTACATAATTTGCCCATAGAGCATACACTTTAACTTTATCAGACACAATATAGACGTAATGCATAATGAGAAAATTGTATTCAAGAACTCCTTTAACACGATAATGAACATGAAAGGAAAAACAAAAGATGATTTGAAATCAAGAAAGGATATCGCATTAAACTGTAATCGTCTCGAGCTTAAAATTGATAGCGAATGACCAAATTTCAAATGTCTTGCTTATTATGAGTTGGAAAATTAGCATTAGCAAATACCGTGGGCTTAAAATTTGAGATTTTAAAATGGAATTGCTTCGAACATGTGAAGATGTGTTGATACGAAGGATCAACTGTTTGGTATAAATAGTCACGATTATCATGTATTTTTAGAGGCTCTTTTTTTAATAGTATTTAAGGAGCTTTTACAGCTGATTGCGTGGATTACTATTACTAAACTTAGTTTGTTATGTAAAGAGTTGTGCTCAACCACTTGAAAAAAGTGAAAGTGGATTACTTGAATTATTATGTAAATTGGAGAAAATATTTCCTCATAGAGTATTCAACTGCATGGAACATTTACCTGTACATCTATCAACTAAAGCTTTAATGCGAGGACCGATGCAATATGGATGGATTTATCATTTTTAGAGGAACGTAAAATATAATTAGGAGTTATATATTCTTTTTCGAAATCAACAAATTAAACATATAATTGATAGCTTTTTAATATGAGGGTAAATGGGTCAACTTAAAAAAAGGTGAAACAGAAAGCACACATTAAAGGTTCTATATGTCAAACATACATTGTTGTAGAAATATCCAAATTTTCAGTTATTAAATTCATGGCCATGTTAAGCTGAATTATAATACCGGTCCTCATAGTGATGATGTTATAGATGAGTCATCTGACATTTCTCTTTCCATTTTTCAAAAACGTGAGCGTCCTTCGGTAAATGGAAGGGTGGAAATTTTCAAACACTTAAAGAGTTTGTCATAGCTAAAACAATGTTGCTTCTCAATTGTGAAAAATTATCAAATCTTATTAGGTAACACAATATTTATTTTTAATACCATGTTATATAGCATAATCATATTTATCATAACAACATCAGTTGTTTAACAATCAATTTGAGCAACAAAATTCAAGGGCACAACCTAGTAAAGGATCCGAGGCTTAATTTCAGAAATATATAATCCTATATAATTGTTAAGTGAACTTAGTATAAAACCATTTCATTATTTCATATATTAATGTGTATTACTTCAATGTTATAGGTTGTTGATATTGAAATTAGTGATATTTATTATAAAACTCTTGTGTTTGGTCAAATGGCAAAATACAAAAAATTCCCAATCCTATATGTAAACGGCTTTGAATTTCACATAAAGGAGTTTGGAGTCAGTAAAACAACTTACAATAGTGCATTATATGTAAAGGCGATGAATAGGGTGATGATTTATAAGATTATTATGGAGTGTTACAAGAAATAATTGTATTCGCTTATTTTGCAATACTGAAGCTTAAAACATTTTTATTCAAATGTGATTGGCTTGACACTGCTCCTGATGTAGGAGTACATTGTATGCATATAGATTATCCTCTTATTGATGAAAATCAAAAAGGCGATATAAAGGAAACGATCCATTTATGCTAGCGACACAAGCAACACAAGTTTACTATACGCCTTATCCTTCCATGAACAACAACAAATACGATTGGTGGGCTATCATTAAAACAAAACCTAGATGGTCATTCAATGGCAATATGATCATAACTACCGATCAACCGTACCAAAATGATTTAGAGAACAACAAAATACTCCAGATAACAGAAGATACTGATAATATAGGACCAGTTAACAAAAAATATTTGACGGAGTTGAATTAGATGAAGATGTTGAGGTTGATGATGATGATGTTAAAGTAAATGAACATGGATACGATGATGGTAATGTAAATGGTGATACTGATAGTGATGTTTGCAATTTGTAACTTATGTATAATTTATTGAAATACTATTTTTATGTATGCATGTTATTTTCATTTTTCTCTATTTTTCTGCCATGTACAATTTTTTTGCTTTGTGCTTGTACACATTGATTTAGTTGGAGATGATAATATATTAGACCGTATGCATCCATATCATCATCTTCGTGTTATATTTGGTTCATATTATAGTTAAGGATATATTGAATGTATAAATTGGTTGATTATCAACCAACTATAATATGAATATTTTATCATTCTTTGTTATATCGTATGCATCTATATATGTATTATTATAATAGATATGTCTAGTCGATGTTGACATAGCTGTGGTTGGCTCATTATTCGGTCAGGATGGCTCATTATTAGGTTAGGACAGCTCATCATCAGGCCTTGGTGGCTCTCACTCATCATAGCATGACGTCGATGCACATATGATGTCACCATTCATTCAAACTATCAACGCTCCTGTCGATGCTCTTATCGATGGTACCAGTCCATCTACCCATGTGTTTGGAACAGACTCTTCCACCTCCGTCAACCGACTTGATGTCTTCCCAGGAGTGCAACGATTGAGGTGAGTAATTAATACTCACATACGTTCACATAAACATACACATACACATGCATTTACACACATATAAACATATACACATACATACACACACTTACACACATATACATGCATACATATACACTCACACATGCATATACATACATGTACATATACACTTACACTCAAACACATATACATACATGTGCATATACACTCATACACACATAAACATATACACATACAGATACACACATATATACATATACACATACTCACACACACATACATATACACTCACACATACACATGTACATACATGTACACCCACACACCCACACATACATTTACATATACACTCAAACATACATACACAGGCATATGCACATGTATACAATAATTTAATAATTAAATATTCATATGTATATGTGTGTGTGTGTGTACATGTTTGATTTCAGCAGCGGTGTCGCATCTGATGCCATCCGTGAGGGCTTATAGGCAAGGATCATGGCATTCTAGCCTTCATTTGATGCCATTTCTGCTGATGTGGAGAAAATCATGTTCGAAGAATTTCACGTAAAATAATTTTATTCATTTTGTTCATAATATATTAAATTTTCATTTACAAAGGAAATTATGTTGGAAAGAAGGCATTGACCCAGATGTATTGTATAGGGCTTGGCTGGTTATAGTGTCAAAAAAATATCATGAGTAGACGTATGGTATGCATCGAAGTGGTAAGAAGCATCCATCTCTTGCCCAGGAGATATAAGCGCAACCCTTACGGCATTGGGAGTCAGAGGAATTTAAGACATTATCTAAAAATAACGCTGAAATTAGGAATAGAAATCCAAGATTGCATACCGGTGGCTCCAGATCATATGCAGATCATTGCGATGATCTGATACATATTATTAAATTTATTTAACATTTAAGAAAATAAAATAGACTTATATATAGTGTACCTAATTCAAATTTCAGTATTAAGGGCAGCATAGTCTGCATACATCTTGGCAGCTCTTTTGCATGACAAACAAGATTGAGTCATTATACGGGTCCACCACTAATAGCTGGGTAGATGACTAGACAAAATACCGAACTAGGATTGAAGAGCTTTTAACTCAAGGTATGGAGATAACTATATAGAGAAGTGGATGAAGATGTATTCCACACACTCACTAGAGCTACTGTAAAAAAAGGTGGATTGTAAACCCAACTACGACAATGTTCCTTGACTACGTAATAACTTAACTATTAGTTATATACATATTATATTAAGTATGTATGTATACAAAACCATGTGTATATATATACGTATAGTATACTATATGTATATATGAATTGGTTTTAAATCCCAAGAACCACACGTGCATATATGTATTTTATACGAATGCTTAGTATAATCACTACCCTACGTTGTTAAAACAATGGTAAAGAAATTGAATAAGAGTTTATTCAAGTTAAAATATAGATTTTTCAAAATACACAATAAATTAAACAAATGCATAGGTCAAATCATTCAATAAATTAAACAAGTATATATATATATAATTAAGTTAAGTTATAAATTTTGTTTCAATAAATTAAATAAGAGTAAGTTTGTAAAAGTTAAATCACTCAATAAATTAAATCTTTTATATACATATACATACGTACACACACACATATGCATATATATACATATACATATACATATATACACACACACAGATACACACACACACATATATAATTAAGTCAAATTATAATATTGTTTCAATAAATTAAACAAGAGTATATTCGAGTTAAAATTTAGATTTTTTTCAAAACACACAATAAATTAAATAAATATATAAGTTAATCGCACAATAAATTAAACTAATATATAAGTTAAATCACGCAATAAATTAAACAAATTTATATGTAATTGAGTTAAATTATAAATATTGTTTCAATAAACTAAACAAGAGTATGTTTGTAAAAGTTAAATCGCTGAATAAATAATATATATACATGAATATATATATAATTAAACAAATATATAAGTTAAATTGCTTAGTAAATTAGACAAATATATAAGTTAAATCACTCAATTAATTAAACACATATATGGTTAACACAAATTTAAAACTTTTGTTTCAATAATACAATAGATGAAATAAAAAATTTCTTATTATTAACAAATAAATTTAGTTAAAATATCGAGATCGTTATTAGGTTGGGCTTCTAAATTTAGCACTTACTGTAACGTATGGGATTTTTCGCGTTCGAAAATCGACATCCGTACTTCACATTGTACTAGAATGCCGCAGAATCGACCGTTCAAATCCGATTCGCCGGAGCTTATAACACCATTAAGTATAACAACACAGCGGAATAAAGAAAACAATGATATCATATACAACTCCAATGAATACAATATCCAGAATGATATACAACAATGATATCAATATGATACAACAATATCAGAGATAAATAATGATACAGCGGAAAACAGAAATGATAACTCCAAATGATCAGTCAGAGAGACTGACTCCAAAATGATCTTCAATGTCAAGCTCGAACCACAAAGAGAAGCAAGTGTGGTCCTGAACTCCAAATACTGAACTGGCTCCAGATAATTTACTAAACCTGAATATCTGAGAAACCCAACTCTAGACTGCCCGTGTGGAAAATGGTGGGCACCCAGAGTTTAGGAAGGGAACAATAAACTCCGAGTCAGTCGTGGGACTGGTGTGAGCAACAAAAACAGTTTATCTTTAAACAACAACAAAGGATTTTAAACATTGAAATCAGCAATGCTTTTGGAAAATGAAACTACCATAAGGCCTCCCGCACACACACACAATGCAAACGCAGAATCGGAGGAGATTTCTCCTTATGATAGTCAAAGATGCTTACTACGCAAAATCATTGGATTATTATTACTAGTGCATAGTGAAGAAAAACATTTCGAAAGTATAATATTAATCTTAGCCAGCATAGGCATTCCGCACTTATGCCTACTATAGCTACTATGTTCAATAGCAGGTTACCGCCACATTCCATAGCAGGTTATACAATTGCAATCGTAAAGGTTCGTATTGTTTCTTTGGATTTCCAACAAATGGTCAGGCTAAGGAACTTCCTTCCGCCGCATGGGATCGCCTCTGGTGGGACGTCCCGAGAGACAAACTGCTCTCTGCAAACACAAGGCCGGGTTACCCCTGTAATAGGTAACTCACGAATATGCCACCCCCGGTCCTTTGGGACCTTTATCCGAGGCGCCTCGATCAAACACACAATCACAATAAATGAGATCGGAGTATCCACATAGGTTAAATACCAGGGCTCCATACCTGATACCACCTTTTTCCAGAAGGAAATGACATAGCCTAAAGGGCGCGACCCTCATAACCTTGCTGCATATTCCTGTTTCGACCATTTCCGGGTTGTGAGGTCCGACGAAGTCTCGTCCACAAAGCTACGCTTTGTTACAAAGCCATGCTTTGGGTCAACAGATGATCAACCTATGATCACAAAGATAAATGATCAAACAAATGATCATATCATAAATGATCAAACACTGATCATCACACAGCAACACTCAGCATGTCACATTACCAAATTGGAAGTATATCGCTGATAACCTTCAACTACATAACCTCTGAGCTCGTACGTCTCAGAGAAGGGTGTTAAGCTAAGAGAATAAATTCTCCGCCACCAACAGAAATGTATTTGAAAGAAATAGGCTTTATATCTCAAAGTGTAATGTCAGACATGTAACCATACAAGTCTGTTCCGGGTTCGAACAAAACCGAAGGCACTTCCAAAGAAGCCCTTGCAAATCCGGATAATTTTCTAATCACGTCCGGACTTCCCATCACAAAGGGTGCTAAAATCTCTATATCGGGGACCATTCGATGCAGAGACATTCGACGAGTTGTCCTTTCGTTTTCAAAAATATCCGGTCTTCACCACCGGTCTTCAAATGCGATCCATATACGACGTATCATTATTCGGAACGGGTTATATGACACAAAGGTCCTCTCCGAATAACGAGCGCAATCTTTAAAAACATATGGATAATTGGGATTTCAATTAAGTCACAACTTAAACCCAAACTTTCTTTCAAATGGTTTAACAAATTACCATTTTCAAATCTTTAAACAAAAAGATTCATTTTAACAACCTTCAACGGTTTAACAATTTCCACACTTTAATCTTTTAAACAAAAGATTCATTCACAGATTTTCCAAATTAATTCCCATTTCAATTGGATTAACTCGTTAAATCTTTAAATCAAAGATTTAATTTATAGCTTTCAAAACAATTCCATTTCGAATGGATTAAACAAATCATCATTTTAAATCTGTTAAAAATAAACAGATTTAATTCATAGCTTTCAAAAAGAATTCATTCATAAATTGGAAAACCATTTTTTTCAATTCAATCTTGAAATTCCTTAAATTAAACTGGAATTTCATTTCTTATCTGAAAACTTTTATTCTTTTGAAAACAAACAGTTTTCATTTTGGAAATCTGACTCATTTATACGAGTTAAGGTCTTTGGGTTAAATTCAAATTCTCAAAATTTTGCTTTTAAAATGGTTTAATTTCATATAAACACATTTATAACATCCTTAACCATAATTTCAAATCATAGGATTCAATTTCAAACTTGAATTCAAATTTAAATCAAATTATTTAAATTTTCAAAACTCGATTAAGTTATTCAAAATAACTTTTATCTTTGAAACTCATTTACAAAAGCGTTAATATTTAACCCAGATCCATTTCCAAAATCAATTGAAATTAAAATTTCAATTTCAGAAATATTACATTTAAAATTATCTGTGACTTAACCGATTTCCACGTGAAATCCATATTTGTGTGTGTATGGTGTAGTCCAGGGGTTTTACACAGTAGTGCAACATCATCAATCATCACAGGTTAAGATACATAAATATAGTTGATAAGCGATATAAACTATAACGCTTATCTTTCATTCACAGATCACAGATATATGAATATCACAGATAATAAATTACATCACAAATAATTTATCACAGATAAGTAAATTACAGACCACAACATAAATCAGGGTGTGTCACAAAGCATCGTACATCAGGGATATCAAACAATTCGACAATCAATAAAATCCAAACATTCATAGGTAGGGTCAAATTTATTATCTGATAATTTAAATCAGATAATTTCTTATGAATAAATTACTAATCCTGGTTAATAAATATCAATAATTT
This sequence comes from Allium fistulosum, assembly GCA_030737815.1. Lineage (NCBI taxonomy): Eukaryota > Viridiplantae > Streptophyta > Magnoliopsida > Asparagales > Amaryllidaceae > Allium > Allium fistulosum. The sequence goes on from CM060904.1 coordinate 1,140,110,758, forward strand.
ACAAATTATTTTGATTAATTATTCTTTAATCATTTATTAATTAACCATTAGTAATAAATTAATTAACCTTTAATTATTATTTCATCAATTTTTAATTATTAAATAATTGCCTTGATTATTTAATTCATCATTTAATTTATTAACTTTAATTAATTAATTATTAATTAATAAACATCCTTTAATTTCTTTCATAAGTTAATTAACCTTTAATTAATTGTTCTTAATTTGATTATCTTAATTAATTAACCACATTAATTTATTATTCAATCATCCTAGTTAATAACCTTCATTAATTATTTACACTTCTTAAATTACTTTTCTAAAGTAATTAATTAAGATTTATTATTAACTACACTTAAATTTCATCTTTAATACTCATTAATTGATCCTCAGTTATTTAATTAACTAAGTATTCAATATAACTTAATTTATTCTTACTTACTTAATTAATAATCATAAATTAAAATTCAACTCTTATTTAATTAATGATTCTCAATCATCCATTTATTACCAATTCATTTTCTTAAACCTTAATTAACCAATTTAACCTTTAATTACTAAATTAATTAATCCAATCATTAATTAATCAAATTAGTTAATTATTCATTTACTTAATATTTTCAAATCCTTAAGTTTCATTTATTTAAGGATAAAATATTTCTTATAAACGATCAAGTTTTCATTTCACCTTATATTCAAGATAAATCCAAATTTACCTTAACAAAATTTTACACACTCTAAAATCTATTTTAAACATTAAAAAGCTGTCAACACATTTAATTTTTATAAAGCTTATATTTATTTAAAACTATGGAGACAAAAATAATTTGAATCCATCTTTAAAATTTGGTTTTAAACTTGTTTTTACATCCCAGTTTTAAATTTTAAACTTTAAAAACTGCCAGGCTTTTAAAACTGGCATCACCATCATGACCCGAGGCTACCCAAACATGCTTCGAGTCGAACAAAGAAAACTTCGGGCCTCTTCTTCAATTACTCCAGAACTCGCGTGCCAATTCCCTGCCACAACCCAAATCCTCAATGCTACACAAATGCACGGTGCACGTGCACCGTGGCTCCAGCCACCTCCGGCCACCCACCAGCACGTCATCACTTCGTCCACTAACCTCAGACATGACTACGATCGCCCAAAACCCTCACGACCCCTCGAAACGAAATCGAGTTCAAACTCAAACCTGGGATTCGAGACATCAACCCACCACAACCTGGAAACTCATCGTTCTCGACATCGAGATCATCGGAGTACTCGAAACTCCGATCACCACTTCGTCAATGCCTCCTCTACCACCCTCCAAAAACACGCAGCACTCGATCAATTTACGATGACGAACAAATCAAAATACTGAACCTCGTCAAAACTAGGTTTACGAACGAGAAACGCATGTCGCTGCCTCCACGATGAACGTGAGAACCTCCGATCATTTTTTCCATCATCGTCATAGGCCCCTCCACCTCCACACCAAGCCTCGATCACCATCCCCACTCCGACCAACCGCAATTGATCAAAACCCAATTTTCAGATAAATACGAACTCCTCTCAAATCCTCTATCGAAAAATTATAATTTTTGTTTTAAAAATCATGTTAAGGTATAAGGATTCAAATTATGTATTTAAATTTGTGAATTAAAATGTTTGAATTTAGACTTAACTTAAGTTTAGCTCAGCTATTTTGGGTTTCCAGAGCCAAATAAACATCATTTTGACAAAAATACAAATTTAAAACTGATGCTCATAATTAAGTGAACAAGTTTCATTTTAAAACTTTAAATTTAAACAGAGATAAGATCACAAGATTTAAATTTTCTTTTATCAAAACTTGCATACTGGAAGGTGAAACAGAGAATGTTTTGATAAGAGCAACATACACACCATACATGCATATATTCACAGCAGATACCATAAGATACATTTTCAATTCAAATAAATTAGCATGTAACCAAAATCACTTACTTAAATTTCTTTAAAAGTAAAGTTACTCACTTTGATTTGCAGAAGAAAACAGAGTCGCTTTTCATTTGAAACAGGCTGGTGAAACTGCAAGCTTTCTCTTTAATCCTCTTTGATTGTATTATTGTTTAAACTGAATTTTGTTTAAGTTAAATGATTTGTTTACTTCAGACTTTCTAAGCTTCTGGTTAGCTATGTTTTTGAGGACGAACTGAAATGGAAATTGCTATGTAAGGAAGTAAGTATACAGGTGATGTTTTATTTTTTTGTACAAGGTGATGATATTGCCATGTACAATATCAGAGATTTTTTTCTTTAATTGTTAGCTGACATGATATGTTATGGTGGCTGCATTAATTGCTTTGTAGAAATATATATTTATCTATACGCATATCTTCATTTGCAAGCCATTTCACTTATTTCATTCATTTACATATACTTGCTTACTTGTTCACATACTCTACTTTCTTCCTTCTTTTGTGGCTGAGCAGATGTTGTTGTGTACTAAGGGATATGGCATTTAATGCCTTGGTCCTTTTATGTTTACAAATATCATTTCTAGCTTTTTAAATCTATTTAGTACATCCTGCATATACACATGTTATGTTTCTTATACCTTGCTTCACGGCAGGTACATATATGAGTTCCTAAAGACTATGTACTCTATACTTTTCTTAAGTTCATTTATGTATTTTGCTTTTACAAAAAGGTGCAGCCTGGCCTTTAAATTTGTGAGCACATATATATAGTTTGTCTTATTTAAAAGCTTATTTATTTATTACTTATAAATGTGCATTAATATATCACTTGACTAAGATATGTATTTTACATATTTTTTTTTATTCTCAACATAACTACCAAATACTTAAGTTAATTATTGATAAGATATGTTTTATTTTATATTTCACTTAACTATAATTTATCTTTAAACCATTTATTAAAATTTAATTCAAATTCAATATATATATATATATAAATTCAAATTCACTCATATATGCCCAAATACATATATATATTCATATACATACATACATATACAATATTTCAAACTTAAATGATTTATACAAAATTTATTTGGATTCGGGGAAACTCGCTTAAATTTATAATTAATTTCAAAAATTTTATTCAAAAATTCTTTAAATTATCAATTTAAATTTATAAAAATTCGGGGTCGTTACACTTATGTAGAAGAAAAAACCGACGGTTAAATTTACATGTCAGTAAGCTATATAAGTATCTTGTATAGCTTACAGATGCACTTTTGAGATGCTTTCCAAACGAGGTCATTTATGCTAGAGGTGGTGATGGTGATAGAGATAGAGACGGTGATGTTGGGAATGGTTTAGGTGAGTAGTTATTTGGTTATATATATTTGATTTCTTTGGAGATGGTGATCATATGTATATTTAGTGTGTTTGGATATTTGGTTTGTTTAAAGATGGTAATGGTGAATGATTACGTATATTTGGTTTGTTTGGATATTTGTCTTGATATTGTTGGTGTTTAGATACGTACTTATGGATTGTTTGGATATTTGGTTTGTATTATTTGGTTTGGATGTGATATATGATATTTGGACGTGATATATGATATTTGATTACAGAATTTATTATATAGTATATGAATCTATGATATATATACAAATGTAGGATTGAAGTGAGAAATGCGGGAGAAATGCTAAAATATGTTTCAGCATAGGCATCGAAAGGACATATGCATGGTGTTGAAAATTTTAATATTTGTGCTTTGATCGGGTGTATCTATGGCATTGGCCAGGCATCACCAAGTCGTCGACAATTTTGATTTTTATAATTTAGAATGTAGTCGATATAGCGTCGAAATAGCATTAGCAAAAATGGCATCGGCATGGTGTCAGTCCAGGCCGGCTATTGGTGTTGGTAATGGCACTATGTGATGCATCTTTAAGGTGTCGAAATTCTTTTCCTGACATATTTTTTTACTGATGCCTAATAAGGTGTCGGTACGACATCGGTATGTCATTTACCGGAACCTCACCGATGCCTTTTTGCATTGGTAAATGGTCTTCTTTTTGTCATGATAAAACATTGCAATTAATTGTAAAAATAATAATTATGTAAGGATTATTTAGTAAAATGTCATGAGAGAATTAAGGAGAGGAAAAATTCCTACAAGTAGGGTGGAAATTCTTTTTCTTTCCAGTTATTTATTAATAGATTGATAATTTATTGAGGTAAGTGAATTATAAATTAAAGTTTCCATTATCGATAATTTATTGAGAGAGACGAATTATAAATTAAAATTGTTGTTTTTGTATACATAAGGTTTTAGTTAGTTGTTATATGTTTGAATCAAAATTTATTTTTTACTATTTTTGTTAATATGAATGCGATATACATATGAAACTATCACTTTTCAAGATTCCTTAGATGAACTAATGAATATTAGTTGATTGAGATTATTTAAATAGTTCAAATTTAAAAATGTTTGATTTTCCCAAATTTATGGACTATATAAAATGATCAAGTCGAGAAAAGCTTTGAACATAATTATAGAAATTATAAAATATAGTTATTACAATGTACAATGTTTGGAGAGAATTAAGAAAACATTGTAGTTACTTCAAAAATCATAAATTGTATAGGAATTTAAAAATAAAATATCCAAAGGGAATAAATAAATGGGAGAAAATTCCTAGAATTACCAAGGGCGGTGAAATTTTCTACTTTATTATTTATTAGAAAATAGAAAACTTATTGATATAATTGAATTATGAATTAAAGTTGGCAATTTATTAAGATAAATGTATTAAAATTTCATTATTGTTTATGTAGTGTTTTATATATTTTTGCATTTGAATTAATTATTTAACCATTTTTGTTAATATGGTTTGGGTATACATATCAAAAATTTCATGTTTTTAAAGATTTATTAGACGAATTAATTAATATCAGGTAACTTATTTTAATTAAATCGTTTAAATTTTAAGATTATTTAAAAATTCAAATACAGAGATTTAATTATAAAATGATTGGAGGAAAAAGAGAACTTTGTAAATAATTCTAGAAAAATTAGTGTGAAGGATAAACTCTAAACATTTTTTTAGCCACAAGGACACTAACTTATTTTACCCTGTCATGGACAAAAAAATTATAAATACAACATGAGACTTTCTCATGCTAAATTAGGGTTTTCGTTATGTGCACATAATGGAGCACGAGAAATGGAGGAGTGGTGCAACTTTCTTCAGTGGTGGGGTAGTAGTTCTCAATGGTGGTGCAAGAGGTTTTTATGATCGATGGAGTGGTGGTTGGTGGTGTTGGAGGCGGTACGTTGAGGCTATGCAGTTGGAGGAGGGTTTGGTATGGCTATGGAGGTTTGATGAAGATGGAAGAGTTGATAAAGGGTGTTGCAATGACAATGAAGGAGAAACATTTTATTTAAGTTGGGGTTGGTGGAGAAGTAACATGGAATTGGAGAAGAAGAATAGCTGGTAATGATACCATTAAATCATTTTATATTATTTTTTTGAAAAAAATATAATTATGTATATTTGTTCTACCAATTCTATTTTGTAGTATCATTTATGAATTGTAATCGCCTTTTAAGAATTACAATATTAATTTTATGGTGGCATTTGCAGATAAAGTATGTATATTTTAATTCACAATGCTATTTTATAGTATCATTTGAATTATTTTGTGGTAGCTTTTTTATACTACGTTTACTTATGATTCTGCATTCTAGTAGCATTGTATGATCTCTATATATGTTATTTATAGCATTTCATTTTGTAAAGGTGGTTTGTTGTTGGTGACTATGGAGTATTAGCTTTAGTTAGTATTAAGTGAAAATTAGGGTCACATCCCTAAAACCAAACGTAATTCACAAAAACTCCTTCCGTTCGAAACTTTATAAATCTGGTCCCTATTTTTGTTTCAGCTTAATTCTTTTCCTTAAATACCCTCGTTTATACTGTGCTCCATTTTTTCTATCTGTGATTATTTGGTTTATATTGAACGATAAAATTATCCTTGCTTAATGATTTATCTGTTTGCAATAAAAGATTTTTACTGAAGTACTGTGTAAGTTCGTTTTCTGCAACTATTTGCAATAGTTGCATTTCTTCAACTATATGCAATAGTTGCAGAAATGTCTGCAACTATAATCTGCAACTATTGCATATAGTTGCAAACATTTCTGCAACTATACCATATAGTTGCAGAAATGTCTGCAACTATATGAAATAGTTGCACACATTTCTGCAACTATACCATATAGTTGCAGAAATATCTGCAACTATATGCAATAGTTGCAGACATTTCTACAACTATATCATATAGTTGCAGAAATATCTGCAATTTTTTGCAATTTTTATAAATTTGAAAAAAAAATCGAAAATGTTCAATATTTGCTGAATTGTCTATAAATATTTGAAATAATTGCAACTTTAATACAAATTTAAATTTTTGGTATCAACAATGGATCTCATTTTAAAGATCATAAAATTTGCGATTTTTTGGTGAAAACGTTATGTTGATCCGGTTTTTGTAAATAAAGTTATACACGTTTGAAAAGTCAAAAACATAAAGGGTATTTCGGTCTTTTTACATGCGTGAATTTGAAAACAGGGAGCGGAAACGTAAATGTTGGTTGTGAAGGATGTTTTCTCTATTTTAAAACTTGTTAGGGATGTGAGCCAAACTTTTATGTTTTCATTTTATAAATAATGTATCTATATTTATGCTTATAATGCTATTATGTAGTAGCATTTTATGAATTGTAGTAGCGTTTTATGCATTGTAATAACATTTATTCATAAAGTGCATATATTCTAATTCACATGATATTTTAAAGTTGCATTTTTGTAGTAGCATTTTAAAGTTGGTTGTCTTGGTGGTAGTGATTGCTTGGCGATGGCATTGAAGTTGTCAGCTAAGGGTTTATAATGATGTGTTAATGGTGGTTATGGAATAGATTTAAATATGGGAAGAAGAGATAACATTCAGTAATGATATTGTCCAGTACATTTATGTTGTTTGCTAAAAAAAATAACAATATATGTTTCTGCTCATAATTCTACGTTGTAGTAGCCACTACAAGAAACAACAGGATTTTAGACGGCTTTAAACTGTCGGTGGCCACGATGGCCGTCGGTGGCCAATGGAAAAAGCCATCGAAATATTGGTTGTTTGTAACCAAATTGGTCACAAACACCCAAGAGTAGATTTATTTAGAGAAGTAAATGAAGAAAGTAAAATTGAAACTGAGCAATAAATTAAACTAACAGACTAATCAAAGCAAAAATCAAGAACATAGGAATTTATAGTGGTTCAACGTTGTATGCCTACATCCACTTTGAAGATTATCTTTATTGATTCACTAACAGTTTGATTACAGTAGCAAGAGGTAAGAAAAAGCTTGATTACAATAAAGGCTCAAGTAACCAGCAGCGTAAAGCCCCTCAGAATGAGCCCCTAGGCCAATATTTATAAGTGAAGGTGACCACCAATCTTTCTGAAACTTCGGCTATAGGACCTTCTAATCCATATAGGCCCACCAGAGGGGTTAATAGGCCCAAATCCCAATGAAGAGGGATCGGTACCGATCCCTTCATTGGTCGATTTTTGGGCAGCGAACCCTATGGTGGATTTTTCATGCTTAGATATGTTGGCTCTTCAAATATCATGTTATTTGGAGTAATGGAGCCCATGCAATTGGTTGATCTTTGGTTCAACTCCACTTGTGAGCTGTTTTCTGCTGAATCCTCCAGATGGATGCATGTCGATCCCTATTTCTTTGTCCATCTGACATGCGATCCCTAGGGTAGGTTCCCTAGGGTCCATATACCTTGCTTTCCAAATTTCGTTCACCTTAGACGTATAGATCCCAAGATATTGATCGTTAAATGCAAAAATGCACTTGGTCTCTGACATGTGCCGATCACTCCTTGGTGAACTCAAGTATGCCGATCCATCCATCTATGCCGAGGCCTTTTATATGTTATGCCGATCCTTTATTCATATGCCATGCCGATCCTTCCTTCATATGCCATGCTGATCCTTCCTTTCATATGCCATGCCGAACCTTCATTCATATGCTATGCCGATCCATATTTCATAGGCTATGTCGTTCCCTTCATTATGAGTTGAAGTATAACTTTCGAAGCCAAAAAATCATGCCAATCCATCTGCTTTCATCTACGCCGATCTCTTGCTTGCCTTGACCATGCCGATCCCTTGTCTATCCCACCATACTGATCCCTATGGTTCTACCAATCCATGCCAATCCCTTGCTTGTCTAAGCTAAAGTCCATATTTCAAGTATCCTGCATTATTTATCTACCAACTCAATCCAATTCTTGCTTTACATAATCATTGCTCCATGGTCATTATTCTTGATAACAATCGAATCTATCTTGTACAATCGGTTCAATCTAACCGGGTCAGGATACCTTGTAACACTTGCCCCCCCAAAGTACGTCTTGTGAGTAACATGACGTGCTTTGAATCAAAACAAGTCTGAACTATCGAAAAGAAGTCCATCTAGCTTCCTGATTGATTGCTATTCCTTTGTCGAATCATTTTTCAAAGGCATTGGATTCTTCATTGATTGCCATGACGCTTGGTCGATTTCCAATGATATAAACTCAATGCCCTATTCCGTCTATCAATATATATAAATCTGATGTTGCGAGACTTATAAACTTTTTATTATCTGGTCCAGCCTTGAACTTGAATATTTCAGGTTTGATTTCAATTTCTGTTGATTTCAAAAAGTTGAACTTTTAAGCCACTCTCGTGCACATTCATATACACGTTTCTGTCGTTGGCTCCCGGACGTGCTCGAACATTTACGGGTCGTTGCCAATTTCTACAGTATCTTGTATATTCACGTTCATAGCCAAATCCTTATAGTTTTTTCTTTTTTTTTCTTTTTTTTTAATTAATAGGGGTCAGCATGTATTATGCTGATCCCTATTTTGAGTCTCGTTAATAGGGGTTGGCAAACTTCGACGCCGATCCCTTTCTCTTTAATACGTACTCAAGTCTTTAGACCGACCCCTCTTCCTTATATATATATATATATATATCAACTCTTCTATCCTTCCTTCTTCACTTATCCCATTCATTTGCTTTCGCAATTCTTCACGAACCTAAGCTCTCCAACCTTCGTTCTAACCTACGAACCCTAATAGATCCATCCTCCACCCTCCACACACTTCGTATGCCGGTATCTCCATACTTCGTATACCGATCCCTCCAACATATATGTATACCGATCCCTTTGAAAGACGTCGATACCAATCCCTTCATACTTCGTATGCCGATCCCTCAATACTCCGTATGTCGATCCCTCCATACTTCGTACGATCCCTCCACATACTTCGTGTGCCGACCCCTCAATACTCCAAATGACGGACGCCTATACTACCAATCCCTCTCTCAAAAGCCCATATGACCGATCCTTATACAAAAAAAAATAAATCAGGTACTTAAAGACGGTACATTATATCCACTTCCCTTACGTCGTGTGACTGATCGGGGCATAGAGGATTAAACAGCAGCTGTTGAATTACAGCCAAGGAATGGATGAGGAACTGCTACTCAAACGGTACTCCCAGAGGCAGGAGAACTAAAACAATGTAACATAAACAAGGATCAGTTACCGGGTCAAGCTCTCAGTGTAGATTGCGACTGCCCTCAACTTACCAGCTTCCAAACACCTGACTTGGCAGCTATGGTACGACGGCTTGTTACAGAGAGCTAAGACCAAACTGATGACAATCGGAGCATCTCCCCCATTGGAACCCTTCCATTGAAGCCATTCTATTAGCAGAATATCCAAGGATGCAATGTCACTATCCAATTCTAAATGCAATGCAAGCTGCTCAAAGACTTCTTGCATGAATTCAACATCGCCGTCGCTAAAGTTAGCACTCCCCGCGAGGATATCAAACTAATGGCATTGATAAGGGGAATCGACCCCAAGTCGGATTTCAGCGATCGGTTAGCTGGAAAGCCTCTACGACTTTGGATCACTTCTATTACAAAGTGAATCAATGTTTACACAAGGAGGATGTGAGACTAACATTGACAGGAAACAATGCAGGCCCGATGGCTGGAGGGGTTTAAAACAAGAGAAACGAAGATGCCCTAAATGAGGACTCGAATTCTAGGAGACAACCCAGAATCTTAAAATTCGACTCATATACTCCTTTGAACGATTCAATCGAAAACGCCTGCTTAGAGACTCATAAATCGGAGCAGTATTGAACACCATCCTCGGGAGAGTCCATCAAAACGTAGAATAAATCCGGGAAATGTTGTATATTTCAAGATCCATACAGTCATAACACCAACGATTGCAGACACCTCCGAGATGTGATCCGAAAAGGAAATCTTCAACAATATGTGCAAGCCCGGCGGAATGGCCGGCAGGGAACATCCATTCGATAAAGAACATTGATTATCAACTGAACCACTTACGGTCGACTTCCAGTTGAGAAGGGCCGGGGCGGAGTAGAATAGCGAGCATACGACGCTGCTTCACTTATCAATAAGATTTATTTCAATTATGTTGTAAACTACGACCAACTTGAACTAAACTACTTCCGAACAATGTAGGTGACCAAGTACTTAAAATTGGGCGCCAACCAACCTCCACGGACCATGATCAGACCTTTGGAGGATCATCAGGATGAGCATGATTCAACCGCTCATCAACTATCATATGCCCTTGACTTAGGGCCAAGGACTCGAAATAGAAAAGACCAATAAGGCCAAAATCCAATATAAAGTGGACACGACTAACCATCTACTCATCAACCTCCACACTTGACTTAGAGACCAAAGAAAGACTTGGAGCGGATCTGACCTGATCATCTACTCCTCGGATCATACTTGGAGTTCGCCAAAATACATATGCCTCTCCTGAAGCTCGGCGATGCCGGGATTCAACTAAAGTGAATGTGATTTGATCGTCTACACATCGACTCCTACCATGGACATAGAGGGCAGTTCGGAAGCTCGACTTAAAGTAGGCGTGACTGATTGCCTACTCATCAACCACTGCCCTCAATACGTGCACACGAATGCAGCTTGAGGTGGATGTGACTTGATCATCCACCCGGCTACTCTCTCCTTTGACTTTCTAGGAGGAGCACTAAGCAAATTGGACGATACCTGACTGCCCAACATAGGCATGGATGTGATCTAGCCATCCATCACTTACTCCCTTCCTCGACTTATTTGGAGGAGCTACAATCATAAAGTGGACTTGAATCGACTGTCCATTTGTCAAGTTTTGTCCTTGATGCTGGGGGCAGAATTCCATTACATGGATGAATGTGGTTCGACCGTTCATTCGACAACTCTTACCTCGACTTGACAACTGGAGTATAAATCTAAAATGGGTGTGACTAACCACCCATTGAATAACTCTGATCCCCAGAGTGTGAACCGGAGTATAAACACAAAAAAGATGGATGCGGTACGATCGTCCATCGACCAACTCTGGTCCCCAGAGCGCGGACTGGAGTATTAACACCAAATGGGTGTGATTGACCACCTATCGACCAACTTTGGTCCCTAGAGTCTGGACTGAAGTATAAACATCAAACGGGTGTGGCTGACCACCCATCGACAAACTCTGGTACCCGTAGTGTGGACTGGAGTATAAACATCAAACGGGTGTGACTGACCACCCATCGACCAACTCTGGTCCCCGGAGCGTGGACTGAAGTATAAACATCAAACGAGTATGACTGACCACCCATCGACCAACTCTGGTCCCCAAAGTGCGGACTGGAGTATAAACATCAAATGGGTGTGACTGACCACCCATCGACCAACTCTGGTCCCCAGAGCGCGGACTGGAGTATTAACATCAAACGGGTGTGACTCACCACCCATCGACCAACTCTGGTCCCCAGAGCATGGACTGGAGTATAAACATCAAACTGGTGTGACTGACGACCCATCGACTAACTCTGGTACCCAGAGCGTGGACTGGAGTATAAACATCAAACGGGTGTGACTGACCACCCATCCACCAACTCTGGTTCTCAGAGCGTGGACTGGAGTATAAACATCAAACGGGTGTGACTGACCACCCATTGACCAACTCTGGTCCCCAGAGCGCGGACTGGAGTATAAACAAAAATTGGGTGCGATTCGACCACCCACCAACAGACTCTTATCCCCAGAGTGTGGATACAAAGATGAATGAATATATGAGTGGGGTTCGACCATTCTCTATTCCACAAACTCTGGCCTGAAACCGACGGGAGGAGTATAAACTCACTACGGATGGAACTCAACCATCCACAAACTAACTCCGCTAATCCAAGACTGGGGGCAAGAGTACAAATCAGTAAAAGCTGAGTACGACAACTCACTATAGCTCCGGCTTGGTGTTCTTTACAACTTAAGGCAACAACTGCAAGGAGGCATTAATACACAATCAACCGAAATGACGTTCGAAGTTATGGGTGACCGACTATATTGTACCACTAGGTCGACAGGCAATGTCGATCCAAGCTTTATGTATCGTTCTGCTAGGTCGATAGTCAATATCAATCCATACCAAACATAAACGGATGTAACCCGGTTATCCTTCAAAAAACTTTGATCACCGAAGTGCGGATAGGAGAATAAACCACGAATGAGTGTGACTTGATCATTAATTCTCCAATACCCTCCTTCAATCCGTCATGAGGAGTATGAAACCGGATGAGCATGACCCGATTGCACCTGAGCCAACTCTACCCTTAGATCTAATGGGAGAATATGAATCAAAATGGATGCAGCTGATCGTCTAGCTACGTATGAATGCGACGCGACAGTTCATTCGTTGACTCTTACCATGATCCGACTAGAAGAGCAACACGAAATGGACGTGACTCGACCGTCCGCATACTGAATTTTTTCCCTTGGTCTGGCAGGAAGAGCATCAATCACTGATTGGATGTGATAACCATTTATTCTTCAGGTCCTCGCCCAGAGCATGGCGACATTTGCACCGAAAGTGGACATGATTGACCGTCCAGTACCCAACTCATGCCCGAAATCTGACGGAGCATCGAAGTATTCCCTTTGGAAGGAGAAACCAGAGTACAATCCAAAATAGGCGAGACTCAGCCTTCCATCAACTAACCTGATCCCGCGATTGAATGGGAAAGAGTATAAAGCTAAAGTGGACATGGCTTGCCTTCCTACTTATCAATGTATGCCCTAGACTTGGGGGCACGAGCAAGAAACAAGATGAATGTGAACCGACCATTCATCGATCAACTATATGTCTTTGGAGCTTAGGTGGGAGTATAAACATAGCTAGGACGAGACTCGACCATCCTCAACACATTTCAACCCGATACCAGGAGCAGAAGTGCGATTATTCGAAGACCGGCTGCGTTAGCTCAATATTGTGACTTATATATAGTGTTTACAATGACTCGAGGCTACGACCGAAAGGATGTCGAGAGATATAATCATCGAATTGACCCCCAAGCTCATGGGCAACTAATTATCATTCCAACCTGAACGACGAGCAGCAGATCACAAGTACATGCTCGTGAAGTCACAGGAATCAAACAACCACATCGATGACTTGGTAAAGATATTCAGTTTTATCCAAAGATATGAAATGAAAGTAAATCCCTTGAAATGCTCTTTCGGCTTTGCGTCAGGGAAATTTCGATGTTTCATCATCAACTCTCATGGAATCGAAGCCAGTCCCTAGAAGATTCAAGCAATTCGAAACATCTAGGTACCGAAGACGATTAAGCAGGTACATAGCTTAAATGAGAAGGTTGTCGCCCTAAGGTGCTTCATCTCCAGGGCCACCGACAAGTGTATTCCTTTCTTCGACTTGATCAGGAGAGGGAAAAGGAACTTTGAATGGACGCAGGATTGTATAGATGCATTTCAAGCTTTGGTAGATCACTTAGACAGACCTCCCATCCTATCCAAGCCACTGGATCGTGAAGACTTATACATCTATTTAGCGGTGTCGGTACACGCCATAAGTGCCACACTGTTACGTGAAGAGAATCAGATCAAGACACCGATATATTATGTTAGCAAGTGATTGACAGGTGCTGAGAGAAACTACTTAAAGCTGGAAAAACTCATGTACTGCCTGTTGATTGCATCACGAAAGCTTCACCATTACTTCCAAGCTCACCCCATTAACGTCTACACCGACCACCATTACGACAGGTCCTACGGCAACCTTAGTCGTTTGGAGGTTGCTCAAATAGAATATCGAACTAAGCCAAATTCAATATCACTTATCTCCCTCAGAGAGCTATCCAGGGATAGACATTAGTAGACTTCATATCTGAATTCACTACATCGGATGACGATCTGTAGAGCAATGGAGAACAGACCAACCGATGGAAAATGTACACGGATGGAGCATCCAACGATCGGTGTTCTGCTCCGGAGTTGTGTTAATGACTCCTGAAGAACGATCGATCTGCTACGCCCTGAAACTTGACTTCTCTGCAACAAATAATAAAGCTAAGTATGAAGCCTTGATCGCCAGGCTCAACTTGCTAGAGAAATGGGAGTGGAAACTTTACATATCTTTTGTGATTCCTGGTTAGTAGTATGCCAAGTCAAGAAAGATTACCCTGCTAGAGGGCAACGTCTTGCACCTTATCTTAGCTGAGTCCAAGAGCTACTGTTTGACTTTGAATATTACACCACTACATACATCCTCGGAGAACAAAATGAAAAAGCCGAGTCACTGGCCAAGCTGGCCAGTTTTGGGGATGCGCAGCAAATAGAATTATCCCGGTTGAAGTACCAAACATTCCAAGCATTAACAGATGGTGATCGACTAGATCTTACAGACGGAGCCAGAAAAGGATTCATGGATGACTCCTATCAAAGACTATCTACAATGGGGAATTCTTCCTGAACGGAGGAATGAAAAACGAAGATCCTCCTCAAAGTTTCACGATGCATCATCCAAGAAGGAGTTATGTATAGAAAGGGCTTTCTCCATTCCCCTGCTTCGGTGTATCACCTATGATGATATCAAACGAGTGTTGAGAGAAGTCCATGAAAAAGAATGCGGTGATCATATTAGGGGCAAACCTTGAAAGAGAAAATACTCCGCTATGGGTATTACTGGCCAACTGTCAATCGAGATGCAGCTGATCACGTTAGACAATGCGACGAGTGCCAGATGTTTGAAAATATTCCGAGGGCCCCGGCCGACGGAAATTACTCAAATGATCACTCCAAAGCCGTTTGCTAGTTGGTGTATTGACATCATCAGCTCCTTGCCGATTTCTAAAGGTGGTGCGAAATACGCTATCATAGCAGTGGATTACTTCACCAAATAGGTTGAAGTTGAATCTTTAGCAGCGATCACAACGAAAAAAAAGTAATTAACTTCATTGTCCGGAACATCACCTATCATTTTAACCTTCCACGAACCATTGTAACTGATAATGGAAACCAATTCGACGGCGTTAAATGCAAAAACTTCTACCGACGGCATCATATTAAAAAGGAAATTTGCGGCAGTTTCTCACCCTCAAGCTAATAGACAAGTCGAAGCTATTAACAAAATCATAAAGTCCATTCCAAAGAAGCGTTTGGAAAAGGCTAGAGGAAAGTGGATCGACGAACTCTCATCGACATTATGGGCATACAGACCCACCCATAAGTCTACGACTGGCCATACCCCATTCGCCCTTGCTTACGGCTCCGAAGCCGTCATCCCTGTAGAACTTGAAGTCCCTTCTTATCAAATGACTTATTACAACTCCTATTTCACTATAAAATAATATATAAACAAGGAATTTCAATCTAATTGCAATTGAACTAGAAGGAATTGGTGATGACATGTGAGCGTACAAATGCATCTGAGAGCCAATGACAAGAACATGTACCTGAATGTGCACGTGTATATTCAAAAAATTCGACTTCTTGAAATCGATAAAAACTGAATTTTCACTTGGAGTTATTAAAGAAAAGACTGGATCAGATAGCTAGAACTTACAAGCTCCATAGAACCAGGCACAGATAAAAACTGATGGAATACAACCCAGAATTTATACTATTGGAAATCGACCAAGCGTAATGACGATCAAAGAGAGATACAACTTTTTGGGAAGATAATTCAACGGAAGGATGGCGTCTATTCAGGAAACTGAATGGATTTCTTTCTGGCCACTCTAACTTGCTTCAATTCAAAGCACATCATGTATGCAACAAGACGTACTTTGGGGGACAAATATTATCCAACATTTTGACCCGGCTATATCCGAATTGACTGGACAAGTTAGACTCGACTGTCATCAAGGCTAGTAGCCTGGAGCGATGATTGTAGGGTCCAAAAATCAAGCAAAGATGATAATATGAAGCAGAAGCATGAAAGCTCACTACTCCCTGAAGATGGATCAGGTACGATCCATATTCAACACTATGGATCATATCGTATCGATTCCACAACTTAATTTTACAGTGATGATTGGTCAGTAACTTAAAATCTACACATGCTATCAACATGAAACTTGGAGTACAAGCTTACTACGAACAGACCTTTTTATAGCGTTTAAAAATCGCTATTAAAGCCTTCTATAGCGTTTCTATAAACGCCATAGATCAACAAGTTGTAATAAGTTTGATAGATCCAATAGCGTTTCAAAATTGCAATGGAAAACGGACTTTTAACAACATTTTTGTTGCCATCTTAGACCAAGCGTATCAGTACAACTACTTTTCTATAGCGTTTTAAAGCTTACTGTAGAACTTTTACACAGAGTTGTGTTTTATAATACTAACAATTATGACATCTTTTAATTGCTATAATATGTTGACATGCCATATTATTATAGCGTCTAAAAACGCTGTGGAAATATTTTGTCAATCTTTTATTACGCATTGAAACGCTATAGAAAATTCATTACTGTCTATTTTAGCATTGTTTTTGGCTATGAAAACTGTTTAATCCTTTTAGAATATTTTGTATAGCACTAGCATAATGCTATAGTATATGAAAGCTGTAACAATTTTTTTTCGTAGCATTGTTAAACGCTATAAAAAAAATTTCATTGCATTTTTTATTTCCATATACATTCAAGCTTACAATCTTCAATTCTACTAAATTATTTCAACTAATATATTATAACAATTCAAAAAACCGCACTTATCACATTGTAATGTGTGTAATCAAATGGAGTCATAAACAAAACCACAAAATATATATATCCATAATATTTCATACACGGAGTATTAAGCATATAAATATTTGTGCCCAAAAGTAACAATACATACAACTGTAGCTAACCAAATTGATATCTACTATAAACAAAGACGTATGAACGTCGATAGATAATACATTAATGCAAGCATGACCGATTTGAAGGAGAAAGAGTGCGACATCATGTAGCAACCTCGAAAGCATCATAAAACACTTGTAAAAAAGAAGCACATATGTGCGTATGTTAGTCATAAATGTAGAAATGTATAAGTACTAAACATCATGGTTTCAAACAGAAACTTTATGAATTAATCACTCAAAATAACTAAGAAATATCCACAAAGGCTAACTCAAAGTAGACAAGCAACTCAGACAAGACCAGCTATTTCAAATACACTTGTTATTTCATGCAAACTTCTAGTTTGATAGAAAATGTTCATTCTACTAGCCAAAACATACAATAACAGAGTAATTGGTACTGCTAGTGCAAGCTTGCCTGGTACGAGCTTGCACCAGCAAGCTTGCAAGCTTGCTCTCCAGCAAGCTTGCACCATATGCAAGCTTGCTCTCCAGCAACCTTGCAACAGAAAGCTTGCACTATTCCCATTTTAACATGGATCAAAAGACCGGGAAAAGGGAAGGGGTATATGTGTTGTACTCATGCTGTTGCGCTTTTCCGTCATTAAGACTTAAGTGCACATTTTGCAATCTTTGTGCGCTCGTTTTGTAATCCATTTCTGTTGTTTCTTTTCTTTCCTTTTCTTTCATTTTATTTTCTTCCATTGTTTTTTTTACTGTCAAACTTTGATCACCAAAAATATTTTGCTACATGATTTTTTTACCCGTCACAGCAAACCAGCACACTAGCTTTCAAACTAGTGTATGATCTTGGCATCTTTCAAAGGCAAACCTTCATGCCTCAAAACATATGGATTCATAACAGGAAAATTTATAGTATATATTTGCTGGTTGAAACTCGAGAAATGCAACATGATTTATGGAATCAAAAATTGATGAAATTCAAGCATAGCATATATGGATTAAAATTTGGATCCATATCTTTGTTTAATTGTTCAAGGTACCATGTAAGTAGCTCTTCACCACAAACAGCTCCTTCGGATATTGGTTTCATATTCCCATCATCTCCAATGCTTTCGATCTTTCCCCGCACTATAAATACCATTTTATCAACTGGTCCACCTTTGTATAGTACATCATTTCCTTGTATGTATAATGTTTGCCTTAGCTTTTCAAAGATGGCATCTAACATGGGTTCATCCGTCAGTGCAAAAATCCATACCTAAAAGTTGGGATGTCATACAGTTACAAACAAAAATACTGTGATAATTTAGTTTGTCCTAAAATGAAAGAACATTTTGACTTCCAAACTACGCTAGTTTTTTTTTTGAAATGGTACTTAGATACAACATGTCACTGAGCCAACATATCACAAACTCACATGTCAATATATGTTCGAATCACGCTACGCAAGCTTCGAACTTGTGACCTCTCACACCAAAGTCGAATCACATGTCAATATACATTGGATGCTCACAATTTAAAGTTTTTCGCGCTCATGCACTAATGTACGAACAAAATCAGAAAATGACTGTCTCAAGGATTAAAAAACCGATTGCAACAGCTAGGTCATAAGTAAACGGTACAGTATAGACTATTGATAAAAATATAAATATTTTTACCAAGATGTATACTAACGAGTAAAGCTCAGTACCCTGGGGCCCTGGATTTAGAATAGAGGACAACGTTACACAGTCTAATAACAATCAAATGCTATCAACGCCAAAATTGTAGTGATGTTGCATATATAATCTATAGTGCATGCTTCTAAAAAGACAACAAACACATACTTTCTTGAGAAATTGGAAAAAATGTCGGCGTACATATCTTTGGAGATCCTCTGGTAAATTCTTTGACAATTCTTCTTCATCTGTACCTTGAGAAGCAGACCATTTAAACCATTCTGCTTGCCTTACTTTTCTACAGCACATGCAAGTTAACAAAGAATGAGATTAGTTAAACTAAGTAGTAGAGAATCCAAAACCTATGCGTTCATGGAACAAAAATACATGAATTACAATGACATGCCAACGAGATAGGAATAGTTGGTTCTTCTATAATGGAAGATAAAACATGTAAACTAACCTCCTTAATTCTTCTGGTAGTTGTCTACGTCTCATCCACTTTTCAACATCTCGCCTCCTTAGTTGCATATCCAATCGCCTTACGAGAACAAAATTAAAATAAATTAGTTAAATTATATAGAATTAAGCAATGCACTTTTTGTGCTAATATAGTTATTTTAATTTATATCACACATGTTTCAAACTGTAAGAGCAAATACTTCGACGATGAATCAAAAAACTACATATATAAGTAAAAAGAGATAGCTTAACTATGCTCATATTATTGTCAATCATATTCAATGAATATTTTTATAAACTAAACTGGCATCCATCAGCATTATATACTGCAAACAAGCATCGAAAGACATGATTTAAATTTTGATTCTTTAAATGATCTTAGCAGTTGCTACAAATATAAGCATGTGTCCTCGTTCTTATCGGCTATAATGCGTGATATGTTTGAATCCAAAAAATTTCAAGCAAACTCACCTTCTTCCAAGAGTAATAGGGAAATTCTGCATATTTCCAATAAGCAAAGCAAATAGAAGCAGCCCTAATCCAACAATGGCCATAGCGAATAACACTTCCCATTCAAAATAGCTTGGAGTTAGATTCCCAGCTAGTGTGCTGATTTGCTGTGAAGGTAAAAAATCATGTAGCAAAAAATTGTTGGTGATCAAAGTTTGATAGGAAAAAAACAATGGAAGAAAATAAAAAGAAAGAAAGCAAAGGAAAGGAAAGAAATAGCGGAAATGGATTACAAAACGAGTGCACAAATATTTCAAAATGTGCACTTAAGTCTTATTGATAGAAAAGCGCAACAGCATGAGTACAACACATATATATGTAGAAAGAAAGAAAATTTTATTGTACCAGTGGCTATTGATCATGTATAAATATTATTAAACAAGAAGACCCCCCCTCCCCCCCCAAATCCCCCTCCCTTTTCCCGGTCTTTTGATCCATGTTAAGATGAGAATATGTGTCTTAGCCATATAAACAATGGACGGTAATAATGATAATTAATAGTGAAAAAATTAATCAGTCTAAAAGTTAAGATGGTGGATAATATGACAATATTTTAATGTTTTGCTTAAATGTCAAGTTGACGTGAAAGTGAATAATTGTCACAAAATTATGAAGATAGAAATACACCTATGACTCAATGAAACACTCAAAGGACGAGTAAAAAATAACAAGTACCTGGAATCCCCAAAATAATGAATATATACCGAGTAACGATACTTTTTCTTGCTGTACAATTAACAGCTTTTTGATAAATCCCATAATCGAACCCACCATCAAAAGAAAAGCAATTGGTGGCATTGGTGTTATTTTTCAAAACATCAGAATCGTGAATAACATTTCCAGTTCCACGATCTCTATATGATTCACAATGTGGAATTCCAGAGTCTCTACAAGCATTCATTAAGCACTGATTAACCCTCTGTCGAAAGGACAAAAAGTATGTTATAGTAATGTAGAAGGCAAACAACGTGATGCGTTAAGAGAAGTTGATCAAAATGACGATCCACGACTATCATGATCAAATGGACTAAGATAAGGTACTATAACCATCAAGTACTACAGATATTTATACATCAGACAACGATACAGAGGTTAATTTTTATAAACTTAGTTAATCTAGTTAAATTTGTATAAAGCCTGATAACGTAGTTAACTTTTATAAAAAATAGTTAATTTTTATAAATTAAGTAAAAAAATTTAATTTTAATTATTTTTATATAACTTAGTTATCTTAGTTAAATTTTTATACTTAGTTAATTTTCATAAATTTATTTAAGTTTTATAAAATTTTATTAATATTTAGATATTAATTTAATTTTTTAAAACTTAGTTAACTTTTAGAAAACTATTTAATTTTTATAAAACTTGGTTAACTTAGTTAATTCTTATAAACTTTGTTGATTTTTATAAACTTATCGGATTTCATGAATTTTCGACAGCGCCTCCTTTGCGCGATTAGTGCTTTCCCGCACACCCCAATTCAATATACATTTACATGGTCAAAACAAGATCACATTTATATTATATATAAAAAAATATTCTTCGTAATAGTGTACACGTTCAAATTCATAAAAACATACCTTTTATTAGCAACTTTAGTTAGCAATCTTCCATATAGCAAAGGAATGTTTTGTGTATCTATATAGCAAAGTAAAGAGAATAATTATATGCAGTATAGCAATAGTCTGTGGATACACCAAAACAAATCCTACCATACCAAAATACAATAAAATTATATACTGACGCAGCGGATATTACAAAACAATGTAGATCGGTGAAAGTAGTGATCGGTGGATTGGAAGATACTGAAATGCCCAAATTCGTTGATCCGAAGATACCGAATTCTAGCTATCCCGAACTCGTTGATCGCGCACGATACCGGGTTCAAAGATCTTCAATTCTTCAAGCGTTGATCAAGCGCACTTGATTCCGCGAATCGGCTTCTACAATCGTTGAATCGAGCGCACTCGATTATCCGAAAGAGGAGATAGGAGATTACACTCAACTACCAATTTGAATGAAAGCACAAAGCAATCAAAAGAGAATTTTATTCAAAAATCAACAACCTTACAAAATGATTCAACTTGCCTATTTATAGGCTACAACACGCAACAGAAAGAAAAATACATCTCCTAACTCGTTTCCGACCTAACAGTCACGACTTACGACCTAAGGATTAGACGACCCAAAACATAGACGACCTTCAACATAGACGACTTAAACAGAGTTACAATACATCACATTACAAGGCCTTCACGACCTAAAAACATACTGCGACTTACGACTTAAGAATACAACACAAATACTCCAGGAGCGACTTAGCAACTATCTTCCAACGACTTAAGCTTTAACGGTTTAGATTAACTCGGCATAAGAATCTACGGCATCCAGAGCTTCAGCGACTTAAAAACTTTGCGGCATCCCAAATCAACGTCTTAAAGAGATCAACGGTCCTCATACTTCAGCGACTTAAAGAATGGACGGCATCCGTAGCTTTGCGACCTAAAACAAAAGCGGCATCAGGAATCAACGTCTTTAAGGATATCAAAGACAGAGATTAACTCGGCAGACACATCAACGGCATCCAGGGCTTCGCGACTTAAGATGAGACTTTGCGACTTAAGAAGCCTAACTCCGCGACCTAAGTCTGTACGACTTAAAACTTCGCGACTTAAGAACATAGCATCTGAACCCTCTTCATGCGACCTTAGTTCCAATTCGTTAAGTCGTACACGAGTTAAAAACAAGTTAAGTCGTATCTCTTTTTCCTTCAGGCTGGTAGGTCGTAGCTCCGACTTAAACAATACGTTAGGTCGCTCGCGACCTAACACTTCAGCTCCCAGCCAATCCTCACACACTGCTAACTCGCTAGCCTCTTTGTTAGGTCGTAGCCTTTTCTCCCTGACTTGGTTAAGTCGTAACCCTCCCCCGTTAAGTCGTAACTCCTCCTCACATGGCTCCTTAGGTCATAGACGACCTACAACTTCTACGTTAGGTCGCAAAGCTTGGTCACGACTTATGCCTTTGACAAATGAGGGTTGCGCTGCATCATCCTCCCCAGGTTGAGAAAAATTCGACCTCGAATTTGTAAATTCTTCTCTATCAGCTCGTTCATCTCCGTGATATGGTACGAGATGTTTAACATTGAACACATCAGACGTATACACATCATCTGGCAGCTTCAGTTTATAAACATTTTCATTGATTCGTTTCACAACTTCCACCGGACCAATTTTTCGTGCTTTCAATTTATTGTAAGCGCCTACCGGAAAACGATCTTTTGTTAACACTGCATAAACCAAATCACCTTCATGAAATTCTACACTTCTTCATTTCAAATCTGCAGATTGTTTATACTTCTCATTTGCTTCCGCTAATCGTTCTTGAACGATTTTATGACATTCCGTCAGCCCTTCAACAAAATCAGCAGCTTTCTTAACTGTCTTCTTTGATTGTGGCACTACCGTTAAATCCAACGACCCCTTTGGTAAGCTCGAATAAACAATCTGGAATGGACTGAACCCTGTACTACGATTCACTGCATGATTATGAGCAAATTCTGCCTGGCATAACTTCACATCCCAACTCTTCAGATTATCTTGAACAAGACACCTCAGCAAATTTCCTAATGATCTGTTTACCACCTCAGTCTGTCCATCTGTTTGCGGGTGATAAGTACTACTAAACTTCAGCTTCGTTCCCACCATTTTCCACATACTCAACCAAAAATGACTCAGGAAATGAGTATCTCTATCCGACACAATAGATTCTGGCAATCCATGAAGTCGATAGATCTCCTTGAAAAACAATTGAGCAACATGAACAACATCCGCCGTCTTCTTACAAGCAATAAAATGTGCCATCTTCGAAAATCTGTCCACCACCACATATATGGAATCGTTACCACGCTGTGTCCTCGGTAATCCCAACACGAAGTCCATACTCACATCAACCCATGGTTTAATTGGTACCGGTAACGGCATATATAAACCAGTATTAGTCGCAGTTCCTTTCGAAACTTGACAGATATGACATCGCTCCACAAATCTCTCCACCTCTTTCCTCATCGATGGCCAAAAGTAGGACTGTGAAATCAACTGTAAGGTACGGTCTCTCCCAACATGTCCCTCTTCGTGTAACTCCTTGATAATCTTCATTCTCAGACTACCCTCCGGTATGCACAATCGACTTCCTTTAAAAAGGAAACCATCTACCATCATAAACTCATCAGTCTTTCCCTCCTTGACTTTATCCACAAGCTTTGCAAAGTAAGGATCTTCGACAAATAGTTCCGGCAACATTTCAAACCCCGTCACTTCAACCTTCATTGTAGTCATCAAATGATTTCTCCTAGTCAAAGCATCAGCCACTCGATTCGTCACCCCTGACTTGTGTTTAACAACGAAAGTAAACTGTTGTAGATATGCAATCCACGATGCATGTCTCGCTGAAATCTTGTCTTGCCCTTGCAAATGCTTCAATGCTTCATTATCAGTATACAGAACAAACTCCTTCTGAAATAGATAGTGTCTCCAGTGTTTAATAGATTGTACAACAGCATAGAATTCCACATCATAGGTACTGTATCTCATCTTCGCTCCTGACAACTTCTCACTGAAATATGCAATTGGACGTCCCTTCTGACTCAACGCTCCTCCAATCCCAACCTTGGATGCATCAGTGTGTAGTTCAAACACTAGCTGAAAATCAGGTAATACTAGAATTGGTGCAGTCGTCAGCAACTCCTTGATCTTCCCAAAAGCATCCCCTGCTTCTTCTGACCATGAAAACTGTTTGCCTTTCATACAATCTGTAACAGGTGCCATCACACTACTAAAGTGTGGAATAAATCTTCGATAAAATGAAGCCAACCCATGAAAACTACGGACTTCCGTTATCGTCTTGGGCTGTGGCCAATCTCTAATTGCTTCGACTTTACTTTGGTCAACCTGTATTCCTTCTTCTTATACAACATATCCCAAAAATAAAACACTATGCGTCATGAACACGCATTTCTTCGTTGCAGCATAGAATTGTTCTTGTCGCAATACCATCAGCACTTCTCTAAGATGATTCAAATGTTCCTCTGGACTCCCACTGTAAATCAGAATATCATCGAAATACACCACCACAAACTTCCCAATGAATGGTCTAAAAATTTGATTC
This sequence comes from Allium fistulosum, assembly GCA_030737815.1. Classification (NCBI taxonomy): domain Eukaryota; kingdom Viridiplantae; phylum Streptophyta; class Magnoliopsida; order Asparagales; family Amaryllidaceae; genus Allium; species Allium fistulosum. Next base: position 1,140,135,766 of record CM060904.1, read on the forward strand.
ATCACCCTCATGAAAGTACTCGGTGCATTGGATAAACCAAATGGCATGACCAACCATTCGTATAGACCCTCCCTGGTTTTAAAAGCAGTCTTCCACTCATCGCCTGGTCTGATACGAATTTGATGATATCCGCTCTTCAAATCAATCTTCGAAAAGATAGTAGCTCCACTTATTTGATCTAACAAATCATCCAACCTCGGCATTGGAAATCTATATCTCACAGTAATCTTATTCAATGCTCGACTGTCAGTGAACATCCTCCACGTTCCATCCTTTTTGGGTACCAATAATGCTGGTACAACACAAGGACTTAAACTCTCCTGTACACGCCCCTGCTCAAGCAATTCCTCTACCTGCCTCCGCAACTCTTCATGTTCCTTCGGACTCATTCGATAATTTGGTCTGTGTGGCAACACAGCACCTGGAACAAGATCTATCTGATGTTGGATATCTCTCAACGGTGGTAACTCCGTTGGTAACTCCTCTGGAAATACATCGTCAAATTCTTTCAGTACTGGTTTTACTTCTTTTGGGATTTCAACCACTTCCTGACTCTCCCGTCCAATCAATAAAAACACTTTAGGCTCCTCCTCTACTTCCTTCACAAACTCCTTCAAAGATAACAAAGTTTTGAGCTCTTTAATTTCCTCCAACTTGTTTTCCTCCTGTTGTCGCTTCTTCGGAACTAGAGTAATCTTTGTCCCTTCAAACATGAAACTGTAACTGTTGGTACGCCCGTCATGCTGCACAACTCGATCATACTGCCACGGTCTCCCCAACAACAAATGACAAACGTCCATATCTACCACATCGCACCAGATTTCATCTTTGTATTTCTTTCCAATTGAAAAATTCACACAAGCCCTTCGTCCAACTTTCACTTCCCCGCCTTTCCTCAACCAAGCTAGCTTGTATGGCTTCGGATGTTTCTCAGTCTTCAATGCCAACTTTCTCACAGCCTCCGAAGAAATTATATTGTCACAGCTTCCAGCATCAATAACAAATTTGCAAACTTTCCCCAGAATAGTACATGTCGACTGAAAAATATTGCTCCTCAACCAACTACAATCTTCCTCTTGCTTTGGAGTTAAACAGGACCTCTTCATCATTAGATTATAACCTTCGTCTCCCGACACTTCTTCTTCCTCCTCATCAGGTGGTGAATTGGAACATTCAGCTTCTTCATCCTCATCCTCAACCTCCGCTATCATCGCTCTCTTCTTCGGCTTTGGACATTCATTACTTTTGTGGCCCAACTCTTGGCAATTGTAACATTTGAAACCATTATTGACCTTCGTCTTCCCAACCTCATTCACAACTGGTTTGGCAACAGCTTTTGAAACATGAGAACTCCCACTAACTCCCTTCACTGGATTGTTGGAATTTGTAAACACACCTCCTCCTCGTCTCCCTTGCTTTTCCCAAGCCAACGCTTTCTGTTGTGCTTCTGCCACAGATCTTGGATCGAACATATTAACCATATCCTGAATCTGCATTCTCAATCCCCCAATGAATCTAGATGTCAGCTGCTCTTCTGTTTCCATAATATCATTCCTTGCAATAAGTTGATAGAATTCATCAGCATAGTCATTCACAGATTTCGTCCCTTGTCTCAAGTTCTGCAAACGTTGATACATCAAAGATTGATAATTGTATGGTAAAAACGTTGCTTTCATCAATTTCTTCATCTTCTCCTAAGATTCAACTTTTGACTTCCCCATTCGTTCACGTGTAAGCTTGGTTTGCTGCCACCATGCTAAAGCTCTACCCCTTAACCTCGTAGCAACCAACTTCACTCTACGCTGTTCTGGAACTTCTTTGAAGTCAAAAATCTCCTCGACATTAGCCACCCAATCTAGAAACTCCTCTGCTTGCATACCACCTTTGAATTCAGGAATTTCAGTCTTCATTCCCGACTCCCATTTGTGATCATACTCAGAATAGTTTCTTCCTTGACCTCTTCCTTGAATACTACCACCATCATACTCCTCTTCAAAATCAGATGCATAACGATGTCGATTCTGACCACCAACATCTCTACTCCCTTCACGTCTACCACCATCCCTTCTATCTACATTCCTCCGTTCACGATCATTCACGTTCCTCCCACGTCCTTGATCATTTTCAACACTTCTGTCTCGATTGGAATGTGGCGAGACTCTACTACCCCCATGGTTAGATTCAGGTGAAACCCTTCTCCGATTTTGATTCATCTCCGTCATAAGCTTCTCTAACCGGCCAATTCCTTCGTTAAGCTTTTCACTAAAATTCTCATTGATTCTTTGCTCCATCTCATCAGCTTCTTCTCTTCGATACAAAGCTTCTACATTTTGGTGACGATTAGCTCTCCTTGGCGGCATACTTGAAATTTTCACAAACACTTCAACACTTCAAAATTCAAACACTTTTCGGACTTTGATCCAAAATGAAACGGATCGAAAACTTTCACTTTGTAGCAAATCGCGATGAACACGATGGACAAAGTTTCGGCCTCCAATTCAATTTCGATCAATCAATCTTCGAACAATGATGAACTCTTCTTCCTCTCGGCCACGGCTTAACACTTCAAGCTCTCGGCTTCTCTTCAACTTCTAATTCTTCAAAATGATTAGGCTCCAAGTCTCGATCTAGCTATGATTGGCTAGAACAAGCTCTGATACCAAAACTGACGCAGCGGATATTACAAAACAATGTAGATCGGTGAAAGTAGTGATCGGTGGATTGGAAGATACTGAAATGCCCAAATTCGTTGATCCAAAGATACCGAATTCTAGCTATCCCAAACTCGTTGATCGCGCACGATACCGGGTTCAAAGATCTTCAATTCTTCAAGCGTTGATCAAGCGCACTTGATCAACGCTTGAAGAATTGAAGATCTTTGAACCCGGTATCGTGCGCGATCAACGAGTTCGGGATAGCTAGAATTCGGTATCTTTGGATCAACGAATTTGGGCATTTCAGTATCTTCCAATCCACTGATCACTACTTTCATCGATCTACATTGTTTTGTAATATCCGCTGCGTCATATACCCTTTGACCAACCGGTTTATTGCTCATCATAATTTGGGCTGTAGCCTGAAATATAGAAATGTCTATCATATAACTACATAGAAATTGAACTTGGATCAATAGTTTAAAAGTGCATATAATTGTAAGCAGGCGGAAAACTGAACATGATAGCCAAAAACTATTATAATGCCGGTTGACTTTTTGTAAGTTGGTTCCTATATAGTAATATAATATTAAAACTAGCTTTTGATCCCTACGTAATGCCATATTAGGATTAATCTAAACAAACTGCAAATGGACTTGGATATTTATTGGACTTACATATTAATGAGTCTCTATATACCTATAGCAGCTAAGCTTAGTTGTTTAACTGAGCTGAGCTCAGTTCGTTAAAACTGAGTTGAGCTCAGTTTTTAAACTGTGCATAGCTCAGTTCTCAATTTTAACTGAGCTAAGCTCGGTTCATAAACTATGCTAAGCTCAGTTGTTAAAACTGATCATAGCTCAACCCTTAATTTTAACCGAGCTAAGCTCAGTTTTCAAAACCAAGCAAAATGTGAAATGGGCAAAAGATAATCATACTCTTGAACATCCGTGGAAAAACCATATATTTACGATACATTGTTCCAATTGATATTACATTCAAGTACTGAACAAAGCATTGGCAAACAGAAAAAGAATATAATACACTGAGTAGAAGCAATGCCATTACCAGGTACCAACTCGATATTTCTTTAGTTCTGTTATAAACTTTCTCACTGCAGCTATCAGAGGAAGAGGGTTCTGTAAATGCATTGCATGTCCACAATCTTTCATTATCATCATTTCACAAGTATTATCTCTGTGGTTAAGACTGTTTCCACAATAACTGTACATTTTCTTTGAAATGTCAACAAATTTTGGGTCCATCTCCCCTGCGATGAACAGAAGGGGAGTCTTGCACTGCTTTAGATCCTTCCAAAGTGGCATAAACTCATGAAATCGTGTTATTTTCCATATAAACTATTTGGCACATATTTACATATATTTTTCAAACCCAATCATTACTGATATTTTGGTTGCGGTGAAATAATGGAAAAACCATATGTTTATAAGTCTATCCTATGCTTATTTTTTTAACTATCTCAAAAGGTTACATAAGTGGTTATCTAGGAATATAGTTTTATACCCTTGTGCATTTTTGGCCAGCAATTTGCGTTAAATATTTCCTAGAGTTAACCATAAATCTGAGAGTATGTTTCCTTTATCAAAAGGTTGTTTCACAAGAGCTTCTTTATTAAGGAAAATTTTCATAAACAGATTACATTGCTACAAGATTCTTCATTCACTGATAAAATTGGCTGTTAAACTTCAATCCTCTAAGCAATCCACTATAGTCTTCTACATTGGGTTGCAGCATATTGACAATGCAAAACATATATTTATGCACATTGACTCCTTATCCTGACAATACTCTCAATCAAGTATCAATGAATCTTCACTATTTGATTATGGAACATATTTCATATGATTCAATGATGTCATTTTGAGACGTCAAAATTGCCCTTCTCATTTCCACTACTTCATCTATTTCTATTTTTTTACAACTAATAATCAATTTTTTAACATTCCAACAAGCATTACATCTCACTCATAATTATGTGATTTTCTTATAGTATAATATTTATTTGTTTTCTTTTTGTACGTATAGATCAAGGCTCCAAAACTCGGTTTCGGTCTCGGTTTCATTTGTTTAAAAAAAAATTGATTTCGGTCAATTTTGGAAATTTCAACAGTTTCGTTTTTAGTTTCGGTTTCGGTCCCGATAGCATATTTCTGTTTGATTTGCCATAATATACTTAAAATCAGAAATGATATAATATTCACAACAACAAGGTTAAACATAAATAATATAAGATCAGTCCATCTAAGCATCAAATGAGCATTTAAGATAACCTGAACTGAAGTGAATAATTAATTTACATAGCCTGGTTCATTAAGATTCAGTCCACTGTTAAGTAAATCCGGTATCAAATAACCCTAACCCTAAACAGATCTGTCTCTCTTGACTCCCGCTATAGGAAACAAAAGCCAAAAAAGAGGCAGCAATCAAGACGAATGAAGACGACGAACACGAAGTCTACTCTTGATAAACAAACGAAGGCTCTGCCATTTTTATTCTTCACTTTTGTACTAATGGATCCCAGCTGATCCAAACATTCTAGTAATCATAATCAAGTGGAAGGTCAATAAAAATATGAAGTAGACGTAGGCCAAGATTGCCGAACCACTATAAAAATCTGTGTGTTCCTTTATGATTTTTTATTTGTTTTAATTTCATTCTTCATCTAATCTCTACTAAATTCTATTGGGTGTTGATGTCCATTTTTGGCGTCAACATTAGGCATCAAACAACAGTACTTCGATGACATTTCTGACGGTTTCGTCATTCCATTTCCGAAGGTTAGCGATGACAACACCGACGGCTTTCAACATCCCATCGTGTATTCCTGGAAGGTCATGGGGTACCCCAGTTTGATGTCGCTAGCCATTGCAACCCATCGGTATGTTGGCTTTAAGTAAGTCGTCGATAGACGTCAGATTTCTGAAGTGCTTTTTTTACTACAGCAGCCCTTCAACCTCCAAACAACACATATATAACAATTTATTTCACAGCCCAATTTCACATATATAAATCATATATATCAAAGCCCAAATCACATATATCAAATCAATAATAAAAAAACATCAGTATATACAATAAACCAACCTCAAATGTTCAACAATATACTCAAACATTCAATAATATACAATAAACCAACAACAACCAAACTCAAATTAGTCAACATGTCAAAATACATCCAACACCATCTCAAATCAACCTCACACATCCAACAACATTTCAAATCAACCTCACACATCCAACAACATTTCAAAATGTATTGTAAATATCAAATCATATCAACCTCACCCGTCTTATAGTATATGTAACTCTCAAACTACCTAGTAATAAAGTCAAACTACCTTACTCATCCCAAAGTGCATATATATACAATATCTCAACACAAACGACAAAAAACATACCTATCAATCCTGATCATCGCCTCCTGATTCCACTGATGAAGGAAATGTGCCATGTTGCTGTATATACGCAGCAGTGCGCTCATCCGGCATCTGGTACATCTCCGTAGACCAACGCCTATCTCTATCCTCTAACTCAGCAATTCGATATCTCAACTCTTTAATGTCCTAATTGTCCTGAGCTTTTTGATAGCTATTTTGCCAACGTCTAGCTTGTAAAATTGTTTGTTAATGTATATGAATTTCATATACTGTGACTAAAAATCAATATGTTGTACGTTATTCATAAATATATTATACATAAACATTACCTCTTGGTTTCCAAAACCATAACGCCTATTCCGCGTTAGCGGCTCCATGACAATGCCAAAGATCTGGTCCTCATTGTCAGCGGTTAGCTCTTCCCCTCTTATTCCCTCGAGCAGTTTCTCTCATTGTTGCATGAATTTATCCTGCAATTCCAAATAGAATTACAATTAAATTTCACACTACATTATTTTAATTATTTATAACATATTATTTAAAGTGATTATTAATAACTTATAATTTAAAATATGTTTACCATGGCCCCCTTTGATTTCGTGCCATGCCATGTGTATGTTATTATGTCATCTTCATTGACATGCTCAATGGCGTGAGTACGAATAAACACGTCTACATAAGAGACGGGCTGACCATGCCCACTTTCCAAAAATAATAATAATTATATATAAAAAATATTATACAATGTGTATATTTTCACTTTACCATTTTTTACTTTTGATGATCGGTCATCCTACTTTCCATTACAAACATAATAAAGTAATTACATTTTGTAAATCATTTCAACTTTAATGGTTCAATAAAATTTTGGCAGCACTTCTCCTTTGTTCTCTGTATCGTACACAGATATGTGTACATAGGAAACAAAAAGGAAGTGCTATCGAAATTTTATGAACTGTTTAAGATGAGATGGTTTACAAAATATAATTATTTTATTGTGTTTGTAACTTGTCCAATACAGGGAGAAATCCAAAAATAATGTATTGGATAAATATGCATGTCCGTTTTATAATAAAAACAAACATCAATATAACGATTATATACAATACTTGTCAGACGGACCCAAAAAATCTAAGGGATTTTAAAATAAAGTACATTATACACTAAATTTTTGTATATTAACATTTTACACTAATTCATTATTTAAATTTCTTAACGATTAAAACTAATAAAAAATTATTATTTTCAACATTTTAGCTAACACTAATTTAAATTTATTACAACTTATAATAAATTAATAATATACACTAATTTGTTTATATTGTCACATATCACATACACATAAACTTTAAATTTATATAGGTATAAACTAATAAAGGGATTATGTAAATTGTTTTTTCCGACATTTTAGTTAACACATACACTATTTAACACTAAATTATGTTACACTAATAACCACATACACTAATCAATTTAAATTAGCCCTTATTAAATATTAATTTTCGAATTTAAACACTAATAACCCTAATTAACATTTCCAAATCAACCAGTATACGATTATAACCAATCAATAGGCTATTATCAATAAATTTTAAGCACAAATTAACAATCGTTTATATCACAGTTTTAAATAATTACTTTAGGGGAAGAATATACCTAATTTTCGATGAATTGAAGGAAAAGAAGCATGGAGATTCCAATTTGATGAAAAATTCAATGGGTTTTGATGGCTAAAGGCAGTTGGACAAGGATTTGGGGTTGATGGGGTATTTAGGTTTTGCAAATTGAATTTGGGGAAGATAGGATGAGGAAAAAACTGGTTCGATTGCTACTGTATACGCGACTTTTCAATGGCTTTCAACAACCGTCAACGGCTAAATTTTTGACAACTTTCGACGGTTGGTGAATATAATTATTTTTTTTCACCCTATTTCAAATAAATTAAGTTTAATTTAATTTATATAAAAATTTATTTTGTCATAAAAATTTTAAAATATTTACAATAACCCACTTTTATTCTAAATTAATAAGATTATACTTATATGTTATATGATATTTTTTAACGATTTGATAATTGATTGTGAATTTTAAATGTATTTAACATAATAAATTTATATAAAATAAAATATTTGGTAAAAAAATAAATTTGTTAAATCTTAAGTCAATCCAAGTTATTTTGGGTTTACGATCGAAATACAAAAGGAAAATAAACAGGTTTGAGGTACCAATCATTATTTTCAAATTTATAGTTATTCGTCGATATTTAGACTTAAACCTTTCGTTCGAAGGTCAAACAATCATCAAACGAGACGAAATTCAAACCATATATATTATGTTATGTATCTATCCAATCTGTATGGTTGGATTTGAAAAAAGCATATAGAAATAATTTAGACTTCAAATAGGTCATTTTCCTAGAAGTTGCCCTAATAATATATATTAAGGGTTGTACAACTCCGTAGAAAATGATATATTTTGAGTTTAATATTTTTTCCTTTCGTTTTTTTATTCTTGCTATACGGATTGGATAAATACATTATAAAGTATATGTGACTCAAAGTTTGTCTCGTTTGAAGATCGTTTAACCTTCAAACGAAACGAAGTAGAGGTCCAAAATACTTTAGATTGACATAAGATTCAAAAACCTATTTTTCTACCAAATATTTTCTTTTATATGAATTTATCATGTTAATTACATTTAAAATTCATAATTAGTTACATAATGGTTAAAAATATATATTTAAATTCATAAAATGTTACGCATCATAAATTTCTCCGTAGTTGTATAATGGACGAACTGAAAGTTGCATAGATTGATCGTTTAAGTTTGATTTTCAATAAAGTTAAATATTGAATTACACAACAAAAGATTATCGAAAACACTAATTTAATTAACCACAAACCGTTATAAAATTGAAGAATTAAATAAAAATATTTTCTTTAATTTTTAGGAGTTAAATTAGTAATTTTAAATAAATTTCAAACTTCTATAATTAATAAGTTAAAATAATGTGATAAACTAAATTAATTAAAACAGACAGCCGTCGAAAACGAAATGACGGAGCGGTCGGCGGCCGTCGGAACGGTATGTAGCTATTTACCTCTTCTCTAGTAGTGAGCTTTTTACGAATTGTACTAACATTTTTAGATGAAGTACGTGTATCTTAGATCACATCGTTGTTTTATAATATCATTTTATGAATTGTAGTAACAATTTTATGAAGTAATTGTGTAATATGAAGTGAATTAAAAAATTAAATATAATAATTAATTTTACAATACTACTATATAGTAACATTTTTTATTTAGTCCATTTTACATTACCGTTACATAATTTGAGAGCGTATCGAGCAATTTTTGTTATAATACTACTATGTGGTATCATTGCAATCTTCAATACTAGCTTATTTATTTTCTATGATTTAATACTACATTTTACTACTATTTCATTTCATTTTGATTTTTATATGTTGGTTGTATTATTTTAAGGTAGCATATTTTTTATTATCAAGTATTAAATATCATTTTTTGAAATATTCTCCGATAATGCTAATGTATAGTAGCATTTTTTACCTAATAATTGAAAATATGTTGGTATAATTTTCTATTAAGCTACTGCATAGTAGCTTTTTGTATCTGCTAATTCATTTCTTTATTGAAAATAATAACATCATATAATAATATTGCAAAATATAATTTCGTTCATGTTACTCTTTTACCAGTAGTGGCCATGGTGAGGAAAATGGTAAGATGAGGTGAGAAATAGTGTTGAATTGTGATGCAAGATTGTGCTTCATGTGATGAAATTTTTTATCATGGTTGGATCAACAATTAGGGCTTTAGGGTTTAGGTGGTGGTTAGGGCGGTGGTTAGAGTGATGGCTGCAGTTTAAGTGGTGGTCGTAGCTGATGTGCGATGGTGAAGGAGAGTGGCTGCGAGGGTAGCAGTGGCTGATGTTACGACGGTAGAGGAGAGGGATTACCGGGATAGCGGTGGAAAGAGATGTAGTGGTGACGCGACAGGTTGTAAAACATTATTGAAGAGAAAGATAATTGTTGTTTGTTTTGTCCTTTTGACTTATTTCAAAAGTTGGCACCTTACCGACTTAAAAAGTATACAACATTATCATTTGAACAAAATATAGATATTTGAATGTAAACTAGTTAGAGAAAATTAATAAACATTATCAAATGTAAAAATCACAAATTATGTAAGGGATTTAATATAAAATATTAGAAGATAATAAAGAAGAAAGCACAAAATTTCTAAAACCAATGAGAACGAATTTTTTTTCTATTTAATATTATTTAATAGATATAAATTTATATCATTTTTGTAAGCGCTAACAACCAAACGTTGAAATGTAGCATTTCTCAATTCAAATTATCCAATTAAGAAGGGAACATACATTGTTGTCCAAGTTGCAAATAAGTCCGACTTAATATGACAATTCTACATTTAGGTCAATGCACATGTTAAAATCTTTTGTCCATTAAAAAATAAATTTGCATATAAATACTCATTTTAGCTCTCTTTCCACTTAAATAAGTGAATAAACAATCTATTTACTAAAGTCGTTTTATCGGTCGCAAAACAAAACTTCTCATTTAGATAATTATATTTCACCATTTTAAAATAAATCTCCACTTATAAATAATTCAAAAGCACAATTGCATGCAATAATATGTTGCAACATACTATTTGGATTTGTAACTTTTTTTAAAGCAAGGACATTGATCTTTATTTATTAAAAAATAAAGGATGCACCTATACAAGATAGGTTGAATATAAATAATAACATTCATCAAATACAAATAATAACATTCATCTAATAAAAACCAAAGCAGGCCATAATGTAATCTGGCCCAAATAAGATATCTTATCTCGTATTAAACCTTAACCCCCCTACTTTAACTCATTTTTTCCTTTTACAAACTAGGGTTGCCAATAAATTAAATCACCCGAAAATTAGAAAAAATACATAAGTTAAATCACCTAATAAATTAGACATATATAGAATTAAGTTAAATTCTAAATTTTATTTCAATAAATTAAACAAATTTATTCGAAGTGAAACATTGATTTTGTTAAACCGCACAATAAATTAAGCAAATATATAAGTTAAATCACTCAATAAATTAAATGAATATATGATCAAGTTAAATTACAAATTTTGTTTCAACAAATTAAGCAAATTTATTCGAGTTAAAATATAGATTTTGTTAAATCATCCAATAAATTAAACAAACATATAAGTTAAATCACTCAATAAATTAAAAAATATAATTAAGTTAAACTATAAATTTTGTTTCAATAAATTAAACAAGTTTATTCGGGTTAAGATATATATTTTGTTAAATCATCCAGTAAATTAAACACACACACACAATTAAGTTAAATTATAAATTTGTTTTTAATATGTTAAATATGTTTATTTGAGTTAAAATATAAATCTTGTTAGATCACCCAATATATTATATATATATATATATAATTAATCAATTAACTTAAATTATAATTTTTTCAATAAATTAAATAAGTTTATTTGAGTTAAAATATAGATTTTGTTAAATACACAGATACAATAGTTGAAATAAAAAATTAGTTTTTGTTAACAAATTTGGTTAAAATGTAGAGACCGTCGTTAAGTAGAGGTGAAACATTTAATACTACTGTAGATGAAGAAAACCGATGGTTGATGTTACATGTCAGCAAGTTGTAGAAGAAGTTTGGTAAGTTTATAGATGCATTTATGCGATGGTTTCCAAATGATGACATTTCTTCTGATGATTATGATGATGGCGATGGTGGACGAGGTTCGAGCGAGTAGGTAGTATATGTCTTGGTATGGTATTTTTTATGTTATGATTTGTATTGTTTGGATATTTTTGATGTGGGACATTTGTATGTATGTACGTAGACACTTGGTTGAATGTTTATGTTTCCGGATGTGTATTTATATTTGTATGTATGTAGACATTTGTATTGGTTGAATATTTCTGACATTACGATATTGGTTGGTGATATATGTATCTTTATGATGTTGAATAATATTTGTGATATATGAAATATGTGATATCTTATATTAGTTGTGATTATATATCAACTATATATGAATTTGCGATTCCGACGAGGAATGCAGCAGAAATTCTGCAAAAATGTTTCAGCAAAGGCGTCAGGATGACGTCGGAAAATCCAATTTTAGCATTTTAATTGGGCATTGGTTGGGTGTCGAGAAGTCCAATTTTAACATTTTACCAAGGCGTCGCAATGGCATCGGTAATTTCTTCACGGAAGACGTCGCCAAAGCGTCGAAAATTGTTTACCGACACCTTATACAGTGTCGACACGATATCAGAGTTCTATTTACCGACATCGCGCCGACTTCTTTTGGGTGTCGATAAACAATGTTATTTTTGTCGTGTGGACATCTCTTGGGCCGAAACATGATAAAAATGCTTTGTGCTTTTACTTTTTGCAATCTTATTTCATTAATTGTTTGTGATTTACTAAAGTATATGCTCCATAATCAAAATCAAACAAGAACTTCATTTATCCTCATTCACGTCCATGGAAAACGCTAAAGGAAAAAGCGTTTGATACGTTTGACTTATTAGAGTTACGTCGAACGAATCTTCTACGTAAGCGTTTTAATGCTAAGTGTTTGGACTCAAAAAAATACAGTGAATGGAAAGATCGTAACAATTATGTCGAAAGTAATAATAATGAGTAGGACGTGACTCGTAGCTTTTGAATTTTTAAAAAAATTTAAACGGTTTTTAAATTTTTTGTATATGAATTTTAGTATGTGTTTGAAACTGTATTTGAATTTTAATTTCTATTATTGCATATTTAATATAAAATATTCATTAATTAACAATTAATAATTAATAATTATTGTAAATAAAAATAAGCAGCATACATTATATAATGCTTTCCATCCAATCTTTAATCAAACTTTTGTCCACAAAACATTAAAAGGTCTAAAGCTGTAGTCCAATTTTTTGCGAACGCTAATTCATTTCCGGATTATATTTGGGAACTGCAGCTCTATGCAAAGTTAGAAGGGTGTTAGCTATTTTTTAGCCAACAACTATAAACTGCCCATTTTTTAAAGTCAGTACAGGTACAAATGAGCTAAATAACTGATTCTACGTAAATACATGTCTATAAAAAATGGGGTTACAATTTTATAACGAGGATAGCCAAGCTAAAGTAAGCAGACCTACCGAAACAGGACAAAATGGTTGGACCCGAGTTATCAAAAACAACACTATCAAATTGATTCCCTCCCACTTCAACTCAAATTTAGTAAAATAATAGTTGGACACCGCACCCCAAAAACTTATTAATAAACCAAGCTGCTAGACTCGAGAATAATGTTGGGAACCCAAACCATATTCCTACCTGCTGACTTGTAAGTCAAAATTAAAAGCTGTCTCCCTTGTCAGAATATTGAATCTAATATTTTCTAATTTGTTCCATTTTTCACTTTTTTGTGCTACATAAGCATTTGAGGATCCGTTTGAAAGTTTTCTTTTTATCCATTTCACTTATTTTGGACGGATCCATATTTAAAATGTTGCCACAATTCTTGTTTAAGTTTTGTTTTCGGTTGGTTCTTATCGTCGTAAAACTCATGAAAACCAATTCAGTTTAAATTTTAATGGCGACTCAAACCCTAAAAATTATAAAACTAAAAAATTCGAAGATCAACCTAAACAAACTGAACCGAATACAGATGACGATGATTGGCAAGATGTTAAGAGGAAAGGAAAGCAGAAAGCGGCAAAGGTTCAAGGGTTTAAACGCAATCGATCGAACTATGCTGAGGCGGTTAGATCTCAAATTTTTTCGAACGATAGAATCAAAAGCTGGAAGAAAGCCACGGGGTGCAAAAACCAAATAGATGAAAAGTTCAACGGGACAGACTTCAAGCGTTGGCAACAGAAGATGTTGTTTTATCTAACAACATTAGGCCTCGCCAAGTTTCTAACCGAAGATGCTCCTGAAGTTTCCGAACTCGAACCCGATGCAATCAAAGTGTAGGCCGCAAATGTTTGGAAAAATTCAGACTTTATGTGTAAAAACTATATTCTCAATGGTCTGGACAATAGCCTCTACAATGTCTATTGTACTGTTGCAACATCTAAGGAACTCTGGACGGCCTTGGACAGAAAGTACAAAACTGAAGATGCAGGCATGAAGAAATTCATCGCCGGCAAATTTTTCGACTTCAAAATGGTAGATTCAAAGACTGTGATCAACCAGACTCAAGAACTACAACCGATCATCCGTCAACTGCAAGACGAACGGATGATACTTAGCGAATCTTTCCAGGTTGCCGCAACCATTGAGAAACTTCCTCCATCGTGGAAGGACTTCAAATATTACCTTAAGCATAAGCGTAAGGAAATGACAATGGAAGAACTCATAGTTCGTCTGCGAATTGAGGAAGATAATAGAAATTCCGAGAAAAGGATCTCTCAGAATATGGCTGCCAAAGCAAATGTTGTTGAGTCAGATAAACCTAACAAGAGAAAACGTGAGAATGCACCTCAGAAGCCGAAGAAGAAATTTCAGGGTTCTTGCCATAACTGTGGAAAGAAGGGACATAAAGCAGCTGAATGTCGCGCTCCCAAAAAGGAGAAATCAGAAGCAAATACGGCTGAAGTTACAGATGGCATTTCTGATATGGATTTATGTGCAGTAATATCAGAATGCAACCTTGTTGGTAATTCAAAGGAATGGTTTGTAGACACAGGTGTCACTCAACACATATGTGCAAATAAGTGGATGTTTAAAACTTATAAAACTGCAACTGATGATGAAAAACTTTTCATGGGAAATTCATCTGTATCAAAGGTCGAAGGCAAGGGAAAAGTTGTGCTGAAACTAACTTCTGGAAAGGAACTTACTTTAAGTGACGTTCTCCATGTTCCAGAAATTCGCAAGAACCTGATTTCAGGGTCGTTACTCAACAAGCACGGATTCAAATTAACTTTTGTGGCTGATAAGTTTGTATTATCAAAGAATGGAGTGTATGTAGGAAGAGGATATGTGTGTGATGGTTTATTTAAAGCAAATGTAACCACTATTGTACCAAACACTGATATGAATAAAAGTGAATCGTCTGCTTCTATTGTTGACTCTTCTAACATATGGCATTATAGATTTGGGCATGTAAATTTTGATACATTGCGAAAATTAATTAATCTAGATTTTATACCAAAATGTAACATAGACTCCAACTATAAATGTCAAATTTGTGCAGAAGCAAAATTGACAAGAACCTCGTTTCATCATGTTGAACGAGAAACTAAACCTCTAGATCTAATACACATAGATGTATGTGATTTGAAAATGTGTCAAACTAGAGGCGGAAAAAGGTATTTCATTACCTTTATTGATGATTGTACTAGGTACTGTCATGTGTATCTTCATAGAAGCAAGGATGAAGCATTCGATATGTTTAAACAGTATAAAGCAGAAGTTGAGAATCAACTCGACAAGAAAATTAAAGCTTTAAGAAGTGATAGAGGAGGAGAATATGAATTTCCTTTTGAAGAATTTTGCACTAAGCATGGCATTATACACCAAACTACAACCCCATATTCTCCTCAATCCAACGGTATAGCCGAACGGAAAAATAGAACTCTTAAAGAAATGATGAATGCTTTATTAATAAGCTCTGGACTGCCAGATAACTTTTGGGGAGAAGCTATTCTTTCGGCAAATCATATTTTAAATAAAATACCACGAAAGAAAACATCCAAGTCTCCTCATGAACTCTAAAAAAATAGACCACCGTCCTACAAATACTTAAAAGTGTGGGGGTATCTTGCTAAAGTAGAGATACCTAAACCAAAGAAGGTCAAGATATGACCAAAACCAATTGATTGTGTATTCATTGGATATGCACAAAATAGTGCTGCTTATCGATTTTTAGTACACAAATCTGGAATTGATGATATTCATGAAAATACCATCATTGAGTCGAGAAATGCAAGATTTTTCGAACATATATTCCCTTTAAAGCAGGGCACTGACAGTGATACTCATAAGAGACCAAGGGAAGATGAAATCTCCAATTCTCTTGAGAATACTGAAGATAACCTTCAGCAAATTAGTGCTGATCAACAAGTGGAGGAACCAAGAAGAAGTAAAAGGTCTAGAACCTTAAAAACCTTTGGACCAGACTTCTATACCTTTATGTTAGAAGATGATTCATTGACATACAAACAAGTTATGTCCTCCAGCGATGCCCTTTACTGGAAAGAGGCTATTAACAATGAGATAGAATCCATTATGGCTAATCATACCTAGGAGTTAGTTGATTTACCTCAAGGATGCAAGACCTTAGGTAATAAATGTATATTTAAAAAGAAATTGAAACCTGATGGTTCAATAGACAAGTACAAAGCTCGTCTTGTAGTCCAAGGATTCAGACAAAAGGAAGAACTGGACTAATTTGATACATATTCACCAGTGACGAGGATAACATCAATTAGGATGCTTATTGCAATCGCATCCATACTTGATTTAGAAATACATCAAATGGATGCAAAAACTGCATTTTTGAATGGTGAACTAGAGGAGGAAATATATATGAAGCAACCTGAAGGGTTTCTGAGCTATGGAAAGGAAAGTAAAGTATGCAAATTAGTAAAGTTGCTTTATGGCCTTAAACAAGCTCCAAAACAATGGCATGAGAAATTTGATGAAACTATGTTATCAATTGGATTCGAAATAAATGAATCAGATAAATGTGTCTATATGAAACACACGCATTTAGGATATGTCATTGTTTTTCTTTATGTTGATGACCTATTGATCCTAGGAAATAACAAGGCCATAATAACATCTACAAAGGAAATGTTATCCTCTAGATTCGATATGAAAGACCTAGGACTGGCTAATGTGATACTGGGCGTCAAAATTTTGAGAACACCACAGGGATATGCATTATCCCAATCACGTACCATCGCCAAGATACTTGAAAAATTCAAGCAATATAATATAACTATTGCAAAATCACCAGTAGATATGAACCGAAATTGGGTGAAGAACACTGGTGATGGCATCTACCAGCTTGAATACTCTCGTATACTAGGAAGTATCATGTATGTTATGAACTGCACTAGGCCAGACATCGCATACGCTGTAAGTAAGCTTAGTAGATTTACCAGCAATCCTAGTAAACATAATTAGAAAGCGATAATCAGAGTTCTAGGATACCTAAAGTATACACAGAACTATGGTCTACACTATACAAACTATCCTTCAACAGTGGAAGGATACAGTGATGCAAATTGGATAAATGGACCACATAATACAAAATCTACAAGTGGATATGTGTTCACATTAGGAAATGTAGCAATATCATAGAAATCATCCAAACAGACTTGTATAGCTAGATCTACGATGGAATCAGAGTTTATTGCACTAGATAAGACCGCAGAAGAAGCAGACTGGCTTCGAAGTTTCTTGGAAGATATTCCAAATTGGAGCAAACCTGTGCCTCCAATATGTATACATTGTGATAGTCAATCAGCAATTGGAAGAGCTAATAGTACACTATACAATGGTAAATCTAGGCATATTCGTCGTAGACATAAAACAATAAGATAACTTCTCTCTAATGGAGTTATCACTATAGACTACATAAGGTCTAAAGATAACATAGCAGATCCACTAACAAAAGGCTTGCCAAGAGAGAAAGTTCAAACCTTATCGATGGGAATGGGGTTAAGGCCCATAAACTAAAAGTTTTTCTAAAATGGAAACCCACCTAGTTGATTGGAGATCCCAAAATCTAGGTTCAGAGGGACAACTAAGTTTAAGAGAAACTTGATAGCACTGCTACACTCAAACCATTCCTATGATAAGTCAGTGCTTTATTTGTTGGAAAATAGGATAAGTATTGATACTTTTAATGATGACTGTACTTGAGGAATTGTGAATACTCTTTACAGAATCACCTACGTAAGTGCGAAGGCGCCGCTTCAAAGAGAATTATGAGGCCAAATTCTCTAAGCACTTATGAGAATTATAAGAAACATTTGTCGTGTGTTATCTATTGTAGAATTACACAAAAGGCTTATAGTTCAAGGACATTCTATGTCTACTGATTCGCCTGTAATCCAAATAGGTAAATACTAGGAAAGTTCAAGGCCCCTGTGCTACTTTAACCGATACGATAAATGTCTCGTGAAACTATGAACAACTACTCATTCATGTGGTGGATTGTTAGCAAAATGAATGAGAAAATGTTTAGGGGAGAGAAAGATAGTTTGGAATTGTGTGTATTGAAACAAAGTCCCACATAGTGGAATATTTGTTTCAATACCACCATATATACTACAACTCGATATACTAAATCAAAAGAAAAGAAGAAGACATGAAGACTTGTGGCAAGTGGGCTTTGGGCCTCATATTAATATTAAAATGTCAAAGATTAGGCCTTGGGCCTTGGGGCTCTTGGGGTCTCGTGATTTTATGGGCCTCCGTCTGCCACTCGGGCCTGCTGCGCTGAAACGACTAATTTTGAACTTCAAAATTAGAACGTTGCGCCTGTGCGCACGCGTCTGTCGGTTAAAGGGTCGCATCCTTTCCAACAGTCACGACCGCTCCGAATAGGCACCTCCTCCAGCCTATATACAGGGGCCCACAAAACGAGATTAATTACTGATAATTAATTTGTTTCTTCATTCTCTTCCTCTTCCCAGAACTCTGTTCACAGTTCAATAATCTCTTCAGTTCGTCGGCGCTCCGTCTGCAACCACCACGCGGCGGGGTTGGTTCGTTTCATCCTAGGAAACAAATTGCTAACATCCGCAAACTACGTACGGCGGCAATATTGTTTCAAGGAAACAGTTACTACTAGACACGGACACTTTAATCGGTAATACATTTTCAGACAGATCTAGTCACGTTTTTTGGTGTTACAATTTCTCAAAATTAATTGACAATTTTTGCCGTTACTATTTCTGCATTATTTTGTAACTGTTGTTGAAGTTACAATTTGGTTTCGTAACACTTCTGGTAGTTGCAAATAACAAAATATTGTCAGAGAATCATTGACAATGGACCCTAGTTTATAGACTATAAGTTTCTCTTTTTAGGAGATGGGAAGTTGATTTGACACTTGAACATGACAAGCTTGAATCTCGTCCAGTATGGATGAGATTAATGAACTGAATTTAGCACTTTGGAGTGCGAGAGGAATAAGTAAACTTGCTAATTTAATTGGAAATCCAATTAAGATGGACGATGATAAAAAATTCATGAAGACTTGCTAGGGTTTTAGTAGAAATAACCGCTAACTCTAATTTGCCTACTAAAATCAGTGCAAAAGATAGTAGAGGAAAAGAGTACCAGAAGAATGTAAAATATGAATTTGTTCTGCCTAAATGCAAAATTTTAATTGTTTTGGGAATAATGATCTTCAATGTATGAAAGAAATTACTCAGGAGTGGAGAGTTAAAAAAGTTACAAATGATGCCTTATGAAGTCATATGTATGATGATATGCAAGGTGGTGCAGATGATGGAGCGAGTGTTCAGCATATATTCAGAACAATAAAAAAAAGCATTAACAGAAGGTTCGGTGGATTTACATACCCCCTAAAAAACATCAGCTGATCATATTAACAAAAGCATAGCTGACCTTACACTAAATAAGCTTACATGTTTAGTAACTGATTCAGATAATCAAAGTACCATTGATAATCAAATACATTCTGATTGCTCTTGTGAACCCCAGAATCAAACCGGAGGGGAAGGAGTCTGAAGAGGTGCCCCCTGGATGGAGAAATCAAACTAGATATAGGTGACCCCACCCCAAGAGATCCAGGATAATGAGAAGCGGAAGAATGCAGTGGAGGAAGATCGGACTAAAAAGGAACATGAAACAATAAAGGAGATTAATAAACTAAAAATTCAATTAGACTCCAGTGATGAAGATTCAAATAATGAATTGAAGTCGGGAACTTACACTAAAGGAAACCAGGCATACATACAACAACCCGCTAAGAAAGCTAGTAAGCAAGGACCAAAGAACATTGCTCCTAGGAACTTGGGGAGCAATGAGGCACCATCCTCCAAATGACAATTATTTGCTGAAACGTGAGAGGTCTTAACAATGATGAGAGACAACTAGACCTCTTCAATTTAATAAATAAGTATAAGCCTTCTTTTTTGGGGCTTTTGGAGAATAAAATGCGTGATGATAATGTAGATACTTTTCAAAATTCTTTGGGTGTTGGTTGGAATACTATACACAATAATTCTAATACTAACAAAGGCAGAATAATAGTAGCTTGGTGTTGTGATGTCTGGAATTGTAACATGATATCTATTGATGTTCAAAAAATTACCATGGAGGCTAATAACACCGATGGCCCGCAAATCATTATCAATTTCATATATGCGAGTAATTTAGCTTCTGGAAGAACTAAACTATGGAAGTAGCTTATTCAACTATCTACTCAAATAAACAGTGCTTGGCTTACCATGGGGGATTATAATGTGGATTTAAAAGCTGAAGAAAAGTCAGGAGGTCTTACATTGGAAGTTTCCCAGTTGGCGGAGTTTAATGATTGCGTGACTGCAGTAGGGCCAATAGAAATGTTCCACACTAAGCTGAAATACACATGGAGAAGCGGGGAAGTTAAAAACATAGCTTGTAAATTAGGCAGAGTGTTAGTTAATGCTAATGCTATCAACTTATTCCCTAATATGAAAGTTACTATTCTCCCTAGTTCTACTAGTGACCACTCTCTTCTTCCGGTTGACTTGATTCATTCTAACAACGACAATAAAGGGAAGCCCTTCAGGCATGCAAATTTCAGGACTCAATGCAAAGATTATCATTCTGTCGTTGATTTTTCTACTCTAGAACAATTAAGGGCAATCACATGTTTGTATCAACAATGTTAAATGTTATTTAAGACTATAAAGAGGAGACTAAAAGAATGGAATAGGAATAGGGTCAAACAAACATAGAAAATTGAAAATTTGCAGGCAGTTCCGGAGCAAACTCAAATAGCTTTGGACAATGGCCCATAAAATAAAGAGCTAAACAAAGAATATTTTGCTATTCAATTGGAATTGAAGGAAGCACTCAAGATTCTGGCTATGGATCTTAGGCAAAAGGCAAATGAAAGGCTTTTGGAAGGAGATGAATGTTCAAAAAAATTTAGTACTAAAATGTCTTTGAGGGAGAATTGAAACAATGTCTTGAACATCATTGATGAAAATAGAGAGCATGCTACAAACTTAAAAGCACTTATGAACAATGTTATTCGATATTACACTAAATTATTCAATGGAGAAAGTCATGGAGATCTACTCGTTATTCAAACCAGGGCTCTGATTAATGGTTGTGGGAGACGGATGTTGACTAGAAGCATTGAAGTTGGGGAGATTGAAGAGGCTATTAAATCCATTCACATGACTCCAGTCCAAAGCCAAATAGGCTTGGCTTGCATTTCTATGTTGCCTACTTGCCGCACTTGAAAGAAAACTTGATATTAGCTTATTAAGAGGCATTGGATATAGGTAAAATTATCGAAAAATTGAATCACACATTCATTTGCCTTATCCCTAAGAAAGATATGCCAGTTCAAATTCAAGACTACATACCTATTGCCTATTGTGATGTTTCTTATAAAATTATTAGTAAAATTATTTGCAATAGAATTAAAGATATCCTTGCCGATTGTATTGGTGATTGCCAAAGTGCTTTTATAAAAGGTAGAAGCATATCAAAAATTCTTCGTTAGCCCATGAACTTGTTAGAAATTTTAAGAAGAAAGATACTGATAAAATGTATCTCAAGGTTGACTTCCATAAAGTGTATGATAAAGTTAACCGTAAATCTATATTCCATATGCTTTGAGCCATGGGGTTTCCAAAAAAAATTGTCAACATTGCTGAAGAACATATATGCACCCCTACTTACTCATTTCTAATAAATGGTGTGCATAGGGGTTTCATTTCTAGCAATAGAGGTTTGAGACAAGGGGATCCTCTCTCCCTTACCTATTTGCCATTGTGGTGGAATATTTTACACTAGTGGAAATCTACAGTCACAATAGGATTATTCAGCCAATCATTGATATCAAGCCCTACCTCACTCACTTATTATATGTTGATGATTTGATAGTTTGTATCAACAAAAATGCACCTGAAGGGGTCAAAGAAATATTTTATAATCTGGAAAAATTTGTAGGATTAAGGGTTAATGAGAAAATGATCAAATGTTATTTTAGTGATCGCTACAGTAGTAGAGAATCAATTTGTCAAGCTTTAAGCATTACAAAAGTACAGCTCCCTGTCAAATAACTTGGAGTGCCTTTATCCACCAATGTTATTACTGACAGAGAATGTGGAGTCTTGATCACTAAAATCAGAAATAAACTTCAGAGCTGGAGTGCTAGTTTATTGTCAGTTGTTGATAGAGTGGAATTGGTGCATACTGTCATTACCTCTATGGCAAGATTTTAATTACAAACTTTTCAAATTCCTACTGCTTCTATTGACAAGATTGAAAATGTTTATGCTAACATCATTTGGAAAGGGGGTATATATAAACTTGCTTATAAGATCTGTGTAAACCAAAACGTGAAGGAGGAGTAGGTTTAAAAAATCTCAGAGATTTGAAAAATGCTTATGCCACAAAACTTGCCTGGAAAATATTAAATGGTAAAGGATTATGGGCAGATTAGATGAAAAGCAGATACTTAAAAGATAATTTATGGCTTATGAAAGAGCATAACAATGCTTCTAGTACTTGGAAATCAATTCTTAGAGTCAGAAATGAGATTCAAAATTTAGTTGAAAAGAGAATGTCTAATGGTAGAGAAACAAGTTTCTGGTATGATCCCTGACCGAATAATCAAAGATTAATTGACAGTTTTATCCATGATAGTTTCAATGCCTATGAAGGAGTTGATTTCACACTTGACAAAGTTATTCAGGACAATTAATGGACATTCAATGTCAACAATCCAGCTATGCAACTAAGACAAGAAATTCAAAACATCTCCTTAACTACTGGAATAAAAAATTATGTTTGGATCTGGAAACCCACCGGCACTAACTTTACTCTTAAAACTGCTTGGGATAATTTGAGAACCAAAGAGCAAAAAATTGAGTGGGCTCAATTAATTTGGAATAAAGCTAGTGTTGCCAAAATGCCTCAAACCACTTATAAAGCTCTTTTACACAGACTTCCTACCAAAGACAAATTAAAAGTGGAAATTAGCCGCAAGGGCCTCTTTAGCAAGTGCAATTAGTTTCTAGGACACACAACTAAAATAATTACTTTTAAGGACAGAATGCAAAATAATTAGTTTCTAAGGCCTAAAAACCTATGAAATTATGTCCTTGAAAGTAATTGGACTGCTGACTTTGTCCTTAAAAGTAATTATTCTGCTGACTTTGGCCTTGAAATTAATTTCTGTGGATATGTGTCCTAGAAACTAATTGGATTGCAAAGTTTGTCCTTCTAGTGAAATGCCCCAAAATTGGGGGATTTTACAAGAATCAACTTGCGTAGTATGCAAAAATGAGGAGGAAACACGTAATCATCTATTTTTCACCTGCGATAACTCTATGAGAATCTGGAAATAAAATAAAACTATTTTGAATTGCAACTATCAAGGTTTAGATCTCAGGGATGAAGTTACTTACCTGACTAGATGTTGGAAATCTGAAAGCCTACCGGGTAAAATTGCTTCCATTGCTTTGACTAGAATGGTGTGGCACATATCGAAAGAACGAAATCGACAGATTTTTCAAATTTTTTTGAGGAATGAAGATACGATTAGTGTGATGATTGGAAGAGATATCCAGATTATCATAAAGTGAGTGGATAAAAACCTACTCACAGAGCTATCAGCTGATGAACAAGGAACATTGAAGACGTTCAGAATAGAAGTAAATAATAGCGAGATTCGGAGGATGAGGACATGAAAATAGCCTTGACAAAGCTCGGAAATGGAATATTTTAGATCAGAAGTGAGTTTACTGAATGTAAAGTGCGAGCTTATTTGCATCCTTTTGTTTACTTGTATTGGGCCGGGTCGGTCTAACCAAATTGGCTTCATTTTAGCCCTTATTGAAATAAAGTTTTTGCCCACTTTCAATGTGTGTGTATACACACACATATACATACCGCTACTAACACTAAGTGAAGTAATAGTCTGACGAGTCCTTCACTCTAGATTTATGGTAAAAAAGTACATACATACACACACACAGATATATATATATATATATATATATATATAAGTTTTTGGGGAGAACTCTTAAAACCTATTTGATACAATGTGTTGGTTAGTTATAGTCACACCTCATATAAAAAATCAAAACCACTGTGATCGTTAACCATCAAAATTAGTACTACTACTTTCATACAGCGACTTTTGAGAAATTTCTTTAATACACTTACACAAAACTAATTTCTTTAAATAAACGTTAATCACTGTATCATTACATGCATATTTAGGATTTCATTACATCATAATTTATCTCTACGTACAAACGTGAACATGTACACATGTAAATGTTCTACGAAAAAACTAATGAGAAAAATGTAAGAGTGTGTTTATAGCCTTTTCATGGCCAGTTACAAATTTCCATGATTTGAAAATTGAAGGCCATGTGGGTTAGAAACACCTTCAATTGTAGTAGTTCTAATTGGACCATTTGGTCTTTATGCATTCGTCGCATCGAATGCGTCTAGACCTAACAATCCAATATGAATCAATATTTATTATCTGTATGGATCCCCAACCTCATTCTCTTCCTCCACCATCCAAAAACCGAAAACACAAACCTAATTTTAGTTTCTTCGGATCACTATTTGATGGAAATTCTTTTCAAATTATGTTTATTTCATAATTATCTTGTACATGTTTTTTTTACAAATTTATTTTTGAATTTATTTTAAATTTCAAAATGTCAACCTCCTGTCTGACTCTTCGACATGAACTCCCATCGACTGTCGTGCCCAAACAACACCAGCTTTAAAAGACATATGCTAGGTACGAATGGGTACTTGTGCTTAGCAAGTTTGCAATTGGCACCAAAAAATTGTGGATGAGTTCAACAGACGTTTAGGCACTAATTTCACCGTCACTTATATGAAAAACGAATGGGATAATATGAAATGTGTTTGGATGTTAGGGAACCAACTACTACAAACAATAAGAGGGTGGCTGGTAGGTTGGTTAAACAAGATTGAGTTTAAGAAGATGGAGAATGGTGACCGACAATTACTTCATGATTTCGCTGCTTCAAAAACCATGTCCTCCTAAATTCAGATAGATGGATAGATGTAGGACAACACAATAAAGAAAAACAAGTGTGTTTTCAATAATCCTGCAACACCTAGCCCACTTCGAGACCTAGTTATAATCCGATATTTTTAATCTGATAGCGAATGATTTTCTTTCTAGTTCCATCGTCTTTACTCTATAGCGGACATTCGATGCCACTTCATCGTCTCTGGCATGGTAAGGGAGATCCTCTACTAAAAGAGATGACAATTCGGATTTTGACATGTTCAAACAAATAATATCTCGTAATTCGGCCATCTCTCGATGAATATGAGGAGTAGGAGCTTGTAGTATTATTTGCACATGCAGAAAGATTATCAGTTGGTTAGTTATATGTTGAATGAGGAAACGAACTTATATGCATGTTGAACTATTTTTTCTAGCAATTTAGATTGAAACAGATGTGATTTATTGTTACTTCCAAATGTATCTTTCTTTTAATAAAACATAACATTATTTATTTCCACGGTGTATAGCTTTTTTCTTCTTTCATCCTATATGTAATTTTTTAATTTAATATCAATTATTAACATTTAATCAAAAATACTTAAAATGATTTAAATAAATATATAAATACACCTGACAATCATTTCCATTTAAATAAATATATAAATACACCTGACAATCATTTCCCTTTTGTTGTCTTTGCACAACCCTATTCATAGAACATTCTAGTTCGTATCTCATTCAGATACCCTTTTCAAGGCTCCTTTCCTGACACAAAAAATGCAACCTAAAAAAATATCATATAAACACTGGTCTTGTATTTTAAACATGACTTTGCATTTAAAGAATTTGCTAAGCCAAAACCAAATTTTTGTTACAAGAGAAAGAAAATGCAAGGACCACATCATTTTTACCGTAATTCATTGGAGGAATATGTAAATGAATACAAATCATTTTGTATTTCTTTTATAACATGTGAGAGGTAATATAATCAGGGAAAAATATTTGAAGGATAAATTATCCTAATAATTTAAGCATAAGGACACAAGCCTTTTTTGCTACAAGGGTGGCTAAAAGCTCGGTTGCGAAATAAATCGTTCACCCCACCGGAAAACAAACTTTTCCATTTCATTCCATACTTCATTCTCCTTTGAATTCAAACTTTTTCTTCGATTCGCTCTCAAAATTCAAAATCAATATAACAATGACGTCTCAAACTAGAAGCAAATCAATATCACCAACAGATCCCCAAACTTTAGCACCTATTGAATAATCGTCAGAAATCCATCAGCAATGCCTAATTCCAAACACCGAAAACCTAGGTCAAAATACCTCAAAATCGCAAACAACAAAAATCTATGCTAGAAATCTAAAACTACCAAAACTGCAAATTGAAGAAGGAGCACAATAAAGGTTAGAAAGAAGAACAAGGAGAAGAAATGAACAACTAGCAGAAAATGAAGATTAGGCAAAGATGAAAGGAAACATAGTGCAAAAGGTAACCGATATTGTAGAATCAAGTACAACAAACTTAATGTAGTTGTATAATAACAGTATTGAAGAAAATGTTAAGCAAAAAAACCCGATGAGAAAGAAAATGAAGGACATCAATAAAATTTAGAAATACGAATAAAGAAAAGAAATGAAAAAATAATTCAAAAGGAAAATCAAAAGACGATGTAATAGGAAAATGATACTATAAAATTATTAAAGTTATATTAACATTATCAAATTATTAAATTTATATGCTAATAGTATCAAAAATTTTAAACAAAAAAAGCAAAAAAAGAAAAGAAAAAGAATTTGGAAAAGAAGAATTCGAAGAAGAGATAAATTCGATAAAATTATAAAGAGTATCAACTTATAACATATTATTTATTGACAAGCACCATTATCCCAGTGGTTAAGTGATTCGACTTTGGTGCGAGAGGTCACAAGTTCGAAACTTGCATAGCATGATTCGAACATTTATTGACATGTGAGTTGTGATATGTTGTCCCAGTGACATGTTGTATCTAAGTACCATTTCAAAAAAAACATATTATTTATTGCAAAATTGATATATGTTATTTATTTTGATTAGAGTTGACGCTTTATAATTTTAGAATTTATTTTTACTATCATTTATAACAAAACTGGTACCAAAATATTGCAAAAATGATACCCACTGTCTGTATAATCGTAGTTGATGCTTTGTAATTTTAGAAATTATTTTGACTGTCATTTATAACAAAACCGATACCAAAATATTACAAAAATGATACCTAGTGTCTGTGTGATTGAAGTTGATGCTTTATAATTTCACAAATTATTTTGACTATCATTTATAACAAAAATGATGCCAAAAATTACAAAATTGATACCCACTGTCTGTTTGATTGGAGTTGATGCTTTGTAATTTTAGAAATTATTTTTCCTGTCATTTAAAACAAAACTAATATCAAAATATTGAAAAATGATACCTAATGTCTGTTTGATTGAAGTTAATGCTTTGTAATTTTAGAAATTATTTTGACAGTTATTTATAAAAAAACTGATACCGATATATTGCAAAAATGATACCTAGTATCTGTTTAATAGGAGTTAATGCTTTGTAATTTTAAAAATTATTTTGACTGTCATTTATAAAAAAAATTGATAACAATATATTGCAAAAATGATACCCAGTGTCTGTTTCATTGAAGTTGATGCTTTATAGTTTTAGAAATTATTTTCACTTTCAGTGATAACAAAACTATTATTAGAATATTGCAAAAGTGATACCTACCGACTATTTGATTGGATTTGAGGCTTTGTAATTTTAGAAATTATTTTTATTGTCATTTATAACAAAACTAATGCCAATGCATTGCAAAAATGATATGCACTGTCTGTTTGATTGGAATTGAGCCTTTGTAGTTTTAGAAATTATTTTCATTGTCATTTATAACAAAATTTATACCAAAATATTGCAAAAATGATATGCACTGTCTATAAATTATTATACTGCCATTTGAAACAAAACTGATACCAAAGTATTTCAAAAATGATACTTAGTGTCTGTTTGATTGAAGTTGATGCTTTGTGATTATATAAATTATTTTACTGCCATTTGTAACAAAACCGATACCAAAGTATTTCAAAAATGACACTTAGTGTCTGTTTAATTGGAATTGATGCTTTATAATTTTAGAAATTATTTTGACTATCATTTATACCAAAACTGATATTAAAGTATTGCAAAAATGATACCATTATCTATTTATTTGAAGTTGATGCTTTGAAATTTTAGAAATTATTTCGAGTGTCATTTATAACAAAACTTATATCAAAATATTGCAAAAATGGTAACTAGTGTTTATTTGTTTGGAGTTAATACATTGTAATTTTAGAAATTATTTTGGCTGTTATTTGTACAAAAAATGATACCAAAATATTATAAAAATAATAACTGCTAACCAACTAAATGACGCTTTTTGTACAGCAAGATGATGATGATCTCAGAGAGACCCATCACAAAAGCAAAAAAATGAAATATGCAAAATCTAATTTAAAGACATGTGAAGAAAAGGATGAAGATGGAGAAATGAAATCTGATACTGCATATAGATGTGGCTTGCAACAAGATTATACAATTGGTAAAAAAGAGAAATGGAATTTCAAAGAAACAAATAGACATTTTGAAAGGAAAACAATTTTACCAATTATTTACTATTTTTTATGAAGACAACATTACAATGAAAGAATAAAAGAAGTATCAAAATAATTTTCATGCATTGTTTAGTTGTTATTAAATAGAACTGAAGCGTTCATATTTGGAGAAGAAAAAAATGAAAGTGGCCACAAATGATATCAGCTTGGTATTTGGTGTGTCAATGGAAGGAAGAAACATAGAGCTAATAGCAAAAATGACAAGTAAAACAATCCCAATGGAATGTAGAGAATTTGCTATAAGAAATATTGAAAATTCTCCATTCATAACTAGGAATTTACTTGAAAGAAGAATAAAACAAGAAATAGCCAAAAAGGAAAAACAAAATGAGGAAGATTTACCATTACTAATAATAATGGTAATTTTGTTGACATTTTCCTAATAATCAACAAAAGCTAAGATGAGGATTTTAACCGTATTTGACTAATATGGAAAAGATGAAGACTGTCTCTTGGCCAAAAACAATAGAAATGAATTTCAACAAATTTGTAAAAAAATTATTCACAAGCCAAGGAACATGTCGGGATGCTCTATACTTCCATTGGTAAGATATGTTATTCAAAACAATATTATTTGATATTAATATTTTTCCTAATCATATATAGCAAGTTTTTCAAATATTTAGAGTATTGCATTGGTGAAAATATGAAGCTCTTTTGACCAAAGCAGCAATACAATGAAAATTTGCCAAGATTTGTAAGATGGAATTTGCAGAAGTTAAAACCAATAACAGTTAAACAATTTTTGGATCATGTTAAAGAGGGCGAGGTAAGTTAAAACTTTATCATGCCTACATTTCTCTATCATTTATTTTTTTACTTGGTATCAGTTTTCACACTATATTTCTTCTACTATCGTTTTGCCCACTTCTTAAAATCACTGTTAATAATAAATGTTTCCTAATCTCATTTTCACTTCTATTTAGGATAAGTTTTCACAAAAAAG
Organism: Allium fistulosum; assembly: GCA_030737815.1. Lineage (NCBI taxonomy): Eukaryota > Viridiplantae > Streptophyta > Magnoliopsida > Asparagales > Amaryllidaceae > Allium > Allium fistulosum. Next base: position 1,140,165,745 of record CM060904.1, read on the forward strand.
TTTCTGCATATTATTTTTATTTCCACTTACTATTATTATTAACAAACTATTTTACCTACTACCATTTATGCTTCTATAAAAAATCAGTTATAATACACTATGATACTTAGTATCATTTTTGCCTCTGCATAGTTACAGTATCAATACTATATTTTTCCATGTAACATATTTGTTTTTGCAAAGTATCAAATTTGCAGTTGCTCAATATCTTTGTATTAGCTGCTTAGTATCATTATTACAAATACTTAATATCATATTTATTAACCTTAATAATGCAACATTTTTTTCAAACAACATCAATCAATACGACATTTTTTCAAACAAAACAAATGATACTAATATTCACCATAATTTTAAACTAAAATTTCATAATTAAGCAACTAAAATTAAAACATAGCTTAAAACTAATATAATTTCCCTAAAAATTGTACGGTTGAAAGAAATAGAAAATATTCTTCCACATGAGGCAAGACTTCTTCAAATAACATCAACAACAAGATAATTAAATGAAAAGGAAGAAGAAAAACAAAGCAAAAAATGAAAAAGAAAATTTAAATAGATGGAAGAAACTTTTGGAACATTTGAAGAAGAAGTGACCATCAAAGTAATGCAAATGCATATAGAAGATTTGGAAAATGAAGTTAAGAAAACAAAGAAGGAATTGGAAATAGAAAAGTAAATAATGTTACAAGCAGAAAAGGAAGTTCAAAAATTGAAACAAGCAATCAAAGAAATAAAGTCTAAACTAGAAATAATGAAGAAGAGAATAAAGAAACAAATGCAGAGCCCGAAGCAGAAAATGTGCACACAACAAATAAAAGAAACAACACAATGGATGAAGCTACACCTATAGGGACATAAAAAGAAAATGCAGACATGAGGGACACAATAAATAAAACAAACTATAAAATGGATCAAGATACACCTATAGAGACAGAAACAGAAAATGCATACATGATGGACACAACAAATGAAACGAACTGTCCAATGAATCAAGATAGAGCTGTAGACATAGAAACAGAGATGCACAAAAATAGACACAACATAGGAAACACAGTATCCATACCATTATTAACAGCCAAATTATACCCTACCGTAATTCAATACCCAATTTCACTTCTTCGTCTTTCAAACTATATGACTCAAATGATTGCCAGACCAGAAAATTAAATCAACAAAACCTACTGGCCGAAGATGGAAGAAAATAGTGAAAAAATACCAAAAAAATAAAAAAAGCTTCTTATGTCAAGACAGTAAAAGAATAAACAAGAAAAAGAAAAGAGGATGATAGCTTTGAGCATGGGCAACGAGTGAAAAAATCAACAAAAAGACCAAAAACTGAAGAAAAAAACAAAGACAATGAAGAAGAAAATTCAAAACAATTCGTCCTAGAGCCACTAGCAGTAATAGAACCAACATTTTGTAGATTTAACTAGGACATTGAAAATGCTTTAGCATACTTAAATAGAGAAGAGAAAAACATAATTAAAACTTTCTTTGCTTTGATAGGAACATAAAAGTAAGTGTATAAATACTGATATTAATGCTACATATTAAAATAACTTTAATTACTTGATCCAAATCTTTTTTGTTAAAATAATGAAGTAGCATGAGATGATAAAAACACTATTAAAGGAGAATGCATAATAACAAAAGATATGCTTCGGCATGTGCTTGAAGGAAACTTCGTAGTTGGACAGGTATGTGTGTGTATTGCTTAATAATACTGATCATTATTAAAATAATCACAAAAACCGATACTGTTGCAAAAGCTGATACTAATACTTTTTAATATATACTGCTGCTGTCTAGAATATTGATGCTATTTATTATTTACTACTATTTCATCAATAACAAAAACTTACAATTTCCTACTGTTAGCATAGATAATAGATTGGTATATCCCAAAATGTGGACTAGTAGAGTGTGCGTTTACTAAATCGTCTACTGTAATTATACCTAATGCTTACTTTGGATGATTGTTGAAATATAATAGGCTAGCTATATTTGGAGAATTTGATATTCAAATTTAAATAGATTTGAATTGATTTTGGGTTAAATTTGAATTAAATTCGTATTGAATTCAAGTTATCGATCTTGAGTTATCTTTCTTGTTTTTCATTGTTTTCGAGCATGGTTTTCTCTAAATCATTTTGAAGTGATTTTTGAAATAAATGGACATTTAAAATTATTATTATATAGTATTTTAAAATAATTTTTCTAATATAAAATCTATTTATTTCCTATAATAAAAGAATTTCAAACATTGGTTTTATTAATCTTTTTGGGAAAAAGTTTTAAAAGCTTGCTTTCTCTAGTAAACTATTTTAAATATAAAACACACACTTTTGCGCTATTCGAACTATGAGAAAGAAAATTAAACGATTTACAACCATGCAATGAGCACAACAATGATGGTAACTAAAACTTTAATATACAAGTACATAATAATTGCTGCATACACTAGATTATAACTAATTTCCTTATCTATACTATATTATTATTAGTGAGTTCAATTTCAAGCTCACACAGACTCCCTTGAAATTTGGCAAATGTACCGTCTCGACTACCAAGAACTAGCGTCACGAAATTCTTTCCCTCTCTCATTACTCTTCCTTTCTCCCGTTTTCAGCTTCCCCTCTTCCAAACAATTTCGACCTAAAATTTACTCCACAGCCGACCCAAAGTTTTCCTTCCTCAAAAACCCTAGAATTTTGTTTTCTCCCAACAGACTACGTCCTCCTTCCAGACGTGGATCGACTTCCTAATTTCAAAGCTAACTATTTCTAATTCGCGTCTTTGACCCTGCATTGACTTCTGCCCCTCTTCTTATGCCCTCACATACCTCCTCCATCTTCGAATCTCTGCATCCTTATAGGCCTAGCTTGCTGTTTCGCTACTCATTCGATGATCCCTTCGCCTGTTCCATTTGGGTGAAATCAGTCAGTTCGATTTCGTAAGCCACCGCACCATTTAACAGCAGTTTTCTGATCTATTTTCGTTATCCCGTTGCCGTTGGTCTTTTTCGAACATCCAACGAGTTCGTCATCACATCATCGGCGATTTCGATCGAATCGAGCATGCCATAAATCCGAGATTCTGACTTTGTTCTATTGCCGCATGTTACCTAGCTGAAAGTCTCAGGTATCTCTTTTCTTCATCATATGAAAATTCATCAATTTTGTTCCAAATGCAATTTTTTCTAACTGTACATGAATTTTCTGTGAAAAAGGTTATGTCGTTGCGAAGATCTACCAAATTTTAGCATCCTTTTCTTAAATTTGTTTTACAGGTGTAGAAAAACCAGCGATGACATTCAACTAAACCAATTCAGACTGTAAATGGTAAGACAACAATTTCATTTTTTGGTTTCTAAAAAAGAATTGAATTTGGCTTTGCTATTTCTTAGTTCAGCAAATGAATGATTGATTAATCATAGAAAGAATTTATTGTTTTTCTAGATTAAATCTTAAAGGCTTTATTCTATGTTGTAACAATAGATTTGTATTGTTAATTAAATCAACATGGATATCAGTTAAAGCAAGTATATGAACTGCATCAGTCATATAGATGTATAGTTACGGTAATTGATTTGCATGCTTGAGAATTAATTTTAATGTAACGATTCTTAATTAGCAGTTTTATAATTATAGCAGCTGATCCATTGTTGGATATTAACAATGTAACAATTCTGGAATGTAAATATGATAATGCAACATATCTTTTTTCTACCTTAAATTATCATTCCTGTATATTAAAGGGAATCTATTTGTGCTGCTAATTGATTGGGCATATCTTATATGTCATTAGTTCTATCCATTTTATTGAGTCCGAAATTCAAAAGGTGTACCATTTGGCTTTTTTTACATGATAAAAAAAATTAACATGTAACTTTTATTAAAATTTGTTCATTTCCCCACATATTTACATTATGATAGGCTTAGAGTATTATACAAATAATATTTGGGATTACAATGTTTTTTTTGGGTTAGAAATAGTAGCTGTGAGACTATTAAAGTTCATATTTATAATAATAGGCGGAGAAGATATTTAAGAGGCTAACTTAGCGATCAATATGTCATCTTAAAGGTAATTTGTTCATTTTAAATTTTAGAAATAAAATTCTATTTAAATGTGAGGGTTTCTACGGTAAACAAAGCTTATCATTGATCTATTTACCATAATCGTTAACCATTTACTACAGCTGTCAAACATACTTCTAAATGTTTAAATGGCTGTAACTTCTTCTCTGCTTTCTTCATAGGTAATTTCAAAATTTTAAACCTTTCAGCTATAATATCTGCTATGCCTAATAATAGTCATTTTCTATAATTATGACAAAAATAGGGCAAACTCCACTGTGGATAGTAAATGATTAGTAACTATGATAATTTACTTTTTGGTATGATATAATCGTGCAACATGGACGTTGGGAATCACCAAACCAGCTTCGGCAACATGCCGTTGACTTTGCCATTATGCATTAAAATTAGGACATATAGATAAGAAGAAAAAAAAATTCTTTTTTAGTACCTTTCGTTTTGTCGGTTCACGTGGTAACTAACAGGTTTAGTTTATAAAGGGAAATTGAAACTGAAGCTATAAACTTGAAAGTTTGAAAAAGTGCAAAAATACACGTGGATCTTTCTTTTATTTAGCTTTTGTTTCACTGTTATATAGAGTGGAATCATTATCTATGAAATATATTGTTTTTATGCTTACTGGAAGTCGTTATTCACAAGACTATGGAAACCCCACTGTTCTAAGAAACTGATGCATCGCTTTCACTTAGATATCTTGGTCTACATACAAAATAGTTCCCTTAGATATCTTGGTATATATAGAAAGTAGTATTTTTTCTACTGTTGTTGATGTTAAATTAATGTGTATGGTATCAAAATTTTGTACTGGCATCATTTTACATGAGAAATAATAATGGTTTTTATTTCTGTAAATCCTATAAAACTTGGTTGGCATATAAATAATAATGGCATTTGCCATTCAAGTGAAGTTTGTCATACTCTTATTGTAATTCTACTACTCTATTTTTACTTTGCTTCAACCAATAGTTATATTAATTATCATTTTTTAGTTTGAAATAACTAATGAGTCAATAATCTATGAGACATTGAGGTAAAATTAAATAATTGTCTGACTTTGCAAACATAAATGCTAGGTGAGGAGAAATTTTTGCATTTCTTTGGGGATGTATTCTGTATATTTATGTATATGCTCTGAATGAGAATGATATTTGATATGGTTATTTTTATAGTTAGTTTATAAGGTTTAGGCATTTTATTAATGTAAGAAAGCAATTCAAGGCATTTGCAAACTGTATCGTAGATGATTAGGAGAAATTGTGTACGTGTTTGTCCTATCTTATATATTTTGATTGTTTAATTTTTTAAACTGAAATTGTAGTTTATCAACCTTCGGCTTCAAATACAAATAGTTGTCAAAATTAGCAATACCTAAAGTATTGTTATGAAAAACTAATTGTTCGTTGAAAAATATACTGGTTTTTTTATAGAACTCCAATGTGTATAGAAGATGAATTAAGAGTTTACAAATGAGAAGTTTTGGTGGTGCTACAAGATTAGTATGCACTGTAGCAGCTAAAGCCACAATCATTTAGAAGCTTATCCAGTCAATTCACTGGATTCAGGTAAGGAAGGATTGAGATGTTGATTTCCCATTTGATAAAGCTATACTTTCCCCACTGTCACTACATTCTGTCGAGCGAAGAAAAATCGAAGTTCTTGCACTTCCCAATGAAACAAAAGTTGCTTTAGAAACATCACTGGTATGTATATCAAAATTCTACTAGGGTGAATTCTAAGTTGCAAGGAAAACCTCTATATTGGAAACTTTTGTTCAAATTTATTTAATATTTTATAGCAGAGTAGATATTTTACAGCCTTTAATAGGCATAAAATACAGTAATAGGCATGGAAAATTATTTCAGTTCAATAAGGCATTTATGAATAAGGCTTTACCATTTCCCATATTTTCACTATGTAATATATATGACTAAGCCCTTTCCATTATGAGCTTATAATTCCTATAAACAAACCTTTTGATTATAAGAATTTTGTTACATAACCGATCACTTTAAGTTGTGTAACTCGAAGTATTGCAAAACTGTCAACCGGCTTTGTTATGTGAATGTGCAGCTAATAATTCTTACTCTTTAGCATCTTTAAAGTGTTTAAACTTTTATTTATTGCTTGCCATCTATGAACAGTTTTCATTGGAAGAACCCTAACCATAGCATAACTATCGTATACCCTATAAAAATTTGATGAATAATGCATCTTAATTAAATACACACTCTAAATGTCACCTAAGATCATAACAGTTACGGTTTGAGTGATTTCCAAGTGAAACACTATAAACTTGGTTCTTTTGCAATAAAGCATAAAGGAATAAAAATGATGTAACGACCCGTATTTTTAACTATTTTAATTTATTAAATTTTATGTGGTTATTGAATAAAAATGGTTAGAAATAAAATTTAATGATTATTAATATAGTTATTGAATATGAACTAGGATAAAATCTTGATTTAAACAATTTCGAAAATTTAGGAATTATTTATATTGAGATAAAATTATAACCAATAGTTAGAATTGGATCATAAGTGTTGAATTATTTAGATAGGAATAATTATCGATAACTAAATTCATTTGAAAATTTATTGTTGTTAATATAATTTATTGCATAATTAAATTGTTTAAACTTAATATTGAAAATTTTATAAATAATTGAATTCTGAATTTAATATGAATGAAAATGATATTGGAAATTGATTTAAATTTTATTTAAATAAGAATGAAGATTTTTAACATTTAAAATTAGATTTAAAAGTGAATAATTAGAAATTGGAAATTAGATTTCCTTGCAGTTGTCGTTCTTCCTCACCCTTTCGTTGGCGATTGCCGCTTTTCTCCAATCGCCTGTCTTATTGACCTGAAGGCATCGACAGGTTGTCAAGTGCAGGTACTCTCTCTATCATTTTTCACTTTGAATTAATTTATATGTGCTAGCACTCATGTTTCTTCTATCTCCCAAGTTCAGATTTTAATTTTTCACTTGGTCAAAACTGAAGTATCTTTTTTCCATCTCCAATAATTCTATTCTATAGAAAGAAAAAACAAATATTTAATAATTCCAAATTGAATTTGGTAGATACTTCTATCCATATATTGATTATTAGCTTGAACAGTGATGGATTAAGCAAGCAAGATATTTAATATTTCTAGAAAAACCCTGAAGAGGAGCTTTGAACTCTCATAGTTTGTATCTGGATGATGATTCATTTACAAGTAATTTTGGATATTCTAGATATGTATAAAAGGCAGAATATATTTTTCATAGAATTGTATCATGAGGTAAGTGTTATATAATATAGGTTTATTGATTTATTTAACTAAAAATTATACAAAGTATATTTTGAATGACTTTTGTAAGCATCAATTCATTTTCAAGATCAATGAGAAGGATTAGTATGGATCGCATAAATAATTAATCTACCATTTTGAAGTTGAGCAATCAATAGGTGCCTTTTTTGAACATATAATAAGTAGAAGATCTATTAAATTGGTGACAGGAGAATGAACGTATGCAGAAGAATTATAGTCACATGAAATTGAGGACTCAAACCTACTACTATGGAAATATGAATAAAAAATGCTTTTAAAAAATTTAAAGTAAAAATATGCAATAAACTGGGATTTAATGAATTCATAAGTGGTCGTTGAATGATTAAATGCGATCACAATGTATATAATAATGGAATAATCTAAATTTAATCTCATTTATTATCCAGCTCATTGTTCATAAATGAAAGCTTGGTTCTCTAAATCTTTAGAAATTTTTATTTTTATTATTATTATATATTACACACACACATATGACTTAAATACATTTTCTGTGATTTTTTATTTGGTTGACTTTACACTCCAAGTAGAATAGTGCTTACTTCAGTAAGATAATAAATTCATTTGAAGTCTCTTTATTTTATTTACTACAACTATTTATTTTTTCTTTGTAAAGATAACGTCTTAAACAAAGTTGAGAACTAGGTGCAATGACTACTGTATTAATGCTAAAATCCATAAAGCAGAGCAACATAATATAATGCTTTAGATAATAATACTGTAATTGGATTTTGTCTCATAACTAAATGTATAAATGCTGATGTTGCACTGCTGGTGCAAATTGTTTTTGCATTTTTCAATGATTTTTTTTCTTAACCATGGGTTAATCGTGCTAGACTAGATTTTAGGATTGGCACCATAGCAAAGTAGCAACAAACAGAAATTAAGATTGCAACAATGATGGTTTGTAAATGATTTTTTTAAATCTTTTAGAGGTAACAAACTACCTATCTCAAAATGGGTAATTTTACAAGTTATGGTTATAAAAGTAACATTGCTGGCTGACTAAGATTTTACAAGTGGCATTCAAAAGAAGGACTTTAAATAGAAGACTACAAAATGCAGAAAGGGTTATTGATTTGAGCCGTGTAATTTTTTTCTTCCAAACTTTTAACTTATTTATTTCCCTCTCAATTTAGAAGGAATCTGTTGAGTTTACCCCAATTTCTAACAACTGTTATTGCCTGCCCACTAAGTTTTGTGCATGAGGTTATACATAGTCTGTGCATATTATATACCATGATTTATGTATGTTCTTAATTTAAGAAAAAATTAAGTGGTATATTATTATCATTGGGAAACAACATATGGAATTTACCCTTGACGAAATGAAGCACAAATTAAAATTCTAATGGATTATTCCAATTTTGGTACAAAATGAATTTGTTCTTATAAGTGTAGTGCTTTCCTTTTTTAGATTATTACTAAGAGCATACGAGTGTAAAGAGTGGATTCAGTGAATGACTTTGAACCATCAAATGCTAATGATATTGGTGAATGTCAAATTTTATGGTAGTAATTCTTCTTAACTACGCTAATAAATTTTTAATTTTGTAATATGTACAATGATAATTTTTTTGCCCCCACCATTTTCAACTTGATTGTGGAATCTCCATATTGGTGAATTCATGCAATCTTTATTTTAATGCTGATGTATTATGTGGTTTCTATAATCTGAATAACAATGCATCTAATTATTACTGTCATGATAATTGTATATTAAACAAAATGAGACTATTACCAATTCAGTGGTTCTCATGAGAACTAAGCCCTACCTTATTACTATCATGATAGATGCAACAATATAACATCTACTTTTCTGATTTTCATTATGATATTCAGTTCTTCTTAACAAATTTTTAGTCGATAAGAAGTAGCTATATTGGACAAGGTAAATGTATGTTGATTCAGCTGTTGGATTATTGAGTTCCTTATAACATAAAATCTCAGGTCAATTTTTTGTTTGTTGTGTCAAAATTATAAACGACTGATTCATGGTTTTGCATTAATTAATGTAAATCATAAAAAATTACTTTACGCCATATTTAACTATTACTTTGCTCTCATACCTCACTCAACCTAAATTTAATTATAATTCACAGTCATTGAGAAGCGGCACGAAATAAATAAATTTTATGATCATTTGGGAAGGTGATCTTATGCGACAAAAGGACATTTGCCATAACATGTGCAATAGTCCAACCATTATTATGCTCTTGAAGAATGAGGTATTATTTGTTATATCAAATGTTATTTGTGTTACTGCATTTATTTCTTATTTCAGGAGCCATTAGATATGTTTTTCCTGATTGCAAGTAGATCGCATACAACGGTGATTGAATCTTTTGGATTGATACAAGTGGAGAGGAAAAGGCTTCAATATATGTTAATAGGTATGTAAGCTATATGTATCAATGGTATCAGATTAATACCTACAATACAAAGAAGTGCATCTTGAGCTCTTTCCATATTCGGTACATGAATAAGCATTGTCAATGCATCAAAATCAAAACCCGAGTCTTTCAGTTGTAGACAGAGATGAAGCCCATGTCTTTCAACTGTAGACGGAGATGAAGCCCATGTCTTCCAATTGTAGAAAGAGATGAAGCGACATGTTTTAGTCACAACAAAGTTGGAGGGCCCATCATCTTTATTGTTGCATGTCCATATCTGTTTTTATTTCCAGGCTTTCCTTTTCTTTTGGTAATATGTGTCTTACAATGTAATAACTCCCATTTTTATGCTATGCTGTGAAAATAATACTTTAAACATGTATTAAAATAAACATAAATTTTATTAACAGTTTGTAGTTTACTTGCTGAATTTAGTGATTGTATTATAACTTGATACTTATGTTAGCTTATTTGTAAAAGGAAATATATAATCGAATATGTACATTTTTCTCTATTGTCTTCTGTGCAAATATGTAAAATGGATTGAAGTAGAGGATACAATGTGGGTGGCATGAGTAAAGACTATAAGCTTAAGGTAATCTTGAATCTGGATATTAGCTGGAAATGTTTTAAATTTTGTCTTTGTAAAAAAATAGATAGAATGTCTCTTTTGCAACTGTGTTCTTTTCCAACTGCATTTTTCTACTTACTGCGTATTCTTGCTTGGTTGAAACAGAGATCGATGCAATATAAATTCATGGTTGTCGTTTCCTTCTTTGCAATTTTTCTCGCTTTTACATGCTTTATATACATACATACACACACACATACATACATATATATATATATATATATGTATGTATATATATATATGTATGTATGTGTGTGTATGTATGTATGTATGTATATATATATGTATATATTTTGCCTGTAAAATATCTCATATTTTTCAATTTTAAAATATATCTGAATACCGGTTAACGTATGATTACTAAATTCTTAGTGTATCAGATAAAGCTTAGTGTATATACAAAAAATCCTTCTTAATTTCTCTACATTTCCTATTTATACGCAAATTTTGGGTAGTCCTTTTGTTTTAGTAATATTTCATTGAATTATATGTTCTACCTTAGCGTCCATTTGTCTCATATACCCCATTTTTCACTCAATGACGGAACCTTATTTTTTTTAAGGACCGACGAATCAAATGATATTTCGGTTCCAATTTCTATCGTTTCTTCTCCCTTTGAATCAAGTGTTGTCTTGCTACGGTGAGTTTATAATACTTTAAAATTACTCCACTAATTATATTCCTGGCTACGAGGAGAACTATAGACTGATTAGGCTACAATGTTGCTGTCAGCATCTAAACCTTTGTTCTCAAATTTTTGCTATGCCGAAACCTGCATGTTTACTATATCAAATATTTATAATTCGAGTTGGAAGTTGGCATACTTTATGTACCATATGTTACTGCTTCCCTATATATTTCACTATGCTTTTTTTCATTGTCCTGTATATCCTTTAGAAAAAGGTTGTCTTTCTATATTTTTTTTTTTGAAATGGTACTTTATATACAACAAATCACTGTGACAACATATAACATGTCAATAAACGTTCGAATCATGCTACGCAAGTTTCGAACTTGTCTTTCTATATTAATTATGCAACATGTTGAAAATAAGGAAACAAATAAACAAAATATGGTACAATCAAGTGATCTACGTGTTTGATATTCATATTTTAGATATGGTGCAAATTTGTTTGCATACCCATTTTAACTATTTTTCTATGAAATGTATAACTATAATATGATCACCATATCCGTGTGCGAAGCACGGGTTCGCACTAGTTCAAGAAAGGACTAGTCTCTAACGTACAAAGCATTACAATACATTTAGTCGTGCCTTTACTTAAAGAGATTATGAGGGATAAATTTGCAAATGCTATTGATTTCCCTCTACATTGTGAGGACCACTAGACATTAGTAACACTAACATGTCCTATAATGCAATGGTCTCACATAGATTCTTTATGGTCGAGAAGATTAAATGAAAGAACAAACCCAAGTCTAAAAGACGCACAAAAACCGGTAAATATTTTTTTGGAAAAATTAACTAATATAATTGAAACAAAGTGAACATTAACTAACTTTATATTATTTTGTCTTTAACCGAGATAAGAAGTTGACCAAATATTGCAAGACATGTGGAAAACCAATAATACACAAGATATGGAAGGGAAGCAAAATGAAATTCATCAGATTAAATGTGCACAGTAAGGAGAAGACACGTAAGCTATTTTATTTGTTAAAAATGATACCCACTGGCAACAAAATTGATACTAGAACTGAAATTGATAATGATACTAAAACGAAAGTTACTTAATATTAGAACATGTCATGTGTTTTCATTATGATCTTTTATATATAGTACTATATATTTCTGATAACACTGAGTTGAATTAAACGGGTACACAAGCTATTTTGATAATTTGGTAACGATGGCAAAAACAATTTTATTGTAGAAACAAAATTTTCTTTTGGTTCATTAAAAGTTTGCTTCAGATCAAAACTGATACGTACATGCAAAAAAAATGATACATACAAACTCAAAAACTGATACCTACAGCCACAAAGCCGATATTACAATAATATACAACTAAAGCAGAAACAAAACAATTATCATAGATATTAAAATTGATACCTACATGCACTAAAATTGATAGTACAACTAATGCTAACACTGATTGTAAAACTGTTAATTAAGTCATTTCAAACATATTATATATTTGCATCATTATCTCTTAAATATAATATTATATATTTGTTATATACCTGATGTTGCAATAGATGCAAAATGATACTAAAAAAATATTTTGCTTCAAATAGGATTGACTGTGGAATATACGTCATAATATTTCTCATATCACTGAACAAAAGTCGAATACCAACCAGGATAAAACCTGAAATTTTGTTGCAAATCAGAGCAAGAATTGTATTAGAGATATTGACAGACAACAACCACTATTGGAATTTATCTGATTTCATGTCAAGACTGTAAGAAAATGAAAATATACAGAAGTAAATTTGTTGTAAAAACTAGTTTGATGTTCGGTTAGAACTAATATACATATGTGATGTTGTGTTAGAACTAATTGAAGTTAGCTTTGTTTTACCTTAGATATAAACACTTGCTTGTTGAAATTTTGTCAATTTGTTGTAAAAACAACTATGATCTTATTTTTGATGCTGTAAACTTAGCTTTGTTTAATATTACCTATAAATATCATGTGATGTTATGTTATGACTATATTTTACTTGTAGTTATATTGAAATTGGTATTAATGGAATGTAAAAACTAATATCATATTTTGTTATACCTGAAACTAATATTAACAATTGAAAAACTGATACTATATTTTGTTATACATAAAAATGATACTGATAGTATGCAAAAACCGATACCATATTTTGTTATATCCGACTGATACTAGTAGCATCCAAAAACTGATACCACATTTTGTTATACCTGAAATTGATACTAATAGCAGGCAAAAATGATACTAAAGAAGTAATATTGAATAAGTTAAGCGACATCACCACATAATAACTCACTGCTTGTCATGCCACCTATATCTTATAGCTCACAACATCGTTGATCGTCTCATCTTCCTCACCAACCATCAATTAATGCAAAATAGCAACAAGTAAAAAAGAAAAATGATATTATACATTATGTAATCGAGTACGTATAGAAATCAATCTGTAACCGAGATAGATAGGTTAACCAAGCTAACCATCGAATGTAACAGCTAATCGAATGCATAGACTAATTGGGGTATACTATCTAATCGAGTATGTATGAAAGCAAATCTGTAACCGAGATAGATTGGTTAATCAAGCTTACCATTGAATGCAAAGGCTAACTAGATACACAACCTAATCAGGTACATATGGATGCAAAAGCTAACCGGATGCACAACCTAATCGGGTAAATATAGATGTAAAAGAAAACTGGGTGCACTATCTAATCGGGTACATACGGACGCAAAAGCTAACTGGATGCACTACCTAATCGGATGCGTCTGAAAACCAATTTGTAATTGAGATAAATTGATTAACTGAGCTAATCATCGAATGCAAAATCTAACCGTATGCACAACCTAATTGGGTACAGAAGAATGCAAAAGCTAACCGAATGTGCAACCAAATCGAGTAAATATGGGTGCAAAAGCAAACTGGATGTACTACCTAATCGAATACGTATGGAAGCAAATCTGTAACCGAGATAGATTGGTTAACTGAGCTTACCATCGAATGCAAAAGCTAATTGGATGCACAATCTAATCAGGTACATACGGATGCAAAAGCTAACTGGACGCAAAACCTAATCAGGTACATACGGATGCAAAAGCTAACCGAACAGCCAACCTAATGGGGTACATACTGATGCAAATGATGATCGGATGCACAACCAAATTAGGTACATACGGATACATACAGATGCAAAAGCTAACTGGATGCACAACCTAATCAGGTACATGCAAATGCAAAAGATAACATGATGCATTACCTAATCGGGTGCATATGGAAACAAATGCTCACTGGATGCACTACCTAATCGAGTACGTATGGAAGAAAATTTATAACTGAGATAGACTGGCTAACCGAGCTAACCATTGAATGCAAAAGCTAACCAGATGCATAACCTAATCAGGCACATATAAATGTAAAATTTAACTAAATGCAAAACCTAATCGGGTACATGTGGATGCAAAAACTAACCGGATGTACTACCTAATTGGATACGTATGGAAGAAAATCTATAATCGAGATAGATTAGTTAACCGAGCTTACCATGGAATGTAAAAGCTAACTGAGTGCATAACCTAATTGAGTATATATGGATGCAAAAGCTAACCAGATGTACAATCTAATTGAGTATGTACAGATGTAAAAGCTAACCAGATGCATTACCTAATAGGGTACATTTGGATGCAGAAGTTAACCAGATGCACTACTGATAGAGTTAGGAGTATGCCCCCGGTAATTATGTATCTAACTCGATAACCAATCTTATTCAAAATAAAATGTTTTTTCTTTCTATATATATTTCATATAATGTGTTATATTAATTAATTAATTTAATTAAAAGTATACTTAATAGAAAATCCATAATAGCACATTTTGTGATAGTAGTTACAAAGTATTATAACCATGAGTAATTTATCACAATGAAAATAAATTTTCCATTTTAAACATTCCTCGTCAAGATGCATCGAGATTGGATATCGATGTATCTATTGAGACTACAATATGTAAAGATCTCCTAATGTAGGGCAGTGTAATACTCATGACTACTGGGGGCACCTAGGATTATGTATGATAGTTATTGGATAACTATGGAATGACTCGCTCGATAGTTTTTCTATAGGTTAATATAACTAAAGTTAAACAGAAATATCGATGTGACTGATTTACACAGTTCTCTCGACTTGAATACTGTAAACCTTCAATATGAAAGCTCTGCTTTTGTTATACATAAAATATTCTCAAGAGTGAAAGTATGAAAGAAGGAGAAATAGCATTGGTGAGAGTCAAAAGGCATTAAAGTGGTCCCCGATAACATTAAATAAATCTTTTGACAAGAAGAAGATAGCGTCAGCAAAGCCTTTCGAAGAGGCCAAAAGGATGCTCCAGCAGTATTTTGGACAAGCAAAGAGCTTTTGAAGAGGTCGAAAGGTACCATTCGAAGACAATGGATAACAGGTTTTCAACTTTTTAAGAGGTTGGAAGGTACCTTTTGAAGGCAATGAATAGTATGCTATCAACATAAACGCTGAGCTATTCGAAACGATTGGTTTCGTCTTCATCTACCTTTATCAGAAGAACGTATGGCCAAAACAACCCTGTCGTAAGCATATATTAGCTTTTTGAATTGGCTAAACCGTCCTTACTTATGAAGAAAGAATTATATGAGTTCAACATAACGTTCTCCAGCATACTAAAACATAAGGTTCCGCACCAGTCAGATAGAGTGCTTTCGAATGATGTCATCTGCAGCTAATTTCTTAACGGTGCTTCGACTCATTCAAAACTCACAAAGCATCTATTTCGACAGCAACGAAAGCCCACACCCTTTTCAATTTACACGACATATTTCAGCTAGGAGAAGAGTGCATCTATAAACCTTTCGACGAAGTCAAAAGTAATCAAGCAATACCTTTCGATGAAGTCAAAAGCGATCAAGCAGTATACTTTTTGACGAAGTCGAAAGGAATGAAGCAAGATAGAAGGAAGCCCGATCTTCAGCGGCAGCGGAAGGTCAGTCACATAGCCCTTTCAACCAAGTCGAAAGCTATGATTCAAGTAAGGCGCACAAAAGAGGGGAAGCAAACCTTTGACCGTGTCCAAAGCAAGGGGTCGAAACATGTTGATCTGCACCTACAAATAAGAACCTAGGGGTCTATTCAATGGGATCCAATTTCTTTCACTTCTCACTTGTATTTTAAAAAAGTTGGTTAACCCTAATTTCAAAATAAAATTGGAGATTTAGTCAGTCTGTATATTTTTAGTTTAATAAAGAGAAGATAATGATCAATTTGATTAGATAGCGGTTTTGAGTTTCCTATTGCATTCAATTATGATCATCTAATGTCGACCTAATCGAAAGATTACCCCTCGAGTGAGATGAAATCCTTAACATTCATATATCCATTGAGTTTTAACTCAAGACCACAAGATAATAGGAGCTCATTAATTCTTTCGATGAAATCGAAACCCCATCAATTCAACCTATTTCCGTTAACAGCTAAGTCCAAACCTTTTTCCACCTTAGACACTTTAAAAGGGGGTTCCAACAAAGTCATAAACCAAACCATTTGAAAGGAATATATGAAGAGTAGCTAGCCATTCGACTATGTCGAAAGGTATTGAAGAGGTGTTTTCAACTATCTTTACCTACTTGAAGAGTGTAAGCTACTCTCATCTGTTCGGAAGGAGATTTCGAAGAAATCACTTAAACTTCAAACTACACTTTGAGATGTTGACAAGTTTTCTTGTTAATAGCTTTGATTATAGTCGAATCATGGTACGGATTCCATCCAGTGACTATATTTGGGTAGAGTGGAAGTATTGAAGTGAAGCACTATTCAAGAGAGGATTCGTCTCCTCAATTATATGAGGTTAGCATCACGGTCAACTCAAGTTAACTCAAAGTCATAGTCTTTAGTTAGAGTGGTTTAGTTATTATTATTAAACCAAAGACTTTCTGTTTGGACTATAGAGTTGTGTATGGATGATGTTGGAATTTTGACCATTACCAAATTCGATAAGTCGAAACTGATATAGTTTGGACGAAGAGAATTGGTGTAAATAAAAGTCACAACAGGGTAACACTTAATAAAGTGAAATTGGATTTTAACAAAACTAATTAAGTGATAATTAGGATAAAATGTCACACTACTTGCTAAGAAATGTGTGAACGTAAATATTCGAATAGTTCGATACAAATCGCTGATCAAATTTACACCTAATTAGTCATATAACCGAAATGATGAATTCTCCTCTGACCAGATGATTTAATTAGTTTATAATTATTATAAATTAATTAAATTATTATTTATGAAACATTAACTATAAAACTTTGATTATGATATGAGGAATAATGTTATTAAATATATTTATAATAGTTATAAATATATCAACTGATGTATAATATCGATATACGATTAAATTGGATTTAATAAAATAATATTTTCTATGGGCTTAAATGCGATTTATTTCCCATCATGTTGGGTGAGATTTTCGGCTGTAATATGGACATATGGGGTGACTCAAAATGGGGTAGTGATGCTAGATGTTGGATGGCTTAGATTGAGGGAGAATTAGTATGAGATGAGATCCACTATTTTATCTTTTCTATCCACTATTTAAGCATCCCTAACCCTAACTGCAAATGATCTTTTGCTGCCTCTTCCATTGCTGGCCAAAAATATACCATAAGTGCTCCATCATATCAAGCTCAAATCAACTCAAAGCCGATCACTATCAGATAATCAAAGATCAACGGTTCAAGGACTAGCAATCTGCCTAATTGAAAAGGTTTCAACGGGGAGAGTTCATCCTTTCAAGGTGTGCTTCAAGGCTTTAGTACTTAGCTATGATTTTTATTAAATTATAGTTTATAATTTTTTGAATAACATTTTATCATGTATATAATATTATATTGTTAGTTTAATGGATCCTGATATAAGTTAAAGTTGTCATAAGTTAGTTTAGTTATATGTATGTATATACCAATAAATTAAAAAAAACCTAGTTTTATATACAAATCGGATCAGTAAAGCTGCCTAATATAGGTATATATGTGTACATATATATATAAATATTTTATTAAATTATACATATGTATTATTTAATTATACATATATTGTTTATATTTAATTGCAATATCATACTATGGTTATAATTGATTATATAATTATATATATGTATAACTTTATAGCAATAGTAATTTTCGCCTGTAAGAAAATAATACTTATAATAATTTATTATTATTTTAATCAATATACGACATAAATAAATCATATAAAATCAAATATGTTATGAAAATTATTTTTAAAATTTTATAGAATTATTTTAACATTAAATAAGCTCTTCCATGAAAAAAAAAATTAAAAAAAATCATTTTTGTTATTTTTGAAAATTATTATTCAAATTGATCAAAAAATTAATAAATTAATTAAAAATAAATTTCATCGAAAGAAAATATGGAAAAAATTTCATACTTTAAAATATCATATATTTACTAAAAATTTAAAATTTGAAAAAATTATTCAAAAATAATTATTTATTAATATTTTATGTAATTTCAAATGAATATTCAATTAAAATATATTTTAAAATAATAAAATTAAAAAAGCTTTGCTATACACACAATCTTGAATTCATACAAAAGTAATTATGTATATTTACATACTATTATAAATAAAATATTATTTTATCACTATGTATATATATTGGTACATACATTATTCACGTTTAAAAAAAATAATATATATATATAATTTTAATATTTAAATAAATTATTTATTTTTAAATAGATATAATATAATAATATGCATATATATATTATTAATATTTTATTTATTAATTTTGTATATACATAGATATATTTATTTAAATAATTTTACATTCACATAATATTATTTAAACAGACCTAACATATGCATTTATATATATATGCATATTATTATATATGCACACACATACATATATGTATATGATACATACATATATACATATATATATATATATAAATTAAATAAAACTATATAATTTATAACTAATTTAAATAAATAAGATATTTTATTTAGACACAATTTAAAAATGTTCAAAATGAATTAGACTTCATAGGACCAATATAGCCCCAATAAGGGAAATGTTTTGAAATTCACACATAACTTCTGCTGCGGGTTGACCTAGTTCCAATAATGGTATTAGATCCCAATAGCCTATGTGGTATAAATTAGTTATGTTAGGGTTAACTAATTAGTACCTACCTATATAGTAAGGTGTCTAGAAGAGTAATGTTTAAGGTTGCGTTTGGGTAATCAAGTACTCTGTCCTGCTTGGCTACTAGCCTGGACCGAAATGATGAGGTAAGACAAACAGATTATCCTTAATAGAAAAAGTCCAATTTGAATTAAGCCTTGGGATAATTCCAAAATAGTTTTGAAATTAAAATAAAAGTTTTAAATTTCAAATAAGAAAAAATATTTTAAGTGTTATAATATAGATTTTCAAATTGTTTTGAAAATTAAAATAAAATTTTAAATTTAAAAGTTCAATTTAAAGTAAAACATATATTATAAACGTTAAAATATAATTTTTAAAACAATGTTTGAAATTCTATATAAGTTAATTCAAAATTCAAAATTTATTAATATGATTAATAAAATATATTAATTAAATAATTTAATTAATTAATTAATATACATGTATTATATATCGTGATATAAGTTATGTTGTTTTAAAATGTTAAAATAACATAAGTATACGTGTATGTATATAAAATGAATTTTGAAATTAATATAATTTAATTAAAAGTGTGTTAGCACCAAAATTGGTCACTAACACCCTTGAATAGAATTGTGTAGAGAGATTAATGAAGAAAGTAAATTAAAGCAGAGATGTATCACAGTTGAGTGCAAAAAGAACGAAAAAAATAAGAACACCAGATTTATAGCGGTTCAGCGTAATTGTCTACGTCCACTTTGAATATAATCTTCATTACTTTTCCAATCACTTGAGTACAGATATAATCCGTAAACAAACAACTTGAATACAAGTTTTAACAGAAAAGAAGTGAGTACAGAAAATGGCAGAGTATCCCTGGAATTCTCAAAAAAAGGTCCCTTTAACTGGACCCCTGCCCCTCTATTTATAGACGAAGATAGGTTGGTTCCCCTGCGTAGGCCCATGGCTAAGACAGCTCGACCCACAAGTGATGGTTCAGGTCGACCGATCCAGGTACACTGACCCTCCACTACCGAACGGCGATTGCCGAACCACTTTGGCCGAGCTTGGGTTTCCTCGTAGATGACTCGAAGTTTGTTCTCAAGTAACTCGAAGCAAGTGGTGGTTTGACTCGAAGCAAAGAAATGTCGGTCGCATCACTCTGTCATAGACCAAACAACTTGCCAACTTCCTTAGGGTGCACCGACCTTGGCATGCCGAACTGTGGTGATCGATCCCAAGATACCGATCTACTTACGCCGACCCACCTAAATCGATCCGCCATAGCCGATCTCCTTAGGTCGATCCACCTAGGCCAACCCAACATTGTTGAACCACTCCGACCTAACTACTTTGGCCGACCCACTTCTACTTCATCTACCTTGACCGACCCATCAAGACCGATCCAACATGGCCGATCGAGTCCTGCTCAACTATCATAACCGAGCCACTGATGCCAAACCATTCGCGCCGAACCATAAATATACTAAACCAATCGGGTTACACCAAAACCTTATACTTCCATATCTATATTGGCTTGAGTGCCGTCTAGGCTCCACCATAACCTCTGCAACTGTCGCTTTATAGCCGGGCCAAGTAGCCGGGTAATATTTGCCCCCCAAAGTATGTCTTGTTGCATACATGACGTGCTTTGAATTGAAGCAAGTTAGAGTCTCCAGAAAGAAATCCATCATGTTTCCTAAATAGTCCTTATCCTTTAATTTTATCCTCCCAAAGTGTCGTATCATTCTTTGGTCGTCATCAGTGGCCATCTGTGTCCGGTTCTACAGGGCAAGTAAGCTTCGGCTATCTGATCCAGTCTTTTCTTAATAACCCTAAGTGAAAATTCAATTTATGTTGATTTTAAGAAGTCAAATTTTTTCGAATATGCACGTGCAAGTTCGGGTACACGTTCTTGCCATTGGCTCTCAGATGCGTTTTATATGCTAATAAGTCGTCACCAATTCCATCTAGTTTAATTGCAATTCGATTGCAGTTCCTTGTTTATATTTTTTTTTGTGAAATAAGGGTTGTAATCAGTCACTCAATGAGAGGGGACTTTAAGTTCTACATGGATGACAACCTCAGAGCCGCAAGCAAGGGTGAATTGAGTACGGCTAGTCACAGACTCATGGGTAGTTCTATAAGCCCATAATGTTGTTGGGAGTTCATCCATCCATTTACCTCTAGCCTTTTCCAAACCTCTCTTCAGAATAGACTTTACGATTTTGTTCACAACTTCAATTTGTCCATTTACTTAAGGGGGAGCAAATATCGTAAATCTCTTTTCAATATGTTGCTGACTGCAGAAGTTATTTAAATTTAGCACTGTCGAATTGGGATTCATTACCTGTTATAATGGATCATGGAAGGTCATAAGGACACATAACGTTACAGACAGTGAAGTTGATTATTTCCTTTATCTTGCTCATGGTTAAAAGTTCTTCGTCTGCCCATTTGGTGAAGTATTCAACTGCTATGATGGCGTATTTCGCACCACCTTTAGATCGGCAAGAAGACGATGATGTCAATGCCACCAATTGGAAAACGGCTATGGACTAGCCTTTTGAGTAATTTCCAACGGCGGGGCTCCTGGATTTTTTGCAAACATCTTGCACTCGTCGCATTGTCTAGCATGATCAACCATATCTTGATTGATAGTTGGCCAGTAATACCCGTAGTAGAGTATTTTCTTTGTCAGGGTTTTCCCCCTGATGTAATCGCCGTTCTTCTTCATAGACTTCACTCAAGACTCATTTGATATCATCATGGGTGATACACCGAAGCATGGGAATGGATAAATTCCTTTCTACACATGACTTCTTCTTGGATGATTTGGCGTAAAGCTTTTGGGAGGATCTGTCGTTTTCCATTCCTCCATTCAGTAAGAATTCCTCATTGTAGATAGTCTTTGATAGGAGTCAACCACGACCCCTTTTCTGACTCTGTCTTCAAGGTCTAGCCAATCTCCATCCGTCAATGCTTGGAATATTAAATATTTCAACCGAAACAAAGTATGTCCGTTGTGTGTCCCTGAAACTGGCCAGCTTGGCCAGTGACTTGACTCTTTTCATTTCGTTCGATGAGGATGTGTGTAATGATGTAATACATGAAGCCGGCTAGTAGCTCTTGGACCCGGCCGAGATAAGGAGCAAGAAAATGCACCCTGGCAAGATTAACTTCCCTAACTTTGTATACTACCAATCAGGAATCACAAAAGATATGTAAAGTTTCCACTCCAAGTTCTCTAGCAAGTTTGAGGCTGGCGGTCGAGGCCTCATACTAAGCATCGTTGTTTGTTACAAGGAAATCAAGTTTTAGGGCGTAGCAGATCGATCATTCCTCAGGATTCATTAACACGACTCCTACGCCATAACACTGATCATTGGATGCTCCATTCACATACATTTTCCATCTATTGGTTGGTTCTCCACTACTCTTCGAGTAGTCGTCTGATGTAGTGAATTCAGATATGAGGTCTGCTAATTTCCGTTCTGGGATAGCTCTTCGAGGGAAATAAGTGATATCGAATTGGCTTAGTTCGATATTCTATTTAAATAGTCTTTCAGACGTCTTAGGTTGTTGTATGGCCTGTCTTAATGGGCTAGCTTTTGTAGCTTCGGGTCGATATTCAATGCTTGGCTCGCGATAGTCGGTGAAATCACACACGCATGTCAGCTTGGGTTCAAGGGAACATATCATCATTTATTTATAGAAATCCGACTAATTCTTTTATCATCATTGCACTGAGCTGTGATCCGATCTTTAGTATGCGTGAACGGTCGCCATGGCTGACTATAATGTCGACTGTTAGCTTAACGTGTGCAATCTCGAATTCCCAGAGTTCAGATGTAACTATTTTGCGTAACATTCAATGTGAAATATGGTTGGGACGGTCAATGTTGATGGTTACTCTGGTCAAATCCTAGAGTCTTGTCATGAGTTATTAAGTATGATGGTGAAGGGCTCTGAATGTTCTGATC
This sequence comes from Allium fistulosum, assembly GCA_030737815.1. NCBI lineage: Eukaryota > Viridiplantae > Streptophyta > Magnoliopsida > Asparagales > Amaryllidaceae > Allium > Allium fistulosum. The sequence continues at coordinate 1,140,189,080 of CM060904.1, forward strand.
GATTATCTACAAATGGCCAAAGATCAGGCTTAGAAGCACGTTGAAGAAAATGTCGAGTAGGGGTCAGCCTCAAGTTGCGTGAAGCTGCATAGCTGGATCTTGCTTTGAGTTCGAATTTGCTTGTATATTCGAGTAACGCGCTTTCCATTCAACGCATTCGATCCTTTACCCGTCCTTCGGGTTGGAGTGATAGTTAGTTGCCTACGAGATTAGGCATCGATTTAATGATTCTACCTCTAGGCATTCTTTCGTTTGTAGCCTTGAGTAGTTGTAAACACTATATATAAGTTTCAATATTGCGCTATCTCAGCCAGTCTTTGGATGATCACGCTTCTGCTCCCAGTCTCGGGTTAATAAATGTACCGCGTGGATGGTTGAGTCTCGTCCTAGCTATGTTTATACTCCCACCTAAACTCCATAGACATAGAGTTGATCGGTGAATAGTCGGTTTACATTCATCCCGCTTCTCGCTCGTGCCCCCAATTCCGGGGCATATACCGATAAGTAGGAAGGCCAGCCATGCCCTCTTTAGCTTTACTCTCTTTCCCGTTGAACCGTGGGATCAGGTCAGTTGATTGGAGGCCGAGTCTTGCCTATCCTGGATTGTATTGTGGCTTTTCATTTCTAGGGGAATACTTCAATGTCTCGTTAGTGTCTGGGCGTAAGTTGGGTACTGGAAGGTCAGACACGTCCACTTTGGTTCATGTTTTGTAATCAGATATCAAGGTAAAGTTGGCTCAAGTGCAGTCGGGTCATGCTCATCCAGTTTCATATTCCTCCTGACGGATCGAAGGTGGGTGCTGGAGAATTAATGACCAAGTCTTCATGGTTTACTCTCCTTTCCACACTCTGGTGGTCATAATTTTTCAAGGGACATTCGAGTCACATTCGTATGTGCTTGGTGCGGATCGATATTGACCCTCGATCTGAGGTATGATATAGTCGGTCGCCCGTAGCTTTGGATGCCATTTCGATTGGTTCTTTATTGAGACCTCCTTGCGGTCATTGCCTTAAGTTGTAAAGAATGCTAAGCTAGAGCTATAATGATCTATCGTATTCAGCTTTTAGTGATTTGTACTCCTGCTCCCAGCATTGATTTGGCCGGCCACAAGTCGAATGGTCAAACTCCATCCTTAGCGAGTTAATACTCCTCCTGTCGATTTCAGGCCGAAGTTAGCGGAATAGAGAACGGTCGGAATCCACTCATTTATTTATCGATGTTTATACGCCACTCTGCATTCTGGTGACTTAGAGTTATCCTTCCCCCGGTCGACTCGCGCCCAATTTGTGTTCATGCTTCATCCCACGCTTCGGGGACTTAAAGACTTTTCGAACGGTTTATGCTCTAGTCCACAGTTTGGGACGTAGAGATTTTCGTTAAGTCATTTATACTCTAGTCCGCGCTTTGGGGACTCAGAGTACTCTAGTCTGCTTCAGGGACTTAGAGATTTTTCTCAAGTCGTTTATACTCTAGTCCACGATCTGGGGACTCAGAGTGCTCTAGTCCGCTTCTGGGACTTAGAGATTTTCGTCAATTCATTTATACTCTAGTCCACGCTATGGGGACAAGAATACTCTAGTCCGCTTCCGGGACTTAGAGATTTTTCCCAAGTCATTTATACTCTAGTCCGCGCTTTGGGGACTCAGAGTGCTCTAGTCCGCTTCAGGGATTTAGAGATTTTCCTCAAGTCATTTGTACTATAGTCCACGCTTCGGGGACTTAGAGTACTCCAGTCTTCTTCAGGGACTTAGAGATTTTTCTCAAGTCGTTTATACTCAAGTCTGCACTCTGGGGACTCAGAGTACTCTAGTCCGCTTCAGGGACTTAGAGATTTTCATCAAGTCATTTATACTCTAGTCCGCGCTCTGGGGACTCAGAGTACTCTAGTCTGCTTTAGGGACTTAAAGATTTTTCTTAAGTTGTTTATACTCTAGTCCACGCTCTGGGGAGTCAGAGTACTCTAGTCCGCTTCAGGGACTTAGAAATTTTGTCAAGTCATTTATACTCTAGTCCATGCTCGGGGACTCAGAGTACCCTAGTCTGCTTCAGGGACTTAGAGATTTTTCTTAAGTCGTTTATACTCTAGTCCGCGCTCTAGGAACTCAGAGTACTCGAGTCCGCTTCAAGGACTTAGAGATTTTCGTCAATTCATTTATACTCCAGTCCGCACTCTGGGGACTCATAGTACTCTAGTCTGCTTCAGGGACTTAGAGATTTTTGTCAATTCATTTATACTCTAGTCCGAGCTCTAGGGACTCAGAGTACTCTAGTCCGCTTCAGGGACTTAGAGATTTTTCTTAAGTTTTTTATACTCTAGTTCGCGCTTTGGGGACTCAAAGTACTCTAGTCCGCTTCAGGGACTTAGAGATTTTCGTCAATTCATTTATACTCCAATCCGCACTCTGGGCACTCAAAATATTCTAGTCCGCTTCAGGACTTAGAGATTTTTCTCAAGTCATTTATACTCTAGTCCACGCTCTAGGGACTCAGAGTACTCTAGTCCGCTTCAGGGACTTAGAGATTTTCATCTAAGTCATTTATACTCTAGTCCGCGCTCTGGGGACTCAGAATACTCTAGTCCGCTTTAGGGACTTAGAGATTTTTCTCAAGTCATTTATACTCTAGTCCGGTCTATGAGGACTCAGAGTACTCTAGTCCGCTTCAGGGACTTAGAGATTTTCATCAAGTCATTTATACTCTAGTTGTGCTCTAGGGACTCAGGATACTTTAGTCCGCTTCAGGGACTTAGAGATTTTTCTCAAGTCTTTTATACTCTAGTCCGCGCTCTGGGGATTCAGAGTACTTTAGTCTGCTTCAGGGACTTAGAGATTTTCGTCAAGTGATGTATACTCTAGTCCATGCTCTGGGGACTTAGAGTACTCTAGTCCACTTCAGGGACTTAGAGATTTTTCTTAAGTCGTTTATACTCTAGTCCACGCTTTGGGGACTCAGAGTACTCTATTCCGCTTCAGGGACTTAGAGATTTTTCTCAAATCATTTATACTCTAGTCCGCACTCTAGGGACTCAGAGTACTCTAGTCCGCTTCAAGGACTTAGATATTTTTGTTGAGAGAAGTTGTATTTCCACCCATTTGATTTGTATTTCATTTACCATATCGAGGCTAATGTTGTCGAATGAACGGTCGAACCACGTTTGCTCATGGAATGGGACTTTGCCCCCAGCATCAAGGACGAAACTTGAAAAATGGACGGTCGATTCTCGTTCGCTTGGTGATTGTAGCTCTTCCAATCAAATCAAGGAAGGAGGTATATGATAGATGGTTGTATCACATCCATGCCGGGGTTGGATAATCAAGTCTCGCACAATTTGCTTCGTATCTCTTTCTAGAAAATGAGGATAATGGATTATTGAGTAGATAAAGTAAGTTGCATATGTTTCAAGGTGCAGTCGTGTCCATGTATTGAGAGCGATGGTCAACGAGTAGGCAGTCCATCACAGCTATTTCAAGTCGTGCTTTCGAACTACCTTTTGTGTTCAAGGTAGGATTTGATGTGTAGATGATGAAATCACGTCCACTCTAGATAGATAGATCCCGACGTCATGGAGCTTCAGGAGAGGCATTTGTATTTTGTCGAACTTTGTTTTATGACTCGATTTGAGTGGATGATCGAGCCATATTCATTCCAAGCCTTGCTTAGGTCTCCAAGTCAAATATGGAGGTTGATGAATGGACGGTCGGTCATGTTTGCTTTGTATTGGGCTCTGCTCGTGACGAGCTTTTCAATCTCTAGTCCTTGGCCCCAAATCAAAGGCACATGGTTGATGATGAGCGATCGAATCATGCTCGTCTTGATGAAACTCCATAGGTCCGATCAAGGTCTGCGTGGATTGGTTGGCGGCCAACTCTGAGTACTTGGTCACCTCCATCATTTTGGAAGAAGTTTAGTTCAAGTCGGTCGTAATTCAAAGCACAATTGAAATTGAAATAGAAATAATCCAAAGATGATTGGTATAAATCTCATTGATAAGTGGAGCAGCATCGTGTGCTCGCTATTCAACTCTGCCCCTAGCCCCTTCTAGCGAGATGTCGACTGCCAATGGTCCAATTGATAATTAGTGTTCTTTATTGATGGGCATCCGAAGTTCCTGGCTCGCCATTCTACAAGCCTTGCACGTACTATTGAAGCTTTCCTTTTCGAATCAGCTTTCCGATCACACCTCGGAGGTGTTTGTAATCGCCGGTGTTAGGATTAGTGTGCATCTTGGAATATACAACATTCCCCTGATTTTCTCTGGACTTCGGTGGACTCTCTCGAGGTTGGTTTTCAGTACCACTCTAAGTCACGAGTCTCCAAGTAAAGGCTATCGGTTGATTCTTTTAAAGAGCACATGAGTCAAATTTTGAGATCTTGTTTTGTCTACTGGAGTCAGAGTCCTTAGCCAACGGGCCTGCATTGTTATTTTCCCTAGTCTGCTTCACTCCTCCTCACTTTGGTTCTAATTCATTTTGTAACAGAAACGATCTATGGTCGTAGGAAGCTCTCCAGCTAACTAGCTGCCAAAATATATCTGGAGGTCGACTCCCCTCAAACGTGATCAGTATGATATCCTTGTTAGCATTTGGAACAAATTGCTTGGAGTCAAACATTGGTTTGCTTGGATTCACTAATTCGAAGTGTTGGGTCAGTGAAGAATGGTGCTTGGAGTCATCTTGGCGTTTGCCTAGAGTCATATCATTTATGTTCTCTAACCTTTGGGAGTATCGTTTGAGTAGTGGTTACTTGTATGTTCCCTTGTTGCCATTCAGAAGCTGCTGCTTGATCCTTTGTGCCCTGGTCGGTCATAGGATGTAAGGGAAGTGGATAGAATGTTCCTTCATTAAGTTGAGTTTTGAATTCACGATATCATTATGTATATATATTGGTACATACATTATTCACGTTTAAAAAATATATATATATTATTTTAATATTTAAATAAATTATTTATTTTTAAATAGATATAATATTGCATATATATTATTATTATTATTTTATTTATTAATTTTCTATATACATAGATATATTTATTTAAATAATTTTACATTTACATAAAATTATTTAAACAAACCTAACATATGCACTTATATATATATGCATATTATTATATATGCACACACATACATATATGTGTATGATACATACATACATACATATATATATTAAATAAAACTATATAATTTATAACAAATTTAAATAAATAAGATATTTTATTTAGATACAATTTAAAAATGTTCTAAATGAATTAGACTTCATAGGCCCGATATAGCTCCAATAAGGGAAATGTTTTGAAATTCACACATAACTTCCACTGCGGGCTGACCTAGTTCCAGCAATGGTATTAGATCCCAATAGCCTATGCGGTTTAAATTATTTATGTTAGGGTTAACTAATTAATACCTACCTATATAGTAAGGTGTCTAGAAGAGTAATGTTTAAGGTTGTGTTTGGACAATCAAGTACTCTGTCCTGCTTGGTTACTATCCTGGACCGAAATGATGAGGTAAGCCAAACAAATTATCCTTAAAAGAAAAAGTTCAATATGAATTGAGCCTTGGGATAATTTCAAAATAGTTTTGAAATTAAAATAAAAGTTTTAAATTTCAAATTAGAATTTTTTTTAAGTGTTATAATATATTTTCAAATTCAAAATATATTATTTCATAAGTCGATATCACTTAATATAATATGTTGAAGATTATGAATCATCAATATAATGTTGTCCTCTAGCATATACATTTTAATAAATTACTTGCATACTCCTTAGTTGTTAAGCAAACATAAGCTAGGGATGTTATGTGTAGTATTATTAATATACTGAATAGACAAGGTAAGATAACTATATGTATTTATAGAGCAAACTTATGGGTTAGGAGTTGTATGTGATACAACCGATAAGGAGTTATCCACATCCGTGGAGCTATGATTTGTTGAGCAAACTCAAGGTCAGAATTCCAAGACGAACGAGTCCTTACACCCAATTGTGAAGTCAAAAGACTTCTATGTTTCACTTAGGGTTTGGTGAAACATAAAATACTAGTGGGAGCCTTATTAGAAAAATGAAATGATAATATTTAACCTTTCCAATATTATTAGAACATATGCTATATAATGTCGTAATGATCTACATCGATAAATTTGTGCATTTAATGTGATTGATAAGACGTTTTAAATTAAGATATACAAATGAACTGAATTGAAGATTAACAAATAGAAATATAACATATATTTACTAATAAATGCTTCTTGCATGTTAATGTTTTCTATACCCATGCAGGTGCCTAATCTTATAACTACTTAATACATTCGTAATTTGGTTTCTGACGTGTTTATTTGGTCAAGACTGTGTATTGCATTCTTTGAGCTTCGAACTCTAAAAGCAATACAAGACTATGGATATTTGATTCATATACTATCGCATATAAGTGTTATATGGGGAACGGTCATTATTCATATTGTGCGGTATTTTGATCATTAGTTCATTTGAAATAAGCCAATAAACAGTACTGTGAGATCGAGTGTTCAATTTGATTGATTGCAAAAAGATCATAATGTGTTAAATGTAACACTAGACCAAAACCATCAGAAAAATCTAATAATTTTATTGCTGAAATGTCAGTTTGATCAGTTTACGCAGAGTACAACATAATTGGCATCGTTAAATGTTAAGGATAATCGAATGCGCTTTTGTAAAGTGTTTGTCCTAATATTGTAGTAAGGGTTTTCTTTTGAATGGTTTGACCATTTAGAAAGGAAAATGAATGTATAAGAGAGATGTGATTTAAGGTGTAGTTGGGATGAAGAGAGTGAATAATCACTTCTTCTTCATAAGGAAACGTCGAAAGCAAGAATTATAATAATAATAATTGATACTTAACATTGGAACAAGAAATACATCTCTATTCTGAAATGTATTTTCGTATAGAAAATTATTTTCTATGAGAAATTTTTTGAGTTCAAGATATTTGATCAAAAAATTATCCATTGTAACTAGTTGCAGTACATAAAATAAGTAACCTATATTAAGTGAATGATGGACCTCCGATTTAAGTACACCATTATAGTAATAGTGGAAATAGTGGAAGCATGCCATATAACACTTATTGAATGCATCAAATTACGAAAATTATTTTCGTAAAACATATTGAACATTATTTATGAGATAATGACTATTTTTCGATATCCATTGAAAAATAGACATAGTTATATTTCAATGGGAATATTAATAATATTCATTATGATTTAAAACTATAATATGGTATTTGTTTTCACAACAAAATTTGCATTAATTAAAGATATATACAATTATTTTAGTATTATAGACTAGGCTGTAGTTTGGAGAATTAATTTTTTATTATATGATTATGAATCATATGGTACTAGTTAATTATATCTCAAACAATTAAGGGCTATGCACCCGTTTAGTGGAAGCGTCATAAGAGTTGATGAACTCTTCGGATTGACAAATATAGATGTATGCAATCGTAAGTCTATTAATACCAAAATGGATCCATATACTTCGTCATATTCATCGATGAGTTATCACAAACATGGACACGTGTATTTGATATGTATGTATAAATCTATAATAAGCTTATAGAATATAAAATGGAATTAAATAATATAACATGCAATAGAAATGATTCAATTTGATCAAATGGACGAGTATATTGGAAAGAGTTTTGTATGTACCTAATATGAACTAAGATTCAACCTCAAAGGTCACTCGTCCCTATAATTTATAATGATGTATTGGTAATGAGTAATTGAACTTTGTTAGACAAAGTTCAATTAATTGTAAGTGAAATTGACCTAACTTCTTTCTATAAGGTTGTGTACTTAAGAGTAGTACAGAAGATTAGTATTATTTCATCTAAATAATAGTTTACAAAATCATACAAAAGGGTTTATAAGAAACCCAAACATATCCTAGGCCAAGGAGTTGGAAGTTTGTGCGAGGCGAAAGTCTGCAGACAATAATTGTTCGTAATGGATCTTATATGAATCTCCCCAAAAGGAGTTTGGGAAAGACTGTCATTGGATGACATATTTATGTTTTGGACATTAGTATTGTAAACTAAAACCGAATCTGCTTTATATATAAGGAAATTCATAAAATATTTATGAAAACCTATTCTATTACACCGAGTAACAATTGTTATTTCAAGAAATACCAACTTCACAGCGAACGAATTTTTTTAAAGAAATTATTGGTATAAAGTGGATTTGGATACGATCCAATAATAAAACTAATTACAAAGGATGTAATGAAATCAGTCGAACCTAAATGAACACAAATACATTAGAACGTCTAGTAAATATTCTTGTACATTAAAGAGAAACATTGATTTTCTTGTTAATGTCAAGTATAAATATTCCTCGGTTATTTAATTAAATAATTAAGAGTATTAAATCTATGATATGGTATGATGCAGAAATCTTAAATAGATTCCAAGTACATTATCAAAATATGATTTTGATAGTTGTATCCGAAAGGATATGATCCTTTTGGCTGCAAATGTGTCTTTAGGAGAAAGACAAATCAGTTGGAATGTAGTGAGCCATATTGATAAGAGTAATACTGTAAATTTCAAATTTTGAAATTAACGTAATAGATTCACCACTCTATGTGCTCAAGTAGGTTTGGATTGTACGCACAAAATTATCGCATAGCATGACTTTATGTTTTCGGTACGTATATGTTGAAATAGAAAATTCTATATAATGATTTAGAGTAAACCGTTTACACATAATAACCAAAGTGTCTCGAAATCAGTAGGAGCGATATCGAGTTTGTGAGTTTTTGGATATGATCCAAGAACAGATACAAATGTGTCGTTTGACGAGCATCAAAATTGTACAAATGGTCTGATAAGAATATCAAATAGTTTGATTGCCAATCAAAATACAGAGGAAGCATGTGTTCATAAGAAAGAACATTAAAAGGTACATTGATATTTCTAAACTATAAGTAAAACAACACACTGTTGATTTTAATGATGTACTTGTGTTAAAATCAACATTAGTTGTTTTAATAATCGATATTGGATTGGTAAATAATGTCATTTATAATAAGTATAAAAGATATCGGGAACGTCTCGAAATGATGTGTAACGACACCTTATTAAAATATTTAATATGGAACATGTAAGATGGATTCCTTATGCATTGCCAATAGGAATTATCATATAAATTATGTTGTCAATGATATCATGATTTGTTTATGTATTTGATACATGAAGAAAAAATTAAATCCAAATAGATATCACTATATGGTTGTTTGAGGTGTTCTTATATATTTTTGATTCACTAGAGAATTATTTACAGAAACAGTAAACTCCTCGAAGTTGTGTTCGGACTCAAACTTTCATAAATGATATTGAGTATAATATGTCAGTAATAAATTTAGGTTAAAAATCTTTAAATTGGAAATGTTCCAAATGAAAAAATGTGGTTGTTTTAATGAAAAGGTTAAGTATATCGCTTTGGATAGCACCACAATAAATGTATATAATATAAATGCACAAATTTATAACTGAGCCGAGGGTAATTCCAAATGTTGAGAATCCCATCAGATTGTCATATGATAACAATGACACTATATAGTTCATAACATAACTTAGAGCTGACTGGAAATCGAGGGACATACTCTGAATTATTCCACATGGTAAAGGCAGTTTATCAGCGTCGGAGAGAGTTGATTGATAGAGCAGATAATTGAAACAGAATAACATACTCCTTCTCTGAGTGACTGACCAAATTAGTTTTGAGAAAATTGATTAGAGAAGTTGAAATAAGTTTCCATAATTGACCCCAAGTGCAAGTGGGAGATTGTTAGAGTTAGTGGTATGCCCTAGGGGCAATTATGCAATTTGTTACATATATCCAACTCGATAACCAATCTTGTTTGAAATAAAAGGTGTTTTCTTTCTATTATATACTTGATATAATAAGTTATATTAATTAATTAATTTAATTAAAGTGTATTTAATAGAAAATCCATAAATGGTACATTTTGTGATAGTAGATGTAAAGTGTTGTAACCGTGAGTAACTTATCGCAATAAAAATAAATATACCATTTTAAATGTTCCCAGTCTAGATGCATCGAGACTAGATATCGACATATCCATTGAGACTAGAGTACATAACGCTCTCCAAATGTTGAACAGTGTATTACTCATTACTACTAGGGGCAACTAGGGTTTACGTACTGATAGTTATTAGATAACTATTGAATGACTCACTCGATATTTTCTTTTGGTTAATTTAACTAAGGTCAAATAGAAAATATCGATGTGACTGACTTGCACAGTTCTCTCAAGTTGAATACTGTGGATCTTCAATATGAAAGCTACACTATGATTATAGTCAAATCATGGCACGACGTCCATTGAGTGAATATAGTTGGGTCGAGTGGAAGTATTGGAAGTGAAGCACTATTCAAGAGAGGATTCGTCTCCTTGGTTATATAAAGTTAGTATCATGGTCAACTCAAAGTCAAAGTCTTTGGCCAGAGCATTTCGGTTAATAATAATTGTTATTATTGAACTAAGGACTTTATGTTTGGACTATACAGTTGAATATGGATGATATTGAAATTTTGACGATTATCAAATTCCATAAGTCCAAAGTGATATAGTGTAACGATCCTGAAATTCAGCGTTCGAAAATCAAAATCAAATACCTCACTTGTATTCGACTGTCAGATATTCAAACGTCGAACTTCAGTTCGGCGGAGCTTATAACAACAACAGATGAATATAAACAGCGGAAATAAACTAAATATCATACATTACATCATAGATACAACATCATCATAATATCCAGTACTACATCAGAATATCATAATACATATGCCTTCCATACCAGAACACTACATATAGATACAATAACAGAAGATAATAACTCCTCAACATAACAACAACAGAGTCTTCCAAAAGTTCCAACATACATCTACTTGGATAAAGTCTTCTGAACTCTAAGCACTTCAAAAGATATCCAAGACAAAAGCTTCCCAAAATCTGATAGCTCCTAAACCCAAATAGACTCCAAAATCCAGCTAACACCAAAGCATGGAAAACCTGCTACTAGTCTGCCCGTGTGGAAATAACGGGCACCCAGAGTTTAGAAAAGAAACAATAAACTCCGGGTCAGTCATGGGACTGGTATGAGTAAACAAAAGTAGTTGCTTTAAATAAAACAGATTTTTAAAAAGAATCCGATATGCTTTTGGAAAATGAAACTACCATAAGACCTCCTGCCACACACACAATGCAAATGCAGAATTGGAGAAGATTTCTTCTTATGATAGTCGAATATGCTTAATACGAGAAAATTCTTTGATATTATTACTAGTGCATAGTGTAGAAAGCATTTCGAAGATACAATATTAATCTTAGCCAACATACAACCATTATTGTATGCCTACTATAGCTACCATCTAAACAGTGGTGACCACCATAAGTAAATGGCAGGTTCTATAACTAAAACCGTACAAGGTTCGTATTGGAAATTGGATTTCCAACAAATGGTCAGGCTAAGGAACTTCCTCCCGCCACATGGGTATGCCTCTGGCTGGACGTCCCGAGAGACGACTCTCTGCCAACACAAGGCCGGGTTACCCTTGTAACTATGTAACTCACGAATATGCCATTCCCCGGTCCTTTGGGACCTTTATCCGAGGCGCCTCGATAAACACACAATCACACAATAAATGAGATCAGAGTATCCACACAGGTTAAATACCAGGGCCCCATACCTGATACCACCCTTTTCCAGAAGGAAATGACATACCCTAAAGGGCGCGACCCTCATAACCTTGCCGCATATTCCTGTTTTGACCATTTCCGGTGAGTGAGGTCTGACGAAGTCTCGTCCACAAAGCTACGCTTTTTCACAAAGCCACGCTTTGATCACAAATGATCAATAAATGATCAACACACAGCAACACTCAGCCTGTCACATTACCAAATTGGGAGTATATTGCTGATAACATTCAACTACATAACCTCTGAGCTCGTATGTCTCAGAAAAGGGTGTTAAGCTAAGAGAATAAATTATCCGCCACCAAACAGAAATGTATTTGAAATAAATCAGCTTTATATCTCAAAGTGTAATGTCAGACATGTAACCATACAAGTCTGTTCCGGGTTCGAACAGAACCGAAGGCACTTCCGAAGAAGTCCTTGCAATCCGGGTATTCACAATCCCGATCGGACTTCCCATCACTTAGGGAATCTCTATACCGGAGCAACTCAGTGCAAAGACAATCGATAGGTCGTCCTATCGTTTTCATAAATACCCGGTCTTCAACACCGGTCTTCAAATGCTGTCCATTACGACGTATCACTATTCATTGATCCATAAATTTTGAAAACATGTGGGTATGACAATCACAAAGATTCATATTCAGGGTTCTATGTGGGTTTCGGATAACAAACTGAAATCCGACTCCCTGTCGCATCGAAGTAAAAATGCCGTTCTACGGGCAAAAGGGTTTTCACATCAATCCAGAATTAGATCACAAATCATAATTCAGTACCAAAACAATCACAGTGTCAAAATAGAAATATCAATCCAGTACGGAATATTTGATGATAGTCAATCATCTCTAATTTGGGTGAATGTGATTTAAAAGTGAATTGACCACATAATTATCTTCATAAATTTTAATTTTAAAACTAATTATCCTTAACTATGAATTTATTAGATTTTAATTAACTTAACTAATTAATTTATTCTTTAACTAAGTATCTTAATTTATTTATTGTTAATTGTTAATTTATTAAATCTTAATTATCTTTATTAATAAATTATTTTCTAAATTAATCAACTATTAATTACAAAGTAATTACAAAATTATTAATTGTTTAATCATTATAAATAATTTTTGTTTTAATTTAAAATTTTAAATATTGATTTACTCTTCAAATATTTTATCAAATTAATTTCTTAAACAATTTTACTTTTAAAATTTAAGCCTTTAAAATACTTTATTTATTTCAGATGATTATTTGAAAAACAAATTTTTAAACTTATGTTTCAAAATTTTCAAAACTTAAATTTTTACTGTTTTTTAGGCCTGACCCGAGACTGTCTCGAGTCATTCCCGAGGAAAACCCTTCCCTGCTTCGAGAAATTTGCCAATTCGACCTGTGTGAATATTTTTAAAAAAATTTGTTTAAGTCCTAAAACCTACTCGATATCACACTAAAACGACTCGAGCTCACCTTCGAGTTTTCACCTCAATTCCCCGAGCAGTGCTTCGAGTCGCATCTGCTTCCTCCCCAAGACATTGCAACTGACACCACCACGACCACGTGCACGTGCACGGCCAGAATCTTCGCCGTTGGTCGAAGCTGCAGCCACCATCAATTCGACAATCATCCCCCAAAACCACACAAACACCCAAAACTCAAATTAATTTCGAAAACGAGGATTCGAGTTATCTCGACCCAACAACACATCACCAGGAAATCCACTCGCGCCACCTCCTCTGGCCATCAGAGGCCACAAAAACTTGACCGAAGCTTCATCGACGTGTGACGCCACGACTGGCACCGGAGTTACGAAGTCCGATCAACCATAGGGTGTGCAGCACCGTTGTTTCTAATGTTAACAGAAAAAGGTTCTTAAACCCTAGTTTGATCTCGTATTCAAAATTTATGCAATAGAAAATTATTGGATAATTTTCCTATAAAACATTGTTGATCAAACTTGCTTCACACCAAATCTTAGCATTTAAAACTTTTTTAATCATCGGAAATTGATCAAAACATGGATTTCGTTCAACTGAGAGCTGCACATAGCATAGGCAATTAAAAATTCCCATTTTTGTCTTAAAAATCATAATTTGCAGTGAAGATTCAAGTTATGAACTTGAATTAGGATTTTATGACATTCAAGTTTAACCAAAATATAATATGTTCACTGTAAAAACCATTTTTTTCCAACTGCGTATCATTTTCCTTCTGAAATTTATTTTAAAATCATAGTTCATCCTTAAATACGCAAGTTTTATTTTGAGATCGAAGTCTAATAATGATCACATGATTAAAGATGGGGTTTTGAATAAGTGATGTACTCTGAAAACAAAGACAGGGATGGTTTCAATCATGACAGGCATTCTACTTTCAAATGTTTACACACAGAGGAATCTATATATATACATACATGATAATGTTGCTTCAAATCTTAGATTAACAACAAATAAATTTTAGTTTTGAAACAAATATACACCCTGTATAAATTTTGCAGAGAACACAGAACATTACCTCAATATTTTCATACTGAAGCATATACAAAACAACTTATAGATGAAGTTTGAACTGTTTTATATAAACTCAAAACAGGAAGCATATACAAAACAAACTGTTTACTCACCTTGGATATATTGATGAGCAGAGATGTTTCTGTTTTTGAGACTGCAGTTTGATCTTCCTCTTTTTGTTCGGCAGATTATATTTAAGCTTGGAAATAAAGTGAGTTCTTCTTTTTATTTTCTGATCTTTGTTAGGTTTTAGCATTCGAAAAATTTGGAACAAAGAGTTTTGTATATAAAGAGATGTGTAGGTCAGTAAGTACTGAGCATCATTCTTTTGCATACTTGCTTTGTACAGGCTTTGTACAACCAAAGACTTTCTTCCTTCTTTCAAGGGGCTGAGAAGAAAGCATTTAATGTTCATGCTCCCTTGTATATTTACAGCCTATGCTGTTTGATTAATTTATTTTTTTAGTTTGTACACTTTTGTTTTATTGATGATGTTGCTTGCTCCTTTTATCTCAAGCCTTGTGATATAATAAAGTTCTACCATTATCATATTGTTTGAATTCATAGATATATCTTGTTCGTATTATATTTGTAAGTATATTTTATCTCACTTTGTATATATTTTTATTTTATTGCTTAATAAAAATTCTGGTTTTGTTATATTCATTCATTACTTATTTAAAACTTAAACTATCAATTATTTATTTATACCCATATATCTTTCTTTTATTTAATATTAATAATAGTTTATTTTAACTAAAAATTCAAATTCAATATATATATACATATATGTATGTATATAAGATGTTAAACCCAAGTGATTTAAATTCAAAAGAATTTAGAGTTTTAATCTTTTAAATCAGCACATATTCTATTTATTTAACTTTTCAAATTAAATTTCCAAAAATTCAAATAAATCACTAAATTTAAATTAACAAAATCCGGGGTGTTACATATAGTTTTGATGAAGAGAATTGATGTAAATAAAAGTCACAACCGGGTAACGCTTGAAAAGGTGAAATTGGATTTTATCAAAACCAAGTAAGCGATAAATTTAGCCAAAATGTCACATCCCCTGCTAAGTGATGTTTGAACGTTAATATTCAAATAGTTCGATACTAATCACTGGCCAAATTTACACCTAACGAGTCACACAACCGAAACGACGAATTTCCCTCTGACCAAATGATTTAATTAGTTTGTATTTATTATAAATTAATTAAGTTAATTAAAATTTATGAAATATTAATTATAAAACTTTGATTATGATTGAGGAATAAATATTATTAAATATATTTATGATAGTTCTAAATATATCAACCGATATCCGATATCGATAAGCGAATAAATTTGATTAAATTAAATAATATTTTCTTTGGCATTAAGTGGGATTTTGGCCCATCAAAGTGAGTGATATTTTTAGCTGCAATATGGACATATGGGGCGGCTCAAAATGGGGTAGAGATGCCAGATTTCGGATGGCTCAGATTGAGGAAGAATTAGTGTGAGATGAGATCCACTATTTCCTCTTTTCTATCCACTATTTAAGCATCCCTAACCCTAATTGCAAATAATCTTTTGCTACCTTTTCTTTCATCTATTGCTGGTCGAATTCCATAAGTGCTCCATCATATTAAGCTCAATCAATTCAAAATCGATCACTATCCGATAGTCAAAGGTCAACGGTTCAAGGACTGACAATCTGCCGAATCGGAAAAGGTTTCAACCTTTCAAGATGTGCTTCAAGGCTTTGGTACTTACGTATGATTTTTATCAAACTACAGTTTATAATTTTTTGAATAATATTTTATCATGTATATATTATTATTATATTGTTTGTTATATGACAATTCTGATATGTATTAATGTTGTCACAAGTTAGTTGGGTTATATATATGTATACGCCTATAAATTAAAAAAAATCAATTTTTATATACAAATCAGATAAGTACGGCCACTTAATATATATACATATATAACTTGTTTCTAGTATGATGTGGAAGAGAGAGAAAGAAGTGTTATTTAAATCAGAATGAGAAGTGGAAATCAGAAGGCTGTAGGGGTGCTGCAAAATACGGGTGTCATTGAATGCTTCTCTTTTTTTTGGCAAAGCTACCCGGATTTTAAGTGGGTCATCCACTGTTTATAAATGAAATAGCGAATGGGTGTTCACCACATGCACCGGAACCACTAAACAAGCAAATAAGCCTAGGAGATAGGCAAAATACCTATACTACTACAACAGACAATACTAGTTCCCTTTGAAGAGAAGGGACTATTACATTCTTAGAAGAGGCGGGGCCAATGGCATAAAAGTACCTAAAAAGGGAGAAACTAAGGTAGGAACATAATTTACCGAATCAGCACCATAAAAATACTTCTTATCCCAAGAGTCATCTACCAAAACGAAACTATTACTATCCTAAAGACATCCTAGCACAAATAGAGAAAGCTCTTCATCTTCCACCAGATAGAACAGTCGTCTGCCCTCGCCTTTAATTCCTATATACTTAAAAAATTGACCATTGGAACGCTTCTCTTATTTAATTATACATATATGGTTTATATTTAATTGCAATATCATACTATGATTGAAATTGATCGTATAATTATATATATATATATATATATAACTTTATAGCAATAACAAACGACATTAAGAAAATAATTTTTATAATTTATTATTATTATATAAATCAATGTACTGCATAAATAAATCATATAAAATCAAATATGTTATGAAAATTATTTTAACATTAGATAAGCTCTCTGCCAGAAAATAAAATTATAATTTTTTTTAAAGTTATTATTCAAATCGGCCTAAAATAAAAATTAAAGTTGATCGAACAGTATATGGAAAAAATTTCAAACTTCACAATATATATATATATATATATATATATATCTGTGTGTGTATGATTTACTAGAAAGTTAACACTTTAAAAATGTTTCAAAAATAATTTTTTATTAATATTTTATGTATTTCGAACGAATATTCAATTAAAATATATTTTAAAATAATAAAATTAATAATGAAATTTTGTGTTGTACACACAATCCATAATTTATAAAAAAAATAGTTTTTTTTAAATTTGTTAATTAATGTATGTATATATATTTACTTATATATTATAAATATATTTACGTGTATATATATATATATTATTTTAAAGAAAATATTATTTTATCATTATATATACGAGTGTATACGCACGCCCAGGTGGGCCTGCATCAGGTTGGCCTGCATCTAATCATAGTGTGTATGCATTATTTTACCAACGTGTGAACATTTAAAAAAGATGGACATATAAAATGCCATTGTGTTTAATATTTAACATTAAAAATACTTCCAGCCTGGTAGAATTAGGGAACAAAATAGTACTGATTTGGGGACGTTAACACATTAGGGCGCTAATTTTGAATAGACCTATATAAGTCCATCTCATGACAGAGATGTTTTGTTATGACACATGCTATTCTAATTCAATTTTTTTTACAATTCATGCTGAGATTTTATAATTAAAAATCTTACTCTAATCAAATTTAATATTACAAATTAAATTGTGATTAATTTAAGAAAATATTAATTTTTTAGATGGAACTCCTACAATTCTTATTGGAAAAAGCATCAACTCTTTCTTATATGGACATACCTACCAATTATCCTGTCACATGTGCGCAGGTTCAGGTATACTTAGAATATAAATGTTTAGTCGACGTGGATGTGTATATGTTAATCATGTTATGAATATGGAAGATGTTGAACGTGTTATTTTTTGCGACAAATGTATACATTACTATTAATTAGAACGCTTTGAAGGTTTTGTTATTCAAAAGTCAAGTTAAAATGTACATCTCCTTATGAAGTTTAAAGAGGTTGTACGTTTTTCACAGATTGTCATTTATAATCATTGGAAATTTCTCAAACTGCCCATGTGCAATAATCAAGATTTTCATAGGTATCGTAGCAATTTCTTTCATCAATTTCTTAAATTTCATAAAGGAATAATTTTCGTTTATAATCAAATTTTATATATAAGATAATTCAAAGTATTAATTTGAGTAAAATTTTAAATAAATAAAACAATTGAGGTGAAGATTCTTCCCCACTGTGAAAGTTAATTTTAATGATCATTCAAGCTTGTTTGTGATACACGTATATTAAGCCTTTTGTGGTCTAAAGCATTATAAACTTGTAGTTATAATGACTATATTTTATGATATTACATTAAAAATAAACTACTCCTGGGTATTCAAGTAGAAACTTCAAATTTTAACTAAGTAAAAAAATTATAATCCTTTGAGATTTTCATAAAATTGCATATTCTTCTGCAACTCATATGCATGTACACCATCATCATTTAATCATGGTACAAGGTTTTTTGTACAGGTTGGTTGAGAAAAAAAACCATTTTTTGACGAGAGAAGCATGACATGTAATAGCCAAAACATCACTAATACAATATTTCAGTTACATAAATTCCAAGTGATCATATGTGGAGTCCGTTAACACAATATACATATTTAAAAAAAAATGTTTCACACATAATGGAATGAATTAACCAACATACAACACGAAGACAAATGCAGACTAAAATCATAAATCTTCAAGCCATAGATGAAATAGGCCTCACAATACTCCAGTTGGTCAAAGATCTCAGTCAGAAAATCATCAAAGAAAACACCCAAATTTCCAGAATCATGAGTACTAAAGTCAAAGAACAACTCATTATTCAAACCTTATTGAAAGATCAAATCCACTGAAAAATCAATGCGCGAAAAATGAAACGATGGATATGGGAACTGTCCCAAATCCACCTAAAAATGCCGGCCATGTAAAAATGCCATTGAATCAACATCGGAAACTCCATCAATTGAAAGCAAAAGCTGACTTACAGTAGAAAAATATAATCTAAATTTAAACGATTTGAAGGTAGCTAGACAGATACTTTGCTGCTGTTATAGTAAAGAATCATTAACACAGAACAAAAGTTCTGTACTCTCCAGAATAATATGCCTTGCGCTGCCTCCTACACCATCGTCAATGCCTTCCCCTGTAGAAGCCTCCTGCAACTACAAAGCATACTCTATCATCAATTCGGACCCTACAATGTTAAATAAATCTGTTTCTAAAGTGAAAAATAAACATTATGCAATGTGTATACAGTGATAGAAATAAGGAAAACGTGAAGAAATATTAAATCATAGGCAGCTTCTATTAGAGAATAGAATAAACAAATCAGCAGCATAGTGATAAAATATCCTATTTCATAATGCACATGCATTAATTCAACAGTGTTAATTATCCTATTTGGCAGATATAGCCAAGTTTGCATGTATCAAGCGTTTTACTGGAGGAGTCAAGGAAATTCTTATCTTCGTTAAAATGCTTCATGGAGAAATGAAAGAAGTTTTCAAAGGTGTTGAGTAATGAATATAAGCTGCTTTTTCAGGTTGCAGATGTTAACAAAAGAACTCAAAAGTATGAACCGGTTGTTTTTTAGAGGAAGATAAACGTCGAATGTCGTTTGCAACACGTTGGACCAAGGGCAGTATTTTGATATATTATGCCATATATCATCATATATATAACAAATGATTTTAAGAGTTGTATTAAAAAAATTTCTGATCTGAATTTAGCTAGTAAAATCCTAACAATTGATGGACATAAAAGCATTTAACACATACATAGCCATAGACATGGTATTCCTTAATTCCCCTTTTCAATTAACTTTCCTTACCCTAAATGGATATACCATCAATGCATTCACGTATTAACTTTAATAGTAGTAGCATTTGGTGCACCTATATTTGACAGTCCTTTATTTAATCACTACATGTAACTAAAGCAGAGTGCTAGGATTAATATTGTATTAGAGTGGAAGACATTGAAAATCGATCCCCCTCAAACTTAAACTCCCCTCAATCCTAAAAAATATTCAAATTTGCATATCATACCTAAGGTATATGTAATGATAGTTTCAAGACAATGTGAATAGAGAATACATAAGCTAAACACATGGTAATGTAAATATAAATACCTAGAGTATATTTAATGATAGTTTCAAAATGCGAGTGCGACTTGACTCGCGAATACATGTCTGTTACCTTTATTCTGGTCCAAAAGTTAAAATTATGGTCCCAACATTATTTACTATACACCGATCACACTTTCCATATTCTTTGATAAAAATGGTAAAAGAGCCAGTACATATATTATGCACAAATTTAGTGTCAGTGGTACTAAAACCAAATAAGTATGAATACCTCAACGCAGTTCAGGTTGGAGTACTATCAAGGCATGTATAACCTCAGGATCAGATGTAGAAAAACTGAAATAGAACCGACAGTAAACACAGTAAGAACTAACAGTGAATGTAAGTCTAACAGATATTATGAAAAATCCATGCAGGTGAATGAAAATTAACAAAAAATTACCTTTGATGGACGTCTAATGGATAACTGTATAGTGATGGTTGAGTGTGGTCATTGGTAGTTGCCAGTCATCGTTGCTACTGCTAAGGGTAACAGAGGAAGGAAAATGCACAAAATCGTCAATGCCAATTTGGTAAAGGTAACGGAAATCAATGGAAAAAGTACCTATGGTTGAAGTATGGTGGACATCGATTCGATAACGGTTGAGCGTTGTCGCCGGTAAGTGCTAATCGTTGGTAATTGCAAAACGGAGGTAGGTGCTAATCGGCATTGCTTCTTCATAGGGTTTTGGAAAACGATTGTTTTTTTATTGTTCGAGTGAGAAGGAACAGAAAAGGGGAATTAGGTTTTTTAGTTTCAGGAACAACATGGAATAGTGCAGGAATGAGATACGGGAATGAAATATGCTGGAGCAAAAGAGGAAGGGCGTATTTGGTATTTCAAAAAGACACGGTTGAAGTCTATTCAATGAATTCTCATTATTAGTAGTAAAGATAAAGAAGTAGAGATAAAGATAGTAAAGGGTGATCATGCATACTGTCCATAAAGAAGGATGCTTAAGTGGTATATTTTTCAATATGTAGATATGGAGATGCAAATGATTTGGATTTTGTAGTCTCTCTAACAAATTGTACCAAACTGCAAGTGTTTGATTATGTGTATGCATCAATATACATTATTATTACCTGCTTATATATCTATAGTCTAGAAGTGGACAGTAAAATGATCGAGAATTTAGCTTCTCAAGCCAATGTGAGCACAATATGGTTAAACTGCTATAAGTAATGGAACATTAATTAATTTTTAATCAAATAAACTAAGTTTTAGAAAAAAGAAGGAAAAAACATAAACTGCTGAGTTTTATCCCACTTGCATCCTTGATCATCGGATACATAAAAAAAAAAGAGAAAAAAGGAAAAAAAGTTGCAGGCCTTTCGTACATACTCTCTCTTAAAATCAACCAAAGATAACATGCTTTTTGGACAAAAAATTAAAGGATTACTATGAAATGGGGACTACAATGACCTAAGCTGTTGGATAATACAGTTTTAGAATTTAGATATTAATAATGAACATAATCGGTTCGTTAACAATGAACATAATAACTATGAACATAATCACTTCATATTTATGGGTAAATAACAATAAGTAAATTAGAAATTTTGCACATCTCAGTCAACCGACGATTTGTGGGGGAAACATAGGGAAAATAGACATAGTCGGTAGAAGTTAAATACAAAAATGCAAATCAGTGAACTAACCGTAGTCGATTGTCAATTAATCCATCAGCGTTAGTTGAGAGGCAAAGCTAGAAAAGATACTAGATCTGGATTCGTATGGAAGTGACCCTAGTCTCTGCAGATAGGTGGAGAAGACATGGAATTGGTGTAGACCAAGAATCAGCGTGAATAACCCTAGTGGATGCAGCTCGTAGGAGAGGGCATAGAAATCGTCAGCGATGTAGTTACAGTAGTGGAGGATTAGGAAACGGGGCCGACGTTTTTTTTCATGGGATAGCAAGCAGATGGGAGAATAGTAAGGGAGGCGAAATGTCGAAAAGGTAGTTTGGGGATTTCAAAACGACACGGTTGATCCTGGTTCATTGAATTATCATTATTAGTAGTAGAAAAGTGTATATATATATATATTGGTGCATATATTATTCACGTTTTAAATATATATATATATATATAATTTTAATATTTAAATAACTTATTTATTTTTAAATAGATATATTATAAAAATATGTGTATATATATTATTAATATTTTATTTATTAGTTGTATAGATACATACATATATATATAAACAATTTTATATTTACATAAAATTATTTAAACAGACCTAACATATACATTATATATACATATATATTTATTTATAATATTTATGTATAAGTAATAGTTTATATGTATACATATATTTGAACAACATGCACCACATATTGGATGAGCTAACATGTTTGTTGCGATGTAAATCCATACATCTATATACGGGCATGTTATACCTTGCACAGGTTGACATGTTACACATGCACACACACATATATGTATATGACACACACACACATGTATGTATTAATATATAAATTAAATAAAACTATATAATTTATAAATTAAAATAAAATAAGATAATTTATTTAAATAAAATTTAGAAATGTTCTAAATGAATTAGACTTCACAGGCTAATATAGATCAAATAAGAGAATTTCTTTTGAAATTCACTAATAACTTCCGCTGCGAGCTGGCCAAGTTCCAAAAACTTCCTAATCTGGTATTTATGGAAACCAATCTACAACTGAGATAGATTGGTTATCGAGCTAACATCGAATGCAAAAGCTAACTAGATGCACAACCTAATCGGGTACAGATGGATGCAAAAGCTAACTGAATGCACAATCTAATTGGGTATATATGGATGCAAAAGCTAACTGAATTCACAACCTAATTGGGTATATATGGATGTAAAAGCTAACTGGAAGCACAACTTAATTGGGTATATATGGAAGCACAACCTAATCGGGCACTGCAATTCATAAACTGCTACTATAAATAACATTATGAGCATAAATATACATAACTATATTTATTTAAGTAAACAAAAAATGATACCACACAGTATCATTACTACACACATCCAAAAGGAAGATATACTAGTTTATAAACTGCTAACAGAATTTAAAAAAAATACTATATTTTACTATAAAATAGCATTACAAATAGAAATATACATAACAATATTTATTTAAAGAAAAAAATGATACTATACAATATGATTAATACACACTTCTAAAAAGAAGCTACAATATGAACTGATACTACAATTTCACAAAAGCTACTACAATTCAGAAACTGCTACTACAATTTATAAAATGCTATTATTAGATAATATTACAAATATAAATACACATAATTCAATCTATTTAAAAAACAATGATACTACACACATCTAAAAAATACTACAATATGATCAAATAATACTACATTCTAATCGGATACACATGGATACAAAAGCTAACCAAATATACTACAAAATGATATTACAAAAAGATGAAATGATACAACAAAATGATGAAATGGTACTAAAAAAACTAATCCTGACTTAATCAAGTAAAAATCAACATAAAAATAGTGAAAGTACTCATTCAAGATAACCTATAAACAAATAAATATTAAAATTGATACTGGTTATACTACTAAACTGATTGTAACACCCTGTAAAATGAAACATAAATAAATAAAGTAAATTGAATTAAACACGATGAAGGTTGGATATGGAAATGGTATAAAAATTGGAATTTGACCACGGAAGTTATTCCATTGCGTTAGTGGCAAAATTATGATTTGTTTTCATATATAACATGCTGAAAACGGAGCTCAAACAAAGAAGTTATGAGTGTTTGAAGTTTTCAAAATTAAATTAATTTAGTTTGAATTCAAAAATAAGAAATAAAATTTAGGATTTAAATTTCAAAATTTAGCTTGGGGCTGAGTAAACGTTTAATTAACATTTAACGTTAAAAAGTTAAGTAGGTAATAAAATATATCGGCAATGGAAAGTAAAATATACGCCCCTAATTAGGATAGCGGTCGTCCTGAATATGTCAACCGGTCGACCATAGCGGTCGACCGCTTGGCAACGAAAGTTGCCAGTGGCGGCTAAGATTTTATCCTATGTTTTATTCAGTTGTGCGCTCCAGATTTACCCATTTTCAACCTACTTCCATCCTAGGGTTCTGGTGCTTTCCAACTCCTATAAATAGGACCCTATCCTCTCCACTTTTATTCATATTATTTTGGGGAATACTACGAAACTCTGCCATTGCTATCTCTCTAATAAGATTCAGAAACTCTGTAGAAAATTCAGGAAAGGATTTAACTTATTTCTTCCTCCAATCTATCCTTATCATATTCTCCTCCAATTGTTCTGAAACTAATGAATACGTACACCCCTTCCCTATTTTGTGTGTGTGTGTCAAAATAGAGTGATTTTGAAGGAGACTGGATGGCTGCAAATCCATTTGAGTAAAGCTAAGGCTAATCTGTGAGTGTAGTATTTCTTTTCAGCAATTGTTTAGTGTATTTCTTTTGGTTTTGAATATGCCTTAGGGATTTTGGGTTTCAAAAATATGATAGATAAAATCCCCCAAAATTCCTTTTTAATTCAAAATGTCAATTCTATGCTTGGATTCCCAATTATTTACATTAATTTGATGGAATTTGTTTCGTTATGCAATTTATGATAATTTCGTAGTCTTTTCTACTTCTCCTTTTTCTTTGGGTTAAATTATGATCCTTCAATAAAAAATGGTGTTTAGATTACGAATTCTATTCGTAGTCTACACCACTTATTCATATCTATTTCTTTGTAAAAAGTGGAGTTTAATAGAATATGGGAATTAGATTGCAATTCTTATTGTTTAAGATATTCCATTTAATTGATGTAATAAATTGAGTTTCTATTTTATTTACAAGTCTATTTATTGCAGTTTTGATTATGAACATTTATTCCCTGTTTTGGACATTTGAATTCTATGAAACCTTAGGAAATTGAAGAAAGGAACTAGTAATAACAATTGGTTAAGGAATTGACATTAAGCGCTAGTTTAGAGCGTAAAATCTATGCGGTTAGAATTTATTAAGCACGAATATTTATTTATTTCTATCTACGTAATTAACGTATAACTATTACGTATATGGCATAGTTAATTAGGCATTTATATATTTTTATTTTCCCTCATTAAGAAGGTAATTGATTTTGAGGTGAACTTAAGAGGAAACTCTTTATAGTCTAATTACTATTTTAAGGCGTAATAAGGAAGATTCCTTATAAGGCCTTATTTATGAAATGGTGAGATGTGTGTGTGTGTGTAGAATAATTAATTTATGGCTAAGTCATAGGGATGCGAGGTCAGTAGAGTTGCATAAGAGAATTCTACCCTTCACTTTGAGGCTACCAGCAGTTGTGTATACTTTTATTGATGTGAGATATCCTTATGATTAATATTTGTAATGACGTGAGGTTAGTTCCAAATCCAGTAGGGGAAATCTTCCCAGCTAATCTGGATACCAGTTCCTACGAATAGTGGACTAATGTGAGACGTCATTGTTGGTATGGGCCATAAGACAAATGGCCTGATTCAGGGTTTGAGGTATTAAGTGGTTGGACCCACCTTTTTCCCCCAATAAAGTATTATATGGCCAAGGAGTTACACTGGGTGGTATCTCCACAGGGGTCCGCTTTTGGAATTAGGCCTTAAATGATGTGGTCTGCTTATTTTCCACTTGGAAGTATTAAGTGGCCTATGAAATTCAATATGATGTCAGCTAAATAGTACCATTGAGGAGCACGTGTAACATCCCCTACTTGGAGGCCCAAAACTAACAGTTATAGATGCTGCAATCATCCATAGTTATTAATCCTCGGCGACCAAATACGGTAATATTAGATACATTGATACATAGAAACACATGAATATGGAAAAAATTTAAAACATCAAACAAGTTCCACATTCCGTTTAAAAAAAATTAAATTCATTACATAATCCCACAATCGTTTACCACATTTAGAGAAAATATATTTATTACAACATACGCTATGAGGGACATATGAAGATGCCCACTATGATGATCAGAGTATATATAGGCAATTTAACAACTTTGCCTTTAAAATAACAACACAGCGGAATCAAAATAAAAGGGAACTCTAGATAGCTATCATGCCTCCTACACGTCTACGAAAGCTTATACGTCTAAAGATGTACCTGAAAACCTCAACTCTCAAACTACTCAAAATCAATTGAGTATCTGAGAGTTTAAGGGGAAAACATAAACTTTGAGTCAGACATAAAGCCTGGTATGAATAATAATCTACCATCTCAAACCATCTAGATATCTAGTGAGGCCACGCCGCTTAGCGGAACGGGGTTTTCCCTCACTAGTATCCTAAAACCTTTATAAAACCATATATTGTGCTCCTGCATCCACAATGGTTAAAACAATATGATGATATGCAAAACAAGTAAATCAATTCTGGATTACCCATCCCCATTCATGTTGACTCTCTGTCTCAGTTATAGTTTCTAAGGTCACTATTAACCTATTCGTTTGCATGGGCTTACTAATAACCTGTTTAATGTTTAAGGACTCTCTGTCCAGTTACATAGTTTTCATGGAATCACTAAGAACCTATTGGCCCCTGCCAATATCTTTACTATTTCATGTGTTCTCTCTGGACCTATTGGTAACTCCAATATCTTTTCTCTTATCCTAGTTTTCATTGGTTGACTAGGAACCTATTGACTTCTGTCAATATCTTAATCTGGATATAGTTTTCATGAGCTAACTACAAACCTATTTGCCCCTGCTTTCATGGGCTTACTGTGAACCTATTGGCCCTTGCTGATATCTTTAATTAGTCTAATTTATATTCACTACTGTGTCAACCTAGCTGGTTATTCTTCCCTTCCCTAAATTACTGTTATGGGTTCATTACAATGTGAATATATATATTTGAAGAAGCAAGCATACACATTTCCACTCCTGTGGGTTTAATATCCCTGAAATTATTTTCATATGAAACATGGTTAATCTCTTTAACCTAATATTTTATCAAGGAAAGCTTCTTCTTTAAACCATTTCAAAACTCCTTTACTTAGCCATGGGTTTTTCCTTTTATTGAGATTGGGTTATTTGTTTTGAAAAAAACTAAGGCTTTCAAAACCTTCAAAACTTTGCTTTCGACCTCACTGGATAACCTCCTTCAAAAGCATATAAATCTATTTTCAAAATATTAGGCCCCTGCCTTTCGAAATACTTTAAAACCTCTCTTTCGAAACCTTTCGAATGTAATAAAGTATAACTTATTAACTCTTAGAAGCATAGCTTCGAAACCATTGAAAGCACTCCTTTCGAAACCATTAAAAGTATCCCTTCTGAAACCATTGAAAGTCCCTCTTTCGAAACCATTGGGTTTATATTTAAATATCATTTGGGTTAAAGTGAATATAAATGAAAGTATCTCTTTCGAAACCATTCTTTATCATATAAAAGTATTGGGGAAAACTTGATGGCGTCGTAACCATCCTTTCGAAAGCTTCAAAACCTTTAAGTAAAATATTGATGGTTAGCATCGAAACCCCGTTTCGAAGCCATTGCCTTCGAAACCCTTGAACCCTTTCGAAATCATTTAGGGAGTGGCTTAGCATAAGTTTAAAACAAAGACATCCCTTCGAAAGCATTGATGGCTTCAATACACTCGAAAGCCCAAGAACAATGACTGGGTTTCGACTTAGTCACTTTCGAAAGCATCATTTTATAAATAAAGAAACCCATTCGAAAGCTTATACTTTAAAACATAAGATGGCAATCCTTTTCGAAAGCTGTTTAGAAAACCCCTTCGAAAGCATCTATTTCATCTCCTTCGAAAGCTTTTATAAAAACCAGGCAGGCGCTTAATATTTGAAAACAAAACAAATGTTTCGACCTTATCGGAACCAAATGCTTTGGACACCATGTCTTCCGCTTTTCCTCCAATCCACTATGTACCATCTAAGTGATAACTTGTGTATTGGTTTCAGTCTGGATTGGTTTCGAATGAGTCGAAGCGGAAGCTATGAGTCAAAAGGTACTTCTAATAAAGGCGGAACCTGCTTTTCTAAGTAAAAGCTGATTAATGCCAATTAAAGCTAATTCTATCTAACTAACCTGCCTACATGTAAGCACGTGATTGGTTGCCTCAACTTTTCAAATTCTTTACCAAAATAACTGCTGCTTAATTTCAGATCTAAACCAAGGTTAATTTAGCAAATAAGCTCTTCCAATAAACAAAAACATAATGCAACTAAGTCCTTCCTTCTAAAACAATTTAATTTCCATAGTAAATCGATTAGGAAAAATCCCCAAAAATCATAGAAATTCACTCACAACATGTTATCTAACATATCTAAATTTCAGACCCAAATTCTCAATATTATTTCTAAAATAAATTTCTAAATCCAATTAACCATATTTTCATTTAAAAATTCATAAAACTCTTTCCATAGCTTGGAAAATTATCAAACTTAAAACCCAACTGCAAAATCATGTTTTACATAACATATAATTTTTACATGGCATTCAAAAATCGATTTCAATCGATTTTTCCCTAAAACCGCATAAATCCCCATTTAAACTATCTTGTTTAAATCAAACAAATTATAATTCAAGCATATCATCATCCAAAACATCATAGAAACGAATTTAATCTTAAATCCAAAAATATACATTTATTGAACAAAATAGAGATGGTATAAAATATTATTCACCTTGATTAGGATAAGGAGATTGGATTGAGATTAAGATTTATTCCCTTTGCTTTAATCCTTAGCTAAATTTGAATTTTCTCTTCTTTTTCCTCCTAGTAATAGCCATCTCCTCTTCTTATGTTTGCGTTTTATTTTTGCGAAAATGGGAAATAAACGTAAGTCATAAGGACCAAAAATATATAAGGGTTATGGTAATAGGGTGGAGCTATTTCCCATTATACCCTTGTGTAGTTTAATTAGCTTACAAACCATTCTTAAGTCCATTTAGTTTATTAAGCACAACCTCTACGTATTTATGCAAATCTCAATCCCTTTACCACTCAATATTTACATTATTCTATTTAATTTATCTAATTAAATATCCCGAATAATGTTATCAAAAATTAGGGGTGTTACAACACGCTTCTGGAATTAGGCTATAAATGACGGGGTCTACCTATTTTCCACTGGGAAGTATTGAGTAGTTTGGGTACCATCTCTTACATTATTTGCTATTTATGATGTATGATTGGAATATGGGATATACTTCTGGAATGGAAGGTATTAAGTGGTTGGACCAGCCTCTTTTCCTTATAAAGAAGTATTAAATGATTTTAATGATTTTATGTTCGTAGGCATATTCTTATTTTTGAAATATACTACTCAAGTACTAAAAAGGTAAGACTCGAGGTTTTATTCACCAAACACTTGTTTTTCTAACTCCCTCCTCATTACAACACAGCTTAAGGATGGAGTGATGATGGTGACGATGCTTAAAGGTGAAGAAGCTTGGCAAGTGGAAGTATTTATTATTATTTGCTTTCATTTGTACCCATGGATTTAAACAATTATTGTAATAGATATTATATTATGATTTTTATAGGATTTTGTGTTATGACATTTTTATGATTTTGAAATAAATGGGTACACTTTACTATTATATTTTGTTCCATCCGCTATGAGGTCTGAAAATCTAGTTATGACTCTGCAATATTATTTCTTTTTACTACCAACATCTTACCTTAGAATGGATCTAAGTTTCGATGGACCTTTTCTGGGTTGAAATTTAGGTTGTTTTCTAGGGTGGGTTGTTACATTTGGTATCAGAGCTCTAGGTTACCCGATCAACGGGGAAAAACTATATGTATGAGAGACATATTTGTTATTTTGAAAAAGGTTTTTCAGAAAGAATTTTCAAAAGAATTCTTACTATACACACACACACCCATACCCGCGGAAGACCACCCATTCATGGAATGCCCGAATGATTTAAACAATATCTTAGGATTGTTGGGCAGATTCCTATTCCACCAGCTGCACCGATAGCATCCAATGCCCTGGCCGCTAATGCAGCACTACGTCCTGCCGACTTTTCTAAGCTATGTAAGGACTCATTATGGGAGGAAAGACATACCGTGGAACTGAATGGTATTCAGAGGCTAAAGCATGGATTGGTAACTACGAGAAGATATTTGGAGAACTTGGTTGGGATGATCAGTTAAGAAGAAGAATGGCAACTTGGCACCTTAAGGAAGAAGCTTTAAATTGGTGGAACTTTGTGACTGATGAGCACCCGAGTAGGGTATTCTCTTAGGATGAATTCAAGGAGAGATCCGAGATGAGATTCATGTCTAGAGCAAAGGTTAGCTTGCAATTGGAAAAGTTCATTCAGTTGAGACAAGGAGATTCTACCTTCAAGGAGTACATAGCTAAGTTTACTGAATTGGCTAAATTCGCAAGGAGCTTGATAGACACACCTATGAAAAAGGCCATGAAGTTTGTGAAGGGCTTAAATTCCCCGCTAAGAGAAATGTTGTTTACCCAAGTACCTATGGGGGCCACGTATGAGATGTTGGTAGAAAAGGCAATGCTGCGCGTGGCCAATGAGGAAGATAAGAGAGAAAAAGAGAAGTTTGCACATACCCAAAAGAAAGGAGGGCCTAAGAAGGGGAGCTTTTGGGCCAATAAGAAGTCAAAGGGCAAGTTTCAGAAGGAAGTAAAGATGTGTAAGAGGTGCCAAAAGAGGGGTAACGAAGCCAAAGATTGTAGGGTGAGTCTGATGAAGGAAAACATTAAAGGAAAGTGCTTTAACTACCACAAGGAAGGGCATCAGAAGAATCAATGTCCCAAGATGGCTAGGGAAGGACCAAGTGGACATGCCTACGCTATTGAAGCTGTCCCTATTTCCAGTGACCCACCAAGGGACCAAGGAAGTGCAGCTCTAGAAGGTATAACTCTTATTTTTGAGGGTTGCTATTTGTACCCTATTTGATTCGGAAGCATCACAATCCTTTATAGCTAGGGATGTAGTAAATTCCTTAAACCTTAAAACCTAGATAGTCAACAGCCAATAAAGGTTTCCAATCCTATTGGCAGTTTGACCCATCTTTCTTTTATTTGCAAAGACCTAGTGTTAGACATATGCGACGTTGATTTCATATGTACTGCATACGTTCTAAATTTTGAGGTGTATGGACTCATCCTAGGTATGGGTTGAAATATTACGGAGCCATTCTTGACTGTGACAAAAGGGTGGTACGATTAAGGAGTCGTCGTGGTCGTGACTTAGAAGTTTTTTATACACCCAAAGCTTTAGTTGAGTTAAGCCATTTATACTCACTAAGTCTATCTATTGATCGAGAACCATTATCTGTACCCATAGTTTGTGAATTTCTTGATGTCTTGGAGGAGGTCTTGGGTCTTCCACCCCAAAGGAAGATTGAGTTCCGAATTGATTTAGAGGCAGACGCAAGACCCGTTGCTCTGCCTTTGAGACATATGCCCCCCAAAGAAAGAAGGGAATTGCTTAAACAAATCTCAAAGCTATTGAAGCAAGGATTCATCCATAGGAGTACTTCTGAGTGGGGAGCCCCTATCGTTTTTGCTACTAAGGCAGATGGTTCTTTAAGACTTTGCGTTGATTATTGGGAGTTGAACAAGTTAGCAAGGAAAAATAGGTACCCTCTACCTAGAATAGATGACTTGTTCGACCAACTTGTAGGAGCTAAAGTCTTTTTCTAATTAGACTTAGCAACAAGATTCCATCAGTAAAGGATTGCAGAGGAAAGCAAACCGAAGACTACATTCCGCACGCCAAATGGACTCTATGAGTGGGAAGTAATGCCATTTGGACTGACAAATGCCCCGGCATACTTTGTGGATTTGATGAGTCGAATATTTAGAGGGAAACTTAATAAAATTGTCATGGTGTTTGTTGATAAAATCTTGGTTTTCTCCAAAGGCAAGAAGGAGCATGAGGACCACCTTAGGGAGGTATTGGAGACCTTGAGAAGAAACCAACTCAAAGCCAGGTTTACTAAATGCCACTTTTGGAAAAATGAAGTTAGGTTCCTTAGGCATATTGTTTCGGAGAAAGGAGTGGCGGTGGACCCTACTAAAGTGGAAGCTGTCTAAAGATGGAAGGTTCCTAGCAATGCATCGGAGGTTAGAAGCTTTCTAAGGCTACCAGGCTACTATAGGAAGTTCATCAAGAGCTTTACACAAATAGCAGTCCCATTAACCCGATTGACTAAGAAGAATCTATTCTTTGTTTAGGATGATAAGTGCACCAAGGCATTTGAGAAGCTTAAGGAGTCACTGATTAGTGCACCCGTGATCACTATTGCAGATGGAACCAAGCCATTTACGGTTTTCACGGATGCATGTGGAATAGAATTAGGAACAGTTCTTATGAAAGAAGGGAAGGTAGTAGAGGTGGATGGAGTATATAGCATACTTCGACTTTGGTATTCAATATACCCCCGGAAAGGGGAACGTAGTCGCCAACACCCTTAGTAGGAGACATGCTACCCTAGGTGCTATATATGAATGGAGACAGTTGGAGTTTCTATCGAATTTTTACCTCCAACCGTCAACAGAACCCATCCAAAGTTTTCTATCAGTCATGGAGGTCAGACTGGCCTTGATGGATCGTATAGGGCATGAGCAAGTAAATAACAAGGACTTAGTTGAGATTTTGGAAAAATTAAGGAAAGGAGATCATTTTTCCCATGCTAAGAGGTATTCAATTGAAGAAGGGATATTTAACAAGCGATGGATGTCTTTGCATCCCAATGATTGATGACTTGATGAGAGATGTGCTTATGGAGTGTTACCACTCAAGGATGACCATTCATCCCGGAGGAGATAAGATGTACAAGGACATAAAGGGAGTTTTCTTTTGGAATGGAATAAAGAGGAGCATAACTGAGTTTGTTGCTAAGCGTTTGACCTACCAAAAGATAAAATCTGAGCTAGGGAAGCCCGGTGGATTATTATTACCTTTGGAAATTCCGACTTGGAAGTGGGAGCATGTTTCAATGGATTTTGTAGAAGGATTGCCTAAAAGTTGGAAGGGCAATGAGGCTATTTGAGATGTTGTTGATATACTCACCCAGAGTGCTTATTTTGTTCGGGTTAGAAGAAATAAGACTATCACCTCTCTCGCCAAAATTTATATTTAAGAGGTAGTTCATCTACATGGAATTCCAGTAAGCATGATCAGTGATATAGACTCCTTGTTCACTAGCGAATTTTGGAGGAGCCTAAAGACGACTTTGGGAAATTCTTTGAACCTTAGCATGAAATATCAATCGCAAACTGATGGTCAAATAGAGAGGGTGAATAGAATTTTGGAAGACTTGTTGAGAGTATGTGTTTTGGATTTCAGAGGACATTGGGAGCAACATCTACCTTTGGTTGAGTTTGCATATAATAATAGCTATCAAACTACGATTGGGATGACCCCTTTTGAAGCACTTTATGGGCGGCCATGCAAATCGCCTAGATGTTGGTGGGAAACCACCGGCAAAGTGTTGCTCAGACGAGATTTGATCCATATACCAAAGAAAAAGTAGAGTTGATCAGACAAAGAATGAAGGTAGCGCAAGACCGCTAGAAATCTTATGCGGATAGAAGAAGGAAAGAACTTGAATTTTAGGTTAGGGATATGGTATTTGTTAAAATCTCCCCTCCTAGAAAAGTTTAGCAAGTCTAGAAAATTGGCACCTAGATTTATCGGGTCATTCAGAATTCTGGAAGGAATAGGAAAATTGGCGTATAGTGTGGAGCTTCCTGACAAGTTGGTAGGAGTCCACAATGTTTTCCATATTTCTCGCCTTAGGAAATACCTTCATGACACGGCTAGAAGAGTAGAGCCTGATCAGTTGGAGGATTTTGAGATGGAGCCGATAGTGCTCCGTGCTACCGCACGCATTATGGAGCATGGTACTAGGGGACTCCACAATAAAATAATTAAGTTGGTTTGAGTACAATTAGGGACAATACGGTGGAAAGCACATGGGAGATCGAGGAGAAGATGAAAAACACTCACCCAGAGCTTTTCACTAGTAATTTCTCTCTCCAAAATTAGGATTTTGGTTGCATCGCGGTTGCTATCTTGGATGGCAGAAATGGGTGTTACACTTTTTTACAATCACTTTACACTCATATAGAAATTTTTATGGATGTTTAGGATATTTGTGTACATACTTACATGACACGATTACACACTCATGCTAGGATTGAGATCATTTTAGCATGTCTGCAGTACATGATCATATTGCATTAATGGTTGAGTGGATGGTTGTGTAGAGAACTTGGTTATATAACATGAATGTATTACGAGTTATGATGTTCGCCCCTTGGAAGATTTCAGGACGAAATCCTTTTTAAGGGGGGGTGGGTGGGGAAGAATGTAACACCCCGTAAAATGAACCATAAATAAATAAAGCAAATTGAATTAAATACGATAAAGGTTGGATATGGGAATTTTATAAAAGTTGGAATTTGACAACGGAAGTTATTCTGTTGCGTTCATGGAAAAATTCTGATTTGTTTCCATATATAATATGCTAAAAATGGAGCTCAAACAAAGAAGTTATGAGCGTTTGAAGTTTTTAGAATTAAATTAATCTAGTTTGAATTCAAATTCAAATAAGAAATAAAATTTAGGATTTAAATTTCAAAATTAGCTTGGGGGCCTAAGTAAATGCTTAACATTAAAAAGTTAATTAGAGAATAAAATAATTTAGCAATGGAAAGTAAAATATACACCCCTAAGTAGGATAGCGGTCGACCGGTTGCCCGTAGCGGTCGACTGATCGCCCAAGGGTGGTAGACTGCTTGGCAATGAAAGTTGCCAATGGCGGCTAGGGTTTTATGCAATGTTCTATACGGTTCTGGTGCATTTCAACTCCTATAAATTAGACCCTATGCTTATTCATATTATTTTGGGGAATAGCAAGAAACTCTGCCGTTGCTCAAAAACTCCGTAGAAAATTTAGGTAAGGATTTAACTTATTTCTTCCTCCAATCTATTCTTATCATATTCTTCTCCAATTATTCTGAATCTAGTGAATATATGTACCCCTTCTCTAGTGTGTGTGTGTGTGTGTATTAAAATAGAGAGATTCCGGAGGAGATCGGAAGGCTACAAATCCATTTGAGTAAAGCTAAGGCTAATCTCTGACTGGAAACCTTAGTATTTCTTTTCAGCAATTGTTTAGTGTATTTCTTGTGGATTTGAATATGCCTTAGGTATTTGGGATTTCAAAAATATGATAGATAAAATCCTCCAAAATTCCTTTTTAATTTGATATGTCAATGCTATGCTGAGGCTCCCAATTATTTACATTAATTTGGTGGAATTTATTTCGTTATGCAATTTATGATAATTTCATAGTCTATTTCACTTCTCCTTCTTCTTTGGGTTAAATTGTGATCCTTCATTAAAGTAAGGGATTTAGATTACGAATTCTATTCGTAATTTACACCACTTATTCATACCTATTTCTTTACAAAAAGAGGAGTTGAATAGAATATGGGATTTAGATTGCAATTCTTATTATTTAAGATGTTCCATTTAATTGGTGTAAAAATTCGAGTTTTTGTTTTATTTACAAATCTGTTATTGCAGTTTTGATTATGAATATTTATTCCCTGTTTTGGACATTTGAATTCCATGAAATCTTGATAAATTGAAGAAAAGGACCTGTAATTATAATTAGTTAGGGAATTGACATTAAACGCTAGTTTAGGGCGTAAAATCCGTGCGGTTAGAAATGATTAAGCGCATATTTGTTTATTTCTATCTACGCAATTAACGTATAACTATTGCGCACATGATGTAGTTAATTAGGCATTTTTATATTTATTTTCCCTAATTAGGAAGGTAATTGATTTTGAGGTGAACATAAGAGAAACTCTTATATAGCCTAATTACTATTTTAAGGGGTAATAAGGAAGATTCCTCATAAGGTCTTATTTATGAAACAATGAGATGCGAGTGTATATATATAGAGAGAGTAATTAATTTATGACTAAGTCATAGGGATGCGATGTCAATAGAGTTGCATGACAGAAGTCCGCCCTTTACTTTGAGGGTACTAGTAGTTGTGTATACTTTTAGTGATGTGAGATACCCAAATGATAAATATTTGTATTAACGCAAGGTTATTCCAAATCCAGTAGGAGAAATCTACCCAGCTAATCTGGCTACCAGTTCCTACGAATAGTGGACTATTGTGAGACGTCATTATATGTATGTGCCAAAAGACGAATGGCCTGCTTTGGTGTTTGAGGTATTAAGTGGCCGGACCCGCCTTTTTTTCTAGATGAAGTATTAAATGCCCAAGGGATTACGCTAGGTGGTATCTCTTTAAGGGTCCGCTTTTGGAATTAGGCCTTAAATGACGAGGTTTGCCTATTTTCTACTTGAAAGTATTAAGTGGCCTATGAGATTCCATATGATGCGATGTCAATATGAAAGTATTAACTAAAAATTAATACTACACAACACAATTTTTTTTTAAAATCTGATACCAACCATAAAGCAAAATTTAATACACGGTAGTTCCAAAAGTTTGATCCTACACAATATAACTTTTTAAAATTCTCATATCAGCTATTAACTAAACTTTCATAACACAAAGTAATTAAATTATGATACCACACAGTATAACTTTCTCAAGTTGTGATACTATATACAAGATTCTGATACTAAAATGTAACAAAATTTTAACTTAAATCTTTTGTACATTAATAACAAAAAAAAACATAAACAAAAATACAATAACATTAAAATAAAATAAAAACATACATTGATTACCATTTTTTGCAATAGCACCGATCAAAACACCTGGACGTCCCCTTAAATGAGTAGTTTTTAAAAATATCATAGCTCAACGATGCTTGAAACCAAGTAAACAAGCACCAAAACCAAGAAACACCCTCTCAAATAAATTATCATAAGGATTAACATCAATATCTATATAATTACCCTGATTATACTTCTTTAATGCTTCTAGATACCAACTCAAATCATTGTAGGACATAGCATCATTACCATGTGATGGTTCAGGTCGACCCACAAGTGATGGTTCAGGTCGACCGATCCAGGTACACCGACCCTCCACTACCGAACGGCGATTGCCGAACCACTTTGGCCGAGCTTGGGTTTCCTCGTAGATGACTCGAAGTTTGTTCTCAAGTAACTCGAAGCAAGTGGTGGTTTGACTCGAAGCAAAGAAATGTCGGTCGCATCACTTTGTCATAGACCAAACAACTTGCCAACTTCCTTAGGGTGCACCGACCTTGGCATGCCGAACTGTGGCGAACGATCCTAAGATACCGATCTACTTATGCCAACCCACCTAAATCAATCCGCCATAGCCGATCTCCTTAGGCCGATCCACCTAGGCTAACCCAACATTGCTGAACCACTCCGACCTAACTACTTTGGCCGACCCACTTCTACTTCATCTACCTTGACCGACCCATCAAGACCGATCCAACATGGCCGATCCAGTCCTGCTCAACTATCATGACCGAGCCACTGATGCCAAACCATTCGCGCCGAACCATAAATATACTAAACCAATCGGGTTACACCAAACCCTTATACTTCCATATCTATATTGGTAATATTTGCCCCCCAAAGTATGTCTTGTTGCATACATGACGTGCTTTGAATCGAAGCAAGTTAGAGTCTCCAGAAAGAAATCCATCCTGTTTCCTAAATAGTCATTATCCTTTAATTTTATCCTCCCAAAGTGTCGTATCCTTCTTTGGTCGTCATGACGCTTGGTCGATTCCCAATAGTATAAATTCAGGATTGTAGTTCATCAGTGGCCATCTGTGTCTGGTTCTACAGGGCTAATAAGCTTCGGCTATCTGATCCAGTCTTTTCTTGATAACTCTAAGTGAAAATTCAATTTATGTTGATTTCAAGAAGTCAAATTTTTTCGAATATGCACGTGCATGTTCGGGTACATGTTCTTGCCATTGGCTCTCAGATGCGTTTTATATGCTAATAAGTCGTCACCAATTCCATCTAGTTTAATTGCAATTCGATTGCAGTTCCTTGTTTATATTTTTTTTTTGTGAAATAAGGGTTGTAATCAGTCACTCAATGAGAGGGTACTTTAAGTTCTACATGGATGACAACCTCAGAGCCGTAAGCAAGGGTGAATTGAGTACGGCTAGTCACAGACTCATGGGTAGTTCTATAAGCCCATAATGCTTTTGGGAGTTCATCCACCCATTTACCTCTAGCCTTTTCCAAACCTCTCTTCAGAATAGACTTTACGATTTTGTTCACAACTTCAACTTGTCCATTTACTCAAGGGGGAGCAAATATCGTAAATCTTTTTTTCAATATGTTGCTGACTGCAAAAGTTATTTAAATTTAGCACTGTCGAATTGGGATTCATTACCTGTTATAATGGATCATGGAAGGTCATAAGGACAGATAACGTTACAGACAATGAAGTTGATTATTTTCTTTATCTTGCTCATGGTTAAAAGTTCTTCGTCTGCCCATTTGGTGAAGTAATCAACTGCCATGATGGCGTATTTCGCACTACCTTTAGGATCGGCAAGAAGACGATGATGTCAATGCCACCAATTGGAAAACGGCTATAGACTAGCCATTTGAGTAATTTCCAACGGCGGGGCTCCTGGATTTTTTGCAAACATCTTGCACTCGTCGCATTGTCTAGCATGATCAACCATATCTTGATTGATAGTTGGCCAGTAATACCCGTAGTAGAGTATTTTCTTTGTCAGGGTTTTCCCCCTGATGTAATCGCCGCATTCTTCTTCATAGACTTCACTCAAGACTCATTTGATATCATCATGGGTGATACACCGAAACATGGGAATGGATAAATTCCTTTCTACACATGACTTCTTCTTGGATGATTTGGCGTAAAGCTTTTGGGAGGATCTGTCGTTTTCCATTCCTCCATTCAGTAAGAATTCCTCATTGTAGATAGTCTTTGATAGGAGTCAACCATGACCCCTTTTCTGGCTCTATCTCCAAGGTCTAGCCAATCTCCATCCGTCAATGCTTGGAATATTAAGTATTTCAACCGAAACAAAGTATGTCCGTTGCCTGGCCCTTGAAACTGGCCAGCTTGGCCAGTGACTTGACTCTTTTCATTTCGTTCGCGGAGGATGTGTGTAATGATGTAATACGTGAAGTCGGCTAGTAGCTCTTGGACCCGGCCGAGATAAGGAGCAAGACAATGCCCCCTGGCAAGATTAACTTCCCTAACTTTGCATACTACCAATCAGGAATCACAAAAGATATGTAAAGTTTCTACTCCAAGTTCTCTAGCAAGTTTGAGGCTGGCGGTCGAGGCCTCATACTAAGCATCGTTGTTTGTTACAAGGAAATCGAGTTTTAGGGCGTAGCAGATCGATCATTCCTCAGGATTCATTAACACGACTCCTGCGCCATAACATTGATCATTGGATGCTCCATTCACATACATTTTCCATCTATTGGTTGGTTCTCCACTACTCTTCGAGTAGTCGTCTGATGCAGTGAATTCAGATATGAGGTCTGCTAATTTCCGTTCTGGGATAGCTCTTCGAGGGAAATAAGTGATATCGAATTGGCTTAGTTCGATATTCTATTTAAATAGTCTTTCAGACGTCTTAGGTCGTTGTATGGCCTGTCTTAATGGGCTAGCTTTTGTAGCTTCGGGTCGATATTCAATGCCTGGCTCGCGATAGTCGGTGAAATCACACACGCATGTCAGAATGGGTTCAAGGGAACATATCATCATTTTTTTATAGAAATACGACTAATTCTTTTGTCATCATTGCACTAAGCTGTGATCCGATCTTTAGTACCCGTGAACGGTCGCCATGGCTGACTGTAATGTCGACTGTTAGCTTAACGTGTGCAATCTCGAATTCCCAAAGTTCAGATGTAACTATTTTGCATAACATTCAATGTGAAATATGGTTGGGACGGTCAATGTTTATGGTTACTCTGTTCGAATCCTAGAGTCTTGTCATGAGTTATTAAGTATGATGGTGAAGGGCTCTGAGTGTTCTGATCGATTATCTACAAATGGCCAAAGATCAGGCTTAGAAGCACGTTGAAGAAAATGTCGAGTAGGGGTCAGCCTCAAGTTGCGTGAAGCTGCATAGCTGGATCTTGCTTTGAGTTCGAATTTGCTTGTATATTCGAGTAACGCGCTTTCCATTCAACGCATTCGATCCTTTACCCGTCCTTCGGGTTGGAGTGATAGTTAGTTGCCTACGAGATTAGGCATCGATTTAATGATTCTACCTCTAGGCATTCTTTCGTTTGTAGCCTTGTGTAGTTGTAAACACTATATATAAGTTTCAATATTGAGCTATCTCAGCCAGTCTTTGGATGATCACGCTTCTGCTCCCAGTCTCAGGTTAATAAATGTATTGCGTGGATGGTTGAGTCTCGTCCTAGCTATGTTTATACTCCCACCTAAAATCCATAGACATAGAGTTGATCGATGAATAGTCGGTTTACATTCATCCCGCTTCTCGCTCGTGCCCCCAATTCTGGGGCATATACCAATAAGTAGGAAGGCCAGCCATGCCCTCTTTAGCTTTACTCTCTTTCCCGTTGAATCGTGGGAACGGGTCAGTTGATGGGAGGCCAAGTCTCTCCTATCCTGGATTGTATTGTGGTTTTTCATTTCTAGGGGAATACTTCGATGTCTCGTTAGTGTCTGGGCATAAGTTGGGTACTGGACGGTCAGACACGTCCACTTTGGTTCATGTTTTGTAATCAGATCTCAAGGTAAAGTTGGCTCAAGTGTAGTCGGGTCATGCTCATCCAGTTTCATATTCCTCCTGACGGATCGAAGGAGGGTTCTGGAGAATTAATGACCAAGTCTTCATGGTTTACTCTCCTTTCCACACTCTGGTGGTCATAATTTTTCAAGGGATATTCGAGTCACATTCGTATGTGCTTGGTGCGGATCGATATTGACCCTCGATCTGAGGTATGATATAGTCGGTCG
This sequence comes from Allium fistulosum, assembly GCA_030737815.1. Classification (NCBI taxonomy): domain Eukaryota; kingdom Viridiplantae; phylum Streptophyta; class Magnoliopsida; order Asparagales; family Amaryllidaceae; genus Allium; species Allium fistulosum. Next base: position 1,140,230,370 of record CM060904.1, read on the forward strand.
CCCGTAGCTTTAGATGCCATTTCGATTGGTTCTGTATTGAGGCCTCCTTGCGGTCATTGCCTTAAGTTGTAAAGAACACCAAGCTAGAGCTATAACGAGCTATCGTATTCAGCTTTTAGTGATTGGTACTCTTGCTCCTAGCATTGATTTGGCCGGCCACAAGTCGAATGGTCGAACTCCATCCTTAGCGAGTTAATACTCCTCCTGTCGATTTCAGGCCGAAGTTTGCGGAATAAAGAACGGTCGGAATCCACTCATTTATTTATCGATGTTTATACGCCACTCTGCATTCTGGTGACTTAGAGTTATCCTTCCCTCGGTCGACTCGCGCCCAATTTGTGTTCATGCTTCAACCCACGCTCCGGGGACTTAAAGATTTGTCGAATGGTTTATGCTCTAGTCCACAGTTTAGGACGTAGAGATTTTCGTTAAGTCGTTTATACTCTAGTCCGCGCTTTAGGGACTCAGAGTACTCTAGTCTGCTTCAGTGACCTAGAGATTTTTCCCAAGTCGTTTATACTCTAGTCCACGATTTGGGGACTCAGAGTGCTCTAGTCCGCTTCAGGGACTTAGAGATTTTCGTCAATTCATTTATACTCTAGTCCACGCTATGGGGACAAGAATACTCTAGTCCGCTTTAGGGACTTAGAGATTTTTCCCAAGTCATTTATACTCTAGTCCGCGCTTTGGGGACTCAGAGTGCTCTAGTCCGCTTCAGGGATTTAGAGATTTTCCTCAAGTCATTTGTACTCTAGTCCACGCTTCGGGGACTCAGAGTACTCTAGTCCGCTTCAGGGACTTAGAGATTTTTCTCAAGTCGTTCATACTCAAGTCCGCGCTCTGGGGACCTCAGAGTACTCTAGTCCGCTTCAGGGACTTAGAGATTTTCGTCAAGTCATTTATTCTCTAGTCCGCGCTCTGGGGACTCAAAGTACTCTAGTCCGCTTTAGGGACTTAAAGATTTTTCTTAAGTTGTGTATACTAGTCCACGCTCTGGGGACTCAGAGTACTCTAGTCCGCTTCAGGGACTTAGAAATTTTTGTTAAGTCATTTATACTCTAGTCCGTGCTCTGGGGACTCAGAGTACCCTAGTCTGCTTTCGGGACTTAGAGATTTTTCTTAAGTCGTTTATACTCTAGTCCGCGCTCTGGGGACTCAGAGTACTCGAGTCCACTTCAAGGACTTAGATATTTTCGTCAATTCATTTATACTCCAGTCCGCACTCTGGGGACTCATAATACTCTAGTCTGCTTTAGGAACTTAGAGATTTTTGTCAATTCATTTATACTCTAGTCTGCGCTCTGGGGACTCAGAGTACTCTAGTCCGCTTCAGGGACTTAGAGATTTTTCTTAAGTTGTTTATACTCTAGTTCGCGCTTTGGGGACTCAAAGTACTCTAGTCCGCTTCAGGGACTTAGAGATTTTCGTCAAATAATTTATACTCTAGTCCGCGCTCTGGGCACTCAAAATACTCTAGTCCGCTTCAGGACTTAGAGATTTTTCTCAAGTCATTTATACTCTAGTCCACGCTCTAGGGACACAGAGTACTTTAGTCCGCTTCAGGGACTTAGAGATTTTCGTCAAGTCATTTATACTCTAGTCCGCGCTCTGGGGACTCAGAATACTCTAGTCCGCTTCAAGGACTTAGAGATTTTTCTCAAGTCATTTATACTCTAGTCCGCTCTATGAGGACTCAAAGTACTCTAGTCCGCTTCAGGAACTTAGAGATTTTCATCAAGTCATTTATACTCTAGTCTGCGCTTTGGGGACTCAGGATACTCTAGTCCGCTTCAGGGACTTAGAGATTTTTCTCAAGTCGATTATACTCTAGTCCGCGCTCTGGGGACTCAGAGTACTTTAGTCTGCTTCAGGGACTTAGAGATTTTCGTCAAGTCATTTATACTCTAGTCCATGCTCTGGGGACTTAGAGTACTCTAGTCCGCTTCAGGGACTTAGAGATTTTTCTTAAGTCATTTATACTCTAGTCCACGCTTTGGGGACTCAGAGTACTCTATTCCGCTTCAGGGACTTAGAGATTTTTCTCAATCATTTATACTCTAGTCCGCACTCTAGGGACTTAGAGTACTCTAGTCCGCTTCAAGGACTTAGATATTTTTGTTGAGAGCAGTCGTATTTCCACCCATTTGATTTGTATTTCATTTACCGTATCGAGGCTAATATTTTCGAATGAACGGTCGAACCACGTTTGCTCATGGAATGGGACTTTGCCCCAGCATCAAGGACGAAACTTGAAAAATGGACGGTCGATTCTCGTTCGCTTGGTGATTGTAGCTCTTCCAATCAAATCAAGGAAGGAGGTATATGATATATGGTTGTATCACATCCATGCCGGGGTTGGATAATCAAGTCTCGCACAATTTGCTTCGTATCTCTTTCTAGAAAACGAGGATAATGGATTATTGAGTAGATAAAGTAAGTTGCATATGTTTTAAGGTGCAGTCGTGTCCATGTATTGAGAGCGATGGTCAACGAGTAGGCAGTCCATCACAGCTATTTCAAGTCGGGCTTTCGAACTACCTTTTGTGTTCAAGGTAGGATTTGATGTGTAGATGATGAAATCACGTCCACTCTAGATAGATAGATCCCGACGTCATGGAGCTTCAGGAGAGGCATTTGTGTTTTGTCGAACTTTGTTTTATGACTCGATTTGAGTGGATGATCGAGCCATATTCATTCCAAGCCTTGCTTAGGTCTCCAAGTCAAATGTGGAGGTTGATGAATGGACGGTCGGTCATGTTTGCTTTGTATTGGGCTCTGCTCGTGACAAGCTTTTCAATCTCTAGTCCTTGGCCCCAAATCAAAGGCACATGGTTGATGATGAGCGATCGAATCATGCTCGTCTTGATGAAACTCCATAGGTCCGATCAAGGTCTGCGTGGATTGGTTGGCGGCCAACTCTGAGTACTTGGTCACCTCCATCATTTTGGAAGAAGTTTAGTTCAAGTCAGTCGTAATTCAAAGCACAATTGAAATTGAAATAGAAATAGAAATAATCCAAAGATGATTGGTATAAATCTCATTGATAAGTGGAGCAGCATCGTGTGCTCGCTATTCAACTCTGCCCCTAGCCCCTTCTAGCGAGATGTCGACTGCCAATGGTCCAATTGATAATTAGTGTTCTTTATTGATGGGCATCCGAAGTTCCTGGCTCGCCATTCTGCAAGCCTTGCACGTACTATTGAAGCTTTCCTTTTCGAATCAGCTTTCCGATCACACCTCGGAGGTGTTTGTAATCGCCGGTGTTAGGATTAGTGTGCATCTTGGAATATACAACATTCCCCTGATTTTCTCTGGACTTCGGTGGACTCTCTCGAGGTTGGTTTTCAGTACCACTCTAAGTCACGAGTCTCCAAGTAAAGGCTATCGGTTGATTCTTTTAAAGAGCACATGAGTCGAATTTTGAGATCTTGTTTTGTCTACTGGAGTCAGAGTCCTTAGCCAATGGGCCTGCATTGTTATTTTCCCTAGTCTGCTTCACTCCTCCTCACTTTGGTTCTAATTCATTTTGTAACAGAAACGATCTATGGTCGTAGGAAGCTCTCCAGCTAACTAGCTGCCAAAATATATCTGGAGGTCGACTCCCCTCAAACGTGATCAGTATGATATCCTTGTTAGCATTTGGAACAAATTGCTTGGAGTCAAACATTGGTTTGCTTGGATTCACTAATTCGAAGTGTTGGGTCAGTGAAGAATGGTGCTTGGAGTCATCTTGGCGTTTGCCTAGAGTCATATCATCTATGTTCTCTACCTTTGGGAGTATCGTTTGAGTAGCGGTTACTTGTCCGTTCCCTTGTTGCCATTCAGAAGCTGCTGCTTGATCCTCTGTGCCCTGGTCGGTCATAGGATGTAAGGGAAGTGGATAGAATGTTCCTTCATTAAGTTGAGTTTTGAATTCACGATATCATTATGTATATATATTGGCACATACATTATTCACGTTTAAAAAATATATATTATTTTAATATTTAAATAAATTATTTATTTTTAAATAGATATAATATTGCATATATATTATTATTATTTTATTTATTAATTTTCTATATACATAGATATATTTATTTAAATAATTTTACATTTACATAAAATTATTTAAACAAACCTAACATATGCACTTATATATATATATATATATATATATATATATGCACACACATACATATATGTATATGATACATACATACATACATACACATATATATATATTAAATAAAACTATATAATTTATAACAAATTTAAATAAATAAGATATTTTATTTAGATACAATTTAAAAATGTTCTAAATGAATTAGACTTCGTAGGCCCGATATAGCTCCAATAAGGGAAATGTTTTGAAATTCACACATAACTTCCGCTACGGGCTGACCTAGTTCCAGCAATGGTATTAGATCCCAATAGCCTATGCGGTTTAAATTATTTATGTTAGGGTTAACTAATTAATACCTACCTATATAGTAAGGTGTCTAGAATAGTAATGTTTAAGGTTGTGTTTGGACAATCAAGTACTCTGTCCTGCTTGGCTACTAGCCTGGACCGAAATGATGAGGTAAGCCAAACAAATTATCCTTAATAGAAAAAGTCCAATTTGAATTGAGCCTTGGGATAATTTCAAAATAGTTTTGAAATTAAAATAAAAGTTTTAAATTTCAAATTAGAAATTTTTTTAAGTGTTATAATGTATATTTTCAAATTGTTTTGAAAATTTGAATAAAATTTTAAATTTAAAAGTTCAATTTAAAGTAAAACATATATTATAAAAGTTAAAATATAATTTTTAAAACAATGTTTGAAATTCTATATAAGTTAATTCAAAATTCAAAATTTATTAATATGATTAATAAAATATATTAATTAAATAATTTAATTAATTAATTAATATACATGTATTATATATCGTGATATAAGTTATGTTGTTTTAAAATGTTAAAATTACATAAGTATACATGTATGTATATAAAATGAATTTTGAATTAATATAATTTAATTAAAAGTGTGTTAGCACCAAAATTGGTCACTAACACCCTTGAATAGAATTGTGTAAAGAGATTAATGAAGAAAGTAAATTAAAGTAGAGATGTAACACAGTTGAATGCAAAAGGAACAACAAAAATGAGAACACCAGATTTATAGTGGTTCAGCGTAATTGCCTACATCCACTTTGAATATAATCTTCATTACTTTTCCAATCACTAGTACAGATACAATTCGTAAACAAACAACTTGAATATAAGTTTTAATAAAAAAGAAGTGAGTATAGAAAATGGAAGAGTATCCCTGGAATTCTTGAAAAAAGGTCCCTTTAACTGGACCCCTTCCCCTCTATTTATAGACGAAAATAGGTTGGTTCCCCTGCGTAGGCCCATTGCCAAGGCAACTCGGCCCACAAGTGATGGTTCAAGTCGACCGATCCAGGTACACTGACCCTCCACTACCGAACGGCGATTGCCGAACCACTTTGGTCGAGCTTGGGTTTCCTCGTAGATGACTCAAAGTTTGTTCTCAAGTAACTCGAAGCAAGTGGTGGTTTGACTCGAAGCAAAGAAATGTCGGTCGCATCACTCTGTCATAGACCAAACAACTTGCCCACTTCCTTAGGGTGCACCGACCTAGGCATGTTGAACTATGGTGATCGATCCCAAGATACCGATCTACTTACGTCGACCCTATCGATCCGCCATGGCCGATCCCCTTAGGCCGATCCACCTAGGCCAACCCAACATTGCCGAACCACTCCGACCTAACTACTTTGGCCGACCCACTTCTACTTCATCTACCTTGACCGACCCATCAAGACCGATCCAACATGGTCGATCCAGTCCTGCTCAACTATCCTGACCGAGCCACTGATGCCAAACCATTCGCGCCGAACCATAAATATACTAAACCAATCGGGTTACACCAAACTCTTATACTTCCATATCTATCTTGGCTTGAGTCCCATCTTGGCTCAACCATAACCTCTGCAACTGTCGCTTTGTAGCCGGGCCATGTAGGCAGGTAACAAAGTGTATAATTAAATAAATTATTAAATGTTAATTAATTAAATGATATACACATATATATGATATATGTTTTATACTATAAAGGTTATAATATATAATAAATATTTAATATAATGTTATATTAAGATAATATAAAATTAATTAAAATGTTAATTTATTATAATTAATTAAATAAGATTTAATTAATATAAAATTATGCGTAAGACTATTATATATGTAATATGAAATATAAAAGTTATATAATAATAAATCTTATATAATATGATTGTATAAACTAAAGGTGAAATATTAAGAAACCTTAATTAGACTTAAGAAATAAATACATACGTAAATGTACGTATACCATGGTTACAGATGTGTTCGACACTTAAATGATGAGGGTATTTCATTCAAAATATATTATTTCATAAGTCGATATCACTTAATATAATATGTTGAAGATTATGAATCATCAATATAATGTTGTCCTCTACCATATACATTTTAATAAATTACTTGCATACTCCTTAGTTGTTGAGCAAACATAAGCTAGGGATGTTATGTGTAGTATTATTAATATACTGAATAGACAAGGTAAGATAACTATATGTATTTATTGAGCAAACTTATGGGTTAGGAGTTGTATGTGATACAACCGATGTTGGGTGTATCTCGACCGGTGTAACATCATCACCGAGCCAAACCCCCGAGGCCATGCCTCACCAACTTACCGGACCACGTATCCATCCACTACCGGTCCAACACCACCGAACCATATCGCCAACTCAACGCCGAACCAACACTACCGAATCAACTCCTCTCCACGTCCCCACCGATCCAACCAACCACCGAACCAAATACTACCGGATCACTTCACCTCCGGACCAACACTGCCGAATCAAGGACCATCTCCTCCCACTGCCGGACCAAGTCCTGCTGAAGTCCTACCGAACCAAACTCCGTCTACTTACAACTGGGCCAGAGCTATACCGAACCAAGGTTGCCAGGCCAGACTGCATCAGCCCAAACCCACCAGCAGCTGTATACATCCAAGACCCTTGCTCCCAGCCTCACTCTATAAATAGAGGGGCAGGGGTACAACAATGGGGGACAAGTTTGAGAGCTCAAGCATGGAAAGAACTTTCAAACAACTTTCTTTTACTTGTATCAAAGCTTTGTACTTGTAATCTAAACAAGAGAAGAGAAATAACATATAAAGTGGACGTAGGCACATTCTGGCTGAACCACTATAAATCTGCGAGTCTTTTTACAGTTTAGCCCCTGTTTTTCATATATTTGCATAAATCACCCAAATCACTAAGAACAACATAAGATCTACTAAATCATACGACTTTGAGGTGTTTGTCCATTTTTTGTGCAAACATTTTTGGTGCTTTCACTGAGAGCTAGAAGCTCGAAGCTTCAGCTTCATCCACTTAACATTTTTCCTAACAGCATCGTTCGCCACTTGGAAAACATGCCTCCCAAACAGAGAAAAGATGTTAACAAAGGAAAAAACATCGCATCCAGCAGTCTTCCAGATCCAGCTATCACGAATCAAGTAAATCGTCCTCCTCCAGCAGCAGTAACAAATGAAGGACAGGCTAATCCGACCACTCCTGCCACAGAACAGCCTGCAGCAATTACTAGGGCAGATTTAGACAGGCTTGTTGTTGAAGTAACTAACCGCTTCACGTCCCAGCAAGAAGCCTTGGTGGACCATCTCATGTCATGCTTAAGGGATGCTGAAGAGTCCAATCGCAATACTAAATCATGGGGCGAGTCCCAGTCTGGAGGATCTCAGAGACAACAAAGATCTTCCTTCTTCGAAGGAGCTAACGGCAGAAGTAGCCATGGTTGGAGCCGAGATCGAGCACAGCCCGAAGTTAGGCCTGAGGAAACGTTTGGTACCGAACCCAACGGGGGAGGTACCAGGCGAAGGTCAACTGTGGCTGAGCCTGTCACACTGCCTAACCACGGAAACGCCAGTGAACGGGGCCGAGCTAGAGTCCAGCCCAAAGTTGGACCCGAGGAAGTGCTTAGATCAGAACCCAGCAGGGGAAGATCAAGGCAAGGGCCAACTGTAGCTGACCCTAGCATGCTCCCAGAAGATCAAAGGCAGCCACTGGAAAATATGAGGAATGGTAGACGATACCATCCCTACAGGTCATCTGGACGGAATCAATCCCACAGAACAGAACCAAACTCATTTCTATCTGCTCCAAGTTCTGATGAAAGGATGGCACGCTTATTCAGAGAGTGCGTCCAACGGGAGCAAAGAGACTGAGGGATAGGCGCTAGGGTAACCAGCCCTTTCGCCCACAATATCGAAATTGCTATCACCCCCCGAGAATGGAAGATGCCAACAATGGAACCTTACAAAGGAACCTCCGACCCCGTTGTACACTTACAGAGATACACACAACATATGCTCATGAGTGGAGCGACAGAGGGAGTACTGTGCAAATGCTTTCCACTCTTCTTAGCAGATCTCGCTACCTCCTAGTTCTGTCATCTACCCCAGGGATCCATCAGCTCGTGGGAAATGTTGAAAGAAAAGTTTATCAGTCAGTTCCGCATCCATGTGGAACAACCTAAGGACGCTTATTCCTTATCCAGCGTCAAACAGAAACCTGGAGAGAAACTGCAGCAATACCTAACCCGATTCAATGCCGCAGCAGCCACAGTCCAAGATGCCGATGAGAAGCTTATCCTAATGGCCCTCTGTAGTGGTGTGCATCCAGACACTAAATTTGCTAGAAGGTTGAAAAAAGAAAAACCAGCTACTTTACCCGATTTCTTCCATGAAGCCGGGAAATATATGAGGCTTGAGGATGCTGCCGTTGAGGGGCAGTCAGGACAGCAAAGTTAGGCAACTCACAGCAATGCCCCTGCTGTGGCAAGGGACATTCGAAGAAATGATTCTAGAGACAATGCTGGGGGCAAGAAGGGAGAAAAGCGCCTATATCGGCCAGGACCAAGATTCGACACTTACACTCCTTTGAACGAAACCGTCGAAAACATCTTCCTTGCCACCCAAGGCGAAGTTAGATACAAACGCCCACCATACAAGAAGGAATCAGATAACGCGCAGAAGTCTGGAAAGTTCTGCCGCTTCCATGAATCTCATGGGCATGATACCAATGAGTGCCATCATCTCCGGGACTTGATTGAAGAACACATCAGAAGGAAGAAGCTGGAACACTATGTAAAAGGTCAGGACAGGACTCCAGCTCCTGCCAATGAGAACCCAAGGTTACCCTCACCGAAGATCGTCAGAGGAAACCGCAACACTAGCGGCTCTAGTCAAGAGAAGATAGTGGTCCATACCATCTCGGGAGGACCACACATCGCAGACAGAAGCTGGAAAGAAATGGAAAGATATGGAAAGTTGCTTAGAGACAGTAAAGACTGTGTCAATTCGGTTATAGAAGAACGCCACCCGAAACGGAAAGAAAGTGATGACATCACATTCGGTAAGCGTGACCTAGAAGGAAGGCAGTACCCTCACAAGGATCCCATGGTTATCTCTGCCCGACTCGGTCCCGCCGAAGTTTACTGAATCTTAGTAGACATTGGAAGCTCGGTGAACATCCTGTTCAAACATGCATTCGACAAAATGAAATTATCAATGAGGGATGTATCTCCCTGTGATAAACCACTACACGGTTTCACTGGAGATGCAAAGATGCCCCTCGGGCAACTAGACCTCTTTGTTGAGATTGGAAGCCATCCCCGCTCCGTTGTACGAAAACAGACGTTTGTGCTAATAGAAAACCATTCGGCCTATAACGCCTTCTTAGGAAGGCCAGCCTTGTCTGACTTCCGAATTGTCCTAGCCCCATGGTGCCTAAAGATGAAATTTCCAATGGACAATGGAGTAGGGGAAGTAGAAGGAGACCAGGATGTTGCTCGAGACTGCTATGTGACTGAACTTCGCAACAACCACAGGAAGGATAAAGGGAAGGGTGTAGAGGTTGCCCTCTGCACGAAAAGTCTAGAAGCATAGCAACTAAAGAAAGCCCCTCCTCTTCGATATACCAGCGACCCTTTCAATGAATTAGACCCTAGGGACAAAGAGGAGGAGGCCACCGCCGAGCCTGCAGAAGCTATGGAGTTTATATCTGTAGACAAGCATGACTCAAGTAGACTATTGAAAATTGGGTCCCAACTAAAGGCAGAGTTGAAGGAACAACTCATCGATTTTCTCCGCCACAACTTGGATGTATTCGCATGGTCACACGCTGACATGACCGGAATCTCCCCCGACATAGCATGCCACATATTAAACATTGATCCTACCAAGGCGCCCGTAAAACAAAGAAAGAGAAGTATGGGGGCAGAGCGGTCAGCAGCCCTCGACGAAGAAGTAAAGAATCTACTCGCCAATGACTTCATACGAGAAGCCATCTACCCGGAATGGATCGCTAACCCAGTGCTGGTAAAGAAGGCTAATGGGAAGTGGCGAACATGCATTGACTTTTCCAACCTAAACGACGCCTGCCCAAAGGACTGCTTCCCACTTCCCCGAATCGACCAACTTGTAGACAGCACAGCCGGGCACGAGCTCTTATCTTTTATGGACGCATACTCAGGATATAACCAAATTTCTATGCATGCTCCCGACCAAGACCACACTAGTTTCATCACCGACCGGGGTTTATACTGCTATAAGGTAATGCCTTTCGAACTTAAAAATGCAGGAGCCACCTACCAGCGCCTCGTCAACAAGATGTTTGCAGGGCTAATAGGACAAACTATGGAAGTATACGTGGATGACATGCTGGTAAAGTCAAGGAAAGCCGACGATCACGTAAGCCACCTAGGCGAGATGTTTCAAGTACTTCGCCAGTATGGAATGAAGTTGAATCCTCTAAAATGCTCCTTCGGAGTATCATCAGGAAAGTTCTTAGGGTTCATCGTCCATGCCAGAGGGATTGAAGCAAACCCTGATCAAGTCCGAGCGCTAAAAGATATCAAGATACCTTCCACTCGAAAGGAAATGCAAAGCATGAATGGAAAAGTGGCTGCCCTAAGCCGATTCATCTCCAAAGAAATGGACAAGTGCGTCCCCTTTTTCCAAGCTCTAAAGAAAGACAAAGGAAAGTTTGAATGGACCGACGAATGCTTGACCGCTTTCCTTAACTTAATCAAACACCTCCAGAAACCACCGGTACTCTCGACTCCAAGCGAAGGCGAAGAATTATACCTATACCTTGCTGTGTCATCTCATGCCCTAAGCGCTGCCTTGGTAAGGGAAGACAACCGCACGCAGCGGCCAGTTTACTTCGTCAGCAAGAGGTTTACGGGGGCAGAAGTCAGATATCCTAAACTTGAGAAGCTAGCATACTGTTTACTAATCACATCACGGAAACAGCGTCACTACTTCCAGTCCCATTCCATCAAAGTTCTGATCGATCAACCACTGAGGCAGGTACTCCATCGTCCCGACACTTCTGGGCGACTACTTAAATGGTGCATTGAACTAAGTCATATGATATCACCTATCACCCTCGCACCGTCATCAAGGGACAAGCCATGGCTGATTTCATTGCAGAATTCACTACCAACGAAGATAAGGAGCAATTGGAAATAGCAGAAGATATCAAGTGGAACCTCTTTGTGGATGGTGCATCAAACGAACAAGGCTCGGGGGCAGGTGTGGTAATAATCACTCCCAGGGGAAATAAGCTGCACTATGCTATAAGGTTGGAGTTCGCTGCCACCAACAACGATGCAGAATATGAAGCAGTGATAGCTGGATTAGAACTTGCCACAGAAATCGGAGCCAATTCTTTGTGTCTTCATAGAGATTCTCAACTTATTGTCAATCAAATACTAGGAGAATTCCAAGCTCGAGAAGAACGAATCATAGCATATTTAAAGAAGACCAAGTTACTTCTCAGCCGATTGAACCACTACTTAGTCAAACACATCCCTCGGGAAGAGAACCAAGAGGCCGACGAATTGGCAAAGCAAGCAAGTGTGAGAGACAGCACCATCTTCGGAGCAGTAACCATCTCAAAGCAACTGACCCCAAGTTTTGAGCAAGTGAATCTGATAGCTGCAACCGAAGAAGCAACTTGGATGACTCCCATCCGAGACTACCTACAAAGCGGAACGCTACCCAACGGGCGCAACGAAGTCAAGAAAATCTTGAGGAAAGCTTCCCGCTACACAATACAAGAAGACATCCTCTATCGGCGCGGATTCTCTTACCCGTTATTAAGGTGTGTCGCTGGGAGGGAAGCTAGGGAAATCTTATCCAACATTCATCAGGGAAGCTGCGGAGATCATACCGGAGGGCAAACATTAGCAAAAAAGATACTCCGATATGGATATTTCTGGCCCACCTTAAGCAAGGACGCCTTAGATTTCGTCAAAAAGTGTGACAGATGCCAGAAGTTTGCTAAGATTCCGCGGCTACCAACAACTGAGATTACTCAAATGACCAGCCCTTGGCCCTTCGCAATATGGGGAATTGACTTAATCGGCGAGCTGCCAATGGGTCGAGGCGGGGCCAAATATGCTATAGTGGCAGTCGACTATTTCACCAAATGGGTGGAAGCAGAACCTCTGAATAAAGTATCTTCAACAAAAGTTATTAACTTTTTGATCAAAAATGTTCTGTGCAGGTACGGAGTCCCACTCAAAATCATATTAGATAATGGACTTCAGTTTGACAGCGAGGAATTCGCCAACTGGTGCCAAGAGCACGGAATTCACAAAAGCTTCTCATCCGTAGCGTATCCCCAGGCAAACGGACAAGTCGAAGCCGTCAACAAAATTCTAAACACTCTAATCAAAAAGAAGCTCGAAAAGTCAAAGGGCGCTTGGGTGGACGAACTCCCTACGGCACTGTGGGCCAATCGCACATCTTTCAGAACATCGACGGGGCATACTCCTTTCTCTTTGGCATACGGATCGGAGGCTATGCTCCCTGTTGAAACCATTGTGCCTTCCCACCGTAGGGTCCACTATAACCCAGAAGAGAACGAAGAACTCCTTCACATGTCTTTGGATCTAGTTGAGGAGAGAAGAAATGATGCAATCCTTAAAGCAGCAGCCCACAAGCAAAAAGTGGCAGCACAATACAACTCCAAAGTCAAGCACCGTACCTTACAAGAAGGAGATCTTGTCCTCAAGAGAATCTTCCCTCGCCCCGGAGCACTAGACCCAATCTGGGATGGACCATATGTAATTCATAAAGATCTCCACAATGGAGCTTATATTTTGTCAACAGTGGACAGAGAGGTGTTCCAGAGGGCATGGAACATCCAACACCTCCTTCGATACTTTTCTTAACTTGTACTGCCCATATGAAGTGAATTAACAAAGAGAATCAGTGGACGTAGGCCTTTTCGTGCCGAACCACTTTAAAAAACCTTGTCTCTTTTTTAACTTGTTCCTTTATACCTTGGCTACTTGTTAAATTTAACCTTTTCTGTTGGACAAAATCCTATGCGTATAGCGTTTCCACCCAAAGCACTCCACAGCGCAACTTCACCTGGACAAGACCTAACAGGTACTATGCGAATCTATGCCCTCGCCAATGAGACACTTTTGCTCCAGCATCCCTCTGCTGCGGGTTAACTCATTGCTCGCGACGGCCCTTAAAGCCAACTGTAATAAGCCGATTATAAGCCACCGAGAAGGCCGACTATAGCCGAGGCAGCTCATTACGGTGTTCGGCTCGCCGGCAACTGTGAACCGACTATAAGCCCCAACATAAGGTGTGGCCAGCCAGGGGCAGTTCACGGTTGACGATCGGCACCCACGCTAGCCGACCACAGTAAATCAAATAATACCCACGATTACGGGCCATAATGGCCCGGGTAGTTACTGTGCGCGATCTCGGCTCCAATGTGTCTTAAGTGCGGCTGTGGTAAAAAAAGAATTAACTCCCCGCGGAGGCGTAAGATGGGTGACAAATGTCTCCAAGACCCACAGCTAGGGAAAGTGACTACAAAGCCCGTTTTCCACAAACTTAAGCACATCGAAGGCCTTCCGTGATTGGAAGTTTTACTACTTCACATATTTCAATTTTATTTAAGAAACTTTTCTCCTATCCTTTGTAACAATCCCTGAAGTACAGGACACAGAACCTGAGACGTTCACTAATGGAAGCGGATGCTCACAGCAAGATACTGGACCGCATCCCATACTCGGTCACATAGGATATTCAAAAGTGCCATCTACAAGCAAGATATAAAGGGCGGTATTTCCTTCTTTCATGTGTAAACACATGACTATAATTTATTCACACTTCACGCTAACATTGCAAGTCATGAAATTATGTTTTAAACAAAAACCTGACATCAAACACGATTTGATTACAAGAATATGCATAGCTATATTTCTCATACGACATGATAAAATAGCAAAAAAAAAACATTCAAAAAACGACAAAACCAGCTTAAGTTAAAGAATTACACATCAAGAATAGAGCTATTTATTACAAGTAGCAAAAATTACAACCTAAGAGTTACTCTACTGTTTTAAGACTAACATATACAGCCATGTCAAGTCCACAAAAAGAATTTTCCAGGTCTAATCAAGGAGCCGGCCGCGTCGGAGTCTTGTCCTTGTCCTGTTGCCCACCTGTCCGGTCAGAAAAAGAAATCATTAGTGATAAGCAACAGAGTTAACGAAAGAAGAAACTAATGAAGAAGAGGTTACCAACAACTTCCCCTTGATCGTCTTGGTCGTCATCCCCTACTTCCACACCTGCCTCCTCAACCGCAAATAACCGCATCCCCTCCTTCACCGCTATCTTCTCCTCCTTGGTGAACTGAGCGGTAACCGCATCCATCCTAAAGGCCGCTCCACCCTCCTTATCCGCCTCAGCCTTGGCCTCCTCTAAAGCCCTGAGGTAAATCCTAGCCATAACCCGAGGGTAGTCGTCCATCCAAGATAAGCTGCCCTGCTTCCAAGTGCGAAAGTACATATCCTGCAGCACATCATCCATCATCCCCTCATTTTCCTCAAACTCCCTCATACGAGCCTCAGAGACCGATAGCCTTGCAACGACAGCATCCCTCTCCAGTCGGTATCACGAGCAGTCAGCCTGAAGGGACCTCCTCATCGCCTACATCTCCTCTTTTAGCCTGACCTGAGCAAGCTCTGCGGCTTCATGCCTCCCCGACAGCTCCTCTACCTGCTCAAGCTCCGCCCTCCGAACCTCATCCACTGTCGAGATGGCCATATCCACCCACTCCTTGTAGGCAGCCTCCATCTTCCGCAACTCCGCCTTACTAGCCTCCTCCATAGTCTTCCTCAACCGCCTAGAGGCAACCTCATGCTGAGAAATCTAAATGGCCTGATCAGCAAGCTGTTTGGCCTGGTCCGAAACCATCAATCGTAGTCGGATGTTAGCACTCCCAATCTCCTCTCCAGCCTTAACCAGCCGGGCATGATGCCCCATCAGCTTCCTGGTCTCCTCCGCCACCCGGTCAATATTAGCCTTGGCCTCGTCTCCCATGGTAACTATCCGAGTAGTAAGTAAATCAAGATCTAAGGACTTAGCCTCATCAAGCACCCGTACCATGGGATTACGGGGAAGAAGATGCTCACCGGTGGCCTCGTCAAATGAAATATCCTGAGAACTTGGATCCAGATCCGGGTGGCCGGCAAACGGGTTGCGAACTAAACCAGGGTGTTCTATCGGGATGACAGTGGGATGTTCGGACGGATGCAGAAAAGGTATGAAGTGCTCCTCGGTGGTATCCTGAGAAGGTTGAGTTGGGGTCTGAGGATTGGGTGAAGATTCAAGCAAAGGGCGACTCCTCTTCCTCTTCCGAGCATCCTCTTCAATAACCCCAAGAAGAGGGCGGTAACCTACTACATCTCCGGGACGACCGGTCGGAGGCTTGGGTTGGGAGAAAGCTCTGAGAAGCTTGTATTGTTCGAGGCGGTGACGAACATCTGAAGTCTTGGACACCTCGCTCACCCCTGGGATAAAGAACAAGTGTCACAAGCTTACGTTGATCCATAATTCAAGAAACGCGTTAAATTAAAAGAAGAAAGGAAACACATCTGTTATACAAACCCTGGAGAGGAGTGGGATACTGCAATAAGTCCTGGATTTCATTCCAGGACGGGAGCGGACCATAAAATATTCCTAAGTCCCTATCATAAATGGAGCCTGCAGAAGTCAAAAGTTCACCTTGAGTCGTCGGAGCCACCTTGGCTGGAATAGTCTGGGAAGACACGCTTGCACCGGTCCCGGCCTTGTCAGCTTTCCCGGATTTCTCTACCGAAGCCGGTTCTCCGTCCAGCCCCTCGAAAGCTTGGCGGAATGCATCATCCGTCCACTCCTGAATCTCGCCTGCTTGCCTAGGAAGCAAGGCCCCGATGCCATCGCCACCTTCACCACCATCCCAGTCATCTCCACCCTCACCTCTCTCCTCCTCCACATCTTCCTCCCCCGGAATAATTGGACAAGTGCTGGGGGAAGGACCGTCCGACTTCTTAAGCTTCTTACCTCCGACAACTGGAGGTTTTGTGAAAGGTTTCCTCTTGCCACTCTCTACTGTGACACCTCCCTTAGCTTGAGCAGTCGCCCTCTCCTCCGCCGTTTCCCTCTGCTTGACTACTGACTGCTGTGGAAGGATCAAATTATACTCCAGAAGGGTCGCATTTCTAATCAGGTAAGCAGCTGATCTATCTCTCCCGGGGATAGCTTCTATCTCAGCCACCATCTGAACCAGGCGATCAGTCTCCACAACCGCAAAGCCACCTGTCGCTAGCGAAAAATGAAAACGTATAAGAAGAATCATCGCAACCAGAATGGAAATTATAAATAAAGCATCGACTTACATCCAGAGGTGAAACGCCGAATAGAAACAGAGTCGTCCCTGACGAAGAACCACTCCTTCTTGAACATGCTGTACTTAGAATACAGATCCAAGACCGGCTTGAAGGTTACAGTTGACTCCAAGCTGATGTATAGGGACCCCTTCTTATAGCCCCTCAGATTATATAAGTACCGGATCTCCCGGTTGGAAGCAGCACGCCCATACTTCCTCTGAAATGTGACGAAGAGGCTCACCAGTATAGTATAAGAGTTGGGTTGGAGCTGGAATGGGGCCACCTTTAGATATGTAAGAAAGCTAACTACCCAAGCATTAAGAGGCGGGATGGCACCACACATGCAGTGGTATCTGCTGTAGGCAAAGTACCCTTCGGGAGGGTCATATGGCATAACTTCTCTCCCTGGCAACAGCATGCGCGCCCTATCAATTCCGAAAGAACGGGAGATGACATCAAGCTGCTCCTCCTTGAGGGAGCTGGGAAAGCAATCGGGCGGGGAGTTCAGAAGCTCCTGAGGGCCATACCCGTCCACCAGTGATCTCGGGGCAGGTCCGTGACGTTCCGGTCCTGGTTGAGTAGGGGGCACTGCGGAAGATTCTCCTTCGCCCTGGGACTTCTTTTTATTTGATCGAGTTTCTGCTTTTCGAGACATTTATCTGCAACACAAAAGCACGTCGTTAGAACAGAGGATATAAACAAGAATATGATTTCATTCGGCACTCGGAGTCCCCAAGTCCATTCGGTGAAAACCCATTCGGCAAAAAGGAAGAGGATCAATACCTGATTCGGTGAAAAGAAACACTTTGGTTCGGCTAAAGCTTTGGTTCGGCAAAGCACCTTGGTTCGGCTAAAGCTTTGGTTCGGTTGAACACGTTGGCGACACTCCTGATTCGGCAAGAAGTCAATGCTCGGCTGTCTTGTTTGGTAAGAAGTATCGGAGGCCCTAGCCTCCTACTTATAGCCGAAGGCGAACAACTGGACCGACTGGTCCGGCATACAGGACCAAATGAGGATGACCAACCTCAAACAAAGCACGCCATGTGCATGCCCATACCCTGCTTTGGGGGGCAAGTGTTGGGTGTATCTCGACCGGTGTAACATCATCACCGAGCCAAACCCCCGAGGCCATGCCTCACCAACTTACCGGACCACGTATCCATCCACTACCGGTCCAACACCACCGAACCATATTGCCAACTCAACGCCGAACCAACACTGCCGAATCAACTCCTCTCCACGTCCCCACCGATCCAACCAACCACCGAACCAAATACTACCGGATCACTTCACCTCCGGACCAACACTGCCGAATCAAGGACCATCTCCTCCCACTGCCGGACCAAGTCCTGCCGAAGTCCTACCGAACCAAACTCTGTCTACTTACAACTGGGCCAGAGCTATACTGAACCAAGCTTGCCAGGCCAGACTACATCAGCCAAGCCCACCAGCAGCTGTATACATCCAAGACCCTTGCTCCCAGCCTCACTCTATAAATAGAGGGGCAGGGGTACAACAATGGGGGACAAGTTTGAGAGCTCAAGCACGGAAATAACTTTCAAACAACTTTCTTTTACTTGTATCAAAGCTTTGTACTTGTAATCTAAACAAGAGAAGAGAAATAACATATAAAGTGGACGTAGGCACATTCTGGCTGAACCACTATAAATCTGCAAGTATTTTTACAGTTTAGCCCCTGTTTTTCATACATTTGCATAAATCACCCAAATCACTAAGAACAACATAAGATCTACTAAATCATACGACTTTGAGGTGTTTGTCCATTTTTTATGCAAACAACCGATAAGGAGTTATCCACATCCGTGGAGCTATGATTTGTTGAGCAAACTCAAGGTCAGAATTCCAAGACGAACGAGTCCTTACAACCAATTGTGAAGTTAAAAGACTTCTATGTTTCACCTAGGGTTTGGTGAAACATAAAATACTAGTGGGAGTCTTATTAGAAAAATGAAATGATAATATTTAACCTTTCCAATATTATTAGAACATATGCTATATAATGTCGTAATAATCTACATCGATAAATTTGTGCATTTAATGTGATTGATAAGACGTTTATCAATTAAGATATGCAAATGAACTGAATTGAAGATTAACAAATAGAAATATAACATATATTTACTAATAAATGCTTCTTGCATGTTAATGTTTTCTATACCCATGCAGGTGCCTAATCTTATAACTACTTAATACATTCGTAATTTGGTTGCTGACGTGTTTATTTGGTCAAGACTGTGTATTGCATTCTTTGATCTTCGAACTCTAAAACCAATACAAGACTATGGATATTTGATTCATATACTATCGCATATAAGTGTTATATGGGGAACGGTCATTGTTCATATTGTGCGGTATTTTGATCAAGTTAGTTCATTTGAAATAAGCCAATAAACAGTACTGTGAGATCGAGTGTTCAATTTGATTGATTGCAAAAAGATCATAATGTGTTAAATGTAACACTAGACCAAAACCATCAGAAAAATCTAAGAATTCTATTGCTGAAATGTCAGTTTGATCAATTTACGCAGAGTATAACATAATTGGCATCGTTAAATGTTAAGGATAATCGAATGCGCTTTTGTAAAGAGTTTGTCCTAATATTGTAGTAAGGGTTTACTTTTGAATGGTTTGACCATTTAGAAAGGAAAATGAATGTATAAGAGAGATGTGATTTAAGGTGTAGTTGGGATGAAGAGAGTGAATAATCACTTCTTCTTCATAAGGAAACGTCGAAAGCAAGAATTATAATAATAATAATTGATACTTAACATTGGAACAAGAAATACATCTCTATTCTGAAATGTATTTTCGTATAGAAAGTTATTTTCTATGAGAAATTTTTTGAGTTCAAGATATTTGATCAAAAAATTATCCATTGTAAATTAGTTGTAGTACATAAAATAAGTAACCTATATTAAGTGAATGATGGACCTCCGAATTAAGTACACAATTATAGTAATAGTGGAAATAGTGGAAGCATGCCATATAACACTTAATGAATGCCTCAAATTACGAAAATTATTTTCGTAAAACATATTGAACATTATTTATAAGATAATGACTATTTTTCGATATCCATTGAAAAATAGACATAGTTATATTTCAATGGGAATATTAATAATATTCATTATGAATTAAAACTATAATATGGTATTTGTTTTCACAACAAAATTGATGCATTAATTAAAGATATATACAATTATTTTAGTATTATAGACTAAGCTGTAGTTTTGGGAATTAATTTTTTATTATATGATTATGAATCATATGGTACTAGTTAATTATATCTCAAATAATTAAGGGCTATGCACCCATTTAGTGGAAGCGTCATAAGAGTTGATGAACTCTTCGGATTGATAAATATAGATGTATGCAATCGTAAGTCTATTAATACCAAAATGGATCCATACACTTCGTCATATTCATCGATGAGTTATAACAACCATGGACACGTGTATTTGATATGTATGTATAAATCTATAATAAGCTTATAGAATATAAAATGGAATTAAATAATATAACATGCAATAGAAATGATTCAATTTGATCAAATGGATGAGTATATTGGAAAGAGTTTTGTATGTACCTAATATGAACTAAGATTCAACCTCAAAGGTCACTCGTCCCTATAATTTATAATGATGTATTGGTAACGAGTAATTGAACTTTTTTAGACAAAGTTCAATTAACTATAAGTGAAATTGACCTAACTTCTTTCTATAAGGTTGTGTACTTAAGAGTAGTACAGAAGATTAGTATTATTTCATCTAAATAATAGTTTACAAAATCATACAAAAGGGTTTATAAGAAACCCAAACATATCCTAGGCCAAGGAGTTGGCAGTTTGTGCGAGACGAAAGTCTGCAAACAATAATTGTTCGTAAGGGATCTTATATGAATCTCCCCAAAGGAGTTTGGGAAAGACTGTCATTGGATGACATATTTATGTTTTGGACATTAGTATTGTAAACTAAAACCGAATCTGCTTTATATATAAGGAAATTCATAAAATATTTATGAAAACCTATTCTATTACACCGAGTAACAATTCTTATTTCAAGAAATACCAACTTCACAGCGAATGAATATTTTTAAAGAAATTATTGGTATAAAGTGGATTTGGATACGATCCAATAATAAAACTAATTACAAAGGATGGAATGAAATCGGTCGAACCTAAATGAACACAAATACATTAGAACGTCTAATGAATATTCTTGTACATTAAAGAGAAACATTGATTTTCTTGTCAATGTCAAGAATAAATATTCCTCGGTTATTTAATTAAATCATTAAGAGGATTAAATCTATGATATCGTATGATGCAGAAATCTTAAATAGATTCCAAGTACATTATCAAAATATGATTTTGATAGTTGTATCCGAAAGGATATGATCCTTTTGGCTGCAAATGTGTCTTTAAGAGAAAGACAAATTAGTTGGAATGTAGTGAGCCATATTGATAAGAATAATACTGTAAATTTCAAATTTTGAAATTAACGTAATAGATTCACCACTCTATGTGCTCAAGTAGGTTTGGATTGTACGCACAAAATTATCGCATAGCATGACTTTATGTTTTCGGTATGTATATGTTGAAATAGAAAATTCTATATAATGATTTAGAGTAAACCGTTTACACATAATAACCAAAGTGTCTCAAAATCAGTAGGAGCGATATCGAGTTTGTGAGTTTTTGGATATGATCCAAGAACAGATACGAATGTGTCATTTGACGAGCATCAAAATTGTAAAAATGGTCTGATAAGAATATCAAATAGTTTGATTGCCAATCAAAATACAGAAGAAGCATGTGTTCATAAGAAAGAACATTAAAAGGTACATTGATATTTCTAAACTATAAGTAAAACAACACACTGTTGATTTTAATGATGTACTTGTGTTAAAATCAACATTAGTTGTTTTAATAATCGATATTGGATTGGTAAATAATGTCATTTATAGTAAGTATAAAAGATATCGGGAACGTCCCGAAATGATGTGTAACGACACCTTATTAAAATGTTTAATATGGAACATGTAAGATGGATTCCTTATGCATTGCCAATAGGAATTATCATATAAATTATGTTGTCAATGATATCATGATTTGTTTATGTATTTGATACATGAAGAAAATATTAAATCCAAATAGATATCACTATATGGTTGTTTGAGGTGTTCTTATATATTTTTGATTCACTAGAGAATTGTTTACAGAAACAGTAAACTCCTCGAAGGTGTGTTCGGACTCAAACTTTCATAAATGATATTGAGTATAATATGTCGGTAATAAATTTAGGTTAAAAATCTTTAAATTGGAAATGTTCCAAATGAAAAAATGTGGTTGATTTAATGAAAAGGTTAAGTATATCGCTTTGGATAGCACCGCAATAAATGTATATAATATAAATGCACAAATTTATAACTGAGCCGAGGGTAATTCCAAATGTTGAGAATCCCATCAGATTGTCATATGATAACAATGACACTATATAGTTCATAACATAACTTAGAGCTGACTGGAAATCGAGGGACATACTCTGAATTATTCCACATGGTAAAGGCAGTTTATCAGCGTCAGAGAGAGTTGATTGATAGAGCAGATAATTGAAATAGAATAACATACTCCTTCTCTGAGTAACTGACCAAATTAGTTTTGAGAAAATTGATTAGAGAAGTTGAAATAAGTTTCCATAATTGACCCCAAGTGCAAGTGGGAGATTGTTAGAGTTAGTGGTATGCCCTAGGGGCAATTATGCAATTTGTTACATATATCCAACTCGATAACCAATCTTGTTTGAAATAAAAGGTGTTTTCTTTCTATTATATACTTGATATAATAAGTTATATTAATTAATTAATTTAATTAAAGTGTATTTAATAGAAAATCCATAAATGGTACATTTTGTGATAGTAGATGTAAAGTGTTGTAACCGTGAGTAACTTATCACAATAAAAATAAATATACCATTTTAAATGTTCCAAGTCTAGATGCATCAAGACTAGATATCGACATATCCATTGAGACTAGAGTACATAACGCTCTCCAAATGTTGAACAGTGTATTACACGTTACTACTAGGGGCACCTAGGGTTTACGTACTGATAGTTATTAGATAACTATTGAATGACTCACTCGATATTTTCTTTTGGTTAATTTAACTAAGGTCAAATAGAAAATATCGATGTGACTGACTTGCACAGTTCTCTCGAGTTGAATACTGTGGATCTTCAATATGAAAGCTACACTCTGATTATAGTCAAATCATGACACGACGTCCATTGAGTGACTATAGTTGGGTCGAGTGGAAGTATTGGAAGTGAAGCACTATTCAAGAGAGGATTCGTCTCCTTGGTTATATAAAGTTAGTATCATGGTCAACTCAAAGTCAAAGTCTTTGGCCAGAGCATTTCGGTTAATAATAATTGTTATTATTGAACTAAGGACTTTATGTTTGGACTATACAGTTGAATATGGATGATATTGAAAATTTGACCATTATCAAATTCCATAAGTCCAAAGTGATATAGTGTAACGATCCTGAAATTCAGCGTTCGAAAATCAACATCAAATACCTCACTTGTATTCGACTGTCAGATATTCAAACGTCGAACTTCAGTTCGGCGGAGCTTATAACAACAACAGATGAATATAAACAGCGAAATAAACTAAATATCATACATTACATCATAGATACAACATCATCATAATATCCAGTACTACATCAGAATATCATAATACATATGCCTTCCATACCAGAACACTACATATAGATACAATAACAGAAGATAATAACTCCTCAACAGAACAACAACAGAGTCTTCCAAAAGTTCCAACATACTTCTACTTGGATAAAGTCTTCTGAACTCTAAGCACTTCAAAAGATATCCAAGACAAAAGCTTCCCAAAATCTGATAGCTCCTAAACCCAAAAAGACTCCAAAATCCAGCTAACACCAAAGCATGGAAAAACTGCTACTAGTCTGCCCGTGTGGAAATAACGGGCACCCAGAGTTTAGAAAAGAAACAATAAACTCCGGGTCAGTCATGGGACTGGTATGAGTAAACCAAAGTAGTTGCTTTAAATAAAACAGATTTTTAAAAAGAATCTGATATGCTTTTGGAAAATGAAACTACCATAAGACCTCCCGCCACACACACAATGCAAACGCAGAATTGGAGAAGATTTCTTCTTATGATAGTCAAATATGCTTAATACGAGAATTTTTTTTGATATTATTACTAGTGCATAGTGTAGAAAGCATTTCGAAGATACAATATTAATCTTAGCCAACATACAACCATTATTGTATGCCTACTATAGCTACCATCTAAATAGTGGTGACCACCATAAGTAAATGGCAGGTTCTACAACTAAAACCGTACAAGGTTCGTATTGGAAATTGGATTTCCAACAAATGGTCAGGCTAAGGAACTTCCTCCCGCCACATGGGTACGCCTCTGGCTGGACGTCCCGAGAGACAACTGCTCTCTGCCAACACAAGGCCGGGTTACCCCTATAACTAGGTAACTCATGAATATGCCATTCCCCGGTCCTTTGGGACCTTTATCCGAGGCACCTCGATAAACACACAATCACACAATAAATGAGATCGGAGTATCCACACAGGTTAAATACCAGGGCTCCATACCTGATACCACCCTTTTCCAGAAGGAAATGACATACCCTAAAGGGCGCAACCATCATAACCTTGCCGCATATTCCTGTTTTGACCATTTCCGTTGAGTGAGGTCTGACGAAGTCTCGTCCACAAAGCTATGCTTTTTCACAAAGCCACGCTTTGATCACAAATGATCAATAAATGATCAATACACAGCAACACTCAGCCTGTCACATTACCAAATTGGGAGTATATTGCTGATAATATTCAACTACATAACCTCTGAGTTCGTATGTCTCGAAAAAGGGTGTTAAGCTAAGAGAATAAATTCTCCGCCACCAAACAGAAATGTATTTGAAAGAAATCAGCTTTATATCTCAAAGTGTAATGTCAGACATGTAACCGAAGGCACTTCCGAAGAAGTCCTTGCAATCCGGGTATTCACAATCCCGATCGGACTTCCCATCACTTAGGGAATCTCTATACCGGAGCAACTCAGTGCAGAGACAATCGATAGGTCTTCCTATCGTTTTCATAAATACCCGGTCTTCAACACCGGTCTTCAAATGCTATCCATTACGACGTATCACTATTCAGTGATCGATAAATTTTGAAAACATGTGGGTATGACAATCACAAAGATTTATATTCAGGGTTCGATGTGGGTTTCGGATAACAAACTGAAATCCGACTCCCTGTCGCATCGAAGTAAAAATGCCGTTCTACGGGCAAAGGGGTTTTCACATCAATCCAGAATTAAATCACAAATCATAATTCAGTACCAAAACAATCACAGTGTCAAAATAGAAATATCAATCCAGTACAAAATATTTGATGATAGTCAATCATCTCTAATTTGGGTGAATGTGATTTAAAAGTGAATTGACCACATAATTATCTTCATAAATTTTAATTTTAAAATTAATTATCCTTAACTATGAATTTATTAGATTTTAATTAACTTAACTAATTAATTTTTTCTTTAACTAATTATCTTAATTTATTTATTGTTAATTGTTAGTTTATTAAATCTTAATTATCTTTATTCATAAATTATTCTCTAAATTAATTACAAAGTAATTACAAAATTGATAATTGTTTAATCATTATTTAATCATTATAAATAATTTTTGTTTTAATTTAAAATTTTAAATATTGATTTACTCTTCAAATATTTTATCAAATTAATTTCTTAAACAATTTTACTTTTAAAATTTAAGCCTTTAAAATACTTTATTTATTTCAGATGATTATTTGAAAAAAAAAATTAAACTTATGTTTCAAAATTTTCAAAACTTAAATTTTTACTATTTTTTAGGCCTGACCCGAGACTGTCTCGAGTCATTCCCGAGGAAAACCCATCCCTGCTTCGAGAAATTTGCCAATTCGACCCGTTGGTCGAAGCTGCAGCCACCATCGATTCGACGATCATCCCCCAAAACCACACAAACACCCAAAAATCAAATTAATTTCGAAAACGAGGATTCGAGTTATCTCGACCCAACAACCCAACAACACATCACCAGGAAATCCACTCGCGCCACCTCCTCTGGCCATTAGAAGCCACGAAAACTTGACCGAAGCTTCATCGACGCGTGACGCCATGACTGGCACCAGAGTCACGAAGTCCGATCAACCATAGGGGGTGCAACACCGTTGTTTCTAACGTGAACAGAAAAAGGTTCTTAAACCCTAGTTTGATCTCGTATTCAAAATTTATGCAATAGAAAATTATTAGATAATTTTCCTAAAAAACATTGTTGATCAAACTTGCTTCACACCAAATCTTAGCATTTAAAACTTTTTCAATCATCGGAAATTGATCAAAACATGGATTTCGTTCAACTGAGAGCTGCACATAGCATAGGCAATTAAAAATTCCCATTTTTGTCTTAAAAATCATAATTTGCAGTGAAGATTCAAGTTATGAACTTGAATTAGCATTTTATGACATTCGAGTTTATCCAAAATATAATATGTTCACTGTAAAAACCATTTTTTTCCAACTGTGTATCATTTTCCTTCTGAAATTTATTTTAAAATCATAGTTCATCCTTAAATACGCAAGTTTTATTTTGAGATCGAAGTCTAATAATGATCACATGATTAAAGATGGGGTTTTGAATAAGTGATGTACTCTGAAAACAAAGACAAGGATGGTTTCAATCATGACAGGCATTCTACTTTCAAATGTTTACACACAGAGGAATCTATATATATACATACATGATAATGTTGCTTCAAATCTTAGATTAACAGCAAATAAATTTTAGTTTTGAAACAAATATACACCCTGTATAAATTTTGCAGAGAACACAGAACATTACCTCAATATTTTCATACTGAAGCATATACAAAACAACTTATAGATAAAGTTTGAACTGTTTATATAAACTCAAAACAGGAAGCATATACAAAAAAAACTGTTTACTCACCTTGGATATATTAATGAGCAGAGATGTTTCTGTTTTTTAGACTGCAGTTTGATCTTCCTCTTTTTGTTCAGCAGATTATATTTAAGCTTGGAAATAAAGTGAGTTCTTCTTTTTATTTTCTGATCTTTGTTAGGTTTTAGCATTCGAAAAATTTGGAACAAAGAGTTTTGTATATAAAGAGATGTGTAGGTCAGTAAGTACTGAGCATCATTCTTTTGCATACTTGCTTTGTACAGGCTTTGTACAACCAAAGACTTTCTTCCTTCTTTCAAGGGGCTGAGAAGAAAGCATTTAATGTTCATGCTCCCTTGTATATTTACAGCATATGCTGTTTGATTAATTTTTTTTAGTTTGTACACTTTTGTTTTGTTGATGATGTTGCTTGCTCCTTTTATCTCAAGCCTTGTGATATAATAAAGTTCTACCATTATCATATTGTTTGAATTCATAGATATATCTTGTTCGTATTATATTTGTAAGTATATTTTATCACACTCTGTATATATTTTTATTTTATTGCTTAATAAAAATTCTTGTTTTGTTATATTCATTCATTACTTATTTAAAACTTAAACCATCAATTATTTATTTATACCCATATATCTTTCTTTTATTTAATATTAATAATAGTTTATTTTAAATAAAAATTCAAATTCAATATATATATACATATATGTATGTATATAAGATGTTAAACCCAAGTGATTTAAATTCAAAAGAATTTAGAGTTTTAATCTTTTAAATCAACACATATTCTATTTATTTAACTTTTCAAATTAAATTTCCAAAAATTCAAATAAATCACTAAATTTAAATTAATAAAATCCGGGGTGTTACATATAGTTTTGACGAAGAGAATTGATGTAAATAAAAGTCACAATCGGGTAACGCTTGAAAAGGTGAAATTGGATTTTATCAAAACCAAGTAAGCGATAAATTTGGCCAAAATGTCACATCCCCTGCTAAGTGATGTTTTAACGTTAATATTCAAATAGTTCGATACTAATCACTGGCCAAATTTACACCTAACGAGTCACACAACTGAAACGACGAATTCTCCTCTGACCAAATGATTTAATTAGTTTGTATTTATTATAAATTAATTAAGTTAATTAAAATTTATGAAATATTAATTATAAAACTTTGATTATGATTGAGGAATAAATATTATTAAATATATTTATAATAGTTCTAAATATATCAACCGATATCCGATATCGATAAGCGAATAAATTGGATTAAATTAAATAATATTTTCTTTGGCATTAAGTGGGATTTAGGCCCATCAAAGTGGGTGATATTTTTGGCTGCAATATGGACATATGGGGCGGCTCAAAATGGGGTAGAGATGCCAGATTTCGGATGGCTCAGATTGAGGAAGAATTAGTGTGAGATGAGATCCACTATTTCCTCTTTTCTATCCACTATTTAAGCATCCCTAACCCTAATTGCAAATAATCTTTTGCTACCTTTTCTTCCATCCATTGCTGGTCGAATGCCATAAATGCTCCATCATATTAAGCTCAATCAATTCAAAATCGATCACTATCCGATAGTCAAAGGTCAACGGTTCAAGGACTGGCAATCTGCCGAATCGGAAAAGGTTTCAACCTTTCAAGATGTGCTTCAAGGCTTTGGTACTTACGTATGATTTTTATCAAACTACAGTTTATAATTTTTTGAATAATATTTTATCATGTATATATTATTGTTATATTGTTTTTTATATGACAATTCTGATATGTATTAATGTTGCACTAGTTTGTTGGGTTATATATATGTATATGCCTATAAATTAAAAAAAAATCAATTTTTATATACAAATCAGATAAGTACGGCCACTTAATATATATACATATATAATTTGTTTCTAGTATGATGTGGAAGAGAGAGAAAGAAGTGTTATTTAAATCAGAATGAGAAGTGGAAATCAGAAGGCTGTAGGGGTACTGCAAAATAGGGGTGTCATTGAATGCTTCTCTTTTTTTTGGCAAAGCTACCCGGATTTTAAATGGGTCATCCACTGTTTATAAATGAAATAGCGAATGGGTGTTCACCACATGCACCGGAACCACTAAACAAGCAAATAAGCCCAGGAGATAGAAAAATACATATACTACTACAACAGACAATACTAGTTCCCTTTGAAGATAAGGGACTATTACATCCTTAGAAGAGGCGGGGCCAATGGCATAAAAGCACCTAAAAAGGGAGAAACTAAGGTAGGAAAATAATCTACCGAATCAGCACCATAAAAATACTTCTTATCCCAAGAGTCATCTACCAAAACGAAACTATTACTATCCCAAAGACATCCTAGCACAAATAGAGAAAGCTCTTCATCTTCCACCAGATAGAACAGCCGTCTGCCCTCGCCTTTAATTCCTATATACTTAAAAAATTGACCGTTGGAACGCTCCTCTTATTTAACTATACATATATGGTTTATATTTAATTGCAATATCATACTATGATTGAAATTGATTGTATAATTATATATATATATATAACTTTATACCAATAACAAACGACATTAAGAAAATAATTTTTATAATTTTTTATTATTATTTAAATCAATGTACTGCATAAATAAATCATATAAAATCAAATATGTTATGAAAATTATTTTTTAAATTTTATAAACTTATTTTAACATCAGATAAGCTCTCTGCCAGAAAATAAAATTATAAAATTATTTTTTTTATTTGTAAAGTTATTATTCAAATCGGCCTAAAATAAAAATTAAAGTTGATCGAACAGTATATGGAAAAAAATTCAAACTTCACAATATATATATATCTATACTATATTATTATTAGTGAGTTCACTTTCAAGCTCACCCATGCCTCCTTGAAATTTGGCAACTGAAGAGTCCCGATTCCCATAGCAGCGTCACGACATTCTTTCCCCTCTCTCATTACTCTTCCTTTCTCGCCTTTTCATCCTCCCGTATCCCAAACACTTTCGCCCCTAAATCCCTATAATTTTGTTCTCCCCCTCCACACGACGTCCTCCTTCCAGATGTGAGCTTCCCGTATCCCAAACGCTTTCGCCCCAAAAATTACTCCGCATCCCGTTTTCCTTTCTCAAGAACCGTACAATTTTGTTCCCTCTCACCAGACGATGTCCTTCTTCCAGACGTGGATCAACTTCCTACTTTCAAGGCTACAGCTGTAGCTTCGCACCCTGTTGCTGGCCTACCATCTTCCCCGCTGTCGATTTTAGTTATCGTACAGCTTCTCTCCATTCTTCTAAATAAAGCTTCAAGTTATGGAATTCAGCTCATTTATCTCATCTCCACGCCTTGCATTTGAAGGTTCGGTAGGTGCGATTTTGTTATTTTCTGTCTAAAAACCCTAATTTGCTCGATTTATTTTACATTTCTTTCGTTCTCATGTACATGCTTAATTCTCGATATTTGTAACAAGTTTTTCATTCGTCCATAGTATGATTTTCAGTGCAACCTTTAAATTGGTCAGCAAATTTTAAATTGTAGTTTATTTTATAGGAACGAACTATATTATGTTGGCAGTGGATTGGTAATTTGATGAACAATGTTATATGATTTCGACTGCATAAAAATTATTCCATATGGTTTATTAGTTGATGTAAAAAAGGGAATTAGTAACCATAACCATTGGTTCTTCATAATGATGATTGAACAAATAAACCATAATAGCCTTTTTAATCATTTTTGGAATCCTCATTGTCGATTTATAGATAGGTCCATATTTAAGTGGAGTGGACACTCATGTATTGATTTACAGCCGATATCATTTTAAAAAGTAGGTAGAAAGTCATATAACTCATGTTCTATTATTTTTTTAAATTTACAACTGAAGCTATCATGGTCTGTACAGGTTAAATGCAGTTTGGCACTAACTGGCTAACAACTTGAAAAGATCTGCTCGATTAGCTTGGTTTTATTCGTCGAATAGCTCGATAAGCAGGATCATTTTCCTACCTGCTGTACAGGTTAAATATATTTTTGATGTATGCATGAATTTTTTTCATTTATATGTTCCCCTTGATTTCTTCAACAGTTGACATTAACAAAGTAGCCCCTTCTTTTTATGATTCAGAACGAATATCCCAGCCATTTCATATGAAACAAGCACACAGTATCCATATATGCAAGGATTAAATGCATTATAACCTGTACTTAATCCAACTCTAAAAGTTACTCAGGTAAATCACTTTTTCTCTTAATCTTCTACATGTATCATTTGAAAGTTGTAGTCCTTCCACCACTAAGAAGTTCAATATTGACATGTTTTGTGTCACCTTCAACTCTACGCTCATGTATCATATTTGTTTTTTTATATGTGATTTCATTTTACTTCTGTTTTGGTATTTATTTTGATTCTCGCATTAGTTTGAACTTCGAAATATTACATATTAGAAAATTTGGTTGTAGAAGCTGAAGCTATTTTCAAACTAAAGAAGCGTAATATGGTTGATAAATTCAACCTAATTTGGTGTAGTAGCATACGTTTATTTTCATGCTTCCTTGAATGGATTTGTTTGTAAAGTTCAAGCCCAAGTTCGTCATGAATAAAACGACAGGTGGCTTCATCCTTATCCTGAAGCAACGACTAATCTTCTATTGCAAACGAATAAGACTTGAAACCCGTGGCAATTTAGTACACTGACTCTAAGAAAGTAATCTAACTATAAAAATTGTCTATTGGATATAAATGAAACAATGGTTGAAGTTCTATGCATTGATAAAGGTTTTATAATGATAGTAAACTATATTATGTATGAATTTTTAAACATGAACGCTATTTTAGTTCTTTACAGTTCATTGTTTCTACGGTCTATCATTCTCATTGACATGAATAACCCCACATTATTTCTAAGGTGACTCTTAAGTAATTATGACGAATAACCCCACATTATTATTTTCTTTTCATTCTTACGTAATTTTCTACTTTCATTTTATTTGATTAACTGCAACCACTTACTAATATGTTCTTATTATTATTCATAGGTGGCTTGCATATGCATCTATCAATAATGTCCAAATGATGCTCTCTTGGTACAGAAATGGTATTTTATATCTACCTTCTCTTTTCTTTTGAAATATTCAACATCTTCAATATGTATACTGCTCAAACATTTTTATGTAAGATTCATACAAATTTTAAGCAAATGCACCAAAGTTTCTTAAAATTACAGGGAGGATTGGATTTGAACTAAATAGTCTATTTTGTTAGCTACTGTTATTCAGGATTGGATTTGAACTAAATAGTTTTACTACTGACGATGTATGTTAAGCAATTCAATGTATGGGCCTATATGTTTTCATTTAACCTGACTAATTAACAAAGGGTTTCCAATTGTTTAAGTAATCCACGTCTAGATTCAACTTCCCGCATTTAGAACTTGCTGAGGAATGCTCTTATTTTATTCAAAATTGTTCCATGGTATTGTATACAATATGTACATTTCATTCATCAGACGACGTCCTCCTTCCAGATGTTTAAATTTTCATTCTGTTTGCTTTTAGTTTGCATCTGATTTTAAATGACGATTACTCATCATAGGAGTTTTAATGAAATCGGCTTTATTTTCAAAACCTAAAAATTAATTTCTTTTTCATGATTTCTGCTCCACCTTATTGACCCATCATTAAATTAAAATATTTAAGATTGCCTCTAGGTCTAAATTTAATTTAATATCTTTTGTTTTCCCTTTATGTAAATATAAATTTCTCCATTTTGTGGTAGTCAAAACTAGCAAAAAATTTGTTGATTGCTTAAGCATATCAGTATTCAAACTACTGGATTTTCCAAATAGAAAAGTTGATAAAAGTAGATTAAAAGAACATTATCCAAAAAATTTATATATTATTTGATATGCTCTAAAGTTATCATTACTATTATTTATCTTTCGTTTGTGCAATTTTTTAATGCATTATTTATTTTCCATATACTCTACAAGTTTTAACAGTTTGCTAACAGTCCTTGAAATCGTTTCAGTAATTGTACAAATACTCAAATATGTAAATATTCATCAACTAGGGAGCTTTTTTTGTTTGATCAATTTTGGACTTAATGATCCGAGTTTATTTATTTTTCTTTCTACATGCGAAATTTTCATTAGACATGACAACTCCAGCAAAATTCATATTCACTATAATTTCGTATAAGATAATACTGAGTTCCATTCAATCTATTTTTAACATACTCTCATTCCTTCTTAGAACGAAATCTAAAGGCAGCTCTCTATCCTTTTGTAAGGAAACACAGTAAATAAACCCTAGATGGCAAACACAAAAGGATTACCTTAGACAATATACATCATCCTTTTTACTATCGTAATGGTAAGGAAGTAGCAAACAAACAATGCATGAAATGAAATATATATATACATATTTTCCTACCATGATTTCTTTTTTAGGAATTAGCAGAATTGTTGTTGAAAATTTCCACACAAATAAGATTTTAATAAAAATATTTTTACTTAGTCCATGGATGGCATAAATTGTAATCAATTATGGATGCGTGTTTTTACAAATAATATTACAGACCCTGAATGACTAATTCTCTTTTCATTTTCTTTGGTTCTTTTTATATTATGCAATGAATATTTATTACGCTTTTGCGTATATATATATATATATTATATCTGTGTGTGTTGTTGTTGTATGGCGTACGATCAGTTTTTTTTTTCTGCGATTCAAACTTTTTTTTGTTTACGAAAACATTACTAAAACTTATGACATAGACAGGGATGTAGAAACCTTTGAACTGCACAGTAGGTAAATTTGTATTACGTTTGTCTTTCTGGTTTTCAGGTTGTAGCAGTTATAATTTTGATAGTTTGAGTTAATACATCAACTATTTCTGTATATTCCTGAATTTAAATTACCTACTAATGTCTATATGAAAGAAACTGGCTTCATTAGCTCATGTGCTAATTTACTTTCACAAATAAATTTATCAACTATACCCTAAAGTTATTACACAATACTTAGTTTAGTAAATTATGTAGTATATCATACGAGTATCAAATGTGGGTCTTACATATTATTGGAAAAGATCAGATAAAATAAATTATTGTTATTAGCATCATTTATTTCCATAGTAACTAATGTATGTACACACGCAACCACATACACATACATTTCTTCTACAAACAATACATTTTTAACCTCAATTTCTCCATTTAATAGTCTGATTTAAAAGGAATATAGAATTTATAATGGAGCTTGGCAATGTGCTGACAATGGAAATTTTAAATTCATAAAATGAATTTTCAAGTTTAAAGAAGACAACATGCATTTCACAATTTGGTATTTTCAGCACCCTTTCCTCAGTAAGCACGGTACCCCTATTTTAAAAAGGTAGCTTGCATTTAGATGATAGTTAAGGGCACGAGCCGCTCAAATAATAAGCATCCTTTCCTCGGTTATTCACTATTATGTTCGAGCTCCGTCTAGTGATTTTGACATGGTTTTGCTGCTTTGCCATGTGTCAGCTTCCGTAAAAGTATACAATCTGCAGTAAACGATGGAGCGGTCCTATTTGAAAGACAAACTTCTATGGTCAATGTTAAGAGCCTCTTGGAAATACTCATCCCAGATCCGCCCCTAGAGGAAGCAACCTATATGCTTTACTATTGCATGTGCATAATCTGTATGGCAGATAACATTTTTTCACTTAAACGATAATTATTTTAACATTCAATCACTTACCTAGAACAAAGTTACGACACTTTCGAACAAATTGCATTTTTTTCCCAATCATCTATTTGGATCCTTTCCACTTACTGCAATTGCCTTTATTCAACTCTGCCAAAGATTAGATAATCGATTGGTCGTATTTTTGGGTGAAATCCTAACTTTTGAGTTTACCTCTTTTCTCAATTCTGTAATTTTTATTGTTAATTTCTTCTTAGTTTTGGATGTAAAATATAATTTTGATTCGTACTCTTTGTATCATGTGTTGGTTGTCAGGAACCGAAGATTCAGGTTTCTTAATTTTCAGCGCGAAAATATGGCTTATCCAACTGTCGTCTCATTTGAGGTGAAAAATCTTTGTTTTCAACTGTCATTTTCTAGCTTCGTCAGTGTTCAATATCATGTTGTTCAAGCTGAAGCAAAATCATTTCATCAGGTGAAAAACTTGGTGTTGGATTGTTAGTCCTTTTGTTTTGTTTCGGAAAAAAAACCACTGGGAAAAAAATCGAATAAGAAATGCTATCCATATTGCAAAACTAATGATCATAAGGCTGGAACGATACTTTTACATTTACTGTGTCATGATCCTCCCAGGTTAGTTGTTATAGAAAGTTTAAAACATGCTCTAGCCTGTTTTTTGAGGTTACAAGTTCATACTGTCCTAATTCCTAGGAATATTTGTGTAACTGTTAGTGGATATATAACCCACGACACAATCTAAAATATATGCTTTTTTGATGAATCTAACATGCTTCTATATTTTTCTTTCCACTTATTTTACTCCACACCCTCTTTTCTCATTGCTTAATGGAAAACTTTCCCTTACACTGATGCTGTGATATGGACATAGTCGATTTATTATTATAATGGTCATATTTGTAGTTTTGTTTGCTCAGTTATTTTTAGATACAAAAATTCAGTGAGATTTGTTTATGTTGTGGTTAGGAGCCTAACCGACCTACTTTAGTCACCTATTAGTACACACATCTAACCATTTGTCGATTTTACTAATGATGTATTTTTTTGAAATTCAGGTAGGGATTTTGCTACCTTCATCGAGTTCCAATACATATATATCATACTCGATGTTGCTACCTTCATTGAGTTAACGATTTAATCTTCCTCTTGCCTGCATTTTCATCCTAGCCTTTGCTGCTACTTTTGTTCTAAACATTGATCTGGATATAAAGGTAAACCTCTTAATTTATTCATTCATTTTGAACTTAGTTAGATCATTCAAGGGTGGAAGATGTGGATGTATGTTATGAAACACTAACACTTTATACTTAACTTTGCTGGTGGTTTGCAAGACTGTACCATATGAATACTGTCATTGAGAAACTATTATGAAGTTATTGTTTTCCAACTTCTTTTCTAAACCTAAATGCAGTACTGCTTTAATAAATACATAATACAATTGTGATGCTGAGTTAGGGGATTGTGCTTCAGATTTTTTAAATGCGGTCTGACTTATTCATATTTGTTGACTTTCAATTAAATATGAAGTATATGGAAACTATTAATAAAAAATATCGTGCATTATTTTCCTCTTAAGGATTATTACATATTGAAAAAATAGTTGTTAACATGTACTTTGAAAAAATATTTGTTAATATGTACTTTGGAGATGGAGGTTGTTGACAAAAATAGAAAGAGGAAATCAATCAGCAGGACAACTTCCCCTTCTGACAATTCACCCCCCTTGGTTGAACCTGCTGCCAAACTGTGTGTTGGTGGTGTACAGAGGAGCACTAATCTTCCCCCAACATCGTCATCCAGTACACAAATTAGCCAATTAAACTTATCCCCGTTTAATGTCAGTATGTTTTTTTTTCTTCCTCTTCTGTTGACAAGTATTACTTGACATATCTACCATCTCCTTTTGTACTAGCCGGTCTGTACATCGGATGTTGGCCTTCCTGCTCCAACTGTAAAACGAAGATACAACAATTCAACCAAACATTCACTAACCGCAAGTCTAAGGAAATTCACTTCTGCAAACCCCGACGTTTCTGAAGTTGCATGTCATCGAATTAACAACCAGCGTACATCGGCTGTTGCTGAACATTGTTCCCCGTCGCCGTCTTCAGCACCATTTTCCGTCGCCGTTGCTGTTCCTTCATTTAATTCTAATCCGTTAGGCTCTGTTCCTGAACCACCATGCAACACCCAAACAAACCATTCGTCCATTCCACCGAACACTGGTATGTTTCCTTCGTTAACTTCCCTCCACCGCACCTCCGTCAAAGTTATTAGGTCAATATTACTAATCATGGCTCAATAAAATGTGCCCCCAGTGTCGAAGTCATACCTTATTTCTCACAAAACTTTATTACTGCTAAACCGTAGCAAACATCATTTTATTGCATTGTACCTATTACGTGGTTTTAATATTTATCTGTGTACAAAAAAACCCACTATCCAATGATGCACAGCTGGAGGAAACCAAACTCCAACTGCTGCTTCCTGTATGTTACTTTCAGTATATTCAAAAAGTTTTGGCACCATCACATTGCAGATTCGCCTCCCGTTCTCCAACGATCTTCGTTCCCTATGAATAATAGTTTGGATGAACCAGGGACAAGTACACCCACAACTTCTTTGCGTCCAGTTCACCTACTTCAAGATATAGGTGTTGTTCCAACTAATAGTTGGTCTTCCCTCCTTATGCTCCTGTTCATGTAAACAAATTGACCAACCATACTGAACCTGTAGGTAAATGGAGGAAACGACGTAATCGTGTTCTTTCGTTGCAATCAAAGAGAATCTACAATTCAACAAATTTACGAAATGGTGATCAATTATTTTGTTCTTCTGATTTGTACATGTTTTTTCATTGTTTTCCAAACTTCAATACGAAGGCCCTATAACTTAATAACAAAATCTTCACTGCAGTGTGCACTCTTCATTTATGTTCTTCGGTCACAAGTACAAGGAGGCATAGAGGCGTACAAACTATAAAAAATAGTGACATATCCAACTCTGAGCTTTGGTTCTTTAGTCCATTGACCAATGTTTTCCGTGCCAACCCTAACCTAGCAAAAAATAACATACATCAACGTAAGTAATCCTCAGTCTTCTTTATGCATACTCACATTACTTGGTCATGTGAGCTTTATTTCTTTCCCGTTATTTACCTCTGCTAGGTTGTATTTTTAAATCATGGGATTTCGGGCCTCCCACTACCAAATGCCGTAATTGCGGTGCCACCGTTTGGTTCGAGGAGAGAAATCGGAAGGATGATATCCCCAGCTCTGCAAACTTCTCCGTTTGTTGTCAAGGTGGAAAAGTTTGTTTACCTCTGTTAAAGGAAACCCCCCCGTTATTGAAAATTTTATTGGATTATAAACAAGGCGGAACAGCTTCGCGTTTCCGAGAACAAATCCGGATTTATAATTCCATGTTCGCGTTCACATCAATGGGCGGACATGTGGACAATAGTGTTAATGATGGTAAAGGAGTTTATGTATTTAGATTAAATGGTCAAAATCATCATAAAATTGGATCTCTACTACCTGTTGATGGCGTTCCCAAATTTGCACAATTGTATATTTATGATACAGAAAATGAGCGGGAAAATAGGTTGCGTTTTTGTTCAAGAAACAACACCAGGGATGTGGATCCAAATTTAGTACAAAAAATAATACACATGTTCGATGAAACAAATGAACTTGCAAAGGTATTTCGAATGGCAAGAGATAGGTTCAAAGTTGGCACTTTGCATGATGTTAGCATTCGAATTATTTCTGGAAGGAACAATGATGGCAGGCAATATAACTTACCCACTTCTTCCGAGATAGCTGCTCTAATTGTTGGTAATGACAATCAGCCAGGTGTCCATAGAGATATTGTGCTGGAAGAGAAAACAGGCATCCTGTGTCGTATAAACGAAAAGCATCCCAGCTTCATGGCAATGCAGTATCCAATTCTATTTCCTTACGCTGAGGATGGATATAGGTCATGTATTGAATATCGCAATGCTCAGTTTGCCTCTGATGGT
Organism: Allium fistulosum; assembly: GCA_030737815.1. Lineage (NCBI taxonomy): Eukaryota > Viridiplantae > Streptophyta > Magnoliopsida > Asparagales > Amaryllidaceae > Allium > Allium fistulosum. Next base: position 1,140,268,946 of record CM060904.1, read on the forward strand.
GAAAGGATTTTTCTAACAATGCGTGAGTACTACGCTTTTCGACTGCAGAATAGACAGAATGAAGGGCAAACTTTACTTAGAGGAGGTCGTCTGCTTCAACAATATATTGTTGACGCATACACATGCATTGAGGAAGATAGATTGAGATGGATTAGACATAATCAATCGAACATACGATCAGACCTTTATAAAGGCTTGCAGGATGCTGTGGTTGCAGGGGATACATCAGCTAAATCAATTGGTAAACGAACAATCTTGCCTTCCAGTTTCACCGGCGGTCCCAGATATATGGTTCAAAATTATCAAGATGCGGTGGCCATTTGTCGATGGGGTGGATGTCCAGATTTGTTTATAACGTTCACATGTAATTCAAAGTGGCCAGAAATTAGATATATACTTGAGTTAATTCCAGGTCAACAACCTCAGCATCGACCGGACATCATTGCCCGTGTTTTCCACATAAAACTTAAACAATTTATCGAAGATGTATTTAAAAATGGACATTTTGGACGAGCTAAAGCAGGTAGAATCTTCATGCCTAACTACGTATAGACATATACGCACTGTCCGTCTATACTTCATATTTGCTCATACTCATGGATCTCTAACTTTACGAATTGTTTTTCCTATACAGTTATATACACAATAGAATTTCAGAAAAGAGGCCTGCCACATGCACATATCTTACTATTTCTACACGCCGATGACAAACCAAAGACCACGTTGCAGGTTGACCGGATTGTAAGCGCTGAAGTGCCAGACCCTAATGTAGATCCAATCGGTTGTGATGCAGTTGGGCAATTCATGGTGCATGGCCCCTGTGGTCTAGCTCATAAAGGTGCACAGTGCATGGATGGTGGTGTATGTGGAAAACATTATCCAAAATCTTTTACGAATGATACAAGCTTTGACAAAGATGGTTTTCCTATTTATAAACGTCGACAAAATGGCCATTCCATACGCACATCTACGGAAATAACGGTCGACAGTCGCTGGATTGTACCTCATAACATTGACCTATTGGTTAAATATAATGCGCATATAAATGTCGAGGTATGTAATAAAACTAAGTCTGTTAAATATTTGTTTAAATATATCAATAAGGGACATGATAGAGCAACAGTTATCATCGAAGAAAATGTTGGGAATAAAGAAATGGCGACGTATCAACATGATGAGATCAAAAGGTATCTTGATTGTCGATATGTCTCTGCTTCTGAAGCATGCTGGCGTATATTTGAATTTGAAGTGCAATATCGTAAACCATCAGTACAAAGACTACAATTTCATCTTCCAGGGGAGCATACAGTTACTTTCACCGATAATGATAATATATCTGAAATTGTAGGTAGGCAACATATTGAAAGAACTATGTTTACAGAATGGATGAGAACCAATGCAGTACATGTAGATGCAAGATGTTTGACATATGTTGATTTTCCATCAAAATGGGTATGGTACGAAAAAGATAAGCATTGGAGAAGAAGGAAACAAGGTGATAAAATAGGCAGAATATACTATGCGCATCCAACTTCCGGGGAAAGGTTCTATTTACGAATGCTTTTAACCGTTGTTAAAGGTCCAACCTGTTATGAGGACATTAGAACAGTAAATGGTACGCTATATTCAGACTTCCAATCTGCATGTGTTGCTCTAGGATTGTTAGAAAATGACAACGAATGGAATACTGCGCTATGTGAAGCTGGAAACTGGTCTTCTGGAAAAACCTTACGTCAAATGTTCGCGACGATGCTACTTTTCTGCGAAATTTCCAATCCGTTCGAGGTTTGGAACAGTAACTGGGAAATGCTCTCCGATGATATACAATGGCACCAACGACGCATTCGAAATAACACAGATTTGTTGTTATCAGATGAAGAACTAAAGAACTATTGTTTGATAGACCTTGAAACTATACTTAATTTGAACAATCGTTCTTTAGCAGATTTTCCCCTTATGCCAATGCCAAATTTAACGATAACACGTTCACATCACAATAGACTAATAGAGGAGGAACTAAGCTACGATTGTCCTACTTTACAACAGGAAGCATGTACAATGTTGTGTCAATTAAATGTGGAGCAGAAGACTGTTTTCGATGTTGTCACCGCATCAGTATACGAAAAAGCAGGAGGTTTTTTCTTTGTCTACGGAAGTGGGGGCACGGGAAAAACTTTCCTCTGGAATACGATAATTACAACAATGCGTTCAGAAGGTAAAATTGTTTTAGCAGTTGCATCGTCCGGTATAGCATCTCTACTACTTCCAGGTGGTCGAACTGCCCATTCTAGGTTTAAAATACCAATTGACGTCGGAGAAGACACGACATGCGGCATTTCAAAGCAATCAAACCTTGCACAGCTAATAATACGAGCAGATTTAATTATTTGGGACGAGGCTCCTATGGTTCATCGAAATTCGTTGGAAGCTTTTGATCGCACCCTTCGAGACTTAATGGACGACGGCATCAACTGTTTGGATGAACGTACCTTTGGTGGGAAAACTGTTTTGTTAGGGGGAGATTTTAGACAGGTGCTTCCTGTCATCCCAAAGGGATCGAGAACTGCAATCGTCCAATCCTCCATAAACAAGTCTCATTTATGGTCCAAATGTCGAGTTTTCAAACTAAACATTAACATGCGTCTAAAGTCGACTGATGGTACTCCTTCTGAAGTTAAAAAATTGGAAAATTTTACAAAATGGGTTCTCTCTGTAGGTGATGGAAAAGTTCCTGCCATAGCCCTGCAACAAGGAGCTGAGCCAACGTGGATAAAAATACCACAACGTTTGTTGATCGAGGAAACTTCAAATCCAACTGAAGCAATAGTTCGTAATACATACCCTGACTTGCAAAAACGAATGAAGGAGCCAAATTATTTGCGTCTTCGATGCATTTTGACTCCAACGAATGATTGCGTTGAAGAAATTAACAGCTACATAACATCTACTCTTTCAGGATCTTTAACTACGTACCTAAGCGCAGACACAATAAGCCCGGCCTCTGAAGGAATTGAGGATCAACATATATTGTTTCCTACTGAATTTTTAAACACTTTGAACCCTTCAGGCGTTCCTAGCCATAAACTCAACCTTAAAGTAGGAATTCCAATAATGCTTCTTCGTAATATAAATCAAAGTATGGGCCTCTGCAACGGAACACGTTTGATCGTTACCCAACTAGCTGCAAGAGTAGTTGAAGCTGAAATTATTACTGGTACCTATGTTGGAAACAAAGTTTTCATTCCTCGGATTGTCCATACATCAGCAAATACCAAATGGCCGTTTATTCTCCGTCGCTTGCAGTTTCCAATCAAAGTTTGCTTCGCCATGACAATTAATAAAAGTCAAGGACAAACTTTAGATCATGTCGGTGTATATTTGCCACGACCTGTGTTCTCCCACGGTCAACTATATGTCGCCATATCAAGAACAACATCAGAACAAGGTCTTCAAATGCTTATCAAACAACAAGGAGCGGAAGAAGTTGGGTATACTGAAAATATTGTTTTTCACGAAATATTCGAAGATTTGTAGCTACTTTCACTTTGTTTGTGTTGAATATTCCGGTTTAAAACCCATTCATAGAGGTTGATTCCTATGTAGTTTAGTTTACTGTGTTGCATTTTCTCCAGTTCTGTACAAAATGGCAAATTTTTCCTAGACATTGATCCATTGTTAACCCTAATACAGATTAGTCTTTGCATTTCATTGCCAATGATATACGAGGCTCTTTTCAATGCTCGATATTACCTTCGCTGAAAAATTCATTCGACTTTCTGCCTACTACAAGAAATTTGTTCGACCTACTTACTTTCTTAGTTATTTAATTGTTTGGATTACTCGATTTTTTTGCCAAGTGGTTTAACATATACCATTTTTGTTACCACTTACCCTCAACGTGGATCCTTTATATGTATACTTGCTCACCACTTATTCATATTGATGGTTTATTTCTAGACATAAGCTCATTTTGCACACATGTGGTTTCACACTCTTTAGTTTAAGTAATTGTGTAATTGAGTAAAATAGGAAAAATTATATATTTTAGCTTGGTCGAATTAAGATTTGGATTTTTCTTTCTGTATACCATAATTAAATGGGGGAAGTTCAACGTTGTGATTCAAAAATTGAGTTTCTTTACAGTAACAATGATTTGGGATTAAAGACTTTATCATGTGATTTTAGAACTGGTTATTGTTTCAATAGTTCATGTTTTTGGAATAATAGTTGAAGTCCATTCAAGTGTATAGCTCTACTGATTATTCTTTTCTTTGTTTCTTTTAGTTTAATAGTGAAAGTGCTAGGAAAATTGGTTTTTTCCTGTTATTTTCTATATTACGATGATTTATTGTTTCTAACAGTTGAAAATATCTTAATACAAACCTTTTGACTATATTCAAAAATAAAAATAAAAGATGAAATTTTCGTAAAGAAGATCCTATATTCCAAACATTAAGTAAGCAGTATGAAGAATTCAGGTAATTTTGGCAATAATTTTTATTTTAAATATATCAATCCTATGTTTATAAGAGTTCATGAGATCCTCTTTTTTTTATTACTCTTCTTTCATATGTAATTCTTTTGCTGTGCTTAGGATATATAACTTCTACGACTATTTGCATGTTGCTTTTGCCTCACATAGAGATAGGTTTTCTTAGTCCACGTACGATTTGCTGTTGACTTTATATAACATCAGTATTGTTTTTCCTTCATTGATTAATTATGATTCACCAAACAGAGAAAGTGAACAAGGAAGTACTCGGATGGGTTGAATCCTTTTATGAGTAGGTTACAAATGGAAAGATGGTATTGTATCATTTTCAACTCCCGTTTGTTCAACTTTTATAGTTAAATGCATACATAATGCTATCACTTTTATCTCCCACTCCATGCACCAACTATTTTCTTTTTATTTCAATTACTAATATCAAACTTGCAGTAAACCTAATATTTCAAGTTGTTTTATTTTTATTGTTAGAAGGATGACGATTCTCATGATATAATAACTGAAGCGTTTTTTGTATTATACTTTTTTTGTTATGTCACAAAAATAATGTCAATTAAGCTGTTAATTGTACTTCATTTTCCTATATATATCACTTATCTATTTCTTAGTTGGTCGTTTCTAACTGAAATGTTTTAACACAGCAGTAGTCAAATAAAATAGGCATGAAAAAAATACTACTTTTCACAGCCTAGATGTTTATACATACGCAAAGATGTTTTCAGGATTTGGAAGAAAATGGGGAAGCGGAGCTGAAGTAATGATGATGAAACCGTAGTGAAGCAATTGGCTTACACTTCACAACATAACTCAACCAATTACTTAGCTTTCACTTCAGTTAGTCCATAAAGGTTTTTTGCTACAACTATTTATATGGCATAGTTCACAATTAGTATAGCACGTGGTTCCAGTGCATGAAAACCATTATCCAATATATAGACGAAGTTGCTTCCTGCTTTTTAAAATAAACTTAGGTCTTTATACCCATCCAGTTCAATGCACGAATATTAAGATCTTGGTATGCAACTTATTTGGCACCCCTTAACTAAATTAATGGACGTCGAAGTTCTATGAATGTTAACTGTCTACATAATAGCTGACCAAACAAACTTGAGCAATCCTAGCAGTAAATGGGTAGCATTCAAACAAACCATGTACCCAACATAGAACCATGTGATTCATATACTATTCTACCAGCTATTAGTAATTTACCTTACTGCTATGTGGCTTTTTCACCACCCAATAGAATAATTTGGTCAAGGTTTATATATTGCCTTTTCTATAACCTGTATTTAGTTAAATTTATGATATTTCTGCTTTGTTTTTTACATTGCTCGACTTATCACTCACCACATCTAGCATTGTGTAATCTTTCCTGACTTTGTACACTGTGAATTCAAGTTTATCTCTGTTAATCACAATTGAGCTACAAGATGCCTTTTCTCTAACAATATTTTTTATGCATAAGAAGCCTTCCCCTATTTAATTCTTTCCAATTTTCTCCTTCTAGGACATAATTTGCAATCATCATCCACTTATTAAATCTCCACTCTTAATAAATCTCTGCTTGGCTCTCCGAAAGGTATTTATGATTAACTTCTTCGCTTCCTCAAACATTATAGCTCTTCTAAACAAAGCAGTCAAGAATATCTATTAATCGTCCATGACTACTTTCTTATAACACTCCTATAAATGTGCAAAAGGATGTACTAAGTATTTAATTACCTTTTGCCATATGTAATTGCAATTATATTACCTTTTTCCATATAGTCATCATGGTAATTTATGAAGATTATATTATCTTTGTACATGTACATTATTTCACACATGGGAATAATCCTAAATTTTATCTGCTACTATTTCTCATGCATCTTGCTTACTTTCTATTGTTTAAAACATTTCCTTTGTACTATGTTAGCTGCTTAAATGTATAATTTGTAAGCTAATTTAAAATAAAAGAATTTTAAAGTTGCTAACAGGTTGACACGGTTGATTGGTAGTTTAGATTACGAGATTAATTTTTTTATGTTCTCTTACTGATATGGAAAATTTTATCATTATTAAGATGATTTTATCGATATGATAAATTAAAAGGTAACTCTTTCTTCCTAATACAGAAAATTTTCTTACTGATATGGGATTTTAAATTAACAATAATTTCTTATTTTAGAGATTTATTAATATAAAAGAAAGATCTTAATTCTTACTGACCTATTCTCCGAAAATAGCCAGGTATTATCATGCATGACCGAATCAACTATTACTGTGTATGGTTCATTAAATAAATTAATCAAGGCATCATCTTTCTCTTAGAAAAGATTATGGTAAAGAAGTAAACACTATTTCCCTAAAAAGAGTGTATTCAAATAGTATCTCAGCTAGAATCATGCATAATTTTTATATGGGAAAAGGGTGTTTTAAGTGACAAAGCTTTGATATAAATAATCGGGTAATAGTATTGAACAAATCACGCATTTCCATGTATCATCAGTACCCATCATAAATGAGCAAATCAAGTATTACCATGTTTTACCATTATTCACTCCTTTATTTTGATTTCAAATTCTGAATGTCCTTGAGCTACATACTAATTTAGTAGCTATCCAATATATGTTTTCAGATTCTAATAAAGTGATGAACTGTCTAGAGTCACATTAATTTTTGATCGTATTTTGCTTAGTAAATAAAATAAAATGAAACGACTATTTGAATGTTGTACAAGGAGGAAGGTATATTGCTATTTTCTCTTGCTGACACTTTAAGTCTGCAAATGAACTCTGCTAATGAACATCTTTCATGTTTGTATTAGGACCCTAAATGACATAATTTTTGTGGCCATATAGTAATATATAATCAGCAATTAATGGTTTTTTTCATTTATGTTATTTTTTCCTTCTCTTCTTATGTATCCCATTTGTGCTAGCCAGAAAATACCCAGCTTTTAATTCTAATTAACTAACTATATATATCTATGTGCGCGCGCACGCGTGTACCAGTAATAACATTGTAAATTTTGATCTTATTAAAATCCAATATGTCATAATGCTATTCACATATAAGGTCAACTATTTTTCCATGTTTCATAGAGCAAAGACCAATAGCAATCGAAAATGTTCTGTATCGTCAACAAAAACAAAATGGGAGATACAATCAGTTTATTACTTTCCAAAATAGAACAAATCATAATCAAATATAAAAGAAGAGTTGTAAGGAAAAGATATAGAGATCAAACGGAAAATCTCAACCAAATTTGCGCAAAAATGTAATGTTAAGTTAAGAAATTTACCTGTCAATTACATGTACTGGTTTTATTAATCAGTTTTTACATACAAAGAGAATAATATTTTTCAGTTATGCAAATTTATTTACTTTGTTTTTGCTGACGTTTACAAATAGGAAGGAGGTGGCATTGATGTTTGCAGGGACAAAGACAACAATGGTGAAATCAAGCCTTCTACAGATGAGGAATCTGTCGAAAATGTTCGATGAATGAAGAAGAAATACAGGTAACTCTAGGGTTGGAAGTGAGCTTCAAAACAATATATTACCATACAAACAATGGCTTCATTTTCTGGACATTCAAAAAGAAAATAAAATACTGACAGCTTCTTTCACCGTAGGCTTCATCTTTTTGTGGTGCATAGAGCCAAATGTTATGTAAAAGAAGAATCAAGTTTGAGAGGAAGTCTTTCACAAAGGTATGGTTGAAACTGTCAAAATCTGCATTTCTCTACATATTTTTATTAATAGGTTTTCTGTAGCTATTAAATGGATACTAAAGTTATCTACTTAAAGATATTAATGTAATAATAATATTTCTGGTACATCAAGTTATTACACTATAGTACTACAGTATAGGGAGTAGGCTATCATCAACGGTAGTAGTTATCGATTAGAGTACATAATATTTTGAAATATTTTAATTAGATAATTAAACTGTTAATGTAATATTTGAATTAGTTTAAACTGTATTTATGTGAATATAAATTGATTTTTACAGGTGGAATAAATTCTATGTGGTTATTAGTTTATGCAGGAAAACAAACCCCTGTTTTGACAAAGTGCATAACGAAACAAGGCAATAGCAGGTGCATTTATTACCACACAGAAAACAAATTACTCTATCATATTATACTGTCTTCGGTCTGACTTCTGGACTACTAACATTACAGTTATTTTACTCATAATTTATGGTGCTGCCTGTTTATATTCCGCACCTGATGCCATTTACTGCACACCATAAATTAAAATTGCCAGTTTTTTAATTATTTAGCCTCCACCACATTTAAACTGACAGATTACGAACAGACATCCAGTATAACAATTGCAGTCCTTTATAACCTGCTGTCTATCTATTATTACGCATATACATATCATCTTCTCATAAAAAAATTTATTCTCTCCTCTCAGTCATGGAAAATTCACACTCATCTATAGATTCACTCACTGTTGACACTGTTGGAGCAATAATACGAGTCCGTGTTGCAAGGATGTGGGACTCCATAAACCTAAAGAGCAATGATGTCTTTGGATTTAATATGCAGTTGCTCGATAACAATGTTAGCCTTCAATACATTTCTGCCTTTGTTTGTTTTCTAAATCCTACTTTTTCCCCTGTATTCTTCTGCTGATGGTTATTGCCTTTACCAACATTTTCACAATGTTACATTTTCACGGTGTTATACGCCTTCTTCACTTCTATTTATATGCTTACCTAATTTCAGTAAAATCACTGAACTGTAGTTCTGTTCCTGAATTCCAAATTTACAATTACCCCATCTTCCATGCATTCGTTTTCTTCTCTTTCTTTTACATAATACTGTCGGTACAAGTCTGGATTACATTATTATATGTACTTTTATATATCAAACATGTTGGTGAACTGCTATACCTTTCTCCCAGCTAAAATAAATTTTGAAATATTTTCACGTTCTACCGCATGGCGAAAGATTTGGATAATATTCCTAAATATTTATTGTACATTTAATTTCTCATTTGCCTTTTGCCCCAAATTTTTTGTTCATCCGTTTATCTACTTTTTAAATCCATATTATCTATGTGTTTTATCCTCTCAACGATGACTTCAACACTTAAAATGATGTTTCGCGTAGCTTATTAACAGTGCAAAGGAAACCTCAATGACATATCTAATAGTATTGAGGATAAAATTAGTATATACTTTTTTAATTTAACCGTGATAATTTTTAAAAGACATTCATTATTGATATATGTAATTTCCGTCCAGTTTTTGTATACAAATTGGTAAAAATAATGGTTTTTCCTAATATTGAATGAGCTTAAATATTGGCTAAATACATCCTTATGTGACAAACTCTCGAACAAATATAACATGATGGAAAAAAATTGCTTCATTATAGGAGCTATTAATTTTGAGGTATGTCAATTTAATATGATAATGAAATGTTGATTCACAAAATTATTGGTTTCCCTGAAATGGTTATAAAGCTAAAGACCAACTTGAAAAGTTTGAAAACAACTTTGGATTTTAAAAGCAATGATATTTGCTTTAAACCATTATCATCTTTTTAGTTTAAAGTTGTATCATAAAGTTAATTTCGTTAATTCTTAACTTTCCGTATTTCTTCATATTGCTTGCTTTTTTTTTATTTTTAAAGTAAGGAAAAATTATTCATGCATTCAGCTGAACAGCACATTAAACTCCAAATGGTATACACTATCAATATTCTTTAATTATCAAAATAATTAGCATTAAAAAGAAAGCATTATTACTAAAAAGAGCAAACAGTTATTCATGCTTTGTTTTTTTACATGTTATGTTATATGTTATATCACGTGCAGTAGTTATGTTAGCTGTATCATTCATATAGGTGTATTTTGATTAATAAAATTTGTATTCCAGAGCTTATGAAATACACTATAGTTGAAGGGAATACTTTAGACTTTCTTCTAAATATGATTTTGTTCCTCTCATATTCAAGTTTTTGTGCTGCTTTAACTATCGCTGATTTGGTTTCATTTGATTATTCTAAATCTTCCTACATTGCTTAAAATAATCCATATTTTGTTCTCTTGGCTCATAAAAAAGTACCATAGGCAGTTTTATGTTATCTCCAAATCTTGCACATTTTCAAGTTCTTTATTTAGAAACTAATCTTGGCATATCTAGATTGCTTAAATTTATTCTATTTTGCACTGATTTTTCGAATTCTCAAATAAAATTTTTATCCTAAGATATATTATTATTACTGTTCTTAGTCCACTATTTTATACGTTTTCTAATTTGTACCCCTGTTTACGCTCACTTTCAACTTAATTATTTATACTTAAATCAACGAACACGTAAGATTTATTGAAATATCTAAAACACTAGGTATTGCCAACTTATTCTACTGATTTTTTAACGAAGAAAATCATTTCATAAAAAATAATCCCAGTTTGGTAATGCATATAGAAAATAACCTAAGAAGATGTTTGATCTGATTTGTTCCGAGTTTTGTATGATTATGCATTCATACGCTTTTTAAATACGTCAATTCTAAAATTCAAGTATCTCTAGATCGACCATTTTTAACCGAACACGGTACATAAAATATATAATATAAGACATATGTAGTGGTTAAACATTTCCGTTCTAATAAGCATTATACAAAATTATCATTTGCCACTGTCACAAATTTAATTTTTTTTGTTCTCTTTAGTTAATAAATCAACCATTATACTGACTTAACCAGTCCTTGATTATATCCTCAGTTTATATTTATGAAACATTGACAGAACAACTTTTATACTTATATGATTTTGTTTGATTCAGTTGTATGGGTAAGAAATATGCAAACACAGTAGACATTAGCTACATAAATATACTAAATTGCGATATTTGGGCAATTATTAATTAGCTTCATGCAAAATTTCTATCTTAAAAAAAATCACCCCTAGCAAATTGAAATTTGAATTTTTGATCTATAATTTGAGTACCCTTTTTACAGTTTAGTAGTTATTTGGTTAAACCTTCACCTACATCAACTGTGTATTTCACATTGGTAATGGAAGTTGCCATGGCTGCTTGCTCCAGCTGCATTTATGGTCTTAGACAAATAAACCACGATACTATAAAAGAATTGTGACATACTACTAGGAGAAAATGGTTATTCTCAAAGAGAAATGAAATATGAAATTATCTATTGTAGTTTTATCATGTATTGTTGAAAATTAATACAATCTATACTTGTGAATAGTCAGCTTACTCTACGACTTTGCTTCCAAAACATGTATGTGGACTATGATAAGTATGTCTGTCATAGTTTATATTAGCTCTATAATAATGAAGGTTATATAAGTTGAATTATAATATTTATGCAAGTAACCATGTATATAGTTAAACGTACTTATGTTTTGTTTTCTCCAGGATCTCAAACAAAGTAATTTTCAGCAATTGCCAGTAATTTTTATACTATTTGGGTACAGAGAAAAATTGATGGATGAGAAGTTGACCATTGCAAAAACCTGAACATTGTAAACTTACTTTAAGGCTAAACTTTTATAGTCTGAGTTTTGCTTCATTTAAAGATTTTTGCCTCTTTATAGGATGGCATGGTTTCATTAACGTCTGCAAAGGTTCTTTGAAAACTTTCATAACTACCATAAGAGAAAAATTCACTTTTGTTTTTTTTATAAGTTTAACTGTATCTACGTTATTGAAATTATAGATATTAAAAATACAACAAAAAGTTGATCCATTATTTGCTCCCCTAGGTCATGTGCTCAAATCATATATCACTTATGTTTCAACATCATTTTGTTATTTTCATTTCTACAATTTCCATCTATTAACATCAGGTCTGAAATTTTAACTTATTTAAACAATGAGTTGTCATACTTTTGTAGACATATGATTTCTTTGATAGTTTTCCCTATTATGTCATTCTGTTCCCAATTTTCAGTTTTTTTAAAGCATTTAGAACACTCAAATTTTAGCCCATAAATTTCATTTTTTTGGACTCCTCCTGCCCCTTACCACATATTACCCTTAACGAATTAACTGTGTCGTTTCTACTACGTTCTAAACTGCTGATATACTGATGTCACTATAGATGTTCAACTGTCGTCCTCTGCGTTGTTTTTTTCCTCCCCCTGCTCTTACGAATTTCGTTAATCCAACATTTGGTCTTAAATTTACTCTGCGTTTTACGCCTGCTGTTATACTCTCCCACTACATTTTTAGACAACACTGACAACAATTAATTATCGCCACTTAAAAAATTTACTTTTTACGCAACCTGCCATCATAGAATGGGAACGGTTGCAGTACAACAACTGATGCCTACTGTTTCAACTTAAATATTTTCATCAGCGGGTTTTAACTTGGACAGTACATTCACATGAGCATCTGCAAATGTTGATCACAGTTACTATATGAAAGTATACACATAGTCGCGTACTAATGCTTCCTCTTATTTCAGGATGGAGAAATACATGCAGTTGTAGGGCCCCGTTTCATGCCACTGTTCCTCGGCAAGCTGAAGGAAGGGTTGGTTTACGACATAGGTGAATTCAACGTCGCACCTGCTGGTGACAGCTTCCTTCCAGTGCACAAACCAATTAAGATCAACTTCACTGCGTTGACAACAGTTACCGAAATCGACAACCATGATGACACCATACCTGCACATAAGTTTTCATTCACAGACTACCAATCCATAATTAACAGAACCGATACTGTTAAATACTTGACTGGTAAGTATACTACATCCCATCTACTTTTCATTTCATCTTATAACCCTGCCAGTTACCTATTTTCAACTCACGTACTAATCAACCCCTCAAATCAGATGTCATTGGAGTCCTCCATCATGTTGGGGATGTCGTCAACCAATCTATCGGGAATGGTTCAGTGGCTCCTAAGCGCGAGCTTATCCTATATCTTCACTGGTACCTGTTAATTCTGTATTTTTCCAAACATTGACATAAACGCCATTTAATTTCAAACATATTCTTATATGACCAATAACTTATCTCAAATGCAGTGGTAACCGCATTGCCGCTACACTCTGGGGCAACAAAACAAACTTGATAGATGACTCCGCTGTCGATGACACCACTAAAACAATTATCCTTACGTCAATGACCATAAAGAATTACCGAGGTATATTTCCTATATCCACATATCCTAATATACTTGGTTTATACGTTCGTTACGTCTAACACATTGCTTATGCTTTGGCGTACAGGTAAGCCAAGCATGAGCTCAACTACTGCAACATTTGTGTACACCGATTTGGATGTTCCTGAGGGATCTGATATACTTAAGAGGTCGATCCCCCTACCCGCATATCAATACTACTTACTGTGGGAAATTTTTTTTTATTTCCGCCTACTACTAACCATCCCATTTTATAATTTTTTCACAGCTTCCGTAAAAGGAAACTCCCTGCGTTTTCACCTGACGACGTTCAGTCCAAAATACCAGCTGGGATCATCACTGATAGGTCAATATCCGAAATACTCAGCTCAGATCTCCCACCAGCGTATGAGGTAAGTACAGTTCTCCTCACTACCTCCCTAGCTGCCTGGCATGGCACAAATTTTTTTCCCTTCCATAAAATGCACTCATTCAAAAATCTGTCAACCAAACTGTTTTTACTACTACGGTACAGACCAAGTTGCAGGTCCTCTTAGTAAAGTAAGCTACCCCATTTTTTAACTCCTCAACCCACCATTTGGCCTGCCTGTTTGTCACAGTGGAATTTTTCCCTTCTCACCATGTTGTAGCTCTCAATTTTAATTCTCACTGTGCTTACAACTAGCCTAGAATCAGGGAAAAGTACATCCTCATCTTGCATTTTAATATTTCAACAAATTAATTCTAACAGCTTAAACTTGGACAGTTTATACCATTCTTACTTATCTCTGCTGCTTTATATCTGTATGCCCACGTTATTTTTACAGCAAGAAACACCAAATATAAGAGAAACCAGTACACTTTCTTAGCATAATATATAGCAGTAATAGCATTATCTTCCATAAAATGTAACATTGCAATGATTTATAAATTCTAACTGTGCATACAACTAGGCTAGAATCAGGGAAAAGTACATCCTCATCTTGCATTTTAATAGTTCAACAAATTAATTCTAACAGCTTAAACTTGGACAGTTTATACCTTACTTGCATTTTCACACTGTCATACGCCTGCTTGCATACTCTTTATATGATGACTTTATTTCTCTGACATCTCCTAACTTTAGTTCTCTTCTTGATTTACAGATTTAGATTTCATATATTCATTTTCTTTTCTTTGTTTTACAAACTAATGTCAGTACAAGTAAGAATTACATTGTTAAATTAACTTTTATATACTTAAAATGTTTGTTACGTGTAATGCCCTTTGATCTACTATATTTTAAGATCTGCACACAAACATTCACTTCTCACCCTCAATTATTTTCCATATGTTGACTCTCTATGTGTGTAAATGTATTAATTTTAGCCTTTTTCCTTTAAGACTCTACCTACTGTTGTACAGTATTTCATTCATTTTAAGTACCAATTTACATAAGCTTTGAATGTTTTTCTTTTCATCGTACTGCTTTTTCCTGTTTGGGTTTCACATATTGTAACACATTCTTCTACTTAATATGACATCATAACGGTTTTACAACACTTTTATTTGATGCTTAATATTATCAAACTACTGCAACTCTATAACGGTTGTCTTTGCATAATAATTTTAATAATTTAAAAACTGTAATATTTTAGTCTGAATGTTTGAATCTTCACCATCTCCTTATATTCTTCATGGATAGCAAATTTATCTTACAATGTCTACGGAATTTTTTTTAACTTCTTCTATTTAAAGGTGAATATCAACTGTATTTGTTATTATGTATATCACATATTATGGTTACACACAACCATATAAAAACACAAATGACCTTGGGACTTCAAAGTAAATGCTTATATTTCCCACTAATTTTTATTCATGAGAGATGCCAGGTTTGAACAATTTTAATAATTATGCACTAAGGTCTTTGGTTCCAAAATCCAGATATATTCTTCTCTCTACTAATGATTCAGTAGGTGTTCATGTAAAAATAATAATACATTAAATAGTATTTAATTTTAATACGTCTGTTATATTTGTGACGTGTGTTTAACCTTTGAAATTATTTCTACTTTTCCGTCTACATTATATAACCTACAATTTTTGCGTGTTTCTGAACAATATTTTGTACATGTTCCTGTTATTCTTCTTCTTACCCCAGCAACAAATAAATATTCGATCATCAGTATGCTTCATTACTGTATTTACAACACTGACTTACATTAGAGATCCATAACAGACTTCTACTTCATTTACGATACTATTTCAACCACTCTCAACATCAACCTTTGTTTTTTAGGGAAAAATATATGCTTTTGAAGCAAAAATAACAGGACTTTCTCTCGACAATGGATGGGAATACTTATCGTGCAACATTTGCAAATCCAGAATAAGCACATCAGGACATAAGAATTACTGCAGCAAGTGCGTTAGAGATATCGAGTTTCCATTGCATAGGTAATGACATCACAATTATGCTTCTATGTATACTTACTTTTACCACCCATCATCCTTTATCTTTTCTTCCTTACTAGATTTCGTTTGGAAGTAATTGTTGATGACGGCACCGCGTCTGTTCCAATCCTCCTCTTTGACAAGTTGGCGGAGTCTGTTTTGAGGCAAAAGGCCGAGTCTTTATACCTTATTCAAAGAAATGAGGTACTTCTGAATTCATCGCAGTCATCAAATGCCTACTACAACTCACTAAACAAAAATTAGTCTACCTTCTCTGATGCAACATTATACAAGATATTTGCCACTAACATAACATTTATTTTACATGAAGGTTGGGGGTGCCAAAAAAGTAACCACCATTCTCAAACAAATAGTAGGAAAAACTGAAAATTTTCAAGCCAAGGTTGACACATATGCTACTTCTGCTGGACGGAAAAAATTAACTGCAACTAAAATTTCTTCTACAACTGCCGACAGCAACACTTCGCCACCTGAACAAAGCCATACTAAGGTACCTATTTCACCATCACTGTACGTATGTCTATCTGCAAACAACAATCATGTACAGCACACTGCATTGATACTTGCCTTTTTTCCCATTTACCTGTGCGCCATCTGTTTGCTAACTGACTTTTATTTTAACTGACATTGTATAACACCACAGGTTCCACCTTTCTCAGACGGCAAGATCAGTCAGCCTAAAGGAAATCCTAGAAAGAAAAATCGTACAACTGCTGTTTAGATTCTATATTGTTTCTTAACGCAGTTCAATTTATCTTAATTGTTGTAGTGCAAGTACTTCTGCTCTTTGTTGTCAGACTCCTGTTAACTGTCCTCTGTTTGGTTTCAAATAAAGTATTGGAACTTTTTTTCCACTACATATCTCTAAATATGCTGCAAACGTCTGCATGCCTCACTGATGTAATGCGAATACATTTTCTGTTCTGTGCATATCACTTTTTTATTAAACTGAACTATAAGCATTTCTCATTTGCAGTTACAGCAATGATTTTAAACTGTACATCCCCTAACTGCCCCAGCTACCCAACCATGTTACTCATATAATTAAATCTTACTATGCAGAGATTAGTCCTTAGAGCGTGTAGGGGTATGCGTGCATTCAAATATATGTTTTTGCATATTTTGGTACTCCTTAGTTTGATACTGTTAACCACTTCTCACCATGCACTATATGTATATTTCCCATATTGTTGACCTCTGTATATTGTTCATTCTTACTAGACAGCTGTCGCTCCATAGGTTGTAAACTGTAGCTGTATTGAAGAAAAATAATTTTTTGGATTTAAATCAATTTATGTTTCTGCAGTTTACAACTACTGTATGGAATCGCACTTTCCTCTACTTTGAGATTTTATGTTTCTATTAATCTTCATGTGTTCAAGCCAATGCAAGTGATAAGTTCTCTTTATTCATTTCGAACAATATTGTTAATTAAACATTTTCTATATATTATATAAGCTCTATCACACATAGAGTAAAACGTAATATAATCATCATTATAAACAGTAGGTAGACAAATATCGGCAAATAGCTTTGAACATATGATTCAATCATTTAAGCTCCCCTCAATTACCGACAAAAAGCCATACTTCTTTATCTACTGCAATTGCACACATATTCACACTTCTTCAATCAACTTAACATAGGTAACACTTTCATAATACGTGCACGGAACTGGGGTTATGAACTCTATGTATCGAACAATCCACTCAAAGAACCAACTGCCCCTAACAGATATAACGAGGACAGCAAATCTTACCTTCCGATACTTAAGGTATTAATTCAATGCCCATACTTAGCGAAAAGCATACTTATATTCACACCTACTATTTTTTTCCCATATACATTACTAATTATCCTACTGCATTTACAATCATGACCCTAGGTTGACATACATGGACAAGTAAGTCCATAACCTTATCCTTTTATTATCCTTCCTCTCTTCACCGATATTACATTTCTGCATGCTGTTTTATTTCATTGATTTCCTCAATAGGTTGACGAACGCATCACACTACTACAATCCATTCTGCTCTCTAAGGGAATCCAAGTTACCATATCCCCACTGATGGTTATGCTCTCCACCTACATATAACACAAAGTAGATAAACCTATTTACTATCTAAATTATACTCATGTTATAATCTATTTCGCTGCAGGCCCCACAGGAGCTAAATTCTACCTTGGAGAAAGCGAGGATTAAAAAAAGACGTCTTCACTTTCTAAAGCAACAAATCCACTCAAACAAGGTACAGATCATCCAGCACCTGAAATACCTGTTCACCGTCAATGAATTCACTTACTTACATTCTCAGCTTCTACAACTCATACATAGGTCCATAAATACATGTGCTCAGAACAAGTTTTGGACAAAAAAATAAAAATCCTAGAAAGCTCCATTCCATTCCACACAAACTCATCAGACAATGGAGTCAATAAGGTAATCCACCTGACAGAGTCGCGACTGGCTATCGAATCACTATAATTAAATAACATTACCTCATTTCTTAACAGGTTACGGTACGACTAAACAACTCCAGTACTGGTGTGTACATTACCAGCTTAGACTTGCTGAACGTTCTTAGCACTCACAGCTTTACCACAGAAAATTCGTCCTACAACAAGTTCACCCATGCACCCGATTACAATCATCAGTAAGTTTGCAATAGACAATATATTGACCAAATTAATGTTCGTCGATGAAATTGTTAAGGTCCATCCAATTTAATTCCATCATTCTACCATTGCAATAACATATGAATGCGACCATTCTAAATGCTGTAATTCAATAATATAACTGACTAGGAGATTGTTATCATGCTGTTTTTTCCTTCTTAATCCTAAATTCCTTCATGCGTTTGCAGTGCAGTATGTCTCTTTTACTAATATTATTACTTAGTTACTGAAATTGTTCACGAAATGCAGATGGAGGTTCTACAACCAATTGAGTCAGATTGGGATATGGAAGGACTAACTAATATTGGGGAAACTATATTTACATAGACTTAATGGATTTCAATGTGTTATGACTTACTATTACTAGCGTTTATTTATGGTTTCTGTACGAAAATATGTATTAAAACTATATTAAATTTTGTTTGGTTCTAATTTGAACTTTATGCATATAAATTGTTCTAGCCACGTTATTTTTTCATTCTGTAGGCTCAAATTAATTGCATATAGGTTAAAACATGAACCTGCGTGCGCCAAAATTAAATCAATGCTGACCAGTTTGCAATGCAATCTGTACACTAAACAAGTTACTAATGGAAATTTGTATTTACCGTTTTGATTTTTAATTACTCATACCACCATTTCACAATGCAACATGTACACCAAACAAACTACTAATGAAATTTTCTTTTTATCATTGTGTGTAAAAAATTGCTAACGATACCCGTGTGCGTAGCACGGGTTCACACTAGTATATATATATATCTATGTGTGTGTATGATTTACTAGAAATTTAACACTTTAAAAATGTTTCGAAAATAATTTTTTATTAATATTTTATGTAGTTCGAACGAATATTCAATTAAAATATATTTTAAAATAATAAAATTAATAATGAAATTTTGTGTTGTACACACAATCCATAATTTATACAAAAATAGTTTTTTTTTTAAATTTGTTAATTAATGTAGGTACATATATTTACTTATATATTATAAATATATTTACGTGTATATACATATATATTATTTTAAAGAAAATATTATTTTATCATTATATATACGAGTGTATACGCACGCCTAGGTGGGCCTGCATCAGGTTGGCCTGCATCGCATTATTTTACCAACGTATGGACATTTAAAAAAGATGGACATATAAAAATGCCATTGTGTTTAATATTTAACATTAAAAATACTTCCAGCCTGGTAGAATTAGGGAACAAAGTAGTACTGATTTTGGGACGTTAACACATTAGGGCGCTAATTTTGAATAGACCTATATAAGTCCATCTCATGACAAAGATGTTTTGTTATGACACATGCTATTCTAATTCGATTTTTTGTTTACAATTCATGCTGAGATTTTATAATTAAAAATCTTACTCTAATCAAATTTAATATTACAAATTAAATTGTGATTAATTTAAGAAAATATTAATTTTTTAGATGGAACTCCTACAATTCTTATTGGAAAAAGCATCAGCTCTTTCTTATATGGACATACCTACCAATTATCCTATCACATGTGCGCAGGTTCAAGTATACTTAGAATATAAATGTTTAGTCGACGTGGATGTGTATATGTTAATCATGTTATGAATATGGAAGATGTTGAACGCGTTATTTTTGCGACAAATGTATACATTACTATTAATTAGAACGCTTTGAAGGTTTTGTTATTCAAAAGTCAAGTTAAAATGTACATCTCCTTATGAAGTTTAAAGAGGTTGTACGTTTTTCATAGATTGTCATTTATAATCATTGGGAATTTCTCAAACTGCCCATGTGCAATAATTAAGATTTTCATAGGTATCGTAGCAATTTCTTTCATCAATTTCTTAAATTTCATAAAGGAATAATTTTCGTTTATAATCAAATTTTATATGTAAGATAATTCAAAGTATTAATTTGAGTAAAATTTTAAATAAACAAAACAATTGAGGTGAAGATTCTTCCCCAATGTGAAAGTTAATTTTAATGATCATTCAAGCATTACACGTATATTAAGCCTTTTGTGGTCTAAAGCATTATAAACTTGTAGTTATAATGACTATATTTTATGATATTACATTAAAAATAAACTACTCCTGGGTATTCAAGTAGGAACTTCAAATTTTAACTAAGTAAAAAAATTATAATCCTTTGAGATTTTCATAAAATTGCATATTCTTCTGCAACTCATATGCATGTACACCATCATCATTTAATCATGGTACAGGGTTTTTTGTACAGGTTGCTTGAGAAAAAAAAACCATTTTTTGATGAGAGAAGCATGACATGTAATAGCCAAAACATCACTAATACAATATTTCAGTTACATAAATTCCAAGTGATCATATGTGGAGTCCGTTAACACAATATACATATTTAAAAAAAATGTTTCACACATAATGGAATTAATTAACCAACATACAACACGAAGACAAATGCAAACTAAAATCATAAATCTTCAAGACATAGATGAAATAGGCCTCACTGAATACTCCAGTTCGTCAAAGATCTCAGTCAGAAAATCATCAAAGAAAACACCCAAATTTCCAGAATCATGAGTACGAAAGTCAAAGAACAACTCATTATTCAAACCTTATTGAAAGCTCAAATCCACTGAAAAATCAATGCGCGAAAAATGAAACGATGGATATGGGAACTATCCCAAATCCACCTAAAAATGCCGGCCATGTAAAAATGCCATTGAATCAACATCGGAAACTCCATCAATTGAAAGCAAAAGCTGACTTACAGTAGAAAAATATAATCTGAATTTAAACGATTTGAAGGTAGCTAGACAGATACTTTGCTGATGTTATAGTAAAGAATCATTAACACAGAATAGAAGTTTTGTACTCTTCAGAATAATATGCCTGGCGCTGCCTCCTACACCATCGTCAATGCATTCCCCTGTAGAAGCCTCCTGCAACTACAAAGCATACTCTATCATCAATTCGGACCCTACAATGTTAAATAAATCTATTTCTAAAGTGAAAAATAAACATTATGCAATGTGTATACAGTGATAGAAATAAGGAAAACGTGAAGAAATATAAAATCATAGGCAGCTTCTATTAGAGAATAGAATAAACAAATCAGCAGCACAGTGATAAAATATCCTATTTCATAATGCACATGCATTAATTCAACACTATTAATTATCCTATTTGGCAGATATAGCCAAGTTTGCATGTATCAAGCATTTTACTGGAGGAGTCAAGGAAATTCTTATCTTCGTTAAAATGCTTCATGGAGAAATGAAAAAAGTTTTCAAAGGTGTTGAGTAATGAATATAAGCTGCTTTTTCAGGTTGTAGATGTTAACAAAAGAACTCAAAAGTATGAACCGGTTGTTTTTTAGAGGAAGATAAACGTCGAATGTCGTTTGCAACACGTTGGACCAAGGGCAGTATTTTGATATATTATGCCATATATCATCTGTAACGACCCGATATTTTGGACCATTCGCATCCGCACATGTCGGACTTGAATAATTCAAAGTTGTTAATTTAAATTTGGCAAAACTGAAAATATACAGTAAATAAATAATCACAGATCACAGACACAGAGTAATAAATGCAACGGAAATAAAAGAGATAGTAGTTCATGAAGCTACTATATAAATGTATAAGTTACATCAGTTAAACCAAATACAACGGAAGAGTAATACGATACATCAGATACAAATCAGAATACATCACTGGAATCATCGGATACTGAAAGCAGAATAGATGGCTGGATCTTCAAGCAAAGCTCCAACTCCAAAGGTGAGTCTCGAATACTGGTACACTCAGTCTGACCCGAGCGTAAAGAAAATACAAAACACTCGAGTCAGGATTAACATTCTTATATCAATAAATCCAACTCAAGTGAAATAGCAATTGAAATACAAATAACTCAAAGGATGTTTGGAATAACCATCCTTTAAGGATCCGTTAAACTATCTACTAGGTAGTAATGTACGCTAAGTAGATAATGTATATTAGTAATATAAGGTATCAAAATAGTGTTAAGGCGTTACCATTATCCCCCTTAACACATTTTATATAAGCATTATAGTCTATACAGCACTGTAAACTCCACCGTAAACTAGTGGGCTATCAGGGAGTACTCCATAGGTATAACACAAAACAAATCGTAGTGGTCGCGTATAGGGATACAAGTATGACAAGGCACATGAGGCAATACCCAAGGTAGTGAAACTACCGTTTTCCTGATCCGGACTGGTGAGAACGCATCGTCGCAGCGACCGCAACACCGCGAAACAACACTCCCAAATCAAGGGTGCACCAATCGACAACAAGTAATGAGTAGTTTTCGAAGAAGTGTGTTCGCTTGAGGTAGTTGACCTCCATTGGCCCGGCACGGCTCCTGTTTTAGTCATTTCCAATTTGACACAAGTGTCAAGGCTATCCATTATCGTTCTCTTTCTTCAGTCATCACGTACATCATTCCAACCACTTCATTCTGGATCACACTCCGCGTATAGTTATTAAAGTGGTTTTCGGTTTAGACAGTGAGTATGTCCCTAACCGATTCCGGTCTCTTTAATAACTTTCGTAATTGTTACACCGATTGGTCGTTTATATATTTCAAAAACCAAATCAATTACAATTTCAATTAGAATTTGTAAACCAACATTTCATTTGTCTTCCTGAACCAATTTCCAAAATTTACGTTTCAAAACTTCCAAATTACCATTTCAAAATCTTATAATACTATTTCAACTTTTATTTAAAACAATTCAAATATTGATTCAAGTTCGTAAATAAGTTTCATTCCAAATCATTTAAATTAATTTAATTTAACATTCAAATCAATTTAACTTCTTTGATCGATTTATTCAGTATTCATTAAGTAAATTTGTCATTCAAATCAATTTCTATTTAATTTCCAATTCATTAAATCAATTAATTAAGTTCAACTTCATTAAATCAAAACTTACAATTTTGAATTAAATCAAATTCGTCAAATCAATTGTTTCAATTACAAGTCTTTCATTAATTACAAAAATCACATTTGCCTTTCTTGATAAAGAAATTCAATTTCACATATTTATTTACTTAGTTACAATTTCAAAGCTCAATTGATAAAAAACTAAATTTCACTAATTAAAAAGTTAAATTTTAATTATCAAAGGATTCAATTTTATTCAATTATTAAATAATTCAATCTCATTAAATTATTAAATAATTTCAAAACTTAATTCAATCATTTCTTAAATTAAACAACATTCTTTCATCAATTTCTTTATTAATATTCTGTTTCGGATTATTAAATATTCACATTTAAATTTCATTAAAATTCAATTTCCAACTTCGTTTCAAAACCATATTATTTATTCAAATCGAATCTTTATTTCATTATTAAATCAAATCATTTGACCAATCGGGTTTTATTTAATTCTCTATCCTAAGTCAAGTTCAATTTGGGTATTTATCATTTCAACCCGATTCCAATTCAATTCAAAATCAAAGCATAGCAAAGGGAACTTGCAGTGTGATAACTGGGATGGTGTCAAAGTAAATAAACAAGCAATAACAACAATCAATAACAATCCAATAATCAATTCAAATAATCCCGAAATAATCGTATTAATTCACATTGTTATTTGTGTAAATTAATAAAATTATTTCTAGAATCTACACTATCATTTCATGTAGATTAAAGATTATTACACTAATATTTATACGGTTCTTCAATTGTCATTCGATTTCAATTTTAACATTACAACAATTAATCAAATATACGTTCAATGGTTCAAAGTGTAATTATCACTATTCTACATGTCAATTAATTTAACAATTAAAAGGGGTCATATTCAACTAATCAAATTCAACATATGTGTTGATTCAAATTTTAATTATCCTACGTTAAATTTATTTGCATAATATTTATCACTTTATACATTACAATTTTAACGTCCACTTGTAAACATCAAACAATCAATCCTTTAACAACCAAACTGGATTATCATTGCATATATAACAGATAATGGTGTCAGATGTCACAGGTGAACTGATACAGGTAATAACAGTGTAAATATTTAACAGCACCATATTTCAATTGTCGTTTCAATTGAAATCAAATTTAATAAATAAAAGAACATTAATCGTGAGTAATTGCTCACCTTTTGAGGCTGAAGAGATTCGACAAATAACCGAGTTACGAATCCAAGCACGTATCCCAAGGCAAAGCTAGATTGGCACGATTTAGCATGGAATTGACGAAATCAAATCAAACTGGATTGATGAAGATAAATGGTATAAGTGAACTTGTATCTATATATATAACTATATATAACTATTTATATATAAAAATCATATTTTAAATTCAACATATATTAAATTAAATATATAAGTATTTCAAAATCATTGTTTACACAAAACTTAAATATTAAAGTCAAACATATATATATAAATAAATTTTGAATCAACATATTAAAACTTAACAATTAAACATATAATATATAAACTGAGATAACAGTGATGAACAGTAAACTTATACAGGTGACAATAAATATGTTGCCATATAACCATCTTTAACAATATGTAAACTTATTTTTACATTAAACAAATAACTTTTATAACTTGCAGATACCTACATGCATACCACAAATCTTATAACATTTATAAACAAATAAAAGCAACACATATATATACTGTAACTCTATATATATAAGATTTATATATATATATACACTAACTAAACATTTACATACTTAAAATATATATAAACTGTCTTAGTACTTATTTAACTAACCAAAATACATATGCAGACTCTATAACTATGCAGACCATCAACGATATATATAACTAAAATCTGGATATACAAACTCTCTCATTTACAATCTTTGATATGCAAACACTGTTATAAATAAAATACAGCTATAGATGCATATAAACTTTCATATAAATATATATCTAAAACATAGTACAAGCAAATTTAGAAGTCAACATAAGTTTACCAGGTCATACTTATATCTAAACTCAACTAGATCCTATTTATATAAACTATGCAACCTAGATATACTAACAGACTGCACCTAACTTACATACCTATTATATTTAACAATATTTATTATAAAACAATACAAACATACTATATTATTTTATCTACACTTTAAACAAATCCAAACAAATCTGTATAACATATATTATACACCCAACAGTTTCATGTATAAACCCAACAGACTTGACATACAATCAATAACGTATCATATATAAGCTAATAAAACAATATATATTATTATATACATTTGCAAAAAATATGTATACAAAAACTGACCTATAAGTAGCATGACTTATATATACACTTAAACGTAAATAAAACAACACAGTCAAAGTTTATTTTATTTTTATAAATACTTTAAAATATAAGATACGTATACATACCTTTATAAACTCTATATATAAAACACCCTTTTTTGCATAGAAAAGAAGAAACATGGAGCCGCGAGGAGAGGCGATGGGATTTGGCTGTGATTCTTGTCGGAGGGTGGTGGCAAGCTTGGGCGAGGGGGATGCAGGCGCGCCTGATCATGGCTATGGTGGCTATGTGATGGCCGGTTGCGAGGTGAAGTGATGTGGTCCATGACGGGGTAGGGTCGGCCTGAGCGGTGGAGGGAGGAGTTTGGATCTCGGGGTGGTGGAAGGCGAGTTATTCTCGGACAAGGTGAAGCCGGCTGCTGTGATGTGTGGGTCAGTGAGCGAAGATGGTGAGGCTGATGGGGTGGAGAGACGTTTGGCAAAAAAGGGGAGGTGAGGTGGCATTTATGTGAGGGGCGGAAGAGAACTGAAGTTCATTGTTTGATGGAGAGGGTGCTTGCGTGAGAGAGGTGAAGGAGGGGAATATGTGCTGACAACATAGTTTGATTATATGCATATCGCATATATTCTTCTTGTGAAATAGAGAAACAAACAAATTTGAAGAGGCATACACAGTAAAAGGTTGGAATAATAAAGGCCACGCATTGGTTTCTAGGAAGTCATAAAAGCAAATAGTAAAAGTTACAGGCTGTATTTCCTAGAAATCATAAAGTTATGGCTATTGGGTTATACAAGGCGGCAATTATATGGTAACGAGGAGTTTAAAACAAAAATTTTGGAACCGATACGGTTGACCGTTTCATAGATTGCACCGCACAACGGGCTCCGAAATAGAAAAATAAATATACCATAGAGATCGGCACGACGAGACAATCAAAACGGTATACAGATATCAGTGGTATGATTGAATTATAAAAATTCGAATTTTCTAATAGCGGAAAATGTAAGAAAAATGCTGAAAAATAAGATCGACGGAGCCAAAGATGTCCGAATTTGGAAAAACGACAAACCGACATCTTGTTCAGAAGATGATTTAGAATTTTCCTATGTAAAAATATTTAGGTTTCGGTAATATTTTATTTTCATCGCTTTTTAACTGATTAAATTAAAGTAAATTTACGCGCGAAATAAACTTTCGTATTTTCGGACGAAAATTTACCAGTTGCTATGTTTAACTAAACGCATTCCAAATATCAAATTTATATTTCAAAATTTTATCGTTTAAAATTTCATAAAATTTCAACTAATTATGTTATTAAAACAGTTGAAATTTACGGGTCGTTACATCATCATATATATAACAATTGATTTTAAGAGTTGTACTAAAAAATTTCTGATCTGAATTTAGCTAGTAAAATCCTAACAATTGATGGACATAAAAGCATTTAACACATACATAGCCATAGACATTGTATTCCTTAATTCCCCTTTTCAATTAACTTTCCTTACCCTAAATGGATATACCATCAATGCATTCACATATTAACTTTAATAGTAGTAGCATTTGGTGCACCTATATTTGACAGTCCTTTATATAATCACTACATGTAACTAAAGCAGAGTGCTAGGATTAATATTGTATTAGAGTGGAAGACACTGAAAATCGATCCCCCTCAAATTTAAACTCCCCTCAGTCCTAAAAAATATTTAAATTTGCATATCATACCTAAGGTATATTTAATGATAGTTTCAAGACAATGTGAATAGAGAATACATAAGCTAAACACATGGTAATGTAAATATAAATACCTAGAGTATATTTAATGATAGTTTCAAAATGCGAGTGCGACTTGACTCACGAATACATGTCTGTTACCTTTATTCTGGTCCAAAAGTTAAAATTGTGGTCCCAACATTATTTACTATACACCGATCACACTTTCCATATTCTTTGATAAAAATGGTAAAAGATTCAGTACATATATTATGCACAAATTTAGTGTCAGTGGTACTAAAATCAAATAAGTATGAATACCTCAACGCAGTTCAGGTTGGAGTACTATTAAGGCATGTATAACCTCAGGATTAGATGTAGAAAAACTGAAACAGAACCGACAGTAAACATAGTAAGAACTAACGGTGAATGTAAGTCTAACAGATATTATGCAAAATCCATGCAAGTGAATGAAAATTAACAAAAAATTACCTTTGATGGACGTCTAATGGATAACTGTATAGTGATGGTTGAGTGTGGTCATCGGTAGTTGCCAGTCATCGTTGCTACTGCTAAGGGTAACAGAGGAAGGAAAATGCACAAAATCGTCATTGCCAATTTGGTAAAGGTAACGGAAATCAATGGAAAAAGTACCTATGGTTGAAGTATGGTGGACATCGATTCGATAACGGTTGAGTGTTGTCGCCGGTAAGTGCTAATCGTCGGTAATTGCAAAACGGAGGTAGGTGCTAATCGGCATTGCTTCTGCATAGGGTTTTGGAAATCGATTGTTTTTTTATTGTTCGAGTGAGAAGGAACGGAAAAGGGGAATTAGGTTTTTTTAGTTTCAGGAACAACATGGAATAGTGCAGGAATGAGATACGGGAATGAAATATGCTGGAGCAAAAGAGGAAGGGTGTATTTGGTATTTCAAAAAGACACGGTTGAAGTCTATTCAATGAATTCTCATTATTAGTAGTAAAGATAGTAAAGATAAAGAAGTAGAGATAAAGATAGTAAAGGGTGATCATGCATACTGTCCATAAAGAAGGATGCTTAAGTGGTATATTTTTCAATATGTAGAGATGGAGATGCAAATGATTTGGATTTTGTAGTCTCTCTAACAAATTGTACCAAACTGCAAGTGTTTGATTATGTGTATGCATCAATATACATTATTTTTACCTGCTTATATATCTATAGTCTAGAAGTGGACAGTAAAATGATCGAGACTTTAGCTTCTCAAGCCAATGTGAGCACAATATGGTTAAACTGCTATAAGTAATGGAACATTAATTAATTTTTAATCAAATAAACTAAGTTTTAGAATAAAGAAGGAAAAAACATAAACTGCTAAGTTTTATCCCACTTGCATCCTTGATCATCGGATACATAAAAAAAGGAAATATAGGAAAAATAGTTGCAGGCCTTTCGCACATACTCTCTTAAAATCAACCAAAGATAACATGCTTTTTGGACAAAAAATTAAAGGATTACTATGAAATGGGGACTACAATGACCTAAGCTGTTGGATAATACAGTTTTAGAATTTAGATATTAATAATGAACATAATCGGTTTGTTAACAATGAACATAATAACTATGAACATAATCACTTCATATTTATGGGTAGGTAAATAACAATAAGTAAATTAGAAATTTCGCACATCTCAGTCAACCGACGATTTGTGGGGGAAACATAGGGAAAATAGGCATAGTCGGTAGAAGTTAAATACAAAAATGCAAATCAGTGAACTAACCGTAGTCGATTGTCAATTAATCCATCAGCGTTAGTTGAGCGGCAAAGCTAGAAAAGATACTGGATCTGGATTCGTATGGAAGTGACCCTAGTCTCTGCAGATAGGTGGAGAAGACATGGAATTGGTGTAGACCTAGAATCAGCGTGAATAACCCTAGTGGATGCAGCTCGTAGGGGAAGCCATAGAAATCGTCGTCGATGTAGTTGCAGTAGTGGAGGATTAGGAAACAGGGCTGACATTTTTTTTCATGGGATAGCAAGCAAATGGGAGAATAGTAAGGGAGGCGAAATGTCGAAAAGGTAGTTTGGGGATTTCAAAACGACACGGTTGATCCTAGTTCATTGAATTATCATTATTAGTAGTAGAAAAGTATAAATATATATATATACATATATATATATATATTGGTGCATATATTATTCACGTTTTAAATATATATATAATTTTAATATTTAAATAACTTATTTATTTCTAAATAGATATATTATAAAAATATGTGTATATATATTATTAATATTTTATTTATTAGTTGTATAGATACATACATATATATAAACAATTTTATATTTACATAAAATTATTTAAACAGACCTAACATATACATTATATATACATATATATTTATTTATAATATTTATGTATAAGTAATAGTTTATATGTATACATATATTTGAACAACATGCACCACATATTGGATGAGCTAACATGTCTGTTGCGATGTAAATCCATACATCTATATACGGGCATGTTATACCTTGCACAGGTTGACATGTTACACATGCACACACACATATATGTATATGACACACACACACATGTATGTATTAATATATAAATTAAATAAAACTATATAATTTATAAATTGAAATAAAAAAAGATATTTTATTTAAATAAAATTTAGAAATGTTCTAAATGAATTAGACTTCACAGGCTAATATAGATCAAATAAGAGAATTTCTTTTGAAATTCACTAATAACTTCCGCTGCGAGCTGGCCAAGTTCCAAAAACTTCCTAATCGGGTATTTATGGAAACCAATCTGCAACCGAGATAGATTGGTTATCGAGCTAACATCGAATGCAAAAGCTAACTAGATGCACAACCTAATCGGGTACAGATGGATGCAAAAGCTAAATGAATGCACAATCTAATTGGGTATATATGGATGCAAAAGCTAACTGAATGCACAAACTAATTGGGTATATATGGATGTAAAAGCTAACTGGAAGCACAACTTAATTGGGTATATATGGAAGCACAACCTAATCGGGCACTGCAATTCATAAACTACTACTATAAATAACATTATGAGCATAAATATACATAACTATATTTATTTAAATAAACAAAAAATGATACCACACGGTATCATTACTACACACATCCAAAAGGAAGATATAATAGTTTATAAACTGCTAACACAATTTTAAAAAATACTATATTTTACTATAAAATAGCATTACGAATAGAAATATACATAACAATATTTATTTAAAGAAAAAAAATGATACTATACAATATGATTAATACACACTTCTAAAAAGAAGCTACAATATGAACTGATACTACAATTTCACAAAAGCTACTACAATTCAAAAACTGCTACTACAATTTATAAAATGCTATTATTAGATAATATTACAAATATAAATACACATAATTCAATCTATTTAAAAAAAACAATGATACTACACACATCTAAAAAATACTACAATATGATCAAATAATACTACATTCTAATCGGATACATATGGATACAAAAGCTAACCAAATATACTACAAAATGATATTACAAAAAGATGAAATAATACAACAAAATGATGAAATGGTACTAAAAAAACTAATCCTGACTTAATCAAGTAAAAATCAACATAAAAATAGTGAAAGTACTGATTCAAGATAACCTATAAACAAATAAATATTAAAATTGATACTGGTTATACTACTAAACTAATTGTAACACCATGTAACATGAAACAAAATAAATAAAGTAAATTGAATTAAACACGATGAAGGTTGGATATGGAAATGTTATAAAAATTCGAATTTGACCATGGAAGTTATTCCATTGCGTTAGTGGCAAAATTATGATTTGTTTTCATATATAACATGCTGAAAATGGAGCTCAAACAAAGAATTTATGAGTGTTTGAAGTTTTCAAAATTAAATTAATCTAGTTTGAATTCAAAAATAAGAAATAAAATTTAGGATTTAAATTTCAAAATTTAGCTTGGGGCTGAGTAAACGTTTAATTAACATTTAACGTTAAAAAGTTAATTAGGTAATAAAATAAATCGGCAATGGAAAGTAAAATATACGCCCCTAAATAGGATAGCGATCGACCTGAATATGTCAACCGGTCAACCATAGCGGTCGACCGCTTGGCAACGAAAGTTGCCAGTGGCAGCTAAGATTTTATCCTATGTTTTATTCAGTTGTGCGCTCCAGATTTGCCCATTTTCAACCTACTTCCATCCTAGGGTTCTGGTGCTTTCCAACTCCTATAAATAGGACCCTATCCTCTCCACTTTTATTCATATTATTTTGGGGAATACTACGAAACTCTGCCATTGCTATCTCTCTAATAAGATTCAGAAACTTTGTAGAAAATTCAGGAAAGGATTTAACTTATTTCTTCCTCCAATCTATCCTTATCATATTCTCCTCCAATTGTTCTGAAACTAATGAATACGTATACCCCTTCCCTATTTTGTGTGTGTGTGTCAAAATAGAGAGATTTTGAAGGAGATTGGATGGCTGCAAATCCATTTGAGTAAAGCTAAGGCTAATCTGTGAGTGTAGTATTTCTTTTCAGCAATTGTTTAGTGTATTTCTTTTGGTTTTGAATATGCCTTAGGGATTTTGGGATTTCAAAAATATGATAGATAAAATCCCCTAAAATTCCTTTTTAATTCGAAATGTCAATTCTATGCTTGGATTCCCAATTATTTACATTAATTTGATGGAATTTGTTTCGTTATGCAATTTATGATAATTTCGTAGTCTATTCCACTTCTCCTTTTTCTTTGGGTTAAATTATGATCCTTCAATAAAAAATGGTGTTTAGATTACGAATTCTATTCGTAGTCTACACCACTTATTCATATCTATTTCTTTGTAAAAAGAGGAGTTTAATAAAATATGGGAATTAGATTGCAATTCTTATTGTTTAAGATATTCCATTTAATTGATGTAATAAATTGATTTTCTATTTTATTTACAAGTCTATTTATTGCAGTTTTGATTATGAACATTTATTCCCTGTTTTGGACATTTGAATTCTATGAAACCTTAGGAAATTGAAGTTGTAATAATAATTGGTTAAGGAATTGACATTAACCGCTAGTTTAGAGCGTAAAATCTATGCGGTTAGAATTTATTAAGCACGAATATTTATTTATTTCTATCTACGTAATTAACGTATAACTATTACGTATATGGCATAGTTAATTAGGCATTTATTTTTATTTTCCCCCATTAAGAAGGTAATTGATTTTGAGGTGAACTTAAGAGGAAACTCTTATATAGTCTAATTACTATTTTAAGGCGTAATAAGGAAGATTCCTTATAAGGCCTTATTTATGAAACGGTGAGATGTGTGTGTAGAGTAATTAATTTATGGCTAAGTCATAGGGATGCGAGGTCAATAGAGTTGCATAAGAGAATTCTACCCTTCACTTTGAGGCTACCAACAGTTGTGTATACTTTTATTGATGTGAGATATCCTTATGATTAATATTTGTAATGACGCGAGGTTAGTTCCAAATCCAGTAGGGGAAATCTGCCCAGCTAACCTGGATACCAGTTCCTACGAATAGTGGACTAATGTGAGACGTTATTGTTGGTAAGGGCCATAAGACAAATGGCCTGATTCGGGGTTTGAGGTATTAAGTGGTTGGACCCACCTTTTTCCCCCAATAAAGTATTATATGGCCAAGGAGTTACACTGGGTGGTATCTCCATAGGGGTCCGCTTTTGGAATTAGGCCTTAAATGATGTGGTATGCTTATTTTCCACTTGGAAGTATTAAGTGGCCTATGAAATTCAATATGATGTCAGCTAAATAGTACCATTGAGGAGCACGTGTAACATCCCCTTCTTGGAGGCCCAAAACTAACGGGTGCAGATGCTGCAGTCATCCATAGTTATTAATCCTCGGCGACCAAATACGATAATATTAGATACATTGATACATAGAAACACATGAATATGGAAAAAATTTAAAACATCAAACAAGTTCCACATTCCATTTCAAAAAAAATTAAATTCATTACATAATCCCACAATCGTTTACCACATTTAGAGAAAATATATTTATTACAACATAAGCTAAGAGCGACATATGAAAGATGCCCACTATGATGATCAGAGTATATATAGGCAATTTAACAACTTTGCCTTTACAATAACAACACAGCGGAATCAAAATAAAAGGGAACTCTAGATAGCTATCATGCCTCCTGCACGTCTCCGAAAGCTTATTCGTCTAAAGATGTACCTGAAAACCTCAACTCTCAAACTACTCAAAATCAATTGAGTACCTGAGAGTTTAAGGGGAAAACATAAACTTCGAGTCAGACATAAAGCCTGGTAGGAATAATAATCTACCATCTCAAACCATCTAGATATCTAGTGAGGCCACACCGCTTAGCGGAACGGGTTTTCCCCTCACTAGTATCCTAAAACCTTTATAAAACCATATATTGTGCTCCTGCATCCACAATGGTTAAAACAATTCATAACAATATGATGATATGCAAAACAAGTAAATCAATTCTTGATTACCCATCCCCATTCATGTTGACTATCTGTCTCAGTTATAGTTTCTAGGGTCACTATTAACCTATTCTTTTGCATGGGCTTACTAATAACCTGTTTAATGTTTAAGAACTCTCTATCCAGTTACATAGTTTTCATGGAATCACTAAGAACCTATTGGCCCCTGCCAATATCTTTACTATTTCATGTGTTCTCTTTGGACCTATTGGTAACTCCAATATCTTTTCTCTTATCCTAGTTTTCATTGGTTGGCTAGGAACCTATTGACTTCTGTCAATATCTTAATCCGGATATAGTTTTCATGAACTAACTACAAACCTATTGGCTCCTACTTTCATGGGCTTACTGTGAACCTATTGGCCCTTGCTGATATCTTTAATTAGTCTAATTTATATTCACTACTGTGTCAACCTAGCTGGTTATTCTGCCCTTCCCCAAATTACCGTTATGGGTTCATTACAATGTGAATATATATATTTGAAGAAGCAAGCATAAGCATTTCCACTCCTGTGGGCAGGGCCGGCCCTGGCCCAAGGCCACCAAGGCGGTGGCCTAGGGCCTCCAATTCTTTGGGGCCCCAAAATTTTAAAAATAGATATATATAAAATATGTTATCTTCTAGTATTCAAAAGATCAATTAGCTTGGTGGTAAAGTGTTTGCTATTACACCCGAATAACCAGAGTTCAAGTCCCACTTCAGTCTAATTTTTCGCAACGTTATCTTTATCTGAGGCCTCTAAATTTTATTCTATTACACTTTAATAAAAATTGCCTTGGGCCTCCAAATGCTCAGGGCCGGCCCTGCCTGTGGGTTTAATATCCCTGAAATTATTTTCATATGAAACATGGTTAATCTCTTTAACCTAATATTTTATCAAGGAAAGCTTCTTCTTTAAACCATTTCAAAACTCCTTTACTTAGCCATGGGTTTTTCCTTTTATTGAGATTGGGTTATTTGTTTTGAAAAAAACTAAGGCTTTCGAAACCTTCAAAACTTTGCTTTCGACCTCACTGGATAACCTCCTTCAAAAGCATATAAATCTATTTTCAAAACATTAGGCCCCTGCCTTTCGAAATACTTTAAAACCTCTCTTTCGAAACCTTTCGAATGTAATAAAGTATAACTTATTAACTCTTAGAAGCATAGCTTCGAAACCATTGAAAGTACTCCTTTCGAAACCATTAAAAGTATCCCTTCTGAAACCATTGAAAGTCCCTCTTTCAAAACCATTGGGTTTATATTTAAAATATCATTTGGGTTAAAGTGAATATAAATGAAAGTATCTCTTTCGAAACCATTCTTTATCATATAAAAGTATTGGGGAAAACTTGATGGCGTCGTGACCATCCTTTCGAAAGCTTCAAAACCTTTAAGTAAAACATTGATGGTTAGCATCGAAACCCCATTTCGAAGCCATTGCCTTCGAAACCCCTGAAACCTTTCGCAAGCATTTAGGGAGTGGCTTAGCATAAGTTTAAAACAAAGACATCCCTTCGAAAGCATTGATGACTTCAATACACTCGAAAGCCCAAGAACAGTGACTGGGTTTCGACTTAGTCACTTTCAAAAGCATCATTTTATAAACAAAGAAACCCATTCGAAAGCTTATACTTTAAAACATAAGATGGCAATCATTTTCGAAAGCTGTTTAGAAAACCCCTTCGAAAGCATCTATTTCGTCTCCTTCGAAAGCTTTTATAAAAACCAGGCAGGCGCTTAATATTTGAAAACAAAACAAATGTTTCGACCTTATCGGAACCAAATGCTTTGGACACCATGTCTTCCGCTTTTCCTCCAATCCACTATGTACCATCTAAGTGATACCTTGTGTATTAGTTTCAGTCTGGATTGGTTTCGAATGAGTCGAAGTGGAAGCTATGAGTCAAAAGGTACTTCTAATAAAGGCGGAACATGCTTTTCTGAGTAAAAGCTAATTAATGCCAATTAAAGCTAATTCTATCTAACTAACCTGCCTACATGTAAGCATGTGATTGGTTGCCTCAACTTTTCAAATTCTTTACCAAAATAACCACCGCTTAATTTCATATCTAAACCAAGGTTAATTTAGCAAATAAGCTCTTCCAATAAACAAAAACATAATGCAACTAAGTCCTTCCTTCTAAAACAATTTGATTTCCATAGTAAATCGATTTGGTAAAATCCCCAAAAATCATAGAAATTCACTTTCATCATGTTATCTAACATATCTAAATTTCAGACCCAAATTCTCAATATTATTTCTAAAATAAATTTCTAAATCCAATTAACCATATTTTCATTTAAAAATTCATAAAAATCTTTCCATAGCTTGGAAAATTATCAAAATTAAAACCCAACTGCAAAATCATGTTTTACATAACATATAATTTTTACATGGCATTCAAAAATCGATTTCAATCAATTTTTCCCTAAAACCGCATAATCCCCATTTAAACTATCTTGTTTAAATCAAACAAATTATAATTCAAGCATATCATTATCCAAAACATCATAGAAACGAATTTAATCTTAAATCCAAAAATATACGTTTATAGAACAAAATAGAGATGGTATAAAATATTATTCACCTTGATTAGGATAAGGAGATTGGATTGAGATTAAGATTTATTCCCTTTGCTTTAATCCTTAGCTAAATTTGAATTTTCTCTTCTTTTTCCTCCTAGTAATAGCCGTCTCCTCTTCTTATGTTTGCATTTTATTTTTGCGAAAATGGGAAATGAACGTAAGGCATAAGGACTAAAAATATATAAGGGTTATGGTAATAGGGTGGAGTTATTTCCCATTATACCCTTGTGTAGTTTAATTAGCTTACAAACCATTCTTAAGTCCATTTAATTTATTAAGCATGGCCTCTATGTATTTATGCAAATCTCAATCCCTTTACCACTCAATATTTACATTATTCTATTTAATTTATCTATTTAAATCTCCTGAATAATGTTATCAAAAATTAGGGGTGTTACAGCACGCTTCTGGAATTAGGCTATAAATGATGGGGTCTGCCTATTTTCCACTGGGAAGTATTGAGTAGTTTGGGTACCATCTCTTACATTATTAGCTATTTATGATGTATGATTGGAATATGGGATATACTTCTGGAATGGAAGGTATTAAGTGGTTGGACCAGCCTCTTTTCCTTATAAAGAAGTATTAAATGATTTTAATGATTTTATGTTTGTAGGCATATTCTTATTTTTGAAATATACTGCTCAAGTACTAAAAAGGTAAGACTCGAGGTTTTATTCACCAAACACTTGTTTTTCTAACTCCCTCCTCATTAGAACACAGCTTAAGGACGGAGTGATGATGGTGACGATGCTTAAAGGTGAAGAAGCTTGGCAAGTGGAAGTATTTATTATTATTTGCTTTCATTTGTACCCATGGATTTAAACAATTATTGTAATAGATATTATATTATGATTTTTATAGGATTTTATGTTATGACATTTTTATGATTTTGAAATAAATGGGTACACTTTACTATTATATTTTGTTCCATCCGCTATGAGGTCTGAAAGTCTAGTTACGACTCTGCAATATTATTTCTTTTTACTACCAACATCTTACCTTAGAATGGATCTAAGTTTCGATGGACCTTTTTTGGGTTGAAATTTATGTTCTTTTCTAGGGTGGGTTGTTGCATTTGGTATCAGAGCTCTAGGTTACCCGATCAACGGGGAAAAACTATATGTATGAGAGACATATTTGTTATTTTGAAAAAAGTTTTTCAGAAAGAATTTTCAAAAGAATTCTTACTATACACACACACACACCCTACCCGCAGAAGACCACCCATTCATGGAATGCCCGAATGATTTAAACAATATCTTAGGATTGTTGGGCAGATTCCTATTCCACCAGCTGCACCAGTAGCATCCAATGCCCGATCGCTAATGCAGCACTACGTCCTGCCGACTTTTCTAAGCTATGTAAGGACTCATTATGGGAGGAAAGACATACCGTGGAACTGAATGGTATTCAGAGGCTAAAGCATGGATTGGTAACTACGAGAAGATATTTGGGGAACTTGGTTGGGATGATCAGTTAAGAAGAAGAGTGGCAACTTGGCACCTTAAGGAAGAAGCTTTAAATTGGTGGAACTTTGTGACTGATGAGCACCCGAGTAGGATATTCTCTTAGGATGAATTCAAGGAGAGATCCGAGATGAGATTCATGTCTAGAGCAAAGGTTAGCTTGCAATTGGAAAAGTTCATTCAGTTGAGACAAGGAGATTCTACCTTCAAGGAGTACATAGCTAAGTTTACTGAATTGGCTAAATTCGCAAGGAGCCTGATAGACACACCTATGAAAAAGGCCATGAAGTTTGTGAAGGGCTTAAATTCCCCGCTAAGAGAAATGTTGTTTACCCAAGTACCTATGGGGGCCACGTATGAGATATTGGTAGAAACGGCAATGCTGCGCGTGGCCAATGAGGAAGATAAGAGAGAAAAAGAGAAGTTTGCACATACCCAAAAGTAAGGAGGGCCTAAGAAGGGGAGCTTTTGGGCCAATAAGAAGTCAAAGGGAAAGTTTCAGAAGGAAGTAAAGATGTGTAAGAGATGCCAAAAGAGGGGTAACGAAGCCAAAGATTGTAGGGTGAGTCTGATGAAGGAAAACTTTAAAGGAAAGTGCTTTAACTACCACAAGGAAGGGCATCAGAAGAATCAATGTCCCAAGATGGCTAAGGAAGGACCAAGTGGACATGCCTATGCTATTGAAGTTGTCCCTATTTCCAGTGACCCACCAAGGGACCAAGGAAGTGCAGCTCTAGAAGGTATAACTTTTATTTTTGGGGTTGCTATTCGTACCCTATTTGATTCGGAAGCATCACATTCCTTTATAGCTAGGGATGTAGTAAATTCCTTAAACCTTAAAACCTAGATAGTCAACAGCCCAATAGAGGTTTCCAATCCTATCGGTAGTTTGACCCATCTTTCTTTTATTTGCAAAGACCTAGTGTTAGACTTATGCGACGTTGATTTCATATGAACTGCGTACGTTCTAAATTTTGAGGCGTATGGACTCTTCCTCGGTATGGGTTGAAATATTACGGAGCCATTCTTGACTGCGACAAAAGGGTAGTACGATTAAGGAGTCGTCGTGGTCGTGACTTAGAAGTTTTTTATACACCCAAAGCTTTAGTTGAGTTAATCCATTT
The DNA here is from genome assembly GCA_030737815.1 of Allium fistulosum. Classification (NCBI taxonomy): domain Eukaryota; kingdom Viridiplantae; phylum Streptophyta; class Magnoliopsida; order Asparagales; family Amaryllidaceae; genus Allium; species Allium fistulosum. Next base: position 1,140,308,345 of record CM060904.1, read on the forward strand.
ATACTCACTAAGTCTATCTGTTGATCGAGAACCGTTATCTGTCCCATAGTTTGTGAATTTCTCTATGTCTTGGAGGAGGTCTTGGGTCTTCCACCCCATAGGAAGACTGAGTTCCAAATTGATTTAGAGGCAGACGCAAGACTCGTTGCTCTGCCTTTGAGACATATGCCCCCCAAAGAAAGAAGGGAATTGCTTAAACAAATCTCAAAGCTATTGAAGCAAGGATTCATCCATAGGAGTACTTCTGAGTGGGGAGCCCCTATCGTTTTTGCTACTAAGGCAGATGGTTCTTTAAGACTTTGCATTGATTATTGGGAGTTGAACAAGTTAGCAAGGAAAAATAGGTACCCTCTACCTAGAATAGATGACTTGTTCGACCAACTTGTAGGAGCTAAAGTCTTTTTCTAATTAGACTAAGCAACAAGATTCCATCAGTAAAGGATTGCAGAGGAAAGCAAACCGAAGACTACATTCCGCATGCCAAATGGACTCTATGAGTGGGAAGTAATGCCATTTGGACTGACAAATGCCCCGGCATACTTTGTGGATTTGATGAGTCGAATATTTAGAGGGAAACTTAATAAAATTGTCATGGTGTTTGTTGATAATATCTTGGTTTTCTCCAAAGGCAAGAAGGAGCATGAGGACCACCTTAGGGAGGTATTGGAGACCTTGAGAAGAAACCAACTCAAAGCCAGGTTTACTAAATGACACTTTTGGAAAAATTAAGTTAGGTTCCTTAGGCATATTGTTTCGGATAAAGGAGTGGTGGTGGACCCTACTAAAGTGGAAGCTGTCTGAAGATGGAAGGTTCCAGAAATGCATCGGAGGTTAGAAGCTTTCTAAGGCTACCAGGCTACTATAGGAAGTTCATCAAGAGCTTTACACAAATAGCAGTCCCATTAACCCGATTGACTAAGAAGAATTTATTCTTTGTTTAGGATGATAAGTGAACCAAGGCATTTGAGAAGCTTAAGGAGTCACTGATTAGTGCACCCATGCTCACTATTGCAGATGGAACCAAGCCGTTAACGGTTTTCCCGGATGCATGTGGCATAGAATTAGGAACAGTTCTTATGCAAGAAGGGAAGGTAGTAGAGGTGGATGGAGTATATAGCATACTTCGACTTTGGTATTCAATATACTTCCGGAAAGGGGAACGTAGTCGCCAACACCCTTAGTAGGAGACATGCTACCCTAGGTGCTATATATGAATGGAGACAGTTGGAGTTTCTATCGAATTTTTACCTCCAACCGTCAACAGAACCCATCCAAAGTTTTCTATCAGTCATGGAGGTCATACTAGCCTTGATGGATCGTATAGAGCATGAGCAAGTAAAAGACAAGGACTTAGTTGAGATTTTGGAAAAATTAAGGAAAGGAGATCATTTTTCCCATGCTAAGAGGTATTCAATTGAAGAAGGGATATTTAACAAGAGATGGATGTCTTTGCATCCCAATGATTGATGACTTGATGAGAGATGTGCTTATGGAGTGTTACCGCTCAAGGATGACCATTCATCCCGGAGGAGATAAGATGTACGAGGACATAAAGGGAGTTTCCTTTTGGAATGGAATAAAGAGGAGCATAGCTGAGTTTGTTGCAAGGGAAGCCCAATGGATTATTATTACCTTTGGAAATTCCAACTTAGAAGTGGGAGCATGTTTCAATGGATTTTGTATAGGGCATGAGCAAGTAAAAGACAAGGACTTAGTTGAGATTTTGGAAAAATTAAGGAAAGGAGATCATTTTTCCCATGCTAAGAGGTATTCAATTGAAGAAGGGATATTTAACAAGATATGGATGTCTTTGCATCCCAATGATTGATGACTTGATGAGAGATGTGCTTATGGAGTGTTACCACTCAAGGATGACCATTCATCCCGGAGGAGATAAGATGTACAAGGACATAAAGGGAGTTTTCTTTTGGAATGGAATAAAGAGGAGCATAGCTGAGTTTGTTGCTAAGCGTTTGACCTACCAAAAGATAAAAGCTGAGCAAGGGAAGCCCAGTGGATTATTATTACCTTTGGAAATTCCGACTTGGAAGTGGGAGCATGTTTCAATGGATTTTGTAGAAGGATTGCCTAAAAGTTGGAATGGCAATGAGGCTATTTGGGATGCTGTTGATATACTCACCCAGAGTGCTTATTTTGTTCGGGTTAGAAGAAATAAGACTATCACCTCTCTCGCCCAAATTTATATTTAAGAGGTAGTTCATCTACATGGAATTCCAGTAAGCATGATCAGTGATATAGACCCCTTGTTCACTAGCGAATTATGGAGGAGCCTAGAGACGACTTTGGGAAATTCTTTGAACCTTAGCATGACATATCAACCGCAAACTGACGGTCAAATAGAGAGGGTGAATAGAATTTTGGAAGACTTGTTAAGTGCATGTGTTTTGGATTTCAGAGGACATTGGGAGCAACATCTACCTTTGGTTGAGTTTGCATATAATAATAGCTATCAAACTACGATTGGGATGACCCCTTTTGAAGCACTTTATGGGCGGCCATGCAAATCGCCTAGATGTTGGTGGGAAACCACCGACAAAGTGTTGCTCGGACCAGATTTGATCCATATACCACAGAAAAAGTAGAGTTGATCAGACAAAAAATGAAGGTAGCGCAAGACCGCTAGAAATCTTATGCGGATAGAAGAAGGAAAGAACTTGAATTTTAGGTTAGGGATATGGTATTTGTTAAAATCTCCCCTCTTAGAAAAGTTTGGCAAGTCTAGAAAATTGGCACCTAGATTTATCGGGCCATTCAGAATTCTGGAAACAATAGGAAAATTGGCGTATAGTGTGGAGCTTCCTGACAAGTTGGCAGGAGTCCACAATGTTTTCCATATTTCTCGCCTTAGGAAATACCTTCATGACACGGCTAGAAGAGTAGAGCCTGATCAGTTGGAGGATTTTGAGATGGAGCCGATAGTGCTCCGTGCCACCGCACGTATTGTGGAGCATGGTACTAGGGGACTTCACAATAAAATAATTAAGTTGGTTTGAGTACAATTGGGGACAATACGGCAGAAAGCATATGGGAGATCGAGGAGAAGATGAAAAACACTCACCCAGAGCTTTTCACTAGTAATTTCTCTCTCCAAAATTAGGATTTTGGTTGCATCGCGGTTGCTATCTTGGATGGCAGAAATAGCTGTTACACTTTTTTACAATCACTTTACACTCATATAGAAATTTTTATGGATGTTTAGGATATTTGCGTACATACTTACATGACACGATTACACACTCATGCTAGGATTGAGCTCATTTTAGCATGTCTGCAGTACATGATCATATTGCATTAATGGTTGAGTGGATGGTTGTGTAGAGAACTTGGTTATATAACATGAATGTATTACGAGTTATGATGTTCGCCCCTTGGAAGATTTCAGGACGAAATCCTTTTTAAGGGGGGGTGGGTGGGGAAGAATGTAACACCCTGTAAAATGAACCATAAATAAATAAAGCAAATTGAATTAAATACGATAAAGGTTGGATATGGGAATTTTATTAAAGTTGGAATTTGACAATGGAAGTTATTCTGTTGCGTTCATGGAAAAATTCTGATCTGTTTCCATATATAATATGCTGAAAATGGAGCTCAAACAAAGAAGTTATGAGCGTTTGAAGTTTTTAGAATTAAATTAATCTAGTTTGAATTCAAATTCAAATAAGAAATAAAATTTAGGATTTAAATTTCAAAATTAGCTTGGGGGCCTAAGTAAATGCTTAACATTAAAAAGTTAATTAGAGAATAAAATAATTTAGCAATGGAAAGTAAAATATACACCCCTAAGTAGGATAGCGGTCGACCGGTTGCCCGTAGCGGTCAACTGATCGCCCAAGGGTGGTAGACTGCTTGGCAATGAAAGTTGCCAATGGCGGCTAGGGTTTTATGCAATGTTCTATACGGTTCTGGTGCATTTCAACTCCTATAAATTAGACCCTATGCTTATTCATATTATTTTGGGGAATACCAAGAAACTCTGCCGTTGCTCAGAAACTCCGTAGAAAATTTAGGTAAGGATTTAACTTATTTCTTCCTCCAATCTATTCTTATCATATTCTTCTCCAATTATTCTGAATCTAGTGAATATATGTACCCCTTCTCTAGTGTGTGTGTGTGTGTGTATTAAAATAGAGAGATTCCGGAGGTGATCGAAAGGCTACAAATCCATTTGAGTAAAGCTAAGTCTAATCTCTGACTGGAAACCTTAGTATTTCTTTTCAGCAATTGTTTAGTGTATTTCTTGTGGATTTGAATATGCCTTAGGTATTTTGGGATTTCGAAAATATGATAGATAAAATCCTCCAAAATTCCTTTTTAATTTTATATGTCAATGCTATGCTGAGGCTCCCAATTATTTACATTAATTTGGTGGAATTTATTTCGTTATGCAATTTATGATAATTTCATATTCTATTTCACTTCTCCTTCTTCTTTGGGTTAAATTGTGATCCTTCAATAAAGTAAGGGGTTTAGATTACGAATTCTATTCGTAATTTACACCACTTATTCATACCTATTTCTTTACAAAAAGAGGAGTTGAATAGAATATGGGATTTAGATTGCAATTCTTATTATTTAAGATGTTCCATTTAATTGGTGTAAAAATTTGAGTTTTTATTTTATTTACAAATCTGTTGTTGCAGTTTTGATTATGAATATTTATTCCCTGTTTTGGACATTTGAATTCCATGAAATCTTGATAAATTGAAGAAAAGGACCTGTAATTATAATTAGTTAGGGAATTGACATTTAAACGCTAGTTTAGGGCGTAAAATCTGTGCGGTTAGAAATGATTAAGCGCATATTTGTTTATTTCTATCTAGGTAATTAACGTATAACTATTGCGCACATGATGTATTTAATTAGGCATTTTTATATTTATTTTCCCCAATTAGGAAGGTAATTGATTTTGAGGTGAACATAAGAGAAACTCTTATATAGCCTAATTACTATTTTAAGGGGTAATAAGGAAGATTCCTCATAAGGTCTTATTTATGAAACAATGAGATGTGAGTGTGTATATATAGAGAGGGTAATTAATTTATGACTAAGTCATAGGGATGCGATGTCAATAGAGTTGCATGACAGAAGTTCGCCCTTTACTTTGAGGGTACTACTAGTTGTGTATACTTTTAGTGATGTGAGATATCCAAATGATAAATATTTGTATTAACGCAAGGTTAGTTCCAAATCCAGTAGGTGAAATCTACCCAGCTAATCTGGCTACCAGTTCCTACAAATAGTGGACTATTGTGAGACGTCATTATATGTATGTGCCACAAGACGAATGGCCTGCTTTGGTGTTTGAGGTATTAAGTGGCCGGACCCGCCTTTTTTTCTAGATGAAGTATTAAATGCCCAAGGGATTACGCTAGGTGGTATCTCTATAAGGGTCCGCTTTTGGAATTAGGCCTTAAATGACGAGGTTTGCCTATTTTCTACTTGAAAGTATTAAGTGACCTATGAGATTCCATATGATGCGATGTCAATATGAAAGTATTAACTAAAAATTAATACTACACAACACAATTTTTTTTAAAATCTGATACCAACCATAAAGTAAAATTTAATACACGGTAGTTCCAAAAGTTTGATCCTACACAATATAACTTTTTTCAAATTCTGATGTCAGCTATTAACTAAACTTTCATAACACAAAGTAATTAAATTATGATACCACACAGTATAACTTTCTCAAGTTTTGATACTATATACCAGATTCTGATACTAAAATGTAACAAAATTTTAACTTAAATCTTTTGTACATTAATAACAAAAAGCATAAACAAAAATACAATAACATTAAAATAAAATAAAAACATACATTGATTACCATTTTTTGCAATAGCACCGATCAAAACACCTGGACATCCCCTTAAATGAGTAGTTTTTAAAAATATCATAGCTCAACGATGCTTGAAACCAAGTAAACAAGCACCAAAACCAATAAACACCCTCTCAAATAAATTATCATAAGGATTAACATCAATATCTACATAATTACCCTGATTATACTTCTTTAATGCTTCTAGATACCAACTCAAATCATTGTAGGACATAGCATCATTACCATGCATTTCCATCAAAGCAAGTTATTTCCTAGAATAAGCAAAAGAGTAAGGCACATGAAAATTGTGTTCTCTTCTAAAATCAACTATTACATCTTTAGGGTTTTTATTAGGACAATCACGAATCTCATCAATGATCAACGATTTAACAAAACCATTAGAAATATGTGGATTATTCACATCCCTAAGACAAGCCCATAAGAATGATCACTAACCAAACGTCTACTGAAAAACCTATTAAGCTATCTATAATCATAAGAACCATGCACTTTAAAAGATAACCATCCTTAAACGAAGAGAAAATAGTGGTAATTCTCACAGAACAATTCTTTAAAAACACTAATTCATACCTTTTTGAATTTGGTATGCCATCAAAAGTACTCTAAAATCATCAGCTCTCCAAAACGAAAACCAACAAAATCAGAAATTGATAACTTTGAACATCTCTTCAACATATCCTTCAAATAACTTTTACTCCGAAAATGATTGGATGACAAAGATCCACTAGAAGATAAATAACTAGGAAGATTAAATTAAATCGAAATAGAACTACCACCATCATTTTTCAATAAAATACTCTTAACCTTAACATTAAAAGGAAAGAATGTGCTCCACACATATAATTGAAAACAAATTATACACTGAAAATTGGAATCAGTATCAACCACGATAACTTTGTTCTTAAGTACGTATGAAATCTTAATGGACAAAGGAGTAAGATGAGACCAATAACGATAAATATCATTCTTCAAATCATAGAAAGAACAGTCAACTGACAACTGAGTGCTGAATGTATTATCATCAAATACAAATACACCAAGAAGGCTATTGTCATCATTGCAAAAAAAATCAATAAAAAATATTTGCTTCAGATCGTCATTTTTATTCTAAAACAATATTATATTCTTTATATACAAAAATAAAAACAAATAGATAAAACAGAAATATTAAAAATGATACTTACTGACACTAAGACTGATGCTATGACTGATAATGACACCGATACTAAAATAGACACTTAAATTAATTTCATAACATGTTATGTGTTTGCATCATATTTCCAAATGTGTGCTACTATTGGCACATTTGAAAATACTTTTGGCTACCATTAAATTTTTAATACCCATCAAATTTTTTCATATTGCTTATGGCCACCAATATATTCTTCCTTATTCATCCCTAAATAACTATAGCCTCTTAATATCTCTTACAAAAACTGACATACACCGTCTGAAAACATCATTGAAAAAATTTCAACCCTAAAGCAAAATAAATTTTTATTTTTGTTTAATAGATGAAAACAACTAAAGATTTAGTGGATGATCCTAATTTTGATGAAAAAAATAGGTTAGTTTACTTATTATTTTATAAAGTTTATTTTTCTTCTACGTATCAATATTTGTTTTATTGCTTACAGTTTTTTGATTGTCATTTTAGGATGAATTTAATGAACCCATAGATATAAAGTTTGATGATGTTGTTATTGAAAATATCAATGTAAATTATTGAATTGTAATGTTTTATCATACAATGTTTATGTCATATTTTCCTCTTTTTTTTTATGATTTTAGGATGGAAGATTCAATCACAATAAAATTGAAGACAGTTACTTTTCGAATAAAATGTTTTTGACAGTGAAATATGAAAGAAGACGATTGAGCAAATGTTTCAATAGTGATGCAGGTTAATTTGACAAACCAATTTTTAGCTAATTTGGTGTTTATTCAAAATTTCATCACCTTAAACACGGTTGAAAAAGCAAAAACATTACTGGACTGTCCTAAATTCTAAAAAAAAACCTTTATAAATGTCGTTGGAACTATTTTCCTGGTATAATTATTGGATTAGATCAAAAATGTAATAAACCTTGTAATTTAACGCAAGGACATTAAAGATCCTGAAATCAGCAGGTCTATTCGTTGATTATCAACCTTAGCAAAAAGGCATACGTGTTATTTACTTTAATTTTATTCCGCTTACTTTAGCCAACAGATTTTTTACTTCTAAATGCGTTTGCTGGTAACTACTATCTCACCACCAACTCTTACCTGACCACATAATTTTATCTTTACTCCCAGTTGGAATTGTCAATGCAACTCATTTCTACCTAGTTGCGTAGACAGATGGGGACGGTTTCAATAGATACGTTTAAATCCTGCATACCAAAAAGGACGTTGAACGCTCGCCAGTGAAGCAATAATCAAATAAGGAAGTGGTTCTAGTTCAGCCAATCAAATAAGGTTTTGAATTTGGTTGCTCTATATTTCTTAATTTTCATTTCTGAAAGTTGAATTGATTGACTTCTATTTCACGATCCTTCTAAGTTCTCAAATCTACTGGCTTTTTTTCTTTTTCTATATTATTTATTTTCAGCTTTTCTTCTTGTTATTTTGCTTTATATTTTATTTTATTAATTTTTTCATATTTCTGGTTGTAAATTAGATAGATTTTTGAAAGTTCATGTTCACATTTACGAGTGACGTTAAAGTTATTATAGCTGTCAATGGTTTAAAAGAAGCATGTATGATATTTTTATGAACTTTCTCCTTCACCTAGAAACTAGTCAACAATCTTGTTCATAATAAAGATGCTTGATTTCTATAATATATTTGTTATATTATGATATAATTAATTAAGCGTGTTAATATCTGCACACATCTAAACTATCTCTAACGCCACTTAAATAGAAATTAAAATTAATTCGAAGAAAATGCTACGAAAATTCACATCGTTCGGTTATGCAAAGATGAATGAAGAAATAGTCACACGATTTATATAACCGAACAATGCGAATATAAAAAACCAAAACCCTAATTATAAAGCACAACAATAACTTCTCTTATCGTCAATTAATAGTAGAGCATACTTAAATTAACAATGTAAGCAAGACCTATTTTTTTTTTGTTTTTGACTAAATTGCTGTATGAATTAATTGTTTTTTCTATTCCTATCCAAAGTATGCAATGTATTTATTTTTGTTGTAATTTTATTAAATTCAATGTTGAAATTATTGCAGTTTTTTTAATGTTTTGTTTTAAGATAGTATGTATTATAAATTTAATTTTGGTTGAAATAGTGCTGCATACGCTAATTTAATTTTTTAGTGAAAAAGGTTTCGGTGTTGAATAATTTCGTAAAACCATTTTTTGTTTATGCCATAGTGGCTTGGAATCCATTCGCAATATTTAGTTTTGGACGAATTTGATTTGAAAGTGGAAATATAGTATCGCAATATTGGTTTATTTTTTGGAAGAGAAAACGCTAAAGGAAAAATGAAAATTTAAATTGGTGGGGGTAAGTGGGTGTGCGGAATAATTTAGTGGGTGAGAAGAAAAATAGGTGAGTGGTGTATATTTGGTGTGTGTAGATATGATACCCTTAATTGAGTAATTAATTAAGTAATTAATTTAAAGTATGTTAAATGAAAAATTCTTAAATAATTTGTTATGTGATAGTAGTTTTTTTAGAAACAAATGAGTGATCCTCCATGAGAAAGAGAACACTCATGTAGTTTTATTCTACACTATAAAAAAAAGCTACCAATAAACCTAGTAAACGACTCTTCCCATGAAACCATAGAAATAAAGCTTCGAAAAAAAAACCTAGAAAAAAAAATAAAAAGATGAAAAGAAATAAACAAAAAAATGGTGGCCATAAAACGTCGAAGGTAGCAATGGAAAAAGGATCACAATGAGAGAAAAGACCTCATCTAATCTCAGAAGAGGAAGTGAATAGTATGAATAATTGTTAAGAATGTCCAAAGAAGCTTTAGAAGGCTCTGTAGCATATCGAAACTCAGCTCATTCAAGGAATGAGAACGCCCGAGTCGAACGGCCCACATCAACTAAAACTAAAAAAAGTCAACAAACAATGTGAGGCTTGAACATATATATATATATATATGTATGTATGTATGTATGTATGTATGTATGTATATGTATATAAGTCTATTATATATATGTATATGTAAGAGAAGAAGAGGAGAAAAAGAAACATGTACGAGAAATAGTAACCTAGGTGTGACATGAATCGTGTGAGGGAATAATCTCAACTACTATTGGATAATGTTTATCGAATTTTTTTTATAGATGGAACCGAAAGCAAAATGAGAGTCATCAATAACCTACACATAACTCAAACAAGCATATGAAAAAATATGTTAATGGGTTCAATCCACTAAACCCTTGGAAGTTAGACTACAGCTTCTAAACAACATAAGTTTGAGTTGCTAAAGGATAACTACTCTAAACATGAGCGAGTTATCTACTAGGGAGTCACATTAAAATAACATATTATTTTAAATATTTCTATTCAAGATGTTTCAAGGTAGATATCGATACATCCCCCAAGATTAAAGTATGTAACACTCTCTAAATATTATGCATTGTATTACTTATGGCTGCTGGAGGCACCAAGGAGTCATGTACTGATAGTTATTAGATTACTACGAAATGACTCACTCGAGAATCTTTTGTTGGTTAATATAACTAAGGTCAAATAGAATTTCAAAATGAGGATATTACACTGTTTCCTCGACTCGAGAACACTATGGAACTTCAATGTGGACACTCAACTTTGATTATAATTAAACCATGACATGACCGATCCTTCGAGCGATTATAATTGGATATGAGTTGAAGCATTGGAAGTGAAATACTATCCAATAGAGAATTCATCCTTAATTATAAGGCGTTAGTATCACGGTCAAATGTAGTCAAGTGAAAGTCTGTGGTCAGAGCAGTATAGTTAATAGTAATCATTATTATTAAACCAAGGATTTTGTATTCGCACTAACCAAGTTGATTATGGATGATATTGGAGTTTTGACCAAAATCAAATTCCATAGGTCCTAAAGTGCTACAGTTTTGACAAAGAGAATTGGTGTAAATAATCGTTATATTCGGATATCGCTTCTAATAGTAAAACTGGATTTTATCGAAAAGATGTGCAAGGGATAAATTCAACCAAAATTTCACACCATTAGCTAAAGTGACATATGAACGTTAATATTCGATTGTTCTATATTAATCGCTAACTGAATTTACATCTTTGAGTAACACAACCATAATGATGAATGCTTCGAAAAACCACATGATTTAATTAATTTATAATCATTGTAAATTAGTTATATCAATTAATATTTATAAAATATTAATTATTAAATTTTATTTGATTTGTTTGAATACCATTGTATTTAATAAAATGTGTATATAAAAGTTATCTATTTGCGGATCGATATATGATATCAATAGAATAATTAAATTGAATTTAAATAGATTAATTGCTAAGTGGATTTTGAAAATTTTCAAGGCTCATATTGCCTCTTTATGGATGACCATGCATGAAGAAGAAAAGATGATTTGATGAGATTTAATGAGGAATTAAAGAGTGAATGTTTTAACGAAGGGAATCAGAAAGGTTTCGTTGTTTTTTTATATTTCGTTTGTTCATTATTGATTCTCCTAACAACCCATTTTCTTCTGCTCTCCACTCCTTCCCCTTTAGGCAGAAAATTCATGGCTTCCAAACCATAAAATTTGTCAAAACAAAATCAAATTAAATTAAATAAACACAAAAGTGGTGCTTCAAGTCATTGCAAATTCTAGAGTTTATTCAATCAGATCTAGGAGTTTTATTCTTCACTTGCGTTTTTGAATTTATTTTAAAGTAATATTCTAATCTAAATCTACAATATAATTCATTAATGTTAATACAGTTTAGATCTTCATATCCTACTTCTCTTTTGGTTATGTGATTATCTTATATATATTGTTTGGATCCTTAAACTTTTATAACGAATATACATATGCTTTGGTTGTTCGACCTTATTTTGTTTTTGATTTGGATATTAATGATTAAAAAACCAACTTCGATTTGGAAACTAATTTTAATTTATTGACATAATTTTGTAACCTTTCTTAAATACAAACCTAAATTAGCTACATATGTTGAACAATTGAAATCATTTTGAAAATTATTTCATGTTTTATATATTTGTTGATTTTGCTTGTAAATTCATTTGGTTTACAAAATTTAAAAGGTGTCTTTAAAATTTCATAGGTGGACTTTTTTGCAAAAGTATAAACCTACTTTGAATCCTTTACAAGTTAAGCCTAACTTTCTATTTGTTAACTTTGAAGTTTTAAAACATACATATAAAATCACAAAGTTTATAAATTTATGTTGTTCTTAAATTCAAAACATTGTTTGTAATTATTTGTACATATATACATAAATGTTTGTTATTTTAATTTAAAGTTTTGTCAAAGGTACATTTCTGTAAAATCATAGATTTAATTTTAAAAACTTATTATGTCAAAATTAAATTTAAAATTATCAAAATAATATTTTTACATATATGTGTGTGTGTGTGTGTGTAATTTGTTATTATACGTATATATTTACAATAGTTATTTTACATATTAAAGAAAACTCTGGATATCAAAGGCATATATAATGGGACCAATGTGTCCATTGCAGTGTAAATTCCAGCATCTATATACTATCACATTAATCACATATACTTCATATTTGTTGCACGTGCATTGGACGCATGTAAGTGTATTTGATACACTTATAAATTAAAACTCATTTTGATTTAAATTAAATTAATCTTAAGTAGATTAAGTAAAATACTAAGAATTATTTATAGAAGCTGTAAGTGTTATTTCTGATTAATTACACATTCGTTACATTTATGATCTATTGAATAGTTTATAAAATTAACAGCTTGACTATTCACTTACCCAAAATAGTAATGCAAAATAATTAATTATTACAAACATATACATACAGGACTATATTTGATATATTCTAATTTATATAAAAATCAAATTTATGAAACTCCTTTTGAACAACTTAATAAAATGAGATTTTATTTAAAATAATATTAGATTGGATATAATAACCATTTAGAATTAATAGGCCTAATCAATTCAGAATAGAATTTTTTTAAAATATACTTATTTCACTCACTTTCGACTAACTCGATTCCTTCAATAGTATCAGAAATCAATGATCTATGTGTTCTAAATTAGCAATATTTAAGCTAACTTATTAAAGCCTACCAATTTAGTAAAGTGTCTAGAAAAGTAGTGTCTAAGGCTAGGTTTGGCTGATAAGTACTCTACCCTACCCGGCTTCTTGCCTGGCCCGAAGGATGAAATAAGCCCAAAGGTTATCCCTAATATAAAGACCAAATTGATATTGCACCTTGCGTTAATTTTCAAAATTTATCTGAAAATTTTAATATAATATTTTAAATTTAGAAGTTAAGTATAAATTTTAAAAGGAGAAATTTTATAAAAGTTATAAAATGCATTCCAATTTTTCAAAATTGTTTTGAGAAACAAAATAATTAATTTTGAAAATTTGAAATTAAAATTTTAATTAATATAATTAATTGAAAAACGTGGAACCCCGTGCACGAGGCTCCCGTACGATAGCGGACTCTAGGATGTCAATAATGTACGCTGTCTTTCCCTCGCATTATGAAGAGGCTGTTTCTAGACTCGAACCTAGGTGCCTAGATCACCATATGAGCGACCTAACCATTGCGCCAAGGCTCCAACTATAAAATAATTAATTAAAACTTATATACTGATATCGTTACAACCTCCATTGTACGATTTCAATGACAATAACTATATAATCACATATACAAGATATATCTTATTATTACAGGTATATAGATCATGGTGCTCCACAAATCATGGCTCAAAGACAATGGAAGAAAGATGGATCATAATATTTAAAAGTAAGGTCATAATATTGTATTATAGTCATAGATATATATTGTACAGTCTCATTGAGTGATCATAACATATACAATATCATATATACAAATCTTGATAACAAACTGCTAAGGTTTTACAATTTAAACAACGACCGACATCTATCCTTCTGCCAGAGACGTCTGTGATGTATTTTGGTTTGATGTTTTCAGAAATCCCACAGACGTTTATGACATAAGGACAGACGTCTGTGACATGTTTTGGCCTGTAAGTATGAAACTACAACTGTCGTTTTTTAAATAGACGCTTCTCTCTGCTTTGAACAAACCTCTTCCCTCCTTTAACAGTTGCAATCATTAATCAAAGAGCAATCTTTCAAGTAGTCATACAATTTCATTACATCTATGAAAATATGTTGTTAATTTACAAATTTGTTATTCCCAGATAATTTTTATTTTAATTAGATTCCAATTCAATTTAATTATCAAATGCTTCATAAAACAAAATTCATTAAGTATTCGTGTTATTTTTAATTCAACCAATAATCGATGATAACTAAATATTATCATCTCCTAACAACTACCATTCATTAAAATTTTCATTTTATTTATATAAATATAATTTAGGTAAAATGATTTGATTTATCCTATTTCAAAACAATATTATGTCGACTTGCCTAGTTTAAGTGTTTAGAACCCCCTATCGATAACATGGCGTCCCACGTACCGACCAGAATTCATAAGCAGCTCAATGGTTAAGTAAACACAATATAAAACATTTTATAACACTAACAAGTACGCTCTCATATATACACTCAAACAGACTCATTCTAGGGTATTACTACCCTATCTCTAATGAGTCAAACCCCACAAAGTCAAGGTTCTCGCTAAACCAAAGCTCTTATACCAGCTGTGACGACCCACATTTCGGAAGGTTTAAATCGACAATAATCCACACATGTCAAACTTAAACAATCCGAAACGTAGATAATCAATGGGGTTAATTAAGAAAAATAAGAAAAGAAGAAGAAAACAAACACAGAATCTCACAGCGGAATGATAAAATATAATAATCAAATAAACAGTTCATGAAACTGTTTACTAAACATTTAATTATAATCTATACACAATTATCAGAGTTATATATATACATCAAGGATAAATAATCAATACAGCAGAATAACATGATGCAAGGGATAATAATAATAGTAATATACCAAATCTTCTTCTTCGTCCTCCAGAGAATAATCTTCAATACACTGAAAACTCAGGACTGACCCGAGCGTAATGAAAAGATAAACACTCGATTCAGGACTAAAATAGTCTTATGTAAGTCAAGTCAATATCAATAAATATGAGTGTAACAGCGTCAGAGATGTTTACGGGATTTTACATCTCATATCCATTGTATAACGTGTGTGCAATAACTTAAGAGATGTTATAGGATTTTCATCTCCTAAGGATCCGTTAAACTATTTATATATAATAGTATACGTTATAATAGATAATGTCTATCAGTAAAATAAATATTAAAATAGCGTTAAGGCTTTACATTCATCCACCTTAACACATTTTTATATGTAAACCAAAATCGCAATGGGCTCGCATAAGGATAAATATGACAAGGCACGTGAGGCAATGCCCAAGGTAGGATTCTACCAGTTTACCCTTTCTGGCTTGTCGTAACTCATCCATGGCCGACCGCGATAATCAATCTGAACAAAAAGGGTGCACCTATCGAGTACAAAATCACGATAGTAATACGAGTGATCAACGTCGATAGAGGTAGCTAACCTCATTGGCCAGACATAGGCTCATGTTTTAGTCATTTTAATTATGACACAAGTGTCAAGGCTATCCATCATCGTTCTCTTACTTCATTCCAGTAAACGTTCGCCAGTTCAACCACTAAATTCTGGATATCATCCACCGCGTACACGGTTGTCAAAGTGGTTCCAATATTCATAGAGAGTATGCCAATAAGAGGCCCGGTCTCTTTAACAACCAAACGTCATTTTACACACCGGTTAGTTCTTTTACATTTCAAAAACAGTTCGTACTTGATATTAAAATATCATATTCGCTACAAAATCAAATCCATTTCGAAATCATCATATTCGCTTCAAAAATCAAATCCAATTCAAAATCATCATATTCGCTTCAAAATCATATTTTACTTCGAAGTCATCAATTCGGTTCAATATATCGATTTCACTTCAAAATTTGTTTTGAATTAAAATTTAGGTTATAACTTTACTTTAACCCTATTCGCATTTAAATCCAAGATTTAAATATAAACATCCCACTCTTTTGACTAGTTTGAATTTTTAGAAAATAGTTTTAATAGTTTTAAAGTGGTTAAATAGTTTAATAGAAAATAGTTTGAGTATTAAAAATGATTTATATAGTAAAATAATTTTGAAAATAAAAATCATTTGAATATTTAAAGAATATAGATTTTAAATCATTATACTAAAATAATTCATTTAAAAATTGTTTCAAAGTCAAACCGGTTCACTTTCCAAATTTTCCAATTCAAATCAATTCCAATTTCCATTTTGATTTAATCGATTCAATTTCGATTTCAAGTATCATATTTTTGCATTTTTGGTTCTAAATGCTTTATTTTGAATACTACAGGTAATCTTGGAAAATTCGATTCAAATGCCGATAATGGAATTTTTGTTGGATATTCGGATCGTAGCAAAGCATATAGATAAACGAACTAACACCATAGAAAAAAATCTTCATGTTTCTTTTGACGAAGATTTTAAGAATACCAAAAATGACGACGACGATGAAGTTTTATATAATAATAGTATTAATCATACTTCTGTAACTGAAAACAATAATACCATAATAATAATGATAATCTTTTGAGATTATCACCTCGAATCTTAAAAGATCATCCAATTAATAATGTAATTGGTGATTTAAACACAAGAGTTTCAACTAGAAATCAATTAAATCAGACAAGTCATGTTGCATTTATATCTAATTTTGAACCTAAAAATTATAAAGAGGCACCAGCAGATGATTTTTGGGTTATCGCAATGCAAGAAGAACTTAATCAGTTTGAAAGAAATGATGTATGGAAACTTGTACCAAGACCAAATTATCAATCTGTAATAGGAAAAAAATAGGTTTTTAAAAATAAAGCAGATGAAAATGGAAACATTGCTCGTAATAAGACAAGATTAGTTGCTCAAGGATATAACTAAGAAGAAGGAATTGATTATGAAGAAACATTCGCTCATGTAGCACGTCTTGAAGCTATACGAACATTACTTACTTTTGCTTGTCACCATAATTTTAATTATTTCAAATGGATTTTAAAAGTGCATTTTAAATTGGTTTCATAAAATAAAAAGTATACGTTGAATAGCCACCTTTATTTTTTTCATGAAAAATATCCAGACCATGTTTTTAAACTTAAAAACGCATTATACGGATTAAAACAAGCACCCCATGCTTGGTATAAGAGACTAAAAACACATTTGTTAAATTCCGGTTTTCAAATTGGGAAAATTGATTCCATATTATTTATAAAAGGAGAAGATAATAATATACTAGTTGTACAAATATATGTTGATGATATCATATTTGGATCAACTAATGAGAAACTATGTAACGATTTCTCTAACATAATGAAAAATGTATTCGAAATGTCGCATATGGGAGAATCAAATTTCTTTTTAGGTTTACAAATAAAACAACTAGAAAACAGAACTTTTATAAATCAAGAAAAATATTGTAAAGAACTATTAAAACGATTTGGAATGGATAGTATTTCAAGTAAACTAACTCTAATGAGCATGAGTTTACATTTAGATAAAGATGAAAATGGAAAGGATTTTGATCAAAAATCATACCGAAGTATGATAGGATCTATGCTATACTTAACGGCTAGTAGACCAGATATTATGACAAGTATTTATCTATCTACAAGATTTCAAGCACAACCTAAGGAGTCGCATCATCGAGCGGTTAAAAGAATTTTACGATACTTAACCAACACCAAAGATTAAGGAATTTTCTACCCGAAAGCAGCTCTTTCGAACTTGTATCATATAGTGATGCAGATTTCGGTGGTTGCATGATGGATAGAAAAAGTACAAGTGGCACATGCAATTTTATTGGTCAATCTCTGGTTTCGTTGCTTGGTAAAAAGCAAGATTGTATTTCTCTTTCGACATGTGAAGCCAAGTATATCTCAGCGGCCTTAGCTTGTGCACAAGTAATTTATATGCAACAAACACTTCAAGATTTTGGTAAAATTATAACTAATTCTCCTATATACAGTGATAATACCAATGCTATAAATTTATCTAAAAATCTGATTAATCATTCTCATACAAAACATATTGGTATTCGTCACCATCTTTAAGAGATAATGTATAAAAAGAAATCATTTCTCTTAAATTTGTTAACACTAAAAATCAAATTGTTGATATTTTCACTAAACCGTTCTGTGGATCAACTTTTATAAAGCTATGACGAGACCTTGGTATATGTTTATTTAATTAACTAATTAATTAGTATATGTCACATTTACTTATCATTATAAAATTTTGAACACTATTTTTCTGTATAATATTTTAACTAGAATTATTTTTAGTCAATCTTTTAACAACCGTAACAAAACAGTTAACAAATTTAGGGTTAAAATAGTTCAATCCAAAG
Organism: Allium fistulosum; assembly: GCA_030737815.1. NCBI lineage: Eukaryota > Viridiplantae > Streptophyta > Magnoliopsida > Asparagales > Amaryllidaceae > Allium > Allium fistulosum. The sequence continues at coordinate 1,140,326,849 of CM060904.1, forward strand.
CTTTTACTATAAATATACTATAAATTCTATTTATACAAAAACACTTGGTTAAAGAAATAGAAATACTATTCATAAACTTATAAAAACTAAACGTGTCTTCTGATCACGACTCCACTTACTCAACTATCGACTTTAGCTCACCTTTATCATATAACACCCACATATCACCAACAAAATTCATACCTCCATCAAATCGATTGGCCTCACTAAATATTATGGCAATGCCTACATATCATACTGGCTACACTCTGAAGGAAAGGAAAGCTAAATGAGCGATTAATCTTGAATCAATGTCTCCCAAAACTAAAACGGATGCAATATATCACCATCAACAAGAAATGATTTGAGTCCAACAAGAAATGTATTACGAGCAACGACGTTAAGGATCTCATCTTAACTTTCTCAAAAAATGTATTCTAGCAATTTGCGGTCATTCACCAGTAAAAAATTATTTACATAAAAGATCTCCTTTTTTAATAGATAGTCCCGTAAAAACTTGAAACATTAATCCAAGAAACTTATGGAAGGTAAGGCCATTAAACCAAGACTGGAATGACACTCTGGCTCGCTTAAGTTGGTCTCCACTTAAGCCTCAAGATAAGCAAACAAACAAAAACTCTTGGGATCAAACTAAATTCAGAAATCCATAATCTTCAGAAGAAAAATAATTATATATATATAAAGATATAAATATGTGTTGGGTGAATTCTTACCCAGAAGACCTCGAGACCCAGAGACGTGATTCATTCGGCAGCTCTCCCCCGAGTCCATTCGGCATGACCCATTCGGCAGCTCTCCCCCGAGTCCATTCGGCATAACCCATTCGGCAGCCCTCCCTCGTGTCCATTCGGTAGACCTTCATCCGGCAACTGCCACCGGTCCAACCTCACCACTCCACACTTCACCGGATGAAGCCCAACCAGACCAACTCCATACTTCACCGAACCAAGAGAATACCGAACCAGACTGCCAGGCCAGATCACTTCAGCCCAGGCCCACCAGCAGCTGTATACATCCAAGACCCCTGCCCCCAACCTCACTCTATAAATAGAGAGGCAGGGGTACAACAATGGGGGACAAGTTTGAGAGCTCAAGCACGGAGAAAACTTTCAAACAACTTTCTTTTACTTGTATCAAAGCTTTGTACTTGTAATCAAAACAAGAGAAGAGAAATAACATATAAAGTGGACGTAGGCACATTCTGGCTGAACCACTATAAATCTGCGTGTCTTTTTACAGTTTAGCCCCTGCTTTTCATATATTTGCATAAATCACCCAAATCACTAAGAATAACATAAGATCTACTAAATCATACAACTTTGAGGTGTTTGTCCATTTTTTGTGCAAACATTTTTGGTGCTTTCATTGAGAGCTAGAAGCTCGAAGCTTCAGCTTCATCCGCTTAACAAGTTTTCCTAACACCATCGTCCGCCGCTTGGAAAACATGCCTCCCAAACAGAGAAAAGATGTTAACAAAGGAAAAAACATCGCATCCAGCAGCCTTCCTGATCCAGCTGCCACAAATCAAGTGAACCGTCCTCCTCCAGCAACGGCCACAAATGAAGGACAGGCTAACCCAGCCACTCCTGCCACAGAACAGCCTGCAGCAATTACTAGGGCAGATTTGGACAGAGTTGTTGTTGAAGTAACTAACCGCTTCACGTCCCAGCAGGAAGCCTTGGTAGACCATCTCATGTCACGCTTGAGGGACGCTGAAGAATCCAACCGCAACACTGAATCATGGGGCGAGTCCCAATCTGGAGGATCTCAGAGACAGCAAAGATCTTCCTTCTTCGAAGGAGCTAACGGCAGGGGTAGCCATGGTAGGAGCCGAGACCGAGCTCAGCCCGAAGTTAGGCCTGAGGAAGCGTTTGGTGCCGAACCCAACGCGGAAGGTACCGGGCGGAGGTCAACTGCAGCTGAGCCGGTCATGCTGCCTAACCACAGGAACACCAATGAACGGGGCCGAGCTAGAGTTCAGCCCGAAGTTGGACCCGAGGAAGTGCTTAGATCAGAACCCAACAGGGGAAGATCAAGGCAAGGGCCAACTGTAGCTGACCCAAGCATGCTCCCAGAAGATCAAAGGCAGCCACTGGAAAATATGAGGAATGATAGACGATACCATCCCTACAGGTTGTCTGGTCGGAGTCAACCCCACAGAACGGAACCAAACTCATTTCTGTCCGCTCCAAATTCTGATGAAAGGATGGCACGCTTATTCAGAGAGTGTGTCCAACGGGAGCAAAGAGATCGAGGGATAGGCGCTAGGGTAACCAGCCCTTTCGCCCGCAATATCGAAATTGCTATCACCCCCCGAGAATGGAAGATGCCAACAATGGAACCCTACAAAGGAACCTCCGATCCCGTTGTACACTTACAGAGGTACACGCAGCATATGCTCATGAGTGGAGCAACAGAGGGAGTGCTGTGCAAATGCTTCCCGCTCTTCTTAGCAGATCTTGCTACCTCCTGGTTCTGTCATCTACCCCAAGGATCCATCAGCTCATGGGAAATGTTGAGAGAAAAATTCATCAGTCAGTTCCGCATTCATGTGGAGCAACCTAAGGACGCTTATTCCTTATCCAGCGTCAAACAGAAACCCGGAGAAAAGCTGCAACAATACCTAACCAGATTCAACGCCGCAGCAGCCGCAGTTCAAGATGCCGATGAGAAGCTTATCCTAATGGCCCTCTGCAGTGGGGTGCATCCGGACACTAAATTTGCTAGGAGATTGACAAAAGAAAAACCAGCTACTTTACCCGATTTCTTCCATGAAGCCGGGAAATACATGAGGCTTGAGGATGCTGCCATTGAGGGGCAGTCAGGACAGCAAAGTAAGACGACCCATGGCAATGCCCCTGCTGTGGCAAGGGACGTTCGAAGAAATGATTCCAGAGACAATGCTGGGGGCAAGAAAGTAGAGAAACGCCTATATCGGCCAGGACCAAGATTCGACTCTTACACCCCTTTGAACGAGACCGTCGAAAACATCTTCCTTGCCACCCAAGGCGAAGTTAGATACAAACGCCCACCATACAAGAAGGAATCAGATAGCGCACAGAAATCTGGAAAATTCTGCCGCTTCCACGAATCCCACGGACATGATACCAACGAATGCCATCATCTCCGAGATCTGATTGAGGAACACATCAGAAGAAAGAAACTGGAACGCTATGTAAAAAGTCAAGGCAGGACTCCAGATCCTGCCAATGAAAACCCAAGGCTACCCTCACCAGGGACCGGCAGAGGCGACCGCAACGCTAGCAGCTCTAGTCAAGAGAAGATAGTGGTCCATACCATCTCAGGAGGTCCACACATCGCAGACAGAAGTTGGAAAGAGATGGAAAGATATGGGAAGTCGCTCAGAGACAATAGAGACTGTGTCAATACGGTTATAGAAGAGCGCCACCCAAAGCGGAAAGAAAGTGATGACATCACATTCAGTAAACGCGACCTAGAAGGAAGACAGTACCCTCACATGGATCCCATGGTTATCTCTGCCCGACTCGGTCCCGCCGAAGTTTACCGAATCCTGGTAGACACTGGAAGCTCTGTAAATATCCTGTTCAAACACGCATTCGACAAAATGAGGTTGTCAATGAAGGACGTATCTCCCTGCGATAAACCGCTACACGGTTTCACTGGAGATGCGAAAATGCCCATCGGGCGGCTGGACCTCTTCGTTGAAATCGGAAGCCATCCCCGCTCCGTTGTAAGGAAACAGACGTTTGTGCTGATAGAAAACCATTCGGCCTACAACGCCTTCCTAGGAAGACCAGCCCTATCTGACTTCCAGATTGTCCTAGCCCCGTGGTGCCTAAAAATGAAATTTCCAACAGACAGTGGGGTAGGGGAAGTGGAAGGCGACCAAGATATTGCACGAGACTGCTATGTAACCGAACTTCGCAACAACCACAGGAGAGATAAAGGGAAAGGTGTAGAGATTGCTCTCTGCACAAAAAGCCTTGAAGCATAGCAACTAAAGAAAGCCCCTCCTCTTCGATACACCAGCGACCCTTTCAATGAATTAGACCCGAGGGACAAAGAGGAGGAGGCCACCGCCGAGCCTGCAGAGGCTATGGAGTTTATATCTGTAGACAAGCACGACTCAAGTAGGCTACTGAAAATTGGGTCGCAATTGAAAACCGAATTGAAGGAACAACTCGTTGATTTTCTCCGCCACAACTTAGATGTATTCGCTTGGTCACACGCTGACATGACCGGAATCTCCCCCAACATAGCGTGCCACGTATTAAAAATTGATCCTACCAAGGCACCCGTAAAACAAAAGAAGAGAAGTATGGGGGCAGAGCGATCAGCAGCCCTCGATGAAGAAGTAAAGAATCTACTCGCCAATGACTTCATACGAGAAGCTATTTACCCAGAATGGATCGCCAACCCGGTACTAGTAAAGAAGGCTAATGGGAAGTGGCGGACCTGCATTGACTTCTCCAACCTAAATGACGCCTGCCCAAAGGATTGCTTCCCGCTTCCCAGAATCGACCAACTTGTAGACAGCACAGCCGGGCACGAACTCCTGTCTTTTATGGATGCATACTCAGGATATAACCAAATTCCTATGCATGCTCCCGACCAAGATCACACTAGTTTCATCACCGACCGGGGTTTGTACTGCTACAAAGTGATGCCCTTCGGACTTAAAAACGCAGGAGCCACCTACCAGCGCCTCGTCAACAAGATGTTCGCAGGGCTAATAGGACAAACAATGGAAGTATATGTAGACGACATGCTGGTAAAATCACGGAAAGCCAAAGATCACGTAAGCCACCTGGGCGAGATGTTCCAGGTACTTCGACAGTATGGAATGAAGTTGAATCCACTAAAGTGCTCCTTCGGAGTGTCATCAGGAAAATTCTTAGGATTCATCGTCCATGCCCGAGGGATAGAAGCAAACCCTGAACAAGTCCGAGCATTAAGAGACATCAAGATACCTTCCACCCGAAAGGAAATGCAAAGCCTAAATGGAAAAGTGGCTGCCCTAAGCCGATTCATCTCCAAAGCAACGGACAAGTGCGTCCCCTTTTTCGAAGCTCTAAAGAAAGATAAAGGAAAGTTCGAATGGACGGACGAATGCTTGACCGCTTTCCTTAACCTAATCGAACACCTCCAGAAACCACCAGTACTCTCGACCCCAAGCGAAGGCGAAGAATTATACCTATACCTTGCTGTGTCATCTCACGCTCTAAGCGCTGCCTTGGTAAGAGAAGATAACCGTACGCAACGACCAGTTTACTTCGTCAGTAAAAGGTTTACTGGGGCAGAAGTCAGATATCCTAAGCTCGAAAAGTTAGCATACTGTTTACTAATCACTTCACGAAAGCTACGTCATTACTTCCAATCCCATTCCATCAAGGTTCTAACCAATCAACCACTGAGGCAGGTACTCCATCGTCCCGACACTTCCGGGCGACTACTTAAATGGTGTATTGAGCTGAGTCAATATGATATCACCTATCACCCTCGCACCGCCATCAAGGGACAAGCCATGGCTGATTTCATTGCAGAATTCACTACCAACGAGGATAAGGAGCAACTGGAAATAACAGAAGATATCAAGTGGAATCTCTTTGTGGACGGTGCATCTAACGAACAAGGCTCGGGGGCAGGTGTGGTAATCATCACTCCCAGGGGAAATAAACTGCACTATGCTATAAGGTTGGAGTTCACTGCCACCAACAACGATGCAGAATACGAAGCAGTAATAGCCGGATTAGAAATTGCTATCGAGATCGGAGCCAATTCTTTGTGTCTTCACAGCGATTCTCAGCTTATTGTTAATCAAATACTAGGGGAATTCCAAGCTCGAGAAGAACGACTCATAGCATATCTAAAGAAGACCAAGTTACTTCTCAGCCGATTGGACCACTACTTAGTCAAACACATCCCTCGGGAAGAGAACCAAGAGGCCGACGAATTGGCAAAGCAAGCAAGTATGAGAGACGTCGCCATCTTCGGGGCAGTAACTGTCTCAAAGCAAATGATCCCGAGTTTTGAACAAGTGAATCTGATAGCTGCAACCGAAGAAGCAACTTGGATAACTCCCATCCGAGACTACCTACAAAATGGCACACTACCCGACGGGCGTAACGAAGTCAAGAAAATCTTGAGGAAAGCGTCCCGCTACACAATACAAGGGGACATCCTCTATCGGCGTGGGTTCTCTAACCCATTATTAAGGTGTGTCGCCGGAAGGGAAGCCAAGGAAATCTTATCCAACATTCATCAAGGAAGCTGCGGAGATCACACCGGAGGGCAAACATTAGCAAAAAAGATACTCCGATACGGATATTTCTGGCCCACCTTAGGCAAGGACGCCTTAGATTTCGTCAAGAAGTGTGACAGATGCCAAAAGTTTGCTAAGGTCCCTCGGCTACCAACAACCGAGATTACCCAGATGACCAGCCCTTGGCCCTTTGCAGTATGGGGAATTGACTTAATCGGTGAACTGCCAATGGGTCGAGGCGGCGCCAAATATGCTATAGTAGCAGTCGACTATTTCACCAAATGGGTGGAAGCAGAACCTCTAAATAAAGTATCTTCAGCGAAAGTTATCAACTTCTTAATAAAAAATGTTCTGTGCAGGTACGGAGTCCCACTAAAAATCATATCAGACAATGGACTTCAGTTTGACAGCGAGGAATTCGCCAACTGGTGCCAAGAACACGGAATTCGCAAAAGCTTCTCATCCGTAGCATATCCCCAAGCAAACGGACAAGTCGAAGCAGTCAACAAAATTCTGAAAACTCTGATCAAAAAGAAGCTCGAAAAGTCAAAGGGCGCTTGGGTGGATGAACTCCCTACGGCACTATGGGCCTACCGCACATCTTTCAGAACATCAACAGGGCACACTCCTTTCTCTTTGGCATACGGATCGGAGGCTATGCTCCCAGTTGAAACCATTGTGCCTTCCCACCGTAGGATCCACTATAACCCAGAAGAAAACGAAGAGCTCCTCAACATGTCTTTGGATCTAGTCGAGGAGAGAAGGAATGATGCAGTCCTAAAAACAGCAGCCCACAAGCAAAAGGTGGCAGCACAATACAACTCCAAAGTCAAGCATCGTGCCTTACGAGAAGGGGATCTTGTCCTCAAGCGAATCTTCCCTCGCCCCGGAGCACTAGACCCAATCTGGGATGGACCATATGTAATTCATAAAGATCTCCACAACGGAGCCTATATTTTGTCAACAGTGGACGGGGAGGTGTTCCAGAGGGCATGGAACATCCAACACCTCCGTCGATACTTTTCTTAACTTGTATTGCCCATATGAAGTGAATTAACGAAGAGAATCAGTGGACGTAGGCATTTTTTCGTGCCGAACCACTTTAAAAAAGCCTTGTCTCTTTTTAGCTTGTTCCTTTGTATCTTGGCTGCTTGTTAACTTTATCCTTTTCTGTTGAACAAAATCCTGAGCATATAGCATTTCTATTCAAAGCACTCCACAATGCAACTCCACGTGGACAAGCCCCAACAGGTACTATGCGAATCTATGCCCTCGCCAATGAGACACTTTTGCTCCAGCATCCCTCTGCTGCGGGTTAACTCATTGCTCGCGACGGCCCTTAAAGCCAACTGTAATGAGCCGATTATAAGCCACCGAGAAGGCCGACTATAGCCGAGGCAGCTCATTACGGCGTTAGGCTCGCCGGCGACTGTGAACCGATTATAAGCCCCAACATAAGGTGTGGCCAGCCAGGGGCAGTTCACAGTTGACGATCGGCACCCACGCTAGCCGGCCACAGTAAGTCGAATAATACCCATGAGTACGGGCCATAATGGCCCGGGTAGTTACTGTGCGCGATCTCGGCTCCGGTGTGTCTTAAGTACGGCTGTGGTAAAAAAGAATTAACTCCCCGCGGAGGCGTAAGATGGGTGACAAATGTCTCCAAGACCCACAGCTAGGGAAAGTGACTACAAAACCCGTTTGCCACGAACTTAAGCACATCGAAGGCCTTCCGTGACTGGAAGTTTTACTATTTCACATATTTCAATTTTACTTAAAAAACTTTCCTCCTATCCTCTATAACAAACCATAAAGTACAGGATGCAGGGTAAGAGGTACCCGCCAATGGATGCAGAGATTCACAATCAGATGGCGGGGCAGTCAACTGCTCTCCATGCTTGGTCATATAAGATATTCGAAACTGCCATTTACAAACAGAACATGAAAGGCGGTATTTTCTTCCTTTATGTACAAATGCATGACTATAATTCGATTTTTCCACACCACACGCTAACATTGCAAGTCATGAGATTATGATTTAAAACCAGAATCTGACATCAAACACAATTTAATTACAAGAATACACATAGCTACATTTCTCATACGATATGTCGAAATAGCAACAAATATTCAGGAAATGACAAAATCAACTTGAGCTAAAAAATTACACGTCAAGAATAATGTTATTACAAGTAGCAAGAATTACAACTTGGAAGTTACCCTACTGTCTTAAGACTAACAGATACAACAATGCCAAGCCTACAAAAAGAATTTTTCAGGTTCAGTCATGGAGCTGGTTGCGTCGAAGTCTTGTCCTTGTTCTTTTGCCCGCCTGTCCGGTCATAAAAAGGGTTCATTAGTGATGAGTAACCAAGTTAACAGAAAGACTAGAAAGGAAGACTTACCAGTACTAGCTTCTTGACCATCCTGGTCGTCATCTCCTACCTGCACGCCCGCCTCTTCAGCAGCAAGCAGCCGCATACCCTCCTTTACCGCCACTTTCTCCTCCTTGGTGAACTGGGCCGTGACCACATCCATACTGAAGACCGTTCCACCCTCTTTATCTGCATCAGCCTTAGCCTCCTCCAAAGCCCGAAGATATATCTTGGCCATGACTCTGGGATAATCATCCATCCAAGAGAGGTTACCCTGCTTCCAAGTCCGGAAATACATGTCCTGGAGCATGTCATCCATCATTCCTTCGTTCTCCTCAAACTCCCTCATCCGGGCATCGGAGGCCGACAACCTTTCCACGGCAGCATCTCTCTCCAGTCTGTATCTCGAGCAATCAGCTTGAAGGGACCTCCGCATCACCGCCATCTCTTCCCTCAACTTAGCTTGAGCAAGCTCGGCAGCCTCAAGCTTCTCGGACAATTCCTCCACCTGCTCGAGATCCGCTCTCCGAACCTCATCCACCGTGGTAATAGCCATATCAATCCGCTCTTTGCAAGCAGCTTCCATTTTCCGCAATTCGGCCCGACTAGCCTCTTCCATGGTTCTCCTTAATCGCCCAGCGGCAGCCTCATGCTGAGAAATCTGGATAGCCTGATCCGCAAGCTGCTTGGCCTGATCCGAGACCACCAATCGAAGTCGGATATTGGCGCTCCCTATCTCCTCTCCGGCCTTAACCAGCCGAGCGTGATGCCCCATCAGCTTCTTGGCCTCCTCCGCCACCCGATCAATGTTGGCCTTGGCCTCGTCTCCCATAGTGACTATACGAGTGGTGAGTAAATCGAGGTCTAAGGACTTGGCTTCGTCAAGTACTCGTACCATGGGGTTACGGGGGAGAAGGTGTTCACCAGTAACTTCGTCAAAATTAATATCCTGAGAACCCGGATCCAGATCAGGATGACCGGCAAATGGATTACGGGCCAGATCGGGACGGTCGATATGAACAACAGAAGGGTTTCCGGATGGGTGTGGAGAAGATACAAACTCGCTGCCCTCCTCAGTAATATCATGAATAGGCTGAGCCGGAGGCTGAGAACCGAGCGAAGTTTCGGATAAAGGATGACTCCTCTTCCTCTGCTGAATACCCTCTTCGATGACCCCAAGAAGAGGACGGTACCCGACTACATCCCCGGAGCGTTGGGCTGAGGGCTTCGGCTTAGCAGAAATTTTGGAAAGTTTATATTGCTCGAGCCTGTGTCGAAGGTCTGAAGCTTTGGGCGTCTTGCCTGCTCCTGATATAAAGAACAAGTGTCATAATCTTACATTACAATATGATTCAAGGAACGCGGTAAATTGCAAGATTAGAAAAGGAAAAGAAACACAGCTGTGGTTGTACAAACCCTGGGGAGGAGTGGGATACTGCAATAAGTCCCGGATTTCATTCCAGGACGGGAGCGGGTCATAAAATATTCCTAAGTCCCTATCATTAGTGAAGCGTGCAGGGGTCAAGAGTTCACCTTGAGTTGTCAAAGCCACCTTGGCCGGAATAGTCGGAGAAGACTCACTTGCACCAGTCCCGGTTTTGTCCGCCTCCCCGGTCTTCTCTACCAAAGCCGGGTCATCACCCAACTCCTCAAAAGCCTGACGGAGAGCATCGTCCGTCCACTCTTGCATCTCGCCTACTTGCCCAGAAGACAAAGCCCTGGAACCATCACCACCCTGTCCATCGCCACCCTCGTCACCAATACGCTCAACGTCACTCCCGCCCTCCGCCTCACCTCTTTCCTCCTCCGCGTTTATCTCCCCCTGAGTAAGTGGACAATTGCTGGGAGAAGGACCGTCTGACCTCTTAAGTTTCTTACCTCCAACGGCTGGAGGTTTCGTGAATGGTTTTCTCTTTCCACCCTCTGCCGCAACGCCTCCCTTGGCCCGAGCAGCCGCCCTCTCTTCCGCCGTTTCCCTCAACTTAACTACAGACTGCTGCGGAAGGATCAAGTTGTATTCTAGAAGGATCGCATTTCTAATCAAGTAAGCAGATGATCTGTATTTCCCAAGAATGCCTTCTATCTCCGCCGCCGTCTGAACCAGGCGGTCAGTTTCCACAACAGGAAAGCCACCTGTCGCTAGCAAAAATGAGAAAGTATGAGAAGAAGCATCACAATCAGGATAGAAATTATAAGTAAAAGCATCAACTTACATCCAGAGGTAAAGCGCCGGATAGAGACGGAGTCGTCCCTAACAAAGAACCATTCTTTCTTGAACATGCTGAATTTGGAGTAAAGGTCCAGGACCGGCTTGAAGGTCACAGCAGATTCCAAGTTAATATATGGGGACCCCTTCTTGTAGCCCCTTAAGTTGTACAAGTACCGGATCTCCCGGTTGGAGGGAGCGCGACCATACTTCCTCCGAAAAATAACGAAAAGGCTCACCAGTATGGCGTAAGAGTTAGGCTGAAGCTGAAATGGGGCCACCTTCAGGTACGTGAGGAAGCTAACTATCCAAGCATTGAGAGGCGGGATAGCACCACACATGCAATGGTACCTGCTATAAGCGAAGTATCCTTCGGGAGGACTGTATGGCATGACTCCTGGACCCGGCAGCAGCATGAGGGCTCTATCAATCCCAAAAGAACGAGATATAACATCGAGTTGCTCCTCTTTGAGAAGGCTAGGAAAGCAGTCAGGCGGGGAATCCAGCAACTCCTGGGGACCATATCCATCCACTAATGACCTCGGGGCGGGCCCATGACGCTCCGATCCTGATTGAGCTGGGGGCACAGCCGATGACTCTCCTTCACCCACGGATCGCTTCTTGTCTGATCGAGTTTCTACTTTGCGAGACATTATCTACAATACCGGAAAAACACATTTAGAACAGAGGATATAAACAAGTATATGACTTCATTCGGTAAAAACATATTCAGTATCATTTTCATTCGGTGGTTCAAGTATGGGTTCATTCGGTGTCTCGAGTGTAAGCAAAGAAAGTTCAAAGTGCTCGAATTTCCATCGTCATTCGGTAAAGACAATGGAAATTCTCGAACTCTCAAGGTCCATTCGGTGGTTCAAGTATGGGTTCATTCGGTGTCTCCCGTTCTCGTCCGGTAATACGAGAATAAGATCTCATTCGGCAGAATAAAATCTCACCTGATTCGGCAATGATAAGGGTCTAGTTCGGAAAAAATGGGAGTCAAGTGGTTCGGCTATCTCGAAAAGTGAAGAAACAATAGTAGAGTGGCGCCCTTATTTATAAGCGAAGCACATCGACCGGACCAACTGGCTCGGCGCAACCAAGACCGAACGAAGGAAGACAAAGCACGACATATGTTAGACATATGCCCTACTTTGGGGGGCAAATGTTGGGTGAATTCTTACCCAGAAGACCTCGAGACCCAGAGACGTGATTCATTCGGCAGCTCTCCCCCGAGTCCATTCGGCATGACCCATTCGGCAGCTCTCCCCCGAGTCCATTCGGCATAACCCATTCGGCAGCCCTCCCTCGTGTCCATTCGGTAGACCTTCATCCGGCAACTGCCACCGGTCCAACCTCACCACTCCACACTTCACCGGATGAAGCCCAACCAGACCAACTCCATACTTCACCGAACCAAGAGAATACCGAACCAGACTGCCAGGCCAGATCACTTCAGCCCAGGCCCACCAGCAGCTGTATACATCCAAGACCCCTGCCCCCAACCTCACTCTATAAATAGAGAGGCAGGGGTACAACAATGGGGGACAAGTTTGAGAGCTCAAGCACGGAGAAAACTTTCAAACAACTTTCTTTTACTTGTATCAAAGCTTTGTACTTGTAATCAAAACAAGAGAAGAGAAATAACATATAAAGTGGACGTAGGCACATTCTGGCTGAACCACTATAAATCTGCGTGTCTTTTTACAGTTTAGCCCCTGCTTTTCATATATTTGCATAAATCACCCAAATCACTAAGAATAACATAAGATCTACTAAATCATACAACTTTGAGGTGTTTGTCCATTTTTTGTGCAAACAATATGTAAACAATATAATATAAAATTTTGCATGTTGCTTGATTATAAAAATCATTTATTATGTTGTTTCCATGAAAATATGAAATAAAAAACCAAAAATATAGACTATATAATTAAAAATAGAAATATGCATTTCTCAGACGTTTGTGGAAACTTGACAGACTCTGTCGAGTTTCTTGGGAAAAAATTCCTGTGTGATCTCAGACATTTGTCACCTTTCCTCAAACGACTTTTGGCTATTACAGACAACACTTCATATAAATTTTTCCCACCCAACTCTTTAATTTTTGCCCAAATCGTTTCAATTTTTAACTCCAAATCTAAAACCCTAGCTTCCTAAAAACCCTACTTCATCAAAAGGGCACCCAAAGCAAAGATTCCAGTCAACAAGAGATCAAAAGGAGGCCAACCTTCTTCTTCTCAAACCAATCTTGTAACCGATCCACACATTCAAGAATGGCTTTGCAATAGTCAAATTGCTAACAAAATATTCGAAGATCTAAAGAAAAAGAGACTTCATTCCAGTCCCTTCTACCGACTATGCAAATTTGGAGAATACAGTCTTCAAGAACTTACCATCGCCTTCGGATGTCTTGAGCTAATTAACTTCGACGAAAATGAGGTACAAATTGATTAACTAGCCATCTTTCTTTTTTATGCAAACTTATGTAGTAGTGATATTTGGACACTTGAAAATGAAGATGGATGGTTATGGACTAGTGTATACGGACGTGTTTTGAAAATTAGTGTAAACACAATTAGTCGTTTACTCGATTGTTCCTCTACTGGAATTAATTTAGAGGAAATTCCCAATCATATAAATTTGCCTCATCACGAGGTTACACACCAAATATGGAAAGATAGAATGCCATAATGGAAATCACTTTATCTACAACTAAAGGCTAGATTGTTAGATCTTATGATTATTAATACGATAATTCTCTGATTAGGAAGTCATGAGAAAATATATGAAAATGACCACAAAGCCCTATATGCTATATTTGGTGGAATTCATGTAAATATGGCTAGATTTATTCATGATGAAATTAAAAGTTTTTGGACTTACCACCAGAGCACAACTATATATGCTCCACACATCATGCGTCTTTTACAAGCTCTCGGAGTACCTTCTTATATATATATATATATATATATATATCTCATTTCGAAGAAATTCTGGTAAAAGACGGTGGTATAAGATTTTATCCTTAATGCATCTTCTCGAAAGACCACCCCCAATCACGTCTCTTGCTCAATGGACTGATCAGCAGCAACAACAAATGCATCTGGTTCCTCCACAACAGGCTCAAGCACTTCCTCCTCCACAACCATCTGGTTCTTCTCAGCATACAGCCAAATATCATTCTGATTCAGAGATATACAAAGCCCGCACTGAACCTAATCAAAATGAATCCATCTGAGATTTAACGCTTCGAAATCAAAATTTGATCACGGTCAATCAAAAAGCTTTAGAGAAAAATAAAAAATATTTACAAAATAAAATGGTCGCCTTGGAAAGATCTTTTTCAACACGAATGACTAAAATGAAGAAAACTTTGGAAAAGGTTGTTTCCACTTTGGGCAAAGTTATGAGAAAAGTTTGTGGTTGATCATCGTCTAGATCATCCTCGTCTCCTTCTCCTACACCACCTCCTTCAGCACTGATGCATGTTTACCGTCCTCATAGATCATCTTCTTATGAAGGAAGTTCCCGCCAAGATAGAGGAAAGACTATTGTGTAGGAACAACTAGAAGAATAACAAGAGGATAGCGATGATATGTCTTGGCCCGATCCTTCAACGACACATCAAATGAATCATTCGACATTTCAAGGATTATCTACTCGTGAAAATGGAGAATGTACTCAATGGCCGGGAAACTATCATTCTAATTCATCCGCCTACTATAACTATTATGATAATGATGGTGATTTCTCTACTTACAGTTATCATGATTATCGACGATTGTTCTTTGCATTTTTAGGATTGTTTATTTTTGTTTTTGTTGTTTAGTCATACTAGTACTACTTTTGTTATTTCTTTCATAACTGTTTCATCGTGATTCTTATGGATATGCTTTAGTTCAGTTCCATTGTTATTATTTTTGATAATCCAAAGGGGAGATATATGTGTATATACATAGAGGGAGATAACATTCAGGGGGAGCTATCTTTTAATTACTAATTACTAGCTATTCTATAGCTGTCATCATCAAAAAAGGGGAGAATGTTAGAGCCTCCATTCTATGATTTCAGTGAAAACAACTATACAATCACGTATACAAGATATATCTTATTATATTACATGTATATAGATCATGATGCTCAACAAAATCATGGCTCAAAGATAATTGAAGAAAGATGGATCGTACTATTTAAAAGTAAGGTCATATTATTATATTATAACCATAGATATATATTGTACAATCTCCTTGAGTGGTCCTAACACACACGATTTCATATCGACGGATCTTGATAACAAATTGCCAAGGTTTTACAATTTAAACAACGGACGTCTGTCCTTCTGCCAGAGACATCTGTGACATATTTTGGTTTGTTGTTTTCAAAATTTCCACAGACGTATGTGACATGTTTTGGTCTATAAGTACGAAACTGCAACCGTTGTTTTTTAAACAAATGCTTCTCTCTGCTTTGAACAAACCTCTTCCTCCTTCAACAGTTGCAATCATTAATCAAAGAACACTCTTTCAAGAAGTCATAACTTTTCAAATACAACTCTTTGGTTCTATAAATACTTCAGTCGGTTGAGATTTTAACTTAACTTGATTTACTATTCTCTAAATTCTATATTCATATTCTCTTGTGCAATCATTGTTTTAATATTCTCAATCCCTTACACCCAAAATCTATATATTTAGGTTAAATTATTTCCTGTAAATCCAAGCAACTCATACTTGCTATCACTCAAAGGAGATTAGAGGAAGAATTATACCAGCAGTCAATATCCATGTTGTATTGAACACAAGATTGTTAAAGGAATTCATTTGTATTAGCATGTTCCTTCAGACAAAGCGAGGTTTATTGTTTAGTGAATTATCGAATGGGAGTTTCGAAACAGGACGTACTCCGAACCGGTATAAAAACTCTGATGTGCTCGTTTTTATACTTTATTTTTATATTTTGTTATATTGCTATATTTAGCTCATATATTGGTATACACTCACATACTAATACACAAGTCATATTAGATACGTTCCACAAGATTATTAGATATACGAGTCCAACTATAATTGTTGTAGTTATTGATTTGTCCTAAAATTTGTTATGATAAATTAAATTAAAATTTCTTGTTAATTAAAATATTTAATTAAATAAAAATAAAATTAATTAAATTTAACTAATTAAAATGTATTCATATATTGATGTGTGCATAAAACAAACTATAAATGTTATAGTTAATTAAGTATTTTAAATAATCTAAGATGAGTGATATAAAATGTTAGAAAGTTTATATTAACTAAATTAAATATGATTTAATTAATAAGAATTAGAATTAAATAAATAATATTTATGAATAAGATACATGTGTTTGTGTGTATTATATTGTAAATTAAATTATAAAAGTTATAAAAAAGTTGATACTTATATAACTATATATGTATAAAATTAAGTGGAACTAAAAAAATCCAAATGGGATTTAAGCAATAAGTATATATGTATAGTATGTATACCATGATATTAAATGTGTTCGATACTGAAATAATAAAGGTATTTCATGTGTAATATATTATTCCCTAACTTTACATCATGCATTATATGCATATTAAAGATTATGAATCCTTTAATATGTATATATAATATATATGTTGTAACGACCCAATTTTTCCGTACAGTTTGAGCGGATAATCCACCACACATGACCCACTCAAATTGGACGGAAAGGCGGATAGTTAGGGAAAAAGAAAGAAAGGCGAAGAAAGAAGAGAAAAGGAAAACTAGCAACACAGAATCTCACAGCGGAACGACTAATCTATGATATACAACAAATGTTTACACAAAAGCAAACTATAATATACATACATCAGTCCGAGTTAACTAATTTATTTCAGCCTAGACAGTTATAACAGCCCGTCCTTATAATTTCTAATAAATGCAACCAATAGACAACACAACGAAACACAAAGAAATACATAGATACGTCTTAGACCTCTAGCTCATCTCCTGAGCTCCAATGCATCTAAAGTAATCCGTAAATATGCTCGGTCTGGCTAGAGCATTATAATAAAATAACACCCGAGTTAGTCTGGAAAACCAATGTGAGAAAACACACCCAACTGGATTTCAAAGTTATAAAAACCCTTTGAAATAAAAAGTATCTCGTAGGACCACGCCGCACATAAACATGGACGGGCTTATACCTTACGATAACAAACCATTCCATATGAAATTCTCTGATATTATAATAGTGTCTAAAATACAAATACTTATTAATCATGGCCGAAATTGCTATGTTAATTAAATTCTAGCAAGCTCGGTTCTATAATCTAAACCATAAAGGCATGTATTGGAGATTGGATTCCATACTATGATAAGGTAAGGAACTACCTTCCGATGGCACATCTCTAGATAAAATGCACCGGGTGTAACAAGAACATCTTTTACCCCTACCACACAAGACTGGCCTACCACTTGACTAGTAGTACCGAATATGATCACCTCTTTTGTTAATGGGCCCTGAAGCATAGATGAGTAGATAGTAATCGATCTAGATTTGGAATGACCATACCTTGATAGGAGCGAGCCATTTGGCCCTGCTCCATGCCCGATTTTTGTCATTTCTCGGTTGATGAGGCTTGAGGCTACGTTTTACCTTTAAATAGCACTTCCCACTTGGAATGCTAAGCTGCCCTCCAGGCATCATTGTAATGCTAACATTCATCTATACAAGTTGTCTAGGAGATGGACAAATCGAAGGCTCTACTTCTACTACATCCATTTTGGATTTACCCTCAGGATTAGTAGCAAGCAGCCCTTGCACTTCAAAGAGCTCCATCTTCAATTCCATCATCTTCAAGACATCTTCACTTCGAAACACTTGAGTTGGATCAAAGTGGTTTTCAGATAACATATTCGATCTCGGCCTCTCCGAAACAACATTCGATAGTTTTCGGTAAACTTAACCCTGGTTGTTTAGGAAATAAACAGTCATAGATAAGAGCGGAGATCGCCTCCTAACCGACACTGGATGTATTTCCTTATCATTTGTCCTAGGAGAACGAAACGAGATTTATATGCACAGTACAACATCATCGGAGATGACTGTGCCATATAACTCACGTGTTTCTTCTAGATATTTCCAAAATTACGTTTTGGGTCTATATTTGATAGTCGGTTATTTAACTATCAACAAGCACACATCCAAATCTAGGATTTTATTTCTTAGGGAAACCAACATTGGTTAAGCACATCAATAATTACTAACCTCTTTAATTAATCTTTTCATTAATTGAAATCACTTTGTAAATACTTGTATCAAAACACTTTTATAGAGATATATCGACAAATCATTATATTTTCAATACTTGGAAAAATATATGTATGCTTATCTCAATGGTATAAGTATATTCATAAAATTGAGGAAGATTTCCTTTTTACACAATTCTAGAACAACTTTATAAATTCCTTTATAATCTCTAAAACCCATTTATAACGCCCTTCATTTATCTCTGAATTTATTTATAAAACTTCCTTTTATACATTCCTAAAATCATTCATAAACCCTTTATAAATCCATAAAACCATTTATAAAACTCCTTTTGTAAATCTACAAATACATTTCTAAATTATTTTTATAAATATCTAAAACCGTTTATAAAATCTTTCCACCCTTAACTAATCTTCTCTTAAGTTTCCAAACCATGTTATAAAACTCCTCTTATAAAATTCAAGTCTGTTTATAAAACTCTATTTATAAATCTCGAAAAAATTTATAAATAAATTCTAATCATTTACTTTAAACACTTTTATATAATAATACTTATTAATGACACTATAAATAAATAATAATTTTTAACTTTACAACACCTTAAAATAATAATTAAGAAGTTTTAAATAACTTAAAAAAGACTGATTAAAATGTTGGAGTAAAATAGATGTTAAATCCTATAAAATAAAATATTTCCGAAACCAAATTTTAGATTAAAAATCATTTCCTATCTCGAAAACCAACTTCAACATAAATGACAACTTATAGTATTTTTAAAATACTAATTTGAGCCAATAGCTACCCAACGTTTAACCAATATCGATATTGATTTTCTATCACTATAGGGTTTAAGTTTGAGCATATAACAATGCTATACCCATAGTGTCAAACAATCAGGTTTAATATCCAATAATTCATATAACATGAATATTATAGAAAAACATTTCAATAATGGCGGGGAAACCCGTTGAATCCCTCCAACCTGTCCCCTTGCATCACAGCTTATATATATCAGCACATATATATATGTAAATAATATCAACAATGGTGAAGAATCCTTATTAATCCCTCCAACCTATCCCCATGCATCATAGATTATATATAACAACACATATATGTGTAAATAAAATCAACAATGATGAGGAATTCTGTTGGATCCCTCCAACCTATCCCCTGCATCATAGCTTATATATATCAACACATATATATGTAAATAAAATCAACTGTTGTGAGGAATCCTATTGGATCCCTCCAACCTGTCCCCCTACATCACAAACAGTATATAATTATATAATATGGGTCATCCTATATATAAAGGGTTATCCGCTCCAGGGGCGGGAATAAAAGCAAACCAACTGATAAAACATTAAATCATCCAAATATCCAATCAACAATTTTTATCAACTTTATAACATACTGGTTAACCAAAAATGCGAGCTTAACTCACCGAAATTCCGGTTATCGTTCTTCATTCTGGTTTCGTCTAAAATCAAACGACGTTTGATTTAGCGCAAAATTCAACTAGCTCCAAACATCACCAATTCCATTCCAAAATGTAGCATTCGCCGATACGAGTACAAAGCAACTCATCGTGCTCGTTTTCGGCCTCGTATGAGAAAGTTATTGACAATATAAGATACACGAATTAAATAATTATATTATTAACTAATTACAATTCATTATCTACTAATTACCATCGTTTAAACTAAACCCGCCTAATCTCATTCTCAAATCGTGTCACTTCTAGGCCACCTTCGATCTTCGCCTACCACTGCTGCTAGGCGCCTCGCATCGCCACAATTGGCCCGCCGTCGAACCCCCTCGCCACCGCGAGCCCATAGCCACCTCCTTCATCGCCAGGAACGCCGTCTCCGCCCTAATTTCGCTTAAACGTCAAATGACATTTCCCCCTTCTCACCACCTTTGGTGGCCACAATGGCCCACCGCACTCCTCGAGTAGCATCATCTTAGCGCCACCGACCTTTCTATGCCATTGCGACCCCCCACCTTGCCACCTCCATTGCTGCTGAGCTCAAATGTCGCGCGCCTTTCATCAATAATTTTTGGCCATCTCGCGTTATCAAGCAACGATCCCACCATTGAATGAGTCGAGCTCCTTCCCATGATCATCTTTGAAGTTGAACTCGAGGGCCGATACAGCCTTTAGTGGTCCAAAACAATAATGACCGTTCGATTTAATGGGTTTAAATTTTCGTATATAGGCCATCAAATAAAGAGGGCAAACATGTAAAAAAGGAAACGAACATGGTGTAAACGGTGGGGTATGGCCTATGTATGGTCCCGAATAGTGCGGGCATGTCTTTGAAATGATGGAAGGCACCTTATTTAAATCAAAATATCATCTCTAACCTTCCAAAAATCTCAAACTCCAATTGAGACATGCCGCCTGGCATTCTATATGCAATACCCTTATTTCAAACACAATGGAACTAGTCTCGAAACCTAATTCGATCATATACAAAAGATAGCTTAACAAACCCAATCATATTATATTTTTTTCCTTAAATTAATTTATAAGTATTTCAAACTTGCACGACCAAACGATACGTCTGATCACCATAAAATTCATTTACATACAATAATTTACAATTATTGATCCAATGACACTAGTTTTGCCGAAATCCGAGATAGTTCCCTAGAAAGCTGCTTTCACACTTTAATTAAAACGAATTATTATAAAATCAAATAAATCACTTTTAAAATTTGAATTAAAAGTTAAGTATTATAATTCCTATTATTTTAAACAAATTTAAATAAGATTTCCAAATCATTGTTCACTCATATAGCATTCAAGATTTAATTATTTAATCAATTTCAAATATTCAAATAACCATTATATTTGAAATTCAAGTTACTTAACTTATAGAATTAACTTTTCAATATTTAAAATCAATTAAATACTCCAAATTTGAATGACTAAAATTCTAGGGCTTACATTCTTCCCCCTTAAAAGAATTTCGTCCTCAAAATTACCAAGTAAGAAAAATGCCTCAAACCCGTTAACTTTTCAAAACCAATTAGTTGGAATAGATTATAAAAATTATAAGTCTTCTAGATTCACCCACCTATACCCACTAATTTGCATCCATCTGTTCATTCCAAGTTATAAGTAAAATAAATTTGAGTTATCAATTTTTTTTTCCAAAATTCTCAAAAAATTTCTAACACCTTAAATTTATGGAAAATTCGCCAGCGTCTCCTTTGAGCGGTTCAATCGGAAAAACTTACAGTATATATATATATATAATCATAAATATACATCTCAACTTCAACGATGAGGCATCCCGTAGGAAAAATAAAATAAAAATACGCTATTTAGTGTAACATCCCGAAAATTTTCGACTTTCGAAAATTCAACATCGATACTCACTTTATCGACTACCGAACAATCGAATGCCGGAAACCCGAAAAGTTATGGTTTAAGAAAGAAGAAAGAGGTAGAAGAAGAAGATAATAGAAGAAAAAGAACAACAGAACACATCAGAATAGAAAACAATATCAGAATCTTACACATCGCAGCGGAACAATATATAATAGATAAATGAATATCTTTTAAAAACAAAAGAATTATATATGTTATTACATTACATCACATCATATCATCAGAGTCAATAAACAACAATGGACAGTTATATAAACTTGTCCTCATACAGAATACACAGCGGAATAAATACTATCAGATACAAATACTACGTCTCGCCATCCAGCTTATCTCCAAAGCTCCAGAATATCCAGGATATCCTGATAATATAACTCTAGGCTGCCCGTGTGGAAATTGGTGGGCACCCAGAGTTTAGAAGGGAAACAATAAACTCCGAGTCAGTCATGGTGACTGGTGTGAGATCGTAAAACAGTTATTCTTTATACAACAAAATAATTTTTAAGTCAAGTTCGAAATGCTTTTGGAAAATGAAACTACCATAAGACCTCCCGCCACACACACAATGCAAACGCAGACTTGGAGGAGATTTCTTCTTATGATAGTCAAAGATGCTTACTACGCGAAAATCAAATTCTTTTTGATATTATTATTAGTGCATAGTGTAGAAAACATTTCGAAAGTAGAATATAAATCTTAGCCAGCATAGGTACCATTATAGTATGCTTGCTATAGCTACCATATTAAATGGCAGGTTCTACAACTAATACCGTACAAGTCGCGTATTGTTTCTTTGGATTTCCAACAAATGGTCAGGCTAAGGAACTTCCTATCCACGATGGGTACGTCCCTGGAATAGACGACCCGAGAAATAACCTAACATTACGGTTAGATCTCTGCCAACACAAGGCCGGGTTACCTCTGCAAAAATAGGTAACTACTGACACGCGTATGCCATCCCCCGATCGTCACCGATCTTCCCGAGGATCCCCGATTCGCAACAAACCACATAGAAATAATAATGCAGTAACCACAGAGGTTAAGTATCTGGGCTCCATACCATGATACCACCTTTATCCAGAAGGAATGACATACACTAAGGGGCGCTACTCCCTAGAACCTTGCCGCATTCGTCCTGTTTCGACCATTTCCGGGGTGTGAGGCTCGACGAAGTCTCGTCCACAAAGCTACGCTTTCTCAAAAAGCCCTGCTTCGGGTCAACAAAATGATCAACCTATGATCACAAAGATATAAGATCAAACAAATGATCATATCGCAAATGATCAAACACTGATCATTTCACAGCAACACTCAGTATGCCACGTTACCAAATTGGGATATATCGCTGATAAATTTCAACTACATAACCTCTGAGCTCGTACGTCTCAGAGAAGGGTGTTAAGCTAAGAGAATAAATTCTCCGCCACCAACAGAAATGTATTTGAAAGAAATCAGCTTTATATCTCAAATTGTAACGTCAGACACACAATCCATACAAGTCTGTTCCGGGATCGAACAGAACCGAAGGCACTTCTCACGAAGCCCTTGCATATCCGGATAATTTTCAATCACGTCAGGACTTCCCGTCACTAAGGGTGATAAAACCTCTAAATCGAAGATCAGTCGATGTAGAGTAACTCGACGGTAATCCTTCCGTTTTCAAAAATATCCGGTCTTCAACACCGGTCTTCAAATGCGATTCATAACGACGTATCACATATTCGGAATGGGTTATACGACCCCATGGTTCTTTTCCCGGCTAACCCGAATAGTGAGCGATTATTCAAAAATAAGTGTGGCATTCAAATTCATCCAATTCACAACAAATACCTATCTAAAGGTAATTATTGATAGTCGGTTATTTAACTATCAATAAAGATGCGCAACATCATCAGATTCCAAATAATTTTCCAAATTATTTCATCTTCCAAAATATCTTTTATTAGATATAAAATTTCCACACTTCAAAAAATAAATCAATATTTATTTTTTTAAACGAATTCCCATTTCTTTTTATAAATTCCATCTTGAATTTACATTTTTTCGAATATCTACTAATATTCGATTTACAATCGTTTTCAAATATTCATTTTCGGTTTATCTTTAAGAAGATAAAATCTCAAAACGTTTCATTTCATTTTTGAAATGCATTTCCCTACTTATTTAATAATAAGTATTCCACAAATCATTTATTTTCAACACTTAGAAAATATTCGATATACTTAAATCAAATTAAGTATATATTTCATTCTTTAAGGAAATCTATTTTCTATAACAACATCAATTTGAGTCAAAACGAATGTTACGTAAAACATCGTTACGACGACTCAAAATCACTAGTATAGGGATTCGGATTTAGATAGATATATAAATCCCAATACTACATTAAAAACATTTCCTTTCGGAAATCATTTACTATAACAATAGTGTTATAGTCCACCATTTCCTTATATTTCTCGAAAACGTCTATTTCAACAATAAATGTTGAAATCTATGCTTTCGATTCATAACACATTTTAAAACACCTTTAAAATGTTTAACTTCATTTTTAAAATATTACTTCTTCAAAAATAAATCCATTTTACTTAACAATATATTCACTGTCCAAAATCGTGAATAAAATTTACTTAACCCCATTTCAATCATTCCTACACATTTTTATTTCAATAAAAATTCGCTATTCAAAATCGTGAATATATCTTCTTAAATAATCTTCTATATTAAATCTATCACATTCAATCTATTTTCGAATTTATAAGCACGTTTATAAATTCTATTTCTCTTTTTACAACTTCGTCTTATAAACCTTCTTTTATCAACTTCTATATTTAACTTGTGCTAACTTCTTTTTACATTGATTTCCCAAATCGTTTCAATATACCAATTAAATTTCTAATTTGATTTCCAACTTATCTCCTTTTAAATAGATTCCTTTCAAAGAAAATATATTTCAATTGTTTCTTTCAGTCTATTTAAAAATCCAAATTCTTAAATTAAATTCTTCAATTTATAATCACTATTTTACGAAATCCATTTATTTAGCAATTTCACTTTATTCTGGAATTTATTCGATAAGATTATAAAAACAGCTTTTATACTTTTAAATTCTTTTCTTCAAAATTTCTTCAATTTCAAAAATTGATTCACTTAGAAATTTTCTACTTGAATTTCAAAAATTCAATTTCGTTTATCTTTGGAATCCAATGATGTCAAAACATCCATTCAGCTAAATTTTAGCTTTCAAACGATTTCCAGATATCAATATGATTAATAGCATCACTATAATCATTCACAGATTCATATCACAATAGAAATAAATTCAATCAATGTGAGGGGTCCAGTTGGATCCCTCCAACCTGTTTCCCTGCATCCAAAGATGTTAGCACAATACCAATTCCGCTCCAGTACGGAATTATCGCGGTATATAGGTTTTTATAAATCCGCTTACTAACGGCGCAATAGGGTCTCATCCGCTATACGAGGCGGGAAATCAATCAATCCAATATATACATATGCCAATATGTATATATTGCTATATATATAGATATATCCTAAAATATCTAATATCACAATCCAAACAGTCAATCAAACAATCAATAACTGCAATCAATTTTTAAATCTGAGTGAGAAGATCTCACCTTAGATTTTATTTGCAATCCATTTTCAATCCAGACTTGATTTCGTCGTTGTATTCGACCTTGTATAAATAATATACAAATTCATTAATATTCGAAATAATCGAATAACCAATTTTCGTTTGGTAATTTTAATTATCCAATGATTTTGTTTTTAACCCAATTTCTTTTAACTAAGAATTAAATTTATTTAACTAAACCTTTTAATTTCAAACAAATCCTTTTTATATAAATTTTTTCTCTAGTAATCTAAATAGTTTTTAGATAAATCAATTAAACTTTCTTTTTTAAATAAATTCTTCTTTAAAATTTGATTTCACTAAAAATTATACTTTTAACTGATTTTTTCCTTTTATATAAACAACTGCTTATATAACCTAATGTTTTAATTTCTTGAAATAAAAATATTAACCAAAAATTATATTTTAAACTAATAATCTTGGTTTGAACTAATTTCTCTTTAAATAAATTTTAATTAACTAACAAATTCTAATTTTTTGAACTAATGCTTCTACTTTTAAACCAATCTTATCTTCTGTTCCACTGGAAAAAAAAACTGCATATGTATTTTTTTTCTCAAATATCCATATTATATAAACTATATTGTTTATTTCCAATCTATAAACATTTACTTAAATTGATTTAAATAAAATTGATACCTCACTGCTAAATCGAGCAATCCCAGGCTCGATCTTCATCACGCCGAGATCGAAACCATCGCGAGCATCTCCCCATTCGCGTCACCCATCCCTACACTCGTCGACTACCACTGACGAACACAAATCGCGACCATCAGCCCAGATCGAATGCGAACCCTAATCCCCACTGACATCCCCAAGCTGCTCGCGCCAATCGCCACACTACCAGATCGCGACTACTGCCGTACACCTGGCTTCGAGCATTAGTCGCCTTCGCGAATGACCTCATCACAGCGCGCGCTACCCTCCCCTGGTCGCGAACCCTACATGAGTCGACAGTGACTGTCGAACGACTTGAAACCCACGCTGCGACATCGCCTTGTTCGTCAAACTGCTCCTCCGCGAGCCCACTACCTCGATCCTCCTTCGCCATCGAACGCCGCCGATACCCCCAAATCCACGATCTCGTGAAAATCCATCGCGAATCGCCTGCCTCACGCGAGCTGAACGCGACCTCGAACTCGCGATTTGATTTTGAGAAGGGGTGGTTTGATTTTTTTCTTTCGATTTGAATGACAGGAAGATGTTTTTTTTTTTCCTTTGGCCATTGTTTTAAACGTGAGTCGTTTTGTTGAGAGGGAGGACGAGATAAGTTTCGATTAAATGAAGGAGGACAGGATTTAACTTTCGAACAAAAGAATAACTTCGGCCATGACTTGATTTTCGAACGAAGGTAAAGTGGAGAGGGGAATTTAAAAATCAGGGGAAGTATGGGTTGCACGATAACTTCGTGATATTAGGCACGATTCCAGGGAAGATGACGTGCTGCCTTTGACCCATTTTAAATTTAAATATAAATTGAATTCAATTTATATTTCAATGCGTTTACCTATCGTGTGCTCACAGATCAACACCGAAAAATGCGAGATTTGAAACCCGGTGATAATTAAACGTTATGGACCCAATGGAACTGGTTTCGTCGAATTCCGAGACTGTTTGAAAATTGACTATTTTATAAATATCGGTTCGAGTGGTTATTTTCAAAACTGAACAAAACAGTTCGAAATTAAATTCTGAAGCTTCAATCATCTTCAGTATTATCAATACGAATTTTAAAAGCTTTCGAAATATTTTTAACTGGCTTAAAATTGAAGATTTAAATTTTTGTTCAACTTCAATAGATTAAATTATAAAATTTAATCGCCAAATCCTGAATTATATTCGGGATTCAAATTAAATCATCGTTCAAATATTTAAAATTAATTAAATATCCTCAATTTAATTTGTTCAAAATTCTGGGTCGTTACAGACTTCCCTCCTTAAAAGAATTTCGTCCTCGAAATTACAAGTTAGGGAAAATGGTTCTTAACTCGTCTACTACTTTTCAACATCCAATAGTTTTATCAATTCATCAAAACAAATCTTTCTACTAAAGATTCGTTATCATTCAACTAAATTTCTAACTTCAATTTTAAGTTTCAAACAACATTGTTTAACTTCTAAATTCAAACTCGAGTTTAAATTCAAATTTTAAACTTTCAAAATTTCTCAAAAATTTTCTAACGCCCTAAATTTTCGAAAAATTTCGCCAGCGTCTCCTTTGCGCGGCTAATACGGTACGACTACAAAACGTCCCTACGGACTCTCAGATTTCAAAAAGAAAAGGAAAAAGTCAAGCGGCTAGAGAGAAATCATCAAAAACTCATATTATAATTCAAATACATACCTTTTTCGAGCAATTCGCATTATCTGTGAAATAAATTTACCAATCCCATTATACACCTGTATATCCTACTAGTCATAATATCTAGTTATACATTCAAACCATTTTGTAAATTCTATTACAAAATTTTCAATGTAAACTGCTTATACATTTTTACTTCACGGTTGAAGTTACATATTCATTATCATTCAATTTTACATTTCAAATTTCTATTTGAATTCAATTTTATCTCCTGTTCTGAATATTGAATTTCTATCGATTATTTTTCATTTACTAATTCATATCACTCTATATATTAGTTTCATTCACTAATTCATTTTATTCAATATTCAGCTTGAATTACATTTACTAACAGCTTCTAATCAAAGTTTCACATTCATCTTCAATTTCAGTTTTACTTACTTACAAATTCAAATTTTATATATTCATTCTGAAACTCATTCACTAATTCTTTCATTTCCAATTCGAATCTCAATTTTATTCTTTTGTTCAATTATCAACTTAGAATAATTTCAATATCAAGTTTCACTTAAAGAATTTCACTCTTCATTTAATTGATTCACTTATACTTACTTTGATTTAACTTCATTCCTTAAGTTAAATTTATTCGATCAAAATTCAAATTGTATAAGTTATCAACTTAGTTATATTTCATAGTATTCCAGAGTCTTAGCAACATTTCAAAACCATTTTGAAAACAATTCAAAGTATCCTTTGAATTTACTAAAACAAAAATCCAAATTCTCAAGACAACTCTCATTTAAACAATTTGGCAGCAATTCCTCTTTTGGAAACTCGAAAATGAACACCAACGATGCCGCGGTCATCATCGAAGTTATTTTCCAGCGACCGAAAAGAGTTTAGAGCTCTCATCTCTTCCAAAATACTTTTCAAATCCTTTGAAATCCATTTTCAAATCAAAAAGAAATTAAACTTTCCAAATCTCCAAAATTTTCAATTTCTTTTCAAAACATTTCCAAAAACTTCTCTGGAGTTCCGTTTCAATTTACAATTCACATTTATAACTAACATTCTCAAATTTCATTTATATGTGAATTATTTCTTAACTTTGGAGTTATGATTTGAATTTCTTATTCAATTTCATATAATAATAATGATAACATTTCAATGTTATCACTTCCCAACAAACAAGCATCCATATACTATAATAATTTATAGAAAAATCATTTCTTTTCTATACAAAAATAGTTTTGGGCAAAATTATTTCATTTACCCTATTTAAAACAATACTGTGTCAGTTTATCTTGTTTAGAGTTTAGAAACCCCTATCGATTACAGTTAGCTAGACTGCACCGACCAGAATCCATAAACAATCAACCGATAAGTCAACACAATACAAAACAATTTTATATTCAAATAACAAATACGCGCTCATATCTATTATTACACTCAAACTCATTCTAGAGTACTGCTGACTCTATCTCTAATGAGTAACACCCAACAGAGCAGGGTTGTCGCTTAACCATATGCTCTGATACCACTTGTAACATCCCGAAAATTTTCGACTTTCGAAAATTCAACATCGATACTCACTTTATCGACTACCGAACAATCGAATGCCGGAAACCCGAAAAGTTATGGTTTAAGAAAGAAGAAAGAGGTAGAAGAAGAAGATAATAGAAGAAAAAGAACAACAGAACACATCAGAATAGAAAACAATATCAGAATCTTACACATCGCAGCGGAACAATATATAATAGATAAATGAATATCTTTTAAAAACAAAAGAATTATATATGTTATTACATTACATCACATCATATCATCAGAGTCAATAAACAACAATGGACAGTTATATAAACTTGTCCTCATACAGAATACACAGCGGAATAAATACTATCAGATACAAATACTACGTCTCGCCATCCAGCTTATCTCCAAAGCTCCATAATATCCAGGATATCCTGATAATATAACTCTAGGCTGCCCGTGTGGAAATTGGTGGGCACCCAGAGTTTAGAAGGGAAACAATAAACTCCGAGTCAGTCATGGTGACTGGTGTGAGATCGTAAAACAGTTATTCTTTATACAACAAAATAATTTTTAAGTCAAGTTCGAAATGCTTTTGGAAAATGAAACTACCATAAGACCTCCCGCCACACACACAATGCAAACGCAGACTTGGAGGAGATTTCTTCTTATGATAGTCAAAGATGCTTACTACGCGAAAATCAAATTCTTTTTGATATTATTATTAGTGCATAGTGTAGAAAACATTTCGAAAGTAGAATATAAATCTTAGCCAGCATAGGTACCATTATAGTATGCTTGCTATAGCTACCATATTAAATGGCAGGTTCTACAACTAATACCGTACAAGTCGCGTATTGTTTCTTTGGATTTCCAACAAATGGTCAGGCTAAGGAACTTCCTATCCATGATGGGTACGTCCCTGGAATAGACGACCCGAGAAATAACCTAACATTACGGTTAGATCTCTGCCAACACAAGGCCGGGTTACCTCTGCAAAAATAGGTAACTACTGATACGCGTATGCCATCCCCCGATCGTCACCGATCTTCCCGAGGATCCCCGATTCGCAACAAACCACATAGAAATAATAATGCAGTAACCACAGAGGTTAAGTATCTGGGCTCCATACCATGATACCACCTTTATCCAGAAGGAATGACATACACTAAGGGGCGCTACTCCCTAGAACCTTGCCGCATTCGTCCTGTTTCGACCATTTTCGGGGTGTGAGGCTCGACGAAGTCTCGTCCACAAAGCTACGCTTTCTCAAAAAGCCCTGCTTCGGGTCAACAAAATGATCAACCTATGATCACAAAGATATAAGATCAAACAAATGATCATATCGCAAATGATCAAACACTGATCATTTCACAGCAACACTCAGTATGCCACGTTACCAAATTGGGATATATCGCTGATAAATTTCAACTACATAACCTCTGAGCTCGTACGTCTCAGAGAAGGGTGTTAAGCTAAGAGAATAAATTCTCCGCCACCAACAGAAATGTATTTGAAAGAAATCAGCTTTATATCTCAAATTGTAACGTCAGACACACAATCCATACAAGTCTGTTCCGGGATCGAACAGAACCGAAGGCACTTCTCACGAAGCCCTTGCATATCCGGATAATTTTCAATCACGTCAGGACTTCCCGTCACTAAGGGTGATAAAACCTCTAAATCGAAGATCAGTCGATGTAGAGTAACTCGACGGTAATCCTTCCGTTTTCAAAAATATCCGGTCTTCAACACCGGTCTTCAAATGCGATTCATAACGACGTATCACATATTCGGAATGGGTTATACGACCCCATGGTCCTTTCCCGGCTAACCCGAATAGTGAGCGATTATTCAAAAATAAGTGTGGCATTCAAATTCATCCAATTCACAACAAATACCTATCTAAAGGTAATTATTGATAGTCGGTTATTTAACTATCAATAAAGATGCGCAACATCATCAGATTCCAAATAATTTTCCAAATTATTTCATCTTCCAAAATATCTTTTATTAGATATAAAATTTCCACACTTCAAAAAATAAATCAATATTTATTTTTTTAAACGAATTCCCATTTCTTTTTATAAATTCCATCTTGAATTTACATTTTTTCGAATATCTACTAATATTCGATTTACAATCGTTTTCAAATATTCATTTTCGGTTTATCTTTAAGAAGATAAAATCTCAAAACGTTTCATTTCATTTTTGAAATGCATTTCCCTACTTATTTAATAATAAGTATTCCACAAATCATTTATTTTCAACACTTAGAAAATATTCGATATACTTAAATCAAATTAAGTATATATTTCATTCTTTAAGGAAATCTATTTTCTATAACAACATCAATTTGAGTCAAAACGAATGTTACGTAAAACATCGTTACGACGACTCAAAATCACTAGTATAGGGATTCGGATTTAGATAGATATATAAATCCCAATACTACATTAAAAACATTTCCTTTCGGAAATCATTTACTATAACAATAGTGTTATAGTCCACCATTTCCTTATATTTCTCGAAAACGTCTATTTCAACAATAAATGTTGAAATCTATGCTTTCGATTCATAACACATTTTAAAACACCTTTAAAATGTTTAACTTCATTTTTAAAATATTACTTCTTCAAAAATAAATCCATTTTACTTAACAATATATTCACTGTCCAAAATCATGAATAAAATTTACTTAACCCCATTTCAATCATTCCTACACATTTTTATTTCAATAAAAATTCGCTATTCAAAATCGTGAATATATCTTCTTAAATAATCTTCTATATTAAATCTATCACATTCAATCTATTTTCGAATTTATAAGCACGTTTATAAATTCTATTTCTCTTTTTAATAACAACTTCGTCTTATAAACCTTCTTTTA
This sequence comes from Allium fistulosum, assembly GCA_030737815.1. NCBI lineage: Eukaryota > Viridiplantae > Streptophyta > Magnoliopsida > Asparagales > Amaryllidaceae > Allium > Allium fistulosum. The sequence continues at coordinate 1,140,358,715 of CM060904.1, forward strand.
TCAACTTCTATATTTAACTTGTGCTAACTTCTTTTTACATTGATTTCCCAAATCGTTTCAATATACCAATTAAATTTCTAATTTGATTTCCAACTTATCTCCTTTTAAATAGATTCCTTTCAAAGAAAATATATTTCAATTGTTTCTTTCAGTCTATTTAAAAATCCAAATTCTTAAATTAAATTCTTCAATTTATAATCACTATTTTACGAAATCCATTTATTTAGCAATTTCACTTTATTCTGGAATTTATTCGATAAGATTATAAAAACAGCTTTTATACTTTTAAATTCTTTTCTTCAAAATTTCTTCAATTTCAAAAATTGATTCACTTAGAAATTTTCTACTTGAATTTCAAAAATTCAATTTCGTTTATCTTTGGAATCCAATGATGTCAAAACATCCATTCAGCTAAATTTTAGCTTTCAAACGATTTCCAGATATCAATATGATTAATAGCATCACTATAATCATTCACAGATTCATATCACAATAGAAATAAATTCAATCAATGTGAGGGGTCCAGTTGGATCCCTCCAACCTGTTTCCCTGCATCCAAAGATGTTAGCACAATACCAATTCCGCTCCAGTACGGAATTATCGCGGTATATAGGTTTTTATAAATCCGCTTACTAACGGCGCAATAGGGTCTCATCCGCTATACGAGGCGGGAAATCAATCAATCCAATATATACATATGCCAATATGTATATATTGCTATATATATAGATATATCCTAAAATATCTAATATCACAATCCAAACAGTCAATCAAACAATCAATAACTGCAATCAATTTTTAAATCTGAGTGAGAAGATCTCACCTTAGATTTTATTTGCAATCCATTTTCAATCCAGACTTGATTTCGTCGTTGTATTCGACCTTGTATAAATAATATACAAATTCATTAATATTCGAAATAATCGAATAACCAATTTTCGTTTGGTAATTTTAATTATCCAATGATTTTGTTTTTAACCCAATTTCTTTTAACTAAGAATTAAATTTATTTAACTAAACCTTTTAATTTCAAACAAATCCTTTTTATATAAATTTTTTCTCTAGTAATCTAAATAGTTTTTAGATAAATCAATTAAACTTTCTTTTTTAAATAAATTCTTCTTTAAAATTTGATTTCACTAAAAATTATACTTTTAACTGATTTTTTCCTTTTATATAAACAACTGCTTATATAACCTAATGTTTTAATTTCTTGAAATAAAAATATTAACCAAAAATTATATTTTAAACTAATAATCTTGGTTTGAACTAATTTCTCTTTAAATAAATTTTAATTAACTAACAAATTCTAATTTTTTGAACTAATGCTTCTACTTTTAAACCAATCTTATCTTCTGTTCCACTGGAAAAAAAAACTGCATATGTATTTTTTTTCTCAAATATCCATATTATATAAACTATATTGTTTATTTCCAATCTATAAACATTTACTTAAATTGATTTAAATAAAATTGATACCTCACTGCTAAATCGAGCAATCCCAGGCTCGATCTTCATCACGCCGAGATCGAAACCATCGCGAGCATCTCCCCATTCGCGTCACCCATCCCTACACTCGTCGACTACCACTGACGAACACAAATCGCGACCATCAGCCCAGATCGAATGCGAACCCTAATCCCCACTGACATCCCCAAGCTGCTCGCGCCAATCGCCACACTACCAGATCGCGACTACTGCCGTACACCTGGCTTCGAGCATTAGTCGCCTTCGCGAATGACCTCATCACAGCGCGCGCTACCCTCCCCTGGTCGCGAACCCTACATGAGTCGACAGTGACTGTCGAACGACTTGAAACCCACGCTGCGACATCGCCTTGTTCGTCAAACTGCTCCTCCGCGAGCCCACTACCTCGATCCTCCTTCGCCATCGAACGCCGCCGATACCCCCAAATCCACGATCTCGTGAAAATCCATCGCGAATCGCCTGCCTCACGCGAGCTGAACGCGACCTCGAACTCGCGATTTGATTTTGAGAAGGGGTGGTTTGATTTTTTTCTTTCGATTTGAATGACAGGAAGATGTTTTTTTTTTTTCCTTTGGCCATTGTTTTAAACGTGAGTCGTTTTGTTGAGAGGGAGGATGAGATAAGTTTCGATTAAATGAAGGAGGACAGGATTTAACTTTCGAACAAAAGAATAACTTCGGCCATGACTTGATTTTCGAACGAAGGTAAAGTGGAGAGGGGAATTTAAAAATCAGGGGAAGTATGGGTTGCACGATAACTTCGTGATATTAGGCACGATTCCAGGGAAGATGACGTGCTGCCTTTGACCCATTTTAAATTTAAATATAAATTGAATTCAATTTATATTTCAATGCGTTTACCTATCGTGTGCTCACAGATCAACACCGAAAAATGCGAGATTTGAAACCCGGTGATAATTAAACGTTACGGACCCAATGGAACTGGTTTCGTCGAATTCCGAGACTGTTTGAAAATTGACTATTTTATAAATATCGGTTCGAGTGGTTATTTTCAAAACTGAACAAAACAGTTCGAAATTAAATTCTGAAGCTTCAATCATCTTCAGTATTATCAATACGAATTTTAAAAGCTTTCGAAATATTTTTAACTGGCTTAAAATTGAAGATTTAAATTTTTGTTCAACTTCAATAGATTAAATTATAAAATTTAATCGCCAAATCCTGAATTATATTCGGGATTCAAATTAAATCATCGTTCAAATATTTAAAATTAATTAAATATCCTCAATTTAATTTGTTCAAAATTCTGGGTCGTTACATTTAGTCCGAGATGTGTACCTTTTATTAGCATTCACAAGCGTATACAATCAATATTATGCGAAAGCGAGCTCCAAATGCGAAGCATACGCCATCCGTACCTACTAATCACTTAACAACTAATGAGAACATGTATATTGAAAGTTATATATAACTTAAACTATACAATAACTATATGCAAATGTAATAAATGTAATCCGAGAAACCATCAAACAAATAATATCCATCCAATTAATTCATGACCATATCAGTTTACATTTTCCAATGTCAACATTTAATTTATTAAAGCCCATACGATGTACATATACCATTTGTACCTAATATCATACTTGATCGCTCGCTCGATCACACAATTTCACTTCCGCATTAATATCGTTCACATGACCACTCTAGTGTAGACCCAGATTTGGTTCCTCGATTAGAAACCACCATTCTCCTCGCATAGCAATATACTATGATAGAGAATATAAAAACCAATCAAAAATCCATATCCAGTGTTCGCCATCAAGAATCGAGTGAAAAATCCTAACTCGGACCGATGTAAGTCATCTTGAAACTATATACTTGAATCGGGATCAAACAGTTATGCGAATAAAATAATATACGTACAACTTATGTATTTATTCAGATTCTTTTATTTACATTCATTTATTCATAATCATTATTCACATTGCTTTATTCATATTCATTTATTACTCAGTATATTTCTTTCAATAATAATATCACTTAAGAACCATTCCATCAAATTTTTACTTAAGTTTATTGTAAACATTTTATACAACACCGCTAATGTTTATTATCACTTCACAACTTAAGTTCGTATTCAATTTACTAATTCATTTCGTTTAATTCATTTCAAATCAAATTCAATTTCATTAGACTCATTTCATTAATTCACTTTACTAACTTTACTTGAGTCAAATTTCTTTTCAAAAATTCATTTCATTTAACTTAACTTAAGTTGAATTTCATTTCAAATTTTCTTTTCTTAACATTCATATTCAAAAATTTAAAGCTTTATTTTAACTTATTATTCCTCCATTTACAAGTTATAAAACTTGTTTTCTCATATTTTCATGAACACTTAAATGAAAATTTTTAGAGTTTAAACCCTCTGTTCTTATTTCAAATTATTTCGAAATAATACTATAAATAATTTCTTTGTATATCTAATCATACTTTTGAATTTTAAATCAAAACTAGTTTTACCAAAACGAAACTCCAATGATAGCAATCTATCACTTAGAAATTCGAAAATGAACGCCGATGATGTTGTAGTCATCACCGAAATTATTTTTCAGCGATCCAAGTGAGTTTAGTGCTTTCTATTTCCTTTAAATCCCTTTAAAATATTTGTAATCAAAATATTTTCAAAATAATACTATTATTATTCTTCCAAAACCTTTGAAAAACAGTTTTCAAAATCAACGGGATTTTAAATTCTCAAATTCTCGGTTTTTAATCCTTTTTGTTTACAAATCATATTTATACATTTCACTTATATATAATTTCAATATGGTTATATAAAACCCTTTCTTAATTGTTTTATCTTGTTTTCATTATAATAACAACAACTCTTATTAGAACACAACAGCAAACAACAAATGATAATAATCAAATATTATCATTCTTTAACAGCCAAACACACCATATATACTACAATAATTTTGAAAAATTATTCCTTTATATATAAAATATAATCAAGGTAAAATTATTTCATTTACCCAATTTCAAAACAATACCATGTCGAATTGCTCTGTTCAAGTGTTTAGAAATCCCTATCAATAACGTTAATTACTCGTATTGGCCAGAATCCATAAGCCACTCAACAGATCAACCAACACAATACAAAACATTTTTATATCCCTAACAAATATGCATACATACACGTACACACACACTCAAACTCATTCTAGGGTGCTACTAATCCTATCTTTAATAAGTAATCCCCACCAAAGCCAAGATTCTCGATTAACCTTGTGCTCTGATACTAAAACTGCAATGACCCACTTTTCTTTACAGTTTAAGTGGACAATCAACCACACATAACCCACTCAAATTAAATAGGAAAGTGGATAGTTAGGGAAAAAGAAAGAAGGGAGAAGAAAGAAGAGAAAAGGAAAACTAACAACACAGAATCTCACAGCGGAACGAATAATCTATAATATACAACAAAAGTTTGCACAAAGTCAAACTGTAATATACATACATCAATCCGAGTTCACTAACCTATTTCAGCCTGGACAATTATAACAACCCGTCCTTACAATTTCTGATAAATACAACCAACAGACAACACAACAGAATACAAAGAAATATGTAGATACGTCTTGGACGTCTAGCTCGTCTCCTGAGCTCTAATGCATCCAAAGCAATCTATAAATATGCTCGGTCTGATCCGAGCATTATAACAAAATAACACCCGAGTCAGTCTGGAAAACTAGCATGAGAAAACATACCCAACTGGATTTTCAAGTTATAAAAACCATTTCAAATCAAAAGTATCTCGTAAGACTACGCCGCACAGAAACATGGACGGGCTTATACCTTACAATAACCAAACCATTTCATATGAAATTCTCTGATATTATAATAATGTCTAAGATACAAATACTTATTAATCATAGTTGAAATTGTTACATTAATTAAATTCTAGAATACTAGGTTCTACAATCAAAACCATAAAGGCACGTATTGGAGATTGGATTCCATACTATGATAAGGTAAGGAACTACCTTCCGATGGTACATCTCTAGATAAAATGCACCGGGGTTTGACAAGATCATCTTGTACCCCTGCCATACAGGACTGGCCTACCACTTGACTAATAGTATTGAATATGATCACCTCTTTTGTTCATGAGCCCCGAAGCATACATGAGTAGATAGTAATCGATCTAGATTTGGGATGACCATACCTTGACAGGAGCAACCCACTTGGCCCTGTTGCAAGCCCGATTTTTGTTATTTCTCGATTGATGAGGCTTGAGGCTACGTTTTACCTTTAAATAGCACTTCCTACTTGGAATGTTACGCTACCAACCAGGCATCAATACAACGCTAGCATTCATCTATACAAGTTGTCTAGGAGATGGACAAACAGAAGGCACTACTTCTACTCATCCATTTTGGAATTATAGTCAGGATTAGTAGCAAGTGGCCCTTACACTTCAAAGAGCTCCGTCTTCAATTCCATCATCTTCAAGATATCTTCACTTCGAAACGCTTGAGTTGGATCAAAGTGGATTTCGGATAACATATCTGATCCCGGTCTCTCTGAAACAACATTAAATAATTTACAGTGAACTCAACCCCGGTTCTTTAGGAAATAAACAATCAAAGATAAGAGTGGAGATCACCTCCTAACTATTAGTGGACGAATTTCCTTATCATTTGTCCTACGAGAATGAAACGAGATTTATACGCACAATACAGCATCATCAGAGATGTTTTTGCCATATTACTCATGTATTTCTTCTAGATATTTCCAAAGTTACGTTTTGGGCCCATATTTGATAGTCGGTTATTTAACTATCAACAAACACACATCCAAATCTGGGATTTTATTTCATAGGGAAAACCAACATTGGTTAAGCACATCAGTAATTACCAACCTCTTTAATTAATCTTTTCATTAATTGAAATCACTTTGTAAATACTTGTATCAAAATACTTTTATAGAGATATATCCGCATATCCCTATATTTTCAATACTTGGAAAACATCCATATGCTTATTTTTCTCAATAGTATAAGTATATTCATAAAACCGAGGAAGATTTCCTTTTTACACAATTCTAGTACAACTTATAAATTCCTTTATAAATCTCTAAAATCCATTTATAACCCACTTCATTTATCTCTGAAATCATTTATAAAACTTCCTTTTATACATTCCTAAAATCATTTATAAACCCTTTATAAATCCATAAAACCATTTAAAAACTCCTTTTGTAAATCTATAAATCCATTTCTAATTTTTTTTATAAATATCTAAAGCCATTTATAAAAATCTTTCCACCCTTAACTAATCCTATCATAAACTCAAGTACGTTTATAAAACTCTATTTATAAATCTTGAAAACATTTATAAATAAATTCTAATCATTTACTTTAAACACTATTATATAATAATGCTTATTAATAAACTTATAAATAAATAATAATTTTTAACTTTAAAACATCTTAAAATAATAATTAAGAATTTATAAATAATATTGAAAAAAGGGATAAAAGGGCTGAAGTAAAATAGAAGTTAAATCCTTTAAAACGAAATATTTCTGAAACTAAATTTCAGATTTAAAATCATTTCCTGTCTCGTATACCAATTTCAACTCAAATGGAAATTTATAGTATTTTTAAATTACTATTTCGAGGCCAATAGCCACCTAACGTTTAATCAATATCGATATTGATTTTCTATCACTCTAGGGTTTAAGTTTGAGCATATAACAATGTTATAACCCATAGTGTCAAACAATCAGGTTTGATATCCAATAATTCATACAACAGGAATATTATTGAAAAATATTTCAATAATGGCAAGGAATGCGGTTGGATCCCTTCAACTTGCCCCCTACCTCAAAAATTATATATATCAGTGCGCACACACACACACATATATATATTATATATATAATCAACAGTGGTGGGGAATCCTGTTGGATCCCTCCAACCTGTCCCCCTACATCACAGCTTATATATCAGCATATATATATGTGTGTGTGTATGTATGTAAATAAAATCAACAGTGGTGCAGAATCCTATTGGATCCTTTCAACCTGTCACCCTGCTTACAGCTTTTATATATATATATATATATATATATATCAGCACATATATATGTAAATAAAATCAACAGTGGTGAAGAATCTTGTTGGATCCCTCAAACCTGTCCCCTTGCATCACAAACAGTAAATAATTATATAATATGGGTAATCCGCTACTAGGCGGGTATGTATAAAGGGTCATCTGCTCCAGGGGCGGGATTAAAAGCAAACCAACTGATAAAACAGTAAATCATCCAAATATCCAATCAATAATTTTTATCAACTATATAACATAATGGTTAACCAAAAAAGGGAGTTTAACTCACCGAAATTCCAGTTATCGTTTATGCGTTCTGGTTTCGTCTAAAATCAAATGACGTTCGATTTAGTGCAAGGTTCAACTAGCTCCAAACGTCAACAATTCCATTCCAAAATGTAGCATTTGCTGATACGAGTACAAAGAAACTCATCTCGCTTGATTTTGACCTCGTATGAGAAAGTTATTGACATTATAAGATACACGAATTAAATAATTACATTATTAACTAATTACAATTCATTATCTACTAATTACCATCATTTAAACTAAACTCGCCTAATCCCGTTCTCAAATCATGTTGCTTCCAGGCTGCCTTCGACCTTCGCCCACCACGATCGCTAGGTGCCTCGCCGCACCACAACTGGCCTCCTATCGAACCCCCTCGCCACCACAAGCCCGCAACCACCTCCTTCATCGCAAGGAATGCCACCTCTGCCCTTAATTTCGCTTAAACGTTGAACGACGTTTCCCCCTTCACTACCATTGGTGTCCATTTGGGCTTACCGCACTGCTCCAGTAGCACCACATTAACACCGCCGACCTCTCTATGCCATCAAGCACCCAACATTATGGCCCCTACCGCTAACGAGCTCAAATACCATACCCCGTTCATCTCCAATTTCTGGCCCTCTCGCGTCGTTAGGCGATGATCCCTCCATTGAATGAGTCGAGCTCCTTCCCACGATCATCTTTGCAATTGAACTCAAGGGCTGATACGGCCTTTAGTGGTCCAAAACGATGATGGCCGTTCAATTTAATGGGTTTAGATTTTCGAATATAGGCCAGCAAATAAAGAGGGTGAACATATAAAAAAAGGGAACGAACATGGTGTAAATGGTGGGGTATGGCCTAAGTATGGTCTTGAACAGTGCGGGCATGTCCTTGAAATGATGGAATGCACCTTATTTAAATCAAAATATCATCTCTAACCTTCCAAAAATCTCGAACTCCAATTGAGGCGTGTCGCCTGGCGTTCTATATGCAATATCACTATTCCGAACACAATGGAACTAGTCTCCAGACCTAATTCGATCATAGACAGAAGATGACTTTTCAAACCCAATCATATTATATTAATTCCTAAAATTAATTTATAAGCATTTCAAATTTGCACGACCAAACAATACGTCCGATCACCACGAAATTCATTTACATACAATAATTTACTATTACAGATCCAATGACATTAGTTTTGTCGAATCCGAGACGGTGCCCCAGAAGGCTATTTTCACACGTTAATTAAAACGAATTATTATAAAATCAAATAAATCACTTTTAAAATCTGAATTAAAAGTTTTGTATTATCATTCCTGTTATTTTAAATACATTTAAATAAGATTTCCAAATCATTTTTCACTCACATAGAATTCAAGATTTAATTATTTAAACAATTTCAAATATTCAAATAACCATTATATTTGAAATTCAAGTTACTTAACTTATAAAATTAACTTTTCAATATTAAAGTACTCCAAATTTGAATGACTAAGATTCTGGATCATTACATATATATATATATATATATATATATTACTAGATTACCTGCATACTTTTTAGTTGTAGATATTCGTCAAGGTAGAGATGTTAATTATATTACTATTAATTTATTAACTAGACGAGGTAAGATAGATGCATATATTTGTTGATATTTCTTTAGGTATGTGCATTATACTTAGGTCGTCGTGAAATGGTGGGTATGAATGTATGAAAAGGATAACGTACACACTAGCCATTGAATCCACTATGTATGCTATGCTATGTATGAGACCGGATGTGGTTTATGCGTTAGGATGCATAAGCCGATACCAGTGCAACCCTAAAGAAAAACATTGGACAAAGTTTTTGAGAAATACTAAAGACTTATTTCTTATATACAAGAATGAAGACCTTCTTTTGAAGGGGTGTACAGATTCAAGGTTTCAAAGTGCTATCAATGACAGCAAATTTGTATCGGATTATGTATAAACATTAAACGATGGAGACCGAGCACGTCATCTTAAACGAAGCAGCTAAAGAATTGATCTAGATTTGTAAATTTATAACCGTGCTAGGGGAGATTCCAAATATCGAGAGTCTCATAACGTTGTTATGTGATAATAGTGTCGTGATGCAAATCGCGAAAGTACTGAGAGCTCACAAGAAATAAAGGCACATACTCCAGAAGATCCACTTGATAAGAGAGTTTGTCAACAACAAAGAAGCGACAATTACCGAAGTAGAAAGTAAGGACAATATAACAGTCCCATTCACTAAAGGACTAGATCAATTAATTCTGAGTAAATTGATCAAAGGAATGGGATTACGAATTCGTAATTGACCCCAAGTGCAAGATGGAGATTGATAAGGTTAGGGTATTCCTTTAAGAAATTATGTAATTTATTTTAAATTATCTAACTCTAAATTCAATTATTTTCGTAATAAAGGTGTTTAATTTCTATATATATACTTGTTATATTGTTATAAAATCAAACAAGTAATGAATTTGAAGTATATTAATTAAAGATTCTTAAATATTATGTTATGGGATAATGACTAAATAGTTGATATCATGAAATTAAATTCTGAATAACATATTGTTTAAAAGATTCTTGGTCAAGATGTTTCAAAAAAAAAATATGTGGGTTGCGGAATAATGGATCTTAAGGCTAATTTAACACTAGAGGGCGGTGAATAATGTTTTCTAAGTTATGTGAATCTTTTTAAAATTCTTTTAAGATTAATATTAATTCATATATTAACAACATATATTTATACTAACAATCAGTCACAAATGCAATCATAGATAAATATAAAAGCAATAAAGTAAAGAAAAGGAGAATACACCAGTAATTTTATATTAGTTCAGATTAACCAATCCTACATCCAGTCTCGTATAATTACTTGTATAGAGTTCCTTCCAATCGCCAACTTTAAACTAGGTAGAAGGCAAATCAAAATACAATCCTGATTTCAAGGCTACGAGACACACCCTCCTATATCACGAGTCTGGGAAAAACTCTCTTGAGTTAATTGGAAAACAATATAAACCACTAGATTTACCGGGCTACTAAGCACATCCACTTGATTTAAACAGGCTATAAGCACACCTACACAACTAAGAGTAAAGTTGTTGTTTTTCGAAAGAGAAATAATTGTACTTTGGATACAATGAATCCTATATCCACTTCGAAAGCAATTTGATCTTTGAAATGAGAGAGAGATGCTTGCAAAAAAGTAAGTAGTTGTGAATCAATACATTGGAGTATGAATTGATTCTATGTGATTTTGAAGAGCATAGAGTATACTTTGCAGGAGAATTTTCAAGAGAGTAAGGAGTGAGAAGAAAGTAAGTTATTAATTGATTATAAATTCATTTGCACTTCCCTTTATATAGTAGATGAACAAATATATCCATTTATGAAGAGTTGTGTCCAAAAGACACTTCGATTCAAAATTTAAACAATAAATTAACGACCTATATGTCAACATATCAAAATATGCATGTCCAGATATGCTAGTTAAATTTTAAAATGTTTTTCTTTTTAAATTTTGTTTGAAAATCTTGTACTTTCTAAAATAACTTGAAGATAGTTTTTAAATATTTTTGAACACTTAAAAATCGTTTATAAAATATTTAAAAATATACCTTGAAATTAAAATAATTTATTTTTGTTTAAAATATCAACGATCATAAATTTGAGATAAAGATCAGAAATTGTTATCAAGGACTTTGACAATATATTCTAATAACTCTGGACACTAAATTATAATTTTGTGCTCTTTATGTCTTTGTCTTTGAACTCAATGGTCTTCAAATCTTTATCTTAAGTCTTTATCCTGTACAGTCATCAATTCAACACCTACATAATATTCTGCATTATATACTATATAACTTGGCAAAACATTAATATCTATATTTTATACGGTTATTGTCATCAAAATCAATAATTGAGGTATTAACAATTTCCTCCTTTTTGATGATGACAACCATTAAATATTCTTGTATATAAATTATGATATAACCCCCTTAAATATATGCATATGTATTTTATATTTTTCTCCCCCTTTGCCATCAAAAAAATAGGCGAATAAAATAAAACTCCCCTTAAATGATATATTTATAAATTATGGAATCAAAATCAACATTTTATAATTTTTAGTGTCATGTTAATCAATATGGGTTTAACTATATAATTTTGATTGGACTAAAATAATTAAAGAATAAAATAAATATGACATATTAAGATTTAATATGTGAGACATAAATGGAGAAAATACTGGATATTTAATATGATATAATAATGACATACATTAAAATATAAAATGATTAATCTTTGAGTTCTATGCTCAATATTAAGGATAATAAATAAATAGGATGTAACAACCCGCATATTTTATGATTTTATATTTAAATGTTTTATTTAAATATAGCGTCGTTAGTTGGATTTAGGTCCGAAAATGTCACTTTTTGCAAACGGTAAAATTAGGACTCGGGACCACTTCCATTGAGTCCAACATGGCATTTGCGACTTTTTTGAGTATAAGCATCGATATGTTTGGAGTGAGTAGATTTTTTCTATTTTCTTTTTGGGCTTTTGGGTTTGGGTTTCAGCCCACCAACCCTTATACCCTAACTCTTTAGCTCTTCATCCATTCATTCTCATTTCATTCCTAATAATCTAGGTCAACTGAAAATGGGGGAAGAGAATGGGAAATAGAAATTCCAAGCCCTAGTTCCTTTGCAAACTCAAATTCTTGCTCCAAAATCAAAGAGAAGTTTAGGTAAGCCTTCTTTTCACCTTCTCCATCTCAATCTCTCTCCAATTTTAGAAATTTCCTATAACCTAATTTAGGAAATATTTGTTTTTGATCTTAGATTGGAGCTTGTAGAGTTGAAGTGAAGAGTGGTTGATCTTTTCTTTGCGTTTGAGCTTCTCATCATTGTTTTTGAGTTAAAAGGTGAGTTTTTGAACTCACATCTAAGCCTATAGCTTTTGGTTGTGGTTGGGAAAGAATTCCTAACCTCTATTCATGTTCATTTGCTTTTGATTTGGATTGATATGGTGAATTCTCCAAATTTTGGTGTTTTGGAGACAAAATCTTTAAAGATCCTATTGTGGATATTTGGACATGTTGTTTGGGGTGTATCGAAGAGCCTACAAGACTGGGTTGTCGCTTGGCGTAATCCCCTAGTCTTCGTTGCTCGTTCGATAGCTTCCCATTCGTTTTGGCCATCAAGGCCTAGGCAAATTATTGCCCAGACCAGGTCTTCAGACGTCTGAAATGCAAGTTCAGACGTCTGGTTTTAAACCTGAAACACAAAAATATACGGCAGCAATTTATAAAAATGGCAGAAAACAAAGTCAGACGTCTGAAACAACCTCTCAGACATCTGAAACATTGTGTCAGATGTTTGAAACAACCTTTCAGACGTTTGATGCAACATGCCAGACGTCTGAAGCCACCCTCAAGACGTCTGGAAGGTTTCTAAATTTCTAGTGAATAAATCCAGATGTCTGGATTTTAAATCAGACGTTTGGAACTGCCTATTTGCCTATTTTTGAGTGAATTTCCATTTTTATCGATTTTTGTCGATCCTATTAGTTGTTATCGCATTTTTTTGACTTTGATGATTCTTTTTAGATTTCGCACACGGGTATTTTTAAAGTGATCTTTTCAAATTGTATTAAATGCTCGTTTCTCCAACTTATAATTTCTATATAAAACACACAATTTTGCACTTCGAGCAAAGAGGAAGGAGAATTAAATGATTAAATAAAACGCGTGCTGTGAACACGTGTGTTTATTTTTTCAGTTAATTCCTAATCTATTCGTTTGACCGTTTTGACCTTTGGGTCTGGTTTACCGATGAAATGAGGTGAACTTTGTACTGCTTTGAGTGTGAAATTGGCTAACGGTTAGTAAACCGTTTAGTGCGAACGTGTGGTATGGGACTCATGTTAACATTTTTCGGGTTCCTTTCTGAGAGTTGTGACACATTATGCCAGTTAGTGATGTCCAGTACTAGGTCTCTGGACCTTCGCCACTACGGTTTGTTGCCCTATAGTATCGCTTTTGGAGTTGGTCATTCTCCATAGCTCGAGAGATATTCGGGTATGTTGCCTTCGGGCTTGTGCCTTCGGGTGTTGCCCTATAGTATCGCTTTTGGAGTTGGTCGTTCGCCACCGCTCGAGAGATATTTGGGTTTGTTGCCTTATAGTATCACTTTTGGAGTTAATCATTCATCACCGCTCGAGTGATATTTGGGTTTGTTGCCTTTGGGTTTGTGGATCCTTGTTATACAGTACTGAGCTCGAGCATCTTTTGGTTCTTTGACAATTATATTTCCCTAGTGTATCGCCCTTTGGTGTAGGTCCTTTGAACCTCACGATATATAGCGATTACCTTGTGGAAACTTGTGTTACCTTTGTTGGTATTTGTTATTATTTATTTAATTTATATAATACACAATATAATACAATCAAAATCAAATAAAAACCTAATCCAATACTTAATTATTTTCCAATCCACACTATACAATCACACTAAATCAAACCTATGGTAATCAATCCAAACCTAAGAGTATTAATTATTCACATATTGATCAAATTGAAATAAATAAGTTTTTAATGTACATAATTACAAATTAAAACAAACAGAACTTAGAAATTCCTAGGGACTTCAACCCAACCTTTAGAACCAAAGATTAGATTTTCTTTGATGGCATCCTAATCTTCATTGTCCTTGGTGTTTAAGCATTATGGGTTGTTGGTTTGATCATCTATGATAAGGGAGGAAATTAACAAACGAAGAGCATCGAAATGCTTCTTTTGCTCTTTAATCATTTGCATTTGGCTTAGTTCCAAATGCCTTTGATTCCTAAAGGAGAGAACATCTTTGAAAGATTGAAGTGTTATTTAAGGTTTTCAAAAAGTTTTTGGTGTGGAGAAGTCACTTTGATTAAGGAAAATGTTGAGAATGGAAGGAGATGGAAAAACGAATTGATAAGTGAGTTTTTTTGAAAGATATAGGCTTGAATAGAGTGAAAGGACGTTTGAAATAACTAAATTAAAAGTAGTTACAATATTTCAACAATAATTATTTTTGCCAAACGGCTATAATGTGTGGACATATATAAATATGTATATCAACATATGTGCCTGAATTTGCATTTTTTAAGTTTTTGATATAATTTTTGTTTCTACTTAGTACCAATATATCTTAATGATTTCCACAGACTAATAGGAAAATATGTATTAGCAAGAACTAATTTTCATTGATTAAAATAAGATGATACACAAAAAAATAAAAATATATGAATATAACATGAAATAAACTAAGGAAATGTAAGGAAATAAAAGCTAGAAAAGTTACGATGGATAATTAGATAGAATAAAAAGATAACTTAGGAGATGAGTTCCTATCAAGCTTCTTCATGATCATTCCAAAATACTTGTCCACTTTGTTGGAAAGATTAGTAAATTTCCTACTTAGCTTCTTTTGATTTTTGATGATCTTTTCTTGATTTTTGAGGATTACTTTGTTTGAGTTTTAAGATGGTCTCTCAAACTTTCAAGGGAAGTCTCTACTTCCTCCCCTCCTTTTCTTGATCTTCTCCTTGAGTTCCATAACTTTCTTCTTCTTCTTCCACCTCTTCTTCAATTTCTTATTGTTCTTCCCTTGCTAATCTTTCTTCTTTTTGGGGAAGAGCCTCATAAGGTTCAAAGTAAGAAAGAATATGCATGAGAGAAATGTTGGATTTGTTGAAAAAATTTCGAGGCAAAGTAGGTTCTCCTTGTAAATTGACACCATAATATTTGAAAACTCTAGTGAGATACACACCATGGTAAAGTATGTTCTTATTTCTTTTAAACAAAATCATCTAAGATGACTTGTGCCCAGTTGATGTCGTAATTTCCCTAAATGGCAAAAAGAGCCCTAAAGGCCATTTAAGTCGGGTTATTGTAATTACTCGACCTTGAAGTGATGCTTTGTTGTAATATGAGACTAATAGGTCTTGATTTAGGTCTAAGATTTTTATGTTTGGATCCAAAGTATTCATCGTTTTCAAAAATATCATAGAAAACTTCTTGATTTTGTTCATTAATTTTAAAAGTAAAGAGGTCAATTCCACTATATTTTCAACCACGTATTTGACTCAAAATTTCACAATCTAAAACAATTGTAGTGCCTTTCACACTACTCCAAATTTGTCCCTCTTCTCCTTCTAAAAGTTTTATATTTAAATTCGCATAAAACTTTTTTACTAAATCCGGATAACAAATGAAAGCATTTTGAGGACAGTCGACTAAACCAAGAGTATCATTTTGAAAAATGATCTTGGAGACCATAAGAAGAAAAATCATCAAATTTTGCAAATCTTCCAGGAAATACTTTTCCGGAAGT
The DNA here is from genome assembly GCA_030737815.1 of Allium fistulosum. NCBI lineage: Eukaryota > Viridiplantae > Streptophyta > Magnoliopsida > Asparagales > Amaryllidaceae > Allium > Allium fistulosum. The sequence goes on from CM060904.1 coordinate 1,140,374,951, forward strand.
AGCATATTCAGTATAACTATCGATGGCTTCTTTGTCATTGAAAAGAAAGCCTTTGATTCTTTTTGAGAGCCTAATGTTTTTTGTTGATCGGCTTAAGGAGGCCATTTTTGAGTAGTTCAGAAGATAAAAAAAGTGAAGAGATGTTTTGAATTTTTGAAATAAAGATAATGGATGAATGAAGAGAATTGTATTGATTAATAGGGTATGGACCGACATGTTTTAGGTCAAAAGATGTCTTTTGAGTATTTTGGAATAAATGCAAAAGAGTGGAGAATTCAAAATTTAAATTTGAAAATTCAGTCTAGTATGTCGACATATGGGCCAAAAAATCCAAAATAAAATTAAGGCAAAAGATTCCTTTATACATACACAAACTTGCATGCATTCAACATTATTTTTAATTTATATTTTACTCCTAAATTTAATAAACTAAAAGAAAATGAAATTAAAAAAAATGTAACTATATTGCTCCTTTCCTTTGATATGTTATGTTTAATCTACTATTGTTGTAAAACACATGTTTGCATCCTTAGTGTCTGGTTCATTATCAGTTGAAGTAGTATCTGAATCATCTAATGTTGCTAAGTATGCCCTCTTTCTTTTCTAGATGAATCGGTGATTGGCGAGATCTTTGATTTCTTTCATACGGGTAGTCTCTTTACATATGACCTGGTTCATCACAGTTTAAACATTTAATTGCAGTTCCATTTCCAAGAGTTTTGTTTTTTGGTCTACGAAAGTTGTTCATCTTTCTATACTTCAGTAATTTTCTAAAATTCCTAGTCATAAAGGCAATCTCCTCATCATTGTCATCGTCTGAATCCTGATTGTTAGTTATTGCGTTGAAAGCAATGAATTTATTTTCTATTGCCTTGCTTTCTCTTCTACCTTGCAATTGTGCTTCATAGGACATTAAATTACCTATTAACTCTTCAATTCTTAAAGTACTAATGTCATTAGCCTCTTCTATTGCTATTGTCTTTTGATCCCACTCTTAAGAGAGTGAATTAAGGATTTTTCTAATTTGGTCCTCTTTAGAAATTTTTCCCTAATGATACTAAAGAATGTACTATATATTGAAACCTACAATACATTTAGGAATATACTCACTCTGATTCATTTAAATAACTGAAAATGATTAGTTAACATGGAAATTTTGTCTATTTAAGTTTACTAGTGCCCTCATGTGTAACATGCAATGTTCTTAAAATTTCATATGAAAACTTACAAATGGAGACTGTTAAATTCATTTTTATCTAAAAAGTAAAAAAAATATTATAGCCTTAGAATTATTAAGTGCTTGTGTCTTTTGGTCAATAATCCATTATTAAAAGTCAATTTGGGTTCAATGTAGTCATTTTGTGTAATATTTCAGATATCTAAACCTTTACATTGTAAATAAATCTTCATCCTACATGACCAATAAGTGTAGTTACTGCTATTAAAAAGTGGGGGTCTAGTAGTAGATTTTCCTTCTGCAAAAGAGTTAACAAGTGTATTAACAGTACTGCTAGCCGTTTGTACTTTTCAAAAATTAGAATGTGAGTTTTTGAAAATCTAGTACTCTAATCCCAAATGTTTGTTGCGAAATAATGGATCTTAAGGCTAATTTAACATTAGAGGGGAGTGAATAGTGTTTTCTAACTTATGTAAATCATTTTAATATTCTTTCAAGATTAATATCAATTCATAGATTAACAACACAGATTTATAATGTTAATTAGTCACAGATGCAATCATAGATAAATATGAAAGCAATAAAGTAAAGTAAGAGAGAAGACACTAGGAATTTTATACTGGTTTGGATTAACCAATCCTACATCCAATCCCATACAATGGCTTGTACAGAGTTCTTTTCAATCGCCAATTTAAACTAAGTAGAAGGCAAACCAAAATACAATCTCGATTTCAACACTACGAGACACACCCTTTTGTATCACGAGTCCTGGGCAAACTTTCTTGACTTAACTGGCAACGAGATCACCCACTAGATTTACTGGCTACTAAGCACACCCACTTGATTTGAATAGGCTACAAGCATACCCACAAAACCAAGAGTAGAGTTGATGTTTTTTCAAAGACAAATAGTTGTACTGTGGATACAATGGATTCTATAGCCACTCCGATAGCACTTTGATCTTTGAAATGAGAGAGAGATGTTTTCAAAATAGTAAGTAAGTAAAAGTGAATCAATACAATGAAGTGTGAATTGATTCTATATGATTTGAAAGAGCATAGAGTATATTTTTCAAGAAATTTTCTAGATCGTTAGGGGTGAGAAGAAAGTAAGTTATTAATTGATTAAAAATTCGTTCACACCCCCTTTTATATAGTAAGTGAATAAATGTATCTATTCATGAAGGGTTGTGTACAAAAGACACTTTTATTCAAAGTTTAAAAACAAATTAACGGCCTATATGTTGACATATCAAAATATGCATGTCGACATATGCTAGTTAAATTTGAAATTTTTTTTCTTTTTAAGTTGTTTTGAAAACCCTATACTTTATAAAATAACTTGAACATAGTTTTTAAATATTTTTGAACTTTTCAAAAACTTTTATAGAATATTTAAAAAGATATTTTGAAATTAAAGTAATTTAGTTTGTTCTAAATATCAAAGATTAGAAATTGGAGATAAGATTAGGAATTGCTATCAAGGACTTTAATAATATAATCTAATGACTCTAAACACTAAATTATAATCTTGAGCTCTTTATATCTTTGTCTTTGAACTCCTGAGTCTTTAAATTGTACAGTCTTCGATTTTGCACCTATATAATATTCTACACTATATACTATATAACTTAGCAAAACATTAATATCTATATTTTATATGGTTGTTGTCATCAAAATCAATAATTGAGATATTAACGATTTCAATAGATCTGTTGAGACTTGAGCACGTAGCGATCTTCAAGTGGGCAGTGTTTTACTAATGGCTGCTAGGGGAATAAAGGGCCTCGTGGTTACTTCCTAAATATGGAATGAATCATCTGAGAGTTTCCTGTTGGTTAATAACAACTAGGTCAAATGAGAAATCTCAAAGTGATGATGTTACACTATTCTCTCAACTTGAATATTAGTTAACATCCATGTAGATGATTCCACTTTACTTATAATTAAATCATGACATGGTAACCATCGAGGGACTATAGTTGGGTCTGAATTGGAACATTGAAAGTGAAACACTATTCAATAGAAGATTAGTTACCTCGATTGTATGAGGTTAGCATCACAGAATCCTATATTGAACTCAAAGTCTCAAAGTTAAAACCTCTGACTAGAGTAGTGTGGTGAAAAATAAATATTATTATTGAACCAAAGACTTTTTATGTAATAATCGAGTTAAATATGGATACTATAATAATTTTGAACAATACCAAATTTCATGTATCCTGAAGAGATGCAATTTTGACAAAGAGAATGTGTGTAAATAACCGTTATTATAGGGAATTGCTTAGAATATGTAAAATAAGATTTTACCAATCGAATCTGTAAGCGATGAGTTCGGCTAAACAGTCATGCCACTAGCTAGGGTGACATATGTAGGTTAATATTTGAATTGTTCGATTATTAATCGCTAATAGAATTTACACCTATGAGTCGCCCAACTGGATCTATTCAATCTCTGAAATACCATCCGATTTAATTAGTTGATAATAGTTATAAATTAATTAAATCAATTAATATTCAAATAAATGTTGATTGCGAGTGCGTTTAGTATTTATAGTGTATTTAGTAAATGAGGTAGCTTCTAGAAATGTTTTGGGTGTTATTAGTGTTGCAACCGGGTCAGTTGGAAGAGGGTGACGATTGGGCCTATGTAGTTTAAAGAGGTTTTAGATCCACTTTATAATGTGTTTTAAATAAAATCCTTATTTTATTAATTAGTTTAAAATATTTTTAATTTGATATAAAGTTAAATGTATGAGTATATCAAATAAACCCATGTTTGTAATAGTTACTTATTGAAGTTGATTTAGAGAAGAAAACTTTTCGTTTCTTTCTCTTAAACTTTGTAATCAATTAAGGAAAGATATAATTTTATATGAAGAGAGAAACATTTCATTTCTCTCTCTAACTAGATTATTGATCATTAAATGTCATTGATGATCAATTTAAACATGGCATGAAATGTGAGTAAATCCAAATATACTAACAATGTATATTGTGTAAGTGCAACGTATAAGAAATGTGCATAGTTAATGTTTCCTTTATATGTTCCTTTGTTATCCATAGTTTAATTTAAGTTACACACATACATACATATATATATATATATATATATAATATAACTTATATCTTTATAAGTTTGCATATTTGCATATGAATATGTTAAAATTAAGTTTTGCTATTTTATAAGTTTGAAGCTAAAAACATCAATTTTTAATCCGATTTCAAAGTTAGAAGGATTTAGGACTAATATTATGATTTCATACGAAAGTCCATTTCTCAAATTAAATTGATACACACACACACATACACACCAAACACTGTAAATTATGTTTCAAACATAAAACAACATGTATGTGTATAAAAGTTATAAAATCTAATACATGCTTTGAAAATTAAAGTAGCAAAAAAATCTAACTTTGATTTAAAAGAAAATCAAAATATTGACGATATTCTCCACAAAAGTCCAGTAATGGTTATTTAATAGTTTTTTTTAAAAATAATTTTCAAAATATGCAATAAGCAAAAGATTGTATTCAAAACAACAAATGTAAAACATATGTATAAAATTATCAAAGTGATTTTAAATAGAAAACATATGCAGTTTATTTATATTTGTATATCTAATCAGCAATAAAATTATGTCATTGATTACAACTTAGGTTCCAATCAAAAGTATTTTTTTGAATAACATACCTAGAAATTAAACAAATACAGATAGGACAAATCCGTAACATATGTATTTGTTGCAAAAGTTTTAGATCTAAACTAAACAATGTGAATAATTAATTAAATGTGAAATCATATGGAATAGATTAAATGATGACAAGAAGAAGAGGTCAGTAATCAAACTATATCTTAAAATGGATTCGAATTAAAATAACACGGTGAACATACGTCATTTATTAAGATAAAGCAAAAAGGGAATCTAATCTATGCAATCGATTAAACAAATATACAGATGAGATGGGATATGTAACCAATCCAATTCATATGGACAAGATGAATGGTTAATAAATGAAAATTGACTTATTACCGTGAGATGTAGCCAAGAGAATGCACCTTAAATGATGAGATAGTGCATAGATCCAAAAATCAACCTCCAAATGTTGCAGATATCGACAAGTATAAACCACCATTTGGATTAATTTTATATTGATTTAATTTTGGAATTTTTCTTAACCTTAGAGGCCATTATTTGAGGAAGAGAGAGAGGAAAAACAAATTGTCTGCAGAAGGAATAATGAATGAAAATGAAAGAGATTCTATTTTTAAGGGAAACATTGAAACCTTTTCAATTCCTCCCTTGAAATCTTCTCACTTTTATTGCTCATCAAATCTCAATGAAATCAAATCAAATCCCTTTTCTATACATGTATGGCTAGCCATAGAAAGTGCTTAGATAAGCCTTCAAAATTTCCAAATCCACTTAGTAATTAATTGATTTAAATCAAATTTGAATGTTTATCGATATCGTATATCGATATGTACACATATAACTTTTATAAGCACACTTTACTAAATACTAATGACATTCAAACAAATCAAATAAAATTTATAACTAATATTTCATTAATATTAATTAATTTACAGTGATTATAAATTAATTAAATCATGTGATTTTTGGAAGTATCCATCATTACTATTGTGCGACTCAAAGGTGTAAATTCAGTCAGTGATTAATATCGAACAATTCAAATATTAACGTTCACACGTCACCTTAGTTAGTGATGTGACATTTTGGATGAATTTATCACTTACACATCATTTTGGTAACATCTAATTTTGCTTATTATAAGCTGTGCCTAGTAGTAACGATTATATATACCAATTCTTTTCATCAAAACTATATCACATTAGGACATATGGAATTTGATTTTTGTCAGAATTCCAACTTTTTCTACATTCTTGGTTCAATAGCAACAATTATTATTAACTGTACTGCTCTGCCAGAGACTTCGACTTTGAGTTGACTTAAGGTAACCCTGTGATACTATCCCCATATAACCAGGGAGACAAATTCTCTCTTGAATAGTGTTTCATTTTCAATACTTCCACTCGACCCAACTATAGTCGTTTAATTGACGTCATGCCATGATTTAACAATAATCAAAGTGGAGTTTCCGCATTAACGCTTGATGGTATTCTCAAGTTAAGGGAATTGTGTAAAATTATCGCATTGATATTTTCTATTTGACCTTAGTTATATTAACCAATACAAAATTATTGAGTGATTCATTCCATAGTTATCAAGTAACTATTAGTACATAAACCCTTAATGCCCCCAGCAGCCATGAGTAATACACCGCCCAATATTTGAAGAGTGTTACATGCCTTTGTCTCAATGGATGCATCGATATCCAATCTCGATACATATAGACTAGGAATATTTAAACAGTATGTTTATTATATTATGATAAATCATTCATGATTACAACACATTGTAACTACTATCACAAAACATACAGTTTATGAATTTTCTATGTTAAATATACTTTTAATTATATAATTAATACAACACATTATTTCAAGTATATAATGGAAAGAAAACACCTTTTATTTTGAACATGATTGGTTATTGAGTTAGATATATGTAATAAATTACATAATTACCCCTAGGGCATAGCACTAACTCTATCAATCTCTCACTTGTACTTGGGGTAAATTATAGAATCTTATTCCAACTTCGTTGCTTGGTTTTCTAAAAAAAATCGGATCCATCCCTTAGTGAATGGATATGATATGTTGTTTTAACTATCTACTCTATCAACTCTCTTCGATGCTAATAAACTGCCTTATTATGTGGAACTATTCGGAGTGTGTTGCTTGACTTCTAGTGAGCTCTAGGTTCTTTTACGAACTGTATCATGACATGGCTATCATATAACAATGCCATTGGATTCTCAACATTTGGAATCATCCTTGCTCAGCTACAAATTTATGCATTTATTTATACTTCTTATATCGTAGTAGCCTTCGGTTGAATTAGCTACTACTTATTGTTTGGAACAATTTCAACTTGAAGCTTCTTAATTAAAGTATGAAAATGAATTTAATATTGACATATTTTACTCGGTAGCACTTATGAAGTTAGAGTCTGAACATCCTTTATAAGGAGTCCATTGTTTCTATAAATAATTCTTTGGTATTTGTTAAATACTCGAGAACGCTCTAAACTATCATTTAGTGATCTTAGTTTGGATTTGATATTGGCTTCATGCATCAAATACATAAGAAAAATACGATATTGTAGCCAATACAACATATGTGATAATTTCTATTGTCAATGCATAAGGAATCCAGCTTACATATTCCATTAATATGGCATCTTCGCATATTGTTTGGGACATTCCCAATATCCGTTATACTTATTATAAAAGATATAATTTACAAAACCAATATTGAATATCAAATAGCCAGACTATTACCGATTTTAACATAAGTACATCATTAACAGTCTTCAGTATGTTGTTTATTTATAATTTTAGAAATATCTATGTACCCTTTAATGTTCCTTCTTATGGACACTCATTTTCTTAGCATTTTGACTAAAATCAAACTACTCGATATTTCTATCAGAATACTTATTCAGTTATGATGCTTATGGAATGATACTTTCTTATAATTTCTTCGATCATGTCCAAAAAACCTACAAACTCAATATCGCTCCCACTGACCTCGAGACACTTTGGTTGTTATGTGCAAACAACAAATAGTTTATTCTAAATCATTATTTGGAAATTTCCATTTCACCACATGTACCAAAACACAAAGTCATACCAAGTGAATTTTATGAGTAAATTCCGAATCATCTTAAGTGCATTGAATAATGAATTTATTAAGTTAATTTCAACAATTGAAAACTACAATTTTATTCTTATCAATATTGCTCACTATATTCCAACTGCATTAGTCTTTCTCTTGAAGATGCATTTGCGGCCGATGAATAATATTATTTTAGGTACAACTATCAAATCACATTTTGAAAATGTACTTGGAATCCTTTCAAATACGTGCATCATACAATATGTTAGAGTCAATACTCTTAATGGTTTAATTGACTGCTGAGGTTTATTTATTCTCAGCATTGATAAGAAACTCATAGTTTCTCTTCAATGTACAATAATATTTATTATACATACTAATGTGTAGAGTTCATTTAGTTTTGGTTAATTTCATTTCATTCTTCGTAATTATGTTCATCCTTGGATCGTACAAATCTATTTTACTACTAATAATTTGTAAAAGAAATTCCTTCACTATGAAGTTGGTATTCCTTGAAACAACAGTTGTAACTCAGTGCAGTGGAATAGGTATTCATAAATATTTAAAGAATTTCCTTATATTAAATTAGTTCAAATTTAGTTTACAAAACTTGTGTTCAAAATATAAATTGGTCATCAATGACAATCATTTCCAAAATCCTTTTGGGGTGATTCAGACAAGGTCTCTCTCGTATAATTATTACGTGTAGTCTTTCGACTTGCACAGCCTACCAATTCCTTAGCCTAGGATACGTTGGGGTTTCTTATAAATCCTTATCTTATATGATTTTGTAAACAATTCTTTGGATTAAATTAATTTTAACCTTGTGTGCTACTCCTAAGTACACGACCTTACAGAAAGAAGTTAACTCAACTTCACTCGTAATTAATCGTACTTTGTTCAACAATGTTCGATTGCTCCTTATTAATACATCATTATGTATCATAAACAGGATTTTAAAGATTGTATCTTTATTCATTTTTAAGTATATTCGAAACACTTTTGAATATACTCACCCATTCGATCAAATCAAATCATATTATTTTCTATTGCACATTATTTTATTACTTCTGTTTTACATTCTATAAACTCATCATTAACATATCACATGTGTATCATATACACATGTTCTATGTTTGTGATAGTTCATTAGTGAATACACAAAGTACGTGGAACCATTTTAGAAATTTTGATTGCATACGTCAATTTTTTTAAATCATTAGAGTTCATCAACTATTATAATGCTCCCATTGAATGGGAATTTAGCTCTTAATTGTCAGAGATATAATTTACTAGTACCTTCATAATCATATAGTCATATATTACTTCACAAAACTGCGTCTTAGTCCGTAATTCCAAAATAATTGCAAATAAATTTAGATACTTATGTATTTTCCATTGCTTTATAAATACCAATATTATTGTTTTATTTTATAATGAATATCATAATATTCATATTAAAATAAAACTAGGTCTATTCTTAGTAAGTATTGAAAAATAATAATTATTTTATAAATAATGTTTGTGTAACAACCCTGTATTTTGTAATTATTTTAATTATTTTAAATTGAATTTCCTGAATTGAAAACTTTATTTTATGTATTTAAATGGATAATTTTTGTTATTTTAAATATAAATTTTTTTTTGATGTGAATTAGAATTCCAAACAGGACTAAATAGAATAATTTTCCAAAAAGTGAATTTTGGTCAATATGGTCAAACTTTGACTTTTAATTTAAAAATTTAAAATTTTGAAATTTTGAAATTTATCTTTTATTATGAAAGTAAATAAAATTTTAAGAATACTGCTATTCGTTTCGTTGAAATCCGATTTATATTGTGAAAGTTATGCCTTTTTAACTATTGGGTGAAATTTGCTGTATTTAACAAAATTGTTTATTTTGAATTATAAAAATAATATTTTATTTGGTCATGTAATGTTCTAATTTACATTTATATGGGTAAAATAACATGTTATGTATATATTTTGGTTTTAAAAGCATTTTTAAAAGTGTAATTGACATTTTCCAGTGTCAGTTGTATTTTGTTTATAATTTCTAATTTCCAGTTTCAATTAATTAAAGAAATTCTTTATTTATTTTTCTATTTTCTTAAGATCTTATTTTTTTCTCATTCTCACTTTGTTTTATTCCTCATTTATCTTTTTTATGTGACTTTTTATTTGTTTTAGAGTGAAGTAGAAATTTTTCTAAGGCTAGTGATAATTTATTTGTAGTTTTTGAACCCTGTTTCCAATTTTTAAGCAATTTCTTTAATTATTTTTCTATTTTCTCTAAATTTAATTATTTAATTTCATTTTATTTTACTTTGTTTTCAGTTTTAAATTCATTTACTTATTTTTATTTGTTTTTATTTGATTTAAAAAGAAAGGAAATATGAAGGGACTTGACTTTATAACATGAGACCTTTCATTTGCCTAAGACCTTTCATTTTCCATAACCTTTCATTTATTCTTGTTTGGCTGTGTATTTTCTTTGCTTTGGTCGTGTATTCTCCTTAGAATCACGTGAGAAACTTCTCATCCCCCTCATTTTGCATGGCCATTTCATTTGAAAAAAAAATATGCAAACAATGGCTTCCTTTCTCCACTTTTCTCTTCTCTTTTTGCTTGTTTTTGCCTTGCCTCTTCTCTTGCTTGGTTCGGTCCTACCCTCCATCACCTCCACCATCTCCTCCTCTTCACCATCCACCACCTATCACCTCCCCTTCCTCTGACCAGATCTGGCCATACCTTTCCGATGACCAAAAACTCCACAAAAAAATGTTGCAAACTCCTTAAAACATGCCTAACTGAGCCTAGTCTTCATCACCATCACCTTAGATTGCCTTGGCCACCTCCCCATGCTCCACCACCACCATGATATGACCATTTACTCTCAGCCTTACCTCTATCCAGATCTGTACCATGCATGGTCAAGCCCCATAGGACCATAAACCCGAGCCTAGATGCAACCAAAACCACTTATGCCTTGACCTTTGACCTTCTATGCTTGCAAACTCCAAACCCTTTGCATTCTCCTTTGTGGCCGTACCTATGTGAGCCCAAACTAGATCTATTTCCACCAAATAATCATCATGGCCAAACCATAATCATATATGGTTGAGCACAAGTTGAAGCAAGATCAAGCAGATTTGATTTAAAAGCTAGGTGATGTTATTTGTTTAGCCTAGTTTCCATTTATTCCAATTTAATCTTTTGTATTGTAATTATATTTATATGGTGCTTTGTTTTATTATTGTATACAAGATTTATATCTTGGATCTCTCCACTGAAATCAAAAATCGTGCAATCGTGCTTTCTGGAATCCATCTATGTATTTTGTTTTGCGAAACCCAGCTTTAAAAGGTGAGTAAATCTCACCTGACATTTATACAAATGTGAAGCGAGAACAACTGAATGTGTAGAATATTATGATATGTTATAACTGCCTGTGATTATTAATTATATGATGTTAAACCTATTTATTTACCTGTCATCTCATCTAGTACTAATATATGTTGTTAAACTGTGACGACCGCCCATGACCCCTGCACCGAATCTAGAGAAAGTGCGCTGTAAAGTGTGCCAGGCGACCATGGACGATTGTCAAGGTAACTTAAAACAACAGAATCTATCGTATTACTCACAGCGCATGGACAAAATACAATAGAACATATGTATAGTGAAGCTTTACAGAACAAAATGACATCATATAAAACTCCATAATAGTTGAATACAAGCATCCGCATAGTCAATACATCAAGCCTCACTACATATCTCTCAGAGAATACAAAACAGCGGAATATCCAGTACATATAATAAGAAGATAATATGCAACCCTCCAGCTCGTCTTCGATATCAGCATCGTGAGAAGAGAACAGCACCTGTCACCTGCTACCTAGTCTGCCCGTCCCAAAATGGACGAACAGCCCAAGGCAATAAGAATTAAAACATAAAGCCTTGAGTCAGACAACAGTCTTAGTGAGCAGTAAATTAACTAACAACATACCAAAAGAGCATAAAGGAAAAGGAATAGGAATACAACCCTCCCACTCCAACCTCATTCTACAGTGATAACCCCCAGACACACACTAAGCAGAAGCAAACATAGCAGAGCATACAATTTAAAGTAAAGCTACTATCACTCGAGTCAAGGGCGATGTTTTCCAAGTACCAAGGCCTAAATCAGATAAGCACCCAGAAAATACCGCTCTTGAGTCCGAATGACGATACAACCAAACATCCATGACTCTGGCTATCACTGTTATCATTGCTTCGATATCACCGTTAATTGAATGACCGGCACATTCTTTCAGCCGTCCGTCAAGGGCTAATGGAAACCCCGGTTCTAGACATAACTCCCGCACGTCGTCGCAGCCCGTGCCTAGGACTATCGAATCTACCCAGAGTACTCGACCATCAACAGTTGGCCGTTGGGACTGTCGAATCTGCCCAAACGTACTCTTGCTTAGAGCATGCTAGAACCTTCAACAACGATGCTATCCAAGCCTCCTAGTCATCCTCCTCGACGACTATTCTCATATCCATTCATTATCCTCAACTCGAATCATATCACCGAGTTATCAACATGCTTGGAATGATCCCGTCTGGATTAGACCAAGTCTTCATCACATGATTGCCTCGCTTCATCACATCCTCGCAAAGCCTCATCTCAACATCACATCATCAAATCTACGCATAAGAGCTTCATCATCCCGCTACATATGCCACGAGCAGCTTACCCGATTCAAGAGCCTTTCTCTTAGCTTTTGAATCATCTTCGGTCTAAATCAAACCATCAATCATCTAATTCATAACAATCAACCAAATCAAACAATAATCCAAGCAATCAAGCATTTAAATATGATCTAAGTAGACAATTATAACAATAATGGCATTTTCGTAATTAAAGAGTTGAAAGTCCAATAAGCATGAAAACATGAACAATATCTCTACAAACTTGATGAATGAACTTGCATAGGTTAACATGTGATAAAATGGATGTAACATCATCATGAACAATGGATCTACATGGATCTACACTTAGGATGAAGAAAATGCATGGAAATCTCTATTTTAACACCAAATCGAGCCAACAATCCGATATACTCCTTTGGATCCGTGTGAGAGATAATCACCACTCACCAAATCACCAAAACAACCTCAAAACAACACGCTTCAGATCTGGACAGCAAAGGATCAAGCTTGATCTATCACGAATCCACTTCAACGATGAAATCTCACTTGAAAAGATGAAGATCTTCAATCTAAGCTCTTGAATCTTCAATTTGATCTTCAACTTGGATGGAAGGAAGCACTAGATTGGAGTGGAGGAAAGAAGTGAAGAAGTGTAGAAGTCGAGCTCTCAAAATGGCAGCACTTCGTCGCTTCGAAATCCGGATCCAAAAAGTGAGAACAACCCCTCCTATTTATAGCCAGAAATTCCTTAAGTCGTTACTCGTCTGCCTCTATAAGTCGTCCACGACTTACGACTTAAACCCCTACGACTTAACCAGACTCCCCCTTCGCGACCTAACACACATCTGCCTATGACTCACGACAAAACAACTATCTCCTAAGTCGGTTACGACTCATAGCATGCGCCTACGACTCAACTGAGAAGGGCCTCCGACTTAACCAAGCTACGACTCAGTGCTCCGCGACTCAACAGGTAGGCTACGACTTAACAAATAACTGGGGTTACGACTCAACTCCTAAGTCGTCTACGACTTAACTCATAGGCTACGACCTAACTATAAGGCTGCCTATCTCCTAAGTCGCTAGCCTTTATAAGTCAGTCACGACTTATCTCTTAGGTCGTTTACGACCTAAGACTTAGAAAAGACAAACATACTAAGTCGCATACGATCTATATCATATCCTAGGTCGTCCACGACTTACCACCTTAACTCGGTAACAACTTAACTAGGGGCACAACCTACGACTTACTAACTTATCTGGTTTACGACTTAGTACAACAGCCCAACCAAGTCTCTACGAATCATACCTTTCGACCTAACAGACTTACGACTTAACAGTTAAGCCCCTAAGTCGCTCACTCTCTAGGTCGCAACATTATATAGGTCGCTCCAAACTAACACATGACCCAAACCACTTCGCGACCTAACATATAACTCGGTCACGACTTAACCCTTAGGTCGTCTACGACCTAACCAACCACTAGTCTTTCTTAAGTCGTCTAACAACCTACGACTTAACACTTGCCGAGTTAACTTCGACCTACTAACTTAGCCCAGCTACGACTTATCTCCTTAGGTCGTACAAACAACCTATCTCCAAGCCCTGGGTCACTCCCATCTCCTAAGTCGTATACGACTTACGACTTATACTAAGTCGTTCACGACTTAGGACTTAGCCATATTTTTGCCTAAAATCTGAAATGGCTCAAAAATGCTAAAATTCTAGATTTTGACAAACTTTTCGATCCGTAAAAATACGGGTCGTTACATAAACCATTCATTTATATCTGTTTATCACACTGCAAGTTCCCTATAGATTAGATCACTATGGGTTGAAATGATACATACCCGAACGGACTTTAGAATAGGGAAAAATCGTTACGGGCTGAAATGATAGGCCTGAACGATTTTTATTTATTTTATTTTACTTGGGATTGCGGGTTTGAAATGATAGAACCCGGATTTTTCTTTGTACACTGTGGATTGAAATGATATATATCCGTATCACTTGACCTAGGTTAGAAAACTATATACAAGCCCGTGGTTATTTTATAAAGTATTTTGAATATTTTAAATAGGTTTAAGAGTGTAAATTTATGAAAATTTGATTTAAATTGGATTTTTAATGTTTAAATAAAGAAATTTTGATTCTTTCATAAGTTAAAAATGTAATTAAATGAATGGTTAAATTTTAATTACTGAAATATAACTTTAAGTCTGGAAATTTGGATTTTTGGGTTTAAAAGAAAATTTGAGTTATATAAATTAAAATGGAAATTTAATTATATTGGAAAAATGGAAATAAAAAATTTAAGTGTTAAGTTTAATTGTTAAAAATGAAGAGAATAGAAATTTTACACTTAAATTTTATTAAGTGAATTCTTGAAAATTGGTTTTATTTATAAGAAAATTTATTATAAAAATCAAAGTTAAAAGTATTTTAAATGAACATTTTGAATGTTAAATTTTGGTTTTTATAATGTTTAATGGTTTAAATTGGGATTTATTGTTTGCTGGAAATACACTAAAATCTGAAAATACTTTTAATAGCACTTCAGAAATGCAATCGTTTCTGAAATGAACTAAAACTTAATAAAGGGCTATTACAGCAGTTCTGTAAATGCTGTAGTTGCCTGCTGTCTTTGCTGAATTTAATGAAAACCTGAGCTATTACAGCATTTCTGGAAATGCTGTCTTTGCTGAATAGAACTAATTTTTCAACTAAAATTGAGATTTTACAACAGTTTTAAATGCTGTCTTGGCTGAATAAAAATGTTTTCAAGTATAACTTATAACAGCTTTTTCTAAATGTTGTGAAAGGCTGAAATTTTCAATGTTTATGGTTTTTAACTAAGTAAATGATCTCAGAATGGTTTGAAACTTTGAAAATTAATACTTGACTTGAAAGAATAATAACTTCACTTTTAAATGTTAAATGAATTAATTTAATTGGAATATAAACTATTTAAAGGGTGATTTGATAGGAAAATAAATGAATGATATTTTGGAATTTTAAAAGGTATTTTATTTGATAAATTGGATTTGAATTCAAACAATGATTGAAAGGAAGTTTTGAAAAGATATGATATTTTGATAAATTGAAATGGTTAGGAAATGATTTAATCTTTATATTGATAAAGGTTTGGATTTGAAATGATATTTAATTTTGAAGTATAAAATTTTGTTCTGAAATATTATAACCACGGGTATACTTCTCTGTATGTCATTTGATTTCCTGATGATGGCTATGATGCACATTAACACTGTTAGTTGCATTGTTTACTTCGATATGGACATTTCTGTGATATTGATATTACTGTTTAATTGATGGTTTTATGGATCCTTAAAGGATGGGCGATCCCAAGCATTCTTTAAGTTATTATGCATTGCTATTAGAGTTCACTTGAGTTGGTTTACATTGTATAACTATATATGTCTTGACTCGAGTGTTTTGTATTTTACTTTACGCTCGGGTCAGCCTGAGAATCACAGCTTTGGAATTTATCTTCTGGAGCTAGAGATTTGCTGGAGTTATCTGTCCATCTGTTATTTCTTATCTTCTAATCCAGTTATTTACTATTTGGTTTTGTCTCTGTATTATTGATTTATGTATCCTAACTTCTATTGTATCTATTTTGACTATGATATTTTGTATATGTTTGAGAGTTTGTATATAGTAGCTTCATGAACTACTATGGTATTTTATTTCCGCTGCGAGTTATTCTAATATTCTGTGTCTGTGATTCTGTATTTTATTTTATTTGCTCCAAATTTTATTACAATAGGTTATTTTGAATTATTCAAGTCACACATGTGTGGATTATTGTCGATTTGAATGGTCCAAAATAGTGCGTCGTTACAGTTTGGTACGTTTTACGAAATATTTTTCGTAACTTGATGTGCCTAGTACGTGTTATATGGCATGCTCTCGCTATTTCTGACATAACTATAATAGCATATGAAATACGAAGCTCCATTCAACCACTTAATATAGGCTATTTATTTCATTTACCGTAACTGGTTTACAATCGAGAATTTTCATATCAAGTATCTTAAATTCAAAGAAATAAATTTACTAGAAAATAATTTTCTATGTAAAAATATATTTGGAATGAATATCATATTTCTTATTCCTAGTTAAGTATCTATTATTATTTTACAATTCTCATTTCCGATGTTTCCTTATGAAGGATGAAGTAACCATTCACTCTCTTCATCCCAACTGTGCCATTAGTTACATCTACGCTCATACATTCATTTTCCTATCATGGTCGAACCATTCAAAAGGAAGCCGTTACTACATGATCAAAATGAACTCTTTACCAAAATGCATTCGGTCATCCTTAACATTAAAGGTATAAAAAAAGTTGCATTTTACGTAGACCGATCAAACCAACTTTTTAGTGATTGAATTCTTAGATCAATCTTATAGCTCTTGGTCTAGTGTTATATTTAACATGAAAAGATCATCATTGTTATCAATCATATTAGATACATGATCTCACATTATGGTTTACTTACTTATTCCGATTGAATCGATTTTATCTAAGTTTCATACTTTACGAATTGCGACCGTTCACCATATGACATTTATATGTGAACAAATATGGATCAGACATCTGTAACACCCCATCACCACTGAATGAAATATCAAAGAGGATTTACCATCTGATAACTCGGATCAATGGGCATGGAAGGAGCAATCTTTAGTGTACACTACTTCGATCCAACACAAATATGTTTTAATATCTAAACACATTTGAAATAACTCGTATTACGTCTCGACTCAATACAATGTACTCGAGTTATTGAATAATACAATGTTAGAGACACAAATGAAAATTTACCAATTAACAGAATCGGAGTGAATGAAAATAATGAATTTTATATCATCTCTAAATGTTTAATACATCATGCATAGATAACTCATCACATCATATTGACCAATACAATGACAACTTAAAATAAGTACAATGAGCGTAAATATTCATCATCGTCATCTGCTCCAACTCCATATTGTAGCCTACAAAACACATAGACTCACATCAAACTTGTGGAATAATCTTAGTTTTACCTGAGCAGTTGTCATAAGAGAAAACCTCAAGTCGGGCTAGATATCCAGCTATGAATATAATCGTACAATAGAATGTAGATGAATGTGTCGTATCGGGTTCAATGGGGAATATAAGTTGCGCATAGGGTCACACACACCAAATAAATTTCCATATCCCCTTTTACAAATCAATTATAATACCTATGTCACGACACTATTTAATATTACATGCACAGTTGCAATTTTAATCAACTGGGATATCATATCCTATCATTTTACTTATGAGTTGCCTTATGTTGTATAAATGCAAATCAGCATTTGAAAATAGTCATTTTCGAGTTAAACAACATTTATTCTAATACTTATGAGAAGGCTTAAATCATCTTCTTGTCTTGTAAATTCTATAAGGATTGCACACTTATAAATTTCATATATGGATTTACCCTCTACATAGATTAATTTGCCCCGATAAGTCATCCTGGTCTTTTTCATCCATACATTTCTGGTCAGTTCAGATGTTTGAATTTAAACAAGTAAGTAATCACACCAATCTATATCATTATAATCAAAGTGGATTTTGAATTATTAAACTAGGATTTATTCTTTCAATCCGAGTTTAAATTCAAAATACTATTAACTAAGTCAAATCTAAACTTTAAAAATATGAGCTTCATCACATAATATTTAAAATATGTATTTAAGAATTTTTAAGAGCATAAACTTGAATTTAATTTATTTTCCCATCCTTTAAAAATATTTTAAGCCTTTTAATTAAATTTTTAATTCAATTCAAATTTAATCTTTAAATTTCGAATTTTATCTCAAAATAATTCAAATAGGATTTTGGGATTTTTCAAATCAATATACTTGAATTTTCCCTAAAATTTCACTTTTTAAAATATTTATACTTCGAAAAATATCCCAATTCATGTTTAAATTCAATTTCAATTTAAATCTCCTTACTTTCTATAAATAGTAACATCAATTCAAGTTCAACTTAACTTTCATTATTTTCTATTCAAAGTAATTCAAATAAAATTTCTTTGCTATAAAAGTCCTATAAAAATTATTTATTTCAAATTTATAAACCAAAGAAAAAAATCATTTCAAATAACGTTTGCACTTCTTTTATTTAAACAATATAAGACTGCAAATATATTAAATATTTTAATATATTTAAATAAATTCAAAAGTGGAAATTAATATTAATTCAAACCACTCATTTTAATTAAATATCTAGATCAATATCGAAGCATATAGTATACCATTCAACCAATTATAATATAATTCAAACAATCATCAATTAAACAATTCAACAATTATCTACTAATAATACTCAAGGCTACCAAGTCATCATCAATCAACATAAATTCAATTCAATTTAAAAATAGAAATGTAAATTTTATTTTATTTTTCTTCTACAAATGATTTTATATTCCTTAAACTGATCTCATGAAGCAATTCAACCTAAATCATTTTATAATCACTTAAATCAATATCAAACATCTTAATTCATTGAACACAAATTCACAATAACAAATAAATTTAAGAAACAATTTATGATAAATCAAAATAATATCCTAAACTTATCAAAATTGACCGATGTACCTATAGAATATATGAATTAGGATTATATCAACGCGACACTTTTACATCAAATCTTCATTTTTATTAAGTGGCTTCAAATGTTCTAGTTCAAGAAATTTGTCAAACATCCTTTATCGTTCTTATAACCCATTACACATATATATATTTCGAGTTGGTTTATTTTCATTTTTATATTATTTTAATCAGTGTTTCCAAAAATTCTATTATTGCCATTCAAATTTAAGTCTTTTCGTATGATAGGAAATCATAAAAACCAATTTGGGCATATATTTATCATTTAGAAGCAATGATTTAATTCAATGTATTTAAAATTTAATACTTATACACACCTGAATTCATTTAAGTTTTGAGCAAATTCATCAATATCATTAGCCTTTGATACCATCACCAGCATACATGCTTCACCATCAACCACACCTTGCATAGCCTTAATCAACGACATTGTCATCTCCCACCATCGTGTTAGCATCCTCCTAATGTGCAGGCGGCCACCCAAAAACCCTCACCTTCGTCGAACTCCTCCAGCCCCATGTCAGCACCAAACGACATCGCCTCCGTCTCATTGTGAGCAAAGATCGACAAGCGGCTCCTCCTAATATTGTCAAACAATAACGCAACCCATTTAATTTTTCTATTTTTTGATTTTCATTTGCACGCCTTTTTTCTTTGATTTTGATTTTTAAGGCTAGGCATCAAATAGAAGAGGGAACTGAATAAGGATGAATGGGGGATAGACTGTGTACGGGCTAAGCAAGTAAGGCCCAATGAAAAAGAAGGAGAATTTTAAATTTTCTTCTTGACTCATTTCTAAACCTTAACCACTTTAATACTTGACCGCTTTTCGATCTCCGATTGAAATTCCACTCGACGCATTTTACTCCAAATTTTATTTTAGTTTATTTTTATAACGATTTTTCTTTTATTAAATTATTATTTTTCAATTTCAACAATTATAAAATAATTGTTTTGTTTCTAAAATAAATTTTAAATTTCCATAAATATTATTTATTTTGTGAAAATAAATTTTCAAACAACTTCTGGAAATTAAGCAAAATGAAATTGGAATTTCAATTGTTATTAGTTCAAAATATTTTTCACGAGTTAAATTCCATTTTATTTTGAATTCTTTTCAATTTAAAATTCCAACAATTCATTTATTTATTATTTTTTCCAATAAATATCCAAAATTATTATTATTACGATCAGTAAAGTATCAGGCTGTTACAGATTCCTCTCCTTAAAGAAACCGCATCCTTGTAACTTACTGAAGAGCTATACTCGATTTAATCAATGACATTAACTACAAAAACATATTAATCTTTACTACACTTTCTTGCCCCACTTTGATAAAATCTGATAAAATATATTACCTTTTGAGTTTATTTCGTCGACACAACCATAAATAAGAAAATTAAACATTCTATTTTATTCAATTATGTCATATTATATTATAAACATTTATATTAATATATGTAAGCCTTAAGTAATTTCTTTTGAGAAGAAAAATCCTTTAAATTTAGAAACATTGAAAATTTGCAAAAATTCTAAATTTTTGGCAGTCTCTTTTGTATGGGGAGCTTCTGAACAATTATATTATGATAAAATGGATATACATCAATCAAAACATGGTCGAAAATAATTTACATATCATAATTTACCACACGACATATAATCCACAATATATATTACTCTTTAAGTAATAACATACCTTATTTAGTATTTTTAAGCAAGTTCGCTTAATTTATTTCCAATTACATGACAAAAGTTAGTCCATATAGCATGTATATATAATTCTCAAATAAAGATATAAGTCTCATATACGTAGTAATGTTGATAATATGGCATTTATTAAACTAAAGTACATGTATAAAATACTTTCCAATAATGTTTTAGTGGTCAATGACATAAAATCATGTATTGGTTTCAAAAGTTGAGTTGTTTCATAGCTCCTTAACTTTCTAAAAAAATTATTTGGATTATGAGAATATGGAGTTCAACTTGAGTTATGGGTGTGTTAGTAAACTTTGCAAATTCTGAAACAACGTTTGAAAATACATCCCGCTTTACAAATCCGAATTTTTTTGCCTAGAAAACATTATAACTTTGCAAAACTCTTAGAACAAAATTTGTTCATTATTGTCTTAGATTTCCAGAAAATATAAGATCGTCAAAATCAGATAAACTGCTTGAAAGTTATGGCCAAACAATCACGGAGTTATAATTTTGAAAATACGTAGGCCAGAATTTTCAATGCCTCTATAAACATGTTTTAACACTAATAAACTACAAATTTTCGAAAAGAAACAAACATCAAAGTTATTCCATATTAAAATATCTTTCAAATGAAAGAAGGTTCATCAAATTTGGATAACAAAATCAAAAATTATGACTGTATCTGTATAACACATTTAAAGTGCAAAATTTCCTAAACTTTTTTTAAGTTGTTTTAGCCAGCAAAGGAGTCAATAAAATTCGTTTCGTTTCAGTTTAGACATCATACATTTAGTCATAAAATCTATAGTATGCCATACCAGTTTTATACAAAAAATATGGAGATGACGACCATTCTAGTACTAGTTGTTATGGTTGAAATTATAATGACTTGTTATAATACTGGATGAAATGCAAATAGGCAACAAGCAATTATGAGAAAATTCTTCTTCCTTCCTGAAAATATTTCTCTCTTTTACCATGTCTCAAATCTCACTTCTTTGCAAAATGGAAACTCAACCTTATATATCAGTTTTGCATCTTTTTTTTTATTTTTAATATTTTTTTACACCAGTTTAAAATAACATTTGCTATACATCGCTTCACTAATCAACCTAAAAGCTCATATCAAATATATGTTGGTTCCTTTTTTTAATTCTAAACCTGATTGCAGCAAGATTGCAAACACATCTGCAAATTTCATGTTTTTATTGTTAATATTCATTTTTCAAGCGGTAGAAAGATCTTATCAAATTATTAAGTTTGTCACAATTTCATGTGAAACTCCATGCTCCTCAAAC
Source organism: Allium fistulosum (assembly GCA_030737815.1). Lineage (NCBI taxonomy): Eukaryota > Viridiplantae > Streptophyta > Magnoliopsida > Asparagales > Amaryllidaceae > Allium > Allium fistulosum. The sequence goes on from CM060904.1 coordinate 1,140,397,265, forward strand.
ACCATTTTATAAATTGTCATTACATTCAACATTACTCCCCTAATCTTCATTCTTCGTATATGATAAATAGGTTACTTAATGAATTTTCAACACTTGTAGACCAATGCATTCAATAATTAATTTGGAAACAATAAATTATTTAATGTAGTGGGTCTCAAAAGAAGACTGTGAACTTGATTATCTAACGTATTATCATGTATGAAATAGATTTATTATCATTTCATACACAATAAAAGTGAAATGAACTTACACTACTTTTTTGTTTAAAAATTATATTTTTCTCTTCAAGATTTTCTTATATATATAAGTCTTTGCAATTCTTTTCAAAACTCGTATTTCTCTTATTAATATCTTTATAAATAAATTTCTTATTCTTTGAAAATCAAAGCTTGCTTTTATAATTTCATTTTTCCCCTAAAATCACACACCATTATCAATTAACATCCAAATAAACCATATAATTCATCAAGAAAGCATTCATATCATCCTTCATCACATCAAAATCACACACAAATATTCACATTATACGTGTGAATATTATTTATTTTTCTTTCAAAGAATAGATAACTTCTACCCAATAATTTTTTTATAAAAATATGTTATATATACTTATATAAATATTCTACCCGAAGATTGACCCTTTAGATCATTCACAACTTGCTCATCACAAGTGAGAGTCGAATAAAACTGGGTAAACATCTTAAGTCTCACTCCTCTAAGGTCAAAATATATCGCTATCTCTGTATTATTCCAACCTAAGCTCTAATATCATGTTGTGGCGTCGCGGTTCCAGTGATCGAAATATCAAAGGGAATTTATCATCCGATAACTCAGATCAATAGGCACGAAATGAGCGATCTCTCATATACACTACTTTGAGTCAACACGGATACGTTTCAATACTCGAATGCATCTGAAATAAAATTTATTACGTCTCGACGCAATGTAGTGTACACGAGTTCATGAATAATAAATATAGTGTTAGAGACACAAATAATTTTTTTTCCAATTAACAAAATCGAAGTGAATGAAAATAATAAATTTTATATCGTCACTAAATGTTAAATACATTATTATACACATATGCACAAAAATCATCACATCATATTGACTAATACAATGACAACTTGACATAAGTACAAACATAGTAAATATTCATCACTATCATCTGCTCTAACTCTGTATCGTAGCCCACAAAGCACATCCAGTCATATTAAACCTATAGAAAAACTTCAGTTTAACCCAAGTATTTTCCAAAAAACAAGTCCTCGAGTGTCAAGACCCAAAAATCGGCCTTCGAAAATCGGCACCCGTACTTCACTGGTACTCAAAATGCCGTAGATTCAAATGCCGAATCTGGTTCTCGGGAGCTTATAACACAGTTAAGTAAATTAACACAGCGGAATAAAAGAATAATACAGATATACAACATCTGATACAATATCCAGATACAATGAATATCTATATACATCAGAGATATGATACAACAAATAGCAGCAGAAAAGAAAATAGATAACACCAACAGCGGATAGAATGTCTCCAATAGAATGCTCCAAGATAAGCAACGTCAGTCCATGAACTCGAAGAACTGAACTAGCTCCAGATAATCTACTCAACCTGAATATCTGAAAAGAAACCCAACTCTAGACTGCTCGTGTGGAAAATTATGAGCACCCAGAGTTTAGGAAATGAACAATAAACTCCGGATCAGTCATGGGACTGGTGTGAGCAACAAAAACAGTTTATCTTTAAACAACCGCAAAAGAATTTTAAAGTCAATTCGCAATGCTTTTGGAAAATGAAACTACCATAAGGCCTCCCGCCACACACACAATGCAAACGCAGACTTGGAGGAGATTTCTCCTTATGATAGTCAAAGATGCTTACTACGAAAAATCAAATCATTTTGATATTATTATTAGTGCATAGTGTAGAAAACATTTCGAAAGTAGAATATAAATCTTAGCCAGCATAGGTACCATTATACTATGCCTACTATAGCTACCATATTAGATGGCAGGTTCTACAACTAATACCGTACATAGTTCGTATTGGAAGATGGATTTCCAACAAATGGTCAGGCTAAGGAACTTCCTTTTCCACGATGGGTACGTCCCTGGAATAGACGACCCGAGAACCTAACGTTACGGTTAGATCTCTGCCAACACAAGGCCGGGTTACCTCTGCAAAAATAGGTAACTACTGACACGCGTATGCCATCCCCCGATCGTCACCGATCTTCCCGAGGATCCCCGATTTCCAACAAACCACAAAGTAATAATGCAGTAACCACAGAGGTTAAGTATCTGGGCTCCATACCATGATACCACCTTTATCCAGAAGGAATGACATACACTAAGGGGCGCTACTCCCTAGAACCTTGCTGCATCCTTCCTGTTTCGACCATTTCCGGGGTGTGAGGCTCGACGAAGTCTCGTCCACAAAGCTACGCTTTGTCCACAAAGCCATGCTTTGGGTCAAACAAATGATCAACCTATGATCACAAAGATATAAGATCAAATAAATGATCATATCACAAATGATCAAACACTGATCATCACACAGCAACACTCAGCATGCCACATTACCAAATTGGGATATATCGCTGATAAATTTCAACTACATAACCTCTGAGCTCGTATGTCTCAGAGAAGGGTGTTAAGCTAAGAGAATAAATTCTCCGCCACCAAACAGAAATGTATTTGAAAGAAATCGGCTTTATATCTCAAAGTGTAATGTCAGACATGTATCCATACAAGTCTGTTCCGGGTTCGAACAGAACCGAAGGCACTTCTCACGAAGCCCTTGCAAATCCGGATAATTTTCAAATCACGTCCAGACTTCCCATCACAAAAGAGTGATATAAATCTCTATACCGGGAGCTACCCAGTGCAGAGACATTCGACAGGTTGTCCTTTCATTTTCGAAAATATCCGGTCTTCAACACCGGTCTTCAAATGCTATCCATATACGACGTATCACTATTTGGAATGGGTTATATGACACAGATGTCTTTTCCCGGCTAACCCGAATAGTGAGCGCAATATTCAAAAAACAAATGGATAATGGGATTTCAATTAAGTCACAACTTATTACCCAAACTTTCTTTACAAATGGTTTATCAAATTACCATTTTAATCTTTTAAACAAAAAGATTCAATTCATAAAGTTCACTTAATTTCACAAAGATTCCTTCACAGATTTTCCAAATCGATTTCCATTTCAGTTTAATTAACTCGTTAAATCTTTAAATCAAAGATTTAACTGATAGCTTTCAAAACAATTCCATTTCAAATGGTTTAACAAAACATCAATTTAAATCTGTTAAAAATAAACAGATTTAATTTATAGCTTTCGAAAAGAATTCATTCATAACTTGGAAAATCCATTTTTCAATTCACTCTTGAAATTCCTTAAATTAAACTGGAATTTCATTTCTTATCTGAAAGCTTTTATCCTTTTAAAACAACAGTTTTCAATTTGGAAATCTGATTCATTCATACGAGTTGAAATCCTTGGGTTAAATTCAAATTTCCAACTTATACTTTTAAAATGGTTTAATTCATACAAACACATTTATATCATCTTTTATCCCTAGTTTCCAAATCATAGATTTAATTTCAAACTTGGATTCAAATTTAAATCAAATTATTTACATTTTTAAAACTCGATTAAGTTATTCAAAATAACTTTTATCTTTGAAATTCCATTTCAAAAGCTTTTAACTTTAAACCCCAAATTTCTAATTTCAAAATCAATTGAAATTAAAATTTCAATTTTAAAAACATCCAATTTAAATTATCTGTGACTTAACCGATTTCCACGTGAAATCCATATTTGTGTGTGTAACAGTGTAGTCTAGGGGTTTTACACACAATAGTGCAACATCAATCATCACAGATATATCGATAAGCGGTAAAATCGATAACGCTTATCTTCATTCACAGATTCATAGATAAAATAAATTTATCAGTCACAAAGATTCACAATTACCATTCGATGTGGGTTTCGGATAACCAATGGGAATCCGACTCCCTGTCGCATCGAAATTCAAGTGTCGTTTTACGGGTCAAGGGTTTCATATTCACATAGTAATATATCACAGATAAGTAAATTACAGATCATAACATAAATCAGGATGTATCACAAAGCATCATACATCAGGGATATCAAACAATTCAACATTCCATAGAATCCAATATCGATAAGTAAGGTAAGTTAATTGTCTGATTAATTCAATTCAGATAAATAAATTACTAATCCTGGTTAATTACAAATCATTTGATTAATTCTTTCTTTACTCATTAATTAACCATTTATAATTTATAAATCAACCTTTAATTTCTAAATTAATAAATTTCCAATTCATAAATCTCTAATTATTAGTAAATCAATCATAATCATTAATTAATTAAATTACTTAATTATTCTTGAATTAATCAGTTAATTAATCTTTATCCTTAATTAATTAAATTAATTAATTATACTTAATTCCCTAATTAACTTAATTAACTCCAAGATAATGAAACATCTTTAACTTAAGATAAACATTACCTTAATTACCATTTACATCTTAAAACCCCTTTATCTTTATAATTATCTTAAAAACAAATTTTAGATTAAATAAATTTTAAAAACTCCTTAACAAATTACCCGGATGCTATAATTAACTATCCTTAATTATTTTAATTAACTTAGGATAACCCAAAGGTTTTACAATTAATTTGTCAAATCGCTTCTTATTAAAGTATTCAATATACTTATATTTGACACTTTGTCTAATAATGGCTATGAGAACTTACCCATTTCAACTTGTTTTAGAAACTGGATACAATTCTCTTTATTTTAAAACCTTAAATTTAAGCCCACATAATCATCTAAGAAAATACCCGATCCACATATCAAAACACTCGGTCAAATCTCGAGTTAACCCAAAAACCCAGTCTTCAAGTTAAACACAAAAACATCTTCAAGTTAATCACAGTAAGTCCATCTTCCACTGTTCCTCTTCCATACCCAGCTCCACCGTATCCACGTGCACCGTGCACGATGATCAATCCACTGTTGATCAACTCTGAAGCCCTTCGCGAGTTGCCCCAGCCTGCCTTGATCCCGCTGACCACCCATCACCGTTAATTAGGCCGGAAATCAAAATCGAGCCTGTAGGAGAACTGAAAACAAAAATCTACCACCAGAAAACTGCCTCAAAGACTCGTCTCCGACCACCGAAAACATTGCAAACCCGAGCACACCTTGCCGAGCTCTTATTCCAGCATTGCTCCAAGTCTTGAGTCACTCGAACAACCAGAGACCTCACCACAGTCTCGATTCCAGACTCGACCAAACACAGTTTGGTAACCCTACATTTGATTCAACCCACTAATCCTTACATCAGAAATTTTTTCTAGCATTTTTCCCTTATTAGTGAACCATCAAGCTAGACTCTCACCAAATTCCAGCAATTACAATTTGTTGAATCATTCGAAATTGGTAAAAATACATTTTGGCTTCGCTTTCGAACTACACACTGAATATCCTCTTATAAACCATCATTTCTATTTCTAAAATCCTAACTTTGTATACTACATTAAGATATGGGATCAAATCTTCAAATTAAATCATTCAAATTTTGACTTTGATTTCTTTATATTGTAATTTAAATAAACAGTATCTGTTTTATACTGTTATACTTCAAAAGTAATCCTCCAGGCTTATAAATTAAGTTAAACAACTTCATTAGCTTAAACCCTTAGGTTTAAATTTTTTTATATGAAAGTGTATTTAAGACTCCCTCTGTTTTACTTTGTTCAGACTTGAAATGTTGGAGCAATCACATAACAGAACTTCCAATAAACAACCAATCATCACAGAGCATTTTACTTTCAATATATAGCAACATAAGATTTATATGAACTGATCATCAAGTTTTAGATTTCAAAAGATATGTTTACTCACAAGCATCAAGATATCAAACAGGCTAAGGTTTGAAAAATAGGAGTTTGCTCACCTGGGTTTTTAAATGGACAGAGCACCATTGAAAGTGAAAAAGCTTGTAAACTTTAAAACTTGGAATTGCCTTCATTTGTCTTTGATTTTAAAACTTGCATTTCTTATCAACTGGAATGCTTGAAAACACTTGAACTTGCTAAGAATGCATGCAAGATGATGAAGCTTGCTACATATCTCTGGTTTGCTTTTTATTTGTTTTGATGTTTAAATTTGAGATGCTTGTTTTTGTTTACAAATGACATTCACTTCATTTTTTTCTTTCTCTCAGACCTTAGTTGTTTTGAACGAACCAAAAACTTGGAGATGTATAGATACTTAAGAAGGGGATGTGCAGTTCATAGTAAAGGACTGAGCATCATTCTCTTGTAACATTATTTTATACTAGTTTTGTACTTGTGTATGGGTGAGTTAGAGAGCATTAAATGAAAGTATGTATTTGCATCTTGCCTTACATTACCTTACTCGGCTGAGGTAACAAATTTTGGGGCTTCATTAAATGCTTGTACAATCCCTGTTTATAAAAATATTGCTTTGTACAATATATACTTGAATAGACATATTTTCTTCTATCTTTAGCCTTGTTTATCAAAAGCCTGTACATATTATTTTCGGCTGAGATGATTTTTATACTTTGTTGGCTTGTTTACTTTGTATGTACAACTTTTGTTTGTTTTTATACTTTGTTTTTTTTTCTTTTATTTTATTACTTTACTTTATACATTGCATTTCGGCTGAGATGATATGAGAAGTTGATGTACAGGTTTTACTTTATATTGAGGCTTGCATATTTTACTTTGTTTTGTTTTATCATTCTATAATGTTATTAGATTATACAGGTCTTTGAGTTTGTGGAGGCTGATAGGTATAAGGGAGTATACTAAAGGTATTTGCTGTCTTGTTTTATAGGCTGAGGTGATTTATATATTATTTTTTTTCATTTGTTTATACTTTGTATCTTATAATTTATCTTATTATATATTTCTATTTGAATTTGTCAAATTTATTTTCTATTCCTAGTTTCAATATTTATTTACAATTTAAACTCAAGTCAAATATATATCTATATATTTATTATTTTCAAATTCACTCGAAATCGAGTCGGGGAAACTCGCTTTCATTTATCGATTTATTTTACTATTTTATTCAAAAATTCATTTAATTATTAATTTAACTCCAAAATTCAATAAATTATTAATTTAAATTAAATTAAAATCTAGGGTCGTTACATCGAGTAAGACTTGATATCTTGCCATGAGTGTAATCGTGCAATATATTATAGATTAACGTGTCATTTTAGGTTATATGGAGCATATATGTTATACAGAGGGTCTCACACACTAAGCAAATTCTCAAATCGTTATTTTGAAAAATCAATTATTGTTGGAACTGGGTCAGCCTGCAGCTAAAGTTATAGGTGAATTCCAAATTTTTTACTCTATTGGATTTTTATTGGGCTTATGAAGTCTAATTTATTTAGAACATTTCTAAATTTAATTTATATGAAAACTTTTACTTCATTTAAATTCATAAACAATGGATTGAATTTTATTTAATTTATGTTAAATTAAATATAATTGTACACATATGTATTATATACATATATGTATGTCTGTGCATGTATAACATAATAATCCATGCAAGGTATAACATGCCCTTTTATAAATGTTGAGATTTGTATCGCAACAGACATGTTAGCTCATCTTATATGTATTGTACGTTGTCCACGTATATCCATGTGTATAGAAATAAACTTGTTATTTTAAATACGTATTAAAACGACAAAAATATTTACTTATATGTATTGCATAAAGGTAAAATATTAATACACACATACATACAAATTTATTAAATTAGATAAATGACTATATATATGTAGACACAATATGCAAAGTTGGTTTTTTAAATATAATGTACATGCATATTTTACAGTAATAAAACAACATATATATATATATATATGTATGTATGTATGTATGTATGTATTCATATATAATTTTTTTTGTGTATCTAAAATATTTATAATTATGTGTATTTAAATATATATTTATATTATATAATTATATCAATTATAAAAATTAAATATTTATTTTTAGAGCATTTTAGATCGATACACAGCACATAAAATATTTTACTATAATTTGATATCATTAAATTATATATATATATACACATACCAAAAAGCATTAAAATAATATTAAAATAATTTTGTGACATATTTTTCAAATTCTAAATTTTCTAAAATACAAATATGATATTATAGCATCAAGAAAAAATTTCCATAATTTTCTGAGTTAAAATTATATTTTTTATTATTTAATTAATTTTAATCGCATAATTAAATCATTTTTTTAAATTAATAATTTTGAATTTTTAATTTTGGTATTCTGGTCGAGAGATAATATGGTAATGAATAAATTTTATAAAATTAAAAATATGATTTTTTAAACATATATTATTTTGTATGAATTATTCAACTAATATTTCAATTTAAATAATATTAAAATTATTAGGTAATTATTAATAAATACTTTGCTGTTACCTAAAATTATATTCAATATAAGTTTACATATATAAAAATATACGATCAATTTTAACTTGATATGATGGCATAATTAATTATAATTCTTTTAATTTATTTAAAATGACATATTAATATAAATATAACTAGTTAATATAATAATAAAAATTAAAATAAATTTATTTGGCTGTGCATACATAAGATCTATATAAAAAATGTTTTTTTATTATACATACACACATGTAACCATTCAATATGCGACAACATTCATACATATATGAATCTCATCTAACTAACAATATAATTATGATTTATATAAACAAGCAATAGAATATTACACATTAATTGTAAGTTGTGAGGACACATTTTTCAAGTGTTGGAGAAACAAATTCTCGAGGGTAAGATAGAAAATAAAGATAGAACAGAATCTCACATATATTATTTTAACATATAATCATTACAGCGGAAATTTAAATACATTTATCACAGTTAAAAATGGACAGTTATATATATCTGGCCTTACAAAGGCAGAATACAATCTACTCAAGTGTGATGGAAACAATCTTCAGAAAAATGGACAGGTGTGAGAAACTCAAAATACGCGGATTGAAAAAAAAGGGTATCTCATAAGACCACGCCCACACATAAATATGGACGGGTTCTTACCTTATGATAACCAAAACATTTGATACGCAAAATCATTTGATATTATTTTTAGTGACATTCCTTTGAAAACATTTGCAAGTAAACTTATTAATCTAAGAAGAAATTGTTACCATATTAAATTCCGGTATGTTAGGGTCTACAAACAAAACTCTTATAAGCTTGTTCAGGGAATGGATTTCCATACAATGGTAGGTAAGGGACTACCTTCCGTACAATACATCTCTATGAATATGACATCACCTCGGTCATTACCGACCTATCCGAGAGCTCTCTTAGCATACACAACATACCCGATATATAGAGGGTTATCTAGAAAGATAATGACCATACCCTAATGGTTGCGAACCACATAGCCTTATGGCGTACCCTGTTTAAGCCATTACCGGGTGATAAGGCCAGAGGTAGCGATTACCTTCCACATAGCACACTCCACTTTGAATGTCACATTGCCATCCCATAGTTACACAACTTATTTCTAAAAACGTATAACTCCTGAGCTCGTACATCTCAGGAAAGGGTGTTAAACTAAGAGAAGTTGCCTTCTCCGCCACTAAACAGATGATGCATTCATAGAGATCAATTTATGTAACTAGAAATGCAACGTCAGACATTCCTCCATACAAGTCCAGGAACAAGACAAACCTAAGGCACCCTCCTACCACATCCTGTCAGGAATTACCCCTAGGGTTAGACGCGAGAAGTCCTTGAATTGAAGATCTTAAATGTAAAACTATTGCCACATAATATGATATGGGAAATTTCCCCCAAGGGTCAGTGACAAGCAGCCCTTCATTCCATCTTCCAAATCATATCCATATCTTCACTTCGAATACGTAAATTGGTTCGAAATGGTTTTCAGATAAAAATTACCCAAATCCGGCCCCGGTTCCTTCGAACCAACCATCAATAAAAAGTTGTTCTGTGAATAGGAAATCATTCTTTAATTGATTATGTTCTTTTTATCAAAATCTCCTTTGAAGATATATATTTCCAAAACATTCTTTCCAGTATATACAGAATCCTTAACCACATTTTTCAAATCCTTTGATTACTTTAAAACATTTATCAAACTGGGAATAATTCGAAAATATTTCATTCTTCACTTAGGAAAATATTTCAATATAATTTCATTTAAATCTTAATATAGATTTCTTAATTCAAAACCCAAAATTTTGATTGAGTTAAAACCATGTTATCTAGGATGTCAATCCAAACCCAGTAAATATTAAGTGAGCACAATCAATAGAAATCATCTAATTCTACTCAATATCAATTCCCGTATTCAACAAGTACTATGGGTGGAATAACGGCAAAATCACCTTTTAAATTCTATGAATAGTATAAGTTCCCTCTTCGGGCTTTAACACTGAGTACGAGAAGATTATCTCCATAAAATCCAAGTTATTTATATTTGGGAAAATCATATCTTTTCTAATTTGGAAAATTTTGATCCTAGGAAACCAAATTTACTATCCCATCCATCGGGCCAGTCCGGATAGCTAGGGAGAGCAGAAAACTGGTTTTCCAAACCCAAGCCTAAACACTACCTCTCCAACACCCATACGGCGGTCAAGTAATTTGATCGACTCTAAATCATTTAATATTTAACTATTCCATAAATCCTTCAAATCACTTTCAAAATACATTATTAATCATTTTAAAACATTTACAACAGATTTGGAAAAGAATGGTTACATTTAAAACCATGTTTCAAAAGTTAAAGAAAAGTGCTGGGGAAAAGTGCTGCGTAAAGTGCTTTTTAAGCTATATTGATCAAAACGACTTTTTATCATTTGGAAATCCATTTTTATAACTCAAATCACTGTTAAAACATTTTAAAAGATTTTTAGAATTTATTTCATATTTTTAAACAATTTTAAAATATCATTTTCAAAGAAATCCTTTTATGGATTCCGAACTACAAAACCGCGATTTTTCCAAAAATTTGTTTTACTCATAATTCAAAATCTACTTCTCAAAATCTCAATTTTCTTTCTTTGTTTGAAAACTATGGATATAATAGTTTGGAAAATTCTTATTTCGAAAAATTCCGAGCTATATTCCACTATATATACTCGTTTGACTTTTATAGTGCGAAATCGCGAATTGTCGTCACGCGACACGCCTAATTTTGACTAAATATTCATTTACCTTTCAAACTTCCCCAAAACTCTTTCATATGTTTATAGAACATTTAAACTCATTTTTAAACCTTTTTAGATAGGTTTAACATTCCATATACACCAATTCATTAAATAAAGGAATGTGATTTCCTTTGTGCTTATGGACGTGTATTTCTATGACTTGCATATAAGTCCAACATTCATATTAAACAACCAAACTTGGTGATCAAAGCATATTAAATATCCATTGCAAATATCATACCATCATCCAAAAATATAATATAAGTAAGAGTTTCTCACCTTCACTTTACCTTCAAGTTAGTCTAAAATCGGCTATAGCTCAGCCACGATAGAATCAAAGTTAGTGAAATCGAGCTTGAGATCCTTAGGAGGGGTCAGCCTAGCTTTGTAGAGGGTGGAGCTCATAGCCTTGATGAATGGAGGAGTTTTCCACGGGTTTAGGAAGAGGAATGGAGGAGATTCGTCTTCGTTTGAAGTGGAATTGATAACTTATATGTATTATTGGATTTGAATTTTATTTTGCTAAATATTTCGCCATAATTTTGTTAAACATAGAAGCCATGAAAAGAAGCTTGAAGTGGAGAAGAAGATGATATGAATATGGTGTAAAAATATGAGAAAATGGGTGGGTATTTATAAGAGAAAATTTGGAAAAAAATATCTAATGGCAAAATTACCAAATTGCCCTTAGCCCACACCTCTCCTACCCCCTACACACGCACGGCAGCCACACTAGCCTGGAGATGCTGATGTGAGGTGATGGTGTGATAATGGTTTTAAAAAGTTGAGTTGATGTTTGCTTTTTGGTTCACTGTTAAGTCTTAGGAATTTATTTAATTATTTTGTAATATGTATATATTTAAGTGTTCATGTACACATGTGTATGTTATGTTGTGTGTGTGACATATATATGCATGTACATGTATGTGCGTAAGAGGATAACAACATTTCAAATGAATTCGAACAACTTTTGTTTGTTAAACCGTTGAAAACCAAAAAACCGATTATCACTCACATTTTCACTTATCAATTCATATAGATATATTTGTAAACAAAATATGAAAGTAAATTTCTGACCATTATTAATAAATTAAATGATTACATTTCATTTATAAAATCATATAAACTAATACTAATAATTATTTACAGTAATTGCTACTATACCGATAAAGCGATATCGATTTTTTTCTTATATTTTCAAATCAATTATTTGTTTTTATAACATTATCATAATTGTTTTCTTAACACTTTATAATTATTTATAATGAATTACTATCATTTACAAATAATTATTTGAATAATTATAATCATTATTAAATCATTAAATTTCAATTTAATTTAATAAATCAATTATTATATCCAAGGGCATTACTAACAATGCCATAATTATATTTAATTTTCAAAAATACGATAAATTATTTTATTTCATATTCTTGTTCAATTATAAAAATAAGTGTATGAATCTAGCTCTGTATGTGACGTTTTACGATTATAGAGCTGTTTATCGATAAAATGATTTTCGGCCAATTTATCAATTTAATTCCCGAGGAAAATGTTTTTGTAAATATTTATTCAAAATAGGATTATTATTATTTATTATCACTCAAAACAATATTATTTGTATTATCAACCTTTATTTAAATAATTTTAAAAATAAATATAATTTGTCAAAGTGGTAAAAAAATTCGGTCGTTACAGAGTTCCCCCCTTAAAAGAATTTCGTCTCCGAAATTACGCAAAGAAAATCCCTAAGGTTTGCCCAAAAAAAATTTTATTTTTATTTTTAGCAAAGCTAATCGGGGTTTTACTAGACCCCTACCAGTTTTATTGCAAAGAACAATAAAAATGGGAACCATACATGCATGAAGCACACAACGAGAAAAAAAGTAAAAGGAGAAAATTAAAAAAGGAGAAAAACGAAATACAACAAAGTCAAGCAGAAGTAAACTAAAGGTAAGCCACAGCTTCATCCCACTTCACAACTGTTGTGACGACCCGGATCTTTTAACGGTTGTTAATTAGTAACTAGCTGATTTAAAATATCGGGATATTAATTTTGATTGGGTCAAACAAATGAATTTCTGATAAATAAAAATATCTGAATATATTGGTGGATTTTGAAACTATAATAAATATTTAATTAAAGACTATATTGGATGTTTAATCTTTGGGTGAGATAAATCCTATATAAAAGGAAAATAAACTTTTTGTATAGGTAAACCTTACCATTTAAATTCGATATAAAAATATCCATAAATAGATATGTGTATAACTATGCATATAAGTAAAGAAATATATATATATAGAGATGTAATAATAATGCTTGAAATAAAATAAAATCTTATCAATATTAAATATAAGTATAACAAAATATATGAACAAATTAAGTGCTTGATTATTAAACTTAAAATGGAAATAAAAATGAGGACTTGTGGTAGAAATAGAACTAAGTATATAAGTCAGATTTTATGGTTATATGAAAACATTAAGTAAACATATAAGGTAAGTCTAGTCATATATATACATAGGAAGATGCAAGTATATTTATATATTCATAAGAGGATAGGTATGTAAACGTTGTAGGAGACATCACCATAGTAAATTCTTTTCAAGCATACAAATTTCAACTCAAGCACATAAAACTTCAAATCATGTAACTGGAAAAGTCAAATCAGTTTTAATAAAATTAGAGGGAAGAGTATACCGCAAGACAAAGGAAAGAAAACAAAAATAAAAGGGAGGCTTACTGAATACAAAGGGATGTAGCACATTTCTCTTATAAAGCCTTAACCCTGTTTTTGTTTTACTCATTCGAACCCAGTTAAAACAGAAATCATTCCACCATTTCACAACTAAATAAAAGAAGACCAAAATCAAAGTTAATAAAGATTTCCAGTTCCAAAACTTCCAAGCCTTCACAGCATTTCAGTTCCAAAGCAAGCTTTCCTGTTTTTAAGAGATCAAAGTTTCTCTATTTAAATCAAAGCCTGTGCAAAAATATACAACTCGAACCAGAGAGGAAGTTAAATGAAATCTACATGAAGTTCAGATGCCAGATCAAAATTTAAAGAAAGTATGTATATACAGGCTTCTCTATTCAAAGCAGGTGAGTAAACAAGCCTTTAATCTATTTTCAGTCTTGTTGCATGTAGTGATATTGAAGTAAATTAGTGCATGTCTGATGGCAATGATATTTGTTCTGTTCTTGTTGTTAAAGGTTTAGAATCTGAAAGAAATTTAGTTCTCCTTCTCTGATCTTCTCTAGAATTGGATGTATATACAAAATTTGTTAAATTATAACAAGGTATAAATTTTAAAGATATTTTCAATATAAATCTGGAACTAGTTTTAACAAAGAAGGAAGACTGTTCTCTGTTCAAACTTTTACTTGTGAGTAAACCCAAATAAAAAAAACAGTTTAAATCTGTGTTCATAACTAGATGTTGTGATATATTGTAGGAATATGGTTGCTTATGTATATATGAAGGAATGCATTTATATCTATGTATGATGTGCTATGTATAATCTGGATGCATGCCTGTATAGTGATGGTTCTTCTCTCTGTTTTGAATTAACAGGCTAGATAACAAGTTCAAATACAAATGTTTTCTTCCCAATCTATATTAGCTACGATCATTAAACAAAAAAATGATTTTTAAAATGTAAGTTCTTTTTAGAAATAGATTTCAGGTGAACTATTTAGTTTATGGTTCGAAAAAAAGTTTATTCAGTAAGAAAAGGAATTAAATCAGAAAATCAAATGTTTTAATTTTCTTGAATTGAATTAATAAACAGGTTTATCATTGCAAATAATGATTTTTAAGATGAAAATCTTGATTTTTAAATTTGGGTTAAGTGTGATAATCTCAGTTGATCTGAGGATGGTTTTTCCTCGTTTATCGACGAACGCCAAGGCAAAGGAAGTTGCGATCGAAGCTGGTGACAGCTTGGAGACCCACGTTCGTGGGAAAAATGGGTAGAGTATTTTATATTGATCAGGGAGGCCGTTAGACGTTGATCTAGGGTTTAGAGTGCAGTTTGGTACGTTGACATTTCTAAGATGCCTGGGTCGCCGATGATGCATCGGACATGTTTGCGAGCATTTGGATAGTGGCGTGGGTCATTGACGATGCTACGGTCGGGGGAACGTAGATTCCAGTCATCTCGTTCATCGTGGCGAACCCCTTTTTGATCGAGATAGATTTTGGTCCGTGCAGTCGTTTGCTCGAATCGTTTTGGTGACAATATCTTTCGATCTGGGTTGTAATGTTGGTTGTCGAGATGGTCTGGAGTGGGATGAAGACCGGAACGTTGGTCGGAGAAGCAAGGGAGCGACGTGCACGTGCACGTGTACACGATTGTGTTTGGGCTGTTGTTTGATTTGGGAAGAAGAATGGGTCTTAACCAGTTTAAATGAAAACATAAGTTAGTTAACAAGTTTTCAATAAATTGTAAGTCATATGGTTCTAAATTAAATTTTTTTTCGATTTGAAAACTTTATATTAGGTTAATTAATTGAATTAATATGGAATTGTTTCCAAAATATAATGATTTAATTAAGTGATTAATTAAGATAATGTTTATCTTAAAATTAATTAAGGTTGTGATGATTAATGAAACAATTAAAGAGTTATTAATTAAATTAATTAATAAGTGACTAAGGTTTATTAATAAATAATTAAGGGTAATTAATTAGGTAACAAAAGATTAATTAATTGCTTTGTAAGGTAATCAAGCAATGATAAATTAATTAAACGGTTTGTAATAAATTAATGACTGATTAAGCAGGGTTAAGTAATTGATTCTTAAGTAATTACTTTAAATCAAGTGACTAGAGAATCATTAATGTGATTAATCAATTTAGGAGATTAATTAAAGGTTAATGTGAATGGTTAAGGCTAATTAATCTATGGGGTAATTAAAGATTAATTACTTAACGTAAGTAAAGGATGATTAATCAAGGATGATTAATTAGGATGGATGATTAAGGAATGATTTATTAATTGAGCTGTAATTAATAAATGTTGAGTATGTAGGATTAAGGTAATCCGAGTGATTAAAGTTGGTAATTAATTTAATTAGAGATTAATTAAATTAATTAGGAATTATATATCTAATAAATATTGCTTATGGATGATTAAATACTATTGGATGACTTGTATTGTGAATATCTCTGATATGGAGTTGTGATGTACTGTGGTATGCTATGATGGGTTGAACTGTGATGTTGTGAGTTATCTATCAATATTTAATTTGCTGTGAGAATATGAGAACCTATATCATAAATTGGTTTGTATCCACTTAAACAACTGGGATTAAGATGACTTTGACTTTAAAGAGACCGGAGTCGGGTATTAGTTAATACCCGAAACCATTTCAATTATTTATAGATTGATATGTGAAATCAATAGGCTGGTATGGAATAATTTAAGTGAATTGGACCCTTTAATCTAAGTTTTGGTACTTAGAAATTGATGTGTGAAATAAGTGATGTCTCTAATAAATTGTGAATTTTGTAAATTGACACGAGTTACCCCGGGTTTATATAAGTTTTATGTTGTCGTATTCCATATTACATGGGTTTACTCACGCTGGTTTCCAGCCTGACCAGGGTGTTACTTTTTGGTAATGCTCGGGTCAGACCGAGTATTACAGATTTCCAGGTAAGGACGTTCTGGAGCTCAGGAGACGAGCTGGATGGCAGAGACGTATGGAGTGTTTCCGCTGTGACTATTATTTCTGTTTATCTGAGATATAATTGATTTGTATATGCTCAGTGTTGTGTATGAGAGTAACTCTGATGTATTATAAATGTAAATTGACAGATACAGTATTCTTTTGTAAACTGTTATTATTTGATATTATATTTTGATCCGCTGCGAATGTGAGATTCTGTGTTTGGTTTCCTGTTCCTTCTTCTATCTCTTTCTTCTTTTCCTAACTATCTGGAATTTTCGAGATCGAAAATTTTGGGTCGTTACAACTGTGTCCAAACTATACTTGTAGTTGCCATGTTTGATAGTATTAACTAGGGCAAACATAATTTTCTGTCTTTGCAATTTCACTTGTTAAAGTAGCATTGAAAATTCTATCGCATCTTTCTTTCCAAATAATAAAGATAAATTTCCTTAAAACGAGCTGTAAAATCATTCCAATTTCACTCTTCCATCCTATAGCCTTATACAGAATGCTCCATTCACCAATACTATGTCTCCTTATGTCATTTCTTTCTGTCATGATCATTAGGTCTTTCCAAATTGGATGAATGAAGGAACAATTGAAGAATATATACAAAGTAGTCTCCATCTCCTCAGCGCAAAATACACATAATGGGTTAACCTGCATAACCAACAACACAAGCCTATCTGAAGTATTTAGAGCATTCCTTAGAACCTTCCATAGCAAGAAGTTATCAGACTGTCTGAAATGATTAGACCGGACTCTTTTATTCCACCGGAAAAGTTCAATAGTTGAATAATCATCCAGGCAATTATATACAGAGGATATGGAATGGTCTTTGAGATCAAGATGCCATAGAACCTTCTCAATCTAAACCATAGGAAACTGTTGCATCAAGATTTCATACCATAGCTTTCTAATGATTTGATTACTGGAATATGGGAGGATGATGGTGTCATTTTCAATATAGTCAATAGCCTTTGCTTGTAAAGGGAATCCAGACTGTAGAACTTGGCTATGAGATTGAATTTTAGCAACAATCAAACCCTGCCTAGCCCATGGATCATACTAGAATTTTCCCTTACCACCATGAGTGGTAACAAGTCTTATATGAGGAAGAAGAAAGGGTCTAAGTTTTAGGATAGCCCTCCAAATCTAACTGGAACTTTGTGGGATATCCATAACCCAGAAATTTCTTTCTTTGATATTATATTTGATTGTCCATTGCACCCAAATTCTTTGTTTCCTATTCAAGAGATTATCTATATGTTTAATGAAAGCAGCTTGATTCCAAATATGAAGGTTTTTTATTCCTAGCCCAATATATTTCTTATCCTTCTCAACTTTGCTGAAACTGATAGGGTTGAGCTTGTTAGAAAGGAAGGAGCCAATCCATAAAAAATTTCACATAGCTCTCCTTATCATCATGATGAGTTTTTTGGGCAATAGAAATGTCCTACACCAATAAGTAGTGTAAGAAAATATAACATGTTGAAACTTCGTGTTTACGGTATTTCGTATATACGATATTTTGACTTTGACAACTATACAATCATTTATATACTAACTTGTTTTTGCAGGGATTAATCTATGACAAGATTCGACTATGTATAAATTTATATAAGGTTGTTTCGAGTCCTTGTCTAGAAGTTAAAATATGTTAAAATCTCTCCTATATGATATATGTTACATCTCATTAAACAGTGCATTTTCATATATTTTGTTTTAAATCAAAATCTAATTTTCATGTTACATTCAGACGTCTGAATCTGGAAATTTGAATGTTGTAAAATACAATATTCAGACGTCTGAATTGGATAGTTCAGACGTCTGAATCTGGCAATTTTTTGCCTATTTTCTTTCTAGTCTAATTTCGTTGCATTTCAGAAGTCTAAATTTTTAATTTCAGAAGTCCGAATATTTACAACGGCTAGTTTTTTGAAAAGGCATTATCATTCGTGAAGAGTTGCAATCTTTAATCCAACAGATATGATCATGACTCTTGAGATAACTCTTCACGAACAATTGCAACTTTTTATTATCTATATAAACACATTAGAATCAAGTTTTCCAACAACAATTCAATTGATTATTATTCTACTCTCTGAATTCTTGATTCTAATATACTTGTGCTTTCAACATCAATTAAATTCTCTTTCTTACCTCCTTATTCTTCATGCATTCACATATATATCATAAAGGAGAAGATTATAGGAAGGGTGTACTATAATTGAAAAATTCGTGTTACTCAAGAACACATAGTGTCAAGAAATATTGTTCTGTATAAAGTCCCGTTCTGTTGCTCGGGCAAAGTGAAGTCCTCTTCGGTTGTTGAGGCGAAATCCTGTTCTGTTGCTCAGGTCCTTGTTCGTCTGCTCAGGGTTGTATAGACCTGTTCCTCCGGGTTAAGTGAGGGTTGTTGTTAGTTGAAATTCCAAAAGGAGTCTGGGACTGGACGTAGAACGGGAAATTCGAACTAGTATAAAAATTCCTGGTGTGCTCGTTTATTATTTACTATTATCTGCTAATTATTCTATTATTCCGCACTGCTTTTATACTATTCCATATTACACATCTATAGTCACTTTCATTTGGTATCAGAGCAAGGCATCTTATAACCGTTACAAAGTTATCTGATACTTTGCTAATATGGAAAATAACACCGGTACTAGCATTGTCACTAACACTAGCTTTGTAGAAGGTCAATCTACTAGACGACCTCCACTATTCAATGGCATGAATTACAACTATTGGGCTACACGAATGCGTATTTATATGCAAGCAAATAGTTTTGATTCATGGAATGTTACACAAACAGAATACACTACACCCACTACTGCTTATGCAGAATGGACTACTGCTCAAAAGACAGAAGCCACTGCTAATGCTAAAGCCATGAACATGCTATTTTGTGCTCTAGATAGAAATGAATTTAATAGAATTAGTATGTACAAAACTGCTTTTGAAATCTGGAGAACTCTTAAAGTCACACATGAAGGTACTAACAAAGTCAAGCAAAGTAAAATATCCATGCTCAAAAGTTAGTTTCAAAATTTTAGAATGAAGCAGGATGAGTCCATAAATGATATGTACTCTAGATTTTAAGATATCTATCATTCTTTACTAGGACTAGGACAAACATTTACGGATTTTGATATTATCTCAAAACTATTAAACTCTTTAACTGATGATGGGGAAAGAAAGGTCTTAGCTATTGAAGAAGCCAATGATCTTTCCACCATGAAACCAGAAGAGTTAATAGGGAATTTAATGTCCTATGAAGTTAATATGCAGGCTAAAAGAGTACAGGCTCAAGACAAAAAGAATATGGCTTTCCATGCTGAAAAGGAAGAAGAATCAGACTCAGACGAAGAAGACTTAGCTTTTATAGCCAAAAACTTTAAAAAGTTTTTGAAATACAGAAAGGAAATAAAAATAATAACAAACGGTTTTTTAACAAGCCGTCAACTTCTGTATTAGAATGCTATAATTTCCATAAGAAGGGTCACTTTTAGAAAGATTGTCCAGATCAGAAAAAATCATTCAATAACAAAAATAAGGACAAATTCAAGAAAAGGGCTTTCTCAGTTACATGGGATGATTCAGATTCTTCATCTTTTGATAATAGCAGTGACAGTGAAAATGAGCAAGCAAATGTATGCTTTATGGCAAAGGAGAATGAGGTTAGTGATCTAACTTTTGATGATATGATTGAAATTAATTCCGAACTTCTTGACACTTTAAAAAATCTCAAAAGAAAATATAAAGAAGCTTTAGAAAATCAAAATAGAGCAGAATTTGAAAGAGATATGTTAAAAGATGAAAAGAAAATATTTGAAGAAGAACTTGAGAAAATTCAAGAATCATCTTCTGATAATTCTCATCCAGCTCTATTAAGTCAAGAAATAGAAACTCAGAAAGTTAAGAATGATACTCTAGCCTCTGAAAATCCCGAGCTTAAAACAAAAATCAAAATGTTAGAGTTAGAGAACACCAGTATTAGAACTAAGCTAGACAATATCACCGAGAATATTTCAAATTTCAATAAAGGTAGAGAAAACCTGTCTAGGATTATTGAAAGTTCTTAATCGGTATCTAATAAAAATGGATTAGGTTATGTTAAGAAATCACAAGCTCCATTTACAAAAGAAAATAAAAGGAGAAATGTTTCTAAAACTATACCTTACATGGAACATTCAAAGAGGAAAACCAACGTAAAAATCATAAAAATATGGATTCCTAAAACAAACAATAGTTTGATTAGGAAGAAATATATAAATTCCTTCATTGAAGCTGTGCATAAAAATAAAAACTATATTTATAAAGGGAATACTGAATCCTCTTGGGTTTGGTTCCTTAAGACCTAACTCTTAGGATCCTAATAAAAAGGTGGGTACCAATGTCTTCACTTATATATTTTTTGCAGGTACCACCAAACAAAAGAGGAAAATGGATACTAGACAGTGGATGCTCAAAACATATGACAGGAAACAAGGAAATGCTAACAAATATCATCTACTCAAATGGAGGTTCTGTCACTTTTAGAGATAATTCAAAGGGATACATCATCGGCAAAGGCGATGTGAGCAATGTCGGTACATCTAATTTACCTCTTATTTCTAATGTTTTATTAGTTAAGAATTTAAAACATAATCTATTAAGTATTAGCCAATTGTGTGACAAGGGATTTAAAATCAATTTTTCTGAAGATAAATGTAGCATTTCTGATCACAATAACAATCTTATTTTTGAAGGTTTTAGAGATAAAAATATTTATGTTTTAAACATGAATATAAATTATAATTCAAATATGTGCTTATTAGCCAAAGAAAATGATCCTTGGTTATGGCACAAAAGATTTTGTCATATAAATTTTAGAGCCATATCTAAATTATCTAAAAATGATTTAGTAAGGGGCTTACCAAAAATGAATTTCAAAGTAGATAATCTTTGTGATGCTTGTCAACTTGGGAAATTATCAAAATCATCCTTTAAATCTAAGAAAATTATTTCTACAATACAACCATTGGAGTTATTACACTTGGATCTATTTGGGGCAACTCAGGTTCAATCTATTAATCACAATAAATATGTGTTTGTTATTGTGGATGATTTTTTAAGATATACTTGGACTATATTTTTGAAAAATAAAAATGATACTTTTGAAAATTTCAAAATTTTTGCAAAAAGAATTCAAAATCTTAAGGATTTAAAAATTAAAGCTATTAGAAGTGATCATAGAGGTGAGTTCGACAATAAAGCTTTTGAACATTATTGTGATAAAAAGGGTATTTATCATAATTTTTCTTTCCCTAGAACACCAAAACAAAATGGTGTTGTAGAAAGAAAGAATAGAATTTTACAAGAATGTGCAAGAACTTTATTAAATGGTAGCACATTACCAAAACAATTCTGGGCAGAAGCTGTAGCAACTGCTTGTTACGTTTTGAATCGTGTTTCCATCCGACCACTAACAAAGCACACCTCATATGAACTTCTAAATGGTAGAAAACCAAATATTTCTTATTTTAGAACGTTTTGTTCAAAATGTTTTATTTTAAATACTAAAGATCAGCTTGGCAAATTTGATTCCAAATCCGATGAAGGAATATTCTTAGGATACTCGGAATGCAGCAAAGCTTATCGAATTTTCAATAAAAGATTAAAAATTATTGAAGAAACTCTTCATGTATCTTTTGTTGAAAATTTTATATCTAAATATTCTTTTGATGATGATGAGATAACCCCAAAAACAAGTATCAAATCTTCTTCTGATGATGATGAAAACATTATTCATGACATAAATCAAGTTGATAATTTGATTCAACATGAAAACATTGTTCATAATGAAATAAGATCTCCACCAAGAGTTTTGAGGGATCATCCCGTTCAAAACATTATTGGAGAAATTGATTCAAATGTTAGAACAAGAAGTCAAATTAATCAAATGGGTCATGTAGCTTTTCTTTCTTCAATAGAACCTAAAAATATTAAGGAAGCTTCAACTGATGATTATTGGATCATTGCTATGCAAGAAGAACTAAATCAATTCGAACGAAATGATGTTTGGGATTTAGTTCCAAGGCCTAGTGACCAATCAGTCATTGGTACTAATTGGGTTTTCAAAAATAAAGCTGATGAACAAGGAAATATTACTAGGAATAAAGCTAGATTAGTAGCACAAGGATATAATCAAGAAGAGGGAATTGACTATGAAGAAACGTTTGCACCAGTCGCTAGACTAGAAGCAATACGAATCTTATTGGCCTTTGCATGTTTTCATAACATCAAACTATATCAAATGGATGTTAAAAGTGCTTTTCTAAATGGTTATATAAAAGAAAATGTTTATGTTGAACAACCTCCTCTATTTGCTCATGAAAAATTTCCAAAACCATGTCTATAAACTCAAGAAAGCTTTATACGGTTTGAAACAAGCACCTCGTGCTTGGTATGACCGTCTTAAAAGTTATCTTATAGACTCTGGTTTTGACATTGGAAAGGTTGATCAAACTCTTTTTATTAAAAGAACTAAACAATATATTTTAGTAATTCAAATATATGTTGACGATATTATTTTTGGATCTACTAATGAAAATTTATGTAAAGAATTTTCAAATATTATGACAAAAGAATTTGAAATGTCACATATGGGCGAACTATCATACTTTCTTGGTTTACAAATTAAACAATTACCAAATGGTATATTTATTAATCAAGAAAAATATTGTAATAATTTAATCAAACACTTCGGAATGGAAAATACTTCTGCCAAACCAACTCCTATGAGTACAACTACCCATCTTGATAGAGATGAAAATGGCAAGAGTGTTGACCAAAAATTATATCGAAGTATGATTGGATCATTACTATATTTAACAGCTAGTCGTCCAGATATTATGATGAGTGTCTGTTTGTGTGCTCGATTTCAAGCTAATCCAAAAGAATCTCACTTAAGAGCAGTCAAACGTATATTACGTTATCTTAGTACTACCAAGGACTTTGGTTTATTCTATCCAAAAGATTGTCCGTTCGAATTAGTATCATTTAGTGATGCTGATTTTGGTGGATCTCGAACAGATAGAAAGAGAACTAGCGGTACATGCCATTTTATTGGAAAATCGTTAGTATCTTGGTTTAGTAAGAAACATAACTATGTGTCACTCTCTACTTGTGAAGCAGAATATACCTTGCTGCATTAGCTTGTGCTCAAGTAATTTAAATGCAACAGACACTTAGAGATTTTAATATAAATCTTTCAAATTCAACAATATATTGCGATAATTCAAGTGCTATCAATTTATCAAAAAATCCTGTCAATCATTCACGAACCAAACATATTGATATACGTCATCATTTTCTTCATGACTGTATTGAAAAAGGTCTGATAAATTTAGATTTTGTCTCATCCAAAAATCAATTGGCTGATATCTTTACTAAACCACTTCTTGAAAATGTGTTTATCAAATTAAGACGAGAACTTGGAATCGTCTCGTTTAAAGATTTATAGTTATTTTTTGATACTTATATTCATACCTTTTTCGATGAATTATATTATCTACCTTTGTTAAAATTTATATTTTTGTTATTTTTCTCAATCAAGTGGTCTATTGTTGTTCATTCTTTTGTTGTCTATTTTTTAGCTTTGATTTTTTCTCTGCAACCTATCTTTTCGAAAGCTTCTACCACCAATCTATGCTTCTTTCTTGTTTAGCCTCAAAATGTAGTACTATTTTTATCTCTTAATTCTTATATATTTTCCACTTCTCAGTTGTTTTATTTCACTCATTCTGGCTTAAAATTTTTAAAATTATGGATTTTGTACACTTCTTTGCAATATTCTTCTATACCAAGGCTTCAAACGGTTACTCGTCTGAGGAACCCTCTGCATATTCCTCCGAAGATTTTTCTACACCTTCTTCTGCATTTTCTTCAAACTTACCATCTCCAACCCCTACTCGTCAATCTGCTCGGCATGTTTCTCCAAACAACCATACCGGTCACACTCCAGAAAAGAAAAAGGCTAGACGTTTCTTGTTTTTCGGTTCTCCTCAAACTAAACAAAAGATAGATGAAATTCATTATTATCAACAAGAATCGATGGGAATTCAACGAGAAATGTATTACGAATCAAAAGTTAACTCGCAACGGCTTAGCTTTCTGGAGAATCTGGGCTTTAAATTTTGTGGTGTGTCTCGTTCAAATGTTCATCAACCAACTTCATATTGTACACCACCACGTCCCCCTATTTCACCTAACTCATGGGAAAGTGGTAGTATCCGACATTCTTTAGAATCATCTAAAGGGAAGGGAAAACAAAAGATTGAACCAGACGAGTATAAAACTACAAAAAAATCACCTTCTTCATCAAAATAATTTATTATTATTTATTGTTGTATGTCTCTATATTATGTATTTGTTTTGTTTCATTTATGTTTAATATAACATCTAGTTCTAAATAAATTTGTGTACTTTAGTTGTTTTTACAAATTGTGCATTTTTAATCAAATTCAGCCGTCTGAAATGATGAATTCAGACGTCTGAATATTGTCAAGATTATATTTTTCATTTCAGATTCAGACGTCTGAACTCACTATTTCAGACGTCTGAAAGACCCTTAAAATACACTATTTTACTTCTGTTTTAAAATCTACAATTTCAGACGTCTGAAATTAAAATTCCAGACGTCTGAATCGAACTGTGAATTCAAAATTCAAGGGTTATTTCGAATTTTTCCACCCACCAACCAACTTAATATCCTTCATCTACCTCTTCAACCAACTTCCACTTCCACTTCAAGTTTCTCCACTTCCACTTCTACCGAGGCTTTTGATCCCGCACCCTTTCAATGGTCTTCAAGCTCCGGTACAAACAATAATGAAGATGATGATGACGATAGTAATGAAGGTGAACCTAATACATCCTTTTAAATTGGTGGTGGTATGGATCTTTCATTTCATAACTATTGTTTTTTGGTCTGTTTTTTAAATCATGACTTTCTCTAATTTTTTTGTTATGAACCTTTTTTTAAGTACTTCATTTAGGTGTTTTGGTATGTAACTAAACAATATGCTACTACCTGTTGGTTCTATGTATTTTATGATGCTTCTGTTGGTTCTTTGCTCTCTTACTCTTGTTTTTGTGTTATGTGACATCTATGATATACATTATTTTTTTTCCTTTTTGTCGATGTCAAAGGGGGAGAAATATTTCCTATCAACAGGGGGAGTTTATATTAAGGGGGAGTATTTGTATTTCATGCTTCTATATGATCATGTAGTATACTATAATTAAATATAGTTGTCATCGTCAAAATGGGGGAGAATGTTGAAACTTCGTGTTTATGGTATTTCGTAAATACGATATTTTGACTATGACAACTATACAATCATTTATATACTAACTTGTTTTTGCAAGGATTAATCTATGGCAAGATTCGACTATGTATAAATTTATATAAGGTTGTTTCGAGTCCTTGTCTAGAAGTTAAAATATGTTAAAATCTCTCCTATATGATATATGTTACATCTCATTAAACAGTGCATTTGCATATATTTTGTTTTAAGGCAAAATCTCATTTTTCATGTTACATTCAGACGTCTGAATGATCCAATTCAGACGTCTGAATCTGGAAATTTGAATGTTGTAAAATACAATATTCAGACGTCTGAATTGGATAGTTCAGACATCTGAATCTGGCAATTTTTTGCCTATTTTCTTTCTGGTCTAATTTCGTTGCATTTTAGAAGTCTGAATTTTTAATTTCAGAAGTCTGAATATTTACAACGGCTAGTTTCTTGAAAAGGTACTATCATTCGTGAAGAGTTGCAATCTTTAATCCAACAGATATGATCATGACTCTTGATGATAACTTTTCACGAACAATTGCAACTTTTTATTATCTATATAAACACATTAGAATCAAGTTTTCCAACAACAATTCAATTGATTATTATTCTACTCTCTGAATTCTTGATTCTAATACACTTGTGCTTTCAACATCAATTAAATTCACTTTCTTATCTCTTTATTCTTTACGCATTCACATATATATCATAAAGGAGAAGATTATAGGAAGGGTGTACTATAATTGACAAATTCGTGTTACTCAAGAACACATAGTGTCAAGAAATATTGTTCTGTATAAAGTCCCGTTCTGCTGCTCGGGCAAAGTGAAGTCCTCTTCGGTTGTTGAGGCGAAATCCTGTTCTGTTGCTCAGGTCCCTGTTCGTCTGCTCAGGGTTGTATAGACCTGTTCCTCCGGGTTAAGTGAGGGTTGTTGTTAGTTGAAATTCCAGAAGGAGTCTGGGACTGGACGTAGAACGGGAAGTTCGAACCAGTATAAAAATTCCTGGTGTGCTCGTTTATTATTTACTATTATTTGCTAATTATTCTATTATTCTGCACTGCTTTTATACTATTCCATATTACACGATCTATAGTCACTTTCATAACAGAGTTAATCAGGACAAGCTTCCCTGCCTGGGAGAGGTATTTGTTAGAACAGCAGCACATAGAGGAGGTTATTTTGTTGTAAAGCCTAATGCACTGAGAAGTGGTGATTTTGGTGGAGGCAATTGGAATGCCAAGATAAGAGTCAGAATGACTGGATTGTTGAAGCCCAAACAGATGTCTAATTTGCTCAGCTTGGGTCTGAGGAACTCCGGAAATCATCATGCTAGACTTTGCAGGGTTAATGGATAAGCCAGAAAAATAATGGAATTTTTCTTGAACATCCATAATGGCTGAATTAGTTTCAGTGGTTGGTTTGGTAAATATGAAGAGATCATCTGCATATATGAGACTTATGATAGAGAGACTTTTACACTTAGCGTGAACAACAATCCTCTTATTAGCAACCGCCAGATTGAGCATATGTGTAAGCACCTCCATGACCAAGATGAATAAATATGATGACATGGGGTCACCTTGCCTTATACCTTGCTTACCTTTGAAATAACCCGCAGCATAGCCATTATATACAAGGGAGAAGTGAATGGTAGAAAGGCAAGAATAGATCCAAGAGGCAAAATGAGCAGGAAATTTCGTACAGGCTAACACTCTAGAGATAGATGTCCACTACAATGTGTCATAGGCCTTCCTGATATCAAGTTGTAACATTGTCCTAGGGGAGGTATTGATCTTGTTATAGTCATTTAGTAATTCATCAGTAATAAGAACATTATCTAAAATGCTTCTATCGTGAAGGAAAGCAGCTTGGTTGTTAGATATCAAGGAAGCTAATACATGTTTTATCCTATTGGCAATAATTTTTGAAATGCATTTGTAAGTTATATTGCAACATGCAATAGGCCTAAAATCGACTGGGGAGAAGGGGAAGTAACATTTAGGAATAAGAGCTAAGTTAGTAGCATTGATACTAGAGAGCATTTTGCTCTTATCAAAGAAATTAATTATAGCCTTAGTAAGATCATCCTTGATAATATCCCAACAGGAAACAAAGAAGTTAGCATTATATCCATCAGGCCCTCCACAAGAGTCCGTATTCATACTGAATATCTTTCTTTGATTCTGGATGGAGAAACAGCAGAAGAAAGGAAGGCAATTTGTTCGGCAGATAGAGTAGGAAGTTTGAGACCATTTATAATTGATAAATCTGGGGAGAAGTTTTCACAATTTACAAGCAGACTGGTGAAGTAAGAAACAAAGACTTATTCAATTTGTTGAGGAGAAGTAACCAGGTTACCATTTTGATCATAAACACTGTGCACTTGAGCCTTAGCTTGCTTAATCTTCAAACTGTCATGATAATATTTGGTATTTCTGTCTCCCATAGCTTCCCACCTTTGTCTAAGTTTCTGCCTCTTCATATCCTCCGCAGCAGTCAAAGCCTTTTTTTATTGTTGAAGAATATTAAATTCATGGTCCGTAGCTTGCATGTCACTGGGATTATTGGTGCAGTGAGTTTGAGCCTGGGCAAGCTTGCATTCTAGAGAGTTGGATAGGAGATCTCCCTTACCATACTTCTTTGCTGCCCATTTTGAAAGCTTAGATTAAGGAGCTTCATCTTTTGCTGAAAAATAAACATTGGCTTACCAAAAAAATTAGTTTGCCAAGTGTTTTTAACTATATCAAAAAAATCAAAATCAGATAACCATGCATTAAAAAACTTAAAGGAGGACTTCTTTCTAATAGTCGCCAAACCAAAAGATAAAATAAGGGGGGAATGGTCAGAGAGCAAGGGAGGGGGAAGGAAACAAGAAATGTTTGGCCAGGAAGACAAGGCAGAGAAATTACGAAAGGCATGATCAATCTTAGAATAAATTTTGTTACCAGTTATACTCATATTATTCCAAGGAAAAGGAGAACCGTGGGAAGGGATGTTTATGAGGGAGGAGGTACTAGCAGCATTATTAAGGGGGAGGATCTCTTTCAATGATACAGGGTTGCCACCCATTCTATCATCAGTAGAAAACAGGTAGTTGAAGTCGTCAGAGATAACCCAAGGGTGGGAATCTTGAGCAAGATGAGGGAGATAGTTAAAAAACTTTTCCTTGAATTTTGTTGATTAAGGGCATAAACAACAGTGATGTAGAAGGAAGTGTTGGAGGGAACATGATTGAGATGGCAGTGGAAAAATTGCTGATGGGATAATATAGGGGACAGTGTGTATATGGCAGGGTCACATAAAAGCATAATCCTTCCATATGGAGCTTCCACAAGATTGTGATGGAGCTTCCAATTAGGTTGAATAATTTTAGCAGCTCTATAAGTTAATTTTTCATCTAACTTTGTCTTAAGAATGGCAACAAGATGAAGATTGTATCTATGGATAAGACTTCTGACTTGGTGTAATTTTGTATCGTGGTGGGCACGTCTAATATTCCACGTAGCAATAGGGTGTATCACTGATGATACTTTTTGTTTTTCTTTTTTGCTTTGTTTCTTCTGGTAGCAGAGGTAGGGGACTTACTTCCATCAGTGGAAAAGCTGGAAGAAGGAAAAATGTTATCCTCATTTAGATCAGCCAAATTCTTGCTTTTAGATTTATTGGCGATCTTTTTGGGTCTGATAGAGGAGGGACTAGATGCTCTGTTGGAAGTTGTTTCAAATGGTAAAAGGGTTGAGGGATGGATGTTTGGAAGTGTGGATGTGGTGGGAGGACAACTGTCTTTAGAGAAACCAGGAGGAGCAATAATGTGAGAATATGGATTTGCAGGTGGAGATGTAAGCACATTTAAAACAGTGTCATCTTGATTGGATTGAGGAAGAGCTTTACATTGAGGAGGCAGACTGGAGATAGGGTTGGATGGACAGATTGGATCAATGAGAGATGGATTTGGAAATGAGGATGGAATTTTATGTGTTGAATTATTTTGTTGTGTGCATGCATGTAAATGATTTGCATGGGCCTGGTAGTAGTCTTTGTGTTGTTACTTCATTTCTATCACTCGCGGCTTCAAGATTATCTTTAGAACCATCATTATTCTTCATAGTTTCACTATCATCATTTGTATCTGTAGTTTGCTGTGTGCATGCATGTTCATGTTTACCATGAATTTGAACAGAATATAAGCATTGTAATTCTATTTCTCCTCTCTCACCAGACTTCATTCTCTTCAGATCGATCCTTTTCTTTCATAACTTCATTTCCATCATCATCAATCAAACTTGATACAACATGGAATATATTACCTCCAAGCTTATCCATTTCTTCAGGAAAGTGAGCATGAGAAGCATTCTTATCACAACAGCCCACCACATGAGTAACCTTTGTAGTAACACCATCTCCCTTCTCATTCCTTTGTGAAATTACATGTTCCTGAGTTGTATTAGCTTCATTAAGTACAACTATTTTCCTTAAAAATCCTTTCCTCCTACTTACTCTGTTCCATACTTTTTATGTCTCAAAATGTAGTCTTATCAGCATAATCCACTTCCTTTTAATCATTCAACTGTTCCTTCCCTTCCTTATTCTCCTGATACAAGGAGTTTTTATTTGAAGTGGCAAAAGACAAGCGGGTAGAAGAATCATGCCCAAAACATTTGCAGTGCACACATATGTCAGGCTTCTACAGATAATTAACATAAACTTGTTGCTCACTTTCATCTAAGTGCCTGATAGTGAAGCTATCAACCAGTGCCTAATCTGGCCTTATTTCCACCATACATTTTGTGTAGGATATTCTTATAAGTTTTTTAGTATACGCGTCCATGCGGAGATGTTTACCAATTCTCGCTGCTAACCAGTTTATTTCAAGATGTGACCAGGCAAAAATTGGAATGTTAGATAATTGTAACCAGACAGGAACAGATTTAACTTCACCGCATACATTTCCCAATTCAGGAGACCATTGTTGAATTATGAAAATCTTGGTTTTCATAATAATGGGATCAACCATTAGAATTTTTTCTCTATCCTCACTGTTAGAGAGGAGAAAAAGAAACACAAACCCATCAAACTTAACCTACACAGTTCCTTTTAATTTCCAAACTTCTTTAGATATCCAACTACATCAGTAAAGGAAAGAGGTTTATCTAGAAAATAACCAACCACATAATCTTTCCACACTGCAATACCAACGTCGATGACATCAGCTAGGGGCACCAGAGCTTCACCATTAAACTGAAGCTGAATATCCATAGGGGAGTAAGAACCGGCATTGCGAGGTTTAGTTTTGAAAAGGCTAGACCATGCCTTAGCAGATGGGGGAGGAGAAGAAGAAATATAAGCAGGTAAGGAGCAAAGAGGAATAGGATCAAGCAGAGGAGGGAGAACAGGAATGGAGGCAGAGGAGGAAGCAGAGGGAAGGGAAATGTCAGAAGGAAAAGGTGGCTGAGGTGGCAAAGAAGACTGAGAAGGAGGAGGGACGGGAGGACATATGACATGAAAGAAGAGTACGTACAAGGAACAGTTAAAGAGAAGGATGGAACAATGGAAGGTAAGGGAAGAAAGATGGTGAACAGCTGGCATCCATGAGAAAGAAATAAAAATTGAAAAAAATATATTTATTATTAAACTTACACACGTATGATGCATATAGATCACCTGTACGTAATATCTGACTCAATCTTCTATTCGAATTCACAACTTTACTTCCGAACTAGCATTGATCCCCCGACCCTTTAGTGCGGAGTCTGACCAAGCTTTCTGATCAGAACTTTAGTTTTCCTTGCATAGCTCTAAACTATGATAGAAAACTCAAGTATCTAACCACAAACCCTCATCAATGTTTATCGTCAAGAATCTAGTCATAAACTCTTTTTTGGACCGGTGTAAACGCTTCAAAGTTTGCACTTGAATCTTAGATTATATTATGCGACGAAATAATCCATATACTTCATATGGATTTAATAATCTTTCCAAAATTCTTATTTAGAAGATTCATACTAATGTGAAGTTAGAACAACATCATATTATAAGTTTTCATATGCTTACATCATTTCAATTAAACTTGGGTCCAAAAAGAAATCCCCCCTTTTTTCTTTCACTCATACGATACAGAATACTAAATCAAACAACATCCCAGTCTAACTTATACAGACATACTAAAACTGCTCTTAACTCCCTAATGTCTCATTTACTCCTCCGAGTTAGAAGCTGATGGTGGACTCCAGTTACCAAGGTCTATCATAACTTCTCCTTGTCCATGTTCATCACTACCTAGCTCATCGTCGGCCTCATTGCCGTCCTCTTCTAGTATTTCTCCCACAACCTAGGGTAGCCATCGTTGGTTCCATGGGACACGTCCCATGCCGACTGGTATTCCAGGAATTGCCCCCGCCCTCTTCTAGTTCTTCGAGGCCTTGCACATTCTCCTCTCAAGGATTTTCGAACTCTTCGACTCCTTCTTCTTCCTCTTCTTCTGTTGTTTCTTTGTCGTTGCTTTCTATTTCGTTCTAGTTTATGTATGAACTGGATGATCCTTCATGCCACACAACATGTTCTTCAGCCATATCCCATACCACATTACTACACTCGCTAGATATAATAGCATTTGGGTCTTACATTGGTTCCGATTCTTCCTCCATGGGTTCTATCTCCTCTTCCATGGGCTCCGACTCTTCTTCCATGGGTTCCATTTCTTCTATAGGTTCCAATACGGAGCTAGTGGGATCAGCTACCAATTTCTTTCCGAGACCTGCCCGGGTTCATCATTAATAAAAATCATAATTATTTCTGGAGCCGTGGGTGGTACAAGCATTCCGGCCATATGATATCCGTCTTCACCCCTACGAATGTATATGACATGCTCCTCCTCAATCGGGAACCTACCATTGCTAGATGGATACTTCAGTTGCTCCTCTTCATCACTAGAGAGAATAACGAGGCTCCTTCTCGCCCCAATTTTCTCTGGAAGACTCCCCTTTGGAGTAATTTCCTCCATACGGTTTCTACAAGGTAAACAATATTTCCGTAGACGTAAGCAATAGGTAATTTTCTTAACCTAACGTATTCTTAGATAGAGAGGTTTACTAGTTACTTGGTATTATTTTTCTCAAACTAAGGTTTGGTCAATATTTGGAAAATGACTCGTGGTCTAAAGATAGCTTACAATTCTTTGTATCAAAAAAAAGTTTTATCCTTTCGAAAATTCTTTGAAAGTTTTACTAAATTTTTTTGTTTAAATTTATTTATTAAATCATTCTCAGAAATATATTTTTAGGTAAAATGATTGCATATAAAAATTTTCAAAACCAAATTCATTTGTATATAATATTAACAAATACGGGCTCATATATAATACTCTCAAACTCATTCTAGGGTGTTGCTAACTCTATCTCTAAAGTGTTACTCATCCTAGGGTATTACTGACCCTATCTCTGATGAGACTTTACCCTTACCAAAGCGAAGGTGTTCACGCCACCTAAGCTCCGATATCAAAATGTGAGGTCCCATTTCTTCGACTCTCGGAAATCGACACTAATACATCCTCGGTATTCACTTGCCACAAATCCAAGTGCCGGACAAACGGATTCTCGAGGGTAAGATAGAAAATAAAGACAGATTAAAATCTCACATATATTATTTCAACATTTAATCAGTACAGGGAAATTTAAATACATTTATCAGAGTTAAAAATGGACAGTTATATATATATATATATCTGTCCTTATAAAGGCATAATAGAATACTATTCAAGTGTGGTGGAAACAATCTTCAGAAAAATCTTCTAACTCCATGCTCCGAGCTCTTCCAGATTTCTTCGAACTAAATTTAACTACTAGGTTGATTGAGGAAAATCAAGGCACTCAGAGTTTAAGGGAAAAAGGAAAAATAAACTCCAGGCCAGTCATGGGACTAGTGTGAGAAACTCAAAATACGCGGATTGAAAAGAAAAGGTGTCTCATAAGACCATGCCCACACAAAAATACGGATGGATTATTACCTTATGATAGCCAAAATATTTGATACGAAAAATCATTTGATATTATTTTTAATGATATTCCTTTAAATACATTTGCAAGTAAACTTATTGTTCTTACCATATTAAATTCCGGTATGTTAGGCTCTATAAACAAAACTCTTACAAGCTCGTTCGGGGAATGAATTTCCATACAACGGCAGCTAAGGGTCTACTTTCTGTATAGTACATCTATAGAGGAATGTACCGAGGATATACAAACAATCCTATGCATTTGGCAAGACCGGTCTATCCCTATTTGGCCTCATACATGGCCTGGATATAACTAAATATGACATCACCCTAGTCATTACCGACCTATCCGAGAGCTCTCTTAGCATACACAACATACCCGATATATAGAGGGCTATATAGAAAGGTGATGACTATAACCTAATGGTTGCAAACCACATAGCCTTACGACGTACCCTGTTTAAGCCATTACCGGTGATGAGGCCTGAGGTAGTCGTTACCTTTCACATAGCACATTCCACTTTGAATGCCATATTTCTATCCCATGGTTACACAACTGATTTCTACAAACATATAACTCTTGAGCTAGTATGTCTCAGGAAAGGGTGTTAAGCTAAGAGAAGTTGCCTTCTCTACCACCAAACAAATGATATGTTCATAGAGATCAATTTATGTAACTAGATATGCAACATCAAACATTCGTCCATACAAGTTGTCTAGGAACAGGACAAACCGAAGGCACTCTCCTACCAAATCTATCGGGAATTACCCCTAGGATTAGCAGCGTGAAGTCCTTGCATCAAAGATCTTAAATGTAGAACTACTGCCTTATAATATGATATGAGAAATTTTTCCCGAGGGTCAGTGACAAGCAGCCTTACATTTCATCTTCCAAATCATATCCATATCTTCACTTCGAATACATAAATTGGTTCGAAGTGGTTTTCGGATAGGAATTACCCGAATCTGACCCCGGTTTCTTCGAACCAATCATCGATAAAAAGATGTTATATGAATAGGGAATCATTCTTTAATTGATTAAGTTCTTTTTATCAAAATCTCCTTTGGAGATATATATTTCCAAAACATTCTTTACGGTATATACGGAATCAATAAACCGCATTTATCAAATATTTTAATTACTTTAAAACATTTATCAAACTGGGAATAATTTGAAATTATTTCATTCTTTACTTAGGAAAATATTTCCATATTATTTCATTTAAATCTTAACATAGATTTCTTAATTCAAAACCCAAAATTTTGATTGAGTTAAAACCATGTTATCTAGGATGTTAATCCAAAACCAGTAAATATTAAGTGAGTACAATCTATAGAAATCATCTAATTTTACTCAACATCAATTCGCATATCCAACAAGTACTATGGGTGGAATAACGGCGAAAACACCTTTTAAATTCCACAAATAGTCTGAGTTCCCTCTTCGGGCTTTAACACGAGTACAAGAAGATTATCTCCACAAAATCCAAGTTATTTATGTTTGGGAAAATCATATCTTTTCTATTTTGGAAACTTTTGATCTAAGGAAACCACATTTACTATCCCATCTGTTAGGCCAACCCAGATAACTAGGGAGAGCATGAAACTGGTTTTCCGAACCCAAACCTAGACACTACCTCTCTAACACCCATAAGGCGGTCAAGTAATTTGATCGACTCTAAATCATTTAATATTTAACTATTCCATAAATCCTTCAAATCACCTTTAAAATACTTTATTAATCATTTTAAATCATTTACAAAAGATTTGAAAAAGAATGGTTACGTTTAAAACGATGTTTCAAAAGTTATAAAAAGTGCCGCGGAATGTGCATTTTAAGCTATATTGATCAAAACGAACTTTTATCATTTGGAAATTCATTTTTATAACTCAAATAACTTTTAAAACATTTTAAAAGATTTTTAGAATTTATTTCATATTTTTAAACAATTTTAAAATATTATTTTCAAAGAAATCCTTTTATGGATCCCGAACTGCAAAACCACGATTTTTCCGAAAACTTGTTGTACTCATATTAAGTAACTACTTCTCAAAATCTCAATTTTCTTTCTTTTTTTGAAAACTATGGATGTAATAGTTCGGAAAATTCATATCTCGAAGAATTCCGAGATACATTCCATTCTATATACTCGTTTGACTTTTATATGGCGAAATCGCGAACTACCG
The DNA here is from genome assembly GCA_030737815.1 of Allium fistulosum. NCBI lineage: Eukaryota > Viridiplantae > Streptophyta > Magnoliopsida > Asparagales > Amaryllidaceae > Allium > Allium fistulosum. The sequence goes on from CM060904.1 coordinate 1,140,433,807, forward strand.
TTACGCGATGCGCCTAATTTTGACTGAATTTTCATTTACCTTTCAAACTTCCCCAAAACTCTTTCATATGTTTATAAAACATCTCAAAATCATTTTTAGACCTTTTTAGAGGGGTTTAACATTCTATATACACCAATTCATTAAATAAAAGAAAGTGATATCCTTTGTGCTTATCATCGTGTATTTCCGTGACTTGCATATATATATATATTCAACATTCATATTAAACAACCAAACTTGATGATCAAAGCACATTAAATATCCATTGCAAACATCATATCATCATCCAAAATTATAATATAAGTAAGAGTTTCTCACCTTCATTTTCCCTTCGAGTTAGTCTAAAATCGGCTATAGCTCCGCTACGATAGAATCAAAGTTAGTGAAATCAAGCTTGAGATCCTTAGGAGGGCTCGACCTAGCTTTGTAGACGGTGGAGCTCACGGCCTTGATGAATGGAGGAGTTGGCCGTGGGTTTAGGAAGAGGAATGGAGGAGATTCGTCTTCGTTTGAAGTGGAATTGATAACTTATACATATTATATGATTTTAATTATCTTTTTCTAAATATCTCGCCATAATTTTGTTAAGCATAAAAGCCATGAAAAGAAGCTTGAAGTGGAGAAGAAGACGATAAGAATATGGTGTAAAAATATGAGAAAGTGGGTGGATATTTATAGAAGAAAATTTGAAAAAAAATATCTAATGGAAAAATTACCAGATTGCCCTTAGCCCACACCTCTCCTACCCCTACACACGCACGACAGCCCCCTTAGCCTAGAGATGTTGATGTGAGGTGATGGTGTTGAAAAGTTGAGTTAATGTTTGCTTTTTGGTTGCTTAAGTGTTAGTCTTAGGAATTTATTTAATTATTTTGTAATATGTATGTATTTAAGTGTTCATGTACACATCTATATGTTATTATTTGTATGTGACATGTATATGCATGTATATGTATGTGCATAAGAGGATAACAACATTTCAAATGATTTCGAACAACTTTTGTTTGTTAAACCGTTGAAAACCGGAAAACCGATTATCAGTTACATTTCCACTTATCAATTCATATACATATCTTTACTACTAATAAAGAGAATTCATTGAATAGATTAACTCGGTGTCTTTTTGAAATTCCAAATATACCCTTTTACATCTCATCTCATAGAGAAATAGTATTCAAATATGGGAATATAGCCTATTAATTTCTAAGTACAACTGTTAGTCACCATGAAGAACTACAGTGTGCGTTCACAAGATGAAGTATCCGAGTGTACCATATTGTCAGTAATTTAGGTGGGAGTTCATCGGTCGAAGTTTTGTCAGATTCCAAGTTGGTATGAAGAAGTTATTACTGTTTGAACAAAAAAATAGCGGCTTCTGCACTAGGCGGTGTTCAAATATTGGGATGTGATAGCCTGTTATTTTCTAAGTACAACTGTCAGTCCCCATGGAGAACTACAATCTACGTTCACAAAATGAAGTATCCGAGTGTTTCATATTGTCCGTAATTTAGGTGGGAGTTAATCGGTCGAAGTCTCGCCGGATTCCGAGTTAGCACGAAGAAAATATTGCAGTCTAAACAAAAAAAATAGCGGCTTCTACACTAGGCGGAGTTCAAATGTGGGGATGTGGTATCCTGTTATTTTCTAAGTACAACTTTCAATGCCCATGGAGAACTACAGCGTGCATTCAAAAGATGAAGTATCCGAGTATTCCATATTGTCCGTAATTTAGGTGGGAGTTAATTGGTCGAAGTCTCATCGGATTCTGAATTAATATGAAGAAGTTATTGTAGTTTGAACAAAAAAAATAACGGCTTTTGCACTAGGCGGAGTTCAAATATGGGGATGTCGTAGCCTGTTATTTTCTAAGTTCAACTCTCAGTTCCCATGGAGAACTACAGTGTGCGTTCAGAAGATGAATTATCCGAGTGTTCCAGATTGTCCGTAATTTAGGTAGGAGTTAATGTGTCGAAGTCTCGCCGGATTCTGAGTTAGTATGTAGAAAATATAGCAGTCTGAACAAAAAAATAGCGGCTTCTGCACTAGGCGGAGTTCAAATATGGGGATGTGGTAGCCTGTTATTTTCTAAGTACAACTGTCAGTCCTCATGGAGAACTACAGTGTGCGTTCACAGGATGAAGTATCCGAGTGTTCCATATTGTACGTAATTTAGGTGGGAGTTAACCGGTCGAAGTCTCGCCGGATTCCAAATTACTATGAAGAAGTTATTGCAGTCTGAACAAAAAAATAGCGGCTTTTGCACTAGGCAGAGTTAAAATACGGGGATGTGGTAGCCTGTTATTTTCTAAGTGCAACTGTCAGTCACCATGGAGAACTACAATGTGCGTTCATAAGATGAAGTATACGAGTGTTCCATATTGTCTGTAATTTAGGTGGGAGTTAATCGGTCGAAGTCTCGCCGGGTTCCGAATTAGTATGAAGAAGTTATTGCAGACCGAACAAAAAAAATAGCGGCTTCTACACTAGGCGGAGTTCAAATATGGGGATGTGGTAGCATGTTATTTTCTAAGTAAACTATCAGTCCTCATGAAGAACTATAGTGTGCGTTCACAAGATGAAGTATCCGAGTGTACCATATTGTTCGTAATTTAGGTGGGAGTTCATCGGTCGAAGTTTTGCTTGATTCCGAGTTAGTATGAAGAAGTTATTGCAGTCTGAACAAAAATAATAGCGGCTTTTTCCTAGGCAGAGTTCAAATATGAGGATGTAGCCTGTTATTTTCTTAGTACAACTATTAGTCACCATGGAGTACTACAGTGAGCGTTGAAGTGGGGATATAGCCTGTTATTTTCTAAGTACAACTGTCAGTCACCATGGAGAACTGCAGTGTGCATTCACAAGATGAAGTATCCAACTATACCGTATTGTCCGTAATTTAGATGGGAGTTCATCGGTCGAAGTATCGCCTAATTCCAAGTTAGTATGAAGAAGTTATTGCAGTCTGAACAAAAAAATAGCAGCTTATGCACTAGGCGGAGTTCAAATATGGGGATGTGGTAGTCTGTTATTTTCTAAGTACAACTGTCAGTCCCCATGGAGAACTACAGTGTGCGTTCATAAGATGAAGTATCCGAGTGTTCCATATTGTCCGTAATTTAGGTGGGAGTTAATCTGTCAAAGTCTCGATGGATTCCGAGTTAGTATGAAGAAAATATAGCAGTCTGAATAAAAAAATAGCAGCTTCTGCACTCGGCGGAGTTCAAATAAAAGGATGTTGTGCCATGTTATTTTCTAAGTAAACTGTCAGTTCCCTTGGAGAACTACAGTGTGCGTTCACAAGATGAAGTATCTGAGTGTACCATATTGTCTGTAATTTAGGTAGGAGTTCATCAGTCGAAGTTTTGCCTGATTCCGAGTTAGTATGAAGAAATTATTGCAGTCTGAACAAAAAATAGCAGTTTCCGCCTAGGTGGCGTTCAAATGTGGGGATGCTACTATCAAATCTACTTCCACGGGTACAAATAAAAATGCATGCACATTGTTGTTAAATGCAGGCTCACCTGGGCGTGCATATGTACTCGTATTTGTAAACAAAATTTGAAAATAAATCTTTTATCATTATTATAAATTAAAATGATTACATTTCATTTATAAAATCATATAAACTAATACTAGTAATTATTTACAGTAATTGCTACTATACCGATAAAGCGATATCGATTTTTTCTCTTATATTTTCAAATCAATTATTTATTTTATAAAATAATCATAAATGTTTTTTAACACTTTATAACTATTTATAATGAATTACTATCATTTACAAATAATTATTTGAATAATTTTAATCGTTATCAAATCATTTAATCTCAATTTAATTTAATAAATCAATTATATATTTAAGGGCATTACTAACAATGTCATAAATATATTTAATTTTTAAAAAATATGATACATTATTTTATTTCATATTCTTGTTCAATTATAAAATAAGTGTATGGATCCAACTCTATATGCGACGTTTTACGATTATAGAGCTGTTTATCGATAAAATTATTTTCGACCAATTTATCGATTTAATTCCCGAGGAAAATGTTTTTGTAAATATTTATTCAAAATAGGATTATTATTATTTATTATCACTCAAAACAATATTATTTGTATTATCAACCCTTTATTTAAATAATTTTAAAAGTAAATATAATTTATCAAAGTGATAAATTTTGTGGGTCGTTACATACGTCGTATGAAATAATAAGACCACGCCAAAACCTATGGCTTGAAGTACACCTTGCTATGATGAATATCTCTCCTTAGAACTCTTCTTAATTTGACAAATTGCTAATCCATGAATCGTAGATCCTTTGCTATCAAATAGGTGTAACTTTGATTTGATTTGATGTGAATATTAATGGAGCTCTTAGAGGCAAGCATCGGCCAGCCAAAAATTAGAGATAGAAGGAAGCCAAAAGTCTTTTAAAAGTTGAGAATAGAGATGTAACAACCCATAAATTTTAGTGATTTTATTTATTTAATTAATTGAATTTTTGTGAAATTTTAAATAAAAATATTTTGAAATAAAAATTTAATATTTGGAATGCGTCTATTTAAACATAATAAATGGTAAATTTCCATCTGATAATATTAAAGTTTATTTTCTTGTGCAATTCTATTTCAATTTAAATCAGTTAAAATTGATGATAATAAAATGTTTTCCAAACCTGAATATTTTTATACAATAAATTTGTAAATCATCTTCTGAGTGAGACGTCATCTTCCGTTTCATCAAATTTGGACTGCTATTGCTCCGTTTATCTTATTTCTGGCAGATTAACAGCATTTTCGGTACCGATTATCGACTTTTGATAGGATGATCGTACCACTGATATTTGTATACCGTTTTGTTCCTCTCGTCGCACTAATCTCCACAGTATATTTATTTCTGCATTTTGGGACCCGGAACGCGACGGAAACGACAAAAACATGTGTCGTATCGGTACCGTTTCCGTGTCCTTTTGTTTTCTATTGCCTTTCAAAACTTAAGCCGTGTCATCCAAGCAACAATAAATTGCTTTAATTATTCACCAAATCAAAGCATTTGACCGTTGTTGTTTCATTATTTTCATATTGTAATTGACTGTTCATTGTTTTGAGACGGTTCAAATTGAAAAATAATAGTATAACGTTTCTATATAATTGAAAGCCTGCTAACCTTCCCATCGTAGTCGCTCATTTCATTTACATTAGTGATGTGCACGTAAATGTGCATCTTTTTACCACCATATTTAATCTAATTAATTCAAATAAATGATCATATTGGGTATTTTAACTTGTTTTAACCAAAATCCATATTAATTCCAAATTGTCACATATTCATCTTCATCCAAGGGCAAAATAGTCATTCTTTGTGCATAAATTAACTTGAGAAAATTTAATTAGAAATTTCCATACTATTTTGTAGGAATTTGATTTTCATTACAAGTGGTTTCATGAAGAAGATATGCATGCACAAAAAGAACACAAAGGAATGAAGATGGAAATAATTCAATGTGAAGATTATGGAGGACCCCACCTACCCACCTACCTTAATGTACACATTAGAGGCTAATGCACATGTTTATGGAATTAATGGCTTCATGTACACTTAAATGATGATTAATGAATGCTAATATTTACTTGGCCACCACACTTCCTAAGGGGTAGTTTGGCCATTCCCCAAATTATGGATTAGGGTTTCATGCTTGTATAAAATCCCCTTATGTTTCATGTAACCTCCTCTCTTCTTAGTTTCTCTTTTAGGCTCTCTTCTCTTAGTCTCTTCTCTTAGAAAAATAAAAAGAAAGCTCTTTCTCTTTTCATGGCTACTTAGCCATTTTTATTTTATGTAATCTTTTTTTTTATGCAATGTAATTATTGTTTCCTTTTAATTACATGTTCATTTCATTTCATGCTAGTAGTGTAGATTTTCTTTTATGCAATTAGAATAGTTTTCTTTCATTTAGCTTTCATTTTCCTTTCTTTTTGCTTTCATGTTGCTAGCTACATTTGTTAATATGATAACAAATATGAGAAGCTAAACCCCTTCAATTTAGGGGTAATGAAGCTCTCTAATTATGTAGCTTCAACATTTTGATAATTTTGATCACTTTTGTGCTTAAAGGAATGTTGATGTGATTTATTGTTTCATGTTGAATTTGATAGTCTATGTTGTTCATAACAAATAGGCTATGCTTAAACAATCACAAGCAATAATTACCTCTTCATCTACATATGATGATGGTAATGAAGTGAATGTGAAATTGAAATTTGATGGTCTATATTTCTAATTAATAGTTAATAGACCATGCTTAAAATAGATTTTGCTTTCAACTTGTTGTCATTTTTCATGAGAATTAAAAATGGTTTAAAGGTTGTGTTATAGTTTGATGGCTTATGTTGAGCTAATTAATAGCACAAATGAGCCATACTTATGATAAACGCATCATTTAAACTCATTTATGACCAAAGAAGAGAGATCATAATTTCATAAATTGTTGAAATATATGATCTAGAGAGTGGAATTATCTATAAATTGTCATTTAACTCTCATTTTTCTATCAATTTTCTTTTGCTAGTTTTCTACAATTTTAGCTTCACACTTTTCAACTTTGGTTAATTTGATTGAATAGAATTTTAAAATCATCAATTCCCTGCGGATTGACCCGTATTCGCCACATGCTACATTCGTACACCGTGCGCTTGCGGTTATATTTTAATTTGAAATTTTTTGACGGTTTTCTAACTCGATAGAAATTCCGTCGATTAACAATTAGCCTACACAGCTAATTCTCGAATAGTTCATTTTCCTCTACCTTCTTGTCCCGTTAAATCCATCTGTGATAAACAAATCTCCTTCCTCCTTTTTCATTCTCTTCCCACTTTATATTTTCCTTTGTTCTGTGCCTATATAAAAAAATGAATAAATAAATAAATTTTGTGTTGCATCGGGAAACTCTCTGCTCCTCCTATTGCCGTGAAACCCGCCGCCATCTCCGTCCTGTCAACCACCCTGTTTCCGCCGACTTGCCTCGAACCCCACCACGCCTGAAACCAACCTCTACTCCACGCTCGACCTTCTATCGCCTCGAAACTGCCGCAACTCTCCACCCATGGCCGACCACACCATATCTTCCACCTCTCCTTCGCTCGACCTCATCAACCCTCCACGTCCCCACTTTCTCCACGTGAACGCCTCGCCCGGATCCACTGCTCCGCCAAGCATCTGGCCTTCCTCTGCCGAACTCCCTCTGCGGCAGCCGACCTTCTTGCTGTCACCCTCAATCGCCTGTTCAGCCTCCGACCTCCTCTTGCCGAATGTCAGCAGCCCGGCCTCCAACTCACACCTTGTTTCCCTGGCCACCGATCATTGCAGTGTATGTTTTATATAATCAACTGTTAGTTCTTATATATATATGGATCTGAGTTATATTTTGGCATATATGTATAAATGATATGGGTTTAATATATTTTAGTTTGCATTGTTTTGTTCTCAAGTTATATATATATATATATATAAATCTGCTGTACATCTATTTGATAGCCATGTCAAATATATTGCTAGTCTGCATATGTTCATTGAATATGATATATAAGTTATATAACAGTATTATATGATAAAGTATGTTTATATATAAAGTTTATATAAGTGATATATAATGATTTAATTTTTATAAAATGTGTAAGTTGAAGATTGATTTTAAAATATAGGTTGTGCATTTGGATATGTCTGCATGTATAATACCTTGAATCTGTTGCATGTGTTATAAATATGATACTGTTTAAGTATACTGTATTTGCAGCCTTCATATTATATATATATGAATTTATATTGTTTGTTGATTTCAAAGTGTATATATATAGGGTTATAATAATAATGAACTTAAATCTGTATGTATATATAGGTTACAAAAGTTACAATATATATAGTGGTGTATATAAGTATATATTATTGTGTGTTAAGGTATATGTTTGATTTTTATAAATGTAATATGTAGATATGTCAATAAAATTGTATTTAAATTGAGTATTTGTTTTAAGAAAAATATTAATATAATATACATATCATTTCGATTATATCAACTAATTCTGATTGGTTCTCATCGATTTCCATTTATCAGCCTGTCCGTCGAATTCGTGCCAATCTAGCTTTGCTTTGGAAGTCGTGCTTGCATTTCGTAACTCAATTTCTTTGTCTATCATCTATAGCCTCGAAAGGTGAGCAATCACTCACGATTAATGTTATTATATTTATTAAATTTGATTTCAATTGAAACGACAATTGAAATATGCTGCTAAATTGAACTGTTAATTTTAATTGCTATATATGATATGCTATTATCTGAAATTGTTCACCCGTGGGATATGAAACCATATCCTATTGTTATATTTTATTTAATTTGTTATTGATGATATATCTCTGTTGTTGATATGTTATAGTATTACCATAACTGTTCTCACTCTGCAAGTTCCCTGTTAGTATAAAATTCCCTATGGGTTGAAAAGATACATACCCGAACGATCTTGTAGAATAGGAGAAAATCATTATGGGTTGAAATGATAAGACCAAGTGATTTTCATTGAATTGAATTTGGGATTGCGGGTTGAAAAGATATATACCCGTATATATTTAAATTGCGGATTGAAATGATAAATATCTGTATCACTTGACCATAGGATAGAAAATTATATACAGGCACCGTTGGTCTATATATATATTTTGAAAGTGATTTCCAAGGTTTTGAAAAGAAATATATGTGGTTTTAATAATTGATTTTAAGATATTATATCTTTAATATAGATTTTTAATGATTTTAATAAATTAAGTTGGAAAGAGAAATAGAAATTAGTTTGAAATTTATTTGAATTTTTCTTAAATAAAACCGATTTGAAACTTATTAAATTTGAGATTTTAAAGATATGATTTATAACTTAATTTTGATTTAAAGTGATTAAATGATTATTTCAAGTAAATAAATTGAAGGGAATATTTAGTTTACCTAAATTGTAATTTAAGGTTTTATTTAAATGATATTGGATTGACTAAGTGAATTTTTCAATATTAAATAATTGCAAGGTTGAATTTGAAATATAAATGAATTTAAGCTTTGAAATCTATTGAAATTGAAATGGTTTAAATTGTAGTTTATATATGTATTTGAAATCGATATAAATTGTAATTGTTTAAACTGAATTGAAATTGGTGAATCAAGATTAAATTAAATTGAATTTTGGAATTCGAGTTGATCTGAATCAATTTGTGAAATTTGAGGAAACTATTTCATTATATAAAGTATTTTAAAATATATTTAAAACTATTTTAATATTTTACTTTATAAATTAATTTAATATAAACTATTTTAATTTTTTTACTATTTTTAATATACTGTTTTATTATATAAACTATTTTATTATATATACTATTTTAATATCTAAACTGTTTAAGTGGAAGTAATATGATTTCAAAGTGCTATGAATTTTTCAAGTGTTATGATTCCCAAGTGTTATGATTTCCTAAGTGTTATGGTTTCAAAATGTTATAATTTCAGAAGTGTTGAAATTTTGGAAAGTATTATGATTTTGAAAATGAATATTATTTGAGTGAATAATGATATCGTATTGATATGGTTTTCAAATAGATATGATATTTTGGTTTTGAAATATGATTTGAAATGAAATGACCACGGTGTTATAATAACGTTGGTTGTTAAAGAGGCTGGGATCAGATATTGTCATACTCTCTGCCAATACCGAAAACCACTTTGACAACTGTGTACGTGGTAGAGATTCCAGAATGAAGTAGGATGGTTTGGTGACGATTCTATATGGTATTTACGTAGCCCTAAATCCCGTGAGTCAGCTTGAGGCGACTAAAACAGGAGCCACACCGGGCCAAGTGAGGTCATTCCTCATATCAGACACATTTCTTCGATACCATTCTATTGCTTTTGTGATTTGATTGGGTGCACCCTTTGATTTAGGAGTGTGTCATAAGGTGGGCGGTAGTAGCTGCTATGCGTTACCACCAGTCCGGATACGCAAACGGTATATCTACCCTGGCATTGCCACGAGTGTCGTGTCGCATGCCCTATCGCGCCTTTTACGAGTTTGTTTTGTGTCATACCTATGGAGTGCTCCCTGATAGCCCACCTACGGGTGGAGTTTACAGTATCTGTATAGACTACGGCATTATAAAAATGTGTTAAGGGGGATATGGGTAACGCCTTAATGCTATTTTAATAGTTTACTTTACTATAGACATACTATAATAGCGTATATTACTACATAGTAGATAGTTCCATGGATCCTTAGAGGGTGGAAATCCCAAACATCCTCTGAGTTACTTGTATTTCAGTTGATATTTCACTTGAGTTGAATTTATTAATATACGAATGTTAATCCTGACTCGAGTGTTTTGTGTATTGCTTTACGCTCGGGTCAGAGTGAGTGTCACAGCATTTGAGACTCACCTTTGGGGTTGGAGCTTCACTTGGAGATTCGTCTGTATCTATCCAGCTTTCAGCTATCCGTTGATTTTGTCCAGATATGTCATATGTTTGTATTTGAGACTTCATTGTGTTTAAGTTATTCTACTGTATTTATTTCAAACTCTGTTGTTTATATAGTAGCTTTATGAACTACTATTTATCTATTCTGCTGCTTATTATTGTTATAATACTCTGTGTTTGTGATTCTATGATTGATTGATTTACTATATATGTTGAGTTTTGCCAAATATAAATTAACAATCTGATATTTTGAGCAATTCAAGTCTGACATGTGTGGATGCGAATGGGACGAAATACCGGGTCGTTACAAGAGATGCTTATATAAAGGAGAGGTTATTTATATTTTAGGATCAATATCCTATGTCATCTCTTACCAATTCTCTTCCATCATAGCCCTTCATCTCAAAGCCTTTTTTGCACCATCTTATGGTTATATACCTCAATTTATTCAAAATTTCCATCTTCTTTCATAAGCTTTAAACTTATTTTAAGCCCAAATAAATATTATTAATTTAATTTAATTTCTTATCGATATCGTATAAATCGATATATTTATAACTATTATAAATATATACAATAATATTTATTCCTCAAATCATAATCAAAGTTTTAAAATTAATATTTCATAGATATTAATTAATTTATAACAATTATGAACTAATTAAATCATAATCTCTAAAGAGAAATCATCATATCGGTTATGTGATTCGTTAGTTGTAAATTTGGTCAGCGATTAACATTGAACTATTCGAATGTTAACATTCACATGTCACTTAGCAGGTGGTGTGACATTTTGATTAAATTTTTCGCTTACTAAGTTTCGGTGAAATCACGTTTTAGTTAGTTAAGAATTACCCGGTTGTGACATTTATTTATATCAATTCTCTTCATCAAAACTATATCGCTTTGGACTTATTGAATTTGGTAATGGTTAAAATTCCAACATCGTCCATATTCAACTATATAGTCCAAACACAAAGTCCTTGGTTCTAAAATAACAATTTTTATTAACCGAACTGCTTTGGCTAGAGACTTTGACTTTGAGTTGACCGTGATACTAACCACATATAACTGAGGAGACGAATTCTCTTTTGAATAGTGCTTCACTTCCAATACTTCCACTCGACCCAAATACAGTGACTTAATGGACGTCGTGACATGATTTGACTGTAATCAAAGCAAAGCTTTCATATTGAAGATCCACAATATTCTCAAGTCGAGAGAACCATGTAAATCAATCACACCGATATTTTTTATATGACCTTAGTTATATTAACCAGCAGAAACTATTGAGTGAGTCACTCCATAGTTATATAATAAATATTCGTATGCAACCTTTTGGTGCCCCATCAATCATGAAAAATACACTATCCAATATTTGGAGAGCGTTACGTACTCTAGTCTCGACGGATACATCGATATCTAATCACGATTCATCTTGACTAGGAACATTTAAAATTGTATATTTATTTTCATTGTGTTAAATTACTCACGGTTACAAAATTTTGTAACTACTATTGCAAAACAAACCATTTATGGATTTTCTATTAAATATACTTTTAATTAAATTAATTAATATAACCATTATATCAGGTATAAAATAGAAATAAAACACCTTTTATTTTGAACCAGATCAGATATCGAGTTAGATATATATAACAAATTACATAATTACCCCTAGGGCATACCCCTAACTCTATTAGTTGTAACATCCATGTCATGACACTATTCATTATAACATACATAATTACAACTTTAATCAACTAGGATATTATATCCTATCATCTTACTTATGAATTGCCTTATGTTGTATAAATTCAAATCAGCATTTGAAAAAAGGCATTTTCGAGTTAAATGACATTTCTACTAATACTTAAGTGAAGGCTTAAATCATCTTCTCATCTTGTGGATCTTGGAAGGATTGTACGTGTTGGATTTTTTATTCCATTCAAATATATGGAAACATTCCAAATTTGGAATTTGGAATATATGGAAACTTTCATAATTTGCAATTTGGAATATATAGAAACTTTTCTAATTTGCAAATTTTGAATCTATGGAAACTTTCCTTAATTACAATCTTCACTTATTTATAACATTCCATATCTCCATTTGGAGAAGGCTATAAATAAAGGGTAGTCACATAGAGTTTATAATCCACACAACTCATAAAGAAAAATAAATTGTAACTGAATTTATCAAATTAGATATTTTTTTATTATTCTTCTGTAATCACTCTTATTTATTGAAAGTAATAAAGCTCATCTTCCCTAAAGAGGCTGTACACTATCACGATGATAGTGGAACCATTATAAATCTCTTGTGTCCCCTTTTCTCTTTTATAGTTATTTACTATTGCTTTTGGAATAGCTATGATCTAATTAGAGAATTAATTGATCTGTTATTGTTTTACCGCACCATAACACGATCCTATAATTAGGTTTTTCCGATGCGAGGGATTGATCGCCCCTCTATAACTAGTATCGGACCTTTCGGGTTTGCTGTTGCATAAAAGGTGTTGGGTAGAATGGTAGGTGAAGAAAATACATCAGAGATTAGTTCAACACCAGCGGTTGCTCCATATATTAGAGGTTCCAACGTGGCTTCAAGTTTACGGTTATCAATAGAGAAGTGGAATGGAGAAGGATATTTTAAGAAGTGGCAGTGGATGATGAAGGCAATACTAAGAAAAGATCACGTCCAAAAAGTGGTTTAGGTTTATGACTTCAAGGATTTGGATCCAGCTATACCCATTGTAGAGAAGAAGGAGATGAAACAATGGGCCTATACTACACTCCAACTTGCTATGGGTAAGAATATTATTTTTGAAATTAGTTAGGAAACTATCGTGAGAGGAATTTGAAAGAAGTTGGAAGACCTCTACATAAAGAAATCTTTAACCAACCGATTGATCTTATTGAAGACCTTCTTCACCTATAAGATGAATGGAGGTTCTCCCAGTAAAGCACACATGAATATATTTGATGATCTATTGATGAATATGAAGTCAGTTGAATTAAAGATTAACGAAGAACAGAAAGCCATGGTTCTGTTGTGTTCACTTCTAGAGTGGTTCACCACTTTCGTCAACAACCTCATCTATGGTAGAGAAACATTGACACTGGACGATGTGAAGAATGGTTTGCTTAGTGAGGAGTTGAGAGATCAAATAAAGGTTTTAGATTTAGGAGATGGTAGTGGAGGAAGTGATAGTAGTTCAGGCGTGCCTATTGAGAGAGGAGGAATGGAGAAGATGAAAAAGAATTTTAAGGATCATTTTAATTCGAAGAAGCCTCACTGGCGTAGTAAGTCTAAAGATGGATAGTGTTATCGTTGTAAGAAACCGGGTTATAGGAGAAGATACTATCCATATTTAAAGAACGAGACTAGGGTTCTTCATCTATTGCGATGGAGAATGAAGTTAATGATGTCCTGACAGCTGTAGTATCGAATGTCGAGGACCATTGGATCCTTGAATCGGAAGCTTCATTCCATATGATACCCAATAAGGATTATTTTTCTTCCTTTTTCGCTAATGAAGGAAGTTCCATCCTTATGGGTAATGATGCTACATGTAGGTCAATAGTGATAGAGTTAGGGATATGCCCTAGGGGCAATTATGTAATTTGTTAAATATATCTAACTCGTTGACCAATCTAATCCACAATAAAGATGTTTCTTTCTATTATATACTTGATATAATGTGGTTATATTAATTAATTAATTTAATTAAAATATATTTAATATAAAATCCATAAATGGTATATTTTGTGATAGTAGTTATAAAGTGTTATAACCGTGAGTAATTTATCACAATAAAACAAATATACCATTTTAAATGTTCATAGTCAAGATGCATCGAGACTGGATACCGATTTATCCGTTGAGACTAGAGTATGTAACGCTTTACAAATGTTGGGTAGTGTATTACTCATGACTGCTGGAGGCACCTAAGGGTTACGTACTGATAGTTATTGTATAACTATGGAACGACTCATGTAACATTCCCCCTTCTGACCGCCTCCAGTCGGTGATTAAACCAACTAGAAACGTTCAAAAAGACGAATTGTTATTTAGTTTATAAGGTTTAAACAGAATCAGCCACAGAAACACAGAATAATAACAATGAATTAAAACAAATGAATCTTTATTTCATTACTATAAATCTTTTTGAATACATCAAAGTTTATACAATTTAATACTGATACAGCGGAATATCTTAAAATACAATTTTCTTGAAAACTCAAGTGATTCTTTACTCTCTCTCTAACTTCACTGCTCGAAAATCTTCAAGCTGTAAAATACTCGGTCTGACCCGAGTATTATATTCAAAAGAAAATAATACACAGGTCAGTCTAATTCAAACCAGTTATTAGTGCATAGAGGCAAAGATAATCAAATAGACGACAGTCACAATAATTCCCGTCTATCCGATCCTTTAAACAAAGAAATCGGATAACGAAAATTTTAACACTAAACAGTGTTTAACAAAAATCAGCAGATTTAAATCATCAACGGAGATAAATAAACAATTTATCAAATCGACTAAATCAATTTAAAGCCATTGAAATTGTCACTTTAAAAACCATCGAAGTCCGATTGGCTGCCGTACACGCACGTGTGTACGGCCTCGCCAATACGGCATAAAAGATCAATGCATCACGACGCAAAGAAATATCAATTCAAAACTGTCGATTCTGGGTGGCTGCAGTACACGCTAACGTGCACTGCCTCGCCAACTCGAGTGCACAAGGTCGAATCAAACATTTCAGTGCCACAGTAGTCTGAAGCAAGGAGGTATCAACATATCAATGTCAAAGCCATGGTCAACAATCAGTTCAAACAAGTATAACAGTGTACATCACAATGTCAAGAAAACTGTGCAATGAAGCTACAGGAATATACCAAGCAACCAGACCAGACACCAACAGTGCAATGCAGACTAGTCTACAAAGAGACCACAATGGCAACTGAATCAAGAAAATTACAAAAGCTACAGGACAGCAGCAATGCAACAAGTTCCAGTATAACATGACCAGAGACTAGAGGGAAATTCAAAGCTAAATGCAACAACATGAAACTACAGCACCAAAGTGCAAAGTCCAACATGTTCAAGTTCATCAGACCAAGCTTATCTACAACAAATGCAATTGCATGTATGCAATGCAGACAGGAACCAAATGTCTAGTGAATGACTAAAATGTACAGCAGTTATAAAAAGACAACAGTGATTGCAACTACTGAAATGACAAAGATTGTGAACACAACAGCTACAAGTGTGCAAAAGATACAACTGGAGACCAGTGCATGTCTGTTTACAGAAGCCTTTCAATAAAATTTTATTTCAATAAAATTTTGAACTTCAATTTACGTTTAAATAAACATATAATGTTTGTAACTCAAGCCTAACAGTGATTTGTTATGTAAATTTTTGAATTTAACTTGGAAACAGAGAAGTATCAAGCAGATTCAATATGCACAGTTCAATTACAACATGTATACAATGTACATGCAAGACATCAAACCTATCAGAAATTCACCTGCACTAATTTTTATTTACTTAAACTTTTCTAATTAAAATTTTACTCACAACAAAAAAATAAAAAGATTCAGGGTTTCGAAACTCAAACATGTCAGGCCACCAATTTTTTCCAGATTTTTGAAAACTTACATGTACATCCTGAAGCTAACAAAACTGAAATGCATCAAAACTTCAAAATGTACAAGTACCAGACTCCAAGTACAAACAACAAATCCAACAACAACCACTGCAAAGGCATAAAAGGTGCATGCTAACAGAATCAATGGAATGCAAGGGAGATGCATATGAACCGGGTTTCCTCACAGAATTTCCAACTAAAAAAATCATGATTCTTACTTTAAAAATCCTATATTTCAGAGACAATTCAAGATACATACTTGAATCAATGTAATCTTACATTTGGTGTTATCATAATACTTATAATTGTTACTGTATTTTTTTCCAAAAGCAAGCATATTTTCAGCTAATATACTTGGATGTATTTGTAGAACTTGATCATGGTTTAGGTTAAACTATTTTGTTCGAAATTCAAATCCTAACAGTGATTTATAAAAAAGAAAATTTTATTTTTGATTTGATCTTAACTCTGTAAACTGGAAAACAGAATAACATAGGTGTGCATATTCAGCCAATACAAATATACAGAGATATATATAGAGATCATGCATATGCAGACCATCTTTATACATATAAACATGTTTCAGAACTTAAAACAAACATGCATACACATTTTAAAACATACATCACTAGTTAACCAAACGTTAAATGCATCAAATTTGAAGTTGTTTCATGTCTATAGTTTTTTTTAAACAGAGGCCTAAAACTAAGAACTCAGATGTTTTAAAATCAAATAAGGTCAAAAGTACTACCGAAGCCAGCTGAAACTACATAGCCGGAAGACAAAAATCAACATCGAAGCCAAAGACCACGAAAACAAACAAGCAAACGAATTCGAACAGTTCGAATAAGATGTGAGTAACATAAATTACTCACCTTCATTTTCCAGAGTACGCATCAAAGAATCGATCGAAGCCCCAAATCCCAAAACCCTAAATCTCGTAAGCCTCAACGAGCAAGCGAAGAAGACGATGCCGCCCTTCTTCTTTTTTTTCGAGGAACGAATGAGGTAGAACGAGCCAGATTCGCAAGAGAAACAAAGAATCGCCGAAGCCCTAAATTTTGAGCGAACGAAGAATCATGGCCGCCATTTTTACTCGTCGCCGCTATTTTGTTTAGGGTTTGTGAATGAATGGGTAAAAGGAAACGGGTTTGGATTTATCACGGTATCAAAGAAAATGTGGGCAGTATTAATTTCAAAGTCTACTTAACCCTAGCTCAAATTTTTAAATTCAAATATGTTCTTTATATTTTAAACTTGGCCAATTCGAACAATTTCACAATTTAAATCAAAATTTAATTCAATTATTAATTTTAAATTAGTTTAAAAATTCAGGATCGTTACAAACTCCCCTCCTTAAAACTTTTCGTCCATGGAAAGGAAAGGTTGTTAAAATTTCATTAATATTTATACCCTACACAATTTTTACTAAGCTTAAAGCTTATTACAAATAAATGAATATATGTAGAATTCATTCCATTCGATTTAATCTCACTAGCTTTGTTCATTATCTCCTTTGTTTATTGATTTCTAAAATCAAAACGCAAAAGTCTTTTACCAAATTTTCTACTTACAAATCTCGGATTTAAATCTGAAATTCTTCATGTTAGGGATTTGCATAATATATCTCTTCCAAAGCTGTGGACTTTCAAAACATTTCAAAGATCCTCTTTCTTAATTTATTTGGTAGGAATTATGTAATTTTAATTTCAAACTATTGATTTGCTATTTAAAGTTTGAAAATACTTGCTAACTCAAAATTTAACAAGTCCATCTTCGTTCTCACAGACATTAGACATACGCTGGCCAGGCGCAGGTCTAAAAATCTCCAAGTACTAAATATACTTGCTTCAATTTCCAGTGAAAATACTTTAAAAATTCTTTTAAAAATGGATATGGAAAGCACGTTCCCCCATGGATCATAGTTTACTCGGCGGTTACGCTACTATCCCAGTAGAATCGCTTGTAACCGTAGATTTCACATCTCTCTTGAATTTCGCCATGGTTGTTGCCATAGATCGCGGTCCACACGGCGGTTACGCTACTATCCCAGTAGAATCGCTTGTAACCGTAGGCATCTTGCCCCTCGAATTTCGCTTGGCATTTAGATTGCAGTTTACTCGGCGGTTGTGCCACTATCCCAGTGGAATCGCTTGTAACTGTAGGCATCTCGCCCCTCAAATTACGCTAACATACATCATAATCAACATGATCCCATCACGAGGGATTCTAGTCCAAATGGACATTCAACTTATGGAAAATTCTACGTAGCTACGAATTTCAAATGGACACTCTTCACGAGTTCCAATACCTTCTCCAATAATAAATGGAAGGTACTTTTCCATATCCTCAGTTTGGAAAACATAATATCATATATATGTAGTACTACATTTCACATTTCGTACATATCATATCCATGTAAACATACATAAGATTTTCATAACAATGTCTTTCTAAACTAACGGTTTCAAATTTACCGCACTCATATATATAAGTTCTAAAAACTTACATATCCATATTCATAACAAAATAGAGGATTTCAAAATTTTTCCTCTAAGTCGATTTGGAAATTTAAGGTTATCTCAAACCTAATTCATATTCATAATTCCATTTATTATCGACTTTCACATTCGATTTGGATTTCACGCTACATCGTCAATTCTCAACACAGAATTGATGTCTATCGATATATAACCTCTGAGCTCGTACGTCTCAGAGAAGGGTGTTAAGCTAAGAGAATAAATTCTCTGCCACCAACAGATATATATTTAATAGAGATCAATTGCTATGTCATCAATTCACAATGTTAGACATACAATCCAAACCATCATCTGAAATTCAAAACTCAACTTATATTGTCTTTAGTGTCGAAGTTAAACTCAATTTAACTTAACGATTCAATCTTTTTGAAAAATTTCAAATTGAACTAATTGTTCAAATTCTCATTTAACTTTTCAACTTCGACTTCGAAAATGAATTTCAAATCATTTATCACTTACGGGATATATTCACAACATTTCATTTCATATTGGAAAAACATTTCCATACTTATTTAAAAATAAGTAATTCACAAATCCATTTTATTTTCAACATTTGAAAATATTCGATATACTTTAATCAAAATTAAGTATATATTTCATCTTTAAGGAAATCATTCTCTTTCACACATTTATTTGAGTTAAAACGAATGTTACGTAAAACATCGTTACGACAACTCAAAATCACTAGTATAGGGATTCGAAATTTAGATAGATGTATAAATCCCAATACTATACAAAACATTTCCTTTCGGAAATCATTTACTATAACAATAGTGTTATAGTCCATCATTTCCTTTTATTCGAAAACGTCTATTTCAACAATGAATGTTGAAATCTATGGTTTCGATATTCAATGCCTTTAAAAACATCTTTAAAACAATTAACTTCATTTTAAAATATCGCTTTTCCCAAAACATGTCCATTTTATTCAATAATATATTCACTGTCCAAAATTGTGAATATACTTCTTTTAACAAGCTATAAGAATTTACTTATCAAAATAAGTCATTTTCGGATTTATAAACAACATTTATAAATTCCATTTCTATTTATAAAGACTTCAATTTATAGTTTGAATTCCGCATACTTTTCACAATATTGGTTTTAAACCAACTTCAAATTTTCCAATACTAAGTTTTCCACTTAACTTAATCCTCTGCAAGTTCAAATTTAAATTCATCACTGAATCTATTAAATTTATTATGGATTATCATGTTGACAAACTTCAAATTTTCAAATCTAAATTCCATTTGAACTTTGCATCTGCTTTCTATTTCCAAAATAATCAACTAGTTCTTTAGTAAATCATTCATTGAATTGATTTCCAATTTAATCATATTTGATTTATTCACATTGGATTTTACTAACATTCATTCATATTCAATTAGTTTACTTTCACTAATTTATATTCAAGTTAGTTTGCTTTCAATTCAAATCAAATTTGATTCTATTTAGATTTACTTATCTTTCAATTTGAATTCAATTACTTAGCTTCCAATTTTCATTAATTCAATTTCATTAACACTTAATGAATTTCTATACAATCAACTAGCAAAACCAATGCACATTCAACTTAACCAAATTTATTTACTTTGCTTACATTCAATTTGGTTTAACACACTTAATTTCAATTTGTTTATATTCTAATTCAGATTGAATTCTTATACTCACCATATTCACTAATTCACTTTTACAATTAAAGTTGAATTTCCTTTCTATAACTCAATTTCATATTCATTACTTCACTTTATTAATTCATTTTGATATCAAATTCAATTTGATTCAATATTACTTAAGCCATGTTTCATTTTATCTTCACTTGACTTATTTTCACTATACAGCTTAAGTTCGGCTCTAAGTTATTTGAAATTCTATTTTACTTAACTTAACTTAGATTTTATTTCAAAAATTCTCTTATTTAACTTTTGCTAAAGTCAAATTCATATCACTATCTAAAATTCAGATTTTGTTTTACTTAACAAAACTGTTTAACCATTTTACCAACTGGTTTTACTTAAATTTTCTCATTTTATAAGTTAAACAACTTATTAAATTTAAACTTTCCAATTCATATTATATAATCACTTATCTTTCAAGTTTAACTTTCCATCTCAATAATTTATCTAATCCAGTTCAATTTATTTAACTTCCTTTAGTTAAATTTCAAATCGTATATTTATTAATGCCAACTCAATTCAATTTAACTTTTCTGAAGTTAAAAATCTCTATTTTCAAAACAATTTATACTTCTTTAGATTTGAAAAACATTTTCTTTTAAAGTGTTTCTAGTAAATATTCATATTAAACGTCATAAACTAGGCTTTGTGTAAACCAAAGCTCTGATACCACTCTGTAACATTCTCCCTTCTGACCGCCTCCAGTCGGTGATTAAACCAACTAGAAACGTTCAAAAATATAACTTGTTATTTAGTTTATAAGGTTTAAACAGAATCAGCCACAGAAACACAGAATAATAACAATGAATTAAAACAAATGAATCTTTATTTCATTACTATAAATCTTTTTGAATACATCAGAGTTTATACAATTTAATACTGATACAGCGGAATATCTTAAAATACAATTTTCTTGAAAACTCAAGTGATTCTTTACTCTCTCTCTAACTTCGCTGCTCGAAAATCTTCAAGCTGTAAAATACTCGGTCTGACCTGAGTATTATATTCAAAAGAAAATAATACACAGGTCAGTCTAATTCAAACCAGTTATTAGTGCATAGAGGCAAAGATAATCAAATAGACGACAGTCACAATAATTCCCGTCTATCCGATCCTTTAAACAAAGAAATCGGATAACGAAAATTTTAACACTAAACAGTGTTTAACAAAAATCAGCAGATTAAATTATCAACGGAGATAAATAAACAATTTATCAAATCGACTAAATCAATTTAAAGCCATTGAAATTGTCACTTTAAAAACCATCGAAGTCCGATTGGCTGCCGTACACGCACGTGTGTACGGCCTCGCCAATACGGCATAAAAGATCAATGCATCACGATGCAAAGAAATATCAATTCAAAACTGTCGATTCTGGGTGGCTGCAGTACACGCTAACGTGCACTGCCTCACCAACTCGAGTGCACAAGGTCGAATCAAACATTTCAGTGCCACAGTAGTCTGAAGCAAGGAGGTATCAACATATCAATGTCAAAGCCATGGTCAACAATCAGTTCAAACAAGTATAACAGTGTACATCACAATGTCAAGAAAACTGTGCAATGAAGCTACAGGAATATACCAAGCAACCAGACCAGACACCAACAGTGCAATGCAGACTAGTCTACAAAGAGACCACAATGGCAACGGAATCAAGAAAATTACAAAAGCTACAGGACAGTAGCAATGCAACAAGTTCCAGTATAACATGATCAGAGACTAGAGGGAAATTCAAAGCTAAATGCAACAACATGAAACTGCAGCACCAAAGTGCAAAGTCCAACATGTTCAAGTTCATCAGACCAAGCTTCAACTTATCTACAACAAATGCAATTGCATGTATGCAATGCAGACAGGAACCAAATGTCTAGTGAATGACTAAAATGTACAGCAGTTATAAAAAGACAACAGTGATTGCAACTACTGAAATGACAAAGATTGTGAACACAACAGCTACAAGTGTGCAAAAGATACAACTGGAGACCAGTGCATGTCTGTTTACAGAAGCCTTTCAATAAAATTTTATTTCAATAAAATTTTGAACTTCAATTTACGTTTAAATAAACATATAATGTTTGTAACTCAAGCCTAACAGTGATTTGTTATGTAAATTTTTGAATTTAACTTGGAAACAGAGAAGTATCAAGCAGATTCAATATGCACAGTTCAATTACAACATGTATACAATGTACATGCAAGACATCAAACCTATCAGAAATTCACCAGCACTAATTTTTATTTACTTAAACTTTTCTAATTAAAATTTTACTCACAACAAAAAAATAAAAAGATTCAGGGTTTCGAAACTCAAACATGTCAGGCCACCAATTTTTTCCAAATTTTTGAAAACTTACATGTACATCCTGAAGCTAACAAAACTGAAATGCATCAAAACTTCAAAATGTACAAGTACCAGACTCCAAGTACAAACAACAAATCCAACAACAACCACTGCAAAGGCATAAAAGGTGCATGCTAACAGAATCAATGGAATGCAAAGGAGATGCATATGAACCGGGTTTCCTCACAGAATTTCCAACTAAAAAAATCATGATTCTTACTTTAAAAATCCTATATTTCAGAGACAATTCAAGATACATACTTGAATCAATGTAATCTTACATTTGGTGTTATCATAATATTTATAATTGTTACTGTATTTTTTTCCAAAAGCAAGCATATTTTCAGCTAATATACTTGGATGTATTTGTAGAACTTGATCATGGTTTAGGTTAAACTATTTTGTTCGAAATTCAAATCCTAACAGTGATTTATAAAAAAGAAAATTTTATTTTTGATTTGATCTTAACTCTGTAAACTGGAAAACAGAATAACATAGGTGTGCATATTCAGCCAATACAAATATACAGAGATATATATAGAGATCATGCATATGCAGACCATCTTTATACATATAAACATGTTTCAGAACTTATAACAAACATGCATACACATTTTAAAACATACATCACTAGTTAACCAAACGTTAAATGCATCAAATTTGAAGTTGTTTCATGTCTATAGTTTTTTTTTAAACAGAGGCCTAAAACTTAGAACTCAGATGTTTTAAAATCAAATAAGGTCAAAAGTACTACCGAAGCCAGCTGAAACTACATAGCCGGAAGACAAAAATCAACATCGAAGCCAAAGACCACGAAAACAAACAAGCAAACGAATTCGAACAGTTCGAATAAGATGTGAGTAACATAAATTACTCACCTTCGTTTTCCAGAGTACGCATCAAAGAATCGATCGAAGCCCCAAATCCCAAAACCCTAAATCTCGTAAGCCTCAACGAGCAAGCGAAGAAGACGATGCCGCCCTTCTTCTTTTTTTTTTTCGAGGAACGAATGAGGTAGAACGAGCCAGATTCGCAAGAGAAACAAAGAATCGCCGAAGCCCTAAATTTCGAGCGAACGAAGAATCGTGGCCGCCATTTTTACTCGTCGCCGCTATTTTGTTTAGGGTTTGTGAATGAATGGGTAAAAGGAAACGGGTTTGGATTTATCACGGTATCAAAGAAAATGTGGGCAGTATTAATTTCAAAGTCTACTTAACCCTAGCTCAAATTTTTAAATTCAAATATGTTCTTTATACTTTAAACTTGGCCAATTCGAACAATTTCACAATTTAAATCAAAATTTAATTCAATTATTAATTTTAAATTAGTTTAAAAATTCGGGATCGTTACAACTCACTCGATAGTTTTCTAGTGGTTAATATAACTAAGGTCATATAGAAAATATCGATGTGACTGATTTACACAGTTCTCCTGAATTGAGAATACTATGGAACTTCAATATGAAAGCTCTGCTTTGATTATAGTCAATTCATGGCATGGCGTTCCATCAAGTGACTATAGTTGGATCAAGTGGAAGTATTGGAAGTGAAGCACTATTCAAGAGAGGATTCGTCTCCTCAGTTATATGGGGTTAGTATCATGGTCAACTCAAAGTCAAAGTCTTTTGCTAGAGCATTTTGGTTAATAATAATTGTTATTATTGAACCAAGGACTTTGTGTTTAGACTATAAAGTTGAATGTGGATGATATTAGAATTTTGACCATTATCAAATTCCAAAAGTCTTAATGTGATATAGTTTTGACGAAAAAAATTGGTGTAAATAATTGTCACTATCAGGTATCGCTTATAATAAGTAAAATTTGATTTTACCGAAAAGACCTATAAGCGATGAAATCAGCCAAGCTGTCATACCACCTGCTAAGTGAGATGTGAACATTAATATTTAAATTGTTTAATATTAATTGCTGACTGAATTCATACCTCTGAGTCACACAACCGCATTTGTGATTTCTCCGAAAACCACACAATTTAATTAGTTTGAAAAATGTTGCAAATTGATTAAATTAATTAATATTTATGAAATATTAATTATTGTTTATTTATTTAATGTTTTGAATGTTGTCGGTAGTTATTTTAATGCATATATAAAAGTTATATTTGCATATATCGATATGCGATATCGGTATAATTTTAAACATGTTTTAAATAATAAAATAATTACATAAAAGTTGTTTTCGTTTATTTGGAAAAGTTGCACATTTGGAATGTGCTTGGATCATCCATATAATGGTAAGAGGAGGAAATCAATTAATGAGATTAATTGAAATTTAAAAAGAGGAAATAAAGAAGGAAGTTTTAATAGGAGAATAGGAAAAGGTTCCTTTAATTATATTAAAAACAAAACCTCCTAGCTTTTTAGAAAGTACCGAGAATAGAATATGAATTTTTTTGTTCTCTTTTATTCGTCTTCTCTATCATTCATTCATGGCTGAAACTTCATGCAAAAAAAACATCAAAAACAAATTCAACTCAACATCAAACTAAATTAAAAAGGTGGTTCATTCTTCTCTTGCAAAGTGGGATGGTGATTTGTTTGAAATCTAAGGAGAAGCCACAAATCAAGATGTGATGAAGGGCAAGGTCTATCGGATCTAGAGAGTGTTCAATCAGATCTTGTTATTGTTCTATCATTCAACGTGTTTCTACATGCTTCATCCTAAGGTAATTATATGTGTGTATAATCTATAATCTATATTTGCATATCTTATAATATGTTCTTATCCCCTTAATCTCTATCTTTCCCTTCTGTTCATACTTGTGAATTTGAATCTTGATTTGAATATCTCCATTCCCTTGCTTGAATCAATTGTTCTGTCATGTTAAAACATAGACTATTTTGTTTTGTACACTGCTATTTTTTTATGAATTATAACATCTCATTTTCTGTCTCATGTATGATTGTTTGATTAACTAATTTAACCAAGATCTAGACCATTTTAATTTTATTTTCTGTACTCTATGTGATTGTTTACAAAGTTTGTTTAATCTAGATCTAGATATTCTTATCTCAAATCTATATATGCCTATGTCGTTTGATTTTGTTGTTGAAAAAAAATAGAACATAATTGAACTTTCGATTTTTTATTCATAATTTAGTTTATCATATCAAAAGGTTTACACTTGAATATTTAGACATGGGTTGCTATGTAATTAAAATTTGGTAATAATCGCATTAATCTTTGTCATCCAATTAATATGATGTTTTAATTTTCATGTTTCAAATCATTCTAAGATAAACTCTTTCTTTTAAAAGATAAAGGGAAACATTAATCAATGATATATTCCATGATTTGCAATTCCATCTAATTTAAAATTATATCTCTGCTTAAAAAGGAAGGAATCTTTTCACAATTGCTTACCATTTTCATTAACCTTAATATTCTTTGATTTACTATTTGTAATTGAAATGAAATTAAATATTAAATCAATGATATATTCCATGATTTGCAATTCCATCTAATTAAAAATTATATCTCTGCTTAAAAAGGAAGGAATCTTTTCACAATTGTTTCAAACGATTTTCATTAATCTTAATATTCTCTGATTTACCGCTTGTAATTGAAATGAAATCTATTTTATTCGAACTGTTATGCTAAACATTATTGTGTGCGTATGTATATTTACAATATATATGTATGTATGTATTTTTATATTAATTAATAAATAAAATTGTTCATGTTTAGGACGACAAAGGCATATATAGATGGGAAATGTGTCCATTATGTTGTAAATCCTAACACTTATGCAATGTATACATTAGCTTTGTACACTTTTATATGTTGCACTTACACTATACACACGGGTGCATGTGGTATGCTCTGAATCATTTGCAATTAATTAAATCAAATTGGACTAATGCCTTCCTAATAAAACATTCGTTTGAAATTTTAACATGTTTATTTAACATATTATCAATCTAATCAGAGACAAAAATGAGAGGTTTCTCTCTTCAATTAATGTTGTTTACTCCCTTAATTAATTGCATAACTATTAGAGAATGAAACTAAAGGTTTCCTTCTCATATTTATTTTAATAAGTAACTACATGTAGGTGTATTTGATACACTCATTCATTTAAATTTTTATAATATTCAAACCCTTTTGATAATTTTTTTACTAAATTAAATAAAATATTGATTTTATGTAAAAGAATATTTAGTTAAGATCTAAGTGTATTTAGACTTCATAGGCCCATTAAAGATCCAAAATGGTAAATTTTTTGAAATTCACCTATATCTTCCACTGCGGGTTGGTTCAGTTCCAACACATGGGAGTTGGTTTAGTTCATATTTCCATGTTCGACAAGATTTTTCGCACTCTTTCAAATGTTCATTATATATCTGGTCTTAGAAAGTCTTTGATGTCATTAGGGCAGCTAGCATCACTGGGATGCAAGGGTACCATCAACAGAGATGGTTTGAATTTTCCTAGAGGGGCACTTATAGTCATGAAGGGTATAGTGGTCCAAAATCTCTATTTGCTGAAGGGTATCATTGTTCAAAGGGAATCATATGTTGGAGTTGATAGTGCTAAAAGTTTGGATGCTCCGAAGCTTTAGCACTTAAGATTAGGTCATACTTCAAATTGTTTTATAGAAAAAATAAGATCAAAGGAGCAAGATTTAACAAATTGGGTTTCTACAAGGAGTGAATTTTGAGTAAGAAAATCAAAGTATCATTTGGTGCTCGCGAGCATACTTTATGTGCAGTCAAATGTTTGGGGACCAGTTTCTACTGCTTTCATTAGGGAAGCTCACTACTTCGTATCTTTCACTTACGACTACTCATGCAAAGTTTGGGTGAGTGTAATTAAGGCTAAGTCGGAAGTGTTTGAAAAGTTTAAGGAATGGTTAGATCTTATGGAAAATCAAATTGGAAGGAAACTAAAGATTCTTCGATTAGACAATGGCGGCGAATATGCCTCAAAGGAGTTCCTTAGATAATGCAGATATCATGGTATTAAGAGACATTTTACCACACCCCATGATCCATAATCTAATGAGGTTGATGAGAGGATGAATAGAACTCTACTAGAGAAGGCTTATGGCTTGAGATTGACTGTGGGCTTATCTAAAGGCTTTTGGGCTGAAGCTATATCGACTACTGCTTACATCATTAATTGGATTTCGAGTCCAACGATTTATAGGAAGATTCCAAAAGAGCTGTGGAGAGGGATGTCTACTATACTCAGTTACTTTCATATTTTTGGTTTCCATATATATGTACATGACACTGGATTTGATAAGTTAGAGCCGATAGCTACCGAGTGTGATTTGCTAGGTTATACAAATGGAATAAAAGGACATCGTATTTGTAATCCAACAACGAATAAGGTGATGCACTCCAAACACATTTCCTTTGATGAGTCATCCATATTCAAACTGTTAGAGTTGACATCATATAGCTTAGGTTTGGAAGGAGACAAGCCAAAAGAGACGGAGATTTTTCTCATATGTTAGCCAAAGAGTGGAGTTGAAATTATTGATGACAAAGAAAATGCAGTCGAAGAACCATTACATAATAGTCCACATATTTCCTCTAACAGTGATGGAGATGGTTATGAAGTTGGAGAAGGTTCAGTTCAAGGTGGAGCTGAAAGAGTAGCAGGCGATGCTAGAACCGTCTGTGCTAATCAGCGAATTAGGTAGGCACTTGACAGATATGGAGATTGGCAGTTTGCAAACCTCAACCTCAGTGATCAGTTTGATTATGCTTTGCATCTGGTTCATGAGGAGCCATTTGACCTTGAAGATGTTTTGAAGTCAACGAAAAGTTTGAAGTGGATTTGTGCCATGGAGGAGGAAATGTAGTCGTTGCAAAAGAACAAGGCATGGGATTTGGTCCCATTACCTCAAGGAAATACAGCCATAGGTTGTAGATGGACATTCAAGGTAAAAGACGATAAATCCATATGGCTAGATTGGTAGGAGAAGGGTTTTCACAGAGAAAGAGGAAAGAGTATGATGAAATCTTTGCTCCGTTTGTGCGATGTACATCTATTAGGATTTTGTTAGCTATAGTTTCTATTCATGATATGGAGTTGGAATAGCTAGATGTGAAGACAACTTTTCCACATGGATACCTGAAAGAGACAATCTACATGAAACAACCAAATGGGTTTGTAATGGATGGTAAGTCAGATTGGGTTTGCAAACCGTAGAAGTCGTTGTATGGCCTAAAACCGTCGTCTAGACAATGGTACAAGAGGTTTGATTCTTTTTTGCTGAGCATTGGCTTTGATAGGAGCATAAAAGATGCCTGTGTTTATTATAAACACTTAGAAAGCGGTAATTAGGTGTACTTACTCATGGATGATATGCTTATTGCTTCCAAGGATAGAGAAGAAATCAACCAATTGAAGATGTGTTTGAAAGCAGAATTCAGAATGAAGAACCTTGAAGAAACGAAGAAGATTCAGGCATGGAAATCTTTAATGATAGAAAGATTGGACTTTTGAGACTGTGTCAAAAGGAGTATATATGGACGGCGCTTGTTCGCTTTAGAATGGATACCACAAAGGCTATTTCGGCACCCATGCCTTTGTATGTAAAGCTTTTGAAAAAAATGATCTCCCATTTCTGTTGAAAACAAGACTTATATATAGAGGGTGTCCTATGCAAGTGCAGGTGGAAGCTTGATGTATGCCATGGTCTGCATAAGGTCATATTTTGCTCATGGTGTCAGTATGGTTAGTCGCTACATGGCTAATCTAGGGAAGACTCATTGGGAAGTGGTTAAAGCTATTTGAGATAATTGAAGAGAGTACCAGATCAAAGGCTTGTTTTTGGAACTAGAAAGAGTTGCAGCTGGTTGGTTACTGTGATTAGGACTATGCGAGAGATAGAGACGAAAGGATGTCAACCTCGATCTACATGTTCAATCTTGGAGGTACAACTATTAGTTGGAGAGTGAGGTTGCAGTCTGTGGTTGCATTATCTACTACAGAAGCAAACTTGATAGCTATTGTTGAAGCAGCTAAAGAAGCACTTTACTTGAAGCATCTATTGTGTGATCTTGGCTTTGCACATGATAGTGTGGTGGTGAATTATGATAGTTAGAATGCAATTCATTTAGCTGAAAACTTAATGTTCAATTCGAGAACAAAGCACATAGAAGTCAAAACGTCATTCGTTATTGGCATGAATGAAGAAAGGGTGATTCGTCTTGAGAAGATCACCACAATGGACAATGTGGCTGACATGTCTACTAAGGGTTTTGCCGGTTGCTAAGTTTGAGCATTATTCGAACTTGATTCACTTAATTAAGAGCTAGTGCCACATGGTGGCACCATGGGGGAGAGTGTATTAACTTAGTTGAAGCTAGAGGAAGATGTAGTGTTTCTTCTTCTTAGAGAGCTTTTTTTGACTCTACCTCTGTTTTGAGTACTTTTAACACTTTGTTGGCAGGGGATGGCCTTGTCGGAACTTGTTGACAAAGTGTGATGAGGGATGGCCGAGCCGGAACGTATCGGGAAGGTATTCATATTAAGGTGGAGCGTGTAGTAGGAGTTGGTTGGGATAATTTGAATCGAGGTGGAGTGTTGAATTTTTTGTGCGATTCAAATATACTATTCTATCTTGCAATTTGGAATATACAGAAACTTTCCTAATTTGCAATTCGAAATATATGGAAACTTTCCTAATTTATAAATTTGAAATTTACGGAAACTTTTCTTAATTACAACCTTACCTTGTTTAAAACTTTCCATATTTCCACTTGGAGAAGACTATAAATAAATGAGTAGTCATATGGAGTTTATAATCCAAAGAACTTATAAATAAAAACAAATTTTAACCCTAATTAATAAAATTAGGGATTTTTTTATTCTTTTATAATCTCTTGTAATATCTCTTGTTTATTGAAAGTAATAAAGCTTCTCTTTCGCAAAGCGGACGTGCACTATCATGACGATAGTGGAAACACTATAAATCACTTATGTCTCCTTTTGTATTTTATAGTTATTTACTATTGGTTTTGGAATAGCTATGATTTAATTGGAGAATTGATCGATCTGTTTGTTTTACCAGACCATAGCACGATCCTATAATTAGGTTTTTACTGCTCCAAGGAATTGATCAACCCTCTATAGCACGTTGATAAATATCGTCTGTGGATTTACCCTCTACAGAGTAATCTGCCCCGAAAAGTCATCCTGGTCTTTTTCAGTTGTACACTTCCAATCAGTTGTGATGTACACTTTACATGATCCCATAGTTGTCATACCCTTTGAATATCTGGAGGCATGTCAAATCTTGCAAGTGCTGTAGTCTACTGCATTAACTGCATCATATCTCTATCGATGTCGCTACATCTTCAACAATCTTCATTATCCTTGATTGCTTTATATGTCTTAGAAATAGATCATTTGGACATAGTGAAAGAGGGTAAGGTCATCACAATTCAGTTTGCGACCCTCGAATCAGTTTGCTATGATGGATACTAGCAGTCTAGTAGTTGATATCCTATGTCTAACTCGATAAATGTTAAATTTATTACTTTCAAAATTATTTAGTCATCCTAAATGACATTTATTCTTGAAATATCATTTTAAAGCCATCATATAGCCCATTTGATTGGTCATGTCCACTATTTATAACAATAAAGAATTTATACACGACACTAGATATGGATAATTGCACATTAAATGAAATAACTTAAATGATGGGATTTAAACTAATGAACATGTATAATATTATCTAAACAAGTAAATAAACACACCAATTTGTATTATTACAACCAAAATGGATTTTGAATTATTAAACTACGATTTTTTTCTTTTAATCCTAGTTTAAATTCTAAATAACATAACTAAGTCAAATCTAAATTTTAAAACTACGAGCTTTATCTCATAATTGTTTAAATATGTATATAAGGATTTTTAAAAGCATAAACTTAAATTTAATTTATTTTCTCATCCTTTAAAAATATTTGATGCCTTTTAATTCAATTTTGAATTCAATTTAAGTTTAAATAATTCAAGTTTAATCTTTAAAAATTTCAAATTGTATCTCAAAATAATTCAAATATAATTTTGGATTTTCAAATCAACATACTTGAATTTTCCCTAAATTTTCACTTTTTAAAATGTTTATAGTTTGAAAAATATCCTCATTCGAGTATAAATTCAACTTCAATTTGAATCTCTTTACTTTCTATAAATAATAATAATAAGTTAAATTCAACTTAGCTTTCATTATTTTCTATTCAAAAATAATTCATATAAAATTTCTTTGCTATAAAAATCTCATAAAAATTATTTATTTCAAATTTATAAACTAAAGGAAAAAATCATTTCAAATAATATTTGCACTTCTTTTATTTAAAAACAATAAAAGATCTTTATCACAAATATATTCAATATTTTCAATATATTTAAAAAAATTCAAAAGTGGAAATCAATATAAATAATTCAAATCACTCATTTTAATTAAATTTCTATCGTCCAAAACAATCAATATCGAAGCATATAGCATACCATTCAACCAACCATAATTCAATTTAAACAATCATCAATCAAACAATTTAAACATAAATTAATATTCAAGGCTACCAAGCCATCATCAATCGATATAAATTCAATTCAATTTAAAAACAAAAATGTAAGTTTTATTTTACAAATAATTTTATATTCCTTAAACTGACTTCATGAAGAAATTTAACCTTAATCAATTGATAATCGCTTAAATCAGTGTCAAACATCCCAATTTATTCAACACAAATTTACAACAACAAATAAACTTAAGCAATACTATATGATAAATCAAAATAATATCCTAAACTTATCAAAATAGATTGATATACCTACAGAATATATGAATTATGATTATGCTCGCCGCAACACTTTTAGCTCAAATCTTCAATTTTATTAAGTGATTTTAAAGTTTCTGTTCAAGCATAGCATATAGGCTTCACCGTCGACATCGACCTCAGTTGCACAGCCTTAATTGACATCGTTGTCATCTCCTGCCATTACTTTGCCTCCTTCTAATGCGCATGTGGCCATCCACAAACCCTCGCCTTCGCCGAACTCCTTCGGCCCCGCATCAGTCCCAAACGACATCACCTCCGTCTCATTATGTGTAGAGATTGACAAGTCGACTCCCCTTGACGTTGTCGAACAGTAATGCGACGCCTTTATTTTTTCTAATTTTTTTATTTTCATTTGCGTGCTTTTTTCTTTGATTTCAATTTTTAGGGCTTGACTTGCCTTTTTTCTTATTTTATTTTATTTTTATAACAAATTTTTGTTTTATTGGATATTAATTTTCAATTTCAATAATTATAATATAATTGTTTTATTTCCAAAATAAGTTTAAAAATTTCATATGTATCTTTTATTTTGCCAAAATAAATTTTCAAACAACTTTTAGAGTTTAAGAAAATGAAATTCGAATTTCTAATTTCAATCCTTATTTGTTCATGATATTTTTCATGAGTTAAATTCCATTTAATTTTGAATTCTTTTCAATTTAAAATACCGATAATGCATTTATTTATTAAAATTTCCAATAAATATCTAGAATAAATATTATTATAATTGGTAAAGTACTAGGGTGTTACAACATCCATATTCAAGTGCTGTTTGTAAAGTTCAAAACTCATAAAGGGAGATACAGAGTTCGGGGAAATAAACATGTAAATGATCAATTACCAATGCATTTAGTAGTTGTAAAATCTAATGCCTGCACGGGTCTTGAAAATAATAACATGCAAATAATATTTACTAGTAAGTCTATTTTACATTTTTATTTGTCAATCATCCATTCAGTTCATTTATATATCTTAATTATAAATATTTTATCAATTATATTTATTGCACAAATTTATCAATGTAGTTTCTTATAACTTTATATAGTAGATGCTCTTACAATATTAGAAAGGTTGAATGTTACCCTTTCATTTTTTGTGAAGGCTCCCACTAGTCTTTTTTGTTTCTCTAAACCCTTAGACGAATTATAGAAGTCTTTCAACTTCACTAATGGATGTCATGACTCATCTGTCTTGGTATTCTGACATTGAGTTTGCTGAACTAGTCATAGCCCTATAAATGATGGATAACCCCTTATCAGTTGTAACATATACAACTCCAAACCCATGGTTCCTTGTCCTAATCTCATTTATACTGTGAGTTTGCTCAACAAATCAAAAGAGATTATTCACTCATACCTACCATTTTATGATGGTCTAAGTATAGTATTTGTATCTTGTGTTTGCTTAACAAATACATATAACTATCTTACCTCGTCTATTCTATATATAAATAATACTACACATAACATCCCTAGCTTAAGTTTGCTCAATAACCAAAGAGTATGCAATTAATTTTTTAGTATATAAATGGTAGAGGATAACGCTTATATTAAAGGTTCATAATCTTTAATATAGTTAATTAAGTAATATCAATTTATAGAATAATGTATTTCTTATGAAATAACCTCAAGATTCAAATGTCAGATACATCAAAAATCATTGTATATGTACTATACGTATGCATTTGGTCCCTAAGTCTATTTTGGGTTTCTTACTGTTCCACTTTTGTTTTATACATTCATATTCCATAAGTTTAATTATTATATAACTTTTATAATTTAATTAACTTATATAATAGTCTTATGTACATTACATTAATTAAATCTTATTTAATTAATTTAATTAGTTAAGATTTTAATTAATTTTTTGTTATTCAATTAAACATTTTAATAGAATATGTATACCATAACATTTATTGTTATACACGTATGTGTGTGTATGTACTTTATTAATTATTGATTAACTTTTAAGTAAGTTATTTAATTAGTTAATTTAATTAAATATTAATTATTAAAATTTCATATGTATATACATATATACGTACATTATCTTAGCAATTTAAGATAATGTAACATATATCCATGTGTGTATATATATTATATATGTGTATACTTCAACTAATTAACAATTTAATTAATTTATTTAATTCACTAATCTTATTAATAAATATTAAAATTTTAGAAATAAGTTTATTATATTTTTAAAGAACTTTTGAAAATTGTATTATAACATTTATAATATATATTGTTTTCAAAGCAAACTTTGAAAGTCATATTATAACATTTATAAAGTAATTCTTATTTTAAATTTGACTTTTAAATTTAAAATCTTATTTTAATTTCAAAATAATTTTGAAATCACTTTATAACATTTATAATGTATTTAATATTTTAAAATTTACTTTTAAATTCAAATTTTCATTTTAATTTTCAAAATAATTTTGAAAAGTAGCCCAAGACCCAATTTAAATCGTGCCTTTTCTATTAGTGGCAGCCTTTGGGCTCCCTTCACTTTTTGGATCAAGCTGGTAGCCAAGGAGGACATGGTACTTGATTACCCAAAAATCAAATCTAGACACTACTTTTCTACGCACCCTACTAAATTGGTAGGCTTAATTAGTTAGCCCGAAAATGATCAATTTAGAACACGTAGACTATTTGACTCTGAAATCATTGTTGGAACTTGGCTACTAGGTAGTGAATGAAATAGGTATATTTCAATTATTTTTCCTATTTTGGATTCATTGGGCCTATGAAGTCTAAAGAGATTTTAGATCCAACCTAAAATGTGTTTTAAATTAAATCCTTATTCTATTTAATAGTTTAAAAGAGCTTGAATTTGATATAAATTTAAATGTATGAGTGTATCAAATACACCCTGTATGTAACAATTACTTATTAAAGTTGACTTAGAGAGGGTAACCTTTCATTTCTTTCTATAAAACTTATACAATCATTTAAGGATGATATGATTTTATATGGAGAGAGAAACCTTTCATTTCCCTTCCACTAATTAGATTAATGATTTATTAAATATCAATGATGATCAATTTAAACATGACATGAAATGTGAGTAAATCCAAATATACAAATAGTGTATATTGTGTAAGCATAATATATAAAAAGTGTTCATAGTTAATGTTTATATGTTCCTTTGTTGTCTATAGTTTTATTTAAAATACGTATATAATATAACCTACATACATATACATATATATACACAAACACATGTATGCATATGAATATGTTAAAATTAAATTTCATTATTTTATAGTTTTCAAATTAAAAACAATAATTTTTAATCTGGTTTCAATGTTAGGAAGGATTTAAGACTAATATTATGATTTTACACAAAAGTCTGTTTTCTAAATCTTCAGTTAAATTAATACACGCACGCATACCAAACATTATAAAATTTATAAAATCTTACACACGCTTTGAAAATTAAACTAACAAAATAAAGTCTAACTTTAATTTAAAAGGAAATCAAAAGATTGGTGATATTTTACAAAAAAAGTCCAGTTATAGTTATTTAATAAATTTTAAATAAAACTTTCAAAATATGCAATAAGCAAAAGATTGTATTCAAAACAACATACACAAAACATAAGTATAAAATTTGCAAAGTGATTTCGAATAGAAAACATATGCAGTATATTCATATTTGTATATGTTATCATCAATAGAATTATGTCATTAATTAAGACTTATGTTTCAATCAGTAGTAATTTTCTTTGAACAATATATTTAAAAACAATAGCAAAAACAGATAGGACAAATCAATCGCATATGTGTTTGCTGCAAAGGTTTCAAATCTAAACTAAATCATGTGGACCATTAATTAAATGTGAAGTTATATGGTATAGTCTAAAGATGACAAAATGAACAGGTAATCAATCAAACTATCTTAAAATGGATTCAAATTAAACTAACATGGTGAACATATGTCATTATTAAGATGAAATAAAGGGGAATCGACTTTATGTAATGGAATAAACAAAAATAGAAATGCGATTCGTAAACTCTGCCATTGTTATCTCTCCAAATTAGATTCGGAAACTCCGTAGAGAATTCAGGTAAGAATCTAAGATATTTCTATTTATTTCTTCTTACTTTAACCTATTCTTATTATATTCCTCTTCAATTATTCTGAATCTAATAAATATATACCTCTTCTCTAATGCATGTGTATATATCAAAAGAGAGAGATACCGGAAGAGATTATGAGGCTTGCAAATCCAAGAAAGGCGAAGCAAAGGCTATTCTGTGAGTGGAAACCTTAGTATTTATTTTTCAGTAATTGTTTGGTATATCTCTATGGATTTGAATATGCTTTAGGGATTTTGGGATTGCGGTAATACGAAAGATAAAATCCCCCAAAATTTATTTTTATTTCGAAATGTCAATTCTATGTTGAGATTCTCAATTATTTACAATAATTTTATGGAATTTGTTTTGTTTATGCAATTATTGATAATTTCTTAGTCTGTTCTACTTCTCCTCCTTCTTTGGTTCAAATTGTGATTCTTCAATGAAATAAGGGGTTTGGATTATAGATTTTATTCGTAGATTACACCACTTATTCCATAAAGTTTTCTTCTTATCTATTTCTTTGTAAAAGAAGAGTTGAATAAAATATCGAGTTTAGATTATAATTCTTATTGTTTTGGATATTCCATTGAATTGATGTAATAAATTGGGTTTCTATTTTATTTACAAGTTTATTATTGCAGTTTTGGTTATGAATATTTATTCCCTATTTGAGATATTAGAGGTATGTTGAAATCTTGAGAATTTGAAGAAAAAGGACTTGTAATAGTAGTTGGTTGGGGAATTGATATTTAACCCTAGTTTAGGACGCAAAATCCCTACCTTTAGAATTTATTATGCGTGAATATTTATTTTTCTCTCTTAGCGTAATTAACGTATAATTGTTGCATATATGGCGTAGTTAATTAGGTATTTTTTTCATTTATTTCCCCTATTAGGAATGTAATTGATTTTTAGGTGAAATAAGAGGAAACTCTTCTGTAGCCTAATTATTATTCTAAGGCGCAATAAGGAATATTCCTTATAAGATTTTATTTATGAAACAAGGAGATGGTATCTATACTATATTATTATTAGTGAGTTAAATTTCAAGCTCACACAGGCCCCCTTGAAATTTGGCAACTGAACCGTCTCTATATTTTTCTTCCTCTACGCTGTTGGTATTTTTATCTTCCCCCCTTTCCTCCGGTTGAAACTTCCGTTCCCTCATCACTAATCTCCTCCTTCCAATTTCCTCCACCCGAAAATCGATAGATTCCCCTTACGCTTATCTTATCTTCCCCTTTTTCCTCCTTTAGGAATCGATAAACTCCCTTCGATTTCTACCTTAGCCATTCATTTACCATCGCTTTCTATTTATTTTCTTTCGTTCTTCTTATTTTTTCCATCGTTTCTTCCCCTTTATCACAGATCGCCAATCCCTAACCCTAAATCATGTCGCCTCGGATTTACGTCCTTTCTTCCTCTTCATCACAGATTGTAGAACCCTAATCCTAAAAGCATTGCTGCTTCCACTAAGTTTTGGTAATGTCGAACAAAGATCGCAATATTATGATGTATAATGATATTAAGGTTTGTAGATTTCATGCTCAATTTGTATGAAATTTTCATGTTTTACTTGATTGTAACAAGTGCTATTCATCTTTTTCTGATTGTTGTTTCAGTTTCATTGCAATTGAATTATCTGTTTATTTAATTTCACTAACTTTATGTTATTTGTTTGAAAATTGCCGATGTTTACCACCGTCGCTCTGTCGTCTCATGGTTTCTGATCATTCTTCCTAGCATCGCTTAAAGGTAAGCATATCATTTTAGTTATATTTTGTTTATATGGTTTTATGCGTTTAAACATGCAACTCTTTATATTTAATAAGCTATAGCTTTTGCAGAAAATAGATTATACTATTTTACAATATTTTGATGCTATTATCTAAAATAGTTTGTGAGATATTCTGACATCGACAGGAAATTATCAAACAAATTATTATCCATTTTGATCAAAATGTCTACAGCATATACTAGATGCAGTAATTCATTTTTTTCCTGGCAAATGATTTGATTTTATACAATGATGGATTTTAACTATTAGATGATGATTTGATTTATACCAGATGCGAAATATAGTATGTACTTTGGATTCTATTAGAGCCTTATTATCTTGGCATATTTACATGCATCTTCAGGGCAAGTGGAACTTTAAAATAGGTATTAATTACTAATCATAAAACATTCATATTATTTACATCAGATTGATGAATACATCATTATTAGGCTGCCCATTATTTACGTGGCAGGGTCATACTCATTAGTCATATCCATTAGACCATGGATGAGTTTAAGTTTTATTTCCAATTCAAGAGCTTTGTCTTTGAGGGAAAATAACTACTATGTTATTTTTCTTTTAATATTCCATTTACAGTACATTTTTGATGGACTATGTCTGAAGTTTTGAAAAGTAACATCATTTCCTTTAATTTGACATCACCAAACACAAAGTCACATAAATTATGAAGTTCATTATTTTGTGATTCATGGGAGAAGTTAGTAACTTTTTGCAGATTGGTTTTGGAATAGGAAGTTGGGAGTTTGTCCGAAGCGAGTACTCATTGTTTTCTAAATGTTCACTAAAATACGATGATATCATAATTGTCAGAAAAAATGGTAAGATTTTTTTCCTGTCTTAGCTTAATTATTTATTTTGTTATTAATTGTTAAATAGTTCTTTAGGTAACAAATGAGATAATTAGTACTTTACATGGCCATGTATTCGACATAGCCCTTATTTTATGCCATATTTTTCCGTCTTCTACTTGATTTTAGGTGAATTTTCCAAGTAAATCTATATTTGGTATTGTATGTTTACTGAACAAAAATATGAAATTAAAGCTTTCCCTTCTATTTCTCAGTTTCAAGATTTAATTTTAATGCATTTAATGCAATTGATTATTTTAAGCTTCATTGGTGTTGTCATTTAACAACAAAGCACAAACAATGTCACATAAAAAATGTACTAAACCGAAAATTTTCACTAATATTTACGGTTCATTGTAGTTGAATGATAATGCAAAAATTTGAAAATAAATTGCTTTAATTTATTTACCACCATAGTACTATAGTTCGTATAAGTCAATGGAAAACTTCAGTCAAATTGAATATTGAGAACTTGAGATAAAAATATGATCATGATAGATGCAAGGATAATAAGTTTACAATATTGCATATTTGATATCAGGTTATTATGAGGTAAAACTTTTGGAAGCGTCAATTCTTTTTTTCTTCCAACTTTCTAGATTCTCCATCATCTTAGTTTCATCCCTTCATTTCAAGTGAAATTTGGTAACCCCGATCTCATGCATATTCTTACACTTTGTTTCCAATATATGTTACAATTTTTATGCCTCATTCACGCCTAAAATGTTAGCAAAAAAATATAATTAGTTTAAGCTTGAGTTATAAAGGATTAATTCTATTGACATTAATTCTCATCATTATTTTTGTTCTCGAATTTTCAACTTTATTACTAATCTATAGTTAACCCTCAAATGTTGTCATCAAGGTAGTGCTTTATCTTGAATATTAGTTGATACTTTATCTATACTACCACCAAGCATGGGAAAAAAATTATATATTGCTCCTATAGTTTTTTATTCGCTTATTTTCATTTGTTAAAAAATAAGTTAATAATGGTATATGCAAAATTCAAATGGGTAGGCTTAGATTACTTATTCCGTTTACATATCTGATTATGTCTCTAAGTTTGAACTTTAAATGATTCCATACAAACTAAATGGTAGTATATTTGACTTTGATTAGTTATAAGTATGACTTGAGTTTTGGTTAAAGATGAGGCAAATTTGAAATATTTAAGTTTCTATATATGTAAATTAGATATATTTTTGTTATGAAACATGAAATTTGTAGTTAAGCATGCAGTAGATAAAACCTATAATTGACTACTCGCTTCTTTTCAAATGTTAATAAATAGGTAATTGTGTTATGCAAAATTCAAATTAATTAAATGATAATATGTTTGACTTTGATTAGTTATAAGTATGACTTGAGTTTTGGTTAAAGATGAGGCAAATTTGAAATATTTAAATTTCCTATCGAGAGAGAGAGTGTGTGTGTGTATGTTTGTATGTATTTATGTGTGTGTGTTAAGCTGTATTTATATGTGTGTACGCATATCGAGAAATAATTTCGTATGTGTTAAGTTGTATTTATACGATGCTGCCACGTGCATTGCAATAATAAACCGTCGCAACATATAATTTTATTTATCCTCTTCTCATCCCCGTTGTTCAATAACACTCCATAACCCTAATTTTAATTTTTCCAATAGGTGAAAATGTTGTAATCTATCTGATCATCATAGTTTAGTTTTCCCGATAGCTAATCTTCGTGCCAACCTTGGCGGTTGACATTCTTTCCCTGCTGTCCGTTGATGTGCCCCCTAGGCATGCTTTGGTCGATTGATTCCTCTGTATTTCTTTAAACTGATTTTGCTAGGCATCCCGTGTTATTGTTGGTCGATTTAATTAAAGTGTGCCTTGGTTGATGCAATGATCTATCATATTTGAGGTAAAAATCCTAAGTTATGTTGGTTTATATGATTCATTTGCTATGCATTTTTGAACTTGGATTTTTCTGTATTTTATTTCATTGAATGCTAATATGTTTAGTGGTAGCTATAGGCATATGTACTAGGGATTATACATTATATTTCCACTTAGCTCATAATATATACTGATTTGTTTGCAATTGGTCATTCATTACAGAGTTGGAAGAGTGTTGGCAAGACATCGAATGAATTAAGTTTTCATTTTCCTAATAAGTAGGATTGACAAGGATAACTATCCAAGAATGAATACAGTTTTCATGATAGGATTAAGAACTTAAATTGTGGAAATCTGTCTTTTAAAAAAAAATATGTGGCCTTTACTTTGTTCATGCTAACTTATTCATGTTCATGCTGCTTCTAATAGTGAATTTGACATATTGGAGTGCTATAAAATGTTTCATTATTCTTCATGATCTGGATTTATAAAAGTTGGTCAAACTATTTAAGCAGTTTTGTCATAGTTCAAGTATATTACAAGTTCTTTTTCTAGATGATTAGCTCTTACAGTATTAGGTGATCATATAGAAAATGGAATGCATCAAAATTCGGCATGAATTTGACATGCCTGCTGTTAATATCTCTTAAATCTGATTTGCAATGCATCTATTTTATGTTTTTTTATCGGCAATCTTCGCATTAATTTTTTGGACTCCCCTACAGTTTCCAAAATGAAGGCGATTGACAGTGCAATATCTCACTTATGCCCCCCTTTAAGCACCGTATGTCTCATAATATTGTACAAAAGACACATTTGTTGGCTAGCTGAAATAGGATTTAGCATTTTTTGACTACTGAAATGTGTCTAAAGTTCATATCTTGGTCTTATATTTTTGTCTTCCTCTTACTTTGTTAATATTCATGGGACCTTCATCTATTAAGCCAATGATATGGATCTTCTTTAATCACTTTTCTTCATTGTAGCTTTGAGGTGTTTAACTCAAGGTTGTTGGCTTCTCTGACACAGATTTTGACAATGTAAATTTTGTTACTACTACTTTTCTTTCTAATTTATTTGCATGATGAGAGTTATTATTCGTTCTCACAATTTGTTGCATTAGCCAGTTGATCGAGCATCAGCATAGCACTAGCAGTTGCATTCAAAGGCAGCACACAAAGATGAACTGGTAAAAAGGCAGTAATCAGGTCTTTTTTAATCCTTTTACAATCTATAGAAGATGCGCTTTCGAAAGAAGAGAATTTGAGAATGATTGTTTTATTAATGTTTTTATTGTTTTACTATCGTCTCTTTGTGACTGAAGGTAATAATAACTCAGACTTAATTAGCAATGGATTATTCCTCAATAAATAGTTAAATTTCTAAATTGTTATTGACATTTTTCCATATTATTCCTGGAGTATATATTATAGGCGGTTATGTTTATAAATCGAGATTGACATTTTGCTGTGTTTTCCATTTGGTGTGTACACTTGGGTAGTTAGGAGTCTTAAGACTAGAAAATCAAATGCATGTGATGGGAAAGTAGTATTTCTAAGTTTATTTTCTTCCCTACCGTTTAAAAATCAAGTTTATTAGACTCTTTATCATTCTGTTAAAGGAAACACTCTAGAACCTACAGTACAAACTCTTCTTCCTGCTCGCCTTAGCTAAAACAATCTGTAACACGTCATGATAAAAAAACCACAGGAGTGTTGTGTTTGACCATCGGCTAATTAAATAATTTAAACTGCTAACATGTCTTAAACTACAATTTACCATTTTGTCTTTGGTTATGTATTATTCAAGTATTACATGTAACTGTATATTTAAGTTCATGGTTAAATGAAGTCAACCATAGCTATTTTCAACAATTATTGCTTTCTACAAATTTTTCATTAAGTCCGCATATTTTAGTACTTTTTTTTTGGCAAAGCCAGCGGGGTTGAATCACTACACCAGAAAAGCCATTTCGCCACGGCTCTGGGCCGTGGCTAAATAATTTTACCACGGTCCGGAGCCGTGGCGAAATGGGGAGTGGCAAAAATTTTGCCACGGCTCCGAGCCGTGGCAAAATTAATATTAGCCACGGCTCGAGGCTGTGGCTGAATAAAATTTTGCCACGGCTTTGAGCCGTGGCTA
This sequence comes from Allium fistulosum, assembly GCA_030737815.1. Classification (NCBI taxonomy): domain Eukaryota; kingdom Viridiplantae; phylum Streptophyta; class Magnoliopsida; order Asparagales; family Amaryllidaceae; genus Allium; species Allium fistulosum. Next base: position 1,140,477,103 of record CM060904.1, read on the forward strand.
TTTTTTATTGCAATAAAATTAATCACGGCGAGCCGTGGCTAAATGAACTGAAGCACAGACATCACAATAAAAGCTGTAAACATCACCAATAAACTTCAAACAACACAATAAAACATCACAATAAAAGCTGTAATACATCACTAATAAACTTCAGACAACACAATAAAACATAACAATTTTATAGTAGTTTGTCCTAATCAAATTCAGCTTCATTTGCATTTTGTAACAATATATTTAGATTTCCCATATTATTTAATACAATGTTGCACACGCAACACAGGATTAAACGCTAGTGATAAGTCATTTTATAATGCACAAGAGGTTCAATCTTATCAATACACATCAGTGGATTAAATGCCAAACAATGTGCAGTGTCATTATAGAATAAATTTAGAAACTTCCATTAGTTTCTGCAAATAAACAAGTACCTAATTCTATTCACAGATCTGAAACTATCTAACCTACACACTTGTATAAATCAAAATTCAAACTCAATCTTAAAATAACATGACACCATGTGCAAAAGTGTGCAAATACATCATACATAGGTCAAGCCATCATCTTTTACCAACATTATAGATACAGCTCGACTCAAATCCATAAATACTCATCATCCACCCAACAGATCTCTAACTCTATCTTCAGTGCACACAACAAAGATCATGGACTCAACAAAAACTCACTTCCTCCTCCTCCTCCTCCTCTCATGCCTTCTTCTCTCCACACTCCTCCCAACTTCAACTTCAGCAAAAACAAAACCACATGCTTTACTATTCCTAGTCAAAAAAGACCCAGCAACCCTTCAATATGTAAGTCGCCTAAAAATGCGCAGCCCCTCTTCCCTCCTCAGCTACGTGGTCGATTTAGGGCAGCGCTTCCTCTAGATCAACTATGAATCCAAGCTCCCTCCTTCCTCCACTTTACACCAAGTACTGTACACTGAGCCTGATTGTAAACTCATTCAGACCCCGTTCGGCTGCGTAGACAACACATCCTCTTGCAGCGTCCTGTTAGACAACCCTTTCTCTCTCGGCTCCACCGGAGAGCTAACAACGGACCGTGCTGCCTTCGTTACTACTGATGGGTCTAGTCCGGGCCCAGAGGTTGTGGACAAAGATTTTATATTGGCATAATATCATGGTATGAGAAGGTAATCAGGTAAAAACATAATATCATAAACTGAATCTTTAGAAATTATTTTTTGCAAGATATGGATAATAAGCAGTAAAATGACCAACCTCTTTTAGTTTTGATTCATAATCACTGGTTTTCGAATTAAGGTCTTCAACCTCATTCACCTTTTGTAATGCTAAAATGACAACTTAAGGTGTAATTAGTTTAACGATTTGTTTTTCCAATGGTATAACTTTTCAAATTTTGTAAAATGACAACTTAAGGTGTACTTAGTTTAACGATTTGTTCTAAAATGTGTAATTTGAGCATCTTCATCAATTTTAATCTACAAAATTATAGAAGATTTAAGGAAGTAGCGAACTAGCATGCATAGCAATGTGTTTTAACTAGATGTACTCACTTGGAAGTTTACTGAACATGCCTGGTACTACTGTTATGCAAAATTAAAATTATTGAATATCTACTTTATGCATATGTATTCCTTCAATAAACATGTATTCGTGTTATGATTTTCCCCTTCTGTTTGTGTTTTTCGGATGTATTGATATATATATATATATTACATATATTATTTGATATAATTAATAGCTAAATTTAATACTGCATTTAAAACATCTAGTTATATCGAACAATGTTTGTAAACTCCTAACTGTTTATGCATAAACCTTACGGCATAAATTCATATTATTCAAACAGATTTACCGTTTTCATTGAAATTCAGCCTTTTGCGAACATTTAATGATTTGACCAAATGAACTACACTATAGGGATCAACTATAATACACTCATTTTAATAATGGTGTTGTTAAAAGTAATATTATACGGTAACGTGCACATTTATTTTTAGATAGTCATTTGATGCAGTTTTTTGTGATAAGTAAAATGAGAAATATACATATGAAAAGGAAAAAAAATGATGAATAAGAACAATATATGATGTGCATATGATATGTGTTCAAGGTGGCAAAGATAAAAATATGTACGTAGAGTTAAAATAGTCTGTTGTAATTACAAAGTTGTTATTATTGCAGACTACAGAAGATAATCTTGCTATCCTAGTTAAAGTCCTTAGTGGAAAACCAAATTGCACATTGTGACAACTTTCACTTAAAATGGTTTACCTCGGATAGTTGGATGATCCAGAAACCTCATGTTCTCCAAACAAGGTAATGGCAGCATTCCTTAAGTGATAGTCATCTACTTTGTTATACTTTTTTTAAGCCATACTCAATTAACTTATTGTACTTTGTAAAAGACACTAAATAGACTTCTAGTTGAAAATAGCAAACATGTCACACCAAAATCACACTGCTTATGCACATGGTACTGCCTGGAATACTATAGCTATATTTTCTATATTTCAGAAGTTTTGACATTGCAAACAGAAGTCGATAATGGCACCATTTTCTCAATATAACTTTTTTGTTGGAGATTTTGCCATGATATATCTTTTTTTTGGTTGGTTGGCTACATGTTCGTCAATATTCAACATATTATTTTAACTGTGCTTAATATTTATCCATTTAAGACATATAAACCAAAGGCAAAGATGACCACAAAACTAAGCAATTCAGAAAAAGTGTGCTAAGAAGATTATCCAAGTTCATACCAGTTATTTATGTATAAATACATAAAGGGAAAAAAAACTAAGCAAATGAATTAGGTGGTGTATAAACAATAAATTGCAGTAAGTGTTGAAAAAGGAACAAATATTTCATCATATTTAAAAAAAAAGTAGAGCTTGGCAACTAAAATAAATAAGCACATAAGTTGCTGTTACCAAGGATGAGCATTGAGGTGAGATGCAGAAATTAGAAAGAAAAAAGACAGTGAATTTGAGATTTTATAACAAGAGATTAAAGCAAGAGAGAAACAGCAGCAAGCAGTAGAAGATTTTATAACTGAAAGATTTGTTTCTGTGCCTAGGCTGCTGTTATCGTTATTTTTTGTTGGTCTTCTAAAATTAATCTTGTTCCTATTTAAACATCAACTGAAAAACTGAAAACATATCTAGAAGAGTTGAAATAAAAATAATCCTGCAAAATACAGAAAACACTCAACTAGAAAAATTCAAGTTACTTCATACCTAAAAATTTATTAAAAACTAAAAAATATGTTGAAAATTGTATAAAAAATCCATCTTTCTTTCCAACTTATATCAAATTTCTATCAAAAAAGTTAAAATTTACGAAAATTTTGAACTTTCAAACAGTATAATAGTATATATGAATGTTTGCATGTTCATTTTTCTTTTCCTTTTGTTTTGAGTTTCTAGTGCAGTAAGTCCAATAAAAAGAAGATGTTTCCAATCAATTTTCATTGCTGCAAGTTATCAGTTGTTCAAATTTTTTTCCTCGTCAAGACAGAACGTAAAATAAATAGTGACGGCGAAAGCATTGAAATCAAGGTTCGAGTTCTTGGTTTGGTATTTTGTAATTTCAGGGATTTCAATGTAATTCGTAAATTTGGACTTCAATTTCGTTTTTGGATCTCTTATTTATTTTCATATAATTACATATATATTTGTTTAATTTATTGAAACAAAACGTATAAATTATATTTAATTGAAAAAATACCGATTGATTACAAATATTTATAAAGCTAAAAATGTATATTTGTTTTTTTCGTTTTCAACTTTTTTTTTACTTATACCATTTATATATTTTGTGAATTCCTATGTTTTCTAAGTTAAAATATCAGATTTTGAATATTTATATATTTGAAACACGTTTTTCCAATTACCTTCTGTTTTTCCAATGGTATGAGAAGGTAATAAAATTTAAAGCTTTGAAATGGTATAGAAAAGGTGTCTAATGTAATGCATGATATAACTAGTTAAACCTTTTGTTTTCCCAATGGTATGAGAAGGTAATAAAAAATTCGAAGCTTTGAAATGGTATAGAAAAGGTGTCTAATGTAATGCTAAAATCACTATCACACTTATTATACACATTCTACCTTTTGTGATTCATATTAATTTGACACCATTCCATTACCTAAGAAATAATTCTTTGTGATAAGTCTCCAAGTCTTAAAAATTAAAAAAATGCAGCACTTTTGAAATTTAATGTAAGGGACATAATATATGCCAGTGTAACAAAATTGGTTCTAACTTGAATCATTTAGATTTAACATTGTCCATGGTAATTACTTTTTCTAAAAACTTATGAAGCATATGTTTATTTAATATGACGTTAGCCAATTTTAATATAACACAAGTTAATTTACCATGGTGAAAACCAATATTGAATACAAAACAAGCAATTCTAAATATAATGCAACTCAAAATGTATTATACTGCAATATGACTTAATCATTATTTTTTTAACTTTTTTCAAAATTTCAGTCTATTCAAATATTATAGCTGATATAAATAATATGGGAAAGAGCTTAAACAAAAATGATTAATTTAGGATATTTTGTTCTTCATTACTAAAAAGAAACTTCATTTATAACATAATGAGCTTGAGGTCCTTAAAACTTATTCAGTTTGTAGGAACGTGAAACAAAATCCATCTTTAGTTATCTTAAGTTGCCTTGGAACTTTTGACTAACTATATGTGTTTCTAAATGACTTGAACTAAAGCACGAGATATACAGAGAAAGTGGAATGATGATAATGGTTAAGATATTGGTTATTACCTCACCATGATGGCAACATGCCCCATAAATACCACCAACCAAAGTCGAGTAGATTGCATAAAATAAAACTTTATAATCTCATGTAGAAGATGTGAATAAGATGTACAAGTGAATAACAAATTAAGAATATCAAAAGAACACTCACGAGAATAACTGGAGCCCGTAGTGCAATTACAACACCAATATTGTTCTTAGCTAAACAAAGGAAGAAAAAAACCGCAGACAAGTTGTGAATGAAAACCCATTATCATGTTAGTTACTTTTTACCATTGGGGAAAATCTCATGCCAATCATAGGATGTTATTTGATATCCCAAAATATTTTTGGTAGGGGCTATAAGATGCTTAATCTGGTGAGAAAAAGAGTGTGATTTCAATTGTTGTTAACATCAAATCACCTGCTCAAGGTATACAATATTAACTTATATGAACTGAATAAAAATAATGTTTTGATTTCATCTGATTCATTGTGAGGTTTTACAATGAATCATAAGAATCACAAGGTCTACAGCTAACTAAAGCAATATAACGATTTTATAAATATACAACCAACAAATCCAAGAATACATGTCATAGATGTCAAAATAACCAACAACAAAAAAACGCATTCAAGAAAATGAATGAAAAAATGGATTACCTCGATATAAAAACAAAATGGTAATTTTAGAGTAATAAGAAGCACCCAAAACGTCATTTACCTGAAATGCTGAAATCAACAATTTTGCAAGTATATCTATATTTGTATATCAATAATAACTAAACCATATGGATTTCATACATACATGAAAAGTGAGAGATGTTGTGAGATTTAACTCACATAAATCCTCGCTATAAAAATTGAAATCACTTCCGAATCCTCGATCACCTTGCCAAAAGCTGCTATGTCCATCTGCCTCGACCTTCCTTATGGCGCTGCTTCACCACGCGACGATCGTACGTGCATGCCAGGTCGCGGCAACTAAAAAGCTTGATCGTCTACACCCTCATCGCATCACTGCTTGGGATTTTCACGAGCCAATGATTTGGGGATTAGGGATTTGATTTAGTTTTAGAGGGAGCAAAAATAAGTATGCTGATTTTCCAGAAGCAACGTCGACGAGATTTAGGGCGCGGCAGGATAATGGATGAGAATTAGGAAGGTTCGTTCTATTTTTTGGGGTAGGCGTGAAATATATGTTGAGATCTGGTACAAGGCTGCGTGAAATTTTTTTGATACCTTTGGTACGGACTAAGGCCGTTCCAAAATTGCCATGGTCTGTAACCATGGTAATTTATTTTACAATGGCTCAGACCCATAGTAAAATTGCCACGGCTTAAGACCGTGGCAATTTTTACGAATCTGGGTGTGGCAAATTGAGCTGTATGGTGTAGTGAATGGACCCCTACCATAATTATTATTAACAAAAGGAGAATTACAAGATATTACAACAAGGAAAACACCAAAAACAAGGGGTCAACTCAAAAGATAGGGAAAAGTTATAAAGATCTAATAATAGAGAGGACCATTACATGTTTAGAGGTAGCTTGCCCTTTAAACACCCTAGTGTTCCTCTCCATCCAAATGAAGTACAAAGCCTTCTTAAAGATTCTTAGTAATAAGCAACCTCTTTCATTCTTCCATCTTGTAGCCTTGAAAATATTGTACCATTCCATGGTGGAACTACATACTGGCCTTTGAAACCCAAAATGAAGTAACAGCTTATTCCAAATATGAAAACAGAACTCACATTCAAAGAACAAGTGTGACACAGTCTCAACTCCAGTACCACAAAATAAGCAAATATCACTTTGAATAATACCATAGGACTTAAGTTTATGTAAAGTAAGGATACCATTTTTCAGAACTTTCCACATGAAAATGTTTTCCTTTGGCACAGAATGAGATTCCCAAGTTCTGGAAGACCATAAAAAGAGAGGATACTCATCAGTGGAATCAAGAGCAACATACACAGTATGAAGAGTATGAACCTTGTCATTCCAAGAAACATGATGATTGCTAACATTATATAGGTGATTCTGAATAATATTCCAAGCAGCTATAATCACAGAAGAACTGCAGTAGGGTAAAGAAACATTCCCATCAGCCCAGTATCTCTCAACAGACGCATTATCATTAATGCCAGAGATAAGTCTAGATTCATACTCAATATCATTAGCCAGAATGACACCTTTAGCAGGCCATGGGTCATACCAAAAAGATATGTTAGCAATGTCTTTCATTCTCCTCTGGACCATAGGGAGGAAAATAATCCTGCTTCTCAAGATATTCCTCCAAGTCCAACTGCAGTCAGATGGAGTAGGAATAATCCAAAAATTATTATCACGGATGAGATAGCTTCTACACCAAGAAGCCCACAAATTATTATCATGCCTCAGAATTTTGTCAATTCTAGAAGACAGGGTAGCAAAGTTCCATTTCTTGATATTTATAACTCCAAGACCACCTTTATCAAAAGAACAACATATATGTCGAAAGGCAATTGGAATCATTTTCTTGGAGAATGGGTTAGCATGCCAAAGAAAATGATTCAAGGAAAAGTTAATCATGCTAATAAGTTTGGCCGGAAGGATGAATATTCTGGCATAATAAACAAACATGGATATAGCAACAGACTTAACAATAACTAGCCTTCCTGCCATAGAGAACTTTGAGCTCTTCCAACTAGATAACTTAGCAGTAACTTTTTCAAACAATTGTAGGCATTGATAAGTTCTTATTCTAGAAGTACACAGGAGAATACCAAGATATGATTCATTTTCACTAAAAGGGGAGAGACCTGTCATTGCATATAATATTCCTTTATCTTCATCAGGCAAGCCAGCAATGAACAATCTAGATTTACTTCTGTTAATGGTAAGACCAGTCAAGTCCTGAAAGGAAGCTAGAACATTTAATACCCCACTAATAGAGTTAAAAGTTGGCTTGGTGAAAAGGAGTAGGTCATCAACAAACAGAAGAGTGGAAATACCATTTTTCTTGCACAATGGATGATAATCAAAAAGATTATTACACATAGCAGCAGTACATAGAGAAGTGAGCAATTCCATGACACATATAAAAAGGTGGGGAGAGATTGGATCACCTTGTCTAATTCCTTGAGTAGCTCCAAAGTAGCCAAATGTGAAGCCATTAATACTAAGGGAGTAGTTAACTGTAGAAATGCATGTATATATCCAACACAGGAAGGGGACAGGGAAGTTCATCTTATGAAGAATGTAAATAACAGATTTCCACTGAACAGAATCATAGGCCTTTTGAATGTCTAATTTAAGAACACATCTAGGGGATATGAGACTCTTGCTGTAGCCCCTCAGAAGCTCAGAAGCAAGTAGGATATTGTCAGTGATGTCACGACCGAGAAGAAAAGCACTTTGATTAGCAGAGATTAAACCATCCATAGTGATTTTCATTCTAGCAGTCAATATACGAGATATGCATTTGTAGATCACATTACAACAAGCAATAGGTCTAAATTGGTTTACTGATATGGGATGGCCAGTTTTAGGAATCAGAGCTAACTTGGTAGCATTAATGCCAGAGATTAACTTACTATGCTTGAAAAAATTCATTATTGCTTTAGTCACATCATTACCAATAATATCCCAAGTAACTTTGAAGAAGTGAGCATTGAAACCATCAGGACCCGGAGAGCTATTAGAATTCATACCAAAGATAGACTGCTTAATTTCATCCTCAGTGATCTCCTTGATTAAGTCAGATCCCATGGCATTAGAAATGGAAGGAAAGTGATGGGAAGTAAATTGATCCAGAGAAATGGAAGGAGTTAAAGGATTACCAAGATTAAACTGAAAGTAATCCAAAAAAGCTTCACGAACAGATTCATGAGTATCACAAGGCAAACCATGCATATCAAGGATGGAAGAAATATTTTCAGAAGACTGTTGAATTTTTAATGATTTATGAAATGAGGATGTATTTTTATCACCATTCAAAAGCCAATCATGTTTCGATTTTTGCTTTGCCATGATATTTTCTTCAACAAGAGCTTTAGAGAGGTCCTTCAGTAAAGAAGTCTCAAGAGCAGTCAGATGAGGCTGATCATTACTTCTTTGGATATGAAGTTGAATTTGATATAATATTTCACGAATTGCAGCTGACATACTATTACCATTGCCAAAAGCTTGCTGAGCCCACTTCTTTAAAATAATCTTCAGATGCTTTAGCCTAGCCTGCAAAATAAACATAGGGTTGCCAAAAATATGAGACTTCCAGTTATCTTTAACAATACTTAAGAAATCAGGGTGCTTAGACCAAATATTAAAAAATGAAAAGGAGGAACGCCTTCTCACAGGATCCTTGCCCCATTCAATAATAAGAGGAGAATGATTAGATAAGGATGGAGGGGGAATATTGGTGGAAAGATTAGGCCATTTGAGAATAGCGGAATAGTTCATATAAACTCTATCAAGTTTACAGAAGGTTCTCTTTCCAGTTCTACTCGAGTTATTCCAAGTGAAAAAAGCTCCTCTAGCAAGGGAAGGAATAAGGTTTGCATCATAGATAGCTTTGTTGAGGGGACGAGTCTGATTATAGTTTAAAGGAGTACCACCACTTTTCTTAGAAGATAATTGCATACAGTTCCAATCACCAAGACAAAGCCAAGGCAGACTAGTCCGATGAAGTGATGGAAGGATATCAAGAAAAGTTTGCCTCTGAGAAGCATTGTTATCAGCATAAACAGTAGTAAGAAGAAAGGAAGTGGAGGAAGGGATGTGAAAAATCTCAGAATGGATGAATTGCCTATGAACAGTGATTGGAGAGAGAGTGAAGATTGAGGGATTACATATGATTAATAGCCTACCAAAAGGAGCTTGAGAAAGATTATGGATTAAGCTCCAGCCATGTCTAATAATGGAAGCAGCATTGATAGTAGAACTATGATTGAGTTTTGTTTTAGCAATAGCCATAAGATTGATTTTGTGAGAAGAAATAAGATTAGAGATTTCCAATTGCTTGACATTGGAGTTAGCACCCCTAATGTTCCAAAAGCCTATATTTCCAGTCATTATGATATTAATGTTGAAGATGCTCTGGTTTTAACCCCAGAAGAAGGATTTGCCATGTTATGTTGAGACAACATATTCAAACCAATTTGTTCAAAGGAAAAATTCATCCCATTATCTAGGTCAGTTGAGGAGTTCCTATTGGATTTCTTTGGTCGACCTTTCTTTCTTTTAGATGAGGAGTCTGGAATTGAAGATTGGGGATGCTGGAGAATATTTGGATTAGCTGAAGAAACAGAATTAAGTAAGTCATTGAAGATTGGATTTGGAAGAGAAAGGGAGGAGTATGGAGAAGCTTGAGATACAGAAGAGGGAGTAGAAGTAAGAGGTTGATTAATAAGAGCAATAAAAGTTGGCTCCTGCTTTCTACAGTTTTTTGTACTTTCTTTACTGCAGGTTTACAGAAAAATAAAAGTTGGCTCTTGTGTTTACATATTGCTTATTTTTTTAGCTAAAAAATAAAACTACCACTGTTATTTTGTTTTCGCGGAATTGTTAAAGTACCATTACTACTACCACTATTAGCGAGTTTAACAAAATTCAATTGCAGGAACACAACGAACGAGACCAAGTGACTAGAGAGAGCTTGCATCAGTTGCTAAGGAAAAATATGAAAAATAATTTCTTCCTGTCCACTTGCTTGCTTTCTGACGTGAACTTATTCCTAACGACTGCATTATTAGTATCCAATATTTTTGTTTGGTTGTAATAATAACACAAATAAATCATATTTTTCACTGCTAAATTCCACCTTCTTTGTTACTTTTTGATTCATTATTGTTCTAACTGTTTCTACTAATTCTGCACGTTTGTGCATAAATATTTTGCATCTGAATTGTTTGTAGGACAACTTACTTTTATTCAACTTTGCCTTTTAACTATTGAGATATTATTTAATCTTTTGTGTGGTTTTCTCGGTTCTTTGGCAATGCTTATCATGTATATCAACAGAATCATATACTGATTGTTATGTCTATGTTATAAAAGTATTAAAAAAAAGGTTAAAACAACTAAATATATACCACGTTTTCTATGTTGCATTAAAATAGAATTCTATTTAATGAACAATATACTGGGTAGTTGAAACATTATTTTATGATACGTCTTTAGTCTTATTTTATATGATCTATGCTTTTTACTGCTTTCTTATTTCACTGTAGCCCTGGTTGTTTTACTACCGACAAGTCCACTTTACCTTTTTAACTCTTTGACCTACATATATGTTTGAGAGCATTCAGTCCTGTTATTACGTTAACTCAATAAAGATTCTGTACTAATTTTAATACTTATATTTGATATTGTAGTAATGTTTCTAATTCTTTTATGTAAATAGTATATTCGAATTATTTATCAAAATAATTTAATTTTCTAGCTGCAATAATTTTTTTTTGCAATATCCGTGTGCGAAGCACGGGTTCACACTAGTTATAATATATGGAGTGTATTTAATTTATGCTAAGTCATAAGTGAGGTCAATAGAGTTACATGACGGAAGTCTGCCCTTTACTTTGAGGCTACCATTAGTTGTGTACACTTCCTATTGTTATGGGATATCCTTGTGATAAATATATATAACGACGCGAGGTTAGTCCCAAATTTGTAGGGCAAATCTACCCAGCTAATCTGGCTATCACTTCCTATGAATAGTCAGACTATATGAGATGTCATTATGAGTATAGACCATAGTACGAGGAGTCTGTTTCGGAATCTTGAGGTATTATGTGGTTGTTTGAGGGATCACATCTTTTCCCCAAATGAAGTTAAATGACCTAGGGGACACGTTAGGCGGTATCTCTACAAGGGTCCGCTTTTGGATGAGGTATTAAGTGATTTATTGAGGATCCGCCTTTCCAAATAAAGAAGTATTAAGTGACTTGAGATTCCATAGAATGCTAGCTAGATAGTACCATTGAGGAGCACACCTTGGGAATATTATTATTTGATGGGGTCTGCCTTTATTAAGGTATTAAATGACAGGAGTCTGCCTATTCTCCAATAAATGGTATTAAGTGGCTTGGGTACCATCTCTTGCATCGCTAGTTAATTATAACATTGGATTTGGGTTATGGGATTTTGAAGAACGACTTCTTTCCTTAAAAAAGAAGTATTAAATGATTTTAATGGTTTTATATTAGTAGACATATTCTTATTTTGAAATATACTGCTCAAGTACCAAAAAGGTAAGACTCGAGGTTTTTATTCACCAGACACTTGTTGTTTTGACTCCCTCCTCATTACAACATAGGTTAAAGGACATTGATAGCGAAGATGACATTTAGAGACGAAGGTGGTTTTCTTGTGGCAGTATTTATTAATTTCACTTTCTTTATGTGTACCCATGTACCTTGATTATTGTTGTAACGAATTTATGATACGATTTGATGGTACTTGTATTTTGACATATTTATGATTTTGAAATAAATAGGTACACTTTTCTATTATATTTTGTTCCATCCACTGTGGGTTTTGGAAGTTTAGTTATGGCCTTATACTATTATTTTCTTTGTTCTACCAATAGCTTACCTTAGAATGGATTTAAGTTTCGATGGGCCTTTTCTAGGTCAAAATTTAGGACTGTTCTGGGTTGGGTTGTTACAGTTGGTATCAAGCTTATGTTACCCGATCAACGGGGAAAAATTATACGTAAGAATGGCATGACTGTTTTTTTGAAAAGGTTTTTCAAAAGGTCTTTCTAAAACTCATACTATATATAGATTGTTATTCTGAATTTACGCTTAACTCTATAAATTCCGACTACAAAAGTAGTTGCTACCATATTCCAAAATGGTGGGCGAAGCAATTATGAGTTGAAAAAAATAAATAGAGTTAAATTTATACTTCTTTGTTGGACCTAGACTTCCTTATCATTGTAGACCCTAAAAGTATTAAGGTAATAGGGATAGGTATCGTAGAAGGAAAGATAGTAACTCCAAAATTTAATAAGTAATAAATGACAAAAGAGAGGAACTACAAGACATTAATAGATTAATGAGACCATTAAGGTAATTATTAGAAGATAAGGAAGAAGTGAAATAGGTAAAGTTGGATAAGCAAATAAATGTCCTTAGAAACGTCTATCAAGGCAATAACCATTTAATACGGATGAAGTGACATTTATGAGAATAGAAAGTATGAATGCTACGTAATAGTAAGATATTATAAGGCATAGTATTCATACGAGAGTAAGGAATATAGTAGTAAAACAAGCTTCCTTAACAAGGTGAACATTAATCACCACAAGAAGATAAGTAGATTAGACGATTATGGAGTTCAAAAGGAAGAACAATCAAAGCCAATTTTGTATCCTACCCCTTGAGAAAGGAAGTGGTAAAAAGGTCTTTTTTTAAAACTCCTTAAATTTTTTGAAAGAGCTTTTCGAAAGATTATTAAGTGAAAATCTTATGTATTATAAGTTGGAAATTTTTGATGGAAAGTGATTTTTGACAGCTTTGGAAATATATCACCATTTGCAAAAAGTTTGGAAAGAATTGGTGAAACATTTTAAAAACAAAATGGTGGATGATTTTTAATTACTTAAAAAGTTGAAAAAAAGTTCTCATTTGTTAACTTCTCAATTTATAGTTCTGTTAAATTAAAGGTATTTTCAACTTTTGGATTCTTCGAATTTGGAATCTTCGGATCTCAGCTACTTTATAGATTTGGATGTTTTTTTAAAAGCAAGGAAATTTGGAGATTTATAATTTCTAAATAGTCGAGCAAGAAAGTTCAAACGTAAAAGTATTTTGCATTCTTAAAGTCCTTAGTGTAAATTTATTAAGTCAAAAGTTTTCTGTCCAATGATTTTTAATAAGGAATTTTTCTTTTAAGAAATGCTTGATTTTTCCTACCTTATAAAATTAGTGATTTTTTTCCTTAAATTTCTTTTGAAAGGGTCTACAAATGAAAATGACACTTGATTAGCATACGATAGAAAGAACAAAAGGATAATAATGTCCGATAAGGTAGATAGAATGAATATTCGTCTATATGGAAATGCAAAGAATTATAGCTGAATTTAGGTAATGGTAGAATTGGGAATTTTAATCTAATCATAGAATTAGGAGAGGAGTAATAGGAATAAGATAAGAGATACCTTTGTCTACTTCATTTTTCCATTATTTAAAGTTATAAAAGTATCTTTGATAACTGGAAGGATTTGAATGATAATTAAAGAGTTAGATATTTTTGGAAAAGCATTTGTTAAAGATGATAATTTTATATATACGTTTTTCCTATTCAAATTCTGAACTTATTTTGAACGAGATTATTATTGGAATGAATAAGAAAAGGGTTGCAAGAGATGAATTTTGGGCATAATTACAAAAAGTATTTTATCAAATAATGGTATATTTTAAGTAATAAGATAATAAATATTAACCTATATTTTAGAATGTTATGCTATTATTTTGAAATGATAATAGAGGAAAATCTATTATTTTGGAAATGATAATTTGTGTAACAAAAAAACTCTTTAGAATAATAATGGTCTAATTTATTATTTTAGAATGATAATAGAGTTTTAAATGTTTTTTGTTAAAAATCCTATTTTAAAAAAAGAGCAAGTTCTTATCTAGTAAATCATTAAAAAGGGAAATTTTGAATGTTATGAGTGGAATGTCTAACTTTTAAAGGGATAAGTCTTTGATGAAGAAAGTTTTAAAAAGAAAAATCATTTATCTCGTATTTGGAACCAAGAAACTTTGAATTTTTGGTGTAGGTTTCTAAGTTTATATTTTCAAAGATAGAAATTTTGAGTTTGATACTTCATGTTTGTGAAATTTGAAGTTTTACAAGAAATGAGGTAATGATTTCTGAATTTGAATTTGATGAAAATAGTTTATTTAAAACTATTTTGTATGATTACTAAAATTCTAGTTTTACGAAGAATAGTTTTTATGGAGTAGATAGTGGTCACTACTTAGACTAAGGTTTTTAGGATATGAATAAAATAGGAATAGGATGTACAACCTGATCTGGAAATTTGAAAATCAGTCCCAAACCTCTATTTGAAGAAGTTAGTAAAGTATAAAGGTATTCTAGATCTATAGTTAGGTTGTAAATTAGGTTGTCCGTCGAATATGAATTTCTATATTTTAATTTTGGAGGAGTTTTCGTCTAATTTCCATAAATTTTCCAATTCCAAATACGTATAAAAATGCGTTGTTTAAAGTAACAAGGAATACACTAAGAAAGAAAGAGATGTGTAAGAGAAAGATATTCTTTTCCTAGTTTACATTGTCTATTTCAATAATAAGAGAAGAAATAATTCCTTGTAATTTCAAACAAAGCAAAAATCTCGATTGTGGTTAATTTATGAGAAATTATGACGGTAATCTTTTTGGAAGGGTGGCTTTGATGAATTAAAATATGGAGATGAGTATTCTAGTTGTAGAATTAGCAGTTAGATATAAATAGCGTATATCCACGCTTAACGACTAGGATATTTTTTTTGAAAGGAAGTATATATATCTAGATATATATATATATATATAGAGCATAGGTTACCGCTATATGCATATTAGTTAGTAATTGAAGAATTAGGATTTATGGATATTAATTACAAATTTAACGGATAATAAATTTATAATAATGATAGGAAATGTAATCTAATAGGGACTGATTAAGGGAACTTGATATGGCAATTATGGAGGAAATAAATCTATGTACTGAATGGATTTTGGTAACCTAAAGTAGGTTAAAGGTATTAAAGAAAGATTAATTGAGAATGGTCCAATCTTGACATCGGTAATCAACTGCTATGGATATTTTAATTGAAGCGATGAATGGGTCATATTTATTAGAAACCGAAAAAGGGAAAACTAAGGGAAATGGTTAATGGTGAAATGGCATATTAAGAAACACCCATCTTAATTTAGTAGGAAGAATTAGAACCTCAACACCATTTATATCAGTTGATAATACTTGGCAGCTTCCAGCAATCTTTTAGAGTTCTTGGGTTGTAGTCGCCAGTTGTCTCCCTTAGTTATTGGAAAAGTGTATAATGTGGTATAAGATATATCCATGTTTTATTCATGTGTTGATTTTATGAATGGGATTTAAACCACTTGTTATATGTTGGGAAGCGAAGCAAATAAGAAAATTTTATGGGAGCACTTAACTAGCGAGAGACCATATGTAAAACTGGGAGTTAATGAGAAAATTGGGTTAGCGGCCTAAAGTGAATAGAAGTTTCAATCCCAAACCTTATAATTTTGGGAAATATAAGGAATTTAGCTCCTAGAGTGCCACCACTCAACGAAAAGAGAAAATTTATAGGAATGAGAATGGAATTTCCTATTGATCAAGGATTAAGAAAAAGGTGCTAGAAATTTCCGGTAGAAGCAATGAAACCGCGGTACCTCCAACACAGCTTCATGGAGTTGCGGTTAGCATCGTTAGTAATAGGGATCCTTAGTTTACTAGCAAATTTTTGGAGGGGTTTGATAGTGGCTTTAGGAACTAGCTTTAGAAACTTCGTTAAATCTAAATATCAGTTACTAGTTAAAGACTGACGGACATACTGAAGGAGTGAACAGGAGGTTGGAGGATTTGTTGTGAGCTTGCATCTTGAACTTTGGAGAACCTTAGGAGTAGCGCTTACCCTTAGCAGAATTTGCGTAGGATTATACTCATCAATAGATGATTGGTATGGCTCCCTTGAAGCACTTGTTGGTAGGCCATGGAAATTGCCAAATTATAGGTGGGAAACCACCAAAAAATTCTATTGGGACCAGATTTGTATCGTGGGGCTTTGGAAAGTAAGAATTCATTAGACAGCATGTGAAGATCGTATGATTTGGATAGTTGGAAAAGTTGGCACCAGATTTATTGGGTCTTTTCCACTATTGGGGAAAGAGTAGAAAATTCCTATGTTGGTTGGAGTCCATTAAGTTTTTCGCATTTTGCATTTGAGGAAATACCTTCATAACATAGCAATTGTGGTAGAGCCTAATCAATTAGGGGATTTTAAGATTGAGTCATTTATGTCCTGTGCTACTACAGGCATTGTGGAGCACCGAACTAGGAAGCTTCACAACAAAGAATTCGATTGGTCCGAATACAATGGGGAGAAAATCCGATGGAAGGCATGAGGACTTCTCGTCCTATGCCTTTCTCTAGTAAATTTCCACTCCAAAATTAGGATTTTGGTTGCATCGCGGTCGCTAAATTGGATGGTATGAGATGGTTGCTACACTTCTTCACAACCACTTTGCACTCATGTAGAAATTTTGATGCATGTTTAGGGTATTTGCATACATACTTGCCTAACACGATTGCAAATTCACTATAGGATTGAGCTCATTTTAGTATGTCTGCGGTACATAATCATATTGCACTTTGATTGAGTAGATGGTTGTGTAGATAACTTGGTTGTATAACATGGATGTTATTGCACGTTACATTGTTCACCCCTTGAAAGATTTCGGGACGAAATTCTTTATAGGGAGGAATGTAACACCCCGTAAAATTAACCATAATAAATGAAGTAAATTAAATTAGATATGGTAAGGTAGAAAATGGAAATTTTATAAAATTCATAGTTTGACCATGAAAGTTATTCTTTTGCGTTCGTGGCGAAATTCTGATCCGTTTCCATATATGATATGCTAAAAGCGAAGCTCAAACAAAGAACCTATGAGCGTTTGAAGTTTTCAGATTTAAATTAATTTAGTTTGAATTCAAATTCAAATGAGAATTTAAATTTAGGGTTTAAATTTGAAAAATTAACTGTAGGTTTACTCGGAGGTTAAGTAAACATTTAATTAACATTTAACGTTTAAGTTAATTAGGGTATAAAATCAATTAGAAACAACGGAAATAAATAGTTCCCAAAATAAACATACCGGTCGACCCTTTTATTTGGACCGGTCGACCTCTAGCGGTCAACCGGCTAATGGGGGCGGTCGATGCCAAAAATTGATGGCGGCGGCTAGGGTTTGTTAGTATGGACGCTCTAGGTTTCTCCGTTTTAAACTATTTTTATCACATGGTTCTGGTGCATTTCAACCCCTATAAGTAGAACCCTATCCTCTCTAATTTTTATTCATATTATTTTGGGGAATTCAGCGAAACTCTTCCATTTTTATCTCTCCAAATTAGATTCAGAAACTCCATAGAGAATTCAGGTAAGAATCCAATCTATTTTATTTTTATTTTTTCTTCCTCCAACTTATTCTTATTCTATTCCTCTCCAATTATTTTGAATCTAATAAATATATAAACCTCTTCCCTATTATGTGTGTATATCAAAAGAGATAGATTCTGAAAGAGATTGTGAGGCGTGCAACTCCAAGGAAGGCGAAGCTAAGGCTATTATGTGAGTAGAAACCTTAGTATTTTTTTTCCAGTAATTATTTGGTGTATCGCTATGGATTTGAATATACCTTAGGGATTTTGGAATTACGATAATACGATAAATAAAATCCTCCAAAATTCCTTTTTATTTCAAAATGTGAATTCTATGTTGAGATTCTCAATTATTTATATTAATTTGATGGAATTTGTTGTGTTTATACAATTTTTGATAATTTCATAGTCTATTCCACTTCTCCTTCTTTGGTTCAATTTGAGATTCTTTAATGAAATAAGGGGTTTAGGTTATGGATTTTATTTGTAGTTTACACTACTTGTTCCACATAAATTTCCTTCTTATCTATTTCTTTGTAAAATAGGAGTTGAGTAGAATATGAAGTATAAACTACACAGGTCAGTCTAGCTAAACAAATCAGTTAACAAAGATAAGCGATAATATGAGCATAAGGATAATGTGATAATATTCTCGAGTGAGAAGGGACAACTAAAGTGTATGATTACATCAAGTGATAATATGGTATCACTACACAAACATATAATCTCAAAAGAGATAAAATAACCCGTAAAACGCTAAAAGTAGCGAGCCTCATATCATCGGCATTCATAAAACATCAAATATGGTTTAGGGAAAAACCTAAACCCGCCATCTTGGCAAACCCAAAACATGCATAAAGAGATCCCTTCTCAAACACGCCATAAGGGAAATATATCTCCAAAGAGGAGAATAAAATCTCAAGTAAACCCCAAAAGGGAAATCTCATATAACGCCAGTGTAGGCAATTCAAATCTCAAAAATAGAACTTCCAAGAGTTCAAATTCCCAAAAGGTAATTGCCACAAAGATACATCGAATGGTTCAAAGGAACAATTCCGAAAAGGGGCGATACACTAGGAAAAATAGTCAAAGAAACCATCTCAAAAGTGTTTGCACGTGCATGTGGCCGAAGCCTTGCCAAGTACTGTTATCTCAAATAGGTACCTCGTCCGAAGGCAAAACGTCACAATGACAAATACGCCGCAATGTAAATACACCGCAATGGCAAATACGCCGCAATGGCAAACGTGTCGCAGACAAATACGCCGCAATGGCAATGACCCGAAGGTCCAGTACTGGCACACCGCAATGGCTAATGTGTCACAAACTCTCGAATAGGAACTCGAATAGAGTTAACGCGTGTCCCATACCACACGTTCGCACTAAACGGTTTATTAACCGCCAGTAAATTTCACACTCAAAGCAATAAAAAGTTTACCTCATCTCATTGGTAAACTCGACCCGAAGGTCAAAACGATCAAACGGACAAGTCAGGAATTAACCGATAAGATAAACGCACTTGTCTCATACCACGTGTTTTACCAAACCGTTTAATTCTCCTTCTCATTCAGTCGAATAGTGAAAAAACGTGTATTTTATATATAAAATAATTTATTTGAGAAAACAAGCTTTTAAAATCATTTTCCGAAATCAATTTTGAAGACAATATTTGAAAATTCCCTTATTATAGAGAATAAATAGATTTTATAGCTTAAAATAATTTAAAAATATTACATAGTAATTATTTTAAATGCCAATTTATTTTAAAAATTATTTAAAAATTGTTTGGAAATATCTATGCTCAAAATCAAAGAAATCACTCAAAACTGTCAGTCAAATTCAATTCAAATTTGAATTTCAAATTCATCAAAACTTGGCTAGCCCATTGATAGGCATCATAGCCCTCAAAACATTTCAGAAATATCACAAAAACATGAAGTAAAGTCAAAAGTCGAACGGAAAAAGAACATAAAAACGCTTGGGCAAAATAATACCCAGGTCTGAGATCTTCTCTGGGTTCAACTTTCGGACAAAAAACAAGTGGCCAAACGACCTTTGATTGAACTAAAAATTGGTGTGAACAAAGTAAAAAACTTCATCTTTCAAACAAATAAAGAATCAATGAATTCCAACAGAAAATAATAAAGTTACACAGTCTCAAACATGGAGTTAGACCATGTTTGTAACAGTTCAACAAGAATGTGCCCAGGCCTGAAAATCCATTCTAGTTTCAACTTTCAAGCATAAAACAGAGGACCAAAAGGCATCGGATTGGGCTAAAAATTGGTAGGCTTATAGTAGAAAACTTTATCTTTGACACAAAAAAATCATGCAATTTGGGTAAAGTATGAGAAAGTTATTATGTCTCAAAGTTGAACCCAGGCAGTGTTTTCACTGTAAAACTCAGGGCAAAAACATGCTCCGGATTAAAGTTCGGCAGTATATTTCTACAAGCTATATAGGTCGAAATGACCTAAAATTTGGTATGCTTATAGTAGACAACGCTATCTTTCAAAAAAAAAATCATGCAATTTGAGCAAGAAACGAAAGAGATATGTTGTCTCAAACATGGACTCAGACCATGTTTGCAACAACTCAAAACGAAATGTGTACAGGTAATTTCCAGGCTGTGCATTAATTTTGCAGCAAGGTTTTCATGTATCAAACGAAAGAGTTTTGCTTTAAAATTTTGCAGACATATACTACAACACATGAACTATCAATAGAAGAAAATCTGGTAGCATTTCGTTGTCGGAATCAAAAGTTATGGGCATTCAAAGAGGCAATAGGAAACTGATTTCAAACAGAAAACTACAAATTTATCGACAAAAGCTAAATTTTTGATTGCTTTTGCAATTTTTTTGAGCTTGACTCAGCTAGATTATGTGAGTATTTAAACTCACCTTGTTGTATGAATGCAAAAGCTCGGATTTTGGCTGCAAGTTGGAAGCTTTGGCTTGAATATAGACCTCTAAGAACCTGTAGAGGTGGTAAACAATGCATGCAAGAACAAACAAACAGTACATTAGAAAAACATTCACCGTAACAAAAAATTATTTGATGAAATTGGGTGACTTGGAGTTGATTGCCTTTGATTTTCTCTAGATTACAAAAAGACTTTAATTTGGTGAATTTTAATTGAGAAATTGGTTGGATTTTGCAATTTGGAGGAAGGGTTTTCTATTTTCTTGTTTACTGGTGGAAGAGAAAGATGAGTTGAGAAAAAAAGAACGTACTGCTAATTAGTTTTCTCACTTTCTTACCAGGTTAAGGGACAATGGGCCAAATGGGTTTAATAATAAAAGAAAATAAATTGGCCTCAGGTTTAATTAATCAACACTTAACAATATATGTGCATATATCACATATATACAAACAAAATGCATTTTCTCCATATTTACACATAAGAAAAATATGAAAACTTGTTTACATACAAAATAAAACATTTTCTATCATATAAAAAGATTAATTTGTATTTTTAAAATATTTTTATTATTAAATTCCTTTATTTAACAAAAAATGCACTATTTACTCAAATAAATGAATAAAACCATGTTTTTAACTCCTAAAATTCCACAAAATTTATTTTATCACTTAGAAAAATATTTCAAACCATTTCAAAACATTATTTATAGTCAAAACTTATTCTTAACCCAATTTCCACGTTTTATTTCAATAAACTACCTTTAAAAATATATACTTCTTTTAAAAATTATTAAAAGAAGCAAATAGGTAATAATTAATATAATTATTGCATTTTCTCTAAAATAAAATCATTTTCATTATTTAAAACCTATATTCCATTTATTATCACTCCAAACAAACTAAAATAAAGATTGGAATTTCATTTTCTCATTTTAAATTTCAAAATTCATTGTTTATAACAAATAAATAATTTAATTTCTCCAATTTTAATTTAGATCACAATATTAAATTATAATTATCATTATAATTCAATATTGACAGGTAATCTCCAAACCAGGGTTGTTATATGTTATGTGTACCCATGTATCTAGATTATTGTTGTGACGGATTTATGAAACGATTTGATGGTACTTTGTATTTTGACATATTTATGATTTTGAAATAAATGGATACACTTTGCTATTATATTTTTTTCCATCCGGCGTGAGTTCTGAAAGTTTAGTTATGGCTCTATACTCTTATTTTTTTTAGTTCTACAAACAGCTTACTTTAGAATGGATCTAAGCTTCGATGGGCCTTTTCTTAGTCGAAATTTAGGCCTATTCCGGGGTGGGCTGTTACAAAATCCTTGGTTCAACAATAACAATTATTATTAACCGTATTACTCTAGCCAGAGACTTTGACTATGAGTTGACTTAAGTTAACCCCGTGATCTTAACCCATATAATTGAAGAGATGAATTCTCTCTTCAGTACTGTTTCACTTCCAATGCTTTTACTTGACCCAACTATAATCGTTCGATGGACGTCGTTCCATGAATTAACTATAATCAAAGTGGAGTTTCCATATTGAAGTTGGACGGTATTCTCAAGTCGAGGGAATTGTGTGAAATTATTGCATCGATATTTTTTGTTTGACCTTAGTTGTATTAACCAATAGAAAACTACTTAGGAAGTCATTCTGTAGTTATCCAATAACTATCAGTACGTAACCCCTTGGTGCCCTCAGCAGCCATGAGTAATACACTGCCCAATGTTTAGAAAGCGTTACATACTCTAGTCTCGGCAATCGTATCGATATCCAATCTCGATACATCTTGACGAGGAATATTTAAACAATAGGTTTATTTATTACGATAAATCACTCATAATTACAACACATTGTAACTGCTATCACAAAACATATCATTTATGAATTTTCTATATTAAATATACGTTTAATTAAATAACTAATATAACATGTTATATCAAGTATATAATAGAATGAAAATACATTTTATTTTGAACAAGACTAATTAACGAGTTAGATATATGTAACAAATTATGTAATTGTCTATATGACATACGCTAACTCTACCAATTAGTATTTAATTAGATGCGTATATAAAAGTTATATATGTGCATATCGATACACAATATTGATGTACGTTTAAATAAGATTTAAATGCAAGTAATTGCCCCTTGGGCTTTGAAGTGTTTTATGCCTATTTTGGGACCTCTATTGGTCGGCCATAAAGAGTAAGGAGAAGGGGACTTGGAGTTGAATAACAAAGAGGGAAAAGTAGAATATATTTTCCACTTATCTCTCTATATAAGAAATTCAAGCCACCAGCTTTCTATTCTTTTTCTTCCTCCTCTTTACTTTGCCTTTGCCACATGCACTTCCTTCTAAAGCCATAGTTGTGCACCCCTCTCCATTATACCGAATAGATATACACTTATGTCTGGTGGCAGTACGCGTATAGCTTGCAACTTTGGATACAAATCTAGAAGATCTAGAAGGAATATTAGATCAACGTGTGATCTTAAGGAAAAATCTCTTCAGGTATACTCTTATTTATGTCCACATATTGTTTATTGTATGCTACACATTGAATCATTTTCATATATATCATTGCCATGTTCATTTATATGTTAGTATAACCTTTAAATATTAATTAAATGAGCACATTAACTTTAATTCAATACTATACTCAATATATATAATTCATTTCAAACATAATAATATTGTTAACTTGTAAAAAAAATTCTAAATGTTAATAAATATCTTTTACTAATTTTAGAATATTGTTTATCAATTAAGTCATTTGTATTTTAACATATACACATTAAATTTGAAGTTAAAATAATAATTTTGCATCTAATTTTATTAAACTACCCTCAGCAATTTATAATAAAAAATAAAATTTTAGGTCGAATTATATTTATAATTATGTTATATAATTTTATTATATAATAAAACTAATTTCAAAACTAAATACATATACATTTCGATCTAATACACACATATACACACTCACTTTTGGCATTTTATATAAATATTTTTACTATTTAAAGTAAAATTTTTAAATATATAATGTTATAATATTTATTTATATTAAATATTTAAACAAATATATATATATATATTAATAATATTTATTAGTCCGCCTTAGTGGCGCAGTGGTTAGGGGTTCTCGCTACCTGGTAATAGGTCCCGAGTTCGAGCCCTGGCCTGCGCACCTTTGCCCCAAGTAAATCTCACCCGGTATTGTGGACTGTCCAAGGGGGACTGCGATAAGCTGTACAAGCTTGCGGTTGCGGACTGGGTGGCCCATACCTTCCTAAGATGAGCGGTTTCCGTTAGTCTTCGGTGACCGTTCATTTTTTTTTATATTAATAATATTTTTTGGTCGAAAATATATATGTAAACTAATATATTATCTTATAAAATATTACTAAGTCAAATATAAGATATCTTAGATTTTAAACAAATATCATAGATCCAGATTTGAATTTTAAAATTTTTTTACTGAGTCAAATTAAATATTTTTTATAAAATTCAAAATTAAAAACTATAGAGTTAGTCAAAATTAATATGATATTTTACAAAATTATATTTATTATTTGTTAAATAAAATTTCAACTTATATTTATTTTATAAATATTTTTTTATATAAATAATATATTTATGGAAACAGAATTTTTTTGAAAATGGACAACATATGTATATTAAGCCTATACGTGATAAACATCAATCCCAATATATACATATGTATATGTTTGACCATGCTTATGTATGATATCATGCAAATCACACCCCTTTGACACATTGAATATGCACAAATAAATATTGTTATATTGAAAATGATACACCTTATATATTTAATTAATATAGATTAATTAATTAAAAACAAAACAAATAAATAAAATACGATTTTATTAAAACAACTAAATTGGATCTAGTGTTAAATATTAGATTTCATAGGTCCACTAAATTCGAATTAGACAGTTTTTTTCCAAATCTACCCATCTTACCCTGTAACGACCCGCAAATTTATCACTTGTATAGATTGTATTCATTTTTAAAATATTTAGATATGGGTTTAAAAGTAAAAAATAATCATGTTTTAAGTGGTAAATAATAATAATTAGTTTGTTTGGAAAAAATATTTGAGAACAAATTATCGGGGTAAAATATTGATAATTTTTAAATATCGTCCTCGGTAAAATATCGATAAAACAACCGAAAATCGTTTTATCGATAAAACTGCTTTTAAACAATAAGAATCGTGCATGGCTCTGGATACATACACTAATATACGTATTCAAACAAGATTCTGAAATAAAATAATTTATTTTATTTTTGGAAAATAAAATGTATTTATGACATCGACAGTTGGTATCATCGGTTTTTTATATTTCTTCGAAAATTCAAGTTAAGTTTAAATATTAAATAAATGGGTTTTTATTTACAAATAAACCTATTTTAATTATTTAGTATTGATGGTATAAGTTTTTAAAATTTGTTTACCAAAATAGATAGTTCGTAGAAAAATAGAAAATGTGACCGAAGAACGTTTTCCGGAATTCCAAATTTTCGACACCGGAAAGTTGTCGAGAACATTGTTTGCCTTTATGCACTATATATGCACATATATAGTAGATAATTAACCATATAATAATACACTTAATATATTATCTTATGTTAATTATGTTTATGAAGTGATGTGACAAGTCATGACTTTAAAAATAATAACATATATATACATATACACTTATATATACAAAGAACATACCTATATCTTGTCATTTCTTTGGTAACATCATCATCATTATTAAGCATGCAATCATAGCCTAAGGGATGTAACAAGTGGGGGAATGATGGACGTGACTGGAGAGGGGGAGTTGGTGGTGAGGTAACCTTACAAAATCATGATATGTTATATTATTTTTTGCAAAGGATAGTTTAGACATTTACTGATTTTCTTGTCTATAAGTACACACACTCATACACCAAATCTCATTTACATCTTCATCTTTCTTTTTCCTAAGCTCCATTTCATGTTTCATGGCTTCTTATGTTAGTTTTAATTTTTTCTTTAAATCAAAATTTTTAAATTATTTTAAAGATGCAAACTTGTTTTTAAAATCTTTCTTCTCCATTTTTCCTCCATTTTATTCGGCCATAACTTCCTCTATTTTACACCAAATCAAGATTTTCTTTTTTCAAATCATATAAAATTTCAGTAGCTACAACATTCTCTTTAACACTTTTTTAATTTCAAGCTTAGCTATGTCAAAATCTCATTTTTTGCAGTGTACTTTTAAACTCAGAAAGTCAGGTCCGAAAATAGCCCTCGTTGTTTCAAGCATATCTACCTCAAACGGAAACTGATTTGAGTGATTCTTTATTTTTAATTTGTAGAGAAAATAATTTTCTAAAACTTTTCTTTTGATCACTTTCTTAAACCGAGATTAATATGTCCAAAAATCACATTGAAAATGACATATTTTTGGGATGATTTTTGTGCATCTAAGGCATTTGGGGTTTCAAAGATTTTCGGTGAGTAAAACTATCTAATTTTGAGAAAGTACCAACTTTATTTCCATAGATTATATGTTGTGGAAATCCATATTTCATGTTGTTAAAATATCATACTATGATAATGATATACATTTGCGATTTGTGGTTAGCATAGTTTGGATGTTAAATATTGTGTTTGGATGTTAAGCATCATGTTTGGATGTTTAAAGTGGTATGTTTGGTTGTAATAATGTGATGTTTGTGTATGGTATGTTGATGGTATGGTTGTGATCAAAACTAGTTGCATGTTATGTCAGAATTACAAGGTTTACACCTTTGTATGTTGCGATGGACGTGAGATCCGATTTGTAATCAAAACTAAATTTTCTAGTTTTAAATTTTGAAAATGGTTTCAAAGTTTTTTTTTTTTTTTAAGTTTCAAAAACTTTCAAAATTAGGTTTCCAAACTTGTAATAGCAAGAAATAAGAAAAGTATTTCGCTTAAAGTAAGTTTAAGCGAACCGCGCTCATAGCGATAGTCGCTATGAATGCAATTCGACAAAATTGTTGATTTTCATTTTAAAATGTTTTCTTTTGGAATGTTTTGCAAAAGTTTTCCGAACTTGATTAGTAACATAAAAAGTGTTAAGTTTAGATAATTTAAAATTTTATTTATTTAATGAATTAAGTAAAAGTAATTAGTACTTAATTAGTGATTAAGAAAGTGATTAAGATTTAAGTAACACTTAAGGAAGGATAATGATTAATTGGTGATTAATAAAGTTTTAATTAGTGTTTTGTGAAGTTAAGAAGTAATTAAATGGTTAATTATTATTTAATTAAGTTAATAATTGATTAGTTATTATTTAATTAAGTGATTATTTAATTAATTAGAGTTTAACTAATAATGAATTGTTTAAACTTTAACTAAGATACATTAGGAAGTTAATTAGGACCGAACCAAATTCAATAAGTTAATTAAAGTTTAATTATGAATTAATCTTGATTTAACTAAGATATAATTAAGGTTTAGCTAATTGAATATACTTTAATCTTTTCAAAGCTATTTTAAACTTAGTCAGTTATGTTTTAAATCAATTTTCTTTTTAAGGTTAATTGTTTTCAATTCAAAGGATCTCTCATCTAGACCATTAAGTAGCCAAATGAATTAAAGTAGTGATTATAAAACGTTGACACGTTTTATGGAAAGTAAGTTGACTTGTGTTTAGCACAAGTGTTGAATATCGGTAACGTGATAGACACAAGGAAGTTAATTTCAATAAGCAGCTCATGGTAACTTAAGCATATAGAATTTACTTCTATAGGTACATTTTTCACCGATAATGGACGTATCTATATTTGTAACTTGGACATCTACCTATGATTGATTTTATGTTATGTGTGAATCCCTTACATATCTGATATTAGTCAATGCCCATAATATAACTTGGATAAGTAAACCCAAATTTAATGAACCATTGTAGTCATTAAGCCTCCGTTTGGTTTTGGAAAGTTAATAATTCATTTTTTTTAAATGGTCTTCAAGGTTATTCTATTTTGAACAAGATATTTGAAGAATGATTTGATAATTGTTTTGAATATTATATAAAGAAGTTTATGAATAATTTCCGGGCATTCACAGAAGGAGTTTTAGAAATAGTTTTGAATGTTTACAAAAGATTTTATAAATGGGTTTGGATGTCTATAAAGGGAAGTTTTATACAAGGTTTGAAAGTTTATAAAGAAGTTTATATAACCGGGTTTGAATATTTAAAAAGTTTCTCATAAATGAGTATGGAGGTTGATAAATGTTTTGTAAACGGGTTTGGGTTAAAGCAAAAAGGATTTCATGGGTAAGGGAAATTTATAAAGGATTTACTGAAGATAATTACAACAGGAATTCGAGGTTTGGGTTTCTCGAGGTTGACCTTTTAAAAAAATGGTTGTATGGAACATCCGTTCCACACTTAACACCGAAGGAATAGTGCTTATAGTTATCATTCTCTCCTATTTAAATAATGTAGTTAAATCCGTTTAAGAGATTTGGAAATGGGAAATCTTATAAATGTTTTGTGAATATACTTTTGTAAATCCGTTTATGTAATGTAGTTAAATCCATAGCCACCTTTATGTGCTTATACTTTGCCCATATATACATGCTTCCATTCAAACTTATTCGCATGATCAACTCCGCAATTAATCACTTCCTCTAGCATGAGAACCCTCATTCAAACAAGCTTATTACTATTTCATTCTAGAAAATTGCAATGCCTTATGAATATGGTGTTCTGGGAACTATGAACATCCAACCTTGGAATAAAGTTGCCTACTTTTCCCTCATAAACAAATTGTCATCAAACTCCCCAAATCTTTGGGCTTCCTAGACCAAGTCAAACATAATAATGGAAAATCAATTTTGGACTATACAGTCCCCTATTGACTACAGTTGGACTTGGAGAAGCATTTTGAAGCCGAGAGATTATTTCCTTCCAGTATTCTAGTGCCTCATATCTGATGTTCACAAAATATCCTCTTGGCACGACCCTTGGTCAGTTAAAGGGTTTATTTTCTCAAGCAAAAGTGATGGCAATCTTAGAATACTCATTGGAATCCTTGAAACATCTAAAGCTTATGGGTTTTTCAGTGGTAGTAGTTTGGCTTAACTTACTCCAGTTCTGCTTTGATCGGATCGGTTTGGTCTACTGTTGATGGTACATGTTATGATCTTTCTCATAATTCTAACCTATGGTGTGGTAAAGCTCACTCAATATCATTAGTGTACAAATTTATTTCTGGATACTCTTTAATGTAAGTCTTCCTTTTGCACTGTAGAATTTGGACATCTGATTCAAGCCCGAAGGAGAATATGATGTTATGGAAAATCATCAATAATGTAGTTCATACCCAAGACAACTTGATGCACAAAGGAATGATTTAATGTTCTACATATTTGCTTTGTTACAGAAGCTCGGAAAGTACAAGTCATGTTTTCTTTACTTATCAATTCTCCTTCTACATTCCGTCCAATCTGCATAGAATGTTGAACTTACATAATCCTTATACTGATTCTATACTGGAATGGTACTTTTTTTAAGGCGAGGAGATGGAGATATGCTAAAGGAAGGCTCCTACTTAGAGTTCTCAAGAAATTTGTGTATGTTATTTGGTCTGAAAGAAATACTTGGCTTTTTATGGAAAGAGGAACTCGAAGATTATATTACTGCTGCACTTAGGTAGTTTATTTAGGAGCCAAATCTGAAAGCTAATTAATTCATCCATTTGAATTAGTTGAGTTTCTCCTTTTGTTTTGCTTCACTATGTTATTTTGTACTTAGTAGATAAGGTAATTTAGCCTTTCTCCTATTTTATCATGTAATGTTACTTTTCTAGTAATAAAAGTGGATGGTTCACTAAAAACCTGGCTGGCTTTGCCCAAATTTTTTTTGAATAACAATATATGTGTGAATTTAAATATATTTAACACACTCACCTCACTCACACACACACACACACACATAAACACATAAAGACACACACACATAAATACATATACATATACATATATATAAACACATACACACACAAACACATGTATGCATGCATGCATGCATGTATATATGTAATGATATATGATATGTTATTAAATATACACAATATATATCATAAGTCCCAATGATCACATATACCGTATATTATTTGTTTCATATACTGTTTAGCTTAGCGTGTGTGCGTATGTGTATGTATAAGCGTGTGTTTCTATACATATGTATATGCATATATATATATATATATATATTTATGTATGTATATATATATAGACACACACACTTGCATTTTATTTGTCATCATTATATTGTTTATATTGTGAATATGAACTTCCAATAACGAATAAATTACAAACTAATCAAACTTAAAACAAAATAAACTAAGTTCAAAGTTTAAATTATTATACAAAATTATAACAGTCAAACATTAACATTATAACTAAAATATAATTTAATTAAACATTAAGATTCTTTTATTACATATACATAAAATATGATTTAATATAACTAAATTATTCATAATAACGTGAATAAAAGATCTAGTGAAAATATAAGTAAAAGGAATTTTATTTTAAAATTTGACCATTTTGCCCCTATTACCAATGCACTTGATCCAACACCCATAAAAATGTCACTTATCTCTGTATCTTTTTGTGTGTCAATGTACTACTATAGGTATATGAGTCTAATAGCTTTCCTACCAATAGTACTTCATCAAAGTCCGGTAAAAGCAGAGCGTAAATCGATGTCTACTCGAATGCGTCGTCAAAGCCATAGAAATTCGATTATGTAACCTATCAATTTACCCATCAACATGTGGAAATCAAATGACGTAAGGCCTAAGTCAAAATCAAAGGAGGAAAAGATGTGGTAGCGAACCATCATCTCTTTAACAATGCATGAAACTGATAAAGTTAGAGGTATGCCCTAGGTGCAATTCTGTAATTTACTGTAAATTAATTAACTCTATAATCAATTCTCATTCGTAATAAAGATGTTTCTCTTCTATTATATATTTGTTATAATGTGTTATAAATAACTAATTGCTTAATTAAAATATATTTAACAAAAATCCATAAATGGTGTGTTTGTGATAGTAATTACAAATATTGTAATCATGAGTATTATAACACAATATTATAAAATACATCATTTTAAATGTTCCTAGTCAAGATGCATATCGATGTATTCATTGAGATTAGAGAATGTAATGCTTTATGAATGTTCGGAAGTGTATTACTCATGACCGCTAGGGGCACTTAAAGCCTACGTATTGATAATTATTGGATAACTATGGAACGACTCACTAGATAGTTTTGTATTGCTTAATATAACTAGGTCAAATAGAAAATATCGATGTGACTTATTTACATAGTTCTCTCGAATTGAGAATACTATTGATCTTCAATATGAAAGCTCCGCTTTAATTATAGTCAAATCATGGCAGGACGTCCATCGAGTGACTGTAGTTGGATCGAGTGGAAGTATTGGAAGCGAAGCATTATTAAAGAGATAATTTGTCTCCTTAGTTATATGGGGTTAGTATCACGGTCAACTCTAGTCCATCCAAAGTCAAAATCTCTAGCTAGAGTAGTTCGGTCAATAATAATTGTTATTATTGTTAGAATTGAGCTAGCCCATAGCAAAAGTTATGAGTGAATTATTTTTTACTCTATCGGACCTTTATTAGGCCTATGAAGTCTAATTTATTTAGAACATTTATAAATTATATATTAAAAAAATCCATTATTTTATTTAAATTTATAAATTATTACAATTTTATTTAATTTACATTTAATCGAATATAAAAGTACATATAGGTATCATATACATAAATGTATGTGTGTGCATGTGTAACATAATAACCCGTGCAAGGTACAACATGTCTATATATAAATATTAGGATTTACATCGCAACAGACAGTTAGCTTGTCCTATATGTATTAATTGATGTTTAAATATATGTATGTATGTAAATTTGTTATTTATATAAATATTAAAAACTATGTGTGTATATATCTGTGTGTGTGTGTGTATAAAACTTGTATGTAAAAATATTAATGATTTATATCTATATACAATTACATTAAATATTAAATATATATATATATATATATATATGCATATACATTATATAATTTTTTAAAATCATTTTACACATATACATACATACATATATATATGCATGAATTAGACAACAAAATTATTTTTATTATATTTAAATATATATATATATCTGTGTGTGTGTGTGTATTTATAATATCTAAATATGTGTATACATATATAGTATATTAGTTATGTATTTAAGATATATATATATATGTATGTATGTATGTATTTATGTATGTATGTATTTTTAAACCCTTCTATATCGAATGCGCAGTAAGGAAAAATTTATTTATCTTTTATTGCATTATATATATAGACACATATTAATTATTCATAGTACAATAAAATAATAAAAAATATTTTCATGTTATATTATTCAAATTTTTAATTTTTAGAAAATCAACCATGATATATTAAAGTTATAAAAAAATTCCAAAATTTTCTCGATCAAAATAATATTTTTAGTCAATTAATTGATTTCAACTGTTTAATGAATTGATTTTAAAAAAATATAAAATTTGATTTTTAAATTATAGTTTTTTGGTTGAGGAGTTTATATGACGATAAAAAAATTTATAAATTTAAAATTTAATTTTCAAAACATATTTTATTTTGTATGATTTATTTAATTAGTATATTGAGTAATAGTAAATAAATATTAAAAATTAATTTGCAGCCACCAAAAAATATAATCTATGCAGATATGCATTAAAAAATATAAGTTCAACTATTAATGTAATATGATGAAATAATTAAACACAAGTCGTATAATTAAAATTAGGTTGTATATTAATACATACATACATACATATATATACATTAATTAAATGATAATAACTAAAATAAAATTTATTTGCATGTGTACTTCACATCTATATATAAAAGTGTTTTTTTAATAAATTAAAACATACATATAATCAATCTAATGTGACAACATTGATGATACATATAAGAATCTCATCTAACTAGCAATATAATAAAAATATATATATGAATAACATAATATTATTTAGAAATTATATATCATATAGTACAGTAAATAAATATGTAATACTAATGCCTTAGAGCACACATTATAATGATGAATTCTCCCTCATTGGAACTCTTCTTGATTCGGTAGATTGCTAATCCTTGAACCGTAGAGCTTTTGCTATTCAATTGTTGTCGCCTTTTGAATTGATTTGATATGAATTTATTGGAGCTTCTTGTTGATGAGGTCGACCATCAATGATGGGGAAATAGCAGCCAAAAAGTCCATTTTGCATTAGGGTTAGAAGTCCTTTTATAGTGGAAGAAATAAAGAGAAATATGGATCACATCTCATACCATTTCTCATCAAATCTCAACCGTTCATCTCCAAACCTCTTTAGCCTTTGTAGTTGCCTCCTACAAGCCCTATAGCTACTGAAATAACATCTTAACATCATGTGCTAACAGCCCATTTAAGCCCAAATAAATATTATTAATCAAAACTAATTTAATTGCTTGTCGATATCGCATATCGATCTATATAATTATAACTGTTATAAATTTCTACAAAAATATTTATTCCTCAAATCATATTCAAAATTTTATAAATAATATTTCATAAATATTAATTCATTTAATTAATTTATATCAACTATAAACCAATTAAATCGATTGGTTTAAAGAGAATTTCATTATTCCGCTTGTGTGACTCGTCGGGTATAAATTCAGTCAGCGATTAACATCGAACTATTTAATTGTTAATGTTCACACGTCACTTAGCAAGTGGTGTGATATTTTGGCCAAATTTATCACTTACTTAGTAAAATCTAATTATATATAACTAAGTGTTACCTGGTTGTGACATTTATTTACATCAATTCTCTTCGTCAAAACTATATCACTTTGGACTTATGGAATTTGGTAATGCCAAAATTCCAATATCATCCATATTCAACTCTACTGTCCAAACACAAAGACCTTGGTTCAATAACAACAATTATTATTAGCCGAACTACTCTGCCTAGAGACTTTGACTTTGAGTTGACCGTAATACTAATCCAATATGACTGAGGAGATGAATCCTTTCTTGAATAGTGCTTTACTTCCAATACTTCTACTCGACCAAACTATAGTCACTCGATTGACATCATACCATGATCTGACTTTATCAAGGTGGAGCTTTCATATTGAAGATCCACAGTATTCTCAAGTCGAGATCTATGTAAATCGGTTACATCAATATTTTCTATTTGATCTTTGTTATATTAACCAACAAAAATTTATCGAGTGAGTCATTCCATAGTTATCAAATAAGTACCTTTAGGTAACCTCTTGGTACCCTCAGCAGTCATGAGTAATACACTGTCCAACATTTGGTGAGCATTATATACTCTAGTCTTAATGGATACATCGATATCCAGTCTCGATGCATCTTGACTAGGAACATTTAAAAGTGAAAAATAGGCACAATGATAAACTTTAAAGAAGAAAAATTAGGCTGAAGGACAACAAGTTTCATTTTTAGGCCGAACGACCAACTTTGAAAAAGATTAGGCTGAAGGATAATGCTAAATAAAACTAGTATTTTGTACAGTATAAAACTAAATATAATGCTAGTTATAACTAGCATTCTGTATAGTGTAAAAACTGAATATAATGCTAGTTATATCCAGCATTATCCTTCAGTCTAATTTACTTTCAAAGTTTGTTCTTCTGCCCAAAAATGAAACTTGATGTCCTTCAGCCTAAATTTTTTCCAAACTTTGTCCTTATGCCTAATTCCCTCCATTTAAAATGGGATATTTATATTTATTGTGATAAACTACTCACGGTTATAATACTTTGTAACTACTATCACAAAAATATATTATTTATGAATTTTCTGTTAAACATACTTTTAATTAAATTGATTAATTAATATGACACATTATATCAAATATATTATTGAAGGAAAACACCTATTATTCTGAACAAGATTGGTCAACAAATTAGATATATGTAACAAATTAGATATATGTAACAAATTACATAATTGCCCCTTGGGCATACCCCTAACTCTATCAATCTCCTACTTGCACTTGGGGTCAATTATGTAATCTTATTCCAACTTCTCCAATCGGTTTTATCAAAACGAATTAGGTCGGTCCCTCAGTGAATGAATATGCTATTATGTTTCAAATATTTACTATGTCAATAAACTCTCTTTGATGCTGATAAATTACCTTTATGATATGGAAAAATTAGGAGTATGTCTCTCGACTTCTAGTGAGCTCTAATTTCTGTTATGAACTATGTTGTAACATTGTTATCCTATAATAATGTTATGGGATTCTCAATATTTGGAACCACCTTCATCTCAGTTATAAATTTATATATTTATATTTATATACGTCGTTTTATCACAACATTGTTCAAGAAGATGTACTTAGCCTTTTTCATCACATTAGCCATATTCTTTCATTTGAAACATTTCCAATTTGAAGGTTCTTAACTTGAATTTATTATTGACATATTATACCCAATATCACTTATAAAGATTTGAGGCCGAACAACCCCTTCAAAGGAGTACGTATTTTCTGTAAACAATTCTCTAGTATTTCATAAATGCACAATAATACTTCAAATATCCATTTAGTGATATCAATTTGGATTTG
This sequence comes from Allium fistulosum, assembly GCA_030737815.1. NCBI lineage: Eukaryota > Viridiplantae > Streptophyta > Magnoliopsida > Asparagales > Amaryllidaceae > Allium > Allium fistulosum. The sequence goes on from CM060904.1 coordinate 1,140,512,737, forward strand.
ATATTTTCTACACGTATCAAATACAAGAATAAATCATGATATCATAGACAATATAACATGTATGGTAGTTCTTATTGCCAATGCATAAGGAATCCATCTTTCATGTTCCGAATTGAACATTTTAATAATGTGTCCTTGCATATTGATTTGGGACATTCCCAGTATCTTTTATACTTACTATAAAGTCATACCAAGCGATAAAGTCATACCAAAATATCCATTTACAATAATACTTCAAATATCCATTTATTGTTATTATGTGTAAGCAACTTACTATAATCATTATTTAGTTTTTTATGTTTCAGTTTATACATACCAAAACATAAAGTCATACCAAGCGATAATTCTATGAGTAAATCCGAATTAACTCAAGCACTTTGAATATTGAATCTATTAAGCTAATTTCAACAATTGAAATCTGCAATGTTATTCTTATCACTGTTGCTCATTATATTCCAACTGCATTAGTCTTGCTGTGAAAGACACATTCACGGCCGATGGATCATGTCCCATTGAGTATATCTACCAAAATCATATTTTGATAAAGTACTTGGAATCTACTTCGGAACTGTGCATCATACCATCTCATAGAGTCAAATGGTTTAATTAAACAACCGAGGATTATATATTTTCAACATTGATAAGGAATTCATGGTTTCTCTTCAATATGCGAGAACACTTATTAGTCACTCTAATGTGATGTGTTCGTTTAGGTAATTTTATTTCATTTCATCTCATGTAATCAGTTTTATCTTTGGATCATATCCAATTTTATTTTACTATCAATAATTTCTCAAAGAAATTCCTTCATTATAAAGTTAGTATCTCTTGAAACAACAATTATTTCCCGGAGCAATGAAATAGGTATTTATAAATAGCTTATGAATTTTGCTTATATATAAAATGGATTTTGTTTTAGTTTACAAAACTTATGTTCAAAACATAAATATGACATCAATATTTTTTGAAAACCTTTTGGGGAGATTCATCCAAGATCCTTTACGAAAAATTATTAAGTGCGAACTTTTGAGTCGCACAACCTGCCAACTCCTTGACCTAGGATATGTTAGGATTTTTTATAAACCCTTATCTTGTATGATTTTGTAAACTATTATTTCGATGAAATAATATTAACCCTGTATAGTACTCTTAAGTACATCACATTATAGAAAGAAGTATATTCAATTTCACTTACAGTTAATCGTACTTTGTCCAACAAATTTCGATTACTCCTTATCGATACATCATTATGTACATAAGGAGGAGTGACTTTTAAGGTTGAATCTTTATTCATTTTTAGGTACTTTCGGAACTCTTTTCAATATATTCACCCATTCGATCAAATCAAATCATTTCTATCCAATGTTACATTTACTTTAATTTTATGCTCTATGAGCTTTTCAAAGACATATTGCATGTGTATCAAATACATATGTCCATGTTGGTAATAAATCATCGATGAATATAACAAAGTATGTTGGACCGTTTTTGTATTAATAGATTTGCGATTGTATACATCAATATGAATCAATCCGAAGAGTTCATCAACTCTTATGATGCTCCCACTAAATGGGTAAATTTCCCTTAATTATTTGAGATATAATTAACTAGTACCATATGATTCATAATCTTATAATAAAAATTATTTCTCAAAACTATGGCTTAGTGTATAATTCCTAAATAATTGTAAATAATTTTAGATACTTCAGTATTTTCCTGTGCATCACTTTTGTTGTAAAAATAAATACCACATTATAATTTTATTTCATAATGAATATTCATAATATTCACATTGAAATATAATTACGTCTATTTTTAAGTCAACACTGTAAAATAATCATTATTTCATAAATAATATTCCGTATGTTTTACGAAAACAATTTTTGTAATTTGATATAATTAACAAGTACTATATGGCATGCTCCTACTATTTCCGCTATTACTATAATAGTATACTAAATTTGGAGGTCCATCATTCACTTAATATAGATTATTTATATTTCATACACTGTAACTAGTTTACAACGGAGAGTTCTTTGATCATACATCTTGAACTCAAAGAAATTAATTTTATAGAAAATAATTTTCTATATGAAAATACATTTCAAAATAGGAATCATATTTCTTATTCCAATATTAAGTATCAATTATAATTTTACGACTCTCGTTTCTGATGTTTCTTTATGAAGTAGAAGTGACCATTCACTCTCTTCATCCCAACTATATCTTTATTCACATCTACTCTTATACTCTTTTTATTTCTAAATGGTCAAACCATTCAAAAGAAAATCCTTACTACAACGTCATAATGAACTCTTTACCAAAATGTACTCCAACATCCTCAACATTTAAGGACATTAAATATGTTGCACTTTACGTTAATTGATCAAGTAGACATTTCAGTGATCGAATTCTTATATCTTTCTTGTAGTTTTGGTCTAGTGTTACATTTAACACAATACGATCCTTTTTGTAATCAATTAAATTGAATACTTGATCTCACGGTACTGTTTATTGGCTTATTTTGAATGAAGTGACTTCATCAAAGTATTATACTACGAACTATGACCGTTCCCCATATAACACTTAATGTGATAGTATATCGATTAGATATCCATAATCTTGTATTACTTTTGAGTTCGGAATTCATTGAATGCAATACACGTTATGGACCAAATAAATACGTAAGCGACCAAATTACGAATGTATTAAGTAGTTGTAAAATTCGGTACTTTCATGGGTATAGAAAATATTAACATGCAAGAAGTACTTAATAGTAACTATATATATTATATTTCTATTTGTCAATCTTCAATTCAGTTCATTTGTATATCTGAATTGGTAAACATTTTGTCAATCTCATTAAATGCACAAATTTATCAAGTAGATTATTATAACATTATATAGCAAATTTTCTTATAATATTAGAAAGGTTAAATGTTATCATTCCATTTTTCTAATAAAGCTCTCACTAGTCTTTTATGTTTCACCAAACCCTAAATCGAAACACAGAAGTCTTTCGACTTCATTAGAGGATGTTAGGACTTGTATGCCTTGAGATTCTGACCTTGAGGTAAGCTCAACAAATCATAGGCTCATATATGATGGATAACTCCCTATCAGTTGTATCACATACAGCTCCTAACCTGTGGTACCTTATCCTAATCCCGTTCGACTTAGAGTCTGCTCAACAAATCAAAATGAAATTATTCACTCGAAACTACCATATTACGACATCCTGAGTTTAGTAAACATACCTTGAGTTTTCTTAACAAATACATATAGTTAGCATACTGTATGTATTCAATATATTAATAATACTACACATAACATCCCTGGCTTGAGTCTGCTCAACCACTAAGGAGTATGCAAGCAATTCATTAATATATATATATATAGTAGATGACAACATTATATTAAAGATTCATAATTGTTAATATATAATATTGAGTGATATCGACTTGTGGGATAATATAATTCTTTATGAATTACTCTTGTAATTCAAGTACTGGACACATCTGAAATCATGGTATACATACATTTACGTATGTATTTGTTCATTAAATCTATTTAGGGTTTCTTAGATGTTCCACCTTTAATTTATACATTCATATTATATAAGTTTTATTATTATATAAATTTTGTAACGACTCGCCTTTTCGACTCCAAAATCTCCAAAGCGTTCAAAGCTAAATCTGGAAATGTACATGGGTCTGACCTAAGCATTAAAAGAAAATAACACCCTGATCAGCCTGGTAAACCAGCATGAGAAAACTTGAATCATATTGATTGTTATATTTATAAAATCCTTTAAAATAAGGGTATCTCGTAAGACCAAGCCATTAAACACGGACGGGTTTTCAACTTATGATAACAAAACCATTTACAGAGAATCCAGTGATATTTTAATAATGTCTAAGGTTCAAAATAAATATTAACCGTAGCTGAAATGGTTACATTGATTACATTCCAGCATAATAGGAGTACAACCAAAATCGATAAGGAACGTTTGCATAATGGATATTTTGCAGAGATATCATTGAGGAAGTCGAAGCCAAGCTCCATGCACAAGGATCAGAAAATACCTTCTGAGCATCGTATATCTCTAGATATGATATACCATAAGATAACACAAGAGGCCAAGCGTCCGAACATAAACTGAACAACATGAACTAAATATCATCAACTCCTGCCAGCCAACAATCAATAGGTGTCTCTAGGTATAGAGTTGATAACATCCCAACATGGATCGCTAACCTTAGGTCATGCATCCTACTTCGACTTTAGCCATTTCCAATATCGAGATTACGTCCGGCACCATTCATACAAGTATTCATTGCTTAAACAGAACACGAATCCCCAAATGGATTCCATCATCTTGACACAAATCACGCCCAAATGGATTCCCATACCTTGAACAGATTACGAATCACTACATGAATTCGAGAATCTTGAAAAGACCTTGAACCTCCACATAGGTTCCCCTGCATAAGTCTTCTGACGAATGCTAACGTTGTCCTCTCCCTTGAATTACTCCTCAAGATAGACAATCTCATATGATAGCATCGTTCGAAATGTTAACGCTGACCTTTCCCTTGGACTTAACCTTAGGATAGACAGTTCAACTCTATAACATTCCACTTTACAACCGCTTCTAGAACATAAATCACTCATTAGTTTTTAACTGGTACTCAATAAGTAGACACTTACCAATCTCGGTCTCTTCAATACCAATTGAATATTTTTATAGTCAACTCAATTCTGATTTTCTCAGAAGTTAGAGAAAGCTAGAGACGCTTCTACCAATACACCTCTCTGAGGGTTCTATTGGTATGAAATCGCAAAGCCTTTCGATAACTTCTTAAGTCATATTAGGTCAATTCAATAGTCGACTAATTGACTATCTAGTACAAGATAGATGTTTGTAAATGGAAACCAAGTTTCATTTACTTTCCATAAACGAATAAACACACAAAACACTATCATTATCCAAAACACGATCAAGCAATAGAAACTATGATTAAGGTATTAAGCAACTTCTACTCTCTTCCATTTAATGAATACTTTTATTAATTAAAACTCATTTATTAGTAACTTCATTTACCTAACAAACTTCTACTTTTCCAAAAGATTCCATCCTTATTATTTCCTCCAAAATATCCATTTTAAGGATCTATGTACTTTCATAAATCCATTCAAAAGGTTTAAGACGAATGTTACTTAAACATTATCACTACAAACCCAAAACCATTTCGCTTTTGATTATCTTTAAATCATTCTTTTAAAGATCTATTTACATCCTTAAGTATTAATTGGAAAGGGTTAAAGACGAATGCAATTAACACATTATCACAACAAACCCAAATCATTTTCCTACTTTTTACTATCTTTACAAACTTTTGTTTTAAAGATCTAAGTTCATATTCAGTCAAGTTTAGCTTGGACTAGTTAACTATCAAGTTCTAAAGATGATTGCTTATACAAATCATGATTCGTACACCTCATTTCCGACATTTCAACTTGACTATTCCTCACCCAAGAGTGAAGTCGGGTAAGTTTGGCCACTGGTTGCTCCAAGCCTTACCTAGACACTTCAATCTTGAATCTCACAAATAGATAAGTCTACCTCGTCAGCTTTTAGTGTTAAGTGTAGTATTAATGATTTCCATAAACAATAAGAAATCAAGTCGATTAATACCTTTTCAACATTTTCCACTTACCTATTCCTCGGCTAAGAGGGAAGCCCAGTAGGTTAGAGCTCTATTGCTCCATCACTACTCGACATCAACCTTAACTCTCACAAATAGATAAGATTACTTTATCAGATCATTAGTGTTAAGCATAATAAACTACTTATCTAATAAATAATTAAACAATTTAACCATATGGCTATTAAGCAATTACTAATCCCTTTCTAAACATTTTGTTTTATAATCTAAACAAGATGTTTATATAAGATATTTTCCAATGTACTTATATAGGATATTTTCAAGATATTTATTTAATATATTTATACTCTAAAATACTTATAATATGTTTTAAAACATTAATTTAAAATATCACTTGAAGATAACAAGTTTGAAAAATCATTAAAAACTTGAAAACGACATGTTTTAACAAAATATACCTTCTTTGAAAATTCGCAACTAATTCTTATAAATTTATAAAGGTCTCAAACCACTTTTAAAATACTCTAAAATTAATTATTAGCCACTTATAAGAAGAATGAAAAAAAACATTTAAATCTAAATTTCTTTTAAAATCTTTTTAAGTCCAAAAATCAAGTCTAAACGGGGCAGTTTTGCACTAGTGATGTTTTGCCCGTTTTTGAGATGTTACTTAACTTTTACTATTCAGTCTTTTGAAAGTAGTAAACATACATATATAAAAATATAAGTATTGCAAGAAACCCCTAAGAATCTCTCTACAGAGTTCCATAGGAATTGCCAAAAACAAGGCAATTCCAAACTGGTTCTATATCGACTATCGCTACAAGTGCACTTCTAAATCCAACTCATATTCCAACCTATGTTCAACTACATCCTATGTGCCTTGTTCAAGGTCTAGTCACATGTCGTATAAGTCCATTCCAAGTTTGTTCAAGTCCATGTACATTGATCACATATGTCACTTACTTTTACAGTAAGAAGCTACAACCATTGTTTCCAACAAGAGTTAACAACAATTTAAACAAAATTAAAATCAAACACAACATACATGTGATATTTTTTTCATCCAAAGTGAGGTGTAAACTCACCTTTAATCCAACCGAAACCAAGAACCAAAATCTAACCCCACTTGCAACCACTTCCTTCCTCCTTCCTTCTCTTGCATTTTCCTTGACGTTTTCTCCCCCTACATAAACCACACGGTCTTCCTCTCTATGAAGAGTTTTTATTTGATTCTTTATGTTTTAGCTTAGTGAAATAGTTTCCAATATTATACTAAGCCTTGTGGCAAAGTTTGGTTGAGTTTGGAATGGTTTGAATATAGTTTGAGAAAGTTAGAGAGGAAAGAAGGAGATAAAGTAGCCATTGATTTTAGAACTCAAGCTTTGTAATTTTGTGATTTATTTCTTAAGGGTGTACCCTTCCTTATATAGGCTTAGGAATGATGATGGGAAAAGAACAAAAACCCCTCAAAACTCTAATGACATTACTTACGTCTTATCATGATAACTTTATGGCACTTCTCCTTCATTCATTTTACACTTATACCCTTAACATAATAATATCTCTTACCCATATGGAAGCTTCTAAAACCTTCCATGCTTTATGAAGCAGAAAGTGTATTAATTGGTTGCTAATGTGTTCATCTAATCATTAGTTAAATATAAAAGAGTTCGAACAACTTATATCGATCGAAAAGTTGTTTATTGACAAACCGATTACCGGTCACATTATTAATATTTTTCCAAAAGATATATCTTTGTAAACATTTTTCCAATATAAGTTTACCATCATTAGTTATGATTAAAAAGGGGTTGAAAATCTTAAATCGTTTTAATAACACCTAATCAAAGATTCGTATATTTAAATAATTCAGACATTTAAATACGAAGTGTCCGAAATTCTAGGTCATTACATTCTCCTCCACTTGAATATTTCGTTCTCGAAATTCCAATACGAGCAACCGAAGAAAACCATACATTGATACCTAACATTATCCTAATCATTAGCAAACAAAGATCACGGTTTGCTAAAGTCCAAAACCTTCTTAACACACAAGGATGATAAACGATCCATTAAGCGTAAATTACATATAATAACTTCATGTTATTACTTAGTCGAAAATTTTCAATACCTCATAACAAATTGAAGAGTTATCACCTAAACTCTCCATAAGCCAATAAAAGTGTTTGCAACTAAATTGGTCACAAACACTCAAGAATAGTTTTTGTGGAGAAGTAAGTGAAGGACAAAAAATTAAACTGAGTAAATGAATTAGTAAGTAACAAAAAATAAGCTATAATAAGAGACACAAAAATTTATAGTGGTTCGGCATTGTATGCCTACGTCCACTTTAAAGATTATCCTTTATTAATCACTTATAAATCTAATTACAGAAGTCGAAAATAGCAAGTACTTGATTACAATGGAGTCTAGAGTAACAAGCAGCGTAAAAGATCCTCAGAATGACCCATTAGGCTAGTATTTATAGATGAAGACGACCAAGTATCTCTCTGAAGATCCCAGGGCATGCTAAAGCAAGCTCTCTTGCATGTGTTAATGACATTTTCATGCAACATGAGTCATTCAGCACTTAGCGGAAAAAATCTCCGAAGTGTCAATTGAGTGACAATACGAAATAGATCGTCTCAAGCTAGAGGCGATCCACGATAAAGACATAATCAAGCACCAAGATAATGAGTTATTGGAGTTGACAACAAAACATGCTGAGGCGGAAAAGAGTGCCAACGAAACGTCAAAGGCAGTGAGTCATTTGGAAGCTTCCCATAAGAAAGAACTCGATGTCGCCCTCAATCGCAGTGGCGCACTAAATCCGGAAAAGGATTCCTTGCAAAAGGAGAAAGATATCTTGGCCCACCACATCGAGGAGCTTGAAGAGCTTCTTAAGAAAGAACGGGAAGAGAAAATTGAGGCTCGGGAAGAATTGTAAAGGTACAGCGAAGAGGCTGTTGAAAATTGGAGCCTTAAAATCAAACTTGATGTGCAATTTGCCAAAATAAAAGCCATTAAAGAAGAGGCACGAGAGGAAGGCCGCAAGGAGATGATGGAACAAATTAAAACCCGAGTGAAAGATGCTAAAGTGAAGTTGAGGACATGTTTGATCAACTGATCATTGAATACAACGCTAAAGTTCTCATCCACTGCGACTTGAGTTTTCTTAGCAAAGGTTATCTTGAGTCAGTCACTGAAGCCTAGGAGTATATCGTCGAGATCAGAAAGAGGGAGATGAGCGAAGCTGAGTCAGATGAAGAGAAATTGGTGCAGGAGATCCTCCGTGGAAATGAAAAACTAGTCCTTGCTGTCGCGATACTCCAATATTTCGACATTTTAGTGCCTTTCGGTAAAGGGAAAAACATTGCTGAATCCTCGAAAGCCGATCCTAAGGGCCTCTCTTCTTTCCAAGCGGTTAGAGTATCGGTTTCTTTTGGCCCAAGGCAAGACTTGAGCTACGAACTAGATAACCCCATTTACCAATTCAAAGTGCTTCCCTTATTCTATAAGGGGGCACTCTAGCAACAACCGAGAGCCAGCCGGATATAGGTATTCCACTTTACTCTCCACCCTACGAGAAGTTCGTGCCTAATGGTTTTAGGCTTATCTCCTTGTTCTGATAAATCTGCGGGTCTTCCGGGTCCCGGCCAAACTCCTAAACGTCACGCTGCCGTAGAGCAACAAGAGAAATCAATAGAGATTCCAGTGGGCACCAATATCCCGGGGCCCGATGCTCAAGTCATCGGAGTACTCGACGATGATAAGGCTGAAGATCCACTACCGGTGGATGAATCTAATGATGTCATGATTACTGGCACCTATGAACGCACTTATGAGATGAGCCTGAAGGAGCAAATCGAGAAGGAGGAGTTGCTAAAGAAAAAGGCCAAAGCTGAGCCCACTGAGGTGCACATTGATGATCCATACCTTATCCCACTACAAATCATTCCACCCGGTGGGTCGATTCCCAAAGAACTCCCTCCAAGCTTCAAATGATCTCTCGACAAAGGCGGTAAGGGATCAAGGAAGAGAACAAACGGAAGTTCAGACAGTGCCACACCTGAAAATACAAAAAGGAGAGAAGATCGAAGAAATAGCCGTCGTTTCGTCCCGGTGTGTACATAGTTTTCATAGCTGTTTGTTCGTTGTTTTCTTTTATTAGTCGTAGTTATATGGGTACTCCTGGTTTTTTTGAAATAAATTGTACCACAATTTTTAAACTTATCGTATGAATAAATGTTTTTGTTTTCTGTTAAGCTTTCATATGAACTGTTATTTAAGTAGTTGAACTATTACTTTCCATTCAATGTACTGTAATTCGTTCATTAATTATGACAACAATCCACTAGCTCTATCCTAAGATCCATGCGGTCGTGGCCTTGAGTCGCATCAAATGCTATGCTTGAGCCTTAGTGTTACGTCGTCGAATTTAGCGGTTTGAGTAATTATACTCCTGACCCTAATCTTAGGTTAGCGAGGTTAGATGTTGGATGGTCGAACTCCATCCTTAGCGGTTTTATACTCCCCCTGTCGGTTTCAGGTCAGAGTTCAGGGAATAGTGAGTGGTCAAACCACACTCATCTATCTGTTTACACTCATATCCGCACTCTGGGGATAAGAGTTAGTAAATGGGTGGTCGACTCGCACCCAATTTATGTTTATAGTCTTGTCTGCACTTTGGGGACTTAGAGTTATTTTGTGGATGGTCGACTCACACCCGATTTATGTTTATACTTTAGTCTGCACTTTGGGGACTTAGAGTTATTTCACGGGTGGTCGATTCACACCTGATTTATGTTTATACTCTAGTCCCCGCTCTGGGGACTTAGAGTTATTTCGGAGAGTAGTCTGATCGTACTTTCCTTAATTGATTGATTTGCCCCCCCAAGGTCCGGGGTTTGATTTAGCTAGCGATCGGTCGTGTCACGATCACTCTTATTTTATTTCAGTCCCATCATTTAGCGGGATTTTTTTGATAATCGAATGGTCGAGTCACATCCATTCCTCATTATGTATCTCATCAAATGGGTTGTGAATGAGAGTTATCAAATAAGCGGCCGGACCACGCTCGTCTTTTTTAGTTCCATTAGGAACTAGCCTGATTGTTTAATTTTAGACTCTGGGAACATGTTCGGACATATCGACATCAATCAGTTTCATGATGTAATTAAAACATAATGCTATAGCAAACATAAATTGATTTTTCACATTTATTTCAAAACACCAAATCAATTTTTCGACGAATTTCCAAATTATTTCCTTTTTAAAATAAATTCCTTTATCTCTTCAAATCTATTTAAAAATCCAAATTTTAAATAAAATTTTCAACTTATAAATAATATTATTAAAAATCCCTTTACTAAGCCCTTTTTCCCAAAATTTGAAATTTAATTCAATATAGTTCAAAAATAAGACTTTTATCTTTTTAAAACTCCTTTTAAATTTATCCATTCTCAAAAATAAATTTTTCGATAAATTTTCAACTTGAATTTCGAAAATCCAATTTTTATTTATTTCTGGTATCCAACGATACCAAAAATATAATCAGCTAAATTATAGCCTTCAACAATTCCAATTCACAAATATAATCACACGGAGATTATAAATAATCAACACACAACATTGAAATAAATTCAAATGTTTGAGGAATCCAGTTGGATCCCTCCAACCTGTTTCCCTGCATCCACAGATGTTAGCACAATACCAATTCCACTTCGAGGTGGAATATCGCGGTATATGGGATTTATAAAATATTATCCGCTATTATGCGGCGCAATAGGGTCTCAATCCGCTATATAATGCAAGAAATCAACTCCAAATACATATATAATACCAATTCCACTTCAAGGTGGAATATCGCGGTATATGTGTTTAGTATAATAACCTCCGCTTAATATGCGGCGTATAGGGTCTATTTCAATACGACAGATAGCAATTATCATTCAAACACACAATTAAGCAATTTTAAATTTAACTATTTAAAATTTAAATCCAAACACAATTCGATTGAGTGAGGAGTTCTCACCTTTGATTTTTAAAATGTCGAGCGTTCAATTTTTTTTACATTAAATCGCAAAACGTTCGATTTAACGCAAAATTTTCACTAGCTCGAAATTGTTCCACGTCTGCACCATAGCGAGCTGCTCGTCGTTGCGATTCCGACGTCGCCAGTTTCGTCGAATTCTGATAATGTATGCAATAGATATGAACATTTGAATAATAACTATATTAATTAATTTACTTTTCCTTTAATTATTACCAACAAAAAAAATCTCGGCCGCCAGATCTGGAAAGCAAAATCAAGGCCGTTCGAAACATCTTCTTCCACGCGCTATACAAATCGAACGAAACCCATTCCCACCGCCTAGGGCTTGAAGCCGCTCCCACCTCGACGACTTCTAGGGCGATCAGGACCCACCACAACGAAGGCCAACGTCGCCTCTACCCATGGCCGAAGTTGGTTGCAGCTCGGTGGCCCCCTCACTTCGAAATTCGTGCTCGAACACGTAATGAACGGAACCAAAATCGTGGCCATCCAATGCTCGAAACACCAACAAGTCCTTATGGATCTGAAGGTCTTACTAAGCTCGACAATATTCGTTTAGAGGTCGAAGCGTAAAAGCAAGAGGATTGAGATAAAAACGAGGGAGAACAAGAGGAAGTTTCGTGTGACGCCCCACCTCTATACCCACGCTAACCAAGAACACTACGATGTAGTGCTGTCAATTAGCGCGGAGAATAAGGCTGTGGAGGAGCGACCATCCATGTAACTTCTTTGTGCGAGCACCGATACGTCAGATAGAATAGAATGCATATCTTTTAAGGAGGAAATCCGACATACCGATACAAACACAAAGCTATCACACGGTGGCTATATATAATCTTCGGAAACAAACATAGAAATAATCATAACATAAATCAGTCACAGACATCCATATCACAAAGGCGGAAGAAGATATGAATAAATATATAACACATGAAAGTGTACATCAGAGTAGTGGTCAGAAAGATCCACGATAATACAAAAGAATAGCATCACGTGCTATACAAAAGAATAAGTACACAACATAGAGTCTATATCTCAAAGGTGTACATCCAAAAACTACTAATCTATGTAGTTAGCCAAAAGTCAGAAATATCCGGAAGAGAAGTCAAGCAGAAGCACCTGTAACATCTCGGTCTGACCCGAGTATTATTTATAAGAAAATAATAAACGGATCAGTCTAGCTATAAATATCAGATGATATGGTATAAAGGAAAAGGCATGACATGAACATGAAATAACCATAACGACATACTACTATAAGTATGTAAATGATAATCAACAAAAGATTAATCAATATCACAAGAATCTTCACAAAGATAAGGTAGGGTATCATACCCTAAACTTGTATTCATAACAAGTCAATAACACATGAATTCACCAATGCACAAAAAACTGATATCATATCAATGAAAATCATGAAAATTGGTGAAGCACAAAATTCCAGAAATCATCATCAGAAATCCAAAAAACACATAAAAAGGGGGGAGGCCTAACACATGAATGGGAGCATGAAAACTCACCTACGCGTAAACACATGACGAGAAGCTATCTCATGGAAGCTATCCATTAAATTTTCACACAGGAATGGCCCGAAGACCGTAGGGTGCTACCCTAGAAATGTGATGGCGAAACATCATATAATCGGGGTATAGTCTCCCACGTAGACAAAGAGACATCGCTCAATCGCTAGTCTAAATCACAAAAATGATCGTCATGATCATAAGGAAGTGTCAATCACACCAAGCTAGTAAATATATGAGTTTAGCTTCATGTCCCATAACCACTTGCTTAACTTAAATATTTACGAACAAGCTGTAAATCTTTACTAGGAAATTGTCACAAAAAGGGTTCAATCGAACAAGTCCAAGAGCTAACCGACGAAGTGAACGCAAGCATTTCATACCACCCGTTTTACTAAGTCGTTTAAGTCGATTTCTCATTCGAGTGAAGTAAAGGCTTGTATATACTAGTAGATTGAAAATCGGTTTGAGAAAACGAACTTTTGATATTTAAAATAGTGTTGAAATCGCTTTGATGAAAGAGTTTTGATATTTACTATTAGTATTGAAACCTTCATATATCTTTAAAGTGACAAGTCATAAAACGATTGTAGAAACAAATCAATTCACGTTCGAAGACGTGAGTAAAGTCCAAAGAAGTCAGTCCCAAAATCATCAAAGTAGAAATTCTGATAAATGCTTTTCAGATGAGATTGCCTACGCAGAGTAATACGGGGTTCGACCTGCCCGGTCAGGTCGCGGGGGTCCAGGGGGCAGCGCCCACGGCGGGGTGCGGGGTGCGGGGCAGCGCCCCGTCACGGTAAGACTTAGTGAAGGCAAGCTGGTCCAACGACCTAAGGAGAAGTAGGTCATACGACCTAAGGGAAGACTGCCGTGCGACCTAGCTGAAGAACAGGTTAAATGACCTAAGTGCTAACTCGCGAGCGACCTAAGGTCTGCGACCTAAATGCGAGCGACCTAACGAAGTGCGCGACCTAACAGTGAGGCGCGACCTAAGGTGATTCGCGACCTAAGGGTACGCGACCTAACATGGTTCGCGACCTAAGACTCGCGACTTAAAGTTTGCCTGGGGAATTATAGGTCGGCAACGACCTACGACTTAACAAAAGTCGAGCGACTTAAGAGGTATGGGAACCAGCGACCTAAAACTGGCGACCTAAGGATACGCGACCTAAAGGCTTGCGACCTAAAGGCACGCGACCTAGAGGTGAACGACCTAACGAGGTCCAGGGGAAGCGACCTAAAATGCTTCGACCTAAGGATACGCGACCTAAAGGCTTGCCTGGGGATTATAGGTCGGCAACGACCTAAGACTTAAAGTTGTTTCGACCTACGACTTATTTCTCTGCGACCTAAGCCAGAACGACCTAAGCACGCAAGCGACCTAGGCCTTAACTCGCGAACGACCTAAGAAAGGGTGACTTTTCAACGCGCGACCTAAGGCTTAGCGACCTAACGAAGCCAGAGCGACCTAAGTGCAGGAATTTCCCAAAAACGCTGAAAGTTGGAGTTTTTCGCCGATTCGATCCAAACCAAAAGCAAATATTCATACAAATGCAATAGGGGATCATTCCCAACAGCCCAATGACATCTATAGGCAAGATGTGAGATCAAAAATCTCACCTTTACACGGAATTTGATGAAGATGGAGATTTGAGAGCAAAGCAAGAACACCAACAAGCTTGAAGCAATGTTCTTCACGTGAATTTGATGTTGAATCTCGGATTTGCAATAGAATATGTGTTTGGAGTTTTAATTTCCACTTCCCACCACCATTTTTGACAAAGCTTGAAGTGTTTTGATAGAGTGAGGAAGATGGTTGGGCTGAACTAAAGGGGTGCAGTCCAAACCAAAGTCAAAGGCGGGAAAAAGTGTCGAAAATTTCACTATCTCCAAACATATCAAAGTTTACACTCAAAAAGATCGCAAACGTCATTTTGAACTCAATGGAAGTGGTCTCGAGTCATAATTTGACCGTATGCAAAAAGTAGCTTTTCGGACTAACATCCGACTAACGATAAAATATTTAAATATAAAAATCGATAGATATGCGGGTTGTTACAGACTCCCCTCCTTAAAGAAATTGCGTCCTCGCAATATATATGGTGGAAATAAAAAGTAACAACCATAAAAGCATATTAACACAAAAGAAATTGGAATTAAGAAGTTTACCTCAAAGAGCATGAGAAAGTAATTCCGGATGTGTACGCTCGATGAATTCTCTGGTTTCCCAAGAGCAGTCCTTAGGATTTGAGGACCATTGAACTTTAACAAGCGGAACATCTTTATTTCGAAGCCGTTTGATCTCCGAAGCAATAATTCGAACAGGATGCTGCTCATAAGTTAAATTAGGTGAAACTTCAATCTCTTCCACAACACCGGGCTCAAGAGTAGAATCAGAATCCCGAAGGCACTTCCGTAATTGAGAAACGTGAAACACGTCATGCATAGCAGAAAACTGAGCCGGTAATGAAAGGTGGTAAGCCATGGAACCAATACGCTCGGTGATAGGAAATGGCCCAATATATCGAGGCGCTAACTTTCCCGATCGACTGAAACGTACAACACCCTTCATTGGTGAAACACGAATAAATACAAGATCACCAACAGAAAATTCTAATTTCCTTCTTCGGTTATCGGCATAGGATTTTTGTCTACTCTGGGCTTCTTTCATCCTATGTCGAATAAGTTCAATCTTTTCTGTGGAATCTCGAATAAAGTCTGGTCCTAAAACCAGTTTCTCACCGGCCTCAAGCCAACAAGAAGGAGATCGGCATGGCCTTCCATAGAGTGCCTCAAAAGGAGCCATACCAATACTAGATTGGAAGCTGTTATTATAGGAAAACTCAACAAGTGAAATATGATCTTCCCAACTTCCACCAAAGTCAAGAACACAAGCACGAAGAAGATCTTCAAGTGTTTGATTCACACGCTCAGTTTGTCCATCGGACTGGGGGTGATAAGCGGTGCTAAAATTAAGCTTCGTTCCCAAAGCTTTTTGAAGACTCTTCCAGAATCCACTAGTAAACAATGGATCCCGATCACTAACAATGGAAGAAGGAACTCCATGCAGTTTAACAATTTCTTTGACAAAGAGTTTGGCCAGAAGAGGAACGATTCGGTTTGACCGAACAGGAATAAAATGGGCGGATTTAGTAAGTCTATCAACAATCACCCATAAGCTATTATGACCCGAACGAGAACGGGGAAGGCCATCAATAAAATCCATGGAAATTTGATCCCACTTCCATACTGGAATTTCCAATGGTTGCAATAACCCACCGGGCCTTTGATGTTCAGCCTTAACAAGTTGGCAAGTCATGCAACACTTAACAAATTTAGCGATATCAGATTTCATTCCTTCCCAATAATAAAGTCGCTTCATATCAGCGTACATTTTACTGCTTCCGGGATGAATGGAATACTTGGAACGATGAGAATCTTCTAGAATGTCTCTACGAAGATCACTAATATTTGGTACGATAAGTCTACCAAATTTTCGAATGCCGCCACGAAAGTCGATATCAAAGTCTTTCAAACCTTCAATATCGGTTTTATCCTTAAGATTTTGGCCAAGCAAAGCCAATTCAGGATCTAGCTGTTGAGCTTCAAGAATGCGGTCTAATAAAGAAGGACGAGCCTCAAGGCTACATAAAACAAGAGATGAACACAAATCGGAAACACGATCTCGAATTTCACAAGTGGATAAAAGTTCGAGATCGTTCCATTCAGATATCATCATGGAAACAACCGCTTGTTGTTTTCGACTAAGTGCGTCGGCAACTCGATTCCCCTTTCCGGGAGTATAAAAGAATGTCAAGATCATAAGAGGCAAGAAATTCGAGCCAACGCTGTTGACGCAAATTAAGTTCCTTTTGAGAAAATAAATATTTCAAAGACTTATGATCAGTATAAAGTATAAACTTTTCTCCCAAAAGATAATGTCGCCAAATTCGAAGGGCGAAAACGATAGCCGCGAGTTCCAAATCATGTGTGGCATATCTGGTCTCAGCCGGCTTCAATTGCCTAGAAGCATAAGCAATAACACGTTCTTTTTGCATAAGAACGGCACCCAAACCAATGCGACTAGCATCGGTATAAACGACAAAGTCTTGATTCCCTTCTGGAATAATAAGAATAGGAGCATCAGAAAGGAGTTCTTTTAATTTCTGAAAAGAAGTTTCACATTTGTCCGACCAAATGTATTTAACACCTTTCTTTGTTAAGCCAGTAAGAGGTACGGCAATCTTAGAAAAGTCTTTTATAAAACGGCGGTAATAACCTGCCAATCCGAGAAAGCTACGGATTTCAGTCACGCTCTCCGGTCTCTTCCAATTTTGAATCGCTTCAATCTTTGAAGGATCCACAGATATTCCGGATTCGGAAATGATATGACCGAGAAACTTCACACTAGATTGCCAAAAATGGCATTTAGAAAATTTTGCTTTTAGTTGATTGCTCCTAAGAGTTTCCAATACAATTCGAAGGTGCTTTTCGTGTTCCTCCTCGGTTTTAGAATACACAAGAATATCATCAATAAAGATGAGAACAAACCGATCGAGAAAATCTTTGAAAACTCTATTCATAAGGTCAACGAAATAAGCCGGAGCATTCGTTAAACCGAATGGCATAACTAGCCATTCATAAGATCCATAACGCGTACGGAACGAAGTCAAAGGAATACTATCCTCTGCAATACGAAGCTGATGGAAACCGGTAGCCAAGTCCAGTTGTGAAAAGACTCTAGCCCCAGTAAGTTGATCAAACAGATCATCAATCCGAGGCAATGGATATTTATTCTTAATAGTAAGATCATTAAGCTTGCGGTAGTCGACGCAAAGCCTAAGTGTACCATCGGACTTACTTACGAAAATAGCTGAAGCTCCCCAAGGCGAGGAACTAGAGCGAATAAGTTGCTTTGTCTCCAACTCGGATAGTTGTTTGCGCATCTCTTCGTTCTCCTTATTAGACATGCGATAAGGAGGACGGGTAATAGGTTGAGCTCCAGGTAAAAGATTAATTTTGAACTCAATTGCTCGTTTAGGTGGTAATCCTAAAACGGGCTCAAAGATGTCGGAAAATTCACGAACGATGCGAATACGAGAAATGACATCCTCCTCATCATCATTGTCATCATCACGAGGATTTAAAGAATATAATGATGCAACTAAAGCGGAATCCGAATCTTTAAGAATAATAGAAATTTGATTAACAGATTGCGGATGACGGAGATAAATAGTCCGCTCAGGACATAGGATATGAGCTTCATAACGAGTAAGCCAATCCATACCCAAAATCATTCCAAAGCCTAAGTAACGCATGACATGCAAATCGGCTAGGAAAGAAAAATCACATAAAATAATCTCTACGTCTTTACAAAGTAAACTAAGAGTTGCGGATCCACCAACCGGATTCGCAATTCTTAATGAAGTCATTAAAGCAGTAACACTTAAAGAAAAAGTATCGACAAGTTCCTTTGATATAAAAGAATGGGATGCACCCGTATCAAAGAGAACTCTAATAGGTTGATCATGAAATAATATAATGCCATCAAGGACAGAATGTGACATACCTTGACGGCGAGATGTGTTACCAGGGGCTTGAGCCACATTAAGCTTTCCCTCCTTCTGTTGAAGCCTTTTGCATTGGTGCATAAAATGATCTGTGCCTTTACAATAGCGGCAAGAGCGGGGCTTTGGACACTTGTTCGAAAAATGGCCCTTAGCACCACAGTTGAAGCATTTGCTATCATCAGAGGAAAAAGTCTTTGCAGCAGGAGCTGCTTGTTTACCCTTTTTGTTCGGGTAAGGACCTTTAAATTTGTTGGGCCTCTTTTTGTTGTTAAAGCTGGGTTTGGAAGCTACTACTTCAACATCACTTTCTCTATCAGCCTCTTCAAGACGAAGAGCGATATCTACAATTTGGTCGAAAGAAACTTCTAACTTCAAAAGTAATGGCTTCTTGAGGCTTTTGTTTAAGCCATAAACGAACCTCTGGTTCTTCTTTAGTGGAGTATTTATATATTCGACCCCATATTTGGAAAGGGATTCGAATGATGCGACGTAGTCCGCCACAGAAGCCCGACCTTGAACAAGGTCAATAAATCGCCAAGCCAAAGTTACCTTTTCAGCCTCGGGTACGAATTTCGATTCAAAGCGTTCCCGGAAGTGCTCCCAGGTGAGGTCCGCTTCATTAATTTTGGAAGTAAGGAGTTCATACCAATCCAATGCTCTCTCTTGGAGCATACTGGAAGCCACTTGAACACGGTGCAGATCGACAAGGTTCATGCGAGAGAAGATTCGATCGCATGATTTTAACCAAGCTTGAACCTCGATAATAGGTTCGGAACCTTTGAATGGCTTCCCACCCAAATTGATGTAATCGCTGCACAACCGTGCAAATCCCGACTTTGGGTGAGTAGGTTCCGGGTTAGCTCCAGCTGCTTGTGCATTCGTCACTAATTCAAGAAGCTGTTGAGTTGTCATAAAAACTCCATCTCGAGGAGCCGCAGTAGATGTCCCAGCTCTGGGACGGCCTGGTCTTGACATCCTCTTCCTTTAGAAAGAAAGAAGAGAAAGAAGAAGGTAATTCACCAATGAACATCAAGCAATCTTGAATGATGAAACAAGGAATCATAAAGAAAACAGGATAAGTCGGTTCGAAGACCCGAACTAAATCCTGAAACACAACTCCTAAGGTGGACTTAGGACGATGATCCTTGTTAAGTTATTCTACATTGTTCCGAAGTTTGGCTCTGATACCAAGCTGTGACGCCCCACCTCTATACCCACGCTAACCAAGAACACTACGATGTAGTGCTGTCAATTAGCGCGGAGAATAAGGCTGTGGAGGAGCGACCATCCATGTAACTTCTTTGTGCGAGCACCGATACGTCAGATAGAATAGAATGCATATCTTTTAAGGAGGAAATCCGACATACCGATACAAACACAAAGCTATCACATGGTGGCTATATATAATCTTCGGAAACAAACATAGAAATAATCATAACATAAATCAGTCACAGACATCCATATCACAAAGGCGGAAGAAGATATGAATAAATATATAACACATGAAAGTGTACATCAGAGTAGTGGTCAGAAAGATCCACGATAATACAAAAGAATAGCATCACGTGCTATACAAAAGAATAAGTACACAACATAGAGTCTATATCTCAAAGGTGTACATCCAAAAACTACTAATCTATGTAGTTAGCCAAAAGTCAGAAATATCCGGAAGAGAAGTCAAGCAGAAGCACCTGTAACATCTCGGTCTGACCCGAGTATTATTTATAAGAAAATAATAAACGGATCAGTCTAGCTATAAATATCAGATGATATGGTATAAAGGAAAAGGCATGACATGAACATGAAATAACCATAACGACATACTACTATAAGTATGTAAATGATAATCAACAAAAGATTAATCAATATCACAAGAATCTTCACAAAGATAAGGTAGGGTATCATACCCTAAACTTGTATTCATAACAAGTCAATAACACATGAATTCACCAATGCACAAAAAACTGATAACATATCAATGAAAATCATGAAAATTGGTGAAGCACAAAATTCCAGAAATCATCATCAGAAATCCAGAAAACACATAAAAAGGGGGGAGGCCTAACACATGAATGGGAGCATGAAAACTCACCTACGCGTAAACACATGACGAGAAGCTATCTCATGGAAGCTATCCATTAAATTTTCACACAGGAATGGCCCGAAGACCGTAGGGTGCTACCCTAGAAATGTGATGGCGAAACATCATATAATCGGGGTATAGTCTCCCACGTAGACAAAGAGACATCGCTCAATCGCTAGTCTAAATCACAAAAATGATCGTCATGATCATAAGGAAGTGTCAATCACACCAAGCTAGTAAATATATGAGTTTAGCTTCATGTCCCATAACCACTTGCTTAACTTAAATATTTACGAACAAGCTGTAAATCTTCACTAGGAAATTGTCACAAAAAGGGTTCAATCGAACAAGTCCAAGAGCTAACCGACGAAGTGAACGCAAGCGTTTCATACCACCCGTTTTACTAAGTCGTTTAAGTCGATTTTTCATTCGAGTGAAGTAAAGGCTTGTATATACTAGTAGATTGAAAATCGGTTTGAGAAAACGAACTTTTGATATTTAAAATAGTGTTGAAATCGCTTTGATGAAAGAGTTTTGATATTTACTATTAGTATTGAAACCTTCATATATCTTTAAAGTGACAAGTCATAAAACGATTGTAGAAACAAATCAATTCACGTTCGAAGACGTGAGTAAAGTCCAAAGAAGTCAGTCCCAAAATCATCAAAGTAGAAATTCTGATAAATGCTTTTCAGATGAGATTGCCTACGCAGAGTAATACGGGGTTCGACCTGCCCGGTCAGGTCGCGGGGGTCCAGGGGGCAGCGCCCACGGCGGGGTGCGGGGTGCGGGGCAGCGCCCCGTCACGGTAAGACTTAGTGAAGGCAAGCTGGTCCAACGACCTAAGGAGAAGTAGGTCATACGACCTAAGGGAAGACTGCCGTGCGACCTAGCTGAAGAACAGGTTAAATGACCTAAGTGCTAACTCGCGAGCGACCTAAGGTCTGCGACCTAAATGCGAGCGACCTAACGAAGTGCGCGACCTAACAGTGAGGCGCGACCTAAGGTGATTCGCGACCTAAGGGTACGCGACCTAACATGGTTCGCGACCTAAGACTCGCGACTTAAAGTTTGCCTGGGGAATTATAGGTCGGCAACGACCTACGACTTAACAAAAGTCGAGCGACTTAAGAGGCATGGGAACCAGCGACCTAAAACTGGCGACCTAAGGATACGCGACCTAAAGGCTTGCGACCTAAAGGCACGCGACCTAGAGGTGAACGACCTAACGAGGTCCAGGGGAAGCGACCTAAAATGCTTCGACCTAAGGATACGCGACCTAAAGGCTTGCCTGGGGATTATAGGTCGGCAACGACCTAAGTCTTAAAGTTGTTTCGACCTACGACTTATTTCTCTGCGACCTAAGCCAGAACGACCTAAGCACGCAAGCGACCTAGGCCTTAACTCGCGAACGACCTAAGAAAGGGTGACTTTTCAACGCGCGACCTAAGGCTTAGCGACCTAACGAAGCCAGAGCGACCTAAGTGCAGGAATTTCCCAAAAACGCTGAAAGTTGGAGTTTTTCGCCGATTCGATCCAAACCAAAAGCAAATATTCATACAAATGCAATAGGGGATCATTCCCAACAGCCCAATGACATCTATAGGCAAGATGTGAGATCAAAAATCTCACCTTTTCACGGAATTTGATGAAGATGGAGATTTGAGAGCAAAGCAAGAACACCAACAAGCTTGAAGCAATGTTCTTCACGTGAATTTGATGTTGAATCTCGGATTTGCAATAGAATATGTGTTTGGAGTTTTAATTTCCACTTCCCACCACCATTTTTGACAAAGCTTGAAGTGTTTTGATAGAGTGAGGAAGATGGTTGGGCTGAACTAAAGGGGTGCAGTCCAAACCAAAGTCAAAGGCGGGAAAAAGTGTCGAAAATTTCACTATCTCCAAACATATCAAAGTTTACACTCAAAAAGATCGCAAACGTCATTTTGAACTCAATGGAAGTGGTCTCGAGTCATAATTTGACCGTATGCAAAAAGTAGCTTTTCGGACTAACATCCGACTAACGATAAAATATTTAAATATAAAAATCGATAGATATGCGGGTTGTTACATTTCGGCCATTAAAAATGTAGCCGGCGGCTGGGAAGAAAGAATTAGGGTTTAGTGTAAAATGAAGGTGTTGAGGTGCTTTTATATAAAATTGACGAAACACTATTCATCTCCAATTTTTTGAACTCCAAACGAAGCGTGTCGGCTGACGTTTCTAGGGTTTAACCCGCATTCCGAACATAATGGAACGTGTTTTCGGAGCTAATTCGATCGTATGTGAGAGTTACGGAATTAAACGATCAATTTAATATTAAATCGATTAAAACGATTTCTATGCGTTTTGGCTTGCCCCGGACAAACCGTAAGTCCGATTGACACGAAAATTGAAATATTACAATAATATAACATTACGGATCCGATGAAACTGGTTTCGTCAGAATCCAAGACTGTTTAAAAAATGACTATTTTTAGTCGTCAATTAAATATTAAAATATTCAATTTTCACAAATTAACTTTTAATTCAATTTTAAAAGTTCTATAACAGCATTCTAACTCCAATATGATTTAATATAACTTTATAAATCATTTTTATTCTCATTAAACCCAATTTCCAATTATTTACGCAATTTCAAATATTAAATTGTCGATTTAATTAAACAATTAAATCTCTATATTTGAATTTTAATTCATTCAGCTTACAAATTTCACTTGTTAATATTTAAAATCAATTAAATATCTGAATTTCAAATGACAGAAAATTCTGGGTCGTTACAATCTTCCCCCCTTAAAAGAATTTCGTCCTCGAAATTGCAAAGTAAGAAAAAGTCACAAAATCTATTAACTTTTCAAAAACCCACTTAGTAAAAATTTTATATTCACCTTTTTCAAAATCTTTTATCTTCAACCAAAACAATGGTTTCCATTTTCTAGTTCAATTCCTACGTCTTATTACAATTTGGGAAAACGACTTTTCCGTTAACAAAAATTTTTCCAAATTTTTTCAAAAATTTTCTAACTCCCAAAATTTTCGGAAAATTTTGGCAGAGTCTCCTTTGTACGGAGGAGCTTTTACAAAATCACAATAGATATAAATATATATACATCGACCCACACGGTCGGAAAAGCAGAAAAATAGTTCATATTTCCTATTTTTATTGCGTAGGCGTACCTTTTTAGCATTTTTAAGCAAAGCAGTTATTTATTAAGCATTTTAGCATGACCCAACCAGCCGAACGGCAGCCACGACACTTGTACTTACTCAATTTAAACACGTAAGTGACATATATATGAAATCTATTAACATTTTACTCTTTTAAACAACTATAACACATGCATATTAAAAGAAATGCATACTAAACAAGGTTTATAAGCAACTTATATGATTTCGACATTACTTGTAATTGTTTACAACCAATTCATATACAACGACATTCATTTCTTCATTTTCGATTAGTTTACATTCACTAATTTACATTCAAGTTGATTCGCTTTCAATTTAAATTCCATCACATAGCTTTCAATTTTTATCAATTCAATTTCATTTATACTTAATGAATTATATATAATCAACTAACAATCATATAACAACCAATATATATTCAACACAACCAAATTTATTCACTTTGTTTACCTTCAATTTGGTTCAACATTTTTTTATTTCAATTGGTTTAATATTAAGTTGACTTCTATTCGATTCATTCAAATTCCAATTTATTAGCTTTTAATGAATTAATACTTACATCCATTATTCCATATAAATTTATTTACATTAGATTGATTAACATTCAATTCATTTGTTAATTCAATTTTTAATTCAATTTATAAATAAGGTTGAATTTCATTTATATAACTCAAGTTCAAATCCATTAAATTCATTTTATTATTTCACTTCGACACCAAAATCAACTTCATTTAACATCACTTAAGTTATATTCCATTTCAAATTTCCACTTACATTTGCTTTCACTATACAACTTAAGTTATATTCCTTTTAAACATCATTTGTTTAGCTTAACTTAAATTTCCAGTTATAAATCCAATTCAATTCCAATTCTAAAGTAAATTCTATTTAACTTTTACCAAAGTCAAATTTCATCATATTCAAATTCATATCTCATTTTTTTTAACAAAATTGTTTAACCACTTTAATAATTGGTTTCACTTACCTTTACCCATTCTATAAGTTATACAACTTATATATTTAAACTTCCAAATCATATTAAATAATCACCTATCAAATCCAATTCAATTTATTTAACCTTCCTTTAGTTAAATTCACATCATATATTTACTATGCTAACTCAAATTCTTTAACTTTACCAAAACTAAAATCTTTATTTCATATTATAAGTCTAAAACTCGTTTCACTTATATTCATCAATTTCAATTTGGATTTTAATTTAAATTTTTGTTTATCACAATAAAACTTCAAAATTTTCAATTTACTATGGTAGCAAATCCATCACACAGAAACTCGAAAATGATACTGATGATGCTGCAGTCATCACCCTTATTATTTCCCAGCAACAGTAGTGAATCCAGGACTTTTTTGTTCTTTTAAAATTTCCTTTTATTTATAAATCACATTTACAAATCTCTACTTATATAATTTCACTATTTAACTTGTAATTTTGAAAAATAAATTCCAAAATAAACAGGATTCAAATTCATAGTTCAAATTCATTTTTATTTACAACTCATAATTATAAATATATTCATATAGTTTCACTTCTTATATATAAGATTATTTCACAACTGCAAATCATATTAATTATAATTCTATACTTATACAATTGTTGCTTTTATTTAGATTATTCAAACAACTTTTATTGACTTATATATATTCTCACATTTTCAACAACCGAACAATTCAATTTTATATACACTTTAATAATTCTGAAAGAATTATTTCCTTTATATGTAAAATATAATCAAGGTAAAATTATTTCATTTACCCAATTTAAAATGATACGGTGTCTGTTCATCTTGTTTAAGAGTTTAGAAACCCCTATCGATTACAGTTAGCTAGACTGCACCGACCAAAATCCATAAACAATCAACCGATAAGTCAACACAATACAAAACAATTTCATATTCACTAACAAATACGCGCTCATATCTATTATTACACTCACACTCATTCTAGAGTACTACTGACTCTATCTCTAATGAGTAACACCCAACAGATCCAAGGTTATCGCTTAACCAAATGCTTTGATACCACATATAACATCTCAGGATTTTCGACTTTCGAAAATCGACATTAATACATCCACTGTATCAACTGCCGAGCAATCGAATGCCGGAAAATCGAATTGTTATGGTTAAAAAGAAGAGGTAGAAGAAGACAGAAAGAAAGAAAGAAGAAACAACAGAAACAATATCAGAATCTCACATATCGCAGCGGAATAACATATAATAGATAAATGAATAATCTTTAAATCAAAGAACTATGTCAGTTTATACATTACATCATCATCAGAGTCAATATACACACAATACATCAATGGACAGTTATACAAACTTGTCCACAGAATACACAGCGGAATAATAATATCATATACAAGTGATACTCCTCGACATCCAGCTCGCCACTGAGCTCCACAGCATCTTCTGAATATCCAGAATGACCTGAAAATCTACCTCTAGGCTGCCCGTGTGGAAAATGATGGGCACCCAGAGTTTAGGAAGGGAACAATAAACTCCAGGTCGGTCATGGGACTGGTGTGAGAACTTAAAACAGTTATTATCTTTAAAACAACAACAAAGGAAGTAAAAAAACATCCGCAATGCTTTTTGGAAAATGAAACTACCATAAGACCTCCCGCCACACACACAATGCAAACGCAGAATTGGAGGAGATTTCTTCTTATGATAGTCAAACATGCTTACTACGCAAACAAAACTCTTTTGATATTATTACTAGTGCATAGTGTAGGAAACATTTCGAAAATATAATATTAATCTTAGCCAGCATAGGCATTCCACACTTATGCCTACTATAGCTACTATATATGTTCAATAGCAGGTTACCGCCACATTCCATAGCAGGTAATACAACTAAAACCGTACAAGGCTCGTATTGTTTCTTTGGATTTTCCAACAAATGATCAGGCTAAGGAACTTCCTACTGCCACATGGGTACGCCTTTGGATGGACGTCCCGAGAACTAACTAGCTCTTTGCCAACACAAGGCCGGGTTACCTCTTACACTAGGTAACTACTACACGAATATGCCACCCCCCCGGTCCTTTGGGACCTTTATCCGAGGCGCCTCAACAAAACAACAATCACACAGTAAATGAGATTGGAGTAACCACATAGGTTAAATACCAGGGCTCCATACCTGATACCACCCTTTTCCAGAAGGAAATGACATACCCTAAAGGGAGCGACCCTCATAACCTTGCCGCATCATTCCTGTTTCGACCATTTCCGGGTTGTGAGGTCCGAAGAGGTCTCGTCCATAATGCTACGCTTTTTTCACAAAGCCACGCTTTGATCAACAAATGATCAATAAATAATCATCATACATCAACACTCAGCATGCCACATCACCAAATTGGGAGTATATCACTGGTAACCTTCAACTACCTAACCTCTGAGCTCGTACGTCTCAGAGAAGGGTGTTAAGCTAAGAGAATAAATTCTCCGCCACCAACAGAAATGTATTTGAAAGAAATCAGCTTTATATCTCAAAATGTAATGTCAGACATGTAACCATACAAGTCTGTTCCGGGTTCTAACAGAACCGAAGGCACTTCCGAAGAAGCCCTTGCAATCCGGGTATCCACAATCCCGATCGAACTTCCCATCACAAAGGAAATCTCTATACCGTAGCTAACGGTGCAGAGACAATCGATAGGTCATCCTATCGTTTTCACAAATACCCGGTCTTCACCACAGGTCTTCAAATGTTATCCATATCATCATATCACTTATTCGGAATAGGTTATATGACACAAAGGTCCTTTCCCGGCTAAACCGAATAGTGAGCACAATATTTAAAACATATGGATATAAGGATTTCAATTAAGTCACAACTTATTACCCAAACCCTTTCTTTCAAATGGTTTAAACAAATTACCATTTTTAAATTTTTAAACAAAAAGATTTACTTCACAAAGTTCATCCAATTTCACAAAGATTCATTCACAGATTACCAAATCATTTCCCATTTCAATTGGATTAACCCATTAAATCTTTAAATCAAGATTTAACTTATAGCTTTCAAAACTATTCACAATTCAAGTCTTTTATAATATAAAAGATACACCTTTAAAATCTTCTTTGATTTCAAAATAAAGCTTAATCATCTTCACAAAGGTTAATTCATAGTTTTTCCAAATTATTCACAGTTTCATTTCTACTAGAAATGTTTCGATACAAATTGGAAATCTTTTCACTTTATGAAAGCTATTATTATTTGAAAACATATAGTTTTGGTTTTGGGAAAAACTGGTTACAATTACACAGGTTAAAGCCATCCAAGTATAAAACTTGGATTTAAATTTAAATTTCCAAAACCATATTTTAAATGGTTAAAAAACCCATATAAACACCTTTTATAACTTGTACAATCTTTTAGACCATAGTTCCCAAATCATTGAATTCAATTTCAAAATATTGAATTCAAAATTTAAATCAAATGATTTAAATTCCAATTTTTATTAAGTTATTTAAAATAACTCTTATTTTTGAATCTCATTTTCAAAAACTTTCATTCCAATTCCAAACTAATTTGGATTCAAAAATTCAATCTTTAGAATTGTTAAAAATCCGTGACTTAACTGATTTCCACGTGAAATGCACATTTGTGTGTGTATTGTGTAGTCCAAGGGTTTAACACAATAGTGCAACAACATCCAACCATCACAGATCAGAACACAGAAATATAGTTGATAAGCGGTATAAACTATAACGCTTATCTTTAATTCACAGATCACAGATATTCATATCATAGATAAATAGATCACAAATCACAACACAGAACATGATATATCACAAAGCATCACACATTTGGGATATCAAATAATTCAACATCGAATACGATTCAAACATTCATAAGTAGGATTACTTTAATTATCTGATTAACTTAAATCAGGTAAATTTCTATAAATAAATTATACTAGTTATGGTAAATTAAAAATCAATTAATTACAAATTGATTTTTCACATTTATTTCAAAACACCAAATCAATTTTTCAACGAATTTCCAAATTATTTCCTTTTTAAAATAAATTCCTTTATCTCTTCAAATCTATTTAAAAATCCAAATTTTAAATAAAATTTTCAACTTATAAATAATATTATTAAAAATCCCTTTACTAAGCCCTGTTTCCCAAAATTTGAAATTTAATTCAATATAGTTCAAAAATAAGACTTTTATCTTTTTAAAACTCCTTTTAAATTTATCCAATTCTCAAAAATAAATTTTTCGATAAATTTTCAACTTGAATTTCGAAAATCCAATTTTTATTTATTTCTGGTATCCAACGATACCAAAAATATATTCGGCTAAATTATAGCCTTCAACAATTCCAATTCACAAATATAATCACACGGAGATTATAAATAATCAACACACAACATTGAAATAAATTCAAATGTTTGAGGAATCCAATTGGATCCCTCCAACCTGTTTCACTACATCCACATATGTTAGCACAATACCAATTCCACTTCGAGGTGGAATATCGCGGTATATGGGATTTATAAAATATTATCCGCTATTATGCGGCGCAATAAGGTCTCATCCGCTATATAATGCGGGAAATCAACTCCAAATACATATATAATACCAACTCCACTTCAAGGTGGAATATCGTGGTATATGTATTTAATATAATAACCTCTGCTTAATATGCGGCGTATAGGGTCTGTTGGGTGAGTTTCTACCGAACCAACCATCTCCAAGTTTCTGCCGAACCAACCATCTCCAAGTGGCTGCCGAACCAACCTTCTCCAAAGTACCTGCCGAACCAACCATCTCCAAAGTGCCTGCTGAACCAACCATCTCCAAGTGCCTGCCGAACCAACCATCTCCAAGCGCCTGCCGAACCAACCATCTCCAAGTTGCCTACCGAACCAACCATCTCCAAGTGGCTGCCGAACCAACCTTCTCCAAGTGCCTACCGAACCAACCTTCTCCAAGTGCCTGCCGAACCAACCATCTCCAAGCTGCCACCGAACCAACCTTCTCCAAGCTACCACCGAACCAACTACCACCGGACCAAGACATTCCGAACCAACACTACCAGGCCAGATCGCGTCAGCCCAGGCCCATCAGCAGCTGTATACATCCAAGACCCCTACCCCCAGCCCCACTCTATAAATAGAGGGGCAGGGGTACAACAATGGGGACAAGTTTTGAGAGCTCAAGCACGGAGAGAACTTTCAAACAACTTTCTTTTACTGGTATCGAAGCTTTGTACTTGTAATCTAAACTAGAAAGGAGCAATAATATATAAAGTGGACGTAGGCACATTCTGGCTGAACCACTATAAATCTGCGTGTCTTTTACAGTTTAGTCCCTGCTTTTCATAAATTTGCATAATCCACCCAAATCATTGAGAACAATATAAAATCAATTAAATCATACGACTTTGAGGTGTTTGTCCATTTTTTGTGCAAACATTTTTGGTGCTTTCACTGATAATTAGAGGCTCGAAGCTTCAGCTTCTTCCACTTAACCTTTTTCCTAACAGCATCGTTCATCGCTTGGAAAACATGCCTCCCAAGCAGAAAAAAGATGTTAACAAGGGAAAAAACATCGCATCCAGCAGTCTTCCAGACCAGCGGTCACGGATCAAGTAAATCGTCCTCCTCCAGCAGCAGTACCAAATGAAGGACAGGCTAATCCGACCACTCCTGCCGCAGAACAGCCCGCAGCAATTACTAGGGCAGATCTAGACAGGGTTGTGGTTGAAGTAACTAACCGCTTCACGTCCCAACAGGAAGCCTTGGTGGACCATCTCATGTCACGCTTAAGGGATGCTGAAGAGTCCAACCGCAACACTGAATCATGGGGTGAGTCCCAGTCTGGAGGATCTCAGAGACAACAAAGATCTTCCTTCTTCGAAGGAGCTAACGGTAGAAGCATCCAGGGTAGGAGCCGAGATCGAGCACAGCCCGAAGTTAGGCCCGAGGAAACGCTTGGAACCGAACCCAACGGGGGAGGTACCGGGCGGAGGTCAACTGTAGCTGAGCCGGTTGTACTGCCTAACCACGGAAACGCCAGCGGAAGGGGCCGAGCTAGAGTCCAGCCTGAAGTTGGACCTGAGGAAGTGCTTAAATCAGAACCCAGCAGGGGGAGATCAAGGCAAGGGCCAACTGTAGCTGACCCTAGCATGCTCCCAAAAGACCAAAGGCAGTCACTGGAAAATATGAGGAATGATAGACGATACCATCCCTACAGGTCATCTGGACGAAATCAATCCCACAGAACAGAACCGAACTCATTTCTATCTGCTCCAAATTCTGATGAAAGGATGGCACGCTTATTCAGAGAGTGCGTCCAATGGGAGCAAAGAGATCGAGGGATAGGCGCTAGGGTAACTAGCCCTTTCGCCCGCAATATCGAAATCGCTATCACCCCCTGAGAATGGAAGATGCCAACAATGGAACCTTACAAAGGAATCTCCGACCCCATTGTACACTTACAGAGATACACACAGCATATGCTCATGAGTGGAGCAACAGAGGGAGTACTGTGCAAATGCTTTCCACTATTCTTAGCAGATCTCGCTACCTCCTGGTTCTGTCATTTACCCCAGGGATCCATCAGCTCGTGGGAAATGTTGAAAGAAAAGTTTATCAGTCAGTTCCGCATTCATGTGGAACAACCCAAGGACGCTTACTCCTTATCCAGCATCAAACAGAAACTTGGAGAGAAACTGTAGCAATACCTAACCCGATTCAATGCCGCAGCGGCCGCAGTCCAAGATGCCGATGAGAAGCTTATCCTAATGGCCCTCTGTAGTAGTGTGCATTCGGATACTAAATTTTCTAGAAGGTTGACAAAAGAAAAACCAGCCGCTTTACCCGATTTCTTCCACGAAGCCGGGAAATATATGAGGCTTGAGGATGCTGCCGTTGAGGGGCAGTCAGGACAAAAAAATAAGGCAACTCACATCAACGCGCCTGCTGCGGCAAGGGACGTTCGAAGAAATGATTCCAGAGACAATGATGGGGGCAAGAAGGGAGAAAAGCGCCTATATCGGCCAGGACCGAGATTCGACACTTACACTCCTTTGAACGAAACCGTCGAAAACATCTTCCTTGCCACCCAAGGCGAAGTTAGGTACAAACGCCCACCATATAAGAAGGAATCAGATAACGCGCAGAAGTCCGGAAAGTTCTGCCGCTTCCACGAATCTAATGGGCATGATATCAATCAGTGCCATCATCTCCGGGACTTGATTGAAGAACACATCAGAAGGAAGAAACTGGAACGCTATGTAAAAGGTCAGGACAGGACTCCAGCTCCTGCCAATGAGAACCCAAGGCTACCCTCACCGGAGATCGGCAGAGGAAACCACAACACTAGCAGCTCTAGTCAAGAGAAGATAGTGGTCCATACCATCTCGGGAGGACCGCACATCGCAGACAGAAGCTGGAAAGAGATGGAAAGATATGGAAAGTCGCTTAGAGACAATAAAGACTGTGTAAATTCAGTTATAGAAGAGCGCCACCCGAAGCGGAAAGGAAGTGATGACATCACATTCGGTAAGCGTGACCTAGAAGGAAGGCAATACCCTCACCTGGATCCCATGGTTATCTCTGCCCGGCTCGGTCCCGCCGAAGTTTACCGAATTCTAGTAGACACTGGAAGCTCAGTAAATATCCTATTCAAACATGCATTCGACAAAATGAAACTATCAATGAAGGATGTATCTCCCTGCAATAAACCACTACACGGTTTCACTGGAGATGCAAAGATGCCCCACGGGCAACTGGACCTCTTTGTTGAAATTGGAAGTCATCCCCGCTCCGTTGTGCGGAAACAGACATTTGTGCTAATAGAAAACCACTCGGCCTACAACGCCTTCTTAGGAAGGCCAGCCTTGTCTGACTTCCAAATTGTCCTAGCCCCATGGTGCCTAAAGATGAAATTTCCAACGGACAATGAAGTAGAAGAAGTAGAAGGAGACCAGGACGTTGCTCGATACTGCTATGTAACAGAACTTCGCAACAATCTCAGGAAGGATAAAGGGAAGGGTGTAGAGGTTGCCCTCTGCACAAAAAGTTTGGAAGCATAGAAACTAAAGAAAACCCCTCCTCTTCGATATACCAGCGATCCCTTCGATGAATTAGACCCCAGGGACAAAGAGGAGGAGGCCACCGTCGAGCCTACAGAGGCTATGGAATTTGTATCTGTAGACAAACATGACTCGAGTAGACTATTGAAAATTGGGTCCCAACTAAAAGCAGAGTTGAAGGAGCAACTCAACAACTTTCTCCGCCACAACTTGGATGTATTCGCATGGTCACATGCTGACATGACCGGAATCTCCCCCGATGTAGCATGCCACGTACTAAACATCGATCCTACCAAGGTGCCCGTAAAACAAAGAAAGAGAAGTATGGGGGCAGAGCGATCAGCAGCCCTTGATGAAGAAGTAAAGAATCTACTTGCCAATGACTTCATACGAGAAGCCATCTACCCGGAATGGATCGCTAACCCGGTACTGGTAAAGAAGGTTAATGGGAAGTGGCGAACATGCATTGACTTCTCCAACCTAAACGACGCCTGCCCAAAGGATTGCTTCCCACTTCCCCGAATCGACCAACTTGTAGACAGCACAGCCGGGCACGAGCTCTTATCTTTTATGGACGCATACTCAGGATATAACCAAATCCCTATGCATACTCCCGATCAAGACCACACTGGTTTCATCACTGACCGGGGTTTATACTGCTATAAGGTAATGCCTTTCGGACTTAAAAATGCAGGAGCCACCTACCAGCGCCTCGTCAACAAGATGTTTGCAGGGCTAATAGGACAAACTATGGAAGTATATGTGGATGACATGCTGGTAAAGTCAAGGAAAGCCGACGATCACGTAAGCCACCTAGGCGAGCTGTTTCAAGTACTTCGCCAGTATGGAATGAAGTTGAATCCTCTAAAATGCTCCTTCGGAGTATCATCAGGAAAATTCTTGGGATTCATCGTCCATGCCAGAGGGATTGAAGCAAACCCTGAACAAGTCCGAGCGCTAAGGGATATCAAGATACCTTCCACTCGAAAGGAAATGCAAAGCCTGAATGGAAAAGTGGCCGCCCTAAGCCAATTCATCTCCAAAGCAACGGACAAGTGCGTCCCCTTTTTCGAAGCTCTAAAGAAAGACAAAGGAAAGTTCGAATGGACTGACGAATGCTTAACCGCTTTCCTTAACTTAATCGAACACCTCCAGAGACCACTGGTACTCTCGACCCAAACGAAGGCGAAGAGTTATACCTATACCTTGCTGTGTCATCTCACGCCCTAAGCGCTGCCTTGGTAAGGGAAGACGACCGCATGTAGCGGCCAGTTTACTTCGTAAGTAAGAGGTTTACGGGGGCAGAAGTCAGATATCCTAAACTCGAGAAGCTAGCATAATGTTTACTAATCACATCACGGAAACTGCGTCACTACTTCCAGTCCCATTCCATCAAAGTTCTGACCGATCAACCACTGAGGCAGGTACTCCATCGTCCCGACACTTCTGGGCGACTACTTAAATGGTGGATTGAACTAAGTTAGTATGATATCACCTATCACCCTCGCACCGCCATCAAGGGACAAGCCATGGCTGATTTTATTGCAGAATTCACTACCAATGAAGATAGGGAGCAATTGGAAATAGCAGAAGACATCAAGTGGAATCTCTTTGTGGATGGTGCATCAAACGAACAAGGCTCGGGGGCAGGTGTGGTAATAATCACTCCCAGGGGAAATAAGCTGCACTATGCTATAAGGTTGGAGTTCGCTGCCACCAACAACGATGCAGAATATGAAGCAGTGATAGCTGGATTAGAACTTGCCTTAGAAATCGGAGCCAATTCTTTGTGTCTTCATAGCGATTCTCAACTTATTGTTAATCAAATACTAGGAGAATTCCAAGCTCGAGAAGAACGACTCATAGCATATTTAAAGAAGACCAAGTTGCTTCTCAGCCGATTGGACCACTACTTAGTCAAACACATCCCTCGGGAAGAGAACCAAGAGGCCGACGAATTGGCAAAGCAAGCAAGTGTGAGAGACAGCGCCATCTTCGGAGCAGTAACCATCTCAAAGCAACTGACCCCAAGTTTTGAGCAAGTGAATCTGATAGCTGCAACCGAAGAAGCAACTTGAATGACTCCCATCCGAGACTACTTATAAAGCGGCACACTACCCAACGGGCGTAACGAAGTCAAGAAAATCTTGAGGAAAGCTTCCCACTACACAATACAAGAAGACATCCTCTATCGGCGCGGATTCTCTAACCCGTTGTTAAGGTGTGTCGCTGGGAGGGAAGCCAAGGAAATCTTATCCAACATTCATCAAGGGAGCTGCGGAGATCACACCGGAGGGCAAACTTTAGCAAAAAAGACACTCCGATATGGATATTTCTGGCCCACCTTAAGCAAGGATGCCTTAGATTTCGTCAAAAAATGTGACAGATGCCAGAAGTTTGCTAAGATTCTGCGGCTACCAACAACTGAGATTACAAAAATGACCAGCCCTTGGCCCTTTGCAGTATGGGGATCGGCGAACTACCAATGGGCCGAGGCGGGGCCAAATATGCTATAGTGGCAGTCGACTATTTCACCAAATGGGTGGAAGCAGAACCCCTAAATAAAGTATCATCAGCGAAAGTTATTAACTTTTTGATCAAAAATGTTCTGTGCAGGTATGGAGTCCCATTCAAAATCATATCAGACAATGGACTTCAGTTCGACAGCGAGGAATTCGCCAACTGGTGCCAAGAGCACGGAATTCACAAAAGCTTCTCATCCGTAGCGTATCCCCAGGCAAACGGACAAGTCGAAGCCGTAATGTTGAAATTTCTAAACAAATATTTCATTTTAAAAACTTATATCATTTTTAGATGAAAAGTTATATGATTACAAACAACTTCTATTTACAAATCAAAGTCCAATTCGAATTAAAAATCTAGTTATTGAATTTACTATGGCCATTGAAACTGTTATAAATATACAGAGCATATATTTTATGATTACAGGCATCTCAAACACACATAATTCAACATGCATTCAATTCAATTCAATAATCCAGGAAGACATCTTGATTTTCATACATATATCAAAGAGAAGAACAAGATTTAAACTGTTTTTAAAATCTGTTTACTCATAGGAAAATAACAGAGAAACTCTGAAAACCTTAATCAAAAAGAAACTCGAAAAGTCAAAGGGCGCTTGGGTGGATGAACTCCCTACAGCACTGTGGGCCTATCGTACATCTTTCAGAACCTCGACAGGGCATACTCCTTTCTCTTTGGCATACGGATCGGAGGCTATGCTCCCAGTTGAAACCATCGTGCCTTCCCACCGTAGGATCCACTATAACCCAGAAGAGAACGAAGAACTCCTTCACATGTCTTTGGATCTAGTTGAGGAGAGAAGAAATGATGCAATCCTTAAAGCAGCCACCCACAAGCAAAAAGTGGCAGCACAATACAACTCCAAAGTCAAGCATCGTACCTTGCAAGAAGGGGATCTTGTCCTCAAGCGAATCTTCCCTCGCCCTGGAGCACTAGATCCAATCTGGGATGGACCATATGTAATTCATAAAGATCTCCACAATGGAGCTTATATTTTGTCAACAGTGGACGGAGAGGTGTTCCAGAGGGCATGGAACATCCAACACCTCCGTCGATACTTTTCTTAACTTGTACTGCCCATATGAAGTGAATTAACAAAGAGAGTCGGTGGACGTAGGCCTTTTCATGCCGAACCACTTTAAAAAACCTTGTCTCTTTTTTAACTTGTTCCTTTATATCTTGGCTGCTTGTTAACTTTATCCTTTTCTGTCGAACAAAATCCTATGCGTATAGCATTTCCACTCAATGCACTCCACAGCGCAACTTCACCTGGACAAGACCTAACAGGTACTATGCGAATCTATGCCCTCGCCAATGAGACACTTTTGCTCCGGCATCCCTCTGCTGCGGGTTAACTCATTGCTCGCGGCGGCCCTTAAAGCCAACTGTAATGAACCGATTATAAGCCACCGAGAAGGCCGACTATAGCTGAGGCGGCTCATTATGGCGTTCGGCTCGCCGGCAACTGTGA
This sequence comes from Allium fistulosum, assembly GCA_030737815.1. Classification (NCBI taxonomy): domain Eukaryota; kingdom Viridiplantae; phylum Streptophyta; class Magnoliopsida; order Asparagales; family Amaryllidaceae; genus Allium; species Allium fistulosum. Next base: position 1,140,549,927 of record CM060904.1, read on the forward strand.
ACCGACTATAAGCCCCAACATAAGGTATGGCCAGCCAGGGGCAGTTCACAGTTGACGATCGGCACCCACGCTAGTCGGCCACAGTAAATCGAATAATACCCACGATTACGGGCCATAATGGCCCGGGTAGTTACTGTGCGCGATCTCGGCTCCAATATGTCTTAAGTGCGGCTGTGGTAAAAAGAATTAACTCCCCGCGGAGGCGTAAGATGGGTGACAAATGTCTCCAAGACCCACAGCTAGGGAAAGTGACTACAAAGCCGGTTTTCCACGAACTTAAGCACATCGAAGGCCTTCCGTGATTGGAAGTTTTACTTTTTCACATATTTCAATTTTACTTAAGAAACTTTTCTCCTATCCTCTGTAACAATCCCTGAAGTACAGGACACAGAACAAGAGACATTCGCTAATGGAAGCAGATACTCACAGCAAGATATGGGACCACATTCCGTACTCGGTCACACAGGACATTCAAAGCTGCCATCTACCAGCAAAATATAAAGGGCGGTATTTCCTTCTTTCATGAGTAAACACGTGGCTATAATTTATTCACACCTCACGCTAACATTGCAAGTCATGAAATTATGTTTTAAACAAAAACCTGACATCAAACACAATTTAATTACAAGAATATGCATAGCTATATTTCTCATACAACATGTCGAAATAGCAAAAACATTCAAAAGACAACAGAATCAGCTTAAGTTAAAGAATTACACGTCAAGAATAGAGCTATTTATTACAAGTAGCAATAATTACAACCTAAGAGTTACGTTACTGTTTTAAGACTAACATATACAACCTTGTCAAGTCCACAAAAAAAAATTTCCAGGTCTAATCAAGGAGCCGGCTGTGTCGGAGTCTTATCCTTGTCCTGTTGCCCACCTGTCCGATCAGAGAAAGAATTCATTAGTGATAAGCAACCAAGTTAACGGAAAGACTAGAAAGGAAGACTTACCAGCATCTGCTCCTTGATCAACTTGATCATCATCCTCCACTTGCACACCTGCCTCCTCAGCTGCAAGCAACCGCATGCCCTCCTTCACCGCCACCTTCTCCTCCTTGGTAAACTGGGCGGTAACCACAGCCATCCTGAAGGCCACACCACCCTCCTTATCCGCATCAGCCCTAGCCTCCTCCAAAGCCCGAAGATAAACCCTAGCCATGACCCGGGGATAATCATCCATCCAGGAGAGGTTGCCCTGCTTCCAAGTACGGAAATACATATCCTGGAGCATTTCATCCATCATCCTCTCGTTCTCCTCAAGCTCCCTCGTCCGGGCCTCGGAAGCCGACAACCTTACAACAGCAGCATCTCTCTCCATTTGGTATCTCGAGCAGTCAGCCTGAAGGGATTTCCGCATCGCCTCCATCTCCTCCTTCAACTTGGCTTGAGCAAGCTCTGCGGCCTCAAGCTTCCCAGATAACTCCTTTATCTGCTCAAGATCCGCTTTCCGAACCTCATCCACAGCGACAATGGCCATATCAATCCGTTCCTTGCAAATAGCCTCCATTTTCTGCAGTTCGGCCCGGCTGGCCTCTTCCATAGTTTTCTTTAGTCGTCCGGAGGCGGCCTCATGCTGAGAGATCTGGATGGCCTGATCGGCGAGCTGCTTGGCCTGGTCGGAAACCACTAACCGCAGTCTTATGTTGGCACTCCCAATTTCCTCCCCGGCCTTGACCAGTCGGGCATGATGCCCCATCAACTTCCTGGTCTCCTCAGCAACCTCGTCGATATTTGCCTTAGCTTCGTCCCCCATAGCGACAATCCGAGTAGTAAGCAAATCAAGGTCCAGGGACTTGGCCTCATCAAGCACCCTTACCATAGGATTGCGAGGAAGAAGGTGCTCACCAGTAACCTCATCAAAAGAGATGTCATGAGATGCCGGGTCCAGGTCCGGATGACCCGCAAACAGATTGCGTACTAAGCCAGGATGATCTATTGGGATGACGGTTGGATTCTCAGACGGATGAGGGGAGGGCATAAGCTCGGTATCCTCCTCTGTAATGTCGTGAATAGGCTGGAGTGGGGCCGGGGGTCCAAGAAGAGGTCCAGACGAAGATCGACTCCTCTTCCTCTTCTGCATATCTTCTTCGATAACTCCGAGAAGAGGACGATAGCCGACTATGTCTCCCGGGCGGTTAGTAGAAGGCTTAGGCTTGGCGGAAGCTTTGGAGAGCTTGTATTGTTCAAGCCTGTGCCGAAGATCTGAGGTCTTGGCCGTTTTACCCGCTCCTGATATGAAAACCAAGTGTCACCAACATGTATTGAGCCATCATTCAAGAATTAAAAGAGTAAAGAGAAATTCACCTTGAACCGCCGAAGTTGCTTTAGTAGAGGCGCTCCCGGAAGATAAATCGACGCCGGTCCCAATTCTATCGGCTTTCTTGGACTTCTCTATCCCCTCCAAACCTTCGAAGGCTTGGCGGAAAGCGTCATCCGTCCACTCTTGCATCTCGCCTACTTGCCCAGAAGACAAAGCCCCAACACCGTCGCCACCTCCAGCGCCTTCTCCTCCATCTTCGCCTTGCTCCTCCTCCACGTCTTCCTCCTTCGGGATATCTGGACATGTGCTGGGAGAGGGACCGTCGGACTTTTTGAGCTTCTTTCCCCAGCAACTGGGTGTTTTGGAAAGGGTCTCCTTTTACTGCTCTTCAACTCGGCCCCTTCTTTAGCTTGGGCAGCCTTCTCTTCAGCCGTGTCTCTCTGCTTGACCACAGACTGCTATGGAAGGATCAAGTTGTACTCCAAAAGTGTAGCGTTCCTGATCAGGTAAGCAGGCGACCTATCTCTTCCAGTAATAGCTTCTATTTCTTCTGCCGTCTGAACCGGGCGATCATTCTCCACGACCGCAAAACATCCTGTCGCTAGCAAAAAATAAAAACACATAAGAAGGAGCATTGCAACCAGAACGGGAATTGAAAATAAAGCTTTGACTTACATCCGGAGGTGAAGCGCCGAATAGAAACGGAGTCATCCCTGACAAGAAACCATTCCTTCTTGAACATGCTATACTTGGAGTATAAATCCAAGATCGGCTTAAAGGATACGGCCGATTCCAAGCTGATGTAGGGAGACCCCTTCTTATAGCCTCTCAAGTTGTACAAATACCGGATCTCCCGGTTGGAAGGAGGACGTCCATATCTCCTCTAGAAGATGACGAAGAGACTCACCAGAATGGCATAGGAGTTGGGCTGAAGCTGGAATGGAGCTACCTTTAGATATGTGAGAAAGCTGACTACCCAAGCTTTGAGAGGCGGGATGGCACCACACATGCAATGGTATCTGCTGTAGGCAAAGTATCCTTCAGGAGGATCATACGGCATCACTCCCGCATCCGGCAATAACATGCGCGCTCGGTCGATCCCGAAAGAGCGAGATATAACATCAAGTTGCTCGCCCTTGAGTGAGCTAGGGAAGCAATCAGGAGGCAAGTTCAGAAGTTCCTGAGGACCATATCCATCTACCAATGATCTCGGGGTGGGCCCATGACGGGCAGATCCTGGCTGAGTTGGGGGCACTGAGGAAGGCTTTTCTGTGTCCTGAGATCTCTTCTTCTCCGATCGGGTTGCCACTTTGTGAGACATTTATCTGCGAACACAAGAGAGCACGTTGTTAGAACAAAGGATGCAGGGATATAAAACGGAAAGTTTTCATACTCATCCGGTACTAAGTCCACTCGGCATAAAGTTCATTCGGTACTAAATTTTTTTTTATGCTCACTCGGCAAAACAAAGAAAATCTCATTCGGAAATCAGACACGCCGTGGTTCATTCGGCATAAGGTCCATTCGGCATCAAATTTTTAGGTCCATTCGGTATCAAATTTTTAGGTTCATTCGGTAAAACAAAGTAAATCCAAGAAGTCATTCGGCAATCACCTGATATGGTGGTACGATCGATTCGGGAAAGATAACTAATTCGGTAGGAGGTTCTGATTCGGCTATTTCGTTCGGTGGGAAATAACGGAAGCACTAGGCCCTTACTTATAGGCGAAGGTAAACCACCGGACCAACCGGTTCGGTACAAGAAATCAGATGGAAGCGACGAAACTGGATAACCTAAAAACAAAGCATGCCATGTGCATGCACATGCCCTACTTTGGGGGGCAAGTGTTGGGTGAGTTTCTGCCGAACCAACCATCTCCAAGTTTCTACCGAACCAACCATCTCCAAGTGGATGCCGAACCAACCTTCTCCAAAGTGCCTGCCGAACCAACCATCTCCAAAGTGCCTGCCGAACCAACCATCTCCAAGTGCCTGCCGAACCAACCATCTCCAAGCTGCCTGCCGAACCAACCATCTCCAAGTGGCTGCCGAACCAACCTTCTCCAAGTGCCTGCCGAACCAACCATCTCCAAGCTGCCACCGAACCAACCTTCTCCAAGCTACCACCGAACCAACTACCACCGGACCAAGACATTCCGAACCAACACTACCAGGCCAGATCGCGTTAGCCTAGGCCCATCAGTAGCTGTATACATCCAAGACCCCTACCCCCAGCCCCACTCTATAAATAGAGGGGCAGGGGTACAACAATGGGGACAAGTTTTGAGAGCTCAAGCACGGAGAGAACTTTCAAACAACTTTCTTTTACTGGTATCGAAGCTTTGTACTTGTAATCTGAACTAGAAAGGAGCAATAATATATAAAGTGGACGTAGGCACATTCTGGCTGAACCACTATAAATATGCGTGTCTTTTACAGTTTAGTCCCTGCTTTTCATATATTTGCATAATCCACCCAAATCATTGAGAACAATATAAAATCAATTAAATCATACGACTTTGAGGTGTTTGTCCATTTTTTGTGCAAACAGGGTCTATTTCAATACGATAGATAGCAATTATCATTCAAACACACAATCAAGCAATTTTAAATTTAACTATTTAAAATTTAAATCGAAACACAATTCGATTGAGTGAGGAGTTCTCACCTTTGATTTTTAAAATGTCGAGCGTTCAAATTTTTTTTTACATTAAATCAAACACGTTCGATTTAACACAAAATTTTCACTTGCTCGAAATGATTCCACGTCTACACCACAGCGAGCTGCTCATCGCTGCGATTTCGGCATCGCCAGTTTCGTCGAATTCTAATAATGTATGCAATAGATATGAACATTTGAATAATAACTATATTAATTAATTTACTTTTCCTTTAATTATTACCAACAAAAAAATCTCGGCCGCTAGATCTGGAAAGCAAAATCAAGGCCGCTCGAAACATCTTCTTCCACGCGCTATACAGATCGAACGAAACCCATTCCCACCGCCTAGGGCTTGAAGCCGCTCCCACCTCGACGACTTCCAGGGCGATCAGGACCCACCACAACGAAGGCCAATGTCGCCACTACCCACGGCCGAAGTGGCTTGCAGCTCGGTGGCCCACTCACTTCGAATTCGTGCTCGAACACGTAACAAACGGAACCAAAATCGTGGCCATCCAATGCTCGAAACACCATCAAGTCCGTATGGATATGAAGGTCTCACTAAGCTCGACAATATTCGTTTAGAGGTCGAAGCGTAAAAGCAAGAGGATTGAGATAAAAATAAGGGAGAACAAGAGGAAGTTTCGGCAATTAAAATGTAGACGATGGCTGGGAAGAAAGAATTAGGGTTTAGTGTAAAATGAAAGTGTTGAGGTGCTTTTATATAAAATTGACGAAACACTATTCATCTCCAATTTTTCGAACTCCAAACGAAGCGTGCCGGCTGGCGTTTCTAAGGTTTAATCCGCGTTCCGAACACAAAGGAACATGTTTCGGGAGCTAATTCGATCGTATGTGAGAGTTATGGAATTAAATGATCAATTTAAAATTAAATCAATTAAAACGATTTCTATGCGATTTGGCTTGCCCCAGACAAACCGTAAGTCCGATTGACACAAAAATTAAAATCTTACAATAATATAACATTACAGATCCGATGAAACTGGTTTTGTCGAAATCCGAGACTGTTTGAAAAATGACTATTTTTAGTCGTCAATTAAATATTAAAATATTCAATTTTCACAAATTAACTTTTAATTCAATTTTAAAAGTTCTATAACATCATTCTAACTCCAATATGATTTAATATAACTTTATAAATCATTTTTATTCACATTAAACCCAATTTCCAATTATTTACGCAATTTCAAATATTAAATTGTCGATTTAATTAAACAATTAAATCTCTATATTCAAATTTTAATTCATTCAGCTTACAAATTTCACTTGTTAATATTTAAATCAATTAAATATCTGAATTTCAAATGACAGAAAATTCTGGGTCGTTCCAGTCCACAGCTTCAACTTGCCCATTCGCTTGAGGGTGAGCGACTGCTGCAAATATCTTTTCAATATGATACCTCCGGCAGAAGTCTTTGAATTCAGTGCTGTCAAATTGAGCCCCATTATCTGTTACAATAGTTCGTGGAAGACCAAAACGATAGATGATGTTCTGGATGATAAAGTTGATTACTTTCTTGGTTGTGATCATGGCTAAAGGTTCTGCTTCGGCCTATTTGGTGAAGTAATCAACTGCGACGATAGCATATTTTACACCACCTTTAGAGATCGGTAAGGAACCGGTAATATCTATACTCCGCATGGAAAACGGCTATGGGCTGACCATTTGCATGATTTTCGTCGATGGAGCTCTTGGAACTTTTGCATATATCTGGCACTTATCGCATCGCCTTACATAGTCAGCGGCATCTTGATTGACAGTTGGCCAATAATACCCGTAATGAAGTACTTTCTTTGCTAGAGTTTGCCTCCCAGTATGATCGCCACATTCCCCTTCATGAACTTCTTTTAAGACACATTTTATCTCATCATGAGTGATAAATCAGAGCAGGGGAACAGAGAAACCTTTTCTGTACATAATTCCTCCTTGCATGACATATCGCGAAGCTTTACAAAGGACTTGTCGCTTTTCATTCCTTTGATCTGGTAGGACTCCATGTAGCAAATAGTCTTTGATTGGAGTCATTCACGATTCCCTCTCAGGCTCTGCCTCTAGTATCCGATCGATTTCTGGTAGGTTTATACTCGGGGCATTTAATACTTCGACCGGAACCAAGCCCATCTGTTGTGCATTGCCGGTGCTAGTAAACTTTGCCAATGAATCAGCCTCTCTATTTTGATCCCATGGAATATGCGTGATGTCATAGTTGAAAGTGACTAAGGATCGTGTAATATGGATATTAACTAAATTATTTATTTGTGCATAATATAAATATAAAAGTAAAAGCAGTAAAGTAAATGACACCAGAGATTTTTATACTTATTCGAACTTCCCGTTCTACGTCCAGTCCCAGACTCCTTCTGGATTTAATCAAAGCCCTCACTTAACCCGGAGGAATAGGTATTACACCGCCTGGGTAATTGAACATGACTTCAACTGCCTAAACAACCGAATAAGACTTCAACTGCCTAAGGATACTACAACATGACTTCCAATATAAATAGTAGAAATTTTTCTGACTGAGTATGCTATTGAATAGCACTGATAAGTCGATAAAGTACACCCTTCCTATAATCTTCTCCTTTGTGGTATATTGTGCAGTTCGTGAAGTAAGGAAATTTATTTGATCACAAGAGTAGTAAACTTGAATGTACAAGTGATCAAAATAGAGTTTTTATGTATAGAATTCTTTAGAGTTAAAATAGCAAGAATAGATAGAATTATGAATGAGAATTGATTAACAAGATGTTGGATTACTTTACTATTTATAGAAATTAAAAGGTTGTATATGTTCAAGAAGAGCAGCCATGAAGAGATATGGAAGTATCTTCTGAATCAAGAGTTGTTTCTGTTCATGGAAGAGAAGCACCTTTTCAAAAACTAGCCGTTATGAAGCTTCAGCCATTTGAATTAAACATTCTAGCCAACTGAATTGAGTAAAATGTGAAACAACAAGAAATCGGTGCAAAACCGACAGAATTCAGCTGTTTGAATATTATGTGTTAGCTAGTTGAATTTGCTTAATATTTTTTGTCCGCGTACAGCATTCAGATGGTTGAGAGGGACCTTTCAACCGGCTGAATGTAATTTTTTATGCAGTTCCTTTGTTTTGCTGATTCTTTTGTTATATGTGTATACCATTTCAGAGAGGTTTTAACATATTTCTACATCTAAACTCAGACTCTATACTTGACAATATGTTGTAGCAACAATCTAGAATCTGGTCTTCATATGTTTGTGATTATCTTCTCCAGCAAACTTGGTTAGTTCATATAATATTTACTTATACAGTTGTCACAATCAAAACATCAAAATTTGAGGTTCTAACATTTTCCCCATTTTTGATGATGACAACCATGTAAGTTTTAAATATAGAGATTCAATTATTCTCACATTGACTCAATACTCCCCTATCAATATGATTACATTATTCTCCCCCTTTGTCATCGATAAAAAGGAAACAACTAGTCGATAGGAGAAATATCGTAAATTGGTAAGAATTAAAACATAAACATCACAAATTTCAGAACACATAAATACATATAGATATTGCTCATAAACATATGTAGACATTTCACATAAACACACATAAGCATTGCTTATAAACATACGTACACATTGCATATAAAAACAGGACAATATTTGCTTCACAAAACATGCTAACACATAAACATCACAAATTAGCAAATGGTTATGTTCAAAAACAAGATAGAAACATTTCCTAACCACACAAAATAGCCATAAAACATTTTGTCATGAATTAAAACATCCAAAGAGCATAACAAATATTGCATATATTTGTTTTTAAAGCAAAGTAATCATGAAATGAAAGATAGAGTTATGTTTAGATAATTATAAAAAGATACCAAATCAATCTTCGCTACCTTCAACCTCCTCTTCTTTCTCTTCCTCGTCCTCCGAAGATGTCCAAGTGAATGGTGTCGGATTTTCAAGAATTCCCATTGATGTAGAGCAAGACATCTTTTACCAAAACTTGTTTAAGAATCCTTTTATGGAGTTTAGCTTGTTGTTTGTATTTTTCTCAATTTTAACTAAAAGGCGACTAAGCTTGGTTTGATTTTAGGATAATATGATAAGCGCTTGTTTAGGAGTCACATCAACATTTAATTCATGGATATCATCTTCTTCTTCTTCTTCTTGTTGGGGTTGTTGAGAGGTGGAGGCAATATTTGTGACTCAAGGTTGAGGAAAGCCTTGATTGTGATTGCCGACCGATTCTTGAAAACTAATAAGTTGTTGATTGCCGAGACACTTAGGAAGACCCTTAAGACTATGGGTTTTAGATTTGAGTTCATTTATTGTTGTAAACTCGGAATCGGGCAAAACAACTCTAAAATTTTGTAATATCCGCATTATATAAGCTCCATAATGAATGGTTTTATAACTCCTCCTATGATTGACACTAAGAAATTCATCCAATATAATCTTGCCCCAATTAACTTGCTAAGATGAAAAAATAGCATATAGGGCTTGGAAGCCATGTTTCTAAACCTTTTCATAGCTTTCGGTTCGTGGTTGAAGAGAGTGAATGAGTCCGTGATGAATAATTCTTGCCTTAAGACGTAAAGCACTTAATTTTAGTTCGGTTAGATCATCGGACAAAAATCTATGTGACACTTCATCACGTTCATACATATCAATGTCAACCATCTCAATGTCTAAACCTTCGGATGGACATCTTAAAATATGCCCTAATCTTTGTAAGGTAAATAAATTTTAACGCCACATACCAAAGTCCAAATGCAGTCGTCTTTGTTTTGAGGATTATGATGGTCTAGATTCATATTTGCATAAAAAAGCTTAATCAAGAGAGGATAAATCTTAATATTATTAGCATCATACCCAATAAGAGAGTTGCATCCATGTGCTTCCGCTAATTCTCTAATAGCATATCCATTAAAATCCGAAAACTTCATGAAAGCTCCTTCAAAAAACTTAGAATCCTTCATGCTATTAAATCGATTGACAGCATATCGTTGTAGAGCCATGCTCTAATTTGGCTTTGAGATGGACCGTTAGATGATTCTCTTGTCCGTTTTGATCAAGGAGGCATTTTTTTATTGAGGAAAGAAGAGAGATTGCATTTTTGAATTGGAGGAATTAGGGTTTTTTTGTTATTTTTGAAAAGAGAAGAGGTAGTTAGTGAATGAATTTATAGTTTTGATAATAATTATTGATTTAAGTTGGATTCGTGCCTTGATAATTATGCTATTCTATTTTAAAAAATAGAAATTTTTTCGTGCAGCCAGCTGAAATGTTCTGTGCAGCCGGCAGGTTTCAAGCCGCAAGAAAACAGTTCATTTTTGGTATGATTCGGTCGACTGAAAGTGGAAGGGTCAGCTGGCTGAATTCTGAGTGAAAATATAATAACTTTGAACATTCAACCGTCTGGATTGTTAAGTTCAGCCGGCTAAATCTGTTATTTTTTTACATATCAACCTATTTTCAGCAATTTCAACTTTGGTTAACAATGTACGCCATACATGTATTTGTTTGTGAGATATATTCTCATATTGAATATATAAATATAAGTTTATTCATATTATAAATATTATATATATTTACACAGATTATTTATTAGCAGACGATTTGGAGTTTTTTGAGGAATATCCTTCGAAACTATCTGGTTCAACCTTTGTGTTTTCTTGTAATGGTTTGATAGGAGACCAAATATTATGTTGAGCCGGAGAGTTGTTGGAAGGACCTTGTTCCCAAGAATTTGGTGATACGTGAGGTCATTGAGGATATTGAATTTAGATACAATTATTAGTAGCAGTACTTTCACAGAATTTGAGAGTCCATTTCTCAAGAAAGTTTAAGCATCTTCCACGGTGTTTTTGCACGTAATACATCTCATGTTGTATACTTAATGTTTCACACTGGTAGTGATTAATATTATCGATTTTCTGTTTGGCAGAAGATGATCCAAATTTTAAGTTTCTTCAAACTCGTTTGCCCTTCGGTATATATCCGGTATGGTGATTTGGAGATGGAGTAATTTTTACTGGAATATACACCGGAGAAGATTTGTTAGACGAATCTAAAGTTGGAGTGCTGAATACAATTGAGGAGTGGTCGGAATTTTCCTGAGACGACATTTTATAAGAATTGAAGTGGATGTTTGTTTGTTTGTTTTATATGAATTTAAAAACATTTTCTTCATGTATATATATTAATTTCATTAGCTATTTCTGAATTTGAGTTTCCTGGTTAACATTATTCTTTAAAGTTAAGCCAATCTTTAATAAATCTCTATGTTATAATAGTTATAAGTTTCTAAGGTCAAAAATAAAAAATGATTATTACCGTATATAAATTAGAAAGGAGGAGAGATCCTATTGCAAAGAATAAAATAGAACATTGGAAAGTCGCATGCCTATCTCCCATGAGTGCAAAGTTCAAGTGCCATTAGCTCCAATTTTTGTCAAATTTTTTTTATGAATCATCATTTTATAACCTTTTATTCATATATACTTTATTATAAACTTATAAATCATGTAACGACATAATTCCAAGTTCACGTCTTAATTTTAGAACAATATTTTCATTTAAAGGTTTAGTAAATATGTTTTCAACTTGATTTCCCGTTGATACAAATTCAAGAGAGATAGCATCTTTTTCTATATGGCAGGTAGAATGATGTCAAATGTCAATATGTTTAGTTCTTGAGTGGTTTATTGAATTCTTAGATAAATTTATAACACTTGTATTATCATAATGAATTGTTGATTTAGATAAATTTATACCAACATCTTAAAGTGTTTGCTGCATATATATTACTTGAGCACATGCCAAAGCAGCAGAAATGTATTCCGCTTCACATGTCGAAAGTGAAACACAATTTTGTTTCTTACTAAACCATGATACTAAAGATTGTCTAATGAAGTGACACGTACCACTCGTACTCTTTCGATCCGTTCGACATTCACCAAGTCAGCATCATTGTATGGTACTAACTCAAAAGGACATTCTTTCGGGTAAAAGAGGCCGTGGTGTTTAGTTTTGCTTAAGTAGCTCAAACTTCATTTCACTGCTCTACTTTTGCCATTTTCATCTCGATCGAGATGTACCGCAGTACTCATAGGTGTCGATTTAGCAGAAGTATTTTCCATACCGAAATGTTTTATTAGATTATTACAATATTTTTCTTGATTAATTAAATTCCATTATTTAATTGTTTGATTTGTAATCCATGAAAATATGAAAGTCTCCCATATGAGACATTTAAATTCTCTTTCATAATATTCGAAAATTCTTGACATAATTTTCGTTCGTAAAACCAAAAATGATGTTATCTACATAAACTTGTATTATTAAAATATCCTTTTTATCTTGTTTTATAAAAAGATTTTGATCTACTTTTCCAATTTTAAAACCAGAATTTATAAGATAGCTTTTAAGACGATCATACCAAGCATGAGGTGCTTGTTTTATACCATATAAAGCCTTCTTTAATTTATAGATATGGTCTGGAAATTTTTCATGTGTAAATAGAGGTGGTTGTTCTACATACACATTTTCTTTTATAAATCCATTTAAAAAAACACTTTTTACATCCATTTGATATAGTTAAAGTTACAAAATCATGCGAAAGCTAATGAAATACATATTGCTTCTAGTCGGGCTACAAGAGCAAACGTTTCTTTGTAGTCTATTCCTTCTTCTTGATTGTAGCCTTGAGCGACTAATCTTGCTTTTTTTCGAGTAATATTCCCTTGTTCATCGGCTTTATTTTTGTAAACCCACTTAGTATGGATGACTGTTTGATCACTAGGTCTAGGAACTAAGTCTCAAACTTTGTTTCGTTCAAATTGATTTAGCTTTTCTTGCTTAGCTGTAATCCAGTAACCATCGGTTGAGGCTTCGTTAGCATTTTTAGGTTCAATGTCTGATAGGAAGGCTATATGACCCATTTGATTTAATTGATTTCATATTCTTACATTAGAATTTATTTCTCCACTAACATTTTCAATTGGGTGATTTTTTAGTAATCTAGGTGGAGATCGTATCTAATTTTCATTGGGTAAGTTATTTCCAATTTCAATATTATTTTCAATATTATCATCTTTTATGATATTTGGCTTTGATATTATATCATCATCTTCATCTTTATTATTAATTTTGAAGTTTTCATCAAAGAAAATTTAAAGTGTTTGTTTGATTATTTTAGTTCTTTATTGTAAATTCTATATGCTTTGCTTCATTCCAAGTATCCTATGAATATTCCTTCATCGGATTATGGATTAAATTTTCAAGTTGATCTCTTGTATTTAAAATGAAATATTTAGAGCCAAAAATTTTAAAATAAGATATGTTAGGTTTTCTTTCATTAAAAAGTTCATATGGAGTGTGTTTCGTTAATGGTCGAATGGAGACATGATTTAAAACATAACAAGTAGTTGCTACATCTTCTGCCCCAAAATGTTTTGGTAGAGTGCTTCCATTTAGTAAGGTTCTAGCGCATTCTTGAAGTGTTCTATTTTTCCTTTCTATAACTCCATTTTGTTGTGGAGTTCTAGGAAATGAAAAATTATGAAATATTCCTTTCTTATAACCAAAATTCTCAAAAAAATCACCTCCATGATCACTTCTAATGTTTTTAATTTTTAATTTTTTGACATTTTGAATTCCTTTAACAAAGATTTTACAGTTTTTATAAGCATGACTTTTATTTTTCATGAAAATCGCCAACGTATATCTTGAAAAATAACCTACAATTAAAAAAAATATTTATTATGATTTATAGATTGAACTTGAGTTGGTCCAAATTGATCTAAATGTAATAACTCAAGTGGTTGTAATGTAGGAATAATTTTCTTTGATTTAAAAGGTGAATTAGTTAATTTTCCTAACTGACAAGCATCACAAATGCTGTTCACTTTAAAATTCACCTTTGGTAAACCTTTTACTAAATTATTTTTAGATAATTTGCTTATTACTTTGAAGTTTATATGACAAATTCTCTAGTGTCATAACCAAGGATCATTTACTTTGGCTATTAGACACATATTTGTGTTATAATTAACTTTCATATTTAAGATGTATATATTATATTCTCTAATTCCTTCAAAGATAAGATTCTTATTATGGTCAAATATATTGCATTTATTTTCTGAAAATGATATATTAAAACCTTTGTCGCATAGTTGGCTGATACTAAGCAAATTATGTTTTAAATTTTTAACCAGTAAAACATTTGTAATAAGAAGTAAGTTAGATGTACCATAATTGCTCATAGCCTTTGCCGATGATATCCTTTGGAGTTATCTCCAAACGTGACAGATCCTCCATCTGAGTAGACAATATTAGTCAACATATCTTTATTTCTTGTCATGTGTTTTGAACAACCACTATCGAGTATCTACTTTCCTCTTTTCTTAATTAGTACCTGCAATAAATATAGAAATGACGTTGGCACCCACCTTTTATTAGGGTCCCTAGAGTTAGATCTTAGGAAACCAAATCCAAGAGGGTTCAGAATTCCCTTTATAAGTAAAATTTTAATTTTTATAAATTATATCTATAAAAGTCTTTATATACTTATTTTTAATCAAATAATTATTTGTCTTTGAAACCTAAATCTTAATAGACTTTGGATGATTAAAGCCTTTTAAAATAGGTTTTACAAAAGTATTATCTTTTTCTAAAGTTTGTATATAAAGAACTATTATTTTAGGAACAGTTTTTGTCATTTTATTATATCATAATCCTTTTTTACTTGAAATAGCCTATGAATTTTCTATAATTCTAGAAAGATTTTCTCTTCCTTTACTAAATTAGAAACGTTCTTAGTAATATTCTCTAATTTTATTTTAAGACTAGAGATATCTAATTCTAATATTTAAATAGTTGATTTTAATTCGTGATTCTCAGATAAAAGAATATCATTCTTTTCTTTTTGAGTTTCTATTTCCCTACTTAGCATCGTAAGCTTTGAGGTTGAATTAGAACAAGATTCTTGAGTGATTACAAGTTCTTCTTCTAAAATTTTCTTCTTACCTTTTAACTTATCTACTTCAATTTCGGTTCTATTTAAGTTTTCAAGTGTATCTTTATATTTTCTTTTGATATTCCTTAGTTTATCTAGTAGTTCTGAGTTATATCTACTAAATCATCAAAAGAAAGATCACTTACATCGTCATTTGTAGACATAAAGCAATATTGGCTTCTTCTATGTCACAATCACTTTCAATGTCTAACGAGGAAGACGATTCTGAATCATCCATGTAACAGAAAATGCTTGCTTCTCCTTATATTTGTTTGTTTTATTCTTGTAGTTGTACCTGTCTTTCATACGATCAAGACAACCCTTCTTTATGTGACCCTTTTTGTGACATTCATAGCATTCAAGGGTTGAAGCTGATGGTTTGTTGGTGTTCTTGTTATTTCCAAATTTATTACTCTTTCTAAATTTCAAAAACTTTTTGAAATTTTTAGCTATAAACGCCATATCATCTTCATCCAAATCTGATTCTTCCTTTTCGGCCTTGAATGCTATTGTCTTTTTGTCTTCTGCCTTAACTCTTTCTGCCTATAAATTTACTTCATATGACATTAGATTTCCTATCAACTCTTCTGGTTTTATGGTTGAAATGTCATTGGCTTCTTCAATTCCTAAGACTATTCGTTCCCATTCATCCGTTAAAGTGTTAAGGATTTTTGAAACGACATAAAAATCTGTGTATTTTTCTCCTAATGCCAAAAGTGAATGATATATATCTTGAAACCTAGAATACATTTCATTTATAGTTTCATCTTGCTTCATTCTAAAATTCTGGAACTGATTCTTTAGCATAGAAATCTTGCTTTGTTTAACTTTGTTAGTATCTTTATGTGTAACTTTAAGTGTACGCCAAATTTCATATGCCTAACTGCACATACTAACTCTGTTAAACTCATTTTTGTCTAATAAACAAAATAACGTATTCATAGCTTTAGCATTAACAATAGCATCTAATTTTTGTGCGTTAGACCATTGTGCATATGGTGTTATAGGTACAGTGTATTCATCCTAAGTGATATTCCAAGTATCATATCCATTTGCTTGCAGATAAATTCTCATTCTAGTTGACCAATAATTATAGTTTAATCAATTAAATAGTGGTGGTTGTGTAGTGGATTGACCTTCAATAAAACTTGTGCTAGTGTTATTTTCCATATTATTTGAATATCAAATAACCGTGTTATGGTTATATGATGACCTTGCTCTGATACCAAATGAAAGTGATTAAGGATCGTGTAATATGGATATTAACTAAATTATTTATTTGTGTGTAGTATAAATATAAAAGTAAAAGCAGTAAAGTAAATGACACCAGAGATTTTTATACTGGTTCTAACTTCCTATTCTACATTCAGTCCTAGACTCCTTCTGGATTTAATCGAAACCCTCACTTAACCCAGAGGAACATGTATTACATGGCTGAGCAACCGAATAGGATTTCAACCTCCTAGGCAGCCGAATAGGACTTCAACAACCTGAGGATACTACAACAGGGCTTCCAATACAAATAGAAGAAATGTTTCTGACCGAGTATGCTCTTGAATAGCACTGGTAAGTCGATAAAGTACACCCTCCCTATAATCTTCTCCTTTGTGGTATATTGTGTAGTTTTTGAAGAAAGGAAATTTATTTGATCACAAGAGTAGTAAACTTGAATATACAAGTGATCTAAATAGAGTTTTATATATATAATGCATTAGAGTTAAAAAGCAAGAATAGATAGAATTAGAATGAGAAAATTGATTAACAAGATGTTGGATTTCTTTGCTATTTATAGAAATTAAAAGGTTGTATACATTCATGAAGAGCAACCATGAAGAGATATAGAAGTGTCTTCTAAATCAAGAGTTGTTTCTGTTCATGGAAGAAAAGCATCTTTTCAAAAACAAGCCGTTATGAAGCTTCAGCCGTCTAAATTAAATATTCCAGCCAGCTGAATCGAGTAAAATTTGAAACAGTAAGAAATTAGTGCAAAACAGGCAGAATTCAGCCATCTGAATATTATGGGTCACTCGGCTGAATGTTCTTAATATTTTTTGTGCACATACAGCATTCAGACGATTGAAAGGGACCTTTTTGCTGGCTGAATGTAATGTTTTTGTGCAGTTCCTTTGCTTTGCTGATTCTTTTGTTATGTGTGTATGTGTATACCATTTCAAAGAGATTTTAACATATTTCTACATCTAGACTCAGACTCTGTACTTAACAATACGTTGTAGCAACAATCTGGAATCTGGTCTTCGTATGTTTGTGATTATCTTCTCCTACAAACTTGGTTAGTTCATGTAATATTTACTTATATGGTTGTCACAATCAAAACATCAAAAATTGAGGTTCTAACAATAGTATTCAAATTTAGTTAACAACTCTTGGACTTGGGTAAGGTATGGGGCAAGTCGTTGCCCTTTAGCTTGATAATCTCCCCTGACTTGGTAGACTACCAACTGCGAATCGCAATAGATTTCAAAAGACTTTATTCCCAATTCTCTAGCGAGTTTAAGTCCAGCAATCACAGCTTCGTACTCAGCTTCATTGTTTGTCGCTGGGAAATCAAGATTTAAAGCATAATAGATCGACCGATCTTCGAGAGTTACAAGCACAATTCCAGCCCTAGAATAATGATCATTGGATGCTCCATCAGTATACAATTTCCACAGTGTGGTAGGGATTTCACTGCTCTCCGAGGAATCATCCTGCTCAGTGAATTCTGCTATAAAATATGCCAGTGCCCGACCCTGGATAGCCCTTCGAGGGAAATAAGTGATATCGAATTGACTAAGCTCAATATTCCACTTAGATAATCTTCCAGACATCTCATGTCGCTACAGGACCTGCCGTAACGGCTGGTCGGTGTAAACATTGATTGGGTGAGCTAGGAAGTACGGGCGGAGATTTCATGATGCAATCAGCAAGTAGTATGCCACTTTCTCTATTTTTGAATAGTTCCTTTCAGCTACCGTCAATCGCTTACTGACGTAGTAAACCGGTTTCTAAATTTGATTCTCCTCAGGAAGCAATGCGGCACTTATAGCATGTACCGACATGGCCAAATAGATGTATAAATCTTCATGATCCACCGGCTTCGACAAGATGGTCTCTCCAAATGATTCATCAAAGCTTGAAATGCATCTTTACGATCCTATGTCCATTCAAAGTTTCTTTTCCCTTTCCTAATCAATTCAAAGAAAGGAATGCATTTGTCGGTGGCTCTGGAAATAAATCGGCTTAAGGCAGCAACTTTCCCATTCAGACTCTGCACTTGTTTGATAGTCTTTTGAGTTTGGATATCGCAGATAGCCTGAATCTTCTTGGGATTATCTTTGATTCCACGGGCGTTAATAATAAAGCCCAAGAATTTCCCCGATGCTACACCAAAAGAATACTTTAAAGGATTAATTTTCATCTTGTAAAGTCAGCGGATGTCGAACATTTCTGCCAAGTCTTCGATGTGGTCACTTGATCGTCGTGACTTCACGAGCATATCATCCGCGTATACTCCCATTGTCTTTCCAATCTGATCTTAAAACATCCTATTGACTAGGTGTTGATAAATAGCTCCTGCATTCTTTAGTCCAAACGGCATCACTACATAGAAATATAATCCAACATCGGTAATGAAACTGGTGTGCCCTTGATCGGGAATATGCATCGGAATTTGGTTATATCCCGAATACGCATCCATGAAAGATAGTAATTCGTGTCCCGCGGTTGTAACCACCAGTTGGTCGATCCTCGGAAGAGGAAAACTGTCTTTTGGACACGCCTGCATGTTCTCCATTTCATAATTGCCTTTTCCACAACTATAGGATTAGATACCCACTTAGGGTAGAGGGCGTCGCGGATAAACTCATTATCATTGAGTCGATCCACCACCTCGTTGAGAGCGGCAGATCTCTCCAGATCCATGCCGCGTCATTTTTGCTTCACCGGGACATGCCTCGAGTCGATATTCAGTGCATGGCTCGCAATAGCAAGAAAAATTCCACACATGCCAGAATGAGTCCAAGTGAACACGTCTAGATTTTCTTGGAAATATCCAACAAGTTCTTTCATCATTAGGGGGTTGAGCTATGTTCTGATCTTTAGGAACCATGATGGGTCGTCGTGGTTGACTGTGATATCAATCATCAGCTCAGCCGGTGCAACCTTGGTCTCTTTAGGCTCCTCCTCATCATCTCTTGGATCTATATCTCTATAGAACTGACTTTGGCACCCGAGCCAAGGCTCGGGCGCTAGTTGTCAATCTTCGGTAGCTTGAATACGAACAGTCTTGTCCACACCCTAACCTTTCTCTTTGCGATGAGCATCCCTCAACTCAGCTACATAACAGGCACGCCCATTCGCCTGATCACCATGAAAAACTATAAAACCATTATCTGTCAGAAACATCAAAATCAAACACCATAGGGCAACGGCTACCCAAAATTCGGCTAGGCCGGTCGTCCCAGAAAAACGTTGTAAGGAGAGTCAACATCCAAAACAATAAACAGCAAGATTCGCACTCTCTACGGTCACCTTCTCCCAACCCTACAAGTAATTCAACATAACCAACGTCTTTAGTTGCAACACCGTTAAAACCGTGTATGCGGGCTTTAGACAACTTTATGTCCTTAGCTTCCATTTTCATCTGATCATAAGCTTTTTTTAAAATTATATTTAATGAACTTCCACAATTAGTCAATATCCTTCTCACTAAGGCGGGGTCGATCATGGCCGAAATGACTATTGGGTCAATCGTCGAAGCCTCCACTTTGTCCGCATCTTTGTTTCTAAACATGATATCATCTGTCACTGTACGTTGCTGTTTTGCTGGAGCTCCATCATATGTATTCAAACAATATTCAAAATCCACGTTCCTAATCGCGCTAGCATAGCGCTCCATCTCTTGGCAACTTTATATGCTGGGTGCGGTTCTCCAACTGTCGTATCTATCACCAATCTTCCACTAGTTCGTCCGGGCTCCTCAGCCTTGTGCAATACTTGTCCTCGGTTGGGGTCAGATGTCTCCTGTCTGCCATACTGTGGGGTTTTTACAAATTCTTGCAACTTCCTTTGTCGAATCAGCTTTTCGATAATGTCCTGGAGATGCCTGCATTCATTCATGTCATGTCCATAGCATTCTTTTGGAGGCGGCTTCCTGTATTGCATGATATTGCAAGTAGACAAATAGACATTCTCCAAGTACATATTCAATGGTGTGTAAGTATCGAACATCAGAATCCTAGGCTTCCCTCTTCCAGAATCCCTCTTTCATTCTCGATTCCTATCTCCGCCTTTCTTTTGCTGATTCGGCTTGTTTTGGACATTCACTTGAACTTTCGTGAGCTATCATCAAACTACTTTACTGCGATGTTACTTTGTACTCCCTCTTTGCTCGGTCCCGCAACATTCTTTTTCCTAGAGGACCTGGCTTCCTCCTTTCTCAAATATTAAGTCGCCTTTGTGTAAAAGCGCTCCAACATTGCGGGTGGCTTGCCAGCTAACCAATCACCAAAATCAGATTCTAGATCTATCTCTCTCCTCATAGCCATCAATATCGCATGGTTATTCAGATTACTGATTTCCATAACAGCTGTATGAAATCTCTCTAAATAATCTTTTAACGATTCTCCTAGAGCCTGAATCACGCTGGACAGAGATATCACATCCTTGGGATGAGTTGCGTGCATCCGGAACTGCTCCATAAACTTTGTTGCCAAATCATCGAATCTAGTAATTGATCGGGGGGTGGGTAATCTTGTGAACCACATCGTTGCTATTCCAAAGAAGTTATGGGAAAGCATCTACACTTGGTTGCATCATTCGCTCGTGCAGAATCCATCAGCCATCTGTATCTCATGATATGCTGCATGCGGTCGGTTTTTCCCTCATAGGCAGGCATTGATGGCATGTTGAACCTCCTAGGATACTCCGCGTGTAGAATATTATCAGTAAATGGGGTATGGCTTCTCGAGATTCCACATTCATCGTTAGTCAAGCCCTGGTTCTCTCTCATTAATTGTATGACCATTGCTGGTAAACTGGCGTTTGGCTGGTTAGTACCAAGCGGTGGTCGCGTTGCACCTCATGTGAATGGCCTGGTCGATGTCTACGGGCCATTTCATGCTTTCTTGGTTCACCATCTTCCCGATGTGTACCTTGTAAATTCACTTCATCGTCATTTCGGGGAAGGGCTTAGTCAACATTAAATTGAACTCCAACATCCAAACAACCTGAAGTAGCTCAAAATTGATTGCTACGAGGCATTGGTGGATTCCCCCTTCCAGTGGAGGGATCGATACCGATCCTTATAGAGGGATCGGCGCCGATCGATCCTGGCAGACCACGATGGTATGTCGGTTGATGCCCCAAAGTTTCTGCGCGATATTCGTCTGTTCTACGACGCCTATGCCTGTAATACTCATTTGATGAGCTAGAACTCTCTGATGCCGAGTAAGGAGTGGGGTCTCTCTTAGCTTTCCCCCGCTGCTGCTGATTGAGTTGGTTCATCAAGTTGAAATTAGTCTGAATTTGTTGGTTTAATTGTCAACGACTCTCCTTCAGCTCTCTTATTAAATTATGAAATTCAGCTCTCATAATAAAATCAGTGGGATTCTGAACTTCAACTGGTTCAGCATTCAAATTCATTGGTTGATTACTTGGGTCTCCTTGTTGGATTTTGGTATTCTCATTTACCTCCACGTTCTGAGAAGTAGATCTAGTATTTCTCACCATTATTGACAAGTTTGCTTAGATTTCTACAAATCTGAGTAGTATGAGCAACTTCTTAAAGATAACTGCAGATCTCCTTTGGGAGATTTATCCACAACTTAATTGGTCATAAACACTCAAGAATAGTTTTTGTATGCAATAGAGAATAAGCTATAATCAAAGACATATAAATTTATAGTGGTTCGGTGTTGTATTCCTACGTCCACTTTGAAGATTATCCTTTATTAATCACTTAAAAATCTAATTACAGTAGTCGAAAATAGCAATTACTTGATTACAATGGAGTCTAGAGTAACAAGTAGCGTAAAAGATCCTCAGAATAACCCATCAGGCCAGTATTTATAGATGAAGATGACCAAGTATCTCTCTGAAATCTGGGCTGAAGGACCTTCTAAACCAGATGGGCCTACTAGAGGGATCGCTGGCCCAATTCCCAAAGAGGAGGAATCAGTACAGATCCCTTCTTTGGTCGAATTTTAGGGAGCGATCCCTATGGTGACTTCCTTATGCAAAAACATGGTTAGCTTCGAATTTTCACATCATTTTGATCATTGGAACCCAAGTTGGTTCCTGATCTTTGATTCAGCATGACTTGAATGCGTCCTTCTGCCGATCCCTCCCAAGGGATGTATACCATTCCCTCTAATTTTGTCTTTTTGATGTGTGATCCCTAGGGTAGGTTCCCTATGATCCTTATATCTTGCTTCTCAAATTTCATATTCTTTGGACTTGTATATCTCAAGATATTGATTGCTTTCTGTAAGAATGCACTTGTACTTTGATGTATGTCGATCCCTCTTATGCATTGAACCATATCTCATACTTTGAACATTCTACATTGTGTATCTATCAATTCCATTCAATCCTGTCTTCATATTACCATCTGTACCGGACTTTTGGGCCCCAAAATCATCACTCTGGAATCATCAGCCTTAACGGCCGTCGAATCTAACTCGTGCAATCAATTCAATATAGCCGGGCTAGAATGCCGGATAATAAAAACATAGTATGCGAATACTAAGCCTATGTGATGCACATATACGACCCGTACACTATATCAATTCCGCTGGCTTGCTCGATCACATAGATTTCCGTTCTGAGCTAGTATAGATCACTTGACCTTTCTAGTGCGGACTCCGATTTGGTTCCTTGATTAGAAACCTTCATTCTCCTTACATAGCCATATACTATGATAGAAAACTTCGAGATCATATCAAGAATCCATATCAAGTGTTTGCCATTTAGAATCAAGTGAAAAATCCTTGTTTGAACCGGTGTAAACCACCTCGAAAACATATACTCGAATACTGGATCAAGAACGGTCATGCCAATAAAACGACCTACGTACAACTTACGTATTTATCCTATTGGTTTCTTAACTACACCAATTCCTTTTTAATCATATTCATTTATCCAAATAGTATAGCTCTTTAATACTATATCATTTACGAATTATTTCATAAAAACCAAACTTCAAGTTTCTAGACATTTTATAACTTGAGTTTATACTCATATAATACTCCATTACATCCTAAGAGTATATTACCATCAAATTTGTCTTACTTAGTAAGTGTGTTCAACAAATTTTAACCAGTTTTAACTCGCTATCTTCTCAATTCAAGTGTTATATAAACTCAACTTTTATATTTTCATAAAACATTTAATTCCAAGTTCTATAACAATCTGAAAGTTTTCGATTATCCAAAATCATCGGAAAATTCCATTTCATTTTAATAAATGAAAATTACTAACCAACATATCATATCATGATGCACATCCATACATTCCTAATGCATAAGCTACATAAGTCCATGAAATAACTTAATAAATTTCAATAATTTATTAAGCAAACTTTACCCAAAAAGGGAAAAAATGAAAAGTTCCAACATTTATTACGGACTATGCCACTATAATTCGACCACCCTACATATAAAACTTTTCCACATAAGAAGGTTCATGTCAAATCTCTTTCCAAAGAAAACTTTTGAACAAAACACCAGGTTTTATTTCAAATCATTTTGAAATAATATATATTTATACACACACATATACATATATATATATATATATATGTATATATATAAATATAACTTTTGTATATCAAATCTTACTTTGGGATTAAATCAAAATCTATTTTACCAAAACAAGTTTGTAGATTCCATACATAGAAACTCGAAAATGAATGCCGACAATGTTGAAGTCATTACCCGAATTAGTTTCAAGTGATAGGAGTGAGTTCAGTACATCCAATTGATGCCTTTCGGACTTAACCAAAATCCTTTCAAAATGGTATCAAATACTTCGTAAACGTTACTAAGTACTATGATCTCCATTTCTTAAACCAATTTACCAAATACCTACTTTCAAATAATACTACTTTTATTTTCTCCAAAATCTTGAAAAACATTTTCAAAGATTACCGGGATTCATATTCTCAAATTCTATATTTTAATCCTCTTTTGTTTATAAACCATGTTTTATAAACTCTACTTATATAAAATCAGTTTCTTATATTAAGTTGATTCTTTATCTAAATTATTTCACAAATGTATATCTTTGTTTAGATTATTATAAAGAACTCTTGTTAAAACTCAATTTTAAACCAACATTATCATCGAATGCCTTATTGTCAAACCACGATACTTACTTCACAAGGTGTTCATACTTAATGTTACCACAAATTTACTATCTACCTAACCCATGTTGTAAGAAGGTAAATTTCTTATAAATCAACAAACTATAGTAAATGTTCATAAACTAGCCGAACACAACTAATCAACCAATAAATGATAATAATTAAATATTATCATTTCCTAACAACGAAACACGTCATAAATAGTTATATCAATTTATGAAAATTGTACATTTTAATACAAAGTATAATCCTAGGTAAAATTATTTCATGTAACAATTTCGAAAATAATACTACGTCAGTTTACTCTATTCAAGTGTTTAGAAATCCCTATCGATACCATAGCATCCCATGTATTGATAAAAATCCATAAACCACTCATTAGACCAATAAACGCAGTATAAAACATTTTTATAGCACTAACAAATACGCTTTCATATTTATAATACTCTCAACTCATGCTAGGGCATTCCATTATCCTATCTCTTAATGAGTCATACCCACCAAAGCCAAGGTTCTTGTTTAACCTTCAGCTCTGATACCAAGTGTAACGACTCGCCTTTTTAACCCCTAAATGTCCACACTAATACATCCATGGTATTCTTGTGCCAAGCACCCAAGTGCCGAAAAGATGAATTGTTAGGATAAAATAAAAAGAAAAAGAAATAAAACACTGAAGAAGGAACACAATATCAGAATCTCATAGCGGAATGATCATATATAATATTAAAAGATAGTATAAACTATCATCCTAAGATACGAAGTTTTTCAGAGGTACAGTAATCATCCTGGACAGTTATAATAACATGTCCTCAAAAATGCTGATGATACGCACAAAGTAACGTAGCAGAAATAAATACTATGAAAGCTAGAACTCCAACTCTTCTCTAGAATCTCCAAAGCGTCCAAAGCTAAATATAGAAATATACACGGGGCTGACCCGATCATGAAAAGAAAATAACACCCAGATCAGTCTAGTAAACCAGGGTGAGAAAACTCGAATCATATGGATTGTTATATTTATAAAACCCTTCAAAATAAGAGCATCTCGTAAGACCACGTCGTTAAACACAGATGGGTTTTTACCTTACGATAACCAAACCATTTATAGAGAATCCAGTGATATTATACTAATGTCTAAGGTTCAAACTAAACATTAATGATTGCCAAAATGGTTACACTGATTACATTCCAGCATAATAGGAGTACAACCAAAATAGATAAGGAATGTTCGCATAATGGATTTTCCACGGAGATCTCTTCGGGGAAGTCGAATCCAAACCCCATGCATAGGGATTAGAAAATACCTTTCGAGCATCATATATCTCTAGATATGATATACCGTAAGGTAAACACAGCAGGCCCAGCATCCGAACATAAACATGAATAATGTGAAACAAATATCATCAACTCCAACGGACTAACAATCAATAAGTATCTCTAGATATGGAGTTGATAACATCCTGACATAGGTCACTAACCTCAGGTCGTGCATCCCACTACGTCTGTAGCTATTTCCAAAGTTGAGGTTACGTTCGGCATCTTTCACACAAATCTTCATCACTAAAACAGAATATGAATCCCTAAATGGATTCCATCATCTCAAACAGATCACGAATTCCCAAATGGATTCCCATATCTCGAACAGATTATAAATCACTACATGGATTCGAGCAACTTAAAAAAATCTCAAACATCCACATAGGTTCCCTTTCATAAGTCTTCTGACGAATGCTAACGTTGTCCTCTCCCTTGCAGAACTCCTTAAGATAGACAGTCTCCCACGAAAGCATCGTTCAAAATGTTAATGCTGACCTTTCCCTTGGATTTAACCTTAGGATAAACAATTCAACTCTATAACATTCCACTTCACAACCATTTCTCGAACTTTGATCATGTACTAGTTTTGTAGTGGTATTCAATAAGTAGAACCCTTACCGATCCTGGTCCCTTCAAAACCAATCGATAAAATTTTCGATTAACTTCAGTTAATTAATAATTTTATAAATTAATACTCCTTTATTAGTAAATTTCATTTACCTAACTAACTTCTACTTTTTCAATCTTTTTCCAAAAGATTCCATTACTAATTATTTCCTCCAAAATATCCATTTTAAGGATTTAAGTACTTTCACAAATCCATTCAAAAGGTTTAAGATGAATATTACCTAAACATTGTCACTACAAACCCAAAACCATTTCACTTTTGCTTACCTTTAAATCTTTCTTTTAAAGATCTATATACATTCCTAAGTATAATTGAAAAGGGTTAAAGATGAATGTGATTAACACATTATCGCAAAAAACCCAAATCATTTTCTGACTTGTTACTATCTTTACAAACCTTTGTTTTAGAGATCTAATTTCATATTCAGTCAAGTTCAATATGGACTAGCTAACTATCAAGTTCTAAAGACGATTGCTTATACAAATCATAATTCATACACTTAACTCTTTTTCGACATTCCAACTTAACTATTCCTTGCCCAAGAGTGAAGCCATGTAAGTTTAGGCACTGGTTGCTCCAAGCCTTGTCTAGACACTTTTGTTATCCTAGTTTTTAACCCAGCAGAATCCGAAGGAGGTCGAAACAGCTCCGTCGAATCAAAACAGCTCAAGAGCCAACCAAGAAGACTAGAAGAACTAACCAAGAAGGGTCAGGGAAAAAGAAAGCGAGAACAAACTAAGGTAATGGATCGCTAGCGATCCATCATCTATGGATCGTTAGCGATCCATAGTGTTTGCTCATAGATCCGCGATTCCTCTAGCATCATGGTCCAAGAGTTATTCTAAGGACAATGGCCAAGTTTGGTGGAATTCCGAACTAGTCAATTGAGGAGCAAGCATTCGTCTGATTCAACGAGCAATCCAATACAACCAGTGTATGGATCATCATCAAAAGAAGGCAACGTGCTACGAAATTACACGAAGAGCTCCAGCACGAGATAACAGATGCGATCCAAAAGACAAATTTCAGAACGTGGATCGCTAGCGATCCATGCACTATGGCTTGCTGGCGATCCATGCCATTTTGCCAGATCGCCATGAACTTCAAAGTAGAAGGTGAGGGGAAGCATCTCAAGCTATTGGATCACGATCAAGCCAGAAGCTATGGATCGCTAGCGATCCATCAAATTAGCTCGGTTCGCGATGAAACTTACAATGCACCTTCATATGGTCATTTGCAAGCATCTGGCAAGAAGGCCTAGCCCAATAACTCTCCAACCCCTATAAATACGATCCTACCTGCAACATAAACAGGATCTTCTGGACTGGCTGCTGAAACTACTCTTCACTCTTCTCCTCCCGCACAACAGTCGTCTACATGGTTCACCGTGATTCTCCAGCGAACTCTAACATCGGTGACTTGATCTAACTTACAAGGTTCAATCGCACTGTAATCAGATTCAACTTGTAATTGCAGTTAGTCAATAATATAAGTTATTAAGTGGACGTAGGCTTCATTAACAGCCGAACCACTATAAAAATCTCTTGTTCATTTACTTTTTCTGCGATTTACTATTGCCTTTTCTATTTTATTTGCCTTGATAAACAAGGCTGGTGCTTTCATACTCAATCCAAGGTGTTGAATTATTTTTTGGGCTAACATTTCGGTGCTTTCACTAAGAGCCCAACTCAGGCTCAGATCTACCTATCTACTTTGGATCAGATAGGTTCAGAAATTAGATCCTTAATCTCTGTTCAAAAGTTCTACTACTAAGAATCAATGGCTCCGGGAAGAAAATGAACTGCTTTTGGAAGATCCATAGGGGAATTAATAGCTGGAGAAGAGATGAATCATCAACAAATTGATGTAAATGGCGCCAACATAGGAGATCAGGGGCCAGGATCCTCTAATTAACGTGTAGTCATTACAAGAGATGAATTGAATAAAACGGTTGATGAAATCAATCAGAAAATGGAAAGTAGTTAGAGAGCTATTATGGATAAGCTTAATGCCCTCTTGACCTTACAATCGCATCCTGCACCAAGAACTATGGTAGAACCCGCGGCTGCCGTAGAACAAGAATATTCTTCCGTTTCTGGTCTAAACAGAAGAAATGGGAAGCAACCGTAAAGAGGAGTGATGGCTGGAACCGTGGGAATCAATGTAAAAGGAAACACAAGTACTCCACCGACCGTGAGGCAACCGGCTATGAACTTGAACCAAGGAGTGAAGACCCCATAAGAGGATATAGCCATGGACCTCTCCGACTCGGAAGATAAAGAGAAATTTAACGATGACAAGTTGGAAGGAAATGCTAATGCATTCGATAATTCCAGGAATGTCTAAACTGCCCCAATCAGGCCAACCATAAGCCAACAGGATCCCGAGAGAGTTGCCCTTCCGAAGACAGGAGAGCCTATGCTTCAGGCCACTCACCAAGACCGTTTGCAAAGCCAAACACTCGGTGTAATAACTGACAGCCGACCCTCGGACTACCAGACATCTGAGGCATATATCATAGATATGGTCAAGTGATTGATGGATGAAAATAAGAATAGAAGAGATGATGAGTGGGGATCTGCTCCAAGTCAGACTCCCTTCACTGATGAGATCTTGAATGAGCGATACCCAAAAAAGTTCGCTATGCCAACTATTCCGTTCTATGATGGAACAAAAGACCCAAAACCCCATCTGTACAAGTACAGTTGGTACATGGATGGAGCGAATGTTTCGAACACTGTTTGATGTAGATGTTCCCCAATTTTTCTAGAAGGAATTGCTTCCATGTGGTTCACTAGGCTTCCACCAAGATCCATCTCCGCTTTCGACCAACTAGCAACAAGATTCCTTGATCAGTTCAGACTTCACATAGCGCAGCCTAAAGATATGATGTCCTTGTCCGGCCTATTCCAGGGACGAAATGAATCTTTGAAGTCTTTCATGGACCGGTTCAATACCACGATGACAGAGATAAGCAATCTGAACGAGGATATGGTTTTTATGGCTTTGGTCCACGCCTTCCACCCCGAAACTAAGTTCGAAAAATGGATCAAAATGAAACAACCTACCACTAGGAAGGACTTCAATCGCAAGGCGAGTCAATACTTTAGATTGGAGGAGGCACAGGAGTTAAAAAGGAAGTCGACTAGCTTGCAACCGATGAACGTTGGGCAGAGTGACATGGTGATGAACCAGAACATAAACGCCTCCGAGACTACTGAAGGAAGTGCAGGGAAAGACAAAAACCGGAAAAGGAAAAATCAGAATTCCAATTAACGAAATGGTAATAATAAACAACTTAAAGGCTTCAGGTCCAAGGGCTACACCCCGCTCAATGATACTTCAAAAAGCATCTATCTTGGAACACAAGGGACAGAGGAGTATAAGAAACCCCCTAAGCAGGAAGCAACTGAACGACAAAAGCGCTCGGGGAAGTTCTGTTGCTTCTACGAGATGCATGGTCACAACACAAACGAGTGCCATCATCTAAAGAACCTGATTGAAGAGCTGATCCGAGAAAACAAGCTTCAGCAATACGTGAGAAAATCGCAAATCCTGACCAACCTGTGGCTCCCTAAGCTCCTAGGGATCAAAGAAACCAAGTCAGAACTAGTGAAGAGGGATGTAAGTGAACTGACCAGGGACTCATCATTGGAACGATATCTGGAGGACCACATCCTGTATAAAGAAGTTAGAAGAGATGGAGCAGTATGCGAGTTCGTTAAAGCACGCTTCGAAGGATTCGTGTCTCGCAATCGAAGATGGAGCTCCAGCCAAGTAGTAGAAAATTTTTAATGATGATATAGTATTCCAAAATGGGATACCGACGGGATCGAAGCTCCAACTCTCAATCCCATGGTAGTGAACGTAGGGATCGGGCCCGCTGTGGTCCGACGAGTATTGGTTGACAGCGACAGTTCTGTGAATATTCTTTTCAAACGTACCTTTGACCAGATGAAGATCAGCATGAGAGATGTATCAGCATATCAAACGAAAATCCAAGGATTCATTGGCGAACCCAAACAACCCATCGAGATGATTGACTTGCTTGTAGAACTTGGAGAAGGCGACCGAAGAGTCACCCTCATCCAAACTTTTGTAATTGTAGACAGCCCGCACTGGCGGATTTCAGAATCGCTTTAGCCCAGTGGTGCCTTACTATGAAATTCCCAATGGGAAGTAGAATCGAGGTGGTCAAAGGAGATCAATGCACCGCCAAGGAATGTTACATTGCAGAACTGCGCGAATCCAAAAGAAAAGAAAAAGGAAAAAATATGGGGAGAACTCTCCACATTCGCAAACCTGCCGAATAGCAACTACAGAGTCGCCCCTGGATTGAGGACTATTTGATAAGGCTTTGGACCCTAGAAAGAAGAGTTCAGGGGAGGATCAGGCAACACTAGCAGAATTGAGGGTGTTTGTTCCTGTCGATATGGATGACCCGACGCGGGTCTTGAAAATTGGATCGCACTTTGGAAACAAGATGCGATTTGAACTCACAAAATTTTTTCGTGCCAACTTGGATGTGTTCGCGTGGACACATTCCGATATATGTAGGGTATCGCCGAAAATTGCATGCCACGCACTCAACATTGATCCTAGGTTTACACCAGTAAAGCAAAAGAGGCGTAGCCTGGGCCCCGAGCGGTCTAAGGCATTGAGAGAAGAAGTAGACAAGTTGATGGCCAATGGTTTTATCCATGATGAGACCAACCCTGAATGGGTATCTAACCCGGTTTTGGTCAAGAAGTCCAATGAAAAATGGTGAACTTGCATCGACTACTTAGACTTAAACAAAGCCTTCCCGAAGGATAGTTTTCCACCGCCCGGAATTGACCAGCTTGTGGACGGGACTGCTGGGCATAAACTGCTATCATTTATGGATGCGTACTAGGGCTATAATCAGATCCTGATGCACAAACCTGACTAGGAAAACACCAGCTTCATCACTGACCTAGGATTATACTACTATAGAGTAAAGCCATTCGGTTTAATGAACGTAGGAGCAACCTACCAAAGATTAGTAAACGCCATGTTCAAGCGTCGGATCGGAAAGACAATGAAGGTCTATGTGGATGACATGTTGGTGAAATCGCGAGTAGCAGCCAGTCGCCTAGATAATCTCACCGAAATGTTTGAAATACTCCGAAAATATGGAATGAAAGTCAACCCACTCAAATGTCACTTTGGGGTAGCCTTCAGAAATTCTTGGGATTCATAGTGAGCACCAGAGGCATTGAAGCAAATTCAGAGCAAATAACTGCCCTACGAGAAGTCCAAGCCCCGAAGAACAATAAGGAATTACAAAGCTTGAATGGTAAAGTCACGGCGCTAAGCTGGTTCATCTTGAAAGCCACCGACAAATGTATATCGTTCTTTGATGCATTAAAGAAAGGAAAGAAGAACTTCGAATGGAATGAAGCTTGTCAAACCGAATTTGAAAAGTTGTTGTGACATATGGAAACCCCGCCAATCCTATCAAAGCCAGTAGACGGAGAGGACTTGTTCATCTACTTAGCAGTCACACCTAACGTGTTGAGCGCTTCCCTTGTGCGAGAAGAAGAAAAAATTCAGCGACCCGTATACTACATTAGCAAGCGGTTCACTAGAGCCGAGAAAAATTACCCAAAATTGGAAAAGCTAGTGTATTGCCTCTTGATCGCGTGTAGGAAGTTACGACCATATTTCCAGGCGCACCTGATCAAAGTACTGACTAATCAGCCTCTGAAGCAAGTATTGTACCGACCCAATACTTCTCGATGACTCCTCAAATGGAATACCGAATTGATCCAATATGATATCACTTACCATCCAAGAAGGGCAATCATTGGGCAAGCGCTGGCAGATTTCATCACCGAGATTACCATACGGGATGATGAGGAAGAAATACTGTTGGAAATTGAAACATGATGGAAACTCTTCGACGATGGCGTGTCTAATAACCTCTACTCGGGGGCAGGAGTAGCGCTTGAAACCCCCGGAGGATGAGCTATTTACTACCTTACGGTTGGAATTCCCTATGACAAATAACGAGGCGGAATACGAAGCGTTGATAGCAGGATTGAAAGTTGTGAAGGAACTCAAAATAAAGTCCGTTCACATCTACAGCGACCCTCAACTAGTCGTCTACCAGGTGAAAGGTGAATACCAAGCTTAAAGGGAGAACTTTGCCCCATATCTATCTAAAGTACAAGAGTTACTGAACGACATCAAGCACTAAACCATAGCTCACATCCCGAGGGACCAAACATGAAGGCTGATTACGTAGCTAAATTGGCCAGCTCTGGAGAAGCTCAATCGTTGGGACTAGTCCCGGTTGAGACTTTGATCGCTCCGAGTATAAATGTAATGGATGTCAACTGGAATTTTGAAACCACCGTTTAATTGGAAACATGGATGATGCCAATCAAAAACTATTTGCTTATAGGAACTCTTCTCGCAGAAAGAAAGTAGTGGAAAAAGCTTCTCCAGAAGGCATCGCGATTCGTAAAAAAGGATGGGGTACTCTACCGAAGGGGTTCTCTACCCCTTTGCTCAGATGTGTGACCGACGATGAAGCCCGGTGGATCCTGAAGGAAGTTCACGAAGGAGACTGAAGAGACCATACTAGGGGGGCAAACCGTTGCAAAGAAAATTCTACGGTATGGATATTTCTAACCAATGGGAAATCGTGATGTAGTAGATTATGCTAACGGTGTGATCGATGCCAAAGATTCAGCAAGATTAAAAGAACTCCCTTAACAGAGCTAATGCAGATGGTCAGCCCATGGCCGTTTGCAATATGTGGAATTGACCTAATTGGCGTATTGCCAATAGCTAAAGGAGGGGCTAAATATGTTATAGTTGTCATTGACTATTTCACAAAATGGGCCGAAGCGAAACCGCGGGCCACCATTACCACAAAAAAGTCATTAATTTTGTTGCTGAAAACATTATTCAGGTTTATTGTGCCATAGAAAATCATCACTGATAATGGGACTCAATTCGACAGTGCCGAGTTCAAAGACTTTTGCAAATGCTTTCGAATTAAGAAGAGCTTTTTCCTAGTCACTCATCCGCCGGCAAACGGGAAAGTGGAAGCAATAAACCAGATCATCAAGTCCAATATCAAAAGGTGGTTGACTAAAGCTAAAGCAAATTGGGTCGATGAACTTCCACTCGCACTATGGGCTTATAGAACAACATACAAAGCAGCAACCGGGCATACTCTATTTGCTTTGGCGTATGGTTCAGAAGCAATGACCCCCGTCGAATTAGAAGTCCCCTCCTATCGAAGGCATAATTTCAATCAGAGGCAAAATGAGCAGCTCCTACTCGAGTCACTTGATATGATTGATGAGAAGAGGGAAGAAGCTGAATTAAGGATCGTTGCTCACCAAAAAAAGGGTCGCACTGTACTTCAATTCCTAAGTTCACAACCAAACCTTCGAAATGGGAGACCTCATCCTCAAACAAGTCTACCCCATACCAGGAGCCTTCGAACCAAACTAGGAAAGGCCGTATGTGATCAATCAAAAGCTGGGGGACAGAACTTTCAAACTGCCAACTGTTGACGGGATCCAGATTCCCCGAGCATGGAACATCGAATCGCTGCGTCGTTACTTTATCTGAAACTATCTTATGTACTTCCTATTTTTCAGAAAATCAGCCATCTCGAGATACCAGGCGCACTGTAAATAGACAGAACTTTCCTAACTTTTCTTAATAAAATTGATTTGCTTTCTGAACCAATAAAACTACGTTCATAAAACTAACCTGCTGAGTCAACGGGGTCAAATCGGCACAAAACATTCAATTGCACCTTGAGATAGTGGAATCAAGCTCGAGTACGCCCCCACTTACCCGCCGGGTCGACGGAAGCAAATTGACTCAAACCGCTGGATCGGCAGAACCCGATCCCTGCCTTCTAAAAACCAATGTTGCTCCGGAAGCGCTGGGAAGGCTCGAATAAAAGTCGCGCATCCCATAAGGCATGCACTACCTTTTCGAGCCATGAAATCACGCTCTTAAAGCATAAACTCCTCACGTTGCCCGAAGATTGGTAGCATCGTGAAGTTCTGAAACCATTCTGGATCGATGGGTCATATCGGTCCCAAAAGCCGCGCATCCCATAAGCCGCGCACACTTCTAAAAGCCGCACTTTTCATAAGTCACACATACTTTTGAGTGCCCGTATTGCCTCGGTATACCAGGAAACTTGTCCATTATAGGAATAATAAGAATCAACCCACTCCCCTTATCCGGAGCAGCGGGTATAAATCCAACAATGAGTATGAAATTAAGCCGTTCAAATCATAAGTTCCTAAGGATAGGAACTACAAAACAAGTCCGGTGATGAAAATAAACAAACACTCAGATCAACCGGCAGTTTGTCAGTTGGTTGAAGTAAATAGCCTTGTGAACTGGGGGAGGAACACACCGGTACTTAAATAGAAATACTCAAAAACAAAACACTTCACGGTTTTGTTGCTCCAAACAAAGAATTTTAGCGGTAATCACAGGACTAGATAAAATAAAATAGAAGCAAATGAAATTGACATAAGTGCATGAAACACAGATAAGTAGATAGGTAAAATTACAATCAAAATGTCAGATTGTATTACTTGTAACGTTTTTTGTATAAAGTCAAAATGTGGGGGGTCGTACCCACACAATATCGGCCAACAAAAGAAAAATACATATGCTACGACAAAAGCAGTAAGTGTAGAATCTGCACTTGAATAAAACAAAACAAAATGTCTTGAAAATCAGCTCCACTACCATCCAAACATCTCAACGCCTCTTTCCGTTGCTCCCCTTCCCGCCTTTAGTTGGAAGTATTTGCTTATATTCAGAATCCCGGCCAGGGGTAGTGTCGCTGCTTGTGATATCAACTATCTCCTCGGTGCCGGCATCTCCTCCCTTCTGTCCAACTCTCTCAGAAGACTTCCCTTTCTTCTTGCGCTTTCGGGATTTGTGGGGGCTCTTCGAGGATTTTATCGCTTCAACTTTTTCTTTCTTAACAGCAACCGATTGATGTTCGGATTTACGCGGCTGCTCAGTTTGGACCTCTTTCTCTCAAGCTTCTACTGTTGTACAGTTGCCCTCCAAAGATATGGAAGTGTTATCCAAGCCATGCAATGCAGCGATCTTCTCAAACTACGGCCCCGACTACGAACCAAATACAAATGCAACAATGGGAGCATCTGTAGAGACAAGCACTGTGGTGGTTGAAATAGCGATAGGTTAGAACCTCGAAGAAACCGGCAGACCAACAGGTAAGGAGGATGGACCTATAAGATCAAACATGAAAGTGTTAAGTTCGTCTTGTTCTTGCGGCGTGAGCTGGAAATTCCCAAACTCAGGAGAAATAAGAAGGTTACCTGCATCAAAGGAGTGGCCAAGAATGTCAATCCCATATTTCACCGCCTTCTCCTTCTTTTGATAGTTGCAGTATCTAAGGAGAAGCTTAGGGTCCAGAACTCGCCAATTAATCATGAGGTTGTCTTGATGATTCACCAGGTCAAGAAACAAAGGGCTCCGGCAACGTTTTGGCACTTGCAATCATGGCGACATCGGCAACTTCCTATTCCTTTTCAATTCATAGGATCTCTCGTCCTTCTATCAGTGCTTTCTTTGACTCCTTGTTAAGGTAGACATCCTCTAGCTCCCGCTTAGTGTAGACATCCCCGCTATCTCGAAAACGGGTCAGAATTTCCTCCCAAACCACGGCGAATGTGCGTGGAAACTTGGGGACCAAATAACTGAGACTCCCCTGATGCAACAGGGAGCTGACTTAGAATTTTAAGATGGTATTGTCCATCTTCTCCATCTTCCTCTCAAAAGTGTCCTATAGCTCCAAATAATTTCTAGTAAAGGCGGCCTTTTCAACTTCAACATGAGTTTTGTCGGCGCTAAGCTGCACAACTCTTTCTTGGAGCAGGGCAACCATTTGGGCTTGATCGAAAATGGTTTTATCAAGGGACATCATGATCCCTTTATACTCCACGATTGTTTTGTTATGCCCTTCAACAATCTTGTCATGATCAGCAATAGTCTTCTTCTGGGCTTTGATATCGTGTTGCAAACTTCGAGCTCCTCTTTTAATTTGATTTCGTCTACATTGTCTTTCTTAATTTCATTTTAGAAGACGATCTCTATTTTTGCATGGGCCTCTTTCAGCTCTTTCATTAAGCTGGCTTTATGCTTACTCTCCTACAGCACCACGTTCCACCCTTATACCGATCAATCAATTCTGGCATCGCGTTCCGCCAACGCCTTCTCGAAGTCATCCTAGGATCTCTTGGTAATTATTGCGGTTTGTATCAGCCAGTTACTTGCATAATTTTTTCCATCCCTCGGGTGGCTCTAAATCACTTTAGATCACTTGAAGGTGGGGCATATAGGAATCTTTGCAGACTGGGCGAAGGTCGCAGTCAAAATTAACTCCCTTTAAAAACCACCCGGGAAGCGCTACTTCAAGTCTAGGAGGACCAAACGGAAGAATGTAAGCCGATCTCTAGTGAGGGCATGAAGAACCAGGGCGAGCGCTATGTGGGACGTTGGAACTTGAGATGAAGACGGAGCCTGAATGGAGGAAACCGGGATTACAAGACCAATGGAAGCTGGGGCCAAGGAAATGGCCTATTGCTCAAAAGGATGAGAACCGTGATCAAACTTTGAGTTCTTAGATGGTTCCTCTCGCTAATCAAGGGTTTTTCTCTTCTCGTAGCCACCTTTGTAAGTCCAACCCCGTTCCCTCTCATCTCGGCGACGAGCTTCAGCCTCTAAGTCCTTCCACTTTCTCCTTGATCTCGCGAGGCTGATGACGGTGGCTTGTGGATCATTTCGACCAACGTTGCGAATCAGTGAATACCTCGAGATCATAATAAAGACCACGTCCTCTCATGGTACCTGACATGAAGAATAAATAAAGAGCTTTAGTAACGGAAAGTAGGATTAAATAATGCGTGTGTAATTGAATGTGACCTTAGTGAAATGTGTAATGTGTTTGGGAGGGTCTAAAATGACGTCACAAACCAGATTAGGCAGCCATTATAGAAGAAATTGGACTGATTTCGGGCGCAACATGGCCTGTGCGAGGAGATGTCTCTTCAAATCTGAAATCTTCCCCAATAAGTTCATCAATATCTACGTAGACATTGTCAAATCCCCGAAGTCTACACCGCATCTTTAATCGGGGAATCCAGACGTCGCTCGGCTACTGGTGGAGAATCTTTATTGCAGATCTTTCGGTAAGGTGAATCTGGAAGAACGGGAATCATTCCCGGAGTCTCGTCACATGATTTAGAGTCTCCATCACCCGAACCTGTGTCAAAATCATTATCACTAGAGGAGGAATCATAGCTACTACTACTCTCAACTTCACCCTCCTCTTTTTCTATTGCCGCTGCAGCCTTGCCTTCTCGTTGCTTGAACTCTTCTTCCCATTTCTTTGGAATTGGGGACATTCTGGCTGGACTGCTGGCTTCAGTCGTGACATCTCTTCTCTCATGAGTCTCTTCAGCAGACTTGCCAGACATCCCTCCTTTTCTTTAAAAACACCCTCTTTAGAACCATATGACGAAGAAGTGGAGCACATTCGTATTCTGGAGCGGGAAGGAGATGGAACTTCAACTGCTTCGGCGAATCTCCCTGGATGCAACAGCCTATACCGGAGCAAATTTTCTTCCGTTAGCAGAAATTTAACCAATCTCTCCCCAGCATCTACAGCGTTTTGAGTATAGAAGATTTAGTCAAGCGATAAGTCTTTATGCAGCCTCAGAATAACCGCAGGAAGCATTTGACTTGTTAGAAACTCCATAGCGACATTTCGAAATTCAATGAGTAAAGAAGAGAACTTACCCTCCATTGTCTAAAGGCGATTGAACCCTTCGGGACATCTAATAAAGAAGTACTATAGTCATGAATTGGGAAAATTTGCTTTGAAGCTACAGCACGATCTTGCATTTCCTCTGGCCTCGATGATGACAAGGGATGGGCACTCGTCTTTCCTCTTAAACGAGAGAAAATATCACAACTCGTCGAAACTCAATTTCCACATAAATAGAACATGTAGACAAGTCAAGATCGCTTAGCCATTAGGATGAATTTGGAATGGGACAATTCCCAAGTTTGAAAGAGTTTCTATCAAGAAGTCACTGAAGGGGGCACTGTTCCGTTTAGGCACATATATCGATGGCAAGCAGTGTATCCCAGAGGTAGCGTATGGGCGAATTCATTCTTCTCTGGCAGGTGCACGTCATCCTCCCGAATGTCATGTTGAAAGAAATGTTATGAAAAACCTTAGCAGAGATTACGGAGGGGGCTCTCTCCGGTGGATTAAGAAGAACTCTGGAATTCGGAGGAGTTCGGTCCACAACTGGACCAACTGGGACTAGTTGACCATATTTAGCCCGCGAAGCAGAAGAGGAAGGGGCGACAGACGATGATTTAGCTTCTGAAAGTGCTGTACTTCCTCCATTCGACTTATGGCGGGGAAGATGGATACTTCATTCCATACAACATAACTTCCATCTAACGTGGTCAGTTAATTCTATCTTTAACTAAAAATTCCTGTACAACACTGGAATTCCAGACGAATATCGATTTACACCGATACGTTAGGTTTCAAGTATATATCGGGACAAGTGCAGTGTGTTATCTATGAGGGGAGAGTCCGGTGTCCTGAACACTACGAATGCTCTATCCCATGTAGATAGCTTGCTCGTAGTAAAAAATGTAAAGGGCTTTTCGTCTCATTTTTTGAAATTATTCCTTCTACACTTACCCGTTATCGATCAACGATCGATAACGGATCCATCGTCCAAAGCGATGTGGAAAGCTCTTCCTAGTTCAGGTACATCGAGTGTGCAATAACGAGACCAATCCAAACTCTCCGAAAGGCGATAACAGCATAAGCTGCTTGCAAGATGCAATCCTAAGCCATTATTCCCCTCCAGAGGAATTAAAACCAATTCGCGATACGTCATATTGTATCGGCAATGTAACTTAGTACAAGTCAATTTTGATTTTGTGGATGAAGACAGCGAAACATGTCAAGCACCGAGGCAAGGTCCGAGTGTCGTTCCATGGAGAACTCAAGACTCGATTTACTATCTTCTTCCATAAAATCACAATCAACTCATATTTTCTAATATAATCATCACCAATACAACCCCGTCATCAAATTGTTAAACGAATGTCAGAATTAGCATTACCCACCTCGATCAAGAATCAAAAGGAAAAGATGGTCGGAGTTTTCGACCCTACGATCCAAGTAAGAGGGGTCGGTGGCATCCAAGAAACGAGATGATAGAGTTAGGGTTTGGTCGGTGGCGATCCAAAAGAAGCTAGGGTTGAA
This sequence comes from Allium fistulosum, assembly GCA_030737815.1. NCBI lineage: Eukaryota > Viridiplantae > Streptophyta > Magnoliopsida > Asparagales > Amaryllidaceae > Allium > Allium fistulosum. The sequence goes on from CM060904.1 coordinate 1,140,589,535, forward strand.
ATCAAAGCAATAGCGAGCCTCATATCGATTAACGGCGAGAAACTCTGGAGATAGATGATCAGTGACAGTAATGAAGTGGATGGATTTAGTGTTCATTCAATAATTGGGTCGATTTGCAAAGGATAAGCTTGGGTCGCAAGAAGAGGATAGGAATAAAGGTGGGATCATCTCGAGGAGGCTGTATAGGAGATTGCACGAAGAAAAATGTCTAGGTCATTGGATAGCCAGCGATCCATTGGCTATGGATCGCTAGCGATCCATCGAATTGCGCTCGATCAATTTCAAATTTAGTCGGTATGATCCACGTGCTATTTAAAGGCATTTTAAAAGTTATGGGGTCAGACTTGGCCTTCTATAACAAGCAACGACAATTCAGGTTGAAACTTAAGGAGCAACTGAATAGCCAAAGTCTAATTCGTGCGGCGTTAACACGATTACTTAAACCTCGCCAAGTAGAAACTAAAAAGCAATTACTTCCAGAGCACACCTAATTTCCAACGAAGGCATACTCTGGGAGGCAAATGTTCTTCGGATTTTTAACCCAGTAGAATCCGAAGGAGGTCAAAACAACTCCGTCGAGTCAGAATAGCTCAAGAGCCAACCAAGAAGACTAGAAGAACCAACCAAGAAGGATCAAGGGAAAATAAAGCGAGAACTAAATAAGGTGATGGATCGCTAGCGATCCATCATCTATGGATCGTTAGTAATCCATAGTGTTCGCTCGTAGATCCACGATGCCTCTTGCATCATGGTCCAAGAGGTATTCTAAGGACAATGGCCAAGTTTGGTGGAATTCCAAACTAGTTAAATTAAGGAGCAAGCATTCGTCCGATTCAATGAGTAGTTTAATGCATCCACTGTGTAGATCGTCATCAAAACAAGGCAACATGCTACGAAATTACATGAAGAGCACCAGCATGAGATTACAAAAGCGATCCAAAAGACAAAGCTCAGAAAATCACAAAGTACATGGATCGCTAGTGATCCATGCACTATGGATCGCTGGCGATCCATACCATTGCCAGATCACCGTGAACTTCAAAGTAGAAGGTGAGGGGAAGCATCTCAATTCATTGGATTACTGGCAAGCTAGAAGATATAGATCGCTAATGATCCATCAAATTTGCAAGCATCTGGCAAGAAGGCCTAGCCCAATAACTCACCAACCTCTATAAATACGATCCTACCTACAACATAAATAGGATCTTCTGGACTAGCTACTAAAACTACTCTTCACTCTTCTCCTCCCGCACAACAGTCATCTACAGGGTTCACTATGATTCTCCAGTGAACTATAACACTGATGACTTGATCTAACTTACAAGATTCAATTGCATTGTAATCAGATTCAACTTGTAATTGCAGTTAGTTAATAATAGAAGTTATTAAGTGGACGCAAGCTTCGTTAATAGCCGAACCACTATAAAAATCTCTTGTTCATTTACTTTTTCTGCGATTTACTATTGCATTTTCTATTTTATTTGCTTTGATAAACAAGGCCGGTGCTTTCATACTCAATCCAGGGTGTTGATCCATTTTTTGGGTTAACAATTTTAGTCTTGATTCTCACAAATAGATATGTCTACCTCATCGGCTTTTAGTGTTAAGTATAATATTAATGATTTCCATAACAATAAGAAATAAACTCTATTAACACATTTTCGACATTTTCCACTTACCAATTCTTCGGTTAAGAGGGAAGCCAGGTAGGTAAGAGCTCTATTGCTCCATCCCTACTCGACATCAATCTTAACTCTCACAAATATATAAGATTACTTCGTCAGCTTACTAGTGTTAAGAATAATTGATTGCTTTTCTATAAAAAAATTGACCATTTGGACATTAAGCAATCACTAACCTCTTTCTAAACCTTTTGTTTTATAATCTAAAACAAAATATTTATATAAGATATTATCCAGATATTTATATAAGATATTTACAAATATTTACCTAAGATATTTTCTAGATATTTATATAAGATATTTATACTCCAAAATACTTATAATATGTTTTAGAACATTCCTTTAAAATATCACTTGAAGATAACAAGTTTGAAAAATCATTAAAAACTTGAAAATGACATGTTTTAGCAAAATATCTCTTCTTTGAAAATTCACAACTAATTCTTATAAAGTCATAAAGATCTCAAATCACTTTTAAAATAATGTAAAAATAACTGGTAACCAGTTGTAATAAGAATGAAGCAAAACACTTAATTTTGAATATCTTTTCAAACCTTTTAAGTCCAAAAATCAAGTCTAAATTGGGCAGTTTTGCACTAGTGATGTTTTGGCCGTTTTCGAGATGTTACTTAACTTTTTACTATTCATTCTTTTATAAGTACCAAACATACATATATAACAGTATAAATATGGTGAGAAACCTCTAACGATCTCTCTACAAAGTTCCATAACAATTGCCAAAAACAAGCCAATTCCAAACTGTTTCTATAACGACTATCGCTATAAGTGCACTTCTAAATCCAATTAAATATAAAAGTACATATATGTATCATATACATAAATGTATGTGTGTGCATGTGTAACGTAATAATTCTTGCAAAGTATTACATGCCCGTACATAAATGTTGAGAGTTACATCGCAACGGACATGTTAGCTCATCCTATAAGTATTAAATGTTCAAATATATGTATGTATGTAAACTTGTTATTTATATAAACATTAAAAACTATGTATACACACACACATATACTTATATATATAACTTATAATATGTGTATATATATATATGTAACTTAGTTGTAAAAATATTAATGATTTATGCCTATATACTATTACATTAAATATTAAATATGTATGTATGTACGTACGTACATACGTATCTATGTATATACATAATATAATTTTTTTAAATCATTTTACATGTATACATATATATATGTATGAATTATAGTAATAAAACTATTACTATTGTATTTAAATATATATATATATATATAAATAAGTATATTTATAATATCTAAATATGTGTGTGTATAGTGTATTAATTATTTATTTAATACACACACACAAAGAGATATATTTATACATACATACATACATATATATGTATATGTTAAAATCTTTCTAGATGAAATGCAAAACACCAAAAAAAACTTATTTATATTTTATTGCATTAATATATATTAATTATTCGAAATACAATAAAATAATAACAAAAAATGTTTTCGTGTTATATAATTTGAATTTTAAATTTTAGGAAATCAAGCATGATAATTTAAAGTTAAGAGAAGTTTTCTAAAATTTTCTTGGTCAAAATAATATTTTAATTAATTTAGGCCATTTATTAAATTGATTTTTTTTAAATATAAAAAATGATTTCTAAATTTTGTCTTTTTGCCGAGAGTTTATATGATGATAACAAAATTTAAAATTAAAATTTTGAAACATATTTTATTTTATATGATTTATTTAATTAGTGTATTGATTTAAATAATATTAAAAATTAATTTACATTCACATCGTCCTTCGCCCAACGCTGCCTCATCTTTTCCTGCATCGCCTTTTCACCTTAATCTCCTCGCCCCAACTATCGTCTATAGCAAAGAACCGCAAAGACAAATCGAGATTTATTCCCTCCATTGAAAATCGTTCGATTACCAGATCTGGCTGTGTGTATGATTCTCCTCTGAGCTCCGTTGTTGATGCCGCATTTGGATCTGGTCTATTATCTTCGCCTCTATCTACTTGTGATGGTCATACTGACACTGTTGGAAAAAAGATATCGATGGATGCTTTTCTTCTAATTGTCAAAAGCAATCTCTATCTACAGGTCCAATTTCAAGTATTACGAACCCTACTTCTTCCTCCGCCATTTCTCCTTTTCTTCTGCCTTCTGTCTTAGCGTGGAATGGTATTGCTCTAGGTATTGATAGTTGCAAAGCCCTGAGTAATGTTGTTAGTGATAATAACATTGCTAATTTGAACTTAAAAACTGTGGAAATTGAAGATTTTGTGGCCTTTGTAGATTGTTTGGGTGTGAATAAATCTAAGAATGATTCTACAGTGGTAATAGTTAATCATGAAAATGCACGATTTTCTATTGGTCTAGTATCCAGTTCTGCTGGCTTGATTAATGGATCAGTTGAAAATTCTAGCAAAGTGATTGATAGTTATACGATGGAAAAAAATGATGTAGGTATCAATGTACCAGTTTATGCCCGAAATTGTACAAATACTTCTCATGCTCACCAACAACAACTTCCCCTTGATAATACTGCTAATTTGCATGTAGATGCTGCTCCTTCTCAGGAAAGAATTCCACCTTCAATAGAACACCAGTCTAACGAATTGAATACAGGCTTAAAATGATCCTTCTTATTCTCTTCATTGCCAAATAATGCGGGTGAATTTGTGCCCCGTTCTTTTGAAATGGTTAGCAAAGACGGGGTTATGATCCTCCCTCTAGAGGTAATTCAAGCAGGTATTGATTATTGGTCGCACTATCTTGTTGGGTTCTTTTTGGACTATAACCCTCCTTATCTAGTGGTTAAGGATCATTGCTTCAAAGCTTGGCAACCAAAGAGTAGCCTTCTAGTCCACATGGACAACTCTATGTTTTTCTTCAAGTTCTTTAGGCCTGAGGAGCGTCTTCGAATTATTAGTAAAGATCCTATATTTATCAGAGGCAAGCCTTTTATAGTCACTCCTTGGAGTTCGTATGTTAACTATGCCAGAGAATAGGTACTATCTATTCCTGTCTGGACTTACTTCTCTCATATTCCCTCCGTATTGCAACCTATAATAGGTCTAAACTGGCTAGCAAGTGCGGTAGGTAAAGTAAAATGTTTTGATGCTAACACCGTAGCTAGGGAAAAGCTAGTCTATGCAAAAGCTTTGATTGAGATTTCCCCGGATAAGCCATTACCAGTACAATCAAAGTTAGAGTGACTAAGGATTAGGTAGCGTAGGTTGTAGTTCATTGTGGTTGGAAGCCAAACATATGTATGTCCTGTCAGTCTTTTGGTCATATATCATCAGCATGCTCTCGAAAGTTATTTGTTGGTCCTCTCTCGGTTCGGACCCCTCTTCCTAGGCCTCCGAACATGAAATGGATCACGAAAGAGCGCATTATTCCTCCTCCTATGGCACCCTCCGTCCTTCCTGTTGAGGCTAGCCTCATATTGTTCCTTCCCTCTCTGACACTGGTTTAGATTCTTCTGTTCCTCCTGATATTTCAGATCCTGTAATATCTGATATTGTGTGGCATCCTGTTGAGATGGCTTGGATCCATGTTCAGTCCGACATGAGATATGACCCGACTAGACATGAGTTCCATACTTACGTTAGTGATGATGATGGTGAATCTAGGCGTTTACATTACACTATAGATGGTGGTGGACTTATTCTCTCAGTGGATGGAGCACGTGGTAAGCGGAATAGATCTCTTCTCCTTGACGATGGCTGGGATAGGAGATATATATATAGTAGGGAACACTCGGGTTTTGTTTTGGATATTGTGTCCCTCTTGGCAGACTTTTTGCATGTCTTAGGTCCTGCTGGAAGTGATTCTTCCTCGTCTTGGGAGGAGGAACCGATGTTTCCTTAGGTCTATACTATAGCTGTAGAAGCACCTTTGCTTCTCACCTGTACTCTAAGTGGAATGGCCACTATAAAACCATATATAGTTGTTTATGTACATGTGCAGAACACCTTTTCTTCATTTATATACAGTGGCACGACCCACTATAAAGTCGGCTGGCTTTTCCAAAAAAAAATTAATTTACAGCCATCGAAAAATATAATCTATGTAGATATGTATTTATAAAATATAAGTTCAACTTTTAACATGATATGATGATATACTTAAATACAAGTCATATAATTGAAATTAGGTAATATATTAATACATACATACAAAATACATACATACATACATACATGTATACATATACATATATATATTAATAAAATGATAATAATTAAAATAAAATTTGTTTGGCTATGCATTTCATATATATATATATATATGTGTGTGTGTGTGTGTGTTTTAAATAAATTAAAACATACATATAACCAATCTATTATGTGACAACATTAATGATACATATAAAATCTCACCTAACTAGCAATATAATAATGATATATATATATATGAATAATATAATATTAACTAGAAATTATAAATCTTATAGTATAGTAAATAAATACCTAGTACAATGCCTTAGTGCACACCTTGTAATGATGAATTCTCCCTCCTTGGAAATCATCTTGATTTGACAGATTGCTAATCTTTGACCCGTAGATCTTTTGCTATCCAATAGCTGTCACCTTTTGAATTGATTTGAGATGAATTTGTGCATGCTCCTTATTAATGAGGACGACCGGCAATGATCGGGAAATGGTAGCCAAAAGTCCATTTTGCATTAGGGTTAGGGGTCCTTTAATAGTGGAAGAAATAGAGAGAAATATGGATCACATCTCATACCATTTCTCACCAAATCTCAAAAATCCTTCTCCAAACCACTCTAGTCTTTTTAGCCACCTCTTATAAGCCCTATTACTTCCGAAATAACATCTTAATATCATGGGCTAACATCCCATTTAAGCCCAAATAAATATTATTAATTAAATTAAATTTAATTGCTTGTCGATATTGCATATCGATCGATACATTTATAACTATTATAAATATATACAATAATATTTATTCCTCAAATAATATTCAAAATTTTAAATAATATTTCATAAATATTAATTATTTAATTAATTGATAACAATTATTAACTAATTAAATCGTATGGTCTAAAGAGAATTTCTTCATTTCGGTTGTGTGACTCGTCAGGTGTAAATTCGTTCGGCGGTTAACCTCGAACTATTCGTATGTTAATGTTCACACGTCACTTAACAAATGGTGTGACATTTTGGCCAAATTTATCGCTTACTTAGTTTTTCAAAAATCTAATTTTGTATTATTGAGGTTCACCCGGTTGTGACATTTATTTACATGAATTCTCTTCGTCAAAACTGTATCACTTTGCACTTATAGAATTTGGTAATGGTCAATATTCCAATATCATCCATATTCAACTCTATAGTCCAAACACAAAGTCCTTGGTTCAATAATAACAATTATTATTAACCAAAATGCTTTAGCTAAAGAATTTGACTTGAGTTGACCGTGATACTAACCCTACATAACTGAGAAGAGGAATCCTCTCTTGAATGGTGCTTCACTTTCAATACTTCCACTCGATGTAACTATAGGCACTTGATGGATGCCATGCCATGATTTGTCTATAATCAAAGTGGTGCTTGCATATTGAAGGTCCATAGTATTCTTAAGTTCATGGAATTGAGTAAATCGATCACATCGATATTTTCTATTTGACTTTAGTTATAATAACCAAAAGAAAACTATCAAATGAGTCATTCCGTATTTATTCAATAACTATTAGTACGTAACCTTTTGTTTCCACCAATAGTCATGAGTAATACACTACTCAACATTTGGAGAGCATGCGTACTCTAGTCTCAAGGATACATCGATATCTAGTCTTGATGCATCTTGACTAGGAACATTTAAAATTTATATTTATTGTGATAAATTACTCACAGTTACAACACTTTGTAATTACTGTCACAAAAACATACCACTTATGGATTTTCTATTAAATATACTTTAATTAAATTGATTACTTGATATAAATCCTTATATCAAGTATATTACAAAAATAAAATACCGTTTATTTTGAACAAGATTGATTAACGAGATAGATATATGTAACAAATTACATAATTGCCCCTAGGGAATACTCCTAACACAATAAATTATTGAACCAAGGACTTTGTGTTTGGACTATAAAGTTGAATGCGGACGATGTTGGAAGTTTGACCATTTCTAAATTCCATAAGTCCAAAGTGATATAGTTTTGATGAAGAGAATTAGAGTAAATAAAAGTCACAACTGGGTAACGCTTAACAAAGTAAAATTGGATTTTATCAAAACTAAGAAGCGGTAAATTTGGAAAAAATGTCACACCATATGCTAAGTGACATGTGAACGTTAATATTTGAATAGTTTAATATTAATCGCTGACCAAATTTACACATAATGGGTCATACAACCGATACGACAAATTCTCCTTTGACCAAATGATTTAATTAATTTCTAATTTTTATAAATTAATTAATATTTGTGAAAATGCTAATTATAAATTTTGATTTTGATTTGATGAATAAATATTATTAAACATATTTCTCATGACGGGGGCTGGTTATTTTGGTTGAAACGTGGGGTAATAGGCAGCTACAATATAGGCTAGAGAGGCTTGATAATGGATGGCTATGATAGAAGGAGATTGGGTAAAATATAAGATCCTAAATACTCTCCTTTTCTTCCTATATTTAAGCATATCTACCTTCATTTGGTATTGAACTTTTGCAGCCTCCATTTCCATGCATTACTGGCCAAACTCCCCCTCATGTCTCTCTAATTTCCTTAGCTCAAATCAATTCAACTGTTATTCGATAGCTAGTGGTCAACGGTTCAAGGACTAGCATTCTTTTGGATCGGAAATCGTTGCAAGGAGCATACTTCATTATTTCAAGGTGTACTTCCAGGCATTGGAAGTAAGGTACATTTCTAACTGAAAAATGATCATTATTGCTTAGATTCAATGTTTTAGTATATATGTATGTATATATACACACAATTTTTATATTATTAGTTAGGCAAGGATTCAAATGTACAATTACATTGTCACATATTAATTTGGTTGTATGTACATATATACTTATAAAAAATAATTAGTTATATACACACCTATAATGGAACGACTCGAAAATAAAAAACATTTTCTATTTATTTACTTAATTTAATAATATATATACATACATATTATAAATATGCAAATATATATTTTATAATTTAATTACTTCATCATATTTTACATAATATGGTTATATAAATTTATATATAGTTTATTATATATATTACATTTAGCAATAATAAGAATATTATATATATATATATATTTATCTATATATTTATTTAAATATTACTTCAACCATTTAGTTACATAAATTAAATATACATAACACACACACAAATATATATATATATATAATATACATATATATATGTAATAAATAAAAAATTATGCTTTCGCAATTTATAAAATTATATTACCACAAATGTAACATCCTGGTATTTTCAACCATCCACATCCGCATATGTCGGACTTGAATTGCCCAAAATATCAGATTGTTAATTTATATTTGGCGAAACTCAGCATATACTGTAAATAAAATAATCACAGAATCATAGACACAGAGTAATATAACAATAAGCAGCGGAAACAAAAGAATAGTAGTTCATGAAGCTACTATATAAAGATATAACAGAGTTAAACAAGATACAACAGAAGTCTCAAATACATAGAATTCTCAATACAATGGTCATGTAACAAAAGCTGAACATATCACTGGAGTCAACTGAATAACTGAAAGCTGAATAGATGTAGATGGATCTCCAAGCGAAGCTCCCACTCCAAAGGTGAGTCTCAAATGCTGTGACACTCAGTCTGACCCGAGCGTAAAGCAAAACACAAAACACTCGAGTCAGGATTAACATTCTTATATCAATAAATCCAACTCAAGTGAAATATCAACTGAAATACAAGTAACTCAAAGGATGTTTGGGATAACCATCCTCTAAGGATCCGTGGAACTATCTACTATGTAGTACAATACGCTATTATAATAATGTCTATAGTAAGGTAAACTATTAAAATAGCATTAAGGCCGTTACCCATATCCCACTTAACACATTTTATATATTTCCATAGTCTATACAGTACCATAATCTCCCCCGTACTGGGCGTCGTCAGAGGGCACTCCATAGGTATGGTACAAAACAAACTCGTAATGGTCTCGCTAAGGTAGGTGACACGGCACAACTATGTCAGGGTAGATATACCAATTACACTTCCGGGTTGGTGGTAATGCATAGCAGCAACTACCGCCCACCTCGAGCCACACTCCCAAATCAAAGGTGCGCAATAAATCAATCACAAAGTAATAGAATGGTAATCGAAGAAGTGCGTCCGATCGGAGGAGCTACCTCACTTGGCCCGTCGACTGCTCTTGTTTTAGCCACCTTATGCTAACTCATGGGAGTTAGGTCCACGTATATACCTAAAAAAGAATGTCATCAACCACCTACTTTATTCTGCAATCTCCACCGCATACACGGTTGTTAAAGTGGTTTTCGGTATTGGCAGAGAGTATGACAATAACCGATCCCGGTCTCTTTAACAACCAAACGTTATTATAACACCGCGGTCATTTCAAAATAGTTTATACTTCAAAACCAAAATATCTTCCATTTTAAAACCATATCAATACGATATCATTTCACTTCAAATATATTCATTTCCAAAATCATGGCACTTCAAAGTTATAACACTTTTGAAATTATAACGCTTAGAATTTGAACACTTTGGAAATCATAACACTTAATAACATAATACTTTGAAATTCATAACTTCCCACTTGAACAATTTAGATATTAATAATAGTATATAAAATAAAGTAGTTTCTAAAATAAAATAGTTTATATAAAAAAATAGTTATAAGTTAAAATTGTTTATATTAAATTTATAAAATAAAATATATAAATAGTTTAAAATATAAAATTTAAAAATACTTTATATAATAAAATAGCTTCCTCAAATTTCACAAATCGATTCAAATCAACTCGAATTCAAAATTAAAATTTAATTCAATCTCAATTCATCAATTTCAATTCAATTCAGTTTCTCAATAAACCCTTTCAAATTATATCAATTTCAAATACAGATTTGAACCACAAAATAAACCATTTCAATTTCAATATATTTCAAAGCTTTAAATATTCCACATTTTCAAAACCAAGTTTGATAATTTCATATATATCTAAATTCGACTTCATTAGTATTTAGTTTTGAAATATTCACTTTAATCAATCCAATATCATTTAAATAAACTTTAAATTACATTTGAAATAAACTAGTTATTCCTTTAATTTATTTAAACTTGAAATAATCAATTTATTACTTTAAATCAGACCAAGTTATAGAATCATATCTTTAATCTCAAATTCAATAGGTTTCAAATCGATTTTAACATTAATATAACTCTCAAAGAATACAATTTCAAATTAAATTAATTTTATCTTCCCAACTTTAATTTATTAAAAATTATTATAAACTCTATATTTGAAATAAAATTTTAAATAAATCTTAACAAATTATTAAATTTATTTGCACATTAAATCTATTTATATATTTTAAAAAAAGTGAAATTATAACTAAATTCTTAAAATTTAAAATTCAAAATTAACTTACAACAATAAAATTTCAAAACATATAAATTTAAGAAAATCTAAAATTTAAACCTTTATAAAAATAACTTTTTTATATATATATATAATATTTAAGAAAATATTTATTGAAAACCATATATATTTCCTTTTAAAACTTTGGAAATCATTTCAAAATATGTATATAGACCAACGGTGTCTGTATATAATTTTCTATCCTATTGTCAAGTGATACGGATATTTATCATTTCAATCCGCAATTTAAATATATACGGGTGTATATCTTTTCAACCCACAATCCCAAATTTAATTCAATGAAAATCGCTTGGGTTTATCATTTCAACCCATAACGATTTTCTCCTATTCTACAAGATCGTTCGATTATGTATCATTTCAACCCATAGGGAATTCTATACTAATTGGGAACTTGCAGCGTGATAACAGATATGATAATAATATAATAGGCATATATCATCAATATAAATAATAGATAATGGTGTCAGATGTCACAAGTGAACAGATATAGATAATAGCATATATATAACAATGTAAATAACTAGCAGCAGCATATTTCAATTGTCGTTTCAATTGAAATCAAATTTAATAAATATAAGAACGTTAATCGTGAGTGATTGCTCACCTTTCGAGGCTAGAAATGAACAAGAATGAGATGAATTACGAATCCACGCACGAATTCCAAAGCAAAGTAAGATTGACACAAATTGGATGAAGAAAGAAGCACGACGGACTAGAATTGAGGAAACAGAATATAAATTAAGATTTCTATAACATATATTAAACCAACACCAAAATAAATCTTTATATCTATAAATCAATATCTATGAAGTTCAATTCGATGCATATATCAGGACAAGCTTTGAATATATTATCATTTGTAAAAAAAGAAAAATCAATATCAATTTAAAACACATATAAATACAAATAATATATTATATTTTAAAACCTCATATATTCGAAATCAAAGTATATATAAAATTAATAATAAAATTAAAAGTGCATATATTCAAATCGAGTATATATAATATATTACAGCTATTATAAACTATCAAAGTATAAATACAAGTTTGAGTAAATATTATAACATATTAAAAACTCACAGTACAGATATATAATTTTCACATAAACATCACATATACATACGTTCACTTTACTATAAGTAAAATATAAAATACTGTCATGAAATATATATATAAATATAAACATGTACATAACATATATCATACGTATTATATTTTGACCAATATTTATTACAAAATCAGTACAAATTTACCTTATTATATCATATATAACTATATATATACTTATAGATATAACTTACATGTGTAATAACCGATTATATATATACACATTTATTATAAACTTATACATTAAACCCAACAGAACATATATACTAATATATATCAACTAACATATAATATATTTTGAAGTCAATATTCATTATACAGCAACACAAACAACTTTATTGTAATATATATAAATCAACGGGTCCTATATAACTAATAAAATCTTATATACAAACAAGCCTGTGATATATATATATATATATATATATATATATATATATCTGATAACATAAGTTTATACATACTTATATAATATAATATGACTTATATATAAATGGACAGATAAAAATATATTCTAAAATCTATATTTCTTCAAAATCAGAGTATCAATATACATAGTGTAGAATTGAAACCGAAGATGGCAGAGCCTCATGATATATATATACTCTATATATAATATATAAGGTAACAGGAAAAATTGTCTAATGTAATATAATTTAAACAACAGATCATAGTATTATATTTTTATTATGAAACATAAATGTCCTTCACAGTTTCTATCATGAATATACATTGACATAGATACCATACATAACTAAACGTACCAAAAGTAGCCGCATCAGTCAAGGTGGCTGAAGTAAGAAGGTGGTAGGCTAACTGGTAGCGGTGGCCATTGGAGAGGGCGGAGGACGTGGACTTGCTCGGTTCAAGTGGGAATGGAGGAAAACTCGGCTAGGCAAGTGGGAGGAAGGGGGTGGCTACCATGCGTGGTCTAGCAATGGTCGGGTTGCAAGGTGAAGGGGTGAGAGAGAGGGTGGAAGGATGAAAGGTAAACGAATATGAACAGCTTAAGATCTCAAATATATATATAACTTGGATATTTTTATATAAACAAACAGTTTCAAAGCTTAGAAGAAGAACAATTTCAATGTAAATAATGAATGCACTTCATATTCTCATATATAATAAGTATTTTTTCTTTATGAAATGTACAGAGAGGTAGAAATGAAAGGACACAGCCATATGGATTTAGAAATTATTACGAAGGAAATGGCTATTATACGGCTGGCAATTGAAAAGACAAATGAAAGCAAATCTAAAATGCAAACTGATACGACGAATCGTTTCGTCGATTTTGCCGCGTACCGGACATCTAATCGTAGAAATGAATATACCGTAGAGATCAGCACGATGAGATGATCAAAACGGTATACAAATATCAGTGGTACGATCATCCTATCAAAAGTCGATAATCGGTACCAAAAATGCTGCTATTTTGCCGAAAATAAGATAAATGGAGCAATAACAGTCCAAATTTGATGAAACGAAATGTGACGTCTCACTCAGAAGATGATTTACAATTTTATTATGTAAAAATATTCAGGTTTGGAAAACATTTTATTATCATTAAATATTAACCGATCTAAATTGAAATAAAATTACACAATAAAATACTTCCATATTTTCAGATGAAAATTTACTATTTGCTAGGTTTAATTATATGTATCTCAGATATCAAATTTTTATTTCACATCTCAATTAATTAAAATTTCTCAAAAATTCAGTTAATAACGTTATTAAAATAGTTAAAATTTATAGGTCGTTACAACAAACAATAGGCTTGGTAGAAAAAATCATTTTTTTATTATTTAAAATATTTTTAGTAAAAGCCGAAAAATAAATATTTTGTTTTAAAATTAGTTTTAGATCGTAAAATTATGAGATAAATTTTCAAAGTACAAAATATTATTTGGAATTTTACTACCAATTTAAATGTTCAAAATTATGTTTTGAAATTATTCTATATTAATATTTTAAACTAAAGCCATCTAGAAATTAATTAAAATAATATTTAAAATTAAAAAATTGTTTCTAAGTCATGCGCAAGGCCAGGTAAATATTATTTTTATTAAAAATATTTTTGAGTATTTATAAGTATTAATGTATATTTTAATATATTATTATACATTTATAAATTAGTAACTAATATATTTATATATATATATATACTTTTTATTTATATATGAATATATAATTCTTTGGTTTTATAATAAATTATTATTACTTATTTTACTTTATATTTTATAAGTTATTTAAATATATATTTACATAATTATATATATATATATTAATATTTCATTATTATATTTATGATATGTACATTGGATGAGATAATGTATCCATTGCAATGTAAATCCCAACATCCATACACGGGCAAGTTATACCTTGCATTGCACGGATTGATACGTTACACACGCACACATATATATATGTGTATATAATACGTGTGTGTGTACAACATAACATAAATTAAAAAATACTATATCATTTTATAAATTTAAATGAAACAAAATTTTTATTTAAATAAATTTAGAAATGTATTAAATCCAACAGGGTAAAAAAATTTGAAATTCACTCATAACTTCCGCGGCGGGCTGGTCCAGTTCCAATAATGGTATTGGGGCTCATAGCCTATGTAGTCTAAATCAGTCATGTTAGGGTTAACCATTAAGCTCACAGTTCAGATAGTAAGCTGTCTAGAAAGGTAGTGTCTAGGACTGGGTTTAGGTAATCAAATACTCTCCCTTACATAGCTACCAACCTGGCCCGAACAGATATGTAAGCCCAAAGGTTGTCCCTAATAGAAGAGGCCCAATTTGAATTGAGCTAATTTTCAAAATTGTTTAAAAACTAAAACTATAATATTTTAAATTTAATATTTAAATTTAAAATAAAGTGTATACATACTATAAAAGTTGTAGTATAATAAGATTTTTCAAAATGTTTGAAAAATAACTTAAATTAATTTCGAAATTTTTAAACAATTATTAATAAGATTAATTAACTAAGTTGTGTAATAATATTATATATTATGATTTATGTTATATTATTTTAAAATGTTTGAAACGGCATAAGTATACATGTATGTATATGAAATATATTTTGAAATTAATATAATTTGATTAAAATAATTTAATTAAATAAATAAATTAAAAAGTTAATCAATTAAATAATATGCATATGTTTATGATATATGTGTTATGCTATAAAGGTTATTGTATATAATAATATTAAATATAATGTTATATTAAGTTAATATAAAATCAACAAAAATATTGATTAATTAAAATTAATTAAATATGATTTAATTAATATAATGTTATACATAAGACTATTATATAAGTAATAAAAAATATAGATTTTACGTAATAATAAAACTTATATAATATGAATGTGTAAACTAAAGGTGGAACATTAAAGAAACCCTAAATAGACTTAAGGAATAAATACATACGTAAATGTATGTATACCGTGATTTCCGACGTGTCCGACACTTGAATCAGGAGGGTATTTCATAAGAAATACATTATTCCATAAGTTGATATTTGTTGAGCTTTCCTTAAGGTAAGGCGAGAATAGGATAAAGTACCACGGGTTAGGAGTTGTATATGATACAACCGTTAAGGAGTTATCCATCGTATGTGGGAGTATGATTTGTTGAGCTTTCCTCAAGGTCAGAATCCTAAGGCATAAGAGTCCTAACATCTACTAATGAAGTTGAAAGACTTTTATCTTTCAACTTAGGGTTTGGCGAAACATAAAAGACTAGTGTGAGCTTATTAGTAAAATGAAACATAAAGTTTAACCTTACTAATATTATAAGAACATCTACTGTGATTTGTCCTAATAATTTACCATTTAAACTTGTAGAAAATGGCAACTTCAAAACTGTTTTCTTAAAACGACAAGCTTACCGGACATAACTATACTGATTGGCTAAGAGCAATCAAAATAGCATTGACGTACGAGTTCCTTTTTATTGCTATTATATGCGAACCTACTACTTGCTTATGGAAAATAGGTGTCGGACCTAAAGATCACCCAAGTTTTTGTGTTATCTACGTTAGACAATCTGTTGTAGAGGTAGCATGAAAATATGTCTGTCATGAGGTATTTAATGATCTCAAGGCTCTTTTTGGTGAAAAATCGCATTCTGCAAGGTATGAGCTTATGAAGAAGCTACTCAATACCAAGATGATCAAAGGACAAAAAGTGGACGATTGCGTGCTAATGATGAAAGGCTAGGTTGATAGGCTTTCGCAATTAAACATAAAAATAAGCAACGAATTACAGGTAGATTTGATCCTTGGTTCACTTACTCCTCAGTATGAACCACTCATATTGAATTGTAACATGAACCAATTGAATGTGAATCTTGTGGAGCTCCTTAATATGTTGAGATCAGCTGAGTTACAATCTAAGGATCAAGGGGGTTGAACTTGCTATAAAGGGTAGTGCATCATCTTCGAAGAGTTCGAAGAAGCAAAAAAGAGAAGGTAAAAAAGAAAAGTAAGAAGACTGATGACAAGGGTGAATGTCACCACTGCCACAAGAAAAGTCATTGGAAGAGGAATTATCCTGACTACTTGAAGTTTGATAGGGAAACGAAGTAGAACGGTTCTACAGCTCCATCAGGTACATTTATGATTCAAAATTATTTTGTAATCAATATAATGTCTTTAGCCTTAGATACTAGATCCGATACTCTTAAATCTAATTTGTTACAGGGGCATAGAAACTATCATCGCATGGTAAAAGGAGATATAAGGCTCTAAGTTGCTAATGGATCCATGGTAGATGCAACGGTAGTAGGAGACTATCATTTATATTTTCCTAATGGAATAATATTAGTATTAGAAAATTGATATTTTGTGAAAGACTTTATATATGGAATTATTTTTGTTTCTTGATTGTTTGAGACTGGATATATTGTGCAAATAATGTTATGAACATTAGTTAGGATGGAAATAAAGTTTGCGATGATATTCTTGAAAATGACATTTATGTGATTAATACTAATTATGTGTATTTTGTGAATAATTCTCTGAACAATATAAATGATAGTTATCTTTGGCATTGTATGTTAGGTCATATTAGTGGGAAACAACTATACAAATTGAAAACCAAAGGTTTTATACCATTAATTAATTCCGAATCATTTGATATATGTGAGTCGCGTCTCAAAGGTAAAATGACTAAGCACCCCTTCAGTGGGAACAATGAAAGAATTGATGAACTCTTAGGGTTAGTACGTAGTGATCTATATGGCCTGATGCTTATAATTACCAAAGATAATAGTTCTTACTTTGTTACCTTCACTATTGATTTCTCGAGACTAGGAAATGTGTATCCTTTGAAGAACAAATCTGATGTCTATGAGAAATTTTTTGAATATAAAAATATACTAGAAAACCTAACAGGTCATAATTCTAAGATTCTTCGATCGATCGAGGAGGTGAGTATGTTGGATATGCTTTCCAATAATACTTAAAAGATAATGGGATTATACCTCAGGTTACTCCCGCATATACTCCACAACACAATGTGTGTTGGAGCAAAGGAACCAGATATTATTAGATATGGTTCATTCCATGATGGGTAAGGCCGAGTTACCTCTGTCATATTTGGGATATGCGCTAGAAACCGCGGTACATATATTGAACTTGTTACCCACTAAATTTGTCACCACATCATATAAGCAATTTTGCAACACCACTATATGGCTAATTATCAACGGTTCTGGGCTATTGCAATATCGCAACGGCCCAAAGCCATTGCAAAAGCTTTAGCAACGGCCACAGGCCATTACAATTTTACAATAGCCGAAAGTCGTTGCAAATCCGAACTGGTTTAGTTAAAAAATTGAGACCAGTAAGGCATAACTTTGTACCCAAAATAATTCACTTTCCATAAAATACACTCAGAAATTTTTGTATCTAATCCGTAATTCCACCCCCGTGTTGCCCCTTCCAACTCAAAGTCAAGAAGAGATGATGCAGAATTTCCTCAGGCTAGAGCAGGAGCTACTGGCAATCTAGATCAAGGAGTTGGAGTAGCAGGAGTTATAGAAAAGCAGAATCAAGAGCATGGAAACGGAGCTAACAAGAAGGAGAACGGAACAAATTAGCTGAGGGTGAACCCCGAGCAAGCGGGAGGGATTGACACCGATCCCCTAGGCTTAGGGGGCACACCCCTAGGTTGGGTCAGTTCGGATGTTCGTAGGCCAGTGGTTCGAGCTATGCAAGTTGATGTGGATCAGAATGCGGATGCACGTTCGAAGAAATATGTTCCGAAATACCCTCGCGGAGTCGGGTGACAGGCAAGTAATATGGATTGGAGGATACCTTTGGATGGCAGTGACAGGTTTGCAGATTGATCAAATGAGATATAAGAGAAGGACTGGAGAACAGGGATTTGGAAGATGTGAATAGGAGTCCATTCACTCCTAATATCTGACGTGCTAGGAATCCACCGGAGTTTAAGCTACCAATACTGGAAACATATGATGGAAAAACAGATCCTACTATTCATCTGATGAGGTATATGAGACATATGGATGTGTTGGAGGGCATCGGAGGAAGTGATGGTGTGACGTTTCCCCTTGTACCTGGTAGATATAACTACACTATGGTTTAGGCAATTGGAGAAAGGTTCCATTAGTGCTTGGACGGAGTTGTGGATAAGTTTACAAGGCAATTACGGGTCCACATCACGAGACCTAAGAACATGATGACATTGATGACAATGAAGCAGAGGGCTGGGGAATCCCTTAGGAATTTCTTAATGAGGTTTAATGCGGCGGTAGCTTTGGTGGATCGGCCCGATCCATCAATGCTTTTGATGGCCGCAACATCAGGGATAGCTGATAACATGAATTTTAAGGTGGCACTGGAACCGGATCCTCCAATGGATCTTGGGGAATTTTATCATGAAGCCGAGAGATTCCTGCGGCATGAAGATTCTAATGCTGATAGAGAAAAAGAGGTTAACACAGTAAGGGATGGATGACCATCTGGAGAAGGTTCGAGCAAGGAAAAAGGAAAGCGGAAGGTGGATGATGTCTTCGACGGATCAAAGAGGCAAAGAAGAGAACCGAAATTCTCTTCTTATACAGATTTAAATGAGACTTCAAAGAGGATTTATTTGGATACTCGGGGACGCATTCTGTATCGGAGACCGGCAAGGGGAGAACCTATAGAACATGAGCAAACATCAAGGAAATACTACTTATCCATGAGCTAGATGGGCGTGATATAAAAGACTGCAGGCACTTGAAGTATATGGTTTAGTAACACGTGAGGAATAATCGGCTACCACACTACGTGAGGACTCGGGCTGCGGTAGTGGAACAGGAGTGGCCACCATCCACGTCCAATGGAAATGGCCTAGAATCGAGGTCACAGATCATCATCTCTTGATCGAGATGGCATGAACTAAATAAATAATAAACTCCACAATAAAATGATTAAGTCACTTACATATGTACGGGATCGAGGTCGGTCCCTAGGCATGCTCTAAGATGATGAACCGGCATGCTCGAAGAGGCAATATGTTTGATTTTCCTTGTTTTCTGCCTTTATGGCTCTAAGAACTTAAATTTAATAATTTAATATAAATACACATTAATGTGATGAACAAAACAGTGTGCGGTTGCAATGACCGTAGAGACGGGGCAATGACCGCAAGGTGCGAGTCCCTTCGCTGGAGAGCGACAGGATGGACTCGTACGTCATGGATTAAGTCCTCGATTGGTGAACCGAGGCTGGAGAATAAAACCTCATAGATCGTGTTATGTTTCAACCGAAGAGACGGAACTGGAGTGCAAGAAGTAGGCCGCTTCACCGGAGAATAACAGGGTATGCCTGCTTATCATTGTGCACTACTCGTTGGAGAGTGAGTGGGGTCCAACAAGGATCCGGAGACACCATGCTTGGCCCGGAGAGGCCATGATTCGTATTTACATCGCTATATGTCATGTCGGAGTGTCGGAGCTAGAGTGCAAAGGGTAGGTCGCTTCGTTGCAGAGTGACAGGATTGACCTGCTCATCGTTAATTTTGGATTGAATTTAGCAAGGGTCCGGAGAGACCACAAAATGATCTGAAGAGATCGCGGATTGGCTTACTAACTTCCAGGATTTCAAACGTTATGGATTTGGATATTGACCCAGAGAGGTCATGAATTTGGATAATGATCCGGTGAGATCAATGGTTTGGCTAACGAGCTGGCGAGATCATGGATTTGGTTATTGGCTCTGGATGGATATGAATTCGGCTAAGGGTTTGGAATGGTTTTGGAACTGGCTATCGACACAGAATAGTCGTGGATTTCACTAACAATCTAGAGAGATTGAGGATTCTTCATGCAAATTCTAACTCCTAAGAGAACACGGGATGACTCATGGATTTTCGATTTGGCAAAGGAATGGATTCTGGGTTGGAATATTCGGTTGTCGATGGATTTCAGACTTCAGACTTATGGTAATTCAAAACACACCTTCCTATCGCAAGTCATGTTTTGGGAGGAATATGTTTTCCCGTGTTTTGATAAGGCCTTGATACCATAGATTTGGGAAAATGGATTTCATGATCATCAAGACAAGAAGCCCGAAGAGATAATTATCAGGATCGGATCATCAGTTATAAGCAAGGCTATGGATGATAGTCAAGCGGATTCAAATGAATGGCATCCCGTAATTGGTTAATTATGGATTGGTTCTTCTCCTAGGCAGGGTATCGGTACCCATCCCTTCCCCTAGGCAGGGGATCAAATAGGATCACTATGGCTATGGACACTCAACTCAGCAGATCAACTCATCAAAGATCGATCGGTTACTCTAGAAAATGCTTAGGGAACTATACAAACAAATCAAGAAACCAGAAGAATGCATCAAACAGGACCCCTAGAGGGATCGTTGGACCCCACTCCCCCATCTTAGGGGATCAGCACCGACCCCCTATAGTGACCGACACCAATCCCTTAAAGTAGGACCAATGAGGCCCAATTTTGGGGAGTGGGGTCGGCCGGGTCTGGAGGTTCTGTTGGCGAATTTTTAGCTGGATATTTCATCGACTTCTCCTATAAATACAGCGGGCATGACACTCATTCTGGATCTTCTAGCTGACTCTCTTCTTCCTCTGTTATTATTTTAAAGCTATTATCCGAACTGTAATTGTAATCTACAACATAAATAAAAGGAAAATCTTTGGAGTGGACGTAGGCCGGAGTATGCCAAACCACTACAAAACATTCGGTGTTCACTTCTTTCTGTTTTAATTTTCTTTCTTCATATTTTATTCCATACTTCATTTTTGTTTGGATTTGGTTATTGGATTAGTGGTGCTTTCATAATATTTGGGTGTTGGCGGCCATTTTTGACGTAACGCCTACTTTCTCTACTTCTATTTTATCAGCGCCATTTTCGTACTCTGCAAACCATTGTTTTTTCTCCATATGATCCCCATTTATTTATTTTTGTTTTTATTTCTTTTTTTAATTGCATAAAACTATGACCTTGGGCCCCAACTCAATTCATGGTGTTTATGTGGGGGTAGTCCTAGAATACAGAAAGAAAGGCCATTGTCGCTAAAAATGGTTGATCCCCATTGTTATTTATATGAGAAAAAGAAAGAGAAGTAGGTAGGAAAATGGAGGCCCTCTATTATTGTCCTACTTCTAGTCTAAGAAGAGCATGATATCTATGACAGAGAAATTCAATCTTGGATGTTTACACTTTATGAAGTAAAGAATATTATTAAATGCTTTTTGTTCATTTTCTTTTCCAGGTCAGCTAACCTAATTTTGTTCCTTGATTTTCTATGAGTATCATACTAGATTTACTGAAGTTTAGTATGTATATGCCTATTGATTTAACCTAACCTTCTGTTGGAACTGGGTCAGCCCGCAGCGGAAGTTATGGTTGAATTTCAATTTTTTTTACCCTATTGGATATTTATTGGGCTTATGAAGTCTAATTTCTTCAGAACATTTCTAAATTTAGCTTAAATAAAATCATGTATTTTTTTAAAATTCATAAATTTTAGTTTGAAATTTATTTGATTTATTTTCACTTATTATATAAGTATACATGTGTATCATATACATACGTAAATGTGTGTGCATGTGTAACATGATATTTCGTGGAGGGTATAACATGCCCGAACATAGATGTTGGGATTTACATCACAACTGAATCATTAGCTCATTCTATACATATTGTATATTGCCCAAATATGTGCTTATACCTATGGTTATAAATATCCAAGTAATTATATATGAATATACACATATATATAAATGTATGTATGTATTTATTATGAAAAAATATTGTAAATATATATATGTGTATATATATTATAAATAACAATTATATATATATATGCACATATAAAATTATAAATTTAAAAAATAAATTATTTTATTTATTTATATATGTACATACGGATTAAAGGAAATAGTATGATATATATATATACATATATAAATAATAATTAAATTTAAGTTCGTATTATAATATATATATATAATTAAATTTTATTTTATTCTAATATTCCCGTTTGAAATAATTATAGATCCAAATTTTTTATAATTTTCATATATTAATATATATTTATTGTGAATCAATTAGTCAAACTATCATAAATAAATAATATAAAATAATTATTTAATAAAATATCAAAATTTAAATTTTTTAGAAAATAAGAATAATATTCAAAGTATTGCAAAAAATTTCCAGATTTTTATGTGTAAAAATTATATTTTTAATTAAGTAAATACTAATTGGACGATTTTTTTGTTAATTTTTAAAAATATAATTTTTTTCTTCAAAAAAGCTAATTTTTTTTAGATCTTTTGAGATGATAAACTATTAAAAAGTTTAAAATTGAATTTTCAAAATAAGATTTATTTTATATGAATTTATTAAATCCTATAGTGATTAAATAATGATAATAAAAGGTTTAATAAAAATAGAAAAATTATTTTCTACTGTTAAAATTCATAATTAATATAAACATATATTAGAAAATTATTAGATGAAATCTTATAATATATATATGCTTTGATATAAAGTGTGTAAATAAATTGATTTACATATTTGTATGTATTAATTAATGTAATTTTAAAATAAAATACATTTATTTGGTATAGAACATTAGATTATTAATAATATATGTGTATGTATGAGTACATTAAACTTATGCAATTGTGACAATAACATTACCTATAGAATCTCACCTAACTAACTAAGCGATAATAATACCATAATCATATACCTTATTATGTAAATAAACAGTAACCCATAACAGATACCCTCAAGTCCACGTTGAAAAGATGAATCCTCTTCCTTTGGAAATTTCCTTGATTCGTCAGATTGCTAGTCTTGAATTGTAGACCTTTCGCTATCAAATAGCTGTCGATTTGAGTTAATTTGATATTTTCTAGGGTTTTTAAGGAAGAATTTCGGCCACAATAATGATGAAGGAGGTAGCCAAAAAGTGAGATGAAGTTAGGTTTAGAGATGATTTTATATTGGTTGAATAAGAGAGAAAATAGGGTAGTATCTTATAATTTTCTCACCTAATCTCAACCATGCATTTCAAAACCAACTTGCAACATCTTTTGCCGCCCCTATGCTTTGTTATTTCTGTCGAACTATGCCTCAAACAACATGGGCCAATAGCCCATTTAACCCCAATTAAATATGTTTAATTAAATCTAATTTAATTCATCATCGATATCCCATATCGATCGATATATTTATAACTATTATAAATATGTATGACAATATTTATTTCTCAAATCATATTCAAATTTTATAACTAATATTTGATAAATAGTAATTAATTTATAACAATTATAAACTAATTAAATCGTTTGTTCTAAAGAGAATTCATCATTTCGGTTGTGTAACTCTTGGGTGTAAATTCGGTTAGCAATTAACATTGAGCTATTCGAATGTTAATGTTCACGCGTCACTTAGTAATTGTATGACATTTTGGCCAAATTTATCACTTTCTTAGTTTCGATAAAATCCAATTTCACTTTATTAACTGTTATCCGGTTGCGACATTTATTTACACCAATTCTCTTCGTCAAAACTATATCACTTTGGACTTATGGAATTTGGTAATGGTCAAAATTCCAATATCATCCATATTCAACTATATAGCCCAAACACAAAGTCTTTGGTTGAATAATAACAATTATTATTAATTGAAAATGCTCTGGCCAGAGACTTTGACTTTGAGTTGACCATGATAATAACCACATATAAGAGACGAATACTCTCTTGAATAGTGCTTCACTTCCAATACTTCCACTCGACCCAACTATAGTCGCTCGATGGAAAGCCATGCCATGATTTGACTATAATCAAAGCAAAGCTTTCATACTGAAGATCCACGGTATTCTCAAGTCGAGAGAACTATGTAAATAAGTCACATCGATATTTTTGGTTTGACCTTAGTTTTATTAACCAACAGAAAACTATTGAGTGAGTCTCTCCAAAGTTATCCAATAACCATCAATGCATAACCTCTAGGTGCCTCCAACAGCCATGAGTAATACACTGTCCAACATTTAGAGAGCGTTACATACTCTAGTCTCTATGGGTACATCGAATCCAGTCTCGATGCATCTTGACTAGGAACATTTAAAATGGTACATTTATTTGTGTTATGACAAATTACTCATGATTATAACACTTTGTAACTACTATCACAAAACATACCATTTATAGATTCTCTATTAAATATATTTTTGATTTAATTAATTAATTAATATAACCACATTATATCAAATATATAATATAAAAATACCATTGATTTCGAACAAGATTGGTTGTTGAGTTAGATATATATAATAAATTACATAATTACCCCTAGGGCATACCCCTAACTCTATCAATCTCTCGCTTGCACTTGGGGCCAATTATGGAATCTTATTCTAACTTCTCCAGTTGGTTTTCTTAAAATCAATTGGGTCAGACCCTTAGTGAACGGGTATGCTATTTTGTTTTAATCATCTACTCCGTCGATTAACTCTCTCCAACGCTGGTAAACTACCTTTATCACATGGAACAATTCAGCATATGTCTCTTGACTTCTAGTGAGCTTTAAGTTCTATTACAAACTATGTCGTGACATTGTTATCATGTAATAATGTTACGAGATTTTGAACATTTGGAACCACCCTCGGCTCAGTTATAAATTTATGCATTTATATTTATATACATTGCTTTTATAATGGCGCTATTCAAGTTAATGAATCAGCCACGATCTCTTCTATTTGGAACATTTCCAACTTAATGATTCCTAATATATTATTGACATGTTATACTTAATATCACTTATGAAATTTGAGTTCGAACACCCCTTTATAAGGAATTTATTATCTTTGTAAACCTTTCTCCCGTATTTCATAAATACACGAGAAAACCTCAAACAACCATTTAGTGAAATCTATTTGTATTTGATATTTACTTCATGTATCAAATACACAAACAGAACACGGTATCGTAGATAACATAACATGTATGATAATTCCTATTGCCAATGCATAAGGAATCCATCTTACATGTTCCATATTAAACATTTTAATAAGGTATCCTTACATATCGTTTGGGACATTCCCAATATCTTTTATACTTACTATAAAAGACATTGTTTACAAATCCAACGTTAAGTATTAAAACAACCAAAACTAATTTTAACACATGTACATCATTAAAAAAATCGACCTTATGTTGTTTACTTATGGTTTAGAAATATATATGTACCTTTTAACGTTCTTTCTTATAAACACACGCTTCCTCTGCATTTAGATTGATAATCAAATAATTAGATATTTCTACCAAAATATTTGTCAATTCCAATGCATATAAAATGTTATTTCTATAATTTCTTGGATCATATTCAAAAACCACAACCTCTATATCGCTTCCACTGACTTCGAGACACATTAGTTGTTATGTACAAATAGTCTACTTCGAATCATTATTTAGAATTTTCTATTTCAGCACATATGTACCAAACATTAAGTGTTATAAAGCAATAATTTTGTAAGTAGATTCGAAATAACTTGATCATGTTGAACGATGAATCTATTATGCTAATCACAACATTTGAAATTTACAGGGTTATTCTTATCAACATTACTTATTTAATTCTAACTGCATTAGTCTTGCTCATAAAGACACAGTCATGGCTGATGGATCATATCTCTTTGGTTACGACTACCAAAATCATATTTTGATTATGTACTTTGGATTTTATTTTCGGATCATTACATCCACACAATATTATAGAGTCAACACAATTAATGTTTTAATTAGAAAACAAAGGATTGTATATTTTCGATATGGATAAGAAACTCATAGTTTCTCTTTAATGTGTGAGAATACTTATTAGACACTCTAATGTTATATGTTCATTTAGGTTAGTTAATTTAATTTCACCTCATCTAATCAGTTTAACCTTTGGATCGTATCCAATTCCATTTTATTACTAATAATTTCTCAAAGAAAGTCCTTCACAATGAAATTGGTATTTCTTGGAATAACAATTGTTTCTCAGTGCAATGGAATAGGTATTCATAAACACTTTATGAATTGCTTTTCAAATAAAACTGATTTAGTTTTAGTTTACAAAGCTTATGTTCAAAACATAAACATGTCATCCAATGACAGACTTTTCTAAAATCCTTTTGACAAGAACCCTCAGAACAATTATTATGTG
The DNA here is from genome assembly GCA_030737815.1 of Allium fistulosum. Lineage (NCBI taxonomy): Eukaryota > Viridiplantae > Streptophyta > Magnoliopsida > Asparagales > Amaryllidaceae > Allium > Allium fistulosum. The sequence continues at coordinate 1,140,616,736 of CM060904.1, forward strand.
CAATCTTTCGACTCGCCCAACCTGCCAACTTCTTGATTTAGGATATGTTGGAATTTCTTATAAATCCTTATCTTGTATGATTTTGTAAACTATTATTTAGATGAAATAATATTAATCTTGTGTACTACTCTTAAGTACATGACCTTATAGAAAGAAACTAACTCAACTTCACTCACAATTAATCGTATATTATCCAACAAAGTTCGATTACTCCTTTTCAATACATTATTATGTATCACATGGAGGAGTGGCTTTTGAGATCGAATATCTATTCAATTTTAGGTATGTTCGGAACTCTATCCGATATACTTACCCATTCGATCAAATCAAATCATATTGCAAGTTATATTATTTACTTTCGTTTTATACACTATGGGTCTATCTTAGACATGCTACATATGTATCAAATACGCATGTCCATGTCGGTACTAACTCATCGGTGAATATGACGAAGTACGTGGAACTGTTTTGGTATTAATAAACTTATGATTGCATACATCTATATGTATCAATCCCAAGATTTCATCAACTCTTATAATGCTCCTACTGAATGGGTGCATCGCCTTTAATTGTTTCAGAAAGAATTAACCAATATCATATGATTCATAATCATATAATAAGATTTATTTCTCAAAAATACGGCTTAGTCTTTAATTCTAAAATAATTGTAAATAATTTTAGATACTTTTATATTTTTAATTGCATCATTTTGTTGTGAAAATAAGAACCACATTGTAGTTTTTTTCATAACGAATATTCATAATATTCGTACTAAAATCCTATGTCTGTTTTCGGTTTCAGTCAATACCGAAAAATAGCCACTATTTCATAAATAATATTCGGTATGTTTTATGAAAATAATTTTCATAACTTGATGCAATGAATAAGTGCTATATGGCATGCTCCCACTATTTTCACCATTACTATAATAGCATACTGAATTTGAAGGTTCGTCATTCACTTAAAATTATTTATTTCATATACTGCAACTAGTTTACAGTAGTGAGTTCTTTGATCAAATATCTTGAACCGAAAGAAATAAATCTCATAGAAAACAATTTTCTATATTAAAATAAATTTTAGAATATAAATTGATTTCTTATTCTAATGTTAAGTATCAATTATTATTATGACCATTCTTGGTTTCGATGTTTCTTTATAAAGCAGAAGTGACTATTCATTCTTTTCATCCCAACTGTATCTCAAATCACATCTACTCTTGTACATTCAATTTTCTTTCTAAATGGTCAAACCATTCAAAAGAAGAATTCTCTTACTACAATATCATAACGAATTCTTTACAAAAGCGCACTTGATCATCCTTAACATTTAAGGACATCAAATAGGTTGCTCTTTGTGTAAACCGATCAAACTGACATTTCAGCGATCGAGTTCTTAGATTTATATTGTAGTTTTGGTCTAGTGCTAATGATAACACATTACGATCCTTTTGTAATCCATCAAATTGAATACTTGATCTTATAGTTTTGTTTATTGGTTTATTTTCGAATGAACTAACTTCATCGAAGTATCATACATTATGAACTGTGACCCTTCCCCATATAACATTTATATGCAATATGGATCAAATATCCATAGTCTCATATTGCTATTAGAGTTCGGAATTCATTGAATGCAATACACGGTCTCGACCAAATAAACACATAAGCGACCAAATTATGAATGTATTTAGTAGTTGTAAAATCAGTGCTTGCATACGTATTGAAACATTAACATGCAAGAAGCATTTATTAGTAAGTATATATTATATTTCTATTTGTCAATCTTTGATTTAAATCATTTTTATATCTTAATTGATAAACATTTTATCAATCATGTTAAATGCACAAATTTATCGTTGTAGATTATTATAACATTACATAGCATATATTCTTACAATATTAGAAAGGTTAAATATTGTCATTTCATTTTCTAATAAAGAGCCACTAGTCTTTTATGTTTCACCAAATCCTAAGTGAAACATAGAAGTTTTTCGACTTCACTAGTGGGTGTTAGAAATCGTATATCTTAGGATTCTGACCTTGAGGAAAGATCAACAAATCATACTCCCATATGATGGATAACTCCTTTTCGGTTGTATCATATACAACTTCTAACATGTGGTTCCTTGCCCTAGTCCCGCCTTTTCCTTGAGGAAAGGTCAACAAGTAAAGTAAGACTATTCACTCGGACTTATCATTTCGCGATGGCCTAAGTATAATGCACATACGTTGAGAAAAGCTCAACAAATATGTGTGGTTATTTTACCTCGTCCATTCAATATATTAATAGTACTACACATAACATCCTTAGCTTGAGGAAAGCTCAACAACTAAAGAGTATGCAAATAATCTGTTGATATATAAATGATAGATGACAACTTTACATTAAAGATTCATAATCTTCAATATATTATATCGAGTGATATCGACTTATGGAATAATATATTTCTTACAAAATACCATCATGATTCAAGTGTCAGACATATCTAAAATCACAGTATACGTACAATACGTATGTATTTATCACTTAAGTCAATTAAGGGTTTCTTTAATGTTCCACATTTAGTTTATCCATTCATATTATATAAGTTTTATTATTATATAACTTTTGTATTTTATATCACTTAATAGCCTTGCGTATAATATTATATTAATAAAATCTTATTTGATTAATTTTTTTAATTAATTAATATTTTAATTAATTTTATATTAAATACTTATTACATACTATAACCTTTATAGTATTACACATATATCTTATATATGTGTGTGTTTATTTAATTAATTAACCTTTAGTTAATTTATATTATTAATTAACCATTATTTTATTTATTTATTTATTTTACCTATAATTAATTAACCTTTATTTAATTTATTTAACCAAACAACTTTAATTAAATTATATTAATTTCAAAATTCAATTCATATACATACATGTATACTTATGTTATTCTAAACATTTTAAAACAACATAACATACATCATAATATATAATACACGCATACATTTATTAATCAATTAACTTATTTAATTGGTTTATTTTATTAATCAAATTAATAAATTTTAAAATTTTCAAAACTAATATATGTTTTCAAACATTTTGAAAATATATTATAACTTTTATAATATATTCATATCTTGTTTTAAATTTAACTTTTCAATTTAAAATATTGTATTTTTAATTTTCAAACAATTTTGAAAGTTAGCCCAAGACCCAATTCAAATTGGGCATTCTCTAACAGATATAACCTTTTGGGCTGTGAGCTTAATAGTTAACCTAATATAGCTAGATCACATAGGCTATTTGGCTCGATATCATTATTGAAACTGGGCCAGCCTGCAGCGGAAGTTATGGGTGAATTTTAAATTTTTTTTATCCTATTAGATCTTTTATTGGGCCTATGAAGTCTAATTTATTTACAATATTTCTAAATTTAGTTTAAATAAAATCATGTATTTTATTTAAATTCATAAATTGTTGTTTGAAATTTATTTGATTTATTTTCACTTATTATATAAATATACATATGTATTGCATACATATGTAAATGTGTGTGCATGTATAACATGATATTCCGTGCAAGGTATAACATGCCCATGTATAGATGTTGAAATTTACATCGCAACGAACGCATTAGTTCATTCTATATGTCTTGTATTTTATCCATATGTGCATATACTTATATTTATAAATATCTAAGTAATCATATATGTATATATATGTTTGTATGTATGTATTTATTATGAAAAATTATTGTGTATGTGTGTGTATATATATTTATATATTATATTATAAATAAAAATTAAATATATATATGTATGTATGTATGTATGTATGTACATATAAAATTATAAATTTAAGAAAATAAATTATTTTATTTATTTATAAATGTACATATGAATTAAAGTAAATAATTAAGATATATATATATATATATATAATAATTAAATGTAAGTTTGTATTATAATAAAAATATATATAAACATAAATATATAAAAAATAAAATTTTATTTTATTTTAATATTCCATTCGAAATCATTACATATCAAAATTTGTTGTAATTTTAATATATACTTATTATGAATTAATTAGTCAAAATATCATAAATAAATAATATAAAATAATTATTTCATAAAATATCAAAATTTGAATTTGTAGAAAAAAAGAATAATATTCTAAGTGTTGCAAAAATTTTCCAGATTTTTATGAGTAAAATTTATATTTTTAATTAATTAAATACTAATCGGTAGATTTTTAAGTTAATTTTTAAAAATAAAAAAATTGTTCAAAAAATTTGAAATTTTTTCAGAGATCTTTTGAGATGATAAAATAATTTTAAAAATTTAAAATTTAATTTTCGAAAATATTTATTTTATATGAATTTATTAAATCCTATAGTAATTAAATAATGATAAAAAAGCTTCCAATAATGATACAAAAATTATTCTGCTATTAAGATTCATAATTAATATTAACATATATTAGAAAATAATTAGATGAAATTTTATATGATATATAAATATATATATATATATGTGTGTGTGTGTGTGTGCTTTGATATAAATTGTGTAAATAAATTGATTTATGCATGTGTGTGTATTAATTAATGTAATATTAAAATAAAATACATTTATTTGGTATAGACCATTAAAATATTAATAATATATTTGTATGTATTAGTACATTAAACTTATGTACATAGCCAATCATTATTGTGACAACAACATTACTTGTAGAAATCTCACTAATTAACTAAGCAATAATAACATATATACATAAATGTAATTATGCAATGAATTATTATACCATAGTCATATACCATATTATGTAAATAAATGGATACCTATAACTGATGCCATCAAGGCCATATTGAAAAGATGAATCCTCTTCCTTTGCAAAATTTTCTCGGTTCGTCAGATTGCTAGTTTTGAATCGTAGACCTTTCGCTATCAAATAGCTGTCGATTTGAGTTGATTTGATTTGAGATTTTTTTAGGGTTTTTAAGGAAGTATTTCATCCACAATAATGATGAAAGAGGCCACCAAAAAGCGAGGTGAAGTTAGGTTTAGAGATGATTTTATATTGGTTGAATGAGAGAGAAAGTAGGATAGTATCTCATATTTTTTCTCACCTGATCTCGATAGTGCATTTCAAAACCAACTTGCAATATCTTTTGCCACTCCTATTTTTTGTTATTGCTGTCGAACCATACCTCAAACAACATGGGCCAATTGCCCATTTTACCCAATTAAATATGTTTAATTAAATCTAATTTAATTCGTCATCGATATTTATATCGATTGATATATTTATAACTATTATAAATATATATGACAATATTTATTTCTCAAATCATGTTCAAATTTTATAATTAATATTTCATGAATACTAATTAATTTATAACAATTATAAACTAATTAAATCATTTGTTCTAAAGAGAATTCATGATTTCGGTTGTGTAACTCTTGGGTGTAAATTCGATCAGTAATTAACATCGAACTATTCGAATGTTAATGTTCACACGTCACTTAGTAGGTTGTATGACATTATGGTCAAATTTATTACTTTCTTAATTTCGATAAAATCCAATTTCCCTTTATTAACTGTTATCCGGTTGCGACATTTATTTACACTGATTCTCTTCGTCAAAACTATATCACTTTGGACTTATGGAATTTGGTAACGGTCAAAATTCCAATATCGTCCATATTCAACTCTATAGTCCAAACACAAATTCCTCGGTTTAATAATAACAATTATTATTAATCGAAAATGCTCTGGCCAGAGACTTTGACTTTGAGTTGACCATGATAATAACCACATATAACTGAGGAGACGAATCCTCTCTTGAATAGTGCTTCACTTCCAATACTTCCACTCGACCCAACTATAGTCGCTCGATGGAATGCCATGCCATGATTTGACTATAATCAAATCAAAGCTTTCATATTGAAGATCCATGGTATTCTCAAGTCGAGACAACTGTGTAAATTAGTCATATCGATATTTTCGGGTTTGACCTTAGTTTTATTAACCAACAGAAAACTATTAAGTGAGTCGCTCCAAAATTATCCAATAACTATTAATGCATAACCTCTGGGTGCCTCCAGCAACCATGAGTAATACACTGTCCAACATTTGAAGAGCGTTACGTACTCTAGTCTCTACGGATATATTGATATCTAGTCTCAATGTATCTTGACTAGAAACCTTTAAAATGGTATATTATTTTTATTGTGATAATCACTCACGATTACAACACTTTGTAACTACTATCACAAAACATATCATTTATGGATTTTCTATTAAATATACTTTTAATTAATATAACCACATTATATCAAGTATATATAGATAGAAAATACCTTTGATTTCGAACAAGATTGGTTATTGAGTTATATATGTAACAACTTACATAATTACCCCTAGGGTATGCCCCAAACTCTATCACCTTCTTTTTCAGCAGCCAGCTAATGATTTTCCTTATATATATTTTGAGTTATATTTCATGATGATACCCACAAAGAAAAAAAGCAAATAAATAAATAGTTGATTGTGATAACTACCTTTTAGAACTAAAGATTTAGATGTATATCATAAATCATAAATTTGAATATTAGTTGCTTGTGATTAGTCATGATTTGTAACTTTATTTGGATGAAATATTTTAATTATTTTATTAACCATTATGTATTTAGATGAGTACAAATTACAGTTTATAGTTTTTTAATGGTAATATTATCCACCTATGCATTTGTATTTCCATCTTTACCCGGATCTGATTCTTATTCTTAATAGCTCGTAGCAATTTTAACCGTTTATTTCATGCAAAGGGCAATGGAATTGTTTAATATAATAGTTTCTCTGCTTATCATTACCTTCTATATAGTTAAGTTGTACATATTAAAAGCTTTGCATCATCTAATTCTAAGAGCCAATCATCCATATGTAACGCTAAAATCATCCATTTGTCTCTAAAACCATCTAACCTCTTACTATCCAAATATTTTGAGAAGGTTTGTTATATCTTCAATCATTACTTGATCAACCATAACTAGAGAGAGAACCATGCTGCATAACATAAAAAGGAATATCCATATATGTTGTGTACATGTAGGAATCCATGTTAATCTACGCAAGTTTTTTGTTAGCTGTTGCAAGAAACCACAAGTAGCTATAATAAAAATGATGAGTAGATTTGGAGTAACTCATCCATCATTACCAAAAAGGGGAATAATATAAGGTTGAAGACTCGCTTGGATTTAAGTGCATATTGCCAGAAATTTATTGTAGAAGAAGAAGCATTTATCAAAGAAATAAGATTTGGAAGGACAATTTGAATTCTGTGAAATTTTCAATGCACACTTCCCTGCTTGTGCCTAAAGGTACCAAAAAATACAATAGAGGGGATCATGACACTACCGAATGATTGGTGCCTCCACACCGAAGATAGAAGAAGACGGTGCTTGACGTTGGATCCAAAGGGTAAACCGTTTGGTTATGAGTTTATGCCATTGTGCAGAAAGGAGCAAGTTTAGGCAGATAGCATTTGAAGATACCTGCATAAGATTAGTGCAAGTCTCACTTATTCCTTCCATCTATATGCCTGGTCAGCTAGTCTTTACATTAATATTATGCCTGGTCAAAATATGCATTAATTATACGTGGGTTCAAAGTTGTCTTGTAAACTTTTTATCTGATCCATTAAACTTACTTCAAGCAGAACGATTTACCTATTTATGAATATTACTGTATATGGATGTTAGGTTGAGCTGAAGCAATTTTTTAGAACTGCTACAGTATTTAGCAACGGCCAGTATTTAACAACGGCCCATGACCATTGTAAATTTTTATTTACCAACGGATACGAGCCATTGTGAATGGTAAATTAGCAACAAACAAAAGTCGTTGTGAAATTAAAATTCACAACGGCATGGGTCGTTGCTAAATATTTTCCACTTCCAATTTTTCAACGGCTTTAGGCTATTGCAAAATGCTTTAGCAAAGTTCAAAGCTATTGTGAAATAGCGTTACTGGTATAGTATGTACCTAAGACGCCATATGATATAAGGTATGGAAAGAAACCGCACTTCAATTATTTGAAGGTGTGGGATTGTCCGACCTACATTAAGAACATTGGTCCTAATAAGCTTGAGGAGATATCAACTTTGTGCAAATTTATAGGATATCCTAAGAATTCTATGGGGCACATTTTCTACAACACAGAGGAATAAGAAGTGCTTGTTTCCACACATGTTGTCTTTTTAGAAAAGGAATTTCTGTTAAAAGAAATTAATAGTGAAGTTGTACGCTTGGATGAGATCCGAGAAACTAATACTAAGACTGAAATAGTGGGAGAATCAAGTTCACCTGTATACGAAAACATGCAACTTATTAGAAGATCTAGTAGGGAATCTCGTGCACCTGAGAGATACTACGATTTTCTCGTGGATGGCGAGAATGAGGATCGTGTCTTAGATGATGACACTCCTCTGTCTTTCCAATAAGCACCGAAAAGTAAAGACTTTGTGCTCTTGCTTGGAGCTATTAAATTCCAGATGGATTCCATGTACGAAAACAAAGTTTGGACTTTGTCGGATGTACTGAAGGAATAAAATGCATAGGCTGCAAATGGATTTTTAAGAAAAAGCTAAAAGCGGATGGAGAAATAGAGACTTACAAAGCTAGGCTAGTATTGAAAGGATTTCTTCTAATTCAAGATGTTGATTATGATGAGACCTCTTCGTCCATAGCCATGCTTAAGAACATTTGGATTATGCTGGCCATCGTTGCATTCTATGACTATGAAATATGACAAATAGATGTAAAGATAGCTTTTTTAAATGGCGATTTAGAAGAAACCATGTATATGTCATAACCCGAGGGTTTTCTAGTCAGTGGGAGTGCGGGTAAGCTTATAAATGGTTAAAGTTTGTTTATGGACTTAAACAAACTTCAAAGAGTTAGAATAAGTGTTTTGGTAAAGTAATCAAATGGTTTGGTTTTAATTAGATCACAAAGAAAGTGTGTGTGCAAAGGAAGGAATAGAGCAGCGCTATCGTATTCTTAGTACTTTATATTAATGATGTATTGTTGATTGGCAATGAAACTTCATTATTGCAATCGGTGAAAGCTTGGCTTTCTAAGAATTTCTCCGTGAAGGATTTGGGAGAAGCAGCCTATATACTTGCACCAACTTGGTATAAAGATCTATAAAGATGGATCTAAGACGCTATTGGGATTGTCCAAACCCCTGTACATAGAAATCATACTGAAAAGGTTCGGTATGGGGAATTCCAAGCGTGGAAACGTTCCAACACCGTCTGGAATCGTCCTTTCTAAGAATGACGCTCCTTATACCGATGAGGAGCACTACTACAAAATAGGCCATTTGCATCGGTTGTTTACCCCCCTTTTGCATCAGTTCAACAACCGATGCATATGCAACCGATGCAACAGGCTTAACACTTTTGCATAAATTCTCAAACCGATGCAAGAAGGTCCTTTTTGCATCAGTTATTACTAACAACTGATGCAAAATATCATGGTTGGTTGCTTGAACACAGCCCCCATGTTGCATCGGTTGTAATGAAACCGATGCAACAAAGGAACTTGTTGCATCTGTTGTTGTTGAAAACCCAAACTAATCCCTCTATTTCATCGGTTTTTTATAACAACCGATGCAAACTAATCCCTCTATTGCATCAACTATTTATACCTAATGCAAAAAAACCATTCTCAGTAACCATTATTACAGCACTCAAATAGACTGTATATATATTATTGATTATAACAAACAATTATTGCATGCAATATTACAATCATTCAAAATTAAATTTGATGGCAATTACAAACTGAATAACATAATACCAAAATAAACATATATCAATTAAAGTGTCATTACTTGCCTCAACTAAACAACTTGTCATTCCTCTACAAAACAAGCACTGCACTGCACATTAATCAACTCCATCCCCACTGCAAACTGCTGCACCCCACTCCATTTCTCTGGCCACCCCATCATCAAACTGCAATATACTTCAACTGTCATCATTTGAACCATAACACCACTGCCATCACATGAACTTTACCATCACTTACTTCCCTACTTCTTCCATCAGTCAATTACCTTCATTACAGCCATCATCTCACACTTCAAACTGCATTCAAACAACTGCCATCAACTCTTCATTAACTACATTCGCTTCTGTGCACATACCCTACTGTCATCAAATACCCAGTGCACATCAGTGCACACTTCAACCAGAGCAACATTACCATTTCAATCACCTACCTTCACCAAAACCAACATTACAAAATTCACATCCCTTTACCTCTGTCAAACATCAAACAACAACCCAACCATACTCACTTCACCATTCAAACATCCTCTGCCAACTACAGTTCCACTACCACAACAAACTTCCTCTGCTTGCACACTTCATTTCAGTTGCTGCCATCACTGCCCCACTTCACTTCCCTTCTTACTGCACATCAACTTCACTTCATCAACAAACATCCTTTAGTCTCTTCCTTTAATTCCCCATCTGCTTGCCGCAACCATCACCTATACAAACTAATCTCTAGCTATCAAAACTTCACCTTCAACCTACATATTTCACCTTCATCCACTACTTCAACCATCAACCTACACAATACCACAACATCAACCAAAAACTGTAGCTACAAGCCAGCATCCATCATCAACCACCATCATCAACTTGCATGACACTAGAGCCTTCCCTGTGCACCACTGATACAACCTACTCAAATACCCCCACACTCCACAGCACATTTCCAAACACTCTACATTACTGTCACAGCCTCATTCACTTCTGCCAACTTCCTCTGCCATCACCCACTCCTTCATTCACCATCTAACACTCCTTCATTCACATATCAAACTACCAACAACATATTTAAACTTCACATACCATCTTCCCACTGTCTTCTACTTCCAACTCACTCAATCTCCAACAACTACATACAACTGCCCACCACAACCAAATATACATACCTCTGTCCAAATATACAAGCCTTTCTCAACCATCATTCTCCTATAACATACTGTACCTTGCTACCATCCTTCGTCTTCTCCACCAACCATCCCAAAATCAACCACACTTACAGCAGGCAGAGCCGCAACCACCACCTCAGTTTCTACCACTGCCTTGCCCCATCGCTACTGTGCTTTCATTTCTACTGTGCTTTCATTGCTGCAGTCTATTTCAAATATCTTTTACCTAAATCTCTGTTAGTCACTCTAAATAATTGATATAAAGATATAAAGTACCATGAAGTGAATAATATTTTAAATTGTGATACCTGTTTTTATAGGGTTTTATCACAGTTGAACTTCGAATCTACACCAATCAACAACAAAGAATATGAAACTCTCCTGTAGTTGGTAACTTCCATTTACCTGAATTGTTTAAATATATGAATTTATGATGATAATGGTCAGTAATAAATTTGTTTAAATGAAGATTGGAAATACAGTTACCATCTAATCAAACTTGCAAAACACTTCAAAACTACCAGCCCAAAAGAAGTCCACATTCACCAAAATAATTTCAAACGAACCAACAATATTCTGTACCATTTTCCCCCTCTTTTTTCTTACAATAAAAGGAAAAAAACAATGTGATAATTAAATAATTACTTTTTCATTCAATTGAAGTTAAAACAAGATTAACAAATAATTTAAAATTAACAAACTATCATTTGAAATATTACTGGACAAAAACACCAAAACTTATATTTAGTTGGAAGTTTAGAAAATTATTGATCTTACTTATTAGTTTTGAATGAGTTCAACTTACAATAATTTGAAATTAATTAAGCTATTATATAAAATAGTACTGGATAAAATAAATAAAAAAGTATTTGCTTATTGTACAAAATACACTAAAAAGGCGATAGACGGGTTTAAATACACTAAAAAGAAGAAGGAATCAAGTTGCCAGACTCCTGTTATTTACGCACTGAAGGTGGAACAAAAATTAAGAGATATAATTGACTCTGAATTTATTGAAGACGGGTCTTTGGATGAAGCTATAGAATTGGTTCATAAATCTGGAGGAATTGAAAAAGCCCGTGAGCTTGCAAAAGTGAAAGCTGATTTGGCATTACAGAATTTGAAATGCCTCCCTGTTAGTAAATTCAATCTTCTCTTGAAGGAATGGTGAAGTATAATCTCGAAAGGATTGAGTAGAAAAGATACTAAAGTCATACAATATAGTTACTTGTACCATTGAAGGAATTATCTGATAGTAAAATATACAATGCGTAATAGTAATTTTGGTAGGCCTTTTAGCATGTCTCAGCAAAAGTAGTATATATGTATTTTTTTCAATATATTTTTGAAGTGGCATGTGCCTCTAATATGTTGCCATTGATATCTCATAAAGAAATTATATTGCTGGTTATTTAGATTTGTTTATAAATTGAACAAGACGATGGAAAGTTGCACATACGACTCACCGAATTGATAACTGAAATGCACAGATCACCTTCAAGGAAGAGAAATTTCATACTGACTTTGGTGCTGAATTATTTTTGTATATATGACTCGACTGAAGCGCGATTCCATTTCATCTCCTTTTTCTATTAGTTTTGATATTCTTTTTACTTGGTAATTAATTTGTATTTACAAATTTGTAATCTGGATTTACCTTTTATATCAGAAGTCATATTGGATTGACATGAAGCTTTTTTTTTCTTTGCAGCACTCCAGGCAATATCATGGAGAAATGATACTTTAAATTTTCAACTTTCAAAAGAGAGTACATCTGTTGCTCCACCACTCATTACTATTCAATCAAGTTCAAACCTGACGCGATTACCTCTCACTTTCTCCATGAATCTGGCCACTGCCTGTAGACACATCACATCTCAATTAATTTTTAGTGATGTTTTTTTCCTTTCAAATGAACATAACTGACCTATCACTGACTGAAATTGTTTTGTTTTACAAGTGCTTATTAAAAAAAATACATTTTCACCATATTTTTTTATTGTCGAATAAATTGGTTGTCATCTGACTATTTTGCAAAACTGAAACAATATGTTTGTAAACTGCAGTTCTCTCTGTCAATATTTTGATCAGTGACTCAAGTTAGTTTCATTTTAGCAAAGATGAAGTGCATATTCTACTCTTTTTTTGTTATGACTCTAGATAGGAATTTCTTGAAGATGATCATATTAAATTAAGCGGCATAACTTATGATTCTTACTGTTCTAAATGCTGGAAGGCCATGATAGGTACATTAACAAACAAATGAACATAACGAAATAATTTATGAATTCAAATTGAAAATAACATAAGTAAAAGATGATATATGCTCATTTCTACTATCGCATGAAAAGCTTGAGCAGAAAGTACTAATAGAAGTAAAAATTGGAACACAGAAGAAAACCAATAGAGAAAATATGCAAATCCAAAAACTATATGTCTAACATTTCAGGATAAAATGAGGTAAAACATAGAATAAATGAAAAGTATAAAGATATTTAAAAACCTGCTTGTATTAATTTGGCAATCATTCGCATAACAAAGAGAAATCTTACAAGCTCACCATAGTCCATGAAACCTCGTTGTAGATTTCTGGCAATATTCAACCCAAAAGGCAAAACTCTGACACTGTAAACATCGATTTTTTGTTAACTTTCATGTTGAAATGTGCTTAGGACCAAGGTAGCTAAAAGCTTTCTTTATATTGGAAGCGTTTTATATTGAAACTGTAAACATCGATTTTTTGTTAACCTTTAGTGCAAAATCAGTGTAAATTGCATTTGCATCTTTCTATTGGAACCTGACTACATCAAAAGGAAATATGTAAAAAAGAATAGTAGACGTAGCAAGTAAATTTAGAGATGATAGTTGGGATTTGATTATGGAATTAGCAAGTGGGATGGCAAGTGTTGAGATCTGTAATGACAGGAGTAAAAATGACTCTTTTCTGAAGGTTTTGCCATTTGAGAACCCAAAGAGGAATGTGTTGCATTAGTGGGTGTACACTTATGATTATGTCTGGTTTGTACTTCATGAACCCTGCATCCACTTTTCTTTTCAATTCAAAGACAAACAGGAACAATTTATATTAGCCAAGTGCAATAATCATTTAAGAAATCGTGAATCTGAAGTTTGTTTATGCTATTGTTTGTATATCCTTTAAGAAAATTTTAGTGTTTCGGCTATCTGAGTTTCTCTATTTAGGCTATTAACAAATCCTCATTCCTAACCATTATTGCTTATGAAGAATGCAGAATAAGCAAAGTATGAAAGCATATAAAAAAGATATGCAAACTCATACATGAACATGATGATCCAAAGAACACAACTCAAGAATCAAAATCAATAAAAGGACTCATTTTTGGATTGGAGAGAAGTACTTGGCATAGAAGGCAGCTGAAGAGAAACAAGATAAACGCAGTGAACCCATCTCGGAGAGGTGCCATGAAAGGCAAGGCTCCATAACTGTACGTGTTTCACCATAAATTTGTAAGAGCTTTCCATGTTATTTAGTGGCCACCCTGCATACTCTTTCCCCAAATCCTTCACAAATACCTGAATTTTCCAGTTTTAATAATCACTTACGGTTAAATCATATGTTCATTGTATATATTTTTGCGTAATTTGCTGCATATACATAAGACTAAAGATTGTTGATTTTACCTTGTATTTATCACCAAACTCGATACGGAAGGCATCCTTGATAGCCTCAGCTGAGGCACGATGACCTCCGCCTGTATCACTCATCAAAATAAGAACATTTTTGGGTCTTCCTTCATCTCCGAGTTGAGCCAACTCGGTGGCACCTTCTTCTTCCTCTCCCCACCCGCCAATCCCTTCATCCTCGTCATCTGAAGCCAATGAGCAGTTCCTTTTATGGCCCAACACACCCCTTCATCTTCTTCTTTTTAGGAATCGGCAACAGTGGAAGCAATGATGATGAAAAATTATAGGGGTTAACTTTGATTTCGAGTTTGCTGCCATCTTTGCCATTAAAATTTTCAAAAGCTTCGTTTTAATTTTTTCGTCTTTCGTTCGATTTTGAAAATGATAAGAAGGGGAGGACACGGTATTATTATTATTATTTTTTGACTGAGGAAGGACTACATTTGTCAAAGTAAACTTTGGAGCCAATTTTTCATTATTTCCCACCTAAATTTCATATTGCCATTAAGATGTAGTTGCATCGGTTGACTTTAAAACCGATGCGACTAAAACTATTTGCATCGGTTGTTGGTAAGAACTGATGCAAATTTGATTTTTTTTATTACCTATTTCTTTCCACATACCAATTGCATCGGTTATTAAGATAGAACTGATGAAAATAGTTCTATTTGCATCAGTTTTTACTTCAACCGATGCAAATGAGGCGAAGCAATATGCACTTTTTGTACTAGTGGAGAAATAGCATATGAAATGGATCCCCTATGCTTCAGCCATAGGATCCATAATATACGTTATGCTATGTACTAGACTAAATGTATATGCAATAGGATGCATAAGTCGATACCAGTCTAATTCCAGAGAAAAACATTGGACAATCGTAAAATGTATACTAAAGTATTTAGGAAATACTCAGGGCTTATTCCTTATATATAGGAATGGAGACCTCTTATGGAGGGGTATAGGGATTCGAGCTTTCAAAGTGATATAGAAGATAGCAAATTAGTGTAAATTTATTTCTTTATGCTTAACGATGGAGCCGTTAGTTGAAAATTTTCCAAGCAAGAAAGAGTAGTTGATTTCACGATGAAGGTCGAGTATATTGCCCTCAATGAAGCAAATAAAGGGGCGGTCTACATGCGAATTTTTTTGAGAGGACTCGGAGTGATTTCCTATACCGAGAATCCTATAGCATTTTTCCATGATAACAACGCAGCGATGCAGATCACAAAGGAGCCCATAGTATATAGGAAATCATGGCATATTCTTTTAAAGTTCCACATGACTAGATAATTCATTGAGAAGAAAGAGGTCATGATACAAATGGTAGATACCATGGACAATATAGCAGACCCATTCACTAAGTGTCTAGCTCAATCGGATCTCAAGAACCTGATTGAAGGGATGAGATTAAGATTCCATAATTGGCCCCAAGTGCAAGTGGGAGATTGACAGAGTTAGGGGAAAGCTCTAAGGGCAATTCTGCAATTTATTATAAATTAATTAACTTTGTAATCAATTCTCGTTCATAATAAAGATGTTTTTCTTTCTGTTATATATTTTTTATAAGGTACTATAAATAATTAAATGCTTAATTAAAAAATATATAACAAAAAATCTACAAATGGCGTGTTTGTAATAGTAATTACAAATAGTTGTAATCATGAGTATTGTATCACAATATTATATAACACATCATTTTAAATGTTCCTTGTCAAGATGCATTGAGACTGGATATCGATATATTTATTGAGACTAAAGTACGTAACGCTCTCCGAATGTTGGGTAGTGTATTACTCATGGCTGCTGGGGCACCTAGGGGTTACATATTAATAGTTGTTGGATAACTATGGAACGACTCACATGATAGTTTTCTGTTGGTTAATATAACTAAAGTCAAGTAGAAAATATCAATGTGATTGATTTACGCACATCTCTCGACCTGAGTATACTATTGATCTTCAATATGAAAGCTTTGCTATGATTATAGTCAAATCTGGCATGGTGTCTATTGAGTGACTATAATTGGGTCGAGTGGAAGCATAGGAAGTGAAGCACTATTCAAGAAGGGATTCATCTCCTCGATTATATGAAATTAGTATCACGATCAACTCAAGTCAACTCAAAGTTAAAATCTCTGGCTAGAGTAGTTCGGTAAATAATTATTGTTATTATTATTGAACCAAAAACTATGTGTTTGGACTGTAGAGTTGAATACGGACAATATTGAAATTTTGCCCGTTACCAAATTTCATAGGTCTAAAGTGATAAGAATTGGTGTAAATAAAAGTCACAATCGGATAATGCTTAACAAAGTAAAATTTGATTTTACCAAGACAAAGTAAGCAATAATTTTTTTCAAAATGTCACACTACATGTTAAATGATGTGTGAACGTTAATATTCGAATAGTTCGATATAAATCGCTGACCAAATTCACATTTGACGAGTCACACAACTGAAATGATGAACTCTCATTTGAACAAACGATTTAATTAATTTGTAATTTTATAAACTAATTAATATTTGTGAAATATTAGTTATAAAATTTGATTTGATGAATAAATATTATTAAGTATATTTATAACTAATATAAATATATTAATCAATATACGATATCTTTAAACATTAAATTAGATTTATTTGCATAATATTTTATTTGGGCTCTAAATGGATTCAAAGCCCTTGATGGGGGCTGGTAATTTCGGCTAAAACATAGGGTAATAGGTAGCTACAATATGGGCTGGAGAGGCTTGATAATGGATGGCAAAGATGGAGATTGAGTCAAAGACGAGATTCTAGATTCTCTCCTTTTCTTCCTTCATTTTAGCATCTCTACCTTCATATTATATTGATCTTTTGGAGCCTTTATTCCCATACATTGTTAGCCAAACTCTTCCTTCCATCTCTCTAATTTCCTAAGATCAAATCAAATAAATTCAACCGCTATTCGGAGCTGGTGGTCAACGGTTCAAGGACTAGCACTCTTTTGGATCGGAAATCAATTCAAGGAGCATACTTCATCATTTCTAGGTGTACTTCAAGACATTGGAAGTAAGGTACATTTCTAACTGAAAATTGATCATTAATGCTTGGATTTAATGTTTTATTATATATAAACACACACATCCTGTATTATTAGTTAGGTGACGATTCTGATGTACAATTATATTATCACAAATTAGTTTGGTTATATGTGTGTATATACTCATATATACAAAATTGTTGTGTAAACACCTATAATGTACGACTTAGAAATTAAAAAAAACATTTATTTATTTATTTACTTAATTTAATAATATATATATTATAAATATATAAATATATATTATAAATATATAAATATATATATTATAAATATATAAATATATATATATTATAAATATATATTATAAATATATATTATAAATATATAAATATATATATTATAAATATATATTATAAATATATAAATATATATTATAAATATATAAATATATATTATAAATATATAAATATATATTTTATTTTTTTGAGAAATGAGTGATCATTGCAAGGAGAAGAGCACTCATGTACTTTTATTCTAAACTTAAAACAGAGCTGCCAACAAGCCTGGTCGGTAGCAAAACCCCCCTACAAATAAAAGAAAATAAAAGGCCCACCCAACCAACCTATGTAACTAAGGTCCATAATAGAAATATACAACAAAAGTAAATGATATAAATGCTCAAATCACTACAAGAACACAAGGCTATTCAGACGGCAAATAGCCGTCGGCGGCCGTCGGAAGCAGGCAGTATAGCCGTCGGAATAGCGTACACGGTTTTTGTCAACTTTAGACGGCGGCGACGACAATCTTTTGAAGTCTTTTCGACGGCTTCTAATGGAAAATAGAGACGGACTTCGACGATCAACGAGGTACACGTGGATCCACTCGTAACCAATAATCCATCGGTAGCCGTCGGTAGCCGTTGGAAATCTAAGTTTGTTTATTTTTATTTTTGCGCCTATTTGACTTCCACCAAATCTACATATATATCAATATACTTCTCAACTCCATTCTACACAGATAATTCATATATATATATATCACATATTATACGAATAACAATATTAACCATAATCTCCAATATATATAAAATCCTAAACTCCAATATATACAAAGTCAAGATCATAAACTCTAATATATACAAAATCAACCATCCAACATCCTCAAACATCCAACAAAACATTGGCCAATCAACGTCAAACATCCAACAACTCCACAAAATGTACCTAATCAATACAACACATCCAATCTCTCATCAAAGTGTATCAAACATACCAAAACAAATCATCATCACCAACTCCAAGTCAACATATACAACGTCCAAGAACAAACACAGAAAAATGTACCTATCAAGAGTCATCCTCACCTCCGGAAGCACCAGACGACGAAGGAAATGAACCATGTTGTTGTACGTATTCCGCCAAGCGCTGATCCAACTGCTCTATCTATATAGCGCGAAGATGGTCCTGCTCCTACAGCTGCTCGACCATGGCTCTCAGCTCTTTTATCTCGGCTCTGTCCTGCTCTTTTTGGTACGCTTGTTGAGATACCCTAGACTGCGAATAGAAAAAACTGTTATAGAACTTTTCGACGACTTTTATAACAATTGTGTAACTTTTATAAGATAGTTATTTTTATAAATTACCGCTTGGTTTCCATAACCAAAACGTTGATTTCGCTGCGTCGGATCCATGATGGAGTCAAAAATAGCATCTTCCTCCTCGTGGGTCAACTCATCGCGATCCGGTCTCTTTAGCATCTGTGTCTGTGCCTCTTGAAACTTTTCCTACGATGCCAAAAAAATTACAGTTGAAATTAACACAACATTATTTTAATTCTTCAAAGGTAATTACTTAAAATAATCAATATTAATAACTTAAAATTCAAAATATGCATACATATGCGGTCGTCGCCTTATCCTCATCTTCCCATGCATATGTAAGGTTGCCAGCTTCGTCCGTTTGCTTTATGGCATGGGTATGAGCAAATACTTCCATGTATGAGACCGGACGTCGACGCGCTCTTTCCTGCAATAAATAATATATATATATTACTGTTTATATCAACTGTTTATTAATAACTTATAACTTAAACTATATAAATGTAATAACTGTTTATAATTGCAATTAATAAATTTACCAAATTCTCACGATGATGCTGGAATGACTTGGAACCACCACGATGTGTTACTAGGTTCTTATTTCTATTCGTAGAGTTCCTCTCTGACCCCGCCTACAAATTTAAATAATTGAACAATATATTTAATAGCTGTAAAACAAAGTAATGAGATATATATATGATAGATTAATTACCTTGAACTCATCGTTGTTCCACCAGGCAACCCAAGCATCCCATACACTGGCACCCATCCAGTTCGGTTTCTTCCCAGCTCACCAAAGGCCCGACATCGTGTCCCGATAATTCTTCGCTATCTTAGAATTCCAGTGGTGCTACACAAGGGAAATGTCCGCTTCTTGCAGATATACGGAACCCTGCACATTGAGAAAATTAAATATAAGTTGTACATTTTTAAGTAGTCAACAAATTGTAAAACGGTAATTTATAAATATGTAAATTTAAACTCACCAAAAAGTCATGGAAGATGCTCTCTCTGATCGGGTCAGGGATCTTACTCTTGCGCCTTGAAATATATAAATATGTAAATTTAATCCTATACTTTTGCTTTTGCGTCTTTTTGCGCTTTCTTGCACCTTGAATTGGTTTTGCGCCTTAAGATGAATATAATATTAAACTTTAGCTTCTATATTATTTTTTGCTTTGATTGTCGGTCATCCTACTTCCCACTACTAGCACAATAGTAATTATATTTCCTAAATCAATTCATTTTTTAAACGATTTCACAAAATTTCGGCAGCACTTTCCCCGTGTTCCCTATATCATACACAAATGCGTGTACACAAGAAACAAAAACGAACTGCTGTCGAAATTTTGTGAACCGTTTAAAATGAAATGATTTACGAAATATAATTACTTTATAGTGTTTGTAACTTGTCCAATACAGGGACAAATATTGTATCAGATGAATATGCATGTCTGTTTTGTAATAAAAACGAATATCCATATAACGATCATGTACAATACTTGTCAGACGGGGCCAAAAACTCTCTAAGGGATATTAATTTTATATAATATATATTAGCTAATTCATTTATGCATTGTAATATTCTAATAATTATATAATATATATTTTTCCATTTTATATAAAATCTTTTATGTTTTCAATTAAAATAAATTATTGATACAATATTATATTTCAAAAAATAAACTTCATAATACTCTCATTTATTTATTTTATCGGATTTCACATCCAAGTAAACTAGATTTATTATATAAACTATCAACGGATAATCTTCAATAATAATAATTAAATTGACATTTTAGCACATTAATTAAAACTAAATCATAACAACAATTAACACATAAACTAATCAACATAAGTTGACCATAATTATATTTTAATTGTTGGATTTACACACTTACAACCGTAATTAGCATATAATCAGGCTAAAATTAGGGTAATTATCGGATTTACACATTTACAACCATAATTAGCATACAATTTCAATCAACATACAAATGCAAACAATCAAGGGGATAATATCATCAAATATAACTACAAATTAACACTAATTTAACATATTAGGGTAAACTAATACCTTTTTTTTCGAAATAGAAGCGTCGAAGGTCGAAGAGGAGAAGTCGGAGGTGCTTCTGGTTGTGGCGGATGTTGGCCGGCAGTTGGTGGTGGTGCGGGCGAATTGGGGAAGAGAAGAGGTTTTGGATTGAAGAAGAAGTAGGAGGAAAGTGAAGTTTCGGGCTGTTGTAATCTCAGTATACTCGTGAAATTCCGACATCTATTGACGGCCGTCGACGGCTTTAGTTCTGTCGGTTATCGACGGCTATTGATGGCAACTACATTTTAATTACAGAAAAGCCACGGAGATGGCGAGTCGTCGAAAGCCGTCGGAAAATCCCGTCGGCGGGTTTCAAAAGGTTGTTGTCGCTATATATCGTTTCTCTTGTAGTGAATCCTCATGATCGGCAGAATCCATCCAATCAAATGACTATATCTGTACCTGCTAAGAATCCAAACAAAATATGTAAGAACTATGGCTGTTACGGTAATGGTAAATTTACCGTTACCATACCATTCCCAGTCAGTCGGTTATCATTTTAAAGTAAAGTCGGTATGCCAGTATAATCGGTCCGGTAACGGTAAATTTACCATTTTTTACGGTAAAACATCGGTAATATTTTTTCAAAACCAGCGGTAACGGTGATTTTGAAATGACCCTCCAAATTTTACCTTAATTTTAATGGGAATTTTTTTACATTTACAATTCAATTTAATTCTCAAAGTCATTTTCTTTTCAAACAATTTGTCCAGGATTTTATAATTCCTACTAATATAAATATATCAGTTTAATCATAAAAATATACATATACATATGATTATGTATATGTCCCTCTTGTTTAAATCAGAGTATATATATTTTTTAAATTTTGTAAATAAGAGCAAGTTCTGTTTGATTTGAATTTGAATTAATCTACTCATAATTAAATTCCAAGATTCTTTGATATTTTCAGTATATAAGTAGGTCCTGTGCATATTTATTTATACAAGATTTGATCATGCTAACCATGATTTTTTTGTTAATCTTTATCTTGGCAGATAATCTCAGAATACTTGAGATTATCATTTTTTTTAGCATAGTTCAAATGTTTGATATGTGACTATGTACCAGAAAATGATATTTACATCTATCATTTTCAATTTAGTTGTCTCCTTTGAGACCCTCTTGCTTTTGATTCAATCAATATAGCTTTTCTGTTTTAATCTTAACCAATATGACACAACTGTGGGTTGAGCGTTTGCATAAAATTTTGCTGTGACAAGAATCTAAACTTTAAAGTGTTTAAAAGAATGTAGAGTGTCTCCTGATTTGATAGTTCAAGCCAGTTCAAAATGCACATCTGTTTATAGCATTTTAAAGAGAGTTTTTGGTTAAACATTTGCAAAAGAAAACTAAAGATTTTGAAGTGCTTTCTCTAGTTTAAACCCATATTTTACCCCAAACTCAATACTTATAAATAACCCAAATTTTCCTAGTACTCAATATAGGTTAGGCTAGACAATTGCTCAAATATATATGTATATATTCCTTTTTCCAGGTTTCATAACTAATAATTTAAGCATTTTTTTTTCATATCTCAGACCATACTTCAGTACTCAGACCATTTACACATAACAGAACACAACTCTAGCAACCAGTTTAACCAACACAGCAAAGTCATTACATAACAAGAAATTTAAAAACTCTATTTCCATGAATACATGCAGATATCTCATTCTATGCTCTTATTAAAACTAGCAAGCATGCTCATCCATTTTTCTCATTAGCCATAACCTTCCTTCCTACTTAAGTCTTGCAACCCCTGAAAGAGCATTTGTGGCTGCCTCAATTTGAAATGAGACACCCCCATATGCCATGAGCAAACAAGGGTCGGATCAATGATCTGGTATGAGCAACAACAAAATATTCATAACATTAAGCAGATAGAAAATAAGCATAAATACTGGCTTTTTGCATATTCAATTCCTTTAATCATCTGTTTTACTATGTTTAAGATAATTTTTGTACATGAATGATAACTTTATCAATCATTCATATACACATAAATAATTATGCAAACATGAACATTTAATAATTGCAGATAGAAGCACTGGAACAACCATGGTTCCACTCCAACCAATTTTAAGAAAAGCTCAAGTTTCTATTTCTTCATTTATAGGTTGCATTATCCATTTAAAATTCCTAACCTCATCTGCTATCAAGGAATCACGGGGGCACATTGCAATGAACTAATTCACATCATTGCACAAAGATCTCAGGGCTTAAACAAACCATGTGCCAACTTGCCTACTTCAAATATAACAAGCATTCCAGCAGCCTTCTTGGTTTACCATCCCTAGTTTATTTACTAGTAGTTTTAGTTTAAATCCTACCATCAGATAGCTAAGTGAACATGTCACTGTAAACATGGAAACATCCATACATCTTACTAGCATAATTTTCCAGAAATAAGCAGACAATCATTTACAGGGATGTGGTCAATAGATGTCTTGATCTCAAATAGAAATATAAGGATATTTTCAACTGAACAATAAAGACATGGCATGTTGAGTTATTTGAATTTTCTAGTTACTATGATTGAACCAGATTCAAGATCTAGCTTAACCATAATTTTTAACTTGTGGTTTTTTTTGTCTATTTAATTAAGGGCTCAGCACATATAGAATTTCTATTGCACCCCTAATATCTCTTTTTTTTAAGCCTCAGCACTTATACAAAGTATAATGCAGCTCATAATATTTTCTTTATTAAAATTTCCATGCCATAGATCCATAACAATTGAGAGTATTCTTAGCTTTTCTGAATGCAGTAAAAAAACAGTGGGTTACACATCAGAAGGAAACATCATAACAGATCAAAAATCATCCAAAAACATCCATAATAAAAATCATGACAGATCAAAACCATCCAAAGAGCATTGATAAAATCATGTTCAACAAAACCAAGAAAATGCAAATAGCAATATAGAAATTTGGCTGCTTCATATCAAGTCTTAATGCCATAAATTTAGTGAGACTACTCACCTAAGTTCTTCCTTCCTCTGATCAAAAATCCATATATGTTTCTCCTTTCCTCTTGTTTTTTCTTCTTTCTTTCTTATTTTTAAGCAACTCGGGTAAAATGATTTTCTGGTTATAACTGCCTATTTATATAAATGTTTTCCTCTAGGGTTTTACCAAGATAAAATTCCACTTTTGTCCTAGCTAACATCATGTATTTTGCATTTTATGTTTTCACATTTCCCTCCTTGATACCCCGGCTACCTTAGCCAATTATGGTTAGTACTCCTTTCTCTTTACTTTTTCCAGAAAATAGCTATTTTTGTATACTCACCCAAGTCATGATAAATGTGTGACTCAGTCATATTATATATTTTTTTCCTTTATTCTTTTCCAGAAATCTTCCTTTCCATTTTTACCTACACTAACATATTGACTTGTATTATATTTCATGTCATTTTTGATGCTATTTCTTCTTGCTTAACTTTAACATTCTCTGCTCACAGAAAATATACATGTGTATAGGTATATAAATATATATATTATTTTTATTTAATTTCCCCATGTTTCACAGAAAAATACATATATGCATATATTTCATTTTTAACTTGGTTAGGCCTAAGTTAAAATCCAATGCTTTAAATAAGAATTCACTTTCTTATTCTTAAATAAAACTTTTCTGTCTCCCTTTTTTTTCCACAAATTCTCCTGTGCCATTTCCAGTGTGCATATGCACACATACCCTTGCACATTATTTAATCCCAAAAATTCTACCATATTAAATCTAAATATTTCAAAATTTAAATTATCTCATTAAAATAATTTTTCACAAAATTTTGGGGTATTACATTCACCCCTCCTTTTAGGAATTGTGTCCTCACAATTTTTTTTCCTTTTCTAAAATCTATCAAACATATGCATAACCAAACAAATTCAACCATAATAACCATACATATTCTCCAGAAATTAAAAAAATTACCTTTAATCTGCAAAAAGTTTAGGATAATCCATCCTAATTTTGTCTTCTAACTCCCATGTACAATCATTAGGATCAAGACTCCACTGGACCTTCACTAGTTTCAAAGTTTTGCTTCTCAATTTCTTTTCTTCTTTAGCTAAAATCCCCACTAGTTCTTTCTCATAAACCAAATTAGGATTTATTTGAATTTGGGTAGGCTTTTACAGAATTTCTTCTTTATCATGTACCCATCTTCTAAGTTGTGACACATGAAAAACATTATGCATTGCTTTCATTTCCTCTGGTAGTTCCAATTTGTATGCTAAAGAGCCTATTCTTTCCAAAATTTATAGGGTCCAACATACCTTAGTGTGAGTTTTCCTTGCTTGCCAAATCTCAAGACCTTTTTCATAGGTGAAACCTTGATGAAAACAAAGTCTCCCACTCCATATTCCACCTCCTTTCTCTTCATGTCTACAAACTTCTTTTGCCTGTCTTGAGCTATTACCATCCTTTTTCTTATTAGCCCAATTTTCTCTGTAGTCTCTTTTACATATTCAGGCCATAGAACAGCCCTCTCTCCTGTCTCTACCCAACATACAGGTGATAAACATGGCTTGCCATATAAGGCTTCAAATGGAGCCATCCCTATGGTGCTTTGATAGCTGTTATTGTATGTAAACTCAGCTAGATGGAGATGATCCTCCCAGTTGCCTCCAAAATCCAATGCACATGCTCTCAATAAGTCTTCTAGAACTTTGTTCACCACCTCAGTTTGTCCATCTGATTGTGGATGGTAGGCAGTGCTTAAGCATAATTCATTCCCCATGGCTTCTTGAAAACTTTTACAGAATCTTGAGGTGAAGATGGTATCCCTATCACTCACAATGGTTTTGGGAATGCCATGCAATCTTACCACCTCCTTCATAAATACTTGTGCTAATTTTGGTGCATTCCTTTCTGATATGACTGGAATGAAATGTGCCACTTTAGTTAGCCTATCTACTATCACCCATATACTTGTGTTTCCTCTTTTAGATCTAGGCAGTCCATCTATGAAATCCATAGATATATCTTCCCATTTCCACTGTGGTATGCTAAGAGGTTGTAACAACCCTGATGGTCTTTGTGTTTCTGCCTTAACTTGTTGGCAAGTTATACACCTTGCAACATGTTTGGCTACATCCGACTTCATTCCCTTCCACCAAAAATTTCTTTTTAAATTTTGATACATCTTTGTACTGCCTGGGTGTATGGAGTACTTACTCCTATGATATTCATTCAATATTTCCTCCTTCAACTCCATGTTTTCTGGAACACATATTCTATCTTGGTTTCTTAAATAACCATTTTTATCAATATGGTAATTTTTCACTTCTTCCCCTTTTGATATGAGAATTTTCTTCTCAACTATAATAGGGTCTTGGTCTTGCATTTTACTTACCTTCAAAATTAATTCAGATTGAAGTGTCATCAAGCTCAACTTCCCTCTATTTTCCTGCGCACCATGCACATGTACATCCATGTGCACACAGCCATTCTCCCCAATTTCTAATTCAGCAAGCAAAGACAAGTCCTTAAACTCTTCTATCATCATCATAGCTAGCTTAGCATGTTGTCTACTTAGAGCATCAGCAACTTTGTTTGCTTTACCTGGTGTATAGAGTATGTCTAAGACATAGGCAGCTAAAAACTCCACCCACCTATGTTGCCTCATGTTTAAATCTTTTTGTGAGAATAGATATTTCAGTGCCTTACGATCAGTGTACAAAATAAATTTGGCACCTAATAAGTAATGTCTCCAAAGCTTCAAGGCATACACTACTGCTGCTAGTTCAAGATCATGGGTTGCATACCTAGTTTCATGTGGCTTTAATTGCCTAGATGCATAGGCTATTACTTGGTCTTGTTGCATCAACACAGCCCCTAGCCCAGAGCCACTTTCATCAGTATACACAATTAATCCCTCATTTCCTTCAGGTACTCTCAACACTGGTGCATTAACAAAGGTTTCTTTTATCTTGATAAAAGCTTGCTCACATTTTTCAGTCCACACAAAGGCCTGATTCTTTCTAGTTAAATTTGTAAGTGGTGATAACATTTTAGAAATTTTTTTTATAAATCTCCTATAATATCCTGCCATCCCCATAAATGATCTAACCTCACTCACTGTGCTTGGTCTTTTCCATGCTTGAATTGCTACAACCTTATTGGGGTTCACTGAAATTCCTTTTGCAGAATGACATGGCCAAGGAAATGTACTTCCTCTTTCCAAAATGCACATTTTGAAAATTTTGCCTTTAAATCTTTTTCCCTCAATCTAGACAAAACCAGATGCAAATGACTTTTATGCTCTTCTACTGTTTTGGAATAAACCAAAATATCATCAATAAAAATCAGCACAAACTTGTCTAAATAATCTCTGAATATTATATTCATTAAATCTACAAAATATGAAGGGGCATTTGTCAGCCCAAATGGCATAACTAGAAACTCATACAAACCATATCTGGTGTTAAATGCAGTGTACTTAACACTTGAGTCCTCAACCTTCATCTAATGGAACCCAGATGCTAAGTCTAACCTAGAAAATATTTTAGCTCCACTGAGTTGATCAAAGAGATCATTAATTCTAGGCAATGGGTATTTGTTCTTAATAGTAACTTTATTTAGCTCTCTGTAATCTATACACATTCTCAGGGTACCATCATGTTTTCTTACAAACACTACTGGAGCACCCTAGCATGAATTGCTTGGCCTTATAAATCCTTTGCTTTCTAGTTCTTCTAATTGATTTTTCAATTCTTTTAGTTCACTTGGCCCCATTCTAGTGGGTTTCTTTATTATTGGGCTTGCTCCGCGAATAAGATTGATTTGAAACTATACTGGTCTATGGTGTGGAACACCCTTAACCTCCCCAAACACATCCAAGTATTCATTGACTATGGGAATTTCTTCAATAGTAAGTTCACTGAAATCTTTTTCCAAGTCAATTAAGTGATATAATTTTCTTTCTTTAGCTACTTCACATAAAATTATGATTCTCTGGCCTCTAAGATTTTACAATGATATGATGGATGAATCTAAGTTAATTATGGCTTTAAATTGCCTTAACCAGTCTATCCCTAATATAACACCTATATTTGGGTAGTTTAAAACATATAAATTGGAAATAAAAGTATCTCCTCCTATGTTTAATTCCACATCCACACAAATCATATCTAAAACACTAGAACTCCCCAGTGGACTTTGTATAAGCAATGGAGTTTCAACCAATATGCAATTCAATTTTAGCATTTTAACTAGTTCATATGAAATCAAAGAGTGAGTTGTCTCAGTATCATATACTACTGCTATGGGTATGGTACAAATAAGTAATGTACCTTCCACTTGGCTATGATTTTCAGCATTAATTTCCACTGTAGATTTGCTTTTGCCCTCCAGATTTGCTAACTTCCCTTACTGCTTGTACTCAGGACAGTTCCTCTTCATATGCCCCTCTTTCCCACATAGGTAGTATTTGAAGGCTCCTCATTTTAACTCTAGGCACCTTGGTTTGATGTGTCCTTCCTTTCCACAATGATGGCAGACCAATTTCTTCTTAGCATCATTAGCCTTAGTGTCATTGGCCTTCTTGTTGTCTGTCTCCTCCTTCTTTTTATCATAAGGGTGATATCTTCCCTTATTATTCTTGTTATTTTGGTTCTTAAAATTCCTGTACTTCTCTCTTTCCTTGTCATGCTGCTCCAATTTTAAAGCCAGATCTATTACTTGATCAAAAGTCCTGTCAGCATAAGGTAACATGGCTCTGCTAAGTCCTGGGTTCAAACCTTTAATGTACCTATCATTTTTGGATGCTTCATCTGCCACTAGCATTGCTCCATATTTGGATAACCCCTCAAACTTTTGAGTATACTCAGTGACATTCAGAGTTCCTTGCCTGAGTCTAATAAATTCTTCGAGTAAAGTGGTCTTAGCTGATGCTGGTACAAATCTTGCCTCCAACATCTCCTTGAATTGATTCCAAGTGATTTCATTTTCAATTCCCCCAGCTATGATCACCTCCCACCAGCCTAAAGCTATTCCTTTCAGCTATCTTGAAGCCACTTGCCTCTTCCTCTTATCATCAAGCTGCATGTCATTGAAAATCCTATCCAATGTTCTCAACCATGCTTGAACTTCCATCACATTCTCAGTCCCTTCAAAACTCTTACCTCCCAAGTTTGTATAAGCCTTTAATAGTTTTGAAAGTTCCTCATGTGGATTCTAAGGCCTATGCCCAATTCCATCCCTTAAAACCCTTACAAACTCTTGCATATAAAGCATTTGTGGTGCACTTGTTCCTGCTTGATGTGATCCCCTTCCTACCATGGTTTGCTAACCAAGTTATGGGCAAATAGTATTAGTATACTGTGAGTATTTTCTATAGTTAATATTTTCCTATCTAAATTATTTCATCCAAAACAAACAGATATAATACATTTCTATAGTATTCAACAATCAATGGAACCATTTGCTCTGATACCAACTGAAATGACCCTCCAAATTTTACCTTAATTTTAATGGGAATTTTTTTTACATTTACAATTCAATTTAATTCTCAGAGTCATTTTCTTTTCAAACAATTTGTCTAGGATTTTAAAATTCCTACTAATATAAATATATCAGTTTAATCATAAAAATATACATATACATATGATGATGTATATGTCCCTCTTGTTTAAATCAAAGTATATATATTTTTTAAATTTTGTAAACAAGAGCAAGTTCTGTTTGATTTGAATTTGAATTTGAATTAATCTACTCATAATTAAATTCCCAAATTCTTTGATATTTGCAGTATATAAGTAGGTCCTATGCATATTTATTTATACTAGATTTGATCATGCTAACCATGATTTTTCTGTTAATCTTTATCTTGGCAGATAATCTCAGAATACTTGAGATTATCATTTTTTTAGCATAGTTCAAATGTTTGATATGTGACTAAGTACCAGAAAATGATATTTAAATCTATCATTTTCAATTTAGTTGTCTCCTTTGAAACCCTCTTGCTTTTGATTCAATCAATATAGCTTTTCTGTTTTAATCTTAACCAATATGACACAACTGTGGGTTGAGCGTTTGCATAAAATTTTGCTGTGACAAGAATCTAAACTTTAAAGTGTTTAAAAGAATGTAGAGTGTCTCCTGATTTGATAGTTCAAGCCAGTTCAAAATGCACATCTGTTTATAGCATTTTAAAGAGAGTTTTTGGTTAAAAATTTGCAAAAGAAAACTAAAGATTTTGAAGTTCTTTATCTAGTTTAAACCCATATTTTACCCCAAACTCAATACTTATAAATAACCCAAATTTGCATAGTACTCAATATAGGTTAGGCTAGACAATTGCTCAAATATATATGTATATATTCCTTTTTCCAGGTTTTCATAACTAATAATTTAAGCATATTTTTTTTTCATATCTCAGACCATACTTCAGTACTCAAACCATTTACACATAACAAAACTCAACTCTAGCAACCAGTTTAACCAACACAGCAAAGTCATTACACAACAAGAAATTTGAAAACTCTATTTCCATGAATACATGCAGATATCTCATTCTATGCTCTTATTAAAACTAGCAAGCATGCTCATCCATTTTTCTCATTAGCCATAACCTTCCTTCCTACTTAAGTCTTGCAACCCCTGAAAGAGCATTTGGTGCTGCCTCAATTTGAAATGAGATACCCCCATATGCCATGAGCAAATAAGGGTCAGATCAATGATCTGGTATGAGCAACAACAAAATATTCATAACATTAAGCAGATAGAAGATAAGCATAAATACTGGCTTTTTGCTTATTCAATTCCTTTAATCATCTGTTTTACTATGTTTCAGATAATTTTTGTACATGAATGATAACTTTATCAATCATTCATATACACATAAATAATTATGCAAACATGAACATTTAATAATTGCAGATAGAAGCACTGGAACAACCATGGTTCCACTCCAACCAATTTTAAGAAAAGCTCAAGTTTCTATTTCTTCATTTATAGGTTGTATTATCCATTTAAAATTCCTAACCTCATCTGCTATCAAGGAATCACGGGGGCACATTGCAATGAACTAATTCACATCATTGCACAAAGATCTCAGGGCTTAAACAAACCATGTGCCAACTTTCCTACTTCAAATATAACAAGCATTCCAGCAGCCTTCTTGGTTTACCATCCCTAGTTTATTTACTAGTAGTTTTAGTTTAAATCCTACCATCAGATAGCTAAGTGAACATGTCACTGTAAACATGGAAACATCCATACATCTTACTAGCATAATTTTCCAGAAATAAGCAGACAATCATTTACAGGGATGTGGTCAATAGATGTCTTGATCTCAAATAGAAATACAAGGATATTTTCAACTGAACAATAAAGACATGGCATGTTGAGTTATTTGAATTTGCTAGTTACTATGATTGAACCAGATTCAAGATCTAGCTTAACCATAATTTTTAACTTGTGGTTTTTTTTTTCTATTTAATTAAGGGCTCAGCACATATAGAATTTCTATTGCACCCCTAATATCTCTTTTTTTTAAGCCTCAACACTTATATAAAGTATAATGCAGCTCATAATATTTTCTTTATTAACATTTCCATGCCATAGATCCATAATAGTTGAGAGTATTCTTAGCTTTTCTGAATGCAGTAAAAAAAAAGCAGTGGGTTACACATCAGAAGGAAACATCATAACAGATCAAAAATCATCCAAAAACATCCATAATAAAAATCATGACAGATTAGAACCATCCAAAGAGCATTGATAAAATCATGTTCAACAAAACCAAGAAAATGCAAATAGCAATATAGAAATTTGGCTGCTTCATATTAAGTCTTAATGCCATGAATTTAGTGAGACCACTCACCTAAGTTCTTCCTTCCTCTGATCAAAAATCCATATATGTTTCTCCTTTCCCCTTTTTTTCTTCTTCCTTTCTTATTTTTAACCAACTCGGGTAAAATGATTTTCTGGTTATAACTGCCTATTAATATAAATGTTTTTCTCTAGGGTTTTACCAAGATAAAATTCCACTTTTGTCCTAGCTAACATCATGTATTTTGCATTTTATGTTTTCACATTTCCCTCCTTGATACCCCGGCTACCTTAGCCAATTATGGTTAGTACTCCTTTCTCTTTACTTTTTCCAGAAAATAGCTATTTTTGTATACTCACCCAAGTCATGATAAATGTGTGACTCAGTCATATTATATATTTTTTTCTTTTATTCTTTTCCAGAAATCTTCCTTTCCATTTTTACCTACACTAACATATTGACTTGTATTATATTTCATGTCATTTTTGATGCTATTTCTTCTTGCTTAACTTTGAAATTCTCTGCTCACAGAAAATATACATGTGTATAGGTATATAAATATTTATTATTATTATTTTATATTTAATTTCCCCATGTTTCACAGAAAAATACATATAGGCATATATTTCATTTTTAACTTGGTTAGGCCTAAGTTAAAATCCAATGCTTTAAATAAGAATTCACATTCTTATTTTTAAATAAAACTTTTCCGTCTCCCTTTTTTTTCCACAAATTATTGGATTTTCCCTGTGCCATTTCCAGTGTGCATATGCACACATATCCTTGCACATTATTTAATCCCAAAAATTCTACCATATTAAATCTAAATATTTCAAAATTTAAATTATCTCATTAAAATAATTTTTCACAAAATTTTGGGGTATTACAGATTTACCAGTCAATTCATAGTACATTGATATTCATGTAAGATGTTGTATTACGGGCATTTAGAAGCAAGAAAATAGTTCAATTTATTTCAGTAATTCAACTCAATGATGATAAATACACTTCTTTTCTATGTTCTTTATTAAGTAATCCAATGAGATATATAATGAAGTATCATTCATTGTAAAAATATATCAACTTGTTATTTTTGTAGACAAATGGTAATTTACCATTACCAGTGTAACAGTTACCAGTTTATCGGTATACCAATCATCGGTATACCGGCCAATCGGTAATGGTAAACAATTTTAGTTTACCAGTAAAAATGGTACGGTAACGGTATTTACAAAATGGTAACGGTAACTATTACCAAAACAGTCATAATAAGAACAATACGTCTGTGTACACACACGTATGCAATATAAATAAAACAAAACTAATAATTTGGAACACATTAACATATTAAACAAGAAAAACAACAACCAAGACACATCAAACATTCAAACTACTAACACACCAAAAACATTCTATTTGCTAAAAAATCATATGACGGTAAAATAATGTTTCAGTTATAATAAAAATATATTAACTAATTTGAAACAATAATGAAAAACAACCAACGTATGCATTATTATAATTCTGAGCAAATGGTAAAGAAATCTCAAACAAAACATATTCAATTGATTATAAAAACAAGTTACGGCAAATGAATAGAGTACCTAAATCATGTTTGTACGTCATTCAAGCCAACTTGAAATGAAGCTGACACTGAAAGAAATTATGTGTATAATGGATTGCAACTAGGGGTGTTTAGGCTCAAGGAAAAAGTTGAAGAAAAATTAAGTTTTAAGGACTAGAAGTTTGCTTTTTAGATTAAAGGACACTTTTTAGTGTAAATCACAGAATGATAGTTGTAACTTTCATTTTCTATTTACACTAAAAAGTGTCCTTTAGACTAAAAAGCAAACCTGTTGTCCCTGTGACTAAATTTTTTTGCAACTTCTTCCATGTGCCTACTTTCCTGTTTTTAAAGTTATGCTAAAGGTGCTGTAATCCTTGCACTTTCTGATGTACTATTGTTGCACGAATAATATATGTTTGTAGGTCAAATGATATAAACTATTCAATGTAAGCTTCAATTCAAGTTATGGCATTTTCTACTGCCAACTAAGGAATTGAGTTCACAGACTATATACATTCGTATGTAGTATTATAAATATATATTTTATAACTTGATTACTTCATCATACTTTACATAAATATGGTTATATAAATTTATATATCATTTATTATAGATATCGCACATTCGGCAGTACTAAGAATATTATACAATTATACGCGTGTGTGTATATATTATTTAAATATTATTTAAACCATTTAATTATGTAAATTAAACATATTAATATATAAAATATATATAAAATTATGTTTCATATTTTATAAAATATATGCTCGTCAGAAAAAAAATATTCTTTTATTATTCAAAATATTTTTAGTCAAAGCCGAAAATTAAATAATTTGTTTTATTTTTTTATAGATCATAAAATTATGACATAAATTTTCAAAGTACAAAACATTATTCAGAATTTTGCAAGAACTTTAAAATCAAAATTATGTTTTGAAATTATTTTATGTTAATATTTTAGATTAAAACTGTATGAAAATTAATTAAAAAAATATTTAAATTAAAAGAAAAATATATTTCTCAGTCGTGCGCAAGACCAGGTAGTTTTTTTTGTATTTATCAATATTAATCTATATTTTGATATTTTATTATATATTTATAAATAAGTAATTGATAATAGATACATACATACATATATATACACACACACACATACATATGGACATATATTGTATTCGATTTTATTAATTTATTATTATTATTTATTGTACTTAATATATTTATAAGTGATTTAAATATATATATATATATTCACATAATTGTAAATATATATATATAATTAATATTTTATAATTATGTTTATAATATATATATATTACATGCATTTATATTTATCAAAAAATTTAATTAAACTTTTTATATATTTAAAATATTTTATATATGTAAATAAAAGTATACAAACATACATTTGACAATATATTTATGCACTGGATGAGCTAATGTGTCCGTTGTGATGTAAATCCCTGTATCTATACACGGGCACGTTATACCATGCACGGAACTATATGTTACACATGCACACACATTTAAATGTGCATATGATACACGTATACATATAACATAACATAAATTAAATAATTCTATATCATTTCATAAATTTAAATAAATAAAAGATTTTATTTCAAATAAAATTTAGAAGTGTTCTAAATAAATCAGACTTCATAGGCCCAATAAAGATTCAATAGGGTAATTTTTTTTGAAATTCACTCGTAACGTCCACGACAGACCAGTCCAATTCCAACAAACATGCATTGATCGAACGACTGTACTGGCCTAACATATAGTATTAGAGCAAAATGGCTCTCATATAAAATATCAAATACGATATGGGGTAGTGTGTCATAAAATGGTAAATGTCGTTTGGCCAACAGCCCCAAACGACAATGCACTTCACCTATTTGATAAATATATATATATATATATATATATATATATGTCAATTTGATGTTTAATTATGATAGGGTACTATAATGACAAAGCCTTCCCTATTTTATAACTAATCTACTACCATTTCATTATTGTTATAATAGTTAGAACGACATGATATGGTAATAATCACGCAAAGATCAATACAATATTGTAGATACATAATATAACAACATCCTACATTAACAATGTAAAAAAATACGTGTTGGGTCAGTCAAGCGGTAGTACTTCTATGATAAGCTCCAAGCGATAACTCATGGAAATCATGCAGGTCATGATATATTGCGCCCAATGCTGGTGCAACGTGCATCAATGCGATCTCTGCATCAGTCTGTTCACAAATGGTTTGTTGTCCGATCTTTCTCGATTGTAGTGGCATTGTGGCATTTCAGCATTTCTTAATGAAAACAAAAAATCTAAAGGAAAAATGGCGGGTTAGCTTATATAAGTGTACAAGTTCGAGCGCTTTTTAAATAAACACCCAAAAGCTTGGAAGGTTATTCAATAAATGTCCGAACATGGATGCTTGTTCAATGAGCATCCAAACTTGCACGCTTATTAGGTGTAAGTCTCACTAAGGAACTCTCTCTAATTCAACCTTGAATTGGTTAAATTTTCAAGAGATGAAAATTTAGCTTAGCTTTGAAAAGACGCCATTAGCTGTGACTTTTCAATAGTTTTGTATAAATACCTGTAGAAAATTTGTTGATGGCGTGTCAGGTCCGTTACGGTATTTCTTTGGTTTTTACTTTGTGTCGTCGTATTAAATTTGTTTGTATTGACTATTGAAATGAATTAACAAAAATTTATATTAAAAATGTATTCCCTAACAAGTTCACAAAACTAAGTTCAACAAAGCATATTGGAGTAATAAGTTATTTTTGAACATCAAGCGAAGAATTTAATTGTTGAAATAAATGTTTGGGGGTTTAAGTTGAATAATAGTCTAAAATGAGACTAATGTGAGACTAATGTTAATTACAATTTGTTTGATTTTGTAATATGGAGATGGTCCACCTCTAATTTGAACAAATATATTATAATAGCATCGATTTTATTTAAGTGGAAACTTATTTTAATGTCTCGGGGTTTTGAATTCATGGTCTTTAAAATCTCGATATAAAACGTCATACCACTAGACCTGTCAAAATATGACCCAACCCATTAACCCAACCCATTTACCCTACTTAAAAATGGGTTGGGTCAACCCATTTATGAATATTATCAAATGGGTTATGGGTTGGGTTGACCCAATTTTAAAAGGGTTATAAATGGGTAACCCATTTACCCATTTATTAAAAACATTAATTTTTAATATAAATTTGTAAAACAAGAATTTTGAACATACATTGTAGTTTGTCATGGAGACTGACAATTGTACTTAGAAAATAACAGACTACCGCATCCCCATATTTGAATTCCGCCTAGTGCAGAAGCCGCTATTTTTTTTGTTCAGACTGCAATAACTCTTTCGTTCTAACTCGGAATCAGGCGAGACTTCGACCGATGAACTCCCACCTAAATTACGGGCAGTATGGAACACTCGGATACTTCATCGTGTGAACGCACACTGTAGTTCTCCAAGGGGACTGACAGTTGTACTTAGAAAATAATAGGCTACCACATCCCCATGTTTGAACTCCGCCTAGTGCAGAAGCCGCTATTTTTTTGTTCGGACTGCAATAACTCCTTCGTTCTAACTCGGAATCAGGCGGGATTTCGACCGATTAACTCCGACCTAAATTACGGACAGTATGAAACACTCGGATACTTCATCATGTGAACGCACACTGTAGTTCTCCAAGGGGACTGATAGTTGTACTTAGAAAATAACAGGCTACCACATCCCCATATTTGAACTCCGCCTAGTGTAGAAGCCGCTATTTTTTTTGTTCCGACTACAATAACTCCTTCGTTCTGACTCAGAATCAGGCGGGACTTCGACCAATTAACTCCCACCTAAATTACGGACAGTATAGAACACTCGGATACTTCACCTTGTGAACGCACACTGTAGTTCTCCAAGGGGACTGACAGTTGTACTTAGAAAATAACAGGCTACCACATCTACATATTTGAACTCCGCCTAGTGCAAAAACCGCTATTTTTTTGTCCCGACTGCAATAACTCCTTCGTTCTAACTCGGAATCAGGCGGGACTTTGACCGATTAACTCCCACCTAAATTACGGACGGTATGGAACACACTCAGATACTTCACCGTGTGAACGCACACTGTAGTTCTCCAAGGGGACTGACAGTTGTACTTAGAAAATAACAGGCTACCACATCCACATATTTGTACTCCGCCTAGTGGAGAAGCCGCTAATTTTTTTGTTCCGACTGCAATAACTCCTTCGTTCTAACTCCGAATCAGACGGGACTTTGACGGATTAACTCCCACCTAAATTACGGACAGTATGGAACACTCGGATATTTCATCGTGTGAACACACACTGTAGTTCTCCAAGGGGACTGACAGTTGTACTTAGAAAATAATAGGCTACCGCATCTCCATATTTGAATTTTGATGAAAATTAGAATTTTAATTTTTTATCGGAAATAAAAACATAAAAATTAGAATTAGAATTATTTTATATTTATTTATTTTTTATTAGTCAAATTAAATTTAAATCTTTAAATTGGTTAAATGTGTTACCCGCTTATTAAGTGGGTTGTGTCATAAATGGGTTGGGTCATAAATGTATAAAAAAGAATGGGTCATAAATGGATTGGATCAAACTCGATCCAATCCATTTTGAACAAACCCAACCCGTTTGACAGGCCTACATACCACTTATCATTTTAGCCAATGGTCCTTGACCCTCCACACAATAAATCTAGAGTTTAAATTCTATGAAAATCACTTATGATGGGAGAATTATA
Organism: Allium fistulosum; assembly: GCA_030737815.1. Lineage (NCBI taxonomy): Eukaryota > Viridiplantae > Streptophyta > Magnoliopsida > Asparagales > Amaryllidaceae > Allium > Allium fistulosum. Next base: position 1,140,655,301 of record CM060904.1, read on the forward strand.
ATATGAACTTGTGAAGATATACAATTCTTGTTCTAAAATTCAAAAGCTACCCCATATATGATCTCTCCATTAATCATTGTTGCCAGTTGCATTGTTCAAATGATTTCATGAACTCTTCTCTACAAAAAAAGGTGCTTGTTGCATGATTGTTAATGATGATATGAACATGAGGAAAAAACTGGACAATTACAATAATTCACAGTTGTGATGTTTGACGAAAGTTCTTATGCCCTTTGTGTAAAGTTTTGATCGGTTCGGCCCCAACTTTGGGTCAGGTCGGGCATAACCTTATATCAGGTCATGTAAATTTGCGCCACGTTTATCTAACACAGCTAACTTTGGATATAAACAATTCTGTTTTGAAACTACTATTTCTATATACAGACACAACTAACCCCATTTTTAAACGGTGCAGGAAAAATGTCAATGAACACGAAGAGGGAAAGTATGGGACCCAACGCTAAAGGCTAATTTCCGTACGCGCTTTTATCTTGCCATAAATACCCCCCATCACTTCACTCCATAAACACCGCATTTTTTACTGATATTAATTCGCACATGCCACCGTCCTCACAAACGATGTCAGCAGCAACCCTTCTCCTCCTTCTCCTAACAACCCTGCTTTCCGACGCTGCGTACACCTTAGCTGCAGCGTCTGAATCGCCATGCAAGCACTCGTTTTACCCGAAGCTATGCCGGGCTATGCTAGCTCCTGCCAAACAACCAAAGCACCCGGACGACTACACCCGCTTTTCCGTGAAACAGTCCTTAAAGCAAGCCCAACGCATCACCAAAATACTGGACAACTACCTCGACAAGAACCCGTCATCTGAAAACGGAGCGCTGGCCGACTGCCGCCAGCTGTCCGACTTGAACGAGGACTACTTGAGCCAGGTCCAGGACGCCATTCGCCCTGGCCGCGCCGGGATGGACGTGGCCCGAGTGGAGAAGGTCAAGGCTCTCATGAGCGCCGTGGTCACCAATCAGCAGACTTGCTACGATGGTCTGGAAGGTTCTAGAAGCTTCGGGCAGCTGAATGCTGTGGTTGGCACCGGAAATGAGATGGCTGTTTATGGGATTTCTCTTGAGCTTGTTGCTTCTCAGATGGACCGGATCCGCAAAGTTGAACCCGGTTCAGGTCAGTATTTTCTTTCGCTCTCACTTTATTTTTACGTACTATGGCTTCCTAGTTGCTACAATCGATGAGTCGGTGACTTTGGTAGAAGTGCTTCATTATTCTCTAAAATCTTCTGGTTGCTTCCTTTTAATTGTTACAAAAAATTTCAAAAAATAAAAATAAAAATAAATCCTTTTTTACACAAATTCTATAAAATCATTAGAAGGTTAAACCTGATTTAGTAGATCATATATTTATTTTAGAAACTTTGTGTAGTATAAGTGAATAAAGTTGTGTAAGAAGTCCAAATTATAAATAGCTTTTTAAGTAGATGGGACGAATGGGACCAACATCCAATTTTAAGTGGAGGTCCACACATGGATCTCGGTCTAATTTTATTTCATAGACAGAAGTGCACATGTCCAGTTGAAACTTGAAAATGTAAACTTGCCCCATGCATAAATTAGAACAAGGGAGTGCAACTGAGCCAGGCTTCTTCTAGTACAAAGTACACAGCTAGCTGTAGAGAAAATGATTCAATGTGTAAAGTTTCATCTCCATCTGAGGTCTATTTATTTGTTATCTTTCTCTTCCCACTACGCTATTTGTATCATATAAAACAGATATAACTAACTTGTTTCTAAGCACTGATAATGCAGTTTACAAATGCACAAGTTGCACCATTAAAATTGATAATAATCTTAGACCTTAAATCTATTATTGTAACTCAACTGTAAAGTAACATCAGTTTTGATAACTTTCTGCACAGACAATTCTACAAATGGACGCATTCTTCTAGAAGGCGACATCAACACCGTCCAGATAAGCCAATGGGTGACAGTGGCCTTAGATGGTTCCGGTAACTTCTCGAGTATCAACGACGCTATTGCATTTGCACCTAATGGTACATCAGTGGATGAAGATGGTTACTTTGCAATATATCTCGGACCAGGTACTTTTCAGGAGAATGTTTTGGTGGCCAAAAACAAGAAGAACATAATCATGATTGGTGCTGGGATTGATCGAACGATCATTACTGGGAATCGCAGTGTAATTGATGGATGGACTACTTATAATTCTGCTACTTTAGGTAATTTTACTAATTTATATATAAAATAATAATAATAATAATAATAATCACATGTTCAATTGTATTTTTTATATTATGATAAAAAAAATATCGGTAAGTAGTATAATATTTAAGAAATAGACATTTCAAATGCAAGGAATCTAATAATATATCACAACTTCAAACAATTTTATTATCTTGCTAGTTGATTTTTTTTATTCTTCTGCCAGTAAGTAATACACAAGTCTTTTCTTAAATTTGCTTAAAGAGCATATTTTGTAGTTTACACAAGTGTTAGGTTACTAACTGCGTTTAAACAGTATATTTTGAAAGATTAACTATTATAGATTCACATTAACAAGAAGTTGGTTACAGGATCTAAGTCTATTTATTAATGTTTAACAGTTCGTTTGATTAATACCAATATTATTGCGCAATAGTTTGAATCTACCTATGGCTTTATTTTACTATTCGGAATATGTTTTAAAACCAGTCCTTTAGGCTCTGCTTTGATGTTTTTATCCATCAGTTTTGATCATCTATGGAGGGCTCATACGGTTTTATGAAATAACGTTTTTGGATGTTTTATAAACGGGTTTAAAACCAGTTTAGAGTAATGTTGATCGTTAATTTCAACCTATCAAATCTGTGGGTTTTGGCCATTTATGATATTTTATTCTAACTTGCTCTTTTTAAAACTATTGTTTTAAATATTTCAAATTTAATTTAACAATAAAATTTTGATTCCATATTTTCTAATTTATAATTTTTTTTAAAGATATAACATTATATTATACTGACAGTGCATTATTATTATTTTTTTTCAAAGAAAACTAATAAGTTATTAATATGATAAAATTTGTTTTTACGTTGAATGCATTGGGTTCTTTTATTAAGGATCAGTCTCCTTGGGCTAATTAGAGATACGTTGGGAGTTATTATAATTAGGTCATATCGTGTGCATCAACTAGAAGAATCTCCATCCAATTGTCTTGACATTGAAATTCGTTTTGTCGATGAGACTGAAAATGATTTAAAATACAGCTGTACACGGAGAGCGGTTCATAGCAACAAACATAACAATAGAAAACACAGCGGGACCATCAAAGCACCAAGCAGTGGCCCTCCGGAGCAGCGCAGACCTATCCAGCTTCTACCGCTGCAAGTTCCTGGGCTACCAAGACACACTGTACGCGCACTCCCTCCGCCAGTTCTACCGGGACTGCGACATCCACGGCACCGTCGACTTCATCTTTGGCAACGCAGCCTCCGTCTTCCAGAACTGCAACATCTACGCTCGCAAACCTCTCCCCTACCAGATCAATGCCATCACCGCCCAGGGCCGGGTGCACCCCAACCAGACCACCGGCATCTCCATCCACAACTGCTCCATACTAGCCGACGAGGACCTGAAAGCGGATAAGAACGGGACGAAGACATATTTGGGAAGGCCTTGGAAGGAGTACTCCAGGACGGTGTACATGCAGTCGTTTATGGATGGGTTGGTGGACCCGGCTGGGTGGCTGGAGTGGAACGGGACGTTTGCCCTGGATACTTTGTTTTATGGAGAGTTTCAGAATTATGGGGCAGGTGCGGATGTTACCAAAAGAGTGCAGTGGAAAGGGTATAGCTTGATGGATGAGGTGCAGGCTTCTAATTTTACTGTTTTTAATTTTACTGCTGGGCAGGTTTGGTTGCCCCATATTCCTCACTCCGGGGGTTTGCTCAAGGTTTTGGTGTGATTTGGTCGTGCATGCTTCTGGATTGAGTTCTTTTTTTAATAGTATATATTAGGAAATTCATGATTTAAGTTTATTGATTAATCAAATGTTGACACGGTGAATTTAAGGTGCATATAGAAGGAATCTCTCAGAGACTTCACAACTAAAATTTTGTGGCCTCGTCTATTATATTATGCGAAAAAAACTTGAATTATAAGAGCATTTCTAAATCGTTACTGCATTGTCAGGTGTGTGTACCAATGTGATACACATCCCAACGGACGAAAAGAACAACTACACCAACGTCGGAATTATGATTGAGAGTTGATATTAACCAAAGTTTTTTGCTAACATCTTAATAAAATGTAAAATAAGGAGATAATATTGGTAAACGCAGCAAAGACATACAATGTAAAGTGGTTTGATAAACGTTAGATCTACGTCCACTGTTAATAATCTCTTATAACTTTGTTTGAATGTAAGTACAAGTTGCAATAATAAGAAATTACAATGTTTGAGAACTTAGATTCCCCACTCCATCAAAATGAAGAGCTTAAAGAAATTACTACAATCATATGATCAAATTACAAACAGTAGTTGTATTTATACAAAATACATAAATGGGCTGGAAGGCCCAACTAAAAGCTTTGCAATCCGAATGCTTTCTGAGATGAAATGTTGGCCGTTGATGTGATTCAAAGGTTGCGATCTGTTTGAGCCTATTGGTTCGGATTAATCTGGAAACACACATTCACTAGATGCTTTATTACGCTCCCTCAAATGAAACTAGGGTTTCCTTCCATCTTCTCTTCCATGGTGGCTGAGCAAACTCTGAGCTCATCCCTGAAACGAGCAAAGTTCTTGGATGAAATAGCTTTAGTCAGAACATCAGCTCGTTGATAAAGAGAGGGAACGTGTTGTATCTGTAGCTTTTCACTTCTTGTCTGTTCTCGAACGAAATGTAGATCAACCTTTAGGTGCTTTGTTCTCGAGTGCTGAATGGGGTTCATGGATAAAGATATGGCGCTCAAATTATCTACCCAAATTATCGGCTTCTGATAGGGTTCAAACCCTAATTCTTTAAGTAAGGTGCTAATCCATATAACTTCGGCCGTGGTGCTTGCAATGGCGCGGTATTCAGCTTCTGTGCTCGATCTCGAAATTGTTGCCTGCTTTTTGGTGCACCATGAAATAGGGTTTTTACCGAGAAACACACGGCACCCAGTGATGGATCTTCTATCATCCAAGTCATTGGCCCAATTTGAATCACTGTAAGCTTGTAAATTTAAATTTGTGCAAGGTATCAATCTTAACCCATAGTCGATTGTCCCCTTTATATACCGTAGAATACGTTTAACTGCACACCAATGTTCACTCGTTGGGGCTTGCATGTATTGACACACCTTGTTAACATTAAAATTGATGTCAGGCCTAGTGATAGTAGCGTACTGAAGAGCCCCAACAATACTCCTGTATTGTTTGATATTTTCAATGTGTTCACCTTTGTTCTTTCTTAATTGAAGATTGCTGGTCATGGGAGTAGGAAGTGCTTTAGCCTTACTCATGTTAGCCCTGACCAGTATGTCTGACATGTATTGTTTTTGTGGTAAATGATGCTTGAATCTGCTTGTCTTTGAATTTGTATGCCCAGAAAGTAGTTTGCATCACCCATGTCTTTTATGGCAAATTGTCTGTCCAAGTGTTTTATAATAAGCTCAATTTCCTGTTGATCATCACCTGTGATAAGAATATCGTCAACATAAACCAAAATGTAGATGTTATTTTTCCTTTGTATTCTAGTATAGAGTGAGTTGTCAGATTTAGTAGTAGTAAATCCCAACTTGACCAGTATGCTCTTCAGTTTTTCATACCAAGCCCTTGATGCCTGCTTTAAACCATAGATGGCCTTGTGTAACTTGCATACTTTACTGCTGTTGGCTTCAGTGCTATAACCTTTAGGTTGTTGCATGTATACTTCTTCCATCAACTCCCCATTTAAAAATGCATTGTGCACATCTAATTGTCTTATCTTCCATTGTTTATGCATAGCAATGGTTAATATAATTCTGATGGTAGCTGGTTTGATGACTGGAGAGAAGGTCTCTTTGAAATCAAACCCGAATTGTTGGGTGTATCCCTTTGCTACAAGTCTGGCTTTATACTTGATGATATTTCCATTAGCATCTCTTTTGATTTTGTATGTCCATTTGCTTCCCACAACATTCTTATGTTTTGGTAGGTCAACTAAAATCCATGTTTGATTTTTAATTAGAGCACTATATTCTTCATCCATAGCTCTTTTCCACTTTATATCTCTAAGTGCTGAGTCATATGATGTTGGCTCTATATCATCAAGTTGAGTGCTGTAAATTTTGGGTTTAAAAATCCCACTCTTTGATCTGGTAATCATGGGATGTTGAATAATAGTTGACTGTGGCTCATGATGTTCTTCGGTATTAGTATCATTGGTCTCATTTGTCGTGTCCTCATTATTGTGACTTTGTTGAGTACCTACTTCTTGTTGTTCATAGTTTTGATATTGTTGTGTATCCACTTGTTGTTGTTCTTCATGCTATGAATTTCTTGTAGTAGTTTGTTTGGAATGATCATTAAGTCCACTTATTGCTGTGCCTTTTTGAGTTTGAACTTCTGTGCTAAACCACTCTGATAGATCAGATATATGACTCGTGACAGCTTGGTTTGTGTTAGTTCCTTGATTATGTTTCTCCTTTCCTACAAAAGGAAAAACATCTTCATTAAAGACAACATGCCTTGAAATATAAGTTCTGCCTTGATCATCTAGACATATGTACCCCTTTTGATTATGTGCATACCCTAAAAAAGTACATTGGCTAGATCTCAGGCTCAACTTGTGTTTGTTATAGGGTCTTAGGTAGGGAAAACACAAGCAACCAAAGGTCCTTAAAAATTTATAATTTGGTTTAATGCCAAATAACTTTTCAAAAGGACAAACATGGTTTAGCACTCTTGTTGGCATTCTATTAATAAGATAAACTGCTGTGGCAAATGCCTCTCTCCAATATTTCATTGGCAGGCCGCCTGTGACAAGAGTGTTAACCCAGTTTCTACTACGTGCCTGTGTTTTCTCTCTACCAACCCATTTTGTTCTGATGTGTGGGGGCATGTTATTCTATGTACGATTCCTTTTATATCAAAGAAATCCTTTAAGGGTTTGAATTCCCCCCACCATTAGTTTGTATAACTTTTACACTACTATTGAGTTGTTTTTCAACACAAGCAATGAAATGTTTCATAGCACTACATGTGTCTGATTTTGCCTTTAAGAAATATATCCACGTATATCTAGTATGTGCATCAACAAGTGATAGATAATACCTGTCTCCTTTGGTTGAATTATGTGGTGATGGTCCCCACAAGTCTGCTGCAATCAGCTCCAGTGGTTTTTGATAGATTGTTTCAGAATTTTGAAAAGGTAATTTGTGACTTTTACCAATTTGACAATGTGTGCATATGGATAAATTGTTCAATGATGAAAAAGAAATTTTATTATCATTCAATACTTGCTTAACTACATCATAACTAGGATGCCCTAGTTTACAATGCCATAAAAGAATATCTTCATGTTTGTTATGATTCAAACTAGTATTATTACACCATACAATACTATCACAAATGCTTTTGTTTTTCATATTGCAGAACTTGTATAGGCCTTGTTCCAGTTTACCCTGTAACAGTATATTTTGCTTAGCAAATCTCTAACAAGACAGAATTTGGGGTGAAACTCAAAATATACATTATTTTCTCTAGCAAATTGAGAGACACTAATTAGATTCTTTTTGATACTTGGCACTCTTAGTAAATTATTAAGGTAGAGCAGCCTTGTACCTTTTATAGTGCCTGCCCCTATGTGAGATATATTTGCAGTTTCACCATTACCCATTAAAACAGAATTTTTACCTATGTAGCTCTTGTTCCCCAAATTGAGATTTTCCAAACTGTTAGTGATATGATTTGTGGCTCCTAAGTCTGGGAACCACTCAGCTGTATTGATGTCATCAGTCTTGTTATCACCATCCCCTGAGTTATCTGAGTTATTCCTTGCTTGATTACTGGTCTGTGCCATATTTGATGTTGGTTGCCTGCTGGATTGACCTTGTTGTGTTGTATTGTAGTCTTCCTTGAATCTAAAGTAACATTTGTTTGCCATATGATCAAATTTTTCACAAATTTGGCACTTGACCCTATTGTTGTTTGAAAATCTTCCCCTACCTCTACCTCTTTGGGTGTTGCCTCCCCTTGAATTTTGACTGTTCTGGCTGTTTCTATGACCCTTGTTCTTTGTGGTGGAAACGTAGTTTGCAGAATAATCTTCTTGCATGAGTTTTCTTTGTTCAACTCTCCCTTCATGGGCAAGGAGGGCTGAGTGGACATAATTGAGGTCGGGTAGGATTTGTTGTGTGGCAATAAAAGTTACTAAAGATTCGTAATCTTGATCTAGACCATTTGTGATGACAAGAATCCGTTCACTGTTAGAAATTTCATGACCAACTACCTTTAATTTGTCACAAAGATTCTTAATCTTGGCTAGGTATTCCCTCATGCTCATATCATTTTTTCTTGCATTTTGCAATTCTCTTCTATAGTGCATGATTCTTGCAGCTGATTGTGAGTTAAAAATTCTTTCAATTGATGACCATATTTCATATGACGTGTAGCATCCAACAAGTTGTGATAAAATACTTTGATTAATTGATGAAAGTAGCCATGATGCTAGCAAATTATCTTGTTTTTGATATAAGGAGTAATCTGGGTTGCTGATAGTGTTACCTTTGTCATCTGTTGTGTTGATGGGTGGAATCACCTTGGTTCCCTTGACATAATCTTATAGATCATACCCTCTTAATGCTATTTCAACTTGATATTTCCATGTGATGTAATTATCCGCATCTAATGGTGTACTTATTGCTTGATTTTTAGGTCTGATCAAGATGCAGTCAGGTTTTTGATCATTTTTGAGTCTGCTTCCAGTGTTGGCTGATGTGACTTCATCTTCTTCGTGGGCCATGGTGAATCAAGAACCTTGATTTCTTGATCAAGAAGGTGATGCGGGTATCACTTTTTTACTATAGTATTGCTGTTTTATTGTAAAGTAGTAATGCGCATAACAAACAGAGATTCCTGTAGTATCTCGGTAGAAAAATATGATGCAACCAGAGGAGAGATGAAGATCTTGAATCTGATCTCTTTCTTGGATGGCACAAATGATGCAACCAGAGGAGAGATGAAGATCTTGAATCTGATCTCCTTCTTGGACGACACAGAGGGAGTCAGGTGGAACTGATAAGTTCGGAAATCTGCACAGATATCGAGAAGGTAAGGCCTCCCCGATGATGACACCTTTCTGAGGGGAACCAAACTCTTAATCTCACAAAAGAGAAATGTTTGAAAAAATAAGTGGGATGATATTGCCGTTAGGCAGTGGCTCTGATACCATAAAGAAATGTTACAATACTTTGATATTGAGAAATATTTCTTTGTATTACTACAATCATATGATCAGATTACAAACAGTAGTTGTATTTATACAAAATACATAAATGGGCTGGAAGGCCCAACTAAAAGCTTTGCAATCCGAATGCTTTCTGAGATGAAATGTTGGCCGTTGATGTGATTCAAAGGTTGCGATCTGTTTAAGCCTATTGGTTCGGATTAATCTGGAAGCACACATTCACTAGATGATTTATTAGAGCTAAGGTATTTATAATTGTTGAAATTGGTGTTGTGCGGCTGAGATTGTTTAGTTGAGTAATTGAAATCACGTTGAGCCATTGATCATCTCGTCCGTTTAATATGGGACAACTAGAGTGCCATTTGGTTTGCATGGTTGAGGTGGTGCAAGCTGACTGACCGTACCATGAGCATGATTTGTGTAGGGTGGGTTGCATGAGATCAGGTAATGGTTGTGTGGTGACACTTTGACAGGGTGTGGCAGCAAAGAACATGTAGTAGTTACTATACAGTAATTCTTTTATCCAATCAACAACGCCATTTGTGTCAGTCTTTTCAGATAAACTATGCAGGTGGAGCTTCTTCTTGCAGAGGCGGTTAGACACTTATGCACTGATGAACTCTTATCGCACATGGCATCTAGCGACCGTCATTGTGGCATCAACGGTGGTCGTTTGACGTTGAATCACTTGGTCATGCCACACGGAACTTTTGTGATGTCGACATTACTGAACTTCCCTCTCCTGATTAGAGTAGGGAGATGGCACACTTAGTCCAGCTCATGACTAAGACTAAGTGACAGACTGGTAGGAGTGCAGGCCACATGGCCGACCTTGAGTTTAGGTTAAGGCCTAAATAATCTTATTGCATGGTCATAGGTCATTTGTGTTAGTGGAGGTGCGAAAGCTTGCCCTCGAGCCTAATCAGTCTTAAGTGGGTTGGGGTGGTTTAGTGATATAAGTTGTTTATTATTGATTGCAGATGACTGTGACTGCTTCTACTAGTAGAAAAACCCTCCATCTTGGCACTTCTTAAGTTCGGGTGGACCGAGTTGACCTAACCTGTTCCCTGGCCCGCCATGATTATGAGAACATCCATCCCCTTTATCCCTTGGTCGATAACTGAGCCAACCGGCCTTTGGGGGCCTACTTCATGTGGTCGTTGGCCCTGGGAGTATTTACAAATGCTGGAATCAGTGTGTAGCGGCCGAGATTTTCTAGTTGAACTGTTGAAATCACGTAGAGCCATTGATCATGTCTCCCGTTCGATGTACGATAGTTGGAGTGCCAGTTGGTTTTTCACGGTTAAGATGGTACAAGCTGACTGACCATACCATGAGCATGATTTGTGCAAGGTAGGAGGCATGACATTGGGTAATGGTTGTGAAGTGGTGCTTTGCCAGGATGTGGTAGCAACAAACATGCAGCAGTTATTATACAATAATACTTTTGTCAAATCAACAACGCCATTTGTGTCAGTCTTTTTAGAGAAACTATGCAGGCGGAGCTTCTTTTTGCAGACGCGGTCGGACACTTATGGCTGGAGCTGTTTAAAGCAAGGCAATAAAGCTTTAAAAGGTGCGGATGGTCGAGAGAAGGCGACCGAGGGACCGTGGTGGGGCGTGATTTGTAGGCCGAGTCGCTCAACCGTTGAGAGGGAGGCTTCGCACTAGTCCTTCTTTCACTTTTTTTAGGTGCTTGTCCAGCCATTAGGTTGGTGCCCGAGCTAAACAATTACTACGGAGTGCTTTATGGATAAGCGGGTATCTGTTGTCATCGCTCGTAGATATGCATGCAAGCAGTGCTTAGCTTATATATGTGAAATAGCCAAGCGAGTCGTTTGCTAAGGGAGTCTTGCTTTTGAACAGGGCGCGTGTTATGCGAAAAGGCGATCCAATGTGTTCGGCTTGGTGAAGCATATGAATCAAATGGTGGTGCATACCGCTGCAAACATGCGTGTCGGTAAGACGATGCGCGTCGACCCATTTCATATTTGCGAGAAGTCTGAGCAACATTTTACCCTTAAGTCTGCGCCCATTTGCAGGTGTGATCCTATCAATCGTGCATTTAATACCACATTTAATGTTGCTACACATGTCACCGTGCAATTGGCGATGGCGGTTTATTTTCCCTGTCATGGCAAAGACTGTTCATTTTTTTGACTTGTGATTTGACAAAGTCATTGATGATACTTAGGCGGTTTAGATTGTCCCTTACATGGCTAATCCAACGACTCACACCATCCTTGCTGACTATGTATATTCTTCTTTCCCTTCAATTCATTCTTTACTGAGATTTTGAAAAACTTCGCCATTAACAGAGAAAAAAAGAAGTTTTCTTCATCTTGTTCACTTTCATTCAATCGACAATAAACTTTGACTTCGATTAGTGCATATTTTCAATATCGATTTACCATTCTCTGTTTGAACTTTCAATTGTGTTTGATTGATGATTTCACGGCCCTTGCCATTGCATTCATATCGCCCTTTGTATTTTACTTATTGTCATTGTTGTGTTAACCTGAATATCGTAGTTGCACTGATGAAATCTTACTTTACACGACTTCTAACGCCCATCATTATGGCACCAACGACGGTCGTTTGACGTTGAATGATAGAGTTAAGGGCATGTCCTATGAGCAATTATGTAATTTGTTACATATATCTAACTCGATAAGCAATCTTGTTTGAAATAAATGGTGTTTTATTTCTAGTATATACTTGATATATTGTGTTATATTAATTAATTAATTTAATTAAAGGTATATTTAATAAAAAAAATCATAAATGGTATATTTTATGATAGTTGTTACAAAGCATTGTAACCGTGAATAATTTATCACAGTGAAAATACATATACCATTTTAAATATTCTTAGTCAAGATATATCAAGACTAGATATCGAGACATTCGTTGAGACTAGAGTATATAACGTCTCTTCAATGTTGGACGGTGTAATACTTATGGTTGTTGGGGGCACTCAGGGGTTATGTACTGATAGTTATTGAATAACTATGAAATGACTCACTCGATAATTTTCTGTTGGTTAATATAACTAAGGCCAAACAGAAAATATCGATATGACAAAATTACACAATTCTCTCGACTTGAAAATACTGTTATTATTGAGTCAACCTAAAGTTAACTCAAAGTTAAAGTCTCTGACTAAACCATTTCGGTTAATAATGATTGTTATTATTGAGTCAAGGACTTTGTGTTTGGATAATATAGTTGAATATTGACGATATTGGAATTTTGACCATTACCAAATTCCATAAGTCCAAAGTGATATAGTTTTGATGAGGAGAATTGATGTAAATAAAAGTCACAACCGTGTAACGTTTAACAAAGTGAAATTGGATTTTACTGAAAACCAGGTAGGCGATAACCTTAGACAAAATATCATACTACCTACTAAGTGACGCGTGGACGTTAATTTTCGAATAGTTCGATATTAATCACTGACCAAATTTACACCCGACGAGTCATACCAACGAAACGATGAATTATCCTTTGGTCGGAATGATTTAATTAATTTAAAATTGTCATAAATTAATTAATTTTTGTGAAGTATTAGTGTAACGACCCAGAATTTTGGACCATTCGCATCCATTATAAGTGTATAGGTAGACACTCATGCCGGAGTTGAATTGCTCAAAATACCGCGTTGTTAATTTAAATTTGGCAAAACTGAACATATACAGTAAATAAATAATCACAGATCACAGACACAGAGTAATAAGTGCAGCGGAAATAAAAGAGATAGTAGTTCATGAAGCTACTATATGAATATATAAAATACATCAGAGTTTACAACAGAAGAGAAATATGATACATCAGAGTTAAACTAGATACAACGGAAGAGTAACACGATACATCAGATACAAATCAGAATACATCACTGGAATCATCAAATATCTGAAAGCTGGATAAATAGCTGGATCTCCAAGCGAAGCTCCAACTCCAAAGGTGAGTCTCGAAAGCTGAACCACTCAGTCTGACCCGAGCGTAAAGCAAAACACAAGACACTCGAGTCAGGATTAACATTCTTATATTAATAAATCCAACTCAAGTGAAATAGCAATTGAAATACAAGTAACTCAAAGGATGTTTGGAATAACCATCCTTTAAGGATCCGTTAAACTATCTACTATGTAGTAGTGTACGATAAGTAGATAATGTCTATCAGTAATAATAAGATATCAAAATAGTGTTAAGTCATGGCCCATTCCACCCTTAACACATTTTTATTCCCAAAAGCATATACAAGACCGTAGTTTCCCCAAAACCGGAAGTCACCAGAGGGCAATCCATATACTAAAGGTACAAATCAAAATCGTAGTGGTCGCGTATAAATGGAATACAAGTATGACAAGGCACATGAGGCAATACCCAAGGTAGTGATACTACCGTTCGCCTGATCCGGACTGGTGAGAACGCAACGCCGCAGCGCCCGCAACACCGTGAAACAACACTCCCAAATTCAAGGGTGCACCAATCGACAACAAGTAATAAGTAGTTCGAAGAAGTGTGTCCACTTGAGGTAGCTAATCCTCCATTGGCCCGGCACAGCTCCTGTTTTAGTCATTTCCAATTTGACACAAGTGTCAAGGCTATCCATTATCGTTCTCTTTCTTCAGTCAACACGTACATCATTCCAACCACTTCATTCTGGATCATCACTCCGCGTATAGTTATTAAAGTGGTTTTCGGTTTAGATAGAGAGTATATCCATTACCGATCCCGGTCTCTTTAATAACTTTCGTAATTATTACACCGATTGGTCGTTTATATATTTCAAAAACCAAATCAATTTCAATTTCAATTACAATTTGTAAATCAACATTTCATTTGACTTTCAAAACCAATTCCCAAATATTTACGTTCAAAACATCCAAATTACCATTTCAAAATCTCATAATTCAATTTCAAATTTTATTTAAAACAATTCAAATATCGATTCAAGTTCGTATATAAGTTTCGTTCCAAAATCATTTAAATAAATTTAATTTAACATTCAAATCAGTTTAACTTCATTTATCGATTTTATTCAATATTCGTTAAGTAAATTTATCATTCAAGACAATTCTATTAAATTTCCAATTCCTTAAATCCATTATTTAAATTCAACTTCATTATATCAAAACTTACAATTTTTAATTAAATTAAATTCATCAAATCAAATTCTTTAAATTTCAAGTCTTACATTTATTTCAATAAATCGCATTTTATTTCTTGTTAAAGAAATTCAATTTCACTTATTTACTCACTTAAATAATTTTCCAAAACTTAATTAATAAAGAAAACTCAATTACAATTATTTACGAAGTAAATTCACTTATTCAAAATTTCAATTTAATTTAATCATTTAATAATTCAATCTTATTTAATTATTAAATCATTCAAAACTTAATTATTAAATAATTTCAAAGTTTAATAATTTCAAACTTAATTATAATTTCAAACTTAATTATTAAATCATTTCAAAGTTTAATAATTTCAAACTTAATTATAATTTCAAACTTAAGTATTAAATCATTTCAAAGTTTAATAATTTCAAACTTAATTATAATTTCAAACTTAATTATTAAATCATTTCAAAATTAAACAACATTCTTTCATCAATTACATTGTTAATATTTTGTTTCAGATTTTTAAATATTAACATTTTCCTTTCATTAAAATTCAAATTTCAACTTCATTTCAAAACCATATTATTTATTCAAATAAAATCAAAATCTTCATTTTTTTTTAAATCAAATTATTGACCAATCGGGTTTTATTTAATTTTCTATCCTAGGTCAAAGTTCAATTTGGGTATTTATCATTTCAACCCGATTCCAATTCAATTCAAAATCAAAACCTAACAAAGGGAACTTGCAGTGTGATAACTGGGATGGTGTCAAAGTAAATAAACAAGCAATAACAACAATCAATATCAATCCAATAATCAATTCAAATAATCCCGAAATAACTGTATTAATTCGCATTGTTATTTGTACGAATTAATATAATTTCTAGAATCTACACTATCATTTCATGTAGATTAAAGATTATTACATTACGGTTTTCACTTGTCATCTATTTACAATTTCATACATCATCAATTTAACAACATACATTCAGCGGTTCAAAGTGTAATTAAACAAATCCTACGTGTCAATAACTTAAACAGTTAAAAGGGTCATATTATACAATGTCAGTTAATCAAATTTAACATTTAACTATCCTATATCAAGTTCAATTGCATACTATTTATCATTTTAACATTAACAATTTAACATCCAATATAAACATCAACAATCAATCAATTATCAGTTAAACTGTATTATTATCGCATAAATAATTAACAGATAATGGTGTCAGATGTCACTGGTGAACTGATACAGGTAATAATAGTGTAAATATCAAACAACGGCAATATTTCAATTGTCGTTTCAATTGAAATCAAATTTAATAAATAAAATAACGTTAATCGTGAGTGAGTGCTCACCTTTCGAGGCTAGAGATGAAGGAGGATGAGACGAGTTATGGATCCAGGCATAAATTTCAAAGAAAAGCAAGATTGAACGTTAATTGGACGAACAAGGCTGATAGTCAAGAATTGATGAACTAAATCAGGATCAGTTTGACAGAGATAATATTAAAATCATTGTTTTAACCAAGCACGTATATCAAAATCAACATATATTAAACAATATGTATATTTAGTTAATAATTTTTTTTCCATCCAAATCAATAACTTAACTTCAAAATAACAACCCATACATATATGAAAACAAAATCCACCTATATTATACTATTATATGATTTCCTAAAACCAATATTAAATTTAGAAAACTCGCATATAAAACGTGCAATACAAGGCTTATATAACTAGCGCACGTACAATAAAGTATGAACAATCTTAATTAGGTTCCACAAGTAGCATCCTCACGCAACATATATACAACAGGTCTACACTATACGTGATATATTCAACGACCGTTATAAAGTTCATGTAAATTTATGTATAAAACACGTATACTATTTACATTGGATATACATATATAATATCCTATAAACAAATATATACATATCGTTGTAAATGTATACAACACTATTGGCCAAAACTATGTTTAGTGATACATAAAGAACAAATTTATAAACAATAAATTAAAAAGTATGCCCATGTACCTGCACGTTCAAACCATGCCTGTATCATGCACGTTCAATTCCAAAGCAATGAGTGGCTGCAGGACTATGAACAAGATCAAAGGCAATGTACGTTTTCCAAACACAGTATTACTAGGCATTTATAAAACCTATCCATAGGCATTGTAAAAGTTAATCGAAACACTGTCAGAAAGTTTTACTGCTATAGTGAAGTCCTAGAGCATGCAAGGTGGAACAACAGTTTTCTCTTGGTGCAAAGGAGAATGCTTGAATAGTAGACGGCGTTTTTTTTCTTTTTTCTCAGAAATGAAAGAGACAGAGAAAGGAAGAAAATGAACCAGAAGAGCAAAAGCCATATAAACGAATGAACCATATAACGAACCGGTAAAAATAAATTGAAATTTGGGAAAAGTAAAAGCCACCTGTTGAATACAAATAATATTAATAGCTAGTGGCTGTTAGGCTTAACCCGGTGGATAACAAATCAATAAGGAATTCAAAAAGGTTCAAAATGTGGAACCGATACGGTAGACGTTTCGCAGATTTCACCGCACACCGGACTTCGAAATTGACAATTGAATATACCGTAGAGATCAGCACGACGAGACGATCAAAATGGTATACAGATGTCAGTGGTTTGATTGAATTATAAAAATTCGAATTTTCTACTAGCGGAAAGTGCAAGAAAAACACTGAAAAATAAAATCGACGGAGCCAAAGATGTCCGAATTTGGAAAAACGACAAACTAACATCTTGCTCAAAAGATGGTTTAGAATTTTTCTATGTAAAATATTTAGGTTTCGAAAACATTTTATTTTCATCGCTTTTTAACTGATTAAATTGAAGTAAATTTACGCGCGAAATAAACTTTCGTATTTTCGGACGAAAATTTACCAGTTGCTATGTTTAATTAGACGCATTCCAAATATCAAATTTATATTTCAAAAGTTTATCGTTTAAAACTTTCACAAAATTTCAACTAATTACGTTATTAAAACAGTTGAAATTTACGGGTCGTTACACTCTTCCCCACTCAAAACTTTTCGTCCCCGAAAAGGAACGAGGTAGAAGAATAGAAACAACCAGAAAGAAAACAGATTTGAAATACAAATAACAATTAATTTAAACCGTATAAATTCAAATTTAAATTAATTGATATTCAATAATTTGATTTAATCCATTTGATTTTCTTAAGTTAAATCAAGCTTTAACTATTTCTAGATTGATTTTCTTATTATCCAATCATCTTTAATTAACAGTTTCAAAATCATAAATTTGAATAGTCTTTATTATAATCATATTTTTTTTCAGCAATTTAAATTCTTCTTTATTCCAAATTATTGTTAAGTTTATTCTACTTAATATATCTACTCACATATATTTAACCCATATAAATTTATTTAAAACATAAAAGTTTCAATTTAAATTAATTTACATCTATTAATTTCTTTTAAATTCAAGGTATTTTCATAAGTTAATCAAATTTCAATTTCTTAATTCTTTCAAAAGAAATTTATTAATTCTTTCAAAAAAAATTTATTTCATTATTAACTGAATTTTACTTATTATCCTATCTTACTCTATTAACATCTTTATAATCAAAATTTAGTGTATAACATTTATTATAAACACCCAAATTTTATTTATAAATTCAATTTATCTTATATATTATCCAATTACATATTCAACTTCTGAATGATTTAGGTAAGTTGTATCAGAATGCAATTGAACAATATACAAATAAAATTTTCCCAATTCAATTATTCAAGTTCCAATATTTATTCCAAATTTTGGTTTTATTTTTAATTAAAATCATCCTTTAACAAAATTTAAGATTTAGATTTTCGATTAACTTTAAACAATTTAGAGATATGTATAATATATTATATCAAATCAAATTTTAAAATAAGATACCTATATATATATAAATCAAATTATACTAAAGAAATTCAAATCAAAATATTTTCAAAACAAAACCGTAGCAAAGCTACAGAATAGTATATCCACTTCGAAACTCGAAAATGAATGTCGATGATGCGGCCGCCATCACCGAAATTATTTTCCAGCGACAAAGAGAAGAGCACTGATTTCAACATTTTAAAATTTTTTGAAAATGTTTTCTATTCGAAAATACTTTCAATACTATATACTTTAAAATTTTAAAACCAAAGTTTGAAATCACCGGAAACTAAATTCTCAAATTTCTGAATTAAATTCATTTCAAATTCCAAATCAATTTATAAACCATAATTATAAATTCATTTAGAATAATAAATGATAATCAAATATTATCATTTCAAACAACCAATTAAATTAACTTATTAAATTTCATAAAATTTTACTTATATATATTGATAATATATTCATACAAATTTGTTCCATTTACCAAATTTGAAACCGATATTGTGACAGTTTGCTCTGCTCAAGTGTTTTGGAAATCCTATCGATAGCGTTGATTAGACGAATCGATCGGAAACCCAAATCAACATCAACAACTCAAACAACACAATATATTTTAAACATTTTAAATATAAATTTACAAATACACTTCCTCGCTCGACTATATAAGAATAGATTTCAAAGCAAAGATAGAGATTCAAATTTGATGGACTCAAATCAAAGAGAATTTTGATTCGAAAAATAAGTTTGAAACAGAAGATAAAATAATTCAATTACAACATAAGGCGGTGGATAAGTTTATATAAATCGCGGGCAACCTTAACCGGGTCGACCGTGACTTCAAAAATAAGATCGGTGTAGAATTCCGAGGTAAATCGACATTCGATCTCAAGAAATAGAATTCAGGTATAGCAGGAGATAGATAGCATCGTAAACCGAGGATACAGAAATCTCCGGTAGATCGATGTCTATTATAAAGGAGTTTTGCTCCTTTACGAATCATTCGAAGATTGGCGAGACCGCCGATCTATTATAGAGATAATTCAAAATGGAGTTATGGGGTGCTCCAGAATTTGAAAGAAGACGAATAGTGAAGGACACGAATGAATTTCGAAACCGAGGGGAACGTTCCAAAATTCAAAGGAATTGAGTCAAAGGAAGAGATTGAAACTCGAATGAGAGTGATTCTGTAAATATATTTACCCTATATGTTAAGTTTTGCCTAGAGCAACCAAAGCTCTGATACCAACTGTAACGACCCAGAATTTTGGACCATTCGCATCCATTATAAGTGTATAGGTAGACACTCATGCCGGAGTTGAATTGCTCAAAATACCGCGTTGTTAATTTAAATTTGGCAAAACTGAACATATACAGTAAATAAATAATCACAGATCACAGACACAGAGTAATAAGTGCAGCGGAAATAAAAGAGATAGTAGTTCATGAAGCTACTATATGAATATATAAAATACATCAGAGTTTACAACAGAAGAGAAATATGATACATCAGAGTTAAACTAGATACAACGGAAGAGTAACACGATACATCAGATACAAATCAGAATACATCACTGGAATCATCGAATATCTGAAAGCTGGATAAATAGCTGGATCTCCAAGCGAAGCTCCAACTCCAAAGGTGAGTCTTGAAAGCTGAACCACTTAGTCTGACCCGAGCGTAAAGCAAAACACAAGACACTCGAGTCAGGATTAACATTCTTATATTAATAAATCCAACTCAAGTGAAATAGCAATTGAAATACAAGTAACTCAAAGGATGTTTGGAATAACCATCCTTTAAGGATCCGTTAAACTATCTACTATGTAGTAGTGTACGATAAGTAGATAATGTCTATCAGTAATAATAAGATATCAAAATAGTGTTAAGTCATGGCCCATTCCACCCTTAACACATTTTTATTCCCAAAAGCATATACAAGACCGTAGTTTCCCTAAAACCGGAAGTCACCAGAGGGCAATCCATATACTAAAGGTACAAATCAAAATCGTAGTGGTCGCGTATAAATGGAATACAAGTATGACAAGGCACATGAGGCAATACCCAAGGTAGTGATACTACCGTTCGCCTGATCCGGACTGGTGAGAACGCAACGCCGCAGCGCCCGCAACACCGTGAAACAACACTCCCAAATTCAAGGGTGCACCAATCGACAACAAGTAATAAGTAGTTCGAAGAAGTGTGTCCACTTGAGGTAGCTAATCCTCCATTGGCCCGGCACAGCTCCTGTTTTAGTCATTTCCAATTTGACACAAGTGTCAAGGCTATCCATTATCGTTCTCTTTCTTCAGTCAACACGTACATCATTCCAACCACTTCATTCTGGATCATCACTCCGCGTATAGTTATTAAAGTGGTTTTCGGTTTAGATAGAGAGTATATCCATTACCGATCCCGGTCTCTTTAATAACTTTCGTAATTATTACACCGATTGGTCGTTTATATATTTCAAAAACCAAATCAATTTCAATTTCAATTACAATTTGTAAATCAACATTTCATTTGACTTTAAAAACCAATTCCTAAATATTTACGTTCAAAACATCCAAATTACCATTTCAAAATCTCATAATTCAATTTCAAATTTTATTTAAAACAATTCAAATATCGATTCAAGTTCGTATATAAGTTTCGTTCCGAAATCATTTAAATAAATTTAATTTAACATTCAAATCAGTTTAACTTCATTTATCGATTTTATTCAATATTCGTTAAGTAAATTTATCATTCAAGACAATTCTATTAAATTTCCAATTCCTTAAATCCATTATTTAAATTCAACTTCATTATATCAAAACTTACAATTTTTAATTAAATTAAATTCATCAAATCAAATTCTTTAAATTTCAAGTCTTACATTTATTTCAATAAATCGCATTTTATTTCTTGTTAAAGAAATTCAATTTCACTTATTTACTCACTTAAATAATTTTTCAAAACTTAATTAATAAAGAAAACTCAATTTCAATTATTTACGAAGTAAATTCACTTATTCAAAATTTCAATTTAATTTAATCATTTAATAATTCAATCTTATTTAATTATTAAATCATTCAAAACTTAATTATTAAATAATTTCAAAGTTTAATAATTTCAAACTTAATTATAATTTCAAACTTAATTATTAAATCATTTCAAAGTTTAATAATTTCAAACTTAATTATAATTTCAAACTTAATTATTAAATCATTCAAAGTTTAATAATTTCAAACTTAATTATAATTTCAAACTTAATTATTAAATCATTTCAAAATTAAACAACATTCTTTCATCAATTACATTGTTAATATTTTGTTTTAGATTTTTAAATATTAACATTTTCCTTTCATTAAAATTCAAATTTCAACTTCATTTCAAAACCATATTATTTATTCAAATAAAATCAAAATCTTCATTTTTTTTAAATCAAATTATTGACCAATCGGGTTTTATTTAATTTTCTATCCTAGGTCAAAGTTCAATTTGGGTATTTATCATTTCAACCCGATTCCAATTCAATTCAAAATCAAAACCTAACAAAGGGAACTTGCAGTGTGATAACTGGGATGGTGTCAAAGTAAATAAACAAGCAATAACAACAATCAATATCAATCCAATAATTAATTCAAATAATCCCGAAATAACCGTATTAATTCGCATTGTTATTTGTACGAATTAATATAATTTCTAGAATCTACACTATCATTTCATGTAGATTAAAGATTATTACATTACGGTTTTCACTTGTCATCTATTTACAATTTCATACATCATCAATTTAACAACATACATTCAGCGGTTCAAAGTGTAATTAAACAAATCCTACGTGTCAATAACTTAAACAGTTAAAAGGGTCATATTATACAATGTCAGTTAATCAAATTTAACATTTAACTATCCTATATCAAGTTCAATTGCATACTATTTATCATTTTAACATTAACAATTTAACATCCAATATAAACATCAACAATCAATCAATTATCAGTTAAACTGTATTATCATCGCATAAATAATTAACAGATAATGGTGTCAGATGTCACAGGTGAACTGATACAGGTAATAATAGTGTAAATATCAAACAGCAGCAATATTTCAATTGTCGTTTCAATTGAAATCAAATTTAATAAATAAAAGAACGTTAATCGTGAGTGAGTGCTCACCTTTCGAGGTTAGAGATGAAGGAGGATGAGACGAGTTATGGATCCAGGCATAAATTCCAAAGAAAAGCAAGATTGAACGTTAATTGGACGAACAAGGCTGATAGTCAAGAATTGATGAACTGAATCAGGATCAGTTTGACAGAGATAATATTAAAATCATTGTTTTAACCAAGCACGTATATCAAAATCAACATATATTAAACAATATGTATATTTAGTTAATAATTTTTTTTTCCATCCAAATCAATAACTTAACTTCAAAATAACAACCCATACATATACGAAAACAAAATCCACCTATATTATACTATTATATGATTTCCTAAAACCAATATTAAATTTAGAAAACTCGCATATAAAACGTGCAATACAAGGCTTATATAACTAGAGCACGTACAATAAAGTATGAACAATCTTAATTAGGTTCCACAAGTAGCATCCTCACGCAACATATATACAACAGGTCTACACTATACGTGATATATTCAACGACCGTTATAAAGTTCATGTAAATTTATGTATAAAACACGTATACTATTTACATTGGATATACATATATAATATCCTATAAACAAATATATACATATCGTTGTAAATGTATACAACACTATTGGCCAAAACTATGTTTAGTGATACATAAAGAACAAATTTATAAACAATAAATTAAAAAGTATGCCCATGTACCTGCACGTTCAAACCATGCCTGTATCATGCACGTTCAATTCCAAAGCAATGAGTGGCTGCAGGACTATGAACAAGATCAAAGGCAATGTACGTTTTCCAAACACAGTATTACTAGGCATTTATAAAACCTATCCATAGGCATTGTAAAAGTTAATCGAAACACTGTCAGAAAGTTTTACTGCTATAGTGAAGTCCTAGAGCATGCAAGGTGGAACAACAGTTTTCTCTTGGTGCAAAGGAGAATGCTTGAATAGTAGACGGCGTTTTTTTTCTTTTTTCTCAGAAATGAAAGAGACAGAGAAAGGAAGAAAATGAACCAGAAGAGCAAAAGCCATATAAACGAATGAACCATATAACGAACCGGTAAAAATAAATTGAAATTTGGGAAAAGTAAAAGCCACCTGTTGAATACAAATAATATTAATAGCTAGTGGCTGTTAGGCTTAACCCGGTCGATAACAAATCAACAAGGAATTCAAAAAGGTTCAAAATGTGGAACCGATACGGTAGACGTTTCGCAGATTTCACCGCACACCGGACTTCGAAATTGACAATTGAATATACCGTAGAGATCAGCACGACGAGACGATCAAAACGGTATACAGATGTCAGTGGTTTGATTGAATTATAAAAATTCGAATTTTCTACTACGGAATGTGCCAGAAAAACACTGAAAAATAAGATCGACGGAGCCAAAGATGTCCGAATTTGGAAAAACGACAAACTAACATCTTGCTCAGAAGATGGTTTAGAATTTTTCTATGTAAAATATTTAGGTTTCGAAAACATTTTATTTTCATCGCTTTTTAACTGATTAAATTGAAGTAAATTTACGCGCGAAATAAACTTTCGTATTTTCGGACGAAAATTTACCAGTTGCTATGTTTAATTAGACGCATTCCAAATATCAAATTTATATTTCAAAATTTTATCATTTAAAACTTTCACAAAATTTCAACTAATTACGTTATTAAAACAGTTGAAATTTACGGGTCGTTACAATTAGTTATAAATTTTATTTTTATTTGATACAAAAATATTATTAAATATATTTATAATGTTATAAATATATTAATCGATATGCGGTATCGATACACGTTTAAATTGGATTTAAATGCAAAATATTTGTTCTGGCTTTAAATCCTTTGAAGGGGGCTGGTTGGTTCGGCTCTAATATAGGTTTATATTTGGCTAAAAGATGGGATAGAAAGGCTTAAAGATGGAGGGCTAAGATGGAAGAAAATTGGTAAGAGATGGTGTAGGTTATTAATCCTAAAATATCTCTAAATTCTCTTTTATATAAGCATCTATATCCTCAACCTTTAGGACTTTTTAAGCCTCCATATTCCCTTTAGATCTGGCCAAACTTCCCCTTTCCATCTTTCTAATTTTCCAAGTCCAAACCAAATCAAATCAAGTGATATTCGATAGCCGGTGGTCATTGGTTCATGGATTAGCAATCTTCTGGATTGGAAATCAGTTCGAGAATCAAATCTCATCGTTTCAAGGTATACTTACAGACTTTGGCTATAAGGTATGTTCCTAACATGTTTATTAATATTAATTTATATACATAATGTTTATTTCATATATTATATTGTTACTTTGGTGATGATTTCTACATATAAATATATTGTCACAATATAGATTGGTTGTGTGTGTGTATTATATTAATTTTTTTATGTACATATGCATATATGTAGCATGGCTCAATAATAAAAAGGAAAAACTATTTTTTCTATTTTAAATAATTTAATATACAATATACATAAATATGTATATAGTTTATAATTTAAATACTGCATTATGCTTATGTAAAATATGAAAATATAATTTTATATATAAAGTTTAACGGGTATAATAATTTTTGTAGGAACAAAATAATTATTTATATTTATTTATTGTTTTTAAATAATACTTAAGTCAGTTAATCATATAAATAATTATATTAATATATATATGTGTTATCAATTATGTTTTATATTTTATGAAATTATATTAATACATATTAAACTTTCGATAGGAATAAAAAAATTTATATTTTAAAATATTTAAATATAAGCAGAAAGTTGAAAAATTATTTATAAATTATTTTAAATTGTAAAATTATATAACAAATTTTCAAAATTCAAAATTATCATTTATAATTTTACAGGAAATTCAAAACTCAAATTTAGTTTCTAAAAAAATTATATTTATTAATTTATACTAATCTAGTACGGTTATTTATTATAAAATATATTTTAAAATTACAAAAACATTTTTTTCAGCTATGCACAAGTCCAGGTAGTGATATATTTAATATAAATTATTTTCATATTTTATTTGTACTAATACACACACATTTTGAAATTGGGTTCATATATTAACACAAGCAAATATAGTGCATGCATATATACAATGCAACAAACACAGAGACACTACCCTTACAATCACAAGCATATATGTCCACCAAAACTTCAGCCCAATTACTCAAATCGAAAGCAAAAAAAAATTACAAACCTAAAACCTAAACATCCACCGCTTTATCCTGGATCGAGGAATAATTGCGTTGCAGCATAAATATTCGTGTTCCATCTCTTTCTCCCAATAGAGGGTGATTGCTCGTTGTCCATTATTGAAGATTTTCAAATCGAGAAAGCTTGAATTCCTTTCCAGCCTGTTATGGTGAGCTGCTGTTACCAAAACTGTCAGAGCCAATTCTTGGTGTCGTCTTTCACGATGGGAATGTCGACGTAGTTGCTTTCGTACAAAATGTTCACCTGCTGGCTGTTCCTCAAACGATTGGCGACTATCCTTCTGTAGAAAACGAAGTAAGTATATATTCATATACTGCTGGCATAAATTCCTTTCTAAATCTGTGTTGTTATCACGTTGTTGAGATCGATTTGTAGTTAATAGTCTCAGTAAATTATATTCCATCAAACCCATTAAGGAGAGTATGTAGTGAAGTAGGGGTTTGAAAGCATGATATGCATTCATACCCCTCGTGATCCAAACCGTTAACTTCATGTAGTGTTAACTGAGCTCCTTGTTCGTCTTTTAGGCGGAGCTATGGTTGAAGTAGGAACTTTTTTTGCTCGTTTCTGAACATATGCTGGATTATTAGTAACCATATTTCCAAAATCTACATTTTATGCTGGGGTTGGAATTTCTTGTATATTAGCTACAACATTTTCTATAAACTGTTGGTAGCAATCACAAAAATAGTCATCTGTCGCAAAAAAATCCTCTGAACTGGAACTCTCGTTTAATTTTTCGATAATAACACGATCTTGTTCTAGAATTTCCCGTGCAGTTGCTATTGGTGAATGCTAAACCGGATGTGACTCTGAAAGTGATGCAGTGGAAGTGGAAGGATCTTCTTTCTGCAGGCATTCAAAAAAAATTACACAATGGAATTTTAGTGTGTTGCTGTACAGGTCTCTTCCCTTTGCTCATAGATGGTTTATGTTGTGGGATAAAGCCATCCACAGTTGTTGGGAAGCCTCTACTTTAGTTTTTGAACTAGTGGTTGTTTTTTTAATCTTTATCACTTGTATTTTTGCTTTCCATTCTTTTCTTCTTTGTCACTTGCAATATTTTTTTGCTGTGCCTCTTGTTGTATCTGTGTGTGAGTATATGTAGAAACTGTAGAAGTATGTTGAGTAAGGTTTGTATTTGCTTCATTTTGATTATCCTTCTGAGTATTTGAAGACTGTTGTTTCTGTTGTCATGTTGCACGAGTAGACATAGAACAATCACTACAACAAAAAAGTAAAATAGAGACAACATTTTAAGACCCAAATGAATTTTGTCTTTAAACAAAGTCCAACTAGAGACAAAATAGTTGTGTCTCTAGTGTTTTTACAAAAGACCAATTGAAAGTCTTTAGTGGGTCTCAATGTATTAACTCAAGCCCAACCACTTCATCAATCCTCTGATCTCGCTATTCTCCACGTTCTAATTTCTCATCAATATACCTGCCTTCAACGCATCATTCCTCCTCGATCAATTAAAACCCTAGCTAATCCTCTATGGCCAAACAGAAATAAAGGGGGAAAAAGTAATCTTTGAGCCGCCGAGATACACAGGTTTATTCGAAGAAAACAAGGTTAGTTTTTCCAAATCTATTCGTAAATCTATAAGAATTTTGATGTATAGTCTGTTCTTCCAATTGTTTTGCACTAGTTATTTTGAATGGTTATTTCGATTTGACTGCAGTTGCTGAACATTTTTATTGATTATCGATTGTTGTTTATTTGATAAAATTTGCATTTGTTATGTTGATGATGATTTGATTTTTGAGTTTGCCATAATAATTCACATTTTGTTTTAGTTATACTGGAAAAGATTGATTGAGAGATATAGCTTATTCTTATTAGAATCTACAAGTTTTATTACTTCATCCACAACATAGTTGAATGAGTTTATGCAATGATTTTTCTTCTGTAAATTGTAATTTATTGGTGGATTAACTAATAACATTTTTTTTGTTTTTATAACAAGAATAGATACAACTATCATCACTTTAAAAATAAAAATTAGCCTCTAGCATAAATTTACCGAATTCATGTTTGTATTGTCACAGTTTCTTTCATTCTGAATCCTAAAAAGATACTTGGGTTGCAATTTCACTATATTACCACACTTTCCAGACCCATTTCTTCATTTCCAACCTATAGTAATGCTAGACTAAGAAGTTTTGACTTTCTATTTTTGCTTTTGAAGTTGGTTAGCTTGGTGAAACTATGTAGCTTAAAACACTAGTTGAGGAGTACTAAAGCAGTAGTTGAATCAGTTTATGGAAAAATAAGTTAACTTGAGCATTTGATAGTTTATTTATCTGTTGAGAGTACATCAAACTTGGAAGTTGCAACAATGATAAATTAAGCATATTCAATATATATTGTTACTTCATATCTAATAGAAATATTTATAAGTTTAACATTCATAATGAAATAGTTTTTCGTAGCTTTACTGCACTAAACATACAACTTCTAACGTGCTCTACCAATAAGCAATATCGTTTCAATCCTTCATGCCAGCTAGTACATATATAATCATGTATCTTGCCATGCTTCCTAGAAAGAAGAAAAAAAATGAATGATTAATTTTCTAAATAATATTTATTTGATAAGCAAGGACACGAGATTTCAAACTTATCTAAAATATCTCATTTTATTGTTTTCATTCAGCACATAATGTCATGTTTGAGCAATTGCCTCCAAATTGATGAGCTTTAACTTTAGCATGCACAATAAATGTGTAATCTTATGTCTCAAGCTATTTACTAGTAATAAGTAAGCAGGAAATTGTTATACTCGACTACAAAAATTGGATAAAGAGATGTAGAACTACACTTGTGATGTTGAGAGTCATTATTGTTTATTTAATTCGGGTATGGTTTCTTATTTTGGATAGAAGAAGATATAATTGTTTTGTCCATTAGATTATCGAAAATCAAAGTATGATGGTAATATTTTGCTTGTTTCCATGAAGTTTTGAAGATAAATTAATTTTATTTTTTTTAATTGAGCTTGGGTGTGTAGGAAATAAAGTTTTGTAATAAACATCTTACTTTAGTGTTTTACTTTTGTTTCTTAAAGTTTGGTGATAGATATATATCTTTTAATTGAAGAAGTGGTACTGTCCTAGATATTTCTTTGCAACCGAGGAAGATTTGAATACTATTTTTATTTTGATTATTCTTTTAAAGTGATCAATGCACCTTTATCATAAAGTTGTACATTCGAGGTATTTGCTCACTGGTAGTTAGCACATAAATTGAATGGTTCAAAAAATACTATTTTTCAAGTCAATTTTTAATTCATATGAGATATCCAATGATATAAACGCTATATTTATGCTATTGATCACAAAACTCGATCTGATTATTGATGGTCTAACATGAAATTTTAATTTCATTGCTAGGGTCAATGTTCAAAATTGCTGATTGGAGCAAAGCCTAGTTGTAACTTGGAAAAAAGGTTCTCTCTTATTGGTAATTCATATTCTGTTTTATAACCAATTGATGTTTATTTAGTTGCTTTCGAGTTGTCCTAAAACTTTTAAATGATGAATTTTAGTTAGTGGAAATTTAGTTATGTCCCTTATTTTCAGTTTTGGTACACAAAACCCTTTCAAAAACGTATTTAACTAACACTCCATTTTTTATTTCAGTAATTTTATTTTCAGCTTTGTGTTTGTTCAAACATATTCGAGTTTGAATTACAATTATTTATTTGAGATCCAAATTTATCCCTTGTATTACTAAGCTATAAAACTTTCTTTTTATTGCAAAATTTTAGACAAGAAAACAAAGTAATAAACCTTATGTACTTTGATATGCATGGAAAGTGGGAAAAATGTTAGAATCCATATGTTGTAGTAGTTATGTTTTCATATATGATTGTTTTATATTGTTATCGTTAGCCTACCTAAACAAAATTATATCATTGTTGTCTAGGCCATAACTAGTTAGTGGTAATTAGTCAGCTCCAATATTTTTTAACCAATAGGTAGAAGCTGATCTTAGCACATGTTCACTTTTTGATAGAAAATTCACAAACTAAAAAATTCCAAAGTCATTCATCTTTAAATTTATGGACCGAAATTTCAATAAGATTTAAAGTAGTCCGACATTTAAATTACCAACTATTCATGAATATCACATGTCACATGTCACATGTAGAAATTCGGCATTATGTTATTTATTGCAAACAAAATAGCATTTAGAGATAAATATGATAGAAGCATTTAGAGATATTATGCCTTGGGTCAATTCGAGTGAGATGAGATAGTATAGCTTTATTTAGGAAATTCCATCCATATAAATAAACTAAAAGAGCTGTTCACATTAAATATATTGAGCCAATTAATAATCCTAATAGTATTTTCTCCTTTGTGAAGAAATTTTCAAGTAACAAACCAATTGGAACTGTTTTAAATGACTCTTTATGTTTTGGGTTCCATCTCTGAATTGATGTTCGTCAATATGACAAAGTATCCAAAGAATGATAGGACAAACTAGAGGCTCACGGTTTCATCTAGTACCAATAATAAAAGAAAATGGATTTTGGTATTGAATTATCAACCTAGCTTCTTGAATATATGTACTCTCATGAGTATTTGAATTTACCATCTTGACAACCTACTTCTTATTGGACAACTTATATTGCTTTGACTATGCATACATTGAATTTTCAATCTAACTTCTTGAATATATGCACTGTCATAATAATATTTGAAATTAGCTTCATAGCAGCCTTTTCTTATTGGATAGTTAATATTGCTTTGATGCCAAAAGTATAGAATTCATGGTCATCACTGCATATCTTTTGGTAAAATGTTTTTAAAGCCTTTTAAAACTGAGAACGTGGCATTAATACTGCAAACAGGATCTTCCCATATATGAATGTTTTACTAAAATAAGATTTAGCATATGATAATAAGATGATACAAGACATTTGATAATGATCACATTTTTAGATTAATTATAATTTTATTGTGTATTACAATTTTATCATCATCCATTAAGGCAATACAGTAAGTTCTTTGTTATTATGTTGTTTTTTTGTCATATGCTATATGTTCTTACAATCTCAAATTGTTTCAGGAAACATACATGAAGAAAAAAGATGAGCTACTAGAAGACGAAAATGTGTGGAATCCACGAATTTGGTTGAGTCATTGGGAGGCCTTACCCAACGAAGAGTTTACAGAGCACTTCATACAAGTACAATATTGCATAAAAGTTTTCAATCCAACTTATTAGCAGATCATGCAAATCAAGAGCAATCTATCAAGCATCAAACCTTCGAGGAAACATTCTATCTCAATATGAAGATGATGCATGAATGCTTCATGCTTGCTAGCTTCTCAAAATATCAGCAGAATCAAGCATGTTGTGTTGGGAAGCTTGTTGCTGTATGGCCTTTCTTTTAACTTTTTATATGTTTTATTTTGTTCGAATTTTTTTTCATGACTAGAATGTGCTTACTTTAGAATGGATATAACTCAAGCATGATTTTTTTTAGTTATTTCCTAATGTAATGGATACACTGGATTTTGTTTTTCTAGCAGTGGCAGTTGGTTGCTATTGTTTTTACATGTTTTAATAATTTGTCCATTGTCTAGTTATGTGTGGAGTTTGATACTATATTTTGCTTTTTGATTGATTTGTCATGATCCCGAAACATTATATATAAGTGGTTATATGTTGCGTTTCCTGTTTCAGTTGTATAGTAATAACACTATATTATTATACTGTATGCTGCATTTCGTGAAACACTGTATTTTGATACTATATGTTGCATTTCTTGTTTCAGTTCTTTAATAATAACATCTATATTAAGGATTGATTTGAAACAGTATATGTGGTCTCTAGTGTTATGTTAAAGACCCATAAAATTGTCTCTAATGAGTTTCTAATCTAGAGACTTACTTGAGACCATCAGTGGGGTCTTTAATATATTTAGAGACAAATATTTATGGTCTCTGTTTATTTAGAGACCTGATTTTAAAGACAGTATTATTTGTTTTAAGTTGGTGTCAAATATAATTTAGAGACAAAATCTTTCATTTAGAGACAAAATAAAAAAGTTTCAAATAACCTTTTTTGTTGTAGTGAATTCCTTGTGTTATGCCCAAACATCTTGCAGTTTCCACATGGTATAATCATATGAAATCTGGATTCTAAATTTATCCTTATCAAAGTTCAGCCCACTTACTAAATTAGGATATGAAAAATGGGTACTTTTGGTACAGGTTCCTGGTAGGTTTCAAAATATACGAAAAGTCCCTGTCTTAAAACTTTATAAATTAGGTTCCTGTTTTTCGAAAATCAACAAAAAAACAACAAAAAACATCGTAAAAAATTGTCAAACTTCAAAACTTATTTCAACATATAATCATCTTCATATCAATGCAAGAAAAACACAAAAAAATTCATCAAAACCCAAAAAAACAACAAAATTCGCACTTCAGGAAATTCTGCAATTTTTCTTGAAATTGCCGATATTTCAGCAACTTTAGTAAAAAATTACGTTGTTTCATACAATTTTTTTTGTTTAGTTCAATCTTCCAAATTTACTATCTACATTTATTCAAACAACACATTATTGCACAACAATCAAGGAAAAAATGATGAAATTGCGTATAATTGAAAAATAATCAATATTGCATAAAACACACAACTTATTCCCAATAATTGCAGCGAAAAAAGCAATAATTCATAAAAGTTGCATACAAATCAGCAATAATAAGCCAAAAGTACCTTATTTTATGGAATAGCTGCGCACATATCAGCAACAATATAGAATAATTGCACATATTGTTGCACTAATATAAATTTTAGTTGATATATAATTAGTCCGCAACAATTGCATGATTATCAGCAATAATATTCAATTGTTGCTGACATTTCAGCAACAATATTTACTATCAACAAGTATTTCTGAATAGTTGCTGAAATATTAGCAATTATTCTGCAGCAAAAACAGGGACCCGTTTTATAATGAAACTTACACAAGGACCCGTTTTGCAATATTCTTCCGTTTTAAGGATGCGATCTAAATTTCCACTATGAAAAATTAACATCAACTTCCAATAGGATTCTAGCAAAGTTCGGGAAGGTTTCCTTTACTGTATTTGAACCCATTCGAATAGGCTTACCAAGAGTAGATGCAATTCTACTTCTGGCGTCTCTATTCCACAATTCTAGATTTAAATCAAATAATGTTACCCAAATAGGAATTGTAGAGAAGTAATCCCTAGTGAATTTCATACCCATCTTCCACTGTTTGATTATAATAACTTTTGAATTATAAGTATGTGGACAAGATTTAATAATTCGAATACTGTCATCTTCATTTTCAAATCTACCAACAGTAGATCCACTGGATTTGTAATAAACATCAAAAGAATCTGTAGGATTCCATGAATTTTGCATGTATTCTATGAATTGTTTGTACAGCGGTCGACTTTTAAGTACGTACAAAACTATCAAAATTTTCCACTTCTCAGATGTGGTCTGGTTATTCGTTTCTGGTATGAAGAAATGCGTTTTTCCATTTTTCTGGAGCTGTTTTATAAATTGCATATCTATGTCCTTCGGTTCATCCACTAGAGAAGTTGTTCCACTAGCTGCATCCGCCCAGGATTTCATCTAAGTGATTGTTGACGAATGAGAGCGTTTGCCAGAACTGGGTGGTGGATCGAGTGGTTTTGGGGGATCTCTTGGGAAGAAACCAATCTTGTAACAAATGCACTGTTTGCCATTTCCAATAATATATATATATATATATATATATATATATATATATATATATATATATATATATATATATATATATGTATGTGTGTGTTTTTAAAAAATTTATATTTATACATGTACTGTTTTCGACGTTACAATAATAATAAAATTATTATATGTAATATATTTTATAAATAATTCTAACTTATTTTATAGTGTTATATATATATATATTGTTAATATTTCATACTTATGTTTACATATACATATTTTATATTATAATTCAAAAATTATTTAAAATAATTTTTTTATACCACACACATATTTGTGATACAGGAAATTTTCCTCAAGGACAATTTTTAGGGCTTTTTTTACCGTAAGGACAGCCCGCTAATTATATTCTCACAAGGACACACACACGTATTTTCCTTCCAGCTCACTTTCACGCGCTTCTTCCTCTTCCTCTTCTTGATTTCGATCAAATTTTTCTGTCGCAATCCAATTTACTCTCGCAATCAAAATATCGATCAACCTTGTTTGGTCAATTCAATTTCGTTCTTTTGAAAATTATAGTTCATCTATTATATTTTTCTCATGCGCGTTTGTTGACCTCTTTCTTTTCATATTTCTACCGTGATCTCGTTTTTTTTTAAAATTTTGATACAAAGTTATTTGGGTTGTATATAAAGTTGTGATAGGGTGGAAAAATATCATATTTTATGTTCAGTTTTTGGGTTTCATTTTTATTTTTTTATTTTTATCATTTTGTTTATTATCAGTAACTAGGTATCAGTTTTGTGAAATTGAATAATTAATGTTCTACATTGAACATATTTTTACTAATGTTTTTTTTTATTTTTTATTTTCAGTGGGGATAACAGTCTTCTTTGTCTGTTTGTGTTGAATAATAACACTTTTAGCACTGGATGTCTATTGATTTCTCTTTGTATGATTTGAAGAATGAGATATAAGCTTGTGATGATTGGAAAAGTATCATTGATTGGGTTGTATATAAGCTTGTGATAGAGTGGAAAAGTATCATATATTAGGATCAATTTTCTGGTATCATTTTTATTTTTTCTTAGTATACTTTTTTTTGATTATCAGTAACTAGGTATCAGTTTTGTATACGGTAGGTATCAGTTTTGTGAAATTGAATAATTAATGTTCTACATTGAACATATTTTTACTAATGTTTATTTTTTATTTTTTATTTTCAGTGGGGATAACAGTCTTCTTTGTCTGTTTGTGTTGAATAATAACACTTTTAGCACTGGATGTCTATTGATTGCTCTTTGTATGATTTGAAGAATGAGATATAAGCTTGTGATGATTGGAAAAGTATCATTGATTGGGTTGTATATAAGCTTGTGATAGAGTGGAAAAGTATTATATTTTAGGATCAGTTTTCTGGTATCATTTTTATTTTTTCTTAGTATAAATTTTTTTGATTATCAAATACTAGGTATCAGTTTTGTATACCTTGGGTATCATTTTTCTAAAATGGAAAAACTAAGGCCCCGTTTGGTTTCATTTTGAGTTTTGTGTTTTGCGTTTTCAACATATACTACAAAATATAAGAAAATGTGAAATTTTTTTTTACAATTTTTAGCCATCGCGATGATGGACGGGAAATGGAGGAGATGAATTGTTTTTCATCTTTTTGTTATGTCTCAAAACACGAAAAATAAAATAAACTTGATTTCTATTTTCTATGTTAGTTTCATTTTTCAAAATTGTTTGTTTTTCAACAATACATAATAAATGCAAAATTTTGTTTAGACGAAAACACAAAACTAAAAATAGCAAACCAAACAGGGCCTAATGTTCTAAACTGAACATGTTTTTACTAATGTTTTTTTTGGCATTAGTGATAATGTGGCGCAGGTAGACCATCAGCTAAGTCTAAAGGAGGATTTTCATATTTTCAGAACAAACATAATAGATGTGGCGAGTGCAAAGCAGCTTGGTTATAATAAATGGAATTGTCAAGCTTCGAAGAGGATATGATTTGATTTTTCATTTTGAATTTGTTCAGATTAATAAGTGGATGTGTGAGTTGTTTTGGTGGTTTATTGTAATTGGACCTTTTGTTATTAATTTGTATTCAGTATAGCATGGAATTTGTTATAAATGGAATTCATTATTAATTTGTGTTCAGTTTATTGTAAGTGGATGTATTCAGTTTTAGTATCAGTTAAATGTTTTTACAGTATTAGTTCTGGTGTATGTTTTTACAAGTAAGAGCAGCTTTGTTTTAAGAACATAACATCATTACTTCATAAGTATCAAATTGCAACAGAACATCATTACTTCACAAGTACAAATTTCAACAGAATTACATTACTTTACAACCATTAAATTTAATTGTGAAACATCAAATTTAATGGTACAAGCATATAGTATGCTTTGAATTAAAATATTTAACAGTTTTACTACCACACTTAGTATCAATTTGTGTATAAATTTTTGTGTTTGTAGCTATTACTTTAAAATATATTTGCTAAATATTTTGTTTTATTTTTTATTATGTAGTTATCTTTTTGTTTTCGTAGGTGTTAGTTTTGTTTCTGTAGGTATCAGTTTCTTTTATGTAGGTATCAGTTTTGTTTTTGTAGGTATCAGTTTCTCTTATGTGGGTATCTGTTTTGTTTCTGTAGGTATCAGTTTCTTTTATGTAGGTATCAATTTTCTTCCTGTAGTAACTGTTTATTTCTGAACTAACTGTTTTTGAAATTGAGAGATAATATTTTTCAATATTTTGTTATGAATCATTTTTTTCAAGTAGGTTGCTCAACCTTTCTGCATATACAACAAATTGCTTCTTTGGCTTCACTGCCCAAAAACCCAACTCATCTGCCATGGCCTGACTCCAATCCACCTTCCTCGACCAACACAATCATCGCCAACAACTCGCGACCTCAACCTCGACCAAACCGCGACCTAATCAAAATTTTCTCCTCACCGCCTCCTGCAAAACACCAACCACAACCGCGACATCAAACACAGACTCAAAGAAATTGGAAATTGTAATTTTGGTTTTGGGAAAGTGATTTTGGTTTTGGGGAGACTGTGGAAATTGATTTTGCTTCTGAGCAATTGAACGAGAAATCGATTTGTTTTGATTTAATTTTATTTTTAAAACAAAGTTCGTCGATTTCTGAGTGAAAGCGAGAAGGAGGAGACGAGAAGAATTCTTTATTTTATTTTAATTTGTATCTGGGCTTTGGGCTTTGTCCTTACGGTAAAAGTTTTTTGCGTGTGTCCTTCTGAGCAATTATTTACTTTACTTTGTCCTTTAAAATTATTTCCCCTTTGTGATATATGTACTATATAAAATATATAAACATACGTTTGGATAATATATTTGTATATTTGATGAGCCAACGCATCTATTACGGTGTAAATCTCAACACCTGCACATAGACATGTTATACCTTACACGATTGATATATTACACATGCACACACACATATATGTTTATATGATACACGTATATATATTATATAAAATTAAATAAATAATATAATATAATTCTATAAATTT
Source organism: Allium fistulosum (assembly GCA_030737815.1). Classification (NCBI taxonomy): domain Eukaryota; kingdom Viridiplantae; phylum Streptophyta; class Magnoliopsida; order Asparagales; family Amaryllidaceae; genus Allium; species Allium fistulosum. The sequence continues at coordinate 1,140,692,379 of CM060904.1, forward strand.
AAATAAAATAAGGATTTTATCTAAAAGAAATTTAGAAATGTTCTAAATAAAGTAGACTTCATAGGCCCAGAAAAGATCTAGTTTGGTAAAAAAATTAAAATACACCCATAACTTCTGCTGCGGGTTGGCCCAGTTCCAACATCGAATCACTTGGATAGGCTGCACCGAACTTTTGTAATGTCAACATTATTGAACTTCCCCTTTTTAATTAGAGTAGGAAGATGACACACCGAGTCCAGCCCATGACTAGGAGCCCATGACTAGAACTCGGTGGCAGGCTAGTAGGGGTGGAGGCCACATAGCTGGCCATGCGTTTAGTTTAGGGCCCAAATGATCTTGTTGCATGGCCATGGGTCATTTGCATTAGTGTATGTGGGAAAGCTTGCCCCCGAGCCGAATCAGTCTTTAAGTGGGTTGGGGTGGTTTAGTGATCTAGATTGCTTATTATTGGTTGCCGATGACTAAGATTGATTTTACTAGCAGATAGACCCTCCTTTCGGACACTTCTAAGGTTCGGGAGGACCCAGTTGGTCTAACTCGTTCCCCGTCCCACCATGATTGTGAGAACATCTATCCCCTTTATCCCTTGGTCGATGACCGATCTAACCAGCCCTTAGAGGGCTACTTCATGTGGTCGCTAACTTATATGAAGAGCGGGGTGATGCTCCTCTTCCATACATTCTTCATCAAATTCCTGAACGTGCACAGCTTGGCATCCGGTCAGCTTACCCCAAACAACTATAGTCTATTAGCGAGGCTCTTCATTGTTTGCCATAATTTAGACATCTCGGAGTCGGATCCATTCCTATTCAGGTTAACTTTCAAGCTGCACCGGCAGGCCAAAACCAACGTGGACAACTACTACTATCTTCAGGGGATCGACAGATCCCCCATCTTCTTTGGACTTCTAAGAAAGTATTGGGATACTAAGAGAATTTCTTCTTCATGCCGGCTACCATCAACCTAACCCTCACCACATAGACCTTCAGCATACCTGGTATATTTCTTACTTAACACATTCCTCTTTGATTTTTTCAATAATTGTTACCCATTATACTTTCTTTTTTTGTTGCAGTGTCCCCTACCAGAACCGGTGTAGGCACTGCTTTTTATGAGTACTATATCTATATGATAAGGAAGACTAGAGACGAAGCCAGTGACCCGGCGAAGATTTTTATATATGAGAACCTCTGTCGGGTGGGTTGTTCGGTCCGAGATAAATAATAAAAGGTGGTGAAACCATTATAAGGGCCCAGACCAAAGGTCCAACTAGGCATATGGGGATAATGATTAGGGAACAACCAATGATTGCGTTGATGGTGGATATAGAGGAGGAAGACGGGGCTATCGCATCGGATCATGGTCAAAATGGTGCGTGCGAGGCTTACGATCTGACACTCTTGGTGGATGTTGCAATTCTGAACTGTGTTATTGATTGGTCTTCGAGTTATTCTAGCACACCTTTGACGCACAAAGCGGAGAGAACGAGTAGATAGGTGCATGAGTTAGGTACGCCAACAAGCGAGGGCTCCTCCTCCGAGACCCCTCCGCCCTTGGTCTCTGATCCAAGTAACCCACACTGTGACGACTGCCCTATACCACCGGCATCAATATTATATAAATAGTACGTTGTCTATGCCCAGGCGATATACGACGATCATCAAGATTGAAATAAACCAATATAGCATATAACCTATCGTATATCTCATGGCGCATGGACAAAATATAATATCACATATACAACAAAAGAGGCAGTAAAAACAATGTGAACCGATCATCATCATCAGAGCATAATGTCCATAGAGTTATACATCAATGGTAGAGTTTATACAACAGAAACAAACTTAACAACTATCTCAAAAACAAATAGTAAGCAGTCACTGCTAAGGCTCCCTATTGTTGCACAACGGAATAAGCGTAGACCCATATATGTATATGATACAAGATAGCTCATTATAGCTCATCCTTTGAACTACTGTGTCACCTAGACCTGTTATCTAGTCTACTTATTAAGAGTACCCAAGATAATAAGAAACAAAGCACAAAACCTTAGGTTAGACAATAGTCTGGTGTGAGTGGTAAATGAGTCTCAAAAACTATACTGGTAAATATGGTAAGGAACAAGAGTACATGAACCATACCCGACCTGTCTATGCACTATAATATGCTACTCTACAATATCATAAAGATATACCATAAACCCCATAAAGGAAATTAGTCTTCTAGGTATTCTTATCTCCAATACCAACTTCCTCTGATACTTATGAGTGATAGCCTACTAATGGAAGCAACCAAAACAACGATAGCATTCATCAAGCAATCCTAACTATAACTCCATGTGCTCTGAATATATGATAACTCATATGACCCCCAAGCTAGGGACTAATGGAAATCCCGGTTCTCTGTTGTACTCTTGTATCTCGCAGCCCAAAGTTGGATACGTGTCTTGCAGCCCAAAGCTGGACACTAGACCCAAAGCTACAAGTCAAGGTATATAGGTTCCTTCATTGACCCATGGGCATCCCCACTTACAATGCCTATGCTTCGAGTAAAACTGAAAACTCTCCGAGTCTTCAACGATTCCTTAGCACATACACCCGAGCCCATCTTTGCTCCATTTGGATATCGAGCCCTTCTTTCTCAATCCAGTATCCATTATTCATGAGGAACCCTTCCACATTCCCCGATCATATGGCCCATCCCTTTTATGGGCCGCCATCTTCGAAATCTACTCTCAACACGAGCCAAAATCCTAAGACCATAGCGTTTCATCATGCTGTTATATCTTCACCCAACCTAATATGAATGAGCTAACACCTCCAGCACGATCTACAAGACCTCTACTTCACCTCCCAAAACTTCCATCCCATTTGGACAAACCAAAGAAGTCGGTACCAACCTCTATACTAGGCCCTGACCTCTCTACTTAGCCGATCTATGGCTAAGTTTTCTTCTACTCCTTCCTTGATTCTAGTACTCCATGCCCAGATGCTTTGCCCCAACTTCTCTACATAAATCAAGTCATCATAGAATAAGTCCTCTCTTCAAAGCACCCTTCTTCATATTATAGAAACAAGTCGTCATAGCCTCCAATACTTAGCCAAACACCAATCCATCACCTTAGGCAACCTTTACTAGCATCACTATTGCTTTTCCCAAACCGCCGACTTGTTGGACCAATCCATAGAACTCGGTACTGACCTCCCATGTAGGTACCGCCTTCTGTACTTAGAGATTCTAGACCTGCAACTTGAACCTAAAGCTCCTCCTATACTCCAGAACTTCCTCTCTAAGTTTCATCCAATTCCGACCAATTTTGCCTCCAATTAGCTCAATTCTCTAACCTAACTTTTTATGTAATCACAACACTAACAAACAACATTAAATCATATCATACAACATAAAGTAAAAGGCAATTTCATCCAATCAACATGTAATCCATCAAAATAAGACAAACAGCTCAATTTCGAACATAGGTCTATGTATAGCATGGATATATGAGCAAAAGCAAGGATAATTTCTATTCAATCTAGATTATATACATAGTTTAACATGTAATTAAAGTTAGAAATGGTTTTAATGCCAAAAATCAATTTCCAACATGTTAAATCCTATGATTCTACCATATAAACATGCATAGTATAGTGAGAAGGCATAAACCACTCATCAATCACCAAATTCAACCAATATGAATGTAGATCCAATCCGGACAGCAATTGAATGCATTTCAAATCAAGCGATCGATTATATGTATCTTCTAGTTGATGATATAATCTCCAATCCGCAATTTAGTTTGATTTAGAGAGTAATTTGGGTGATTTTGGATGAAATTAGGATGGATCTAGGGATAATTAGGGTTTGGACCTGATTTAGAATGACATGGAAAAGTTTTAACTTGACACTTCAGTCCTCTATTTATAGTATTTTTTTAGTTATACTAATGGGCTCACTAATGGGTTTAATTAATTACACACTTATTCTGGCAGTAGCTTTAAAAACTTAAAACAAGCATAACTTTCTAATCATAAGTCCATTTTTCTATTATGACCAGTCTACGGAATGGATAATTAGGATAATAACCCCAGACCGCTTATACATGCACAAAACTTAGATTGGTCCCTAGTCACACTCTAAGTCGGATGTCCGAAATGACTACTTAGGATTATGATAACCTCAGATCGCTTACACGTGTATGGGATCTGGATTGGACCATAGGCACTGTGACGACCCGGAATTTTTGTCTATTTGAAATTGGTATATTTAATTAATTTTAAATGTTCAGAGGTTAAATTTTTAACTTGAATTTCAAATATCAATATTTATTGGATAATTAATTGTTGGATTTAATTATCGGAATAGGGTAAAATAGAGAATCCGGAGTTTTTAGCCCTTTAAAAATAGTTTAAAGGTTCAGAAAATTTATATTGATAATATTGGAGGTGATGAAACTTTTAAAATTGAATTTTAAAGCGTTTTGTTCAGTTTTGAAATTTTATTGTTTAAATTGAATTTAAAAAAATAGCCTTCCGAGGCACAGTCTCGGAATTCGACGAAACCGGTTCCATTGGGTCCGTAATATTGTATTATTATCGGATTTCAATTTTCGTAGCTATCGGAGTTGTCGTTTGACCCTGACAGCTCAAAACGCGTAGAACTATTTTAATCGATTTGATTTGAAATTTATCATTTACTTTTGTAACTTGCGTGTATGATCGAATTAACTTTCGCAACACGTTCCATCGTGTTCAAAATGCGGGTAAAACCTTATAACGTCTGTCGTCATGTCCGATTCGGGGTTCGAGATTTCGCGTTATGCTTAACAGGATATTTTGAAAATTTAATAATATTAAAAATATAAAAATATAAAGTTAAATCAACAGCCACCCTAAGTCTACTCGAGCCACCCTAGACCTGAATTGCGTCGACCTAACTATTTTTTTTATGGCAGCCGGGTACTTTTGAAACCCCAGAAGAAAAATCTTCGGAACGAAAAATAAAAGAGATGGCTTCCTCCTTTTCAATCAACCGCTCCCATTTCTTTCTTCCTTCTCCCATACCTTAATGTTTCGAATCTATCTACAGATAAGCCAAATCTAATTCGAAAAAAAAAAAGAAAGAAGAAGAGAAAACTAGGGTTTCGCGAAATCAACGCCTTCGAGCTAATCATTGCTGCGAACTCGGCTATGCCATCAGCCATCGTTGGCTCGTCCTTGCTCCTACGCGATATTTCTACTGCTGATTTGAAGTCCTGCTACAGTCTCGATCGCAAGGCAAGAGTGTCAATCATCCGGAGTAGGCATGCGAAGGGGTGGGGTACGGTGGCGCGACGTGGTGGTTCGTGAGGCGATCGCAATGTTGGAAGCGGTGGTGACAGCGTTAGGATGGGTCGAAGGCGTGATAATCGGGATGGTCGCGAGGTTGTTCTCGAGCACACGGCTTCGAAGGCGATAGGAAATATGACTGTTGGGCAGTGGCGACGGTGATGAGCTCGTTCGAGCGAAGGCAGAATCTCGTACAGCCGGAGTGCGTGGTACTCGTGATTTTTGTTTCTGCAGGCTTAGGTAATTTAAATTCAAAACATTTTAGTTCAATGTTTGCTTAGGTTTAAAATTGTAATTTTATTGTGATTCATTATTTCAACTATCAGAAGATTTTTAACGGTGTTTAAATTGTTTTGATTCGAGAATATATATATATTAATTCACATACATATTTTATTTAAAAACAGTAAATGGTATAAAGGTAAGATTTTGGGAATGGGAATCTTAAAATACTTATAGCGTTTAAAGGAAATAAATAAATAGTAATAGATTGTTTGATTGGTCCAAATATTAATAAACCATAAAATGTTGTTCAAGGTTGAAATCTGAAAGGAAAACAAACTGGTCTGGAGTGGATTGCAAAGCTAAAATAAAAGGTGAGTTAATCTCACTCAGTTTAATTTTATTTAAATTTAATTGGTTAAATTTAAATATGGATGAATGATTGAATTGTTTGATTTGATTGATATGATATGGTATATAGTAGTATATACCAATATATATATATATTGGCATATGTATATATTGGATTTGATATTCCCGCATTTTATAGCGGATGAGACCCTAGGCGCCGCATAATAGCGGATGATTTATTTTAAATCCCATATACCGCGATATTCCACCTCGAAGTGGAATTGGTATTGTGCTAACGTCTGTGGATGCAGGGAAACAGGTTGGAGGGATCCAACTGGATTCCTCAAAAATTTATTTTATTATTCTGTGATCTGAATATTGATATCCTGTGATGATTTGATATTGGATGTTGTGGTTGATTGAATTCCCAGTATAAGAAATTTTGAAAATCTATGGAATTGAATTTTTGAAGAAAATAAAGAATAATAATTTAAGTAAGTTGGAATAAATTTAAAAGTGAATTGAAAATAAGATAAAATAAAGTGAATTGGAATTGTAATAAATATGGGGAAAAGAAATTTAAATTTACGAAGGAGAAATAAAGATTAGAAAACTCAAGTAATATTGGTTTAGAGAAATAAAGGAATTACTTTTAATTTAATAATTTAATTTAATTAAAACTGTAAATAAGGAATGTTGGGAATTTAAAATAGGTATTTTTCAGTTAAAAGGGGGTTTTAAATTCACAAATGAGAGATAAAATTTAAAGGGTATTGTATTTGAAATAAATAAAGTAAACAAGGAATTTTATTCCAAAGTAAAGCAAATTTGAAATCAATGGTAGAATTGATGTAAATGTTTGGAATTGGAAATTTAAAGAGAATGAGATTTTGGAAATTTATAAACTGGGTTTATAAAGTGAAATAAATGTCGGTGGGCATTTTAAATATAAATTCAGGATGGGAATTTATAAGGGAAGGAGAATTGGTTTAAGAATAAATAATGATTTATTTTTAAAGAAGTGGAAGAGAAGTATTTTCTGGATAGCCAAGTACATTTGGTTTTAAAAGCAATTCTAAATATTTGTTAAAGATTTATTGTTAATTTTAAAATCAGGTTTAGAAAATCTATTATTTCAAATGTAAATTTTCAAAAGCAAGTATTTTTCAAAACTATTATTGTAATAGATATAGAAGTGATTTGGTAATACGTTTTAAAAGGAAATTTGTTTATATTTTTAAAGTGGTTTTATTTTAGATATTTTTAAATATATATTTTAACTTAAGTTTTAAAGTAGTTTTCAAAAGGTGTTTTATAAAGTATATTTATAATAAAGTGTTTTAAAATTATTTTTAAAATCTAAAATGGGTTGTACTTGGTATTCCAGTGAAAATAAATATTTGGGAAATTATTCCGTGAAAGGAATATAGTTTGAAATTGTTTCCAATGGGGATTGGAAAGGGGAATAATATCTTGCGAAGATATTTTGGGAAAAAAATAGATAATTGGGAAAAATTATTTATTGTTGATGGTTGTTATGGATGTAAATTGATAGTTAAACAACCGACTATCAGTATTGGCCAAATGCGCTGATCGTTTCGAAGAGACCGGGATCGGGTTTCCGTATACCGGGATTCTAGGTCTGGAGACTCGAAAACCACTTCGATCCGGTTGTACGTTTCGTGGGGAAACGAGGGTAATATTGATAAGGGGATAGTGTTATCAGTTCTGTTCGGACCCGGAACAGACTTGTATGGATGAATGCTTTCGGACATCGTCAGGGGACGATGGGCATTCTAAGTGAAACGTTCTGAAGGTAACGTTTAGCCTCAAGCCTCATCAACCGGGAATGACTGAAAATCAGGGGTTATGCAGCAAGGCTTCGTGGGTAGCGCCCACTGGAGAGTATGATCATTCCTGCCTAGATGTCCCTTTTATTTCGGCTTAGTGGTGCGGTTGCTGATCCCAACCGTGGGGTGATCATATTCGGAATTGCCCATAGGTGATTCCGGCCTTGTGTTGCAGGGGAGCGGGCGTACTCCTCGGTACAGTGATCTAGGCCACGTACTGTGACAGGTGGTACCCCAGTGCCTAGTCATTCGTTGGAAATCCATTCTCCCTACGTGCCTTGTACGAGTTTTGTTTGTATTACCCACGTTGTGGCTAGTATGCTGGAATTTAATAATGTAACAATTTCAGCTATTTTAATAAGTATTTGTATATAGACACTATTATAATATCAGAGGAATTTGATAAAAAGTGTTTTAGCTATCGTAAGGTAAAAACCCGACATGTTTATTTGTGGCGTGGTCTTACGAGATGCTTTTGTCTTTCAAAAGATTTTGAAACTTTAATAATCAATTGAGTGTGATTTTCTCACGCTGGTATTCCAGACTGACTCGGGTATTGTTTTATATGATGCTCGGGTCAGACCGAGATAAACAGGTTCAGATTGTAGCTGTGGAGCTCAGGAGACGAGCTGGATGGCGATACGTACTTCCGTATTTGTTTATTGTTCCGCTGTGTATTTGGATGTATATCATTGATGTGATGAGCTCTGATGATGTATTCTGTAAATGTATTGTATAAACAGATATATCTTTCTGTTTGAGTAAAGATCTGTTTTGTATATATTATATTTTATTCCGCTGCGATGTGAGATTCTGTTGTTGATTTTCTGTTTCTTCTTCTTCTACCTCTTCTTCTTTAACACAAATGGTTCGATTTTCCGGGACTGGAAAGTCGGGTCGTTACAGGCACGCTCTAAGTCGGATGTCCGGGATGATTATTTATGATTTTTGCTTATCTGTTTTAATTTGAATTTGAATTTTTAAAAATTAGAGAGAACGTGATGACCGATATTTATCTCTTTATGTCTCATCCGAAGAGATGAGACCGAAGTGCATGTGTAAGTCTCCTTGCTGTAGAACAAGCAAATGGGCTTGTTCGGATTTGGATCGCCTTAGAGCTACCATCCGGAGAGATGGGGCCGAAGTGCAAGGAGTGAGGGAGAGCGAAAAGGATGGGCTTCTTTTGTCACTATAGAGCTATTGCCCGAAGAGGCAAGCTGAAGTGCAAGAAGTAAGTCACTTTGCCGGAGAGCCACTAGATTGGCTTACTGTCGTTGATACCCTTACCGGAGAGCGAGTACCCTTACTAGAGAGTAAGCAGATTGGTTTAGCAAGGACTTGGAGAGGTTAAGGGTAGGTCCTCTCACCGGAGAGTGAGTGGATGGGCCTACTCGGTCGTTGAGTCCCTCTTACCGAAGAGTAGGTGCCCTTGCCAGAGAGCAAGTGGATCCGATTCAGCATGTGACCGCCAAGGATCAAACCTTAAAACAGTTACTTATATGATAAAAGGATTTTAACACCTTGTAATTAGAATAAAACTGATAAGTCCCAGATGAACACAAGATGATTTTAGTTATGTGATGTAATACCTCCGAGTGAAATCAGAATGATTGTGATGTATTTAGGCTAAGTCTAGAGTACTAGGCTGTAATAGGTTTGGAATGGCTCGCGCTTGACAAGAGAATCGGAAGGAACTGGACGATTCACCAAGATTAAAGTAACTGGAGAGTTCGACTATTTAACCAATCTTGCACTTCTATAGCTGACTATGTCCCATGAAATGACTTCCCTCAAAGAGTAGAATAACTTTTGTTCAGCTTGGAGAAATTAACCCTAAGCGCTTGCACTGGGGCAACTCTTCCCATCACCACTCCTTGAGCATTCCTTATCATATTAGCCATCATTGCATTGAACATGGCTTGAACATCAGGCATAACAGCTCTTGATTCCGCTACCTTCTCTACTCCTGAAGCAGAATTCCTCACAGTGTTCCTGGTATGCCGGGTCATTCTTATCTGTAACAATACCGATCGGTCTCTCATAAAGAAAACTATGTCTATAGTGCTCATGTGCATGTGACTTATACTATATAATATATTACTATACAGCTTTGAAAACCAAACTTATAACACGTACGCACTCTCTCGTATACATACATACTCTCGATCCAGTTTAAGGCAATAACACTTTCTTATCTCTACTGGATCGTGGTATTAACTTCAATTAATCGTGTAGCCAAAGCTCTGATACCAAATGTGACGACCGCCCTATACCATCTGCACCAATAGTATATAAATAGTGCAATGTCTGTGCTCAATCGATATAGGACAATTATCAAGATTGAAATAAAATAATACAACATATAACCGGTCGTATATCTCATGACGCATGGACAAAATATAATATCACATGTACAACAAAGGAGACAATAATAACAATGTGAACCGATCATCATCATTAAAGTACAATATCTATAGAGTTATACATCAATAGTAGAGTTTATACAACAAAAACAAACTCAACAACTATCGCAAATACAAATAGTAACCAGTCACTGCTAAGGCTTCCCAGTGCTGCACATCGGAATAAGCATAGACTCCATATATGTATATAGTATGAGATAGCTTCCTCTAGCTCGTCCTCCGAACAACTACTGCATCACCTAGACCTGTTATCTAATCTACTCATTTAATAGTACCCAAGGTAATAAGAAACAAAGCATAAAACTGTAGGTCAGACAACAGTCTTGTGTGAGCATGAGTCTCAAAATACTATACAAGTAAATATGGTAAGGAACAAGAGTATACGAACCATACCTGACATGTCCCTGCAACCAAAGAGTTAGCATATAACACTATAATTTGCTACTCTACAATATCACAAAGATATACCACAAACCAAATAAAGGATATCAGTCTTCTAGGTATTCCTATCTCCAATACCTACTTCCTTGATACCTATGAGTGATAGCCTACTAAAGAAAGTAGTGGAAGTAACCATGGCATCCATCAAGCAATCCTCACTATCACTCCATGTGCTCTGAATATATGATAATTCGTATGACTCCTAAGCCAGGGACTAATGAAAATCCTGGTTCTATGTTGTACTCTCATATCTTACAACCTAAAGCTTGATACATGTCTCGCAGCCTAAAGCTGGACACTACACCCAAAGCTATAGGTCCAAGGTGTACAAGTCCCTTCACTGACCCATAGGCGTCCCCACTTACAATACCCCTGCTTCGAGTACAACTAAAAACTCTCCGAGTCATCAACGATTCCTTAGCACATACACTCTGTAACGACCCCAAATTTTAATTTTATTTAAATTGATAATTTAAATAAATTTTTGAATAAAACTGTGAAATTTATCGATTAAGGGATTCGAGTTTCCCCGAATTCAAATATATTTGGTATAAACCATTTTAATTTAAAAATATTGTTAATATTATATATATATATGTGAATATATATGTATTTAAGCGTATACGAGTAAATTTGAGATTTTAAATAATATATATATACACATTGAATTTAAAATTGAATCACATATAAATGTATACTTTGGACAGTGAGTATAATTTTAAGTAAAATAAATAATTGAGTTTATAAAATAAATACATGAACAAAAATAGAATCAAAATAAATAAGAACTTACATATTAAGCAAAACATATGTATAATTATTTATTAAATGTATAGATTGTATTTTTAATCCGTTTTCTTTAAAAGGTTATAAAAAGTATAAAATAAAATATATGGTATAAATGTAATATTTGAAAATCAAACTATAAATAGAAATAAAGATCTATAGTCAAAGCTAAGGAAGTTTAAATATATACATTAGCTTATCAAAGAAGACATTAGTTAAATATTTATGTACAAACAAATAAAATATAAATATGCTCAAAAGTGAACAAGTAAAAGAAAGCAAAGATATGCATGTAAACTAAGATAGAAATATATGTACTTGAGGCTATCATCTCCAGCCGAAAATGAAGATAAGTATAAACAAAAGAAAACATAAAAGTACATAAGCATGGTAGGTAAGATAAGGTAATTAATGCCACATGCCTCTAGCATTGAATGCAAGCATCTTCAGCATGCTTATTTTACAAATTGTAACCCCTGTATATTCTTCCTATATATCAATCTTCCTTCTCAGTTCGTTCATTAACCTGAGAATAAAAAGGCAAACTAGAAAACATTGTTTGAAAACCAAACTTAAAAACAAAATGCAAACCAAAGGAAGAACAAAATCAAAAGTCTGAAAAAGAGAAGATCAAAGACAGTTTTGCAAAACAAAAGCAACTCCCTGTTCAAACTTATTTTCACAGGTGAGTAACATTATTTTACATTTAAATATAAAATTGGGTTGCTTGATCATCTCTGAAAACAAGTATGTCTGTGGATATATTTTAAACTCCGAGTATATTTATGTGAATATTTTGTTGTGGGTGTATTGTTATGATCTGGAGGTTCTCTGATTTAATTCCAGGTTCTAAATCAATTCATAAATCAAGTGCTCATGATCCAATTTTTATTTGTACCTAAGTCTAGAACAAAATATGTAGTTATATCATAGATTTCAGATTAAAATTTGTTTAAGTTGAAAATAATTGGTATGTTCTCTGGGAAAATATAAAACAACAGTTCAAGTGGATTTATGTTAAATCTCAAACATATTAATTCACTGATCTAAGTTTATAACCTGAAAACTTATCCAAAATTATGATTTTTAAAACTAAATTTAAAATTTTTAGTTTGGGATTAAGGGTGCAGTTCTTGTTGAACTGAAAATGGTATATTGGGTAATTTCTGATGATCCAAGTGATCGGAATGGTCGGGGTTCCTTCTGGTGGTAGCAGAGTGATCAGAGACTTTGACAAAAATGTCAGGGAGTCGATCGAAGCACGGTAGAGGTGGGGGGTTTCATTTTTTGTTTGGAACCCTAGTTTTAGTGGTGTCTGTTGTTTTGATCGGCATGGCCTCTAGAGTTGATCGAGTGTTATAGGGTTTTGGGGATCGCTAGAGTGAAGGTTGTCGAGGGTGTGGCCGGTGGCGGTGGTTCGCAGATGGTCGGAGTGGCGAGAGGTTGCTGTTGACAGGTTTTGAAGGGTGGATGAGCTCGTGCTCCAGGTTAAAGAGGAGAACTCGAATTTGATTCGAGATTGGTGATGGGTTCTGGTGATCGCGAGGTCATCTAGGGATAGTCGGCGATGGGTTGTGACGTTGGTGAGTGGCCGGAGGTGGCTGGAAGCACAGTGCACGTGCACATGCATATTGGAAGGACTGTCGTTTTTATTTGGGTGGTGCAGTTTGGACTCGGGAAGAACTCGAGTTATTCATGTGTTTTACTCGAAGTAGTTGTTGTCGTGTGTTTTGCTCGAAGGATGTAGGGTTGGGACTCGGAGCAGTTTTGATGAGCTCGAGTAGATGTTGTTACCAGGTTTCAAACCCTGTTCTGCTTTACAATTTAAAATTTCATTTCAAAATTATAAAGCAAGGGTTAAGCTGAGATATAAACCAAAAGTTAAAATATGAATTCAAGTTCAGTTTAGAACTTAGTCTGAAAATAAAAATCTTTTTAGAATTTAAATTGCTTAAATAACTAAAAGTTAAGTGAGTTTAAAAAGATTTGAACTTAAAACGAAATTGAATTGTAAACAAAATTACATCAAAACTTGTAAACTTGGATTCAAATTTAACTTTGATTTCCAGATTTTGAAATAAAATTAAGTTTTATAGATTTAAATCTTTAAATAAGTTTAAATGTAAAGGTTTCTTTTAATATGTGAAATTTAAAGTAAATTGATTTTAAACTCTTTTAAATTTCTTTTATAATTAAAATATTACTTTAACATGTAAATCTAAAGGAAAAATTGGTTTTAAAACTTTATTAAAGTTAAATAAGAAATCGTTCTAAATCCCGAAAAAAATGAGATTGGTTTTAAATTAATAAAGGTTTAATGATGATTTATTAACGATTTGGATTAATGAAGTAAGTAATTAAGGGGTTAAAATCATTAATGAAGAATTATTAATTAAATATTAATTAATGATTAAAGTTAGTTAATCAAGTGATTTATCAATATTTAATACAAGGTAAAATGTGATAAATTAATTCAGGTAATTAATTTGGGATTAATTAATTTAAAGTTAAAGGTTAATCAACTAATGGAAATGATTAAGGATAATTATTTAGTTAAAAAGAAATTTATTGGTGGTTAGAGTTAATTAAGTGATTAGGGATAATTACTTATTATGATAAATTCAGGACAATTAATTCATAAGTAATTAATGCGATTGAATTAATTAGGATTAAACAATTAATTAATTCTGCTTATAAATGATTATTGAATATTAGACCTTACTTATGAATAATTGTATTGTATGAGGTGCCTTGAATTGATTGTTCTATCTGATCTGTGATATTTCATTCTGTAGATTGAGCTGTGTGTAGTTTATTCATTTATTTACATTTATATATTATCTGTGAATCTGTAAATGGACGATAAGCGTTATAGTTTATATCGCTTATCAATTTTATTTTTGTGTTTTAATCTGTGATGATTGAATGATGTTGCACTGTTGTGTAAAACCCCTAGACCACCCTGTTACACACACAAATGTGGATTTCACGTGGAAATCAGTTAAGTCACGGATAATTTAAATTTGATGTTTTTGAAATTAAAATTTTAATTTCAATTGATTTTGAAATTGGAAATTTGGGTTTAAAGTGAAAAGCTTTTGAAATGGAATTTCAAATATAAAAGTTATTTTGAATAACTTAATCGAGTTTGAGAATTTAAATAATTTGATTTAAATTTGAATTCAAGTTTGAAATTGTATCCTATGATTTGAAACTAGGGATTAAAAAGGATATAAATGTGTTTGTATGAATTTAAAACATTTTAAAAGTAAATTTTGGGAATTTGAATTTAACCCAAGGATTTCAACTCGTATGAATGAATCAGATTTTCTAGAATGAAAACTGTTTGTTTTAAAAGAATAAAAGATTTCAGATAAGAAATGAAATTCCAGTTTAATTAAAGGAATTTCAAGTTTGAATTGAAAAATTGTTTTTCCAAGTTATGAATGAATTCTTTTTGAAAGCTATGAATTGAATCTGTTCATTTTTAACAGATTCAAAATGATGATTTGTTTAAACCATTCGAAATGAAATTGTTTTGAAAGCTATAAGTTGAATCTTTGTTTTAAAGATTTAACAAGTTAACCCAATTAAAACGGAAATTGTTTTGAAATCTGTGAATGAACTTTGTGAAAACTGAGTGAACTTTATGAATTAAATCTTTTTTTAAAAAAGATTAAAATGGTAATTTGTTAAACCATTTGAAAAGAAAGTTTGGGTTTAAATTGTGACTTAATTGAAATCACATTATCCATATATTTTTAAATATTGCGCTCACTATTCGGGTTAGCCGGGAAACGACCTTTGTGTCATATAACCCATTCCGAATAGTGATACGTCGTATTTGGATGGCATTTGAATACCGGTGTTGAAGACCAGATATTTTCGAAAATGAAAGGACAACCTGTCGAATGTCTCTGCACCGAGTTGCTCCGGTATAGATATTTATATCACTCTTTTTGTGATGGGAAGTCCGGACGTGATTAGAAAATTATCCGAATTTGCAAGGGCTTCTTTGGAAGTGCCTTCGCTTCTGTTCGAACCCGGAACAGACTTGTATGGTTACATGTCTGACATTACACTTTGAGATATAAAGCCGATTTCTTTCAAATACATTTCTGTTTGGTGGCGAAGAATTTATTCTCTTAGCTTAACACCCTTCTCTGAGACGTATGAGCTCAGAGGTTATGTAGTTGAAATTTATCAGTGATATATCCCAATTTGGTAATGTGGCATGCTGAGTGTTGCTGTATGATGATCAGTGTTTGATCATTTGTGATATGATCATTTGTTTGATCATTTATCTTTGAGATCATAGGTTGATCATCTGTTGACCCAAAGCGTGGCTTTTTGAAAAAAACGTAGCTTTGTGGACGAGACTTCGTCGAGCCTCACAACCCGAAAATGGTTGAAACAGGAATGTTGCGGCAAGGTTTCAGGGTTAGCTTCCCTAGGGTATGACCATTCCTTCTGGAAAAGGGTAGTATCATGGTATGGAGCCCAGATACTTACTCATGTGGACACACTTTATTTATGATGTGTGATGTTGGATACCGAGCGCTCGGTTAAAGGTCCCAAAGGACCGGGAGTGGCATATATGAGGTTTTGTATATTCCCTTGGGAAAAGGGGTAGCCGGCCTTGTTTGGCAGAGAACGGTTTGGTTCTCGGAGCGTCCCGCCAGAGGCGTTTCTTTCGTGGAATAGGAAGTTCCTTAGCCTGACCATTTGTTGGAAATCCATCTTCCAAATACGAACTTTGTACGGTATTAGTTGTATTACCTGCCATGGAATGTGGTGGTAACCTACTATTGAACATGGTAGCTATAGTAGGCATAAGTGCGAAATGTCTATGCTGGCTAAGATTTATATTCTACTTTCGAAATGTTTTCTACACTATGCACTAATAATAATATCAAATGATTTGATTTTACGTAGTAAGCATCTTTGACTATCATAAGAAGAAATCTCCTCCGATTCTGCGTTTGCATTGTGTGTGTGGCGGGAGGTCTTATGGTAGTTTCATTTTCTAAAAGCATTGCGAATTGACTTTAAAATCTTTTGTTGTTCGTTTTTAAAGATAAACTGTTTTTGTTGCTCACACCAGTCCCATGACTGATCCGGAGTTTACTGTTTCTTTCCTAAACTCTGGATGCTCAAAAATTTTCTACACGAGCAGTCTAGAGTTGGGTTTTTCAGATAGTCAGGATTTGTAGATTTTCTGGAGCTAGTTCAGTCTTTGGATATGGACTGCACTTGCTTATCTTTGTGCATCGTTATTGGGAGTTCTAGCTATATCTGGATTGGTGCTTTGAAGATGAAGATTATCCGCTGCTGATGTTATCGTTTTCCTTTCCGCTGCTATTTGTTATATCATATCTCTGATGTATATTGATATTCATTGTATCATTCTATTGTATCAGATATTGTATATCAATGTATTATTCATTTATTCCGCTGTGTTATTTACTTAACTGTGTTATAAGCTCCGGCGACTCGGATTTGAACGGTCGAATCTACGGCATTCGAATACGATGTAAAGTATGGATGTTGATTTTCGAGCGCGAAAATCCGGGGCGTTACATTTGGTATCAGAGCTAAGGTTGAACTTTAGCTCAGGAGTATAACACGTTAAGTAGCTCATTAGAGATAGAGTGAAGTAAACTCTAGAATGAATATATCTCTAAGATATCCGTCTGAACGTCTCAGTAAATTCTCTTGCTATCCACTGATAATGAGTATGAGTGCAAGAAGAGGACGAGATAGAGGATAGGGAAATACGACTATAAATGGTCAATACCCTGCAACAGTGGAAACAACTTTCTATCAATCTCCTTTGATTCATTTCCAAAATTCTTTTGATTTCTTTGTGACAGCTCCAGAAAGAAGTTTCGGTACGGTGATGGTCCTACGAACCGTCGTAGGAAATTTTTACTTCGTATCGTCATCGATTTCTTATCAGCTTTTCGTTTTTAAACCTTAATGAATTTGAAATTGGAAAATTTAAATTGAGTTAAATTGGTTATAGAATATGAAGTTAAATTTGAATTAAATCGATAAAACGATTTCGTTGAAACCTAATTTTGAAATTCTATTGTAATTTCTTTTGAATACCAAAGTCCGAAGAGGGACAAATTGGTATGTATTCTGAGATATTCCGACTTGAATTTGGAATTCATATCGTAAGTTGAGGAATTATAGGAGATCGAATCTATCTATCTGTGTTGTTTTCGTGCCTGTGAATTTCAAGGACGAAATTCTTTTAAGGGGGGGGGAGTTTGTAACGACCCCGAATTTTAATTTTATTTAAATTGATAATTTAAATAAATTTTTGAATAAAACTGTGAAATTTATCGATTAAGTGATTCGAGTTTCCCCGAATTCAAATATATTTGGTATAAACCATTTTAATTTAAAAATATTGTTAATATTATATATATATATATGAATATATATGTATTTAAGCGTATACAAGTAAATTTGAGATTTTAAATAATATATATATATATACACATTGAATTTAAAATTGAATCACATATAAATGTATACTTTGGACAGTGAGTATAATTTTAAGTAAAATAAATAATTGAGTTTATAAAATAAATACATGAACAAAAATAGAATCAAAATAAATAAGAACTTACATATTAAGCAAAACATATGTATAATTATTTATTAAATGTATAGATTGTATTTTTAATCCGTTTTCTTTAAAAGGTTATAAAAAGTATAAAATAAAATATATGGTATAAATGTAATATTTGAAAATCAAACTATAAATAGAAATAAAGATCTATAGTCAAAGCTAAGGAAGTTTAAATATATACATTAGCTTATCAAAGAAGACATTAGTTAAATATTTATGTACAAACAAATAAAATATAAATATGCTCAAAAGTGAACAAGTAAAAGAAAGCAAAGATATGCATGTAAACTAAGATAGAAACATATGTACTTGAGGCTATCATCTCCAGCCGAAAATGAAGATAAGTATAAACAAAAGAAAACATAAAAGTACATAAGCATGGTAGGTAAGACAAGGTAATTAATGCCACATGCCTCTAGCATTGAATGCAAGCATCTTCAGCATGATTATTTTACAAATTGTAACCTCTGTATATTCTTCCTATATATCAATCTTCCTTCTCAATTCGTTCATTAACCTGAGAAGAAAAAGGCAAACTAGAAAACATTGTTTGAAAACCAAACTTAAAAACAAAATGCAAACCAAAGGAAGAACAAAATCAAAAGTCTGAAAAAGAGAAGATCAAAGACAGTTTTGCAAAACAAAAGCAACTCCCTGTTCAAACTTATTTTCACAGGTGAGTAACATTATTTTTACATTTAAATATAAAATTGGGTTGCTTGATCATCTCTGAAAACAAGTATGTTTGTGGATATATTTTAAACTCTGAGTATATTTATGTGAATATTTTGTTGTGGGTGTATTGTTATGATCTGGAGGTTCTCTGATTTAATTCCAGGTTCTAAATCAATTCATAAATCAAGTACTCATGATCCAATTTTTATTTGTACCTAAGTCTAGAACAAAATATGTAGTTATATCATAGATTTCAGATTAAAATTTGTTTAAGTTGAAAATAATTGGTATGTTCTCTGGGAAAATATAAAACAACAGTTCAAGTGGATTTATGTTAAATCTCAAACATATTAATTCACTGATCTAAGTTATAACCTGAAAACTTATCCAAAATTATGATTTTTAAAACTAAATTTACAATTTTTAGTTTGGGATTAAGGGTGCAGTTCTTGTTGAACTGAAAATGGTATATTGGGTAATTTCTGATGATCCAAGTGATCAGAATGGTCGGGGTTCCTTCTGGTGGTAGCAGAGTGATCAAAGACTTTGACAAAAATGTCAGGGAGTCGATCGAAGCACGGTGGAGGTGGGGGGTTTCATTTTTTGTTTGGAACCCTAGTTTTAGTGGTGTCTGTTGTTTTGATCGGCATGGCCTCTAGAGTTGATCGAGTGTTATAGGGTTTTGGGGATCGCTAGAGTGAAAGTTGTCGAGGGTGTGGCCGGTGGCGGTGGTTCGTAGATGGTCGGAGTGGCAAGAGGTTGCTGTTGACAGGTATTGAAGGGTGGACGAGCTCGTGCTCCAGGTTAAAGAGGAGAACTCGAATTTGATTCGAGATGTGGTGATGGGTTCTAGTGATCGCGAGGTCATCTAGGGATAGTTGGCGATGGGTTGCGACATTGGTGAGTGGCCGCAAGTAGCTGGAAGCACGGTGCACGTGCACGTGCATATTGGAAGGACTGTCGTTTTTATTTGGGTGGTGCAGTTTGGACTCGGGAAGAACTCGAGTTATTCGAGTGTTTTACTCGAAGTAGTTGTTGTCGTGTGTTTTGCTCGAAGGATGTAGGGTTGGGACTCGGAGCAGTTTTGATGAGCTCGGGTAGATGTTGTTACCAGGTTTCAAACCCTGTTCTGGTTTACAATTTAAAATTTCATTTTAAAATTATAAAGCAAGGGTTAAACTGAGATATAAACCAAAAGTTAAAATATGAATTCAAGTTTAGTTTAGAACTTAGTCTGAAAATAAAAATCTTTTTAGAATTTAAATTGTTTAAATAACTAAAAGTTAAGTGAGTTTAAAAAGATTTGAACTTAAAACGAAATTGAATTGTAAATAAAATTAAATCAAAACTTGTAAACTTGGATTCAAATTTAACTTTGATTTCCAGATTTTGAAATAAAATTAATTTTTATAGATTTAAATCTTTAAATAAGTTTAAATGTAAAGGTTTCTTTTAATATGTGAAATTTAAAGTAAATTGATTTTAAACTCTTTTAAATTTCTTTTATAATTAAAATATTACTTTAACATGTAAATCTAAAGGAAAATTTGGTTTTAAAACTTTATTAAAGTTAAATAAGAAATCATTCTAAATCCCGAAAAAAATGAGATTGGTTTTAAATTAATAAAGGTTTAATGATGATTTATTAACGATTTGGATTAATGAAGTAAGTAATTTAAGGGTTAAAATCATTAATGAAGAATTATTAATTAAATATTAATTAATGATTAAAGTTAGTTAATCAAGTGATTTATCAATATTTAATACAAGGTAAAATGTGATAAATTAATTCAGGTAATTAATTTGGGATTAATTAATTTAAAGTTAAAGGTTAATCAACTAATGGAAATGATTAAGGATAATTATTTAGTTAAAAAGAAATTTATTGGTGGTTAGAGTTAATTAAGTGATTAGGGATAATTACTTATTATGATAAATTCAGGACAATTAATTCATAAGTAATTAATGTGAGTAAATTAATTAGGATTAAACAATTAATTAATTCTGCTTATAAATGATTATTGAATATTCGACCTTACTTATGAATAATTGTATTGTATGAGGTGCCTTGAATTGATTATTCTATCTGATCTGTGATATTTCATTCTGTAGATTGAGCTGTGTGTAGTTTATTCATTTATTTACATTTATATATTATCTGTGAATTTGTAAATGGACGATAAGCGTTATAGTTTATATCGCTTATCAATTTTATTTTTGTGTTTTAATCTGTGATGATTGAATGATGTTGCACTGTTGTGTAAAACCCCTAGACCACCCTGTTACACACACAAATATGGATTTCACGTGGAAATCGGTTAAGTCACAGATAATTTAAATTTGATGTTTTGGAAATTAAAATTTTAATTTCAATTGATTTTGAAATTGGAAATTTGGGTTTAAAGCGAAAAGCTTTTGAAATGGAATTTCAAATATAAAAGTTATTTTGAATAACTTAATTGAGTTTGAGAATTTAAATAATTTGATTTAAATTTGAATTCAAGTTTGAAATTGTATCCTATGATTTGAAACTAGGGATTAAAAAGGATATAAATGTGTTTGTATGAATTTAAAACATTTTAAAAGTAAATTTTGGGAATTTGAATTTAACCCAAGGATTTCAACTCGTATGAATGAATCAGATTTTCTGGAATGAAAACTGTTTGTTTTAAAAGAATAAAAGCTTTCAGATAAGAAATGAAATTCCAGTTTAATTAAAGGAATTTCAAGTTTGAATTGAAAAATTGTTTTTCCAAGTTATGAATGAATTCTTTTTGAAAGCTACGAATTGAATCTGTTCATTTTTAACAGATTTAAAATGATGATTTGTTTAAACCATTCGAAATGAAATTGTTTTGAAAGCTATAAGTTGAATCTTTGTTTTAAAGATTTAACAAGTTAACCCAATTAAAACGGAAATTGTTTTGAAATCTATGAATGAACTTTGTGAAAACTGAGTGAACTTTATGAATTAAATCTTTTTGTTTAAAAAGATTAAAATGGTAATTTGTTAAACCGTTTGAAAAGAAAGTTTGGGTTTAAATTGTGACTTAATTGAAATCACATTATCCATATATTTTTAAATATTGCGCTCACTATTCGGGTTAGCCGGGAAAAGACCTTTGTGTCATATAACCCATTCCGAATAGTGATACATCGTATATGGATGGCATTTGAAGACCGGTGTTGATGACCGGATATTTTCGAAAATGAAAGGACAACCTGTCGAATGTCTCTGCACCGAGTTGCTCCGGTATAGAGATTTATATCACTCTTTTTGTGATGGGAAGTCCGGACGTGATTAGAAAATTATCCAGATTTGCAAGGGCTTCTTTGGAAGTGCCTTCAGTTCTGTTCGAACCTGGAACAGACTTGTATGGTTACATGTCTGACATTACACTTTGAGATATAAAGCCGATTTCTTTCAAATACATTTCTATTTGGTGGCGGAGAATTTATTCTCTTAGCTTAACACCCTTCTCTGAGGCGTACGAGCTCAAAGGTTATGTAGTTGAAATTTATCAGCGATATATCCCAATTTGGTAATGTGGCATGTTGAGTGTTGCTGTGTGATGATCAGTGTTTGATCATTTGTGATATGATCATTTGTTTGATCATTTATCTTTGTGATCATAGGTTGATCATTTGTTGACCCAAAGCATGGCTTTTTGAAAAAAACGTAGCTTTGTGGACGAGACTTCGTCGAGCCTCACAACCCGGAAATGGTCGAAATAGGAATGTTGCGGCAAGGTTTTAGGGGTAGCTTCCCTAGGGTATGACCATTCCTTCTGGAAAAGGGTAGTATCATGGTATGGAGCCCAGATACTTACTCATGTTGACACACTTTATTTATGATGTGTGATGTTGGATACCGAGCGCTCGGTTAAAGGTCCCAAAGGACCGGGGGTGGCATATCTGAGGTTTTGTATATTCCCTTGGGAAAAGGGGTAGCCGGCCTTGTTTGGCAGAGAACAGTTTGGTTCTCGGAGCGTCCCGCCAGAGGCGTTTCTTTCGTGGAATAGGAAGTTCCTTAGCCTGACCATTTGTTGGAAATCCATCTTCCAAATACGAACTTTGTACGGTATTAGTTGTATTACCTGCCATGGAATGTGGTGGTAACCTGCTATTGAACATGGTAGCTATAGTAGGCATAAGTGCGAAATGTCTATGCTGGCTAAGATCTATATTCTACTTTCGAAATGTTTTCTACACTATGTACTAATAATAATATCAGATGATTTGATTTTACGTAGTAAGCATCTTTGACTATCATAAGAAGAAATCTCCTCCGATTCTACGTTTGCATTGTGTGTGTGGCGGGAGGTCTTATGGTAGTTTCATTTTCTAAAAGCATTGCGAATTGACTTTAAAATCTTTTGTTGTTCGTTTTTAAAGATAAACTGTTTTTGTTGCTCACACCAGTCCCATGACTGATCCGGAGTTTATTGTTTCTTTCCTAAACTCGGGATGCTCAAAATTTTTCTACACGAGCAGTCTAGAGTTGGGTTTTTCAGATAGTCAGGATTTGTAGATTTTCTGGAGCTAGTTCAGTCTTTGGATATGGACTACACTTGCTTATCTTTGTGCATCGTTATTGGGAGTTCGAGCTATATCTGGATTGGTGCTTTGAAGATGAAGATTATCCGCTGCTGATGTTATCGTTTTCCTTTCCGCTGCTATTTGTTATATCATATCTCTGATGTATATTGATATTCATTGTATCATTCCGTTGTATCAGATATTGTATATCAATGTATTATTCATTTATTCCGCCGTGTTATTTACTTAACTATGTTATAAGCTCCGGCGACTCGGATTTGAACGGTCGAATCTACGGCATTCGAATACGATGTAAAGTATGGATGTTGATTTTCAAGCGCGAAAATCCGGGGCGTTACACACTCGAGCCCATCTTTGCTCCATTTTCAATCCACTTTCCATTATTCACAAGGAACCCTTCCACATTACCTTATTATACGGCCATCCCCTTTACGACCGCCATCTTCGGAACCTACTCCCAACACGAGCCAACATCCGAAGACCATAACTTTTCATCATGTTCTTATATCGTCATCCAAATTGATACCAATGAGCCAATACCTCCAGCATGATCTACATGACCTCTACTTCACCTTCTAGAAGTTTCATCCCATTTGGACATAACTATAGAAGTGGGTACCAACCTCTATACTCAGCCCCGACCTCTCTACTTAGCCCATCTATGACTAAGTTTTCTTCCACTCCTTCCTTGCTTCCAGTACTCCATACCCAGATGCTTTGACCCCGACTTCTCTACACAAATCAAGTCGTCATAGAACAAATCCTCTGTTCAAAGCACCCTACTTCATATTCTAGA
Source organism: Allium fistulosum (assembly GCA_030737815.1). NCBI lineage: Eukaryota > Viridiplantae > Streptophyta > Magnoliopsida > Asparagales > Amaryllidaceae > Allium > Allium fistulosum. The sequence continues at coordinate 1,140,716,447 of CM060904.1, forward strand.
AACAAGTCGTCATAGCCTCCAACACTTAGCCAACCATCGATCCTTTACCTTAGGCAACCTCTACTAGCAGCACCATTGCTCTCCCCAAAACCGTCGAATTGTTGGACCAACCCACAGAACTCGGTACCGACCTCCCATGTAGGTACCGACTTTTGTACTTAGAGATTTTAGACATGCGACTTGAACCCCAAGTTCCGCCCATACTCTAGAGCTTTCCATCCAAGTTTCATCCAACTCCGACCAATTTTGCCTTCGATTTACTGAATTCTCCAACCAAAGTTTCTATGCAATTACAACACTAGCAAACAACATCAAATCATATCATCCAAAATAGAGTAATAAGCAATTTCATCCAATCAAACTTGCAATCCATCAAAATAAGACAAGAAAGTCAATTTCTAGCATAGATCTACATATAGCATGAATATATGAGCATGAGCAAGGATAATTTCTAGTCAATCGGGATCATATACATAGTTTAACATGTAATTAAAGTTAGAAAAGGATTTATAGCCAAAATTCATTTTAAAACATGTTAAATCCTATGATTCTACCGTCTAAACATGCATAGTATAATAAGAAGGCATAAACCACTCACCAATTACCAATTTCAATCAATATGAATGTAGATCCAATCTGGATAGTAATTAAATGCACTTCAAATCAAGCAAATCGAAGATCTCTATCTTCTAGTTGATGATCTAATCTCTAAGCTACAATTTAGTTTGATTTAGAGAGTAATTTGGGTGTTTTTGATGAAATTAGGATGGATCTAGGGATACTTAAGGTTTGGACCTGATTTAGAATGACATAGTATTCTTTAATTGTACTAACGGGCTCACTAATGGGCTTAACTAATTACATGCTAATTCTGGCCAGTTGCTTTAAAAACTTAAAATAGGCATAACTTTCTAACCATAAGTTCATTTGTCTATTATGACCACTCTACGGAATGGATAATTAGGATAATAACCCCAGACCACTTAGATGTGCACAAAACCTAGATTGGTCCCTAATCATGCTCTAAGTCGGATGTTTGAGATGACTACTTAGGATTACGATAACCTCGGACCACTTACACGTTTATGTGATCTGGATTGGACCCTAGGCATCCTTTGAGTTGGATGTCCGGGATGAAAATTTATGATTTTTTCTTATTTGTTTTAAGTTGAGTTTGAATTTTGAAAAATCCACAGGAATGTGATGATTGATATTTATCGCTTTATGTCTCGTTCGAAGAGACAAGACCGAAGTGCAAGATACAAGTCCCCTTGTCGGAGAGCAAGCAGACAGGCTTGTATGGATTAGGATCGCCTTAGAGCTACCATCTAGAGAGATGGGGTCGGAGTGTAAGGTGTGAGGGAGAGCGAAAAGACTGGGCTTCTTTGGCCACTATAGAGCTATCGTCCGAAGAGGCGGGCCAAAGTGCAAGAAGTAAGTCACTTTGCCGGAGAGCGATTGGATAGGCTTATTGTCGTTAATCCCCTTGCAGGAGAGTGAGTGCCCTTACTAGAAAGTAAGCAGATTGGTTCAGCAAGGACTTAGAGAGGTTAAGGGTAGGCCCCCTCAATAGAGAGTGAGTGGATGGGCCTACTTGGTCATTGAGTCCCTCTTACCGAATAGTAGGTGCTCTTGCCGGAGAGCAAGTTGGTCGGATTCAGCATGTGACCGCCAAGGATCGAACCTTAAAACAATTACAGATTTGATAAAAGGATTTGAACGCCTTGTAATTAGAATAAAACTAATACATCACGGATGAATGCGGGACGATATTGGATATGTGATGTAATACCTCCGAGTGAAAATGGAATGATTGTGATGTATTTAGGCCGAGCCTAGAGTCCTAGGTTGTAATAGGTTTGGAATGGCTCATGATTGATAAGAAAATCGAAAAGAACTGGACGATTCACTAAGATTAAGTAACTAGAGGGTTCGACTATCAAAGATTGATTACTGGAACTTGTTCTTGAGCAAAGCACACCTTACATTTGGAAGGCATACTTTGGGAGGCAAGTGTTAACCCGCTTTTTAGCACAACAGATTTCAATTGGACTCAGAAGATTCAAACGAGGATGAAACGACTTGAAAACTTAGAGTCACACTTAAAATGACTAGAGAGTGGAACTTAAGAAATTTGGATGAAAAATACACTAAGGAGAGATGTCGGTAATGACTTCCCATGTAGTTATCGACTTCTCATATTAACTCCATAGGTGTTGCGACTTCATGGGACATGTCTATATGGAATTGTATGAATGCAAGTCATTCTGAGCTATGGAAAAAAGTACCATCGACCTCTTAGGCAAAAAGGCTAATACCGGGCTATTTTAGAGAGAAGTAGATGACGACTTGTTTTGGACAACCAACGATAAATGGAAATAGCATAGGCCACCTTAAAATCATGTAGGATGACGCATGCAAAAAGAATCAACCCACCTGGGTTTAACCACAGATGTCGCAACCGACTTGAGAGGTCGGTACCGACATGTGGAGTTAACCCAGATGGGTTCACAAATTCAAGCAATATCTCGGGTCTATTTGGACTGTACTCAACTCTTCTCCTAGCCCAATACGACTGCTACCCCTATAAATACAAACCATAGAGCAATCAAGACAAGGGCTGGATTCTCGGACCGTAGGGACTCTACTACTTCTTCACTCTAACCTCTTCTCCATTAAAGTCACATGGGAATTAACTATTTGCTATTCTACGACTTAGATCAGCAAATTCTTAGTACTAGTAACTCTCAAACACTCTAGAAACTTCATTGTATATCTGAGATCCACCAGATAGTGGTCAAATCTAAGATAGTTAGTTGTAATCTTGAGAGAACAACTAATAAAAGATTAAAGTGGATGTAGGCCAGAGATTACGCCGAACCACTATAAAAATTCTTGTGTGTTCTTTACTATTCTATTGCTTTCCTGTTCATTTAATCTGAATTTGTGCTTTTATCTTGATTCTGGGTGTCGATCAAATTTTTGGGTTTGAAAAGTAAAACAAGCATAACTTTCTAACCATAAGTCCATTTTCATTTATGACTACTCTACAAAATGAAAAACCATCATCCTGAAGCAATGGAACTGGTTTGAGACCATAATTCGACTCCTATCAAAAGTTATAGCCCAAATTCGAAAAAAATTATCGATGTGTAAAATGTCCCTAAGAGTCATATCCCAAAATTATAGAATCATACGACCTCATGCGAACAAAATAAAAATATTTTGTGATCCTTCGATATGTAAAATATGGATCGTTACACACACCGTTCCCCTTGACACACAAAACTCTGATGCCCTGATTTTCGCATAAAATGGCATGGACATTGCAGACCTCGCAGATAGTGGATTTTTTCGAGGTAAAATATATAAACATAACTAATACAGAGCTATCTGCACTACACCTTTTGAAACTCATAGCGAAATGAATAAAATATAATAATCAATAATACAATCCCAAACAAATAAAAAAACGTAATATATAATAAATTCCAAGAGTCGACTTCTTTCTATTTTGATAATAAAAATAGTATAAATCTAGGAGTAAATTAAATAAAATAGTAGATAGCTAATAAATAAATTTGTAGATCTCCATCGTACCATCACGCCTCCAAGTCACCACTAATCCTCTCTATCGACCTATCAAAGTATAACTACAAATAAAAAAATGATAGTGGGGTCATACATAAGTCTGGTGAGTGAAACACACAGTATAAGTGTATAATACTAATAAGCTAGTAAAACAATGCTTATACTAAAAAACCACACCTTAACCTATGTCACATGCACCCAACAAGTCAACTAAATACAGTATAACAATATAGTGACATCATATGCTATAGTCTCACTAAAATCTAACCCATATCTAATCATATGCACACGATCGAGCTCAAAGTCAAAACTTGCATACCAAATCTTGACTGCGACACGATTGAGCCTAAAGTCTCAACTCGTTATCGTCGAAAACGTATGCGACTCTAACTCAGCCCACTATCACTAAATCATAAGCAACTCACTACTAGGGAATACATGTCTAGACCACTATGGCCAAACCTTAAGCGATTCGCTATTAGGGAACAACATGTACCAGTCCACTATCGATAATTGTAGGCAACCCGCTATTGTGGAACAATATTTCCCAACCCACTATCGTCAAATCATAAGTGACCTGCTACCGAGGAACAAAACGTCTTAGCCCACTGTCTCCATATCGTAAACGACTTTCTATTAAGGAACTATATGTTTCAGCCTGCTATTGTCAAATCATAAGCGATTCGCTATTGAGAAACTACACGTCTCAACCAACTATCGTCAAATCGTAAGTGACTCACTAACGAAGAACAAAGTATCTATGCCCACTATCGTCATATGAACAGCATATAATGAATGTATTAAAACAAGACACTTTTTGGAATTGTTCAAAACATAACAAGTATCATACCAAAACCTTCCTCATCTCATTAAGATCTCGATATTGCAAACCACGTGCAAAACGGAGGTTGTATGCGAGAGTTATAAACGTTTGAAGTATAGTGTATTATTTAATTAATTTGCACAAAATTATATTATAATTAATTAATTATTCTTTTATTATTATTCTCCTGCCTCCATGGTACTTCTACCATGCCGAGAACCTAACTCCGTTTAGAAATTGACCACCGTAACCGCCTGTTACAGATACCCCTACCCAAATCAGGAACCACTACTAATGCAAAGCCCATCATCCGCTCTGCCAGCTGCTATTGCCGTCACCGATCCCACCCATCGGAATTTGGTCACCCACCCCCTATTTTCAGAACTAGAGTTCTCTGCTCCAGCAAACTACAGTCACCTTGGGTCGATAAGACCCCATCCCAGCCATCCACTCGACCTCCTCTTCAAGCCCATGGTCTCCAATTGTTGTATCATCTCCATTTCACCATTGAATCGAAACAGACGGTCCACATTCGTCAAAATTTTGATGCATTTTCTGATCAATCCATACACTCAATAAACGAACTAACAACACTAGTGAATTCGCGTCGTCGAGAACTTCAATTTTGATGTACAATATGTCTAATTCAGAATACTTTTTATTTTGCACTTTCTAATTAGGAAACGATTAAATTTTGCTAATTACAATTGATAAAAATCTACTGTTTAACCATCTAGCATTAGCGTATTACACCCTTATCATGTTTATAATACAAAATCGCTTTTTAAATTTCAATTACATAATTTATAATGTGATTTATGATCATAAGGGATGAATTACTATATCTTACTAATACATACATGAATAAAACGAATATCACTTACCGATTAGTTGTTTCTCCTATCTGATTTGATTGTAATCCTCCTCCTCCCTTGCTAGCCCAATGTGTTTCCTTCTCGATTCACCTTGAATTTCTTTAAATTTTTTTGCTTTGTAATGTTCTAGTATTCCTTTTGTGATTTAATGTGGTATTCATTTGATTTTGTTAAGAGATTAGATGAAGAAGAAGATGTAGATTAGTGATAAGTTGTTTAGGCTAAAGTGTGATTAGAGAATAGAATTTTCATTTCTATTTATATACTGAAATAACTCATGTATAGAGTTTCGAAATAAACATTTTATGAAAATGCTACTGGGTTTAAGTTCTTCTAATTTCTAGCCCGTTTAACCAAAATTAGCAAATATGTTTTCTGATTGTAAATGATATTCCAGATTCATTGGAATAGGTCGTGGTGTCTAATTCAAACTTATGTTAAAATTTACTATTTTTTCATTTATGTAAAATTACGATTTTATCCTTTTCAATTTAATTATTTTAATTTCAAAATGGGGTGTTACATTATCCCCCTTAAAAAATTTGTCCCTGAAATTCCATTAGATGGACGATACAACTCCCTTTACATCGTACAAACATACAAAACAAACATAGTTATATCCATCTAGCATACGTTATATGACACAAGCAAAAATACAACCAAAAATATATAATACATATTATGATAAATAGGATGATATGATATGATATGATATGAGTGCAAATGTAGCCAATCGGATCCTTCTATATGAATGTGCATGTACTGCAACCAACATGTATGCAAATATCCTAGTATATGCACACACACGTGCGCATGTATACATACATACATACATACATATATATATATATATGTGAATGTATGTATGTATGTGTGTGTATATATGTGCATAAACACATCCATATGCAACATCCATATCAAAATGCAAGTAAACAACCACATCCATGTATATAATAAGTAAATGCATATATAAAGAAATAAATAGCATATACAATAAGTAAATGCATATGCAGCCAAATCCATATGTGCTTCTTACCTGGATTGTAAAATTGGAAGATGTTAGGTTCTATCTCTCATCTTGCAAATATGAACAGTTTTTGGGGTCATTTTTTTATGTCAAATATTTGTATTGCAATTGTTTATTGGGTCAGAGTGTCTATGCAATTGTGTTATGCAAATTCAGATGGATATAATGAGTTGTCAGTAATGCAACATGTATTGTGTTCGTGCTCTTTAGGTGTACATGCCCAAGCTGTCGACGACTTTTGCCTCACACCTGTAATAATTATATTTATAAAAAGTGGACATGAGACTAAAAAATCCGGCTTGCCTTGTAATAAAATAAATAGTATATATAAAATTATCTAGCATAAATTAGAACACTTAACTATATGTAATGTCATATGTTGGAATGTATATGCATACAAGCTAACACGGTATAAACTAAAATAGTATAACCCAAACAAATCAACCATAGCAACCAAAACACGTCATAAGGATGTGCATATAACCCATCCTAGCACCCATACATCCATGCCTATGTCAACTAGCTAGCTATAGCAACCATGCAACGTACAATGACCTAACGCGCAAACTAACCTACAACTAATTAAAATAAGAACTTAGCTCATAATGGGAAACTCAAATTCTCTCCTCGAGCTCCATCATACTCCTATCCAAACTTTTTACTTACCGTACTTGGACCAAGTTCATTTCCTTATTTTTATGTCATATCATAGCTAGTCTTAAAATGCGAATGCACATATGGAGTGTTCTGGACTCCGTCTCTACATCTCCTCGTAAGTTGATTAGGCTCTACCGTAATAGCTAAATCATCAACATACGTTTGCAGATAGGATAAACAGAAAATGCATGAAAACCCATCAATTTTTCAAGAAGCCCACTCAAACGTGCCGACTTCTCCACTCTCTAAACATTCGGGAAAGGGCAAAAAAATTATGGCACTAGCTTCCCACATAACATATCTCAATAATGAGTCCTTCACCTACCTAGCTACCCACTGTGAATTCTCTACGCATTCCTATCTTATGCGGTTTCCATTCCTTAGTGTATGACCGAGATGTCTCTAATTATATAATGTCTAAGTCTAGATTTAATTTAAATATACTTCACTATTGGCTTATCTCCATCGTCAAATAGCTTGTAGCAAACTATGCCACTTGCTTCTTCATCCTCGGACAATAGAAAACCTTCAACGTATTCTTTGAGATACCTTACTAAACTCCTTCTTTAAGTACATAGGCATGACAACACGATAACAGATGGTGTCTTATCTTTAAGTGGACTAACATTTTGAATTCTTGGGTGAACCCCATAATCCATCACCGTTTAATTCATAGATATCACAAATGGATGATGCCTTAATTTTGATGAACATAATATTACTATAATGAACTCATAGCCTAGGTTGTGCTCTTTTCACTTATTTTCAAGTGCATCGGACATTGAAAATAAGTTATGCACAAAAGATCACTATTTCATAAACTTAACTTCATAAGATAGTTCTTTCAATCTAAGTGATGATTGAAAAGAACTAATTTTACCTCTTAGTCAAGTTTCTTAAAAATCATCAAATCTTGCCTTTCTTAAAATTGCCTTCGTACATTAGTGCATGCAATTGAAAACACTTACTTTATTTTTTGAAATTATCTAAGGTAGATAATTCAAAAATAATATTAACTCTACATGCTTGTGAAGTCTTATAAACTAACATACATCTAGAGTACCTTATGTACATCATTCGTACTCCAAAAACACTTTACACAGAAAAGTATAGTCTCCTCTATCGGTGACTATCTTATACAAACCAATCTTCTATTATTTAACCTTTAAGGAAATTTTTTACTTAACTGCGCTCTCATGCTTCTCAACATCTTATGTAAGTGTACCTAAACCCTTAACGTAAAAATATATGTTAATTTCAAACAACAACTAACCATATTTGTCTTAACAATTCAAAATAATAAATTTAAACTTGTTATTTCCTTTTAGGCATAAACCATCTCAGTAGTGTTTATTATGAATTCTTTTTCTTTATCATCACAAAATAGTACATTTTTTCAAATCGGTAATATACTTCAAAAGTCCTTTGTTTTCATCATAATGCTTTAAATATCTCAAACAACGGTATTTAATCCAAAAACAATATTTTTTGTTAAATTTCCTTAAAATAATAATATTGCTATTGCTTTACATCAAAAAATAATGTTTATTTAAATTATGTTTTTCACAATCGCTTTATTATTATAATTCAACAATAACAACATTTTACACCCAATATCCTATTTTATTGTTATTTATATCAAAAATAGTAATAATTTATCACAAAAATATTCATGAAAAATATCACTTTATTACTATTATTCTCAAATTACCTTTTATTATTATTATTATATTATTTCATAAACTCCATAAAGGAATCATATTTTTGCTCAAATTTAGATAACCTTCAAAAAATCATATTACTACTTTATTTAAATTCCACCTTAATAAATAACCGTAAATTCTCGATTCAAAATAGATTTTACATTACTGTTTCAAAAAATTTCCAAAATTCATAAATAATACCCTCAATAATTTTTAGTACAAATTCCTAAATTACAAATCCATAACATTCACTTCCAACAAGTCCTTAGCACAATGGCATATTGACTATCTAACTAGTTCACAACAATCAATTTAGACTTTATTCATTGTGTAAGTCTTTTCTAGCTCCTATCAAATTTTAACTTATAATATCAGAACTTTTCGGTTCTATTTTAAACCATAATCGTTGATCTCAAAATTTTATTCTTCATAAAATAATTAAGGTTTGAAAATCATAAAATTCTCCATCAACTTTAGCCAACGTTTTATTTTAATCATCACACGTTTTTTTCTCAAAATAAATTCTTTAAATTATACTTAAATAATTTTTCAAAAAGTTTTACCTTTGATGTCTCATGTTAAATTATTTCATAGAAAATCATAAACTAAATTTATCTTAAGCTAGTGATTTCATATCTATTTGTAAGTCTCTTTATAAAACAATGAATATAATTTCAATTTCCAAAGCTAATTTCTTTCCAATAACTTTTAAAATATCCCTATTTAAACGTTTTTAATTTCCAAAACTCAATTTTTTAATAGCTTCATCAATTTCAGTATTAATTACTCAAAATATAATTAGATTTGAAATAACTTCGATTATTTTCGTAAATACACTTGCTTCATTTTTACATCATTATTTCATATGATTTATGTCCAATTTAACATATATAAGTATATGTCATTTTCTTTAATGATTAGCCAATTTCCAACACCTTTAAATAATACACCATGTATATAAATAAAAATATATTTTTGAAATTCATTTTTGGCTACATATCATATTCTTATCCAATTTGGAAATAATTTCCAAAATGTTAAATTATTTACTAATGCATATTTTCAAATGTTTATATAGCATATTCTTCAGTTTCCATAAAAATACACACATCATAAAAATACACACATATTGAAATTGAAAATTTCCATAAGCTTAAAGTAATAACTTTAAATCTTCTTTTTTATTCAATCCAAATTTTATTCAAGTAGGTTCAATTTAACTTAGAGAAAAAGACATATGAAACGTTTGTTTTTAAATTCACCTTTATAAATAAAAAATTCACAAAAGTGTGACGAAAATTTAATGTTTTAATTTGTTTCAAAATGTAATATAAATATTTATTTTTTGACAAGCACCATTGTCCAAGTGGTTAAGTGATTCGGCTTTGGTGCGAGAGGTCACAAGTTCGAAACTTGCGTAGCGTGATTCAAACGTTTATTGACATGTGATATGTTATCCCAATGACATGTTGTATATAAAGTACCATTTCCAAAAAAATATAAATATTTATTAAATAAAATACATTAAAAAAGATGCTTTTTATTTTATTTTTTGATGAAAAAAGATGCTTTTTATTTAGTTCTTAAATTATCATTCAAAAGTTTCTTTGTCAAAAGCGAGGTACACATCAGAATAATAATGTGCCTCACACTAAGAAAAAATAAAACCTTTAAAAATAGTTATAGAAAATTACTTATATTAAATTTTTGTAATTTGAAACTTGCACTAAAGATTATTATATTTTATTTTTTGAAATATCAAACAAACTTCAACGTCTTTGATTTTCCCAAAAACCTCAAATACTTATATTTCTAACTTTTAGGGAAAACATTTCTATTAATATTAATACTTTAATTGGAGTAGGTCATAATTTACACAAGCTCAACAAGGTCATGCAATCTAACGATGCTTCAAGTGCCTTTATTTTGCCTTATCAACATCACACGTATTTTCTATGGACTTGAATGTAATATTCTTCTTTATCTTAGACCCATAATTTCCTCAACTGCTAATTGGTATAAAGACCATACATTAGCATCTTTACGAAGTAAATTATAACAAATGTGGTAGATTTAATTTGCACCTTAAAATCACTCTTAAAATTTATTATGCTCATAGTTGTTTACTTCTATAAGGTTGAGCCAAGAACTATCTCTACATTTCAATATATATGGCGTGTGGTGTAAAAATTATATATATACACACACATACATATATAATTAAATTAAAAATATGCTCTCTCATACATCATAATTTAGTAAGAATCGTCTAATCTAAGCTTTGATACCACGTGTAATAATCCACTATCCACGGCACCTCGATTCACACATAAAATGGCATGGACATCGCAGACTCGTAGATGGTGAATTGTTTCAAGGTAAAATATATAAAGCACAACACAAAGCTATCTACAATATTCTAAACTTTCTGAAACTCACAGCAAAAGGAATAAAATATAATAACCAATAATAAAATCTGAATCAAATAAAATAACATAATATCAAATAAATTCAAAGATTCAACATCTCTCTATATTTATGAAGAAAAAATTATAAAACTTGGGAGTAAATGAAATAAAATAGTAGATAGCTAATAAATAAATGAGCAAGTCTCTATCATATCAGCATGCCTCTAAGTCACTACCAATCCTCTCTATCGACCTATTAGAGTATAACTAAAAGGAAGAAAATGATATACGGGTTTAGACATATGTTTGGTGAGTGAAACACATTACATAGGTGTATAATACTAAAAAGCTAATAAAGCAACACTTATGATTGATAACCATGCCTTAACTTATGTCACATGCACCCAACAAGTCAACTAAACACAATATAACACTGTACTGACATCATATGCTACGGTCTCACTAAAATTTAACCCATATATATTCATATGCACACGATCGAGCTCAAAGTCTCATCATGCATGCCAAAGACCGACTGCGACATGATTGAGCCTAAAGTCCTAAGTTGTTATCGTTGAAAATGTATGCATATCGGTATTGAGGAACTATGTCTCAACACTATCGCCAAATCATAAGTGACTTCCTATTGGGGAACTACAGGTCCTAGCCCAGTATCATCAAATCATAAGCAACTCACTAATGGGAAACCACATGTCCTAACCCACTATCAGCAATCATAAATGACTCGCTAATGGGGAAATAAATTTTCTGGTCCACTAAAGCCAAATCATAAGTGACTCACCACCAAGGAACAAAATGTCTTAGTCCACTATCGTCATATCATGAACGACTCATTAACAAGTAACTATATGTCTAAGACTGCTATCATCAAATCATAAACAACTCGCTATTAAGAAACTACATATCTCAGCCCACTATCGTCAAATCGTAAGGACTCGCTACCGAGGAACAAAATGTCTCATCACCATATCAAAAAACGTATAAGGAATCTACTAATACTAGACACTTTTCAAAAGTGTTCCAAAGACAACAAACATCATACCAAAATATTCCTTGTCTCACTATTATCTAGATGCCGCGAACCACACATGAAATGGAGGTCATATGCAAGAGTCATAAGCGTTTGAAGTATGCGTATTATTTAATTAATTTATACACAATTATATTTTTAATTAATTTTTCTATTATTATTATTATTCTTCCGTCTACCGTGCTTCTGCCATATGCACGAGAACCCAACTCCGTTAAAAAATTGACCGTGCCATAGTTATCCACCCAACCTCCTCTTCATGCCCATGGTCTCTAATCATAGTATCATCTCTATTTCATTGTTGAATCAAAACTGATGGTCCACATTCTTCGACCTTTCAATGTTTTTTCTGATCAATCCGTTCACCTAATTAATGAACGAATACAACTAGTGAATTCATATCATCGAGGACTTCAATTTTGATGTATAATATGTCTTATTTCGAAAACTTTTGTATTTCATGTTTTTTAATTAGGGAACAGTTAAATTTTGCAAATTACAATTGATAAAAAAATCTACTTTTTAACTATCTAACATTGGTGTACTACACCCTCATCATATTTATATAAAACAAGCCTTTTAAATTTCAGTTACACCATTTATATCATGATTTACGACCATATGGGATGAATTACTATATTTACTAATATATACATGAATAGGATGAATACCACTCACTGATCAGTCGTGCCTCCTCTCTGATTTGATTGGAATCCTCCTCCTTCCTTGTTGGACTGGTGTGTTTCCCTCTTGGTTTGTCTTGATTTTTTTTTAAAGTTGCTTGATTTGTAATATTCTACTATTCTTTTTCTAATTTGATGTGGTTTGTTTTGATTTTGTAAAGAGATTATATGAAGAAGAAAATGGAGATTAGTGGTAAGATGTTTAGGCTAAAGTATGATTAGAGAATAGAGTTTTTATTTCTATTTATAGGCTAAAATAACTCATGTCCTAGCCCGCTATGGCCAAATCTCAAGCGACTCGTTATTGGAAAATTACATGTCCCAACCTATTATGGCCAAATTTTAAGCGACTCGCTACTGGGGGACTACATATCCCAACCGACTATCGCCAAACATAAGTGACCCCTACCGAGGAACTACATTTTCCAAACCACTATTGCCAAATCATAAGCGACTTGCTACCAAGGAACAAAATGTCTTAGCCCACTATCGTCGTATCGTGAATGATTCGCTACCGAGGAACTATATGTTTCAGTCTGCTATTGTCAAATCGTAAGCAACTCATTACTAAGGAATTACGTGTCTTAACCCACTATCGTTAAATCGTAAGCGTCTTGCTACCGAGGACCAAAATGTCTCAGTTCACTATCATCATATCGTACAACGTATAACAAATCTACTAAAGGAAGATAATTTTCAAAAGTGTTAAAAAGACAGCAAATATCATACAAAATGTTCCTCGCCTCACTACGATCCTGATATCGTGAACCACACATGAAATGAAGGTCTTATCCGAGATTTATAAGCATTTGAAGTATGTGTATTATTCAATTAATTTGTACATAATTATATTTCAATTGATTAACTCTTCTATTATTATTATTCTCCCACCTCCATGGTACTTCTACCTACTCATGTGAACCAAACTCCATTCAAAGACTAACCACCGTCACTGCCTATTACTCAATCAGACATCACCAATTGAAAGCCCGTCCTCCGCTCTACCAACTACTACCGCCGACATCGATCTCAAACATCAGAATCTAGTCACACCACCTCTTATTTACGGAACTAGAGTTAACTGTTCCAGTAAACTCCGATCACCTTAGGTTGATCAATCCCCATCGCAGCCATCCACTCGACCTCTTCTTCGTGCCCATGGTCTCCAGTCGTTGTATCGTCTCCATTTTATCGTTGAATTGAAATGGACGATCCACATTTATCGAAATACCAAGATGTTTTCCAATCAATCTGTACACACAATCAACCAATGAACACCACCAATGAATCGCGACATCGAGAATATCAATTTTGATATATAATATATCTAATTTAAAATACTTTTTATTTCAAACTTTTTAATTAGGGAACAATTAAAATTTTCTAATTATATTTGATAAAAATCTACTTTTTAATCATCTAACATTGGCATACTACACCCTTATCATATTTATATAAAAATCACTTTTTAAATTTCAGTTACATTATTTATAACGTGATTTACGACCATAAGGGATGAATTACTATATCTTACTAATATATACATGAATATGATGAAATCACTCGCCGATTAGTCATGCATCCTCTCTGATTTGATTGGAATCCTCCTCCCTTGTTGGCCAAATGTGTTTCCTTCTTGATTTATGTTGAATTACATTAAAGTTACTTGCTTTGTAATGTTCTATTATTACTTTTATGATTTGATGTGGTATAGGTTTGATTTTGTTAAGAGAGTTAATGAAGAAGAAGATGGAGATTAGTAGTAAGGTAGAATAAAGTATGATTAGAGAATATGATTTCCATTTCTATTTATAGGCAGAAATAACTCATGTTTAGGTTAATGTCATGAAATTGCTATATTATGAAAATTATATTGGGTTTTACATCTTTTATTTTCTAGCCCATTAACCAAAACCAACACATTACATTTTTTTTTGACTGTAATGACATTTTGGATGCAACGGAATAGGTCCCAACTAATTCCAACTCCTATAAAAATTTACTATTTTGCCAATTATGTAAACTTACGATTTTACTCTTTTTAATTTAATTATTTAATTTTGTAAAATTATGGGATGTAGCAGTAGAGTTTCGCCGGTAATTTTGACTCTGGAGCTGATCACCTCCATTACAGAAGGGCCGAGCAAGCCCGGCCACTGATGACGCCCCAATGGTGGACAAGGAGTTGGTTTTTGATAATGATTGCCACATTACTGGTCATTTTGATGGTTGATCAGCTAGTATTTTTGTGTTTTTGTATTGTCTTCTCCTCTTTATTTGGTGTGTTGATCGGTGAGGCCTGTTGTTGCAATGAAACTCTACTGCGAATATAAAGAACTCATTTTGATGCATCGAGCTCCTTCTTTTGTCATAAAAACTATGGCTGTAGACTTGTTTGGTTGTCTAAATATTCTATTTTTTCTCTTATTTTTCTGTTAGCATTATATATATCTATGTATATGTGTGTGTGTGTGTGTGTGTATTTGTGCATGTGTTTATTTATCTTCCATGTTTAATTGACTTTTATTTGTTCTTATGCCAATAGGATCAAGTGGCCCTAAGCATTTAAAAGTAAACACGTAGATAGTTTTTTTACATAATATATTAAGAAGTAGACATAAGGAAAACAAAGAGTGAAAAAAATAAACAACATAATCTTTTATTGAAGCGGCCTATCTCGAGTCTTGTGTGGCAACCAGGAGTCGAATGTAGGGCAACCTTTAACAGATGTCGGATGCTTATGTTTGTCCACCTTGGCAGCATTCATAGGTAGCGTTGTAGTTTGGCTTTGCTGGATAAGGCCACTTTGGATGTTTAAGTAGGCCAATACTACGAATGCCAGGTTCATGGCTACAACGCTGGTAATTGCGCCGCCATGACACTGGTGCCATGATCAACGAAAGGATGGGTAGCATCGTGGGTGAACAAATTGGTGCCACTGAATGGTTTGTCACATCATTTATTCATCGACACCTCCAGCATGAAAGGGAACTTCAAGTGGCTCGCGCATCCCTTCGGAGCACCAGTATCGATGCCAAGTTTGGGTTCAAGTCGTGGATAACCATACCTCCATGGCACTAGTGCCCCGCTCTATTAGAGGGATAGGAAGCATCAAAGATGAATGAATCGGGACCATGGTGTGGGTGGTCGCGCCATTAGTTCATCGATGCCTTTAGTACGGAATGTAGCGTTGACCAACCCGCTTCCTCATGGAGAAACACTATGGATCTAGGTTTGGGGTTACAAAATTGGTAACCACACAGCCATGGCACTAGTGCCCTACCCCACTAAAGGGACGAGTAGCATCACGAGCGAACAAATTAGGACCACAACATGGGAAGTTGCGCCATTGGTTTGTCGATGACTCCAGCACAAAAAGGAGCAATAAGCAGCTCTTGCATCCTCATGGAGCAGTAGCGCTGATGCCAGGTTTGGGGTTACAACGTGGGTAACCATCCACCAAGGCATTGGTGCCTTGGCCCGCTGGAGGGATGGGCATCATAATAGGCGAATGAATTGGGACCACAACGTGGGTGGTCACACCATTGGTTCGTCGATGCCTCCAGCATGGAAGAGAACTTTGAGTGGCTGGCTCATCCTTATAGAGTAGCTTTGGCATTCATCGGTTGCATAGGAGAGCCCTTTGTGACCCATTCTCTCTGGATAGCCTTGTCTTGGAGCGTTCCTTGGCAAGAAGGGGAGCGCTGCTCGGCTCGTCCCTATTGGATAGCCTTATTGTCGATGCTTAGGTAATGAATGCCTAGGAATGTTTTGCTTTTCATTCCATATTTATAATTTTTATAAGATTCTCGGCCTTATAATTATGACTTACAAAGTTTCATATATTGTTGACGCCAAAAATGGGCATCAACACCCAATAGAATCTAGTAGAGATTAAATAAAGAATGAAATTAAAACATAAAAAAAATCATAAATGAACACACAGATTTTTATAGTGGTTTAGCAATCTTAGCCTACGTCCACTTTATATTTTTATTGATCTTCCACTTAATTATGATTACAAGAATGTTTGGATCAGCTGGGATTCATTAGTACAAAAGTGAAGAATAAAAATGGCAGAGACTCGGCAGAGAAACATGACCCTTTTTCCGACGCCATTCCTACTGTATTTATAGGGAAATACATGCACGGATCAGACTGAAATTTTGGCAAAAGGTTTGGGAGACAAAGACGAGACCACCTAAAAATTTTCAAGCCCATCGGGGCCCATAATAGGGATCGGTACCGACCCCTATTATTGTGTCCAAATAGGATGTGATCACTATAAGGGGTGCCCGATGATGTTAACTACTTACTCCCCAAATTTCGTGTAATTTTGATGTATGATTTGTGAGATATCGCATTTTCCGTGAAGTTGTTGCTTGAATTTTGATTTGTGCCGATCTCTCCAAAGGGAGTTATGCCGATCCCTCCAACTTCCTCCAATTGGAATGATATCACTAGGGGGTGTTCCATATGTTGTACTAAGGTTATACTCCAAGTTAATTTGATATCATGTGTAGATTTTGAGTTATTGACCGATCATCGCTGCAAAATTGAGTTGTGGAATCGATACGATACGATCCATAGTGTTGAATACGGATCGTACCTGATCCATCTTCGGGAGTAGTGAGCATTCATGCTTCTGCTTCATATTATCATCTATGCTTTATTTTTGGACCCTACAATAATCGCTCTAGGCTACTGGCCTTGATGACAGTCGAATCTAACTTGTTCAGTCATTTCGGATATAGTCGGGTCAAAATGCCGGATAACATTTGCCACCCAAAGTACGTCTTATTGCGTACATGACGTGCTTTGAATCGAAGCAGGTTAGAGTAGCCAGAAAGAAATCCATCTAGTTTCCTGAATAGTCACTATCCTTCCATTGAATTATGTTCCCAAAGTGTTGTATCTCTCTTTGATCGTCACGACGCTTAGTCGATTTCCATAGTATAAATTCTGGGTTGTATTCCATCAGTTGTTATTTGTGCCCGGTTCTATGGAGCTAGTAAGCTTTGGATATTTGATCTAGTTTTTTCTTTAATAACTCTAGATGAAAATTCATTTTCTTCCGATTTCAAGAAATCAATTTTTTCGAATGTACACGTGCACGTTCAAGTTCACGTTCTTGTCATTGGCTCCCGGATGTGTTTGTACACTCACGAGTCATCACCAATTCCTTCTAGTTTAATTTCAATTCGATTGCAATTCCTTGTTTATATTTTATTTTATAATGAAATAGGGGTTGTACTAAGTCACTCGATGAGAGGGGACTTCAAGTTCTACAAGGATGACGACCTTGGAGCCATAAGCAAGGGCGAATGGAGTATGGCCAGTCATGGACTTGTTGGTTGTTCTGTAAGCCCATAATGCTGTTGGGAGTTCATCCACCCACTTGCCTCTAGCCTTTTCCAAATGTTTCTTCAGAATATACTTTATGATTTTGTTCACAGCTTCAACTTGTCCATTTGCTTGAGGGCGAGCAACTAACGCAAATCTCTTTTCAATATAATGTTGACAGTAGAAGTCTTTAAATTTAGCGCTGTCGAATTGGGTTCCATTATCAGTTATAATGGTTTGTGGAAGGCCAAAATGACAGATGATGTTTCGAACAATGAATTTGATTATTTTCTTCGTCATGATCATGGTTAAAAGTTCTGCTTCAGCCCATTTGGTGAACTAATCAACTGCGACGATGGTGTATTTCACACTACCTTTAGAATCAGCAAGAAGTTGATGATGTCAATACCCCAAGTTGCAAACGGCTATGGACTAGCCATTTGAGTAATTGCCATCGGTAGGGTTCTCAGAAGTTTTGCAAACATCTAGCCCTAGTCGCATTGTCTAGTGTGATCAGCTACATCTCGACTGATAGTTGGCCAGTAATACCTACAACAGAGTATTTTCTTTGTCAGGATTTGCCCCTTGGTGTGATCGTCGCATTCTTCTTCTTCATGTACTTCTCTCAAGACTCGTTTGATTTCATCATGGGCGATACACTGAAATAGGGGAACGAAGAGACCCTTTCTATACACGACTCCTTCTTGGATGATGCAACACGAAGCTTTGGGGAGAATATGTCGTTTTTCATTCCACCATCTAGGAAGGATCCCCCATTGTAGATAGTCTTTGATAGAATTCATCCATGACTCCTTTTTTTGGCTTCGTCTCCAAGAAATAGTCGATCTCCATCTTCCAATGCTTGGAATGTTAAGTACTTCAGCCGGGATAAAGTCTATTTGTTGCACATCCTCAGAACTGGCCAGCATGGCCATTGACTCGACTTTTACATTTTGTTCTCTGAGGATGTGTGCAATGGTTTAATACTCGAAGTCGGTTTGTAGCTCTTGGACCCGACCGAAATAAGGAGCAAGACGCTGCTCCCTAGCAAGATAATCTTCCCTAACTTGGCATACTATTAACCATGAATCACAAAAGATATATAAAGTTTCCACTCCCAGTTCTCTAGCAAGTTTGAGCATGCTGATCAAGGCTTCATACATAGCTTCGTTATTTATTACGGGGAAGTCGAGTTTTAGGGCATAGCATATCGATTGTTCCTCATGAGTCATTAACACAACTCTGACGCTAGAACACCGATTATTGGAAGTTCCATCCGTGTACATTTTTCATTAGTTGGTCGGTTCTCCACTGCTCTTCGGATAGTCGTATAATGTAGTGAATTCAGATATGAAGTCTGCTAATGTCTGTCCTTGGATAGCTCTCTAAGGGAGATAAGTGATATCAGATTGGCTTAGCTCGATATTCCATTTGAGCAACCTTCCAAACATCTAAGGTTGCTGTAGGACCTGTCATAACGGTTGACCGGTGTAGACGTTGATGGGGTGAGCTTGGAAATAATGGCGAATCTTTCGTGATGCAATCAACAAGCAGCACGTGACCTTTTTCAGCTTTGGGTACTTTCTATCAGCACCTGTCAATCGCTTGCTAACATAATATACAGGCCTCTGGATCTGATTCTCTTCACGTAACAGTGTAGTACTTATGGCATGTACCGACACCGCTAAATAAATGTATAAATCTTCACGATCCAGTGTCTTGGATAGGATAGGAGGTCTCTCTAAGTTATCTACTAGAGCTTGAAATGCATCTATGCAATCCTGCATCCATTCAAAGTTCCTTGTCCCTCTCTTGATCAAGTTGAAGAAAGAAATACACATGTCGGTGGCCCTGGAGATGAAGCAACTTAAGGCGGCAACCTTCTCATTTAAGCTCTTTACCTACTTAATCGTCTTCGGTACCTAGATGTTTCGAATTTCTTGAATATTCTCGGGATTGGCTTTGATTCCACGAGAGTTGACGATGAAACCCCAAAATTTCCTTAACACAATGCTGAAAGAGCATTTCAAGGGATTTAGTTTCATTCCATATTTTCGTAGAACATTGAACATCTCCGCTAAGTCATCGATGTGGCCGTTTGATGTCGTGACTTCACGAGCATATCATTCACATATACTTTTCGTCAATCGGCCGATCTGGTCTTTGAATATCCTGTTGACCAGTCTTTGGTAAGTAGCTTCAGCATTATTTAGTTCAAACAGCATCACAACATAACGATATAGCCCTAGATCGGTAATGAAGTTGGTGTGCTCCTGGTCAAGGATGTGTATCGGGATCTGGTTGTATTTGGAGTACACATCCATAAATGAAAGTAGTTCATATCCAGCGGTAGAGTGTACCAACTGCTCGATCCTTGAAAGTGGAAAGCTATCTTTCGGGCATGCTTTGTTCAGGTAAGAGTAGTCGACGCATGTCTGCTACTTTCCATTAGCTTTTCTCACAAGAACTGGATTGGATAACCATTTTGGGTAAAGGGCGTTGGTGGTAAACATATTGTTTTTGAGTTTATCCACCTCCTCTTTAAGTGCAACAAATACCACTTGATCCGTGCCGCGTTGCTTTTGTCTCACCGAGACATGCCTTGGGTCAATATTCCATGCATAGCTCACGATAGTAGGTGAGATCACACGCGTGTCAAAATGGGTCTAAGAGAACACATCAAGATTCATTTGGAGAAAGCCAGCTAATTCCTTCATCATCGTTGCACTGAGCTGTGATCCAATCTTCAGTACCCGTGATGGGTCGCTATGGCTGACTATAATGTTGATTGTCAGCTCAGCGGGTGTAGTCTTGAATTCCTTAAGTTCAAATGTAAATATTTCGCTTAACAATCAATGTGAAATCTGGTTGGAACAATCAATGATGACGGTTAGTCTGGTAGAATCCCAGAGTCTTGTCATGAGTTATTGAGTCTAATAGTGAAGGGATCTAAATGCTTTGAGCGATTATCTGCAAAATGTCGAAGATCAGGCTTAGAAGCCCGTTGAATCAAATGTCGCGTAGGGTTCAGCCTCGTGTTTTCTCACGCTGGTTTTCCAAACCGACTCGGGTGTTATTTTATTATATTGCTCGGATCAGACCGAGTATTACAGATTTAGGTTAGGATGCTATGGAGCTCAGGAGACGAGCTGGAGGAATCTCAGGCGTATTCCACGTACTTGATTATATTCCGCTGTGTGTGTATGCTATATATTCATCACTTGTGAGGACAAGCTTTTATAACTATCCAGATTGATTTGTTGATTGTTGTACTCTGATAATGGTATGTATATTAACAGTTATAGTTTCTTTTGTATAAAGATTTGTTATTATTTATTATATATTTTTCCGCTGCGATTATGAGATTCTGTATTGTTGTTTCTATTTCTTCTTCTATCCTCTTCTTTCTCATAGTTATTCGTCTTTTTGTATAATTTGTGTTGGACAAGTGTGATTTAATGTCAGCTCAAAGGGTACAGAATGGCAGATCGTTACATATTTACCATGTTTTCCAAGCCAATATTTTCCAAACTTATACGACTACATTAAGGTATGGTTTAGGTATTTGATTAATATTTAATTGTTTGATATATTTTACGTTCTTTGATAGATTTGAGAGTTATTATCTCTCAAATATTCGTCTCTCAAATATTTGCCATATTTTTCAAGCAAATATTTCCAGACTTATATTGTTGTAATTTTTACATTTTATCCATCAATTTTTAGTTCATGAATGTGGAAATGTATTTGTCTTTATTTTAGGATTTTTTTCCACTTGTTGTTAGCATTGTATTTGGTGAAGATGTACCTAATTGATTAGTATTGGTTTCTAACAAAGCTTTGGGAAATGTTATTAATGATGATCAAGATTTCACCTTTGTATCTGATCGACATCCTGGTCTTTAGCTTACCTTTCCTTAAATTTTTCCAAGTTCGGCACATAGGTCTTGTTTTCACTATTTAGCAAATAACTTAAAGAGTTATCTAACAAAAAATTGTCAACACCATTTAGCGAATAATTTGAAGAGTTATCTAACAAAAAATGCCCTCAAGGCAAAAAAAGAATTGTTCATATCTTTTCATGTTGTTAATGTATGTATTTAATCATGCTTTGGTTGGGTTTGGATTGTTGATGAGGCTAAAGTAGAAAGTTTTACACATGGTTTACCTTTTGAAAAGTTTGCCAACGTGTTTTTTGTTGGAAATCAATATAGGAAAATGACTTCTAATTGTGTGGAAAGTTATATCCATCAGATTTCTGAGCAAAGATGCTTACATATCATTGCATATATAGATAAATTTCACTTGATGTTCATGTAACTTATGTCAGATAGATGTGAACTATGTAAAACTTGTAATAACCAATTATACCTATTACAGAAAGGCATTTTGAGGGTTTATACCTTGAGGGCGTCTTGTGGAAAGTTATTATCAATTGATGTTTATGAAGTTTAGTCTTTAAATATTATCGTGTAAATTTCATTGTTCAGTATGTTGTTGTAACATATGACGCATTGAGACAATTTTCTTGTGCTCATGCTATTAGAAGCGTTCTTACTTTTAACTAGGATATTTACTCTTATATTGATGCTTACTTCAAAGTATCTTCTTTCAAGCATCTTATTCTCACCAAATTCATCTACCTATTGATTTTCAAATGATAGATGTCTTTTCTGAATATTTTAAAGTACATCTACCTAAAAAAAACATGGTGTATGAAGACCTCCTTCTTTAGAATGGATTAAGTCAACTGGAGAGGTGACTAAATACAAATGTTGCAATTTATGTAAGAAGTTAAGTAATAACAAAAGATCTTATTTTGTAATGACCCGGATTTTTAGGTGTGTTGATTGGGTAATTAATTGGTTTTAATTATGGAAATATTGATTTATAAGTCGAATAAATAAACTTTCTGATATTTAATTACCCGAATCTATGGATTGATTTAAAAACTATATTAAATATTGAATTATAAAATCTCTGGATATGATAAATCTTATAGAAAATATTACATACTTCACCATTTAAATTCAAGATAAAATATCCATAAATATATCTATATATATATATAGACAAGTTTTATGATGTTTAGATATAAATATATAAGTACATAAATATGTATGTATATGAGGATTAAAGATACATAATGGGTATATATATATATATTGTTAGATAAAATAGTGAATATGTAAATGAACATGTTTGTGAAACATTGTATATGTAAGTAAGTGTATATACATAAAGGTACATGCTTCATAGATGACGAATTCCAAGACATATGAATATAGTATATAGATATGTGTTCATATTAAACAAGGGAAGTGTATATAAGCAATGTATATGAAATATATATGTATATGATGGCCAAACATATTTACAACATGAGAACATATGTATATGATTACAAACACAAACAAAAGTATGTATATATATATATATTAAATAGTGAAATGCAAGCATATATTTATATTAACAACAACATTATGGATAAAATACATAACTATATATATACATACATACAAAAGATATATATACATATTTAAACTCATATGAAAATGTTTGTAAAACAAAAAGGGGACAACATCATGAATATATATCATTTCAAGCATACGAACCTATAATCGATGTCAAAGGCAAAGTCAGGTCAAGCTTGAAATGAGGAAATCAAATCAAGTCTATCAAATAAAAAAATGGAATAGATGGAAAACTAATGCAAGCCTGTACAAACTTCACCTGGACACCTTACCTCCTCTTATATGTAGGCCTATAGTTCACATTCACGCAAGAAGAAAAAATTGTTAAATGAAAAACAAAGTAAATAGTCTGCCATAAAAGAATAAAAGTATACAAGCTGCCATTACAAACTAAAGAAAATCAAAGCAACTCAAGCAATAGGAAGATCATCAACAAAGCAAGCTAGCAGTTTTTCAAAAACCATGGTTCTCTGTTCTAAAGATTTCTGTGAGTATAACACCTACCTTTCCAACTGAATATATATACATATAATAGTAAGTAAAGCACTCTTGTGTGCTACATAAATTTACAAATAACTATGGTTTGCTTAAATTTTTGGTCAATGAAAGGTAAATATGAGTTTTAGGTGAACCTAGGATATATGATACCTTGAAACAAGCAGTGTTTTTTTATCTGTGAGTAGAACTAACCTTTATGTTCTAAAATCTATGCTTGGATATGAATGTAGAAGTTTGTAAATATGTATGCTTGACTAAGAATGATATATATACTTATTTATGAATATATATTAAAGTTATATCCAGAGAAACCATGTTCTGTTCATTTTTATCCTGCTATTGAAGAACTGCTCAACTTCTAAAACCTCTATCTTTTAATCTAACTAGTTTCAGGGAATAGTTGAAATAGTAAATCTGTTTGTTTCCGGTTACACTTTGTTTTAAAAATGTTTCCGTGAAATATTATCAAGTATTAACAGTGGAAAGTGTAATTTACAGTTAAGTAACCCAACAAAGGAAGGAATTCGAATAACACAATTTGTGTCTTTGCTTATATGGATGTGTTCGTCATCAAATATGATGATTTTTTAGGGTTGTTTCACAAATTTTTACTGTGTGGATGATGAGGAATTGAGAGTTGAACGGAAATGGTTTTTTTTGTTGAATTCCGGCGGCATAGCGATGTTTGGGGGCATGGCGATGGACGAGTAGGAGGAGCAGGTGATGGGCTATCAGGGAAAATTGGCTTGGTAATTTCTAGAAGCTCATGGTGGCCGGTCGAAGTCGATTTAGGGTTCGAAGTGGGTTTCGGTAGGGGATCGATTTTTGATCGATGGTGGGGGTGGCGTGCATGTAGGGGTGTGCGGTCTAGGTGGAAGAGGTGGAGAAGGGTGAGGTGGTCCTGGTGGCGGGATTTGGTGGTGGATGAAGTCGGGTAGTGACGTGGCGTGGCGATTTTTGGGATAAGGGGTGGTTCCAATTTTTGGTCGTGGGTTCAAAATTCGAAAGGAGGTCATGGCCGAGGGTCCAGGTAGACTATAGTGGTGTGGGTGTTGGAGGCTACTCGTGAGGGTGATCGGTGCCATTGTTCGATGGTCGGAGGGCCTGTGCAGGTGCATGTGTTCGTGCACACCTGGTACATTCAAACGAATAAGGGAAGGCAAAAGAAAGTTTAGAACTGGAAAAGAAAAGAAGGAGGAAGAGAGGGGGAGAAGTAGAAGTAGTGGGTCAGGAATAGTTGGGCCAGGAAATAAGAAAAGGAATATAAAATAAGGAAAAGGAAAGGAAAAAAAGGAAAAAGAAAATAAAAGAAAAAGGAGAAAAATGGAATGAAAAAAAAGAAAAGTAAAAGAAAAGAGAAGAAAGAAAATGAAAAGAAAAATAATAAAGAGAAGAAGAAAGTAATGGAATTTATATTATATATATATACATTTATATTATAACTTATATTTCCTTCCTTTAACAGAAGTCCAATCTCATCTAAATCCGTAATTTAAAGTTCGGTGATATTTTACAAATTTAATGGTAATTAATAATATTATTATTCAACTCAAACTTATGAATAATTAATGGTATCTTACAAATTATTAATAATTGTTTAAATTGAAATTAATTTGGGTTCAAGGGTAAATGGATGGTTAATCAAGGATTAAATAAAGTCCGATGTGTGAATTTTTCTGACCTCTGTTATAAACCATTAAATTGGTTCAACGATCTATATCATGGTTTAATTCTATAGGAGATCTAAATTTAATTATTCTTATCTGTGAAATCAAGTGACCAATCGAGTTAAATGATGGGATTAAAATAATGACACGTTTTAATTGAAATAAACTGTTGTAATAAAATGTCATATTTGAATGTTGTCAGTCTAAATAATAAGTTTGTTCACTTTAAACAATCTATCCCATTTTAATTTATTACTTGGATTCGAAGAGACCGGGATCAGATATCAGCGATATACGGAACCACTTCGATTTAATAATTTACTATAAATCTTTAAGGTTTTGATCATAGAATCAAATAGGCTGGATTCGAATAAAATGAGTGAACTGGTTTATTACAAATAAGTAGCTGTATCCAGACAATATCAAAATATCGATGAATTTTCTGTAAAGGTGTTGGTTTTAATCTGATAAAAATTCATCGGATATACGAGTTACCTTGGTTTCAAAGAAGTTTTATAACTTAAGTATTTCATATTAGATGGGTTTACTCACGCTGGTTTCCAGCTTGACTCGGGTGTTACTTTATTGTAATGCTCGAGTTAGACCGAGTATTACAGATTTTTCAGGTTAAGACGCTTTGGAGCTCAGGAGACGAGCTGGATGGCAGAGATGTATTGAGTATATTCTGTTGTGTATATAGGCTATTTTATCCAGTAGTTGAGGACAAGTTATTATAACTATCTAGATTTATTTGTTGATGGTTGTACTTTGATATCTTGTATAATATTGACAGTTACAGCTTTTCTTGTATAAATGCTGTTATTCTATATTATATTTTGTTCCGCTGCGATTGTGAGATTCTGTGTTGTTGTTTTCTATTCTTATTCTATCTCCTTTTCTTCTTAACCCTAACAGTCTGGGATTTCCGACACTCGATTGCTCGGCACTCTATACAGTGGACGTATTAGTGTCGATTTTAGGGGTCGAAAATCTTCGGGCCGTTACACTTGGTATCAGAGCTGAAAGGTTAAGCAAGAACCTTGGCTTTGGTGGGGATTACTCATTAGAGATAGGGTCAATAGTACCCTAGAATGAGTTGAGAGTGTTATATGAGGGCGTACTTGTTATTTTCTTATATAATGATTTTAAAAATGATTTTTATATAAGCTTATATTTTGATATATAAAGCAATAATTTTCTAATTATTGTAGTATATTAAGGAAATTGGTTGTTGTTATTAAAATTAAATATGATTATAAGATTTAAGTGGTAAAACACATATAACCAAATAGAAATTGGGTAAGGATTAACTATATAAGTAAGTTAAGCTGAAAATAGAATGAAATTAGAAATTGAAAATTCCAAAATTATTTTTCAAAGTGTTTTGAAATAAATTTACCCCGATTTCATTTATCAGGAAGTTATTATGGAATATATGGTGTGTTTGGCCCCTAAATATGATAATATTGATTTTTATCGTAAAATTGGTTATTGTAAAGGTTGTTTATCACAGAATAAACAATGATAAAACATTATGAAATGTTTAAGGAAGTGAAATTATCTAAGTTAAATTTATAAATGTGACTTATAAATTGAAATGAATTTAAAATGGGAAATTTTGAATCTAGGTACCGAAAATTTTGAATTGTGTTTCAAAGTGTTGAAGGAAATAATAAAGGATATTATTTAGAATACTTTTGAATATAGAAGCCTTGTTTTAAAAACAAGAGTGGTTGGAAGATGAATTTTTTTGGATTTAAAAACCCATGATGGTTTGAAAATTTAAAGTGTGACTGGATATGTGAATGGGATGAATATGTATATGATTTCAAAGTTGATTTGAAATAGATACTAAGTGTTGAATTATGGAATCCCCCTGAAAATATAGAAGTATAACCCTAAGAAAAATAAGTTTTTGAACTTATAAGTAGGAAGGGATATTGATAAAAATTTAAATGTGGAGTGAAAATTTTAAATTGAGTAAAGTTAAGTGGATTGAACGAATGGGAATTTAACTTAGGGGAAGTTAAATAAGTTTTGAATGTACAACCTGAATTGGAAAATTTCAATGTGAAATTGAAAAAAAAAATTAACTTAGGGAAGTTAAATGGATTAAATTGAAAAGAGAAGTATGGATTTGATATGAGGTTATGTATGGATAATTTCAAACAGCTTTTGAAATAAAACGGGTTTTGAATTCTAGAAATTGGTAATGGATGCTATTGATTGATGTTTAGATAATTTGGATGTTTATTTGCTTTCATATCCTGTTATCATCCTGTGGTTATTTACAGTATATATAAAACTGTAGATTGGATTATTTCGAATAAATTAAGAAGTGGATTGAAATGATATATATCCAACCCTGAAATTGAATAGAAATAAATTTTGGATTTATGGAAATCGAATCATTTTGAACTTAAGTTTGGAATGTTAAAAATGAACTTGTCAATTGAAATTGTTTAAAGGATTGGGTTTGAAGTAAGAATTGGGTAATAAATTGAATTCCTAAAATTGATTTGTTCTTAAAAGATTTGGACTCTTACTCGAACCTCACATAAGTTTAAGTAAAATCCATTTAAAATGAATATTTGAATTGAACTCAGAATTGAATTATCTTAAAGACTTGGGTTGTTAAATTAAATATTAGAGGTTAATTTGATTTAAGTGATTAAATCGGTATTTGAAAACTGTACCCGAAGTTATATAAATCGAGATGGTTTAAAATTTGAGAATAAAATTGGAATTAATTCAAATTTGAAATTAAATTGAATTAATTAGAATTGTAATCGAAGCTGAATTTGTTATAATTCAAATGGGAATTGATTGGAATTGGAATAGAAATCGAAGATAATTCGAATTGGAATCTGGATTAAATCAATTTAAATGGAAGTGGAAATTGAAAATTTATTTGAATTGGAGATTGGGAAATTGAACCAGTTTGACTCTGAAACTATTTTGAAATAAATTATTTTAATATAAACTGTCTCAAATCTATTTTCTTAAATTTTCAGACTATTTTGATTTTTCAAGCTATTTACTATACAAACCATTCTTTTTAATACTCAAACTATCTTATATTAACTATTTAACTATTTTACAACTATTCCAACTATTTTCTAAATTCAAACTGGTCAGAGTGGAAATTATTTATGTTTAAATCATGGATTTAAATTGAAGTTATAACCCAAATGGAAATTGAAGCAGTTTTGTAGTGAAAGAAAAATCGGATATTAAAGCAAAAATGATTTGAAGTGAAAGAGTATATTTTGAAAAATATATGGTGATAAAAATAAAGAGTAAATAGTCACTATAATTGGGAACTTACTTTGCAAGAAATAAGTAAAGTGATAAATGTCTTTGAAAAGGAAATTGAACTTGAAACTTCGATTTGGTATTAATGAGATTATAACCAGAAGAAAAGATCTTCGAAGTATATTTGAAAGATAAAGTGGAATTTACATAAGTATGAAGTGATCAAAAAAAATTATTCAAGTTGAAAGAATAAACTTATATATATATATATATATATAAGAATGATTTTATGAGAATGGAATTGAAAGGGTTTTGGAACTCTTTGATTTTAATGGCTTTTGGTTTTGGTAAAAAGCAAATTTTGGGAATTTGGAAAGCCTAGTTTGAGAATTATCGATTTTGAAGATATCGATTTTGTGTAAATGGGATTTATATACGATATATAAAAAGTATGATTTGAAAGTAACTATATGTGTATAGTATGAAATGTTTGAGAATGCTATGGGGAAAAAGGCGCTCCCATTTAGAGTTGAAACTTATTGTAGGAGATCCACTGGGTAGTTCTGCCTTGAGCCCTAAGGGGGTTCTAAATTTGGATCCCAGAGGACGTTCGGACAAAACTTTAGTTCCTGAGGATTGTGATTGGGGTAGCATAATTCATGTGGCAGTGAGTGCCTACGGTCTACACTAGTTCCACTGGAACAGTGACATCACTTTGTGTAGTATGCGATCTATGTGGTAAAGTTTCGTTTGGCAGCGTAATTCGAGGGGTGCTGATGCCTACAGTTACATGGGTTTTGCTGTGATAGCAACGCAACCCTGGGTGGAGCTGCGATCTGTGCAGTTTCCATGGCGAAAGTCAAGAGGTGCGAATGCCTACAGTTTTCTTTTGGTTTTCGCCGGGATGGCGACGCAATCATCGTGCTAACTGCGACCCATGGAGGGGGTGATGATTTCCATAGCATTTTCGCAAAAGGTTTTTCAAGTATTTTCACTGGGTGTTGAAAACGGGTCTACTAAGTACTTATAGATTTTCAGTCCTACGCCTGATCAACGTATAACTGAATTTCTGTGAGAACAAGGATGGACTTGTTTAAATATTGAGTTATAAAAAGTATTTTTATATAAAGCTAGTTTGGTAATATTATGTAGTTTTTAAAGTGTTTTAAAATTGTATAATTAAAAGAGTAAGGAATTAAGATGTTAAAAGAATGATTTAACAATAAACTCTTAAATTAAAATTTTCGCTTCGTTCCTTTTCGGGGACGAAAAGTTCTAAGGTGGAAGGTATGTAACGACCCGGATTTTTAGGTGTGTTAATTGGGTAATTAATTGGTTTTAATTATGGAAATATTGATTTTATAAGTCGAATAAATAAACTTTATGATATTTAATTACTCGAATCTATGGATTGATTTAAAAACTATATTAAATATTGAATTATAAAATCTCTAGATGTGATAAATCTTATAGAAATATTATATACTTCACCATTTAAATTCAAGATAAAATATCCATACATATACCTATATATAGACAAGTTTTATGATGTTTAGATATAAATATATAAGTACATAAATATGTATGTATATGAGGATTAAAGATACATAAGTATGGGTATATATATATATTGTTAGATAAAATAATGAATAGGTAAATGAACATGTTTGTGAAACATTGTATATGTAAGTAAGTGTATATACATAAAGGTACAGGCTTCATAGATGACGAATTCCAAGACATATGAATATATTATATAGATATATGTTCATATTAAATAAGAGAAATGTATATAAGCAACGTATATGAAATAAACATGTATATGATGACCAAACATATTTACAACATGAGAACATATGTATATGATTACAAACACAAACAAAAGTGTATATATATATATATATATATATTAAATAGTGAAATGCAAGCATATATTTATATTAACAATAACATTATAGATAAAATACATAACTATATATATACATACATAAAAAAGATATATATACATATATAAACTCATATGAAAATGTTTGTAAAACAAAATGGGGACAACATCATGAATATATATCATTTCAAGCATACAAAACCTATAACCAATGTCAAAGGCAAAGTCAGGTCAAGCTTGAAATGAGGAAATCAAATCAAGTCTATTAAATAAAAAAATGAAATAGATGGAAAACTAATGCAAGCCTGTACAAGCTTCACCTGGACACCTTACCTCCTCTTATATGTAGGCCTATAGTTCACGTTCACGCAAGAAGAAAAAATTGTTAAATGAAAAACAAAGTAAATAGTCTGCCATAAAAAAAATAAAAGTATACAAGCTGCCATTACAAACTAAAGAAAATCAAAGTAACTCAAGCAATAGGAAGATCATCAACAAAGCAAGCTAGCAGTTTTTCAAAAACCATGGTTCTCTGTTCTAATGATTTCTATGAGTATAACACCTACCTTTCCAACTGAATATATATACATATAACAGTGAGTAAAGCAATCTTGTATACTGCATAAATTTACAAATAACTGTGGTTTGCTTAAGTTTTTTGTGACGCCCCAGCTCTATACCCACGCTAGCCAAGGACACTACGAGGTAATGCCGTCAACTAGCACGGAGAATAAGGCTGTTGAGGTGCGACCATCTGTATAATTGCTTTGTGCGAGTACCGATATGCCAGATAGAATAGAATGCATATCTTTTAAAGAGGAAATCCAACATACCGATACGAACTCAAAGCTACTACACAGTGGCTATATGGACTTCGGAAATAAATATAGAAATAAACATAACACAAATCAGTCACAGACAATTCATATCACAAAAGCGGAAATAGATATGAATATAACACATGAAAGTGTACATCAGAGTAGCGGTCAAATAAGATCCACAATAACACAAAAGAATAGATACAAGAGCAAGGCAAAAGAATATGTATACATCAAGGAGTCTAAATCTCAAATGTATACAACAAAAACTACTAAACTAGAGTAGTTAGCCAAAAGTCAGAAGATGGCTCCAGATAGGAAGTCATGAGGAAGCACCTGTAAAATCTCAGTCTGACCCGAGTATTATTTAAGAAGAAAATAATAAACGGATCAGTCTAGTTATAAATATCAGATAAAGTGATATAGAATAAGAGATATGACAAAAACGTATGATAACCATAAAGTCATACTGTGATAAGTATCTAATCGAAAATCAATCCAGAGATTAATCAATATCACAAGAATCTTCTCAACGATTAAAAAGAATGTCATATTCTTAATTTAATTCACCAAGCCACAAATAATGACATACATATCAATGCCCATCGTAAATGCTGGTGAAACATAAATTCCAGAAATCAACCATTAGAAATCCAGAAATCAAATAATCCGAAACAACGACGTCGTACAGCGTAACGTCCGATGATCCAGAGACACAACAAATAGGAACAACGACGTCGTACAGCGTAACGTCCGATGAACCGAAGCAAAATAAAAAGGAACAACGATGTCGTACAGCGTAACATCCGATGAACAAACACATAGGAAAACGGAACAACGACGTCATACAGCGTAACGTCCGATGAACCGAAGCGCAATAAAAAAAGAACAACGATGTCGTACAGCGAAACATCCGATGAACCAACGCATAGGAAAATGGAACAACGACGTCGTACAGCGTAACGTCCGATGAACCAACACGTAGGAAAATGAAACAACGACGTCGCACATTGCTAGTCTAAACCATAAAATGATCATCATCGATCATCAAGAAGTGTCGATTACACTAAGCTAGTAAATATAAGGGTTTAGCTTCATGTCCCATAACCACTTGCTTAACTCAAATATTTACGGACGGATTGTAGGTCTCCACTAGAAAATTGTCACAAGAGTTTCAATCGAACAAGTCCATCAATTAACCGACGAAGTAAATGCAAGCGTTTCATACCACTTGTTTTGCTAAGCCGTTTAATTATATTTTCTCATACGAATGAGATAAAGGTTTGTATATGCTAATAGATTGGAAAACGGTTTTAAGAAACGAGCTTTGACATTGAAAATAGAGTTGAAATCGTTTTGATGAAGGTTTTGATATTTAATACTAGTATAGAAAACCTTTATATTTTGAAGTGACAAATCATAGAAGTGATTGTAGAAACAATCAATCGTAAAAAAAATTCACATTCGAAGATGTGAATAAAATCCAAAGAAATCGATACCAATTCCATCAAAGTGGATATTTCCAAAATTCCCAAAGAAGGATGTCATCAAATATGATAATAAAAGATAACAACAATAGGGAAACCACACGAATCGATTAAAGTTGGAAATCACACAAAATAGGCGAAATAGGCAAACAACATCAGGTCGGTCGGCCGGCTTCAGGGCTCGGTCGACCGGACCCTGTTCTGAAAAATAGTTCGGGAAGTAGGTCGGTCGATTGAGCTCTGCAGCCGGTCGACCAAACCCAAAACAGAGAAGTGCTTAGCACTTTTGGAAGCAGGTCGGTCGGCCGGCTACAGAGCTCAGTCGGCCGGACCTGTTTCCAGCACTGCCCAACTTACCAAGTTCAATGGCCAAATCTCAAACAAATTGCATTTTCGCGAGCAATGGCACTAAGGATTTAAGCCAAACGACAACCCGGCCTTATAAGCTCTTCAATGCATCACAAAAATCATGATCAAAGATCAAAGTTTGGATTTTTAAAGAATTGAACTCAAAACGCTAAAAATTGGAATATTCACCAAATCAATCCAAACCAAGTGCAATTGCACAAGAATAAGTGTTAGGAATTCATACCTAACAATCGAAGATAAATATAGTTTAATATGTGAGATAAAAATCTCACCTTTGAACCCAAACAAATGAAGAAGAAGCTTTAAGACAAGGGAAGATCAACCACACTTCAATCTCAACACAAGAAGCATGAATCTAAGCTAAAAGAGAAACATTTCCCAAATTAGGTTTAGGAATTTTCTGAAATCAAAGAGAGAATGTGTTGGAGAAGAAGGAGATGAAGCTTACCAATGGGTTCTCTTTGAATTTGGAAGTAGGAGCTTGAATTTGCAATGGAACTAGGGCTTAGGAATTTCCATTTCCAATCTTTTCCCCCATTATTCTCTTGAGCTTGAGAGAGTTAGGAAATGAGGAATGAATGAAGAGAAGTGGAGAGAGGCTGGGTTGATATAACCAGAATTGGGCAAATGGGCTGAACCCAAACCCAAAGCCCTATGTGAAAAAGTAGCAAAATTCTACTAACTCCAAACATATCGAAGCTTATACTCAAAAAGGTCGCAAATGACATTTTGAACTCAATGGAAGTGGTCTCGAGTCCTAATTCGACTGTTTGCAAAAAGTAGCTTTTCGGACTTCAATCCGATTAACGATTCTATATTTAAATAAAATATTTAAATATTCAATCGTAGAATATGCGGGTTGTTACAGACTCCCCTCCTTAAAGAATTTGCGTCCTCGCAATAATTAAGAAGAAAATAAAGAGTAACAACCATAAAAGCATATCAACACAAAAGAAAATTTAAAATAAGAAGTTCACCATAAAGAGCACAAAAGAGTAAGTCCGAAAGTTTTCGTTCGATGAATTCTCTAGATTTCCCAAGAGAAATCCTTGGGATTTGAGAACCATAGAACTCACACAAAAAGAACATCATTATTTCGAAGGCGCTCAACCCTCGAAGAAATGATGCGAATAGGATGTTGCTCAAAAGTCAAATCTGGTGAAACTTCAATCCCTACTATAACACCAAGCTCAAGAATAAAAATCGGAAACCTTAAGGCATTTCCGTGGTAGAAAGACGTAAGAAAACGTCACGAATAGCAGAAAATTGAGCCGGTGCAACGGCGTAGTACAATAACAGTACGCCAGAGAAACGAGAAACTCGAATAATTCCGAACATCGACGTAGTACAATAACGGTATGTCCAATGAACAGAAACTCAAATAATTCGGAACACCGACGTAGTACAAAAACGGTACGTCCAATGAACCGAACACCAAAAGATCTGGACCTGAAACCAGCTTCTCACCGGCTTCAAGCCAACACAAAGAGAATCGGCATGGCCTTCCGTAGAGTGGCTCGAAAGGTACCATACCAATACAAGATTGGAAGCTATTATAGGAAGAAAACTCAACAAGAGAAATATAATCTTCCCAACTTCCACAAAACTAGAGAACACATGAACGAAAGAGATCTTCAGGAGTTGATTCACACGCTCGGTTTGTCCATCGGACAAAGATGATAAGCGATGCTAAAATTTTAAGCTTTGTTCCTAAATCTTTTGAAGACCTTACCAAAATCCACTAGTAAAATAATGGATCACGATTGCTAACAAATAAAAGTAAGAACTCCATGAAATTTAGCTTGACATAGAGTTTAGCTAAAAAAAGTATATTCCAAAAGAAGGATGAGCCTCCAGGCTACACAAAACAAGAGACGAACATAAATTGGATTCACGATCTCGAATCTCACAAGTGGATAAAGTCTCGAGATCATTCCGTCTGGATATCATCATAGAAACAACTACTGGTTGCTTTCGGCTAAGGGCATCGGCAACACGATCACCCTTTCCCGGAGTATAAAGAATATCAAGATCATAAGATGCAAGGAACTCGATCCAATATTAAGTTCCTTATGAGAAAATAAATATTCCAAAGATTTATGATCAGGGTAGAGAACAAATTTCTCACCCAAAAATAATGATGCCAAAATTTTAAAAGCGAAATCGATAGCCACGAGCACTAGATCATGAGTGGCATATCTAGTCTCAATAGGCATTAATGATTTAAAAGCAAAAGAAAGAGAACGACATCCAAACCAATACGATTAGCATTGGTACAAAAGATAAAATCTTGGTTCCCTACGGGAATAACAAGAATTAGGAATATTGAAAAGAAAGAGTTCTTTTAAAATAATATTCTTTCCCGAAAAGCTAAGACTTTCAAAATTACAATTATCTTTATGTAATAATTCTTTTTAGAGAAATTTACATTTTTACAAGTTAATTTACTGTGTCTGATTGTCTCATCAAAGCGTTTAGGAAATTCCTATCGATAACGTTGATCAAGCGCATCGACCAGAATTCTTAAAGCACTCAATGGGCAATACAATCACAAAATCATTTTCTATATGATAAACATGTTTCTTAAAAACCTTTAAGAATATTCTTTGCTCGTTTAAGAGCAAAAATCAAATTGTACTTATAAATAAATCTTATGAAAAAGATTTGCAAAATTTTAAATTGCTATTTTCATCCAAAATCAATATATACAAGAATGGAGTCATCGAGATAGTAGACTACTCGATTCATAAAATGGATGAAATAAGCTGGACAAATTGAATGAAATAATAAGTCATTCATAAGTTTCATAACGAGTGCGGAATGCAGTAAATGGAATGCTAACTCCCGCAACTCGTAGCAAATGAAAATCGGTGGCAAGGTCGAGCTAAAAAGACCTTATAACCACACAAAAGATTGCTTAGGTGATAATTCTAAAGCAAACTCAAAAATACCGGAAAATTCTCAAACTACATGAATGAGAGAAATAACACTTTCCACATCGGGTGAGTTTAAAGAATAAAATGATGCCATCAAATTGGAATCAAAATCACAAAGGAAAAACAGAAATCTGCTTAACATTTTGAAAATGTCGAAGATGAATAGTCCACATGGGACAAAGGATATGGCTTCATAATAATTAAGCCAATCCTTACAAAAGTCAATTCCGAAGCATAAGTAAAAATCGGCTCGGAAAGGAAAATCACATAAAATAATTTGACATCAATAAAAAGCAAATTGAGTGTTGCGGATCCACCAATCCGGATTCGCAATCCTCAAAGAAGTTATCAAGCCCAGAAATGTTTTAAAGAAAAAGAATCACAAGTTCTTTTGATATATAAAAAATAATAATGAGATGAAACCCATATCACAAAGAACTCAAATAAGCTATAATCAAAAGAAATATCGTCAAAGATAGAAGGAGAATTACCTTAACCAAGAGAAGTGTCACCGGGGGCTTGAACAACATTTAGCTCTCCCTCTCTCCTACTTTTAAGAATGGGACATGTAGATATAAGATGACCCGAACTTTTGCAATAACGACAAAAGAGAGGTTTCGGGCACTCCCTTGCATAGTGGTCCGTAAGACCACAATTGTAGCATCGTCCATGACTAGAGGTAGGAGTCTTTGCTACCGGAGTTTGTTGCTTCCCTTTCTTGATGGGATTGGGGCCTATGAATTTAATAGGCCTTTTCATGTTGTCGTTGAAGTTCTGTTTGGCACGCACAACTTCAATATCGCTTTCTCTATCGGCCTCTTCAAGACGAAGAGCGATGTCAATAAGCTGATCGAAAGAAACTTCCAATTTTAGAAGTAATGGCTTCTTGAGATTCTTGTTCAAGCCATAAACAAATCTCTGACTTTTCTTCAATGGGGTATTAATGTATTCAACCCCGTATTTAGAAAGAGATTCGAAAGATGCGACGTAGTCCGTCACAGAAGATTCACCTTGAACAAGGTCAATAAAACGACGAGCCAAAGTCACTTTCTCGGCCTCTGGCACAAACTTTAATTCGAATCGTTCCCGGAATTGCTCCCAAGTGAGATCCGCTTCAACGATTTCAGAAATAAGAAGCTCATACCAATCCAATGCTCTTTCTTGAAGCATGCTAGAAGCCACTTGGACTCGGTGGAGATCAACAAGATTCATGCGAGAAAAGATGCGGTCGCATGATCTAAGCCAAGCTTGGATTTCAATGACACTCTCGGATCCTCGGAATGGCCTTCCACCCAAATCGGTATAATCTCTACACAAGCGTGCAAAACCGGATCTAGGATGAGTAGGCTCTGGAATGGGTCTGATAGCTTGAGCATTCTTAACAAGATCTAGAAGCTGCTGGGCAGACATAAATACTCCCTCCTGTGGAGTAGCACTGGATTGACCGGCGCTGGGACGGCCAGGTCTAACCATTTCTTTTCTTTAAGAAAGAAAGAAAAGAGAAAAAGGTTAATCTCAGAATGAATATCAAACAAACTTGATTTATAAAACAAGGAATCATAAAAGGAAATAGGATAGAACGGTACGAAGACCCGAATCAAATCCTATGGCACGATTCCTAAGAAAGACTTAGGACATGATCTTTGCTAGATTATTCTACATTGTTCTGAAGTTTGGCTCTGATACCAAGCTGTGACGCCCCAGCTCTATACCCACGCTAGCCAAGGACACTACGAGGTAATGCCGTCAACTAGCACGGAGAATAAGGCTGTTGAGGAGCGACCATCTGTATAATTGCTTTGTGCGAGTACCGATATGCCAGATAGAATAGAATGCATATCTTTTAAAGAAGAAATCCGACATACCGATACAAACTCAAAGCTACTACACAGTGGCTATATGGACTTCGGAAACAAATATAGAAATAAACATAACACAAATCAATCACAGACAATTCATATCACAAAGGCGGAAATAGATATGAATATAACACATGAAAGTGTACATCAGAGTAGCGGTCAAATAAGATCCACAATAACACAAAAGAATAGATACAAGAGCAAGGCAAAAGAATATGTATACATCAAGGAGTCTAAATCTCAAATGTATACAACAAAAACTACTAAACTAGAGTAGTTAGCCAAAAGTCAGAAGATGGCTCCAGATAGGAAGTCATGAGGAAGCACCTGTAAAATCTCAGTCTGACCCGAGTATTATTTAAGAAGAAAATAATAAACGGATCAGTCTAGCTATAAATATCAGATAAAGTGATATAGAATAAGAGATATGACAAAAACGTATGATAACCATAAAGTCATACTGTGATAAGTATCTAATCGAAAATCAATCCAGAGATTAATCAATATCACAAGAATCTTCTCAACGATTAAAAAGAATGTCATATTCTTAATTTAATTCACCAAGTGTCATATTCTTAATTTAATTCACCAAGCCACAAATAATGACATACATATCAATGCCCATCGTAAATGCTGGTGAAACATAAATTCCAGAAATCAACCATTAGAAATCAAGAAATCAAATAATCCGAAACAACGACGTCGTACAGCGTAACGTCTGATGATCCAGAGACACAATAAATAGGAACAACAACGTCGTACAGCGTAACGTCCGATGAACCGAAGCAAAATAAAAAGGAACAACGATGTCGTACAGCGTAACATCCGATGAACAAACACATAGGAAAACGGAACAACGACGTCGTACAGCGTAACGTCCGATGAACCGAAGCGCAATATAAAAAGAACAACGATGTCGTACAGCGTAACATCCGATGAACCAACGCATAGGAAAATGGAACAACGACGTCGTACAGCGTAACGTCCGATGAACCAAATCACGATAAAACGGAACAACGACGTCGTACAGCGTAACGTCCGATGAACCGAATCAAAGAGACATCGCACATTGCTAGTCTAAACCATAAAATGATCATCATCGATCATCAAGAAGTGTCGATTACACTAAGCTAGTAAATATAAGGGTTTAGCTTCATGTCCCATAACCACTTGCTTAAATCAAATATTTATGAAAAGATTGTAGATCTCCACTAGAAAATTGTCACAAGAGTTTCAATCGAACAAGTCCATCAATTAACCGACGAAGTAAACGCAAGCGTTTCATACCACTTGTTTTGCTAAGCCGTTTAATTATATTTTCTCATACGAATGAGGTAAAGGTTTGTATATACTAATAGATTGGAAAACGCTTTTAAGAAACGAGCTTTGACATTGAAAATAGAGTTGAAATCATTTTGATGAAGAAGTTTTGATATTTAATACTAGTATAGAAAACCTTTATATTATAAAGTGACAAATCATAGAAGTGATTGTAGAAACAATCAATCATAAAAAAAATTCACATTCGAAGACGTGAATAAAATCCAAAGAAATCGATACCAATTCCATCAAAGTGGATATTTCCAAAATTCCCAAAGAAGGATGTCATCAAAGATGATAATAAAAGATAACAACAATAGGTAAACCACACGAATCGATTAAAGTTGGAAATCACACAAAATAGGCGAAATAGGCAAACAGCATCAGGTCGGTCGGCCGGCTTCAGGGCTCGGTCGACCGGACCCTGTTCTGAAAAATAGTTCGGGAAGCAGGTCGGTCGACTGAGCTCTGCAGCCGGTCGACCAAACCCAAAACAGAGAAGTGCTTAGCACTTTTGGAAGCAGGTCGGTCGGCCGGCTATAGAGCTCGGTTGGCCGGACCTGTTTCCAACACTGCCCAACCTACCAAGTTCAATGGCCAAATCTCAAACAAATTGCATTTTTGCGAGCAATGGCACTAAGGATTAAGCCAAACTACAACCCGGCCTTATAAGCTCTTCAATGCATCACAAAAATCATGATCAAAGATCAAAGTTTGGATTTTTAAAGAATTGAACTCAAAACACTAAAAATTGGAATATTCACCAAATCAATCCAAACCAAGTGCAATTGCACAAGAATAAGTGTTAGGAATTCATACCTAACAATCGAAGATAAATATAGTTTAAGATGTGAGATAAAAATCTCACATTTGAACCCAAACAAATGAAGAAGAAGCTTTAAGACAAGGGAAGATCAACCACACTTCAATCTCAACACAAGAAGCA
The DNA here is from genome assembly GCA_030737815.1 of Allium fistulosum. Lineage (NCBI taxonomy): Eukaryota > Viridiplantae > Streptophyta > Magnoliopsida > Asparagales > Amaryllidaceae > Allium > Allium fistulosum. Next base: position 1,140,757,122 of record CM060904.1, read on the forward strand.
TGAATCTAAGCTAAAAGAGAAACATTTCCCAAATTAGGTTTAGGAATTTTCTGAAATCAAAGAGAGAATGTGTTGGAGAAGAAGGAGATGAAGCTTACCAATGGTTCTCTTTGAATTTGGAAGTAGGAGCTTGAATTTGCAATGGAACTAGGGCTTAGGAATTTCCATTTCCAATCTTTTCCCCCATTATTTTCTTGAGCTTGAGAGAGTTAGGAAATGAGGAATGAATGAAGAGAAGTGGAGAGGGGCTGGGTTGATATAACCAGAATTGGGCAAATGGGCTGAACCCAAATCCAAAGCCCTATGTGAAAAAGTAGCAAAATTCTACTAACTCCAAACATATTGAAGCTTATACTCAAAAAGGTCGCAAACGACATTTTGAACTCAATGGAAGTGGTCTCGAGTCCTAATTCGACTGTTTGCAAAAAGTAGCTTTTCGAACTTCAATCCGATTAACGATTCTATATTTAAATAAAATATTTAAATATTCAATCGTAGAATATGCGGGTTGTTACATTTTTGGTCAATGAAAGGTAAATATGAGTTTTAGGTGAACCTGGGATATATGATGTATCCTGAAACAAGCAGTGTTTTTTTATCTGTGAGTAGAACTAACCTTTATGTTCTGAAATCTATGCTTGGATCTAAATGTAGAAGTTTGTAAATATGTATGCTTTACTAAGAATAATATTGTAACGATCTCGAATTTTGAATTATTTTAAATTGATAATTTAATTTAATTTTGATTTAAATTGTGAAATTTATTGATAAATTGATTTGAAAATTCAAAATGAAGTCTTTAAAATAAAATAAAACAATATAAATATAAGCTAGAAATAGATTTATATATATAGGATAAATTAAAATGTAAAGTCAATACATTAGTTAAAATTCAAACAGCATATTAAAATAGGAATTGGTTTATATTACAAAATACAAAAAACAAAAGAAGATCAAAATCAAAGCCCTGTTTTTCAAGTGCAATCTGGAAACCAAAAGCATCACAGCACTAAAGTTTTTTTTTGGGCAAAGCAAAAGAAATAAATATACATTCAAGTATATGCAAAGCAAGTAAAATATTTGTCAGCAAAACAAAAGGAAGATAATAAATATGTCAAAGTGTGAATTAAGACAAAGTTAATTAATACAAAGAAAATCTTTAGTACACAAGTATATATCAAGAATATGAAGCAAAACCACCTCACTCTTAAACAAACTACAACTCAAACAAACAAATATACAAACTGTACATACATAATAAAATAACATAAGTATGTACACTTAAAACAAAACCAAAGCAAAAGCTTGTAAAGCAAGTACAAATAAAGCATCTCTAAGTATATACAACATATCAGCGGAGATGATAGCTTCATTTCAGTAAACAAAATAAAGTATATCTATACAACATATGTGCAAGTTTTAATGTATGAATGCAAAGACAAGTTCACTTTTTCAAAAGAAAAAAGTGGCAGGCCTTATTATATACAAGTATGGTATAAAGTGTAGATTGTACAAGGTAGTTAATGCCACTATCCTTAGCCACTGAAATAAGATTTTCAGCCTCCATTTTTTTTTATAGGAATCTCAGCATAGTTGATAAAGCAAGAAAGAAAAAAAGATATGTCTAAGCTAGAAAATAAGATAAGTATGTACACAACAACAATTAATGCAACAAGTTTAAAAAAAATATAAGAAGTAGGACACAAAGTACCTGGCATTAAATGCTAGCAATACTTTGGTCATTCGAAATACAAAAAAAATCATCAGCCTCCATACTATGATCTCTAGCCAAAGATTTAAACAGAGAAGTAAAAAAAAATATACAAATGTTTATGTACAAAGCAATTAATGCTAGCACTATTATCAGCCACCATACTAGAAAACTCCGTCCTATATTGTATAAACAAAATGATATAACCCGTATTTGTACAAAAAAAGTATAACACTACTTGTACAAAATGAGATCAACCCGTAGCTTCTTTCTCTACATCACTTTCTTCATCTCAGTTCGTGTATCCAAAGCTATGTAAACCTGTAATCAAATTTTCATCAAACCTAGAAACAAAATTGAGTTGCAAATGCAAATCCAAAGCCTGGGAATTTAGCCTGTAAGCAAAGAAAAACAGGATCATATATCAAGTACAAAATCAAATCCAAAATATCATTAACCTCAAAGTTTTTTTTGGAAAAGCAAAACAGATTAAAGGGCTGCCTCTGTTCTTCTCTGCCATTTTTCTAGGTGAGTAAACACTTAACTAAATGCTTAAAGTGATAAATGTTAGTGCATGTGTATTTCTGGATGATGTTGGTGCTGTATGTTTATATATAGATATGTATATCTGTGTATATATATTGTGTTGTTCAATTTAAATTGAATATATCAGTTCTTCTCTATTTCTTGGTTACAGAGTGGAAGTTAAACAAACAAAAAAATCAATATATTTCTATCTAGTCACTGATAGATCTAGAGTTTCAAACAATATAGTTGTGAAATCATAATTCAAGTTAAAAAAAACATGTTTAAGTAGTTTTAGTTTACAAATCTTCTGAGACTTAGTAAATACAGTAAGATTTTAAAGAGGATGTTAAAATCAAATATTTTATTTTGAAGAATCGAGCATGCAACTTGAATTGCCTCTGAAAAACTGGATTTTTAAAACTAAAATCACGAATTTTAGTTCGATATTGGTATAGCTTTTGGGGAATATTCAATTTTTAGATTTCGATTAGGTTCAGGCGACTGGGTTATTTTTGGTGGTCGGGGCATTGGATAGGGGTGGTATGGTGATCGTGGAAGTCAGGAAAAATGGTGGAAGAAGCGTACGATCGCCGTGGCACTGGAGATTGACCAATTGGTTTTAAAACCCTATTTTTGTCGAGAGTTGAGAAATCGATCGCTATGGTTTCTCTAGTGCATCGAGCTGCACGTTGTTTAGGAAAGATATGGCGTGGGGTCTAGCGAAGGAGTTGGCAAAATATTGGTGATTACGGTGATCAGAATCGCCTCGTCGAGACAGTTTCAGATGGTTGATGGGTTTCAGTTTTTTTTTTCAACTGGAAGACGAAATTCTGGAATAGGCTTCGCGATGTTCATTCGAAGGTCGGGATCGTATGTGAGGTCGATCGGCGACATGTTCATGATGGCGCCGGAGGTGGTGACGCCGTTGACGGCTTGTGCATGTGCACCGGTCAGGCAGTGCACATGAGTTTGGGGAAGGTGATGACGTTTTCTTGTGTTGACTCTCGGGTGAAATGGGTTTGCTCAAGCCTGAACTTGTGCACGTAATTTACCTTCTTTTCCAGTTTGTTAAAGTTTAAACTTAACTTGAAAAAAAAAGGGAGAAGAAGAATGGAACTCAAAGCCTGGGTCATCTCAGTTTGGGTCAGGTCGAACCCAAAGCGGAATTGATGTTTAAAAGGTTTTCCAAACTAGATTTAAAATTTTGAATTGATTTAAACTACTTTATGATAAAGGTTAAACTATTGATTTAAAGAAGTTTTATACTTTGATAACTAAAATTTAAGATGTTTATGTATTCTTTTAAATTTAACTTTTAAAAAGTAATTAAGTTAAACAAAGTGGAAATGTTTTAAATATGTAATAATTTTAAGTAATTAATATAATTGATTTGTCTTAACAGTTAATTAAGTTTTTATGTTTAAAGATTACTTTAATTAATAAAGTAATTAAAGTTAAATTTATTAATAATTTTGGAATTAATTTATTTATAAAGATTAATTAATAAATGATTAGTAATTAATTAATTAAGTAATTAGTGATTAATTAATTAATAATTAAGAATAAATTAACTGTAAATTATAAATTAATTAATGTTTAAAGATTGATTAATAAAAAAATTTAAAGGAGGTTAATTAATTTATTTTTAAAGGATAATTAATTGGAATAATTTGTAATGAATGTTAATTAACCAGGGTTGGTAATCCATAAGTTCTTAATCTAATTTGAATTAATCAGACAATTAACTGACCTTACCTTTGGATATTTGGATTCTATTGGATGACTTGATTGTTTGATATCCCTGATATATGATGCTTTGTGATACATCCTGATTTATGTTGTGGTCTATAATTTACTTATCTGTGATATATATCTGTGATCTGTGAACGAACGATAAGCGTGATAGTTAATACCGCTTATCAACTATATTTCTGTATTCTGATCTGTGATGATTGTATAATGTTGCACTACTACGTAAAACCCCTGGACTACACCATACACACACAAATATGGATTTCACGTGGAAATCGGTTAAGTCACAAATGATTTATAATTTATATTTTTGAAATTAACATTTTAATTTCAATTGATTTTGAAAATGGATTTGGGTTAAATGATAAAGCTTTTGAAATGGAATTTCAAAGATAAAAGTTATTTTGAATAACTTAATTAAGTTTTGAAATTTAAATAATTTGACTTAAATTTGAATTCAATATTGGAATTGAATTCAATATTTGGAAATTATGGTTAAAGATGTTATAAATGTGTTTATATGAATTTAAACCATTTTAAAATATTAGTTTAAGAATTTGAATTTAACCCAAGGATTTTAACTCGTATGAATGAATCAGATTTTCTGAAATGAAACTGGTTGTTTTCAAATGATAAAAGCTTTCAGATAAGAAATGAAATTCCAGTTTAATTAAAGGAATTTCAAGATTGAATTGAAAAATGGTTTTCCAAGTTATGAATGAATTCTTTTTAAAAGCTATAAATTAAATCTGTTTTTTTAACAGATTTAAAATGGTGATTTATTTAAACCATTCGAAATGGAATTGTTTTGAAAGCTATAAGTTAAATCTTTGATTTAAAGATTTAACGAGTTAAATTGAAATGGAAATTGATTTGGAAAATCTGTGAATGAATCTTTTCGTTTAAAGATTTGAAAATGGTAATTTGTTAAACCATTTAAAAAGAGAAGATTGGGTAATAAGTTGTGACTTAATTGAAATCCCAATATCCATGTATTTTTAAATATTACGCTCACTATTCAGGTTAGCCGGGAAAAGATAATTGTGTCATATAACCCATTCCGAATAGTGATATGTCGTATATGGATAGCATTTGAAGACCGGTGGTGAAGACCGGATATTCACAAGAACGAAAGGATAACTCGTCGATTGTCTCTGCACTGAGTCGCGCCGGTATAGAGATTTCCTAAGTGATGGGAAGTCCGATCGGGATTGTGAATACCCGGATTTGCAAGGGCTTCGTAAGAAGTGCCTTTGGTTCTGTTCGAACCCGGAACAGACTTGTATGGTTACATGTCTGACATTACAATTTGAGATATAAAGCCGATTTCTTTCAAATACATTTCTGTTTGGTGGCAGAGAATTTATTCTCTTAGCTTAACACCCTTCTCTGAGACGTACGAGCTCAGAGGTTATGTAATTGAAGGTTATCAGCGATATATTCCCAATTTGGTAATGTGACATGCTGAGTGTTGCTGTGTGATGATCATTGTTTGATCATTTGTGATATGATCATTTGTTTGATCATTTATCTTTGTGATCATTGCTTTGATCATCTGTTGACCCAAAGCATGGCTTTGTGACAAAGCTAGCTTTGTGGATGAGACTTCGTCAAACCTCACAACCCGGTAATGGTCGAACAGGAATTGTGCGGCAAGGTTTCAGGGGTAGCTCCCCTAGGGTATGACCATTCCTTCTGGAAAAGGGTAGTATCATGGTATGGAGCCCAGATACTTACTCATGTGGACACACTTTATTTATTATGTGTGATGTTGGTTATCGAGAGCTCTCGGATAAAGGTCCCAAAAGACCGGGGGTGGCATATCTGAGGTTTTGTATATTCCCCGGGAAGGGTGGTAGCCGGCCTTGTTTTGGCAGAGAGCGGTTTGTCTCTCGGAGCGTCCCGCCAGAGGCGTTTCTTTCATGGCATAGGAAGTTCCTTAGCCTGACCATTTGTTAGAAATCCATCTTCCAAATACGAACTTTGTACGGTATTAGTTGTAGAACCTGCCATTTACTTATGGTGGTCACCACTGTTTAGATGGTAGCTATAGTAGGCATAGTTCGAAATGTCTATGTTGGCTAAGATTGATATTATACTTTCGAAAATGTTTTCTACACTATGCACTAATAATAATATCAAAAATGATTTGATTTGCGTAGTAAGCATCTTTGACTATCATAAGGAGAAATCTCCTCCTATTCTGCGTTTGCATTGTGTGTGTGGCGGGAGGCCTTATGGTAGTTTCATTTTCCAAAAGCATTGCGAATTGACTTTAAAATTTTCTGCTATTTATTTTAAAGATAAACTGTTTTTGTTGCTCACACCAGTCCCATGACTGATCCGGAGTTTATTGTTTCTTTCCTAAACTCTGGATGCTCAAAATTTTTCTACACGGGCAGTATGGAGTTGGGTTTTTCATATATTCAGATTTAGTAGATTATTTGGAGCTAGTTCAGTCTTTGGATATGGACTGCACTTGCTTATCTTTATGCATCGTTATTGGGAGTTCGAGCTATTTCTGGATTAGTGCTTTGAAGATGGAGATTATCCTCTGCTGAAATTATCGTTTTCTTTTCCGCTGCTATTTGTTGTATCATATCTCTGATGTATATTGATATTCATTGTATCACTCTGTTATATCAAATATTGTATATCAATGTATTATTCTTTTTCTTCCGCTGTGTTATTTACTTAACTGTGTTATAAGCTCCGGCGACTCAGATTTGAACGCTTGAATCTACGGCATTCGAGGACGATGTAAAGTATGGATGTCGATTTTCGAACGCGAAAATCTGGGACGTTAACTTTGGTATCAGAGCTAAGGTTGAACTTTAGCTCAGGAGTATAACACATTATGTAGCTCATTTGAGATAGGGTGAAGTAAATCCTAGAATGAGTACTCCCTAAGATATCTGTTTGAATGTCTCAGTAAATTCTCTTACTATCCACTGATAGTGAGTATGAGTGCAAGAAGAAAATGAGATAGGGGACAAGGGAATACGACTATAAATGGTCAATACCCTGCAACAGTGGAAACAATCTTTTTCTTCTCAATCTCCTTTGATTCGTCTTTCCGAATTCTTTTGATTGCTTCGTGACAGCTCCAGAAAGAAGTTTTGATGCGGTGATAGCCCTACGAATCGTTGTAGAAAATCCTTACTTCGTATATTCATCGGTTTCTTATCAGTTTTTGATTTAAACCTTAATGAATATGAAATTGGAAATTTTAAATGAATTAGAAATTTTAAATTGAGTTAAATCGATTTATAGAATATGAAGGCTAAATTGAATTGAATCGATAAAACGATTTCGTTTAAAACCCAAATTTGAAATTCTATTATAATTTATTGTATCTATTGTTGATATTCTGATTTGGTAAGCCAAATGCAAAATTAATACCCAGTTTGATCTAAAAAGATATTTCTCTATCTTTTATCTATCTTCGTTATCTCTCTCTGGCGAATTTCGAGGACGAAATTCCTTTTAAGGGGGGAAGTCTGTAACGATCTCGAATTTTGAATTATTTTAAATTGATAATTTAATTTAATTTTGATTTAAATTGTGAAATTTATTGATAAATTGATTTGAAAATTCAAAATGAAGTCTTTAAAATAAAATAAAACAATATAAATATAAGCTAGAAATAGATTTATATATATAGGATAAATTAAAATGTAAAGTCAATACATTAGTTAAAATTCAAACAACATATTAAAATAGGAATTGGTTTATATTACAAAATACAAAAAACAAAAGAAGATCAAAATCAAAGCCCTGTTTTTCAAGTGCAATCTGGAAACCAAAAGCATCACAGCACTAAAGTTTTTTTTTGGGCAAAGCAAAAGAAATAAATATACATTCAAGTATATGCAAAGCAAGTAAAATATTTGTCAGCAAAACAAAAGGAAGATAATAAATATGTCAAAGTGTGAATTAAGACAAAGTTAATTAATACAAAGAAAATCTTTAGTACACAAGTATATATCAAGAATCTGAAGCAATACCACCTCACTCTTAAACAAACTACAACTCAAACAAGCAAATATACAAACTGTACATACATAATAAAATAACATAAGTATGTACACTTAAAACAAAACCAAAGCAAAAGCTTGTAAAGCAAGTACAAATAAAGCATCTCTAAGTATATACAACATATCAGCCGAGATGATAGCTTCATTTCAGTAAACAAAATAAAGTATATCTATACAACATATATGCAAGTTTTAATGTATGAATGCAAAGACAAGTTCACTTTTTCAAAAGAAAAAAAGTGTCAGGCCTTATTATATACAAGTATGGTATAAAGTGTAGATTGTACAAGGTATTTAATGCCACTATCCTTAGCCACTGAAATAAGATTTTCAGCCTCCTTTTTTTTTATAGGAATCTCAGCATAGTTGATAAAGCAAGAAAGAAAAATAGATAAGTCTAAGCTAGCAAATAAGATAAGTATGTACACAACAACAATTAATGCAGCAACTTTAAAAAAATATATAAGAAGTAGGACACAAAGTACCTGGCATTAAATGCTAGCAATACTTTGGTCATTCGAAATACAAAAAAAATCATCAGCCTCCATACTATGATCTCTAGCCAAAGATTTAAACAGAGAAGTATAAAAAAAATATACAAATGTTTATGTACAAAGCAATTAATGCTAGCACTATTATCAGCCACCATACTAGAAAACTCCGTCCTATATTGTATAAACAAAATGATATAACCCGTATTTTTAAAAGAAAGTATAACACTACTTGTACAAAATGAGATCAACCCGTAGCTTCTTTCTCTACATCACTTTCTTCATCTCAGTTCGTGTATCCAAAGCTATGTAAACCTGTAATCAAATTTTCATCAAACCTGGAAACAAAATTGAGTTGCAAATGCAAATCCAAAGCCTGGGAATTCAGCCTGTAAGCAAAGCAAAACAAGATCATATATCAAGTACAAAATCAAATCCAAAATATCATTAACCTCAAAGTTTTTTTTGGAAAAGCAAAATAGATTAAAGGGCTGCCTCTGTTCTTCTCTGCCATTTTTCTAGGTGAGTAAACACTTAACTAAATGCTTAAAGTGATAAATGTTAGTGCATGTGTATTTCTAGATGATGTTAGTGCTGTATGTTTATATATAGATATGTATATCTGTGTATATATATTGTGTTGTTCAATTTTAATTGAATATATCAGTTCTTCTCTATTTCTTGGTTACAGAGTGGAAGTTAAACAAACAAAAAAAATCAATATATTTCTATCTAGTCACTGATAGATCTAGAGTTTCCAACAATATAGTTGTGAAATCATAATTCAAGTTAAAAAAAACATGTTTAAGTACTTTTAGTTTACAAATCTTCTGAGACTAAGTAAATACAGTAAGATTTTAAAGAGGATGTTAAAATCAAATATTTTATTTTGAAGAATCGAGCATGCAACTTGAATTGCCTCTGAAAAACTGGATTTTTAAAACTAAAATCACGAATTTTAGTTCGATATTGGTATAGCTTTTGGGGAATATTCAATTTGTAGATTTCGATTAGGTTCAGGCGACTGGGTTATTTTTGGTGGTCAGGGCATTGGATAGGGGTGGTATGGTGATCGTGGAAGTCAGGAAAAATGGTGGAAGAAGCGTACGATCGCCGTGGCACTGGCGATTGACCAATTGGTTTTAAAACCCTATTTTTGTCGAGAGTTGAGAAATCGATCGCTATGGTTTCTCTAGTGCATCGAGCTGCACGTTGTTTAGGAAAGATATGGCGTGGGGTCTAGCGAAGGAGTTGGCAAAATATTGGTGATTACGGTGATCAGAATCGCCTCGTCGAGACAGTTTCAGATGGTTGATGGGTTTCAGTTTTTTTTTTCAACTGGAAGACGAAATTCTGGAATAGGCTTCGCGATGTTCATTCGAAGGTCGGGATCGTATGTGAGGTCGATCGGCGACATGTTCATGATGGCGCCGGAGGTGGTGACGCCGTTGACGGCGTGTGCATGTGCACCGGTCAGGCAGTGCACATGAGTTTGGGGAAGGTGATGACGTTTTCTTGTGTTGACTCTCGGGTGAAATGGGTTTGCTCAAGCCTGAACTTGTGCGCGTAATTTACCTTCTTTTCCAGTTTGTTAAAGTTTAAACTTAACTTGAAAAAAAAGGGAGAAGAAGAATGGAACTCGAAGCCTGGGTCATCTCAGTTTGGGTCAGGTCGAACCCAAAGCGGAATTGATGTTTAAAAGGTTTTCCAAACTAGATTTAAAATTTTGAATTGATTTAAACTACTTTATGATAAAGGTTAAACTATTGATTTAAAGAAGTTTTATACTTTGATAACTAAAATTTAAGATGTTTATGTATTCTTTTAAATTTAACTTTTAAAAAGTAATTAAGTTAAACAAAGTGGAAATGTTTTAAATATGTAATAATTTTAAGTAATTAATGAAATTGATTTGTCTTGACAGTTAATTAAGTTTTTATGTTTAAAGATTACTTTAATTAATAAAGTAATTAAAGTTAAATTTATTAATAATTTTGGAATTAATTTATTTATAAAGATTAATTAATAAATGATTAGTAATTAAGTAATTAGTGATTAATTAATTAATAATTAAGAATAAATTAACTGTAAATTATAAATTAATTAATGTTTAAAGATTGATTAATAACAAAATTTAAAGGAGGTTAATTTATTTATTTTTAAAGGATAATTAATTGGAATAATTTGTAATGAATGTTAATTAACCAGGGTTGGTAATCCATAAGTACTTAATTTAATTTGAATTGATCAAACAATTAACTGACCTTACCTATGGATATTTGGATTCTATTGGATGACTTGATTGTTTGATATCCCTGATATATGATGCTTTGTGATACATCCTGATTTATGTTGTGGTCTATAATTTACTTATCTGTGATATATATCTGTGATCTGTGAACGAACGATAAACGTGATAGTTAATACCGCTTATCAACTATATTTCTGTATTCTGATCTGTGATGATTGTATGATGTTGCACTACTATGTAAAACCCCTGGACTACACCATACACACAAAAATATGGATTTCACGTGGAAATCGGTTAAGTCACAGATGATTTATAATTTATATTTTTGAAATTAACATTTTAATTTCAGTTGATTTTGAAAATGGATTTGGGTTAAATGATAAAGCTTTTGAAATGGAATTTCAAAGATAAAAGTATTTTGAATAACTTATTAAGTTTTGAAATTTAAATAATTTGACTTAAATTTGAATTCAATATTTGGAATTGAATTCAATATTTGGAAATTATGGTTAAAGATGTTATAAATGTGTTTATATGAATTCAAACCATTTTAAAATATTAGTTTGAGAATTTGAATTTAACCCAAGGATTTCAACTCGTATGAATGAATCAGATTTTCTGAAATGAAACTGGTTGTTTTCAAATGATAAAAGCTTTCGGATAAGAAATGAAATTCCAGTTTAATTAAAGGAATTTCAAGATTGAATTCAAAAATGGTTTTCCAAGTTATGAATGAATTCTTTTTGAAAGCTATAAATTAAATCTGTTTATTTTTAACAGATTTAAAATGGTGATTTATTTAAACCATTCGAAATGGAATTGTATTGAAAGCTATAAGTTAAATCTTTAATTTAAAGATTTAACGAGTTAAATTGAAATGGAAATTGATTTGGAAAATCTGTGAATGAATCTTTTCGTTTAAAGATTTGAAAATGGTAATTTGTTAAACCATTTGAAAAGAGAAGTTTGGGTAATAAGTTGTGACTTAATTGAAATCCCAATATCCATGTATTTTTAAATATTACGCTCACTATTCGGGTTAGCCGGGAAAAGACAATTGTGTCATATAACCCATTCCGAATAGTGATACGTCGTATATGGATAGCATTTGAAGACCGGTGGTGAAGACCGGATATTCACAAGAACGAAAGGATAACTCGTCGATTGTCTCTGCACTGAGTCGCGCCGGTATAGAGATTTCCTAAGTGATGGGAAGTCCGATCGGGATTGTGAATACCCGGATTTGCAAGGGCTTCGTAAGAAGTGCCTTCGGTTCTGTTCGAACTCGGAACAGACTTGTATGGTTACATGTCTGACATTACACTTTGAGATATAAAGCCGATTTCTTTCAAATACATTTCTGTTAGGTGGCGGAGAATTTATTCTCTTAGCTTAACACCCTTCTCTGAGACGTACGAGCTCAGAGGTTATGTAATGGAAGGTTATCAGCGATATATTCCCAATTTGGTAATGTGACATGCTGAGTGTTGCTGTGTGATGATCATTGTTTGATCATTTGTGATATGATCATTTGTTTGATCATTTAACTTTGTGATCATTACTTTGATCATCTGTTGACCCAAAGCATGGCTTTGTGACAAAGCGTATCTTTGTGGATGAGACTTCGTCAAACCTCACAACCCGGTAATGGTCGAAACAGGAATTGTGCGGCAAGGTTTCAGGGGTAGCTCCCCTAGGGTATGACCATTCCTTCTGGAAAAGGGTAGTATCATGGTATGGAGTCCAGATACTTACTCATGTGGACACACTTTATTTATTATGTGTGATGTTGGTTATCGAGAGTTCTCGAATAGAGGTCCCAAAGGACCGGGGGTGGCATATATGAGGTTTTGTATATTCCCCGGGAAGGGGGTAGCCGAACTTGTTTTGGCAGAGAGCGGTTTGTCTCTCGGAGCGTCCCGCCAGAGGCGTTTCTTTCGTGGCATAGGAAGATCCTTAGCCTGACCATTTGTTGGAAATCCATCTTCCAAATACGAACTTTGTACGGTATTAGTTGTAGAACCTGCCATTTACTTATGGTGGTCACCACTGTTTAGGTGGTAGCTATAGTAGGCATAGTTCGAAATGTTTATGTTGGCTAAGATTGATATTCTACTTTCGAAAATGTTTTCTACACTATGCACTAATAATAATATCAAAAATGATTTGATTTTGCGTAGTAAGCATCTTTGACTATCATAAGGAGAAATCTCCTCCAATTCTGCGTTTGCATTGTGTGTGTGGCGGGAGGTGTTATGGTAGTTTCATTTTCCAAAAGCATTGCGAATTGACATTAAAATTCTATGCTATTTATTTTAAAGATAAACTGTTTTTGTTGCTCACACCAGTCCCATGACTGATCCGGAGTTTATTGTTTCTTTCCTAAACTCTGGATGCTCAAAATTTTTCTACACGGGCAGTCTGGAGTTGGGTTTTTCAGATATTCAGATTTAGTAGATTATCTGGAGCTAGTTCAGTCTTTGGATATGGACTGCACTTGCTTATCTTTATGCATCGTTATTGGGAGTTCGAGCTATTTCTGGATTAGTGCTTTGAAGATGGAGATTATCCGCTGCTGATATTATCGTTTTCTTTTCCGCTGCTATTTGTTGTATCATATCTCTGATGTATATTGATATTCATTGTATCACTCTGTTGTATCAAATATTGTATATCAATGTATTATTCTTTTTCTTCCGCTGTGTTATTTACTTAACTGTGTTATAAGCTCCAGCGACTCGGATTTGAACGCTTGAATCTACGGCATTCGAGTACGATGTAAAGTATGGATGTCGATTTTCGAACGCGAAAATCTGGGACGTTACAAATATGTATACTTGTTTATGAATATATATTAAAGTTATATCTAGAGAAACTGTGTTCTGTTCATTTTTATCCTGCAATTTAAGAACTGCTCAACTTCTAAAACCTCTATCTTTTAATCTAACTAGTTTCAGGGAATAGTTGAAAAAGTAAATTTGCTTGTTTCCGGTTACACTTTGTTTTAAAAATGTTTCCGTGAAATATTATCAAGTATTAACAGTGGAAAGTGTAATTTACAGTTACGTAACCCAATAAAGGAAGGAATACGAATAACGCAATTTGTGTATATGGATGTGTTCGTCATCAAATATGATGATTTTTGAGGGTGGTTTCACAAATTTTTACTGTGTGGATGATGTGGAATTGAGAGTTGAATGAAAATTGTTTTTTTGTTGAATTCCGGCTGCACGGTGATATTTGGTGCATGGCGATGGACGAGTAGGAGGAGCAGGTGATGGGCTATCAGGGAAAATTGGCTTGGTGATTTTTAGAAGCTCGTGGTGGCCGGTTGAAGTCGGTTTAGGGTTCGAAGTGGGTTTCGGTAGGGGATCGGTTTTTGACCGATGGTGGGGGTGGCGCGCACGTAGGGTTGTGCGGTCCAGGTGGAAGAGGTGGAGAAGGGTGAGGCGGTCCTGGTGGCGGGGTTTTATGGTGGATGAGGTCGGGTAGTGATGTGGCGTGGCGATTTTTGGGATATGGGGTGGTTCAAGTTTTTGGTTATGGGTTCAAAATTCGAAAGGAGGTCGTGGTCGAGGGTCCAGGTAGACTATAGTGGTGTAGGGGTCGGCGGCGACTCGTGAGGGTGATCGGTGCCGTGGTTCGATGGTGGGAGGGCCTGTGCAGGTGCACGTGTTTGTGCACACCTGGTATTCTCGAACGAATATGGGAAGGCAAAAGAAAGTTTAGAACTGGAAAAGAAAAGAAGGTGGAAGAGAAGGGGAGAAGTTGAAGTAGTGGGCCGGGAATAGTTGGGCCAGGAAATAAGAAAGGAAAATAAAATAAGGAAAAGGAAATGAAAAAAAAGGAAAAAGAAAATAAAAGAAAAAGGAGAAAAATGGAATGAAAAAAAAAGAAAAGTAAAAGAAAAGAGAAGAAAGAAAATGAAAAGAAAAATAAAAAAGAAAAGAAGAAAATAATGGAATTTATATTATAGATATACATTTATATTATAACTTATATTTCCTTCCTTTAAGAGAAGTCCAATCTCATCTAAATCCGTAATTTAAAGTTCGGTGATATTTTACAAATTTAATGGTATTTAATATTATTATTATACAACTCAAACTTATGAATAATTAATGGTATCTTATAAATTATTATAAATTGTTTAAATTGAAATTAATTTGGGTTCAAGGGTAAATGGATGGTCAATCAAGGATTAAATAAAGTCTGATGTGTGAATTTTTCTAACGTCTGTTATAAACCATTAAATTGGTTCAACGATCTATATCATGGTTTAATTCTATGGGAGATCTAAATTTAATTATTCTTATCTGTGACATCAAGTGACCAATCGAGTTAAATGATTGGATTAAAATAATGACACGTTTTAATTGAAATAAACCGTTGTAATAAAATGTCATATTTGAATGTTGTTACTCTAAATAATAAGTTTGTTCACTTTAAACAATCTATCCCTTTTTAATTTTTTACTTGGATTCGAAGAGATCAGGATCGGATATCAGCGATATCCGGAATCACTTCGATTTAATAATTCACTATAAATCTTTACGGGTTTGATCATAGAATCAAATAGGCTGGATTTGAATAAAATGAGTGAACTGGGTTATTACAAATAAGTAGCTGTATCCTGACAGTATCAAAATATCGATGAATTTTCTATAAAGGTGTTGGTTTTAATCTGATAAAAACTCATTGGATATACGAGTTACCTTGGTTTCAAAGAAGTTTTATAACTTAAGTATTTCATATTAGATGGGTTTACTCATGCTGGTTTCCAGCCTGACTTGGGTGTTACTTTATTGTAATGCTCGGGTCAGACTGAGTATTACAGATTTTTCAGGTTAGGACGCTTTGGAGCTCAGGAGACAAGCTGGATGACAAAGAAGTATTGAGTATATTCCGCTGTGTATATAGGCTATTTTATCCAGTAGTTGAGGACAAGTTATTTTAACTGTCCAGATTTATTTGTTGATGGTTGTACTCTGATATCTTGTATATATATTGATAGTTACAGCTTTTCTTGTATAAATGATGTTATTCTATATTATATTTTATTCCGCTGTGATTGTGAGATTCTATGTTGTTGTTTTCTGTTCTTATTCTATCTCTTTTTCTTCTTAACCCTAACAGTCTGGGATTTCCGGCACTCGATTGCTCGGCACTCTATACAGCAGACGTAATATTGTCGATTTTTGAGGTCGAAAATCTTCGGGCCGTTACATATTTGCTAAGAAATCAAGTGTAGTTTATGTACCTTTTTACTTCCCTAGATTTGAAGACATTTTATGCACTCTCATTTAGTTTGTTATTGAATTAATAGTTTTACGTTTTGGTTTTTTTATTTGTTCTAGTTGAACATAACATATTCATGTAACTTTGCTTGATAGATAAATATTTTTCTGACAAATATTTGACAGGTAGATATTTGCCAGACCGAGTCTTGCTGGTCAAATATTTTCCTATCAAATATTTGTCAAGCTTATATCATGTTTCTTGATAATCTATTTTTATGTTTTGTATGAATTATTTTATTGTAGTGTTCTATATATGCGACTGAATGTCACAAAATTTGATAGTAATTTTGATACTTGTTCAAACAATATATTTGATATTATTAAAGATCGATCGTCTGTACAAATTTTTCTTAGTAGTATTTTTTTTGTTAAAGTGTGTTTTGGGTTATGTATTGATTTTGATGTAGTCACTTATTAATGTTACATTATTTGACTAAAAAATATTTGCTGAGAAATATATTAAGTAAATTGTAGATTGAAATATGACATAAAATAGCAAATATTTTCCATTCAATTAATCATAATGAATCATAATCAAAGCATCAAAGTTCAACAAATAATAAACATTAAATTATTTAGAATTTTACCAAATAATCAAATATTATGATGTCAGATATTTGCCAACTGAAATATTCAGTAAATCGTTCAACAAAATTTTACACCAAAAAAAATCCAACTTTACCCAAAAATTAAAATGAAATCATCGAATAATAATAATTTTTAAGTAAATTGTCCAGAATTTTATTTAACTTGGCAAATATATGACAAACAATATATTCTATAAATTGTTCGTGAGAAACGTAATACAAAATAACAAATTTTATATAGTTGATCACACTATTTCAAATCTCGCTTATCTTACCTAAGATCTCACTTGAAATCTCATTATCGAAATTGCGCGAGACGAGATTTATGGAAACAAGACAGTAAAGTTTGTATATACTTTTTTAGCACTCATCTCGTTAAAGATATTAAGATCTCAAGCAAAACTTGAGGTAAGATATCAATATTAGATCTTATATGAATATGTTTTTTTATTTACATATTCCATTTACTTATTATGTGGATACAAAAGGAACTGCAATTTAATGATATTTGATTAACCCTCTAATTTTGTTTTTTGGTTTTTTAGTGGTTAAGCAAAAATAAGATATATTTTTATATTTATTATTTTTAATATTCATAGAATTCATTCAATCGATATAAATCAATCATGTTATCACTCTACTCAAAAAAATTAATATTATCGCTTTATATAAATTATGTAAGTTTAAAAGTTTATATTTGGATATAAATTAGTATAAAAATCTTTATATTATCAGTTTTAAATGGTTAACTTTATCGAAGGTAGTCCTGCGATTGACTTCAATTCCGAGCTATTTGTCTGAGATGTACATCTGAGATACATTCATCTTCTAGAGAACTTGTCCGATAAAAGATATTATGTGTAAAATTCTCAAGATGAGATGTGATTGAAATCAAAATTTTAAAATCTTGGTTGATCATTTCTATTGAAACTATGTCAATCATTAATGTTTAGCATACTATATTATATTCATACAAATCAATAAAAGTGCAATGATTCAAGCATAATTCCGATCCAAATATCTTCGAGGAACTTACGTGTATCAAGAACCAATTTTCACCCATGTTTGTTGTTTATGACAATTTCAAGCACAATATTAGCTCTTCTTTGTTGCATTTCTTCGTCTTCATACAAAATTTTCTTTTCTTCAATCTTCACATCATTTGATATATCTTTCATAAAACATATCACAAAAATAGTACAATTAATCTTGCATGATTTCAAAAAAATTATTTCTAAAGTTCTTAACTTCACTTTTTGTAAATAATTTTTTTTGACTCATGAGTAGAATTTTTGTTGGGAATAATCCAAATAATTAATTAGTTTATTTGGCAGTCCCGATGGTTGCATCCCATTTTTGGCGTATATAGACTACAATGTAGGTGTGTAAGCTGTGTGGCTAGTTAACACTTAGGATCGTGTAACATGGAATATTATATTAGTGTGGAAATATAAACTATATAATAGATAGTAGTAATAAACAAATGAAATAAGCACACCAGGACTTTTTATACTAGTTTGAACTTCCCGTTCTACGCCCAGTCCTAGACTACACTCTAGATTTAAACTCTATAAACTCCTCTCTTAACCCGGAGGAATAGGTATACAACACCTGAGCAGCCGAACAGGATTTTTCCGCCTCAAACAGCCGAAGAGGACTTTTACCGCCTAAACAACCGAACAAGACTTCTACCGATACAAGTAAATAGTTGACGCTTGTGTTCTGAATAACACGGATATGTCTTTAATAGTACACCCTTCCTATAATCAAATCCTCAAGTATATATTGTGTGTATGAAGATATGAAAGGAAGATATTGCTTAGAATCGAAGAATATGTTAACTAATTCGGAGATTCAAGCAATATATAGATTGTGATTGCTTTTAGATTGCAGAGATAGATAGTAGAGAATATAGCAAGAAATCAAAATAAAATTCAGTAATTTGAGAAGTGATTCTAACGTGTTTATATAGTGAACAAATAGTTACAACTATTCATAAAAAGTTTCAATCAAAAGATGCAACAATATCTCTTCAATTTGAATCGAAACTCTTTGCAATTAGAAGTGACTCTTCAGAAAAAATAGCAGTTAGAGCCGGTCAGTCGACTGAGCAAAATCGACCAGTCAACTGAATATTCAAAAATAGAGTAAAATGGTGCATTTTTGTGCAATGAACAGGTTCAGTCGACTGGTTGTTTTCGGTCAGTCGACTGACCCGGTCGTCAGTGCACAGTTTGCACATTTTAAAAAATATGAACTTTAAAACTTCTTTAAGTATGTGCAAACTACTTGAGGATAGATTTTAACAATTATAAATCATATCTAAGACTAAAACTTCAGTAAATAATCATACCACACTTAGATTTGTAGTCTCATCTCCTTTGCAGTTTAATTAGCTTGCATATCTCATTCTCTTTTTGTCGCTTGACCGTATAGTCTCATCACTGATCGTTTAAACTTTTTGTCATGAATCAAAACTCATGATTCAACATTCTCCCTCTTTTTGATTGATGACAACCTGTTTTTGACGATGCTATATATTAAGAATTATATACCGGAAGTTATATATTTCTCCCCCTGAATATGTGGTGACATATCTAATCCTGCAAAAATTGGTTAGTCATACAAATTTCTCCCCCTTTGTCATCGACAAAAAGGAAATAAACAACCATATAATATGTTATCACATAAGCATTGTGAACTAACAGCATATTAAATAACAATCACAAACAAACATATATATATATATATGTGTGTGTGTGTGTGTATGTGTGTGTGTGTGTGTGTGTGTTAAATTCTACTGGGATATTTATACAAGCCCATCAACATCAAAGAAATTAAACGATACTAGAATGTTTTTAATTAAAAAGAAAGTAACTTACAACCACCATCATGAATTACCGTCATCACTCATCAGAGTCTGAATCCGTTTCTTCTTCCTCTTCTTCTCGTGCTGGTTCTTTGCCTCGTGAAGAGCTTTCCACATAGTGTCTACCACCATTTCCACTGGTGTCAGAACTTGTATGTTCTTCGGATGTAGACCAAGTAAAATGAGGTGCCGGGCATTTTCCTGGATCATGATGTGAAGGTTCTATAGTGGTCAAAGAAGAACAAGAGATTGCATCCCATAGAATCCCGAAAAAGCTTTTGATCCTGTCAAACTTCCTATCAATCTTCTTGTCGAGATTCTTAATGCGAGAATCCAAAATTACTTGATTACGTGCAATGATATCAATGGACTTTCGGGTGCTTTGGGATGGGGTGGTGGTTCGTATTTTATCTCCTCGTTGTTGTGGAGTAGCAACTTATTGGCGAGGCCTTGATTGCCAATCTTGGAATGACATGATAGTGAGCGGTCTTGGAGGCAATTTCGTCGAACTAATTGTGCGGCTATTTAGTGTTTTAACTGTGGAGGTGTCCGATTCTGGAACTGGAACTTGTAGTTTCATTAGGAGCCGCATAATATACTCGCCATAGTAAATGATGTTCATCCGTCCTTGGTTGAAGGCTAGGAATTCGTCAAGTATAAGCTTAGGCCAATTAATTTGAACATCACCCCAAATTGCATATAAAGCTCTATAATTCTTTGGGTAGACAAGCTCGTAAGACCCGGTACGAAGAAGGATTGTGCGCAATAAGGCTCGATGCATAATTTGGGTTGTAGGACGTAAGGCGGTAGATTTTAATTCTGTCATGTCGTCCTCCAAAAATCTATGACTCACTTTACCTTGTTCTCCTAAAACAACATTCAAATCTTCTAGTGGAATACCATTTGTCGGTGTTTGAAGGATGTGTCCAATTCTATCTAACAACAAGAAGACTTGTTGACCACAAACTAAACTCCATACGCAGTTGTTATGGTTTCTTGGATTTTGTTTTTTCTTATATCCTAGTCCCATTTTATTTGAAGTAGACTGAGAATTTTCTATTATTGTAGAAAGATTCTCTCGTCCTTTATTGAAGTTAGAAATATTTTTATTAATATCTTCTAACTTGGTTTTGAGACTAGAATTTTCTAACTCTAATACTTTAGTGTTAGATTTTAAATCAGTAATCTCTACTGAAAAATCATCATTTTTATTTTTCTGAATTTCTAATTCTTGAGTTATCATAGAAAGTTGAGATGTTAAATTAGAATTAGATTCTTGAGTCATTTCAAGTTCTTCTTCTAGAATTTTATTTTCATCTCTTAGCATACTAACTTCTAATTCAAACCTATTCAGTTTTCCTTGTAACTCTTTATTTTGCTTTTTAATTTGTTTTACTAAGTCTACTAGTCCTGAATTAATTTCAACAAGATCTTTAAAACTTAATTCACTTACATCATCACTTGTAGCCATGAAGCATACATTTGCTTGCTCTGTGTCACTGTCGCTGTCACAATCTGATGATGATGGAGAATCTGAATCATCCCAACGTTACTGAAAATGATTTCTTCTTGAATTTGTCCTTCTTGAATTTGTTTTTCTTTTTCTCTAGACAATCTTTCTTCATATGAACCTTTTTATGACATTCATAACATTCCATGACAGAGGATGAAGGTTTACTTGTATTATTGTTGTTGTTGGAGTTATTTTTGTAACTCTTGAATTTGTTATTCTTTTTGAATTTCAAAAACTTTTTGAAATTTTTAGCAATAAGTGCCATATCCAATTCATCTGAATCTGAATCATCTTTTTCTGCTTGAAATGCTAGATTCTTCTTGTCTTGTGCTTGTACTTTCTTTTCCTGCAAATTCACTTCATATGACATTAGATTTCCTATCAATTCTTCCAGTTTCATGGTTGATAAATCATTAGCTTCTTCAATTACTAAGACTTTTCATTCCCAATTGTCCATTAAAGAATTGAGGATTTTTGTAACAATATCAAAATCAGAATTTTTTTGATCTAGTGCTAATAGCGAGTGATATATATCTTGAAATCTACAGTACATGCTGAAAAGGATTGCGGATTAAGGATCTCAAGGCTAATTTAACACTAGAGGGGGGGGGGGAATAGTGTTTAATGGATTCTACGACTTATATGGACTAAATTAAAATTAGGGGCATTTCACCAAAAGGACAAACTTTGTAGTCCAATTAATTTCTAGGAAACACATCCATAGAAATTAATTTCAAGGCCAAAGTCAGCAGAATAATTACTTTTAAGGACAAAGTCAGCAGTCCAATTACTTTCAATGACATAATTTCATAGGTTTTTTGGCCTTAGAAACTAATTATTTTGCATTTTGTCCTTAAAAGTAATTATTTCAGTCGTGTGTCCTATAAACTAATTGCACTTGCTAGAGAGGCCCTTGTGGCTAATTTCCACTTAAAATTATGGCACAAACAAATGCAAAACTTAATCAGAGAACAATCACAGAATCAAACACAGATGCAGAAAGTAAATAAAAAGCAGTAAAAGGAAAGAACACACCGAATTTTATACTCGTTCGGAGTTACCCTACATCCAGTCCTGTACCAAGGCAGAACACCTTATACAGATTTTTATTATACCAAAGTCGAGATTACAATCCTCAGTTTCTAAAGGCCTTGAGGTACCCTCCTGCCTCACGAGTCCGGGGGCAAACTCTTTTGATTTATGAGCCACAAGATTACCCAATTGATTTCCAGGCACAACCACACCTTATAGAGAGACTCAATAAACTTTTGATTACAAATTGATCCTATTACTCTGAATAGCACTTTGATCTTCGAGTGAGGGCGGAGAATCAAACAAGAATGAGATTCTAATTTGATTCACTTGAGAATTCGGCAGAATTTCAGCACCATCTTAAAAATATGAAAATTTTGGAATATGGATTTGTGGAGAAGAAGGAGTGAAGAAAATATGAAATTAGTTAATTAAAAAATTCGTTTGTGAAGGCTATTTATAGACCAGTAACAGTCATAACCATTTGTGAAGAGATTTAAACGAATAGACACTTCTTTTGAAAATTGAAACTTTTGAATTTAACGGCCACCATGTCGACATGGGGTATCCCATGATGTCGACATCCCTAAGTTAAAAATAATGTAAAATTTATTTTGAAAATGGTATGGAACAGATAACAAGATGAAATGATTCTGGAATAAAATAAACTAATTTTCCTATGCTTTGAAATAAAGAAGAGTATAAAAATATATTTTTAGAATGTATATATAAATTTGATTTTAAATCTCAAGTATATATATTATAAAAGAATATTTAAAAAAAATTAGAAGATAGTTTTAAAAACAAACGAAGTTTAAACCAAAAGTTTATTTAAAAACAAAAACAAAGAATATTTTAAGGCTAAAACATCTTTTTGAAAATCATTTGAAAAGATAATTTTTAAGGCTAAAACATTTTGAAAAGCATTTTTGAAAATCATTTTGAAAAACCATTTTGAAGTAGTTTTGCAAGCTTCTTCCTGCAGAATATCTCATCACATAAGGACTCGAGAACTTGTACAAAACCAGGATGTTCGTGGGTTTGTAAGCCACTTGTCGTAGGTTTGTAAGCTACTTTTCGTGGGTTTGTAAGCCACTAAGAAGATAGAAATGGGTTCCATCCCAAATGAAATTTGGAATGAAGATTTCCATGCTATTATGAAGTTTTAACAATAAACTAGACACATATCTTGAAATCTTGATCTTGATACTCTAGAGTCTTCAAACTTGAATCTTGAGTCTTTATACTGATCAGCCTTCAGTAATCAATACCTGTATATATATATCCTGCATATACATATCTATCTAGACAACAGTGTTAGTATATATTTTATAATAAGATAAGTTAAAAAGGTTGTTGTCATCAAAACCAACATCTCAGTTCCTAACAATCTCCCCCTTTTTGATGATGACAACCTGTATTTATAAAATATACTTACCATACCATAACTCCTATCATAACTCCCCCTTACTCCATGACTCCCCCTTACTCCAAGCCAACTATTATTTTATAACTTCTCCCCCTTTGTCATCAACAAAAACTTCTTACTAATAAATTCCCTGAACTTGATATAAGATGATCAACCATAATACAAACTAGAGTAATCCATATAAGTGTAATAAATGCTAAGTGTGATCATAAGTATGAAATGTGATCATAAATGTGAAATGTGATCATAAATGTGAAATGTGATCATGAGTGTGGTCATAAGTGTAATCCAACAGTAAATCAATCATCATCCAATCATATTTACAGTAATTATTCAATCAATCATATATACAAACCTCACCAAATGTTTTAAATAAGTCAAGTCAATTAAGTTTAAAACACACCAATAACGTACAGAATGACTAGACATTCCTTGGTACTTCCACCCATCCATCTTCTCCAAAGGTAGGGTCTGCTTTGATGGCATCCCATTCTTCTTTATCTTTGTCGAGAGTGACTGGTGGATTTCCTTCGAGATCGTCCTTGTTAAGGGCCGAGATCATCCAACGAAGGGTGTCGAAATGTCTCCCTTTCTCCTTGATCATCTGTATTTGACTCAATTCTAGGTGACGCTGATTACGAAGTATGAATGTAAGGATATTCTTGAATGAAGTGAGAGTTTCCTCAAGATTATCACTTAGATTCTTAATCGGCCAAAATTCAAGAAGTAGGAAGAAATATGAAAGAGAGTGATTAGAAATGAGATTTGATAAATTATTCTGGAAGAAACAGGTATAAATAGGGGTAGAAAGTCGTTTAAAATGAATAGACACAAGTTAGTTACATGAAATAAAAATTTGAAAGTGTGTCTACTTTCTGCCCATTATATGTCGATATGGGGGGATGGGGGATGTCGACATGCCTCTGTCTAAAGTGATAATTTGCTTTGTTTTGAATATTATGAACAAATCTATGCAACTATAATTTCTATAATATAAAAACAAGCAATTACAGAGACAAGTGAGGTAGAATAAAATATTTCATTGATGATTCTAGTCAACATTACATAAACTAATATAATATTAACTAAAATAAAGGAAAATACATGGATAGAACTTGAAACAAACAAGATAACATGAACTAAAACTAATTAGATGAAGATGAAGAGATGATAGTCCAAGCTTTCTACTAACTTTGCCGAAGAACTTGTCGATTTTAGTGGAAATCTTACCTATTTTCTTACTCATTGATCTTTAAAGTGTCTTTTGATTTTCCACTATAATTCTTTGATTATTGAGAATGGTCTTATTGAATGGATTAGCGGGATTAGTAGGATATTCAATACTTTCTAAGGAAGTTTCTTGATCTTCCTCTTTAATTTCCATTCCTTCCTCTTCCTCTTCTTCTTCTTCCTCCATTTCTTCCATCTCTTCGTGAGCAAGCCTTTCTTCCTTTTCCATAAGTGTTTCATATGGTTGAAACACTAATGGAATTTGCATAAGGGAAATGTTTCCATGGTTGAATACTTTTCTAGTTATAAATTTTTCCCTTTTGAAATCAACTCCAAAGTAATTAAAAATCCGAGTGAGATAAATTCCATGATATAATGTGTTTTCACCCATAGTAAAATTCTTGGGCCTTAGCTCATCCAAAATGACTTGAGCCCAATTGATATCATAATTTCCAAAAACTGCAAAAAGAGCTTTGCAAACTTTCAAAGTTGGGTTGTTGTAGTTTCCCGATCTTGGTATAAGGGTGTGTTGGATAAGAAGGTTAATCATTCTTGCTTTTGGATGAAAATAACAATTTTTGAATTCAAAATTGTCATCCCCTTCAAAGATGTGATGAAATGTCTCTCGATCATTTTCATTTATTTGAAATTCCGAGAGATTCATTATGGTATACTTGCATCCCAAAATATTTCCTAAAATTTCACAATCCAAAACTATTTGTGTTCATTTAACACTATTCCAAATTTGTCCATCTTGCCCATCATAAAAACCACGATTTAAATTCGCATAAAACATCTTAACAAGGTTTGGATAACATACAAATGTGAGGAATGCGAAATATGGATCTTAAGGCTAGAATGAACACTAGAGGGGGGGTGAATAGTGTTTATAAGAAATTACTAAATCTTTTTGAGTTATTGTTGATTTGTACACAAATGTATGTAATATTCAGACACAGATATAATCACAGAATCAAACACAGATGCAGAAATAAAGTAAAAGCGGTAAAGGAAAGAACACACCAGATTTTATACTGGTTCGGAGTTACCCTACATCCAGTCCCGCACAACTAAGTACATATTTCCTTTCAAAAGCAATTCAACAATTACAACCCTAGGTTTCAAGGCTACGAGGTACACCCTCCAGAATTACAATCCTCTGGGTAGAGATACTTGATTTCCGGGTAACAAGTTCACCCAATTGATTTCTCAAGGCTACAATCACACCTTTTCTCACTTGATTGATTTCCAAGGCTACAATCACACCTTTTACTCTATTGATTACAAAGAAAGCCTATAACTCTGAATAGCACTGAGGATCTTGATGAGATAGTGACAGAGAATCAAACTAGAGATTATCTAGTTAGATTCAATGTTGATTTCGGCAGAGTGATGATAGGATTTTGAATAAGAAAATGTGAAAGAAGAAGAGAAGTGAAAAACCAGAAAATCTTTATTTAAATTCGTTGAAACTAACCCCTATTTATAGAAGAACAACAGCCATGTCCATTCGTGAAAGGTTATGGCGAATAAACACTTCTTTTGAAATTCAAATTTTTGAATCTAACTGTCACTATGTCGACATGGGGTACTAGGGCATGTCGACATCCCAAAGCATTTTTTGAAGATTTGATTTTCTTTGAAAATAACCTTTATCTTATATTAAAAACTATTTGAACTTTATAAATATACTTGACTATAGATAAAATACATAGACAAATATAGAGAATATTATATATAAAATTTTACTATAATTTTATATTTAAATCTAAGTATAAATATATTATAATTAAAAGATAGTTTAAAACAAACGAAGTTTAAAACAAGAGTTTATTAAAAACAAAACCAAAGAATATTTTAAGGCTAAAACATCTTTTTTAAAATCATTTGAAAAGATAATTTTTAAGGCTAAAACATTTTGAAAAGTAGTTTTGAAAATCATTCTGAAGTAGTTTTGAAAATCATTTTGAAGTAGTTTTGCAAGCTTCTTCCTGCAGAATATCTCATCAAATCAGGACTCGAGAACTTGTACAAAACCAGGATGTTCGTGGGTTTGTAAGCCACTTGTCATAGGTTTGTAAGCTACTTGTCATGGGTTTGTAAGCCACTAAAAAGGTAGAAATGGGTTCCATCCCAAAAGAAAAATGGAGTGAAGATTTCAGTGCTATTATGAAGTTTTAACATAATTCTAGACTCAATACTTATCTTGAAATCTTGAACCTTTGATAATCTTGATATTCTTGATACTCATGAGTCTTCAATCTTGATATCTTGAATCTCTATACTGTACAGTCTTCATTCTTGGTACCTGCATGGTTAAATCCTGCATATACATATATATCTAAGCTATAATGTAGTATTTATATTTTATAATTCTTATTCTAAGGTTGTTGTCATCAAAACCATCATCTCAAGGACTAACAATCTCCCCCTTTCTGATGATGACAACCTTTGTTTTCTCCCATTTCAAAATTTTTAGGACGAAGTTCATCCAAAATAACTTGCGCCCAATTGATATCATAATTTCCGAAAATAGAAAAAAGTGCTTTGTAAACTTTTGAGGTAGGATTGTTAAAATTTTCCGATCTTGGGGTCAAAGTATGTTGTAAAAGAAGATTGACAATTCTTGCTTTTGGACGAAAGTTTCGATTTTTAAATTCAAAGTTTTCATCTCCTTTAAAAGTATGATGAAATGTCTCACCATCATGTTCATCGATTTGAAAACTAGAAAGATCCATTCCCGTGCTTTTGCAATTGAGAATGGTACCCAAAAGATCACAATTCAAAACAATTTTAGTGCCTTTGACACTACTCCAAATTTCATTATCATTTCCTTCATGAAATTCTCGATTGAGATTTGCATAGAAAATTTTAACAAGATTTGGGTAACAAACAAAATCATTTTGAGAAGAATCAACAAGACTAAGAATTTGATTGTTTGCAAAAAGAGTATCAATTTCATAAGAAGCAAAAACTTGAAAAATAGCAAACTTTCCAGGATGGACTTTTCCATAATTAGCATAATTGATGTATGCTTTTATGGCCTCCGGATTATTGAGGAGTTTCTCTTTCAATTTTCTGGAAAGTCTCATGGTGGAGGGGTTGCTTGAAGAAGCCATTAAAGTAGAGAGTAGAGAGCTTGAAGTTTTGAAGAGAGAGTTTGAATTTGAAAATGAAAGTGAAAAGTTGTGATAAAAGATAGTGAATAAATAGATTTTTGAAAGACATGTTCTCTGGTCAAAAGATGCCTTTTCAGAGTATTGAATGAAGTGAAAAGGTGGAGGGAAATTCAACCATTTGAATTCAAATTTTGAATTTCAAATTCTGGTACCTATGTCGACATCAGGGTAGGGACCATGTCGACATATGCCTGTGAATTTCTATGATTTATTTTTTCTAAGTATTCTAATATATATATACTTATTATTTTAATGTCTATATATATATATATCTGGAATATTATTAGAATTATAGTATATTCCAGAAAATATTATTATATTATTAAAAAATAATAAAAATAAAATTATAATAATAAAATAATAAAAATTAAATTTAAAATTCAATCAACACACCAATTCAAAATCAATCAATCAAGCAATCAATCATCTAATTCTAAGCATGCAATTTTAATCAATTGTATTGTAAATATGTACCTTTTTCTGAGTCTGTTTCCTTGAATTTGTTGAAGTCGTGAACTGCCGTGAAACACAAATTTGAGTTATTTGTCTTCTGATCATCATCACTTGAGAACGAGTCTGAGTCATCTAGAGTAGCAGTAAATGCACGCTTCCGTTTCTTTACTGATTCATTGTTTATATGAGGATTCTGTCTTTCTGGATACAGACAGTCTCTTTTGATATGGCTTGGTTCGTCACAGTTGAAACATTTGACATTATTTGTCACTACATTCTGATTTCCGGATTCTTACAGTTGTTTCTCTTGAGATTATTCATCTTTCTGTATTTCAGGAATTTCCGAAAATTCCTGGTCATAAATGCTATCTCTTCATCATTATCACTGTTTGAGTCTGATTAGTTGGTTAATGCATTGAATGCCATTGATTTCTTTTCAGATGCTTTGCTTTCTCTTCTCCCGATCATTTGGACTTCAAACGACATTAGATTTCCAATCAATTCTTCTATCTTTAAGGTACTGATGTCATTTGCCTCTTCAATTGCAAGTGTCTTTTGATCCCATTCTGGGGTGAGAGAATTTAAAATTTTTCTGACTTGATCTTCTCCCGAAAATTCCTTTCCCAAGGATATTAAAGAATGCACAATATCCTGAAATCGACTATACATATCTGAAATAGACTCATTAGTATTCACTTTAAATAACTGAAACTGATTTGTGAGCATGGAAATTTTGGTCTGTTTAACTTTGCTTGTTCCTTCGTGAGTCATTTACAAAATTTTCCAGATTTCATATGCAGACTTACAAACTGACACTCTATTAAATTCATTCCTATCAAGTGAACAAAATAGAATATTCATTGCTTTAGAATTATTTTGTGCAACAGTCTTTTGCTCAGCAGTCCACTGTGCAAAATTAGTTGTGGGTTCAGAATATTCAGTTTGTGTGATATTCCAAGTATCTAATCCTATAGATTGTAAATATATTTTCATCCTACATGCCCAATATGCATAGTTACTGCCACTAAAAGTGGTGGTCTGACAGTAGACTGACCTTCTACAAATGAACTAGTGACTGGGATACTAGTGTTAGTAACAGTACCAGTGTTGGTAGCCATTTTGAAAACTTTTCAAAATTCAGATTATGAAACTTTTGAAAACCTTGCTCTGATACCAAATGTGAGGAATGCGGAATATGGATCTTAAGACTAGAATGAACACTAGAGGGGGGTGAATAGTGTTTATAAGAAATTACTGAATCTTTTTGAGTTATCGTTGATTTGTACACAAATGTATGCAATATTCAGACACCGATATAATCACAGAATCAAACACAGATGCAGAAATAAAGTAAAAGCAGTAAAGGAAAGAACCCACCAGATTTTATATTGGTTCGGAGTTACCCTACATCCAGTCCCGCACAACTAAGTACGGATTTCCTTTCAAAAGCAATTCAACAATTACAACCCTTGGTTTCAAGGCTACGAGGTACACCCTCCAGAATCACAATCCTATGGGTAGAGATACTTGATTTTCGGGCAACAAGTTCACCCAATTGATTTCTCAAGGCTACAATCACACCTTTTCTCACTTGGTTGATTTCCAAGGCTACAATCACACCTTTTACTCTATTGATTACAAAGAAAGCCTATAACTCTGAATAGCACTGAGGATCTTGATGAGATAGTGACAGAGAATCAAACCAGAGATTATCTAGTTATATTCAATGTTGATTTCGGCAGAGTGATGATAGGATTTTGAATAAGGAAATGTGGAAGAAGAAGAGAAGTGAAAAACTAGAAAATCTATATTTAAATTCGTTGAAACTAACCCCTATTTATAGAAGAACAACAGCCATGTCCATTCGTGAAAGGGTATGGCGAATAGACACTTCTTTTGAAATTCAAATTTTTGAATCTAACTGTCACTATGTCGACATGGGGTATTAGGGCATGTCGACATCCCAAAGCATTTTTTGAAGATTTGATTTTCTTTGAAAATAACCTTTATCTTATATTAAAAACTATTTAAACTTTATAAATATACTTGACTATAGATAAAATACATAGACAAATATAGAGAATAATATATATATATAATTTTACTATAATTTTATATTTAAATCTAAGTATAAATATATTATATTAAAAGATAGTTTAAAACAAACGAAGTTTAAAACAAGAGTTTATTAAAAGCAAAAACAAAGAATATTTTAAGGCTAAAACATCTTTTTGAAAATCATTTGAAAGATAATTTCTAAGGCTAAAACATTTTGAAATGTAGTTTTGAAAATCATTCTGAAGAAGTTTTGAAAATCATTTTGAAGTAGTTTTGCAAGCTTCTTCCTGTAGAATATCTCATCACATCAGGACTCGAGAACTTGTACAAAACCAGGATGTTCGTGGGTTTGTAAGCCACTTGTCGTAGGTTTGTAAGCTACTTGTCGTGGGTTTATAAGCCACTAAAAATGTAGAAATGGGTTCCATCCCAAAAGAAAAATGGAGTGAAGATTTCAGTGCTATTATGAAGTTTTAACATAATTCTAGACTCAATACTTATCTTGAAATCTTGAACTCTTGATAATCTTGACATTCTTAATACTCATGAGTTTTCAATCTTGATATCTTGAATCTCTATACTGTACAGTCTTCATTCTTGGTACTTGCATGGTTAAATCCTGCATATACATATATATCTAAACTATAATGTTAGTATTTATATTTTATAATTCTTATTCTAAGGTTGTTGTCATCAAAACCATCATCTCAAGGACTAACAACAAAATCATTTTGTTTGTTATCTACTACACTTAGAATAGAAGATTGTTGAAAAAGATTTTCAATTTCATAAGAAGGAAAATCTTCAAAAATAGCAAATTTCCCTGTATGTATTTTACCAAAGTTTACATAGTTGATGTAAGCTTTGATAGCTTCTGGGTCATTAAAGAGAAAGTTTTTGATAGATTTTGGAAGTTTAATGGTGTTAGGAGTGCTTGAAGAGGCCATTGTAGAAGTTTGAGAGGAGTTGAAGATAATGAAGATAAATTTGAAATTTGAAATAAAAGTGAAAAGTGATGATAAAGAGAGTAAATTAAATAGAGATTCTATAGACATGTTCTCTAGTCAAGAGGCATTTTTCCAGAGCATTGAAGTTGGTGAAAAGGTGGAGGGAAATTCAAAAGTTTGAATTCAAATTTTGAAATCAAATTTCTGAGAGGCATGTCGACATGCGGTATCCCAGTATGTCGACATGTGCCTATTAAATCAAAAGACAAGTGACTATTCCTAATTTCTAATAAATGTATATATTATTTCCTATATTCTACTTCTATAATTCCTGTGATAACATTAAATATAATAATACTTAAATATTAATAATTTAATATTTTAATACTATTAAAATAATATTATTTTTGAATTTAAAATTCAAATTTCAAGAGATAAATTTGAATTTAAAATTCAAGGAAATTAAAAAAATCAAGTAAACAAACAAGCATCCATTCAAAAAAGAAAATAAAAAATAATGTAAATGCGTACCTATTTTTAGATCCATACTACCATCGTCGTCTGATTCATGAATAGCAGTGAAACACAGATTTGAATTATCCATCTTCTTTTCACCGTCACTAGATGATGAGTCTGAGTCATCAAGAGTTGTTGTGTATGCTTTCTTTCTTTTCCTTGTCGAATCATTGTTTGGAGGGAACAACTGTTTATCTGGATATGGACAATCTTTCCTATGATGCCCGACTTTATTGCAATTGTAGCATCTATCATTGTTGACGTTCTCCGTATTTCTGGAATTCCTTTGATCGTTTCTTTTGTAATTATTCATTTTTCTATATTTAAGGAATTTTCGGAAGTTTCTTGTCATGAAAGCAATCTCCTCATCGCTGTCTGGTTCCGAATCTTCAGTTGTTGCATTGAATGCTAATGACTTCTTTTCTGTAACCTTGTTTTCTCTTCTTCCTTGCAGGTGAACTTCATAAGACATCAGATTCCCAATCAATTCTTCTATTTCATTAGACTGATATCATTTGCTTCTTTGATTGCAAGTGTCTTTTGATCCCATTCTGGAGTGAGTGAATTAGGAATTTTTATGACTTGGTCTTCCTCCGAAAAGCTTTTTCCCAGTGCAATTAGTGAATGAACAATATCTTGAAATCGACAATACATGTCGGAAATGGACTCATTTGCATGCATTTTAAACAATTGAAACTGATTAGTTAATATGGAAATTTTAGTCTGTTTAACTTTTCTTGTTCCTTCATGGGTAACTTGCAAAGTTTCCAGATTTCAAATGCAGACTTACAAACAAACACTCTATTAAACTCATTCCTATCTAGTGAACAAAATAATATATTCATGGCCTTTGAGTTATTTTATGCAACATTCTTTTGCTCGGTAGTCCACTGGGCAAAATCGGTAGTTGGTTCAACATACTCAGTTTGTGTGATATTCCAAGTATCTAATCCTACTAATTGTAAATAAATTTTCATTTTACAAGCTCAATATGCATAATTACTTCCATTGAAAAATGGTGGTCTGACAATAGACTGACCTTCTACTAATGAACTAGTGTTAGTGTTAATAGAACTAGTGCCAGAGTTGACATTACCAGTGTTGGTAGCCATTAAAACAATTTTCAAGTTTCAGATTATGAAAACTATGAAAACCAACGCTCTGATACCAATTGAAAGGGAGTGCAAATTAAGGATCTTAAGGCTAATTTAACACTAGAGAGGGGGGTTAATAGTGTTTAATGGATTCTACGACTTATATGGACTAAATTAAAATTATGACACAAAAAAATGCAGAACTTAATCACAAAACAATCACATAATCAAACACAGATGCAGAAAGTAAATAAAAAGCAGTAAAAGGAAAGAACACACTGGATTTTATACTGGTTCGGAGTTACCCTACATCCAGTCCTGTACCAAGGCAGAACACCTCATACAGATTTTTATTATACCAAAGTCGAGATTACAATCCTCAGTTTCTAAAGGCCTCGAGGTACCCTCCCGTCTCACGAGTCCGAGGCAAACTCTCTTGATTTACGGGCCACAAGATTACCTAATTGATTTCCAGGCACAACCACACCTTATAGAGAGACTCGATAAAGTTTTGATTACAAATTGATCCTATAACTCTGAATAGCAC
The DNA here is from genome assembly GCA_030737815.1 of Allium fistulosum. Taxonomy (NCBI): domain Eukaryota; kingdom Viridiplantae; phylum Streptophyta; class Magnoliopsida; order Asparagales; family Amaryllidaceae; genus Allium; species Allium fistulosum. The sequence goes on from CM060904.1 coordinate 1,140,790,646, forward strand.
TTTGATCTTCGAGAGAGGGTAGAGAATCAAACAAGAATAAGATTCTAATTTGATTCACTTGAGAATTCGGCAGAATTTCGGCACGATCTTAAAAATATGAAAATTTTAGAATATGGATTTGTGGAGAAGAAGGAGTGAAGAAAATATGAAATTAGTTAATTAAAAAATTCGTTTGTGAAGGCTATTTATAGACCAGTAACAGTCATAACCATTCGTGAAGAGATTTAAACGAATAGACACTTCTTTTGAAAATTGAAACTTTTGAATTTAACGGCCACCATGTCGACATGGGGTATCACATGATGTCGACATCCCTAAGTTAAAAGTAATGTAAAATTTATTTTGAAAATGGTATTGAACAGAAAACAAGATGAAATGATTCTGGAATAAAATAAACTAATTTTCCTTTGCTTTGAAATAAAGAAGAGTATAAAAATATATTTTTAGAATGTATATATAAATTTGATTTTAAATCTCAAGTATATATATTATAAAAGAATATTTAAAAAAAATCAGAAGATAGTTTTAAATACAAACGAATTTTAAACCAAAAGTTTATTTAAAAACAAAAACAAAGAATATTTTAAGGCTAAAACATCTTTTTGAAAATCATTTTAAAAGATAATTTTTAAGGCTTAAACATTTTGGAAAGCAGTTTTGAAAATCATTTTGAAAAACCATTTTGAAGTAGTTTTGCAAGCTTCTTCCTGCAGAATATCTCATCACATTAGGACTCGAGAACTTGTACAAAACTAGGATGTTCGTGGGTTTGTAAGCCACTTGTCGTAGGTTTGTAAGCTACTTGTCGTGGGTTTGTAAGCCACTAAGAAGATAGAAATGGGTTCCATCCCAAATGAAATTTGGAATGAAGATTTCCGTGCTATTATGAAGTTTTAACAATAAACTAGACACATATCTTGAAATCTTGATCTTGATACTCTAGAGTCTTCAATCTTGAATCTTGAGTATTTATACTGATCAGTCTTCAGTAATCAATACCTGCATATATATATATATATATATATGTATGTATGTGTCCTGCATATACATATCTATCTAGACTATAGTGTTAGTATATATTTTATAACAAGATAAGTTAAAAAGGTTGTTGTCATCAAAACCAACATCTTAGTTCCTAACACATGTCATTTATAGTTTCGTTTGGTTTCATTTTGAAATTCTGGAACTGATTTTTCAACATAGAGATTTTGCTTTGTTTGACTTTTTTAGTTCCTTCATGAGTTACTTTTAGAGTTCTCCATATATCATAAGCAGTTGTACACATACTGACCCTATTAAACTCATTTTTATCTAATGCACATAATAACATGTTCATAGCTTTAGCATTTGAAGTAGCATCAGTTTTTTGTGCAGCAGTCCAAGTTGAAAAGTCTTCTGTTGGCATGGTATATTCTTTTTGGGTTATATTCCAGGTTTCAAAACCATTAGCTTACGTATATATTCTCATTCTAGTAGACTAGTTGTTATCCCACCTTTTGGCAAAGCTGAGATACCCAAGAATTAACTTAAATCAATAATAACTAGCCATGAATATTAAATATGCATTGCAGGATAATCATGGATATCGATGAACTTTGTCCGAGTCCGGATCGGGCTGCAATTGGCAAGACATGACAAGCAAAGCCGTGAAAGCCAACGTTTCGAATTTCAGGTTAATCGGAGTTCGTATAAGGGAGATATGATTGTTAAAAGGACATGCTGTTCGTATCCATCGGTAAGCTAACGTGATGGTGTGTTCGAATCCATCAAATCCATCATATTCGAATCCATCAGGAAATCATCACATTGGCTTGTTCGAATCGATCGGTTCCGTACCCATCAGAATGACGTCACCTCAACCTATTCAAATCTATCCTAGAACTTTGTTCGAATCGGAGTTGCTCGAATCCATCCGGTATTGGACTCCTCGCATCGATCTAGAAGCGGTAGCGTCGTATCGGTTTAGCTCGTATCCATCGTGGTCAAAACACTTCGTATCGACCAGGGGTAGACCCGGTTCGAATCGATTACAGAGGCTTGGTTCGTATCCATGTGGTTCGTGGTTATTCAAATCGATAGTGCATAAGTCCTTCTTCGTATCCACGCCAATAATAATCGATGCGAACAAGGGCTACGTCGAATCGATAACTGATTCGAGTAAAGACAGAAACACATGGATGCGAATAAAGGGTTGGTACGAGCGAAGCTTCGGCGCTAGATGCGAATGACTCGTTCTGCATGGCAAAAAAGGTGGAGCGATCCAAGATTTCCGCACCACGTCATCTCATGCGCACGTTCCTTGATCGAGTCGAAGAGATGGGTACGAAACATGGATTCGAACGCGGCAGTGTTCATGAAAGTGAAATCTTGCATCGATCATATCTCACGATCTACAAATCCAAATGCTATGAAATTTTCATAGCAGCTTGCATACGAGGTAAAGAACAATCCTGCCAAGTTTCAGCTCGATTGGATCATTTCTTGATGGATACGAAATTGCTTCGTATCGATCGCAGATCGAGTTGAAACTTGGTGGGGTCGGTCGCGTGGGCCCCCTCACGTGCCAGAAGAAATCTCCCGAAGTTTGGGTGCGATCTCAGCCTCCTACGCCTATAAATAGCCCCCTGAAGCCTACAGAAAGGGGATCTTTTTGCTGCCCAACGCCCAGACTCTGCCGGATTCAATTCTACTTCTTTCCAATGCTGTTATACTCAAATTCATTCATTGTATCTGCTGTAATCATATGTATTCAACAAAGAACATCAATAAAAGATAAAAATCATTGAAGTGGACGTAGGCCGGAGATAGCCGAACCACTATAAATCTCGTGTTCTTGTGATTTACTTCTGGATTGCTATTTATTGATTGCTTAGATCTGGGATTTATGTCTGAATATTATTGATTTGTATTCATATACTGGTGCTTTCACAATACTTGGGGTTTGTGACCATTTTTGGCGCAAACACTTTGGTGCTTTCACTGAGAAGAACTAGCACCCGCTACACCAGATTCAAAGTTTAGATTTAAAAGCTTAAAGGGATCAGATTTGGGAGACAATGACTCGACAAACGAGACAAAGAGCTGAGAGAAGCCAACAAGGAGGAAGTCAAGAGGCATCCTTTGGTGCTGGAGAAGAACCAGCTTCGATCTACATCACTAGAGACGAAATGGAGACCATGACCAATCTGATGCACGAAAGAATGATGAAAAGCCAGCAAGAGATGCTGCAGAATTTCTTCGAGCAAATGAGGGCAGCAAACGTGCAAAACATTGGACCAACCATAGCAGCTGCGAGTGCGGGACAAGGAGTCAGGATTGCGAAAACCAATGAAGGTCAGGTTCAAGGCCAGAATGTAGATCCAGAAGGCAATCAACAAGGACTTGGGGCCAGACCCTCAGGATCTTATGCTAGAAGGCCTACAGATGGAGTTCAACAAGATGGAGCCAGCGATAATGCTAACAGGCCACACGAAGAGTACGTACCAGAATACCCTTGTAGGCCAAGAGGGCAACCCCAGGATGGAGATGAAAAGATGGTTGGATTAGTCCGACGACTGATGAGAGGAGGATTGTCCAATGGAGGACTAGAGGAAGTTAGTCGGAGTCCGTTCACCCCGAATATCAGGAATGCAAGGAACCCTCCAAAGTTCAAACTGCCTATGTTGGATCCTTATGACGGGAAGTCAGACCCAACGATGCATATTACTCAATACATTAGACACATGGAAGTACTGGGAGCATCCGAGGAAGTGATGGCACGATGTTTCCCTTTATTTTTGTCAGACTTGGCTGCACTTTGGTTCAGTAAATTAAAGACTGGATCGATCAAGACATGGGGCAAGCTTGTAGATTGCTTCATGGAACAATTTAGGGTCCATGTGACAAGACCCAAGAGGGTGATGACTTTAGCTTCGATAAAGCAAAGGACCGGAGAGTCCATAAAAGGTTTTCTGCTGCGATTCAATGCAACAGTGGCTTCTGTAGATCGCCCGGATTCATCGATGATTTTGATGGCGGCGGTGGCAGGAGTTGGAGAAGGCACCGAATTCAAAGATTCATTGACAAGAGATCCACCACAAGATCTCGGAGAGTTTTACCATGAAGTTGAGAAATTCATTCGACTAGAAGAATCACGAGCCGAGAGGCAGGAAGTAAATGCTGCACAAGGCGAAGGAACTGCTAGAGAATAGTCCAGGGCAGACAAAGGAAAGAGAAAGCAGGATGATACACATGACGGTCCTGATAAATGGAAGAAATTCCAAGAGCCTAGATTCAGGCAAAACAAAGATTTGACGGCAAGCCTAGAAAGGATTTACACTGAAACTCGGGGGCAACTCCCCTATCGAAAACCACCCAGGAGAGATCCCATGGAGCGGGAACGCAGGGCTGGAAAATACTGCCTATTCCATGAGCTGGATGGGCACACTACCGATGAATGCCGCCACCTAAGGGATGAGGTGGAATAACATTCCAGGAGTGGTAGATTGCCGCAATATACCAGAGAACGGGAAGCGACAGTAAGACCTGAACAACCACCGCCTCCACCTAACAGGAATGATCCTGGATCGGGATCATGACTCGTCATCAACTGATTATGATGGCCAGGGCCAAGTTCAAGATTTGGACTTTGGTCGATTAGTTTTCTTAGATTTGATTTCCAAAATAAAATGGCTATCCCACTTATTCATGTACGGGAACCAGAGAGATCCCTAGGCATGCTCTAAGATGGAAATAGACCGCTCCGCCCGAAGAGGCATTGTCTTGTTTTTCCTGGTGTTTGAGATTGAACATCTAGGATTTGAATTTAATAAAGAAACATTTATTGAAATAAACCTTTGACCGAAGAGTTAAAGGATAAATGTTAAATAACAATATAAAGATGATCGCTTTATGATCCTACCCGGAGAGGCGGGGTCCAGAGTGCAAGAAGTGAGTTGCTTCGCCGGAGAGCGACAGGATCGACTCACTTAAGCATCGTTTCATATTCACCGGAGAGTGATTGGATCGGGATTCGATAAGAGCCCGGAGAGGCTGTGATCGGTCGACGATTCAGGTCATGACATCGCTTAATGTTCAGATACACTGAACCGGAGTGCATGAAGTGGGTCGCTTCGCCGGCGAGTGACAGGATCGACCCACTTAACGTTGTTTCCCCTTCACCGGAGAGTGACGGGATGGGATCCAGCATGAGCCCGGAGAGGCCACGATCGGTCCAGAACGACCAAGACATCGCTTTACGCCCTAACTAGGGCCAGAGTGCAAGGGGTAGAAAGCAACGCCGGAGTGCAATAGGATCTTTCTATTCGATCACTAAGTCTGGAATGGGCTTGGCAAGGGTCCGGAGTAACCATTGATAGTCCGGAGAGACTATGGAAATTCATTCTTAACTTCCACTGGAAGAAATTGATAACGATTCGGCTTCGAACAGCCATGGACTTGATTGAAAATGCTATAAGCTCTGAATAAAACATGAGCTCACTACATTCGACTTGAAACTTATCAAAACACACCTTTTACCAAAAGGCATGTTTTGGGGGGCAAAGTGTTATCCCACCTTTTGGCAAAGCTGAGATACCCAAGAATTAACTTAAATCAATAATAACTAGCCATGAATATTAAATATGCATTGCAGGATAATCATGGATATCGATGAACTTTGTCCGAGTCTGGATTAGGCTGCAATTGGCAAGACATGACAAGCAAAGCCGTGAAAGCCAACGTTTCGAATTTCAGGTTAATCGGAGTTCGTATGAGGGAGATATGATTGATACAAGTTAAAAGGACATGCTGTTCGTATCCATCGGTGAGCTGAGGTGATGGTGTGTTCGAATCCATCAAATCCATCACATTCGAATCCATTAGGAAATCATCACATTGGCTTGTTCAAATCGATCGGTTTCGTACCCATCAGAATGACGTCACCTCAACCTATTCAAATCTATCCTAGAACTTTGTTCGAATTGGAGTTGTTCGAATCCATCCGGTATTGGACTCCTCGCATCGATCTAGAAGCGGTAGCGTCGTATCGGTTTAGCTCGTATCCATCATGGGCAAAACACTTCGTATCGACCAGGGGTAGACCCGGTTCGAATCGATTACAGAGGCTTGGTTCGTATCCATGTGGTTCGTGGTTATTCGAATCGATAGCGCATAAGTCCTTCTTCGTATCCACGCCAATAATAATCGATGCGAACAAGGGCTACGTCGAATCGATAACTGATTCGAGTAAAGACAGAAACACATGGATGCGAATAAAGGGTTGGTACGAGCGAAGCTTCGGTGCTAGATGCGAATGACTCATTCGACACGGCAAAAAAGGTGGAGCGATCCAAGATTTCCGCACCACGTCATCTCACATTCCTTGATCGAGTCGAAGAGATGGGTACGAAACATGGATTCGAACGCGGCAGTGTTCATGAAAGTGAAATCTTGCATCGATCATATCTCATGATCTACAAATCCAAATGCTATGAAATTTTCATAGCAGCTTGCATACGAGGTAAAGAACAATCCTGCCAAGTTTCAGCTCGATTGGATCATTTCTTGATGGATACGAAATTGCTTCGTACCTATCGCAGATCGAGTCGAAACTTGGTGGGGTCGGTCGCGTGGGCCCCCTCACGTGCCAGAAGAAATCTCCCGAAGTTTGGGCGTGATCTCAGCCTCCTAAGCCTATAAATAGCCCCCTGAAGCCTACAGAAAGGGGATCTTTTTGCTGCCCAACGCCCAGATTCAATTCTACTTCTTTCCATTGCTGTTATACTCGAATTCATTCATTGTATCTGCTGTAATCATCTGTATTCAGCAATGAACATCAATAAAAGATAAAAATCATTGAAGTGGACGTAGGCCGGAGATAGCCGAACCACTATAAATCTCGTGTTCTTGTGATTTACTTCTGGATTGCTATTTATTGTTTGCTTAGATCTGGGATTTATGTCTGAATATTACTGATTTGTATTCATATACTGGTGCTTTCACAATACTTGGGGTTTGTGACCCTTTTTGGCGCAAACACTAGTAATTATAGTTAAGACCATTAAATAGTGGTGGTCGTGCAGTTGACTGTCCTTCAGTGAAACTAGTGTTAATGTTAATGCTAGAGTTGGTGTTACTTTCCATATTACTAAATATATCAAATAACTATGTTACGGTTATAGGATGTCCTTGCTCTGATACCAAATGAAGGTGTGTAAGCTGTGTGGCTAGTTAACACTTAGGATCGTGTAATATGGAATATTATATTAGTGTGGAAATATAAACTAGATAATAGATAATAGTAATAAAGAAAATGAAATAAGCACACCAGGACTTTTTATACTGGTTCGAACTTCCCGTTCTACGTCCAGTCCCAGACTACACTTTGGATTTAAACTCTATAAACTCCTCTTTTAACCTGGAGGAATAGGTATACAACACCTGAGCAGCCGAACATTTCTGCCTCAAACAGCCGAAGAGGACTTTTACCGCCTGAACAACCGAATGGGACTTCAACTGATACAAGTAAATAGTTGACGCTTGTGTTCTGAATAACACGGATATGCCTTTAATAGTACACCCTTCCTATAATCAAATCCTCAAGTATATATTGTGTGTGTGAAGATATGAAAGGAAGATATTGCTTAGAATCAAAGAATATGTTAACTAATTCTGAGATTCAAGCAATATATAGATTGTGATTGCTTTTAGATTGCAGAGATAGATAGTAGTGAATATAGCCAGAAATCAAAATAAAATTCAGTAATTTGAGAAGTGATTCTAACATGTTTATATAGTGAACAAATAGTTACAACTATTCACAAAAAGCTTCAATCAAAAGATGCAGCCATATCTCTTCAATTTGAATCGAAACTCTTCGCAATTAGAAGTGACTCTTCAGAAAAAATAGCCGTTAGAGCTGGTCAATCGACTGAGAAAAATCGACCAGTCAACTGAATATTCGAAAACAGAGTAAAATGGTGCATTTCTGTGCACTGAACAGGTTCAGTCAACTGGCTGTTTTCGGTCAGTCGACTGACCTGGTCGTCGCACAGTTTGCACATTTCTAAAAAATTTGAACTTTAAAACTTCTTTGAGTATGTGCAAACTACTTGAGGATAGATTTTAACAATTATAAACCATATCTAAGACTAAAACTTCATTAAATAATCATACTACACTTAGATTTGTAGTCTCATCTCCTTTGTAGTTTAATTAGCTTGCATATCTCATTCTCTTTTGGTCGCTTGATCGTATAGTCTCATCACTGATCGTTTAAGCTTTTTGTCATGAATCAAAACTAATGATTCAACATACAACACTTCCATAACCTTTACCTTATATAAATATAAAGTAAATCAATATTGGTAATCCATTTTATGTGGCATTTTTGGCGTATATAGACTACAAGTGTCATGGTTTTTGCAAGTAGCATGCAAGTATTTGTCATGCCAAATATTTATGTGGCAAAGATTTGTCTAGCAAATATTTGCCAATAATATTAAAATATTCATTTATATTTTAATTCACTATTATTTGTGCTTGTTCTCTTATAGGCAATTATGATTCTTCTTTCATTATGTTTGGATTTCGTAATGTTTCCATCTTTACTTCTGCATTGAACTCCAACGCTGTGTAGTTGGTTTTGCTGTATATAGGTATCAATATTTTTCGGTAGTTTATTATCTTTTCTTCCAGAACTTTGGCGACCAATATTTCTTCAAATGTGGGTTTATGGTCTGAAACTAAGATACCTGTATTGATAGTTTAATTTGTTGGAATTGGGCCAGCCTGCAGCGAAAGTTATATGTGACTTTCAAAAAAAAATTCTTTGTTGGATCTTTATTGGGCCTATGAGGTTTGATTCATTTAGAACATTTCTAAGTATTATTTAAACAAAATATTTTATTCTATTTAAAATTATAAATTATATAGTTTAGTTTAATATATGTATGTATGCATGTATGTATGCATATATGTATCATATACATATATGTGTGTGTGTGCATATGTAACATGTCAAACCGTGCAAGAAACGTGCCTATGTATAGATGTTAGGATTTACATCGCAATAGATATGTCAGCTTATCTGATATGTAATATATGTTGTCCAAATATATGTATGTATATAAACTTATTACTTATATATAAATATTATAAGTAAATATATATATATATATGTATGTATCTGTTAATTTTTTTAAAATAATTATATGTCAATAAAGATATTTAAATATATATATATGTATGTATGTATGTATGTATGCACATATAAAAGTTATAAATAATAATTAATAATATGTATGTTATAATATATCTATTTAAATATAAATTTGTTATTTGAATATTAAAATAATTTATACATATAATTTTTTTTAAATCGTGCATAATATATGTACCAATATATAAATATATAATGATAAATTAATATTTTATCTAAAACTGACACACACACACACATATACATATACATAAATATATATAGCATATAAGTATATATATTAATAAACATAATAATATATTTTTTAACTCTAGATCAAACGTACAACACCAAAAATAATTATTACTAATTTATATTATTTTAAAATATAATTTAATTGAATATTTATTTGAAATTACATAAAATATTAATAGAAAATTATTTGCGAAACATTATTCCAAAATTTAAAATTTTAGCAAATCTTATATGATATTTTGAAGTTTGAATTTTTTTTTTCCATATTTTATTCCAATCAAATTTTATTTTTTTATTAGTTTATTAATTTTTGGCCGATTATAAGAATAATTTTATAAAATAGAAAAAAATGGTTTCTAATTTTTATTTTCTAGCCAAGAGCTTATCTTATAGTAAAATAATTTTATAAAATTTCAAAAATAGTTTTCATAACATATTTGATTTTATATGATTTATTTGTGTAAATATTGATTTAAATAATATTAAATATTTATAAATAATTATAAAAATTAATTTCTTACTATCAAGAATTACTATTGTTACAAGTCTATATATGTATACTTATATGATAAATTTTAACCATAGTATGATATTGTAATTAAATATAAACCCCATACACATATATATATTTAAATGAGAGATATATATATATATATATATAATTTAATAACATATTAATTAATATATATATATATATTAGGTAGCTGTATAGGTCTGGTTTATATATAAAAATAGATTTTTTTTAAATTTATAAGTATATACATACATATAACCAAACTAACTTGTAACAACATTAATACATATTAGAATCGTCACATAACCAACAGTATTATAATATATACATAATAAAATATTATTTTGAAAATTATAAACTATTATTTGATAAAAACATACCTAAGTACCAAACCCTTGAAGTACACTTTGAAAGGATGAACTCTCACCTTTGAAACCTTTTCGATTCGACAGATTGCTATTCATTGAACCATTGACCTTTAAAATCAGATAGTAATCGATTTGATTTGATTTGCATTTGAGAAATTAGGGAGATGGAAGAGAAAAACTCGAGCAGCAATAGATCAGGTTGGAGGCTTCCAAAAGTCCTCTAACGGTTGAGGATAGAGATGCTTATATAGAGGTGAATTAAGAGATTTTTACGATCAAGATCCAAATCATCCCTTACCAATTCTCTTGCATCTTAACCCTGCATCTCAATATCTATGTTGCACCACCTTATGGACACCTTAGCCCCTCATTATGGCCAAATTTTCCAGCCTCCTTCATGAGCTTTTAAACCCATTTAGAGCCCAAATAAAAAATTATATAATTAAATCCAATTTAATCACTTATCGATATCGTGTATCGGTTGATATATTTATAAATATTATAAATATATCTAAAGATATTTATTCATCGAATCATAATCGAATTTTACAATTAATATTTCATAAATATCAATTAATTAAATTAATTTATAACAATTATAAATTAATTAAATCATTTGGTCAAAAGAGAATTTATCGTTTCGGTTGTGTGATTGGTTAGATGTAAATTTGGTCGGCAATTAATATCGAACTATTCGTATATTAACGTTCACATGTCACTTAGCAGGTGGTGTGACGTTTTGGTCAAATTTATTACTTAATTGGTTTCGGTAAAATCCAATTTCACTTTGTTAAGAGCTATCCGGTTCTGACTTTTATTTACACCAATTCTCTTCGTCAAAACTATATCACTTTAAACTTATGGAATTTGGTAATGGTTAAAATTCTAATATCATTCATATTCAACTTTATAGTCCAAAAAAAGTCCTTAGTTCAGTAATAACAATTATTATTAACCAAAACGCTCTAGCCAGAGACTTTGACTTTAAGTTGACTTGAGTTGGCCATGATACTAACCCCATATAACTGAGGAGACGAATCCTCCTTTGAATAGTGTTTCACTTCCAATACCTACACTCGATGCAACTATCGTCAATCAATGGACGCGGTGCTATGATTTAACTATAATCAAAGCGGAGCTTTCATATTGAAGATCGACAGTATTTTCAAGTCGAGAGAACTATGTAAATCAGTCACATTGATATCTGTTTGACCTTAGTTAGATTAACCAACAGAAATCTATCGAATGAGTCTAACCATAGTTATCCAATAACTATTAGTACGTATCCTGTAGGTGCCCCAGCAATCATGAATAATACACTACCCAACGTTTGATGAGCGTTACATACTCTAGTCTCAGCGGATACATCGTTATCCAATCTTGATGCATCTTGACTAGGAATATTTAAAATGGTTTTGTTATTATTGTGATAAAGTACTAACTGCTATATCAAAACATACCATTTATGTATTTTCTATTAAATATACTTTTAATTAAATTAGTTAATTAATATAACATATTATATCAAGTATATATTAGAAAGAAAACACCTTTTTTGAACAATATTGGTTATCGAGTTAGATATATCTAACAAATTACATAATTTCTTTTAGGGCATACGCCTAACTCTATCAATCTCCCACTTGCACTTGGGGTCAATTATGAAATCTTATTGTAACTTCTCCAATCAGTTCTCTCAAAACTAATCAGGTCAGTCCCTCAATGAACGGGTATGCCATTATGATTTCATCATCAACTCTATCAATTAACCCTCTTCGACATTGATAAACTACACTTATTCAGTGCAACAATTTGAAGTATGTTTCTCGACTTCCAGTAAGCTCTAAGTTTCGTTAGAACTAGATCGTGACAATGTTATCATGTAACAATGTTATGGGATTCTCAACATTTGGAATCACTCTTAGCTCAAAGTTTTCAAGGTGATGTACTTAACCTTTTTCATTGAATCAACCACGGTTTTTCATTTGGAACATTTCTAACTTTAAGGTTCTTAACTTGAATTTATTATTAACATATTATACCCAATATCACTTATGAAGTTTGAGTCAAACACTCCTTCATAAGGAGTTTGTTATTTCTGTAACAAATTATCTAGTATTTCATAAACAGACGAGAAACACCTCAGGCAACCATTTAGTAATATCTATTTGGATTTGATATTTTCTTTATGTATCAAATACATAAACAAATTACAATATCGTAAACAACATAACATGTATGATAATTCTAAATTCCAATGCATAAGGAAGCGATCTTACATGTTCCATATTAAACATTTTAATAAGGTGTATTTGCATACCGTTTGGTACATTCCCAATATCTTTCATACTTACTATAAAATACATCATTTATAAATCCAACGTCGAGTATTAAAACAACTAAAGCTGATTTTAATACAAGTACATAGTTAACAATCAGTGATCGGTTGTTTACTTATGGTTTGGAAATATCTATGTACCTTTTAACGTTCTTTCTTATGAACACACGTTTCCTTTGCATTTTGACTGATAATCAAGGTATTAATATGTCTATCAAAATATTTATTTGATTCCAATGCTTATAAAATGATACTTTCTATCATTTCTTGGATCATATACAAAAACCCACAAACTCAATATTGCTCCCTCTGACTTCAAGACACTTTGGTTGTTATGTGCAAACAATCTAATCTAAATCTATATTTAGAACTTTCTATTTCAACACATATATACCAAAACATAAAGTCATACTAGGTGACAATTTTATGAGTAAAATCCAAAACAACTTGAGCACATTGAATGGTGAATCTGATATGTTAATTTCAACAATTGTAATTCATGGTATTATTCTAATTAATATGGCTCGCTATATTCCAACTGCATTTGTCTTTCTTATAAAGGCACATTTTCAGCTAATGGATCATATCCCTTTAGATACAATTATTGAAATCATATTTTGATAATGTACTTGGAATCTATTTCGGATTAGCGGATCACACCATATCATTGAGTCAATACTCTTAGTGGTTTAATTAGACAACCGAGGAGTATTTATTCTTAATATTGATAAAAAATTCATAGTTTTTCTTTAAAGTACGAGACTACTCATTAGACGTTCTAATGTATGTGTTTATTTAGGTCCAGTCAATTTCATTTCATCCCTTGCAATCATTTTTATCATTGGATCTTATCCAAATCCATTTTTTTACCAATAATTTCTCAAAGAAATTCCTTCACAATGAAGTTGGTTTTTCTTAAAATAACAATTATTTCTCAATGCAACGGAACGAGCATTGATAAGCATTTTATGAATTACCTTATATAAAATTAATTTTGCATTAGTTCACAATATATTTATGTTCACAACATAAATTAGTCATCTAATGTCTATCGTTCCCAAAAATCTCTTGGGATGATTCATACAATATCCTTACTTACAATTATTATGTGCAGTCTTTCGACTCCCACAACCTGTCAACTCCTTGGCTTAGGATTTATAGGAGTTTCTTATAAACCCATATCTCATATGGTTATGTAAACTATTCTTTGGATGATATTAATTTTAAACCTGTATACTACTCTTAAGTACACGACCTTATTGAAAGAAGTTAACTCAATTTTGTTCACAATTAATGGTGCTTTGTCCAACAAAGTTTGATTACTCCTCACCGATACATCATTATGTATCATGGGGAGGAATGACTTTTGAGGTTGAATCTATATTTGTTTTTAGGTACGTTAGGAACTTTTTCCAGTATACTCACCCATTCAATCAAATCAAGTTATTTCAGTCTCATGTTATTTTATTTACTTTCGTTTTTTATTCTACAAGCTTATCATGGACTTATACCTGTGTATCAAATACACATGTCCATGTTTGTGATGACTCATCGGTGAATATGATGAAGTACGAGGAACCGTTTTGGTATTAATAGATGTATGACTGCATATATCTATATTTATCAATTCGAAGAGTTCAACAACTACTATGATGCTTCCATTAAATAGGTGCATAGCCCTTATTATTTAAGATATAATTAACTAGTATCATATGATTCATAATTATTATTATATAATAATAAAAATTATTTCTCAAAACTACGACCTAGTCTATAATTCCAAAATAATTGTAAATAATTTTAGATACTTCAGTATTTTCCAATGCTTCACTTTTGTTGTGAAAACATATACCATATTATAGTTTTATTTCATAATGAATATTCATAATATTCACACTGAAATATAACTATGTTTATTTTTCAGTCAACACCGAAAAATATTCATTATTTCATAAACAACGTGCAATACTTTTGATGAAAATAATTTTCATAACTTGATACAATCAATAAGTGCTATATGGTTTACTTCCACTATTTCTGCCATTACTACAATAACATGCCGAATTCGGAGCTTCATCATTCAACTAATATAGATTATTTATTTCATACACTACAACTAGTTTACAGCAGAGAGTCCTTTGTTCAAATATCTTGAACTCCAAGAAATAAATCTCATAGAAAACAATTTTCTATAAGAATATACATCTCTGAATAGAAATCATATTTATTATTCCAATGTTAAGTATCATATCATTATTATCACAATTCTCATTTTCGATGTTTCTATATGATGCGAAAGTGACCATTCACTCTCTTCATCCAACTGTACCTTAATTCACCTTTAGTATTGTACACTCATTTTTCTTTTAAATGGTCAAACCATTCAAAATAAAACCCGTACAACAATATCGTAACAAACTCTTTAAAAAAGCACATTCAATTATCCTTAACATTTAAGGATATCAAATATGTTGCACTTTATGCAAACTGATAGTTCAGCAATTGAATTCTTAGATTTTTCTTGTATTTTTGGTCTAGAGTTGCATTTAACACAATATGATCCTTTTGTAATCAATCAAATTGATTACTCGATCTCACAGTACTATTTATTGGCTTATTTCGAATGAACTTACTACATTAAAGCATCGTATATTACGAACTATTACCAATCCCCATATAACACTTATATGCAATAGTATTGGATCAAATATCCATAGTCTTCCATTGCTTTTAAAGTTGAAACTCATAGAATGCAATACACGGTCTCTACCAAATAAACACTTAAGCGACCATATTACGAATGTATTTAGTAATTGTAAAATCATGCGCTTGCGTGCGTATTGAAACATTAATATGCAAGAAGCATTTATTAGTAAGTATATATTATATTTCTATTTATCAATCTTTAATTTAATTCAATTATATATCTTACTTGATAAACGTTTTATCAATCATATTAAATGCACAAATTTATCAAGTAGATTATTACAAAATTATATAGCGTATGTTCTTGCAATATTAGTAAGGTTATATGTTATCATTTCATTTTTCTAATAAGAATCCCGCTAGCCTTTTATGTTTCACCAAACCCTAGGTTGAAACATAGAAGTCTTTCAACTTCACCAGTGAGTTTTAGGACTTGTAAGTCTTAGAATTCTAACCTTGAGTTTGCTCAACAAATCATAGCTCCATGGACAATGGATGTAACATCCCCTATCTTGAGACCCGAAGCTAAGTGCTATAGATGCTGCAGCCATCTATAGTATTAACTTTCGGTGACAAAATACGGTAATGTTAATGGTACCCATAATATCAGAAGCACATGAATATGAAATAAAATTAACCCAGATTTCAAAAACAACTTTTCTAATTACATTTCAAATCTATATATTTCATATTCAGTTACATAATCCCAAAATGATTCCCAAGTTTTGATCAAATATAACTATTACAATTTACGCCAAGAGCGACATATGAAGATGCCCCCTTGGATGATCAGATTACTAGATAGACATATCAATCATAAATACATCACAACAGAAATAATACTAAATAGCTCCTATATAGCTACTTTGACTCATGCTCGTCTTCAGAAGGTTATTCGTCCAACCTACTAAACCTGAAAAGTCCCTAACCCTCAATCTACTCAAATTAAATTTTAAGCACCCTAGAGTTTAAGGGGAAAACATAAAATTCGAGTCAGACATAAAGCCTGGTGTAAATAATACTATTACATCTCGGTTTACTGATATTAAGTGAGACCATGCCGCTTAGCGAAATGGGTTTCCCCTCACTAATATCCCATTAAAAGCATATCTTTTGCAAATCAAAATCCTACAATCAAACCGATTATAACAATTAAAACAAATACATAAATGCATGATAATCAGGAAATCAATGGACTAACTATCCACACTATAGTTTTATTTGGCTAACAATTAACCATTGGCTGAATCGGGCCTACCAGACATAATCAATAATCCGACTTCTGTTAGACATGCTACTGGGCTATCTGCCCTTCACTATCTTCATTTAGGGTTAATTGATCCTAATGGTTTTGCGGGCTCACCAATAACCCATCTTTACTCTGTATATTCCCTTCTATGTGTAACATTATTTTAGTCCCATCTTTGACAAAGCCCTATACACTAGAATTTTGGAATATATTGGCTAGGGGCTATTAGCTAAAGTATAGGGCATGACCCTACACCTGTCCTATCTGGTCTTCTAATATTCGAGTCATAAACTTAGGGTTAACTACCCTATTTATTCATTTTCTGTTTTATACTTAGGGTTAACTACCCTGTTAGAATTTTATTTCCTTGTAAACAATCTTTACAACCTGAAATCGTATCTTTATAAAACAAGGAAATCATATACTTTGCTCTAATCAAAACACTTATGCCATGATATATACTTTACACAAAACAACGTTGATGAAATCTAATCAATGGGATTATCTGTCCCTTCAAAGTAAGTTAAAACCCTTTTTAGCTTAAAAGACTTTAGGCCGTGAAGCCAAGGTAAAACCTTCAAAACCTTTGTTTAAAAACCTCAAATAATTCCTTTTGAAACCATTGAAAACAACTCTTTCAAAAGCTTTACTAAGACCTTAGACATCCTCTTTCAAAACCATTAAACTTGTCTTTCGAAGGCACTGGAAACCCTCCATTCAAACACTTAAAATAAACCTTTCGAGAATGTTAGGTTCAAGTAAAGGATCATGGAAATATTGCTTTGAAACCTTTCGAAACAATTAGGTTTAACTTTAAATATAACTAAGGGTCGTAAAGAAATGGGGAGAAAGCATTACTTTCGAAAGCATTAATCCGAAGTAAAAGAAAGAGGATAGTTTCGAAGCCCATCCTTTCGAAACCATTGCCTCCAAAACTATTTGAAAGCAGCTAAACTACCCTTTCGAAAGGATTGAGAAGGCGTCCATAAAAGAATAAAGGTGAAAGCACCCTTTTGAAAGCATTGATTCGAAAGGTTTGAATGCGGCAGCATGAGTTTCGAATAAGTTCAAAACGGCTGTCCTTTCGAAAGCTTCTTTTAAAAACAAAAGGCGGAAACTATTTCGAAAGCTCTTTTCTAAAACAAAGGTAAGTGGATTGATTCAAAAGCTAATATAGTTGGTTTCAACCCCTTCGAAAGCATCATTTATAAAAGGAGGTACTTCAAAGTTAATAAGAATAGTTCCTACCCCTTCGAAAGCAACGTTTCGACACTATCCCTTCCGCCCTACACCAATGCATTACATATTAATTGCTTGATACTAGGTGCTTTGGTTTCGAATGGGTTCTTTAGCAGAGGTATGGCGTCGAAAGCTAACAGATAGAAGTGGAGAAGTAGTAAATCCAAGCAAAACTGATTTTTAGCCTTTAAAAGAAATTTCCTTTCACCTACTTGCCTTATTTGTCAATATGTTATTGCTTTCCTTTTATTTATCAAAATGCTTTTCTAAAATTGCTGCCGAATTCAGAAATTTTCAATTAAAACGTTTTAACAAATAAGCCCTTCTCCTTGAATAAACATATAAAAAGCCCCTTAACTCAAATAATTTTATAACTATAATAAAATACTTAGGAAAATTCCCCAAAAATCACCATAATTCACTTTTAATATGTTTAATAACATATTTAAATTCCCGACCCAAAATCAATATAAAATTTCCGTAAATAATTTAAACCCAATATTAGCCATTTTTTCTCATAGAAAATTCATAATAAATCCACAATAACTAAGAAAATTGTGAAACTTGAAACCGAGTTCTAAAATAATATTTTCGACCATGTATTAAAAACACAAGTCATTTGGATGTCATTTAATGGTTTTTCCAACCTAAACTTATCATAAAATTTATATGAAACACTATAAATCATCAACAAACATATATATCCATTTAGTCAAACATTTTATGGCATATGATCTTGCAAAATAATTTGGATATAATTATTAAACCAAAACTGTAAAAATGAGATGTAAATCTATTATTCACCTTGGCTTGGTGTTAAGAAGGTTGAGTTTTGCTCTTTAATTAATTTCTTCAAGCTTTCTACTTGAATCCTAACTTTTCTTCTTTTGATTCTTCTTAATAGTGGCTGGCCAAGCTCTTGGGGTTTATTTTTGTTTATGAGTGTTGAAATGAATGAGAAATGAAGGGTAGAAGGGTTTAGGGTATAAGAACAAAGGCTATTTCTATTTTGCCCTTATCATACTCCTCCTACTTGCTTATCCTTAATTCTCTTTTACTTATATATTCATTAAGGCATGACCCCCCATTTTAATTAACAAATCTCAATTGCTTAACCTTCTACATTATTTCATTTAATTTATCTAATTAAATGTACTAAATAACGTTAGTCAAAATTAGGGATATTACAATGGATAACACCCTATCAACTGTGTCATATACAACTCCTAACCCTTGGTACCTTATCCTAATTTCACTTCGACCTTGAGTTTGCTAAACAAATCGAAATGAAATTATTCACTCGTGCATACCATATCGCGACGACCTAAGTATAGTATATGTACCCTGAGTTTGCTCAACAAACACATATAGTTATCTTACCTCGTCTATTCAATATATTAATAATACTACACATAACATCCCTAGCTTTAGTTTGCCCAACAATTAAGGAGTATGGAAGTAATTTATTAATATATATGTGGTAGAGGACAACATTATATGGAAGGTTCATAATCTTCAATATCTTATATCGAGCGATATCGATTTATAGAATAATGTATTTCTTATGAATTACCCTCGTGATTCAAGTATCGGACGCATCAGAAATCACGATTTATGTACAGTACATATGTATTTATCCTTTAAGTTTATTTGGGTTTCTTTGATGTTCCACCATTAGTTTATACATTCATATTATATAATTTTTATTATTATATAACTTTTATATTTTATATTACCTATATAATAGTCTTATGTATAACATTATATTAATTAAATCTTATTTAATTAATTTTAATTAATTAACATTTCAATAAATTTTACATTATTTTAATATAAAATTTATATTAAATATTTATTATATACTATAACCTTTATAGTATGACACATATATCATATGTATATGTATATTATTTAATTAATTAACCTTTTAATTAATTAATTAAATTAACTAACCTTTAATTAATTTAATTAAACAATTTTTATTAAATTATATTTATTTCGAAAAATCATATTGTATACATGCATGTATACTTATAATATCTTAAACATTTTAAAATATCATAACATATATAAAAGATATATAATACATGTATATATTTTTCATTAATTAACTTATTTAACTAATTTATTTATTTTATTAATCATATTAATAAATTTAAAATTTCAAAATTAATTAATATTAATCTTTCAAACATTTTGAAATTTTTTATTATATTCCAACTTTTATAATATATTTATATCTTATTTCAGATTTAATTTTAAAAATTAATATCTTATATTTTAATTTTCAAACAATTTTGAAAATTAGCAAAAGACCCAATTCAAATTTGAGCCTTTTCTATTAGGGACAACCTTTAGGCTATGAGCTTAATAGTCGAACCTAACATGGCTAATTTAGATCACATATGCTATTGGGCTCTGATACCATTGGTGGAATTGGGTTAACCGACATCGGAAGCTATGGGTGAATTTCAAAAAAATATTCTCTTATTGGATCTTTATTGGTCTATGAAGTCTAATTCATTTAGAACATTTCTAAATATTATTTAAATAAAATCTTTTATTTTGTTTAAATATATAAATTACATTGTTATATTTAATTTATATATGTATGCATGTATGTATGTGTATGTACCATATGCATATATTTATGTGTATGCATGTGTAACATGTCAGCCCGTGTATGGTATAACATGTCCGTGTATAGTATAAATGCTGGGATTTACATTGCAACGGACACGTTAGCTCATCTAATATGTAATGTATGTATTATATATAAATATTATAACTATATATGTATATATAAATGTATATGTTAATTTTGTTTAAATAATTATATGTAAATGAATGTTATTTAAATATGTATATATATATATATATGTGTGTGTGTATATGTACATATAAAATTTATAAATAAAATAATATATGTATATATATACATGCATATTATTATAATATATATATTTAAATATAAATAAATTATTTGGATTATAAAATAATATATATATATTTAAACCGTGAATAATATATGTACCAATATGTATATATAACTATAAAATAATATTTTATTTAAAATGATATATAAATACACACACAAATATATATATAGTATATAAATATTTATTCAAAATTATGTAAAATATTAATAAAAAATTATTTTTGAAACATTTTAAATTTCTAGTAAATCTTATATGATATTTTGAATTTTGAAATTTTTTTCCATATTTTATTCCTATCAAATTTTATTTTTTATTAATTTTCAGCCGATTATAATAATAATTTTAAAAAATAGCAAAAAATAATTTTTAATGTTTATTTTCGGCCTAAGAGCTTATCCTATAATAAAATAATTTTATAAAATTTAAAAAATAAATTTCATAACATGCTTGATTTTATATGATTTATTTACGTAATATATTGATTTAAATAATATTAAATATTAATAAATAATTATAAAAATTACTTTCTTACTGTCAAAATTACTATTGCTATATATATATAATTATACGATCAATTTTAACCGTAGTATGATATTGTAATTAAATATAAACCATATATATAATTAAGTGATATATATATGTATATATATATAATTTAGTAATATATAAATTAATATATATAAATTAGGCGGCTGTACAGATCTGATTTGTATATAAAAAATTGATTTTTCTAGTTTATAAGTATATGCATATATATAACCAAGCTAACTTGTGACAATATTAATGTATATCAAAATCGTCACCTAATTTATAATAATAATATATACATGATAAATTATTATTTTGAAAATTATAAAATATTACTTGATAAAAACATACCTAAGTATCAAAGCCTTGAAGCACACTTTGAAAGGATGAACTCTCCCCTTTGAAACCTTTTCGATTCAGCATATTGCTAGTCCTTGGACCATTGACTTTGACTATGGGATAATAATCAATTTGATTTGATTTGCACCTGAGAAATTAGAGAGATGGAAGAGAGGAGTTTGGCCAGTAATAGATTAGGTTGGAGGCTTCCAAAAGTCCTCTAGAGGTTAAGGATAGAGATGCTTATATAGACGATAATTAAGAGATATTTTAGGATCAAGATCCTACATCATCTCTTACCATTCTCTTCCGTCGCAGCCCTCCATCTTAAAGTCTATATTGCACCATCTTATGGCCACATTAACCCCTCATCATGGTCGAATTTTCCAACCCCCTTCATGAGCTTTTAAACCTATTTAGAGACCAAATAAAATATTAAACAATTAAATCCAATTTAATTGCTTATAGATATCATATATCGATTGATATATTTATAACTATTATAAATATATATGATAATATTTATTCATCAAATCACAATCAAATTTTAGAATTAATATTTTATAAATATTAATTTATAACAATTATACATTAATTAAATCATTTAGTCAAAGGGGAATTCATCATTTCGGCCGTGTGACTCATCGGGTGTAAATTTGGACAACGATTAATATCGAACTATTCGTATATTAACGTTTGGACATCACTTAGCAGGTGGTGTGACATTTTGGCCACGTTTATCACTTACTTAGTTTTGGTAAAATTCAATTTCACTTTGTTAAGCGTTGCCTGATTATGACTTTTATTTACACCAATTCTCTTCGTCAAAAATATATCACTTTGAACTTATGGCATTTGGTCATGGTCAAAATTCTAATATTGTTCATATTTAATTTTATATTCAAAACAAAAATTCCTTGGTTTAATAACAATAATCGTTATTAACTGAAATACTCTAACCAAAGACTTTGACTTTGATTTGACCTGAGTTGACCGTGATGCTAATCCTATATAACTCTAGAGACGAATCCTCTCTTGATTAGTGTTTCACTTCCAATACTTCTATTTGACCCAACTATGGTCACTCGATGGACACCATGCCATGAATTGACTATAATCAAAGTGGGTCTTTCATATCGAAGACCGACAATATTCTCAACTTGAGAGAATAGTGTAAATCAGTCACATCGAAATTTTTTGTTTGACCTTAGTTATATTAACCAATAAAAAACTATCGAATGGGTAGTTTCGTAGTTATCTAATAACTATCAATACATAACCTCTAGGTGCCCCCCAATAGTCATGTAATACGCTGCCCAACATTTGGAGAGCGTTACGTACTCTAGTCTCAATGGATACATCAATATCCAATCTCGATGTATCTTGACTAGAAACATTTAAAATGGTATATTTGTTTTCGTTGTTACAGATTACTCATGGTTACAACACTTTGTAACTACTATCACAAAACATACCATTTATGAATTTTCTATTAAATATACTTTTAATTAACTTAATTAATATAACACATTATATCAAGTATATAATAGAAAGAAAACACCTTTTATTTCGAACAAGATTGGCTATCGAGTTAGGTATATGTAACGAATTACATAATTTCCTCTAGGGCATACCCCTAACTCTATCATAGTTAACTTAAAATTTTATATATGATATGTATCAGTAGTATTAAGTATTTTATATTGCAGTGTAGGATTTGAAATATATAATATCTTCATGTTCTAGCTTTAACTTTATACCTACAAACTAGTCATTTACCTTCATCAAAATTAAAATTTACATATTAGTTCAAATAGTTTCATCTATACGTATTTCTTGAATTGAAAGTATGATAAAAATACATACCTCAGACTTAATAAATCTATTGAACAACATATCTTAGACTCCTCTTATTTCCGTTCAGTTTATGGATTGTAATATGCAGTTTTTCCGATTTAGTTAAAGTATAAGCATATCAGTGTGTATAATGATATACATTTCAGAAAGTAAAACGTAGCTTTTATTAGTGGTAAATATTTGAAAGGGATATATTTGGCAAACGAATATTTGCATGACCAACATTTGACTTTGATAAATATTTGTGAAGTAGGATTATTTTCAATTACTTACATATTTCATCTTACTTCATAAAAAATTTAAGAATAGAAATCTAGTCTCCCATTAGCCATTTTACTTTTTCAAAAAATATTTTAGTTTCTTCTTTAATTTGACTTTTATCATGATTGGATTTTGTGCTTTCATTTGACAATACTTTATTTTCAACTATTTTATCCATTTCTCTGATTTGAGAGCTTTTTGCAAATTTCCTCTATGACTGTCTTTTTATTTTCATAGGATATTCATACTGAAAGTTGAGATCTTGTGGTTTTTATTTTTGTTTTTCCTTTCACTCTCTTTGATAGCATAGAAGGAGAAACTTTCATTTTACTCTGTTTTAGTTTTTTCTTCTTATTTTCTAGTTTGATTCTAACATCTTCTGTAAATATTTCTTTACGTTCTCAACCACGTGACTTAACAGATGATCGCTTTCCTAACTTTCATTTGATGTTAACAATTTGAATGTTGGATAATCTATGCTAGATCTTGGCTTTTCTTGAATCTCTATTATAATGATAATCAAAGTATGATAAAATATTTGATGTAAAGTTTTATTTTTGTTGATAAATTACCATTTAGCTTAGAGGTATCGGCTCTTCTTCTTCGTTTTGTTGTCCTTTTTTTGTCTCTAAATATCTCTGATTGGCCCAACCTCTTCACTCACATTCCTCCTCCTTTGTTATTTGACCATTCTCTTTTGGTTGTCACCTGGGGTTTAGATACCGTTAAAGGGTTTTCCTCCTTTTTTTGAACTTGATTCTTCGTACTTTACTACTAAACATAAAAATATAAAAAAAAACATAATCTAAAATTATTTACAACTGAATAGGCTTTCACCCAGCCTTAACCTGGACATATTAAATATCTGAGAAGCCCTTGATAGTTCCCCACTACACTTCACTTCACTTCAGTCATACCTACAAATGGAATTCCGAAACTTTCCTCTTTTCCTTTTATTGATAGTGCATTGAAATAATGAGAACTTTTATTTTGCTCACTGAATTGGAAAATTTTCTTCCTTCACCCACTGCCCCTTCAACTTACATGCATATGGTATTGTCAGTCTCCAATCACCAGTTCTAAAAGATTTGATAGATCTAAGTAGATTTGTTACATGCAAACGAAGCCCTCTAATTTGATAGAGAAGCAATTGTCCATTGGGTTTTAGCAGATAAGTATATGAAGACCCTTCCTTACAAATTACCCCTTTGCTTAGTAATGACAGTTTGATAACTTGTTGTAATTTATTGTGTTTTTGCAGACAAAGATCAAGGATGCTATAACAACCGCACTAGATCTACAACTATTCTTTACCTTGTAATGTATTTATGAATTCGATCTCAATAATAGTAAGTGTAAAAGTAAATGTAAATTAAAACTGGGCAAATATCGTAGAGAATACAAGGGGCTTTGATTTGGACTTGCATGGCCAAACCATTCGCCAAAAAGCCATCCTTGCTGGATTTTTAGTAAGCCTTACTAAACCCATTCATAGAAAATTTTCTCATCTTGATTATCTGATAGAATGTTGTGATTGGATTTAGCGGCTCTAATCCTTACTATCACTGAGATTTGTTTACAAATATTATTCTCTGTACTGTGACTTTTCTCAAATATACGGTTGTTTGTTTCCTTCCAAATGACCCATAAGCAGGTTGAAAATACAATTTTTGCAATGTCTCCACTTTTACCATTCTCCCTAAACCGTAAAATTATGTTTCAACCTCACTTTCAAAAATTAATGATTTAGTATAGAAAGCAGGCCATTTGAGCTTAATGGGGCACCATTTCCAAACATACAATCGAAAGAATAGATGTTCAATATCTTCTTCATAAAGCTTGCATAAATCACAAGTTATGTCTATGTTTAGGCCATTAAAATAATTAACAATTAATCCTTTTCATTTTTTATGACTGGACTAAATTTCCAGAGTTTATTAATATTATTCATTATTTATGGAACGGAAAGATTCATGGTAATCCTATGTATATATTGCAAGGAAAACATAAAGAGTTGAAAAATAATTTGAAGGATTGGTCTCTTATAAAATTTGGCAATGGATCTAAACATTCCACTTTAGCCTAAACCAACTTCATGCTGCTCAACTATTAATCCTTAATTAATCACTCAATGCTTAGCACTTTATAGAAACTCGCGATCTACTTGTCAAGTTAGAGATTGCTCTTCTCTTAGAATTTAGTAAGAAAACGCAAAAGAATAAGGAGAATTGGGAGGTTCATGGGAATAGGAACTATGTAACGACCCCAAATTTCATAAGTATTTAAATTTATAATTAATTGAATTTTTGAATTAAATTGGGTAATTAAATAAATTTTTGAATAAAAATTGAGAAATTAAATTGATTAAATGGAGCGAGTTTCCCCGGATCAAATGTATTCTGTATAAATCCTTTTAATTTAAATATATTATAAATATTGCATATAGGTGAATATAGATGTATACGTGATATATGAGTAAATTTGAAGTTAATATATATGTATATTGGATTTGAATTTAAATCTAAAATTGTAAATAAATGGTTTAATAATGATTGATAATAAATATTAAGTTATAAATAGAATTTAAATGAGTAAGATAAATTATATAGTATACAATAGAAACTTATTTACATTTTCAAAGTGATAGGATTATAAAGACAATAAAAATTTAAGTAAAATAAATAATTGAGTTATAAATAGAAATAACTTAGAAGAAATTTAACAACATATTAAAAATATAGAATTTCATTTATATTCCTGAGTAACAAGGCTAAAACAAAACTTAATCTTCATGTAACAAAAATAAACATAAGTCAATGCAAAAGAAATATATACATAACATAACTAAAACAAGTAAACAAAACCAAAACAAATGTACATAAAAACAAATATAAGCTGCAGCCCCCAAATCTTCAGCCGAAGTCAAGAAGAAATAAACAAAGGTAAATGTACAAAGCAAATATCTCAAGCCCATACCTCTAAAGCAACTTCAGCCATGCCCTGTACAAAGATCAATACATCACCTTGTACAAGTGTTATATACTGTAAACTCTCTTTTATGAATATCAACCTCATTCATTCGTTTATTTGAAACTGAGAAACAAAGATCTAAAATAACAACACATCAAAAACAAGGCAATGTCTTCAGCCTGGAAAAGCTTCAGTTTGCAAATTTTTACAACCTGTTCAAAAAGAAAAAAAGTAAAGCTCTGTTCTTCTCTGCCATTTTCAAGGTGAGCAACTCTTCTTATTTACCTGTGAGTAAACATCAGCAGTGATAAGTATGTTTATGTATATATATATATGAGTATGAATGTATTCATGCCTGTACAAATTTGGGTATCTCTGTTTTGTTTCCCAGACCAGATTTGTAAACAAATTCGAATCTTTTGTTCTAACCACTGTTAGCACTGGGAACATAAACAAAAGTTGATTGTTTGATTGTGAACCAAGTTTAAAAAGTAATTTAAATCAAAAACAACTTGTAAATACCTCTGAAACTCAAGAAACCTGAGTAAAACTTTAACTTAATCCAAATTCAAACATTTTAATTTTTGAATTCATGTATCCAAACCGTATTCTCATGGGAAGACATGATTTTTAAAGCATAAACCATAATTTCTAGAGTTAGGCTTCAAGGGCAGTTTGAATTCGTTTGAAAATTGGTTTTTGGCCAATCTCTGGTGATGGGTCGACTCGTGGAGGTCGTGTTCGTGGCTGGAGATGGAGGAGGCTACGGGGTGTTGGCGAAAAATGGTCGGAGGTGGCGAAAACGTCGGAGGCGACGGCGGTGTAGAATTTAAATCTGTAAACCTAGTTTTGTCACGCATTGGAAACTCACGCTCTATTGTCTCGTGCAAGCATCGAGTGTCTCGAGGTTGTGGGCCATGGTAGGGGTCGAGTTGATGAAGTCAACACCGGAGTTCTAGGGGTCACGGTGGTCGGAGGGACGAATGCGAAGCGTTGCCAGGTTTTGGGTTCAAGTAGTTTTGCTGTTCCAGGCTTGGATTCGAATGCTCGAATCTCGATTTCGAGGTGATGATGTGATTCGTATGGTAGAAGCGTGGTTTGGAGGAGATTGTCGACATGTTCGACAATGTGGTGACGCCGGAGGATCGCCAGCGACGATGTACACGTGCACGTGCACGTTTCGTTTACTGGTCATTCCAGTTTTGGGGTAGAAGGATTGGACTCGGGAAATGTTCGAGTCATTCGAGCTTTTGACTCGAAGTAGCAGGGGAGATGACTCGAAGCGGTGATGGTTTGTCTCGAGCATATGTTTGTTCCAGGCTTGGAAAACTGGCAGCATTTGAATTCTTAAACAAATTCAAATGAAACTTTTAATTGTAAACTAGATCTAACGAGTTTTAATCCAGATTTTAGTTTAAATTCAAATTTATTTTTGAATTCAAACCTGAAAGGAAATAAAAAGTTAAAATATTTAAAATGAGGTTTCGAACCTGATAGTTTTCAGATTTTTGAAATAAAATTTAAACTATGTTTTAATTTGAAAGTTTAAAGTATAATTTCAAATGAACTTTTGAATCTAAGGTTTTAAAAACTTGAAATTTGTCTGTTTAATTTTAAACAGAACTTGAATTTAAAACGTATTTTAGTATAAGTTTAAAATCAGAATTTAAAAGATGGAATGCAAATTAACTTTATTTATAAATTAATAAATTTAATTGATTAGAAATGATTAATAATGAACTATTTCTTAAGTAAGTAGTCAAAGAAATATTATTAGTTAATGAAGATAATTAACTAAGGATTATTAAGTATTTGATTTAAGGTGATTAATTTTAATAATTAATTGGATTAATTAATTTAGATAATCAATTATAAATTGTTTAAATGAAATTACTAAATGAAAGTAATTTATAATTAATCACTTATTGTAATTAAATTTGGATATTTTGATTTATTAAAGTAAATTAATTATGCAATTGGATTAAAAGGTTGATTTAAATTAATAAGATTTATTAGGATAATTTAATTTATTTAAAGTGTTTGATAATAAATTTATGTCAAATGATGTGTAATTAATTAATTAATCAGAATTTGATAATTAATTCATAAGTGATTAATTTACGTGGAAATAAATTGAATTGATTAGGATTAAATGATTAATTAATCCTACTTATAAATGACTATTGAATACTTGACCTTACCTATGGATATTTGGATTCTATTGGATGGTTTGATTGTTTTGATATCCCTGATATATGATGCTTTGTGATATACCCTGATTTATGTTATGATCTGTATTTTACTTATCTGTGATATATATCTGTGATCTGTGAATGAGGATAAGCGTTATAATTTATATCGCTTATCAACTATATCATATATTTTGATCTGTGATGATTCATCATGTTGCACTATTGTGTTGAACCCCTGGACCACACTTATACACACACCAATATGGATTTCACGTGGAAATCGGTTAAGTCACAGATGATTTAAATTTGATGTTTTTGAAATTGAAATTTTAATTTCAATTGATTTTGAAATTGGAAATTTGGGTTTAAAATGAAAAGCTTTT
Organism: Allium fistulosum; assembly: GCA_030737815.1. Lineage (NCBI taxonomy): Eukaryota > Viridiplantae > Streptophyta > Magnoliopsida > Asparagales > Amaryllidaceae > Allium > Allium fistulosum. Next base: position 1,140,819,962 of record CM060904.1, read on the forward strand.
GAAATGGAATTTCAAAGATAAAAGTTATTTTGAATAACTTAAATCGAGTTTTGAAAATTTAAATAATTTGATTTAAATTTGAATTCAAGTTTGAAATTGAATCCTATGATTTGGAAACTAGGGATAAAAGATGATATAAATGTGTTTGTATGAATTAAACCATTTTAAAGTATTAATTTGGGAATTTGAATTTAAACCAAGGATTTCAACTCGTATGAATGAATCAGATTTCCAAATTGAAAACTGTTGTTTTCAAATGATAAAAGCTTTCAGATAAGAAATGAAATTCCAGTTTAATTAAAGGAATTTCAAGATTAAATTGAAAAAAATGATTTTCCAAGTTATAAATGAATTCTTTTTGAAAGCTATGAATTAAATCTGTCTATTTTTAACAGATTTAAAAGTGATGTTTTGTTTAAACCATCCGAACTGAAATTGTTTTGAAAGCTATGAGCTAAATCTTTGATTTAAAGATTTAACGAATTAATCAAACTGAAATGGAAATTGATTTGGAAAATCTGTGAATGAATCTTTGTGAAATTAAGTGAACTTTGTGAATTGAATCTTTTTTGTTTAAAAAGATTAAAATGGTAATTTGTTAAACCAGTTGTAAAGAAAGTTTGGGTTTAAGTTGTGACTTAATTGAAATCCCAATATCCGTATGTTTTTAAATATTTCGCTCACTATTCGGGTTAGCCGGGAAAGGACCTTTGGGTCGTATAACTCATTCCGAATAGTGATACGTCGTATATGGATAGCATTTGAAGACCGGTGTTGAAGACCGGATATTTTTCGAAAATGAAAGGACAACCTGTCGAATGTCTCTGCACTGAGTCGCGCCGGTATAGAGATTTATATCACTCTTTTGTGACGGGAAGTCCGGACGTGATTGAAAGTTATCCGGAATTGCAAGGGCTTCGTGAGAAGTTCCTTCGGTTCTGTTCGAACCCGGAACAGACTTGTATGGATACATGTCTGACATTACACTTTGAGATATAAAGCCGATTTCTTTCAAATACATTTCTGTTGGTGGCGGAGAATTTATTCTCTTAGCTTAACACCCTTCTCTGAGACGTACGAGCTCAGAGGTTATGTAATTGAAATTTATCAGCGATATATCCCAATTTGGTAATGTGACATGCTGAGTGTTGCTGTGTGATGATCAGTGTTTGATCATTTGCGATATGATCATTTGTTTGATCTTATATCTTTGTGATCATAGGTTGATCATTTGTTTGACCCGAAGCATGGCTTTGTGAACAAAGCGTAGCTTTGTGGACGAGACTTCGTCGAGCCTCACACCCCGGAAATGGTCAAAACAGGAAGGATGCGGCAAGGTTCTAGGGAGTAGCGCCCCTTAGTGTATGTCATTCCTTCTGGATAAAGGTGGTATCATGGTATGGAGCCCAGATACTTAACCTCTGTGGTTGCTGCAAATTTATTACTTTGTGGTTTGTTGGAAATCGGGGATCCTCGGGAAGATCGGTGACAATCGGGGGATGGCATACGCGTGTCAGTAGTTACCTATTTTTGCAGAGGCAACCCGGCCTTGTGTTGGCAGAGATCCGGTTAGGTTCTCGGGTCGTCTATTCCAGGGACGTACCCATCGTGGAAGAGGAAGTTCCTTAGCCTGACCATTTGTTGGAAATCCAAAGAAACAATACGTGACTTGTACGGTTTTAGTTGTATTACCTGCTATGGAATGTGGCGGTAACCTGCTATTGAACATAGTAGCTATAGTAGGCATAAGTGCGGAATGCATATGCTGGCTAAGATTAATATTATACTTTCGAAATGTTTCTACACTATGCACTAATAATAATATCAAAAATGATTTGATTTTTGCGTAGTAAGCATCTTTGACTATCATAAGAAGAAATCTCCTCCAATTCTGCGTTTGCATTGTGTGTGTGGTGGGAGGTCTTATGGTAGTTTCATTTTCCAAAAGCATTGCGGATTTTAATGTTAAACAGCCTTTTGTGTTTGCTTAAAGATAAACTGTTTTTGTTGCTCACACCAGTCCCATGACTGATCCGGAGTTTATTGTTCCTCTCCTAAACTCTGGGTGCTCATAATTTCCTACACGAGCAGTCTAGAGTTGGGGTTTTCAGATATTCAAGTTTAGTAGATTTTCTGGAGTTGGTTCAGTCTTTGGATCAGACTGCACTTGCTTATTCTTGGTGTATCGTTATTGGGAGTTCGAGCTACTGCTGGAGTTCTCTCTTGAAGACTATCTTAGAGTTATTTGTTCCGCTGCTGATATTATCGTTTTTCTTTTCCGCTGCTATTTGTTGTATCATATCTCTGATGTATATTGATCATCATTGTATCTGGATATTGTATCAGATGTTGTATATCTATATTCTTTTTATTCCGCTGTGATATTTACTTAACTGTGTTATAAGCTCCGGCGACTTGGATTTGAACGCTCGAATCTACGACATTCGAGTACGATGTAAAGTACGGATGTCGATTTGCTATATTACAGCATGATAGGGGGTTCTCGCTTCGCAGTTTGGTGGCTAACGGGGGACTCTTACCCCTACATGTCCCTGAGAGGGATGGGTTGGTTAGGCGAAGGCCGTGACAGTCGAGAGGCTGGCCGTAAAAGTAAATGTGAGGTGCCAATGTAAGCCACGGTGGGACTGGGATGGTTGCAAAGCCTACCGGTGGCCGCTGTCTGTGGATCGTTACATTTGGTATCAGAGCTAAGGTTGAACTTTAGCTCAGGAGTATAACACGTTAAGTAGCTCATTAGAGATAGAGTGAAGTAAACTCTAGAATGAGTAATTCCTAAGATATCCGTCTGAATGTCTCAGTAAATTTTCTTACTATCCACTGATAGTGAGTGTGAGTGCAAGAAGAGGACGAGATAGGGGACAAGGGAATACGACTATAAATGGTCAATACCCTGCAACAGTGGAAACAATCTTTCTTATCAATCTTCTTTGATTCGATTTCAAAATTCTTTTTATTCGTCTTTCCAAATTCTTTTCATCTCTTCGTATCAGCTACAAGAAGTAGTTTCGATGTGATGAAGGCCCTACGAATCGTTGTAGAAGATCTTACTTCGTATCTTCATCGGTTTCTTATCAGCCTTTTGATTTAAAACCTTAATGAATTTGAAATTGGAAATTTTAAATTGAATTAAATTGATTAATAGAATATGAGAATAAAATTGAATCAAATCGATAAAACGATATCGTTTAAAACTAAATTTGGAATCCATATCGTAAGTTTGAGGAATTATAAGAGATCGAATCTGTCTATCTCTGTGTTATTTTCGTACCTGCGAATTTCGAGGACGAAATTCTTTTAAGGGGGGAAATTTGTAACGACCCCAAATTTCATAAGTATTTAAATTTATAATTAATTGAATTTTTGAATTAAATTGGGTAATTAAATAAATTTTTGAATAAAAATTGAGAAATTAAATTGATTAAATGGAGCGAGTTTCCCCGGATCAAATGTATTCTGTATAAATCCTTTTAATTTAAATATATTATAAATATTGCATATAGGTGAATATAGATGTATACGTGATATATGAGTAAATTTGAAGTTAATATATATGTATATTGGATTTGAATTTAAATCTAAAATTGTAAATAAATGGTTTAATAATGATTGATAATAAATATTAAGTTATAAATAGAATTTAAATGAGTAAGATAAATTATATAGTATACAATAGAAACTTATTTACATTTTCAAAGTGATAGGATTATAAAGACAATAAAAATTTAAGTAAAATAAATAATTGAGTTATAAATAGAAATAACTTAGAAGAAATTTAACAACATATTAAAAATATAGAATTTCATTTATATTCCTGAGTAACAAGGCTAAAACAAAACTTAATCTTCATGTAACAAAAATAAACATAAGTCAATGCAAAAGAAATATATACATAACATAACTAAAACAAGTAAACAAAACCAAAACAAATGTACATAAAAACAAATATAAGCTGCAGCCCCCAAATCTTCAGCCGAAGTCAAGAAGAAATAAACAAAGGTAAATGTACAAAGCAAATATCTCTAGCCCATACCTCTAAAGCAACTTCAGCCATGCCCTGTAAAAAGATCAATACATCACCTTGTACAAGTGTTATATACTGTAAACTCTCTTTTATGAATATCAACCTCATTCATTCGTTTATTTGAAACTGAGAAACAAAGATCTAAAATAACAACACATCAAAAACAAGGCAATGTCTTCAGCCTGGAAAAGCTTCAGTTTGCAAATTTTTACAACCTGTTCAAAAAGAAAAAAAGTAAAGCTCTGTTCTTCTCTGCCATTTTCAAGGTGAGCAACTCTTCTTATTTACCTGTGAGTAAACATCAGCAGTGATAAGTATGTTTATGTATATATATATGAGTATGAATGTATTCATGCCTGTACAAATTTGGGTATCTCTGTTTTGTTTCCCAGACCAGATTTGTAAACAAATTCGAATCTTTTGTTCTAACCACTGTTAGCACTGGGAACATAAACAAAAGTTGATTGTTTGATTGTGAACCAAGTTTAAAAAGTAATTTAAATCAAAAACAACTTGTAAATACCTCTGAAACTCAAGAAACCTGAGTAAAACTTTAACTTAATCCAAATTCAAACATTTTAATTTTTGAATTCATGTATCCAAACCGTATTCTCATGGGAAGACATGATTTTTAAAGCATAAACCATAATTTCTAGAGTTAGGCTTCAAGGGCAGTTTGAATTCGTTTGAAAATTGGTTTTTGGCCAATCTCTGGTGATGGGTCGACTCGTGGAGGTCGTGTTCGTGGCTGGAGATGGAGGAGGCTACGGGGTGTTGGCGAAAAATGGTCGGAGGTGGTGAAAACGTCGGAGGCGACGGCGGTGTAGAATTTAAATCTGTAAACCTAGTTTTGTCACGCATTGGAAACTCACGCTCTATTGTCTCGTGCAAGCATCGAGTGTCTCGAGGTTGTGGGCCATGGTAGGGGTCGAGTTGATGAAGTCAACACCGGAGTTCTAGGGGTCACGGTGGTCGGAGGGACGAATGCGAAGCGTTGCCAGGTTTTGGGTTCAAGTAGTTTTGCTGTTCCAGGCTTGGATTCGAATGCTCGAATCTCGATTTCGAGGTGATGATGTGATTCGTATGGTAGGAGCGTGGTTTGGAGGAGATTGTCGACATGTTCGACAATGTGGTGACGCCGGAGGATCGCCAGCGACGATGTACACGTGCACGTGCACGTTTCGTTTCCTGGTCATTCTAGTTTTGGGGTAGAAGGATTGGACTCGGGAAATGTTCGAGTCATTCGAGCTTTTGACTCGAAGTAGCAGGGGAGATGACTCGAAGCGGTGATGGTTTGTCTCGAGCATATATTTGTTCCAGGCTTGGAAAACTGGCAGCATTTGAATTCTTAAACAAATTCAAATGAAACTTTTAATTGTAAACTAGATCTAACGAGTTTTAATCCAGATTTTAGTTTAAATTCAAATTTATTTTTGAATTCAAACCTGAAAGGAAATAAAAAGTTAAAATATTTAAAATGAGGTTTCGAACCTGATAGTTTTCAGATTTTTGAAATAAAATTTAAACTATGTTTTAATTTGAAAGTTTAAAGTATAATTTCAAATGAACTTTTGAATCTAAGGTTTTAAAAACTTGAAATTTGTCTGTTTAATTTTAAACAGAAATTGAATTTAAAACGTATTTTAGTATAAGTTTAAAATCAGAATTTAAAAGATGGAATGCAAATTAACTTTATTTATAAATTAATAAATTTAATTGATTAGAAATGATTAATAATGAACTATTTCTTAAGTAAGTAGTCAAAGAAATATTATTAGTTAATGAAGATAATTAACTAAGGATTATTAAGTATTTGATTTAAGGTGATTAATTTTAATAATTAATTGGATTAATTAATTTAGATAATCAATTATAAATTGTTTAAATGAAATTACTAAATGAAAGTAATTTATAATTAATCACTTATTGTAATTAAATTTGGATATTTTGATTTATTAAGGTAAATTAATTATGCAATTGGATTAAAAGGTTGATTTAAATTAATAAGATTTATTAGGATAATTTAATTTATTTAAAGTGTTTGATAATAAATTTATGTCAAATGATGTGTAATTAATTAATTAATCAGAATTTGATAATTAATTCATAAGTGATTAATTTACGTGGAAATAAATTGAATTGATTAGGATTAAATGATTAATTAATCCTACTTATAAATGACTATTGAATACTTGACCTTACCTATGGATATTTGGATTCTATTGGATGGTTTGATTGTTTTGATATCCCTGATATATGATGCTTTGTGATATACCCTGATTTATGTTATGATCTGTATTTTACTTATCTGTGATATATATCTGTGATCTGTGAATGAGGATAAGCGTTATAATTTATATCGCTTATCAACTATATCATATATTTTGATCTGTGATGATTCATCATGTTGCACTATTGTGTTGAACCCCTGGACCACACTTATACACACACCAATATGGATTTCACGTGGAAATCGGTTAAGTCACAGATGATTTAAATTTGATGTTTTTGAAATTGAAATTTTAATTTCAATTGATTTTGAAATTGGAAATTTGGGTTTAAAATGAAAAGCTTTTGAAATGGAATTTCAAAGATAAAAGTTATTTTGAATAACTTAAATCGAGTTTTGAAAATTTAAATAATTTGATTTAAATTTGAATTCAAGTTTGAAATTGAATCCTATGATTTGGAAACTAGGGATAAAAGATGATATAAATGTGTTTGTATGAATTAAACCATTTTAAAGTATTAATTTGGGAATTTGAATTTAAACCAAGGATTTCAACTCGTATGAATGAATCAGATTTCCAAATTGAAAACTGTTGTTTTCAAATGATAAAAGCTTTCAGATAAGAAATGAAATTCCAGTTTAATTAAAGGAATTTCAAGATTAAATTGAAAAAAATGATTTTCCAAGTTATGAATGAATTCTTTTTGAAAGCTATGAATTAAATCTGTCTATTTTTAACAGATTTAAAAGTGATGTTTTGTTTAAACCATCCGAACTGAAATTGTTTTGAAAGCTATGAGCTAAATCTTTGATTTAAAGATTTAACGAATTAATCAAACTGAAATGGAAATTGATTTGGAAAATCTGTGAATGAATCTTTGTGAAATTAAGTGAACTTTGTGAATTGAATCTTTTTTGTTTAAAAAGATTAAAATGGTAATTTGTTAAACCAGTTGTAAAGAAAGTTTGGGTTTAAGTTGTGACTTAATTGAAATCCCAATATCCGTATGTTTTTAAATATTTCGCTCACTATTCGGGTTAGCCAGGAAAGGACCTTTGGGTCGTATAACTCATTCCGAATAGTGATACGTCGTATATGGATAGCATTTGAAGACCAGTGTTGAAGACCGGATATTTTTCGAAAATGAAAGGACAACCTGTCGAATGTCTCTGCACTGAGTCGCGCCGGTATAGAGATTTATATCACTCTTTTGTGACGGGAAGTCCGGACGTGATTGAAAGTTATCCGGAATTGCAAGGGCTTCGTGAGAAGTGCCTTCGGTTCTGTTCGAACCCGGAACAGACTTGTATGGATACATGTCTGACATTACACTTTGAGATATAAAGCCGATTTCTTTCAAATACATTTCTGTTGGTGGCGGAGAATTTATTCTCTTAGCTTAACACCCTTCTCTGAGACGTACGAGCTCAGAGGTTATGTAATTGAAATTTATCAGCGATATATCCCAATTTGGTAATGTGACATGCTGAGTGTTGCTGTGTGATGATCAGTGTTTGATCATTTGCGATATGATCATTTGTTTGATCTTATATCTTTGTGATCATAGGTTGATCATTTGTTTGACCCAAAGCATGGCTTTGTGAACAAAGCGTAGCTTTGTGGACGAGACTTCGTCGAGCCTCACACCCCGGAAATGGTCAAAACAGGAAGGATGCGGCAAGGTTCTAGGGAGTAGCGCCCCTTAGTGTATGTCATTCCTTCTGGATAAAGGTGGTATCATGGTATGGAGCCCAGATACTTAACCTCTGTGGTTGCTGCAAATTTATTACTTTGTGGTTTGTTGGAAATCGGGGATCCTCGGGAAGATCGGTGACGATCGGGGGATGGCATACGCGTGTCAGTAGTTACCTATTTTTGCAGAGGTAACCCGGCCTTGTGTTGGCAGAGATCCGGTTAGGTTCTCGGGTCGTCTATTCCAGGGACGTACCATCGTGGAAGAGGAAGTTCCTTAGCCTGACCATTTGTTGGAAATCCAAAGAAACAATACGTGACTTGTACGGTTTTAGTTGTATTACCTGCTATGGAATGTGGCGGTAACCTGCTATTGAACATAGTAGCTATAGTAGGCATAAGTGCGGAATGCCTATGCTGGTTAAGATTAATATTATACTTTCGAAATGTTTCTACACTATGCACTAATAATAATATCAAAAATGATTTGATTTTTGCGTAGTAAGCATCTTTGACTATCATAAGAAGAAATCTCCTCCAATTCTGCGTTTGCATTGTGTGTGTGGTGGGAGGTCTTATGGTAGTTTCATTTTCCAAAAGCATTGCGGATTTTAATGTTAAACAGCCTTTTGTGTTTGCTTAAAGATAAACTGTTTTTGTTGCTCACACCAGTCCCATGACTGATCCGGAGTTTATTGTTCCTCTCCTAAACTCTGGGTGCTCATAATTTCCTACACGAGCAGTCTAGAGTTGGGGTTTTCAGATATTCAGGTTTAGTAGATTTTCTGGAGTTGGTTCAGTCTTTGGATCAGACTGCACTTGCTTATTCTTGGTGTATCGTTATTGGGAGTTCGAGCTACTGCTGGAGTTCTCTCTTGAAGACTATCTTAGAGTTATTTGTTCCGCTGCTGATATTATCGTTTTTCTTTTCCGCTGCTATTTGTTGTATCATATCTCAGATGTATATTGATATTCATTGTATCATTCTGTTGTATCAGATATTTTATATCAATGTATTATTCATTTATTCCGCTGTGTTATTTACTTAACTGTGTTATAAGCTCCCAAGAACCAGATTCGGCATTTGAATCTACGGCATTTTGAGTACAAGGGAAGTACGGGTGCCGATTTTCGAAGGTCGACTTTTGGGTCTTGACAAACTATGTATACTTTAATTCCTCTCTTAAAATAAGAAATGCAAACAAGAATTTTATCCAAGACCACCGTGGTTATATCTACAACAATTTTCTTGACATTAACAACGATTGTTAGAATGTTTCTTTTGAGAGAAATGTGTGATCCTCAAAAGTAGAGGAGAGCACACATGTGTGTGTATATCACCGAAAACAAGATGCTGCCAACATGCTTGGTAGGTAACTAATCATAATACAAAAATAATAATAATAAGACTCAGGTACATCTAGAATGAGCTCCGACAAGGCCACTGCCCATTACACCTCAATATCGAGCTCCAGCAAGACCACCGCCCGGTAATGAGGTGTTAGAAGTACCCAAAAAACCATGATGCAACCCAGTGCGGATATGATCGATAGACAGCTCCAGCTAAGAATGAACACCTCACTGCAAACTCTGAAAATCAAGAATGAACGCCTCACTGCCAATGTAGATGATCCATAATGAAGAAAGCCACACTGCAGATGTGGAAGAACTGGAAAGAACGCCTCACTGCAAATGCGGATGATCCAGAATGAAGAAAGCCACACCGCAGATATGAAAGAACTGGAAAGAACTCCTCACTGCAAATGCATATGATCCAGAATGAAGACGCTACACTGCATATGTGGAAGAACTGGAAATAACTCTACACTGTGAACGCGGAAGGTTCAGAATGAACATCTCATTGCAATCCTATCAACAGCAATCCTGAAAATCTGCAAATCGTAATCTAGCACCATTTCTGGCCTAAACCAGTATCTGTAAAAGGAGCTAAAGAAAATTATAAGAATAATACACATATATGTATATAAATGAAGTTTATATACATATATATGTATTAATGAAGTAAAAGTAATAAAACTAAAGCTAAAATTAGAAGACGGAAAAGCAACTAAAATAATAAACAGACTAAAAAAGAATCCAAGTCCGTTATGCAACACCTTAACCAACTCTAAAGATGTGAAAAAGAGATATTGAAATCAAAATGAAAAAAAATTAACAAACTATGAGGTTAAAGCCTATAAACTAAAATCTCTTAAAAAATTATCCTCATGCTCCTTTAATCAAAAGACCATTATGATAATTAGTAAAATCATCATTCAAATTTGAAGAAATGTTAATGCTATAATTATTGATGTTAAAAAAATTGTTTTTATGATTAAATAGCTTAATGCTATTACTGACCTTACTAAGATATTCTTTAAAATGATTATTTTTAGCTAATCTGTATATAGGACTTGAGATCCAATTAAAACAAAACGATGATATTATAAAAATCAATTTATTAATATGATTATTATTATTATTAAAAATCCTCTGGTTTCTCTCAAACCAAATATACCAATAAATTATAATGAATATAGTATCAAGTAAAAACCTATTTTCCTTTTTAAACTTAATTATTGTTATTCCAATAATAATCATAATCAGTAACTTTAGTTGTAAGACTAAAGTTAAAGATTTTGAGAGTATTATTAAGAATGTTGTAAGTATCTATGCAATCATAATATACATGTTTAATATCTTAAAAATACAAATTACAAAAAGAACATTTATTATCGATTTGCATAATCGTTATTTTTAAAAATTCAATAGTGTAACGACCCACTTTTTCGTACATTTTAAGCTGATAATAAACCACACATGTCCAACTCAAATTGAACGGAAAGGCGGATAGTTAGGGAAAAGAAAGAAAAAAGAAGACAAGAAGAACTAAAAAAGTACAGACTCTCACAGCGGAACGACTAATCTATATTATATAACAAATCTTTACACAAAAACAAAACTGCAATTTATATATATACAGACATCAATCAGAGTATACTAACTTATTCAGCACAGATAGTTATGACAACCTGTCCTCACAATTGCTGATAAAAACAACAACGAATCCAACGGAAAAATAATCATATAGTGAATACGTTTCTGGGCCTTCATCTCATCTCCCGAAGCTTCAATTCTCCAGCAAAACCTGGAAATATGCTCGGTCTGACCCGAGAATTTTAGGAAAACAACGCCCGGGTCAGTCTGGTAAAACCAGCATGAGAAACACAATCAAATGGATTCTTAAAGTTTAAATAACTTTTCAAAACAAAGGTATCTCGTAAGACCACGCCGCACATAAACACGGACGAGCTTTTACCTTACGATAACCAAAACCTTTATATTAGAAAATCCAATGATATTATAATAATGTCTAAGGGCGAAAATAATAATAATCAAGTAGATGTGATGCTTGTGAGTGTACATCACAACAATACTAGGTATATTTTTAACGAAAATCAATAAGGCATGTTCGCTAATTGTGTAGGATTTCCATGGAGGTGCCCTTAGTACTTCGAGGAATGGTCCTCCTACACAAGGGTCAGAGATATCCTTCCGAAGTAGCATACATCCCTAGTGATGTACCATAGAAAAACATAGCCGGTATCGCTAAGACCGAGTGCATTGCCCCAAGCATGCATAACAACTATAAGTGACATCCAGGAGGAGCCGACTAAACACTATGGGTTTGCTAACCCTACTGACTACGCCTTCTATCTCTGGTTTTAGTCATTCCCGCTGATGAGGCTACGTCCGTCATTCCAACTTGCGCACCGCCACCAAATATATCACGGAATCCCACATGGATTCCAATACCCCAACGGGTCTCAGAATCACATATAGATTCCCACATCTCAATTAGATCTTGGAATCACACTGGATTCCCATACCCCAACGGGTCTCAGAATCACACATAGATCCCAACATCTCAATATACCACGAATCTCCTTCATAGAACCGTATATGGTTTCCAGAGTGGTCACGGGTTCGAGTCATCTCTTACAAGTACACTCTTCCATTTCCCAGGTGCTCCGCAAAACCAAACGCCGATTTCCAGAATGCTCAATACTGATTCTTTAGGAAATAATCAGACAATATATAAGAGCGGGGATCACCTCCAAACCGTTTAAGTGGACGGATCTCCCTATTCATTTGTCCTAGAAGAACGAAACGAGTTTATACGTACAGTATAGCACCACTGATGGTAACTGTACCATATAATACCCGTGTTTCCCCTAGATATTTCCAGAGTTAAAATTCTTTGGTGTTAAGTAGGGATGTGACGACCGCCCATGACCCCTGCACTAAACCTAGAGATAGTGCGCTATAAAGTGTGCCAGGCAGCCATGGACGATCATCAGGGTTAAGTTAAAACAGCAGAATCTATCGTATTACTCACAACGCATGGATAAAATACAATAGAAAGTATATATAGTGAAGCTTACAAAACAGAATCTCAATTAAACTTCATAATAGTTTGGTACAAACATCTGAATAGTCAATACATCAAGCCTCACTACAACACTCAGAGAATTATACAAAGCAGCGGAAACATCCAGTACATATAGTAAGAAAATAATATGCAAGCCTCCAGCTCGTCTTCGTCATCAGCATCGTCGGTCACTAAGAACAGCACCTGTCACCTGCTACCTAGTCTGCCCGTCCCAAAATGGACGAACAGCCCAAGGCAATAAGAGTTAAAACATAAAGCCTTGAGTCAGACAACAGTCTTAGTGAGCGGTAAATTAACTAACAACATACCAAAAGAGCATAAAGGAAAAAGGAATAGGAATCCAACCCTCCCACTCCACCTCTTTCTACAGTGATAGCCCCCAGACACACTAAGTAGAAGTAAACATAGCAAAGCAGACATTTAAAGTAAAGCAATTATCACTCGAGTCAAGGGCGATGTTTTCCAAGCACAAACCCCCAAGGCCTAAACCAAGATCAGATAAGCACCTAGAAAATACCGCTCTTGAGACCGAATGACGATACAACCAAACATCCATGACTCTGGCTATCACTGTTATCATTGCTTCGATACCACCGTTAATTGAATGACCGACACATTCTTTCAGCCGTCCGTCAAGGGCTAATGGAAACCCCGGTTCTAGACATAACTCCGCACGTTGTCGCAGCCCGTGCCTAGGACTATCGAATCTGCCCAGAGTACTCGACTACAATCAAAGTCTTTAGGGACTATCAAATCTGCCCAACGTACTCTTGCTTTGAGCATGCTAGAACCTTCAACAACGATGAAACCTCAGCCTCCTAGTCATCCTCCTCGACGACTATTTTCCATACTAGCTCAAGCGCCTCTCGAGCAAACCATTATCCTCAACTCGAACCATTTCACCGAGTTATCAACATGCTTGGAGTGATCCCGTCTGGATTAAACCAAGGCTATCTCATATCATGCCTCGCTTCATCTCATCATAGCAAAGCCCCATCTCAACATCAACATCATCAAATCTATCCATATGAGCTTCATCATCCGCCACATATGCCACGAGCAGCTTTTCCAATTCAAGAGCCTTTCCCTTAGCTTTTGAATCATCTTCGACCATCTTGTCCAAACCAAATCATCAATCAACTAATTTACAACAATCAATCAAGCCAAACATTAATCCAAGTAATCAAGCATTCAAAACGTGATCAAAATAGACGATTATAACAATAATGGCAATCTTGTAATTAAAGAGTCCAAATCTAACAATCATGATTCATGAACAATATCTCTACAATCTTGATGAATGAACTTACATAGGTTAACATGTAGTAAAATGGATGTCAAATCTTCATGAACAATATATCTATACTTAAGTTTAAGAAAATGCATGGAAATCACTATTTTAACACCAAATCAAGCCAACAATCCAATATACTCCTTTGGATCCGTGTGAGAGATAACCACCACTCACCAAATCACCTAAACACCTCAAAAGAAACACACTTCGGATCTGGACAGCGAAGGATCTAACTCGATCTATCAAATTCCGCTTCAAACGATGAAATCTCTCTTCAAAGAATGTAGATCTTCAATCTAAGCTCTTGGATCTTCGATTTGATCTCCGATTTGGATGGAAGGAATCACAAGATTAGAGTGGAGAAAAGAAGTGAAGAAGTGTAGAACTCGAGCTCTGAAAATGACAGCACTTCGTCGCTTCAAAATCTGGATCCCAAAAATGAAGAAAAACCCTCCTATTTATAGCTGAATTCCTTAGGTCGTTTGCTCGCTATTAGGTCGTCCACGACCTAACAAACCCTCCGACCTATCACTCAACGACCTAACACAATGCGACCTAACAGCTTCCGACTCAACGACTTAGCACATGCGCGCGACTTAACACTACACGACCTAACACTGCGCGACTTAACTACGCACGACTTACGACCTAACACATGCGCGCCTTAACGACCCAGCGACTTAACAACATATGCGCTTCCACGACCTAAAAATGCCACGACCTAAGACAATGCGCGACCTAACGACTCAATAACTACGCGACTTGACTGGGTTACGACCTAACACCTTACGACCTAATACTTAGCGACCTAACAACCCACGACATAACTCCTAAGTTGTCTACGACTTAACTTCCTTAGGTCGCTCACTGCTACCACCATCTCCTTAGGTCGTTGCCGACCTATCCTCCTTAAGTCGCTAACTCGCCCAGTTTCCTATGCCGCTAACTCTTAAGTCGCCGTCCCCTTTAAGTCGCCAACTCCTATAAGTCGCCAACTCCTATAAGTCGCCAACTCCTATAAGTCGCCAACTCCTATAAGTCGTTCACTCGACCTAAGCCACCACACGACCTAACTTCCACATGACTCATCCCAAAATCCTTAGGTCGCTCTACTTCCTTAAGTCGCCTACTCCGACCTAACCACTATACGACCTAAGCCTTATCTCGATCACGACTTAGACTTTGGACGACTTATCAACATTGCGACCTAATGACAACTGTTTTACGATGTTTCGATCCGTAAAAATACGGGTCGTTACATTCTCTCCCCCTTAGGAATTTCGCCCCCGAAATTCCATACAAACAAGAGCAATAAAAAGCTATTCTGCATGCCTACCATCCATAGCAATCAACAAACCATGCATCCAATTCTAGCCTAGCATGTAGAATTCTAAAATTAGAACAAGTTACAATGTCATGAGATGTCATGACACCTTATGGCCATACCTCAAAGAGTTTAGGATGAGCTGCCTTCATCCTCTCTTCCACCTCCTGTAACGACCCGTATTTTCACGGATCGAAAAGTTCGTCAAATCTGGAGTTTTAGCGTTTTGGGCCATTTCAGATTCTTAGGCAAATTTTGCCTAATTCCTAAGTCGTTCACGACTTAGCATAAGTCGTGAGTCGTATACGACTTAGGAGATAGGAGTTCTGGACGAGTTAGTGATGAGTCTGGGCGAGTTAAGGACTCAAGGGGTGAGTCGGCGACGACCTAAGGAGATAAGTCATAGCTGGGCTAGGTTAGTAGGTTGAAGTTAACTCGGCAAGTGTTAAGTCGTAGGTTGTAAGTCGTTGCCGAGTTAAGGGATAGACAACCTAAGGAAGTGACCGACTTATGTTATTGTAGACGACTTAAGGTTTTGAATTGTGTTAAGTCGGCTGACGAGTTAAGGTAGTGGTCGACTTAAGACCTGGACGACTTAGGAGTTGAGTCGTACCCAAGTTATCTGATGAGTCGTATACTTACTAAGTCGTAAGTCTAGTTGGGTCGTGTATTCAGTTAAGTCGTATCCCAGTAGCCTAGCTAAGTAGTGAGGTTGATAAGTCGTAGTCGAGTTAACCGTTAAGTCGTACGGGATCTGGGTTTTTGTTGAGTCGTAAGTTGAGCCCTTTGATGAGTCGTACCTCCTGATGAGTCGTAGCTTTGTGCTAAGTCGTGGACGACTTAGTGGTTGAGTCGTCTAGCTAGTAAGGCGCGTGCGCACTAGGTCGTAGACAGGGGTGGTCCGGTAAGTCGTAGGTACCTGTGATGAATCGGAAGAGGCTATAAGTCGGAGACGACTTAGGAGATAGCTGTTAAGTCTTGAGTCGTAGGGGGGGTCTGAGTGTTGAGTTGGAGTTAGGCTTAAGTCGGAAGACCGTTGAGTCGTGGTGATCTGATGAGTCGTAGACGACTCATGGAGGCAGTCGAGTCATGGATTTCAGCTATAAATAGGAGAGCTTCTCTTCATTTTTGGGATCCGGATTTTGAAGCGACGAAGTGCTGCCATTTAGAGAGCTCGACTTCTACACTTCTTCACTTATTTTCTCCACTCTAATCTAGTGCTTCCTTCCATCC
This sequence comes from Allium fistulosum, assembly GCA_030737815.1. NCBI lineage: Eukaryota > Viridiplantae > Streptophyta > Magnoliopsida > Asparagales > Amaryllidaceae > Allium > Allium fistulosum. The sequence continues at coordinate 1,140,836,231 of CM060904.1, forward strand.
AAATCAAAGATCAAGATTGAAGATTCAAGAGATAAAGTTGAAGATCTTCATCTTTTCAAGAGAGATTTCATCGTTTGAAGCGGATTCGTGCTAGATCAAGCTTGATCCTTCGCTGTCCAGATCTGAAGCGTATTGATTTGAGGTTGTTTAGGTGATTTGGTGAGTGGTGATTATCTCTCACACGGATCCAAAGGAGTATATCGGATTGTTGGCTCGATTTGGTGTTAAAATAGAGATTTCCATGCATTTTCTTCATCCTAAGTGTAGATCCATATATATCCATTGTTCATGATGATGTTACATCCATTTTATCATATGTTAACCTATGCAAGTTCATTCATCAAGTTTGTAGAGATATAATCCATGTTTTCATGCTTATTGGACTTTCAACTCTTTAATTACGAAAATGCCATTATTGTTATAATTGTCTACTTAGATCATTTTTGAATGCTTGATTGCTTGGATTGATGTTTGATTTGATTGATTGTTATGAACTAGATGATTGATGATTAGATTTAGATCGAAGGTGATTCAAAAGCTAAGGGAAAGGCTCTTGAATTGGGAAAGCTGCTCGTGGCATATGTAGCGGGATGATGAAGCTCTTATGCATAGATTTGATGATGTGAAGTTGAGATGAGGCTTTGCGAGGATGTAATGAAGCGAGGCATCATATGATGAAGACTTGGTCTAATCCAGACGGGATCATTCCAAGCATGATTGATAACTCGGTGATATGATTCGAGTTGAGGATAATGAATGGATATGAGAATAGTCGTCGAGGAGGATGACTAGGAGGCTTGGATAGCATCGTTGTTGAAGGTTCTAGCATGCTCTAAGCAAGAGTACGTTTGGGCAGATTCGATAGTCCCAACGGCCAACTGTTGATGGTCGAGTACTCTGGGCAGATTCGATAGTCCTAGGCACGGGCTACGACGACGTGCGGGAGTTATGTCTAGAACCGGGATTTCCATTAGCCCTTGACGGACGGCTGAAAGAATGTGCCGGTCATTCAATTAACGGTGATATCGAAGCAATGATAACAGTGATAGCCAGAGTCATGGATGTTTGGTTGTATCGTCATTCGGACTCGAGAGCGGTATTTTCCGGGTGCTTATTTGATTTAGGCCTTGGTACTTGGAAAACATCGCCCTTGACTCGAGTGATAGTAGCTTTACTTTAAATTGTATGCTCTGCTATGTTTGCTTCTGCTTAGTGTGTGTCTGGGGGCTATCACTGTAGAATGAGGTTGGAGTGGGAGGGTTGTATTCCTTTTCCTTTATGCTCTTTTGGTATGTTGTTAGTTAATTTACTGCTCACTAAGACTGTGTCTGACTCAAGGCTTTATGTTTTAATTCTTATTGCCTTGGGCTATTCGTCCATTTTGGGACGGGCAGACTAGGTAGCAGGTGACAGGTGCTGTTCTCTTCTCACGATGCTAATATCGAAGACGAGCTAGAGGGTTGCATATTATCTTCTTATATGTACTGGATATTCCGCTGTTTTGTATTCTCTGAGAGATATGTAGTGAGGCTTGATGTATTGACTATTTGGATGCTTGTATTCAACTATTATGAAGTTTTATATGATGTCATTTTGTTATGAAAAGCTTCACTATACATATGTTCTATTGTATTTTGTCCATGCGCTGTGAGTAATATGATAGATTCTGTTGTTTTAAATCTTACCTTGACAATCGTCCATGGTCGCCTGGCACACTTTACAGTGCTCTATCTCTAGATTCGGTGCAGAGGTCATGGGCGGTCGTCACATTTGGTATCAGAGCATTGGTTAATCGATTTTACCCAACGCTCGTCGTCGTAACTACGTATGAGAGACGTAATTGTATTTTGATGGATGATTACTATATATAATATAGTAGCTTAGTAGAGTTGAGTCCTTTGTGCAGATGTTTCTCTAGATGTTCTAATCATTCCTTTTTATAGATATTGAGAATGTGTCGAAGAGGGAGACCAGCTGCTAGGGAAGGTCGTGCTACTGAAGAGACTGCTGATTATGCAGCCATGTTCGAAGCTATGATGACTTCGATCATGAGAAGGATACCAGTTCCGGGGGCAGCAGTTGATGTTGGAGTTCAAGTCCAAACTCCGAAACCAGTGGATTTTGCTAAGTTGTGCAAGGATTATAATGCTCTTGGAGGGAAGGTTTTCTTGGGAACAGAATCTACTATCGAGGTCCAGAGGTGGATAGATGCTTGTAGAAGGATTTTTGGTGATTTGGGAATTGATGATGCAACTAAGAGGAAGTTGGCATCAAGGCAGCTTCAAGGGAGAGCCTCTGATTGGTGGAACTCTATTACCATCAATACTGCGGAGGAAGAGATTACTTGGGAGCAATTCCAAGTCAGATTTGAAGCTAAGTTCATTTCTACGGCTCAGAAGTCTGTTCTGTTCAAGAGGTTTGTGGAGCTCAAGCAAGGTGGAAGATCAGTTCTTGAGTATGTTTCTGAGTTTGAAGCTTTGTCCAAGTATGCCCGGTCATATATTGAATCTGCTTATCAGAAGAATGAGAAGTTTGTGACCGGCTTGGATAGTTATCTTGGGAGACAGTTGGTGGATCATTTGGACGATTCATTTGAGAAGCTTGTGGAGAAAGCTCTTAGGCATGAGAGTCTGTTTCCTAAGGAAGGACCTGTTGTTGCTGTTACCGGGGGAGAGTCTAAACCACAGCAGGGTGGAAACAAGAAGAGAAAGCAGCAGCAGCAGAAGGGTAAGGATGGCCAGAAGAAGCCGAAAGGCGAGGTGACTTGCTACAATTGTCAACAGAAGGGCCATTTCTCGAAGGATTGTAAGAATCCTAAGGTGCCGATGAAGTGTCACAACTGTGACAATCCGGGGCATTTCAGGAAGAATTGTCCAGAACCGAGGAAGGACAGGCAGATTGTGCAAGCCTATGCTTTAGGAGCTGTTCCGTCGTCTTCGAAAGCTCCTACTGCTGAAGATAAGGGAAAGAGTGTGGTTGTTCAAGGTACTCTTTTCCTATGTGGTATTCCAGTTAGAGTTTTGTTTGATACTGGAGCATCGCATTCGTTTGTTTGTAATGAACTAGTAGGCCGGTTAGGTTTGGAACCGGATATTGTTGATAGGCCATTGGTTGTGACTAATCCAGTTGGGGGTTCGTCTTGTTTGTGTATGTTATGCCGTGGTCTAGTTATATCGAGTCATGGTTGCTCTTTTGTTTGTGATTGTTTTGTTCTGAACTTTGCGGGGTTCGGAATTATCTTGGGTATGGACTGGCTTAGGAAGTATGCGGCTAAGGTTGATTGTGAGAGGCTGGAGGTGACAGTCGAGAATGTGGAAGGGCGAAAGATTGTGATACGATGTAAGCATGAGGAAGGCGTCTTCATGAGCTTCATGTATTCGCTAGTTGTTCCACGGGATGGACTGTCTTTAGTGCCAATCGCAAATGGATTCGAGGATGTCTTTGACGAAGTCAAAGGGTTGCCGCCGCATAGAGAGATCGAGTTTCGGATAGATCTTGTTGAAGGGGCCAGACCTGTTGTGATGCCTCTTAGGCGGATGGCGCCTAGGGAACAGCAGGAGTTGAGGGTGCAAGTTGATGACCTTTTACAGAAAGGATTCATTCGGCGTAGTGTGTCCGAGTGGGGTGCACCAGTTGTGTTTGCAACCAAGGCAGATGGGTCGTTGAGATTGTGCGTCGATTATCGTGAGCTGAATAAGGTGACCAAGAAGAACAAGTATCCATTGCCGAGAATAGATGACTTGTTTGATCAGCTTCACGAAGCTAAGGTGTTTTCTCAGATGGATTTGGAAACGGGATTTCACCAGTTGAGAGTAGCGAAGGATAGTGTGCCGAAGACTGCTTTTAGGACACCATCCGGTTTCTTTGAGTGGCTGGTAATGCCGTTTGGATTGACTAACGCGCCAGCATATTTTGTGGATCTTATGAATAGAGTGTTCAGAGATCAGTTGAACAAGTTTGTACTTGTGTTCGTGGATGATATTCTGATTTATTCCAGAACGAAAGAAGAGCACAAGACGCACTTGCGTATGGTTTTGGAAATCTTGCGGAAACATCAGCTGAAGGCTAAGTTTTCGAAGTGTCACTTCTGGAAGAGTGAAGTGAGGTTCTTAGGCCATGTGATTTCTGGAAATGGAATAGCGGTTGATCCCGCTAAGGTGGCAGCAATCCAGGATTGGGTTAGACCTAAGAATGCATCTGATGTGAGAAGTTTTCTTGGATTAGCAGGATATTATCGACGGTTTATCAAAGACTTCTCCAAGATAGCTGCACCATTAACAGGATTGACGAAAAAGAACCAAGTGTTCAGTTGGGATGCTAAGTGTGAGCAAGCTTTCGGAATCCTGAAAGAGCGATTGACGAGTGCTCCTGTTTTGACTATTCCAAGTGGGAATGATGAGATGGTGGTTTACACCGACGCATGTGGTACTGGACTTGGAGCAGTGCTGATGCAGAAGGATAAAGTTGTTGCGTATGCCAGTCGACAACTAAAGCCGCATGAAAGGAATTACCCGACTCATGATTTGGAGTTAGCGGCGATTGTATTTGCTCTGAAGATGTGGAGGCATTATTTGTTGGGAGTTCGATTCGAGTTGTTTACGGATCACAAGTCGTTGAAGTATCTTTTCTCCCAAAAGGATTTGAATCTTCGGCAGCAACGTTGGCTAGAGTTTTTGGCATCATATGATTTTGGTATAGCTTATACTCCGGGAAAAGGTAACGCAGTGGCAGATGCGTTAAGTCGAAGACATGCAGGATTGGGAGCCATGTTTTCAGAATGGAAGAGTCTCGAGTATTTAGCTGGATTTGACTTCAGGCCTAGATGTGAATTAGAACCTGAGATGTTGGCAAACTTATCGATAAGACCCACTCTTGTGGAAAGGATTGGCGAGGGCCAAAAGCGAGATGATAAGCTTGTCAAGATTATCCGTGAATTGGAATCTGGATTGGATCCAGAAAAGGATAAAGGATTCGAGGTCGATCGAGAGGGTTGGCTTCGGAAGCAAGGACGACTAGTTGTTCCCGATATAGATGAATTGAGGAGTGAAGTTCTGAAGGAAAGTCATCACTCGAAGTTGACAATTCATCCAGGTGGAAATAAGATGTATCGGGATATGAAGAGAACCTACTACTGGGAAGGCATGAAGAAGGATGTCGGAAATTTCATTTCCAAGTGTATGAACTGCCAGTTGGTAAAGGCTGAACAAAAGAAGCCAAGTGGATTGCTTCAGCCCTTAGAAGTTCCTACATGGAAGTGGGAGCAAGTGTCGATGGATTTTATTGATGGATTGCCTAGAACCAGAACGGGAAATGAAGGGATTTGGGTCATTGTGGATCGACTGACTAAGAGTGCACGATTCATTCCTGTTCGATCGACTAGGACTGCATCAAAGTTGGCTGAGTTGTATGTTAAGTGGATAGTTCGATTCCATGGTATTCCGAAGAGTATAGTGAGCGATCGAGATCCATTGTTCACTAGTGGATTTTGGAAGAGCTTCCAGGAAGTTTTGGGAACCGAGTTGTGTTTGAGTACAGCTTATCACCCTCAAACAGATGGCCAGACCGAGAGAGTCAACCGAGTTTTGGAAGATCTCCTCAGAGCTTGTGTTTTGGATTTCGGAGGATCATGGGAAGATCACCTTCATTTGGTGGAGTTTGCATACAACAACAGTTACCAGTCAAGTATTGGTATGGCACCGTATGAGGCATTGTATGGAAGACCGTGTAACTCTCCGACATGTTGGTTGGAAACTGGGGAAAAGTTGATGCTTGGGCCAGAGATGATTCGTCAGACTTCAGATTGTATAGAGATCATTCGGCAACGAATGAAGGCAGCCCAAGATCGTCAGAAGAGTTATGCTGATAAACGTCGTAAGGATTTGGAGTTCAACGTAGGTGAAATGGTTTTTGTGAATATTTCTCCACTGAAGAATGTTATCCGATTCGGGAAGAAAGGTAAATTGACTCCGAGATTTGTTGGACCATTCCCGATCATCGAGCGAATTGGAAAGCTCGCCTATAGGTTGGAGTTACCTGAGAAGATGTCGGGTGTGCACAATGTTTTTCATGTATCATATCTACGGAAGTATGTGCACGACTCGAATACCGTGGTTTCTGCTGATAGCTATGAAGATTTTGAAGTTGATCCAGTCGATAGGAGACCTCGTAAGCCACTTCGTGTTGTTGAAGCCGACACGAAACAGCTTAGGAGGAAGGTAGTTAAGTTGCTCAAGATACAATGGAGTGACGATGATAACGACTGTACGTGGGAGGTGGAAGAGAGGATGAAAGCAGCTCATCCTGAACTCTTCAAGGTATGGCCCTAGGGTGTCGTGTCATCTCGCGATATTGTAACTTGTTCTAATTTTAGAATTCTGTACGCTAAGCTAGAATTGGATGCATGGTTTGCTGATTGTTATGGATGGTAGGCGTACAGAATAGTTTTGATTGCTATGATTGTTTGGGATTTCGGGGGTGAAATTCCTAAGGGAGAGAGAATGTAACGACCCGTATTTTCACGGATTGAAAAGTTCGTCAAATCTGGAGTTTTAGCGTTTTGGGCCATTTCAGATTCTTAGGCAAATTTTGCCTAAGTCCTAAGTCGTTCACGACTTAGCATAAGTCATGAGTCGTATACGACTTAGGAGATAGGAGTTCTGGACGAGTTAGTGATGAGTCTGGGCGAGTTAAGGACTCAAGGGGTGAGTCGGCGACGACCTAAGGAGATAAGTCGTAGCTGGGCTAGGTTAGTAGGTTGAAGTTAACTCGGCAAGTGTTAAGTCGTAGGTTGTAAGTCGTTGCCGAGTTAAGGGATAGACAACCTAAGGAAGTGACCGACTTATGTTATTGTAGACGACTTAAGGTTTTGAATTGTGTTAAGTCGGCTGACGAGTTAAGGTAGTGGTCGACTTAAGACCTGGACGACTTAGGAGTTGAGTCGTACCCAAGTTATCTGATGAGTCGTATACTTACTAAGTCGTAAGTCTAGTTGGGTCGTGTATTCAGTTAAGTCGTATCCCAGTAGCCTAGCTAAGTAGTGAGGTTGATAAGTCGTAGTCGAGTTAACCGTTAAGTCGTACGGGATCTGGGTTTTTGTTGAGTCGTAAGTTGAGCCCTTTGATGAGTCGTACCTCCTGATGAGTCGTAGCTTTGTGCTAAGTCGTGGACGACTTAGTGGTTGAGTCGTCTAGCCAGTAAGGCGCGTGCGCACTAGGTCGTAGACAGGGGTGGTCCGGTAAGTCGTAGGTACTTGTGATGAGTCGGAAGAGGCTATAAGTCGGAGACGACTTAGGAGATAGCTGTTAAGTCTTGAGTCGTAGGGGGGGTCTGAGTGTTGAGTTGGAGTTAGGCTTAAGTCGGAAGACCGTTGAGTCGTGGTGATCTGATGAGTCGTAGACGACTCATGGAGGCAGTCGAGTCATGGATTTCAGCTATAAATAGGAGAGCTTCTCTTCATTTTTGGGATCCGGATTTTGAAGCGACGAAGTGCTGCCATTTTGAGAGCTCGACTTCTACACTTCTTCACTTCTTTTCTCCACTCTAATCTAGTGCTTCCTTCCATCCAAATCAAAGATCAAGATTGAAGATTCAAGAGCTAAAGTTGAAGATCTTCATCTTTTCAAGAGAGATTTCATCCTTTGAAGCGGATTCGTGCTAGATCAAGCTTGATCCTTCGCTGTCCAGATCTGAAGCGTATTGATTTGAGGTTGTTTAGGTGATTTGGTGAGTGGTGATTATCTCTCACACGGATCGAAAGGAGTATATCGGATTGTTGGCTCGATTTGGTGTTAAAATAGAGATTTCCATGCATTTTCTTCATCCTAAGTGTAGATCCATATATATCCATTGTTCATGATGATGTTACATCCATTTTATCATATGTTAACCTATGCAAGTTCATTCATCAAGTTTGTAGAGATATAATCCATGTTTTCATGCTTATTGGACTTTCAACTCTTTAATTACGAAAATGCCATTATTGTTATAATTGTCTACTTAGATCATTTTTGAATGCTTGATTGCTTGGATTGATGTTTGATTTGATTGATTGTTATGAACTAGATGATTGATGATTAGATTTAGATCGAAGGTGATTCAAAAGCTAAGGGAAAGGCTCTTGAATTGGGAAAGCTGCTCGTGGCATATGTAGCGGGATGATGAAGCTCTTATGCATAGATTTGATGATGTGAAGTTGAGATGAGGCTTTGCGAGGATGTAATGAAGCGAGGCATCATATGATGAAGACTTGGTCTAATCCAGACGGGATCATTCCAAGCATGATTGATAACTCGGTGATATGATTCGAGTTGAGGATAATGAATGGATATGAGAATAGTCGTCGAGGAGGATGACTAGGAGGCTTGGATAGCATCGTTGTTGAAGGTTCTAGCATGCTCTAAGCAAGAGTACGTTTGGGCAGATTCGATAGTCCCAACGGCCAACTGTTGATGGTCGAGTACTCTGGGCAGATTCGATAGTCCTAGGCACGGGCTGCGACGACGTGCGGGAGTTATGTCTAGAACCGGGGTTTCCATTAGCCCTTGACGGACGGCTGAAAGAATGTGCCGGTCATTCAATTAACGGTGATATCGAAGCAATGATAACAGTGATAGCCAGAGTCATGGATGTTTGGTTGTATCGTCATTCGAACTCGAGAGGGGTATTTTCCGGGTGCTTATTTGATTTAGGCCTTGGTACTTGGAAAACATCGCCCTTGACTCGAGTGATAGTAGCTTTACTTTAAATTGTATGCTCTGCTATGTTTGCTTCTGCTTAGTGTGTGTCTGGGGGCTATCACTGTAGAATGAGGTTGGAGTGGGAGGGTTGTATTCCTTTTCCTTTATGCTCTTTTGGTATGTTGTTAGTTAATTTACTGCTCATTAAGACTGTGTCTGACTCAAGGCTTTATGTTTTAATTCTTATTGCCTTAGGCTGTTCGTCCATTTTGGGACGGGCAGACTAGGTAGCAGGTGACAGGTGCTGTTCTCTTCTCACGATGCTGATATCGAAGACGAGCTAGAGGGTTGCATATTATCTTCTTATATGTACTGGATATTCCGCTGTTTTGTATTCTCTGAGAGATATGTAGTGAGGCTTGATGTATTGACTATTTGGATGCTTGTATTCAACTATTATGAAGTTTTATATGATGTCATTTTGTTATGAAAAGCTTCACTATACATATGTTCTATTGTATTTTGTCCATGCGCTGTGAGTAATACGATAGATTCTGTTGTTTTAAATCTTACCTTGACAATCGTCCATGGTTGCCTGGCACACTTTACAGCGCTCTATCTCTAGATTCGGTGCAGAGGTCATGGGCGGTCGTCACACCTCCCATGTACAGTCGTTAACATCATCACTCCATTGTACCTTGAGCAACTTAACTACCTTCCTCCTAAGCTGTTTCGTGTCAGTTTCCACAACACGAAGCGACTTACGAGGTCTCTCAATAACTGGATCTACCTCAAAATCTTTACAGGTATCAGCAGAAACCACTGTATTCGAGTCATGCACATACTTCCGTAGATACGATACATGAAAAACATTATGCACACTCGACATCTTTTTTGGTAACTCTAATTTGTAGGCGAGCTTTCCAATTCGCTCGATAATGGGGAATGGTCCAACAAATCTCGGAGTCAATTTTCCTTTCTTCCCGAATCGAATAACATTCTTCAGTTAAGACATCTTCACAAAAACCATATCACCTACGTCGAATTCCAAATCCTTACGACGCTTATCGGCATAACTTTTCTGTCGGTCTTGGGCTGCCTTCATTCGTCGTCGAATGATCTCTATGTAATCCGAAGTCTGTCGAATCATGTCTGGCCCAAGTATCAGCTTTTCCCCTGTTTCCAACCAACATGTCGGAGAGTTACACGGTCTTCCGTACAATTCCTCATATGGTGTCATTCCAATGCTTGACTGGTAACTGTTATTATACGAAAATTCCACCAAATGAAGGTGATCTTCCCATGATCCTCCGAAATCTAACACACAAGCTCTAAGGAGATCTTCCAAAACTCGGTTGACTCTCTCGGTCTGACCATCTGTTTGGGAATGATAGGCTATACTCAAACACAACTCGGTTCCCAAAACTCCCTGGAATCTCTTCCAAAATCCACTAGTGAACAATGGGTCTCGATCGCTCACTATACTCTTCGGAATACCATGGAATCGAACTATCCACTTAACATACAATTCAGCCAACTTTGATGCAGTCCTAGTCGATCGAACATGAATGAATCTTGCACTCTTAGTCAGACGATCTACGATGACCCAAATACCTTCATTTCCCGTTCTGGTTCTAGGTAACCCATCGATAAAATCCATCGATATTTGCTCCCACTTCCATGTAGGAACTTCTAACGGCTGAAGCAGTCCACTAGGCTTCTTCTGTTCGGCTTTTACCAACGGGCAGTTCATGCATTTGGAAATAAAATTTTCAACATCCTTCTTCATACCTTCCCAGTAATAGGTTCTCTTCATATCCCGATACATCTTATTTCCACCTGGATGAATTGTCAACTTTGAGTGATGACTTTCCCTTAGAACTTCATCTCTCAATTCATCGATATCGGGAACAACTAGTCGTCCTTGCTTCCGAAGCCAACCCTCTCGATCGACCTTGAATCCTTTATCCTTTTCTGGGTCCAACCCAAATTCCAAATCATGGATAATCTTGACAAGCTTATCGTCTCGCTTTTGGCTCTCGCCAATCCTTTCCACAAGAGTCGGTCTTATCGATAAGTTTGCCAACATCTCAGGTTCCAATTCACATCTGGGCCTGAAGTCAAATCCAGCTAAATACTCGAGACTCTTCCATTCTGAAAACATGACTCCCAATCCTGCATGTCTTCGACTTAACGCATCTGCCACTGCGTTACCCTTTCCCGGAGTATAGGCTATACTAAAATCATATGATGCCAAAAACTCTAGCCATCGTTGCTGCCGAAGATTCAAATCCTTTTGGGAGAAAAGATACTTTAACGACTTATGATCTGTAAACAACTCGAATCGAACTCCCAATAGGTAATGTCTCCACATCTTCAGAGCAAAAACAATCACTGCCAACTCCAAATCATGAGTCAGATATTTCCTTTCGTGCGGCTTCAGTTGTCGACTTGCATAAGCAACAACTTTATCCTTCTGCATCAGCACTGCTCCAAGTCCAGTACCATATGCATCGGTGTAAACCACCATCTCTTCATTCCCACTTGGAATAGTCAAAACAGGAACACTTGTCAGTCGCTCTTTCAGGATTCCGAAAGCTTGCTTACACTTAGCATCCCATCTGAATACTTGATTCTTTTTCATCAATCCTGTTAATGGTGCAGCTACCTTGGAAAAGTCTTTGATAAATCGATGATAATATCCTGCTAATCCAAGAAAACTTCTCACATCAGATGCATTCTTAGGTCTAATCCAATCCTGGATTGCTGCTACCTTAGCGGGATCAACCGCTATCCCATTTCCAGAGATAATATGGCCTAAGAACCTCACTTCGCTCTTCCAAAAGTGACACTTCGAAAACTTAGCCTTCAGCTGATGTTTTCATAAGATTTCCAAAACAATACTCAAGTGCATCTTGTGTTCTTTTTCAGTTCTGGAATAAATCAAAATATCATCCACGAACACTAGTACGAACTTGTTCAACTGATCTATGAACACTCTATTCATAAGATCCACAAAATATGCTGGCGCATTAGTCAATCCAAACGGCATTACCAGCCACTCAAAGAAACCGGATGGTGTCCTGAAAGCAGTCTTCGGCACGCTATCCTTAACTACTCTCAACTGGTGAAATCCCATTGCCAAATCCATCTGAGAAAACACCTTAGCTTCGTGAAGCTGATCAAACAAGTCATCTATTCTTGGCAATGGATACTTGTTCTTCTTAGTCACTTTATTCAGCTCACGATAATCCACACACAACCTCAACGATCCATCCGCTTTGGTAACAAACACAACTGGTGCACCCCATTCGGACACACTACGCCGAATGAATCCTTTCTGTAAAAGATCATCAACTTGCACCCTCAACTCTTGCTGTTCCCTAGGCGCCATCCGCATAAGAGGCATCACAACAGGTCTGGCTCCTTCAACTAGATCTATACGAAACTCGATCTCTCTATGCGGCGGTAACCCTTTGACCTCATCAAAGACATCCTCAAATCCATTAGCGATTGGCAGCAATGACAGTCCGTCTCGTGGAACAACCAACGAATACATGAAGCTCATGAAGACGCCTTCCTCATGCTTACATCGTATCACAACCTTTCGCCCCTCCACATTCTCGACTGTCACCTCCAACCTTTCACAATCAACCTTTGCCGCATACTTCCTAAGCCAGTCCATACCCAAAATAATTCCGAACCCCGCAAAGTTCAGAACAAAACAATCACAAACAAAAGAGCAATCATGACTCGATACAATCAGACCACGACATATCATACACAAACAAGACGAACCCCTAATTGGATTAGTCACAACCAATGGCCTATCAACGATATCCGGTTCCAAACCCAACCGGCCTACAAGTTCATTACAAACAAACGAATGCGATGCCCCAGTATCGAATAACACTCTAACTGGAACACCACATATGGAAAGAGTACCTTGAACCACCACACTCTTTCCTTTCTCTTCAGCGGTAGAGGCTTTCGAAGATGATGGAACAGCCCCCAAAGCATAAGCTTGCACAATCTGCTTGTCCCTTCGCGGTTCCGGACAATTCTTCTTAATATGCCCCAGCTTGTCACAGTTGTGGCACTTCATTGGCACCTTCGGATTCTTGCAATCCCTGGAGAAATGGCCCTTCTGCTAACAATTATAGCAGGTCACTTCGTCCTTCGGCTTCTTCTGGCCATCCTTACCTTTTTGCTGCTGCTGCTTCCTCTTCTTGTTTCCACCCTGCTGTGGTTTAAACTCTTCCTTGGTCACAGCAACAACAGATCCTTCTTTAGGAAACAGATTCTCATGCCTGAGTGCTTTCTCCACAAGCTTCTCAAATGAATCATCCAAATGATCCACCAACTGCCTCCCAAGATAACTGTCCAAGCCTGTCACAAACTTTTCATTCTTCTGGTAAGGAGATTCAATATACGACCGGGCATACTTGGACAAAGCTTCAAACTTCGAAACATACTCAAGAACCGGTCTTCCACCTTGCTTGAGCTCCACAAACTTCTTGAACAGAACAGACTTCTGAGCTATAGAAATGAACTTAGCTTCAAATCTGACTTGGAATTGCTCCCAAGTAATCTCTTCCTCTGGAGTATCAATGGTGATAGAGTTCCACCAATCAGAAGCTCTTCCTTGAAGCTGTCTTGATGCAAGCTTCCTTTTAGTTGCATCCTCGATTCCCAAATCACCAAAGATCCTTCTACAAGCATCTATCCATCTCTGGACTTCAATAGTTGATTCTGTCCCCAAGAAAATCTTTCCTCCAAGAGCAGTATAGTCTTTACACAATTTAGCAAAATCCACCGGTTTTGGAGTTTGAACTTGAACTCCAACATCCACCGATGGCCCCGGAGCTGGCATCCTTCTCATGATCGAAGTCATCATAGCTTCGAACATAGCAGCATAATCAACAGCCCCCTTAGTAGCACGACCTTCCCTAGCAGCTGGTCTCCCTCTTCGACTCATCCTTAATATCTATAAAAGGAATGATTAGCACATCTTGAGAAACAACTGCATAAAGGACTCAAACTCTTCTAATCTACTATATTATATATAGTAGTCATCCATCAAAATACAATTACGTCTCTCATACGTAGTTATGTCAGCGAGCGTTGGGTAAAATCGATTAACCAAAGCTCTGATATCAAATGTGACGACTGCCCATGACCCCTGCACTAAACCTAGAGATAGTGCGCTGTAAAGTGTGCCAGGCAGCCATGGACGATCATCAGGGTTAAGTTAAAACAGCAGAATCTATCGTATTACTCACAACGCATGGATAAAATACAATAGAAAGTATATATAGTGAAGCTTACAGAACAGAATCTCAATTAAACTTCATAATAGTTTGGTATAAACATCTGAATAGTCAATACATCAAGCCTCACTACAACACTCAAAGAATTATACAAAGCAGCGGAAACATCCAGTACATATAGTAAGAAAATAATATGCAAGCCTCCAGCTCGTCTTCGTCATCAGCATCGTCGGTCACTAAGAACAGCACCTGTCATCTGCTACCTAGTCTGCCCGTCCCAAAATGGACGAACAGCCCAAGGCAATAAGAGTTAAAACATAAAGCATTGAGTCAGACAACAGTCTTAGTGAGCGGTAAATTAACTAACAACATACCAAAAGAGCATAAAGGAAAAAGGAATAGGAATCCAACCCTCCCACTCCACCTCTTTCTACAGTGATAACCCCCAGACACACTAAGCAGAAGTAAACATAGCAAAGCAGACATTTAAAGTAAAGCAATTATCACTCGAGTCAAGGGCGATGTTTTCCAAGCACAAACCCCCAAGGCCTAAACAAAGATCAGATAAGCACCCAGAAAATACCGCTCTTGAGACCGAATGACGATACAACCAAACATCCATGACTCTGGCTATCACTGTTATCATTGCTTCGATACCACCGTTAATTGAATGACCGTCACATTCTTTCAGCCATCCGTCAAGGGCTAATGGAAACCCCGGTTCTAGACATAACTCCGCACGTTGTCGCAGCCCGTGCCTAGGACTATCGAATCTGCCCAGAGTACTTGACTACAATCAAAGTCTTTAGGGACTATCGAATCTGCCCAACGTACTCTTGCTTTGAGCATGCTAGAACCTTCAACAACGATGAAACCTCAGCCTCCTAGTCATCCTCCTCGACGACTATTTTCCGTACTAGCTCAAGCGCCTCTCGAGCAAACCATTATCCTCAACTCGAACCATTTCACCGAGTTATCAACATGCTTGGAGTGATCCCGTCTGGATTAAACCAAGGCTATCTCATATCATGCCTCGCTTCATCTCATCATAGCAAAGCCCCATCTCAACATCAACATCATCAAATCTATCCATATGAGCTTCATCATCCGCCACATATGCCACGAGCAGCTTTTCCAATTCAAGAGCCTTTCCCTTAGCTTTTGAATCATCTTCGACCATCTTGTCCAAACCAAATCATCAATCAACTAATTTACAACAGTCAATCAACCAAACATTAATCCAAGTAATCAAGCATTCAAAACGTGATCAAAATAGACGATTATAACAATAATGGCAATCTTGTAATTAAAGAGTCCAAATCTAACAATCATGATTCATGAACAATATCTCTACAATCTTGATGAATGAACTTACATAGGTTAAGATGTAGTAAAATGGATGTCAAATCTTCATGAACAATAGATCTATACTTAAGTTTAAGAAAATGCATGGAAATCACTATTTTAACACCAAATCAAGTCAACAATCCAATATACTCCTTTGGATCCGTGTGAGAGATAACCACCACTCACCAAATCACCTAAACACCTCAAAAGCAACACACTTCGGATCTGGACAGCGAAGGATCTAACTCGATCTATCAAAATTCCGCTTCAAACGATGAAATCTCTCTTCAAAGAATGTAGATCTTCAATCTAAGCTCTTGGATCTTCGATTTGATCTCCGATTTGGATGGAAGGAATCACAAGATTAGAGTGGAGAAAAGAAGTGAAGAAGTGTAGAACTCGAGCTCTGAAAATGGTAGCACTTCGTCGCTTCAAAATCTGGATCCCAAAAATGAAGAAAAACCCTCCTATTTATAGCTGAATTCCTTAGGTCATTTGCTCGCTATTAGGTCGTCCACGACCTAACAAACCCTCCGACCTATCACTCAACGACCTAACACAATGCGACCTAACAGCTTCCGACTCAACGACTTAGCACATGCGCGCGACTTAACACTACACGACCTAACACTGCGCGACTTAACTACGCGCGACTTACGACCTAACACATGCGCGCCTTAACGACCCAACGACTTAACAACATATGCGCTTTCGCGACCTAAAAATGCCACGACCTAAGATAATGCACGACCTAACGACTCAATAACTACGCGACTTGACTGGGTTACGACCTAACACCTTACGACCTAATACTTAGCGACCTAACAACCCATGACCTAACTCCTAAGTCGTCTACGACTTAACTTCCTTAGGTCGCTCACTGCTACCACCAGCTCCTTAGGTCGTTGCCGACCTATCCTCCTTAAGTCGCTAACTCGCCCAGTTTCCTATGCCGCTAACTCTTAAGTCGCCGTCCCCTTTAAGTCGCCAACTCCTATAAGTCGCCAACTCCTATAAGTCGCCAACTCCTATAAGTCGTTCACTCGACCTAAGCCACCACACGACCTAACTTCCACACGACTCATCCCAAAATCCTTAGGTCGCTCTACTTCCTTAAGTCGCCTACTCCGACCTAACCACTATACGACCTAAGCCTTATCTCGATCATGACCTAGACTCTGGACGACTTATCAACATTGCGACCTAATGATAACTGTTTTACGATGTTTCGATCCGTAAAAATACGGGTCGTTACAAGGGAATATTTTCGTACCACCAAAATTAAGAAGGATTACATATTCAGGCCAAGATTTGATAGTCGGTTATTTAACTATCAAATGAACAAACATCCAAACAATGATTATATTTCCCATAGATAATCCTCTTAAATTAATCTTTCATTAATTTAAAATCACATTTCAAAATCTTTGAAAATCACTTCCGTATACTTATCTCAATAGGATAAGTATATTCACAAACCACTTTATATTTTCGATACTTAGAAATATAACCATATACTTATCTTAATGGTATAAGTATATTCACAAACCATTTTTCTTTCAAATCTTTCCATATACTTATACAATGATATATAAGTACACTCGCCAAACACCTAGAAAGAATTTCTATTTAGAAATCATATTTAAATGATCAAACCCAAATGTCATCTAAAACGAAGAAACCCCAAAACACCAATCTCTTTATAAAACATTATTAATAAATTCCAAACGCCATTTATAAAACTTCTCCTTCTCAGATTCTTTAAAACTCATTGATAAGTTCTTTTATAATTATCCAAAGCCATTTATAAAACTCTTCCCATATTTAATCCAACTCATTAATAGGCTCTTTAAGTCAATAACGTCCTCTTAATAAAACATAAGTTATTTAAAATAGCTTTAAATAACAAATTACTTTTTAAACATCCTCCTATTTCATTTTAGTCAAATATTATTTAAAATAATACTTTAGAATATATTAAATAAATTTCAAACACTATTATTGTATTAATAAATTAATTTCAAAAACAATATTAATATAATAATTAATAAATTTTAAAACGTTATTAAAACAATAATTAATTAACCATAGACTAATATCAATATGCAATTTAATTATCCTTTATATGTAATTAAATAACTTAAATCAATGTAATTAATTAACTTTAATCAAAAATTAAAATATAGATAATCTTTTAAGTAATTAATTAAAATATAATTAAAACATTTCTAAACCATAACTAAATAACTTTAAAATAATACTCAAACTAAAACATTTCAAAATAATAATTAAATAACTTTAAAATATCTTTTAAGAATCATACTAATAAAATAATTAATTTTAAATCATTATTAAAAAAATATAAATTATTTTTAAAATACTATTATTATTAATAAGTAATTACTTTTTAAAACCTTATTACTAAATAAAAATAATTATCTTTAAACCTTATAATAAAAATAATTATTCTTAAAATAACTTTCAAATCAACAATTAGCTATTCAGATTCAAAGGAGGCTTAACGATCACCATGGTACTTAAACAAGCTACCATATTATTCAATTTAACTTTTCAAGTTAATAACAGATATTTACATATCTACGACTACGTAAATAAATTCCATACTCAACCGTCATTGGTTAACATATAACTTATTCAAAGTGGCATATCAATTTATCGATATATAATCAGATGTCTAAAGCTATAAAATAGCAGAACGGGGATTTATTCTGCTAATTAATTGCCAAATTAATCTAATTAGCGGAATGGTGTTTTATTCCGCTAAATCGATGTCCAATTAACATATTCGATCCAATTTAACTCAATAGCAATTTATTTGGCCAAATAAACATTAATATTTAAGGTATATAAATTTTAATCGACGTTATTACTAAAATAACGTAATTTAAATCCCGTTCGTTTAAATATGTCATAAATTTTCACATGTCCAAAGCTATCAACAAATTACGCTATCATGTTGTACAGGTCAATCGAATTCCATATGAGCATGATACGAATTTTCAAAGCTCAACATGCTTAATTTTTTAAGCATAAAACAAATTAAAAGGAATGGTTCTCACCTAAACGGGCCGAGCCCACACCAATAACCCGAACCAATGAACAGTACCATCTTCCCCTCCCACTCCTTCTCCCACCATTCGTTCCAGACCATATACTTGTGCACGTCCGTGCACTCAACTAGTGATACAAAGCTCCTCTATCCCATTTGACAAAGGAACTTCGCCAATTCTTTTCTCTTCGCAAGCCCGACCTCCCGGACCAAGGATAAGACACGTGCACCCCATATGACCATCACAACCCAGACTCGACTTCGACGAAGCCAGTAGAAGCGCGACCAAAAAACTCGCCAAACCCAACCAAAAATTCACCACTCGAAGCCCTCTCCTCCACGATCGCCATCCCAAACTCCAAATTATCCATCGTTGACCTTAGGCCGAGATAAACCGAACCCTAAGAAACGACGATCGTCAATCATCGACACGGAATCCTCCAAAACTTCCCTAAAAATCCTACATCACCATACGATCCTAACGATACTACGGCGCCGATCGATTGGAAGCAATCCGAAGAAAACAATTTTTGAAGATTTGAACACAATTCTCCCACTTTCAGTAAATTGATGATATCTCGATCGATGCTCGACGAAAATTCGAGCGACGAATTTCTAAAAATACTAAGGACGAAGATAGACAATTTTCATGTTCGATGATTTGGTTGAAACTAAAAAGAATGAAAGTTGTTGATTTTTAAAGTGGGAATGATGCTTATTAATTTAGTTACAGAGGAGGGAAAATAACGAATAGCTCTAGAATGTTTTTACTGTAAGTATATGAAGAAAATGGAGATCCCTCTACTGCTCATCTCGATCACTTACTTATAGCATGTCGACCAAGGAGACAAGAAAACCAAAAGGAAGGAGAAGTGAAAGGCATGAGCTAGGCAAGGACAAGAAAACAAAATGGAGGCTCGATGAAGAAAAGACTGCACTATACAATGTGTGCTCTTGTGTACCGTGTGTGTTTGATATAAAATTAAATTCCGGTACCCCGTCACACCGGATCGCGTTCGATTACGAACTGCAATTGATAGAAAGTAAAGCACGATCACGTATAACAATGTTACATGATCACAAAACAAAAATAAAATAGACAAGTTATTAAATTCTGTGAATTCTCAAAATGCCAGCGTTTGCTGTAAAATACGTCAAACGAGAATTTGTTTATTTTTCAAATTAAAAATTATGGAAAATTTTTAAAAGTTAAATTAAAAATACGTCATTGGAAATCAAGTCAAAATATGAAAAAGATAATTTATCATAATTTAAATCCAATTCCGAATATTTAAATAAATTGAATATTCAAATTTGAAGTCCCAAAATATGGGTTGTTACACTCTCCCCCACTTAAAAAGAATTTTGTCCCCGAAATTCCAGCACAAGAACACTCAGTTTTATCTGTAACCCGCAGGATGTTCATAGATCATTCATATACTAATTCTATTTTGATCGCTACTCGAATACATAACCTCACTTCCAAACTAGTATTGCTCACCCAATTTTCTACTGCGGACTTCGATTAGGCTCCTTGATTAGGAACCTCTGCTCTCCTTACATAGCTGTAGCTATGATAGAAAACCTTGGTTCCATATCAAGAACCCTCATCAAGAGCTTGCCGTCGGAAATTGTAACAACCCGAACTCCAGTGGGTCCGGATTTTTCACAAAATGCCAAAACCCAAGCCCACTGAAACCTGAGTTGGGAGTCTGGTATCTTGCAAATAGGCAAAGATAAATATATCAGAGCTCAATTATCTATCTCACAACGGAATTGATTAAAATATAATATTAAGTAAATACTCACCCAAATAATGTAACTTCCCTAGCAAGTGTCACATAGCTGAGAAGTCTCTGCCATCTATCTAACCTGTAGGATTATGAGGAGGGGGTCAGAACAAAAGTTCGGGTGAATGGATAAGTTATATACTTCTAGGCTTAATTCTACATATATCGTTTCATTTCCATTTACTCTTATACTAGGTTCATTAGGTTACAATATTCTCACCTCTATTCGTGAACCGTGCCCATATACTCCATAGTAGATAAAAACCTAATAACTAATATATATACATATATGTAGCTATATGCCCAATGACCATATTGGTCCTAGGTACCATCCTTGGTACCTTCCGTATCCTCCTCAAAAAGAGCTCCATCATCTAGCTTCAAGAGCGTTCCGTAACTACATCTGTAAAGGACAGCTTCGTAAGGCCCACAATATAGATACTCTGCTACTTAGTATGAAAATTTAAATCGCGTTCGCAATAGTCTAGACCAGTGCTCGGACATCCACAATGTACCACCCACTGCGTACATTGAGGACTACGTAATCGTTCTGTCAACTATCTGAACCCTGCCAACAAGGTCTGCCTTTGTGACGCCCTACCTCTATTCCCACGCTAACAAAGAACACTATGATGTAGTGCTGTCAATTAGCGTGGAGAATAAGGCTGTGGAGGAGCGACCATCCATGTAACTTCTTTGTGCGAGCGCCGATATGTCAGATAGAATAGAATGCATATCTTTTAAAGAGGAAATCCGACATACTGATACAAACACAAAGCTATCACACGGTGGCTATATATAATCTTCGGAAACAAACATAGAAATAATCATAACATAAATCAGTCACAGACATCCATATCACAAAGGCGGAAGAAGATATGAATAAGTATATAACACGTGAAAGTGTACATCAGAGTAGTGGTCAGAAAGATCCACGATAATACAAAAGAATAGCAACACGTGCTATACAAAAGAATAAGTACACAACTTAGAGTCTATATCTCAAATGCGTACATCCAAAAACTACTAATCTAAGTAGTGCCAAAAGTCAGAATAATCCTGAAGAGAAGTCAAGCAGAAGCACCTGTAACATCTCGGTCTGACCCGAGTATTATTTAGAAGAAAATAATAAACGGATCAGTCTAGCTATAAATATCAGATGATATGGTATAAAGTAAAAGACATGGCATGAACATGTAATAACTATAATGGCATACTACTATAAGCATGTAAATGATAATCAACAAGAGATTAATCAATATCACAAGAATCTTCTCAAAGATAAAATAGGGTATCATACCCTAAACTTGTATTCATAACAAGTCAATGACACACGAATTCACCAATGCACAAAAATGATAAACATATCAATGAAAATCAAGAAAATTGGTGAAGCACAAATTCCAGAAATCAACATACGAAATCCAGAAATCACATAAAAAGGGGGAGGCCTATCACAAGAATGGGAGCATGAAAACTCACCAACGCGCGTAACACATGAACGAGAAGCTATCTCATGGAAGCTATCCATTAAATTTTGACACACGAACGGCCCGAAGACCATGGGGGCGCTACCCCAATATGTGATGGTGAAACATCACACAAACGGGGTTTAGTCTCCCTCGTAGACAAAGAGACATCGCTCAATCGCTAGTCTAAATCACAAAAATGATCGTCATGATCATAAAGAAGTGTCAATTACACTAAGCCAGTAAATATATGAGTGTAGCTTCATGTCCCATAACCACTAGCTTAACTTAAATATTTACGAACAAACTGTAGATCTTCACTAGAAAATTGTCACAAACGGGTTCAATCGAACAAGTCCAAGAGCTAAACGACGAAGTGAACGCAAGCATTTCATACCACTCGTTTTACTAAGTCGTTTAATTCGATTTCTCATCCGAGTGAAGTAAAGGCTTGTATATACTAATAGGTTGGAAAACGGTTTAGGAAAAAGAGCTTTGTAATAAAATAGAGTTGAAATTGCTTTGATGAAAGAGTTTTGATATTTACTACTAGTATTGAAACCTTCATATTTTTGAAGTGACAAATCACAAAAATGATTGTAGAAACAATCTATCACAAAAATTCACATTAGAAGACGTGAACAAAATCCAAGAAAATCAACTCAAAATGCATCAAAGTGGAAGTTCTGTTGAATGTTTTTCAGATAAGATCGCCTACGGAGGGGGGTCCAGGGGGGTGGCAACCCCCTAGGTGGGGGTGCGGGGGCAGCGCCCCGTCCAAACGGTACGATCTAATGAAGACAAACGATCTAGGGAAGCCAAACGACCTAAGGGGCCATACGACCTAATGGGTCATGCGACCTACGACCTAAGTGGAAAGACAGGTCCAGCGACCTAATGGATACAAGGTCCAACGACCTAAGTGAAGCAAGGCCTAGCGACCTAAGGAAAATAAGGTCTAACGACCTAAGGAAAAGAGACTCGCGACCTAAGGACTTGCGACCTAAAACTCGCGACCTAAGGACTCACGACCTAAAACTCGCGACCTAAGGACGCGCGACCTAAAACTCGCGACCTAAAGCTCGCGACCTAAAGACACGCGACCTAAAACTCGCGACCTAAAGACACGCGACCTAAAGCTCGCGACCTAAAGACACGCGACCTATCTCCGAACGAGCTAATGTGAGCATATAAGGTCGAACGACCTAACTGCAAACGACTTAAGGCCGAACGACCTAAAATGGAACGACCTACCAAGCACGCGACCTATCAATGGTGCGACCTAGTGGGGTGAGCGACCTAACACGGTCGAGTTAAGGTAAGGCACGACCTAAAGAGGTGCGACCTAATGGGTAGGTAAGATCGAGCGACCTAGGGCCAACGACCTAGTGCAGAACAACCTACGACCTAAGTGCCAAGCGACCTACGACCTAACTCGAGGCGAACGACCTAAGCCCAGAACGGCAATTTGCAGGCTTGTCTTCTCAAAACCCGAACGACCTAAGCCCAGAATTTTGCCAAAACACTAAAAATTGGGTTTTTCACCAATTCAATCCAAACCAAATGCAAATGTACATGCCCAAGTGATACGGAATCATTCCCAACAGTCCAATGACAGTTATAGGCAAGATGTGAGATCAAAAATCTCACCTTTTCCACGAAATTGATGTTGGAGAGTTTAAGAGCAAAGCAAGAATCAACCACAAGCTTGAATCTATGTTCTTCACCTTGAATTCAGAGTTTGATGTTGAATTTACTAAAGATCTTGAGCTTGGAATTTTAATTTCCCTTTCCCTCCACCATTTTTGAAGAAGCTTGAAGTATTTGATGAAGTGATGAAGAGAAGAGGGGGTTGGGCTGAGTTAGTGTGTGTTCAGCCCAAACCAAAGTCCTAAGCCAAAAAGTGACGAAAATTTCACTATCTCCAAACATATCGAAGTTTACACTCAAAAAGATCGCAAACGTCATTTTGAACTCAATGGAAGTGGTCTCGAGTCCTAATTTGACCGTATGCAAAAAGTAGCTTTTCGGACTAACATCCGACTAACGATAAAATATTTAAATATAAAATCGATAGATATGCGGGTTGTTATAGCCTTGTACAGAACTCAGTCGGAGATTTTCTATATCTGCAAAGGACAGCTTTGTTAGGCCTACAATACAAATATTCTAGTTGGTCTGTCCCTTTCTCATTGTGGCTATGGCCCCACGCAGCGACCCCTTAACTAATCGAAAGACTTCTAAAGAGTTAAGTGGTCGTGCCCTACTGCAAACAGTCTAACATCCAATTGGCGGTGCCCCTCCATCCAATGTCTCGATAGTGAAAGAATCATTGGCCTATTGGTTTAACTCTAGTCTTTCCCGAAATCGCTCTTGGTCTTGTGCTGGTCGGTATCCGCATGCAACTATCCTTAAACCTACTTGTAAGTACTGGACATACGAATACCCTACTCCGAACACCAAGCCCTTCTGACTTCCTACAAAGGACCACTTTGTTAGGCCTACAATGCAAATGCAGTCAAGTCATACTCTCTTGATGGAACACCTACAGACCTGCCTCCGGGGATGCAGCTTAGTTATGCCTACCCAGAGGGCCATCCTAGAGTATCCTCACGTCCCGTTAAAGTCTCGTACTTCCTTCTAGCCCAAAATAACTAAGTTGGACGTGCTTCTCCATTTCTAAAATTGTGATGAACTGGTTCGTTAGGCGCTTCATCCTTTGGGCTGCTCCAAACGCATTTCGATTCTTTTATTAGACCCTAAGTCTAATCTTTTAATTTGCGTTTAGTTTGCTTTCTTATTTTGTTGGCTACTTATTTTAATTTAATTAGCATATTCTTGCCCTCGCCTCACTTCTAACTATTGTGAGGTAACCATATGTCTAATAGGGAATGTTGTTAGTATGAGCCACCTTCATTATCTTGCTTATTTAACTTAATATATAAATCCTTAAGTTCAATAAAATAAGCCTCTTTTATTATTTCTGTTTTATTTGCTTATCAACTTAATATAAGTTGTTCAAACAAGCTTCTATCATTATTCTCTACTATCATTGCTTACCAATTTATTATAAGTCTCACGATAAGCTTTTCCATTCTTATTTCATAATTATAACCTATGTTATAATTCTACTTGTAATCATTACTTTTTCTTCTTTTATAGTCCGTTATATAATTACAAGCATTTCTTGTCTGCTCTAGTCTGCCTTCTTTTATTATGATATAGAATTTTGTTTAATTCTCTAATATTACATAATTCACTTATCTAATAATTGCCTAGTTAAATAGCCTGCATCGTAAATGCAGACATAGGCTCATTAATTTTTTATAGCCTCAAATTCTTAAATTAATAAGTTTCTTGTATCAAACCATACATTACTTCATTGTCTGCTATTTTAGGAAGTAATCCTATTTTATTTGGTTGGTTATGAAAACTATATAATCAGTTTCCATATCTTAATATTGGATAATACTATAAACAATAATCTGTAACTGCAAGATATCTCTTTTACTATTTTGGAGTAGTATAAAATATAGTGGTTTCTCTATTTTACACTAATTACTCCTTTTTATTTCTTTTACTTTAGCAGTTACGTTTATCGTTATCTTTTAGATATTAAGTAATGGAAATGTATCCTATTTTCTAAACCAACCAATTAATCTAATAATTACTCCCAAATTAACTTTTTCCGTTTTAATGCAATTTATTACAGTAGTTCTATTTCTCAACTTTTATTATTTTACATCTAATTTCCTTCATTTCAGTTTCCTTAATTATATAATCCATATTCGCGTTTAATCTATCCTAATCCACACGTGAAGAAAGAAAAGAGGGGATAGAAGAAAACTGACGCTTGCATAAAAATCCAAAACGTAGAAAAAGATGTTAATAAGGCATAGAAAATAGTGTATAAATACTGATACTGTAAATAAACTGCAAGTTTTCTTATAGTTCAGCCTAATTTAATTAATATGATTAATTACTGAATAAAATTTTCTAAACGGGAATCTAACGATAATATATCTTAAACTTAAAAGATATATAAGTAAATCCACTCACACGTCGTCCTTAGCTTCAATCTCTATCCCTTTTAATTTTCTACGCTTTTCTCCGCTTTTCCTTCTTTTTAATTTGCTGTAAATTCCCTAATTTGTTTGCGCAATTCTCTAATTTGCTTGTATGTATATCCTTGCTTAATTTTATTTTTTGTTTGGGGAAAGATTTGATTGATAGAGGAGAAAGGAAGAGGGATAAGAGAAGAGGAGTTTGTTGTAAATGACAACAGTTGATTCGGAGAAAATAGTGTGGGCTAGGGTTAAGTTACGTTCAATTTATAGCTGTAGTGAACAACTATGAACCATCCGATTAACCCTAAAAACAATCATCACCATCATTTATTTATTTGTTTACGTTAGCTTATAACGTATAATTCTCCAATGTTATTCATTTATTCCTTTGTTATATGACCCTATTAATTCACGTTTCCTTCTAAATAAGATTCTCCCATTAATTACCTAATTAATTAGATCATATATATATATATATATATACGTATATCCAATATTAATTGATTCTTATACGTTATAATTTCTTACCTATTTGAACACATCAATTAATACCTCTATTAATTGATTGTATATAAAATTTATACTTTTTAATTTATTCTTATTAACTTACCTTCATCATAAACTTAATTACTTCGTTTGATTTTTGTACGCATTCCAATTCTTTTTTTTCTTTTTAACTTGGAAACAAATAATCCTATAACTGGCGTTTTCTTCTAGCTAATTAATTTTCATTATTAGCTATTGTAACAAGGGCATATTTTTTTATTAATTGACACCCTTTTTAAAATGCTCAACTGATTGCCAATTAATTAATTGACACGTTTTTTCATTTTAATCAATATCCAAATTAATTCCTATGCGTCACTCAATCACACATTTATTAGTTATATATATTTAAACCGCCGATTCATTACCCAATTAATTGACATATAAGTTTCCCTCTTTTATTAATTGACGCTTACTTAATGTCTTTAATTAATTTCGTAATTCATTGATTGCGTCAATTATAAATTAATATATGTATGTTGTCATATAATTTATTCTCCACATACATTTCCCTTTATTAGAAGATCCTTTAATTAATTAATGTTAAAAAAAGCGACATATTCTCTGACTAATTGACGTCTCTATGTCTCTTAATTCCCGTTTTAATTGATTAATGCGTTAATTAATCACACACTCATTGCTTGCATAAATCTATGTAACCTCTTAATTCTTAAATGCATACATTTGACATTTATATTCTGTTTGGCAATTATGTTAATTCAATTGATTTTATTTAATCATATAAAAATGCGGGGTGTTACATTCTCCCACCCTTCAGGAAATTTCGTCCTCGAAATTCGACAAAGGTAAAATTATGTAATTCCTCGCATCAATCACATCCATTTTGTGTACATCCAATTTTTCGACCACCCGTGTTTTTATGCAAAAGTGTTATTCGATACATAATATATGTATGTACATGAATTTCTAAGCGGCACCTCCTATATGAATGCTTTGCTTCTTTAAAAATTTATTTTTAAAACATGATGCACACATCCTAAATATACTTGCAATTTCTATATGAATGCAATCTTTTGAAAATTTAATACACTTTTCATCCAATTTTTCCCACACTCCTATTGAATAGGGGTGTAGTTCAATGAATTTTGCATCCAAACCCTACCATACAACTTTAAATATTCGAATTTCAGAAAAATCTAAGTTTCTGAATTCGATCTCTTATGTCAGAAAGAAGGTAGAAAATGGAAAAACTTCATATTTCTCCGATTTTCTTTTGTGCACATCTTCCTCCGTACTTGGGATTTCGGCTACTATTATAAAAAAAATTATTTACTTCCCCAAGCACAGTTTACATAAGAAAATATCTCTTTTTAAATTTTCCTGGTGACGTTTCTGTCGCTTTCTTTAAATTTGTTGTTTTCCTTTTATTTATCTTATTCTGCTTTTACTCTTTTTTTTATACAGCAACTAAACACAGCTATCATCTAGGGGAAGGAGGTCTAGGACCATGTCCACTTTGACACAGAAAGGTCCTACTCAAGGAATCCAAGTAACTCATATGCTCCTCCTGCCGCCTATTACTTGTTACCAACATACGCTGTATTAGTCATGATGAATAAGATCTATTCATCTCTTCTATTCCATGCTCAAAAAGAATAACTAAGTCTCATTTACTGTAATGGATAAGGGTTTCAATCTATGCAGTCTCTATCTAAAAAGGAAACTAAGCTTGAGGAAATTTTCTCTTTACTCTTCATTTTTTCCCAACTAAGGTCTACTTTTCCCAGCACGCGTGTCTTACTATCTTACTAATATCACTTCACTATTCTTCTATAGCCTACACACGTGAAGCAACATTTCTAGGTTTTCACTAGTGTCCTATACACCTTACGGGAACTTTTATTATTACTACTAGGAGTAATTACTGTTATAGCCTTGTACTTTTCCCGTTACACCTAGGAAATGATTCATATCTACTCCATATTTAAAAGTCCGATTCAGTTTGGTATTTATCATTTACTTCAAAAATTAAAGCTTCTAAATTTTGAAACGTCAAATCCTAAAATTCTTGCCTATGAAAGTGTTATTTTGAATTTTTCTGATAAATTCAAAGGTACTGGGTTACTTAAAATTTTATCTTTTCAAAAACTTATTTACTTTTCCACCAAACCATCTTTCTCTTTTTTTTTCTTGGCTTAAAAAAAATTTCCTTACATGTTTTCAAAATATCCTTTTTTTCATAGATTTTCGAATTTACTAAAACTGGAGTAGATAAGAACAATTATTTTATCAAAAATCTCTTAACTATCCTACTCTTCCAATTACTTAACCTTGAAGGAGTTTCTAACTTACTACACTTAATGGTTTTATACCTTAATTTATTGGAATAACTTTCTCTTATGAGAAACCCTTAACGCTAAAATCTTCTATGAATCCTTTAGAGGAGGATTTCAGGTTTATATGAAATTATAAGGAATTTATTTTATATTTTATCGAAATAGGCTATACAAAATATGGTACTTTCCATACATTGTACATCTCTTTCACATATTCCTTATAACTTGCACAAAACATATCTATTTTTTATTCATAGAAAATTATATCATTATTCATTTCATTCCTATAGATTAAAGTATGTTTACTCTATATTCACTTAGATAAGATATTTCCTACTAAATTCATTAATTTATCGTAATTTTTTTTTTTAAAAGAACTCATTTTCAAAACTGCTTTATAACTAGAAGATATTTTCATATACTTATTTAAATAATAAGTGTTCATACAAACCACTTTAGAAATTATCTCCAAAACTCATTTGGGTCAAAACAGATGTTGCGTAAAACACCATTACTACAACCCAAAAATACTAGTTTATAGATTCAATTAAAATAGATATTAATAAATCTCATATGCTATGTTAAAAACATTTCCTTTGGGAGTCATCTACTATAACAATAGTGTCATAGTCTATGCTTCCTTTATTTTTACCGAAAACATCTATTACAACAATAAATGTTGTAACCTATGTTTTTGATACTTAACACGCTCTAGGTTTTATATTTAAAATCTTTGTTCACCTACAAGGAAACTAGTGAGCTATACACGCTCTATAATTCTTCAAAAAGAATTTCACTTTTAACAAATTTTACATCATATAGAAACCAATTTAAATTTCATACCACTTTTTTTTTCAAAAACCCAATATTTACTTCTTCAAATATATTAACAATTATATTTTTCAACTTTTCGATTCCAAAAGTTTCATTTTATTGGGCTAGACATAAAGTGGAGTTTCTTCTTACTAAAACCTCTTATTTCTTTCAAAAACACTCTCACTACTATCCCTAGGGAACTTCTCCACTTCCTATAACATATGGATACCAATCTTCTCTCAAAACATGGCTTATTTGAATGCTATAAATCGGTAATTAACATAGGGCTCAACATACTTGGGTCATCCCAAACCCAACTAGCAAACTATGCACAAATATACTTCTAAAGACTTTCCACATGTTCAAATCTATGGTTGGGGACTATTTGGATTTTAGTACATAATATATTTATATTTTATTCAAAAATACAAATACGTTCACTCACTATCTACCTAGGAACCCTAAACCTAGGCTCTGATACTAAATAAAACAACCCGAACTCCAGTGGGTCGGGATTTTTCACAAAATGTTAAAACCCAAGCCCACTGAAACTCGAGTTTGGAGTCTAGTATCCAATAAATAGGCAAAGATAAATATATCAGAGCTCAATTATCTATCTCACAGCAGAATTGATTAAAATATAATGCAAGTAAATACTCACCCAAATAATGACACTTCCCTAACAAGTGTCACATAGTTGAGAAGTCTCTGCCATTTATCTAACCTCTAGGATGTTATGAGGAGGGGGTCAGAACAAAAGTTCTGGTGAATGGATAAGCTATATATTTCTAGGCTTAATTCTACATATATCGTTTTATTTCCATTCACTTTTATATTAGGTTTATTATGTTACAATATTCTCACCTCTATTCGCGAACCTGGCCCATCTACTCCATAGTAGATAAAAACCTAATAATTAATATATACATATATGTAGCTATATGCCCAATGACCATATTGGTCCTAGGTACCACCCATGGTACCTTTCGTATCCTCCTCGAAAAGAGCTCCATCGTCTAGCTTCAAGTGTGTTTCGTAACTACATCTGTAAAGAACAGCTTCATAAGGCCTACAATACATATACTCCGTTACTTACTATGAAAACATAAATCATGTCCGCACTAGTCTAGACTAGTGCTCGGACATCCACAATGTACCACCCAGTGCGTACATTGAGGACTACGTAATCGTTCTGTCTACTATCTGAATCCTGCCAACAAGGTCTGCCTTGTACGGAACTCAGTCGAGAATTTTCTATATCTGCAAAGGATGGCTTCATTAGGCCTACAATACAGATATTATAGTTAGTCTTTCCCTTTCTCATCGTGATTATAGCCCCATGTAGCCACCCCTCAACTAATCGAAAGATTTCTAAAGAGTTAAGTGGTCGTGCCCTACTACAAACAATCTAACATCCAATTGGCGGTTCCCCACCATCCAATCTCTCGATAGTGAAAGAATCTTGGCTTGTTGGTTTAACTCTAGTCTTTCCCGAAATTGCTCTTGGTCTTGAGGCTGGCCAGTATCCGCATGCGTCGATCCTTAAACCTACTTGCAAGTACTGGACATACGAATACCCTACTCCGAACACCAAGCCCTTATGACTTGCTACAAAGGTCCGCTTCGTTAGGCCTACAATGCAAATGCAGTCAAGGCTTACTCTCTTGATAGAACACCTTCAGACCTGCCTCCGGGGATGCAGCTTCGTTAGGCCTACCCAGAGGGCCATCCTAGAGTATCCTCACGTCCCGTTGAAGTCTCATACTTCCTTCTAGCCCAAAATAACTAAGTTGGACGTGCTTCTCCATTTCAGAAATCCATGATGAACTGCTTCGTTAGGCGCTCCATCCTTTGGGCTGCTCCAAACACAATTCGATTCATTTATTAGACCCTAAGTCTAATCTTTAATTTTTGTTTAGTTTGCTTTCTTATTTTGTTGGCTACTTATTTTAATTTAATTAGCATATTTTTGCCTTCGTCTCACTTCTAACTATTGTGAGATAACCATAGGTCTAATAGGGAATGCTGTTAGTATGAGCCACCTTCATTATCTTGCTTATTTAACTTAATATATAAATCCTTAAGTTCAATAAAATAAACCTCTTTTATTATTTATGTTTTATTTACTTATCAACTTAATATAAGTTATTCAAATAAGCTTCTATCATTATTCTCTACTATCATTGCTTACCAATTTATTATAAGTCTCACGGTAAGCTTTTCCGTTCTTATTTCATAATTATAACCTATGTTATAATTCTACTTATAATTGTTACTTTTTCTTCTTTTATAGTCCGTTATATAATTACAAGCGTTTCTTATCTGCTCTAGTCTGCCTTCTTTTATTATGATATAGAATTTTCTTTAATTCTCTAATATTACATAATTCACTTATCATAATAATTTCCTAGTTGAATAGCCTACGCAGTAAATGCAGACCTAGGTTCATTAATTTTTTTATAGCCTCAAATTCTTAAATTAATATTTTTCTTGTATCAATTCATACATGACTTCATTGTCTGCTATTTTAGGAAGTAATCCTATTTTATTTGGTTGGTTATGAAAACTATATAATCAGTTTCCATATCTTAATATTGGACAATACTATAAACAATATTCCGTAACTGCAAGATATCTCTTTTACTATTTTGGAATAGTGTAAAATACAGCGGTTTCTCTATTTTACACTAATTCCTCCTTTTTATTTCTTTTATTCTAGCAGTTACGTTTATCGTTATCTTTTAGATATTAAGTTATGGAAATGTATCATATTTTCTAAACCAACCAATTAATCTAATAATTACTCCCAAATTAACCTTTTCCGTTTTAATGCAATTTATTACGGTAATTCTATTTCTCAACTTTTATTATTTTACATCTAATTTCCTTCATTTCAGTTTTCTTAATTATATAATCCATACGCGAAGAAAGAAAAGAGGGGATAGAAGAAAACTAAAGCTTGCATAAAAATCCAAAACGTAGAAAAAGATGTAAATATGGCATAGAAAATAGTGTATAAATACTGATACTGTAAATAAACTACAAGTTTTCTTATAGTTCAGCCTAATTTAATTAATATGATAAATTACTGAATAAATTTTCTAAACGGGAATCTAACAATAATATATCTTAAACTTAAAAGATATATAAGTAAATCCATTCACATGTCGTCCTTAGCTTCAATCTCTATCCCTTTTAATTTTCTACGCTTTTCTCTACTTTTCCCCCTTTTTAATTCGCTGTAAATTCCCTGATTTGTTTGCGCAATTCTCTAATTTTCTTGTATGTATATCCTTGCTTAATTTTATTTTTTGTTTGGGGAAAGATTTGATTGATAGAGTAGAAAGGAAGAGGGAGAAGAGAAGAGGAGTTTGTTGTAAATGACAGCAGCTGATTCGGAGAAAATAGTGTGGGCTGGGGTTAAGTTATGTTCAATTTATAGGTGTAGCGAACAACTATGAACCATCTGATTAACCCTAGAGAACCATCCGATTAACCCTAAAAACAATCATCACCATCATTTATTTATTTGTTTACGTTAGCTTATACCGTATAATTCTCCAATGTTATTCATTTATTCCTTTGTTATACGACCCTATTAATTCACGTTTCCTCCTAAATAAGATTCTCCGATTAATTACTCAATTAATTAGATCATATATATATATCCAATATTAATTGATTCTTATAAATTATAATTTCTTACCTATTTGAACACGTCAATTAATACCTCTATTAATTAATTGTATATAAAAGTTATACTTTTTAATTTATTCTTATTAACTTACCTTCATCATAAACTTAGTTACTCCATTTGATTTTTGTACGCATTCCAATTCTTTTTTTTCTTTTTAACTTGGAAACAAATAATCCTATAACTGGCGTTTTATTCTAGCTAATTAATTTACATTATTAGCTATTGTAACAAGGGCATATTCTTTGATTAATTGACACCCTTTTTAAAATGATCAACTGATTTCCAATTAATTAATTGACACGTTTTCCCATTTTAATCGATATCCAAATTAATTCCTATGCATCACTCAATCATATATTTATTAGTTGTATATATTTAAACCGCCAATTCATTACCCAATTAATTGACATATAAGTTTCCCTCTTTTATTAATTGACACTTACTTAATGGCTTTAATTGACATATAAGATCCTTTAATTAATTAATGTTAAAAAAAGTGACATATTCTCTAACTAATTGACGCCTCTATGTCTCTTAATTAATTCTCCTTTTAATTGATTGACGCGTCAATTAATCACACACTCATTGCTTGCATAAATCTATGTAACCACTTAATTCTTAAATGCATATATTAGACATTTATATTCTGTTTTGCAATTAAGTTAATTCAATTGATTTTATTTAATTATATAAAAATGCGGGGTGTTACAAAAATCGAGTAATAGATCGTTATTTGGAATGGCGTGAAACACCTCAAAGCCTTGTACTCGAATATTAGATCAATTATATAAAACGAAAAATGATCTATGTCCACCTTCGCACCTATTTTAATTGGTTATTTCTAATACCAATTCTATTCTCAGTAAATATTTATGAAAAACATTTTCATAAAACATAACTTAAGTTGTAAAACTTATAAAATTCCCCATCATACCCTAAGGGTATACTCAGCTATCCAATTTAAAACCTTTTTTTGAAATTCACTTAAGAATTTTAAACACCCGGGTTTTATTCAAACCACCTTTTTGAAAAGATACCATATATTTTTGGAAACTTAAGGGTCAAATACTTAGATATTTATTTCAAAAACTTTTGAAATGATATTATATATATTTTATTCCATAAAAAATATATATATCTCGAGTAACCCCAAAATTATACCAAGGAACGGGGTACTACCAAATAGTATCATACATTTTCTTACTATAAGGATAATACTCTAGAGAAACGTTTACCATCCGAACGTATTTCTTACCCATTTTTAGTTGTTTTCAAGTCACTCGAACTAGTTAACTTAAAGCTACTTCCTTTCTTTCAAACCCATTTTGAAACAATATCATAAATATATTTCCAGTAAAATATTTTTAAGAAATATCCAATTCCAATTCGCTTTGGATCCGTTCGGATTCAAACTCGTTCCGACCATACAGTGAAAAAGAGAATAATTTACTAAGTGCACAATACCGTTCGCCTGAGCAAACATCTAATCGTCACTTAGAAGATTATTCTAGTCACCACAAAACAAATTGGAACTCATTTCCAGAACCAATCCAAAGTAATACCCATCTTTCTATAAAATTCCTTTTTCAAAAGCATTTATACTTAGATATATTTCTAAGTGTATTATTTTCAAAATATTGATACGCCAAAAACCATTTAAGACCCAAAACTCTCTCAAATAAAATTATTATTCCCTTTCTCCAAAATCATTTAAAATAATAATATACACTTTTACTTTATTATAAATCAAATCCATACTTTTGGAATTAAATCATAATTTATTTTATCAAAACAATTATATAACGAGATTCCAATGGTAGCAATCCCCTACTAAGAAATGTTATTATCCCAAGAGCATTTCCAATTACCATTATTAACCTGTACATTGTGAAAAACTTTTTCTAAAATCACCGGAATTTAACTCTCGAATTCCTTTTATTTATAAAGCACATTTGTATAAATCAAATTTATAAAATATTCCCATTTAAAGGAAATCATTCTTAAATATTTATTGAGAAAATATTCAAACTTTTTCATATATATCATTTTTCAAGTATTTATTTTGGAAATATTTAAGTTTTCTTTTAATGAACTTCTTTTATAAAACCCCAATCAAATACAATCAAATTTAATATTCAATCATTTCCAAAATATTATTTCAAAATATTCCAAATTTCTTTTTAATAAAACAACATTTAATAAAACTTAATTAATTTTTTTTCAAATCAACCTTTATATAAAATCGTTAAAGATATTTATTCCAAAATATTCCAGCTTTCCTTTAATAAAACTTCTTTTATTAAATCCTAATTTAATATAGCTAACCTTTATATTCAACATTTCAAAATATTATCTCAAAAT
Organism: Allium fistulosum; assembly: GCA_030737815.1. NCBI lineage: Eukaryota > Viridiplantae > Streptophyta > Magnoliopsida > Asparagales > Amaryllidaceae > Allium > Allium fistulosum. The sequence goes on from CM060904.1 coordinate 1,140,871,636, forward strand.
ATTCCAAATTTTCTTTTAAAACATTATTTATTAAAACTTAATTTTTTTCAAATCAATCATTTCTAAAATATTCATTCCAAATATTCAAATTTTCTTTTTAAGTAAACACCCATAGAAAACGAATTTTAACTCAATATTAGCAACGAATGCCTTATATTCAAATTGTGAAACTTAATTCATAAGGTATTTGTTTCAATGTTCCCTAAATTCCTATCTATCCCATTCAGGTTTCAAAAAGGAAGATTCAAGATAATTAACTGATGATAGTCAATGCTCAAAAATGGGCGAGCATGACCTATCAAATCCTAGATGATAATGATGGAATGCTATCACTCCTAACAACCAAGCACAACCGAGAATAACAATGGAAAATTTTCCTTTTATATATAAAATATAATTTTAGGCAAAATTATTTCATTTACCCAAATTTTAAAACAATACTATGTCAATTGGTCTTGTTCGAGTGTTTAGGAAATCCCTATCGATAACGTTGGCCAAACGCATCGACCAGAATTCTTAAGCCACTCAACTGATTAAACAACACCATATAAAACATTTTTATATCACTAACAAATACGCGCTCTTATATATATACTCTCAAACTCATCCTAGGGTCTCACTTACCCTATCTCAAATAAGTCAACCCCAACAAAGCCTAGGTGTTCCCTCAACCTAAGCTCTGATACAAACTGTAGCGACACACTTTTCCGTACACTTTAAGCTAACAATAAACCACACATATCCAACCCAAATTGATTGGAAAGGTGGATAGTTGGGGAAAAGAAAGAAGACAAGAAGAACAAAACAAGTACATACTCTCACAGCGGAACGAATAATCTGTATTATATAACAAATCTTTACACAAAAAACAACACTGTGATTTATGTAGGATCTATTTCACCCTATAGGGAGGGTGAATAGGGTGATACTAATAAAAATTAATGCGGAAATAAATATAATAATTGCATCATAGATAATAGCAGAATAATAAAAGCAGAAATAGAACAACACATATTTACCCAGCTTCGGCAAAACCCTGCCTACGTGTTGCCCCCAAGGTTTCTACTAGAAATTAAGTAGTCAGACGCTTATACACGTAAACTTGCGACACCCGCTAATGACTAACCTAACTCTACACTCAGAACCCTGCCATAACTCAGCCACTGAGTTGCGAATTCTCGAACTACACCATCGTAGTTCATAACCTAGTCACATGACTAAAATTTTACAAAAGTTTAAAAGAAAATTACAAAATAAAATAAACAAAAAACAAAACCCTAGTTATAAAATTTAAAGCCCAAAATAAAAATAAATAACCGGCCCAATTTGTAAATAAAAGAAAAGCGTTCCCCTTTATTTTTCCTTCTGTGCAAAACTTCGGCCGATTTTCTTATTTGCTTCGTGAGTCCAATGTCTGCTTCGTTCCTCTTTAAAAATTAGGGCTTTGAAATTCAGCGCCGCCACTAATTGCTGGTCGTTCCTTCAGTTAGCTTCGATGCTCCTTGTTCTGTGCTCTTCAATTTGCTTGCGGTCGCTTCAAGGTTTGAGTTCGAAACTGTGAATTTGGTATGTGATTTTTGTCGTTTAATTGCTCTGTTTTTTTGCTTTGGTTCGAACTCGATTCGAGTTATTGATTTGGGATTTAATTTGAATCTTGGCTCTGTGATTTTTGCTTGAACTCGAATCACACCTTTGCTAATGATGATGTGGGAAATTTATAGGGTTCGAATACATTAATTTTCGTTCATATATTTCATTTGAATTTGTCTATTAATTTTGCCTGGCAATTAGGTAATTGCTTGAGCGATGGTGATTGTACTGACTTGTTCAATAGTTGGTTGATTTGAAATACTTGAGTCGGTTCCATTATTTTCTCTGATGTATTTGAATTTTTGGTTCCGTAGTTTTCTGTTATGACATTGGCATCATGAATTTTGAGATAAACTTTACTTCGACTTGTTCAATTCCTTTTTGCTCTGACTTGTTCATCGTGTTAGTATACATACGAATTTGAAATGTCTTTTTACTACTGCAACTCTAGTTCAACCTGCTGCTATTCTTATTTGATTTTCTGTAAACTGCCTCGAGTCATTATGAACTGCCATGTTTACTCATGTATGTATGCTCATCTATACATTGAACTTGAAGTCTTCTCTCGATGACCCACGGCTTCTGACCATTTCATTGCTCATTGACTTTAAACTTGTGATTGTATGTGTGTCACCATGTATATACATACATACATACATATGTATGTGTGTATATGTTTTGTGCTAAAACTTTGTACTTGGTTGTGGTTGGTCTGGTTGTACTGGTCTTTATGTTGCACTGCATGTTGATCCTGGTCTCTGTTGCAATTGAGTCATGTTGTCATGTGGTTCCACTTGAGTCTTGTTTCACTTGTAGTTGGTCTGAGTACTTGTTGATTGTTTGAGATCTTCATGTTACATGTTTTAGGACTTGAGTCATTGTTGTTGTGTTGCTTCATGTACTGCCTTGTGTTTGCTATCTCCTTTTGAGTTGCAGTCTTGTTGTTGTTTTTGGACTTGCATTCTTGTACATTTGGAGTCTTTTGCATACTTTGAGTATGGTCTCCATACATATATACATATACGCATGCATGTATGTATGTGTGGTTGACTTTATTGCATCTCTTTGAAAAAATAGTCACTTGATTACATGTTCACAACTACTTGTGCACAGCTCTGTTGCTCGAGTGCTTGCTTCATTTGGCCTTTGTTGACTGGTTCATTGAACTGATATATGTGTATACATATATATATATATATATATATATGCATATATGTATACATGTGTATGTACTTCATGTTGTCTCTGGAGTAGTTCTTGTAATTTGCATTTCATTTGAACTGTGGTCATAAGTTTGTACATTTTGTTTATTTGATGATCTTGTTGCACTGAACTGCTAGCTCGATCTGGTTTTGAACTGGTGTTTTCTTTGCATTATTTTGAGTTGAACTTCTGCTTGCATATCCATATATACTTATATGTGTTTGTGAGCCTGGTTCTTGTTACATGTCTGCTCGAGTCTCTGTTTTATGTGGTCTGCACTTGATACTTTGTACATATAGTGGTCTTGGTTCATTGATGTGTTGAGCCTAATCGTGTACATTTGAGTCTGGCCATTGTATTGAAATTTTATTCTTGTTCATTGACTCTCGTACTTGACCATTCTATTTTTGTTTTGCATTGCACCTGAGTTGAATCCACCATTTGGTTGGGTTTGATCTTGTGCTCACCTGTCCCTGCAAATTTATCAAGTGTATATCGGTGTGAGCGGCCTTGTGGCATGTACAGTGATACATTGTGCATGTCACAAGTTGTTCGTGTAAAATGAATTTAAAAGAGAAATGATGACGAACAACCCAAATAACTGAGGTAAACAATATTTTCAAAACACACACTTCATTGTATACTGCAAAAATATTTCTTGTTCAATTTTACTGCATCAGTGTTTATTTTGCAGATAGCTCAGATGCTGGATACAGGCTGGAACAAAGTTGAAGATAAAATACGAGTGTGAGTGAATATGTAGTGAGGTGAAAGTTGTAGATTGAAATTGACAATGTGTAAATGCAGTGAGAGCTCAAATTTGTACTATTTGAATTTGTAATAAAATATTTGTTTGAATAAAATATTTGTTTGAATTTGAATTCTGTGTTATTTATTTTATCCAACAAATATTTATTTAATTATGTGAAAAATAAAATAGTACAATATCAAATACATTTAAATGAATATATATATGTTTATTATCATAAAACAAAAATCATAGGCTATTATATTCTACAATTTATATATATACAGACATCAATTAGAGTATACTAACTTATTCAGCACAGACATTTATGACAACCTGTCCTCACAATTGCTGATAAATACAACAATGAATGCAACGGAAAAATAATCATCTATGTGAATACATCTCTGGGCCATCATCCCATTTCCTGAAGCTCCAATTCTCCAGCAAAACTTGAAAATATGCTCGGTTTGACCCGAGCATTTTAGGAAAATAACGCCTGGGTCAGTCTGGTAAAACCAGTGTGAGAAACACAATCAAATGGATACTTAAAGTTTAAATAACTTTTCAAAACAAAGGTATTACGTAAGACCACGCCGCACATAAACACTTGCGGGGTTTTACCTTACGATAACCAAAACCTTTATATCAAAAAATCCAATGATATTATAATAATGCTAAGGGCGAAAATAATAATAATCAAGTAGCTGTGATGCTCGTGAGTGTACATCACAACAATAATAGGTATATAATCGAAAATCGTTAAGGCACGTTCGTTAATTGTGTACGATTTCCATGGAGGTGCCCTCAGTACTTCGAGGAACGGTCCTCCTGCACAAGGATTAGAGATATCCTTTCAAAGCAGCATACATCCCTAGTGATGTACCCTAGGAAAAACATAGCCGGTCTCGCTAAGACCGAGTGCATCGCCCCATGCATGCATAACAACTATAAGTGACATCCAAAAGGAGCCGATTACATCCTATGGGTTTGCCAACCCTACTGGTCATGCCTTTTATCTCTGGTTTTAGTCATTCCCGCCGATGAGGCTACATCCGGCATTCCAGCTTACGCACCACCACCAAATAGATCGTGGAATCCCACATGGATTCCAATACCCCCAACGGGTCTCGGAATCACACATAGATTCCCACATCTCAATTAGATCTTGGAATCACACTGGATTCCCATACCCCAACGGGTCTCGGAATCACACATGGATCGCAACATCTCAATATACCACGAATCTCCTTCATAGAACCGTATATGGTTTCCGGAGTGGTCACGGGTTTTAGTCATCTCTTACAAGTACACTCTTCTATTTCCCGGGTGGTCCGCAAAACCAAACATCGATTTCCAGAATGCTCAATACCGATTCTTTAGGAAATTGTAACGATCCTGACTCGGCCTTCGAAAATCGGCACCGAATACGTCACTCGTATTCAAATGCCGCAGATCCAAACGTCAAATCTGGTTCGCCGGAGCTTATAACACAGTAAGTATAACAACACAGCAGAATAGAGAAATGAATGATATCATATACAACTCCAACGAATACAATATCCTGAATATGATATACAACAATGATATCAATATAATACAAGAATATCAGAGATATGATACAATAACAGCGGAAAAATATCAGTAGAAGAGATGGCTCCAAATGATCTGAAAAGAGAATGAGTCCAACAATTCCAACATCAGCTCGAACCACCATCACGTTGCACCAAGAGAAACAACGTCAGTCGTGAACTCCACAAAGACTGAACTAGCTCCAGATAATCTACTAAACCTGACTATCTGAAAAACCCAACTCTAGACTGCCCGTGTGGAAAATTATGGGCACCCAGAGTTTAGGAAGGGAACAATAAACTCCGAGTCAGTCATGGAACTGGTGTGAGTAACAAAAATAGTTTATCTTTAAACAAACAACAAAAGAATTTTAAACATTGGAATCCGCAATGCTTTCGGAAAATAAAACTACCATAAGACCTCCCACCACACACACAATGCAATCGCAGACTTGGAGGAGATTTCTTCTTATGATAGTAAAATATGATTACTACGCAAGAAAAACTCTTTTGATATTATTGCTAGTGCATAGTGTGAAAATTCTTTCGAAAATACAATATTAATCTTAGCCAGCATAAGTACCATTATATAATGCCTGCTATAGCTGCCGCCTGAGGAGACAGGTTATACAACTGCAATCGTAAAGGTCTCGTATTTTTTCTTTGGATTCTCCAACAAATGGTCAGGTTAAGGAACTTCCTACTGCCACATGGGAACGCCTCTGGAGGGACGCCCCGAGAACCACCTGGCTCTCTGCCAACACAAGGCCGGTTACCCCCTTCCCGGGTAGTAAACCTGAGATATGCCACCCCCGGTCCTTTGGGACCTTTATCCGGGATCCCGATCACAAAGCAACAACCACACAGAAAATGAGATTGGAGCAACCACATAGGTAAATATATAGGCTCCATGCCATGATATCACCTTTTTCCAGAAGGAATGGTCATACCCTAGGGGAGCTACCCCTGAAACCTTGCCGCATCTTTCCTGTTTTGACCATTTCCGGTCTGTGAGGCTCGATGAGGTCTCGTCCACAAAGCTACAGTTTACACGAAAGCCATGCTTTGATCAACAAATGATCAACAAATGACCATCAACACACAGCAACACTTAGCATGCCACATTACCAAATTGGGAATGTATCACTAGTAACCATCAACTACATAACCTCTGAGCTCGTACGTCTCAGAGAAGGGTGTTAAGCTAAGAGAATAAATATCCGCCACCAAACAGAAATGTATTTGATAGAAACCAGCGTTACATCTCAAAGTGTAACGTTAGACACACATCCATACAAGTCTGTTCCGGGTTCGAACAGAACCGAAGGCACTTCCGAAGAAGCCCTTGCAATCCGGATAATTTCTAATCACGTTCGGACTTCCCACCACATATGGAGTCTCTATACCGGGGACCAGTCAATGTAGAGACATTCGACGAGTTGTCCTTTCATTTTCAAAATATCCGGTCTTCACCACCGGTCTTCAAATTCTATCCATAATGTCGTATCATTATTCGGAATGGATTATATGACACAAAGTCCTCTCCCGGCTAAACCGAATAATGAGCGCAAAATTTAAAAAAACATAAGGATATGGGATTTCAATTAAGTCACAACTTATTATCCAAAACTTTTCTTCAAATGGTTTAAACACATTGCCATTTCTAATCTTTTACAAAAAGATTCATTTCACAAAGTTCACCCAGTTTCACAAAGATCTATCCATAGATTTTCAAATCAATTTGGATTAACTCGTCCAATCTTTAAAACAAAGATTTAACTAATAGCTTTTAAAACAATTCCATTTCGACCTTTTATACAAAAGATATATTATTCATATTTTTCCAAACTATTTTCATTTCAAATTTGAAATCCTTTTAACATAAATTGAAAATCCTTTCCTTATATGAAAGCTATTATTGTTTGGAAACAAATACTTTTCATTTCGGAAATCTGATTCATTTATACGAGTTAAAATCCTTGATTTAATTCAAATTCTCAAAACCATACTTTTAAAATGGTTTAAACACATTTATAACTTGTATAACATCTTTAAACCAAAATTTTCAATATAGAATTCAATTCCTTATTTTTGAATTCAAATTCAGATTGAATTATTTAAATTGGAAGCTTTACCAAGTTATTTAAAATAAATTTTATCTTAAAAATTCCCTTTCAAAAGCTTTAACATTTAACCCAAATTCATTTCCAAAATCAATTGAAATTAAAATTTCAATTTCAAAAAAACATTAAATTTAAATCATCTGTGACTTAACCGATTTCCTCGTGAAATCCATATTTGTGTGTGTAAAAGTGTGGTCCGGGGGTTTCACACACAATAGTGCAACATCATCAATCATTACAGATACAATTACAGCAATATCGATAAGCGGTATAATCCTATAAAGCTTATCTATACACACAGAATCACAGATAGATAATATAAATGCATTATAAATAAATTACATTCATCACGGCTTGAATTAAAACAACTCATATCACAGAGCATCACACATAAGGGATATCAAACAATTCAGAGCATTCCATACAATTCAAACATTCATAAGTAAGGTCAGTTAATTGTCTGATTAATTCAAATCAGATTAATTCCTTATGAATTACTAATCCGGGTTAATTAACATTAATAAATCACAAATCATTTTGATTAATTATTCTTTAATTATTTATTAATCATTAATAATAAATTAATTAACCTTTAATTATAATTCATTAGCCTTTAATTATTAAATAATTAACCTTTAATTATCTTTTAATTAATTTTCCTTAATTAATTTATTAACCCTTAATTAGTTACCATTTAATTAATTAATTACTATAAGGGATTATCCCTAATCACTTATATTAATAAATCACAAATTAATTGCATTGAGTAATTCCTTTAAATAAATCACATTTAGTAATTATCCATTAATTACCCACCTTAATTAATGACATTAAGTAATTATTCTTTAATTACTTAAGACCTTAATTTATTTAAAAGATAAACCATTTATCTAAATTAATTACTTTAATTATCATTTAATTCTTATTAATAACCTTTGGAATTAATTATCAATTACCAATTAATTTAAAATCTTTAAGTTAAATTAACCTTTAAACCATTTTATCTTCTTAATTAGTTTCTTAATCACATTATTTAATTAAAATAATTAAGAATTAATTTTATAAATAAAGATCACATGATTAATAACTTAATTACTTTAAAAATAACTTACTTAAAACCTTTATTGATTCAAACTTAAATCAAAACCATTATTTAAAAGCATGGATTAAAAATGCTTAAAATTTGAATTGGGTTTTAAAGTAAAAAAAACTGTTTTTATATATATCAAACCCGAGACATCCCCTAGTGTTACCCGAGCTAACACGTCCCTTACTTCGAGTCTTCCCCAAACCAACCCGTATTTTCTTTTTAAAACTTTGATTTTCGTTTAAGTTTTTAAACCCGATATGTACTCGAGAATACCCTGACTAAAACTCCAGCCAACACACAAGTTTCCCGAAGTCGACTTCGAGACACCACCTTCTTCCTCAACCCAGATACACACAGATGCATGTACACATGCACAACGATCGCCAGCGCTCCGACCATCGCCTCCACCTCCCATAAGTCATCGTTGACCTACTCGAGAATCCCGACCACCTAGAATATCTAAACAAGTTGGAAATCAAAATCGAGTTACTTGATCAAATACTGGAACCCAACCCTGATCAACAAACACCATGCCGCTGACGATCCCAACCATCAGAGGCCTCGCAATTCTGGCCACAGCCTCACCGTTCAACCACGCACTGATCCCATACTGACCAATCGTCCCCAGTGCCTTATCGACGTCGCAATCGTTTCCAGAACCACGACGAACCATACTGGACACAAAACCCTAAATCGACCCTATTCGCCATCCACGATGATCAGAAAAATCATCAAGTATTTTTCCTGAGTTCCCCCATGTCTCACCTTGCTTCAGACGTGACCACGTCTTTCCCAACCACGCCGATCGCCGGAGAATGCTCGAAACCCAATTTCCGACCAACATGCAATTCCTTTTGATTTACAATCTTAAAATTTATGATTTCAATCTTAAAAATCCTAGTTTTTGAATACGAACTTGATTATATACCCGAAACAATGAATTTCTGAAATCGATATTTTGGTATGTGTGAATTTCTACTGTCATTCTTACTTTATGTTAAAAACTACCCTTAAATCTTATCTGAAAATATTTTTAGATCAAGCACCTTGTCATTACAAATAAGTTTTGTTTAAATTCTAAATCTAAAAAGAATCATATGAAGAGCAGATAATTTTTAAGATTCATTTGCAACCTGGAAATGAAGAACAGAGTAGGAAAGGATATTGAATCACAAACATGTACACAATATATTCATATGTATATATAAGTAATCATATAACCAATCATGCAAGCAAATATCATCAATTAAATTCAGGTTTATTTGCATGAAATCAGGATTTATAACAGAGTTGATGCTTGTTTACTCACATTGTTTTCCAGAGAAAATGAACAGAAAATATCTTTTTTTTTTGAATCAGCCTGAGAAACTGCTATTTGAATAAGCTTTGAACTGTTAACTGGAAACCTCTCTTGAATCTCTGGTTTGAGTTGGTTTAGATTGTTGTTTAAGTTGAAGCTTTTTGTTTAAGTTTAAGAAATTACTTCAGATTTTTACACAGCTCTTAAGGGACGAAACTGAATTGAGGAAGCTTGATATATAAGAAATGAAGCTTACAGGGTACACATTTTTATTGTACAATACAGGGTGATGTTATATTTTTGTACAAGTGATTATATTGTTTTGCTTGTTTGTACAAAGTAAGATCAAAGATATTTTCTTTGACTAGGTTGATTTGTTCACTTTGGTGGCTGAGAGGATCTTGTGATGGCTTGCATTAATTGTTTTGTACAATCTACACTTATATTATTTTTTTCTTGTTCATACTTGAATATATTATATACTAGTGTCTTCTTTTTCCTTTGCTTTGTCTTCATACTTGAATATATTTATGTTGTTAGAATTTAATTCATATGTTTACTTCCATTTTACAAATCTATATAATTTATCTTATATTTATTTATATCTCTATTTTAACTCAAATATTCATTTCTAAATTTAATACTAATTGTCTTTATAATATTACTTTATAAATAAATTTCTATTTTAAATTTGTTATCAAAATTTTATTTAAGTGTTACTTCATTTTTATTTCTAACTTATATATTTATTATACTTATGTAAATTTCATAGTTTCTAGTATTGAGATATATATATATATATATATTTGTATTATTTTGTAAGTATATTTGTTATAACCTCAAATATTTATTAAACCATCAATTCTAAATTCAAAATTATTTATTATTATATTTGTGTCAAATGTCTATATTTTTATAGTTATTTTCAAACCATTTATTTGAGATTTTTAACTCAAATTCAATATATATATACACATATATATATATATATTCAAATTTACTCATATATGTTCGTATACATATATATTCACATATATACAATATTTAAATTTTAAATGATTTAACATAGATTCTATTTGAATTCGGGGAAAATCGAATCAATTTATCAATTAAATTTCCCAATTTTTATTCAAAAATTAAATTAATTATCAGTTTAAATTATATAAAATCCAGAGTCGTTACAGAAATAATCAGACAATACATAAGGGTAGGGATCACCTCCTAACCGTTTATGTGGACGGATCTCCCTATTCATTTGTCCTAGAAGAACGAAACAAGTTTATACGTACAGTATAGCACCACTGATGGTAACTGTACCATATAATACCTGTATTTCCCCTAGATATTTCCAGAGTTAAAATCCTTCGGTGTTAAGTAGGGAATATTTCCGTACCACCAAAATAAAGAAGGATTACATATTCAGGCCAAGGTTTGATAGTCGGTTATTTAACTATCAAATAAACAAACATCCAAACAAAGATTATATTTCCCATAGATAAGCCTCTTAAATTAATCTTTCATTAATTTAAAATCACATTTCAAAATCTTTGAAAATCACTTCCGTATACTTATCTCAACAGGATAAGTATATTCACAAACCACTCTATATTTTCGATACTTAGAAAATAGAACCATATACTTATCTTAATGGTATAAGTATATTCACAAACCATTTTACTTTCAAACCTTTCCATATACTTATACAATGATATATAAGTACACTCGCCAAACACCTAGAAAGAATTTCTACTTAGAAATCATATTTAAATTATCAAACCCAAATGTCATCTAAAACGGAGAAACCCCAAAACACCAATCTCTTTATAAAACATTCTTAATAAATTCCAAACGCCATTTATAAAACTTCTCCTTCTCAGGTTCTTTAAAACTCATTTATAAGTTCTTTTATAATTATCTAAAGCTTCCCTTATTTAATCCAACTCATTAATAGGCTCTTTAAGTCAATAACGTCCTCTTAATAAAACATAAGTTATTTAAAGTAGCTTTAAATAACAAATTACTTTTTAAACATCCTTCTATTTCATTTTAGTCAAATATTATTTAAAATAATACTTTAGAATATATTAAATAAATTTCAAACACTATTATTGTATTAATAAATTAATTTCAAAAACAATATTAATATAATAATTAATAAATTTTAAAACGTTATTAAAACAATAATTAATTAACCTTAAACTAATATCAATATGCAATTTAATTACCCTTTAAATATAATTAAAAACTTAAATCAATATAATTAATTAACTTTAATCAAAAATTAAAATATAGATAATCTTTTAAGTAATTAATTAAATTATAATTAAAATATTTCTAAACCATAACTAAATAACATTAAAATAATCTCAAACTAAAACATTTCAAAACAATAATTAAATAACTTTAAAATATCTTTTAAGAATCATACTAATAAAATAATTAATTTTAAATCATTATTAAAACAAATATAAATTATTTTTAAAATTACTATTATTATTAATAAGTTATTACTTTTTAAAACCTTATTACTAAATAAAAATAATTATCTTTAAACTTTATAATAAAAATAATTATTCTTAAAATAACTTTCAAATCAATAATTAGCTTTTCGGATTCAAAGGAGGCTTAACGATCACCATGGTACTTAAACAAGCTACCATATTATTCAATTTAACTTTTCAAGTTAATAACAGATATTTACATATCTACGACTACGTAAATAAATTCCACACTCAACCGTCATTGGTAAACATATAACTTATTCAAAGTGGCATATCAATTTATCGATATATAATCATATGTCAAAAGCTATAAATAACAGAACGAAGATTTATTTTGCTAATTAATTGCCAAATTAATCTAATTAGCAGAACGGTGTTTTATTCCGCTAAATCAATGTCCAATTATCATATTTGATCCAATTTAACTCAACAGTAATTTATTTGGCCAAATAAACATCAATTTTTAAGGTATATAAATTTTAATCGACGTTATTATTAAAATAACGTATTTAAATCCCATCTGTTTAAATATGTCATAAATTTTCACAAGTCCAAAGCTATCAACAAATTATGCTATCATGATATACTCGTAAATACGAGTACAATGTAAAATATTTTAGGTCAATCGGATTCCTTATGATCACGATACGAATTTTCAAAACATGCTTAATTATTTAAGCATAAAACAAATTAAAAAGAGTGGTTCTCACCTAAACGGACCAAGCCCACACCAATAACCCGAACCAATGAACAGTACCATCTTCCCCTCCCACTCCTTCTCCCACCATTCGCTCCAGGCCATATCCTTGTGCACGTCCGTGCACTCAACTAGTTATACGAAGCTCCTATATCCCATTTGATAAACGAAATTCGCCAATCCTTTTCTCTTTGCAAGCCTGACCTCCCGGACCCAAGGATAAGACGCGCGCACCCCATATAGCCATAGCGACCCAGACTCGACTTCGACGACGCCAGTAGATGCGCAACCAAAAAACTCGCCAAACCCTACCAAAACTTCACCACTCGAAGCCCTCTCCTCCACAATCACCATCCCAAGCTCTAAATCATCCATTGTCGACCTTAGGCCGAGATAAACCGAACCCTAGGAAATGATGATCGTTAATCATCAACACGGAATCCCTCTGAAACTTCCCCAAATATCCTACATCACCATACGATCCTAACGATACCTACGGCGCCGATTGATTCGAAGCGAATCGGGAGAAAACAATTTTTGAAGATTTGAACACAATTCTCCCACTTTCAGTAAATTGATGATATCTCGAACGTTGCTCAATGAAAATTCGAGTGACGAATTTCTTAAAATACTAGGGACGAAGATGGACAATTTTCATGTTGGATGATTTGGTTGAAACTGAATAGAATGGAAGTTGTTGATTTTTGAAATAGGAATGATGCTTATTGATTTAGTATAGAGGAGGGAAAATAATGAATGGCTCTGGAATGTTTTTACTATAAGTATATGAAGAAAATGGAGATCCCTCTGATGCTCACCTCAATCCCTTACTTATAGCATGTCGACCAAGGAGACAAGAAAACCAAAAGGAAGGAGAAGTGAAAGGGAAGGCAGGAGCTAGGCAGGGACAAGGAAACAAAATGGAGGCTCAATGAAGAAAATACTGCACTGTACAATGTACCCTCTTGTGCACTGTGAGTGTTTGATATAAAATTAAATTCCGTTACCCCGCCACACCTGATCGCGTCCGATGACGAATTGCGATTGACAGATCGCGTATAACAATGTTACACGTTCACAAAACAAAAATAAAATAGACAAGTTATTAAATTATATGAAGTCTCAAAATGCCAGCGTTTGCCGTAAAATACGTCAAGCGAGAATTTGTTTATTTTTCAAATTAAAAATTATGGAAATTTTTTAAAAATTAAATTAAAATTACATCATTGAAAATCAGGTCAAAATTTGAAACAGATAATTTATCATAATTTAAATCCAAATCCGAATATTTAAATAAATTAAATATTCAAATTTAAAGTCCCAAAATACGGGTTGTTACAAATAGTATTTAATTTCCCATGTATGATTAACCCGTATGAATTTTAGATTTAGAAGGAGCGTTTGTTTTCCAAATAAGTTTAAAAGTGTTATTAGTTACGCCCGAGAAATTACGAAATTTATAAAAAGAATTTGAAGTGAATTTCTTACTCTTATCCATTCCCGGTTAATAGCATCATTTTCGTTATCAATATTATATAATGTTAATCTAGTAAATAATAAAGCAAATTATCTAAGAGTTGTACCTTTTAAGATTCTATCAAAACTAAAATTCCAAGAAGGATAATTATCTGGAGAAAAAACATCTAAAATTAAAGCATTCTTAATGTTACAAATTTCGTAAATCTCTTTAAATTCTACTCTAAGAGGAATGACAAATATCCAACGATCATGCCATAAAGACGTATTATTACATAAATGAACAATCGTATTAGTACCAAGATTAAAAATCTCATGACATTTTAAAATTGATTACCAAAAATTAGACAATTTATTAGTAACATTTGGTGTAATTTGGTATAAATTATTACTACCATTATAATAATGTTTAGAAATGATTTCTTTCCAAATAGAGTTATCGTTAACATCCTTAAATTTCCATAACCACTTCCCTAACAGAGACAAATTCATGTTACACAAATTAACAACTCCTAGTTTTGTCTTCTCTTGCTAACTAATAATCAACTTATTTCTTTTCTTGCTAACTATCCTCTGTACTACATAGTATTGTCTTAATTGATAATACTATTTCACCTATTATAAATGAGGTTCTCAATTAGAAACTGATTAGGGAAGTTACTAATGAAGAAATTAAAGATGTTGCTTTCAAAATGAATTCATCTAGCTCAACCGGTATGTTGTTTTTAATGCTTTTTTATTTAAATTCTCATAGGAGATCAACATCAAGGTGTTACTAAAGCTATCAAAAACTTCTTTAAAAGCAATAAACTGTTAAGAGGCATAAATGAAACTAAGCATGCTTTGGTTCCTAACTCTGACCATTCCTATAATGTATCACATTTCATGCTCATTGCTTGCTGCAATGTGCTTTACAAATGTACTGCTAAAATATTAACTTCTAGAATGAAAGAAGTTCTAACTTCTATTATTTCTCCAAATCAAAATGCCTTTCTCCCTAATAGGTTATATGTGACAACATTATTCATAAACAACGGCTGATGAGAGGGTATGGAAGGAATAGTATTTCCCCTAGATTGTAACAACCTGCCTTTTTGGACGTTTTAAGCAGACACACATGTCAAACTCAAACCATTCAAAATGGTAGATTGTTATGGGGTAAATAAGAAAAAGAGAAAGAAATAAAACGAATACAGAATCTCGCAGCGGAATGACAAAATATAATAATCAAATAACAGTTCATGAAGCTGTTTTATAAATACATTTGATTATTCTTTACAACACAAACATCAGAGTTACATAAACAGGAATAAATAAATAAATGCAGCGGAACAACATGATGCAGGGGAATATAATAAATAATATTAGTACAAATCTTCGTCTTCGTCCTCCAGAAATAAGGTCTTCAACCCTGAAATGCTCAGGCTGAACCGAGCGAATTAAAAAGACAAAACACTCGAGTCAGAACTAGAAGATCTTATGTAAGTTAAATCAACGGTAAATAAATATGAGTGGAATGGCGTCAGAGATGTTTACGGGGTTTGACATCTCCTATCCAATGTCTAACGTGAGTGTAGTAACTTAAGAGATGTTCGGGATTCCCATCTCCTAAGGATCCATTAAAATATCTACTATGTAGTACAATGCGCTATTATAATATGTCTACAGTATAGTAAAAGTATTAAAATAGCGTTAAGGCGTTACCCATATCCCCCTTAACACATTTTATATATTCCCATAGTCTATATAGCACCATAACTCCTCCGTAAACTGGAGGCTATCAGAGGGCACTCCATAGGTATGGTACAAAACAAACTCGTAGAAGGCGCGATAGGGCATGCGACAAGGCACTCGAGGCAATTCCAAGGTAGATATACCAATTACGTATCCGGACCGGTGGTAACGCGTAGCAGCTACTACCGCCCACCTCGAAACACACTCCCAATCAAAATCAAGGGTGGCCACCAAATCAATCACAAAGTCAAAATATAGTATCAAAGAAGTGTGCCCGATAGGAGGAATGATCTCACTTGGTCCGGCGTGGCTCCTGATTTTAACCACATCAAGCTGACTCACGGGAGTCAGGGCTACGTAAATACCTCTTTAACAATATCTGATCCCGGTCTCTTTAACAACCAAACGCTTATTTCACACCGGATGGTTCTTTTACATTTCAAAAGGGTCAATTCACAATTTATATCAAAATATCATTTTCAATTTCAAATCATATCGCTTTCGAAATCATAATCACTTTCAAAACTATATTAACTTTCAGATCATATTCACTTTCAAAATCATATTCACTTTTGCATTTATCGATAAGATAGGTTAATTAAATCCTCGTTTCAAAATTATCTTATTCACTCAAATATGTCATTTTATTCTCAACTTAGGTTATTACATCATTCAACCATATTCGATTTAAAATCAAGAATTTTGAATATAAATACTTCAACTTCACACGGTCTGAAATTTTAGAAAATAGTTTAGGTAATTATAAATAGCTTAAATAGATTTAAAACAGTTTAAATAGTAAAAATAGTTTAAATAAATTTAAAATTTGATTTAATTATTTTTAAAATGATTTAAATAGATTAAATATGGATATAATAGATTTAAATAATATTAAGTAGATCTTTATATAGATTAAATAAATTTAAAATAGATTAAATAGATTTAAATTATATTAAATAGATTACATAGATTTAATTAGTTTAGAATTGGTAAAATAGATTAAATTGGATTAAATAGGTTATAATAGATTAATAAAAAATAAAATAGTTTAAATTGATTAAAATAGTTAATTTAATGAAATAGTTTAAAAATGGATTTCAAAGTTATATCCAAACCTTTTCAGTAACTCAATTCCAATAAATTCAATTATATTTGACACTTCAACTTGAAATTCAAATTTAAATCCTTTGAATAATTTATTAAATCAATTCCCTTTTTAGCATTAACACTTGGATTATCAAAAATATTTCAGTTTATATAAATCAATTCCCTTTTTAGCATTAACACTTGGATTATCGAAAATATTTAAGTTTATATAAATCAATTCCTTTTTCAAAATACTAGTTAACTGAATTCAAAATTTCAAAGGTTAAAAAATTATTTAATTTAACCAATCTGGTGTCCGTATATAATCCTCTACCCTATGGTCAAGTGATACAGATATTTATCATTTCGATCCGCAATTTAAAATTTTAAGATATATATCATTTCAAACCGCAATCACGAATTAAATAAAATCCATAAAATCGCTCGAGCTATCATTTCAACCCATAACGATTTTTACCTAATCTATAGATCATTCGGGTATGTATCATTTCAACCCATAGGGAACTGGCAGAATGATAACAATAAAATACAACATCCAGTCATCCAATATCAACAATCAAACATTCATCGCAATCATCATCCAAATCAACCAATAAACATCAATAGATAACTGAAAATCAATAAGGGTATTAAATTGACAATTTAAATTAAATATTAAATTAAACGATAATTAAATGCAATAAAAGTCAAAATTAATCAGAATGACAATTTAACATACCAAACAGAAATCAATAAATTTCTAATCACATCATAAATTTAATTTAACTAACATAAGATAATCTAGTAGTTTTGAGTGGGTCAAAACACTCACCTTCGATTTTAAATCGAATTAAAATCCAATTTAGGGCCCAAATTCAAATAGTCTCAGAATTCGTCTAAACCAGCATCAAAATGTTCGGAATTTCAATACGATCCCAATGAAACAAACCGCGCATGAATTGGACCTCGTGTGTGAAAGTTATGGTGATTAGAACATTTGGAAAATAAAATTTAAATTAAAATAACAAAAGAAGGGTTACCCAACACTTCCACGTCAGCTTCGTCCTCATCCCACGCAGACGCCATTCAGAGCATGACGTCTCGCCTAGGCCGGCCATCGTGGCCACTCCCCACGTCGCCAGAGGCCTCCCCACGTTGCAGACCACCCCCGCGCGACCCACGTCACCCCAAAACGTGAAACGAAGCACAAGCCGCCACCGCTTGCACGGACCCTAATCCAATTTCTCGCGACGATTTGACCATAATCCGACCACGTGAACACCATAGATGCGCTGCGTGAGGCACTCTCCACCCAACGGTACCTATGATTTGACGAACCATCGACGTTGATCGGAACCCTATGGACGGCCGAGAATTAATCATCAATTTTTGGCCACACAGAAATCGAAATCGAGAAACAGACAGTAGATTTGACTTGCACTGGTCGAGAGCTTCAAATCGATATATAATTCGATATATTTTGAGGAGTTTAAATTTTTGATTTGATTTTGATTTGGAATTTGAATTTGGAATTTGTTTGGTTGGTCTGCCATTGAGAAAAAGAAGCCAGAAAGAATTGTATGTGCATACAAATGAAAATAAGAAGTAGCTAGGGTTTATAACGGGCTATTTATAGGCAGATCAGAAATAGAAATGAATGGACAAGATCGATTTACAAGTTGAACGATAAACGACCCAAAAAGCCCGTTTCGTTCCCGAAACAAAAATGGGTCCCATATATCAAAATAGATGTTTTCGATAATTTTAAACTCAATGGAACATGTGTCAAGTCCTAATTCCATCGTATGAAGAAGTTAGCTTAAAATCAGCTTATTTCAAATCGATTTCAATTAAATTGATTTATAGGTGTTTCGAGTCCGTATGATCGAACTACAAGTCTGATCGCTACGAAACTTGAAATCTTACAATAATTCACCATTACGGATCCGATGAAACTAGTTTCGTCAAAATCCGAGTCAGTGACTAAAATGGTTATTTTCACGTTAATTAAATAAATTAATATTAAATTAATTAAATCATTTTTTCTCAATTCAAATTCAAAAATTTACAATTTCTATCATTTTAGATTACTTAGTACTTTATAATCCTTTAAAACAAATTCCTATATCAATTCAAAATTCAATATTGCACAAATTATAGTATTTAAATTCAATTTCAAAAAATTCAGTAATTATAAATTTAAATTTCAATAAATCCATTTATTCGATTGTCAATCTTGTTGTTAAATCAATTATCATCTTATGGGTATAATTAACATTGGTTTATATTTTAGTACATTAATATTTCCCAATTTCATCTTAATCCCTATTAACATAATATTTATTTTCATTTAATTGCAATTCGTTTCAAACTTTATTTAATAGACCCAATAAATTGGTAACATATAATAATCATTACCATTAACCTTTAATCACACTCATAAGTTCATTAATTACAAACAAATGTTACACTTTCCTACATAACACTAATTTTATTCAATTACCATTTATTATACTAGTTCATTAATTTATACAACGTTTACATTTATTTGCTTATATTCAAATTATAACCAAGTATAACATTTAAATTATTTCAATTGATTGGACCATCATTAAAATATTAAATAATTAACTTAAATTTACATTATTACATTTCACTCTAGTTATTATCTTAACTCACATTAGTGTAACATTTATTCACATTTCTTTGTAATTGATTAATTTAATTGGTAACTGTTTCCTGGAGATTTGATCAAGCAACTAAGTACTCGGCATCGAGGAGTACTCGGCATCCAAGGTTACTCGGCATCCAGGGGTACTCGGCATCCAGGGGTACTCGGCATCCAGGGGTGCTCGGCATCCAGGAGTGCTCGGCATCCACGTAGCGCTCGGCATCCAGGAGTGCTCGGCATCCACGTAGCGCTCGGCATCCAGGAGCGCTCGGCATCCAGGAGTGCTCGGCATCCACGTAGCGCTCGGCATCTGGGAGTGATCGGCTTCCAGGTTCGTCCGGCATCCAAAGATTGTTCGGCATTCATCTAACCTTAGTCAACTTCAATCATTGCTCGGCATACACTCCCCACATGGCATCTCACTTCTGTTTGGCATAAGAAGATTGTTCGGCATTCTTCCCAGCTTGTCCGGCTAGAATTACTGCTCGGCCCACTCTTCCCATATAATAAGCATCGTTCGGCATGAGGAAGATTGTTCAGCATCCGACTGTCCGCCCTGTTTGGTTCGGCATATATGGACCAGTCCATCTGGACTGAGTTATTCAGCTACCAGGCCCACTAAAGGAGTCCAACCCACCTTTGTCTATAAATAGAGAGGCAGAGGCATAGTGAAATGGACCTTTTTTCGGGAACATTAGGGAAACTCTGCCGCTTTCAAGACTCATCTTCTTTACTCATCAATTGTATTCAAGTATTTGATCTACGGATTGTATCTGTAATCAATCATTAAGTAAAGCAATAAAGTTTAACCTCAAAGTGGACGTAGGCAATTACGCTGAACCACTATAAGTCCGGTGTTCTTACTTTTTGCATTCAAATTAGCATATTCTTCCTTGTTTAATTTATCTTCATCACTTATATCTCTACACAATCTTTCTCAACGAGGTTAGTGACCAATTTTGGTGCTAACACTTTGGTGCTTTCATTGAGAACTGAAATCTCAGACCTTAAGGATCTACTTTGAAGCTATTGGATTGAACAAATCCCCCAAAGAAGATCTGAATCATTGATAGGACGTCCGTTGATTCTACTCAGAGTTCATATCAATAACCCTATAATGGCGAAACCACGTACCAGGTCAGCTTCTCATAATGCGGACGCCCACGAGACTGCTAGCGTGCAACAAGCATGACCTAGCAATCAGCAAGCGATTCCAGGTGCAGGGACTACCGCCCAGGACCAAATGCCGGTTGTCACCAGAATAGAGTTCAACGACTTGATGAGAGAACTCAGGGAAAGCAGGAGACAACTAGGAGAGCAGATGCAAGCTAATGCCAACCTCATGGCACAACTCACTCAACAACATCAATAGAATGCTGGGGGCGATCCTGCTCCTTATTCCTCATCCGACAGCTCAACTTCCTCCGATGAACCTCCCAGGCGTAGACACCGTAAGACTGAAACTACACGGGTAGGTGCTGCTGTTCAAACAGCTGGAGACCGTGACCAAGCCGGATCCGGGAACTTAGGAGCCGGAGTGCAGGTGGAGGCTCGAGCCCTGGACCATTAAAACGCTAACGATGTCGAACCTCAAGATGTACGTTTGGCAGATCGCTAGGAGAGGAGGCATCAGCATGGACAGTCACGTAGAACAGACTCCAACCTTCCACCTTCCTTACAAACACCAGACCTGACAGCCATGGTCAGACAATTGATGAAAGAGAACCAAGGCTTATCGAATGACGATTAGGGAGTGTCGAGAAGTCATACTCCGTTCACAAACATTGTTCTACAGGCAGCGTACCCCAGAAATTTTAGTATGCCAACTATCCCAGCTTATGAAGGAAAGACCGATCCCAGACAGCATGTCATGAGGTATGAGTGGATGATGGATTCAACTAGAGAAAATGATGCAACCAAGTGTAGATGCTTTCTAATTACTCTATCTGGGATCGCTACTATGTGGTTCACCCAACTTCCTCCGCGGTCCGTATCCAGTTTCGAGGAGTTGGGGAAGAAGTTTATAGAACAGTTCAGGATACACACTACTCGTCCAAAGGACGTGATGTCTCTATCAAGTGTAATCCAGACTCCTGGCGAGTCATTGAAGGACTATTTGCAAAGATTCCATGTTGCGGCGACTGAAGTCAGTAATCCCAATGATCATGCAATTCTAATGGCTGTGATGCGAGGTGTGGATCCGGATTCTGAGTTTGGAGACTGGCTGGCAGGAAAACCTCCGACTACGCTAGAGCGTTTTTACTCAAAGGCACACCAGTTCATAAGCAGAGAGGAAGCTAGGTGGCTAAGGCGAGATAAGGCACCGGGACCTGTCCAGGATTCCGTGAAAAGCAACGTTGCTGTGAAGCAGTCCGGAGACAACTCGGGAAAAATCCAAGTCAATGTCCAGAACAAGCCCGGGCAGCCTAAGGAATCCGGAGGAAGAAGTCAAGGGAAGAAGAGAGAAGCGGGGAAGTGGAAGCTGAGAATTCCAAGCTACAACGAGTATACCCCGCTGAATGCGTCTCTTGAGAACATTTACCTATCAACCTGCAATACCTTTCAGTACAGAAAGCCACGACCCAAGGAGTCAACTGAGGAACAAAAGCAGACTGGGAAATACTGCCGCTTCCATGAGACTTACGGGCACAATACGGAAGAGTGCAGACACCTACACGACGCTATAGAGAAGTTGATCAGGCAGAAAAAATTACAGGAGTTTGTGAAGGATCCACAGGAAGGAGGACAGGGAACATCCAACCCAGGTCGTGCACCAGCCCCGCGTCATCCCGAGGAGCCTGCCCGGACTGTTGGTAGACTAGTCATAAACACGATCATCGGCGGGCCTCACCCCGCGGATAAGAATTGGCAAGAGATGGAGCGGTATGCTAGTTCCCTGAAGCATGCAGATTTTGAGCGTTGTTCCAAAGTGGAGGATGGGACCAAGCGGAGGCTCCAACCATCGACCCGATGGTCATATCTTTGACAATCAGACCGGCTTATGTGAAAAGAATTTTGATTGATTGTGGAAGTTCTGTCAACATCATCTTCAAGAAGGCTTATGACCAGATGAAGATGGAAACGAAGGATTTGAAACCGTCTAAAGCTCGTATACACGGCTTTAATGGCGCAGCGACCGATGCAGTGGGGTATGTTGAGTTACCAGTTGAACTGGGACAAGGCGAACGTCGGAGGGTGCGAATCCTACCCTTTGTAGTTTTGGATGTGGATTCTCCGTACAATGTGTTCTTGGGCCGACCGGCCCCGGCTGAGTTTAGGGCAGCATTAGCCCCGTGGTGCTTGACTTTGAAGTTCCCAACTGACAAAGGAGTAGGTGTTGTTCATGGCGACCAGGCGACTGGTCATGCCTGTTATGTGGCTGAGATCCGAGAGGCCCATCGGAGGGAGAAAGGAAAGGTTGCGGACAATCCCGTCCGCATCCTTAATACTGATAATTGACAAGTAGTGCCCGAGCCCTGGCTCGGGCATAATTCTCGGATCTTCAGAGATATAGATCCAAGAGACGACGATGAGAAACCCAGGGAAGAAAAGGCAGCGCCGACTGAATTAACAGTTGACATTTCAGTCAGCCGAGACGACCCATCGCGAATACTGAAGATCGGATCACAACTCGGCCCTGCAATGACTGAAGACCTTAGTGATTTCCTCTGGGCGAATCTTGATGTTTTCACCTGGACGCATTCTGATATGTGTGGGATTTCTCCCGCCATTACGAATCATATGTTGAACATAGACCCGAAATACGTCCCGGTTAAACAAAAGAGGAGAGGAATGGACCTAGAGAGGTCCGTTGCTCTCAGAGAGGAGGTGGACAAGCTCAAAGCCAATGGGTTCGTCCGCGACGCCCTCTACCCTGAATGGGTATCGAACCCCGTGCTGGTGAAAAAGGCGAATGGAAAATGGAGAACCTTCGTAGATTATTCCGATTTGAACAAGGCATGCCCCAAGGACAGTTTTCCGTTGCCTAGGATTGATCAGTTGGTTGACTCCACTGCATGACATGAGCTGTTATCATTCATGGATGCATACTCGGGCTACAATCAAATCCCGATGCATATTCCGGACCAAGAACACACCAGTTTCGTCACAGACGTTGGGCTATATTGCTATGTAGTAATGCCCTTCGGATTGAAAAACGCAGGAGCGACTTATCAACGTTTAGTGAATCGAATGTTCAAAGACCAGCTTGGTAGAACGATGGAAGTCTATGTGGATGACATGCTCGTGAAGTCACAACAGTCAAACGACCACATTCGAGACTTGGTAGAGATGTTCGATATACTTAGATATTATGGGATGAAGATCAACCCTCTGAAGTGTTCCTTCGACGTTGCATCGGGGAAGTTTTTGGGATTCATTGTCAATGCTAGGGGAATTGAAGCTAACCCAGAAAAGATTCAAGCCATTCGAGATGTGGAAGTGCCCAGAACTATAAAACAGATGCAAAGCTTGAATGGAAAAGTAGCTGCGCTGAGTCGATTCATATCCAGAGCCACGGACAAGTGCATTCCCATCCTTGATATAATAAAGAAAGGGAAAAGAATTTCGAATGGACAAGTAACTGTGAGGAAGCATTCCGGGATCTGGTGAGGCATCTGGAGAGTCCTCCAGTGCTGTCAAAACCAGTAGACCATGGGATGCTGTACGTATACTTGGCTGTATCCCCACATGCTATAAGGGCAGCTTTGGTCCACGAGGAGGACCGAGTCCAAAGGCCGGTATATTACGTTAGTAAGCGGTTAACGGGGGTAGAAAGAAATTACCCTAAAACTGAGAAATTGGCCTATTGCTTGGTGATTGCATCACGTACGCTGCGCCCACACTTTCAAGCACACTTAGTCAGTTTCTATACCGATCAACCCCTACGGCAGGTACTCCAACGACCAGAAACTTCTGGGAGGTTGTTAAAATGGAATATCGAGTTGAGCCAGTTCGATATCGCCTACTTGCCATGGAGAGCCATACAAGGGCAAGCATTAGCAGATTTCATCGCTGGGTTTACTGTATCTGACGAACCAGATAATCACAATATCATTCCCCCCATTCGATGGAAATTGTACACCGATGGGGCATCAAACGACCGTTGCTCCGGCGCTGGCGTAGTTCTTGTAACTCCGGAAAATCGATCGATTTGTTACGCTTTGAAGCTCAATTTCCCGGCTACGAATAATGAAGCAGAATATGAAGCACTGGTTGCTGGCTTAAAACTCGTTGGAGAACTTGGGGTTAAATCAGTTGAAATCTTTTGTGACTTGCAGCTGGTGGTGTACCAAGTGCGAGGAGACTACCAAGCAAGGGGACAGAAGCTTGCTCCGTACCTTGTTCTGGTTCAGGAACTATTATCGAACCTCGAACATTATGACATTTCGCATGTCCCGCGTGAACAGAACAAAGAAGCCGACTCATTGGCTAAATTCGCAAGCACTGGCGATGCACAACAAATGGGATTGTTTCCCGTTGAAACCGTGCATGCTCCAAGCATTGACGTGGTAAAAGTTGATTTTGTGTTTGAAACAGGAATCGAGGGAGAATCATGGATAACCCCATTCAAACTATATCTGACAACCAGGACTTTACCAGAAACAAGGAGCGAAAGATGATAGGTCATTCGAAAGGCCGCGCGATATGTGATACAAGATGGACTAATGTATCGAAAGGGGTTCTCGATCCCCTTACTACGATGCATTGCCCATGATGAGACAAAGCGGGTCTTGAAGGAGGTTCACGAAGGAGAATGTGGTGACCATACCGGGGGACACACACTAGCAAAAAAGATCCTCCGTTATGGATACTATTGGCCAACTGTAAATCGAGACTCTACGGACTACGTAAGAAAATGTGACAAGTGTCAAAGATATGCGAAAATCCCGAAAGCTCCACCAACAGAACTCACACAAATGGTTAGTCCCTGGCCATTTGCAATCTGGGGAATCGACATAATCGGCTCTCTGTCTATATCCAAAGGTGGTGCGAAATACACGATTGTTGCAGTCGATTACTTCACAAAATGGGCCGAAGCAGAACCTTTAGCCACAATCACCTCTAAGAAGGTCATTAATTTCGTTGTACGAAACATTATATGCTGATTTGGCCTCCCATGAACCATCATTATGGACAACGGAACGCAGTTTGAAAGCAGAGAGTTCAAAGAGTTCTGTTTAAAATATGGCGTTGAGAAGAAGTTCGCCGCCGTTGCGCATCCAAAAGCTAATGGACAAGTCGAGGCCGTAAACAAAATAATCAAGTCCATACCGAAGAAGCGTTTGGAGAAAGCCGAAGGAAAGTGGGTAGATGAACTCCCGACAGCATTATGGGCTTATAGAACTACCCACAAGTCCGCGACTGGCCACACTCCATTCGCCTTGGCATACGGCTCAGAAGCCGTTATACCTGTGGAACTTGAAGTTCCGTCGCATCGAGTGACATATTACGATCCCAGGACGAATCAGGATCTCTTGTTGGAATCACTAGACTGCATCGATGAAAAACATGAAGAAGCTGAAATAAGGGCGGCAGCACATAGGCATCGAGTCAAGCGATATTACGACGGCAGAGTCCGCCCAAGGATCTTTGATGTGGGTGATCTCGTTTTGAAACGAGTTTTCCCGCTGCCATCACGTATGAATCCCAACTGGGAAGGTCCATACGTCGTTGAACGGAAGCTTGGAGAGGGAACATTCAAGCTAGCGACCGTTGATGGCGTGACACTACCCCGAGCATGGAACAGTGAACATTTGCGACATTACTACATTTAGCCTGTTTCTTTCTTGTTTTAGGCACAGTTATTTCCTTTATGTTTTTGTTCCGTTATCACTTAGTTTCTTTTTGACCTTGTAATCAAGCAATTTAGTTGTTTTTCATTAATAAATGCTTGAAGCCGTCTTTTCCATGAATTACTAATGTTTCTATATCTCACTGTCGGGTGACGAATTGCTGGAGTTACGTTATTCTGAATGATGTACGAACTCGTATAAACGACTTCAATCTCCGAGTCCCCTGAGTGCGGACCGGAGTACTCTAAGTCCCCGGAGCGTGGACTAGAGTATAGACGACTTCAATCTCCGAGTCCCCTGAGTGCGGACCAGAGTACTCTAAGTCCCCAGAGCGTGGACTAGAGTATAAACGATTTCAATCTCCGAGTCTCCTGAGTGCGGACCGGAGTACTCTAAGTCCCCGGAGCGCGGACTAGAGTATAAACGACTTCAATCTCTAAGTCCCCTGAGTGCGGACCGGAGTACTCTAAGTCCCTGGAGCACGGACTAGAATATAAGCGATTCGAATCTCTAAGTCCCCGGAATGCGAACTAGAGTATAGGTAATTCGAGTCTCCGAATCCCCTGAATGCGGATCGAATTGCCCTAAATCCTTGGAGCACGGATTTAGAGAAAATTCTAAGTACACAAGGATGTGGGACAAGAAATATACCACTCTAAGGAATGTTCGAACAATGTAAGAAAGGATTGGGAAATTATGCAACTCATAAGAACTTGAGTTTGACCACAGATATTCATAAAGCTAAAGAAGCAAAAGAATCGTTCAAGTGACAAAGAAACTAAACTTTGTTTAATAGTCCAAAATGGGGTTACAAAATTATTCCTCCAAAACTTGGAGTCAAAAATCTATCTACACAAACTACGGAAATGAAAAAATAAAAAGTAGTTACAAGACCTAAGCAAAATCTCGTTGAACGAGTATAGCGACTATTTCTTCGGCTTTTTCTTCTTGTCTTCCTTCGTTTTCTCAGATGATTCCTCTCCTTCACGCTTCTTCTAGGATTTTTTGCTTGACAAAGAAGCAAAGTCAGGAGTGGGAGAAGGAACATCCAGCGGTTTGGATTTGCTGGGGAGAATGATTTTCAAAGGTCTATTCCGCGGGTCGGTAACTTCCAGTATTTGAGGCTCGACTTTGATCTCGACCTTCTTTTTCTCTTCTTCAGCGAGTCGCTCCTTCATGCTCATCTTCAAAGTATGTTCGGAGGCGCCAGTGATCTCGATTTCATCACTCCCTTCGACGGGAGATGAAGTGTCAAACTTGTCATCATCTAGCGCCCCGATCACTTGAGCGTCAGGGCCAGGAGTTACTCCCGCATGAGCAACATCGCTTATTTTCTCTGCCTCCTCCTTGGCGTCATTGCTCCTCGGAGTTGACTTAGGATCAGAGCAGCCTGCATGAAAACATAAAGAATGAACGTTAGGACAAATAACCACTACCGGAAAGTGACAGATCTCTTAACTTCTAAAAGAAGAATTTTATACCGGGTTCTGGCTAGCTATCAGTTGCATGTGGAGTTTCACCCTCTAGAATAGGGGACAACACATAAACGCCAAGCCCGGGATCTTCTGGGTCATAGCTGGCATGTTGCTCAAATGGGTCGAGTGTTGGCCGACCGGCCGATTGAGCAGAAGGAGGAGCAGTGGAAGGAGGAGCTGCAGCCTTAGCCCCAGATGGGCCAGCTTCGTCGTTTTTCTCTTTTGGTAGGGGAGAGCCTTTGCTATAAAGAGCCAAAGCTGCAGATAAGTCCGTTGGCTCGTTCCCCCTGAGATATTCTTTCACCAGAGCATCCTTATCAACTTCCTCAGAGCCCGACTCGATCTTTCTGATCTTTACCAAAGTTTCCCAGGCCTCGGCTAGGGATTCAAGATAGCCCTCGCCTAGGAATGTCAAGTCGCGGTGCATAAGGACGCGGGCGCCGTACTCGGCGATCAGCGGGTCAAACATGCACTTGACCTCTTCCCTACCAGCCTCTGCAGCTGCTTCGAGGCGAGAGTCAATCTCCTCAGAAGCTTTCCTCTTGCCCTCCTCACGGGCTTCGTCTTTCACTATCTCAACCCTAGCAAGTTCATCATCGAGCTTTGTTATTAAGAGCCGTGTAGCGACGATTTCGTCGCAGTATCGTTGGGACTCTTATTGAGCGGCCGTTTTCTCCTCTTTCTCCTTAGAGAGCAATTCTTTCAACTCTCTGACTTGCAGGGCGAGCGCGTCCCTTTCTTTCTGGATAGAATCTTTTTCTAAGGCAAGGGCTCCGCTGCGCTGGACTGCTTCATCAAGTTCCCTTTTGTGGGTCGCCTCTAGACGAGTGATGGCCTCAGTAGTGTCTTTTGCACTTTGCTCTGCGGCTTCAAGTTTCGACTTGTACGAAGCAAGCTCTTCATCTTGGCTCTTGATGATGTCCTTGTCAAAGCCAGCTTCCAACTTCAAACGATCAATTTCATGTTGTCGCTCAACAAATACCTCCGAGACTTTTTCGACCAAGTGTACGAACGCGTCATGTTGAACATATACGTCGTTGTTGCAGGCAATGGCACTCTGCTTGACGTGCCCTGGGATGTGATGAATAGCTGGGAGGAATTTCAGGCCGTCGAAGCAGATTTTTGGGAATTTTTCTTTAAGATCGACCATCTTCTCTGCTATCGTTGGGTCAGCCGTAGGAGTAGGGGGAGGAGACTTTGAAAGTTCTATTCTTTTCCGATGCTCCTGAGTTTGCCTTATGCTCGATGAACCAGAATGTTGTTCTCGGGAGACATCGGGTTGAGACCCCTTCTGCGAAGGCTTTTCTCTATCTGACTCAGTTTGAGGAGGAGGATCACGAGAATACGAAGACTGGGAATATGTTTTCTTTCGATAAGACGAATCGCGAGGACGGTTGTCTCGATCCTCATAATCGTCTCTGTCCCTACGTCTACCTGAGCCTGATTCCCGTCCGGGATGGTGAAATATAGAAGAACCGTAGAGGCGATCGAGTCCGTGGGAGCGCCCCATATCACATGCAAAGCATTAAAGATTTAGGAAAAATCGGGATAATGGAAAAACTTGAAGTGTATGGTAAAGTGAGTGTGTGCGTGTGTGTCCTAGTGTTCCCCCCGACGGACCGGTTCCTTTATCTTTACTGATTGGAGTGTTATCTCCCTGAACTGGGGGTTGAACTCCCGTGTTGCCTCTAGCGGGCGAATGAAACTTAAGGGCTTCCGGATTGTCGAAACCATAATTGAGTATATCGTCGGGGATGGTAAGGTTCGACAGACCCTTTAAAGAACTTTCCATGTGCTATGAAGAAGCCTCTTTCTCTGACGGGATGAGCGTAACTTTGGAAGTGCTGCCAACTTTCTCTTTCTGTATCTTGTACGTCAATTTCTTTTTTCCCTTCGAAGGGGAAGATGACGTTTCAATATTGTGCACTTCAACCGCCGGGTTCCAAGCAGGACCCACATTCTCGCCTTGTGTCTCAGGAGCTTCATCCCCTTGTGTTCTCCCCCTTCGTGTGCATCGGGGGTATGGTGTGATGACGATCCAGCTTGTTTTTTCCCTTTAACGGGTGCGGATTTGGGAATGGAAACACCCTCAGGAAGGCTAATCTGGCGACCTCCTGCTAACAAACTGAACCTCGACAATGATTCATTTGAAATGATGGATGTCCCGATCCTCGGTAGGAAGAGCTCTAATGGCTTCGACGGCCTCAGAATATCCTCGGCCCTCAGGGCGTGGGTTAATACTTGAAAAGATGAAACAAGAAGTTAGTAAAAGCATAGCTCCGACTGAGCGCGAATGTTGACTCAGGGAAGAGACTTATTGCCTTCGACCCATCTCCTCGCGAAACCAGGAGGGCAACGCACATAGAACCATTCCTGTTTGTATAGGGCAAATTTGCTACATGCTCCGGTTAAAATCTGGCATTTATGATACGGCTCGAGGAACATAAAGGAGGGGCTATCTTTCCGCTTCTTGATCATATAAATATATCTGATGTCGCCAGAAGTTGGAGGCCTAGAGAGGACGGCCATAAAAAGTAGGTAGGTCCCGTATATGAACGCGTGACAGTTTGGATGCAGCTGCGACGGGGCGATGTCTATATACTACACCACGTCCCGAAGAAATAAATTAAATGGAGGCACACTGCCCATCCAGTACATGAACTTATTACAAGCAGTATACCCGACTGGGGGCAGATGAGGACGATCATGTCTCGACGGGACCAACACATCGGCAAAAGGGATTCCGTGGATGGAACATATTCGCCGAAGCGCGACTTCGTTAATCTTCGAAGCCAGTGAGTCGATCGGATTGTCCAAGAGAATCGATGCCTCCAGGGCATCAGGAGCTAAGTTATGAGCAGGGAAAGTCGACGGATTTGAAGTATCCGCGACTTCTTGCCTTGAAGATGGCCCTGGCCTATCAGATATAGTGGCGGAGCTGGATTTTTTAGACATCTCCAATAAATAGTGAATCTGGCTAAGCGCCTGTGAAAACTATACTTGAAAAATGTTCAGCGTTAGAATTAACAACATGAATATTCCCCCCCATGTGGTGTGTGAACTAGTGCAAGCAATCGTGTATAAGCGTTGAAAATTTGAAAGTCGCAAAGATACGAAACTGAGCTTCGAATCATCGCCTTCGAAGACCGTCATCGCTGACCGTCCCCAAAAGCCTGCCTTGTGGTGATTACAGTTTCAGATTCAGAAAACAGATGTTAATCTAAGTTCGGATTTATGCCTACTAAAGCTAGGGAGTTAATGATCCGGGTCAGTTTCATATGCTGGTATGCCAGGGTCCTTGTCCTTGTTTTGTTATGTGATTAGGCAAGGCAATTGATGGTTCGGCATTTAAGTGTGTTCGGTCTTGACATCGTTCGACATTTAAGTAGTGTCCGACCTTGATATTGTTCGACTGAAATATTGTTCGACATTCGTATGGTTCGGGATTTGAATTATGTTCGGCCTTGATATGGCTCGGCATTTAAGTAGTGTTCAGCCTTGATATTGTTCGGCCTAAGTGTTGTTCGGCACCTATGATTATTCGGCACTTATGATTGTTTTGCATTTGTATTGTTCGGCCTAGGTGTGGTTCGGAATTTGTATGATCGGCCATGATATAGTTCGGCGTTTAAGTTATGTTCGACCTTGATATGGTTCGGCATCTAAGTTATGTTTGGCCTTGATGTGATTCGGCATCTAAGTTGCGTTCGGCCATGATATGGTTTGACATTTAGGTTATGTTCGGCCTTGATATGGTTCAGCATTTAAGTTTGTTCGGCCCGAGTGTTGTTCGGCTGAGATATTGTTCGGCAGTCGTGATCGTTCGGCATCCCCACTAACTCATGCCTTCACCTTAGCCTCCCATTTCACTATTCAGCATATGGTAAGATACGCCGAACCAGTGTTATGCCGAGCTTTAACGTTCGGCACTCCACCCTTGACTATAGTTCCACTCCTCTCCTTCTCCATCTACACCGAACAACAAGAACAGGTCGCTCGGCGAAGATTATGCCGTTCGACACCCCAATCACCACTAACACTCTTTCTATTCTTTCTTTTCTTCCAATCTCTTTCGGCACGAAGGAGCTAGGCCAAACTACCACACATCATTCAGCCGTAAAGACATCCAGTTTTCCACATGACCCTCTCGGCTACGCGCAAACCTAAGTCTCGTATTGAAACTATTTAATCATAGAAGGGATAATACCTAGTTCATAGATCGAAGCTTAGGAAGGATTGATTAGGCTTTGTCTGATTGACTGGCGAGGATTGCAAGTCTTTAGAGTGTGACAGAAATAAAAGTGTAAAAGGAGAGAAGAGGGAGGATGCCTGGTTTTATAGGGAGGAAGAAGAAGTTGAAAAGGCTATACCCGGTAGAACTAGTCAAAGCCGTAGCGTTCGGCTTCGAAACATAAAGTCACTCGACACATGAGGAACGTTCGGCTTCGAACATATCGTTCGGCATTTATACCACGTTAGGCGCACACCACAACCACTGATATTCTCAAGAAGGCATCTCCATTAGGATTTGGTCAAGGATTTGAAACGAGACATGGAGGATACATAGTTCAAAGCGTATCACGTTCAGTCACGTAATACACTTTGGGGGGCAAGTGTTTCTTGGGGATTTGACCAGGCAACTAAGTACTCGGCATCCAGGGGTACTCGGCATCCAGGGGTACTCGACATCCAGGGGTGCTCGGCATCCAGGGGTGCTCGGCATCCACGAGTGCTCGACATCAAGGAGTGCTCGGCATCCACGTAGCGCTCGGCATCCACGTAGCGCTCGACATCTGGGAGTGATCGGCTTCCAGGTTCGTCCGACATCCAAAGATTGTTCGGCATTCATCTAACCTTAGTCAACTTCAATCATTGCTCGGCATACACTCCCGACACGGCATCTCACTTCTGTTTGGCATAAGAAGATTGTTCGGCATTCTTCCCAGCTTGTCTGGCTACAATTACTGCTCGGCCCACTCTTCCCACATAACAAGCATCGTTTGGCATGAGGAAGATGGTTCGGCATCTGACCGTCTGGCCTGTTTGGTTCGGCATATATGGACAAGTCCATCTGGACCGAGTTATTCAACTACCAGGCCCACCAGAGGAGTCCAACCCACCTTTGTCTATAAATAGAGAGGCAGGAGCACAGTGAAATGGACCTTTTTTTGGGAACACTGGGGAAACTCTGCCGCTTTACAGACTCATCTTCTTTACTCATCAATTGTATTCAAGTATTTGATCTACGGATTGTATCTGTAATCAATCATCAAGTAAAGCAATAAAGTTTAACCTCAAAGTGGATGTAGGCAATTAAGCTGAACCACTATAAGTCCGGTGTTCTTACCTTTTGCATTCAAATTAGCATATTCTTCCTTGTTTAATTTATATTCATTACTTATATCTCTACACGATCTTTATCAACGAGGTTAGTGACCAATTTTGGTGCTAACAGTAACATATTACAATTGTCACCTTTCTACATTTAATAACATTTGTAAGTTTATTATTTACAAACAATTGTTATAACAACCCTCATTACACTAATTTTATTCAACTTCCATTTATTACACATTATTTCTTTTAATTAATCAACTTTTAAATTATCAATTTCTCTTTAAATCCAATTATAAATTAATACATTCATTACTATCACTTATTTACAGTCTATATCAATTATAACCTTTTAATCATTTTAATTAATTGGAATTTCATTCAAAGCAATTATAAATTACCTTAAATAAATGCTATTACATTTATTCCTGTTATATTTTTATTAATAAACCATAAAAAAATTTATTTCTTCCAACATTTAATCACCAAACCTCATTACATTAACTATTTTTAGTTATCGAAAATTACGGGTCATTATGTAGATGCTCCATGAAACTTAATATCAAAAAGTATTTGACCTCATTCAATGGCCTCGATTATTGCCATCCTTCATAAAATGAATTTTCCTCTTCCTTTTCTAGCTTGGATTTACAGTCGCATATCTTCACTTACCTATTCTCTACCTCTAAATGGTAAAAACTTTGGTTTCTTTGTAGCTAAATAGGGTAATAGGAAAGCAGATCCCATCTCTCCTGATTTATTCATTGCTATTATGGAATGTTTAATCGGTATGCTCAATAATGGTGTTATAATAAGGAATATTGATCTTCATCCTATGTGCAAGTTTTCTAAAATAAGCTTTCTTATGTTTGCTGATGATTTTTTTCCATACCAAATTAGAAATCAATCTCTAGCATATCCTTTATTCTTGACTCTTCTGTCCTCTTGTCTAGTGAACAGGTAAATTACAGTAAATCTAATATTATGATTTTTGGCTTGTTTGAAAGTGAGGTATCTATTTCCAATTTGTCCACCTTATCACTTTCTCCTCTTAACTCTACTTTCCTTGGGGTTTCTCTTACTACTTCAAAAATTACTACATCCCAATGCTTGCAATATATGACAAAATCATCGAGAAATTTACCTCATGGTCGAGAAACAAACTACCATATGTTGGTAGGATGGTTACTACAAAAGCAATTGCTTCTTTTATAAGTCTCTACTATGCTATCTTATACATAGTTCCCAATAAATATATTGGCATGATTAATAAAGCTTTAAATCACTTTATTCTAAAAACAAACCCTCACTCTAGGAAATTGACCCATATATCTTTTAAGAAGATCACAAGGCATATGATAGAGGAGGGCTAGGTAAATGAACATAAAATTTTGGAACAAAGTTATTATTTCTAAACACATTGATAAGTTAATGTCTAACAACAAAGATCTTTTATCAACTTGAATTAAGGTAAGTCTAGTCAACAAATCAAATTTTGGACTACGACAACCCCTACATACTGTAATCGATTTTTGAGGAATATTTTAAATTTTAAATTTGATTTCTTCCACTAATCCAATGCATCTCATGCAATAATGATCTTTCCTTCAGGAATTCTCTTTGGTTTGGTTAGGGACTAATTCTGTCTTCAGTGGTGAATTATAGCTTAAGATGCATGAGTGAGATTCTTAAACAAGCTAAAGTGTATTCTTTATGAAGGGGTTATATCTCTTCCTCATACCAACTCTTAAACAATCATATTGACTTGGAGTCTTATTAAAAATAATTTCTATGAATTAGTATCAATGGTGCTAAATGGTGTGATAACTATACTCTATCCCTAGTGTATATAAAGCTTTGTCATCCTAAAATCAGAGTCCTATTTTCCCATGATATACCAGAATTTGGACAGATAAATTGAAACCAAAGGACAAATTGTTCCTTTTGAAGATTATTAATGACGCAAATCATACTCAAGATAACTTAAGGATAAGGGGTTTACTTCTTTCTCCTAGTTGTGTCCTCTTCAACAGTGCTCGTGAAAACAATCTTCACCTATTTCCATTTGCTCTTACTCTTACAAAATCTGGTGTAAGTAATTTAGATTTGCATAGGTCTTCTACCTTTTCAAACGTTGAGTGATATTATATATTTAAAGCTACAAGAAAACAAATAATAGTGAGTTGCTTATTCGATATCTAAACAAATTCATCTGTATGATTTAGAAAGAGAGGAATAGGCGCATCTTTAAAAGGGAACGATGTGCAGAGGAGATCATTCTCAATGGGATTTTGAATTGTATGCAATGGTACTAGTTTTTTAAACACGGTATACCTATTATGGTTTATAATGTTACTTATTAGCTGGGTCAGACGTTTTGTTTTGTTTATTTATTGGTTTTATTTATGGAATGGTAGCATGTTACTAAGTCATTTTCTTTCTGTTATTCTATAATTCGGTATGGGCCCAGTATCAACCCTACTAGCTTTATATATATATATATATATATATATATGTGTGTGTGTGTGTGTGTGTGTGTGTATGTGTATGTATAATTTTCGTTTAACCAAAAAGATTTTTGGACAAAATAATTTTAAAACTAAATTGCAAAAGCATAGAAATAAAAATAGAATTTGAGATCTATTACAAATTTAACTTATATGTTCAAAATATGTTACAAAACATGGGAGTAAAAATAGGATCTACGATCTAATTATAGGTTTAACATATATGTGTGCAATTTTTAAAGGTAGTAAGTTCTGAGTTAATCAAACTATTATTTCTAAATTTAAAATCAAACTATTATTTATAAAATTTAAAATTTGAAACTTAAACACACTAACATTTAACACAATTAATATTTACGTTAATGTGTATATTTGCATGTATATGCGTGTGTGTTATCAATAAGTATATACACACATCCAAAAATTATAAAGACATATTAAGCTACATATATAATTTTATATTATACACACACAGATATACATATGTGCATGTAAATGTACATATCTGTTATATATAATTAATATATGTGTGTGCAAAACCAAATGCTAACCCGATCATTAATTTTACCCAAACCGAATTATGCATAATTGTTCAAGAAAAATGTAATTGTTTAGATTTGAACCTGGATTGCCATAATCAATAGCAAGTAAGTTACCACTACACTATAATTTGAATCACAATTGCAACTGTCTAAACTGTTTTACATAAATAAAATATCTACCTCATTCACTTTCGATCGATTTCTCGCTACTAGATCAGTTGCCCTAGGCGAGTGTCTTGCCATTCTTTCCTTGAGGTTGGTCCTAGCAAGAACCACATGTGTGTGCATACATATAATGCACGTTCTAGCAGTATGTATATTGTATATCATATATAGCTATAAATCCTAGCAACTATATACATATTTATGTATATTTACTAATGACATATATACGATGTCTTATTGCACAAGTTACTGTAAGTCAGAGGAATAGGGATTTTAAGGCTAAATTAATAGTAGAGGGTGGGTGAATAGTGTTTAATGAATTATATGAATAATTTTCAAATTCTTTAAGATTCTACTTGGAATGATGTAATTAACAATCACAGAATCAAAGTACAGATAAAAGTAAATGCAGTTTAAGTAAAAAGGAAAGAACGCACAAGGATTTTATGCTTACGCGGGTTACCCTACATCTAGTCCCACATAATTCCTTGTACGGATTTCTTTTAAACTATTAAATGCAAATACAATCTCGAATTCAAGGCTACAAGACACACCCTCTAGATTCTCGACCTCTGGGTAGAGTCACTTGATTTTTGGGCCACAAGCACACCCACTACTAAGCACAACCAATTGATTTTAACAGGCTACAATCACACATACTTGGATTTCAGGGATACTAAGCACACCACGGAGTATACAAGTATGATTTGATAGATTATATAGATTCAGGTCTTCAATCTTGATTACAGTTGATCCTATAACTCTTGAATAGCACTTTGATCTTGAGAGAGATGAGAGAAATCAGAGAGTATATGAAAGAGAATCAAAATAGTAATGATTGAATTCGATACTGCTTGAATTTTGGCAAAGTTTTGGTAAAAATTTATTTAGAAATCAAGAGAGTGAAAAGAGAAGAGAAAAATAAGAAAGTGCTTAATGAAAATTTGTTTGGAAGTCTGGTATATATAAGGAAACAACGGTCATGTCCATTCACGAAAAGATATGATGAAAAGACACTTCCATTCAAATTTGAATTTTGAATTTCACCACCACTATGTCGACATACATGAATATGATATGTCGACGTATCCTTTTGTATACTGAAAAACTGTTTAAAAATATTATTTTGAAAATCCATTGTTTTGTAAAATAATTTGATACTTTGTAGAATCATTTGAATATAGTTTACACACATGTTAATCCAAATATAACTTAATAAAACTTTATAAAATAATTTGAAAGATTGAATAAAATATTTCATAATATATATAAAAATTAATATAATTATAACTTATTAAAATATAAACAAAAATTCAATATATATATAAACTTAAAAACAGTAAAATGATATCTTTGTAAGTAAGAGATTGAAAATCGTTTTGGGAAAGATTTTGAAATGATTATTTAAAAACAAAATATTTGAAAAATAATTTAAAACAAAATTAGAGAAGGTGAGAGAGATCAGGGAAGTGCTATCAAGGTTTTAACATAAATTCTATGACTCCATAACTTATATGGAAAATCTTGGAATCTTAAACTCTTCAATACTCATGAGTCTTCAGTCTTGAACTCTTGAAAGTTTATATCATCATCTTGAATCTACTCTTGATACTGTACAATCTTCTTAATCAACATCTGTCTAATATCCTGCACTATATATATATATATATCTTGATAAAACATTAATATCTATATTTTATATTTTGTCTTATAGTTGTTATCATCAAAACCAATACCTAAGGTACTAATAATCTCCCCATTTTTTATGGTGACAACTTTGTATATAAAATATAATATAACTCCCCTTGATTTACAAAACTCCGCTTTAATAAATGCCTAGATTTTACATATTTCTCCCCCTTTGTCATCAACAAAAATAACTAACTAAAACTATAACTCTAACACTAACTCTTGCTCTAATTCTAATTCTAACTCCCCCTAAATAAAATACTAATCAATATACATATACATATACATATACATATACATATACATATACATATACATATACATATACATATACATATACATATACA
The DNA here is from genome assembly GCA_030737815.1 of Allium fistulosum. Lineage (NCBI taxonomy): Eukaryota > Viridiplantae > Streptophyta > Magnoliopsida > Asparagales > Amaryllidaceae > Allium > Allium fistulosum. The sequence goes on from CM060904.1 coordinate 1,140,910,279, forward strand.
TATACATATACATATACATATACATATACATATATATATATATAGTGGTGATGAGAAAGGTTATATAAAAACAATAAGTAATATGTAAAATTAGATACTCATGAAATAATCAACCCAAATATTCATTCAAACAAACAAAGTTTATGTCACACAACATTTAAACAAATCCATAGAAATCAAAACCAATCAAATCCAAACCAAGTCATGTATTATTATTTATATACATAAACTAGACATTTCGAGGAACTTCAACTCATCCATCAGCGCTAATGATTCAACCCGCTTTGATAGCATCCCAATCTTCATCGTCTGTATTGATGGTACACTCTGGATTGGTGGTTGGTTCTTCTTTGTTCAAGGCAGAAATCATCCACCAAATTGTGTTGAAATGCCTTTCTTTCTTCTTGATCATCTGCATTTGACTCAATTCTAAGTGCCTCTGGTTTCTTAGGACGAAAGCAAGAATGTTCTTGAATGATTCAAGAGTTTGTTCGATGTTTTTGGTTAGTTTTTTGATAAGAGAGGCTATTATTTTTATTTTAGAGTTTAGAAGCAAAGGAAGAAGAAATAGAGTGGAAAATAATGATTCTCTGGTCCTAACAAATATTTAAAGGGGTGGAAATTCGCTGGGAAAAAATAGATATTTACTGTCTATTCAATTTTCAAAATTAAAAAATTTTGAAAAATTACCTTTGTATGTTGACATACATACCTAGGGTATGTCGACATATATGCAGAAATTTTCAAAACAACTTTGTTTAACTTTTCTATTGTATTTGGCTTATACTATTATATTTTTACGACTTTCCAAAGATAGTTAACAGTACATAACAATAAGAAATAGAATTTTTATTGATAATAATGATGAGTACAAGAAATGTAACGACCCTGAAATTTAAATTTAATTAAATTAATAATTAAATGAATTTTTTGAATTAAATTGAGTAATTAAATAAATTTTTGAATAAAAAATTTGTAAAATCAATTGATTAAGTAAGCGAGTTTCCCCGGGATCCAAATTAAAATTTGTTAAATCTTCAAATTTAAAATATTATATATAGGTGATTTGAATCTTAGATAGATGTTTAAAATATATATAAGTAATTGAAAATACAAACTCATTTAAAAATGTACACATAAATAAGGTAAATATATTAACTAAAATATAACATAACTAGATATAATTATGTATAAAATAAACTAAGCAAAGAAAAAAATATATACTCAAGTATACAAATGAACAAAGTAAATAAAATACATATAAATGTGAAACCAAAACAAAACAAAGTACACATAAGAAAGCATGGGTAGTCAAACCTGGAAACAGTTTCAGGCAAATCAAAAGAAGAAATAAACAAATGTACACTTGCGAAATGAAGAAGCATGATACAACCGAAATGAAAATAAAAATAAGCAAAGTTGTACAAGTAAAAGATGCAGCCACCAAACCATATCATGTCAGCCAAAACAAGGAAGTACATAAGCATGGGCTGTAAACAAAGAAAGGGGAAGTAAGGCAAACTAATTAATGCAAGCCTCAACGTATCATATCAGCCTTCAAAACAGAGGCTAAAGTCTCTGCCTAGTATTGTACAAACAATACTTTATCACCCTAAACAAATAAACATCACCCTGTCACCTTCTTTTCTTTTATATACATCCACAAACCTCACTTTCGTTCGTTCAAGAGCAAACCAGAGAAAAAGGAAAGTAAACATCATCATCTACAAATTTGAATATCATTCAACTCAAAGCAAAACAAACAAGATGATATAAAGGAAGATTACAGCAAACAACTTCTCAGTTTTTAAAGTTCAAGCCTATTCAAACATAAAGCTCTGTTCTTTCTTCTTTTCTGGAAAAACGGTGAGTAACACTTGTTTTAGATTTGACAAAGATGGATTTGTGGCAAGTATATTATGATAAGTATGCTTGGATACAAATATGAATTCCCTGGGTATATTGGTTAATGAGTGAGGGTGTGCAGGCTTCTGTTCATATGAATATTCTCTGTTTGCTTCAAAAATAAATTTCTCTTGATCTGGTTGTTGTTAAGACATAGGATTAAAATAAAACTTGCTTGTTAATTTACAAAGTGAAGCTTAGAAATTTATTCAAGTTAAAAAGATTTGCATTGACTCTGGAAACAAAGAAAACAACAGAGTAAATCTACCAAGTCAAAATTCAAAGTTAGTAATTCATTTATTTAGGGTTATAACCCAAATCCCTAAACGAAAACTAGATTTTTAAAACTAAAATCATAAATTTTAGTATCTGTTTGAGCATGCATTTCTGGTTTAACTAGAAAACGGATATTTGAGATTTTCTGGTGATCTCGACGATGTGGGAAGTCGAGTTTCGTTCTGATGATAGATGGGTGACCAGAGGGTCTGGGAAAAATGCCTAGGGGATGATCTGAACGTTGAGGGGACGATGGTGATGATTTCTTTTTTTTTAACCTAATTTTACTGGAGCTCGAATTTTTGACCCCCGCGACTTCGACGTAGCGTCGAGTGTGGCCAGGCTTGGGGAGAAGGTTCCTGGGTCGATGACGAGGCCAAGGCCAGTGTTGCTGTCACTCTGATGGCCGGAGATGTGGGATCGAGGCGATGACAGGTTAGGGGTTTGGTTGGAGTCTGTGTTTCCAGGTTTGGTTCGACCTCTCGATCTCGATTTCGATCGAGATGGGTGAAGCTAAGAGGTCATGAAGCATGAAGGGGTTGCCGTCGACTTGGCAACGTGATCGTGGTTGATCGAAAGGGGTTCGATCGGCCGTGCACGTGAACGTACATCACTGTGTATCACTGTGGGGTTTTGTTTGGGAAGGAGAAGTTCACTGGGTTTGGTTGCGTGTTTAACTCGAGTATTTCTAGTGTTGGACTCGAAGTAGATATAGGGATGGCTCGGGTAAAAGTATGTTTCAGGTTTTTCAAATCCTGTTTGTTTCTTGGAATTTTAAAACTGAAATTTAAATTTAAGAATTAAGGTTTAAAATGAGGTTAAATTCAATATTTGAAATTCGAATTCAGTTTTGGGGAAGAAGAGTTAGGCTCGAGAATTGCTCAAATTTTTATCGCGTTCGACTCGAAGAAATTGATGAAGGTGGGAACTCGAAGCTTTACTCGAGATTTTGTGGGGGAGGACTCGAAGCAGGAGTGATGTAGCTCGGGTATAAAAGTTATGCAGATTTAAAACAAAACCTGTCTTGGTTTTTGTAAATTTAAACTAAATTTTCAAAGTTTTAAGCAAGGTTTGTACTAGACTTTAAATCAAAGTTTAAATATAACTTCAAGATAGTTTGAACACTTAGTTGTAAATAAATAAAGTTCTAAGTTAAATAAATTTCTAACTTAAAATGGTTAAGTGTTTAAAAGTGTTTTTAAAAGGAATTTGACTTTTAAATTGGAATTTGAAATGTAAAGAAACGATTTAAACAAAGTTAAAACAAAGTGGTAAATTTGATTTCAATCTAAATTTGAATCTTAAATTTGGAATAAATTTAAGTTTATAAATTTAAAAGCCTTAACAACTTTGAATGTTAAAATAAAACTTACATGTTTGATATATATAATTAATTCATGTGATAAATTAATGAAATAGATAATTGCTTAAATTAATTAAGGTTTTTAAACTTAAAGTTTAAGATTAATTATTCTTAGAAAAATTAATTTGTAAATTAAAGATTATTAATAAAAAAATTAATTAATGATGGAAGTTGATAAACCAAGTGAGTAAGAAATAATTTTTAATCAAGAAGTAATTAATTAGTTAATGTAATTAATTAAGAATAATCAATTATTAATTAAGGGTCAATTAATAAATGATTAAAGAGTAATTAGTCAAATTGATTTGTAATTAATTAAAATTAATTAACCAGGATTAGTAATTTATTTATAAGTAATAAATCTGATTTTAATAAATCAGATAATTCATTGATCTTACTTATGAATGTTTGGATTCTATTGAATGTGAATTGTTTGATATCTCTGATTATGATGCTTTGTGATATACCCTGATTTTGTGGTGATCTGTAATTGATTATCTGTGATATATATCTGTGATCTGTACGATAAGCGTTATAGTTTATATCGCTTATCAACTATATTTCTGTATTTTGATCTGTGATGATTGATGTTGCACTATTGTGTGTAAAACCCCTGGACCACACCTTTACACACACAAATATGGATTTCACGTGGAAATAGGTTAAGTCACAGATAATTTAAATTTGATGTTTTTAAAATTGAAATTTTAATTTCAATTGATTTTGAAATTGGAAATTTGGGTTTAAAGTGAAAAGCTTTTGAAATGGAATTTCAAAGATAAAAGTTATTTTGAATAACTTAATCGAGTTTTGAAATTTAAATAATTTGATTTAAATTTGAATTCAAGATTGAAATTGAATCCTATGATTTGAAACTAGGGATTTAAGATGATATAAGGGTGTTTATATGAAGTTAAACCACCTAAAAGTAAAATTTTGAGAATTTAAATTTAACCTAAGGGTTTCAACTCGTATAAATGAATCAGATTTCCAAAATAAAAACTGTTTGTTTTAAAGGAATAAAAGCTTTCAGATAAGAAATGAAATTTCAATTTAGTTAAAGGAATTTCAAGTTTGAATTGAAAAATAGTTTTCCAAATTATGAATGAATTCTTTTTGAAAGCTATGAATTAAATCTGTTTGTTTTTAACAGATTTAAAATGATGTTTTGTTTAACCCATTAGAAATGAAATTGTTTTGAAAACTATAAGTTAAATCTTTGATTTAAAGATTTAACGAGTTAATCAAATTGAAATGAGAATTTATTTGGAAAAATCTGTAAATGAATCTTTTTGTTTAAAAAAGATTAAAATGGTAATTTGTTAAACCATTTGAAAAAAAGAAGTTTGGGTTTAAGTTGTGACTTAATTGAAATCCCAATATCCATATGTTTTTAAATATTGCGCTCACTATTCGGGTTAGCCGGGAAAAGACCTTTGGGTCATATAACCCATTCCGAATAGTGATACGTCGTATATGGATGGCATTTGAAGACCGGTGATGAAGACCGGATATTTTTCGAAAATGAAAGGACAACCTGTCGAATGTCTCTGCACTGAGTTGCTCCGGTATAGAGATTTATATCACTTTTTTGTGACGGGAAGTCCGGACGTGATTGGAAATTATCCGGATTTGCAAGGGCTTCGTGAGAAGTGCCTTCGGTTCTGTTCGAACCCGGAACAGACTTGTATGGTTACATGTCTGACATTACACTTTGAGATATAAAGCTGATTTCTTTCAAATACATTTCTGTTTGGTGGCGGAGAATTTATTCTCTTAGCTTAACACCCTTCTCTGAGACGTACGAGCTCAGAGGTTATGTAGTTGAAATTTATCAGCGATATATCCCAATTTGGTAATGTGGCATGCTGAGTGTTGCTGTGTGATGATCAATGTTTGATCATTTGTGATATGATCTTTTGTTTGATCATTTATCTTTGTGATCATAGGTTGATCATCTGTTGACCCAAAGCGTGGCTTTTTGAAAAAGCGTAGCTTTGTGGACGAGACTTCGTCGAGCCTCACAACCCGGTAATGGTCGAAACAGGAATCGTGCGACAAGGTTTTCAGGGGTAGCTCCCCTAGGGTATGACCATTCCTTCTGGAAAAGGGTAGTATCATGGTATGGAGCCCAGATACTTACTCATGTGGATACACTTTCTTTATGATGTGTGATGTTGGTTATCGAGCGCTCGGATAAAGGTCCCAAAGGACCGGGGGTGGCATATCTGAGGTTTCTTTTATCCCTTGGGAAAAGGGGTTGCCGGCCTTGTTTGGCAGAGAACAGTTGGTTCTCGGAACGTCCCGCCAGAGGCGTTTCTTTCATGGAATAGGAAGTTCCTTAGCCTGACCATTTGTTGGAAATCCAAACAAAACAATACGAGCCCTGTACGGTTTTTGTTGTATTACCTGCCATGGAATGTGGTGGTAACCTGCTATTGAACATGGTAGCTATAGTAGGCATAAGTGCGAAATGTCTATGCTGGCTAAGATTTATATTCTACTTTCGAAATTGTTTTCTACACTATGCACTAGTAATAATATCAGATGATTTGATTTTGCGTAGTAAGCATCTTTGACTATCATAAGAAGAAATCTCCTCCAATTCTGCGTTTGCATTGTGTGTGTGGTGGGAGGTCTTATGGTAGTTTCATTTTCCAAAAGCATTGCGAATTGACTTTAAAATTCTCTGCTATTTGTTTTAAAGATAAACTGTTTTTGTTGCTCACACCAGTCCCATGACTGATCCGGAGTTTATTGTTTCTTTCCTAAACTCTGGATGCTCAAATTTTTTCTACACGAGCAGTCTAGAGTTTGGTTTTTCAGATAGTCAGATTAGTAGGTTATCTGGAGCTAGTTCAGTCTTTGGATCAGACTGCACTTGCTTATCTTTGTGCCTCGTTATTGGGAGTTCGAGCTATTTCTGGATCGTGCTTTGGAGATGAAGATTATCCGCTGCTGATGTTATCTATCGTTTTCTTTTCCGCTGCTATTTGTTGTATCATATCTCTGATGTATATAGATATTCATTGTATCATCATTGTATCTGGATATTGTATCAGATGTTTTATATCTATATTCTTTTTATTCCGCTGTGATATTTACTTAACTGTGTTATAAGCTCCGGCGACTCGGATTTGAACGCTCGAATCTACGACATTCGAGTACGATGTAAAGTATGGATGTCGATTTTCGAGCGCGAAAATCCGGGACGTTACAAGAAATAAAAGAAAGATACATGAGATTCAACATAAACTAGAAGTAGAAAATCCAAATACAAGGATAGTTTAAACAAACAATAAGAAAGATATGGATGAAGATGAAGAAGAACCACCAAGCTCGCAGATGATCTTTCCAAAGAATTTATCCATTTTGCTGGAAATTTAAGTAAATCTCTTTGAAAATAATTTCTTAAGCTTCCTTTGGTTATGTATGATCTTCTCTTGATTTTTGGGAAGATCTTTATTGGATGGATTTGGTGGCATATTGATACTTTCCAAAGAGGTATCCTCCCCCTCTTCTTATTCTTCCTCCTTGACTTCCATTTCCTCTCCTTCCTCCTCCTCTTCTTCTCTTATTTCATGCACTTCTTCCAAAGCCAACCTTTGTTACTTTTCCGCAAGCATTTCATAAGGTTCGAAAAAAGGTGAAATATGCAGAAGTGAAATGTTGGACTTGTCAAATTTTTTTCGAGGAATTGTTTCCCCTCCTTTAAGGTCAACACCAAAATAATTGAAAGCACGAGTAAGATACACACCATGAAATTGTATGTTTTCATGTTAGAAAGATTCTTAGGAAAAAGTTCATCCAAAATGACTTAAGACCAATTTATGTTGTATTGACCATAAATTGCGAAAAGAGCTTTGAAATTTTTTTGGGTCGGGTTAAATTACCCGTTCTAAGAGTGATACTTTGTTGTAAAAGAAGGCTTAAAATTCTTGCTTTTGGATGTAAGTTTTTGTTTTTAAATTCAAAACCATCATCACTTTCGAAAATATCATTAATTACTTCATGATTTTGGAAATCAATTTGAAAAGACGAAAGGTCCATTTTACTAGATTTGCATCCAAGAATGTGACCTAAAAGTTCACAATTTAAAACTATTGTGTCCCTTTGACACTACTCCAAACTTCTCCTTCTCTACCATCGTAAAACTTTCCTTTTAAATTTGCATAAAACATCTTTACTAATTTTGAATAACAAACAAAATCATTTTGAGAAGCATCGATTAGACCAAGAATTTCATTTTGCAAACAAAGATTGAAAAGATCATAAGTCGGAAAATCTGCAAAAATAGCAAATCTTCCAGGAAAAACTTTACCGAAAGATAAATACTCAATATAGGCTTGAATGGCTTCTTGATTATTGAAATGATATTCTTTTATTTTTTTAGAAAGACTCATGGTTACCTTAGTATGGCTTAAGGATGCCATTGAAGAATAGTTTGAAGAGATAAGAGAGTTTATGATTTTTGAATTTGAAAATGAAAGTGAGAAATGTATGGATGGTGATAGAATAAGTAAATAGAGAATCAAAGACATGTTCTTTGGTCAAAAGGAAACTTTTCAGAATATAGGAGTTAGTGAAAAGGTGGAGGGAAATTCAAAATTTGAATTTGCAATTGAAATTCCAATTTTGAATTTGAAATTGAAATTCAAAAATCTGTCTACATATGTCAACATATGCTCATGGGGTATGTCGACATATAGGTCAAAGTTTTCAAAAATGAATTTTTATTTAACTATATCCTATTTTATTATATAGATTTATTTATAGTTATTATATTTTTTAGAAAAATGGTTATCAAATAATTTTAAATATATTTTATATTATTATTTTATTATTAAAATATAAAATATTTATATTTAAATATAATCACACAATATTCATCCAATATTATTATTAATTTATAGGATATTCCTGACAACTAATAAAGAAACCAAAAGAAAAGAAAAATTCATTCAAGAAATTAAAAAAAAAACTTTTGATATTAAAAGCGTACCTTTTTTCTGATCCATTTCACCATTTTGTTCTGAATTATATATTGTCGTGAAGCACATGTTAGCAATTTCTGTATCTGATTCACTTGAGGATGTGTCTGAATCGTCTAATGTTGCAGTATGGGCTCTTCTCCGTTTTCTGGATGAACTAGTGTTTGGTGTAGTTTTTAGTTTATTGAGATGTGGACAGTCTCATTTTAAATAACCAGAGTCATTGCAGTTATTTCTTTTGAAATTGTTCATCTTCCTATAGTTTAGAAATTTTCTAAACTTCCTTGTCGTGAACGTAATTTCTTCATCGTCATCGCTGTCTGAATCCAAATTACCTGTCATTGCATTAAAAGCTATAAATTTCTTCTCTATTGCTTTGTTTTCTCTCCTGCCCTGCATTTGTGCTTCAAAAGACATTAAATTGCTAATTAATTCTTCAATTTTTACAGTGCTAATGTCATTAGCCTCTTTGTTTGCAAGAGTCTTTTGATCCCATTCAGGAGTAAGTGAATTAAGGATTTTTCTAACTTGATCCACTTTAGGAAAACTTTTACCCTGTGCAATAAGTGAGTGTACTATATTTTGGAATCTACTATACATATCATATATGGACTCATTTGGACTCACTTTTAAAGAACTGAAACTGGTTTGTTTACATGGAAATCATGGTCTGTTTAACCTTACTTGTGCCTTTATGTGTAACTTGCTGTAACGACCCGGAATTTTGGTCGTTTAGTTTTGAAAATTTAATTTATTTTTAAATGTTGAATTTGAATTATTAACTGATTTTGAATATGGAAGAATCAGTGAAATAGTTTAAAATTTCAAATATAGCGATTAATGGATTCAGTAAATGGAAAAATTAATATTTGAAATTGGGCAAATATGGGAATCTGAAGTTAAATGTGAATAGAAATGATTTCTAAGTTGATTTAAAACTCTATTTGAATTAGAGTGATGGTAATAGACTTTGAATGGAATTAAAAGTCGATAAATTAAAAGTTGGAATTTTATATATTAATTTAATAGTGGAATGTAGTATATATAGAAATAGTGTAAATAACTGAAATTTTGATTTAATATAAATTGGAATGATTTCTAATATGGATATAAATTATATTTGAAATATAATAGAGTTAGTAAGTTTTAAGAATTTAAATTTTAAATGATTTCGACGATTTTGAAAATCGCTCGATTTAATCGACGCGTTAAATTAGCCTTCCGGGGCACAGTCTCGGAATTCGACAAAACCTGTTCCATTGGATCCATAATAGTGTATTATTATCGGATTTTAAATTTCATAGCATTTGGAGTTGTCATTTGGTTGTACGGAATAGAAACGCGTTGAAATAAATATCGAAAATTTAATATTTTAATTTGATTCAAAAAGCTATCTTCTACATACGATCGAGTTAGGCCCCGAAAAATGTTCCATTGTGTTCGAAATAGGGGAAAAACATTATAAACGCCAGGTGGCACGTTTCGTTTGGAGTGCATTTGAAAAAGCAAGTAAATTTTGAAAATAATATTAAAATATTATAGATGCACGTGCATATATATGTTCGTAAATAGTAGAACCCTAGGTCAATGTTCACAGCCGCCGGTTTATATTCAATGGCCAAAATTCAATAATCCTTCTCCCTCTAATCCTCTCAATCCAAGTGATATCAGGCTTCTTCATCAACTGGAAGATTGAAGAGCATGTTGAGCTAAAGACATCCAACGGTGGATTTTCGATGTAGAGGCCGGGATTCGCCAAAATCTGGCGATGAAAAGGTTGTGTTCGAGCGTTTTTTTCAAGGTGGATATGAAGCCGAGCTCGTCAAGCTTGCCGGCGGTGGTGCGTGGTGGAAGGGGCTGCGAGGTTGTGTTCGTCAATTGCGTTCTAGAAGGTCGATGGAGGTACGGCGATCGATTTAAAATCGCGACTTGGGTTTTTTGTTCAAACTGGGAATAAGAGGGAAGAAGCCAGGATGAGCGGCCTTGATTCTAGAAGCAGATCGAAAAGCCCTGATTCGTTTAGGGTAAAAAAAATTATTTATATAATTTATATTTAAAAACTTATGTAATCTTTAAAAACTTGTATCTTTGTCATACGAGGTCGGAATTGGACAAAACAGGCAGCGTTAGAATCGCAGCGACGGATACTACATGTTGGAATAGATCTGGAGACGTTTGGAGCAAGTTAAAATTTTAGGTTAAATCGAACGTGTTCAATTTATTTTAAAATTGGAACGTTTGGCGAATTAAAAACTCAAGGTGAGTTAATCTCACTCAATTTTGGACAGCTGGTATTAATTTTAAATAGTTAAAATTAATAATCGATTGATTGGTTAAACTGATACATTTTTATCAGTTGAATATGATATTATATATAGTAGTGTATATATATATTGGAGTGATTGATATTCCCGCATATATATAGCGGATGAGACCCTATGCGCCTCGCATAATAGCGGATGACCCTATATACCGCGATATTCCGCCTCGAAGAGGAATTGGTATTTTATGTTGTATTAACATATGTGGATGCAGGGAAATAGGTTGGAAGAATCCAACTGGATTCCTCAAAAATGTTGATTTTAATTTCATATATGGTGATATATGTTCTGTTGGAATAATCTATGATAGGTTATTGTGTGATTTAAATTGAATGCTATGATAGTTTTAGCCTAGATTTTTGTATTTTTAAATACCAATAAAATATGGCTTTGAATTGATAAAGAATTGTAAATAGGGATTTTGAAGTAAAATATTTATATAGAGTTTTGGATAAACTAATTGGATAAAATAAAAGGTTTTGAAGTTGTATTTAACTATTTTGGGAGATTATGAACATGGATTTTGGAATGAAATATATATATAAGGATTTTTAAATAATAAATCCTTAACCAATACTTGTTTAAATGTGAAAGGTTTTAAAAATCAAGATTTTTATAGATTGGAAGGATAGAAGTGAAATTGGAAATAAGTACAAAATTGGATATACTGGAACTCAAATAAGATTTCCAAATCTACGGAATGAAATTAGAATCGAGAAATTTGGCTTGTTTTAAAAAGAGGATTTTCAATTATTAACTAGGTAATCTTAAAAGTGTTAAAATATTCTAGAAACTAGTTATTTAATTATTTTAAATTGGTTTAAGCATATTTAATTATTAATTAGTTACCTTATAAAGATTGTTAAAGTTACTATTATTTAAGAATTAGTCAGCATTATTATTTTAAAAGATAAATTATTAAATATTATTATGGCTTTGTATAATAAGTTTTATTTAAGTATACTTGCCTAGATTAAACTTGGAAATTTATTTTAGAAACTTATAAGCATTATTTTGAGATAATTATTAAATAAAGTTTTTGGGAAGTAAATGGTATACCCGCATGGCGTAATCGGAGGCAGTGAGTGCCTGCAGTTAAGTCTTGGATTTCTCTAGGATAGAGACGTAACCATTGAGCTGTGATCCATGGTTTGATACCGCAGTGGTGCTTTCCACCTTATTTTCAAAAAGGGTTTCAAATATTTTTGAAGGACAGTTTGTGAACTTATTGAATTCGATAAGATAAGTACACATATTTTGAATAAAGGGATTTAATTTATTAAAATTAAATTAAAAAGTGATTTGGGGTTTTGTGTGGAAAATGGAATATTTGGTTTAATGATCGTTTATTTGATAGTTAAATAACTGACTATCAAATCTGGACCAAAATATAACGTTGGAAATATCTAGGAGGAATACGGGAATTATATGGTACAGTTGCCGTTCGAGGTGCTATATTGTACGTATAAACTCGTTTCGTTCTTCTAGGACATTTATAAGGAAATCCGCCCACTAACGGTTAGGAGGTGATCTCGATCTTATTTCGTCTGTTTATTTCCTAAAGAACCATGGTTGAGTTTACCGGAAAATATCGAACGTTGTTTCGAAGAGACCAGGATCGGATAAATTATCTGAAAACCACTTCGATCCAACCAGTACGTTTTTGAAAGGAAAACAAGAGCATGGAGTCGAAGATGGAGCAGTGAAGTGCAAGGGCTAATCGCTACTAATCCTGAGGATTATTCCAAAATGGATGTAGTAAGAATAGTGCCTTCGGTTCCGTTCGAACCCAGAACGGACTTGTATTGATAAATGCATACAGTACATTGTCATTGGAGGACAATGAGCTTTCTAAGTGAAATTTCCTTGAAAAGGTAATCGTAGCCTCTAGCCTCATCAATCGGGAATGACTGAAAAGCCGGGGAGATGCAGCAAGGCTAAGTGGGTAGCACCCAATTAGGGTATGTTTATCACCTATCTAGATACCCTCGGATATTATTACTATGATTTATGGAAGGAGCTCAGGAAGGGTGGGAACACCCGGGGTGATAGCATATTCATTCTATCCAGGTTAGGGAAAGCCCGGTCTTGTGTAGCAGGGGATCCCGGCGTGGTCCTCTGTACATTGTTTCTAGACATGTACTGTGATAGGTGATACCCAGTACCTAGTCATTCGTATGGAATCCATTCTCCAATAAGTGCCGTATGGTTTTGATTGTGCCCAACTATGCTGGAACGTGAGATGCAAGCATTTTATCTATTTAAATAAGTATTTGTATATAGACACTATTATAATACCAAATGATTTTGGTATGAAATGTTTTGGTTATCGTAAGGTAAAAACCCGTCGTGTTTATGTGTGGCGCGATCTTACGAGATACCTTTGATTTTCAAAGAATTTTGAAAACTTTAATAATTCAAATTGAGTGTGTTTTCTCACGCTGGTTTTCCAGACTGACTCGGGTGTTATTTTATTATAATGCTTGGGTCAGACCGAGTACTACAGGTTCAGGTTAGGGCGCTATGGAGCTTAGGAGACGAGCTGGATGGCGAAGACGTATTACTCGTATTTGATTTTATTCTACTGCAGTGTTTGTTGAAATTACCAGCAAATTGTGAGGGCAGGTTGTTATAACTGCCCAGGCTGGTAATTATTGATTTGTGTACTCCGATGTGACATATGAATGTTACAGTTTTGATTTATGTAAAGAACTATTCATATTATATGTTATTCAGTCCGCTGTGAGATTCTGTTTTGTTTGGTTTCTTCTCTCATCTACCTACTTTCTTTCCCCTCAACAATATGTCTTTCCGGCACTCGATCGTTCGGCATGTTATACAATGAGCGTATTTATGTCGATTTTCAAGGGTCGAAAAGGTGGGTCATCACAGTTGGTATCAGAGCTTAGGTTGGCGATATACCTAGGCTTTGGTGGGGGTTACTCATTAGAGATAGGGTCAGTAGAACTCTAGAATGAGTTGAGTGTATTAATAGATACGAGTGCGTAATTGCTAGTGAATATAAAATGTTTTATATTGTGTTGACTTATCAGCTGAGTGTTTATGAATTCTGGTCAGTACGGGAAGTACAACCGTATCGATAGGGTTTCTAAACTCTTAAACATGGTAAACCGACATAGTATTGTTTTAAAGTGGGTAAATGAAATAATTTTACCCAAACTATATTTTGCTATTAAAGAAATAATTTTTTGAAATTATTATATATATTTGGATGTTTGGTTGTTAATAGTATATTCAAATAAGATGGTAAAATTTGGAATGGTTTTATATATATAACCAAATAGAAATTGTATAAGAATGATTTATACAAAGGAGTATAACTAAAATTGGATTCAAACTAGAATTTGAGTTTTAAACCCCAAAAATTTTGGAAAATGTTTTAAATTGGGTTTGAACTAAATGTTTGGGAATTTTTAAATCTTGAGAATTTTGGGGAAATGTTTTCCAAAGTGGCTTGTGAAGAATAATGGAGTATTATGTTGGAGATATTTTTGAATAGAAATTGTTTTAAAATGAATTTTGGAAGTAAGGAAGCACTGAACTCACTTCAGTCACTGGAAAATAATTTTGGTGATGACGGTCGCATTATCAGTATTCATTTTCGAGTTTCTAAGTGACGAATTTCTATGGTAGTGATTGGCTGTGATTATTTGTTGAACTTGTTTGGTAAACAAGTTTTGTCTTGGAAATTCCAAAGGGGATTGTTTTGGGTAAAACCAAGTTGTTTTAAAATCTGAAAGTATGATTTGATATACCAAAGTGATATATATATATATATTATGATTTCAAATGATTTGAAATAAAACCGGGTGATTGAATTCTGAGATTTCCATTAAAATGATTCGTAAGGTTAAGAGAAATTAGTTCTGGAACTTGTAATTTGAAGTTGTTATAGATATGAAATGAAACTGTAAGTTTTAAATCCTGGAAATTAAAATTTAACTTGAGTAAGTTAAATCGAATATTATGAGTTGAAATTTAACTTAAGATAAGTGAAATAAAGTTGAATTGAATGGAGTATAAAGCTGAAATGTTAAATGATTGTGTAATTATAAGTTATAATTATTGAATGAGATGGATAAACTTAAGTTATAAAGTGATATATATATATAATCCAGGGGTATGATTATAAAATGTAAATGGACTCAAGTAAGTAAAATGGGATTTTAAGTGAATAAGTTTTTGAACTTGTGAATTGAGAAATGAAATGGTAAAACCTAAATGAGAATGGTTTGGTATTATGGTAAAAGAAATAGAAATTCAAAATTTGAATTTTTAAATAGAGAGTGAATTAGAATGGAGTAAATTGAATATAAATGTGAATTACGAAGTGGTTATATAACTATATGTTATAAATATAGAATGCAAATAAACTTAAGTGGAAAATTTTCAAGGAATTGTGAACAAATAAGTTGTATAACTTATTAAACTGGAAAGGTGAAAAAGTACAACCAAGTCAAATGGTTAAGTGATTGATAACAAGAAATGAATTCAATTTAAGAGCAAATGAATTAAATATTATTTTGAAATATGATTTTGGAGTATAGATGGGGTATAAACTTAAGTTATAAGTTGAATATAACTTAAGCAGCGATATGGAATGTTTATAGTAAACCTTAGAAATAATTTTGTGAAATGGGTTATAAATAAATTAGCATGAAATGAAATGACGTTCACTATAAAATGAAGTGAATAGCATTATGTGAATTAAATGAAGAGAATGGAAAAGATGTAAAATAAGTTGGAAGTAAAGTAAATAGAAATGCAAATACATGAACCTGAACTAAATTGTTCGAGAATCGATTTATATGAAATAATTCCCTAATGATATAGTATAAATTGGATATACTAAGTAGATGAAAGCAAATAAATTGAATGAGAATCAATTTAAAAGAAATTAGAAATCGGTTGTAATGGAAGCTTAACTTAAGTGATTATTAATGAAACGATTTATAAATAAAATTAACATGAATTGGAATGGTGTTTTATATAACATAAAGCAAACAAAGTTTGGTGGATAACTTGAATGGGAATCAAATGCGAATTAGAAACATTGATTTAAGGTCAATTTAAAAAGGATTAAATTGAAGTTTAATAAAATGGATTTGCACATAATGGGTGTGAATATAAATGGAATGCAAATAAATTGTTTGTGAATCAATTTGAAATTGAATAAAAGGGAATTTATGCAAGTAAAGCACATATAAATCAATTTGGAATGGATATGAATTGTTTGTTGTAAATATGAATTGAATGCAATAAATTTGGTTGTAAACCATTTCGAATTGAATGAAATGATATATGGATCCATGAAAAAGAATTAAATTAGTGTTGGAACCTTATAAATTGCTTGTAATATATGATTGGCATGTTCGGATTATGAAGTTTATATGTTTGGCTAGTAAATAAATGAAATTTTATTAAAATTTAATGTTTATGAAAACTTATGTGCTTATTTTGAGTAGGTACTGGAGGCTATTGGGCTAGATTTGGGTTGCGTAAATGCATATAAATAAGTCGCTCGCTTAAAAACGCTAATATATGGTACGCTTACGCAATAAAATAAAGAAATGATAATATATTGATATATATTTTGTTTTTCAACCGGGTGGGTTGATGTATATATTTTTATCTCTCTTGTCATATTGTAAAAGGTTCTCCGTACAAAGGAGACTCTATCAAAAAATTTCTGAAATTTAGGGTTTTAGAAAAAATTTGAATTTTTTTAGAAGTTTGTTAACTAGAGAGTTGATTTTTGAATCGTATTATAAATCAAGGCTTTTGGAAATAGAAATGAAGCTGAATGTTCTCGATAAAACCAAAAGGGTTTAGAGAAGTGAATGTAGGATTTTAATTAAGTGGGTTTGGATAGGTAAATGGGTTTAGGAGCATTTTTCCTACCTTAGCAATTTCAGGGACGAAATTTTTATAAGGGGGGAGGAGTGTAACAACCCGGAATTTTGGTCGTTTAGTTTTGAACATTTAATTTATTTTTAAATGTTGAATTTGAATTATTAATTGATTCTAAATATGGAAGAATCAGTGAAATAGTTTAAAATTTCAAATATAGCGATTAACAGATTCAGTAAATGGCAAAATTAATATTTGAAATTGGGCAAATATGGGAATCTGGAGTTAAATGTGAATAGAAATAATTTCTAAGTTGATTTAAAACTCTATTTGAATTAGAGTGATGGTAATAGACTTTGAATGGAATTAAAAGTCGATAATTTAAAGTTGGAATTTTATATATTAATTTAATAGTAGAATTTAATATATAGAAATAGTGTAAATAACTAAAATTTTGATTTAATATAAATCAGAATGATTTCTAATATGGATATAAATTCTATTTGAAATATAATAGAGTTAGTAAGTTTTAAAAATTTAAATTTTAAACGATTTCGACGATTTTGAAAATCGCTCGATTTAATCGACGCGTTAAATTAGCCTTTCGAGGCACAGTCTTGGAATTCGACGAAACTAGTTCCATTGGATCCGTAATAGTGTATTATTATCGAATTTCAAATTTTGTAGCGTTTGGAGTTATTGTTTGGTCGTACGGAATATAAACGCGTTGAAATAAATATTGAAAATTTAATATTTTAATTCGATTCAAAATGCTATCTTCCACATACGATCGAGTTAGGCCCCGAAACATGTTCCATTGTGTTCGGAATAGAGGTAAAATATTATAAACACCAGGAAACACGTTTCGTTTGGAGTGCATTTGAAAAAGCAAGTAAATTTTGAAAATAATATTAAAATATTATATATGCACGTGCATATATATGCTTGTAAACAGTAGAACCCTAGGTCAATGTTCACAACCGCCAATTTATATTTAATGGCCGAAATTCAATGATCTTTCTCCGTCGAATCCTCTCAATCCAAGTGATATCAGGCTTCTTCATCAAGTGGAAGATCGAAGAGCATAGTGAGCTAAAGACATCCAACAGTGGATTTTCGATGTAGAGGCTGGGATTCGCCAAAATTTGGCGATGAAAGGGTCGTGTTCGAGCGTTTTTTTCAAGGTGGATACGAAGCCGAGCTCGTCGAGCTTTCCGATGGTGGCGCATTATAACAACCCAATATTTTTGCAAATATTTTTAATTATTTTAAATTAAATTTTATTTCAATATTTTATTTTTAAAACATTTTAGAAGTATAGTTATAATCTTTCCAAAGTTAATTGTATTTTTGTTTGCAATTTTTAATCTAGTTTCAATATAATAAGCTATTTTCTTTATTTACTTTTATTTTCATTTTTACTTTATTTTTGTTTGTCTTTTATTCATTTTACTTGATATTTTAATTTCTTATTTTGAATTAAAAAGAATTGGAAATTCAAAGAGGCAAAGTCCTTTCATTTGCTTGACTTTACATTTCTAGTCTTTTCAATTTCTTTGGCCGTTCAAAACTTAATTGTAGCCGTGTGTTTTATTTTCTTTTTCACGTAAAAACTTTCTCATTTCCATCACAAGTTTGGCAAATTCATTTCTGAAAATTTTTGGTAATGGCTTCTTCCTTTTTTTCTACTTTTTCTCCTCACTTTTCCATTGATTTTTCATTGTTTTGCCTTGCTTTTCTCTTCATGTGCTCGGCCTAACCCTCCACCATCTTCTCCACCGACCACCACCACTTCCTTCCCCACATCATCCATAGCCTGACCATCTCCTCCTCTGACCATAGATGGCCGTGACCTCCACATGAACAAAACTCCACAAAAATGTTGCAAAACCTTGAAATTTCCTAGCCAAACTCTACTTTATCACCACCACCTTCATTTGTAGCCACGGCCACCCCCTTTGCCACCACCACCAGCTAGTTTACCACCTCTAAACATCACCTTCCCCTCTGTCCAGACCTGTACCTGACCTGGTCGAGCCCATAGACCCTATGGCCGAGCCTAAAAGATGCACCAAACTATTCTCTAGCCTTTCCTTTTGACCTTCTTTCCATTTGTAACTCCAACCCCCTTTGCATTCTTGCCTAACCATGCCTATTTGAGTCCAAACCGAACCCTTTGCACCTTAAAACATGTCATGGCCGAGCCTAAAGCATGTATGGCCGAGCATATGTGAGTTTTGGTCAAGCAAAAATTGATTAAAAGCTTGGTTATGTCTTTTGTTTATTTTGATTCCATTTTTGTTTCAATATAATCTTTGTGTTAAAAATATATTTATATTTTGCATTGTTTTGTTGTGAATACAAGATTAACATCTTGGCTCTCTCTCCACTCGAATCAAAGTCGTGCTATCGTGCTTTCTGGACTTTTGTTTGTGTGTTTTATTTGCAAACTCCAGCGTAAAAAGGTGAGTATTCACACATGACATTTATACTTATATAATTTGTGAAGTGACAACAAGTGAATGTGTAGAAACTATTATATCATGTTATACATGCCTGTGATGTAAATTATATGATGTTAAACCCTGTTATTAACTTGTCACATCATCTGCTATGTTATATTCTATCATACAGTTATTTATTTCTGTTAATCACACTACAAGTTCCCTGTAGAATAGAATCACTATGGGTTGAAATGATACATACCCGAACGGACTATAGAATAGGGAAAAATTGTTATGGGCTGAAATGATAAGCCTGAGCGATTTTTATTTAATTTTATTTACTTGGGATTGCGGGTTTGAAATGATAGAACCCGGATTTTTCTTTGTAAATTACGAATTGAAATGATATATTATCTGTATCACTTGACTTAGGCTATAGAATATTATACAAACCCGTGGTTATTTTATATATTTTTCTGGAAAATTTTAAGTATTTTAAAATGTAAAAATATGATAATTTGATTTAAATTGAATTTAAAATGATTTAATAAAGTAATAATGATTTTCTATGTATTAAAAATGTTAAATAAATGAATGGAAAATTGTGATTTGGAACAGAACTTAATTTGGAAATTTGTGACGTGATTTTTAAATGGAAGTTTAAGTTAATAAAAAAATAGAAATTAAGTTTTATTTATGAAATGTAAATTTAAATTTAAGTGTTAAGATAAATTGTTAAAAATGAAAGAATAAGAAATGGTACACTTGAATTTAATTATTGGAAAATTTGATCTTATTATAAAATTTACTTTATAAAAATTGTAAGTTAAAAAGTATTTAAATGTACATTTTTGAAGTGGAAAATGTAATTTTTATAAGTTAAATTGATTTAAATTGAAGTTTATTTGTGGCTGGAATTCTATTGAAAATCTGGAAATTCTTTTAGTAGCACTTCAGAAATGCTATCGTTTTTGAAAATGAACTAAAATCTGAACTAAATAGAATCTGCAGCAATTTGTAAGTGCTGTAGTTGCAGAAGTGAACTATAAGGCTAAAAATTAACTAAGAGCACTTGTTAAGTGCTGCAGTTGGCTGAAATGTGATTTTTGAATATAATTGAACTATTACAGCAGTTTTTAAAAGTTGACTTTGCTGAATTGAATTAAATTTGAACCCTGAACTATTACAGCAGTTTTGTAAATGCTGTCTTTTCTGAATTGAACTATTTTTCAACTAAAACTGAACTATTACAGCAGTTTTTAAATGATGTCTTTGCTGAATTGAATTGTTTTCAAATGTAACTTACCGTAGCAATTTCTAAGTGCCGCGAAAGCTGAAATTTTAATGTTTTAAGTATTTAAGTGAATAAATGAACTCAGAAAAGGCTAAATTTTTGGGAATTGAATATTTGATTTAAAGGTATAATGACTTTGTTTTTAAATGGTTTAAATGAAGTATTTTGATTTGAAATATAAACTATTTTGAAATTTATAACCACGGGTTATAATAACGATTGGTTCTTAAAGAGACCGGGATCAGATATGAACATACTCTCTGTCGATACCGAAAACCACTTTAACAGCTATGTACGCGGTGGAGATTCCAGAATGAAGTAGGATGGTGGCGACGATCCTAAAGGTATATTTACGTGGACCCAACTCCCGTGAGTTGGCATAAGGTGGTTAAAACAGGAGCGATCGACGGGCCAATGAGGTAGCACCTTTGATCGGACACACTTCTTCGATACCATTCTATTACTTTCGTGATTGATTGGGTGCACCCCTTGATTTTTGGAGTGTGGCTCGAGGTGGGCGGTAGTGGCTGCTATGCGTTACCACCAGCCTGAATGCGTAATTGGTATATCTACCCTGGCATTGCCTAGTTGTGTCGTGTCACCTACCCTAGCGCGCCTTGTACGAGTTTCTATTTGTGTCGTACCTATGGAGTATCTTCTCGTAGCCTCTCGAGGTATGCAGGTACTGTATAGACTATTGGCACTATTACATCTTAAGGGGAATATTGGGTTACTCCTTAATGCTATTTTAAAGTATGTTTATTTTATTATTAGACATTATTATAATAGCGAATATTACTACATAGTAAATAGTTTAATGGATCCTTAAAGAATGGGCGATCCCAAGCATGCTTTAAGTTACTTTTATTACAGTTCACTTGAGTTGGTTTACATTGTATAAGTATGTATGTCCTGACTCGAGTGTTTGTGTTTTATTTACGCTCGAGTCAGCCTGAGTATCAGCTTTGGATCTCACCTTCTGGAGCTAGGACTGCTGGAGATCATATTTTATCTAGTTGTTATCTATTTCAGTTTCAGTATTTCTATGTCAGCTTTGTATTAGAGACATATGTATTTGGGATTTCTACTATACTTGTTTCAAAACTGTATTAGTTTCAGACTATGTATTTTGTATCTGTTTTGAGACTTTGTATTGTAGTGGCTTCATGAACCACTATTTATTTTATTTTCCGCTGCGAGTTATTCTGATATTCTGTGTCTGTGATTCTATGATTGGTTTTATTGCTCCAAATTTTATTACAATCTGTTATTTTGCATTATTCAAGTCTGACATGTGTGGATTATTGTCTATTTGAATGGTCCAAAATAGTGGGTCGTTACATTTGGTATCAGAGCTTTGGTTTTTTAGGAAAACCTTAGCTTAAGGAGCAAAAACTCATTAGAGATAGGGTAGAAATACCCTAGAATGAGTGAAATCAACCTCAGAATCATTCTTTGTGAGATAACGTATTCTCAAAGTATAAAATGATTTTTTTAAATGATTTTCAAAAGGATCTTTCAAAGATTATTTTGATATAAATTTTTCTTGTTTTAAAAGAAAATTTCTAAACTTCCTTCTTTTGTATCTACCTTGTTAGAAATTTCTTTAATTAGGATATTCATCCAAGTGATTTATCTTGTCTTATCTTATCTTATCTTTGTCTTCTCTGTACCTTTGTCCTAAAATTCACTCTTGATTTTTCAGGATGAATCGTGGAAATGCCAGAGGTAGGGGTCGTGGTATTGCCCCAACTCCTCAACCTGCTGCATCTGTTAGGTTTACCGTTCTCTGTAAGGAATTATCTCAACTTGGTGGTACCTAGTTTACCAGTTCAGAGAGCATTATCGAAGCCCAGCAATGGTTACGGAGTTTAGAGAGGATCTTTACCGGTCTCGAGATTACTGATGCCCAGAAGCGTCAGTTAGCAGCTTGGCAGCTGCAACAGTCAGCCTTGGATTGGTGGGAGTCCGTTACAGTTCACACTAACGAGGGTGATATTTCGTGGGAGCAGTTTAGGTATCCTTTGTGTTACCTTGAATTTTGTTCTCATTTCCTTTCTTTTGAATCTATCTTAAGTTTTGTTTCTGTATCTTCTTTCTAGGGAGGCTTTTGTGGCAAAATGGATGCCCGAAGCCGAGAAATCTCAGCTTTATCGTGAATTCATGGTTCTCAAGCAGGGTACCATGTCCTTTTCTGAGTATGAGCGGAAGTTCAACGAACTTTCCAAGTTTGGTCCTGGCCTTATTGACACCCAGCTTAAGAAGAATGAGAAGTTCATAGCTGGAGCTCGCAAAGAGTTCTACGATCGTCTCATTTCTCATGTTCATGGCACTTTCACTGAGCTTATGGATATGGCTATTCGTTATGAGAACCCTACTTCCAAGGGTCCTGCTGTTACTAGTGCTCCTGCATCTCAGTCTTCCTCTGCTAACTCTAAGAAGAGAAAACCCAATTTCCACCAGCAGAAGAAGAATTGGCTCAAGAATCCAGGTTTGGGATCTTCATCTTCTCCTTCTCAGAGGCACCCTATCGATCTGTCTACCATTACCTGTTTCAAGTGTGATCAGAAGGGACACTATGCTAATAGTTGCCCTACTTCAGTTGGTGCTGCTATTCCTCCACCTTAGGGTACCAGGAACAATCTCTGTCATGTCTGTCTTTAGCCTGGTCATTTCAAGAATGATTGTCCTTTGTATCAGAAGGGCAAGCCATTTGGTATTTTTTCTGTTACCTCTGCTTCTTCACCTGCTCCATCTGCACCTGCTCCTGCTCCTAGTGATGATCAAGGTACTCTTCAGGGCACTTTTTCTTTATTTCATAATCCTGTTCGTGTTTTATTTGATACTGGAGCTTCGCATAGTTTTATTTCTGTTGATTTGTGTGATAAGTTTGAGCATCTCCTTTCTCCTGAGTATGCTTCTATTCCTTTATGTGTTCCAAATTCTATTAGGGGTCCTGCAAATCTTAATAGGATTTGTAAGCATGTGAAACTCTTTCATTCTGGTTATTGGTTTTCTGGATCAGATTTCTATGTTCTGGGTTTCGATGCTTTGATTTATTGCTTGGAGATTATTGGTTAAGGAATCATGATGCCTGTATCTCTTGCAAATCCCGAATTGTGTCTCTTGTGGGAGATAAGGGTGATCCTTTGATTATTCAGTGCCGCATGCCTCAGGATTTTGCTGGAAATTTTATCTATTCTCTGGATTCTTCTCCTGTTGATCTTCAGTCGACTCGTGTGGTCAAACTTTATCCCAATGTATTTGGTGAAGTCACTACTTTCCCCCTAAGCGGGAAATTGATTTCCGTATTGATCTTATTCCTGGAGCTCGACCTGTAGTTCTTCCTCCTAGAAGAATGGCACCCCACGAGAAGGTTGAGTTAGGAAAACAAATTGAGGACTTGTTCTCCAAGGGTCTGATCAGACCTAGCTATTCAGAATGGGGAGCAGCGGTGGTTTTCGTCACCAAGTCCGATGGTTCTCTCCGGATGTGTGTTGATTATAGGGAGCTGAACAAGCTCACTATGAAAAACAAATATCCAATGTCTCGCATCAATGATATGTTTGATCAGCTTTATGGTGCCACTGTTTTCTCTCAACTTGATCTTGCCATAGGTTTTCACCAGCTCAGAGTTGCTAAGGAAAGTATTCCCAAGACTACTTTCCGTACTGAAAATGGATTCTTTGAATGGTTAGTCATGACTTTCGGTTTGACTAATGCTCCTGCTTTCTTTGTTGGTTTGATGAATCGTGTTTTTCGTGATGTGCTTAATAAATTTGTTCTAGTCTTTGTTGATGATATCCTTGTTTTCTCTAAGTCCAAGAAAGAACATGAGTCGCATTTGAAATCTGTTCTTGAGACTCTTAGAAATCATCAGTTGAAGGCTAAATTTTCTAAATGCCATTTCTGGAAGGATGAAGTCCGATTCCTCAGGCATATTGTTTCTGGTAATGGAGTTTCAGTTGATCCAGTCAAGATCGCTGCGATCAATGTAAGTCTTTCTTTCCTTCTCTTTCCTTGTTTCATTCAATTTATTCTATCTTTCCAATTGTCCTTATTTATCCCTATTCTGTGCAGGATTGGGAAACTCCTAAGACTCCAACTGATATCCGTAGTTTTCTGGGCCTTGCCGGTTATTACCGGAGATTCATTGAGAATTTTGCTCGGATTTCTGCACCTCTCACCGCTTTGACTCGAAAGAATGCTAAGTTTATTTGGAGTGATGAGTGTAAAGCTGCATTCAGAGAGTTAAAGCACAAGCTTACTTCCGCACCAGTTCTTACCGTTCCAAATGGAAATGAGGGATTAACAGTATACACTGATGCTTGTCGTGAAGGTTTAGGAGCTGTTCTGATGCAGGATGGTAAGGTGATTGCTTATGCTAGTCGTCAGTTGAAGACCCATGAAGCCAATTATGCTGCTCATGATTTGGAGTTGCTTGCTGTGGTTTTTGCTTTGAAGCTTTGGAGGCATCATCTTTTAGGAACTAAGTTTGAGCTCTTTACTGATCATCAGTCTTTGAAGTATATTTTCACCCAGAAGGATTTGAATCAGAGACAAGTTAGGTGGTTAGAGTTTCTTGCTTCTTATGACCTCGACATCAACTATACCCCTGGGAAAGCTAATGTTGTGGCAGATGCTTTGAGCCGGAAGAAGGCTATGTTGTGTCAGCTGGTTATTTCTTCTCCTCTTTTGGATCGTATCATGGCTAAGCAGGATGAGGATGAGATGCTTAGATTGATGAAGGAGAGTGTTCGTAGGAGAGTTGGTAGTAGTAGTCTTGATGGCAGTGGAGCCCAGATCGATGATAGAGGTGTTTTGAGGATTAATAATAGGATTTATATCCCGAATGTTGATGGATTGAGACAGGAGTTACTTTGGGAGAATCATTAGTCCAGACTTTCTATTCATCCGGGAGTGACTAAGATGTATCAGGGTATGAAGAAGTTGTATTGGTGGCGAGGTATGAGGCGAGATATCTCCATTTTTGTTAGTAGGTGTGCGACTTGTCAGCAAGTCAAGGCAGATCATCAGAAGACCCCTGGTTTGTTGCAGCCTCTTGAGATTCCCAATTGGAAGTGGGAACAAGTTTCTATGGATTTCATTGACGCTTTACTGAGGGGTAATGAGAGTATATGGGTTATTGTGATAGATTGACCAAGTCGGCTCATTTCATTCCGATCAAGTCTACCCATTTTGCTTCTAGCCTATCTGAGATCTACATGAGGGAGATTGTTCGTCTCCATGGTGTTCCTCTCAGTATTGTTTGTGATCGTGATCCTATCTTTACTAGTCAGTTTGGAAAGCTTTTTAGGAATCTTTGGGTACTCATCTGAATCTAAGCAATGCTTACCATCCACAGACCGACGGTCAAACAGAAAGAGTGAATCAGATTCTAGAAGATCTTCTTCGTGCTTGTGTGCTTGATTATAGAGGATCTTGGGAAGATCATCTCCATCTTGTCGAATTTACCTATTACAATTGCTATCAGGTATAATCTAATCTTCCGTTTTAAGTTTATCTTAATCCTTTATCTATCTCATTTCTATCTTCGAATTCAGGCTAGCATTAAGACGTCTCCGTTTGATGCTCTTTACGGACGACCTTGTAGATCTCCATCTTGCTGGATTGAATCCGGTAATCGTTTGGTTCTTGGTCCTGAGATGATTTTGGAAGCTTCTAAGAGAGTTGAGGAGATTAGGAGGAAGATGAGGATTGCTCAGGATAGGGAGAAGAAGTATGCTGATAGGCGTAGGCAGAGTTTAGAGTTTGTTGTTGGTGATTTGGTTTTCCTTAAGGTCTCTCCCTTAAGGAATGTTATTCGATTTGGTCGTAGAGGGAAGCTTTCTCCTAGGTTCATTGGTCCTTTCCGCATTGTGGAAAGAATTGGTTCTTTGGCTTATCGTTTGGATTTTCCCGAGAAGTTCTCTGGAGTGCATAATGTATTCCACGTTTCTCATCTTTGTCTCTATCTTCATGATCCATCTCTTATTGTTCAGCCTTCTGCTCTCGATAGTTTGGATATTGAGCCTAATCTGACTGTCGAACGGAAGCCACTTCGTATTATCGACAAAGGTACGAAGTAGCTAAGCAGGAAATCTGTTAGTCTGGTCAAAGTATAGTGGAGTACTGATGATCGAGATTGTACCTGGGAGACGGAGGAGAGATTCGTGCTTCGAATCCGTAATTGTTTGTTTCAGGTACTATTTGTTTTTCTATCTTGTTTTTCCTTATTTCCTTGTTTCGTTCTTTTCGAGGATGAAAAGATTTGAGTGGGGGAGAGTGTAACAACCCAATATTTTTGCAAATATTTTTAAATTATTTTAAATTAAATTTTATTTCATTATTTTATTTTTAAAACATTTTAGAAGCATAGTTATAATCTTTCCAAAGTTAATTGTATTTTTGTTTGCAATTTTTAATCTAGTTTCAATATAATAAGCTATTTTCTTTATTTACTTTTATTTTATTTTTATTTTTCCTATGAACAATTATTTATTTTCATTTTTACTTTATTTTTGTTTGTCTTTTATTCATTTTACTTGATATTTTAAATGTTTATTTTGAATTAAAAAGAATTGGAAATTCAAAGAGGCAAAGTCCTTTCATTTGCTTGACTTTTCATTTCTAGTCTTTTCAATTTCTTTGGCCATTCAAAACTTAATTGTAGCTGTGTGTTTTATTTTCTTTTTCACATAAAAACTTTCTCATTTCCATCACAAGTTCGGCCAATTCATTTTTGAAAATTTTTGGTAATGGCTTCTTCCTTTTTTCTACTTTTTCTCTTCACTTTTCCATTGATTTTTCATTGTTTTGCCTTGCTTTTCTCTTCATGTGCTCGGTCTAACCCTCCACCATCTCCTCCACCGACCACCACCACTTCCTTCCCCACATCATCCATGGCCTGTCCATCTCCTCCTCTGACCATAGATGGCTGTGACCTCCACATGAACAAAACACCACAAAAATGTTGCAAAACCTTGAAATTGCCTAGCCAAACTCTACTTTATCACCACCACCTTTATTTGTAGCCACGGCCACCCCCTTTTCCACCACCACCGGCTAGTTTACCACCTCTGAACATCACCTTCCCCTCTGTCCAGACCTGTACCTGACCTGGCCGAGCCCATAGACCCTATGGCCGAGCCTAAAAGATGCACCAAACTCCTCTCTAGCCTTGCCTTTTGACCTTCTTTCCATTTGTAACTCCAAACCCCTTTGCATTCTTGCCTAACCATGCCTATATGAGTCCAAACCAGACCCTTTGCACCTTAAAACATGTCATGGCCGAGCCTAAAGCATGTATGGCCGAGCATATGTGAGTTTTGGTCAAGCAAAAATTGATTAAAAGCTTGGTTATGTCATTTGTTTATTTTGATTCCATTTTTGTTTCAATATAATCTTTGTGTTAAAAATATATTTATATTTTTCTTTGTTTTGTTGTTGAATACAAGATTAATATCTTGGCTCTCTCTCCACTCGAATCAAAGTCATGCTATCGTGCTTTCTGGATTTTGTTTGTGTGTTTTATTTGCAAACTCCAGCGTAAAAAGGTGAGTATTCACACATGACATTATACTTATATAATTTGTGAAGTGATAACAAGTGAATGTGTAGAAACTATTATATCATGTTATACCTGCCTGTGATGTAAATTATATGATGTTAAACCCTATAATTAACTTATCACATCATCTGCTATGTTATATTCTGTTATACAGTTATTTATTTCTATTAATCACACTGCAAGTTCCTTGTAGAATAGAATCACTATGGGTTGAAATGATACATACCCAAACGGACTTTAGAATAGGGAAAAATCGTTCTGGGCTGAAATGATAAGCCTGAGCGATTTTTATTTACTTGGGATTGCGGATTTGAAATGATAGAACCCGGATTTTTCTTTGTAAATTACGGATTGAAATGATATATTATCTGTATCACTTGACTTAGGCTAGAGAATATTATACAGACCCGTGGATATTTTATATATTTTTCTGGAAAATTTTAAGTATTTTAAAATGTAAAAATATTATAATTTGATTTAAATTGAATTTAAAATGATTTAATAAAGTAATAATGATTTTCTATGTATTAAAAATGTTAAATAAATGAATGGAAAATTGTGATTTGGAACAGAACTTAATTTGGAAATTTGTGATGTGATTTTTAAATGGAAGTTTAAGTTAATAAAAAAAATGGAAATTAAGTTTTATTTATGAAATGGAAATTTAAATTTAAGTGTTAAGATAAATTGTTAAAAATGAAAGAATAAGAAATGGTACACTTGAATTTAATTATTGGAAAATTTGATTTTATTATAAAATTTACTTTATAAAAATCATAAGTTAAAAAGTATTTAAATGTACATTTTTGAAGTGGAAAAATGTGATTTTTATAAGTTAAATTGATTTAAATTGAAGTTTATTTGTGGTTGGAATTCTATTGAAAATCTGGAAATTCTTTTAGTAGCACTTCAGAAATGCTATCGTTTCTAAAAATGAACTAAAATCTGAACTAAATAGAATATGTAGCACTTTGTAAGTGCTATAGTTGCAGAAGTGAACTATAAGGCTAAAATTTAACTAAGGGCTACGGTGGCACTTATTAAGTGCTGCAGTTGGCTGATATGTGATTTTTGAATATAATTGAACTATTACAGCAGTTTTTAAATGTTGTCTTTGCTGAATTGAATTAAACCTTTTATTTAGAACCCTGAACTATTACAGCAGTTTTGTAAATGCTGTCTTTTATGAATTGAACTATTTTTCAACTAAACCTGAACTATTACAGTAGTTTTTAAATGCTGTCTTTGCTGAATTGAATTGTTTTCAAATGTAACTTACCATAGCAATTTCTAAGTGCTGCGAAAGCTGAAATTTTAATGTTTTAAGTATTTATGTGAATAAATGAACTCAAAAAGGCTAAATTTTTTGGAATTGAATATTTGATTTAAAGGTATAATGACTTTGTTTTTAAATGGTTTAAATGAAGTATTTTGATTTGAAATTTATAACCACGGGTTATAATAACGATTGGTTCTTAAAGAGACCGGGATCAGATATGAACATACTCTCTGTCGATACCGAAAACCACTTTAACAGCTATGTACGCGGTGGAGATTCCAGAATGAAGTAGGATGGTGGCGACGATCCTAAATGTATATTTACGTGGACCCAACTCCCGTGAGTTGGCATAAGGTGGTTAAAACAGGAGCGATCGACGGGCCAATGAGGTAGCACCTTTGATCGGACACACTTCTTCGATACCATTCTATTACTTTCGTGATTGATTGGGTGCACCCCTTGATTTTTGGAGTGTGGCTCGAGGTGGGCGGTAGTGGCTGCTATGCATTACCACCAGCCCGGATGCGTAATTAGTATATCTACCCTGGCATTGCCTAGTTGTGCCGTGTCACCTACCCTAGCGCGCCTTGTACGAGTTTCTATTTGTGTCGTACCTATGGAGTATCTTCTCGTAGCCTCTCGGGGTACGTAGGTACTCTATAGACTATTGGCACTATTACGTGTTAAGGGGAATATTGGGTCACTCCTTAATGCTATTTTAAAGTATGTTTATTTTATTATTAGACATTATTATAATAGCGAATATTACTACATAGTAAATTGTTTAACGGATCCTTAAATAATGGGCGATCCCAAGCATGCTTTAAGTTACTTTTATTACAGTTCACTTGAGTTGGTTTACATTGTATAAGTATGTATGTCCTGACTCGAGTGTTTGTGTTTTATTTACGCTCGGATCAACCCGAGTATCAGCTTTGGATCTCACCTTTTGGAGCTAGGACTGCTGGAGATCATCTTTTATCTAGTTGCTATCTATTTCAGTTTCAGTATTTCTATGTCAGCTTTGTATTAGAGACATATGTATTTAGGATTTCTACTGTACTTGTTTCAAAACTGTATTTGTTTCAAACTATGTATTTTGTATCTGTTTTGAGACTTTGTATTGTAGTGGCTTCATGAACCAGTATTTATTTTATTTTCCGCTGCGAGTTATTCTGATATTCTGTGCTGTGATTGGTTTTATTTGCTCCAAATTTTATTACAATCTGTTATTTTGCATAATTCAAGTCTGACATGTGTGGATTATTGTCGATTTGAATGGTCCAAAATAGTGGGTCGTTACACGCATGGTGGAAGGGGCTGCGAGGTGGTGTTCGTCGATTGCATTCTAGAAGGTCGATGAAGGTACGACGATCGATTAAAAATCGTGACTTGGGTTTTTCGTTCAAACTGGGAACGAGAGGAAAGAAGCCAGGACGAGCGTCCTTGATT
This sequence comes from Allium fistulosum, assembly GCA_030737815.1. NCBI lineage: Eukaryota > Viridiplantae > Streptophyta > Magnoliopsida > Asparagales > Amaryllidaceae > Allium > Allium fistulosum. The sequence continues at coordinate 1,140,941,045 of CM060904.1, forward strand.
CCAGAATCAGATCGAACGGCCCTGATTCGTTTAGCGTAAAAAAAGAAAAAGAAAATTTATTTATATAATTTATATTTAAAAACTTATGTAATCTTTAAAAACTCGTATCTTTGTCATACGAGGTCGGAATTGGATGAAACAGGCGGCGTTGGAATCGCAGCGACGGATGCTACATGCTGGAATAGATCTGGAGACATTTGGAGCGAGTTAAAATGTTAGGTTAAATCGAATGTGCTCGATTTAATTTAAAATTGGAACGTTTGGCAAATTAAAAACTTAAGGTGAGTTAATCTCACTCAATTTTGGACTGCTGGTTATAATTTTAAATAGTAAAATTAATAATCGATTGATTGGTTAAACTGATACATTTTTATCAGTTGAATGTGACATTATATATAGTAGTATATATATTGGAGTGATTGATATTCCCGCATATATATAGCGGATGAGACCCTATGCACCCCGCATAATAGCGGATGACCCTATATACCGCGATATTCCGCCTCGAAGCAGAATTGGTATTTTTATGTTGTATTAACATCTGTGGATGCAGGAAACCAGGTTGGAGGGATCCAACTGGATTCCTCAAAAATGTTGAATTTAATTTCATATATGGTGATATATGTTTTGTTGGAATAATCTGTGATAGGTTATTGTATGATTTAAATTGATTGAATGCTATGACAGTTTTAGCCTGGATTTTGGTATTTTTAAATACCAATAAAATATGGTTTTGAATTGATGAAGAATTGTAAATAGGGATTTTGAAGTAAAATATTTATATAAAGTTTTGGATAAACTAACTGGATAAAATAAAAGGTTTTGAAGTTGTATTTAACTATTTCGGGAGATTGTGAACAGTGATTTTGGAATGAAATATATACAAAAGGATTTTTAAATAATAAATCCTTAACTAGTACTTGTTTAAATGTGAAAGGTTTTAAAAATCGAGATTTTTATAGATTGGAAGGATAAAAGTGAAATTGGAAATAATTATAAAATTGGTTATACTAGAACTCAAATAAGATTTCCAAATCTACGTAATGAAATTAGAATCGAGAAATTGGGCTTGTTTTAAAAAGAGGATTTTTAATTATTAACTAGGTAATTTTAAAAGTGTTAAAATATTTTAGAAACTAGTTATTTAATTATTTTAAATTGGTTTAAGCATATTTAATTATTAATTAGTTACCTTATAAAGATTGTTAAAGATTTACTATTATTTAAGAATTAGTCAGCATTATTATTTTAAAAGCTAAATTATTAAATATTATTATGGCTTTGTATAATAACTTTTATTTAGGTATACTTGCCTAGATTAAAATTGGAAATTTATTTTAGACTTATAAGAATTATTTTGAGATAATTATTAAATAAAGTTTTGGGAAGTAAATGGTATACCCGCATGGCGTAATCGGAGGCAATGAGTGCCTGCAGTTAAGTCTTGGATTTCTCTGGGATAGAGATGTAACCATTGAGCTGTGAATCCATGGTTTGATACCGCAGTGGTACTTTCCTCCTTATTTTCAAAAAGGGTTTCAAATATTTTTAAAGGACAGTTTGTGAATTTATTGAATTTGGTAAAATAAGTAAACATATTTTGGATAAAGGGATTTAATTTATTAAAATTAAATTAAAAAGAGATTTGGGGTTTTTAGTGGAAAATGGAATATTTGGTTGAATGATTGTTTATTTGATAGTTAAATAACCGACTATCAAATCTAGACCAAAATATAACTTTGGAAATATCTAGGAGGAATACGAGAATTATATGGTACAGTTGTCGTTCGAGGTGCTATACTATACGTATAAACTCGTTTCGTTCTTCTAGGATGTTTATAAGGAAATCCGTCCATAACGGTTAGGAGATGATCTCCGATCTTATTTCATCTGTTTATTTCCTAAAGATCCGGGGTTGAGTTTACCAGAAAATATCGAATGTTGTTTCGAAGAGACTGGGATCGGATAAATTATCCGAAAACCACTTCGATCCAACGAGAACGTTTTCGAAAGGAAAACAAGAGAATGGAGTCAAAGATGGAGCAGTGAAGTGCAAGGGTTAATCACTACTAATCCTGAGGATTATTCCACAATGTATGTTGTAGGAATAGTGCCTTCGGTTCCGTTCGGACCCAGAACGGACTTGTATGGATGAAAGCTATCAGTACAATGTCATTGGAGGACAATGAGCATTCTAAGTGAAATTTCCTTGAAAAGGTAATCGTAGCCTCTAGCCTCATCAACCAGGAATGTCTGAAAAGCAGGGGAGATGCAGTAAGGCTAAGTGGGTAGCACCCAATTAGGGTATGTTTATCACCTTTCTAGATACCCTCAGATATTATTACTACGATTTATGGAAGGAGCTCAAGAAGGGTGGGAACACCCGGGTGATAGCATATTCGGTCTATCCAGGTTAGGGATAGCTTGGTCTTGTGTAGCAAGGGATCCCGACGTGGTCCTCGGTACATTGTTTCTAGACATGTACCGTGATAGGTGATACCCCCGTACCTAGTCATTCGTATGGAATCCATTCTCCAATAAGCGCCGTATAGTTTTGATTGTGCCCAACTATGCCGGACGTGAGATGCAAGCATTTCAGCTATTTTAATAAGTATTTGTATCTAGAAACTATTATAATACCAGATGATTTTGATATGAAATGTTTTGGTTATTGTAAGGTAAAAACCCGTCGTGTTTATGTGTGGCGCGGTCTTACGAGATATCTTTGATTTTCAAAGGATTTTGAAAACTTTAATGATTCAGATTGAGTGTGTTTTCTCACGCTGGTTTTCCAAACTGACTCGGGTGTTATTTTATTATAATGCTCGGGTTAGACCGAGTATTACATTTAGGTTAGGGCGCTATGGAGCTCAGGAGACGAGCTGGATGGCGAAGACGTATTACTCTTATTTGATTTTATTCCGCTGTAGTGTTTTGTTGAAATTACCAGCAAATTGTGAGGGCAGGTTGTTATAACTGCCCAGGCTGGTAATTATTGATTTGTGTACTCTGATGTGAGATATGTATGTTACAGTTTTGATTTGTGTAAAGAACTATTTATATTATATGTTATTCAGTCTGTTGTGAGATTCTGTTTTGTTTGGTTTCTTCTCTCATCTACCCACTTCTTTCCCCTCAACAATCTATCTTTTCGACACTCTATCATTCGGCATGTTATACAATGAGCGTCTTTATGTCGATTTTCGAGGGTCGAAAAGGCAGGTCGTCACACTTGCAAAGTTCCCCAAATTTAAAATGCAGACATACATATAAATACTTTATTAACTTTATTTCTATCTAGTGAACAAAATAATATATTCATAGCCTTAGAATTATTTTGTGCAACTGCTTTTTTGGTCAGCAGTCCACCATGCAAAATTAGTCTTGGGTTCAGTGTACTTAGTTTGTGTGATATTGCAAGTGTCTAAACAAATTGATTGTAAATAAATTTTCATTTTACATAACCAATATGTGTAATTACTGCCATTAAAAAGTGGAGGTCTAGCAGTAGATTGTCCTACGACAAATCAGTTACTAACAAGTGTATTAACAATGTTACTAACAGTACTATTACCAGTGTTGGTAGCCATTTAAACATTTTCAAAAATCAGATGACGAATACTTTGAAAACCAATGCTTTGATACCAAATAAGAGTCGTTGGAATATGGATCTTAAGTCTAAATTAACACTAAAGGAGAGTGAATAGTGTTTAATGGATTATATGAATATTTTCAAATTCTTTAAGATTCTATTTAGAATGATGTAATTAACAATCACAGAAACAATCATAGAATCAAAGTATAGATAAAAGTAAATGTAGTAAAAGTAAAAAGGAAAGAACACATCAGAATTTTATACTGGTTCGGAGTTACCCTACATCCAGTCCCGCACAATTCCTTGTATGGATTACTTTTCTACTAGTAAATGCAAATACAATCTTGATTTCAAGGCTACGAGACACACCCTCCAGAATCCCGACCTCTGTATAGAGTCACTGGATTTTAGGGCTATAAGCACACCCACTAGATTTACGGCTACTAAGCACACCAATTGATTTTAACAGGCTACAATTACACCTACTTTGATTTCAGGGATACCAAGCACACCACAATGTATAAGAGTACAATTTGACAGATTTGACAGACTCAGATCTTCGATCTTGATTACAATTTATCATATACCTCTTGAATAGCACTTTGATCTTGAGAGCGATGAGAAAAATCAAAGAGTATATGAAAGAGAATCAAAATAGTAATGATTGAATTTGATTCTGGTTGAATTTCGGTAGATTATTGGTAAAAATTGATTTAAAAATCAAGAGAGCGAAAATAGGAGAGAAAAATAAGAAAGTAGTTATTGAAATTTCGTTTGGAAGTATGGTATATATAGGGAAACAATGGTCATGTCCATTTGCGAAGTGATACGATGAAAAGACACTTCTATTCAAATTTGAATTCTGAATTTTACAGCCAGTATGTCGACATACATGGATAGGATATGTCGACATATCCTTTTGTATTTTGAAAAACAGTTTGAAAATATTATTTTAAAAATCCGTTGCTTTGTAAAATAATTGATACTTTGTAAAATCATTTGAATATATTTTATACATATTTTAATCAAAACATAGCTTAATAAAACTTTATAAAATAATTTTGAAAGATTTAATAAGATTATTCAATAATGTATATATATATATTAGTATAATTATAACTTATTAAAATATAAACAAAAATTCAATATATATAAACTTAAAAATACTAAAATGATATCTTTATAAGTATGAGATTGAAAATCATTTTGGGAAATATTTTGAAATGATTATTTAAAAATAGAATATTTGAAAATAATTTAAAACAAAATTAGAGATGGTGAGGGAGATCAGGAAAGTGCTATCAAGGTTTTATTATAAATCCTATGACTCTATAACTTATCTAGAATGTCTTGAAATCTTGAACTCTTCAATCCTCATGAGCCTTCATTCTTGAACTTTTGAAACTTTATATCAGCATCTTGAATCTACTCTTAATACCGTATAGTCTTCTTAATCAACACCTATTTAATATCCTGCACTATATATGTACACACCTTGATAAAACATTAGTATCTATATTTTATATAATGTCATATAGTTGTTATCATCAAAACCAATACCTAAGGTACTAACAGTTACCACATACATGTACAGTTACCTGCACATTATATATGCACATATACACGTACACATCTACATTTAGATTAGGTGTGTGTGTATTTTTGATATCTGTATGTATTAACATCATACAATATATATGTTTTTAGGAACTAGTGAGAAGATTAAAAATAACTAAGCCTAATTGCAACCTTTCAATGCATTAAATGTGATTTAATGCACCAATTTATTAACATTAACACACCTAACTATAACCTTTCATTCATTAAATATGATTTAATGCATCAATTTATTAGCATTAGCACACCTAAATGTAACCTTTCAATGCATCTAATAGGGCTTAATGCACCAATTTATTAGCATTAACACACTACAATATCTAATGCTTTAAATTAATTGTTTATTTTTTTTGAAATCTAGCCCAAATTATCCATTATTCAATGCACTCAATCCGGCACTATCAACACCCTCAGACTTGTCATTAGCGGCCTTATGCCAGTAAGTGTCCTTATGTGGTAAAGGTTGGGTCAACCCTACTAATGACACACAGTCGTGTCACTAGTAGCCTCTCGTTGGTGAGCATCCTCACATGGTAAAAGGTCTCTCACTATGGTAATCCAACTCTAAGGCCTGGACATAAACCCCTCTCCTCATTAGGATAATGATAGTAGCACGCACTCGTTGTTCGTCTCTAAAAGTATTCATTATCTTGAACTTGCCTCTTAGAATGACCTCAGCTTTACACAATAGCTAACTCTTTTTTCATAATTATCGCTAGGGTTTGGTATGGATCCATCATGGATCGATATCGACCCCCTTAGCTAGATTTCTCATCCTCAATCCTTTTAGATTTGTCAATTTTCTCTTACATCCATCTAAAAGAAAGATATGGTTCGATACCGATCGATATGGATCAGTACTAATCCATATAGTTAACCAAATTCCTTCACTCCCTTATTCACTCAATCCCTTCATCTTTTGCTCCAAGCCTCTGTGCCATTGCCACAAATCCATATGGTCCAGTATTAATCCATATTCTTCATGAACTTTTTACCAAGTTTTGCTACTCCATCTCCTACATCAAGTTATCTCTTACCTCCTTGCATTGATCTGCTTGAAAACTCCAAACAACATCAATTAGTTCTATTTAAGGAAATCTATCGAGTTGCTGTATAATCTGAACTCCACTCTCTTATGTAATGATCTCTCCATATGGTTACTCCATAGACATTAAAGAGTTCTCCATCCATATAACCAACACCCATCACCTCAAATGCCTCAAAATTCATGTAATCGTCCATTTATACATACATGTAATCACAACATAGAACAAAAAAATATCAAATCAAGCATAACATATCATTCAAGCATTACAACATACACCTAAACTACACATATATCCTTATCTAAGCCAAATGCGTGTAAAACATCATTGAATCTCATTTCAAATAAACTGAAACGAAAATAAGATTTTTAGGGTGAAAAATGGATCCCGAATATTTTGAAAACATGTATTACAACCTATATGAGTAATGGACTATAAATCACTCACCAAATGATTATTAAATTACCTAATTAGCTCCAAATAATGGTAAATCTGATACAAAAGGCAAAGAAATGAATTTCTCTACCGTAAAATGATGATTAGTTGATCTCTAATGATTCTCTACGCTTTGGCCTCTTAATATATTAATTTCTCTTAAATAGTAAGCTTTTTAGTTGATTTGATGAAGAAATATTAATGTAGGTTTAAGGATGTTTCTAAATTTGAAAATAAGTGATATGATGGATTCGCTTGTTAAGTCCTGTCTTTTTTTACATGATAACAATATATATATATATATATATATATATTTGCAATTGTACAAGTTGATTATTAAAAGAAGATTGAGGAAACCGACTATAGCTAAGCTCGATTAATGAATACCAACTAGCTGAATAGCAACTGTGTATTGTAAGTCTGGAAAAATCCTTTATAATATCCTTTGATGATACACACACAAACATTATAAAATAATTTTAAAATTCATTTTGAACTTAGCAATTTTCTAAACAAATTTTTTAAAATAGTCGGGAGTCGGATGTCTGAATTAGAAGTTAAAACGTCTGACAGTAGCCAAATATTAACTATAAAGTTTAAGGATCAAACCCTATAAAAAAGCTAGACTCCAGATTTTGTATCCAAACATCTAAGGAATAGAAATCTAATTTTTCTTAACCACTCAAACATCTGATTGGTTTGATCAGCCATCTGATGAGGGAATCAGATGTCTTATCAAACCCATCAGATGTCTGATTCTAGCTTAAAAAACAACCATTTCTTTTTTGGAATTGACCGGACGTCCGAGGCATATAGTTAAACATATGAGTGAATTTTAACATATTTTTATATATAAAACCAAATGTCTGAACCATTAAATTTGACGTTTGAATCAAGGTTAAAATGAATGTATTCTTTTTTGGAATGTGTTCAGTTGTCTGAAGGTTTCAACCAGACGTCTAAGATGTTTTTAAACTATTTTTAAATTAAAAGGATCAAACTTCTGAGTTGCTTAGTCAGACATTTGAGAAACTGTAAACGACTATATTTTAAATGAATATTTTTAATGGTGATAGGTTATCTTTGTTTATACTTAAGGGATACAACATTTTTTAATGGTCATATCTCTTCAGCAAAACCTTTCTGACATTATAAATAGAGATCAAATTTATACTTTTGATTTCAACTCTTGCCTTTTGATCTTTAATCACTAAAATACTCCGTGAAATAAAAAAACTTTCAAAACAATATCCTACTTCCTATACTCTTCACGTTCAAATCACCAGCATCAAAGGATATTATAGGAAGGATGTACTATCTTGACAAAATAAGTGTACTAGAGACACAAAGATTGTCGAAGTACTTATCTCTTTTTCTAAAGAGTTGAAGTCCTATTTCGGGAAAAATCAACACCAGCGTAAACCTATTTCTTCGGGTTAAGAAAGGGCTTTTGGTTAGAAAACACTGAAGGAGAGCTTCTAAATTAAATATAGGACAAGTATTTCGAACCAGTATAAAAACTCTAACGTGATTGCTTTTATCTTACTTTATCTACTTACTTTTGCTTATATCGTAACGACACCCCCCTTTTGACCATTGAAAGTCGACACTGAACACTACGACTGTGTTCCAATGTCGCGCATCCAATCGACAAAAGGGCAGATTGTTAGGGTAAATAAAAAGAAAAGAATAGAGAATAGAGAAAGATAGAATCTCATAGCGAAATCGACAACATATAATATAACAAGGACGGTAGAAACCGTCACTTCAAAAATACAAAGTATATCAGAGTTAAAAACAAACCTTATCATCTGGACAGTTATAAAATCCTGACCTTACAAATGCCGATAGGTATACTATATAATACAACGGAAAATAAAATACTACGACAAGTGAATCTTCAACTCCCCTTCAAGACCTCCATAACTGTAACGACCCGCTATTTTGGACCATTCGCATCCGCACATGTCGGACTTGAATAATTCAAAATATCGCGTTGTTAATTTAAATTTGGCAAAACTGAACATATACAATAAATAAATAATCACAGATCACAGACACAGAGTAATAAATGCAGCGGAAATAAAAGATAGTAGTTCATGAAGCTACTATATACATATCAGAGTTAAATAAGGTACAACAGGTGTCTCGAATACAATAATCAAATACAAGAATCAGAATACAATCACTGGAATCAACTGGATATCTAAAAGCTGGATAGATAGCTGGATCTCCAAGCGAAGCTCCAACTCCAAAGGTGAGTCTCGAATACTGGTACACTCAGTCTGACCCGAGCGTAAAGAAAAACACAAAACACTCGAGTCAGGATTAACATTCTTATATCAATTAATCCAACTCAAGTGAAATAGCAATTGAAATACAAGTAACTCAAAGGATGTTTGGAATAACCATCCTTTAAGGATCCGTTAAACTATCTACTATGTAGTAGTGTACGATAAGTAGATAATGCCTATCAGTAATATAAGATATCAAAATAGTGTTAAGGCGTTACCATTATCCCCCTTAACACATTTTATATAAGCGTTATAGTGTATACAGCACTGTAAACTCCACCGTAAACTAGTGGGCTATCAGGGAGTACTCCATAGGTATAAGACAAAACAAATCGTAGTGGTCGCATATAGGGATACAAGTATGACAAGGCACATGAGGCAATACCCAAGGTAGTGAAACTACCGTTTGCCTGATCCGGACTGGTGAGAACGCATCGCCGCAGCGATTGCAACATCGCGAAACAACACTCTCAAAATCAAGGGTGCACCAATCGACAACAAGTAATGAGTAGTTTTCGAAGAAGTGTGTTCGCTCGAGGTAGCTAGCCCCCATTTGGCCCGGCACGGCTACTGTTTTAGTCATTTCCAATTTGACACAAGTGTCAAGGCTATCCATTATCGTTCTCTTTCTTCAGTCATCACGTACATCATTCCAACCACTTCATTCTGGATCACACTCCGCGTGTAGTTATTAAAGTGGTTTCGGTTTAGACAGTGAGTATGTCCCTAACCGATTCCGGTCTCTTTAATAACTTTCGTAATTATTTCACCAATTAGTCATTTAATATATTTCAAAAGCAAATCAAATTCAATTAAATTTGTAAATCTACATTTCATTTGTCTATCTAAACCAATTTCCAAAAATTACGTTCCAAAACTTCCAACTTACATTTCAAAACTCCATAATTCAATTTCAATTTTTATTCAAAACAATTCAAATATTGGTTCAGGTTCATTTATAAATTTCATTCCATAATCCTTTAAATTAATTTAATTTAACATTCAAATCAATTTAAATTCATTTATTGATTTCATTTAATATTCGTTAAGTAAATTTATCATTCAAAACAATTTCTATTTGATTTCCAATTCATTAAATCAATTAATTAAGTTCAACTTCATTATATCAAAACTTCACATTGAATTAAATTAGATTCGTCAAATCAACCCTTTAAATTACAAGTCTTACATTAATTTTCAAAAATCACATTTGTATTTCTTGATAAAGAAATTCAATTTCACATATTCATTTACTTAGTTACAATTTCAAAGCTCAATTAAATCAGAACTAAATTTCACTAATTAAAAGTTCAATTTTAATTATCAAAGAATTCAATTTAATTTAATTATTAAATAATTCTATCTCATTATATTATTAAATAATTTCAAAATTAATTCAATCATTTCTTAAATTAAACAACATTCTTTCATCAATTTCTTTATTAATATTTCATTTCAGATTATTAAATATTCACATTTAAATTTCATTAAAATTCAATTTCCAACTTCGTTTCAAAACCATATTATTTATTCAAATAAAATCTTTATTTTATTTTTAAATCAAATTATTGACCTATCGGGTTTTATTTAATTCTCTATCCTAGGTCAAAGTTCAATTTGGGTATTTATCATTTCAACCCGATTCCAATTCAATTCAAAATCAAAGCATAACAAAGGGAACTTGCAGTGTGATAACTGGGATGGTGTCAAAGTAAATAAACAAGCAGTAACAACAATCAATAACAATAATCCAATAATTAATTCAAATAATCTCGAAATAATCGTATTAATTCACATAGTTATTTGTGCGAATTAATATAATTATTTCTAGAATCTACACTATTTTTTCATGTAGATTAAAGATTATTACACTAATCTTTATACGGTTCTTCACTTGGTATCTATTATTCAATTTCAAACTTCATCAATTTATACAACATACATTTAAATGGTTCAAGGTGTGGTTAACACTATTTCTACGTGTAAATTTATTTAACATTTAAAGGGTCATATTATACAAATGTCATCAAATCAAATTTAACCCATATATCAAATCTAACAATCCTACGTCAATTTCAATTTCAAATTATTTATCACTTACAACATTAACAATTTAACGTCCAATATCAACATCAAACAATCAATCATTATCAACTAAACTGAATTATCATTGTATAAATAACAGATAGTGGTGTCAGATGTCACAGGTGAACTGATACAGGTAATAACAGTGTAAATAACTAACAGCAGCATATTTTAATTGTCGTTTCAATTGAAATCAAATTTAATATATAAAAGAACATTAATCGTGAGTGATTGCTCACCTTTCGAGGTTAGAGGACAGACCATGAGGTTGAGTTACGAAATGCAAGCATGAAATCCCAGAGCAAAACTAGACTGGCACGAATTGACGACAAAACTGATAGATAAGAACCGATGAGAACAAGATAATCGGTTTTGATATAAACTGAAAATATACATCAATATTATATATATTTATTTATATATTTTTTCCAAAAATTTTGAACTAGACAATACTAAAATAGTATAAAATTTCAAATACCAAGTCACAATGTATATATTACATTTTAAAGTCCAATATCCTTGCTTTATTCCAATACATAGAAACCATCACTTTAATCTATACATATATCTGTACATAATATATGTGAACCAATGGCTTACCTATATATATAAATGTAACGTACGTTATTAATAAACAAAATAGATAAAGACCGTAATCATTTATATTTCAATACAGATTTATATAGGCATATACTATATTAAAAATCAACCTCAACAGATAATACTGTAACTATTATAAAACATAACATATATATAAACTAACTTATTCATACAAAAGAAGTCTGCAGTTTAAATGATAAAGCGAACCATTATATACATAACGCGTACACTATATACAACAACAAAATTATTTCAAATCAAAAGACCACAGGCTTTACAAAATAAGTATATATGCGCCTATATATGTAGGCCATTCACAAAATACGCAGACACTATCAACTTATAAACATATCTTTCGTATAAAACTCTTGTACAGTAAACGTAACATATATAATAACATATGTACTTACATCATTGGTTAACATAGCAAGATTAATATCATTGTGACGACCCGGCTTTCCACTCCCGGAAAATCGCATCGACAGTAAGAAAGAAAGGGGTGAGAAGTAGAAAAGAAAAGAAGAGAAAAGAAAACAAACACAAATACTCACAGCGGAAACGAACAAAATATATTATATCACATAAATATTACATAGTATCATATACGACACTTATCAGAGTTACACAGATTACACATCATATACTAGACAGTTATAAACATCTGTCTAGTTATTAGATCTCAATACAAAACAAAGATCTAAACAAGATCAACACAGCGGAAACTACTATCTATATCTACAACGCTGAAGCCTCCTGCTCCATTGCTCCTCCACAATTCGTCAAGGCTAACCTGAATCCCTTGGCTACTCGTAAAAATTTGAGTACCCAAGAGTTTATAAAACAGAAATAAACAACTTGGGTCAGACATGGGTCTGGTGTGAGTAACAGGTTAAACTTGCTTAACTTCAAAACCTTTTGAAAGAAAAGGTATCACGTAAGACTTCCCACACATAAACATGGGTAAGTTTTTACCTTACGCTAACCAAAACATTTGATAGGAAATTCGATTGTATTATAATAGGGTCTAGGGTTTTCAAATAAATATGAAATAGCTGAAATTGTTACATTATTAAATTCCAGCATACTAGCCACAAAGTGGGTTATACAATCAAGTCCGTTGGCACTTATTGGATTTTGGATTCCATACAATGGCAGGGCTACCGGGGTACCGCCCGTCACAGTACGTGGCCTAGATCACCGTACCGAGGATCACTCCCAATCCCCTGCAACACAAGGTCGGAACATCCCTTACTGGATAATTCCCGCACAAGATACCTCACGGTTGGGATCAGCAACCGCACCACTAAGTCGAAAATAGAAAGGGACATCTAGACAGAGGTAACCTTGTCCTACTTGGGTGCTACCCACTAACCTTGCTGCACCTCCCCTGTTTTAGCCATTCCCGGTTTGTGAGGCTTGAGGTCACGATTACCTTAGAAAAGAACACATCACTTAGAATGCTCATCGTCCACCTGACGATGTGCTGAAAGCATTCAATCCATACAAGTTCGTTCCGGGTTCGAACGAAACCGAAGGCATTATCTCGTTACACTCATTTTGGAATCACCCTCAGAGTTAACGACAATAACCCTTGCACTCTGAATCTTCATCTTCACTTGATTCACGACCTATCGTTAATTTGGATCGATGTGGTATTCGGGTCTCCAGACCTGGAAATCCGGTATACGGAAACCCGATCCCGGTCTCATCGAAATCCAAAGCGTATCTTTTAAGGCCAAGTTGTTTTAAAGTTAAAACAATTCAATTCAATTATCTTTATACACATAGAAAGATAATTCACAATAGATAATCAACATTATCAGATAATCCATATTATCATCACAATTCAACTAAACATCCATATCACACAGCATATATCTCATCAGAGATATCAATCAATGCAAAGCATTCAATATTATCATCCATTCTTAAGTAATGATTTATACCATTTCTAATTAATTTAAAATGAATTAAATTAATTACTTCATTCTATAAATCCTGCTTACTTAATCATTAATTAATTACAAATTAATTAATTATCCTTTAATTACCCTTTAATTCCATTCAGGTAATTTATCTTTAATTAATTACTTAAATTAATTATCCTTAACCACTTATAGTAATTAACCTTTAATTACTTCATTAATTAATTAACTATAATATAATTAAATTAATCAACTATAATTAATTACATTAATCCTTAATTAATTACATTAATTAATCACTTCAATTATTAATTATTACTTAATTAATCAATCTTAGTTACATCATTAATTATATTAATTTATGATCCTTAATTACAACTTAATTATTAATTACTCAATTAAATTAATTACATTAAGTAATTAATCTTTAATTAACAACATTTATTAATCACCTTGATTAATCTTTAATCAGTAATTAACTACCCTTAATTACTTTCACTAACTAAATTAATTACTTCCTTAATTAATTTCTTAATTAATCCCTTGATTAATTATTCAAAGTAATTAACTCAAATTACTTTTATTAATAAAATCATTATTCAACTAATTACTTCCAGTAATTATCATATTATTTACTTCCCTAAATAATCTTACCTTAATAATTACATTAAGTAATTATTATCAAATCATCTCTTGATTATCCTAAATTAATTAAACTTAATTAATTAACTTAACTAAATCAAATTAACTTCAATTAATTACAATAAGTAATTAATTCTTAATTACTTCCAATAAGTAATTACATTTAAACAAATTCTATAATTGCTTATCTTTACATTAATTAAACTAATTAATTATCAAAATTAATCCCATTAATTAATTATTTAATAACCATAGTTAATGACTTCATTAACTACTATTTAATTACTTTCCTTAAGTAATTAACTTATATTAATTATTATTAATTCTAAATTAATAAATCTTAATAACCAATTTATCAATCTCTAATTAATTAATTTATTAAGTGTTAACCATAACTTAATTAATATTTAATTATTTATTAATTAATTCCTAACCATTAATTAATACTCTAATTTATAATCCCTAACTACAAATTAATCATCCCTAATTAATTTATCTTAATCATAAATAAATTAGTTTAAACCTTTAATTATCTATTTAATTAATCCAAATGATTAATTAATCAAATTAAATTAATTATCTATTAAATCTCCTAATAAATTAAATAAACACAAGTCTTTAATTATTTTAAGATAAATTTTATTCTTATTGATAAACAAGTTATCACTTACTAAGTATTTTAAATCAATTTACTTTAATTTTACTTTCAAAATTTCATTTTAAATTTAAAGATTTAAAATGAAAACAAATTATCTTTAACAACGTTTTAAACAACATTTCTAAAACTCTTTTATTTTACAAGTTAAAGAAATACTCATTCAATAAAGAAATTTAAAGGGTTCTAAACAAATTCATATTTAAATTTATAAAACTTATTTATTTCCAATCTAAAATTCAAAAACAAACTTGAATTCATATATTAAAACTTTGATTTCAAATCCTGTCTTAATATTTCTTCATAATTTAAATTCAGTTTAAATTTAAACTGACAGGCTTTTAAAAACCTGGCAACACATAATTACCCGAGCCACTCAAATTAGCTTCGAGTCGCACAGCCAAAATCCTCGCACATCACTCGAAAAATCTCGAGAAAAACTCGAGCCACTCCTCTGTAAACACCCAGACTTCATCAGACACATCCACGATCTCGTGCACATGCACATCCACCAGCGTCAACTCCGACCATCGCCGAGCATCCCCACATGACGACGATCGACCATAAACCAAACTACGATCATCCAATCTCCGATCTATACTCGAGATCGAAATCGAGTTATCTCGATCAAAATGCTCAGCAGCCATCATCAGGAAACTCCTCGTGCCACCCATTCCGACCACCAGAGGTCAAACGATCTTGCCTGAACCAGCAACTCATTCTTCTGCTTCGATTCGCCTGGGTCCGATTGACCCCGATGCGCCCATGACGATGAATTTACCTCGTCAACATCATCGACTGAAACAACCCATTAAGCCCTAGATCGACATCGCAGAGCCGCCACAACCACGAATAAAATCAATCACTATTTTTTTCCAAACTTGACAACCCCTACGCCACCTCCAGAAGTAATCCCGACTCTCCTCGTCACTCCGATCACCCACCACCACTTAAAACCCATTTTCTGGTCAACTGAGAAATGCAAACTCAAAACCCAACTAAAATTCTTAATATTCATTTTAAAAATCATATTTCACAGTGTAGATTTATGTTACATTCGTGGAATAGCAATTTACAAGATTTGATTTTAACAAGATTTAAAGAGTTTTCACTGTCTTTCTATTTTTCCAGATAACATCCAATTAACTTACTTTAATTCATTTTTAAGATAAAATCTATGACTAAACAAACATTTATTGTTTGAAAACTAAACCTTATCAGAAATCAAAGGAAGAGAAATGAAATTTTATCTAAACTTTAACAATCTATAACCAGAACAGAGAAGAGCAAGAAAACATCAGACATGCACACTTGATCACATACATATATCTAGATACTACACTTATAAATACACATGCAGAATCATCATTCACCTCAGAAATGCACAAGCACAGATTTAAATTTACTTAAACTTAAACTTTATAATGTTTACTAGAAAAGTGTTACTCACCAGGCAAAACAGAGACAGAGCCTTATATTTTGAAAATCTTGAAACTGGGAACTTGAATTCCTTAGCTTTTGAAACTCTAAAATCTGAATGCCTTTATTTGATTTAAAAACTTGAGTTATTGAAGCTTTACTTTGCTTTGAATTACATGCATGCTGGTTTCCAGGTTTGAGAAGAATGCAGACAGCTACTGACTTGAAAAAGAATGCAGCCTTTTTGGTTTCAGATTTGCAAAGAAATCAGGCTGAAGACTTGCTTCAGATTTGAAAATGGTTTCAGGGTATTAAATTTTCTGGTTGAAGAAGACTTTTGATTTTTGAAAACTTCTAGTTTGAGGAGTTGATTACAAATCTTTGATTTGGTTTGAGGAAGATGCTCACTGATTTTCTTTTGAAGTGTATAAATGAATTAAGGCTGAGGATTTTATATTTGCAATGGAAATGAGATTATAGGGTTTGATTTGTTTCAGATGTTTAGAGGAAAGATTACTGATTTGTTTTTATCTTGGCTTTTGAAAAAAAAGAAGATTAGAAAAGAATGGGAAATGAAGAAAGCATGTTTTTATAAGTGTAATTGATTTATTTAGAAATTAAAAGAAAAATAAAAAAAATAAAAGGACACTTGTCACAAAGATTTGTTACTTAAATTACACATGTTAACATGAAGCTTAATATGATGACATTTGTATTTTTGCTTATTTTATTTATTTTAAAAGTAAATTAAACCTTTTTCTTTATTTATTTAAACACTTATCTATATATATATCTATTTTAAAGAGAAACAAAAGCTAATTACATTTATAAATAAAAGTTTATACAAATATTATAATATCCAAACAATTTAAATATTTATTCTTTTGAACTTTTAAAAGATAAAATTCACCAATTAAATACTTATTTAATTAGATTATTAAATTAAATTCAAATTTTATTATCAAAGATCATCCATATCAATTTAATTATTCAACAGATTATTAAATTGATATTGTTAAAATTTCCGGGATATTACATTCCTCCCCCCTTAAAATAATTTCGTCCCCGAAATTTAAACAAAGGTGATTTAATAATCTTATTAAAGATTTAAATTTAAAACTCAAGCATATACTATCATCCATATGCTAGCAACCATAGCAACCAATTCATTCAATCAATCAATTCTAACTATCTAGACTAAATTCTAGATAAAATTCCTCGAGTTTCCCCAAGTATATATATATACCGGGATACTCGCTCTACAAACAATCTAAACTACTAAGCTATAGATCTCCTACTCATCTAGATCTACAGAACTAAACAGAATATCAGACTACAGACGAGTCTGACTCAACTACCCAACTTCCAGAACTGCTGATTCTACAACCAAAGATAGATCAAATACGTATTCCCTCAGAGATACGTAAAACACAATGAATTCCAGTTATCCAAACTGACAATTCAATTCATAAGACCAAATACTTATCCAGGTCAGAACACAGAAGAGATCCAAACTTACTTCTCCCATCCAGAGATACACTCCAAACTGCTTTCGCTGCTCAACTCTGATTTGAGGTAGGGCACAAGCACAGACTGGACAACTCATTCCAGAAATAAGGTTCACTGATCCATAAAGAAAACATAAAGAAAACTCAGATACTCCAGGAAACATCCTTCCACTAGACTGAACCACTGGTATCACTCCTGGAATCCGGTCGATAAGAAAACTCAACCTTCAGATGCGGACAAACTTCTGACTTCTCTGGAGACATCCAGAAAAACTCTGACAACACAAGAGAACACTCAGACAATCGCAAGTCACTTTTGCGATCAACCCATCCTAATTCCAAACAGACTGTTCTCTCTTTACCAATCAGAACAGCTTACACTTATTTATCCAATTTATCGAAGAAATGGATCCACTCTGCTGCTTCTGAACTTCACTTCCAGAAAAACTGCTTATCCAGAAAATTTCCTGCCAACATACAGAACACTCCGAGTAGCACTGCTGACACTGATGCTCCTATCCAAAGCTCTTCGAGAAACTCGAACTCCAAACCAAAGCAGAAACACCATGCTGAACTCAGCGACAACACCGAAACAGACACACTTCCTTAATCTTGTTCCAAAGAAAACATCTTCAGGAACATCCATCGTCACTGTATCTCATCATACAGCTACTATTACCTGAGGTATCAAGGTACCATCACTCACTTCTGTTCAACCGACAGATCCAACTTTACTCATCCAAACTTCAAAAATAAACTCCGAACCTTAACAGGTTTTTCTTCAGAGATTGTGAAATCCTTACAATTGCAAAGTTCACTCGAGACGGTATTAGGTTTACAGTCTCGACAAATACACTTCCAACCTCAACACTCAGACTCCTAATCCTAGATGATAAATTATTATCATCCCAACCAATCATTACAAATACCATATACATTTAAAATGATACTTTTTTTATATAGAAATTATATCTGGGTAAAATTATTTCATCTACCTTTTTAAAACAATATTGTGTCCGTTGGCCTGGTCCAAGTGTTTATAGATCCCTATCAATAACGTTAGCTACTCGTATTGACCAGAATCCATATACCACCCAACCGATCAATTAACACAATATAAAACCATTTTATATAACTAACAAATACGCGCTCTCGTATATATATATATACTCAGACTCAAATAGGTTGCTACAGATCCTATCTCTAATGAACAATCCTTCTGAACCTAGGTATTCACTCAACCTAGTGCTCTGATATTCAATTAACCAAAAGCTTAGGCATTCGCTCAACCTATGCTCTGATACCACGTGTGACGACCCGGCTTTCCACTCCTGGAAAATCGCATCGACAGTAAGAAAGAAAGGGGTGAGAAGTAGAAAATAAAAGAAGAGAAAAGAAAACAAACACAAATACTCACAGCGGAAACGAACAAAATATATTATATCACATAAATATTACATAGTATCATATACGACACTTATCAGAGTTACACAGATTACACATCATATACTAGACAGTTATAAACATCTGTCTAGTTATTAGATCTCAATACAAAACAAAGATCTAAACAAGATCAACACAGCGGAAACTACTATCTATATCTACAACGCTGAAGCCTCCTGCTCCATTGCTCCTCCACAATTCGTCAAGGCTAACCTGAATCCCTTGGCTACTCGTAAAAATTTGAGTACCCAAGAGTTTATAAAACAGAAATAAACAACTTGGGTCAGACATGGGTCTGGTGTGAGTAACAGGTTAAACTTGCTTAACTTCAAAACCTTTTGTAAGAAAAGGTATCACGTAAGACTTCCCATACATAAACATGGGTAAGTTTTTACCTTACGCTAACCAAAACATTTGATAGGAAATTCGATTGTATTATAATAGGGTCTAGGGTTTTCAAATAAATATGAAATAGCTGAAATTGTTACATTATTAAATTCCAGCATACTAGCCACAAAGTGGGTTATACAATCAAGTCCGTTGGCACTTATTGGATTTTGGATTCCATACAATGGCAGGGCTACCGGGGTACCGCCCGTCACAGTACGTGGCCTAGATCACCGTACCGAGGATCACTCCCAATCCCCTGCAACACAAGGTCGGAACATCCCTTACTGGATAATTCCCGCACAAGATACCTCACGGTTGGGATCAGCAACCGCACCACTAAGTCGAAAATAGAAAGGGACATCTAGACAGAGGTAACCTTGTCCTACTTGGGTGCTACCCACTAACCTTGCTGCACCTCCCCTGTTTTAGCCATTCCCGGTTTGTGAGGCTTGAGGTCACGATTACCTTAGAAAAGAACACATCACTTAGAATGCTCATCGTCCACCTGACGATGTGCTGAAAGCATTCAATCCATACAAGTTCGTTCCAGGTTCGAACGAAACCGAAGGCATTATCTCGTTACACTCATTTTGGAATCACCCTCAGAGTTAACGACAATAACCCTTGCACTCTGAATCTTCATCTTCACTTTATTCACGACCTATCGTTAATTTGGATCGATGTGGTATTCGGGTCTCCAGACCTGGAAATCCGGTATACGGAAACCCGATCCCGGTCTCATCGAAATCCAAAGCGTATCTTTTAAGGCCAAGTTGTTTTAAAGTTAAAACAATTCAATTCAATTATCTTTATACACATAGAAAGATAATTCACAATAGATAATCAACATTATCAGATAATCCATATTATCATCACAATTCAACTAAACATCCATATCACACAGCATATATCTCATCAGAGATATCAATCAATGCAAAGCATTCAATATTATCATCCATTCTTAAGTAATGATTTATACCATTTCTAATTAATTTAAAATGAATTAAATTAATTACTTCATTCTATAAATCCTGCTTACTTAATCATTAATTAATTACAAATTAATTAATTATCCTTTAATTACCCTTTAATTCCATTCAGGTAATTTATCTTTAATTAATTACTTAAATTAATTATCCTTAACCACTTATAGTAATTAACCTTTAATTACTTCATTAATTAATTAACTATAATATAATTAACTTAATCAACTATAATTAATTACATTAATCCTTAATTAATTACATTAATTAATCACTTCAATTATTAATTATTACTTAATTAATCAATCTTAGTTACATCATTAATTATATTAATTTATGATCCTTAATTACAACTTAATTATTAATTACTCAATTAAATTAATTACATTAAGTAATTAATCTTTAATTAACAACATTTATTAATCACCTTGATTAATATTTAATCAGTAATTAACTACCCTTAATTACTTTCACTAACTAAATTAATTACTTCCTTAATTAATTTCTTAATTAATCCCTTGATTAATTATTCAAAGTAATTAACTCAAATTACTTTTATTAATAAAATCATTATTCAACTAATTACTTCCAGTAATTATCATATTATTTACTTCCCTAAATAATCTTACCTTAATAATTACATTAAGTAATTATTATCAAATCATCTCTTGATTATCCTAAATTAATTAAACTTAATTAATTAACTTAACTAAATCAAATTAACTTCAATTAATTACAATAAGTAATTAATTCTTAATTACTTCCAATAAGTAATTACATTTAAACAAATTCTATAATTGCTTATCTTTACATTAATTAAACTAATTAATTATCAAAATTAATCCCATTAATTAATTATTTAATAACCATAGTTAATGACTTCATTAACTACTATTTAATTACTTTCCTTAAGTAATTAACTTATATTAATTATTATTAATTCTAAATTAATAAATCTTAATAACCAATTTATCAATCTCTAATTAATTAATTTATTAAGTGTTAACCATAACTTAATTAATATTTAATTATTTATTAATTAATTCCTAACCATTAATTAATACTCTAATTTATAATCCCTAACTACAAATTAATCATCCCTAATTAATTTATCTTAATCATAAATAAATTAGTTTAAACCTTTAATTATCTATTTAATTAATCCAAATGATTAATTAATCAAATTAAATTAATTATCTATTAAATCTCCTAATAAATTAAATAAACACAAGTCTTTAATTATTTTAAGATAAACTTTATTCTTATTGATAAACAAGTTATCACTTACTAAGTATTTTAAATCAATTTACTTTAATTTTACTTTCAAAATTTCATTTTAAATTTAAAGATTTAAAATGAAAACAAATTATCTTTAACAACGTTTTAAACAACATTTCTAAAACTCTTTTATTTTACAAGTTAAAGAAATACTCATTCAATAAAGAAATTTAAAGGGTTCTAAACAAATTCATATTTAAATTTATAAAACTTATTTATTTCCAATCTAAAATTCAAAACCAAACTTGAATTCATATATTAAAACTTTGATTTCAAATCCTGTCTTAATATTTCTTCATAATTTAAATTCAGTTTAAATTTAAACTGACAGGCTTTTAAAAACCTGGCAACACATAATTACCCGAGCCACTCAAATTAGCTTCGAGTCGCACAGCCAAAATCCTTGCACATCACTCGAAAAATCTCGAGAAAAACTCGAGCCACTCCTCTGTAAACACCCAGACTTCATCAGACACATCCACGATCTCGTGCACATGCACATCCACCAGCGTCAACTCCGACCATCGCCGAGCATCCCCACATGACGACGATCGACCATAAACCAAACTACGATCATCCAATCTCCGATCTATACTCGAGATCGAAATCGAGTTATCTCGATCAAAATGCTCAGCAGCCATCATCAGGAAACTCCTCGTGCCACCCATTCCGACCACCAGAGGTCAAACGATCTCGCCTGAACCAGCAACTCATTCTTCTGCTTCGATTCGCCTGGGTCCGATTGACCCCGATGCGCCCATGACGATGAATTTACCTCGTCAACATCATCGACTGAAACAACCCATTAAGCCCTAGATCGACATCGCAGAGCCGCCACAACCACGAATAAAATCAATCACTATTTTTTTCCAAACTTGACAACCCCTACGCCACCTCCAGAAGTAATCCCGACTCTCCTCGTCACTCCGATCACCCACCACCACTTAAAACCCATTTTCTGGTCAACTGAGAAATGCAAACTCAAAACCCAACTAAAATTCTTAATATTCATTTTAAAAATCATATTTCACAGTGTAGATTTATGTTACATTCGTGGAATAGCAATTTACAAGATTTGATTTTAACAAGATTTAAAGAGTTTTCACTGTCTTTCTATTTTTCCAGATAACATCCAATTAACTTACTTTAATTCATTTTTAAGATAAAATCTATGACTAAACAAACATTTATTGTTTGAAAACTAAACCTTATCAGAAATCAAAGGAAGAGAAATGAAATTTTATCTAAACTTTAACAATCTATAACCAGAACAGAGAAGAGCAAGAAAACATCAGACATGCACACTTGATCACATACATATATCTAGATACTACACTTATAAATACACATGCAGAATCATCATTCACCTCAGAAATGCACAAGCACAGATTTAAATTTACTTAAACTTAAACTTTATAATGTTTACTAGAAAAGTGTTACTCACCAGGCAAAACAGAGACAGAGCCTTATATTTTGAAAATCTTGAAACTGGGAACTTGAATTCCTTAGCTTTTGAAACTCTAAAATCTGAATGCCTTTATTTGATTTAAAAACTTGAGTTATTGAAGCTTTACTTTGCTTTGAATTACATGCATGCTGGTTTCTAGGTTTGAGAAGAATGCAGACAGCTACTGACTTGAAAAAGAATGCAGCCTTTTTGGTTTCAGATTTGCAAAGAAATCAGGCTGAAGACTTGCTTCAGATTTGAAAATGGTTTCAGGGTATTAAATTTTCTGGTTGAAGAAGACTTTTGATTTTTGAAAACTTCTAGTTTGAGGAGTTGATTACAAATCTTTGATTTGGTTTGAGGAAGATGCTCACTGATTTTCTTTTGAAGTGTATAAATGAATTAAGGCTGAGGATTTTATATTTGCAATGGAAATGAGATTATAGGGTTTGATTTGTTTCAGATGTTTAGAGGAAAGATTACTGATTTGTTTTTATCTTGGCTTTTGAAAAAAAAGAAGATTAGAAAAGAATGGGAAATGAAGAAAGCATGTTTTTATAAGTGTAATTGATTTATTTAGAAATTAAAAGAAAAATAAAAAAAATAAAAGGACACTTGTCACAAAGATTTGTTACTTAAATTACACATGTTAACATGAAGCTTAATATGATGACATTTGTATTTTTGCTTATTTTATTTATTTTAAAAGTAAATTAAACCTTTTTCTTTATTTATTTAAACACTTATCTATATATATCTATTTTAAAGAGAAACAAAAGCTAATTACATTTATAAATAAAAGTTTATACAAATATTATAATATCCAAACAATTTAAATATTTATTCTTTTGAACTTTTAAAAGATAAAATTCACCAATTAAATACTTATTTAATTAGATTATTAAATTAAATTCAAATTTTATTATCAAAGATCATCCATATCAATTTAATTATTCAACAGATTATTAAATTGATATTGTTAAAATTTCCGGGATATTACAATCATACCGTACATATTATAAAGTATCAATTTATAAACTTAGATATACTAATATATTATACTACCGCAACTATTTAAAGAAAAGAGGACTATATATAACTCGTACAAAACAAATTATACCCACGAAAACTTATGTATACTTGTAATATAACTAACGTACTGTATAACTTCCATATGCTTATATATAAAAACTAACATAATAAAATACTTTAACGTGTGATATATACAGACACCTTTACATAAAAGATTGTTATAAAATGCTTGTATTCAGTTATAAAGTGTAGAGATAACAACTAGTAAACATTTAACTACAGCCTTCATAATTCCAATAGTTGGGGAACAAGTAGAATGGTAAAAACAGTTCGCATGCAAATTATAAAAGTTTTAAATTATGAAATTTATAAACTCTACAGGTAAGATACTTACAACACATGATGAAACAAATCGCGATATAAAAATTCAAAACAGAACACGAATAAACTAAGGTATACATGAAAGTTTCCGCGTGTGTATGTATATATATATACTGGAACGCATACCATATACATTATTATCAAACTGTAAAAGCTATAGATAGTAGTATGTACAAATAAACAATTCATGTAAATCGGGCTATAGCAAAAGTAGAAACTGAGTAAAGCAAACCAGGATCCTCTGGAACAAAAACCATACATATATAAATTTAATCATCAAAACCCAATAGACTTTTGTATAATTTAAAATATAACTAGCAGCATATGTAGACTAATAACATATATAAAATATGTAACTTGTAAACTGGTCAACAACTAATCCATAACTATTCTAATTACATACGTAACAATATATATATTATAAATTTATATAAAACATATATATATACTAATATATAACAAATATATACAAAAGGGGAGGGCTTACGGTTGAGGAGAACTGCACACTGCAAGGGTAGGAGCTAGCTGGCGAGGGGAATTGGTGGTCAGGTAGAGGGAGGAAGATTGCAGGCGAGGGAAAAATTTGCCGAGGGGTGGATGTTGACCAGGCAGAGGCGGGCTTGGATAGGTGGAAGATCGGTTGAGAGGCAGAGAAGTGGGGTGGCGGTTGGAGGAGACTGGTTTCCGGGCAGAGCTTTAGAGTTTGGTGCTCGTGGCCGGTGGAGGAGCAAGGCAGAGGTCGGGGTTGCATATGCAGGTGGTTGCGCTACTTGGTTGCCGATTTGCTTGGGGAAAGGAGAGCAGGTCTATGCGAGAGAAGAGGCATAATAAATATTATTGTTTTTTTCCGTATAAACTCGTTTCAATCGAAGCTGATAGAAATGAAGAGGCTAAGATAAATGAGCACACTTGTCATAAATTTCTTTCATTTTCAAAATGAATAGTGCAACCGAAAAAAATAAAAATAAAATATGAAGCAACAATTTCGAATAGATGGACGTTTGAAAGTCCTGTGCCGAATTTAATAAAATTACTTACTCGGCTGATTGAATTATATGGTAAGTAATTGAAAGGACAAAGAATTGAAGGGTTTAAATACGTAGCCGATACGGAATCGTTATATCAACCCAGCAACGAACCGGACTTCAAAGTACCGAAGTGAATATACCACAGAGATCGGCACGATGAAATGATCAAAACGGCATACAGATATTGGTGGTACGATCACCCGATCAAAAATCGATATCGGTACCGAAATGCTGCTAATCTGTCAGAAATAAGGTGAACGGAGCAATAGAAGTCAAAATTTGAAGAAACAAAATATGACGTCTCACTCAGAAGACGGTTTAGAATTTTTGTATGTAAAAATATTTAGGTTCTGAAAACATTTTATTTTCATTGTTTTTTTTAACTGATTAAATTGAAGTAAATTTACGCGTGAAATAAACTTTCGTATTTTCGGACGAAAATTTACCAGTTGCTATGTTTAACTAGACGCATTCCAAATATCAAATTTATATTTCAAAATTTTATCGTTTAAAATTTCGCAAAATTTCAATTAATAACATTATTAAAACCAGTTAAATTTACGGGTCATTACACTCTCCCCCACTCAAAACTTTTCGTCCCCGAAAAGGAACGAGGTAGGAGAATAGAAACAACCAGAAAGAAAACAGATTTGAAACACAAAATAACCATTAATTTAAACCATATAAATTCAAATTCAAATTAATTGATATTCAATAATTGATTTAATCCATTTGATTTCACTAAAATCAATCTCAACTATTTCTAATTTCATTATCTTATTATCCAATTATCTTCAATTTACAATTTTTAAAACCATAAATTTGAATAGTCTTTTATTATAATCATATTTTTTCAGAAATTTAAATTCTTCTTTTATTCCAAATTATTGTTAAATTTATTGTACTTAATATATCTAATCACATATATTTAACCCATATAAATTAATTTAAACCATAAAAGTTTCGATTTAAATTAATTTATATTTACTAATTGCTTTTAAATTCAAGGTATTTTCATAAGTTGATCAAATTTCAATTTATTAATTCTTTCAAAACAAATTTATTAATTCTTTCAAAACAAATTTATTTATTTATCTCATTCAATTAACTTATTATTCTATCATCTTTATTAGCATCTTTTTATAATTAAGTAACGATCACCTAACGTCAACTTCGCATCCATCAGAGATTCGCTGCTTAACTTATGAATAATTTAGGTAAGTTATATTAGAATGAAGTTGAACAATATACAAATAAAATTTTCCCAATTCAATTATTCAATTTTAAATACTTATTCAAAATTTAGCTTTATTTATAATTGAAAACATCTTTTAACATGATTATAAAGAATTAAATTTCCGTTTAATTTCAAACCCTTTAGAAATAATTACGTATATACTATATATATTAAAGCAAATTGAATTTAAAATAATATTTCCATATATAAATCAAGTCATACTTAAGAAATTCAAATTAAAACATTTGCCAAACAAAACCATAGCAAAGCTACATAATGGTTTCTCCACTTCGAAACTCGAAAATGAATAT
The DNA here is from genome assembly GCA_030737815.1 of Allium fistulosum. Lineage (NCBI taxonomy): Eukaryota > Viridiplantae > Streptophyta > Magnoliopsida > Asparagales > Amaryllidaceae > Allium > Allium fistulosum. The sequence goes on from CM060904.1 coordinate 1,140,968,396, forward strand.
CGATGATGCGGCCGCCATCACCAAAATTATTTTCCAGCGACAAAGAGAAGAGCACTGATTTCAACATTTTAAAATTCTTTGAAAACAGTTTCTATTTGAAAAATACCTTAAATAATATACATTTTAAAATTTTAAAACCAAAGCTTGAAATTTTAGGAAATTAAATTCTCAAATTCTTACTTTAAATTCATTTAAATTTCTAAATAAATCCATAAACCAACTTTTATAATTCCATTTATTTTTATGTTGGAATAATCAATGATTTACAAAACAAATAGTGAAAATCAAATATTACCTTTTTGACAACCAATTCAGTTAACAATTCAATTTCAGAAAATTTATACTTATATATAATATAATCATACAAAAAAATTTTATTCACCAAATTTGAAAACAATATCGTGTCAGTTTGCTTTGCTCAAGTGTTTTGGAAATCCTATCGATATCGTTGATCAGACGAATCGATCGAAACCCAAATCAACATCAACAACTCAAACAACACAATATGTTTTGAAACATTTAAATATTAATTTACAAATACACTTCCTCGCTCGACGATACAAGAATATATATATATTATACAAATATTATAATATCCAAACAATTTAAATATTTATTCTTTTGAACTTTTAAAAGATAAAATTCACCAATTAAATACTTATTTAATTAGATTATTAAATTAAATTCAAATTTTATTATCAAAGATCATCCATATCAATTTAATTATTCAACAGATTATTAAATTGATATTGTTAAAATTTCCGGGATATTACAATCATACCGTACATATTATAAAGTATCAATTTATAAACTTAGATATACTAATATATTATACTACCGCAACTATTTAAAGAAAAGAGGACTATATATATAACTCGTACAAAACAAATTATACCCACGAAAACTTATGTATACTTGTAATATAACTAACGTACTGTATAACTTCCATATGCTTATATATATAAACTAACATAATAAAATACTTTACGTGTGATATATACAGACACCTTTACATAAAAGATTGTTATAAAATGCTTGTATTCAGTTATAAAGTGTAGAGATAACAACTAGTAAACATTTAACTGCAGCCTTCATAATTCCAATAGTTGGGGAACAAGTAGAATGGTAAAAACAGTTCGCATGCAAATTATAAAAGTTTTAAATTATGAAATTTATAAACTCTACAGGTAAGATACTTACAACACATGATGAAACAAATCGCGATATAAAAATTTAAAACAGAACACGAATAAACTAAGGTATACATGAAAGTTTCCGTGTGTGTATGTATATATATATACTGGAACGCATACCATATACATTATTATCAAACTGTAAAAGCTATAGATAGTAGTATGTACAAATAAACAATTCATGTAAATCGGGCTATAGCAAAAGTAGAAACTGAGTAAAGCAAACCAGGATCCTCTGGAACGAAAACCATACATATATAAATTTAATCATCAAAACCCAATAAACTTTTGTATAATTTAAAATATAACTAGCAGCATATGTAGACTAACAACATATATAAAATATGTAACTTGTAAACTGGTCAACAACTAATCCATAACTGTTCTAATTCATACGTAACAATATATATATATATTATAACTTTATATAAAACATATATATATACTAATATATAACAAATATATACAAAAGGGGAGGGCTTACGGTTGAGGAGAACTGCACGCTGCAAGGGTAGGAGCTAGCTGGCGAGGGGAGTTGGTGCTCAGGCAACGGGTGGAAGATTGCAGGCGAGGGAAAATTTTGCCGAGGGGTGGATGTTGACCAGGCAGAGGCGGGCTTGGATAGGTGGAAGATCGGTTGAGAGGCAGAGAAGTGGGGTGGCGGTTGGAGGAGACTGGTTTCCGGGCAGAGCTTTAGAGTTTGGTGCTCGTGGCCGGTGGAGGAGCAAGGCGGAGGTCGGGGTTGCATATGCAGGTGGTTGCACTACTTGGTTGCCGATTTGCTTGGGGAAAGGAGAGCAGGTCTACGCGAGAGAAGAGGCATAATAAATATTATTGTTTTTTTCCGTATAAACTCGTTTCAATCGAAGCTGATAGAAATGAAGAGGCTAAGATAAATGAGCACACTTGTCATAAATTTCTTTCATTTTCAAAATGAATAGTGCAACCGAAAAAAATAAAAATAAAATATGAAGCAACAATTTCGAATAGATGGACGTTTGAAAGTCCTGTGCCGAATTTAATAAAATTACTTACTCGGCTGATTGAATTATATGGTAAGTAATTGAAAGGACAAAGAATTGAAGGGTTTAAATACGTAGCCGATACGGAATCGTTATATCAACCCAGCAACGAACCGGACTTCAAAGTATCGAAGTGAATATACCATAGAGATCGGCACGATGAAATGATCAAAACGGCATACGGATATTGGTGGTACGATCACCCGATCAAAAATCGATATCGGTACCGAAATGCTACTAATCTGTCAGAAATAAGGTGAACGGAGCAATAGAAGTCAAAATTTGTAGAAACAAAATATAACGTCTCACTCAGAAGACGGTTTAGAATTTTTCTATGTAAAAATATTTAGGTTCTGAAAACATTTTATTTTCATTGTTTTTTTAACTGATTAAATTGAAGTAAATTTACGCGCGAAATAAACTTTCGTATTTTCGGACGAAAATTTACCAGTTGCTATATTTAACTAGACGCATTCCAAATATCAAATTTATATTTCAAAATTTTATCGTTTAAAATTTCGCAAAATTTCAATTAATAACGTTATTAAAACCAGTTAAATTTACGGGTCGTTACATTAACACTCTAGACAACCTAGGAAAATACTCGGTCTGACCCGAGCACTATAAATAAATAACACCTAGATTAGTCTGGAAATATCAGTATGAAATAACTAAAATAATGGGGAACATATAAAAGTTTCGTAAGACCTTGCCGCTAACGTAGAACGGTTTTTACCTCACAAGAATAACATCCATACAGGCAAGAGCAAAAATAAATATCAGGAACAAATCCAAATATGAATGAGCATAAATAATATTAAACCAGACTTGAAAGAATGGAAATAAACCGAGTAAAATCCAAACTGGACAGAATGGATAGAACAAGGAAAACAGTCCAACTTGAAAGAATGGACTAAATAAGGTAATAGCCCAACTTAATAGAATGGATTAAATTAATACTTAAATACCGTGATGAGGAGTTGGCTCTACTCGTGGCAATTTAAAGCTAAAACAGATTCAGGGTTTTCAGATCAAATAAGGAAAGAAAAGTTTCCAATAAATGACTAGGAAGGTGCACCCCCTTGGAATATACCTCTAGTAATATGCTCTTGAGAAGCTCATATACTCCGTGACACTTCTCGGGACCCTCCAAGCCGAACCCCGCCATACCTTACCGAGAACCCAAATATTTCCACATCTAAGTGCACAACCGAATCCAAACTAGATGAGATTTGAAAATACCCTAATGGGCGCAACCCCACATAGCTTGGCCCCCACTCACGCTTTTGGTTTATTCATTTTTCGACAAAGGTTAGTAACGCTCAACGGAGCAAAAAATTATCTTAGAATAATGTTAATAAAGTAGCTGAAGTAACCAATAGCTGAGATACCAACTATTGAGGATATAAAACGATCATATATGGAAATTAAGTCTTGTATACTTATCACCACTCATTGAATTCAAATTTGTACTTTTTCTTGGTTAACAATAATACCGGACAAGTCAAGGTAGTGTTACCTCAAAGTAATGTCCAATGATTATTCTTAACTTTCGAAATAGCGACAAGTTTGCTTCTTCGATGTTTAGTGCAAATTATACAAATAAATCATTTCCATATAAGTGATTCGCTTTATGGAAATTAATTCATTTCCGTAAACGAATCAAACATTTTCTTTTAAAAACGAACTGAACTTGTGCTTGATTTCCATATTGGTAAAACACTTTTAGAATTAGTTCCTGATTACTAAAACGTTAAGAGAATAATTTTTTCAAGTGTGCGACCCCAAAGGCCTAAACCAACATCAGACCGACACCCAGAAGATTATCCAAAAGCTAATAAAACAACTTAAATTCCTTTTATAACTTTAAAACAATATTAGTTATCCCGAAAGATAATTAATCATATTTAAAATCTCTTTTAAATAAGCAAATCCATTATCTTTAATAAAATAGATAATTATTTCCAAACACTTTTATAACATTAGTAAATTAACTTTAAAATCTTTATTATAACGGTTTATTAACTTTAAATTAGTCGATCAAAGCAATCCTACTATATTAATTAATTTACTTTATTCACTTTTAATAAATAGATTAATTAACTTTAAATATCGTTAATTACATAGATTAATTAAATTCAAATAATCATTAGTTAAATGAAATAAGCCATCTCAAACATCATTTGTTAAAATGATAAGTAATTTTAAATTCCATTAATTAAAACAATTAATTAAGTTCAAATAATCATAAATTAATTGAATTAATTAAATTCAAGCCTTATTAGTAAAACAATTAATTAAAATATCATTTGTTAAAATGATTTATTCAATTATAAACATCATCAATTAAAATGATTTAACTAAATTCTAAATATCATTAGTTAAAACAATTAATTAAATTTAAAAAAATCATTAATTAAATGATTAATAAAATTCAAATATCATTATTTAAAATGATTAATTACTTTTAAATATCATTAAGTAAAATGATTATAAGTTTCAATTATCATTAATTAAAATAATTAATTAAGTTCAATAAATTAATTAAACTCCATTATCATCAATTAAAAGAATTATTTAAACTCAAATAATATTAGTTAAAACGATTAATTAAGTATAAAACATCATTAGCAAAATAATTAATTAAATCTAAAGATAAACCAATTTTAAAACATTATTTATTAAATTGGTTAATTAATTTCAAAATCATTAATTGAAATGATTAATTATTTTGAATTATCATTAATTAAAGTAATTAATGAATTTTAACTGTCTGTTTAGTGGAAACACAAGCTCAAGTTCATACGATAGGGTTTTAGGGATAAAATTTAATAAATGACGATATAGCGAAATTGCTATAACGACACTTAACAAATTAAATGGAATATCAGGATTTATTTTAATTAACCATCAATATAACAGTATAAGGATGTAAATAAATAATTTTTGGCGAGAAACCCCTCAGGGTCTCTCTAGAGATTTACCCTGCAAAAAAATGGTTATGGACGATATATAGATAATCATATGGGTTTATAACGACCAAATTAACATGTCATCCAATTTCCAAACGGAAATTCAACCAAACAAGCAATCAAACAATTTAACTAACATCCAAGCAATCAATAAACATTTATAACATCATAGATAAGATATAATAAAATTTAATGTGAGTTAAAATCAAATTAATTCTCGTTTTCTTCGAAATGTCCCGATTTTGGACTAAAACCGAACGGCCGTCCGATTTTAGCATAAATTTTCGCTTGCTTCAAATCCATCCAAACCAATTCCATTATAAAGATCTCGACGACATGAGTCCAACGCAAAATACAACGTTCGAATCTGACCTCGTATGAGCGAGATATACATTTTAGAAGTTATCGATAAATTTCAAATTCAAATCAAACTACTTATATAATTTAAAACTTTACCCCTCCACAATAAAACTTCATCTTCCTCAACCCAAAATAAAAACATGCACAGTGATATTTCCTCCATGGCCGTGCACAATCAACAATGTTATGGAGCTATGGTGCTCCATTTCGCTAACCGTCATCGTCGATTGCCTTATCTCATCGAACGTGACTCGACCGAACCCAAAAATCCATGCCCGGACCACCCAACCAAAATGCAACCTGTGAAAGTCTAGTGGATTATATTCTATATAACTTTTGTATAATATGCAAGTATATAAATCAATTCAATAGTAGACAGTAAATAGTAAAATATAAAAAGCATGCAAACTAGAGTTTTTATACTGGTTCGGACCTCCCGTCCTACGTCCAGTCCCGAAGCTCCCTTTTGGTATTTCCTTTAAACAAACTACCCTCACTTCGCCAGGAGGAATAGGTTTAATACAAAAGTGTCTTTGACAATCTTGTGTTCCAATAACACAGTTTTTGACTTATAGTACAAATCTTCCTATGGTCTCCTTTAACTATATGAATATGATTGTTTTGAGTTGTAGGAAGTGATTTAACCAAAATTCTATTTTTGTTATACTGGATTGAGAGTATGAAAATAGTGTATATGCAAGAGAGTGCTTAGAAATCAAGAGAGTAAAGAATAGATCAAATCAAGTTATTAGTTATTTTTACTTCTCAATCAAAGTGCTATTTATAGAATCAGAAAGGTGCGGATGAAGAGTTGTTACTCTTTGAGAAAGTCTCTTCGTTTTAATGGCTATAACTCTTCTTGAAGATGATGTCTTTTAGTTTCAAAAATAGAAGTGTCTTTTCAAATATGATAGTTTTTGCCATGACAGACGTCTGTGGTAAAATCCTCAAACGCCTGTGACCTGTTTAATTTTTAATCTAAAACTTGTCACAGACGTCTGTTGTTTTATCACAGACGTCTGTGAGTTGTAAAAACTATTTTTCACCTTATTTTGATGTATATGAAATTGTGTATGCTTGTATATTCATATATACTCAAGGAGACCTAAACAATTTTCTATCTAAGACTCTTTTATAGTAGAATAACCTTAGTATGGACAATGACTCTTCGTTTCTCTTTGAGTCTCAATATCTTCGAGCATGGTCTTCTTGAAGCATATATTTGGAATCTTGATAAGGTCCATATATGTATATGATTGTATAGTTGTTATCATTGAAACATAAATTGGAGGTTCTAACAATCTCCCCCGTTTTGATAATGATAACTATACAATCAAATATCAACTATACAGTGAAACTATATGATCAAAATATTAATTATAGAATAGAAGTATTATTATGTTTATGTATGTTTATCTCCCCTTACGCACATACGTCTCCCCTATGTATATGCATAAATTTCTCCCCTTTTTTCATTATCAAAATGGAGGGAAACGATATATGATACATATATAAACAATATAAATGGTCATAGTATGCCATCATTTTAGATTGTGGAAAAGCAAATTTGAAAATTCAAAACAAAAATAAGAAGGAATTGTGGAGTATTAGAGACATACATTTCATCACTGTCTTCTTCTTCTTCCTCGGCTTGTGCATGCATGGAAGTCTTCCCTTGGTCACCTCTATTGTGTGATGTACCTTCGGGCAAGGCTTGAGGATGATAAACTGGTGTTTGAACACGAGGTGGAGGCGTTGGGGAAGGCGAATATTATTAGCGTGAGGAAGATCAGCCATGGACTTTGCGTATTACTTTCCCCAAAGTGGAGACCACTTTGTCCAGAGTCTTCTCCATCTTTGTCATCCTAGTGGAGAAGGAGCATTCCAATCCAGTTTTTTTTTAAAGCTCGTTGATTAGCCATGATTATTTTTTGGTTTTTGATGGCCAAATCGCAAAGAGATTCATTTGGCGTTAGTTCAACCCGAGCTTCTTGAATTTCGAAGTCCGAATAATATTTGGTACCATGACTGGAGGAAGTGGATGTTGGGAAGGAGGAAGGGAGTAGGTTTGTTGAGAAGCGCAAGTTTGAGGAGGACTTTGATGTTCTTGTTCTTGTTGTTGTTGTTGAGTCCATTGATTGAATGAGATGATTCGAGGTTGACTTTTTGGAAGATGCATCAGTGAAAGATATCGTGGTCCGCTATCTTTGGTTGGAATCTCTTTGTATTGTGAGATATACGACGGAACTCCAAGATTTTGCAAGATACGCATGATATATGGAGCATAAACAATGGAAAGATGATGCATGGACCAAAATCCTTTAATTTGGTCATGAATAAATTTTGCCCAATTAACCCGCAAGCGAGCAAATATGACATATAAAGCTCTATGGTCATTAGGATAAATTTGTTCATGACTACCTAGACGAGTAATAATGGTATTAATTATCATTCGATTTAATAGTCTAGCCCGTGGTCGAAGATAAATGGATTTCCATTATTGCATTCTATCCTTCCATATTTGATGGGTAACTTCGTCCCTAGGTAGAAGACTGTGATCAGGTATATCGGTTAAATCAATCCCCTCATACGAACATCAACTTTAACTTCTTTCTCGTAAACACTTGACCATAACCAACTCTCATCATTCTCCGGATTCCAAATCTTTGAACTTCATAGATTGGAGTAGAACAGGTAAATAGCAAGAAGGTCAATGATTACCTTATTTACATCATAGCTAATCAAATTACAATAGCCGTCATCCATAGTAGTTCCTAAGATTTCATATTCCATAACATTGGCAAGGCAATAAAAAGGACCCGAGTGGATCTTCTTTTGGGTGAGCGCCTCAAATCTTTTGATTACATTGGAATTATTGCAGAGCCATTGATGAATGCGAGCTTATGTGACTGGTGCTTGAGAGGAGGATCAAGATTGGCCTTGCTTTTGCTTCTTGGAGATGGTAACCTTCTTGGGAGCCATTGATTTGAAAATTTGGAAGTTTTGAAAGCTAGAGTTTTAGAAATCAAAAGTTGGAATGGAGATAAGGTGAAAAGAGGGGTAAATTTCTTTATATAGGGCAGTTGGCTGAGCGGCGACATACGTCTATGAAGAAGTCACAGACGTCCGTGGCTTCATTAATTTTGAGGCTGAGAGTTTCGAAAGACGTCTGTGTTGGATCCACAAACGTCTGTGGCTAAAACAGTTTTAAATAGAGAGTACTCACAGATGTCTATGATGTATCCATAGACGTCAATGTCTATAGGGAAATTATTCCCGAGAGTATTGATAGGCATCTGTGCTATATTCTCAAACGTCTGTGATATGCAGATTCTGATATATGGGGAAATTTTTCAATATTAATGAATTTTGTTATTAAAAATATATTAACCAGAATACATATCAACCATTAATAAGTAAATATAATTTATACAATATATAACAAAAGTTTTAGTGTTTGTCGGGGAAGTCAGAATTATTGTTTTGTTGAATATCCCACGAATTTGATTCAACTTTTGTAACATCAAGTAATGGCTTAAGTGGAGACCAACTTGGATGAGCTAGGGTGTCAATCCAAGCTTGGTTTGATGGTCTTAGTTTGCATAGGTTTCTCGGAGTAATGTTATGTGCTTTTGTAGGAGTTTCTCGTAATCGAGGAGACTTTTGATGTATGCAATCTTTTGTTGGTGAATGACCACAAATTGCGAGAATACACTTTTCGAAAAAATTTAGATGGGATCCTTGACGATGTTGCTCGTAATACACTTCACGTTGAACGCTAATCATCTCTTGTTGATAGTGATACATCTCATCGACTTTGTCGGAAAGAGATGATGATTTCAGATCAATTGATCATTTAGCTTTCTTTCCTTTTGGAGAAAAGCCAGTGTGATACGTTGGTGATGCGATAATGTTTAGAGAAGGAGATGATGTAGGAGTGGTTTTTGTTGGAGATACGTAAATGCTATCGGATGAGGGGGATTTATAGTCGATAGCTAAATAGGTGGAGTCGTTTTCGGTAGACATTGTTTTATTTGCTTTTTAGAAAATTTATCCGTGTTTATTTATTTCTAAGTAGTATATAACTAAATTTATAAGATAAAATTTAGTTATATTTATAAAAGTAGTTGTGTAAAATGAGTTAAATCATAGGATTTTAAATGGTTGTTATTAAAAAAATTATGTGGTAGTGGTTAATTCAAAGTTATAAAATTAATTTTTTAGTTGACATTTCATATAAGCTATTACAGACTTAAGTGAATCGAACATTTTTACTATAACTTTAGTTAATCAATTCATTGTATGAAAAAATTCCTAGATCCCGTTTTAACTTAATAAAAGTTTGTTCACTTAATGGTTTTGTAAAAATATCAGCTATTTGATTTTCGGTATTAACAAATTCTAGAGTTAATATTTATTTTTCAACATTATCCCTCAGAAAATGGTGATGAATATCCATATGTTTTGTTCGAGAATGATTAATTGGATTTTTAGATAAATTTATAGCACTAGTATTATCGCAATATATTGAAGATTTTTTTATTATTTTTTCATAGTCTTTAAGTGTTTGTTGCATATATATTACTTGAGCGCAAGCTAAAGTAGCAGAAATATATTCGGCTTCACATGTTGAAAGAGACACAAGTTTGCTTTTTACTAAACCACAAAAGTAACGATTGACCCATAAAGTGACATGTGTCACTTGTATTTTTTCTGTCCAATTTACATCCACCAAAATACACATCACTATAAAATACAAGTTCAAACGTACTGCCTTTTGGGTAAAATAAACCATAATCTTTAGTGTTGGTTAAATATCGTATAATCCGTTTAACTGCCCGATGATGTGATTCTTTAGGTTGTGCTTGAAATCTTGCACATAAACAAATACTCGTCATAATATTTGGTCTACTAGCGATTAAGCATAGTAAGGATCCTATCATGCTTCGATATAGTTTTTGATCAAGCTCTTTTCCGTGTTCATCTTTGTCTAGATGAGTAGTAGTACTCATTGGAGTGGGTTTACTTGGTGTATTATCCATTCCAAAACGTTTTAGTAGTTCTTTACAGTATTTTTCTTGGTTTAAAAAAATTCCATTATTTAATATTTTATTTGTAATCCTATAAAGAAATTTAATTCACCCTTATGAGACGTTTCAAATTCATTTGTCATTATTGTAGAAAATTCATTACATTTATTTTCGTTAGTAGATCTAAGTATAATGTCATCAACATAAATTTGAACAATTAATATATCATTCTGTTCTCTTTTAATAAATAATGTTGTTTCTATTTTACCAATTTGAAAATCGGAATTAGTTAAATGTGATTTTAATCGATCATTCCAAGCTCGAGATGCTTGTTCTAAACCATATAATACCTTTTTAAGTTTAAAAACACGATCTGGATATTTTTCATGAAGAAATAGTGGTGGTTGTTCTACGTAAACATTTTCTTTTATAAAACCGTTTAAGAAAGCACTTTTAACATCCATTTGAAATAGATTAAAGTTATGATGACACGCAAAAACAAGTAATATTCCTATGGATTTAAAATGTGCCACATGTGAAAAAGTCTCTTCATAATCAATGCATTCTTCTTGATTATATCCCTGTGCCACTAATCTTGCTTTATTATGTATAATATTTTCGTTTTCGTCAGCTTTGTTTTTAAAAACCAATTTTGTTCCAATTATTGATTGATCGTTTCGCCTTGGTACTAATTCCCAAACATAATTTTGTTCAAATTGATTAAGTTCTTCTTGCATAGCTAAAATCCAAAAATCATCATTTGATGCTTCCTTATAATTTTTCGGTTCAAAATTAGATATAAACGCTACATTACCCATTTTATTTATTTGTCTTCCAGTTGAAACTTTGTTATCTAGATTTCCAATTATGTTATCAATAGGATGATCTTTAAAAATGCGGGGTGGTGATTTCAAATTATTGTTATTTTGATTATTATTATTTTCAATCATATTATTTTGATTATTATTATTTTCAATCATATTATTTTGATTATTATTATTTTCAATCATAAGTTCAATGGCTCTATTTTGATTATTGTCAAAACTTTCTTCGTCATCCTTATTTATATTTTTGGAGTTTTCATCAAACGAGACATGAAGGCTTTCCTCTATAACATTTGTTCGTTTGTTAAAAATTCTGTAAGCTTTACTTTAATCGAAATATCCAACAAAAGTTCCATCATCGGCTTTTGAACTGAATTTACCAAGATAATCTTTTGTATTTAGAATAAAGCATTTTGATCCAAATATTCGAAAATATGATACTTTTGGTTTCTTTTTGTAGAACGTTTCATAACATGTATTTGTAGTCATAGGTTTAAGAGTTACCCAATTTAATACGTAACAAGTAGTAGCAACTGCTTCGACCAAAAAATTCTTTGGTAAGCCACTGCCATTTTGAAGAGTTCGAGCACATTCTTGCAAGGTGCGATTTTTTCTTTCAACTATTCTGTTTTGTTATGGTGTTCGTGGAAATGAAAAATTATGAGTAATTCCCTTCTTATTACAAAAGTTTGTAAATAATTCATTTCCAAATTCTCCACCATGATCACTTCTTATACTTTTTATTTTTAAATCCATTAAAGTCTTAATTCGTTTAGCAAAAATTTTAAACATTTCGAATGTATCACTTTTATATTTTAAAAATAGCATCCAAGTATATCTTGAAAAATCGTCTACAATTACAAAAACATATTTATTATGATTTATCGAACGTACTTGAGTTGAACCAAATAAGTCCAAATGAAGTAATTCAAGAGGTTGTTTAGTAGAGATTTCCATTTTATATTTAAACGAGCTTTCCTTTAATTTTCCAAGTTGACATCATCGCATAGATTTTTAATTTTAAAATTTATTTTAGGTAATCCTTTTACCAAACTGTTTTTAGCTAATTTGTTTATATATTTGAAATTTATATGACAAAATCTTTTATGCCATATCCATGGATCATCATGTTTTGTTGCTAAACATAAATCATTATTATGATTAATATTCATGTTTAGAATATAAATATTTCACCTTCAAAAATTAAAATTTTATTTTGATCAAAGATATTGCATTTATCTTTTTCAAAATCAATCCTAAATCCCTTATCGCATAATTGGCTTATACTAAGTAAATTATGTTTTAAGTTTTTAACTAATAAAATATTTGAAATAATAGGGGAAGTAGATGTACCGACATTGATGACGTTTCCAATTCCGATAACTTATCCTTTGGAATTATCCCCAAAAGTGACCGTGCCACCATCCATGTAAGTGATGTTTGATGGCATGTGTGCATTTCACATCATATGCTAGGAGCATCCACTATCGAGTTTCCATTTCTCCTTATTTTTGTTTTTGGGTACCTGCAAAATAATAAAAAGTTTTAATCGGTACCCACATCCTTTGTTAGGGTCCTATGGGTTAGTAGGAGAAGGTAGCCATACCCATGAGGGTTTGGAACCTTTAGAAATGTAATTTTCATTATGAACTATCTCTTTTAAATATACATCTATGTGTTTTTGTCTAATCAATTTGTTATTTGTTTTGGGAATCCATATCTTAATCAATTTGTTTCCTTATTTTCATATTTAGATTTTGTTTTTCTAAAATTTGTATATAATGTACTATACTTCTTAAAACTTTGATTATTATTAGAAACCAGATTATTTCTAGAATGTTTATGATTATTTTTGTTAAATCCTAATCCGTTCCTATTTCCTAATGGTTTTGAAATCTTTATCAAATTATCAAGATTTTGCTTTCCTTTATTAAATTTTGAAACATTGTTAGTAATTTTACCTAATTTATTCCTGAGATCATAAATTTCTATATTAGCTAATTCTAAATTTTGTTTCAATTCATACTTTTCATTTTCAAGTTTATAATTCTCTATTTTGTTATTTTCTATATCATGTATTAGAGTAGCATTTTAAGATGATAATTTTTTACATTATTTTTGTGCTAATTCTAATTCTTCTTCTAAAATACTTTTCTCGTCTTTTAACATTCCAATTTTTAATTTGGCTTCGTTTAATTTTCCCACATTTTCTTTATTTAGTTTCTTTTATTCTCTATACTTGTCATCTAATTCTATACTAATTTCAAGAATTTCATCATATGTTAATTCAGGACGTACCTCATCTGTGCTAGCCATGAAGCAAACATTTTCTTGTTCTGAGTCACTATCACTATCTGATGAAGAGGAAGAGTCAGAGTCATCCCAAGTTACTTGAAATGCTCCTTTTTTCTTGAAAATTTTGAATTTGTTTTTCTTTTTATCATTGTTGAGTAGTGGACAGTCTTTCTTCATATGACCAAATTTATCACACCCGAAACATTTCATTGATGTTTGATTTGAGGAATCAGTGTTCCTATTGTTTTGAAATTTCATCATCTTTTTTAACTTCTTCAACTTGTTATAATTTCTGTTGATGAAAACAATCTCATCTTCTTCCAAGTCGTAGTTATTGTTGTTTGCTTAAAATGTGATTTTTTTTCCTTCTTGATTTTGCTCTTTTCTTGCCTGTAAATTAGCTTCATACGACATTAGATTTCCTATTAACTCTTTGACTTTGAGTTGGAAAAGATCGTTGGCTTCTTCGATGGCTAAAACTTTTCTTTTCCATTCGTTTGTCAAAGAGTTTAAAATTCGTGTGACTAAATCAAAATCAGTGAATTTAACTCCTAGCGCCATAAGATCGTGTTGTATAGTTTGAAATCTAGCATACATGTCAATAATTGACTCATTTGATTTCATTTTAAAAGATGAAAATTGATTTTTCAAAATAGAAATTTTTGTTTGCTTAACTTTATTTGTGCCTTCATGGGTAATTTGTAATATAAGTCATATATCATAAGAAGTAATGCACAACATGACTCGTGAAAATTCATTTTTATTGAGTGAGCAAAATAAAACATTCATAGCTTTGCAGTGTTGGATGCTTCTACTTTTTGTGCATCAGTCCATGTGCCTATATCAGTGTTAGGTGCTTCATATTTATTTTGAGTTGCTAGCCATATTTCTAATCCATTTGCTTCCATAAAAATTCGCATGCGTGTTGACCAATAAGCATAATTAGAACCAGTAAATAGTGGGGGACGAGCAGTTGATTGACCTTCTTAAAATGTACTTGCCATTTTAATGATTTCAATTACGTGTTACTGTAGATTGAAATGACCTTGCTCTGATACCAATTGAAATTCTGGTGGATCGTATACTATATAACTTGTGTATAATATGCAAGTATATAAGTCAATGCAATAGTAGACAGTAAATAGTAAAATATAAAAAACGTGCAAACCAGAGTTTTTATACTTGTTCGGTCCTTCCATCCTACATTCAGTCCCGAAGCTCCCCTTCGGTTTTACTTTAAACAAACTATCCTCACTTCGCACGGAGAAATAGGCTTAATACAAACTATCTTTGATAATCTTGTGTTCCAATAACACAGTTTTTGACTTACCTATGATCTCCTTCGAGTATATGAATAAGATTGCTTTGAGTTATAGGAAGTGATTTAACCAAAATTCTATTTTGGTTATACTGGATTGAGAGTATGAAAACAGTGTATATGCAAGAAATGCTTAGAAATCAAGAGAGTAAAGAATAGATCAAATCAAGTTTTTAGTTATTCCTACTTCTCAATCAAAGTGTTATTTATAGAATCAGAAAGGTGTAGATGAAGAGTTGTTACTCTTTGAGGAAGTCTCTTCGTTTTAATGGTTGCAACTCTTCATGAAGATGATGTCTTTTAGTTTCAAAAACAGAAGCGTCTTTTCAAATATGACAGATTTTGCTATGATAAACGTTTGTGGTAAAATCCTCAAACGTTTATGACATGTTTAATTTTTAATCCGAAACTTGTCACAGACGTCTGTTGTTTTATCACAAACGTCTGTGGGGTGTAAAAACTGTTTTTCACCTTATTTTGATGCATATGAAATTGTGTATGCTTGTATATTCATATATACTCAAGGAGACCTTAACAATATTATATCTTGGACTCTTTTATAGTAGAATAACCTTAATACGGTCAATGAATCTTCGTTTCTCTTTGAGTCACAATATCTTCGAGTATGGTCTTCTTGAATCATATACCTGCAATCTTGATAAGGTCCATATATGTATATGATTGTATAGTTGTTATCGTTGAAACATAAATTGTAGGTTCTAACAACCTGCTTCCAACACGCGTTAACCATCATCAGGTCGCGTTCCTCAAACGCAAGTCGCGCCTCCCCGGAAGATCACTCTAGGTGCTCCACTTCACCACGAATTCAACTCCGTTGACCATTCAAACCTACGACCACCAAATCGCCAGAAATCGCAAGCCCTAGCTCCACTGCCCCAAAACGGCAACCCTTAATTGACGATGCAACCACCATCGAGCATGGTAGCTCTCGAGCATACGAGGTCAACGAATCCAAAATCACAAATTTTAGTTGAGTATGGAATTTAAATTTAAATTTTGAAATTTGCATTCAAAAGGGGAAGCTCAAATTTTCATTTACTGGTAAGTTTAAATAGAGGAGGAGTATGGATTTAACAGTGGGGTTATGGCCATGGGTATAGCTGATGTGGTGTAGGCATGGGCAAGCATATGGCAGAAATTGTGCATATGCATGTGTATATTATTTTAATTTTAAAATATTCAATAAAACATACCTAAAAATCTCGAACTCCAAACAAGACGTGCCATAAGGCGTTCTATATGTTGTACCCCTATTCCCAACACAATGGAACTAGTCTCATGGCCTAATTCGATCGTATGCTGAAGATAGCCTTTTGAACTCAGTTATTATATTAAATATCCGATATAAATTTCAACGCGTTTTGATCTCGCATGACAAAACGATACATCTGATCGCCTTGAAATTCGACGGCGTAATATAATTCACTATTATGGTTCCAATGAAACTGGTTTCGTCAAAATTCGAGATAATGCCCCGGAATGACAATTTCACAGATTTAAATATAGTTTTATATTTAATTATCGATATTTATCCGATCTATTTATATTTGTAAATATGTCTGCATATTGAATTAATCAATATTATTTATTGGTTAAAATGAGCTTAATAATATTATTAAATCCATTTAATTATCATTAAATTTCATAATTCAAATATTTATCATTTCTTATATTTGAATTATAAGTTATTAAATTCTAAAATCCAATTATTTAAATATTTAAAATTAATTAAACATTTAAAATCAAATGACCAGAATTTTGGGTTGTTACATATATTATCTACATATACTAGTTATAATTGAACCGTTAATTAGCCCTTATCGATCCATAAATTATTTCACTTGGTATTAGAGCAAAAAATTTCAAAATTGTAAAAACAATTTTGAAAAAGTTAACACGACAAATATGAGGTATAACACATTTCAAGAAGGATAATGTACTATATGTCCTCTACTTTTCAATAGATCTAACTATGTTTTCTAGGCTACACGTACGAGCATCATATGGAAGCAAGCAGACTTGAGATTTGGCAAGCTACTCAATATCAGTATCTAGCACATACTACTGAAATGATTACTTGGATAGAAGCTCAAAAGACCATTGTCTATAATAATGCTAAAGTCATGAACATATTATTTTTTTACAGTAAATAGAAACAAACTTTAAAGAGCTATGATGTGTAAAACAACATACGACATTTGGAATATGTTAAAAGTTACACATGAAGGCACAAATAAGGTCAAACAAACCAAGATTAGTTTGTTAAAGAATTATTTCAGTCCTTCAAAATGAAACAAAACAAAAGTATAGTTGAAATATATTGACGTTTTTAAAGTTTACAACATGATTTAAGGGCATTAGGAGTAGATTTCACTGAATTCAATCTAGGTTCTGAAATTTTGAACTCCTTAACTAATTGTTGGAAGAGAAAATTTCTTGCAATAGAAGAGGAAAATGATCTTTCCACTCTCAAAGTAGAAGAGTTAATCAGAAATCTAATGTCTTATGAAGCAAATTTGCAACATAGAAAAGAACTAGCCCAAGAAAATCGTAGTATTGCTTTTCAAGTTGAAAATGATGACTCGGAATTGGATGAGAATGATAAAGCCTATCTTGCAAAGAACTATCCTAAGATCAAGAAGTATCGGTAGTTTGTAAAATGGAAAAAACATGGAAAAAGCGGCAGCGGTAACAACGATAAGGTGGTAATTGAACTTCTATTGTGTGCTTCGAATGCAAAAAGTTCGGCAGGTTGTCCGAGACTTAAGATAAATAAGCATGTTTGCAAAAAAGAAACAAGCTTTCCAAGTCACATGGAATGATTTAGACTCATCATCTTTGGAAAGTGATAATGAGATCGAACAAGTAAGCCACTAGCGAGGTACTGTCTGAATACTCTTTTGATGAATTGCTAGAGGTGACTATGATTCTAGAAGGCTAATATAAGACTATAAAGAAGACTGATAAAGAATATATAGGTAAAATAAATAGATTAGAACTAGAAGTTGATGTGCTTAAAGATGAAAAAACAATTTTAGTGGAAGAAATTCTGAAATTACAAGTGCTTTGTAAAAAAGTCCAGATTTTAGTAAAGAATTTCAAGATATTAAAAGCGAAAATTTATAGTTAACAAATGAAAACAAGGATTTTAAAAATACTATAGATCCTTTGGAATATAAAGTAAATATTTGGAAAATAGTAATGAGGCTTTGACAAAGATAAAAATACTTTCGAAGGAATATAAAGGAATTATCTAATAATATTTTCAAATTTAACCATGGAAAGGAAAACTTTTCTAATTTAATTAGTATATCTAAATTTGCTCGGAATAAAAATGGTTTAGGATATAAGAAAACAAATTAACCAAAATCTAAAATTAAGCATGTTACTTTATATACTAATTTTAAAAAACCAAAAATTGTCAACCAATGAGAGAAAATAAGAACTAGACTATTAAATTTTTGGTTCCAAAAAATAATAATAATTGAATAAGAAAGAATTACATAGAAAAGTTTTTAGTTGATATTCATTATAATAGCAATTTTGTTTTTAAATGTTCTGCCAAACCCACCTGGATATTGTTATCTTCAATCTAAACCCCATGACCTTAACGTAGAAAGCAGGTACTAATAAATTTCTTATTTTTTGTAGGTACCCAAAAATCGAGAGGAGAAATAGATTCTCAACAACTGTTGCTCCAAACATATAACAGGAAATGCAGAAATGCTAACGAACATATCATATATGGACGGTGGAGCAATCACTTTTGGAAACAACTCCAAAGGCTATGTAATTGGAAAATGAGGTGTAGCATTTGTCTATATATCTGATTCCCCTTTAATTTCCGATGTTTTGCTAGTAAACAGTGTAAAACATAATCCTCTAAGTATTAGTCAACTATGCGATAAAGGTATTAAAATAAGTTTTGTCAAAGATAAATGTAATATTTTTAATCAAAATGGTAGTTTGATTTTCGAAGGAATTAGAAATTGAAGTATTTACATATTAAATATGAAAATTAGACATAATAATGATTTTTTTTAGTTGTGGATATAAATGATCCATAGCTAGTGTAACAAGCCTGTATTTTGTGATTTTTTTAATTGTATATTTTAATTGTTTTAAATTGAATTTCCTAAATTGAAAAACTTTATTTTATTTATTTAAATGGATAATTTTTGTTATTTTAAATATAAATTTTGATTTTGATATGAATTAGAATTCCAAACATGACTAAATAGAATATTTTTCCACAAAAGTGAATTTTGGTCGATATGGTCAAACTCTAACTTTTAAATTTAAAATTTTAAAAGTTTGAAAATTTGAATTTTATCTTTTATTATGAAAGTAAATAAAATTTTAAGAATAATGCTTTTCGTTTCGTAAAATCTGATTAATATTGTGAAAGTTATGCCTTTTTAACTATTGAGTGTAATTTGCTGTATTTAACAAAATTATTTATTTTAAATTATATAAATAATATGTTATTTGGTCATGTAATGTTCTAATTTATATTTATATGGATAAAATAACATGTTATGTATATATTTTGGTTTTAAAACATTTTTCAAAGTGTAATTGACATTTTCCAATGTTAGTTGTATTCTGTTTATAATTTCTAATTTCCAATTTCATTTAATTAAAGAAATTCTTTGTTTATTTTCCATTTTCTTAAGACTTAATTTTATTTTCATTTACACTTCATTTTGTTCAGCATTTATTTTATTTTACTTGACTTTTATTGGTTTAGAAGTAAATTTATAATTTTTCTAAAACTAGTGATATTCTATTTGCAATTTTTAAGTCCTATTTTGAATTTTTAAACAATTTCTTTAGTTCCTTTTCTAATTTCTATAAATTTAATTATTTATTCTATTTTGAAAATATAAATGAATTATTTTACTTCACATTTTTGTTTTAAAATATTTTTAAAATGAAGTAGATATTTTTCTAAAGCTTGTGATGATTTAATTGTAATTTTGAACCCTGTTTCAATATTTAAGCAATTTCTTTAATTCTTTTTCTATTTTATTTAAATTTAATTATTTATTTTTATTTTATTTTACTTTGTTTCAGTTTTTAAATTCATTTACTGAAATTTTATTTGTTTATTTTATTTAATAGAAATGGAAATTTGAAGGGACTAAAAAGCTTTATAACGTGTGACTTTTCGGCTGCTAGCTTTTCATTTTCTTTGTCGTTTCATTTTTTCTTGTGTTTTTGCCGTACATTTCAGTTCTTGGCCGTGATTTTTATTCATTTTCATGTGAGAAACATCCCATCTCATTATTTTTCATGGCTAGAACAAAATGGTAAAGGTTTCCTCCATTCTTTTCTACCTTTCTTCCTCTTTTTCCATTGAATTTTGCTTGAATTGCCTTGTCTCTTTACACATGTTGCTCGGCCTAAACCCCACCATCTCCTTCACCAATTCCTTCCCCTCATCATCCATGGCTACATCTCCATCCTCTGACCAGATCAGACCATGACCATCTAGTTGAGCCTACATCACAAAAACTCCTTAAAAAGCATGCCTAACCACCTAGTCTTCATCACCATCACCTTAGATGACCTTGGCCACCTCCTATTGCTCCACCACCACCTTGAAACATCCCTAACCATCACCTCCTACCTCTTTCTAGACATGTACATGAAATGGCCGACCCTAGATGGGACATAGACCGAGCCAAAAGTTGAACCAAAACTCCACTATTTGCATAAGCCTCTTCATATTCATGTGTAGTAACCCCTCCACCACTTCAATGCCTTGTAGCCGTGCCTCTTTGAACCCAAACCTAAGCCAAAGTCATGCCAAACCTGAGCCAAAACATCCCCTAGGCCAAGCAAGCAATGGTAGAAAGCAAGGCAAAAATATTCATTCCATTTTTGCTTTTTATTTCAAAAGTTGTTTCAAATTGATGTTGTATTGATTTATAATTTTACTTTGTTTTTTTATGGGTTGTGACAAGATCATTAGCTTGGTTCTCATTCTCTTGAATCTATTGTTGTGTCATCGTGCTTTCTGGAATCTGTTTGTGTCATTTGAATTGATATCTCCAGCACAAAGAAATGAGTAAATCTCACCTGACATTTATACTTATGCAAATGTGAATTGACAACAATTGAATGTGTAGTACTATTATGTTATGTTATTCCTGTCTGTGATTATTAATTATATGATGTTAAACCTGCTTATTTACCTGTCATCTCATCTGTTACTAATATATGTTGTTAAACTGTTCATTTATATATGTTTATCACACTGCAAGTTCCCTGTAGATTAGATCACTATGGGTTGAAATGATACATACCCGAACGGACTTTAGAATAGGGAAAAATCGTTATGGGCTGAAATGATAGGCCTGAACGATTTTTATTTATTTTATTTTACTTGGGATTGCGGGTTTGAAATGATAGAACCCGGATTTTTCTTTGTAAACTGCGGATTGAAATGATATATATTCGTATCACTTGACCTAGATTAGAAAACTATATACAGACCTGTGGTTATTTTATAAAGTATTTATGAATATTTTAAATATGTTTAAGAGTGTAAAGTTATGAAAATTTGATTTAAATTGGATTTTTAATGTTTAAATAAAGAAATTTTGATTCTTCTATAAGTTAAAAATGTAATTAAGTGAATGGTTAAATTTTAATTATTGAAATATAACTTAAGTCTGGAAATTTGGATTTTTGGGTTTAAAAGAAAATTTGAGTTATATAAATAAAAATGGAAATTTAATTATATTGGAAAAATGGAAATGAAAATTTAAGTGTTAAGTTTAATTGTTAAAAATGAAGAGAATAGAAATTTTACACTTAAATTTTATTAAGTAAGTTCTTGAAAATTGGTTTTATCTATAAGAAAATTTATTATAAAAATCATAAGTTAAAAGTATTTTGTATGAACATTTTGGATGTTAAAGTATGATTTTTATAATGTTTAATTGTTTAAATTGGGATTTATTGTTTGTTGGAAATACACTAAAATCTGGAAATACTTTTAATAGCACTTCAGAAATGCTATCGTTTCTGAAATGAACTAAAACTTAAATAAAAGGCTAAAAACTTAATAAAGGGCTATTACAGCAGTTCTGTAAATGTTGTAGTTGCCTGATGTCTTTGCTGAATTTAATGAAAACCTTTAATATGAAACTTGAGCTATTACAGCATTTCTGGAAATGCTGTCTTTGTTGAATTGAACTAATTTTCAACTAAAATTGAGATTTTACAGCAGTTTTAAATGCTGTCTTTGCTGAATAAAAAATGTTTCCAAGTATAACTTATAACAGCTTTTTCTAAATGTTGTGAAAGGCTGAAATTTTCAATGTCCATGGTTTTAACTAAGTAAATGAGCTCAGAATGGTTCGAAACTTTGGAAATTTAATACTTGACTTGAAAGAATAATAACTTCACTTTTAAATGGTTAAATGAATTAATTTAATTGGAATATAGTCTATTTAAAGGGTGGTTTGATAGAAAAATAAATGAATGATATTTTGGAATTTTAAAAGGTATTTTATTTGATAAATTGGATTTGAATTCAAATAATGATTGAAAGGAAGTTTTGAAAAGATATGATCTTTAAATAAATTGAAATGGTTTGGAAATGATTTAATCTTTATTTTGATAAAGATTTGGATTTGAAATGATATTTAATTTTGAAGTATAAAATATTGTTCTGAAATATTATAACCACGGGTATACTTCTCTGTATGTCATTTGATTTCCTGATGATGGCTGTGATGCATATTAACACTGTTAGTTGCATTGTTTACTTCGATATGGGCATTTCTGTGATATTGATATTACTGTTTAATTGATGGTTTATGGATCCTTAAAGGATGGGCGATCCCAAGCATCCTTTAAGTTATTACGCATTGCTATTACAGTTCACTTGAGTTGGTTTACATTATATAAGTATGTATGTCCTGACTCGAGTGTTTTGTGTTTTACTTTACGCTCGGGTCAGCCAGAGAATCATAGCTTTGGAATTTATCTTCTGGAGCTAGAGATTTGCTGGAGCTTATCTGTCCATATGTTATTTCTTATCTTCTAATCCAGTTATTTACTATTCGGTATTGTCTCTGTATTATTGATTTATGTATCCTGACTTCTATTGCATCCATTTTTAAACTATGATATTTTATATATGTTTTGAGAGTTGTATATAGTAGCTTCATGAACTACTATGGTATTTATTTCCGCTGCGAGTTATTCTGATTTTTTGTGTCTGTGATTCTGTGTTTGATTTTATTTGCTCCAAATTTTATTACAATATGTTATTTTGAATTATTCAAGTCAGACATGTGTGGATTATTGTCGATTTGAATGGTCCAAAATAGTGGGTCGTTACATTTGGTATCAGAGCTTTGGTTTTAGGCAAACCTTAGCCTGCGGAGCAAAAACTCATTAGAGATAGTGTGACGACCCAACTTTTTCTCCACAAAAAGTCGTATCATCTTGAAGAAAGAAAGGGATAGAAAAGAGAAAAGATAGAGAAGAAAGAAAGAACAACACTAGAATCTCAACAGCGGAACGAATAAATTATATTAATAACATAAGTATTACATAATATACAATGACTATCAGAGTTACACAGATTATGCAACACATACTAGACAGTTATAAATACCTGTCTAATTATTACAACTTCAAATACAACTCAAACAAATGACTCAGAGATCAACATAGCGGAACCACTTATATATCTACAAACGCTGAAGCCTCCTGCTCCATTGCTCCTCCATAATTCGTCAAAGCAAACCTGAATCCCTTGGCTACTCGTAAAAATTTGAGTACCCAAGAGTTTATAAAACAGAAAATAAACACTTGGGTCAGACATGGGTCTGGTGTGAGTAAACGGGTTAAAGTTGCTTAACTTTAAAAACCTTTTGAAAACAAAGGTATCACGTAAGACTTCCCACACATAAACATGGAAAAGTTTTTACCTTACGCTAACCAAAACTTTTGATAGGAAATCGAGTTATATTATAATAGGGTCTAGGGTTTTCAAATAAATACTCATATAGCTGAAATTGTTACATTATTAAATTCCAGCATACTAGCCACAAAGTGGGTTATACAATCAAGTACGATGGCACTTATTGGAAGTTGGATTTCCATACAATGGCAGGGCTACTGGGGTACCGCCCGTCACAGTACGTGGTCTAGATCAACGTACCGAGGAGTACGCCCGCTCCCCTGCAACACAAGGCCGGAACCATCGCTTACTGGATAATTCCCGCATAAGAAACCCCAGCGGTTGTAGCTATTCAACCGCCCACTCAGCCGAAATAAAAGAAGGGACCTCTAGACAGGGGAATCTTATACTACTTGGGTGCTACCCACTAACCTTGCTGCACCTCCCCTGTTTTAGCCATTCCCGGTTGATGAGGCTTGAGGCTATGATTACCTTTAATCAGAACACATCACTTAGAATGCTCATCGCCCTCCTGACGATGTGTTGAAAGCATTCAATCCATACAAGTTCGTTCCGGGTTCGAACGAAACCGAAGGCATTATCTCGTTACACTCGTTTTGGAATCACCCTCAGAGTTAACGACAATAACCCTTGCACTCTGAATCTTCATCTTCACTTGAGATTCACGACCTAACGTTAATTTGGATCGATGTGGTATTCGAATGTCCAAATCTGGAAACCCGATCCCGGTCTCATCGAAATCCAAAACGTATCTTTTAAGGCCAAGTTGTTTAAAGGTTTAAACAATTCAATTCAATTTAATACTTGAATTCACAGAGCATTAACACAGATAAATATCACACATTTATCACAGATATATCCAATATCACATCATAGAATATCATAGCATATCAACCAATAGATATCAACCAAATCAGACATTCTACTCAAATAATCATCCATAAGCAATCATTTATTAATCCATATTATAATTAATTTAATCAACTTAAATTAAATTAATTACTTAAGAATTAATTCCTATCCTTGCTTAAATCAACTATTAATTAATTACAACCTTTTAATTAATTAATCATTAAATATTAATCACTCTTGATTAATTATTCATTAATTACATGAAGTAATTATCCTTTAATTAATTTTCACCAATTAATTATCCTTAATCATTTATAGTAATTAACCTTTAATTACTCTCATTAATTACAATAATTAATGATCTTTAATTAATTAATTTCTTTAATTAATCTATAATTAATTACATTATTCCTTAATTAATTACATTAATTAATCATACATTAATTAATTACTTTCATTTATCAACCTTAAATAACAATAATTAACTATTCTTAATTACTTCTTAATTATTTATCATTTACTTTCATAAATCCTTTTAATTAATTACCCCTATTACATCCAGTAATTCATTTATTAATTACTTACACTAAGTAATTACACTTAACAAATCTTATTAAGTAATTATACTTAATTACCAAGTGACTATCTTTAATTAATTAACTTAAATAAATCACATTCATTTCATAAATCATAACTGAGTAACTCATCCTTAATTACCCTTTAAACAAATTAATTAATCCCTAATTACAGATTAATTACCCATTAACTATTAATTAATAAACCTTAATTATTAATCAATATCTTTTAATACAAAGTAATCAATCCTTAATTACTTTTATAATTAATTAACTGATCTTAATTAACTAATTAATTACCTCTTAATTATTAATTAATAAAACTTAATTATTAATTAACATCTTAATTATTAATTTAATTAATCCATAATTACCTATTAATCAATCTTTAATGACAATTAATTAATCCCTTAATAATAGTTAATTGATCTTTAATTAATCTTTAATTATACATTAATTATCTCTTAATTATTAATTAAGAAAAACTTAATTATTACTTAATAAAACTTTATTAAGTACTTCTTAATTACCATTTTAATTAACTCTTAATCATTTAATTAATCCTTATCAATAATTAATTAAATAAATTAATTAATCTTAAATTTCTTAATTAACTTAATTAATTTCAATCATTTAAAATCTTAATTAACCTTGAGATAAAACATTATCATTAAAACATTTTATCTTAGAAATTAGCTTACTTAATTAAATCATTAATTAAGTTTTTAAATAAATAATCATTAATTACTTACCTTTAATTATAAATTAACAATCCTTAATTACAAGTTACTAAATCACTTGAAAACTAATTGTTAATTTACTCATCCTCAACCATTAACTAATTTAATTTAATAAATCACTCTTTATTTATTTCATTATTATCAAACTTAAATTAAGTTTTAAGATAAAACATTTCTTTATTACTTATCTTATTTTCAAATTAAATTTGAAAATAACTTAAAAATTTAACTTAATATTATTTAAGTTAACAACCATACAAATTAATTTACTCAACTTTTCCATTTCAAAGAAATATATTTTCAAGAATTGATTTAACTTGATTTTTAAAATTTAAAAACTTAATTTTATTTTAAATTTAAAAACTGGTTAACATTATCTTTTGGGTTTAACTCATATATACTTGAAATAAATACATCTTCATTAAAAAAAACAGAGTTTGATTTAATTAAACTGTTTGGTTTTATAAAATTTAAACTGTCAAAATCTGGTTTTCACTCAACTTTCAAACGACCCGAAAACAACCCGAGCCACAGCCTTATCTACGCGAGTTCCTCCCGAGAAATTTTAAAACCTGTTTGTTTTAAAATTTTAAACTGTTAAAACTTTACAGTTATCACTCACATACACTCGCGTATTACGCTAAACAACTCCGAGTCCAAAAGCCTTCTTCCCCGAGACCCCTTCGAGAAAACCCATGAAACTCAACCCAGACATCACTGACACAACTCGTACACGCGTGCACGTGCACCACCAATCGCCTCACCTCCGACCACGTTTCTGATCACCATCGAGCCGCCCACCTTCCTCTTGACCATCACGACAACTCCGATCATCAATTCAAACTCGAAAACGAAATCGAGCACTCGAGCACCAAAACTGTAGCAATGTCGAAACTGTGAATCACCAAAATCGCTCACCTCCGATCACCAGAATGGCTTCGCCTCCGGCTACTAACTCCTCTACACTTCATCAATCACCAACATGAATCTGGAACAAGTCGGTCACTAATAAGGACTGCGGTGATAAAAAATTTCCAGAGGAACAAAACTAGGGTTATAATCTTTAATTCAAAATTCCCGATGCCACACTGCTTTGATTCACTTCTCACCATTTTTCCATGATTCTACCATCACCATTCCATCACCAGAAACAATCCCGTTCATTCCAAACTACTTGATTGCCAGATAAGACCAAAAACCCATTTTCTAAACAATCTTGGATATCTCATTTAATACTATCTTAAAAATTATGATTTAACTCTTAAAAATCATTATTTAAGACAAGGATTTAGATTATAAAAGAAAATCAAAAGATTATATAGTTTGAATTTTAACATATATTAAAAATTCCTACTGTCACTTTCTTTCTTTTCCAAGTGATGTTTAAATTTTCCTTACATAATTTTAATTCCAGAACTTAGATTAGGATTTAACAAACAAATCCTATTTGAATCCTAAAGCCTAACAGAGAATATATGAAATGATTTTGATTTTCGATCAAAACTTCAAACTCTGAAAAATAAACAGAGATATACTCAAACAACAAACATTTACACATGGTTTCAATAATTCATATATACATGTATTTAAAAACAGACATGCATAATATATTTCAAACACACATTCAAATTTTATTTCTAACCTATTTTATCTGCATCAAATCTAGAGGGAATTTATTATTCACAGTTAATAGGCAGAGGATTTTGACAACCATAAGATGTTTTAAAAATAACAGATATTGCACATCTTAAAAACATACAAGCTTACATAATTACAAACATGCAAAGAAATTATCATCACATTAATTCACATGAAATAAATATTTGATACTTAGGTTTTTAATTTAATGGTTTACTCACCTTTAAATGTTGAACAGAGAAACTGGAAGCTTTGAAACAGAATCTACTTTGGTTTCTTTAAAAACTGAAGAGCTTGTTTTGATTTCCTTTAAAAATTTGAAAAGCTTTTGAAAACTTGCTTCTGCCTCAGATTATATTGCATGCACTTGGAAATGATTACAGACTTGGTTTGAAACAGGAAAATGGTCACAGGTCTTTGGTTTGGAGAAGATTTCAGTTTGATCATTTGATTATGGTCTTGAGATGAAAAGATTACAGGGTTTTGGTAGATTACAGGTTTGAGTAGATTTCAGATTACAGGGTTTTTGATCTGGAAATGATTTTCAGGTTGTATTTGCTTTGATTCTTGGTTTGAGAGGTGATTCAGTTTTAGTTTGAAGATGATTATGGTTTGGGATGAATTTCAGTTTTTGATTTGTGGAGAGGATTTCGGTTTGAATAAATTTTCTTTTGGTTTTAGTTTTTGTCTTGAACTGAAATTAGGAAAAGAAAATGAAAGGGAAAGATAGAAATTTATATAGTTAATTTAGATTTACTAAAAATTTAAAGAAAATAAAACAAATGGTTGACACTTGTCTTATACTTTGCTTAATGATCTTACACATGTATTTGATGTTTTAAAAATTTAACACTTGTAATTATTTACTTTTATATTATTTTTAAAAGAGTTTAAAAATCTTTTATATCAATTTCCTAAATAGATAAATACATATTTTATTTAATAAATTCTTTTCTATAATATACATAAATGAAAACTTTTAAAAGAAAATAAAATAAAAACTCATTATATCCTAATAAAATCATATACAATATATTTAATTCATTTTTAAGTGAAAACATATCTTTTGTATTTATTTACTATTAAATAAATACTTTCTAAATTTATATACAAAATCTCTTTAAGGAAAACAAAATAAAACAAAAGTCTTATTTTAAATAAAAGTCTTGTTCATATATTTTTTATACCCAAATATATATTAAAATAATTATCTTTAAAGATTCAAATTTAAATCCAGATTTAAATTCAAATTTTACTTTTTTTAAAAACCAATTTGAAAATCAACTCAACATTTATATTTAAATAAACACATTATTAAGTTTGAACTTAATTATTTCATTTAAAAACTACTCAAGACCAATATATATATATATATTTTAAACAATACTTATTAATTTTGGAAATGATAAGTCTATTTAAAATCAAATTTATAAAATAACACAATTAAATAATTATCTTATTACAAATCAATCTATACTATGATTAAAATATCACATTATTATATTTGGTTATTTATATTTAAAATAACAATTTTACCAATTTTAAATACAGGAAAATGGGCTGAAGGAAGTTTTTATTTCTGTTTTTGGGCCTACGGACACGCATGTTTTTTTTTCGTCTAAAGGACGCGGGCTTACTTTTTTCTTTCTAAGGACAAACTTCTATAAAATTTAAATTTTCCTCTGTATTTCTTCTCCACCTTCTTTTTGATATTACTGATCTTTGTTCGTCGATCTTCTCGATTCAAGGACGCGTTTTGTATTCGATCTTCTCGATTGTCATTCATCTTCGTCGTGTTTTTTCATCGTCGATCTTCATCGTGCTCTGGATCTTTACAATTTCGTTACATTAGGTATATTACTTTTATTTGTTTCGATATTCTTTTTATCTTTCTCTAATAAAATATCGTTCGATTAGTAATTATTTTTTTTGTTTTTGTACGTTGTATAGATTGACTTCTTCCAGATTTCAGTTCCTATTTTGGATTTGTTTCAATGGCAAGGTAAGATTTTATTGTGTATTATTCTGTTTCTTCAGTATAGTTTAATGTAACGACCCATAAATTTTGATTGGTTTTAATAACGTAGTTAATTGAAATTTTATGAAATTTTAAACAATAAAATTTGAAAATAAAAATCTATTATTTGGAATACGTCTATTTTAATATAGCAACTGGTAAATTTTCATCTGATAATATTGAAGTTTATTTTCCTGTGAAATTTTATTTCAATTTAAACCGGTTAATAAAAGTTGAATTTAAAAGTTTTCCGAAACCAAAATATGTCAACAGGAGAAAATTTATTTAAAGCATTCTGAATCAGACTGCGAAATTTGTTTCACGTAATTTGGACTTCTACTGCTCCGTTTATCTTATTGTCTGCAAAATATTAGCATTTTCGGTACCGATTATCGACTTTTGATCGGATGATCGTACCACTAATATGTGTATATCGTTTTGATCGTCACGTCGTGCTGATCTCCATGGTATATTCATTTTCTTGTTTCGCCGTCCGATTGACAAAGAAATCTGTAAATCAGTTCACTGTATCGGTAACCAGTTTAAACCCTTTCATTTCCTACCATATATATCCAATAGCCGTGTGTTATATTTTCTGGTTTCAATATTTATGAGTTTATCCCTCTGACCCCTCATTTCGCTTGACTATTCATTATTTTGCAATTTACATAACCGTTCGAATTTGCCTGTTCATTTTCTCCCACCGTTCACTGTACCATATGCATTAACTATCTGTTAATTTTCCTACCTTTTTGGTTAGTTGATATTGCTTTCAAATATTGTTCTACACCTTCCTCTTTTTCATTTTCACCATGCTTCTCTTTAACTCGGACGCCGAATCCACCTACCCACATCCACTTCATCAATGAATCCAACATAGCCTCGCCGTATAGCCTCATCACCACCACGAAGCCAAGCATCTAACACATCCAGTTTTTCCATCCAAGTAGGCACCCACCTCTGCCTCCATATTTTCTCCTCCGGCCCATTCCCACTGCCATACTACCCACGCCACCCACCTTCCTCCATCACTTCGGCCACCCTTCCCAAAAACCTCCACATAGCAGCCGAGTGCAGCACTTCCGAAACCCACCATGTGGACCGCACCTCCAACCGCCTTGAACATCTCACGTGCCTCCCTGCCATCTCCACCGCGTCATGCCGAGCCATCATTGACTTCATCCTCCATGTCAGCCTTCCTCGTCCCCCTACCCCTCTACACCACAAAGCAGTTATCCTCCTCCGTTTAAATTTTGTAGCCTAACCCACTGCCATTTCCATCGTCTACCGACCACCCTGGCACGTTCAGCCACTCACAACTCACGTTCATCCCTCCGCGCATCATCTCCTCCCTTCCTCCCCTCTTTAGCCGAGCCTCTCCGTTTAATGGTAGGTGAGTTTTAAGTATCACATACCTGTAAATTTTACAAATTTCATAATTCAAACTTTTATAATTTGCATGGGTTTTAGATCTAAAGTATAATAATATGAAAATTTATATATAGATATGTTGCTGAAGCTTGTTTAATATGTGAAAGGAATATGCCTTGTTTCAATCTCTATGTTAGTAGGCTTTTCTTATAAATTGCATTCGACTTCTGTTAACATATATTTTTCGAACTTTGTAAAGTTAGTTATATAGTATGCATTTATATAGTCTGTAATATATTATGCTATATTATTTATGATATGCGGTGATAGTATATGTATATAGGACGGTGGTATATATTTATGTTTTTGGATTATGAACTTGTATGTGCGCATATGATGTAGTTTTACAAAAATCTGGATAATAACTTTGTTACGTGTTTTGTTTTATATGGTTACATTTGTTTTAATATGTTAATATATTAAACTTGGTTTCGTAACAACTAAGATGTGTAATGTTTGTATTGCAGTTCCAAGTAGCAATTGTTGTTGTTTATGTATATGGTTTTGTAATAAACTGATTTGAAAAGTATCATAAATGTGTATACAAGTAAGTTGTATAATGTATTATACATAGATATTTAAACCTTTCAAATTTCTGTTAAGCTTTATACATATCATAATGAATTGCTTATATTGATTTGATAACACAAATTGATTTTTATTTATAACCCGTAGGTAAGTTGTGTACATGTGTATATACATTTGTTTGTATATATGGAAACTTGGGTTTTCAAAATTTTATTAATATAGTACGTTTGGGGTTAACTATTTATTTAAAGATAAATTTATATTATTTTAAATGTATGTTTGATTTTGAGATATGATTTGAAGTGCTTATATATTTTAAATTTAAAATGTATTTAGATCTAGAATATGATATATATATTTATAGTTATATTTAAGTTCTCTTATACCAATCATCTTCATCGATCCAGTTCTGATTTATTTCGTAAATTCCTATTTATCAGCTTTGCCCTCAAACTCGTGCCAATCTATCTTTGCTTCGGAATCGGTGTTTGGATTCGTAGCTCATTTCTTCGTCAAATCTATCTAGCCTCGAAAGGTGAGCAATCACTCACGATTAACGTTCTTTTATTATTTAAATTTGATTTCATTTGAAATAGCAATTGAAATATGCTGCTGTAGTTATTTACATTGTTATATATGCTATTATCTATAACTGCTCACCTGTGACATCTGACACCAGTATCTAGTATTATATGCCTGTTATTACTATTATTTATATCTGTTCATCTGTGACATCTGACACCCGTATCTGTTATTTATACTGATGGTATATGCCTGCTGTTATATTTTTTTAGTATCTGTTATCACTCTGCAAGTTCCCTGTTAGTATAGAATTCACTATGGGTTGAAATGATACATACCCGAACGGACTTTAGAATAGGAGAAAATCGTTATGGGTTGAAATGATATATATAAACCCAAGCGATTTTCATTTGAATTGAAATTGGGATTACGGGTCGAAATGATATCTACCCGTATATATTTAAATTTCGGATTGAAATGATAAATATCTGTATCACTTAACCATATGATAAATATATATACAAACACCATTGGTCCATATATATATAAATATTTTGAAAATAAATTCTATGGTTTTGGAAAGAAATATATGGTTTTAATAAATGTTGAGCCTTAAATTATTATATATAAATGGGAATGATTTATATAGATTTAATAATGATATTTAATTTAATTAAGATTGATTAAATACATATAATATGGTT
Organism: Allium fistulosum; assembly: GCA_030737815.1. NCBI lineage: Eukaryota > Viridiplantae > Streptophyta > Magnoliopsida > Asparagales > Amaryllidaceae > Allium > Allium fistulosum. Next base: position 1,141,001,385 of record CM060904.1, read on the forward strand.
GAGTATTTAAATTTATGTTTCAAAATAGATTTCAGTAATAGTTTGAAATTTTTTTTATTTAATTAAACCGATTTAAAACTTATTGAAATTGAGATTTAAGATATGATTTATACCTTGGGTTTAATTTAAATAAATTAATGAATATTTCTTGTTTAAATAAATTTAAGAAAGTATTTAGTAAAATTGAAATTTAGGGCTAGTTAAATGATATTAAATCTTTTAAGTGAATATTCCCTGATTTAATAATAATGAAGTTAAATCAAGAGCTATATGAAACTGTTAAATTTAACTTTGAAAATGTTGAATTTTAAAGCCTTGAAATATATTGAAAAATTAAATGGTATATTTAGAACTAAATTGAATTGATGAATGGAGCTTGAATAAATTTGAATTTGGAATTTGAAGTTGATTTGAATCAATTTGCGAGACTTGAGAAAATTAAATGCTTTACTTTATAAATTAATTAATATATATACTATCTTGGAAAATAGTTATATTTGAAATGAAATGATATTTGGGTTTTGAAGTATAAATTAAATTGAAATGACCACGGTGTTATAATGTATGTTTCCACCTTGTAGATAGTTCTGAAGATCCTTAGAGGATGGTTATCCCAAACATCCTTTAAGTTACTTGTATTTCAGTTGATATTTCACTTGAGTTGGATTTATTTATATAAGAATGTTAATCCTGACTCGAGTGTTTTGTATTTTGCTTTACGCTCGGGTCAGACCGAGTGATACAGCATTTTGAGACTCGCCTTTGGAGTTTGGAGCTTACTTTGGAGATCCAACTATCGCCTCAGCTTTCAACTCTTCTAGTTGATTTGTTCAGAGAAGTCATCTGTTGTACTGAAGACTTCACTGCATTTGAGATATTCTATTGTATTTTATTTTCTAACTCTGATGTATATAGTAGCTTCATGAACTACTATTATTTTATCTATTCCGCTGCATTATACTACTATGTGTCTGTGATTCTGTGATTGATTTATTTACTGTATATGCTGAGTTTTGCAAAATTTTAAATTAACAATCTGATATTTTGAACTATTCAAGTCAGACATGTGTGGATTGTTGTCGATTTGAATGGTCCAAAATAGCGGGTCGTTACAGTTGGTATCAGAGCTTTGGCTCTAGGCAAAGCTTAGCATATATAGTAAATTTATTTACAGAATCACTTTCGTTCGAGTTTAATCTCTTCCTTTTGACTCGATTTCCTTTGAACTTTGGAACATTCCCTACGGTTCCAAAATTCATTCTTGTCTCTCTCTATTGGTATTCTTTTGATTCTGGAGTATCCCATAACTCCACTTCGAATGATCTCTATAAGAATAGGCGATCCCGCCGATCTTTGAATGTTTTGTAAAGGGGTGAAACTCCTTTACAATTGGCATTGAATCACCGAAGATTTATATATCACTCGGTTTAGATGCTGCTATCTCTTGATATGCCGAATTCTATCTCTTGCGATCGAATGTCGATTTGCCTTAGATTTCCGCATCGATTATATTCTTGAAGTCACGGTTGACCCGGTTAAGGTCGCCCGCGATTTATATAAGTGTATCCATCTACTATTTTGTAAGTTAATTGTCTCATCTTCGTTCAAGCCTATCTTCGAATCAGAAATTTTATTTGATTAGAGTTCCTCTAATTTGAATCTCTATCTTTGTTGAAATCCATTCTCAAATCATCCTTTGAAAATCGGGTTTTGTATTCTAGAAATTGTTTTCTAAACCGAAATTATTATTTTGATAAGTATGATTTTATTCTATATATAAAATTGAAATGTTTTCGATAAGGATTATATACCCTTTTAAAATAAGAATTTGAGGTTTTCGAAAGGATTTTGAAAAAAAAATTATTATATAAGAAATTTGATCTATCTAAAAATGATTATAACTAAAGGATTTTAAATTTGAAATTCGAGAATTGAACTCCGGTATTTTGTAACTGGTTTTAAGATTTTGAAATATATAATAATAATATGATTTAAAAGTATTTTCCAAATAAGAAATGTTTCAAATGATTTTAATGAGTTTCGAATGATTTCGAAGAAATTTCAAAAAGAAGTTTGAGAAAATAGAAGTCCAGAACTCACTTATGTCGCTGGAAAATAATTTCGGTGATGAGTGCACGCATCATCGACATTGATTTTCGAGTTTCAGAGTGAGGGATAGGCCACTTTAGTAGCATCGCTACGTGAGTGATTTTGCGAAACCAAATTTGATTTCAAAATTTTGAAGTATGATTTGATATTCGAAAGATATATGTAAATGTATTTGAAACGATTTAAAATGAGCCAGTGTTCAGCCCTCGAGTTTTGGATTTGATATAACCCTATCTATTAAAATTGATTTACTAATTTGTTGCTGATTTCCAACTCTTGAATTTGAAAATGATTTCTTCAACTATTTTGAAGGTTCGAGCACTTCCAAATCAAGGTTAACTTTTCAAAGCTAAGAATTTTGAAAAGTATAAAGTATATAAGTTGGTATGAATGTTAAAGTATGTAGTAATATGATTTAAATAAGTTGAAACTGTTTGTTAAGAAAATGAATAAGGCAATTTTAAAATTTTCTAATATGAAATTTAGATTTGAAATGTTTTGAAAATAATTTGGTCTTCAAAATATTTTGAATAAAATTTAGTTTAAATGTTTTAACTTAGTAACATCTTTATGGAACTATATATTTAACAAGTTGGAATAAATATATAAGTTGTACGTATGCTGTTTTATTTGCATAATTAATTTGATCCAAGTTTGAGTACACAAGTTCGAGGTGCATTACACCATTTCGTGTTAGGATTTTTCATTCGATTCTTGATGGCGAATATTTGATATGGATTTTGGGCTAAATTCTAGAATTCTCTATCATAGTATATGGCTATGCAAGGAGACTGATGGCTTCTAGTCGAGAAACCATATCGAAGTCCGCATTAGGGAAGTCAAATGGACAATACTAGTTCGAAAGCGAACTTGTGTGATCGAGCGAGCGATCAAATGTGATTTTGCGAAATGATGACGTATGTACATCGTATATTCTAATATCATTGATATATTTTGACGCTGAAATTGAAAGCTGTCGAGTTAGAATATCTTTGCTTACTAAAAGAAAATTTCCAATTTAAATTACAAAGATATATAACCCATAAAAGCAAAGATATTCAATCCCATATGGCTCTTCATACAGCGAAATTTATTTTGAAAAATTTGATCCTTATGTAAGATAGACCTTACGTAAGTATAAGATGATTTAGAAAACATTTGATTTTGGAAATGAATTGGTTTACTTAAATTATTGATTTGGAAAATTGGATTTATTTTCTAAATATATTATTTTGGAAACTTTGAAACTAAAGATATTTAAATTGAGAAGAAATAATTTGGTGAAATTGTATATGATTTTGAAAATGAACTGATATTGAAACAAATTGAAATTTGAGAACCTTATGTTACTAAACACTTGATTTGGGAGTTGTCGAACTTATATAAAATTGATTTGTATGAGTATGAAATTGATTCGAAAACTATGGATTTGAAAAGGGTACTCAATTTGAAAAGTGAAATCTTATATAATTAAAGTCTATATAAGTGTGATTTGATATACTTTTGATTTTGGAAAAGTATTTGATTTGAAAATTAAATCTTATATATAATGGATATTATATAAGTACGATATTTGAAAGTGATTTGAAAAGGTACTATATGATACATATTTTCGAAGTAAAGATATGGAAAGTGCCTTCTGCTTGATATCCGATTTGTGGCCACATCTTGGATTCATTCTATCGATATTATTCTCTCTGTTTTTGGTTTTCCGGATATGATACTCGAGTGTCCTTCGAATTCCATGGCGTTACCCATGGTCTTATTTTCTCTCGTGACTGCATAGCGCAACTGCCTGGTTGAGTCTTGCCTAGGGGTACGGATTGTTTCCTGGGGGATCCAAGCGTAACCATTGTGTATCCTGCAATCTGTGTAGGTCGCGAATAGTAGCGCAAATGCTTGGCTGAGTCTTGCCTAGGGGTACGGATTGTTTCCTGGGGGATCCAGGCGTAACCATTGTGTATCCTGCATTCTACTAGTCATCATGGCGTAACTCGCAAGGCTGAGAAAGCTTACGGATATGGATTGTTTTCTGGGGGAACCAGGCGTAACCATTGTGTATCTGCGAACCATGGTTTTGTTTGTGTTTTTGATTGGATTGTACTTTCCATATCTGTTTTTAAAAGTTTTTCCAGTATTTTCACTGGGTGTTGAAACAGGTCTACTAAGTACCTGGAGAATTCTAGTTTTGCGCCTGATCAACGCACTACCAAAGTCTACAGGAACAAGGATAAACTTGTTGAAACATCGAGTTATAAAAGTATTTTCGAAATGAAATTTTTTTCGTTATAAAAAATATTTTATTATAAAAGTATTTCTAACAAAGAAATTTGTATTAATATTTGAAATTAAAATTCTAATGGTTTGAATTAATTATTCGTGCCCGATTCTATTCTTTTGAATCTACCTTATCTGCTTAGCTTTATTTATCACCTATATTCTGCTTTTCCAAATCCTCCTTCTTCTCCTTGTTGACTATATCCTTTTTAAGTATTGTTTATTTATATACTATATGGTTTAATATATAAAAAAAATAGTGTTATAAATAGAAAATTTTAGTGTTATAAATATTTTAGAAGTTATAAAAATAAATTTATGAATTTTGGATTTAAATGTTTTCAATAGCTTCTTTGTAAAAATAAGTAATAATGTAAATAATTGTTTTTCAAATAGCTTACATATATTTATAAAGGTGTTATTTAAACCTATAAATGATACTTATAAAGGAAACAAGAAATTTTACAAATGGGTTGAAAAATATTAAGGTATTAAAAATAATTGAATTGTAAATGAAGTTTTCAAATGAATATTTCAAGTAAAATTTATATAGTTAAATTGATTGTTTATCTTTGTCTTTTAATCTATCTTTTCTGTCTGGTTGTTTCTATTCTCCTACCTCCTTCCTTTTCGGGGACGAAAAGTTTTGAGTGAGGGAGAGTGTAACGACCCATAAATTTTGATTGGTTTTAATAACGTAGTTAATTGAAATTTTGTGAAATTTTAAACAATAAAATTTGAAAATAAAAATCTATTATTTGGAATACGTCTATTTTAATATAGCAAGTGGTAAATTTTCATCTGATAATATTGAAGTTTATTTTCCTGTGAAATTTTATTTCAATTTAAACCGGTTAATAAAAGTTGAATTTAAAAGTTTTCCGAAACCAAAATATGTCAACAGGAGAAAATTTATTTAAAGCATTCTGAATCAGACTGCGAAATTTGTTTCACGTAATTTGGACTTCTACTGCTCCGTTTATCTTATTGTCTGCAAAATATTAGCATTTTCGGTACCGATTATCGACTTTTGATCGGATGATCGTACCACTAATATGTGTATATCGTTTTGATCGTCACGTCGTGCTGATCTCCACGGTATATTCATTTTCTTGTTTCGTCGTCCGATTGACAAAGAAATCTGTAAATCAGTTCACTGTATCGGTAACCAGTTTAAACCCTTTCATTTCCTACCATATATATCCAATAGCCGTGTGTTATATTTTCTGGTTTCAATATTTATGAGTTTATCCCTCTGACCCCTCATTTCGCTTGACTATTCATTATTTTGCAATTTACATAACCGTTCGAATTTGCCTGTTCATTTTCTCCCACCGTTCACTGTACCATATGCATTAACTATCTGTTAATTTTCCTACCTTTTTGGTTAGTTGATATTGTTTTCAAATATTGTTCTACACCTTCCTCTTTTTCATTTTCACCATGCTTCTCTTTAACTCGGACGCCGAATCCACCTACCCACATCCACTTCATCAATGAATCCAACATAGCCTCGCCGTATAGCCTCATCACCACCACGAAGCCAAGCATCTAACACATCCAGTTTTTCCATCCAAGTAGGCACCCACCTCTGCCTCCATATTTTCTCCTCCGGCCCATTCCCACTGCCATACTACCCACGCCACCCACCTTCCTCCATCACTTCGGCCACCCTTCCCAAAAACCTCCACATAGCAGCCGAGTGCAGCACTTCCGAAACCCACCATGTGGACCGCACCTCCAACCGCCTTGAACATCTCACGTGCCTCCCTGCCATCTCCACCGCGTCATGCCGAGCCATCATTGACTTCATCCTCCATGTCAGCCTTCCTCGTCCCCCTACCCCTCTACACCACAAAGCAGTTATCCTCCTCCGTTTAAATTTTGTAGCCTAACCCACTGCCATTTCCATCGTCTACCGACCACCCTGGCACGTTCAGCCACTCACAACTCACGTTCATCCCTCCGCGCATCATCTCCTCCCTTCCTCCCCTCTTTAGCCGAGCCTCTCCGTTTAATGGTAGGTGAGTTTTAAGTATCACATACCTGTAAATTTTACAAATTTCATAATTCAAACTTTTATAATTTGCATTGGTTTTAGATCTAAAGTATAATAATATGAAAATTTATATATAGATATGTTGCTGAAGCTTGTTTAATATGTGAAAGGAATATGCCTTGTTTCAATCCCTATGTTAGTAGGCTTTTCTTATAAATTGCATTCGACTTCTATTAACATATATTTTTCGAACTTTGTAAAGTTAGTTATATAGTATGCATTTATATAGTCTGTAATATATTATGCTATATTATTTATGATATGCGGTGATAGTATATGTATATAGGACGGTGGTATATATTTATGTTTTTGGATTATGAACTTGTATGTGCGCATATGATGTAGTTTTACAAAAATCTGGATAATAACTTTGTTACGTGTTTTGTTTTATATGGTTAAATTTGTTTTAATATGTTAATATATTAAACTTGGTTTCGTAACAACTAAGATGTGTAATGTTTGTATTGCAGTTCCAAGTAGCAATTGCTGTTGTTTATGTATATGGTTTTGTAATAAACTGATTTGAAAAGTATCATAAGTGTGTATACAAGTAAGTTGTATAATGTATTATACATAGATATTTAAACCTTTCAAATTTCTGTTAAGTTTTATACATATCATAATGAATTGCTTATATTGATTTGATAACACAAATTGATTTTTATTTATAACCCGTAGGTAAGTTGTGTACATGTGTATATACATTTGTTTGTATATATGGAAGCTTGGGTTTTCAAAATTTTATTAATATAGTACGTTTGGGGTTAACTATTTATTTAAAGATAAATTTATATTATTTTAAATGTATGTTTGATTTTGAGATATGATTTGAAGTGCTTATATATTTTAAATTTAAAATGTATTTAGATCTAGAATATGATATATATATTTATAGTTATATTTAAGTTCTCTTATACCAATCATCTTCATCGATCCAGTTCTGATTTATTTCATAAATTCCTATTTATCAGTTTTGCCCTCAAACTCGTGCCAATCTATCTTTGCTTCGGAATCGGTGTTTGGATTCGTAGCTCATTTCTTCGTCAAATCTATCTAGCCTCGAAAGGTGAGCAATCACTCACGATTAACGTTCTTTTATTATTTAAATTTGATTTCATTTGAAATAGCAATTGAAATATGCTGCTGTAGTTATTTACATTGTTATATATGCTATTATCTATAACTGCTCACCTGTGACATCTGACACCAGTATCTAGTATTATATGCCTGCTATTACTATTATTTATATCTGTTCACCTGTGACATCTGACACCCGTGTCTGTTATTTATACTGATGGTATATGCCTGCTGTTATATTTTTTTAGTATCTGTTATCACTCTGCAAGTTCCCTGTTAGTATAGAATTCACTATGGGTTGAAATGATACATACCCGAACGGACTTTAGAATAGGAGAAAATCGTTATGGGTTGAAATGATATATATAAACCAGCGATTTTCATTTGAATTGAAATTGGGATTACGGGTCGAAATGATATCTACCCGTATATATTTAAATTTCGGATTGAAATGATAAATATCTGTATCACTTAACCATATGATAAATATATATACAAACACCGTTAGTCCATATATATATAAATATTTTGAAAATAAATTCTATGGTTTTGGAAAGAAATATATGGTTTTAATAAATGTTGAGCCTTAAATTATTATATATAAATGGGAATGATTTATATAGATTTAATAATGATATTTAATTTAATTAAGATTGATTAAATACATATAATATGGTTGAGTATTTAAATTTATGTTTCAAAATAGATTTCAGTAATAGTTTGAAATTTTTTTTTATTTAATTAAACCGATTTAAAACTTATTGAAATTGAGATTTAAGATATGATTTATACCTTGGGTTTAATTTAAATAAATTAATGAATATTTCTTGTTTATATAAATTTAAGAAAGTATTTAGTAAAATTGAAATTTAGGGCTAGTTAAATGATATTAAATCTATTAAGTGAATATTCCCTGATTTAATAATAATGAAGTTAAATCAAGAGCTATATGAAACTGTTAAATTTAACTTTGAAAATGTTGAATTTTAAAGCCTTGAAATATATTGAAAAATTAAATGGTATATTTAGAACTGAATTGAATTGATGAATGGAGCTTGAATAAATTTGAATTTGGAATTTGAAGTTGATTTGAATCAATTTGCGAGACTTGAGAAAATTAAATGCTTTACTTTATAAATTAATTAATATATATACTATCTTGGAAAATAGTTATATTTGAAATGAAATGATATTTGGGTTTTGAAGTATAAATTAAATTGAAATGACCACGGTGTTATAATGTATGTTTCCACCTTGTAGATAGTTCTAAAGATCCTTAGAGGATGGTTATCCCAAACATCCTTTAAGTTACTTGTATTTCAGTTGATATTTCACTTGAGTTGGATTTATTTATATAAGAATGTTAATCCTGACTCGAGTGTTTTGTATTTTGCTTTACGCTCGGGTCAGACCGAGTGATACAACATTTTGAGACTCGCCTTTGGAGTTTGGAGCTTACTTTGGAGATCCAACTATCGCCTCAGCTTTCAACTCTTCTAGTTGATTTGTTCAGAGAAGTCATCTGTTGTACTGAAGACTTCACTGCATTTGAGATATTCTATTGTATTTTATTTTCTAACTCTGATGTATATAGTAGCTTCATGAACTACTATTATTTTATCTATTCCGCTGCATTATACTACTATGTGTCTGTGATTCTGTGATTGATTTATTTACTGTATATGCTGAGTTTTGCAAAATTTTAAATTAACAATCTGATATTTTGAACTATTCAAGTCAGACATGTGTGGATTATTGTCGATTTGAATGGTCCAAAATAGCGGGTCGTTACATTTAAGGTTTTACAATTTTACTGTTCATCTATCTTACGAGTGAATTTCATATGTAGTTTTTTTCGTTATGCTATATTTATATAGCATTTTTTGCTGTTGTATTCATATTTTGTTTTAATTTGCTTGTGCTCTGTTCATTTATCATCTGCTTTTTAATTGATTTATATTTCTCTTATTTATGTCTTAATTATCATTTTGATTTGTTATGCTATGTTAATTTAACATTTTCTGTTGTTGCTCTGTCATAATATTAAGTAAGTTTGTTAACTGTTTTTTAATTTCTATTGCAGTACTGATATCTATGATGATGAATCAAAAAGTTTGCTAGCTATTTTTGAACATAATGGGAATTGCTATTCTTGTCATCTCACGACGGGCTCCTCTTTGTTTGGTGTTAAGACTGAAATCTGTGAAGTTTGGCCACATCTAAGTCCATTTTCTATTGAGATATCTTATGTTCTTGAGAATAAGAATATAATCATTGATACTGATTCAGATTTGATCAGTATTGTGTGTTTTTTAATTTTCAAGAAGAGTCAATATTTTAAGTTTACTGTTAAGGAAAATGATTGTGTTAAGGAAGCTGATATTGCTGGCTGTGGTTTAGGCAATGTAAGTGTTCAAAGCTCTTCAATTGGTAGTACTTCTGGTTCAAATAGTGATTCACATGCTGATTCTTCTTATTATTTGAAAGATATGTTGAAGAAAGGTTGTCAAAAAACTATTGTGGATTTTCTTGGTTTTTGTTTTAATGGAGCTGAGGATTTTCGGGAGTTTTTAATGGCATATCAAATAAAAAATGGTTATGATTTGATTTTTATAAGAAATTCTCCAGATAGAATATCGGTTAATTGCTCTTGGTTGAAGGATGGTTGTAAGTTTAATCTTAATGCTTCTTCGGATCCCGGTCTACTCTCTCGGTTTTTTATTAGAACTTACAATTTTGCTCATTCGTGTGGAGGCGGTCTTAGAGATGTTAATAAAGTTAATATTTCAAGTAGATTTGTTAAATCTTTGATTGTTGATCAAATTCGAGATGCTCCTATGAAGAAGCCAACAGATATAATGAAGGAATTTAGAAGAGATTACAATTTTACTCTTTCATATTATTATGCTTATAGCGGAAAACAATTGGCTTTGAAAGAAATATATGGCGATGATGCTATGTCATATAATGATTTACATTGGTATTTAGAAGCGTTGCAAAAGTATAATCCTGGTAGTTATGTGGCCCTGGAAGTTAATGGTTCAACTGATCAGTTTGAGAGAGTTTGTATTGGTTTTGGTGCTTGTCTACTTGGATTTAAACATTGTCGGCCATTAATATTTTTAGACGCAGCTGCTTTGAAGGGAAGACCGGGTGTTTTGTTAGCCGCTACTGCTAAAAATGGTAATCAAGGTATGAGCTTCATTTTAGTTTTTTTTATTTACTCATTTGTTTTTCTAGTGATGATATATTAAACTATCATTGTTCAAAGTTGTTCATAATTATAATGCAGCCATGTTTACACAAGAATTGTTGGCTTTATTTTATTAAATGATTGACATGGTTATAGTACAAATGTTTATGGTAGAAATGTTTAAAAAACATGAAATAAAATTTTATGCAGCAGTACCTAAAAGACTTTTAAATAACGTATGCTATATTCATATATCATTTTGAATTTACTTTAACTGTGTATAACAGAAATTATTAACCTTTAATAATGGTTTTGATGTTTAATATAATCCATGTTTCTCATTACTGAGCTGTCCTTAATTATTTATTTTGTAGGTTTCTTTCCTCTTGCTATGGGTATTGTTTCGCACGAAAATGAATCTAATTGGTCTTGGTTTTTATCCCATCTGAAAGGAATGCTTAATGAAGATCGGCCTTTAGTTTTTATGTCTGATCGTCAATGGGGTCTTGTTTTAGGTGTTCCCAAAATATTTCCTTCTTCATATCATAGCTATTGTTTACTTCACATGGAACAGAATATTGGTACTGTTGTCAAGGCGGGTAAAGGTGATTCATCTATTATGGAGTTGTTTAAACTTTGTGCTAGAGCTTCTAATGTGTATGATTTTGAGCGATATCTTTCCAAATTTAAAGATATTGGGGGTATATCTGCAGAAAAATTTTTAAGAGATAAACCGTTTGACCATTGGGAAGATTTGTTTTTTCAAGGAAAGCGTTATGGTGAGTATTCTTCTAATGTTGCAGAAAGTTTCAACTCCTGGATTTTGGAAAATAGAGTTATGCCTATAACTTCTTGTTTGGATGGTATTCGTGTGAAAGTTATGGAGCAAATGGCGAGACGAAGAGAGGAATGTTGTCTATGGACAACATATCTTTGTCCTGTTATGGAGGAACGTTTGTCAAAGTTAGTAGGAGATGGCTTTGGTTGGGAAGTTTTTAAGTCTTCGGAATTTGTGTTTGAAGTTAAATCTCCTAAGTCATAGGTTGTTGATCTTAAAAATCGTTTATGCTCTTGTAATCAATGGAGAGTTACTAGTTTTCCATGTGCTCATGCAATTAAGTGCATTAACAAGTGTAGATTATCAGTTTATGATTTTGTGGAGGACTATTTCACTGTTACTGCTTTCAGATCTTCATATGCTAATGCTATCAATCCAATTCCAGATTTTGATAAGCCAATTGTTGCTGAAAATAATGTTTTGATTAGGCCTCCTAAAGAAATTCATGGTGCTGGAAGACCATCTACAAAGAGGCATGGTGGATTTGGATATTCTCAAAGTAAAAGAAACAGATGCAGTCAGTGTAATAAAGTTGGCCACAACAAAAGGAATTGTCTTGGTTCTTCAAAAATTTAATAAAATCTATGTGTTTTGTTACTGCAATTGAGAAGTTTTTTAAGTTTACAGCTGCTAAAGCTTATAGAAAAATGCAGTTAGACATTGTGAAATCATTAGAAAATAAAATGTGATATGTTTTGGTTATTTTTTTTTTAAATTTGTGATATCTGCTGTTCCTCTGCATTTTGGTATTGATATTTGTATTCAATGTTATATGTACTTATCATTTCAATTGAATGCTAGTTGTAACTAGCATTTAATTATAATTAGTATTCAGTGTTCTGTCATTGAAATCAATCATCTTTCATTGCATACAACTGAGTAAGCTTTTGAGCAAGAATGAAGGATTTGATGATGATGATATACTGTTTATATGATTACTTGGTTAGATTATTTTAGTGGTTTTGTAATGATTTTTCAGTATGATGATGTATTGTTTATATGAAATTGTGGAACATCTGTTCCCATATTTCTTCTACACTGCATCTGAATATCTTCTGTTATTGTTAAAAACAGCAGTTGGAAAAAATAATTAATAGTAATTTGTAAATGAGATATCTTCATTATGCAAACTGCATCTCTCTGTTTCAGAAAATAACATATCCATAATTGCCTATATCTGTTTATCATTTCAGTTTGTAAATGAGATATCGTTTGTTATTTGTAAATGAGATATCTTCATTACAATAAAACCACTATCTCCATGTTTCTACCCCAGCACTTACCATATCCATAATTGCCTATATCTGTTTATCATTTCAGTTTAATGCTAGTTATAAGTAGCATTACAGTGTAAACAATAGCCAACATATTTGAAATGGAGTTGAAACATTGGAAATGATATAAAAATTCGATATGGATAAATTCACACATTATTGATCACTGTTCAATTACTGAGAAATGTATTTTCGCATAATGCTAGTTCTATCTAGCATTTCAGTATAAAACATCATTTGGTACATCAGAAATACAATAAAAGCATTATAAAACAAATAAAAATGACACTTGAGTATATTGATAGTTTATACATTGTAGTTCATGCATTGAAATTAGACAACTATTATCAAATCAAATTCAAATCAAGAAGTTCAAATTCATCTACACAGTTTATACACTGAGAACAAAATTCAATTACTGGAAAACATATAAAACTTCATCTCAGACTCCATCTCAGATTCCATCTTAGACTCCATATCAGACTCTTTGCAGAGTTTCTCGAAGAGTTCAAATATATCCAAAGTTTTTCGAAGTTACAATGCAACAGCTTTTTTTATGTAGAATCTTTGCAGAGTTTCTCTAGTGACCAACTGTATTGTGGATCATTGAGTATGCTATACACCACTACAGCTCTTAGGTTTCTAAGCATTTCCTTTGGATATTTTTCTGGTACCTCATCCTTGTCCAGTTTTTTCATGTTTACCATGACAAAGAACGCACAATCAAGTCTGTTTCAAATATACAAATGTTAGTTCATATTACAGTAAAACCTAATTCTAAAATAATATTGCTATTTTTACTCCAGAATTCTAAAACATAGCTTTATATTTCGATCACAATATTAATCAATGCATTCATAGAGACAACATTGTTGTGTGTGGAATGTGCATGCTTATACATTATCTTTTTGTTCAATAAGTGCAGATCAATGAACTATTAATTAGCAATGCTAGTTTTAATTATCATTTTGCATATTTCATGCATTCTTCTGCAATTTAAAAATAGAAATGATAGTTTAAACAAGAGAAGAAATGAAATTATTTACTTACGAATCTGAATCCTGTGGTGGGCTTTTTGGCTGCAGCATTTTAGGTTTGTGAAATTCTTTGTTCAGTATTCCTAATTCTGCCCATTTTGTCTTGAATATCAATTCAATTTTGTCTTTCTGCAAGAAGTAAAATTAGTGTTGTATATTAATGTTAGAGTGATTTCAAAAATATATTTTTCTTACAAGAACGAAGGCTTGGTTGTAGCTGGGGTTTGAAGTCCTTGTTGATCTATTTTTTGGTTTTGTTGAATCATAATGACTCCACTGCATTGTTTCATAATTTAGCATCAACAAGCTCCAATGGTTTGCGTAATGTAGAGGGAAGAAAATTTTCTCTGTAAATTCATCTTTGACAATGACATCTACTGTTGGTATAACTATGTCTTTGATCACAGTTTGCTGGTCATGTGTTAAAGCATTCTGCACATTTATATGTATTAGAATACTTTATATTAATTTTTAACATTTATATTAAAAAGATTATACATACCATCATCATTGTAGTGAAGTAGTAACTGTGTTCATACATTTCTTGATTGTAATAAAACCAATCAATAATCTGTTAAACCAAACAACAAAGGTTGTAAGTTTCATGGGATAATTAATTTATTTTGGATCAGGAATATTAATGCTAGTATTCATTTTCATTTATATGTTTACTACATTGTATGCGTTGAAAAATGCAAATGATCATTTAATCAGTCATCTTGGACATTCTATATATTTATATGTGGTTTACAAATATCATTGTTATTTTTAACTCCCATTCTTTCATTCAATACATTTATATGCAGTTTGAAATTTGAATGCTAGTTTTAACTATCATTCTCTCATTCTATACACTTATATGCACTTAAAAAACTATGAATGCTAGTTTTATTACTCATTCTCCCATCCTAGACAGTTATCATAATTTTAATTTGATGCATATCTGTCCATCTGTAACCCCCTCGAACAGAACAGCTTCCAGCATAGATTTAGCTATTGTGATTCCTCCTTTGTGTCCTTCATCTTTTTCATATGCTATAGTGCTGTAATTGAAAATTAATAATTGATAACTATATTTTCCTTCAATTTTATTTAGTAACAAATATAATGAAATAAAAAATATTAGAATTCTTACTTCTCATTTTTGTTAAAGTTGAAGAAAGTAAGAATTTTGTTTTGCTGTTCTTCATTCAATAATTGTAGAATACTGCTTTTTGTGATATCCTTACTCTTGTAGGTTTTACTTGATTGCGAGTATCCATCAACATCAATGATTTCTTCATTATCAGTTGTTCTGACTTGTTCATCTGTTTCAGTTTCAGATTCATGTTCATAATCTAATTCTTCATTTTGTTCCTCTTGTTTCTTGTATTTTCTTTCTGACCTTCCTTGGTTTCAAATTGTTGCTTTTGGTTTTCATTGTCAACATTTTTCTTTGTTTTTCTGCACACAATTTCATATTGGCAATCAGAATCAATTTTACTCCTTCGTTGGCACTTTTTAACCCTCAAAACTAAAGAGCTTGGTTTCTTCTGCGTTTTTTCATGCACTGCTGGTGATTTTTCTGTTGCCTTTGAAGGTTTGTTTTGATCCTGTTGTTCTTTCTCTTTCCGCATCTTTTCAATTTCCTGAGTTATTTTGAGATCAAATGATGGTGGTTCTATTTCTACTTTTTCTTTTGATCTTAAAATCTTGATTTCCTTTTTCAATTGTATGACAGTGCCTTCTGCTTGTATTCTTTTATGTTTTTCCTTTTCTAATTCTTTTTCACTTTTCTTCAATTTATTTTCCAACTGTATGATGTACTGCTGCATTGTCTCAACTTGGTCTTTTGATGTCTCTTCCACATTTTCTATTTTGTGCATCCCAATATTCTCATTATTATCCAGCTGGACAAATTTTTGTTGGCTTTTTTGTTGAAGAAGTGCTTTTTCATCTTCAGTCAGATTTCTTATTTCAACAAAAATCTATGTAATAACATAAATAGTAATGAATCAGGTAACATACAAGGATGAACTAATTTTATATATAGTTGTCATTTTTCATGTGATGCTATATCTGACTATCATTCTTTAGTTATACTAGTGTTATGATATAATAACAAAATGACAACTGTTGATATACACTATGTTATGATATATTTATCTATCATTATATATTTGTTATAGTAGTGTGATAAATAATACCTTTCTACTGTCCATGTTCATCAATGCTTCTCTTGAGATCACCTTTTTCAAGCTCGCAACATTCCACCTCCCAAATCTAGGTAAGTTTGAACAGTATGTTGCTAATGGAGGTATCAAATTCACATGCTCACATAGGAAAAACTACAAATAAAATATTACTTGTTAAAACATATAATGTGTATAATTTAATTTATACAGATAGATGCATGAACATAAAGTTAGATTGCTGTACTTACAATAGGGAGCATGGAACAACCTGGCATGTTTCTTGGCTTTGTTTTGAAAGTTGTCAAAGCTCTAATCAGTGAATGATGAATTGAAACTGGCCAAGATACTGAATTCATTTTGTTTTGGTCTAGGATATAGGGAATATATCCCCATGGTAAGTATCTTTGGTTATCAGGAAAGAAGAAGGTTATCATTGCAAGAATTATAAGCAATTTTGGAAAGTCATTTTCATGTTGAAATTGTTGTGTTTCTAGCACATTATTTATCTTAGAAATTGTAAGATCCTTTGTTATGTGCTCTATTGTTCCAAAGTTTCTCAGTACAAAATCTTTGCAATTGTCTGGGAGTATTTGTAAACTCATTTTCGGTACTGGAAAAATATTTACTCCAAACAAAGGTAAGCTAAAGATAATTGCAATATCTTCAGGTTTGATTTTTAAAAAACTATTCCCTACTTTAAAAGCTTCATCATTGATAGAAAATGTTTCTATTATATCATCTAAGGTTGTAGATGATTTTGTAAAAGCAGGTATGGATAAAATTTCTTTAAAAACACTAGCATGAATTTTTCGAACGGTGTTTGTTTTAAATAATTTAATTGGTCTATAAGATAACCTCCTTTTTCCTTAATTTTCTTGAAAATTTTTATCATTGGCAGTAAGCTACATCTATACTGAATTTGTTTCTGAGATACTTTCTTTGGTTTTTTTCCTTCAGTTTTTTTTGCTTTCTCCAATGTTTTACCTTTTGATCCCTGTACAAAAAACTGTGAATGAATAATTCGGTATTTAACAAACTATAATATTATTTTTATGTCTCATTTTTTCAATGCTTTCTTATTTTTATCTATCAATTTTTTCAACTATGAAAGCATAATTTACTAGTGATATATACATCTATCATTCTTTTTTCAAATGCTATATTTGTCTATCATTTCTTTTTTTCACTGTATGCTTCTAACGTCGAAATATTGAATGCTATGTTTGTCTATCATATGTTCATCTATCATATTATATTTTAATATGATGCATACAAATCAAATGATATATTGAACTATCATTCTATAACCATCAAAAACAGTAAATCAAATGATATATTGAACTATCATTCTATAACCATCAAAAACAGTAAATCAAATGACATATTGAACTATCATTCTATAACATTCAAAAACAGTAAATCAAATGATATATTGAACTATCATTCTATAACCATCAAAAACAGTAAATCAAATGATATATTGAACTATCATTCTATAACCATCAAAAACAGTAAATCAAATGATATATTGAACTATCATTCTATAACATTCAAAAACAGTAAATCAAATGATATATTGAACTATCATTCTATAACCATCTAAAATAGTAAATCATATGATATATTGAACTATCATTCTATAACCATCTAAAACAGTAAATCAAATGATATATTGAACTATCATTCTATAACATTCAAAAACAGTAAATCTAATGATATATTGAACTATCTTTCTATAACCATCTAAAACAGTAAATCATATGATATATTGAACTATCATTCTATTACCATCAAAACAGTAAATCAAATGATATATTGAACTATCATTCTATAACATTCAAAAACAGTAAATCAAATGATATATTGAACTATCATTCTATAACATTCAAAAACAGTAAATCAAATGATATATTGAACTATCATTTATCATACTATACTAGCAAATACTGTAAATAAAATGATATATTCAACTATCATTCTATCATGATATGTTTCTCCAACATTTTTTTCAATGCTATATATTTCTATCATTCTATAAATATTCATCTTATCATTGTCTATCATCTGTCAAAGACTGAATGCTATGTTCATCCATCATTTCATATTTCAATATTACACATGCAAATCAAATGATATACTGAACTATCATTAAAAAAGTATCCATCTAATTATTTTTTACCATCAATATTATACATGCAACAAATCAAATGATACATTGATCTATCATTCAATAACAAATCAAATAATCAGTTGTTTTACCTTTGTTTTTCTTTTTCTGTTGACGTTTTCATCAGTAAGCTGTTGTTTCTTCCTTTCGTCTTCATTCATAGTTTTACATGCCCTAGGTTTTTTCGTCCTCTTTGTATCTTCGTCAATCTCATCCTAATCAACAGCCGTTGATGAAGTAGTTTTTCGCCTTCTCTTTACTGCTGTACGCATAGCATTGGAAACCCTACTTTTTGAAATCGTAGGTTCATCGTTTATTTGTTCAGGATTTATTGAAATATTTTGATTTACGTCGATCGACTTAGATTCTGAAGTCGATTGCGCTTTTAAATCAGTTTGAGGAAGAAAATTGATTTCGGTTTGGGTTGCCATTGTTTGATGAAGAAGAAATTTTGTTTGCAGAAGAAATTTTGTTTGCAGAAGAAATGAAACTACAGAAGTATTGTTTGCAGAAGAAATGAAACTACAGAAGTACGAACGAAATACAATTTTTGGCGCTTGTCCTTCAGACCAAAGTTTAATTTTAACGTCCGTTAAAATTAAATTTTATTAAACCTTTTCCTTTAAACTAATTTCCTCTTTTAAATAATTTAAATTTAGAGATTATCACATTTTAAACTCCTCGAAATTCCGGGATATCACATTCCTCCCACCTTAAAAGAATTTCGTCCTCGAAATTTAAAACAAAAGATAATCCAAAGGTTTTTAATTTTATTTTCAAAAATCCTAAGCATACACATCAACCATATACTATCAAACAAACAATTTCATCCAAACAAACAATTCATACAAACAACAATTTCATCCAAACAAACAACTCTAGCTATCCGGACATAGATCCGGATAAATTACCTAAAATTATCCCGAGTTTCCCCGATACAGATACTGGGTTACTCGCTCTACTAAATCTAAACTGGCAATTCAATACTGAAGCCAAAACACTTATCCTCACAAAAACACAGAAAGATCCAATATACTCGGAGCTGTCTTCCTAGTCTTACCCAATCTTAATTGCTCCTTTTACCGAAGAAATAATAACGAAGTTTCCAACTTTGAATTCCAAAATTCTCCATCTCTAATCCACAGAACTCTTCTGACGATTCTGGACTGCCTTCATCCTTCCGGATCAGCTCAACCATCGCTGATGCTTCTCGAAACAAACCGGACCAAAAACCATCCAACAAACGGATCCTCTCAAGATCTACAGAAATCCAGAACACATACTCTACTCCACAATCATCGGTAGATTCCAAATACTTCTCCTATCCAGAAAAAACAAAACAGATGCTCCTGCCAATCTGGCCTTCAAATCTTGAAAAGCTTCCTGTAGGAACCCTCTAATCCAAACACTGCAACTTCCGGTTGCTTCCACTCTAGAACAACTACTTCCAAGCTTTCGCTGCTCAACTCTGATCTGGATGCCGTTGATGAACTCAAACACAAACTTGACCATCACATTCTAGAAAATTTCTGACAACTCTATAACTCCAACATCCTTTAGAGATGCTTCAAACCCAAGCAAAAGATTTCCGCAGAGAACACTCAAACTATCGCAGGTCACTTTTGTAACGACCATGACTTTCTCTCCACAGAAAATCGCATCGTCAATAAGAAAGAAAGGGGTGAGAAAAGAGAAAAGAAGAGAAGAAAGAAAGAAACAACAACAACGATCTCACAGCGGAATGAATAAATTATATTAATAACATAAACTATTACATAGTACAACAATTTACAGAGTTACACAGCATATACATCACTTACTAGACAGTTATAAACATCTGTCTAGACATTACAACTCAAATACAAGACAAGACACTATCACAGATATCAACACAGCGGAATACTATATCTACGAACGCCGAAGCCTCCTGCTCCATTGCTCCTCCAGAATATTCGTCAAAGCTAAACCTGAATCCCTTGGCTACTCGTAAAAATTTGAGTACCCAAGAGTTTATAAAACAGAGATAAACACTTGGGTCAGACATGGGTCTGGTGTGAGTAACAGGTTAAAATTGCTTAACTTCAAAACCTTTAGAAAGAAAAGGTATCACGTAAGACTTCCCACAAATAAACATGGGTAAGTTTTTACCTTACGCTAACCAAAACATTTGATAGGAAATCTGATTTTATTATAATAGGGTCTAGGGTTTCCAAGTAAAATACAGAAATAGCTGAAATGCTTACATCTCACATTCCAACATAGTTGGGCACAACTACTACGTACGGCACTTATTGGAGTTTGGATTCCATACAATGGCAGGGCTACTGGGGTACCGCCCGTCACAGTACGTGGCCTAGATCACCGTACCGAGGAGTACGCCCGCTCCCCTGCAACACAAAGCCGGAACCATCCCTTACTGGATAATTCCGAACAAGACAATCCCGTAGTTGGCGCGACCAACCACACACTAAGCCGAATAAAAGAAAAGGGACCTCTAGACAGGGATCTATCTTGCTCTCAGTGGGTGCTACCCACGAAACCTTGCTGCACCTCCCCTGTTTTAGCCATTCCCGGTTGATGAGGCTTGAGGTTACGATTACCTTTAATCAGAACATATCACTTAGAATGCTCATCGTCCGCCTGACGATGTGCTGAAAGCATTCAATCCATACAAGTTCGTTCCGGGTTCGAACGAAACTGAAGGCATTATCTCGTTACACTCGTTTTGGAATCACCCTCAGAGTTAACGACAATAACCCTTGCACTCTGAATCTTCATCTTCACTTGATTCACGACCTATCGTTAATTTGGATCGATGTGGTATTCGGGTCTCCAGACCTGGAAATCCGGTATACGGAAACCCGATCCCGGTCTCATCGAAATCCAAAACGTATCTTTTAAGGGCCAAGTTGTTTTAAGGTTAAAACAATTCAATTCTTATCTATATACACAAAGATAGATAATTCACAATAGATAATCTACATTATCATTTCAATTCAACCAAACATCCATATCATATATCAACACATATCTCATCAAAGATATTAACAATGCAAAGTATTCAATATCATTCATTCACCCTTAAGTAATGATTTATATCATCTCTAATTAATTTAAAGTTAATTAAATTAATTACTTCATTTTATAAATCCTGCTTACTTAATCATTAATTAAACCAATTAATTAATCATTACTCTAAGTATCCATCTTAATTAATCATTCCTGATTAATAATCCTTTAATTACTTTAAGTAATTAATACTTAATTAATTTCACAAATTAATTATCTTAAACCATTTCAGTAATTAATCTTTAATTACTTCATTAATTAATTAACTATAATATAATTAAATTAATCAACTATAATTAATTACATTAATCCTTAATTAATTACATTAATTAATCACTTCAATTATTAATTATTACTTAATTAATCAATCTTAGTTACATCATTAATTATATTAATTTATGATCCTTAATTACAACTTAATTATTAATTACTCAATTAAATTAATTACATTAAGTAATTAATCTTTAATTAAACAACATTTATTAATCACCTTGATTAATCTTTAATCAGTAATTAACTACCCTTAATTACTTTCACTAACTAAATTAATTACTTCCTTAATTAATTTCTTAATTAATCCCTTGATTAATTCCATTAATAATTAACTACCCTTAGTTACTCTATTAATTACATCAGTAATTATCCATTAATTACTTTCCCAAGTAATTATACTTTATTAAATTACATTAAGTAATTATACTTCACAAATCATTAAGTGATTTTCTTAAATTAATTAAACTTAATTAATTAATTTAAACTAATCAAATCAAACTCAATTAATTACAATGAGTAATTAATTCCTTAATTACTTCCCATTAAGTAATTATATTAACAATTTCACAAATGATTAACCTTAATTAATTAATCTACTTAATTATCAAAATTAATCACATTAATTAATTACTTATTTAATTCTAAGTTAATGATCTACATTAACTATTAACTATTATTTAATTATCTTTCTTAAATAATTAAACATTAATTAACCATTAGTAATTTCAAATTAATTAATTCTAATTACTAATAAATTAATCCCTAATTACTCAATTAATTAAGTACCAAACAACAACTTAATTCATCCTTAATTACTTAACTAAATTTCCTAACCATTAATTAATAATCTTAACTTATCTAATTAATGATCCTTAATTTTCAAATTAATTAACCTTTAATTAATTTGAATAAATCTTAATTAATCAATTTAAACCCTTAATTATTAAATCATATGTTAAAGAAATATGTACATAATTAAAAAAATTTAAAACCAATTTTATTTTACATTCAAATCAATTTAAATTACACTTTAAACATTCAAGTAGTTTAAACATTTTTATTCAAAACTTTATTTTATTCCAAAAACTAGAATTCAAACTAAACTTAAATCCTGATTTTTAATTTTTAGATTTAAACTTTGTTTAAATCTTTATTTAACAATTTAAAAACTTCAGATTTAAATTTTAAACAAAACACTACAGTTTTCCCTTTAAACCTATAACATATATTTTAACCCGAGCCTATCTTCAGTTGCTTCGAGTCTCCAACCTAATTTCACGAGAACAACCCGAGCATTCCAGTCCAAAACACCGAGGCACTCAAACATCTGCTACTTCGAGTCGATACCATGAAATCGCGAGCTCCTCCCGAGCAATAACCATCTTCCCCAACACCACAGCAGATACCAGACCTATACGTGCACGTGCACAGTCAAACGCGGCGGTTCCGACCATCAACGTTGATCTCTCTATATCGGTGATCACACTCACGTCCATGAACGATTAACAAATCATCACTACACTCTCGAGAATCAGATTCGACCATTCCATCCCAAACTGGAACAAAAACGATAACCTGGAACAACTTCGATTGCCAATCTCCGATCATCAGAGTTGCTGAAACTCCTGCCACGACTTCGTCAACACTCCAGCTTCCATCCACCTGAATCCCGTTACACTCGATCAACCAGAGGAGTTGTATCAATCGAAAATACCTGACCCATTAAAACTAGGGCTATAAACTTCTACGACCATCCACCGCCGCGACAGTGGCCTGCTCCTTCATCTGACATTTTCCGCGAGCTCACGCGACATTCTACTACTACCAATGAGAACCCCGATCTCGCCAAGCAACTCAATCCCCAGAGAACACTAAAAATACAAACTCTGAACAAACTCGAACTGCTCCCTTATTCTATTTCTAAAAATCGTGATTTTAGTTTTAAAAATCAAGTCTTTGATTAAGGTTTCAGATCATATACCTGACTTAATAAATTAAGATGTTTGAATTTTTCTTTATTCTAAGTTAACTCTGTTCTTCTTAAGTTTCCAGAGACATTCAAGTTATTTTAACTTGATTAACATTTTAAACTTTACTTCATGATTTCACAAACAACTTTTGTTTGAAATCCTAATTCTAATAGAGATTAGTTTGGGAGAATTGGAATTTAGATCTAAATTTTAAACTGAGAACTTTAAACAGAGATGATCACTGGTACAATCAAACATACACATAGTATCTTCATTCATATATACATGTATCTAGATCTAAAACAAACATGCATACATAATTTCAAACATGCACCACAATTTTACTTCAGATATTTTACCACACAAATCAAATCTATCTATTTTTAAAATCTAAGTTACTCACATAAAACAAAAGGATGAACAGAGCACTTATAAACAGCATGCACACAAATGAATATACACATCAGACATTCGCTTATATATACATGTAATACACATTTAAATTCATCCATACTAGCATGCAACCAATTATATTTTAAATTTTTAAAAGTTACTCACAGATTAAAGAAGACAGAGCCTCCAGATTTTTGAAACAGCCTTTAGAACTTGAATTGCTGGAAATGTCTTTAAAATTTGTAAACTGGAATGCCTTAGCAACCAAAATTGCCTTTGCTGAGTTAAACTTTATACTTGGTTTGAAAATGCAGGTTACAGATATGCTTGAAACAGAGATTACTCGATTCCAGGCTTGAAGAAGATGCAGGCTAATGTTTTGATTTGATTTTGCAATAAATTACAGGCTATTGAATTTTGAATAGATATTTGTTTGAGGAGGATGTAAATTACAGATTGAAGAATTTTACAGGCTTTTGATTTTTCATTTCTGTTTTGAAGAGTTTCTTACTTTATTTGTTTTGAACTGAGGTTTTCTTAACTTTGAAGAGAATAGGAAAAAAATATGAAGAGAATGAAGTATATGTTTATATAAACTGAAATTATCTAAAAATAAAAATAAAAGAAAAACAAGATTAAATGACACTTGTCATTAGCCCTTACTCATTATTTAACACTTGTTTAAATGAGGTCTTAGGAAATTAACACTTGTCTTTTTAAGTTAATTTGTATTTTATTTTTAAAGTTTAATATAAGCTTGTACTTAATTAATTAGTTAATAAGTACTTATCTATATATAAATTACTTTTTAAAGGGAAACAAAAACTAATTATATTTATAAATAAAAGCTTATACAAATATTTTAAAATCCAAAATAATTTAAATAATTATTCTTTTGAATTTCAAAACTTTAAATTCAAATTCAAATTAAATTAAATCCTAAGATTCAATTTAAAAAGTCAAGTTATATATATATATATACACTTATATAACTACTTATCAATTTAAAATAACCATTCCATAGTCTTTAAAATCCATTCATATTTATAAAAATAATACATTATACTTATTATTTGAGAATAACATATTTGATAATTTAAATAATTCATCTAAGAGATTATATTATCAAGTAATATTTTAAAAAGAAATAAAACAAACCTTTTTGTTAAATCTTATTTATTTTTAAGCTTAAGTAAAAATATCTTAAACAATTAAAACATTTATCTAAAGTATATTTAAAACTATAAAGTTATTTATTTAAATATCTTTGAAAAGTCCAGATTAAATTAAATATAAATTTCCAATTTATCAAAGCTTTCTATTTACAATATATACAAATAAATATATATATTCAAATAGAAAATATCTTATAAATTTTTAAAGATAAAATCACCAATTAATACTTATTTAATTAGATTATTAAATTAAACTCAAATTTTATTATCAAAGATCATCAATATCAATTTAATTATTTAACAAATTATTAAATTGATATTGCTCAAATTTCCGGGATATTACAACTTTTATGATTCTATCCAGTCCAATATCCAAAAATATTGTTCTTTCTTAATCCATCAGAACAGTCTCAGTGCTTGACCAATCCATTTGAAAAAAATGAATCTACTCCGCAGCTTCTGAACTCCACTTCTAAGAAAACTGCTAAGCTAAAAGATCTTCCAACAGGAACACAAAACACTCCGAGCTACACTGCTGACACAGATGCCAAAGACTCCTTATCCAAAGCTTCTAGAGAAACTCGGACCTCAAACCAAACACAAACATCATGCTGAACTCAGCCACAACACCGAATGCAGACACACTTCCTTAAACTTGCTCCAAAGATAACATCTTCGGAAACATCCATAGTCACTACGTCTCATCACGCAGCTACTACTTCCTAAGGTATCCAAGATATCACCACTGCTTCTGCCCAACCGACAGATCCAAACTCTACTCATCCAACTGCACTTCAAAGATCGACTCCGAACCTTAACAGGTTTCCTTCAGAGATCAATGAAATTCTTATACCATATCAAAGTTCACTCGAGACGGTATTGGGTCTACAGTCTCGACAGATACTTCCAACCTCGAACATCCAAACTCCAACCATTTGTAGTCGTGTTACACACACCACTACCCTATCTACCTTTATACTCATATTGGAAAACCCGAATAGGTAACCCAACAAATAGGTAGAATAGATATATATAGTTATATAAAAATTACAAATACGCTCTCTCAAGATAGACACCACTCCAAAGCCTAGGTATTCACTCAACCTATCGCTCTAATACCAAATGTGACGACCCAACTTTTTCTCCACAAAAAGTCGTATCATCTTGAAGAAAGAAAGGGATAGAAAAGAGAAAAGATAGAGAAGAAAGAAAGAACAACACTAGAATCTCAACAGCGGAACGAATAAATTATATTAATAACATAAGTATTACATAATATACAATGACTATCAGAGTTACACAGATTATGCAACACATACTAGACAGTTATAAATACCTGTCTAGTTATTACAACTTCAAATACAACTCAAACAAATGACTCAGAGATCAACATAGCGGAACCACTTATATATCTACAAACGCTGAAGCCTCCTGCTCCATTGCTCCTCCATAATTCGTCAAAGCAAACCTGAATCCCTTGGCTACTCGTAAAAATTTGAGTACCCAAGAGTTTATAAAACAGAAAATAAACACTTGGGTCAGACATGGGTCTGGTGTGAGTAAACGGGTTAAAGTTGCTTAACTTTAAAAACCTTTTGAAAACAAAGGTATCACGTAAGACTTCCCACACATAAACATGGAAAAGTTTTTACCTTACGCTAACCAAAACTTTTGATAGGAAATCGAGTTATATTATAATAGGGTCTAGGGTTTTCAAATAAATACTCATATAGCTGAAATTGTTACATTATTAAATTCCAGCATACTAGCCACAAAGTGGGTTATACAATCAAGTACGATGGCACTTATTGGAAGTTGGATTTACATACAATGGCAGGGCTACTGGGGTACCGCCCGTCACAGTACGTGGTCTAGATCAACGTACCGAGGAGTACGCCCGCTCCCCTGCAACACAAGGCCGAAACCATCGCTTACTGGATAATTCCCGCATAAGAAACCCCAGCGGTTGTAGCTATTCAACCGCCCACTCAGCCGAAATAAAAGAAGGGACCTCTAGACAGGGGAATCTTATACTACTTGGGTGCTACCCACTAACCTTGCTGCACCTCCCCTGTTTTAGCCATTCCCGGTTGATGAGGCTTGAGGCTATGATTACCTTTAATCAGAACACATCACTTAGAATGCTCATCGCCCTCCTGACGATGTGTTGAAAGCATTCAATCCATACAAGTTCGTTCCGGGTTCGAACGAAACCGAAGGCATTATCTCGTTACACTCGTTTTGGAATCACCCTCAGAGTTAACGACAATAACCCTTGCACTCTGAATCTTCATCTTCACTTGAGATTCACGACCTAACGTTAATTTGGATCGATGTGGTATTCGAATGTCCAAATCTGGAAACCCGATCCCGGTCTCATCGAAATCCAAAACGTATCTTTTAAGGCCAAGTTGTTTAAAGGTTTAAACAATTCAATTTAATTTAATACTTGAATTCATAGAGCATTAACACAGATAAATATCACACATTTATCACAGATATATCCAATATCACATCATAGAATATCATAGCATATCAACCAATAGATATCAACCAAATCAGACATTCTACTCAAATAATCATCCATAAGCAATCATTTATTAATCCATATTATAATTAATTTAATCAACTTAAATTAAATTAATTACTTAAGAATTAATTCCTATCCTTGCTTAAATCAACTATTAATTAATTACAACCTTTTAATTAATTAATCATTAAATATTAATCACTCTTGATTAATTATTCATTAATTACATGAAGTAATTATCCTTTAATTAATTTTCACAAATTAATTATCCTTAATCATTTATAGTAATTAACCTTTAATTACTCTCATTAATTACAATAATTAATGATCTTTAATTAATTAATTTCTTTAATTAATCTATAATTAATTACATTATTCCTTAATTAATTACATTAATTAATCATACATTAATTAATTACTTTCATTTATCAACCTTAAATAACAATAATTAACTATTCTTAATTACTTCTTAATTATTTATCATTTACTTTCATAAATCCTTTTAATTAATTACCCCTATTACATCCAGTAATTCATTTATTAATTACTTACACTAAGTAATTACACTTAACAAATCTTATTAAGTAATTATACTTAATTACCAAGTGACTATCTTTAATTAATTAACTTAAATAAATCACATTCATTTCATAAATCATAACTGAGTAACTCATCCTTAATTACCCTTTAAACAAATTAATTAATCCCTAATTACAGATTAATTACCCATTAACTATTAATTAATAAACCTTAATTATTAATCAATATCTTTTAATACAAAGTAATCAATCCTTAATTACTTTTATAATTAATTAACTGATCTTAATTAACTAATTAATTACCTCTTAATTATTAATTAATAAAACTTAATTATTAATTAACATCTTAATTATTAATTTAATTAATCCATAATTACCTATTAATCAATCTTTAATGACAATTAATTAATCCCTTAATAATAGTTAATTAATCTTTAATTAACTTTAATTATACATTAATTATCTCTTAATTATTAATTAAGAAAAACTTAATTATTACTTAATAAAACTTTATTAAGTACTTCTTAATTACCATTTTAATTAACTCTTAATCATTTAATTAATCCTTATCAATAATTAATTAAATAAATTAATTAATCTTAAATTTCTTAATTAACTTAATTAATTTCAATCATTTAAAATCTTAATTAACCTTGAGATAAAACATTATCATTAAAACATTTTATCTTAGAAATTAGCTTACTTAATTAAATCATTAATTAAGTTTTTAAATAAATAATCATTAATTACTTACCTTTAATTATAAATTAACAATCCTTAATTACAAGTTACTAAATCACTTGAAAACTAATTGTTAATTTACTCATCCTCAACCATTAACTAATTTAATTTAATAAATCACTCTTTATTTATTTCATTATTATCAAACTTAAATTAAGTTTTAAGATAAAACATTTCTTTATTACTTATCTTATTTTCAAATTAAATTTGAAAATAACTTAAAAATTTAACTTAATATTATTTAAGTTAACAACCATACAAATTAATTTACTCAACTTTTCCATTTCAAAGAAATATATTTTCAAGAATTGATTTAACTTGATTTTTAAAATTTAAAAACTTACTTTTATTTTAAATTTAAAAACTGGTTAACATTATCTTTTGGGTTTAACTCATATATACTTGAAATAAATACATCTTCATTAAAAAAACAGAGTTTGATTTAATTAAACTGTTTGGTTTTATAAAATTTAAACTGTCAAAATCTGGTTTTCACTCAACTTTCAAACGACCCGAAAACAACCCGAGCCACAGCCTTATCTACGCAAGTTCCTCCCGAGAAATTTTAAAACCTGTTTGTTTTAAAATTTTAAACTGTTAAAACTTTACAGTTATCACTCACATACACTCGCGTATTACGCTAAACAACTCCGAGTCCAAAAGCCTTCTTCCCCGAGACCCCTTCGAGAAAACCCATGAAACTCAACCCAGACATCACTGACACAACTCGTACACGCGTGCACGTGCACCACCAATCGCCTCACCTCCGACCACGTTTCTGATCACCATCGAGCCGCCCACCTTCCTCTCGACCATCACGACAACTCCGATCATCAATTCAAACTCGAAAACGAAATCGAGCACTCGAGCACCAAAACTGTAGCAATGTCGAAACTGTGAATCACCAAAATCGCTCACCTCCGATCACCAGAATGGCTTCGCCTCCGGCTACTAACTCCTCTACACTTCATCAATCACCAACATGAATCTGGAACAACTCGGTCACTAATAGGGATTGCGGTGATAAAAAATTTCCAGAGGAACAAAACTAGGGTTATAATCTTTAATTCAAAATTCCCGATGCCACACTGCTTTGATTCACTTCTCACCATTTTTCCATGATTCTACCATCACCATTCCATCACCAGAAACAATCCCGTTCATTCCAAACTACTTGATTGCCAGATAAGACCAAAAAACCCATTTTCTAAACAATCTTGGATATCTCATTTAATACTATCTTAAAAATTATGATTTAACTCTTAAAAATCATTATTTAAGACAAGGATTTAGATTATAAAAGAAAATCAAAAGATTATATAGTTTGAATTTTAACATATATTAAAAATTCCTACTGTCACTTTCTTTCTTTTCCAAGTGATGTTTAAATTTTCCTTACATAATTTTAATTCCAGAACTTAGATTAGGATTTAACAAACAAATCCTATTTGAATCCTAAAGCCTAACAGAGAATATATGAAATGATTTTGATTTTCGATCAAAACTTCAAACTCTGAAAAATAAACAGAGATATACTCAAACAACAAACATTTACACATGGTTTCAATAATTCATATATACATGTATTTAAAAACAGACATGCATAATATATTTCAAACACACATTCAAATTTTATTTCTAACCTATTTTATCTGCATCAAATCTAGAGGGAATTTATTATTCACAGTTAATAGGCAGAGGATTTTGACAACCATAAGATGTTTTAAAAATAACAGATATTGCACATCTTTAAAAACATACAAGCTTACATAATTACAAACATGCAAAGAAATTATCATCACATTAATTCACATGAAATAAATATTTGATACTTAGGTTTTTAATTTAATGGTTTACTCACCTTTAAATGTTGAACAGAGAAACTGGAAGCTTTGAAACAGAATCTACTTTGGTTTCTTTAAAAACTGAAGAGCTTGTTTTGATTTCCTTTAAAAATTTGAAAAGCTTTTGAAAACTTGCTTCTGCCTCAGATTATATTGCATGCACTTGGAAATGATTACAGACTTGGTTTGAAACAGGAAAATGGTCACAGGTCTTTGGTTTGGAGAAGATTTCAGTTTGATCATTTGATTATGGTCTTGAGATGAAAAGATCACAGGGTTTTGGTAGATTACAGGTTTGAGTAGATTTCAGATTACAGGGTTTTTGATCTGGAAATGATTTTCAGGTTGTATTTGCTTTGATTCTTGGTTTGAGAGGTGATTCAGTTTTAGTTTGAAGATGATTATGGTTTGGGATGAATTTCAGTTTTTGATTTGTGGAGAGGATTTCGGTTTGAATAAATTTTCTTTTGGTTTTAGTTTTTGTCTTGAACTGAAATTAGGAAAAGAAAATGAAAGGGAAAGATAGAAATTTATATAGTTAATTTAGATTTAATAAAAATTTAAAGAAAATAAAACAAATGGTTGACACTTGTCTTATACTTTGCTTAATGATCTTACACATGTATTTGATGTTTTAAAAATTTAACACTTGTAATTATTTACTTTTATATTATTTTTAAAAGAGTTTAAAAAGCTTTTATATCAATTTCCTAAATAGATAAATACATATTTTATTTAATAAATTCTTTTCTATAATATACATAAATGAAAACTTTTAAAAGAAAATAAAATAAAAACTCATTATATCCTAATAAAATCATATACAATATATTTAATTCATTTTTAAGTGAAAACATATCTTTTGTATTTATTTACTATTAAATAAATACTTTCTAAATTTATATACAAAATCTCTTTTAGGAAAACAAAATAAAACAAAAGTCTTATTTTAAATAAAAGTCTTGTTCATATATTTTTTATACCCAAATATATATTAAAATAATTATCTTTAAAGATTCAAATTTAAATCCAGATTTAAATTCAAATTTTACTTTTTTAAAAAACCAATTTGAAAATCAACTCAACATTTATATTTAAATAAACACATTATTAAGTTTGAACTTAATTATTTCATTTAAAAACTACTCAAGACCAATATATATATATATATATATATATATTAAACAATACTTATTAATTTTGGAAATGATAAGTCTATTTAAAATCAAATTTATAAAATAACACAATTAAATAATTATCTTATTACAAATCAATCTATACTATGATTAAAATATCACATTATTATATTTGGTTATTTATATTTAAAATAACAATTTTACCAATTTTAAATACAGGAAAATGGGCTGAAGGAAGTTTTTATTTCTGTTTTTGGGCCTACGGACGCGCATGGTTTTTTTTCGTCTAAAGGACGCGGGCTTACTTTTTTCTTTCTAAGGACAAACTTCTATAAAATTTAAATTTTCCTTTGTGTTTCTTCTCCACCTTCTTTTTGATATTACTGATCTTTGTTCGTCGATCTTCTCGATTCAAGGACGCGTTTTGTATTCGATCTTCTCGATTGTCATTCATCTTCGTCGTGTTTTTTCATCGTCGATCTTCATCGTGCTCTGGATCTTTACAATTTCGTTACATTTAGGTATATTACTTTTATTTGTTTCGATATTCTTTTTATCTTTCTCTAATAAAATATCGTTCGATTAGTAATTATTTTTTTTGTTTTTGTACGTTGTATAGATGGTCTTCTTCCAGATTTCAGTTCCTATTTTGGATTTATTTCAATGGCAAGGTAAGATTTTATTGTGTATTATTCTGTTTCTTCAGTATAGTTTAAGGTTTTACAATTTTACTGTTCATCTATCTTACGAGTGAATTTCATATGTAGTTTTTTACGTTATGCTATATTTATATAGCATTTTTTGCTGTTGTATTCATATTTTGTTTTAATTTGCTTGTGCTCTGTTCATTTATCGTCTGCTTTTTAATTGATTTATATTTCTCTTATTTATGTCTTAATTATCATTTTGATTTGTTATGCTATGTTAATTTAACATTTTCTGTTGTTGCTCTGTCATAATATTAAGTAAGTTTGTTAACTGTTTTTTTAATTTCTATTGCAGTACTGATATCTATGATGATGAATCAAAAAGTTTGCTAGCTATTTTTGAACATAATGGGAATTGCTATTCTTGTCATCTCACGACGGGCTCCTCTTTGTTTGGTGTTAAGACTGAAATCTGTGAAGTTTGGCCACATCTAAGTCCATTTTCTATTGAGATATCTTATGTTCTTGAGAATAAGAATATAATCATTGATACTGATTCAGATTTGATCAGTATTGTGTGTTTTTTAATTTTCAAGAAGAGTCAATATTTTAAGTTTACTGTTAAGGAAAATGATTGTGTTAAGGAAGCTGATATTGCTGGCTGTGGTTTAGGCAATGCAAGTGTTCAAAGCTCTTCAATTGGTAGTACTTCTGGTTCAAATAGTGATTCACATGCTGATTCTTCTTATTATTTGAAAGATATGTTGAAGAAAGGTTGTCAAAAAACTATTGTGGATTTTCTTGGTTTTTGTTTTAATGGAGCTGAGGATTTTCGGGAGTTTTTAATGGCATATCAAATAAAAAATGGTTATGATTTGATTTTTATAAGAAATTCTCCAGATAGAATATCGGTTAATTGCTCTTGGTTGAAGGATGGTTGTAAGTTTTATCTTAATGCTTCTTCGGATACCGGTCTACTCTCTCGGTTTTTTATTAGAACTTACAATTTTGCTCATTCGTGTGGAGGCGGTCTTAGAGATGTTAATAAAGTTAATATTTCAAGTAGATTTGTTAAATCTTTGATTGTTGATCAAATTCGAGATGCTCCTATGAAGAAGCCAACAGATATAATGAAGGAATTTAGAAGAGATTACAATTTTACTCTTTCATATTATTATGCTTATAGCGGAAAACAATTGGCTTTGAAAGAAATATATGGCGATGATGCTATGTCATATAATGATTTACATTGGTATTTAGAAGCGTTGCAAAAGTATAATCCTGGTAGTTATGTGGCCCTGGAAGTTAATGGTTCAACTGATCAGTTTGAGAGAGTTTGAATTGGTTTTGGTGCTTGTCTACTTGGATTTAAACATTGTCGGCCATTAATATTTTTAGACGCAGCTGCTTTGAAGGGAAGACCGGGTGTTTTGTTAGCCGCTACTGCTAAAAATGGTAATCAAGGTATGAGCTTCATTTTAGTTTTTTTTTATTTACTCATTTGTTTTTCTAGTGATGATATATTAAACTATCATTGTTCAAAGTTGTTCATAATTATAATGCAGCCATGTTTACACAAGAATTGTTGGCTTTATTTTATTAAATGATTGACCTGGTTATAGTACAAATGTTTATGGTAGAAATGTTTACAAAAACATGAAATAAAATTTTATGCAGCAGTACCTAAAAGACTTTTAAATAACGTATGCTATATTCATATATCATTTTGAATTTACTTTAATTGTGTATAACAGAAATTATTAACCTTTAATAATGGTTTTGATGTTTAATATAATCCATGTTTCTCATTACTGAGCTGTCCTTAATTATTTATTTTGTAGGTTTCTTTCCTCTTGCTATGGGTATTGTTTCGCACGAAAATGAATCTAATTGGTCTTGGTTTTTATCCCATCTGAAAGGAATGCTTAATGAAGATCGGCCTTTAGTTTTTATGTCTGATCGTCAATGGGGTCTTGTTTTAGGTGTTCCCAAAATATTTCCTTCTTCATATCATAGCTATTGTTTACTTCACATGGAACAGAATATTGGTACTGTTGTCAAGGCGGGTAAAGGTGATTCATCTATTGTGGAGTTGTTTAAACTTTGTGCTAGAGCTTCTAATGTGTATGATTTTGAGCGATATCTTTCCAAATTTAAATATATTGGGGGTATATCTGCAGAAAATTTTTTAAGAGATAAACCGTTTGACCATTGGGCAGATTTGTTTTTTCAAGGAAAGCGTTATGGTGAGTATTCTTCTAATGTTGCAGAAAGTTTCAACTCCTGGATTTTGGAAAATAGAGTTATGCCTATAACTTCTTGTTTGGATGGTATTCGTGTGAAAGTTATGGAGCAAATGGCGAGACGAAGAGAGGAATGTTGTCTATGGACAACATATCTTTGTCCTGTTATGGAGGAACGTTTGTCAAAGTTAGTAGAAGATGGCTTTGGTTGGGAAGTTTTTAAGTCTTCGGAATTTGTGTTTGAAGTTAAATCTCCTAAGTCACAGGTTGTTGATCTTAAAAATCGTTTATGCTCTTGTAATCAATGGAGAGTTACTAGTTTTCCATGTGCTCATGCAATTAAGTGCATTAACAAGTGTAGATTATCAGTTTATGATTTTGTGGAGGACTATTTCACTGTTACTGCTTTCAGATCTTCATATGCCAATGCTATCAATCCAATTCCAGATTTTGATAAGCCAATTGTTGCTGAAAATAATGTTTTGATTAGGCCTCCTAAAGAAATTCGTGGTGCTGGAAGACCATCTACAAAGAGGCGCGGTGGATTTGGATATTCTCAAAATAAAAGAAACAGATGCAGTCAGTGTAATAAAGTTGACCACAACAAAAGGAATTGTCTTGGTTCTTCAAAAATTTAATAAAATCTATGTGTTTTGTTACTGCAATTGAGAAGTTTTTTAAGTTTACAGCTGCTAAAGCTTATAGAAAAATGCAGTTAGACATTGTGAAATCATTAGAAAATAAAATGTGATATGTTTTGGTTATTTTTTTTTAAATTTGTGATATCTGCTGTTCCTCTGCATTTTGGTATTGATATTTGTATTCAATATTATATGTACTTATCATTTCAATTGAATGCTAGTTGTAACTAGCATTTAATTATAATTAGTATTCAGTGTTCTGTCATTGAAATCAATCATCTTTCATTGTATACAACTGAGTAAGCTTTTGAGCAAGAATGAAGGATTTGATGATGATGATATACTGTTTATATGATTACTTGGTTAGATTATTTTAGTGGTTTTGTAATGATTTTTCAGTATGATGATGTATTGTTTATATGAAATTGTGGAACATCTGTTCCCATATTTCTTCTACACTGCATCTGAATATCTTCTGTTATTGTTAAAAACAGCAGTTGGAAAAAATAATTAATAGTAATTTGTAAATGAGATATCTTCATTATGCAAACTGCATCTCTCTGTTTCAGAAAATAACATATCCATAATTGCCTATATCTGTTTATCATTTCAGTTTGTAAATGAGATATCGTTTGTTATTTGTAAATGAGATATCTTCATTACAATAAAACCACTATCTCCATGTTTCTTCCCCAGCACTTACCATATCCATAATTGCCTATATCTGTTTATCATTTCAGTTTAATGCTAGTTATAAGTAGCATTACAGTGTAAACAATAGCCAACATATTTGAAATGGAGTTGAAACATTGGAAATGATATAAAAATTCGATATGGATAAATTCACACATTATTGATCACTGTTCAATCACTGAGAAATGTATTTTCGCATAATGCTAGTTCTATCTAGCATTTCAGTATAAAACATCGTTTGGTACATCAGAAATACAATAAAAGCATTATAAAACAAATAAAAATGACACGTGAGTATATTGATAGTTTATACATTGTAGTTCATGCATTGAAATTAGACAACTATTATCAAATCAAATTCAAATCAAGAAGTTCAAATTCATCTACACAGTTTATACAAACAAAATTCAATTACTGGAAAATATATAAAACTTCATCTCAGACTCCATCTCAGATTCCATCTTAGACTCCATATCAGACTCTTTGCAGAGTTTCTCGAAGAGTTCAAATATATCCAAAGTTTTTCGAAGTTACAATGCAACAGCTTTTTTTATGTAGAATCTTTGCAGAGTTTCTCTAGTGAGCAACTGTATTGTGGATCATTGAGTATGCTATACACCACTACAACTCTTAGGTTTCTAAGCATTTCCTTTGGATATTTTTCTGGTACCTCATCCTTGTCCAGTTTTTTCATGTTTACCATGACAAAGAACGCACAATCAAGTCTGTTTCAAATATACAAATGTTAGTTCATATTACAGTAAAACCTAATTCTAAAATAATATTGCTATTTTTACTCCAGAATTCTAAAACATAGCTTTATATTTCGATCACAATATTAATCAATGCATTCATAGAGACAACATTGTTGTGTGTGGAATGTGCATGCTTATACATTATCTTTTTGTTCAATAAGTGCAGATCAATGAACTGTTAATTAGCAATGCTAGTTTTAATTATCATTTTGCATATTTCATGCATTCTTCTGCAATTTAAAAATAGAAATGATAGTTTAAACAAGAGAAGAAATGAAATTATTTACTTACGAATCTGAATCCTGTGGTGGGCTTTTTGGCTGCAGCATTTTAGGTTTGTGAAATTATTTGTTCAGTATTCCTAATTCTGCCCATTTTGTCTTGAATATCAATTCAATTTTGTCTTTCTGCAAGAAGTAAAATTAGTGTTGTATATTAATGTTAGAGTGATTTCAAAAATATACTTTTCTTACAAGAACGAAGGCTTGGTTGTAGCTGGGGTTTGAAGTCCTTGTTGATCTATTTTTTGGTTTTGTTGAATCATAATGACTCCACTGCATTGTTTCATAATTTAGCATCAACAAGCTCCAATGGTTTGCGTAATGTAGAGGGAAGAAAATTTTCTCTGTAAATTCATCTTTGACAATGACATCTACTGTTGGTATAACTATGTCTTTGATCACAGTTTGCTGGTCATGTGTTAAAGCATTCTGCACATTTATATGTATTAGAATACTTTATATTAATTTTTAACATTTATATTAAAAAGATTATACATACCATCATCATTGTGGTGAAGTAGTAACTGTGTTCATACATTTCTTGATTGTAATAAAACCAATCAATAATCTGTTAAACCAAACAACAAAGGTTGTAAGTTTCATGGGATAATTAATTTATTTTGGATCAGGAATATTAATGCTAGTATTCATTTTCATTTATATGTTTACTACATTGTATGCGTTGAAAAATGCAAATGATCATTTAATCAGTCATCTTGGACATTCTATATATTTATATGTGGTTTACAAATATCATTGTTATTTTTAACTCCCATTCTTTCATTCAATACATTTATATGCAGTTTGAAATTTGAATGCTAGTTTTAACTATCATTCTCTCATTCTATACACTTATATGCACTTAAAAAACTATGAATGCTAGTTTTATTACTCATTCTCCCATCCTAGACAGTTATCATAATTTTAATTTGATGCATATCTGTCCATCTGTAACCCCCTCGAACAGAACAGCTTCCAGCATAGATTTAGCTATTGTGATTCCTCCTTTGTGTCCTTCATCTTTTTCATATGCTATAGTGCTGTAATTGAAAATTAATAATTGATAACTATATTTTCCTTCAATTTTATTTAGTAACAAATATAATGAAATAAAAAATATTAGAATTCTTACTTCTCATTTTTGTTAAAGTTGAAGAAAGTAAGAATTTTGTTTTGCTGTTCTTCATTCAATAATTGTAGAATACTGCTTTTTGTGATATCCTTACTCTTGTAGGTTTTACTTGATTGCGAGTATCCATCAACATCAATGATTTCTTCATTATCAGTTGTTCTGACTTGTTCATCTGTTTCAGTTTCAGATTCATGTTCATAATCTGATTCTTCATTTTGTTCCTCTTGTTTCTTGTATTTTCTTTCTGACCTTCCTTGGTTTCAAATTGTTGCTTTTGGTTTTCATTGTCAACATTTTTCTTTGTTTTTCTGCACACAATTTCATATTGGCAATCAGAATCAATTTTACTCCTTCGTTGGCGCTTTTTAACCCTCAAAACTAAAGAGCTTGGTTTCTTCTGCGTTTTTTCATGCACTGCTGGTGATTTTTCTGTTGCCTTTGAAGGTTTGTTTTGATCCTGTTGTTCTTTCTCTTTCCGCATCTTTTCAATTTCCTGAGTTATTTTGAGATCAAATGATGGTGGTTCTATTTCTACTTTTTCTTTTGATCTTAAAATCTTGATTTCCTTTTTCAATTGTATGACAGTGCCTTCTTCTTGTATTCTTTTATGTTTTTCCTTTTCTAATTCTTTTTCACTTTTCTTCAATTTATTTTCCAACTGTATGATGTACTGCTGCATTGTCTCAACTTGGTCTTTTGATGTCTCTTCCACATTTTCTATTTTGTGCATCCCAATATTCTCATTATTATCCAGCTGGACAAATTTTTGTTGGCTTTTTTGTTGAAGAAGTGCTTTTTCATCTTCAGTCAGATTTCTTATTTCAACAAAAATCTATGTAATAACATAAATAGTAATGAATCAGGTAACATACAAGGATGAACTAATTTTATATATAGTTGTCATTTTTCATGTGATGCTATATCTGACTATCATTCTTTAGTTATACTAGTGTTATGATATAATAACAAAATGACAACTGTTGATATACACTATGTTATGATATATTTATCTATCATTATATATTTGTTATAGTAGTGTGATAAATAATACCTTTCTACTGTCCATGTTCATCAATGCTTCTCTTGAGATCACCTTTTTCAAGCTTGCAACATTCCACCTCCCAAATCTAGGTAAGTTTGAACAGTATGTTGCTAATGGAGGTATCAAATTCACATGCTCACATAGGAAAAACTACAAATAAAATATTACTTGTTAAAACATATAATGTGTATAATTTAATTTATACAGATAGATGCATGAACATAAAGTTAGATTGCTGTACTTACAATAGGGAGCATGGAACAACCTGGCATGTTTCTTGGCTTTGTTTTGAAAGTTGTCAAAGCTCTAATCAGTGAATGATGAATTGAAACTGGCCAAGATACTGAATTCATTTTGTTTTGGTCTAGGATATAGGGAATATATCCCCATGGTAAGTATCTTTGGTTATCAGGAAAGAAGAAGGTTATCATTGCAAGAATTATAAGCAATTTTGGAAAGTCATTTTCATGTTGAAATTGTTGTGTTTCTAGCACATTATTTATCTTAGAAATTGTAAGATCCTTTGTTATGTGCTCTATTGTTCCAAAGTTTCTCAGTACAAAATCTTTGCAATTGTCTGGGAGTATTTGTAAACTCATTTTCGGTACTGGAAAAATATTTACTCCAAACAAAGGTAAGCTAAAGATAATTGCAATATCTTCAGGTTTGATTTTTAAAAAACTATTCCCTACTTTAAAAGCTTCATCATTGATAGAAAATGTTTCTATTATATCATCTAAGCTTGTAGATGATTTTGTAAAAGCAGGTATGGATAAAATTTCTTTAAAAAACACTAGCATGAATTTTTCGAACGGTGTTTGTTTTAAATAATTTAATTGGTCTATAAGATAACCTCCTTTTTCCTTAATTTTCTTGAAAATTTTTATCATTGGCAGTAAGCTACATCTATACTGAATTTGTTTCTGAGATACTTTCTTTGGTTTTTTTCCTTCAGTTTTTTTTGCTTTCTCCAATGTTTTACCTTTTGATCCCTGTACAAAAAACTGTGAATGAATAATTCGGTATTTAACAAACTATAATATTATTTTTATGTCTCATTTTTTCAATGCTTTCTTATTTTTATCTATCAATTTTTTCAACTATGAAAGCATAATTTACTAGTGATATATACATCTATCATTCTTTTTTCAAATGCTATATTTGTCTATCATTTCTTTTTTTCACTGTATGCTTCTAACGTCGAAATATTGAATGCTATGTTTGTCTATCATATGTTCATCTATCATATTATATTTTAATATGATGCATACAAATCAAATGATATATTGAACTATCATTCTATAACCATCAAAAACAGTAAATCAAATGATATATTGAACTATCATTCTATAACCATCAAAAACAGTAAATCAAATGACATATTGAACTATCATTCTATAACATTCAAAAACAGTAAATCAAATGATATATTGAACTATCATTCTATAACCATCAAAAACAGTAAATCAAATGATATATTGAACTATCATTCTATAACCATCAAAAACAGTAAATCAAATGATATATTGAACTATCATTCTATAACATTCAAAAACAGTAAATCAAATGATATATTGAACTATCATTCTATAACCATCTAAAATAGTAAATCATATGATATATTGAACTATCATTCTATAACCATCTAAAACAGTAAATCAAATGATATATTGAACTATCATTCTATAACATTCAAAAACAGTAAATCTAATGATATATTGAACTATCTTTCTATAACCATCTAAAACAGTAAATCATATGATATATTGAACTATCATTCTATTACCATCAAAACAGTAAATCAAATGATATATTGAACTATCATTCTATAACATTCAAAAACAGTAAATCAAATGATATATTGAACTATCATTCTATAACATTCAAAAACAGTAAATCAAATGATATATTGAACTATCATTTATCATACTATACTAGCAAATACTGTAAATAAAATGATATATTCAACTATCATTCTATCATGATATGTTTCTCCAACATTTTTTTCAATGCTATATATTTCTATCATTCTATAAATATTCATCTTATCATTGTCTATCATCTGTCAAAGACTGAATGCTATGTTCATCCATCATTTCATATTTCAATATTACACATGCAAATCAAATGATATACTGAACTATCATTAAAAAAGTATCCATCTAATTATTTTTTACCATCAATATTATACATGCAACAAATCAAATGATACATTGATCTATCATTCAATAACAAATCAAATAATCAGTTGTTTTACCTTTGTTTTTCTTTTTCTGATGACGTTTTCATCAGTAAGCTGTTGTTTCTTCCTTTCGTCTTCATTCATAGTTTTACATGCCCTAGGTTTTTTCGTCCTCTTTGTATCTTCGTCAATCTCATCCTAATCAACAGCCGTTGATGAAGTAGTTTTTCGCCTTCTCTTTACTACTGTACGCATAGCATTGGAAACCCTACTTTTTGAAATCGTAGGTTCATCATTTATTGTTCAGGATTTATTGAAATATTTTGATTTACGTCGATCGACTTAGATTCTGAAGTCGATTGCGCTTTTAAATCAGTTTGAGGAAGAAAATTGATTTCGGTTTGGGTTGCCATTGTTTGATGAAGAAGAAATTTTGTTTGCAGAAGAAATTTTGTTTGCAGAAGAAATGAAACTACAGAAGTATTGTTTGCAGAAGAAATGAAACTACAGAAGTACGAACGAAATACAATTTTTGGCGCTTGTCCTTCAGACCAAAGTTTAATTTTAACGTCCGTTAAAATTAAATTTTATTAAACTTTTTCCTTTAAACTAATTTCCTCTTTTAAATAATTTAAATTTAGAGATTATCACATTTTAAACTCCTCGAAATTCCGGGATATCACATTCCTCCCACCTTAAAAGAATTTCGTCCTCGAAATTTAAAACAAAAGATAATCCAAAGGTTTTTAATTTTATTTTCAAAAATCCTAAGCATACACATCAACCATATACTATCAAACAAACAATTTCATCCAAACAAACAATTCATACAAACAACAATTTCATCCAAACAAACAACTCTAGCTATCTGGACATAGATCCGGATAAATTACCTAAAATTATCCCGAGTTTCCCCGATACAGATACTGGGTTACTCGCTCTACTAAATCTAAACTGGCAATTCAATACTGAAGCCAAAACACTTATCCTCACAAAAACTCAGAAAGATCCAATATACTCGGAGCTGTCTTCCTAGTCTTACCCAATCTTAATTGCTCCTTTTACCGAAGAAATAATAACGAAGTTTCCAACTTTGAATTCCAAAATTCTCCATCTCTAATCCACAGAACTCTTCTGACGATTCTGGACTGCCTTTATCCTTCCGGATCAGCTCAACCATCGCTGATGCTTCTCGAAACAAACCGGACCAAAAACCATCCAACAAACGGATCCTCTCAAGATCTACAGAAATCCAGAACACATACTCTACTCCACAATCATCGGTAGATTCCCAATACTTCTCCTATCCAGAAAAAACAAAACAGATGCTCCTGCCAATCTGGCCTTCAAATCTTGAAAAGCTTCCTGTAGGAACCCTCTAATCCAAACACTGCAACTTCCGGTTGCTTCCACTCTAGAACAACTACTTCCAAGCTTTCGCTACTCAACTCTGATCTGGATGCCGTTGATGAACTCTAACACAAACTTGACCATCACATTCTAGAAAATTTCTGACAACTCTATAACTCCAACATCCTTTAGAGATGCTTCAAACCCAAGCAAAAGATTTCCCCAGAGAACACTCAAACTATCGTAGGTCACTTTTGTGATTCTATCCAGTCCAATATCCAAAAATATTGTTCTTTCTTAATCCATCAGAACAGTCTCAGTGCTTGACCAATCCATTTGAAAAAAATGAATCTACTCCGCAGCTTCTGAACTCCACTTCTAAGAAAACTGTTAAGCTAAAAGATCTTCCAACAGGAACACAAAACACTCCGAGCTGCACTGCTGACACAGATGCCAAAGACTCCTTATCCAAAGCTTCTAGAGAAACTCGGACCTCAAACCAAACACAAACATCATGTTGAACTCAGCCACAACACCGAATGCAGACACACTTCCTTAAACTTTCTCCAAAGATAACATCTTCGGAAACATCCATAGTCACTACGTCTCATCACGCAGCTACTACTTCCTAAGGTATCCAAGATATCACCACTGCTTCTGCCCAACCGACAGATCCAAACTCTACTCATCCAACTGCACTTCAAAGATCGACTCCGAACCTTAACAGGTTTCCTTCAGAGATCAATGAAATTCTTATACCATATCAAAGTTCACTCGAGACGGTATTGGGTCTACAGTCTCGACAGATACTTCCAACCTCGAACATCCAAACTCCAACCATTTGTAGTCGTGTTACACACACCACTACCCTATCTACCTTTATACTCATATTGGAAAACCCGAACAGGTAACCCAACAAATAGGTAGAATAGATATATATAGTTATATAAAAATTACAAATACGCTCTCTCAAGATAGACACCACTCCAAAGCCTAGGTATTCACTCAACCTATCGCTCTAATACCAAATGTGACGACCCAACTTTTTCTCCACAAAAAGTCGTATCATCTTGAAGAAAGAAAGGGATAGAAAAGAGAAAAGATAGAGAAGAAAGAAAGAACAACACTAGAATCTCAACAGCGGAACGAATAAATTATATTAATAACATAAGTATTACATAATATACAATGACTATCAGAGTTACACAGATTATGCAACACATACTAGACAGTTATAAATACCTGTCTAGTTATTACAACTTCAAATACAACTCAAACAAATGACTCAGAGATCAACATAGCGGAACCACTTATATATCTACAAACGCTGAAGCCTCCTGCTCCATTGCTCCTCCATAATTCGTCAAAGCAAACCTGAATCCCTTGGCTACTCGTAAAAATTTGAGTACCCAAGAGTTTATAAAACAGAAAATAAACACTTGGGTCAGACATGGGTCTGGTGTGAGTAAACGGGTTAAAGTTGCTTAACTTTAAAAACCTTTTGAAAACAAAGGTATCACGTAAGACTTCCCACACATAAACATGGAAAAGTTTTTACCTTACGCTAACCAAAACTTTTGATAGGAAATCGAGTTATATTATAATAGGGTCTAGGGTTTTCAAATAAATACTCATATAGCTGAAATTGTTACATTATTAAATTCCAGCATACTAGCCACAAAGTGGGTTATACAATCAAGTACGATGGCACTTATTGGAAGTTGGATTTCCATACAATGGCAGGGCTACTGGGGTACCGCCCGTCACAGTACGTGGTCTAGATCAACGTACCGAGGAGTACGCCCGCTCCCCTGCAACACAAGGCCGGAACCATCCCTTACTGGATAATTCCCGCATAAGAAACCCCAGCGGTTGTAGCTATTCAACCGCCCACTCAGCCGAAATAAAAGAAGGGACCTCTAGACAGGGGAATCTTATACTACTTGGGTGCTACCCACTAACCTTGCTGCACCTCCCCTGTTTTAGCCATTCCCGGTTGATGAGGCTTGAGGCTATGATTACCTTTAATCAGAACACATCACTTAGAATGCTCATCGCCCTCCTGACGATGTGTTGAAAGCATTC
Organism: Allium fistulosum; assembly: GCA_030737815.1. Lineage (NCBI taxonomy): Eukaryota > Viridiplantae > Streptophyta > Magnoliopsida > Asparagales > Amaryllidaceae > Allium > Allium fistulosum. The sequence goes on from CM060904.1 coordinate 1,141,046,311, forward strand.
AATCCATACAAGTTCGTTCCGGGTTCGAACGAAACCGAAGGCATTATCTCGTTACACTCGTTTTGGAATCACCCTCAGAGTTAACGACAATAACCCTTGCACTCTGAATCTTCATCTTCACTTGAGATTCACGACCTAACGTTAATTTGGATCGATGTGGTATTCGAATGTCCAAATCTGGAAACCCGATCCCGGTCTCATCGAAATCCAAAACGTATCTTTTAAGGCCAAGTTGTTTAAAGGTTTAAACAATTCAATTCAATTTAATACTTGAATTCACAGAGCATTAACACAGATAAATATCACACATTTATCACAGATATATCCAATATCACATCATAGAATATCATAGCATATCAACCAATAGATATCAACCAAATCAGACATTCTACTCAAATAATCATCCATAAGCAATCATTTATTAATCCATATTATAATTAATTTAATCAACTTAAATTAAATTAATTACTTAAGAATTAATTCCTATCCTTGCTTAAATCAACTATTAATTAATTACAACCTTTTAATTAATTAATCATTAAATATTAATCACTCTTGATTAATTATTCATTAATTACATGAAGTAATTATCCTTTAATTAATTTTCACAAATTAATTATCCTTAATCATTTATAGTAATTAACCTTTAATTACTCTCATTAATTACAATAATTAATGATCTTTAATTAATTAATTTCTTTAATTAATCTATAATTAATTACATTATTCCTTAATTAATTACATTAATTAATCATACATTAATTAATTACTTTCATTTATCAACCTTAAATAACAATAATTAACTATTCTTAATTACTTCTTAATTATTTATCATTTACTTTCATAAATCCTTTTAATTAATTACCCCTATTACATCCAGTAATTCATTTATTAATTACTTACACTAAGTAATTACACTTAACAAATCTTATTAAGTAATTATACTTAATTACCAAGTGACTATCTTTAATTAATTAACTTAAATAAATCACATTCATTTCATAAATCATAACTGAGTAACTCATCCTTAATTACCCTTTAAACAAATTAATTAATCCCTAATTACAGATTAATTACCCATTAACTATTAATTAATAAACCTTAATTATTAATCAATATCTTTTAATACAAAGTAATCAATCCTTAATTACTTTTATAATTAATTAACTGATCTTAATTAACTAATTAATTACCTCTTAATTATTAATTAATAAAACTTAATTATTAATTAACATCTTAATTATTAATTTAATTAATCCATAATTACCTATTAATCAATCTTTAATGACAATTAATTAATCCCTTAATAATAGTTAATTAATCTTTAATTAACTTTAATTATACATTAATTATCTCTTAATTATTAATTAAGAAAAACTTAATTATTACTTAATAAAACTTTATTAAGTACTTCTTAATTACCATTTTAATTAACTCTTAATCATTTAATTAATCCTTATCAATAATTAATTAAATAAATTAATTAATCTTAAATTTCTTAATTAACTTAATTAATTTCAATCATTTAAAATCTTAATTAACCTTGAGATAAAACATTATCATTAAAACATTTTATCTTAGAAATTAGCTTACTTAATTAAATCATTAATTAAGTTTTTAAATAAATAATCATTAATTACTTACCTTTAATTATAAATTAACAATCCTTAATTACAAGTTACTAAATCACTTGAAAACTAATTGTTAATTTACTCATCCTCAACCATTAACTAATTTAATTTAATAAATCACTCTTTATTTATTTCATTATTATCAAACTTAAATTAAGTTTTAAGATAAAACATTTCTTTATTACTTATCTTATTTTCAAATTAAATTTGAAAATAACTTAAAAATTTAACTTAATATTATTTAAGTTAACAACCATACAAATTAATTTACTCAACTTTTCCATTTCAAAGAAATATATTTTCAAGAATTGATTTAACTTGATTTTTAAAATTTAAAAACTTACTTTTATTTTAAATTTAAAAACTGGTTAACATTATCTTTTGGGTTTAACTCATATATACTTGAAATAAATACATCTTCATTAAAAAAAACAGAGTTTGATTTAATTAAACTGTTTGGTTTTATAAAATTTAAACTGTCAAAATCTGGTTTTCACTCAACTTTCAAACGACCCGAAAACAACCCGAGCCACAGTCTTATCTACGCGAGTTCCTCCCGAGAAATTTTAAAACCTGTTTGTTTTAAAATTTTAAACTGTTAAAACTTTACAGTTATCACTCACATACACTCGCGTATTACGCTAAACAACTCCGAGTCCAAAAGCCTTCTTCCCCGAGACCCCTTCGAGAAAACCCATGAAACTCAACCCAGACATCACTGACACAACTCGTACACGCGTGCACGTGCACCAGCAATCGCCTCACCTCCGACCACGTTTCTGATCACCATCGAGCCGCCCACCTTCCTCTCGACCATCACGACAACTCCGATCATCAATTCAAACTCGAAAACGAAATCGAGCACTCGAGCACCAAAACTGTAGCAATGTCGAAACTGTGAATCACCAAAATCGCTCACCTCCGATCACCAGAATGGCTTCGCCTCCGGCTACTAACTCCTCTACACTTCATCAATCACCAACATGAATCTGGAACAACTCGGTCACTAATAGGGATTGCGGTGATAAAAAATTTCCAAAGGAACAAAACTAGGGTTATAATCTTTAATTCAAAATTCCCGATGCCACACTGCTTTGATTCACTTCTCACCATTTTTCCATGATTCTACCATCACCATTCCATCACCAGAAACAATCCCGTTCATTCCAAACTACTTGATTGCCAGATAAGACCAAAAACCCATTTTCTAAACAATCTTGGATATCTCATTTAATACTATCTTAAAAATTATGATTTAACTCTTAAAAATCATTATTTAAGACAAGGATTTAGATTATAAAAGAAAATCAAAAGATTATATAGTTTGAATTTTAACATATATTAAAAATTCCTACTGTCACTTTCTTTCTTTTCCAAGTGATGTTTAAATTTTCCTTACATAATTTTAATTCCAGAACTTAGATTAGGATTTAACAAACAAATCCTATTTGAATCCTAAAGCCTAACAGAGAATATATGAAATGATTTTGATTTTCGATCAAAACTTCAAACTCTGAAAAATAAACAGAGATATACTCAAACAACAAACATTTACACATGGTTTCAATAATTCATATATACATGTATTTAAAAACAGACATGCATAATATATTTCAAACACACATTCAAATTTTATTTCTAACCTATTTTATCTGCATCAAATCTAGAGGGAATTTATTATTCACAGTTAATAGGCAGAGGATTTTGACAACCATAAGATGTTTTAAAAATAACAGATATTGCACATCTTTAAAAACATACAAGCTTACATAATTACAAACATGCAAAGAAATTATCATCACATTAATTCACATGAAATAAATATTTGATACTTAGGTTTTTAATTTAATGGTTTACTCACCTTTAAATGTTGAACAGAGAAACTGGAAGCTTTGAAACAGAATCTACTTTGGTTTCTTTAAAAACTGAAGAGCTTGTTTTGATTTCCTTTAAAAATTTGAAAAGCTTTTGAAAACTTGCTTCTGCCTCAGATTATATTGCATGCACTTGGAAATGATTACAGACTTGGTTTGAAATAGGAAAATGGTCACAGGTCTTTGGTTTGGAGAAGATTTCAGTTTGATCATTTGATTATGGTCTTGAGATGAAAAGATCACAGGGTTTTGGTAGATTACAGGTTTGAGTAGATTTCAGATTACAGGGTTTTTGATCTGGAAATGATTTTCAGGTTGTATTTGCTTTGATTCTTGGTTTGAGAGGTGATTCAGTTTTAGTTTGAAGATGATTATGGTTTGGGATGAATTTCAGTTTTTGATTTGTGGAGAGGATTTCGGTTTGAATAAATTTTCTTTTGGTTTTAGTTTTTGTCTTGAACTGAAATTAGGAAAAGAAAATGAAAGGGAAAGATAGAAATTTATATAGTTAATTTAGATTTAATAAAAATTTAAAGAAAATAAAACAAATGGTTGACACTTGTCTTATACTTTGCTTAATGATCTTACACATGTATTTGATGTTTTAAAAATTTAACACTTGTAATTATTTACTTTTATATTATTTTTAAAAGAGTTTAAAAAGCTTTTATATCAATTTCCTAAATAGATAAATACATATTTTATTTAATAAATTCTTTTCTATAATATACATAAATGAAAACTTTTAAAAGAAAATAAAATAAAAACTCATTATATCCTAATAAAATCACATACAATATATTTAATTCATTTTTAAGTGAAAACATATCTTTTGTATTTATTTACTATTAAATAAATACTTTCTAAATTTATATACAAAATCTCTTTAAGGAAAACAAAATAAAACAAAAGTCTTATTTTAAATAAAAGTCTTGTTCACATATTTTTTATACCCAAATATATATTAAAATAATTATCTTTAAAGATTCAAATTTAAATCCAGATTTAAATTCAAATTTTACTTTTTTTAAAAACCAATTTGAAAATCAACTCAACATTTATATTTAAATAAACACATTATTAAGTTTGAACTTAATTATTTCATTTAAAAACTACTCAAGACCAATATATATATATATTTTAAACAATACTTATTAATTTTGGAAATGATAAGTCTATTTAAAATTAAATTTATAAAATAACACAATTAAATAATTATCTTATTACAAATCAATCTATACTATGATTAAAATATCACATTATTATATTTGGTTATTTATATTTAAAATAACAATTTTACCAATTTTAAATAATTTAAATTTAGAGATTATCACATTTTAAACTCCTCGAAATTCCGGGATATCACAGATAGGGTATAAATACCTTAGAATGAGTGAAATCAATCTCAGAATCATTCCATTTTGAGAGAACGTATTTTCGAAGTATAAAATGATTTTCAAATGATTTTGAAAGGATTTTTAAAGATTATTTTGATATAAAATTTTCTTGTTTTGAAAGAAAATTTTCTGGACTTTATCCCTTTCGTATCCACCTTGTTAGTAATTTCTTTGATTAGGATTTCCTTAAAAATCTGAACTTCTATCTTAGTTGGGATTTCTTCGATTAGGATTCCTTTGAATTTTGGAACGCTCCCACTTGTTCTGAAATCCATTCCTGTCTCCCCTAATTGTATTCTTTTGATTTTTGGAGCATTCCGTAACTCCACTTTGAATGACCTTGATAGGGTGGCGATTCCGCCAATCTTTGAATGATTTGTAAAAGGGTGAAACTCCCTTATAATTGGCATTGATTCACTGGAGATTTCTGTATCCTCGGTTTACGATGTTTTCTATCTTCTGCTATATTTAGATTCTATCTCTGGCGATCGAAGGTCGATTTGCCTTAGATTTTCGCTTCGATTATTCCTGAAGTCACGGTTGACCGGTTAAGGTCGCCCGCGATTTATATGAGCTTATCCATCTTCTATTGGTAATTTAATTATCTTATCTTCGGTTGAGCTTATCTTTGAATCAGAATTCTATTTGATTAGAGTTCCTCTAAATTTGAATCTTTGTTTTGTTTTGAAATCCATCCTTGAATCATCCATTGGAAAATTTGTGGTTGATTGTCTTTTGAAATTTTTGTATTCATCGTGGTTGTTATTTTGATAAGGATGACCATATTTTATATATAAAGATGAAATGTTTTCGATAAGGATTATATACCTTTTTAAAATGAAAATTTGAAGTTCGAAAGGATTTGAAATTTTGAAAGTTATATAAGAAATGGTTTCATATAAAATAATTTATAACTGAAGGTTTTGAATCTGAATTTGAGTGATTGAACTCCAGCATTTTGGAACATGTTTAAGATTTTGAAATAAATAATATGATTTGAAAGTATTTTCCGAATATGAAATGTTTCAAATGATTTTAATGAGTTGCAAATGATTTCGAAGAAATTTCAAAAGAAGTTGAGAAAATAGAAGTCCAGAACCCATTTATGTCGCTGGAAAATAATTTCGGTAATGAATGCATGCATCATCGACATGGATTTTCGAGTTTCAAAGTGGGGGAGAGGTCACTTCGGTAGCTTTTCTATGCGATTGATTTGTGAAACCAATTTTGATTTCAAATTCCGAAGTATGATTTGATATCCGAAAGATATATGTATATATATTTGAAACAATTTGAAATGAGCCGGTGTTCAGTCCTTGAGTTTTGGATTTAATTTGATATAACCCTATTTTTGGAATTGATTTACTGATTTAATTGTGGTTTCCAACTTTTGGATTGAAATATGATTTCTTCAACTATTTTGAAGGTTCGAGCACTTCCAAATCAAGGTTAACTTTTCCAAGCTAAGTAATTTTGAAAAGAATAAAGTATATAAGTTTGGTATGTATGTTTAAAGTATGTAGTAATATGATTTAAATAAGTTGAAACTGTTTTGTTAAGTAAACGAATAAGGCTATTTTGAATTTTTCTAATATGAAATTTAGATTTGAAATGTTTTGAAAAGAATTTGGTCTTCAAAATATTTTGAATAAAATTTAGTTTAAATGTTTTAACTGGGTAACATCTTTATAAAATTATATATTGAACAAGTTGGAATAGATACATAAGTTGTACGTATGCTGTTTTATTCGCATAATTAAATTGATCCAAGTTTGAGTACACAAGTTCGAGGTTAATTACACCATTTCGTGTTAGGATTTTTCATTCGATTCTTGACGGCGAATATTTGATATGGATTTTGGGCTTGATTCTAGAATTCTCTATCATAGTATATGGCTATGCAAGGAGACTGATGGTTTCTAGTCGAGAAACCATATCGAAATCCGCATTAGGGAAGTCGAATGGACAATACTAGTTCAAAAGCGAACTTGTGTGATCGAGAGAGTGATCGAATGTGATTTTGCGAAATGATGACATATGTACATCTTATATTCTAATATCATTGATATACTTGACGATGAAATTGGAAGTTGTTAGGTTGGATATCTTTGTAATTTAATTGGAATTCTTTCTTTTATGAAAAACTACTATCAATTTAAAACCATTTTTCAAAACTATTTTCCTTTTATTCTTCTCAAAAAAATTGTTTTACTCTATTTTACATACAAACTATTTTATATACAAAACTATTCTAAATAAAAAAATCTTTTAGTAAGCAAAGATGTTCAATCCCATATGGCTCTTCATGCAGCGAAATTTATTTTTAAAAAATTTTGATCCTTATATAAGATGGACTTTATGTAAATATAAGATGATGTTGAAAACCATTGATGTTGGAAATAAATTGTTTGACTTAAATTATATTGATTTGGAAATTTGTATTTATTTTCTAAATTTATTATTTTGGAAACTTTGGAACTGAAGATATTTAATTTGAGAAGAAATAATTTGGTGGAATTGTATATGATTTTGAAACTGAACTGATATTGAAACAAATTGAAATTTAAGAACCTTGTGTTACTAAATACTTGATTTGGGAGTTATCGAACTTATATAAAAATTTGGTTTGTATAAGTATGATGTTGATTCGAAAACTATGGATTTGAAAAGGTACTCAATTTGAAAAGTGAAATCTTATATAATTGAAGTCTATATAAGTGTGATTTGATATACTTTTGATTTTGGAAAGTATTTGATTTGAAAATGAAATCTTATATATAATGGACTTTATATAAGTATGATATTTGAAAGTGATTTGAAAAGGTACTATATGATACATATTTTCGAAGTAAAGATGTGGAAAGTGCCTTCTGCTTGATATCCGCTTTGTGGCCATATTGTGGATTGATTCTATCGATATTTATCTGATTTTTGGTTTTCCGGATATGATACTCGAGTTTCCATCGAATTCCATGGCGTTACCCATGGTCTTACGAGCGCGACTGCATAGCGCAACTGCCTAGTTGAGATGGCCTAGGGGTACGGATCGTTTCCTCGGGGATCCAAGCGTAACCATTGTGTATCCTGCATTCTACTAGTCATCACGGCATAACTCGCAGGGCTGAGAAAGCTTACGGATATGGATTGTTTTCTGGAGGATCCAGGCGTAACCATTGTATATCTGCGAACCATGGTTAGACAAAGGTTTTGGTTGTTTTGTTTGGATTGTACTTTCCATATCTGTTTTTAAAAGTTTTTCCAGTATTTTCACTGGGTGTTGAAACAAGTCTACTAAGTACCTGGAGAATTCTAGCTTTACGCCTGATCAACGCACTGCCAGAGTCTACAGGAATGAGGATAAACTTGTTAAGACATCGAGTTATAAAAGTATTTTGATAAAATATTATATAAAGGATATTTTGATCAGTTATTTTCCTTCCTAAAGGATTTTAAAGTGTTTTAAATATTGTTTACCTTTTTAACTAAAAATTCGAATTAAATGACTTTTATGGATATAATAAAATGGATTTAACCAAATTATTAAGTATTAAAGAATTCCAATTGAAATTTATATGGTTTTAAATTAATGGCTCATCCTTTTCTTTCGTTCTATTTTCCCTTCTAGCTATTCCTATTCTCCACCTTGTTAAACTTACCTATAACAACAGTTATCAGGTATAATTTTAATCTTCTTGTCATCTTGTCTTAATCCTATTCCATTCTATCTTTTTTGTGTTTTCCGTACCTGATTCCTTTTCGAGGACGAAAAGATTTGAGTGGGGGAGAGTGTAACAACCCTGTATTTTGTGATTTTTTTAATTGTATATTTTAATTATTTTAAATTGAATTTCCTGATTTGAAAAACTTTATTTTATTTATTTAAATGGATAATTTTTGTTATTTTAAATATAAATTTTGATTTTGATATGAATTAGAATTCCAAACATGACTAAATAAAATATTTTTCCAGAAAAGTGAATTTTGGTCGATATGGCCAAACTCTGACTTTTAAATTTAAAAAGTTGAAAGTTTGAAAATTTGAATTTTATCTTTTATTATGAAAGTAAATAAAATTTTAAGAATAATGCTTTTCGTTTCGTAAAAATCTGATTAATATTGTGAATGTTATGCCTTTTTAACTATTGAGTGTAATTTGCTGTATTTAACAAAATTGTTTATTTTAAATTATATAAATAATATTTTATTTGGTCATGTAATGTTCTAATTTATATTTATATGGGTAAAATAACATGTTATGTATATATTTTGGTTTTAAAACATTTTTCAAAGTGTAATTGACATTTTCCAATGTCAGTCGTATTCTGTTTATAATTTCTAATTTCCAGTTTCATTTAATTAAAGAAATTCTTTGTTTATTTTATATTTTCTTAAGACTTTATTTTATTTTCATTTACACTTCATTTTGTTCAGCATTTATTTTATTTTACTTGACTTTTATTGGTTTAGAAGTAAATTTATAATTTTTCTAAAACTAGTGATATTCTATTTGCAATTTTTAAGTCCTATTTTGAATTTTTATTCTTTTTCTAATTTCTATAAATTTAATTATTTATTCCATTTTGAAAATATAAATGAATTATTTTACTTCACATTTTTGTTTTAAAATATTTTTAAAATGAAGTAGATATTTTTCTAAAGCTTGTAATGATTTAATTGTAATTTTGAACCCTGTTTTCAATATTTAAGAAATTTCTTTAATTCTTTTTCTATTTTCTTTAAATTTAATTATTTATTTTTATTTTATTTTACTTTGTTTCAGTTTTTAAATTCATTTACTGAAATTTTATTTGTTTATTTGATTTAATAGAAATGGAAATTTGAAGGGACTAAAAAGCTTTATAACGTGTGACTTTTCGGCTGCTAGTCTTTTCATTTTCTTTGTCTTTTCATTTTTTCTTGTGTTTTGGCCGTACATTTCAGTTCTTGGCCGTGAATTTTATTCATTTTCACGTGAGAAACATCCCATCTCATTATTTTTCATGGCTAGAACAAAAATGGTAATGGATTCCTTCATTCTTTTCTACCTTTCTTCCTCTTTTTCCATTGAATTTTGCTTGAATTGCCTTGTCTCTTTACACATGTTGCTCAGCCTAAACCGCACCATCTCCTCCACCACTTCCTTCCCCTCATCATCCACGGCTACATCTCCATCCCCTCTGACCAGATCAGGCCATGACCATCTAGTTGAGCCTACACCACAAAAACATCACAAAAACTCCTTGAAAACCATGCCTAGCCACCTAGTCTTCATCACCATCACCTTAGATGACCTTGGCCACCTCCTATTGCTCCACCACCACCTTGACACACCCCTAACCATCACCTCCTACCTCTGTCTAGACCTATACATGAAATGGCCGAACCTAGATGGGACATAGACCGAGCCAAAAGTTGAACCAAAACTCCACTATTTGCATAAGCCTCTTCATATTCATGTGTAGTAACCCCTCCACCACTTCAATGCCTTGTAGTCGTGCCTCTTTGAACCCAAACCCAAGCCAAATTCATGCCAAACCTGAGCCAAAACATCCCCTAGGCCGAGCAAGCAATGGTAGAAAGCAAGGCAAAAATATTCATTCCATTTTTGCTTTCTATTTCAAAAGTTGTTTCAAATTGATGTTGTATTGATTTATAATTTTACTTTGTTTGTTTATGGGTTGTGACAAGATCATTAGCTTGGTTCTCATCCTCATGAATCTATTGTTGTGTCATCGTGCTTTCTGGAATCTGTTTGTGTCATTTGAATTGATATCTCCAGCATAAAGAGGTCAGTAAATCTCACCTGACATTTATACTTATGCAAATGTGAATTGACAACAATTGAATGTGTAGTACTATTATGTTATGTTATTCCTGTCTGTGATTATTAATTATATGATGTTAAACCTGCTTATTTACCTGTCATCTCATCTGTTACTAATATATGTTGTTAAACTGTTCATTTATATCTGTTTATCACACTACAAGTTCCCTGTAGATTAGATCACTATGGGTTGAAATGATACATACCCGAACGGACTTTAGAATAGGGAAAAATCGTTATGGGCTGAAATGATAGGCCTGAACGATTTTTATTTATTTTATTTTACTTGGGATTGCGGGTTTGAAATGATAGAACCCAGATTTTTCTTTGTAAACTGCAAATTGAAATGATATATATCCGTATCACTTGACCTAGATTAGAAAACTATATACAAACCCGTGGTTATTTTATAAAGTATTTTGAATATTTTAAATATGTTTAAGAGTGTAAAGTTATGAAAATTTGATTTAAATTGGATTTTTAATGTTTAAATAAAGAAATTTTGATTCTTCTATAAGTTAAAAATGTAATTAAGTGAATGGTTAAATTTTAATTATTGAAATATAACTTAAGTCTGGAAATTTGGATTTTTGGGTTTAAAAGAAAATTTGAGTTATATAAATAAAAATGGAAATTTAATTATATTGGAAAAATGGAAATAAAAATTTAAGTGTTAAGTTTAATTGTTAAAAATGAAGAGAATAGAAATTTACACTTAAATTTTATTAAGTGAATTCTTGAAAATTGGTTTTATTTATAAGAAAATTTATTATAAAAATCGTAAGTTAAAAGTATTTTAAATGAACATTTTGGATGTTAAAGTATGATTTTTATATTGTTTAATGGTTTAAATTGGGATTTATTGTTTGTTGGAAATACACTAAAATCTGGAAATACTTTTAATAACACTTCAGAAATGCTATCGTTTTTGAAATGAACTAAAACTTAAATTGTAACGAACTCGACTTTTCGTCGCTCGAAAATCGACATTAATACGTTCACTGTATCAACTGCCGAGCAATCGAATGCCGGAAAACCGAATTGTTATGGAGAAAAAGAAGAGGTAGAAGAAGACAGAAGAAAAGGAAAGAAGAAACAACAGAAAAACACAAAAACAGAAAACAACATCAGAATCTCACATATCGTAGTGGAACAACATATAATAGATAAATGAATAATCTTTAAATCAAAGAACTATATCATTTTATACATTACATCATCATCAGAGTTTACAACAACAGTATACAACACAACTGGACAGTTATATGAACTTTTCCATATACAGAATACACAACGGAATAAATAATATCATATACAAGTGGTACGTCTCGCCATCCAACTCACCAATGAGCTCCACAGCATCCCGAATCCAAAATGACCTAATAACCTAACTCTAGACTGCCCGTGTGGAAAATGATGGGCACCCAGAGTTTAGGAAGGGAACAATAAACTCCAGGTCAGTCATGGTGACTGGTGTGAGAACTAAAACAGTTTATCTTTAAACAATCAACAACAAAGAAAATAAAACAATTTCGCAATGCTTTTGGAAAATGAAACTACCATAAGACCTCCCGCCACACACACAATGCAAACTCAGAATTGGAGGAGATTCTTCTTATGATAGTCAAATATGCTTACTACGCCTTTCCAGAACACGTAATAATAAGGTGTGTCCACATGAGTAAGTATCTGGGCTCCATACCATGATACCACCCCTTTCCAGAAGGAAATGACATACCCTAAAGGGCGCGACCCTCATATCCTTGCCGCAACATTCCTGTTTCGACCATTTTCGGGTTGTTGAGGCCCTGACGAAGTCTCGTCCACAAAGCTACGCTTTATACAAAAGCTATGCTTTGGGTCAAACAAATGATCAAAGTAATGACCACAAAGATAAATGATCAAATAAATGATCATATCACAAATGATCAAACAATGATCATTTCACAGCAACACTCAGCATGTCACATTACCAAATTGGGAATATATCGCTGATAAATTTCAACTACATAACCTCTGAGCTCGTACGTCTCAGAGAAGGGTGTTAAGCTAAGAGAATAAATTCTACGCCACCAACAGAAATGTATTTGAAAGAAATCAGCTTTATATCTCAAAACGTAATGTCAGACATGTAACCATACAAGTCTGTTCCGGGTTCGAACAGAACCGAAGGCACTTCCAAAGAAGCCCTTGCAATCCGGATATTCACAATCCCGATAAACTTCCCATCACAAAGGAAATATCTATACTGTAGCTAATGGTGCAGAGACAATCGATAGGTCATCCTATCGTTTTCACAAATACCCGATCTTCACCACCGGTCTTCAATACGATCCATATCGTCGTATCACAAATTCGGAATGGGTTATACGACCCAAAGGTCCTTTCTCGGCTAACCCGAATAGTGAGCGCTTATTCAAAAATAAGTGTGGCATTCAAATTCAAGCAAATCACACCAGATACCCATTCAAGGTATTTATTGATAGTCGGTTATTTAACTATCAATGGGTTTGCATAGCATCATCAGATTCCAAAAAAATTTCCAAATTATTTATCTTCCAAAAATATCTTTACAAGATATGTAATTTCCACACTTCAACTATTTGAAAACAATTTTCAAATCAATTTCCACATTTCAATTTATCTTTGAAGATAAAATCTTAAGATATTTCACTTCATATTGGAAAACATTTCCATACCTATTTAATAATAGGTAATTCACAAATCCATTTATTCAACATTTGAAAATATTCAATATACTTAAATCACAGTTAAGTATATATTTCATTCTTTAAGGAAATCATTCTCTTTCATAAATTTTATTTGAGTCAAAACGAATGTTACGTAAATCGTTACGACAACTCAAAATCACTAGTATAAGGATTCGAAATTTAGATAGATATATAAATCCCAATACTATATAAAACATTTCCTTTCGGAAACCATTTACTATAACAACAGTGTTATAGTCCACCATTTCCTTACTTCTCGAAACGTCTATTTCAACAATGAATGTTGAAATCTATGTATTCGATAGTTAATACATTTTAAAACATCTTTTAAAACAATTACTTCATTTCGTAATATCACTTCTCCAAAACATATCCATTTTATTTAATAATATATTCACTGTCCAAAATCGTGAATATAATTCGTTATCCAAACTCAACATTTCTACACATTTTATTTAAAGGATTATCCACTGTCCAAAATCGTGAATATAATTCCTTTAATAAGCTATATAAACTTAACTTATCAAAATAAGTCGTTTCTCGGATTTACAAATCTATTTATAAATTCCATTTGTATTTTATAACAACTTTAACTTATAAAAGCACTTTATTAACCAAATCAATTTATAACTCAATTATATACCAAAAATCCATATTATAAGTTAAATACTTATAATTCATTTATTTGCAAAAAAAATCGTTCTTTTAAAACTTCACAAGTTATAAATCTTATTACTTATAAGATTTTATTTATAACCTTATTTTCAACATTAACAGAACTCCTTTTAGAATTCCATTATTTCGATTTTAACACTTATAAAAACTCATTTTCTAATTCCAGTATTCTTAATTTATAAAATATCAATTTTATAAATCTTTTATATAAATCGTTCATAATAATTCAAAAATCCCCATTTAAAATCAAACTCGTTATTTTTAAACTTCAAAAATGGATCTGATGATGCAACAACACCAAATAGTCAATAACAGCATCCAAACATCATATATCAATATGACAACAGAATATATAACAATATCTGTAAATAAATCACTATGGTGAGGAATCCAGTCAGATCCCTCCAACCTGTTTCCGTGCATCCACAGATGTTAGCACAATACCAATTTCACTTCAATGTGAAATTATCGCGGTATACGTTTTTAATAAATAACCTCCGCTTAATATACGGCGTATAATGTCTATTTATCACAATAAATAGCAATCATCATCCAATTCACACAATCAAGCACTATCAACAATTTTAAATCTAACTATTTAAAATTTAAATCGAAACAAAACATTCGATTGAGTGAGGAGTTCTCACCTTGGTTTCAATTTCGTTCCAGCGTTTTATTTCGAATAAATTAAACAGACATTTAATTTCACTCAAAATTTTCACTGACTCTGATCGCTTCCAATTCAGTTCTATTGCGTGGTGCTCGACCATATGATTCCAACGTAACTGGTTTCGTCCAAAACAGACCTCGTATGACAAAGATACAACATTTCAAATTTAATACGAATTTATATAAATTAATTTGCAATTTATTTTAAATTTTAAACCCTAATCTATATCATCACCGTTGCTTCCAGGAGACCAAATCCAGACCGTTGCACGCATCCCTCTTCTTCCCAGTTCAATCACGTGAAAATCGAACCCAAGTGCCGCCATCACTTCGTCAATTATCGCGACCTTCTCCGACCACCTGATGACGATCAGGCACTACCATTTGAAACTCTAGCTCTACTCCACCCACGCCCCAGTCGCGGCCCAACTCGGTCCCCCTTGGTGCACGCAATACGAGGTGGAATGTGAGACGAACGCGGCGACTTTCCCATTGATTCGCAGCTCGAAATCAAATCTTGACCGTTGGATAGGTAGTTCGTACTGTGCTCTACAACTTTCGTTTAGAAAGTTTTGCGAATTGATTAGTGGATTGCAAGAAAAATGAGGAAGACATTTAGTGTTTTTCGGCCATTGATGAGTGGAGGTGGCGGCTGTAGAAGAGAGGGTTAGGGGTTCCTCTTGTAAACGTATATATATACGTATTAAATAATATTAAATTTATTTTAAAACGACTTTTTCAAACGATCTCCAAATCACACGTGCCGCCTGGCGTTCATAAGGTTTACCCTACGTTCTGAACACAATGGAACGTGTTTCGGGAGCTAATTCGGTCATCTGTGCGAGTTACGGAATTAAACGATCGAATTTAAATTAAACCGATTAAACCGATTTCGATGCGTTTCCGCTTGCCCCGGACAAACGGTAAATCCGATTGACACGAAATCTGAAATCCGATGATAACAAACTATTATGGATCCAATGGAACTAGTTTCGTCCAATTCTGAGACTGTCCCAAAAATGGCTAATTTCTCTAGTCGATTAAATATTAAAATATTCCATTTTCACAGATTAACTTTTAATTCGATTTTAAAAGTTCTATAACATCACTAAAACTTCAATATGATTTAATATAGCTTTATAAATCATTTTCAATCACATTTAATTTAGATTTCAATTATTTCTAGAATTTCAACAATTAAATTATCGATTTAATTATCTAATTAAATCCAGATATTCGAATTTTAAATTTATTCGACTTATTTATTCTACTTGTTAATATTTAAAATCAATTAAATATACGAATTTCAAATGTCAGAAATTCTGGGTCGTTACAAACTTCCCCCCTTAAAAGAATTTCGTCCTCGAAATTACCAAGTAAGAAAAATCCCCAAATCCATTAACTTTTCAAAAATCCACTTAGTGAAAATTTTATATTCACCTTTTTCAAAACCTTTAACTTCAACCGAACAATGGTTTCCATTTTCTAGTTCAATTCCTACGTTTTCATTTCAATTTGGAAATCAACTTTTCATTAACAAAATTTCCAAAATTTCTAAAATTTCCCGAAAATTTTCTAACGCCTTAAATTTCCAGAAAAATTCGCCAGCGTCTCCTTTGCACGGTTCGATCATAGTAGGATCACAATTGACATAAATATATATACATCGACCCACCCAGTCGGAAAAGCAGAAAAACAGTTCATATTTCCTATTTTTATTGCGTAGACTTACCTTTTTAGAATTTTTAAGCAAAGCAGTTATTTATTTAGCATATTAGCGCAACCAAACCAACCGAACGGTAGCCACCGCACCTGTACTTACTCAGTTTAAACATGTAAGTAACATATATACAAGGTTATTAACAATTTACTCTTTTAAACAACTACAACACTTGCATATTAAGGGAAATGCATACTAACAAGGTTTATAAGAAACTTATAAAATTTCAACATTACTTGCAATTGTTTACAACCAATTCATATACAACGGCATTCAATTGTTCATTTTCAATTAGTTTACATTCACTAATTTACATTCAAGTTGGTTCACTTTCAATTCAAATCAATTTCTATTTAAATTTACTTCACTTTCAATTTAAATCTAATTACATAGCTTCCAATTTTTAATCAATTTAATTTCATTAGCACTTAATGAATTTTACTATATACAATCAACCAACAACCATCAAACAATCAAATCATAACCAACATAACCAAATTATTTAATTTACTTTACTTTCAAATTTGGTTTACCACTTTTAATTAGCTTTATTGAATTTACACTTACATTTATTATTCCATATCAATTTACTTACATCCAATTGATTAATATTAGTTCAATTCAATTGCTAATTCATTTAACAAATAAAATTAAATTTTATTTATATAACTCAATTTCACATTCATTTAATAAATTCACTTTATTAATTTACTTTGATATCACAATCAACTTCATTCAACATCACTTAAGTTATTTTCCATTTCAAACATCATTTGTTCAAATTAACTTAAGTTTCCACTTATTAATCAAATTCAGATTCCAATTCTATTTAACTTTTACCAAAGTCAAATTTATTATCTCATATTATAAGTTCAAAACTTGATTACTTGTATTCAATAATTATAGCTTAGATTTTTATTGATTCACTTATACTTACTTTAATTTAACTCCATCCTTTAAGTTAAATTTATTATATCAAAATTCAAATGGTATAAGTTATCAACGCATTATCATTCCCATCAATATTTTAAATAGGATTCTAGAGTCTTTTCAACCTTTCAAAACTATTTTTGAAATCAATTCAAATTATCTTTTTTGAATTTCTAAGACAAAATCCAAATTTTCCAAACAACTTTCATTTAAAATAATCAGGCAGCAATTCCTCTTTTGGAAACCCGAAAATGAACACCAATGATGCCGCGGTCATCATCGGAATTATTTTCCAGCGACCTGAAAAGAGTTTAGAGCTTTCATCTCTCTAAATTTTTTGTAACGACCCGTATTTTTACGGATCGACAAGTCTGTCAAAATCTGGAGTTTTCAGCATTTTTGGTTGTTTCAGATTTTGGTTGGAATTTGTCTAAGTCCTAGGTCGTGTAGAAGTTAGGTCGTAGTTGGCGACCTAGGAAGGAGGAGCGACCTAAGAGTTAGGTTGTATGATTAGCTTAGGTCGTAAGTTATGTCGAAGGCGACCTAAGAAGAGGGTGGGTTGCTATGTTGTTAGGTCGTATACAGTCTAAGTGTTAGGTCGCAAGGATGGTTTAAGTGTTAGGTCGCATCCCAGCTGTTCGCGACTTACGTTAGGTCGCGAGGAAACTTATGTGTTAGGTCGCGAGAGGGCTAAAGTCTTAAGTCGCGGCATTGTTAGGTCACGTGGGTTGCTAAGTTGTTAGGTCGAAGCCTATGTTTTAAGTCGCGAGCGACCTAGGAGATAGCTGTTAAGTTGTAACCCAGTTATTTGGTAGGTCGCATGGAAGCGCATCTGTTAGGTCGCTTGGGTGCGCTGATGTGCTATGTCGTATCCCCTTAAGTCATAGGTCGTAACCTTGTTAGGTCGTTGAAGCGCCTGGGGAATAAGTCGTTAGGTTGTTAGGCGCTAAGTGTTAAGTCGTAGAGGCTTTAGGTCGGAGGGGTTTTAGGTCGTAGGTCGCAGACGACCTAATTCCGAGCTAGTTACTTAGAGAGTTTTCTGCTATAAATAGGGGTGGTTGTTCTCACTTTTTGGGATCCGGATTTTGAAGCGACGAAGTGCTGCCATTTTGAGAGCTCGACTTCTACACTTCTTCACTTCTTTTCTCCACTCTAATCTAGTGCTTCCTTTCATCCAAATCAAAGATCAAGATTGAAGATTCAAGAGCTTAGATTGAAGATCTTCATCTTTTCAAGAGAGATTTCTTCGTTTGAAGCGGATTCGTGATAGATCAAGCTTGATCCTTCGCTGTCCAGATCTGAAGCGTGTTGATTTGAGGTTGTTTAGGTGATTTGGTGAGTGGTGATTATCTCTCACACGGATCCAAAGGAGTATATCGGATTGTTGGCTCGATTTGGTGTTAAAATAGTGATTTCCATGCATTTTCTTCATCCTAAGTGTAGATCCATGTAGATCCATTGTTCATGATGATGTTACATCCATTTTATCACATGTTAACCTATGCAAGTTCATTCATCAAGTTTGTAGAGATATTGTTCATGTTTTCATGCTTATTGGACTTTCAACTCTTTAATTACGAAAATGCCATTATTGTTATAATTGTCTACTTAGATCATATTTGAATGCTTGATTGTTTGGATTAATGTTTGATTTGATTGATTGCTATGATTTAGATGATTGATGGTTTGATTTAGACCAAAGGTGATTCAAAAGCTAAGGGAAAGGCTCTTGAATTGGGGAAAGCTGCTCGTGGCATATGTAGCGGGATGATGGAGCTCTTATGCATAGATTTGATGATGTGATGTTGAGATGAGGCTTTGCGAGGATGTAATGAAGCGAGGCATCATGTGATGAAGACTTGGTCTAATCCAGACGGGATCATTCCAAGCATGTTGATAACTCGGTGATATGATTCGAGTTGAGGATAATGAATGGATATGAGAATAGTCGTCGAGGAGGATGACTAGGAGGCTTGGATAGCATCGTTGTTGAAGGTTCTAGCATGCTCTAAGCAAGAGTACGTTTGGGCAGATTCGATAGTCCCAACGACTAACTGTTGATGGTCGAGTACTCTGGGCAGATTTGATAGTCCTAGGCACGGGTTGCGACGACGTGCGGGAGTTATGTTTAGAACCGGGGTTTCCATTAGCCCTTGACGGACGGCTGAAAGAATGTGCCGGTCATTCAATTAACGGTGATATCGAAGCAATGATAACAGTGATAGCCAGAGTCATGGATGTTTGGTTGTATCGTCATTCGGACTCAAGAGCGGTATTTTCTGGGTGCTTATCTGATTTAGGCCTTGGTACTTGGAAAACATCGCCCTTGACTCGAGTGATAGTAGCTTTACTTTAAATTGTATGCTCTGCTATGTTTGTTTCTGCTTAGTGTGTGTCTGGGGGCTATCACTGTAGAATGAGGTTGGAGTGGGAGGGTTGTATTCCTATTCCTTTTCCTTTATGCTCTTTTGGTATGTTGTTAGTTAATTTACTGCTCACTAAGACTGTTGTCTGACTCAAGGCTTTATGTTTTAATTCTTATTGCCTTGGGCTGTTCGTCCATTTTGGGACGGGCATACTAGGTAGCAGGTGACAGGTGCTGTTCTCTTCTCACGATGCTGATATCGAAGACGAGATGGAGGGTTGCATATTATCTTCTTATTATATGTACTGGATATTCCGCTGTTTTGTATTCTCTGAGAGATATGTAGTGAGGCTTGATGTATTGGCTATTTGGATGCTTGTATTCAACTATTATGGAGTTTTATATGATGTCATTTTGTTCTGTAAAGCTTCACTATACATATGTTATATTGTATTTTTTCCATGCGCTGTGAGTAATACGATAGATTCTGTTGTTTTATTTTACCCTGACAATCGTCCATGGTTGCCTGGCACACTTTACAGCGCACTATCTCTAGATTCGATGCAGGGGTCATGGGCGGTCGTCACATTTGGTATCAGAGCTTTGGTTAATCGATTTTACCCAATGCTCGCCGTCGTAACTACGTATGAGAGACGTAATTGTATTTTGATGAATGAATACTATATATAATATAGTAGTTTAGTTGAGTTTGAGTCCTTTATGCAGTTGTTTCTCTAGATGTTCTAATCATTCCTTTTTATAGATATTGAGAATGAGTCGAAGAGGGAGACCAGCTGCTAGGGAAGGCCGTGCTACTAAAGAGACTGCTGATTATGCAGCCATGTTCGAAGCTATGATGACTTCGATCATGAGAAGGATACCAGTTCCGGGGGCAGCAGTTGATGTTGGAGTTCAAGTCCAAACTCCGAAACCAGTGGATTTTGCTAAGTTGTGCAAGGATTATACTGCTCTTGGAGGGAAGGTTTTCTTGGGAACAGAATCAACCATTGAGGTCCAGAGGTGGATAGATGCTTGTAGAAGGATTTTTGGTGATTTGGGAATTGATGATGCAACTAAGAGGAAGTTGGCATCAAGGCAGCTTCAAGGGAGAGCTTCTGATTGGTGGAACTCTATTACCATCGATACTCCGGAGGAAGAGATTACTTGGGAGCAATTCCAAGCTAGATTTGAAGCTAAGTTCATTTCTACAGCTCAGAAGTCTGTTCTGTTCAAGAAGTTTGTGGAGCTCAAGCAAGGCGGAAGATCTGTTCTTGAGTATGTTTCTGAGTTTGAAGCTTTGTCCAAGTATGCTCGGTCATATATTGAATCTGCTTATCAGAAGAATGAGAAGTTTGTGACCGGCTTGGATGGTTATCTTGGGAGACAGTTGGTGGATCATTTGGACGATTCATTTGAAAAGCTTGTGGAGAAAGCTCTTAGGCATGAGAGTCTGTTTCCTAAGGAAGGACCTGTTGTTGCTGTTACCAGAGGAGAGTCTAAACCACTGCAGGGTGGAAACCAGAAGAGGAAGCAGCAGCAGCAGAAGGGTAAGGATGGCCAGAAGAAGCCGAAAGGCGAGGTGACTTGCTACAATTGTCAGCAGAAGGGCCATTTCTCGAAGGATTGTAAGAATCCGAAGGTGCCAATGAAGTGTCACAACTGTGACAAGCCAGGGCACATCAGGAAGAATTGTCCAGAGCCGAGGAAGGACAAGCAGATTGTGCAAGCTTATGCTTTGGGAGCTGTTCCGTCGTCCTCGAAAGCTCCTACTGCTGAAGAGAAAGGAAAGAGTGTGGTTGTTCAAGGTACTCTTTTCCTATGTGGTGTTCCAGTTAGAGTTCTGTTTGATACTGGGGCGTCGCATTCGTTTGTTTGTAATGAACTCGTAGACCGGTTAGGTTTGGAACCAGATATTGTTGATAGGCCATTGGTTGTGACTAATCCAGTTGGGGGTTCGTCTTGTTTGTGTATGTTATGCCGTGGTCTAGTTGTATCGAGTCATGGTTGCTCTTTTGTTTGTGATTGCTTTGTTCTGAACTTTGCGGGGTTCGGAATTATCTTGGGTATGGACTGGCTTAGGAAGTATGCGGCAAAGGTTGATTGCGAAAGGTTGGAAGTGACAGTCGAGAATGTGGAGGGGCGAAAGGTTGTAATACGATGTAAGCATGAGGAAGGCGTCTTCATGAGCTTCATGTATTCGCTGGTTGTTCCACGGGATGGACTGTCATCGGTGCCAATCGCTAATGGATTCGAGGATGTCTTTGACGAAGTCAGAGGGTTGCCACCACATAGAGAGATCGAGTTTCGTATAGATCTAGTTGAAGGAGCCAGACCTGTTGTGATGCCTCTCAAGCGGATGGCGCCTAGGGAACAGCAAGAGTTGAGGGTGCAAGTTGATGATCTTTTGCAGAAAGGATTCATTCAGCGTAGTGTGTCCGAATGGGGTGCACCAGTTGTGTTCGCAACCAAGGCAGATGGATCATTGAGATTGTGTGTGGATTATCGTGAGCTGAATGAAAGGAATTACCCGACTCATGATTTGGAGTTAGCGACGATTGTATTTGCTCTGAAGATGTGGAGACATTATCTGTTGGGAGTTCGATTCGAGTTGTTTACGGATCACAAGTCGTTGAAGTATCTTTTCTCCCAAAAGGATTTGAATCTTCGGCAGCAACGTTGGCTAGAGTTTTTGGCATCATATGATTTTGGTATAGCTTATACTCCGGGAAAAGGTAACGCAGTGGCAGATGCGTTAAGTCGAAAGCATGCAGGATTGGGAGTCATGTTTTCAGAATGGAAGAGTCTCGAGTATTTAACTGGATTTGACTTCAGGCCCAGATGCGAATTGGAACCTGAAATGTTGGCAAACTTATCAATAAGACCCACTCTTGTGGAAAGGATTGGCGAGGGCCAAAAGCGAGATGATAAGCTTGTCAAGATTATCCGTGAATTGGAATCTGGATTGGATCCAGAAAAGGATAAAGGATTCGAGGTCGATCGAGAGGGTTGGCTTCGGAAGCAAGGACGACTAGTTGTTCCCGATATAGATGAATTGAGGAGTGAAGTTCTGAAGGAAAGTCATCACTCGAAGCTGACAATTCATCCAAGTGGAAATAAGATGTATCGGGATATGAAGAGAACCTACTACTGGGAAGGCATGAAGAAGGATGTTGGAAATTTTATTTCCAAGTGTATGAACTGCCAGTTGGTAAAAGCCAAAAAGAAGAAGCCAAGTGGATTGCTTCAGCCATTAGAAGTTCCTACTTGGAAGTGGGAGCAGATATCGATGGACTTTATTGATGGATTGCCTAGAACCAGAACGGGAAATGAAGGGATTTGGGTCATTGTAGATCGTCTGACCAAGAGTGCGAGGTTCATTCCTGTTCGATCGACTAGGACTGCATCAAAGTTGGCTGAGTTGTATGCTAAGTGGATAGTTCGATTCCATGGTATTCCGAAGAGTATAGTGAGCGATCGAGACCCATTGTTCACTAGTGGATTTTGGAAGAGCTTCTAGGAAGTTTTGGGAACCGAGTTGTGTTTGAGTACAGCTTATCACCCTCAAACAGATGGTCAGACCGAGAGAGTCAACCGAGTTTTGGAAGATCTCCTCAGAGCTTGTGTTTTGGATTTCGGAGGATCATGGGAAGATCACCTTCATTTGGTGGAGTTTGCGTACAACAACAGTTACCGGTCAAGCATTGGCATGGCACCGTATGAGGCATTGTATGGAAGACCATGTAACTCTCCGACATGTTGGTTGGAAACTGGAGAAAAGCTGATACTTGGGCCAGAGATGATTCGGCAGACTTCAGATTGTATAGAGATCATTCGGCAACGAATGAAGGCAGCCCAAGACCGTCAGAAGAGTTATGCTGATAAGCGTCGAAAGGATTTGGAATTCGACGTAGGAGATATGGTTTTTGTAAAGATTTCTCCACTGAAGAATGTTATTCGATTCGGGAAGAAAGGAAAATTGACTCCGAGATTTGTTGGACCATTCCCGATCATCGAGCGAATTGGAAAGCTCGCCTATAGGTTGGAGTTACCGGAGAAGATGTCGGGTGTGCACAATGTTTTTCATGTATCATATCTAAGGAAGTATGTGCACGACTCGAATACAGTGGTTTCTGCTGATAGCTGTGAAGATTTCGAAGTTGATCCAGTCGATAGAAGACCTCGTAAGCCGCTTCGTGTTGTTGAAACTGACACGAAACAGCTCAGGAGGAAGGTAGTTAAGTTGCTCAAGATACAATGGAGTGATGATGATAACGACTGTACGTGGGAGGTGGAAGAGAGGATGAAGGCAGCTCATCCTGAACTCTTCAAGGTATGGCCCTAAGGTGTCGCGTCATCTCACGATATTGTAACTTGTTCTAGTTTTAGAATTCTGTACGCTAAGCTAGAATTGGATGCATGGTTTGTTGATTGCTATGGATGGTAGGCGTACAGAATAGTCTTTGATTGCTTTGGTTATTCGGAATTTCGGGGGCGAAATTCCTAAGGGGGAGAGAATGTAACGACCCGTATTTTTACGGATCGACAAGTCTGTCAAAATCTGGAGTTTTCAGCATTTTTGGTTGTTTCAGATTTTGGTTGGAATTTGTCTAAGTCCTAGGTCGTGTAGAAGTTAGGTCGTAGTTGGCGACCTAGGAAGGAGGAGCGACCTAAGAGTTAGGTTGTATGATTAGCTTAGGTCGTGATGTATGTTATGTCGAAGGCGACCTAAGAAGAGGGTGGGTTGCTATGTTGTTAGGTCGTATACAGTCTAAGTGTTAGGTCGCAAGGATGGTTTAAGTGTTAGGTCGCATCCCAGCTGTTCGCGACTTACGTTAGGTCGCGAGGAAACTTATGTGTTAGGTCGCGAGAGGGCTAAAGTCTTAAGTCGCGGCATTGTTAGGTCGCGTGGGTTGCTAAGTTGTTAGGTCGAAGCCTATGTTTTAAGTCGCGAGCGACCTAGGAGATAGCTGTTAAGTTGTAACCCAGTTATTTGGTAGGTCGCATGGAAGCGCATCTGTTAGGTCGCTTGGGTGCGCTGATGTGCTATGTCGTATCCCCTTAAGTCATAGGTCGTAACCTTGTTAGGTCGTTGAAGCGCCTGGGGAATAAGTCGTTAGGTTGTTAGGCTCTAAGTGTTAAGTCGTAGAGGCTTTAGGTCGGAGGGGTTTTAGGTCGTAGGTCGCAGACGACCTAATTCCGAGCTAGTTACTTAGAGAGTTTTCTGCTATAAATAGGGGTGGTTGTTCTCACTTTTTGGGATCCGGATTTTGAAGCGACGAAGTGCTGCCATTTTGAGAGCTCGACTTCTACACTTCTTCACTTCTTTTCTCCACTCTAATCTAGTGCTTCCTTTCATCCAAATCAAAGATCAAGATTGAAGATTCAAGAGCTTAGATTGAAGATCTTCATCTTTTCAAGAGAGATTTCTTCGTTTGAAGCGGATTCGTGATAGATCAAGCTTGATCCTTCGCTGTCCAGATCTGAAGCGTGTTGATTTGAGGTTGTTTAGGTGATTTGGTGAGTGGTGATTATCTCTCACACGGATCCAAAGGAGTATATCGGATTGTTGGCTCGATTTGGTGTTAAAATAGTGATTTCCATGCATTTTCTTCATCCTAAGTGTAGATCCATGTAGATCCATTGTTCATGATGATGTTACATCCATTTTATCACATGTTAACCTATGCAAGTTCATTCATCAAGTTTGTAGAGATATTGTTCATGTTTTCATGCTTATTGGACTTTCAACTCTTTAATTACGAAAATGCCATTATTGTTATAATTGTCTACTTAGATCATATTTGAATGCTTGATTGTTTGGATTAATGTTTGATTTGATTGATTGCTATGATTTAGATGATTGATGGTTTGATTTAGACCAAAGGTGATTCAAAAGCTAAGGGAAAGGCTCTTGAATTGGGGAAAGCTGCTCGTGGCATATGTAGCGGGATGATGGAGCTCTTATGCATAGATTTGATGATGTGATGTTGAGATGAGGCTTTGCGAGGATGTAATGAAGCGAGGCATCATGTGATGAAGACTTGGTCTAATCCAGACGGGATCATTCCAAGCATGTTGATAACTCGGTGATATGATTCGAGTTGAGGATAATGAATGGATATGAGAATAGTCGTCGAGGAGGATGACTAGGAGGCTTGGATAGCATCGTTGTTGAAGGTTCTAGCATGCTCTAAGCAAGAGTACGTTTGGGCAGATTCGATAGTCCCAACGACTAACTGTTGATGGTCGAGTACTCTGGGCAGATTTGATAGTCCTAGGCACGGGTTGCGACGACGTGCGGGAGTTATGTCTAGAACCGGGGTTTCCATTAGCCCTTGACGGACGGCTGAAAGAATGTGCCGGTCATTCAATTAACGGTGATATCGAAGCAATGATAACAGTGATAGCCAGAGTCATGGATGTTTGGTTGTATCGTCATTCGGACTCAAGAGCGGTATTTTCTGGGTGCTTATCTGATTTAGGCCTTGGTACTTGGAAAACATCGCCCTTGACTCGAGTGATAGTAGCTTTACTTTAAATTGTATGCTCTGCTATGTTTGTTTCTGCTTAGTGTGTGTCTGGGGGCTATCACTGTAGAATGAGGTTGGAGTGGGAGGGTTGTATTCCTATTCCTTTTCCTTTATGCTCTTTTGGTATGTTGTTAGTTAATTTACTGCTCACTAAGACTGTTGTCTGACTCAAGGCTTTATGTTTTAATTCTTATTGCCTTGGGCTGTTCGTCCATTTTGGGACGGGCATACTAGGTAGCAGGTGACAGGTGCTGTTCTCTTCTCACGATGCTGATATCGAAGACGAGATGGAGGGTTGCATATTATCTTCTTATTATATGTACTGGATATTCCGCTGTTTTGTATTCTCTGAGAGATATGTAGTGAGGCTTGATGTATTGACTATTTGGATGCTTGTATTCAACTATTATGGAGTTTTATATGATGTCATTTTGTTCTGTAAAGCTTCACTATACATATGTTCTATTGTATTTTGTCCATGCGCTGTGAGTAATACGATAGATTCTGTTGTTTTATTTTACCCTGACAATCGTCCATGGTTACCTGGCACACTTTACAGCGCACTATCTCTAGATTCGGTGCAGGGGTCATGGGCGGTCGTCACATTTTTTTTCCAAAATATCAATTCCTTTCAAAAACATTTCTCTGGAATTTTTATTTTAGATTATAAATCACATTTACAAATCTTTTACTTATAAAATTTCACTTCTTATATATAAGATTATTTTTTTACCATTGTATATCATTTTAATTATAATTCCATATTTTATAATTCATTTTCTTATACAATTCATTCTTTTACAACTGTTGTTTTTATTTGACTTACTCAAACAACTTTTATTAACTTATATATATTTACATTTTCAACAACCAAACAATCAATCATATACACTTTAATAATTTCAAACAAATTATTTCTTTATATACAAAATATAATCGAGGTAAAATTATTCATTTACCAATTTAAAACAATATCGTGTCAAATTGTTCTGAACAAGTGTTTAGAGATCCCTATCGATAGAGTTGTACAGACTATACCGACCAGAATCCGTATACCACTCAACAAATCAATCATCACAATATAAAACAATTTTATATTCACTAACAAATACGCGCTCGTATCTATTATTACACTCAACTCATTCTAGAGTACTACTGACTCTATCTCTAATGAGTAACACCCAACAGAGCAGGGTTGTCGCTTAACCATATGCTCTGATACCAAATGTAACGAACTCGACTTTTCGTCGCTCGAAAATCAACATTAATGCATTCACTGTATCAACTGCCGAGCAATCGAATGCCTGAAAATCGAATTGTTATGGAGAAAAAGAAGAGGTAGAAGAAGACAGAAGAAAAGGAAAGAAGAAACAACAGAAAAACAAAAAAACAGAAAACAACATCAGAATCTCACATATCGCAGTGGAACAACATATAATAGATAAATGAATAATCTTTAAATCAAAGAACTATATCATTTTATACATTACATCATCATCAGAGTTTACAACAACAGTATACAACACAACTGGACAGTTATATGAACTTGTCCATATACAGAATACACAACGGAATAAATAATATCATATACAAGTGGTACGTCTCGCCATCCAGCTCGCCAATGAGCTCCACAGCATCCCGAATCCAGAATGACCTTATAACCTAACTCTAGACTGCCCGTGTGGAAAATGATGGGCACCCAGAGTTTAGGAAGGGAACAATAAACTCTAGGTCAGTCATGGTGACTGGTGTGAGAACTAAAACAGTTTATCTTTAAACAATCAACAACAAAGAAAATAAAACAATTTCGCAATGCTTTTGGAAAACTACCATAAGACCTCCTGCCACACACACAATGCAAACGCAGAATTGGAGGAGATTTCTTCTTATGATAGTCAAATATGCTTACTACGCAAATCATTGGATTATTATTATTAGTGCATAGTGTAGAAAACATTTCGAAAGTATAATATTAATCTTAGCCAGCATAGGTACCATTATACTATGCCTACTATAGCTGCTATGTTAGATAGCAGGTTCTACAATTAAAACCGTACAAGGTTCGTATTGAAAGATGGATTTTCCAACAAATGGTCAGGCTAAGGAACTTCCTATGCCACGTAGGAGATGCCTCTGGCTGGACGCTCCGAGAGACAAACTGCTCTCTGCCAACAAGGCCGGGTTACCCCTGTAACAGGTAACTCACGAATATGCCATCCCCCGGTCCTTTGGGACCTTTATCCGAGCGCTCGGTAACCAACATAACACATAATAAATAAGGTGTGTCCACATGAGTAAGTATCTGGGCTCCATACCATGATACCACCCCTTTCCAGAAGGAAATGACATACCCTAAAGGGCGCGACCCTCATAACCTTGCCGCAACATTCCTGTTTCGACCATTTCCGGGTTGTTGAGGCCTTGACGAAGTCTCGTCCACAAAGCTACGCTTTATACAAAAGCTATGCTTTGGGTCAAACAAATGATCAAAGTAATGATCACAAAGATAAATGATCAAATAAATGATCATATCACAAATGATCAAACAATGATCATTTCACAGCAACACTCAGCATGTCACATTACCAAATTGGGAATATATCGCTGATAAATTTCAACTACATAACCTCTGAGCTCGTACGTCTCAGAGAAGGGTGTTAAGATAAGAGAATAAATTCTCCGCCACCAACAGAAATGTATTTGAAAGAAATCAGCTTTATATCTCAAAACGTAATGTCAGACATGTAACCATACAAGTCTGTTCCGGGTTCGAACAGAACCGAAGGCACTTCCAAAGAAGCCCTTGCAATCCGGATATTCACAATCCCGATAAACTTCCCATCACAAAGGAAATCTCTATACTGTAGCTAATGGTGCAGAGACAATCGATAGGTCATCCTATCGTTTTCACAAATACCCGGTCTTCACCACCGGTCTTCAATACGATCCATATCGTCGTATCACAAATTCGGAATGGGTTATATGACCCAAAGGTCCTTTCCCAGCTAACCCGAATAGTGAGCGCTTATTCAAAAATAAGTGTGGCATTCAAATTCAAGCAAATCACAACAGATACCCATTCAAGGTATTTATTGATAGTCGGTTATTTAACTATCAATAGGTTTGCATAGCATCATCAGATTCCAAAAAAATTTCCAAATTATTTATCTTCCAAAAATATCTTTACAAGATATGTAATTTCCACACTTCAACTATTTGAAAACAATTTTCAAATCAATTTCCACATTTCAATTTATCTTTGAAGATAAAATCTCAAAACATTTCACTACATATTGGAAAACATTTCCATACCTATTTAATAATAGGTAATTCACAAATCCATTTATTTTCAACATTTGAAAATATTCAATATACTTAAATCACAGTTAAGTATATATTTCATTCTTTAAGGAAATCATTCTCTTTCACAAATTTTATTTGAGTCAAAACGAATGTTACGTAAAACATCGTTACGACAACTCAAAATCACTAGTATAAGGATTCGAAATTTAGATAGATATATAAATCCCAATACTATATAAAACATTTCCTTTCGGAAACCATTTACTATAACAACAGTGTTATAGTCCACCATTTCCTTACTTCTCGAAACGTCTATTTCAACAATGAATGTTGAAATCTATGTATTCGATAGTTAATACATTTTAAAACATCTTTTAAAACAATTACCTCATTTCGTAATATCACTTCTCTAAAACATATCCATTTTATTTAATAATATATTCACTGTCCAAAATCGTGAATATAATTCGTTATCCAAACTCAACATTTCTACACATTTTATTTAAAGGATTATCCACTGTCCAAAATCATGAGTATAATTCCTTTAATAAGCTATATAAACTTAACTTATCAAAATAAGTCGTTTCTCGGATTTACAAATCTATTTATAAATTCCATTTGTATTTTATAACAACTTTAACTTATAAAAGCACTTTATTAACCAAATCAATTTATAACTCAATTATATACCAAAAATCCATATTATAAGTTAAATACTTATAATTCATTTATTGCAAAAAAAATCGTTCTTTTAAAACTTCACAAGTTATAAATCTTATTACTTATAAGATTTTATTTATAACCTTATTTTCAACATTAACAGAACTCCTTTTAGAATTCCATTATTTCGATTTTAACACTTATAAAAACTCATTTTCTAATTCCAGTATTCTTAATTTATAAAATATCAATTTTATAAATCTTTTATATAAATCGTTCATAATAATTCAAAAATCCCCATTTAAAATCAAACTCGTTATTTTTAAACTTCAAAAATGGATCCGATGATGCAACAACACCAAATAGTCAATCACAACATCCAAACATCATATATTAATATGACAACAGAATATATAACAATATCTGTAAATAAATCACTACGGTGAGGAATTCAGTCGGATCCCTCCAACCTGTTTCCCTACATCCACAGATGTTAGCACAATACCAATTTCACTTCAATGTGAAATTATCGTGGTATACGTTTTTAATAAATAACCTCCGCTTAATATACGGCGTATAATGTCTATTTATCACAATAAATAGCAATCATCATCCAATTCACACAATCAAGCACTATTAACAATTTTAAATCTAATTATTTAAAATTTAAATCGAAACAAAACATTCGATTGAGTGAGGAGTTCTTACCTTGGTTTCAATTCCGTTCCAGCGTTTTATTTCGAAAAATTAAACAGACGTTTAATTTCACTGAAAATTTTCACTGACTCCGATCGCTTCCAATTCAGTTCTATTGCGTAGTGCTCGACCATATGATTCCAACGTAACTGGTTTCGTCCAAAACGGACCTCGTATGACAAAGATACAACATTTCAAAGTTAATACGAATTTATATAAATTAATTTGCAATTTATTTTAAATTTTAAACCCTAATCTACATCATCACCGTTGCTTCCAGGAGACCAAATCCAGGCCGTTGCACGCATCCCTCTTCTTCCCAGTTCAATCACGTGAAAATCGAACCCAAGTGCCGCCATCACTTCGTCAATTATCGCGACCTTCTCCGACCACCTGATGACGATCAGGCACTACCATTTGAAAGCTCTAGCTCTGCTCTACCCACGCCCTAGTCGCGGCCTAACTCGGTCCCTCTTGGTGCATGCAAAACGAGGTGGAACGTGAGACGAACGCGGCGACTTTCCCATTGATTCGCAGCTCAAAATCAAATCTTGACCGTTGGATAGGTAGTTCGTACTGTGCTCTACAACTTTCGTTTAGAAAGTTTTGCGAATTGATTAGTGGATTGCAAGAAAAATGAGGAAGAAGTTTAGTGTTTTTCGGCTATTGATGAGTGGAGATGGCGGCTGTAGAAGAGAGGGTTAGGGTTTCCTCTTGTAAACGTATATATATACGTATTAAATAATATTAAATTTATTTTAAAACGACTTTTTCAAACGATCTCCAAATCACACGTGTCGCCTGGCGTTCGTAAGGTTTACCCCACGTTCCGAACACAATGGAACGTGTTTGGGAGCTAATTCGGTCATCTGTGCGAGTTACGGAATTAAACGATCGAATTTAAATTAAACCGATTAAACAGATTTCGATGCGTTTCCGCTTGCCCCGGACAAACGGTAAATCCGATTGACATGAAATTTGAAATCCGATAATAACAAACTATTACGGATCCAATGGAACTAGTTTCATCCAATTTTGAGACTGTCCCAAAAATGGCTAATTTCTCTAGTCGATTAAATATTAAAATATTCAATTTTCACAGATTAACTTTTAATTCGATTTTAAAAGTTCTATAACATCACTAAAACTTCAATATGATTTAATATAGCTTTATAAATCATTTTCAATCACATTTGATTCAGATTTCAATTATTTCTGGAATTTCAACTATTAAATTATCGATTTAATTATCTAATTAAATCCAGATATTCGAATTTTAAATTTATTCGACTTATTAATTCTACTTGTTAATATTTAAAATCAATTAAATATATGAATTTCGAATGTCAGAAATTCTGGGTCGTTACATAAATAAAAGGCTAAAAACTTAATAAAGGGCTATTATAGCAGTTCTGTAAATGTTGTAGTTGCCTGATGTCTTTGCTGAATTTAATGAAAACCTTTAATATGAAACCTGAGCTATTACAGCATTTTTGGAAATGCTGTCTTTGCTGAAATGAACTAATTTTCTGAATAAAAAATGTTTTCAAGTATAACTTATAACAGCTTTTTCTAAATGTTGTGAAAGGCTGAAATTTTCAATGTTTATGGTTTTAACTAAGTAAATGAGCTCAGAATGGTTCGAAACTTTGGAAATTTAATACTTGACTTAAAAGAATAATAACTACACTTTTAAATGGTTAAATGAATTAATTTAATTGGAATATAGTCTATTTAAAGGGTGATTTGATAGAAAAATAAATGGATGATATTTTGGAATTTTAAAAGGTATTTTATTTGATAAATTGGATTTGAATTCAAATAATGATTGAAAGGAAGTTTTGAAAAGATATGTTCTTTTGATAAATTGAAATGGTTTGGAAATGATTTAATCTTTATTTTGATAAAGATTTGGATTTGAAATGATATTTAATTTTGAAGTATAAAATATTGTTCTGAAATATTATAACCATGGGTATACTTCTCTGTATGTCATTTGATTTCCTGATGATGGCTGTAATGCATATTAACACTGTTAGTTGCATTGTTTACTTTGATATGGCCATTTCTATGATATTGATATTATTGTTTAATTGATGGTTTATGGATGCTTAAAGGATGGGCGATCCCAAGCATCCTTTAAGTTATTATGCATTGCTATTACAGTTCACTTGAGTTGGTTTACATTGTATAAGTATGTATGTCCTGACTCGAGTGTTTTGTGTTTTACTTTACGCTCTGGTCAGCCTGAGAATCACAGCTTTGGAATTTATCTTCTGGAGCTAGAGATTTGCTGGAGCTTATCTGTCCATCTGTTATTTCTTATCTTCTAATCCAGTTATTTACTATTCGGTATTGTCTCTGTATTATTGATTTATGTATCCTGACTTCTATTGTATCCATTTTTAAACTATGATATTTTATATATGTTTTGAGAGTTGTATATAGTAGCTTCATGAACTACTATGGTATTTATTTCCACTGCGAGTTATTCTGATTTTCTGTGTCTGTGATTCTGTGTTTAATTTTATTTGCTCCAAATTTTATTACAATATGTTATTTTGAATTATTCAAGTCAGACATGTGTGGATTATTGTCGATTTGAATGGTCCAAAATAGTGGGTCGTTACAGCTAGGACACAAATGTTTTTGTCATGTAAATTTTAAAAATATCCCTAAATTAGCTAAAAATGAAATTGTAGGAGGTTTACCAAAAATAAAATTTAAAGTTAATAATCTATACGATGCTTGCCAAAATTTTCAACTTAAGAAATCATCTTATGTCCAAAAATGAAAATTCCACATTGCAACCTTTAGAACTTTTACATTTAGATTTATTTGGTCCTATGCAAACAAGATCAATAAATCATAGGTTGATGATTTTTCAATATACTGGACCTTATTCTTAAAACACAAAAATGAAACTTTTGAAAGGTTTAATTTTTTTGCAAAACATATTCAAAACTTAAAAGATTTAAAAAATAAGAATATAAGAAGTGAATATTGGGGAGAATTCTAAAATGATCCTTTTCAACAATTTTGTAATAAAAAGGGTATAAGTCATAAATTTTCTTTTCCTAGAACATCTCAAAAAATGGTGTTGTAGAAAGGAGAAATAGAACATTACAAGACTATGCTAGAACTTTGCTAAGAAATAGTAGTATACTACAAAATTTCTAGGCAGAGGCGATAGTTACATCTTGTTATGTTCTGAATTGATTTTATTGCGACCTTTAACTAAAAATACCCCATATGAACTCCTTCATGGCAGAAAACCAAAATTTTCTTATTTTAAAGTTTTTGAGTTGAAATGTTTTATCTTAAACACCAAATAACCCTAGGAAAATTTGATCAAAAAACTAATGAAGGAGTCTTAGTTGGATATTCAAAAAAAGTAAAGCTTATCAAATTTTTAATAAAAAAACTAATACGATAGAAGACACTTATATACCTTTTGATGAAAACTTTAATATTAAAATGATGAAGAAACTATCTAGGTTATTAAACCTTTAACTCAAATTTTATCCAATGTATAACAAATTGAAATAATAAACATTGAAACAAATATTGAATTAAAATCACCTCCTAGAATTTTAAAATATCACCGAATAGATCATGTGATTGGAGATATAAATACTATAGTAGCTACATGAAGACAAGTTAATTAAATGGGTAATGTAGCTTTTATATAAATTTTGAACCAAAAAAATTACAATGAAGCAGCTAAGGACGACTTCTGGATTTTAGCTATGCAAGAAGAACTTAACTAATTTGAAAGAAATGAAGTCTGGAAACTTGTATCAAGACCAAAAAATCAATCTGTTATTGGTACAAAATGGATCTATAAAAATAAGGTTGCTGAGAATGGTGATATTATATGTGTTAAAGCTAGATTTTTAGTTCAGCGGTATATCTAGGAAGAAGGACTTGATTATGAAGAAACATTTACTCTAGTAGCACATCTTGAAGCCATAAGAATACTTTTAGTATTTGCATGTCACCATAATCTCATTTTGCATAAAATGAATGTCAAAAGTGCCTTTTTTTAATGGGCATATTAAAGGAACTATCTTTGTTGAACGACCACCATGATTTGTATATAAAAATTCTCAAATCATGTTTTTAAACTTAAAAAAGCCCTTTACGGTTTTAAACAAATACCACATGCTTAGTATGAAAGACAGAAAATTTAACTTTTAAATTCAGGTTTTGAAATCGAAAAAGTTGACACCGCTTTATTTATTAAAAAGGAAGAAATGATATTTTAATCACTCAAATATATGTTGATGATAAGATTTTTAGTTCCACTAATAAAAATCTAAATTTGTTAATATAATGAAAAAGGAATTCGAAATGTCACATATGGGTGAACTTAATTATTTTCCAGGATTACAAATTAAATAAATAAAATATGCCATTTTTATTTTTCAAGAAAAATATTGTAAAGATCTAATAAAACATTTTGGAATTGAAAACAATAGTAGTAAACCAACACTAATGAGTACTAATCTCATTTAGACAAGGATGAAAATGGCAAGGACATCGATAAAAAATTATATAGAAGTATGATAAGTGCCTTACTTAGTAGACCTGACATTATGATGAGGGTTTGCTCAATGTGCTAGATTTCAATAAAATCCTAAATAATCACATTTATGAGCGTGAAACGAATTTTACGTTACTTGAGCAATGTTAAGATTATGTATTTTCATATCCTAAAGGCTGTCCTTTGAATTAGTATCATATAATGATGCTGATTTTAGAGGCTGCAAAATGGATTAGAATAGTACGAGCGGAACTTGTCACTTCATTGGTAATCTTTAGTATCTTGGTTTAGCAAGAAACAAAATTGTGTTTTAGTATCAACATGTGAAGCAAAATATATTTTTGTTGCTTTAGCATGTGCTTAAGTAATCTACATGCAGCAAACACTTCGTGATTTTGGAGTAAATTTAATAAATCACTGATTTTCTATGATAGAC
The DNA here is from genome assembly GCA_030737815.1 of Allium fistulosum. Lineage (NCBI taxonomy): Eukaryota > Viridiplantae > Streptophyta > Magnoliopsida > Asparagales > Amaryllidaceae > Allium > Allium fistulosum. The sequence goes on from CM060904.1 coordinate 1,141,082,299, forward strand.
TAGTACGATGAATATTTTGAAAAATCCAATATACCATTCTACAAAAAAAATTGATATTAAACACCATTATTTAAGAGACAGCATAAAAAATTGAAATATAACTTTAGGTTTTATTAATACTGAAAATTAAGTTACAAATATTTTTATAAAAGCTCTTGGTGAAAATATTTTTATAAACTTAGGACAAAACTTGGTATTTTCTTGAATAATGAGATAATCTAATTTAAACCACACGGTAAAAAGTTATTAATTTACTAGTTTTTCATTGAAACTACAATCACAATCGACGAACTGAAATAATATGTCTATTTTTAGCTTCTCTCTTCTCACTTTAAAATTAACCTTAAAATTTTATTTTATTAAAATTTTCTATCTTTAAATAAAAATAGCATCAACAGGCAGTTCCTCCTCATCTATAAAAATAACTTCTTCATCATCAGAAGAATCAAGTAAACACTCACCAAAAGGAAATATAGTAAAAGAACCCATTACTTTCGATGGATAGTTGATACTATCTTATAGCAATGTCTATATTTCAAAATACTCTCAACAAAATCTAGTAAAGCAACAAGAGATATTCATTTTTGACCAAAGAGAAATGTGATTGGAACAACGTAAACGAGGGAGAAATTAAAGTTCATTGAAAGAATTCTGACTGCTTTCTGTAGTATTACACATAATAAAATAGCATTAGCAGTAAATGAAGCTTTCCATCTAAACCAATCGAAACCGCTTAAAAATTTTGACCCAATAATGTACCCTACCTTCGATACGGATCTGACCACTCTACTGGATACCATGATTGGCCTATGGCATTCAATCAATAAACATATAATTATATACTTAATATATATATATATAAACTTTTATAAATTTCAATATTTAATTTATACAAAGTCAGACGCCTGACCAAAATAATCAGGTATCTGAGGTATAAACAAAACATCCGATCATTTTAATTAGACATCTGACCCCTTATTAGAATATATATATATATATATATATATATATATATATATCTGTGTGTGTGTGTGCGCGTGTGTGTTATCCTACCTTCTGGCGAGGCCGTGACACCAAGGACTTGACTAAAGACTAAAGACAATCCACCCTAGAGATCAGTTATCTACAGGTCCACGATGGATACAGGAAAACTTGGTCCGAGTCCGGATCGAGCTACAATTAGCATGGTATGATAACCAAATCTATGAAAGGAAACATTCCAAATTTCAAGTCAACCGGAGTTCGTATGCTCGGGTTATGAATCGATCAAGATCCATATGAGACATGTCCATTTCGTATCCATCCATCATTTCGTATCCATCACCATCAATACGAAGTGAGCATAACTCCATTACTCGGCATCCACCGTTCGTGTCATAAGATTCAAACCTATATCGATAGACTTTAACACTCCCTAGATCGATCACATTCAACCAACGGCTGCATGTTTCGTATCGATCGCCTCTCTGATCGATACAAAGGACAAGTCCTACGATCGATACGAAAACAAAGGCAAAGCATCGATATGGGAAGCGAAGTATAGGATGGATACGAAATGAAGAGGTCAACCCAAAAGAAGAGGTCCTTATGCATGAATTTTGGATCTCCACAAAGCAAGCGCGCCACATCATCGATACGAAGATGATCAATACGAAATGTATCGATACGAAAGCCTCAGCCGGTCTATGTTTGAAACTTCGATCGATCATATCTCGCAAACCACAAATCCAAATGCCGTGAAATTTTCATAGAAGCTTGCATATCAACTCAAGAGCCTCCATGATCGATCGCAGCTCAAATGGAGCCATTATTGATCGATACAAAACCAACATGGATTGATCAGGGATCGATCCCAAACGACTCCAAATCGATTGTGTGGGCCCACCTACACATGAGAAAGGGTATTCCGAGATTTGGGGCAGATATTTCCAGCTCTATGCCTATAAATAGAACCTCCACTGCAACTAAAAAAGGACTTTTTGATGTTGCTGCTCTGCTAAAACTCCATTGTAACTCGAGTGTCAGCCATTGTATTGTTGTAATTCAGTTTATAATCGGCAATAAACAACAAATCCTTCAAAGTGGACGTAGGCTACAACGCTGAACCACCATAAATTCTTGTCTTCTTTTACTACTATTTATTTTTCTTGGTGTGATTGTTAGATTAGCCTCATTTTTCGGTTTATTTCTTCATTCTAGTCTCTTCAATTACATCCGAAGAGTGTTGTACCCATTTTTGGTACAAAGAATATATATTACTAGTTAAAGTTAACAACCACCTTTTCCCACTTACCTATTCATTTTTTAATTGTTCATTCATTTACCATTCATCTTCTATCTTCACTTTTTTTACTTTTCATCTCAAAGAAACCCTAACCCTCAAAATCAAAATAAGAATAAACTGACACCAAAAATCCTCCAAAAATCAAAAATCCAAAGAAGAGAAAGATATGAGAGTCGTCTTCTCAACCCTCGGTAGTTTCTCAAGAGTAACTCAAGACTTGGCTTCACAATGATCCAACAAGCATGGATCGGTTTAACGTATGAAAAATTATGAAGTTTTTCGTAGAGGCATCTCAAATTGATGATTTTCCTGCTTATCATCTGAAACTTCTAACCAACATCGCTAGAATTACCACTTTACTTAAATTTGAACCAAACAATGTAAAGATTAACACTTCAACAGTAAATTTTTTTACAAACATGGGGGAAATTCATTAAACTACATAATGATGAAGGAATATATGTTCAAGTGTCTACAAAAAGATAATTAAGCTCCATTATAATCAAATTGGTCAAATTCTTGAAATTGGATACAAAGGAGTCTTATGAAACTGAATTAGGCAAAAAAATTTACAAGATGGACTATTGTCCTTCTATGGACGCTCTAGAAAAACTATTCTCTATGATCCTTACTTTACATGGGTTATGCTAATGGAAAATATACCCCTTTGTTATTATGATGTCGAGGAAGTAAATGCCAGAAAAATGTTCTTCGGTCTTATGAAACTCCCATCAATGGTTCCCTCTTATATTTCATACGAGGAGTATTTGTAAAGACTTTAACAATAAACCACCACTCGAACTTCTATTGAAGGAAAGGATACTAATATTCGAGAAGAAGGGAGCAGTGAAGAAGAGAGTGACGATGAAGACAGTAATGTAGATAGTGTTGAATTTGTAAATATTGTATCTTCTATTTTGTCCTAATTTGAGATGCCTCAGCTTTATAAAACTTATATCCTTATTTCCAAAAACTAAAAGAAACCTGAGAAAAAATTGTCCAAAATTTCTTCAAGAACTAAAAGGGTCGAGAAAGAAATCCCTGGAATCAAATCTTTTTTAGGAAAAATTTGGAAGAAATTCTTAAATAAATCTCGGTCTCCATCTCCTCAACTTCCTTCATCAACTAAAGAATCATCTCAGTATGAACAACATGAAAAGAAAGACCAATAAGGGAGTTGTAGTGGAGATGAAGACAGTGAAGAAGAGAAAGAGGAAGAGAGTGAGCATAAAGAACACCAAATAGCTTAGGGTAATGGTGAAATTCTTTGAAGTAACTGAAGCACACTCTCAATTACTAAATTTGTGTATATTATAGCACTATTTTCATTTCATATGTATGTTTGAAGTGCTCTTGTATTTCAGGATCTTGGTATCTTCATAGTGGGGTGGTGCTTGCATTTGCTTTTATCATCATGTGCTTTGTTCATGTGCTCAAGCTGTGTTTGAAAGTGACTATGCTATAGGATCGTGTAGTATGGAATATATACTAAACTTATTAACTAGTGCGAGAAGTAACTATAAAGTAAAAATAGCAGTAAAGTAAAATGACACCAGAGATTTTATATTGGTTCGAACTTCCCGTTCTACGTCCAGTCCCAGACTCCTTCTGGAATTCAAACTAGCAGCCCTCACTTAACCCGGAGGAATAGGTTTACACCGCCTGAGCAACCGAACAGGACTTCTACCTCCTAGACAACCAAATAGGAGTTCTTCCGCCTGAGCAATGACAGGACTTGAATACAAGTAAATTACTTGTCTAGACCTTTTGTGTTCTTTTAACAACACAGATTTGTCAATTAAAGTACACCATTCCTATAATATTTTCCTCAAGTATGATATGTATATTTGTATGTATGTGAAGATAAGGAAGATATATATTGCTTTAAAAATGGAGAATTGAAAGTGTGATTGCACAAACTTAAAGCAATAAGAGATTCTGAAATTCAAGAGAGTAGAGAATAGAAAATTAAGTAAGTTCAGTTCTTTGATCTTGAATTAAGAATGTATTTATAGAGAATATAGAGTTGCAACTCTTGGTTAAGAGTTATGAACTCTTCATGGAAGAGATTCCTCTTCGCGAAGAGTGGTGTCTTTTCAGAAAATTTGTAATATGACAGTTGGAAAATATTAAGTTGACTGAATATTCATAGTTAGTCGACTGAATTAAAACAGAGAAAAAATAGTGCAAAAATATTCATATTCAATCGATTGAAATTTTGATTAATCGACTGAATATTTTGTAAAGTCAGGTCTTTGAATATTTAGTCGACTAAGAGTAATTAAATATATATATATATGCATGTACATAGGTTCAGTCGATTGAGTAGGTTAATTTAGTCGACTAACTTGAAAGTTTCATGCATATAAAAGCTTATTTCAGAAAATAAATTTTGTCGTGCTTGTCTGTGTTCGTGAACTACTTGAGGATAGATTTTAACATAGCTAAAATTGGAATTCGACTCTAGACAGCATATATAAAAACCATACTTCATACTGTTGAGTCCGATCTTCGTAGTTCTTTGTCGTAGATTCATGAATCTTCGTGCCGGTTGAATTCTTGTCATTAATCAAAACATAAGATCCAACATTCTCCCTCTTTTTGATGATGACAACTCCATTTGTGATATGAATGAATCTCGATAATATTGCTTCGTAGTTCTATATCTCCCCCTGAATATATGCTAGCCTTTTCTTTCAATTTCTCCCCCTAAATATGTGCTTTTATTCCTGCTGCAAATAGTGTTAGAGCAATATCTTTCTCCCCCTTTGTCATCGACAAAAAGGAGAGTTTATATGACGACATAATTCTATTAAATATATGGAACATCCTTTAAAATTCTAAAATCTATCATTTTCCTTTTGTTTCTCCAAGTACCTGCAATAAATAATAATAATTTTGGTACCCCCTTACTAGGTTAGGGTCCAAGGGTTAATCATAGGATGAAAACCTTACCAAAATAGGTGTGGTTGTACCCTCTAAAAGAAAAATAATGAAACAATTTTAAACATAACTACTACTTATAATCTAAGGTATCAGAAAAAAAATTAACATTTAAAGCATGTGATACCCAAGTTTCTTATAATTTCCTACTTTTGAGCAAACCATACCCATTTGGGTGTGGTTGAACCTTTATAGATATAGTTTTCATTACAAATCACATTCTTATAATAGTTGCTAATATAAAGTTGTTTATCATGATCAATTATATTTGCTAGAATCCATATCTTAATACTATTAGTCATTAGCTTAGTACTTGAAAAATAATTTCTATCATTTCTAAACAAAGTACTACTATGACTGTAACTGGTTTTAAAACTATCTTGGTTACTAGTACTAGCACTAAAATTAGTATACAAGAATGCATATCTAGTACTATTTTTACTTTTAGCTTGTTTATAGCCCAAACCGCTTTTATCATTGTGAACTTTCGAATTTGTAACTAAGGAAGGTAAGATATCTTTACCTTTGTTAATATTAATGATTTTTTTATTTAATCTTTCAAAATTTGCTTTATAATTATAAACTTCTTTTTGCAAAATATTACTATTATCTTTTAAAATCTCGCATTCTTTAGATAATTCTAAATTCTTTTTAATTAAAGATTCATTCTCTTTTTCAAGAGACAAAATTAAAGAGCTATAATTATTTAAGAATTTTCCAAAAAGGTATTTTTATTTTGCAAAACATTGATTTCCTCCAAAATATCGTTGTTTTTATCTTCTAACTGCTCATTTTCTTTTTGTAGGAAATCTTTTTTTAAAACAAGTTCTTCTATGGTATATTCAAAACATTTAGTTTGTTTTACCAAAAATTTATTTTCCTCTTTTAAATTGGATATTTCTTGCTCATAATCTTTTAACTTAGCTAAAGCAATTCTATTAACTTTATTCAAATTTTTACAATCTTTTAATAATTCATCATGTGCTAACAAAAGATCTTTATATAAAGAATCTAAGCATACCGATTGTGATATGAGTTTAACCATGAAGCATTTGTTTGTTTGCTCCTTTGATTCTTCTTTATTGCTCTTCCTCTTCCTATTGCCTTGACTAGATCTCTTTATGGCCATTTATTCTAGGATGTTGTTATGATCTCTAGAATCCCAGGCTCTGATACCAAATGAAAGTGACTATGCTACAGGATCGTGTAATATGGAATATATACCGACCTGGAAGTTTCATGCATATAAAAGCTATTTTGTCGACTGACCTGGAAGTTTCATGCATATAAAAGCTATTTTGTCATGCTTGTCTGTGTTTGTGAACTACTTGAGGATAGATTTTAACATAGCTAAAACTGGACTTCGACTCTAAACAACATATATATGAACCATACTTCATATTGTTGATTCCGGTCTTCGTAGTTCTTTGTCGTAGATTCATGAATCTTCATGTTGGTTGAATTTCTTGTCATTAATCAAAACATAGGATCCAACAGTGTTTGCCCGTGTTATTTATTTTGAAGTGTTATTGAAACATTTGTTTGTCTGTGTTGTTAGATAAACATTTGGTGCTATGTTGTTTTTTGATTCATGTAAACATTTGGTGCTATTTTGTTGTTTGATTCATGTAAAAATTTGGTACTATGTTGTTATTTGGTTCATGTAAACATGGCTTGTTAGCTTTTTGGCTGTGATGAATGAAGTTTGTTTGTTTGTTAGTTTCATATGTGTATGCGCTCTTTTACTCTCGTACAACATATTCTCTCCTTTAATATTATGTTTATGATGATGCTAAAGGGGAAGAAAATGCCCGACATATTGATAAAAGGAGTAAAAAGTTTAATTTTGAATTTGCATATATATATATATATATATATATATATATGTATGTATGTATATGTGTATATGTATATATATTTCTTTTATAGATATGTAGTTGTCATCATCCAAAAGGGGGAGAATATTAAGTCTTGTATTTTTGAGTTTTGATGAGACAACTATATATATCTTTATGCAATTGTACAAGTCGATTATTACAGAAAATTTCAACAACAAAGACTAAGAAAAACGATTACAACTAAGCTCAATCAACGATGACCAACTAGCGGAGAGTCATTGTGTATTGTAAGTCTGTAAAAAACTTGTCCAATATTCTTTGATGATACACATGCACAAACATTTCAAAACAAATTTAAGACTTAGCAATTTTCAAAACAAAATTTTCAACATTGTCAGGATTTAGATGTCTGATTCAGAAATTCAGACGTCCAACTGTAGCCAAATTTGACTATAAAGTTTCGAGATCAAACCTTATAAATAGTCAAAGGTCTGACTTTTATTATCCAGGCGTCTGAAGAATAAAAATTTAACTATCCTTAACCATTTAGACGTCTGATTAGTTTGATCAGCCATCTAATTAGCGCATTAGACGTCTGATTATACCAACCAAATGTCTGAATCAAGCTCAAAAACAAATATTTCTTTTCTGTAAATTGACCAAACTTTTGAGGCATGTTGAAAGTTTGAGTAATTTTAACAAGTTTCTTATATATAAGACCAGACATTTGAATTAAGGTTATGTTAAGCGTATTCCTCTCTTGAATGTGTTCAGACGTCTGAAGGTTTTAACCAGGCATCTAAGATGTTTTTAAACTCTTTTTCAATTAAAGGGGCAGACATTTTAGTTGCCTAGTCAGACTCTGAGAAACTGTAAAAAGCTATATTTTAAACGAACGGTTTTAATAGTGAAAAGTTATCTTTGTTTATAATTAAGTGATACAGCATTTATTAATGGTCATAAATCTTCAACCAAACCTTTCTAACATTGTAAATGGAGATCAAATTCATACTTTTGATTTCAACTCTTGCTCTTTGATCTCTAACACTAAAAAACAAGGTAATTTATCAACATCAAGAAGGCGTCGGCGGGGCATCTGTGAACGACTTACTGATGTCATGCCGATGCTATAGTAGGCATCGGTAAAATGTGGGTCGGAAAATGTATTCCATTGCCTTGAAGACACCTTACATAGGGTTGTTACCGGCACTACAAAGATGCCTTTTTCCGACGACTTTCCGATGCATATTTTCCTGATGTCATTGCAACGTCCAATTAAATTGTTAAACTGGGATTTTCCAACACCATTTAGACAACGTTCCGATGCCCTAGGGACTCCAAATTAAATTGTTTAAATTCGATTTTTTTAACACTTTTCAAATGCCATGTCGACCCTTATTGAAACATATTTGCAGCATTTCTGCTGCATTTCTAATCTCAATCATAATTCAAATATTTACAATATATATCTACCTCAACATAACATGTCGATATCACGAATTCATATACCATACTATCACATACCATCAAATTCATATACTAAAACATATTACCCAACAAAATAATATCAAAAATATTATCCAACATCATAATATCCAAACAATACCATCACAATACAAACTAAATATCCAAGCATTACCATTACAATACAAACCAAATACTAAAGTAGTATCATCACAATATATACAAACCAAACATCCAAACAATAACAACACAAATACATCTTACTCCCCCGAACCATGCCCACCATCACCATCACAAGATATGCTACGCTACCTTTTCCTACGAATCCTTTACTTGCAACAAAACCAGAAAACCTTTTATCTGCCAAAAAGTTTCGACCTTCTGATTGCGAAAAAGACTGATGACCATCAACGTACCATAGACATCCCATCCCAGACCCCTAGGTACCCGGCCTCGAGCTTCGTCTTTGAAAGAAAAAAGGACAACTCCCTCGTCCGAAAAGGGTTGCAAAATGCATTTGTAAGCAATCCGAGCTTCTTCTCCAGTAATACGACGTGTGACTTCAATCGTCGGTTTTCTTCTTCTACAACATTACTAACTGTAGTGACTCTATCTAATGATGATCTTTACCTTTTAACCAAATTTATTTGTCAATAACGAGTAATTTTTTATTTCAACTATTGGATTTATTAAAACAAATGTTTTAAATTCACGTTAACCATATAATTGTTTGAGTGATTTAACTTATATATTTGTTTAATTTATTGGGCGATTTAGGAAAGGATAGTTTAGCTTAAATAAACTCTTATTTAATTTATTTAAAGATAACCTATAAGTTAACTTAATTATATATATATATATATATTTTGTTTAATTTATTAAGTGATTTAACTTATATATTTGTTTATTTATTTTGTGATTTAAAAAATCTATAATTTAACCTAAATAAACTCTTATATAATTTATTGAAACAAAATTTATAGTTTAACCTAATTATATATATGTATGTATATAATTTATTGAGTGATTTAATTTATACAAACATACTCTTGTTTAATTTATTGAAACAAAATTTATAATTCAACATAATTATATATACATTTGTTTAATTTATTGGGTGATTTAACATATATATTCATTTAATTTATTATGAGATTTAAAAAATATATAATTTAACTTGAATAAATTCTTGTATAATTTATTGAAACAAAATTTATAAATTAACCTAATTATATATATATATATAATTTATTAGTGATTTAACTTATACAAACATATTCTTGTTTAATTTATTGAAATAAAAATTATAATTTAACTCAATTATATATCCATTTTTTAAATTTATTGAATGACTTAACATATATTTGTTTAATTTATTATGTGATTCAAAAATCTATAATCTAACTCAAATAAATTTTTATATAATTTATTGAAACAAAATGTATAATTTAGCCTAATTATGAATGTATGTGTATGTAATTTATTGAATGATTTAACTTATACAAACATACTCTTATTTAATTTATTGAAACACAATTTATTATTTAACTGGATTATATATACATTTTTTAATTTATTGAGTGATTTAACTTATATTGTTGTTTAATTTGTTGCGTGATTTAAAAAAATCTATATCTCTTGTTTAATCTATTGAAACAAAATTTATGATTTAACCTAGTTATATATTTATTTAATTTATTGAGTGACTTAACTTATATATTTTAACTCGAACCCATTTTATGTTCGGAATGTTAAATTTTGGGATATATAGAGCATATATGTGGTTCTTGGAATTTAGAATAACTCAAACTTAATTATACTAAGCATTTGTATAAAATACATACATACATACATACATATACATACACACATGTGGTTCTTACGATTTAAAACCAACGTATACATACATATAGCATACTGTATATATATATATGTATATGTATATGGTTTTGTGTACATATATACTTATTAGCATATCATGTATATAACGAATGTTGAAGCAATTATGTACCTTGGTATTTCACATATTTTGCATTTCACGTATTCATTAGAATTTTATACGTGTATATATACATAAATATTATTTAAATACATGTATAGATACCACAAACTCAATAGAAGCATCATCTGCAAAACTATTGGTCGTGGACCCATCCGTTGACTTAATCATGTGAGTCTTACAATGGAGTACACAATCAAATAAGTCTTAATTTATTTAAAATGTTAAATAAATTAACAAATAAATATGTACCATTCAAAATTATATTCTAGTCACTCCTCAAGCTCCTATTTCAAAGAAACTCAAACAATCGTACTGGTTGTACGACATGACAATGTTGTAATATTGATAGAATGAGGCGTCAGATGACTTGCATGGTGGTACTGCTGTAACTAATGTTATCCAGCCTTTTGGCCTTGCTATATTTAGACTGACAGGATAAGTTAGAATAGATGATCATCAAGGCGGAAAGCCCAGAGAGATGGTTACCAGGATTGGAGATTGACTATAGACAAGACTATGGATGATAGTCGTACGGATTCATGCGAATAGCATTCTGGAATTGGCTAAGTATGAATTGCACACTTCAACTGAAATTACGACTAGGTGCGATCGTTTTCCAAAATGGATCGACTATGATCCATCTCCATTATGGATCGGCTGTGATCCATCTCCAATTATGGATCGTACAATATCGATATTACAGCTTAACTCAACGATGATCGATCGATATCTCAGAATCTACAAATCCATTACACATGAAACTTTGGGAACATCAATATATTAAAGAATGGATCCCCTAAAATCGATTGCATGCCTAGATGAGCAAAAATGAATGATCGGCATACATCGTTCATGATCGATCAGATCGTTTCAGCCAAAACGATTCAACTCAATGAAGATCGGTCAGTATCTCACTAACATGGAGTCGGAATGACACCAAACTTTGGAAGAATAGACTAGAAGCACGGGGGAGATTATAGAAATGATCGCACGTGCATTGGAGCAAAAATGAATGATCGGTACCGATCTTTCCAACGATCAAGATGGGACCCGCGATCGTTCATGTGGTCCCCTACGGATCTAGAGGTTCTTCTGGCGAATTTTGAACCCAATCCATGGACATCTTCCCCTATAAATATAGCAGCCATTCTCCATAAAGAGGATCATTTTTTATGGCTGAGGCTCTTCAATTTTTATTCTTCGCTCTTGTACTGATGGATCCTATCTGATTCAAACATTCTTGTAATCATAATCAAGTGCAAGATCAATAAAAATATGAAGTGGACATAGGCCAAGATTGCTGAATCACCATAAAAATATGTGTGTTCATTTACTTTTTCTGCTATGTTTTAATTTCATTCATCATTCAATCTCTACGAGATTCAATTAGATGTTGATGCCCATTTTTGGCGTCAATATTTTGGTGCATTCATTGAGAAAGGAATTTTCGGCTTGATTGGATTTCATCATCTACTTGTGGATTACCATGTTCATGAGATAGATCCATCTTTCTACCGATAAGTTTCACATTCTACTCAGATTTGAAAGAGATTTATAAGGAAACTACCTACAATGCCTCCTAGAGAGGAGAAGGCCATTGCTACCTTCATGGGACATACTGCAAACGATCCATATAGAAGCATACGATCGATCACTACTCCATACATCCTCAATTAATGATCGATCCCTATAAATCCAAATGTCGCATTCTCTTGTACGATCGTTCTTTATACGATCGTTCCACACGATCGTTCCATATGATCATTTTTCCACAATTGTTCCAACGTAATTTCCACGCGATCGTTTCCACCATATCGTTCCAGCTGATCATTTTTTAACTTGATTATTTTTTAGGATTTACACAGATCTTTCCCACACTATCGTTTGCACCCAATCATTTGCAGCATATTGTTCCACCGATCGTTTTTCAGCCGATCGTTTTCTACCGACCATTGTCAACCTGATGGTTTTCCACCGATTGTTTTTCAGCCGATCGTTCTTCAACCGATCATTGTAGACCCGATCATTTTCCACCGACTATTTTTTCCAACCGATCGTTTTTCCAAAAAAAACTTAAAGAAGGTGCATTCTATCCACTTCCCTTACGTCCTATGACTGGCCGAGGCATAGGGGACCGAGCGGCAGCTGTTGGATTGTCGCGAAGGAATGGACAAGGAGCTCCTACTCAAACGGAACTTCCAGAGGCTGGAGAACAGAGGTGATATGACACAAACTATTCTTCCATCTCAAAGTATAGCTACCCCAAGCAAACATGCAAATGACTCCAAGCACCGTTCTTCACCGATCCAGCACTTCAAATTCAGGGACTCCAAGCAAACCAGTTGCTGACTCCAAGTAAATAGCAGATTTTCTCTGGTCAAACTCCAAGTAAATTATCACCAATCCGCTAACTCCGGTCCATCTTCTTTTGCTCATAAATCGAGCGTACGGGCTCCAAACGACTTGAAATATGAAATGTAGCCTTATAGGGCCTTCTAGGTCATCCCATATCGATCTCACCCAGTTTGGGGCAAGAACTGAGATGGGTCCCGATTCCACTTGAAGTCACCACTTAACCATCATTAAATGCCCATATCTTAATCACGCCACCTCCAAATGACTTGAAACTTGATGTGCAACCTTAAGAGGCCTTCCTTACTACCTCATATGGATCGTACCCCATCTAGACGAAAGTTTGGGGATCATCACTGATCCGTGATCCCATCCTAACTGATTTTCTATTCGATCGGCGTTCTCAACCATTCAAACGTTTGACAATCATGTATACATCATTCACAAGCATTACAAGCAGTTGTAACTTGAAAATGGACTGGACTGACGACGACTGGAGCATATCCCCAATCGAAACCTATTCATTGAAGCCATTCAGCATCTAGAATACCCGAGGAGATTCAATGTACTAATCATATCGGCTTACTGAGGGAAAACCGATCGTGGACTACATCTCATGAAATTCGAGTGACATATGAATTCCGCTAGAGCGATAGATGCCATCCAATGCAGATGCTTTCCTATATTCCTTGAGGGTGTAGTGATCATGCCGTTTATGCGATTATCACCCAAATCCATCTCCTTATTTAATCATTTGGCTAAGAAGTTTGTCGAGCAATTCAGAATGCATGTGAATCACCCCAAGGATGTGATGTCATCATCCAACTTGTTCCAAGCGGCAGGCGAGCCACTCAAGGACTCCTTGCAGAGATTCAACACCTTTTTCAATGAAGTGAGAAATCCTAGTTAGCACATCATACTGATGGATTGATAATGGGAATCAACACTGGGATAGATTTTGGCACCTGGTTATCTAGAGAGCCTTCTACGACCTTGGATCGTTTCCGTTACAAAGTGAACCAGAACCTAAGCAAGGAGGGGGTAGAGCGGACTAGGAGAAAGAACGAGGCAGGCCCGTTAGCTAAAGGAATTCAAAGTAAGGGTAGCATTGAGGCCGTAGATGAGGACTCAGAATTTAGGAGACGGCCTAGAATCCCAAAATTCGACTCATATACTCCTTTGAATGATTCTAACATCAACTTGGAGACTCACGACTCGGAGCAGTACTGGAAACCAGCCTCGAGAGATTCCACTGACACCCAGAAGAAATCTGGGAAATGTTGTATATTTCAAGATACACATGGTCATAACACCGACGATTGTACACACCTCCAAGATATGATCAAGAAGATGATCTGGAAAGGAAATTTTCAACAATATGCGCAAGCCCAGCAAAATGGCAGGCAGGGAACATCCGATACCACCTGCGGTCGACTTCCGATTGAGGTAGGATAGGGCAAAACGGAATAGCGAGCATACGACGCTGCTTCACTTATCAATAAGATTCATTTCAATTTTAATTATGTTGTGAACTACGACCAACTTGAACTAAACTACTCCTAAATAATGCAGGTGATCAAGTACTTAGAGTTAGGCACCAATCAACCTCCACGGACCATGATCGGACCTTTGAAGTTTCATCAAGATGAGCATGATCCAACCGCTTATCAACTACCATATGCCCTTAACTTGAGGGCAAGGACTCAGAATGGAAAAGCCCAACAAGGTCAAACCCCAACATAAAGTGGACACGGCTGACTTTCCACTTCTCAACCTCTGCACTTAACTTGGAGACCAAAGAAAGGCTTGAGATGGATGTGACCCGACCGCCTACTCTCTTGCTCATACTCGAAGTTCGCCGAAATACTTATGCCTCTCCCGAAGCTCAGCGGTAGCGGGATCCAACTAAAGTGGACGTGATTTGACCGTCCACACATCGACTCCTACCCTGGACACAAGGGGTAGTTTGGAAGCTCGACTTAAAGTATGCATGACTGACCCTCTACTCATCAACCACCGCCTTCGACACGAGGACAGGGCTGTAGCTTAAGGTGGAAATGATTTGACCGTCCACCCAGCAACTCTCTCCCTCGACTTGCTGGGGGGAGTAATAAGCAAATTGGACAAGACCTAAACGTCCAATACAATCATGGATGTGATCCAGCCATCTATCACTTACTCCCTTCTCCGACCTTACGAGAAGAGCTACAATCGCCAAGTGGGCATGGATCGGCCATCCACTCCCTAACTTTTGTCCTCGACACTGGAGGCAAAATCTCATTCCACGAATTAACATTATTCGACCATTCATTCGATGATGTGCACGTAAATGTGCATATATATACATCCATATTTTATCTCTTTTTATTTAAATAAATATCATATTTGGGCGTTTTAACATGTTTAAAACCAAAATTCAATTGTTTTCAAAACATCATATATTCATCTTCATTCAGGGCAAAATGGTCATTTTTGTGCATGTGTCAATTTGAGAATTTTTACTTGAACATTTTTTTATGATTTTTATAGGAAATTTTGATGCATATGGAAGAGGGATTCATGAAGATATATGCATGCAAAAATGAATACAAAGGAATGAAGAGGAAATAATTCAAGTACAAGATCATGGAGGACCCCACCCACTTGCCTAAATCTACAATTAGAAGCTAATGGACAACTAAGTGGAGGTTAAAGCTTCATGCACTTTTAATAGGGGATTAATTAGTGGCTAATGGTTACTTGGTTGCCACACTTCCTAAAGGGCATTTTGGGAAGCTCCCTAAAAATAGAATTAGAGTTTTATGCATGTATAAATAGCCCTCTTATGTACATATAAATATCTTCTACTCTCTCATATATTTGCTTAGGAAATTAGCAAGTTGTAAACAAAAATCAAAGTGAAATAAAAATGGCTTCCAAGCCTCTTTCTTCTCTCTTTTCTACATGCTTTTCTTTGTTTTATTGTTAATGTTTATTTCTATGCTCTCCTTATTTTTATGTTCATAGCTTAGATTTACATTTATGCACTAGTCTAATTAATTTCCTTCTAGTAGTTAATCTTCTTTTTCTTTATTTATTCTCTACTTTCTTTCATTTTCAATGTTGAAACTAACATGTGTTGATTTGATAACACAAATGAGTAGCTAAACCCCTTCAATTTAGGGGTAATGAAGCTCTCAAATATAATTTGATTTCAACATTTTTATGATTTATGATCTCTTTAGCTTGTGCTTCATGAAAGTGAATTTTGATGTAAGTTTATACAAGTGGGTTTGATAGCTTATATTGCTTTTACAAATGAGCTATTCTTATTCAACATAAACACAATTTACATCATCATTTGCTAATTAATTTTAGATTTTGAAATGAAAGTAAAAATGAAATTTGATGATCTATATTACTAGTTACAATAGTAAATAGATCATACTTAAAATAGCTTTTGCTTTGGCTTCATTTTCATGAGAATTGATAAGTGGTTTATTTGTTGTATTATAGTTTGATGGTTTGAGTTATGTTAATTAATAACATAAACAAACCATACTTATGATAAATACAACAATTATTTCACTTAATATCAAAGTTAGAGATTATAAATTATTTGTTTGTTGATTTACAAAAATATGAGTGTGGATTTGCCTCTAAATTGTTCTCTAGTCTAATAGTTTTTAAATCACATTTCAATTCTAGCTTTAGCTTTTTTTCGCAGTTAACAATTTCCTCTCACTTTGGTCTAATTTGATTGAATTGAAAATTTTAAAATCTTAACAATTCCCTGCGGATCGACCTGTACTCGCCACGCACTAGAATTGTACGCCGTGCGCTTGCGGTATAAATTTTATTATAAATTTTTCGACGGTTTTCTAATTCGATAGAATTTCCGTCGTTAAACAAGTTTTTGGCGCCGTTGCTGGGGAATTGTTTTGATTTCAAATTTCTATTCTTTGAATTATTTTTCGTTTGATTTTATTATGTGTTTGATTTGTGTGTGTTTTGCATTTTAAAAATTAGAGAAAAAAATTTGTGTTTGTGTGATTTTTGATTGCATTGTGATTGTGTGCAATTTCTTGTTTCTAGTTTCATTTTTACATTTGCATATTATAAAAAAAATATTGTACACAACTTCATTTTCAAAAATCATATTCCATTTCATTATTTTTACATTACATTCTACATCAATTTTCATTTCATTTTAAAAAAAGTTACAAAAATTTACATTGTCACTATGCACAATGCACAGAACCACTCTCTGCCTCATCATTCTTACAGTTCCTCTACCATACAACCCTGTAGCACTTCATTGCACCTTTCCCCTTGCCTCAACTAACTACACCACCCAAAGCAACCACTGCTCTACAAAACTTCTCCTTTCCACTAAACATCAACTCTGACTGCACCTCACCTCTCCAACCACTTCTCATTCACTTCACCAAACATACAACTGACAAACACAACATACTTCAACACTCCATAACCTTCCTTCTTGAACCACATCTGCAACCAATTCATCCTTCCATACAAGACAACAAACTTCTCTACATTTTCACTCCACCAAAATACAGACTTCACTATCTTCTTCATTCCTACAGCACATACCAATCATCAACTTCCAAAATTTTCATTTACAACTTTGCAACATTTCACTTGTACATTATCTCAACCCCCACCTCACAAAAGTGCTGCTACTGTTGCATATCAGTACAACCAAACAACCATTACCAGTCATCACTTCCACTTCACTCACAAACTCAATAGCCTACTGCACTTTATACATACCCTGACGACTGTCTGCAATTCAACCACAGCCTTCAATCTTGCTACTGCCATACCACTGCTCTTCCCCTCTTCTCTACTCTGACCAACAGCAAAGCTACCCAGCTACCATCCCCTTTGCACCATCAATCACCACAGGCAGCCACATCAAATTGTCAATAACCACTGACCTGCTATTGCTACAAGCAACATCTTCACCAATTTAACTACCACTTCCCTTCTCGTCCACTGATCACTGCAACCCCACATACAACTACTTCGACTTAACAGACTCCACAATCTCTACCTACAAGTAGCACAACACCTCTCAGCCATCACAGTTCCCAATCACGTCTGCCATTTCATTATCTTGCACATTTTTCTTCATCATCACAGAACATATCTTCACAAACCAACAAACCTGTCACATACATATCCTCCATATTCTGTACACCCATCTACACACTTCATAAATTGTTCCACCCACATATCAATACTTCCTTTCCACTGTCCTGCTTGTAACTGACCCTTCCACCATTTAACTGGTCCTGCTAACAATCCCCTCCCACTTCCAGACCATATCATTAATTCTGTTGCCGTTGTTACATTGCAGCTCCACAACCTTCGACAGCTCCATATGGTCTGGAAGTGGGAGGGGGGTTGTTGGCAGGATCGGTTAAATGGTGAAGAGGTCAGTTGCAAGCAGGACAGTGGAAAGAAAGTATTAATATGTGAGTGGAACAGTTTATGAAGTGTGTAGATGGGTGTACAGAATATGGAGGATATGTATGTGACAGGTTTTTTGGTTTGTGAAGATATGTTCTGTGATAATGAAGAAAAATGTGCAAGATAATGAAATGGCAGACGTGATTGGGATCTATGATGGCTAAGAGGTCTTGTGCTGCTTGTAGGAGGAGATTGTGGAGTCTGTTAAGTCGTAGCAGTTGTATATGGGGTTGCAATCGTAGTAGTCGTAGCAGTTGTGAGTGAAGTGGAAGTGATGACTGGCAATGGTTATTTGGTTGTACTGATATGCAACAATAGCAGCACTGTTGTGAGGTGGGGGTTGTGATAATGTACAAGTGAAGTGTTACAAAGTTGTAAATGACAGTTTTGGAAGTTGATGTTTGGTATGTGTTGTAGGAATGATGAAGATAGTGAAGTCTGTATTTTGGTGGAGTGAAAATGTAGAGAAGTTTGTTGTCTTGTATGGAAGGATGAATTGGTTGCAGATGTGGTTCAAGAAGGAAGGTTATGGAGTGTTGAAGTATGTTGTGTTTGTCAGTTGTATGTTTGGTGAAGTGAATGAGAAGTGAAGTGGTCAGAGAGGTGAGGTGTAGTCAGAGTTGATGTTTAGTGGAAAGGAGCAGTTTTGTAGAGCAGTGGTTGCTTTGGGTGGTGTAGTTAGTTGAGGCAAGGGGAAAGGTGCAATGAAGTGCTACAGGGGTGTATGGTAGAGGAACAGTAAGAATGATGAGGCAGAGAGTGGTTCTGTGCACTGTGCATAGTGACAATGCAAAATTTTGTAACTTTTTTTAAATGAAATGAAAATTGATGTAGAATGTAATGTAAAAATAATGAAATGGAATATGATTTTTGAAAACGAAGTTGTGTACAATATTTTTTTAATAATATGCAAATGTAAAAATGAAACTAGAAACAAGAAATTGCACACAATCACAATGCAATCAAAAATCACACAAACACAAAAAAAAATTTCTAATTTTTAAAATGCAAAACACACATAATAAAATCAAATGAAAAATAATTCGAAGAATAGAAATTTGAAATCAAAACAATTCCCCGGCAACGGCGCCAAAAACTTGTTTAACAGCATTCGACAACTCCTACCTTGACTTGACAGATGGAGTATAAATTAAAAAAACGGGTGTGACTAACCACCCATCGGCTAACTCTAGTCCCTCAGCGTGGACTGGAGTATAAAAACACAAAGAATGGATGTGGTTTGACCATGTGCTCCCTACTCGAGCCCGAAGTTCGTCAGTACAATCACCTTACTCCCAAGGCTTAGCAGAAATAAGATCCAAATGAAAGTGGAACGGGGTATGACCATCCACATGTCTACTCCTACCGTGGATACATGAAGCAGTTTTAGATCCCAAGCTTAAACTTGACGTATTTCGACCGTCCAGTCCGAGGAGGGTATGATCCATCCATCCATGAACTCGTTCGTACCTAAAATACGACGAATTATCTAAGCCTTTCTTGGACGTCGGTAAGCCCAAAATCCAAATCTAAAAAGATGGATGCGGTTCGACCGTCCATTGACCAACTCTGGTCCCTAGAGCGCAGACTGGAGTATAAACACTAGAAAAACATGGACGCGGTTCGACCATCCATCGACTAACTTTGGTCCCCAAAGTATGGACCGAAGTATAAACGCCATATGGGTGTAACTGATCACCCATCGACCAACTCTGGTCCCCAAAGTGCAGACCAGAGTATAAACACAACAAAGATAGACACGGTTCGACCATCCATCGACTAACTCTAGCTCCTAGAGCTTGAGCTGGAGTATAAACCCTAAATGGGCGTGGTTCGATTTCCCGTCAATAAAATATGTTCCCTAAGTGTAGATTATAGCATAAGCAATAAAATCAGATGTGACTCGACATCCTGCACCAAGTGGACATAGTTCGACCATCCGCTCACTGACTCCCACTCTCGGTCCGACAAAGGGAGCCAAGGACAAAAAATTGGATGCGGTTCAACCGTCCATCGATAACTCTAGCTCCCAGAGTGCGAGTTAGAGTATAAACACCTAATGGGCGCGACAAACTACCCATTGACAAACTCTGATCCTCTGAGCATGGATAAGAGCAGTGACAAAAATTGAACGTGGTTCGACTGTTCATCCAATAACTCTCGCCTATGAACTGATAAGCTGAGTATAAAACATAATATGGACGTGACTCAATCATCCGCTAATCGACTCCTTCCCACAATTTAATGGGAAAACATGACATTAAAATGGTCGTGATGCGGCAGACCACTCTTCAACTTTTGCCCTTGAATGGGGGCAAAGGAATTAACCAAGCAAAATGCAATTCAACCATCCACAAATTAACTCCACTAACTCCAGAATGGAGACGGGCTTGGTGTTCTTTATGACTTAAGGAAATGACCACAAGGAGGCCATAATACAAAACCAATCAAAACAGCGTTCGAAGTTATGGAAGACTGATTATGTTATACCTCTGGATCTATAGGCAATATCAATCTGAACTTTCTATATCATGCCACTGGATCGACGGTCTATATCATGCCACTAGATCACAAATAGAGGTAAACCGAACATCCATCGAATGACTTCGGTCACCATAGTGTAGATAGGAGAATAAAACATGCATGAGTGTGACATAACCATTCATTATTCCCCACTCTACTTCGATCTGTTAGAAGGAGTATGAAACCAAATGGGCATGAATTGACCACTCTTGAGCTAACTTTGTCCCTTAATCCGATGAGAGAACATAAACCGAAACGAATGTAACTGACCATCCAGCTCCGATTGAATGCAACATGACCATTCACTCACTAGCTCTGACCATGATTCGACTAGAAGACCAATTTGGAACGGACATGACTTGACCATCTATTCTTCGGATCCTCACCCAGAGTATGGTGACATTTGCACCAAAAGTGGACTTGATTGACCATCCAGTACTTAACTTATGCTCGAAATTCGATGGAGCATCGAGGTCTTACCGCGGAGAAGAAAAACCAGAATGCAACCAAGAATAGGCATGACACGGCAATCCATCAACTAACTTGATACCACGGTTCGACGGGAAAGAGTATAAAGCTAAAGCTGACATGATTTTCCTATCCACTTATTAACATCTGCCCCAAACTTGTGGGGGTATGAGCGGGAATCAAGATGAATGTAACTCGGCCGTTCATCATTTAACTCTCAGTCTTCGGAGTTTAGGTGGGAAAATAAACACTAGGATGAAACTTGACCGTCCATGCAGAACATCTATTAACCTAAGACTGGAGGAAGAAGTGTGACTATCCAAAAGCTAAATGTGACAGCTCAATACCGTGACTCATACCTGGTGTTTACAATGACTTGAGGCTACGAACGAAAGGATGCTTGAAGATAGAATCATTGAATCGATGCCCAGGCTCATGGGCAACTGATCATCATTCCGAACCTAACGACGAGTAATGGACCGCGAGTACAATGAATGGAAAGCGCGTTACTTGAATACATAAGCAAATTCAAACTCAAAGCAAAGGCCAACTATTTAGCTGCATGCAAATCAAGGCTAAATTCTACTTGGCATTTGATTCAACGTTCCTTCAAGCTTGATCTTCAACCATTGTAGATAATCGCTAAAAGCATCTAAAACCCATCACTATCAGAGTCAACATCTTGTGACGTCGTTCAGAAATTTGACCAGAGTGACCGTCATCATTGACCCTCCCAATCGGGTTTCACATCGATTGTTACCCGAAATAGTTACATTCAAATTCTAGGATTGGTTAGACCTGAACAAGCTAAACTCGAAAGATGGCTTTCCACTTCCAAGGATCGACCGGCTAGTAGACCTAACCGTTGAACATGAACTGCTTTCATTCATGCACGTGTGCTCTAGATACAATTAAATCCTAATACACATCCCCAACCTGGAGCACACCAGTTTCATTACCGATCTGAGATTATATTGCTATGTTTCCAAAGACCGGATCAGGCAATCAATAGAAGTATATGTGGATGGTATGCTCGTAAGATAACGGTGATCAAATGACCACATCAATGACTTCGTGGAGATGTTCGGTTTCTCCAAGAATACGAAATAAAACTCAATCCCTTGAAATGCTCTTTCGGCGCCGTGTCAGGGGAATTCTTGGGTTTCATCGTTAATTCTTGCGGAATTGAAGCCAATCTCAAGAAGATTTAGGGAATCATAGACATCCAAGTACGAAGACAATCAAGCCGGTATAGAGCCTCAATGGGAAGGTCACCATCCTAAGCCGATTCATCTCCAGGGCCACTGACATGCGAATTCTCTTCTTCGACCTAATCGAGAGAGGGAAGAGAAACTTTGAATGGATGTAAGACTGTGTTGACGCATTTCAAGCTCTGGTAGATCACTTAGAGAGACC
Organism: Allium fistulosum; assembly: GCA_030737815.1. NCBI lineage: Eukaryota > Viridiplantae > Streptophyta > Magnoliopsida > Asparagales > Amaryllidaceae > Allium > Allium fistulosum. The sequence goes on from CM060904.1 coordinate 1,141,105,064, forward strand.
TCCCATCCTATCCAAGCCACTGGATCGTGAAGACTTATAAATCTATTTAGCGGTGTCGGTACACGCCATAAGTTCCACACTATTACGCGAAGAGAATCGGATCCAGAGGCCAGTATATTATGTTAGCAAGCGATTGACAGGTGCTGAGAGAAACTACTCAAAGCTGGAAAAGCTTGTGTATTGCCTATTAATTGCGCCATGAAAGCTTTGCCCTTACTTCCAGGCTCACCTCGTCAATGTCTACACCGACCAGACGTTACAACTGGTCCTACAGCGACCTGAGACGACTTGAAGGCTGCTCAAATGGAATATCGAGCTAAGCCAATTTGATATCATTTATCTCCCTCGGAGAGATGTCCAGGGATAGACAATGGTGGACTTCATAGCTGAATTCACTGCACCAGACGACTCTTCGAAGAGCAGTGGAGAACCGACCAACTGAAGGAAAATGTACACGGATGGAGCATCCAACGATCGGTGTTCTGGTGCTAGAGTTGTGTTAATAACTCCTGAGGAACGATCGATCTGCTACGCTTCGAGACTTGACTTCCCTACCATAAATAATGAAGCTAAGTATGAAGCCTTGATCATCGGGCTCAAACTAGCCAGAGAACCGGGAGTTAAAACTTTACAAATCTTTTGTGATTCCCGAATAGTAGTATGCCAAGTTAGGGGAGATTATCAGGCTAGGGGGCAGCAACTTGCTCCTTATCTCGGTGGGACTAAGAGCTACTATTAATCTTCTAGTATTACACCATTACACCCCTAGAGAACAAAATGAGAAAGTCGATTCGTTGGCCAAGCTGGCCAGTTCCGGAGATGCGCAATAGATGAGCTTGGTTCCAACTAAAGTACTAAATTCTCCGAGCATCGACCAGATGGAGATTGATTGGGTTCTAGAGACGGAGCCGAAAAAGGAGTCCTGGAGGACTCCTATCAAAGATTATCTGCAATGATGGATCCTTTTCGGAAAGAGGAATAAAGAATGATAGATTCTCCGCAAACTTCGTGCTACATCATCCAAGAAGGAGTAATGTATAGAAAGGCTTTCTCCATTCCCTTGCTTCGATGTATCGCCCATGATGAAATCAAATGAGTCTTGAGAGAAGTCCATGAAGGAGAATGTGGCAATTGCACTAGGGGGCAAACCCTAACAAAGAAAATACTCTGTTATGGGTATTGCTGGCCAACTGTCAACCGAGATGTTGTTGATCACGCTAGACAATGCGACAAGTGCTAGATGTTTGCAAAAGTTTTGACAGCTCTGCCGATGAAAGTTACACAAATGGTTAGTCCACGGCTATTTTCCATTTGGGGCATAAATATTATCGGTTCTTTACCGATCTCTAAAGGTGGAGCGAAGTACGTCATCGTAGCAGTTGATTACTTCACCAAATGGGCCATTGCAGAACCTTTAGCCATGATCACGACGAAGAAAGTACTCAACTTCATTGTTTGGAACATCATATGTCATTTTGGCCTTCCATGAACCATTGTAACTGATAATGGAATCCAATTCGACAGCGCTGAATTCAAAGACTTCTGCCGTCGGTTTCATATTGAAAAGAGATATGCGGAAGTTGCTTACCCTCAAGCAAACGGACAAGTTGAAGCTGCGAACAAAATTATAAAGTCCATTATGAAGAAACGTCTAGAAAAGGCTAAAGGCAAGCGGGTGGATGAACTCTCAATAGCATTATGCGCTTATAAGAACCACCCACAAGTCCACGACTGGCCATACTCCATTCGCCCCTGCTTATGGCTCCGAGGCCGTCATCCCTGTAGAACTTCAAGTCCCTTCCCATCGGGTGACTTATTACGACCTTTATTTCATTATAAAAAAATTATAACCAAGGAATTGCAATCCAATTGCAATTAAACTATAAGGAATTGGTGACGACCCGTGAGCATACAAACGCATCTGGGAACCAATGACAAGAATGTGTACCTGAACATGCACGCGTATATTCTAAAAAATCGATTTCTTGAAATCAACAAAAATTGAATTTTCACCTGGAGTTATTAGGGGAAAAGACTGGATCAGATAGCCAATGCTTATCAGCCCCGTAGAACTGGACACAGATAGCAACTAATGGAATACAATCCAGAATTTTACTACTGAATCGACAAAGCATCATGACGATCAAAGAGAGATATTGTACTTTGGGAAGATAAGTCAACGGAAGGATAACAACTATTCCGAAAACTGGATGGATTTCTTTCCGACGACTCTAACTTGCTTTGATTCAAAGCACGTCACGTACGCAACAAGACGTACTTTGAGGAGCAAATCTTATCCAGCCTTTTGGCCCGTCTATATTCAGATTGACTGGACAAGATAGACTAGATGATCATCAAGGCAAAAAGCCTAGAGTGATGGTTATCGGGATCGGAGATCTATTATGGACAAGACTATGGATGATAGTCGTACGGATTCATGCGAATATCATTCTGGAATTGGCTAAGCATGAATTGCACACTTCAACTGAAATTATGATTGGGTACTGTCATTTTCCAAAATGGATCGGCTATAATCCATCTTCATTATAGAGTGGTTATGATCCATCTCCATTATGGATCGGCTATGATCCTTCTCCAATTATGGATCGTACCGTATCGATATTACAGCTTAACTCAACGATGATCGATCGATATCCTAGAATCTACAAATCCATTACACATGAAACTTTGGAAACATTAATATGTTAAAGAAAGGAGTCCCAAAAATCGATTGCATGCCTAAATGAGCAAAAATGAATGATCAGTGTACATCGTTCATGATCGATCGAGTCGTTTAGCCAAAACGATTCAATTCAATGAAGATCGGCCAATATCTTTCTAACACGAAGTCAGAATGACACCAAACTTTGGAAGCATGGACTAGAGGCATAGGGGCTCATAGAAACAATTGCACGTGCATTGGAGCATAAATGAACGATCGGTAACGATCGTTCCAATGATCGAGATGGGACCCGCAATCGTTCGTGTGGGCCTTTACGGATCTAGAGGTTTTTCTGGTGAATTTTCAGCCCGATCCATGCACATCTTCCCCTATAAATACAGCGACCATTCTCCATAAAGAGGATCCTTTTTTCTATAGCCGAGGCTCTTCCATTTTTATTCTTCACTCCTGTACCGATGGATCCCAACTTATCCAAACATTCTTGTAATCATAATTAAGCGCAAGATCAATAAAAATATTAAGTGGACGTAGGCCAAGCTTGTTGAATCACTATAAAATATGTATATTCATTTACTTTTTTCGCTATATTTTAATTTCATTCATCGTTTAATCTCTACGAGATTCTATTGGGTATTGATGCCTATTTTTTGCGTAAACAACTGGTAGTGGTGATTGGGATGGTGATGGTAGCGGTACTATTACCACTGGTGGCGATAACCACCATCATTGACAGTTAACGACTCTAGTGTTAACGGCATCCCCTCTAGAACTATCCCAACCAACCAACACAAGTTATAACAACACTACTATACAAGCCCTGGCAGCTCCTCTATTAAAACTACTATGCCGCCATGCCATGCAACTGGGGCGGTGACAAGAAACATGCATGGTAGTGCTGTTATAACCGATGATGGTGGATGGGGAAGTGCTGGTGACAATGCTGCTACAACTATTAGCGACAACCACCATCACTGATGGTCAATGACTCCAGTATTAATAGCATCCCCCTAGCACTTCCTCAATCCACTATCACTATTTGTAACGTCACTACTACGCATGCCCAATCACCACTGCTATGGCTTTAGACCATCTTTGTTTTTCATCATCTAATATAATGATAGTTTCTGATGATGGGCATCGCTCCTTTTTGCAAATTTCATCAATCATTTGATAATATCCATACTATCATTAGATGAAAATGATCAAAACATTAGTAGACTCTGCAAAAAAGGAGCAACGCACATCATTAGAATAACTATCATTGTATTTTATGGTGAAGAACAATCTAAATCTTCAAGTGTAACACATTCAAGTGCAATAGAATCATTCCTACATGTAAAAAAAATTATTTTATCTTTCACATGACATATTATTAATTCAAAGCGCATAATCTAAGTAAATATCGATTTACAATATTTAGACCTACAAGTGTAACACCTTCAAGACTAAATCATGTAAATCTAAGTATATATTGATTTCTTTTCTCAAATTAAATAATTTCAGTACGGAAACAAAGTGCATGCATAACTAGTACTAGTAAGAAATTTAAACTCAGAATATACAAATTAGTAAATGTATTAATTAATTTATAGATAAACGCTATAACTGAAAACTTAATCAAATAATTAAACACAACAAATTTCATATTCACATTAATATAATCGTGGGATATAATTAAACTTGCATAGTTTTTAACATGAATGAAGCACACATCATATATACTTATATTTAGAAATCAAATAAGTACCTAAAAGCACTCATAGTCATTCAAGCATACATTTCATCCAAATCATACTTGGAAATACTATTGTATGCTTGGTATATTCACATTAACCATAACAAAGCGTTATACAATTCATTTATTGCCAAATCAAATAAGCTTTCAATCACGTAGCATCACACGAGTATACTTGCATAGCATGGTTGAAACACACACATTCAATTACTTGCATCAAAATAAAACAACCTTTAATTCACCTATTTATACTTATACTTCACTTTTCTTAAATATACCCGTGTTTCACAAAATAAATATACGTAGTATTATTTTTCAATGTCATATAATAGTAGTTTAATGTAACCAAGTGTCTATCAATAATAAATGGTATTCATAACAAAACAACACACTTACATTTATATACTAAATGAATTAAAATTCATGTATAAAACACTTTTTGATCACTTCTTGTTCAACACTTTTAATATCATATTTCAATTAATTCCATAAACTTCCTTTCATAGAAAAGGTTTCATACTTTATATATATATATATAAAGATTTAGAACTCATTTTCAAAATCATTCAACAATGATTTAATCTATATAAAAAAGAGTTTAAACCTCATTTATAAAATCATATACAAATGAATTTAAAATTCATTTAAAATCATTCTCGAGTATTCTTAAGTTTTGGTTTAAAGGTCTATACCCAAATTGTTATGAAGTAGTTTCATATGCAGATACTATTATGAAGCCAAATTAATCAAAACAAGCATCTTATCTCATTTTGCAATATTTCACATCACTTACAATCCAATTCAAAAATCAAATCATCAAGTTTTTATCACTACTACTTCATAAATAATCCAATTATCATATATACACACATAAAAACACACACACACAATACAAATTAAAAGTATACTCACCCAAAACACTAGTACTTACGTCCGCCATTAGAAATATTGATGTCATCGTTCCCAAATGCACACAACGTGCGTGACCACCAACCATCACTGACAGCTGGATGGTTAGCGGCGGCTTATAGCCTTGTAGATGCGGCGATTAGGAGGAGACATTGGGCTTGGAGGCTTGGAAGGTGGTGGCTTGCGATGACAAGGGTTTATGCTTGGAGGTGGTAGCTTAGGGAGGGGTTTGGCTTGTGGCTAATTTGGCTTGCGGAGGTGCGATGTTGTGCTTGGAGGCACTGGGCTTTGGGGAAGGAGGCGACATTGGGCTTAGGGAGGGGTTTGGCTTACGATAGTGTGGAGGAATGAGGAGGGTTTTCTTTCTTTTTTATTCAAAAAGTGGATGGAGTAGAGAATGTCGGCTGGATAAGTATTATTGGGAGAGACGCAGTATCGATGCCCTACAGATGCCTTTGTATGGTATCGGTAGTGCATCGGTAAATTTATATGGGTAAACACTTCCCAAGGCTTTACCGACACCCAATCAGACGCCTGATCGACGCCTTATATTTCGGTATCAAAATGGCGTCAATAATACCAAGTAGGAAAACAATGCATTTTCTAGTAGTGTAATCTCTAAAATACTTTGTGAAATCAAAACTTTCAAAACAATATCCATCCTCCTATACTCTGCACATTCAAATCACTATCATCAAGGGATATTATAGGACGAGTGTACTATCTTTACAAAATTAGTGTACTAAAGACACAAAGATTATCGAAGTAACAATCTCTTTTGCTAAAGAGTTCAAGTCCTGCTTCGGGAAGAGTTAGGCACCAGTGTAAACTTATTGCTTTGGCCTAGGAGAGGGCTTTTTGTTAGCAAAATACTGAAGGGGAGCTTTGGGACTGGACGTGGGACAAGAGGTCCAAACCAGTATAAAAACTCTAGTGTGATTGATTTTATCTTATTTCCTTTTGCTTATATTATCTGCATATACTAGTTAGAATTGTACAGTCAATTAGTGATTACCTATCCTTAAGTTATTTCATCATAGAAGCTTTGGATCAAAAAATATTTTCAATATAAATATACCATCGTAGAAGCTCTCGATCAAAAAATCATAATTTTTAAACCATTTTTCATATTTAGAAAAAAAACATATTTAAAATTGACTGAAAGTATTTAATTAATAAAAAATAAATTTTGACATAGAATAATCTGAAAAAAAATTAAGCTATAAAATATCATTCCTAATTTTTTGAAATTTTAAAATCCGAATATTTATTATATAAATATTTTCTATCATTTATTTATTATTGTTTAATTAATTAATTCATAATTTTTTTTTGATTTGGAGAATAATTAATTCATAATGTATATATGTATATTAATATAATAAAAATTATAATTAAATTTGGATCTACTGTGTTTTCGATCTGGAATGTTTAAAAAAATTATAATTTTTAATTTTGTAATTTAAATATTTATATAAACTATTCTAACTAATATTTACATTAATTATTATACTTAAATTTATATATACATATTGTTATATATATGTAAATATGTTAGTTTACATACATATTATAAATATTTATATATATATATATATATAATTAATAAAAAAATTAAACTTATATCTTGCATATATATACACATATATTTATTCAATATTTAACACTATAATATTATATGTATAAATATATCTATAATATTTTATCGTAATATATATACACACGCGCGCGCGCACTTGGGTTTCTATATATAAGTAATATAAATATATCACATATTTGAACAATATACAACACATATAAGATGAGCTAACATGTCCATTGCGATGTAAATCCCAACATGTACACATGGGCTTGTTATACCTTGCATGGAATAACATGTTACACATGCACACACATACACATATATATAAGATACATATGTATACTTATATATAAATTGAAAATAAACTAAATAAATTTCCATTAACAGTTTATAAATTTAAATGAAATATACGATTTTATATAAATTAAATTTAGAAATGTTTTTAATAAATTAGACTTCATAGGCCTAATAAAGATCCAATAAGGTAAAAAAATGAAATTCACCCATATCTACCATTGCGGGCTGACATAGTTCTAACAATGGTATTAGAGTCTAATAACCTATGCAGTTTAAATTAGTTGTATTGGGGTTAACTATTAAGCCCGTAGCCAAAAGGTTGTCCCTAATAGAAGAGGCCCAATGTGAATTGGGCCTTGGAGTAATTTTCAAAATTGTTTGAAAATTAAAAATATACATGACTTTAAATTTAAAAGTTAAATTTAAAATAGGATATAAAGTATTATAGAAGTTATAATATAATAAAGTTCTTTCAAAATGTTTGAAAAAACAATATAAAATAAATTTCAAAAATTGTAAATTTATTAATAAGATTAATTAAGTAAATTAATTAATAAGTTAATTAATAAAATGTATATGCATGTATTATATATTATGATATATGTTATGATATTTTAAAATTTTTAAGATATCATAAACATGCATGTATGTATAAATTTTGATTTTGAAAATTAAAATAGTTTAATTAAATAAATTAATTAAAAGGTTAATTAATTAAATAATACACACATGTATATGTTATATGTGTTATACTATAAAGTTTATAATACATAATAAATATTAAGTATAAATATTATATCAATATAAAATTAATTAAATAAGTTTTAATTAATATGATATTATACATAAGACTATTATATAAGTAATATGAAATATAAAAGTTATATAATAATAAAACTTATATACTGAATGTATAACTAAAGGTGGAATGTTAATGAAACCCAAAATAGACTAAGGAATAAAAACATACATAAGCGTACGTATACTGTGATTTCTGATGTGTTTAACACTTGAATCACGAGGGTAATTTATAAGAGTTACATTATTTTATAAGTCGATATCACTCAATATAATACATTAAAGATTATGAATCTTCAATATAATGTTGTCCTCTACCATATATATCAATAAATTACTTGCATACTCCTTAGTTGTTAAGCAAACTCAAGCTAGGGATGTTATGTATAGTATTATTAATATACTGAATAGACGAGGTAGATAACTATATGTATTTGTTGAGCGAACTCAAGGTACATATACTATGCTTAGGCAGTCATGATATGGTGGGTACAAGTGAATAATTTCATTTCGATATGTTGAGCAGACTCAAGGTCGAATCGAAATTAGGACAAGGCACCAAAAGGTTAGGAATTATATATGATATAATCGATAATGAGTTATCCATCGTCCATGGAGCTGACTTACTGAGCAGACTAAAGGTCAAAATTCCAAGGCGGACGAGTCCTAACACCTACTAGTGAAGTCGAAAGACTTCTATGTTTTGACTTAGGGTTTGGCGATACATAAAATGCTAGTGGGCGCTTATAAGTGAAGTGAAAAATAAAGTTTAACCTTACTAATATTATAAGAGCATCTACTATGATTTGACATAATAATCTACCACTTAAACTTGCAGAAAATGACAACTCCAAAACTGTTCAATGAAAGCGATCGATTAACTGGACCAAATAACTATACCAACTGGCTAAGAGCAATCAAAATAGCATTGACTTATGAGTGCCTTTGGAATGCTCTTACATGCAAACCTAAAGAACAACCCGCCGATAATGTGGACTCCGAATTACAACTTGCTTATGGAAAATGGGTCTCCAACATAGAGAACGCCCAAGTTTTCATGTTGTCTATGTTAGACAAGCCGTTGCAGAGGAAACACGTAAAGATGTCCATGAGATATTTGATACTCTCAAGGTCCGGTTTGGTAAATAGTTATGTTCCATAAGGTACAAGCTTACGAAGAAGCTGTTCAATACCAAAAAGACCAAGGGATAGGAAGTGGACGATTACGTACTAATAATGGAGGGCTATATTGATAGGCTTGCATAGTTGGACTTACAAATAAGCAATAAACTACAAGTAGACTTGATCCTTGGTTCCCTTACTTCTCAGTATGAACCGTTCAAACTGAATTATAACATGAACCAATTAAATGTAAACCTCATGGAGCTCCTTAATATGTTGAAGTCGGCCGAGTCTACATCTAAAGATCAAGGTGTTGTACTTGCTGTAAAAGGTAGTACACCATTTTCGAAGAGTTTGAAGAAGCGGAAAAGAGAAGGTAAGAAAAATAAAAGTTAGAAGACCGATGACAAGGGTGAATGTCACCACTACCAAAAGAAAAGTCATTGAAAAAGGAATTGTCCTGATCACTTGAAGATTATTAGGGAAAAGAAGCAGAATGGTTATGTAGCTCCATTAGGTACATTTATGATTCAAAATTGTTTTTCAATCAATAAAATGTCTTGAGTTTTAGATACTGGATCTGGTACTCATGTATGTAAATTGTTACAAGGGCTTAGGAATTGGCATCACGTGGCAAAAGGAGAAATTAGGCTCCAAGTTGCTGATGGATCTATAGTAGATGCAACTACAGTAGGAGATTATCATTTAGTTTTGCCTAGTGGATTAGTATTAGTATTAGTATTAAATAATTGCTTTTTTGTAAAAGACTTTATTAATGCGATTGTTTCTGTTTCTAAATTGTCTGAGACATGATATATATTTTATTATGCAAATAATTTTATGAACATTAGTCTGAATGGAAATAAAGTCTGCGATGGTATTCTTCAAAATGGCATTTATGCGATTAATACTAATTATGTGTGTTTAATGAATAATACTTCTAACAATATAAATGATAGTTATCTTTGGCATTGTAGGCTAGGTCAGTTTAGTGAGAAACAACTATATAAATTGATAACCGAAGGTTTTCTACCGTCAATTGAATCTGAATCATTTGACATGTGTGAGTCATGTCTCCAAAGTAAAATGACCAAGCACCCATTCAGTGGGAGCAAAGAAAGAGTTGATGAATCTTGGGGTTAATACATAGTGATGTATGTGGCCCTATGCTTGTAATTACCAAAGATAATAGTTCTTACTTTGTCACTTTGACTGATAACTTCCCAAGACTAGGATATGTGTTTCTTATGAAGCACAAATCTGACGTCTATGAGAAATTTATCAAAAAAATTGTAGTAGAAAACCAAACTAGTCATAAGATAAAGATTTTTCGATTAAATCGAGGAGGGAGTATATCTGATAAGATTTCCAACAATACTTAAAAGATAATAGGATTATCTCTCAGGTTACTCTACCATATACTCCACAACACAACGGTGTGTTGGAGCAAAGGAGCCGAAGCCTATTAAATACGGTTTGTTCCATGATGAGTAAGGCTAAGTTACCTCTGTCCTATTGGGGATATGCGCTAGAAACCACAACGCATATGTTGGACTTGTTACCCACTAAATCTGTGCATAAAACACTATATAAGATGTTGTAACGACCCGCTTTTCCGTACAATTCAAGCTGACAATAAACCACTCATGTCCAACCCAAATCGAAAGGAAAGACTGATAGTTAAGGGAAAGAAAGAAGAAAGAAGAAGAGAAGAGAAGAGAAGAGAAGAAGAAGACAAAATAAACTAAAACATAAAAAAATTCACAATCGCAGCGGAACAATATATAATATAATATCAATGATCTTTACAAAAGAGAAACTGTTATATACATACATCCATCAGAGTACAACAATAATCACAATCATCAGCCTGGACAGTTATCACATCCTCTCCTCACAATGGCTGATAATTTCAATAATAAAGCAATAGAAAATAAACATATACGAGTACAACTTAAAGACCTCCAACTTTCCTCCTGAGCTCCAATGCATCCGAAGCAATCTGTAAATATGATCGGTCTGACTCGAGCATTATAATAAAATAACACCCGAGTCAGTCTAAAAAACCAGTGCGAGAAAACACACCAAACTAAACTTTTAAAGTTATATAAAAACCTTTGAAAACAAAGGTATCTCGTAAGACCACACCGCACATAAACACGAACGGGTTTTTACATTACGATAACCAAAACATTTCATATGAAATCCTTTGATATTATAATAATGACTAATATACAATTACTTATAAATCATAGCCGAAATTGTTACATTAATTAAGTTCCAACAAACTAGGTTCTACAACCAAAACCGAAGGCTTGTATTGGAGAATGGATTCCAACTATAAAAGGGTAACAGTCTACCTACCGAATCTGTACACCTCTAGATCAAGTGTACGGGATGCTACAACATGTTGCACCTCTGCTACTCAGGACCGGCACTACCCCCTTCTCGAGTAGCAGCGAGTATGATCACCCCTCGGTTGCTATCAACAACCACTAAATGGGATCCCGAAGCATACATGAATATCGCTCTAGGTTTGGGATGATCATACCTTACTTATGTGTGATCCACTTAGCCCTACCGCATGTCCCTACTTTATTCATTTCCCTAGTGTGAGACTCGAAGTGGCCACGCTCTTACCATTTCCTCCTAGCAAACCATCTTGGAATGCTAATATTTCCCTCTAGCCAACCAATGCAATACTAGCATTCATCCATACAAATTCGTTTTGGGACCGAACGGAACGCTTGAGAACACCACCTCCAATTCCAACATCTTCAAGATGTCTTCACTTCGAACGCTTGAGTTGAATCGAAGTGGTTTTTGGATAACATATCCGATCCCAGTCTCTTTGAAACAACATTCGACAATTTTCGGTAAACTCAACCCCGGTTCTTTAGGAAATAAATAGTCAAAGATAAGATCGGAGATCACCTCCTAACGGTTAGTGGACGGATTTCCTTATCATTTGTCCTAGAAGAAAGAAACAAGATTTACACGCACAGTACAGCATCATCGGAGATGACTGTGCCACATAACTCACATGTTTCTCCTAGATATTTCCAAAGTTACTTTTGGGTCCAAATTCTGATAGTCAGTTATTTAACTATCGAATAACAAACATTTGACAAGGGATCTAATTCCATAGGAAAAACCAACATTTGGTTAAGCACCAAGCAACACTAAGCCTCCTTAATAAATCTTTTCATTTGTTGAAACCATCTTGTAAATGCTAGTATCAAAATACTTTTATAAATATATATTCACAAACCCTTCTATTTTCAATACTTAGAAAATATCCATATACTTATCTCATCGGTACAAGTATATTTACCAAACTCTGAAGAAGATCTCTCCTTTACCAAATTCGAAAATCATTTATAAATTCCATTATACATTTCTAAAACCATTCATAAACCATTTATAAATTATTCCTCAAGTCATTTCTAAACCCTTTTAAAACCATGCAATTATTTATAAATTCTTTTTATAAATCTGCAAACCCATTTCTAAAATTCGTTATAAATATCCATCTAATTATAAACCCCTTTATTTTGTAAATAATCTCCCTTTAAATCTTCAAGCCATTTTATAAGCTCTTCTTATAAAAATCCAAGTCCGTTTGCAAAACTCTATTTATGAATCTCGAAACCGTCATAAATAAATAACTATTATTTACTTTTAACCTCTTAAAAATAATAATTAATAATCCAAACCATTATGGATAAAACAATCATCAATCTTTACTATACAAATAATAATGATAAGTTACCAAAATATTATTAATAATTATTATTAATTTCAAACCATATTAATAATTTAAATTATTAACTTCTCAAAATTATTTAAATATTTATAAACAACTTTAAGCAATATTAACACGACTAACCAACATTAAAACATAATATATTTCTTGATAAATATCCATTCTCAATCTTCAACCCAGTCATTTCCATATATATAAAACTACATTTAAGAATCTCTTTCCATTTTATAAAAAATTTCTTTCACAAAACCCATTTATTTATGAATTCCATTTATAACTTTATTTTCTTTTTGAATTTCACTTATTCATAAATCTCATTTAAAATGTCAGTCTCCATCCGTTTTAAAGTTGCTTCCATATGGATACATTCCTTTTATAAATCTCTTTCTATTTATAAAATATCTTTTAACATTTCAATATACCCTTGCCTTAAATTTCCAAAATAGATTCAACCATTTCTAAAATATCAGTCTGTATCTTATAATAAATCCACGTTTGATTTATTCTCCAATATATTAAACGATAATAGTTTCCTTTAATTTATCAACCCCGTTTATAAATTCATACTTTTATTAACAAAATACGATTTTACAAATCTTTACTTCATTTGTAAAATATCACTTTTATAAATTATCACATTTACAAAATCTCACAGTTGTAATTAATCTTTCATATATGTACACATATACATACATATATATATATATATATATATATTACTTTGTATAAATTGGTTAATAAATATTAATGTCAAAATATTTCTATATTCCTTTAAATATATCCCTTTATTATAAAAGTCGAACTTTTTTCAAGATTTTACAAAAATTTATTTACAGTTCGAAAATCTCTATTTAATAGTATTTTATGAAGCTATTAACTTATGATATCCAAAAATCATACCTTTGATTTTAAAATAAATTACTCCTTCAAATAATTCAAGACTAATTATTTAAGCATATATAGTTTTCAAAATCGCTTTGAAACCCCTTTTTAATTCAAATCACTATTTATAGTATTTTAAAATACCAAAAATGAGGCCGATGCTACTAAAGCATTATTTAAGCAAAATCATGTTCATGGCATCCAATAACATCCAACATATCATATATCACAATATATGAAAAATAAAATCAACAGTGTGAGGAATCCCGTTAGATCCCTCCAACATATCCCTCTGCATCAAATATAGTACATAATCATAAAAATTATAAACCAACCGCTTCGAGGCGGGATTCGTATACAAAGAGCCATCCGCTCTTACATGGGAACGTAATAGGGTATCATTCGCTCTAATAGGTGGGAATATATCCAAACCAACAATATAAACTAGTAATTAATCTAAATAGTCAATAACTACCAATAATAAATATCCAAACATCAAATAGATAATTTTTATCGACTAAAAATATTTCCGGTTAACCAAAAAGGTGAGATTAACCCACTTTGGTTTTTAGTCGTCAAAACATCCTGATTTGGATTAAATTGAACGGACGTTCAATTTAACCCAAAATCCCTATTAGCTCTGAATCCGTCTAATACAATTTCATAGCCTAGTGCTTGTTGATACGAACGCAATGCGACTTGTCGCGCTCGATTTGGAGCTCATACAGAAAAGTTATGAAATAATTAACGTTTGAGATAACTAAAATTATAATTAACAAAATAATTACAGTTTAAACATTTAACCTATCTTCCATCCTCCCCCTCACGCGCTCCTACCCTTCCAGGTAGAGCTCGTTTGTTCTCTTTATTTTTTTTAACGAATGAATCCTCACCCAACCGCCACCGCCGACCCCCATGCCGCCGCCCCCTCCACCGTGTTCGCCAGCAACACCACCACGCGCTCGCTCGACTAAAATCGAAAAACCCTTGTTTGCTGCTCGCGATCGCGAGCCTTCAGCCACTGCCTTGCTCCCCTTAGACTCGATCCAACCGTTGGATATCTTCAGCATGCCGACGCGAACAAAAGCCTAGTTATGGCCGAAGCCTGAAAAGTTCACAGTGGTGCCGGAGCACGTGGACCGTTTGATGATGGACATTGAAGTTTTAAAATGAAAGGAAGAAAAACGAACGCTTTCCCATTGTTAGTCGCATTATTTATAAGGGGGGCAATATGGGTGAATAGTGCAGGTTATGGCTGAAAGTGTGGGCAAAGTTATGGACTTATATATATATATATATATATATATATATATATATATATATATATAGTTTTAAATTGAAATTGTCTAACCTTAAATGTCCGAATTTCTCGTACTCCAAACTAGGCATACCGCCTGGCGTTCTATACGTTACACCCCTATTCTGAACACAATGGAATATATATCGGAAGCCAATTCCATCATATACAGAAGTTAACTTTTCAAAATCAAATTATTTTAATTAAAATTCCTTTAATTAAATTCTACGCGTTTCGAACTCGCACGACCAAACGATACATCTGATCGCCATAAAATTCGACGACATATAATAATTCACTATTATGGATCTAATAAAATGAGTTTCATCAGAATCCGAGACTATGCCCCGGAAGGCTATTTTTACACGTTTATTAAAACGACTAATTTCCAAAATTAGTTAAGTCAATTTTAAATCCAATTTAAAAGTTTACTATCTTCATTCTTGTTCAAATAGAAATAATTCAACTTTTGAAATCGATTTCATTCATAAAAAATTCAAGATTTAATTTGTAACAGCCCAAAATTTTAACGAATTTTTCTTTAAAAATAAACATTTTGAAATATTGATTTGAATTAAAAGTGTAATAACTAGTGTAAAACGAAAATTTAAACTTTACATTTCGTTACGTATATTTATGTATGTTCTTAACTTTATATTAGAATCAAATTTTATTTAATGATGAAAATAGCTATTTTAATTTTGGTTTAAAATGATACGTTATATTTTTAGGAAACCGTTAACATTTTTAAATTTATTAATAAAAGAAATAAATCAAATTGTACGTTACTTTGGGCGTTACACTTTACGTTTGTTGTTCCTTTGTCTATTGATTTTATATGCGTTGACTTTACAAAATTTCAGCTGCATATTTTCAGTTTGAAAATTTCAAAAATCTTGCTCAAATCTATCCTTAAATCGTGCACGTGAGAATCATTCCTTACCCCTTTACCTCCCGTACGTTTCGTGCCAGCTTGAAAAATTAATTTCCTTTATAGCCTACCATTCAAAACTTTTACTGCCTTCTCTCCATAAATCAAGTGAGCAGTAATATATATTTCTCGTTCACAAAATTTTTACTTACTACAAATTCCTTCAGCTTCCATTTGTAAATTGCGTGACCTTCGTTCTTCATAAAGGTAAGATCCAGCATGCCTTCTTCTTTCATTTTTTTTTTGTTTTAATTTGTTGTTCCTTGTTTCCTTGTTCCATGTTGTCTGCCTTGTTTTTCTGTTGCCTACTCCATGCTTGTTCCCACGTCTCCAACTCCATACTCAGCCTACCCGTCACGTCATGCCATTTCCCAGTCCTCCCATTCACCATATTTTCCTCCTACCCCAGCCGAGACAAAAATCCCACGGCTCCAAGCTACCACCACCAGTGCCCACCACATCCCTACCCCATGCGAAACCCCTGCCGAGACCACCACTGGCCATGCCGAACCCACCACCATGGCACTACCACGACCCCATTCGCCACCAGATCACCACGCCACCAGCACCCACCACGAGACCGAGCCTGCCCACGTCAGCTTCGCCACCAACCTACCCCACGGATCCAGACCCAAAACCCAATCCACCACCATGCCTTCAACCCATGCCAAACCCAGTTCGTCACCACTGCGCCCTGCGGCCACCACAGCCACCATCACGTCCCCAGGCACCCCACGCCAGACCGAGAACCCAACCACAACCCAGTCGAGTTCCACTTGAACCGTACGCCCTACCCCAGCGCCTCCACCCAGGCAAACACCTAGGCCGTGACCTGCCCCACCGTGAGAACCCCAACTCCGGCCTAGACCACCGCAGGAGCCTGCCTCCTCGCCCCACCCCACGCCTGACCAACTCCATGAAGCCAAGCCTTGTGCTTGGGCATGAAAATGAACAAGCGGTAGTTGGTTACTTTTTGTATTTTGGTTTTTAGTAATAGTTTGAGTTTCTGTTGAGAAAAAGAAAAAAAATGTACTTTGGTCTCACTGGCTTTGTTTGAAAGAAAAGGAGAATGAGAAGGTTGTTTTGTCACGTGTTCTGGTTTTGTCAATTTTGTTTTTTCATGATTTGTTGTCGCATTCCTGAAGTTTTACTGCCAAGTCAGAGCCTGTTATTTGTATCTGAGAAATGAAAATGTTATGTCCTTTGAATCTTTGGTATCTTGGTTATATTTCGACTTGGCCATTTCTGTGAAAAAAAAATGTTTTGTCACTTTACAAATATAAAGTTATAATCTATATTTTTAAAAGGTGGTCGTGCTATATTGTTTCGATTTTCAACGTGTTTCTTTTTCGTTGTTGCTCCATTTGAAAATTTGTTACTCGTACAATCTTAGATTTTGATTATCTTTATTTTGTTTTTGGTTTGAATCTAGTTGGCGCATCCGCTAACAACTGATCGTGCTATCCGCGTGCTTTCGATAGACATCGTCTTTCCTTTCTGAATCGAATCTCCAGCTCCGTAAAGGTGAGTAAATCTCACACGAATATTCATACTTATATGATTGTGAAACGACCGCAACTGAATGTGTAGAAATAAATAAATAAATAAATAAATGATGTTATAACTACCTGTGATTTATTTATAGTTGATGTTAGATTGTTAAAACTGCATACCGTATCATCTGTTATATTCTGTTCTTATTTTACTGTTATTCTATTCTGTTAAATCACACTGCAAGTTCCCTGTAGAATAGAATCACTATGGGTTGAAATGAACATTTTAATGTATGATTTTATAAGTTCTGAACTAGGTAGAATCTGTAGCACTTGTTAAGTGCTGTGGTTATATAAGTGAACCAAAAGACTAAAATGAACTAAGGCTATGATAGTACTTGGTAAGTGCTGTTGTAGCAGAAACTAAAATTGAACCTGAACTAATAAAAGGGCTACTGTAGCACTTGTTAAGGACTGCAGTAGGCTGAAATATGATTTTGTTTAAAACTGAACTGTTATAGCAGTTTATAAATGTTGTTTTGCTGAATAAAATGTTTCAAATATAACCTATAGCAATTGTTTTTAAATGCTGTGAAATGCTGAAATTTTAATAATTAGGGTTTTTGACTTAGTAAACGAACTCGTTTGAAACTTTGGAAATTGAATACTTGATTTGGAAATATAATAATTACACTTTTAAAAGGTTTAAATGAATTATTTGATTGGAATATAAACTATTTAAAAGGTGACTTGAAATGATAATAAATGAAGTATACCTTTAAATCTAAAGGTATTTAAAGTTGAATATTTAGATTTGAACTCAAATGATATTTGGAATATTAAAATGATTTGAAATGAAGTTTTGAAATGATATGATATTTTAAAAATATGGAAATGGTTTGGAATTGATTTAATCTTTATTTTGATAAAGATTTGGATTTGAAATGATATTCTATTTTGAAGTATAAACTGTTTTTAAACTTATAACCACGAGTTATAATAACGTTGGGTTGTTAAAGAGACCGGGATCGGATATGGACATACTCTCTGTCTTACCGAAAACCACTTTGGCAACTGTGTACGCGGTGGAGATTCCAGAATGAAGTAGGATGGTGACGACGTTCTTAAGGTATGTTACGTGGACCCAACTCCCGTGAGTTGGCATAAGGTGGCTAAAACAGGAGCGATCTCGGACCAGTGAGGTAGCACCTCTTCTCGGACACATTTCTTCGATATTATACTCTTACTTGTGATTTGACTAGATGGCCATCCTCCGATTTGGGAATGTTGTTCGAGGTGGACGATAGTGGCTGCTATGCGCTCCATCAGTCCGTGTGCGTAATTGGTATATCTACCCTGGCATTGCCTAGTTGTGCCGTGTCACCTACCATATCGAGCTTTAGTACGATTATGATTTTAAGATCCGACCGCGTTAAGGTTCTCCATCCCCTTAACGCTATTTTCCGATATGATTATACTTTACTTATTTAGACACTATTATAATAGCGAATATTACTACATAGTAGATATTTTAACGGATCCTTAGAGGATGGGCGGTCCCAAGCATCTTCTAAGTTACTTGTACCTTTACTACAGTTCACTTGAGTTGGTTTACATTGTATAAGTATGTATATCCTGACTCGAGTGTTTTGTGTTTTGCTTTACGCTCGGGCC
The DNA here is from genome assembly GCA_030737815.1 of Allium fistulosum. NCBI lineage: Eukaryota > Viridiplantae > Streptophyta > Magnoliopsida > Asparagales > Amaryllidaceae > Allium > Allium fistulosum. The sequence goes on from CM060904.1 coordinate 1,141,124,233, forward strand.
AGCCTGAGTTATTCACAGATTTGGATTCCACTTTCTGGAGATTTGAATCGCTGGAGATTATCTGCTTGTCTTGTCCTATCTACTTCATTTCTGTTGTTCTACTCAGCTTGTACTTGGTCATTGTATTTAGACTTCTGTTGTACTCTAATTTTTTTTCTGTTGTATCTTATGTAACTTTGTTATATTTATATAGTAGCTTCATGAACTACTATTTCTTTTACTTCCGCTGCCTTTATTTCACTCTGTGTCTGTGAACTGTGATTATATTTATTTACTGTATATTCTGAGATTTGCCAAATTTTATTTACAACGCGGTATTTTGAGCAATTCAACTCCGGCATGTGTGTCTACCTATACACTTATAATGGATGCGAATGGTTGAAAATATCGGGTCGTTACATAATTATTTAACGAATTCCAAATATCAAATTCAACAATTTAATTATTAATTAAATAGCTATATTTGAAATTCAAGTTATTTAACTTATAAATTAACATTTCAATATTTAAAATCAATTAAATATTCCAAATTAAAATGACTAAAATTTTGGGTCATTACACTCTTACTCCCTTAAAAAGAATGTCGTCCTCGAATTTACCAAGTAAGAAAGATGTCACAAACCCATTAACTTTTCAAAAACAATTAGTTGAAATAAATTACCAATTTCATTTAAACCTTTTAACTTTCGAAATCAATTAGTTAAAACTTCTTATAAAAACCTTTTTCTAAGCCTTCAAATTCATTTGTTAATAACTAATACTATTCCAAGTTATAAAACCAAAATCAAAATTTTAAGTTATTTTAAATTATCCCAAACTTCTCAAATAATTTCTAACGCCTTAAATTTTCGTAAAATTTTGCCAGCGTCTCCTTTGCACGGCTCGATCGTAAAAATTTACCGTATATATATAATCACAAATATACATCTCATCTTCAAGGATGAGGCATCCCGTAGGGAAAAATATAAAAGTATGATATGTAATCCGAGATGTGTACCTTATTTTAGAATTAACAAGCATAAACAATCAGCAAAATGCGAAAAACGAGCTCCAAATGCGAAGCATACGCCTTCTACACCTACTAAACACTCAACAAACAATGAGAACAAGTACATGGAAGGTAATATCGATATATAACATATACTAATACAATAACCATATGCAAATGTAGGAAATGAAACAAGAGAAACCATCAAACAATTTATATTCATCCAATTAATTCATAATCATATCGGTTTGCATCTTTAAATGTCAACATTTAATTTATTAAAGCCCGTACGATGTACATATATCATCTGTATGCAAAACTATACCTGATCGCTCACTCGATCACACAATTTCACTTCCAAACTAGTATCGTTCAAATGACCACTCTAGTGCGAACTCAGATTCGGTTCCTTGATTGGAAACCGCTATTCTCCTTGCATAGCCATATACTATGATAAGGAATATCTGGATTAATTAAAAATCCATATCCAGGATTCGTCGTCAAGAAATCGAGTGAAAAATCTTAACTCGGATAGGTATAAATCACCTCGAAATCGTATACTCGAATCTGGATCAAACAGTTATGCGAATAAAATAATATACGTACAACTTACGTATTTATTTCAATTTACTTCCATTCAATTGATTTCGATTCAATCATTCACATTATGTTTAACAACATTTCATTCCATATTTGATTTATTTATGGATCATTTCATAAAATCATTTCATTTTAACTATTCCTAAGTTAAATCCTATATCATTATCACTTAGCCCTTTTCTTTCAATACTAATATCACTTAAGAACCATTCCATCAAATTTTACTTAAGTTCATTATAAACATTTTATACAACAATTCTAATGTTTATTTTCACTCCAATACTTAAGCCCATATTCGATTTTATCAAGCAACATTCCAACACATTCAATTGGTTCTTATTCAATTCATTTACTTTCAATTTATTTACATCTAATTAGTTAACATTCATTTTATTCTCATTTACTTTACTTACATTCCCCTTAAATTCAATTTAAGGTTAACAACAATTCTTTGCATACTAATTCGTTTATGGACCATTTCCATAAAACAATTACTTAAGTTTATTCCAAACATTTCACAATACACGACTCATGTTTATATTTCTTCACAACTTATGTTCATATTTAATTTTATCAAACAACCTTCCAAACCATATTTTCATTTTACAACTTAAACTGAATTTCATTGTATAACTCAAATTCATATTCACTCCATTTCTTTATTTCAAATAAAATTCAATTTTATTAACTCCATTTATTTAACTTCACTTAAGTTAAATATTTAATTTCATATCTCAATCCCAATTTTCTTTCTTATTTATACCATTTCAAAGTTCAAAAACTTATTATCTTATGTTTCTCAAAACATTTAGATAGAAATATTCAGGATTTTAACACCCGGTTTCATTTCAAATCATTTTGAAATTATATATATATATATATACCTTTATATATCAATTTACACTTTTGGAATCTAAAACAATTTTTTTTACCAAAACAACTTCAATGATAGCAATTCCTCACTTAGAAACTCGAAAATGAACGCCGATAATGCTACAGTCATCACCATAATTATTTTCCAGCGACTAGAGCGAGTTCAGTGCTTTCTATTTCTTCTAAACCCCATTTCAACATATTTCTAACCAAAATATTTTCAAAATAATACTATTATTATTTTTCTTAAATCTTTTGAAAAACAATTTCCAAAATCAATGAGATTTAAATTCTCAATCTTCTTGTTTTAAGTCCAAATTTATTAACAAATCAATTTTATTAACAAATCATATTTAAAAATATACTTAGGCAATTCTATTTATAAATCAAGTTTACAAATCATATTTATAAAATATCACTTCTTATGTAATTCATTTCATAAATGTTGATTATTTTAGTTATAATCATACTTTATAATTCATACTTATAAATTCACTTTCATATATAACTCAATTTACAGGTGTTTACCTTTGTTTAGATTATAACAACAACAACTTTTATTAAAACAACAAACAACAAATGATAATAATCAAATATTATCATTCTCTAATAACCAGACACTCCATATATAACTATAATAAATTCTGAAAAATTATCCCTTTATATATAAAATATAATTTAGGTAAAATTATTTCATTTACCCACTTTAAAACAATATTGTATCGGTTTGCCTTGTTTAAGCGCTTATAAACCCCTATCAATATCGTGGCGTCCCACGTACCGATTAGAATTCATAAGCCACTCAATAGATAAATTAACACAATATAAAATATTTTTATAATCACTAAGAAATACGCGCTCATATATATATATATATATATATATATATACTCAAACTCATCCTAGGGTCTCGCTTACCCAATCTCAAATGAGTAAATTCCCACCAAAGCCTAGGTGTTCGCTCAACCTAAGCTCTGATACCATGTTGTAACGACCCGCTTTTCCGTACAATTCAACCTGACAATAAACCACTCATGTCCAACCCAAATCGAACAGAAAGACGGATAATTAAGGGAAAGAAAGAAGAAAGTAGAAGAGAAGAAGAAGAGAAAAGAAACTAAAACAACATAGAATCCCACAATTGCAGCGGAACAATATATAATATAATATCAATGATCTTTACAAAAGAGAAACTGTTATATACATACATCCATCAGAGTACAACAATAATCACAATCATCGGCCTGGATAGTTATAACATCCTATCCTCACAATGGCTGGTAATTTCAATAACAAAGCAGCGGAAAATAAACATATACGAGAATACGACTTGAAGACTTCCAACTCGCCTCCTGAGCTCCAATGCATCCGAAGAAATCTGTAAATATGCTTAGTCTGGCCCGAGCATTATAATAAAATAACACCCGAGTCAGTCTGGAAAACCAGCGTGAGAAAACACACCCAACTGAACTTTTAAAGTTATATAAAAACCTTTGAAAACAAAGGTATCTCGTAAGACCACGCCGCACATAAACACGGACGGGTTTTTACCTTACGATAACCAAAACATTTCATATTAAATCCTTTGATATTATAATAATGTCTAAAATAAATTTACTTATTAATCATAACCGAAATTGTTACATTAATTAAATTCCAGCATACTAGGTTCTACAACCAAAACCGAAGGCTCGTATTGGAGAATGGATTCCAACTATGAAAGGGGAAGGGTCTACCTACCGAATCCGTTCACCTCTAGATCAAGTGTACGGGAGGTTACAACAAGTTGCACCTCTACTACTTAGAACCGACACTACCCCCTTCTCGAGTAGCACCGAATATGATCATCCCTCGATTGCAATAAACAACCATACAATGGGATCCCGAAGCATACATGAGTAACGCTCTAGATTTGGAATGATTATACCCTACTTGGGTGAGACCCACTAAGCCCTGTCGCATGTCTCTACTTTATTTATTTCCCTGTTGTGAGGCTCGGAGAGGCCACGCTCTTACCATTTCCTCATAGTAAACCATCTTGGAATGCTAATATCGCCCTCCAGGCAACCAAGAAATACTAGCATTCATCCATAGAAGTTCGTTCGGGGACCGAACGAAATGCTTGAGAACACCGTCTCCAATTCCATCATCTTCAAGATGTCTTCACTTCGAACGCTTGAGTTGAATCGAAGTGGTTTTCGGATAACATATCCGATCCCGGTCTCTTCGAAACAACATTTGACAATTTTCAGTAAACTCAACCCCGGTTCTTTAGGAAATAAATAGTCAAAGATAAGATCAGAGATCACCTCCTAACTGTTAGTGGACAGATTTCCCTATCATTTGTCCTAGAAGAACGAAATGAAATTTACACGCACAGTACAACATCATTGGAGATGACTGTGCCACATAACTCACGTTTTTCTCCTAGAGTTTTCCAAAGTTACTTTTGGGTCCAAATTTCGATAGTCGGTTATTTAACTCACGTGTGCCACATTAATCTTTTCATTAATTAAAACCATCTTGTAAATGCCTGTACCAAAATACTTTTACAAAGATATATTCACAAACCCTTCTATTTTCAATGATTAAAAATATCTGTATACTTATCTCATCGGTATAAGTATATTTAGCAAACTCTAAGGAAGATCTCTCCTTTACCAAATTTGAAAATCATTTATAAACTCCATTATAAATTTATAAAACCATTCATAAACAATTTATAAATTATTCCTCAAGTCATTTCTAAACCCTTATAAAACTATACCATTATTTATATATTCTTTTTATAAATCTGCAAACTCATTTCTGAAATTCGTTATAAATATCCATCTATTTATAAACCTCTTTATCTTGTAAATAATCTCCCTTTAAAACTTCAAATCATTCTATAAGCTCTTCTTATAAAAATCCAAGTCCGTTTGCAAAACTCTATTTATGAATTTCGAAACCATCATAAATAAATAATTATTATTAACTTTTAATCCATTAAAAATAATAATTAATAATTCAAACCATTATGGATAAAACAATCATTAATCTTTACCATACAAATAATAATGATAAGTTACCAAAATATTATTAATAATAATAATTATTAATTTCAAACCATATTAATAATTTAAATAATTATCTTTTCAAAATTATTTAAATATTTATAAACATTTTTAAGCAATATTAACATGAATAACCAACTTTAAAACATAATATATTTCCTTGATAAATATTCATTCTTAAATCTTTAACGCGTCATTTCCATATATATATAACTACATTTAAGAATCTCTTTCCATTTTATAAGAATTTCCTTTCATAAAACCCATTTATTTATGAATTCCATTTACAACTTTATTTTCTTTCTAAATCTCACTTATTCATAAATCTCATTTAAAACGTCTATCTCCATCCGTTTTAACGTTGCTTCCATATGGATAAATTCATTTTATAAATCCCTTTTTATTTATAAAATATCGTTTAACATTCCATTTACCCTTGCCTTAAATTTCCAAATAGAGTCAACTGTTTCTAAAATATCAATCCGTATCTTATAATAAATCCACCATTTGATTTATTCTCCAATTTGTTAAACGATAATAGTTTCCTTTAATTTATAAACCCTATTTATAAATTCATACTTTTATTAACAAAATACAATTTTATAAATATTTACTTCATTTGTAAAATATTACTTTTATAGATTATCACATTTGTAATTAATCTTTTATATATGTACACATATACATATATAAATAAATAAATATATATATATATATATATATATATATATTACTTTGTATAAAATGGTTAATAAATATTAATGTCGAAATATTTCTATTTTCCTTTAAACATATCCCTTTATTATAAAAGATTGACCTATTTCAAGATTTTAATAATCTTTATTTACAGTTCGGAAATCTCTATTTAATAGTATTTTATGAAGCTATTAACTTATGATATCCAAAAAGCATACCTCTGATTTTAAAATATATTACCCCATCAACTAATTCAAGACTAATTATTTAAGCATACATAGTTTTGAAAATCGCTTTGAAATCCCTTTTTAAATAAATCACTATTTTATAGTATTTTAAAATACCAAAAATGAGACCCGGTTCTATTAAAGCACTATTTAAGCAAAATCATGTTCATGTCATCCAATAACATCCAATATATCATATATCACAATATATATGAAAAATAAAATCAATGGTGTGAGGAATCTCGTTGGATCCCTCCAACCTGCCCCCCTGCATCACATATAGTACATAATCATAAAAATATAAATCAACCGCTTCGGGGAGGGATTCGTATACAAAGGGTCATCTGCTCTTACATGAGAACGTCATAGGGTCTCGTCCGCTCTAATAGACCGAAATATATTCAAACCAATAATATAAACTAGTAATTCATCCAAACAGTCTATCAATAATAAATATCCAAACATCCAATAGACAATTTTTATCGACTAAAAATATTTTTGGTTAACCAAAAAGGTGAGATTAACTCACTTTGGTTTTTAGTCATCCAAACATCCCGATTTGGATTAAATTGAATGGACGTTCAATTTAACCCAAAATTCCTATTAGCTCTGAATCCGTCCAATCCAATTCCATTGACTAGTGCTCGTTGATATGAATAACGCGACTTGTCGCACTCGATTTGGACCTCATACGGAAAAGTTATGAAATAATTAACGTTTGAGATAATTTAAATTATAATTAACAAAATAATTACAGTTTAAACATTTAACCTATCTTCCATCCCCCCCCTCACGCGCGCTTACCCTTCCAGGTTGAGCTCGTTAATTCTCTATGTTTTTTTAACGAACGAATCGCCACCTGGCCGACGCCGCTGACCCCCATGCTGCCGCCCCCTCCGCCGCGCTCGCCAGCAGCACCCCCACGTCGTGTGCGCTCGTGCGACTAAAATCGAAAAACCCTTGTTTGCTGCTCGTGATCGCGAGCCTCCAGCCACTGCCTCACTCCCCTTTGACTCGATCCAACCATTAGATGTCTTCATCATGCCGACACGAACAAAAGCCTAGTTATGGCCGAAGCCTGAAAACGTTTGCAGTGGTGTCGGAGCACGTGGACCGTTTGATAATGGAGGTTGAATTTTAAAATGAAAGGAAGAAAAACGAACGCTTTCCCTCTGTTAGTCACATTATTTATGGGAGGGCGGTATGGGTGAACAGTGCGGGGTATGGCTGAAATTATGGGCAAATTTATGGACTTATATATATATATATATATATAATTTTAAATTGAAATTGTCTAACCTTAAACGTCCGAATTTCTTGAACTCCAAACTAGGCGTACCGCCTGGCGTTCTATATGTTATACCCTTATTCCGAACATAATAGAATATATATCGGAAACCAATTCCATCATATAGAAGTTAACTTTTCAAAATCAAATTATTTTAATTAAAATTCCTTTAATTAATTTCTACGCGTTTCGAACTCGCACGACCAAACGATACGTCTGATCGCCATGAAATTCGTCAGCATACAATAGTTCACTATTATGGATCCGATAAAACTGGTTTCGTCAAAATCCAAGACTGTGCCTTGGAAGGCTATTTTTACATGTTAATTAAAACGACTAATTTCCAAAATTAGCTAAGTCACTTTTAAATCCAATTTAAAAGTTTACTATCTACACTCTTGTTCAAATAGAAATTAATTCAACTTTTTAAATCGTTTTCATTCATATAAAATTCAAGATTTGATTATTTAACAAATTCCAAATATTAAATTCAATAATTTAACTATAAATTAAATCGCTATATTTGAAATTCAAGTTATTTAACCTATAAAATTAACTTTTCAATATTTAAAATCAATTAAATATTCCAAATTCAAATGACTGAAATTCTGGGTTGTTGCATATGTGGTATGGTAAGAAGCCTTAACTCAAGCACTTAAAGGTATGGGATTGTCCGGTGTATGTTAAGAACGTTGGTCCGAATAAACTAGAAGCAAGATCGGTACTATGTAAATTTGTAGGATATCCCAAAAACTCAATGGGGTATATATTCTACAACACAAGGAACAAAAAGTCATCGTTCTCGACACGTTGTCTTTATAGAAAAGGAATTTCTATCAAAGGAAATTAACAGTGAGATTGAACACTTGGATGAGATCCAAGTAATAAACACTGAAACCGAAACAGTGAGAGAACCAAGTTCACCCGTATGTGAAAACACGCAACCTATTAGAAGGTCTAGTAGGGAATCTCGTGCACCAGAGAGATCCTATGATTTTCTCGTGGATGGCGAGAAGGAGGACCGTGTCTTAGATGATGACACTCCTTTATCTTTCCAATAAGCACTGCATAGTAAAGACTCTGCACTCTAGCTTGGAGCTATGAAATCCGAGATGGATTCCATGTACGAAAACAAAGTTAAAACTTTGTCGGACGTACCCAAAGGGATAAAACCCATCAGATGTAAATGGATTTTTAAGAAAAAGCTAAATGCAGATGGGGAAGTGGAGACTTATAAGGCAAGGCTAGTTGTGAAAGGATTTCATCAAATTCAAGGTGTTGATTATGACGAGACCTTTTTATCCATAGCCACACCAGTGTAACGAACCACCTTTTACGATACCCCAAATATATATTGATCAACACATATATTTGAAATACTGTAAAAGACAAAAGGCCATATAAATTTAAACTTAATTAAACTCTAAATTTTGATATGACCTTTAAGCAATTCACAATGGAAAAACAACAATATATAATTTGACAAGTATATATAAAATCACATGGAGGCATAAACAAAGCATACCAACCCAACTGATGATATATATATATATATATATATAAACACAACTGAATACATAAAACTGATAAGACCATAGTCTAAATAAATCTCTACATAACTCCATATAAATGGAACACTGAATAGGTACATATCGTCTAATACATCTAATCGTACATGAACTGATCATAAATGTAAGCATATCTCTATAACCCAAAAGTCTAGCTCTTAAGCTAGCCCGTCCCCAATATCAACCTGTCACCCAGACTACTCTTCTAGTAGTAATCGTAAGTTCTAAATAGGAAATAAAAGAGAGGAAACGAGGCTCAACAGAAATCTGGTGATGGGAACTAGCATCATAATTTTGTAATTAAATACAAGTATACATCCTAGCATGTAATGAGTCTATGCGACATATCATAAGTTAAAAATTCATGTTCTAGCTATATTAAGTATCAATAACATGAACAGACGAGTGCAGGGGTAATACTACATTCCATAATAAATGCGCCATACATCTCCCAATCTATGGTCAAATCCGAAATATAAGGTAGATTCATTTATAACGATACCATATACACATATATCCAAGCATATATGCAAACCACAAACCCCAAAATACCAGTAAATACAACCATAATGATGCTATATAACCAAGCATCCACATACCCAAAGACCCCATGTGAATCATATACGAGAAATTTCCATGATCAACGCTACTTGAATATCTAGAATCGATACCCATGTCGAATTGCCATTAAGCACTAAAGAGACCTACCGAGATCCACAACTACATGTGGACCCTCTTGAAAAATCAACACCTCAAAAGAAGTTGGACTGTAGGTCCTATCGCAGCATTCAATCGTACTACAAAACAGTATATGACTTACTGTAGACTGGAGTTCCAGTCTCTCTCCGCCCCTGCTCCGGGACCATGTGTGCAGGTCATGTCGTCTCGGTGATACAATGGATTCCTTTTACAAAACCAATATCATCGATTGTCTATAAATAGACAATTCAAATTCAAGATATTCCATGTTGTTGAACTTCATTAGAACTACGAAGCCCCCGTTTGGATAGAACATTTCCATAGCTTTCCCGAACAAACACAAAAGCAATTCGAGTCCAATCACTTTGGTCGAACCCCGAAACCGGACCCCAACCCAGATCAAAATTGTTGTCGTGTCCAGCTTGGCAGTACTGCTTCGCACTGTCGCCCGCAAGGTGATGCTGCTTTCACTGCCTATATAAGGCAGTGCTAAAAAACTTGGCACTGCCTTGAACAAGGTAGTGCGCACGCTGCCTTATTTCAAGGCAGCGCACTAGCACTGCCTTGAATAAAAGGCAGTGCACCTGCACTGCCTTGAACAAAGCAGTGTACTAGCTCTGCCTTCTTCAAGGCAGTGCTGAAGCACTCCCTTCCTCGGGGCAGTGCACAACACCGGCTTTCTCAAGGCAGCGCATAACACTGCTTGGTGAAGGTAGTGCACACACAGCATTGCCTTTTTACAAGGTAGTGCACAGCACTGCCTTGTAAAAAGACATTGCCTTCGGCACCAAATAAAAATAAAGGGAAGGGGAGTTCTCTCGGCCTCCCAAGGGGGGTCTAGGGTATGTATAGCCTTCGGACTATCAAATTTTGGGAACTTTCTCTTTTTGCCAACTTTGGCCAGTTTATCACCAGTTTAATTAATGATGTAGCCTTCATGTTTCTCATTTTCTAACTTTTAATTAATCGGTCACAATTGATTACCATTGTTAATGAACACTTTCTATTAATAATATAACTTTATTACTATTTCAATTAAACATTTCTACCAATCATTATAATTTGGTTATTATTCTACATATAACTTTTGCCCATTATGTCAATATGATTTCCATCATTAGCAAGCTCTCTTATATCATAGCTTACTAACATAACTTATTAAAAATCACACTTTATTTACTTTTAACAATATTCATTTATTATATCATCACTAGTGTGTTGATAAATGATAATCTTCATTGCTACTTAAACCATTAAGCTACTATTCCTAATAGCTTGCCAACTCCTTTCAAAATCTCATCTTGTGTTACTTTTATCAACATGAGCTCAAGCTCATGCCCCCTCTTTAGAAGCTATTGAAACAAGTTTCTACCATTTAGAAATCATACTATAACTTTACTACCTTTTGTACATTTTACTTATTTCCTTTTATAATAATTATGTAAGTTTATAATCTTTTTAGTGGTCATTATAACAACTAAACATCATGCACTCAAGTTACTAACAATTTCCACTTCTTATTCCAAATTACTACAATCCTCATTTGCTTACTACCACATTAAAAATCACAATTTTTTTAACATTATTATTCCATACAAACTTCATACATATGTTTATTTTTGATAATACAAACTATATCATATATAAATAAGCAACCATTTATATTTGATGGTTACTAACTCTAACATATGTCAACCATTTTCATCATAAATCAACCATTTGGTAATTCACTATTCATATCAAACTCAAATCAAGACCCAATCAAGTCTTACTTCAATGAAATATAACATACTTACTTTATTTAATATTTCATAATAAAACACACATCTTTATGTAACTACAAGCTACAAGTTTAGTATCCACTCACCTAGCAACCATTAACATTCCCAAAACAACATGAAACCCATTCTCTAGCCCTCTTTCTCATCATGAATGGAAATCAAACCACCTCCAAATGCTCCAATACCAACAAAGATTGTAGAGGGAGGCAAGAGAAGAATTTAAGTGATTTTAGTTTGTTTTTTGGGAATTTATTTCATGTTTTTTAATTCGATTTGAGCTTGAAGTTTTAGGTTTTAAAGAAAGTAAGGAAGTAGGCAACGTAAAAGTCAAATGACAAAGGAGGGTGCGCTCTTTAAAGGAAAGCAAGCGGGCCTTGTGCCCAACTCCATCCTCTTTAATCAACAACAATTCACCTCCTTTATAACTCAAAATCCGATATCCCAAACATATCGATGCTTATAATCAAAAAGGTCGAAAACATCATTCCGGATACAATGGAAGCGATCTCAAACACCAATTTCATCATATGCCAAAGTTAGCTTTTTGGATCTTTTATTAATCGACTCTCAATATATTACTAAAAATTTGATATTCCGAACATACCGATGCTTATACTCAAAAAGGTCGAAAACATCATTCGAACACAATGGAAGTGCCTCAAGCACCAATTCCATCGTACACAGAAATTAGCTATTTGGGTCACTGATTGTTTAAATCTTTTAAATATTTAAGCGGCCAAAAATATGTGCTGACATTCTTCCCCCTTAAGAATTTCGTTCTCAAAATCCTATAGAGCAGAACAATACAACTCAGACTCTGGCAACTCATAATTATATCATCTCAACCTAAAATAAAGCACAATCAATGGATAAATAAAACAAACCATCAATCCTACAAGCATCATGCCTTAGGCGTGCAACTTTTCCCATTTGAGATACATGGCCATCAAGTTGCACCCCGCTATCAAAAAGTTAAGCTGTCTTTATTTATCGGATTACCAACATAGGAGTAATATAAACATCCCAATATTAGTCCAAAAAACATTGTTCAATAATAATAATCAACCAACCTATATAACATGCACCATCATAACGATAGGAGATGCCTAAAGAATAAGTTGATACTCATCATTACTGGTGGGTGCGGTCTACTACGGACACCAACCGATCCAATGATCTCCATCAAAGCACGTGAAATGCAAAATGAATACGATGATATAACAATGCTACTAACATGGCATCTCCATACCCCAAAACCCAAATATGGATATCTATAACTGACACCCCTCCCGGACTGTCATTAGCTACCAAAGAGACCTATCGAGAGCCACAACTAGCTTATGGACTCTCTTGAAAACCAACACCTTAAAAGAAGTTGGCATGTAGGTCCTATCGTAGCACCCAATCGTGTTACGAAATAATATATGACCTACTTTAGACTGGCGTTCCGGTCTCTCTTCGCTCCCGCTCGGGAACCACGTTTGCAGGATGTGTCTTCTCAACGATACAATGGATTCCATTGCTAGTGTCCTTTCCTTTCGATTGTCTATACTGACATACCGAAAGTGTATGTAAACACTAAACCTCGCATAATCCTTCCAACACGGTTACGCAACACCGAAGTATTGTTTTCCATGTGTGGATCGTGATTCGCCCTTGAAGTGCCTCGCACTAACCAACTGCCCTAAATTAGGCATAGCCAACCGATATATAAATATATATATAAATCATCCAAACTGTGCATCTATAATTATACATACATACATATATATATATATATATATCACTTGAAACATATTCATACATTGGCATAATATATTATGCCCATCATTCGGTAACCCTAGTCGAGCATACCAAACTATACATACACGTAAATTGCGTATTGATAAATCATTTCAAATTGCCAATAGCTACCAATGAGGCCTATCGAGAGCCACAATTATATTGTGGACTCCCCTAAAATACAACACCTCAAAAAAAGTTGGCATGTGGGTCCCGTCGTAGCACCCAATAGTACTATGAAAAATATATGACCTACTCTAAACTGGTGTCCTAGTCTCTCTCTAACCCTGCTCCGGAACCACGTATGTAGATCGTTTGCCCCAATGGTACAATGGATTCCCTTGCACCAATCGGTAGTCCCAAGTCGGACATACCGAAACAATATATATATATATCTGTGTGTGTGTATGTATATGTGTGTGTGTATATATATATGACCGCCTATCAGTGAAAATATATAAAATATCGAGGGAATTAGGCACAAGGACAAACTTTGGAAAAAATTTAGGCTGAAGGACACAAAGTTTCATTTTTGGGCTGAAGGACAAACTTTGAAAGAAAATTAGGCTGAAGAAAAATGCTAAATATAGTTAGCATTTTGTACAGTGCAAACATTGTACAAAATGCTAATTATAACTAGCATTATATCCAGTTTTACATTGCACAAAATGCTAGTTGTATTAGCATTGTCCTTCAGCCTAATTATCTTTTAAAGTTTGTCCTTCAGCCTAAAAATAAAACTTATTGTCCTTCAGTCAAAAAATTTATAAAAATTTGTCCTTGTGCCTATTTTCCACTAAAATATCCCATGCCTCTCCCAGTAGTCCTAAGTCGGACATACTAGAACTATGTATATATACATATATAATTCACATAAACTACATGCGGGTACACACACACACACACACATAACCAGTCCAATTATTGGAACTAATAAACACTTATCGTGCTCATTTCATACACGAAGGCAATACACAACCAAAGTAACAAATCTACTATCTCAATATCAATAACCATTCACACCAACAATCATCTTAACTACACATCAAACTAACCAATAAATCAAATAAGCTATCATTAAATTCTAATCTAAAATCAATTCAATCAACCCGACCAATTTAACCAATTAAAATAATGATATAAAAATATGCTATTCAATTAATGTTCAACTCGTTATACCATTTGGTCATTTATAAGATGGTATATCCCTTAATATATTATTCCCAAACATAATATATTATTTAGAAAACAACTATAAGCTTATAAATCATTTAAAAGCTTAACATTATTTAATTATACAATTAAAATTTAATATACTCATTCATACCATTTTATAAAATCAAAACCAATTTATAAAATACCATTATATGCTTAAAAACCAATTTAAGTAATATATCTCTACTCATAATATTTTATAAATCCATTAATCACTTTATAAAATATTACATTCGCCAAAAATCACTTTAAGCCATACTACAATTAATTTATCAAATCAAATCAAGTATATTTCATTCACACTATTTTATAAAATTATATAACCATTTTATAAAATATTCTACTTACTCAAAACAAATTTTAAGTAATTATAACACTTAATTTATCAAATTAAATTAAGTGTATTTCATTCACACTATTATATAAAATTATATAACCATTTTATAAAATATTCTACTTACTCAAAATAAATTTTAAGTAATTATAAAACTTAATTTATCAAATTAAATTAAGTGTATTTCATTCACAATGTTTTATAAAATTATTCAATCATTTTTATAAAATGATATCATTTACCTAAAAATCATTTTCGGTAATCAAAACATATCAAATTGAAATAGTTCAATTGTGTAAATACTGTAATTTATAGACAAACATATTATAGGAGAATCGACTCCACTCACCTAAGTACTCCTAGGACATACGAAACCCAGTCAACTGGTTTACTAATCGAGTAACCTAAGCTTTGATAGCAAGTGTAACGATATGGCCTTTTGTCTTTTACAGTATTTCAAATATATGTGTTGGTCAGCATATATTTGAGGTATCGTAAAAGGTGGGTCATTACACTATGCCTAAATCTATTCCGATTATACTAGCCATCGTTGCATTATATGACTATGAAATATGGAAAATGGATATAAAGACGGCTTTTCTAAATGATGATTTAGAAGAAACCGTTTATATGCCACAGTCAAAGGCTTTTGTGGTCAGTGGGATTAGAGGCAAGGCTTGCAAGTTGTTAAAGTCCATTTATAGACTTAAACATGCTTTAAGGATTTGGAACAAGTGTTTTGATAAAGTAACCAAATAATTTGGTTTTTATCAGAACACGGAGGAAGCGTGCGTATGTAGGAAGGAACATGGCAATGGTATTTTATTCTTAGTACTTTATGTTGATGATCTATTATTGATTGGGAATAACACTTCGTTGTTGCAATCAGTGAAAGCTTGACTTTCCAAAAAAATTCTCCATGAAGGATTTGGGACAAACGGCCTATATACTTGGTATAAAGATCTATTGAGATAGATCTAAGAGGCTATTAGAGTATCCCAATCCTATATATAGACACTATACTGAAAAGATTCAGCATGGAGAATTCCAAGCGTGGAACTGTTCCAACGCAAACTGGAATCGTCCTTTCTAGAAAGGATGTTCCTCATACCAATGAGGAGAAAGAGTGTATAAAGAGGATTCCCTATGCCTTAGCCATAGGATCCATAATGTACGCCATGCTATGTACTAGACCAGATGTGGCATACGCATTATGATGCGTAAGACAATGCTAGTATAATCCTGGAGAAAAACATTGGATAGCCGTAAAATGTATACTTAAGTATTTGAGAAATACTAAGGATTTATTCCTCATATGTGCAAATGGAGACCTTCTTATGAAGGGGTATAGAGATTTGAGCTTTCAAAGTGATATAGATGATAGTAAGTCAGTATCCAGCTAGGTCTTTACGCTTAATGGCAGAGCCGTTAAAAAAGTTCCAAACAAGAAACAGTTGCTGATTCCATGATGGAGGCCGAGTACATCGCCCTCAATGAAGCAGCAAAAGTGGTAGTTTGGATGCGCTTGTTTTTGAGTGAGCTCGAAGTAATTCCCAATACCGAGAATCCTATGGAATTATTCCGTGACAACAATGCGGCGATATAGATTGCAAAGGAACCAAGATTATACAAGAAGTCATGGCACATTCTTCGAAAGTTCTACACGATTAGAGAATTCATTGAGAAGAAAGAAGTCGTGATTCAAAGGGTAGATACCAAGGACAATATAGCAGATCCATTCACCAAAGGCCTAGCTTGATCAGCTCTCGAGAAGCTGATTGTAGGGATGAGATTGAGATTCCATAAGTGGCCCCAAGTGCAAGTGGAAGATTGATAGAGTAAGGGGTATGTCCTAGGGGCAATTCTGTTATTTATTGTAAATTACTTGACTCTGTAATCAATTCTCGTTTATAAAAAGGTGTTTTTCTTTCTGTTATATATTTGTTATAATATGTTATAAATAATTAAATGCTTAATTAAAAATTAAAAATTAAAATATATTTAACAACAAATCCATAAATAATGTTTTGTGATAGTAATTATAAATAGTTGCAATCATGAGTATTATATCACAACATTATAAAACACATCATTTTAAATGTTCCTAGTCAATATGCATCAAGACTGGATATCGATGTATCTGTTGAGACTAGAATATGTAATGCTATGCAAATGTTGGGCAATGTATTACTCATGACTGCTAGGGCACCCAAAGGTTACGTACTGATAGTTATTGGATAACTATGGAATGACTCACTCGATAGTTTTCTGTTGGTTAAAATAACTAAGGTCAAACAGAAAATACCGACGTGACTGATTTACACTGTTCTCTCAACTTGAGAATACTCTAAATCTTCACTATGAAAGCTCTGCTTTGATTATAGTCAAATCATGGCACGGCGTCCATGGAGTGACTATATTTGCGTTGAGTGGAAGTATTGGAAGTGAAACACTATTCAAGAGAGGATTTGTCCTCTTAGTTATATGGGGTTAGTATCACGATCAACTCAAGTCAACTCAAAGTCAAAATCTCTAGCCAGAGTAGTTCGGTTAATAATAATTGTTATTATTGAACCAAGGATTTTTTGTTTGGACTATAGAGTTGAATATTGACGATGTTGGAATATTGACCATTACCAAATTCAATAATTCCAAAGTGATATAGTTTTGACGAAGAGAATTGGTGTAAATAAATATCACAACCAGGCAACGCTCAATAATATAAAATTGCATTTTACTGAAACTAAGTAAGCAATAAATTTGGCCAAGGTGTCACACCACCTGCTAAGTGACATGTGGACATTAACAGTCGAATAGTTCGATGTTAATCGCTGACCGAAATTTACACTTGATGAGTCATACAAACGGAATGATGAATTCACTTTTGACCAAGCGATTTATTAGTTTATAATTGTTATAAATTAATTAAATTAATTAACATTTATGAAATATTAATTATAAAATTTGAATATGATTTGAGGAATAAAAATTGTTGTATATGTTTATAATAGTTATAAATATATCGATCAATATGAGATATCTTAGGGAATTAAATTAGATTTAGTTAAATATATTTACTTGGGCTTAAATGGGCTATTAGCCCATGATATTAGAGGAAAAATTCGGCAACAAATAAATGGTATAGGGGGCGACCAAAAAGAGAGCAAAAAGGGTTTGAAATGGATGGTTAAGATTGGGTGAAAAAAGGTAAGTGATATGATCCATTTTTCTATTTGATTCAACCATTATAAAAGAGACTCTAACCCTAATCGGAAGGACTTTTTGCTGCCTCCTATCTCTATCATTTTGGTCGAACTACAACTCCTAAAGCTTCAATAAAAATCAAATCAAATCCATTCATATTAACGGCTATTTGATAGCAAAGGGTCTATAGTGAGGACTAACAATCTGTAGAATCGAGAAGGTTTCAAAAGAGAAGAACTCATCATTACAGGGTGGACTTAAGGGCATTAGCTTTAGGTAAGTGTTTAGTTTTATATATGATGCATAACCTCTGTCTAATTATATATTGTTCGTACAAATATATATTGTGATTATTGTATTTGTTTGTTAGGTGAGATTCCTATAGGTATTGATGTTGTCGCATATTGATTGGTTATATGTATAGGTTTATAAAAAAAGTTTATCATTAAGGATCTGATACACACAGTTGAAATCATTATATTTTATTAATTAATATATACATACATTAATATGTTAACTAATTTATCTATATGATTTGTATTAAAATTTATAAATATATCTCATAAATATCTAAACTAATATTTTCAAATGTATATTTACATAAATTATGATTTTTAGTGACTCAAAATAACTTTTTGGTAATTAATTAATATTTTTTATTATCATTTAATCATCATACGAATTAATAAATTATGTTTCGAAAATTTGATTATAAACTGTTTAAAATTAATTTTTCCTCATATAAGCTCTCGGTTAAAAATTAGATTTTTTAAACCATTTTTTGTGTTTTTAAAAAATTATTTATTAAATACAATCGAAAGTATTTAAGTAATAAAAATAATTTGACTTAGAAAAATCTGAAAATTTTCCGTAAGCTATAAAATATCTTTCCTAATTTTTTGAAAATTTAAAATTTTAAATGTTTATTATATAAATATTTTCTATTATTTATTTATTTCATAGTACACACACACGCACACACACAATTACAATAAAAATTATAATTAAATTTGGATCTATTGTGTATTCGATATGGAATGTTTAAAACAATTATAATTTTTAATTTTGTAATCTATATATTTATATAAACTATTCTAACTCATCTTTAAATAATTATTATACTTTATATATACATATTGTTATATATATGTAGTTGTGTTACTTTAACACACACACACACATACATATTTAAAAAAATTAAACTTGTATCTTACACACACACATGCTTATTTAATATTTAATGCTACAATATTTTATGTACAAATATATATGTATAATATTTTCTCATAATGTACATACATACATATACATACACACACACACACACTTGAGTTTCTATATATAATTAGTTAAATATATACACATATTTGGACAACATATAATACATATTGGATGAGCTAATATGTCCGTTGCGATGTAAATCTCAGCATCTATATACGGACATATTATACCTTGCATGGAATATCATGTTATACATTCACACACATACACATATGTATAAGATACACGTGTATTCTTACGTATAAATTGAAAATAAATTAAATAAATTTACATCAACAATTTATAAATTTAAATGAAATATACGATTTTATTTAAATTAAATTTAGAAATGTAATAAATAAATTAAACTTCATAGGCTCAATAAAAATCAAATATGATAAAAAAATTTAAAATTCACTCATATTTTCCGCTGTGGACTGGTAGAGTTCCAACAAAACTAGAGGGGATACTCTAATCAGATATGGTACTGTACGCAGGTCTGAGCCAGAGGGTAGCCGAAAGTGTTAAATTAACCACCTGTACCAAGGCAATAGGAGAAATTTTAAATTAATATACTTATCGATTATATAACATGTAGTTAATAGAATGACATAATTTGAGGTTGCATTTATATAACATGTAGCTAATGGAATAACATAATTTGAGGTTGCATTCAGGTGGATATGACATATTTATGGTTTGTTGCTGAACTCAGCTGTTGTGGGTAAAAATATTTAATTTTGGCAGTTTAAAGAATTTTTGAGAAAAAAGAGCAGATATAAATGGACCGGGGAATCAAAATTCTTAGACCGACCCTGAGTGTATGGTTCATAGGTAGATGTGGTAATCTACGGTGTAGTGGTAGATAAAGATGTGCATGCACGCATAACTTACTAGTATAACCGCACAATGGTGGGGAAACCGACCGTTGTGGTGTTTTCAGATAATTGCTCATTCGTAAATATTTTAATTTTTTTTTATGAATTAATCATATTTTATAGAAAAAGGGAATTTTCTACCTTTGATGTTCATGTGTGCATGTTTCGTGCACATCATCGTCAACATCCAACCTGTCGGCTATCGCAATAAGCAACATATCTCGCATTGACCCAAGATCAACTAGAGACGACGAGCAATGATGCCTTTAAAGGCTCTCACGACCTATGGCATCTGCGATAGCATGCTGGTCAATGTTGGCACACAAAATAAGAGTTTCATGAAATCGTCCTTGGAGGTTATGTTAGTTATACTAAGTAGCAGCTCCAATTGAGAGGAGATGATCGAAGGCGTGGATGACACAACGTAGTGACTCGGGTGGCAGTGAAGATTGACTAAACTTTCTTAGATGGTGACTTGGGTTTCTAAAGGAAGAAAGGTAAATTTTATTAAAAAACCAAATGTTTCGTTATAACTACATTTCAATCCCTCAATTTCAAACATGAATAACTCTCACATATAAACTCTGTTTTACATAACTTGCAATTGATGAGTTCGTAATTAAACTTTTAACAGATTGACATCATCTGACAATAAATATTATACTTATATATTTCTTATACTGTAAATTAGACATTATAATATTAATATTCCGATTAATATTTACATGTCAACACCATTAATCGAAATTAATATATTAAGCCATTATTTGTTTGATTCAAATATATGATATTTGAATTAAAACGAATTATAATAATTTAAATGTATAATATCGATTTCAGAAATATTAAATTTGAATAAGTGTTATTTGAATTTAAAATAAAATTATTTTATTAATTATGATTATTCAGATATTTGTTATTCAAATTTAAAAACTCTATGTGTAACACTATATATGAAAATCATTTTAGATGCAGTTCACGTGCATAATTTTCATGTTTAACAAGTTAAGAAGTAAATTATTTAGCAATTATTTAGCTACAAGTTAGATGCAAAGAGAGGAAGAAAGGACGGCAGCGGCGGTGGGAAAAAAAAACACAGCGACTACCAGCAATTATTTAGCTACAAGCATGTTTGCATTATGCCATTGTATACGTACTAACCAGAAACTTCATAACTAATTATTGATATCTGATAACAAAACCACAGAATAATATTGCAATTGCTGTCCTTGACTACTAAGGATGAACAAGGATGGAACTTGTGGGTAATGAAACTGAATGCTTACTATAATTCTGCTCTTGTTTCTTTGTCAGATGCATCGTTATTGTGAGAGGCAAGCTTTCGAATGATAGACTCATATATCTCGATTCCCTTAAGGTACTCATCTTTGCTCAGAAACTGCAGCGCATCAAAACACAATCATTAGAAACATCTGGAAACCAGCGCTAGTAAACATAATGTTAGCAGTATGTGTGTTCACATTGTTATTTATATCAATAGGAAACAATGATGTGGATTAAGATAATCATTAGGGGATCTGATCAAACAAAAACTGATAAACTGATTGCACCAATGCAATCACATTAATTTTCCTTATTTTACTCATACATGCAACATTAATACTGCAAGAATATTGTGATATCATAACAACAAAACTTGAGATTATCATATGCTTCCCTCAACAGAGCACCTGCACAGCAATGTATTCACTAACGTGCACAATATCATATTAACCAAGAAGGATACAATATCATATTAACCAAGAAGGAAAATAGGCACTGTTTGGTTTGACATTTTTAGTTGTGTTTTCGTTCAAAAAACGTGCATACGACGCATGTATTTTTGGAAACAAAAGGTTTGAAAAATGATTTTAACGTATAAAATAGAAAAAAAAATTATTTTGTTTTTTGTATTTTGAGAAATAACAAAAGAATGGGAAACAATCCATCCTCTCCGCCGGCCATCCATCTCATCCGCCATTCCACCATCATCGTCGGAAGGATCTAAAATTTTAAATTTCTCATCCGTTATCCGCATATTTTGCTATGAATATTGAAAACGCAAAACTTAAAATAAAACCAAACAAGCCCTAACTGTGTTGAAAACTGCAACCCTAAAAGAAAAGGCATTTCAAAATAATAAGAAAACGAGCAGTGGTGACCTCATTGTGATCATGTAGTAAAATAGGAGTGTTTGCCATTGGAGAAAATCCAAAAGCTGGGATTCCCAGTTCCCTGAAATAACGAGCATCGGTTGAGGCTGGAAATATTTCCGGACTACCGAGTTTTCCACCAGCTTCTTTGATAGCATCTACCAACAATGTCCACCATGGATTTGAACTATTTGCAGCTGTGACAACCGGCTTTCCAAAATTATCATATATTGAAACTTTGTGCTTGAATTGCACAAGCTTAAAGTATTTACTATATACATCACTTATGTTAGCTATTGAATGCATATGAATTAGGACTTACCTCATATGTCATGTTACGAGCAGCAGGAGCCCACTCTTCTGCTATACGTTTCTCTAAGGCAGCAGGATCAGCAGTAGGTGGGACTCTAATGTCGAACAGTAAGTGAAGTTAAATAAACATACATAACCAGTAAAAATCATATACCATTGGCAAAGTAAATAAACTACTTAATGGCGACAGTAAGTGAAGTAATAAAATCACTTCCACCTGAATGCATGGTTTTCCTAATATTTCCCCAATTTAGAGCCAGCAAAAGAGGACATAAAAACTACCAACAAAACATAAATGAAATAAAGTAAATTAAAAGGATTATAATTTAAGACATAACCATAGAATCGCTACTATAGGCATTTAAACAATAAAATAAAAAATAGGGTTTCGGAAGCCATAAAATAAATACCTTGTGTTTGCTGTGCAGAATTGGAGTAGAGTGTCAAAACTTCTGGTTGATATGGAACGACTCTAGGGTTTTGAAGTTGCGATGGTTGGCTGTGGCGATTCCATCATTGGTTAGTTGATAATGAGGAGGATTACTGGTGTAGATCTGATTAGAGAATCAGGGTTTATTAGAGTGTCAAAACTTCTGGTTGATATGGAACGATTCTAGGGTTTTGAAGGTGCGGTGGTTGGCTGTGGCGATTCCATCGTTGGTGAGAAGGATTACTGGTGTTGATCTGATTAGAGAAATAGGGTTTATTTGAATCTATAAAGATGGAGATTGCGGTAAAAACAGTAGATCAAAGGGCGAGAAATAATAGGAATAATGAAATTGAAGTTGATGAGAGAAGGAAACGGGGTAAACATTTTCAGAAAAATTGATTTTGGCTAGTAGAAGTAAGCAAACCTCCCTACGGTCGGTTTGATGATTTACAAATAACTAAAGGGCACCGCAGAAACCTGTGGCAGCAATTGTTTAATTATTAAAACCCGTGCAGGCTGTACTCTTAAATAATCTCCGTTAAACTTTGGCAGCAGTTGTTCCTAAACCCGTGCGAAATACTTTGGTAAATAATCTTCGTTAAACAAATTGATTCCAAGGTTGTTTTAGCGAGATGCTAAACCCATGGGACATTCACATCACATTCTAAATTTCTATGAACCCTCGATGGTTATCTTGTACATATTTTGATAGTTTTTAGTAAATATTAATTTTGCACAGATCCACCAGGACCACCATATAACTTCTGATGGCATAAATAATTATATAAACGTTCAATCTATTTGCACAATGTTCAAATGTAGTTGAAAATCACTTATCATTATTGTACGACCACAAATTTGTAATATTAGATACGGTATCAGTTGGGTAAATAAACGCAAATACCAAAAAGAAAGACCTGGATCATAGATCAAACTAAGGAGACCATTATACTTGGTCCAACAGTTTTTCTTTTCCAGTAACACATATGTGCATGCTACATAATTTTTATCCGACAACTACCTTACCTTATTTGTCAAGCTATTTGTTTGTACCAAAAATGGGCACAACACTCTTCGGAAGTTTTTGAAGAGATAAAGTGAAGAAAGAAACTTAAAACTGAGGATTATCTAACAAAAACTCCAAATAACAGAAATGTAAAATGCAAAGACAAGCGATATAGAGTGGTTCGGCGTTTTGCCTACGTCCACTATGAAGTTTGATGACTTTATTGCTCAATACTTGAAGAATACAGTTTCTTCTAATGTAGTACAACTGATTTTATTAGCTAAGTCTGAATATAAGGCAGCGGTGGTGATTTGGAGTAAATCTGGCAGAGTCTAGGCGCTCTTTAGCTCTTAAAATTATCCGACCCCCTTTCTGAATGACCAGGGGCTCTATTTATAGGTGTAGGAGGCTGATATTTTGCTTAAATTTCGGGAGACCAGTTCTGGCACATGAGGGGGCCCACATGCCCGCTTTCAGGAAATCCGAGCCCACTTTGGGATCGATTCGAAGTCCATTCGAATCGATCAAGAAAACATCCAATCGAGCTGAAATTTGGTGTGGACATTCTTCAACATGTGCTTAAGCTCCTGTTAAAATTTCATGGCATTTAGACTTGTAGATTGTTAGATATGGTCGATTCGAAAGTGTTTTTCAGGTTGCTGTGCTCTGTTCGAATCGATCCTCTTCGAATCGATAGGGTCGAATCGATGGCCTAGTGAGCGAAGGCGTAGACGTGGCGCGTGCTTCTCGGGTTGATCCAGTTTTTGCTCCGAGTTTTACTGGGTCGACTCCGTGTTTTTCGCCGCCTTGACTTAGTGGGTTCGAGGGAACGGATTCGAGCAGATGTTCGTTCGTATCGATCGTGATATACAATAGTCGATCGATACGAAGTCGCTGCAACAGGATGGATTCGAAGCAGGGTCACTGGATGGATACGAAGTGAAGTGACTTCATGGATTCGAAGTGGCTTATCCGGTCCGATTCGAACGAATGCTTGTTGGTGGTTGCGAACTATATGGAGTCGAACCGATGGATACGAACAGAGGTTGCACTGATGGATTCGAATAGAATCTCTGCCTATGGATTCGAACTTAGGGTTATTTCCTCCACCTTGCATCGATGATATCTTGAGCGTACGAACTCGGATTGACTTGAAACTTGGATGCTTTTCCTGACCTTGCTTGATGTGTCTTATCAATTGTAGCCCGATCCGAACTCGAGTAAAATTCATCGATATCTGTGGTCACACAGTAGCTACCCGATGCTGAGGATGTATGATCCATATTCCCCAGTCAGTTTCCTGATATCTCGGCCTTGCCAAAAGGCGGGATAACATTTGCCCCCGCAAAGTACGTCTTGTGTAAACATGACGTGCT
The DNA here is from genome assembly GCA_030737815.1 of Allium fistulosum. Taxonomy (NCBI): domain Eukaryota; kingdom Viridiplantae; phylum Streptophyta; class Magnoliopsida; order Asparagales; family Amaryllidaceae; genus Allium; species Allium fistulosum. Next base: position 1,141,149,959 of record CM060904.1, read on the forward strand.
TTGAAAAGCTGCAGATTCATGTTGGATAGCTATTGCATGTTTCGTTGAAAGCCGTATTCTGTATTGCCGTAACTGATTGTCGTTCAGTAGTGATTAACTGTTTGTCGCTGCAGTCGTTATTGGATGAATGTTCCAACGAATTTTTGTTAACTTTCTTGTATTGCATTTCGTATCGATCCTCTCCTGAATCGATGTGAAATTTGAGTTGTAACAATGCCCGTCAGTTGTTTTAGGAAGTTCCTTCGTATCAATCCTCTCCTGAATCAATATAGAAGGTCGAAGGACCGACATCGTACTGGTGAATCTAGAATTCATTAGATACGAAACGCTTGTTCATATCGATATGCAGTGGGTGGAGTCGAACAAAAGCTTCGAATCGATGGAACTCATTGGTGATGGATTCGAAAGCATCGTTCGACTCGATGCGATGATGGACCATGATCCGTATCGATGACAATCGATGGATACGAAGCGATTGTTCGTATCGATAGGCCGTGCACCGTTGTGGGTCGATGAACACCTCGAACTGGTGGAGTCGAATGCTCTTTAAGTCTATCTGACACCATGCTTCGAATCGTTTTGATGGATTCGAGGGAATGGATTCGAAGTGTAAATGCATGCTGGGGTTCGAATCAATTCCAGCGCTCTAGTTTATGGTTTCGAACTCGTTGCTTCGAATCGTTCTGATGTCTTTACCTGTTGCTACCGGTTTTACTCACAGGGATACGAATCGCCATAGAATCCCTATAAATACTGTGGCCTCGTTCACTTTTCACTTTTTACTTTTTATCTGTCTTCCTGTGTCTTCGAATCCATCTCAATCCTTCAAGAAACAGGTTGAACTACTCTCCTTCCTTCGAGTCGAGGTGATATTCAACTTCTTTCGAATCGATTTATACATTCAGGTAGACGAAATTTTATGGATTCGAAGATTCAAGAACAAACCTTTCCATCGTGTTTTGTTCGTTTCGATCTTGGCTTGCTGGAGAAGAAACACGAATGAATCCTTCGTATCGATCCTTTGCGATCGATTCGAACATCCTGCCTATGCGATCGATACGAACTTTAAGTCTTCTATCTGTCTTTTGCTGTTAGGGATCGATTCGATGCCTCTATTGACGATGGATGCAAAGCTTGAGTCGCTGATCGATACGAAGGGTTCCGGTTACCATCGCCTCGAATCGTATCGATCAGAGTCGATTCGAAGTACCGTCTCTTCGGCTGATTCGAACAATTGAAATCTGGCCCAGATCGATTCGAAGCATCGTCTTTTCGATTGATTCGAACACTTGAAATCTGGCCCAGATCGATTCGAAGCATCGTCTCTTTGATCGATTCGAACACTTATAATCAGGCTCAGATCGATTCGAAGTAATTTCTATGGATACACAACTTTCACATATTTAGCAGCATGATTCCGACGAGCTTCATTTCTGCATATTTGGACTGAACTTTTGTTGTGCATACTTGACTTCCCTTTGAAGCTCGTCGATGGAACTATAACTTTACACCATGATAACAAACTTTAACTTGAATCAATCGCCAACACTGGGATGGTTCGGCGATGACGGTCAGCGACGACGGTCATCCCAACTGGATCTCTAATGCCTTTACTGTTTGCAAGTTCTTTCCAACTCTGTAGAATTTTTCCAAGTATTAGCTACACTTCACTGCACAACACTTCACACTGCGGGATGCACGGGTTTATTGTTTGTTCAACACTGATTTCTGATAAGTAGTCAGTTATGGAATCTTCGAGCTCTCAACAGCAGGAGATTCAGAGTTCTCCTCCTCCGGTCTTAGTAATTCCAGATATCCCAGCGGAGGTAGTTGATCCGGCTCTTGACGAGCTGCAAGAGACTATATTTATTGAGGACCCAGTAGACTCCGTTCAGTCCAATATTTCCGAAAACTTACTGGGCAGGATATGCACGAGACATAATATCTCTTTGGACGATGCACTATTGCCGGGACCTAGTGACAGACCTCACTGTCCGCCCGAAGGGTATACCGCCTTTTAACGACATGCTTGTGCGGCCGAAACACTCCCTCCATTCAATTAATACATTAGGGAGATGCAATCATTTCTTGGAATCGCTCCTTCTCAATTACACCCTAACGGGCACGCGCTACTGAACATTGCGTTTATTGTATTTATGGACCACCTCTTCCGTCCTCCAAGGCCGAGGGAAATTAGATATCTATTTAACTTCAAGAGCAGAGGCGATAGTCCGTCTTTTACATTTTTGGAGGCAGTGAGAAATTGCCAAGTTATTACCGGAGCCTGGACCAGACTCAGTTACTTTAAGAATGAATGGTTTTATGTCCGGTGTCCTCCTGGTTTTGCTAGGCGATGGTTTTCTAAACGTAAGTGTCGTAACCTGTTGACGATTTCTTTGATGAATAGCTTTTTGGAATTGGTATTGACATCCTGTTTTTCTTATAGCCATTATCTCCAGACCCGACGGCGGGTATTACAAGGGCATAGTTTAGAGCCTTCAAGGGCTCCCGAGTGACTTGAGACACATCGACTCGGTGTTGACTGACTATAACTTAAGAGCTCTCGGCTTGATTGAAATGAATCAGAGCATAGTCATCGAAGGGATGTTAAAACCCGTTTCAAAGAAGAAGAAGAACAAGAAGAAGAAGAAGAAGAAAATGGCGAAGAAAACGCTCGGGGTTGTGATAACCGAAGTCAGCGATGAAGAAAGAACTCACACAGACGTAGAGCCGATGGCGGATCTTTCGGGAAATTTTGAACAGTTGGGAGAAAGACGGAAAAGCAAGACCGTCGTTTCTAAAAAAACTAAAATCTAAGGGGTGGAAGTCTGTAGATGTGTCTTCTCCCACTTCCGGAGCTATAATTTCTGAGGCCGCTCCTTCTCATTCGAGAGATACTTTTAAAGGGCTTGATGATATTCCCATCCCGGATTATATATCGATTCATCACAATTCTGGGTTGGAGGAATTTCAAGATGTTTTGAATATGAGCGAGCCCTTCCCTTTGAGTGCGGTCAATGCTTCCGGTTGGTCCGGGGGTTTACACATTTACACACACTTCCGCAGCACTACATGATATCCGCATATTGAATGTCACTTTTGTAGGATTCTAAACTGCAGTTTCTTCTTATCGCAGGTGAGATGTCAGGCCGTGGATCCACTTTGGATAGGCTCCGTAATGTACGCCGATCTTCCTCATACTATGAGTCCCGCTGGAGGGAATCGGATAAGGATCAGGGACGAGGCTATACCAATCAGGATCGCTATGATAGAGATCGAGATTATTGGCGCAGCCACTCTGGTCAAGATCGTACTGACAGAGATAGGATCTATCAGTACCGTCCGCGATCTCGTTCTCCTCCGCCTCCTAGGGTCCCTATAGATCCTCCTGAGTCTTCGCATCAACAACAACCTTCTCTATCTTCCAGGCCCGAAACTCAGCGGCAAAGGGTTGAACCGCCGGCAGCTGCCATTGTTGAACAGGCTCCGGCTAAATTGACAAGTGAAGGTGCCATCCAGCTTGCCCAAATGAAAAAGGACTTTCCAGAAATCTGTCTGGATGCATATGTCTTCCCTCCCCATCTCAAGAGGATTCCTCCGGATGCCGAAAATATTGCACATAGCTATATCCGCGACTTTTACGCTCAATACAAGGAGTGGTACAAAGCAGCCGTGAAAGCTTCAAAGGTAGCTTTTGACCGGGCAAAGGTTATTCAGGAGCGCGATGCTGAGATTGTCAAGAAAGATCGCATCATCCAGGTTCTTCAATCTGAGATGGAGTCGTCTCGAAACTCTGAACTCCAAGCGCTTAAAAAGCATGACGAGGCTGTGGCAAAAATGGCGAGGATGCAGCAGGCACACTGTGCCTTAGTAGAAGGGATGGGCCATCGTTATACCACTGTCGTGGCTGAGCGAGATACCGCCGTCAAAGAGCTGAATGAGCTCAAAGCCAATTCGCTGAGGTGGTGAAAGAGAAAGATGACGCAAACACCACCGCTCAAGAGGCATGCGACCAAGCCGTGTCACTTCAGGCTGACCTTGCTGCGGCGGTGGCAAAGAGTAAGTCTGCGGAGGCAGAAGTTGAGGAAAAAATTACGGCGGAGCAGTCCAGGATGGAAGCTGATTTCGATGATCTCTTGGTTACCTATAATGCCAACGTGCTGGAGCATAGAAATTTATTTTGGCTTGGAGATGACTCTATGATTTTGTACAATGCCTGGACTAGGATGGTGGCGGAGAAGAAAGCAGCGCATCTAGATGAAGCACTGGATGATTTTGAGCTTGATACGCGCTTGCTTTCTAAGGAAGAGAGGAAAGTCCTCCACGAGGTGATAATTTCCGTGGAGAAAGAAAAGCTTGGGGCTCGACAGATAGAGACTGGTGAAGGTTCGGGGATCGAGCATCATGAAGCAGATGTTGGAGCTATAATTCCGACATTGCCTGAGGTCACTGGCGCGGTCGATCCCCAGTTTGTCCCTGCTTATAATCCTGACCAACCGCAACTGTCTCCTGTTGATGCCCATGTCTCTGCACCTTCCCTTGCTCCGGGTCAGGCTAAGGAAGGTACTTGAACGCTTCCCGTATACACTTAGTGTGGTGAATCTGAAGCAATACATTTAGCTAACAATCTTCACTTTTTCCTATTTTAGTGACCGAAGCCATTGTCTCTGCGCCTCCTGCATCACAAGTTCCTTATCAAGCGCAAGGGGCTATCGTCACCGAGGCCATTATGACATCCACTGTGGTCGGCAAAGAGGGAGAAGCGAGCATGTTATCTTTTGATGCTCAAATGATTGAGGAACTCCTTAGCCAACCCAACGATCCCTTCGATCCATCTTTTGCCACGAGCGGGGTCGCTCCAGCTGTTAGTTCTTTTATGCCAGCCACTAGCACGTCCAGCGCGGCCCGAGCATCTCGTGAGGATGAAATTTTTGGCCGACATCAATGCTGAGATGGCATCAGTGACAGCAGGCATGAATCCATCTGGCCATGCCCCACTAATGATGATATCACCGGGTGACATTGTGGTCGTTGCAAGCGCTCCTGCCCCACTTCCTGTCACAGCTCCTATGCCTCCAGTTCCATCCTCCAAGAGAATCTCCGTCGCCTCAAGCTCCGAGGAGGATATTGATATTATGTCGCCATCGGAGGACAAATCGGAGAAGAGAAAGAGAGTGAGGAGGAAGTCGGGTAGCGGATCCAGTGGGACTACCCCGAAGAAGAAACTGAGGAAGAAGAAAGATTGAACTCTTTCTTTAGTTTGCTGTTGTGTTCGGGGGTAGTGCTTTTGTTTTGTTGATTTTCCCATAGCCGTGTATAGATGTGGACTCGGCTCCCACTAGTAGGAATTTTTTGAACCATCTTGTAATCGGATTCTTTTTGTTGATATTGGAAATGAAAGTATATTCTCTTTCGTCTTCAATTCGATATTTGTTTTGGTTCTGCCCCCAGTCTTGGGGGTAAATATGGAGTTGATGTATGTTTATACTCCGTCTCACATTCTGGGAGTATGGAGTTAAGTAAATGTTTATACTCCGTCTCGCACTCTGGGAGTACGGAGTTAAGTAAATGTTTATACTCCGTCTCGCACTCTGGGAGTACGGAGTTGAATGTTTATACTCCGTCTCGCACTCTGGGAGTACGGAGTTAAGTGAATGTTTATACTCCGTCTCGCACTCTGGGAGTACGGAGTTTAGTTAATGTTTATACTCCGTCTCGCACTCTGGGAGTACGGAGTTGAGTAATGTTTATACTCCGTCTCGCACTCTGGGAGTACGGAGTTTAACTGAATGTTTATACTCCGTCTCGCACTCTGGGAGTACGGAGTTTAGTTAATGTTTATACTCCGTCTCTCACTCTGGGAGTACGGAGTTGAGTAAATGTTTATACTCCGTCTCGTACTTTGGGAGTACGGAGTTGAGTAATGTTTATACTCCGTCTCGCACTTTGGGAGTACGAAGTTAAGTGAAGGATTGTTGTGTATCAACCCATTTTTAGCCCGACGTGATGGCTTGCCCCCGAGCTCGGGTTCCATTTAGCGAGTGGCCGATCGTATCATGGCCACTCCGTACTTGAATAAATTCCATTGCGTGATGGAATTTATCTCTCCGTGCATCGTGATGTTGTACATTGTATTTAATGAATCACAGCTCTGGCTCGAAGAGATGGCATTTTATTGCTGAAATAAGAAAATATGGCAAAGTCAGTTGCCTTATTACAAATTCTAATTTCGAAATGCAAAAGTAAATTGCTAAATGAAAAAATATAATAAAATAAATAAAGCCTGTCATATGTAGTAGCGACGGAGACTCTCGTTGTTCCAGGCCCTTGGCAAATCAAGACCGTCAACGGTCGATAGTTTGAATGTGCCATCTCCGAGTCTTTGTGTAATCACGTATGGTCCTTCCCAATTTGGTTTCATGTGTGAAGGAACCAGATAGATTCTCTTGAGGACGAGATCGCCGAGTTCGAAAGTTCGAGTTCGAAAGTTCGAGGTCGAACTTTGGCATTGTACAACCGGGCGACTCGACTTCGATATGCGGCCGCTCTCAAATCAGCCTCTTCCCGTTTCTCATCCAATAGGTCCAAAGATTCAGCAAGTAATATAGCATTTGTTTTCGGATCATAATAAGTCACGCGATGGGAAAACACTTCTGTCTCGACTGGAATAACGGCTTCCGAGCCATAAGATAAGGAAAACGGGGTGTGTCCGGTTACGGTCTTGTGAGTTGTTCGATAAGCCCATGATGCCATAGGAAGTTCATCCACCCATTTGCCCCCAGCCTTTTCCAGTCGTTTCTTTAGGATGGATTTTATAACTTTATTGACAGCTCGACCTGACCGTTTACCTGAGGATGTGCAACCGTCGAGAATTTTTTATGGATATGAAACCGTTGACAGAAATTCTTGAATTCTGCACTTTCAAATTGGGCCCCATTATCGGTGATGATGGTATGCGGGAGTCCAAATCGACAGATGATGTTGCAAACTACGAAATTTATTACTTTCTTCGTCGTAATTGTTGCGAGAGCTTCGGCTTCAGCCCACTTTGTAAAGTAGTCAACGGCGACGATGGCGTACTTCGCACCACCTTTTTCCAGAGGTAGAGCGCCGATGATATCGATGCCCCGCATAGCGAATGGCCAGGGACTGACCATTTGAGTTATCTCGGTAGGTGGGGCTTTTGGAATTCGGGCGTGATTCTGGCACCTATCGCACTTTCTGGCATAGTTTGCTGCATCTCGGTTCACTGTCGGCCAGTAGTATCCGTATCGAAGTATTTTCTTAGCAAGAGCTTGTCCACCGGTGTGATCGCCACATTCTCCTTCGTGTACGTCATGTAACACTCGTTTGATTTCATCGTGCGCGATACACCGGAGGAGAGGAACAGAATAACCTCTTCTATACATGACTCCGTTCTGAATGACAAACCGTGAAGCTTTTCGTAGAATTCGTCTCTTCTCATTTCTGTGCTCAGGCAATGTCCCATTCTCAATGTAATTTCGATACGGAGTCATCCACGACTCTCTACTGGGAGCAGTTTCAAACACAAAATTCATCTCTATTTGATCGATGCTTGGGGAGGACAAAGTTTCGACGGGGACAAGCCCCATTATCTGTGCTTCACCTGTGCTGGCTAACTTCGCCAATGAATCGGCTTTTTGATTGCGCTCTCGAGGTATATAATAAATGGCATAATAATCAAACTGATTCAGTACTTCCTGAACTCGAGCCAAATAAGCAGCCAACCTTCGATCTCTCGCTTGATACTCTCCCCGTACTTGGCACATAACTAATTGTGAATCACAATAAATTTCCACAGCGATAATTCTCAAATCTCTGGCCAATTTCAGCCCAGTTAAGAGGGCCTCATATTCAGCTTCATTATTGGTTGCGTGAAAATCGAATCTCAAAGCATAACATATAGATCGGCCTTCGGGAGTTTCAAGTACAACACCAGTGCCCTAACACCGGTCGTTTGATGCACCATCAGTATACAGCTTCCAGATATATTCGGGGGATTCACTGGTTTCGGGCAAGTCTTCTGGAACGGTAAATTCAGCTATGAAATCGGCTAGGACTTGTCCTTGAATGGCTTGTCTTGGAGAGTAAGTAATATCAAACTGGCTCAGTTCGATGTTTCACTTGAGTAACCTACCAGACGTCTCAGGTCGCGTGAGGACCTATCGTAACGGCTGATCGGTATACACAGTAATAGGATGAGCTTGGAAATAAGGGCGAAGCTTTCTTGAGGCAATGGCCAGGCGATAAGCCAATTTCTCCAGCCTTGGGTAATTTCTTTCAGCTCCCGTTAACCGTTTACTAACATAGTAGACCAGTTTCTGCACTCGGTCTTCTTCCCGAATCAAAGCAGCGCTGATTGCATGCTCGGACACTGCCAGATAAAGATACAACTGTTCGTGATCGACCGGCTTTGACAAGATCGGTGGTGTGGAAAGATGTTGAACCAGCGATCGGAATGCACCCTCGCACTCCATGGTCCATTCAAAGTTACGCTTTCTTTTCCGGATCAGATCAAAGAAAGGAATGCATTTATCAGTGGATTTTGAAATGAACCTGCTTAGTGCTGCTACCTTCCCGTTGAGACTCTGGACTTGCTTTATGGTTCTTGGAGTTTGCAAGTTCCTTATCGCCCAGATCTTTTCGGGATTTGCTTCTATCCCTCGAGCATTAACGATAAATCCGAGGAACTTTCCAGAGGCGACGCCAAAGTGACACTTTAATGGATTGAGCTTCATTCCATATTCTTGAAGAATGCATAACATCGAATTTAATCTCTGACGTGGTCTGTGGAGAACCGGGACTTTACTAGCATGTCGTCCACGTAAACCTCCATGGTCTTCCCGATCTGGTCGGCGAACATCCGATTGACCAAGCGTTGATATGTTGCTCCGGCATTTTTTAGACCGAAAGGCATGACTCTGTAGCAGTAGAGTCCCAGATCGGTCACGAAACTGGTGTGTTCTTGATCGGGCAAATGCATAGGTATTTGATTATAGCCAGAATAGGCATCCATAAAAGATAATAATTCATGTCCAGCTATTGAATCCAAGAGCTGATCAATTCGAGGAAGTGGAAAACTGTCTTTTGGACAAGCCTTATTTAAATCAGAATAGTCGATACAAGGTCTCCATTTTCCATTCGATTTCTGAACCAATACGGGATTTGACACCCATTCTGGATATAAAGCATCTCGGATGAACCCATTTGATTGTAACTTATCAACCTCCTCTTTAAGGGCGGCAGATCTCTCTGGATCCATACCGCGCCTTTTCTACTTGACCGGAATATGTCGCGGATCAATATTCAGGGAGTGACTTGCGATGTCCGGCGAGATTCCGCACATATCAGAATGTGTCCAGGCGAAAACGTCGAGATTCGCCCGGAGAAATTCAACCAATTCCTATTGTGTCTGTTTTCCCAGTTGAGATCCAACTTTTAGCACTTTCGAATCATCACCCTCACTGATTGGGACGTCCACAGTCAGTTCGGCTAGGGAAGCTTGATTCTCTTTGGACTCATCTTTATCTTCGTTGTCTCTAGGGTCAAGATCTTTAAGGAATTCGTCGTGGTGCCCGGGCCGGGGCCCAGGCGCTAATTGTCAATCATCAGCAAAACGGACGCAAAGGGATTCCTCTACGCCTTTTCCTTTATCCTTTCTTTGCGCCTCGCGCAGTTCAGCAACATAACAGGCTCTTCCTACTACCTGATCTCCTTGAATGACTCCAATCTCGTGATCAGTGGGGAACTTTAGAGTCAAACACCATGGGGCAATAGCTGCCCTGAATTCGGCAAGAGCCGGTCGGACCAAAAATGCGTTATAAGGTGAATCGATGTCCAACACGATAAATTGCAACATCCGGACTCTCCGGCGTTCTCTAACTCCCAACTCCACTGGCAGTTCCACCACTCCAGTGGGTATTGTAGCACTTCCATTGAAGCCGTGGACTCGAGATTGGCAAGGTTTCAAGTCCTTTGCTTCCATTTTCATTAAGTCATAGGCTCGTTTAAGTAAGATGTTTACAGAGCTCCCACTATCAACCAGGATCCTCTTCATCCAAGCAGGACCAACCTGGGCAGATATGACCAGTGGGTCGATTGTTGGGGCTTCGATCTTATCAGCATCTCTACTTCTGAATATGATATCATCAGACATTGTTTTTTGTTGTTTAGCCGGAGTTCCATCCTCACAATTACTGCAACATTCAAAGCTCGCATGCCTGATAGAGCTATCATACGACTCCATTTCCCCCCAACTTCTGTCTGCTGGATGGGGACCACCACTTATTGTGTTTATAACTAGCCTTCCGCCCGTACGAGCGGGTTCCTCTTGTCTTTCTTGATTTTGTGCGCAATTTTGATTTGAAGGGCCCGCACCGCCAGACTGCGGCGCACGCACAAACTGATCTAGCTTTCTCTCCCTGATCAACTTTTCTATGAGGTCTTGTAAATGTCGACACTCATTGGTATTGTGGCCATAACTCTCGTAAAACCTACAAAATTTCTCTGTTTGAATCTGCCTCTCCGATGATTGCTTTGGAGCAGGCTTCTTATATTGCACAGTGTTGCAAGTTTGCAGATACACGTTTTCCAATGATGTATTCAATGGCGTGTAATTATCAAACATCGGTGCCCTATGCCGTGGGCCTCGGTTTGGATCTCTTTTCTTATCCTGACCATTGTTACCTCTTGGCTGAGTTTGCTTGTTCTGTATATTTAATTGAACTTTCCCGGAATTGTCACCGGTCTGCTTAACTGCTACGTTACTTTGTATTCCTTCACTTCTGGACCTCGCATCGTCCTGCTTCCTAGACTGTTTTGCGTTCTCTTGCCGTAAGAATTGAGCGGCTTTGGAGTAGAAACGGTCCAACGGTGCGGGTGGTTTTCCAGCTAACCAATTTCCAAACTCAGAATCGGGATCGATCCCTTTAGTTAATGCCATCAAAATTGAGTTATCGTTGGGATTACTAATCTCCACACATGCCGCATCGAATCTCTCCAAATAACGTCTGAGTGTTTCTCCATGAGCTTGAGTGACACTAGATAGGGTGTTAACGTCTTTAGGTCTAGCGACATGCATGCGAAATTGTTCTACAAATTTCTTAGCCAGTTGATCAAATGAAGAGATAGATCTAGGTGGTAATCGCGTAAGCCACATTGTTGCGATTCCTCCCAAAGAGATGGGGAAACTTTGGCACTTTACTGCATCGTCAGCCCTTGCGGCGCTCATTGACCACTCATATTTCAAAATGTGTTGATTGGGATCAGAATTTCCTTCGTACATAGGGAGAGTTGGCATTCTGAATCGCCGAGGAGGATCGGCGTATAGTATCTCGTCTGTGAAAGGAGTATGACTACGATAAATTCCCCAATCGTCATTGGTAAGGCTTTGGCTTTCACGGATCATCTGACGCATCATGGTTGAGATATCGGGCATCGCTACATTTTGAGCATGCTGAGCTAAGGTGTGGTCGGGTTCCACAACGCGAGTTTGGACCGGGCTCTGTCGACGGTCCAAGTTTCGCCTCCTTGGCTCAGCATCCGGGACGTATGGTTCAGGAGTACGCCCACGCTGATGATTATTCGGGTTTGAGAGATTTCGGGTATCAACCCTTGTTTCTACCGTGGCAGCTGTGGCATGATTGTCCATGGTATACTGTGGAGTAGGGCCTCCTCGTGCTGAGGGCCCGGCCTGGATGCTGGTCGACGGCCCCGCTCTCAACTGTCCAACGGTCAGGGCTGGTTGATATCCGGTAGTTTGTGCATGACTCCCGTCTAATCGGAGACGGGTGGATCTGTGGTGATAGTCAGATGAGGCGGAACTTTTAGTAGATGAACGGGAGATATCATCCCTCCTGGACCTTCTGCGATTTTGGCGGTTCAGTTGGTTGGTCAATTCAATATTAGCACGCAACTGTTCGGCCAACTGTTGCCGACTTTGAGTCAATTCCTGGAGCAACACATGGAATTCTTGTCTAGTGACTGGTCCAGACGGATCTGAGTGAGCAGTGTTGTCTTGATTGGATGGCTGCTGCTGGGTAGGATTCTGTCTATCCCTACCTTCTTGATCAGCAGCTGTAGAGGTAGTTCTTGTACTAACCATCTTAAGTAGTGGGTTCCTTTCCTAGATTTTATGCAAATCTGAATAGAATGGAAGGATTCTGGATTAGAGATCTGGATCTTCCTCTTAGATTTATGCAATCCGGTATCGATGGTAGATCCAAGGAGTAGGAGAAAAAGCTGGTTTTTCTCAGTGAAAGCACCAAAGTGTTTGTACCAAAAATGGACACAACACTCTTCGGAAGTTTTTGAAGAGATAAAAGTGAAGAAAGAAACTTAAAACTGAGGATTATCTAACAAAAACTCCAAATAACAGAAATGTAAAATGCAAAGACAAGCGATTTAGAGTGGTTCGGCGTTTTGCCTACGTCCACTATGAAGTTTGATGACTTTATTGCTCAATACTTGAAGATTACAGTTTCTTCTAATGTAGTACAACTGATTTTATTAGCTAAGTCTGAATATAAGGCAGCGGTGGTGATTTGGAGTAAATCTGGCAGAGTCTGGGCGCTCTTTAGCTCTTAAAATTGTCCGACCCCCTTTCTGAATGACCAGGGGCTCTATTTATAGGTGTAGGAGGCTGATATTTCGTCTAAATTTCGGGAGACCAGTTCTGGCACGTGAGGGGGCCCACATGCCCGCTTTCAGGAAATCCGGGCCCACTTTGGGATCGATTCGAAGTCCACTCGAATCGATCAAGAAAACATCCAATCGAGCTGAAATTTGGTGTGGACATTCTTCAACATGTGCTTAAGCTCCTGTTAAAATTTCATGGCATTTGGACTTGTAGATTGTGAGATATGGTCGATTCGAAAGTGTTTTTCCAGTTGCTGTGCTCTGTTCGAATCGATCCTCTTCGAATCGATAGGGTCGAATCGATGGCCTAGTGAGCGAAGGCGTTGACGTGGCGTGTGCTTCTCGGGTTGATCCAGTTTTTGCTCCAAGTTTTACTGGGTCGACTCCGTGTTTTTCGCCGCCTTGACTTAGTGGGTTCGAGGGAACGGATTCGAGCAGATGTTCGTTCGTATCGATCGTGATATACAATAGTCGAAGTCGCTGCAACAGGATGGATTCGAAGCAGGATCACTGGATGGATACGAAGTGGAGTGACTTCATGGATTCGAAGTGGCTTATCCGGTCCGATTCGAACGAATGCTTGTTGGTGGTTGCGAACTATATGGAGTCGAACCGATGGATACGAATAGAGGTTGCACTAATGGATTCGAATAGAATCTCTGCCTATGGATTCGAACTTAGGGTTATTTCCTCCATCTTGCATCGATGATATCTTGAGCGTACGAACTCGGATTGACTTGAAACTTGGAACGTTGCTTCTCCTGACCTTGCTTGATGTGTCTTATCAATTGTAGCCCAATCCGGACTCGAGTAAAATTCATCGATATCTGTGGTCACCCAGTAGCTACCCGATGCTGAGGATGTATGATCCATATTCCCCAGTCAGTTTCCTGATATCTCGACCTTGCCAAAAGGCGGGATAACACTATTCTCTTTGAATTCATAATAACACTAAAACTATATATTCCATAGAAGTTTGGGTCATTTTCATTCAAAGTTGGACTTAATTCATTGAATTATAACTCAAGAAGCAAGAGGTTTGGATTGTAAGATGTATCATTCAATCTAACACTATCATCTATAGGTAAATTTTCATCTAAAACTTTTATATTTAATCATCCATTGCCATGTAAAACAAAAAAATGGGAGCATGAATCCCAAAATAAGGGGAAAAGAAAAGGGCTGATACATTGTACTCTCAAGCTTTATAAAGCATGCCAATCTCCATCCTTTGCTGAAGAGGAACACCCATATTAGGCAGTGCAGACCTACAATTGCTATGCAAGAACTCATAGAACCCTAACAAAACCCTATCAAACCAACTCGTCTCTTTATCAATGAAAAACCTCGCCTTCCCTCTAACATGCACCGCTTCTATTGACATCGCCTCGTCCAACTGCCTTATTTCTTCTTCAACAACATCGCTCTCCAACCCTTCCTCGTTTTTCTCAATATGAAAGCGCAAACTATCAATAATTTGACCTACAAAATCACTGCCTTCCGGGTTCAATGAATCAGCATAGCCATACTGTATAATGCACCCGTAAACTCCACTAAGGCCATGCTTCTTTATTATGATCCTTTCACTAGTAGGAACTTTAGCTACTAACAAGTAGCGAAGAGTGACGAATACTGTAACTTTATGCAATGATCTCATGTTTTTGACGTAATGGCCGAGTACTGGGGTGAGGCCATCTTGAATGTTGCTGTAGAAAATGCAAAGGCCAGGAACTCTTTGCACTTCGAATTCAGCCAAGAGACGGTTTAAGCATTCGAGTGAGATTTTGTTTCGGAGCTCGTAGTCAACTTTTCTCTGCCTGCCGTAGTACCAACCGAACATTATAAAGGCGAGAATGATGGAGATGGCAAAAGGAACCCAGCCCCCTTCTAGGATTTTGGTTAGAACTGCGCTTACGTAGACTCCTTCTAGGATGAAGAACGAAATGCAGTAGAGGGCTATTAGAACAGGTGGAGTTCTCCATATGATGATCATGACTAGAGTTAGAAGGATTGTTGTGATCAGCATGACTAGGATGACTACAACACCTGCAAATCAAAGACAACAAATATTACTGTAGCGTACACGCACAGATTAAGCAATATGTAGCTAAAGAGAGAATTCTCAAAAGCAGTAAGGGCATACATACAACTCTGTTTTAAACAAATTCTTATATATTACAATGCATGTGTGCAAGAAATATTCTTGAAAATAAACGGTAAGATGAAATTAAATAACCAAATCCTTATTTTGCACATAACTTTTTGGTAAGAAATGATTATTATTATAAATGAAGATAAATAGTAGATAAAGAGAATAATAAATATGTCAATGAAAAATGAGACTGAAAAATAAATGCGTCAACGAAAAATGAGACTGTGAAAAATAAATATACTAAAAGAAGTATGTACTGATATTTCGGATATAATTAACATATATAAATTGCAAATATATATAAAGAAAAATGGTGTAGTTTTTATTTTTATTTTTTTTATTTCAGTATTAGAACACGAGACTTACCTCATTTGCATACCAAAGACATTTGAGAAATATACGGTTCAAGCAAAAAAAAATTATGAAGGTATTACAAGTAACAATCATTGTTAAAGCCAAGATGGTCTAACAGACCACCAAGTGTGTATTTGCAATTTCACAATCACTTCTTGGTATGTTCGATGAGTTGGATGATTCAAAAAAGTTATGTTAAAATGAAAAGAATATCAACAATGTTGAATGTAAATGTAGTGGATATAATAGATCAAAAATTATCGCTTAATCATTGTCGAAGGGAAAACAATAATGAGAAACCATACCAAAGGCATTTCCGATATCTTTTCCATCACCAAACCCAAGAATTACTGAAACACACAAGATCATAAGAATGTAATTGATTTCAGGAGAGTAAACTTCGCCTTCTTTGCTTTGTGAAGTATGAACGACCTTAACACGTGGAAAATAACCAAGAACCACAGATTGCTTAATCACTGAAAAAGTAGCTGATATTAAGGATTGACTAGCAACAATTGCAGCCAAAGTTGCAATGATAAACATAGGCCAATATACTGGTTTTGGCACGAATTTGTAAAATCCATCAGAGAAATCATTAAGATGTCGAATGAGATAAGCGGTTTGCCCAGCATATGTTAGAATTAAGGATGGATATATGGTGAAAAGGAATGCCATCTGCATTGAAATTTTAGTAGAATTATTATATGCATCTACACTTCTTAGTAACTATAATAAAAATGCTACATTCTGCTAAATTTCAGGTCACATTTCCCCTATGGGTATGTATTCAGTGAGTAGAAAAGAAATATGATAACATCCGAGAAATGTAAAACCTGAATTGACCGCCTATTAAAATGACCAAGATCTGCAAACATTGCTTCAGCACCTATTGGTCAAAAAGCAAATTTAGAATAAAGGTATTTTGTCCGACAAAATTTAGGGTAAATTTAAAGACCTCCTTGAATATTATTATGCATGTGGACAATTCAGTTGGTTAAGTTTTGATCCGTTGATATCATTTTGCGAGGAATGGGAAAACTATGATGCAACAAGCACCTGTAATGCATAAAACAGTGCCTCCAAGAAGCTTCCATCCTTCATATCCATTATTAATGAAAAACTTGACTATATAATGTGGGGACACAGCCTTAAAAATTCCTGGATAATACTTGATGAAACTGTAAACTCCAATGATCGGTGTTGTGACAGTCCACGATCCCATGATGGGAGAGAACATAAAGCTTACTCGAGAAGTTCCAAACTTTTGGAGCATGAACAAAGCAATCAGAACAGCAGCAGACAAAGCTTCAACTGCGGCTGAGATTATTTTACAGGAATTCAAATTAAAAACAGGTCATGCAATCGCATAATTATAAAATTTAACCTTCTCTTATAAAGATTACATAAATGCTTAACTACACAAGTACAAATTAATTTAAACACAGACATAATAGTAAGCATATTTGACATCCAAGACCAACATAAAACTGGCAATATATATATATATATATATATATATATATATATATATATATATATAATGTAAAGAAACCTTTTGTATGAACATTTTGACAAATTATTGCTGGGAAAAACAAACCGGTTTTACGATACAAAGAAAACAACTGTGCTATAATTTGTAACAATGTTTATGATTCAGAACATTATTAAGTATGAAACAAGTCTGTATACTTTGATACTGCCTTATACTTACATTTTCCAACTGAAGGAAATGGCTCTCTTAACCCATCCATTGCCGATAAAACTAAACATAAATTATATATGAAAAAAAAAAATCAGGATAGAATGCAACAAAATCGTACTTCAATGAATATTTTTTTAATTCATTTTAATGGTCATTTGAAACCTGATATTGCAGGTGTAAGTATGCCATCGCCAATGAGCATGCACATTCCAAGCATTGCAATGAAAAGGAGTATTCTTCGAGATGTTATACTTTGCTCGAAGAATTTTCCTAATCTGCTAGGTTTTTCTGCACCTAAATTATTGGTAGAATGAGAAATGGAACTGCCATTTTTTGATGGAAGAATGCCGATGTTCACGTGTCTGCAAAGTAGAGAATATAGAGCCAAAGTGCCACCTATGATTTTAGCAAATCAATTAACAGAAAGTTGAGAAAAAAAATTAAACTTGCTATTTCGAGTATTACTTGAAAAAATGATGGTAAAAGACAATTAACTTTTTTTCAAAGCTAATGTCTGTCAAATTGCTGGAAACACCAATTCATTTCTTAAACCCATAGTTGGACAACCTCAATTCCTATTGATAAATTCAAAAGAACACCCAGAAATAAAAATACTATCTATTTTCAAAGGATTATTGGGTTTGTAACTTTGTATTAGATATCGAGATTTATAAAAAATACTATCTATTTTCTGATTTGCTCTGTTAATAAAAGCACGGGTTAAAATGGCCTAACATAATAATTATGGAATATAACAGTTTGATGCAAGTTGTTTACATACAAATATGTCAAGAGTTACTTTAGAAGAAAAAAATGGTTTCAAGTGAAAAGGCAATACTGGAAGTAGCTTTAAACTTAAGATCACATTATGATTGTGAATATCATATGTAATACAAGTTTGCATTTAAAGATGAGATATAAAATGACATTTTTTGAGTATGGTATTCAATTATTGTAACCTCAACAATTGAAGAGTTTATCACCAATGCGGCCTACAACTACAAACCGAGCAGCATAGAAAGTGAATTCTTAGGGCCTCATTTTAATTATCTATTATCAAAAATCCAATTTTGGATTAAAAATCTATAACATCGCACAACACAATCACTTATCATTGACTTTGTATCTTCAAGTTCATATGTGATATATTTGCATGACTAAAGCAAATCATACAAGTAACACGAGAAGGTTTTTGTTTTTGTTTTCCTTCCATTGTCTCTACATAGTCTAATTGACAAACAAGCAAGGCATGTCAATGAATGCTTGAAAAATCTTAAATTCGTCCATATCCAAACCCGGAAAAAGAAAAATAAAAAAATGGATTTGAATGAGGATACAATGACATCTGCATTCGAAAATTATATATCCGCCTTTTATCATGGTATACTTTATATATTCTGTATTCTAGTAATAAGATTGGTATTTACTTTTTCATCAAGGTAATAATTTATATCATGAGTATATAAATGAATATACCTAGCTCAAAACTAGATTTTATCATCGTAATTTTTATTTTTTATATTTTTAGAAGCATTAGTACCGAATAATCTAATATTTAATCAACATTTTCTGTTTATGTCGTAGGATTTATTAATTGCCAGCAGATATGATACTATTCGATATCCATCTGCTATCCATAGATGCTAATATCTGAAAATGGCTTCGAATACATATATGGATATAACACTATCCATATATATATATATATCGACTGTTGACAAGCCTAGCCCAAGCTAGAGTCTTTCTATACTTAAATTGTGATAGATTTTTTTTTAAAATTACTGTGATAGCTTGAGGTGGAGCCTTGTCGTAAAGATTAGGTCACCCGCATGGTGATCTGGACGCTCATATTCGAGTCTGGAAACAGTCTCTTCGCAATGCGAGGGAAATGTTGCATACATAATCAACTTCTCCAGAGTCCGCTATCGTGCAAGAGCCTCGTGCACTGGGTTCCACATTTTTTTTAATTACTGTGATAGCTTCTTTTGTCAATCATCCCCAAATATTATGTGCCAATGTAACGATGGTGCAAAAAGATTCAAGAAAATTACCGAGCCTCTATAAATGATAAAATTTTGAGTACATTAAAAGTTGATGTTGTAGTGTGTAACAAGTTTGTCAGTTTTACAGTGATGCGCTCAAAGTATTAGGCAGCCAAATAATGGGGATTATAAATGTTTGAATGCAAACACCTTAAAAGTGTAGAACAATCAGTTATATAATTGTTTGTACTGAAGTCAGAATACAGAGTAGAGTTTATAAAAGTTTCTTTGTGGAGAAGATTGATCATCAAAAACCTAAATAAATTGATGTTATGCACTTAATCGTTGGATGGTGCAGAATTTTTTTTTAAAATATTATTTAATATATCACTTGATTAAGATAATGAACACACCCATAAGATAATAAACACACCCAAATACAACTTAAAATATACTGATGTATGCAAACTCAAAATTTCCCTATGCCCAGCCAGTGTTTAACAGAGTGAACTCTGTAGTTCTCTATATTTCTACAAGTTTCTACATTTGAATGTATTGCGATAGTCTAGGCAGGTGACTGTAGTTCTCTATATTTCCACCAGTTTCTTACTTATTATTCTGTAGAGCTTAATCAGGAAGAAAGAATTAAGTTTACCAACCTATCAATTACACAGTTTTAATATAAGTGCATTCACAAGTTTTATAAAACGACAATACTTATATTTTCTGTGATTGGAACTGTTAATATATAATAACCATTACAACATTTTCTTTCATTGTCAACTACCAGTTTCATGCTTGAAAGTTGAAAGTCTTTATTAATATTGTGCTCTTCTATATGTGACGCATTCGTGATGTGTCAGTATTTGTCAAGAACATTAGAATTAAGAATTAATAACAAACAGACAAAAAACTGAACAGTTACCAGTCCTTCCATTCATCTTTAAAATGTTCAAATGGTGGGAGGGGAAAATTAAATCACGTAACCAATTTCGAGCTTAAAAAATTATTGTATAAAAAATTGATACCAAACCTCCACATACACACATACAAACGTTGGTAAGTGCATACTGTTACATTCACATTCTGGTACTAAAAATGATACATCGCTGATGCCACTATAGCATATTTCTCTTAATGGTTTGTAGATATGGGTTAAACAAGAAACAGCTTCTTATTAATGTATATCTGAAATACAAATTTAAATCATATTATCAAAATGACAAACTCTAAAGCTCCCTACTCTTGCTCAGCGTTGTTGTCAAAATCTTAAAATCTTATAATTTAAATCTCGATACAAATTGAATCTCTCCCTTTAAGATTCGATTTATATTTCAGTTCAAACTTAGTTAAAACTGCAATTACATACATATTCAACTCGGATTAACATGCGTAATATACTTATTTGGATTGACAATAATAATTATAATAAAATAAAAATGAAAAAAAGAGAAAATTGAGTTTTAAGTTTAGTCGTATAAGTTTAAACATCAAAATAAAAATCTACGATTTACAATTTGAATCCCGTTTCGATTTAAGGTTTGAACTTTACGATTTATGATTTGAATCCTATTTTGAAAACCTCGTTATTCAGAATTTTAAGAGAACAAAACTCCTCAAATATCTGTACTTTCAGATGCTTCTGCACTAACACATTACGTGTTTGAATTTCATGATGTAAACTGCATTATAAAACAAATCACTGTCATTTGAATGGCTAGGCTGGTTGGTGAATCAAATATAAGCAGTTGGTGATTCTTTAGGATCTTGTAAAATAAAACATGTCCGAATTGATTAATATTCTATTATTAAATGACTCGTATATTGTCATCGAGTAATTTTCAATTTTGTTATTTGTACCTCTTACAGTGACTTGTAAGACAAAAAAGTCACAGTAAGTTACAAAAAACACTGCTGGAGTCTAAGAAAACAACTATGATTCACAGGTTTATTAACATCGAACGAAACGTAAACATCACTTTTGTCTGAGATCGAATTAAACCAAACTCTACACTCTCTGTTCTGTGGGTACAACAAAATCATAATAAGCTATTAATTTGTAAAAACACCATTAAAAAAACCCCATAATATATTAAGTGGAAAGATTGATTCGACTAGTAAAATACATATATCATTGACATAGAAAAGTAAGTTCATATACTGAAAAGTTAAGACAGCTCTGTAACATAGTGTGCATAAATTTTGTCCTTTGGCATAATTGTTCTCAAATTAAGCCTCTCCTCAATTAAACCATTGTATACCATTGAACATACCGATTTCCAAAATGTGATATATTCCTATAAAAAAATGATTGAAATTTCATTGTCAAATATTCAAAATGGTATATTTTTCCAGAAAAGTCGAAAAATATTTCATCTTCACCATTCAGTCAAATGTAATGATTATGAAAGTTAATACATATAACATATATTTTTCCGAAAGGAAGTTGAACTTTACTTAAAAAGTTGAACTTCCTTTGAACAGTTGAATTTCCTCCATAGAATTTAAACTTCAGTCTCATCATTCATATACATTTTCTAGTTTTTTATATTTTCTATGTAAAAGTAAAGTTTATAAATGCTTGTAAAGAAATTAGATTTATGAACGCATATATCATCAATACATATAATGCACTTAATCAAAAATGAAATTTGACTTCACTTTGAGGAAGCCAAGGGAAAGTTACTTTCATTTGAAAAAGAAATATAAGGTGAAGAGATTGACTTGTACGATTAAATCAATGAAGCTTGATAATTGTTTTGACATTTGTATAAAAGCTATCATATTATAAAATTTTGATTTTTATTTGCTTTCACATATGCAAGATGTTTATCATCATAAAGCCCACGGCATGTATGATTTGATGGAAAGAACGGATATTTTACTAAACTATTCCATGAAAAGTCAAAATTTTACGTTTTTATGATCTACAATGCATCAATTGGAGGAGGGACATACTGTAAAATGAATTAGTATTGGTATGTTCAATCTACTTAGATTAATATTAGGGATTTCTTGCATGATTTGTTTTTCTTATGATTAAAGTAAAAATAAACCACATACCTTCGCCTTGATCATCAGCACTGAGAGCAATGCATACATACTTGACTACTCCAATCATCGTAAGAGTCCAAAAAATGATGCTATATATCCCTAAGTAATCATCTTCCTTTGGCGACTTCAAATTCATCGACGGATACACATATAACGGTGAGGTGACTAAACCACCAAACACAACTCCAAGTGTCTTATATGCAAGTATAATATCTCTCCAGCTATTATTTTTCTACACACATACAAACATATACAATATTATCCAGGGCAATGTAATTAGTGGTTGTTCGTTTTGTTTTTCTCCATATCCAGCATACTTGAGAAAATAATAGCTTCTCAAAAATACCATGTTTTCTCAATAAACTTTTTTTAGTGCAACAACAAGTTTTGAAACTTCTAACGAGCGTTTAATCAACAACAGCATATATTTTGACCTTAAAAAAAGAGAGCATATCATATGCTGCTTATAGTTGCTTTGTCTTGGTAATTTATTCTAGCAAAAAGCACGCTTAAACAACATTCCATGGTAGTTTTAACAATATTTTAGTTTTAACGTATTTCATAAATGAAATAAAATAACATAACTATTCTGAGAGTGAAATTACATGTATTAGTATCAAGAACAGTGGGTGTAGCCCAAATTAATAAATCTATTAAATGGGCAAATAACGTGTAAAATGTGGGTCAAATCTTAGTATGCTAATCGCCATTATTTATTATTACAAAGTTAAATTCCTTGTTGCAATTTATTAAAATTTTCTCCTCTCTATAACTTCTTTTAGAAATGACATCTTTTTAGCAACAGTTACTCAAAATCAAACAATTAAGCTGTATGCTGAAAGCCAGATTATTGATCAAAAAGGAGCTCACTTCTCTATATTACTAGAAAAGGAACTATGAAAAAGGTACTTTTTGAAACATGCACGTGTATCAACACAAGAGACGAATCCAAACATTTTATGTGCACCCACGTCAAATATACTGGTTCGTTAGAACCAATTCAGAGACTTGTAATCAAATGCGTATAGATGAAATTGTATAGCAAAGGGGGTAATAACTATTATTATGTAAATACGAACTTTATTACTACTAAAAAACCGTTATACAAATATCATTTTATATAAAACCATAAAACTTGCGGTTTTAATCTTGTAAAATCCAATGCAAAAACTCAATGCTTTTCGAAGAAAATTTAATAAATCAATGAATACTTAAACCCTTTCAATGAACAAAGGAGAAGTAATTAGCACGGAATAAAGATTACTCACAGGCTTTTCTTCTTCATGGATTGTGCTTCCAAGTTCAATATCCGTTGAACCCATAAAAGCCGATTCTACAAAGAGAAAACGAAATGCTGAGAAAAGACTTGGAGGCTCGAAGGATGTTCTTTGATTCAATTGGCATGTAGAATTTATGAACGAGGTTGGTTTGCTCAATATCAAAAATGCCCCTATCACCTTCGAATCAGAGAAAAAGATTAGCACGTAATATATTAGGGATATTTTAGGTCAAGTAATTAATTAGCAGGTTAGAAATAACGGGAGGTCCAGCCCCACACTAACTAGCCAGTTTTGTGAAAGTTCAACCCAGTTGAAAAGGCCATTAAGGGCTGACAAGATCCGATTGGTTTTTGGTTACTAGGCTAGTGCGGGTCTATTTTGCCTCAGTCAAACTCGCATTTTATAAATACAAAAGGGATTGTTAAAAGAATTTCATTCTTGGTTATGGATGAGTTTTCGGTGGATATCATCAAATTTGAATGTGTTTTTCAGTATGATATAACAACGTATAACGTAAATTTATTTTTTTCGATGAAGGCTATTCGAATTTTTTGAACATATTATATCTAAAAGTAGAATCCCTTTAACAATGACCATACAAAATAGCTTTCATCTTCAACAACTAAAGGCTGAGATTAGGACTATCAATGAATACCCGAAAATCCCAAAATCCATCCACAACTTTATCCGAAAAATTAAAAAAAAATATCTAAAATTGAAAAAACATATATAGATATGATTGTATCTGCATCCAAAAATCATCCGTCGGACTTTATTAAGATAGCATTTAAGATTATGTATTGTATTATATAAAATGACTGATACACACACACATACATATACATACATACATACATACATACATACATACATACATATATATATATATATATATAGTTTGTCATGGTAATAATCCATATTATGCATGTATAATGAATATTTGCTATTAAAAATCGATTATTATCATCGTATTTTTATTTCTTGTATTTGTGTTATAGTATTATTACTAAAAGGCATTAATTTAGATCATTTTTTAAAATTCATTATGAGTAGAGCGGATAAATATCTGATATCCATCCGTATTCGCAGATGTGATATCGGATATCTGAAATAATTCCGGATACCGATATGATACTGCCTACAGTAGAAATTATCCGTTGACAAGTATAGTGTAACAACTTGTTCTTCGTTTTACCCAAAAATCAACGTCTACATCAATGCCTTACTTCCGAATATCACAAAAGACATATTGTCGGGGTAAAATAAAAAACAAACATTATACCAAGATATAATGATATAATATCACAACGGAATGATAACATATAATATACTGAATATACATGAACAGAATAGGATGGAGACTGCACTGGTCGAAGTAACCAATAAGTAAATATCAATACATAAAGTCAGAATAGAATATCCGATACAACAAGTCTCATATACAAATAACGTATATGTCATGTACTACTACAATGTCAAGTGTGTGTGTGTATCCAAATGTCATCTTCGCCTTCAAAGTTCCATTTGTGCCACTCTGATAGTGTATCCCCAAAAGTACATGCCTCCCAAACTACTCGATCGAGTACCTGAGAGTTATCATGACATAAAATGGTAAAGGCAAAACATAGGTCAGATATAAAGCCTGGTGCGAGGGGAACTATCTCAAAATACTATGTCAAAGCTATATACAAGGAAACATGAGCTACTGAGGTACAGTCAGTTCTCTCCACAAATGTGACTCAAGGATAATCCAGAATGCCCATAAACTAGTAAAGTATACCCATCATAAAAGTAGAAAATCATAACCTGCTCTTCTCCTGTAATCAACAAATCAACATAACTAATATAATGTGACTGATATGTAATAGTATACTATGATAAAGATAACCCAACATACAAATGCACGAGTAATATAAATATCACAATATAAGCATATCTTAGATTACACAACAACAATATCAGCTAACTACTATACTATGTACCGTCTACAACCTAATGATATACGACGAATAATGTGTGTAAATCGATACTCATTATTGTTGACGAGTGAAGTCCAAATTGGACATTAACCGTGATTCAATAATCCCTATGCAGGGTCCAAAATAAATAGAGTCAATACCTAGTTGTATTATAGACCCCTACCACATCCAATGTGATCGAACTTGTAACACCCCGCATTTTTAGATAATTAAATAATCAAATAACGATGAACAGTAAAATTAAGCATTTTTGGAATTATCAAAATATGGCCTCGAAACTTATACCATTGTGTTTGTGGTGATTTTCTGATCAATTTCCATATATGACTTGTCGAAATCCGAGTTAATATGAAGAAGTTTTGAGAGAATAAGAAATCAAAACTAAACGAGAAAAAAAGAGCAAGACCCTACCGGTTGACCAACAGGTCGACCAGCAAAGCACAAGGGTCGACCTGCAAAACACACGGGTCGACCCATAGGTCAACCTGCGTTTTTCCCTGGACGAGAAATCGTCCAGGGACGTGCCAAAGTTATAAATTTTGATTTTCGTGCGATCTGAAGTGTTGTTTTATGGATCCAATGATTCACAACGAGAATGTGACGTGGTTGCATCAGATTCAATCCAAAAATCCAACGGTCTGAGATCCCTAAGCACCACTACAAATAGGACCCAAGCCTAGCTATTTTCTCACAATCAGATTTTCTTCCAATTGGGTTCATTGCCTGAGGTTGAATCCTAAATAAAAAATATTTCTAGGGAGAATATCTTTTTAATAAAAATATTAGACGTCTTGGAAGGGGATCCACAAAGGCCATGGAGTAAAGCTAAGGACGACATATGAGTGGATTTAAATTATATATCTTTTATGTTGATGATATATAATATCGTTAGATTCCCGTTAAATATTTTAATTTGGCATTTCTTATACTTGAACTAATTTCAGTAATTAGTTATGTAAGTTAGTTGTGTTGAAACTGTAAATTTATAAGAAAGTGTACTTATATGCAAATGTTATTTTTATAGAACAAGAAAGAAACCCAAATGAATATAAGTGATATTAGGCTTAAAAATTGTAGAGAAAGGAATAAGCATAAAAGTGAGAAATTTACAGTAAAATATATCAAAACGTGGAGAATGAAATAAAAAGGGAAAATCTAATGAATTACTTGATTTGGAAGTTAGTGATAGATTAGTTGGTTGTTTAGAAAAAGGGGATACATTTCCATAATTTAATATTGTAAGAAAAATGGTAAACGTAATTGCAGGAATAAAAACAAAAGAAATGGAATTAGTGCAAAATAAAGACATTACTGTATTTTGCATTATCCAATAATTAAAGAAATAACAAAAGAAGTATCTTGCAGTTACGGGTTATTGTTTATGGCATTTTTTGTATTGAAATATGGAAATGGATTATAATACAGTTTTTATAACCAACCAAATAGAATAGAACTACTTTCCAGAATAAAAGAGAATAACGCGAAGCGTTAAAGAAATTAACGAAGAGGAAATAATCAAGTTAAATATTTGACAAGACTAGAAATAATAAACAAAAGATGTAACTAGATCTGCATTTACTGCGCAGATAGTGGAATAAAAAGTAAGGCAGTTATTATGATAAGCAATTTGTGACAGTTGGACGTAGTCCTAAGCTAAGACTGGCATAAAATATAAGAGAACTAAAGAGAATTTAGTATCATAATAAAAGAAGACAGACTAGAATAGAAAAGACACACTTGCAATTACATTTATAACATGTAGGTTATAAAAGAAAGAAAAGAATATAAAAGTAACAATTGCAAGTATAATTGTAATACGAAGGTTATAATTGAAAAGAAAGAAATAGAAGAGGCTTATTTTATCAAACTTAGATCTTGGATTAAGTTAATAAGCTATAATAATAGAAGTGGCCCGTACCGACAGCATTCCCTTTCAGGTCTAAGACTGATGGTCTCACACATGGCTGAAGCAGGGCTTGCTGATTAGGGTAAATAAGTAGCCAACAGAATAAGAAAAGTAAACTAAACGCATAGTAAAAGATTAGACGTAGGGTCTAATAAAATGATAAGGTGTGTTTGGAGCAGCTCGAAAGAGAATCTGGATAAAGAGCCTAACGAAGCAGTTCATCACAGATTTTTAGTACAGAAAGAGCACGTCCAACTTAGTTAGTTCGGGCTAGAAGGAAGTACAAGACTTCAACGGAACGTGAAGATACTCTAGGATGGCCCTCTGGGGTAGGCCTAACGAAGCTTCACCCCCGGAGGTAGGTCTGTAAGTGTTCCATCAAGAGAGTATGCCTTGACTGCTTTTGCATTGCAAGCCTAACGAAGCGGACCTTTGTAGGCAGTCAAAAGGTTGGTGATGGAGTAGGATATTCATATGACACCATACTATAGTTTGCGAGTAGGTTATAGTGGGCAGGACCCAAAAGGATAGTCGCATGCGGAGATCAAGCCATCATCAATCAGAGCGAGTTTGGGAAATACTAGAGTTAAACCAACAGGCCAATGATTCTTTCACTATCGAGACATTTGATGAGGGGCACGACCAATTGGATGTTTATATTAGTTGTAGTAGGGCATAACCACTTAGCTCTTAAAAGGTCTTTCGATTAGTTGAGGGAGCTGCATGGGGCCATAGCCACGATGAGAAAAGAGACAGACCAAGTAGAATATCTATATTGTAAGCCTAACGAAGAGGACCTTTATAGATATTGAAAATCCCCGACTGAATTCCGTACAAGGTAGACCTTGTTGGCGGAATTCAGGGAGTAGACAAAACGATTACATGTAGTCCTCAAGGTACGTACTGGGTGGTACATTGTGGATGTCCGAGCGCTAGTATAAGCTAGTGCGGATGCAGTTTCACGTTTTCATAGTAGACGACGGAACATTTGTATTATAGGTCTCACGAAGCTATCCTTTACAGATGTAGTTACAGTACACTCTAGTAGCAAGACGATGGAGTCCTTTTCGAGGAGGATATGGAAGGTACTATGGGTAGTACCTAGGACCGATGCGGTCTTTGGGCATGTAGCTACATATATATTGGTTATGAGGTCTTAATCTATTAGAGAGTAGATGGGTACGATTCAGCACAGAGGCGAGAGTATTATAAACCTAATATAACAGAAAATGAAAATAGAATGGTATATGTAGGATTATGCTTAGAAGTGTATAATTTGTCCATTCACCAAAACTTTAGTTCTGACCCCCTCCTCACATCATCCCACAGGTTAGATAGATGGTAGAGATTTTCCAACTTTGAGACACTTGCTTAGAAAGTGTTATTACCTTGGTGAGTATTTACTTACTATTATATTTTAGCCAGTTCCGTTGTGAGATATTTATTTGAGCTCTGATATATTTATCTTTTCCTATTTGCAGGATACCAGATACCCAACTCGAGCTTCAGTGGGCTTGGATTTTAGCATTTATGTTAAACATCCGGACCCACTGGAATTCGGGTTGTTACATTTGGTATTAGAGCTTAGGTTAGTAGATCCTAAGTAAATTAGGAAATATGGGTGAACGTATTTGTATTTTGAATAAAATATAAATATATTATGTACTAAAATCCAAATAGTCCCCAATTATAGATTTTAACATATGGAAAGTTTTTAAAAGCATATTTGTGCATAGTTTGCTAGTTGGGTTTGGGATGACCCAAGGATGTTGAGCCCTATGTTATTGCTGATTTATAGTATACAATAGGCTATGTTTTGAGAGAAGATTGGTATCCATATGTTATAGGAAGTGGGAAAGTTCCCTAGGGACAGTAGGGAGAGTATTTTTATTTTGGAAGGAATAAGAGATTTTTGTAAGGAAATGAGATTTCCAAGGTTTAGGAAGGGTATTCCTAAGATAATAAGAAGAAAATCCACTTTATGTCTAACCTAATAAAATGAAACTTCTGGAATAGAAAAGTTGAAAAAAATATAATTGTTAATATGTTTAAGGAAGTAAATATTAGGTTTTTGAAAAAAGAAAAAAAGAAGTGGTATGAAATTTAAATTGGGTTTTATATGATGTAAATTTTGTTAAAAGTGAAATTCTTTTTTTTTGAAGAATTATAGAGCATGTATAGCTCGCTAGTTTCTTTGTAGGTAAACAAAGATTTTAAATGTAAAAACGTAGAGTGTGTTAAGTATCGAAAACGTAGGTTACAACATTTATTTTTGTAATAGATGTTTTCGTGAAAAATAAAGGAAGCATAGACTATGACACTATTGTTATAGTAGGCAACTCCCAAAGGAAATGTTTTTACATAGCATATGGGATTTATTAATATTTATTTTAATTGAATCCATATACTAGTATTTTTGGATTGTAGTAACGGTGTTTTACGCAACACCTGTTTTTACCCAAATAAATAAAATGTGTTTTGAAGATAATTTCTAAGTATAGAAATAAAGTGATTTGTAAGTACACTTATTATTTAAATAAGTATATGGAAATGTTTTCTAGTTATGAAAATATTAAAACAGTTTTGAAAATGAGTTCTTTTGAGAAAAAAGATGTAAGTAAAATATTAGGAAATTGATAAAATTTCATAGGAAATGTCTATTGTCAGTGAATATATATTAAACATACTTTAATCTATTGGAATGACATGAGCAATGATATAATTCTCTATGAAACCAAATCACAAATAAACATGTTTTGTGCAAGTTATAAGGAATACGTGAAAGAGATGTACAAGGTATGGAAAGCACCATATTTTGTATAGCCTATTTCGATAAATTATAAAATAAGTTCCTTGTAATTTCACATAAACAGGAAATCCTCTTTTAAAGGATTCATAGAAGGTTTTAGCGTTAATGGTTTCTCATGAGAAAAAGTAGTTCCAATACATTAAGGTATAAAACTATTAGGTGTAATAAGATGTGTAATAATTAGAGACAGTGTTAGTTAGGAGGGATATTATAGAGAACCTTTGTAGGAAAGCTAAGCAATGGAAATTTCATATTTTTCATTGATTATGCGCATTGGTTGCTTGCCTTTGTAGAAAGTCCCCATTTGTGACAAGTTAGAAACTCCTCTAAGGTTAGGTAATTGGACGAGTAGGAAAGTTAAGGGATTTTTGATAAAATAATTGTTCTTATCTACTCCAGTATTCGTAAATTTGAAAATCTATGAAAAGAAGATGTTTTGAAAACATGTGAGAACATTTTTGGAAGTCAAGGAAAAAAATTGTTAAGCAACCAAGTACCTTTGAATTTAATAGAAACTTCAAAGTAACACTTTTAAAGGCAAGGATTTTGGGATTTGATGTTTCAAAAAATTTAGAATTTTAATTTTTGAAATGAAATGATAAATACCAAACCAAACTTTTAAATATGAAGTAGATAGAAATCATTTCCTAGGTGTGATGGAAAAAGTGTAAGGCTATAGCAGTGATTACTTTTATTAGTAATTATAAAAGTTCCCGTAAAGTGTATAGGACATTAGTGAGAACCTAGGAATGTTGCTTCATGTGTGTAGACTATAGAAGAATAGTGAAGTGATATTAGTAAGATGGTAAGACACACATGGTTGGGATAGGTAAACCTTAGTTGGGGAAAAAATGAAAGGTAAAGGTAAAGAGAAAATTTCCCCAAACTTAGTTGCCTTTTTAGATAGAGACTGCATAGATTAAAACCCTTATTCGTTGTAGTAAATGAGACTTGGTTATTCCACTTTAAGTATGGAATGGAAGAGATGAATAGATCTTATTCATCGTGAGTAACACAACGTAAGTTAGTAATGAGTAATAGGTGGCAGGAGGGGCATATGAGTTACTCGGATTCCTAGAGTAGGACCCTTCTATGTCAAAGTGGACATGGTCCTAGGCCTTCTAGTCCTAGTTGATAGCTGTGTTTAGCTACTATAGTTACCTATCTAGTATCGCTTTGTAGTAGGACTTGTTTTCCCTTTTAGTAATGAGATTGTACTTCTATGTAAGCATTTAGTTCCTATTGTAGTAAATCAGTAATGATTAGTATGATGCTTTTTCTCTATGTTTTTGTGATGTTCACTAAAAGAGAATAAAGACATAGGACGTAAATATTAAAAGAAAAGTAAAAGCAGATAAAAGAGTAACTAAAAGGAAAACAACAAATTTAAATAAAGCGACGGAAACATCAACAGGAAAAAAAATTCTTATATGAACTGTGCTTGGGAAAGAAAATAAAGATGTTTATAGAATAGCGGCATAAGTTACAAGTACGAAGAAAGAGGTGCGCAAAAGTAAAACGGGATATGTGAGGTTTTCCGTTTTCTACCTTCTTTCTGACATAAGAAATCGAGTTCGGAAAATTAGATTTTTCTGAAATTTGAATATTAAAAGTTGTATGGTAGGATTTGGATGTAAAATTCATTGAACTACGCCCCTATTCAGTAGGAGTGTGGGAAAAATTGGATGAAAAACGTTTTGAGTTTTCAAAAGATTGCATTCATATAAAAATTGCAAGTATATTTAGAATGTGTGCATCATATTTTAAAAAGGAGTTTTTAAAGAAGAAAAGCATTCATATAGCAGGTACCGCTTAGAAATTAATGTACATGCATATATTTTATGTTGAATGACACTTTGCACAAGGACACGGAGGGTCGTAAAATTGGATGTACACAAAATGGATGTGATTGATGCGAGGAATTACATAGTTTTTCCCTTGTCGAATTTCGGGGACGGAATTTCCTAAAGGGTGGGAGAATGTAACACCCCGCATTGTTAGATAATTAAATAATCAAATAACGATGAACAGTAAAAATATGCATTTTTAGAATTGTCAGAATATAGCCTCGAAACTTATACCATTGTGTTCGTGGCAATTTTTTGATCAATTTCCATATATAACTTGTCGAAATCCGAGTTAATAGGAAGAAGTTATGAGAGAATAAGAAATCAGAATTAAATGAAAAAAAGAGCAAGACCCTACGGTCGACCAATAGGTCAACCAGCAAAGCATAAGGGTCGACCTATAGGTCGACCCGCAAAACACACAGGTCGACCCATAGGTCAACCTGCGTTTTGCCTTGGATGAGAAATCATCCAGGGACGTGCCGAAGTTATAAATTTTGATTTTCGTGCGATCTGAAGTGTTGTTTTATGGATCCAACAATTCGCAACGAGCTTGTGACGTGGTTGCACCAGATTCAATCAAAAAATCCGACAGTCCGAGATCCCCAAACACCACTATAAATAGGATCCTAGGCCTAGTTATTCTCACAGTTAGATTTTCTCCCAATTGGGTTCATTGCCTGAGGCTGAACCCTAAATAGAAAATATTTCTAGGGAGAATATCTTTTTAATAAAAATATTAGACGCCTTAGAAGGGGATCCAGGAAGGCCATGGAGTAAAGCTAAGGATGACATGTGAGTGAATTTAAATTATATATCTTTTATGTTGATGATATATAATATCGTTAGACTCCCGTTAAATATTTTAATTTGGCATTTCTTATACTTGAACTAATTTCAGTAATTAGTTATGTAAGTTAGTTGTGTTGAAACTGTAAATTTATAAGAAATGTGTACTTACATGCAAATGTTATTTTTATGGAAAAAGAGAGAAATCCAAATGAATATAAGTGATATTAGACTTAAAATTTGTAGAGAAAGGTATAAGCCTAAAAGTGAGAAATTTACAGTAAAATATATCAAAACATGGAGAATGAAATAAAAAGAGGAGATCTAATCAATAACTTGATTTGGAAGTTAGTGATAGATTAGTTGGTGTTTAGAAATAGGGGATACATTTCCATAATTTAATATTGTAAGCAAAATGGTAAACGTAATTGCAGGAATAAAAACAAGAGAAATGGAATTAGTGCAAAATAGAGACATTACTGTATTTTGCATTATCCAATAATTAAAGAAATAACAAAAGAAATATCTTGCAGTTATGGGTTATTGTTTATGGCATTATTTTATATTGAAATATGGAAATGGATTATAGTACAGTTTTTGTAACCAACCAAACAGAATAGAGCTACTTCCCAAAATAAAAGAGAATAACATGAAGCGTTAAAGAAATTAAAGAAGAGGAAATAATCAAGTTAAATATTTGACAAGACTAGAAATAATAAACAGAAGATGTGACTAGATTTGCATTTACTACGCAGATAGTGGAACAAAAAGTAAGGCGGTTATTATGATAAGTAAT
Source organism: Allium fistulosum (assembly GCA_030737815.1). NCBI lineage: Eukaryota > Viridiplantae > Streptophyta > Magnoliopsida > Asparagales > Amaryllidaceae > Allium > Allium fistulosum. The sequence goes on from CM060904.1 coordinate 1,141,183,266, forward strand.
TTGTGACAGTTGGATGTAGTCCCAAGCTAAGACTGTCACAAAATATAAGAGAACTAAAGAGAATTTAGTATCATAATAAAAGAATACAGACTATAATAGAAAAGAGACACTTGTAATTACATTTATAACATGTAGATTATAAAAGAAAGAAAAGAATATAAAAGTAACAATTGCAAGTATAATTGTAACACAAAGGTTATAATTAAAAAGAAAGAAATAGAAGAGGCTTATTTTATCAAACTTAGATCTTGGATTAAGTTAATAAGCAAAAATAATAGAAGTGGCCCATACCGGCAACATTCCCTTTCAGGTCTAGGATTGATGGTCTCACACATTGGTGGGGCTGGGCTTGCTGATATGGGTAAATAAGTAGCCAACATAATAAGAAAAGTAAACTAAACGCATAGTAAAAGATTAGACGTAGGGTCTAATAAAATGGTAAGGTGCGTTTGGAGCAGCTCGAAAGAGAATCTGGATAAAGAACCTAACAAAGCAGTTCGTCGTAGATTTTTAGTACAGAAAGAGCACGTCCAACTTAGTTAGTTCGGGCTAGAAAGATGTATGAGACTTCAACGGACGTGAGGATACTCTAGGATGGCCCTTTGGGGCAGGCCTAACGAAGCTGCACCCCCGGAGGCAGGTCTGTAGGTGGTTCATCAAGAGAGTATGCCTGGACTACTTTTGCATTGCAGGTCTAACGAAGCGGACCTTTGTAGGCAGTCAAAAGGTTGGTGATGGAGTAGGATATTCGTATGACACCATACTTTAGTTTGCGAGTAGGTTATAGTGGACAGAACCCAAAAGGATAGTTGCATGCGGAGATCAAGCCATCGTCAGTCAGAGAGAGTTTGGAAAAGACTAGTGTTAAACCAACAGGCCAATGATTCTTTCACTATCGAGACATTGGATGAGGGGCACAACCAATTAGATGTTTAGATTGTTTGTAGTAGGGCACATCCACTTAGCTCTTAAAAAGTCTTTCGATTAGTTGAGGGGGCTGCGTGGGGCCATAGCCACGATGAGAAAAGAGACAGACCAAGTAGAATATCAATATTGTAGGCCTAATGAAGTGGACCTTTACAGATATAGAAAATCCCCGACTGAGTTCTGTACAAGGTAGACCTTGTTGGCCGAATTCAAGGAGTTGACAGAACGATTACATGTAGTCCTCAAAGTACGCACTGGGTGGTACATTGTGGATATCCAAGCGCTAGTATAAGCTAGCGCGAATGCAGTTTCACGTTTTCATGGTAGACGACAGAACATCTGTATTGTAGGCCCCACGAAGCTGTCCTTTACAGATGTAGTTATAGTACACTCTATTAGCAAGATGATGGAGTCCTTTTCGAGGAAGATACGGAAGGTACTATGGGTAGTACCTAGGACCGATGCGGTCTTTGGGCATGTAGCTATATATATTGGTTATTAGGTCTTAATCTACTAGGGAGTAGATGGGTACGATCCACGCACAGAGGCGAGAGTATTATAAACCCAATAAACCAAATATAACTGAAAATGGAAATAGAACGGTATATGTAGAATTATCCTTAGAAGTGTATAATTTGTCCATTCACCAGAACTTTAGTTCTGACCCCCTCCTCATATCATCCCATAGGTTAGATAGATGGCAGAGATTTTCCAGCTTTGAGACACTTGCTTAGATGGTGTTATTACCTTGGGGAGTATTTACTTACTATTATATTTTAGTCAGTTCCGTTGTGAGATATTTATACGAGCTCTGATATATTTATCTTTGCCTATTTGCAGGATACCAGATACCCAACTCGGGCTTCAGTGGGCTTGGATTTTAGCATTTATGTTAAAAATCTGGACCCACTGGAATTCGGGTTGTTACAGAACTCGTGTAGATCTCATCGTACCTCATATCGAGAATAAGTAATATCTGACCTACTCAAAATATTTGACATCTATATAGATCTTACCATAATCCAATGATTCCCATTGAAGGTCCCCAAAAAAAGAGTCGGTACCTAATCGTACCATAAACCATGAGCCACATCCTGATTGATCGAACTCATGTGGACCTCACCGTATCCCATATCAAGCATAAATGATAAATGATCCACTCACAAATGATCATCATCATCTCCGCCTTAGTCATCATGGATTTCTTAGCAAATTCACATAACACCTCTATAAATGAGAACGATGGGCGTGTTCCGTATATATGCTATCAGTGTCATAAAGGAATACCAATTCCATGCGTGTGTATCAACATATGACGTCACATAATCAAATACGCTTATCATAAATGAAGACGGATATCTCATCATCGTCTATTTATACAGATGGCCTCTACCATAAGACCAACAATATGTACGACCACTAATATAATACCACTACTGGATATGGTCACTAATGTTGAATATGCGACTATATGATTTTTGTTTGATGATAATAAACATATATATATATATATATTCATTTAAATGTATTTGTTAATGTACTATTTTATTTTCACAGATTAAATAAATATTTGCTGAATAAAATAAATAACACGGAATTTAAATGGATATTTTATTCAAACAAATATTTATTACAATTTTGAATAGTACAAATTCAAGCTCTTATTATATATATACAATTTCAATTACAATACAAATTTTGATTACATCACAATTTTCCATTTACATCAGCACCTCACTACATGTCACTCATTCACTCAAAATTGATCTTCAACTCCATTCCAGATTGAATCTAGCATCTAAGCTATCTGCAAAAATATACACTGACGAAGTAAAATTGAAAATAAAATATTTTTGCAATATAAAATAAAATGAGATTTTGAAAATATTATTTGCCTCAGTTATTTGGGTTGTTCGTCATCATTTAATTCTGAATTCATTATACACGAACAGCTTGTGACATGCACAGTATATCAGTTTACATGCCACAAGGCCGTGCACACCAATATACACTTGATAAAATTACAGGGACAAGTGAGCATAGGTCAAACCCAAATGAAAAGCCGGGTTCAACTCAAGTGTAATACAAATAAAATCACGATACGAGCACAAGGTCAAACCCGAGTTTTGAAACTGGATTCAACTCAAGTACAATTTCAAAAATCAACCTAAAATAATCAAGAACCAACAAAACAGACCCAAATCAATACATGCATCCACACATACATATGTATGTATGTACATATATGGATACACATATGTGAGAGTAGTACAAAACCAACAAAGGCAAAAAAATAGGCAATATCAAATCAATACACAAGCAAGACCAGATCCAACCATTCAGTTCAAATCAAGTGAAGTCACAATGAAACGATAGTAAACCCAGAAATGATAACTGGAAACACAAGCTAACATACACATATATACATACATGAATGTATGTATACACATGATGCAAGACCAGTGAATTGCAAGAGTCAACCAGGCTACACAATGAACACAAGCTCAAGTGAATGGCCAAGACCAAAACAACTGAAGAAACTAGACCTGGAAACCAATCAGATTAAACAAGACTACATGAACCAGACTCGAGCACACATGATATTCAAGTGCACTGAATCAAGTACAACATCAAGACCAAATGCCACCAGACAACAGAAAATGCTACATGAAGTCAAAAGGTCCAAAGTGAAGTCACATCCACCAATATATACAACATACATATGTGCAGGATACATGTATGATACGATCAAAGGCTATGACTTCAAGACCAGATACAACATGCACCAAGTATACATGAATCGAAGTATGTTCGAAACAAAAACAAGTCAATCAAGTCTGACCACATACAAGTCAAAGAAACAAAACAATATCATGGAGAAATTTCCAAATGACCGAAAGTTCAGAAAATCAAAATGTTCAACCCAGACTGGTCAGAGAAACCACAGTGCAAAGTGGTGACTGCAAATACAAGCACGATAGGTACAAAGTCAATGCAACAGTGGTACGAGACCAAACCAGACAAGTACTCAATGTATGCAACAGAGTGAAATGCAATAGACTCATGTCATATAATGACCATTAACAATATGCAACTCAAAGCAGCAATGACAAAACAGAAAATGTGCAAGTGTACATAGGCAGTGCACATATAAACAGTGTGCAGACATGATGATCCACAAAGTATACATGAACTAATACACAGTGACTCAAGGAAAAATGGAATGCCTCAATGAGACTAAAGCCTGCACCATTTCAATATATCCAAGGCCAGAAGTGACCTTAACAAGTTGATATGCAGACAGTAACTTCAGACTTCATATATACATATGTTTGCACATATATATACATGCAGTCAAACAAACAAGCAACAGAATATCAAGTCGCATCAAAGTCAATGAGCACTAATACATATAAACCAATGGCAACCGGTTGTTATAACAAAGTCGTGGCCAAAGTCAAAGTGAACAAAGAACAAAATCAAACAGTTAAAAATCAAGCCGTAGCAGCCAAGGAATCAACGCATAAGCAAAATCGATGCCGTGAGTATCAAGTAATAAAGCAACGAAAATATAGGAATTGAAAAGGTCAGAAATCATCACAAACATCAAAACAAAATCAAGTGTCCGAGATAAATTAGTTGACAAATTCAAATAAATTCAGACGAACGAAAATAAAGGGATTCGAACCCTATATAAAGGTTCAACATCATCGGTAGAGAAATAATTCGAGTTCAAGTAACAACAGAGTATAATCAATAACTCGAATCATAGATTGAGTTCAAGCAAGCAATCAAGTAAAGTAGAAAAGCATAAATTACATATTTTCGAATCGAACTCAATCAATAGAAGCAGCTGAAAGCATATCAAGAGACGATCAATCGACAGAGCAAAGAAATCAAAATCACATATTCGATCGATCTAATTAAAGTCGGCTTCTTCGAATTTCATAAGCCCTAATTTTCATCAGAGAGGAACGAACGAGAAGCAGCCATAATCGCAAAGACATCAGGCCGAAGAAATATAAAGAAGAAAAGGATTTTCTTTTATCACTCTAATTGTATTGGGCCGACCTCTTGTTTTTTATATTGGGCTATAAATTATTTAATTAGGGTTTTTAGTTTTAAATTTTGTTTTTAAATTTAAATTCTCTTTTAAAAGGTTGTAATTACTAGTCGTGTGACTAGGGGACAAACTACGTGGCATAGTTTGAGAATTCGCAACTCAGTGGCTGAGTTGTGGCAGGGTTTTGAGCGTAGAGTTAGGATTAGTCGATAGCGGGTGTCGCGAGTTTACGTGTGTAAGCGTCTGACTATCTAATTTCTAGTAGAAACCTTGGGGGCAGCACGTAGGCAGGGTTTTGCCGAAGCTGGGTAAATCTGTGTGTTCTATTTTCTGTTTTTATTATGCTATTATCTGTGCTGTTATTATCTGTGCTGAAATCTATGTTGAAAATTATTTTATAAACTTCCGCAATAATTTTTATAATTGATAGTATCACCCTATTCACCCCCTCTAGGGTGAAATCGATCCTACAAGTGGTATCAGAGCTAGGAACAAAAGCCATTTTTGTTTTAAAAAATCTGATTTTTCAAAAACCAATTTTTGTTTTAAAAATTTTAAATTTTAAAATGGCTTCTTTTAATAATGCTTTTGCTGAGGGTCAGTCCATAGTTAGACCACCAATGTTCAATGGTGAATATGCTTACTGGAAAAATAGGATGAAAATTTTTCTTAAAACCATTGACGCTTGGGATATTGTTGAGACAGGGTATAAAGCACCAACTATAATTGTAAATAATCAGGAAATAAATAAATCGAAGGACCAATGGACAGAGCTAGAAAATAAATTACAAAATGCTAACGCTAAAGCTATGACTTCTATTATATGTTCATTAGATCAATTTGAATTTAATCATGTCTCACATTGTTCAACTGCGCAGGAAATATGGCACGCACTCAAAGTAACTCACGAAGGAATGTCTCAAGTCAAAGAATCTCGCCTTGCCATGCTAAGCAGCGAATATGAGAACTTCACAATGGCGAAGGAAGAAAATGTCAAAGAGATGTACGTACGACTTTCCAATATCATATACAAATCAAAGGCTCTTGGAAAATCATACACAGAATTGGAGATAGTCCCAAAAATCCTCAGAATCCTTCCACGAAGTTTTGAAGCCAAAGTGACTGCCATTCAAGAATCAAAAGATTTGAAACAAATGAAAGTTGAAGAACTCATCGGAAACCTCACCACTTACGAGCTAGATATGAAATTCAAGGAAGAGCGTAAAGGAGGAGACACTCGAAAGAAATCAATTGCTCTTAAAGGGACAACTGAAAGTGAAGATGATGATGATGGTGAAGTAGAACTAACACTATTAATAAGAAGATTCAAAAAGTGGAATCGCAAATATGGTAATCCGGCCAAAAATCATCAAGTAAGGAGCAGAATAAACAAAGCACTAGACAACCCGGAAGAGCAGAAAGTCATTTGTCACAAGTGCAATAAACCCAGTCATATCAAGCCAAATTGTGACGCCCCACCTCTATACCCACGCTTGCCAAGGACACTACGGGGTAATGCCGTCAACTAGCATGGAGAATAAGGCTGTTGAGGAGCGACCATCTGTATAATTGCTTTGTGCGAGTACCAATATGTCAGATAAAATATAACTTTTCATCTCAAGAGGAAATCCGACATACCGATACAAACTCAAAGCTACTACACAGTGGCTATATGGACTTCGGAAACAAATATAGAAATAAACATAACACAAATCATTCACAGACAATTCATATCACGAAGGCGGAAATAGATATGAATATAACACATGAAAGTGTACATCAGAGTAGTGGTCAAACAAGATCCACAATAACACAAAATAATAGATACAAGTGCTAGCCAAAAGAATATGTATACATCAAGGAGTCTAAATCTCAAATGTATACAACAAAAACTACTAAACAAGAGTAGTAACCAAAAGTCAGATGGTGGTTCCAGATAGGAAGTCAAGAGGAAGCACCTGTAAAATCTCAGTCTGACCCGAGTATTATTTAAGAAGAAAATAATATAACGGATCAGTCTAGCTATAATTATCAGATAAAATGAGATATAATAATAAAACGTATGATAACCATAAATGTCATACCACGTCAAATATACATTAGAAAACCCACAAAAGTCATACAATATCTCAATAATCTCGAAACACAAAAAAGAATGTCATATTCTTAATTTAATTCACCAAGCCACAAAAATGACATACATATCAATGCCAATGGCAAATGCTGGTGAAACATAAATTCTAGAAATCAATATCCAGAAATCACAAAAGTTAACGACACACAAATTCTTCAAATCATCAACAAGAAATCCATAAATCAAAAGGTGGAAAGGCCTATCACAAACAAACGGTCCGAAGACCTATGAGCCGATTGCTCCATGAACGGGTCCGAAGACCTATGAGCCGATTGCTCCACGAATGGTCCGAAGACCTATGAGCTGATTGCTCGACGAACGGTCTGAAGACCTATGAGCCGATTGCTCCATGAACGGTCCGAAGACCTATGAGCCGATTGCTCCACGAACGGTTCGAAGACCTATGAGCCGAATGCTCCACGAACAGTCCGAAGACCTATGAGCCGATTGCTCCACGAAAATGAGATGAAGCTCAATAAAATGAAGTACAGTCCTCCACATGGACAAAGAGACATCGCACATTGCTAGTCTAAACCATAAAATGATCATCATCGATCATCAAGAAGTGTCAATTACACTAAGCTAGTAAATAAATGAGTTTAGCTTCATGTCCCATAACCACTTGCTTAACTTAAATATTTACGAACAAATTGTAGATCTCCACTAGAAAATTGTCACAAGAGATTCAATCGAACAAGTCCAAGAATCAACCAACGAAGTAAACACAATTGTTTCATACCACTTGTTTTACTAAGCCGTTTAATTAGATTTCTCATACGAGTGAGGTAAAGGTTTGTATATACTAATAGATTGGAAAACGGTTTTAAAAGAGAGCTTTATATTTAAAATAGTGTCGAAATCGTCTTTGTGAATGAGTTTGAATATTTACTACTAGTATAGAAAACCTTTATATTTTTAAAGTGACAAATCACAAAAACGATTATAGAAACAATCAATGATAAAAATTCACATACGAAGACGTGAATCAAATCTAAAGAAATCGATACCAAATCCATCAAAATAGATATTCTCAAAAATCCTGAAAAAGAAGTCATCAACGTCAATAATAGATGATAACAACAAATGGGAATCAACACGAATCGATAAAATTTGGAAATCAAGCAAAATAGGCAAAAATAGACATAATAGGCAAAATAGGAGCAGGTCGGTCGACTGACTCACTGAGTTCGGTCGGCCGAACTCAGACCCGGAAAAATTCGCAGGATGCTGGTCAGTCAACCGGACTCAGTATGCCAGTCGACTGGACCAGAGCCAGAGAAGTGTTCTGGTAGCAGGTCGGTCGACTGGACCGGAGTTCCGGTCGACCGGAACCTGTGTCCAGCACTTCCAAGCCTATCTTAGTGAAGAGCAAACTCTTCCAAATTTGCAACCGGACGAGCAATGGCGCTAAAGGTTTATGCCAATCGACAACTCGGCCCTATAGGCTCTTCGGTGCACCACTAAAAGCATGATTAAACATCAAAGTTATGATTTTTAAAGATTTGGCTTCAAAACACCAAAAATTGAAATATTCACCGATTCAATCCAAATCAATAGCAATTGCACATGAATAAGTGTTAGCAATTCATACCTAACAATCAAAGATAGTTATAGACATAGATGTGAGATAAAAATCTCACCTTTTACACAAAAACAATGAAGAAGAAGCAATAGAGCAATGGCAAGGACAATCACTTTTCAATTCCAACCCAACAAGCTTAAATCTAAGCTTAAAAGAGAAACATTTCTTAAATTATGTTTAGGAAATTTCTGAAATTGAATGGAGAAAGAGTTGGAGAAGATGAAGGGAAGGCTTACCAAAGCTTCTTCTTGAATTTGGAGGTAGAAGCTTGAATTTGCAATTGAAGCTAGGGCTTGGAATTTCTAATTTCCACTCTTTTCCCCCATTGTTGCTTAAAGCTTAAAGTGTTAGGAATATGAAATGAACTGATGAAGAGGAGAGGGGGTGGAGTAATGATATAACCAGATTTGGGCAAGTGGGCTGAACCCAAACCCAAACCCAAAGCCCTAAGTGAAAAATAGCAAAATTCTACTAACTCCAAACATATCAAAGTTTATACTCAAAAAGGTCACAAACGTCATTTTGAACTCAATGGGAGTGGTCTCGAGTCCTAATTCGACTGTTTGCAAAAAGTAGCTTTTCGGACTAAAATCCGACGAATGATGAAATATTTAAATAAAATATTTAAATATAAAATCGATAATATGCGGGTTGTTACACAAATTGTCCCCAAAATCGACTCAGCGAAGGAAAGAAACTGAAAGGGAGAAGTTTTGCAGCTACTTGGGATGAAAGCGATGAAGATGGAAGTGATAGCACTGGCAGTGAGAGTGAAAAAGCAAATTTGTGTCTTCATGGTGAAATAACTGACAGTGATGATGACGAGCCAAGTGAGGTATCAAAACTTACTCATTCAGAATTACTTATATATTTTCACGAGGTAAATGGGTGCTTTGAACGTCTTAGGGAGAAATATGCTAAAATTGAATCACAAAAAGATAGTTTGATAAAAGTAATGAACAGCTTGAACAATTAGTTAAAAACTATCAAAACAAGTGCCCTAAGTGTGACAAGTGTCCATTGTTTGAAGAAGAAATTAAAAAATCAGAAATTAATATAAAATCACTTGAAAATAAAATTCTGACTTTAAAAGAGAGTGAAAACACAAGGAGAGAAAATTCTATTAAAAGGTGCACTCAATTATTAAACGAAAATGAATCTCTCAAAACGCAAGTCCAACAATTGACTACAACTTTGGAAAAAATTTCCAAAAGCAAAAAATCATTAAATATGCTATTAGGAAAACAAACAGTTAATATTGATAGACAAGGACTTGGGTATATTCACCCTGAACGTATTAATTGAAAATTTAATCAAGTAAATTCTAAGTGCACAATTTGTGGAAAAACTAGACACAATCAAAATATTTTTTGGTATAGACCCAAAAATGTAAAAAACAATTCCAATTTGGGTTCCAAAAGGCACAGATATAAAATCCCTCAAAGTTAAACAAATCTGGGTGCCGAAAGGAACATATATAAATAGTTTTGGGTCTCCATAAAATTATTTTTCAAAATGTTTTGCCACTAACAACCATGGACCTATAAAAACAAATAGGTCACAAAAACCTTTTATCGTGTAGGTGTGGTGGCAGGCTAAGGAACATCAACTGTGTTACTTGGATTCTGGCTGTTCCAGGAACACAACGGGCGACAAATCACAGTTCCTTATCCTAGTATGAAGGTGACAGAATCACAATGGACAACAACGAAAAATTTATCAGCAAAGGTAAAACAGGTAACGGTATATTTATTTTGAACAATTATATTAAATGTGATAATCTGCACCATAATCTAAATTAAATCAGCCAGTTATAAAGAAATGAATGATGATATTGAATCTGACTTATTCAAAATTGTTAACCAAACATCTTTGAATTTTTATGGACTATTGATGATGTTTTAATGATTGATGATTACTCTTGATACACATGGATATACTGGATACTTTACTGCTGGCACTATGGTCACTATATGTAAACTTGCACGGCTTCAATTCAGTTTCATTTAAAAGCTGTTGAAAATGATTTTTAGATATTTTGTTGCACACTTCATGATCTGGTCTATAACATTCAATTAATGATAATCTTGAGTTGAAGGAAAATTCAGATGCAGATTACACTGGTAATCTAGTTGATAGAGAAATTACTAGTGAAACGTGATCTATGTTGAGACATTCTGTAGCTGCATCGTTTTTTCAAAGAAAATACCTGCATATTTCTCACTTAAAATAATTTTAAAATAGCAGATATTTTTCTAAAACCTCTTCTAGAAAATCATTTTTAACCTTTTTTTTCTTCAGATTAGTCGTTTTTAGAAAATTTGATAATTATTTTTAAATTTGAGTATTAATGATTACATTAACTAATCTGACCCCCTACTAATCATCAAAAAGATAAACAGTGATTGAAAAAGCGATGAGTGTTGATATTAATCATATATTATAACTCGAGATGGTATAATTAGTAAATTTCTTTAGAAATTTAAACAAGAGTTATAAAAAGTTTCTATTGGTAAAAATTCCATGACCATCTCTAATTCTATCATATTTCTATCAACCATCACTCATCAAAATCCAATATAGAATGTCAATATGTGGTACTTTAAACAGGAATCATTTGTTTTTCATTTTATTATAACATCCAAAGTATTCACTCTCATTTAAAAGTCCTCACGGTTATGCATGGGTGAATTACTTGGAATTTTTGATTATGTGCTTCCATGCTCATTTAAAAGTCCTCACGGTTATGCATGTATGGAACACATATCAAAATTGATTAATTAAATAGAAAAGTTGATTCTAATCCCATTTAAAAGTCCTCACGGTTATGCGTCGTTAGAAGATACTTAAATTTATTTTTTAATAAAAATTGGAATATTACTAATCTCATTTAAAAGTCCTAACGGTTATGCATGGTTAGTAGATATTCAAATTCCTGATATAAATATACCACAAATAGACACAACTATATGGTTTTATATGATGACATTATCCATATCATTCTAAAGTGGAATATGCGTCAAACACAGTATTTATGATTTTTGTTTGATTTTTTATTGAAATTTAATATTTATACTCAATTGAGTATTAATGTTGTATTAATGTCTATCACTTTATCTCTATTTTTCTAACACTATTATTCTTTTGCTGATAACAAAAGGGGGAGAGAAAAGTTAAGATTTTGGCAAATAAAGGTCAAATATTTTCTATTTGCATCTAGGCTCATTTGCATATTTTTTATTTACATGGATATATGAAGGGGGAGCTTTGTGTAAAGAGGGAGCATTCAAATAGGGGGAGCAAATTGAATGATCAAATACATTTAATAAAAACAAAATCTTAAATATATGTTTGTTATCATCAAAAGGGAGAGATTGTTGAATATGCGACTATAAGATTTTTGTTTGATGATAATAAACATATATATATATATATATATTCATTTAAATGTATTTGTTAATGTACTATTTTATTTTCACAGATTAAATAAATATTTGCTGAATAAAATAAAAAACACGGAATTTAAACGGATATTTTATTCAAACAAATATTTATTACAATTTTGAATAGTACAAATTCAAGCTCTCATTATATATATACAATTTCAATTATAATACATATTTTGATTACATCACAATTTTCCATTTACATCAGCACCTCACTACATATCACTCATTCACTCAAAATTGATCTTCAACTCCATTCTAGATTGAATCCAGCATTTGAGCTATCTGCAAAAATATACGCTGACGCAGTAAAATTGAAAATAAAATATTTTTGCGGTATAAAATAAAATGAGATTTTGAAAATATTATTTGCCTCAGTTATTTGGGTTGTTCGTCATCATTTAATTCTAAATTTATACACGAACAGCTTGTGACATGCACAGTGTATCACTGTACATGCCACAAGGCCGTGCACACCAATATACACTTGATAAAATTACAGGGACAGGTGAGCACAGGTCAAACCCAAATGAAAAGCCGGGTTCAACTCAAGTGTAATACAAATAAAATCACGATACGAGCACAAGGTCAAACCCGAGTTTTGAAACTGGATTCAACTCAAGTACAATTTCAAAAATCAACCTGAAATAATCAAGAACCAACAAAACAGACCCAAATCAATACATGCATCCACACATACATATGTATGTATGTACATATATGGATACACATATGTGACAGTAGTACAAAATCAACAAAGGCAAAAAAACAGGCAAGATCAAATCAATACACAAGCAAGACCAGATCCAACCATTCAGTTCAAATCAAGTGAAGTCACAATGAAACGACACTAAACCCAGAAATGATAACTAGAAACACAAGCTAACATACACATATATACATACATGAATGTATGTATACACATGATGCAAGACCAGTGAACTGCAAGAGTCAACCAAGCTACACAATGAACACAAGCTCAAGTGAATGGCCAAGATCAAAACAACTGAAGAAACTAGACCTGGCAACCAATCACATTAAACAAGACTACATGAACCAGACTCGAGCACACATGATATTCAAGTGCACTGAATCAAGTACAACATCAAGACCAAATGCCACCAGACAACAGAAAATGCTACATGAAGTCAAAAGGTCCAAAGTGAAGTCAAACCACCAATATATACAACATACATATGTGCAGGATACATGTATGATACGATCAAAGGCTACGACTTCAGGACCAGATACAACATGCACCAAGTATACATGAATCGAAGTATGTTCGAAACAACAAGTCAATCAAGTCTAACCACATACAATTCAAAGAAACAAAACAATATCACGGAGAAATTTCCAAATGACCGAAAGTCCAGAAAATCAAAATGTTCAACCCAGACTGGTCAGAGAAACCACAGTGCAAAGTGGTGACTGCAAATACAAGCATGATAGGTACAAAGTCAATGCAATAGTGGTATGAGACCGAACCAGACAAGTACTCAATGTATGCAACAGAGTGAAATGCAATAGACTCAAGTCATATAAAGACCATTAACAATATGCAACTCAAAGCAGCAATGACAAAACAGAAAATGTGCAAGTGTACATAGGCAGTGCACATATAAACAGTGTGCAGACATGATGATCCACAAAGTATACAGGAACTAATACACAGTGACTCAAGAAAAATGGAATGCCTTAATGAGACTAAAGCCTGCACCAGTTCAATATATCCAAGGCCAGAAGTGACCTCAACAAGTTGATATGCAGACAGTAACTTCAGACTTCATATATACATATGTTTGCTTATATATATACACGCAGTCAGACAAACAAGCAACAGAATATCAAGTCGCGTCAAAGTCAATGAGCACTAATACATATAAACCAGTGGCAACCGGTTGTTATAACAAAGTCGTGGCTAAATTCAAAGTGAACAAAGAACGAAATCGAACAGTTAAAAATCAAGCCGTAGCAGCCAAGGAATCAACACATAAGCAAAATCGAAGCCGTGAGTATCAAGTAATAAAGCAACGAAAATATAGGAATTGAAAAGGTCAGAAATCATCACAAACATCAAAACAAAATCAAGTGGCTGAGATAAATTAGTTGACGAATTCAAATAAATTCAGACGAACGAAAATAAAGGGATTCGAACCCTATATAAAGGTTCAACATCATCGGCAGAGAAATAATTCGAGTTCAAGTAACAACAGATTATAATCAATAACTCGAATCATAGATTGAGTTCAAGCAAGAATTAAGTAAAGTAGAAAAGCATAAATTACATACCATATTTTCGAATCGAACTCAATCAATAGAAGCAGCCGAAAGCATATCAAGAGACGATCAATAGACAAAGCAAAGAAATCAAAATCACATATTCGATCGATCTAATTAAAGTCGGCTTCTTCAAATTTCACAAGCCCTAATTTTCATCAGAGAGGAACGAACGAGAAGCATCCATAATTGCAAAGACATCAGGCCGAAGAAATATAAAGAAGAAAGGGATTTTCTTTTATCACTCTAATTGTATTGGGCCGGCCTCTTGTTTTTTATATTGGGCTATAAATTATTTAATAGGGTTTTTAGTTTTAAATTTTGTTTTTAAATTTAACTTCTCTTTTAAAAGGTTGTAATTACTAGTCGTGTGACTAGGGGACAAACTACGTGGCGTAGTTTGAGAATTCGCAACTCAGTGGTTGAGTTGTGACAGGGTTTTGAGCGTAGAGTTAGAATTAGTCGATAGCAGGTGTCACGAGTTTACGTGTGTAAGCGTCTGACTATCTAATTTCTGGTAGAAACCTTGGAGGCAGCACGTAGATAGGGTTTTGCCGAAGCAGGGTAAATCTGTGTGTTCTATTTTCTGTTTTTATTCTGCTACTATCTGTGCTGTTATTATCTGTGCTGAAATCTGTGTTGAAAATTATTTTATAAACTTCCGCAATAATTTTTATAATTGATCGTATCACTCTATTCACCCCCCGCTAGGGTGAAATCGATCCTACAACTAATAGAAGACCAATACCATTAACCAAAACATCTCTACCCCAAGGTCAAAGCCAAGGGGTACTAACTTACTTCTTTGATCGTCACATTCCTTGACATGGTCGTAAGACCAATCACCGTACCGATCTCATGTCTGATCATTATAAATTGCTACTAAGCACATAAACATTGTTAGTCCTTGAGATGATGGTTTTGATGACAACAACCTTAGAATAGATTATAAAATATAAATACTAACATTACAAGTTTAGATATATATTTATTTTGAGGATCTAACCATGCAGGTATCAAAAATGAAGACTGTACAGTATAGAGATTCAAGATACAGAGATAGAAGACTCATGAGTATCAAGATTATCAAGAGTTCAAGAGTTCAAGGTTAAGTCTGTTTTATTAGGAATATTTGTTAAAACTCGTAGAAAAGCACTGGCATCTTAATATCCAATTTATTCGTGGAATGGAATCCACTTCGAGCCCGTTAAAGGGATGGAACCCTAAGTAGGATGGAACCTACGAAAATCTAGTGGGACATTGTTTTGTATCCACTAATTTTAATTCAAAATGTTTTTACAATATTACCTTGTTTTCAAAAGGATTTCAAAACTTTCCTTTTAAAAAGATTCAAAACTCTCTATCCTGATTTTAAATAATTTTAGCCTCAAACCATCTTTATTTCAAAGTCAAAATACTCTTGTTTTTAAAATGTCTTTTCAAATAATATATTTAACTTTAAATATTTATACAGATTTAAATATAAAATTATAGTTAAAATATGTATATATTGTTCTTTATATTTACTTATGAATTTCAACTATATTCAAGTATATTTATAAAGTTTTAAATAGTTTTTATATAAGATAAATATTGTTTTTATAGAAATTCAAAATATCATTTTTGGCTGAGGGATGTCGACATGCCCCTAGGTAGTATGTCGACATAGTGACAGTTGAAGTTCAAATTTCAAAAGAAGTGTCTATTCACCATAACTCTTCATGAATGGTCTTGGCTGTTGGTTTTCTATAAATAGGGGTCAGTTTCAAGTTTCAATGAATTTTGAATCACTTTTTTCTGGTTTTCACTCCTCTTCATCTTCCACATTTCTTATTACAAATTCATACCATTACTCTGCCGAAATTAACATCGAATCATACTCGATTACTTCTAGTTTGATTCTCCATCACTATCTCTACAAGGTTCTCAGTGCTATTCAGAGTTATAGGTTTCTTTGTAATATATTAGCGAGAAAAGGTGTGATTGTAGCCTTGTAAATCAATCAAGCGAGAAAAGGTGTGATTGTAGCCCTGGAAATCAATTGGGTGAACTTGTTGCCCGGTAAATCAAGTATCCCAACCCAGAGGATTGGTATTCTGGAGGGTATACCTCGTAGCCTTGAAACCGAGGGTTGTAATTGTTGAATTGCTTTTGAAAGGAAATCCATACTTAGTTGTGCGGGACTGGATGTAGGGTAACTCCGAACCAGTATAAAATCCGGTGTGTTCTTTCCTTTACTGCTTTTACTTTATATTTGCATCTGTGTTTGATTCTGTGTTCATATCTGTGTTTAATTAGTGTGTACATTGTTAATAAAGTTCGATAAACTCAAAAAGATTAACAAATTTCTTAAAACACTATTCACCCCCCCTCTAGTGTTAATTCTAGCCTTAAGATCCTTAATCCGCATTTCTCACATTTGGTATCAGAGCATTGGTTTTCAAAAGTTTCATAATCTGATTTTTTGAAAAGTTTTCAAAATGGCTACCAACACTGGTACTGTTTCTAACACTAGTTCATTTGTAGAAGGACAGTTTACTGCCAGACCACCACTTTTTAATGGCAGTAACTATGCATATTGGGCATGTAGGATGAGAATATATTTACAATCTGTAGGATTAGATACTTGGAATATTACACAAACTGAATATTCTGAACCCACAACTAATTTTGCACAGTGGACCACTGAGCAAAAGGCTGTTGCACAAAATAACTCTAAGGCAATGAATATTCTGTTTTGTTCACTTGAAAGAAATGAATTTAATAGAGTGTCAGTTTGTAAGTCTGCATATGAAATCTGGAAAACTTTGCAAGTAACTCACGAAGGAACAAGCAAAGTTAAACAGACGAAAATTTCCATGCTCACAAATCAGTTTCAGTTATTTAAAATGAATACTAATGAGTCTATTTCAGATATGTATAGTCGATTTCAAGATATTGTGCATTCTTTAATATCTTTGGGAAAGGAATTTTCGAAAGAAGATCAAGTCAGAAAAATTTTGAATTCTCTCACTCCAGAATGGGATCAAAAGACACTTGCAATTGAAGAGGCAAATGACATCAGTACTTTAAAGATAGAAGAATTGATTGGAAATCTAATGTCGTTTGAAGTTCAAATGATCGGAAGAAGAGAAAGCAAAGCATCTGAAAAGAAATCAATGGCATTCAATGCATTGACCGATGGATCAGACTCAAACAGTGACAATGATGAAGAGATAGCATTTATGACCAGAAATTTTAGGAAATTTCTGAAGTACAGAAAATTGAATAGTTCCAAGAGAAACAACTTTAAGAATTCCGATAATCAGAATACAGTACCAAACTTTATCAAATGCTTCAATTGTGATGAACCAGGTCATATCAAAAAGAACTGTCCGTATCCAGAAAGGCAGAATCCTCCTATGAACAATGAACCAGCAAAGAAACGGAAGCATGCATTTACTGCTACTCTAAATGACTCAGACTCGTCCTCAAGTGATGATGATCAGAAGACGGATAATTCGAATTTGTGTTTCACTGCAGTTCACGACTCCGACGAATTCAAAGAAACGGACTCAGAAAAAGGTACACGTTTACAATATAATTGGTTGAAATTGCTTGCATAGAATTAGTTGCTTGATTATTTGACTGATTGATTTTAAATTGGTATGCTGTTTGAATTTTAAAATTTATTTTCTATTTTTACTATTATTTTATTATTTTATTATTATTATTTTTATTATTTTTGACACATTCTGAAATATATTATAAGTAAAATAAAATTTCAGAAATATAGACATTAATAATAATATTTATATATATGTATATTAGATATCTTAGGAAAATCATATCATGAAAATTCACAGGCACATGTCGACATGGCCCCTACCATGATGTCGACATGCCTACCTGAATTTGAATTTCAAATTTTGAATTCAAATGTTTGAATTTCTCTCCACCTTTTCACTTCATTTATTTCTCTGAAAAGATACCTTTTGACCAGAGAATATGTCCTTTGAAAGTCTATTTATCCACTATCTTTTATCATATCTTTTCACTTTCATTTTCAAATTCAAACTCTCTCTTCATATCTTCAAGCACTACACTCTCTACTCTAATGGCTTCTTCAAGCAACCCCTCAACCATGAAAATTTCCAGAAAAATCAAAGAGCAATTATTCAAAGATCCGGAGGCAATTAAAGCATACATCAATTATGCCAATTATGCCAAAGTCCATCCCGGAAAATTTGCTATTTTTCAAGATTTTTCTTCTTACGAAATTGATTCTCTTTTCGCAAACAATGGTGTTTTAAGTCTTATTGACTCTTCTCAAAACGATTTTGTTTGCTATCCTAATCTTGTCAAAATCTTTTATGCTAATCTAAACTGTGCTTTTTATAATGGAAATGAGAATGAGATTTGGATTAGTATCAAAGGGACTCAAATTGTTTTGAATTGTGATCTTTTGGGTACCATTCTTAATTGCAAAAACACGGGAATGGATCTTTCTTGTTTTAAAATCAATGAACATGATCGTGAGACATTTCATCATATTTTTGAAGGAGATGAAAATTTTGAATTTAAAAACCGAAACTTTCGTCCTAAAGCAAGGATTGTCAATCTTCTTTTACAACATACTTTAACCCCAAGATTGAGAAACTTTAACAATCCTACTTCAAAAGTGTGCAAAGCACTTTCTGGTATTTTCGTAAATTATGACATCAATTGGGCGTAAGTTATTTTGGATGAACTTCGTCCTAAAAATTTTGAAATGGGAGAAAACACTTTATATCATGGAATTTACCTTACTCGGATTTTTAACTATTTTGGAGTGGATTTCAAAGGTGAAGAATTTGTCTCTAGAAAAGTTTTTATTATCTCAAACATTTCCCTCATGAAAATCCCATATGTTTTTCAACCTTATGAGACTCTTACCGAAAAGGAAGAGCGTTTGGCTCATGAAAAAATGGAAGAGGAAGAAGAAGAAGAAAGGGATGAAATGGAAATAGAAGAAGGTGAAACATCCTTAGAAAGTATTGAATATCCTTCCAATCCATCCAACAAAACCCTTCTCAAAAACCAAAAGATAATTGTGGAGAATCAACGGATTTTAAAATGATCCGTTAATAAGAAGTTGGATAACATGTCTTCGAAGATGAACAAGTTCTTTTCAAAAGTCAGCAAGAAACTTGGACTATCTTCATCATCTTCATCTTCTAACTAGTTTTATCTTTTAGTATCTTATTGTATTTGTCTTAGTTTGTTTCGAATGTTCGTGTAGTTCTTTATGTTTAATCATTGTATTATCCTATTATGCAATGAAATTGAATTTCCTTCCTGTTATCTAGCTTATTTTATATCTAGAATAAATGTTAATATATTATAGGAATATATATACATCATTATTCACAAGATAAAATTATCATCAATTTTCACTAAAGTATGTCGACATACCCCCTAGGCCATGTCGACATGTACTGGTCAGAAGTGACTATTGATTTTGAATTTGAAATTTGAATAACTACCAAATGTCTATTCATTTCAAACGAATTTCTACACCTATATATACCTTTGTCTTCCAGAAATCTTCACTGAAATTTATTTCTCATTATCTATATCCTTCATTTCTTTCTCTAATTTAATTATGGCCAATCCTATTCATAATCTATCTGAAAATCTTGAAGAAACACTCAATTCATTCAAGAATATTCTCTCTATCATCCTCCGTAATCAGCGTCACTTAGAATTAAGTCAAATGCAGATGATCAAGGAACAAGAGAGACACTTCGATGCAATTCGATGGATGATCTCCTCCCTGCACAAGGATGATAACGAAGTACCTCCTCCCGTTTCTCTATCTGTTGATAATGAAAATTGGGATGCCATCAAACAAGACCCTATCTTTGGAGAAGAAGGATGGGTTGATGTTCCTCGTAACGTTTAATTTTCTTTCTTCGATTGAATTGTTTGAATTAATTTGTTTGATTTGGTTTGGATTGATACTTTGTGTGGATTGATTTCATTTGGTTTGAAGTTTGCTGTGTGAAACATGTATATATATACATTAAAATGAATATAGTCTTTAGTTAAGTTATTATGCTCATAAGTATCATTATTTCTTAATCTATATATATTTTGTTGTATAGTTTTTCAATGCAGGTACTAAAATCCAAGAGTAAGGGGGAGTAAATTTTTGTTGATGACAAAGGGGGAGAAGTATAAAATAGGGTAGTTAGGCATAGATTAAGGGGGAGTTGTTTGTTTTAGGGGGAGTTATTAGGATAGAAGTGATATTTTATAAACAAAGGTTGTCATCATCAAAAAGGGGGAGATTGTTTGTCCTTGAGATAATGGTTTTGATGACAACAACCTTAGAATAGATTATAAAATATAAATACTAACATTACAAGTTTAGATATATATGTATTTGCAGGATCTAACCATGCAGGTATCAAGAATGAAGACTGTACAATATAGAGATTCAAGATACAGAGATAGAAGACTCATGAGTATCAAGATTATCAAGAGTTCAAGGTTAAGTCTATTTTATTAGGAATATTTGTTAAAACTCGTAGAAAAGCACTGGCATCTTAATATCCAATTTATTCGTGGAATGGAATCCACTTCGAGCCCGTTAAAGGGATGGAACCCTAAGTAGGATGGAACCTACGAAAATCTAGTGGGACATTGTTTTGTATCCACTAATTTGAATTCCAATTTTTTTTACAAAATTACCTTATTTTCAAAATGATTTCAAAACTTTCCTTTTAAAAAGATTCAAAACTCTCTATCCTGATTTTAAATAATTTTAGCCTCAAAACATCTTTAATTTCAAAGTCAAAATACTCTTGTTTTTAAAATGTCTTTTCAAATAATATATTTAACTTTTAATATTTATACTTAGATTTAAATATAAAATTATAGTTAAAATATGTATATATTGTTCTTTATATTTACTTATGAATTTCAACTATATTCAAGTATATTTATAAAGTTTTAAATAGTTTTTATATAAGATAAATATTGTTTTTATAGAAATTCAAAATATCATTTTTGGCTGAGGGATGTCGACATGCCCCTAGGTAGTATGTCGACATAGTGACAGTTGAAGTTCAAATTTCAAAAGAAGTGTCTATTCGCCATAACTCTTCATGAATGGTCATGGCTGTTGGTTTTCTATGAATAGGGGTCAGTTTCAACGAATTTTGAATCACTTTTTTCTGGTTTTCACTCCTCTTCATCTTCCACATTTCTTATTACAAAATCACACCATTACTCTGCCGAAATCAACATCGAATCATACTCGATTACTTCTAGTTTGATTCTCCATCACTATCTCTACAAGGTTCTCAGTGCTATTCAGAGTTATACATTTCTTTGTAATATATTAGCGAGAAAAGGTGTGATTGTAGCCTTGTAAATCAATCAAGCGAGAAAAGGTGTGATTGTAGCCCTGGAAATCAATTGGGTTAACTTGTTGCCCGGTAAATCAAGTACCCTACCCAGAGGATTGGTATTCTGGAGGGTATACCTCGTAGCCTTGAAACCGAGGGTTGTAATTGTTGAATTGCTTTTGAAAGGAAATCCGTACTTAGTTGTGCGGGACTGGATGTAGGGTAACTCCGAACTAGTATAAAATCCGGTGTGTTCTTTCCTTTACCGCTTTTACTTTATATTTGCATCTGTGTTTGATTATGTGTTCATATCTGTGTTTAATTAGTGTGTACATTGTTAATAAAGTTAGATAAACTCAAAAAGATTAACAAATTTCTTAAAACACTATTCACCCCCCCTCTAGTGTTAATTCTAGCCTTAAGATCCTTAATCCGCATTTCTCACAAACATCACTTATATAAGCATCTGAATCCCGAACCTCGCCTTGCATTCCACTTTCTCGAGTAGCCTGAAGCTTCACCGAAGTCATGCTGAAATATTATGTCAAGTTGCATCCAAATTCGAGGGAAAAATCCCTGTTATTTGGCACCTGACCTGGGGTACTGCCCAAGTCTGCGCATGTACCACCCCATATAAATTAGCTGTAATTAATAAATAATTAATAAGACTCAAAAATAGAATTCGAGCAAACATTAGAATTTGACCACGAAACTCCATTATGCTCATGGCAATTTTCTGAGCAACTTTTATATTTTGAGTTTTGCGATCAGAGCTCAAATGAAGAAATTATTAGCGTTTGAAGTGTTCAAAATAAAAATAATTAAATAGGAAATAAATAATAATAAATGCGGGACCTCATCGATCCACCCTCCTCCTTGGGCCGGTCGACACCTAGCGGCCGACCACCTCTAAAGGAGTCGACGATCGGTCAAGTACTGGCGGCTAGGGTTAAATCTCGACTGAATGACCCAGATTTAATTATTTTAAATCTAACGAATACGATTGATTCGAGTGCCTATAGATACAGGCCTAGTCCCTCACTTCTCTTCTTATATTTTCTGATCAAAGCAGCAAAGCTTTGTCATTTTCCCTTCTCCACTATTTTTAAAAATTAAAAATATTAAATATATATATAACTAGAGATGGGCAGAAAATAAAAAAAGAAGAAGAGAAAGACCGAATCGATACTACGGAAAAAGGTAAATTTCATAATTATAAATTTATATTGCAATTGACCTTAAATCTCTTCTCGGACTTGTAATTCTAATAGTATGTATATATCTTGTTATACTTATTCTTTTGGATTGGAAAGGAAAAGGAGTTAAATTAAGCGGATGGATTCAGATTTTGGAGATTTGGAAAGCTTGAAAGGTGGGTGGGAAATTATATGATTTGGAAAGGAAAAAGAGTTAAATCCGATCGAGTGTTGGGTCTTTTTCAACCTTGGAATAACTGTAAGAAGTATTTGATCTATCAGAAATACCATAGTGACATATCAAAACTCAATAAGTAAAGGAGAGAACTTACCCTCTGTCGTCCAAAGGTGATTAAATCCTTCGGGACACCTAACAAAGAAGTACTGAGTCTTGAATTGAGACAGATTGCATTGAAGCTGCAGCACAGTCTTACGATTCCTTTGGGCCTCGATGATGACAAGGGATGGGCACTCGTCCCTCTTCTTAAATGGTAGAAAATATCTTAACTCATCGAAGCTCGAGGCATGATTAAATGTCCGCATAAACTGGACGTGAAAACAAGTCAAGATAGCATATCAATTAGGATGAATTTGGAATGGAGCAATCCCCAAGTTTAGAAGAGTTTCTTTCAAGTAGTCATTGAAGGGGGGCACTATTCCATTTAAGCACATATACCGGGGGAAAGCAGTGTATCCCGAAGGCGGCATATGGGCAAACTCATTCTTCTCCGGAAGGCGCACATCGTCCTTTGGAATGTCGTGTTGGAAACAAATGCTATGTAGAACCTTAGTGGAGATTACGGAGGAAGCTCTCTCCGGGGGATTAAGCAAAACTCTGAAATTCGGAGGAGTCCGGTCTACAACCGGGCCAACCGGAACCAGTTCACTGTATTTGGCTCATGGAACTGAAAAGGAAGGCATAACAGATGACGACTCAGCTTTTGAAAGTGCTGGACTCCCTCCACTGGACTTACGACGAGAGGATGGGTGCTTCATTCTATACAACAGAACTTGCATCCAACGCGGTCAGGTAGTTCTACCTTTAACTAAAAATTCCCCTACAACACTTGAATTCCGAAGGAATACCGATTTACACCAACACATCGATTTTCAAGTATAGACTGGGGTGCAGTGTGTTATCTATTGGGAGTGAGCTCGGTGTCCTAAACACTACAAACGCTCTATCTCATGTAGGTAGTTCGCTCGCAGTGAAGAATGAAAAAGGCATCTCGTATCATTTATTGAAATTATTTCTCCTACACTTACCCGTTATTGATCAACAACGGATACACGAAATATTTTGAATTATTTGTTTACTTTGACTTTTCAAAGTTAATTAGATTCTAAAAATCTAAAATTGAAGATTAAGCCTAAGTTGGTAGTTTTGGGAACTGCATATTGTTTGTGCATCGTAGGCTCCATGAGTCCTATTTGTGGTAGGAGAACTACATTGGCTTGATCCTGTATCTAATTGGGTACCCAATTAAATAGGGGTACGTAGGCAGTCACAGGTGGTAGTGATGCAGTCCCAATAATAACATAACGTTTTCAACTTGAAAACCAATTTTTAAAACATTTCATTAAATTGAAGTGAACCAAATATTACCGCTAAACACCTATTAGTCAAATCGTGAAATAAATCACAAGGTGTTAGCCTACAATTATTTTCTACCCAGCCCATGCATATGGATAATTAATTGCTCATAAACTGGTCGAGCAATGTCAACAATCAACAAATAATATCAGTGCTCATAAATTGGTTGAGCCTAATTCAAACAATCAATCAATAAAATAAACACAATAATAAATGATAACCAATGCTTCATTATATCAAATATTATAACATTTTAGTTCATCTTGGGTTAAAATGGTTTGATATTTATTTTGGAGCATCCGGGCTTTTCCCTTCGACATGTTCCGTCCCTCATCCAAGTCTCCTTGGATCTCACAGGAGGGATACGTGCACTAGTCGTTTCCGCATACTTAGTTTGTTATTACATACAAGGAAATGATTTCTATTATATTGTTTAAGTGTTATAATAACTATTTATTTAAACTCTTTCTAAAACAATTATATAACTTCCAATTTATCTTTAAAACACTTAATTATTCATTTAAAAACATTTACAAATTATTCTAGAAAGAATCGTTAAGTTTAAATCTTTGTTTCAAAAGTTATAGAAACTGCAACAGAAAAGTGTTGTGAAAAATGCTTAAAACAGTTTATTTGATTAAAACAACTTTTTTTAATGTTTTAAAATCCTTATTTTCCAATTCAAATCTCTTTCAAACCATTTTAATAGATTTATCAAATTCATTTCATATTTTTAATCATTTAAAAATATCATTTATAAAGAAATTCCTTCTTTGATTCCGAACTGCAAAACCGCGATGTTTTTAGAAAATTGTTTTGAACATATTTCAAAATCTACTTAATGAAATCTTGATTTTCTTTCTTCATTTGAAAACTATGGATATAATAGTTCAGAAAATTCTTGTCTCGAAGGGTTTCGAGTTATATTCCACTTTGTAAACTTATTTAACTTTTATGGCGCGAAATCGCGAACTACAGTTACGTGACGCGCCTACTTTTGACTTGTTTTTTAGTTTCTTTTCAAACTTCATGGAAACACTTTTAAATGTTTATAAAACATTTCTAAATCATTTTAAACAATATTTTCATATTTCAAATCCATTTTCCATTTCATTTCGTACCATTATATTATTATAATATCATTTCCAACCTTATTAGATATTTTAAAATCATTAAGAGGCTAAATAATTTCCATATACATATTTATATGGATTTAAATTCTCATTTAATTAGTTATGGTTAAGTTTTAACCATTTCTCTTATCATTTATCAAACCAAGTAATCATCCATATTAACAATCATGTAAATAACCAACTTTGCATCAATGTTATTAAACATATTAATCATCTAAGATATTTAACTTTCATATTATTAAACTTGGAATTATTAGTTAATTCAAAAATGAGTACTCACCTTTAAATAAATTGATTAACTTCCTACCAACATTCTTATCCAACCACACTTCACTAAACTAACATATATTTCACTAATACATCCATAAACAACTCCACCACCTTGCTCTCAGCCTAAACCTTCCTCCCACCTCCATAGCTCACGGCCATAGCCTCCTAATCCCAATACTCATGGCCTAATGCCATTTAAAGAAGAGAAGAAGTGAATTAAGAAGAGGTTAGAGAGTAATTAGTGGATTGGTGCTTAAGCACTCTACTATTTTTAACCCTCCTACCTCTCTTAAAGAAGAGAAGCCATTAATGAGCAAAAGAAAGCTCAAAAATGAAGAAGAAGAATGAGAAGTGTGAAGAAAATGAGAAGAATGGATGGGTATTTATAGGAAAAGTAAGGTGTGGTGAATTAAAAAATTAACCCTTTACAAAATATCATTACTTCATCTTACTTTTTCAACACTTACCATCGCTTTGTCACATCACTACTTTATGTCTTAATCACTTAATGCATAAGGAAAATAAAGTAAAAAATTTATTTGATTTGATTTGACATGATTTTGTCCTTTTATGTTTACCTTTTTTAATGATTTTCTAGAAATTTTTAACCTTAATTAGCAAAAGTAAACTTGATTAGCTAATTGTTAGTGTTTAACATATTTAAAAACGTGTGCATGTATATGTACATAAAGGCGCAACTACGTTGTGACAACTTTTATTCGACAAAATGTTGATTTTCGACAAAATGTTTTACGGTCACATTTTGACGTTTTTGTTAAATTATTTATTAATGTAAACCAAACTTAAAAAAAATTCGTATCATCTTTAAATAATTAAAACAAGTATATTTGGCTTAGAAAAAAAATATAACAATATTGAAATTCATTTGCAAATATACGACATTGATTTTGTCAATGCATGACGAAATTTGTCAATCACTATAACATAAGTATATATACAATTATCAAACTTTTATCAACCAATTATATAATGATTTTAAAAGCAATTATTTATCCTTTAAAACAATTATTGGACTGTATATTCAATTTTATCGAAAACCGGCTTTCGTCAATTTTGTCGATGTTATGGTAAAAGTCCAAAATCTTTATTCAATTCTGAAAATAAGTTCACCATTCTTATTTATTATATAAAACATGATTATTTAAGTTTGAAAATTATATATTTTAATATTTAAATACATTAAATATTTCATTTTCAAAGTGGTAAAATTACGGGTCGTTATAGACTTCTCCCTTAAAAGAATTTCGTCACCGAAATTACTCCAAAACAAACCTTAAGACATTTACCAAAAATATTTATCTTTAATATTAATTCTTTATGATATACATAGACCATCTGTATGCAATATATGATTTGATCTCTTATTCGAATACACAACTTTTCTTCCGTACTAGTATCAATCCCACAATCCTCTAGTGCAGACTCTAATCAGGCTTCTAGATCATAAACCATTGCTTTCCTTGCATAGCTCTCAACTATGATAGAAAACTCAAGTACCTAACCAAAAACCCTAATCAATGTTTGCCATCAAGAATCGAGTGATAAATCAGTTTTCGGACCGGTGTAAACACTTTAAAGTTCCGTACTTGAATCTTAGATCAAATTCGTGTAATGAAATAATCTATATATAACATATGTATTTATTAACTTCCAAAAAAAATTCATAATTTTTTTTATCTTAAGTTGAAACATTTTATAAAGATGTTCCTTTATATAATCCCTTTATTTATTTATTTTCAAATATTTTTATTAAAGGAAAATATTCCAAAGGAACCATTTTTCACTTAGTAGATAATTTATCTTTATTATAAAAAAATTTGTGTTTTGTTTTTTTGTTCATAATCATTTTTACTTAGTATATTTCCTTTAATACTAATATTATTTATGAATCATTTTGTAAAACTATAACTTAAGTTTATTATATCTTACAACTTATGCAAATCAATCACTTTTAAGTCCAAATTCTTAATTTATGCTAGAAAACATTTTCCAAGTTATAATTATCTTTTTAAAGAGTCGTTATTTTACTTAAGTGTATAAATAGTTCGTGACTTAAATCTATATTTGTATGATATACCTTTACATCCTAAGAGTATAAACAAATCCCAAATTTCAAATTGATTTTACTTAAGTCCGTCTGTTTAACAAATTTAAACTTTATTCTAATTTACTATTATCTTAAATTCATAAGTTAAACAACTTATTTCTTATTTAATACTATTATTTTCAAAATCCTTTAGAGATTACTTTGTGTATAAAATGTAT
The DNA here is from genome assembly GCA_030737815.1 of Allium fistulosum. Taxonomy (NCBI): domain Eukaryota; kingdom Viridiplantae; phylum Streptophyta; class Magnoliopsida; order Asparagales; family Amaryllidaceae; genus Allium; species Allium fistulosum. The sequence goes on from CM060904.1 coordinate 1,141,211,550, forward strand.
TTTATAAATTCATCTTATATTAACTTACTTTCTTTTAATCACCTTTAAATTTTCATATCTTCCATATCTACCTTTTATTAAATTATCTTCTGTTTGTAAAATACCTCCTTTTTTTATAAGACATGCTTATTTATTATCTTATATTAATTCATTTATCTTAACCCAGTATTATTATCAAACATCTTACAGTCAAATCATGAAACTTCACATGGTGTTTGTTAAATCAACGGATGATAATACTTAAAGGTTATCATTCCCTTAATTACAAGCTAACACACTATTAATAACTATACCGTTTTCGAAAGTTATTTCTTTATAAATAATACATAAGCTTAGGTAAAATTATTTCACTTACCTAAGTTTTTCAAAATTAATGTGTCGGTTCGCCTTATTTAAATGTTTAGGAACCCTCATCGATAACGGTGACCAGGCGCATCGATCATGATCCATAAATCACTCAACAGATAAATCAACACAAAATATTTTATTAGTTACTAACAAATATGCGCTCATATATAATACTTTCAAACTCATTCTAAGGTGTTACTAACCCTATCTCTAATGAGTTATTCATCCTAGGGTATTACTAACCCTATCTCTGATGAGTCTTACCCCAATAAAGCCAAGATGTTCGCTCAACCTAAGCTCTGATACCAAATGTTACGACCCGTTTTTACGTACCCTTTGAATCGACAATAAACCACATATGTCCAACTCAAATTGCACGAACAAGCGGATCATTAAGGGTAGAAAGAAAAATAAAGATAGAACGAAACACAAAAACAGAATCTCACATGAATGGAATAGCATATATTATTTCAACAATAATCTTTATAGTGGAAAATTTTAAAACATATATCAGAGTCTAACCTAGATTCAGCCTGGATAGTTATAACACCTGCCCTTACAAATGCTGACAAGACAAATGCAATAGATGCAGTGGATACGTCCATACGATGATGAAGATCTCCGGCTCTCCTCTGGAAACTCCAAGCGTCTTCAGCTAATCCTGAAACTACTCGGATTTAAACTGAGTATTAAAAATACCCTGTTCAGGCTTGATAAACCAGCGTGAGATACTCAAAATTTTAAATGTATAGCTCATGATGATGTTATCAAAACCTTTGAAAAGAAGGGTGTCTCATAAGACCACGCCTACACATAAATACAGACGGTTTTTTACCTTATGATAACCAGGACACTTTTATTACCAAAATAATTTAATATTATCTTTAATGACATTCTTTTGGAAAACATCTTTCAAATAAACTTATTCAAATAAGGTATCAATACCCGGACTAAGTCTAAAGGAATATATCTGGACAAGGTTAAACGGAATATACCGAACGAAATATATGATACCAAAAGGGACAGCTGAAATGTTTGCAAAGCATTACAACTATTTTGGGAATACAATCAAAACTGCAAAGCACGTATCGGAATTGGATTTTCCAATATGATAGGGAACCTCGATAACCACGCATAGCAATCGGAACTTGGTGGTTTTTCGTGCAAGGACGCACACACCACTATTCCTCATATTGCCACACTTCTTGATATCCGATGGCTTCTCATACAAGGATTCACATGCCGCTATACCATACAATAAGGGTCCCGTCTGGACACCATAGTGACCTAGATCATACGCCACCAGTCACCTTGAGGGATCATACGCCATCCTCGTCATACTAAGCCTGAAATATGTAACATAGTTCCCGTATCATTTCCAAGACGCGAGGCTGGGGATGAGGTTACGCTCAACTTAGACAAAGCCATGCTTTTCATACAAAACCACGCTTTGATCATAACAGGTTCCACTTTTAATGCTACATTGCCATTCCTTGATCACTATTTGACTTCCACAAACATACAACCTCTGAGCTCATACGTCTCAAAGAAGGGTGTTAAGCTAAGAGAAGTTGTCTTCTCCGCCACCAAACAGATGTACATTTGTAAAAGCCAACGTTTGTGACTCCACAATACAATGTCAGACACTCATCCATACAAGTTCATTTTGGGATTGAATGAAACCGAAGGCACTCCTCCTACCGCATCCTATCGAGAATCACCCCTAGGATCAGTAGCGATTATTCCTTGTAATCCGAAGATTTCAAAATACGATAGGACCACTGCTATAATAAATGTCTCTATATTGGGAGCTACCCAGAGAATGTCAACAATCAGTCCTTCCGCTAATAAAGTTTTCCGGTCTTCAATAATCATCATCTTCAACACGTCTTCACTTTCAAACATATACATTGGTTCAAAGTGGTTTTCGGATAGGAATCACCAAAATCCTACTCCGGTTTCTTCGAAACCAATTATTGATAAAAAGATGTTTAGTTCATATATGGATACCAATCATCAATCAATTACTTCATTTTTTATTTAAATCAAATATTCAATCAATTACTTCATTTTTTATTTAAATCAAATATCTTTCTTAGATATACTCTTTTCAATTTATTCCATTTTCTTTTCAAGAGTATATGGAATCATTAAGCCTCATTTATCAAATCATTTGGTTTATTTAAACCTTTCTTAAATCTTGGAATAATTCCAAATTATTTTCTCTTCTACTTAGGAAAACATTTCTACATTATTTCTTTAAAATTTTCATTTAAAAATCCTCTTTAATCTTGGGAAATACCAAGTCATCTTATTTAAAATCACGTTTAAAGCTTTAATAAAGATTTTATATTTCCAAATCCTCATTTAAATGGGTTAAAAATGATGTTATGTAAAACATTGTTACAACAAACCTAAAACCATTTTATTCAAATCCTTGTTTAACTCTTGGAAAACTCTTCACTTTTTACTTTGGGAAAACCATTTTAAATGAGTGCGTATTTGTTAATTTTATAAAAATAGTATTATTTTAAAAAGATGGTAAGTGAAATAATTTTACCTAGGTTTATATTTTAATAAATAGAAATATTTTTTATATGGTTGGAAATAAATGATTGTTTGGAATATAGATTATTAAAATATGAACATTTGGTGATTAGAATTGCACGATTTGACTATAAGATGTTGTTATCCCGCCTTTTGGCAAGGCCAGGACACCAAGAAGCCGACTAGAGAACAAGGATAGCACGCCATGGATATCACTGAATTTTGTCCGAGCCCAGAATGAGCTACAATTGATAGGACATGACAAGAAAGGCCATAGGGATCAGCACCTCAAATTTCAAGTCAATCCGGACTCATACGCTCAAGTTATGATCGAGTCAAATTGGAGGGAAAAGCCCAGATTTCGTATCCATCACTCTGGGCAATTTCGTATCCATCACCGAAGCCCTAGTTTGAATCCATTAAGCTTCGTACCAATCAGCTTCGAATCCATCAAGGTACCCAGGTTCGACTCGATTTCCTTCGTATCCATCGAGCTCGTATCGATGGACTTCATACACACCAACAATTGAAGGACCTCGTATCCTTCAGCCAACGTCTGCTTCGTATCCATCATTCAGCGTCTACTTCGTATCCATCACTCGGTGCTTGCCTCGTATCCATCGGACCAGTGCTCTTCGTATCCATCAGAGGACCTCACTTCGAATCCATGCCTAATGACTTGTTCGTATCCAACGAGTCAACTGACCAGGGACGACGTGTCTTCCATCAAAGTAAAACAAGGCAAGATATGTGGAGTCGAAACAGTCAATGCGGCACAAAGACCGGATCGAGACGAAGCGCGCGCGTTACGTCATCCCTCGATGCGAATGCGCCGAGATATATGGAGTCGACGCGGTCGACTCGGAGTAGAAACAGGATCGAGGCGAAGTGTGCGTTCCACGTCTTCACAGGGGCGCGTGACACCATCGATTCGAAGCCCCCAGCTCAGAGAGATGGATTCGAACCAGGCAGCCTAGCGAAGAACATCGTCTCGTATCGATGATATCTCTCAATCCACTGATCCAAACACGATGAAATTTTAACTGAAGGTTGCACACATAACAAGGAACATCTCCACCAATTTTGAGCTCAATTGGAAGTAATCTTGATCGATACGAAATGATTTCGTATCGATCACAGATTGGCTTGAAACTCTCTGGAAGTGGTCGAATGGGTCCCCTCACGTGTCAGGCCAAGTCTCCCGGAGTTTGAGCGAAATCCAAGCCTCCTACGCCTATAAATAGAGCCCCAGAATCAACGGAAAAAGGATCTTTTTTCTCTGAAGCGTCCAGACTCTGCCGGATTGAGATTTGCATCATACTTTTGCTGTCAATTTCGAATTCTAAACTGTAATCCGCTGTTCATTGCTGTAAACGCTTGTAATCATTGAAAGAGAATCAATAAAACCATCAAAACTTCATAGTGGACGTAGGCTATACGCCGAACCACTCTAAACTGCTTGTCTGCGCACTTTACATTCCTATTTGTTGGAGTTTTTGTTAGATAATCTCTGTTTTACATTTATAATCTTCATTTTATCTCTTCAAACAACTCCCGAAGAGTGTTGTGCCCATTTTTGGTACAAACACTTTGGTGCTTTCACCGAGAAAACCAGCTTTTTCTCCTGCTCGTTGGATCTGCCGTCGATACCGGATTGCACAAATCCAAGAGGAAGATCCAGATATCCAGTCCGGAATCCTTCCATTCTATTCAGATTTGCTCAAAATCTAGGAAAGGACTCCACCACCGACAATGGTCAGCACAAGAACTGGCGCCACCGCTGCAGAGCAAGAAGGCAGAGACAGGCAAAATCCCACACAGCCGCCTTCTTCCAATCAAGACAATGCCACTCATTCAGACTCAACGGGGCTAGTCACCCGACAGGAGTTTCAAGTATTGCTCCAGGAGCTGACCCAAAGCCGTCAGCAGTTGGCAGAACAGTTACGCGCCAATATCGAGCTGACCAACCAGCTAAACCGCCGGGGGCACAGAAGGTCCAGGAGAGATGATGTCTCCAGAGCGTCTATCGAAAGCTCAGCTTCATCTGATTACCACCGTCAAACTACCCGTCCTCGACTAGAGGGGAGTCGCGCTCAAGCTGCTGAATATCAGCCCGCCTTAACTGTTGGGCAACTGAGGGTAGGACCGTCGACCAGTTTCCAAACCGGTCCCTCAACACGAGGAGGTACCGCCCCACAGTACACCACGGATAACCGCGCCACAACCGCCGCAGCAGAGACAAGGGTCGATACCCGAAATCAATCTGAGCCGATCAATCAACAGCGAGGACATACTCCTGAACCTTATGTCCCAGAAGACGTTGAGCCAAGGAGGCGAGATACGGATCGTCGACAGCGCCCGATCCCTACTCGCGCCGTGGAACCCGACCACGCCTTAGCTCATCACGCTCCGAATCCGCCTGTTTCGGATATATCAACCATGATACGTCAAATGATCCGCGAGAGTCAGGGGCTCACTAATGATGACTGGGGGATTTCCCGTAGTCATACCCCTTTCACAGACGAAGTGTTACATGCCGAACCCCCTAGGCGATTCAGAATGCCGACTCTCCCGATGTATGAAGGGAATAGTGACCCCAACCAGCATATTCTGAAGTATGAATGGTCGATGAGCGCTGCGAGGGCCGACGACGCAGTGAAGTGTCGGAGTTTCCCCATCTCTCTGGGAGGAATCGCGACAATGTGGTTTACCCGCCTACCACCTAGATCAATTTCTTCGTTCGATTAATTGGCCAAGAGGTTTGTGGAACAATTCCGGATGCATGTTGCTAGGCCAAAAGACGTCAACACCTTGTCCAGCGTCACTCAAGCTCCTGGAGAAACACTCAGGCGTTACTTGGAGAGGTTCCACGCAGCATGCGTCGAGATCACCAATCCCAACGATAATTCAATCTTAATGGCTCTGACCAAGGGGATTGATCCTGATTCTGAATTCGGAAACTGGCTGGCTGGAAAACCGCCCGCGTCGTTGGACCTTTTTTACTCCAAGGCCGCTCAATTCCTGCGGCAGTAGGATGCAAAACAGTCTAGGAAGCAGGACGATGCGAGGCCCAGCATTGAAGGAATACAGAGCAATGTGGCAGTTAAACAGTCCGGCGAAAGTTCCGGGAAAGTTCAGCTGAATATACAAAACAAGCAAACCCAGCAGAGAGGAAACAATGGCCAGAATAAGAAGAGGGACGAAAACCGAGGTCCACGACGTAGAGCTCAGATGTTTGACAGTTATACACCGCTAAACACGTCATTGGAAAACGTATACTTACAGACTTGCAACACTGTACAGTATAAGAAGCCTGCTCCGAAGCCCTCATCGGAGAGACAGATTCAGACAGGGAAATTCTGTAGGTTCCATGAGAGCTATGGACATAATACCAATGAGTGTCGACACTTACAGGACCTCATCGAAAAGCTGATTAGAGAGAGGAAGCTAGATCAGTTTGTACGGGCGCCGCAGCCTGGCGGAGCGGGCCCCTCGAATCAAAATCGTTCACAAAATCAGGAAAGAGAGGATGAACCCGCTCGTGCGGGCGGGAGATTAGTTATCAACACAATAAGTGGTGGCCCCCATCCGGCAGACAGAAGCTGGGGGGAAATGGAGTCGTATGCCAGTTCTATCAGGCATGCGGACTTCGAGTGTTATAGTAATTGCGAGGATGGGACCCCGGCAAAGCAACAAAAGATAATGTCCGATGATATCGTGTTCAGGAGCCGAGACGCCGATAAAGTCGAAGCCCCTACTATCGACCCACTAGTCATATCTGCCCAGGTAGGTCCTGCTTGGATGAAGAGGATCCTGGTTGACAGTGGGAGCTCTGTAAACATCTTGCTCAAACGGGCTTACGATCTAATGAAGATGGAGACAAAGGATTTGAAACCCTGTTTATCCAGAATCCATGGTTTTAACGGAAGTGCCACGATACCCATCGGAATAACTGAACTCCCAGTCGAGTTAGGCGTTGGAGAACGCCGGAGGGTCCGCATGTTACAATTTGTTGTGCTAGAAATAGATTCGCCATACAATGCGTTTCTGGGTCGACCAGCTTTAGCCGAGTTCAGGGCGGCGATCGCCCCATGGTGTCTGACTCTGAAATTTCCCACTGATCATGGGATTGGAGTTGTTCAAGGAGACCAGGCCTCGGGAAGGGCCTGTTATGTTGCTGAGCTGCGCGGGGCGCAACGTAAAGAGAAGGGGAAGGGCGTAGAGGAATCTCTCTGCGTCCGTTCTGTCGATAATTGACAATTGATGCCTGGGCCTCGGCCCGGGCACCACGACCAATTCCTGAAAGACCTGGACCCCAGGGACAACGAGGATAGAGACGAATCAACGGAGAGTCAAGCCTCTCCAGCCGAACTGACTGTGGACGTTCCAATCAGTGAGGATGATGATTCAAAGATGCTGAAAGTTGGGTCCCAACTAAACAAGCAGACACAGCAGGAGTTGGTCGAATTTCTTCGGGCGAATCTCGACGTCTTCGCCTGGACACACTCTGACATGTGCGGGATCTCGCCGAGCATTGCAAGTCACTCCCTGAATATAGATCCGCGACATGTCCCAGTAAAGCAGAAAAGGCGCGGTATGGATCCAGAGAGATCTGCCGCCCTTAAGGAGGAGGTCGATAAACTACAATCGAATGGGTTCATTCGAGATGCCATGTATCCAGAATGGGTGTCCAACCCTGTACTAGTTCGGAAACCAAACGGGAAGTGGAGAACCTGTGTTGATTACTCTGACCTAAACAAGGCCTGTCCAAAAGATAGCTTCCCACTTCCGCGAATCGATCAACTCGTAGATTCGACGGCCGGACATGAACTACTATCCTTTATGGACGCTTATTCCGGCTACAATCAGATACCCATGCATCTGCCTGATCAGGAACATACCAGCTTCGTGACCGACCTGGGACTCTATTGTTACAAAGTCATGCCGTTTGGTCTAAAGAACACTGGAGCAACATACCAACGCTTAGTCAACCGAATGTTCGCTGATCAGATTGGGAAGACCATGGAGGTTTACGTGGATGACATGCTGGTGAAGTCCCGATTCTCCATCGATCACGTCAGAGATTTGAATTCAATGTTCAGCATCCTCCGGGAGTACGGAATGAAGCTCAACCCACTCAAATGTCACTTTGGCGTTGCATCCGGAAAATTCCTTGGGTTCATTGTCAACGCTCGAGGAATAGAGGCGAATCCTGAGAAGATCTGGGCTATTAGAAATTTGCAAACCCCTAAAACTATAAAGCAAGTCCAGAGTCTTAACGGGAAGGTCGCAGCATTGAGCAGGTTCATTTCAAAGTCCACCGACAAATGCATTCCTTTCTTCGACCTGATTCGGAAGGGCAAACGAAACTTTGAATGGACCACGGAGTGTGAAGGCGCGTTCCTATCATTAGTTCAACATCTCTCCACACCTCCGATCTTGTCAAAACCGGTTGACCACGAGCAACTATATCTCTACCTGGCAGTATCAGAACATGCAATCAGTGCTGCGCTAGTCCGGGAAGAAGACAAAGTGCAAAACCCGGTCTACTATGTTAGTAAGCGACTAACAGGAGCTGAAAGAAATTATCCAAGGCTGGAGAAACTGGCTTATTGCTTGGTTATTGCCTCAAGGAAGCTCCGTCCTTACTTCCAAGCTCATCCGCTTACTGTGTACACCGACCAGCCGTTACGACAGGTCCTTACGCGGCCTGAGACGTCCGGTAGGTTACTCAAGTGGAACATTGAGCTAAGCCAATTTGATATCGCATACGCTCCGCGGAGGGCCATTCAAGGGCAAGTCCTGGCTGATTTCATAGTCGAATTCACCGTTCCGCAAGACTTACCCGAAACCAGTGAATCTCCCGAATACATCTGGAAGCTGTATACTGATGGTGCGTCAAATGATCGGTGTTCGAGCGCTGGGGTTGTACTTGAGACTCCCGAGGGCCGATCCATATGTTGTGCTCTTAAATTCGACTTTCGCGCAACTAATAATGAAGCCGAATATGAAGCCCTCCTAACCGGCCTAAAGCTTGCCAGAGATTTAAGAATTATCGCTGTAGAAATTTATTGCGATTCGCAGTTAGTGGTATGCCAGGTGCGAGGAGAATACCAGGCAAGGGACCGAAGACTGGCCGCTTACTTGGCACGAGTTCAGGCAATCCTAAACCAGTTTGATTATTATGCCATCTATTATGTGCCTCGGGAACGCAATCAGAAAGCCGATTCACTGGCGAAGTTAGCCAGCACAGGCGAAGCGCTACAAATGGGACTTGTCCCCGTTGAAACTTTGGCCACTCCGAGCATCGATCGGATAGAAATGAACTCTGTATTTGAAACCGCTCCCAGTAAAGAATCTTGGATGACTCCGTATCGGAATTACATTGAGAATGGGGTGCTACCTGAACCTAGAAATGAGAAGAGACAAATTCAGCGAAAAGCCTCGCGGTTCGTCATCCAAAACGGAGTCATGTACAGGAGAGGTTATTCCGTTCCTCTCCTCAGATGTATCGCCCACGAGGAAATCAAACGAGTGCTACATGACGTGCACGAAGGAGAGTGCGGCGATCATACCGGCGGGCAAGCTCTCGCTAAAAAGATACTCCGATATGGATACTACTGGCCGACAGTGAACCGAGATGCGGCAAACTATGCCCGGAAGTGCGATAAATGCCAGATACATGCCCGAATTCCGAGAGCTCCGCCAACTGAAATAACCCAAATGGTCAGTCCCTGGCCATTCGCAATGTGGGGCATTGACATCATCGGCGCTTTACCTTTAGCAAAAGGCGGTGCGAAATACGCCATCGTCGCAGTTGATTACTTCACAAAGTGGGCTGAGGCCGAAGCCCTAGCAACCATTACGACAAAGAAGGTGATAAATTTCGTGGTTCGCAACATCATCTGTCGATTTGGACTCCCGCATACTATCATCACTGATAACGGAGCCCAATTCGGGAGTGCGGAATTCAAGAATTTCTGTCAACGGTTTCATATCCGCAAAAAGTTCTCGGCTGTCGCACACCCCCAAGCGAATGGGCAGGTTGAAGCTGTCAACAAAGTTATAAAATCGATCCTGAAGAAACGATTAGAGAAGGCTGGGGGCAAGTGGGTCGATGAAATCCCTATGGCATTATGGGCCTATCGAACGACCCACAAAACCGCGACCGGACACACTCCGTTTTCCCTATCTTATGGCTCAGAGGCCGTTATTCCGGTCGAGACAGAAGTGCTCTCTCATCGCGTGACTTATTATGATCCAAAAACAAACGCTATACTCCTAGCCGAGTCTTTAGATCTATTGGATGAAAAACGGGAGGAGGCTGATTTGAGAGCAGCCGCACATCGAAGCCGGGTCACCCGATTGTACAACACCAGAGTTCGGCCTCGAACCTTTGAACTCGGCGACCTCGTGCTCAAGAGAATCTATCCAGTTCCTTCACACATGAAACCGAACTGGGGAGGGCCGTATGTAATTACACGAAAGCTCGGAGATGGTACATTCAAGCTGTCGACTGTTGACGGTCTCGATTTACCGAGGGCTTGGAACAGCGAAAGTCTCCGCCGCTACTACATATGACAGGCTTTATTTGTTTCATTCTATTTAGCAATTTGTTTCTGCATTTCGAAATTTGAATTTTGTAATAAGGCAACTGACTTTGCCGCATTTTCTTATTTCAGCAATAAAATGCCACTTCTTCGAGCCAGAGCTGTGATTCATTATGTACGATATACAACATCACGATGCACGAAGAGCTAAATCCCATCACGCAATGGGACTTATTCAAATGGAGAGTGGCTGTGATACGACCGGCCACTCACTAGGTGAAACCCGAGCTCGGGGACAAGCCATGACACCGATATTAATAGGGTTGACACACGACAATCCTACAATTAACTCCATATTCCCAGAGTGCGAAATGGAGTATAAACATTCAACTCCATATTCCCAGAGTGCGAAGCGGAGTATAAACACTCAACTCCGTATTCCCAGAGTGCGAAGCGGAGTATAAACACTTAACTCCATATTCCCGGAGTGCGAAATGGAGTATAAACATCTAACTCCATATTCCCAGAGTGCGAAATGGAGTATAAACATTCAACTCCGTATTCCCAGAGTGCGAAGCGGAGTATAAACACTCAACTCCGTATTCCCAGAGTGCGAAGCGGAGTATAAACACTTAACTCCATATTCCCGGAGTGCGAAATGGAGTATAAACATCTAACTCCATATTCCCAGAGTGCGAAATGGAGTATAAACATTCAACTCCGTATTCCCAGAGTGCGAAGCGGAGTATAAACACTCAACTCCGTATTCCCAGAGTGCGAAGCGGAGTATAAACACTTAACTCCATATTCCCGGAGTGCGAAATGGAGTATAAACATCTAACTCCATATTCCCAGAGTGCGAAATGGAGTATAAACATTCAACTCCGTATTCCCAGAGTGCGAAGCGGAGTATAAACACTTAACTCCATATTCCCGGAGTGCGACATGGAGTATAAACATCCAACTCCATATTCCCGGAGTGCGAAGCGGAGTATAAACATTCGACTCCGCATTCCCGGAGTGCGAAGCGGAGTATAAACATTCGACTCCGCATTCCCGGAGTGCGAAGCGGAGTATAAACAGTCAACTCCATGTTCCCAGAGTGCGAACAACCGCTTACGAGATGACGCATATCCCCGGAGTGTGGATGGAACGATTCATAAGAGAACAAGCGTAGTTCGACCACTCGGTCCTCGCTTGGTGCCATCACAAGCTGATCATCACAACTTGACCCCGAAACTGGGGGCAGAAGCAAATGTTAGTCATTGCCCGAAACTATACGATGCTCAGCTCTGATGCGATCCCCTATCACAACTCGAGTCCGAAAGTTCCCATACTTTACAAGTAAAATGAGCTATTCTTGAAACAATCAAATGATGCAAGTACACTGGACCGAAGTCCGAACACTGCAATATTCAAGCATAGAAAAGAACATAAGCTGAAGCCAAAAAACAAAATTTTATTCCAACTAACTCAAGAACAATGGTTTATACATGAGTTTTTTGTCAAAATATTCCTACTAGCAGGGGCCGAACCTGCATCTAAACACGGCCTACAAAAGGGAAAAAGCAGGAAAAAATAACAAAAGTCCCTAACCGCCTATGAAAAGAACGTCTAATCCTTCTGTTTCCTCAGCTTCTTCTTCCTTGAGGAGCTACCGGAGCCACCGGTACCCTTTCGCTTGGAGCCTTTCTCCTTAGGCAAGCTACCTTCGGGTGGAGGCATAATGTCAACATCCTCGTCTGAGCTGGACTCTATAGGGATACTTCCCGAGGGAGGAGTGGGAGGAACAGACTCGGCAGCTGGGGGAGGGGCTGGCACATTAGTATCAGTAAGTGTGCCCCCAGGGGACACAGTCATAAGAGGAGTAGGGCACTGTGTTGCTGCTCCGCCGTCTACTTCACCACCGTGCGCCGCGGCCGCCATCTCGGCATTAATCTCGGCCAACATCGCTGCTTCCCGCCGTGCCCTGGCCTCGCTAGGAGCCGTAGTAGTCTGGGACAAGGTGTCAGAAGTAGCCGTGAATCCACCCAAGCCAAATGGCAAGTCCGCAAAAGGATCACTTTGACGGCCAAGGAGCTCGTTTATCATCTGCTCGTCGAAAGAGAGTGAGCTCCCCTCCGTCACTCCAACTGGTGCCATTGCTGCGACGGAGGTCGCCTCAGAAATGATGGCTCCTGGCGCTTGACCTAATACTTGGGTGGTAAGAGGCGCGGCTGGTGCAACTCCTGTCACTGATCAAAGGAAAAGACATGTCATTAGCAACATTTCAACACGGGTTCTTCAATCCAAATATACTAGAAGTTAGTTCAAAGTACCTTCCTCGGTTTGGCTCGAGGTCGTCTGAACTACTTCAGAAGGATGTTCCGTAATAGGAGATAAATGCGGTTGATCTGGGTCATACGCTGGGATAGGCTGGGAGTAGATCATCGAAGTTGGCTCAGACTGAGATGACACGACTATCTCAGAACTCGTAACATGGTGTTCTGCACCAGAGCTCTCTCCGACTTCCTGGATCTGGGCACCAAGCCTCACCTTGTCGTGGGAAATCATGGAGTCATGGAGGACCTTCTTTTCGTCATCATTAAGGATGCGGTTCTCCAGCTCGAACTCATCAGGGGCTTCATCGGGGTGCCCAGATCTCTCCTCATCAACCAGTAGGTTCCAGGCGTTATAGAGATGTGTGGGGTAATCGTCAAGCCATGTCAAGTCTCGGTGCCGTAGCACATTGGCATTATAAGTGACGAGTAGCTCCTCCACCTCGGCCTCGATCCTGGCCTCCGCCTGCCGTACTTTCTCATCAACCCCAGCCTCAGCCTCACGGGCTTGTTGTATAGCCACCTCCTTCTCCTTACGAAGCGTCACCGCCTGATCACAGGCCTCCTGCGTAGAGACATTAGCTGCGTCTTTTTCCTTAGCCATCTCTGAAAACTTTGACTTCAGCTCATTAAGCTCCTTGAGAGCGGCATCCCTCTCGGCAGTAATAGAAGTGTTCCTGTGACCCATGTCCTCGATGGCGGTGTAATGTTCTTGCTTCATCCTGGCCATGACAGCGGTCACTTCATCAACTTTCTTTAAAGCCTCCATTTCAGACTTACGAGAAGACTCAGCCTCCGAGTTGAGCGCTTTTATGATTTGGTCGGTGCGACCCAGCTCCTTCTCGAGCTTCTCAATGGTGACGCCCCGCTCGAATGCCACTTTAGACGCCTTCCTCACGGCCCGTCCCCACTCCCTATACTGGAAAAAGATGTCCGCAATGTAATCATGGATAGTGGTTTCCGCGGTTGGCGGGATTCTCTTCAGGTGCGGGGGGAAGACATACCCATCAAAACAGATGTCAGGAAATTCCTTCCTCATCTGTGCCAGTTTAAGCGCTCCTTCGCTAGACGCCTCGGTCGGGACCGACACAGTAGCCGAAGAGGTGGCTATTTCAGTCCTGCGCGGAGGATCGGACCTCAAAGCTTGAGAAGGCGGCCTAGGCCGTGAAGTTTCGGGAGGACGAGTAACTGCGGCCATAGGAGGTGCAGAGGTCCTGGGGGGAGGAGAGCGAGATCGGGATCGGCGAACATATCCCCTATCTCTGTCAGACTTCTCCTGACCAGAGTGTCCCAAGTCATAGTCCCTCTCGCCCTCTCTCCTGCGTGGCTCATGATAACGGCGCTTACGCAAACTACCAAGCACGGAACCTTGCCCAGACATCGTACCTGAAAAGAAAACCACAAAGAATCAGTAACCGTTTGCGATGTGTTGTTTATGGTTAGGAAAGTGTGTTGTGCCGTGAGGAGTGTGTGAATGTGTAACCCCCCGGACCAACCAGAAGTGTCAATCGCACTGGCAAGCTCAGACTCGCTAACATTGACGATATGTCGCGGTCCACCCGACCCAACATCGTGTTGCTCCGGCTCAATGTCAGGGATTGGAGGGTCAGCAGGCTCTTCGAGTTGATCTTCAGCTTGCAGGGAGGCTGCCTCCGTAATCTTAACTCCTGGCAAAGGACGTTGCAAAACCACAGACTTCCGCCTCCCAGACTTAGGCTGTTTCGAAGCCACAGCTTTGCCTTTCCTCTTAGCATCGGACTCCGGGGTTGCATTAGCAGGTCCGACCAACGGTTCTTCGTCAGTGTGAGTTTTCTCGGAGTCGGGTTCCTCGATTATCACAACCCTGGGCTTCATCCGCTTGACCTTTTTCCTGGAGATGGTCTTTAATGCACCATCGAGTCTTATGCTCTGCCTCCGACCGATCAGCCCAAGGACTCTGAGATTCTGATCTATCAATAACAGTTCGATATTCCTTTCTTCGCTAGGAATCTCTTGGAAGACCCGAACTATTTCTTTATAATAGCCACCCTCAGGCCGCTGGATGATAGCTGAGAGAAAAAGAGAAGAAGACGTAAGTTTAATTTCACTCCGAAAATTGCCCTGTCAATTACTTGGGAAAAAAGACAATACTCACGTCTGAATAGCCATCTCCTGGCAAACCCCGGAGGACATCGGACATAAAACCACTCCGACTTAAAGTAGCTTAGCCTAGTCCACGACCCCGCGACAACTTGGCAGTTCCTTACAGACTCCAGGAACGTGTAAGATGGGCTGTCAGTCCGACTCTTGAAATTAAACAGGTATCTTATGTCGGTCATACGGGGAGGACGATGGAGGTACTCCATGAATACAATGAACAAGCTGTTGAGTGAGGCATATCCGTTTGGATGCAATTGAGACGGAGCGATGTCCAGATAAGCCAACACTTCTCTTATATAGTCGTTGAATGGAGGAAGTGTGCCGGCTGCACACGCATGCCGGTTAAAAGCAGTATACCCCTCCGGGGGATTATGTGGCCTATCATCCGGTCCAGGCAACAATACCTCATCCAAAGATAAGCCATGCCTTAAGCATATTCTCCCTAGCATGTCTTCAGAAATATTGGACGGGACAGAATCAGGTGGACTGTTAATGAAGGACGCGTTGGGCAACTCGTCCGGAGCTGGACCAATAGCTTCGGTCTCGATGACCGGAATCTCAATTCTGGGAAGGATAGGGTTCTGAGTTTCTTGCTGCTGCGAACTTGACGGTTCCATCACTAGCTAACTCACGAGAAACCATCATTAGGTGACAAAAAGCCCATGCATTCCCCAGTGTAAAGTGCATGAATGTGTTGTGTAGTGCGTGACTTGAGCAAATTCTGCAGAGTTAAAGAAAATGTGCAAGCGACGAGATTCTGGAAGTCAGACAAACATGACCGTCATCGCTGACCGTCATGACTGCGCCATCCAGATGATAACGATCGATTCAAGATTAAAAGAGTTCGTTGTACTTTTCTATTAAATGGCAGTTCCATCGACGAGCTCCGAAAGTCAGTCAAATATGCAGTTCTGTGACAAAGTTCTATTGTGCAAGGCAGAAGCTCGTCGGAGTCAAGTATTTGAATATTAAAAGTTTCTTTAAGTCCGTCCAAATTTAGGTTGGAATCGATCGTTGCATTTCATTTCGTATCGAGTCATGAAGATCATGCATCGCAACCCGGCTGTGTTCGAATCGATACATTCGTATCGATCGTCTCAGAATGAAAGATGTGTTCGTGTCGATCGCACTGGAATGAAGGTACTTCGTATCGATCGAGTTCGACTCAATACATTCGTATCGGTCAGGCAGGGGTGAGAGCGCTTCGTATCAATCAGGTTCGAATCGATACGAGTCGTGTCGATCGGAAGCAGATCAATTCGAACCGATCGAATTCGCCAATTTCGCATCGATCTGAAAACGATGGCTTCGCAACAATTGCCGCTCTCATCTCCCTACCGATACGAACGTATGCTGACTGGATCGATTCGAATATTCCAATTTCAGATCGACACGAGACGAAGATAGGGTGATTTCCTCCATATCTTCTTCTTCCCCAAGGGATCTCAGCTCCATGGCCACGAGTCATTCCCCAATATCGTTTTCTCTCGTCCAGATCTGAAAATTCGTGAAGACTGGACGAAAAAGCAGGAAAGATGAATGCACAGACTCGTGATTCGACGTTATTGACATGACTCTATCCATTCATTACCTGATTTCAGCGATTTTGAAATAAAGAAACGAAGGTTTGCTTCGACTCGAAGACGAACACTTGTCTCTCAGTTTATCGATACGAAAGTAAAAGAGGGAATGGAGAGTGACAGTAAAAAGTAGAAAGGTAAAAAAGTGAGAAATGACGAAGTCCCAGATATTTATATGAAGCCTAGGACGGAACCGAGTCGATTCGACTCCCAGTCAATCTGACCGGTCGCAACCAGTCAGACGGCACATCGAAACGAAGGCTCGTTTCGAACCCACCAGACTTTATCGGTTCGAAACGCACAGGGAGGCCACATGAATACGATGGGTCGATGCAAACGCTCTATTCGAATCCATCAAGCTGTGCATTCATCGAGGCGAAATGTTCACCAGACACCATCGTTTCGAAACATCCAAATTTTGAACCATCGATTCGAAACAGAGCAGACCTGTTAATACGAGCGTCACTTTCGTATCCATCAGTATCTATCGATGCGAACATCCATTTCGTATCCACCAGATGTCACCAATTCGAATCAGAATTCACCGCGATTTGTGACCATCGATACGAATGATCGTTTTCGTATCCATCAAGTCAACCACATCGATACGAAAGAAGGCTTTTCGACTTTGAGCATCGATTCATAAGAGGACCGATACGAGAGAATGGCTAAGGGGTACGACTTTCAAAATTATCCAAAGAAGACATACAACTTTTCAAAGCACGTCATGTTTTCACAAGACGTACTTTGGGGGGCAAATGTTATCCCGCCTTTTGGCAAGGCCAGGACACCAAGAAGCCGACTAGAGAACAAGGATAGCACGCCATGGATATCACTGAATTTTGTCCGAGCCCAGAATGAGCTACAATTGATAGGACATGACAAGAAAGGCCATAGGGATCAGCACCTCAAATTTCAAGTCAATCCGGACTCATACGCTCAAGTTATGATCGAGTCAAATTGGAGGGAAAAGCCCAGATTTCGTATCCATCACTCTGGGCAATTTCGTATCCATCACCGAAGCCCTAGTTCGAATCCATTAAGCTTCGTACCAATCAGCTTCGAATCCATCTAGGTACCCAGGTTCGACTCGATTTCCTTCGTATCCATCGAGCTCGTATCGATGGACTTCATACACACCAACAATTGAAGGACCTCGTATCCTTCAGCCAACGTCTGCTTCGTATCCATCATTCAGCGTCTACTTCGTATCCATCACTCGGTGCTTGCTTCGTATCCATCGGACCAGTGCTCTTCGTATCCATCAGAGGACCTCACTTCGAATCCATGCCTAATGACTTGTTCGTATCCAACGAGTCAACTGACCAGGGATGACGTGTCTTCCATCAAAGTAAAACAAGGCAAGATATGTGGAGTCGAAACAGTCAATGCGGCACAAAGACCGGGTCGAGACGAAGCGCGCGCGTTACGTCATCCCTCGATGCGAATGCACCGAGATATATGGAGTCGACGCGGTCGACTCGGAGTAGAAACAGGATCGAGGCGAAGTGTGCGTTCCACGTCTTCACAGGGGCGCGTGACACCATCGATTCGAAGCCCCCAGCTCAGAGAGATGGATTCGAACCAGGCAGCCTAGCGAAGAACATCGTCTCGTATCGATGATATCTCTCAATCCACTGATCCAAACACGATGAAATTTTAACTGAAGGTTGCACACATAACAAGGAACATCTCCACCAATTTTGAGCTCAATTGGAAGTAATCTTGATCGATACGAAATGATTTCGTATCGATCACAGATTGGCTTGAAACTCTCTGGAAGTGGTCGAATGGGTCCCCTCACGTGTCAGGCCAAGTCTCCCGAAGTTTGAGCGAAATCCAAGCCTCCTACGCCTATAAATAGAGCCCCAGAATCAACAGAAAAAGGACCTTTTTTCTCTGAAGCGTCCAGACTCTGCCGGATTGAGATTTGCATCATACTTTTGCTGTCAATTTCGAATTCTAAACTGTAATCCGCTGTTCATTGCTGTAAACGCTTGTAATCATTGAAGAGAATCAATAAAACCATCAAAACTTCATAGTGGACGTAGGCTATACGCCGAACCACTCTAAACTGCTTGTCTGCGCACTTTACATTCCTATTTGTTGGAGTTTTTGTTAGATAATCTCTGTTTTACATTTATAATCTTCATTTTATCTCTTCAAACAACTCCCGAAGAGTGTTGTGCCCATTTTTGGTACAAACAGATGTTCCATAAGGAATCAATAAGGAATTAGTTGGAATCTAATTCTTAGAATTTTAATCACATACTCCTAGACATTTGGTTATTAAGAAATAATGGTGTTATATTTTAATTAAGTTAAAATCAAAAGTTTGATATAAATCCAGGTAAATTCAGGAGTTACGAAACAAGAAATTGTGAAACTAAGGGATATAATGTTGAGGAAGAAAAAAACCCAATGAACTTTGCTTCATTATGTTTAGAATTTGAAATCCTAAGTCAAAAGAAGTTTGTGGGTTCAGAAACGATCATGGAAGTTAAGAATTGGTTAGGATAATGTGATAAGCTTCAAGGTAGCATGGTAAAGTATATCCATGGATCATTCAGGGTGATGATAAGCAATGCCCTAAAATTTGAAGATTTCATTCCATGGCAAACTACTACTGTACCAACTGAGGAGAAGAAGCATGAAATCAAGACAAAGTTACCTAAACAAGGCCATTTCAGATATGGGGAAAAAGATCACTCTATGAGGGAGTGTAAATTGGGAGTGAAGACAAAGGCCTTTAAAAAACAAAAGTTTGAAAAGTAAATGGCACCAAAGTCTGTTATTGCTGTCACCTAAAAGGTCATCTCGTTAAGGACTGTCCAATGATCAAGATAGGGGAGTAGCCTAGACCCTTCGCTATTATCACAAAACCATCTACTTTTTCCGAAAAAGGAAAAGGAGTTATGGAGGATTAGTTTAGTTCAAACAAGTGTTAAGAAATGCTATCCTAAGTAAATTATAGGTTTAATATATTTTGAGTAATTTTTGAACTGTACTTTCCATAAAGTCACCTAATGTATGAGTGGATATTTCTATCAGTATTTCTAATTATCCTTTATTTGATAATTTATTTTTGTTGTCATCTATCTCTCTAGCTTATAGATAAAATTAAGATTTGAATTAACAAGTCGTTTTGACTAAAAGAAAACTTATAGTATTGATATTTTGGGAGGAATAGGTGGTTAGTTGTTGTATGTGCTTGTATGATATTTAGGGATTTTGGGATGTGTTATCTATCTAATAGTTATGATTATTATCTTAAGTGCATGGTACGCGCTAAGATATGGGGGATGGGAGACAGACTTATGTTGTTCTATATTTGACCTCAAGTACGTAGTATGTGCTCGGGTTAGTAGATGAAATCTTTTTGCTTGTATCAGATGATGTTTTATATATATTAGTATGTGGTTGATTTCTTTCACTTATATGCATTTTTCTCTATGCTTGTATCTTATGGTATGAAAACCTAGTATAAAGTCTAACTTTTATTTCTAGGACGAAATACTTTTAAGTAGGGGAGAATGTAACGATCCGTAATTTGGCTATTTCGAAAATGAAATTTTTTTTTATTTTAAATTTAAAAAGGTTTAAATAAACCAAAGGATTGAAAATCTTAAAAGAAAGGCTATAATGATTCCATATTCACTAGAAGAATATTTTATAAAGATATATATCTCTCGAAGATATTTTTGATAAAGAGAAATGAATGAATCGAACAACAATCATCTAATTACATCATTTTTTATCAATGATTGGATTTCGAAGGAACCGGGGTTGGATTTGGGTGATTCCTATTCGAAAAACACTTCGAACAATGTACGTTTCGAAGTAAAACATGTTGAAGACATTGATATTTAGGATTTTCATAGTGAAGGGCTGCTTGTTGATCATTTGGGGATAAACTCCCAATATACATATAGTAGCAGTAGTCTCTTCGTTATGAAATATCCAATGCAAGGGCTATTCCCTACTAATCCTAATAAGATGGGGTAGGAAAGTACCTTCGGTTTCGTTCACTCCCAGAATGAACTTGCATGGAAAAGTGTCTGACCTTGCATTCTAAATCACAACGAGTGGTTGCTATATAATGTATGTCAGTCGGTGGCGGAGAAGACACCTTCTCTTAGCTTAACACCCTTTCCCGAGACATTCGAGCTTAGGAAGTTATATGTTTGTAGAAATCAGTCATGTGTCTATGAAATGGCAATGTGGCATTCAAAATGGAAAGAGATGTGCTATGTGTAAAGGTAATTGTTACCTCAAGCCTCATCAATCGGGAAATGACTGAAATAGGGTTAGATGCGGCAAGGCTAAGTGGTTCGCAACCATTAGGATATGATCATCCCCTTCTAGGTATAATTTTACCCGTTATGGGGCCCGGGTATTGATTAATGTGGAAAGTATGCTAAGAGACGCTCGGATAAAGGTCGGTAATGATCGGGGGATGACATATTCAGTACTTTCTAAGTGTAGAGGTAGGCCGGTCTTGTGTTGGCAGGGGAGTAGATGTTCTATGGTCCTCGGGACATCCATCTAGAGATGTACCCATCGGAAGGTAATCCCTTCACCTGGTCATTTGTATGGAAATCCATTCTCCAATAAGAACTTGCGGTTTTGTTTGTAGAACCTAGTATGTTGGAATTTAATAATGGTAACAATTTCAGCTAAGATTAATAAGTTTATTTGGAATTTTTTTACAAGAATGTCATTAAAAATAATATCCCTTAATTTTACGTAATAAAGAGATTTGGTTATCATAAGGTACAAACCCGTTCTGTGTTTATGTGCCGTGTGGTCTTATGAGATACCTTTTTGTTTTCAAAACATCGTACTTTGAGTTCTCACACCAGTCCCATGACTGACCCAGAGTTTTGTTTTTCCCTTTAAACTCTTAGTGCCCTATTTTTTGGGCAGCCGTGTAGTCAGGATACCTTAAGAGCACTTGGGGGCATGTTAGGGAGCATTCTGGAGAATTCTTTTGGAGCTATGAAGCTGAAGTACCCTATGTAGATATCTACCTGTATTCCGCTGTGTTGTGTATTTAGTATGTCCCAGCATAAGTAAGGATAGGCAATTATAACTATCCCAGCTGAAATAGTATTTGACTCTGATGGATCACTTGGAGTGATCACTTATGTATAAGTAAGTGTTGAATGCGATATAAGAATTTGTGTTTCTATGTTTTATCTTTATTTCACCCTTGATAATCTGCCTCCCCAGCACTTGGATTTACGGCACGTGAATACCGTGGATGTATTAGTGTTGATTTCTGAGGGTCGAGAAGACAGATCGTCACATTCAAATGTAACGGTCCGAAAATCCATACCCTTTGAGTCGATAATAAACCACACATGTCTAACCCAAAGTGAACAGAAAGTCGGATCATCAAGGGTAAAATAAAGAAAATAGAAGAACAGAACATAATCTCACTCGAATGGAATAACATATAATATTGAACAAATATCTTTACAACGGAAAACTTTTAAAATACATATATCAGAGTCTAACCTAATTTCAGCTTGGATAGTTATAAAGATCTGTCCTTACAAATGCTGACAATCATCAATCAATGCAGAATAAGCAAAGCAGATAATAGAATACGTCCATACGTAGATGAATATCTCCAGCTCCCCTCTGGAAACTCTAACTGTCTTCAACTAAACCTGAAACTACTCGGGCCTGACCCGAGTATTGCCAAATGTAACGACCTGTTTTTCCGTACCGTTTGAATTGACAATAAACCACACACATCAGACTCAAATTGCACGAACAAGTAGATCATTAAGGGTAGTAAGAAAAATAAAGATAGAAAGGAATAGAAAAATAGAGTCTCACATGAATGGAATAACATATATTATTTCAACAATAATATTTACAATGGAAAATTTTGAAACATATATCAGAGTCTAACTTAGATTCAGCCTGGACAGTTATAACACATGCCTTTACAACTGATGACAAAACAAATGCAATAGATGCAGCAGATAATAGAATACATCCATACGATGATGAAGATCTTCAGCTCTCCTCTGGAAACTCCAAGAATCTACAGCTATTCCTGAAACTACTCGGATCTTACCCGAGTATTAAAAATACCTGGATCAGGCTTGATAAACCAACGTGAGATACTCGAAATTTTAAATGCTGATGTCAATCAAAACCTTTGAAAATAAGGGTATCTCATAAGACCATGCCCACACATTAATACGGACGGGTTTTTATCTTATGATAACCAAAATACTTTATATCAAAACATTTGATATTATTCTTATTGACATTGGTTTGAAAACACTTTTCAAATAAATATATATAAAACGAGAGTATCAATACCCGGACTAAGTCTATGGTAATATATCGGACTAGATCAACGGAATATACCTGGATGGAATATATGATACAAAAGGGGTAGCTGAAATGTTTGCAAGGCGTTACAGCTATTTTGGGAATACAATCAAAACCGTAAATCTTGTATTGGAATGGGATTTCCAACATGATAGAGAACCTCGATAACCACGCATAGCAACCGAAACCCGGTGGTTTTTCGTGCAAGGACTCACACACCACTATTCCTCATATTGCCACACTTCTTGATATCCAGTGGCTTCTCATGCAAGGATTCACACGCCACTATACCATAAAAATAAGGGTCCCATTTGGACACCTTGGTGACCTAGATCATACGTCGCCGGTCACCTTGAGGGATCATACACCACCCTCGTCATACTAAGCCTGAAATATGTAACAAAGTTTCCGTATCATTTCCAAGATGCGAGGCTTGAGAGTGAGGTTACGCTCAATTTTAGACAAAGCCACGCTTTTCATACAAAACCACACTTTGATCATAGCATGTTCCACTTTGAATGCCACATTGCCATTCCTTAATCACACAACTGATTTCTACCAACGTATAACTCCTGAGCTCGTACGTCTTAGAAAAGGGTGTTAAGCTAAGAGAAGTTGCCTTCTCCGCCACTAAGCGGATAATACGTTGATAGAGATCATATGAGACCAGAAATGCACTGTCAGACACTCATCCATACAAGTTCGTTCTGGGACTGAACGAAGCCGAAGGCACTACTCCTACTACCATTAGTAGCGAGTAGTCCTTGCAATCCAAAGATTTCAAAACACGATAGGACCACTGCTATAATAAATATCTCTATATTGGGAGCTACCTAGAGAATGTCAACAAGCAGTCCTTTCGCTAAAGAAGATCTACAGTCTTCAATAATCATCATCTTTAGCACGTCTTCACTTTTGAACGTATACATTGGTTCTAAGTGGTTTTCGGATAGGAATTACCATATCCGACCTTGGTTTCTTCGCACCAATCATCGATTAAAAGATGTTTAGTTCATATATGGATATCATTCATGAATCAATTACTTCATCTTTTACCAAATTAAAATATCTTTCTTAGATATATTCTTTTCAATTTATTCCATTTTCTTTTCAAGAGTATATGGAATCATTAAGCTTCATTTATCCAATCATTTGATTTATTTAAACCTTCCTTAAATCTTGAAATAATTCCAAATTATTTTCTCTTCTACTTAGGAAAATATTTCAACATTATTTCTTTAAATCTTTCATTTAAAACTCCTCTGTAATCTTGGAAAATACAAAGTCATCTTACTTAAAATCATGTTTAAACCTTTAAAAAAATATTTTCTATTTCCAAATCCTTATTTAAATGGGTTAAAAATGATGTTATGTAAAACATCGTTACAACAAACCCAAAACCATTTTATTCAAATCCTTGTTTAACTCTTGGAAAACTCTTCGATTTTTTACTTTGGGAAAACCTTTTTAGAGCATCCGGGCTTTCCTTTCGATTTGTTCCACCCCTCGTCTAAAAGATAAAACGAAGGCCAGGCAAGTTCAGGGCACTGGTTGCTCCATTCCTAACCTTAGTTACACGTCTTGTTTTACTGTTTAGATCTCACAGGCAGGACAAATGTACTAGTCTTTTCCGCATACTTAGTTTGTTATTACATTCAAGGAAATGATTTCTATTATATTATTTAAGTGTTATAATAACCATTTATTTAAACCCTTTCTAAAATAACTATAAATCTTCCAATTTATCTTTAAAACACTTAATTATTCATTTAAAAATATTTATAAATGATTCTAGAAAGAATCATTAAGTTTAAATCTTTATTTCAAAAGTTATAGAAACTGCAGTAGAAAAGTGCTACGAAAAGTGCTTAAGACAGCTTATTTGATTAAAAAAAACTTTTTAATGTTTGAAAATTCTTATTTTCCAATTCAAATCTCTTTCAAACCATTTTAATAGATTTATCAAATTTATTTCATATTTTGAATCATTTAAAAATATCATTTATTAAGAAATCTCTTCTTGGATTCCGAATTGCAAAATCGCGATGTTTTTAGAAAATTGTTTTGGACATATTTAAAAATCTACTTAATGAAATCTTGATTTTCTTTCTTTGTTGGAAAGATGTGGATATAATATTTTGAGAAATTCTTATCTCGAAGAATTCCGAGCTATATTCCACTTCTTAAACTTATTTAACTTTTATGGTGCGAAATCGCGAACTACCGTTACACGACGCGCTTACTTTTGAATTGTTTTTCAATTTCTTTTCAAACCTTATGGAAACCATTTAAATGTTTATAAAACATTTCTAAACCATCTTAAACTCATTGTAAACAATATTGTTCATATTTCAATTCCACTTTGCATTTCATTTCATACTATAATATTATATTATTATAATATCATTTCCAACCTAGTTAGATATTTTAAAATCATTAAGAGGTAACTTCATATACACATCCATATGGATTTTATTTTTCATTAATTAATCATGGTTAATTTCTTAACCATTTTTATTATGATTTCTCATAATTTATCACGACCAAGTTATCAACCATATCAACATCCATATAATCAATCAAGTAATCATCCAAGCATTTAAATTTATAATTTAAACATTTCATATAATTTTTTTCTAAATGTAAGTAAATCAAGTACTCACCTTTAACTTAATCGGTTCTTCCTACCAACATTCTTATAAATCCACACTTCACCTAAACTTACATATACTTAACTAATACATCCATAAACAACTCCACCACCTTGCCCATGCTCACGATCATCCTTCCTCCTCCACTTTGCTCTCGGCCCAAACCTTCCTCCCATCTCCATAGCTCACAGCCATAGCCTCCCCATCCCAATACTCATGGCCTAAGGCCATTTAAAGAAGAAAAGAAGAAGAAGTGAATTAAGAAGAGGTTAGAGAGTAATTAGTGGGTTGGTGCTTAATCACTCCACTATTTTTAACCCTCCTACCTATCTTAAAGAAGAGAAGCCATTAATGAGCAAAAGAAAGCTCAAAAATGAAGAAGAAGAAGAAGAATGAGAAGTGCGAATAAAATGAGAAGAATGGATGGGTATTTATAAGAAAAGTAAGGAGTGGTGAATTACAAAATTAACCCTTTACAAAATTACCAAAATATCCTTACTTTATCTTACTTTTTCAACACTTACCATCACTCTGTCACATCACTACTTTACGTCTTAATCACTTAATGCATAAGAAAAATAATGTAAAGATTTGATTTGATTTGACATGATTTTGTCCTTTTATGTTTACTTTTTCTTAATGATTTTCTAGAAATTTCTAACCTTGATTAGCAAAAGTAAACTTGAATAGTTAATTGTTAATACTTAACATATTTAAAAATGTGTACATGTATATGTACATAAAGGTGCAACAACGTTGCGATAGCTTTTATTCGATAAAACGTTGATTTTTGACAAAATGTTTTACGGTCACATTTTGACATTTTTTAAAACAATTTATTCATGTAAACCAAACTTAAAAATAATTTTTTTATCAACTTTAAGTAATTAAAACGAGTGTATTTGACTTATAAAATAATATAAAACAATATCGAAATTCATTTGTAAATATACGACATTGATCTTATCAACGCACGACGAAATTTGTCAATCACTATAACATAAGTTTATATAAAATTATCAAACTTTAATTAACCAATTATATAATGAGTTTAAAAGAAATTATTTATCCTTTAAAACAATTATTGGAATGTATATTCAATTTTATTGAAAATCGGCTTTTGTCAATTTTGTCAATGTTACGGTAAAAGTCCAAATTTTTTATTCAATTCTAAAAATAAGTTCACCATTCTTATTTATTATATAAAACATGATTATTTAAGTTTGAATATTCCATTTTCAAAGTGGTAAAATTACAGGTCGTTACATACTTCCTCCTTAAAAGAATTTCGCCCCCGAAATTACTCCAAAACAAAAGTTTGCCCAAAACATTTATCTTTAATCTTAATTCCATAGGATATACATAGATCATCCGTACGCAATATATTATTTGATCTCCTACTGGAATTCACAACTTATTTTCTAAACTAGTAACGATCTCCCGACCCTCTAGTGTAGACTTTGATCAGGCTTCTAGATCAGAAACCTCTGCTTTCCTTGCATAGTTCTCAACTATGATAGAAAACTCAAGTACCTAACCACAAACCCTAATCAATGTTCTCGCATCAAAAATCGAGTGATAAATTCATTTTTGGACCGGTGTAAACACCTCAAAGTTCCGTATTCGAGTCTTAGATCAAATTCATGTAATGAAATGATCTATATATAACATATGTATTTATTAACTTCCAAAAACTTTTCATAAAACTTTTTATCTTAAGTTCAAACATTTTATAAAGATGTTTCTTTATATAATCCCTTTAATTATTTATTTCCAAATATTTTTATTAAAGGAAAATATTCCAAAGGAACCATTTTTCACTCAATAGATAATTTATCTTTATTATAAAAAAAATTTGTTTTTTTGTTTTTTTTTCACAGTCATTTTTACTTAGTATGTTTCCTTTAATACTAATATTATTTATGAATCATTTTGTAAAACTATTACTTAAGTTTATTATATCTTACAACTTATGCAAATCAATCACTTTTAAGTCCAAATTCTTAATTTATGCTAGAAAACATTTTATAGGTTATAATTATCTTTTTAAGTTTTTATTTTACTTAAGTGTATAAATAGTTCGTGACTTAAATCTATATTTGTATGATATACCTTTACATCCTAAGAGTTTATACAAATCCAAAATTTCAAATTGATTTTACTTAAATCCGTCTGTTTAACAAATTTAAACTTTGTTGTAATTTACTATTATCTTCAATTCATAAGTTATACAACTTATTTCTTATTTAATACTATTATTATTTTCTAGCTTTGAAAAACAAAATTTAAAACTACCCGTATTTAAATCATCAAATTCTTAGCTTTTAAATCCTTTTTATCTATAAATCATATTTATAAATTATACTTATCTAATTTCATTTACTTAACATATTTCATAATCTTTTGTCAAAACTTTTCATTAATTTCTTAGCTCTGAGTTCGATATGAGTAAGAAATTTTCGATTGTCCCAAATCATCGGAAATTCTGCTTCATCTTATCAATTGGCGATCCCAATTTTTCTTATCTTTGTAAAATACCTCTTTTTTTATAAGACATGCTCATTTATTATCTTATTTTAATTCATTTATCTTAACCAAGTATTATTATCAAACATCTTATAGTACAATCATGAAACTTAATTCACAAGGTGTTTGTTAAATCAACGGATGATAATACTTAAAGGTTACCATTCCCTTAATTACAAGCTAACACGCTATTAATAACTATACCATTTTCGAAAGTTATTTCTTTATAAATAATACATAAGCTTAGGTAAAATTATTTCATTTACGTAAATTTTTCAAAATTAGTGTGTCTATTCGCCTTGTTTAAATGTTTAGGAACCATCATCGATAACGGTGATCAGGCGCATCGATCAGGATCCATAAATCACTCAACAAATAAATCAACACAAAATATTTTGTTAGTTACTAACAAATATGCTCTCATATATAATACTCTCAAACTCATTCTAGGGTGTTACTAACCCTATCTATAATGAGTTAATCGTCCTAGGGAGGGTGTCTGGGTTTTAAGGGCGAGTAGGTGGTGTTTGGGCTTTGATACGTGAGTATGAGGCGGGTATAGGGAAGTATGGGGCTCGGGTAGGCGAGTATGTGGAGTTGGAGGCTCGGGTAGGTGGGCATTAGCCGTTGAGTGCTTGGGTTGGTGGGTGTGGAGACATGTAGGTCACGGGTGGGATGTAAACTCAAAGTCGATAACAGATATGTTGTTCGAAGCGATGTGGAAAGCTCTTCCCATTTCAGGTACACCGAATGTGCAATAACGGAACCAATCCGAACTCTCCAGAAGGCGATAACAACATAAGCTGCATGCAAGACGCTATCCTAAGCCGTTATTCCTCTCCGGATGGACTAAAACCAATTCGCGAGACATTGTGTTGTATCAACGGTGTAACTTAGTAAAAGTCCATTCTGATTCTGTGGACAAAGATAGCAAAACATGTCAAGCACTAGGGTAAAGCCCAAGTATCGTTCCGTGAAGAACTCAAGACTCGATTTACTATCTTCTTCCACAAAATCGCAATCAACTCGAATTTTCCACAACGATCATCACTAATATAACCCCATCGTCGAATTGCTAAACAAACACCCAAATCAACATTACCCACCTATAATCAAGAATAAAAAAGAGGACACGAATGGACTTGGAATATTGGCGGCCTATGGTGACAAGGATCAACGGCGATCCAAGGGAAGGTCGGTGGCGATTCAGAAAAAAGGAGCAACAAGGACGCGTGGCCAGCTCAAGATGGAAGCAGGGCTAGGCGAGTTCTTGACAGTGGGAAGCTTAGGCGGTGGATGGTCGACGATGATGATAGAATGAGTGAACTTAGGGTTCGGTCAAGTTTGGATCGGGTCGTAGAAGGATTAGCTCGGGCCGCAAGAGGAAGGTAAGAATAGAAGATAGATCGACTCAAAAGGGTTAAATAGGAGATTGCATAAGAAAAAAAAATCACTAAGTCCTTGGATCGCTAGCGATCCATGGACTATGGATCGCTAGCGATCCATCAAACGGGAACCAATCTCCTCCAAATTTGCTCAGCGTGATCCACGTGCTATTTAAAAAAACACCATGAAAGTTATGTGATAGAAATTGATTTGTTATAACGAGCAACGACGACTCACGTCAAAGTTCAACAAACAGCCAAATCCAAATTCGCATGATTGCCTCAACACGACCCAATGAACCTCACTAAATAGGAACTCAAGAGCGGTTATTTCCAAAGCATGCCGTGTTTCCAACGAAGGCATACTTTGGGGGGCAAATGTTATCCGGGTTTTTAACCCAACAGAATTAAAAGGAAGTCAGAATAACCATGTCAAATCAGAGCAACTCAAAAGCCAACCAAAAGGACTAGAAGAATCAAGAAAGGTTAGAGAAGAAAAGGGCAAAAAAATATGCTAAGGTGATGGATCGCTAGCATCCATCTCCTATGGATCGCTCGTAGGTCCTCCAATCCTCCTGCATTGTGATTCAATATGTATTCTAGGAATGATTGCTAGGTTTGATGGAATTCCAAGCTAGTTAGATCGAGAAGTGAGCATTTGCCTGATTCAATCAGCAGTCCAATGCAACCAATGTATGGATCATCATCAAATAAGGCGACAAGCTACAAAATTACTTATAGAGCACTTACATAAGACAAGAAGTGCAATCCAAAAGACAGAGTCCAAAAATTCACTAAGCACATGGATTGCTAGCGATCCATCAGATTGGGAAGGATAAACATGGAATTTAAGGAAAGGATGAAGGAGAATGTCCCAAGGAATTGTATCATTAACAACCAAGAAACTATGGATCACTAGCGAACCATCACCTATGAATCGCTAGCGATCCATCAGATTGGCTCGGATGGTTATGAAATTTTCAGTGCACCTTCGTATTTCCAAAGGAAAGCTTATGACGAGGCACCCTAGCCCAATAGCTCTCCGATCCTTATAAATACGATCCTACCTGCAACATAAACTGGATCTTCTAGACTGACTGCGGAAACTCAATAGAAACTACTCTTCACTCTTCTTCTCCCACACAACAGTCATCTAAAGGGTTCATTGTGATTCTCCAATGAATCCTAACACTAGTGATTTGATCTAACCTACATGATTCAATCGCATTGTAATCATATTCAACTTGTGATTGCAGTTAGTCAATAATAAAAGTTATAAAGTGGACGTAGGCTTTGTTAACGGTCGAACTACTATAAAAATCTCATGTTCATTTACTTTCTCTACGATTTGCTTTTGCTTTTTCTACTTCATTTGCCTTGATAAACAAGGCGCTGGTGCTTTCATACTCAACCCACGATGTTGATCTAGTTTTTGGGTTAGCAGCTATGTGTTCAAAGTTGATCAAATATCACTTATTACTTTCATTTTTGATAAATTCAACTATTGCTTTGAGTGGATACTTTTTATGTTTATTTTAACTATTCATTCTGCAAGTGGAAAAAAATGGGCAAAGTTGGACGTTTATCTTTTATGAAAGACAATTTCAAGTATACGCCCTAACTTCAACTATCGTTATTAAAGTGTTTAGTTTCATTTACAATTTGAAACCAATGAGAGTTGGACCAACTATTGAGTGTGAATTAGATAGTAAACTACTCTTTCCTACCCTACAAGAATATTAGATTTACTCGTGTTAGTATGACTTAGTGTGATGTCATTTAACAATTTACCGACGTCAAGCCAACGTCATATTTGGCACAACGTCGGTTAAATGCTAGTCAAAAATGAATATTTCAACGAACTACCGATGTCATGTGCATGACAAACTACGGAAGTTTTCCTTGGATTTCACCAATACCTATTCAAAGTGCCAAATCAAAATTTTCCAACGCCCATTTCAAACTACCCAGTCCGGATTTACTGACATAACGTCGATGATTCTGCTACACTTCTTTTTAACCAAGCACGACGACTAAACTGTTAATACAATATTGTTTTATATTTACAATACTTGACTAAAACCATCATAAGTAACAAATAATATATCGCATCACATTGTTCACATTAAAACAAACCTTGTGAAAATTCCTACATTGTCTGTCGTAAGACCATTGTGGGTGAATTACATATTTTCTTAAAGTTTGCAAGGGTTGGGTACTTTGGGTATTTGTAACGACCCGCCATTTTAGGCCATTCGCGTCCATTATAAGTGTATAGGTAGACACTCATGCCGGAGTTGAATTGCTCAAAATACCGCGTTGTTAATTTAAATTTGGCAAAACTGAACATATACAGTAAATAGATATAATCACAGATCACAGACACAGAGTAATAAATGCAGCGGAAATAAAGAGATAGTAGTTCATGAAGCTACTATATGAATATATAAAATACATCAGAGTTTACAACAGAAGAGTAATACGATACATCAGATACAAATCAGAATACATCACTGGAATCATCGAATACTGGAAACAGAATAGATGGCTGGATCTTCAAGCAAAGCTCCAACTTCAAAGGTGAGTCTCGAAAGCTGAACTACTCAGTCTGACCCGAGCGTAACGCAAAACACAAAACACTCGAGTCAGGATTAACATTCTCATATTAATAAATCCAACTCAAGTGAAATATCAATTGAAATACAAGTAACTCAAAGGATGTTTGGAATAACCATCCTTTAAGGATCCGTTAAACTATCTACTATGTAGTAATGTACGATAAGTAGATAATGTCTATCAGTAATATAAAGATATCAAAATAGGGTTAAGCAGGGCCCATACACCTCTTAACCTGTTTATTCCCAAAAGCATATACAAGACCGTAGTTTCCCCAAAACCGGAAGTCACCAGAGGGCAATCCATATACTCAAGGTACAAATCAAAATCGTAGTGGTCGCGAATAGGATAATCAGTATGACAAGGTACATGAGGCGATACCAACTAGGATACTAGTAGTTGCCTGATCCGGACTGATGTTGGGCATAGCAGCTACCACCCCAACACCGCGAACAACACTCCCAAATCGAGGGGTGCACCCAAATCGAATCACAAAAGTAATAGATATGGTATCGAAGAAGTGTGTCCGCTAGAGATGGCGATCCTCAATGGCCCGGCGCGGCTCCTGTTTTAGTCATGTCAAGGGTCATCCAAAATCGTTCTCTTTCTTCAGTCAACGCGTTCATCAAAACCATCCACTTCGTTCTGGATCAACACTCCGCGTATAGTTATTAAAGTGGTTTCGGTTCAGATAGAGAGTATATCCATTACCGATCCCGGTCTCTTTAATAACTTTCGTAATTATTACACCGATTGGTCGTTTATATATATTTCAAAACCAAATCAATTTCAATTTCAATTCGTAAATCAACATTTCACTTGTCTTTTGAAAACCAATTTCCATACTTTACGTTTCAAACTTTCAAATTATCATTTCAAAATCTTATAATTCAAATTCAATTCCTATTTAAACAATCCAAATATTAACTCAAGTTCGAATATAAGTTTCATTTCGAAAACATTTAAATTAATTTAATTTAACATTTAAATCAATTTAAATTCATTTATCAATTTCATTCAATATCGTTAAATTAATTTATCATTCAAAACAATTTCTATTAAATTTCCAAATCATTAAATCAATTTCTTAAATTCAACTTCATTAAATCAAAACTTACAAATTTAATTAAATTAAATTCATCAAATCAAATTCTTTACATTTCAAGTCTTACATTAATTCCAAAATATCACATTTTCATTTCTTGTTAAAGAAATTCCAT
This sequence comes from Allium fistulosum, assembly GCA_030737815.1. Taxonomy (NCBI): domain Eukaryota; kingdom Viridiplantae; phylum Streptophyta; class Magnoliopsida; order Asparagales; family Amaryllidaceae; genus Allium; species Allium fistulosum. The sequence goes on from CM060904.1 coordinate 1,141,244,784, forward strand.
TTCACTTATTTACTTACTTAAATAATTTTCCAAAACTTAATTAATAAAGAAACTCAATTTCAATTATTTACGAAGTAAAATTCACTTATTCAAAAGTTCAATTTTTCTTATTAAGAATTCAATTTTATTTAATCATTAAATAATTCATTATTAAATAATTCAAAACTTAATTATTAAATAATTTCAAAGTTTAATAATTTCAAACTTAATTATAATTTCAAACTTAATTATTAAATCATTTCAAACTTAATTCAATCATTTCTCAAATTAAACAACCTTCTTTCAACAATTACATTGTTTGTTTCAGATTTATTAAATATTAACATTTTCCTTTCATTAAAAATTCAAATTTCAACTTCATTTCAAAACCATATTATTTATTCAAATAAATTCTTTATTTATTTTTAAATCAAATTATTGACCAATCGGGTTTTTATTTAATTCTCTATATCTAAGGTCAAAGTTTAATTTGGGTATTTATCATTTCAACCCGATTCCAATTCAATTCAAAATCAAAACATAGCAAAGGGAACTTGCAGTGTGATAACTGGGATGGTGTCAAAGTAAATAAACAAGCAATAACAACAAACAATAACAATTCAATAATCAATTTAAATAATCCCGAAATAACCGTATTAATTCGTATTGTTATTTGTACGAATTAATATAATTATTTCTAGAACCTACACTATCATTTCATGTAGATTAAAGATTATTACATTACGGTTTTCACTTGTCATTCAATTTACAATTTCTTACATCATTAATTTAACAACATACAAATGTCAGTTAATCAAATTTAACATTTAACTATCCTATATCAAGTTCAATTTCATACTATTTATCATTTTTAACATTAACGATTTAACGTCTAATATAAACATCAACAATCAATCAATTATCAGCCAAACTGGATTATCATCGCATAAATAATTAACAGATAATGGTGTCAGATGTCACAGGTGAACTGATACAGGCAATAACATATATAACAGTGTAATTAACTAACAGCAGTATATTTCAATTGTCGTTTCAATTGAAATCAGATTTAATAAATAAAAGAACGTTAATCGTGAGTGAGTGCTCACCTTTCGAGGCTAGAGAGAAGATAGACATCATGACCAGCTATGATTTGAATTGCGAAATGACCAATCCAAATAACGATTTTCAAAGCGAGTCGAAATTGGCACAAATTTGATGAACAACCAAGCTAATAACAGAAATTGATGAAAACGGATCAGATCGGGCGGATAGAAGCTGAAAAATATATATTTATTTTATTTTCAAATCATCATTAATTTAATCACATATTAAATTAAATATATATTTCAAAATCATTGGTTTGAATAAAACACACAAGTAAAACAGTATATCAACATAATATAATTTGAAATAAGATATATATATATATATATGTACATAATACACTTTTAACTTATTAAAATCATATTTCTACATATACTATCAACACAACAAACATTACTCCATAATATAACTTTGAATTATACTTATTGACAGAGTACCCGACTCATATATTACAGAATACATATTGTTACACCTTCATGTACGCAACTTATACACTGCTACCCTTATAAATATCGTACTGCACATACATATTAATACTAACAAATCTGTATAAAATATATATATATTAAAATATGCAGACATATATGTGTAAGAACTACAGACCAAACCTTCATAACTCACTAACATTTTATCACTACAAAGATGTAACATCAACTGACTAAGCTTTAGACTATTGTATTTTGTATGGATACTAATATACATAACTCACATATACTGACACACGTTGTATATAAATTACATATATATATCTTCATATAAATACAAACTGTATAAACTCAAATAAATTTTGTATAAACTTTACAACTTTATATATATTATCATGTACGAAACTGTTAAGTCTAATCTTATGAAACAAAATTATAGGAGATAAGGTAGGCACATCTGTAAACACTGACACCTATACACTTTAATATATAAGCTTATGTATGTACAAAGATCAACATAATACAGTAAAACAAAATATATAATATGAACTTAAATTTTGTCAGCAGCAATTCTATACCTTATACAAATATATATTATAAACAAATTTAAAAAAAATGCTTACATGCGAATGAAAAATAGGGGAAGCGAATCTGGTTGTGGTGGAGATGCAGGCGAACGAGTGAAGGCGTGTGAAAATTGCAGTGTCAGGCTACACTGGCCGCTGCATTGGCTGAGGGTCGACGTGTTGGGTGTGGAGTGTCGTGAGCACAGGCTGAGGTTGAGTGGCGCGGTGATGTGAGGATCGGGAGAGGAGGAGTTGCTGTGACGTGGCCAAGTTGCCGTGGCCGGCGTAAGTTGTTGAGGCCGTGGCGAGTTTGGAGGTGCGAGCTGCTTCGGTTTGGGTGAAGGAGACGTGGGAAGGCACGGATTGGAAGAGGGAGGTGGGGAACGTACGTTGGAGATCTGGTTTCGGTGGCTATGGTGGAGAAGGTGGTTGCGGAGGCCAGTGTGGGATTGAACGTGGTGGAAGGGATGGTGCTACCAATGTTGACGCGGCGGAGGTTGGAGCAGCTGTTAAAGGGAAGTGGCAGCAGTGGAGGGGTGATTATGTTGTTTCAAGTAAGAGAGTTGGCATTCTTTCTTTCATGTGGCTAAAAGAAAAATGAAGGTGACAGAGAGTACAGGCTAATTGGAGAAAGAAAGATAGTACGCTTCATTTATTCCTTTATGAAAGAAAACAAGTTCCAACGTGAATGCAAACAGGCTAAAATGAACGGCCAAAAGTGGTACAAATGTGGAGTTTCAAAACTTAATATAAATGTCTCTGACCACCAAATGTAAATGGACGCCAGTGGAATATAAAAGGGTAAGGAAAACCAAAAGACTCAATTTCAAAAACCGATACGGAAAATCGTTTTATCAATTTCGCGGCGTACCGGACTCCGAATTTGACAATCGAATAAATCGTAGAGATCAGCACGACGAGACGACCAAAACGGTATATGGATATCAGTGGTACGATCGAATTATAAAAATTCGAATTTTCTACTACGGAAAATGCAAGAAAAACACTGAAAAATAAGATCGACGGAGCCAAAGATGTCCGAATTTGGAAAAACGACAAACTGACATCTTACTCAGAAGATGGTTTAGAATTTTACTATGTAAAAATATTTTGGTTTTGAAAACATTTTATTTTCATCGTTTTTTAACTGATTAAATTGAAGTGAATTTACGCGCGAAATAAACTTTCATATTTTCGGACGAAAATTTACCAGTTGCTATGTTTAACTAGACGTATTCCAAATATTAAATTTTATTTCAAAATTTTATCGTTTTAAAATTTCACAAAATTTCAACTAATTACGTTATTAAAACAGTCGAAATTTTACGGGTCGTTACACTCTCCCCCACTCAAAACTTTTCGTCCCCGAAAAGGAACGAGGTAGGAGAATAGAAACAACCAGAAAGAAAACAGATTTGAAATACAAAATAACAATTAATTTAAACCATATAAATTCAAATTTAAGTTAATTGATATTCAATAATTGATTTAATCCATTTGATTTCACTAAAATCACTCTCAACTATTTCTAAATTCATTATCTTATTATCCAACCATCTTAAATTTACAATTTCTAAAATCATAAATTTGAATAGTCTTTTATTATAATCATATTTTCTTCAACAATTTTTAAATTCTTCTTTATTCCAAATTACTGTTGAATTTATTCTACTAAATATATTTAATCACGTATATTTATCCCATATAAATTAATTTAAACCATAAAAGTTTCGATTTAAATTAATTTACATCTATTAATTTCTTTTAAATTCAAGGTATTTTCATATATTGATCAAATTTTAATTTATTAATTCTTTCAAAACAAATTTTATTTCATTATTAACTAAGTTTACTTATTATTCTATCAAACTCTATTAACCTCTTTATAATCAAAATTTAGTGTATAACATTTATTATAAACACTCAAATTTTATTTATAAATTTAATTTATCTTATATATTATCCAATTACATATTCAACTTCTGAATGATTTAGGTAAGTTGTATTAGAATGCAGTTGAACAATATACAAATAAAATTTTCCCAAATTCAATTATTCAAGTTTAAATATTTATCCTAAATTTTGGTTTTATTTATAATTAAAATCATCCTTTAACAAAATTTAAGAATTAGATTTCCGATTAACTTTAAACAATTTAGAGATATATATAGTATATTTATATCAAATCAAATTAAAATTTTAAAATAAGATACCTATATATATATGTAAATCAAAATATACTGAAGAAATTCAAATCAAAATAATTTTTTCTTTTCTCAAAACAAAACCGTAGTAAAGCTACTGAATGGTTTCTTCACTTCGAAACTCGAAAATGAATGTCGATGATGCGGCCGCCATCACCGAAATTATTTTCCAGTGACAAAGAGAAGAGCACTGATTTCAACATTTTAAAATTCTTTGAAAACGGTTTCTATTCGAAAATACTTTCAATAATATATACATTTAAAATTTAAACCAAAGTTCGAAATCACCGGAAACTAAATTATCAAATTTCTGGATTAAGTTCATTTTAAGTTCCAAATCAATTTATAAACCATAATTATAAATTCATTTAGAATAATAAATGATAATCAAATATTATCATTTCAACAACCAATTTAATTAACTTCTAAATTCCAGAAAATTTTCCTTATGTTTTTACAATATAATCAAACAAATTTGCAAACAATATTGTGTCCGTTTGCTCTGCTCAAGTGTTTTGGAAATCCTATCGATAGCGTTGATCAGACGAATCGATCGAAAACCCAAATCAACATCAACAACTCAAACAACACAATATATAAAACATTTTTATATAGATTTACAAATACACTTCCTCGCTTGATGATACGAGAATGGATTCAAAGCAAGGATAGAGATTCAAATTTTGTGGACTCAGATCAAAGAGAATTCTGATTCGAAGACAAATTCAAAAGAAAAGATAAGATGATTCAATAATAGAATCGGGAGGTGGATAAACTTATTTAATTTACGGGCAACCTTAACTGGGTCGTCCGTAACTTCAAGAATTAGATCGGTGCTGAATTTCGAGGTGGATCGACACTCGATCTCAAGAGATGGAATTCAGGTATAGCAAGTAATAGATAGCATTGTAAACCGAGGATATAGAAATCTCCGGTAAATCGATGTTATTGTGAAGGAGTTTTCACTCTTTTAACAAATAATTCGAAGATTGGCGAGACCACCGATTCATCGTAAAGGTCATTCGAGGTGGAGTTACGAGGTACTCCGGAATTGAAAGAAGACGAATAGTGAGGGACACGAATGAACTTCGAAACCGAGGGGAACGTTTAAAAATTCGAAGAAATTGAGTCAAAGGAAGGGATTAAACTCGAATGAGAGTGATTCTGTAAAAACATTTACCCTATATGTTAAGTTTTGCCTAGAGCTACCAAAGCTCTGATACCAACTGTAACGACCCGCCATTTTAGGCCATTCGCGTCCATTATAAGTGTATAGGTAGACACTCATGCCGGAGTTGAATTGCTCAAAATACCGCGTTGTTAATTTAAATTTGGCAAAACTGAACATATACAGTAAATAGATATAATCACAGATCACAGACACAGAGTAATAAATGCAGCGGAAATAAAGAGATAGTAGTTCATGAAGCTACTATATGAATATATAAAATACATCAGAGTTTACAACAGAAGAGTAATACGATACATCAGATACAAATCAGAATACATCACTGGAATCATCGAATACTGGAAACAGAATAGATGGCTGGATCTTCAAGCAAAGCTCCAACTTCAAAGGTGAGTCTCGAAAGCTGAACTACTCAGTCTGACCCGAGCGTAACGCAAAACACAAAACACTCGAGTCAGGATTAACATTCTCATATTAATAAATCCAACTCAAGTGAAATATCAATTGAAATACAAGTAACTCAAAGGATGTTTGGAATAACCATCCTTTAAGGATCCGTTAAACTATCTACTATGTAGTAATGTACGATAAGTAGATAATGTCTATCAGTAATATAAAGATATCAAAATAGGGTTAAGCAGGGCCCATACACCTCTTAACCTGTTTATTCCCAAAAGCATATACAAGACCGTAGTTTCCCCAAAACCGGAAGTCACCAGAGGGCAATCCATATACTCAAGGTACAAATCAAAATCGTAGTGGTCGCGAATAGGATAATCAGTATGACAAGGTACATGAGGCGATACCAACTAGGATACTAGTAGTTGCCTGATCCGGACTGATGTTGGGCATAGCAGCTACCACCCCAACACCGCGAACAACACTCCCAAATCGAGGGGTGCACCCAAATCGAATCACAAAAGTAATAGATATGGTATCGAAGAAGTGTGTCCGCTAGAGATGGCGATCCTCAATGGCCCGGCGCGGCTCCTGTTTTAGTCATGTCAAGGGTCATCCAAAATCGTTCTCTTTCTTCAGTCAACGCGTTCATCAAAACCATCCACTTCGTTCTGGATCAACACTCCGCGTATAGTTATTAAAGTGGTTTCGGTTCAGATAGAGAGTATATCCATTACCGATCCCGGTCTCTTTAATAACTTTCGTAATTATTACACCGATTGGTCGTTTATATATATTTCAAAACCAAATCAATTTCAATTTCAATTCGTAAATCAACATTTCACTTGTCTTTTGAAAACCAATTTCCATACTTTACGTTTCAAACTTTCAAATTATCATTTCAAAATCTTATAATTCAAATTCAATTCCTATTTAAACAATCCAAATATTAACTCAAGTTCGAATATAAGTTTCATTTCGAAAACATTTAAATTAATTTAATTTAACATTTAAATCAATTTAAATTCATTTATCAATTTCATTCAATATCGTTAAATTAATTTATCATTCAAAACAATTTCTATTAAATTTCCAAATCATTAAATCAATTTCTTAAATTCAACTTCATTAAATCAAAACTTACAAATTTAATTAAATTAAATTCATCAAATCAAATTCTTTACATTTCAAGTCTTACATTAATTCCAAAATATCACATTTTCATTTCTTGTTAAAGAAATTCCATTTCACTTATTTACTTACTTAAATAATTTTCCAAAACTTAATTAATAAAGAAACTCAATTTCAATTATTTACGAAGTAAAATTCACTTATTCAAAAGTTCAATTTTTCTTATTAAGAATTCAATTTTATTTAATCATTAAATAATTCATTATTAAATAATTCAAAACTTAATTATTAAATAATTTCAAAGTTTAATAATTTCAAACTTAATTATAATTTCAAACTTAATTATTAAATCATTTCAAACTTAATTCAATCATTTCTCAAATTAAACAACCTTCTTTCAACAATTACATTGTTTGTTTCAGATTTATTAAATATTAACATTTTCCTTTCATTAAAAATTCAAATTTCAACTTCATTTCAAAACCATATTATTTATTCAAATAAATTCTTTATTTATTTTTAAATCAAATTATTGACCAATCGGGTTTTTATTTAATTCTCTATATCTAAGGTCAAAGTTTAATTTGGGTATTTATCATTTCAACCCGATTCCAATTCAATTCAAAATCAAAACATAGCAAAGGGAACTTGCAGTGTGATAACTGGGATGGTGTCAAAGTAAATAAACAAGCAATAACAACAAACAATAACAATTCAATAATCAATTTAAATAATCCCGAAATAACCGTATTAATTCGTATTGTTATTTGTACGAATTAATATAATTATTTCTAGAACCTACACTATCATTTCATGTAGATTAAAGATTATTACATTACGGTTTTCACTTGTCATTCAATTTACAATTTCTTACATCATTAATTTAACAACATACAAATGTCAGTTAATCAAATTTAACATTTAACTATCCTATATCAAGTTCAATTTCATACTATTTATCATTTTTAACATTAACGATTTAACGTCTAATATAAACATCAACAATCAATCAATTATCAGCCAAACTGGATTATCATCGCATAAATAATTAACAGATAATGGTGTCAGATGTCACAGGTGAACTGATACAGGCAATAACATATATAACAGTGTAATTAACTAACAGCAGTATATTTCAATTGTCGTTTCAATTGAAATCAGATTTAATAAATAAAAGAACGTTAATCGTGAGTGAGTGCTCACCTTTCGAGGCTAGAGAGAAGATAGACATCATGACCAGCTATGATTTGAATTGCGAAATGACCAATCCAAATAACGATTTTCAAAGCGAGTCGAAATTGGCACAAATTTGATGAACAACCAAGCTAATAACAGAAATTGATGAAAACGGATCAGATCGGGCGGATAGAAGCTGAAAAATATATATTTATTTTATTTTCAAATCATCATTAATTTAATCACATATTAAATTAAATATATATTTCAAAATCATTGGTTTGAATAAAACACACAAGTAAAACAGTATATCAACATAATATAATTTGAAATAAGATATATATATATATATATATATGTACATAATACACTTTTAACTTATTAAAATCATATTTCTACATATACTATCAACACAACAAACATTACTCCATAATATAACTTTGAATTATACTTATTGACAGAGTACCCGACTCATATATTACAGAATACATATTGTTACACCTTCATGTACGCAACTTATACACTGCTACCCTTATAAATATCGTACTGCACATACATATTAATACTAACAAATCTGTATAAAATATATATATATTAAAATATGCAGACATATATGTGTAAGAACTACAGACCAAACCTTCATAACTCACTAACATTTTATCACTACAAAGATGTAACATCAACTGACTAAGCTTTAGACTATTGTATTTTGTATGGATACTAATATACATAACTCACATATACTGACACACGTTGTATATAAATTACATATATATATCTTCATATAAATACAAACTGTATAAACTCAAATAAATTTTGTATAAACTTTACAACTTTATATATATTATCATGTACGAAACTGTTAAGTCTAATCTTATGAAACAAAATTATAGGAGATAAGGTAGGCACATCTGTAAACACTGACACCTATACACTTTAATATATAAGCTTATGTATGTACAAAGATCAACATAATACAGTAAAACAAAATATATAATATGAACTTAAATTTTGTCAGCAGCAATTCTATACCTTATACAAATATATATTATAAACAAATTTAAAAAAAATGCTTACATGCGAATGAAAAATAGGGGAAGCGAATCTGGTTGTGGTGGAGATGCAGGCGAACGAGTGAAGGCGTGTGAAAATTGCAGTGTCAGGCTACACTGGCCGCTGCATTGGCTGAGGGTCGACGTGTTGGGTGTGGAGTGTCGTGAGCACAGGCTGAGGTTGAGTGGCGCGGTGATGTGAGGATCGGGAGAGGAGGAGTTGCTGTGACGTGGCCAAGTTGCCGTGGCCGGCGTAAGTTGTTGAGGCCGTGGCGAGTTTGGAGGTGCGAGCTGCTTCGGTTTGGGTGAAGGAGACGTGGGAAGGCACGGATTGGAAGAGGGAGGTGGGGAACGTACGTTGGAGATCTGGTTTCGGTGGCTATGGTGGAGAAGGTGGTTGCGGAGGCCAGTGTGGGATTGAACGTGGTGGAAGGGATGGTGCTACCAATGTTGACGCGGCGGAGGTTGGAGCAGCTGTTAAAGGGAAGTGGCAGCAGTGGAGGGGTGATTATGTTGTTTCAAGTAAGAGAGTTGGCATTCTTTCTTTCATGTGGCTAAAAGAAAAATGAAGGTGACAGAGAGTACAGGCTAATTGGAGAAAGAAAGATAGTACGCTTCATTTATTCCTTTATGAAAGAAAACAAGTTCCAACGTGAATGCAAACAGGCTAAAATGAACGGCCAAAAGTGGTACAAATGTGGAGTTTCAAAACTTAATATAAATGTCTCTGACCACCAAATGTAAATGGACGCCAGTGGAATATAAAAGGGTAAGGAAAACCAAAAGACTCAATTTCAAAAACCGATACGGAAAATCGTTTTATCAATTTCGCGGCGTACCGGACTCCGAATTTGACAATCGAATAAATCGTAGAGATCAGCACGACGAGACGACCAAAACGGTATATGGATATCAGTGGTACGATCGAATTATAAAAATTCGAATTTTCTACTACGGAAAATGCAAGAAAAACACTGAAAAATAAGATCGACGGAGCCAAAGATGTCCGAATTTGGAAAAACGACAAACTGACATCTTACTCAGAAGATGGTTTAGAATTTTACTATGTAAAAATATTTTGGTTTTGAAAACATTTTATTTTCATCGTTTTTTAACTGATTAAATTGAAGTGAATTTACGCGCGAAATAAACTTTCATATTTTCGGACGAAAATTTACCAGTTGCTATGTTTAACTAGACGTATTCCAAATATTAAATTTTATTTCAAAATTTTATCGTTTTAAAATTTCACAAAATTTCAACTAATTACGTTATTAAAACAGTCGAAATTTTACGGGTCGTTACAGTATTAATAAAAAATAAAGATAAATCAAAGAAAAAAGTATTCCTAATTATAGAAATGGATAGTATCATAGGCCAATGAAATCCAGTCCATGTAAAGGGAATAAAATTATGAAGAGAGCACCACTTAAAACTATATGTATTCTAAACGATCTTATGCAACCTGAAGTGAGCAGTATAGATTCAAAGCAAAAATCAATCTACAGGGTTCCAAATAATTAAGCAACAGTACCTATGGTATCTTTTACTAAAGGAAATACACTAAATATTTAGCATTTTGAATCGAGATGGGCTTCAAACAAAATTTTTCTTTAATGAAGATTGGGTTTTTACTAAGAGAACACATCAGGATCTAGTAAGCAGGCGAAGTTTAAGATCATAACACCCGTTTTGACAATGTTTTTCCATGTTTATGGAGAAAATATAATGTTTGGTGCATTACGAAACAAGTACAATAGTTACATTTTGCCGAGCAACGATAGTTTAATGTGATGTTGAATAATTCAGTGTCCTGATGTTTCTGTGGTGCATTAGAAAGTGTATTCAGGCTTAAATGGAATATCAGTTAAAGGTTAAGTTCAGATCTTATTGCTCGGTCCATTAATTTGACTGCCTTGTTAGTAGCGTACTTGTCTCTATATAATCTGTAACGATCCGTATTCTATGTATCGAAGGATTGTAAAATATTATTTTTAAATTTCTATCGGGTTATATGACACTATAACTTTGAAAAATGTTGATTAGTGACATTTTGACCTCGATAAATTTTATCGGATGATCTTACTTCTGAGAACTTATAACAACTATAAATTTGACAGAAGCCGAATTAGGCTTTGAGACCAATTCCATTGGAAAGATATGATAGTTTCTATTTCTGTAGAATGGACATGATAGCGATTTGAACTATCTAATTAGGATGTATGATTATTTGAAGTTTGGCGGTTTTTTGGAGTAGCTTAATGGGTAATTATTGAGATTGATGATATGCCCGCTAACATATTTCGGGTTTTAGACTATTATATGCTGAAATAACCTTCCGCAAATAAAATTTTCATCACTCCAAGTAGATCTATCCCTCCATTAACCATTTCTTTGTCAAAATCTTCTCCTTTATCTTCCAAATCTAGTCTAAGTCATAGATCTATGGTAGATTAATAAGGGGAATAGCTAGAGATCATCAAATTTAAATTTTTTAGGAAGAAAGATTGGAGATTTCCTGCCTTTTGTCAGATTTACCTCATTTTGCATGTAAAGTTTGGACTTTTAGGTATTTGGTGAGTGATTTATCATCTCACACGTTATCATAAGTGTATCTATATGTTTTAACCTATTTTGGATCCATTTTTAAAATCAAATCATATTTTTATGATGTTTTAAAACCTAACCTGAAGTCAAAACGAGAATAAAATGATTTGAAGTGTTTTGTTATGTTGTTTTAATGTGTAATTGCCTTTATAAGTGTTAGGCTATGTTATAGACACATGGTACAATGATTTGATCTATGCTTGTATGTTCGGATGTTGATATATGTGTCTGTGGTGATTGCTTGTATGCTTGAATGGTTTAAACGCTCATCAGAGCAAATTAGAGGTAGTAAAACATAGAACTGGATTTCGATAGATCGGCTCTAAGATGTTAGCTAGGAGTCGTATCGATGCATGTAGGTAAATGACTCCTAAATCCCTTATGCATCGATACGACTCTTAACATCTTAGAGTCGATCCACCAAAATCCGGTTCTACGATTTATTACCTCTAATACACTCCGATCAACATTTACAACCATTCAAGCATACAAACAAACACCGTACACACATAAATCGACATTCAAACATACAAATCATCATATCTTGTAACTGTAATATGGCCTAACACTTATAGGGGAAATCATACGTCAAAACAACATGATTAAAAACACTTCAAATCATTTTTTCTCATTTTTACTTCAGATTCGATTTTAAAAATAGCAGAGAAACATGATTTTGACTTTAAAATTGGATCCAAAACATGTGTAAAATCTATAGATACATACATAATAAAGTGTGAGATGATAAATAACTCATCAAGTACCAAAAAAACCAAGATTTGCATGCAAAATTAGGTAAACCCAAAAATAAATAGCAAAGCCTCAATTTTCTTCATCAAAAATGTAGATTTGAGGATCTCTAGCTATTTCCCTTGTCAATTTACCCTAGATCTATGATTTAGACTTGATTTGGAAGAGAAATGAGAAGATTTTTGTTAAAGAATAGGTTAATGAAGACTTAGATCTATTTGGAGAGATGGAAATATGATTTGGAGAGGGTTATTTTATCCTATAATAGTCTAAAACCCAAAATGGGTTAACGGGCCTATCATTAATCTCACTAATTACCCATTAAGCCACTTCAAAAATTATCAAACTTCAAACAGACATATCTCCTAGACAGAAAGTCAAAATCGCTATCATGACCACTCTATGAAAAGGGAAACCATCATTTCTTCCAATGGAAGTTATCTCAGACCCTAATTCAGATTCTATCAGAACTTATAGCTGTTACAAATTTCAGGAATAAAATCGTCCAATAAAATTTTCGGGGTCAAAAATGCTACCACTCAACATTCCCCAAAGTTATAGTGCAATATGACCCAATAGAAATTAAAAAAAATTACGATCCTTAGGTACGTAAAATATAGGTCGTTATACTCTCTCCCTTTTAGGAATTTTGCCCCTAAAATTCCAAATATAGCCAAGGAAAAGTCACATATAGTTACCCCGCATCCCTAACAATCATGAGCGATCATATCGAACATCAAACATGCACACATAAGGAAGATATACCATCCATGCTTATCTTAGCATGCATGATACTAAACTACTCTATATGATAACGAAAGTGAAAGTAAATGCGACAATAGAAAGTCTCACCAAGTGAAGAGCTCTGGATGATCGGTCCTCATGCTCTCCTAAGTCTCCCATGTGCAATCGCCTTCGCTCTCACTCCACCGAACCTTCACTACCTCCATCATTTCCCTCTTAAGCTGCTTCGTATCACATCCGATGATACGAATAGGTCTACGAGGTCTCATTGCTTCTGGTTCAATTTTGACATCAACAAGCTAATTCAGTTCAACTATTATGTCTGATTCGTGCACAAATTGCCGCAAATGAGTAATGTAGAACATATTGTGCACGCTCGTCATCTTCTAGGGTAAGTCAACCCTGTAAGCTAGGTTCCCAACCCTCTCGAGTACCGAAAAATGACTAACGAATCTGGGATCCAACTTCCCCTTAGTACTGAATCGAACAACATTCTTCAACGGAGAGATCTTGACAAATGTTATATCGCCAATAAAGAATCTAAATCACGTCTTCTCTTATCAGCATAGTTATTCTGTCTATCCTGAGAAGCTTCCATTCATTGTTGAATGGTCTCGATCTTCTCCGAAGTTTCCCTAATCATAACTGGCTTAGTATCAGTTTCTCATCCACTTCCCACCAACATAAATAAGCGTTGCATGGTCGATCATATAATGCCTCAAATGGTGCCATATCAATGCTGGACTGATAACTGTTGTATGCGAACTCTGCTAAATACAAATGTTCATCCCACAAGCATCCATAGTCAAGAATGCAAGCCCGCAAGAGATCCTTCAAGATACGATTCACCTCTCAGTCTGCCCATCAGTTTATGGTGATAAACCATACTTGGATGTAACTTTGTCCCCAATGCCTCTTGTAAAATCTTCCAAAACACGCTAATGAACAAAGGGTGTTGGTCGCTCACAATGCTCTTAGGCACACCATAGAATTGCACAACCCACTTCACATACAACCGGCCATTCAATATGCCATTCTACTAGACTTTATGGGTATAAATCTTGCACTCTTCATCAATCTATCAACTATACCCAGGTATTATCATACCTCCTTTGATCCTTAGCAATCCATTGATGAAGTTCATCGAAACTTGTTCCCATTTTCATTCAGGAATCTCGAGTGGTTGCAACAAACCACTCGACTTCTTCTACTCTGCCTTTACTAACTAACAGCTTATATACTTCGAGATGAATGCTCTGACGTCCTTCTTCATCCCTTCTCAATAAAATGTCTGCCTCATATCGCAATATATTTTATTGCCACCGAGATGTATAATCAATCTCGAATGATGGCACTTTGGTAGTACCTCATCCGTTAACCCATCAACGTCAGGTACAAAAAAATCTCTTTTCCTTTCGAAGCCACCAGTTACAGTCGAGCCCGTAGTGCTTCATCTCCTCAAACTCTACCCTTCCTCTATCCTAGCCATGATCTTTGCCAGCCTAGCATCCCACCTCTAAGTAGTATCGATTTGCTTAATCAAAGTTGGTCCGATCGTCATGCTAGCCAAAACTTCCTACTCTAGCTCACATTGAGGTCTGAAGTCATAGCCATTAAGAAACTCAAGTTGCTTCCACTTTAGGAACATCGCTCTTAAATTGGCATACCTTCTACTCAAAGCACTCGTGACTACATTCCCCTTATCGGGCGTATAAGAAATTTCAAAGTCGTAGGAGGCCAGGAACTTTAACCATTGCTACTGACGATGGTCAAGGTCCTTCTAGAGAAGAGGTACTTCAACGATTTATTTTCCGTATATAATTCAAACCTCTCCCCAAGAAAATAGTGCCTTCAAATCTTCAAAGAGAATACTATCATCGTCAACTCATCAAACCTTTAATTTACAAAGTTAAATTCAAACCTTTAATAAAATAGTTTTTCTTTTATCAAAATAAATCTCAAACTTATAAAAATTTAATCTAACATTTTATTTCAATTAATTAATTCTTATCTCCTTATTTCAAAATAACCAAATCATCAAATAATTCCATATTAGTTAATTCAAATCATATTTAATTTATTGATTATTATTATTATTTAATTATTAATTTTTGCTTCTCAATAGCGGGTTGTTACAGACTCCTCCTTAAGAAAATAGCGTCCTCGCAATTCCTTATTAGGCAAAATCTATAACTAACTAGATAAATTCTAGCCCATCTAAACCATCAATAATAACAATAAGTAATAGGTTACATACCTAACTCATGCGCATTAGTGAATAACTCAGGATAAGATCGTTCCATATGCTCCTGAGTCTCCCAAGTACAATCCAACGGGTTGTCAGACCACTGTACCCTCACCAATAGAACTCTCTTTCTTCTGAGCTATCGAATTTCAGAATCAACTATCTGAACTAGATGTTGCACATAAGTCAAATTAGGGGAGAAATTGAGTTCGTGAATGTTTCTAGGCTCAACAACAGTCTTTGTATCCCAAGATACTTCCTCGCCTGAGAAATATGAAAGACATTATGAATTCGTGAGAAATTATAACACCCTACCTCTATACCCATATTACCTTAGAGTATTACTAAGTAATACTATCAGGTAACATGGAGAATGAGGCGATGTGGGTGTTTCTAGGATAAAACAGTGCAAAAATAACAACATCGCATATAAATAAATCACATCGTACTCTGACGGAAACAAATAATTTGTGTTACATATTTTAATATTTCATACAATATCCAAATTTATTTATACATTTTAAGCCATTTAATTTAAATATACAACTATGTCAATTCCTAATACAAATGAGTACATAGATCTGTTAACTCAGTCCATCCTTCACCTTGTACCCAAAAGTATATTAGCTAAACCTTCAATTAATCCTCAGTCTAACCCGAGGATTGTGAATGAAAACAAATCCCCGAGTCAGGCTAATTCTAACTATGAGTTCCATAGAATATTAACTTTGTTTATTATGATATCTCGTGTTTATATGTTAGCAAATTTGATTGGTGATGATATTTGTTATTGTGCTTGTGTTTTGAGAAATTCTACAATTTTAAACCTTCTTCACTATAAAATTAGTATTTAATTCATATGAAGTTTAAAATTTTCCAAATTTTAATATGTTGTTCCTAACATATTCCATCATCTTTGTACCAAATTTCATGAATTTTCATTGAGTTTCTATATGCTAAATGTGATCATTTTCGCAAGCTTTTGGGGCAGCAGGTCGATGGAATGACAACTTGGGGATTGGCCTAGCACAGTGGAATTTGGTGATGGGCTAAAGCTTTTATTTCTGAATTGCGGGCATGACTAGGTGTGTTATTTTCATAACTCACAACTATTGTTTAGATTTTGTTTCCTCTATTTTCATTAATTGTTGGGATGATAAACTTGTGTTGATATGGATTGAATTGGTTGATATGGATTGAACTGGTTGAAATAGAGTTGCAAATCCTTGATTAATTGTTGAAGTGAAGTGATATTGGTTGATTGTTGAATGCACAAATATTACACATTGTTGCGCAATAAATGGATGTGTGCAAATAATCAAAAATGACACGTGATATTGATCGAAAGGGTGCAATGAATTAAAAATGTGAAGTATTGATTGAAATAAAGATATTTTAAATAAATGGTGAACAACTGGAATAAGTTTTATTTAATATCAAAAATGTTATTAATGATGGAAAATATTAGAAACTGTGATTGTTGGTATTTGTTAAAATAAGTGGACTCTAGATATTTTTATTTATCTAATATTATAAAAGTATTCGAAGGATTTTTATAAAAGTGATTTAAAAAATTATAAAGCGATGGGTTTATGTTTATGGGAAAATTATAAGTTGGAAGTTTTGTAAAATAATATTTTAATAATAAGTTTGAATGTGATTTATCTATTAATGGAAATTATTATTGACAGTAATATATTATAAATTTTATTACTGATAATTTTGAAAGCATTATATTTTGTATTTAATTATTTTAAATAAAGGAAAATTTTGGAATTAAGTTATAAAACTAAATTATGTAAATCGATATTTTAATGTTGAATATTGGGGAATTTTATATAAAGGAGAAGTTTAATTTGATTAAGTATTATTCTATAGTTTAGGGAAGGTTTGGAAGAAAATTAGGGTTTTGTAATATTGATTTTCGAATTTTATATCATGCTTTGAAAAATATTTTAAAATTGAAAATCCTTATTGGGATTGTTTAAATTTGTTGTTTAAAAGGAATTGTAAATTATAAAACTTTTTTGGTATTATTACTTTAAATTATCAAAGAAGAATTTCAAAGTTATGGATTATTTTTAAAAAGGAATTCAATGGACTTGTAGTTGAATGAATGTTCGAAATATAGATTTCCTTGCTAATATCTATAGGAATTTGAGTTAAGTTATTATGGAAAGTTTAATTGTGGGGATTCGGAGTTGAATTTTTATTTATAGATCTCCTTGTAATTAAATGAGTGGTTTGCAAATAATTATTTTTGAAAATGTATATGGATTTCAAAGAAAGAACAAGCATTTTATAATTTGGTTTTCTTTCATATCTGAAACTGTTTTGAAGAATTAAGGAAAAATGTATTTTTAAACCCCTTTCGAATCAATAAATTGTCGTATTATGTGCTTTGGTTAATTTATTTTCTGTGTGATGAGAATATTTTGAATAAACGAAGTTATAATACCATCCGGTATGAGACTTTCGGTAATATTTCTCCGGTTATTCTTTGGACTTGTTATATAGATATTATTGTGTGGAGGTTTTAGTTTATGAGGAATTTGAGTATACAAATTGGTAGCAACGTATGGTATGGGGAATTTGACAACACAGTCTAGTGTACGACAGTCGGAGACACTACTCTGATTAATCTTTAGACTCATGGTATAGAATATGATGGGGAATAAGTATAGTTTACAAGCATTGAGTAAATGAGCGAGTAACACCAGGTGGTATGGGACACCTGTGTGATATTGGGTAGGTTACTTTCTATAAGTGAGGGACACTCTTATTTTGGGTAATGTCTAGAGGAAGGGTGTAATGACCCTAATTATTAGTAACATTATTTAGGATATTTAATTAGCTAAATTAAATAAAATAATGTGATGATTAGGGAATTGAGATTTGTGATTAATAGGGGTAGCCATGCCATGTTAATGAGTAAATTAAAATGAGCCAACATGAGTTAAAATAGACAAGGGTAATATGCAAAGGCAAAGTTAGGAAAAGAGCATTCTTATACCCTAAACCCTTTGGAATTCATTTACACATTCATTTGCAATATCAAACTAAACTAGAGGCCGGCCACCATTTGCAAGAATGAGGAAGATAAACAAGAAAAACAAAGGAAGAAGATTAATCAAATCAAAGCTATTCAAATCTCAAACTCCTTAATCTCAAAGCTAAGGTGCATAATGACTACATCTCATATTTCTTAATTGTTTTCGGTTTTAAGGTTAATCAAACTATTTTTCAATGTTTAGCCATGTTTTTGAAGGATTAAATTATTATATATGCTTGTTGATAATTTATGCTTATTGATATAGATTTTATGATATGTTTTAATGTGAAAACCCTATTAAATGACATCCAAATACCTTGCGATTTTAGATTTAGACCAGAAGTGATATTTTAGAGAAGGGTTTCAATTTTCATAATTTTCTGAATTTATGTGGATTCAATATAAATTTTCTAGTGAAGAAAATGATTATTTGGGTTTAAAATAATTTACGGCTAAATTATTTATGTTTTGGATCTGAAATTAATATATGTTGGAAAACATATTAACAATTATTTTCTAGAATTATTGTAGAATTTTCCTATGTGTTTTAATAGATATATAAAATTATTTAAGGTATGTGACTTATATGTTTTATATATTTATAAAAGGAGAAAGGGGTATTTAGTAAATTATTTAAATTGTTTAATTCTGAAATATTGGCACCACTTTTAGAAAAGAAATTAGCAACCAATAATATTTTGACAAATAAGGAAGGTTAGTTGAAAAGAATTACTTAAAAAGGTTAAAAATCAATTTACACATGCTTTTCACATGTTTCACCACTTTCGACACCTAGCTTTCGACCGGGTTCCTCTGCCATCACCATCAAAACCAATGCACATGGCATCAAAGGCTTGGTGCGCAGCGAATTGTATATAGGCGGAAGGTATTGGGTCGAAATTAGGGGTTCCGAAGGGGTCAAAGCGCTACTATACTTTCAAATGAAAACGCACCTGCTTTGCTTTCGAAGGATATGCTTTCGACTTGGTTGGCTTCCGACTGGGTCAAATTGATTTAAGGAATGGTTTCGAAATGGGTTGCGCCTTTGTTTTAAGTATATGCTTTTGTTGGGGTCGAAACCCCTAACTACCGCTTTTCTACCTTTCGAAGCAAATGGTTACGGAAGGTATACTCTGTTTTAAAACCCAAGCCACTTCTCCATTGCTTTTGGAAGGTTGGTTTCGATATCATCACTTCTTTACTTAGGAAATGCTTTCGAAAGAGTGCTTTCAATTTAAATGTTTTATGACCCTTCTGCTCTGTTGAAGGTAGTACCCAAAAGGTTTCAAAAGAGATAGTTTTGAATGGTTTCGAAAGGATGTTCCACATGTTTTACTTGAACCCAAAGGCTTTTGAAAGGTTTGTTGTTTTAATGCTTTCGAAAGGTTTGAATGAAGGTTTCGAAGGGGTGGTTCCCCAATGGTTTTGAAAGGTTTGAAAGGAAATATTTTCCAATGTTTTCGAAAGGCAATGTTTAGAATGTCTAAGGTTTTATAAATTTCAAATGAAAGGTTTTTCAATGGTTTCAAAAGGTTTATATAAATGGTTTTGAAAGGAATGTTTTGACCTTTCGGCCTAGGTGAAAAAAAGGGGTTTACTTGGTTTCGAAAGGGGTACTTTCAATGAATTCGAAAAGGGTATTTTCAAAGATTTAAATGGTCTCATCAACAAAATTTTGAGTAAAGTATATATAACATGGCAATGTGATTTTGAGTAAAGCATAGAGTATGTATTTTCCTTGTTTGAAGTATGATTTGAAGGTTTTAAATAAATTTGAGAGGAAGTGGTTTTCAAGGAAAATTTAAGGGAAGATTACCCTAAGTAAAATGACTCAGATATTTGTATACCAAATGGAACTGGTATAGGGTCGCGCCCTATACATTAGCTACTAGCCCCAGCTAATTTAGTCCAAAATTCCAGTGTGTAGGGCTTTGTCACAGGTAAGACTAAAATGATGTTACACACAGAATATAATATATATTTGTACAGAGGTAGGTTATTGGTGAGCCCGCAAAACCATTAGGATCTGGTGATCTTGGGAGAAGATAAATTTAGGACAGACCGTCCAGAAGAGGAGTATATAACAGATGTTAGATTATTTGTTTATATATTGTCTGGTAGGCCCGAGTCAACCAAAGGTTAGTAGTTAGCCAAACAAAACTATAGTGTTTGGATATATAGTTCATTTTTTACCTGACATGTAAGTTTACATGATATTGCTTTACAGTTTTAACCAGTTTTGGTTGCATGATTATGATTTGCAAAAGATACGCTTTAAAAGGACATGTGAGGGTAAACCCGTTCCGCTAAGCGGCGTGGTCTTACTTAATATCAAATAAGCGAGATGTAAAGTATTATTTACACCAAACTTTATGTCTAACTCAAAGTATATGTTTTCCTCTTAAACTCCCGGGTGCTCAAAATTGATTTAAGTAGGCTTAGGGTTGAGGATTTACAAGTTTTAGTAGGTTGGCGAACAAAGCTTTCGGAGACAAGCAGGAGGCTGGCGGATAGCTATTTAGGAGTTGCTGTTTTATTTTGTTTGATTCCGTTATGCTTTATTATGTCAGTTATGACCATATAGTACTCTGGTCAACCAAAGGGGCATCTTCATATGTCGCTCTTAGTGTATTTATGTAATAATTATATTTTATCTAAACCTAGGTAATGTTTGGGATTATGTAACTTTGATACGAAATGTTGTTTTGAAATGTAATCAAAAAAATGATTTCATCTGTCATGATTTTATTTCATATTCAAGTGCTTCTGATATTTTGGATACCATTAACATTAACGTATTTGGTCACCGGAAGTTAACACTATGGATGACAGTAGCATCTGTAGCACTTAGCTTCGGGCCTCCAGATAGGGGATGTTACAACTTGGTATCAGAGCATAGGTTTATGAAAAAAAAACATTAAACTAAAATGATTATTGAAAACATAATCCTAAGGAATTAGAGATAAGATCGGGGTATGGGGTAACGCTATAGTTACATACTTGTATTTGCTATATATAAGTATACGCTATATCTCTATTGTCCTATCTCTCTTAAGCTATTCTTCTGTATCTCACGAGGCATGAATACATATATGGATGCTATAAGTGGAAGATTGAATCTTGGAGGAAGCACGACCACAAATGGAAATGCCAGACCGAACACTAGAAGGAACCAAGGTCAGGCACAAGCTGGGAATGTTGGTGCTGGAGTCCCACAAGTGGATATGGGAGCTATGTATCATTTTTTGTGTGAATATGATGCAAGCTGGAATTTCTACTGGAGTGGTTGGAGGAAATGCTGGAGTAGGAGTTCAGGAAGATCCGGTGGTCAACAATTATGCTATCTTGAGTAGAGACTATGTTAGGCTTGGAGGGAAGCCATTTGTTACAACTGACGATGCTATTGAGGTGGAGAGCTGGTTGCTGCATTGTGAGCAAATCTTTGCAGACTTGGAGCTCAATGATGAGAAGAAGAGAAGGCTAGCTTCGAGACAGCTTCAAGGAGCAGCTTTATTCTAGTGGAATAGTGTAACGGTTGGAGTGGATGAAGAGACGATGACATATGCTGAATTTAGGAGGAGGTTCCAGGAGAGGTTCATGTCTGTGATGGCGCAGACTGCTTTTCTCAGAAAGTTTACTGAGTTAGAGCAAGGAGAGATGACTGTGTTGGAGTATGCTAGAAGGTTTGAGGAGTTGGCTAGGTATGGACATGCCACTGCGAATACCGTGATGAAGAGAAATGAGAAGTTCATAAGGGGGTTGAAGTCTGAGTTAGTAAGGGCTACATTACCTCATATTAGGGATCCTTGTGATGTTGTAATAGAGATGGCATTGAGACATGAGGAAATACTTGCTTCTATGGAGAAGAATAAGGCGAAGTAGGTCCAGGTGGGACAGAGTCAGAAAAGGAAGTTCTTTCATAAAAATGGTGCTTAGAAGGGTGGAGCCACGAAGAAATGAAAGTCCGAGGTTGTTTGCTTCAAGTGCGATAAGAAGGGGCATTTTGCTAATGAGTGTCGTACTGGAAAGGCGAAGGAAGTGATCAAGAAGAAGTACATCAAATGCTTCAACTGCGATCAGATTGGTCATTACAAGAATCAATGCAAAAAGCCTACTAAGGATGGAAGGGGCAAAGTATTTGCATTGGAACCTGCTGCATCGGGACCAACAGCTTAGGAGAAAGGGAAAGTATTGTTGGGAGGTACGCTTCAGATCCATGGTATGTCTGTTAGCGTTCTGTTTGATACTGGTGCATCACATTCTTTTATATCTCATTGTTTGGTAGATAAGCTTAACCTAGAATTCTCATACCTAGTTACTTCCTTAAGGGTTGAAAATCCGATAGGAGAGTATGTGGCACTTGGGATGAAGTGTGACCACCTTGAGTTTGATTTGTTAGGTCATACCTTTGTTTGCAGTTTGCATGTATTTGACTTTGTAGGGTACAAAATTATCTTGGGTGTGGACTAGTTAAGTAAATATGATGTTAGGATATTTTTCCATGATAGGAAAATATCACTTAGACACCCTGATTATAGTGATCGGATTGTTTATACCATAGAAAATCCTAGCTATGAGGTAAATGCTTTGTTGGGTGTTGTGGAGTTGGAAGACGAGTTGAAACCAATTTTCGTGGTTAGAGAATTCACAGATGTGTTTGAGCCGGAAGTAGGATTGCCACCGAAACAAGCCATTGAGTTTCGGATAGATTTGCTGCCTGGAGCAGAACCAGTGAGTAGGCCGCCAAGTAGGATGACACCTACCGAGATAAGGGAATTAAAGGTGCAGTTGGTGGATCTGGAAGGCAAGAATTTTATTAGACCAAGTAGCTCACCATGGGGAGCAGCCGCA
This sequence comes from Allium fistulosum, assembly GCA_030737815.1. Classification (NCBI taxonomy): domain Eukaryota; kingdom Viridiplantae; phylum Streptophyta; class Magnoliopsida; order Asparagales; family Amaryllidaceae; genus Allium; species Allium fistulosum. The sequence goes on from CM060904.1 coordinate 1,141,268,261, forward strand.
GTGTTTGCGAAGAAGCCGGACGGATCATTGAGTTTATGTATCGATTATCGTAAGTTGAATGAGAAGACGATAAAGAATCGATATCCGTTGCCTAGAATTGACGATTTGTTCGATTAGTTGAGTGGAGCCAAGGTATTTTCTCAGTTGGATTTGGCGACAGGGTTCCATCAGCTTAGAGTAGCAAAGGATAGCATTTCTTTGACGACGTTTAGGACTAGATATGGATCGTACGAATGGTTAGTGATGTCGTTCAGACTAACTAATGCATCGATATTCTTTGTGGATTTGATGAACCGAGTTTTCCGAGTGCATTTGGATAGGTTCGTGTTGGTTTTCATAGATGATATTTTGATATACTCTAGAGATGAGAAGGAGCATAAAGTTCATCTTAGAGTTGTGCTTGAGACACCGAGGCAGCATCAACTGAAGGCGAAGTTTTCAAAGTGTCATTTTTGGAAGAAGGAAGTGAAGTTTCTTGGTCATATAGTCTCAGAGAAAGGGTTGTTTGTAGATCCGACTAAGATTGAAGTGGTGAATAATTGGAAGAGACTCGAGACAGTGATTGAGATAAAGAGTTTTCTTGGATTGGCTGGATATTATTGAAGATTCATAAAGGATTTTTTGTGGATAGCAGCACCGATGACCAAGCTAACATGAAAGGATGTGAAGTTTGTGTGGACCGATAAGTGTGAGGAAGCATTCCAGAGCTTGAAACACTTATTGACCCATGCACCTATATTGGTTGTTCTGAAAGGGAATCAGGATTTGGTAGTTTATACAAATGCATATGGAACTGGGTTAGGAGCTGTGTTAATGTAGAGAGGTAAAGTGATTGCCTATGCTTCTCGACAGCTTAGACCGCATGAGATTAGATATCCAACGCATGATTTGAAGTTAGCTGCGGTGATTTTTGCATTGAAGGTGTGGAGACATTACCTTTTGGGAGAGAGGTTTGAGTTATATACGGATCATAAGTCGTTGAGGTACTTGTTCTCTCAGAAGCAGCTAAACATGAGACAACAAAGATGGTTAGAGTTTATTGCTGCTTATGATTTTGGAATTTAGTACACACTAGGGAAAGGTAATAAGGTTGCAGATGCGCTAATCAGGAAGCATCAGAATGCAGTATTGGCGATGTAGCTGAGTGGAAGGATTTGGAAGCGTTTTCGACTTGTAGAGTTCAGTGAAGATCTAAAGCCGGATCTAGTGAAGGAACTGCTGCGTTATCTTGTTTAGCAGTTCGACCGGTAATGATTGAAAAGATTACTTCTAAACTGGAGGAGGATCTAGTGTTGGCTGAACGGATTAGGAGGTTAAGGGATAGAACCGAGAGCGATGACTTGAAGGATTTTAGTCTTGACCAAAATGGGTGGTTGAAAAAGAAAGGAAGATTGTGTGTTCCGAATGTGAGAGACATTAGGAAGGAAGTTTTGGAGGAATGCCACCGTTCGAATTTCACTATTCATCCAGGAGGAACTAAGATGTATTAGGACACGAAGAGAAGTTTCTTTTGGGAAGGTATGAAGAGGGATGTTGGCTTATGGGTGAAGTAGTGTTTGAACTGTCAACAGGTAAAAGCCAAACATCAGAAGCTAAGTGGGTTGCTATAGCCATTGGATATTCCGGTATGGAAGTGGGATTCTATTTCTATGGATTTATAGACGGTTGCCAAGATCTAGTAGAGGAAATGAATGTGTATGGGTTGTAGTGGATGGATTAACCAAGAGTGCCCATTTCATTCCAGTTAGGTCAACTAGGAAGACACCTATTTTGGCTAAGTTATTTATGAAGAATGTGCTTAGACTGCACGGAATTTCTAGTAGTACAGTAAGCGATAGAGATTCCTTGTTCACTAGTGAGTTCTAGAAGAGTCTACAGGAGATTTTAGGAACCAAGCTCAAGATGAGTACCGCTTGCCATCCGCAAACCGATGGGTAAATGGAAAGAGTTAACAAAGTCTTGGATGATTTGTTAAGAGCTTGTGTGTTAGATTTTGGGGGATCATGGGAAGACCATCTACACCTAGTCGAGTTTTCGTATAACAACAATTATCAGACTAGTATATGGATGGCACCATTTGAAGCTTTGTATGGAAGGCCATGCAAATGTCCCATTTATTGGTTAGAGAATGGGGATAGGTTGGTTCTTGGTCCAAATTTGGTTAGAGAAGATGCAGAAAAAATTAAGTTGATTCGAGCTAGGATGAAGGAGGCTCAGTCTAGGCAGAAGAGTTATGCAGATAGAAGACGGAAAAACTTAGAGTTCTCTGTTGGAGATTTTTTTTAAGATGTCACTGATGAAAGGTGTAATTTGATTTGGGAAATCAAGGAAGTTGGTACCGAGATTCGTAGGACCATTTCGTATTATAGAGAGGATCGGGAAACTCGCATATAGAGTAGAGTTACCGAATAGTTTGGCAGAAGTCCATGATGTTTTCCATGTTTCTCATCTAAGGAAGTGTGTTAGAGACCCGAAGACTACTATTGCACTGACCGTGTTAGATTATTTAGTAGTAAAGCCGGACTTGACTATTGCTAGAAAGCTAGTTCGGATAGTTGCGAGAGATGAGAAGAGGCTTAGAAACAAGACAGCCAGATCAGTGAAAGTCCAATGGAGCGACGATGAGAGAGACTGTACTTGGGAGACTGAGAGCAAGATTAGAGACGCTTATCATGCTATTTTTGATGGCATGTTTTAAATTTATGATTGATTTATTGTGTACCTTATCGTAATTTCGAGGACGAAATCCTTTATGGAGGGGAGTCTGTAATGACCCTAATTTTTAGTTACTTTATTTAAGATATTTAGTTAGCTAAATTAAATAGAATAATGTGATGACTAGGGATCGAGGTTTGTGATTAATAGGGGTAGCTGTGTCATGTTAATGAGTAAATTAAAATGAGCTAACATGAATTAAAATAGACAAGGGTAATAGGCAAGGGCAAAGTTGGAAAAGAGCTTTCTTATACCCTAAACCCTTAGGAATTCATTTACACGTTCATTTGTAATATCAAACTAAACTAGAGACCAGCCACCATTAGCAAGAAAGAGGAAGATAAACAAGAAAAGCTAAGGAAGAAGATTAGTCAAATCAAAGCTATTCAAATATCAAACTCCTTAATCTCAAAGCTAAGGTGAATAATGACTACATCTCATATTTTTTAATTGTTTTCGGTTTTAAGGTTAATCCGAACTATTTTACAATGTTTAGCCATGTTTTCGAAGGATTAAATATTTATATATGCTTGCTGATGATTTATGCTTATTCATATAGATTTTATGATATGTTTTAATGTGAAAACCCTATTAAATGACATCCAAATGTCTTGACATTTTAGATTTAGATTAGAAGTGATTTTTATAGAAGGGTTTCAATTTTCATAATTTTCTGAATTTATGTGGATTTAATATAAATTTTCTAGTGAAGAAAATGATTATTTGAGTTTAAAATAATTTATGGCTAAATTATTTATGTTTTGGGTCTGAAATTAAGATATGTTGGAAAACATATTAAAAATGATTTTCTAGAATTATTGTAGAATTTTCCTAAGTGTTTTAATAGATATATAAAATTATTTAAGGTATGAGACTTAAATGTTTTATATATTTATAAAAAGGAAGGGGTATTTTGTAAATTATTTAAATTGTTTAATTCTGAAATAGTGGCAACACTTTTAGAAAATAAATTAGCAACCAATAATATTTTGACAAACAAGGCAGGTTAGTTGAAAATAATTACTTAAAAAGGTTAAAAATCAGTTTAAACATGCTTTTCACATGTTTCACCACTTTTGACACCTAGCTTTCGACCGGGTTCCTCCACCACCATCACCATCGAAACCAATGTGCATGGCATCAAAGACTTGGTACACATCGAATTGTATATAGGCTGAAGATTTGGGTCGAAACTAGGGGTTCTGAAAGGGTCGAAGCGCTACTATACTTTCAAATGAAAATGCACCTGCTTTGTTTTCGAAGGATATGCTTTCGACTTGGTTAGCTTTGGACTGGGTCAAATTGATTTAAGGAAGGGTTTCAAAATGTGTTGCGCCTTTGTTTTAAGTAAATGCTTTCGTTGGGGTCGAAACCCCTAGCTGCCGCTTTCCTATCTTTCGAAGCAAATGGTTTCGGAAGGTATACTTTGTTTTAAAACTCAAGCCGCTTCGGAAGGTTGGTTTCGACACCATCACTTCTTTACTTAAGAAATACTTTCGTAAGAGTGCTTTCGATTTGAATGTTTTATGACCCTTTTGCTCTATTGAAGGTAGAACCCAAAAGGTTTTGAAAGAGATAGTTTTGAATGGTTTCGAAAGGATGTTCCACATGTTTTACTTGAACCCAAAGGCTTTCGGAAGGTTTGATGTTTTAATGCTTTCAAAAGGTTTTAATGAAGGTTTCGAAGGGGTGGTTCCCCAATGGTTTCGAAAGGTTTGAAGGGAAAGGTTTTCCAATGTTTTCGAAAGGCAATGTTTAAGTGTTTTAAAGATAGGATGTCTAAGGTTTTATAACTTTCAAAGGAAAGGTTTTTCAAATGGTTTCGAAAGTTTTATATGAATGCTTTCAAAAGGAATGTTTTGGCCTTTCGGCCTAAGTGAAAGAAAGGGGTTTACCTGGTTTCGAAAGGGGTAGTTTCAATGAATTCGAAAGGGGTACTTTCAAATGTTTAAATGGTTTCATCAACAAAGTTTTGAGTAAAGTATATATAACATGGCAAGGTGGTTTTGAGTGAAGCATAGAGTATGTATTTTCCTTGTTTAAAGTATGATTTAAAGGTTTTAAATCAATTTGACAAGTAAAGGTTTTCAAGGAAAATTTAAGGGAAGATTACCCTAAGTAAAATGACTCAGATATTTGTATACCAGATGGGACTGGTATAGGGTCATGCCCTATACATTAGCTATTAGCCCCAGCTAATTTAGTCCAAAATTCTAGCGTGTAGGGCTTTGTCACAGGTAAGACTAAAATGTTGTTATACAGAAGATAATATATATTTGTACAGAGGTAGGTTATTAGTGACCCCGCAAAACCATTAGGATCAGGTGACCCTGGGAGAAGATAAGTTAGGGATAGACCGTCCAGAAGAGGAGTATCTAACAGATGTTAGATTATTGGTTTATATATTGTCTGGTAGGCCCGAGTCAGTCAAAGGTTAGTAGTTAGCCAAATAAAACTATAGTGTTCGAACAGATAGTTCATTTGTTACATGACATGTAAGTTTACATGATATTGTTTTACAGTTTTAACCAGTTTTGGTTGCAAGATTATGATTTGCAAAAGATATACTTTAAAATGATATTAGTGAGGGGAAACCCGTTCCGCTAAGCGGCGTGGTCTCACTTAATATCAAATAACCGAGATGTATAGTATTATTCACACCTGGCTTTATGTCTGACTCGAAGTTTATGTTTTCCCTTTAAACTCTCGGGTGCTCAAAATTGGTTTGCGTATGCCGAGGGTTGAGGATTTACAGGTTTTAGTAAGTTAGCGAATAAAGCTTCCGGAGAGGAGCAGGAGGCTGACGGATAACTATTTAGGAGTTGCTGTTTTATTTTGTTTGATTCCGCTGTATTGTATTATGCGATTTATGACCATATAATACTCTGGTCAACCAAGGGGGCATCTTTATATGTCGCTTTTGGCTTATTTATTTAATAATTATATTTTATCTAAACCTGGGAAATGTTTGGGATTATGTAACTTTGATATGAAATGTTGTTTTGAAATGTAATCACTATGATGATTTTATTTCATATTCAAGTGCTTCTGATATTATGGATACCATTAACATTACCGTATTTAGTCATCGTAAGTTAGTACTATGGATGACTGTAGTATCTGTAGCGCTTAGCTTCGAACCTCCAGATAAGGGATGTTACAAAGGGTGTGTGTCGAATTGTGCTGTGTGATGTTAATTCAAATTAACTAGAGTCCATCCAAGTTGACTGATCGCGGGGTCGCACCTCAGATCCATGGCATCACCTTATGATATATGTATATATATATGATGCGTGTTGATGTTTAAATTGTGTGATGATATGCCCTGATGCTATATTAGCCAAACAGTCTGTTACCATTGGATAGTAGGCTCGTGACCATAGTGTGTAGATGGACGTAGTGTCACGATTATCGGATGTAACTAAGGCTGTCGGTCTGTTGTGTGTTGTCTTATGGAGCATGCTGTGTAGCTCCTATCTGGAATATGTGAGATTATAGGATTATACTATATTATTTAGGTACTCTTTCTAGAAATCTATTCAGAGGCGTAGACCTCTTAACTCACTGGAGCGTGTTGTGTGCTGTGATGCTCCCAACTGAATTATGTGACTTGCGATATATAAATATACGATACCATACTCACAACACATCACTTGATTGTGTGCTTGTTGATAGTTGATTCTCTTTGCGTGACGAGTGTGTTGGTTGATGGCTGGATATTTGGTTGGTTCATCCCTTATGTTATGGTTTTATTAATATGTGTTATGGTTGTATGTTTGGACATGGATGTCTTATTTACTTATGAAATGTGATGTTTATTTTGAAGGGTGATGATTTGTTCATGGTATGGTATATGTGATATACTTGACATATTTATACATATTTATTAGATATGTTTGTAGCACTATGACAATTATTATTATACACTGACATCCACATTCTTGACATAGTCTGACCCGTGTGTTATTTATATAATACTCGGGTCAGTCCGAGACATTACAAGTTCGAGGACGAAAAGAACGGATTGTGATTGTTGGGCGTAGATGTAGGCTAGTTTATTAGTTGACTAGTATACACTTTTTTTTTGTAGCCTCGTGTATATTGATAATGTTGAGATGTAGGTATTAGATTTATTCATTATGTATTTTTTGATCATGTGAGTTTGACTCATTTTATATCCCACTCAGAATTGTATATATTTGTATTATATGTTATCGTTGTTAGAACCTCGATTTTGATGACAACAACTATACAAGCACTTGCATTCAATATACATAGGTATATATATCATCCATATGCAGGTAGACTTTCGCGACCAAGACTTGAAGACCGACACAAGGATTATTATATTGAGAAATATTAGTACATTCTGTAAATGTCTTAAATATATGATATGTACAATCTCCTTAAGTAATATTTACAAGCATTTGCACATACAAATTATTTAAAAAAGGAAGATAACAGAATATAGATGTGTCAGACGTCTGGCGTATGTGCTCAGACGTCTGGCAACAGGTTCTGGTTTTAAAATTTTAAACAGACCAGACGTATGACCTGGGTAACAGCCATTTTTCACCAAAAGTCCTCTTCTTCAATCGAAGAGTTGCATCCTCTTGTTTTGGTCATAACTCTTTCTCTTCAAACATTGTAACTCTTGGACTGAAATAGAGTGAACCAAAAGTCATTACTTCTCAAACAAACTCTTCACCGTCTATAAATAAACATGAAACTGAAAGTTACAATTAACTTGTTATTCTGAACTTTCTTTCTTTATTTTCTAATATTTCTGTAATTTCCAAAAGTACTCAAAAACACACTTTTTATCTCCTCCTTATATCAAAGCTTAAACTACATACTACTCAAAGGAGATTATAGGAAGAAGCTGTACTTGTAGTCAAAATCAATGTTGCATAGAACACACATTTTTTCAAAGAAATACTCTTGTATAAAAGCCTATTCTTCCGGGCAAAGCGAGGGCAGTTGGTTAGTCTATTTCCGAAAGGGAGCTTCGGGACTGGACGTAGGACGGGAGGTCCGAACCAGTATAAAAACTCTGGTGTGATTACTTTTAATTTTACCTGCATTATTACTCTGTTCAATTCATATTATCATATACGTACTTGACATATACTATATACATATACGATCCACATAGACTTTCAATTGGTATCAGAGCAAGGTTAGTTCAAATCACAGTAACACGTATTTGAAAATTTGTTAATATGGCAAGTATCTTCCAAGAAGGTCAGTCAACTGTACGTCCTCCACTATTCACTGGATCTAATTATGCATACTGGTCAACCTGAATGATAATTTTTATGGAAGCAAATGGTTTAGAAATATGGTCAGCAACTCAAATTAAGTATGTAGCACCTGAAACAAATATTAGCATATGGAGAGATGCACAAAAAACAGCTGCTTCTAATAATGCTAAAGCTATAGATGTACTATTTTGTTCTCTTGATAAAAATGAATTTTCACGTGTTATGTTATGTACTACTGCATATGATATATGGAGTACTTTACAAGTACACACGAAGGTACAACTAAGGTCAAACAAACAAAAATATCAAATTTACAAAATCAATTTTCAAAATGAAACAAAATGAGTTAATTGTTGACATGTATTCAAGATTTCAAACTATACAACACGATCTTATGGCACTAGGAGTTAAATTTACTGATTTTGATTTAGTATTTCGAATTCTTAACTCTTTAACAATTGAGTGGGAAAGAAAAGTACTGGCTATCGAAGAAGCTAATGATCTCTCTGTACTCAAAGTTGAAGAGTTGATTGAAAATTTAATGTCATATGAAGCTAATTTGCAGGCCAGATAGGAACAAAACCATGAAAAGAAGAACATAGCATTTCAAGCAAGCAATGAAGATTCTGAATTGGATGAAGATGAAATTGTATTTATTGCCAAGAACTACAACAAATTTAAGAAATTCAAGAAAATGACTAGATTCCAAAATAATGGAAAATCAAACTCATCAAATCAAACTTCGATTAAGTGCTTTGAATGTGATCAGTTCGGACATATGAAGAAGGATTGCCCAAAACTCAACATCGAGAAAAAGAAAAATAAGTTTGAAAAATTTAAGAAAATGAGAAAGGCATTCCAAGTCACATGGGATGACTCTGACTCTTCCTCTTCATCCGATAGTGACAGTGAATGTGATATAGAGCAAGCAAATGTATGTTTCATGGCACACACTAATGAGGTATGTCCCGATCTTACTTATGATGAAATTTTAGAAGTAAGTATGGAACTCGATGACAATATAGAGAAACTAAAAAATTAAATAAGGAATATGTTGCTAAAATAAATTGATTAGAACTTGAAATAGGGTTACTAAAAGATGAAAAATCTATTTTAGAAGAAGGATTAGAGAATGCTCAAGAAAAATGTAAGAATCTTTCTATTGAAAATAATGCTTTATCTAGTGAATTAGGAAAAGTTAAACTAGAAAATAATAAAATTAGTAATGAGCACATTATCTTAAAAGATAATCTAGAAACTTCAAGATCTGAAAATACTGGTCTTAAAATAAATTGGATAAAATTACAAATAATGTTACAAAATTTAACAAAGGAAAACAAGACTTGGAGAATTTAATTAAAATTTCTAAGCCATTCAAAAATCAAAATGGAATAGGGTTTGAGAATAAAACAAAAATTACAAAGTATAGTAAGATTTATACTAAGATAAAACCTTCTTCCAAAAATAAGAAATTAATCACAAATTCAAAAATGATTAAAATATGGGTTCCTAAAATAAATAACAACTAATTAAACAGAAATATATAGGTAATTATATGAAAGAAGTGATTCACAATAATAATTATATTTCTAAAGGAACCAAACCATCTTGGGTATGGTTACCCTCACCAACTAACACTTAGGACCCGAAAATAAAAAGGGTACTAATTTAAATATTTTTATTTTTTGCAGGTATCCAAATACAAAAATAAAGAGAAATGGATATTAGATAGTGGATGCTCCAAGCACATGACGGGAAATGCTCACATGCTGTCAAATATAAAATACATTGATGGTGGCACTGTAACTTTTGGCAATAATTCAAAAGGGTTCGTCATTGGCATTGGAGAAGTCATCAATATCGGTATTTCTAACTCTCCTATTATTTCAAATGTTTTATTAGTAGAAAACCTAAAACATAATCTTCTTAGTATAAATCAGTTGTGTGACAAAGGGTTTGAAATAAAATTTGAAAAATATAAATGTAAAATTTTCAAAGCAAAAATTTACTCTTTGAAGGATTTAGAAATCATAATATATATCCTAAATATGAACATTAAAAATAATTCAGATTTATGTCTATCCGCAAATCATAATGATCCTTGGATTTGGCACAAACGTTTTTGTCATATAAATTTTAAATATATCAACAAACTAGCAAAACATGATCTAGTTAGAGGTCTAACTAAAATTAATTATAAAATTAAAAATTTATGTGATGCTTTTCAAATGGGCAAGTTAAAGAATAGTTCTTTCAAACCTAAAAATAAAATATCTACTAAGCAACCATTAGAATTACTTCATTTAGATTTATTTGGACCAACACAAGTACGTAGTATAAATCATAACAAATATGTGTTCGTAATTGTAGATGATTTTTCAAGATATACTTGGACATTATTTTTAAAACATAAAAGTGACACTTTTGGAATGTTTAAAATCTTTGCAAAACGGATTACTAACTTAATGGATTTAAAAATAAAAAATATACGCAATGATCATGGAGGAAAATTCGAAAATGAATTTTTCATTAATTTTTGTAACAAAAAAGGAATTAGTCATAATTTTTCAATTCCACGAACACCACAACAAAATGGTGTAGTTGAAAGGAAAAACGGAACTTTACAGGAATGTGCACGAACACTACTAAATAGTAGTAATCTACCCAAACATTTCTGGGCTGAAGCCATTGCCACTGCCAGTTATGTATTAAATCATGTCACACTTCGACATATGACTAAAAATACATGTTATGAAATAATTCATGGAAGGAAACCAAAAGTTTCGTATTTTAGAACTTTTGGGTCAAAATGTTTTATTTTAAATACTAAAGATAATCTTGGAAATTTTGATCCCAAAGCCGAAGAAGGAATTTTCATTGGTTATTCAGAATGTAGTAAAGCTTATAGAATTTATAATAAACGAACAAATATTATAGAAGAAAGCTTACATGTGTCTTTTGATGAAAATTTCCAACAAACAATTAAAGAAGAAGAAGATGCAATTTTAACTCAAAATCAAACTAAAAATACAAATAATATGAATCCTTCATCCTTTGATAATAATGAAAATGTTTTAAGATCACCCACACGAATATTAAAAAATCATCCTTTGGATAATATAATTGGAGACTTAAATTCTCGAGTCATTAGAAATAACTTAAATCAAATGAGTCACGTTGCTTTTATCTCAAATACAGAACCTAAAAATTATAAAGAAGCATCTAAAGATGATTCTTGGATCTTAGCAATGCAAGAAGAATTAAATCAATTTGAACGTAATAATGTATGGGAACTCGTTCCTAGACCATCAGATTAATCTGTAATAGGAACAAAATGGGTTTTCAAAAACAAAGCAGATGAAAAAGGAAATATTATTCGTAACAAAGCAAGATTAGTGGCTCAAAGCTACAACCAAGAAGAGGGAATTGATTATGAAGAGACGTTTGCTCCCGTAGCTCATCTCGAAGCAATTCGTACTCTACTTGCTTTTGCGTGTCATCACAACTTTAAATTATTTCAAATGGATGTTAAGAGTGCCTTCTTAAATGGTTTTATCAAAGAAAAAGTTTTTGTAGAACAACCGCCATTATTTATTCATGAAAAATATCCAAATCATGTTTTTAAACTCAAAAAGGCTCTATACGGCTTAAAACATGCACCACGTGCTTAGTACGATCGACTAAAAACTCATCTACAAAATTCTGGATTTCAAATAGGCAAAATAGACACTACACTATTGATAAAACATAAAAATAATGATATATTAGTTGTACAAATATATGTTGACGACATCATATTTGGATCTACTAATAAAAGTTTATGTAATGAATTTTCTGAAATAATGAAAAATGAGTTTGAAATGTCACACATGGGCGAATTAAATTTTTTCCTAGGATTACAAATAAAACAAATGAACAATGGTATTTTTATAAATCAAGAAAAGTATTGTAAAGATTTACTTAAACGTTTCGGAATGGAGAGCACCACTAGTAAACCAACTCCTATGAGCACAACTTTATATTTAGACAAAGATGAAAAGGGAAAAGACTATGATCAAAAATCTTACCGTAGTATGATCGGCTCTCTATTATATTTAACAGCTAGTAGACCCGATATAATGATGAGTGTCTGTCTCTGCGCTCGCTTTCAAGCTCAACCTAAGGAATCACATCATCGAGCAGTCAAACGAATTTTACGTTACTTAACTAACACCACAGATTACGGCTTATTTTATCCTAAGGGTACGGCTTTCCAACTCGTATCATATAGCGATGCAGACTTTGGAGGATGTAAAACAGACAGAAAAAGCACAAGTGGTACCTGTCATTTTATCGGTCAATCTTTAGTTTCATGGTTTAGCAAAAAGCAAAATTGTGTTTCCCTCTCAACATGTAAAGCAGAATATATCTCTGCCGCCTTAGCTTGTGCTCAAGTCATCTATATGCAACAAACACTTAGAGATTTTGGTAAAATAATTGAAAAATCTCCGATATACTGCGACAATACTAGTGCTATCAATTTATCTAAAAATCCAGCTAACCATTCTCGAACTAAACATATAGACATATGACACCATTTTCTTAGAGATAATGTCGAAAAAGGAATTATCTCCCTCGAATTTGTTAACACCGACAATCAAATTGCCGATATATTCACCAAACCATTAAATGAACAATCGTTTGTAAAACTTAGACAAAATTTAGGAATTTGTTCATATAATGAATTAATAAATTAAACTATATTATCCTAAATGTTTACTTAGAAAAGCAAACAAGTAGAAAAGTCTTCTTCACCTTTCGTTTTAATACCTTCTGAACACCACAATTTTTTTTAAAATAATTTTTAACCATGAATTTTGTTAACTAACAAACAATTTTTTTCTGTATTTAGAAGTTGACAAACCTATATATATCTCAAAGATAAATTTTTCTTAACCATATAATCTTTCACTCTCTAAATTTTTTTTAAAACTTTTATATATGATGTCATCTAATCACGATTCGACTTACTCAGCCATTGTTTTCTCCTCTCTTTCTTCCGGCAGTTCATATACATCTCCTACCAAAACAACACCAAAATCCTCTCCTTCCAAACACATTGTTCCTACTACTACTCCTGTGTACCATAACGGCTATTCTCCGAAAGATAAAAAGGCCAAATATGGTATTAATCTTGAAAATGCTTCTCTTGATGACAAAATTGATGGAGTTCATCACTATCAAAAAGAAATGATGAACGTTCAAAAAGAAATGTACTATACACAACAAAACTAAGGAGCTCATCTAAACTTTTTAGAAAAGTGTATTCTTGCAATATGTGGACACTCTCCTACAAAGGATTGTGTTAATGTACGATCTCCTCGTGTGATCGAAACTACTCCACATGCTCATCGAATATCTCCACGTAAACTATGGGGAGAAGGAACATCTGAAGCCCAATTCAGTCTAGTACCTCCTTCTTGGTCTCTAATACGAGCATTAAAAAAGGATACAAAGGAGAAACCAAATTCATGGGAGAAAAAATAACTATGTTCTTCTAAGAATCATATTTCATATATATATATAATATACATGTATAATATTCATATTCTAAGTTGTACGACTCAACCCATTCAAGCATATACCTTATATCTTGTTCTTAAACGAAAAGTTATATCTATAATAACAATCCAAAAATCTCTAAGTAACATAATTGTCACTATTCTACCACAACAAGCTGTGATATAGAGCTATAATATTGACCATAATAAGCTAGTTCATTCATACTTATGTTTGTAAGAATATTTATATCAATAATTAATAATAAAATATTTTCTGACCAAACAGATGTCTGAAATATCAAACAGACGTCTGCTTATATACTTGAAAAACTTGCACGTTTCAATTCAGACGTCTGTGACTTACACCAGACTTCTGGATCATGTTTCTGGAAAAATTGACTAACTCAGCTCAGACATCTGATATTATTCTCAGACGTCTGATCCTAGTCTCTACCTCAAAATTCCCTAAACGACCAGACGTCTGATTAACACTTCAGACGTCTGACCGTACTCCGTAGTCACCTTTTCAGCCCATCTATAAATCATCATCTTCATTCTTTTACAATTTTTTCACCAAACCCTACAGCAAAAACCCTAAGCCCCAAATTAATTTGCTCTCTTATTCCAAAAATTTCAACTCAATGGCACCCAAACCTAAGAAACCTTTTCCCAAGCGTAAAAAGACAGGCCAAAGCTCTCAACAACCTTCCCAACAATTTGTAACAGATTAAATCATTAATGAGTGGATGGTGGAACAAGATGGCAGGCAAAAGCTTCAAGAAATAGAAAAAAAATACATTGTGGTCCATTTTACCCACCGAGGAGATTCTTCAACTACGAAATCGATGATTTGGTGAGTGATGCTGAGATTCACCATCTCATTAATTATGATTCTAACTCGGGTCAAATTGATCAATTAGCTACCTTTCATTCTTTATAAATTTTTGTTCACTTCATATTTGGAACCTCTCTGATCCGGAAAATTGGATTTGGACAAGTGTTTATGGGGAAACTATCAAATTCAACGTTGAAATGCTTGGACAAATATTACAGTGCTCATATACAGGAATTAGATTGAAAGATATACCTGATATGATATACCAGCCAAGAGATGTAATTACACATCTCATTTGGGAAGATGACATGAGAAAATTATCACCAATCCATTTTCGTCCACAAGCTAGACTACTTAATCGAATGCCTGTCAATACCATACTCCCTAGATTAGGTAGTCATGAGCAAGTGTATGACCATTACCATAAAGCTTTATATGCTATTTTCGGTCATACAAAAGTAAATTGGTCTCAATATATTTTTGACCAAATTAAAAGCTTCTGGACACCAGTTCGTCAAACAACCATTTATGCTCCATATATTATGCGAATTCTTCGAGCGTAAAACGTGCCTTCTTTCTTATCATAATATGAAGAACTTCCTGTTAAGGAAAGTGGAATTTGCTTCCTATCTTTGATGCATCTTTCCGAAAATCTTCCAAGTTTTACACCATTTTTCGAGTATCAACACCAACAACACCAACCTCAACCCCAACAGTCTACTCTTATACAACCTACCTCTACATCAATGCCTTTTGAATCAACAGGTTATCACTCTGATTCCGAAATTCAAGAGGCTCGAATTGCAGCAGGACAAGGATAAAGTATTAGTCATATAGCAGTTCAAAACCAACGTATTCTATCTCCAAATCAAAAAGTCTTGGATGGGAAAGTTTCCTGCCTCGAACGATCTTTTTTTTACACGGATGACTAAGGTAGAAAAGACTTTAGAAAAGGTCGTCTCAACTCTGGGAAAGGTTATGTTGAAAGTTCGTGGACGATCATCTTCACGATCTTCATCATCGCCATCTCCTACACCACCTCCAGCACCTCATGTACATCCATCCAGAACTCGAACAGTCAAAGAGCCTTTACAGACCCATGCTCCTGGAAAAGCTCCAATAACTATGGACACTGAGGAAAGTGAAGATATATCATGGCCACCACAAGAAGCCCAACATCACGAACACTTTTCATCTTTTCAAGGACTTTCTATTCAAGAAAATGAAGAATATCATGATCAGTCGCAATGGCAACATAACGACTATGATGACACTACGTCTAATCTTTGGGGTTATTTTTCCTCTCAATAAGTTATTTACTAATTTTTATTCCTGCTTATTTGACTATGATAATTTGCTTTAGAACTTTGACTTTATGATTAATAGCATTATGATATTGTGCTATTATTTCATAAACTCTTTTTCGATGATGACAAAAGGGGAGAGGGTTCACACTAGGGGAGAAATTATAAAAGATAGGGGGAGCTTCTTATAAAATAAATTATATAGTTGTCGTCATCAAAAAGGGGGAGAATGTTAGAACCTCGATTTCAATGACAACAACTATACAAGCACTTGCATTCAATATACATAGGTATATATATCATCCATATGCAGGTAGACTTTCGTGACCAAGACTTGAAGACCGACATAAGGATTATTATATTGAGAAATATTAGTACATTCTGTAAATGTCTTAATAGATGATATGTACAATCTTCTTGAGTAATATTAACAAGCATCTGCACATACAAATTATTTAAAAAAGGAAGATAACAGAATATACACGTGTCAAACGTCTGGCGTATGTGCTCAAACGTCTTGCAACGGGTTCTAGTTTTAAAATTTTAAACAGACCAGACGTCTGGCACAAATGGCCAGACGTCTGACCTGGGTAACGGCCATTTTTCACCAAAAGTCATCTTCTTCAATCGAAGAGTTGCATCCTCTTGTTTTGGTCATAACTCTTTCTCCTCAAACATTGTAACTCTTGGACTGAAATAGAGTGAACCAAAAGTCGTTACTTCTCAAACAAACTCTTCACCGTCTATAAATAAACATGAAATTGAAAGTTACAATTAACTTGTTATTCTGAACTTTCTTTCTTTATTTTCTAATATTTCTGTAATTTCCAAAAGTACCCAAAAACACACTTTTTATCTCTTCATTATATCAAAGCTTAAACTACATACTACTCAAAGGAGATTATAGGAAGAAGCTGTACTTGTAGTCAAAATCATGTTGCATAGAACACACATTTTGTCAAAGAAATACTCTTGTATAAAAGCCTATTCCTCCGGGCGAAGCGAGGGCAATTAGTTAGTCTATTTCCGAAGGGGAGCTTCGGGACTGGACGTAGGACGGGAGGTCCGAACTAGTATAAAAACTCCGGTGTGATTACTTTTAATTTTACCTACATTATTACTCTGTGCAATTCATAATATCATACACGTACTTGTCATATACTATATACATATACGATCCACATAGACTTTCAATCGCTACATTATTGACTCTATGTTCTTTATCATTCATTTATTATACATTGTCTATTATTCTATCCTGGAGGCATACATGTTTATTTCTTTGCGTGATACTATGTACGTATATGTGAGTAATTTATGATTTTTGAGATACGTACTGGTGTTAGCCCAATGGAATATTCACATGTGTACCCCATACAGCCTCATTCTCTGTATTATCTAATAATATTATCCAGCAATACTCTAGGATTAGTACGGGTATAGAGGTGGGGTTTTACAGAAATGATATGGCAATGCAACTCTGTATGCAACTCTACTAATTCGTTCAGTAATCGGGTATGGTCCCACATAGCGAGGTGCTAACTTCCTCGATTTGTTGAATCTCAAAACTCCCTTGAGTGAAGGTATATTCACATACACTAGATCTCCAACAGTAAACTTTATCTCTTTCCTATTGGTATTAGCATATGACTTCTGTCGATCCTGAGCCTTCTTCATTCTTCATCCAATTAGCTCAATCTTCTCTGTTGCTTCCCTAATAGAATCTGGACCTAGAACAAACTTATCTCTAGTCTCCAAACAATAGGATATCAATCGACACGGTCTTCTATATAGAGCTTCAAATAAAGCCATGATGATGCTAGCTTGATAGTTGTTATTATAAGAAAACTCGACCAAGCATAGATAGTCCTCCCAATTACCACCAAAATCTAGTACACATGCACAAAGCAGATCCTTAAGAATCCGATTCACCTACTTTGTCTGTCCATCGGTCCGTGGATGATATGTTGTACTAATATTCAGCTTCTTTCTGAATGCTTCTTGGAAACTTTTCCACAATCCACTGGTAAACAAAAGATCACAGTCACACACTATGGAGCTGGGAACTCCATGAAGTCTTACAACCTCTTTCACATATAGCTTAGCCAAATATGGTGCGGTTTGGTTCGACTTCACCGTATGAAGTGCGCCGACTTAGTCAATTGATCCACTATAACTAAAATGCCGTTGTGACCATTTATTGACCTGGTAAACCTTCTGACAAATCCATCAATACCCGATCCCATTTCCATTGAGGGACTTCTAATGGCTGTAGCAAACAACTGGGTTTCTGGTGTTCCGCCTTCACTAACTGGCATGTCATGCACTCCTTAACAAACTTGCCAATATAACATTTCATACCGTCCCAGTAATAGAGATGTTTCATGTCTATATACATTTTACTACTGCTTGGGTGGATGGTGTATTGTGATCTATGGCAGTCTTCCATCACTTCCCTAGACATTATCAACATTTGGTACAACTAACCTTTTTCTTCTCCGTAGGCTTCCATAAGTGTTAAGAGAATAACCAACCAACTCTTCCCCTTCGTCTTCAGATTCCAATTTCTGAATAAGTGCTAGATCAGTTGGATCTTTGTTCTGAGCTTCTGCAATTCAATCTATCAGAGATGGTTTTTCTACAAGACTAGCTATCACTGCTTTTGAACTAATCATGAAATCTTTGTCTCAAATCTCGCAATGGATAATTTCTCGAGATCCTTCACCTCAGTAGTCACCATGGAAACTACAGCTTGGTGTTTCCCACTCAGAGCATTTTCACTCGATTACCCTTACCAAATATGTACTGGATTTCAAAATCATAAGTTTCTAGGAATTCCAACCATCCCTGCTGTCTCATGTTGAGATCCTTCTATGTACACAAATACTTCATCGACTTGTGATCTGCATATAGCACAAAACGCTCTTTAAGCAGGTAATGTCTCCAAATATTTAGAGAAAATACAATAGCTATAAGTTCCAAATCATGTGTAGCATATCTAATCTCATTAGGCCTTAGTTTCCTCGATGCATATGCCACAACTTTACCCTTCTGCATTAGCACTGCATCCAATCCAGAACCACATGCATCTGTATAAACCTTCAGGTCCTGGTTACCTTCTGGTACAATAAGTACAGATCGCTCTTGAACCAGCCATGTTAGATGAGTTAGTTATATGTTGTCTTTAGATGAGCCGGGTGGCTGTAACTAGGGACTTTGTTGAGTAGGCTGGCTGGAGCCAGGCAGGATATAGGTCCGCTTGGAATGGGCCAGCTTAGACTGTATGGAGTGGGCTTATCTGAAATGTTCTACATGATAAAAGTAGTTTATCAACATTGTAAATGGTTGATTGACAGAGTAGATAATTAAGAAAATATAGCATATTCATTCACGAAGGGACTAACACGACCAGTTCTGAATAAAATGATCGAAGGGATGAGATTGAGGTTCCATAATTGGCCCTAAATGCAAGTAGGAGAGAAAGTTAATGGTATGCCTTAGGTACAATTTTGTAATTTAAAATAAATTATTAATTCTACAATAAAATTTCGATTGAAATAATAAGTGTTTGTTTTCTACTTTATGCTTATTAAATTGTGATATATTAGTCAAATAATATATTTAACTATACTAAAATAGAAAACCATTAAATGATATGTTGTGATGATAATTACAAGAATTGTAATATTGAGAAAATTACCATAATATAAAATAACATATTATTTCAAATGTTTTTGGTCAAATGTTTCGAGAAAGGATATAGATACATTCGTTGATACCAGAGTGCGTAGCGCACTCTAAATGTTGGGTTGTGAATTACTCATGGTCATTGGGGACACTAAAAGATTATGTACTCATAGTTATTGGAACTATGGAATGATTCGTCCGAGAGTTTTCTATTGGTTAATAATAATTAGGTCAAATAGAAAATCTCAAAGTGATGATGTTTCACAGTTACCTCCACTTAAGAATACTGGGTAACTTCAATATGAATGCTCCACTTTGATTATAGTTAAACGATGGCATGATGATCCATCGTGCGACTATAGTTAGGTCTGTGTTGAAGCATTGTAAACCACTTTCCAATAGAGAATTAGGATCCTCGGTTGTATGAGGTTATTATCAAAGTTAATTGTAATCAACTAAAAGTCGAAATCTCTACTAAAGTAGTACAGTTGATCATAAATGTTATCATCGAACCAAGGACTTTTTATGGACTAACCGAGTTGAATAAAGACAATATTTAAATTTTGACCAAAATCCATTTCCATAAATCCTAAAGTGATATACTGTCGACGAAGAGAATGTGTGTGAATTACCATTATTAAAAGGTTCCACTTAAGAAAATGTCAAAAAGATCTATAAGCAATGAATTCGGTCGAACTACTTCACCACTAGCTAAGATAATATGCGAACGTTAATATTTGGATTGTTCAAAATTATTCGCAAACAGAATTCACACTCTTAGTTTCATAGCCGTATTTATGAATTCTCCAAAAAACCACTCGATTTAATTTGTTTAGAAAATGTGAATTAATTAGATAGAGAAATATTAATTATTGTTTATTTATTTAATGTTTTGGCGTTGCTAATAATATTTAAGTGCATATATAAAAGTTATATTTGTGCAAATCGATATACGATATTGGTGTACTTTTAAACGAGTTTAAATGAGTGATAATTACTTGAAGGGTTATTTTTGGAAAAAAATTTTGTCATAGATTAGACATACAAAAGAGGATTAATTAAAGAAGTTTTAATTAAAGGAATTAGAAAGGTCTACCTTTCAATTAAAACAATTCCATTAATTTTATTTCTTTTATTCATTTTTTCTCCTCTTTTCTCCAAGCGATGGACGAAAACGTCTTCCTTATTTTTTGGAAAGTTTCCATTCTAAATTAAATCAAAACATCAAATAAAACAAAGAGCTACGTGGTTCATCTATATCCTGCAAATATTTGGTGTTTTTTTTGAAATCTAAGAAGGATTCACAGATAAAGGTGTTACTTATTGGCTAGATCCAGATGGTAAAACTTCTTTCTTATATTTATATTTAGTTGTATCGCTTTATAGTGGATTTTATATATTTATCATTACCTCATCATTATTTATAAATGACATTCATAATCTAAATAATTAATTGAACAATTTAATTTAATTTAATTCATTTGTATAAAACTGAAAATGTTTTTATATGTGAACATATAATTTCGTATACAAATATGATTCAGTATATATGTAATGGTTTTCTATGGTAGTATATAACTTTAACGAGTTAAATAACATTGATCTGAATCATTTAGAAACATGAAATACATTAACATCTTATTCTAAACATTATGTATATGTTTTATTTTTAAAATTCCTTTTGACTTTTTTTTTAAGTTGCATTAATGTTGAGTGAACCTCTAGCTCAAGTGGTTGGACGTATGGAGCTTTGGACAAAGTTTCCAAAGGTCATGGTTCAAGCCTCTAGGACATCATAATGAGTGCTCTGTTTGAATAAGTATCGCTCTTGTTATTAAAAAATTAAATATTATTGATCTATATATATTTATAAAAAGCATTTAAAAATACGTGAATCTTACGTTTATGTTAAAACAAATTAATTTAACATGTATATGTATATATATACTTTGAATAATTAAAATTATTTTCAGCTTCATAATTATATATATATATATATATATAATTTTAATATTAGTACTTAATTCATTAAAGTTATTTTACACTAATAAAATGCAGTCTTATCTGAATTTTGAGTAAAACTTAGCAAACCAAAATTTTCTTTCTAACTTAAAATTTGGATTTTGAAATTTCTATTAGTCAATTTATTTTAAGTTTTGTCTAATCAATCTTTTTTATTAATATTTAGATTTCATAATATTTTATAATTAAATATACACTTTACATTAATCAAATTAAATGAATACATATAAATGGAGAATATAAATGTGTGTGTGTGTGTGTGGTAGATATAAATCCCAATATCTACACATGTATATATTACCTTGTTATTGTTTTGTTTTTATATGATATATTAAATATTTTGTTACCGGATGTCATTTTGTATAATGATTAGGTATTAGTAGGGTGTTTACAAAAGAAGAAGGTGTAATCAATTGTTGATATCACCATTTTATCCCTTCCCTTTGAAATCTTTATGTGATTACATCTAGACATAATAATATTCATTTTCTTTTTTAAACATATTTTAGAAATCTGAATATATTTGATATATTCGTACTTATTCAAACTTTATATTACTAAACGTACATTTAATAAATTAAATCAGAAAGTTAAATAAAATTGGATTTTGTTTAAATTAAGAAGATTAAATCTAGTAAAATCCATTGGACTTCATAGGCCCAATATGACCAAAATAGAGATTTTTTTAAATCTACACATTTTTCCCACTGCATATCTAGCTAGTTCCATCAATACATACAAAGACACAGACATGCACACATAAAAACATGCTTTATATTTACCATGTTGTTATATTTATTTAGCTATATATTATATATCCAAATGCACACCATGTGTATAAATACTAACTTTTTAAAGTAAAATATGATATTATTTTTAAATATAGAATTGATCTAAATGTTAATCAATAATTAACAAAGGCTCATTAATAATTTACATAAGCAGAAAAATGATCAACCGTTGGCCAAGAAGATTAGAAGACTTGAGATTGGAAACGAGATTGATGAGTCAAGAGATTTTAGCCTTGACCAGAAGGGATGGTTGAAAAAGAAAGGACAACTGTGTTTCGAATGTTGGGACTCTAAGGAAAGAAGTTCTTAGGGAATGTCATCGATCGAAGTTTACGATTCATCTTGGAGGAACTAAGATGTATTAGGATATGAAGCGAAGTTTCTTCTGGGAAGGTATGAAGGGGGATGTTGGCTTACGGGTAAAGCAATGTTCTAATTGCCAGCAAGTAAAAGACGAACATCAAAAGCCGAGTGGGTTGCTTTAGCCTTTAGATATACCAGTGTGGAAATGGGGTTCCATATATATAGACTTTATTGATGGGTTGCCAAGGTCAAATTGAGAAAATGAGAGTATATGGGCCATGGTTAACAGATTGACGGCGCCCATTTCATTCCCGTTAAGTCAACCAGGACGACACCTGTTTTGGCTAAGTTATTTATAAAGAACATATTAGACTGCATGGGATTCCTAGTAATATAGTCATGGACAAAGATACATTGTTTACTACTGAGTTTTGAAGAGTCTACAGGAAGTGTTAGGTACCAAGCTTAAGATGAGTACCGCTTATCACCCTTAGACAGATGGGTAGACAGAGAGAGAGTCAATAAGGTACTCGAGGATTTGTTGAGAGCTTGCGTCCTAGTTTTGGTGGATCATGGGAAGACCACCTACACTTGGTTGAGTTTTCCTATAATAATAGTTATTAGACTAGTATATGAATTACACCTTTCGAAGTTTTATATGTGTAACAGCCCTAGATTTTTGTATATATTTTATTTGACTTTATTATATTTTGAAAACTATTTTAAACTTGTTTTATTTCAAACATTTCATTTTTAAATATAAATGTTGATTATTATGTAACTTTTAATTTCAAACTGGTATAAATTGAACATTTCCTGAAAAAGGGATTTCTGGTCAAACTGGTCAAACTTTGACTTTTAAAACTTCAAATTTAAATTGTTTAAAATCTTAAATTTTATATTTTATTATGAAAATAGACTTAATAACATGAATACTGCTTTTTGTTTCGTTGAAAACGGAATTAAATTGTAAAAGTTATGTACATTTCAATTTTGAGTATAATTTGTTTTATTTTGCAATTTTGCCTATTTTAAATTTTATAAATCATATTTTCTTTGTCATATTTTATTTTAAATGTGTTAATATGTTATTTTATGTATATTTTTGTCTTTTAATATTTTTGAAGTGATAATAAAACTTTTCCAAAATTTATTGCATTTATTAAAGACTAGTTTCTATTTTTCTACTATATTCTTCATTTAAATTTTATTTAATTAAAATTTATTTATTTATTTTGTGAATGCATTTTTATTTTATGTTCTTATCTTTATTTATAAATATTTTTCCAAGTCCATACAATTTTCCCTAAGTTTATTTCATTTATTTTCAAATTTTCTAGACTAGTTTTCATTTTGTACTATTTTCTTTTTTTAATCATATATAATTAATATTTATTTATTTATATTTTGTATATTTGTTACATTTTCGAATTGAAACTGAATTTTTAATTATTTTCAGTTATTTAAACTTATTAAAAAGAAATAAAAGTGATTTGAAAGGTTTGTGGCTTTTTATTTCCTAAGGCCTTTTGAATTCCCACCTTTTCACATTTCAACATTACTTTTCATTCAATTGGCCTTAACTCCTCATTCTTTCAGCTGCATATCTCATTTTGCAATTCACGTGAAAACATCACTTTCTCATTCCTCATTCACATATGTTTTCAGATCTGAAGAAAAAGAATTGTAATGTCTTCCTCTTTTCTATTCTTTTTCACCTTCTTTTATTGATTTTCCTTTGTAAATTGCCTTGAAATCTTCATGCTTTGCTCGGCCCATAGCCTCACCATCACCACCATCGACCACCATCCCTTCCTCCCCACTAAATCCACGCCCAAACCATCATTCTCCACTGACATGAAAGTGCCATGGCCTCCCCTTGAGCAAAACTCCACAAAAACATTGAAAACTCTACAATTATCGCCTACCTGAGCCATGTATGCAACCTTCCCTTCATTTTACACCACCACCACCACCATAGGCTGCCACCACCACCTTTTCCAGACCTCCCCACACCACTCCAACCTCTGTCCAGACCTGAGCTTGACTGGCCAAGCATATAACTCCATGACCGAGCCCTTTTGGTTGCCAAAAACCATGTTTTAGCCTAAACCCCTTCACATCCCTGTGTTGTAACTTCCTCCATCATGTTCTACCTTGTAGCCTTACCTTTTCCAGACCCATACCTGATCCAAACCAAGTACAAACCTGACCTAATTGATCCCCTAGGCCATGCAAACAAGTAGAGAAAGCAAGGTAAAAAGTTTCGTATTCAAACTGCTTTTTGTTTTAAAGTTATTCAAATTCAATCGTATTGATTTTTAACTATTATTTTGGTTTTGTTTTTGGGTTGTAACACAAGATCTATAACTTGGATCTCGCTCTCCACTCTCAAGTCATTCCCGTGTTGTCGTGCCTTCGTAGTGTCAGTATTGTGTGCTTTTGTGGCTATCTCCAGCTTTTAACAAGTGAGTTATTCTCACGAGACAGTATATACCTATATAACTAGTAAATTGACCACTTTTGAATCTGTAAAATGCATCACCATATTATATCTGCTATGTTATGATTATATGATGTTCACCCATGCTTAAACACCTGTTATATCATATGTTACTGTTATATTATGTTGTTCTGTTATTTTTATCAGTTTATCACACTGCAAGTTCCCTTTAGATTAGAATCACTATGGGTTGAAATGATACATACCCGAACGGACTTTAGAATAAGAGAAAATCGTTATGGACTGAAATGATAGGCCTGAATGATTTTCAATTATTTCATTTGCTTGGGATTGCGGGTTTGAAATGATCAAACCCGGGTATCTTTGTAAATTACGGGTTGAAATGATAAATTACCCGTATCACTTTACCTAGGCTAGAAAATGAAATACAGACCCGTTGTTAAAATATGTTTTATAATTTTTTTTTTATTATTTTAGAAATGTAAATATTATAATATTTTGACTTAAACTAAATAAAAATGATTTTTGTAAAGCATTATTGATTTTCTGAAAATTTATAAGTGAAATAAATTATTGGTAAAACTAGAAAATTTGAAATGTAAGTTATTTTGGGAAATTTTAATTGGGTGATAATTGGAATTTAAATTAAATATGAAATGTGATAACTTCATGATAATTTGGATTAAAGTGAATTTAAATGATTTTTATATTATATTAATGATTTTGAATAAAGTTAAAATGTGAAATGAATGAATATTTAAGTTGAAATTTTGAAATATAACTAAAATTGGAAATTTGTGAATTTGGCTTAAGAGTGAATTTTAAGTTAAGTAAATAAAAATGGAATTAAGTTATATTTGAAAATTTAAAATTAAGTGTTAAGTTAATTTAATTTAATGAATTTATAATTTAAAATTGGAATTTAATAAGTGAATTATTATTAAATTTTGATTTTTGAATGGAGGTTTAACTTTATAAAATCATGAATATAAGGGTATTTGAATGATTATATATGATTTTATAAGTTAAAAATGATTTATATAAAAATATAATTGTTTGTGAAATTATACTGAATATTTGAAGTTAATTAACTGCATCTCTGAAATGCTATTAATTCTAATGTAAATGATAATACAACATCTGTAAATGCTGTAGTTGATAATAATGAACCAAATGGCTAAATTTAATTAAAGGCTATTATAGCATTTTTGTAATGTTATAATGGTTGAATTTAACTAAGTTTATTTGAAACTAATGTAACCCTATTACAGCATTTTAAATGCTGTCTTTTGTTAAATTGAACTGTTTTAAATGTGACTTTCCGTAGCATTTTCTAAATGTTGCGAAAGTTGAATTTTCATTGTTTTAATTAATTTAAGTGAACGAATGAACTTTGAAAGATTAAAATTTTGGAAATTTAATAATTTAATTATTTAATATAATAACTTCATTTTATGATTTAAAATGAAGTAATTTGTTTCGTAATATAAACTATTTTGAAATATGATATTTTGATATTTTGAACTGGATTTTTGAATGATATTGAATTTTGAAATGATATTTGATTTCGAAATATAAATTACCAATTTTGAAATTTTAACCACGGGATGTATTTAATTTATGGTTTAACTGATCCTTAGAGGATGGGCGATCCCAAGCATCCTTTAAGTTATTATGCATTACTGCTACAGTTCACTTGAGTTGGTTTACATTATATAAGTATATATTGTCCTGACTCGAGTGTTTTGTATTTTGCTTTACGCTCGGGTCAGCCTGAGTATTTACAGCTTAGATTTGGATCTCTTTCTGGAGCTAGGAATCGTTGGAGATTCTGCTTATCTAGTTATCTATCCATTCCAGTTTCAGTTGTTCTATTTCAGCTCTGGTATTATAAACTTCTATGTATTTGAGATTTCTATTGTATATGTTTTCAAACAGATATTATGTATTTTGTTTTGAGAGTTTGTTATAGTAGCTTCATGAACTACTATGGTTTTTATATTCCGCTGCGAGTTATTCTGATATTCTGTGTCTGTGATTCTGTATTTGATTTTATTTGCTCCAAATTTTATTACAATCTGTTATTTTGAATTATTCAAGTCAGACATGCGTGGATTATTGTCGATTTGAATGGTCCAAAATAGTGGGTCGTTACAGTTGGTATCAGAGCTTTGGTTTTAGGCAAACCTTAGCCTGCGGAGCAAAAACTCATTAGAGATAGGGTAGAAATACCCTAGAATGAGTGAAATCTATCTCAGAATCATTTCTTTGTGAGAGAACGTATTTTCGAAGTATAAAATGATTTTCAAATGATTTTTAAAGAATTTTGAAAGATTATTTTGATATAAATTTCCTTGCTTTAAAATTAAAATATTTCTTAAACTACATTCCTTTCGTATCCACCTTGTTAGTAATTTCTTTGATTAGGATCCTCTAAAATTTTGAACTTCTCTCTTGATTGATCTAGATCCATGGTTGATAGGGATCTATTTTGGGTATGGCAAAATCAGTAGTTTGTTAGGATGTTTTGAGTAAACTCTGTTGTATCTTTTGCTTAGCTAAAGTTTTCCAACTAAAGATATTTATGCTTCTGTTTTCGTATGTTATGAATTCGAGTCTTTCCAAATTTTGAATGGGAATTTTTCTGTATCGATATAGGTTATATATCTCTAATCTTCGTTTGGATTCTTATAGAATAGGATTCCTTTGAATTTTGGAACGCTCCCACTTGTTCTGAAATCCATTCCTGTCTCCCATAATTGTATTCTTTTGATTTTGGAGCATTGCATCACTCCACTTTGTATGACCTTTATAGGGTGGCGATTCCGCAAATCTTTGAATGATTATAATTGGCATTGATTCATCGGAGATTTCTGTATCCTCGGTTTACGATGTTTTCTATCTTCTGCTATATTTAGATTCTATCTCTGGCAATCGAAGGTCGATTTGCCTTAGATTTTCGCATCGATTATATTCCTGAAGTCACGGTTGACCAGTTAAGGTCGCCCGCGATTCATATAGGCTTATCCATCTTCTATTTGGTAATTTAATTATCTTATCTTCGTTTGAGCCTATCTTTGAATTAGAATTCTATTTGATTAGAGTCCTTCTAAATTTGAATCTCTGTTTTGCTTTGAAATCCATCCTTGAATCGTCCATTGGAAAGTTTGTGGTTGATTGTCTTTTGAAAATTGTGTATTCATCATAGTTTTTATTTTGATAAGGATGGCCATATTTTTATATAAAGATGAAATGTTTTTGATAAGGATTATATACTTTTTTTAAAAATGATAATTTGAGGTTTTGAAAGGATTTGTAATTTTGAAAAAAAAACTATATAAGAAATTTGATTTATAACTGAAGGATTTTAAATTTGAAATTCGAGAATTGAACTCCGGTATTTTGAAATTGGTTTTAAGATTTTGAAATATATAATAATATGATTTAAAAGTATTTTCCGAATAAGAAATGTTTCAAATGATTTTAATAAGTTTTTGATGAGTTTCGAAGAAATTTCAAAAGAAGTTTGAGTAAATAGAAGTCCAGAACTCACTTATGTCGCTGGAAAATAATTTCGGTGATGAGTGCACGCATCATCGACATTGATTTTCGAGTTTCAGAGTGAGGGAAAGGCCACTTTAATAGCATTGCTATGCGAGTGATTTTGTGAAACCATTTTGATTTCAAATTTCGAAGTAAGATTTGATACTCGAAAGATATATGTATATTTGAAATGATTTGAAGTAAGCCGGTGTTCGTTCCTCGAGTTTTGGATTTGATATAACGCTATCTATTAAAATTAATTTACTAATTTGAGCTGATTTCCAACTCTTGAAATTGAAAATGATTTCTTCAACTATTTTGAAGGTTCGAGCACTTCCAAATCAAGGTTAACTTTTCAAAGCTAAGAAATTTCGAAAAGTATAAAGTATATAAGTTTGGTGTGTATGTTTGAAGTATGTAGTAATATGATTTAAATAAGTGGAAACTGTTTTGTTAAGTAAATGAATAAGGAAATTTTAATTTTTTCTAATATGAAATTTAGATTTTTGAAATGTTTCGAAAAGAATTTGGTCTTCAAAATATTTTGAATAAAGTTTAGTTTAAATGTTTTAACTTAGTAACATCTTTATGAAACTATATTTAACAAGTTGGAATAAATATATAAGTTGTATGTATGCTGTTTTATTCGCATAATTACTTTGATCCAGGTTTGAGTACACAAGTTCGAGGTGAATTACACCATTTCGCGTTAGGATTGTTCATTCGATTCTTGATGGCGAATATTTGATATGGATTTTGGGCTTGATTCTAGAATTCTCTATCATAGTATATGGCTATGCAAGGAGACTGATGGCTTCTAGTCGAGAAACCATATCGAAAATCCGCATTAGGGAAGTCGAATGGACATTACTAGTTCGAAAGCGAACTTGTGTGATCGAGCGAGCGATCAAATGTGATTCTGCGAAATGATGACGTATGTACATCTTATATTCTAATATCATTGATATATTTTGACGCTGAAATTGAAGCTGTCATGTTAGAATATCTTTGCTTACTAAAAAGAAAATTTCCAATTTAAATTACAAAGATATATAACCCATAAAAGCAAAGATATTCAAATCCCATATGGCTCTTCATACAGCAAAATTTATTTTGAAAAATTTGATCCTTATATAAGATAGACCTTACGTAAGTATAAGATGGTTTTGAAACATTTGATTTTGAAAATAAATTGGTTGACTTAAATTATATTGATTTGGAAATTTGGATTTATTTTCTAAATCTATTATTTTGGAAACTTTGAAACTAAAGATATTTAATTTGAGAAGAAGTAATTTGGTGAAATTGTATATGATTTTTGAAATTGAACTGATATTGAAACAAATTGAAATTTGAGAACCTTATGTTACTAAACACTTGATTTGGAAGTTGTCGAACTTATATAAAATTGATTTGTATGAGTATGAAATTGATTCGAAAACTATAGATTTGAAAAGGTACTCAATTTGAAAGTGAAATCTTATATATAATGGATATTATATCAGTACGATATTTGAAAGTGATTTGAAAAGGTAATATATGATACATATTTTCGAAGTAAAGATATGGAAAGTGCCTTCTGCTTGATATCCGATTTGTGGCCACATCTTGGATTCATTCTATCGATATTATTCTCTCTGATTTTTGGTTTTCCGGATATGATACTCGAGTGTCCTTCGAATTCCATGGCGTTACCCATGGTCTTACGAACTCGACTGCATAGCGTAATTCGTAAGGCAGTGATTGCTTAAAAGGTACGGATGTTTCCTGGGGGATCCAGGCGTAACCATTGTGTATCTGCGATCTATGGTCGTGTTAGTGGCGTAATCCGCAAGGCAGAGATTGCTTAAGGGGTATGGATGTTTCCTGGGGGATCCAGGCGTAACCATTTTTATGTATCCTGCGGTCCACCGTTTTGTTGCATGGCGAAATTCGCAAGGCAGTGAATGCTTAAAAGGTACGGATGTTTCCTGGGGGACCCAGGCGTAACCATTGTGTATCTGCGATCCATGATTTGATTCGTTTTTGTTTGGATTGTACTTTCCATATCTGTTTTTAAAGGTTTTCCCAGTATTTTCACTAGGTGTTGAAACAAGTCTACTAAGTACCTGGAGAATTCTAGCTTTGCGCCTGATCAACGCACTACCAGAGTCTGCAGGAATGAGGATAAACTTGTTAAGACATCGAGTTATAAAAGTATTTTGATAAAATATTATATAAATGATACTTTGATCAGTTATTTCCTTTTTAAAGGATTTTAAAGTGTTTTAAATATTTTACCTCTTTAACCAACACTTTTAATAAATGGCTCATCCTTGTCTTTCATCCTATTTTCCCTTCTTGCTATTCCTATTCTCCACCTTGTTAAACTTACCTATAACAACAGTTATCAAGTATAATTTTAATATTCTTGTCATCTTGTCTTAATCCTATTCCATTCTATCTTTTTCTGTGTTTTCCATACTTCATTCCTTTTCGAGGACGAAAAGATTTGAGTGGGGGAGAGTGTAACAGCCCTAGATTTTTGTATATATTTTATTTGACTTTATTATATTTTGAAAACTATTTTAAACTTGTTTTATTTCAAACATTTCATTTTTAAATATAAATGTTGATTATTATGTAACTTTTAATTTCAAACTGGTATAAATTGAACATTTCCTGAAAAAGGGATTTCTGGTCAAACTGGTCAAACTTTGACTTTTAAAACTTCAAATTTAAATTGTTTAAAATCTTAAATTTTATATTTTATTATGAAAATAGACTTAATAACATGAATACTGCTTTTTGTTTCGTTGAAAACGGAATTAAATTGTAAAAGTTATGTACATTTCAATTTTGAGTATAATTTGTTTTATTTTGCAATTTTGCCTATTTTAAATTTTATAAATCATATTTTCTTTGTCATATTTTATTTTAAAATGTGTTAATATGTTATTTTATGTATATTTTTGTCTTTTAATATTTTTGAAGTGATAATAAAACTTTTCCAAAATTTATTGCATTTATTAAAGACTAGTTTCTATTTTTCTACTATATTCTTCATTTAAATTTTATTTAATTAAAATTTATTTATTTATTTTGTGAATGCATTTTTATTTTATGTTCTTATCTTTATTTATAAATATTTTTCCAAGTCCATACAATTTTCCCTAAGTTTATTTCATTTATTTTCAAATTTTCTAGACTAGTTTTCATTTTGTACTATTTTCTTTTTTTAATCATATATAATTAATATTTATTTATTTATATTTTGTATATTTGTTACATTTTCGAATTGAAACTGAATTTTTAATTATTTTCAGTTATTTAAACTTATTAAAAAGAAATAAAAGTGATTTGAAAGGTTTGTGGCTTTTTATTTCCTAAGGCCTTTTGAATTCCCACCTTTTCACATTTCAACATTACTTTTCATTCAATTGGCCTTAACTCCTCATTCTTTCAGCTGCATATCTCATTTTGCAATTCACGTGAAAACATCACTTTCTCATTCCTCATTCACATATGTTTTCAGATCTGAAGAAAAAGAATTGTAATGTCTTTCTCTTTTCTATTCTTTTTCACCTTCTTTTATTGATTTTCCTTTGTAAATTGCCTTGAAATCTTCATGCTTTGCTCGGCCCATAGCCTCACCATCACCACCATCGACCACCATCCCTTCCTCCCCACTAAATCCACGCCCAAACCATCATTCTCCACTGACATGAAAGTGCCATGGCCTCCCCTTGAGCAAAACTCCACAAAAACATTGAAAACTCTACAATTATCGCCTACCTGAGCCATGTATGCAACCTTCCCTTCATTTTACACCACCACCACCACCATAGGCTGCCACCACCACCTTTTCCATACCTCCCCACACCACTCCAACCTCTGTCCAGACCTGAGCTTGACTGGCCAAGCATATAACTCCATGACCGAGCCCTTTTGGTTGCCAAAAACCATGTTTTAGCCTAAACCCCTTCACATCCCTGTGTTGTAACTTCCTCCATCATGTTCTACCTTGTAGCCTTACCTTTTCCAGACCCATACCTGATCCAAACCAAGTACAAACCTGACCTAATTGATCCCCTAGGCCATGCAAACAAGTAGAGAAAGCAAGGTAAAAAGTTTCGTATTCAAACTGCTTTTTGTTTTAAAGTTATTCAAATTCAATCGTATTGATTTTTAACTATTATTTTGGTTTTGTTTTTGGGTTGTAACACAAGATCTATAACTTGGATCTCGCTCTCCACTCTCAAGTCATTCCCGTGTTGTCGTGCCTTCGTAGTGTCAGTATTGTGTGCTTTTGTGGCTATCTCCAGCTTTTAACAAGTGAGTTATTCTCACCAGACAGTATATACCTATATAACTAGTAAATTGACCACTTTTGAATCTGTAAAATGCATCACCATATTATATCTGCTATGTTATGATTATATGATGTTCACCCATGCTTAAACACCTGTTATATCATATGTTACTGTTATATTATGTTGTTCTGTTATTTTTATCAGTTTATCACACTGCAAGTTCCCTTTAGATTAGAATCACTATGGGTTGAAATGATACATACCCGAACGGACTTTAGAATAAGAGAAAATCGTTATGGACTGAAATGATAGGCCTGAATGATTTTCAATTATTTCATTTGCTTGGGATTGCGGGTTTGAAATGATCAAACCCGGGTATCTTTGTAAATTACGGGTTGAAATGATAAATTACCCGTATCACTTTACCTAGGCTAGAAAATGAAATACAGACCCGTTGTTAAAATATGTTTTATAATTTTTTTTTATTATTTTAGAAATGTAAATATTATAATATTTTGACTTAAACTAAATAAAAATGATTTTTGTAAAGCATTATTGATTTTCTGAAAATTTATAAGTGAAATAAATTATTGGTAAAACTAGAAAATTTGAAATGTAAGTTATTTTGGGAAATTTTAATTGGGTGATAATTGGAATTTAAATTAAATATGAAATGTGATAACTTCATGATAATTTGGATTAAAGTGAATTTAAATGATTTTTATATTATATTAATGATTTTGAATAAAGTTAAAATGTGAAATGAATGAATATTTAAGTTGAAATTTTGAAATATAACTAAAATTGGAAATTTGTGAATTTGGCTTAAGAGTGAATTTTAAGTTAAGTAAATAAAAATGGAATTAAGTTATATTTGAAAATTTAAAATTAAGTGTTAAGTTAATTTAATTTAATGAATTTATAATTTAAAATTGGAATTTAATAAGTGAATTATTATTAAATTTTGATTTTTGAATGGAGGTTTAACTTTATAAAATCATGAATATAAGGGTATTTGAATGATTATATATGATTTTATAAGTTAAAAATGATTTATATAAAAATATAATTGTTTGTGAAATTATACTGAATATTTGAAGTTAATTAACTGCATCTCTGAAATGCTATTAATTCTAATGTAAATGATAATACAACATCTGTAAATGCTGTAGTTGATAATAATGAACCAAATGGCTAAATTTAATTAAAGGCTATTATAGCATTTTTGTAATGTTATAATGGTTGAATTTAACTAAGTTTATTTGAAACTAATGTAACCCTATTACAGCATTTTAAATGCTGTCTTTTGTTAAATTGAACTGTTTTAAATGTGACTTTCCGTAGCATTTTCTAAATGTTGCGAAAGTTGAATTTTCATTGTTTTAATTAATTTAAGTGAACGAATGAACTTTGAAAGATTAAAATTTTGGAAATTTAATAATTTAATTATTTAATATAATAACTTCATTTTATGATTTAAAATGAAGTAATTTGTTTCGTAATATAAACTATTTTGAAATATGATATTTTGATATTTTGAACTGGATTTTTGAATGATATTGAATTTTGAAATGATATTTGATTTTGAAATATAAATTACCAATTTTGAAATTTTAACCACGGGATGTATTTAATTTATGGTTTAACTGATCCTTAGAGGATGGGCGATCCCAAGCATCCTTTAAGTTATTATGCATTACTGCTACAGTTCACTTGAGTTGGTTTACATTATATAAGTATATATTGTCCTGACTCGAGTGTTTTGTATTTTGCTTTACGCTCGGGTCAGCCTGAGTATTTACAGCTTAGATTTGGATCTCTTTCTGGAGCTAGGAATCGTTGGAGATTCTGCTTATCTAGTTATCTATCCATTCCAGTTTCAGTTGTTCTATTTCAGCTCTGGTATTATAAACTTCTATGTATTTGAGATTTCTATTGTATATGTTTTCAAACAGATATTATGTATTTTGTTTTGAGAGTTTGTTATAGTAGCTTCATGAACTACTATGGTTTTTATATTCCGCTGCGAGTTATTCTGATATTCTGTGTCTGTGATTCTGTATTTGATTTTATTTGCTCCAAATTTTATTACAATCTGTTATTTTGAATTATTCAAGTCAGACATGCGTGGATTATTGTCGATTTGAATGGTCCAAAATAGTGGGTCGTTACAATATGGAAGGCCGTGCCAGTCACCAACATGTTTGTTGGAATCTGGAGACAAGTTAGTCTTAGGTCCAGAACTGGTAAGAGAAGCAATGGAGAAAATTTGGTTAATCTGGCGAGAGAAGCTCAGTATGGACAGAAAAGTTACACAGACAGAGGGCGTAAAGATCTAGAGTTCTCCATTGGAGACAGGGTCTTCATTAAGGTACACCGATAAAAGGTGTGGTGAGATTCGGTAGGATAGGGAAGTTAGCACCGAGATATATTGGATCTTTCCCAGTTATAGATAGGATAGGAAAGCCCACATATCGAGTAGAGTTACCGAGCAGTTTGGCAAGTGTCCATAATGTATTTCATGTTTCTCATCTTCATATGTATGTGCATGATCTAATGACTACTATCACTCCGACTGCATGAGAAGATTTAGTAGTAGAACTGGATTTGACTTTTGTTAAGAAACCTGTTTGAGTTGTAGCAAGGGATGAGAAGAGGTTGAGGAACAAGACAGTCAAGTTGGTGAAAGTTGAGGGGAGCGATAACGAGAAGGACTGTACTTGGGAGACAGAGGACAGAATTAGAGATACTTATCCTGATCTATTTTGAGGGTATCATATACATACATACATACATACATACATATACACACACACATACATACATACATACACACACACACACACACACACACATATATATATATATATTTGTAAATGGGTAAACTTTTATTAAGGCATTACAGCCCAAAATCAAAACCAGCCCACGCTGATCGATACAAAGTATAAAACATTCCAAAATGTAACTGAACCCTTTCCATAAACAAGCTTTACATCTTCCTCACAAACACGAAGTCATGGCGGTTGATAGCTCGTTCTTGGGTTTCCTTGCTCTGGATAATTCCAATCCTCTTCTACAACACGAACTACGTCTTGTACTTGCCTGGTAAGAATCTTCCCCTTAATCCTCTTAAGAATTAGCTGCATGTCTCCAATTGCTAATTTGTTAACTTCCATTTGTCTTCTGTGCTTGCTTTGGAAAATTCTGCGATTTCTCTCCTTCCAAATGCTCCAAGCAGTCACAGTGATGGCAATTTTGTTCAATTTGGATTCAATGTCTTTATCGCATCCTCTCAGAGTCAGGTGTTCAACTTGTTCAACTAAGTTATTAGAGTGAGGAGTTATGTTTAAATACTTGTTGCACGAAATCCACACCAATTTAGCAAAATTACATTCAAAGAATAAATGTTCATGCGTTTCTAGACTCTGATTGCACAGGATGCAGTCAGTTTCATTAGTCACTCCCCATTTCGATAATCTATCTCTGGTAGGTAGTCTTTTCAAAATCGCCTTATAAGCAGTGAAGGCCATTTTTGGGTTGTTAACATGATCCCATATGATTTTGCTCCATGACGCCTTTCTGTCTTTTAGCCTGATTTCATTCCATGTAGCCTTAGTGGAGAAATCATTACCGGTAGGCTTTTAGACCCATACATCCATCTCTCTGCCATAATAAATAGGCATGTATTGAATGAGCTCCTTTTTGTCCTGATTTATTGGCAGAGAGGAACAATCCCACCCATTGTTCTTTATAAAATCTTTCACTTTAGTCTTCGGGCATCCAAAATCAGAGAAAGTGTGAATGCCCAGTATATCAATCAATGATTCACCTTGGATCCAAGGATCACTCCATAAATCAGTTTCCTTTCCAGTTGCTATTTCACGAGTACACAGTGAAGCTAATGTGTCTCTGGTCTTTAAAATTGCCTTCCAGTTTGTTGAAGCATTATTATCAATGGGCATTTGCCAGAAATTTCCTTTGATGTATCTTCTCCTCATCCAGTTACCCCGTAATCCTTTACCATTAATAATTTTCCAGGCTTGTTTGAGAGTATGAACAGTCCTTATATCCCTAAGTCTTCTAAGACCCACACCCCCTTCATCTTTAGGCCTACATAATTTGTCATATTTTATTTTATGTAAACCACCTTTCCAAATGAAGTTAGCACAAACCCTTTCAATTTTTTGAATAGAAGCATCAGGAAGTTGAAATGTTTGCAGCCAGAACTTGACTTTAGAATGAATCACAGTGTGTACCAATTCTATTCGCCCTGCAAGAGATAACAGTCTAGAGCTCCATCCCTGCATTCTATCCCTGATAGAGGAGATGAGGGTTGCACATTCTCTGTCTGTAATTTTATTTGAAGATAGAGGGATCCCTAAGTATTTGACTGGCAAATTTCCTTCCTTCACTTTTAGGATATCCATCACTTCTGCTCTTCTTCTACAAGTTTTGTTAAAATAGCACTTGGTTTTCTATTCATTCAGTTTTAATCCAGCATACTTATCTAATTTGTTGAAAATTTCTTTGATAGCTGAAGCTGATTCTTTGCTGGGTTTTATACAGATGAGCAAATCATCTGCATATAGTAGGTGACTTACAGTAGGCTGGAAGTCAAATATAGTCTGAATAAGCTTGTGATAAGTAGCCAACTCTATTTGTAAGGTGAAGTATTCCATGGCAATTGCAAACAAATAAGGGGATAGAGGATCACCCTGTCGGATGCCTCTATTGGACCCAATGAAATCTTCTGGTATGCCTTTAATCAGGATAGAGAAGGTAGGTGTAGATATACATCCGTTTATTAGATTCACAAATTTTGTAGGAAATCCCATAGCTATGAGCATGTGGATAATAAATTGTCTACTAATTCTATCATATGCTTTGTGAAGATCAACCTTTAGACAGAATTTGTCAGTGCCTGGTTTATTGAAATTCCTTACCAAATCCATGAGCCATAAGCGAATTTTCAGAGATGCCTACCCTTAATGAAAGCGCGTTGACACTCGGAAATGAGATCAGGTAAAATCAACTGCATCCTATTGCATAGAATCTTGCTTAGAATTTTGTATATCACATTGCAACAAGCAATAGGCCGATATTCTTCAATTCTTGAAGGATTATCTACTTTAGGAATAAGGCAAATGAATGTGTGATTGATTTCTTTGGGAAATTTTCTTGTTTGTAGAATTTCCTGCATAGCTGAAATAATTTGATCTTTCAGGTCACTCCAATGGAGAATGAAGAATTTGGAGCCGAATCCGTCGGGTTCTGGACTAGAATCAATATGGATGGAATTCAGAGCTTCCAAGACTTCAGCTTCAACAATTTGCCTTGTCAACATCCTTTTGCCTTGGGAATTAACTTGCCTCCTGCATTGTATGATTGGTAAGTTAGTACAAACTTCACCATTAAACAAATCATTATAGTACTTGATTGATTGTTCTTCAAACTCTGCATCATTAATTGTTGAACTTTCTTCCTGGTTAATGATATGTATGTTATAATTCTTGTTATTGCGAATGGCCATTTTTGCATAAAAGAATTTAGTGCATTCATCCCCTTCAGTTAACCATTTCTCCTTTGCTTTTTGCTTGAGTTCAGCAGCTTTAGTTCTGAGAGCTTCTTTTAGGTTGCTTTGATTTAGATAATAGTTATGCCATGTGTTATCATCATCAACACCATTATCTATCATAGCCAGGAGATCTTCACTTTTCCCCTGCAGCTTAGATATCAATTCTCCTTCCTTTGGTCTACATCTGTTCCAGTTCTTTAAGTGAATTTTAACTTTTATAATGAGTTGAATCAATTTATAGCATTGAGAATCCTCAACCATTGATAATTCATTGAATTTTATAGCTTCTTTATATCCTTCAATTTCTTGCCAGTGATTGCAGTATCTGAAAGGCTTGCCTTTGACAGCCAACCCTTTAGTTACTAGGTCAACAAGAATAGGACAATGATCACTAGTAGATGGAGGAAGAATGTTTACTTTAATGTTGGACAGCATAGTGATACACTTCACATTAACCAGCACTCTGTCTAATCTACAGGAATTTTTTTGTTTTCACCACTTCTCCATGTGTATTTAAGGCCACTATGGACAGGTTCAAGCAGCCCCGCTTCTATAATGCAATTATTGAATTCCTTTAGCTGGGATACTCTCATGGTAAGTCCTCCTTTTTTCTCCTCTGCTCTGAGTACTGAATTGAAATTACCTAGTGCAATCCAAGGGTTGTTATTGTGTTTACCTATATCCTTGATAGCTTGCCATAGCTTAATTCTTTGAGATGCCAAGTTACTAGCGTAAACACAACTTAGAGTTAGTTTTAAACCACCCATATTGATAGCTTCTACTGTTATATGTTGGTCGTCTTTTTGCTGAAGTCTAATATTCCAACTTAACTTATTCCATAATAATAGAATGCGTCTTTTTACCGCCTATATCATTATTATGCATATAGGACCATTCCTCTCCTAGAGAATCGGTGAAGAAGGATAAATTATCATCATTGAATTTATTTTCTAAAATACTTATAATAGCAGGAGAATAAGATCTCCTCAGATTTAAGAGGTCTAAA
This sequence comes from Allium fistulosum, assembly GCA_030737815.1. NCBI lineage: Eukaryota > Viridiplantae > Streptophyta > Magnoliopsida > Asparagales > Amaryllidaceae > Allium > Allium fistulosum. The sequence goes on from CM060904.1 coordinate 1,141,307,602, forward strand.
CGTCTAACATCATTATTTAGACCCCTTACATTCCAACTAATTATTGACATTTAGAAATTGAAGGCCTACTCCTCAGTTTCATAGGAGAGCCCTCGCGATTCAACTTCGCCTTCCTTTAACCTCTTGTTTCTGGAATTGTTTAGAGTATTCTAAGTTGGTCTTTGTGAATTTATTAGGTGAGTTTTCCTCTATATCTGTGTCTGAATCCAATTTATCCAGTTCAATTTTATTAAGCTCTTCTATTACATGTGTTGTTTCAGGCACTGTCTCTGGCGACTTCCCAACAGGGGTACGGACCATTGCAGTTTCCACAGTATTTGCCAATGTTGGGTCAAACAGCCTTTCTTCATCTGCCAGGTCAACAGGGGTTACCACAACTGTTTCCTTTTGGTTACTAGCAGCAGTACTTGAAGGTTCTATGTGTATAAGGGTCACTTCAGTACTAGGATCTGTTTGTGCCTCATTTTGTTGTAAATTTTGTGTAGGCTCAGGTTGATTAGACTCTTGCGTTTGTTTTTGTCTCCACACCTGTTTAACAGGTCCTATTACAGTTTCACACTGTTCTGTGGAGTGTCCAAAACACTTACAGTTGTTGCAGACAGGTGGGATATGATCATACTCTATCTCCTGTAAATATATGTTACCACTTCTATCTTTGGCACGCACTTGTTTTTTGATAGGGTCACTAGCTTTATTTTCTACTAAGACTCTGGCATATTTCAGTCTTTTAACATTTCTGGTGCAATCATCCATGGCCAAGGGGGTTCCTATAAGACTTGCTATTTTACTAATACCACGCGCATTCCACAAGGAAAGGTCTAGATTCATCAGTTTAACCCATATTGGATGTGTTTCCAACATATCCCTTTCTAGTCTTAGGTTAGGTTCCCATTTCTTAGTGAATATGAGTTTACTATCAATAAACCAAGGACCTCCTTCCAGGACCTTTTTACAATCCGATTCACTACTGAATTTAATAAGGTAGAAGCCATTTTCTCTTGGGAATACATCCCACTTACCAGAAGGTTTCCATTCTCTTTTAATGTAAGCATTAAGATGTATATAATAAGGTCTTTTCCCACCAACATAGATATAAATGGATGTACCCCACATGCTTTTAGTTGAAATAAATAGCTCTTCATCCAGATCTGCAAAGGGACCCTCAGCATCTTCTAGGGGTTCGAAATTATTAACCCCACCTTCAATACACATATTACCTGCTATTGCATCAGCCCACGTTCTTTTCCCTTCCTTGAATTCTGATTTATTGATTCTAGCGCCCACCAATGGAACTCGCTGATTTGGAATCTCTCTCCTAGGCTGCTGTAGAATCTCCCCAATTGGACGCTTACCTTTATTTTTGTATGTAACTTTTTGCCATCCTGTATCATCTACGTCTTCAATTGCAGAAGTTTCTCCATTAGGGTTTCTTGCAGATGCGGGAGCTGTCGCCATTAGGATATATATATAATATACTAATTATTTTACACACTCATCACACACACACACATATATATATATATATATTGTTTGCTACTCAGATAGGCTAGTATTATTATTAGGTAATGTTACAGATTTTTGCATGGTCGATATGCTTAGTATTTAGTCCTTACTAAATTTCAAGGATGAAATTCTTTAAGGAGGGGAGCTTGTAACAACCCCTAATTTTGATTAACATTATTCAGAAGATTTAATTAGATAAATTAAATAGAACAATGTGATGATTAGATTGATAAGGGAAATGATATTTGAATATAATTAAGGTCGAGCCTTAACCAAATATATAAATAAGATTGTTTTATAACTTAAGCATATAGTTGAATAGGGAAGGTAATATAGGAATAAATAAGACTTCATAACCACTAAACCCTTTTTCCTTCTCCTTCACGTTTTCATAAATTCAAAACAATGAAAAGAAATTGCAAGCAAAGGCCGATCTTTAACTACCATCTAAATTATGAAAATCAAGTAGAGATTCAGAAAGGAATGCTAGGAAGATTAAGTAATAACCAAATCTCAAAATCCATTATCCAAATAAGGTGAATAATGATCTATACCATCTCTTATTGTTTTGACTAATTTAATTCAGTTTTAAGATTTAAAACCAAATGTATGAATGATGATGATATGCCATGATTAATGTTGCCATGTTTTTATTTAAATGATGAGTTATGAGAATTTTACATAGCAAATTAACATGGTTTTAAGAGTAAAATCGCAGTAAATGATTTCCAAATGATATGATTTTTGACTATGTTGTTTAAAATATTATTTTAGAGATGGATTTTAAATTTGGGAATTTTCCAAAGCGTAGAGAATATCCTATAAATTTTAAAGTTGAAAAACATGTTAACTCGGGTTTAATTTAATTAAGTCATTAAACAATGATTTTTTGGCCCGAAAATTTATATTACGTTCCGTTTTAGGATTTATGTGAATTTTTGAGATTTTTTTCAAATATATTTGAAGGGATATGGATTAAATAACAAAGTTTAGTGTTTAATTGTTTATTTAGTTAGTTATGTAAATTAACGTTTAAACATACATTTTTGGCTTTGGGGGAAAGTACGGCAGCGTAGCTGAAATTAAGTTGAAAAGGTTTTAGTAACTAATCATATATTGACATATAAAAGAGATTTGTTGAAAAGAACATGCTTTATTAGGCAAAAATTCAGTTGTAGTGATAATTACGATGATGCCACTTCCCTTTATATTGATGCCGCGCTTATCATCCCTTCGACGTCGTCGAGAGGAAAGCACGGGGCACTATTTCAATAGTGCGGAGTGGCTTTAAGCTCGTCGAAGTCAAGAGATAGCAGCAACTCTATGGTATCGACGAGTTTATGCCACACTTATCCATGCCACATGTGTCTTCGTCAGGCCTATACTTTTAAAGTATAGGGGAGAAAGGTCTTTGAGTTTATCAATACTTAATAGCATCGTCATGATTCGTGTCTTCGCACTTCTCATGGTGTCACTTTAGTTGTGTCGCCGCTCTTCTATAGATGCGGAGAGACCATGTGCTTCTAAACAATAGCGTCGACATGGACTATACGTGCTGTTTTAAAGCCAAAGCAAAGCTGTCTTGTCGTCGAAGTAGATGGTACCGACATTGTTGAGAATCGATGTCATCATTATCGAAGAAGCGCATGATGTCGCATGTTCACGTTGTTTTCCAATAGAGGCGAAGACCCTTATGTCTCGACGTCTACGTGATAAGATGTCGACGTTGATCATTAAAAATGTTTTAAATGGTGATAACCTAATATCATTTTCATATAAACACATGGCAAAATAAAAAGGGTTTTACAAATGGCATCAGACTTTGAAAATACAAAGAGATGATTTCCTTGTTTAAATTATGGGTCAAGGGCATTGACCATACATCATTAAGAAAATGATTACACGGACTTTAATTATGGATGTTTATGCTTTGGGTTTTCTTGATCAGTTATTATGTATGCTACTGTTATCATATTCACTTCGTTTATGACCCATAACTGCATTCAAGGGTGTTAAGGGCAGGATAAATAGTTAGGTTGACCCAATAGTGAATATAAATTTACCGAACTTCTGTGTGAGTAGATTAGCATCCAAGAGGTCAGGTAGATCTGAATTTAGGATGCCCAAAACTGACATCAAAAGATTATTGAGTTAGACAGGTTCTCAGTTAGCTCATGAAAACTATGTTATGAGAAATGTTATTGCTAGGACCAATAGGTTCTTAGTGATCTCATAAAAACCATGTCCGGAATATGTTACCGATAGAGATCAATAGGTTCATAGTTAGCCCATGAAAACTATGATTTAAAAGATGTTATTGGAGAATTCAATAGGTTCATAGTGATCCCATGAAAACTATGATTGGATCAAGTTATTTAGAAACCAATAGGTTCTTAGTGATCCCATGAAAACTATAAAATTTTACGGATAGTCCATAAGATTGAAACAGGTTTTTAGTCATCCCACAAAACTAATAGGTTAATAATAACCCTAGAAACTATAAACTAAGATAGATAGTCGGATAAATTGGGATAGGAAATCCAGGGCATATTGCAGTTTTGAATATCATCATATCATGTTATGTTTCAACCATTATGGATGCAAGTGCACAGTATATGGTTAAGGTACTAGTGGGGGTAAAACCCGTTATGCTCAGTGGCATGGTCACACTAGATATCTAGTTGGTCCGAGATGGTAGGTTATTATTCACACCAGACTTTTTGTCTGACCCAAAGTTTTTGTCTTTCCCCTTAAACTATCGGGTACTCATTTGAGTAGGTTGAGAGTGAGAACTTTTCAGATTCTCATTAGATTAATGAGCTTCCAAAGTCGTGCAGGAGGCAATCTAGCTAGTCGGAGCTATATATCTATTTTCCGCCATGTTTTGATTCTGCTTTTGTGTTGTGATGGCAAGTTGTATTAAATGCCAGATATTAGACTATGATCATCCAATGGGGAATTTTTGTATGTCGCTCTTGGAATACGTAGTAATAATTATATTTCCTCTGAATATGGTTTATGTATGGGATTATGTAGTGAATCTGAAATGCTATTTGGAATGAAATGAGAAATTTGTTTACAATTAAGTTTAAAAAAAATTCATATTCATGTGCTTCTGGTATTATCAGTGTATCTAACATAGACGCATTTTGTCACTAGAAATTAATAACTATGGATGATTGCAGCATTCGTGGCACTTAGTTTCAAGCCTCAAAATGAGGGATGTTACATTCTATCATTATAATTCGTTGGATGAGTCTACTATATAGTAAATAAAATTATGTTTATGGTTAATTCCTCTCACCTAAAGAGGATGATATTTATCATAATATTATAAAATTGAGCCAAGCATATAACGGGTCGTAGTGACTAACCGAACCCTCAAAAAGGTTAGGACAAAGCCTACTTGCATAGATTTGCATTTTCCTAGACCGAGAGCTAGAACACATGGATCTACATAGTAAAATTCTCATAAGTATGGCAGATAGCCCTGGGAGTAATGCTCAAATTATGGCTTGGATCGGTACCCATGATTTTAGCAAATGCTAGAGTGGACTGCATTACACAAGGCTATAATTACCTTTCCTATAGCATTAATTAATATGTTCCCTATGCTACAAAATCCTCTCGGTGAGGTTAGAGAAGAGACTAAATTCTTTCATACATTGATTAGTTTTTTATGGGAACCAGATATAAACCTAAAGAAAGAATGATAATATCTTAGTACAAAAGTATAATCTAACTCTTTCAGCAAAGTTCACTTCGTATTCACCCATACAAATTAAACTTTGAGGGGGCATGTGTTATACCATAAATTTTCTTAGCTATGTTCAAATTCTAGCTGCATAAGCCAAAATAAAAAAGGAGGATCCTTGGGGATTTTTTGTAGTGCTAAAAGTCTTAACCCTTCGGCCGATGCCTATATTCCTTATTGTATAATTAACCTTTCATAAGTATTAAATGTCAATAAATACTTTTATATATCTTCCCATTTCTGCCTTTTGTAAACATAGCCCGAAGGCTTAGTGTTTATGATAAAGTATAAAAAAGCTCCAAGGGATAGATGCCTTTGATGAACAGCAAGAAGCCGAGCCCAAAACAACTAGTTGAATGGTCAAAAATACTATGATATATAAACATGCCCAAAGTATAATGAAAACCGAGGACCAAAGGCATCACTCGTCCTAAAATGTGATACTATATGATTCATATATTCCACTTCGACAGCATATATGATACAGGCTCAATCGAAAGTATAAGCCACCAGGCTAGCTCTAAACCGAAAGCGTAGATCAACAGACTATGTAACGATCCGTATTTTACGTATCGAAGGAGCATAGAATATTTATATTATTTTTGTATGAGGTTGTACGGTTCTAATATTTTGGGAAATGACTCTTATGGACATTTCCCACATCTATGATTTTTGGTGAATTTCTACATGACAATTTTGACCCTATAAATCCTGTATGGACTATAACTTTTGATAGGAGCTAAGTTAGGGTCTAAAACAACTTTCCTTAGATCTGGATGATGGTTTCCCTTTCTATAGAGTGGCCAGATTAGGGAAACGGACATACCATTTAAGGATTATGGTTGTTTGAATTTTCTTTGATTTTGAGCAGTTGAAGTGGGTAATTAGGGTCCTTAGTGCTAAGGCCCATAACCCATTTCGGTTTTAGGGTAAGTGGAGGCTGATGGGACCTCATTCCCATCATTTCACAACTCCCAAAAATAGTTACAAACTCCATTAACCCTTATTGACAAAAAAGAAACCCTCAAACCAACTTTAATTAGCCAAATTACATCATTAAGAGGAGATTAGCGTAATTAGCACTTAGGATTAGAGATTTGATGTTCGAGGATCCTTGGATTTCGTGCCTTCTATTGTTCATTTGGAGATTTGGATCTTGCTTTGGATTTGGGTGAGTGATTAGATCTCTCACTTACTAATTAGATCATTATACACCCTAAATGATGTTTTAAAAATTATTTATAAATACCAAAAATGTTTTTAGACCCTACTGCACCATATATGTGAATTTTAAATGATTTAGACTTGATTTATAAAAACGGCTTCTTAGGGATCCCTAACCATGTTCTTATGGATCCATAACCTTCATCTTAGATTCAAATCTCTTTAAAATGATATATTTGGAAGTTTAGCTATTGTTAATGCTTATATATAAGTATGATTGCTCTATGTTTGAATCATTGAAAACACCGATCGAATGTCAATTTAGTTTGGAAGGAGCTATTGATGGGTGGTGATCCCTATGGATCGGTGGTGATCCATAGATTCTATTCTAAAGTAGGCGCGATTGATATGGGGCAATAAGGAAGACCTCATGAGGTTGCACACCAAGTTTCAAGTCATTTGGAGTTTGTATGGTCAAGATTTAGGCATTCAAAATACAAGTTAGCATCGATCGGTGGGGAACAAAGCATGGTTCGATGGAGTAGCTTGGAGTATAGATCAGGGCTTAGGAACATGAAGGCAAGGAGGTGAAGCCAACATCACGCGATTTTGGCTAAGTGTGGGTTCGACCCTATGGATCGGTACAGATCCACAGGGGTTAGCTCATTTAACTCACAAATCGTTTTGGAATATGACGAGGTGTGTTGGAGCTTAAATATGAAGTGTCAGATCAGTCTCCATGGATCAGTGCCAATCCATAGGGTTGACCCAATCGACAAGCGATCGATGGTCGAGCATTGGAGGCTGTGTTGGAGTTCATATATAAAGTGTGGGATCGGTGGTGATGGATCATTGGCTATGGATTGGTAGGGATGGATTGGTGGCCATGGATCGGTGGTGATCCTTGAGTTTTGTCCTAAACTTGATGAGATCGATATAGGGTGACAAGGTAGACCCTATAAGGCTACTTCTCCAAGTTTCAAGTTGTTTGACGTTTGTATGCTCGAGTTATGACCATTTGAAGATGGATCGACGATGACAGTCGGTGATGATGACATGGAGTTTGACGATGATGATTCCATGATGGTAAGTGATGGCTTTGACTATGGATAGCCATATTTCAGAATGCAAAGCAGTCATATCGAAGTAACTATTGGAGGAAGGTTACGGGATGCATGATGGCATTCAATGACTAATGATAACTGTCTTGGATAGTTCCCAACCACGACAACTTTAGACGGGAGTTGTAAGAACAGTTCCAGGATGAGCTCTACTATGGGTGACATATGCAAAGGAATCATTGATATTCGTAGGTTTCAATATATACTCATGAAGCAAGTGTACGTGTGATGATATCAGCTGGGTTACGGAGTATGCCCTGGATACTTCACTTGGGCATATGGGGAAGCACTAGATCACACGATGTTTCAATCCATTTACCCTCGATTGTTTATGGGGATGCAGCCTAGTTCCTAGCCTACCGAGTGGCATGTATTCGAGTATCGAGAAACCGGGACGTTGAGTAGTCCTTGACTCTAGGGTGGTCGTACGAGAATCATATATCCAATGCACTGAGTGAGTGAACATAAGGATGGATGGTGGATGCTATGTTTATTTGATTGTTTCATCACTTAAGGGATGTCACATAATGTATATATTATCAATGTAGATACCTGGACACCCTTAGTACCTTGATGCGTAGTACACTATGATGACTGTCATAGAATAGCGTATATCTTTTGTATATGCTAACTCCGTGGATGTAGGGACATGTTAGGTATGATTTTCCATTCCATTTGTCCTAGTATATTGACTTTATAGTATTTGATATTTCTACCGCTTATGCTAGACTGGTTTCTAACCTGAGGTTTTATGCTTTGCTTTCTATTACTTTAGGTACTCTTGAATGAGTAGATTAGGGATATCTGGTCTAGTGAGGACATGGAGCTGGATGGGTGGCAAGCATGAGGCTATTCTCTCGTATTATTATATTACTCATTTGCTATTCTGCTCCAAAGCACAATGAAGCTTGCTATTGCCTTACTATTAAGAGATAGTTTTATGAGTTATTATTTGACGTATAACTCTATTACTTATGCTGTTTACTGTATGGATTTGTATACTCTGATGGTGTGATTCATTCAGTTATTCACTGCCTCGCCTGTTTTTTGTCTGAGATATTTTACTATTATATTTTATTTGATGCATTGTGAGATATACGATCGGTTGTGTCATGTGTTACTTATTTACATCATTAATGATCACCTTGCATCGGTCGAGCACCGCTACAATGCGCTGTACAGGCATATTGGGTATCGGCGGTGTATGTCAGTCGTCACATTTGGTATCAGAGCTTAGGTTGCATTGTTTAACCTAAGGGATACCATGATCCAATAGAGATAGGGTAGGAGTTCTCACTCTAGACTAGATCAAGAGTGTGTGTGTATATACGAAAGCATGTACTTGTTATATATTTTGGTTTTCAAATCTATATATTAGTATATATAGTACATAAATCACACTGCATACATGTGTACTACTTAATTAGAATTCCTTATAGAGAGACCGATCGTCGTTATTATAGATTGAACGATGAGTCGCCAAACAAGGAATGCTACTAGGAACTCCATTTATATATTCGAGGAAGGTGCTGTCTTAGGAGCTGCTAATCCCGATTTGCAGACTATGTTCAATACTATGATGAGGAACATGCTACAATATGCTCAGGTATCACTTCGAATGTTGTTTTTGATGGTGGCGCTGTGGTGCAGGCGCCCAGAGTCGATTTTGACAAGCTGAATAAAGATACCACTAGTCTTGGGGGCATACCATTTTCTAGAACGGAGTCGGTGATGGAAGTTCAGGATTGGCTCGACACTTGTTTGATGATCTTGAACTTAATGGTGCTATGAAGAGGAGGTTGGCCTCACATTAACTTTAGGAAAGGGCGATGAACTAGTGGAATGTCATGAAGGTTGCTACACCAGAGGATCTATTTACTTAGGATCAGTTCAAAGATTGTTTTGAAGAGAAGTTTATATTGGCTGCTCAAAAGTCGGTTGTATTTCATAAGTTTGCAGATGTAAAGCAAGAGGGCATGCCTATCTTCGAGTATATTGCTGAGTTCGACGCTCTGTCATAATATAGGATGTCATTCATTGACACCCATTAAAGAAGAATGAGAAGTTCATCATCGGCTTGGATTACTACTTAGGAGAGAAGCTTGTGGGCCATATTGATGAGACTTTCGAGATGTTAGTCAAGAAGGCACTGAGGAATGAGCATCTTTATCCAAACCCAATAGTCGTTGTTCCTAAAGAAGATCCAAAGCTGCAATTGGGCGGGGGAGGCAAGAAGAATTGGAATAACAAGAGGAAGTAGTCTCAAAACAAGGATGAGCAAAAGAAGAAGGTCAAGCCAGCACCGACTTGCTACTACTACGGAGAGAAGGGTCACTTTAGTAGAGATTGCAAAGCCGAGGGGAGGAAGTGCTATAACTGTCATAAACTTGGGCATATCAAGAAGGATTGTCCCGAGTTGCTTAAGCAGAAGTAGGTAGTGAAATCATATGTTATCAATGTTGTTCCAACTTCATTGAATGCTCCATCAGCGCAAGAGAAGGGGAAAGGCATCGTTATGCAAGGTATGCTATCCATTTATGATGTTCCTATACAAATTTTATTTGATACCGGGGTTTCACATTCTTTCATGTCTAGTGACTTAATAGATAGATTAGGATTAACGCTTGAAATTGTTGACCGACCTTTGATGTGACGAACCCTGTTGGAGGCTCTACTAGCATGTGTATGGTTTGTCGTGGTTTGGTCTTACCGAGTCATGGATGCTCTTTTGATTGTGATTGTTTTGTTTTGGGTTTCGTTGGGTTTAGCTCATTATAGGGATGGACTGGTTCATAGATACGGAGTGATGGTGGATTATAAGAAGTCGGTGGTGACAATAGGGGTAGATGATGGATGAAAGGTAGTGCTAGGCTGCCTTCCAAATGATGATGTGCTAGTCAATTTTCTATAATCACTCGACACCCTACCTGACGAGCTGCCAATAGTACCTATTGCTAGGGAGTATCCAGATATATTTGAGGAGGTAACCGAACTTCTACCGCAGACAGAGATCGAGTTCCATATTGATTTAGTTAAAGATGCCAGACCAATAGTGATGCCTTTAAGTGGATGGCACCTAGAGAACAGAGAGAGCTTGAGGTGCAAGTAAATGACCTTTTGCAAAAAGGTTTTATTTACAGGAGAATATCTGAGTGAGGAGCGCTAGTGGTATTCAACATGAAGGCGGATGGCTCACTTAAATTATGTGTTGATTACCATGAGCTGAATAAAGTAACGAAGAAGAACAAGTATCCACTCCCATGTATTGATGACTTGTTCGATTATCTTCATGGTGCTAGATTATTTTCTCAGTTGGATCTTGCAACGAGATTTCATCAACCAAAGGTAGCCAAGGGGATTGTGCTGATTATTGCATTTCGTACGCTGTCTGGCTTCTATGAGTAGTTGGTTATGCCGTTTGGGCTAACTAATGCGCCAACATACTTTGTTGATCTCATGAACCGTGTCTTCATAGGTCAGCTAAATAAATTCATGCTTGTGTTCGTCGACGATATTCTTGACTATTAACAGACAGAGGAAGAACACAAGAAACAATTGAGTATTGTATTGGAGGTGTTGAGAGAGCACCGACTATAGGTGAAGTTCTCTAAATGTCACTTCTAGAGGAGGGAAGTGCAATTCTTAGGCTACGTTTTTCTGAGCAGGGCATTGTTGTTGATCCTACAAAAGTTGCAGCAGTCCAAGATTGGATTATACTCAAAAACACTATGGGTGAGAAGTTTCTTGGGCTTAGCTAGATATTATAGATGATTCATCCAAGACTTCTCTAAGGTAGCAGCACCGTTGACTCACTTGATGAAAATGAATCAGACTTTTATTTGGGATGCAAGATGTGAGCAGGCATTTGTGAGTCTGAAAGAGAAGTTGACAAGTGCACCAGTATTGACTTTTTGGAGTGGGAATTAGGAGATAACGATATACACTGATGCTTGTGGTACTATATTGGGTATGCAGTATTGATGTAGAAAGGTAAGGTTGTTGCATATGCTAGTCGACAGCTGAAGCTACATGGTTATAGTTCCTGGCCTCCTATGACTTTGATATTGCATATACACTGGGAAAAGGTAATGTAGTTGCTAATGCCTAGAGTAGGAGACATGCCAGCTTGGGAGCTATGTTCCTAAGTGGATGTAGTTAGAGTATATTGCTGGTTATGATTTCCGACTAAGATGCGAGTTAGAGCTAGAGATGTTAACGAACTTGACTATCAGACCTACTTTTATTGAGTGGATTGGTACTAGTCAAAGGCGCGATTCCAAATTAGCCAAGATCACTTCTAAGATTGAAGCAGGAATAGAGTCTACGGATATGAGATAGTACGGACTCGACTGAGATGGTTGGCTTCCTAAAGGCGGGAGATTGTTTGTTCCTGATGTTGGTGGGTTGAGGGATGATGTGCTCCATGAGTGCCATCCAAGATTGACTATTCATCCTGGCAGTAATAAAATGTACCGTGATATGAGACAGTCCTTTTATTAGGAAGGGATGAAGAAAAATGGTGGGGAATTCATCTCGAAATGCATGAACTGCCAGTTGGTGAAGGCAAAGCAGAAAAGCATAGTGGGTTGATGAAACTGCTAAAAGTTCCCGAGTGGAAATGGAAATATGTGTCGATGGATTTCAATGATGGACTAACGATAACTTGAGTAGGGTACGATAGCATTTGGGTCATAGTTGATCGATTGACAAATAGTGTCAGATTTATACCCGTCAAGTCAAGTATAACAGTAGCTAAACTGGCCGACTTGTATGTGAAGTAGATAGTATAATTCCATGGTGTGACGAAGAGCATTGTGAGTGACTAAGATCCATTGTTAACTAGTGGATTTTGGAAGAGCTTAAAGGAGGCGTTAGGGATAGAGCTGCACCTCAGCACAGCTTATCACCCTCAAACCGATGTCCAAACTGAGAGAGTGAATCGTATCTTAGTGGATCTCTTGCATGGTTGCATATTAGACTTTGGAGGCTCATGGGATGATCACTTACATCTTATTAAATTGGCATACAACAACAGTTGTCAGCCTACATCAGTATGGCACCATTCGAGGTATTATATGGCCAACCGTGCAATGCTCCTTCATGTTGGTGAGAAGCCAGCGAGAAACTGATACTGGGGCTAAATATGATTAGAGAAACATCGGTAAAGATCGAGATCATTCGGCAACGAATGAAAGCAGCCCAAGACAATTAGAAAAGCCATGATGATAAGAGGCATTGAGATTTAGAGTTCTCTGTCGGCGACATGGGATTTGTCAAGATCTCCCCATTAAAGAATGTCATTCGGATCGGTAGTAGAGGGAAGTTGGCACCAATGTTTGTTGGTCCTTTTATGATATTAAAGAGGATTGGGAACCTTGCTTACAGAGTCGACTTACCTCAAAGAATAGGGGGATTGTATAATGTCTTTGATGTCTCTCATTTACGAAAATTTGTGCATGACTCAGGCGTAGCTATCAGATTGGATCAGCTAGATGATATCGATATTGAACCACAGTCCTTGAGACCTTGTAGGCTAATTTGTATCGTCGGACGTGAAACGAATCAACTTAGGAGGAAGACGGTGAAATTGGTAAAGGTTCAGTGGAGTGATAGTGAAGGCGATTGCACTTGGAAGACCGAGGAGAGCGTGAGGACAACATATCCTGAGCTCTTTACATGATGAGATTTTTTATTTATCGCTTTACTTTCACTTAAGGTATCATGAAATATACCATGGCATAGTATCATGCACGCTAGGATAAGCTTAGATGCTTTATTTTTCCTTTATTGCTATGTATGCATGTTTGATGTGTGATGGTTACCTATGCTTGTATATGATTCTTAGGCGTGCGGGATGACCCTATTGACTTGATTATGGAATTTCGAGGGTGAAATTCCTAAAGGGGGGGGGAGAATGTAACGACCCGTACTCTACATATCGGAGGATCGTAAAATATTTATATTATTTTCTTATGAGGTCGTATGATTCTAATATTTAGAAAATGCCTTTTAGGGGCATTTCCCACATCTATGATTTTTGCAAATTTCTATTTGACCATTTTGACACTAACAATCTTGTATGGACTGCAACTTTTGATCGGAGCTAAGTTAGGGTTTAAAACCACTTCCTTTAGATCCAGATGATGTTTTCCCTTTCCATAGAGTGGCCATATTAAGGAAACGGACTTACCATGTAGGATTATGGGTCTGAAGTTCTGTTGTATATGATTTTTAGGCATGTAGGATGACCCTATAACTTGATTATGGAATTTCGGTGGTGAAATTCCTAAAGGGGGGAGAGAACGTAACGATCTGTATTCTATGTATTGGAGTATTCAGAAAATGACTCTTAAGGGCATTTCCCACATCCATAATTTTTGGCAAATTTTGACCATTTTAACCCTATAAATCTTGTATGGACTATAACATTGATCGAAGCTAAGTTAAGGTCTAAAACCACTTTCGTTAGATCTGGATGATGGTTTCCCTTTCCATAGAGCGACCATATTAGGGAAACAGACTCAACATTTGAGGATTATGGTTATATGAAGTTTTCTTTGATTTTGATCAGCTTAAGTGGGTAATTAGGGTCATTAGAGCTAAGGCCCATAACCCATTTTGGTTTTGGTGGTAAGTGGAGGCTAATGGGACCCCATTCCCATCTTTTCACAATTCCCAAAAATAGCTAAAAAGCTCCATTAATCCCTATTGACCAAAAACAACCTTTAAGCCTATTTAATTAGCCAAATTACATCATTAAGAGGAGATTAGGGTGGTTAGCACTTGGGATTAGAGATTGCAGTTGGAGGAGCCTTGGATTTCGTGCCTTTTATTGTTCATTTGGAGATTTGGATCTTTCTTTGGGTTTGAGTGAGTGATTAGATCTCTCACTTACTAATTAGATCATTATATACTCTAAATGATGTTTTAAAAAATATTTATAAATACCAAAAATGTTTTTTGACCTAATTACACTATATATGTGAATTTTAGGTGATTTAGACTTGATTTATAAAAACGTGTTCTTAGGGATCCCTAACCATGTTCTTATGGATCCCTAACCTTCACCTTAGATTTAAATTTCTTTAAAATGATATATTTGGAAGTTTGGATGTTGTTAGTGCTTATCTATAATGAATGTTTGATTGCTCTATGTTTGAATGGTTGAAAACGCCGATTGAATGTCAATTTACTTAGAAAGGCGCTATGTATCTGATCCATAGATTCTATTCCAAAGTTGGTAAGATCGATGTAGGGAAATAAGGAAGGCCTCATAAGGTTGCACACCAAGTTTCAAGTGATTTGGAGTTCGTATGGTCAAGATATAAGAATTCAAAATACAGTTAGCATGGATCAGTGGGGATTTATAGCATGGATAGGTAGAAATCAAAGCATGGATCGATGGAGTAGCTTAGAGTATGGATCGAAGCATAGGAACATGGAGGTAAGAAGGTGAAACCAACATCACGCAATTTTGGCTAAGTGTGGGTTCGAACCTATGGATCGGTGCCGATCCATATAGGTTAGCCTGTTTAACTCACAAATCATTTTGGAATATGAAAGTGTGTGTTAGAGCTTATAAAGTGTGGGATTAGTCTCCATAGATCGATATCGATCTATGGGGGTTGATCCAATCAACATGTGATTGATGGTGGAGCATTGGGAGGAGTGCTGGAGCTCATATGTGAAGTGTAGGATCAATGGTCATGGATCGATGATGATCCATGACTTTTGTACCAAACTTGATGAGACCGATATGGGTTGACGAGGAAGACCCTATAAGGCTACGTTCGAAGTTTCAAATATTTTGGAGTTCATATGCTCAAGTTACGACCATTAGATGATGGATTGGCGGCGATGGTCAGCGATGATGACACAGAGTTTGACGATGATGATTCTTTGATAGGAAGTGATTGCATTGATGATGGATAGCTACATTTTAGAATGCAGAGCAGTCAGATTGAAGGAACTATTGGAGGAAGGTTATGGGACGCACGATGACATCCTATGACTAACAACGACTGTCTAGGATAGTTCCCAACCATGACGACTTCATACGGAAGTTGTAAGGACAGTTCCGGGAATAATTCTACTATGGATGACGTGTGCAAACGGGTTTGATATTCATCGGTTTTGACGTGTACTCGTGTAGAAAAGGTATGTGTGATGATATCCGCTGGGTTACGGAGTATGCCCTGGATACTTCACTTGGGCATACGGGGAAGCCCTGGATCACACAGTGTTTTGATCCGTTTAACCCGGACAGTTTACGGAGATGCAATCTAGTTCCTAGCCTACTGAGTGGTGTGGATTCTAGTACCAAGAAACCAGGATGTTGAGTAGTCCTTCACTCCATGTGGGTTGTCATATGAGAATCATATATCCAATGCACTGAGTGAACGTGAGGGTGGATGATGAATGCTATATTTGTTTGATTATTTTATCACCTTAGGGATGTCACATGATGTGGATATTATCGATGCAGATATCTGGACACCCTTAGCACCTTAATGCATAGTACACCATAATGACTATCATAAAGTAGCATATAACTCTTTTGTATGTGCTAACTCTATAGATGCAGGGACTGGTCAGGTATGACTTTCCATACCATTTGTCCTAGTATATTGACTTTATAGTATTTGAGATTTCTACCGCTCACACCAGACTGTTGTCTAATCTAAGGTTTGATGCTTTGCTTCCTATTACCCTGGGTACTCTTAAATGAGTATATTAGGGATATCAGGTCTATTGAGCACGTAGAGCTGGATATGTGGCGAGAAGAAGGCTATTATCTCGTATTATTATATTTACTCATTTTCTATTCCGCTGCAAAGCACTATAGAGCTTACTAGTGCCTTACCATTTAGAGACAGTTTTATGAGTTATTATTTGATGTATAACTCTATTACTTATGTTGTTTACTGTATAGATCTGTATACTTTGATGCTGTGATTCATTTAGATATTCACTGTCTCGCCTATTTTATGTCTGAGATGTTTTGCTATTGTATTTTATTCGATGTGATGTCAGATATACAATAGATTCTGTGATGTGTTACTCGTTTTCTTCATTGATGATCGTCCTGCACTGACTGAACACCGCTACAGCACCCTATACAAGCATATTGGGTGTCGATGGTGTAGGGCAGTCGTCACAAGCTGGCTTTCAATAGAAAGATAAAGGTAAAGCATGCTTCTGCTACTCAAATACCAAGGCATCATAAAGCCTCTAGTTCAAGTATTGAGACCCCACAAGCATCTCCACCTAAAGCAAAGGCTATAAACAGCCATAACCAAAAGCAAAGGCCCATAAAGCCTCATACAACATACAAGACCAAAGCTGTGTCCATTAAAGGCTGAGTGGGCCTCTATTTGAAACTAGATCAACGACTTAGATAGCCTAAAGCTAAGAAAACGGCTCAGATAGCCTAAAATTAATACAAAGCATAAGTAAGATCAATACGCTTAAATGTATATAGAAGCAACATGTCATCAATCAACATCATTCCGCAAGCAACTAGATGATTCCATGTGTCTAAATCTTAGCCCCATGGGTGGGTCATTTCAGCAATCCGAACAAGTGCTCTCCTCCAATGGTGGAGCTACAAGACTACTATGAATAGAAGGCGCAACCCCCAAATATAGGGATACGAAGTAATACGGCAGAGAGAGAGAGAGAAGCAGTTAGAAGAACTATAACCATTTGAAGACCTCATTTTTGTTTATACTCGGATCTATTAAGAAATTCATTAATGGTGGACATACTCCATGTCAGCATTGTAAGCCCTATGACTAATAAATAAAGACTAAAAAAAAACTTCTTAACAGTGGATGTAGGGACAAGGCTTCTTAACTAATATAACCTTCGCGTCTTTTACTGTTCACTACTTTCTTTTATGTTTACCTTAAGCCTCGGTTCTAATCCTTCAGTCAAACTTTCTTTTCTTTAAAAATACCAAAAATATCATACAGGACCTAGAAAGATTAAAAATCACATAGCAATAACATTTAGGATCCAGAAAGAAGAAGGCCAAATAAATATAACGTTAAATTCTTTTAGTTTGCAACATTATCAGATATAAGATAAACAATTTTCCAGCTAACCAACACATACGGGTGTTCTAAAGATCATCTCCCTAGAAGGTGTCAAAAAGAAAAGGAGATATGCTAGATTCCATAATTCAATAAGTCATGACATGAATGAATGTGAAATAACCAGCCTTTTTGACCTTTGGGTTCAAAGCCCGAGCAGACGTCAATACCTCTAGAATCGAAGAGGATTCGTTGTTAGGATAAGATAAAAATAAATCGATATGGTTCTAACTGATAACTTTCAAAGTCTCATAGGTAAAGGAAATAAAATATAATACAACAATAATCATAATCACATCACATCACCATAACATGTTTGTCTATCAAATACATATATCTAAATGTTATAAGTCAACCTAAACCATGCAATCAAGTCTAGGTTATAGCGCTTATTTACAACATATATGTTATCCCGCCTTCTGGTAGGGCCGTGAAACCATGGAGTTTACTACGTGGATTTGCGATTATCAAGCCAGGAAGCTCGGAGAGATGATTATTAGGTTCAAAGATCAGTTATAAGTAAGGCTATGGATGATAGTCAAGCGAATTCAAGCAGGTAGCATCCAAGAAATAGCTAAGTATGGATTTGCACTTCCCCTAGGCAGAGGATCAGATTAGATCAATATGGTTAGGAACGAATCCAATCACTATGGCTATGGATCACTCGGATTGCAAGTTCAACTCAATGATGATCGCTTAATAACTCAACAAGTACCAGGGGAATCAAGCAAACAACTATGGAAACATGGAGAGGAGACAGAGGGACCTACGTAAGCAATTGTCGGGCACCACAAGGTATGCATGACCGATCGGTGCCGATTCCCCCATAGGGATCGATGCTGATCGCTCATATGGCCCCAAATGGTCCCCGTATTTTCTGAATCGATCCGTCTCGACTTCGATCTTCTGCACGCGAATTTTCAGCTGGATATTTGTTCGTCTTCTCCTATAAATACTGGATCATTAGCTCAAGGAAAGAGACCTTTCTGGCTTTCTTCTTCTTCTCACTTGGCTAAACTCTGCCATTT
This sequence comes from Allium fistulosum, assembly GCA_030737815.1. Classification (NCBI taxonomy): domain Eukaryota; kingdom Viridiplantae; phylum Streptophyta; class Magnoliopsida; order Asparagales; family Amaryllidaceae; genus Allium; species Allium fistulosum. The sequence goes on from CM060904.1 coordinate 1,141,326,266, forward strand.
TTATTATTAAATTTAATGGATTGTAACTGTAGCCTAAAGTATAAATAAAAGAAAAAACTTTTGGAGTGGACATAGGCCGGAGTACACCGAACCACTATAAATTTTCTCATGTTCATTTACTTTCTTTCTATTTTAATTTACTATTCTTCATATTTTATTCTCTACCTTATTCTGTTTGGATTTGAACATTGAATTTATGGTGTTATCATTTTAGTTGAGTGTTTGTGACCAATTTTCGTTCAAACATTTTGGTATCATAGCCTACTTACATCCGCAGATTTAGAAATGATTGGAAGCTTGGATTTGGATTAATGGTCAGGCAATCTACAAGGAAAGCACCTATGGATAGGAGTTACCATGGAGGAAGTCAGGAGACATCCTCTCGAGCTAGAACCAATCAACCTTCCATCTACATTACTAGGAACAAGATGGAGACTATGATGCATGCGATGTAGGAGAGGATGATGAAGAGACAAGAGGAGATGATGCAGAATTTCCTCAGGCAAATTGGATAGGCTGGAGCAGGAGATAATGGAAATCTTGATCACAGAGTTGGAGCAGTAGGAGCTGTAGGAAATTAGGAACAAGAGCATTGAAATAGAGCTAACAGACAGGAGAACGGCATAGAGCAGTCCAGGGCGGTCCTCGGCCAACAAGGAGGGATCGACACCAATCCCCCCATAGGGATCAACACCGATCGATCATGGAAAGGGGCATGCCCCTGGGTCGGGCTAGTATGGGTACTGGTGCGGATGCCATTTGACCGGTGGTTAATGCAGGACCTACAACTGGGGATCAAAATGTGGAAAAGTATATTTCGGAGTACCCTCGTGGAGTCAGGGGGCAGCCTGGTAATATGGATTGGATATCACCTATGGATGAGAATGAAAGGGTGGCTGAGCTGATATGACGGATAATGAGAGACGGATTTCCCAACAGGAGTCTGGAGGATGTCAATCGAAGATCGTTCGCTCTGAATATCAGGCAAGCTGGGAAATCACTGGAGTTTAAACTACCAACACTGGAAGTGTACGATGGACGATCGGACTCTATGGTACACTTGATGAGGTATATCCGACACATGGAAGTGTTGGGGGGCATCGAAGAAGGTCATGGTAAGATGTTTCCACTTTACTTAACAGAATTAGCTACGCTCTGGTTTAGGCAGCTAGAGAATGGTTCGATTAGGACATGGAGCGAGTTGGTAGATTGTTTCATGAGGTAGTTTGGGGTCTACATTTTAAGACCCAAGAATGTAATGATATTGGCAGCACTAAAGCAAAAGACCCGAGAGTCCTTGAGGAGTTTTTTAACATGGTTTAATGCGGCAGTTGCTTTAGTGGATCGGTTGGATCTATTGATGGTTTTAAAGGCGGGAGTATCCGGGATTGCAAACGACGTGGATTTTAAGGTTGCATTAGAGCGAGATCCACCAACGGACCTCGGGGAATATTTCCATGAAGCAAATAGGTTCTTACGGCAGGAGGACACACACGCTGAAAAATAGGAAGTAAATGCAGTAAGAGGTGAAGGACCGTCTTGAGAAGGGTCTAGAAAAGATAAGGGTAAACGGAAAATGAGTGATGGTTATGATGGATCAAAAAGGTAAAGGAAGGAACGAGAGCCGAAATTCTCATCTTATTCGGATTTGATGGAAAGCTTGGAACGGATTTACCTAGACACAAGGGGATAACTCCCCTATTGAATACCGACAAGAAGGGTCCTACAGAGTGGGAACGGAAGTCTGGAAATTATTGCCTATTCCACAAACTGGATGGGCATACTACAGATGAATGCAAACAATTACGGGATATGGTTGAGGAGCATGTCAGGGATGGCAGGCTATCGCATTATGTAAGGACTCAGGCTGGCGATGCTAGGAGTGGCTATCGTCCACATCAAATGGAAATGGCCTTGGATCGAGGTCATAGATTGTCATCACTTGATCGGGATGGCATGAACTAAATAAATAATAAACTCCACAATAAAACGGCTAAGTCACTTAAACATGTACAGGATTGAGGTCGGTCCCTAGGCATGCTCTGAGATGATGATGAACCGCCATGTCCGGAGAGGCAATATTTAGTTGTCCTAGTTTTTCTTGTTTATTCTAGTTTTTTTGGTTGTTTGAAATTCAAATTTAATGGATGGATCTTAAAACACTTAAATCTGCATTAATGCGATGAACAAAATAGGCCGCAGTTGTCCCGATCGAAGAGACGGGGCAATAACCACATGGTGCGAGTCCCTTCGTCGGAGAGCAACATGATAGACTCGTATGTCATGGATTAAGCCCCGACTAGATTGTCGAGGTCGGAGGAAGGAAGTTAGTACAGAAGTGATCGCTTTATGTCCCTGACCGAAGAGTTAGGGACCGGAGTGCAAGAAGAGAGTTGCTTTGCCAGAGAGTGACAAGATCAACTTACTTATCATTGTTCCCCCTTTTGCCGAAGAGTGAATGGATGAGGTCTGGCAAAGGTCCGGAGAGACGGTGATCTACCTAGGAAGGCCAAAGATCGCTTTATGTTCAAGGACACTGAACCTAAGTGCAGAAAGTAATGTTGCTTCATCGAAGAGCGACAGTATCGGCTTACTTGTCATTGTTCTCCCTTCACCGGAGAGTGACAGGATGGGGCCCAGTAAGAGCTCGAGAGGCTATGATCGGGCCAAGATGTCGTTATATGCCCCAAAAGGACCGGAGTGCAGGGGGTAGATTGCTTCGCTGGAGAGCGATAGGATCAGCCTACTCATTGTTAAGTCTGGGTTGGAGTTAGCAAGGGTCTAGAGAGACCATGAAATTGGATAGCGATCTGACGAGATCGCGAATTGGCTTGCTAACTTCTAGGATTTCAAACGATTATGGATTTGGATATCGACCCAAAGAGGTCATGGACTTGGATATTGACATAGGGAGCTCACGGATTTGGATAATGATCTGGTCGAGGCTTTGGATTTGGCAAAAAATCCGGTGAGAACGTGGATGGGATTTGGTTAACGGCTTTCGATGGATATGGATTCGGTTAAGGATTTGGAATGGTTTCGGAATTGGCTATCGACTAGGAATAGTCGCGGACTATGACAATTTGGTTTGGCACAGGATTCAATTCTGGATTAGAAATTTGGCTATCGATGGATTTTGGGATACATATTTATGGCAATTTAAAACATACCTTCTTATCGCAAGGCATGTTTTAGGGGGAAAATGTTATCCCACCTTTTGGCAAGGCAGTGCTACCATAGAGTTGGCTAAGTGGATTTGTGATCATCAAGGCGGGAAGCTCGGAGAGATGATTATCAGGTTTAGAGATCAGTTATAAGCAAGCTATGGATGATAGTTAATCAGATTCAAGCAGGTAGCATCCAAGAAAGAGCTAAGTATAGATTCACACTTCCCCTAGGCAGGGGATCGGATTGGATCAATATGGTTAGGAACGGATCAGATCATTATGGCTATGGATCACTCAGATTGGCAGTTCAACTCAATGATGATCGCTCAATAACTCAACAAGTACCAGAGGAATCAAGCAAACAAATATGGAAACACGGAGAGGAGACAAGGGGACCTAAGCAAGCGATCATCGTTCCTTACAAGGCACACATGATCGATCAGTGCTGATCCTCCATAGGGATCGGTGCCGATCTCTTATATGGTCCCATATGGGCCCCATTTTCTCTACATTAATCCGTTTCGGCTTCGGACTTTCGCACATGAATTTTCAGCTGGATATTTGTTCATCTTCTCCTATAAATACCTGATCATTGGCTCAAGGAAAGGGATCATTGGCTGAACTCTACCATTTTTATTCTCAAATTTCACGGATTGTAACTGTATCTATAGCATAAATAAAAGGAAAAACTTTTGGAGTGGACGTAGGCCGGAGTATGCCAAACCACTATAAATTCTACCGTGTTCATTTACTTTCTTTCTATTTTAATTTACTGTTCTTCATATTTTATTCTCTACATCATTCTATTTGGATTTGGACATCGAATCTGCGGTGTTATCGTATTAGTTGAGTGTTTGTGACCAATTTTGGTGCAAACAATATACAATATGCACAAATGAATCCCCGTCTCTAATACAATCTCGTCTTAAAACTTCATCAACTTGGATATATAAATAAAAGGGAAAAATAATAGCGAGTTAGACATAAGTCATGTGAGTGAGTCATATTTTGGCCTACAAATAATATAAAAATAATACTATGATATGATATGAGTCAATCCCTTGGCCAACTTACGTCCTCCAGGTCACATCGTATCTAACTCCTATATACATCTAGTCATATCACTTCACATATGAGTGGATTCACTTCCCTGGACTGCCTCGTGCGCGATAGAGTCTCATATCGTCCACCGTCACGTCAATCACATATAAGACTCCCTTCCTTTGACTGCCCGAAGTCTACAGGAAAACCTATTATCCTCACACTAACTAGACCCACATCCTGGACCTTCCATCGCCTACAAGGCCATTTAATATTCACCTCTACATTGGTCCGTGGAAGCACTACAAGGAAGTATCTCAATACTTGAATAACCTACTCGTGTCATAGGTCCATATTTATATCCATATCTATACCTATACCCATATCCATGTCCAAATAAGTATCCATATTTGTATCTGTATCTGCATTTGTATCCTAGACTACGTACTTGAGCCACAGGTTTGTTCATGTTCACATCCATTATCGCATCATTTTATATATTATAATAATATACATATCCCTTTAATAAACTATCAAACATCATACTCATTCACTCAAATTCATAACTCCATCACTTGCCTTATCAATAACCTCCAAACATCTTCAGAAAACGAAAGGAACAAGACTCGAATTGATAAACGTTAATTAATATAGGCCCTTGTAGATCCAGGTTCAACTTGCCCCGAAATATAGGCCATCAGTGGACCGGTTGAAACAACTGGTGGACCTGTGTGCATGATTTTTTGAAAATTCCTAGATGTGGATTTGGCTTCTCCGTCATGTTGTTTCACCTCCAGTCGCCTCCACTCTACCTCTGGTCTCTTGAGAGCATCCCTAGTACCTAGCCTTACATTTCTAAGTCTGATTTAATGTTTTATTTCATCAATTTAAGTGTATAATCATCAAATTCAAATAACTAACTGTAAACCTAATTCCAGTTTATTGTTTATGACAGATTCCCTCTAAAATCCTAATTAAATCCAAATTCAGTTAATTATAAATGAGTATCTGCACTATTATAGCCTACATATCATGTTTATAGCTTCAAATCTCATTATATGAAGAGGAAAGCATGAATCACCCACTAAGTTCACCATTCATTGCCTAAATCTTCACAATTCAACATTATGCTCCTCTATGCTTTAGAATTTCACCCCTAATTTGATATGCATAGCCCCCATTGGTAGATTCGTGATGCCATTAGTTCATGATATTTTGTTAAGTTTTGAGAGAGATATTATCATTTGATTCTTTATATGTTAAGAGGGAAAAAGAGGGAGAAGAGAGAATGCAGTCGATTCTGAAAACTGAAATATTTGGATGTGACTTCTCTATTTTAAATGAAGGAGGGTGTTGAACCAAAAGTTGGCGCAATACCCCAAATCTTCTAGAAACAAGAAAGATGTAATTCAAATAGCAGAAAATAGTAAAAACATGAAGAATTTTATAGTGGTTCGACAAAATCCATGGCCTGCATCCACTTTAATCATATTAAGGATTGATTGTCACAAGTAGAAAAGCTCTCACTATAAGAAAGTATGTTACTAATAATGCCACTGGATAACACATTATTCTAAAATGTTATTGTTTACTTTTAATTGTTTGTTCTTTTATTTTATTTGTTTTGTACATACATAACACGTTGGCCCCAAAACTAAATAGCCCCTCCTAAAATTTTCGGCTCCCTTCCAAAATGTAATAGCACTTAACCAATTTTCATCACCCCCTCCCAAAATGAAATAACACTTAAGCAATTTTCACCTCTCTCCCAAAATGAAATAACCCTGGTCGAAACCAAATTAAACCCAAATCGACGGCGATTTTGCTCTTTAGCAGTTCCATACTCCATCTCCGATCTTCAGCATCTCCTCTTTGGAGTCCACGGTGATTCGAATAACTCGAGTTGATTTGAAGAAGTCGGGCGCACGTAACTTGGTTTGAGGTGATTGCCTAGAACCCTAAATCGATTTGATGTGAATTTGTTCTTTTGTTTTTTTCTGAAACGCTAAATCATCTAAAACCCTAAATGCTAATTCATTTTTGGATATTCTAAGTTTATGACTTATCTACTGGATAATTAAAAGTACTGTAATAATTCGATGTTAATATATGAACTAAAACATGAATTTATAAGCTTTCGACATAGTGAAAACCAAAATTTATTATTAATGAATTTTTGTATATGTAAATATGTTTTTTGAAACATCACATGAAAGTTATCTTATAAGAGTTCATAATAATGATGTATTTACTATATATAATGGAGAAGTACATAAAGGTGGTTACAAAGAATATACGCTATGATGTGAGAGGATTATAACTTGATAAAGATATAAAAACTTTTAATCTTGTGTTTCCAACTGAAGTTTGAGAATGGTTAAATATGGTATATATGTTAATTTAAAGGTTTAAAATATAAATTTAGAAAAGACTAGTTTGGGATTCTATATGTTAATCAAAAAAAGTAAAATATTTACTTAACTTATAAATGAATTGATTTATGTAAATAAGTTTTAAAAGGCCTTTATTTTCATACATGCATGGGATTTGTTTGGTTTGTAAAATAAAAAAGAGGAATGTTTTAATATAAAATTTTAAAGTATATGACGACTATTTTATATGCTTGTTTTGAAATGTTATAACTTCTGAGGTAATGGATTAATTGAATGCTCATAATATTTTATTTTTATGCATGCCTTGAAGTATATAATTGCTAAATATACAAATAATCATAAATGTTTTATATAAGAAAAATAAAGTATGTATCATATTTATTTTGCAAGTAGTAAAATATCTTATTTCTAAGCTTAATAATACGAAAGATATTATATACTAACATGCAAAATATGTTATGTTAAACATGACCACAAATTGTATAGAAAAGTTAGGACGTACATATAAATTTGTGCAGATTATATATTAGTATGTACCTGCGAAAGAGCTTTAGTAGTATCTTCAAACAAAATGGAAAATTTGGATGGATGGGAACTCCATTGATGGATATGTCCTTTTGCTCCACCCCTCAACACATGCATATATGAATAATCCAAGTATGGTGTTTGTAAGGACAATAAGTCAATAAGTCCAAATTCTTATTTCCTATCCTGATCTGTAAATACAAAATTCTGTATTTTAGATTGTTTTTTGTCAATTATGTTAGTCATTAATACATATTAATTCTAGAAACTTGCTTCCACATTATACATCAATGGAAAAAGATTGTGTTCATGTACATAGGTAAATAGATAATTAAATTTTTTGACCATGTTTAATTTTAGGAAATAAAAATATTTGATATTAAAAATCAATAATTATGTTGTTTTTTACATTAAAGAACTTCTAAGGAGTATGAGCAAGGGGCTAGGCGTTTCATGGACATTGCAAAGAGAAATTTAAGAAATGTAAAGAAGCTTGTCTACCTCTGTTTAGATTGTCGAAATCTTAGTCAACATCATGATAACATTGTTGTTGAACATTTGATTATAAGGTGGATGGATCCTAAGTACAAAAGCAGCAATAAGTGGTATAATCATGATGAATAATTAAATGTGGGCATAGAAATGAAGTTGGAAATTGCATTTGACTTACTTAAAGCCATTTATTATAACGATGTAGATATTTTGAATCATACTTCTTTTGATGATAAAGAAAATGAGGATGTGCGAAAACGGGAGGATGATTTACCTAAGCATTTAAAAGATGTAAAAACCTCCTTGTATTTTGATTGCCTAGATCAAACTAAGCTATCTGTCATCACTGCTTTGTATAATTATAATTGTGAGATTGGAGTGATCGATAATGGTTTTGATAAGCTTTTAAATGTGCTCCAGTTGTTGTTACCAAAGAATTATGTACTTCCTAAGACTTTGTATGATGTAAAAAAAATTCCTCAAAGTATTGAACATGGGGTTCGAAAAGATTCATGCTTGTAAGAATCATTATTGCTTATTCAGAAAAGAGTTTCAAGGTTTAAATAGTTGTCCAAAATGTAACTCTTCAATATGTAATGTAAATGAGGACACTAAAGAGATTATACGAGGAGTTCCAGTTAAAGTGTTGAGATACTTTCCAATCATTTCAAGATTTGGGAGAATGTATAAATCTCAAAAGGTGGTAGAAGACCTAAAGTGGCATCTCAACAATAAAAGTAGTGATGAAAAAAGGTGTTACCCTATAGATTCTGTAACACAGAATGCAGTGGACGAGAGGTGGAAATCATTTTCATCCAATCCATGCAATCTCAGACTTGGTCTTGCTACATATGGTGTAATCCATTTACCTCGATGAGCTCAAAATATATTCATTGGCCGGTAATGCTTGTGACACATAATCTCTTCTTATGTTATGTATGAAGAAAGAAAACATTAGGTTAATATTAATAATTCCTGGTCCAAAGCAACCTGGAAATGATTTTGATGTATATTTGGTGCCATTGGTAGAAGACTTGAATCATTTGTGGAGTAATCTATTATTTAAATAGGAAAAGAGAAACCATAGATCTAATTTGTTGCCCACTGGCAAAATATTAAACGGTAATGATCTGTTCTAATACAAATAGTAGTTTTACTTTCTCGCATTATCACTTTTCAAAATTTCTACTACCGCTACTGTATCATCTCTCCCAAATCAGTAATATAAATTTTGAATGCTCTGTTACATTACTTATTCCTTGCATTTCCAAACCGATGAAGCAGTTGTTCTTACAAGCACTAATTTTGAAATCAAAGAGAAAGCTGTTCCAGTATTTCTATGGAATCTACGGATCGCTTCCAAGTTCGATTCCATGTCCTCGGTTCAGGGTATTTAAACGGTCAACTTTAACCATGCTGTTTTGCCATTAGATCCTTATTATCTTACGAAAAATTGCTTCTCTTACAATCGCTATCCTCTGTTCCTAATTTTGATTAGAATCTGCACAAATTTGTTGGCAGTTTTCATTTATATATTCATTTCACTTATTTGTTGCTCTTATATAGAAATTTGGGTGATTGTAGGATGATAAGATTGATCCTGTTTGAACACACAATCGACTAATATAAAACTACTAACTAGATGATTTATTGTTGGATTCAATGCGGATGTTGATAGGATGTCCTATAAACCAACTCTTATGCAAGTCGGTGTAAAACTGCAAATAATTTTATATCTCATTTATTCTATGATTCTATATCCACAAAGTTATTCCACATGCAGATTAGTTGCTTTTTTAATTGTTGTATATATATAATTTTGGTTAGATAATGATGTTTTTGAAGTTTTCTCCCTTATGAGGAGAGAAACTACCGATTGGGAATGAATGAATCTTACGGTGTTCCAGCAATCGATTTTGGGGGTATTAAAATCATTGTTCATCTACAAAATGGAGAGATTACCGGTTTGGATCTGCCAAGCGATCTGGAAATCAGTTATAGTGGCGATAACGAGATTACTGTTCAGAAATCATATGCCGATGTATAATACAAGAACCGAATAAGATTCCTTAATCGATCAATATTTTTGAACAGCCCATAGCATTTTACATTTCTACATTTGGGTGTGAGTTTCAAAATCAATTCTTGGGATCTGCAAATTAAAGTTTATCCTTAGTATCCTTGTGTTTATTTGTGTAAGGCGACTCTGCGCTTCTCAGTTATAGATCTTATGCAGACAAGTTTTCGGAACGAGAGTATAAGCGAATTCTTTTCAACATCTGGAATTTTGGATGTGAAATAATGAGACTGTTGTTTTGTACAGACTAATTTTTAGGGCAATTAAAGTAAAATCTCATTAGGCACTAGTAGTTACGGCGTTCATTATGGCACCAATTCTCAATCTATATCTCTATCAATTGCATATTTTGCTACGAAATGCAAAATATACGAAACTATCTGATAAAATGAGACAGAGGTTTCATTTCTAACTACTGCGAACTAGATTGAAATAGGCGTATTCGATATCTCGGCATGGAATCTCAAATCTTCTATCTAACGCCAAATAGAGAACTCGACCAAGTCTCACATCTGCAGCATCGTCTATTGTTGATTATAGCCTTAGAGGAGTAGAAAGGACGGATGTTTTGGTTGTGATGGTAGATAGTTTGATGTTGATCGTCGTGGTTGATGAGATTCTCATAGCAGTTTGGGAATCATGTGTGTGCGGTTAGGAAGAAGACTGATCACGTGACTCAAAGAAGACATGCTTATACTTATCTTCAACTAAAGACATGCTATCTGGGGTCTGGTTCAGATTCTTCTTTTGAGTAAGACCTATCAACACTATAATGAAGTAGTTTGATTTCGATTTTTAAATTCTTATGCAAAAGTTTATTTCAGAGCCGGTTTGGAAAGAAAAAAAAATTGTACACAGTTTTGCGATGCTACCTTTTATGTAGCTTCATTGTGATGAAATTTAGTTGTATTAACAAGTTTGTGTTGATTAATCTATGTTTCCCATAAGATATATTGACAAACATTCAAATATAACAAGTAATTTATACGCCTTTTTGACAAAAAAGTTGCCAAACAGCCTCTATAGAAATCCCTTTTTGAAACATATTTCTATATAGAAAATTTTAATTAGAGATCATTTCAGAGTTGACATAAAAACCAACGTTTGATTAGCATTGTTGATTCATAAGAGCTTAAGAATCTCATTTAATCATTGTTTGAACTTAAGTTATTATGTCTGAATTTCTTATATAACTAATACAGTCCTATACCAATAAAATACACAGATAGGTATAATTGTAAAAGGAAGTTGGGAGTCTAACTTCTATGCTGCTGGTGTATGTATCATACTATCATGTAAAAGTTAATTTAATCTTGAATGATGTATTACTGATAAGTTGTTGGTTTAAATTAATGAATGAACTTTGTTTCCTATTAGTCATGGAAGTGAGAGACTTGAGAAAGATATGTAAGAATATATAAAAAGATACACATATTATTAGTAAATAAATATGCCTTAAATACTATCCTTCTTTCTAACATTGTATTAGGTACTTTGTATCACATCGAATAGTCTCACCAAGCATCTAGGCAACAAATACGTATCCAATTAATCCTCTCCAGAACTCTTTCTCACTATATATTTTTAAAGCGCACTAGGTTCTGTTTTACTTTGTAAAGATTATTTTCTTCATGTATGTTTTCTATTGATGTTTGTAGGAAAGGAGAAACCATGAATTGTGTAATCACCACGTGTCACTTCATTAGAGAATATCAAATCACATCACCAAGGAAAATAGCAAAAGCGAAGAGCGGTTAATTTTTAAAGTTCCATTATACTATCTTTTTGTCAATTCTAAATCCTTTTTAAAATCCTAAATTTATATCAGACAAATAATAGTTCCTCTCCAATTGTCGATTTCCTTCCCCAAACACCTAAAATTTCATTCACAAAATGGATGATTTTCTCCTTATAACCCGGAGAACTTTCAATCTTCTCCATATGTGATTTTCCTAATGGATCCTGACATGTTATTTTTTTGTGAAACATTACAGATTTTTCGATATGGTAATTTTAGCTATTCCATTTATCACTTTTTTCATATATTTTGATTTTACTTTCACATGTACTATTTTAAGTAATTGGTTCTCTAATGCGGATGAAAGATTAAAACCTTTTCTACAAATTGATAGTTCAACGGATTCAACAAATGTACACTCTTCAATCAATTCGCACAGTTCTTATTTCCATTTTCCACTTATTTTCTCAATTATTTTACTTTGACGTTTGCTGATGCTTCATGTACATGATTCTTCTTTCGCTTGGTGTAAGTAGGCCAGGATTCCTTGAAGCTCAATTTCTAAGGCCAAAAATAATCAATAGTAGATGCTCTCAATTTAATTTGTATTATGTAAGTTTTCAAGCACTTAGCGCATCACACAGCCAACAATGAATTAAAACTGAGCAGCGCCCAGTATATTGATTGGGGCCCCTGCACACCTCCTGGGATTTGAATAACGAAAGTCATTACTGAAAAAGAAGTTGTCAGCTAGCCATAAAAGATGCTTTACTCTTAACAGAACTTGAAAATGACTACCATCAGGAATTTAGATATCTACCCAAGTTAATATACTGGTAATGAGAGCTTACCACCATGGCTAAGTCAATAGTAGATGCCATCAATTTAATTTGTATTTTATGAATTTTTTAAACAATTAGTGGATCGCAAGTGGATAACACAACTTCATAACTCAAGAAAATTAACACAAGATAGAGAAATGATATTCGTAGACAAAGCTAAATAGAATTATTGTTTAATGTAGGTGCATTATAGTGCAAAAATTGTTTGTAAAGACCAGTAGGCTATACTATGAAACCATGATTACTTGTAGTAATTGTAAATTAATTATGCATAATAATGTCATGATCATAATTCAAGTAAAACAATATTGTTCTATATTATACGTTGAATATTTTATACCAGATCAGCTTAGATATTTTTTCCCACTATTTTTAATATATTGGATATACTAAAATGTATGATTACTGCTCTTTGTGTTGAATTCCACCCATTTTATGTAATTAGATTCATCTAATAAAGGAATATCACCAAATAAAAAGAGTTGGTAAAAAGGTTAACAAAAAGTAATAGGTTATTCATATAATTTTGAGATGAGCATAATACAACAGAATTACTGTTTAATTTTTCTTTCTGGGATTATAGTTACATTTTTTGTTTTTTTGATATCGAGACTCATTTAATTTAACACTTAGAACTTTTCATGTTGAATGTTTGTGCTATCTAAATTGCAGAAATTTCTTTATTATACAAATTATAGTGTCACTAGGAGTGTGAATAGTTGAGCATGTGTCCCTATAGGCAGTATAATAATATTTTTGTGAAAATCAGGTTAAATTTGCTGCCTCTTCATTCAGTAATGTTTATTTTGTTTACTTCTCTAAATATTATTTTTTTGTCATGTATAACAACTCTTTTCCACATGTAAAGCTTGATTATATTTTCTACCTCATGTTACAGTGTCAGTCTTACTGCAATGCTTATTTTGGGAAAAACTTGATGTCTAAGCAGCAAGAATGACCATGAAAGCAATGCAAATTTAAAGGGTATGCAATAATATCATTGTTTTGTCTATATTTATTCTATAGGTTATTGAGGAACTCATGGAGTTGAACTAAATGTACACCATGTTTAGCCAACTGTATTTTTCACACTATCAATTTGTGTTATAAACAAGAAGACAATGAATGTAACCATAATATCAACAATTCAGGGGATTTTTTCAATTATAAATTTATAAAATAATTTCATTTGTATTATATAAACAATGTACTATATTACTATTTTACCTTGATACACTATAGGAAGAGGTCAAATATTCCATTTTTTGATCATCTAGGTAATGGTAAAAGCATCCCCTAGAGGGGGTCAGTAACTGACCCCAACAGAGGGTCGGTAAGTTTAAAAATGGGTTCACCATTGATTGTCAATGTCGCTTTACTCGATGGCGTAGTCAGAAAATAAACTTGGAGTGGTCACAGTGTGAGAATATTTCCATTAAATTTTTTTTTCAATGTATCATGCGTACTAGACAACATAGACACTAGAAAACTTTGCATGCACTTTTAAGATGTAACTAAGCCTCATTATACATTGGCTTTGTGTTTTCCTAATCTATTTGTATGTCTTCATGTACACAAAAAAAGAAAGAAAGAGAAAAGGTAGAAAGTATAATAACTTCTGTGCATAACCAGAATAACATCCTCTTTAGATTGATGAGGTCGTTGGTAAAAATGAATCCAAATACAAAATCTTAGTGTTTGTTAGTTATATGCATATAACCTTAAAAAAGGTACAGTTTGCACTATAATCTACCGTATAGGATTAATTATGGGGTTTTGCACGAAAGGTCCCTATTTCTGATGGTGTTACAAGAAAAGTCCCTGTAGAAATAAGTACGTAAATTAAGTCCCTGTTGTTTCTAAATCAGAAAACGCAAGTTAGCTTGCGCTTTTTAAAATTTCAAAATTTTCAAAATCAGAAAGCGCAAGTTATCTTGCGCTTTTCAAAAATTTCAAATTTTTTAAAATTTTCAAAAAAAAATTCAAAATTGTTAAAATTTTCAAAAAAAAAATTGAAATTAGAAAGCGCAAACTAGCTTGCGCTTTCCTGATAGAAAATGCAAGTTAACTTGCACTTTTAAAAAATTTTGAAAATTTCAAAATTTTTTGAAAAATCTTTCAAAATTAGAAAAGTGCAAGTTATCTTGCATTTTCTATCAGAAAAGTGCAAGACACTTTGCCTTTTTTTAATTTTGAAAAATAGGGACCAAATTTACATATTCATTTCTGCAGGGACTTTTTGTATAACAACATCAAAAACAGGGACCTGTGACTCTTTTCTTGATTAATTATCATATAAACCTCTGTCGTATTAATTCACCAAAATAATTACATATTTGATAACATGTGTCGAATGTTTTATTTCGTTTATACATGTCACGTAATTGTTCTGTCTACAGTAGTTTGTTTTGTGTTCTTACAGTGAGATTATCTATTCTACTATGTATATGCATAGCTCATTATATTATATATGCATCATTCACATTATTGATATTTTTTGTAGTTAAGTGTCAGTTCAATCTTTTGAAGGTTAATCATTATTTTGTTAACTAGAACCTATGAATTTTGTGTGTGAATTTGACGAATTATTTATATTGCAAACGAGTTATTTTTTTATATACCAATATATGTGTGCTTTTGCCCATATATGTTTGTAGATTTCTGAATAGAAAATTCAACTTGCCTATTTGACTTGATAGTTGGACAGTGAAAATCACTATCTATTTATGCAAATTGATTTCTCAAATTCTACAACTGCATAGCTAAAACTTTATTAATGTATGTACTCACCTGCATGATTATTATTTGCAATATATTTTTCATCATGCAATATCGAATTCTATGGTACTACATAATTTACAATTGAGGATTTTTCTATTATGTAAAGATATAACAACCTTCTGTTATGACTTCTTATATCTCTGCTAATTGCTTCTACTCAAGCTTAGGTAATTTACTTAATAAACCGAGTTTATATTAATATATTTAGGTGATTTAGTTTTGTTTGTCATTATCCTGAATTTTTTTTCGTCAGTCGGTTTATAGATGAAAGTATTCAAACCTTTTTAACATTAGTCAGTTTATATTAGTAAGTTACTGCCTTAAGTGATTACTTTGGAATAATGATATTATTTCCCTTTTATATGTCAAATTGTAAATTTACAATTCTCATATCGATTAAAATGTATGTAAATTGGTAACATTTATATCATAGTAATGTACTTTATAATTAAGTTCAATATAAGTTAATGAAAAAGATTAAAGAATAGCGATGATAGTTATTATGAATAAGACAAAATGATGTGTAGTATATAGTTTTAAATCTAGATGTAATTATATTTATCAATATGTTGAACTTTGAACTTTGGAATTAAAGATACAAATTTTTACCAATACGTCGAACTTTGAAGAAGATTATACTTCATTAACAGAGCTAACAATTTGTTGAACTACTTCTGTAGATTGATGAAGCTACCTTAAATATTTTGGTTTGATAATGTTTGATTTTTTTAGTTACAAAGGTCAATGCACAAAACAAAAATTGTCATGCAACGTTTTAATTCAATATAAATTACATATAACATTAAATATGAACCACATTATTTTGTTATTGAAAAATACATAAACAATATATTATAGGATATTCATACCGCCAACACTTTCAAATGATACAACTGCCCGTGTGCGTAGCACGGGCCACACACTAGTGGAATTAATATATATGATGCATGTAGTAGATTGGTTTTTAGTTTAAGAGCAATTTTATCATGGATAATAAATGACTTTCCAGCTTATGGAAATCTTGCAGGTGTTTTGTAAAAGGTAAACAAGCTTGCCCATTATGCGATGTCAATATTCATCATCGGTGGTCGTATCATAGTCAGAAAAATGTTTATATGGGACACAGAAGATTCTTTGATCCTTCACATCCATGGAGAAAACAAAAAACTTGGTTTGATAACACTAGAGGAAGGTAATAAACCTAGAATTCTAATGGAAAGAAACATTTCTATTATTTTGGAAGGTTTTCCAAATGTTTTCGAAAAAGATAAGAATGAAGAAACAAAAAGGAAAAAGAGTAAGAAGAAGTTAAAGATGGAGTTGAGAAAAAAGATAAAAGATAAAAAGAGAAAGACTAATCACAATAGAAAAGAACGAAGTCGATGGGAAAAATGAGCCATTAAGGTGGACAAAACGATTAATCTTCTTTGATTTTCCATATTAGGAGGTTAGTATTAAAATTATATTTTCTCTAATTAACCTAACAATCAAAAGGTTATCTTATTAATGTGTTATATTATTGATATTTATAGGAACTTCCCTTGCGACACAATTCATATGTAATGCATATTTTGAAAAATGTTGTTGAAAGCCTACTAGGCACGATGTTGCATGATAATAAATCGAAAGATGGAATTAATTCTAAAAGGGATATGGGGATTGGGGAATTTGGCAAAGTCTTTATGCACAACCTCATGGGAATAGAACATATCTAACACCAGCTCCATATACATTGTCTTTGTCCAAAAAAAAAATATTTTATAAAAGATTATATGATTTTAAAGGTCCTAACGGTTATTGCTAAATTTCAAAAAAAATATCATTTGAAGATTGCAAAGTTAATGGGTTGAAGTCTTATGATTATCATGTTCTAATGCAATAATTGTTATCTATTGTAGTTAATGGATTACTACCAAAGAAAGACAGAACAATAATAATTCATTTATGTTCGTTTTTCAACAAAATATGTCAAAGTGTTCTTGAACGTTGATACTTTGCGACAACTTGATGATGAGATTATTTGAATTTGGTGTGAACTCGAAAGATATTTTCCACCCTCCTTTTTTGATATAATGGTACATTTGACAATTCATCTTGGAAGAGAAGCGCAATTGTGTGGTCCAGATCATTTTCATTGGATGTACCCATTTGAAAGACATATATTAAAACACTTAATGATTATATAAGGAATTATGCACTAGTGAAGGGCGATTGTAGAATCTTATCTTGTAAAATAATCAATGATATTTTTTAATGAATTCTACAATGGAAAGTATCAATAAAGGAGAAAGAAGTCCGAAATGAAGATTATGAAAACAATGTGATACTTGAAGGATGTCTAAAACCGGTGGCAATTACAGTGTCATCTAATGAAAAAGATATTGCTCATTTGGCCATGCTAATGAATATGATTGCGTTTAGAGTAATTACATGTTATATTTTGTTTACACTTTTTTTATGAATTTTTAACATTGAATATAACTTTGTAAGATTATTTAAACACCAGTATGTATTTAGAGGAGTTACAAAATTCAGATAGGCATTTGGAGAAAAATATGACATTGATTTTGAAAAACATACAGATAATTTCTCAAATTGGATTAAAAAGAAGGTTAGTTTAATTTTAAATTATCCTTTCATTCAGGAAAAAATAATTTTCTTCAAAATTTACATCCAATGATTTTTTTGCAGATACATATTCACTAAACGGATGATGAATTATTAAAACGGATTGCTTTTGGCCCGAGTAGCAATACATTTCCTATAAAGGATATATAATTAATGGACAACATTTTCACACAAAAGATGTTGAAAGGGAAAATCAAAATTACGGAGTGACTTATGATGCTACTACTATGTGTAGAGCAAGTGAAAATGATATTTCTCAAAGAATTGACGTGGTCACTTATTATGGGATAGTGACTGACGTAATTTTGTCAATCTATCATATTTTTTATATTCTCATATTTAAGTGTCACTGGGAAAATATAAGAAATGAAGTGAAGGTCGAAGTGGATTCACTCTTGTCAATTTACAACAAAATCAAGCTTCATTTGTAAAAGATCCATATATCCTTGCATCTCAAGCAAAACAAGTTTTTTATTCAAGAGAGAATGATCACTCTAATTGGTATGTTTTAATAAAAGCAACCACCAAGAGGTTATCAAAATTGGACATGGATGGTCCTGCAATGGAAGTTAGCCCTGTTAGGAAAGATTGTGAAGAAACCGACATGGATACTGATTTCGTGGAGAATGATAGTTATGTTAGAGAAGATTATGAAGGCATATTTGAGTAGATTTCCAGTCATATTTGCTTGTGAGGTTTGTTTATTTAATTAATAGTTTAATTATTGAATGAACTACCTTAATTGTTAGAAGAAAATTTTATGGGTTGTCACAATAAAATGTCATGATATACTTCACTAATGACATTGTAATACATGCATATCAAGTGCTAAAAGTAAACAATAAAACAACACAAGTATAAATAATAATTAGAATTAGAATTAGAGGTCAACATGATGATAAAAGAGCGGTTTACAATATAATAATTTATATCCATCTTTTTAATCGATGACATGACATGCACTTGAGTATACCATGATTTTCTCCTTCTATTTTAAGTAAAAAATTTACTCCATGTTTCTACATAGGTCTTCAGTACATTTTACTCTTTATTTGAGTTTGTTCTTGCACTTGATGACATTTTCATTTTGATTTTATTAAGATTTCTTTCAATGCATTAATAAATGATATTATGATACATGCTTGTTATCTTAAAGTTGTGTTGGTAACTAACTACCTATTTGCATTCATGGTTAAAACAACAAAATAAGTTTGCTAAGAAATAGAAATTACTTAAGCTGGTAAATATGTGCAGATGCAATTCAATGTAATAACATCTCTTACAACATTTGATGCACTAGTACATAATATGTCTATTGCTTCACCTCATTTGCTTCAGTTGTCTTAGCAACCGAAGCAAACAATATCGTTTGCTTCGGTTTCACCTTGACAACCAAAGTAATAGTCACTTGCAAACCAGTAGATCATTAATTTGCTTCGGTTGTATTAACAACCAAAGCAATAGGACACTCATTTGCTTCAGTTGTTAACATAACCAAAGTAGTAGACCACTCATTTGCTTTAGTTGCAACACAACCAAAATAATATAACTCTAAAATATAAAAAAAATCTCTATTTCCAGCCTCTCCAGTGTGTTTTTTGAATAAAATTTCCTCAACATTTTCTCTTCTCCAACCCTAAGTGCATTCTCCAAGTCATAATTTAAAATTACAATGAGTAATTCCATTTTTGCTAAATGAACCCATGTTTTTTTGTACATATTCTAATTGGTAACCTCATACTTTCCCTCTCTGTCGCTTCCCGCCCCGCTATCGTCGGAGTCCACCCCTCCTCCTCCCCCGCTTTTGCGATATCCGCTTCAACTTCAACAACCAAAAGTTTACCTACCCCATCGCCATAACCTCCAATTGCGCCGACATAACAACTTGACTTTTTAATACTCGAATATCGACACTAAATACGCCCACTGTATTCGTGTGCCGACCACAAGTGCCGAAAAGACAGAAAGTTAGGGTAAAATAAGAAAAAGAGTAGAACAAGAAAGAGAGAACATGACATTAGAATCTCACTAGTGGAACGATAATATATAATATCAAAAGAATAGTAAAAAGGGTTACTCTGAATACAACAATACTAGAGTTACAAAACCTAAGTACCATTATCAGCCTGGACAGTTATAACAACCTATCCTCACATATGCTGATATATACAATACAGTAATGCATCAAAAATAAGATTACTATGGTACACAATCTTTCTTCTCTTTTCCATAAGCTCCAAAGCATCTAAGGCTAAATCTAGAAATATACACGGAGCTGACTCGAGAATTATAAGAAAATAACACCCGAATTAGTCTGGTAAACCAGTGTGAGGAACTCAAGAAATATGTAACATGAAATAGTACTGTTGAGACCGTATGGATTCCCGTAATTGTTTTCCCCTCAAAGAAACCAACCATTCATATAGTTTAATATAGTGATATGGTAGATAATGTCTAGGGTGTAGAATATAAATATATGATATAACCAGAATGCTTACAATCAAAACCGCTAAGGTACGTTCGCACAATGGATTTTTCAATTGAGACGCTTCCAGTAAACTAGAGTGGATCTCCATGATAAGGATTGCAAACTATCTTTCGAGCGTTGCATATCTCTAGATAAAATATACCATAAGGTAAAAACAACCGACCCATTGTCAGAACCTAGTTTGAACTGCGTGGAACCAAGTACCAAAAACTCCCGCTAGCATCATCTATAAGCATCTCTAGAAAATGGAATTGATATACCCTCAAAGGGTAGCTAAACCTGAGATTGTGCATCCTAATCCGTGTTTAGTTATTCCTGATGTCGAGGTAACGTTCAACATCTCTTACACGAGTCTTCATCACTTGAAAAGAACACGAATCCCCAAATGGATTTCCATCATCTTGAACAGATCACGAATTGCTACATGGATTTCCACATAAATCCTTGGATGAATGCTAATGTTGTTCTATCTTTTGGATTCTTCCTCAATATAGACAGTCCCACACGATAGTATCATTTGAAATGCTGATGCTGACCTCTCCCTTGGACTTAACCTTAGGATAGACAGTTCAACTATATAACATTTCACTTCACAACTGCTCCCAAAACCTAGAACTCATATACTAGTTTTGAAATGGTATTTGACAAGCAAAACACTTACCGATCCCGGTCACTTCAAAACCAATTCGATGAATATTCAATTAACTCAATTTTGGTTCTCTCAGAAGTAAGCAAAAGCTAGAGACATTTCATTCCAATACTCCTCCCCGGGGGTTCTCATTGGTATGAAATTACGAAGCCTTTTGATGCTTCTTAAGTCATAATTTGTCAAGTTCGATAGTCGACTATTATTAACAAGATTTCTTGTCAACACCCCAAAGTTGTGCTAAGAAAGATGGGAATCCTTTCTATGAATGGTGGATGTGAATCCCTTTGGAATTGCCTTCAAATTTAGCCTTATTGGTTGATAGCTTTCGAATTAGACCTTTCGATGTCATCTAAAGATATAAATGCTGGGTTATGAAACCTTCCGTCTTTATTGAGTTATAGTGAGATCCTTTTCAAAAAATTTCCTTCTGTGGTTAGGTTGAAGTTCCTTGAGTTTGTTCTTTAAAGGTTAGTTTTTATCTTGTCGAAAGGTTAAGATTATAGTCCTCTTTGGGTTTGGGTAGGATATCAAACTTCTTGGTGGATATGTAGAAGCTTTCGACCTTGTCAAAAGGTTAGATCACTGGTATGATGTATGTTTGATCCTTCTCAAGAGGTATAGGGACTGCCTCTTTTGGATTAGGCCTTGCAAGTCCAGGTATCTATATTTAAAGTGGAGACTTTGACCTAGTCGAAAAGTTAGACCACTTGGATTATAGCTCTGAAAGGTTATTGATATTGTTACAGCATAATCACTTTTGACCTAGTCGAAAGGTTTAGGCCTCAAAGTTGATCACTTCGGAAGGTTGCAATTGTTGTTTAGACCATATGTATCATCAACCATGTCGAAAGGTTTAAACCATAAAGTCAACGATTTCGGAAGGTTCCAGTAGACGTTGATCCAACTAAGTTGTCGACCTTGTCGAAGGGTTAAGATTGTAAGGTTGAAGGCTTCGAAAGGTTGCAGTAGATAACTTTATCAACACTCTTTATCAAAAGTGTTGTCGACCTTGTCGACAAGAACCTTTCGGTGATATTGAACCTATAATTAGGAGTTAATTCAATAAAAGTATAAACAAATAGTAAAGTAATTAACTGTAACGACCCGCTATTTTGGACCATTCGCATCCATTATAAGTGTATAGGTAGACACTCATGCCGGAATTGAATTGCTCAAAATACCGCGTTGTTAATTTAAATTTTTGCAAAACTGAACATATACAGTAAATAAATAATCATAGATCACAGACATAGAGTAATAAATGCAGCGGAAATAAAAGAGATAGTAGTTCATGAAGCTACTATATAAATGTATAAGTTACATCAGAGTTAAACTAGATACAACGGAAGAGTAATACGATACATCAGATACAAATCAGAATACATCACTGGAATCATCGAATACTGAAAGCAGAATAGATGGCTGGATCTTCAAGCCAAGCTCCAACTCCAAAGGTGAGTCTCGAATACTGGTACACTCAGCCTGACCCGAGCGTAAAGCACAAACACAAGACACTCGAGTCAGGATTAACATTCTTATATTAATAAATCCAACTCAAGTGAAATAGCAATTGAAATACAAGTAACTCAAAGGATGTTGGAATAACCATCCTTTAAGGATCCGTTAAACTATCTACTATGTAGTAGTGTACGATAAGTAGATAATGCCTATCAGTAATATAAAATATCAAAATAGTGTTAAGTCATGGCCCATTCCACCCTTAACACATTTTTATTCCCAAGAGCATATACAAGACCGTAGTTTCCCCAAAACCGGAAGTCACCAGAGGGCAATCCATATACTAAAGGTACAAAACAAATCGTAGTGGTCGCGTATAGGGATACAAGTATGACAAGGCGCATGAGGCAATACCCAAGGTAGTGAAACTACCGTTCGCCTGATCCGGACTGGTGAGAACGCATCGCCGCAACGATCGCAACACCGCGAACAACACTCCCAAAATCAAGGGTGGACCAATCGACAACAAGTAATGAGTAATTCGAAGAAGTGTGTTCGCTTGAGGTAGCTGACCTCCATTTGGCCCGGCACGGCTCCTGTTTTAGTCATTTCCAATTTAACACAAGTGTCAAGGCTATCCAGCATCGTTCTCTTTCTTCAGTCATTACGTACATCATTCCAACCACTTCATTCTAGATCACACTCCGCGTATAGTTATTAAAGTGGTTTTCGGTTTATATAGAGAGTATATCCATAACCGATTCCGGTCTCTTTAATAACTTCCGTAATTATTACACCGATTGGTCGTTTATATATTTCAAAAACCAAATCAATTACAATTTCAATTAGAGTTTGTAAACCAACATTTCATTTCTCTTTCTAAATCAATTTCCACAATTTACGTTTCAAAACTTCCAAATTACCATTCCAAAATCTTATAATTCAATTTCAATTTCTATTTAAAACAATTCAAGTATTCATTTACATTCGTAAATAAGTTTCATTCTGAAATCATTTAAAATGATTTAATTTAACCTTCAAATCAATTTAACTTCATTTATCGATTTCATTCAATATTCCTTAAGTAAATTTATCATTCAAAACAATTTCTATTTAATTTCCAATTCATTAAATCAATTACTTAAGTTCAATGCCATTATATCAAAACTTACAAATTTAATTAAGTTAAATTCGTCAAATCAAATTCTTTAAATTACAAGTCTTACATTAATTTCAAAAATATCACATTTTATTTCTTGTTAAAGAAATTCAATTTCACTTATTTACTTACTTAAATAATTTTCCAAAACTTAATTAATAAAGAAAACTCAATTTCAATTATTTACGAAGTAAATTCACTTATTCAAAAGTTCAATTTCACTTATTAAAGAATTCAATTCAATTTGATAATTAAATCATTCAATCTTATTTAATTATTAAATAATTCAAAACTTAATTATTAAATAATTTCGAAGTTTAATAATTTCAAACTTAATTATAATTTCAAACTTAATTATTAAATCATTTCAAAGTTTAATAATTTCAAACTTAATTATAATTTCAAACTTAATTCAATCATTTCTCAAATTAAACAACATTCTTTCATCAATTACATTGTTAATATTTTGTTTCATATTGTTAAATATTAACATTTTCCTTTCATAAAAATTCAAATTTCAACTTCATTTCAAAACCATATTATTTATTCAAATAAAATCTTCGTTTATTTTTAAATCAAATTATTGACCAATCGGTTTATTTAATTCTCTATCCTAGGTCAAGGTTCAATTTGGGTATTTATCATTTCAACCCGATTCCAATTCAATTCAAAATCATAGCATAGCAAAGGGAACTTGCAGTGTGATAACTGGGATGGTGTCAAAGTAAATAAACAAGCAATAACAACAACCAATACCAATCCAAAAATCAAATCAATAATCCCGAAATAATCGTATTAATTCGCATTGTTGTTTGTGCGAATTAATATACTTACTTCTAGAATCTACACTATCATTTCATGTAGATTAAAGATTTTTACGTTACGGTTCTTCACTTGTCATCTATTTACAATTTCATACATCATCAATTTAACAACATACATTCAGTGGTTCAAAGTGTAATTAAACAAATCCTACATGTCAATAAATTTAACAGTTAAAGGGGTCATATTATACAAATGTCATTTAATCAAATTTAACACATATATCAAACCTAACTATCCTACGTCAATTTCAATTTCAAATTATTTATCACTTACATCATTAACAATTTAACGTCCAATATAAACATCAAACAATCAATCATTTAACAACCAAACTGGATTATCATTGCATATATAACAGATAATGGTGTCAGATGTCACAGGTGAAACTGATACAGGTAATAACAGTGTAAATATCAAACAGCAGCATATTTCAATTGTCGTTTCAATTGAAATCAAATTTAATAAATAAAAGAACATTAATCGTGAGTGATTGCTCACTTTTCGAGGCTAGATAGATTCGACAAGGAAGCGAGCTACGAATCCAAAGCAATGCTAGATTGGCACGAATAGACGAATAAAGCTGATAAGTCGGAATGGATAAGGCTGATAGATAGGGAATTAAGAATCAAAAATCAGTTTGATATAACAGAAATAAAATGTACATTATATTATTATTATTATTTATAAAATCAACATTTGAATCAAGACAAATATATATAAAAATTTCAATTAAATGTTTATATAACTAGTATGCACTTATAATTATAAGCCATATATATATATATATATGCAGACTTGCTTTATATAATATTTTTTTTTTAAAACCAAAGCAGGATAGAAACGGACTAAAGTAAGTTTCAAAATCAGCATAAATATAATGTAAAGTAACGTATACATTTAATATAAAACGATATTATATCTAAGTTGCGAATTCAATATATAGCATATATAAAGTAACGTATAAAACTGATTTATATGAATGGATATAAAAACATAAATATAAAGTGTGGATTTTATCTATACATGCAAACCAGACTAGCCGTATACAACGTCATTTTAAAGACTTCAAATATGAATGTTTAAAAGCATATGTACACTAACGTATTACAACAGTAAGCAAAAATTGAAAATATTAAAATATACACCTTCTACTATATTACAAAATGGAAAACTACCTTTTAAATAGATAAC
The DNA here is from genome assembly GCA_030737815.1 of Allium fistulosum. NCBI lineage: Eukaryota > Viridiplantae > Streptophyta > Magnoliopsida > Asparagales > Amaryllidaceae > Allium > Allium fistulosum. The sequence goes on from CM060904.1 coordinate 1,141,351,720, forward strand.
TATAAAATAATAAGCTACCTATCTATATAAAACTTTCAATACACATATACATCTAATGTATACAAACTGTAATATAACATATATACTTACATCTCAGTATTTTAAAATAGATACTATCAGACACGAAAAGGAATACATACTATCATATAAATATGATGCGACTTCTACTTATACTCACATGCAAAATTTATACATCTTTTATTATATAATATACATAAACATATACTCTCAGAAAGAAGCTCGGCTGTGCATTATATATGCAAAAGTAGTTATTATTATTTTACAGCAGCCACATATACTTTAGACAAATATAGTTGTATGCAAATTGTACCGAAACCAAATATAAATGCATGCGTCTTATCTAAGGATAACTTGATGTACTATATATATAAAGACGAGAAAAATATTTATTTTCTTTAAAAAAAAAAGTGAGACAACATTTTGGTTCATAATACACAATATAAAAGCATATGAGGGTGGACAAGCTTTATGTACAAAAGGGAAGGCACGTGCATGCTTCAGCTTTGAAAGAAAATACAATGGGATGCTTGAGGTGGAATAAGCTTTATAATATATTTGTGCTTTTGTAAACAAATACGTGTAAAGCAAATCAAAAAAAAATTTAAAAAAATAAGTATACAACATATATACTATTTAACTTACCAACTACTGCAGCCACTAGGCTGCGGGTCATGGGGAGAAGAGAACGGAAGCGACGGAGGTCTTCGGGTAGTCGAAGAAGGCGGTAGGAGGTGGGAGTAGTTCGGTTGGTGGTGCGGCTCGGTGAGGCGGAGCCGGAGGTGGCCTCGGTGGTTTAGGCGAGGCTGCTGAAAGAAAAAGGCACTTGCAAAATCGAGGAAGGAAAAGCACACGAGCTGAGGGGTCGCGGCCGGTGGTTGCCGAGGAGGAGAGGTGTGCGCGCATTGGAAACAGAGGAGGAAGAGGAGCGGTTCAAAAGGGAAGAATAAGTAGCTGGACAAGCATTTTTTTTTATGTTATGAATGCCTGGAGATGAATAGGTTGTTGGAGATAATAAATCTACATATAAATTTTAAATTGTACCGTTAGAAGATGAAGAGTAAAAGGAAAGGCTGAATGGAAATGCTACCCAAGAATTGAATACCGGGAACAGTGAAAGTGGCACGATAATTCAGAGAATCATTAAAGCAATCAATGGATAAATTGGACAGTACGTTTCAAATTTGAAACGTAAAGATAAAAATAAAGTTACAATTTATGGTACCGCTACAACGAACAGTTTTTTTTCCGTCGCGTACCGGATCTCAAATTTCAGAAATAAATATACCGTAGACATCAGCACGACGAGACGATCAAAATGGTATACAGATATCAGTGGTACGATTGAATTATAATAATTCGAATTTTCTAATAGCGGAAAATGCAAGGAAAACACTGAAAAATAAGATCGACGGAGCCAAAGATGTCCGAATTTGGAAAAACGACAAACTGACATCTTGTTCAGAAGATGGTTTAGAATTTTTCTATGTAAAAATATTTAGGTTTCGGAAACATTTTATTTTCATCGCTTTTTAACTGATTAAATTGAAGTAAATTTACGCGCGAAATAAACTTTCATATTTTCGGACGAAAATTTACCAGTTGCTATGTTTAACTAAACGCATTCCAAATATCAAATTTATATTTCAAAATTTTATCGTTTAAAATTTCACAAAATTTGAACTAATTACGTTATTAAAACAGTTGAAATTTACGGGTCGTTACACTATCCCCCACTCAAAACTTTTCGTCCCTGAAAAGGAACGAGGTAGGAGAATAGAAACAACCAGAAAGAAAAGCAGATTTGGAATACAAAATAACGATTAATTTAAACCATATAAATTTAAATTAATTGATATTAAATAATTGATCTAATCCATTTGATTTCACTAAAATCAATCCCAACTATTTCTAAATTCATTATCTTATTATCCAATTATCTTCAATTTACAATTTCTAAAACTATAAATTTGAATAGCCTTTTATTATAATCATTTTTTTCAGCAATTTAAATTCTTCTTTATTCCAAATTATTGTTAAATTTATTCTACTTAATATATCTACTCACATATATTTAACCCATATAAATTAATTTAAAACATAAAAGTTTCGATTTAAATTAATTTACATCTATTAATTTCTTTTAAATTCAAGGTATTTTCATATGTTGATCAAATTTTAATTTATTAATTCTTTCAAAACAAATTTATTAATTCTTTCAAAACAAATTTATTAATTCTTTCAAAACAAATTTATTTCATTATTAACTGAGTTTACTTATTATCCAATCTAACTCTATTAACATCTTTATAATCAAAATTTAGTGTATAACATTTATTATAAACAATCAAATTTTATTTATAAATTCAATTTATCTTATATATTATCCAATTACATATTCAACTTCTGAATGATTTAGGTAAGTTGTATTAGAATGCAGTTGAACAATATACAAATAAAATTTTCCCAATTCAATTATTCGAGTTTAAATATTTATTCCAAATTTTGGTTTTATTTATAATCAAAATCATCCTTTAACAAAATTTAAGAATTAGATTTTCGATTAACTTTAAACAATTTAGAGATATATATAATATATTTATATTAAATCAAATTAAATTTTAAAATAAGATACCTATATATATATAAATCAAATTATACTGAAGAAATTCAAATCAAAATATTTTTCAAAACAAAACCGTAGCAAAGCTACAGAATAGTATCTCCACTTCGAAACTCGAAAATGAATGTCGATGATGCGGCCGCCATCACCGAAATTATTTTCCAGCGACAAAGAGAAGAGCACTGATTTCAACATTTTAAAATTCTTTGAAAATGGTTCCCATTTGAAAATACGTTCAATAATATACATTTTAAAATTTTAAAAACCAAAGCTTGAAATTTTAGGAATTTAAATTCTCAAATTCTTACTTTAATTTCATTTAAATTTCTAAATAAATCTATAAACCAACTTTTATAATTTCATTTATTTTTATGTTGGAATAATCAATGATTTACAAAACAAATAGTGAAAATCGAATATTACCTTTCTGACAACCAATTCAGTTAACAATTCAATTTCAGAAAATGTGTACTTATAAAAAAAAATATAATCATACAAGATTATTTTGTTTACCAAATTTTGAAAATACTATTGTGTCAGTTTGCTCTGTTCAAGTGTTTTGGAAATCCTATCGATAGCATTGATCAGACGAATCGATCGAAAACCCAAATCAACATCAACAACTCAAACAACACAATGTATTTTAAACATTTTAAATATTAATTTACAAATACACTTCCTCGCTCGACTATATAAGAATAGATTTCAAAGCAAAGATAGAGATTCAAATTTGATGGACTCAAATCAAAGAGAATTTTGATTCGAAAAATAAGTTTGAAACAGAAGATAAGATAATTCGATTACCAAAATTGGGAGATGAAGGAGTTTATTTAATTCACGAGCAACCTTAACCGGGTCGTTCGTAACTTCAGGAATAAGATCGATGTGGAATTCCGAGGTAAATCGACATTCGATCTCAAGAAATAGAATTCAGGTATAGCAGGAGATAGGTAGCATCGTAAACCAAGGATACAGAATCTCCGGTAAATCTATGCCTATTGTAAAGGAGTTTTACTCCTTTACGAATCATTCTAAGATTGGCGAGACCGCCGATCTATTATAGATATCATTCAAAATGGAGTTATGGGGTGCTCCAGAATTGAAAGAAGACGAATAGTGAGGAACACGAATGAATTTTGGAACCACAAGGAATGTTCCAAAAATTCAAAGGAATCGAGTCAAAAGGAAAAGATTGAAACTCGAATGAGAGTGATTCTGTAAATGCATTTACCCTATATGTTAAGTTTTGCCTAGAGCTACCAAAGCTCTGATACCAACTGTAACGACCCTCTATTTTGGACCATTCGCATCCATTATAAGTGTATAGGTAGACACTCATGCCGGAATTGAATTGCTCAAAATACCGCGTTGTTAATTTAAATTTTTGCAAAACTAAACATATACAGTAAATAAATAATCACAGATCACAGACACAGAGTAATAAATGCAGCGGAAATAAAAGAGATAGTAGTTCATGAAGCTACTATATAAATGTATAAGTTACATCAGAGTTAAACCAGATACAACGGAAGAGTAATACGATACATCAGATACAAATCAGAATAGATCACTGGAATCATCGAATACTGAAAGTAGAATAGATGGCTGGATCTTCAAGCCAAGCTCCAACTCCAAAGGTGAGTCTCGAATACTGGTACTGTAAAGACCCGCAAATCCGTCTTCCAAAAACCCGACACTGCTACGTCCACTGTAGCAATTGCCGAACAATCGGATGGCGAAAACGCGAAACTTTAATATTTAAAAGAAGAGGAGGAAGAGAAGATAGAAGAAAAAGAGAAGAAGAACAACAAAACAACAACAGATACAGAACAGAGACAATAACAGAATCTCACATATCGCAGCGGAACAATATATAATAGATAAATGAATAATCTTTAAAACAAAGAATTTTATCAGTTTATACATACATCAATCATCAGAGTCAATATACAACAATGGACAGTTATATAACTTGTCCTCATACAGAATACACAGCGGAATAAATACTATCAAATACAAATACTACGTCTCGTCATCCAGCTTATCTCCAAGCTCAAGAATATCCAGAATATCCTGATAATATGACTCTAGGCTGCCCGTGTGGAAATTGGTGGGCACCCAGAGTTTAGAAGGGAACAATAAACTCCGAGTCAGTCATGGTGACTGGTGTGAGATCGTAAAACAGTTATTCTTTCACAAAGAAAATAAAACAAATTCGCAATGCTTTTTTTTGAAAATGAAACTACCATAAGACCTCCCGCCACACACACAATGCAAACGCAGAATTGGAGGAGATTTCTTCTTATGATAGTCAAAGATGCTTACTACGCAAAATCATATCCTTTTTGATATTATTATTAGTGCATAGTGTAGAAAACATTTCGAAAGTATAATATTAATCTTAGCCAACATACGACCAGTATCGTATGCCTACTATAGCTACCATCTAAACAGTGGTGACCACCGTACGTAAATGGCAGGTTCTACAACTAATACCGTACAAATCACGTATTGGAGTTTGGATTTCCAACAAATGGTCAGGCTAAGGAACTTCCTCTTCCACGATGGGTACGTCCCTGGAATAGACGACCCGAGAAATAACCTAACATTACGGTTAGATCTCTGCCAACACAAGGCCGGGTTACCTCTGCAAAAGTAGGTAACTACTGACACGCGTATGCCATCCCCCAATCGTAACCGATCTTCCCGAGGATCCCCGATTTCCAACAAACCACATAGATAATAATGCAGCAACCACATAGGTTAAGTATCTGGGCTCCATACCATGATACCACCTCTATCCAGAAGGAATGACATACACTAAGGGGCGCTACTCCCTAGAACCTTGCCGCATCCTTCCTGTTTTGACCATTTCCGGGGTGTGAGGCTCGACGAAGTCTCGTCCACAAAGCTACGCTTTCTACAAAGCCCTGCTTCGGGTCAAACAAAAATGATCAACCTATGATCATAAAGATATAAGATCAAACAAATGATCATATCACAAATGATCAAACACTGATTATTTCACAGCAACACTCAGTATGCCACGTTACCAAATTGGGATATATCGCTGATAAATTTCAACTACATAACCTCTGAGCTCGTACGTCTCAGAGAAGGGTGTTAAGCTAAGAGAATAAATTCTCCGCCACCAACAGAAATGTATTTGAAAGAAATCAGCTTTACATCTCAAAGTGTAACGTCAGACACACATCCATACAAGTCTGTTCCGGGATCGAACAGAACCGAAGGCACTTCTCACGAAGCCCTTGCATATCCGGATAATTTCAATCACGTCAGGACTTCCCGTCACTAAGGGTGATAAAACCTCTAAATCGGAGATCAGCCGATGTAGAGTAACTCGACGGTAATCCTTCCGTTTTCAAAAATATCCGGTCTTCAACACCGGTCTTCAAATGCAATTCATAACGACGTATCACATATTCGGAATGGGTTATACGACCCCATGGTCCTTTCCCGGCTAACCCGAATAGTGAGCGATTATTTAAAAATAAGTGTGGCATTCAAATTCATCCAAACACAACAAATACCTATTTAAGGTAATTATTGATAGTCGGTTATTTAACTATCAATAAAGATGTGCAACATCATCAGATTCCAAATAATTTTCCAAATTATTTCATCTTCAAAAATATCTTTACTAGATATAAAATTTCCACACTTTAAAAATAAATCAACGTTTATTTTTCTAAACAGTTTCCATTTCCTTTACAAATTCCATAGTGAATTTATATTTCAAAATATCTACTGATATGCGATTTTCAATCGTTTTCAATATTCATTTTCAATTTATCTTTAAGAAGATAAAATCTCAAAACGTTTCATTTCATTTTGGAAATCATTCCATACTTATTTAAAAATAAGTATTTCACAAATCTATTTATTTTCAACATTTGAAAATATTCAATATACTTAAATCAATATTAAGTATACATTTCATTCTTTAAGGAAATCATTCTTTAAACACATTTTATTTGAGTCAAAACGAATGTTACGTAAAACATCGTTACGACGACTCAAAATCACTCTTTAAACACATTTATTTGAGTCAAACGAATGTTACGTAAAACATCGTTACGACGACTCAAAATCACTAGTATAGGGATTCGAAATTTAGATAGATATATATAAATCCCAATACTACATAAAACATTTCCTTTCAGAAATCATTTACTATAACAACAGTGTTATAGTCCACCATTTCCTTATTTCTCGAAAAACGTCTATTTCAACAATAAATGTTGAAATCTATGATTTCGATACTTAACACGTTTTAAAACATCTTTTAAAACAATTACTTCATTTCATAATATCACTTCTCCAGAACATATCCATTTTACTTAACAATATATTCACTGTCCAAAATCGTGAATATACTTCACTATCCAAATTCAACATTTCTATACATTTTATTTGAAAGCTTATCCACTGTCCAAAATCGTGGATATAATTCCTTTAATTAACTTCTACAATTCACTTATCAAATTAAGTGATTTCGGATTCATAAACAACGTTTATAAATCACAATTTTATATTTTATAACTACTTCAACTTATAAATTCCTTTTATTATCCAATTCAATTTATAACTCAATTTTCTACCAAAAGTCCATTCTATAAGTTAAACACTTATAATTCGTTTATTTACAAAAATCGTTCTTTTAGGACTTCACAAATCATTTATTCTGTCCTTTATAAAACCCATTTTAACATCATTTAAAACGTCTTTAAAACTCCTTTATAATTTCATCACTTTGATTTATAAAAATCAAATTTTATAAATCTTATATATAGAGCTTTCATAATAAATTCAAAAATCTCTATTTAAACCCTTTTATAAATAAATCGACTTTTATTTCAAAAACGACACTTCGGTTATATTTCACTAAAAATTATAACTTTTAAATTTTACGTTTATAAATCGATTCAAAAATTCCATAAAACGTATATTTTCAAAAATCACTTTAAAAACCCTTTTAAAGTAGAAGTCGTTATTTTTACATTTCAAAACTGAATCCGATGATGCAACAACACCAATCAGTCCATCACAACAGTCAATATCATATATCAATATGATAACAGAATATATATCAATATCTGTAAACAAGTAAATACAGTTGAGGAATCCAGTTGGATCCCTCCAACCTGTTTCCCTGCATCCAAAGATGTTAGCACAATACCAATTCCGCTCCAGTACGGAATTATCGCGGTATATAGGTTTTATAAAAATCCGCTTACTAACGGCGCAATAGGGTCTCATCCGCTATACGAGGCGGGAAATCATCAATCCAATATATACATATGCCAATATGTATATACTGCTATATATATAGATATATCCTATTATATCTAATATCACATCCAAGCAGTCAATCATCAATCAATAACTGTAAATAATTCCACATTCAATTGAGTGAGAAAATCTCACCTTGATTTTAAGTTCCGTTCCAGCTTTTATTTCGAATAAAATTAAACAAGCGTTTAATTTTACCCGAAATTCAAACTAGCTCCAACGACTTCAATCCAATTGCATCGCGTAGTGTTCGACGATACGATTCCAACGCAACTGATCTCGCATTTTTCTGAACTCGTATGAAAAAGATATCGCGTTACAAAGATCGTATAATTTAAATAAAATTTAATTTACAATTCTTTTTATATTTTATAACCTAATTCATCACAGCCGTACATTTGAAAATTTGAAATCAAGGCCACGCACACCATCTTCTTCCCACTCGCGACACTACCAGGCAAACCGAACCCATCATCGTCTCTGCCTCCTCCAAATCGCGACCCCCACATCGACCTAGAACTCGATCAGACCCCGCCGTCGAAACCGCCTCCATGCCCTCAACCTCCGGCCCAGACCCCGGCGAACTCGAACTCCCCAACGCCCAGAGGCCGACCCCACTCGGTGTCCACATCACGTCGAAAAACGCGTTCGAACGGCGTGCCTTTTCGATCGAATTGCCGATGATCCACCTCTCCATTTCCAATCACCACCGTCCATATTGAAGACCACACTCCCCTCTCCATCTTTGTAGTTGAAAACTTTTGAAATTAACGTGTGGATGAAGAGAAAAATTGAGGGAAAAGCAAGAACATTTCGGTCGTTGATTCAAGAAGTGGCGGCCAGCTGAACGAAACCCTAGGGTTTTTTTTTTCTTTTATTTTTGTGAATAAATGGGTGTATTTATAGAAGATATCGAACACTATTCATCCGGGTTTTTCAAACTCCGATTTACGCGCGGTGACTAGCGTTTCTAAGGTTTACCCCGCGTTCCGAACGCAATGGAACAGGTTTCGGAAGCTAATTCGATCGTATGTGTGAGATATGACAATAAACGATCAATTTAAATTAAACCGATTTAAATCGATTTTGAGGCGTTTTAATCTGTACCGGACAAATGGTAAATCCAAAAATTACGAAATTTGAAATCTTACAATAATATCACATTACGGATCCGATGAAACTGGTTTCGTCGAAATCCGAGACTTTTTGAAAAATGACTATTTTAACTCGACGAATTAAAATTAAAACGATATCGATGCGTTTCGAGCTGCCACGGTCAAACGACAACTCCGATTGATACGAAAATTGAAATCCGATAATAACTAACTATTACGGATCCCATGGAACTAGTCTCGTTCAATTCTGAGACTGTTCGAAAATTGGCTATTTTTACAGTCGATAATTAAATATTAAAATATTCAATTTTCACAGATTAACTCCAAATTCGATTCTAAAAGTTCTATAACCTTTCTATAACTTCAGTATGATAAATCAAAATTTTACAAATCATTTAAAATCATATTCAATCCAGATTTCAATTAATTCTGGAATTTCACTATTAAATTATTGATTTAATTATCCAATTAAACTCAATATTCGAATTTTAAATTATCCGACTTATTAATTCTACTTATTAATATTTAAAATCAATTAAATATTCGAATTTTAATTATCAAAAATTTTGGGTCGTTACAGACTTCCCTCCTTAAAAGAATTTCGTCCCGAAATTACAAGTCAAGAAAAATGGTCCTTAACTCGTCTATTATTTTTCACAATCCAATGGTTTTATCAAATTTCAAAACAAATCTTTCTACTAAAGATTCGTTATCATTCAACTAAATTTTCCAACTCTAATTATAAGTTTCAACAGCATTGTTTTACTTCACAATTCAAATTCAAATTTAAATTCAAATTTAAACTTCAAAATTTTCTCAAAAATTTTCTAACACCCGAAATTTCCGAAAAATTTCGCCAGCGTCTCCTTTGCGCGGTTAACATGGCACGACTACAAAACGTCCCTACGGACTCTCAGATCTCAAAAAGAAAAGAAAAAGCCAAGCGGCTAGAGAAATAAGTCATCAAATCTCATATTGAAATTGAAATACTTACCTTTACGTCGAGCAATTCAAATTTATCTTCGAAAATCAAATCCCATTACTTAATAACACCTGTATCTTACTAGCCATAATATCTAGTTACAGCATTCAAACATTTTGCAAATTCCATTACAAAAATTTCAATATAAACTACTTATACCATCTTTACTTCACTGTTGAAGTTATATATTCATATCCATTCAATTTTACATTTCTAATCTCATTTGAATTCAATTCTCAATTTTAATTCTATTTGGATTCAGTTTATCTTCTGAATATTGAATTTACCAATTATCTTTCATTCATAACTGCACTATTTTAAATTAGTTCCAATTACTAATTCATTTCCAATTCTAGTTCTATTTATTCAAATTTGTTTTCAATATTCAGTTTCAATTCCAGTTTTATTCTTTCGTTCATTCCCAAAATTTATTTTCAATTTGCCATTTTGGTTTATAACCACTCATATTAAACTGGATTTCAAATTCCATATGAATTTAATTCATTTCAAACCATATTAATTTGTCATTTCTTCAATTAGTTTCAGTTACTAATTTTATTTCAATACTTTACTCTACAAATTCGAAATGAAATTTTTTTTTTCAACATTCAATTTACTTTCATTAAGTTGATTAACATCCAATACATTTATTTATTCAATTGATAATTCACTTAACATTTCACTTACATTTTCTCATTTTATAAGTTATACAACTTATATTCAATCTTTCAAAACCGTTTTTGAAAACAATTCAAATTATCCTTTGAATTTCCAAAACAAAAATCCAAAATTTTCAAAACAACTTCCATTTAAACAATTTGGCAGCAATTCCTCTTTTGGAAACCCGAAAATAAACACCGGTGATGTCGCGATCATCATCAGAATTATTTTCCAGCGACCGAAAAGAGTTTAGAGCTTTCAACTCTCTAAAACAATTTTCCACAATATCAAATCCTTTGAAAAATCATTTTCAAATCAAAAATGATTTAAACTTCCAAATCTCCAAAATTTTCAAATTCTTTTCAAAACATTTCCAAAAACTTCTCTGGAATTCCGTTTTAAATTACAATTCACTTTTATAATTTATATTCTCAAATTTCATTCGTATATGAATTCATTTCTTAATTTTGGAGTTACGATTTGAATTTCTTATTTAATTTCAATATAATGATAACACTTCAATATTATCACTTCTAGCAACCATGCAACCATATACTATAGTATTTTATAGAAAAACATTTCTTTTCTATACAAAAATAGTTTTGGGTAAAATTATTTCATTTACCCTATTTAAAAACAATACTGTGCCGAATTGCTCTATTCAAGTGTTTAGAGATCCCTATCGATAGAGTTGTACGGACAATACCGACCAGAATCCATATACCACTCAACAAACCAATCATCACAATATAAAACAATTTTATATTCACTAACAAATACGCACTCGTATCTATTATTACACTCAACTCATTCTAGAGTACTACTGACTCTATCTCTAATGAGTAACACCCAACAAAGCAGGGTTGTCGCTTAACCATATGCTCTGATACCAACTGTAAAGACCCGCAAATCCGTCTTCCGAAAACCCGACACTGCTACGTCCACTGTAGCAATTGCCGAACAATCGGATGGCGAAAACGCGAAACTTTAATATTTAAAAGAAGAGGAGGAAGAGAAGATAGAAGAAAAAGAGAAGAAGAACGACAAAACAACAACAGATACAGAACAGAGACAATAACAGAATCTCACATATCGCAGCGGAACAATATATAATAGATAAATGAATAATCTTTAAAACAAAGAATTTTATCAGTTTATACATACATCAATCATCAGAGTCAATATACAACAATGGACAGTTATATAACTTGTCCTCATACAGAATACACAGCGGAATAAATACTATCAAATACAAATACTACGTCTCGTCATCCAGCTTATCTCCAAGCTCCAGAATATCCAGAATATCCTGATAATATGACTCTAGGCTGCCCGTGTGGAAATTGGTGGGCACCCAGAGTTTAGAAGGGAACAATAAACTCCGAGTCAGTCATGGTGACTGGTGTGAGATCGTAAAACAGTTATTCTTTCACAAAGAAAATAAAACAAATTCGCAATGCTTTTTTTTGAAAATGAAACTACCATAAGACCTCCCGCCACACACACAATGCAAACGCAGAATTGGAGGAGATTTCTTCTTATGATAGTCAAAGATGCTTACTACGCAAAATCATATCCTTTTTGATATTATTATTAGTGCATAGTGTAGAAAACATTTCGAAAGTATAATATTAATCTTAGCCAACATACGATCAGTATCGTATGCCTACTATAGCTACCATCTAAACAGTGGTGACCACCGTACGTAAATGGCAGGTTCTACAACTAATACCGTACAAATCACGTATTGGAGTTTGGATTTCCAACAAATGGTCAGGCTAAGGAACTTCCTCTTCCACGATGGGTACGTCCCTGGAATAGACGACCCGAGAAATAACCTAACATTACGGTTAGATCTCTGCCAACACAAGGCCGGGTTACCTCTGCAAAAGTAGGTAACTACTGACACGCGTATGCCATCCCCCAATCGTAACCGATCTTCCCGAGGATCCCCGATTTCCAACAAACCACATAGATAATAATGCAGCAACCACATAGGTTAAGTATCTGGGCTCCATACCATGATACCACCTCTATCCAGAAGGAATGACATACACTAAGGGGCGCTACTCCCTAGAACCTTGCCGCATCCTTCCTGTTTTGACCATTTCCGGGGTGTGAGGCTCGACGAAGTCTCGTCCACAAAGCTACGCTTTCTACAAAGCCCTGCTTCGGGTCAAACAAAAATGATCAACCTATGATCATAAAGATATAAGATCAAACAAATGATCATATCACAAATGATCAAACACTGATCATTTCACAGCAACACTCAGTATGCCATGTTACCAAATTGGGATATATCGCTGATAAATTTCAACTACATAACCTCTGAGCTCGTACGTCTCAGAGAAGGGTGTTAAGCTAAGAGAATAAATTCTCCGCCACCAACAGAAATGTATTTGAAAGAAATCAGCTTTACATCTCAAAGTGTAACGTCAGACACACATCCATACAAGTCTGTTCCGGGATCGAACAGAACCGAAGGCACTTCTCACGAAGCCCTTGCATATCCGGATAATTTCAATCACGTCAGGACTTCCCGTCACTAAGGGTGATAAAACCTCTAAATCGGAGATCAGCCGATGTAGAGTAACTCGACGGTAATCCTTCCGTTTTCAAAAATATCCGGTCTTCAACACCGGTCTTCAAATGCAATTCATAACGACGTATCACATATTCGGAATGGGTTATACGACCCCATGGTCCTTTCCCGGCTAACCCGAATAGTGAGCGATTATTTAAAAATAAGTGTGGCATTCAAATTCATCCAAACACAACAAATACCTATTTAAGGTAATTATTGATAGTCAGTTATTTAACTATCAATAAAGATGTGCAACATCATCAGATTCCAAATAATTTTCCAAATTATTTCATCTTCAAAAATATCTTTACTAGATATAAAATTTCCACACTTTAAAAATAAATCAACGTTTATTTTTCTAAACAGTTTCCATTTCCTTTACAAATTCCATAGTGAATTTATATTTCAAAATATCTACTGATATGCGATTTTCAATCGTTTTCAATATTCATTTTCAATTTATCTTTAAGAAGATAAAATCTCAAAACGTTTCATTTCATTTTGGAAATCATTCCATACTTATTTAAAAATAAGTATTTCACAAATCTATTTATTTTCAACATTTGAAAATATTCAATATACTTAAATCAATATTAAGTATACATTTCATTCTTTAAGGAAATCATTCTTTAAACACATTTTATTTGAGTAAAAACGAATGTTACGTAAAACATCGTTACGACGACTCAAAATCACTCTTTAAACACATTTATTTGAGTCAAACGAATGTTACGTAAAACATCGTTACGACGACTCAAAATCACTAGTATAGGGATTCGAAATTTAGATAGATATATATAAATCCCAATACTACATAAAACATTTCCTTTCAGAAATCATTTACTATAACAACAGTGTTATAGTCCACCATTTCCTTATTTCTCGAAAAACGTCTATTTCAACAATAAATGTTGAAATCTATGATTTCGATACTTAACACGTTTTAAAACATCTTTTAAAACAATTACTTCATTTCATAATATCACTTCTCCAGAACATATCCATTTTACTTAACAATATATTCACTGTCCAAAATCGTGAATATATTTCACTATCCAAATTCAACATTTCTATACATTTTATTTGAAAGCTTATCCACTGTCCAAAATCGTGGATATAATTCCTTTAATTAACTTCTACAATTCACTTATCAAATTAAGTGATTTCGGATTCATAAACAACGTTTATAAATCACAATTTTATATTTTATAACTACTTCAACTTATAAATTCCTTTTATTATCCAATTCAATTTATAACTCAATTTTCTACCAAAAGTCCATTCTATAAGTTAAACACTTATAATTCGTTTATTTACAAAAATCGTTCTTTTAGGACTTCACAAATCATTTATTCTGTCCTTTATAAAACCCATTTTAACATCATTTAAAACGTCTTTAAAACTCCTTTATAATTTCATCACTTTGATTTATAAAAATCAAATTTTATAAATCTTATATATAGAGCTTTCATAATAAATTCAAAAATCTCTATTTAAACCCTTTTATAAATAAATCGACTTTTATTTCAAAAACGACACTTCGGTTATATTTCACTAAAAATTATAACTTTTAAATTTTACGTTTATAAATCGATTCAAAAATTCCATAAAACGTATATTTTCAAAAATCACTTTAAAAACCCTTTTAAAGTAGAAGTCGTTATTTTTACATTTCAAAACTGAATCCGATGATGCAACAACACCAATCAGTCCATCACAACAGTCAATATCATATATCAATATGATAACAGAATATATATCAATATCTGTAAACAAGTAAATACAGTTGAGGAATCCAGTTGGATCCCTCCAACCTGTTTCCCTGCATCCAAAGATGTTAGCACAATACCAATTCCGCTCCAGTACGGAATTATCGCGGTATATAGGTTTTATAAAAATCCGCTTACTAACGGCGCAATAGGGTCTCATCCGCTATACGAGGCGGGAAATCATCAATCCAATATATATATATGCCAATATGTATATACTGCTATATATATAGATATATCCTATTATATCTAATATCACATCCAAGCAGTCAATCATCAATCAATAACTGTAAATAATTCCACATTCAATTGAGTGAGAAAATCTCACCTTGATTTTAAGTTCCGTTCCAGCTTTTATTTCGAATAAAATTAAACAAGCGTTTAATTTTACCCGAAATTCAAACTAGCTCCAACGACTTCAATCCAATTGCATCGCGTAGTGTTCGACGATACGATTCCAACGCAACTGATCTCGCATTTTTCTGAACTCGTATGAAAAAGATATCGCGTTACAAAGATCGTATAATTTAAATAAAATTTAATTTACAATTCTTTTTATATTTTATAACCTAATTCATCACAGCCGTACATTTGAAAATTTGAAATCAAGGCCACGCACACCATCTTCTTCCCACTCGCGACACTACCAGGCAAACCGAACCCATCATCGTCTCCGCCTCCTCCAAATCGCGACCCCCACATCGACCTAGAACTCGATCAGACCCCGCCGTCGAAACCGCCTCCATGCCCTCAACCTCCGGCCCAGACCCCGGCGAACTCGAACTCCCCAACGCCCAGAGGCCGACCCCACTCGGTGTCCACATCACGTCGAAAAACGCGTTCGAACGGCGTGCCTTTTCGATCGAATTGCCGATGATCCACCTCTCCATTTCCAATCACCACCGTCCATATTGAATACCACACTACCCTCTCCATCTTTGTAGTTGAAAACTTTTGAAATTAACGTGTGGATGAAGAGAAAAATTGAGGCAAAAGCAAGAACATTTCGGTCGTTGATACAAGAAGTGGCGGCCAGCTGAACGAAACCCTAGGGTTTTTTTTTTCTTTTATTTTTGTGAATAAATGGGTGTATTTATAGAAGATATCGAACACTATTCATCCGGGTTTTTCAAACTCCGATTTACGCACGGTGACTGGCGTTTCTAAGGTTTACCCCGCGTTCCGAACGCAATGGAACAGGTTTCGGAAGCTAATTCGATCGTATGTGTGAGATATGACAATAAACGATCAATTTAAATTAAACCGATTTAAATCGATTTTGAGGCGTTTTAATCTGTACCGGACAAATGGTAAATCCAAAAATTACGAAATTTGAAATCTTACAATAATATCACATTACGGATCCGATGAAACTGGTTTCGTCGAAATCCGAGACTTTTTGAAAAATGACTATTTTAACTCGACGAATTAAAATTAAAACGATATCGATGCGTTTCGAGCTGCCACGGTCAAACGACAACTCCGATTGATACGAAAATTGAAATCCGATAATAACTAACTATTACGGATCCCATGGAACTGGTCTCGTTCAATTCTGAGACTGTTCGAAAATTGGCTATTTTTACAGTCGATAATTAAATATTAAAATATTCAATTTTCACAGATTAACTCCAAATTCGATTCTAAAAGTTCTATAACCTTTCTATAACTTCAGTATGATAAATCAAAATTTTACAAATCATTTAAAATCATATTCAATCCAGATTTCAATTAATTTTGGAATTTCACTATTAAATTATTGATTTAATTATCCAATTAAACTCAATATTCGAATTTTAAATTATCCGACTTATTGATTCTACTTATTAATATTTAAAATCAATTAAATATTCGAATTTTAATTATCAAAAATTTTGGGTCGTTACAGGTACACTCAGCCTGACCCGAGCGTAAAGCAAAAACACAAGACACTCGAGTCAGGATTAACATTCTTATATTAATAAATCCAACTCAAGTGAAATAGCAATTGAAATACAAGTAACTCAAAGGATGTTGGAATAACCATCCTTTAAGGATCCGTTAAACTATCTACTATGTAGTAGTGTACGATAAGTAGATAATGCCTATCACTAATATAAAATATCAAAATAGTGTTAAGTCATGGCCCATTCCACCTTTAACACATTTTTATTCCCAAGAGCATATACAAGACCGTAGTTTCCCCAAAACCGGAAGTCACCAGAGGGCAATCCATATACTAAAGGTACAAAACAAATCGTAGTGGTCGCGTATAGGGATACAAGTATGACAAGGCACATGAGGCAATACCCAAGGTAGTGAAACTACCGTTCGCCTGATCCGGATTGGTGAGAACGCATCGCCGCAGCGATCGCAACACCGCGAACAACACTCCCAAAATCAAGGGTGCACCAATCGACAACAAGTAATGAGTAATTCGAAGAAGTGTGTTCGCTTGAGGTAGCTGACCTCCATTTGGCCCGGCACGGCTCCTGTTTTAGTCATTTCCAATTTGACACAAGTGTCAAGGCTATCCATTATCGTTCTCTTTCTTCAGTCATCACGTACATCATTCCAACCACTTCATTCTGGATCACACTCCGCGTATAGTTATTAAAGTGGTTTTCGGTTTAGATAGAGAGTATATCCATTACCGATTCCGGTCTCTTTAATAACTTCCGTAATTATTACACTGATTGGTCGTTTATATATTTCAAAAACCAAATCAATTACAATTTCAATTAGAGTTTGTAAACCAACATTTCATTTCTCTTTCTAAATCAATTTCCACAATTTACGTTTCAAAACTTCCAAATTACCATTCCAAAATCTTATAATTCAATTTCAATTTCTATTTAAAACAATTCAAGTATTCATTTACATTCGTAAATAAGTTTCATTCCGAAATCATTTAAAATGATTTAATTTAACCTTCAAATCAATTTAACTTCATTTATCGATTTCATTCAATATTCCTTAAGTAAATTTATCATTCAAAACGATTTCTATTTAATTTCCAATTCATTAAATCAGTTACTTAAGTTCAATGCCATTATATCAAAACTTACAAATTTAATTAAGTTAAATTCGTCAAATCAAATTCTTTAAATTACAAGTCTTACATTAATTTCAAAAATATCACATTTTATTTCTTGTTAAAGAAATTCAATTTCACTTATTTACTTACTTAAATAATTTTCCAAAACTTAATTAATAAAGAAAACTCAATTTCAATTATTTACGAAGTAAATTCACTTATTCAAAAGTTCAATTTCACTTATTAAAGAATTCAATTCAATTTGATCATTAAATCATTCAATCTTATTTAATTATTAAATAATTCAAAACTTAATTATTAAATAATTTCAAAGTTTAATAATTTCAAACTTAATTATAATTTCAAACTTAATTATTAAATCATTTCAAAGTTTAATAATTTCAAACTTAATTATAATTTCAAACTTAATTCAATCATTTCTCAAATTAAACAACATTCTTTCATCAATTACATTGTTAATATTTTGTTTCATATTGTTAAATATTAAC
Source organism: Allium fistulosum (assembly GCA_030737815.1). NCBI lineage: Eukaryota > Viridiplantae > Streptophyta > Magnoliopsida > Asparagales > Amaryllidaceae > Allium > Allium fistulosum. The sequence goes on from CM060904.1 coordinate 1,141,370,312, forward strand.
ATTTTCCTTTCATAAAAATTCAAATTTCAACTTCATTTCAAAACCATATTATTTATTCAAATAAAATCTTCGTTTATTTTTAAATCAAATTATTGACCAATCGGTTTATTTAATTCTCTATCCTAGGTCAAGGTTCAATTTGGGTATTTATCATTTCAACCCGATTCCAATTCAATTCAAAATCATAGCATAGCAAAGGGAACTTGCAGTGTGATAACTGGGATGGTGTCAAAGTAAATAAACAAGCAATAACAACAACCAATATCAATCCAAAAATCAAATCAATAATCCCGAAATAATCGTATTAATTCGCATTGTTGTTTGTGCGAATTAATATACTTATTTCTAGAATCTACACTATCATTTCATGTAGATTAAAGATTTTTACGTTACGGTTCTTCACTTGTCATCTATTTACAATTTCATACATCATCAATTTAACAACATACATTCAGTGGTTCAAAGTGTAATTAAACAAATCCTACGTGTCAATAAATTTAACAGTTAAAGGGGTCATATTATACAAATGTCATTTAATCAAATTTAACACATATATCAAACCTAACTATCCTACGTCAATTTCAATTTCAAATTATTTATCACTTACATCATTAACAATTTAACGTCCAATATAAACATCAAACAATCAATCATTTAACAACCAAACTGGATTATCATTGCATATATAACAGATAATGGTGTCAGATGTCACAGGTGAAACTGATACAGGTAATAACAGTGTAAATATCAAACAACAGCATATTTCAATTGTCGTTTCAATTGAAATCAAATTTAATAAATAAAAGAACATTAATCGTGAGTGATTGCTCACCTTTCGAGGCTAGATAGATTCGACAAGGAAGCGAGCTACGAATCCAAAGCAACGCTAGATTGGCATGAATAGACGAATAAAGCTGATAAGTCGGAATGGATAAGGCTGATAGATAGGGAATTAAGAATCAAAAATCAGTTTGATATAACAAAAATAAAATGTACATTATATTATTATTATTATTATTATTATTTTATAAAATCAACATTTGAATCAAGACAAATATATATAAAAATTTCAATTAAATGTTTATATAACTAGTATGCACTTATAATGATAAGCCATATATATATATATATGCAGACTTGCTTTATATAATATTTTTTTTTTCAGAACCAAATCAGGATAGAAACTGACTAAAGTAAGTTTCAAAATCAGCATAAATATAATGTAAAGTAACGTATACATTTAATATAAAACGATATTATATCTAAGTTGCGAATTCAATATAATACATATATAAAGTAATGTATACAACTGATTTATATGAATGGATATAAAAACATAAATATAAAGTGTGGATTTTATCTATACATGAAAACCAAACTAGCCGTATACAATGTCATTTTAAAGACTTCAAATATGAATGTTTAAAAGCATATGTACACTAACGCATTACAACAGTAAGCAAAAATTGAAAATATTAAAATACACCTTCTACTATATTACAAAATGGAAAACTACCTTTTAAATAGATAACTATAAAATAATAAGCTACCTATCTATATAAAACTTTCAATACACATATACATCTAATGTATACAAACTGTAATATAACATATATACTTACATCTCAGTATTTTAAAATAGATACTATCAGACACGAAAAGGAATACATACTATCATATAAATATGATGCAACTTCTACTTATACTCACATGTAAAATTTATACAACTTTTATTATATAATATACATATACATATACTCTCGGAAAGAAGCTCGGCTGTGCATTATATATGCAAAAGTAGTTATTATTATTTTACAGCAGCCACATATACTTTAGACAAATATAGTTGTATGCAAATTGTACCGAAACCAAATATAAATGCATGCGGCTTATCTAAGGATAACTTGCTGTACTATATATATAAAGACGAGAAAAATACTTATTTTCTTTAAAAAGAAAGTGAGACAACATTTTGGTTCATAATACACAATATAAAAGCATATGAGGGTGGACAAGCTTTATGTACAAAAGGAAAGGCACGTGCATGCTTCAGCTTTGAAAGAAAATACAATGGGATGCTTGAGGTGGAATAAGCTTTATAATATATTTGTGCTGTTGTAAACAAATACGTGTAAAGCAAATCAAAAAAAAATTTAAAAAAAATAAGTATACAACATATATACTATTTAACTTACCAACTACTGCAGCCACTAGGCTGCGGGTCATGGGGAGAAGAGAACGGAAGCGACGGAGGTCTTCGGGTAGACGAAGAAGGCGGTAGGAGGTGGGAGTAGTTCGGTTGGTGGTGCGGCTCGGTGAGGCGGAGCCGGAGGTGGCCCCGGTGATTTGGGCGAGGCTGCTGGAAGAAAAAGGCGCTTGCAAAATCAAGGAAGGGAAAGCACGCGAGCTGAGGGGTCGCGGCCGGTGGTTGCCGAGGAGGAGAGGTGTGCGCGCATTGGAAACAGAGGAGGAAGAGGAGCGGTTCAAAAGGGAAGAATAAGTAGCTGGACAAGCATTTTTTTTATGTTATGAATGCCTGGAGATGAATAGGTTGTTGGAGATAATAAATCTACATATAAATTTTAAATTGTACCGTTAGAAGATGAAGAGTAAAAGGAAAGGCTGAATGGAAATGCTACCCAAGAATTGAATACCGGGAACAGTGAAAGTTGCACGATAATTCAGAGAATCATTAAAGCAATCAATGGATAAATTGGACAGTACGTTTCAAATTTGAAACGTAAAGATAAAAATAAAGTTACAATTTATGGTACCGCTACAACGAACAGTTTTTTTTCCGTCGCGTACCGGATCTCAAATTTCAGAAATAAATATACCGTAGACATCAGCACGACGAGACGATCAAAATGGTATACAGATATCAGTGGTACGATTGAATTATAATAATTCGAATTTTCTAATAGCGGAAAATGCAAGAAAAACACTGAAAAATAAGATTGACGGAGCCAAAGATGTCCGAATTTGGAAAAACGACAAACTGACATCTTGCTCAGAAGATGGTTTAGAATTTTTCTATGTAAAAATATTTAGGTTTCGGAAACATTTTATTTTCATCGCTTTTTAACTGATTAAATTGAAGTAAATTTACGCACGAAATAAACTTTCATATTTTCGGACGAAAATTTACCAGTTGCTATGTTTAACTAAACGCATTCTAAATATCAAATTTATATTTCAAAATTTTATCGTTTAAAATTTCACAAAATTTCAACTAATTACGTTATTAAAACAGTTGAAATTTACGGGTCGTTACATTAATAGAGCATAAGACTTCCCTTTTTATCCATGAAAAACTCTATTTTATTAAATTCCCAAATCAACACTCCATTAGGGTTACAATGTATTGATTAAGAAAATACAAGATTAGAACGAGAGAATTAGGATCCCCAAAACATAACCCCTTGGGTCTTATTTATAGATGCAGGCGAGCTCCCTTTCGACTCCATGCTTTCGACTGGGTTGGAAGGTCTCCCTTTTATATGCAGTTGTGAACCTTTCGACTTTGCCGAAAGGTTTGTCTTTCATCTGCTATTATGGACCTTTCGACTTTGTCGAAAGGTTTCCTTTTCTTTATGCCTTCATGAACCTTTCGACTTTGTCGAAGGGTTTGCCTTCTTTATACTATGTGAACCCTTCGACCTTGTCGGAAGGTTTCTCTTCTCTTGGATTTTCTGAACCCTTCGACCTTGTCGGAAGGTTGCTCTTCTCTTGGTTGTTGTGAACCCTTCGACCTTGTTGGAAGGTTGCTCTTCATTTGATTGTTGTCGAAAGCTATGCTTTCCCTCAACGTTGCCGAATGGTTGTCTTCTGTTCCTTGCTGGCTTATGAGTGTTGCTTTCTTCATAACACTTTTGACTTAGTTGAAAGGTTTCCTGGAAGTGTTTCAACCGGTTCGAAAGGCTTGCTATGCTTTCGAAAAGGTCACTATGGAGTGGCTCACACTTGCTTTGACTTCTTCATCCTCTTCAAAAGGTAAGAACAACTTGGATACTGAGAGATGGAACCTTTTGACTCCTTTGAAAGGTTTGGGACTGTTAAACTCTGATGACTGTATCCCTTCGACTCCTTCGAAAGATTTGAGCTGTGCTTCTTTTCCTTTGTCTTTGTTGAAAGACCTTTCGACTTAGTCGAAAGGTTGATTTTTGGTGTAACATTTGCCCCTTCCCCCATTCGAAGGGATGCTCTTGACTTTCTAAGTCATCTTTGTCAAAAACTATAATACTTCCCGCCTCTTGGCCTTCCCACGTTGATCTGGGCCGTTCATTTAAATATGATCCAACGGTTGAGAATTTGGGCGAGTTTTCTTATATTGTACGCTTCTTCTCTTTCTTCCTCTTTTACCTGATATCAAAATTATCGTGTACAAGTAAAAGAGTTCTTCAAAACTTCTCAGATCTCGCTTTGAAACAATAAGGTAATCTTTCAAATTCAATTCATAACTCTAAATTAATCTCTACTCTTACTAGTTTTTAACCAAATTTCCAGTTTTCTAAATCCAAAATTGAAATTCAATTTCAATTTGGTTTTCTGAATCTTTTTCCTCTAAAATCAGTTTCTAACAAAATTCATCTGGGGCTTTGGATTTTAAGCTAGTGATGTTTGATAAAGGAAATCTCCTTATCAGGTTTAACTTCTAATCCAAAGTCTATAAATTTGGCTTTTTGTTTTTAATCCTGGGTTTTTGACTTATTGATAATTTTTATTCTTCTATGAGATCGAATTAGATCGATTCTATATGAAACCAGTTTTGTTTTACTTGTTCTTCAAGAAGAATTTGAAAACTGCATTTATTATCGAGTTTGGGTTTGGTTAAACCCAATATGATAACCTGGAACCCACTCATGTAAAATTGGTAATACAAAATGACCTTTATACCCCTTCAAAAGAGATTGAGGCAGCAATAATAGATTTGCCCTCTTTATACCTTTCAAAGGGGTCGGAAGGTATAGTGATGTTAACATTACCATTGTTGTCGAAAGGCTAGGTAATTAAATGGTCCAACCTTTTGATAATAAGCTCTCGACAAGGTTGGGGAGTTTCAAACCTTTCGACTACCAGCTTTTGACAAGGTTGGAACTCTTCGACCTTAGAGCTGCTTCTGCCCATCTTTGTCGAAATGTTTAAAGTTCACATGAGTCAAACCTGAAACCTTTTGACTTTGATGGGTAGAACGCATTTTAACAACATTGAACAGACCTTTCGACAACATCAACAATATCAACACTTTTGACTTAAGAACCTTCAGGTTTTGGTTTCAACCATGTCGAAAGGTCTTTCCACTCGACTTTGTGTTACACTTGAAGTATACCCAGGTTTCCATAGAGCTTTTGACATTGTCGAAAGGTAATGAATGGGTTAATATTCAATTTCTACCTTTCGACTTTGTTATAAGCTTAAGGAATTTATACCATTATTTATTCACTTTCAAAGTTTTCAATAACTTTGAAGTATGATGGTTAAGATTAATGTCACCATTCCTTTCGACATTGTCGAAAGCTTGATCTATAAACCTTTCGACTTTGTCGAAAGCCTTTACTATAACCTTTCGACTTTATCGAAAGCTTTTACTATCAAGTTTTTTTTTGACTCAAACTTTTTTCATTATTTTTAAAACTTTGTGTAGGTTTTCACACTTAAGCTATCCAAGCGAACTTATTTACTTTTGAATTCTTGATTGCTTTTTAAATTCATAATTGATCAAGGGTTTTAACTAAATCATTTTCACCTGATATAATCATGAGCTCCCCAAAAATCGAAGCCACTGCTAAGCAATCTTCCATCGATTCTCAGGGTGAAGTCAATGCCATACTCAAAGACTTTGGTATAACTGGGATCGAAGCCATCCCCCCTAAACCAATAGATACAATTGACAACCTTCCAAGAGGGTATTTTGCATACACAGCCATCCATATATAGCACAGTGGCTCTTCCATTTCCCGAGTTCTTGCTTTCCTACTTGTCTCATATTGGAGTTACTCCAATACAACTTTCTCCAAATGTTTATACCCATCTTCTGTCTCTTGAAATGCTGGCGTTGGAATTTGGACTTCCTTTGCTTAATGCTACAGCCTTAAACTCCTTGACCAAGTTGGCAAGGTTAAGCAAACTTAACAAGCAGAACTATAGAGTCAATGTGTTTAAGAAGCTTATATCAGATGGAATCAACAAGTTTAAGGACTGGAAGAATTAATTCTTCTTTGTCAAGTGTTTTGCCGACGTTCATGGGACTTTTGCCTCCCCCCGTAAGTCTACTTTAATGTTGTCTTCGCTTTACTTTACATTTTCTGCTAACTAATCTCTGACCTTTTTCAGGTGAATTTCCCAAGCAAATCAGTGATGCTGATCAGAAAATCATTGATTCTTTAACCGCAACTTCCGAACCACCTAGGAGCAGGCTGAGGCTCTTAACCCTTTCAAATTTAAGGAAATATTCTTTGCTGCTGCCTAGCCAAAGGATCCTAGGCACTCCACCCACTATTATGCACACTTCTCGAGACAAACGTTTCCTTTCCTTAGGTGATGCTGAACATTTTACTTCAATGTCCCCCATTTGTGCTGATACTTCAGGTATATTTTTGGCTTAGTATTTTCTTCTTCATCTCAGGAACTCTTTAAATTACTTTGATTGATTTTATATCTGCTTGAATTTTCTTTAGCTCCATCCAAGGCCATCGTATCTTCCAACAGTGCTGCCCCTTTTTCATCATCTTCGGAGGTGACATTAGTCTTGGAGGCCTTTACTAGATCCAAGATATCTTCAAAGAGAAAACTAACGGTGCCTCCCGAAGACGCTTCTCCAGTGAAAATGGCAAAAACCACCGATGTGGAGGAGGAAGAAAAGTCCACATCTTCAGAGAAAGCTTTCGAGAGCCCCACTGTTGAAGCCCCTAAAGATAAAATGGAGCCAACTCCACCTACTCCTGCACCTTCTCCTCACATTACAATCACTGATTCCCCAGCTGCACTAGCGCAGATGTAGCTCGCTCTTCTAGAGACACCTTCTAAGGTGCAAATCCCTCCAGAATCGTCATCTTCCGTCCCTTCATCATCCAATTTTAACGAACTAGTTAAGCTTATCCTTTATTTGGAATCTTTTACTTCTTCTTCTCTGTCGTCATTCAGTTCGGACTTGGTAGAAAATCATCGCTTTCTGATGGAGCAACAACTTCTGGTAAGCTCTCACTCAATTAATCCTATCATCATTGGATCTTTCTAATTGCTAACTTGTGTTTCTCTTCTTTTTGTTGCAGATTTCCAGGAATTGGATTTCTTTAAATGAACATGTCTCCAAGCTCTCTTCTGGATCCTCCAAGCTACAGGAGGAAAATGCTAAACTTAAAGATCAATTATCCTCTCTGATTGTCGCTCAAAATGACACTTCCTTTGAGTTGGAGCGATTCAAGGCCTCCCTTACCAAGGCTGAAGCTGATTTAGAAGCAAAGAGGCAAGCTCACCAACTCTCCTATGATGAAAAATTTGCAATGGGGCTAACTTTGAAAGACTCGAAAGATGAGAAAGCTCGCCTAGTTACTAAGAATACTTTATTGAAAGACAAATTCAAGAGGACCAGAGCTTCACTCAAGTTAGCTGTTCAAACTCTCTCTGATATCAAAAAGCAAGTTTCAGAGTTTGCTGAAGCCACTTTGGAGCCCATGATGCTGAAACATTATTAAGATGCCCTCATGCTCGCCTATGCTGACAATCACGAGAAGTGTCCTCACTTTGGCTTTCCCTCTCTCGACCTAACTTTAGCCAAAAAACTTAAGGACAAAATTGGCCGAATTAGGTAGCGGACCGAGCCCGAAGTCGAGGCGAAGATAATTAACGTTGCAGAAGCTCTTTTTTTTGATATCCCCTTATTCGACATTGAATCTGATTCTGAAGAGGAGGAGGATAAAGATGACTATCTCATGGAAAAAGATGATGACGATGATTAACTTGACTTAGACAGTGACTATGATGATGACAACGATGATAACTCCTCTAGAGGTCAAGTCCCTGGTGGAGACAAAGGGGTCCCTTCGGTGCCATAGAAAAAGATGGTGATGATCCAACTAAATCTTCTGAAAAGGAGTCATCCCCTTACAAAGATATGCCTCCAACATCCCCTGGACCATCTTCCCTTCCAAAGGAGGAAACTGCTCATGTCCATACCGAGGATTCACAAAGGAAAGAACATGCCCCCAAGCTTCCATTCCAGTTTCACAGGTATGGGCTTCTTTGTTTAAATGTCTTACACTTTGAAGATAATAATTAGTGATAAATCATTTGTCTTAAATAAAGAAGAAGTCAAATTTCCCCTATAGAACAAAACAGAGCAAAAAGGTGGAAATTAACAAGTTATATAGGGAATTAGACAAATTAATAAAGGAACACGATGCTCTATCTTAGAAATATCACAGTCTGGATAGGAGTACCTCTGTTTTAGCATCTTTTAAATATCAGAGGGCGGCTCCTTTATTAAAGAAAGCATGTCACCGGCACGATGCTCTCTTAAAGGAAAATATAGAGTTAATAACCCTATTCTGGATGGTGATGGAAGAGAGAGACATCTTAGACAATTTTTTGTATAAAGCATATTGTAGACACTCTATCATAGATTTTTCATACTTAGGAGAATTCAGTGGGGGTCTACTCAGACGTTTTCATAAAAGATACTTAGATGAATTCGGATCTGACCCGCATCCTGGAGCCTGCTGGAATTTACCGTGGGTCAGATCAATTCCGCAAGATCTCCCCCTGAAAAGCTTAAGTATTATAAGGATAAATTTGTTTCTGAGTTTTTCTTTAAGTCTATTTTGTATGAACCAGATGAGTGATTGTACATATGTAACAAGTAATCGATTTATGAATATATGCTTTTGTTATGTTTTCTATGCTTAGCTTCTTTTTACTTTGCTATTTCAGAATGTCAGTTCTTTAGGTCATGTCGTCCCAAGAGACCACCCAAGTCAATATGTTAACAAAAATGCACCAATTTTAAAGACTTTGAAGTTAACAAAATATTGCTTTCTTCGGGACTTACAAAAATTATACTTTTAATACCCTTGTCTCCGCTTTGACTTGCTTGGCAAAGAAAAGGAATCAATCTTAAAAGAAATCAGAACATTCCATTCGAAGTTAATTTATTGTCGCGATAGTCCACCAGCCGAAAAATGGGATTATGGTAAATGTCCATTGGTTATAACTCCTGAAGGATTCACTATACCTTTTGACTCAATAGTCATGCTTTCAGCTAATACTTTAGACAAAGTTAGGAATGTGGTCTCTCAACTTTAGATGTGATGAAAGTGTTTGTTGTACCTTTTAACTTTGTGTTTATTTGAGTTGTAATACATTATTGTAATAATAAAGATATCTTTTATCCTAATTTTAATTTTCTCTCATTTCTTTTTTATTTAAATAGGAGCCACAGTCATCTACAACCTCTCTCGCTTAAAACTTAATATCCCACGTTGATGCAATCAGAAAGAGATTACTATTAGAGAGTGGAGCAATTGTGGTTCAGGATGAAGTATATTAGAACGTTTTGGTGGAAACGTTGGAACCTTAAAATGGCACAAAAGATACTGTATCCAAAAAACCATCGCCAGTAATCATAAGGATCACATTGACTATCTTGAAGCTGAGATTAAGAAAAACGATGAAGTGATTATTATGCTCAAATGACAAGTGAAGTCGAATTCCACAATCGACTTTGATGAAAAGATGTCAGAACTCATTCACCAAATAAGTGATTTAGAGTTAAAATTGAAAGATAGTCAAGCTCAATGTGCCTCTTTAGAATTCATCCTAGGAGACAAAACCCCAAAGATTGAGCTTCCGGTCCTACAAGCAACCCCTTTAGCTGCCAAGCCTACTAGGTCAAAACTTCTTGCAGCTCAAAAATTTCCCCCTGTGCTCAACCCTTCCCCAGGCTTAGATGATAATGTAGTAAGGAACTGGTGTCGGAGGGTAAAATTCAAAATCGCCAAATATTTTGATGAGAAGAAGAAGATAAAGTATTCTCAGACTATTAATGATTATGCTGCTAAAAATTAGAAGTTAGAGCATGATAATTACTTGCTCGACAAGCGGGCCGCAGAGTTAGAAAGAGAGAATAAAATAGTCAGGGTTGTGAGCAGAGCTTTTAATCATGCCTTAAAGACCAACATCGATGTAATTGATGATGAAAACCAAATAAGGAGAAAAGTAAAGAAGCTTAAGGAAGTTCTCCGCGCAGCAATCAATAATGTCGTAAATCCTTCAGTGGCGGAGACTCTAAATAAAGCAGCTCAAGAATTTTAATTTATTTATGTATTTGAGCCAAGTAAATCTATCTTGTACATAATTTTGTCATTTGTAAATGACTTTATAACTTATATAAATTATAGAAATTTTGTATATATCACCTGATTTGAGATCCTCTTCTGTAGTGTAACCTTTGATATGCCTTTGAATTGCTCATTCAGCGACTTTTGTGCTTGCTGGATCTTTTGTTACTCTTTATCATTCTGATTTTCCTGAGAAACATGTAGCAACAAATATCTTTAATTGTTAGCTTGGAATTGACATATTTTTCTATGTATATCATTTTCCTTAATTAGCAAATCATCTTTCCAATTGTATGAAAAGTGATTTACTCAAAATGTTAAGATCTCATCTTTAACCATGATGAGAAATGATTAAGGACTTAGCTCCTTCCACTTATTTGGAATGCATAAAACTTATAGGCAGTAGATTCTGCCTTATCATTAGGTCATGAATATTAGAATATAACTTTTATTCGATTAAGAACCTAATTTAGGAGTTATGTCTGAAATTTTGAAGTAGTAACTCTCTCACCCATTCCTTAACATTAATGGGATGTAAAAAGTTAGAAGCCCATAGTTTCCATTTGGAGGCTCTTAATAACGATCTTTTTTATAATATTCTTTGGTCCAGATTGGGCATTTGAGATGAATAAAAAATCCGAAGATCTTGTACCCAAAGGGTTTAAATAAACAACATTTTTGATATCCAGATTCAGGTATAATAAGTTAGTGATTGATAACGATTTGAAACCCAGATTCGGATGTTAGACGATGAAATCTTATACGAAAGACTCGAAACCCAGATTCGGTATTAGATTTTGAAATTCATATATGAGAATCCTGGAGCCCAGATTCGGGCTTTAATGGATGATGTTAAGAAAGTCCCAAAATCCAGATTCGAGTATTAATAGATGATGTTAAGAAAGTCCCGAAACCCAGATTCGGGTATTAATAGATTATGTTAAGAAAGTACCGAAACCCAGATTCGGGTGATAGTAAGTGGAGTTCTGTTCTCCTGCTCTACTTCCGTCTTCTTTGACATGTATGAACCCTCCAAAATTTGAATATATAGGAGTAATTTGATTGGCTGCATCTTGAGCTAGGACATCTTAGTCCATTATTGATTGAGCCTCTTCTCGGGCTTGTATGTCTTAATCTAAAGTTTGATGGGCCTTTTACTAGGCCTGGACATCTTAGTCCATTATTGATTGAGCCTCTTCTTGGGCATGGACGTCTTAGTCCATTATTGAATGAGCCTCGCTTGGGCTTGGACATCTTAGTCTATTGTTTGATGGGCCTCTTCTTGGGCCTGGACATTTTAGTCCATTGTCTGGTGCTCTTGGTTAGCTCATCTTAGAGGCTGGAACCAAGAACTTACCCGACCTCCCTCCAGGAGGCGCCCTGCCCTGGCCCTTTTGCAGCGTGGACATGGGTTTATTCGTTGCTCTACCCTGGCCATCTTTGGCGCGGATAAAGGCTTACTCTGTCCTCCCTTTAGGAGGTGTCTTAACCTGGCCATAGCGTGGTGCGGTTAAGTGCTTGTTCGGTGCTCTACCCTGGCCATCTTAGAAGCGGATAGAGGCTTACTTCGTCCTCCCTCCAGGAGGTGCCTTAACCTGGCCATAGCGTGGCACGGTTAAGGACTTGTTCGGTGCTCTACCCTAGCCATCTTAGGAGCGGATAAAGGCTTACTCTGTCTTCCTTCCAGGAGGTACTCTGCCCTGGCCATCTCGGCGCGGACAGAGGCTTTTTTACCATCTTAGGTAGTATTCAAATTTGAGGATCATTTCACTCCCAACCATGTAACTTTCTCTTTATAGAAAGTTAATCCCTATTAATCTTTCTCAAATCCTTTTTACAAATTCAATGATCTTTCCTTGTCTAAAGAAACTGATGATCATCCCCTCCAGGGCTTTGCAATGGTTAGTTTCATGACCATTCATCATATGATAGTGGCGGAAGGATCCTCTCAAGTTTCTTTCATGTTTTGGCCTTTTCTTTTGTGATGGCTAATAGTTAAGTTCATCCTTTGTAAGCAAGTAGACGTTTTTCATTGATGTTGTTAAGTTGCACTCTTTTGGAAGTCTAGACTTGAAACTTGACTCTTGAGAATGGCACTTTGAATTTTTATTTTTCGACCTTATCATTTCATGCTCTTCAATTATCTTTCTTTTTGCTACCCTTTGAATCTCTTCGATTGGAAGTGCTCTTGTTACTATCGGTTGCCATTTGTGTGCAAAGGCATTGTAATCATTCATTATCTCTTTCTCAAAGATTGTGCCCTTGGAATAATGTTGAATTGTTCTTCTCATTTGACTAAAGACATTGTCACTTACATTTGTTTTCTTTCCAAGTGCAAAGATTGGGGTAGGGCCTACATGAAAAGGATTTAGACTCCATATTTCAGGGTTATAAGATTCTACTTTCTTTTTATATATAATCCTCAAGGCTTTGAGCCTTAGTCTTTGCTCTTCATCTTGATTGGAGCTTTTGATGACTACTTGGGAGAATCTTGTCAAGTATGGTTCAGAAGACCCATGTTTAGATCTTTTAAATCTTCTAGCCATGTTCAAACCAAAGTGGATAAATTGATTTAGAATTGATCCAGGAGGGGGGGTTAGAGAATAGTAGTGTTAAGGGGTTAAACAAGTCAGAGGTTCGAGCCCTTCTTCTAGCACCAAAAATGTTAACAGGATTTCTTGTCAACACCCCAAAGTTGTGCCAAGAAAGATGGGAATCCTTTCTATGAATGGTGGATGTGAATCCCTTTGGAATTGGCTTCAAATTTCGCCTTATTAGTAGATAGCTTTCGAATCAAACCTTTTGATGTCGTCGAAAGGTATAGATGCTGGGTTATGAAACCTTCCATCTTTATTGAGTTAGAGTGAGATCCTTTTCAAAAAAATTCCTTCTCTGGTTAGATTGAAGTTCCTTGAGTTTGTCCTTTAAAGGTTAGTTTTTATCTTGTCAAAAGGTTAAGATTATAGTCCTCTTTAGGTTTAGGTAGGATATCAAACTTCTTGGTGGATATGTAGAAGCTTTCGACCTTGTTGAAAGTTAAGATCACTTGTATGATGTATGTTTGATCCTTGTCGAGAGGTGTAGGGACGACCTCTTTTGGATTAGGCATTGCAAGTCTAAGTATCTATATTTAAAGTGGAGACTTTGACCTAGTCAAAAGGTTAGACCACTTGGATTATAGCTCCGAAAGGTTACTGATATTGTTACAGCATAATCACTTTTGACCTAGTCGAAAGGTTTAGGCCTCAAAGTTGATCACTTCGGAAGGTTGCAATTGTTGTTTAGACCAAATGTATCATCAATCTTGTCGAAAGGTTTAAACCATAAAGTCAATGATTTCGGAAGGTTCCAGTAGACATTGATCCAATTAAGTTGTTGACCTTGTCGAAGGGTTAAGATTGAAAGGTTGAAGCTTTTGAAAGGTTGCAGTAGATAACTTTATCAAAAGTATTGTCGACCTGGTCGACAAGAACCTTTCGGTGATATTGAACCTGTAATGAGGAGTTAATCCAACAAAAGTATAAACAAACAGTAAAGTAATTAATAGAGCATAAGACTTCTCTCTTTATCCATGAAAACCCCTAATTTATTTAATTCCCAAATCAGCACTCCATAAGGGTTACAATGGATTGATTAAGAAAATACAAGATTAGAATGAGAGAATTCGGACCCCCAAAACATGACCCCTTGGGTCTCATTTATAGATGCAGGCGGCCTCCCTTTCGACTCCATGCTTTCGACTGGATTGAAAGGTCTCCCTTTTGTATGCAGCTATGAACCTTTTGACTTTGTCGGAAGGTTTGTCTTTCATCTGCTATTATGGACCTTTCGACTTTGTCGAAAGGTTTGCTTTTCTTTATGCCTTCATGAACCTTTTGACTTTGTTGAAGGGTTTGCCTTCTTTATACTGCTGTGAACCCTTCGACCTTGTCGGAAGATTGCTATTCTCTTGGTTGTTGTGAACCCTTCAATCTTGTCGAAAGGTTGCTCTTTATTTGATTGTTGTCGAGAGTTATGCTTTCCCTCAAAGTTGCAAAAAAGTTGTCTTCCGTTCCTTGCTGGCTTATGAGTGTTGCTTTTTTCATAACACCTTTCAACTTTGTCGAAAGGTTTCCTGGAAGTGTTTCAATCGGTTTGAAAGGCTTGCTATGCTTTTGAAAAGGTCACTATGGAGTGGCTCACACTTGCTTTGACTTCTTCATCCTCTTCGAGAGGTAAGAGCACCTTGGATACTGAGAGATGGAACCTTTCGACTCCTTTGAAAGGTTTGGGACAGTTAAACTCTGATGACTGCATCCCTTCGACTCCTTCGAAAGGTTTGAGCTGTGCTTCTTTTCCTTTGTCTTTGGTGAAAGACCTTTCGACTTAGTCGAAAAGTTGATTTTTGGTGTAACAACTATCTAGTTAAAAGTGATTGCTTATAGCAATCACGACTCATAAACTTAACTAGTTTTCGACATTCCAACTTAACTATTACTCGTCCAAGAGTGAAACCAGGTAAGTTTGAGCACTAGTTGCATATCAAAGCCTTGCCTAGACACTTCATTCTTGAATCTCACAAATAGATGTCTGCCTCATCAGCTTTTGTAACAACCTTAGTTTAGATTACCTGAAATTAAATTAAAAGAATAATTTAGGGACAGTTTGGCACGGGTCCCTAATAAGTTTCAAAATACACAAAAACCCCAGTAAAAAAAAGTTTGTAAATTATGTCCCTAGAATTAAGTTACCGAAGAATGACATACACTTATGCAATTATTCAGTGAATAACTGCAAACATTTATGCAATTATATCAAAAATTTGCAAACATTTCCACAATTATTCACTGAAAAATTGCAGAAATTTATGCATTTTTTTTAAAAAATTGCGGAAATTTCCATAATTATTCACCGAATAAATTGCATAAATTTATGCAACTTTTGGATATAATTGCATAAATGTCTGCAATTATTCAGTGAATAATTGCATAACTATATGTAATTACTTAGTAACTTAATTCTAGAGACCTAATTTACATACTTTTTTTACTAGGGTTTTTGTGTATTTTGAAACTTATTAGGGACCTGAGCCTAACATTCGCAATAATTTAATTTAGTGATAAGTAAATAATTAAGGGATTTTAGATATAACAAAATTGGGAATTTAATGAATCGACTTTTTTATGCTCTTTAACTCTTGTATTTAAGTATATAAGAGCTATTTTGAACGAAATAAATATATAAATTATAATGGAGATAATTTCATCATTTGAAATATGATTTTTTCATAAAGATATTATTTTGGTAAAACTATGAAGAGTAATTTTTATTCTAAAAGTTGTATTAAATTTTGGACACAAACGGTGTATTTTTACAACGTTAATAATAACAATATATTTTATTATGGAAAATATGGTTTAATTAAATTTAAACATGTTATAATTTATAGAATGTAGATTTTATCTTCTAGAGCTTGTTAAATGTTGAGTGGTTGAATTTATAAAAAAACATACAAGTTTGTTTAAATATAAAATAAAGTATTTTATAATTCAAAGTTGTAATTAGCAACACCCCGTGATAAGAGAATTTAGCAACACTTCTTATTGGATATCTACCCATTATCATAATGCCCATTAGCACTTAAAAAATGAGAATACGTTCATTCAATTCCATCTCTCTCAAACCAGCAAACACAAATCATCTCTACCTTCTTCTCAATTCAAATCAAAGAGCAAACTCCGTTTTCTCAAAATTTTCACAAAACCCAAGCTGCTCCAAAAATCATAACAAATCAATTGATTCCAAAAAATTCTCGATTTTGTATATATTGTTGCTAACATGTTCCAGCACCTCTAATCCAAATTTCGTGGCATTTGGTTTGGTTTTGATGGGTCGAAGGTCTCCTTTTCTACATTGGTTTTTGAGTAGATTTGGGTTGAAAAACGAAGGTCAGTAGAAAATTCATAACTATATAAAAATCATACAAATCTAAAATTTTGATATGTTGTTCTCAACTCATAAATACACCTTCTGTAAATTTTTGTAGAAATATACTTAATTTTGGTGTGCCAAATCCTTGCTGCACTGAGGACAAAATGCAGAAAATTTTAAGTTTTGGCCCTGTGTTGATTGCTTGCAATTTTGAGAATTTTGGGATGTTAAGTGAGTAACCCTCGCACTTTCTAGTCTAGATTCATTTGCATGTGGTTGAATGGTGAAAATACTAGTTTTATTGATCTTTGTTTGACGATTACTGTCAATGTTTTCTAAATCTACTCCTTGTTTGCTCACTGTAAGTTTACTGCTTTCTAAATGTTGAAATTAGATTTTGCTCTATCCTTTTAGTTGCGCTATCTGGTATTGTTAGGTGCATGCAATAGTTTCAATAAAATACTAAAGTAGTAAACAAAACTTGATTTAACAAAAATTGGGTGAACTAGCTACCAAGGGGGACGAAACGCCTAGAGCTTGCTCCAGGCAGTTGTCCGTCCCCTGGTTGCCTTCTTCTTTGTCGCTTGTTCGCCTATCGTTTTAAGTTGCATTGCTCTAATATTTAATGTGTTTTTCAATGATTTTCTAATATGAATTTTGAGTTTTGAATCAATGTAAAATAATTGCATTTTTATGCCTTTGTGTTCTATGGAAGAAATTCCATTTTGATGCCTTTTTGTTCTATGGAAGAAATTCCATTTTTGACGTATTCAATTACTGCTGAATTTCAGTATTTTAATTCATATTTTGATGATATGAATATTTATGAATATTTTTTGATAAGTTGGTTTTCAAATAAACACCAATTTTGATTGAAAAATAAATATAGATTTAAAGTTATTTATAAAGTGATTTTGGAGTAATTCAATTATATTGCAAAAAGGATTCTAATTCCTATTTTTATTAAAAGACTTTGGTACTATTTATAAACATTTAATATCTCATTTTATGCATTTTCAACTCTTTTTCCAAATCAAATAAATTAGAAAAAATTTCCAAACCTATTAATAGTACATAAAACTCTTTCTTCATTCGGATGAGAAATTCAATTAAACGACTTAGTAAAATAAGTTGTATGGAACGCTTGCGTTTACTTTGTCGATCAATTCCCGGACTTATTGGATAGAAACCATATTTTGTCTTAAGTGGTGTTTACTAACTTGTAGTAAATATTCAAATAAACAAGTACGGTATGGGACGTACGAGTGTTATTTGATTAGTTACTATTTGAAGGTAAATAACACTTATAAAGATAAGTTTAACGACTTATCTTTTATGTTGATCCGCGATAAGCAGATTTATGGAGCTTCAGCTCATTTATGGAGCTTCGACTCATTAGAGTTATGGATTCACAATCCATTTATGGGTCCCTTGACCGTTTATGGTAACACGTGTTCGGTGAGTTTTATGCTCCCATTTATGATAGGCTTCCCCTTTTAGGTTTCTAAATTTCTAATAATTGATTTTTGGATTTTATGAAATTTGTGTTTCTTCAAATATTTTGTGAGATTTTCTTTTATAAGCTAATAATGGTTTTGTGATCTGGTGAATAATTTTAAGAAGGATAATATTCCTCTTTGTTTAACTCCATGTGAGTTTTATGTTAACTCTATATAAGTTTTATGTTCCTATTATGGTTTGTAAACTATCATCATTTTCATCTCATATTGATTTGAATTAGATTACACTGATCTGTTTATTATATTTATGTAATACTCGGGTCAGACCGAGTTATTTCAGGTTCTTCTACTTAATGATCTTAGAGTTGGATTAGTTTGAAGCTTCTCTGTATATTTTCGTAGACTTATAGTCTAGTAGTATTGTAGCCTATCTTATATGTTGAGATAGGAATTCATTTGGTTGTCTATTCTTTTAAGTTGTTCTTTGTACCTCTTATGTATATCAGGGATCTTTTATGACCACTCTTTGTAGACTATTTCATGTATTGTATACATGTCCCTTTTGCTTTATGAAACATGTTATATATCTTTGTTGTACTTTGTGATTCTATGTTCTGTTATATTTTGTATTGTTTTGAATTGTATTAAGCCATTACGTTGTTGTTTTGTGCCTAGATCAGACACGTTGAATCCTCTTTCAAAAGGAAAATTAAATATTTTCACTAAATTTGACGTATCGATACTCGCCCAAAGTAATAATGCAGATAGTTGCTCCTAACAAGCCCTATTCTCCATATTAACTGACGATATTACTTTGTAATGTTCTTTTTTAATGAGGGCATTAAAGTGGGGTATCACAACTTGGTATCAGAGCTGAGTTCGGAACAATATATGATATTAAAGGTAAGAATCTTTTCCTAGATGTGTCTTCGAGATCGTCCTTAGAGATCTTTGGGTCATTACTACGAGTTCTTCCTTTAGAGATGAGTCATATTTTAGAAAATCTTAGGATGCATCGTGCCTATTTTCTATACACACTAATTCGTACCTTGAAGTAATCTTCCTTCAAACAATTTT
Organism: Allium fistulosum; assembly: GCA_030737815.1. NCBI lineage: Eukaryota > Viridiplantae > Streptophyta > Magnoliopsida > Asparagales > Amaryllidaceae > Allium > Allium fistulosum. Next base: position 1,141,389,093 of record CM060904.1, read on the forward strand.
TTGGCTTCAACTTTAGCAAACTTCAAATTGAATTGTGTGTCTTTGTCCTTAGCAAACTGAGTTGCGCAGTGGAGGCGGATGAACTGCTTTCCACTGAGCACCTAAAATTTAAGTGCCTTTATAATTTGTTGTCAATAATAAATGCTTACTTGTTTAAAAATAAAACTTATAACCATTAAAGATTAACATTGAGTAGGATTTACTATTTGAAAATTTAAAAGACCTACTCGATATTAATTGGATCTTGTGGTGTATAGATTTGACTTCACTACCGCAAGGCATAATTGAATTTGGTTTAATAATTAATTTATCCTATGGATAATTAAATTAAAAACTAAGATGAATTTCAAAAAGGATAATTAATTAAAGCAAGCATGAGTAAAAGGAAATATCATTAAATTGATTTTAATGAAGTATCATTTATAAAGTATGTAAAGGCAATGAAAGAAATTAATAAAAAGAAATCTTTGGATAATCTATTTTGTGTGACAAGTTGTCCGTTGGATGCTTTAAGAATTCTGGTTGAAGTGTTTAGCCAACGTTTTTCGATAGGGGTTCCTAAAAATTTTGACCGAGGCAATGAGACACCAAAATTTGAGTTCAAATATTTTAAAATTTTAAATGTTTTGAAAGATTTCTAAATAATGATTAGATGAAGAAATAAAACTTTTTGGAAGTTGAAATATTAATTGAAAAAGAAAATAAATTCAATTGTAAAATATTTGCTATAAATAAATATCATATAAATTATTATTTTTTGAGAGGTTTGTCTTGAGTGTGGTTTTCATTAGAAAATATCACTTGAGTCCGTATCTCATACGAGTTTAGGTGATTCAAATCCCACGATACCTTTAGTTGCAAAATTACCGTGAGAAAATCCTCTCACAATTCTTGTTTTAATTTGATTGTATTTCAGTTTTTAATATAGATTTATAGTAAAAGTAGATGTTTGCAAACTTGAATTGAAAACTTAGAATAAAAGTATAGTTTTTGTCACAAACACACTTTAATCACTATATCTTTGAAATTTATATTCTCTGAGCTAAACACTATTAGTAAATTGACCATATCTTTTTCATTTTTGGTCAAATTTTTATAATTTTGGATGTTTTGGAAAGCTAACTTCGTGTGTGCCAACTTTCATATTGAACACTTTTACAAATTTTGGGCATAGGTTGATCGAAACCCTGTTGCAATCTCTCAGCTCTATCCCTTTGAAATTTATGTTCTCCGAGCTAAGCACCATTAGTAAATTGACCATATTATTGGGACGCCCCACCTCTATGCTCACAATAATAAAGAGTATTAAAAGAAATACTGTCTTTTCTTATGAAGAATAAGGCTGGATAGGAGCGGCCATCCGTAGTTAGGCCTTACACTAGTATTGGTTATCTCGATAGGAGTGGTATATATATTTTCATCTCTTTAATCTTGGTTTATTTACTCCCATCGACATATCTAATTCCAGTATAAAACGAACTACGATGGTTCATAATAGTTTAGGACACATATATAATAATAACACAGATAAACTAAATGCAGAACACAGATAATATAAAATCTCATATATATATATATATATATAACTGAAGTCAGTTACAATACATGTGATACAATACATATGATACAACTACAACTGTCGACACTGGAAGTTACATATACAAGTACATTATTGTAAATAATATACATGAATACATATCATCCTATACTATGACAACGACTACTCCAAAAGATATGAAGAGACTTCATAGCTCAAGCAGCAACCCAAAGCAAGATATCAACAACCTGAAATAACTCGGTCTGACCCAAGTATTAATTCAAAAGAAAATAATACACGGGTCAGTCTAATTCAAACTCAGTTATTAATGCACGGAAGCAATAATAATTAAATAATCAAATAGACGACAGTCACAATAAATCTCGTATATCCAACCCTTCAATAAGAGAATCGGATAACGGTAGATATAACACGAAACAGCATAAAACAACAAATCAACAAATTCAAATCATCAACAAAGATAAATAAAAAGATTATCAATGAAGATAATTTGAAAACAACAGAATTGCCTAAACAACAATTAACAGCAAGTGGCCAAGGCAAAACCCAAGCCAGTGAACAACATGAACAACAAAATCTAATTATCGATACGATAATTAGAAAACACATAATCTAATTATCTAGTAGATAATTAGATAGCAAAAAAATAATCAATTTAAACCAAATCAAAATATACTGAATTGGACATACGAAACAATTCAAGCAATTGAAATTATCAATTAGAAGGTCAATTCTGATTTGGCTACAGTACACGTTCACGTGTACTGCCTCGCCACTACAGTGAGGAAATAGGCAAAAGATCAATGAATAAGAAGCAAATGGCACTAACTCAAATCAAAATGAACCAGATGGAACTGCAATAGCAGGAATGAGCACAACATCCACCCAGTAACCATCAAATGAACAAAGTGCACATGAATGCACAATGAAAGTTCACAAACAAGCACAAGGTCAAACCCGAGCTTTACAGCTGGATTCAACACAGGTGCGCTACAAAACATCATAAAACTGTCGAGCATAAAATTCAAATACAACCAAACAGTGCAGTGATGGATATGCCACCAAATGCCACCAAGTGAATATGATAACATAACCCATCACTGAAACAGTACCAGCCTAAGTAAGTGAGACAAGGCTACACATTCAAGTGCAACACATTGGTCCAAACAAGAAATACATAAGGATAAAAGTACCAGAAAACATAATGAGGTACAATATCACAAAACAATGGAGACAACAAGGACTTGCAAGTGCAACATGCACACGGGCGATTGGAATAACATGGACACACAAGTACATAGTGCACAAATAAGTACTGGCCAAGCAAGGCAAGGCAAGAACAAGTTCAGGCAGATGCACTCATGCATAGACTAACAATCAAGACTTGATCAGAAATGAAGTGCACAAGAACAACAAGATGCATGTACTAAACAATATAGGACAGTACTGCACTGAGGAAATACAATCAAGACAACTCAACAGCAAAATATGAAAAGTTGCAACATAACAAAAACAATGGAGGCTCACCCAGGACATGCACATGGTTCAACAAAATCAAGCACACAGGCTAGCATAAAGGCAAGTTCTCACAAAGAAGTCCAGCAAAAACAAGCACATAGGCTAGCAATTTTCAAAAATCCAAGTTCTCACAAGATTAGAGCATGAAGGCAGTAAGCATTACGCAACCTGAACATCTCAATGAATACATGAACCAGAGCAGTCAAGCCATAGTTTGGCAAAAATGCAACTGATCAGAGGTGGCAACTTGGAGCATCAGACCAAACAGTGCACACTGGCTATAAACAAAATCCATTAAACAAATATCCAAATTTCTTCAAATGGTCTAGACAGCTACAATGAAGCTGCAGTAACATGAAGCAACAATCGACACAAATCCAATCAAAATGAACCAGTAGTTATGAACTAGACAGTATGGCCAAAGTTCACAGAGTACAGTTCAATATCAAAGCAATGGTAATTGCCGAAGTCATAGAATCACATACACAAATCAAGACCGAAGTCAACAGTTCAATATCAAAGAAATAGCCAAAGTCAAACGAAATCAACTTCGTCAAAATCAAGTCAAAGCCAAGGACAACAAGAATGAGAATGAACAAACCAAAATCAACACCGTGTTATTCAAGTGAATTGAAAAAGTCAGTAATCAATCACCAGCATCAAAACGAAGATCAATGGCCAACGCAAATCAATTGACGAAATCAAACAACTGTATTGAATTAGAGGCGTGAGTGAAAATCACTCACCTTATCATAGAAGAGCACAACGACCAAAGATCGAGCAGTTCGGAGTTGAAGCCGTGGAAATCAAAGGATCCAGCGATTTCAAAAGCAAAACCCTAGCAGCCATTTACGTTCGTTTGCTTAGTTTTTGGGCTTGCGAAAAATGAATGAAGGTAGGAACGGTATTCGCTTTAGATAATTATCACAGCCCTAAGCAAAAGAAACGTGGGCCAAATTTTATATTTAAAGCCCACATAACCTTTAACAATTTTTTTTAAAAGAATTTCAACTGATTAAAACTCCCAATAGCAATTAGCCAGTAGATTTAATCGTCTAATGACGATAATTAACCGGTGCAAAACCCCGGGTTGTTACAATCATTTTCATTCCTAATTGGATTTTGATAATTTTTGATGTTCCGAAAAGCTGACTTTATGTGTGATAACTTTTATATTGAATACTTTTATAAATTCTGAACTTAGCTACTTTGAAAACCTGTACCAAAACATAGTCACTCGTTGTCCCGAATTCGAACTAAGTTAAAGCTCTAATTTTTGTTTCTTTTTTGTTTTTGCTTGAACTCTCTTTCGCTTACTTTCTTACTTGGTTGTTGCATTTTAAATCATATGTTAGATTTAAAAGAAAAAAGATTTTAGGAATGAATGAATAACTTTAACCAGATGAGCTAGTATTCATTCCACTAGCTGACTAATTTATCAGAATCACGGCAACCAGCCCTTGCCGTAGTAGTCAACAACCAGCCGCATGGCTAGTGTTAATTAATATTAACACAAATGATAGTTATATCTATCATCGATAATTTCTTTTATCATGGTTTGAGGCTGTGTTAATATGCCTTTCGAAAGCATAGTATCATATTTTGTGAGTTTGGACGTATATTCGTCATAACGGATGGCGATACCGTGAGATCTTACTTTTTATGGGCGGTAGATGGTCATGTGGAGACATCCACTTTAGTTTTGATAATTATACATTGTGGCAACTAATTTGACATAAGCCAAATGATGTGCACGTAAATGTGCATATATATATACATCCATATTTTATCTCTTTTTATTTAAATAAATATCATATTTGGGCATTTTTACATGTTAAAACCAAAATTCATTTATTTTCAAACCATCATATTTTCATCTTCATTCAGGGGCAAAATGGTCATTTGTGTGCATGTGTTTATTTAAGAATTTTTACTTGGACAATTTTTATGATTTTTATAGGATACTTTGGTGCATATGGAAGTGGGATTCATAATGATATATGCATGCACAAGGAAATACAAAGGAATGAAGAGGAAATAATTCAAGTTCAAGATCATGGAGGACCCCACCCACTTACCTACATGTACAATTAGGAGCTAATGGACCACTAAGAGGAGGTTAAAGCTTCATGAACATCAAATGATGGATTAATTAGGGGCTAATGATTACTTGGTGGCCACACTTCCTAAAGGGCATTTTGGGAAGCCCCCTAAAAAATAGAATTAGGGTTTTATGCATGTATAAATAACCCTCTTATGTACATGAAACTATCATCTACTCTTTCATTTTACTTAGGAAATTAAGAGATCAAATTGTAAGCTCAATGTTCTATGAAATAAAAATGGCTTCCAAGCCTCTTTCTTCTCTCTTTTCTACATGCTTTTCTTTGTTTTATTGTTAATGTTTATTTCTATGCTCTCTTTCCTTTAATGTTCATAGCTTAGATTTACATTTATGCAAGTAGTGTAGTTTATATTTTTATGCAAGTAGTTAGTAGCTAATCTCTTTTGCTTTCTTTGCTTATTTTCTATTTTCTTCTCTTTTTAATGTTGAAATTTATTTGTGTTGCTTCAATGCCACAAATGAGTAGCTAAACCCCTTCAATTTACGGGTAATGAAGCTCTCAAATATTATGTAATTTCAACATTTGTTATGATTTATGATCCATTTGTTTATGCTTTATGAAAGTGAATTTTGATGCAAGTTTATACAAGTGGGTTTGATAGCTTAAATTGCTTATGCAAATGAGCTATACTTATTCAACATAAACACAAGTTGCATCATCATTTGCTAATCCATTTTTGATTTTGAAATGAAAGTAAAAATGAAATTTGATGATCTATATTACTAGTTACAATAGTAAATAGATCATACTTAAAATAACTTTTGCTTTGGCTTCATTTTCATGAGAATTATAAGTGGTATAATTGTTGTATTATAGTTTGATGGTTTGAGTTATGTTAATTAATAACATAAACAACCCATACTTATGATAAATGCAACACTTATTTCACTTAATATCAAAGTTGGAGATCATAAATTCTTTGTTTGTTGATTTACAAAAATATTAGAGTGGATTTGCCTCTAAATTGTTCTCTAGTTTAATAGTTTTTTTTAATCACATTTTAATTCTAGCTTTAGCTTCCTTTTGTAGTTAACAACTTTCATCCCACTTTGGTCTAATTTGATTGAATAGATTTTTAATCTCTCACAATTCCCTGCGGATCGACCCGTATTCGTCACGTACTACAAAGTGTACACCGTGCGCTTGCGGTTATTTTTAATTTAAATTCGTTCGACGGTTTTCTAAACCGATAGAATTTCCGTCGACGAACAAGTTTTTGGCGCCGTTGCCGGGGAGTTGTTTTGATTTTTATTTTTATGTTCTTCGAATTATTTTCATTTGTTTTATTGTGTGTTTGTTTGTGTGTTGAGTGCATTAAAAAAACAGAAAAAAAAACAAAACAAAATTTCATTTTCTGTTCATTTGTCACTCTGTTGTGCATTGTAACTGTTCTCTGTTTTCAAGTGCCACTTCATTGTGTTGTTGCATTTCATTTTGCTTCCATTCCAAATTTCATTCTGTCTCTGTACATAAAAAAAAATCCACCCAGCATTTTCAAAACAAAGACCTTTTACATTCACTGTTTCTTTTACAATTACATTTTTTTTTTGCTTTCTTTCTTTTACATCATTTCTATTTGCTTTCTAATTACATTTGCATTTTTTCATTTTTACAACAACTTCTCACTGTCACATCACCAAAATATATCACTACATACATCCACCAATTCCTCCAATCACCTGAGAACGGCACACAATCCCACTGCTTGTTCACTTCACCTTAAATACAAACCCAAACAACATCATCAAAAAAAACTGACATACATCATTTCCTACACCACCTTCAAAACAAAACTTCAACCAATCACTGCACTTCATCTGCTTCCATACATAGCCTGAAGCATTTCAGTCATACACCAAGACCAGTGCCATCTCATAACAGCCTCTACAACCCCTATTCATCAACTTCCCACTTGAAACACAATACATCTCACCATTCCAAACCTCCAACCTTCACTGCTCCCATTTCCACCCTTCCCCTGTGCACTGTGCACATTTCTGTGCACTGTCATCACAAAAAGAAGACAGCAGCCTCTCAGTCCTCAACTTATTGCCATTGCAAGCAAAAGAACTGATCGCAAATATCGGTTCAGGCAATCCTTTCATCTCAATCTAGCTCTGCAACTCAAATATCTCTGACCCTTCCACAACCACATTCTAACTCCAACACCATTCACCGCCCTTGCATAAACTTCAACCTGCCACTACCTTAAATTTCATCCACAAAATAAACCAATAGTCACCACTTCATCATCCCCTACCTCTATTCATTGCTACATCGCCACAAACTGTCACATACAACCCCCTTTCATCACCATTACCCACTACTTCTTCCTGCAGAGACTCCACAACCTTTGCGAACTGCTTCAAACTGTTTCAAATAATCAATAACACACCCCTTCTCAAAACTGCTTCATACACAATCAAGCTTCCAGCAGCATCGACCACTTCTCAAAACTCATCTGCTACACTTCATTGCCATATCCAGAAATCACTCAACACCACAGTGACCATTCTCAACCACATAATACACTGCTACCTAACCACTTCTGCTTCATCACATTGCTATTTTATCCAAACCGTCGCCTTCGAAAACCACTACAGAAACCCCATTGCCTTGCCAAACCCAAACACAACACAGTCTCCATCTCCACAACTTACTCACCTCATCAAAATCTCCTCATACAAACAATAACCTCTACTGCCTAATACTGTCATTACAAATTCCAGCCTCATCCACCACCAGAGTGTTATTTTCCGTCATCCTATCTACAACCTCCAGTAAACATCCAGAACCAGTTCCACCACCTCGAGCTCAAACCGCAGCCTCACCGCAATCCTCCACAACCAGTTGAAATTTCCATCGCAAGTAAACTTCGCGACCACTCCTGCAATTGCAACTCATCCACGACATCACTCCATATCTAACCCCTACATCGACCAGAATCCACACGCGGCCAAAACTTCATCACTTTCACCTTCACCATACAGCCGCGAACAACTCGAAACGCCTACGACCAACATACAGACCACACCCAAAATCGCCTGTACCAAACCAGCACGGCGAGTTGATTTTTACTACGAGTTGTTTTTAATTCAATTCGGGTACTTTGTGTTATAACATGAAAGTTTAGAAAGGAGCGAACGAGAATTCTGAGATAAATCGAATTTTTTTTCTCATTTCTTCTGTGATTTTTGAGGAGCAAAGAGATTTGAACGGGCAGGTTTTAGGAACGAAGAAGTGTGGGTTTTCAATCCTTTCTGGGCCAGACTTTTGTTTTATTTATTTATTTTAGTTTTCATTTTGAATTGTTATTTTTTTGTGTTGTTTTAATTTATTTCGTTTTCAACCCTTTTAAGTTCCATATTCACAAAAAAAAAATCTTTTCCTTTTCCTTTTGTTCTCACTTGAATAAAAGATTTTTGTTTTCGTATCAACCTAAAAACCAGTGAGTTGTTTTAGTCTTAATTTTTTTTAAGTAAAACGCTACTTTTGAGTTTCCTTTCCAAAAAAAAATTAAAAAAAAATCCGAAAAAAAAAGGTTCAACTTTGTTTAATTTTCATTTTCCATTTGTTTTCACTTGTTTTTGTTTTTCGCTTATTTTGTTTTTCATCTTTGATAAACATACTAAATAATAATAATAAAAAAAATGGTTGAATATATCTTGTGTTTCATCTCAGGTTGCCAAAGCAGAAATTCCAAAAGGAAGAAGTGCTTGCCCAAATAAACTGCTTTGCCTTGCTTAAAAAAAAATTGCCGCTTAAAAAAAATTGCTAATAATCTGCATGCTCTGGTATTGTGCTTTCATCTCTAGTGCATTGTTGGTTGCTTGCATTTGCAATTATATACAAAAAAAAATTTCAAAATCCAAAAACCAAAACAAACTTCATTTTAGTTGCATTGTAAATTCACGTTTACTTTTTGTTTTGCATCCATCTCATCTTATTTTCTTTTCTAAGGGCAATACCCCAATTCACATAAGGTGAGGGATTTCATCACCCTTTCCTTAGCCCACAAACGCATCTCATCGTAGAATTTGACTAATAATAAAGGTTAGACATTCGACTAAAGGGTGTCGCGGGCTCATCTAGGGCTTAATTGTATCTTCACAATTGTTTTATTTGAACGATTTTATTTCTTGGTGTCTAGGCTACGGCAGAGTAATAACCAGTTATAAAAATTACGGTGGTACGTAAATATTATACTGTTTGTTCCTCTGAAGGTATTTAAACCTTCGGCTGCATTGCTACGGTGATTCGTGGTGCACCGATAACTCCTGTCTGTTACCTGACTAAGAAATATTTTTGTTGATTTAAGACAAAGTGTGATTATACAATTTTGGGTTAGGAGCTAGTAAGGACAGAAAATTGTAATTAAGTCCTTTGCATTCATTTAGTTGCATTAGTTCATGCATATTTAAAAAAAACAAAAAAATCACAAATCCAAAAACCAAAAAAATTGTAAATTTTAACTTAGTTTTTAATTCAAAAAAAAATCCTTTTAAATCCTTTCCTTTGAAATTTTTTCAATCGAAAACACAAATCCAAAAAAAAATTAAAAAAAAAATAAAAAACAAAAAAAAATCAAATTTCCATTTTCTAAAAAAAAATCCTTTTGGTAAATATTTGAAAAACCAAAAACAAAACAAAAATCAAACTTCTCTTTTGAAATTGAATTTCACTTGATAAATAGTTTTCTTCCTTAAAAAAAACAAAAACAAAAACAAAAACGTTTTCAAAACTTCTTTCATTCTCCAAACTCGTTCCTAATTTCTTTCTCTTTTCGACTTTCACTTGTGCATGAGAACGTGGAATCGTGACACAACAACAAATCGTTGGACTCGCGATCCTTCTATAAACCGTTTAACTCGAACAGACGATCCTCCTGAAATGGCAAACGAAAACGCCCCTCGAACTCTTATGGATAGAATCTTTCCCGATAGAGTTTCTATTCCATCTTGCATCACGTTACCCGCCCCTACGGGAAACCATTTCGAAATTCACTCAAACCATATTGCCACTCTTCCAAAATTTGGCAATTTCGAACACGATGATCCATACATCTTCTTGACTAAATTCGAACAAGTTTGTGCAACCATTAAACTCCAACAACTTTCTGATGACGGAATCAAACTTCGATTAATCCCATTCGCTCTTACGGATTACGCTGAAAAATGGTTGTACAGCTTACCATCGAACTTGATTAAAACGTGGGAAGAATTCGTAAAAGCTTTCTTAAAAAATTCTACCCTTTGGAAAAAACTAGTAGAATCCGAATCGAAATTGTAAACTTTCATCAATTCAAGGGAGAACCATTTGGAAAATATTTTGAAAGATTCAAAGAGCTTTTGATAAAATGTCCACACCATAATTTCGAAAAATGGACGATTTGCCAAATTTTATACGATGGACTCGAAAATAGCTCACGTACCATGCTTGAATCAATGTGCCAAGGCAACTTTCTTGCCCAACATCACGACGATGCTTGGCAATTTCTTGAAAACCTCGCCGAAAAATCATCCCAATGGGAACGATCGAACGAAAAATCAGTTTACTCACGATCGAGTGCACACTCGATAGGATCTTCTGTTGCTTTGGAAGCTAAGATCGACGCAATGATTAAAAAATTCGATAACGTTTTCTCATCGAATCAAATGAACCAAACTTCCCAACCGATGTGTTATAAATGCAACGATCCTAATCATATAGCCGATCAGTGTCCCAATTCTGTCGAACAAATCAATGCTTTCAATAAAGCCAAAAATGACCCGTTTTCTCCAACGTACAACCCTGGTTGGAGAAATCATCTGAATTTTGCGTGGAACCAAAACAATCCCAACACAAATACGATTCATCCCAATTTTCAAGCATTTCCAAATAATGCTTCGAATCCTCCCTTTCAGCCCAATAATTTTCAACCAAACCTTGCGGGTCCGTCGCATAATCACCCACAACAAAATGCTGCTCATCCTCCCCAAGACGATAAACGTTTAACTTCACTTGTGAAAACTCTTGAAACGTTGGCTGAAGCAACCACTCAAAGCCTTCAATCAAACAGCAATTTGCAAAATTTATTGACTTCATATATGCAAAACACAAACCAATCGATTGCAAAACTCGAAATGCAAATGAGTCAATTAGCCACTTCTGTAAGTGAACGCGAACGCGGAACATTCCCAAGTCAGCCCCTTCCAAATCCCAGAAATCAAAACACAAATTCAAATCAAGCCCATGTTGTGCAAGATAACAACGTCACCCAATTGAATGCTATCACAACTCTCCGTTTCGGTAAACAAATCAATAATCAAGTCGTTAATCCAAACGATTTACCGGAAACCTCTCTCGACACTTCTAAAACAACGAACGAATCTGAACAGAACGTGGAGCAAAACGATGAATCAAATGCCAATTCTTCTTCTTCTGCTCGGGTAGACCCGCCTACCGAGTATCGTGTTCCATTTCCACATCGTCTCCGACCTAAGAAACACTCGGACCAAATGGAAAAGATGTTGGAAATTTTTAAACAAGTGAAAGTGAATATCCCGCTTCTTGACATCGTTCAGCAAGTCCCCACTTACGTGAAATTTCTTAAGGACTTGTGTACCCAAAAGCGACACCCCAAAAGCGACACACTCAAGTACCCAAAAAGGTCTTCTTAGCCGCTAGTCTTAGTGAAGCCTTGTCGCAATCCATGCCCGTCAAATACAAAGATCCTGGCTGCCCTACAATTTCATGTATAATTGGAGACAAGACAATTAACAAATGTTTGATTGACTTAGGCGCGAGCGTCAATTTGATTCCATACTCCGTTTACGAACAATTAGGCTTAGGTGAGCTCAAACCCACAAAAGTCACGCTTCAATTTGCCGATCGCTCGATTAAGAAACCCGTGGGAGAAATCGAGGACGTGCTCATTCGAGTTGGGCAATTCATATTCCCAGTTGATTTTATCGTTCTCGAAACACAACCAGTTACAAATCCTGCGAGTCAAATTCCATTGATTTTAGGCCGGCCATTCTTAGCCACCTCAAACGCCTTAATCAATTGTCGTAACGGTTCTATGAAAATTTCTTTTGGAAACATGACTTTGGATCTTAACATTTTCAATCTTGAAAGCCAATCAAATGAACCTCGTGACCAAGCATTGGAAGTTAGTGCCATTCATGAAAACTTTGAAAACGAGACACTTGATCTTAACGATGAACGCGAGGCCGAGTACGAAAAATTGTTTTATGAAATTCCCAACGAGATTGAATACACTCTTCCCTTTGAATCGCTTCAAGTTGAATCCGAATCTCAACCCAATTCTGCAATCGAAAAACTCCCGAAGTTGGACCTCAAACCACTTCCTGATCACCTTAAGTACGCTTACTTAGGTGAAAACGAAACTTGTCCTGTCATCATTTCTAACAATCTTTCTCTTGACCAAGAAGTTTCTCTTATCTCTATTCTTTTGAAAAATAGAGAAGCAATTGGGTGGTCCATTACCGATATTAAGGGAATTAGCCCTGCTATTGTCCAACATCGTATTCATTTGATTGACGAAATCAAACCCACTCGTGATGCACAACGGAGACTTTTTTAACCCAAAAATGAAAGATGCGGTTCGTGACGAAATTCTTAAGCTCCTCGATAACGGTATCATATACCCCATCTCTGATAGCCCATGGGTTAGCCCAATTCATGTCGTGCCTAAAAAGTCCGGACTTACCGTCATAAAAAACAACGCTAACGAACTTATTCCAACTCGTACTCAAACGGGTTGGTGTGTTTGCATTGACTATCGAAAACTAAATGCCGCAACACGTAAGGATCATTTCCTCTTCCATTTATAGACCAAATGCTCGAACGTTTAGCCGGCCACGAATTTTATTGCTTCCTTGATGATTATTCCGGCTATAACCAAATTCCAATTGCTCCCGAAGATCAGGAGAAAACGACTTTCACGTGTCCATTCGGTACCTTCGCTTATCGACGTATGCCATTCGGACTTTGTAACGCTCCTGCGACTTTCCAACGATGCATGGTTGGAATCTTTTCTGACATGATTGAGCGCTTTCTAGAAGTCTTTATGGACGATTTCTCAATCTTTGGCGATTCTTTTTCTCAATGTTTACATCATCTCGAGTTGGTTTTGAATCGATGTAAAGAAAAACACTTGACTTTGAATTGGGAAAAATGCCAGTTTATGGTCAAACAAGGCATTGTCCTTGGACATATCATCTCAAATAAGGGCATTGAGGCAGACAAAGCGAAAATTGATGTTATTGCAAATCTACCCATTCCCAAATCTGTTAAGGACATTCGATCATTTCTAGGACACGCTGGCTTTTATCGACGCTTTGTGAAAGACTTTAGCAAAATCGCTCGTCCTTTGACGACTCTCCTCAGAAAAGACGTTTCTTTCGATTTTAACTCCGAGTGTATCTCTTCTTTTGACGTCTAAAAACGAACTCATTTCTGCTCCAATCATTTGCGCACCCAATTGGGATCTTCCTTTTGAAATCATGTGTGACGCTTCTAACTTTGCGGTTGGTGCTGTCTTAGGACAACGCATCAACAAAATCCTTCATGTCATTTACTACGCGAGTATGACTTTGAACGATGCTCAGCTCAACTACACAACAACTGAAAAAGAGCTTCTAGCTGTCGTTTTTGCGCTTGAAAAGTTTCGACCTTACTTGATAGGTTCACACATTACTGTGTACACGGACCACTCTGCGCTCCGATATCTCTTCTCTAAAAAGGATGCTAAATCCTGTTTGATTCGTTGGATCCTTTTACTTCAAGAATTTGACCTTACAATCAAAGACAAAAAAGGATCCGATAATGTCATAGCAGATCACTTGTCTCGTCTTCCGAACGCACCATCTTCTTTGCCGATCAATGAAAACTTCCCCAATGAACAACTTCTTTCAATCTCTATCGATCCATGGTACGCTGATATAGTGAACTACTTAGTCACTAAAGAAACTCCCTCATCGTGGTCCAAACAGGACAAATGCAAATTCATGTCCCAAGTGAAGTATTTCTATTGGGACGATCCATACTTGTTCAAATATTGTCCCGACCAAATCATCCGACGTTGCATTCCGGATAATGAGATTAGGAGTGTTCTCTCATTTTGCCACGAACAAGCGTGTGGTGGACATTTCGGTCCTCGAAAAACTGCAGAAAAAGTGCTCCAGTGTGGTTTCTATTGGCCTTCTCTTTTCAAAGACTCATTTGAATTCTGCAAAACTTGCGATCGATGTCAAATGCTTGGACGAATTTCTCGATGAGATATGATGCCTCTAAACCCCATTCTTACGATCGAAATCTTTGATGTTTGGGGTATCGACTTTATGGGACCTTTTCCCAATTCTTTTGGAAACTTGTATATCCTTCTCGCTGTTGACTACGTCTCAAAATGGGTCGAAGCTGTTCCTTGCAAAACCAACGACCATAAAATTGTTGTGAAATTTCTCAAAGAAAACATCTTTTCGAGGTTCGGCACACCTCGCATAATAATCAGTGATAACGGGACCCATTTTTGCAACCGTTCTTTTGAAATTTTAATGAAAAAATACTCGATAACCCACAAGTTATCCACTCCGTATCATCCTCAAACTTGTGGCCAAGTTGAAGTTTCAAATCGACAAATAAAACAAATCTTAGAGAAAACTGTCAACAAAAATCGAAAAGATTGGTCTCAGAAATTGACCGACGCGCTTTGGGCTTACCGTACTGCTTTTAAAACTAACCTTGGGATGTCCCCATTTCGTTTAGTTTACGGTAAAGCTTGCCATTTACCCATTGAAATCGAACACAAAGCGTTGTGGGCAATAAAAAAGTTAAACTTTGACCTTGAAAAAGCTGGCAAAAACCGAAAATTGCAACTCAACGAACTAGAAGAACTTAGGAATGACGCGTATGAAAACGAGAAAATTTACAAAGAAAGAACAAAAGTTTTTCATGACAAGTCAATCCTTAGAAAAACATTTTCGCCTAACCAGAAAGTTCTTTTATATGACTCGAGACTTCATTTATTTTCGGGGAAACTTAAATCAAGATGGACCGGACCATTTATGGTACGAACTATTTTTCCACATGGTGCCGTAGAAATAGAAAACCGCAGGGATGGATCAATTTTCAAAGTCAACGGTCATCGTTTGAAACCTTTCTTGGAATTGCCAAATAACCAAGAGGAGGAGCTCATGATCCTTCATGAGCCAAGCTACGTCTAGTAAGAATGTTAACCCTCTTTTGTAAATATGTACATATTTTTCCCGTTACACTCATTATATCATGCATTGACTATGGGAACACAGTCAAAATTAAGTGTGGGGGAAGTCTCATTTTCAGTTTTTTTAGTTTTTCATGGTTTTTCATGGCATTTTTGAATTTTCATTTTCTTACTCTAAAAAAAAATCTCAAAACTCCTATATCTCAAAAACATTTTCTTTTTACCATTTTGATTTATTTTTTAAGAAACACTATGGGATAAGTATAAGTTTTGGTTAATATATTGAGATTTTTTTTTAAATTTGTTTGTCTTAACAAAAATAAAAATGAAGTTTGATTACAAATAACAATGGTTTAACTAGTATATAGGAAGGTTCATCTATGTTAATTATGAAGTATGTTCTAATTGAAAATCTTTGTTTAAAGAGTGGTAAATTTAAAGTAAAGGATATAACATTTTTTTCTTCTAAGTTAAATGGTGCTAAGATGATTTTGCAAAACTCTCTCTCTCTCTTAAAAATATATAAAAAAAATAACATCTAAAGTATTCACTCTCATTTAAAAGTCCTCACGGTTATGCATGGGTGAATTACTTGGAATCTTTAATTATGTGCTTTCATACTCATTTAAAAGTCCTCACGGTTATGCATGTATGGAACACATGTAAAAAAAAACAAAGAACAGACTTAATAAAAACCACCTACGGTCGATAGGTGTATGCATGAAAGTGTGTGCACTCGCCATGCTCTGTACTCCCCTCACATAAGCCCGAAAGGCAGTGCATGGGTGGTATATCTGGCCTCAGTTTACCTGAGCTAGGTGTGTAATTTTTTTCTTACAAATAATGAGAGAACAAGCAATTGAAATCCTAGCACTATTTTTACTTATTTGATTTGATTTGTTATTGAAAAGAAATGAAAATACCACTTTGAAGTCAAACGTCGTAGACACAATGTTATAAAACGCATGATCCTGGTTACTTCATGGTTACTTTTCGTACTCTAAAAAGTTAAGTAATTTAATTTACTAAAAAAATGGTTGGAATAACCTTAGATAGGTGTTAGTGACTTTTTCACGGACAAAAGGGCTTAGCAAGGTGTTATCAACCTTGTCACGGACAAAACTGCTTAGCGAGGTGTCAATGACCTTATCACGGACGAAACTGCTTAGCGAGGTGTCAACGACCTTATTATGGACAAAAGTGCTTGGGGAGGTGTTAGCGACCTTGTCATTGCATTTGAGATCCATTTCTTTTGTGAATTATAAGATTTTAAGTTGTTATCACCATATTTTTAATGATATTGAAATTGAGACTTGATATGGATTTATGAAATGGTGATTTTGATTAATATGTCTTATTATGACTATGAGTTTCAGTCATATTTTATTGTTGCTTATTTGTATGTTATGTCGTATGTTTATAATTATGTGTTTATTGATTTAAACATTGTAATTTGAGATTTAGTTAGGATTTCACCACAATTCAGTTTTGCCTATGGAAGGTTATATTTCTGTATCTCATGATTTAGTGAAATATGAGATGAGTTGCTACTACTTTCTTATGGCTATTTCTAGATTTTGGGATCATCCAATATGAGTTATTACTATGGTTAATGAGGATAATTACTATATTTTATAAGTTTCATGTTTTGAGTTTTGTAAAATTCTGAGGTTTTACTTGTCTAAGTTGCACATATATGTCGTTGTCCTGAGATTGATCGACAACGATATTGAATTTTGAATTGCACTTGTTTTAATCATAACTTTTGAACCACTGATTTGATCTCAATAAACTTGTGCTTTCTAAATAGCTATGATACTAGGGGAAAAAATTTGTTTTACAAGTTTCGTCAAATTATGTTTTCTATTATTTGTTAAACACCTATTTGTTTACAAGATAGTTTGATAAGAAGTTATATTTGTTGTTTATAAAATTTTGAATAATTATGCATTGTTGGTAGTTTGAAAATTTTACATATCCATTGGTTTTAGTGCATATTAAATGAATTTTGTGTAGTGGTTTGGAAATAATGTAAATTTTAGTATAGTTGAAATGAAAAAATATATATTATTCGAATAGAGTATGAAGTGTAAAAGTTAGTGAAAGTGATTTTATTAGATGATTTGATTTTGAAAGTTGATTGAATAGGATAAATTCCAAAATTTTGAAGTTTTAAACTTTTCGAGAGATAGATCATGTAATGAATGATATAGTGTAAAGATTTCCTTGGAGAATATATGGTTTTGGATTTTTGAGATGGTTTGAAAGAAATAATTTTAAAATGGCATTCGTATTGAAATTTTGATTAAAAATGCGCTGTACTAAAATAGCGATATATTGAGAATTATAGCTCCAAATGGGGTCAATCTTTTTGTGAAAGAAAGTACATATAGTAAGCTAAAATTTTTATTTTTACCATTTTTAAAGTTTTAAATTTTTTTTTGGTCTGAAATGAGTTTGAAAAAGGGCAGCCTGTCCTATTAGTAATTTATAAGACAAAAGGCTGAAAGTATTTTGAACATAGCTTTTAAACCGTAAATCTGATTTTGATAATCTTTATCTTTTCAAAAAGCTTAGACTGCGTAGAACAATTTTCATTTTAAAAGTTCTGGAAAATTTTG
Source organism: Allium fistulosum (assembly GCA_030737815.1). Lineage (NCBI taxonomy): Eukaryota > Viridiplantae > Streptophyta > Magnoliopsida > Asparagales > Amaryllidaceae > Allium > Allium fistulosum. The sequence goes on from CM060904.1 coordinate 1,141,407,141, forward strand.
AGTTTTCTAGATGAAAATTTAGGTTTTATACAGAAGCCTAGAAATTAGAAAAGGAAAATCTTGATAAATTAGAGTTTGAACAACTTTAGTTTTAAACTTTTGGTATAAATTATGTGTTAACCTATATGAGATATAAGAATAAGTACCACTGGAGTATGTTTGGGATTACTAGCGAATTTGGTTCGCTTTTGCTCGCAATAAGCTAAATAGCTTGCTTAAAATGCGAAAACAAGGTACGCCTACGGTTGATAATATTGGAATGCTAAAATTTTGATATGTAAATCGTTTTCGACCATGTTTTGGTCGATGTATATCTAACTTATTATATTGAAATTGTTCGAAAGGCTCTCCGTGCAAAGGAGACTCTACCGAAATTTCTCAAAATTTCGACACTAAGAATATTTTATAAAATTTTATATGTTTTGAAAATTTGAAAAGTGTTTTCAGTTGATGATCTAATTAAAAGAATTTAATTTCCAAAGCCTTGAATTATAGAATCTTAAAATAAAAGTGAATGCTTAATTGGTTTAAATATTTTATTGTAAAAGAAAAGAGGACTTTGTAGAAACAAAATTCTCAAATGAAAATTTTTGAAATGTTAACATTAAAAGAAGCTTGGAAAAAGGGAAAAATAATGTTAGTGATTGTAAATTGAAAAGTTTAATCGCATATGATAAAATGCTAAAAAAAGATTTTAATTTTTGAAAAGAAACTTAGCTCTTATTTTTAAATGTTGAAATTAGACTTTGCTCTATCCTTTTAATTGCGCTATCCGGTATCGTTAGGTGCATGCAATAGTTTCAATAAAATACTAAAGTAGTAAACAAAATTTGATTTAACAAAAATCAGGTGAACCAGCGATCAAGGGGGACAAATGCCTAGAGCTTGCTCTAAGTAGTTGTCCGTCCCCCTGTTGCGTTCCTCTTTGTCGCTTGTTCGCCTATCGTTTTAAGATGCATTACTTAATTTTTAATGTTGTTTTCCGATGATTTTCTAATATGAATTTTGAGTTTTGAATCGATGGAAAATAATTGCATTTTGATGCTTTTGTGTTCTATGGAAGAAATTACATTTTTGATGCCTTTGTGTTCTATGGAAGAAATTCCATTTTTGATGTATTCAATTACTGCTAAATTTCAGTGTTTTAATTTGTATTTTGATGATATGAATATTTGTGAATTTTTTTGATAAGTTGGTTTTCAAATATATAGAAACTTTGATTGAAAAATAAATATATATATTTCAAGTCATTTATAAAGTTATTTTGGAGTAATTCAATTTTTTGAGAAAAATGTGTGATCCTCTAGAATAGAGGAGAGCACACATGTAAATATTTTTAGAGTAATTCAATTATATTGCAAAAAGGTTTCTAACTCCTATTTTTATTAGAACACTTTCATACTATTTATAGACATTTAAAAATCTCATTTCATGGATTTTCAACTCTTTTTTCAAAACAAATAATTTAGAAAAGAATTTCCAAACCTATTAATAGTATATAAAACTTTTTTTTCATTCCGATAAGAAATTCAATTAAACAACTTAGTAAAACAAGTGGTATGGAACGATTGCGTTTACTTTGTCGATTAATTCCCAGATTTATTCGTTTGAAACTATATTTTCTCTTGAATGGTGTTTACTAACTTGTTGCAAATATTCAAATAAACAAGTGCGGTATGGGACGTACGGGTGTTACTTGATTAGTTACTATTTAAAGGTAAATAACACTTACGAAGATAAGTTTAACAGCTTGTCTTTTATGTTGATCCATGATAAGTGGATTTATGGAGCTTCGGCTCATTAGAGTTATGGATTCACTATCCATTTATGGGTCCTTTGACCATTTATGATAACACGTGTTCGGTGAGTTTTCTGCCCGCATTTATGATGGGCTTCCCCCTTTAGGTTTCTAGATTTCCAATGATTGATTTCTGTATTTTATGAAATTTGTGTTTCAACAAATATTTTGCGAGATTTGCTTTTATAAGCTAATATAGGTTTTGTGATCTGGTGAATAATTTTAGAAAGGATAATATTCCTCTTTGTTTAACTCCATGTGAGTTTTATGTTAACTCTATATGAGTTTTATGTTCCTATTATGGTTTGTAAACTATCATCACTTTCATCTCACATTGATTTTAATTAGACTAGACTGATCCGTTTATTATCTTTATGTAATACTCAGGTCAGACCGAGTTATTTTAGGTTCTTCAACTTGGTGATCTTAGAGTTGGATTAGTTTGAAGCTTCTCCGTATATTTTCATAGATTTGTAGTCTAGTAGTATTTTAGCCTATCTTGGATGTTGAGATAGGAATTCATTTGGTTGTATATTCTTTTAGGTTGTCCTTTGTACCTCTTATTTATATCGTGGATCTTTTATGACCACTCTTCGTAGACTATTTCATGTATTATATACATGTCCCTTCTGCTTTATGAAACATGTTACATATCTTTGTCGTACTCTGCTATTTTATGTTCTGTTATATTTTGTATTGTTATGAATTGTATTAAGCCACTGTGTTGTTGTTTTGTGCCTAGATCGGATACATTGAATCCTCTTTCAAAAGGAAAAAATATTTTCACTAAATTTGACATATCGATACTTTCCCAACGTAATAATGTAGATGGTCGCCTCTAACAAGCCTTATGCTCCACATTAATAGACGATATTACATTGTAATGTTCTTTGTTAATGAGGGCATAAATGTGGAGCATCACAGCTTTTACTGTTAAGTATAGTTTTAATGATTTCCATAAACTAGTAAGAAATCAACATGTTTAACACATTTCCGACATTCCCCACTTAACTATTCCTCGATCAAGAAGAAAGCCAGTAGGTTAGAGCTTGATTGCTCATATCCCTACTCGAACATCAATCTTAATTGTCATAAATAGATAAGCTTACTTCGTCGACTTTTAGTGTTAAACATAGTTAATTACTTTGAAACGAGTAATTAAATGATTAACCATTTAGTCATTAAACAATTCATGACCCTTTTCTAAAATCATTTGTTTATACCTTTAAATCCCTTTTTAGAATGATATAGATATGTATAGTAATTTATTTATAAAACTAGATATTTAATAAACAATTTAAAGATAATACTACATAAGATTTTTATACTAAAATAATCAACCGTCTAAAAACTATATATACTTAAAAATAATTTATAGTAGTTTAAAATACTATAATAGGTTTTATAACATTTATCCAAAATATTACTTTAAAATAACAAGTTTAAAAAATCTTTTAAAACTTGGAAAAACATGTTTTCCTTATATTTTTAAACTAGAACCTCTTCTTTAAAAATTAACAACAAATTCTTAAAAATCTCAAACACCTTTAGAACTCTCTAATATGAGTTAGGTTATACTTTTAAAAAGAATGAAATAAAATACTTAAGTTAAAAGTCCTTTTCAAGGACTTGAAGCTCAAAAATGAAGGCTAAATGGGGCAGTTTTGCACAAGTGAAGTTTTGGCCACCTTTTGAAATGTTCCTTAACTTTTTACTATCCAAACTTTTTATGGAAGCAAGCATATATATAAAACATAATAAATATGATAAGAACACCTAAGGATCTCTTTACAAAGCTCCATAGAAATTGCCGAAATCAAGGCAATTCCTAAGTGCATCCATAGCGACTATCGCTATAAGAACACTTTCGAATCCGAGTCCAATCTAAACGTTAGTTCAATTACAACCTATGTTCTTTGTTTCAAGGCCTTGCTACAAGTCATACAAGTACATTCAAGTCCATTCCAGGTCTATAGATATGGATCGCATATGCCACTTTCTTTCAAAGTAAGAATCAAAACCAATATTTCAACATATGTCAACATCAATTCAAAAAATATGTATACAATCAACACAAGCATATATACTTTATATTATTATTCAAGGTGGTGAGTTATCTCACCTTTAACCAAACAAACAAGAAAGATCCAAGCACCCAAGTCCAACCTTAACCTTGCAACCACCTTCTTCCTTCTCCTTTCTAGCTTTCACTTACTTTTTCCCCTCCTCTTCCTCTAATTACTCACGGCCTTCCATTGCATGGCGAAACTGACTTCACTTCCTCCAAAAGAAACTAGCTAGGAGTTGTTGTAATGTTGTCCCAAGGCTCTACTCCAAATTTGAGTTGATTTGGATGAGTTTTGAATTTATTATTTTTAGAACTTTTGAGAAGAAGAAGACATGAAAAGAAAACTTGATTTTGCTTTCTGAGTTTCTAATGTATTATCAATGGTACGCCTCTCCTTATATAAGCTCAAGATGGTGCTCCTTAAGCTTGTTATCAACCTCTTTTCAAGTCATAGAAGGCTCACCCCCACTTGCACCTCTCCTTTACACCTCTTTCTTTTAGCAAAAGTACACTTTACCTCTTATATTTAATATCTCTTACTCACTTGGAACATTCTAGAATGTTCTATTTTCTATATGAAAAGAAGTGTTAATTAGTTTCTAATGTATTCATTCGATTTTTCTTCGAAGAATATAGTTTTGTAAACAATTTTCAAAAACAAGTTTCTTATTATTATTCATTTATTAAAAGATGTTTAACAAGGTTATAAAATCCCATTTATAACACTTAACTATATTTTAAAACGATTCGATATTCAAAGGCAAAGTGTTCGAATTTCAGGATCGCTACATTCTCCCCTACTTAGAACATTTCATCGTCAAAATTCAAACAAGAACGTCAAAGGAGATATAAGAACAAGATACATATATAGCGTACTGCGAGAACTATATACAAACTAAACTGCAAACAAAAATGCATGCTAAGCGACTCCACCTCAAGTGGTGAGTACACTACAAAAGATACATGATACTAAGATAAGAATGAACCCTTAGTCTATAGGCAACTCTGGATGGATCTCCCTTAAACTATCCTCTGTCTTCCTTGGACCGTCCCAAGCATCCTCACTCCATGGTACTTTCTAACCTTAATAAAGGAACAAGCACACAAATACTTAAATAGCATTCCCAATCACTAGCAACCAATGTTCATGGTTTGCTCAGGTTGAAAACTCCCCCATCACCCAAGGACGATAAACAATCTACTAAGCATACCTTACACTCAACAACCTTAGGTTATTATTTAGACGATTATTCATGCTACCTAATAACAAAATGAAGAGTCATTCCCTAAACTCTTCATAATTCAACATAACACATCATACAAATGTACTAAAGCCCGTACAATGCATATGGACCATCCGTACGTAATATCTGATATTATAACTTGCTCGATCACATAGATTTCACTTCCAAACTAGGATAGATCACTTGATCTCTCTAGTGTGGACTCTGATTTGGTTCCTTGATTAGAAAACTCTGTTCTCCTTGCAAAGCCATATACTATGATAGAAAACATTAGGATCATATCATGAACCCGTATTAAGTGTTCGCCGTCAAGAATCGATTGCTGGACCGGTGTAAACCACATTGCAAACATATACTCAAATATTGGATCAGAACGGTCATGCGAATAAAATGATCTACGTATAACTTACATACTTAACCTATTGGTTTCTTAACTACACCAATTCCTTTAACTTACATTACTTTATACAAATAGTATACCATTCAGTACTAAAATCATTTATAAATCATTTCATAAAAATATAACTTCATGTTCATAAACCTTTTTATAACTTAAGTTCATACTCGTATAATAATTTACTACATCCTAAGAGTTTATACCCAAACATCAAATTTATTTTACTTAACAAGTACGTTTAACCATCTAACACTTGTTTTAACTTAGTACCATCTCAATTCAAGTGTTATATAAACTCAACTTTATATTTTCAAAAACACTTAACTACAAGTTTTATAACGACTCGGAAGTTCCCGACTATCCAAAATCGCTGTAAATTCCATTTCATTTTAACAAATGAAAATTACCAAACAATATATCATAACTTAACAAAGTTCCAATTTCTTTAAGAAGAACTTTAGAACTAAACGCCCGGGTTTTATTCCAAATCATTTTGAAATAATATATACATATATGTCTTATATATCAAATCATACTTCCAGGATTAAATCAAAATCTGTTTTACCAAAACAACTTTGTAGCATCCATCACTCAGATACCCAAAATGAACACCGATGATGTTGTAGTAGTCATCAAAATTATTTCTAGCGACAGAAGTGAGTTCAGTACATCCAAACCATACTTTTGGTACTTAACCAAAATTATTTCAAAGTAGTATCAAATACTTCATATAATAATACTAAGTATCATGATCTCAATTTCATAAACAATTTACTAAATTTTTACTTTCAAAATAATACTATTAACATTTTCTGCAAAACCTCGAAATACATTATCAAGGACATTGAGATTTAAGTTCTCAAATTCTCGGTTTAAACCCTCCTCATTTATAAACCAAATTTTATAAGCCATGCTTTTATAAAATCACTTTCTCATATAATTTTTTATCATAAATGCATATTTAAAAATACCTTATCTTTACTTTTGATTATAGTAAACATCTTTTACTAAATTAACTGCTAACCCAACATTACCACCAAATGCCTTATAGTCAAACTGTGAAACTTAATTCAAAAGGTGTTCGTTTCAATGTATCTACAAATATTGCCTACCCAACCCAAGCAGTAAAAGGGTAAGCTACTAAAAAATTTATGGAGTACAATTAATAATTAGCAAAAGAAATCAATGTTCCTAGCATGCCGAGTATGACTAAACTATAATCAAGGTTACAGGATATGAAACTATGAGAAGCACAAGCATCAAACCAAACACGAATAGGAAATCCATAAGCAGATAGTGTACCCTCAAGAATCTGCTTCTCCTTCTTAACTGTAGAAGAGGAAGGTGCTGTAGAAATAGAAAAAACCCTAAGCTACTCCTCTTTCTTAAGCATAGGACAATCTCTGGCAAAATGATCAGGCTGATGACAACTGTAACACTATCTCGGTGCCTTAACCATCTCTCCCCTCTGCCCAACCTACACTTATTAGAAAAGTGACCCCTCTTCCCATACGTGTTGCAAATAAGGTTATAATTATTCGGTCGAAAATTATGCTTCTTATCCCCAGCTGGTGCATAAACAATAGGCCTTGGTGCCAAATTCTCAAACCTCAAACCCATATTCACCAATTCACAAAAGATCCCATAGGGTGATTAGTTATGTCTTTCTAAAACGCAGGACGCATATCTACCACAAACATCTCATTCTTCTTCAACGGCGTGTCAACTAACCCCAACCCAAACCGAGACAATGCAGAACCGGTTCTTATACTCTGCTACTGCCATGGACCCTGCTTCAGATCCAAGAAGCTCCTAAATATCAAAGTCTTTCCAGCTTTCGAAAAAAGCTTCATCTTAAACTCATGTTTAAATTGGGCCCAAGAGAAGTCGTTCTTTTGGTCATCAGTTGTAATAAAACTCCATCGATCCATGGCTGCGTTTGTTAGATGTCATGATGCCAATTGATGCTTCATCGCACTCTCCGGCTCTGTATCTCTAAATATTCGGTCACACAATCTGATCCAAGTCTGAACTTCTATAATCGTCTCCATGCCACTAAATCTCTTACCCCCCAGCCTCTTATAATTATGACAAGCAAAGCAAAACCCATCTAAGGCCTGACCTACACGACCTCCTCTATGACGTTTACCCTTGGTTCCTCAACTTGAGCAATATTCCTTGGTGCTGGATTCGCGCCATTCGTAATAGTACTATACCGACCACCTCTATCATTAGTAGCTCTAGCACTCATAGTTCTTACTACCTAACTTCTTTAGGACATGAAAGGAAAGAGTTATTTCAAAGGGAGGTTTACTAAGAAAGAGATACTCCTAAGGAATAATTTAAAAGTCCAGTTTTCAAAATACAAATACGCTCTCATATGTATAATACGATCGACTCATTCTAAGGTGTCACTTATCCTATCTCTAATGAGCAATACCAACCCAAAGCCAAGGTTTCGCTCAACCTTATGCTTTGATACCAAATGCAATGACCCGACTTTTCGACCCTCGAATATCAACACTAAATTCATTTAAGGTATTCGTGTGCCGAACACCCAAGTGCTAGAAAGATAGAAAGTTAACAGTAAAATAAAAAAAAGCAGAACAAGAAAGAGAGGACACGACATCAGAATCTCACTAGTGGAATTATAATATATAATATAAAAAGAACAGTATAAAGGGTTACTCCGAATAAAGAAAACCAAAGTTACAAAACCTAAGTACCGTCATCAGCCTGGATAGTTATAACAATCTATTCTTATATGTGCTGATATATATAATACGGTAATATAGTGGAAATAAGAATACAATGGTACATAATCATCCTTCTCTTCGGCATAAGCTCCAAAGCATCCAAGGCTAAATCTGAAAATATACACGGGATTAACCCGAGCATTATAAGAAAATAACATCCGGATTAGTCAGGTAAACCAGCGTGAGAAATTCAAGAAATATGTAACATAAAACAGTAACTATTGAGACCTTATGGATTTCCGTAACGGTTTTCCCCTGAAAGAAAACCATTCAATTAGTTTAATAGTAGTGATATGATAGATAATGTCTAGGGTGTAGAATATAAATATATAACGTAGATGGAATGGTTACATTCATTACATTCAACAACATATTAGAGGGTACAATCAAAATCGCTAAGGTACGTTCGTATAATGGATTTTCCATGGAGACGCTTCCAATAAGCAGAAGTGGGTCTTCATGACAATGATCAGAAACTACCTTTAGAGTGCCGTATATGTCTAGATAAAATATATCATAAGGTAAACACAACTAGCCTATCGTCAGAACGTAATATGAACTGTATGGAACCAAGTACCAACAACTCCCGCTAGCATCATCTATAAGCATCTTTAGATAATGGATTTGATATACCCTTAACGGTTAGTTGAACCTGAGATTGTGCATCCTACTCTATGTACAGCCATTCTCGATATTGCAGTCACGTTCAGCATCTCTCACATGAGTCTTCATCACTCGAATAGAACATGAACCCCCAATGTATTTCCATTATCTCGAACAGATCATGAATCGCTACATGGATTCCCGCATAAGTCCTTCGACGAATGCTAACGATGTCCTCTCTCTTGAAATACTCCTTAGGATAGACAGTCCCACACGATAGCATCGTTTGAAATGTTAATGTTGACCTCTCTCTTGGACTTATCCTTAGGATAGACAGTTAAACTCTATAACATTTCATTTCACAACCACTCCTAAAAAATAGAACTCGTATACTAGTTTTGAAGTGGTATTCGATAAGTAAAACACTTATCGATCTCGGTCTCTTTAACACGATAAATTTTTGGTTAACTCAATTTTGATTCTCTCATAAGTAAACGAAAGCTAGGGTTGTTTGGTACCAATGCTCCTCCCCGGGGGTTCTCATTGGTATGAAATCGTGAAGCCTTTCGATACTTCTTAAGTTATTTTTGTTCAAGTTCGATAGTCGACTAATCGACTATCTAGTTAAAAGTGATTGCCTATAGAAATCATGGTTCGTATACTTAACTCATTTCTGACATTCTAACTTAACAATTTCTTGTCCAAGAGTGAAGCCAGGTAAGTTGGAGCACTAGTTGCATATCAAAGCCTTGCCTAGACACTTCATTCTTAAATCTCACAAATAGATAAGTCTACCTCGTCGGCTTCTAATGTTAAGTATAGTATTAATGGTTTCCATAAACTAGTAGGAAATCAACACGATTAACACGTTTCCTACATTCCCGACTCAACTATTCCTCGATCAAGAGGAAAGCCTGTAGGTTAGAGTTCTATTGCTCGTATACCTACTCGAACATCAATCTTAACTCTCACAAATAGATAAGCCTATTTCGTCGGCTTTTAGTGTTCAGCATAGTTAATTACTTTTCGAACAAATAATTATATAATTAACCATTTAGCCATTAAGCAATACCAAACCCCTTTTTGGAATCATTTGTCATACCTTTAAAACCTTTTTTAGAAATGATATCGATATGTATAGTAATTTATTTATAAAACTTGATATTTAATAAAACGATTTAAAAGATAATATTACATAAGATATTTATACTAAAATAATCAATTAACTTTCTAAAAACTATATATATGTATATATATATGCTTTTAAAATACTTTAAAATACTTATAATAGGTTTTAAAATATTTATCCAAAATATTACTTTAAAATAACAAGTTTATAAAATCTTTTAAAACATAGAGAAACATGTTTTCCTTATATTTTTAAAATAAAACATCTTCTTTAAAAATTCAAACCACTTTTAAAATACTCTAATATGAGTTAGCTAATATTTTTTAAAAGAATGAAATAAAATACTTAAGTTAAAAGTCCTTTTCAAACATTTGAAGTCTAAAAATCAAGGCTAAATGAGACAGTTTTACACAAGTGAAGTTTTGGCCACTTTTCGAAATGTTATTTAACGTTTTAACATCCAAACTTTTTATGGAAGTAAGCATACATATAAAATATAATTAATATGGTGAGAACCCCTAAGGATCTCTTTACAAAGTTCCATAAAAATTACCGAAAACAAGACAATTCCTAAGTGCATCCATAACAACTATTGCTATAAGAGCACTTTCAAATCCGAGTCCAATCTAAACCTTAGTTCAACTACAACCTATGTACTTTGTTTCAAGGCCTTGCTACAAGTCATACAAGTCCATTCAAGTCCATTCCAGGTCCATAAATATGGATTGCATATGCCACTTTCTTTTAAAGCAAGAATCAGAACTAATATATCAACATATGTCAACATCAATTCAAACAATATAATAACAATCAGCACAAGCATATATACTCTATATTTTTATTCAAGATGGTGAGTTAGCTCACCCTTAACCAAACAAACAAGCAAGATCCAAGCACCCAAATCCAACCCCAACCTTGCAACCACCTTTTTCCTTCTCCTTTCTTGCTTTCGCTTAAATTTTTCCTTCTATTCCAAATTTGAGTTGATTTGGATGAGTGTTGAATATATTTTCTTTAGAACTTTTGAGAAGAAGAGGACATGAAAAGAGAACTTGTTTTTACTTTGTGAACTTGTAATTTATTATCAAGGGTATGCCTCTCCTTATATAGGCTCTAGATGGTACTCCTTAAGCTTGGTCTCACCCTTCTTTCATGTCATGGAAGACTCACCTCCCCCCATCCACTTACCCATCACTTCTTCTTTACATCTCTTTCTCTTAACAAAAGTCCATTTTACCTCTTACATTTTGATATCTCTTATTCACTTGGAATATTCTAGGATGTTCTATTTGTTTTATGAAGAGAAGTGTTAATTAGTTGCTAATGTGTTCATTTGATCGTTAGACAAATGCAAAAGAGTCCGAACAACTTGTATTGATCGAAAAGCTGTTTATCGATAAACCAATTTCCGATCACATTATCGATTTTTTTTCGAAGAATATATTTTTATAAACAATTTTTGAAAACAAGTTTCTTATCATTGCTCATTAATTAAAAGATGTTTAACAAGGTTATAAAATCTCATTTATAACATATAACTGTAGTTCAAAAAATTTCGATATTCGAAGATGAAGTGTTCGAATTTCAGAGTCGCTACAGCCGACCAAAATCAAGTATGGTCCACTTGAGGTGCAATTTAGGTTTATATCTGCATAAAATATTTTATCAGTTAGATATTCAATTTTAAGTGATTACGACCAAATTATCGTGCATAAATTTAGTTTATATTTACATATTTATATTTTCTGCGCATGACAGTTTGATCATTGATGCTTCCTGTTTCTTTCTAGCAAAATTACTTATATGGCATTGTACTCGATGGCAGGTTTTCTTGGAGACCTATATATATCGTTATCACAAAACGAAGATTGAAGCAGGTACAACAATTGGGTCTATTAGTGCTCAAAGTATTGGAGAGCCAAGAACTCAAATGATGTTGAAAACATTTCATTTTGCTGGGGTTGCAAACGTGAGTATCCTAAAATTGAAAATATTATCATGCATGGTAGCTTTTATTTAATATTTATCTGTGGCTTAGAGGTATGTTTAATGTGACAGTAAGGTTCATTTGTTTCCATTGGTTGCATGTTCCATCCCTTAATTGGCGTGGTTTTTAATTTAATTTTCTTGATTTACTGTAGGATAGTTTCCAATACAGTCTTTCTAGACCAACATATTGGTAAGCCTCTGTTCTCTGGGTTACACTCATGAGTAAGGTTTTGGTTTTGGTTGGAGCCTTTAAATTTCAACCATATAAACATGTTCTATGGTTTATAAGTAATAATAAATTGGTAAATGTAATTTAAGAACAAATATGGGTTATTGAAAGTGATGATGAATAAAATGTACTTTCCCTTCCAGAAGAAATGCCTAAGGCTTATTCTCCTCCATTCCCTATATTCCCCACTTGTATTTCTATCGTCCATGCTGGAGATTAATAGTGCATTTTCCAAACATGAAATTACATATGCTTTAAGAGCCTTGTACTTCATAGGAATACATTATATTTTCCCCTCTTAAGTCCATTATTAAAAGATTAAGCAGCCATTATGTATTATTTCTTCCAATTGTACTTTTGAAAAACTTAAATATCTTAACTTGTGATTATATGTTACTGGTGGGGTTCCTCGTATCAAGGAAACTATAAATGCAACAAAAAATATTAGCACTCCAAACAGCTCTACTTGATTGTGACAGTAAGGAGGAATATGCACGTTACGTGAAATCTGAATCGAGAAAACTTTTCTTGGTCAGATTGTGAAATCGATCAAAGTTGTAATAAAATGCAATGAACCTTGTATTAGTGTTGTATTTGATGAGCAGCGACTAAAAGATCTACATATGGATGATTCACTTTAATCAGCCAGGCTTTCAATTTTGGAAAATAAAAATGTTAAACAAGTGGAACTAACGGCAACAGTGAGCAAAACTTGTGAAATTCTTCACACAGTAATTTACCCAATAATTTGTATCTAATGTTGGACTGTTCATGTAGCATCTTTTCACCTGCAAAAGATAAAGATAAACTTCAATTTTGAAAGTGGTAAAGAGAAATTATGGCCAAGGCCTACAACCTGAAAACAAACGGGTAAGGAATACAACAACTGACCGCTTTATACAAATCAAACCCTAGCCGCATATTACCATTATTACATTCTTCTAAAACCCTACATATATTCAGGGCATAGACGATTAGGAGCGATTTGATAATAGACTCAGCTTATGCTAGAAATCCTTCAATCGAGTGGACATTCAAAGCTTCTACTAGTTATAAGTAGCTGCTTTCTCTCCTGAATCAAAGTAGATTTCATAGGACAACACTACTAGAAAACGTTGAAACACCGACAGCAGCTGGCGACGGCTTTCGACGGTCAATTTTCGATGGCTTCTGACGGACCGTCGGCGGCCGTCGGAAATTCACGAATTTCAGGTCTTAGCTTCCTCGTTGCTCAATACAAAAAGAACCCCTAAAACTCAATTTGTTGTTTTCAATTTCAAATTCAAGTTTTTGGTTTATTGCTTTCAATCTCAGGTATGATATCTTATTTTCGTAAAAAATCTAATTTTTACCCTAATTTAGATTTGCATAAGTTGATAAATTAAGATTAATTAGTAATTCTAATTGTTTCTAATAGCCTAATAATGGTTTATAGTATTTCATGTTATACATATTTCATTTGTTAGCATGAAATTGTAAAGAGTATGTATAATTTGTGATTTTGTGTGTATTTGTAAACCATTATATATGTGTTGTTTCTACCATTGTCTTGTGTTAATTGGAATAAACCGTAAAACTTAAAAACAAGTTACTTATCGAAAAACAGAGATACATTCTACTTCAGTCGGATACATTCTACTTCAGTCGGAGTTAAAATCATCCATGTCCATTACTTTTAAACATCTTGACTTGTATAAAAATAAATGCACGAGTCTCAAAAAGAAATTCACTGCATTGGAAAATGACAACAATATTGAAGCAACCTTATTCGATAAAATACGCGGAATAATGTGGTAAATTAATAATTTTTTGAAATATATAAAATTAGTAAATTTTCAACCGTTTACAAACAATAATATATTACATAATAAATAAGAAGACAAACAATAAAACTTCACTTTTTGTATAAACTATTTTTTTATTACGTCCCTTAGAGAGTTTTTGGTCTCATCCGACAAATGTTGTACATGATCGTTATATAAATATTCGTTTTTGTCACAAAACGGACATTAATATTCATCTGGTACAATACTTGTTGGATTTGTTCATGTACTGGACAAGTTATAAACACAATAAACAATTATATTTCTTACATTATTTCGTTTTAAACGGTATACAAAATTTCGCCGTCACTTTTTTCCTGTGTATAGCATTTGTGTACGATGCACATAACAAAGGGGAAGTGCTGCTCAAATTTTGTTGAATCGTTTAAAACGAAATAATGTACGAAATGTAAGCATTTACTGTATTTGTAATGGGAAGTAGGGTGACTGACCAGCAAAAAAAAACCATAAACCAACATTTCAATATTGTATTCTCAAATGGGGTAAAATTGAAGCGTATAAGTTTATGTATCAATAAATTAAAAAATAAAATGTCTATTCGTAAAATGACTAATATTTATTATTGAATTTGTGACATATTTTTAAATAGGAAAAATGATCAATTATTTTGTTGATCGAAGGAGATTAATATATAAAAAAAGGGGATTGAGAGGCTCAATAAAGGAATATTTTTATAATGGTATAAACGTATTTGTTGAATTCGCTTTAAGTAATAACGGAAACGATGTAGAAATTCGTTGTCCGTGTACACTATAAGAAAACAACACTTTTACAATGCTAGAAAAATATTGTTAAAACACTTTAATAAGATTTGTAATGCCTTTGTCATATCCATACTTACCTAAAATAAATATATTTTACAACGGTTAATTAATGTTGCACAAAAAGTTTTTTTTTGAAGGAAGATAAACAGACTAAGCCCAAATACATACAAACGGTATCGAACTGGTATAAACACCCACCCAAAAAACCAACACTTATCTCATAACCCTAATTAGGGTACGTCGACATAAACTCAAACTAAAACAATATCTCAAGCTCTTCAAAAATGGCGGAGCGACGATTCATAGTTTCTATGATTCTCTGCCTCCAATCTTAGCTCCGCTAGCTTCCCCTCTTTCCCAATATGATAAGCAGTCATTAAACCCTCCTCTCATCCCTTTCATGTCTTCGTTGAGGTTGTACTTTCTCCGATTCGAGGGGAAAAGAGAGGGATTAACAGATCTAATGGCATCGCGACTCAGATCTGTTAATTCCTTCTCAGGAATACCATCGCCGACTGAAATCAAGTCTTGATTCACCGCTCTTACATCAGTAACTTGCTGATTAGTCTAGAAGCCTTTCGAATGAGATAGATAATGCTCTAAGTGTTTACTGCCAGCTTCGATGCTCCACTCATCAGCTAAAAAAACAAACTTGGTTTGATCTTTAACTTTTTTCTTTGACTTTTGGAGCAGTATTCTGCTCTCTGTCTCGATAAGTAGCCATTTCTGCTCTTTATTCATACTGGCTTTCTTATGAGTTTAAAAGTTTCTTTCTTTCCATATATGAAAGACAGAAGTAGTAATTAAAATGTGAGCATAATCTCTTTTAGTAGATTTAAACTTAAATTTACTGTTGATGTGTTGAATTGCTTGCATGGTCTATTATTTTGAATATCCAGTATGGTTTAAATGCGACTACAAATAAAATAAAAATAGTTGCATTCAAAAAAAAGATGATTAACACTTTCATTAACTAAATTACATAAGGAACAAAGTCAATTAGTTATGTTGCTCCATTTATTTATTTTATCACAAGTTGGCAATCTGTTATTTATAGCAAAATATGTACAAAAAATCATCTTGGGATTATTCACTTTATTCCATATGCATTGATACCACTCAACATTGAGGATTTTATTTCTGATCACTTACCAAGTAGTTTTAAAAGAGAACTTCCTTTTGTTGTTAGCTTTCCATTCCCAGTAATCACTGTCTGCAGTAAGATCAAGGGGAATTTTGCAAATTTCATGTTTATGTGGGTTAGTAATTGGATGTAATTGTGCTTGCCATTGGTTGTCTTTAATGATCATTGACGCTGTTGCACTAGAACCCCACAGATGACTAAGTTATTCCATCCAACTTTATTTATGAAAGAATCATTATTAAACCAGGGGTCAAACTACAAGCTAGTTTCCTCACCTAGCTTAAATTTTCTTTCTAATAAAGATTTGCCAATATTTCTGCAATTTAAAATTTGTTTCCAAGCATAAGATTGATTGCTTTTTGGCAATATATTCCAGAAATTACCATTTTTAAGGTATTTAGACCTCATCCACCTGGCCCACGGTGAATTTGCACTAATAAATCTCCAAAATAATTTTAAATGACAAGTTAAACTGAGATCATTTATGCTTCTAACAACAAAACCTCCTTCCTTTTCAGGCCTACAGACTTTATCCCAACTAATTATACGATATTTACCTCTCCATAAAAAATCAGCACATATACTTTCTATTTTTCTAATGGACGCAGTTGGAATATGATATGTTTGTAACCAATACAAAATGATAGCATACACAACAGTTTTTATGAATTCCAATCTACCCGCAATAGAAAGTAGTTTGCATGACCAAGTTTCCATTCTATCTTGAATTTTCTCAATAAGCATAGAGCAGTCAGAATTTTGTATCTGATTTACAATAAAGGCAGACCCAAATATTTAATAGGAAGGCTCCCTTCTGCAATTTTTAAAACATCTAAAACTTCTTTTTTATATCTACCATGTTTACTAAAATATGCTTTACTTTTACATATATTAAGCTGTAACCCTGCATATTTATATAGATTTTCAAATTTTTTTTAATGGTTTCTGCATTAACCTTGTTTGCTTTTACAAAAATCATTAGGTCATCAGCATAAATAAGATGGCTAATACAAGGCTGAACTCTATTAATTGGGTTAATATTACCCTTGATAGCTTCAATTTCCATTAAGATAGAAAAATATTCCATGACCATAGTAAATAGATAAGGTGATAATGGATCACCTTGTCTAATACCCCTATTGCTTTTTATAAAACCTTCCTTGAATAAGAATAGAAAAAGTAGGGGTATTAATACATTCAAGAATCAAATCACAAAACCCACTAGGAAAACCCATACATCTCATGATATGATAAATGAAATATCTGTTCACTTTGTCATATGCTTTTTGCAAGTCTACCTTTATAAAAATATCATCTCTGTTTTTAGTATTAAATTTTCTAATCATTTCATGTGCTAAAAGGGAATTTTCATAAATAAGTCTACCTGACACAAAAGCACTCTGATTTTCTGAAATGAGAAAAGGCAAAAAATACTTTAGTTCTATTACTTAACAAAGTAGCAATAATTTTGTAAATAAAGTTGCAGCAAGAAATGAGTCTATAGTCACCAATACAAGTGGGGTTATTATTTTTAGGAATTAAAGTAATAAAAGTATGATTAATACTTTTAAGAATCTTACCCTTTTCCATAAATTCATTAATAACTTCACAGACCTGACTCTTAATACCGTCCCAGTGATTTTTTATAGAATTTTGCATTAAACCCATCAGGACCAAGGCTTTTATTATCCCTGGCATTAAAAATAATAATTTTAATCTCTTCAAAAGTGAAAGGAGCAAGTAGAATTTCAGATGCATTTTCATTCAGTTTATTTTTACAAATAATTTGAGGAAAACCTTCTTCATTAGTCTCAGAAAATTATAACTTTTCACAAAACTCAACTGCATCTTTTGCCACTTTATCATAAGCATTAGAAAGATTACTTGCATTATCTATAACATTGCCTATGTTATTTATATGTTTCCTACTACTCATTTTAGCATGAAAAAATTTGGTACAGTCATCACCAAGAGTAAGCCAATCTACCTTAGCCTTTTGTTTAGCATTAACTGTGTATACGACTCGACTTTTCGACGCTCGAAAGTCGACATTAATACGTCCACTGTATCAAATGTCACGCAATTGAATGCCGGAAAACCGAACCATTAGGGTTAAAAGAAGAGGTAGAAGAAGACAGAAGAAGAAAGAGAACAGAAAACGGAAACAGAAACAACAACAGAATATCACATTCGCAGCGGAATAATATACAATAGATGAATCAATAATCTTTAAAACAAAAGACTATATCAGTTTATACGTACATCAATCATCAGAGTTTACAACAATACACATCACTGGACAGTTATATAAACTTGTCCACATACAGAATACACAGCGGAAATAATAAACAAGTACGGTAGTACGCTTCGCCATCCAGCTTATCTCCAAAGCTCCAGAATATCCAGAATATCCTGATAAAATAACTCTAGGCTGCCCGTGTGGAAAATTATGGGCATCCAGAGTTTAGAAAGGGAACAATAAACTCTGAGTTAGTCATGGTGACTGGTGTGAGATCGTAAAATAGTTATTTTCACAAAGAAAATAAAACAATTCGCAATGCTTTTGGGAAATGAAACTACCATAAGGCCTCCTGCCACACACACAATGCAACCGCAGAATTGGAGGAGATTTCCCCTTATGATAGTCAAAAATGCTTACTACGCAAAATCAGTTGATATTATTATTAATGTCTAGTGTGGAAAACATTTCGAAAGTATAATATCAATCTTAGCTAGCATACAACCATTGTTGTATGCCTACTATAGCTACTACGTTCAATAGCAGGTTACCGCCACATTCCATAGTAGGTAATACAATCAAAAACCGTACAGGGTTCATATTGTTTCTTTGGATTTCCAACAAATGGTCAGGAAAAGGAACTTCCTTATACCGAAATAGAAACGCGTCTGGAAAGACGCCCCGGATCCTAACCGGATCTCTGCAAACAAAAGGCCGACGCTACCTCACGCTGTACAGCTGTAACTAGGTAACTAACACACTGACGCTACCTCACGCTGTACAACTGTAACTAGGTAACTAACACACAAGCTATGTCATCCCCCGGTCGTCACCGACCTTTATCCGAGGATCCTCAATCACAAAGCCACAACCACAAAGTATAATCAACATAGGTAAAATATCTGGGCTCCATACCATGATATCACCTTTTATCCAGAAGGAAATGACATACCCTAGGGGCGCTACCCCTACAAACCTTTGCCGCAACATTCCTGTTTCGACTATTACCGGGTTGTGAGGCTCGACGAAGTCTCGTCCACAAAACTACGCTTTTTCCAAAGCCACGCTTTTTCCAAAGTCACGCTTTTTCACAAAGCCATGTTTTTTCACAAAGCAACGCTTTGATCAACAACTGATCAACAGCACTTCGTGTGCCACATTACCAAATTGGGAATGTATAACTAGTAACCATCAACTACATAACCTCTGAGCTCGTACGTCTCAGAAAAGGGTGTTAAGATAAGAGAATAAATTCTCCGCCACCAACAGAAATGTATTTGATAGAAACCAGCTTTACATCTCAAAGTGTAATGTCAGACACACATCCATACAAGTCCGTTCCGAGATCGAACGGAACCGAAGGCACTTCCGAAGAAGCCCTTGCAATCCGGATATTCACTAATCACGTCCGGACTTCCCATCACAAAAAGAGTGATATAAATCTCTATACCGGAGCAACTCGGTGCAGAGACGTTCGACAGGTTGTCCTTTCATTTTCGAAAATATCCAGTCTTCACCACCGGTCTTCAATACGATCTATATCGTCGTATCACTAATTCGGAATGGGTTATATGACACAAAGGTCTTTTCCCGGCTAACCTGAATAGTGAGCGTTTGTTTTTAAAAACAAATCAAGTGCCATTTCGAAGGCAAATATTGATAGTCGGTTATTTAACTATCAAACATCATTCACAACAAACATCCAATTCAAATAATTTTTCCCAAATTATTTATTTTCAAAATATCTTCAAAAGATATATATTTTTCCATACTTCACATTTGAAAACCAATTTCAAATCGCATTTTCACACTTCACATTTAAAATGGTTCATTTAAACCAATTAAATAAATCCTTATCGATTTATTTCAAATTTACATTCCAAGTTTGTAAATTTATTTCCACACTTTAAAAATAAATCAATGTTTATTTTTAAAACAAATTTCCCCTTTCCTTTATAAATTCTATTCTGAATTTACATTCCCAAAAATCCACTTTTACACGATTTTCAAATCGTTATCCAAATATTCATTTTCAACACCAAATCAACTTTCAAATTTGATTTATCAATTTTATTTCAAACCCCCAAATCAAATTCCAAATTGATTTCTAAATTTACTTCAACACCGAATCACATTTCAAATTGATTCTAACTTTTAATCCCAAATACCAAATCATTTTTACAAATCGATTTCCAAATTTATTCTCAACACCAAAAATCAATTTTCATTCAAACACCAAATAAATTTTTATATCGATTTCCCAAAGATTTATTTTTCAATACCAAATCAATTATCAATTGGATTTCAACAATTCATTGCCTTTTAAAATAAATTCCTTATTTTAATTTCAAAAATCCAATTTCATTTATTTCTGGTATCCAACGATACCAAAAATACATTCGGCTAAATTATAGCTCTCAACACATTCAATCACAGATATTATCATACACAGATTATAAATAATCAAACACACAACCTATGAAATCAATTCAAATGTTTTGAGGAATCCTGTTGGATCCCTCCAACCTGTTTCCCTGCATTCGCAGATGTTAGCACAATACCAATTCCACTTCGAGGTGGAATATCACGGTATATGGGATTTATAAAATATCATCCGCTATTATGCGGCGCAATAGGGTCTCATCCGCTATACAATGCGGGAAATCAATCACCAATATATACATATGCCGATATATATATATATATATTGCTATATACTACTATATATAGTATCACATCCAAACAACAATCAATCAACACATTCGACAATTTTAAATATAACTATTTAAAATTAAACAAAACCCTTTGTGTGAGTGAGAAGATCTCACCTTTGCTTTTTATTTTGCAATCCATTCCATTCCAGTTTGTTTTCTCGATTTATAGACCTTGTATAAACAATTTATACAATTTATCAATATTCGAATTAAATCGAACAATAAATTTCCCTTTTGATAATTTTAAACTAACTAGTGATTTTAAAAATGTATATTTATTTTTCTTCCGAAACTACTTAAAAACTAATCTATATAGATTTAAAATTTTCTTTTATTTCATATAGACTCTTCACATTTTAAAACTCCAACATACCCTTCCTAAAATCGTTTCTATATATGTATACAATTCCCCTGTTTACCTAAAATTAAAATAATAAACAGTTTTATATTCTACTATAAAAATAAATTTCCTTTCATCTACATATATATTATCAATACAAAATTAATAGGAAGGAACAAATTCGAACCTCACTACAACACACTCGGCCAGAGACGAATCCACCCAGAGTCTCGACGCAATCGAACTACCCAGCATTGACGATCCCAAACCCTAGCCTCGCCGCCTATCGAAGTTCGCCCAATACTTGCTCGTTCGAGTCGTCGCCATTGCCATGGCCACGAGCACGCGCATCCACCTGCGCTCGTGACATCGCGCAGCTGCCGCTCGAGATTTGCCTCTCCTCTAGCCTCGCTTTCATCGTGACTGTCGCCTACTCGATCCACACCGCGTTCAAACGAAACGCGCCACCTACCTTGATTTTCGATTTGCCCAAAATCGCCAGCCGCAGCCCTTTTTTTTATTGCAAAGGAAAATCGAACGAGTCGCGTTCGACTTGTTTACAGTCGTGAGAAGAGGGAAATTTTCGTGCTTGAATTTTTTTGAAGTAAATCTGGAGATTGGAATTTAAAACTCGACCATTTAAAATCTTCTTTTCTTGCTTTTGAACGAAGAAGAATAGAAAATACTCGGCACTTATTACTCTGTGCTGAAGTTATTTCGTTCTGTCTGATTTTGAAAGGAAACAGCGTGATTGAACGTCTTTACTACAGTAACCCGACGTGAAAGAAAAACAGTGATGTGAAATAATATCAGCTGATGGTTAACTAGTATAAATATCCCATTCAAATCGTCACGAATTTTGCAACTCAAAATTTCGATATCCTATCGAGACGTGCCGCTAGGCGTTAGTAATGTTTTACGCCTATTCCGAACACAATGGAAAAGGTTTCGAGTCCAAATTCGATCGTATGGAGAAGATAGCTTTTTGGACCAGTTATTAAATTGAATTTTCGATTTAATTTCAGCGTGTTTGCTTATCGCACGGCCAAACGATCACTCCCAACACCACGAAAATTAAAATCCGATAATAATACAGTATTATGAATCCAATGAAACTGGTTTCGTCGAATTCCGAGACTGTGCCCCGGAACGCTATTTTTAAATATCGATGAAACAATAAAATTTCAAAACTGAACAAAACAGTTTCAAATTCAATTCTGAAAGTTCCAATACCTACAGTATTATCAATATAAATTTTGTAAGCCTTCAGATTATTTTTAGTCAGCTTAAAAATGAAGATTCAAATTTTTACCCAGATTTAACAATTAAATTCAATAATTAAATTGCCAAATTCATTCTGATATTTGAAATTTCAAATTAAACTATCATTCGAATATTTAAACTCGATTAAATATTCACATTTCAAATGTCAAAAATTCAAGGTCGTTACAATCTTCCCCCCTTAAAAGAATTTCGTCCCGAAATTACGAGTTAAGAAGAATGATCCAATCCCCGTTAACTATTTTCTCAAATCCAGATAGTTTTATCAACTTATCAAAACAAATCTTTTTATTAAAGATTTATTATTACTTTAACTCATTTTCCAAAATCAACCATAAGTTCCAAATAATATGGTTTTTTTAACAATTCAAATTTAAATTTAAATTCAAAATTTTGAATTCAAAATTTTCCAACTCTCGAAATTTCCAAAAAATTTCGCCAGCGTCTCCTTTGCTTGGCTAGCTCGGTACGACTACAAAACGTCCCTACGGACTCCCAAATTCCAATAGAAAACAAAATGCCAAGTGGCAAAATCAGAAACCCAATCAAATTTCATACTGAAATTTAAATACATACCTTTTGTGGAGCAATTCAAATTCATCTTCGAAATCAAAATCCAATTCCATTCTCATTTATAACCTTTATAATCTTGTATGTTTTACCTAACAACAATGGCCAAATTTACTTATTGGAATCTCATACCCACTTACTTAAGAATTTTCTCCATTCATTTCTTAAGTTAAATATAAGTATTTCTTATATTCATTTTCACTTTACTAACAAAGTCATATATTCATTTCTATTTGACTTTGCATTTTCAATTCCAATTGAATTCAATTTATAATTCCAATTCTATTTGAATTCATTTTATCTTCAAAAATCCACTTAGTGAAAATTCAATATTCACTTTTTAAATAAATCTAACTCATATTCCTTTCGATTGATGCAAAAATCAATTTTATTGGCTTTCATTAACTCATATAATTTTATACAATCTCGTTTGCGTCAAATGACAATCATTTTATGCAAATTCAATGATATTCACTTAATAGAATATCCATTCTAGTTTATAACTAATTTAAATTGACACCAATTCAATTTATTTTAATTCCACTTCATTTCAATTTGCATTTCATATTTACATTCAGTTTATTTCATTTGAAACCATTTCACAATTTCTTTTCTTAAGTCGAGCATTTATTCAATATTTACTTAAGCTATTTCCTTCAAAACTCAAGTTCATTTCCTTGTAAATAATTTCCAATTTCAATCTTTGATTTGATTTTTCATTCATCAAATCTATTCCATCTACTAATTTAATTCAATTAGTACATTCGCTTATCCTTTTTAAATTTCAATTTTCATTCTCAATTCATTTCGAATTTATTTAATCGGTAACAAGGAAATTACAATTGATTTCTGCTTACTTGAATTTATTTGCAAATTCAAACCAATTTTATTCAGCTCATAACTCAACTTTAATTTAACCAATTCACTTCCAATTCATTATTTCGTGAATTAATAAATTATCAAGTTAATTTTACTTGAATTCAATCCACTTAATTTTATTCCAAGTTTGGATTTTTATTCAACTTGATTCATATCAAATTTCATTTCATTACTCAATTTTCAATTCCAATTCATTCATTTACAAATGTAGCTTCATTTGTTCATTCACAAATTCATTCATTTTCAATTTGATCCTTATTCCAATCAAATTTAAAATATTTTATAAGTTATCAACTTATTTACATTCCATTAATGAATTTTATTTTCAAATATTTCTCTGGAATCTCATTTCAATTTGTAAATTACATTTACAATTCACATTCCCAAATCTCATTCGTATATGGATTTTATTTCCTTATCTTTCAATTCATATTTATAAATTTCATTTGTTAAAGGAATTTATCTCCAAATATTTGGTTATTATTTTAATTTCGTACTCAATTTCCATATAACAATGATAATAATTCAATATTATCTCTTTCTAACAACCAAGCATCCATATACTATAATAATTTATAGAAAATCATTTCTTTTCTATACAAAAATAGTTTTGGGAAAAAATTATTTCATTTACCCAATTTAAAACAATACTGTGTCAGTTTATCTTGTTTAAGAGTTTAGAAACCCCTATCGATTACAATTGGCCAGACTGCACCGACCAGAATCTATAAACAATCAACCGATAAGTCAACACAATACAAAACAATTTTGTATTCACTAACAAATACGCGCTCATATCTATTATTACACTCGCACTCATTCTAGAGTACTATTGACTCTATCTCTAATGAGTAACACCCAATAGAGCAGGGTTGTCGCTTAACCGGATGCTCTGATACCACTGTAATGGCTCGACTTTTCGACGCTCGAAAGTCGACATTAAGCGGGAAATGAAACCGTACAGGGTATAATATACAATAGATGAATCAATAATCTTTAAAACAAAAGACTATATCAGTTTATACATACATCAATCATCAGAGTTTACAACAATACACATCACTGGACAGTTATATAAACTTGTCCACATACAGAATACACAGCAGAAATAATAAACAAGTACGGTAGTACGCTTCGCCATCCAGCTTATCTCCAAAGCTCCAGAATATCCTGATAAAATAACTCTAGGCTGCCCGTGTGGAAAATTATGGACACCCAGAGTTTAGAAAGGGAACAATAAACTTCGAGTCAGTCATGGTGACTGGTGTGAGATCGTAAAACACTTATTTTCACAAAGAAAATAAAACAATTCGCAATGCTTTTGGGAAATGAAACTACCATAAGGCCTCCTGCCACACACACAATGCAACCGCAGAATTGGAGGAGATTTCCCCTTATGATAGTCAAAAATGCTTACTACGCAAAATCAGTTGATATTATTATTAATGTCTAGTGTGGAAAACATTTCGAAAGTATAATATCAATCTTAGCCAGCATACAACCATTGTTGTATGCCTACTATAGCTACTACGTTCAATAGCAGGTTACCGCCACATTCCATAGCAGGTAATACAATCAAAAACCGTACAGGGTTCGTATTGTTTCTTTGGATTTCCAACAAATGGTCAGGCAAAGGAACTTCCTTATACCGAAATAGAAACGCGTCTGGAAAGACGCCCCGGATCCTAACCGGATCTCTGCAAACAAAAAGCCGACGCTACCTCACGCTGTACAGCTGTAACTAGGTAACTAACACACTGACGCTACCTCACGCTGTACAGCTGTAACTAGGTAACTAACACACAAGCTATGTCATCCCCTGGTCGTCACCGACCTTTATCCGAGGATCCTCAATCACAAAGCCACAACCACAAAGTATAATCAACATAGGTAAAATATCTGGGCTCCATACCATGATATTATCTTTTATCCAGAAGGAAATGACATACCCTAGGGGCGCTACCCCTACAAACCTTTGCCGCAACATTCCTGTTTCGACCATTACCGGGTTGTGAGGCTCGACGAAGTCTCGTCCACAAAACTACGCTTTTTCCAAAGCCACGCTTTTTCACAAAGCCACGCTTTTTCACAAAGCAACGCTTTGATCAACAACTGATCAACAGCACTTCGTGTGCCACATTACCAAATTGGGAATGTATCACTAGTAATCATCAACTACATAACCTCTGAGCTCGTACGTCTCAGAGAAGGGTGTTAAGATAAGAGAATAAATTCTCCGCCACCAACAGAAATGTATTTGATAGAAACCAGCTTTACATCTCAAAGTGTAATGTCAGACACACATCCATACAATTCTGTTCCGGGATCGAACGGAACCGAAGGCACTTCCGAAGAAGCCCTTGCAATCCAGATATTCACTAATCACGTCCGGACTTCCCATCACAAAAAGAGTGATATAAATCTCTATACCGGAGCAACTCGGTGCAGAGACGTTCGACAGGTTGTCCTTTCATTTTCGAAAATATCCGGTCTTCACCACCGGTCTTCAATACGATCTATATCGTCGTATCACTAATTCGGAATGGGTTATATGACACAAAGGTCTTTTCCCGGCTAACCCGAATAGTGAGCGTTTGTTTTTAAAACAAATCAAGTGCCATTTCGAAGGCAAATATTGATAGTCGGTTATTTAACTATCAAACATCATTCACAACAAACATCCAATTCAAATAATTTTTCCCAAATTATTTATTTTCAAAATATCTTCAAAAGATATATATTTTTCCACACTTCACATTTGAAAACCAATTTCAAATCGCATTTTCACACTTCACATTTAAAATGGTCCATTTAAACCAATTAAATAAATCCTTATCGATTTATTTCAAATTTACATTCCAAGTTTGTAAATATATTTCCACACTTTAAAAATAAATCAATGTTTATTTTTAAAACAAATTTCCCCTTTCCTTTATAAATTCTATTCTGAATTTACATTCCCAAAAATCCACTTTTACACGCTTTTCAAATCGTTTTCCAAATATTCATTTTCAACACCAAATCAACTATCAAATTTGATTTATCAATTTTATTTCAAACCCCCAAATCAAATTCCAAATTGATTTCTAAATTTACTTCAACACCGAATCACATTTCAAATTGATTCTAACTTTTAATCCCAAATACCAAATCATTTTTACAAATCGATTTCCAAATTTATTCTCAACACCAAAAATCAATTTTCATTCAAACACCAAATAAATTTTTATATCGATTTCCCAAAGATTTATTTTTCAATACCAAATCAATTATCAATTGGATTTCAACAATTCATCGCCTTTTAAAATAAATTCCTTATTTTAGTTTCAAAAATCCAATTTCATTTATTTCTGGTATCCAACGATACCAAAAATACATTCGGCTAAATTATAGCTCGCAACACATTCAATCACAGATATAATCATACACAGATTATAAATAATCAAACACACAACCTGTGAAATCAATTCAAATGTTTTGAGGAATCCTGTTGGATCCCTCCAACCTGTTTCCCTGCATCCGCAGATGTTAGCACAATACCAATTCCACTTCGAGGTGGAATATCGCGGTATATGGGATTTATAACATATCATCCGCTATTATGCGGCGCAATAGGGTCTCATCCGCTATACAATGCGGGAAATCAATCACCAATATATACATATGCCAATATATATATATATATTGCTATATACTACTATATATAGTATCACATCCAAACAACAATCAATCAACACATTCGACAATTTTAAATATAACTATTTAAAATTAAACAAAACCCTTTGTGTGAGTGAGAAGATCTCACCTTTGCTTTTTATTTTGCAATCCATTCCATTCCAGTTTGTTTTCTCGATTTATAGACCTTGTATAAACAATTTATACAATTTATCAATCTTCGAATTAATTCGAACAATAAATTTCCCGTTTGATAATTTTAAACTAACTAGTGATTTTAAAAATGTATATTTATTTTTCTTCCGAAACTACTTAAAAACTAATCTATATAGATTTAAAATTTTCTTTTATTTCATATAGACTCTTCACATTTTAAAACTCCTACATACCCTTCCTAAAATCGTTTCTATATATGTATACAATTCCCCTGTTTACCTAAAATTAAAATAATAAACAGTTTTATACTCTACTGTAAAAATAAATTTCCTTTCATCTACATATATATTATCAATACAAAATTAACAGGAAGACTCACTACAACACACTCGGCCAGAGACGAACCCACCCAGAGTCTCGACGCAATCGAACTACCCAGCATTGACGATCCTAAACCCTAGCCTCACCGCCTATCGAAGTTCGCCCAATACTTGCTCGTTCGAGTCGTCGCCATTGCCATGGCCACGAGCACGCGCATCCACCTGCGCTCGCGACATCGCGCAGCTGCTGCTCGAGATTTTCCTCTCCTCTAGCGTCGCTTTCATCGTGACTGTAGCCTACTCGATCCACACCGCGTTCAAATGAAACACGCCCCTACCTTGATTTTCGATTCGCCCAAAATCGCCAGCCGCAGCCCTTTTTTTTATTGCAAGGGAAAATCGAACGAGTCGCGTTCGACTTGTTTACAGTCGTGAGAAGAGGGAAATTTTCGTGCTTGAATGTTTTTGAAGTAAATCTGGAGATTGGAATTTAAAACTCGACCATTTAAAATCTTCTTTTCTCGCTTTTGAACGAAGAAGAATAGAAAATACTCGGTACTTATTACTCTATGCTAAAGTTATTTCGTTTTGTCTGATTTTGAAAGGAAACAGCGTGATTGAACATCTCTACTACAGTAACCCGACGTGAAAGAAAAACAGCAATGTGAAATAATATCAGCTGATGGTTAACTAGTATAAATATCCCATTCAAATCGTCACGAATTTTGCAACTCAAAATTTCGATATCCTATCGAGACGTGCCGCTAGGCGTTCGTAATGTTATACGCCTATTCCGAACACAATGGAAAAGGTTTCGAGTCCAAATTCGATCGTATGGAGAAGATAGCTTTTTGGACCAGTTATTTAATTAAATTTTCGATTTAATTTCAGCGCGTTTTCTTATCGCACGGCCAAACGATCACTCCCAACACCACGAAAATTGAAATCCGATAATAATACAGTATTACGGATCCAATGAAACTGGTTTCGTCGAATTCAGAGACTATGCCCCAGAACGCTATTTTTAAATATCGATGAAACGATAAAATTTAAAAACTGAACAAAACAGTTTCAAATTCAATTCTGAAAGTTCCAATACCTTCAGTATTATCAATATAAATTTTGTAAGCCTTCGGATTATTTTTAATCAGCTTAAAACTGAAGATTCAAATTTTTACCCAGATTTAACAATTAAATTCAATAATTAAATTGCCAAATTCATTCTGATATTTGAAATTTCAAATTAAACTATCATTCAAATATTTAAACTCGATTAAATATTCACATTTCAAATGTCAAAAATTTAGGGTCGTTACAAACTGTATTTTTATAAAGATCAGTGGAAAGGTTTTTCTGATTAGTAAAAAAGTTATTAACAATATTTATATCCTCTGGATTTTTATCAGCAAGATCTTGTAATAATTTCCCTTCCTTTCTCAGAAGAACTAATTTCTTTTTATTCAGAAAATTATTTTTATTCCAAATTTTAAGAGTATTTTTAGCATTTTTTGAAACATGCTAAACTGATACTGCTTGGTACCATTACAAGAAAAATTCAAGCAGTTTTCCATCAGATCTTTATAATGTTCTTCTAAAACCCAACCATTTTTGAATCTAAAAGGAGAAATTTTGTTACCAAAGTCTACATTTTGAAAGAGATTGATAAGTAAAGGAGTATGCTCACTTGTATTTTGTTCAAGTGTAGAACATATAAAATTAGGAAAAATGTTTGAAAACTCTTTGTTAATTAAAATCCTATCCAATTTACAATGAATATTTTTTTCCAAACCATATTTCCAAGTAAATTTATTCCCACTTATATTAGGTTCTAAAAGACCAGTCTCTAATAAAAAATTATTTAACCTATCTAATTTGCTTTGAAGAATTTTATTACCCCCACATTTTTCAGAAGCATGCAAAACAATATTAAAATCATCCATAATAAGCCAAGGAAAATTATAAATTAAATTCAAAGCTTTCAATTTACATCACATTCCATTTCTTTCACTTTCAAGATTACTGCCATAAACACTAGTGATCTGCAAAGAAAAACCCCCAATATTTTTAAATTGACAGTTAATATATTGTTTTTCTTTATTAATATTCGAATTAGTAAGTGAGATAAAAAAACAGATTAATACTACACGAAGAGCGAACCCTAATAGCCACCTCCTCCTTTAGGTCATTGCCTCGCCTAATTTTCTACTCGTGGGCCTCAACGCCTACCGTCCCCACCATGCCTTCCTCATCCCATGGTCCTCCTCAACTGCCGCCCCCCGTTGAACCTAATCCAAAGACTTCTGAAACCCCTCCGGGCTTCACACCTCTTAGCTCCCACCAGAGCCTTGATTCACTACCCGAGCCTCTTACGAACGATGACGAGTTCATCCCAGTAAGATCGACGAAATGGAAGCGTCGGTCAAAACCTATGCAAAAGCCTTTCACCCCAAAACATGGTCCCACCAAATCACAAATCCCAAAAGATCGCTCACATGCAAATGTAAATGTGGTTCCTAATTGTGCTCAACATTCCAATTCCTCTGTCCAGTCCGCTCATCATGAAAACAATTCGGTATCAAATAAATGGAGTTTTTCAACATCAACTAGCAGGGCTTAGAATGAAGTAGTCAAGGGGAATAATATCCCAGTATCTATTCCTTTAAATTTCTATCAACCCTGAGAATTTTATTCAATGAAATGTGCAAAAATGTCTAATGAAGTTGTTCAAGAAGCAAACAAACAGTGGGATAATACCATTGTGACATACATAGTCGGTCCAAAACCATATTACCCGTACTTTAAAGACTACCTTATTAGAGTGTGGAAACCAGAAGAAGATTTCACTATTTTATCTAAAGAGAACGGATTTTATGTTATTAAATTTAATAGCAAAAAAGACTGTGACATAATTTTAGAAGGTGGTCCCTATTACTCTAATAAGAAATTGATGATGACGAAGAGATGGTTTCTTGGAATGCAGCTTAACAAGGAACTCCTAAATTATATTCCGATCTGGGTTCGTTTTCCTAATCTACCGCTTGATTATTGGATGGAAGAGGGAATAAGTCGCATTGCATCGGTTCTTGGCACACCTATTAAGTTGGATAAATTCACTAAAAGTATTATAAAAATAGCATATGCAGGAGTTCTTATCGAAATTAATAACTCCTTTGAATTTCCAAACAAAATCCCTATTATCTCGGTAAAAGATGAATTTTTTTGGCAAGAAATTACTTATGAATGGAAACCTATCACTTGCTCTAATTGTACTAGCTTTCGTCGCCCCGAAACATACTGTCAGTTTACAAAAGTTTGGAGACCAAAAGTCACCCAACAACATCAATCATGCGACAATTATGATATGCTAGTAGATGAAAATGACAAACAAAAGGATCAGATAAATGAATCATCATTCAATCCAGTGAATCCTACCATTCAAACACAAGTTCCTTGTCAAGATCAGATTGTTCCAGTCAACCACAGACCAAATGTTACTAAGAGTAGTAGCATGAAAAATATTACAAGTGAGAAACATCAGAATATCCAGTCGGTATTAAATACATCAACTATTAATACAGTTACAAATGGTACAACACTGAACATTTTATCGGATGTGGATTCTCAAATCGCTGGCAACTCTAATCCAGAGATGGACACTGAGGTTGAGGAGCAGTTTAAACTTCAGAAAGAAACAGTGACTACTGGTGAAGCTGGAGACCAATGCACTGACTCTCTTCATACCCCCAGACTGAGAACCACTAGAAAAGTCAGAACCGAGGAACAACCTTTCGAATTCAAAGCCACAAATGCCAACGATGTTGTTGACAACCCTGCATGGAATATTCTCGTTAATCAACTGAAAGAAAAAAACAAAAAGACAAAAAACACAAGACATTGGGGGTTGCTACTCCCCCGGTAAACAGTAGTAGTTCTGATATCAATTTATAGATGGAGTTCCTTTTTTGGAACATCCGAGGTATAAATGCCCCTTACTAACAATTAGAAGTTCTTCATATTTTAAATAATAAAAACCTATCGTTCTGCAGTTTTCTCAAAAATTAATTGTCGTCTGATAATATTGAGAAATTCATGCCCAAGATTAATAATAAGTGGAAGCATGCTCATAATAGTTCCAATGGCAGTAAGAGCAGAATTTTCATTTTATGGGATTCAACTCAATGGTCTAATATTATCCTACACTCCAGCGACCAATGCATTTCTTGTATTCTGCATAATGCTAACGGTTTAAGTATCCTATGCACAACTATCTACGGATCCAATGAAGAAACGAAGCGCATCGTTCTATGGAATTATATTATTGAGCAATCGAAAAGTTTTAACCTCCCGTGGGTAATGGCAAGTGATTTTAATTCTATTTTATCAACTTATGATAGAATAAATAATGGTGCATATAACTCGATGGGTGATCAAGACTTTATGAACTGTATATCCCTTTCTAATCTCATTGAACCGAATTTTACTGGGAATTTTTTCACATGGCGAGGAGGTCTAAATTTTTCTATTCATAGTAAGATATATAGAATGTTTGTTAATAGTTTATGGATGAACAAATTTTCTCAGTTTGGTGTTCATTTTGGAAATCACTCCATAAGTGACCACTCTACAATTAATATCAAATTGAATTTGCAAAATCAAGGGAAAAGTAGAGTACCATTTAGATACAGCAACTCCTAGCACATGCAATATGTTTACCACAAATCTGTATAGGAATCCCTGACCAGTACTTTCCATGGAAATCCCCTTCATATCCTACTGTGCAGGCTGAAATCAGCCAAAGCCGCAATGAAAACCTGGAGGAAAAACAAAAGTAACATCCATAAAATGATTTCCCAATATAAAGAAGAGGAAAATCAATTTTATAACCAATTAATTACTGATTCATTAAATGAAGATTTGATATCACAATACTCTTACAAAAATGTCCAGATTCAATCACTTATGAGAAAAATTGCATATGAGAATGATCAGCAAATGAAATTCAATTGGTTGACCAAAGGTGATAGGCCTACTCACTATTTCTATAACTGGGTCAATGTTTCTAAGCCTATTCGGAAAAATAATTTTATTCTCCAATCTGATGGATCGTGGAGCTCAACATCAGAAATTTTGGCTATTAATGCAGTTAATTATTTCTCAAAACTGTTTTTTTCATCAAAGACCACAAATCAATTCCCAGACATCACTTTTAAGAAAATCCTCTCCGATAATGCCAGAAATAATTTATGCAGGCCTTTCTAGTTAGAGGAAATTAAAGAGGCCATTCTCCAAATTAATGATAACAGTACCCCAGGCCCTAATGTGATTAATTCAAAGTTCTTTAAAATTCATTGGGAAGTCATGAAGAATGATCTTTTGAATGCTATGAATGGCATTCTTTTTTAGGGCAAAATTATTAAAGAAATAAATGTAGCGACCCAAAATTTTCGATCTCGAAAATTCCAGATAGTTAGGAAAAGAAGAAAAGAGATAGAAGAAGAAACAGAAAACAAGTCACAGAATCTCACATTCGCAGCGGATGAAATATAATATTAAATAATAACAGTTATGCAAAAGAATACTATATCTGTCAATTACATTTTAATACATCAGAGTTACACACATACACAAACACTAGACATGTACAAATCAACATGTCTCAGATAAATAGAAATATATCACAACGGAAACACTCCATACGTTCCTGCCATCCAGCTCGCCTCCTGAGCTCCAGAACGGCCTTACCTGAAAATCTGTAATACTCGGTCTGACCCGAGCATTACAATAAAGTAACACCCGAGTCAGGCTGGAAACCAGCGTGAGTAAACCCATCTCACAAGGAATACTAATGCATAAACTTATTTAAAACCCGAGAAATCGTACTTCACTACAAGTTCACAACTTGTTATGGTCAACACTTAAATTCACAAATCAATCCGTAAGTACCTTTACTTAGTTTAAATGGTCCAATCATTTAAATTAATCCTATTCCAGCCTATTGATTTCCATACCAATCTATAAAGAATCGAAGTGGTTTCGGGTATTAACTAATACCCGACTCCGGTCTCTTCGAATCCAATGTCATCTTAACCCAAGTTATTAAAGTGGTTAAATTTTAAATACAGGATGTCACTTTTACATAGCAATTCATCATAGATAACCACATTATCTCTGTTCAACCCAATATAGCATATTACAAAAACATTTCATTTCACAAAACATCACAATCACATATCAGGGATAACAAATAATCTAAGGCATTCAAATATCATTCAATCATTCATAAGCAAGATAAATTAGTCATACCATTTCTGATTAATTTAATTAACTACTAATGAATTAAATTAATTACTTATTACTTAAAAAATCTTGCTTATTTACCATTAATTAATTATATTCAATTAATTAATCATCCCTTAATTATTCATCTTGATTAATCATCCTTTAATTACATTAAGTAGTTAGCCCTTAATTAATTACATACATTAATTTGCCTTAACTATTTACAATAACTAACCTTTAATCACTCTCATTAATTAATGGACCTCTAATTATTTTCATTAATTACTCTTTTAATCAATTACATTTAACAAGTAATCTTTAATTAATCATATTCATTAATTAACTATCCTCAATTAATTTCACATAGTAATTAACCTTTAAACACTTCCACTAAGAAATCATTTAATTAACCTTTAATTAATTATAAATTTTTAATCATTTAAATTTTTAATCAATTAAAAGATAAATCATTTATCTTAAATAATTACTTTAATCATCATTTAAAATCTCATTAGTAGCCTTGGTAATTAATTATCATCAACCAATTTACTTTAAACTTTTAAATTAATTAATTTTCAAAACATTTATCTTCTTAATCCACTCCTAAATTTTCTTATTAATTTTATATTAAATAAACTTTTTTAAAAGTAAAGGTTATATATATTAAAATATTTTAAAACTCAAAATAATTTTTCTTCTAAACCTTTAATAAATTTCAACTTAAATACACATTAATTATTTTTAAAAGAAGTGGTTAAATAGTTGTTTAAAACTTGATTAAGTTTAAATCTTAAAAACTTATTATTTCTTATCCAAAACTCAATATCGTCACAAAACCCGAGACAAACCCATAATTTACTCGAGCAGATACCCGAGTTTCTTCAACTTTTTCTCGAGCTTCAGTTTTTTTTCTGCTATGCTAAAAACTCACGCGAACACGAGCTCATCCCCGAGCCAAATCCTTCCCCACTCGAGTATCTCTTCGAGTCGCTCACAAACCCGAACACTCAGACACGAATACAACGCCGTGCACGTGCACAGTGCCACGACGACGTTCCGGCGACCTTCATTACCTTCGGCAAGTCACCGATCGACGCGATAATCAATTCTGGCCATCGATTCGCCACCACGAAGCCTAAATCAAAAACGATCTTCCCATTCGAATCTGGAAACCCATCATCATCAGAAACCAACCTCGCCAAGACCATCCCGATCACCTGAAACTCCACCCCTCCGTCCACACCTTCGTCCATGACCCAAGCACGTTTCCTCCTCGTCCGGCTTGACTCGACACTCCATCGACGGCGAAAAACCCAAATCCTGATCTCGTCTCAACTAGGTCCTTAAACCCTAGTTCTAACCACCACCGACGCCACGACCATCGATAGCTGCTTCCACTATTTTTCCTGACATACCCAAACACCAAGCCAGCTCTGACAAAAACCCGACCATCCAATAGCTCATCGATCATCGGAAACAACCCAAAAACCAAAATCTGATCAACATCGAACTGCACTATCAATACTCCACTAAAAATCGAGATTTTTGTTTTAAAAATCCTAATATGCTTAGAGGATTCAGATTATATATATGAATTTACAAATTAGTGCACTTGATTTTTACATGTTCTTCAATTTCCACTATTCTTTGCATTTTCCAGATAAAATTTCAAACTTATTTCATTTAATTAAAATTTTAAAACTTTAAATATGTTTAAACAAACAACTTTTATTTGGATACTTCAGCTTAACAGAAATTAGATGAGGAGATTAGAGATTTTTCCCAAATTTAAACTCTGTAATCTAGAACAGAGATGATACAGATACATGCACACAGGTTTACATTCATATATACCTATATTCAGATCTAAAACGAACATGCATACATACTTTCAAAACATTCATCACAAGATACATCAGACATTACACAAATTTCAGATGTAAAACTAATCTATGTTTTGAGTTTACTCACATGAAAATGGTGAACAGAGAACAAGGATTTTGAAAAACTGCTATCTGCTTCCTTCGATCTTGATCTTCTTTTTACTTAGTTGTGTTGTTCAGTTTTGATTTCTTTAAGTTTTGAGATGGTAGTTTGTATTCTTATTTACTTCAATTGATCGAATGAGTGTAAAAAAAAGAAGATAGAGTAGGGTATATAGAGAAGAATGAAGCTTACAGGGTAAGCCAAGCTGAGGTATTGTACAGATATTTATATATTTACATTTTCTTTTACTTCCTTTTTGTTTATTTCTTGATTTGTACACTGTTGACCTGACATGAATTGATTTTATATGGAAAAGCTTTGATGTATTTGGTTTTGTATGCTAAAGTTGCAATGTGCATTAAATGCTTGTCCCCCTATGCGTATGCATCTATATGTTCTTTGGTATCTATATATACATATGCACTATTTATTTATTTATTTTAATAACATACACACAAATAATTAACTTACTTATATTTGCCCTCATGTACATGCATTTACATTCACACGCATTTCTTTATTATATATATTTATTCATATTCATACAACTTTCCTGTATTTTATTCCACATAGGCATATACATACACTTATATTCTTGTTTAGGTATATACTTATATATGTATATATTTTATCATTTTGTAAATATATATATATATACCTCCACATTTATTGTTATTTTCATATATACTATTTCATATGAGCATACACTCCTATATTTGTATATTTATACACTTATATTTACATATATATATATATATATTCAGATATTTTTTTAATTATCAGAAATTCATTTGTTTGACCCATGAAAATTAATATTCCAATATTTTAAACCAGTTAATTACCAATTAACAACCATTAAAAATCTGGGTCGTCACATTCCTCCCCCCTTAGAACTTTTCGTCCTCGAAAAGGAACGAGCAATAACATTAATTTACTGTGTATTTTAGTTAAATTATTCCTTAAACATTTTTAACTCTTTTACCCCTTTTATATTAAAATTTTTAAACACTTCAAAATCTACATAATATTACGAAAATAGTTTTATACAATAATACTTTTTATAACTCGATGTCTTAACAAGTCCATCCTTGTTCTCATTGAAATTCGGTCATACGTTGATCAGACGTAGGACTGAAAATCTGTAAGTACTCAGCAGACCCAATTCAACACCCAGTGAAAATACTTGGAAAATAGTTTTATTGAAAATATCGAAAACATTTTTGAAAATAGAGGAAATATCTTTGGTGAGAATGCTCTGGAAATCATCACCCCCATCCATGGTCGTAGTTAACCTGATGGTTACGTTGCCATCCCGGCAAAATTCATAGATAACTGAAGGCCTTCGCGCCCCTCGATTACACCATGGAACCCACTACAGATCGCAGTTATACCCGGGCTTTACGTTGCTATCATAGCAAAAACCCATATAATCGTAGGCATCAGCGCCCTCGAATTTCGCTGCCAAAAGAATGAAACTCCTCCACTTGACCATAGATCGCAGTCTATTGATGTTACGTTGCCATCCCGGTAAAATCAAGTGTAGACTGTTGGCACTCATCCTCCACACGATTTTCACTATGGTCCACACAGTAGATCGCAGCGACATCGAGTCACACTGTCATCACAGCATAACCCAAATGCCCCTGAAGATATGAACGGAAGATATTGCTTAGAATCAAAGAATATATTGATTAGTTCAAAGATTCAAGCAATATAAAGATTATGATTGCTTTTAGAATGCAGGGATAGATAGTAGAGAGTATGGTCAGAAAGAAAAATGAAATTCGGTGATTTGGAAAATGATTTTGATGTGTTTATATAGTAGACAAACAACTACAACTATTCACGAAGATTTTTGATCAAAAGAAGCAGCCATATCTCTTCAATTTGGATCGTAACTCTTCGCAAATGGAAGTGTCTCTTCAAAAAAAAGCTGTTAGAATCGTTCAGTCGACTGAGAAAAATCGACCAGTCAACTGAATATTCAAAGACTGTGTAAAACAGAGTATATCTGTGCAACTGAACAAGTTTAGTCGACTGGTCATTTTTGGTCTGTCGACTGACCTGATTGTCAGTGCACAGTTAATACTTTCTTTAAAGAATTTGAATTTTAAAACAACTTTTTTTATGTAAAGTACTTAAGGATAGATTTTAACAATTTCAACTTATATCTATTGACTAAAACTTGAATAAATAAACATAATATACTTAGATTTGAAGTCTTGTCTCCTTTGTAGTTTAATAGCATATGTCATTCTCTTTTTGTTGCTTTATCATATAGTCTCATCAATTGATTGTTTAAGCTTTTTGTCATGAATCAAAACTCATGATTCAACATTCTCCCCCTTTTTGATTGATGACAACCAGTTTTAGATGATACTATATTTTAAGAATTATATAACGAAATTTATATATATCTCCCCCTAAATATTTGGCGACATATCTAACCCTGCAAAGAATTGGTTAGTCATACAAATTTCTCCCCCTTTGTCATCGACAAAAAGGAAATAACCAATAATTATATCATTGTGAACTAACATCATAACAATTACAGAAAAAAAATTTAAATTTTACCGAGCTATTTATACAAGCTCATAAAAAATAGTAGAATTTTTTGAATTTAAAAGAAAATAACTTACTACCACGAAGCAAGAATTACCAACATCACTCATTAGAACCTAAATCTGTATCTTCTTCAACTTGCACTAGTCCTTTGCCTCGTGAAGAACTTTCCACAAATTGTCTGCCTCCCCCGTTTCCACTAGTGTCAAAACTTGTATGTTCTTCGAATGTAGACCAAGTAAAACAAGGTGCTGGATGTTTGCCCGGATCCCGATGTGAAGTGTCCGCAGTTGTGGAGGAGGAACAAGAGATTGCATCCCATAAAATCCCGAAAAAGCTTTTGATCTTGTCAAAATTTTTGTCGATCTTCTTGTCGAGATTTTTGATGCGAGAATCCAAAATGACTTGATTACGTGCAAGTAGATCAATGGACTCTCGGGTGCTTTGGGATGGGGTTGGGGTACGAATGTCATCTCTTTGTTGCTGTGGAGTAGTAGCTTGCTGACGAGGTCTTGATTGCCAATCTTGGAAAGACATGATAGTGAGAAGTCTAGGAGGCAATTTCATCAGACTAATTGTGCGGCTATTTAGAGTTTTAGTAGCATAGGTATCAGATTCTGGAATAGGAACTTGTAGGTTCATAAGTAGCCGCATAATATACTCTCCGTAATAGATGATGTTCATTCAACCTTGGTTGAAGGATAAAAATTCGTCAAGAATAAGCTTAGGCCAATTGATTTGAACATCTCCCCAAATTGCATATAAAGCCCTATAATTCTCCAGATATACAAGCTCATAAGAACCAGTACGAGGAAGAATTGTATGCATTAAGGCTCGATGTATAATTCGAGCTGTAGGGCGTAAGGCGATAAATTTTAAATCTGTCATGTCATCTTCCAAAAACCTATGACTTACTTCATCTCGTTCGCCTATAGGAACATTTAAATCTTCTAACGGAATACCATTTGTTGCTGTGTGAAGAATGTGTCCAATTCTATCTAATGAAAAGAATACTTGTTGAGCACAAACTAAACTCCATACACAATTGTCACGATTTCGTGGATTTTGATGACCCAAATTAAGTTGGCGTAAAAGAGTTTTACCATTGTATGATTAATTTTGAGTGTTCTGATTGTGGTCAAGAAGAGATTCTAGACGACTTCTCCTTGCAAGCTCTTGAATTCTGTATGCAGAGAAGTCAGGAAACACAACAAAAGATCCTTCGAGAAAGCGTGCTTCCTTCATTTTGTTCCATCTTTGGACAGCTGTGGCATCATAAAGCCATTGAGCTATTTGGGTGTCAATAGGCTCAGAGGAAGAGGATGAGGCTTGTCTAGATCGTTTTGGGTATCTTGGAGCCATTTGAAATTAAAATTGAGTTAAGGAATTTGAATACTTTGAGAGCTAGGGTTTTGAAATTCTGATGAGGGAAAGTAAAAGTGAAAAGTTAAAAAGAAGAAGGTAGGTTAAAAGGGTAAAAAGTAGGTGAAACAGAAGTTAGTATGTTCAGATTAGTCATTCAGTCGACTGGTCGTATATGGTCAGTCGACTGATCGATATCCCGAAACTCTCTGTCTCCATAATCAGTCGACTGACCTAATTCGTTCAGTCGACTAAATGCTCTTTTGCAGCATTATCAGTTTTTTTGCATGTGTTAACAAATAGATATTAATATATTCAATATATTAATCAACGAAGCATACAACACAAATTGAAATAAAAAAAACTTAGTTAGATGAAGAAGAAGTGGATGAATGCGGAGTCTTGCAATCTTCTGGTTCAACTTTAGTGTTTTCTTTGTATGGTTTTAATGGAGACCAGTGATTTCCATGTTCCCATGAATTTGGAGACATAGGAGGAGGTTTTGGTGACTGATGATAAGAAGACATTGTGGGTTGATGAACATTGGATGAAGACGAGCCGCAAAATTTCCAGCCAAGTTGCTCCAGAAAGCTAAGTCGTTTTAAATTTTGCTTTTGTTCATAGTACATTTCTCGTTGAATTGCTATTGATTCCCTTTGATAATGATGTAGATCATTAATCTTTTGTTTTGTTAATGGAGAACCAAAGAATAAATTACGACGTGCCTTCTTTTTTTCTGGAGTATGACTAGTATGATAGTTGGATGGTCTGGCCGGCTCATGACATGGAGTAGGTGTAGGTATATGAAGATCCAGAGGAAGGTGAGGAGAAATTGATAGAGGAATATGCAGAGCCATGTGGGGAGTTGTCTTGGGAGGACATTGTTGAAAGAAAGAAAAAATATATGATTAAAGCAAATAAGATAGAGAGATAAACAGACACTCTTCGAGTATATATTATAATGAAAAAAATAGTAGTAGATAGATGAAATAAAGTATAACCAGAAAAATAATAAGAGGAGGAAAATAATTAGAATTTTCATGGTTGATAATTATCCATGAGAATAGTGAAATAAGTAAATAAAATATATTATAAAATCAGTTGTGAAACAACAAATAGTGAAATGGTAAAGACATAGAATTTCCAAGCTAGAGGTGTTGAGTTCAAGTATAAATTTTTTTTAATTTATTATTGAAATGTTATAATTCTTTTAAATAAATTATACCTAGTTCTCTTCTTAACTTTATAAAACAATTTTCATTGAGTGGTTTAGTAAAAATCAGCTAACTGATTTTCAGAATTTACAAATTCTAAATTTACTATATCCTTCTCAGTATTATCACGAAGAAAATGATGACGAATGTCAATATGTTTAGTTCGTGAGTGATTGACAGGATTTTTAGATAAATTTATTGCACTGGTGTTATCATAATATATTATAGATTTATTTAATTTTATATCAAAATATTGCAGTGTTTGTTGAATGTAGATTACTTGAGCACATGCTAAAGCTGCAGATATATATTCTGCTTCGCATGTCGATAATGAAACGCAATTTTGTTTCTTGCTAAACCAAGATACTAAGGATCGTCCGATGAAATGACAAGTTCCACTTGTACTTTTTCTATCTGTCCGACTTCCTCCAAAATCAGCATCACTATAGGATACTAATTCAAAAGGACATTTTTTGGGATAAAATAGTCCTAAATCGTTGGTCTTGCTAAGATAACGAATTATGCGTTTTACTGCTCGCATATGTGATTCTTTAGGATTTGCTTGAAATCGAGCACATAAACAAACACTCATCATAATATCAGGTCGACTTGCAGTTAAGTAAAGTAATGATCCAATCATGCTACGGTATAGTTTCTGGTCGACACTCTTACCATCTTCATCTCTATCGAGATGTATAGTTGTACTCATAGGAGTTGGCTTGGCAGAATTGTTTTCCATACCAAAACGTTTAATTAGATTATTACAATACTTTTCTTGATTAATAAAAATGCCATTTTGCAATTGCTTGATTTGTAGTCCAAGAAAATATGATAGTTCTCCCATATGTGACATTTCAAATTCATTTTTCATGATAGTCGAAAATTCCTGACATAATTTTTTATTAGTTGAACCAAATAATATCATCAACATATATTTGTATAATTAAAATATCTTGTTTAGATTTCTTAATAAATAAAGTTTGATCAGCTTTTCCAATTTCAAAACCAGAGTCTATTAGATAGCTCTTAAGTCGGTCGTACCAAGCACGGGGTGCCTGTTTCAAACCGTATAAGGCTTTCTTAAGTTTATAAACATGGTCTGGAAATTTTCATGAGCGAAAAGAGGAGGTTGTTCAACATAAACACTTTCTTTTATATATCCATTTAAAAAAGCACTTTTAATATCTATTTGATATAATTTAAAGTTATGAAAGCATGCAAAGGCCAATAGAATACGTATAGCTTCTAATCTTGCGACTAGAGCAAACATTTCTTCATAGTCTATTCCCTCTTCTTGATTATATCCTTGTGCTACTAATCTAGCTTTATTTCTAGTTATATTACCTAGTTCATCATCTTTGTTTTTGAAAACCCATTTTGCACCAATGAGGGATTGATCACTTGGTCTAGGAACTAATTCCCAAACTTCGTTTCTTTCAAATTGGTTTAACTCTTCTTGCATAGCTATAATCCAATAGTCATCAGTGGAGGCTTCCTTAATATTTTTAGGTTCTATATTAGAGAGAAAAGCTATATGGCCCATTTGATTTAATTGATGTCTTGTTCTTACATTTGAATTTACTTCTCCAATTATATTTTGAACAGGGTGATCTCTAAGAATTCTTAGAGGAGATCTTACAAGATTTTCATTATGAACAATGCTTTCGTTTTCTCTAATATTATTAATGGTATTATTTTGAGAAATAATATCATCATCTTTTGAATTATTTGTTATGATTTTATTAGTATTATTTTCCAAGTTTGTAATATTAGAAGAAATTTTGACATTTTCATCGAATGAAACATGAAGAGTTTCTTCGATTACTTTAGTTCTTATATTAAAAACTCGATAAGCTTTGCTTCTTTCCGAATATCCTATGAATATTCCTTCATCGGATTTTGGATCAAACTTGCCAAGTTGATCTTTAGTGTTAAGTATAAAACATTTTGAACTAAATACTTTGAAATAGGATATATTAGGTTTTCTGCCATTTAAAAGTTTATATGGGGTGTGTTTTGTTAATGATCGAATGGAAACACGATTCAAAACATAACAAGCAGTTGCAATAGCATCTGCCCAGAAATGCTTTAAGTAGAGTGCTTCCATTTAATAAAGTTCTTGCACATTCTTGTAAAGTTCTGTTTTTC
This sequence comes from Allium fistulosum, assembly GCA_030737815.1. NCBI lineage: Eukaryota > Viridiplantae > Streptophyta > Magnoliopsida > Asparagales > Amaryllidaceae > Allium > Allium fistulosum. The sequence goes on from CM060904.1 coordinate 1,141,450,831, forward strand.
CTTTCTACAACTCCGTTTTGTTGTGGTGTTCTAGGAAAAGAAAAGTTATGATTAATTCCTTTCTTGTTACAAAAATGTTCAAAAGCTTCATTTTCAAATTCACCTCCACGATCACTTCTAATATTTTTAACTTTTAAAGTTTTTATATTTTGAATTCTTTTTACAAAAATTTTAAAATTCTCAAAAGTATCACTTTTATGTTTCATAAAAATAGTCCATGTATATCTTGAAAAATCATCTACAATGACAAACACATATCTATTGTGATTAATAGATTGAACTTGAGTAGGTCCAAAGAGATCCATATGTAGTAATTCAAGTGGTTGTGTTGTAGATATGATTTTCTTAGATTTAAAAGAAGACTTTGTTAATTTTCCTAACTGACATGCATCACAAATATTATCAATTTTGAATTTCATATCAGGTAGTCCTTTAACAAGTTTATTTTTAGCGATTTTATTAATAGTATTAATATTTATATGACAAAATCTTTTGTGCCATAGCCAAGAATCATTTTCTGTAGCTACTAAAGACATGTTTGTGTTATGATTTATATTCATATTTAAAATATAAATATTTCTCTCTTTTACCTTCAAAAATTAAATTTTTATTTTTATCAGAAATATTGCATTTATTTTCTGAAAAGGATATATTAAAACCTTTATCACATAATTGACTTATACTTAATAAATTATGTTTAAAATTTTTAACTAATAAAACATCAGAAATGAGAGGTAATTTAGAGATACCGTTATTGCTCACATCACCTTTGCCGATGATATAACCTTTTGAATTGTCTCCAAAAGTGACCGATCCTCCATTTGAGTAGACAATATTAGTTAACATGTCCTTATTACCAGTCATGTGTTTCGAGTAACCGCTGTCTAAAATCCATTTTCCTCTCTTTTTAAGTGGTACCTGCAAAAAATAAAGATTAAGTTGGTACCCACTTTTCTTTTTAGGGTCCTAAGAGTTAGGTCTTAGGAAACCAAACCTAAGCGGGTTTAGAATTCCCTTTATAAATATAATTCTTATTTTTATGAACAGTTTCCATAAATGTTTTGATATGTCTATTCGTAATTAAATTGTTATTTGTTTTAGGAATCCATATCTTAATAGTTTTAAGATCGTTAGAAACTGTTTTCTTAATATCTTTCTTAATTTTGTTTTTAAGTTTATTTTTAAACTTCCCAGATTTCTTTGGATTTTCAATTTTCTTATATCTTAGTCCCATTTTATTTGAAGTAGACCGAGAATTTTCTATTATTGTAGAAAGATTTTCTCGTCCTTTATTGAAGTTAGAAATATTTTTATTAATATCTTCTAATTTAGTTTTGAGACTAGATTTTTCTAACTCTAATACTTTAGTGTTAGATTTTAAATCATTAATTTCTGCTGATAAATCATCATTTTTATTTTTCTGAATTTCTAATTCCTGAATTATCATAGAAGATTGAGATGTTAAATTAGAATTAGATTCTTGAGATATTTCAAGTTCTTCTTCTAGAATTTTCTTTTCATCTCTTAGCATACTAATTTCTAATTCAGATCTATTTAATTTTCCTTGTAACTCTTTATTTTGCTTTTTAGTTTGTTTTACAAAGTCCACTAGTTCTGAATTAATTTCAACCAATTCTTCAAAACTTAGTTCACTTACATCATCACTTGTAGCTATGAAACATATATTTGCTTGCACTGTGTCACTGTCACTCTCTGATGATGAAGAAGAATCTGAATCATCCCATGTTATTGAAAATGCTTTCTTCTTGAATTTGTCCTTCTTGAATTTATTTTTATTTTTCTCTGGACAATCTTTCTTCATATGACCCTTTTTATGACATTCATAACATTCTATGACAGAGGATGATGGTTTATTGTTATTATTGCTGTTGTTAGAGTTAATTTTTGTAACTCCTGAACTTGTTATTCTTTTTGAATTTCAAAAACTTTTTGAAATTTTTAGCAATAAGTGCCATATCCTCTTCATCTGAATCAGAATCATCTGTTTCTGCTTGAAATGCTAGATTCTTCTTATCCTGTGCTTGAACTTTCTTTGCCTGCAAATTCACTTCATATGATATTAGATTTCCTATTAACTCTTCTGGTTTCATAGTGGAAAGATTGTTTGCTTCTTCAATAGCTAAGACTTTTCTTTCCCATTCATCCGTTAAAGATTTAGGATTTTTGATACTATATCAAAGTCAGAAATTTTTTCTCCTAGTGCCAATAGTGAGTGATATATATCTTGAAATCTAGAGTACATGTCATTTATAGTTTCGTTTGGTTTCATTTTAAAATTTTGGAACTGATTTATCAACATAGATATTTAGCTTTGTTTGACTTTGTTAGTTCCTTCATGAGTTATTTTTAGAGTTCTCCATATCTCATAAGAAGTTGTACACATACTGACCATATTAAACTCGTTTTTATCTAATGCATAGAATAACATGTTCATAGCTTTAGCATTTGAAGTAGCATCAGTTTTTTGTGCAGTAGTCCAAGTTGAAAAATCTTCTGTTGGCATGGTATATTCCTTTTGGGTAATATTCCAGGTTTCAAAACCATTAGCTTGCATATATATTCTCATTCTAGTTGAATAGTAATTATAGTTAAGACCATTAAATAGTGGTGGTCGAGCAGTTGACTGACCTTCAGTGAAACTAGAGTTAATGTTAATGCTAGAATTGGTGTTACTATCCATGTTACAAAAAACTATATCAAATAACTGTGTTACGGTTATAGAATGTCCTTGCTCTGATACCAAATGAAAGTGCTCCGATACCAAATGAAGGTGCTCTGATACCAAATGTAAGTGACTACTGTGTGGCTAGTTATCACTTAGGATTATGTAATATGGAATATATTGTAATCTAAATGTGGAAACAGATAATAATAATAAAGCAAATAAGAATAAGCACACCAAGAGTTTTTATACTGGTTCGAAATTCCCGTTCTACGTCCAGTCCCAGATTTCCTTCTGGAATTTAAACTCAATAACCCCTCATTTAACCCGGAGGAATAGGTATACAACACCTGAGCAGCCGAATAGGATTTTTCCGCCTTTAACAGCCGAAAGAGGACTTTTACCGCCTGAACAACCGAACAAGACTTTTACTGGTATAAGAAATTAGTTAACAATTGTGTTCTGAAAAACACTGACATGTCTTTAAGTATACAACCTTCCTATAATCAAATCCTCAAGTATATATTATGTGTGTGAAGATATGAACGGAAGATATTGCTTAGAATCAAAGAATATATTGATTAGTTTAGAGATTCAAGCAATATAAAGATTGTGATTGCTTTTAGAATGTAGGGATAGATGGTAGAGAATATGGTCTGAAAGCAAAATGAAATTCGGTGATTTGGAAAATGATTTTGATGTGTTTATATAGTAGACAAATAGCTACAACTACTCACAAAGAGTTTTGATCAAAAGATGCAGCCATATCTCTTAAATTTGGATCGTAACTCTTCGCAAATGGAAGTGTCTCTTCAGAAAAAATAGCTATTAGAATCGTTCAGTCGACTGAGCAAAATCGACCAGTCAATTGAATATTCAAAGACTGTGTAAAATAGAGTATATCTGTGCAACTGAACAAGTTCAGTCGACTGGTCATTTTTGGTCAGTCGACTGACCTAGTTGTCAGTGCACAGTTAATACTTTCTTTAAAGAATTTGAATCTTAAAACAACTTTGATTTTGTGTAAACTACTTGAGGATAGATTTTAACAATTTCAACATATATCTAATGACTAAAACTTCAATAAATAAACATACTATACTTAGATTTGAAGTCTCGTCTCCTTTGTAGTTTAATAGCATATCTCATTCTCTTTTGTCGCTTGATCGTATAGTCTCATCACTTGATTGTTTAAGCTTTTTGTCATGAATCAATACTCATGATTCAACACCTTCTGCTTCTTCATGCTTTAGTACTTTACCTCCAAGTTGATGTAGATGTGTTTCCCTCCTTGCCATCTTTGCGAAGCCACTGGTTTCGTGAAATTCCATTAAGTTTTGAAAGAGATATCATCGTTTGATTCGTTGTAAATTAAGAGGGAAGGAGTTGAACAAGAGAGAGTGCGGTCAGTCTCTAAAACCTAAAATATGAGTATGTGAATTTTTTGTTTTAAACGAAAGAAGGGAAAGTAACCGTCGATTCAAAATTCAAATTCCATGTTTTGACGTCTGATCCGCTTAATATTGTTTCGACCATAATTTCTTCATACGGACTCCAAACAAGGCAAAATAAAAAATTATGCAAAAAAAACACGATTGCAATGGCGTCTGTTTCATCATCAAATTCTAAAATTGAAAAAAATGATCATTTTGCCCTTTCTTATTTTTTATTTATTTTATTAACGCACAAAATTCAATTAATTTTACATTACTACAATATCAATATTTAATTAAAATATTTACTAATTTTCTGGGATATTACTTGATGTTTGCAATTCGAAGACCAAATGGAAAAGCTAATGAAGTAGTAGTAATTGCAGTATTATGTACTAAACCGAAGGCAAATGCCACAATAACCTCAGCGACAACAACTACTTTCACCACCACAACAAGTGCCTGCACCTAGAATTCTTAATCCACGTGGGTAGAGCTATGGCATCTCTACGAAGACCTCGTGGAGTATTATCCATTAGTGGAAGCCTTCATTCGATTATGTATAAAAGAAAGAAGGCTACGAAGGAATACATCACTTCCCTTAAGGATGGAAAAACATGTGACATATGTTGAAATATTAAACTTGATTTGTTATGGTTAATTTCTAGAAGCTTCTTGTAATTATAGTTTCTAGAGTCTTCTTGCATTTACTGTAGTTTGTTGATAGCTGTTGAATTTTCTAGTAGAAATAATAATTATGTATAGCGTCATGTTTCTAGAATTTTTTAAGGAGTCATGTTTCTAGAATGGTTTAGAGAGTCATGTTTCTAGAATAGTCTATGGAGTCCTATAAATAGAAGAGCTCTCTCATTATTTCAAGCAATCAAGCAAGGAATCTATCATCAATAAAAGAAAAGTTTTAACAACAAAACACCTCTTTCTTATATTCTCTCCCTCTTTCTCATAAAAAATATTCAACAAAGTGGTATCAGAGCTTTAAGATTCTTTCAAAAAAGGTAGAGATGGTGAACAACGGCGTTCCCTTACAAGTTCCAATGCTCACAAAAAACAATTATGACAATTGGAGCTTAAGGATGATGGCTCTTCTTGGAGCACGTGACGTATGAAAAATAGTAGAGAAAGGTTATACTGAACAAGAAAATAAAGGTAGCTTATCTCAAACTCAAAGGGATAGTTTGAGAAACTCAAGGACGAAAGACAAGAAGGCTCTCTGTCTAATCTATCAAGCATTGGATGATGATACTTCTGAGAAGGTTTTGGGATCGAAGTCAGCAAAAGAAGCATGGGAGAAGCTTCGAACATCTTACAAGAGAGCTGATCAAGTCAAAAAAGTACGTCTTCAAACTTTAAGAGGTGAGTTTGAAACTTTGTTTATGAAAGAAGGTGAGCTTGTTTCTGATTACTTCTCAAGAGTTTTAGTGGTTAGTAATAATCTAAAAAGAAATGGTAAGAAGTTAGATGATGTAAGAATTATGGAGAAGATTCTTAGATCATTAGATCCAAAGTTCGAACATATTATTGCCATCATTGAAGAAACAAAAAAACTTGAAGACCATTGCAATAGAGGAACTTCTAGGCTCATTGCAAGCTTATGAAGAAAAAAAGTAGAAGAAGGAAGAGACCATAGAGCAAGTTCTTAAGACACGGATTAATTCAAAAAAAAGAAAATAATCGAAGCCAACAAAGATGGGTTTGTGGCTAAGAAAGAGGAAGAGGTTGTGGATATGGACGAGGTTGGAGGACCAACAACGAAAACAATAACAGCAACAACAATAAAAGAGGAAAAAGCTCAATAAGAGGTCTTAGAAGAGGAAATTCAAGGTATGACAAGTCACGCATTAAATGCTATAATTGTGAGAAATTTGGACATTATGCTTCTGTGTAGAGCTTCGAAAAACAATAAAGTTAAAGAGAAGACCAATTACGTTGAAGAAAGAAATCAAGAGGATGGTACATTACTACTAGCTTACAAAGAAAATGAAAAAGGTGAGAAAAATCAATGGAACCTAGATAGTGGTGCAAGAAACCATATGTGTGGAAGAAAAAACATGTTTGTGGAGCTTGATGAATCGATGAAGGGCAACGTCGCATTTCGAGATGAATCAAAGATACCAGTGAAAGGTAAAGGAAAGGTTCTTATCCGATTGAAGAATGGAGAGCACCAATTCATTTCTAATGTTTATTATGTACCAAACATGAAGAGCAACATCTTGTGTCTAGGACAACCCTTAGAGAAAGGTTATGATATTCGATTAAAATATAATAACCTTTCTATAAGAGATAGTGCAAGTAAATTCATTCCCTAGGTACCAATGTCAAGAAATAGAATGTTTGTGCTCAACATTCAAAATGATGTCGCACAATGCCTTAAGGTGTGCTACAAAGACGCCTCTTGGCTTTGGCATCTTTGTTTTGGACATCTTAAATTCAGAGGACTAGAATTGCTCTCCAAGAAGGCAATGGTAAGAGGATTACCATGCAGAAGCCATCCTAATCAAGTGTGCGAAGGATGTTTACTTGGAAAGCAAATCAAAATGGACTTTCCAAAGGAATCATACTCCAAAGCTAAAAAGTCGTTGGAACTCATACATACGGATGTGTGTGGTCCGATCAAGCCAAGTTCACTTGGTAAGAATAACCATTTCCTTCTTTTCATCGATGATTTTTCAGGAAAAACATGGGTGTATTATTTGAAGGAGAAATCAGAGGTTTTTGAGAACTTCAAAAAGTTCAAGGCCCAAGTTGAGAAGGAAAATGGTCTTGTGATTAAAGCCATAAGATCTTACCGTGGAGGAGAGTTCACATCAAAAGAATTCCAAAAGTATTATGAAAATAATGAAATCAAACGACAACTGACAGTGCCTAGATCCTCCTAGAAACATGGAGTAGCAGAGAGAAAGAATAGGACAATTCTTGAGATGGCAAGGAGCATGCTTAAAAGTAAAAGGCTGCCAAAGGAATTTTGGACGGAAGCTGTGGCATGTGCGGTTTATCTATCAAACCGATCTCCATTAAGAAGTGTGTGGGGAAAGATACCACAAGAAGTATGGAGTGAAAGGAAGCCTGGTATTTCTCATCTAAGAGTCTTTGGAAGCATAGCTCATGTACATATACCGGACGAGAAGCGAAGCAAATTGGATGACAAAAGTGATAAGTATATTTTCATTGGTTACGACATCAACTCCAAAGGCTATAAGCTTTACAATCCCGATACGAGAAAGATAATAGTTAGTCGAGATATTATGTTCGATGAAGAAGGAGAATGAGAATTGAGATCACATAATGACAATTACAACTTCTTTCCATACCTTGAATGAGATGAAATGCAACAACCAAGGATCGAACAATCAAGCGAGGAGCCCACTTCCCCACTAGCTTCACCAAGCACAAGTTGTCAAGAAGATGAGAGCTCAAGTGAAAGGGCTCCACGCTTTAAAAGCCTTCAAGAAATTTACGAGATAACATAAAATCAAGACAATTTTACTCTCTTTTGTCTATTTTCGGATTGTGAGCCTATAAACTTCCAAGAAGCTTTGCAAAAGAAGAATTGGAAAAGTGCTATAGACGAAGAAATCAAGGCCATAAAGAAGAATGACACATGAGATTTAGCTTCACTTCCAAAAGAACACAAGGCAATTTGTGTGAAGTGGGTGTACAAAGCAAAGAAAAACGCAAATGGAGAAGTCGAAAGATATAAGGCGAGATTGGTGGTAAAAGGCTATAGTCAAAGAGCTAGCATTAACTATGATGAGGTATTCGCTCCAGTCGCTCGACTAGAAACGGTTAGACTAATAATTTCTTTAGAATCACAAAATAATTGGAAGATACATCAAATGAATATGAAATCTGCCTTCCTAAATGGAGTACTTGAAGAAGAAATTTATATCGAGCAAGCATAAGGCTACAAAGTAAAAAGAGAAGAAGACAAGGTCTTGAAGCTAAAAAAAGACACTTTATGGGTTGAAACAAGCTCCAAGAGCTTGGAATGCTCGAATTGATAAGTACCTCCAAGAAAGAAACTTCATCAAATGTCCATGTAGCAATCCAAGCATGTTTAAAGAATTTAAGAAAGAGATGACAAAGAAGTTTGAGATGACTGATATTTGGCTCATGTCTTATTACCCTGGCATTGAAGTAAAACAAGAAAATAAAGACGTCCTAATCACTCAAGAAGGTTATGCTAAGGAAGCATTGAGGAAGTTCAAGATGGATGACTCTAGCCCAGTTTGCACGCCGATTGAATGTGGAATCAAGTTATCAAGGCATGAGAAAGAAGAAAAAATGGACTCAACACTATTCAAGAGTTTGGTTGGAAGCTTGTGATATTTAACATGCACAAGACCTGACATTCTATATGCGGTAGGAGTTGTGAGTCGATACATAGAGAATCCAACAACAACTCATTTGAAGGCAGCAAAGAGGATTTTTCGCTATGCTAAAGGCACAACAAACTTTGGCTTGTACTACTATGTTTCTGATAATTACGAACTTGTTGGATATAGCGATAGCGGAGTGGAGATATGAATGACCGAAAAGCACAAGTGGCTTCGTATTCTACATGGGAGACACAGCCTTCGGTTGAATGTCGAAAAAAAAATCGATTGTCACTCTTTCCACATGCGAAGCGGAGTATGTAGCTGCCACTTCATGTGTTTGCCATGCAATTTGGTTGCGAAATCTGCTAAAGGAGTTGAAATTACAACAAGATGAGCCGCCAAGATTTTCGTGGACAATAAGTCAGCAATTCTTTAACAAAGAATTCAGTCTTTCATGATCGAAGCAAGCATATTGATACACGCTATCACTATATTAGAGAGTGTACCGCTAAAAAGAAAGTGCAAACAGAGTACGTGAAGACGCATGATCAAGTAGCTGATATCTTCACCAAGCCTCTTGAGCATGAGAATTTTGTCAGGTTGAGGAATCTGCTTGGAGTCACAAATCAAGTTTAAAATGGGGTTTTGAAATATTAAACTTAATTTGTTATGGTTAATTTCTAGAAGTTTCTTGTTATTATATTTTCTATAGTCTTCTTGCATTTACTGTGGTTTGTTGATAGCTTTTGAATTTTCTAGTAGAAATAGAAATTATGTATGGAGTCATGTTTATAGAATTGTTTAAGGAGTCATGTTTCTAGAATAGTTTAGAGAGTCATGTTTCTAGAATAGTCTACGAAGTCCTGTAGATAGAAGAAATCTCTCATCATTTTGTATCAAGCAATCAATCAAGAAATCTACCATTAATAAAAGAAAAGTTTTCAACAATAAAATGTCTCTTTCTTATATTTTCTCCCTCGTTCTCATAAAAAATATTCAACAACATAATGTAGATAAGATCCAGGCAATATTACAAGTTGAGGGACTAAAGAGCTGTAGCTTACCCATAATTGGACCCCATGATCTTTACTACCTTTTTAGGATCAATCTGATTACGACAAATCGTCTTTCTAGATGATAGAAGTTCGGTTTATGTTCTTTTTAAGATATTTGACCAAACTCTAAACACGGGTATTTAAGAATAAAAATAAAAAACAAGAAAGAATATAATCAAATCCTAAATAAGTACTTATTTCAAGTATGGACCAAGCTGAAGGGCAAACATTAAAATTGAATCAGAAAAGGACACTACAACAAAAGAGGTATATTACAACAGTGGAACACAGTTGTAAAAGATATATTACAATGGTGGAACCACAGTCGTATTTTAAGAAGTTGTAAAAGACTATCAATTTTTTACAACTATGTTATTTAGTTGCATATAACCGTTGTGATATTGTATATTACAACTGTTTCTTACCCTTGCAAATAACCATTTTACAACTGTTGGTAACTCTTGTAGATATGTAAAATTTCGTGCTGTAAGAGGTATGACAACTGCTGGATAACTGTTGTAGTTATCTACTACAACTGTTATTCACAGTTGCAATTAATCTTTTTACAACAGTTGATAGCAGTTATAGATTGTAACAACAATTGGCAGTTGTGGTAAATGGAATGCAAAATAAAAAAATTAATTTCTAAACACATTTTGCAAGTACAGCAAGAAACGATAAACAACATGAAAAAATTGATATAAATTCGAAGGCATCACAATCCATTCATAAAGAAGACATCACAACTTTATATTCAAAATACGAATTAAAGGTCATACACCATCACATTAATATATATCCATGCTTTATTGTTAATATGATTTCAAGTTTGGTAGTTGGATCATATTTAACTAGAATACAATCTTATCACATCATGTTATACCTCTATTGCTTCAGCTAACTGGACGTGCTAGCACGTACTCATGAAATTCTATCCTCCGTCAGCATCATGTGTTCATACCACTTCGACGTTATGCTGCTCCAAACTAAACAACAAACTGATGATGCTCATATCCATACCCATAACAACCGTGCCTTATTCTTGATGCCTGAAACCATCCTGCACGGGTCCTGATTCTGCAGCAATATCCACACCCTGAGAAGTTTAATGTTGATGCTCAGCCAGTTTATGAAGTAAATAATTTAGTTAGAATGTCTTGCAAGTTACTAATAAAGCTTACATATAAGAAGTTGAAGTAAATTATGAATTCCAGTTAATCACATAGAATTATCACATATCGACTTGAAGTGGAAATGATAGAGAAACAATTTCAAAATCAGAGCAGATATGCGTATTTGCATATTATTTTTTTTACTCGACAAATCTACTCTATTATATATAAAATTCGATATGGACGAATTTATCTAATTTGTCATTGATATTCGATTCAAATGGTTAATATTAGAATTTGCGCATCAAATATTGTAATTAAGCCATTCAGCATAAGCCTAATTATTTCTCATCAAGCTCCTTTCATTTAAAAAAAGACTAAAAGTAATTAATGGCGAAGTTCTACTGCCGCCTTCTGTTTAATCCATTTTCTCATATGAAACCGGTTGAAAATGAAACCAAGTTCCTTTTAAGCCTAAAGCAATATTCACTATTACTTGCACTTATCCACGAACACGTATCCATAAGCACCATAAACAAATTAATAACTCTCGGCTTCAAGAATCAAGGCAAGAGCAGTTAGTAGTTTCTATTATGATCTATACGGCCAGTTTAGCTTCATACGGCTTCTTACATGATTGAGATTACATCAAAAGTAACATTTTCAGGGCAGAAATTCATTATATAGTTCAACTAAAAAGGCATAATTTAATACTGAATGACTAAATGATGTGAAAACGAATCAGACTTCTATTTTCAATAACATGGGAAAATGTAAATGGTGATCCAAATGGTAGATCATATTTATAATTTGAAAACTTGATTAAACAGATCAAATTTAGAAAATTGGTTAAATGGATAAGACATTTCAATAATAAAATGAAAACTGCAACCGAATGGGAAACTTGATGGAATAAATCGATAGGGCCTGACAAAGTGCAGCTAAACATCAATATTGCTTCAAGTCAATAAGGAACTTTAATTGATTTCCTTGCAAAAAAAAAATGTGGTCAAAATACACAGAAATTCAATGGAAGAATTAAGGGTAGAGAGGTACGTTAACAAAACTTCATGGCTAACAAAAGTCGCTGATCAGATCAAAAATCTTCTAAATATTTATTTCAAACTGAATATGCACATTCACTTCAAAGTATCTTTATTCGAGAAGTAGTGCCCCATTCAGCAGTTGGCAGGTAAAACAATCAATGTATTGTTATACCAACTCAATTAAACATAACTTAGCTACAAGAATAACCCCAACAAGCAAAATTGGATACAAAAAAAATATGAACATTAAAAAGAAAAAAGGTAAAACTCAAAAATCAAGCACTGAATAACGCAAATTCAATGGTAACAGCGAAAAGAAGGCCAACTGCAGGAAGTTAAGACAACCCGGGAAAGTAATCACCTTAGCCCTAATTTAATATCGATCAGAAAAAACAACTAATTGAGACCTTGAAATAATTAGAAAGAAAAATTACGTAAAAAAAAAGAAAGAAAAAAAGTCTTTGACATCCAAAGAAGGAATTAGCAGCAGAACCCCTTAAGCCTGGCAAGGCGAAAGCTCTTAGGCGGCAACTGCGAACAAGCCTTCATATTTTCACGATCGACTGACATTTTTTCTTACTGATAAAATATAAAGAAAAGAAAGCGCATCCATGAAATAGAGAAATGAATAAAGAGGATCAGAACCATTGGTTTGGCTTGATTTCTCCGAAGACAAAATAAAATTGCGCACTGTATAATCAGAATCGATCATTTCACTAACATTCGACCAGATAATTCTAACAAAAGCAAAAGAGAAGAATCGGTAATTTTACTTGATTTGAAGCCGACTTTGGGGGCAGAGAGAAGATGAGAATGTGAGCGTTAATATGCGTATTTGCATATTACTTGTGTTGAAGTTGAGGCCAGAGATTTTGCGCTGTACTTCTTCCATCATTTCACGGCATTGAATGTTTCTTGTCATCACAAAGTCGCTGCATTGTTGCTTTACGTTTGTTATTGCATCCTGTTTGTTCATCACTGTATTTGTCAACATCCTTCTCTCTTTTTCTTCTTTTTTCTTAAAAATAAAAGATATTGTTTGGAGAAATTAATTTACCTGAAGAGTAACATAGAACTTCAAACCTTCATTGATGTTATCTTTAATCTCCCTATATTTTGCTACAACTGCAGCAATTTGTTGGTAGCATTTCCCCCTTGACACTGTGAATTTCAGTTGATGTAAAAATGGAGTGGAACAAAGGCACTAAATATTCAAATACATATGGCTTTTTTTAATCAAAACCACAAGTAGAACTAAGCTGTAGTTTAGTAGGAATGGAGGGCAATATTTAATCAGCTGAACTTCAAGAATTCAAAACATTCTAAGAGTATGACACAATTATATATTAAAATGAGTACCTCTGTAGTCCTCCAAGTTGAAGACAGCAGCAAATTCATCATTTTGTGCCTGTTAAAGTTTTATATCAGTATTCAGTACAATATAACTCTGCTCATACATACAAGAATTTTCAGGTTTATCTTCCATAGGGATGGATTGAAAAACAAACTTTCTAGAGTAATATCTAACCAAGATAATTCTAACCAGGATAACCACTCAACCTCGATTGATTTATAAAATTGTTAAAATAAATAGAATCTTTTTCCATTATGAACTCAAGACATCAAAACGACTCAAATATAACTATTTACAATTTAGTTATAGTTACTGCATAAACTTTTTTCTTTGTATTAAAACTTTTAAGTTGGTTATTTTACACCAAATCTTCATACACACTTGTTCTTCTTCTTTTAAAACAAAAGAAAGAAGGATAAAAACTCTTCAGATAAGAAAAAAGTCAAGAGCTGGATACGTTACGTGGACCAGAGACATAGTCATATTTCCATTCTACACACCATCAATGACGCTTTCAACTGCTTGGAAAGGCTGAAACCTCCACAATCCTCTATGGTACGATCTTCCCATCCTCAACCTTAGCAACAACCTTAAAATGCACCGTCTCCTTCTTGGGCTTTGTCTTCCATAAAGAATGGTTCGACCAATTCATGCCCATTTTAGTTATCATTTTCTTGACCTTGAAGCCTATTTTCATATATCTATGTGCAGACACCATTTCGTAGCTGTATAACATCATCGGGGCAAGCGTCATCTCTCCACGTACAATAGAGACTACCTCTACTAAGCAAGCATCGACACCAGATCAGCTTAGGCTTCTCAAGCATTGGCTTCTCCAGTCCTTCGACGGCAGTCTTCACTCATTGTGGTGCCCGTAAGATCAGATCTATAGGCGGGAATATATTAAAAACAATCAGGGATGAGAAGATACACCAATTGATAGCAAAGTAGATCCGGAATGCGACAACTCGGGCAACTTCAAGTGCTCATCATCTTCCACATCAGCTAGTGTCAGTCCAAGCGAATAACAATGGCTCAAAAATCGAACTCTAGCAGTGATAAATGTCAAGCGGTAGTGACTTTTTTCTGCGGTGACTCTCTATCCAGGCGCATGTTCGATTTGGGAGTAAAAGTGGTTGTAGCATTGAATTTTTTGGTGGATGAAGTTGGAGGGAAAATCGATTTTTTGGTAGCTGAGAATGATGCCCTAGTTTATGAGTTTGGGATTTAGGATTTGGAATTTGGGGCAGGAGCGAGACTAAATTTGTTAGGCGGTAAGGAAGAGTTTGAGAGGAGGCATGAGTGAGGGAGAATTTGATAATTAGGTTGCCGCCTAAATTTTAGATTAGCGCCAATTTTTCACACTTTTCTCGTCTAAATTTCACCGTTGGAGTCCATTTTTATATTCTATTTACCACAACTACCTATAGCAGTTATAAAAGGTTCTTTTACAATGGACAATTGCAGTTGTAAAAAACCTTTTACAATTGCTAAAAGCAGTAGTGAAAGACATTTATTAAACATTAATTCTTATTTATTATTATTATTATTTATTAATTATTGGATGGTAATTAGTAATAGTAATTATTTCATTTTTCAAATTAATTTTAGTTATTATTATTTAATAGTAATTATTATTTATTATTTATTTAATTATTAATCATTATGTATATGTTATCGAATATTAATTATTAAATATTTAATAGTAATTTTTAAAAACTAAATACTATTTATTATTTATTAATTATTAATATTAATTATTTAATAGTAATTATTAATATAAATTATTATTAATTTTTAAGGTTATTATTAAATATTCTTATTTATTAATTATTTAATAATACTTATTATTTATTATTTATTAATTTGTAATTATTGTATAGTGATTATTGATATTAATTATTCATATTTTCAAATTAATTTTTAATTACTATTATTTAATAGTAATAACTAGTTATTAATAAAAAAAATATTCATTGTTAATTATTAATTATTAAATATTATTATTTAATTATAATTATCAATTAATTATTACAATGGGCAAACGAAAAAGGTTGTAATAGACATTTATTACAACTGACAAAAAAATAGTTGTTAAAATAGGCATCTATTACAATTGTCAAACGAAAAAGGTTGTAATAGGCAACTATTACAACTATCAAAATTGAAAAGTTGTTAAAAATATGTATCTATTACAACTGGTAAAAAAACATTGTTGTAATAAACATCTATTACAACTGGCAAAATAAAAGAGTTGTTGAAAATAAGTCTATTACAACTTTTTGAAAAAAAAAGTTGTAAAAAACCTTTATTACAACTGTCATTTTTCGGCAGTTGTAAAAATACAGTTGTAATATGGTCTTTTTGTTGTAGTGGGATTAGGTAGCCAATAATCAAATCCAATTGTTGTATTAAATAGAATAAACTTTCATTTTAGGTTTTAAAAAAACTTATTTCAAGTTTAGACCCAATTTCAAACTTATTATGATAATAGGTTTTTTTCCTGATTTTTGTACATGCACGTTCTGGAAATGCGCATGTCTTTTCTGTTTAAAATATGCTTACACATTCTGAAATTGGAACACCACCATAGAGAGAGACTAATAATGTAGACTTTACAATTATTGACAACCATTTAGCTTACATTGCATTTTCAGATGATCGACTTTAGCAGCATTTAGAGCTGCATTAGCAATATGGTGCCTAGCATTGAAATTCCCAACTCCAAATGAAGTAGCAGTGAGAGGTGACCAAGCAGCAGTTAGAGAATATTATGTGGTCTTATCGAGAAAGGCAGAAGAAGCAATCAAAGGAAAAACTGTAGCGTCGTCTTACTTCAGCGAATCTATCGGTTTATAGCAACTAATTAATGTGCATTTGTTTGTGACATGGAAGGATTACGTGAAAAGAGCACAAAATGAACACGGTTCGCAAAAGGAAATGCGTTGTTGTGTCACGAAAGAAACATTTTGAAAGGGGCATGGAGGTGAAGTGGAGAAGGGGAAAATGTTATTTATAGAGTGGAAAAGGAAAACCATTGACTAAATGCTAATTTTGGTTCGTTCGTCTTAACTAGATAAAATGGCGGACCACACATGCTTCCAAAGTGATGCAAAAGCGAACTGGGCAAAAACTGCTAAGGTGCCAACATTAAAATTGAATCACAAAAGAATTGGCTAACCAAAAATTAAATTCAATAATTGTATTAAATATTATTGAAACTTTTTCAAAGTAACTCTTATTTGTCTTGGATTCAAACTTACAGCTCTAGTAGTAGTGAGGCATAGTTTCCTGGACAAAATCTCTAAAATTAAGAAATGCTTGTGATTATCTCCGAAAAAATATTAAAAAAAAATGATCAAAAAAGAAGAAAACGCAGATTATCTCCAGCTGGATTGTACAATGAACATGAACAAATCCATGAGTCAAGAATCAAGATACAGTCCAATATTAAAGGCGATCTTAGCATGGTCCTCAAGATTATTATTTTTATCTTTATAAAGATAATTCATGATAAGGGGACAATACAATCTTTTACTTGCTTGCAGTATCTACATGTAGATATACTGAAGAAATGAAGCTGTAAATTATTGACCATGTCTCTTTGTAGTAACATTGTTGGCGTATCACATTCATATCAGTCTTGAGATTTTGCTGTTTAATTAACTACTTTGAATTCACATCCATATTTTAACTTTTATAAACAGTCACTTGACTATTTTACAATTGAACATTGCTGCAATGGTTCTTAGCATTTAAAATAATGAAATGAAAAGATGATCCTTGATTCTTGTAATGGTGGACTACGTATAGTTCACCCTCAGTACTAATTGTTCACAAATTGATAGATTTTTTTTTTAAATAATAATAATAATAAGTCTTGATTGTTTACAGTGATTTCTGCCCTGATTTTGGGGGCCTCTTTGGCAATCAAAAAGTAAATATTTTTGCTTTTGTTAAAATGCATTTAGTTTTTGGATAGTCATAAAGGCAAGAGTCAATTTGGCAAGACATTGGTATAAGCTAAAAAAATCAAACTATAATAAGACAAATCTACTTTTAAAAGTTAATAAGGAGGAGTTAATTACTTCCAAATTAAGTTAAAATGTAATTGCTTAAAGTACTGTATATTTGTTGTCCAAGCTTGTCTAGTTCTAATAATCATGAAAAGGTGATATTTGATAATAGACTGAGAATTCTCACAGTTCAGACAAAGGAGTGCATACATTGTTGTTAAAAGTGTTGATTATAACCAAAAATGGATTAGATTAAGGAAGAATAAATTTTGATTGGAGTGCCATGGTTAGAGCTAACACATGGAAACAGTAGGCAGTGGTCTAGTTCATGTGGTCACCAATAACACTAACATTTATTTCTTCATTCTATGAGCTGGCATCAAGTTGTTAAATTATAAATCAAACCAATTTGTACTAATAAACAATTTAGTTTGGAGGTTAATATTGGAAAATAGAATAATGAAAGAGGGCGCTTACCGAATATGAATAGTTCCACAACTTCTTTTAAATATTAAAATATGAATATATATATATATATATATATATATATATATATCAAGATGTGATAATCATAATTGTTGTATGGTTATTGGAGGGTTAGAGAGATATAAACTTAGCGGGTGGTGCAGCGCATCCGTGTCTATCGACGAATGGACGTTTGAGGCGTACTGTGGTACTTTTCAAAACAAGATTTATATTTTTACGCCAACCGAAAAAAACGGTCTAGATTTCTAACCAAAAGACTATTGAAATCACTCGGAAGTCATCTCTTCTCTCCGTTGTTCTTAACTCGAACTCTCTTGCGTTCCTCGCTATTCCGCTTGCAAGCATTACATTGTGAGGTTTGTCTGTTTCATCTTCATAAACAAATTGCTCATATCCTTCAGGAAATAGTGTTATTCTGGACTTGGACATGTTTAAGCAATCAACCTATCATCAGTGCGGTAACTTATTGTATCAAATACGCTCTTTTTGTCTTTGATTTTATAACTATTAACTCACGTTTCATGTATGTGAAATTGTACCAAATTGTAAACCAGTGTCAATTCAGTTCGGCATTGATGAAAATCTTCTTTGAAAGTAAAATGAAAATGACGCATGAAGAAAAATAAATAACTAACCTAGATAGAATCCAATTTTAAGATCTGGTTAAGCCATGAAAACACAGGATATGAGACTGTACAAACTAACAAAATTTATCCGTCTTCGGTAAATCGTTCAATAATCATTATTGGTGAATGGTAAAATAAAACCGTCTGAGTTTACAGTTACCTTTTGGGGAATCAACTGTAAAAAAATCCATAAAAAAATATGTTATATATGTATCTGTATGTGTTTGACAGTTGATATGAAAGGGCAACCCATAATCAAGGATTAGTTAAGTATCAAAATAATGCAAAACTCCATATTTTGCTACCTAAAGCCTAATCAACCACAGACACAATGTCTCAGAAACCTATCCTTTGCTTTGTCTTGTATGAGCACATTTCCTCATCTTACGCAATCTATTATTTATTATCATTCACTCACTTTAAGAAATCTCTTTACTTTTAATTTAATCCATGCTTAATTTCATGAATCTTAGTTAAAAACTATACAAAAACTCATATTTTCATGCACAGCACTTCTCCCCATGTGACCATATTCATGCTCTCTACTTTAAAGTTGCATATAAATAGGGTGAGTATTGCAAGGGAAACAATAAGCTCAAGGGCTTGGTGATATAACACTAGTCCATCTCATATCTATTCTTTCCATTTAAGCCATCAATCTATATTTACATCGAACTTCATATATCCTTAATGGCGGAAACAACCAAGAAACTAATGAGCTATTTACCAAAATCGAAGAAGGCAGGGAGAGGGTTCACTAGGCGATGTGCGAGTTTAGTGAAGGAACAAAGAGCAAGGATCTACATTTTGCGACGTTGTGCTACTATGCTTTTGTGTTCTTACATTCAAGGAGATGACTAGCTAGTTGAAATATTAAATAGTTTCTCTATTTAATATGATTTTCTCCTCTTTTTTTTTGGACTTTGTAAAACACTAGGTGATTGGTGTACATTTCTTCTTCTTTCTCTCATTTTTTCAACACTTTTTTACTCGGTAATACTACCGGGTTTGAGAGGAAGAGGAAGTTTAATCAAATACACCTGTTATCAGTGATACTGCAACATGAAATGGACAAGGGTCGAGATACTAGAATTTTCACTTATTTCAAATAAGTACTTGTGTTTTGACATGGATAATGTGTTAATTCATGTTATATGCTAACACAAGATGTCAAGATTGTACTACCTTATGGCTGTAATATTATCAATCAATATATAACAAGTTAGCTTATGTCTAAAGTTTGCTTCATTTTGTTATCATACTAGGATTTGATGCATGAAGAATATTTGTTCACAATGCTACTTCTAACTTTCCTTGCTTATAACAAATTACTAGAAATTGATTGGACACTTAAATTTTCTGTCATAACAAAAATTTATATTCCTCTTATAACCAATTTTATTTCAAAATAGTGGATTTATACCATTAAAAAATGAAAGATCTGAGGAATAAATGCTACGATATTACTCGCATATATCCAGATGCTTAAACGAATATGTATGTGCTTGTAATCGTGGTTCAAACCATCCTTGCTTATATTATATTCAAGTGAGATGTTGCAAAATCAAAATTAAGAATAGTTGATGTCATTGTCATTTAGATGAAGAGGTCAAAACAATGATACGGATCATGTGCTTTAGGTTCCATATAAATGTAACGTCTGAATAAAGAAATGATTTGTTCTTCAAGATGTGTTCTTTATATAAGAACATGATCGAAGTTGATGCAAGCATATGATTGGGTAAATAAATGCTCAATTAGTCATCGACACAATAATTAAGTTGCAGATTCTTGTGTATGTAAGAAGAAGCATTGAGGATTGTTTCAATATATAAGTATGAAGTATCAAGAGTAGAAGAATCTTAATATCTAAGCTCAAGCTGGCAAGGATACTGTTATAACAGATTAACTTAACTGGACATTTTGAATTTCAACATTGATACGATATCAACAAATATACAACCAGAGATATTTTATCTTTTTTTATTTTTCTTTCAGCAAGCCAGAAGTTACAATAGTCCAGGGAAGCTAGTCATAATTGTTTATTAGTTGTTTATAAAGCATTGGAAAATCAAGTATTGAGCTATTTATATCTAATATTATGCATGTCGACTGATCATAAATCATGTCCTGGATGCACCCAAAAAGGAACGTTCAAATAAACATGAAAAATGTTCAAGTTTACCAGTTTTCATGGAGATGAGTTCTTCTGTCTCCAAAAAGCGGTGCTATCATTTTATCATAACCATTCATCATCAGTTGATCAGAATAATACAATAAAACCAATATGAGTAGATAAAATACATTGAGGACGTGGAGACCTCAACATATGAGGATAGAAGATCTTGTCTTGTTATTAAGTAAGGATAGATCATCAGTCAGACAAAATAATGGATTAATTTTGCGACCCGGCAGAAGATTGTATCAGTGAAATACGATAACAAGACACCCAGAAATAAATTAGAAATTTCACATTCCAATCCCAGTAGAGCTGAAAGAAACCGACCATGAGTACAAACAAGTCCATAAACATCGTAAAACGTAGGACACATCAATATTCATCTGTTAATTAGTAGCTTTTACAAACAAACCAATCTCCCAGGTAATAAATATAGCTTCTAAAATCATTAACCACCATCAAAATTTGCTTCATATCGCTCTAGTAGACGATGCAAAGACAACTATTTTCATTGATGTGCATACACATTACCCAAATATGCCCATGATGTTACGTCATATTAGCGTAAAAAATGTGAGAAAGGATGGAGGAGAGAAAATCTTCTGCAACTAACAACAAGGTGCTGCTTGAGAAAGCAAGCAAGCACAAATTTGAAAGGCAAGGAGAATAGTTACTGCTTCTATCCAGACTGCCTGACTGAGCATGCTACAGCTTGTGCCCAGTGCCTTAGTCTAGTCTTCACGTGTTGTGGGTCGTCCCCTGTCAAAGTATATTCAAATGTTTATTTTCCATATCCATAAAACACCCATTAAAAGTATTCTAATATGGCCATTGTAAGTATAAATAATCATGAAATACTTCATTGACTAACATAGCAAGTGGGTATTATTATTCATACTTTGCTAGCCAGCAATTAGAAACTGCTCATCTGGTAATACAGAACATTGGATATGTCAATGAACCAGTCAAAATTCCTATTTTATGAGTTAGCAGGTATGGCTAATCAAATTTTGTGAACTTCATACCCTATTGGAGCTGCTGTAACATCAATATTAGTCGAAAATTTGGAAAGCATATATAAAATATTATTTGAAACATCTGCTATGGAAGAATATCAAAACAATTGTTATATGTTAACAATGTATGCGCACAGTTTAAGCGTCAAATTTGCACCAGAATATATATAAAAAGTACTATGATTTATGGTTTTTATAATATGGATCTAGTAGTCTTATCATTCATCACTTTTTGTTTTAAAAAGAAAAGGATTACCAGGATTAACGATCTTCCAATCCATCTGAGGGTCATCTTGGGGACTCCTAGGGCTAGAAGTCTCGCATCCACAGTCCGAAGACGAAGACTTCCCCATAGGAGTGGACGCAGGGCTAGGGGTAGACCTTAACATAGGGTCCGAGAACTGTCTATTAACAGCAAAGTAAAGGTTCAAAGCAGGAAGGGTATCGCACAACTGATGCCCACCGTCTTCCTCATTGAACCCAAACCCTAAGTCGATGGACCCCCTCAACTCGTCCAAGTCCTCGTCGGTCAAACTCCTCACCCGCCCCCTCATCTTCTTCTCCTCCTCTTCCACATCGATGTTCTCATCGTTGTTTTCAGCCTCGGTGTTTTCGGTCATTGACATCATCATCCTCCTGCGCCTGTTTATGATCTGCCTGCGCCTGTGTTCCCATTTCGCCTCTCTGCACGTTTCCTTCATCGATAGCTGCTTAGACAGCGTTTTCCTTTCGGCCAGCATGCTGTGTATCCGGATGTCGTGTGCATGGTCGTTTATGTTGCTTTCGTCTATGATAACGGTCTCCGAGCTTTCTTCCTCGTCGTTGTCTAGCTCGCTGTCGGATGAAGACTGCAATGGAGCGAGCATGAGCTTGTTTCTCATCTTCTCTCTCCCGCACATATGAAGGGAGAGGAAGTGAGGGAGATTGGTGTGTAATTGATGGATTGGATTCGATTTAGATCGTTTAGATGAATGATAACACTCTCTCTCTCTCTCTTGGATATCAAGAGAGAGAATGATGCCAAATGAGGAAGAAACGGATTGGAAGATGAAGAAAGAAAATTATAGGAGAGAGCAGGAGACAGAACCGTACGTTACTCCGGGCTACAATGCTGGCCGTTGCTAATTATGGAGTGATTAATGATAATTAGCCGTTTTAGTGTTTTTCAAGTTCATCGTTATCTTTCACTCTTTTATGTTTTTATTATCTTCAACTTTAACCAAGCGTAAATTTGGCTAACCTCCCTCCCTTTTTTTTATTATTATTATCATTACTACTACTGTTCTTTTTCCTCCTTTCTTATACAAGGCTTCAAAATATTTCACTTATCGTGTAATGAGTTGTGAACATGTAATTCATGGTCTGTGAGTTGAAAATGTTGGTATAATTTATCTATTGACTAACTTGAGTTATGCAACAGTCCCACCATCCAGTGAAAAAGTACTCCACTATCTGCATGAAACATGGAATATTTTATTAGGAGAGATAATGCATTGATAATTAACCGTTTTGTCTTTTTGAAGTTCAAGATAATTTTTCAGTCGGTTTTTATTGTCTTTTAACTTTGGGGACTTCATTCTTTTTATCTTATATACCAGGTTTAAATTCAAATTTACTGTGAATTTGTAGTGAGTAGAAAAAAGTCGATATATTTATCTGTTGTTGTATGCAACGGCTCCAGTGATCCAATGGAAATTGCTTCTGTTATTTGACGCATTACCTTGGTACAAATTTATGAAAATAATTGAGCTCAATTTTTTAGCATTAAGTGGTAGAATCTGATTGGTTTCATTTTGAGTTTTTTGATTTACCTTTTCAAAAAATGCACTGCAAAACGTGAGCATGACGATTGACAAAATTTAAAAATCTAGTCATTACGACGATGGAGTGACGACGGAGGAGGTGGATTGTTTTCTATGCTTTTGTTATATCCCGGAACACGGAACACGGTGTTTGCACAAAAAATGAACAAACACCTCCAAGTCGTATGATTTAGTCGATTTTCTGTTGTTCTTAGTGATCTGGATACTTTATGCAAATATGTAAAAAGTAGGGACTAAACTGTAAAAGACACACGGGTTTATAGTGGTTCGGCCAGAATGTGCCTACGTCCACTTTATATCTTATTCTCCTTTACTGTTCAGATTACAAGTACAAAGCTTTGATTACAAGTGTATGAAAGTTGTTTGAAAGTTCTGTCCGTTCTTGAGCTCTCCAACTTTTTTGTCCCCCATTGTTGTATCTCTACTCCTCTATTTATAGAGTGAGGCTGGGGATAGGGGTCTTGGATGTATATAGCTGCTGGTGGGCCTGGGCTGATGTAATCTGGTCTGGCAAAGGTTGGTTCGGTAGTGGTTGGTCCGGAGGAGAATGGTGGGTGTGAATTGATTCGGTAGTGGTTGGTCCGGTAGTGGCTGGTCCGGTGAGTGGTTGGTCCGGTAGTGGCTGGTCTGGTGAGTGGTTGGTCCGGTGGTGGCTGGTCCGGTAGTGGCTGGTCCGGTAGTGGCTTCCTTGCCTCGATTTGGGAGCATTGGTCTGGTGATAATTTGCCCAACATTTGCCCCCCAAAGCGGGGCATATACCTGCATATGTCGCGCTTTGTTTTAGGTCATTCAGCTTGGATACTCTCATCTGGTCCCAAATGCCGAACCAGTTGGTCCGGTCACCCTACCCTTGCCTATAAGTATGGGCTTCTCGTTTCTGTCACCCTTTATCGTTTGAAATAGCCGAATCAATCAAACACCGCACCAGACTTGACTGCCGGACCAGGTGAGGATCTCTTCTGCCGAATCAATCAAACACCGCACCAGACTTGACTGCCGGACCAGGTGAGGATCTCTTCTGCCGAGTCAACTTTGCGTTTGAACTACCGAATGAAACTCATGGGGGGATGAGAGCCGGATGGATTCCTAGACTTGGACTACCGAATGACACTTAAGGAGAATGAGTGCCGAATGAAACTCTAAAACTTGGACTACCGAATGTCATTTCTGTGTTTTGAATTTGTCTGTCTACCCCCTTGTTCTAACGATGTGTTTTCTCATGTTGCAGATAATGTCACATAAGGTAGAAACTCGTTCTGACAAGAAGAAATCCAAGGATAAGGGAGGGTCCTCCATCGTGCCCCCAGTTCAGGCAGAACCAGAACGACATGGACCTACCCCGAGGTCGTTAGTGGACGGGTACGGTCCACAAGAGCTCTTGAACTCTCCGCCTGACTGCTTTCCCAGCTCCCTCAAAGATGAGCAACTTGACGCTATATCTAGATCTTTTGGGATTGACAGAGCGCATATAAGGTTGCCGGGGAACGGAGTGATGCCGTATAACCTCCCAGAAGGATATTTTGCTTACAGCAGGTATCATTGCATGTGCGGTGCCATCCCTCCGATTAACGCCTGGATAGTCAGCTTCATCACATACTTGAAGGTGGCTCCTTTCCAGCTTCAGCCTAATTCCTATGCTATCTAGGTGAGTTTGTTCATTATCTTCCAAAGGAGATATGGGCGTCCTCCTTCCAACCGAGAAATCCGGTACCTGTACAACTTGAGAGGCTACAAGAAGGGGTCGTCGTATATTAGCTTAGAGTCGGCTGTGTCCTTCAAGCCAGTCCTGGATTTATATTCGAAATTCAACATGTTCAAGAAGGAATGGTTTTTTGTCAAAGATGACTCCGTTTCTTTCCGCCGCTTCACCTCT
The DNA here is from genome assembly GCA_030737815.1 of Allium fistulosum. Lineage (NCBI taxonomy): Eukaryota > Viridiplantae > Streptophyta > Magnoliopsida > Asparagales > Amaryllidaceae > Allium > Allium fistulosum. Next base: position 1,141,475,870 of record CM060904.1, read on the forward strand.
GGCTGTAAGTTGAATCTCATTTATGATTTTTTTTCTAACTGCAATACTCCTCCTTACGTGCTTTATTTCTTGCTAGCGATAGGTGGCTTTGCGGTTGTAGAGAACGATCGTCTGGTTCGGATGGCTGAGGACATAGAAGCCATTCCGGAAGGGGAGAGGGAGGCTTCTTATTTGATCAGGAACGCTACCTTCTGGGGCTCAACCTGATTCTTCCACGTCAGTCTGTGGTCAAGCAGAGAGACACAGCTGAGGAGAGGGCCGCCAAAGCTAAAGGAGGGGCTACGACGAAGAGTAGTAAAAGGAAACCCTTCTCAAAGCATCCAATTGTCGGGGGGAAGAAACTTAAGAAATCCGATGGACCCTACCCCAACACATGTCCAGACGTTCCGGAGGAGGAAGATGAGGAGGAGGAAAGAGGCGAGGGTGAAGGAGGTGAGGCGGAGAGTGGAAGTGGTGGAGAAGGTGATGGACATAGTGGTGATGATGGTGGCGACGGACAGAGTGGTGATGGTGCTGGGGCTTTATCTTCTAAGCAAGCGGGTGTGATCCAGGAGTGGACGGACGATGCTTTCCGCCTAGCTTTCGAAGGGCTGGAGGAAGAACCGGCTCTGGTAGAGGAGCCTAAGAAAGCTGACAAGGCCGGAGCCGGCGCCGACTCATCTTCCAAAAGTGTTCTAGTTGAGGTAGCCCCCGCGACTCAAGGTGAATTTTTGACTTCTGCAGACTCCATTTATGATAAGGACTTAGGAATATTTTATGGTTAGTTCCCGTCCTGGAATGAGATCCAGGACCTATTGTAGTATCCCACTTCTCCCTAGGGTTTGTATAACAAAAGTGTCTCCTTACTTTTCCTAACTTGACATGTTTCTTGAATTATAGTTCAACGTCTGCTTGTAACACTTGGTTTTTGTCCCAGGATCGGATAAAGTGGTCAAGACATCGGGTGTTCGGCACCGTCTTGAACAATATAAGCTTCTAAGGGCTTCCACTAAGCCAAAGCCTCCGACTAACCGCCCTGGAGACGTAGTCGGCTACCATCCTCTTCTCGGAGTTATCGAAGAGGATATCCAAAAGAAGAAGAGGAGTCGCTCCTTGTTGGAATCTCCACCTGACCCTCAGCCCCCGACTAAGCCTCTTCAGGATACCACAGAGGAGAATACTGAGCTTATTCCTTCCCCGCACCCGTCTGAAAATCCTACCGTTACCCCGATAGACCATCCTGGCTTGGCTCGTAATCCGTTTGCGGGTCATCCGGATCTGGATCCGGGTTCTCACGATATTTCCTTTGATGAGGCTACTGGTGAGCACCTTCTCCCTCGTAATCCCATGGTAAGGGTGCTTGACGAGGCCAAGTCCCTGGACCTTGATTTGCTTACCACTCGGGTTGTAACCTTGGGGGACGAAGCTAAGGCAAACATTGACCGGGTTGCTGAGGAAACCAGGAAGCTGATGGGGCATCATGCTCGACTGGTTAAAGCTGGAGAAGAAATCGGCAGTGCTAACATTCGACTGCATTTAATGGTTTCCGACCAAGCCAAACAGCTCGCTGATCAAGCCATCCAGATCTCTCAATATGAGATCGCATCTAGGCAATTAAAGAAGACCATGGAAGAGGCCAGCAGGGCAGAGATGCAAAAAATGGAGGCCGTTTGTAAGGAACGGATTGATATGGCTATTGCAACGGTGGATGAGGTTCGGAAAGCGGATCTCGAGCGGGTACAGGAGTTGTCCAGGAAACTCGAGGCTGCGAAGCTTGCTCAAACCAAGTTGAAGGAGGAGATGGAGGCGATGAGAAAAACCTTTCAGGCTGATAGCTCGCGATACCAATCGGAGAGAGACGCCACCATTGCAAAGCTGTTGGCTTCTGAGGACCGAATAAGGGAGTTTGAGGAGAATGAGGGGATAATGGATGAGATGCTTCAAGATATATACTTTCACACTTGGAAATAGGGCAGCTTATCTTAGATGGATGATTACCCCCGAGTCATGGCCAGGATTTATCTCAGGGCCTTGGAGGAGGCTAAGTTCGATGCAGATAAGGAGGGTGGCGTGGCCTTTAGAATGGATGTGGTTACGGCTCAATTCACCAAGGAGGAGAAGGTGGTGGTGAAAGAGGGTATGCGGCTGCTTGCTGCTGAGGAGGTTGGTGTGCAGTTGGAGGATGATGATCAAGGAGCAGATGCTGGTAAGTCTTCTCTTTTAGCTTTTGTAACCTGACCGCTTATCGCTTATCTAATGGATTCTTCTTCTGGATTGGACAGGTGAGACCTCCGAGGTACCGACTACCTCCGGCCAGCATGCTGAGAGTTCCGATCCCGTAGCTAAGTAGATCTTGGAGGGCCGACAGGATAGAGATGAAGCTCCGATGCAGCTGACTCCCTGACTCGACCTGGATGTCTTTTTGGTTTGTTTGACATTGCTGTCTACGCTAGCTCTAAAACATTAGTGTAACTTTTAGGCTGTAATTATGTTATTGGTAACAAACGACTTTATTCTTAGCCTGTAATTTTTAACTTAAGCTGATTCTGTCATATTTGACTGCCTTAGTTATTTTGATGCGTTGCATAAGAAATACAGCTGTGCACATGCCTGGGATTCCATCGTGTTTGATGCCAGTTTCTTGCTTAAGATATAATTTCATACCTTGCAAAGTTAAGGTGACGTGTGAATAAATTATAGCTATCTATGTATTTATTTACAAGAGAAGAAAGTACCGCCCTTCAGGTCTCAGTTGTAGATGGTAGCTTTGAATGTCTTATATGACTGAGGATGGAATGTAGTTGATTGACCTGTCATCCTATTGTGAGTCCTTATCCCCATCGGTGAGCGTCTCCTACTTTGTGTCCTGTACTTTGGGGATCGTTATAGAGGGTAGGAGGAAAGTTTTTAAATAAGATAGAAATATAAGAAAAAGTAAAACTTCCAATCACGGAAGGCCTGCGATGTGCTTAAGTTCGAGGCAAACGGGTTTTGTAGTCACTTTCCCTAGCTGTGGGTCTTGGAGACATTTGTCACCCATCTTACGCCTCCGCGGGGAGTTTATCTTTTTTACCACAGCCGTACTTAAGACACTCGGAGCCGAGATCGCACACAGTAACTACCCGGGCCATTATGGCCCATAATCGTGGGTATTATTCGATTTACCGTGGCCGACTAGCGTGGGTGCCGATCGTCAACTGCCCCTGGCTGGCCACACCTTATGTTGGGGCTTAAAGTAGGTTCACTGTTGCCGGCGAGCCGAACGCCGTAATGAGCTGCCTAGGCTATGGTCGGCCTACTCGGTGGCTTATAATCGGCTCATTACAGTTGGCTTTAAAGGTCGATCGCGAGCAATGAGTTAACCCGCAGCAGAGGGATGCTGGAGCAAAAGTGCCTCATTGGCGAGGGCATAGATTTGCATAGTACCTGTTAGGTCTGGTCCAGGTGAAGTCGCACCATGATGTGTCTTGAATGGAAATGCCATTACACAGGATTTCGTTCAACAGAAAGGGATAAGGTTAACAAGCAGCCAAGATATAAAGGAACAAGTTAAAAAGAGACAAGTTTTTAAAGTGGTTCGGCACGAAAATGCCTACGTCCACTGATTCTCTTTATTAATTCACTTCATATGGGCAGTACAAGTTAAGAAAAGTATCGACGAAGGTGTTGGATGTTCCATGCCCTCTGGAACACCTCTCTGTCCACTGTTGACAAAATATAAGCTCCGTTGTGGAGATCTTTGTGAATTACATATGGTCCGTCCCAGATTGGATCTAGCGCTCCGGGGCACGGGAAGATTCGCTTGAGGACAAGATCTCCTTTTTGTAAGCTATGATGCTTGACTTTGGAGTTGTATTGCGTTGCCACTTTTTGCTTGTGAGCTGCTGCTTTGAGGGCTGCATCATTTCTTCTTTCCTCAATTAGATCCAAAGACATGTGAAGGAGTTCTTCATTCTCTTCTGGGTTATAGTGGATCCTACGGTGGGAAGGCACTATAGTTTCAACTGGGAGCATAGCCTCCGATCCGTATGCCAAAGAGAAAGGAGTATGCCCCGTTGATGTTCTGAAAGATGTGCGATAGGCCCAAAGTGCCGTAGGAAGTTCATCCACCCAAGCGCCTTTTGGCTTTTCAAGTTTCTTTTTTATTAGAGTTTTGAGAATTTTGTTGACAGCTTCGACTTGTCCGTTTGCCTGGGGATAAGCTACAGATGAGAAGCTTTTGTGAATTCCGTGTTCTTGGCACCAGTTGGCGAACTCCTCGCTGTCAAACTGAAGTCCATTGTCCGAAATGATTTTAAGTAGGACTCCGTACCTGCATAGAACATTTTTGATCAAGAAGTTAATAACTTTTGCTGAAGATACTTTATTTAGGGGTTCTGCTTCCACCCATTTGGTGAAATAGTCGACTGCCACTATAGCATATTTGGCTCCGCCTCGGCCCATTGGCAGTTCGCCAATCAAGTCAATTCCCCGTACTGCAAAGTGCCAAGGGCTGGTCATTTGAGTAATCTCAGTTGTTGGTAGCCGCGGAATCTTAGCAAATCTCTGACATCTGTCACATTTTTTGATGAAATCTATGGCGTCTTTGCTTAAGGTGGGCCGAAAATATCCATATCGGAGTATCTTTTTTACTAGAGTCTGCCCTCCAGTGTGATCTCCGCAGCTTCCTTGATGGATGTTGGATAAGATTTCCTTTGCTTCCCTTCCAGCGACACACCTTAATAAGGGGTTAGAGAAGCCGCGCCGATAAAGGGTGCCTTCTTGTATTGTGTAGCGGGAAGCTCTCCTCAAGATTTTCTTGACTTCGTTACGCTTGTCGAGCAGTGTGCCGTCTTGTAAGTATTTTTGGATGGGAGTCATCCAAGTTTACTCTTTGATTGCAGCTATCAGATGCACCTGCTCGAAACTCGGGGTCAGTTGCTTTGAGATGGCCACTGCTCCGGAGATAGTGCCATCTCTCATGCTAGCTTGCTTTGCCAATTCGTCGGCCTCTTGGTTCTCTTCCGGAGGGATGTGTTTGATTAAATAGTGATCCAATTGATCGAGAAGTAGCTTGGTCTTCTTTAGATATGCTGTGAGTTGTTCTTCTCGAGCCTGAAATTCTCCTAGTATTTGTTTTACAATAAGTTGAGAATAACTATGAAGACATAAAGAATTGGCTCCAATCTCTAAGGCAAGTTCTAATCCAGCTATCACTGCTTCATACTCTGCATCGTTGTTGGTGGCAGCGAATTCCAACTTTAGAGCATAATGTAGCTTATTTCCCCTGGGAGTGATTATTACCACACCTGCCCCCGAGCCTTGTTCGTTTGACGCTCCATCCACAAAGAGATTCCACTTGATGTCTTCTGCTATTTCCGATTGCTCCTTACCTTTGTTGGTAGTGAATTCGGCAATGAAATCGGCCATGGCTTGTCCCTTGATGGCGGTGCGAGGATGGTAGGTGATATCATATTGACTTAGCTCAATGCACCATTTAAGTAGTCGCCCAGAAGTGTCGGGACGATGGAGTACCTGCCTTAGCGGTTAATCGGTCAGAACTCTGATGGAATGAGATTGGAAATAGTGACGCAGTTTCCGTGATGTGATTAGTAAACAATACGCTAGTTTCTCAAGTTTAGGATATCTGGCTTCCGCCCCCGTAAACCTCTTGCTTACAAAGTATACTGGTCGCTGCATGCGTTTGTCTTCTCTCACCAAGGCGGCGCTTAGAGCATGAGATGACACAACAAGGTATATGTATAGCTCTTCGCCTTCGTTCGGAGTTGAGAGTACTGGTGGTCTCTGGAGGTGTTTGATTAAGTTAAGGAAAGCTATTAAGCATTCGTCAGTCCATTCGAACTTTCCTTTGTCTTTCTTTAGGGCTTCGAAGAAGGGGATGCATTTGTCAGTTGCTTTAGAGATGAATCTGCTCAGGGCGGCCACCTTCCCATTTAGGCTTTGCATTAATTTTCGGGTAGAAGGTATCCTGATATCTTTCAGAGCTCGGACTTGTTCAGGGTTTGCTTCAATTCCTCTGGCATGGACGATGAATCCCAGGAACTTTCCTGATGATACTCCGAAGGAGCACTTTAGAGGATTCAGCTTCATTCCATATTGGCGAAGTACTTGAAACATCTCGCCCAGGTGGCTTACATGATCGTCGGCTTTCCTTGACTTTACCAGCATGTCATCCACATAAACTTCCATAGTTTGTCCTATTAGCCCCGCAAACATCTTGTTGACGAGGCGCTGATAGGTGGCTCCTGCGTTTTTAAGTCCAAAAGGCATTACTCTGTAGCAGTACAATCCCCGGTCAGTGATGAAACTAGTATGGTCTTGATCGGGAGCATGCATAGGAATTTGGTTATATCCTGAGTATGCATCCATAAAAGATAAGAGTTCGTGCCTGGCTGTGCTGTCCACAAGATGATCGATTCGGGGAAGTGGGAAGCAATCCTTCGGGCAGGCGTCATTTAAGTTGGAGAAGTCAATGCATGTTCGCCACTTCCCATTAGCCTTCTTTACTAGTACCGGGTTAGCAATCCACTCTGGGTAGATGGCTTCTCGTATGAAGTTATTGGCAAGTAGGTTCTTTACTTCTTCATCGAGGGCTGCTGATCGTTCTGCCCCCATACTTCTCTTTTTCTGTTTTACTGGCGCCTTGGTAGGATCGACATTTAGTACGTGGCATGCTATGTCTGGGGAGATTACAGTCATGTCAGCGTGCGTCCATGCAAACACATCCAAGTTGTGGCGGAGAAAATCAATGAGTTGTTCCTTCAATTCTGCTTTTAGTTGGGACCCGACTTTCAATAGTCTACTCGAGTCATGTTTGTCCACAGATATAAATTACATAGCCTCTGCAGGCTCGGCGGTGGCCTCCTCCTCTTTGTCCCTGCGGTCTAATTCATTGAAAGGGTCACTGGTATATCGAAGAGGAGGGGCTTTCTTTAGTTGCTTGCTTCCAAACTTTTCGTGCAGAGGGCAATCTCTGCACTCTTCCCTTTATCCTTCCTGTGGTTATTGCGAAGTTCAGTCACATAGCAATCTCGAGCAATGTCCTGGTCTCCCTCTACTTCCCCTATTCCATTGTCCGTTGGAAATTTCATCTTCAGGCACCATGGGGCCAGGACAATTTGGAAGTCATACAAGGCTGGTCTTCCTAAGAAGGTGTTGTAGGCCGAGTGGTTTTCAATCAGCACAAATGTTTGTTTCCCCACAACGAAGCGGGGATGACTTCCAATTTCAACAAAGAGGTCCAGTCCCCCGAGGGGCATCTTCGCATTTCCAGTGAAACCGTGTAGTGGTTTATTGCAGGGAAGAACATCCTTTAATGACAGCTTCATTTTGTCGAATGCATGCTTGAATAGGATATTCACTGAGCTTCCAGTGTCTACTAGAATTCGGAAAACTTCGGCTGGACCGAGCCGGGCAGAGATAACCATGGGATCCGTGTGAGGGTACTGCCTTCCCTCCAGGTCACGCCTACTGAATGTGATGCCATCATTCTCTACCCGCTTCGGGTGGCGTTCTTCTATAATAGAATTAACGCATTCTTCATCGTTTCTAAGTGACTTTCCATACCTTTCCATCTCTGCCCAGCTTCCGTCGACGATGTGTGGCCCTCCCGAGATGGTATGGACCACTATCTTCTCTTGACTGGAGCTGGTGTTGCGATTTCCTCTACCTATTTCTGGGGAGGGTAGCCTTGGGTTCTCATTGGCAGGAGCTGGAGTCTTGTTCTGACCTTTTACATAGCGTTCTAGTCTCCTTCTTCTGATATGTTCTTCAATCAAGTCCCGGAGATGATGGCATTCATTGGTATCATGCCCATGGGATTCGTGGAAGCGGCAGAATTTTCCAGACTTAATTGCGTTATTTGATTCCTTCTTGTGCGGGGGGCGTTTGTATTTAACTTCGTCTTGAGTGGCCAGGAAGATGTTTTCGATCGTTTCAGTCAAAGGGGTGTAAGCGTCAAATCTCGGTCCTAGCGATATAGACGCTTTTCTCCCTTCTTGCCCCCAGCATTGTCTCTAGAGTCATTTCTTCGAACGTCCTTTGCTACAGCGGGCGTGTTGCCGTGAGCTGCCTTACTTTGTTGCCCTGACTGCCCATCAGTGGCAGCGTCTTCAAGTCTCGTATATTTCCCAGCTTCATGGAAGAAATCGGGTAAAGTAGCTGGTTTTTCTTTTGTCAATCTTCTAGCAAATTTAGTATCTGGATGCACACCACTACAGAGGGCCATTAAGATAAGCTTCTCATCGACATCTTGGACTGCGGCCGCTGCGGCATTGAATCGGGTTAGATATTGCTGCACTTTCTCTCCAGGTTTCTGTTTGATACTGGATAAGGAATAAGCATCCTTAGGTTGCTCCACATGAATGCGGAACTGGCTGATGAACTTTTCTTTCAACATCTCCCATGAGCTGATGGATCCTTGGGGTAGATGGCAGAACCAGGAGGTAGCTAGATCTGCTAAGAATAGTGGAAAGCATTTGCACAGCACTCCTTCTGTTGCTCCGCTCATGAGCATATGCTGTGTGTATCTCTATAAGTGTACAACGGGGTCAGAGGTTCCCTTGTAAGGTTCCATTGTTGGCATTTTCCATTCTCGGGGGGTGATGGCAATTTCGATATTGCGGGCGAAAGGGCTGATTACCCTAGCGCCTATCTCTCGATCTCTTTGATCCCGTTGGATGCACTCTCTGAACAAGCGTGCCATCCTTTCATCGGAATTTGGAGCAGATAGAAATGAGTTCGGTTCTTCTCTGTGGGATTGATTCCGTCCAGATGACCTGTAGGGATGGTATCGTCTATCATTCCTAATATTTTCCAGTGGCTGTCTTTGGTCTTCTGGGAGCATGCTAGGGTCAACTAAAGCTGGCCTTTGCCTTGATCTTCCCCTGCTGGGTTCTGATCTAAGCACTTTCTCGGGTCGAACTTCGGGCTGGACTCTAGCTCGGCCCCGTTCATTGGCGTTTCCGTGGTTAGGCAGCATGACAGGCTCAGCTACAGTTGACCTCCGCCTGGTACCTCCCCCGTTGGGTTCGGTTCCAAGCGTTTCCTTGGGTCGGCATTCGGACTGAGTTCGGTCTCGGCTCCTACCATGGCTGCTTCTGTCGTTAGCTTCTTCGAAGAAGGAAGATCTTTGTTGCCTCCGAGATCCTCCAGACTGGGACTCACCCCATGATACAGTGTTGCGGTTGGACTCTTCAGCATCCCTTAAGCGTGACATGAGTTGGTCCACCAAGGCTTCCTGTTGGGATGTGAAGCGGTTAGTCACTTCAGCCACAACCCTGTCTAGATCTGCCCTAGTAATTGCTGTCGGCTGTCCCATGGCAGGGGTTGTCGGATTTGCCTGACCTCCATTTGGTACTGCTATTGGAATGGGATGATTTACTTGATCTGTGACCACTGGATCTGGAATACTGCTGGTTGCGATGTTTTTTCCTTTGTTAACATCTTTCTTCTACTTGGGAGGCATGTCTTCCAAGCAATGAGCGATGCTGTTAGGAAGAAAGTTAAGTGGGAGAAGCTGAAGTCCGGAGTTCAGCTCTCAATGAAAGCACCAAAAATGTTTGCACAAAAAATGGGCAAACACCTCCAAGTCGTATAATTTAGTCGATTTTCTGTTGTTCTTAGTGATCTGGATACTTTATGCAAATATGTAAAAAGCAGGGACTAAACTGTAAAAGATACACAGGTTTATAGTGGTTCGGCCAGAATGTGCCTACGTCCACTTTATATCTTATTCTCCTTTACTTTTCAGATTACAAGTACAAAGCTTTGATTACAAGTGTATGAAAGTTGTTTGAAAGTTCTGTCCGTTCTTGAGCTCTCCAACTTTTTTGTCCCCCATTGTTGTACGTCTACTCCTCTATTTATAGAGTGAGGCTGGGGATAGGGGTCTTGGATGTATATAGCTGCTGGTGGACCTGGGCTGATGTAATCTGGCCTGGCAAAGGTTGGTTCGGTAGTGGTTGGTCCGGAGGAGAATGGTGGGTGTGAATTGATTCGGTAGTGGTTGGTCCGGTAGTGGCTGGTCCGGTGAGTGGTTGGTCCGGTAGTGGCTGGTCTGGTGAGTGGTTGGTCCGGTGGTGGCTGGTCCGGTAGTGGCTTCCTTGCCTCGATTTGGGAGCATTGGTCTGGTGATAATTTGCCCAACACACGGAAAAAAAACAAAATTGTTTCCTAGTTTGCATGTGAACACCATTTTCAAAATTGGATGTCTTTCAAAAATACATAGTTGGACGCATTTTTCTTTAGACGGAACCCCAAAACTAAAAGTACAAACCAAAAGAGTCATACATGTTCAAATAAATAAGTAGGATCATTAGCTTTTGTTATGTTTTTGAAAGATGTAAAGTTAACGAAAATGGGTGCTGCTATATACATCCATTTTATTCCTTCTTTCACCCACACTTTCTCGCCTATCAGCATTTTCTTAATTTTTTGAGAAAAACTTTCATTCTTTTATCTTTTTAATAATATAGCTGTCACTACAAGAATTACTGTTTATAGCAACGGGGGAGGGGGGGCAACGGCCCCAACGGCCTTTGACCAACGGCTTCCAATGGTAAGCCTTTTCCCGGAATTTTTTAATAACAAAAAACACATGCCGTTGGAAGCCGTTGGAATATTGCCGTTGGCGGCCGTTGCTCGCCGTTGAAAATCTGCGACTAACCTGCAGCTCAAACTTCTTCTTCCTCATTCCCATTCTACCCGAAAAACAACCAACTTTCCCTAATTCCCCCCCCCCCCAAAAAAATTTCCAACCCCATTTTATCCCCTTCTACACGTTCTAGCATCCCCATCTTCGTTTGCAAGCTCCACAGCCTCCAAACTCAGGTATTATTTGCTAAAACCCTAATTTTGTTAAATTTTTAATTTTAGGTTAAATTGGTAATTTTTGTGTATGTATTGTGCTATTGTTTGTGTAGTGTAGTGTATTGGACCGTATTTATTGTTATTAAACTAATTATTGCATGTTTAACTATGATTTGTTAAATTAGGTTTATTATTAAATTAGTATCACACTTAATAATTGTTACTAACCTAAGCATGAACCTCACTTGTTATTATATTGGTGATTGAATTACGTAAAATCGTACGTAGAAAGTGATGATATTGACCTATAAATTGTTCACTTTCGACATGTTATGATACGATATATACGTGATACATTTTGTGCATGACTGGACTTGATATTGTTTATTGATATAAAAGTTTAAATTTTATGGAAATAAAATTTAAACTTTTGTATCGCTAATTTTAAAATTTAAACCCTTAGAGTGTTTTTGGCCCCGTCCGATAAGTATTGTATATGATCGTTGTGTGGATATTCGTTTTTTTAATAGAACGGACATCTATATTCATCGTATACAGTATTTGTTGGATTTGTCCCTGTATTGGACAAGTTACAAAAACAATAACGTAATTAAATCTTGTAAATCATTTCAGTTTAAATGGTTCGCAAAATTTCGGCAGCGCTTCCCTTTATGTTCCCTGTGTACACGCAATTGTGTACTGTTCAGGGAACTAAAGCGAAGTGCTTTCGAAATTTTGTTGAATCGTTTAAATTGAAATGATTTATGCGATTTAATTACATTATTGTATTTGTAATGGGAGGTAGGATGACCCATCAACAAAGTGTCAATGATCAATTAATATCAAATTCGCTAATAAAATTGCTTAAATAGAATATAATGCTCATTTCAAAATAAGCTTTAAGTATTATTTTAACAGATATAACACAAACAAGAAGAATGTTTATAAAATTGTTTTAATAAAAAATGTCAATGCAAATTTATATCGTACTTTTTAATTATATACGTATGTAAATGGACAATTATTTTACTGATCGGAGCTGGATGTACAAAAAACGAAGGGTCTATACTGAAGGCTCAACAAGTGAACATTTTAATAGTGGTGTTAGCGTATTTATGGATTTTGCTTTACGCAATAACGGAAACTACAAAGAAATCCGTTGTCCATGTAGTAAATGCAAACTGTTAAAGCATTTGATACCACAAATGGTTAGAGTTCATTTGCGTCAGTACGGTTTCTTGTCGAACTATTTGATTTGGGATCGTCATGGGGAACAGTTAGCATCTAATCCCGTACAAGATGAGGAGGTGGTGAGTAATGAAATTGGTACGACAAATCTTGTAGAACATATGGTTGAAGATGATGCACGTTCAATGTTTCATGTTCCTTAATTAACTGATGACGATGGTAATGCTGAAGAAGAACCAAATATTGGGGCAAAAAAAAATGATTTGTTAGATGCCGCGAAAAAACCCATTTGGGAAGGCTGCACAAGCGGAACCCAATTATCAGTAACTGCTGAATACATTGCGATGAAATCCAAATACAACCTCACAGAATCTGGATTTACGGCTATTGTACAAGCTGCGAAACGACATATGCCTCCTAATAATCTAATGTGCGAAAATCATTACGAAGTAAAAAAACTGATGTCGGCTTTTGGTTTACCGTATCAAAAAATAGATACATGTCTAAAGGGTTGCATGTTGTTTTGGAAAGAAGATATCAACCTTAGAAATTGTAAAATATGTAATCAAGAAAGATACAAACCAAGAAAGAAAAAAGGAAAGGAAGTCCCGTATAAGCGTATGCATTATTTACCAATTACTCCTAGACTTCAAAGGTTATATGCATCTTCTGTAACTACGCAACATATGAGATGGCACGGTGTGAGAACACAGGAAGAAGGTACGTTAACACATCCAGCTGATGGGGAAGCATGGAAGCATTTTGACCAGAAATATCCTGATTTTGCTTCCGAAATTCGTAATGTTAGACTTGGTTTATGTACGGATGGATTTTCTCCATTCTCTCAATTTGGTTCGAAACATTCGTCATGGCCTATAATTGTCACACCTTATAATTTACCTCCTTGGATGTGTATGAAAACTCCATATATGTTTCTTACAGTTGTCGTCCCTGGTCCGATGATCCGACACAAGGAATCGATGTTTATTTACAACCATTGATTGATGAATTAAAAAAATTGTGGTATGAGGGAGTAGAGACATACGATATTTTCCAAAAAAAGAACTTTCGCATGTATGCTTCTTTATTGTGGACAATCAACGATTTTCCTGCGTATGCAATGCTTTCAGGTTGGAGTACGGCCGGTCGTCTAGCTTGTCCTTATTGCATGGAAGAAACACGAGCAATTTTTTTACCTCATGGAAAGAAAGTTTCGTGGTTTGACTGTCATCGATGTTTTCTTCATATTAATCATCCTTTTCGAAGAGATAAAAAAAACTTTACAGCTAATAGACATGAAACTTTGAGACCACCTACGGTTTGGTCAAGCGAAGAAATTTATGAACTTGTAAAGGATTATCCAAAGATACATGAAACCGGAGAACAAATTGAAATTCAAGGTAAATCATCGATTCATAACTGGTGCAAACAGAGCATATTTTGGGAATTACCTTATTGGAAAAATCTCTTGATTCGTCATAATATTGAGGTGATGCATAATGAGAAAAACGTGTTTGATAATCTGTTTAATACAATTTTGAATGTTAAAGGGAAGACGAAAGATGATTTGAAATCAAGATGTGATATCGAAGTAATATGTAATCGTCCTGAGCTTCATATAAAACCAAATGACACAAAAAAGCCAAAAGCTTGCTATGAGCTAGAAAATAATCAAGTTAAATTACTTTTAAAATGGGTGGAAGGATTAAGATTCCCAGATGGCATATCTTCTAATCTTCGTAGATGTGTTGACTATAAGAACAATAAACTTAGCGGGATGAAAAGTCATGATTGTCATGTTATAATGGAAAATTTGTTACCCGTCGCTTTTAAAGAACTGTTGCCCGTAAAAGTTTGGACTGTTGTAACAGAACTTAGTCTGTTTTATAAAGAGATTTGTTCAACTACATTAAAAGTTGATCGTCTACGTAAAATTGAGGAAGAAATTCCGATATTGCTTTGCAAACTGGAAAAAATATTTCCTCCAGGTTTTTTCAATGTTATGGAGCATTTACCTATTCATCTTCCATTTGAAGCACGTCTTCGAGGGCCTGTGCAATATGGATGGATGTATCCATTTGAAAGGTATATTAATATTTAGTTTATTACATATTGGTTTAACTAAATGTATAAAAAATTAATTTAAAATAATTTTTTATAGGTATTTAAATCATCTAAAGAAAAAAGTGAGATAGAAAGCTCGAGTTGAAGGTTCGATTTGCAAATCGTACATCTAAGAAGAAGCTTCATTTTTTCTCTCTCACTATTTCAGCGACCATGTGAACATATCATTTGAAAGTGCTACGCGTAATGATGAAGGCATTGATGAAGATGATTGTCAAGCGACTTTATCTATTTTTAAAAAAACTGGTCGGCCTACTGGTAAATGTGTGGAAGTATGGTTGGATGATAGAGATTATCAAGTAGCACACACGTGCATTCTTCTCAACTGTGCCGAAGTTGCACCATTTATTAGGTAATATATATACACATATGTCTACACATGCATATCATCTACACATATGTATACACAAATATGCACACATGTATTTTAATCATAATGCAACATTTGTTCTATAATTGCAGTATTTACGAATCACAACATCCAAACGACGATATCGGTAAAGAATTTGCTGCTTGGTTTTCTAACTACGTTTTTGATACAACAAATTGTGTTATAGATGAAGGATTGAAACATTTAGCTATGGGACCAAAAAGGATAGTCAAGACATATCCAATATTCTTTGTCAATGGATTTAAATTTAATACCAAAGAATACGGTGCCGAAAAATCAACTAACAATACTGGTGTATTTGTCAAAGGTAGTGATGATCCAAATGATCACATAAATGACTTTTATGGCATGCTGACCCAGATTTTGCAGTTGACATATTTCATCCGACCCGCAGAAGAAGTATTTTTGTTTAAATGCAACTGGTTCAGCAACGTTCCAGGTTCTAGAATAAACGTGGATCCAAAATATAATCTTATAGAAATAAAACATACTTCGACGTATTATAAGTACGATCCTTTTGTACTTGCCAAACAAGCTCTTCAAGTTTATTATGCTCCTTACCCATCTTTAAGAAGAGACAAAATAGATTGGTCGGCTGTTTTTAAAACCAAACCAAGGTTTACATTTGATGGACGGAATATTCCTGAACAACAAGCTTACCAAGCAGATATCGAGGAAAATAGAGGAATAATAGTAACCGACGATCAAATAGATTTTGGACCTCTAAAAGATGAATCAAATGCATTAATTGAAGCATTTGAGAGTATAGAGGAACAAAATATAGAGTGCGAAGAAGAGTCTGAATCCGAAAGCGATGAGGATTGATCACTAATCAATATTTTGAGAAGGTAATTTTTTTTCATTTTTCTGTTTCCAAAGTAATTTTATATGATATGTATCACATAGTCTCTTTTATGTTACGCCATAATGTATGTTACGCCATGTTCATTATTCCGACACCATTTGCATACTAAATTAATCAATGTTACTCTTGCTTTTCTTTATACTATGATTTCATATAGGTATGACGGGACACAGACATTCACACTCCGGATCTTCCAACTCACAGAGAGGTGATGATGCTGGTCCTTCACAGCCGGGTGTTCGGCCTACGGTATGGCTGAAACCCAAAGCCGATGGCAGGTAAGTATAAAGTTTCAAAATTAAATTTTATTCCATACAATCTTTTATCAAATATATATAGTAGTAACGGAATATTAAATGTTTTTTTCCTGTTTTACACAGCGGTGGGTTTACGTTGGAGCCTTCCAACATAGTGCTCACGATCTCGCGACGGGCGTATATGGCTCGTATGACCTCGTGTTGGCCGAGGTGGACTGCGATACCAGAGGGGTGCGGGAGGCTATCTGGCAGGACTTTTTGGTATGTGTGGTATATCAATTATTGCATTATGTAGTCATGTACATTATGTCAATTCATGTTTGCACTATTTGTAGCAATTGTATAACTCATATTTTTTCAAACGTGCAGGGGGAAGTGGACTTGGCTGATTCTGATGTTTCTGTTGTCCGGTGCCATTGGAGCAGCAAAATTGCAAAAAACTATCGCGAAACAATAAACAGCGTCAAAACATCAGGAAAGAGGCCTCATTGGATGAGTGAAGCTGTCTTTGATGAGTTCGCCACCTGGTGGAGCAACGAGGATTTTGTGGTAAATCTATCATATATTTAATTTAAATTGTTTGAGGCAAATAATATATAAATAATTAAAACTGTCAAAACAATTTTTGTTTTCAATTTAAATTTGCAGAGGCAGTCCGAGAGGAATTCTACAAACAGGAGTAGGAACCCCGTTACACATCGCGGTGGTTCCAAGTCTTTCCAGCATCACCGGGAAGATTTAGTATAATTATTAAATAAGATAAATAGTTAATTATTTTAAGTTTTAATTTGTTAAAATATAAATAATGTATATTTATATGTGCATATTTCAGGAGAGACAAAGCGGGGGTGCTATTAGTTATTGGGATGTGTTTACCCATACACATGCCTTGACTTAGGTCGATGATTCCGACGCAGTTTCTTACTCTTGGGACCACGATGACAAAGCGCGTGCTGCCTATGTAAGTATAACATAAGTAACTAAAACTTACAAGTTAATTGAAATAACGTTAACTAAATTCAATTATATTTTGCATGACAGCAAAAGTTCCAGGAAGCGCGGACAGCCTTACTTGAGGATACGGGACGAGCTCACTTGACCCCCGATGAGGAGGACGCCATTTTTGAGTCTATCATGGATCCAGTGACCCGCGGCAGACGCTACGGATATGGAAGCCAATCGGTAATTTTAAGTTAAATTTTAAGTTAGTAAATATCCTTATACTAGTGTATTCCATTCATATTTTGAACTATCCTTATACCCACGGCAGACGCTTCCATATCCGTAGTTTGTTTTATGAATTTGTTAGTGAATATATATAGGTTAGTTAATTTGCAATTATTTTAATACTAATTTTTTTAGTGTAGTTGATAATTTAAATTTGTTTATAGGCTCAGACAGCCCAAAGAGAGTATCAAAAGGCTCAAGATAAGGAAGAGATTGCACAGCTACGAGCCGAGCTTGCCGAGATGCGGGAACACAATTTGCTACATGAAGCAAGGACGGAGGAGATGAACCGGCGTATGGCGGAGTTCATCGCACAGTATGGACAACCTCCTTCATCTGGTGGTTCTGGTGCGGAGTGATTTAGGTATGTATTGTTATTGGCATGTATATTTTGGAGTTAGTGAGAATTTGATACATTCTGATGGGTTCTATGTATATTTGGATTTGATACATTCTGATGGTTTGGTTGTGGATGTTGGTTTGGATTTTTTGATGTTGGTTATGTTTGGATATTGGTTTATGTTGAAAAATATGCATGATTTGGTTATATCTATATGTTTGGATATGTTTTGGTATAGTTGTTATGTATATATGCTCGAAATGGAGCTGTTTTGATATAATTGTGGTTGTGTGTGACTGGAAGCAAGCACTGCTGGTTTTATCTAAACAAATATACCCAGATTTCCAACGGCTTCCAATGGCGACCAACGGCAATCTGGTCATATACTTCCAACGGCTTCCAACGGCAAATTCCAACGCTTTCCAATGGTAGTTTGGTCAACAGGATTTGCCACGTTGGCAAATTTGCCGTTGGAAGCCGTTGGTATAACTCCGTTGGTGCCGTTGGAAGCCGTTGAAACGTATACCAACGGCATTTTCAACGGCCTCCAACGGCTTTCCAACGGCCTCCAACGGCTTCGCGTCGTTGGAAACAGCCGTTTCTCATGTAGTGTGTATTCAGCAGTCCTGAATTCAAATCTCATGAACTCCAATCATTTTTTCAACCAAAATTTTATCAATTGGAATTTTATTAGAAAACTATAGTTAATTTGATAATTTTCAAATCTTAATATATTAGGATATTAGACAATTTCATTTGAAATCTTTTTCTGGTGATAAAATTGATAATATAGCAAGGATGACCTGCAAAGGAGCAATTTCTTAAATCGATAAATCAATTTAAAATGAGGTATGTTAACTCAAATAATGGATCAACACCTTGGATTGAGTGTGAAAGCACCAATTCTGTTCTTACAGAGCAATAATATATTAAATAAATGTAAAAAGAGCAGAAATAGTGAAAAGACAAAAAGATTTTTATAGTGATTCAGCTATAAATGAAGCCTACGTCCACTTTATAACTTTCTATCAACTAACTACTGTTACAAGTTGAATCGGTTTACAATATGATTGAATCTTCTAAGTTAGATCAAGTCACAAGTACAAGAGTTCACTGGAGAATCGTAGTGAACCCTAGATGACTATTGTGTGTGAGGAGAAGAGTGAAAAATAATCTCTGTAGAGTTCCAGCAGCTAGTCTAGAAGATCCTCTTTACATTGCAGATAGGTGAGTATTTATAAGGGAATTCAGTGAGTATTGGGCCAGAAGTCCAAGTGCAGAAGAGTCCAGTTGTTATGCCAAATCATCACTGAAAATCTCAAATCAATCTGAGTCATTTCTATGGATCGTTAGCTATCCATAGGGGATGGATCGCTAGTTATCCATTGGGGATGGATCGTTAGCTATCCATCAACTTAGGATATTTTTCTACCAGAAGCCTTTACTTAGTGCTACGAAGGAGCTTGGAAAGTTTGAGGGCGATCCGACCTATCTCGATGGATCGCTAGCTATTCATAGGGGATGAATCGCTAGCTATCCATCCACTTAGCATATTTTTAAGTGATCTTAGTTTGGTTGTCTTCCTATCTTCTATTTAGGTGCCTTGTCCAAATATCAAGTCGTTTGGAGTTCGTTTGATCATTTGTCTTCATGGGTCATCTAGTCCAGAAGAATCTCCATAGCTCACTCAATACTTAACCAAATCACAGAAAACTTCACACATGCAATGTAGATGAGTAGGAGAGCCTTCCCAATGGATCGTAGGTCATGAGGCCCACTCCTCATGGGTCCGACCTGATGGATCAAACTGGCCCAATTCGGAGAAGAATCATTCATAACTCGCTCAAAACTTAACGAAATCAGACGAAACTTTGTAGGTACTCTCTCTAGGGTGTATGGGACCTAAAAAATAAATTTTAGATTGTGGGGCCCAACCTACATTGATCGTTAGCATCCATCTAGTTAGGTCACTAGCGATCCATCAAACTACCTCCAAACGATCCTATTTATTCTATGAGGCTTCATTTATGTCTTTTAAGTGTTCTCCCAAAATATCAAGTCAATGCGACTTTGTATGAGTTCTCTAGGTCCATTTTAAGTTAGTTGTTTTTGGTCAAACAACTTGAATCAGACGAGTCTTCACTTCTCGAGCTAGATTGTTTGGCATGCTATGAATCTTGGCAAGTATTCTTAGAAGAGGTAGTAGATTATGATTCAAGAGGCTTGACAACTCATGATGCTTCCTTTTGGATCGCTAGCGATCCATGGATGATGGATCGCCAATGATCCATCTACTTAGTGGATTTTTGGCTTGTTTCTCTTCAGTTACATTGGCTTGTTCTTTTAGATGCCTTGTTAAAGTTTCAAGTCATTCAGGCTTAGTCTGGATGTTTGAACTCCTATTGAATTCTGCTAGGTTAAAAACCCAGTTAACATTTGCCCCCCAGAGTATGCTTTCATTGGAAACAAAGTGTGCTATGGAAAAACACAAGTTTTAGATTACTATTCTGTGAATTTCAACAAATCTAATTCCATCTCAAGATGTTGTTTTCAATTGACTGACTTCTGATAGCCGCTCTTTTTTTATTTCAATCTGAATTTAAATTCCTAGTATTGACGATGCAATCTTTGCTCCGTAGTTTACACAATGGTTTAGGTCGGTAAGTGGGTGCACGACGTAGGTTTGGAGTCGACCTGTATAGTTTTAACTTGGCCGGCGGTGAAGCTAAGTTTTGTCTTGAACGATTGTACACCGTTCTAGAGCAAAGTCTTGCTCTTTGTCCTTAACTGTTTCTTTTCGAGGACTTGGTTAAGTTCATGTCGCTGTTTTGATTTCTAATGCGACGATTTATTCCAAAATTAGATATAGTGGATGATTCAATCTTATCGCTCTTCCCGTTTCTGTCCTCCAGTGATCCTGAAAAGAAGAGCTTCCCGTGTCGCTTCGGACATGGGCTCTGTTATCAATTGTTGATCGATAATGGGTAAATGTGGAAAAGATAATATCAAAGGACGATATAGATTATTTTTCAAATGTGAGCAAGCTATCTATACTATGTTGTTCATTTGTAGTATTCGGGATACTGGACTCTTTTCATGTAGATAACACACTACATCTGCCTTGGTCAATGCTTAGAACTCGACTGGTCAACATACACCGACTTTCCTTGGATTTCGGGCATTGGTTGTACGGGGTTATTATTTAAAGTAAAACATACCCGATAGGGTTGAATGCCAAGTTTTATTGTTGAAAATGACTTTTTGGTCATCCAATCTATAGTCTGGCGGAGGGACTTCCACTGCTCTAGAAGCCGGATCCTTCGCTACTTAGGCTTCGCATATTATTACTGTCATATTGGGATGACTGATTACAGTTAAATTACAAGGCACGGCTGCTCATGTAGAGTTGTAATTGAAGTTCGATCAGGCACAGTTTTAGTCTTTGGAAACTAGCGCATGACTTGTGCGATTGCAATTATCCTTCCTTTGCATTTTTCAGAATTCAACCTGCACACCAACCTTTGTCTCCGGGGACTATTGGTTTAATTGCTCGATTCCAAGCATTGCCTTTTCTCGCTGTTGCACGTCTTGTGTTCACGTGCAACATACTCATTTACTTTAGTTTTATACATGTAAGTAATACTTTTGCGATCATTTCAGCATATTCTATTTCATAACTTTGTTCAAGACTATGAGGTAGCTTGGTCTAGCCAGTTCTGTAGTTAATCCCTACTTATTCTCAATTGAGTTCATTTCAACAAAGTGTTGGTGTATCTAGCCTAGTCCATAGGGTTGATTTCTCTGAATACTAAGTCTATATGTTTTCGAGAGACTGATCTCCTAGGCAATACGTTCGATTACCCCAGTTTGATTGACACGATAGCTCCTATCTTCAGGAACTAGAGACTTTGATGCTTGATTCCAAGCTCTAATTTTTTTAATAATGTATGTTTCCTGACTGTAATTGAATTCCTCCAAGTTGACATCGTCATCCAATATCATTCTGGGTACATGTGCTAGAAAAATGCATCGCTGTTATCTTTTGCTAGAGTGAATTCTTCCGAGTTCAGTGTTGAGACCCTAATCATGTATCGGTTTATATCTCCAGAAACTCATGCACGGATGACTCGAGTTTATGGGTTTTTCTTTGATGTTGTGAATCTTCAGATAGCATGAGATGCCAGAAGGTAAGGATGAAGATTCAGTCAAACTCTTGCTTCTGTTTCCGAAAGTTGATGGATCGATAGTTTCATTCTTGGGGTTTCTTCTTAGCATCACCAAACTTCGGGTAATGGCATATTCCTGCAAGTTGGAACCAAATATCTAGTTAGACCGTAAGTAGGTCATCGATCCTTCTCATCATTGTTAGACTGCGAGCGATGGTTGATTTCTATATGTTAAATCCTTCATTTCCTTTGTTGGCTATTTTGTTGCCAGAATGATCTGTTTTGCGATGTAGAACCGTTATCTAACCAACCTTGCGGTTATTTGTGTTTGGGATTTGCAACATTTCTTTCGATCAAGTATCTATGCATTCATCAATGCTCGAGGGACTAACTATTTCGAACGCATGTATTTGGGTGATTGTAAGAGATGGAGAGGTTTGGGACAAATGATTTGATTGCCTCTGGTCTGGCTCTCAATCCTATTCTAGGATTGAGGAAGTCCGATGGTTTAGTTCCGACCTTCCATGATTGTCCCTACATGTTCTGAGTTGTGTATGCTTTGCTTGATTGTTGTCATCATGGAAGTTCTGTTCATACGCCAATTCCTGTCTTTGGGAATTGATAACTTAGCTGCTTGGTTCCAAGCAACATTTCCTCGAGGCTGCCTATCTTTTGGCCGTATCTAAATTATTTCTAAGTTGAATTCAGGAAATTTAGTTGTGCACTAGCTTTCATCTCTAGAAATTAGCACACAAGAAATTCAATCCTGGGATTTCCTTTCGACGCTGCTTTATTCTTGTGTAGTGGCTGATTCCTGTGATGAAAGATCGAACCATCCGACTGACCTATGAAAGGTTATGTCTTCATGTTGTTGTCCATTTTTAGGCAACGGTAGTTTTCTGAAGACAAGGGTAGAATCTCAGTTGAGGACAACCTATTATCTCCGGAAGCTAGTGCATTAATGGTTTACAACGATGAGTGTTTCTCATCGAACCTGTAGATTAAGGTTTTTCTGACATTGCCGAGGCAACACTGGTACATAGTGAATAGCAAATTTCCCGGCATTGTCGGGGCAATGTCAAAACTTAGGAAATAAAGGGTTTCCCGGCATTGCCAGGGGAATACTGATACTTATGAAATAGAAAGTTTCTCGACGTTGCTAGGGCAACACTGGTACTTAGGAAATGAGAAAAGGCCTTAGCATTGCCGGGGCAACACTTAGGAGGTTGGGATCGGTTTTCCCCACTGATCCGACAATGCTTTTAATCCAGGTGGGCACTAGTTTTGATCTTCGAACACTTGCACTTCGATGATTGGATTGTAGAAGTCTTTTCTTAGTGCCGCCTGTGTTCGGGCAATGTTAAAGTCATGTTGGTTAGTATTGAATCATTCATCTGATCCTATATAGTTGAGTAGATCCCTTTCAACACAATGTGGCTGTTTTTGTCAACGTTGCTTAACTTTGGGGTGCGCCATGTTCTGGAAGGATGGAAGTCCTAGGTGTTTTTTTGTTGCCTAGCCTTGTTTATCACCGTCAAGTGTTACCCTTGGAAATGTAGGGTTGTTGCTTAACCAATTCCATGGTTATTCTTATTCATGAAAAATGGGATTTCCTCTAACCGGTTTTTGTTATGATCTGACTTCTATCTGTGGAACCCTTCATTTCTAGACGGAACCCTGCATTTCTAGGTGCCAAATTCTAGGTTCTTATAGAAAATTAGAAATTATGGAGCGAGTCATCACATTTCCCCCCCTCCCCCGTACAACCTCACGCATTCCTATCCTGGTCACAGACTGGTAGAGTTCGATAGTGTTTGTCTCGAATCAGTGACACTTAACCTTGCTTGTTTTAGGCCATATGAATTATGCTAGGCTGATAGAATGAAATGTAGCTATTCAAGTATGTGTGGTGACCCCATTCCACAGGGCTGATTAGTCTTGGTTTTCCATGTAGCTATTCAAGTATGTGTGGTGCCCCCATTCCACAGGGCTGTTTATGCGTTTAAACTGTATCCGGGGTTTCTCCACAACCCGTTTGGTTACACGCAGTCCAGTGGATGCAACTGTGTCTTCTAGATGATTAAAGCATGGGAAAGCCTCTATCATTAGAGACTTATATATTAGGGACTTGAGATACTTGGTTCTCCCAGATGCCAAATCTTTGCTTGATTCGATTCGACCTCTGATTGATCACAAGACCGGTTAAGTTTTGGCTTAGTTTCTTTGAGCGACTTTGAAGCTCTGGAATTCAGCACTATTTGTCTCATTGGTCGTTGGAAGTGATTCTGTTAATTTTGCGGAGTGACTGATCTGATTATCAATTCATGGCCCCAGTGCATGACTTCACTGACTTCTGGCAGTTCTGGATGAGATGGCCGTTGATCTTCCAGTTGGCCTTCGCAACACTTTAGTTCGTGAAGGATTTTTGGATCAGATGACTGCTGATCTACCGGTTCATCTTCATGACACTATAGTTCATGAAGAACCTTCACGATGCTTTAGTTCGTGAAGGATTTTTTGTGGTCAGATGTCCATCAACCAGAAGGCCTTTGAATGATAATTTATCGATTCCGAGAGGAATTTTGGTCAAATATCCAGCAACCAAACGACCCTAAAGCAATTATTCATCGACTCCAAGAAGAGTTTTGGGTCGTGTCCGACGGCCTGGTGGTCTTAAAGCGATGATTCATCGACTTCAAGAGAAATTTTGATCGAATGTCCGATGACTAGACGACCTTGGAGCGATAATTTATCGATTCCAAGAGGAATTTCAATCGAATGTCAAGCGACCAGAAGGCATTAGAGTGATTATTCATCGACTCTAAGAAGATTTTTAGGTCGTTTGTCCGACGGCCCGGTTGTCTTAAAGCGATGATTAATCGACTTCAAGAGGAAATTTGGCCGTATGTCTGGTGATTAGACGGCCTTAGAGCGATAATTCATTGACTCCAAGAAGAGTTTTGGGTCGTGTGTCTGACTGTCTGGTGGTCTTAAAGCGATGATTCATCAACTTCAAGAGAAATTTTTAGGATTTGGCTTGCGGGAACACAGTTTTATGGAGACTATGGGTTGGATATGTTTGTTCGACGATCCTTTGGACAAGCCTTCTCGATGTTACCAGAGCAATGCCGGTTCTTAGAAGAGGAAACGACATGACTCGTTGAGGGCATAGAAGCATTTCTTTTGTCGTGCTGTCTGCAATGCCCCAGTCTCCCGGTACGGGTCGTTTGGAAAAGGAAAGTTGACATGGATGGATGAGAATGCATCACTTTAGGTTGTTGCCCCATTCCTTAGTATTTAGCTACCCAGAGTGTTTTTTGATAATCATCATTTCATTTGATTTCGTCAGTTAGCCGAGGTGCTTTTCTACTGGGTCTTAGCGGCCTTGCTTGGGTAGAAGGTCCCTGAGGTCCTATACCTCCTTTACTGTTTCGTATGTTCTTTGGCAAATTATCGAGTTTGCCTTCTTCCAATTACACTACCTCTAGTCTCTAGAATTGGTTTTCCTTCCCATAGAATTCTTTCAGGGTAGTAGGTTGTTTCATCCTTTAATGATTCTGAAGGTCTGTCTTGTAGCAGACTACATCTGTCACCCTCACTTTGTCCATATGCTAGTCAGACCTATACAAAATTTATTTCGAATCAATTGTACAGTTGTAGGAAGGTATAGTTGGCATGATAAACTTCTTTGGATATTCTTCATTCTGCACGGTTTTGGTGAATGGGTTTCGATTGGGGAAGATGCTCTAATCATTGTTCGTTCGGTCCGTTTCAAGTCACGGCAATTTATAATGCTTGAGAATGATATATGCATGTTTGTCCTATGCTTGAATGATTGGAAATGCTGATTGAATGACAAATCACTTATGATGGGGTCATGGATCAATGATGATCCCAAAAAAATTTCAAACTAGGTGAGATCTGTCCGAGGCGATAAGAAAGTTCTATAAGGTCGCATTCTAAATTTCAAGGCATTTAGAGTTCGCATGTTCGAGTTATGGGCAAAAGAAGATGGATCGACGTTGATGGATCGGTGGTATGTTACTTGGAGTCCGCCCAGATAATATTTTTCATTTTCTTGGAGTCAGCACATGATTCGCTTAGAGTCACGGAATTGGAAGTACTGGGTTGGTGATGAACGGTGCTTCGGGTCATTTGCATATTTGCTTGGAGAAAACCTTGGTTTTACTCTAGTCTAATTTCAGGCAAGAATTTCCTAGGTTTGCTTCTAGTCAAATGGGTGATTACCCGAGTTCGACTTCAAGTCAAGACTTCCAGAATCTGCTTCAAGTCAAATAGGCGATTAACCGAGTTCGACTTGAGTCAACCTAGAAGTGAGTTTTTCAATGACCATTTTGACAATTTTTGATTATTTTCGACGACGACCATTCGTGATTCGACGATGGGAGCTCCATGATGGAATTGGAAGTTGGTCAGTTGGGAGTGGTCACAATATACCATGGGAGCTAGGCCTTATAATCAATTCTGGTTTGTGTCATATCGTCTTGGTTCTCCTGCCTCTAGGAGTACCGTTTGAGTAGCAGTTCCTCATCCATTGCTTGGCACCGTGCTGCCGCACGGGTTTTAATATTCTTCTAGCGTTTTGCTCATTAGCATTTTCATCTAATTTATCTTCCTTAAATTGTTTGTCATTTTCAAAGCCGGAGAGAGCCATCGTTATATTTCCCCATGGGGTTTTTACCCCTAAGTTCGGGTTTGTAGCAGGTGCTTTTGCAGTGGATGGAGTGTTAACGTTTTATTCCGTCATGATTCTTGGAGCTCCACCCACTACTTCCTTTTACTTTTGCTTTCTGTTTCTTCTGTTCAAGCCAGAAACAGAAATATGCTCTTGCTCCGTAGCAGCCACAGCTTGAGGCACTGTTCTGCGAGTAGTTAGTAATTGGAGCACTAAGAGAGCATCTATCTTTTCCATAAGAGCCTTTTGACTGTTTGCCATTTTCTTGTTAATTTCGTCAACCATCTTGTTCAATTCTCCCTTAGTCACAACTTCATGCTGTGTGGTGGATCCTGGAACCTGATCTCCAGAGTTAGCTTTTAACAGCAGGTTGTTGGGGTTGTTGACTTCAATTTGTTGAAGGTTTGTTTCTTCTCCAGCAATGGTAGCTCTTATGGATCTTCCGGAGGTAGTTCTCTTTCTTCTTGGTGCCATTGATTCTCAATAGCAAATCCTTTAAGGAGAGATTGAGGATCTAACTTTTGAACCTATCTGATCTAAAGTAGACAACTAGATCTAAGCCTGAGTTGGGTTCTCAGTGAAAGTACCAAAATTTTAACCCAAAAAATGGATCAACACCCAGGATTGAGTGTGAAAGCACCAGCCCAGTTCTTACAGAGCAATAATATAGAAAATAAATGTAAACAGAGCAGAAATAGTAAAAAGGCAAGAAGATTTTTATAGTGGTTTGGCTGTTAATGAAACCTACATCCACTTTATAACTTTCTATTAACTGACTGTCGTTACAAGTTGAATTAGATTACAATATGATTAAATCTTCTAAGTTAGATCAAGTCCCAAGAACAAGAGTTCACTGGAGAATTACAATAAACCCCTAGATGACTATTGTGTGGGAGGAGAAGAGTAAAGAATAATCTCTGTAGACCCAGCAACCAATCTAGAAGATCCTCTTTATGTTACAGATATGTGAGTATTTATAGGGGAATTCAGTGAGTATTGGACTAGAAGTCCAAGTGCAGAAGAGTCCAGGTGTTATGCCAAGTCATCACCCAAAAATCTCAAATCAATCTGAGTCATTTCTATGGATCGCTAGCTATCCATAGGGGATGGATCGCTAGTTGTCCATTAGATGGATCATTAGCTATCCATTAGATGGATCATTAGCTGTCCATCAACTTAGCATATTTTTCTACCAGAAGCCTTTAGTTAATGCTATGAAGGAGCTTGGAAAGTTTGAGGGTGATCCGACCTATCTTGATGGATAGCTAATTATCCATAGGGGATGGATCGCTTGCAATCCATCCACTTAGTATGTTTTTGAGTGATCTTAGTTTGGTTGTCTTCCTATCTTCTATTTAAGTGTCTTGTTCAAATATCAAGTCGTTTGGAGTTCGTTTTGATCATCCGTCTTCATGGGTCATCTAGTCCAAAAGAATCTTCCATAACTCACTCAATACTTAACCAAATCTCACGAAACTTCACACACGCAATGTATATGAGTAGGAAAGCCTCCCCTATGGATCATAGGTCTTGGGGCCCACTCCTCATGAGTCGGACCTGATGGATCAATCTGGCCCAATTCAGAGAAGAATCATCCATAACTCGCTCAAAACTTAATAAATTCAAATGAAACTTTGCAGGTACTCTCTCTAGGGTGTGTGAGACCTACACAATAAATTCCAGGTTATGGGGCCTAACCTTCGTTAGTGATCCATCTAGTTAGGTCACTAGAGATCCATCAAAATACCTCTAAATGATCTCATTTTTTCTATGAGCCTTCTTTTATGTTTTCTAAGGGTTCTTCCAAAATTTCAAGCCAATCCAACTCAGTATGATTTCTCTAGGTCCATTTTTAGTTAGCTGCTTTTGGTCAAACATCTTGAATCAGATGAGTCTTCATTTCTCGAGCTAGATTGTTTGGCATGCTATAAAACTTGGCAAGTGTTCTTAGAAGAGGTAGTAGATCATGATGCAAGAGGCTTTGACAACTCATGATGTTTCCTTTTGGATCGCTAGCGATCCATGGATGATGGATTGCTGGCGATCCATCTACTTAGTGGATTTTTGGCTTCTCTTAAATTCCATTGGCTTGTTCTTTTAGATGACTTGTTCAAGTTTCAAGTCATTCTAGCTTAGTCTGGATGTTCTAACTCCTGTTGAATTCTGTTGGGTTATAAACCTAGTTAACAAGGTTCTCTGTAAAATTTGTATAAATTCGAATCATTTGCATTAATAACAACGATGGGTATTTGAAGTGATTTTTATTTCTTTTTTTATTATCTCTTTTTGTGGCATTAGGAAGTGTACCGGTGGAGGTATATAGTAGCACCCATGAAAATACAACCAAATTGATTTCCATAAATACACTAAAATGTAGATGTTATGAAAATTAACTATCGAAATAATTTGTCCTTGCGGTATATCTATCAATGTAGTTCTATATTGAGTATTGAATACTTTTAATTTGATAAATACATTATAAACAAAATAAAATAAAATGAAATAGTCTTAAAAATAGCTTTTAATAAGTGATATTTTTTCATGAAAATTAAAAGTTAAATAAATTGAATATAAATGCATCACTATAAAATTAAATATGTACATTTAGGCTTACATTCTTGTAATTAGAAACATTAGACGCAAGTTCTATCTAATTTATCAAATAAACAAAAAATCCCAATTTCCAAAATAATTTACAAAAAATCGAAATTAATCATAACCACATGCACATGTTCTCTATCATGAACTTTATCTCACTTGCTCCATCTTCTCCCTACAGCAAAACATACTTGATTCATCATCATTTTCTTTTAATCTTGAGAAATCCGCTAAAAAATCAATCAATTTCTCTCAACTCACATTCCATTCAGTCTTTAATTTCACAAGTTAAACTCAGATCACAAAATTCAAAACCCTAGGTTGATTGAATTTGAAAAAACAAAAATGGAATAGTACAAAATAACTTCTAAGCAGAAATTATTTTTCTAGGTCTGAAAAAACATAGATTACTAGATATCTAAAAGAAAGAAGATGAAAATGGTTGAATAAAAACAAGATGAGGAAAAAGAGAGATCTAAATATTGACTGGAGTGAGATATGATAATTGTAGCAGTCTAAAGAAACCTAACTGCATTACATATAAAACTAGTTGCACACCGAGGCTTATTCTACAATAGTAACGTGGCAAGTTCAATGCTTATTGTGTCTAGTTTTTGCCCTAATAGCCACTTCACACACACACACACACTCATTGTTTGCACCAAAAATTGGCACAAGCACCCAATGGAAATTTTGTAGAGAAATAAATGAAGAATAATAAATGAAAACAGAGGGAACAAGTGATTAAATAACAGAAAATAAGCAATAATAAGAGCACAACGATTTATTGTGGTTCGGCGTTGAAAGCCTACGTACACCTTGGAGAAATAACTTTATTGATCACTTGAATTGTTGAATACCGGAGGATGGATTAGAGTAGAACCCTTAGTTACAAAATAGTGCAAAGCAAGAAGTAGCCTAAAGGTCCCAAAAATGAATAATCAAGTCTGTATTTATAAGGGAAGACGGTGAATATCTTCCTGAAATTTCGGCAGTGGAGTCTCCACATCCGAAAGAAGTCATGGTATCGATCGTGGGTCCCACATATTTCATAATAATGATCTGTACCAATCGTTCTATGGGCTCGTTTTGGCATGCGATCAATTTGGTGGGCTCCACACTTCAATATATTGATGTTCCCAAAGTTTTATGTGGATCCGACATGTAGATTTTGAGATATCGATGGTTTTTCACGGAGTTGAACTGTAATATCGATATAGTACGATGCATAATTAGTGAATATGGATCGTACCCGATCCATTTTTAGTAAATGGTATATTTTCATACTTTTATCATTCTATTGGGTCTGTCTTCTGCTTTCACTTCGCCACCGCTTCATATTATCATATGTATCTGATCTTTGGGTTTCGTGATTGTTAATCTGACTTGTCGATCTCGATGACAGTCGAGTCTAACTTGTCTAATCTATTCGAATATAGCCGGGTCAAAAGGTTGGATAACCCTTGCCCTCCAAAGTACCTCTTGTTTCAGTATGATGTGCTTTAAGTCAATGCAAGTTAGAGTCGTCGAAAAAGAGCCCATCCAGCTTTCTAAATAATAGTCACCCCTTCGATGAATTGCTTTCCTTGAAAAGTTGCATCTCTTTCTATTCGACATGACGATTGATTGATTTCCAATAGTATAAATTCCAGGTCACGTCTTGATGGTGATCATTTAAGCCTTCGTTTCAGTGAAGCCGCAGGCCTTGGCTGACTGGTCCAAATCTTCCTTTGATTAATACAGGTGAGAACTTAATTTCTGTCGATTTCAAGAAATCAAATTTTTTTTGGGACGTACACTAGCATGTATACGTATTCATCCCTGAATCCCGATTGCGACTGCACGTTTACAGGTCAAATTGTCAACTTCTTGCATATGTTTCACCTCCTCCCTTTTTTTAGATTGATTGGCATGAATCCATCAAGTAAATGGATCATACTTGATCCATTTTTAACATGGATTGGGTCAAACTCATTTGAGATTGTTTCAAACCCGATCGTTCTCCCCTCTCTTCTCTTCCTTTTTTTAGCCTAAGAAAGAAGATGATGGATTATTCCAAAGCCATTAGTTTTGGATCATAATCCAAATATATGTTGAACGAACCAGTTGAACAGCATATTAGAAAGAAGGATCGGCATACATCCATCACAGAATGATCGTGCCCGATCGTTTCTTGATTTGGCCATTTGATTGAACTATATGTTAAGAAGAATTGATCGGCGTAAGGCCATCACAAAATGATCATACATGATCGTTTATCGGTTGGGCTTCCATTGGACTGCAAACTTCGATGGTTCATATCGCATCCTTCATACACACACACACACACACACACTTAGATACTTAAATCATTTTCTTTACTTCATTTCATTTTTTATCATTGTTACCCAAACCAAAAAAGAAAACCCCATCCTCATCTTCTCCTTCACCATCGATCCATTGAGCTTCCCGATCCAAATCCATACTTATCTCATGACCATCTCCATAGGTCAGTCTGACTCCTTGCTTCATCAACCATCATCGCCGCCATCCCCTACTAATCTTGTTCCATATTCGAACCCAAATCACCATTGCTTTTCCACTTTTAATACATAGGTAGGTTCGATTCTTTTCTTACTTGTTATAATTTGGTGATGAGATGATGGGATCTCGTTTTAGTTCACATGATTCAAGTCATGGTAGTTCGGTTGGTTGTAACGGAGGGGGAGATGGTGACGATCGGGTCGAGTCATTTATGTTGGTGTTGAGGTTGGATGAAATGTGCTTGTTCGAGGTCGAAAGTTGTAACGACCCGCTATTTTGGACCATTCAAATCGATAATAAATCCATACATGTCGGACTTGAATAATTCAAAATATCAGATTGTTATTTAAATTTGGCAAACTCATCATATACAGTAAATAAATCAATCACAGAATCACCGACACAGAGTAATACAATAATACGCAGCGAAATAGATAAAATAGTAGTTCATGAAGCTACTATATAAACATCAGAGTTAGAAAGAAAATACAACAGAATATCTCAAATGCAGTGAAGTCTCCAGTACAACAGATGACTTCTCTGGACAAATCAACTAGAAGAGCTGAAAGCTGAGGCGATAGTTGGATCTCCAAAGAAAGCTCCAAACTCCAAGGGTGAGTCTCAAATGCTGTATCACTCAGTCTGACCCGAGCGTAAAGCAAAACACAAAACACTCGAGTCAGGATTAACATTCTTATATCAATAAATCCAACTCAAGTGAAATATCAACTGAAATACAAGTAACTTAAAGGATGTTTGGGATAACCATCCTCTAAGGATCTTCGGAACTATCTACAAGGTGGAAATATACACTATAACACCATGGTCATTCCAAATTAATTTATCCTTCAAAACCAAAATATCATTTCATTTCAAATATATCTATTTTCCAAAATAGTATATATATAGGTTAAATAATTTAAAAGTAAAGTATTTAAAATTTCCTCAAGTCTCACAAATCAATTCACATCCACCCAAATTCCAAATTCAAATTTATTCAAAGCTCAATTCATCAATTCAATTCAGTTTTAAATATACCATTTAAATTTTCAATATATTTCAAAGCTTTAATACTCAACATTTTCAAAGTTAAATTTAACAGTTTCATATAGCTCTTGATTTAACTTTATTATTATTTAATCAGGGAATATTCACTTCATAAATTCAATATCATCTAACTAGCCTTAAATTTCATTTTACTAAATATTTCCTTAAATTTATTTAAACAAGAAATATTCATTAAATTATTTTAAATCAAACCCAAGTTATAAATCATATCTTAAATCTCAATTTCAATAAGTTTCAAATCGGTTTAATTAAATAAAATTCTTTAATGAATGCAATTTCAACTAAATTCAAATTATCTTCCCAACCTTAACTTATTCAAATTGTTACTGAAATCTATTTTGAAACATAACTTTAAATACTTAACCATATTATATGCATTAAATCAATCTTAATTAAATTAAACATTATTATTAAATCTATATATATATCATTACCATTTATATATACTAATTTAAGAATCAACATTTATTAAAACCATATATTCTTCCCAAATCCATAGAATTTATTTTCAATATATATATATATATATGTGTGTGTGTGTATGTGTGTGTGTATGTATATGGACCAACGGTGTCTGTATATATATCCATCATATGGTTAAGTGATACGGATATTTATCATTTCAATCCAAAATTTAAATATATACGGGCAGATATCATTTCAACCCGTAATCTCAATTTCAATTCAAATGAAAATCGCTTGGGTTTATCATTTCAACCCATAACGATTTTCTCCTATTCTAAAGTCCGTTCGGGTATGTATCATTTCAACCCATAGTGAATTCTATACTAATAGGGAACTTGCAGAGTGATAGCAGATAATATAAAATACAACAACAGGCATATATCATAAATAACAATAAAATATAAACAACAGGATATGGTGTCATATCCCACAGGTGAACAGTTACAGATAATAGCATATATAACAATTTAAATAACTACAACAGCATATTTCAATTGTCGTTTCAATTGAAATCAAATTTAATAAATATAAGAACGTTAATCGTGAGTGATTGCTCACCTTTCGAGGCTAGAGTAGATAGACAACACAACAAGCTACGAATTTCAAAGCAACGCTAGATTGGCACGAATTCAACAAAGCTGAGAGATAAGAATTTTGGTGAAAATGAATTAGAACCATCTTGATATGACAGAAAATGATGTATATAATTTTATTATTTATTATTAAAAATCAATTTAATCATATATCTCAAATTAAAATTTAATTCAACACTTCGAACAAAGTCTCCATATATTTATATCTTTTAAAACCAATTAATGTATACTCATATAGACATTTGCGAACAAAATTTTATATTATATACACACACATATATACAAAGTTATATAAACTTAAATAGAAAATATACAACGCGATTGTATTACAAGTTTCCAACAATATATATTTTCCGTTTTAAAATATTAGGAACACTACACACCATAATATATTATAACTAACATATAACTTAAAATATAATTAACAAATATATATATATATATACAAATGTATATAAGGTATAAATATATACATATGTATACTCAGTGACCCTATCTAACCCAACAGGTAAAATCCAAACTAATATAACTTAATTTTTTTTTAAAAAAAACTTATAAACACTGTCTATATCATACTTAAACAAAATCAATATATATTACTGTAAATATATAAACAGTATAACATATATTCATTGTCGAACCAGATTTTCCAATTTCTATAATATATAAAAGTAGATCATATAATTGTTTATATAAAATCAGTATTTACGTAATTATAATATCAATAAACCCATGCTTTATCTGTACAAATCCACTTATATTCTTATACAACATATAACTTTATATATGTGTACCTTATACCCTATAACACTTATATATTTTAAAACAAAATAGAGAATATAGTGTGTAATATATACATATTTTCTTTCATAAACATACAACAATGTATAAATATAAGCATATAAACTAACGTACATAGTATATATTATAATATACCATAGGTATATATAAAAAAAATATACTTACGCAAAAGAAGGAGTACACGGTCTAAGTGGCTACGGAGGAGCATGAGGGGTGGAAGATCAGGGAGGAGCTGCGGAGTGATGGTTTTGAGAAGCTAATAGAGGGGAAAAAAAAGAAGAAACAGAGAAGAGAAGTAAAGGCCACAGAGAAATATAAGGGAGGAGCTCAATATTTAAAAGCTGGAATAAGAAACGTAAAATTAAATGAGCAAAAATGAATGCAAAAAGTATATAAGTTTGATATTCGAATGACGGTCATAAAAGTGGAAATTTGGGTATAGGTAACGGCTGGCTACAATCAAATATTCATGTTTTGATAGATTGCTTTCCTTTAAGCAATAAAGACAGGGAGAGAAAGAATAGATAAAGGCAACAAATCTATCAATCAAAGAAAATGGAAAAGTTTGAACTTGTACGCAAATAAATAGATAGAGAACGATGTAGGTGAGTTGGCTACTCTAGGTAAAATGCTTAATAATTTTTATGAACCAAATAGGCATGAACAAACTACAACATGCAATTAACTAATTGATTATTTGTAACCGTGCAAGTAAGAAATGAGATAATAATTAAAGGTTTTTTTCTTCCTTTCTTTTATTTTTTTTTGATTGTCGAAGGAAAGAAGGAAAGGCAGACCAATAGGCTGAGAATCATACCATAATTACCCTAGTGAATAGAGGAAAGAAATTTAAAACAAAAATATAGATAAAGGTTGAGTGAATGGAAAAGGTCACCTGCTTGAATCACGTGAAATAATTAAAGCAAATGAAGTGGCTACAGGAAACGAATGATTTCTTTCTATTTTTGAATTAATGTTTACGTAGCCAAATTTTAAGCAAAAAGGAAACGTACAACAAATGATAAATTGAAATGACCGTTGATTCAGCAATGTTATTAAAGCAATTTATTATATTGCTTGGGCTGCACGGTGAAGATTTGGAAGAGACGTGTTTCACAATGCAACCGTTTTTAAGAAATAAATATATTACTTTAAAACAGAAGAACTGACCAAAAATGAACGTAAACGTATACAATTTATATGTTTTGATATTCAAAATAATTATAGGAAAAAGATAAGTATGGAATGGAAGGATACGTTATAAGGCAAAATGAATCGTTTGGAAAAAAACGATGGCAAATAAAACAGCTGTGCCTTGAATTTCCCAAAATAAATTATTAGAGCAATTAATGGGTTGATTGGACTTTAAGGAAATGAGTAATATATTTTAAAATACTAACATAACCTATATATACATACCTACTAGAACTCACACAAAAATTAATGGACCCTATACCCAAACTAAACTTTCCGTGTATATATGTATATTATGACAAAAATTTTCTTTGAATCAAAAATCCATACTTGCTTTCAAAACTAAATTTCAAAACCACCATTTGATGAATAAACAGAACATAATATTTTTCCTTTTTTCTTCTTCTATTTATTAACAATAAATCAAACATTATTTAATAATTACACATAACTCAACATATCCATTAGTTACCGATTTTAGTTCATTTGTTAGAGGTTAACTTATTTGAATTACAACAATACAATTAAACTATTGTTTCCTCTTAAATTTTATTCAATAGATCAATATTTACAATTAACAATTATTATTAAATTCTTTTTTTTAAATGCACGTGCTGATTTGATTTTTAACAGCTCAGATATGAAATAAAAGAGTGCGTACAATAGGTGCAATAATTAAAACGAACGTACGCCCAAATTAATTAACCAGTAACGCAATCTAAATTTATATGTTTTCTTATTTAGACTACTATATTTAATTATACGTAATCCAAACATTAAATTTTTTATTTCAAAATATTATTATTTAAAATTTCTCTAAAATTCAATTAAATACGTTATTAAAAACCGTTTAAAATTTATGGGTTGTTACAAAAGTGGAAGATCGTTTTCAGCCGATCGTTCTTGGAGTTCCAGAACGTTGACCATCACCAATCATTTCTAACGAGGCAGATGTGGTGAAGTTGTTAGCATAAGGAAATGAAATGGAGTTCGTCCGATCATTATGATGGATTGGTATTTGAAAAAAAGTTGAGAATTTGGATCGGTAGTTTTGGAAGAGCTCTTGTCCGATATTTTTTTGGATTGGTGTTTGGAGTCTTGAATTGAAGTGGAGTGTGGAACCAGAGTCAAAGGTTGGATTGATCACAACGATCGATTGGAGAATGATCTGTTGTGAAATGATCGTGCAAAAATGATCGATTATGCACGTTAGGATCGATCGGTCATAGCATTATTTTGGATCGGTTGTTGGTTTAACTTTGATGAACATAATTAAAATCTTCAAATCATAATTAGAACTTTACGATGAGCTACGACCTTGAACGCTTGAATGGTCATACATGACTTGCATACGAAATGGACTGCATATTCAGACGCATAGGACAATTGGACCGTTGAACGAACTTTACTGATTTCCTGCATATTTATGTTTGTTATCTATACCTTTGACAAATTTTTGAAGCTCATCCACTTCTAAATGCACAATTCAAACTTCGACATGCCAACAACTAATCCCGATGCTTAGACTGAATCCTTAGCCAGTGATGTAGAGAATCGGTTGAGACGATCAGCAATGACGGTCACTTCGATCGAATTCCGAAGTCTCGTCACAATTGTTGTCTTTAATTTTGAACTATTTTTTATTTCATTGCACGACACTGCACCAATCTGCACTAGCATACACTTTGCATGGGAGGTAACAGATTATTTTTTCTAATGATGATTATCTACAAAGTTTAATTGCCATAGGTTCCAGACGCTCGGGGCGTTTAGTTGCCATGTCTTCTGGACAACCTTCATAGCACAACAATACCAGTACCAAATCGAGCTCCGCAACTGCTTCCGATAGACTCTCCCTTGGACATCAAGCTGAACAACCGGAAAGTCCATGTCTGTTACTCGACCTTTTCTCTGTCGTTCTTGTCCTTCCAGCAGAAGTGATAAACCTTGCTCTCGACACTCTAGAAGAAGCTATATTTTTGGAAGATCCGAAGGATTTTGTGGCTTCAAAAATTACTGAAGCCTCTCTTCGCAGAATTTGCACCAGACACGGGATTCCGTTTGATGACGTGCGAGTCCCAATTCGAGATGATAGAGCTTATATGCCCCCTGAGGGGTTCACTGCATGCAACAAGTTCATGTTTTGGGCAGGATGCATCTCACCCTTCAATTTATTTATCCGAGAGATGCTACATCATATGAGTTTAGCGTCGGGACAACTGCATCCAATGGCTATGCGTTGCTTAACTGTATCTATATGGCATTCATGGAGTTTTTATATTATCCTCTAACTCCTAAAGACATTCAATTTGTTTTTACCATCAAGCGATGAAAGGGAAGTCTTTCGTTCACATTTCTTGAGTCGGCCAAGAAGTTTCAGATCTTGACTGGCACTTGGAACAAGTTGAGCGCTTTCAAAAGTGAGTGGTTCTATATTCGCTGCCCGTCCTACTTTGCCAAACGGTGGTTAGAAGGATGTAAGTATTACTCCTTGCTTAATTTCTTGAGTGCTTGTATCTAGGCTGTATCATGAATTAACCAACTTTTCTGGTTCGTGTAGGTTCTTTTCCATGACCCGATGGAAAACAATACACAAACGCGGTCTCGATGCTAAAATGGGTTCCACCAGAAGATAGAGACATTGAGAATCTCCTTAATGATGATTGCCTCATTACCTACGGCCTAATGAAAAAGGGTCGTAGCATAGGGCTACCGGACACTACTGGATTTGTAGTGACTTAGCAGTGGGATGTGGATGATGATGAAGGCCACCAAGTTGATCCTGCCATGCGACTAGTTGAGGGGGCTCAGGAAGCTACTGATAGAGATGCAGTGGGAAATTAGGGTGATGACCTCGGTGGCGATGATGCAGGTTCTAGTTTTGGGGTTGCAGCCGGATCTTCGCAAACCTTACAGCCCCCTGCTCTTGAAAAAAGAAAATGAAAGAAGCTCGTTTGCAAGTTCCGTAAGAACCGCTTCCTCAAACAATCTAAGCTATCCATCAACCCTTTGGTTATTCCGGATCGGTCCACTTTTCAACCTT
Organism: Allium fistulosum; assembly: GCA_030737815.1. NCBI lineage: Eukaryota > Viridiplantae > Streptophyta > Magnoliopsida > Asparagales > Amaryllidaceae > Allium > Allium fistulosum. The sequence goes on from CM060904.1 coordinate 1,141,514,197, forward strand.
CAGACCACTTGGACGAAACATTTAAGGTATTATTTGATCTTCCAATACCGGATGACGTTGATGCCTTTCATTTTACTGACATGAGTGTCGGAAGATCAGAGTCTCCTTCTAGAGCTGGGGTTTGGAATCCCTCCTACCACTAGTGGAGAGGTTTCTCCTGCCAGTAAAGCTTCAATAACTGGTCTGTTGGGGGGACACAAGGACACGCACATTCGCACTTCACAATATTGCACTGCACTTATCTCATGTCCTTCAATACTTAGAGCTGATTCATTCATTGTCTTTCTTTGTAGAAACAATGATGAGGAAGAAGCACATGTTCTAGTCTCTATAGGAAATATCATGCCAGAATCCTGGTTCTCGTTCGGGCTCATACCGCCAAGGCAGTGGTCATGAATATGACCCTAGCTATCGCTCCAGCTAGTATTGGTATTACCAGAGTAGAGGTAATAGAGATATATCTTCCCATGATAAGCATGGATCCAAGTCTAGATCTCCTCCCCTTAAATATTCTGAAAGGCAACAAGATCACTGCAACGACGTTCCTCCCATTGACACCTCTCGTAGTCCCCTTACCACTTCAATTTCTTCATAGTCTTTGTTCCATCTCGTCCTCACCGACCTAGCAATCGTCGGCGTCATAGTGAGCATGATGTTCATTAACAAAGGCCGGGAAAAGAAAGCGCTGACATCCAAGTTGTCACTGAAGCTCAACAAGTCGATGCTGCCGCTCGTATGGCCCAACTTAAGTCAGATTTTCCAAACGTACGTCTCGATGGATTTTTCTTTGAACCTAATCTTAAGAAAGTTCCTAAAAAGGTCTAGCAACTGACCATGGATTGTATGAATGATATCCATATGCAGTATAATGATTGGATGAGAGCGGCAGAGAGGATTTCTAAAGTATCTTGGGAGAGAACGACAAAGATTGAGAAGTTGAAATGCTAAGAGGTCCAGGACGGATCATCAAAACTCTAACCAATGAGTTAGTATCTTCAAGGAGCTCACAAGTAGAAGCCGAGAGAAAAGAAGAAATGGCCATAAGGCACTCGAGGATTATAAGACCAGGCACTTGTCCGAGGTTGAAGAGCTTCATCATCGGAACCATAAACTGGTGTTAGAAAGGGATGCAGCCCAAAGAAGCGTAGCATCAGGCTTGAAAGAGATGCAGCTATTGAAAAGGCCAAAGATATTGATGTCCTTGTTAAACGAGAAGTGGAGGTCATGAAAGAAAAGACCAGGGAGGAGGTTATGGAGGAACTAGATCCATTACTTATTCTTTATAATGCCATCGTCCTGAAGCATAGAAACTTGGAGTGGCTCTGGGGTGACTACCCTTACCATCTTGTACGTGCTTGGGAGCATCTTGTTCAAGAGGAGAAGGAGGGTCTCGGCACTGAAGAAATCGATTTGATGAGGCTGGAAGGAGAAATTGTATTGGGTGATAGATCCAAAGTCCTACATGAAACCTAGCTTATACTCCAAAAGGAGAACGCCACGGCCTCTCAACATGAAGCTGGTGAAGGTTCCGGATCCGTATCACACAATATTGCAGATGACTAGAATCTGGTGACCCAAGCTTTTCCCAGCACCACTGTGGATTCTTCTATCGTGCCTGGTTAGAATTCGAAGAGGCCACATATTGCTACATCTAGTATGCTCTCCTCGATTATGAAAGGAGGTTTTGGTGGCACTCTGGCTCACGTGGGGGACCAATCCAGAGAAGGTATTCTATTATCCTCACCCATTCTTTAGAAAGTCGAAGTGTCGTCGATCGATATATCTAATATTTTTTAGTTATGTTTCCTCAGCTTTAGGTCAGTTGGCTATAGTTCCACCTCTTCCTCAAGAATCATAACTAAGTCCTCGGGTGCCTGTGATGGAGTCGGTTATTGTCACGGCTTCGGCAGCAACCCAAGACATCATAGAAGAGGAAGCTTTCATGATCGATGAGCACTTGGAGGACGCTTTGTTGAGGGAAGAAAGCAATCCATGCTGAGAGATTCCTGTTGATGATGATGTTGTGATTACTAGAGCTTCCCAATCCTTGTCAGACCCCTCTATGCAAGAAATTGCATAGAAACTCAAGGCGGAAATTGCCCTTGAGACGAAAGTCAAGCAAGAGAAAATGTAGATTGTTCCCCTTCCTATCTCTATCATTTTGCCCCGAAAAACTATGGTTCTTCTACTCCTCAGCCAGAACCTGCTCAAGGTGCACCTACTTGGTTAACCTAATCTACTCCATTGAAAGATCATGGAAGCGGGAAGAGAGGAGAAATGAGGAGTGGGGAAAGTTCGAGTGAAATCTCTCCCGATTCCAAGAAGAAGAAGAGGAAGCCGAGGAGGAAGTGATTCACTGCGTATGCTCATGCTCCCTAGTCTTTTAGGTTTTGTTGGCCAAATTTGTACGGGATCGACCCCTGTTTTTAATTCTTTTACTGTGAATACTCTTGACTTTCCAAGCTTATGTAAATAAAGTTCTTTTACTTTTGTCGAACTTTTGTGTGTATTTGCTTAAGTTGTTGAGCTATTACATTTTCCATTCGATGTATTTGTAATTCGTTGCTCATTGATTCGGATGATAATTCGTTAATTTTATCCCAAGGCCTCCATATGGTCATGGCTTTAAGTTGTACTAGACACTGGGCTCAAGCCCTAGTGTTACACTATCGGATTCAACGGTTTAAGTGATTATACTCCTGCCCTCAATTCACGGGTTAAAGGAGTTAGATAATGGATGGTTGAGTTCCATCTTTAACAAATTTATTCCCTTCCTATCGATTTCAGGTCAGATTTTATGGAATAGTGTGTGGTCAAACTGCACTCATCTATTTGTTTATACTCATATCTGCATTCTGAGGATAAAAGTTAGTTGGCGGGTGATCGAATCACACCCAATTTATGTTTATACTCTAGTCCATACTCTGGGGACTTAGAGTTATTTCGGAAAATAGTAGGACCGTACTTTCCTTAATTGATTGATTTGGCATCAAGTCTGAGGTTTAACTCAGCGAGCGATTGGTCATGTCACGATCGCTTTTGATTCATGTCTATCCCATTACTTGGTGGGATTAATTTGATTATTGGATGGTTAAGTCGCATCCATTTCTCATTGGTACTTCGTCCATCGGGTTGTGAGCGAGAATCATTAAATGAACGATCGAACCACGTTCATTTTGTTGTCCAGTCGTGAACTTGTGTAATCGGTTGGCTCCAAACTTTGGGTACCTACTTGGACATAGCTGTATTAGCTAGCCAGGTATCCTAACTAATGTTTTAAACTATGGAAATCACAAATATGAAGTAAATTTCAAATTTTATTTACTAAGTGGACAGAAATGACATAATTTGTCTTTTTACATATCTAGAAGATCATATGCCAAAGAAAATTTGGAAATTAAATACGACCGAACGAAAAAAGAAATAAACTAAATGAAATAGCATCGTAAATGCTTGCTATTCCATGCCCTTGGGAGTGTGACGCCATCAACAGTCGCTAGCTTGAAAGTTCATTCTCCAAGCCTCTGTTCAATGATGTACGGTCCTTCCCAAGTAGAATTCATGTATGATGGGACAGGAAAGACCAGTATCAAGACAAGATCATCGATTTCAAAGGTTCTAGGTCAGACTTTAGTGTTGTAGTATCGGGCGATACGATATCGATGCGCAGCTGCCCTCAAATCAGCTTCTTCGTGCTTCTCATCTACCAAGTCTAGAGATTCTAAGAGGAGATCCTTATTTGTTCTGGGGTCGTAATAGGTCACTCGATGAGAAGGGACTTCGAGTTCAATAGGAATGACGGCTTCGGAGCCGTAAGCAAGGGCGAATGGAGCGTGGCTAGTCACGGACTTGTGGGTGGTTCTGTAAGCCCATGGAGTTCATCCACCCACTTGCCTCTAGCTTTTTCTAAACGTTTCTTCAGAATGGACTTTATGATTTTTGTTCATAGCTTCCACTTGTCCATTTGCTTGAGGGTGGGCAACATCCATAAATCTATTTTTAATATGATGTCGATGGCAGAAGTCTTTGAATTCAGTGCTATTGAATTGGGTTCCATTATCAGTTACAATGGTTGTGGAAGGCTAAAATGGCAGACGATGTTCCAAATAATGAAGTTGATTACTTTCTTTGTTATGATCATGGCTAAAGGTTCTGCTTCGGACCATTTGGTGAAGTAATCAACTACTATGATGGCATATTTCATATCATCTTTAGAGGTTGGTAAGGAAGCAATAATATTTATGCCCCATGTGGCAAACGACCATGGACTGACCATTTTTGTAATTTCCATCGATAGAGCTCTCGAAATTTTCGCATACATCTTGCACTTATCGCATTGCTTACCGTAATCAGTAGCATCTCGGTTGACGGTTGGCCAGTAATACCCATAAAGTATTTCTTTGCTAAGGTTTGCCCTCCAGTGTGATCACCACATTCCCCTTCATGAACTTCCCTTAGGGCTCATTTTATTTCATCACGAGCGATATGCCAGAGCAGACGGACGGAAAAACCCTTTCTATACATGACTCCTTCCTGAATGATATATCGTGAAGCTTTACGAAGGATTTGTTATCTTTCATTCCTCCATTTGGGAATGACTCCCCATAGCAAATAATCTTTAATTGGAGTCATCAATGACTCCTTCTCAGGCTTCGTCTCTAGTATTTAATAGATTTCCATCTGGTTTATGCTTAAAGCGTCTAATACTTTGACTAGAACCAAGCCCATTTGTTGTGCATCCCCGGTGCTAGCAAACTTTGCCAATGAGACGGCCTCATTGTTTTGATCTTGAGGTATGTGCGTGATGTCATAATACTCAAAGTTAGTCAATAACTCTTGAACTCGGATAAGGTATGGAGTGAGTCGTTATCCTTTAGCCTGGTAATCCCCTTGATTTGGTATACCACCAACTGGGAATCGCAAAAGATTTCAAGAGATTTTATCCCCAGTTCTCTGGCAAGTTTGAGTCCAACAATCAGAGCTTCATACTCAGCTTCATTGTTCGTTGCAGGGAAGTCAAGCTTTAAAGCGTAGCAAATTGTTCGATCCTGTGGAGTTACTAGCATGACTCCGGCTCTAGAACAATGATCATTGGATGCTCCATTCGTATACATTTTCCACCGAATGGTATAGACTCCACCGCTCTTTGGGAGATCGTCCTGTGCAGTGAATTCTTCTATAAAGTCCACCTATGCCTGTCTCTGGATGGCTCTTTGAGAGAGATAGTGATGTGGAATTGGCTCAGCTCAATGTTCCACTTGAGTAACCTAACAGATGTTTCAGGTCGATGTAGGACCTATCGTAATGGCTGATCGGTGTAAACATTGAAGGGATGAGCCTGAAAATAGGGGAGGAGCTTTCATGAAGTAATCAACAAGCAGTATGCCAACTTCTCTATCTTCGGATAGTTCCTTTCAGCTCCTATTAATCACTTGCTAACATAATAGACCGATCTCTGGCTCTGATTCTCCTTGTGAAGCAGTGCGTCATTTATAGCGTGTACTGACATGGCCAAGTAGATATACAATTCTTCGTGATCCACTAGCTTTGATAAGATGGGAGGTCTCTCTACTTGGTTCGCTAAAGCTTGGAATGCATCTTCACAGTCCTATGTCCATTCAAAGGTCCTTTTCCCTCTTCTAATCAAGTCGAAGAATGGAATGCATTTATCGGTGGCTCTGGAAATGATCCGGCTAAAGGCAGCAACCTTCCCATTTAGGCTCTGTACTCGTTTGATAGTCTTTGGCCCCTGGATATTGCGAATAACTCGAATCTTTTAGGATTAGCCTCGATGCCATGAGCATTGACAACGAAACCCGAGAACTTTCCCCATGCCACGCCAAAAGAACATTTCAAAGGATTCATCTCCATTTTGTAATATCAGAGGATGTCAAACATTTCTGCTAAGTATCTAATGTGGTCGCTTGATCGTCGTGACTTCATGAGCATATCATCCACATATACCTTCATCGTCTTTCCAATCTGATCTTTAAACGTTTGGTTAACTAGGCATTAATAGGTTGCTCCATCATTCTTCAGTCCAAATGGCATTACCACATAGCAGTACAATCCAAATTCGGTAATAAATATGGTGTGCTCCTAGTCAGGGATGTGCATCGGGATTTGGATATATCCAAAGTACGCATCCATTAAAGATAGCAACTCGTGTCCGAATAGTCAACGCATGTCCGCCACTTTCCATTCACCTTTCTCACAAGTACATGATTTGGTACCCATTTAAGTTAGAGGGCATCGCAAATAAACTCATTGCTTGTGAGCCTATCTACCTCCTCTTTAAGGGTGGCAGATCTCTCTGGATCCATGCCATGCCTTTTCCTTTTCACTGGGACATGTCTCGGGTTGATATTTAATGCGTGGCTCGCAATAGCGGGTGAGATCCCACACATGTCAGAGTGAGTCCAAGCGAACACGTCAAGATTTGCTCGGAGAAGCCTAGCAAGTTCTTTCATCATCGGTGGGCTGAGCTGTGATCCAATCTTTAGGACCCGCGACGGGTCATCGTGGCTGACAGTGATGTCGATCGTCAACTCAACCGGTGCAGCCTTGGTCTATTATGGCTAGTCCTCATCATCCCTTGGATCTATGTCTTTATAGAACCGGCCGTGGCACCAAAGCCAAGGCTCAGGTACTAGTTGTCAATCTTCGGTGGCTTGGATGCAGAGATACTTGTCCACACCCTTACCTTTCTCCTTCCATCGAGCATCCCTCAACTCAGCTATATAGCAGGAATGTCCGATCGTCTGATCTCCATGCACAACTCCCACACTTTTTCCAGTTGGGAATTTTAAGGTCGGACACCAAGGGGCAATGGCTGCTCGGAATTTAGCAAGGGCCAATCGACCCAGAAAAACATTATATGGAGAGTCCACATCCAACACAACAAATGGCAACATCTGCCTCTCGTGCGGTCGCCTTCTCCCAACTCCACCAGTAGCTTGAAATAGCCTATTGCTTCTGTTGCAACACTATTAAAGCAATGAATACGGGCTTTACATAGTTTCAAATCTTTGGCTTTCATTCTCATCTGGTCGTATGCCTTTTTGAAAATAATATTCATCGAGCTACCACTGTTGTCAAAACATTTCTCACCAAGGCAAGGCCGATCATGGCCAAAATGACCATTGGGTCGATCGTCGGTGCCTCCACCTTATCTGCATCTCTGTTTCTGAATACAATGTCGTCTGCCATTGTACGCTGCTGTTTAGCCGGAGCCTCATGTGCTATATTAGGACAACACTCAAAATCCACATGCTTGATTGTGCTAGCATAGCGCTCCATCTGTGCCAACTTTTGTCGGCTGGGTGTGGTCCTCTGGCTATTGTATAGATAACTAATCTTCCACCAGTCTACGCAGGCTCCTCAGCCCTATGTGGCACTTGTCCTCGGTTGGGGTCAGACGTCCCCTGCTTGCTATCATACGGTCTTTAACAAACTACTATATCTTTATTTCCCGAATTAGTTTCTCGATAACATCTCGAAGATGACTACACTCGTTTGTGTTGTGACCATAACATTCGTGGAACCAAAAATATTTTACAGTCTGCTTTTGTTTCTCCGTCGATTCCTTCGGAGGTGGCTTCCTATACCACTTGGTATTGCATGTAGACAAGTAGACGTTCTCTAAAGACGTATTCAGTGGTGTATAGGTATCATACATTGGAATCCTTGACTTTCCTCTTCCAGAATCCCTTTTCGTTCACGGTTTCTATCACCGCCTTTCTTTTGCTGATTTGGTTTATTTTGGACATTTAAGAACTTTTTCAGAACTCTCTCTAAACCGTTTCATTACAGCGTTACTCTGCACTCCCACTCTACTCGATCCCACAACATTTTTCTTCCTATAGCACCTAGCTTCCTCTTTCTTCAATTGCTTTTTCATAGGGGTGATTTGCTAGCTAACCAATCGCCAAAATCAGATTTTGGATCAATCCCTCTTTTTACCACCATTAATATTGAATGGTCATTCGGATTATTGACTTCTGTGACTGCTGTATGAAATCTCTACAAGTAATTTTTTAGCGATTCTCCCAGAGCCTGGATCACGCTTAATAAGGACATTACATCTTTGGAGTGAGTTGCATGCATACAGAACTGCTCTACAAATTTTTTTGCTAACTCGTCAAATCTAGATATTGAACATGGAGTAATCTCGTATACCACATCGTCGCTATGCCAGAGAGAGTAATAGGAAAACATCTGCATTTTGTGGCATCATTAGCCCGTGCAGAATACATCAACCATTCATATCTCATAATGTGCTGCCTGGGGTTGGTTTTTCCCTTTAGGCAGGAATCAACGGCATGCTATAAATCTCCTTGGATATTCCATGTGTAAAATATTGTCTTGGAATGGGGTATGGCTTTTGGAGATCCCCCAATCATCATTAGTCAAGCCTTGACTTTCCCTTACTAGCTGTCTGACCATAGCCGACAAGTCCGGCATTTGGATAGTCGAAGTTAAACGGTAGTCAGGCTCCACCTTTGGGAAATGGTCTGATCGATGACTACGGACCATTCCATGCCTTCTTGGTTCAACATCCTCTCGATGTGCGTCGCGTGCATTCTCATTGTCGTCATTCCGGAGAGGTAACTGATCTGAATTAACTTGAACTCTAGCATCTAGATCAACCGTGGCATCACTAGTGTGTATTCTTCCTGTCATTTGTTGCGACCTTCCTCCAAAAGTTGGATCAGCATCGATTGTTCCAGATGGATCGGTATTGATTGTTATCGGTCTGTTTAGATCGGTCGGATGATGGCGGGTTGACGTTCAATGTGGCATCTTTCTATTATGTGACGTCTATGTCCATAATAATCATCTGACGAAGTTAAGCTCTCCGATGCAGAATAGGGAGTTGGCTCCCTCCTAGTTTTCCTACGTTTTTGATCCTTAAGTTGATTCATTAGATCGATATTAGCTTGAATCTGCTGGTTCAACTATGAGTGGTTGTCTATGAGTTCCCTCATTGGGCTTTGGAAATCAGCTCTTGTGATGGAATCAACTGGATTCTGGACATCAACTGGATTGGCAGCATTAACATCTATTGGTAGATTGCTCTGGCCTCATTACTGGATGCTGACGTTCATGTTTCCCTCTGCATTTTGAGCGGTAGATCTGGTGTTCCTAACCATTGTTGATAGTTTTCCTTAGACCTTTGCATATTTGAATAGAATGGATGAACTATTTAAAGATAATTCTGGATCTCTTTCTGGGATTTGTGCAATCCAGTAGCAGCAAATGGATCCAAACGAAGCTAAGAAGCTTGGTTTTCAGTGAAAGCAGTAAAATGTTTGCATCAAAAATTAGAACAAGCACCCAATAGAAATTTTGTAGAGAAATAAATGAAGAATAATAAATGAAAACAGAGGGAACAAGCGATTAAATAACATAAAATAAGTAACAACAAGAGCACAACGATTTATAGTGGTTCAGCATTGAAAGCCTACGTCCACTTTGGAAAAATAACTTTATTGATCACTTGAATTACTGAATATAGGAAGATGGATCATAGTAGAACCCTTAGTTACAAAATAGTGCAAAGAACAAGCAGCCTAAAGATCCTGAAAATGAAGAACCAAGTCTATATTTATAGGGGAAGACGGTGAAATATCTTCCTAAAATTTCGGTAGCGGAGTCTCCAGATCCAGAAGAAGTCATGTATCGATCATGAATCTTACATCTTTAATAGTAACGATCGTTACTGATTGTTCCACGGGCTTATTTTGGCATGCGATCGATGTGGTGGGCTCCACAGTTCAATATATTGATGTTCCCAAAGTTTCATGTGGATTCAACTTGTAGATTTTGAGATATCAATAATTTTCCGCTGAGTTGAACTATAATATCGATACAATACGATCCATAATTGGTGAATATGGATCGTACTCGATCCATTTTCAGTAAATGGTATATTTTCGTACTTTTATCATTCTATTGAATCCGTCTTCTGCTTTCACTTCGCCACTGCTTCATATTATCATATGTACTTGATCTCCAGGTTTCGTGTTTGTTAATCTGACTAGACATTACCGATGACAGTCGAGTCTAACTTCTCTAATTAGTTCGAATATAGCCAGGCCAAATGGCTAGATAACACTTATACACACACACACACACACATATACACACACACACACACATATATATATATATTCATATACATATATTTACATATATGCATATATACATATACACATATATATACATATATATATATATACATATACATATATATTTGAAAATTTGTTTCTTTTATTAATGTATAAGAACCCTAAGTAACCCGGCTCCTTAAAAGAACCCTTGCAGAGTAATAGGGAAAAAGAGTACAGCACTACCTATTAATGGAGTACATATCACAACATAATATACATGTACTGTTATCTAACAAAAAAACATACAAATAAAAGAAATTCTTCAAAGCCCAGTCCAAAACAACCATCCTTATCACTCCAAAGTAGGTCGAGTGAAATAAAAGCCAACTTTAGGGCTTCAGCTGGTTTTGAATGGAAATCCATAGTGAATCAGCCTGAATCACTCATTCCACTCCCCATCGCTATAGGATCTCAATGTTTCTAGTAGTATGTTATGTCTTTGCTGAGGATATACGTATAAGATAAGTAACATCCACTTGAATCAATTTAGCTTGTTTAACCTTATTCAGTTTTTGATTCTGAAATATCCGCTTAATTCTCTCTTCCCACAGATGATACGTAGTTGTTACGAGGCAATAAGACGCAAGTTGGGCGAGTTGACCTTTGGTGAAGCTGTGCTTGATAGTTTCTATTCTCCTTCAAGATCGCGAGGAGTATCACTGTTGTTTAATATATACATATATACGTATGTATGTATGTATGTATGTATGTATGTATGCATGTATATTTGTATGAATGTATGTATGTATGTAAATGTGCGTGTGAGAGGGGGGGTGTGTACTTATGTGTGTGTATAACGACAGAGAAGGGAACATTAGTGTTCAATGGTACCCTCTTCTGTGCCACCTCTTCGGTACATTTAGTTTTGTTAAGTTTCGACACTTTAGCGCGTTCCCCTTATACACACACTTCATTATGTGTGATGGTGCCATCCAATAATGCTTCTAATGTGCAGGCGTCCTGATTGAACATCCCTTTATCGCCCACCAATGGGTATATACAGGTCTTGGCAACCCTTGATTGTAAACAAAAGGATTCCTAGGTTTACGTGCCACCAATCTCATATATGTATAAACCACGTTATATGTCATATTTTTTATGGTGTGTGAATTATCCATCAAACCCACAGACGTACAACGCGAGCCACACCTTATATTATTTATCCTTAGTTAGCATTTTCTTAAGTCTTCTTTAGAACATACCAAAGAAGCTTTGTAGTAGGGTCGGACTACTTCCAAGAGCCTGCTTTCCACAGTTGTCTAATCTCCACCTTAAGGTTACTTCCACTCAAGTCTTGGAGACACCGAGTCCTCAAAAGCAGTGGATGATGCTGTGTATCCATAAATCTCTTTCAGTAGTGGGATGGTGCCACCTAACAAAGCTTTTAATGTGTTGGCGTCCCGATTGAACACCCCTCCATCGCCCCTTAAAGGGCATATACTTGGTCTAGGAAACACTTGATTGTAACAAATGGAATCCCAATGTCACTGCCATAAATTCTATACATATACCACACATATGTCATATTTTTTTACAATGTGGGACTTATCCATCCAATCCATGCACCTGCAGTATGAGCCACACCTAATAAATTTTAGTCACTATGTTTATTTTTGGTTAGTTTTTTCAAATGCTCTTATATTATGGGAAATGGTGAAGTATAAATTATACTAGTATGAACAGATTTTAAGGCTACTTTAACACTAAAGAAGGGTAAATAATGTATAACTTATACAGAAATTTTCTAAATTATTTCAAGATTTTAAATCAAACGCAGATAATCAACACACACACAGATATATATATATATATTAACAGACAGTCAAAGATATATATGATGCAGTAAAAGTAAAGTAAAAGTAAGAGAGATGACACCAGGTGTTTTTATACTGGTTCGGATTAACCAATCTTACATTTAGTCCTATACACTATATGTATAGATTTCCTTTCAAATGTCCACTTTAAATAGGTAACAAGCAAACTAGAATACAATCTCAATTTCAAGGCAATGAGATACACCCTCCTCACTTTTCGAGCTTATGGTAGACTCATTTGATTTAACCGGGCAGCAAGCACCTATTTGATTTGAACGGACAACAAGCACACCCACTCTATTTGAACTGGCAACAAGCACACCCACATAAATTGTAGTAGAGAGTTGTTGATTCCAAATACAGATAGTTGTACTTTGGATAAAGAGTATCCTATAGCCGTTTGATAGAACTTTGATCTTTGATTGATAAGAGAATACTTTCAAATTAGTGAATAGATTGTAGAGAATAAATGTAGTAAAATAGAGATTGAATTTGAGTGAATTTGAAGAATATAGAAAGTAGATTTGTGAATATATAAAGAGCATTTGGATTAAGAAGGATATAGAGAACTTAGTTGTTAAAATTCGTTTTCCAGTCCTTTATATAGTGTTGAAGGGATGTGTCTATACACGAAGGGATGCAACCAAAAGTCACAACTATTCAAAATTCAAAAGACACCTCTTCAATGGTACATATATCGACATACCTATGTACCTATGTAGCCTATGTCTACATACTTGTGTATATTTTGAAAAACAAAAACACTTTTAGGGTGTTTCAAAATTCCAAACTTTTGTAAAATTACTTAAACATAGTTTCTAAGTATTTTAATATATAAAATTCTTAAAAAATATTTGTAGAAATATATATTAAAAATAAAATAAATATTTTAGATAATAAAATAAATAACTTGATAAAGGAGTATTTAAAGAAAAGATAGTTGATGTTCAAGGACTTTAACAAACTAATTTAAAATCTACTTATTATAAACTATAGTCTTGAACTATTCGTGTCTTTGTCTTTAAACTTATGAGTCTTCAAATATCTTGATCATCTCTGAATCTTGATCTCCAGTCTTTTCACTGATTAGTCTTCAAGCTCGATTATCATGTTCTTATATAAATATGTATATTCTGCAAAAAAAAATTTTACAACTTGGAAAAACATTAGTACTTATATTTATATGGTTGTTGTCATCAAAATCAATATGTTTCGTATTAACAATCTCCATATTTTTGATGATGACAACCATGTAAATATATTTATTATAAAATATAATATAGCTCCCTCTAAATTGGTTAACTCCCCCTACTTTGAATAACTCCCCCTTGTATATGCATATTTTATATTTTATATTTTTCTCCCCTTTGTCATCAACAAAAATAGGGAAAAACTCCCCCTAAATGTCACACAAATTAAATACTATTTAATGTGATAATGTTTGGAATCAACATCAATAATAATAATAGCAAAATAATATAATTTTTGATAGAAAGGATGTATGATATGAGGATCATATAGTTGTACTAGGCATATATATATATATATATATATATAATAAAAAGTACAGAGGTCCAGGGCAAGAAGCCCACGTCAAAAAAATGCCAACATGCCTGGCCAACTTGCAAAAAATCAACAAATAAGCACAAGAAACTAACCAGGCACAAGTACAATAATAAGCATCAGTGACATAAACTAACAATATAAAAAAAATCACTCAAAATGACTAGATAGAGAACATGACTAAATTCCAACATAACGACAAAACCAACCTAGGAGCTCGGGGCAATAACTAGGGGTGTGTGGCGAGAAAATAAATTTCCAATCCCAATCTAGTGTAGCTAGAATCACTTCATTGTTGGCGTCGAATTCACCATCATTTCGAAGGACAAGCTCATCATCCAGAAACCTATAGAAGTGTTCGCTTATCCTTCTTGTCATCAGAGACCCACTTTGAGAAAATCCTCCAGTTAGAGTGGAAGCACAAACCGCTATCCTTATAGGACCAAGTCATGACCTTTCTATTACAAAACAACTGCGTATCTTCAGCCAAATTTTCAAACAACTCTCAAGCAATACCTTCCGCGCTAGGAGGATCAGAGATGATAGCATGGATAAATTTCTTCTTAAGGGTAGTAATAGGTGAATCATAGGGTGTAACGGGGTTGGCTATGGGGTCACAGCTAGGAGGGCTAGGTGGGGGGAAGCTAGGCGGTCGGGAGGGGCGGACACTGTGTTAGGAGGATCTGGAGATATGGATCGAGGGGGATAGTGGCTCTGACCTTCCCTCGCCTAGATAGAGGCTTTGAGAGGGATTGCTTAGGGGGAAGGCTGTTTAGGTTAGCGATAGAATGCGGACATGCCAAGTTAACATGGCCAGAGGAGTGGCAGAGGTCGCAAATAGAAGGTTTCCATTGGTAAGTGACATAAATTTAGGCAACTCTACCCTTAGCGAGGGAAAGAGGAATGCGAGAAGCCAACTGCCTAGAATGGGAGACTTCAATAAATGCTTTGCATTAATGGAGAATTTGTCTATGCTAAGTGAAAATATAATAGCAAATCAACCGACGAATATGATTTTCTAATCAATTTACCCCCTTAAGATGTTGAAAAATTAAAGGAATTTTCAAAATATGTGCTTAGACAAGAATGGAAAGGACATGCTCATAAGAGAGGTCAATAGCCACTGGGTAATAATAAACACTTTTCCTTTAATAATAATAGGATTAAATTCTAAAATATGAGATCTCTCTTGTCTGACAGGAGAATTTAAAAAAGTACAATGAGTTATCATACCTAACATTGACCAAACCCTTTAAACACCAAACCCCAAGAATATGATTTTTCATAACCGAGAATCGGGGGGCCCTGTCTAAAATGAATCCAACTAACGCAATTCCTACACAAATAATTTCCTTTAGATCGGGGAAATGTTTGTCGAAAAAATCAACGGCATATTGATTAGGTTAGGAAGAGCCAGCATTTCTAGGTCTATTCTTAAATAAGGACGACCAACTACTTACAAGACCAGAATTGTTAGCACCAATCTTAGGAATGGTTAAAGAAGAAAGGATTACCTACAAGTGCAGATGAGATGTTAGGTCTTGCAACCCAGATTTTGGGTCATGCACCAATTGGCCATTAGCGTTAGACGCATTAGCTGAGTTTCCATTTGCCAATTCATTCACGAAATTGCAAAACAGAGGCTCATCGACTTGCAATACCCAAATAGAAGGCGACACCCCAAAACCTATTGCCACGTCAGAAGAAGCCACTGGACCATCATCAGATTTCAGGGGAAGCGGGGGAAAGTCGACGAACCCATCTAGTCTTGGAGGCTTGGCGATCAACTTGAAAATTGGAAACAGCCGAAGTCCAGAAACTGAACCTAAGTGCAGACGATCAGATCAGGAAAACGCCGTGAAATGAAGCCACGAAGTCGAGCGAAGAGCCAGATCTAGAAAACATCGCAGAATGAAGCCACAAAGCAGATCAAGATTTGGAAAACAATCAGCTCTAGAAGGGCAACAAGAATTCGATGGAGGAGACGATGTTATACAAGCAATGATTAAAAATTTAAAATAGGAGGAAGCAATTGAATTAAACCAAGTTAGAGCCGCCAAATTTGAAATTTCAAAGTTGTCATGGTTGTAAGACTTTCCATTGATATTCATAATAGCGAAAAACTATTACAGTTAACTATATATGTATGTACAATTATAATTACATATATTTCAATCATACATCATAATCCTTACACTCTTTATACAATTAGTTACATATTTATAAACCATAGTTAATTATACAAACTAAAATATATATAAAAACATATTATAAATACAAATTATAAATACAAATAAAAATTAAAACCTACATTTTCTTAGGAACTTCGACCCATCCTTTGAATCCAAAGATAGAATTGGTGTTGATAACTTCCCAATCATCATTATCCACTTTCGCTTTAGAGTTTGAGCATTCCGGGGCATTGCTTGAACTTCTTTGGGGAAATTAGAAATAAAACATCAAAGAGAATCAAATTGTTTTTCCTATTCTTTGATTATTTGCATTTGACTTAACTCCAAGTGTTGTTGATTGCAATGAATGAAGCAAAGAGAATTCTTGAAAGATTGAAGGGTTTCTTTTAAATTTTCACTAAGTTTTTGTTTTGGAAAATTAGTGTTTGAATTCATTTTTATAAAAAGAGATGTGTAGAAAGGAATAAGATAAGAGGATGAATTGATTTTTGTGTTTTTCTGGAAGAAATATGATTTTATAGAAGTGAAAGTCAAATTAGTAGCTAATCCCTCCAAAAAATAACGAACTTATTTGAATTCCAAATTCTGAAATATTCCAGAGTATGTCGACATATATATGTAGCCTATCTCGATATACATGTAGAAATTTATATGTTTTTGCTTTAATTTTTGTTTATATTTTATATTAGTTTATTTTATGATTTCATAGAATAAAAGAACATATTTAACAACAGAAGTCTCTAAGCAAATTTCATTAATAAATAGAGAGATGCATTAATAAAATGAAAATTATATGAAAATAACATAAGTAAAATACTAGAAAACATAAGGTTAACTAAGATATATCTAGAATGATGATGATGAAGATGAAGAATTTTCACCAAGCTTTCTCATTATCTTCCCAGAGTATTTGTCGACTTTGTTTGAGAGGCTAGTAAACTTATTACTAAAAGAGTGTTTAAGCTTCTTTTGATTATTGAGAAGCTTCTCTTGATTTTTAAGAATTTCTTTGTTTGAATATCGAGATGGTTTGTCAAAGCTTTCAAGAGATGTATCCACTTCCTTTTCTTCTTCATGTTCTTCCTCCTCGTCTATTTCCATCTCTTCACTTTCTTTTGCTTGAAGAATTTCTTGTTCTTCCTCTCTTGCTAATCTCTCTTCTTTTTTGGTAAGAGACTCATAGGGTTCAAATTCGAGAGGAATGTGCATGAGAGAGAGGTTTGTTTTGCCGAATATTTTATGAGGAAAAATGTTTTCACCTCTTAGGTCAATGCCAAAATAATTAAAAATTCTAGTAAAATACACACTATAAAGTGTGTTTTCATGTCTAGAAATTTTCTTTTAAACAAAGTCGTCCAAAATCACTTGAGTCCAGTTTATATCATATTTTCTGAAAAGAGCTTTGAAAACTTTTTGAGTAGGGTTGTTGTAATTTCCCGTCCTCGGTGTAATACATTATTGCAAAATAAGACTCGTTAATCTTGCTTTAGACATGAGATTTTTGCCTTTAAAACCATAGTCTTCATCGTATGAAAACAAATCATGCATAACTTCTCTATTTCAAAATCAATTTCAAAAGTGAAGAGGTCATTTTCACTACTTTTACAACCAAAAATTTGATCAAGAATTTCTCAATTTAAAACTATAGTAGCATTTTTGAAATACTCCATATTTGACCTTCTTTTCCTTGAGAAAACTTTCCATTCAAATTAACATAATTCATGTTAACCAAATCGGGATAGCAATCAAAATAATTTTGAGACCAATGGAACCAAAAATATCATTTTCTAAAGCAAGACCTTATAAATCGTAAGAATAAAATCCAACAAAATTAGCAAACCTTCCCGAAAATACTTTTCTATTAGTAGCATAATTAATATAAGTTTTAATGGACTCTTAATCGTTAGAAAGTTGACTTTTGATTCTTTTGGTAAGCCTAATGGATTTTGATGAAGAGGGTTAGCTTGAGGAAGACATTATTGAATTCTTTCTGAGGAAAGAGAGTAAAGAGTAAGTTTGAATTTTGAAATAAAGTGTGTGAGTGTGTAGAAGATGAGGTAAGAATGAATGCATAGATAGAAACTGAATTATCATATTACAGGTAAAAAGGTGGCTTTTCAAAATTTGAAATTAATACAAAAGTGAGGGAATTTCAAAAGCTTAAATTTTGAAAAGATTCTCCAAATTATGCCGGGTATATCGACATATCTATGTGGCATATGTCGACACATACACTGAAGTTTTCAAAATTAGAAATTAATGAAATATTATATATACCCATTTATTATATTCATATATACTCATTATTATTGTTATATATTTATTCCTCTATTGTGTGATTTTCAGAAAAAAAAATATGAAATGTAAAAATTATTGATTTAGCCATTTCCTTTGTTTGACCTGATTAATCTTCTATCACCATGAAACCCATGTTGATATTTTTAGTGTATGGTTCATTGTCACGGGATGTTGTATCAGAATCATCCAGTTGCATTGTAAGCCCTTTTTCTCTTTTGAATGAATCGATGTTTGGTGAATTCTTTGTTTTCTTTTGTTGCGGACAGTCTCTTCGTAGATGGCCAGATTCACCACAGTTGTAACACTAAAAAATATTTCCATGTTCAAAATTTTTAGTTTCAGTTTTATGAAAGTTGTTCATTTTTCTGTACTTCTGAAATTCTAGTCCTAAGACATGACCTGGGTTTTATAGCCTTGCTCCAGACCCACCCCGTAGACCCGATGCGGGTCTGGACTTTCGACCCATACCCGGAATCCATACGGGTCAGGACAGACCCATCCCGCCCCAAGACCTAGTGAGCCTTTACATATTCAAAATTATGTAATATTCATATATTTGTTTATTTTATTTGTAAACGGGATTGTCACTAAATGATACAGTAAATATAGATATCAGTGCATTTACAATGATAAATAAGGTAATAAAAAAGAGGTGTATAATAACAGCTTAAGAAAAACATGCATAAGTTATTATATAATTATTAGTGATGCAACTTAATATTATAATAATCAAATAAATTATTGAATGTATTAGAATAGCTATGTTATAACTGCTTGTGTATAAAAGGATTAACAAATCATTATTATAGTAATAAAGCGATTTTATGAGATCTCAGTAGTGCTGGTCGAGTTAGGGCGGGTCAGCCAAGCTTCGACCCAACCCTAGACCCGGAGCTCCTAAAAACGAGCCATGGGTCTACCCGCCTTGATGATCTAATGGGGCGGGTCTTGAGGGTCAAAATAAGTGCGAGTCTATAGGGTTTAGACCTTAGACCCGCCCTAGTGTAATCCCTACTTCTACTCTGCAACTGTTCTTCATAGGACATTAGGTTACCAATTAATTCTTCAATTTCAATAAACTAATATCATTGGCTTCCTCTATTGCTATTGTCTTTTGATCTTATTCAGAAAAGAGTGAATTAAGGACTTTTCTAACTTGATCTCCTTCTAAGAAATTTACCTAACGATGCTAATAAATGAACTATATCCTGACTAGAATACATGTCAGAAATGGATTCACTTGGTTTCATTCTAAAAACATGAATTTTTTTGGTTAGCATAGAAACCTTATTTTTGGTTTACTTTTGCAACAATCTGTAAAATTAATAAGAAATTAACTAATAAGAAAAGAACTAATCAATAAATTAATAATAAGGATAAAATGGAAATTTTGTAAATGTTAGAATCTGGCGATGAAAGTTGTGTCATTACGTTCGTGTTGATTCTCTAATCAATTTTCATATATAAAATTCTGAAAACAGAGTTTAAACGAAAAATCTATTGACGTTTGAAGTTTTTGGATTTAAAATAATTTAAATGGAATTCAAATTCAAATTAATAATTAATTCAAAATTTTTAAATTCGAAAATTAACGGTAAGTAAACTTAGGGGTTAAGTAAATGGTAAAGTTAACGTAATATTAATTAAGGAATTAAATGGCAATAAAAATGTCATTACAAAAATAAATCAACCGGTCGACTACCTAGGTAGGACTAATCGACCGGTAGTCTTAATGGCGGCTAGGATTTTTTCACACTATTAACGGTCCGGATTTTATTATTTTAAACCAACTTAAATTTGATTGTTCTGGTGCTTTCTAACCACTATAATTAAGAGTCTAGCCCCCTCACTTTTATTCACAAATAATTTTGCGAACTAAGCAAAGCTCTGACGGTCTCTCTCTTCAAAGATTCAGAAAATTATCTAGGGTTTCAAGTAAGAAATTTTAGATGTTTATTATTTAATTTCTAATTATATTTTCCTCCAATCCCTAAATTTATGAATCTAATTCATATACAATCCCTTGTTGTATATTTCCAAAAGGAGAGATTTAAAGCGAGCGTGAACAAATTTAAGAGGAAGAGCTAAAGACATATTGTGAGTGGAAATCCTAGTTTTTCTATTTCAGTAATCGTATAGTATAACTCAGATTTGATATATGCCTTAGAGAATTTTGTTTACCGAAAAAATTACACTAAAACCATAAAATTCCCCTAAAGCAAAATGTTAATTCCTAAGTTAGAATCTCAATTATTCTATATTAAAATAGTGGAATTGTGTAGTTATTATAATTTTAATGCTTTATATTCTATTCCACTTCTTATCCTTTTCTTTGTAACTAATTAAGGGTTATGAAAAGAAATAAGTTAGGAAATGATGTGTAGGGTACCGATTCCTTTATTTGTTCTTTACACCACCTATTTCTACAATTCAAACAGAAATTCCATTTCTTAATTTTATGCAAAGAAGTTGAATAGAGCATAAAAGGATTTGAATTGTAAATTTCTTTAATGTTGATTCTACTATTTTAGTATAAAATAAGTTTGGTATGGTTTTACTTTTATATAAGTCTGTTGTTGAATTGGAAATATTAGATATATGGTACATTTTTTGATATGGAATTAGACATGTTTAAATTTAGGGTTTTGACATTTATACGATTAGTTTAGGGCGTAATCTTCATACGCTTAGAAATATTTTAGCCACACACACACACACACACACATATATATATATATATATTTGTGTGTGTGTGTGTATATATTAGCGTATAAATAACATATAATTAATGGCATATTAGTTGCATAGTAAATATATTATTAATTAGTATTAAATCCCCTTTAGGAAAGAAATTGATAGTTAAGACGAAATAAGGGTTTTCCGTATGTAGCCTTAATAGGGAATGCAGTGAGATGTGTGATGGTATGTTAAGAGAGTGTAGATTTTGACTAAGTTATAAGGATGCAAAGTCAGTCAAAAGCATACAAAAGTCTGCCTAGCTAATCTGGCTACCAATAGTGTGACTTTAGGGTTGATGTGAGGCATCGCCTATAATAAGTACCCATAGAGGACGTGAAGTTAGTCCTAAATTCTATAGGGTAAACCTACCCAGCTAATCTGGCTACTAGTACCTACGAATAATCGACTAATGTGCGACATCACAGTTTGGGTTACGGATCATATTACGAAGGACCTACTTCGAAGTTGAAGGTATTAAGTGGCTAATTGATTGCTTGCCTCCTCCCTATGTAGGAAGTATTAAATGGTCAAAGTTTGCCTAGATCTCGTTAAAAGGTATTAAGTGACTTGGGTACTATCTCTAACATTGTTAGGACATTGTTGATGATAGATGCGTCAGACTGTAATGGCCTTTTTCCTATAGTTGAAAATGGGTTATTGGGTTGAAAAAGGTAATGGTTATAGGATTGGACTGGAAAAGCTTTATGGTATGTAGTTGGAAAACTTATAGTATAGTTAGGATGTGTAAGACATATTCTTATGTAAACTATACTGCCCAAGTACTATTATAGAAAGGCTGGAGATTTTTATTCACCATACATCATTGTTCTGACTCCCTCCTCACTATAACACTGGTTAGGGAAGATAATGCAGACTTTCGAAGATGATGGTGGAGACACAGACTTGTAGCAGTTACTTATCTATATATTTATTAATTTCTATATTTCTGATGTACCCATTGAAACATGATGTATTTTGAGATCTTGTACTATGAATATTTGGCTTTGTTTTGTGGGATTTTTTGTACGTTTTTTATATTTGGATTTTTATATAAATGGGTACTATTCTGATATTATATTTTATCCTTCCTGTAACAGCCCGCACCTCACTTAACGCAGATATTGTCCCCAACTTAGTCACCTCCGCCTCAAGGGCCAAGTCAAGGTGTGAGGTTTTGTTCCTCAAAAGGCCTCGACGTTGTTATGAGGTGAAGGCTTTGGTATATAAGCACCCACTTCATAGTGTTTTTCTACGATATGGGACTATTATTCCCATTTTGAAGGGGTGTTACAATCTCCCCACCTTTAGAGCCCAACTCCTCGTTGACTCATGAACACAACACCACCCAGGCTTCGTGGCTGTAACACGTACATACCACAATTCCGGCTGGGTATGGCTCTGATACCAATGTAACAGCCCGCACCTCACTTAACAAGATATTGTCCCCAACTTAGTCACCTCCGCCTCATGAGCCAAGCCAAGGTGTGAGGTTTTTTTCCTCAAAAGGCCTCGATGTTGTTATGAGGTGAAGGCTTTGGTATATAAGCACCCACTTCATAGTGTGTTTCCACGATGTGGGACTATTATTCCCATTTTGAAGGGGTGTTACACTTCCATTGTGAGATTCTGAATATGTAGATAGATAGCTCTATGTATTGTTCTTTGTATCAATATTAACAACCAATAGCCAACTTTGGAATGGGTATATGGTTCGATGGGCCTTTCTTGGGTCAAAAATTAGACTCGTACCGAGATGTGCTATTACATTTGGTATCAGAGCTTAGGTTACCTGATCAACTAGGATACGTATATGTATGAGTGACGTACTTATTATTTTTGAAAGTATTTTTCATAAAACTTACTATATACATACATACTATTTTCGAACATACGCAAACATGCTAGGAAAATCATTATTTTGGTTTATAATACTTAGGAAATTTTAACTAAAAGTTTAACCTATAGATAGTAGATTATGGCTGAAAACCTTTCTTCTGAGATTGGGAACCCCTCCTAAGAGATACCCACTATCCGAGGGATGCTTGAATGGTTTAAACAATACCTCAGGCATGTAGGAAAAGTTCTCATTTCTCAACCTGCTACACCAGCAACACCCGTCGCCCCGCCTACTGAAGCAACACTTTATCCCATAAACTTCCTTAAGATGTGCAAGGGTTTCCAAACACATGGATGGAAAGGTGCATATAAGAGCAGAAGGTTTCATAGAGACAAAGGCTTGGATAAATGATTACGTGAGGATATTTTGGGAGCATTGTTGGGAGGACCATATTAAGCGGAGAATAGCAGCTTGGCACCTTAAAGGAATGGCCTTAGATTGGTGGACGAATGTGGCTGAAGAGAATGTTGATAGGATAATCACTTGTGATGAGTTCAGAAATTGATTTGAGGCACGATTCATGTCGAGGGCTGAGGTGAGTTTGCAATTGGAGAAATTTATATAGCTTAGGTAGGGGGACTCCACTTTAAAGAAGTATATTAGTTAATTCACATAACTAGCTAAGTTTGGGATGAGTTTGATTGATACTCCCATGAAGATGGCCATGAATTTGTCAAGGGAATGAACACCCCACTTAGGGAATTACTTCTGACTCAAGTAACCACTGGTGCTAAGTATGAGACGTTTGTTGAGATGACTCAACTTCAGACAGTTAGCTCGGAGGAGAAGGAGAAAGGGAAGGATAAGGCATGACCTGCTTAAAATCAAGGAGGAGCCAAGAAGGGAGGTTTTTGGGAAAATAAGAAATCGAAAGGGGATTTCAAGAAGGAGAGTATAGTGTGTCGGAGATGCCGAAGGAAAGGTCATATTGCTAAAAAATTGTAAGGTGAGTCCACTGAAGGAGGCGTTTAAGGGAAAGTGCTAACACTATCACGAGGAAGGGCACTTCAAGAACCGATGTCCTAAACTTGTAGTGGAAAGGCATAGTGGTCAGGCTTATGCCATTGAAGTTGTCCCTATATCAAGTGGACTTCCCATTAAAGACCAAGGAAAGGCGGTGACGGAAGGTACAACTTTTATTACTGGGAATACTATCCGCACTCTATTTGACTTGGGAGCATCACATTCATTCATAATTAGGAATGTAGTTGACTCCTTAAGCCTAAAAACCCATATTGTCACCAACCCAATATTAGTATCAAATCCTATCAAGGGTCGACACATCTTTCTTTAATTTGCAAAGACCTAATTATGGACATATGTAATGTTGATTTCATATGAAATGCATACGTTCTTCCATTTGAGGGGTATGGACTTATCGTAGAAATGAATCTGTTGTTGTACTACAGGGCTTCTTGGATTGTGATAGAAGGGTTGTATGGTTAAAGAGTTGTAGGGGACAAGATACAGATGTTCATTGTACACTCCAAAACTCAGTCGAGTTAAGCTATCTATACTCGATGAGCCTATCACAAGATGAGCTCTCTTCCACACCTGTAGTTAGAATTTTATGACATCTTTGAAGAGGCCTCGGGTCTCTCACCCTTAAGGCAGATCGAGTTTATGATCGATTTAGAGAAGGACTTAGACCAGCTACTCAGCCATTAAGATACATGCCCTAAAGGAAGGTGAGAGTTAAATAAGCAGACTCGGAGCTATTGTAGAAAGGATTCATCCGACGGAGTACTTTAGAGTGGGGAGCCCATATCGTATTTGCCATTAGGGAAAATGGCTCATTAAGGCTATGCATTGATTATAGAGTGCTTAACAAGTTGACTAAAAAGAATAGGCATCTCTTACCTAGAATAGACGACCTGTTTGATCAGCTTATGAGTGCTAAAATCTTCTCCCTAGTGGACTTGGCTACTGGGTTTCATCAGTTGAGGATAGTAAAGGACAGCAAACCGAAGATCAAATTTCGCACTTCAGATGGAATTTATAAATGGGAAGTGATGCCATTTGGATTAAAGAATGCCCCATCGTATTTTGTAGATTTGATGAGTACAGTTTTTAGGGTCCAGTTAAATAAATTTATCATAGTGTTTGTTGATGACGTCTTAGTATACTCCAAGAGTGAAGGAGAGCATGAAAATCACTAAAGGGAGATACTAGAGATTTTGAGAAGGCACCAACTCAAAGCCAAATTCTAAAAATGTCACTTTTGGAAGGAGGTGAGATTTCTTAGGCACATTGTTTCTGAGCATGATTATCAGTAGACCCCACAAAGGTGGAAGCTATTCAAAGTTGGAAGATTCTGAAGAATGACATAGAGGTTAGAAATTTTTTCGGGTTAACGTGTTACTATAGGAAATTCATATAGAACTTTGCAAAAATAGTAGTCCCTCTTACTCACTAAACCAAGAAGAATCTAGTCTTTGCATGGGATGAAAGATGCACGGAAGCATTTGAGAAGTTAAATGAATATTAATAGGTGCACCAATACTTACCATTCTCGATGGGAGAAGCCTTTTATAGTTTACATAGATGCATGTAGCATAGGATTGGGGGTAGTTCTAATGCAAGAAGGAAGGGTGATAGCTTATGATAGCAGGCAATTAAAGGACCATAAGAAGGGATACCCAACTCATGACTTAGAGTTGGCAGCCATCATTTTTGCCTTAAAGATGTAGCGGCACTGTCTTTTGGGAGAGAAGTTTAAGTTTTTCAGCAACCACAAATTACCCAAATACATGTTTTACCAAAGTGATTTAAATCTTAGGCAGCAAAAGTGGAAGGAGTTTATATCATGATATGACTTTGGAATACAATATAACCCTGAAAAAGGGAATATTGTTGTCGATGCCCTTAGCCGGAGGCATGCTACCTTAGGTGTTATATATTAGGGGAGGTGGTTAAATTTTCTCTTAAATTTCAACTTCCAACTGCCAATAGAACTCACTCAAGGCTATTTAGAAGTAATAGAGGTTATGTCGGCGTTAATGGATCGCATTGGACTTGAGAAAAAGAAGGATGAGGAGATTGTGGATACTTTAGGTAAGCTAAGTAGAGGAGAACATTTCTTCCACATCGGTATATTTGCAGTAGATGAAAAGGGATGTTTGAAGAGAGATGGATACCTTTGTGTTCCAAGGATTGATAATGTGTTGGAGGAAGTGCTTATGGAATTCACCATTCAAAGATGATCATTCACCCTGGAGGAGACAAGATGTATAGGGATATGAAGCAAATTTTCTATTGGTCGGGGATGAAGAAAGGGGTACTAATTTGTTTTAAGTGTTTGACGTTCCAAAGGACAAAGGCTAAGCAAAGGATGCCCGAAGGATTTTCATTACCATTGGAGGTTCCGACTTGGAAATGGCAACATATACTGATGGATTTTATGGATGGGTTGCCTAGGAGTCAAAGAGGCAATGTAGCTATATGGGTCATAGTGGATAGACTCACTAAAAGTGCCATTTTATTCTCATTAGAAGCAATAGGACCATAGCATCTTTAACATAGATTTATATCAAGGAGGTGGTTCGACTTCATGGAATTCCATTTAGCATTGTTAGTGATAGGGACCCCTTATTACTAGTAATCTTAGAGGAGCTCGCAGGCACCTTTAGGAGCTTCGTTGAATCTAAGCACTGCTTACTACCCATAGATCGATGGTTAAACCGAAAGGGTGAATAGGATCTTCGAAGATTTGTTGAGAGCTTGCATCATGGACTTTGGAGGACACTATGAGCAGCACCTACCTTTAGTTGAATTCGCGTATAATAATAGTCATCAAGCGACGATTGGTATCGAAACCTTTGAAGCACTTTATGGAAGGCCATGCAAATCTCCCAATTGTTGGTGGAAAACCTCTGAATTTTTTTTTCTCGAATCGGATTTAATTCGATAGACTTCGAAAAATGTAGAATTGATTATGCAGCAAATGAAGGCCGCACAAGATCGCCAGAAATATTATGTAGACAATCGAAGAAAAGAGTTGGGTAGTAGGGGATATGGTATTTGTTTAAGTTTCCTCGCTTAAGAAGGTAGTGAGATTTGAAAAGATGGGAAAGTTGGTACCAAGATTTGTTGGACCTTTCCAAATTTTGAAAAGAACGGGAGACATGCTTATCATATAGAGCAACCAGATAAGTTGGGAAGATTCCATGATGTCTTTTACGTTTCACACCTGAGAAAATGCCTTCATAGCACAACCATCTTGGTAGAGCCTGAATAATTAGGAGACATTGAGATGAACCCGATAGCATTATAGAGCACAGAACTAGGAAGCTCCGCAATAAAGAAATTAGACTGGTTTGAGTACAATAGGGAGATAACCCGGTAGAATGCACGTAGGAGGCTAAAGAGAAGATGAGAACTTCATATCCTAAGCTTTTCACTGGTAAATTTTCTCTCTCCAAAACTAGGTTTTGGTTGCATCATGGTTGCTAGATTGAATAGTAGGATATAGCTGCACACTTTTCACTGTCACTTTTGCACTCATATAGAAAACTTTTTGCATGTTTAGGATGACATACCTATATGTCCTGACACTTGCATTCATGCTAGGATTGAGCTTACCTATAGTATGTCCGCATACATAATCACATTGCAGTTTTGGTTAAGTAGATGTTCGTATAGATACCTTGGTTGTACAACATGGATGATTAGTGCATGTTACGCCATCCATCCTTTAGGGATTTTGGGGACGAAATCCTTTTTAAGGGGAGAATGTAACACCCCATAAAAATTAATAAGAAATTAACTAATAAGAAAATAATTAATTGATAATCAATAATAAGGTTAACAATGGAAATTTTGTAGGAATTTGGCCACGAAAGTTGTGTTGTTACGGTCGTGGCAATTTTCCGATCAATTTCCATATATTAGTTCTAAAAATGGAGCTCAAATGAAAAGTTATTAACGTTTGAAGTTTTCGGATTCAAATTAATTTAAATGGAATTAAAATTCAAACTAATAATTAATTCAAAACTTAATGGTAGGTAGACTTTGAGGTTAAGTAAACGGTAAAGTTAATGTAGTATTAATTAAGGAATTAAATATAAAATTAAGCGATAACAAAAATATCATTCCCAAAATTGACCAACCGATCGACCGTTTCCTAGGGCCGGTCGACCGCTAGCGGTCGACTACTTAGGTAGGACTGGTCGATTGGTGGTCGTGGTGGCGGCTAGGGTTTTTTCACACCATTAACGGTCTAGATTTTATCATTTTAAACCGACTTAAATCCAATGGTTCTAGTGCTTTCTAACCACTATAAATAAGAGCCTAGCCCCCTCACTGTTATTCACAATTTATTTTGGGAACTAAGCGACGCTCTGTTGGTCTCTCTTTAAAGATTTTGAAAATTCTCTAGCATTTTAGGTAAGAAATTTTAGGTGTTTATTATTCAATTTCTAATTTTGTTCTCATCCAATCCCTAAATTTCTAAATCTAATTCATATACAATCCCCTTGTTGTATATTTCTAAAAGGAGAGATCTGAAAGAGATTTAACGTGGGCATAAACAAATCCAAGAGGATGAGCTAAGAACATATTTCTAGTGGAAATCTTAGTTTTTCAACTTTAATAATTGTATAGTATAACTTGGATTTGATATATGCCTTAGGGAACTTTGTTTACAAAAACATCACACTAAAATCCTAAAATTCCCCTAAAATGAAATGTCAATTCCTAAGCTAGAATCTCAATTATTCTATATTAAAATAGTGAAATTATGTAGTTATTGCAATTTTAATGTTTTACATACTATTCCACTTCTTATCCTTTTCTTTGGAACTGATTAAGGGTTTTGAAAAGAAATAAGTTAGGAAATAATGTGTAAGGTACGGATTCCTTTTTTCGTAAGGAAGTCAATAGGCACACCATTTGATTTGAACGGGTAACAAGCACACCTACACAAATAGTAGTAGAGAGTTGTTGATTCCAATTACAGATAGTTGTACTATGGATACAAAATAACCTATAGCTCTTTGATAGCACTTTGATCTTTGAATTGATGAAAGAATACTTTTAAATCAGTGAGTAGATTATAGAGAATAAATGTAGTAAAGTAGTGATTGAATTTGATTAAATTTGAAGAATATAGAAAGTGGATTTTGTGAAATATATAAATAGAATTTGGAGTAAGAAGAATATAGAGAAATTAGTTGTTAAAATTTGTTTTCCAGTCTCCTTTACATAGTGCTTGAAGGGATGTGCCTATTCACGATGAGATGTAACCATAAATCATAACTATTCAAAATTCAAACGACACCTCTTCAATGGTGCATATGTCAACATACTTGTGTATGTTTTGAAAAA
Source organism: Allium fistulosum (assembly GCA_030737815.1). Taxonomy (NCBI): domain Eukaryota; kingdom Viridiplantae; phylum Streptophyta; class Magnoliopsida; order Asparagales; family Amaryllidaceae; genus Allium; species Allium fistulosum. Next base: position 1,141,543,196 of record CM060904.1, read on the forward strand.
CAAAAACACTTTATGATGTTTCAAAATTATGAACTTTTGTAAAATTATTTATACATAGTTTTTAAATATTTAATATATAACACTCTTATAAAATATTCATAGAAATATATTTTGAAAATAAAATAAATACTTTAGATATTAAAATAAATAATTTGATAAGAAAGTATTCAAAGAGAAGAAAGTTTCTATTCATGGACTTTAACAGTTAATCTAAGGTATATTTATTATAAACTATAGTCTTGAACTTTTCGTGTCTTTGTCTTTAAACTCATGAATCTTCAAATATCTTGGTCGGTTCTAAATCTTGATCTCTAGTCTTTTTAGACTAGTCTTCAAACTCGATTATCCTATTCTTGTATAAATCTGTATAGTATTCTGCAAAATTATTCTATACAACTTGGAAAAACATCAGTACCTATATTAATATGGTTGTTGTCATCAAATCAATATCTACGCTATTAACATATGTAAGTTTCAAAAGACATTTCCATTCATTCTCAAAAATAGGTTTCACAAAACACTCTTGGAATTATTTTTAGGAACAAATGTAATATTTACAATCTTTGGAAGCTTTAAATATTTGCGATTTTTAATTACTACAGAAATGCAAATATTTGCAAAAGAAAAGGTTTGATTTTTCTTATATTCACATCCGATTAAGAGCAAACTTAATTTTGAAAAAAAATATCAATAATAATTTAGAGGGGTGATTTGAAACATGTTTTTGAGAATACACGGTATTGTATTAATTTTCAAAATAAGGGTACGTCCATAATTTCCATTGTATTTAAATATTTGTTGTTTCTCTGTTTGTTACATTGTACTATTATTGAATGTTAATTAGACGCTAAAAATAAAGATGCAAAAGAGATGCAATATAATAGGGTGTCACTGAACATTCATATATATAAATAATTATATCTCAATTATGTCATTTATTTATGCTAATATTAAGGATATAAAAAATATAAAAATTAAAATATATAGTTTTCTAGGAGTTCTGATATAATCCCATGATTTTACTTATATGTCAATCAGGTTAATCAATAAAGGGACATTTCGTATGATCCAATGGATATCAATATTTTCTATTTTAAAACATAAAAGCATTTTAGAAAGATTACCTTTACAAAAAAATGTGATATCAAAGTTATTACAATTGTATTTGTGCATTTTGTTTGCTTCATTGTACATTGCATTGTAAATAGTGCAATCAACTTGATATGATACAATAGTCATTGATGTACTTAGTCTAGAGAATTTGGGATTGTATGTATGATTTAGAATACTAATTTTTAACCATAATGAATCTTGTAATTTTATTTATTGTCCATTGTAGAAAGGAGTTTAAAATGTATTCATAGAGAGATTTTGAGTGTTGTTATAAGCATTATGGGTAAAACAAAAATCTCATTCAATAAATCAATCTGATTTTTTATTAATCGAGTAGCCGACGAATTAATAGATAAATCAATTAATTTTCTTTAATCAAGTAACTAACCAATTAATTAATTTTATTATATATATATATCCATTATTTAAACCATAAATTGTATATTAAACATAAAGAGTATTCATATAGGAGCCGCTTATTTTTTACATCTTTTTAAGTGGAAAAACCCCTTTGTCAACTCTTGAAGAAATTAAGCAAAGCAAAAATATGAGTTGAATATAAGTATAAATGGATCCAAAAACTAAAAAAGTTTCAAAAGACAAGACAAAATTTTGTCACAATTGATGATATTTTTATTTATTCAATTATCAAATGGTTTTCTTTTTTTACAAAATAGCATGAACGCATACATGCAAAAGAAATTATATGTAACAGTTGGAATCTATGTGCATAACTGTATATTCATATTACACTGTAAATCGAGGCTAATAATAAACATGTAACTAATAATGTTTTTTTAATTTTCCAAAGGATGGCTAATAATTTATTGGAATTATTCATTTTTGTTACCTTTCTTCAAGGTCGTTAACACCTATATCATTTCATACCATCCTAAAAATATACTATGTATAATAGGAAGAAGTAGTGATGAAAATTTATCCTCCATCATAACAAAAGTTACCTTCTAATCTATAGAAGAATTTCTATATTACTTAGGGAAAATTTTTAGAAGTAAGTTGTAAATAATATCATAGTCAATAAAAGAAATTAAATAAGAGGAAACAATAATCAATAGTTGTGATTAAATTGGATTCAAACTAATCAAAAAATTATCTATAGTTAATTCACTTTATTATAGTTGGATATAATGAGAGAATAACTTATATATTAATTCTCCTTAATACAACATTGTTTTTTAAACAAAATTCAGGGACCTTTATTAAGCGGGTTATGTATAAATATATACAAACAAGTAGCCAAAATTAATTGGCCACTGCATTACACTTCATCTTAAACACAACATTCCACAATAAAATAAAATACATTTTATACCATGGCCCAAACTAGAATAACCGGCGCAAACCCATACCCAACTCTCGAAGTTTCCTTAATAAGTTGCGGCTTCAGTTCAACGCAACCCTTGGTTCATTTAACTCATTTCCCTTATCTTCAATGTCATGGAAACTAAAGGAACAACGAACATTAGTGATAAAACAAATATTTTCGCTTTGAAAATTCAATGAAAATTAATCGTAGCATGTCCAATCTACTAATTCGTACACTTAACATGGTAAGAATCTCTCTCTTTTCCTTGAAACGAAATTTGTGATTTGTTGATGCTGAGTTCTATTTCTCTTATAGTGCTTATATATAAGAACTTTGTGCTCAATTGGTATGAATAAAAACTATAACTCTCCTACTACGATTTTGAGCTTAGATCTACGATTAGTTTTTTGCCTGATCACTTCCTAGTTTCACCTTTTAAAGATAATTGTAACTTCTCATAATTATATTTGGTTTCTTTTAATTTCAAAGTCAGTGTCTTAATTCTTCTTCTAGTTCTTCTGCAGTTGTTGAGCCAGTGAGACTTTCGAAGCAGAAATAGAGAGCATTTCTCTTTTTTGATGTCGTTGATCTATTCTTCCCTGTAAAAATTCATGTAATAAATAATAATTTTAAACTTAAAACATATCATACCTTGCATCGCACAGAGTGGATGAATGATGCATTTTTCATGATGTGGATCTTCCTCCAACCCCACCCATACTGGGTGGTTAGTAAGTCATCACAACCATTCTGCATAGATTGCCTCATCTCGGATGTCCGTTTAGGAATTATGTTTTGATTTTTATGCTCTGATTATGACGCATCATTAATCAGTTTACTTGTTTGTGCCTCACTACACTTAGTGGATCTAAAGTCCCTATTATTATGTTCATGTCATATACTCCACACATATGTAGACATTACAAATTTAGCTACATCTCTGCTTTTCTTATCCTAGGTGAATCTGGTTTAGATTTTGTTTCTCTGTTCTGCAGTTTGTAAACTATCCTGTCACGTTACTGCACAATGTATTTTGTTGATGCACAATTTTGGTACTTTGAAACTGCATGCATGTAACGACTCGGAAATTTCGATCCCGAAAATTCCAGATAGTTAGGAAAAAGAAGAAAGAGAGAAGAAAGAAAGAAGAAAGAAGAACAGAAAATACAACATCTCACATTCGCAGCGGATTAAATATAATAACAAATAATAGCAGTTTTATAAAAGAAAGCTGTAATTGTTACTTTACATACAATTCATCAGAGTTACAATCATTACAAATAGACTGGACAGTTATATCAACCTGCCCCATACTACTATCAATACAATTCTCAAATACACAGCGGAATACACTCCATACGTCTCTGCCATCCAGCTCGCCACCTGAACTCCAGAACGTCCTTTCCTGAAAATCTGTAATACTCGGTCTGACCCGAAAATTACATCAAAGTAACACCCGAGTCAGGCTGGAAACCAGCGTGAGTAAACCCATATATCTTGAATTACTAAGTTATAAAAGTTCTTTGAAACCAGGGTAACTCGTACCTCACTACGAGTTCTCAAAGTCCATTACTTATTACAAACAATGTCCACGAACTATTGCTCAGTTAAATGCCAAGTTACTTAATTTATTCCAATTCTAGCCTGTTGGTTCTAAACTCAATTTATAAAGAATCGAAGTGGTTTCGGGTATTTACTGATACCCGACCCCTGTCTCTTCGAATCCAATGTTAATCATTAAATCAATATTTAAGTTTAAACAATACAATTTATATTTAGGATCTCATATTCGCACAACAATTCATCTCATATAGATAACCCATAATATCATAGTTCAACCAAAGTATCTCATCTCACAAAGCATCACAAATCACATATCAGAGATGTCAAATAATTTCAAGTCATACAATATATCTTAATTATCTATAAGCAAGATTAATTTTACCATTCCTAATTAATTTAATTGTTTTTAAATCCTGCTTACTTATTAATTAATTACAACCATTAATTAATCATTCTTTAATTATCAATCTAATTTATCCATAATTACTTTCATTAAGTAATTATTTCATTGGTTAATTATCCATAATTAATTATCCTTTAATTATTATTTAATTATCCTTTAATAATTAATTAAATTAATTAACCCTTAACAAATTAATCCTTAATTACTTACATTAAGTATTTATCATTTAAGTAATTACTTACATTAATAAATTTCTAATTACTAATTAATTAATCTCTAATTACCAATTAATTTATAAACCTTAATTATTAATTAATTAATCCTTAGTTAATTAACTTCTCTTTAATTACTTCATTAATTTTAATTACTCGTTAATTTTCCAAGACCTTAATTAACTTTAAGATAAACCTTTTCTTTATTAATTACTTAAACATCATTATGATCTTATTTATTAAATCTTGGAAATAATTATCATCAACATATAAATTAAAACATTTTACCCTTATAATTAACTACTTAAATACACACTAAATTTAAGTTTAAATAAACTTAAGAATTAACTTAATAAATTTAAGTTGAATAAATCATACCATTTTTCTTAAACCAAATAATTAATAAAAACATTTATTATACAAAGAATATTGATTTAAGAAATAGTTCAGACTTGATTTATTTTAAATTTTAAAACTTACTTTTTCTTAAATTTAAAACTGTTAAAAATATACCCGAGTTCAACCCGGTACATACTCGAGACACCCCGAGAACTTCCCTCTTTTTTTTTCTTAAAAACTTAGTTTAGTTTAACATTTAAAATATTTTAACATTTGAGGACACTCACGCACAACTACCCGAAGCCAGACTCGAGTCTTCTTCCCACTTACCCGAGCCCTCCCCCGAGACACAAACCTCCTTCCCCAGACCACTGACACACACATGCACGTACACGTGAACAAACGATCGGCACTGCTCCGATCACCACTGCCATCGCCATCAAGTCGCCGATGACATGCTCGAACGTCTCCAGTACCCAGAACCACAAACGAGAAGGTAAATCGAGATCGAGCAAACCCAACACCCACTGGAACGAAAACGAACACCAAAACCACCTCGCATCGCCTAACTCCGATCGTCTGAAGCCTCGTCGTTCAGCCCACACTTTCGCCAAAGTTTCACACTCCTTTTCCCCCTACTCCGATCAAGCCCGGTGCGATGACGACGCCGTACTTACCTCGAGAAAACATCACCGACCCAAACAGGGTCTTAAACCCTACAACGTCACCGTCTCGCAACCATGATGATCATTGAACCCTCCGACCATTTTTCTGATGATCACCATCCCACCAGCTTCCTTCACCAATGATTTCGACATCCAATTCATGGCCGATCGACGAGAATCGACAAGAACAAATTTCTCGTTCAACCCCAAATTCCTCTTTCAATTCCCAACAAAAAAACTTGATTTGATTATTAAAATTCACCATTTTACAACTCGAATCAGGTTATGAAATTCAAACGCGAATTTATGATCATCAAAATTTGACCTATATATGATTTTCACTGTTATTTCTTATTTAAAAATATTTACTCAATATTTTCACTTGGATTTATTTTTAAAAAGGATGTTGCACTCATATAAATATTTTTCATTCAGCAATTAAACCCTAAAGTTGTTTGGGTGGGATGATTTAAATTTCGAACAGGTTTTAAAAAAAAACTGGAATGTATGAACAGAGGCAAGTTTTGCCTGTTTTCCAGACATGCACACCTTATTTACACATATATCTATCACATGCAGGCATATACAAATACTTTTCACAACAACATTCAAGTATTAATCATAATCATCAGATATAAAAATAGATTTAAGCTTTTAGGGTTTCAATTTACTCACCTTTATATAATTAGAACAGAAAAATAGGACTGGGACTTGAATGTTGATCATTGAACTGCTGTTTGATTGAGATTTGTAACTTGATTTGATTTGAGATGAATTTGAATCTTGAATTGTTAGCTTGCTCCTGATCTTTGAAGCTTTAATCCGAGGTTGAAGATGTTGTTGATTTAGTTGTTTTATACTTATTCTAGTTTGGCCTTCTCAGATTTTTGTTCTCTCCTTTTCTTTGATTTCAGATTTCTGTTGTTTTTAATTCTCTGGTTTTGAAAATGAGAAGGTAGAAAAAAAAATAGAGAAGAGGAGACAGATGTATATATAGACTTAATTTATGATTATTAAAAATAAAGAAAATAAAAAGAAAGGGTGACACTTGTTTAATAATCTAACATTTGTCATTAGCAAATGTTTATCTTCTTACACATGTTATTAAGGTGTTTTCATAAACTAACACTTGTCCTTATGCAAATTTTTAATTATTTTAAAAAGTTAATAAAAATTTTTATATTTATTTTCCTATTAATACATACTTTCTTAATTTATATAAATAAATTCTTTTAAGAAAATATCATAAAACGAATCTTATTCTAATAAAAATCTTATCCATATATTTTATATCCAAAATATTTTTAAGATATCTATCTTTTAAATTAAAATTTAAATCCAAAATCAAATTCAAATTTAATTTAAAATCCCAATTAAAAATCAACTCAAATATATATATAATTAAATAAACACATTATTAAATTTGTAAAAAAAATAAGTCTATTTAAATTCTATTTATATTTATATATATAAACAACACATTATTATTATTATTATTATTTTGTTAGAAATAACAATTTTGCCAATTTTAAATTAATTAAATTAAGATATTATCAAATAAATATTTATCCAGATTTTTATAATTCAATTTTTATTATATTTCCAAATTCATTTACATATCCAGATATCTTTTATTATCAGAATTTTATCTGTTCAATTGATTAAAACAGTTAATTATCTAATTATCAAATGTCCAAAAAATCTGGGTTATCACAATGCACATTTGAAAAAAAGGTTCTCGACATCTTCATTAAGTGATGTGCACAATACACACTTTGGATCCACATATGTACACCTTTGGATTAGTTTATGTTTAGTTGGCACGTAGTTGTTGATTGTTATACACATATTGACATCTTTGGTGCATGTATATTACTCCAAAAATAAATCAGTCTCATTTGCATTGTTGTGAGTCATTCTGATTGCGTTCCATGTTGATTTAAAAATATGGTATCTATTTTTCCTGCAAGATCGAGCCCAGTAGTCCCCCTCTTCGTTTCTGTATATTTTAGTTTATAAAATTTCTTTTCTTAAACGATTGTGTTCCATATTGATTTAAAAATATGGTATCCGTTTTTCCTGCAAGATCGAGCCCAGTAGTCCCCCTCTTCATTTCTGTATATTTTAGTTGATAAAATTTCTTTTGTTAAACGTCCTAAATAGCTAACATTATCGATTCTCCAATAACCATTTTTAGTATCTCCTCGACTATAATATTTTCTCCTCTCAGTCTTTCAATTGTTTCAACCCCTAATCTGCGTATTAATCTCTCCTCGCTTAACCATGGGTCGTACCACATGGAGGTTAATTTACCAACTACAATTCTTCTCTCATTGCATTTCAAAGCTTCCCCCCAATTTTCATAAAAATTTCAACACTCCTGAATAATCATTTCTGATTTCTATATCCTAAAAAGATTGGTTCTTGATGTACTTTGTTTACATCTGCTTGCCCAAATACCTTCCTCATTTAACACTTTCTATAAAACTTTGATACCAAGTAATATTCGCTTCTTCAAAGACTCTTAAACGCAATCCTCCTTCGATTTCTCTTTGCAAACTACTTTCCATGGGATTTTCTTGTATTTTCCTTTCCAAAGAAAGTTTAGACACACGTGTTTAATTTTATTAATAGTTGTTGTTATAAGTTTAAAACATTGCATCCAATAAGTTGCCATAGTGTATATAGTTGACTTAATAAGTTCCAACCTACCGCCAATACTAAGCAACCTTGCTTCCCATCCGTTTATTCGATTCTTGATTTTTTTTCTAGCAGTGGAGAACAACCCTTGTCCTTTAGGCTAATACTTGTTAAGGGGATGCCAAGGTATCTAATTGGTAATTCTCCTTGTTTAAGGCCAAAAAACTCCTTTATTTCAGCTTTGTTATTGAGTCCTCCTCCAAAGAATATAAATGATTTCTCCTTGCATAAATTTAGACCCATCGTTCCTCTTAAGGGTTTGAAAATGTCTTGGATAATCTCTGCTCTAATTTTATCCGCTTTCACAAATATTAGAATGTCATCGGCATAAATTATGCGGTAGATGTCGTTGTCTGGCATTGTTGTTTCGATAAATCCCTTCTTTATTTTCTCTTAGTATAGCAATGATACATAGTCCATAACAAACGAAAATAGCATCGGAGATATGGGGTCTCCTTTATGAAGTCATGATTTTCTTTTGAAGTATCCTACCAGACTGCCCTGATCTATTATAGCAAAGCTAGGCAAATTAAAACCCATAGCATTTATTATGTGAATTACAAAATTTCTATTGACCGAATCATATGATTTTCTAAGATCCACTTTAATGCATAAATTTTATTGTTCTTTTGACCCATGCCTTAGTCATCCATTAATAGTTTTAATCTATTGCATAAGACTTCCACCAAGATTTTGTACACCATGTTACAACAAGCAATCAACTTAAATTATTGAATTTGGCTGGCACCTTTATTCTTTGGAATCAGATGTAAGAATGTGTGATTAATATCTTTTAAAATCATACTATGCTCATAGCAGTCCCTAAAACATCTTTTCAAAGATCTTTAACAAGTTTCCAGTAGACTTTATAGAATTTTGCATTGAAACCATATGGTCTCGGGCCATGTCATCTTTGACACTATAGAGTGTTGTTATAATTTCTGATATATCAATCCAATCTTTCAAAAAGTATTACCCATACTCTGTAATTATGTTTTTGAGAACTATTGAAGGCAGAGTGAACGCCTCTTGTTGATCGAACAATTCTCGTAAGTATTTCATTGCTTCCTCTATGAAATCATCATGCCTGTTTGAATTATCTCCATTTGAATTTAAACTCTCTGACCTATTTTGCATATTACTCTACTTGAAATTTTAGCGTAAAAGAAGGAAGTTGCTTCATTGCCCATGAGCAACCAATCACATTTAGCTTTTTTTAATATCTATTATTTCTCGCATTATCACTTTTCCAGACTTATTTTTAATTTCCTGAAATTCAAATGCAATGTTTTCTCCTTGATTTCTCTCCAACTCATGTTCTAGTTTAGCATGTTTTGACCTATAGATTTCTACCTCCTTTCTAGTAATGTTTCTGTCTTTGCTCCACTCCCGCTCTTTGTTCCTTATCTTTTTTGTTTTTGAACCAAACGATATAGCGATCTGCCTTCTACTGGAGCATTCCATCCTTCCACTACTTGAACGTTATAATTGTCATAAGCCAGCTAATGAATCATATACTTAAAGATTTTTGTGGGTCGAGGGAATTTTTCTAATATAGAATCCAGAATGAGTGAGTGATCGCTAACACCTAAAGAAAAATATTTTACATTATATTGTCAAAATTTCTCCAACCATTTAAAACTGACGAAGAATCTGTCTAACTTTGTTAAGATGTTCTTGTCCATGCCTAACCACCATGAGAAACGATACTGTAACAACCCGCACATTAATGGGCCGCAATTTTGACTAAATGGATACCCAAGTCCATTAGGGTACGGATCATTGATTTTGGTAACCTATAATGAACACAAGCATATAAGAGAGCGATAAATATAAACTCGTAGCAGAATTTGAAAAATATAATAGAACATGCGTATTGACTAAGGCTACTACCTTGGAATTAGTATTATTCCTTGGATGTCTAATTGCCTTGTCAGCGTCGAGCATGAATAAGAAGACTTCTCCATCTACCGTTCCCGTCTTGCTCCAGTATCTTGACTCTCTAAATCTATCATGTGGGTTGTAATGAAGAGGGGTCAGAATAATGTTCTAGTGATTGGAAAATTACATATTTTACCCATACCATTAATTTGTGCCGATTGATTTACGTTTAATTGTTATGTTTAGTAATTACTACTAATTTGTTAAATCTTAGGTGCATGTACGATATACCTAACCTAACCTTCTCCAAGGTATAACCATAAAAATTCACCACCCAAACCAAAACCACTTAATACTTTTTTAAGGGAGAAGGCAGACCTAACAGCCATTTAATACCGCAATCCTTGAAACGAGCCCTCCCCAACGTAACGCTAGTCGATCGGTTCTAGATGCAGAGACTGATGACCCCTATATACGACATTAAATTTATATTTTAATTTCTGTACTACTAACACATCTAAAAGACTCATCTAAGGGTTAACTAGCCCATCTTTGATAAAAAAAATTCATCTAACCATCTACTTTGAGGTATGTGCGTCTCCCATATGGATTCTACATTGGTAGAAAGCGAAATCTGTTAGGGCATAACTCAAGTCCTTGTTGTCGCTCGCTTGGGACTGGTGGTGGTCATAGCCTATATTCCAAACCTACTACTAAATACCGGTACATAATATTGATATAGCACGGCGACCTTCCACAGCTGCCGTCCTGGTTAGACTAACCTTAGTAAGGTAAGGAAAATGATGCTTTCGATTACTTAAAACATAGAAATTCACGTTCCAAGTCAACTGGGGCAACCTAATTTACAACCCAATTATAGATCTGGAATAAACTCAATAACTTACAAACATTTTTCAATAATAAATTTTATGGACTGATTTCAAATTTTCAGTTTAGGTGTACATATTATTCATATTCAGATTACCTATTTTATAGAATATGTAGGCGATAATCCTATATGTTTGTTTTAGCCTACAACTCATCAGATCTTACATAGGAATAATAAATAAATAAAATTCAATGATATAAAATTCAATGTTATAACTAAATTATATAATTTCCCACTCACCTTTCTAGCTTTCTAAATCTTTCAAATTTGAATCCATTTCTTTACTTGACTCCTTTGTCATTCTAACCCAATCGAATATGTATAACAAGATATATACATACAGATAGAATCATAGATCTGAGAAGAGATTTGGGGTTAGGGGAAATATAGATTTATAATAATAGAAATTTACCTTTTTTCGTAGTATTGGTTCGCTTCTTCTCTTCTTCACATTTATTTTATGCCCTTATCCAATTATATATATATATATATAATATTTAATAATTTTTAGAAATAGAGGACATTAAAAATTGCTAGAGCTTCGCTGCTTTAATCAGAAAATATGAGAAGAGAAGTGAGGGGTCAGGCCTGTATTTATAGGCGTTCGAATTAACCGTAACTATTAGACTAAAATATTAAACCTGGACCGTTTAGCTAAGGTTTAAACCCCAGTCGCCACCCCTTGATCGGTAGACCACCACCTATAAGTGATTGACCGACCCAAGTAAGCAAGTCAACCATGAGGTCCTGCATTTATTATTATTTACTTCCTTAATTAGCTTTTTAATTATTTTTGCTCTGGAAAGTTCAAACTCTAATAACTTTTTCTTTTGAGTTCCGTTCCTGTAACTCCAAATATGAAAGTTGCTCATAATGGTGGTGCACGTTTCGTGGCCAGATTCCATCATTTGCTCAAATTCCATTTTTGGAGCCTTATTAATTATCGCACATTTTATGAGTGTTACAGATACCTTTATTGTGATGTTCTATCGATCCCGAGGCACATAAATTTGTCTATCTCTTCCATTCAACTATATGTTACCCCATTTCCCCTTCTATCTCCTCTATCATTCTAATGCAATTAAAGTCTCTTATTATAACTCAAAGTCTAAAAATCATTATTGCATCCTCCATAAGATTTGTCCATAGTTTTTCCCTCGAATACTATGAACTATGAGCATATACATATGTGATGTTGCAAATAAGGTCCTTGTAGTTTCTCATCTCCATTGCAATATGTTGATTGATCTTGATCATGATATTGACCTCCCATATGTTTTTATTAATCAGGATAAGAATATGGCATTTGTAGTATCATCCAACATTGCTTAAAGTTCCAGTTACTTTCAAATTTACTCTTCAATTCCTTGATTTCATAAAAACTCAATTTGTTTTCTAGAATACCCATGCAGTCCATCTCATAAAATAATTAAGCTTCTTATCTCAACTAGTCTATTGTTTGTGAAATCCCCTAACATTCTAGCTTAAGAGAATCATTTATTTATCTTATTTTGACTTCTTAACTCCTGGCCTTGAAAATTTTCATCCTTTGTCTCATCCTGTTTCCCATTTGATTTTCATATTTTGGATTCTTTTTAACATGAGGTTCCTTTTTGACCGAATCAAACTTTTTAGGTTTCCTAGAGGTGCTCTTGGACTTATATAACGATCCTGACCACCATAGATCCCCTGGCCACCAGAATTTCCCCCAAAACCGAATTCAAGTCATCACAGAAATGCACTCTCTATACCCAATTAAAAATTGTAATTCTTGTTTTAAAAATCCTCATTTTCAATATGGATTCAAGTTATAAACATGAATCAAAAATTTATGATGATGGGTTTTTAACATATTCTTAAGTCTTCTATTCTTTATACTGTTTTCCAGATAATACAAATTAATCTTACTTAAATAAAATTGTTAAACCTTAATCTATGCTTTAACAAACAGGTTCTGTTTGAATTCCAGATCCTAACAGTAAGTCAATAAAAAATATTGATTTTGAATTTATTTTAAACTCTGTAATTAGAAACAGAGAAGAATAGGTAAACAAATCAAGCACAGATCAAAACATGCATATACACAGAGATTTACATTTGTATATTCATAGGCAAACACAATAGAATTCAAGAATCACATGCACAGATTAAGTTTTTACTTAAGCTTTTAAATAAATTTTTTACTCACAGTGCTTAAAGAACGAACAGAGTTTCTCTTTTGAACCAGGCTTTCAAGCTGAAATCCTTTTCTTTGATCTCTGATTTGAATTTGTATGGTTGTTTTAATTGAAGTTTTTGGTTTAAATTGGATAACATTTACTTCAGACTTGCTTAGTTATCTGGATGGACGAAATTTAAATGAAGTTATATGTGAGAAAGCAAGTTTACAGGTTGATAGATATAAACAAGTTACAGGGTGATAAATTTTTTTTTGTTTGCACAAGAGAGGTCAGAGATATTTCTTGCTTATGGAGGCTGATGATAAAATTTGTGGTGCTACATTAATTAGCAGTGTACAACTCATATTTTTTCATTTTGTTTGTACAAATATGAGATTTTTTTTTCTTTCATTTCGGCTGAAATGATTTGTTGTAGCTTGCATTGGAAGCTTTCATATATATTTATATTTTTATCTGTTTCATACTTATCTTGTTTTCTAAGCTTATACTTATCCATTTTTGGTTTTATTTATTTCTATTTTTATTTTCTTTTCCTTAGTCTTATTATTTTATAATATATACAATTTCTATTTTTACTTTATTTTATTTTTCTTTTATTATTTTATAGTCTATTCTATTTATATTGTTTATATTGATTTATGATACCAAAATTTACTTTATATTGTGTAAAACAATACGATTTATTTTGAAATATAGATGAATTTTCTAGAGTTTAATTTGTTGTTAAAATTTTAGCAATTATTTGTTTACTTAATATTTATCTTTTATTTATAGATTTCTATTTCTAGCTTAATTTATTACTATTATTTTACTTTAATATTTATCATCTTGTATTTATTTTATAAATTAACCATCAATTTTAAATTTAAATTTATTTATTTATTTCCTTTCTTTTTGTGTCAAAAGTCTATATATTTTTATTTATTTATTTTTAAACCATTTATCTAAGATTTAAATTCAAATCGAATATATACATATATATTCAAATTTACTCATATATGCCCGTATACATGTATATTCACATATATACATATATATATATACAATATTTAAATTTTAAATGATTTAACATAGAATTTATTTGAACCCGGGGAAACTCGCATCAATTTACAATTAATTTTACAATTTTAATTCAAAAATTCAATTAATTATCAATTTAAATTAAATTAAAATCCGGGGTCGTTATAACTTATCTGTTTCAATTTCTGTAAACTGGTCCCTAATTTAATCGTGCAAAATGCATGTCTTCTCCATGTTATTTATTTTTATACTTGGGACTATCCTATAAAAATTTATCAATTAGTTCATTACATGAATTAATAATTAGGCTAATTGGAATAGATGAAGGATTGTGGGTTTTAAGGATATCGCTGTTGTCCCATGATGACTGGGAGGGGGAAGTGGACGATGCTCTGGTATTACACTCAATATCTCTGTTTGACGGTGTGTATTGGGTTGTTAGACTCAATGTTTCCCTCTTTCTCCTTAATTAAGTACTTTACTTCCATTTTACTCTCGCCTTTGTGTAAATTGCAGCTTATCTCACTTGGAAGGTCTCTTGAATCTTCAGTGTGTTCAGATTGATTTTATGATATATCCTTCTTTTCATCACTTGACATCCCCTTATATTCATGCATTTTCTCCTCTTATTCCAGATTTAAGAATTTCATTCTCATCAAAATCGTCCGTTGGACCCTTATCCACATTCACTATCTCGCTTGCAGCCTTCGCTTGCTAGAATCTTGTCCTTGATCTTTGACATCTAGTCTATGGCTTCCTTAACATTCTTAAACATTGAAATCGATTTCCCTATCTCGGCCTCTTCTACCTTTTTACTCCCATTAACGTCATTTTCATTATAGTTATCACAAGATGTTTCCATCTTACTTTCCCTTCTTACTTGTGCAATTTTGGACCCATTTCATCTTCGATGTTTTCTTCATCACTCCTTTTTACTTCACTATCTTTCTTAGCTATTTTCTTTTCATGTTCTTAATCCTTGACACCACTACTTCCTACCATCTCACCCTACTACGCTCCATCTTCCTTTGGAATCTAGACATTTATCATCGGACATTACTTTTTTATATGGCCAAAGCAACAACAGTTGCCACACCAAGCCAAGGGATATTCATTATTTATTTCTTGCTTAAACACTTCTCCACTTTCATAAACTACTTCTAGGGTCTTTGGGAAACCCGATTCTGCATTAATGTCAACTAGGACCCTAGCAATGATATACGTGTTCGATTTTGTGCAGCTTCATCCATCTTAATCGGTCTGTCAATTATACAGACTAAGGCATGAATTTCCTTAGGACCTCATAATCTAAAACTTAGAGTTGGTAATGTTACCCAACCCGGCATGCTAATTACCAAGTCCCTGTCCGTTTTCATATTTAATTTCAGTTTCTTTGTAATAATGAGATTTTTTATCAAAGAAACAAGGACCTTGCTCTACTACTTTGTTAAAATTTATTCCACTTTCAATGTGAATCACAAAAAACCATTATCTCTCAAATGTAAAGTAAAGCTTGCTGAAGCCTTCCATATCCTCTTTGCATATACTTCTAGGGCTTAATAAGGTCTTGGACCTACTATATATTGAATCACACAATTTTCCCACTCCTCTTCAATCTTCTTGATTGCATCTAAAGACGGTGCTCCTTTTTTACCATCTATCATCAGTGGTTCTACAAATGCCATATTCATCTCCTCCATTGCAGATTTGGTTGTGCCCCTGACTGCATCACTGCACAACATTTTTGCTCCCTCTGCTATGCTGAATCTAACACCAGAGCTATGCCCGGCTCCTCCGTTCAACATGTCACTGCCTAGTACCTTGGATCTGATATGGAAAGGTTTCTTCAGTTACCCTTCTCCTTGGATCATCGATTTCTACTTATTCCTCCTGTTAACCATATTTTCTCACCCTCTCTTCATCCGCACCTTGGTCCTCCACTCTTCCTCTATATGAACCGCTGCTGTTGAAACTCTAGATTGGAATGTGAAGACTGAGAAAATTAAGAGAAATTAAAAAAGAATTGATTGAAAAGAGATAGGTCTAGTAAGGAAATTCCTATGGATTAGCCCTAGGAAACTGGCCTCCATTTTTGTTGCTAGTTTGTAAAATGTTTTCACTTTAATGCAACATTGTTTAATTCGAATGAATAAAAATTATGGTATATCTATCACAAAATAGATGGTATCCACCTAGAATTTACCTTATTTACGAATTTTTCTCTCTCGGTAATGATTTATGGTATCCTTTTAACTTATACTCCTAGTCTGAACCTCTTTTTCTTTATTAGAAATGACCTCACGCCTACTTCTTTGATAATAATGGATTCTAATATCTAGATATATTTAATGAGAGTATGAGAGAATTCATTAATAAATTACATATTATATGGACATTCGGTATAAATCATGTGAAATATGAAGTACGAAATGAAACTACAAATATTAAATAAAACCATGAAGCATTCAAGAAATGTGAATAAAAGAGAACTTGCTTTTAATGGAATTATGTGATGACTGGGGAAATGCAAGAAAGGAGGATAAATGATAGTGGAGCAAGATACTTTTAAGAATTACTAGATCATGGAGCAATACGGTCAATAATAAAAATTAAGAATTAGCCTCAAAATAGAAAAAAGATCAATCAGGGCGGCATAAAGTAGGCCAAGCATCGAGGACTCTAACAATGCTTGGTTGAGAGGGATATGAAATTTAGGTGGGAAGATGAAAATTAGATTTATGTATAGGGTAGTAGAAGTTATGACCTCCAACCCCTCTCCCTTTTGAGTTGCAAAGAACAAATTCAAAAGTAAATATAATTAGGAAATAAAAGGGAGGAGACAAAAATGAGAACTGACGGGTGTTAAGGAGCGACTACAGAGGAAGAAGAAAGCAAGAACCAACAAGACATCATAGTTCGGGTTAGGCAACA
The DNA here is from genome assembly GCA_030737815.1 of Allium fistulosum. Taxonomy (NCBI): domain Eukaryota; kingdom Viridiplantae; phylum Streptophyta; class Magnoliopsida; order Asparagales; family Amaryllidaceae; genus Allium; species Allium fistulosum. The sequence continues at coordinate 1,141,560,419 of CM060904.1, forward strand.
ATTCAGAGGTAGTTAGATCGAGAGCAATGACTTACGTCAACGGTTTGGGTATTGAAGTCAGTGAGCAATGGCAACAGTTTAGAGGTAGTTCGGAGATAGTTAGATTGCGAGCAATAGCCTACAATTTAATTTTTCAACTTATTATATTGTTTTTAAGTGGATTGTAATGAATTATTTCATCTATAGCATTTGACATGGGAAATAAGATGTGTATATGAATAATTGTGTAAATTGTTATTTTATTTATGAGAAAAATAGTTATTTTTCTTGGATCTTGAATTTAATCTAGATCTAGTGGTTGATTTGAAAACATCGACGTCTATATATGAATTTCCAATAAAATATTGGATAACTGACAAATACTTCGATAAAAGAGATTGGGTTGCGACTCAAACCACCTTTTGTCGATGAACAATGTTAGCAGGTAAGATTTACTACATCTAGTCTCATAAATACGTTGGAGAGATATATAAAAAATAGTGAGGTAAAAACTAATGTGACAGTGAACTATAGATAAAGCTTAGATCGATTGTAGATCAAATTCTTGGTTAGAAAAATAATCAATGTAGAGTGAATAGAGTAAGTTAGACAGAGCATATTGAGTAATTGAGTCAATATAGTCCTTATCGACCTGATGGAAGATCGGTTGGTGTGTGAGAACATCACTCGAATAACCGACGACAAAACTTGGTTTGAGTGGTTGGTTAGCATGGAAATGATCTATGAAGCAGGTTATTAGTAGCATTGGGAACTTCTCATGTAACTCAAGTAACAATTCCCTATGCGGGTAGAATGCTTGGTGATATGCGATAATATATAATTATGAGATATGATGAGTATAAACATGCACATTTGAACGACAAAGTGTAAAGTGGGTAGAATGTGTGGATGATGAACCATTCTGAGACCCTGGTACGAAATTGTGTTGGGAGATCAATGGGTTTGGGTCACGAAATCATGTGGTATTTCGGAGAATTCACAAATACTATTGTGTGATTTAGAGGTGTGAATTCAGTCAGCGATTAATATTGAACAATTTAAATATTAATGTTCACATATCACTTTAGCTAGTGTCTAACAGTTTGATCGAATTCATCGCTTATAGATCTTTTCAACAAAGTCATATTTTACATTACATTAAGTGATACCAATACTGACAATAATTTACATATGTTCTCTTTATCAACACTACATCACTTTAGGATATATGGAGTGAGGTACCATTAAAAACTCCAATATTATCTAGATTCAACTCAATCAGTCCATAAAAAGGTCATTGGTTCAGTAATAACATTATTATTAACCATTCCACTCTGATCAGAGATTTTGACTTTGAGTTGACTACAGTTAACCATGATACTAACCTTATACAATTGAGGAGACAAATTATTTATTGAATAGTGATTCATTCCTAGTGCTTCAACTCAGAACCAACTATAGTCGTTCAATGGATGTTATGTTGAGATTTAACTATAGTCAAAGTGGACTATCCACACTGAAGCTTCACGTTATTCTAAAGTCGAGGAAATTGTGTGACATCATCACACTATTTTACCTTGTTATTATCAAACAACAGGAAACCCTCATATGAGTCATTCCATAGTTATCTAGTACGAGTATGTAACCTCTTTGTTCCTCCAACATCCATGAGTAATACTCTGCTCAATTGGAGCGTTACGCACTCTGGTCTCAATGGATGAATCAATATCCTTTCTCAAAACATGTTAACCAGGAATATTTAAACCAAAATGTTATTTTATATTATGATTAATTACTCATGATTGTAACTATTTGCAATTACAATCATATAACATTTCATTTTAAGATTTTCTTATTAGTACTTTAAGTTAATTACTTAATTAATTATATCGCAATATAATGAAGTATATATAAGAAAACAAACACCTTTATTACAAACAAGGTTGATTACATAGTTAGATATATGTAATAAATTACATAATTTCCACTAGGACTTGCCACTAACTCTCTCAATCTCCCATTTGCACTTGGGGTTAATCATGGAATCTTAATCTTTTCATTTTGGTTAGATTTCTTAAAACCGATCAAGGTAGCCCCTTAGTGAATGAATCTGCTACATTATTTTATTACCTACTAGGTTAATCAACAGCTCTCTGTTGGTAATGCCTTTATCATCTGGAACTTTTGGAGTATGTTTCTTGACTTCTTATAAGCCTTAGGTTCTTTCACGATCTGTATCGCAACATTGTTATTATAGACAGTTACTGGATTCTCAACATCTGGAATCACCTCAATTATAAATTTGCGCATTTATATATATTTGTTTTATTGCGACACTACTCAAGGCGATTTACTTAGCCGTTTGGTTGAAACATCCATAACCAAATGTTTGGAATATTTTTGACTTAGAGCTCCTAAATAAGGTTGAACATGAATTAGGACTGACATACTATATTTGATGTCACTTATGAAGTTCAAGTCTGAACACTTCTTTATAAGGAGTTTGTCATTTCTATAAATAATTATCTAGTACTTCATAAATACTTGCAAATACTCTTAACTACCATTTAGTGATTTTAATTTAGATTTGATATTCATTCAATGTTTCAAGTACATAAGCAAAATGTGACATATTATACACTATAGCATATAAGATAATTTCTATTGTCAATGTATAAGTAATCCATCTCATATGCTCCACATTAAACTTTTAATACAGTGTTAATGTATACCATTTGGGATAATCCGAATATCCTTTTATACTAATTACATAGGACATCATTTTCAAATCCTATCAAGAATTAAATAACCAAACTAAAACTGACTTTAACATGGGTACATCGTTAACAAGTAATAGTATATTGCTTACTTATAGTTTTAGAAACATTTTAGTACCTTTAATATTCTTTCTTATAGACACACATTTCCTCTACATTTTGATTGAAAATCAAACTATTTGACATTTGACATACTTGTTCAGCTTTGATGTTTATCGAATGCCCTTGTTGTATCTGCTTTTAGATTATATCCAAAACATACAAATAATGTTATCGCTTTCACTGACTTCCAGACATTTTGGTTGTTATGTGCAAACAGTGTCTTTAAAATCATTATTTACAATTTCTATTTCAACATCAATGTGTCAAAACTCAAAATCAAATTGTGAGATAATTGCATGTAGAATCTAGATGGACTTGTGTATTTTGACTATCATAATTACTTCACAAATTTCAACATTTAATATCAATGATGTCATTTCTTATCAACACTGCTTTATATAATTCCAACTGCATTGATCTTCTTTACTTGCGGCTGATGGACCGTATCCCTTCGAGTAAAGTATCAAAATCATATTTTGATAGTGTATTTGGAATCCATTCCGAATTTAAAGCATCGTGCCACATGGGAGAGTTCATACCCTTCATGGCTTAATAACAGTTAAGGAAACTATTATTGCTAAAGATTATTTTTCTCGCGTTGATAAGAAACTCGTTGTTTTTCTTGAATGTGCCAAAATTCTCATTAGACATTCTAAAGAGTTGTGTCCATTTTAAGCTTGGGTACTATTATTTCATCTTATTTAATCAATTTATATGTTTTAGCCTTTGGATCGTATCCTAGTCCATTGTACCATTAATTTCCAAGAGAAATTCCTTCGTTATGAAGGTGGTATTTCTTAAAATAGCAATTGTTTCTGAGTACGATGGAATAGGAATTTAAAAACATTTCATAAAATGCCTTTCTATTTGCATGAAATTGGTTCAGTTTTTGAATCTATGAAACTTATGTTAACAACATAAATTTGTTAACCATGCATTTAAAACTATTTAAGTTTAGGTTTTCTTATCAATTCATATCTAATATGATCTCTTAATCTATGCTTTTAGATTAAATTAATTTTAACATATGTGCTTACTCTTATGTAAACATACTTATAGAAAGAAGTAAACTCAACTTTACTTATCATCAATCATACTTTATCCAATAAATTCTAGTTACTTCTTGCATCATTATGTATTATATGGATGGGAGACTCTAAGAATGAATATTATTCATTTTAAGCACATATGGAACTCTTTCTCGATATTCTTATCTATTCGATCAAATTGAACTGTTTTATTTCCTTTACATAGTTTGTTTTCTGCTTCCATTGTATATTTTATGAACTTATCATTGACATGCTACTTGTGTAAAAAATACACATGTTCATCTCTGTAATAATTAATCCATGAATTTAACAAAGTAAGTGCATTCATTTTGGTATCTTTAGACCTTGGACTCCATATATCTATGTATATCAATCCAAAGAGTTCGTTAACTCTTTTGTCACTCCCACTAAATAGGTATGTTGCCCTTATTGTTAAAAATACAATTTATCGGTATCATATGATTCTCAATCATATGATTAAAAAATTATTTCTTAAAAATATGGCTTAGTCATTAATCCTAAATAATTATTAAATTTTGTAGATACTTCTGTATTTATGATAACCAATACATCACTATTGGTATGAAGATAAATACTGTTATCATAATAGATTTATTTTATAATGAATATTCATAATATTCATATTAAAATGAACCTATATCTATTTTCAATTGGTATTGAAAACAGTTATTATTTGTACTTAGTATATATATGAAAGAAGTTCTCTCATAACTCGATGCATCCACAAATAAGTGTTATATGGAATGCTTCCACTATTTCCTCCATTACAATAACAATATATGGAACATGAAGCTCCATTCTATGACTTATTATGAGCTAATTATTTCATTCAATGTAAATAGTTAATAGTCAAGAGTTTTAGATCAAACATGTTGAACTCAAAGAAATAATTCTTATAAAAAAATTTCTATATGTAAATACTTATGAAATCACATTTCTCATTCGATATAAAGTATCTACTAGCATTTTTTACAGTTCTCATTTCTGATGAATCTTTATAAAGTAAAAGTGACCATTCACTCTTTGTAACACCTTGGGAATTTACGTAAAATTTAACAAGAATTTAATAGAGAATTAAACAGAAATTAATACGAAAAGAAATTTTAATTAAAACAAGGACTAAAAAGAAAATTTTCATAAACATTCGAATTTGGCTACGAAACTTACACCGTTGTGTTCGTAGCGATTATTCGGACGATTTTCATATATAACTTGTTGTAATCGGAGTTAGTATGAGAGAGTTACGAGCGAGAGAACGATAAATGAAGAATTTAAAAAATAAATTAAAATTGAAAAAAGGGTCAGGTCTATCCAAGCTTGGGCTAGGTCGACCGGTGATAGTCGACCCAACACCTTAAAATCGGGTGTTTATTGCTCTAGGAATGGATGACCATGATGATTGCTTGCGTGTGAAGTAATAGATGTGTGCTCTCGATGGCTAACTAAGTTGATCCAATGGCCCTAAATTCTAAACTAACCCTATAAATTAATCTCTAATCTGAACCCTAGAATTTTGATTAGTTGTTAAGTAACCTAATGCTACCAAATTTTCTACCGGAACGCTATCTATCAAACCCTAAAATCAAAGTCAACCCAAAATGAAATCCAAATTAAATCCAAAGTAAAATTATGGAGGGAAGAAAGCAATCAAGGAGAAGATTAAGGAGATCTAGAGGAGAGCTATTAATTGGAGGCCAATTTTCTTAGATTTAGAGCTTAGGCTAAAGGTGAGTGGGCACAGATTTAATAATTTGGTTAACGAAATTGATTTTAAACTATTTTAAATGATTAGAATTGTTAACACTCCTAATTATCTTGTTAATTTGAAATTGAATTGGCTAAACCCTAAACTCTGGAATTTAAATTAATATTGGATTATGAAATTGGGTAAATTGGACCTACTAAATTGTGAACCGTAAGTATTATACCCTGATTTAATTTGAAATTGATAATTGAAAATGTAGATTATGGTTAATTGGAAAATTAGGGTTAATTGGATAAATTAATCGCATCAAATAAACGACGTAATTTAAATACTAATCACTAATTTAAAAACCGTTAAAAGCTCTAACAATTTACAAGTGTACGACGATGTATTTTGCATTTCAGAGTTAGTTTGGGTGATGTATTTCGCATTACAGAGTATGTGTGGGCGATGTACTTCGTAATAGGCTCAGTGGTGTTATGATTAAGTAGGAACAATACTGGCGGGAACACTATCCAAGGGCCCGGTACTAACGGGAGATCCAGGTACTGCATGTTACTTGCATATGGTTTTGGGACGTGGTACTAGCTGACATAGATGCAGTACAATAAATTGCTATAGTTATCGAGTATATGAAAGTTGGGCCGATTCTGACAGGAGTTCACATACGGTGGACCTCAGTGTAGTATAATAAGAGGCATTTTGCCACTACGATCGAGAGGTGAACATGGGTACATACAACGAATCACTATGCGAGTTCGCATTACGGTGTTCTTCCTCTCCGGTCATAGTGTGATGGTAGTTGCGATGGGAGAGTGGTTCCCGATTTGACCGATCATTAGTATGAGGTTCGATTAGTAGTTTCGACCCATTGTGTTAGATAAGAATCCTTACGTATTGGACCTTAGGAGTTCATGTACACTGGATTACACTCTATATCACCTAGAGTAGATTTAAGGTCAGTTGCACTTAATCATCTTATTAGTCTTGTTCTTATTCACTAGACTTTTGCCTGACCCACCTCCTTCTTTCCATTTTCCATCACCATATGATGACAGGTTAGCAAATGTTTGGACATAGTACATGGAGAAGAAGCTTCACGTTGGAGTTCTCATATTATTCATTACTTCTCTGGTAGGCATCTATTGTATTAGATGTCTATAAAGTTTATATTGTACTTTGAGAACAGTATATATGTAAAACAAGTATTTTGAAAATTATTTTTTGAGATGTCTATTTTGTATACTTATATTTTAATTCCTTCTACTGTGAGATTTGAAAGTGTAGAATGCCTTAGAACTCCACCTTTATACTTATGCTCTATGACGTTTTTAAAATCCAACTGCTCATATTTCTCGGCATTACGTGTCCAAGGTCATAGTAGGCTTTGGATTGGTGTTGGGAGGTGTGGGTTGTTATGCTTTTCCATCCTAATTATGCCCATATGAAATCTATTCTCTTACATCCGCTTTCTTTTCCACATGGTCGGACCTTCAAAAGGAAACCCTTACTACATAATTGCACTGTACTCTTTACAAAAGTGCATTTGAGCATCTTTAACATTTTAAGGGTATCATATGGGTTTCACTTAAGTAAACTGATTGAGGATGACACTTCAGTGATTGAATTTCTAGGTTGTCTTTAGTCCTTTGTCTAATGCAACTAGATTCTCATTGTATTCAATCGTATTGAATACATGATTTACACTATGGTTTACTTGCTCATGTTGAATGAACGAGTTTCATCAAAATTTCGTATATTATGAATGCAACTACTTACCGTACAACTTTTGTATATGCTCGAATAAGGATCAAATATCCATATTCTTTTACTGCTTTAGAGCTCGAAAATTCATAGATTACAACACACAATCTTGAGGATATAAACACTAAATTGACCATGGTATGAATTTATTTAGTAGTTGTATAATTTGGCTCTTGCTTTGTTCTTGAAGCGATAACATGCAAGATTGATTAGTAAGTATTATATTTCTTTATCAACCTTAATTCAGTTTATACATATATATTCAAATTATAAACAATTTTATCAATCAAATTAGTTGCACAAATTTGTTGAAGTGAATAATTTAATTTTGTATAGCATATGTTCTTAGAATATTAGAATGGTTAAATGTAATTATTTAATTTTTCTAATAAGTATCCCACTAGATTTTATATTCTTCATAACTCTAAGATTAAAAGAGAGATCTTTTGAATTTTCTAGCGACTATTTGGACTCGCTTGCCTTGGGATTCTCGCATTGTGTTTTCTCAACAAATCATAGGCCTACAAGCGATGGATAACTCCTTATCGATGACATCGTATATAACTCCTAACAGTGGTCTTTTCTCTAATCTCATCTTCACCGTGACTTTGCTCAACAAATCAAGAGAACTATTCAATCATACCTATCATTTCTCGATGGCGTAAGTATAACAAATATAGCTTGAGTTTTTTCAACAAACACAAGCATGTACCTTATTTCGTCTGGGAAATTTATTAATAGTTCTACACATAACAACTCTAGTTTGAGTTTGCTCAACAAAATGGCAAAACATGATTTTTCCACTAGGCTGCCTAGTATGTTAATCAAAGTACTCGATATTTGGAACTAGTGCGTATAAAACTAATCTATTAATATATAAATCATTGAAGGAAACTATATTACAGATTCATTATCTTTGATATATTTTGAGTGATATCGTTGTGAGGAATAATATATCTTATTAAATACCCTTATGACTCAAGTGTCGGTCACATCTAAAACCATGGTATATTTGCCATATACTTATGTACTTATTCCAAAAATCTATTTTGAGTCAATTCAATTTATAGTTAAATTATACATATTATAAATATAAGTTCAATTTAATTATAAATATTATAATAATTTAATTACATAATATTTATATGTATCTTATTAATTAAACCATATATAATTGATTCTAATTCTTAATTCAATTAATTAATTTGATTTGATTTTACTTAAAATTTCAGAAATTTTATTTAATCATTTCAAACTATTTAAGAAGAATTTTTAGTGATAACCTTTATAGTTATATATATACATAAATCAAATGTATATACATATATATATATATATATATGTATGTGTGTGTGCGTGCGTGTATGTATTAATCAATTGTTTAATTAATTAAAAAATTAATTTAATATTTAATAAAATTTGAAATGTATTTGGTTTAATTTCTCAGAGGAATTTTGAGAAAATTAAAACATTTAAAATTATTAAACTTTAACCTTTATTTATTTATTTATATGCATTTCAACATATACATTTTAATTAATTATTTATTAAATAAATTATTTACTTATTTAAACATTCTAATTAAATATTTTGATAATTCCTGAAATTGTTTTAATTTACCTTAAACAATTTTAAGGTAAATGTTCAGTTATAACCTTTATAGTTATATATATATATATTAGTATACATATAACATTTATTAATCAGTTGACTTTTAATTATATATATATAGTTAATCAAATTAATTAAATATTTATAAAAATTTTGCAAATTTATTAAATTAATTTCTCAAACAATTTTGAAAATTTAAATTTGTTTTATAAAATTTCCTTTTGTATTTTAAACTTAAAACTTAAATTTAAAATATGTTTTAAATTTGAAAATCTTAATTTGAAAATTAGCGCAAGGCCCAAAATAAATTTGGGGCTTACACCGGATCCAACCTTCCAAACTTACTCCACCCATTGGGCCAAGCCGGTATCCAGAGAGGGGAGAATAGTTTTCTTTCAACCCCAAGCCTAGACACTACTATTTTAGACACCCATCAGATAAAATTGTTTATTAGTTGGCCCAAAATGTGACTAATTATATTGCATAGACCATACGGGCTCTAATACTGTTATGATAATGCTGTTGCTTGCGTGGTTCAAGTTCATCAGAGTATTACTGATATTAGTTTGTAGTGTGTATGGTTATTTGCCTGCATTTCTTTTCTAGACTTGGTTATTATATTGGGCCGTGTATGTTGGGCTTTCTTTTCTCATTTGTGTATAAGTATAACTCGAGCTTTATTTTATTGGTTAAGTTCTGTGATTAATAAAATTGATTTTGAACTTCTTTTCCTCTTTAATTTTGTAACATGGTATCAAAGCAATCTCGATCGAAACAATCTATCTAGATTGATTTCATCTTCATCGATTCTAGTATTGCCATGACGGAAAGCAAATCAATTATGGACGTGATGTCGGTGATGTCAAAGATCACTGATCATAAATTGGGGGATTCGAATTATTTTGACTGGAGCAAAACTATTCGCTTGTATCTTAGGAGTATTGACAAGGATGACCATCTCTGAAAGGATCCGCCAAAGGAAGACTCAGAGGATAAGAATGAGCAGATATGGCTCAGAGATGATGCACGGTTATTTCTTCAAATTCGAAATACTATTGATGGCAATGTTATTAGTTTGATCAATCATTGTGGATCTGTGAAAGAGTTAATGAATTATCTGGAGTTCTTATATTCAAGAAAAGGGAATTTAAGTAGAATGTATGATATTTGCAAATCGTTTTATCGAGCTGAAAAACAAGATCTGACACTAATGAACTACTTTATGAATTTTAAGAAAACCTATGAAGAATTCAACTTATTGCTTCCAATTAGTTCAGATGTGAAGATGCAACATCAACAACGAGAGCAAATGACAATTATGAGCTTTCTTGGGGGTTTTCCATCAAAGTATGAATCAACTAAAGCACAAGTGTTATCTGGATCAGATGTTACATCGTTGCAGGAGGTGTTTAGTCGAATCTTGAGATCAGATAGTTTGAATGCACAAAATACTCAAATCGGTGCATCTAACAGTAGTGCTTTAATGAGTCAAAGGACTAGGGTGAAGCAAGTAGATTTGTACCAAATACACATACACAGTCTGAAAACCGAGTGATATTGAATCCAAAATTTTGTACATATTGTAAGAAGCCTGGTCACAAATATCAGAATTGTTGGAAGTTACAGGCAGCTAGGCAAAGACAGAATAATGGATCAAATAATAAATGGCAAAACTCATCAAATCAAACAGTGAATGTTGTAAATAAGAATGATGATGGATCTGTTCTTATTTCAGCTGATGAGTATGCAAAATTCTCTGAATACAAGGAGGAGTCAAAGAAGAGTTCTAATCCAGTTTCAACTTTTGTCAAATCAAACAAGTGGATTATTGATTCATGAGCAACTGATCATATGTCAGGTAATCCACATCTTTTCTCAGTTTTTCAGAATGATAATTCTACTCAGAATATTACACTTGCTGATGGGTCATTATCTAACACCAAAGGAACGAGATCTGTTTGTATTAGATCACAACTATCACTGAACTCAGTTTTGTATACACCAAATCTAGCCTTTAATCTGTCAGTTAGTCAATCAACTAGAAGGTTGAATTGCTGCATATCCTTTTACCCTACACATTGTGTATTCCAGGAATTGACAACCAAGCAGATTATTGGTAAGGGACATGAATCAGAAGGTTTATACATTTTGGATACTTTGTTATCAACTCCTGTTGCATGTACGAGCATTAATCAAGCACTCAAAGAACACTGTCAGTTAGGCCATCCTTCTTTACCTGTCTTCAAGAAATTGTGTCCCCAATATAATTCTATACAGTTTTTAGAATGTGAATCCTGTCAATTTTCAAAGCATCATCGTCTTAGTTCAAGTCCAAGAATAAATAGAAGGGCTAATTCTATGTTTGAACTTGTACATTCAGATATTTGGGGGCCTTCTTCTATTGTATCAAAACCTGGTTTTAAATACTTTGTTACTTTCGTAGATGATTATACTCGTGTCACTTGGTTGTTTCTTATGAAGAATAGATCTGAGTTGTATTCTATATTTTGCAAGTTTTGTGCAGAAATTAAAACACAGTTTAATTCTATAATTAAAACTTTGAGAAGTGACAATGCTAAAGAGTATACATTAGAGTTATTTCATATGCTTATAAGCAACAATGGTATGATTCATGAGACCTCATGTGTAGATACAGCATCACAAAATGGTGTAGCTGAGAGAAAGAATAGGCATCTTTTAGAAACAACTAGAGCTCTATTGTTTCAAATGAATATGCCTAAGTGTTTTTGGGCAGATGCAGTGTCAACGGCATGTTTCCTTTAAATAGGATGCCTTCATCTGTGTTGAATGGTGATATCCCATATAAGCTTTTACTTCCTAATAGACCCTTATATCCAGTCAAACCCAGAATGTTTGGGAGTACATGTCTCGTTAGAGATGTAAGGCAACAATTGTCTAAACTTGATCCTAAATCAATCAAGTGTGTCTTTGTTGGATATTCTCGAGTGCAGAAGGGTTATAGATGCTACTGTCCTAGTCTTGATAAGTATTTAGTGTTTATTGATGTAACGTTTCATGAAGATATTCCATATTTTCAATCATCATGAGAACCAACTGAATCGGTTCAACCAGAAAATGAAGACTTTCTCATTTATTCACTCAGTGATACTACTCAAGAGATCACTCCACCAGAAGATCCTATTGATAATTCTGCACCAGTTCATGATCCAATTCCTTATGTTAACCCAGAACTTGATCTACCCATTGCACTTAGAAAAGGGAAACGACAATGCACATATCCTATATCATCATATGTATCATATAATCACTTACCAACTACCACTTTCTTATTCCTTAAATCATTGGACACTGTTTCTACACCTAAGACAATTAATGAAGCGTTATCTAGTCCCAAATGGTATGCTGCAATGGCTGAGGAAATGGATGCATTAAAACTTAATAAAACATGGGATTTGGTTCCTTTACCTAGTGATAAGAAAGCAATTGGTTGCAGATGGGTATTTTCAGTTAAAATAAATCCAGATGGGACTATTGCTCGTTATAAAGCTAGACTCGTTGCGAAAGGATATGCTCAAGTTTATGGGATTGATTATCTAGAGACCTTCTCTCCAGTTTCTAAGTTGACTTCAATCGGGCTATTCATTTCACTTGCTGCTGTTCAGAATTGGAAGTTACACCAATTGGATATCAAGAATGCTTTCTTACATGGTGATCTTCAAGAAGAGGTGTATATGCTGCAGCCTCCTGGATTCACCACTCAGGGGGAGAATGAAATGGTATGTAAGCTTAATAAAACTTTGTATGGTTTAAAGCAAAGTCCTAGAGCTTGGTTTGGAAAGTTTAGTGTAGCTATTGAATCATTTGGAGTGACCAAGAGTAAATTCGATCACTCAGTCTTTTATAAGAATTCTACAGATGGAATTATCCTATTAGTTGTGTATGTGGATGATATTGTTATAACGGGGAATGATGAAGTGGGAATCTCTTCACTTAAAGCTTTTATTCATACACAATTCCACACAAAGGATTTAGGGGAGTTGAAGTATTTTTTGGGTGTTGAAGTTACAAGAAATGAGAGTGGAATTTTTCTATCTCAAAGAAAGTATACTCTTGACTTGTTGGGTGAAACAGGGAAATTAGGTGTTCGACCAAATAACTCACCAATGATGCCAAACAGCAATCTAGCAATGGATGGAGAACCATTTGAAGATCTAGAAAGGTATAGAAAGCTTGTTGGGAAACTGAATTATCTAGCATCGACAAGACCAGACATATCATATTCTGTTAGTGTGGTTAGTCAGTATATGGCATCACCAAGTAAACATCATTGGAAGGCATTAGAGTATATTTTGGGATATTTGAAGAGAACTACAGGGCAAGGTATCATGTACTCGAATCATCACCATATCAGAGTAGAATGCTTCTCTGATGCTGACTGGGCATGCTCAAGACTGGATAGAAAATCTACTTCTGGCTATTGTGTGTTTGTAGGAGGTAATCTAATCTTATGGAAAATTAAGAAGCAAAGTATAGTGGCTCGATCAAGTGCTGAATCAGAATATAGGGCTATGTCCAAAGTAGTGTGTGAAGTCATGTGGGTTGATCATCTCATGACTGAAATTGGTTTGCAGGTTGAAAAACCAATAGTATTGAATTGTGACAATCAAGCTGCTTTATACATTGCATCTAATCCAGTGTTTCATGAGAAAACCAAACATATCGAAGTTGATTGTCATTTTATTCGAGAAAAGATTTAGCAAGGAATTATAAGCACGAAGTATGTTTGGAGTGAAGAGCAGGTTGCTGATATTTTGACTAAGGCATTAGATGGAAGACGAGTAGGTTACTTATGTGGCAAGTTGGACATGATGAATCTATATGCTCCAACTTGAGGGGGAGTGTTATGAGAATGCTGTTGCTAGCGTGGTTCAAGTTCATCAGAGTATTGCTGATATTAGTTTGTAGTGTGTATGGTTATTTGCGTGCATTTCTTTTCTGGACTTGGTTATTATATTGGGTCGTGTATGTTGGGCTTTCTTTTCTCATTTGTGTATAAGTATAACTGGAGCTTTCTTTTATTGGTTAAGTTCTGTGATTAATAAAATTGATTTTGAACTTCTTTCTACGGGCTCTAATACCATTGTTGGAACTGGCACATTTAGTAGCGGGTGAAATGGATAAATTTAAAAAAAATATGTTTTGGATCTTAATGGGCATATGAAATATATTAAATACCATTAGATCGTTATCAAAATAAAATAATATTTTATTTAAAATAATTTTTTTAGTTTAATTGATTACATAATTAAGTTTATTTAATGATTATTTTTAATATATCATATATATTCTTAACATGGCATGATGACATAATACTATATGAGTATGTGTATAACTATTTATATACATATAGATATTGGGGTTTATTTCTATTATATATACGTATATAATATACTTACATAATATACTTACATGTACATATGATAAATTCATATGCGTATCAGAAATATAAATGTCTAAGTATATACATATGTCTAAACATACTACAATATACATATATGGTTTGTATGCACAAATTGGTGCGTGCATGCACACACAGATATATATATATAGCATGTGTGCGTGAATGTATGTGCGTATAGTTTAGACTCAAGCACGCACGTGCGTGCGCACGCGCACACGCATGCACACACACATATATATGAATTTTTTTTATTTAAAATTAGTTGTCTTCAAGTAGAGGTGAAGGTTTAGTGTTTAAGAGGAAATGAAAATATGTATATACAAGATTTAGATCTAATCAAATATGTATTTAAAGAGGAAAAAAGGAATGGAAATATATTTAATAATTCCCCTTACTCTTTTAAAAATCCCAATTAAATCTAGATCTAATCTCTAGATGGAAATGAAAACGTGATTCCATAGTTATTCATCGCTAAAAATATTTTAGCTTTAAAATTTTAGATCTAAAATATCACATAAAATATATATAAACTAGATCACTTTGAAAAAAGTCATACTCAAGATTGTTCCAATAATATGAATTAATGAATTAAATCGTTACATATATATTATAATTTGAAATCAATTAATTAATCTAAATTTCAAATATATTTGGTTGAATAATAAAACATTAAATTATTTTAGTTTGAAATCAGGATTGACTTAACCAAATGTTCTAATTTAAAATGTTTTCTATTTCAAATAACATAATATGTTTGAATAAAAATCAAATATTTAAATATCAAATTTATTATTTTAGGTAAATTAAATTTATAGAATATATATATATATATATATATATGTGTGTGTGTGTGTGTATGTATATTGTTTTATTTCGTCCAAAATCAAATATACATCAATTTCAATTTTTCTTAAATATGTGTATAAAAATTGGTTCTATGTTTTATTAATAACGATATATAAATAATTTTGAAACAAATCTAAGAAGTGGCAATAAAATATATACATATATATGAAACTAGGTCTAGGTTTAACATTATATATGAATAATATAAAATAAAACTAAACTTGAATAGATCTCGCCATTTATAACACTTTGATTTGCAAATCCTCTTCAAGGTTTCTTGAATCACCACTTAGTACTACTAGAATCAAATGAACCACTTTTATTTTATTTTATGTTTGTTTGGGCGAAAAATTAGTATGCCATTATGGGAATGAGGAGGATGAAGGATGCCATGAAGAGAGAAGCAAGAGGAGAAAAACAAATGTGAATTAATGATTTAATGTCGAAGGTTTTGTTTTTATTGACAGAATAAAACCTTTCTTGTTCCTTTCTTTTAAAACTCCCTCTTTAATTCCTAACTAGATCTAGATCACTATCTAGACTATTTTATTCCCTTCTATGGTCGATCATGCTTGTGTCTTATATGGCCAAAGAAAATCCAAAGCCAATTTCAGTAATTAAATATATTGAAAGCAAGTTTATATATGTATATATATATATATATTGATATCATATAATGATACACACATATATAACTTTATATACACATCCAAATAATACTGATAACATCCAGAACATTTTTAGGAGCTACCCCACTTACGACAACACCCAAACATCAAATACATTGATAACTAATATTTCTTAAATATTAATTAATTTAATTAATTTATAACACTTTATAAGCTAGTTAAATCGTGTGGTATTTTAGAAAATTTATAGATATTGTTGTGTGACTTAGAGGTGTGAATTCAATTAGTGAATAATATTAATAATTCAAATACTAATGTTTACATGTCAAGTGTTGGTGAGATTTTTCATCAAACACTAACACCTCGAAGATCAAAGAACAACATTCGATCAAATTGTTCTCTAAGCATTTCGGTAGGTTGGTTACTGAAGGTTTAAGGTTATTGTTGGAAATTCAGTTTAGTCTTTTAGGTGAATGCCAAGAGAAATAGAAACTAGGTGAACTGGGAATAAACTAAACAAGAAATGTCAAAAGTAAAAGTGTAGTATGTAAAGACACCAAAAGTTATAGTGGTTTGGGTTAAAATCCCTATGTTCACTATCGTTTCCTTCTTTAGAATTCTATACTGAAGCCGGTAAGCTATTACAATGCTAGAATAGCTAAGTCCACAATTAATGAGTTTTTACAAGAAGCTTTAATATAGGAAAGGACTATATACTTGGTGTCTGAATTATGTAGTTGCCAAAAGAAGCTTGATGCACTAGGATCAGTGCCTATTTATAGGCATATTGTTGTGTTGTCATTGGTGGAGAGCTTTCCTCTTGGATTGCCGATTGGGCCCACTTGTAAAGCAAAGATTTTAATGTGTGTCATTATCTGGCTATTTGTAAATTGATATGGATTGATGATGTGGTATTCTATATATAGATTTTTGCATGTTACCCGTATGCTTCATATAAGTTTGAGAATACCTAAACCGTTGCTGTATGTTGTAGCTATCTTAAACGTTGGCCTCGGTTGCCTTCTGAAATAATTTACTTTTTGTAGGAAGTTAGCTTTGTGGCATATGCTTTTGGTTAAAGGAATTGTATTGGTTTAATCTTTTAGTTGGTGCCTGTTTGAGGGCCAAATCTTTCAGTTTAAGGTTAGTTAGGTGATCATTGCTTTTGGATATTGTTACATTTCGACATATGAGCTTATCTCTCGGATTGATGTACTGATTCATGTTTAATGCTATGGGGAATTCGATATAAGGAAGATCTTATACGGTTTAAAGGCTGAGTATAACTAAGTAAAAATCATGGTATAACACATGCCCTCTAAAGTTCACTTCATACGGGGATAACGAAGTGGACTTTGAATTTTATACGGGAGTTAGATCATACTTTTGTAGTTTGTTATTTCGCTCTTACCTTATTTTGCATTTATTCGGATAATCAATAAACTAACCAATGCCCCTTTGTAAGGTGGACATATGGACCCCAAAGCTTAAGTACAAAAGGGTATCATAAGGAAATTTTAATAGAATGTCGTAGGTTAGGTATAGTAGAGTTTTGTAGGGAAAAATTAGTTGTCATCGAAGGCTATGTATAGTAGAGTGTCATAAGAAGAAATTAGTTGTATGCTGAAGGCTATGTATAGTAGAGTCCTTGACTATGTATAGTAGAGCATCGTAAGGCAAAATTAGTTGTATGCCGAAGGCTATACATAGTATAGTGTCGTAAGGCAACATTAGTTGTCTGCTGAAAGCTATGTATGGTAAAGTGCCATAAGGGGAAATTAATTGCATGTCGAAGGCTATATATAGTAGATTTACCTCGTGGTGAGGGATTTGAAATCTAACCTCATCGTACAGTGAGGATATATAAATTTTATCTTGTGGTGAGGTTTTTGAAAATGCAACCTCATTATGTATAGAGGATTTGGTGTTGAAGGCAAAGTTGATTGTATTTTGTAAGGGTTAGTTGATTATATGCTATAAGTCTTAGTTGATTGAGTGCTATTTATTTGATTGTATGACGTAAGGCTTAGTGGTTGAATGCTATAAGGCATAGTCGAAAACGTGCCGTAATGCTTAGTTGGTTAAATTTCATAAGGCATAGTTAACTAAATGATGTAAGGCTTAGTAGTTGAATGCCATAAGGCGTAGTTGATAATGTGCCATAAGGCTTAGTTGATTGAGTATCATAATGTATTAGTGACCGAATGTCGTAAGGCTTAGTAGTTGAATGTTGTAAGGAGTAGTTGATAACATGCCATATGGCTTAGTTGATTGAATGTTGTATGGCACAATTAATAATATGTCGTAAGGTTTAGTTGATTGAGTGTCGCAAGCATAGTTGATAATGTGCTGGAAGGCTTAGATGATTAAGTGTCATAAGGCGTAGTCGGTTGAATGTTGTAAGGCTTAGCTATTGAATGTCGTAAGGCATAGTTGATAACTTGCCATAAGGCTTAGTTGATTAAGTGTAGTAAGGCATAGTTGATTGAATGCCATAAGGTTTAGTAGTTGAATGTCGTAAGGTGTAGTTGATAACATACTGTAAGACATAGTTGTTTGCGTGACGTAGGCTTAGTTGATTGAATATCATAAGGCATAGGTGATTGAATGTCGTAAGTCTTAGTAGATCGAATGTCGTAAGACATATGTAAGGCTTAGTTGTCGAATGCCGTAAGGTGCGGTTGATTATATGCCACAAGGCTTAGTTGATTGAGTACCGTAAGGCTTAGTTATTAAATGCCATTAGTGGGGGCATGTTAAGCATCGAAGGTGAAGTACATTAATTACTAATGTTAGAGTATATTTAAGCATTAATACAAATAATTTTCATATACTGTGAAGCAATGGTTTCAGTCACTTTTTGAATTTTGCTTTTAAACCGAAGGAGTGGCTAACCCGCCTTCACTGCTTGTATCGCCCATGCGAGGGTCTAGCTGGTCGTTTTTCTGGATCTGAGCTTGTTTCCAAATCTCATTTGATCTAATGAGTAAATTGTGCGCTCTATGATATCCTCGGCCGGGACAGACATCCATTCTCGATTTAGGGTGATGATATTGCCCCATATCTCACATATGAGTCTATAGATGTTGAGAGGGTAAGAGTTATTGCGTTGGATGTCCTTGTTTTTTCAATGGGGAGTGACTTGTTTATTCCTTTCTGTGACGAGCTCTCTAGTTCTTTGGGGGAGTGGCCAAGGATACAAGATTCCTTTTATCCCAATCTTCATTATGGTGGACTGGCTTGGCACGACCAGAGCACTGGTGGGATCAACGGTATTCATGTGCGGCACGCAACTAGTTGATGCAGCTTCGGGGTCGAGGGTGGTCCCGGCGCGAACTTAAGTGTTACTAAGCTCGATGGCAGTCTCAGGTGACACATCGTCTGTTGTTTCTTCAATGGAAAGGACGGTCCCGGCATGACCATGAGTGTTTTCAGGCTTGAGGGTACTCTTGGGTGACACATCGTTGATTTCCATAGCTTGTTCAGGTGGATTATTGCTGGTGCAAGGCATTAACGTTGATACATTAGAATTAGGGGTTGTATTGACACGAACCTGAGTGCTAACCGGTGTGATGGTTCTCTCATGTGACTCCCTGTAGAGTGTTGCTAGCTCCCACCGAAGCATGGGAATGCCCTTATTTTCTTGTTTGAGGGAGGTTCCATAACACTCCCTAGCCTTCTGCTAATTGCCCTGGATCTTGCCGATCCTACCCTGTATAGGGAATTTTATGACGAGCTCGTTGTAGGAGACGATGGCATCCAGTTCAACAAGTGCCGGTTGTTCTAAAAAAAGATTATATGTAGAAGGGTAATCAATCACCACAAAGTTTACCTAGATCTTTGCAGCAACAGATTCTTGGCCAAAGGTTGTCATAAGCAGGGTAGTGCTCATCGAAACAATTCCCATACCCCTAAACCCAAAAATTGGCAAGGTGCAAGAGGTGAGGCTGGAGGCAGGAAACTTGAGAGCTTCAAAACCATGTTTGAACATGATGTTGACTAATCTGCCAACATCCATGAAGGCTCGATAACATTCGAGATGGCCATTCCAAGAGTGATGACTATAGGATCGTGATAGGTGTATAAGACTGCCTCCCGGTCCTAGACAGTGAAAGTGATGGGATGAACTAATTCTAACCTGGGCATTTTGGACCCTTGATGCTCTAAGGAATATACTTAGCTGCATGAGCCCACTTCTCTTTGATACTGAGATTGTGCTCCCCAGCTTTTGCCGACCATAAGCGGGCATTCTCATATAGAGATGTTGGTGATTGTTGTGATGTCATTGTTGAGTTGTTAGGGCGGTGTCGGCCGGCTGTTGCGGTTGTTCCTTTATTCTACTTGACAGTGAACAAACGTTAGAAGGATCCCTTCCTGGATAAGCCTTTCAATTTCATCATGAGCATCCGGCACTCGTTGACGACATGGCTGATGATTTAGTGGAATGGACAGTATTAGCTGCTACCGCGAGGTTCTTCCCTTCTTCCTTCTCTAGCGGTGTTTGGTCTTCGAAACTACACCCATTAACATGCTATAAGATATATTGTTTACGTATCCCAATTCAAATTAGTATAATTAGCATAACTGAACTTGTATCAGGAGCTGGCTTTTGCTCGCCTTTTACTGTTATTTTGCCAACCATTAGGTCGACGGTCAGAGTTATTACGAGGACCAGTCTGGGTGGTACGATAAGTTTCAGTGTCATTATTAGAAAGATCAGCGATTCCATTCTCATTATTCTGTTCGCCAGTGATAAATGTCGGTCAGGGACATAGTCGACTTCTTCTGAAGCTCTCTTCACATTCTATACTTACACCCGACTCCTTAGCAGAGGGTTGTAACCAGGATGTTCATGTTGGCACCCTTAGTGTGATGACCGTCCTACACCAATGACATCCAATAATACTTGTATAGTGCGCTACAACGGTGCCCGACCGATGTAGGATGATAGACAAGGTTGTAAAGTAATGTAAAACTATCGCAAACATGTCGTATATCTTACAACACATCGAATAAAATATAAAGGTAGACATCTCAGATATAAAATAGGCGAGACAGTAAGAACTGAATAAAACATAGAAATCAGAGTACACAGATCCATACAGTAAACAACATAAGTGATAGAGTTATACATCAAATAATAACTCATAAATAAACTGTCTCTAGATAATAAAGGCACTAGCAAGCCCCATTGTGTTGTGCGGTGGAAGAGCAAATCATAATAAGTAAATGTAGCAATACAAGAGTATGACCTCCTTCTCATCCTCTGTCCAGTTCCACGTGCTCACCAGACCTAATGTCCCTACTCTACTCATTTAAGAATACCAAAAATAATAAGAAGTAAGGCATAAAACCCTAAGTCAGATAATAGTTTTATGTAAGCTGTAGAAAATCTCAAATACTACAAAGTCAATATACTAGGACAAACAGTATGGAAAATCATACATGACCTGCCCGTCATCAACAAAGTTTGCATATAACAAAGAATATATGCTACTCTACATCATAATCATCATGATCTACCATACATCAAAGTACTAATGCATGTCTAGATATCTACATCGATGATATCTATGTCGTGTTAAAATCCTAAGGTGATAAACAACAAAAACAAGACATAACAACCATCATCCATCCTCACACTCACTCAGTGCGTTAGATATATGATACTCGTGTGATCTCCACGTATAGTCAACAAGGACTACATAACGTCCCAGTTTCTCGATACTTAAATCCATGCCACTCAATATGCTAGGAACTAGACTGCATCCTCCGTAACAATCCAATGTAAATCGATTGAAACATCGTGTAGTCTGGGGCATACTCCATAACCCAAGTGAGCATCATCACATACCCTTGCTTCATGAGTACCCTCGAAACCTGTGTATATCAACGATCCCTTTGCACACGTCATCCACAACGGAGCACATCCTGGAATGTCTTACAACTTTCCTTTGAAGTTGTCATGATTGGGAACTATTCTAGATAGCCGTTGTTAGTTGTAGAATATTATTGTTTGTCTTGTAGCTTCCTTAAAGAATTCCTTCAATCCAACTCGTAGCCACCTACTCTACAACTCAAAGTATAGTTATCCATCATTGAAGCCATAACTTCCCATCACGGAATTGTCATCGTCATCAAAAATTACCACTAAACACAACTCGAAATAGCTCCAACTCCCCTACCACTTAACCATAGATCCACCAATCTAACCTCATCACCGAACCATCCCATCACCGATCCAAGTCACCATCCAACCGTCCCATCACCGATCCAATACTTGAAGACAAACAATCATGCTCCTTCGCAAGTCATCCCCTTTACCTAACCAAGAAACCGAACAAAATCCCATGGATCGGTACCGATCCATGGTCATCCATCCATCCCTTAGCCAAATTTCCTTTCACTTTGTGCAACTCCAAGTAAGCTCACATGCATAGCTTGACCAAGTCCCGATACAATCCACCTCCTAGCCTGGCACCGCTCGCGACCAATCCCTCACTTAGAATTTTCTCACTTCTATCACGTGACCCATACATCTTCACTCATGACCTAAAACAAAATGCCCTTAAGACTTGAAGGAACACGTCCCAAAACTCAAAGCAGCTTCCTACCGGTCCATCTACACTGATCTGTCTTCATTTGACCATAACTCGAGCAAACGAACTCCAAACACCTTGAAACTTAAAAGGTAGCTTTAGAGTGTCCTCATTGACTTACCCAATAGATTGCAAGTCATTTGGATGAATTGAATTTCATGGGTCACCAACAATCCTAGACTTATTCCTAGAACCGAATAATCATTCGATCAGCGTTTTCAACCATTCAAACATTATACACTCAAACATACATTACATATAATATATCCTAACAAGCATACACTAACATACATCAATATTATAGCCTAAATCCGAAGAAGAAAATCCATAATAACAAGGAGATCCATAGGAATAATTTCATAAACATTTACCAAATTGTTCCAAATTTACATATGTAACATCCCCAAAAAATATAAATAACTTATATTCAAATATAGGGATTTTTTAAATATTTGAATTATGAATTAAATATTAATTAAATGGATTTAATAGACTTAATTAAATCCTTTTAATTAATAAATAATAATGGTGAACTCATTTTTTTAATTTATTTAAAATAATAAATAGTTTGAATAAATAATAAGAAAACCAATTGTTAATTAAATGACTTGATTTTTATTGACATATTTTTAAATGAATTTATAAGATTTTCCCATATATTTAATTTGGAAAATTTTAAATTATCGTTTGGCGTATTTTGCAACAAACAGTGGTACTTTTGAAATTTCACAAAATAAGATAACCGGTGTATTTAATTATTGTTTTGGGATCGGGTCGCATTGTTGTGCGTGATCGTATTTTTATTTCTGTCGTCCGTAGTTCTTACGTGAGCGAAACTCTGTGTAGCAAAGGGCTAAAATTTAAAATTTTAACAACCTAACATTTAACCTAATTTCAACTCTCCTTTTACTTTCTTATTTCATTCATAATGAACAAAACTTAGCCACTACCATTAAAAAATAAAATCTTGAGCTATAACCAACGAAAATTAGAATCGTCAAATCCGTTGAGTTCGTATGGGTGGAATCTTCAAATCCATTTGAACTTTGTTGATTACGATTGAGTTAGGTGATGATCAACGTTAGCTAGCCGATCTAGGGTTTGACATAGCCTATGTTTTAAGTGGAGTTAGTGGAATTGGAGTGTATGATGTGTTCCTTATGCGAAAAAGTTTGAATTGTGGAATTTTGGTTGAGTTCAATCTGAAAGTCTACGGGGTGGATCGTGTAGTGTATATGCAAGTATATGTGACAAAATATATGATGAAACTAAAATAATATTAATCTAAGTAAATATAGAATAAGCACACCAGTATTTTATACTGGTTCGGACCTCCCGTCCTATGTCCAGTCCCGAAGCTCCCCTTCGGAATTCGACTATCAAAAACCCTCGCTTCGCCCGGAGGAATAGGCTTGATTACAATGAGTTGTTCTTGTCAAATGTGTGTTCTAATATAACACGGATGTTGACTAATTAGTACAATTGCTTCCAATATATTTCAAAGGAATATTGTCTATGAAGAACAGAGTATATGGAAGAGTGAATACAAGTAAAGATTGCTTGCAGAGATCAAGAATATAAAATATAGAGTTAGAAAGCATAAGTAAGTGAAGTAAGTTTCTCTTGATTCTTGATGCTATATATAGTTGTAGATAGGTATCTTGAGTAGTTACATCCATTAATGAACGCTCTATAGTTGCTTATGTTGATAATGAAGAGTTGCGGTGAAGAGAAGCGGAGATGTCCATTCGTATGTGGCAGTTGAAGTTTATTTCTGAACTTCGAGTTTGAATTCAGACGTCTGTTATTTGTATCAGACGTCTGATACTATATATTTTTTGAATATAGTAGAAGATCAAACATCTGAGTGCTATTACTGAACGTCTGTGTAGTCTGTTTGTTGTTCCATAGAACAATTTCAGATGTCTGGCTTGTGCACCCAGACGTTTGATATGGTGCATATCAGTTTTTGTGCATCTTTTCTTTTGCTTCTTTGTACCTATAAACTTGTAGTCTCTTTAGTGTCCTTTGAGCCTTGTTCTTGTCTTTCTAGTGATGTTGTTCTAGTAAGTACCTGTATATATAAATATATATGTATATTCGATTTCCATTGTATAGTTGTTATCATCGAAACCGTAGATTGAATTTCCTAACATTCTCCCCCCTTTTGATGATGACAACTATACAATGTACTTAGATATAATTTTTATAATTCTCCCCCTGAATATGTGCTTACCATTATTTCTCCCCCTTTGGCATTATCAAAAAGTATGAACATCTATTTATTAGATAACATGTATACATTGTTAATCTCTAATTTTTACCAATCTCCGGAAGGTTATTTCAATTATAATTACGCAGAAGTATCAAACCAGAAAAGCACTTTTTTATAATCATCAAACACAGTAATTACATGAGTAGATTTTTGATTACAATACAAAATATGAAGCCTATAAAAGTATCTAAGGATCTTTGGGGGAATCTTTGGCTTGATCATCTCCTACATCTTCATTCTTGGAAGAACCAGCGTGTGTTGTAGGAGATTTTGGAGTATGTTCTAGAGGTTCGTTTTCCTCTTCAATAAGTTTAGAATGTTTTAAAGGAGGAGGAGAAGGCGTTGGAGTTGGCCAATCTTCCGAAGGTGGTGTAGGCCCACGGACTCGTTGGAGAACCTCTTTAAGAACAGATAACGTAGTTGAAAGCGATGCTTCTACTGTTGCTAGGCGAGAAGCAAATGTTGTTTCAAAGCTATCGATACGCTTAGCCAAAAAAATTTGACTCCTTGATAAAATGAGTTGATTTTGGAGAGTTAAGTCTCGAACACTTTCATTTGTATTAGTCTCAGTGCGAGTCTCCAAAATGTCGTCTTGGAAAGAATAATCAAAAGGTGCAAGAGGAGGAGGAGTATGCTCGCGATGTTGCTCTTCCACTTGTGATGGTTCAGGTTGTTGTTGGGGTGGAGGGATTGCTTGGCTATCTTGTTGACGACGTTGCGTCCATTATTCAAATGACATAAAATCCGGAGGATTTCATAAGAGAGAAGAATTTGTGGAGGCGTACTTGGGAGATTGATAAGTATGAAGGAATGTTGTGAGCCAATAGAAGACGCATGATGTAGGTAGGGTAGATGATGGATGGGCATGATCGAGTCCAATAATGTTTGAGCTCGTCAAATATGAATTTTTCCCAATTAACCCTTGTTCCACTAAAGATAGCATACAAAGCTTTGTGCTCTAACTCTGTTATTTGCTCATGGCTACCAAGGCAAAGAATGATTGTGTTGATAATCATCCTAGTGAGAAGTCTTGCCTTAGGTCGTTAGAATTTGGAAGCAAATTTTGGCATTTCATCTTCCCAAATTTTATGAGTAATATTATCCCTTGGTTTGAAGTGCATATCCGGAATGTTATACAAATCTTCGCCGGAGTCCGAACAACCTAGAGTACGGCCTATAATTCCCGGAGTAAGTCGAATAGTGTTGCAGTAAACACTTGACCAAAGCCAATTATCATCATTTTCGGTATTCCAAATGGCAGTGCTATCTAGATTATCATAGAAAAGGAATATCGCAAGCTGGTCGATTTGGATATTATTTGAATTGAAGGAAATCAACTGATGTAACCCTGCATTTTCACATGTCTCCTCCAAATCATACATAGGAAATTTGAGCAAATTATAGAAAGGACCTGTATGTAGCTTCTTTTTTTGAATGTCTTCATATCTTTTGATTGAATGAGGTACTCGATTCATCCATCTCTCAATTTGATCATCAGAGCACACTTGTGGGTTGGATGAAGTAGCTTGGTCTTGCTTCCGTTTAGAAATTCTAGGGATTTTAGGTT
Source organism: Allium fistulosum (assembly GCA_030737815.1). Classification (NCBI taxonomy): domain Eukaryota; kingdom Viridiplantae; phylum Streptophyta; class Magnoliopsida; order Asparagales; family Amaryllidaceae; genus Allium; species Allium fistulosum. The sequence continues at coordinate 1,141,586,786 of CM060904.1, forward strand.
TGGGTGCCATGAGATTCAAGCGATTTTGAGGGGAAATCGGTCTTGAGAATTAGGTATTTGATATTGGGAGATAAACGAAATGAAACATGAGTGTGAAACGTGGAAAAAATAGTCGTTGTAAGATGATTTAAGAGTGTCAATCGAATTTCAAACGTCCAAGATTTGATTCGGACGTCTGATTTAACCTTAATCTGAAGATAGTAAATATGTTCAGATGTCTGGTTGTTGGTGGTAGACGTCTGGAAAAGGTAGAGTTGTAAATTTCGAAAGACAGAGAGTTTTGTCAGACGTCTGGATGTAGAATCAGACATCTGAAATCGGCCTTGTTGTTATGTTCAGATGTCTGGTAACAATTTAAGATGTTTGAAATAGATCGTTTGTGTATTTTTATAAGGCAGAAACAATTTTCAGACGTCTGGTTGGTTATTTCAGACGTCTGATACATGCACAGAGTTGAAAAATTATGTGATACAAGGGTGTCAGACGTCTGATGGCATTGTTCAGACGTTTGAAATATCTAGTTTGTCTTAAAATAGCCTTATTTTGAAGGGTGTTGCTTAATTATCGAGAGATTGATTTTGGTGAAACATAATATTATTATTTGTGAAAAAGAATACAAATATGATTAGATAAAAATATAATGAGAATAAGCAAATTTATTTAGATGAAGATGGAGCATTGCGATCTTCAGATTTACTATCCTTCCACGGCTTGAGTGGAGACCAAATATTTCCACGTTCGTTGGTTCTTGGGGAACCAGAGAATTGCCTAAGTGGAGGATCCCAAGGTGTTCGATAAAAGCAGAAGGATCCAGAGGATTGCAAGGAATCGGACGTGGTTCATGTACATCCTTCTTTCGTGAATTGCAAAATTTGATCGCTACTTGCTCCAGAAAACTTAGTCGTTTTGCAGTGACTTTTTGTTCAAAGTATAGTTCTCGTTGTAAATCCATTTTTTGCTTTTGATAATGATGTATATCATCGATTTCCTCCTTGGTGTTAGGTGATCCAAATAGTGATCGTTTGGACCGTTTTTTGTCGGGAGTGAATCCCGTGTGGTAAGAGGACCACTTATAGGTCGGCTCTTGATCTTGTGTAGGAGTAGGAAGTCGATGAGGGGTATCTGCTGAACTATCCGAGGTTGGTGTTGAAAAAGAGAGGTGAGAGTTGTCGGAAGACATGTTTTTTTTGCTTTTGTTTATTTTTAAAAGGAACCAATATAAAATCTGTATTTTATTTGTAACAGTAGGAGCTATTTATTCATGTTGTAAAAAGTTATAAATAGTTATTTTCAGTAAACAAACATTCTAAAAATTGTTGGTTAGTATTACAAGATTTTGTTTGTAGATTAAAACTTATTTACCAAAAATAGAATAAACAAAACTTAGAATTAGCTGATAAGATCATTAAGAGGACACATACCTAAATCGCGTCGTAGTTTAATAAACGTTTGTTCATTTAGTGGTTTTGTGAAAATATCTGCTATTTGATTCTCAGTATTTACGTATTCTTATGTAATAATTCCTTTTTCTACATTGTCGCGTAAAAAGTGATGTCATATATCTATGTGTTTAGTACGTGAGTGATTTACAGGGTTTTTCGATAAATTTATTGCACTTGTATTATCGCAATATATTTGTGATTTATTGATAACTTTTCCGAAATCCTTAAGCGTTTGTTGCATGTATATCACTTGTGCACATGCTAAGGCCGCTGAAATATATTCGGCTTCATAAGTGGATAAAGAGACACAGTTTTGCTTTTTGCTAAACCATGAAACCAACGATTGTCCGATAAAATGACATGTTCCGCTAGTACTCTTACGATCTGTTTTACATCCACCGAAATCCACGTCACTATATGAAACAAGTTCAAATGATGATCCCTTAGGATAAAATAAACCATAATCTCTAGTACTAGATAAATATCGTAAGATACGTTTAACAGCTCTTTGGTGAGACTCTTTTGGTTTTGCTTGAAATCGAGTACAAAGACATACGCTCATCATAATGTCGGGTCGACTAGCCGTCAAATATAGTAAGGAGCCAATCATACTACGATATAATTTTTCATCAAAATCTATTCCATTATCATCGTTTTCTAAGTGAACACTAGTACTCATTGGTGTTGGTTTGCTCGAAATTTTATCCATTCCAAAACGACGTAATAAATCGTTACAATATTTTTCTTGATGAATAAAAATGCCATTTTCAAGTTGTTTTATTTGTAAACCTAGAAAGAAATTTAATTCGCCCATGTGAGACATTTCAAATTCATTTTTCATAATATTTGAAAATTGAGTACAAAGATTTTCGTTAGTTGAACAAAAAATAATATCGTCTACGTAAATTTGTATGACTAAGGTGTCATTATTTTCTCGTTTGATAAATAAAGTCGTATCTATTTTACCTATTTGAAAACCAGATGTAATTAAATGATTCTTAAGACATTCGTAGCAGCATGGGGGGCTTGCTTTAAACCATATAGGGCTTTGTGCAATTTAAAAACATGATCGGGATATTTTTCGTGAACAAATAATGGAGGTTGTTCAACATATACGTTTTCTTTAATAAAACCATTTAAAAAAGCACTTTTGACGTCCATTTGAAATAATTTAAAATTGTGATGACTTGCAAAAGCAAGTAATGCACGTATGGCTTCGAGTCTTGCTACTGGAGCAAAAGTTTCGTCATAGTCGATACCTTCTTCTTGATTATACCCCTGAGTGACTAAACGTGCTTTATTCCTAACTATATTTCCATTTTCATCTGCTTTGTTTTTATATACCCATTTTGTTCCAATAACTGATTGATTTTCTGGTCTTGGTACTAATTCCCAAACATTATTACGTTCAAATTGATTTAATTCTTCTTGCATGGCTATTATCCAAAAATCATCATTTGAAGCTTCTTTATAATTCTTTGGTTCAAAATTTGACACAAATGCAATATGACTTATTTGGTTATGTTGATTTCTAGTTACTCTAAAATTAAGATCCCCAATAATATTATCTTTTGGATGGTATTTTGGAATTATAGGGGGTGACACTAGAGTATTATTTTGTGCATTTGTCTCATTATTAGATGAGTTTGTTGTATTTGTTATAGAAATAATTTCTTCATCGTCATTAGTATGATTGTTAAGGAAATTTTCATCAAATGAAACATGTAAACTTTCTTCAATTATGTTAGTACGTTTATTAAAAATTCTATATGCCTTGATACGATCCGAATACCCAACAAAGATTCCTTCATCGGCCTTTGGGTAGAATTTTCCTAAATTATCTTTTGTATTTAATATAAAACATTTTGATCCGAAAGTTTTAAAGTATGACAATTTAGGTTTTTTTTCCAAAAAACATTTCGAAGCAAGTATGTTTAGTCATAGGTCGTATGGTTACTCGATTCAAAACATAATAAGCCGTAGCAATAGCTTCAGCCCAAAAATGTTTTGGTAGACCACTACTATTTAAAAGTTTTCATGCACATTCTTGTAACGTACGATTTTTTCTTTCTACTACACCATTTTGTTGTGGTTTGCGGGAAAAAGAGAAATTATGACTTATGCCCTTTTTATTACAAAAATTAGTAAAAAGATCTTTTTTGAATTCTCCACCGTGATCACTACGAATATTCTTAATTTTTAAATCCATTTGAGTTTTAATTTTTTTAGCAAAAATTTTAAACATACCAAAAGTGTCACTTTTATGTTTTAAAAATAAGGTCCACGTATATCTTGAAAAATCATCAACTATTACGAAAACATATTTGTTGTGATTTATAGATCGTACTTGAGTTGGACCAAATAAATCTAATTGTAATAATTCTAATGGTTGTTTTGTAGAAATATTATTTTAGATTTTAAAGAACTTTTCTTTAGTTTACCGATTTGACAAGCGTCACATAAATTTTCTACTTTATAATTTATTTTAGGTAAACCTCTAACTAGCTCATATTTTGCTAACTTGTTAATATGACGACCCAAACTCGATGTTCGATAAATAATATCAAATTCGTATCGCCGGAGCTTGCAACAACAGTAGATGATAAATAACACAGTGGAAATAAAAGATAATATCATTGATACAACATGAATACAATATCCGATACATCAGTTTGATACAATGATAATCATCAACATCAGAGAATATACAACACAAAATACAGCGGAATACGATACAATATAAGATGAGTCTTCAAAAGAATCTGATACTGCATTTCAAACCAAAATCTCCCAAACTTCAAGCTCGAATCCCCATTCAGATTTTTACTAAGCTAAGCAATGTCAGTCGTCCATAAGCTCCAAAAACTGAACTAGTCCCAGATAATCTACTAGATCTGACTATCTGAAAAATATACCCAACTCTAGACTGCCCATGTGGAAAATTGTGGGCACCCAGAGTTTAGGAAGGGAACAATAAACTTCGGATCAGTCATGGGACTGGTATGAGCAAACAAAACAGTTTATCTTTAAAACAAACAACAAAAGAATTTTAAACATTGAAATCCGCAATGCTTTTGGAAAATGAAACTACCATAAGACCTTCCGCCACACACACAATGCAAACGCAGAATTGGAGGAGATTTCTTCTTATGATAGTCAAACATGCTTACTACGAAAAATCATTTGATTTTTTATTATTAGTGCATAGTGGAAAACATTTCGAAAGTATAATATAAATCTTAGCCAGCATAGACATTCCGAACTATGCCTACTATAACTACCATCTAAACAGTGGGGTGCCACCATAAGTAAATGGTAGGTTGTACAACTAAAACCGTACAAGGCTCGTATTGTTTCTTTGGATTTTCCAACAAATGGTCAGGCTAAGGAACTTCCTATGCAACATGGGAACGCCTCTGGAGGGACGCCCCGAGAACCACCTGGCTCTCTGCCAACACAAGGCCGGTTACCCCCTTCCCGGGTAGTAAACCTGAGATATTCCACCCCCGGTCCTTTGGGACCTTTATACGAGGATCCTCTACACCAACATCACACGGTAATAAATATACTACAGTGCCCACATGAGTAAGTATCAGGGCTACATACCATAATACCACCCTTTTCCATAAGGAATGGTCATACCCTAGGGAAGCTACCCCTGAAACTTTGCCGCATCTTTCCTGTTTCGACCATTTCCGATCTATGAGGCTCGATGAGGTATCGTCCACAAAGCTACGCTTTTTCACAAAGCCATGTTTTGATCAATCAACACACAACATCACTTAGCATGCCACACTACCAAATTGGGAGTATATCACTGATAACCTTCATCTACATAACCTCTGAGCTCATACGTCTTAGAGAAGGGTGTTAAGCTAAGAGAATAAATTCTCCGCCACCAAACATAAATGTATTTGAAAGAAATAGCTTTATATCTCAAAGTGTAGTGTCAGACATACAACCATACAAGTCTGTTCCGGGTTCGAACAGAACCAAAGGCACTTCCGAAGAAGCCCTTGCAATCCGGGTATTCACAATCCCGATCGGACTTCCCATCACTTAGGAAATCTTATACCGTAGCTACTCAGTGCAAAGACAATCGATAGGTTATCCCATCGTTCTCGCAAACACCCGGTCTTCACCACCGGTCTTCCAATGCTATCCATAACGACGAATCATTATTCGGAATGGGTTATATGACACAAAGGTCATCTCCTGGCTAAACCGAATAATGAGCGTAATATTTAAAAACATATGGATATGGGATTTCAATTAAGTCACAACTTTTTACCGAAAATCTTTCTTCAAATGGTTTAGACACATTACCATTTTAATCTTTTACACAAAAGATTCATTTCACAAAGTTCACCCAGTTTCACAAAGATCTATTCATAGATTTTCAAATTGATTTCCACTTCAATTTTGATTAACTCATCAAATCTTTAAACAAAGATTTAAGTGATAGCTTTCAAAACAATTCTATTTTCAATTCAATTCTTTTATACAAAAGATATATCATTCATAGTTTTCCAAACTATTTTCATTTCAGATTTGAAATCCTTTTAACATAAATTGAAAATCCTTTCCTTATATGAAAGCTATTATTGTTTGAAAACAAATACTTTTCGTTTCGGAAAAATCCGGTCAATTATACACAAGTTATAGCCTTTTAAATTTAAACTTGGGTTGAATTCAAATTTCCAAAACAATACTTTTTAAAATGTTTAAAACTCATATAAACACAATTTATAACTTGTATAACCTTTTTTAAACCATATTTTCCAAACATAGAATTCAATTCCAAAGTTTGAATTCAAATTCAAATTAAATTATTTAAATTGAAAAACTTACCAAGTTATTCAAAATAACTTTTATCTTAAAATTTCCTTTTCAAAAGTTTTTAACATTTAACCCAAATTTATTTCCAAAATCAATTGAAATTAAAATTTCAATTTCAAAACATCAAATTTAAATCATCTGTGACTTAACCGATTTACTCGTGAAATCCACATTGGTGTGTGTAAAATGTGGTCCAGGGGTTTTACACACAATAGTGCAACATTACAAATCATCACAGATTCAAATACAATAATATATTTGATAAGCGATATAAACTATAACGCTTATCCTCATTTACAGATTCACAGATAAAGTAAATTTATCAATCACAAGAATTCATCATTATGATTCAATGTGGGTTTCGGATAACAAACTGGAATCCGACCCCCTGTCGCATCGAAATTCAAGTGTCGTTTTATGGGCCATGGGTTTTCATATTCACATAGCAGTATATATCTCAAAAACAGAAATCACAGCTCAGCACAAAGTAATTATATCACAAAGCATCACATTCACAAACAGTCATTTCAAAAATAATCAATCATCTAACAATTTGATGAATTAATGGTGTGATTATAATCAATCTATCGCATAATTATATATTTATATATGTGTATATATATATATATATATATTTTTCTTCAATTAATGATTAATTATTCTTAACTTTAAATTAATTAATCCTTAATTATTTATTATTTAAATCTCTAATTACAATTTAATTTATCATCAATTACTAAATTAATTAACCCTTAATTATAAATTAATTAAATCTTAATTATTCAATAATTAACCTTTAATTATTTTTTATAGAAAAAAAACTTCAATTAATTACAAAAATTAATTTAACCTTTATTAATTAAAGACAAACCATTAGTCTTAATTACTTTAATTATTATTTAAACCTTTAAAAATCTTGATTTAAAACTGAAATTCCAAAACTTGTTCAAATTTTAAAATTTTCAAAACTGTTTCAACCCAACTTCCCAGACCCGAGTAAAACCATCAAAAATCCCGAGACACTCTCGAGTAATCACACAACCCATCGCGCTTCGAGTCGAACACGTTTTTTTCACGAACAAAACCCGAGCCACTCCTTTTCTTCTCCGATTCTAAAACCACCCAGATACACGAAAATACTCGTGCACATGCACAGTCGCACTGGCCACCTCCGACCATCACCACGATCATCTCCACATCGTCGATAACCCATACAAGCTTTGCAACCACCCAGCTTCCTTTGCGTTCGCCTGGAATCGAATTCGAATCACCGACTCTCCCCTAGTACTAAACCTCAGTCGACTAATCCACCCCACTACGGTGATCTAGTCTACTTGGAACCACGCCGCTCTAGCCAAAGCCGCCTCACGAACCCCTGCGTCGATCCCCACCGGAGCGGTCAACTCCGATGCTCCCTTGCCGTAACATGACCCTTGTTTCCAACATCGACCAAAGCGAGTCATTAAACCCTAAAAGGGCTTCACCACGCATCCACGACGAACCAGAAAATCGCCAAGCATTTTTCCCCTAACCACTGATCTTACAGCGAGCTTCAGCTGGAATCCCGAAGCCACTCGACTATGGGATCATCAGAAATCGAACAAATCTTCGATTTTGATCAACTTCCAATATCCCGTGATTTACACAGTTAAAAATCATGATATTTGTCTCAAAAATCATAGTTTCTAGACTCGAATCTGAAAATATAAACAAAACTTGAAATTATAAAACTTGATTTTTCTGATTTGAGATGCTCATTACTGTAATTTCCAATTTTAAAAATATTTATTCAATAATTATACTTGTGATCATTTTTAAAATTGGTATTACACCTTTACAATCACTTTTAATTTTGAAATCAAAGCCTAATATTGATTGGTTTGGGTGATATGAATTTTTGAGTTTGTTTTAGCCTGTAACAGAGAGACAGGTTCATATACCTGTATCTACATATTTAAGCTACAGATATACATATATATATGGACATACAAATATGATTTTATTCTCTACCACATCATTCCATAACATATATCCAATATAAATCACATGCAAACCAGATCATATATGTGTAAGGGTTGAAGAATTTGCTCACATGACTTCCAGAAATGAACAGAGTTTCCTTTTTGAAACCGGCCTTTGAAATCTGCAAGTGAAATCTTTAATCTCTGATTTGTTTTGATTTTTGTTGTTGCTTATACCAAAGTTTTTAAGGATATGTGCTTCAGTATTTTTTCTTTCTTCAGCTTTGAAATGGAACAAAGCAAAATAAATGGAGATGATATAAAAAGGAAATGTTGTACAGGCTGATAAGTCTTTGTACAGGTGATGATATAAATTTGTACAAAGTGATATTAATTTGTACAAAGTGATATAAATGCCTTGTACATATCAGAGACTTTTTCCTCCTCTTGGGGCTGACGTGATTCTTGTGATGGTGGCTTATAATAATTGTTGTTTCTCATTTTGTTTACAGCAAATCTACTTGCTTTGTACTTCTTTGTTTTGTTTATTTCTTGCTTGCCTAGTTCACATAAATTTCTATATGTATTTCATATGTTATATAGTTCTAGAATTTTCTCATGTGTTTTGGTTTCATGTTTATACAACTATATAATTTATCTTATATTTTGTCTTAGTCTTATTATAATACAATGAATTTCTATTGTAATGTGTTGTTTAAATTTAGCAAATTTGTTTATTTATATTTTACATAGTTCATTTTACTTATTTATTTGCTTCTATTTTATTTTATTTTTCTTTTATTATTTTTGTATCTATTTTACTCGTATTATTTTGTATAGATTTATTAATATGATAGTAAGATTTATATTTTACTTTACATTGTATAAAACTATATAATTTATCTATTTGTATTTGTATTTGAATGTATATTACTTCATATTTTTATAGTTTATCTTATATAATTTATATTTTCATTTTTTAAACTGTTTAGTTAAAATTTATTAAAACTTAATATATATACATATATACAATATTAAAATTATTATTAAACCATTTACTTGAAATTTAAATCCAAATCACATATATACAATATGTAAATTCATATGATTTAATACGTATTTTATTTGAATTGGGGAAACTCGCTTCAATTAACAATTAATTTACAATTTTAATTCAAAAATTACATTAATTATCAATTTAAAATATATATGAAATCCGGGGTCGTTACAGTTAATATATTTAAAATTAATATGACAGAATCGTTTATGCCATAACCATGGATCGTCATGTTTGGCGGTTAAAAATAGGTTTGAATTTCGATTTATATTCATATTTAAGACATTAATATTTTTGTTTCTAAAACCCTCAAAGATAAGTTGTTTGTTATTATCGAAAATATTACATCTATCTTTTTCGAAATTGATTTGAAAACCTTTATCGCATAATTGACTAATGCTAAGTAGGTTGTGTTTTAAATTTTCTACTAACAAAACATTTGTAATAATAGGAGAGTTAGAAATACCAGAGTTGATGACTTCTCCGATGCCAACGACATATCCTTTTGAGTTATCTCCAAAAGTTACTGTTCCACCATCGATATATGTTATATTTGATAGCATTTTTGCATTTTCGGTCATCTGCTTGAAGCATCCACTATCAAGTATCCATTTCTCCTTATTTTTTATTTTAGGTACCTGCAAGATAAAAATGATTTAATTGGTACCCATATACTTTGTTAGGGTCTTAGATGTTAAGAGGAGTAGGTAGCCATACCCAAGAAGGTTTGGTACCTTTATGAATATAATTTTTATTATAGACTACGTTATCTAGGAAATTATTAATATGTTTTTTTCTAATCAATTTATTATTTGTCTTAGGAATTCAAATTTTTATATTTTTGGTATTCGTATTAGACTTAGGTGATCTTTTAGTCTTTTGATAAATAAAACTATATTTCTTAATATTATTCCCTTTTTGTTTAGGAATATTTTTAAATCCTATTCCATTTCTATTTCCTGAAGGTTTTGAAGTTTTGATAAGATTTTCCAAATCTTGTTTTCCTTTATTAAATTTTGAAACATTATTTGTAATTTTATCTAATTTTTCTTTTAATTCAAAATTTTCAATTTTCAATGTTTTTATATTACTTTTCAAGTTGATATTTTCTTTTAACAAGATATCCTTTTCTAGTTTAACTTTTCCAAAACCGATAGATATAGTCTCATATTCAACCAAACTACTTTTTACATTTGTCAACGAGGTAATAACCTAAGTCAAATTCTTTTTCCTCTAAAATATATTTTTACTTTAGATAATTCTAGTTCCTCCTCTAAAATATATATTTTCATCTTTTAACATCCCTATTTCAAGTTCTAATCGATTTATTTTGGCTATGTATTCTTTATTCAATTTTTTAATTCGTCTAAATTTATCATCTAATTCAATGCTAAGCTCTAATAATTCATCATAGCTAAGTTCAGGACATACCTCATCAGTTTGTGCCATAAAACATTCATTAGCTTGTTCTCCGTCACTATCACTGTTACTATCTGATGATGATGAAGAATCTAAGTCATCCCATGTTACTTTGAAAGCTTTCTTCTTTTTGAAATTTTCAAATTTGTTCTTCTTTTTATCATTATTGAGCTCGGGACAATCTTTCTTCATATGTCCAAATTGATCACATTCATAGCATTTGATTGACGTTTGATTTGTTGAGCTTGATTTTTCTCCTTTCTGAAATTTGGTCATTTTCCTAAACTTCTTGAATTTGTTTTAATTTTTGGCAATAAATACGATTTCCTCTTCGCCTAAGTCAGAGTCTTTATTTGTTGTTGGGAATGCTATGTTTTTCTTCTCCGAATTTTGTTCTTTTCTTGCTTGCAAATTAGCATCATAGGACATAAATTTCCTATCAATTCTTCAACTAAGAGTGTTGAGAGGTCATTAGCTTCTTCGATAGCTAATGCTTTTCTTTCCCACTTTGGAGTTAAAGAATTGAGTATTCTAGATACTAAGTCAAAATTTGTGAATTTAACTCCTAGTGCCATTAAATCGTGTTGAATAGTTTGGAATCTAGAGTACATGTCCACTATAGATTCATTTTGTTTCATTTTAAATGAAGAGAATTGATTTTGCAAAATTGAAATCTTAGTTTGTTTAATTTTGTTCGTGCCTTCGTGTGTAACTTGTAAGGTACGCCAAATATCATATGCAATGTTACATAACATGACACGTGAAAATTCATTCTTATCTAATGAACAAAATAAACATTCATAGCTTTAGCATTATTAGAAGCTGCGGTTTTTTGTGCATCATTCCATGTATTCATAGTAGTAGCAGGTGCTTCATATTTATTTTGAGTAGCTGACCAAATTTCTAATCCATTAGCTTCCATAAAAATTCTCATATGTGTTGACCAATATGCATAATTAGAACCATTAAAAAGTGGGGACGTGCTGTGGATTGACCTTCTTGAAAAATACTTGCTATATTAAAGTGATTCAAATACATGTTATTGTACTTTGATCAAACCTTGCTCTGATACCCAATTGAAAGTCTACGGGGTGGATCGTGTAGTGTATATGCAAGTATATGTGACAAAAAATATGATGCAACTAAAATAATATTAATCTAAGTAGATATAGAATAAGCACACCAGAATTTTATACTAGTTCAGACCTCTCGTCTTACGTCCAGTCCCGAAGCTCCCCTTCGGAATTCGACTATCAAAATCTCTCGCTTCGCCCGGAGGAATAGGCTTGATTACAATGAGTTGTTCTTGTCAAATGTGTGTTCTAATATAACACGGATGTTGACTAATTAGTACAATTGCTTCCAATATATTTCTAAGGAATATTGTCTATGAAGAACTGAGTATATGGAAGAGTGAATACAAGTCAAGATTGCTAGAGTGAAGAGATCAAGAATATAGAATATAGAGTTAGAAAGCGTAAGTAAGTGAAGTAAGTTTCTCTTGATTCTTGATGCTATATATAGTTGTAGATAGGTATCTTGAGTAGTTACATCCATTAATGAATGCTCTATAGTTGCTTCTGTTGATGATGAAGAGTTGCGGCGAAGAGAAGCAGAGATGTCCATTCGTATGTGAAAGTTGAAGTTTATTTCTAAAGTTCGAGTTTGAATTCAGACGTCTGGTATTTGTATCAGACGTCTGATACTATATATTTTTTGAATATAGTAGAAGATCAGACGTCTGAGTGCTATTACCAAACGTCTGGTGTAGTCTGTTTGTTGTTCCAGAGAATAGTTTCAGACTGACTTGTGCACCCAGACGTTTGATATGGTGCATATCAGTTTTTGTGCACCTTTTCTTTTGCTTCTTTGTACCTATCGACTTGTAGTCTCTTGTAGTGTCCTTTGAGCCTCATTCTTGTCTTTCTAATGATGTTGTTCTAGCAAGTACCTGTATATATAAATATATATGTATATTCGATTTTTATTGTATAGTTGTTATCATCGAAACCGTAGATTGAATTTCCTAACACAATCCACTATAGAAAGATGCAACTTTTAGCTACAGGGTTTTGAGCATTTGGTCGCTTTTTGGTTGGAGGGGTCGGGCTCATCAACGTTGGGTCCAAGGCAGAGAGATTTTGAAGAGGAATTTGGTAGTAAAGGCGGTGTGTTGAATCATCGAGTGTGGGGTGAGATAAGAGGAGAGAGGAAGAGGCAGTGCATGGCCATATGCATATCAGTGTATAGGCAATGTCTGATTTGGGAAGAAGGATTAAGTGGATGAGGTGATTAGTAAAGTGCTTAGGTGAATTAATTAATTTATTTAATCCAAAATCTTATAAATCAATAACTTTTCTATACAAGGTCCAATCAAGACACACTCTTTTGCGTTGTGCTCGTAGGAGTGTTATCTACATTGGATTTAATTTCATCAAGTTTGATGCAAATAATATTTTGAGCTAAAATCTAACATCTTTAGATCGAACCGAAAAGCAAAAACATCAACTGGAATTTTTTGAGTTAGCTCACATCTAAATAAACTATATGATGTCTGTATAGCTATATATTATTGTTGAATGCTTGAATGATAGTTCATATATCGTTGTTTAATTTTTTGTTTGGATTTGATTCCCATTGAAAAGGGATGTCATAAATAACCATTGTTCTGTAGGGAACAAAAGCAAGAGGAAGTCAAAGCTTACGTAGCGAATAGGTCGCTATGGAGTACTATGAAATACACATATGTATGTGTGATTTACATGGGATTTTTATAGAGAGACCCTAAAGGGTTTCTTGCCAATATTGATTTACTTATATTCTTATGTTGCTTATACTGATGTTTGGCTGAAATATTTGGGGCATACTATTTGATTTGTGTAAGTGTCATCATAGTGATTATCGTTATACCGTCACTTATGAAATATTATCTCCTTAAACCTTTACGTGTGTTGAACTTGTGCTTGTATTTTTACAAAATAAATATTTGGATGCGTTTTTGGACTTTGAAAGGTGTTTAAACTATATTTTGAAGTATTTTCGAGAATTTTGAAATAAACGATAAGTGTTGTTTAAAATTTATAAAAGGAGTTATAAATTTGATTGGTTATCTTTAGGGATAATTAATATTTTAAATTTATAAAAATATTATAAATTTGATTAATTAAATTTTTGGATAATTAATGTTATTTTAAATTTATAAAAAGATTATAAATTTGGTTAATTTTCTTTCATGGAATGTGGTTTTAAATTTATAAAAGAGTTATATCAACTATCTTTCGAGATAATTAACATTGTTTTAAATTTATAAGGATATTTTAAATTGATTTATTATCTGTTGGGATAATAAATGTTATTTTAAAGTTATAAATGATAGTTTATAAATAAGAAAATCTTTAAAAATAATGCTAAACGTAAATTGTTTTGGATTTATAGTAAACGATGTTTTAATGGCTTTTTTACCTTTCTTTTTAATACGCTTAGAAATATAATTTGCTCTTTAAAAATAATATTTTAAAGAGTGTTTTTAAAGTGTTTTACAAATATTTGTGATGTGACCATCAAGCACAAGCGTGAGTCAAATGTTTTAAAAAGTTTGATTCGTTTATTAAAAATATTTAGTCTTGCACTTGCACTAAATTTTGAAGGAACCCTTGCTATTCTTAAATTTAAGAATGTTGTCGAGTCAAGATAGGAAGCAATACTGCCCTAACTTGTTTAGCTTCATTGTTTTCCCCGGGGTAGTGCTGGTTAGAGATCGATGAGTTATGATAAGTGTAAGAGATTTAATTTTCATATACAATCTTTTTGTCATTCCCGATAGTTGATTTATCTACTATCGATTCTGCTATCTTCTTTGAGTTTCATCAATCTAAGACAATTTTTTGTTCATTTGAGCGTTGATATCCTTTGTCGGAAGTGACTGAAACCAAAGAGCGAGCGGATGTCAAACTATGTGAGGTTACTCCTATTATGGTATCTTCACATCCACTCTAGATTGGATTCGGTTGTATGCGTGCGGAGATGTGAAATACTCGGATACTAGGTAAGGTTAGTGGGGTCCGGCTTGTTCATTTTGGAGAGAGTCACATAGTGAATGGCCCTCTCAAGTATATTCTCTAGAGGTATGCTTTCAGTAAGGGGATGCACCCTCCTAGTCATTGTTAGAAAATTTCCTTTCCTAGTTTTTGATTCAAATCTTTTAATTGATTGTTTCATAACTGCATCGGGAAGTGTCTTGCGCTCTTTGCGATGTTTAGTTATTTGTGTCCATTCTTTAAGTTTGGATTTCGATCTTTTTTGTAACCATTCTTTCAAGTTTGGATTTTGTTTTGATTTGATTTCCACACTTTCATGTATGAATGTTGTTCCTATGAGATAAAACTCGTTCCGTGTTTAACAGCGTAGTTTCACATTATTCACCATATTTATTGAGTTGTTATTTTATTATAATGTCAGACCAATTTTTTCCAAGTTGTTGTTGGCAAGACATGGAGCTCATGGAGTAGAGCTGGATGTTCATCTATCGTAGTATTTTTATTTTCCACTATATTTTTATGTGTATCCATCATAAATTATAAGGTCAGGAGATTATAACTATCTAACCTGATGAGGTTTGTTTTTAACTCTAACATACTATGCATCTTAGAGTGATAGCTTTTGTTGTCTTTGTTATAATATATGTGATCATTCCATTTTGAGATTCTGTTTTTCCTGTTCTTTTTCATTTTACCCTAACACTCTACCTTTTTAGCACTTGGATGCTTGGCATTTGAATACCATGGATGTATTAAATGCCGACTTTCGAGGATTGAAATGATGGGTCATTATAGAATGATATCAGAGCTGAAGGTTAAGTGAGAACCTTGACTTTGGTAGAGTATGGCTCATCAGGAATAGGGTAAGTGACACCCTAGAATGAGTTAAGAGTATTATATACGAGAGCGTATTTGTTATTGCTGTAATAATGCATCGTGTTAATTGGTCTGTTAAGTTTGAATTTTGAATTCTGGTCAAGAAGTGGGATGCCATAGTGTCGATAGGGATTTCAAAACACTTGAACAAGGCAAATAGACACGATATTGATTTTTGAAAATTTGGTCAATAAAATATTTTACCTAGGATTATATTATATATATATATAACGAATAATTTTCAAATTTATATAGTTATTTTTGTTGTCTTTATTTGTTAATGATAATATTTCTTTATTATCATTATTGTTTGATTTGTCATGCTCGGATAGTTTAGAAGTATTGACTATTGTTTGTTGATTGTAACGACCCGAAAATTTTAACTGTTTTAATATCGTAATTAGTTGAAATTTTGTGAAATTTTAAACGATAAAATTTTGAAATATAAATTTGATATTTGGAATGCGTCTAGTTAAACATAGCAACTGGTAAATGTTCGTCCGAAAATATGAAAGTTTATTTCGCGCGTAAATTTACTTCAATTTAATCAGTTAAAAAGCGATTAAAATAAAATGTTTTCGGAACCTAAATATTTTTACATAGAAAAATCCTAAACCATCTTCTGAGCAAACTTAATTTTTCGTTTTTCCAAATTCGGACATCTTTGGCTCCGTCGATCTTATTTTTCTACGTTTTTCTTGCATTTTCCGCCAGTAGAAAAATTCGAATTTTATAAATTCAATCGTACCGCTGATATCTGTATACCGTTTTGGTCGTCTTGTCGTGCTGATATCTATGGTATATTCATTCATGCGTTTCGGAGTCCAGTACGCGGCGGAAATCTGCGTAAACGGTAACCATATCGGTACCCGTATCGATACCTGTTAGGTTCCAGTGTCCATTCATATATCCACCGTTTAATCTAACGTGCATTAACCTCTTTATATAAATTAAATTAGTGACTTTTCTCTTTTTTTCCAACTGTTAAAATTTCTAAAACTTTGCACCTATTTACTTTCGTTTCCCATTCGTTCTATTCTTGGAAAAGATAATTCAGTTCATGTTCAACTATTCACAGTACATGCTTTTATAAAGTTGTACGTTATTACTCCCTAGACTTCCCTCCCTGACCCATCTCTTCATCTTCCTCCTCTCTTTTATTTCAGCCATACGTCTATATAAAAAAAACAATACATACACTTTTGCCTATAGCCTTCCTCCCTGCTTCCAGAAACATGCATCAGTTCCATCCAGAGCATGCAAGCTCCCCACCCACGTTCCAACAACCGGCTCACGTTCCAGAAACATGCATCAGTTCCTCAACCCACTCACATTCCAACAACCGGCCTCCGCCTTCAACACACGACGGCCTCATCAGAACCCACGCCTGCATATCCAGCCTTCAAGCCGCTCCTCCGCCCAAAACCGAATGCCCTTGCTTCTTGACCCCGTAGTTTTTCCCGAACCCCAGCTCATCACCCCTCCTCTTTCGATATACTCCCCCTCTCCCATGCTTGCAATCACCTCTTAGCCTCGGACATGGCAGTAGAAAGCCACTTCCCATCAGTCGACAGCCCATAGCTTCCTCCAAACTGCTACAACCAAACACCCCATCCCCCTCACCTGCAAACGATGCCTACTCCGCCTTGCTTCCTCCAGCTTACACCCTCTTCCTGACACATGGCCGCCTCCGCCTAGAGATCTGCTTCTCTACACATTCCTCCAGCCTCTCTGCCTATGGCTGAAGCATTCTTGTCCTCTCCACTTCTCGGCCAAACGCCTCGCCTGACCTGCCATGGCAGCGACTGACAGCCACGACAAAACTATCTTCCTCCTACCACCAAATGCCTGCCGCCACCAGAAATCAACCCAGCAACCAAATCCTTTCCTCAGCCGACCTCCTGAATCACCTTTCCACTGCTGAGACTGCCCATTCGCCTGCCAACCCCTCAACCTTGCAGCCGACCCGTTCTGCTGCATTACCACAGCCAAGCAGCCTCCTCCTTGCTTTCATATTATTTGATCTATTCTTGCTTTTGAGAAAAAAAAGAAAAAATAAAGAAAAGGAAATATACATAGTTGCATTCATGTTTGCATGGAAGCCTGCTCTTCTCTTTCCTTTGCTCGTGACTGCCCATTCATCTTGCTTTCCTTGGCCGAGCATACCCCTTCCACTTCCATGCGTGAAGAGCAACCAACGGCCTTGCTTAACTAACCTGATCAAAGGTATATATATATGGTACATTATATATGCGTATTCAGACCTGCATGCTTTGCCGTTCACCACCTTCTTTTGCTTAAAAAATAAATAAATAAAGATATATATATGCGTATATGGTCATAAATATAGTTTATATAAACTTTTTGTATATGTCAGTGTATAAGTTGTGACAGTGTAGTTTTATATATGTAAGTATGGTCCTCTGTTTACGTACTTATATATATGTTTAGGTCTAAACATGTACATTTATTATATATATGTATTGATGTGTTTTATTTTATATACACAGCTCGTATGTTGATAGTTTGCTGCGAAAACTTAGTAAATATGTATAAATTTTATAAGCTCGTATGTTGTAGTTTTATAAGCTCGTATAAATTTTGTTGGAACTATTGGGCTATGGAAAAGAGATTTTACCCTGCTTATACAATATGCAGTTATAAGAGGAGAATATATATATATATTTATATTAAGTTTGTTTCCAGGGTATAGTTATACTGGTCTATAAGTTACAGTGTATAAATATATGTATTTATAAAAGTTAAATAAATTATATAGGTTTTGCTTATATTTGTCTAAAGAGTATATATTTAAGTGAAGTTTTGTTTTGATTGTTTTATACTAATATATATTATTCGGTTTCCAAATAGTTTATGCAGATGCATTAAAGAAATTTGTTTTTGTAATAGTTTTAAGAATAATAAAAAATCTTTGATCTTTAATGCTTGAGTTTAAGAATAATGATTTAGAATTTTTTTTATATATATATGTTATTTCCGGTCTTGAATTAAAATACTGAAATATAATACATATATATATACATATATATTCTGTTATATCGGGTTGATTTGATTTGTTCTCATCAATTCTATCTATCAGCTTCACCTGTCAAATCCGTGTCAGCTTACTTCGTTTGAGATTTGTTGTTTGGATCGATCGATTATCGAATTCGTGATTTACCTCGTGCGTTGTTCTGTCTTCTCTAGCCTCGAAAGGTGAGTAATCACTCACGATTAATGTTCTTTTATTTATTAAATTTGATTTCAATTGAAATGACAATTGAAATATGCTGCTATAGTGATTTACACTGTTATATATGCTATTACCTGTATCAGTTCACCTGTGACATCTGACACCATTATTTGTTAATTATACGATGATAATCATGTTTGATTGATAATTGATTGTTTGTTGTTTATATTGGATGTTAAATTGAAATGTATAAAGTGGTAAATATTATGCAAGTAAATTTGACGTAGGATAAAAAAATTGAATCGACACATATGTTGAATCTGATTAGTTGAATATGATCCCTTTTAATTGTTAAATTAATTGACATGTAGAATAGTGATAATTACACTTTGAACCATTGAATGTATATTTGATTAATTGTTGTAGTGTTAAAATTGAAATCGAATGACAATTGAAGAACCGTATAAATATTAGTGTAATAATCTTTAATCTACATGAAATGATAGTGTAGATTCTAGAGATAATTATATTAATTCATACAAATAACAATGCGAATTAATACGGTTATTTCGGGATTATTTGAATTGATTATTGGATTGATATTGATTGTTGTTATTGCTTGTTTATTTACTTTGGCACATCCCAGTTATCACACTACAAGTCCCCTTTGCTATGTTTTGATTTTGAATTGAATTGGAATCGGGTTGAAATGATAAATACCCAAATTAAACTTTGACCTAGGATAGAGAATTAAATAAAACCCGATTGGTCAATAATTTGATTTAAAAATAAACGAAGATTTTATTTGAATAAATAATATGGTTTTGAAATGAAGTTGGAATTTAAATTTTTATGAAAGGAAAATGTTAATATTTAAAAATATGAAATAAAATATTAACAATGTAATTGATGAAAGAACGTTGTTTAATTTGAGTAACGATTGAATTAAGTTTGAAATTATTTAATAATCAAGTTTTGAAATTATTGTATTATTATGCTTGGGTCGGACCTAGTTTTTCCAGGTTGTCATTGGCAAGACATGGAGCTCATGGAGTAGAGCTGGATATTCACCTATCGTAGTATTTTT
Organism: Allium fistulosum; assembly: GCA_030737815.1. Taxonomy (NCBI): domain Eukaryota; kingdom Viridiplantae; phylum Streptophyta; class Magnoliopsida; order Asparagales; family Amaryllidaceae; genus Allium; species Allium fistulosum. Next base: position 1,141,606,697 of record CM060904.1, read on the forward strand.
ACTTTCCACTGTATTATTATGTATACCCATTAGAAATTGTAAGGTTGGGAAGTTATAACTGTCCACGGGCTAATGAGGTTTGTTTTAACTCTAATATACTTTATATCTTAGAGTGACAGCTTTTGTTCTCTTTTTTATATTATATATGATCATTCTAGTGTGAGATTCTATTTCCCCTATTCTTTTTTCTACCCTAACAATCTTCCTTTTTGGCACTTGGATGTTTGGCACTTGGATGCTCGACATTTGAATATCGTGGATGTATTAATTGCTGACTTTTGAAGGTCGAAAAGGTGGGTCGTTACAACATGTCTGATTAAAGAGGGTTTAAAACATATTTTAGAGTTTAAAATTCATATTAAAACATGATTTTAAGGTGTATATTAACAAATTAGCAAGCGAGAGGTCCAAACCACTCATCTGAATCCAAAGAAATCCAAAGCAAGTCCAAAGGTGCACAAATCCCGAGATGAACGGCAGTTTCAAGTGATCTCCAATAGTAAATCTTCAAAACCAAGTGCCAATGACTTTAATCTCCTTCAAATGACAAGATTTGACTAATTAAAGTAGGGTTTATGGTAACTTTTTGGCTTAGAAGTTGTTAATGAAGGTTTTCTCTCTATTTTTGAGAAGTGTGTGCAAAAAATGGAACAGACACCCAGAAGAATGTAGTAGAGAATAGAATGAAGAAATTAAGTGAAAAAGCAAAAGGAAATAACATACAACAATTATAGTGGTTCAGTTAATCGATGACCTACGTCCACTTGAACTTTGTTTTTCTTTCTCTTGAGATTTACAAAGTTGATCCTATGGATCGGTATTCAAGGATCGATGATGATCCGTAAACTTCAAACGATGGTTGCTCTTGCTGCATCATTGCAACTTTATTCCTCACATACTACTGTAACTGGTTGTTCCTAATCTGCTCTTCAATCGAATCACGAGGATTTCTACAATCATTTGTCTCATGCCCATCCAGCTCATGGAATAGGCAATAATTTCCCGATCTTCTCTCTCAATCGGTGGGTTCTCTCCTCGTCGGTTTTCGATAGGGGATTTGCCCCCCAGTATCAAGGTAAATCCTCTCCAGGGTTTCGTTCAACTTCACGTAAGAAGAGATTTAGGTTCCCTTCTCGGTCGCTTTGATCCTCCAAAGCCGTCATCAGCCTTTCGCTTTCCCTTATTCTTGCCATGTCCTACTCCGAATGATCATCCACAATTCACAGCATTAACCTCTGCCTTTTCAGCTTCAGCGTCCTCCTGATGCAAATATCTCTTAAGCACATGGTAAAATTCTACAAGATCCACCGGTGGATCCCTTTCCAAGGCAATCTTAAATCTGTCTTACTAGCAACTCCTTAAACCGCCGTCATCAGAACCACTAATGGATCTGGCTTATGAACTATAACGGCTACTACATTAAACCTATTGAAATAATTCCTTAGAGTCTCTCCGGCCCTTTGCTTCATGCTCGATAACGTTATCACGTTCTCCGATCGTGAAATATGCACTCTGAACTGCCTCATGAATCTATTCAATAACTCAGTCCATAAGCTGATGGAATCGTTTTCCAGCTGCTTAAACCACATTGCCGCTAAATTTGTCATGTAAAAGGGGAAACACCATCCCATTACCTCTTCAGATGCACCCAACACCTCCATATGTCGGATGTATCTTATTAGTTGAACCGTTGGATGGGTTTTTCCATTGTACATTTCCAACGTTGGAAAATTGAAATTAGGCAGATTCCTTGCGCATCGAATGTTAGTAGTGAATGGATTTCTAGTCACGTCTTCCAGACTCTGGTCCGGCGATCCACCTCTCATTGCTCATCTAACTATCTTAGCAATTTTATCATTATCATCTAAGGGAAATCTTGGTTCCACATTTTCATTCTGCCCCCCATTCTTATGGGGATATTTTGGTACATACTTTTCTATTGGTTGCATATTTGCATTCTGATTTGCATTTTATTGTTCAACACTATTTCCCAAGCATGTCCCGTCTCTGTCCAAGTTCAAGTTAGCCATGCCCCAAATTCTGCTGGGATCGGTATCGATCCGTGCTCGGTGATCGGTGCTGATCTGCGGCATTTCTTCGGGCATTGCCCTGCTTTGCTCCATTCTATTTCTAGGGATATTTTTTTTGCTCTGTGGTTCTGATCCACGGCAACTCCAGCTATTCCTAGTTGTCCCATTCTTCTTAAGAATCCTTCCATCGTCTCTTCATGGTGGGCTATCATTCTGCTCTGCATTTCCATCATCATTGTTTCCATCTCGTCTAATTATGTAGATGGAAGTGGGTTAGATCCTGAGGACACCTCTTGGCTGTCCCCATGTCCTTGTTGGCTTTCTCAGCGGTTCTCCTAGTTGATGGTCTTGTCATCTTCTCTAATTTTACGTTTCGAGTCAGCAAATCCGAGTCTCTCAATGAAAGCACCAAAATATTTACACCAAAAATTGGCACAAGCACCCAAAAGAATGTAGTAGAGAGCAAAATAAAGAAATTAAGTGATAAAGCAAAAGGAAATCACACACAATAATTATAGTGGTTCGGCTAATCGATAGCCAACATCCACTTGAACTTTGTTTTTCTTTCTCTTGAGATTTACCAAGTTGATCTTATGGATCAGTATTCAAGGATCGGTGATGATCTGTAATATTACAAATAATATATAGAAATTTGTTATATGAGCCAAAAGTCCTTTAAACCATTCCACTTCTTCTCTATTTATTACTGCAAGTTACCGAAATACTCTCCACCATGTTCGTGCCTACGTTCCCTACATCCAGGAGGAGTAATGCTGAGAAGATCATGGCCATATCATCAAAATTCGTGGATCGCTACTGATCAGTGCCTATGGATCGGTACTGATCCATAAGTTGTATAATGAATCTATTTTCGAGTTGTCTTAGTTGCTTATTTGGCTTGTGTCTTGGTCCTTGGCATCTAGTTGCTTGGGTGTGAGCCTAAATTTGGTTGAACTCATTGCTCAAATGTTGGTTGATAGCTCTTAGTTTGCTCATCGATTGTTTGGGTTGGAGATGGCTAGTGAATCATCTCATACGGTACGTACTAGCCTATAAGCATTCCAACTACATGTGGTGTATGTTGTTGGCGGGTTTGAGGAAAAGTTGAGGACCAGTACTGATCCCTGATCATGGATGTGTACCGATCCATTCCTTTGCGCCGATCTCGGACTTTGATCTAGTGATTGAAGTGAGTTGACATATTTGCAACTTTGCAAGTGGATAACTTGATCTAGTGATCTTGTATGGTATCCAAGTTTTGCAGTTTATCACTCTAGATTCCTGCTATATAGTTTTTTGTTTGATATCTGATTTTTTCGAATATAGCTTGGTTATAAAGTCGGATAACAGTTTGTAATGATGGAGAATAGTCCCATTAGCCCCATCATGATGCTAATCCCAAAATGGGCTTTGGGCCTAACCATGAACTCACTAGTTACCCATTAAGCTTTTCAAAATCAAGTGAAACTACAAATAGCCATATCTCCCTACTGGTAAGTCCATTTTCCTATTAGGACTACTCTACGCAAAGAGAAACCAACATCTTAATCTAATGGAAGTAATTTTAGACCTTAATTTCGCTCCTATCAAAAGTTATAGCCTATATAAGATTTTTAGAGTCAAAATCATCCGATAAAATTTTAATGATGAAAAATGTCTGCAGTAGTCAGTTTCCAAAGTTATAGAATCATATGACCATATATATAAATAATATGAATATTTTATGATCCTCTAATATGTAAAATACGGGTTGTTACATTCTCTCCTCTTTAGGATCACCCTCGAAATTTCAAACAAAATCAATAAGGTTATCTCGCATTCCTAACAATCATATACAAGCATAGGCAACCATCATATATCAAACATGCATATACAATTGGGATGAAGAGAGGGTGAATGTTCACCTCAGCTTCATGAAGAGAGATTGAAAACAAAATAATGAAAATATTTTAGATGTTTAATAAGGAAAAAGAAATATGATTTCTATTCCAAATGTATTTTTCTTATAGAAATTTATTCGCTACAAGGTTGACTTCTTAGATTTAGAGATACTTGACCTAAAAATCTCGATTGTATATTAATTATAGTAGAAGAAATAAATAACCCATAGTAAGTGATTAAATGGATCTTCGTATTTTGAATCTTTTTATTGTAACAGTGGAAACATTGGGAAACTTACTATATAACAATTGTTAATGGATGCAACAAGTTTCGAAACATTACTTTCATGTATAACAAAATATTCATGAAATAATAACCATTTTTGGTTTTAGCTGGAAATAGATGCATTTTTATTTTATTATGAATACTATGAATATTCATTACAAAAAAATCTATTTTTTTGTTATATCGATGATGATATTTGTTTTCATAACAATAGTGATGCTTATTTGTAGAAAATACAAAAGCATATAAATTATTTAACAATTATTTTTTGTACTCACGGACCGACCATATCTTTGAGATATTATTCTTTAATCATATGATTGTAAATCATGTGGTACATGTGAATTGTATCTTAAATGCTTAATGATAAAGCACCTGTTCATTAGGGGCAATAAAAGAGTTAATGAATTCGTCAAACACATATACATAAATACATACACATACAAACATACAAACATACATACATACATACATACATACATATGCAGTCCAAGTGTAACATTCTCCACTTGGAGGCCCAAAACTAACGGCTACGGATGCTGCAGTCATCCATAGTTATTAATTCTTGGTGACCAAATGCGGTAATGTTAGATACATTGATATAACGGAAACACATGGATACGAAATTTTTTAAAACTATTAAACAAATTTCTCATTCCATTTCAAATCATTTCAAATTCATTACATAATCCCAAATTCGAGAACCATGTTCAGAGAAAATATAATTATTACAACATACGCCAAGAATGACATATGAAGATGCCCAATTGGACGATCAGAGTGTATACATAAGCAATTAAACAACTTTTCCTTTACATAAAAACAGAGCGGAATCAAAAAGAAAAGAACTCCTGATAGCCAGCTTGTCTCCTGCATGTCTCTGAAAGCTTATTCGTCTAAAGGAGAACCTGAAAACCTCAACTCTCAAACTATTCAAAATCAATTGAACACTCGAGAGTTTAAGGGGAAAACATAAATTTTGAGTCAGATGTAAAGCCTGGTATGAATAATAACCTACCATCTCAAACCATTTAGATATCGAGTGAGACCATGCCGCTTAGCGGAACGGGTTTTCCCCTCACTAGTATCTTGCCCAAAAATTTATAGTAACCATATACTGTGCACCTGCATCCACAATGGTTAAAAAATAGCAATTTAAATTATTATGATGACATGCAAACAAGCAAAAAAAATATGGATTTCCCATTCCCATTCATTTGACTATCAGTCTCGGTTATAGTTTCTAGGGTCACTATTAACATATTGGTTTTCATGGGATGACTAATAACTTGTTCAAAACTTATGGACAGTTTGTCAAGTTTCATAGTTTTCATGAGATCACTAAGAACCTATTGGCCACTGCCAATAACTTCAGTATTTCATGGGTTCTCTCTGAACCTATTGGTATCTCCAATAACTTCTCTTATATCATAGTTTTCAAGGGTTGACATTGAACCTATTGAATTCCGTCAACAACTTTATCCGGATATAGTTTTCATGGGATTACTATGAACCTATTGGCCCCTGCTAATAACTCTCTATAAACGTAGTTTTCATGGATTTACTATTAACCCGTCTAAACTGACAATTTCTTGATCAGTCTTTGGGCATCCTATGTTCTGGTCTACCTGACCTCCTGGATGCAATTCTACTCATTCAGGAGTTAACTCAATCAATATTCACTACTGGGTCAACCTAGCTGGTTATTCCGCCCTTTCTCCCCAAAATACAGTTATGAGTCCATTATATAGTGAATATGTTTATAGAAGAAGCACATACAATATCCGATCATAACTATGATAATTCCAACATTTATGGTTTAATATCTTTGAATTCATTTTCACATAAAGTATGGGTAATCGCTTTAACCCACTATTCTTATCAAGGAAAGCTTCTTCAAAAACTCCAAAATTATAAGCCATTTCAAAGCTCTTTTATATTGCCATGGTTTTCCTTTGAAAATGAGATTGGGTTCTTTGTTTTGAAAACTAATGCATTTGAAACCTTAGACCTTTACTTTCGAAACTATTAAAACATTCCTTTCAAAAGTTTTAAAGCATATCTTTTCAACTTATAGAAGCATAGCTTCGAAACCATTTGAAAGTACCTCTTTTGAAACCATTGGGTTTAATCTTAAATATAACTTTTGGGTCAAAGTGAGTATAAGCGAAAGTGCCCCTTTTGAAACCATTAACCTTCAAGTAAACTAGTTTGGGGAAAACAGGTGGCTTCGAAACCATCATTTTGAAAGCTTTAATCTTTTAAGTAAAACAATTGGAAGGATAGCTTTGAAACACCTTTCGAAGCCATTGCCTTCGAAACCTTTAGTACAAATGGCTATTGGAGCCCTTTCGAAAGCATTGGGAAGCGACTTTATATTTATAAAACAAAATCTTACCTTTCAAACTCGATGATAACTTCAACCTATTCAAAAGGTATAAAGGCGGCAGCAAGGTTTCGATTTGGTTCAAAACTACCCTTTCGAAAGCTTCTCTTTAAAAAAAATATACGACAGCTTATTCGAAAGCTACCTTTTAAAAAAAATGAGGTAATCCCCTTCGAAAGCTATATATAAAAGTAATTCACCCCTTTCGAAAGCATCCATTAAAAGCAAGGCAAGCGGCATCTCTTTAGAAAGCAAAACAAAGACCTTCGAAAGCTATTTAAAATGGCCCTGACCCCTTCGAAAGCATGGTTTCGACTCTATACCTTCCGCCTTTCTCCATTCCACTATGTACCAAAGCATTGATACCATGTGTTTTGTTTTCGACTCGGTTGGGGGCGGAGATATGAGGTCGAAAGGTTGCTACTGGAAGTGGCGAAACAATAAATCTGTACAAAACTGTTTTGTTGCCTTTTTAAGTAAATGCTTTCCAACTAACTTGCGTATTTGTAAAAATATAATTGGTTGCCATAATCTTTACCAAAATCTTTTCTAAAGGACTGCTGAATTCATCTAGAATTAATTAAAAATGATTTACAAAGAAGCCCTTCTCTTTAACAAAACAATTACGACATTTAAGTCTCCAACTTAATTAATTTAATTTCCATAGTAAATCACTTAGGAAAAATCCCCAAAAGTCATAAAAATTCACTTTTAATATGTCTAACATATATATATATATATATTTCAGATCCAAAACCCTTTATATATTAGCCGAAATAAAATTTTAAACCCAATTAATTATTTCTTCCTTCAAAAATTCCTAATGAATTATCCATAGCTTGGATAATTATGAAAATTTACACCCATCTCCAAAATAATGTTTTACATAACATTTTAAATCCACATGGCATTCGAAACCCAATATATACGATTTTAGCCTTAAAATCGAATAAAACATTTATCAAATATACTTGTTTGAATCTAACATATCATGTAATCCAAGTATATCATCATTATAATCATCATGAAGGTTTTAAACTTAAAACCCAAAATCAAATGCTCTTTAAAAACGAAAATGAGATGGTTTTGATTATTATTCACCTTGCTTTGGATAAGGAACTTATGATTTGATCTTGATTAATCCTCCTTTGCTTGAATCATAAGCTTTAGTTAATTTTTAATCTCCTTTTCTCTTAGGTTGTGGCCGGCTTTGAGCTCTCCTTTTCTTATGTTTTTTTAGTTACGAACTTATGGAATTAAAATGGGAATAAAGGTTTAGAGTTAAGGGGTTATAGTGGATGGCTATTCCCCATAATACCCTTGCCTTATTCTCTTATTAGTTAGCATATAAAACTATTTCTATAAACCCATTCTTTTAATCTTATTCGGTTAAGCACAGCCTCTATTTTTAATTTTCAAATCTCAATCTCCTTATCTCTCTAATTTTTACATTATTCTATTTAATTTATCTAATTAAATATCATGAAGAATGTTATTTAAAATTAGGGGTGTCAAAGGCTCCCCTCCTTAAAGAATTTCGTCCTTGAAATTCAGTAAGGACTAAATACTAAGCATAGAAATAATCTGTAACAACTTCTAACTACCATACAAGCCTACCTGATTGGTAACAGTCTATATATAAAGCAAATATAGAACCTACCCTAATAGTAGATCAGGATAAGTATCTCTAATCCTGTCTTCTTTCTCCCAAGTACAGTCCTTCTCATTGTCGCTCCACTGAACTTTCACCAACTTGACTGTCTTGTTTCTTAACCTCTTCTCATCTCTTGCTACAACCCGAACTGGTTGTCTAACAAAAGTCAAATTCGGTTCTACTATCACATCTTCCAACTCTATCAGAGGAATAGTAATCTCCGGAACATGCACGTACTTACAAAGGTGAGATGCATGAAACACATTATGGACACCTGCCATACTGCTTGGCAACTCTACTCTGTATGTGAGCTTTCCGATCCTCTTTATAACTAGGAACAAACCAACGTATCTCGGTGCCAGTTTCCCTGACTTTTCGAATCATACCACATCCTTCATCGGTGATACTTTAATGAAGACTCTATCTCCAACTGAGAATTCTAGATCTTTACGCCTCTTATCTGCGTAAATCTTCTGTCTAGATTGAGCTTCCTTCATCCTTTCTCAAATCAACTTGATCTTCTCTGTTGCCTCTCTAACCAGATCTGGACCCAAGACTAATCTATCTCCAGTCTCCAACCAACATGCTAGTGATTTGGATGGCCTTCCATACAAAGCTTCAAAAGGCGCCATCCATATACTAGTCTGATAAATGTTTTTATAGAAAAACTCGACCAAGTGTAGGTGACCTTCCCAAGATCCACCAAAGTCCAATACACAAGCTCTTAACAAATCCTCGAGTACCTTATTGACTCTCTCTGTCTACCCATCCATCTGAGGGTGATATGCAGTACTCATCTTGAGCTTGGTACCTAACACCTCCTGTAGAGTCTTCCAGAATTCACTAGTAAACAAAGCATCTTTATCCTTGACTATACTACTAGGAATTATATGCAGTCTAACTATGTTCTTCAAGAACAACTTAGCTAAAACAAGTGTCGTCCTGGTCTTAGTCAACCTGTCCACTATGACCCATATACTTTCATTTACTCTATTCGACCTTGGCAACCCGTCTATAAATTCATGGATATCGAATCTCTTTTCCAAACTGGTATCTCCAAAGGTTGAAGTAATCCACTCAGCTTCTAATGTTCGGCCTTCAGTTGTTGATAGTTTGCACACTGCCTAACCCACAAGCCAACATCCTTCTTCATACCTTCCCAGTAGAAGCTCCTCTTAATATCCTGATACATCTTGGTTCCTCCAGGATGAATCGTAAATTTAGATCGATGACATTTCCTAAGAACATCTTTCCTTAAGTCCTCAACATTTGGAACACACAACCGTCCCTTCTTTCTCAACTATCCTCTTTGGTCAAGACTAAAATCCTCTAGATCATCGATCTCCGACCCAACCTCAAGCCTTCTAATCTTCTCGGCTAATAATGGATCCTCTTTCTTCTTAGAAGCAATCCTTTCGATCAACACTGGTCGAACCTCTAAACAGGACAATATGGCAGTGCTCTAACTAGAAATAACGGTCGATCTTAACTGCACACTACAAGTAGTCAAAACTTCTAAATCTTTCCATTCTGCCAACATAGCTAACACCATATTCTGATGTTTTCTACTAAAAGCATAAGCTACTTTATTTCCTTTCCCAAGTGTATATTCTATACCAAAATTATAAGCTGCTAAAAACTCCAGCCACCTCTGTTATCTCATATTCAACTCCTTCTGAGAGAATAAATATCTTAAGGACTTATGATCTGTATATAGCTCAAATTCTCCCTAAGAGATAATGTCTCCATGTCTTCAATGCGAAGATCACCGCTGCCAACTCTAAATCATGAGTAGGATATCTCACTTCATGCGATCTAAGTTGTCGTCAAGCGTAGGCAATGACTTTATCTTTCTGCATCAACACGGTTCCTAATCCGGTTCCGCATGCATTGGTATACACCACCAACCCCTTGTTTCCATATGGAACCACTAACATAGGCGTGTTGGTCAATAAATGCTTTAGCTTAAGGAATGCTTCCTCACATTTGTCAGACCAAGTAAACTTCACGTCCTTCTTGGTTAACTTAGTCAAAGGCGCTGCTATCCGCAAGAAATCCTTAGTGAATCTCCTGTAATAGCCAGCGAGTCCAAGAAAACTTCTAATCTCAGTCATCGTCTCTGGTTTCTTCCAGTTATTAACAGCTTCGATCTTACCTAGATCGACTGACAAACCCTTCTTTGAAACCACGTGACCAAGAAACTTAACCTCTTTCTTCCAAAAATGACACTTGGAAAACTTCGCTTTTAGCTGATGTTACCTCAGTGCCTCAAGCACTACTCTAAGATGACCTTCATGCTCTCTTTCATCCTTAGAATACACTAAAATGTCGACTATAAATACCAATACGAACCTATCCAAGTACTCTCGGAAAACTAGGTTCATCAAATCCACAAAGAAAGCTGGTGCATTTGGCATTACTAACCACTCATACTAATCATACCTAGTCCGAAATGCTGTCAACAGAATACTGTCTTCTACCACTCTTAACTGATGGAAACCTGTAGCCAAATCCAAGTGCGAAAATATTCTGGCTCCACAAAACTAATCAAATTGATCATCGATTCTCGGCAAACAATACTTATTCTTGATCATCCTCTCATTCAAATTACGATAGTCGATGCACAGCCTCAACGACCCATCCGGTTTCATTATGAACACTTTAGTCGCACCCCAAGGCAAACTACTTGGTCTAATAAAATTTCTCCCTTCTAGATCCACTAGCTGCACCTTCAATTCCTTCATCTCGAGCGGTGTCATCCTGCTAGGTGGTCTACTTACAGGTTCTGCTCCTGGCACAAGATCTATCCAAAACTCAACGGCTCGTTTCGGTGGTAATCCTGTAACCGACTCAAAAACATCTGCAAATTCTCTTACTACCCGAACCTGACTTAAATCTTCTTCTACCTCTGTAGCCCTCAACAGAGTACAAGCACTCCGGTCAGAGTCCTCCATTGAGAATATAATTCGATTATGACTAATAGGGTGTCTCGACGATATTTCCCTATCTTGGCAAAATATACTAGCCTCATATTTACCCAACCAATCCATACCTAAAATGATTCCGAATTCTAAATGGTCACATCTCATTCCTAGAGTTGCATACCATGCTATCAGATTTACAACCCTTAAGGAAGTAACAAGGTATGGGGTTCTAAACATAACCTATCAACCAAACACTGAGATATAAATGAATGCGATAAACTGATATCAAATAGTACCCTAACCGGTGTACTTTGAATCAAAAGCGTACCTTCCATCATAATCTTTCCTTTCGCAGCAGTAGTTGGCCTATCAAACGATGGACCAACAGCAATGACATTTCACATGTCCACCCTAACTGGTTCTGGACACTGATTCTTATAATGCCCAATCTGGTCCCAGTTAAACCACTTCACACCCTTCTTGTCTACGGCCTTCTTCCCCTTGCCAGTTCGGCATTCATGAGCATAATGACCCTTCTTGTCGCACTTAAAGCAAACCAGATTAGCCTTTGCCTTCTTGGCAGCTTCTCCCTTCTGGGTTCCCTTCTTCTTGAAGAACTTCCTCTTCTTGCCAAGAGAACTCTAGGTATCAACCTATTTCTCCTTCCCATAAGCAGCAAGCATCTCCTCATGTCGGATTGCCATTTCCACAACAACATTACAAGGATCACAAAGATGTGGCAGGATCGCCCTAGCCATCTCGAGTCCAATCCCCCAATAAACTTCTCATTCCTCTTGATGACAGTGTCAATGGTAGCATGTCCATATCTGGATAACTCATCGAACTCGTGGCATACTCAATCACCGACATCTCGCCTTGCACCAAGTCCACGAACTTCCTCAACAGTGCTGACTTGGCAACTTCAGACAAAAAACTCTCCTCGAATCTCCTCCAAAATTCCACCCAAGTCAACTCTTCCTTGGGAACTTCGGTAGTAACACTATTCCACCAATGAAGCACTGCTCCCTACAACTATCTGGAAGCAAGCCTCCTTTTCTGCTCATCATTTAACCCCAAGTCAACGAAGATCCTTTCACAATGCAAAAGCCAATTCTCAACTTCTATAGCATCCTCTATTCCCAAAAACGGCTTCCCACCAAGACTATTATAATCCCTACTCAGCTTAGCATACTTGTTGCCGATTGGGGCCACGGGATTAGCTTCTCCAACATTTCCAGCGTTACCCCCAGCTACTCCTGCGGCAGCTCTTGCTTGCACCAAATTGATGAAGAACTGATACATCATATCCATATCTACTGGCAAGCTTCCAGGACCTACGTTGGCGCACCTACGTTGGCATTTGCATTTGGATTAGCATTTGCCTGTCGACCCTATTTTCTCCTGTTGGGCCAAGCATTTCCATTTGTTGTGGTGCTTCCTCAGAGAATTCCTCTTCCATTTCCAGCCTCCATATCTTCCTTTCTCGTAAATCTGCATATAAGCCGTAGTAAGATACAGAAGAACGGTCTAAGAGAGAGGAGAATACGTACTTATATATATATATATATATATATATATCAAATACAAGTACGTTACTAAAGCGCTAACCTAAACCCTGATCTTATTTTCCGATTCATTGGATTAGCATTTGCATGTCGACCCTGTTTTCTCCTGTTGGGCCAAGCATTTCCATTTGTTGTGGTGCTTCTCCACAGAGAATTCCTCTTCCGTTTCTAGCCTCCATATCTTCCTTTCCTATAAATCTGCATATGAGCCGTAGTAAGATACAGAAGAACGGTCTAAGAGAGAGGGGAATACGTACTTATATATATATATATATCAAATACAAGTACGTTACTAAAGTTTGAAATTTCTTTTAAGTTTTCATAAATCTGGCTCGGATAACAACTTGTAACATCCCCCACTTGGAGGCCCAAAACTAAGGACTATGGATGCTGTAGTCATCCATAGTTATTAATTCTCGGTGACCAAATGCGGTAATGTTAGATACATTGATATAACAGAAACACATGGATACGAAATTTTTTAAAACTATTAAACAAATTTCTCATTCCATTTCAAATCATTCCAAATTCATTACATAATCCCAAATTCGAGAACCACGTTCAGTGAAAATATAATTATTACAACATACGCTAAGAGCAACATATGAAGATGCCCCTTGGATGATCAGAGTCTATACATAGGAAATTAAACAACTTTTCATTTACATCAAAACACAGCGGAATCAAAAAGAAAATAACTCCTAATATCTAGCTTGCCTCATGCACGTCTTCGGAAGCTTATTCGTCTAAAAGAGAACCTGAAAACCTCAACTCTCAAACTACTCAAAATCAATTGAGCACCCGAGAGTTTAAGGGGAAATCATAAACTTCGAGTCAAACATAAAGCCTGGTGTGAATAATAACCTACCATCTCGAACCATTTAGATATCCAGTGAGACCACACCGCTTAGAGGAACAAGTTTTCCCCTCACTAGTATCTTGCCCAAAAATTTATAATAACCATATACTATGCACCTGCATCCACAATGGTTAAAAACATAGCAATTTAAATTATTATGATGACATGTAAAAAATTAAAAAAAATCTGAATCTCCCATCCCTATTCATTTAACTATCAGTCTCGGTTATAGTTTCTAGGGTCACTATTAACTTATTGGTTTTCATGGGCTGACTAATAACCTCTTCAAAACTTATGGACCATCTGTCCGGTTTCATAGTTTTCATGGGATCACTAAGAACCTATTGGCCACTGCCAATAACTTCAGTATTTCATGGGTTCTCTCTGAACCTATTGGTATCTGCAATAACTTCTCATATATTTCATGGGTTGACTATGAACCTATTGACTTCTGTCAATAACTTTATCCGGATATAGTTTTCATGGGATCACTACGTACCTATTGGCCCCCGCCAATAACTCTCTCCAAACATAGTTTTCATGGGTTTACTATGAACCTATCTAAACTGGCAACTTCTTGATCAGTCTTTGGGCATCCTATGTTCTAGTCTACTTGACCTCCTTGATGCAATTCTACTCATTCAGGAGTTAACTTAATCTATATTCACTACTGGGTCAACCTAGTTGGTTATTCTGCTCTTTCTCCCCAAAATACAATTATGGGTCCATTATATAGTGAATATATTAATAGAAGAAGCACATAGCTATTATAATTTCAACATTTATGGTTTAATATCCTTGAAATCATTTTCACATAAAGTATAGTTAATCCCTTTAACCCACTATTCTTATCAAGGAAAGCTTCTTCAAAAACTCCAAAATTATAAGCCATTTCAAAGCTCTTTTATATTGCCATGGGTTTTCCTTTAAAAATGAGATTGGGTTCTTTATTTTGAAAACTAAGGCATTCGAAACCTTAGATTTATACTTTTGAAACCATCAAAACATTACTTTCGAAAGTATTAAAGTGTATCTTTCCAACTTATAGAAGCACAACATCGAAACCATTTGAAAGTACCTCTTTCGAAACCATTGGGTTTAATCTTAAATATAACTTTTGGGTCAAAGTGAGTATAAGCAAAAGTATCCCTTTTGAAACCATTAACCTTCAAGTAGAAGTGTTTGGGGAAAATAGGTAACTTCGAAACCATCCTTTCGAAAGTTTTATTCTTTTAAGTGAAACAATTGGAAGGATAGCTTTGAAACACCTTTTGAAGCCATTGCCTTCGAAAACTTTAGTATAAATGTCTACTAGAGCCCTTTCGAAAGCATTGAGAAGCGATTAATATATTTATAAAACAAATGTTTACCTTTCGAACTCGTTGATAACTTCAACCTATTCAAAAGGTATGAAGACGGCAGCAAGGTTTTGACTTGGTTCAAAACTACCCTTTCGAAAGTTTCTCTTTGAAACATAATATACGACAACTTATTCGAAAGCTACCCTTTAAAAAATAAGGAGGAAACCCCCTTCGAAAGCCATACATAAAAGTAATTCACCCCTTTCGAAAGTAACCATTAAAAGCAAGGCAAGCGGCATCTCTTTTGAAAGGAAAACAAAGACCTTCAAAAGCTATTTAAAATGGCCCCGACACCTTCGAAAGCATGGTTTCGACTCTATACCTTCCGCTTTTCTCCAATTCACTATGAACCAAAGCATTGATATCATGTATATTGGTTTCAACTCGATTAGGGGCGGAGGTATGAGGTCGAAGGGTTGCTACTGGAAGTGCCGAAACAATAAATCTGTACAAAACTGTTTTTTTTCCTTTTCAAGTAAATGCTTTTCACCTAGCTTGCCTATTTGTAAAAATATAATTGGTTGCCATAATCTTTAACAAAATCTTTTCTAAAGGAATGCCAAATTCATCTAGAATTAATTAAAAATGATTTACAAAGAAGCCCTTCCATTTAACAAAACAATTAAGACATTTAAGTCCTCCAACTTAATTAATTTAATTTCCATTGTAAATCACTTAGGAAAAATCCACAAAAATCATCAAAATTCACTTTTAATATGTTATCTAACATATATAAATTTTAGACCCAAAATCTTTTATATAGTAGCCGAAATAAATTTTTAAACCCAATTAATCATTTCTTCCTTTAAAAATTCCTAATAAGTTATCCATAGCTTGGATAATTATGAAAATTTAAACTCATCTCCAAAAAATGTTTTACATAACATTTTAAATCCTCATGGCATTTGAAACCCAATATATACGCTTTTAGCCTTAAAATCAAATAAAACATTTATCAAACATACTTGTTTGAATCAAACATATCATATAATCCAAGTATATCATCATTAAAATCATCATAAATGTTTTAAACTTAAAACCCAAAATCAAATGCTCATTAAAAACGAAAATGAGATGGTTTGATTATTATTCACCTTGCTTTAAATAAGGAACTTGAGATTTGATCTTGATTAATTCTCCTTTGCTTGAATCCTAAGCTTTAGTTAATTTTTAATCTCCATTTCCCCTAGGTTGTGGTCGGCTTTGAGCTTCCTTGTTCTTATGTTTTTGAATTATGAATGTATGGAATTAAAATGGGAATAAGGGTTTAGGGTTAAGGGGTTATGGTGGATGGCTATTCGCCATAATACCCTTGCCTTATTCTCTTATTAGTTAGGTTATAAAACCATTTCTATAAACTCATTCTTTTAATCTTATTCGGTTAAGCACGACCTCTATTTTTAATTTTCAAATCTCAATCTCCTTATTTCTATAATCTTTACATTATTCTATTTAATTTATCTATTTAAATCTCCTAAATAATGTTATTTAAAATTAGGGGTGTTACGCCAAGTCCTCATAATACTGAACTTGAATCCACTTACTTCGTTAAATTTGCTAATGAATTTTTTTCAGACATGAAAATATGTCTTTGATACATAGTTATATATTTATGATAAATTCAAAGTGTGATGCCCTGGCACCAACGATCAAGCTATTAGAGGGAGTTTACCACTTGATAGCCCAGATCAAAAGGCTCGGACGGAGCGACCTCTTTTGCATACTACTTGGGTCAACAAGGATATGTTACAATACCTGATCACATATGAAATAATATGTATCTCATCCCGGTACAAAGGTACGAGTTGCCAGACCAAATAATACAGTATTATCGATAGATTCGAGAATAAACTCAACTAACAAAATTGGAGTGAATTAAAATAATGAATTTTATATGATATCTAAAATTTTGATACACTATCTCATATATACAACTCATCACGGAAATACATCACATCGACCAATACAATGGAATCTCAATATAAGCATAATGAATATCCACTTTTCTCGTTAACTCCATCTTTATGTCATTGCTCGCAAAGCGCATACAAGATGATATCAAACATGTATAACAACCTCAGTTTGACCTGGGGTTGTTAAGTACATAATAAACCTTGAGTCTAGTTAAAAATATAGCTGAGTATAATAGTGCAATAATAATGACATATAGGTGTGGTGTCGGGTATACACGTGACACATTAATCAAATAAGATGTCGCTCACAACACACACAAAATTTATCCACTATCATCAATCAAAATATTGCAGATATACTAGTGTCGTGTCACACTTCAAAGTGACCCACAGTTGTAACTCTAATCAACTAGGATTTCACATCTTATCCCCACTCATAAATTACAATCAATTTAAAGTCAAGTATAATGTTTTCAGACTACACTAATATGATTTCATTATTTACCATAATACGTTTTTTCAACTGTATCTCCAATAATTAATGGTTGCACATACATTTTACATGGTCGATATATGCAAGTGAGAGTTACATCTTAACTCTCTTCTTTGAGTTCCTAGTAGGAATACTCATTGTAACCCCTTATGGATTCATCCTCTACTAGACTAATTGCATCGGTAAGCCTATGCTATCTTTTTCACTCGCCGCTTTTAAACAGTTGTGAGTGAACTTCACACGATCCTTTAATGGTACTGCCTCTCAAGCTTTTGAACACGTATACATTTTATGTGCTATAGTCGCCTGCCTAGTTCCATCTTGAGGCACTAGCTCTCATTGTACTATGTATCTAATTCTCATTAATCATCATATTTTCAGCGTAATAGGTCGTTGGATTTGTAGCGAGGGACAAAGTCATCATGATTCGGATTGCGATCCTCGAAGCAGTCCACTAGGATGGATTCTAGCAGTTTAGTAGGCAATACCTCGTATCATTCTCATCAAATGTCAAATTTTCTACTTTCAAAAACATTTAACTTCCCAAAATATCAGTTATTCCCAAAATGATATTATATCCTATTTTTCATCAAATAATTGTCATGTATATGCATTTTATTTCATCAAATAATAATTCATCTCATATTATATAAATCCAAAATTTCAATAATTCATATCAACCACAATATGGAATATAATTAAATTGCATACACACACATACAGATATATATATATATATATCATGGGTGAATCAAACATTACTAACACTTGTGTCAAAATCAAACAAGTATTAAAAATCACCCATAGCGGTTTAAAGCATACCTTTCGTTCAGTTCATTTGCATTTCAATCAAATCATACTTGGCATATTTATCATGCCAACCGTAGCCGAGCGTTGTACAATTCCTTCATATCTAAACCAAACAAATGCTTTATTCACCTATTTATATTCAAAAATGTGTACTTGGCATTCGTCATATATATTTCATTTATTTACTCAACAAGCCAAACATACATCCATCTAGCCAAGCATACAACCACTAAACACATTCATGATTTTGCAAAATAAACATACTTGGCATTTCTTCTCAAAATTATTTCCATAGACCTTCAATTAGGATTTTATAAACCCAAATATTTTGTAACATACGCATTCGTTTCAATAATATTCCAATATTATTTTTTAATCAATTTCGTAAAGAAAAGCTTTCGCACTTCATATATCAATAAAATGAATCAATACCCATTATTAAAGTCATACAATTAAAATTAATTTATAAAGATTCCAATTAAATCAATATTTCATGGCTTCTGATTTCGATTTGTAAATCCCATAACAATCTCATTTCAAACCCACCTTTTAATTTCAAATTATTTACATCTTTCTTTCTCATTATCCCAAAATCTTTAAAATATTATTAAATCATTCTTTTTAAACGAAATTCAAATCACTATGTATATGCTTTACAAATACTTAAATAAGTATTACTTTTATTTTCTTATTATTTCAAATATTTTTGTAATATTTTTGATTCACTTTTAAATCAAAATAAGCCAAGCACGTTTATGTATATTCAATAGCCTTCAACTTCATTTATGTATATTCAACAAACCTTTAGTCTCATTTCATTTCAATTCTATTTCATTTACACTTCAGTATACTTTAAAAGTAATCAAAACAACACTTTATTACATATTCTTAAAATTTGGAAATAAATTGAATTCAAACTTGTAGCATTTCATATCAGGCCTTCACCAAAATTTAATTTACGGTGAATGGTTTCAAAGCTATAAATTCAATTAACTTGCTAATCACCTTCCATTCATTTCTATATCCTATACAAAAATCAATTTAGTTATTTGCAGTCTATAAACTCAAATTCAGGCATCGAAATAGACTTATGTGTAGAATATAACCAAAATCATCATAAATAAAATTATAAGTAGTAGTTATACACACTGTACATCAAATGATCATACTAACCATCTCGGCCAAAACTGCCACCTTGCATAACCACCTTAATCATTGCTCACAATAACAGCCCCAATTAACGTTACTACTAGCCCTGCATCCAAGCCAATATTGTCGCCTTTTCTCCTACTGATGCACATGCACATAGCCTCTCCCCCTTCTTCATCATCATCAAGGTCGCCCCTCCCTTGCTCTGCCTTGCTTTTCATTATGCCACCATGGATACAGGCCAGTATTTGGCATCATCTTTTTTTTATTTTGTATTTAGGAATTTATGGCTAAGGAGACACAGGGAGAAGGTGTATGGTTTGAGGGGTTTTGAGTAGGCGATTATAACAAAAGAGATAAGGATGGATTAAGGGATAAGGTATAGGGAGTATTGATTTTATAATTGCATTATCATTTTTCAACCAAACCCCTTAAAATTTGAACCTAAATACTTTTTACTCATTTTTAATATAACTGAAGATGTTTTCCCATACTTTTATTTCATTTTTGTAACGATTTTTCTTTTATTAACATATCACCTTTCCGCTTCATTATAATGGTTTTATTCCTTAAGCAATTCCAAAATTTCATAATATTATTTATTTTTAAAAATAACCTTTCGAACAACTCAAGGATTTTTAAAACACAATTCAAATTTCAAATTTGAACTTTAAATCGATATTCTCCTTTTTATTATCAAAACAGTCCAAATTTTTAATTTACTGAATTACATTCAATGAATACCTAATTAAATTCCCAAAATCCGTTTTAATGTATTTAATTTATTTTAACATTGAACTGGGATATTACACATAGAATATAAACCAATAGTATAAAAATATAACATATAAAAGAAATAAAACAATTCAATTTTGTAACGACTCTCAAATTTGAACTATTTTAAATTAGGTATTATTTGAATTTAAGTTAAAATTTTAAATTTGAATTTAAATAACGAATCTAAAATGTTGTGTAATATATTTTTCCAAATTCAATAAAAAGGAATTTTTTTTGAAATTTCAACTTTTGGTCAAATTTAGTCAAAATTTGAATTTGAGTTAAAAATTTGAAATTTGAAATTTTATTCTTTTTTTATGATACAAGACTGAATTTTAATCTCCACTCAATTTTCATTACGTTTTAATCTGCAATTTACAGCGTAAAAACGCATGAATACGGACGTTGTATTTGTGTGTATTTCTACCTGTATTCTGTATATTAGATCTTGGGTTTTGGGCTTGTTTTGTTGGGCTAGTTTTATTGGGCTGGAATCCTAAGGGACACCTAAAAGGCCACATATCCTTTCCCCAACAGAAACATCTATTGGGAAAGAGTATGTAGTTTTTTTCTCTCTGGCTTCTCTCCTCTTCTCATTTCTTTCAGTCAGAAGAAAATCTATAGTAACCCATCTCCATCTTCTTCCTCCAATCTCTAAGCCAAACCCTAGCCTCTCTTCCTCATTTCTCCTATCTCCTTCCTCTCTCTCCTCTCTCTCATTTTCTCCCTCTCTCTCTTGCCTTCCCCTTGCCGCCGCCGTCCACCATCACCCACGTCCGACCCTACCTCCTAGTCGAGCCATCCATCCCGTAGCCGAACCACCCTCCTCCACACTAGCCGTACCACGCACACCCACACCCTCCTCCTTCATAGCCGAGCCACCCACCCTCCTCCATACCCACAGCCGAGCCTACCCTCCTCCACACACACGCCCGAGCCACCATCCACCCACACACCTCTAGGTTGTACCCTCCGCCAAGCCACCCAAGGCCGTACCCTCCTTCAAACCACCCACACACCCAAGCCTGTACCCTTACCCAAACCTACCCTCCTCCACACACACACCCGAGCCCATTCGCCTCTTTCCCTTCTTATATAAATTTTATTTAAGTTCTGTTGATCATCGTGTTTGTGTCATCGCTTGGATCTTGGATCGGTGTTGTTTGTGGTCTCCATCTCCGCATCGTTTCCAGTAGTGTTTGTTCGTGTTGTTGTCACCTTCGTTAGCCACAAAAGGTGAGAACCACTCACGACTTACCTTCTTGTGATTAAGTGAATGGACCCCTTTTGAAATGTTGTTATAGTTCGTATTGTTTAGCTTATACAATATGATTCTCATATGGGCTCAAATGATATATACCCGGAAATCTAATTTTAATTTTGGGTTGAAATGATATATACCCGAATCACTTGACCATAGGGTAGAAAATTATATACAGACACCGTGGTCAATTTTTAAATTATTTTCTAAAATTATAAAGTATGTTTGATTTAATAAATTTTATTTTTAAATTTAATTTAATGATTTTATGTAAAAATTATATTTGGAAAATAAGTTATTTTATATGTTTTAAAGTTTAAATTATAAGCTAATATATGATTTTAAATGTAATTTTAAGACTTTAACTTATAATTTTATTTAGTTTTAAATAAATAATTTAAATAATTTAAAATTTTAATTTAATAAAATATTTAATATAGTTTTAAAAAATATATTTTAAATTTAATTTGATATAATAAATATAGTTTTAATTTAATATAGTAAATATAGATTTTTATATAATAACTTTAATAAATAAAATTTAAGAAGTTAAGTGGAGAATAATTTGAAAATTAAATCTGATTTAAAGGATTTAAATTTAAATAAGACTTTATTTAAGTTTAAAGATGTGATTTTTGGAATGTAATAATTTGAATTAATATGAACTGTAAAATAAATGTTTTAAATCTAAAATATAATTAAAGTTAAATATTTTAGTATTGACTTAAATTGTAATTTAAGATTTATCATTTAAATGTTTTGTAAAATGACCACGGCATGAAATAAGCATTTGGTTGTTAAAGAGACTGGGGTCGGATATTGTCATACTCTCTACCAATTCCGAAATCACTTTAACAACTGTGCACGTGGTGAAGAATCTAGAACGAAGTAGGATGGTTTGGCGAACGCTACCGGTATGTGGTAAGAACGCAGCCTTGACCTTTGGGTCAGCTTGATATGACTAAAATAGGAGCTATACCGGGCCAAGTGAGGTTGCTCCTCCTATCAGACATGCTTCTTCGAAACCACATCCTTTTCTTTGTGATTGATTGGTGCGCACCTTTGATTATGGGAGTGTGTCTCGAGGTGGGCGGTAGTAGCTACTATGCGTTACCACCAATCCGTGAGTGCAAAACGATAGAATCCTACCCCGGCCATTGCCTCGCGTGCCTTGTTATATGCCTTACTGAGCCCACTACGATTTTGGTTTGTGTCATACCTATAGAGTGCTCCCTGATAGCCCACCAGGTTCGGTGGAGTTTACAGCACTATATACACTATGATGCTTATATAAAACATGTTAAAGGGGATATGGGTAACTCCTTAACGCTATTTTCAATATTATACTTTACTAATAGACATTACATATATAGCGTATATTACTACATATGTAAATAGTTTAACGGATCCTTTAAGGATGGTAATGCCAACCATCCTTTGAGTTAATGTTGCATTTCCCTTGTTACATTTCACTTGAGTTGATTTACTTACATGAGAACGTTAGTCCTGACTCGAGTGTTTTTTTACTTTATGCTCGGGTCAGTTTGAGTATCACAACATTCAAGACTCACCTTTTGGAGCTGGAGACTTTGCTGGAGATTTAGCTATCTATCTATTATTTCCTATTTCGGTTATTTCCCTTTCATCCATTTGCTTATGTATTAGTGGACTTATGTATTTGGATTTCCATTTGTATTTTCTTCCAGACTTTGATATTATGTATTCGCTTTGAGACTATGTATTTAGTAGCTTTATGAACTACTATGTTTTATTTATTCCGCTGCGAGATATTCTACTATTCTGTGTGTGATTCTATGATTTATTTTATTTACCCCAAATTAAATAACAATCTGTTGTTTTGAACAATTCAAGTCTGACATGTGTGGTTTTATTGTCGATTTGAATGGTTCAAAATAGTGGGTCATTACAGTTGGTATCAGAGCGAGGTTTTAGGAAAACCTTAGCCTACAGGGTAAAAACTCATTAGAGATAGGGTAGCAACACCCTAAAATGAGTAGAATCAATCTCAGAATGATTTTTGAGAGAGAGCGTTCTTTGAAAAGTATAAAATGGTTTTAAAGATTTTTGGATATAAAAATTTGTTTTAAAATCTAATCCTTTTCCTAGAATTTCCTTCCTTTCGAATCCATCTTGTTGGTTAGAATTCTTTGATTAGGATTTTCTTTAAGTCTGAATCTTTACCCTTGTCCTAAAAATTCATTCTTGAATTTCCAGGATGAATCGTAGGAATGTAAGAGGTAGGGGTCGAAGAATTGCCCCAACACCAGAACCCATTGCACCAGTCAGATTCACCACTCTCTATAAGAAGTTCACTCAGCTTGGTGGTACAAAGTTTACTAGAGCAGAGAGCATCATTGAGGCTCAGTAGTGGCTGAGGAGTTTAGAGAGGATTTTCACAGGTCTTGTGATCACCGATGCTCAAAAGCGTCAGTTAGCCCCTTGGCAGTTGCAGGAGGTAGCCCGGGATTGGTGGGAGTCTGTTACAGCCCACACTATTGAGGCAAATATCACTTGGGAGCAGTTTAGGTATAAATCTTGAGTTGGATTCAAGTTTGGTTAAGTTATCTCTTTGGAATCTACCTTGAGTCTTGAATACCATATTTCAGGGATGCTTTTGTAGCTAAATGGATGCCCGAAGCTGGGAAGTCTTAGTTGTACATGGAATTTATGGACCTTAAGCAGGGGAATATGACATTTTCTGAGTATGATAGGAAGTTAAATGAACTATCCAAGTTTGGCCCTAGTTTGATTGATAACCCGCTTAAGAAGAATGAGAAGTTTATAGTTGGAGCTCGCCCGGAGTATTATGATCGTTTGATTGCTCGTGTGCACAACCCTTTTACTGGATTGATGGATATGGCTATTAGATATGAGAATCCCACTTCTAAGGAAGCATCTGTTGTTCGTACACCTCCATATCAGCCTTCTTCCAGTAGCTCCAAGAAGAGGAAGTTCAACTGCCAGCAACATAAGAAGAATTGGGAGAAGACTCAGGGTTTAGGATCTTCTTCTTAGAGGCAGCCTATTTATCTATCTTCTATTACTTGCGTCAAGTGTGATCAGAAGGGACACTATGCCAACAGTTGTCCTAGTTCAGTCGGAGCTTCTGTCCTACCAGTTCAGACGACTAGGCGTGATCTATGCCATATTTGCTTGCAGCCAGGCCACTTCAAGAAGGATTGTCCCACTCGGCGGAAGGGTAAGGCATCCGGAGTCTTTGCTATGACCTCTTCCACTCCTCCTACTCCTAGTGATACCCAAGGTACTCTCCAAGGCACATTTTCTATGCTTAATTTTCCTGTTCGTGTTCTATTTGACACTGGAGCCTCTCATAGCTTCATTTCTATTGATCTTTGTAATAAGTTTGAACACATCTTGCAACCTCAGTATGCATCTGAATCCTTATGTGTATCTAATCCCATCGGCGGTCCCGCCAACCTTAGTATGATTTGTAAGGGGTTAAACTCCTTTATAATGAGCATCGATTCATAGGAAATTTCAATGTTCTTGGTTTCGATGCTTTCGACATTTTGCTTGGAGGTGATTAGCTGATGAAATTTGAAGCTGTTATCTCTTGCAAAGCCCGAGCTGTTTCTTTAGTTGATGATAAGGGTAATCCTTTGGTGATTGGATGCCGTATGCCTCAGGATTATGCTGGCAGTTTTATCTTTTCACTTGACTCTCATCCTAGCGATCTTGACTCTACTCCAGTTGTCCAACCTTTTCCTGATGTATTTGGTGAAGACACTTCTTTACCTCCTCAGCGGGAAATCGAATTCTGTATTGATCTTATTCCTGGAGCCCGACCAGTAGTTCTTCCTCCCAGAAGGATGACACCCAAGGAGAAAGTCGAGTTGAGGAAGCAGATAGAATACTTGTTTTCCAAGGGTTTGATTAGGCTGAGTCATTCAGAATGGGGAGCAGTTGTGGTATTTGTCACTAATTCTGATGGTTCTTTGAGGATGTGTGTTGATTATAGGGAGCTGAATAAGCTTACTATGAAAAAACAGATACCATATGCCTCGAATCAACGACATGTTCGATCAGCTCCATGGAGCTAAAGTGTTCTCTCAGCTTGATCTTGCCACCGGTTTCCACCAGCTTAGAGTGGCTGAGGAAAGCATTCCCAAAACTACTTTCCGCACTGAGAATGGTTTCTATGAATGGTTAGTTATGCCCTTTGGCTTGACTAATGCTCCAGCCTTCTTCATTGATCTTATGAATCGTGTTTTCCGAGATGTTCTCAACAAGTTCGTTCTTGTCTTCATCGATGATATTCTTGTCTTTTCTAAGTCAGAGACGGAGCATGAATCACATTTGGGTTTTGTTCTTGAAACCCTAAGGAGTCATCAATTGAAAGCTAAATTCTCAAAATGGCATTTTTGGAAAGATGAAGTCTGATTTCTTGGACATATAGTTTCTGAAAATGGAGTTTCAGTTGATCCAGTTAAGATCGTTGCGGTCAATATAATCTATCGTCTTTCTTCTTTTGTAACTTAATTATCTTATCTTTCTTTGTTTCTATTCTCGTGTCTCGTTTCTTTTCGAGGACGAAAAGTTTTGAGTGGGGGAGAGTGTAACGACTCTCAAATTTGAACTATTTTAAATTAGGTATTATTTGAATTTAAGTTAAATTTTTTAAATTTGAATTTAAATAACGAATTTAAAATGTTGAGTAATATATTTTTCCAAATTCAATAAAAAGGAAAATGTTGTGAAATTTCAATTTTTGGTCAAATTTAGTCAAAATTTGAATTTGAGTTGAAAATTTAAAATTTATTCTTTTTTATGATGCTAGACTGAATTTTAATCTCCACCCCACTTTTCGTTTCGTTAAAATCTGAATTCTGTAGCTTTTAATCTGCAATTTATAGTTTAAAAACGCGCGAATACGAACGTTGTATTTGTGTATATTTCTACTCATATTCTGTATATTGGATCTTGGGTTTTGGGCTTGTTTTGTTGGGCTTGTTTTGTTGGGCTGGAATCCTAAGAGATGCCTAAAAGGGCATGTATCCTTTCCCCAACAGAAACATCTATTGGGAAAGAGTACATAGTTTTTCTCTCTCTGGCTTCTCTCCTCTTCTCATTTCTTTCAGCCAGAAGAAAATTTACAGTAACCCATCTCCATCTTCTTCCTCTAATCTCTAAGCCAAAACCTAGCCTCTCTTCCTCCTTTCTCCTATCTCCTTCCTCTCTCTCTTTCCTTCCCCTTGCCCGCCGCCTTCCACCATCACTCATGGTCGACCCCACCTCCTAGCCGAGCCATCCATCCCCTAGCCGAACCACCCTCCTCCACACACCCTCCTTTATACTAGCCAAACCACACACACCCATCCACACACCCACACCCTGCTCCTCCTTCATAGCCGAGCCACCCACCCTCCTCCATACCCATAGCCGACCATACCCTCCTCCACACACACGCCCGAGCCACCATCCACCCACACGCCCCTAGGTCGTACCCTCCTCCAAGCCACCCAAGGCCATACGCTCCTCCAAACCACCCAAACACCCAAGGCCGTACTCCTACCCAAGCCTACCCTCCTCCACACACACACAACCGAGCCCATTTGCCTCTTTCCCTTCTTATATAATTTTTTTTAAAGTTCTGTTGATCATCGTGTTCATGCCATCGCTTGGATCTTGGATCAGTGTTGCTTGTGGTCTCCATCTCCACATCGTTTCCAGTAGTGTATGTTCGTGTAGTTGTCACCTTCGTTAGCCACGAAAGGTGAGAACCACTCACGACTAACCTTCTTGTGATTAAGTGAATGGACCCCTTTTGAAATGTCTTTTGAAATGTTGTTATAGTTCGTATTGTTTAGCTTATACTATATGATTCTGATATGATATGTTGCTCACCTGTGAAATGATATAATATATTATAAGATATACTCTGTTATATGACATGTACTGTTATGTTATTTATTTATTTATATCACACTGCAAGTTACCTGATATGTTAGCTAGGAAAATCTATATGGGTTGAAATGATACATACCCGAACGATCTTATAGATTAGGGAAAATTGTTATGGGTTGAAATGATAAACCCGAGCGATTTTATTGATTTGAATTTGGGATACAGGTTGAAATGATAAATCCGGAAATCTAATATTAATTTTGGGTTGAAATGATATATACCCGAATCACTTGACCATAAGGTAGAAAATTATATACGGACACCGTTGTCGATTTTTAAATTATTTTCTAAATCATAAATGTTTGATTTAATAAATTTGATTTTTAAATTTAATTTAATGATTTTATGTAAAAGCTTATATTTGGAAAATAAATTATTTTATATGTTTTAAAGTTTAAATTATAAGCTAATATATGGTTTTTAATGTAATTTTAAGATTTTAACTTATAAGTTTATTTAGTTTTAAATATATAATTTAAATAATTTAAAATTTTAATTTAATAAATTATTTAATATAGTTTTAAAATATATATTTTAAATTAATTTAATATAATAAATATAGTATTAATTAATATAATAAATATAGATTTTTATATAATAACTTGAATAAATAAAATTTAAGAAGTTAAGTGGAGAATAATTTGAAAATTAAATTCGATTTAAAGGATTTAAATTTAAATAAGATTTTATTTAAGTTTAAAGATGTGATTTTTGGAATGTAATAATTTGAATTAATCTGAATTTTACAATAAATGTTTTAAATCTAAATTATAATTGAAGTTAAATATTTTAGTATTGACTTAAATTGTAATTTAAGATTTATTATTTAAATGTTTTATAAAATGGCCAAGTGTGAAATAAGCGTTTGGTTGTTAAAGAGACCGGGGTCAGATATGGTCATACTCTCTGCCAATTCCGAAACCACTTTAACAACTGTGTACGTGGTGAAGAATCCAGAATGAAGTAGGATGGTTTGGCGAACGCTACCGGTATGAGGTATGAACGCAGCCCTGACCTTCGGGTCAGCTTGATATGACTAAAACAGGAGCTATACCGGTCCAAGTGAGGTCGCTCCTCCTATCGGACATGCTTCTTCGAAACCATATCCTTTGCTTTGTGATTGATTGGTGCGCAACTTTGATTATGGGAGTGTGTCACGAGGTGGGTGGTAGTAGCTGCTATGCGTTACCACTAGTCTGGGAGTGCAAAACGATAGAATCCTACCCCGAGCATTACCTCGCATGCCTTGTCATATGCCTTATCGAACCCACTACGATTTTGGTTTGTGTCGTACCTATGGAGTGCTCCCTGATAGCCCACCAGGTTTGGTGGAGTATATAGTACTGTATAGACTACAATGCTTATATAAAATATGTTAAGGGGGATATGGGTAACGCCTTAACGCTATTTTCAATATAATACTATACTAATAGACATTGCATATATAGCATATATTACTACATATGTAAATAGTTTAATGGATCCTTAAAGGATGGGAATCTCAAACATCCATTGAGTTATTGTTGCATTTCCCTTGTTACATTTCACTTGAGTTGATTTACTTACATGAGAATGTTAGTCCTGACTCGAGTGTTTTGTTTTACTTTATGCTCGGGTCAGTCCGAGTATCACAACATTCAGGACTCACCTTTTGGAGCTAGAGACTTTGCTGGAGATTTAGCTATCTATCTATTATTTCATATTTCAATTATTTCCCTTTCAGCCATTTGCTTATGTATTAGTGGACTTATGTATTTGGATTTCTAGTTGTATCTGCTTTCAGACTCTGATATTATGTATTTGCTTTGAGACTATGTATTTAGTAGCTTCATGAACTACTATGTTTTATTTATTTCGCTGTGAGATATTCTGCTATTTTGTGTTTGTGATTCTGTGATTGATTTTGTTTACCCCAAATTAATTAACAATCTGTTGTTTTGAACAATTCAAGTTTGATATGGGTGGCTTTATTGGCGATTTGAATGGTTCGAAATAGCGGGTCGTTACAGATTTGATCAAATATGCGAGTGTCTTAGATAAGAATTCCAAAAGCACCTAAAAGACAATAAGATTCACTCTCGAAGTCACTCCTCCCTATGCAACATAATGATATATGGATAGGGAGTAACCGAACTCTATTGGACAAAGTATAGCCGATAATGACCGAAGTTGAGTTACTTCTTTCGATAAGGATATGTACTTAAGAGCAAGCACATATGTTGAATTTGATTTCACCCAAAGCTGAGATTATCATTCCATATAAGATATGAATTGGGAAGAAGCCCATCTTAAATAGTCTACGAGATGTGGTTATTCTACCTATGCTATGAATGTAAACTTCATGTACTCAAAACTAAATTCATTTTACGTAAGTCTATAGGTTATTCATAAAATATTTTGAATGCTTACTCCTTCGCATAGAGGAACAAATTATTGTTTCAAGACATTTCACCTTCTTATTAAAGGAATTTCTTTTTACAGAAATTAGTGATAGTGCGACGGACTTGCATATGATTCAAGATTCATATATAGAAACTCATCATATAGATGATACAAATTTAACCAATCCTTAAAAGGACATAGGTCATTAGAATGTCTAATAGCAAATCTCATACATCGAAGAGGAGCTACGATTTTTTGATCAATACGAGAAAAAATTGCTAGTAATGATAGTCACCAGTTGTTGACAAGTCGTTAAGAGTATAGACTCTGCGACATGGCATGATGCTTTAAATCCTAAATGGATTCCAAGTATATTTATAAAATTTGATTTTGAAATTATACTTGAACAGATTTGATCCATCGGCCCCAAGTGAATCTTTGAGAAGAAGATCAATGAAATTGTAATTGTATAAAGCGAGGTTGATGGGAAATGACTACATCAATTTCAAATATAGAAGTTATGAAGCACTTTCACCAGTCCACATACTTAAGTACGTCTAGACTATATATGAAAATTATTGCACAATATGACTATGAATTTTAGCACATCGATGTTGAAACGGAACTTCATGAAAATGATTTGGAGGAGATTGTTTGCACATCATTGCCAAAGTACCTCAAAGTCAGGGGAGCGATAACAAAGCTTGTGGGTTTTTAAGATATGATCTTAAATAAACATCTAGAAATTGAGCAAGTATTGTGATAGGGAAACAAAATAGTTTGATTTCAGTAAAAATGTAGAGGAAGAGTGTATCTATAAGAAAGAAAATCAAAGGTACTAAAAGATTCTACTACTATTATTAAACAACGTACTACAGATTGGTAACGATGCACTCATGTTAAAATCAGTAAAAGTTTGGTTTAAATTTCTATTGAGGATTTGAAAGAGGCTTTCTTTATACTCTGTATAAGAGGATGTTGGGATTGTCCTAATTGATATACACTGACACCATGTTAAAATTTTAATAAAGAGCATATGAGATAGACTCCTTATGGATTAGAAATAGGAACCATCATATATGTTAATTTTATACTAGATACGAATTTGCTTATGGACTTGGTAAAGCGAGTGAACATCAAATCCAAGTTAAAATCACTGAATGGAAGTTTATTTTATTCTTGAGTGTTTACGAAATGCTATTGGATTATTTATGGAAACAATGAACTCCTTATGAATGAGTGTGCTGACAAACTTCATAAGTGATATTGAGTATAGTAATTCAATCTTAAATTCATTATTACCTTTAATAAATGGGCTTTAAATTAAAAATATTTTCGATTAGAGGTTGTGGTTGATCCAACTCCAAAGGCTAAGTACATCACCTTGAATAGTACCACAATTACAGTAGTATATGTGTACAAATTTATAAAAAAGCAGGGATGGCTCTAATTATTGAGAATCAAATAACATATTGTGATACCAACAATGTAATATAAATTGGATTTGGAACAGACAACTTGATAAGAGGTCGAGATATGTTCTCTATAATTAACATATGGTAAAAGATAATATCAATGACAGAGAAGTATAATCGAAAAGTAGATACAAAATAATAATATTACAGATCCACACACTTACACCCCTCCTCATTTTTGTCTAGGAAAATTGATCGTGGGTGTGGTTATGAGTCACCGTAATTGGCCCCAAGTACAAGTGGGAGATTGATAAAGTTAAGGTGTGCCCTAGGTGCAATCATGCAATTTGATTATATAACTTAACTCATATGGCTAATCTTATTCAAAATAAAGTAAGCTTTTGGTTTTATTTTCTACTATGTACATAAGCAGAAAGTCATTAGGAAGTATTTAATCGATTGTGGTTAAGAAAGTGTTTGTAACCATGAGTATTGAATCGAATAAAATAAATACTTATCCCTAACTGTTCCTAGTCAAGGTGTATAATGAAAAAGATATCAATATATCCATAAAGATTAGTGTATGTAACGCTCTTCATATGATGCATGGTGATTACTCATGACTATTAGGGGTACCAAAGTGTTATGTATTTATAGTTGTTTGAAACAATTACATAATCATTCACCGAGAGTCTTCTATAGCTTAATACTCAAATAGAAGATCTCATACGATGATGTACAATAGTTTTTTCACTTGAGAACACTAAGAATCTTAATGTCAAGACTATTCTTTGATTATGTCAATCGCATAGCAACAAAGATCATGTTAAGGCAATAGTTAGATATAAGTTGAACTGCTTGAAGTGAAAGACTATTTAAGAAAGGATTCTTAACCTTAGAATAGAAGGTTGGTGTCACTGTAATTAGTTGTTAAAATAACTCAAAGTCTTTGACCAAAGAAAATTGTATTGGATTAGGGGCATTGGTAATAGGGTTTAAAAGGGAAATTTCGAGAGAGAAAACTTTTGATAATTTGCACTAGATGTAATTTTGTGTTTGCATGATAGTATATTTACACTAAATCTTATTTAGTGATTATTAAAAAGGAGTTTGTTGAATTGATTTAATTTAATTAATTTTATCTTAAAGTTATATTTATATATATATATTTGTATATGATGATTTAAATCAACATATAATGTACATATATTATTTTAATTCAATTTTGGTTTTGATTTTTCATGTTTAATTAATTAAATGTTCGCATTCATAATGCAAACATTGTAAACATAATAAATAAATATTGTATACTAACCTAGGGCATATAAATATATAAATGTCAAATGTGTGTAAATAAATGTCAAATGTGCATATATTATTTAATCACAAGTGATGCACATATACACATACATAATATACATATATACATATATATATATATTTCCCACCATTAAATAATGTATAATTATATTTGTATATAATACATATATAAATAAAATTAAGTAGTAACATATATGTGTTGGTCTTTAATAAATAAATTTGTTTTCCATATTTTATGTTATATACATATTTTATATAAGCTCAATATTATATATATAATACACACACACACACAATTATATATATATATATATATCTTGATATAATTGTTTTGTTTAAAATTTAAATAATTTTGACTTAGTCAAACATTTATCAAAATAGATAAAATGTTTTCTCTAATCAAGACAAAAGTGAAATATCTGTATATAAATTCTAAAATCTTATATATATAACAAAAATAATAAAATGTTCTTTCAAAGCCGAGAGACAAAATAATAATTTTTTCAAACCCATGTATAAAAAACATATATATATATATATATATATGTATAATTTTAATTTAAAACCAAAATTTAATTTATATATAGAGGGAATTAGCAAAAATGACAAACATAATAATTTTTTTAGAGAACTAGATAGTTTCAAAATTTGGAGAAATTGACAAACTTTATCCCCAAATCCAAATTTCCTCCTAACTCGTCATCGTCACCTTAAACAAACATTATACCACCTCATCACTGTAACCTCCCCTTATTGCACTACCTCAGGACTACGCCACCTTGCCTCCGCATCTCATCCACCTCGTTACCTAATACTCCACCGACCCTGCTATTGCCTACGCACATTGAGTTGCCCAACCTAAAACCCTAAATCATGAATGTCACTAGACGTCACCCTTGCACCACCATGATATGCCATATTACCAGAACTCAATGCATCATCGTTGATTTGAACTAATAAAACTAATAGCAAACTAAAATTGTATGCATTAAATTAGCATTAAATAAACATATTGCTATATTATTAAAGTATAGTTCAAAATTGCTAAACTAAACCAACTTAGTGTTATATTCACTTTTATGGAAAATAGGGACATAGACAAACATAGGGAAAAATATTAATGCAATGACATCACATTTCATTTTTAGTCTGAAGGCCAAATTTCTTACGAATATGAATCTCAACACCAAACTTACTTAGTGCGACTGAAATGGCGGCAACTTGGCAGACGATGAGGTAGCGAATGAGGCTTATGAGGCAACAAGGTGATGGTGGCTTAGGGTGGTGATGGTCAGGTGGGGTGATTAGAGTTCGTTTTGCTTAATAAAATGTTTTTTTTGTCGAGGTGACTTGGGAGGTGACGGAGGAGATGGGTGTCCTAGGCGTTGCGAAGCATGGTGGAGCCATAGAGACGATGATAGTGGCAACGAAGACAGAGGTTGCTGAGGCAATCGATTATTTTTAAACAATTAACAACCAAAAATGCTAAATACAGCTAGCATTATCTATAAGTAAAAATAAATATAGCATTATATGTGTATTATGCTAATTTAATTTAGCTTTTTTTCAAAACTATAAAAAATGAATGATAGTGCCATTTTGATTTAGCATTTCTAAACTATAAAAGATGGATATAGCACTAAGTAGATTTTATGTTAGTTTAATTTAGCATTTTTTGAACTACAAAAAACAATATAACATTATATGTGTATGATGCTATTTATTTTTGCATTTTTTTAAACTGTAAAAATGAATGATACTACCAGTTTGATTTAGGATTTTTGAACTATAAAAATTGAATATAGCACTGTATTGATTTAATGTAGTTTAATTTATTATTTTTTGAACTACAAAATGATGAATATAGCATTATGTTAATGCAATGCTAATTTATGTTAGCATTTTTAGTCTGCTATTGATTTTTTCCTTCAAATTAACGATGATACGTAAAGTTCTAGTGATATGGCATGTCATGGTGGTGCGATAGCGATATCTAGCAGCGTTCATGATTTAGGGTTTGGGGTTGGACATCTCGATGTGCTTAGGCGATGATGGGGTCGGTGGAGTTTTAGGTGATGAGGTAGATGAGATGCAAGGGGCGAGGTAGTGCAGCCCTGAGGTAGTGCAATGGCGTGAGGCTGCGGCAATGAGGTGTTACGATATTTATTTGAGGTGGCGATGATGAGTTAGGACTAGGAGGGAATTTGGATTTGGGGATGTAGTTTGTCATTCTCCTTAAATTTTGAAACTAAAGGTCAAGATCAAAAAAAATTTGTTATGTTTGTCCTTTTCACTAATTCCCTCTTCATATTTCACAGTTTAAAAAAGCTAAATCACACTATAACTATTCATTTCTATAGTTTAGAAACATGATAATGTAATTAGAATCGTATACGTATAATGATGTATTTATCTTACATATTTCAAAAAAATGCTAAATTAAACTAACATAAAATCAACGTCGGTCATTATAGTTCAAAAAACTGATAAATCAAACTAGAACTATCATTCATTTTTATAGTTCAAAAGAATGCTAAATTAAATTAGCAACATGCACATGTAATTCTATAAATATTTTACTTATAGATAATTCTAGTTATATTTAGCATTTTCGGTAATTAATTGTCCAAAAAAAGCAGGTCACCACTAGCAACCGCTGTCTTCAATGCCACCGTTATTGATGCCATGACTCCACCATACTTCACTGCCATACCTCAAATACCCGTCTCCTCCATCGTCCCATAACCACCTCGATATAAAAATATTTCATTTAGTAAAATGAACCATAATCACCTCAACCAACCAACCCTGCCACTATAACGATCTGTACCATAATGGGCCAAAGTTTCGACAAAAATCAAAACCCAAGTCCATCAAAGCACAGATCATTGGATTTGGTACCTGCAAATAAGCATGGGCATTATCAGAGATTGATAGAAATCTAAACTCATAACGGAAATAATAATAGGATAAGAATACTGATTATGACTACTACCTTGGAATTAATGGTATTCCTTGGATAGCAGGTTGTCACATCAGCATCAAGCATGAGAGAAAAGAAGACTTCTCCAACAACTAAGCACATCCAGCTTCGGTGACATGTTCCTCTAAAATCTATCATGTGGGTTGTAATGAGGAGTGGGTCAGAGCAACGTTCTGGTGATT
The DNA here is from genome assembly GCA_030737815.1 of Allium fistulosum. Classification (NCBI taxonomy): domain Eukaryota; kingdom Viridiplantae; phylum Streptophyta; class Magnoliopsida; order Asparagales; family Amaryllidaceae; genus Allium; species Allium fistulosum. The sequence continues at coordinate 1,141,642,273 of CM060904.1, forward strand.
GGAAAATCTATATACTGCCCATATCATAAATTTATACCAATTTGTTTCCATTTAATAGTTATGTCTATTAATGTTAGCAATCCTAACTTAACCTTGCATTGCACACACGATTACTTACCTACCCTTTCCCAAGGAACAAAAAACTGACGAAGCTTATCAACCACCCAATACTTCCAAACCCATTTGCCACTTAATACTTCTAAATTTGAAGTGGGCTTCCATAATCACCACAAAATACTTTTACAAGAGAAATAGGTAGACTCTACCATTTAAGACCTCAATCAAGGTAGACCCCGTCAGTTAATACCTATTCCCAAGGTGGTTTTCTAACAATGTTGTCAATGGTCGATGGATCCTAGCTACAAAGACGTTCAATATCTAACTATTACTGTGTCTTTTGCCAATAAAATTGTTGCCATGTAAGAGATAGTACCCAAGCCACTCAATACCTTTAAAAGGACTAGGCGGACTTCTAACCATTTAATAATTATTTTCTAGGTAGGTCCTACATCACTTAATACCTATCTCTGGGCGGACTCCTCAATGGCACTATCGTTATTATGGCCTTAGCAATATGAGAGACTGTACCAAGGCCACTTAACACCTCATTAATAAGGACTTGGCAGAACCCTGACTATTTAACACTTATTTATAGGTAGGCCTTTGTCATTTAGTACCTAACCCCAAGACAGACCCTCACCGGTACTATATAGCTGACATCGCTTGGAATCTCACTAGGTTACTTAATACTTCTTTTTAGGAGAGAGGAGAACCCTAGATCAGTCACTTATTATCTCAAACCCGAAGCGAACCCTTCTTGAGATATCCACTATCACTCTTAATTATAAATATGGAATCTCATAAGGTTACTTCTTTCGGTAGGGAGGTAAGCCCTAAAATAGCCACTTAATACCTCAACACTGAAGTAAACCCTTTTAGAGACATCCTTATTTATTTGGAATCTCACTAGGTTACTTAATACTTCTTTTTAGGGGAGAGGCGGACCCTACAACCACTTAATACCTCAAACCAGAAGCGAACCCCTATGGAGGTACCTTCACCGCTCCTAATTCCAAACTTGGACCATTTAATACTTTTCAATTAAGAACGTAGGCCCAATCTCTCACGTCGTCATGAGTCCTAGGATTAGTGATATCTCACATCAGTAGTAAGTGCATCCGACTGCTAGTAGCCTCGAAGTGAAGGGCGGCCTTCCGTCGAGTGACTCTAGTGACCTCGCATCACTAACCTACTATGTTCAATTAACCATCCTAAGTATTTACTTATATTAACTTAGGTAGACATTGGACTTAGCTTACTAATTCCCTTTTTATTTGAGGCAATAAGATTTACCTAAATACTTATCTACCCATAAATCCCCTTTTAATGCTCATAAATGTCAATTTGTCCATAAAATCCAAACGGACATTTCATAAGACTTTTATGTATGATTACTAATTTCAAATTAGTAACATTTTTAACTATTCCATAGTAATTAATTCAACTTCTTTATTTATCAGTCCCGTTAATCCATTTACCCTATGAAATTATTGCAACTCCCATATTTATTACCATTTATTTCCCACTTATTCGAGTTACAGCCTTTTAAATTCCTTTCTCATTAATTAGTTATCCTAAACGCGAATATTATGTGTAAGTGTCCTTATTAGCTATGTTTTATTTAATTATTATAAGCGTAGAAAATTATGTACAAATATCTACTTTTATCAAATATATTCTAGTTATATATCTTCACTAAAATATCTTTTTCCATGTTCAATTGTTGGAGTCATATCTAAAAAGATTATCCGTTATAATTTCCATAAATTAGTCCAAAACAAACATTTAACTTTAAAATATAAAAGGTTGCATCGTTAGAAATTACAAGTAAAAATCATTTCTTTTTATTACTGAAATAGACAGTGTAAACTACAATGAATTCGTACTTTACACATCTCTTTCTCTTTTTATTTGCATATATTCCTTGTTATATCAAACACAATATTTTTTCTAAATGGGAAAGAAATCAAACTAATTTACAAATATTAAACGTATCTAAATTCCAATAATTCCAAACATAGAAAAGTTTACATTCCAACAGGATTAGGGAAATAACTCAAATTCATAACATTATTATACAACCTATTTTCAAATCTGGAATAAATTTCATTCAAATTAATATTCTAAATTCATATTATTGGGATTGATTTCCAGATCAGGTTGTAAACAATTCTAAATCAATTCATAAATAAGAATATGTAGGCGATATTTATTATATTCGGATTATATTCAATTTGTTGCCTACAGCTCATATACAATTATCTAGTCAGGCATAATAATCAAATAAACACGAATGGAATAATTGTTATATTATAACAATCTATATAATTTCCCACTCACCTTTTAAAAGCGATCCAAATCTTCAGATCTGAAGAATTTTCGATTCATCTCCAAATAATTTTTAATCCAAGAAATATGTATAAAAATGGTATATACATATATTAGAATTATGGATCTGAGAAGAGATTTAGGATTGGGAGAGAAAATAGATATAAATATATAAATTACATCAAATATGCATATAGTTGCTACTCTTCTCTTCACCTTTTTATTAGATTTCTATTCTTCTCCAATGTGTATGAATATAGATATAAATATCTTATTTTTATAATTTAAAAAGAAAGTGGAGAATAAGAAATGGCAGAGCTTCACTACTGCCTCTAGAAAAATATGAAAAGAGAAGGGGGGTTAGGCCTGAATTTATAAGCGCTAGAATCAACCTCAACCGTCAGATCGAAATATATTAAATCTGGGTCGTTGGGCATAGGCTAACCCTAGCCACCACATAGGGAGCGGTCGATCGCCCCTACCTAAGGGTCGACCGTCCATGGTCGACCGTCCTTGATGGTGGGTCGACCTGTAGGCCCGGGTTTATTTAGTTAATTTTACTTATTTATTTATTTTTCTTTCGAATTCGTTTTTTGTTCGTAACTTCTTCGTTTGAGCTCCGGTCACAAAACCCCAAATACGAAAGTTGCTCAGAATTTTGCCGCGAACATAATGGTGCAAGTTTCATGATCAATGTGACATCCCGGATTTTTGGCAGTATTATTCTAATCAATATTTAATTGAATTAATTAAAATACAGGTTATTATTTTTAAAACGAATATATATATATGATATAGTCGGGACAATAATAGTTCAAGTAAAATAAATCTTATCAATATTAAATCTAGATATAAAACAAGTATATTGTTAAAAATAAATATATATACATGTAATCATACAAGATAATAAGTATTAAGTTAGAAATAAATATTTGTGATAGAAATAGAATTCAGTATATATGGTTACATGACAACATAAAGTAAACACCTTTGATAAATTCTAGCATCATGATAACTATAGGAATTCATTTAGTTACAAAGCAACAAAACAGTAATATATATGTACAAACTGGATGAGTATGTAGGCTAAACAAGACAAAATATATACAAGATTTGTACAAACAAATAAAGAATAAATATGTAAACTTGGAAGAGAAGGCAATAACAATTACTGTAAAGGATCAAAGAAATATCTATGAACACATATACAAGCATAAAGAACTCTTGCATTTAATGCTAGCACAACTATTTGTCAAATAAAATCTTACAGCCGAAATTTCTGTATCATCTTTGCAGAAATTTAATACAAAATTAACCTGGTCAAACATGTAAGGCTGTCTAGATACAACCTGTCTATCCAAGTCCTTCCTATATATATCCATCATATTATTGTGTTCGTTGATAGAACTTAACAAAAACCTAAGAGCAAACCTGAAAAGAATATAAAGAACAAAGGAAAATAAACATCATCTGCTGTTTTCATTCATTCATCATCAAGGCAGAGAAGTTTTTCCTGTGATTCAAATCTGCAGTTTTATTCATCAACAACTTGCTTTCTGTTCAAAATTTTTGGTGAGTAAACTTCCTCCTTTAATGTTTGATCTGATGCATAGTCTTTTGTGTGATGTGGGAATATAGGTTTGCATGGATAAATTCATATGTTAATGAGTATTAAGTAAAAGGATATGTACGCATCTGTTTATATACAAATATTTATGCCTCTGTTATACAACAGTTTTCAAGCCTCTGTTCAAACATATTATAACAGTGAGTGACACCCTTTTTATAAAAAAAGAAAATCTTAAGTATGGATATCTGTTGCATGATAATCTCTGTAATAGTTATATATTGTGTGGATGTATATGAGTGGATTTTTTTTTGTGTGCATGTGTTGATATATAAAAGTTCATCCCTATTTAAAAAGTACAGAGTACCAAACTAAGGAAAATTTCAATTCCTCTTATTCTAATCTTTGTTAGGCTAGGGTATTTAAACAAATTATGTTTGTTTAAGGTTAAACTAAGATTTAAAACTATTTTTAAGTTTAATAAACAAAAATATTGTCTGGAAAAAATATAAAGAACAGAGGAACTTTAGTTTTTGTTAAAAATCAAGTACATCGATTTGTTAATTCACATATATAGTCTGAATCCTCTTTATAAAATATGATTTTTAAGATAGAAAACATGATTTTTAGTTTGGGATCTTGTGTGAAATTTCAAGTTAACCAGAGAAGGGGTTTTGAGGGATCTCTGGTGATCGACAGTTGTTGGGAGGTCGGGGCTTCGTCTGAAGGTGGAAGGATGTACGGCGAGCATAGGAAAATTTCATGGAGTGGTTTCTGATCGTCGTGGCGTCAGCGGCGAAGTAATTTAGGTTTAAAAACCTAATTTTGGCCGAGTCTGGTAACTGGAGTAATGCGAGGCCTCTGGGTGATCGAGTGTCGTCGGGCTTTGGCATTGGGTGCGTGGAAGTTAGGCGAAGGCGTGGCCGGGGTCGTAGATGCTCAGGTGATCGGAGGCGAGGTGTCGAAGGGAATTCTGGTGATGAGCATGTGTCCCAGTTTTTCACCTACCTTGCTCGATTTTAACTGGAAATGTATATGAATGATTCGAGGGTAAGGAACGAAGGTCTGGAAGATAGTTGAAGTGCCGGAAGGTTCGCTGAGGGACGGAGGAGCTTCAGCCGGTGGTACACGTGCACGGTGGACATTTCTGGTGATTGTCGTTTCTGGTTTGGCAGGGAAGAATTGCTCGAGTTTTACTCGTAGTAATTTGATGGTTTGCTCGGGTTTATTTGGATTTGACTCAAAGCAAAATTTGTGTGACTCGGGAAAATGCTGGAGCGACTCGAAGTGTGACTCGAGATAATGAGGGGCAGTCTCGAGTTCCTTTTTTTTTATGCAGTATTATATAAAAATAAAGTAGGCTTCTTGTTTTTTTAAAAACAAGTTAAGCATTGTAAACCTACTAAAGGATTAACAATTAAGTCCTTAATACGAGTTTTGAGTAATTTAGTCAATAACAATGTTTTAACACCTAATTATTATTTTAAGTTAAGCTAAGTTGAGTACTTAATATCAATTAATTACTTTGAAGAAAAATTAAGAATAATTACTTCATATTTGAATTTAGAGTTTGGATTAATTAATGATTAAATGATAAATAAATTTATAATTAACTACTTAAAGTTAATTAACGAATTATTAGTAGTTAAATAAATTAAGTAATCTAATTAACCGGTGATTAAGGCTACTTAATTTGTAATTAAGTAGTGTTAATCAATAATTACGGGTTATTAATAAATGGTTGGAGAACAATTAATCTGCAATTAGGATTTATTAATTGGGTTTAGGGGTAATTAAGAGATGGATTACCCGATTGAAATTTATTTGTAATCTCTCGATGAGTAATTAAATAATAAATGCTTGATGAGATTTTAGCGAAGTAATTCATAATTATAGGATGAAATAAATTAAAGGAATTACTTAATGGGAAGAAATAAAAGGGTAATTACTTAGTAGAAGTAATTAAGGATAAAGTATGTGGAGTAATTAATCAAAAAGAATTAATAATTAAGTAAGGGGTTAATCTTTTAAGTAAGAAATTTTCAGAGGGGTAATTACTGTTTATGAGTAATTGGGGTTCATTTATGGATACAATTAATTAAGGATAATCATTCATGAAATGTGGTCAAGTATAATTACTTAATGAAAGAAATTAGATAATGATGTAATTAAGGAATAATTAATCAAGGAGGATAAATTAAGATGAATGGTTATGGGATGGTTAATCAATTGGGCTGAGATTAATTAATAAACAGGACTTAATAGGTGATTGATTTGTCTTGCTTATGTATGATTAGATGAATATTAGATGTCATGAATTGAATTGATACCCCTGATATGAAATGATTCGTGATATGATGTGTTGGATGGGCGCGGGTAATATGGTTATGTGTTAATAATGGATTGCTGAGTTAAGATGACATTGGATTCGAAGAGACCGGAGTCGGGTATCAGTACATACCCGAAACCACTTTGATTCCTATAATTTGATATGTGAAACAAAATACTTGAAGTGTAATGACTTAAGTAAATTGGACTATTTAAATCTAAGTTTGGCACCTAGAAATTGTCGTGTGAAATGGTTGACGTTTATAACAACTTGTGAAGTTGTAAGATTGATATAAGTTACCCCGGGTTTATATAAGTTGTATGCTTGTGCATTCCATGTTAGATGGGTTTACTCACGCTGGTTTCCAGCCTGACCCGGGTGTTACTTTGATGTAATGCTCGGGTCAGACCGAGTATTACATATTTTCAGGTAAGGACGTTTCGGAGCTCAAGAGGCGAGCTGGATGGCAGGAACGTATGGAGTGTTTCCGCTATGATATTTTTGTTGTATATTGAGACATGTTGATTATATATGTCCAGTGATTGTATATATGTTGTAACTCTGATGTATTAAAGTGTAATTTAACTGATACAGTTTCTTTGTATAAATGATATTATATGATATTATATTTTGATCCGCTGCGAATGTGAGATTCTGTGACTTGTTTCATGTTTCTTCTTCTTCTATCTCTTTCTTCTTTCCTAACTATCTGGAAATTTCAGGATCGAAAATTCCGGGTCGTTACAGTTGGTATCAGAGCGAAGGTTAAGCGAGAACCTTGGCTCTGGTGGGTATACTCATATAGATAGGGTCAATAGTACCCTAGAATGAGTTGAGTGTATATATATATGAGAGCGTACTTGTTATTTTCATATATAAAGATTTCAAATGAGTTTTATATAAGATTATATTTGATATATAAAGCAATATTCCTTTTAATAAATATTAAGGTAATTGGTTGTTAAATCATTGGAATCAAATAGAATAATGAGAATTAAGTGTTAATAGAAATACAACCAAATTGTAATTGAATAAAGATAAATATTGAAATGGATCCAAACTAAAATTAAAATCCCAAATTTGTAAAAAAAAATGTTTTCAGAATAAAGATGATAATGAATTAGTTTCCAGATATGATAATCTTGGTTATTATCATAAATGGTTGTTGTATTTAATAATGGAATATGTGTTAATGAGTAAGCAAAATAAAATGTGTTAAGGATATAAACTTAGATGAGTATAACTTGTAAATTAGAACAGATTTAAATTGTGAAGTTTAAACCTAAGTTTAGAAACATTTGAATTGTTTCAAAGTGTTAAAAGAAAAGAATAAATAATATTGTTAGAATATACTTGAATGTGATCTTATTTTAAAATAAGAAGCTGTTTGAAAACTTTAAAAAAAAAAAAAGAGGGGTCTGTCTTAAATTAAAACCAAAGATGGTTTGAAAATAAACTCTAAATGTTGAGTTTTAAATTTGGGAAATGAGGTGTGATATGCAAGGTAATAAGTTTTTGAACTTATAAGATTTATTAATGTGAAGTTTAAAATTTGAAGTGGGAATTCAAATTTGAGTAAGTTTGGCGAGATTAAATTGAATTTAACTTAAGGGAAGTTAAATAAGTTTGGAATAAACAACCTGAATTGGAAATTTCAAAATGAAATTGAGGTTTAACTTAGGAAAGTTAAATGGGTTGATTTGGTAGGGAACTATATGTGGTCTCAGATAGGAATGAGATCTGGAATGGGTAGTGGATGATGAATGTTTTAAATAAATTGGATGATAGATTGGGGTAATATCTATCCCAATATTGGAATTAAATGGAATTAAACTTTAATTTGAAATTACTTAAGTAAATTTTGATTTTAAAGATAAAAATTAAAAATGGGATCACTTTGAACATTAAGATTTGAATGTTTAAAATGAACATGTAAACTGAAATGATTAAGGATTAGTTCCAAGATTGAATTTGGGTAATAAATTGAAATTCAAAGATTTAATTGTTTAAAAGGGGTTTGAATTATCATTTGAACTTTGAAATAAGTTAAGTAAAGATAACTTAAAATGGAATTTTGAGAATTGAACTCAAAAATTAAATTGTTTAAGATATTGATTGAAGATAAATGTTAATTGGATTAAGGGAATAAATCAGCATTTGAAAATTTAACTCGAATTTATATAATTCGAGATGGTTTGAAATTGAGATTTAAATTGAATTAGTTCAAACTGAATTTGATTTGAATTAATGGGAATTGTGATTTATGATGGATAAGTATAAAATTCAAATGGGAAATTTGAATTGGATTAATTTGAAATAAAATTGAAGTTATTCAAATTGGGATTGAGTCAATTTAAATGAAAGTGGAAATTTAAATTGAATTGATGGAAATGGAGATGGGGTATTAAACAGTTTGACTCTGGACTATTTTCAAAATAAATTGTTCTAATATAAATCTATTTTTCCCAACTATTTACTACAACTTTTCTTTTTAAACCTAAAACTATCTTAAGCTTGTTTTACAATTACTTTTGGAACTATTTAACTATTTTACAACTGATTTATAAACTGATTACTGTTTTCAACTGTTTTATAAATAATTACTATTTTTCAACTATCTTACAACTACTTAACTATTTTACTATCTATTTTTCAACTGATAATTATTTTTCAACTACTTATCTATTCTTCAAAAATTTTCAAGCTATTTTCTAAATATAAACTGGTCGGAGTTCAAACTGTTATTGATTATATACCCAACTGAGATAAGAATTGAAGTGATAATCCAAGTGGGGATTCAGCCAAATGTGAATAAGTGAATAAAATCAAAGTGAGGGTGAATAGAAAGGAAATTGATTTAACTGATAATCAATGAAGATAAATACGTAGGATGTACGTATACTATTCTATTCACATAGTGATTTGATCTAGATTCGAGCATAGAATTTCGAGATAGTATTATCGATCCGAGTTGGGATTTTTCGCTCGATTTTCGACGGCGAACCTGGATATGGATTTTTGATTGGTTCTGGATATTCTCTATCATAGGTGTGACTATGTAAGGAGAATGACGGTTTCTGATCAAGAAACCAGATCTGAGTCCGCACTAGGAAGTCAAGTGGACGATACTAGTTCGGAAGTGAAATTGTGTGATCGAGTAAGCGATCAGATTGATATTGCGTACGAATGATATGGGGACATCGTACGGGCTTGAATGAAATTGGCATTGAAAATTTGTGGATAAAAACCGAAAAGATTTTTGAAATTGAAAGTATATTTTGAGAAATTGACAATGAATAAAGATAGAAATTAACTTTATGGAAATAAAGTGGAAATTGAATATTTTTCTGAGTTAAAGTTTACTTTATAATAAAAGGAAGAAATTTGGCAAGTGACTTTATAAAGTAATCAAATTTGAATATTTGATTGGAAATAAACAAAGTTACGTATCTTTGTTATATATGATAAAACTCCCCTTATTGAATCCATTGCCAAAAGAAAAAGGTTTTTGAAGGTTTTGAAGTATACAAAGGAAACTTATATAAGTATAAAGTGATTTAAAGATTTCTCAAGAAAATTATATATATGAATATATATATATATATATAAGATTTTATGGAAATGGTTTTGAGAAAAAGGTTTTGGGAACCTTTGGATTTGGAAAAGGCTTTTGATTTTTGGATAAAATCAATATTGGGATTTGGGAAAGCCTGATTTGTGAATTATCGATTTTGAGAATCGATTTTGTGTAAAAGCATTTATATGAGATTCATACTAGGTGTATGATTTGGAAAATACTATATGTGTATAGTATAAAGTGTTTTGAGATTTGCTCTGGGGAAAAAGGCGCTCCCTTGAAATGAACTTCTCAGGAGTGCCACTGGGTGGTACTGCCTTGAGCCCCAAGGGGGGGTTTCTAAAGTTGATCCTGTGAGGAGTCCGGACAAAACTAGTTCATGAGGATTATTTGTGTAGCGAAAGTCGAGGGGCTGGTGCCCACAGAGGCATTTGGGTTATGCTGTGACGACAGTGTAACTCGATGTCACTGCGATCTACTGCAGACCATAGCGAAAGTCGCGTGAGCCGTTGAGAGCCAACAGTCTACGTTTGATTTTATATCGGTAGACTGCGACACTATGGTAACATAGCGAAAGTCATGTGTGCCGCTGAGAGCCAACAGTCTGCGTTTGATTTTATATCGGTAGACTGAGACCTATGTAAGAGTGGAGAAGTTTCATTTTGACAGCGAAAATCGTGTGTGCCGCTGAGAGCCAACAGTTACATGGACTTTTGCTGTGATGGCAACGTAACCCTGGGTGTAACCGCGATCTGTTGTGGGTTCTATGGTGTAATCAGTTATATGGACTTTTGCTGCGACGGCAACGTAACCCAGGATGTAACTGTGACCATGGATGGGGGTGATGATTTCCAGAGCATTTTTACCAAAGATATTTCCTCTATTTTCGAAACCGTTTTCTATATTTTCAATAAAATTATTTTCCGAGTATTTTCACTGGATGTTGAAAATGGGTCTGCTAAGTACTTACAGATTTTCAGTCCTACGCCTGATCAACGTATGACCGAATTTCTATGAGAACGAAGATAGACTTGTCGAAACATCGAGTTATAAAAGTATTTTTATAAAACTGTTTTAGAAATATTATATAGATTTTTAATGTGGTTTAAAAATGATCAAAGAAAATTTATCTGGTTTTAAACATTTTCATAAATTCTGACTTCGTTCCTTTTCGAGGACGAAAAGTTTTAAGGGGGGAGGGATGTGACATCCCGGATTTTTGACAGTATTATTCTAATCAATATTTAATTGAATTAATTAAAATACAGGTTATTATTTTTAAAACGAATATATATATATGATATAGTCGGGACAATAATAGTTCAAGTAAAATAAATCTTATCAATATTAAATCTAGATATAAAACAAGTATATTGTTAAAAATAAATATATATACATGTAATCATACAAGATAATAAGTATTAAGTTAGAAATAAATATTTGTGATAGAAATAGAATTCAGTATATATGGTTACATGACAACATAAAGTAAACACCTTTGATAAATTCTAGCATCATGATAACTATAGGAATTCATTTAGTTACAAAGCAACAAAACAGTAATATATATGTACAAACTGGATGAGTATGTAGGCTAAACAAGACAAAATATATACAAGATTTGTACAAACAAATAAAGAATAAATATGTAAACTTGGAAGAGAAGGCAATAACAATTACTGTAAAGGATCAAAGAAATATCTATGAACACATATACAAGCATAAAGAACTCTTGCATTTAATGCTAGCACAACTATTTGTCAAATAAAATCTTACAGCCGAAATTTCTGTATCATCTTTGCAGAAATTTAATACAAAATTAACCTGGTCAAACATGTAAGGCTGTCTAGATACAACCTGTCTATCCAAGTCCTTCCTATATATATCCATCATATTATTGTGTTCGTTGATAGAACTTAACAAAAACCTAAGAGCAAACCTGAAAAGAATATAAAGAACAAAGGAAAATAAACATCATCTGCTGTTTTCATTCATTCATCATCAAGGCAGAGAAGTTTTTCCTGTGATTCAAATCTGCAGTTTTATTCATCAACAACTTGCTTTCTGTTCAAAATTTTTGGTGAGTAAACTTCCTCCTTTAATGTTTGATCTGATGCATAGTCTTTTGTGTGATGTGGGAATATAGGTTTGCATGGATAAATTCATATGTTAATGAGTATTAAGTAAAAGGATATGTACGCATCTGTTTATATACAAATATTTATGCCTCTGTTATACAACAGTTTTCAAGCCTCTGTTCAAACATATTATAACAGTGAGTGACACCCTTTTTATAAAAAAAGAAAATCTTAAGTATGGATATCTGTTGCATGATAATCTCTGTAATAGTTATATATTGTGTGGATGTATATGAGTGGATTTTTTTTTGTGTGCATGTGTTGATATATAAAAGTTCATCCCTATTTAAAAAGTACAGAGTACCAAACTAAGGAAAATTTCAATTCCTCTTATTCTAATCTTTGTTAGGCTAGGGTATTTAAACAAATTATGTTTGTTTAAGGTTAAACTAAGATTTAAAACTATTTTTAAGTTTAATAAACAAAAATATTGTCTGGAAAAAATATAAAGAACAGAGGAACTTTAGTTTTTGTTAAAAATCAAGTACATCGATTTGTTAATTCACATATATAGTCTGAATCCTCTTTATAAAATATGATTTTTAAGATAGAAAACATGATTTTTAGTTTGGGATCTTGTGTGAAATTTCAAGTTAACCAGAGAAGGGGTTTTGAGGGATCTCTGGTGATCGACAGTTGTTGGGAGGTCGGGGCTTCGTCTGAAGGTGGAAGGATGTACGGCGAGCATAGGAAAATTTCATGGAGTGGTTTCTGATCGTCGTGGCGTCAGCGGCGAAGTAATTTAGGTTTAAAAACCTAATTTTGGCCGAGTCTGGTAACTGGAGTAATGCGAGGCCTCTGGGTGATCGAGTGTCGTCGGGCTTTGGCATTGGGTGCGTGGAAGTTAGGCGAAGGCGTGGCCGGGGTCGTAGATGCTCAGGTGATCGGAGGCGAGGTGTCGAAGGGAATTCTGGTGATGAGCATGTGTCCCAGTTTTTCACCTACCTTGCTCGATTTTAACTGGAAATGTATATGAATGATTCGAGGGTAAGGAACGAAGGTCTGGAAGATAGTTGAAGTGCCGGAAGGTTCGCTGAGGGACGGAGGAGCTTCAGCCGGTGGTACACGTGCACGGTGGACATTTCTGGTGATTGTCGTTTCTGGTTTGGCAGGGAAGAATTGCTCGAGTTTTACTCGTAGTAATTTGATGGTTTGCTCGGGTTTATTTGGATTTGACTCAAAGCAAAATTTGTGTGACTCGGGAAAATGCTGGAGCGACTCGAAGTGTGACTCGAGATAATGAGGGGCAGTCTCGAGTTCCTTTTTTTTTATGCAGTATTATATAAAAATAAAGTAGGCTTCTTGTTTTTTTAAAAACAAGTTAAGCATTGTAAACCTACTAAAGGATTAACAATTAAGTCCTTAATACGAGTTTTGAGTAATTTAGTCAATAACAATGTTTTAACACCTAATTATTATTTTAAGTTAAGCTAAGTTGAGTACTTAATATCAATTAATTACTTTGAAGAAAAATTAAGAATAATTACTTCATATTTGAATTTAGAGTTTGGATTAATTAATGATTAAATGATAAATAAATTTATAATTAACTACTTAAAGTTAATTAACGAATTATTAGTAGTTAAATAAATTAAGTAATCTAATTAACCGGTGATTAAGGCTACTTAATTTGTAATTAAGTAGTGTTAATCAATAATTACGGGTTATTAATAAATGGTTGGAGAACAATTAATCTGCAATTAGGATTTATTAATTGGGTTTAGGGGTAATTAAGAGATGGATTACCCGATTGAAATTTATTTGTAATCTCTCGATGAGTAATTAAATAATAAATGCTTGATGAGATTTTAGCGAAGTAATTCATAATTATAGGATGAAATAAATTAAAGGAATTACTTAATGGGAAGAAATAAAAGGGTAATTACTTAGTAGAAGTAATTAAGGATAAAGTATGTGGAGTAATTAATCAAAAAGAATTAATAATTAAGTAAGGGGTTAATCTTTTAAGTAAGAAATTTTCAGAGGGGTAATTACTGTTTATGAGTAATTGGGGTTCATTTATGGATACAATTAATTAAGGATAATCATTCATGAAATGTGGTCAAGTATAATTACTTAATGAAAGAAATTAGATAATGATGTAATTAAGGAATAATTAATCAAGGAGGATAAATTAAGATGAATGGTTATGGGATGGTTAATCAATTGGGCTGAGATTAATTAATAAACAGGACTTAATAGGTGATTGATTTGTCTTGCTTATGTATGATTAGATGAATATTAGATGTCATGAATTGAATTGATACCCCTGATATGAAATGATTCGTGATATGATGTGTTGGATGGGCGCGGGTAATATGGTTATGTGTTAATAATGGATTGCTGAGTTAAGATGACATTGGATTCGAAGAGACCGGAGTCGGGTATCAGTACATACCCGAAACCACTTTGATTCCTATAATTTGATATGTGAAACAAAATACTTGAAGTGTAATGACTTAAGTAAATTGGACTATTTAAATCTAAGTTTGGCACCTAGAAATTGTCGTGTGAAATGGTTGACGTTTATAACAACTTGTGAAGTTGTAAGATTGATATAAGTTACCCCGGGTTTATATAAGTTGTATGCTTGTGCATTCCATGTTAGATGGGTTTACTCACGCTGGTTTCCAGCCTGACCCGGGTGTTACTTTGATGTAATGCTCGGGTCAGACCGAGTATTACATATTTTCAGGTAAGGACGTTTCGGAGCTCAAGAGGCGAGCTGGATGGCAGGAACGTATGGAGTGTTTCCGCTATGATATTTTTGTTGTATATTGAGACATGTTGATTATATATGTCCAGTGATTGTATATATGTTGTAACTCTGATGTATTAAAGTGTAATTTAACTGATACAGTTTCTTTGTATAAATGATATTATATGATATTATATTTTGATCCGCTGCGAATGTGAGATTCTGTGACTTGTTTCATGTTTCTTCTTCTTCTATCTCTTTCTTCTTTCCTAACTATCTGGAAATTTCAGGATCGAAAATTCCGGGTCGTTACAATCAAATTCCATTCATTTTTGGAGCCAAATTAATTAGCTAACTAATTAATTAAATAACTAATGCCAAATTACGAAGTGTTACATTCTTTCCCCATTAAAAAGAATTTCGTTCTCGAAATTTCAACAATGACTAAGTCATGGTTTTGGCTCCTAATTATCCTAAACTACAAAACCAATGAGTGTACAACCAATTTTGCAACCAAACGTGCATAAGTGCATAATGTATTACTGTATCACCACACAGAAAATATGTATGCAGAATGATTCTAAATTAGATCCTCCTGTATGAATGCATTTCTTTTGAAAACATTTTAGAAACATGATGCAAACAACTTATATATACTGCCAGTTCTATATGTATGTAGCTTTTGAAAAATCTTTTCAACCAGAACCCCCCATACTCCTACAAATAGAAGTATAAAGCAACCAATTTTGCATCCACTTCCTACTATCCAATAATTTAATGCATCGAATAATATCTTCCTTAACTTTACTCCTATGCCGAAAAAAGGAATTTAGATGGAGAATTTAACATTCTTACCATTTTATAATCTTCCTATTCCGTGGTACAGTGGATATTTTCTCCGCTGCCCCTGATTTACTCCAAATTTTCCATGTACAAAATGCATAAGGAGGATTATTTCAAGCTCCAAAATGGAATTAAATCTACAAATAGACTCGCACGCGTCGTCGATAAGGTATGAAAATAGAAATTACAAGGCTAAAATAGCTTTTCTCTTGTTACCGCTTACATTTATCGCATTATCTACATAATGCACTGCTAAATTCACAAATTCTAACTCTATCTTCCTTCCCTATTCCTAATTTGGCCTTCAAAATCAAAGATTTTACAAAAACCTTACCCACTTTTCAAATTCGTACGTCAAAATAAGATCCCAAAATATTTTGATGCATATTTTTCCATGAATAAATTTTTGAACAAAACTCTAAAAATAATTTAAGAGTTAAAAATAACTAAAACCTAAAACTTTTTTTCCAAAAGAGAAACTTTTCAAATCAAGGAGAAACTATTTAGAATATTTTCCTTCTCAAAAATTTTGATAAATCAAGCCACAATTCAGCATTGTTGGAAGTCAGTTATGCGCTAAACGCATAAACCAAATTCCAAAATTCTACAACTAACATTTACCCAAAAAAACTTGGCATTTCACATAAAGAAAATTGTCAACACGTTTATTATTCAAAAAAAAAATATTTTAAGGAACATAAGCAATGGCCCATGATACCAAAACAACTTTACCTCGTCCTTTGCTAAAAATTTCTAGCTGTTCTAGACTTCTCATTTTATATTGCATTTACTGTTAGTCAATTGTCTTTGTGAGATTCTCATATTTATACTACTTCTTTACTATGCATATAAAGGAGCAGTTCGAATGTCTAGAAACAATAACATGGTAAATAAATATAAACTCATAATATCATGCGTGCCTTTTTCAGGAGACAACTAACAGTTACAACCCAAACAAACCTAAAAGAAAAGAAAAAATGCTGGAATGGAAAAGACAACAACACCATAACTCCTAAAACAATGCCTACAGACTACGAGATGCCTTGCTCCGCGATTGGAGCTCGATCCATTGCTACAACCCTTGAATGGTCATATCATGGCAGCTATACATCCCGGAATTGCCATCTTCCTAAGGAAGGATCAAATGATGGCATAAGGAACTTTCTAATAAACTACATGTCCATGGAGGTTCACCCCTATTACCTAAAGAAGAAATGGATAGGTGAAAATATGGAAAGTGATTATTTGGAGTGTTAATCCTTGATTAACAAATTGCATCATAAGGATGCGGGTCCAATTTACGGCGATACCGCTAGTACTAGCAAGGTGGTCTTCCGCACCAAGGGATAGATCCGGTCGTAACTTTCCATTTTAGAGATAACATTGTGCCGAATGATGCACATATTTAGATGGATAGTCAAACATAGCTTATCCATCATCCAAACACCGACATCTTGAGGAAAAGATCTACTACAAAATCTTGGAGTCGGTCACTTCTAAATCATCCAAGTCTGCGTCCTTCGCGGAGACCTCCAAAATCTCACAATGATCATCATTATTCAGCTTAATCAAGACACCTTTCACCTCCGAATGAATCAAACTATTGCCTCCATTGAAATTCTATACCAACAGGACATCGAAAAGACAAATGCAGCATGAGTAACATTCCCACTCAAAAGTCTCTAAGTAGAGGATCGATGGAAATCCTACCATGACGAATAGCTCTTCCAGCCCAAAAGCAGCGAAACCTTCTACTCATTCTGGTCTAGCGAAGTGGTCTCTTGAGGGTTGATACCATAATTGAGCAAGGAAAAACCAGCAGTGTGAGAAGGTGACTTGGGCTAAGAAGTGGTAGGAGGGAAGGGATAAGGTTTAGATCTAGAATTGTGGTGGGGGAGATCAAACATGCAAAACCAGCATGAGGGGGAGGCAGGGCTGCTACTCCTAGTGAAAAGCGTCGTTGTCTAGGGGAGGAACGGAAGAGAGATGTCGCTGCTTGGAGGAGGAGGAGAGTTGTAACACACCATATTTTTAATTAGATTATTTAGGAAATTTAGTTAGTTGAATTAAATAATGTGGGTTGGTTAATGGATTGAGATTTATGAATTAATTAAGGGGTAGTCGTGCCATGTTAAAGAATAAATGATGAATTAAAGAATTAAGGTGTTAGGAAATAAGGGAGGGCAAAATAGAAAAATGATTAAACTTATATGCTAAACCTTAGAAAACCAAAACACATGTTCATTACACATTTTCTCAAACAAAAATTTCTAAGACCGGCCACCATTAGCAATCTCAAGAGAAGAAAAAACTAGGATTCAAGAGAAGAATCAAATAAAATTAATCAAGATCAAAATCTCATATCCTTAATCACAAAACTAAGGTGAATAATGACTACATCTCATTTTTCTTAATGATTTTTGGTTTTAAGGTAAAATCCAAATTATTTGCAAGATTATGCCATGTTTTTGAATGATTAAATGGTATAAGTTTGTTGATAATTTATGCTTATTCATATAGATTTTTATGACATGGTTTGATATGAAAACCCTATTTAATGACATCAAAATGCCTTGCGAATTTAGATTTAGATCAGAAATGATATTTTAGAGATGGGTTTCAATTTTCATAATTTTCTGAATTAATGTGGATTTTATATTAATTTCTAGTGAAGAAAATGATTTATTGGTTACAAATTAATTACGGCTAAATAATTAATTACTTGGGTCTGAAATTTATATATGTTAGAAAACTTATTGAAAAGGATTTTTTGGAATTTTTATAGAATTTTCCTTAATTTTTATAGAATTTTCTTAAGTGTTTTGATGAATATATAAAATTATTTAAGGTATGGGACTTAAATGTTTTATATATTTAATTAATGAGAATGGGTATTTTGTAAAATAAAATTATTGTTTATTTTTGAAAATATTGGCAGCACTTTTGAAAAAGGTATTTAGCAACCAATGAAAATTTGATAGATAATACCAAGTTAGTTAAAAAGTGCTTCTCTTTTAAGTTAAAAACAAAAATAACATGTTTTAGTATGTTCAGCCACTTTCAGCATCGGAGGTTCTGACTAGGACGTTTCGCCACCATGCTTTCGAATCCAATGTGCATGGTATCAAGTTACTTGGTGCGCAGCGTATTAAATAAAGATGGTAGGTACATAGTCGAAACGTTGGGTTCCGAAGGGGTTGGAGTATGCCTTTGTTTTAAATTGAAATAGCACATGCTTTTCTTTCGAAGGGATAGCTTTCGACACGGTTGGCTTTCAACTGTGTCAAATGTTTTTAAAAGAAAAGGTTCCAAAAGGGTTGCGCTCTTCTATTTTAAGTAATACTTTCGAAGGGGTCGAAACCCCTCGCTGCCGCCTTTCTACCTTTCGAAGTCAATGGTTTCGAAAGATATACATAGCTTTTAAAATTAACCACTTCTCCAATGCTTTCGAAAGGGTGGTTTTGACATCATCTCTTCTTAGTTAGGAATGCTTTCGAAAGGTTGGCTTTCGACTTAAATGATGTTATAGACCCTTTTTGTTCTGTTGAAGTATAACCCAATGGTTTCGAAAGAGATGATTTAAATGGTTTCAAAATGTGTTTTTCCACCTGTTTTAAATTAAACCTAAGTGCTTTTGAAAGGTTTGAGCTTCTAAAGGTTTGATGCTTTCGAAAGGTTTAAAAATGGTTTCGAAGGGGTGGTTCCCCAAGGGTTTTGAAGGAGTCGAAGGGAAATGTTTTTAGATGGTTCGAAAGAGTTGAAATTGAAAGTTTTTCCAAGGGTTTATGAAGGCAATGTTTTGAAGTGTTTTATGATATGATGTCTAAGGTTTTAAAGCTTTTGAAAGGAAGGTTTCAAAGGTTTCGAAAGGATTTTGAGAATGGTTTCGAAAGGAAGGTTTTGGCCTTTCGGCCTAGATAAATGAAGGGTTTTACTTGGTTTCGAAAAAGGTGCTTTCATCGGTTTTGAAGGGGGCACTTTCAAGGGAATCAGAAGGGGTACTTTCAAGTGTTTTTGAATGTTTTCATCAACTAAGATTTGAGCAAATTATATATATATAACACGGCAAGGTGATTTTGAGTAAACCATAGGGATTATATATTTTCCTTGTGTGAGTTTGGTTTAAAGGTTTAAATCATTTTGAAAAGGTTTCAAGGAAATTTATGAGAAGGTATCCCTAAGTAAAATAACTTAGATATTTGAATACCAGATGGGACTGGTATAGGGTCACGCCCTATATTTTAGCTATTGGCCCCAACTAATTTAGTCCAAAATTCCAATGTGTAGGGCTTTGTCACAGGTAAGACTAAAATTATGATTACACACATAAGGGAATATATGTTTGTATACAGATAGGTTATTGGTGAGCCCGTAAAACCAATAGGATCAGGTGACCCTGGGAGATGTTAAGTTAGGGACAAACCATCTAGAAGAGAAGTATTTAATAAATAGTTGAGGACAGACCGTCTAGAAGTGGAGTGTCTAACAGATGTTAGATAAATTTTGCTTATATTGTCTGGTAGGCCCGAGTCAGCCAAAGGCTAATAGTCAGCTAAACAAAACTAAAGTGTTTGAATAGATAGTTCTTTTATTACCTGATATGTATGTTTACATAATGATGCTTTACAATATTTAACTAGTTTTAGTTGGAGGAAATGATTTGCAAAAGATATGTTTTAAAAGGATGTTAATGAGGGGAAACCCGTTGTGCTAAGCGGCGTGGTCTCAATTAACATTAATAACCGGGATGTATAGTATCATTCACACCAGGCTTTATGTCTGACTCGAAGTTTATGTTTTCCCCTTAAACTCTCGGGTGCTTAAAATTGGTTTGAGTAGGCTGAGGGTTGAGGCTTTTCAAGTTTTTAGTAGGAGGACGAATAAAGCTACCGGAGGCAAGTAGGAGGCTAACGGATAGCTATTTAGGAGTTGCAGTTCTTGTTTTGTGTTTATTTCCGCTGTGTATTAAGTTATTTATGACTTTAATCAACCAAGGGGGAATCTTTATATGTCGCTCATGGTGTATTTTGTAATAATCATATTTGATCTTTGCTTGGGAAACGTTATAGGACTGTGTAATTTGAATATGGAACATATGTTTTGAAATGTAATGGAAAATTTTTGTTTTGAAATCTGTGATTTTTTTCATATTCAAGTGCTTATGATATTATAGATACCATTAACATAGCCGTATTTAGTCGCCGGAAGTTAATACTATAGATGACTGCAGCATCTGTAGTGCTTAGCTTTGGGCCTCTAGATAGGGGATGTTACAACTTGGTATCAGAGAATAGGTTTATGAAATACTTCAACTAAAAATGATTTTTGAAAACATAATTATTAGGAATTAGAGTGAAGATCGGGGTATGGGATAACGCTATAATAACGTACTTTTATTTGCTATATATAAGTAAATGCTTTATCTTTAGTCTCTATCTTTGTTAGGATATTCTTCTGTATCTCACTAGGCTTGAATACAGATATGGACGGAAGAAGAGGCAGAGCTAATCTAGGAGGAGACAGCACCACCACAAATGGAAATGCCCGACCAAATACAAGGAGAACTCAAGGTCTGGCTCAAGCTAAGAATGTAGGTGCTGGAGTCACACAAGTAGATATATGGGCTATGTATCAGTTTTTCGTAAACATGATGCAAGCTGGGATCGCAGTTGGAGTTGTCGGAGGGAATGCTGCTGGAGGAGGAGTTCAAGAAGCTCCAGTAGTCAACCACTATGCTAACTTGAGTAGAGATTATGCTAGACTTGGAGGGAAGCCGTTTATTGGAACTTAGGATGTTATAGAAGTGGAGAACTGGTTGTTACACTGTGAAAGTATATTTACTGATTTAGGGCTCAATGACGAGCATAAGAGGAGACTTATCTCGAGACAGCTTCATGGGGTAGCCTTATTTTGGTGGAATAGTGTGACAGCTGGAGTAAATGAAGAGGAGATGACATGGGCTAAGTTTAGGAGAAGGTTCCAGGAGAGGTTTATGTCAGTGATGGTGCAGTCTATTTTGATCATGAAATTTGCTAAGTTAGAACAAGGAGAAATGTCAGTTCTGGAGTACGCTAGTAGCTTTGAAGAATTGGCTAGATGTGGGTATGCCACTGTTGACACAGTGATGAAAAGGAATGAAAAGTTCATCAGAGGATTGAAGCTTGAATTGGCTAGGGCTACTTTACCACGCATTAGAGATCCATGTGATGTAGTTGTGGAGATGGCATTGAGACACGAAGAGATGTTAGCCCTTTTGGAGAAGAAGAAGGAAAAGAAGGTCCAGGTTGGACAAGACCAAAAGAGGAAGTATTTCCACAAGAAGAATGCTTAGAAAGGAGGAGTAGCAAAGAAAGGAAAGTCTGAGGTGGTCTGCTATAAGTGTGACAAGAATGGACATTATGCTTATGAGTGTCATACTGGAAAAGGAAAAGGAAAGGAGGTGAATGGAAAGAAGAACATTAGGTGTTTCAACTGTGATCAAGTTGGGCATTACAAGGACCAGTGCAAAGAGCCAGGTAAAGGAGATAAAGGCCAAGTATTTGCATTAGAGCCTGCTACTTCGAAGCCGACAATGCAGGAGAAAGGAAAAGCAGTATTTGGAGGTATGCTTCAGATCCATGATATATCTGTTAGCGTTTTATTTGATACTGGTGCATCGCATTCTTTTATATCTCGATGTTTGGTATATAAGCTTAACCAAGAACCCACATATTTAATTACTTCCTTAAGAGTTGCAAATCCGATAGGTGGGTATGCGACATTTGGGATAAAGTGTGACCACTTAGAGTTTGACTTGCTAGGTTACACCTTTGTTTGTAGTTTGCATGTATTTGATTTTGTAGGATTCGGAATTATATTGGGCATGGATTGGTTAAGTAAATACGATGTTAGGATATTTTGCCAGGATAGGATAATATCACTTAGACACCCGGATTGTAGTGTTCGGATAGTTTATACCGTAGAAAACCCTAGCTGCGAGGTGAATGCTTTGTTGGGTGTTATGGAGTTAGAAGATGAGTTGAATCGCATTTTCGTAGCTAGAGAATTCACAGATGTTTTTGAGTCGGTAGTTAGACTACCACCGAAACGAGCCATAGAGTTTCAGATAGATTTAGTGCCTGGAGCAGAACTGGTGAGTAGGCCGCCAAGCAGGATGACACCAACTGAGATGAAGGAGTTGAAGGCTCGGTAGGTAGGTTTGGACGGCAAGAGTTTTATCAGACCAAGTAGTTCACCTTGGGGAGCAGCGGCAGTGTTTGCTAAGAAGCCGGACGGATTGTTGAGGCTATGTATTGATTATCGTAAGTTGAATGAGAGGACGATAAAGAACCGATATCCACTACCTAGGATTGATGATTTGTTTGATAAGCTGAGTGGAGCGAAAGTATTTTCTCAGTTGGATTTGGCTACAGGTTTTCATCAGCTTAGAGTGGCAGAAGATAGTATACCTTTGATGGCGTTTAGAACAAGATATGGGTCATACGAATGGTTAGTTATGCCGTTTGGACTCACTAATGCACCAGCATTCTTTGTGGATTTGATGAACCGGATTTTCCAAGAGCACTTGGATAGGTTCGTGTTGGTTTTTATAGATGATATTCTGATATACTCTAAGGATGAGAAGGAGCATGAAGTTCATCTTGGAGTTGTGCTCGAGACGCTGAGGCAGCATCAGCTAAAGGCAAAGTTTTCGAAGTGCCATTTTTGGAAGAAGGAAGTGAAGTTTCTTGGTCACGTGGTTTCAGAGAAAGGGTTGTCAGTCGATCCAGAAAAGATCGAAGTCGTTAATACTTGAAAGAGACTAGAAACGGTAACTGAGATAAGAAGCTTCCTTGGATTGGCTAGGTAATACCGGTGGTTCATAAAAGATTTTTCACGGATAGCAGCACCGATGACCAAGCTAATGCGAAAGGATGTAAAGTTTGTGTGGACCGATAAGTGTGAGGAAGCATTCCAGAGCTTGAAGCACTTGTTGACCCATGCACCTGTATTAGTGGTTTCGGAGGGGAATCAGGACTTGGTAGTTTATATAGATGCATGTGGTACTGGGTTAGGAACTGTACTAATGCAGAGGGGTAAAGTGATTGCCTATGCTTCTAGACAGCTTAAACTGCATAAGGTCACATATCCAACGCATGACTTGGAGTTATGTAACGACCCCGAATTTTATATGAATTTAATTTGTTAATTAAATTAATTTTTGAATAAATTTTTTGGAATTAACTGATAAATTGATTCGAGTTTCCCCGAAGTCAAATAAAGTTGTGTTAAATCATTTAAATTTAAATATTGTACATATATGTGAATATATATGTATACGTGATATATGAGTAAATTTGGAATTATATATATATATATGTATATATATTGAATTTGAGTTTAAAATCTCAAGTAAATGGCTAAACTTTAAAAGAACTAAAAAATAATATAATATTAAAATAAATACATTGGAGAAATTATAACAACATATTAAAATTAGAATTCAATTTTGTTACAAAGCAACAAGACTAAAGACCAGAAACAAAAATATAAAGTGAATACAAAAGATAAAAATATAGTCAAGTATGTACACTTGCAAAATGAAGACAATAAGATATGTATGAAAACATAAATATCTTTGAACTTGCATAGAAGCCACATCAAATTTTCTTCAACTTGTACAACCGAAATAAGGTAAAAGAAAAAAATATAAATCTCAGTTTGTACAAGTAATAAATGCAAATATCCTTAGTACATGAGGGAAACATCACCAGCCATCGAAATGAAGAAAAAATTATTCATTTGTACATGTCAATTAATGAAGCCATCACGTTCAAGTATTTCAGCCTCCTTAGTACACAACCCTATTCTATCAGCCACCAAGCAAAAGAAAAAGTCTTTGGTATTTGTACAAACAAATATTAATAACCCTGTACAACAAAATTATTACCTGTACAAAGACATATCCTTGTGATATTTCTTTTATACATATTAACTTCACCTCAGCTTCTTCATTCGAAACTGAGAAAATCTAAAGTAGCATCATCTCAAAGCTTAAACAATAAGAAGTGTTATCAAAAAGGAATGCTGTTCAACAACAAAACAAAGCAAGTTTCTAAAGGAAAATAAAAACTGCAGTTTTCAACACAAATGATCTCTGTTCAAACTGGGTTTCAGGTGAGTAAACCAACCCCTTTATAGTCTGAATCTGTTTAAAATCTTAAAGCATGCCGTTAATACTTGAAGTAAGTTGTGATAAGTGTTTATATGAATATAAATGTGAATGCGTGTTTATATATATTTGTTGATATTTTGTGCATATCTGTGAACAAATATATCTGCTCTGTTCTTCATTTACAGGCTTCAAAAATAAGATCAAAATAAATTTCTTTTCCCCTGATCTTCTTAAGATCATGCTGTATAAACAATTTTTGTTTGTTATAACAAGAAATCAATTTCAAAAATAATTTCAAGACAAATCCGAAGCTAGTTTTTAGAAAAAGGGAAGAAGAACAGTGGGGTTCTAATCATATTAAAAATTTGACTTAAATGATTTTTGGATTCAAGTATATATTCTGGTTTGTTATCGAAAATCATGATTTTTAAAATTATAATCAGGATTTTTAGATTGGTAAATCGCGAGTTAGTGCAAGTTGATCAGTTTTGGGTAATTCGTCGATTTGAGATGATCAAAATGTTTATAGTTATTTCCATTGATGCTGGAGGAGCTTCAAGGGTAGGCGATTGCTAGAAAAATGCTAGATGATTTTTCTATTGAATAGGATGGCTAGTCGATCGTGATTTAGAGTTTGGAAGGGGGTTCTGTTGAGTGTATTGGCGAGGTGATCTCGTCAAAATCGAAGCGTCGAGTTCGATCGCGAGGTGGGGGATAGTGGCGTGGTGATGTGGTGGTGCTCTAGGAGAAGAGCCGGGTTTTCCAGTTGACGAGATCGTCGGCCGTAGGTGAATGTGTCGATCGGTTTCATCTTGACAGGTTTCAAATCATTCGATTTTGATGGGTGGGGTTTTTCGCGAATCTGGGTGGTCGCGAGGCTTGTGGGCGTCGATGTCGACTTGTCGATGATCACGATGGTGGCCGGAGGTGGTCGGGGTTCGTGTGCATGTGCACGCGTGAAGTTCGTATATCTGGAAAGAACGCTAATTTGGGGAAGAAACGTTAGTATCGGGTTTGTGCTCGAGTTATTCGCGTGAGTGTCTCGAAGCAGAAGAGGATTGGGAGAAGCTCAAAGTGTTCTTCGGGGAAGATAGGTTCTGGCTTGAGTAGTTGCTCGGGAAGATTTCGTTTGGGCTTGTAACGACCCCAAATTTCCGATCCCAAAAATTCCATATAGTTATGAAAAAGAAGAAAGAGATAGAAGAAGAAACAGAAAATAAAACACAGAATCTCACATTCGCAGCGGATAAAATATAATATCAAATAATATTCTTTATACAAAGAATTCTGTATCAGTCAAATACATTTAAATACATCAGAGTTACAACATATATTCACAGATACTGGACATATACAAACAACAGGTCTCAGACAACTATAATATATCACAGTGAAATACACTCCATACGTTCCTGCCATCTAGCTCGTCTCCTGAGCTCCTGAACGTCCTTACCTGAAAATCTGTAATACTCGGTCTGACCCGAGCATTACATCAAAGTAACACCCGGGTCAGGCTGGAAACCAGCGTGAGTAAACTCATCTAACATGGAATACAAAAGCATACAACTCATATGAACCCGGGTAACTCATCAATTTACAACTTCACAAATTGTTATAGACAACACTTATTCCACACATCAATTTCTAGGTACCAAGACTTAGATTAAATGGACCAATTTACTTAAATCATTCCATACTAACCTATTGATTTTACATATAAATCTACAAAGAATCGAAGTGGTTTCGGGTACTAACTAGTACCCGACTCCGGTCTCTTTGAATCCAATGTCATTTATTAAACAAAGGTTTAAGTTAAAACAATACAATTTATACACAACAATTCATCTCAAATCATAAGCTACACATATCTCATATCAGAGGTCTCACATAATTCAAGGCATTCAATCATCCATAAGCAAGGTTTATCAACCACCTCACCCCTAATAAATTTAATTTATCACCAATGAATTGAATTAATTACTTTAATTACCTTTAAATCATGCATACTTAACATTAATTAATTAATTACAACCCAATTATTAATCATCCCTTAACTATCAATCTTAATTAATCATCCTTGATTAATTATTATTAAATTACATTAAATAATTAATCTTCAATTAATTACATAAATTAATTATCCTTAACCATCTACAGTAATTAACCTTTAATTACTCTCATTAATTAATAATTACTTACATTAATTAATGATCTTTAACTAATTGCTCCCATTAATTTATTACTTTTCATCAAGTGATTATTCCATAATTACTTAAGTTAAATTAATTAACCATAAATCACTTTTATTAGTTAATTATCTTTAACTAATTACATTCCTTTATTAACCTCTAATTGCATTCGGTTATTTCTTTAATCTCATACACTAAATAATTAACCATCCATTATTTACATATTCAAACTTGATTAACTCCAATTCTTTAAGTATATTTCTAACTTGGCCCAACACTCCCTTCAAAACTAATAATAACTTTTCAAAGGACTTGTTAACATATTACTTTTGTAAAACTTTGCAAACACTTTAACTTTAAACTATTTTACTTTGTCTTTAAATTTTGTACTTTCTTTTGAACTGGGAAACTTGAATTCGTTTACTTTTACAAAACTATTCAATTTATCTTAGTTCAGAAATTTGGTTACCAAGAGATTCAAGACGAGACTTGCTACCCATAGACCCGAGAAAAAACCCAGTGAACCCGAGACAAAACTCAGTGAACCCAAGACAAAACTCAATGAACCCGAGACAAAACTCAGTGAACCCGAGACAAAACTCAGTGAACCCGAGTTCGACCTTCGCTTTCTCGAATATTCCCCGGCACGAATCACTGCAGCATCACCCTGGAGAAAATCACGAGCCAGAAACCCTTTCGTTCGAACGTTGCTTCGAGTCACCCCTAACCAAAACTATACTGGCACGAGCACTGACACGTGCACGTGCACGTCGCGCCGACACTTCCGCCACCACCTGTGACACCGCGCGCAAACTCCACTTCGACCAACGACCCAACTCCGGCCCTCCATCCTCACTTACACGAGCGCAATCAAAATATGATTGCTCGAACCCATCAGCCAGTACAGCACCTCGCCTGAAAATCCCATCAACCCCATGATGCCGACCATCGTTCACCATGAAATTCCGGCCACGACACCGCAAAGCCTCCACGCTACTATGCCCTAAATCTTACGCAACTCGATCTACTCTAAAATTCCCAGTCACCCCATTTCCAGTCACGACCCAAAAACAATGTTAAACCCTAATCTCAAGTCGTCCGGTCACATCAACGTTCGAGAATACCTCCGAACATTTTTGTCGTGACCACCCATCCTCACTCCTCCTCCAGAAGAAGCCCTGACCACCATAACTCCTCCGTCGACAAGAATTTGCCCAAAACGCAACTTCCAGTCATCACAAAATTACTACACCAAAATCCGAACTAAAAATCAGGATTTATATTTTAAAAATCATGTTTTTCTGAGTTGTTTCAAGATATAAAATTTAATCAACTAACTACCATATTTGATTTTAGCATATTATTAAATTTACTACTGTATCATCCTGGTTTCAGAAGATTTTCAACAAATTCTCTTTGAATAAAATTTTAAACTTTAATTCATGTTTAAATAAACATACTGCATTTGAAGATTCAAGCCTAACAGTGATCTGAAATGGAAATTTTGGATTTTGTTTGGTTTTTACTCTGTAACTTGGGAAAACAGAGAAGTATCAGGAAATTTTCAAACATGCACAGTTTAATTTCAACATGTATACAAAGATCTTACAGAAATATGTACATGCAAAACATCAAATATATCTAAAATTCACATGCAGAAATTTTTATTTACTTAAACTTTTCTGATTAAAAGTTTACTCACAAAATTTTTGAACAGAGCTACTCCCTAGATTAAATAACAGCATGTTCTCCCTTGCTTAATTAGATTAGAAGGTGATTTAGTTGTTGTGTTGTTTTTAGGTTTCTACTATATTTTTCTCAGCTTGTGATTGATGAACGAAAATAAAACATGAGATGATGATATATAAGAAAAGAACGTATACAGGGTGAAGTATATACAAGTACAGGATATTTCTATTTTACTGGAAAATTTTGTTTATGTTTGAATCAGAAATTTTTTTTTATTGTAGGCTGAAAAGATATGGCATTAATTGTCATTGTCTTGTTTCCCAAGCCTATATACTTAACTTTATATATATGTTTGCACATAAATATTACTTTGTTGTCTTGTTTCCTGGTACCAAAAACTGGCAGAGATTTTTCCTGTTTTTCTTCATAGTGGCTGAGGTGATATTATGTAGGCTAACATTAATGATACTTGACTTGTTTTATGATTTCATTTTAACCCATGTTCATGGATATCTATATGTTCTAGAATTTACTTATATATTTATTTTGTATTTTACATAACCATGAATTTATTTGAGATATTATTTATTACTAATACAAAAACTTGTTTTATGTCTTATATTGATAAGGTTAATTTTATATTTCAATCATTTCATCTAGATTGTATCATAAATATGTATTTGATCAAAAGTTTAAAAAAAAATAGCCTTACTTTATTTTAATGTGAATAAGGTAGATTTTATTTTTAAATATTTTTGAGAATTTTTATTTTAGATCTTCAAATCATAGCTTTTCTCCGAAATACACACACACATACATATATATATATATATTTGTTTTAAAATGATTAGTTTGTATATATATTCATCTATATGTAATTATATATTTTAGTTATGGTTATTTTATCTTAACTTAAACAATGGAGCTTATTGTTTATTTTCTAGGAGATTTCCATATCCGTGGTTCTATAATTCGATATTTATTGTAATCATCAAATCAATTTATGTGTATATCCTAATATTGTACCAGTTCCAAATTTATATACTTTTAAATTAATATATTGATTCAGATATTTTTTAATCGTTAGAAATTTATTTGTTTGACTAATCAATATCAATATTTCAATGATTTAATTCCATTAATTACTAATTAACAATCGTTAAAAATCGGGGTCATCACATTCCTCCCCCCTTTAGAACTTTTCGTCCTCGAAAAGAACGAAGCCAGAATTATTAAAATACTTAAAATCAAATACATATTCTTGATCATTTTAAAACATTTTTTTTCTATATAATATTATTCTAAAGTCGTTTTATAAAAATACATTAATAACTCGATGTTTCAACAAGTCCATCCTCGTTCTCATAGAAATTCGGTCATACGTTGATTAGGCGTATGACTGAAAATCTATAAGTGCTTGGCAGACCCGTTTCCAACATCCAGTGAAAATATTGGGAAAATAATTTTATTGAAAATATAGAAACAGTTTTGAAAATAGAGGAAATATTTTTGGTGAGAATGCTCTGGAAATCATCACCCCCGTCCATGGTCGCAGTTAACCCGATGGTTACGTTGCCGTCCCGGCAAAATCCATAGATAACTGTAGGTCTCCGCGCCACTCGATTACGCCATGGAACCAGCTACAGATCGCAGTTATACCCGGGCTATACGTTGTTATCACAGCAAAGACCCATATAACTGTAGGCATCAGCGCCTCCGAATTTCGCTGCCAAAGAATGAAACTCCTCCACTTGACCATAGATCGCAGTCAACCGATGTTGCGTTGCCATCCCGGCAAAATCAAGTGTAGACTGTTGGCACTCATCCTCCACACGATTTTCGCTATGGTCCCCACAGTAGATCGCAGCGACATCGAATTACACTTTCGTCACAGCATAATCCAAATGCCCTTGTAGGCATCACGCCATCGACTTTCGCTACCCAATAATTCTTAGGAACTAGTTTGTTCGGACTCCTCACAGGATCAACTTTAGAACCTCCCCTTTAGAGGCTCAAGGCAGTACCACTCAGTGGCACTCCTAAGAAGTTCATTCAAGGGAGCGCCTTTTTCCCCAGAGCCAATCTCAAAAACACTTTATACTATACACATATAGTATTTTCCAAATCATACACCGAGTATGAATCACATATAAGTGCCTTTACACAAAATCGATTCCTAAAATCGATAATTCTCCAGATATGCTTTTCCAAATTCAAATATTGATTTTACTCAAAAATCAAAAGCCTTTTCAAAAATCCATAGGTTCCCAAAAGATTTCCTCAAAATCATTTTCACAAACCCTTTTTATATATACCTATATATAATAATCTTGGAAAATCTTTGATTCAATCCACACTTATATAAATTCCCTTTTTATACTTCAAATATTTTCAAAAATCATTTTCCTTTAGTAATAGATTCAACAAGGGGAGTTTCCCATATATAACAAAGGTATATAACTTTGTTTAGCCCAAATCAATATTCAAATCTTGATTACTCTTTTGTAAAGTCATTTTCTATATTGCTTGCTTTCATAAAATAAATTTCGATCGTAGAAATGTTCAATTCCCACTTTACTTCATCATATATTTCATAAAATATACTTCCAATTTCAAAAATCATTTACAATGCTTATCCACAAATTTTTAATATCAATTTTATTGAAACCCGTACGATGTACCCATACCGTCCGTACGCAATATCAATCTGATCGCTCACTCGATCACACAATTTCACTTCCGAACTAGTATTTTCCACCCGACTTTCTAGTGGGGACACAGATCTGGTTTCTTGATCAAAAACCATCATTCTCCTTGCATAGTCACAACTATGATAGAGAATATCCAGAACCAATCAAAAATCCATATCCAGGTTCGCCGTCGAAAATCGAGCGAAAAATCCTAACTCGGATCGATAATACTATCTCGAAATTCTATGCTCGAATTTGGATCAAATTACTATGCGAATAGAATAATATACGTACATCCTACGTATTTAACTTCATTGATTATTAGCCAAATCAATTTCCTTTCTATTCACATTCACTTTAATTTTCATTCACTTATTCACAATTGCTTCAATCCCATTTGGATTATCACCTCAATTCTTATCTCAGTTGGGTTTTCAATCAATAACAGTTTGAACTCTGATCGGTTTATATTTAGAAAATAGCTTGAAAATTTTAAAAATAGATAAGTAGTTGAAAAAAATAATTATTAGTTTGCAAAATAGCTATATAATAGTTAACTAATAATAAAATAGTTGAAAAACAGTTAAATAGTTTCAGAAATCGTAGATAATTGCAAAATAATTGTAAATAGTAATAAATTTGTGAAATACATGAAAAATAGTAATAAGTTTAGAAAACAATTGAAAAATGGTTAAATAGCCCCAAATAATTATTTAATAAGTATAAAATAGTTCGGGGTTTGAAAAGAAGGTTATATATACTAAATAGATATGGAAATAGATTAAAAACAGTTTATATTAAAACAGTTTATATTGAAAATAATCCAGAGTCAAAACCGTTCACTTCCTCTTCAATTCAATTTAAATTTCCATTTAAATTGACCCAATTTCCAATTCAAATAACTCCAAATTCCATTGGACTTGATTTATTCCCAATTCAAGTTGAATTAATTCTCAATTTCTCTCCAACCCAAATCAAATTCCATTTGATTTTTAACTTATTCAACTTTAATTATAACTTCAAATTATTCCAATCAATTCGGACTAATACCAATTGAACCCACTTCAATTTCAAATTATTTCAATTTAATCTACTCCAAATTTTCCATTTAAATTTGAAACTTATATATCTTTAGTCTTTAATCCAATTAATTCGAATCAGATTCAATTTGAATGAATTCAATTCCAATTTCAAATTTTAAACCATCTCGAATTATATAAATTCGAGTTAAATTCCAAAGGTTGGTTTAACCGTTTAAACCAAATTAACTTTTATTTAAAGTTTTGAGACAATTTAATTTCTGAGTCTAATTCTTAAAATTACATTTTAAATTATCTTTTACTTATGTATTTCAAAGTTCAAATAAGAGTTCAATATAATTTTATTTTAAAATTTTAATTTGTTACTCAATTTTATCTTCCAGTTTGAAGCCAGTTCTTAAACAATTTTAATTAACAAATTTAATTATTCAGATTTTCAATTTAAAGTAATTCCACATCCTTAATTTCAAATTAACGTTAGGTTTCCTTTTTCTCAATAATGGATATATTACCACACTTCATTTCTTATTCATTTAAACCAAACCAATTCACAATTTTAAAGATTTTACCAACAATAGGATGATATCATCCAATTTATTTAAAAACATCCACCCATTTTCAATTTCCAGATCTCAAACCCATTTGAGATCACACAAATTCCCACTCCAATTTTCAAAATTCTTTCCCTCTTATAAGTTCAAAACTTATATCACTTAGGGTTTATACATCACACTTCAGGGAAATCAAAACTCAACACCTAAGAGTTTATTTCAAATTATCTTTGATATCATGTATATCTATACATACATACATGTATATTTCTGGGTCCTCCCAGCCATGTTTTAAAAATTTATACCACCCTTGCTTTTTAAATTCAAATCAACTTTTCAAACAACCCATTGTTTGCAACAAGTCTCTTTTATTCAAATAATACTTATTTATTATTTCTTTCAGCACCTTGAAACAAATTTTCAAATTCTGGACCCAGATTTTAAGACTCCAGAATTCAGATCTACTCTAGTTCCAATTTACAAGACATACTTGTCTAAGTGTTTTACTTCTTTTAAACATTTCATTCTGCTAACCCATTAATACACATCTTATTATTAAACACACAACAATCATTTATGATAATTACCAAGATTGTCATATCTAAAACAATCCATTATCATCTTATTCTGAAATACTTTTCCAATTCAAGATTTCAATTTTAGTTTGAATCCATTTCAAAATTATCTTTATTCAATTTAAATTTGGTTGTATTACTATTAACACTTAATTCTTATTATTTTATTTAATTCCAATAATTTTTAACAACCAATCACTTCAACATTTATTAGTAAGAAATATTGCTTTATATATATCAAAATATATTCTTATATAAAATCATTTAAAATCTTTTATATAAGAAAATAACAAGTACGCTCTCTCATATATATATATACTCAACTCATTCTAGGGTACTATTGACCCTATTTTTAATGAGCAATCCCAACAGAGCCAAGGTTCTCGCTTAACCTTTCAGCTTTGATACCAACTGTAACGACCCGAAATTTCCGATCCCGAAAATTCCAGATAGTTATGAAAAAGAAGAAAGAGATAGAAGAAGAAACAGAAAATAAAACACAAAATCTCACATTCGCAGCGGATAAAATATAATATCAAATAATATTCTTTATACAAAGAATTCTGTATCAGTCAAATACATTTAAATACATCATAGTTACAACATATATTCACAGATACTGGACATATACAAACAACATGTCTCAGATAACTACAATATATCACAGTGAAATACACTCCATACGTTCCTGCCATCTAGCTCGTCTCCTGAGCTCCTGAATGTCCTTACTTGAAAATCTGTAATACTCGGTCTGACCCGAGCATTACATCAAAGTAACACCCGGGTCAGGCTGGAAACCAGCGTGAGTAAACTCATCTAACATGGAATACAAAAGCATACAACTCATATGAACCCGGGTAACTCATCAATTTACAACTTCATAAATTGTTATAGACAACACTTATTCCACACATCAATTTCTAGGTACCAAGACTTAGATTAAATGGACCAATTTACTTAAATCATTCCATACTAACCTATTGATTTTACATATAAATCTACAAAGAATCGAAGTGGTTTCGGGTACTAACTAGTACCCGACTCCGGTCTCTTTGAATCCAATGTCATTTATTAAACAAAGGTTTAAGTTAAAACAATACAATTTATACACAACAATTCATCTCAAATCATAAGCTACACATATCTCATATCAGAGGTCTCACATAATTCAAGGCATTCAATCATCCATAAGCAAGGTTTATCAACCACCTCACCCCTAATAAATTTAATTTATCACCAATGAATTGAATTAATTACTTTAATTACCTTTAAATCCTGCATACTTAACATTAATTAATTAATTACAACCCAATTATTAATCATCCCTTAACTATCAATCTTAATTAATCATCCTTGATTAATTATTATTAACTTACATTAAATAATTAATCTTCAATTAATTACATAAATTAATTATCCTTAACCATCTACAATAATTAACCTTTAATTACTCTCATTAATTAATAATTACTTACATTAATTAATGATCTTTAACTAATTGCTCCCATTAATTTATTACTTTTCATCAAGTGATTATTCCATAATTACTTAAGTTAAATTAATTAACCATAAATCACTTTTATTAGTTAATTATCTTTAACTAATTACATTCCTTTATTAACCTCTAATTGCATTCGGTTATTTCTTTAATCTCATACACTAAATAATTAACCATCCATTATTTACATATTCAAACTTGATTAACTCCAATTCTTTAAGTATATTTCTAACTTGGCCCAACACTCCCTTCAAAACTAATAATAACTTTTCAAAGGACTTGTTAACATATTACTTTTGTAAAACTTTGCAAACACTTTAACCTTAAAACTATTTTACTTTGTCTTTAAATTTTGTACTTTCTTTTGAACTGGGAAACTTGAATTCGTTTACTTTTACAAAACTATTCAATTTATCTTAGTTCAGAAATTTGGTTACCAAGAGATTCAAGACGAGACTTGCTACCCATAGACCCGAGACAAAACCCAGTGAACCCGAGACAAAACTCAGTGAACCCGAGACAAAACTCAATGAACCCGAGACAAAACTCAGTGAACCCAAGACAAAACTCAGTGAACCCGAGTTCGACCTTCGCTTTCTCGAATATTCCCCAGCACGAATCACTGCAGCATCACCCTGGAGAAAATCACGAGCCAGAAACCCTTTCGTTCGAACGTTGCTTCGAGTCACCCCTAACCAAAACTATACTGGCACGAGCACTGACACGTGCACGTGCACGTCGCGCCGACACTTCCGCCACCACCTGTGACACCGCGCGCAAACTCCACTTCGACCAACGACCCAACTCCGGCCCTCCATCCTCACTTACACGAGCGCAATCAAAATATGATTGCTCGAACCCATCAGCCAGTACAGCACCTCGCCTGAAAATCCCATCAACCCCATGATGCCGACCATCGTTCGCCACGAAATTCCGGCCACGACACCGCAAAGCCTCCACGCTACTATGCCCTAAATCTTACGCAACTCGATCTACTCTAAAATTCCCAGTCACCCCATTTCCAGTCACGACCCAAAAACAATGTTAAACCATAATCTCAAGTCGTCCGGTCACATCAACGTTCGAGAATACCTCCGAACATTTTTGTCGTGACCACCCATCCTCACTCCTCCTCCAGAAGAAGCCCTGACCACCATAACTCCTCCGTCGACAAGAATTTGCCCAAAACACAACTTCCAGTCATCACAAAATTCCTACCCCAAATCCGAACTAAAAATCAGGATTTATATTGTAAAAATCATATTTTTATGAGTTGTTTCAAGATATAAAATTTAATCAACTAACTGCCATATTTGATTTTAGCATATTATTAAATTTCCTACTGTATCATCCTGGTTTCAGAAGATTTTCAACAAATTCTCTTTGAATAAAATTTTAAACTTTAATTCATGTTTAAATAAACATACTACATTTGAAGATTCAAGCCTAATAGTGATCTGAAATGGAAATTTTGGATTTTGTTTGGTTTTTACTCTGTAACTTGGGAAAACAGAGAAGTATCAGGAAATTTTCAAACATG
This sequence comes from Allium fistulosum, assembly GCA_030737815.1. NCBI lineage: Eukaryota > Viridiplantae > Streptophyta > Magnoliopsida > Asparagales > Amaryllidaceae > Allium > Allium fistulosum. Next base: position 1,141,678,739 of record CM060904.1, read on the forward strand.
CACAGTTTAATTTCAACATGTATACAAAGATCTTACAGAAATATGTACATGCAAAACATCAAATATATCTAAAATTCACATGTAGAAATTTTTATTTACTTAAACTTTTCTGATTAAAAGTTTACTCAAAAAAATTTTGAACAGAGCTACTCCCTGGATTAAATAACAACATGATCTCCCTTGCTTGATTAGATTAGAAGGTGATTTAGTTGTTGTGTTGTTTTCAGGTTGCTACTATATTTTTCTCAGCTTGTGATTGATGAACGAAAATAAAACATGAGATGATGATATATAAGAAAAGAATGTATACAGGGTGAAGTATATACAAGTACAGGATATTTCTATTGTACTGGGAAATTTTGTTTATGTTTGAATCAGAGATTTTTTTTTATTGTAGGCTGAAAAGATATGGCATTAATTGTCATTGTCTTGTTTCCCAAGCCTATATACTTAACTTTATATATATGTTTGCACATAAATATTACTTATTTGTCTTGTTTCCTGGTACCAAAAACTGGCAGAGATTTTTCCTGTTTTTCTTCATAGTGGCTGAGGTGATATTATGTAGGCTAACATTAATGATACTTGACTTGTTTTATGATTTCATTTTAACCCATGTTCATGGATATCTATATGTTCTAGAATTTACTTATATATTTATTTTGTATTTTACATAACCATGAATTTATTTGAGATATTATTTATTACTAATACAAATACTTGTTTTATGTCTTATATTGATTAGGTTAATTTTATACTTCAATCATTTCATCTAGATTGTATCATAAATATGTATTTGATCAAAAGTTAAAAAAAAATATAGCCTTACTTTATTTTAATGTGAATAAGGTAGATTTTATTTTTAAATATTTTTGAGAATTTTTATTTTAGATCTTCAAATCATAGCTTTTCTCCCAAATACACACACACACACACACACACACACACATATATATATATATATATATATATTTGTTTTAAAATGATAAGTTTGTATATATATTCATCTATATGTAATTATATATTTTAGTTATGGTTATTTTATCTTAACTTAAACAATGGAGCTTATTGTTTATTTTCTAGGAGATTTCCATATCCGTGGTTCTATAATTCGATATTTATTGTAATCATCAAATCAATTTATGTGTATATCCTAATATTGTACCAGTTCCAAATTTATATACTTTTAAATTAATATATTGATTCAGATATTTTTTAATCGTTAGAAATTTATTTGTTTGACTAATCAATATCAATATTTCAATGATTTAATTCCATTAACTACTAATTAACAATCGTTAAAAATCGGGGTCATCACAGGGCTCGAGTGGTTTTAGTGATAGCAGGTTTTTAAATTATTAAACAAAACCTGTTTCAGGTTTTAGAATTCAAACAGATTTTCAAAGTTTAGGAATGTTAGTGAAATATTTAATCACATTTTGTTAAACAAATTCTTAAATGTTTTCAAATGAAGTTTAATGATATAACTGAGTCATTAATTAATATGAAATGGTTTATTCTTAATTAATTAAAGTGGATAATTAAAGAATTAATTAAATGATAAATAAATGAGAGTAATTAAAGATAATTACATAATGAAAGGATAATTACCTAATGTAATTAAAAGTATTAATTATGTAATTACTTAAAGATTTATTAATCAAGGTGGTTAATTTATTATGTGATTAATTAAAGGTTGATTAAAGATTGATTAAGGTTAAGTTAATTACATGATTAAGGTTAATTGATAAATTAAGGTAATTAATTTAAGGATAATTAATTAAGGATTAATTAATTTATGTTATTTATTAAAGGTTGACTAATTAATTAAAATTAATTAATATAGGTAATTAAAGGTAATTAATTACGTGAAGATAATTACTAAATTAAAAGTAATTAAATGATTAAAATTGATTAATTAAATGATTAAAGGATAATTAATCAGAATGATTTGTAATTAATTAATATTAATTAACCAAGATTTGTAGTTTATTCATAAGTAATTAATCTGGTATAAATTAATTTTAATCAGATATTAATTGATCTTACTTATGGATGTTTGGATTCTATTGAATGTTGAATTGTTTGATATCCCTGATATATGATGCTTTGTGATACATCCTGATTTATGTTGTGATCTGTAATGTAATTAATTATCTGTGATGTAATTTATTATCTGTGATATATTTACATATCTGTGATCTGTGAATGAACGATAAGCGTTATAGTAAATACCGCTTATCAATTATATTTCTGTATTTGATCTATGATGATTGAATGTTGTTGCATTATTGTGTGTGAAACCCTGGACTACACCATACACACACAAATATGGATTTCACGTGGAAATCGGTTAAATCACAGATGATTTAAACTTAATGTTTTTTGAAATTGAAATTTAATTTCAATTGATTTTGAATTGGAAATTTGGGTTTAAAGTGAAAAGCTTTTGAAATGGAATTTCAAAGATAAAAGTTATTTTGAATAACTTGATCGAGGTTTGAAAATTTAAATAATTTGATTTAAATTTGAATTCAAGTTTGAAATTGAATTCTATGATGTGAAAATAGGGTTTAAAGATGCTGCACAAGTTATATATGGGTTAAACCATTTTAAAGATATTGATTGGGAATTTGAATTTAATTCAAGGGTTTTAACTCGTGTAAATATAACTGGATTTTTCCGAAACGAAAACTACTTGTTTTCAAATAATAATAGCTTTCATTTTAAGAAAGGATTTCCAAATTGTGTTGAAAGAATTTCAAGTTTGAAATGGAATTGAAATGTTTTGAAAACTATGAAATGAGTCTTTAATTCAAAGACCGAACGAGTAAATCCAACTTGAATTGGAATTGTTTTGAAAGGCTATAAATGAATCTTTGGAAACGAATTTTAAAAGCTATAAGTTAAATCTTGATTTAAGGATTTAACGAGTTAATCCAATTGAAATGGAAATCGATTTGGAAATCTATGAATAGATCTTTGTGAATGGGGTGAACTTTGTGAATTGAATCTTTTTGTTTAAAAGATTAAAAGTGTGGAAATTTGTTTAAACCATTGAAGGTTGTTGAAATGAATCTTTTTGTTTAAAAGATTGGAAATGGTAATTTGTTTTAACCATTCGAATGAAAAGTTTTGGGCTTTAAGCTGTGATTTAACTGAGACCCCCAGTATCCATATGATTTTTAATATTGCGCTCGTTATTCGGTTTAGCCGGGTGAGGACCTTTGTGTCACACAACCCATTCCGAATAAGTGATACGACGTATATGGATAGCGTTTGAAGACCGGTGGTGAAGACCGGATATTTTTGAAAACGAAAGGATTACCTATCGATTTTCTCTGCATCATGGCTCCGGTATACAGATTCCCTAAGTGATGGGAAGTCCGGACGTGATTATAAATTATCCGGATTTGCAAGGGCTTATTTGGAAGTGCCTTCGGTTCCGTTCGATCCCGGAACGGACTTGTATGGATGTGTGTCTGACGTTACACATTGAGATGTAAAGCTGGTTTCTATCAAATACATTTTTGTTGGTGGCGGATAATTTATTCTCTTAGCTTAACACCCTTCTCTGAGACGTACGAGCTCAGAGGTTATGTAGTTGATGGTTACTAGTGATACATTCCCAATTTGGTAATGTGGCATACGAAGTGTTATTGATCATTTGTTGGTCAAAGCGTTGCTTTGTGAAAAAGCGTGGCTTTGTGAAAAAGCGTAGCTTTGTGAACGAGACTTCGTCGAGCCTCACAACCCGGTTATGGTCGAAACAGGAATGTTGCGGCAAAGGTTTTTAGGGGTAGCGCCCCTAGGGTACGTCATTTCCTTCTGGATAAAAGAGTGGTATCATGGTATGGAGCCCAGATACTTACTCATGTGGACACACTTTATTTATTATGTGTGATGTTGGTTACCGAGCGCTCGGATAAAGGTCGGTGACGACCGGGGGATGACATGACTCGTGTGTTAGTTACCTAGTTACAGCTTGGTTAAAGCGTGAGGTAACGTCGGCCTTGTGTTTGCAGAGATCCGGTTAGGTTCTCGGGGCGTCTTTTCAGAGGCGTTTCCATTTCGGTAAGGAAGTTCCTTAGCCTGACCATTTGTTGAAAATCCAAAGAAGCAATACGAACCCTGTACGGTTTTTAGTTGTATAACCTGCCATGGAATGTGGCGGTAACCTGTTATTGAACATGGTAGCTATAGTAGGCATACGATGAAACGTTGTATGCTGGCTAAGATTGATATTATACTTTCGAAATATTTTCACACTATGCACTAGTAATAATATCAAAGGAGTTTTGTTTGCGTAGTGAGCATGTTTGACTATCATAAGGAGAAATCTCCTCCAATTCTGCGATTGCATTGTGGGTGTAGCGGGAGGCCTTATGGTAGTTTCATTTTCGAAAAGCATTGCGGATTTCAATGTTTAAGATTCTTTTGTGTTTGTTTAAAGATAAACTGTTTTTGTTTGCTCATACCAGTCCCTTGACTGATCCGGAGTTTATTGTTCCCTTCCTAAACTCTGGGTGCCCACTATTTTCCACACGGGCAGTCTAGAGTTGGGTTTCTCAGATATTCAGGTTTAGTAGATTATCTGTAGCTAGTTCAGTGTTTGGAGTTCATGGACTGCACTTGCTTATCTTTGTACATCGTGAAGATGGTTCAAGCTTGATATTGGAGTTATTGGATTCATCCTCTTTTAGAGATCATTTGGAGTTATCATTTCTGTTATTTCCGCTGTATCATTATTTACCTCTGATATTGTTGTATCATACTGATATCATTGTTGTGTATCATTCTGGATATTGTATTCATTGGAGTTGTATATGATATCATTTATTTCTTTCTTCCGTTGTGTTGTTATACTTACTGTGTTATAAGCTCCGGTGAACCAGATTCGGCATTTGAATCTGTGGCATTTTGAGTACAAGTGAAGTACGGGTGCCGATTTTCGAAGGCCGATTTCAGGGTCATCACATTTGGTATCAGAGCTAAGGTTGAACTTTAGCTCAGGAGTATAACACATTAAGTAACTCATTAGAGATAGGGTGAAGTATACCCTAGAATGAGTATTCCTCAGATATCCGTTCGAATGCCTTAGTAAATTCTCTTACTATCCACTAATAGTGAGTATGAGTGCAAGAAGAGGATGAGATAGGGGACAGGGGAATACGACTATAACTGGTCAATACTCTGTAACAACGAGGGAGCAATCTTTTCTCTATCCACCTCTTTGTTCATCATCTTTTCTCAATTCTTCGATGGTTCCTGGTAGATCCAGGAAGAGATTCGATATATTAATATGGGACATAAACTCCAAATAGGTCAAAATTGTTTGTTTGGATGAATTATTTACTTTGGTTGCTATGGTTGATAGGTATACTTTAGTTTTTAAACTAAAAGCTTTGAAATTGTATCCATATATCTATATATTCTTTGGGTCCGGATATGTTCTACGAATGGTTAGTTATCCTTTCGAACTGACCGATGCCACTGTATATTTCGTAGATCTGGATAACCCGTGTATCGTGTGAAAGAATTAAATAGATTCGTTCTTGTATCTATTATTGATATTCTGATCTGGTAAGCCAAATGCAGAATAAATATTCAGTTGAATTGATGAAATATTCTTCATCTATCTTTGTGTCTCCTTGGTAATTCCGAGGACGAAATTCTTTTAAGGGGGGAAGTCTGTAACGACCCCGAATTTTATATGAATTTAATTTGTTATTTAAATAAATTTTTGAATAAATTTTTTGGAATTAACTGATAAATTGATTCGAGTTTCCCCGAAGTCAAATAAAGCTGTGTTAAATCATTTAAATTTAAATATTGTTCATATATGTGAATATATATGTATACGTGATATATGAGTAAATTTGGAATTATATATATATATGCATATATATTGAATTTGAGTTTAAAATCTCAAGTAAATGGTTAAACTTTAAAAGAACTAAAAAAAAATATAATATTAAAATAAATACATTGGAGAAATTATAACAACATATTAAAATTAGAATTCAATTTTGTTACAAAGCAACAAGAATAAGACCAGAAACAAAAATATAAAGTGAATACAAAAGATAAAAATATAGTCAAGTATGTACACTTGCAAAATGAAGACAATAAGATATGTATGAAAACATAAATATCTTTGAACTTGCATAGAAGCCACATCAAATTTTCTTCAACTTGTACAGCCGAAATGAGGTAAAAGAAAAAAATATAAATCTCAGTTTGTACAAGTAATAAATGCAAATATCCTTATTACATGAGGGAAACATCACCAGCCACCGAAATGAAGAAAAAATTATTCATTTGTACATGTCAATTAATGAAGCCATCACGTTCAAGTATTTCAGCCTCCTTAGTACACAACCCTATTCTATCAGCCACCAAGCAAAAGAAAAAGTCTTTGGTATTTGTACAAACAAATATTAATAACCCTATACAATAAAATTATTACCTGTACAAAGACATATCCTTGTGATATTTCTTTTATACATATTAACTTCACCTCAGCTTCTTCATTCGAAACTGAGAAAATCTAAAGTAGCATCATCTCAAAGCTTAAACAATAAGAAGTGTTATCAAAAAGGAATGCTGTTCAACAACAAAACAAAGCAAGTATCTAAAGGAAAATAAAAACTGCAGTTTTCAACACAATTGCTCTCTGTTCAAACTGGGTTTCAGGTGAGTAAACCAACCCCTTTATAGTCTGAATCTGTTTAAAATCTTAAAGCATGCCGTTAATACTTGAAGTAAGTTGTGATAAGTGTTTATATGAATATAAATGTGAATGCGTGTTTATATATATATTTGTTGATATTTTGTGCATATCTGTGAACAAATATATCTGCTCTGTTCTTCATTTACAGGCTTCAAAAATAAGATCAAAATAAATTTCTTTTCCCCTGATCTTCTTCAGATCATGCTGTATAAACAATTTTTGTTTGTTATAACACGAAATCAATTTCAAAAATAATTTCAAGACAAATCCGAAGCTAGTTTTTAGAAAAAGGGAAGAAGAACAGTGGGGTTCTAATCATATTAAAAATTCGACTTAAATGATTTTTGGATTCAATTATATATTCTGGTTTGTTATCGAAAATCATGATTTTTAAAATTATAATCAGGATTTTTAGATTGGTAAATCGCGAGTTAGTGCAAGTTGATCAGTTTTGGGTAATTCGTCGATTTGAGATGATCTAAAAGTTTATAGTTATTGCCATTGATGCTGGAGGAGCTTCAAGGGTAGGCGATTGCTAGAAAAATGCTAGATGATTTTTCTATTGAATAGGATGGCTGGTCGATCGTGATTTAGGGTTTGGAATGGGGTTTTGTTGAGTGTATTGGCGAGGTGATCTCGTCTAAATCGAAGCGTCGAGTTCGATCGCGAGGTGGGGGATAGCGGCGTGGTGATGTGGTGGTGCTCTGGGAGAAGAGCCGGGTTTTCCAGTTGACGAGATCGTCGGAGGTAGGTGAATGTGTCGATCGGTTTCATCTTGACAGGTTTCAAATCATTCGATTTTGATGGGTGGGGTTTTTCGCGAATCTGGGTGGTCGCGAGGCTTGTGGGCGTCGCTGTCGACTTGTCGATGATCACGATGGTGGCCGGAGGTGGTCGGGGTTCGTGTGCATGTGCACGCGTGAAGTTCGTATATTTGGAAAGGACGCTGATTTGGGGAAGAAACATTAGTCTCGGGTTTGTGCTCGAGTTATTCGGGTGAGTGTCTCGAAGCAGAAGAGGATTGGGAGAAGCTCGAAGTGTTCTTCGGGGAAGATAGGTTCTGGCTCGAGTAGTTGCTCGGGAAGATTTCGTTTGGGCTCGAGTGGTTTTAGTGATAGCAGGTTTTTAAATTTTTAAACAAAACCTGTTTCAGGTTTTAGAATTCAAACAGATTTTCAAAGTTTAGGAATGTTAGTGAAATATTTAATCACGTTTTGTTAAACAAATTCTTAAATGTTTTCAAATGAAGTTAATGATATAACTAAGTCATTAATTAATATGAAATGGTTTATTCTTAATTAATTAAGGTGGATAATTAAAGAATTAATTAAATGATAAATAAATGAGAGTAATTAAAGATAATTACTTAATGAAAGGATAATTACCCAATGTAATTAAAAGTATTAATTATGTAATTACTTAAAGATTTATTAATCAAGGTGGTTAATTTATTATGTGATTAATTAAAGGTTGATTAAAGATTGATTAAGGTTAAGTTAATTACATGATTAAGGTTAATTGATAAATTAAGGTAATTAATTTAAGGATAATTAATTAAGGATTAATTAATTTATGTGATTTATTAAAGGTTGACTAATTAATTAAGATTAATTAATATAGGTAATTAAAGGTAATTAATTACGTGAAGATGATTACTAAATTAAAAGTAATTAAATGATTAAAATTGATTAATTAAATGATTAAAGGACAATTAATCAGAATGATTTGTAATTAATTAATATTAATTAACCAAGATTTGTAGTTTATTCATAAGTAATTAATCTGGTATAAATTAATTTTAATCAGATATTAATTGATCTTACTTATGGATGTTTGGATTCTATTGAATGTTGAATTGTTTGATATCCCTGATATATGATGCTTTGTGATAAATCCTGATTTATGTTGTGATCTGTAATGTAATTAATTATCTGTGATGTAATTTATTATCTGTGATATATTTACATATTTGTGATCTATGAATGAACGATAAGCGTTATAGTAAATACCGCTTATCAATTATATTTCTGTATTTGATCTATGATGATTGAATGTTGTTGCATTATTGTGTGTGAAACCCTGGACTACACCATACACACACAAATATGGATTTCACGTGGAAATCAGTTAAATCACAGATGATTTAAACTTAATGTTTTTTGAAATTGATTTTGAATTGGAAATTTGGGTTTAAAGTGAAAAGCTTTTGAAATGGAATTTCAAAGATAAAAGTTATTTTGAATAACTTGATCGAGTTTTGAAAATTTTAAATAATTTGATTTAAATTTGAATTCAAGTTTGAAATTGAATTCTATGATGTGAAACTAGGGTTTAAAGATGCTGTACAAGTTATATATGGGTTAAACCATTTTAAAGGTATTGATTGGGAATTTGAACTTAATTCAAGGGTTTTAACTCGTGTAAATATAACTGGATTTTTCCGAAACGAAAACTACTTGTTTTCAAATAATAATAGCTTTCATTTTAAGAAAGGACTTCCAAATTGTGTTGAAAGAATTTCAAGTTTGAAATGGAATTGAAATGTTTTGAAAACTATGAAATGAGTCTTTAATTCAAAGACCGGACGAGTAAATCCAACTTGAATTGGAATTGTTTTGAAAGGCTATAAATGAATCTTTGGAAACGAATTTTAAAAGCTATAAGTTAAATCTTGATTTAAGGATTTAACGAGTTAATCCAATTGAAATGGAAATCGATTTGGAAATCTATGAATAGATCTTTGTGAATAGGGTGAACTTTGTGAATTGAATCTTTTTGTTTAAAAGATTAAAAGTGTGAAAATTTGTTTAAACCATTGAAGGTTGTTGAAATGAATCTTTTTGTTTAAAAGATTGGAAATGGTAATTTGTTTTAACCATTCGAATGAAAAGTTTTGGTACTTTAAGCTGTGATTTAACTGAGACCCCAGTATCCATATGATTTTTAATATTGCGCTCGTTATTCGGTTTAGCCGGGTGAGGACCTTTGTGTCACACAACCCATTCCGAATAAGTGATATGACATATATGGATAGCATTTGAAGACCGATGGTGAAGACCGGATATTTTCGAAAACGAAAGGATTACCTATCGATTTTCTCTGCATCATGGCTCCGGTATAGAGATTCCCTAAGTGATGGGAAGTCCGGACGTGATTAGAAATTATCTGGATTTGCAAGGGCTTCTTTGGAAGTGCCTTCGGTTCCGTTCGATCCCGAAACGTACTTGTATGGATGTGTGTCTGAAGTTACACTTTGAGATGTAAAGCTGGTTTCTATCAAATACATTTCTGTTGGTGGTGGAGAATTTATTCTCTTAGCTTAACACCCTTCCCTGAGACGTACGAGCTCAGAGGTTTTGTAGTTGATGGTTACTAGTGATACATTCCCAATTTGGTAATGTGGCATACGAAGTGCTGTTGATCATTTGTTGGTCAAAGCGTTGCTTTGTGAAAAAGCGTGGCTTTGTGAAAAAGCGTGGCTTTGTGAAAAAGCGTGGCTTTGTGAAAAAGCGTGGCTTTGTGAAAAAGCGTAGCTTTGTGGACAAGACTTCGTCGAGCCTCACAACTCGGTAATGGTCGAAACATGAATGTTGCGGCAAAGGTTTTTAGGGGTAGCGTCCCTAGGGTACGTCATTTCCTTTTGGATAAAAGAGTGGTATCATGGTATGGAGCCCAGATACTTACTCATGTGGACACACTTTATTTATTATGTGTGATGTTGGTTACCGAGCGCTCGGATAAAGGTCGGTGACGACCGGGGGATGACATGACTCGTGTGTTAGTTACCTAGTTACAGCTTGGTTAAAGCGTGAGGTAATGTCGGCCTTGTGTTTGCAGAGATCCGGTTAGGTTCTCGGGGCGTCTTTCCAGAGGCGTTTCCATTTCGGTAAGGAAGTTCCTTAGCCTGAACATTTGTTGGAAATCCAAAGAAGCAATACGAACCCTGTACGGTTTTTAGTTGTATAACCTACCATGGGATATGGCGGTAACCTGTTATTGAACATGGTAGCTATAGTAGGCATACGATGAAATGTTGTATGCTGGCTAAGATTGATATTATACTTTCGAAATATTTTCACACTATGAACTAGTAATAATATCAAAGGAGTTTTGTTTGCGTAGTGAGCATGTTTGACTATCATAAGGAGAAATCTCCTCTAATTCTGTGATTGCATTGTGTGTGTGGCGGGAGGCCTTATGGTAGTTTCATTTTCGAAAAGCATTGCGGATTTCAATGTTTAAGATTCTTTTGTGTTTGTTTAAAGATAAACTATTTTTGTTTGCTCATACCAGTCCCATGACTGATCCGAAGTTTATTATTCCCTTCCTAAACTCTGGGTGCCCACTATTTTCCACACGGGCAGTCTAGAGTTGGGTTTCTCAGATATTCAGGTTTAGTAGATTATCTGGAGCTAGTTCAGTGTTTGGAGTTCATGGACTGCACTTGCTTATCTTTGTGCATCGTGAAGATGGTTCAAGCTTGATATTGGAGTTATTGGATTCATCCTCTTTTAGAGATTATTTGGAGTTATCATTTCTGTTATTTCCGCTGTATCATTATTTATCTCTGATATTGTTGTATCATATTGATATCATTGTTGTATATCATTCTGGATATTGTATTCATTGGAGTTTTATATGATATCATTTATTTCTTTCTTCCGTTGTGTTGTTATACTTACTGTGTTATAAGCTCCGGTGAACCAGATTCGGCGTTTGAATCTGTGGCATTTTGAGTACAAGTTAAGTACGGGAGCCGATTATTGAAGGCCGATTTAAGGGTCATCACAAGTTAGCTGCAGTTATTTTTGCTTTGAAGGTGTGGAGGCGTTACTTTTTGGGAGAGAGGTTCGAGCTTTATACCGACCATAAGTCGTTGAAGTACTTGTTCTCACAGAAGAAGCTGAACATGAGACAACAGAGGTGGTTAGAGTTTTTAGCCGCTTATGATTTTGGAATAGAGTACACAACAGTGAAATGCAACAAGGTGGCAGATGCGCTTAGTAGGAAGCATCAGAATGTAGTGTTGGCTATGATAGCAGAATGGAAAAACTTAGAGGCATTGTCGGCTAGCAGAGTGCAGTGGAGATCCGATGCTAGGTCTAGTGGAGGATCCACTATATTGTCTTATTTGGAAGTCCGACCGGTATTGATTGAGAAGGTTGCTTCTAAATAGGAAGAGGATCCAGTGTTAGCTGAAAGGATCAGAAAATGAAAGGATGGAACGGAGAGCGATGACTTGAAAGATTCCCGCCTTGACCAAAGTGGATGGTTAAGAAAGAAGGGTAGGTTATGTGTTCCAAATGTGGGAGACATAAGGAAGGAAGTCTTGGAGGAATGCCATCGTTTGAAGTTCACTATTCATCTAGGAGGAATGAAGATGTATCAGGATTGAAGAGAAGTTTCTTCTGGGAAGGAATGAAGAGGGATGTTTGCTTATGGGTGAAACAGTGTTTGAACTGTCAGCCGGTGAAAGTCGAGCATCAGAAGCCGAGTGGATTGCTTTAGCCATTGGATATTCCGGTATGTAAGTGGGATTCTATTTCTATGGATTTCATAGACGGGTTATCGGGATCTAATAAAGGTAATGAAAGTATATGGGTCATAGTGGACAGATTGACCAAGAGTGCTCATTTCATTCCAGTTAAGTCAAACAGGATGGCATTTGTATTGGCTAAGTTATTTATGAAGAATGTAGTTAGACTGCACGAAATTCCTAGTAGTATTGTTAGTGATAGAGGTTCTTTATTCACTAGCGAATTTCTGAAGAGTCTACAGGAAAGTTTAGGAACCAAGCTCAAGATGAGTACCGCCTACTATCCGCGGACCGATGGGCAAATAGAAAGAGTTAACAAGATCTTGTAAGACTTGTTAAGAGCTTGTGTATTAGACTTTAGGGGATCATGGGAAGACCACCTTCACCTAGTCGAGTTTTCTTATAACAATAGTTATCAGACTAGTATAGGGATGGCACCGTTTGAGGCTTTGTATGGAAGACCAGGCAAATCCCCTGCATGTTGGTTAGAGACCAGAGATAGATTGGTCCTTGGTCCTGATTTGGTAAAAGAAGCAGCAGAAAAGATTGAGTTGATAAGGGCGAGAATGAAAGAAGCTCAGTCTAGGCAGAAAAGCTATGCAGATAGAAGACGAAAAGATTAGGAATTCTCTGTTGGAGATCATGTTTTCGTCAAAGTATCGCCGATGAAAGGTGTTATCAGGTTTGGGAAGACAGGAAAGTGAGCACCGAGGTTCGTAGGACCATTTCCCATTTTAGAGAGCCCCAGGAAACTCGCATATAGAGTAGAGTTACTGAGTATTTTGGCAAAAGTCCACGACGTTTTCCATGTATCTCATCTGAGGAAGTATGTTAGGGATCTAGACACTACTATAGCACTGACTATGTTAGAAGATTTAGTGGTGGAACCAAACATGACTATAGTTAGGAAGTCTATCCGGATAGTCACGAGAGAGGAGAAGAAGTTGAGGAACAAGACAGTCAAATTAGTAAAGGTCTAGTGGAGTGACGATGCTAGAGACTATACTGGGGAGACTGGGAGCAGAACTAAAGATGCGTATCCTGATTTGTTTGATGGTATGTTTTACCTTTGATTGTTTTGATGTGTACCTTATCGTAATTTCGAGGATGAATTTTTTTGAGGGGAGATTGTAACACCCCATATTTTTAGTGACATCATTTATGAAATTTAATTAGTCAAATGTATATTGGCATATGTATATATTGGATTGATGATTTCCCGCCTCGTATAGCGGATGAGACCCTATTGCGCCGTTAGTAAGCGGATTTTTATAAAACCCATATACCGCGATAATTCCGTACTGGAGCGGAATTGGTATTGTGCTAACATCTTTGGATGCAGGGAAACAGGTTGGAGGGATCCAACTGGACCCCTCACATTGATTGAATTTATTTCTACTGTGATGTGATAATCTGTGAATGATTATTGATGTTATTGAATTGATGTCTGGAAATTGTTTTGAAAGCTAAAATTTAGCTGAATGGATGTTTGATATCATTGGATTCCAAAAATAAACGAAATTGAATTTTTGAAATCAAAATAGAAATTTCTAAGTGAATTAATTTTAGAAATTGAATAAATTTTGAAGAAAGGAATTTTTAAAGTATAAAAAGTTAATTTTTATAAATTTATCGAATTAATTCCAGAATCAAGTGAAAATGTAAAATAAATGGATTTCGTAAAATAGTGATTATAATTTGAAGAATTTAATTTAAGAATTTGGATTTTTAAATAGATTGAAAGAAACGATTGAAATTTATTTTCTTAAAAAGGGATTTATTAAAAGAAGATAAGTTGGAAATCCAACTAGAAATTTAAATTGGTAAATTGAAATAATTTGGGAAATCAATGTATAATGATTTCAATTTGAAGAACCCATTTAAAAATAGAATATTGAATGATTTGAGAAAAATAAGGAATTTATTTAGTAGTGATAAATAAATTTAGAAATCAATATTGAAATTGATTTGGTATTGAAGTTTTTATAAATAGAAGTGAAATTTATAAAAGTTGTTTATAAATCCGAAATTACTTATTTTGATAAGTAAAATATAGAAGTTGATAAAAAGAAGATTTATAAGTCGAGGTTGTTATTAAAATAGAAATAGAATTTATAACCGTGTTTATAAATTCGAAATCGATTGAATTTGATAAATTAAATATAGAAGATTATTAAAGTAGATATATTCGCGATTTTGGATAGCGAATTTCTATTGAGATGAAAATGTGTAGAAATGATTGGAATTTGGTTATTGAAGTATATTCACGATTTTGGGACAGTGAATATATTATTAAATAAAATGGATATGTTTTGGGAAAGCGATATTATAAAATGAAGTAATTGTTTTAAAAGATGTTTTAAAACGTGTGAATTATTGAAATCATATATTTCAACATTTATTGTTGAAAATAGGCGTTTTCGAGAAATAAGGAAATGATGGACTATAGCACTGTTGTTATAGTAAATGATTTCCGAAAGGAAATGTTTTATATAGTATTGGGATTTATACATCTATCTTAATTCTGAATCCCTATACTAGTGATTTTGAGTCGTCGTAACAATGTTTTACGTAACATTCGTTTTGACTCAAATAAATGTTGTTAAAGTAAATGGTTTCCTTAAAAGAATGAAATATATACTTAATTTGATTTAAGTATATCGAATATTTTCAAATGTTGAAAATAAATGGATTTGTGAATTACTGACTTATTTTTAAATAAGTATGGGAATGTTTCCAAAACGAAATGAAATGTTTTTGAGAATTTATCTTCTTAAAGATAAATTGAAAGTGAATGTTTGAAATCAATTGGAAATCGAATATCAGTAGATATTCGAAAAGTATAAATTCAATACGGAATTTATAAAGGAAATGAGAAGTTGTTTAAAAATAAATATTGATTTATTTTTGAAGTGTGGAAATTTTATACCTAGTAAAGATATTTTTGAAGATAAAATAATTTGGGAAAATTATTTGGAATCTGATGATGTTGCGCATCTTTATTGATAGTTAAATAACCGACTATCAATAATTACCTTGAATAGGTATTTGTTGTGAATTGGATGAATTTGAATGCCACACTTATTTTTGAATAAGCACTCACTATTCGGGTTAGCCGGGAAAGGACCATGGGGTCGTATAACCCATTCCGAATATGTGATACGTCGTTATAAATTGCATTCGAAGACCGGTGTTGAAGACCGGATATTTTTGAAAACGGAAGGATTACCGTCGAGTTACTCTACATCGGCTGATCTCCGATTTAGAGGTTTTATCACCCTTAGTGACGGGAAGTCCGGACGTGATTAGAAAATTATCCGGAAATGCAAGGGCTTCGTGAGAAGTGCCTTCGGTTCTGTTCGATCCCGGAACAGACTTGTATGGATTGTGTGTCTGACGTTACACTTTGAGATATAAAGCTGATTTCTTTCAAATACATATCTGTTGGTGGCGGAGAATTTATTCTCTTAGCTTAACACCCTTCTCTGAGACGTACGAGCTCAGAGGTTATGTAGTTGAAATTTATCAGCGATATATCCCAATTTGGTAACGTGGCATACTGAGTGTTGCTGTGAAATGATCAGTGTTTGATCATTTGTGATATGATCATTTGTTTGATCTTATATCTTTGTGATCATAGGTTGATCATTTTTGTTTGACCCGAAGCAGGGCTTTTTGAGAAAGCGTAGCTTTGTGGACGAGACTTCATCGAGCCTCACACCCCGGAAATGGTCGAAACAGGAAGGATGCGGCAAGGTTCTAGGGAGTAGCGCCCCTTAGTGTATGTCATTCCTTTTGGATAAAGGTGGTATCATGGTATGGAGCCCAGATACTTAACCTCTGTGGTTGCTGCAAAATTTATTTCTTTGTGGTTGTTGCGAATCGGGGATCCTCGGGAAGATCGGTGACGATCGGGGGATGGCATACGCGTGTCAGTAGTTACCTATTTTTGCAGAGGTAACCCGGCCTTGTGTTGGCAGAGATCCGGTTAGGTTCTCGGGTCGTCTATTCCAGGGACGTACCCATCGTGGAAAAGGAAGTTCCTTAGCCTGACCATTTGTTGGAAATCCAAAGAAACAATACGAGCCTTTACGATTTCAATTGTATAACCTGTCTCCTCAGGAGGCAGCTATAGCAGGCATAATATAATGGTACCTATGCTGGCTAAGATTTATATTCTACTTTCGAAATGTTTTCCGCTATGCACTAATAATAATATCAAAAAGAATTTGATTTTTGCGTAGTAAGCATCTTTGACTATCATAAGAAGAAATCTCCTCCAAGTCTGCGTTTGCATTGTGTGTGTGGTGGGAGGTCTTATGGTAGTTTCATTTTCCAAAAGCATTGCGAATTGACATTAAAAGTTTTCCTGTTGTTTATTTTAAAGATAAACTGTTTTACGATCTCACACCAGTCACCATGACTGACTCGGAGTTTATTGTTTCCCTTCTAAACTCTGGGTGCCCACCAATTTCCACACGGGCAGTCTAGAGTTATATTATCAGGATATTCTGGATATTCTGGAGCTTTGGAAGCAAGCTGGATGACGAGACGTAGTAATTGTATCTGATAGTATTTATTCCGCTGTGTATTCTGTATGAGGACAAGTTATATAACTGTCCATTGTTGTATTGAGTTATATATTGACTCTGATGATTGATGTATGTATCAAATGATATAGTTCTTTGTTTAAAGATTATTCATTTATCTATTATATATTGTTCCGCTGCGATGTGTAAGATTCTGATATTGTTTTCTGTTCTGATGTTGTTCTGTTGTTCTTCTTTCTTCTCTATTTTCTTCTTCTCCTACCTTTTCTTTCTTTCTAAAACCCTCACTATTGGAGTTTCCGGCACTCGATTGCTCGGCAGTCGATAAAGTGAGTATCGATGTCGAATTTTCGAAAGTCGAAAATTTCGGTATGTGACAAAGTGGTATCAGAGCATATGGTTAAGAGACAACCCTGCTCTGTTGGGTGTTACTCATTAGAGATAGAGTCAGTAGTACTCTAGAATGAGTTGAGTGTAATAATAGATATGAGCGCGTATTTGTTATTGAATATAAAATTGTTTTGTATTGTGTTGACTTATCGATTGATCGTTTATAGATTTTGGTCGGTGCAGTCTAGCTAACTGTAATCGATAGGGGTTTCTAAACTCTTAAACAAGATAAACCGACACGGTATTGTTTTAAATAGGGTAAATGAAATAATTTTACCCAAACCTATTTTTGTATAGAAAAGAAATGATTTTTCTATGAATTATCATAGTATATGAATGTTTGGTTGTTAGGAAAGTAATAATATTGAAATGTAACCATTATTATATGAAATTGAATAAGAAATTGAAATCGTAACTCAAAAGTTAAGAAATAAATCCATATACGAATGAAATTTAAGAATGTAAATTATAAATGTGACTTATAATTTAAAACGGAATTCCAGAGAAGTATTTGGAAATGTTTTGAAAGAATTTGAAAATTTTGGAGATCTGGAAAGTTTAAATTCCTTTTTGGTTTGGAAATGAATTTCAAAGGTTTTGAAAAGTATTTTAGAGAGATGAAAGCTCTAAACTCTTTTCGGTCGCTGGAAAATAACTTCGATGATGACCGCGGCATCACCGGTGTTCATTTTCGGGTTTCCAAAAGAGAAATTGCTGCCAAATTGTTTTAAACGGAAAGTGTTTGGAAAATTTGGGTTTTGTTTTGGAATTCAAAGGATAATTTGAATTGTTTTCAAAATGGTTTTTGAAATGTTGGTAAACTCTGGAATACTATGTAGAAATATTTATGAAATATTACTAAGTTGATAACTTATACAAATTGATTGATAGGATAACTTTAACCTAAAGAATGAAGTTAAATTAAAGTAAGTATAAGTGAATAAATTTGAATAAATTTACAATTATGATTAAACGAAAATGAAATTGAAAGTTGAGATTCATTTTGAAGTTGTAAGCATTGAATTGAATTGAATAATTACAAATGTGAATTGAAAGAAAAGTTAAAATTCATATGGAATTTGAATCCAGTTAAATGTGAGTGGTTATAAACCAAAATAGCAAACTGAAAATAAATTTTGGAAATGAGCAAAAGAATAAAACTGAATGATAAACTTCTTTTGAATTTGGTAGTAAATGAAGTTGAAACCGAATTTGAATAAATAAATTGGAGTAGTGACAAATGAATTGGAATGAGAGTTCAAATTGAATGAAATCGATATATAACTTCAACAGTGAAGTAAAGATGGTATAAGTAGTTTATATTGAAAATTTTGTAATTGGATGTGCAAAATAGTTGAATGTTGTAACTAGATATTATGGCTAGTAGATATATAGGTGTTATAAATTGAATTTGATCTTCAAAGATGAATTTGAATTTGCTCGAAAAGGTAAGTATTTGAATTATAATATGAGTTTTTGATGATTTCCTCTCTAGCCGCTTGGCTTTTTCTTTTTCTTTTTGAAATCTGAGAGTCCGTAGGGACGTTTTGTAGTCGTGCCGTATTAGCCGCGCAAAGGAGACGCTGGCGAAATTTTACGAAAATTTAAGGGGTTAGAAAATTTTTGAGAATTTTTTGAAAGTTTAAATTTGAATTTGAATTTAAATTTGAATTGTTAAGGAAAACAATGATGTTTGAAAATTATGAAAATGTTTAGAAAATTAGTTAAATTGATAACGAATCTTTAGTAGAAAGATTTGTTTTGATAAATTCGATAAAACTATTAGATGTGAAAAATTGTAGACGAGTTAAGGACCATTTTTTCTAACTTGTAATTTCGGGACGAAATTCTTTTAAGGAGGGAAGTTTGTAACGACCCAGAATTTTGAACGAATTAAATTGAGAATATTTAATTTATTTTAAATATTTGAACGATAATTTAATTTGAATCCCCGATATAAATTCTATTTTGGCGATTTAATTACAGAATTTAATCTGTTGAATGTTGAATAAAAATTTATATCTTCAATTTTAAGCTGAAGAAAAATATTTCGAAAGCTTTTAAAATTCGTATTGATATTACTGAAGATAACAGAAGCTTCAGAATCGAATTTAGGAGTAAAGTGTTCAGTTTGAAATTAGATCGTTCGAACCGATATTTATAAAATAGTCATTTTTCAAACAGTCTCGGAATTCGACGAAACCGGTTCCATTGGGTCCGTAATATTGAATTATTACCGGATTTCAGATTTCGTATTTATCGGAGCTGTTATGTGAACGGACGGCACACAAACGCGTTGAAATTAAATCAAATTCGATTTAAATTAATTTTTAACAATTGTCAACATCAGCTGAAAATCTTTCTCCATCAACACGTTTTCAAAACACTGCTTCGACACTCAACCCATCCTTCTCCCTTCTTTCCGCCAGAAATCACGCCCCTCTACATTTTAAAAACTTCTCGTTCAAAAGATAAAAACAAAACCTTTCCTCAGTTCAAAAATTAAAATAAATGGCGACTGAAAACAAAATCGCGTGTTTGCTTTCCTAAACCCATGGCCGCGTATTCATCTCAACAGTCGTTTCCCCAAATTCAAGATCGTTCGAGGCGGTGGGATAGGCGACTGGAAGTCGCGAGTGGACGAGAGCGATCGAAATCGCTGTCGAAGGGATCGACTTCATCGATCAAATTCAGGGGCGCGTCATTGTGGACTCGTCGAGGCTAGGGCATCGAGGTCGCTAGAGAAGGGAGCGCGCGCGCCCTTGCGTGCGCGTGGGAAGACCAGAGTCACGATAGTGCGGCGACGCGTGCGCGCAGGCCGAGGCGACGGTGGCATCGATACTAAGGGCAGCAGCGATGGATTAGAGCAGGGAGTCGATGGGCAGCCTGGGTTCGCATTCGATCTGGGCGAAGTGATGGCAAAATTCTGGCATGAAAGCAAGGCAAGTCGAGGCATTTCGAGTGTCTTGATCTTCGGCAGTGACACTCGCGAGTCTGGGTTTTCTTTAGCAATGAGGTATTGATCTAAAACAGAAAATAATTACAGTAGTTAAAGGAAAATTAAATATTTGGTGGTTAGTTTATTTCACAGTAAATACATATATGAAAATAGGCAGAAAAACAGTGAGGTATTTTCTTTTGAAATTTATTTATATAAATATATATATGCAGGAGTTTATAAAGAAAAATGTTACTGTGATAATTTTTGTTATTAGGCAGAAGTAAATAAAGTAAATAAATATATACACCGTTTAAAGAAAGTATATATGGATAGACAAATATGGAATGATCTGTAAAATGTAAAACAGTTTGTTTAAGGTTTACAGTAATGGAAAAGAAAATATTTTGGCTAAATGAAGGAATTAGTTAAAATATAAATGAGGATTCAGATGTTCGATTTATTTCGAATATTAACGAATTGTATCATTATTTATACAAGGTCAAAATTTGGAGAAAACAAACCGGAAGAATAAATGGATTGCAAATTAAAAGCGAAGGTGAGATCTTCTCACTCGAAAATTGAATGTGGAATTTTTGCAGTTATTGATTGCTATTGAATGTGATATTAGATATTATAGGATATATCTATATATATAGCAATATATACATATTGGCATATGTATATATTGGATTGATGATTTCCCGCCTCGTATAGCGGATGAGACCCTATTGCGCCGTTAGTAAGCGGATTTTTATAAAACCCATATACCGCGATAATTCCGTACTGGAGCGGAATTGGTATTGTGCTAACATCTTTGGATGCAGGGAAACAGGTTGGAGGGATCCAACTGGACCCCTCACATTGATTGAATTTATTTCTACTGTGATGTGATAATCTGTGAATGATTATTGATGTTATTGAATTGATGTCTGGAAATTGTTTTGAAAGCTAAAATTTAGCTGAATGGATGTTTGATATCATTGGATTCCAAAAATAAACGAAATTGAATTTTTGAAATCAAAATAGAAATTTCTAAGTGAATTAATTTTAGAAATTGAATAAATTTTGAAGAAAGGAATTTTTAAAGTATAAAAAATTAATTTTTATAAATTTATCGAATTAATTCCAGAATCAAGTGAAAATGTAAAATAAATGGATTTCGTAAAATAGTGATTATAATTTGAAGAATTTAATTTAAGAATTTGGATTTTTAAATAGATTGAAAGAAACGATTGAAATTTATTTTCTTAAAAAGGGATTTATTAAAAGAAGATAAGTTGGAAATCCAACTAGAAATTTAAATTGGTAAATTGAAATAATTTGGGAAATCAATGTAAAATGATTTCAATTTGAAGAACCCATTTAAAAATAGAATATTGAATGATTTGAGAAAAATAAGGAATTTATTTAGTAGTGATAAATAAATTTAGAAATCAATATAGAAATTGATTTGGTATTGAAGTTTTTATAAATAGAAGTGAAATTTATAAAAGTTGTTTATAAATCCGAAATTACTTATTTTGATAAGTAAAATATAGAAGTTGATAAAAAGAAGATTTATAAGTCGAGGTTGTTATTAAAATAGAAATAGAATTTATAACCGTGTTTATAAATTCGAAATCGATTGAATTTGATAAATTAAATATAGAAGATTATTAAAGTAGATATATTCGCGATTTTGGATAGCGAATTTCTATTGAGATGAAAATGTGTAGAAATGATTGGAATTTGGTTATTAAAGTATATTCACGATTTTGGGACAGTGAATATATTATTAAATAAAATGGATATGTTTTGGGAAAGCGATATTATAAAATGAAGTAATTGTTTTAAAAGATGTTTTAAAACGTGTGAATTATCGAAATCATAGATTTCAACATTTATTGTTGAAAATAGGCGTTTTCGAGAAATAAGGAAATGATGGACTATAGCACTGTTGTTATAGTAAATGATTTCCGAAAGGAAATGTTTTATATAGTATTGGGATTTATACATCTATCTTAATTCTGAATCCCTATACTAGTGATTTTGAGTCGTCGTAACGATGTTTTACGTAACATTCGTTTTGACTCAAACAAATGTTGTTAAAGTAAATGGTTTCCTTAAAAGAATGAAATATATACTTAATTGATTTAAGTATACCGAATATTTTCAAATGTTGAAAATAAATGGATTTGTGAATTACTGACTTATTTTTAAATAAGTATGGGAATGTTTTCCAAAACGAAATGAAATGTTTTTTAGAATTTATCTTCTTAAAGATAAATTGAAAGTGAATGTTTGAAATCAATTGGAAATCGAATATCAGTAGATATTCGAAAAGTATAAATTCAATACGGAATTTATAAAGGAAATGAGAAGTTGTTTAAAAATAAATATTGATTTATTTTTGAAGTGTGGAAATTTTATATCTAGTAAAGATATTTTTGAAGATAAAATAATTTGGGAAAATTATTTGGAATCTGATGATGTTGCGCATCTTTATTGATAGTTAAATAACCGACTATCAATAATTACCTTGAATAGGTATTTGTTGTGAATTGGATGAATTTGAATGCCACACTTATTTTTGAATAAGCGCTCACTATTCAGGTTAGCCGGGAAAGGACCATGGGGTCGTATAACCCATTCCGAATATGTGATACGTCATTATAAATTGCATTCGAAGACCGGTGTTGAAGACCGGATATTTTTGAAAACGGAAGGATTACCGTCGAGTTACTCTACATCGGCTGATCTCCGATTTAGAGGTTTTATCACCCTTAGTGACGGGAAGTCCGGACGTGATTAGAAAATTATCCGGAAATGCAAGGGCTTCGTGAGAAGTGCCTTCGGTTCTGTTCGATCCCGGAATAGACTTGTATGGATTGTGTGTCTGACGTTACACTTTGAGATATAAAGCTGATTTCTTTCAAATACATATCTGTTGGTGGCGGAGAATTTATTCTCTTAGCTTAACACCCTTCTCTGAGACGTACGAGCTCAGAGGTTATGTAGTTGAAATTTATCAGCGATATATCCCAATTTGGTAACGTGGCATACTGAGTGTTGCTGTGAA
This sequence comes from Allium fistulosum, assembly GCA_030737815.1. Classification (NCBI taxonomy): domain Eukaryota; kingdom Viridiplantae; phylum Streptophyta; class Magnoliopsida; order Asparagales; family Amaryllidaceae; genus Allium; species Allium fistulosum. Next base: position 1,141,701,947 of record CM060904.1, read on the forward strand.
ATGATCAGTGTTTGATCATTTGTGATATGATCATTTGTTTGATCTTATATCTTTGTGATCATAGGTTGATCATTTTTGTTTGACCCGAAGCAGGGCTTTTTGAGAAAGCGTAGCTTTGTGGACGAGACTTCATCGAGCCTCACACCCCGGAAATGGTCGAAACAGGAAGGATGCGGCAAGGTTCTAGGGAGTAGCGCCCCTTAGTGTATGTCATTCCTTTTGGATAAAGGTGGTATCATGGTATGGAGCCCAGATACTTAACCTCTGTGGTTGCTGCAAAATTTATTTCTTTGTGGTTGTTGCGAATCGGGGATCCTCGGGAAGATCGGTGACGATCGGGGGATGGCATACGCGTGTCAGTAGTTACCTATTTTTGCAGAGGTAACCCAGCCTTGTGTTGGCAGAGATCCGGTTAGGTTCTCGGGTCGTCTATTCCAGGGACGTACCCATCGTGGAAAAGGAAGTTCCTTAGCCTGACCATTTGTTGGAAATCCAAAGAAACAATACGAGCCTTTACGATTTCAATTGTATAACCTGTCTCCTCAGGAGGCAGCTATAGCAGGCATAATATAATGGTACCTATGCTGGCTAAGATTTATATTCTACTTTCGAAATGTTTTCCGCTATGCACTAATAATAATATCAAAAAGAATTTGATTTTTGCGTAGTAAGCATCTTTGACTATCATAAGAAGAAATCTCCTCCAAGTCTGCGTTTGCATTGTGTGTGTGGTGGGAGGTCTTATGGTAGTTTCATTTTCCAAAAGCATTGCGAATTGACATTAAAAGTTTTCCTGTTGTTTATTTTAAAGATAAACTGTTTTACGATCTCACACCAGTCACCATGACTGACTCGGAGTTTATTGTTTCCCTTCTAAACTCTAGGTGCCCACCAATTTCCACACGGGCAGTCTAGAGTTATATTATCAGGATATTCTGGATATTCTGGAGCTTTGGAATCAAGCTGGATGACGAGACGTAGTAATTGTATCTGATAGTATTTATTCCGCTGTGTATTCTGTATGAGGACAAGTTATATAACTGTCCATTGTTGTATTGAGTTATATATTGACTCTGATGATTGATGTATGTATAAAATGATATAGTTCTTTGTTTAAAGATTATTCATTTATCTATTATATATTGTTCCGCTGCGATGTGTAAGATTCTGATATTGTTTTCTGTTCTGATGTTGTTCTGTTGTTCTTCTTTCTTCTCTATTTTCTTCTTCTCCTACCTTTTCTTTCTTTCTAAAACCCTCACTATTGGAGTTTCCGGCACTCGATTGCTCGGCAGTCGATAAAGTGAGTATCGATGTCGAATTTTCGAAAGTCGAAAATTTCGGTATGTGACAGATTATCTACGTTCCGGATTGTTTAAGTTGGACATGAGTGGATTATTGTCGATTTAAACCTTTCGAAATATGGGTCGTCACAGTTGGTAGTAATGCTTTTGAAGGGGTCGAAACCCCTAGCTGCTGCCTTTCTACCTTTCGAAGTCAATGGTTTCGAAAGGTGTACTTAGCTTTTAAAATTAGCCACTTCTCCAATGCTTTCGAAAGGGTGGTTTTGACACCATCTCTTCTTACTTAGGAATGCTTTTGAAAGGTTGGCTTTCGACTTAAATGATGTTATAGACCCTTTTTGTTTTGTTGAAGTATAACTCAATGGTTTCAAAAGAGATGATTTAAATGGTTTCAAAAGGTGTTTTTCCACATGTATTAAATTGAACCCAAGTACTTTCAAAAGTTTTGAGCTTCTAAAGGTTTGATGCTTTTGAAAGGTTTAAAAATGGTTTCAAAGGGGTTGTTCCCCAAGGGTTTCGAAGGAGTCAAAGGGAAATATTTTCTGATGGTTTCGAAAGAGTTGAAATGGAAGGTTTTTCCAAGGGTTTATAAAGGCAGTGTTTTGAAGTGTTTTATGATATGATGTCTAAGGTTTTAAAGCTTTTGGAAGGAGGGTTTTCAAAGGTTTTGAAAGGATTTTGAGAATGGTTTCGAAAGGAAGGTTTTGGCCTTTCGGCCTAGATAAATGAAGGGTTTTACTTGGTTTCGAAAGAGGTTCTTTCATTGGTTTGAAGGGGGTACTTTCAAAGGAATCGAAAGGGGTACTTTCAAGTGTTTAAATGTTTTCATCAACTAAGATTGAGTAAAGTATATATATAACATGGCAAGGTGATTTTGAGTAAAGCATAGAGATTATATATTTTCCTTGTGTGAGTTTGGTTTAAAGGTTTAAATCATTTTGAAAAGGTTTCAAGGAAAATTATGGGAAGGTATCCCTAAGTAAAATGACTATGATATTAGAATACCAGATGGGACTGGTATAGGGTCGTGCCCTATACATTAGCTATTGGCCCCAGCTAATTTAGTCCAAAATTCCAGTGTGTAGGGCTTTGTCATAGGTAAGACTAAAATTATGAATACACACAGAAGGGAATATATGTTTGTATAAAAATAGGTTATTGGTGAGCCAGCAAAACAATTAGGATCAGGTGATCCTAGGAGATGTTAAGTTAGGGACAGACCGTCCAAGAGAGAAGTATTTAACAGATAGTTGAGGACAGAAGTGGAGTGTCTAACAGATGTTAGATAAATTTTGCTTATATTGTCTGGTAGGACTGAGTCAGCTAATGGTTAATAGTCAGCCAAACAAAACGAAAGTGTTTGAACGGATGGTTCTTTTATTACCTGATATGTATGTTTACATAATGATGCTTTATATTTTTTAACCAGTTTTAGTTGTAGGAAAAGATTTGCAAAAGATATATTTTAAAAGGATGTTAGTGAGGAAAAACCCGTTCCGCTAAGCGGCGTGGTCTCACTTAACATTAATAACCGGGATGTATAGTATTATTCACACCAGGCGTTATGTCTAACTCGAAGTTTATGTTTTCCCCTTAAACTCTTGGGTGCTCAAAATTGATTTGATTGGGTTGAGGGTTGAGGCTTTTCAGGTTTTTAGTAGAAGGACGAATAAAGCTACCGGAGGCAAGCAGGAGGCTAACAGATAGCTATTTAGGAGTTGCAATTCTTGTTTGTGTTTATTTCCACTGTGTATTATTTTAGTTATGACTCTGATCAACCAAGGGGGCATCTTCATATGTCACTCTTGACGTATTTTGTAATAATTATATACGATCTTTTCCTAGGAAATGTTATGGGATTGTGTAATTTGAATATGGAACATATGTATTGAAATGTAATGGAAAATTTTTGTTTTGAAATCTGTGATTTGTATCATATTCAAGTGCTTCTGATATTATAGATACCATTAACATAGCTATATTTGGTCGCGTGAAATTAATACTATAGATGACTGTAGCATCTGTAGCGCTTAGCTTTGGGCCTGTAGATATGGGATGTTACAAGGGTGGTGATTAGGTTTGGCTTATTAAAGAAGGAGGAATGTAAGAATGCTACTGGGAAAATTCGAACGTGGCTTTTATAGTCCCGTTCCTGGTTTAAGTTGTGCCAAAATGTGTTAACTGGTAGAGCGCTCTAGGTTTACAGCTAGGTGGTCAACCGCTAGACGAGCTTTGGGCATTAATTGAATCTAGACCCAATTAGGGTCGGATTAAATAATAATAATCGTTGCGTGCTGTCTCCTTTGATTTGACACGATTCAAAAATTCCTATTCTCATTATAGTGGTGTCAAAGCCTACCGTCTAGTCCCGAACCATGCTCCAGCAATTCACAGTAGTCCCAACAAAACTGCTGCAACCAATAATAATTCCAAAAAGGCAAAAATACTCCAACTGCTATTTCCTGCCTACTTTGCATGGATATATTTCTTCCAATAGCCGGTGGTACAACAACACTTCAAACTACATACCCCAATAAATTGAATTTTATTCATATTATGTCTTACCTTAAAGAGAGAAGATTTTAAAAGCCTCGATTTTATAAACCGAAAAATCATTGAGCTAACTATACGCCCCTTTATACTTGTTCCAAAATTATAGAAACCATTTCATACCAAAACTTCTCTTAAAAATTAAATTTATATTTACCAAAAATCAAAATCAAGCCTTTACAAATATATAAATATTTAAGAATTTTTCCAAAATCTAAGGCATACCCGAAATATGCTTTATAAAAATCCTCTCATAGGTTTTAGACTAAGGAATTGACATTAATAATCCAAATAAGAATCTGGATTGCCATCAAAGAGGTGATCGATGAATGCACCTTAGCAAAAACTTGCTTCCGAACAGTTGCGACATACAGACTCTAGTTTCCCGCCCATCTGGAATAAATGTGCATCTCCAACTGGAACTCGTCATCAAAATCCAAAATCACTAGGTAGCTAGAATATTAACAATTAAGTCGAAAACCTTCAGTCTCCGGGATTCTGCCATATGACTTACTCATGCTCTTCATCAACAGCGTTTTACGCATCGCCAAAATCCATAGGGTAGTTCAAAGTCGGCGTGAAAATCTTAACTCTAAGATATTTCCAACCCATAGTTGCTTTGCTCATTCCCTCGGAGTGGAAATAAAACTACTTCTATAGTCGGAACTCTTAGAATCTAGCATTAAAATATATTATTACTAGATAGGAATGTATGAATACGTTCTCTCAATTTATCCTAATTCCACAGATATACTAAGTTATGCTCTGATAACAAATGTAACAACCTGTACCTTAATGGGCCTAAATTTCGACAAAAACCGAAACCCGTCCATCAAAAAATAGATCATTGGATTTGGTACCTACAAATAATCATAAGCATTATTAGATGTTGATATAAATCTAAACTCACAGTAGAAAAAATAATAGGATAAGAATACCGATTATGACTTCCACCTAGGAGTTAGTGGTATTCCTTGGATAGCATGTTTTCACATCAGCATCGAGCATGAATGAAAAGAAGACTTCTCCCACAACTAAACACATCCATCGCCAGTGACATGTTCCTCTAAAATCTATCCTATGGGTTGTAATGAGGAGGGGGTCATAACAACGTTCTGGTGATGGTAAAATCTATATATTGTCCATGGTATAAATTTATACCGATTGGTTTCCATTAATATTTATGTCTATTGAGGTTAGCAATTCTAACCTAACCTTGCATTGCATACACGATTACTTACCAACCCCTTCCCGAGGTATAAAATACCGATGAAGCCTTATCAACCATCAAATACTTCCAAACCCATTTGCCACTTAATACTTCTAAATCTGAAGCAGGCTTCTATAATCACCACAAAATACTTTTAAAAGAGAAATAGGCTGACTCTACCATTTAAGACAATCAAGGTAGACCACGTCATTTAAGACCTATTCTCAAGGTGGTTTTCTAACAACGTTGTCAATGGTCGGTGGGTCCTAACTAGACCTCTAACCATTATTTAAGGCTTCTGACATTTAATGTCCAACTATTACCGTGTCTATCGCCAATAAAATCGTAGCCATGTAAGAGACAGTACCCAAGCCATTTAATACCTTCAAAAGTACTAGGCGGACGTCTAACTATTTAATACCTATATTCTAGGCAGGTTCTACATCACTTAATACCTATCCCCAGGTGGACTCCACACTGGTACTATCGTTATTACACCTTTAGGAATGCAAGAGACCATACCCAAGCCACTTAATACCTCATTAATAAGGACTAGGCAGAGCCCTGACCGTTTAACACCTATTTATAGGTAGGCCTTTGTCATTTAATACCCAATCCCAATGCGGACTTGTAACGACCCGCAAATTTATCGCTTTGATAAATTATATTTATTTTTAAATAAAAGGTTAATAATACAAATAATATTGTTTTGAGTAATAACAAGGAATAGTAATATTATTTTTAATAAATATTTACAAAAATATTATCCTCAAAATCTAAATCAATAAAATGGCCGAAAACCGTTTTATTAGTAAAGAACTCTATAATCTAAAATTTTGTGCACGGAGCTGGATACATACATTTATTTTTATAATTAAATAAGAATATGAAATAAAATCAATTGATTTGATTTTGAAAATAAAATATGTTTATAACATTAGTGATAGTGCCCTTAAATATGATAATTGGTTTATTAAATTAAATTTGAGATTTAATGATTAAATAATTATTATAATTATTCAAATAATGATTTTAAAAAGGTTATAATTCATTTTGAATAGTTATAAGGTGATAATAAATCATTTATAATAGTTTTATAAAGATATATATTTGATTTGAAAATATAAGGAAAAATCGATATCGCTTTATTGGCATAATAGTGATTTTTGTAAATAATTGTTAATATTAATTTATATGGTTTTATAAATCAAATATGATCATTTTAGTTCATTTAAAATGATAAGAAATTTATTTTGAATTTTTTTTTACGAATATATGTAAGTTAAAGTATAAGTAAAAATGTGACCGGGAATCGGTTCTCCGATCGGCAACGATTTATCAAGCGAATGTTGTTCGGAATCAATGCAACGTTGTTTATATGTCATGTACACATATATAACATATAAATGCATCAACTAACATACACATGAACATATGTATACATACATATATACTTATACACTTACAAATACATACATAGTACAAAAATCTGAGATATTTTAAGTAAAGCTTCCTACTTAAGCTTAAATAAGTCAACATATGCATATATGAGTGGATGGAAGTGATGTGCACAAGGGGAGGGGATATGGTCGTGTATTTTAAAGGAGTAGTGTGTTAGAGAAGCTTGGAAAAAGTGGTGTATGCATATCTTCCTTTATACTCCTCTTTTTTCCTATAAATACCCTACTCTCTTCTCTTCTTTTTCATTCTTCTTCTTCCTTCTTCTTAAGTTTACTAAGAGCTTCTTTAATGGCTTCCATGCCTTAGGAAAATATTGGCAAAGTTATGGCAAAATATTAGTAAAATATATACACATGTATATAATATCGATCCACTTCAAAAACAAGTCAAAACACCTCCTTTCCACCACTCAAACTCATGGCCACCATTAGATCCACCCTAGGCCGATCCTTTCCTCCATTCCCACCATGGTCGTGAGCACCTCCTATACTTCCAAGGCTATGCCTAGCCAATTCAAGGCTTTGGAGCTCGATTCCGTAGAGTTTAATTCGATCGTAGTGGAGCTATAACCGATTTATAGATTGTTCGAATCTAAGGTGAGAACTCCTAATTTGTAATAATGTATGTTGGATGATGATATGATGTTGCAAATGAATGTTTAATATGCTTTGATCATCATGTTTGGTTGTTTTTATATGAACGTTGAATATATATATATGCAAGTCACGAATATACACGTCGATAAACACAAAAGGAAATCACTTTCCTTAAATAAATGAAATGGTGTATATGGAAGTATTGAACCTCTTAGAAAATGGTTTAAAATGTATTTAAAATGTTTTATAAATATTTAAATGTGTTTCGGTGAAGTTTGAATAGAAATGAGAAATTTAGTTAAAAATAAGCGTGTCGCGTATCAACAGTTCGCGATTTCACGCTATAAAAATCAAACTAGTGTAAAAGTTGGTATATATCTCGAAATTCTTCGAGATAAGAATTTTCCAAACTATTATATCCACAGTTTTCCAACGAAGAAAGAAAATCGAGATTTCGATAAGTAGATTTGGAAATATGAGTAAGACAAATTTTTGAAAAATCTTGAATTTGCAGTTCGAAATCCAAAATTGGATTTCTTTGAAAATGATGTTTTAAATTGTTTAAAAATATGAAATAAATCTTATAAATCTTTTAAAATGTTTTAAAAGTGATTTGAGTAATAAAAATGGATTTTCAAATAATAAAAAGTCGTTTTGATCAATATAGCTTAAAAGGCACTTTTCGCACTTTTCTATAACTTTTGAAATATAGTTTCAAACTTAACAATTATTTTCCAAATCTTTTATAAATTTTTTCAAATGGATAATTAAGAGTTTTGATAATGATTTGGAGGTTTTATAGCTTATTGAAGAAAATTCAAATAAATGATTTAAAGAAAAAGCTATTGTAAATAGTGGTTTAATCTTAGCTCTAAAAGCCGACGAGTAGACTAGATTTTTCTATTCGTGAGATCCGGATGTGAGGTGCTTAAACTAAGGAGAAGTTCAGGAGCAACCAGTGGCCTGGCTCACCTGACCTCTTTCCTGGGCAGGGATAGATAAGGTCGAAATGTCGGAAACGAGTTAAGTATAAAAAGATATAATTTTCCAAGATTTAAACAACTTGGATTTTATAGAGATGATCTTCTTGTACTCGATGTTAAAGCACGAAGAGGGAACTCATATTATTCGTGGAATTTAAAAGGTGATTTCACCGTTATTCCGACCATAGTATTTGTTGAATACAGGGATTGATATTGAGTAGAATAAGATGATTTCTATAGATTCTGGTCACTTAATATTTACCGATTTTGGACTAACATCCTAGATAACATGGTTTCAACTAAATCAAAAGTATGAATTTTGAATTAAGAAATCTTTGCTAAGATTTAAATAAATGAAATGGAATGTTTTCCTAAGAAAAGATGAAATGATTTGGATTTTAAAAAGGGTTTTAAGTAATCAAAGATTTGATAAGAGAGGTTTGATAGTTCCGTATATACCGAAAAAATGTTTTAGAAATATATATCTCCGAGAGAGATTTTTGATAAAAATAACACAATCAATTAAAGAATGATTCCCTATTCACAAAACCTCTTTTTATCAATGATTGGATCGAATGAACCGGGGTCAGATCTGAGGTAATCCCTATCCAAAAACCACTTCGAACCAATTTATGTTCGAAGTAAAACATGCTGAAGATAAAAGTATTGAAGATTGAGATATTCATGATGTGGGGCTACTTGCCACTAGTCCCTCGAGGTGAAATTTACCATATCATATATTTATGGTGACAATTAGTGCTCTGTTATGAAAATCTTCGATGCAAGGACTTCTCGCTACTAATCCTAAGTAAATTCCCGACAGGATGTGGTAGTGGAGTACCTTCAGTTTCGTTCAGTCCAAGAACGAACTTGTATGGATGGATGTCTGACATTGCATTCTTGAGATTTACATCGTTGACTTTTATAAACATACATTTGTTCGATGGCGGAGAAGGCAACTTCTCTTAGCTTAACACCCTTCTCTGAGATGTATGAGCGCGGAGGTTATATGTTTATGGAAGTCAATAAGTAATCGATAGAGTGGTGGTGTGGCATTCAAAGAAAAATGATGGGCTATGTGAAAAGGTAATCTTTACCTCAGGCCTCACACTCGAAAATGGCTGAAACAGGGTTGATGCAGCAAGGCTATGTGGTTCGCAACCATTAGGGTATGATCATCCCCTTCTAGATATATTTCTACCGACTATGACGTTCGGGTTTAAATTAATGTGGTGTATGTGAAGAGATCTCTCGGTTAGGTCGGTAAAGACCGGGATGATGACCTATTCGGTATTATCTCAGGAAAGGTAGGTCGAACTTGTGTTGGTAGAGGTGCAGATGTTCTATTGACCTCGGTACATTCCTCTAGTGATGTACTGCCGGAAGGTAGTCCCTTCACCTGGTCATTTGTATGGAATCCATTCTCCAATAAGTGCATGGCAGTTTGTTTGTAGAACCCGTGTTTGTGGCTAGTATTGCTGGAATTTAACCAATGTAACAATTTCGGCAAAGATTGATAAGTTTACTTGCAAATGTTTTGCAAAGATATGTCATTAAAAATAATATCAATTATTTTGACATAAAATGTTTTGGTTATCATAAGGTAAAAACCTGTTCCGTGTTTATGTGTGGCGTGGTCTTATGAGATACCTTTTTGTTTTCAAAACACGTATTTTGAGTTCTCACACCAGTCCCATGACTGACCCGGAGTTTATTTTCCCTTTCCTTAAACTCTGAGTGCCCTAATTTTCCTCGAGCAGCCTAGTAGCTAGGTTTACTTTAGAAGAAAGCTAGATGGAGCTCGAAGCATGGAGTTAGAAGATTTTACTGAAGATTTCGTCTATTTCCACCACATTCTTATGCAATAGTATTCCGCATTTGTAAGGACACGATTTATAATTGTCCATGTTTTTAACTCTGATAAATGTATCTTAATTTCTGCTGTAAATATTATTTGTTGAAATAATATATGTGAGATTCTGTTCTGTCTTTATTTTCTTTCTTACTGTGATATCCCGGAATTTTGGACAATATCAATTTAATAATCTATATTAAAAATTAAATTGATTTGATAATTTTGTAAATAAAATTGAATTAATTTAATAATCTAATTTAATAAATATTTAATTAGTGAATTTATCTTTTTAAAAACTAATAAATTGTTTTCTATTTATAATGTATATATATTTGTATATATTGTAAATAGATAAGCTTTGTTTTAAATTTAATTTATAAAGCATGTTTTCAAATTCTAATATATTTTGGTAATTTGGAAATCATGATTAATTTAATATTAAGCTTTTCAAAGCTATTTAAAAAAACTAACTATATGGTTTTAAAAATACTTAAAATAAATGATTTATTGTTTAAATTATATTTTAGCTTAAGTTCAAATTTAAATAAAAGGTTTGTTTTATTTCTTTTTAAATATTACTTAATAAATATGATTTGTAATTAGATATGAAAGTTTAAATAAATTAATATATGATATATTAATTCATTTAGAAAGATAAGTAATGTATATATGTAATAAGGTAATTTCTTTTATTAATTATTTAAATTTGTCAAACAATATTAATAATGTATTGTTTTATATATAGATATAAATAGACTTTAATAAAATATAATTGTTATTTCAAATTGAATGTATTGTTATAAATTGACTTTAATTTGGATTTAAGAATATATGTATAAGATTTTATTACACTATATAATTTGTTTTATTACATTTCCTTTAAAAAGAAATTCATATATGTATTTACGTAAGAATTTATTAATTAAGTTAAATATCTTTATTAACATTTAAAATAAAAAGAAAATACTCAATGGACAAGTGTAATTATACTAAGGCCTCATAATAACAAGTGTTAAGATATTAGACAAGTGTCATTTTAAAATTTTAATTTTCTTTATTTTTAATAAACTACATTTTTCACTTATATAAACATTTGCTTTCTCCCCTTCCATTCTTTTTCTATTCTTTTTTAAAACTTAAGAAATCTTCAACCTGAACAAATCCTTATAGACAAAACAATCTATAATCAACTTCTAAAACCAGAAAAATTAATCAAAATCAAACCCTGTAAATCATTCTCAAGATCAAACCAAAAACATGACCTGTAATCCACTTTCAAAATAAAGATCAAAATCAAAGTCTTCAGCCTGCAATCTCTTTTCAAACCTGGAATCAAAACTCCAGCATGCATGCAAATGCATTTTTAAATCAAAGAAGCAAATCAAGTATTTTTCAAGCATAAAGTTTTCAAAGGGAATTCAAGTTTTAAAGTTCTGGAAAGAAATAGCAATGCAAGTTTCCAGTTTTAAAGACAATTCAAGTTTCAAAAATCAAAACTGAAGTGCTCTGTCCTTCTTAAAAACAAAGGTGAGTAACTTCATTTTTTTTAAACTTTAAGTAAATTTTGTTGCATGCTAGTATGGTTGAATATAAATGTGTATTGCATGTATATATAAGTGAATGTCTGATGTGCATATTTATTTGTATGCAAGTCTGTAATATTCTCTGTTCTTGTTTTCCTGTGCACTTTGATGTTAAAAACAGTTTAAATCTATATAGTAATTGTTATATTATGGTTTGCATGTATGATTGAAGTTGAATATATGTATATATTACTTTGAGTTGTCTGTGCATATGAATGTGTGTGTATATATAAATATGTTCTCTGTTAAATGACAGTCTCAAATATTTCCAAATAAATTCCATTCTCATCATATAAACATTGCTAGGCTTTGATCAATAAAGTGAATTTGATCACATGGCTATAACATCATTTTTAAAAATAAATTCAAGAGTTGATATTAGGAAATTATTCTAGAAAGTAAGATTTTACAGTGGGAATCGAATATAAATCAAAAACCAATAATTTTAATTCTGTGATTTGATCCTATAAACAGATTCTGGTGGTGAAATAATGATTTTTGACATAATTTTTATGATTTTAAAATATGTGAATAATGAGAATTATCGGAGTTGATCGATTTGGGTATATTGTCGAATCCTGTTGATCGACGGTGACTGGAGGGGTGTGGTTGTTCCTGGAGGTGGAAGATAGTTCAGTGATCACGAGAAAAATAACCGCGAAGGTTATTGATCATCGGAGAAGGCATGGGAAGGCGATGTTGGGTTTAGTCGCCAGATTTTGTCGTTGGTTTTCTTGAGACTAATGCGATGCCATGGAGAAGTTGGAGATGATCGCGAGAAGGGGGATCGTTGCTGGGGTTCAAGGCGCGGCTCTGGATGAAGGGGCTGGGGTTCCGGTGGACGTGATCGTAGTCGCGGTGGAGTTTTTATCGATCGAAGTTGGTTCCAGTTCGATCGATGGGTTCGATTTCGATTCATAAGCAAAATCGTTCTTCTGAGTGATCGAGGGGATTGGTGAGGTTGACGGCAACTTGTTGATGGCCGGAAAGTTGATTGGAACGTCGACGTGGGTTGGTGCACGTGCACGTGCACGTCTGGGTAGAGCTGTAACGACCCGTAAATTTCAACTGTTTTAATAACGTAATTAGTTGAAATTTTATGAAATTTAAACAATAAAATTTTGAAATATAAATTTGATATTTGGAATGCGTCTAGTTAAACATAGCAACTGGTAAATTTTCGTCCGAAAATATGAAAGTTTATTTCGCGCGTAAATTTACTTCAATTTAATCAGGTAAAAAGTAATGAAAATAAAATGTTTTCGAAACCTAAATATTTTTACATAGAAAAATTCTAAAACATCTTCTGAGCAAGATGTCAGTTTGTCATTTTTCCAAATTCGGACATCTTTGGCTCCGTCGATCTTATTTTTCAGCGTTTTTCTTGCATTTTCCGCTATTAGAAAATTCGAATTTTTATAATTCGATTGTACCACCGATATATCTATATACCGTTTTGATCGTCTCGTCGTGATGATCCCAGTGGTATATTCCTTTCTGTTTTTCGAACCCTGGTACGCGTCGGAAAAAAATCGGAAACGATTTCCGAACCAGTTCCGCATTTAGGCTTTTGGGTTCATTTGTCCTTTCATATTCAGACTGTGAAATCCAATGGGCACTAGCTTTTATTTTACAGAATTAAATCATACCTGACCTTTTGCTATTCCATACTTTCATATTTAGGTTGGTGCGTCCATTCATTTCCGTTCTTCTCTTCTCTCTTGTGATGGTCATTCTATGCTCTACTAAAATTATTTTTATATGCAGAAAGTTATATTTCCTTTGAAACAAATCTTCCTGCTCATATTCAATGGCTTGAACGCCACTCACCTTTCCACCATGTAACAGCCTTCCTCCACCTTGTCCATCAACATGTATCTCCAATTTCTCATTCCATCTCCGTCAAAGTCATCTTCCTCACCACACGCCACGGCCAAGCTCACCACACGACAGCCTCCCACGTACCTCCATAATTTTCCACCCTCTCACAAGACGTGCCGTCTTCCCATCTTGTTACCGTTCAGCCCGTACCTCCACAACAGCTGGCCGATAGCCTACCCACCACCTGTGTTGTCGATCCATCACCTTCTCCTCATCTTCACCTTCGCCAGTTAGCACCACTTCCACATCCGCTTCCATCACAACCCGTGCCAATCATCACTCCGCCACCCATCATCTCGGCCAGCAACCACCACAAGCCTAGGCTCGCAACTCCCCAATGTTCCTCCGCCCTTCACCCACCACCACAGTCTAGCCCTCTTCTCGGCCATGCATACGCGATTTCTTTTCTCTGGGTTTTCCAAAAAGCAGGTATATATATTTATATGTTACCATATATGCTGAGTTTAATATATATATCGTTTATTTTTATTTTTTTTCTTTTCTTTATGTCGTTTGGCTGACAGAGAACTATTGACAAATATATATGGATCTAAGTCGATATGTTGTTATATATTAGCTAACTTATAATGTATATTATTTCTTTAATATGCAAATTGTATATATTGTTATATGAATTATGTTTAAAGCATGTATATGTTAGCATGGATTTTTTTTTAGCAAATACGTATGCATGTATGTTTGGTTTTGGGAGTATATACATAAAGACTTTTTTTTTCTTTCTTTGTTCGAGTTATAAGAGTCGCATATAATATAATAGTATTAGGTGTTGATTTCTTTAATAATATTTTAAGTATTGTTTTAAAAAAATTTAATATGAAAGGTTTATACACATATTTACGTTTGAAGGGTATATAATAATAATATTGTAAAGTATGAACATATGTGTAGTTTATAATATTAGCTAAAGTTTATCTAAGTTTATATATAAATATAGCCTGTTGTCCTATACGTTTTATACAAGAGGTATGTAGATATATATGTTTCAAATGTACTTGCGGAATGTCTTTCATATTTTATCTATACTGATGTGTTTAAGAAATTATAATATACAGAGACGTTATAGTACGGTTTTGAGAAAGTGATGACTTTAGAATATAAACTTTCGAATTGTGAAATATATATATGTTATATTTGTACTGGAAAAAAAAACAGAGTTTGTTTGTAATAACATATGTTTAAATTTGTCTATGTCAACGTGTATAGGTATTGATTTTATGTTGGATATATGTATAAATATATATATATATATATATATATATATATATATATATATATTTGAGGTTACAGGTCGTATATACAAATTTTTATTTAACTGACGTGGTAGTGGAAATTTATGTTTACCTATATATGAATTTTAATGTATTACATTGGTATATTGTTGTTTATACATTAGCTTATGGATGTGTACGTATCTGACTTATATATATTAACTTGTAGATTTTAAAGGTAACATTCAAAGTGCATATGTAATATGGTTATTTGTGTTAATGTAAAAAAAAAGAAGATATTTTGATATATTGTTAATTTCAAAGTATAAATGTATATTGGCTTATAATAATATTGATTTGTTAATAAATAAATATGTACACATGTTATTTAAATGGGTGTTTTAAACAAAATTGGTATTAGAGAAAATCTATAACGTATATTTTGTTTCAGCTTTAGGATGATTCTAATTCGTGTTCTCATCGATTCCTATTTATCAGCTATGTCCATCAAACCTGTTTCCATCGTGCTTTGCTTCGAAATTCGTGCTTGGATGCGTAACCCAACCCATTCTCGTTCATCTCTAGCCTCGGAATGTGAGCACTCACTCACGATTAACGTTCTTTTATTTATTAAATTTGATTTCAATTGAAACGACAATTGAAATATGCTGCTGTTAGATATTTACACTGTTATTACCTGTATCAGTTCACCTGTTACATCTGACACCATTATCTGCTATTTAAAACAGTGATAATCCAGTTTAGTTGTTAAATTGATTGATTGTTTGATTGTTTATATTGGATGCTAAATTGTAATGTATAAAGTGATAAATATTATGCAAGTAAATCTGACGTAGGATAATTAAAATTTGAATTGACATATATGTTGAATTTGATTAGTTGAATATGACCCCTTTTATTTGTTAAATTAATTGACATGTAAAATAGCGATAATTACACTTTGAACCATCGACGTATATTGGATTAATTGTTGTAGTGTAAAAATTGAAATTGAATGACAAGTGAAAACCGTAATGTAATAATCTTTAATCTACATGAAATGATAGTGTAGATTCTAGAAATAAGTATATTAATTCGTACAAATAACAATGCGAATTAATACGGTTATTTCGGGATTATTTGAATTGATTATTGGATTGATATTGATTGTTGTTATTGCTTGTTTATTTACTTTGACACCATCCCAGTTATCACACTGCAAGTTCCCTTTGTTATGCTATGATTTTGAATTGAATTGGAATCGGGTTGAAATGATAAATACCCAAATTGAACTTTGACCTAGGATAGGAAATTAAATAAAACCCGATTGGTCAATAATTTGATTTAAAATAAAACGAAGATTTTATTTGAATAAATAATATGGTTTTGAAATGAAGTTGAAATTTGAATTTTAATGAAAGGAAAATGTTAATATAGAATAATCTAAAACAAAATATTAACAATGTAATTGATGGAAAAATGTTGTTTAATTTGAGAAATGATTGAATTAAGTTTGAAATGATTTAATAATCAAGTTTGAAATTATAATTAGGTTTGAAATTATTAAACTTTGAAATTATTTAATAATTAAGTTTTGAATTATTTAATAATTAAATAAGATTGAATTATTTAATGATTAAATTGAATTGAATTCTTTGATAAGAGAAATTGAACTTTTGAATAAGTGAATTTTTACTTCGTAAATGATTGAAATTGAATTTCTTTATTAATTAAGTTTTGGAAAATTATTTAAGTAATTAAATAAGTGAAATTGAATTTCTTTAACAAGAAATAAAATGTGATTTATTGAAATTAATATAAGACTTGAAATTTAAAGAATTTGATTTGATGAATTTAATTTAATTCAATTTGTAAGTTTTGATATGATGAAGTTGAATTTAAATAATGGATTTAATGAATTGGAAATTTAATAGAAATTGTTTTGAATGGCAAATTTACTTAATGAATATTGAATGAGATCGATAAATGAATTTAAATTGATTTAAATGTTAAATCAAATTAATTTAAATGATTTCGAAATGAAACTTATACACGAACTTGAATCAATATTTGAATTGTTTTAAATAGAAATTTGAAATTGAATTATAAGATTTTGAAATGGTAAATTGAAGTTTTGAAACGTAAATTTTGGAAATTGGTTTTTGAAAGACAAATGAAATGTTGATTTACGAATTAAAATTGAAATTGAAATTGATTTGGTTTTGAAATATATTAAACGACCAATCAGTGTAATAATTACGGAAGTTATTAAAGAGACCGGGATCGGATATGATCCAGAATGAAGTGGTTGAAATGATGTTCGTGATGATTGAAGAAAGAGAACGATAATGGATAGCTTTGACACTTGTGCCAAATTGGAAATGACTAAAACAGGAGCCGTGCCGGGCCAATGGAGGTCAGCTACCTCAAGTGGACACACTTCTTCGAACTACTCATTACTTGTTGTCGATTGGTGCACCCTTGATTTTGGGAGTGTTGTTTCACGGTGTTGCGGGCGCTGCGGCGTTGCGTTCTCACCAGTCCGGATCAGGCAAACGGTAGTATCACTACCTTGGGTATTGCCTCATGTGCCTTGTCATACTTGTACCCCTTTATTCGCGACCACTACGATTTTGGTTTGTACCTTTAGTATATGGATTGCCCTCTGGTGACTTCCGGTTTTGGGGAAACTACGGTCTTGTATATGCTTTTGGGAATAAAAATGTGTTAAGGGTGGACTGGGCCATGACTTAACACTATTTTGATATCTTTATATTACTGATAGACATTATCTACTTATCTTACACTACTACCTAGTAGATAGTTTAACGGATCCTTAAAGGATGGTTATTCCAAACATCCTTTGAGTTACTTGTATTTCAATTGCTATTTCACTTGAGTTGGATTTATTAATATAAGAATGTTAATCCTGACTCGAGTGTTTTGTGTTTTGCTTTACACTCGGGTCAGACTGAGTGTACCAGTATTCGAGACTCACCTCTGGAGTTGGAGCTTTGCTTGAAGATCCAGCCATCTATTCTGCTTTCAGTATTCGATGATTCCAGTGATGTATTCTGATTTGTATCTGATGTATCGTATTACTCTTCTGTTGTAAACTCTGATGTCTTTTATATATATTCATATAGTAGCTTCATGAACTACTATCTCTTTTATTTCTGCTGCAATTATTACTCTGTGTCTGTGATCTGTGATTATTTATTTACCGTATATGTTCAGTTTTGCCAAATATAAATTAACAACGCGGTATTTTGAGCAATTCAATTCCGGCATGAGTGTCTACCTATACACTTATAATGGATGCGAATGGTCCAAAATATTGGGTCGTTACAAGAGCTGTGGTGTTTGGGGAAGAAGGTGGGCAACTCGAAGCTATACTCGTGATTTTGGGTTGAATTCTTGAAGTAAATATAGGTAGTGCTCGGGGTAATTATTGGTAAAAGGTTTTAACAGAAACCTATTATTCTGTTTTTAAATTTTAAAATAAAAAAATTAAAAGCTGAGTTTAAATGGAAAGTAAAGTTTTAAATAAGTTTAAATCTAGTTTTTATCTGAAGTTTAAGTTTAAATCTCAGTTTTCAATTAAAATAAAGTTTTAAAATTGAATTGATTTAACTACTTTTAAAAAGGGTTAAGTAGTTTGAATTTTAAAAATGAAGTTTTAAAATTGTAAATAGGTTTCTAAATCTAAAGATTAATCTGGAATCAAAGTTAATATGCATTTTAATTTTGAAATAAAAAGAAGTTTTAAAAATTTAAAATGTTTTAAACAATTGGAATGTTAAAGTGTATTTTAAATTGATTTGAATTTAAAATGAATTTGGTTTTAAATTTCTTTAATTAAGTAAATATTTCTTTAACATGTGATTTAAAAGGATGTAAATGGTTTTAAAACTTTGTTAAAGTTAAATTTGTTTTCATTTTAAATCTTAAATTTAAAATGAAATTTAAAAGCAAATTTAAAGGTAAATTGTTTTAAATGCTTTATTAATGATATTTTAATCATTAATAAGAATAAAGTGTTATCTTAAAGATAATTAAGATTTAATAAATTAGGATAAAATAAATTATTAAGGAAATTAAAAGATAATTAATCAATTTAATTAATTTATGATTTGGTTTAATAAATTCAGTAAATAAGAGTTTAAATTAATTAATTAAGGTTTAATTAAATTAATTAAAGGTTAATTAATTTGAAATTAAGGATCATTAATTAGATAAGTTAAGATTTTAAAGTAATGGTTAAAAATTTATTTAATCAAGTAATTAAGGATTAATTAAGTTATTGTTAGGTACTTAATTAATTAAGTAATTAGAGATTAATTTATTGGTAATTAGAATTAATTAAGTTGTAATTAAAGATGGTTAATTAAAGTTTAATTATTTAAGAAAAATAATTAAAGAATAGTTAATAGTTAATGTAGATCATTAACTTGGGTTTAATAAGTAATTAATTAATGTAATTAATTTTGATAATTAAATAGATTAATTGATTAAGGTTAATCATTTGTGGAATTGTTTAATTAAGTATAAATACTTAATGGAGGAAATTAAGAAATTAATTACTCATTGTAATTAATTGAGTTTAATTTGATTAGTTAAGTTAATTAATTAAGTTTAATTAATTTAAGATAATCACTTAATGATTTGTGAAGTATAATTACTTAAGAAAGTAATTAATGGATAAATTACTGAATGTAATTAAAGAAGTAATTAAGGGTAGTTAATTACTTAATGGAATTAATCAAGGGATTAATTAAGAAATTAATTAAGGAATAATTAAATTATTGATAAAGTAATTAAGGGTAATTAATTACTGAATGTGATTAATCAAGAGTGATTAATAATTATGATTTAATTAAGATTAATTACTTAATGTAATTAATTTAATTAAAGTAATTAATAATAAAATGTAATTAGGGATCATTAATTAATATAATTAATGATGTAATTAAGAATTGATTAATTAAGAAATAATTAATAAATGAAGTGATTAATTAATGTAATTAATTAAGGAGTAATGTAATTAATTATAGTTAATTAATAAATGAAGTAATTAAAGGTTAATTACTATAAGTGGTTAAGAATAATTAATTTGTGAAATTAATTTAATGCTAATTACTTGAATGTAATTAAATGTAAATTAATCAAGGATGATTAATTAAAATGAATAAATGGATGATGATTAATTAATTGATAATTAATTAATTAATAGTGATTTAAGCAAGATTGAAAACGATGGAAGTAATTAATTTAATTTACTTTAAATTAATTAAAGATGAAGTAATTAATTTAATTCATTTTAAATTAATTATAGTATGATTAATAGATCATTGCTAATGTATGGATGTATGATATTGTTTACCTTGAATGGTTTGAGATCTCAGATAGGAGATAATTGATACAGTATGGATGTTTGGTTATATAGTGATGATGATATGAATTATCTGGTTATGATGATAATGTAGATTATCTATTTGATATTGTGAATTATCTATCTGTGTGTATATAGATAAATTGAATTGAATTGTTTTAACCTTAAAACAACTTGGCCTTAAAAGATACGTTTTGGATTTCGATGAGACCAGGATCGGGTTTCCAGATTTGGATATCCGAATACCACATCGATCCAAATTAACGATAGGTCGTGAATCTCAAGTGAAGGTGAAGATTCAGAGTGCAAGGGTTATTGTTGTTAACTCTGAGGGTGATTCCAATATGAGTGTAACGAGATAATGCCTTCGGTTTCGTTTGAACCTGGAACGAACTTGTATGGATTGAATGCTTTCAGAACATCGTCAGGTGGACGATGAGCATTCTAAGTGATGTGTTCTGATTAACGGTAATCATGACCTCAAGCCTCATCAACCGGGAATGGCTAAAACAGGGGAGGTGCAGCAAGGCTTCGTGGGTAGCACCCACTGAGAGCGAGATATATCCCTGTCTAGAAGTCCCTTCTTATTATTCGATTGTGTGGGCAGTTGATTGCAACAACTGCTGGGGTTGTCTTGTTCGGAATTATCCAGTAAGGGATGGTTTCGGCTTTGTGTTGCAGGGGATTGGGAGTAATCCTCGGTACGGTGATCTAGGCCACGTACTGTGACGGGCGGTACCCCGGTAGCCCTGCCATTGTATGGAATCCAATTTCCAATAAGTGATAACGGACTTGATTGTATAACCCACTTTGTGGCTAGTATGCTGGAATTTAATAATGTAACAATTTCAGCTATTTCATATTTATTTGAAAACCATAGACCCTATTATAATATAACTGGATTTCCTATCAAATGTTTTGGTTATCGTAAGGTAAAAACTTTTCCGTGTTTATGTGCGGGAAGTCTTACGAGATACCTTTTCTTTCCAAATGGTTTTCGAAGTTAAGAAACTTTAACCTGTTACTCACACCAGACCCATGTCTGACCCAAGTGTTTATTTTCTGTTTTATAAACTCTTGGGTACTCAAATTTTTATGAGTAGCCAAGGGATTCAGGTTAGCTTTGACGAATTGTGGAGGAGCAATGGAGCAGGAGGCTTCGGCGCTGTAGATATATATTGTAGTTCCGCTGTTTGATCTCTGTATTGTGTTGAGTTGTAATAACTAGACAGGTGTTTATAACTGTCAAGTATGTGTTGTATAATCTGTGTAACTCTGATAGTCATTATATATTATGTAATACTTATATTATTAATATAATTTATTCGTTCCGCTATTGAGATTTTGATGTTATTTCTTTCTCTCTTCTCTATCTTTTCTCTTTTCTATCCCTTTCTTTCTTCAAGATGATACGACTTTCTGGTCAATGAAAGTCGGGTCGTCACAGGTGGTATCAGAGCGATTGGTTGAGTGAATACCTAGGCTCTGGAGTGGTGTCTATCTTGAGAGAGCGTATTTGTAATTTTATATATAACTATATATATATTTATTCTACCTATTTGTTGGGTTACCTGTTCGGGTTCTTCAATATGAGTTATAAAGGTAGATAGGGTAGTGGTGTGTGTAACACAACTACCAATGGTTAGAATTTGAGTGTTGAGGTTGGAAGTGTATCGGTCGAGACTGTAGGCCTAATACTGTCTCGAGAGAGCTTTGCTATGGTGTAAGGATTTCATCGATCTCCGAAGGAAACTGTGAAGGTTCGGAGTTTATCTTTGAAGTTGGATGAGCAGAAGCGAGTGATAGTATCTTGGTAACTTCTGGAAGGAGTAGCTGTGTGATGAGATACAGTGACTATGGATGTTCCTGAAGATGTTTTCTTTGGAACAAGTTTAAGGAGTGTGTCTGCTACGGTATTGTGGCTGAGTTTAGCATAGTGTTTCTGTTTTGTTTGAGGTTCAAGTTTCTCAAAGAGCTTTGGATTAGGAAATCCTTGGCATCAGTGTCAACAGTGCAGCTCGGAGGTGTCCTGTGTGCCGACAAGGAAGTTTTCTGGCTATGCAGTATTCTAGAGGTGACGTTCAGAAGCAGCAAAGTGGATCCATTTCTTTGATGGATTGGATAGATAAGTGTAAGCTGTTCTGATTGGTAAAGAGAGAGCAGTTTCTTTGGAAATAGGCTGGGTTGATCGCAAAAGTGACTTGCGATTGCTGAGTGTTCCCTTGGGTTATCAGAGTTTTTCTGGATGTCTTAAAGGAAGTCAGAAGTTTGTCCGCATCTGGAGATTGAGTTTTCTTATCGACTAGGATTCCAGGAGTGGTACTAGTGGCTCGGTTTAATTGAAGGATGGTTCCTAGAGATAGAGTTTGGTGAAGCAGCTCAGAATTTGATGGAGTATCTGAGTTTTCTTTATGGATCTGTTGAACCATTTTTCTAGGATGTGTTGTCCAGTTGTGCTCGTGTTCTTCATCAGCATTCTTATCTACTTCAGATCAGAGTGGTGTAGCGAAAGCAGTTTGGAAGTGTATCTGCTTTTCTTTTCCGGATAGGAGAAGTAAGTTCAGTCTAGGAGTAGGGTTAGTGTTCTTGGTTTTGGAATCAGCAGTTCAGGAAGATTTGGTTGTTGAGTCAGACTTATCTGTAGTCTGATGTCCTGTGCAGTTCTAGATAAGTAGGAGCTCTGTAGCTTCGAAGTTTAGATTGTTTGTAGAGCGAGTATTTCGGTGTGTATATATATATACTTGTGGAAACTCGAGGAAATTCTATCTAGAATTTTGTCTGGATAATTAGAATTATTTGTTTGGATGATTGGTTGCTATGGTTGTTAGCATATGATTGATAATATATGTTGTGGTTTAAGAAATAAAATCTTTGATAGATTATTAAATTACCTTTATTTTAAAATTTCGGGGACGAAATTATTTTAAGGGGGGAGGAATGTGATATCCCGGAATTTTGGACAATATCAATTTAATAATCTGTATTAAAAATTAAATTGATTTGATAATTTTGTAAATAAAATTGAATTAATTTAATAAATATTTAATTAGTGAATTTATCTTTTTAAAAACTAATAAATTGTTTTCTATTTATAATGTATATATATTTGTATATATTGTAAATAGATAAGCTTTGTTTTAAATTTAATTTATAAAGCATGTTTTCAAATTCTAATATATATTGGTAATTTGGAAATCATGATTAATTTAATATTAAGCTTTTCAAAGCTATTTAAAACAAATAACTATATGGTTTTAAAAATACTTAAAATAAATGATTTATTGTTTAAATTATATTTTAGCTTAAGTTCAAATTTAAATAAAAGGTTTGTTTTATTTCTTTTTAAATATTACTTAATAAATATGATTTGTAATTAGATATGAAAGTTTAAATAAATTAATATATGATATATTAATTCATTTAGAAAGATAAGTAATGTATATATGTAATAAGCTAATTTCTTTTATTAATTATTTAAATTTGTCAAACAATATTAATAATGTATTGTTTTATATATAGATATTAATAGACTTTAATAAAATAGAATTGTTATTTCAAATTGAATGTATTGTTATAAATTGACTTTAATTTGGATTTAAGAATATATGTATAAGATTTTATTACACTATATAATTTGTTTTATTACATTTCCTTTAAAAAGAAATTCATATATGTATTTACATAAGAATTTATTAATTAAGTTAAATATCTTTATTAACATTTAAAATAAACTTAATGGACAAGTGTAATTATACTAAGGCCTCATAATAACAAGTGTTAAGATATTAGACAAGTGTCATTTTAAAATTTTAATTTTCTTTATTTTTAATAAACCACATTTTTCACTTATATAAACATTTGCTTTCTCCCTTCCATTCCTTTTCTATTCTTTTTCAAAACTTAAGAAATCTTCAGCCTGAACAAATCCTCATAAACAAAACAATCTGTAATCAACTTCTAAAACCAGAAAAATTAATCAAAATCAAACCCTGTAAATCATTCTCAAGATCAAACCAAAAACATGACCTGTAATCCACTTTCAAAATAAAGATCAAAATCAAAGTCTTCAGCCTGCAATCTCTTTTCAAACCTGGAATCAAAACTCCAGCATGCATGCAAATGCATATTTAAATCAAAGAAGCAAATCAAGTATTTTTCAAGCACTAAAGTTTTCAAAGGGCATTCAAGTTTTAAAGTTCTGGAAAGAAATAGCAATGCAAGTTTCCAGTTTTAAAGACAATTCAAGTTTCAAAAATCAAAACAGAAGTGCTCTGTCCTTCTTAAAAACAAAGGTGAGTAACTTCATTTTTTTTTTAAACTTTAAGTAAATTTTGGTTGCCTGCTAGTATGGTTGAATATAAATGTGTATTGCATGTATGTATAAGTGAATGTCTGATGTGCATATTTATTTGTATGCATGTCTGTAATATTCTCTGTTCTTGTTTTCCTGTGAACTTTGATGTTAAAAACAGTTTAAATCTATATAGTAATTGTTATATTATGGTTTTCATGTATGATTGAAGTTGAATATATGTATATATTACTTTGAGTTGTCTGTGCATATAAATGTGTGTGTATATATAAATATGTTCTCTGTTAAATGATAGTCTCAAATATTTCCAAATAAATTCCATTCTCATCATATAAACATTACTAGGCTTTGATCAATAAAGTGAATTTGATCACATGGCTATAACATCATTTTTAAAAATAAATTCAAGAGTTGATATTAGGAAATTATTCTAGAAAGTAAGATTTACAGTGGGAATCGAATATAAATCAAAAACCAATAATTTTAATTCTGTGATTTGATCCTATAAACAGATTCTGGTGGTGAAATAATGATTTTTGACATAATTTTTATGATTTTAAAATATGTGAATAATGAGAATTATCGGAGTTGATCGATTTGGGTATATTGTCGAATCCTGTTGATCGACGGTGACTGGAGGGGTGTGGTTGTTCCTGGAGGTGGAAGATAGTTCAGTGATCACGAGAAAAATAACAGTGAAGGTTATTGATCATCGGAGAAGGCATGGGAAGGCGATGTTGGGATTAGTCGCCAGATTTTGTCGTTGGTTTTCTCGAGACTAATGCGATGCCATGGAGAAGTTGGAGATGATCGCGAGAAGGGGGATCGTTGTTGGGGTTCAAGGCACGGCTCTGGATGAAGGGGCTGGGGTTTCGGTGGACGTGATCGTCGTTGCGGTGGAGTTTTTATCGATCGAAGTTGGTTCCAGTTCGATCGATGGGTTCGATTTCGATTCATAAGCAAAATTGTTCTTCTGAGTGATCGAGGGGATTGGTGAAGTTGACGGCAACTTGATGATGGCCGGAAAGTTGATCGGAACGTTGACGTGGGTTGGTGCACGTGCACGTGCACGTCTGGGTAGAGCTGTGGTGTTTGGGGAAGAAGGGGGACAACTCGAAGCTATACTCGTGATTTTGGGTTGAATTCTCGAAGTAAATATAGGTAGTGCTCGGGGTAATTATTGGTAACAGGTTTTAACAGAAACCCGTTATTCTGTTTTTAAATTTTAAAATAAAAAAATTAAAAGCTGAGTTTAAATGGAAAGTAAAGTTTTAAATAAGTTTAAATCTAGTTTTTATCTGAAGTTTAAGTTTAAATCTCAGTTTTCAAATAAAATAAAGTTTTAAAATTGAATTGATTTAACTACTTTTAAAAAGGGTTAAGTAGTTTGAATTTTAAAAATGAAGTTTTAAATTGTAAATAGGTTTCTAAATCTAAAGATTAATCTGGAATCAAAGTTAATATGCATTTTAATTTTGAAATAAAAAGAAGTTTTAAAAATTTAAAATGTTTTAAACAATTGGAATGTTAAAGTGTATTTTAAATTGATTTGAATTTAAAATGAATTTGGTTTTAAATTTCTTTAATTAAGTAAATATTTCTTTAACATGTGATTTAAAAGGATTTAAATGGTTTTAAAACTTTGTTAAAGTTAAATTTGTTTTCATTTTAAATCTTAAATTTAAAATGAAATTTAAAAGCAAATTTAAAGGTAAATTGTTTTAAATGCTTTATTAATGATATTTTAATCATTAATAAGAATAAAGTGTTATCTTAAAGATAATTAAGATTTAATAAATTAGGATAAAATAAATTATTAAGGAAATTAAAAGATAATTAATCAATTTAATTAATTTATGATTTGGGTTAATAAATTTAGTAAATAAGAGTTTAAATTGATTAATTAAGGTTTAATTAAATTAATTAAAGGTTAATTAATTTGAAATTAAGGATCATTAATTAGATAAGTTAAGATTTTAAAGTAATGGTTAAAAATTTATTTAATCAAGTAATTAAGTATTAATTAAGTTATTGTTAGGTACTTAATTAATTAAGTAATTAGAGATTAATTTATTGGTAATTAGAATTAATTAAGTTGTAATAAAAGATGGTTAATTTAAGTTTAATTATTTAAGAAAAATAATTAAAGAATAGTTAATAGTTAATGTAGATCATTAACTTAGGTTTAATAAGTAATTAATTAATGTAATTAATTTTGATAATTAAATAGATTAATTGATTAAGGTTAATCATTTGTGGAATTGTTTAATTAAGTATAAATACTTAATGGAGGAAATTAAGAAATCAATCACTCATTGTAATTAATTGAGTTTAATTTGATTAGTTAAGTTAATTAATTAAGTTTAATTAATTTAAGATAATCACTTAATGATTTGTGAAGTATAATTACTTAATAAAGTAATTAATGGATAAATTACTGAATGTAATTAAAGAAGTAATTAAGGGTAGTTAATTACTTAATGGAATTTGTAATGACCCAGAATTTTGAACGAATTAAATTGAGAATATTTAATTTATTTTAAATATTTGAACGATAATCTAATTCGAATCCCGAATTTAAATATTGAAATCGGCGATTAAATTATAAAAATTTAATCGATTGAAGTTGAATAAAAATTTGTATCTTCAATTTAAAGCTAAAGAAAAATATTTCGAACACTTGTAAATTTTATATTGATGATACTGAAGATAACGGAAGCTTCAGAATTTAATTTCAGACTGTTTTGTTCAGTTCTGGAATTTATATCGTTCGTATCGATATTTAAAAATAGCCATCCGAGGGATAGTCTCGGAATTCGACGAAACCAGTTCCATTGGGTCCGTAATATTGAATTATTATCGAATTTCAATTTCCGTATTTTTCAGAGTTGTTATGTGTGCACACGATAGATAAACGCATTAAAATTTAAACGGATTTGATTTGAATTTAAATTTTTAATTTGTCACGTCAATTTCTATTCGTTCCTTTAAACACGCTCCGTTGTTCACGCTGAAGACCACGAAATTATCGTGTAACCCATCCCCTCTCTTTTCAAATATCTCGTTCTCCCTCTTTCAGTTCAATTACAAATCGAACGAGATGAAAATCAATGGCCGTGGCAAACAAAATCTTCCCCAGCTCAAAGCAATTGAAAATCAGATTCTCGCCCTCCCCAAATTAAAAAGAACGAAAGCCCATCACCTGTTCAAAGAAATTAAAATGGCCGGCACCCCAATTCCTCTTCCCCCATTTTAAAAAATTCGAACGAGGCTGGGTGGCGCTCGAACTCGAGCTCGGAGACGTGGCAACCGGCGCGTTCGCGTAGGGGTTTCTCAATGTCGAGGCGGCGTTCGAGGTGGTGATTCGCGATTGGGAGTGAGGGCAGCAGCTCGTGTGGGGTGTCGCGTTGGATTTTGGGTTGGTTCACGCGCGCGTTTCCGTGAGGTGGGTTCGAGCATCGCGGTCGAGGCCAGAGGGGATGGAGACCATTCGATTGATTCGCGAGCAGTTAGGGTTTGGTTTCGGAGGCGTCGCGATGGTGCGACGACGAAGGCAGCGACGAGGAGGTCACGGCGGCAGCTGGCGATCGAAGGAGAGGCAGTGGTCGAGTGCGTCGGCACTGGTGGAGGTCGCGAGTTTGATGGTGGCACGTTGTACGACTATTTGGGTCTCGCGAGCAATGGCCTGGGTTTGCATTTTACAGTAAGGTATTTAGCTTTTCGGAATTTTCAAGTTGATTTAAATCTGAAAAAGAAAAATATATATGTGCAGTTTTAAATTTTATATAATGATATGCATGTAGAAAAATATTTACAGTGAAATGTTGTAGGGTTTATTTAAAGGTTGGATCTTTAAATGTATATATATATAGGCTACTTTGATAAAATGTGTATTTTCAAAATATGGGATTTTAAAATATTAAACAGTTTAAGATTTTAATATATATTGTAGGAAAAGAAAAAAAATGATGATGAAAATAAAAGAAGAAAAATATATACATATTTTTAATTTGCTTGATCTTAAAACTTATTTATTAAGTTTAAATAGTTAACTAATTTATTTATTTGGGTTACAAGGAAAATGAAGCTTTAAAGGAAATTGTTTGAAATAAAATTGATTTGATAAAGTAAAATTTTACTAAAATGAAATTTAATTATTCGATTTAATTCGAATATTAATAATCTGTATAAAAATTGTTTATACAAGGTCGAAATCTTGAAGAAATGACTGGAATGGAAATTGGGTTGCAAATAAATGCTAAGGTGAGATTATTTTCTCACTCAAAATTGATTGAAGTTATTTATTGACTGATTGATTGATATTGGATGTGATAGTAGATATAGTAGGATATATATATCTATATATAGCAATATATACATATTGGCATATGTATATATTGGATTGATGATTTCCCGCCTCGTATAGCGGATGAGACCCTATTGCGCCGTTAGTAAGCGGATTTATAAAAACCTATATACCGCGATAATTCCGTACTGGAGCGGAATTGGTATTGTGCTAACATCTTTGGATGCAGGGAAACAGGTTGGAGGGATCCAACTGGACCCCTCACATTGATTGAATTTATTTCTATTGTGATATGAATCTGTGAATGATTATAGTGATGCTATTAATCATATTGATATCTGGAAATTGTTTGAAAGCTAAAATTTAGCTGATTGGATGTTTTGACATCATTGGATTCCAAAAATAAACGGAATTGAATTTTTGAAATCAAAATAGAAATTTCTAAGTGAATTAATTTTAGAAATTGAATAAATTTTGAAGCAAGGAATTTTAAAGTATAAAAAGTTAATTTTTATATTCTTATCGAATTTATTCCAGAATCAAGTGAAAACGTTAAGTAAATGAATTTCGTATAATAGTGATTTTAAATTGAAGAATTTAATTAAAATTTGGATTTCTAAATAGTTGGAAAAAGATAAAAGGGATTTATTTTCTTTAAGAGGAATTTGTTTAAAATGAAATAAGTTGGAAGTCCAATTATAAATTTAATTGGCAAATTGAAACAAGTTTAGAAAAAATCAATATAAAATGATTTGGGATGGGAAATTAATTTAGAAATGAATATTGAAATTGATTTGGTATTGAAGTAAAATTAGAAATCAATTTGGGATTTGATTTTGGGGTTAAAAGTGAATATTTGGGAATGTGGATTTAAAAAATTGGAAATGATGTTAAAATGGGTTTATTTACAGTTTGTAAAGTTTAAAAGAACGATTTCTTTTAAAATAAATAAATTATAAGTATTTAACTTATAATATGGATTTTTGATGTATACGTTGAGTTAGAAAATTGAATGGGTCATTAAAGGAAATTTATAAAATCGAAGTTGTTATAGAATAGAAAATAGAAATTATAAACGTTGTTTTATAAATTCGAAATCAATTGGGTTTGATAAATTAAATATAGAAGGACATTAAAGAAGATATATTCGCGATTTTAAATAGCGAATTTTTATTGAAATAAAATGTGTAGAAAAGACTGAAAATGTGATTAGTGAAGTATATTCACGATTTTGGACAGTGAATATATTTTTAAGTAAAATGGATAGGGTTTTGGGAAAGCGATATTATGAAATGAAGTTAATTGTTTTAAAAGATGTTTTAAAACGTGTGAACTATCGAAATCATAGATTTCAACATTTATTGTTGAAATAGACGTTTTCGAAAAATAAGGAAATGGTGGACTATAACACTGTTGTTATAGTAAATGATTTCCGAAAGGAAATATTTTATATAGTATTGGGATTTATATATCTATCTTAACTCCGAATCCCTATACTAGTGATTTCGAGTCGTCGTAACGATGTTTTACGCAACATTCGTTTTGACTCAAATAAATGTGATTTAAGAATGATTTCCTTAAAGAATGAGGTATATACTTAATTTTGATTTTAAGTATATCGAATATTTTCAAATGTTGAAAATAAATAGACTTGTGAAAATACTTATTTTTAAATAAGTATGGAATTGCTTTTCCAATGTGAAATGAACGTTTTGAGAATTTATCCTTGTAAAGATAAATTGAAATTGAATATTGAAAACGATTTGAAAATCGAATATCAGTAGATATTCGAAAGTATAAATTCGATACGGAATTTATAAAAGAAAGCGAAGTTGTTTAAAAATAAATATTGATTTATTTTTGAAGAGTGGAAATTGATTTGAAATTGTTTTCAAATGGGTAAGTGTGGAAAATTTTATAAAGATATTTTTGAAGATGAAATAATTTGGAAAATTATTTGGAATCTGATGATGTTGCGCATCTTTATTGATAGTTAAATAACCGACTATCAATAATTACCTTTAGATAGGTATTTGTTGTGAATTGGATGAATTTGAATGCCATACTTATTTTTAAATAAACGCTCACTATTCGGGTTAGCCGGGAAAGGACCATGGGGTCGTATAACCCATTCCGAATATGTGATACGTCGTTATGAATTGCATTCGAAGACCGGTGTTGAAGACCGGATATTTTTGAAAACGGAAGGATTACCGTCGAGTTACTCTACATCGGCTGATCTCCGGTTTAGAGGTTTTATCACCCTTAGTGACGGGAAGTCCTGACGTGATTAGAAATTTATCCGGAAATGCAAGGGCTTCGTGAGAAGTGCCTTCGGTTCTGTTCGATCCCGGAACAGACTTGTATGGATTGTGTGTCTGACGTTACAATTTGAGATATAAAGCTGATTTCTTTCAAATACATTTCTGTTGGTGGCGGAGAATTTATTCTCTTAACTTAACACCCTTCTCTGAGACGTACGAGCTCAGAGGTTATGTAGTTGAAATTCATCAGCGATATATCCCAATTTGGTAACGTGGCATACTGAGTGTTGCTGTGAAATGATCAGTGTTTGATCATTTGTGATATGATCATTTGTTTGATCTTATATCTTTGTGATCATAGGTTGATCATTTTGTTTGACCCGAAGCAGGGCTTTTTGAGAAAGCGTAGCTTTGTGGACGAGACTTCGTCGAGCCTCACACCCCGGAAATGGTCGAAACAGGAAGAATGCAGCAAGGTTCTAGGGAGTAGCGCCCCTTAGTGTATGTCATTCCTTCTGGATAAAGGTGGTATCATGGTATGGAGCCCAGATACTTAACCTCTGTGGTTGCTGCAAAATTTATTTCTTTGTGGTTGTTGGAAATCGGGGATCCTCGGGAAGATCGGTGACGATCGGGGGATGGCATACGCGTGTCAGTAGTTACCTATTTTTGCAGAGGTAACCCGGCCTTGTGTTGGCAGAGATCCGGTTAGGTTCTCGGGTCGTCTATTCCAGGGACGTACCCATCGTGGATAGGAAGTTCCTTAGCCTGACCATTTGTTGGAAATCCAAAGAAACAATACGTGACTTGTACGGTTTTAGTTGTAGAACCTGCCATTTAATATGGCAGCTATAGCAAGCATACTATAATGGTACCTATGCTGGCTAAGATTTATATTCTACTTTCGAAATGTTTTCTACACTATGCACTAATAATAATATAAAAAAGAATTTGATTTTTTCGTAGTAAGCATCTTTGACTATCATAAGAAGAAATCTCCTCCAAGTCTGCGTTTGCATTGTGTGTGTGGCGGGAGGTCTTATGGTAGTTTCATTTTCCAAAAGCATTGCGAATTGACTTTAAAATTTTCTGTTGTTTATTTTAAAGAATAACTGTTTTACGATCTCACACCAGTCACCATGACTGACTCGGAGTTTATTGTTCCCTTCTAAACTCTGGGTGCCCACCAATTTCCACACGGGCAGTCTAGAGTTAGATTATCAGGATATTCTGGATATTCTGGAGCTTGGAGATAAGCTGGATGGCGAGACGTAGTATTTGTATCTGATAGTATTTATTCCGCTGTATACTCTGTATGAGGACAAGTTATATAACTGTCCATTGTTGTATATTGACTCTGATGATTGATGTATGTATAAAATGATATAGTTCTTTGTTTTAAAGATTATTCATTTATCTATTATATATTGTTCCGCTGCGATATGTGAGATTCTGATATTGTCTCTGTTCTGTGTTTCTATTGATGTCGTTCAGATGTTTTCTGTTGTTCTTCTTCTTTCTTTCTTCTCTTTTTCTTCTATCTCCTTCTTCTTCTACTTTTTCTTTTTCTTAAAACCCTCACTATTGGAGTTTCCGGCACTCGATTGCTCGACAGTCGATAAAGTGAATATCGATGTCGAATTTTCGAAAGTCGAAAATTTCAGGACGTGACAAAGTGGTATCAGAGCATATGGTTAAGCGACAACCCTACTCTGTTGGGTGTTACTCATTAGAGATAGAGTCAGTAGTACTCTAGAATGAGTTGAGTGAAATAATAGATATGAGCGCGTATTTGTTATTGAATATAAAATTGTTTTATATTGTGATGATTGGTTTATTGAGTGGTATATGAACCTTCGTCGGCACAGTCTTGCAAAACTGTATCGAAGGGGTTTCTAAACGCTCGAATAGAACAATTCGGCACAGTATTGTTTTAAATAGGGTGAATGAAATAATTTCACCCAAAACTATTTTTGTATAAAAAAAAGAAGTGATTTTCTGTAAATTATTACCGTATATGGTTGCATGGTTGTTAGGAAAGTGATAATAATGAATTGTTATCATTATTATATGAAATTGAATAAGAAATTGAAATCGTACCTCCAAAATTAAGAAATAAATCCATATACAAATGAAATTTGAGAATATAAATTATAAATGTGAATTGTAATTTAAAACGGAATTCCAGAGAAGTTTTTGGAAATGTTTTGAAAGGAATTTGAAAATTTTTGGGGAATTGGAAGTTTAAATCTTTTTGGAGTTGAAAATGAATTTCGAAGGTTTTGGAAAGTATTTTGGAGAGATAAAAGCTCTAAACTCTTTTCGGTCGCTGGAAAATAATTCCGATGATGATCGCGACATCACCGGTGTTCATTTTCGGGTTTCCAAAAGAGAAATTGCTGTCAAATTGTTTTAAATAGGAGTTGTTTGAAAATTTGGGGTTTTGTTTGGAAATTCAAATGGAATTTGAATTGTTTTCAAATGGTTTTGAAAAAGTGGAAACGACTCTGGAATCCTATTTAAAAATACTTACGAAATATTAATAAGTTGATAACTTATAGAATATTGGGAATCTGATTGAAATGAAAGTTCAAAATTGAAATAAAAGAATTTGTGAACAAATAAATAAATTTGCAATGGCAAATGCGAGAAAATAAAATCGAATGTTAAAATTCATTTCGAATTCGTAAGCAAATGAATTGAATTGAATAATGTAAATTGAAAGATGGATTAAAATTCATATGTTATTGGAAATCCAGTTTAATATAAGTGATTGTAAACCAAAATAGTGAATTGTAAATAAATTTTGGGAACGAACAAAAGTGAATAAAACTGGAATTGAAACTGAATGTTGAAACAAATTTGAATTGTGTGAAATAAAATGAAGCTTTAAGATTAGTTTGAAGTGAACTAAAGATAATTGATGAAATTCAATATTCAGAAGTAAACTGAATCTAAATTAGATTGAAAGTGTAGATTAAATTCAAATGAATGTGAAATGTGAAATTGAATGATAATGAATATAACTTCTATAGTAAACTAGAAATGGTATAAGAAGTTGATATTAGAAGTTTGTAATAAAATTTGCAAAATAGTTGGATGTTATAACTAGATATTATGGCTAGTAGATATACAGGTATAAAGGGAATTGAATTTGATTTCACAGATAATTTGAGTTGCTCGACAAAAGGTACGTATTTGAATTATAATATGAGTTTTTGATGATTTCTGGACTAGCCGCTTGGCTTTTTCTTTTTCTTTTTAAAATCTGAGAGTCCGTAGGGACGTTTTGTAGTCGTGCCGTATTAGCCGCGCAAAGGAGACGCTGGCGAAATTTTTCGAAAATTCCGAGTGTTAGAAAATTTTTGAAAAATTTGGAAGTTAAAATTTGAATTTAAGTTTAAATTTGAATTTTGAAGTAAAACAATACTGTTGAAACTTGAAATTGAAGTTGGAAAGTTAGTAGAAATGATAACGAATCTTTAGTAGAAAGATTTGTTTTGAAAATTTGATAAAACTATTGAATTGTGAAAAATAGTAGACGAGTTAAGGACCTTTTTCCCTAACTTGTAATTCCGAGGACGAAATTCTTTTAAGGGGGGAAGTTTGTAACGACCCAGAATTTTGAACGAATTAAATTGAGAATATTTAATTTATTTTAAATATTTGAACGATAATCTAATTCGAATCCCGAATTTAAATATTGAAATCGGCGATTAAATTATAAAAATTTAATCGATTGAAGTTGAATATAAATTTGTATCTTCAATTTAAAGCTAAAGAAAAATATTTCGAACACTTGTAAATTTTATATTGATGATACTGAAGATAACGGAAGCTTCAGAATTTAATTTCAGACTGTTTTGTTCAGTTCTGGAATTTATATCGTTCGTATCGATATTTAAAAATAGCCGTCCGAGGGACAGTCTCGGAATTCGACGAAACCAGTTCCATTGGGTCCGTAATATTGAATTATTATCGAATTTCAATTTTCGTATTTTTCAGAGTTGTTATGTGTGCACACGATAGATAAACGCATTAAAATTTAAACGGATTTGATTTGAATTTAAATTTTTAATTTGTCATGTCAATTTCTATTCGTTCCTTTAAACACGCTCCGTTGTTCACGCTGAAGACCACGAAATTATCGTGTAACCCATCCCCTCTCTTTTCAAATATCTCGTTCTCCCTCTTTCAGTTCAATTACAAATCGAACGAGATGAAAATCAATGGCCGTGGCAAACAAAATCTTCCCCAGCTCAAAGCAATTGAAAATCAGATTCTCGCCCTCCCCAAATTAAAAAGAACGAAAGCCCATCACCTGTTCAAAGAAATTAAAATGGCCGGCACCCCAATTCCTCTTCCCCCATTTTAAAAAATTCGAACGAGGCTGGGTGGCGCTCGAACTCGAGCTCGGAGACGTGGCAACCGGCGCGTTCGCGTAGGGGTTTCTCAATGTCGAGGCGGCGTTCGAGGTGGTGATTCGCGATTGGGAGTGAGGGCAGCAGCTCGTGTGGGGTGTCGCGTTGGATTTTGGGTTGGTTCACGCGCGCGTTTCCATGAGGTGGGTTCGAGCATCGCGGTCGAGGCCAGAGGGGATGGAGACCATTCGATTGATTCGCGAGTAGTTAGGGTTTGGTTTCGGAGGCGTCGCGATGGTGCGACGACGAAGGCAGCGACGAGGAGGTCACGGCGGCAGCTGGCGATCGAAGGAGAGGCAGTGGTCGAGTGCGTCGGCACTGGTGGAGGTCGCGAGTTTGATGGTGGCACGTTGTACGACTATTTGGGTCTCGCGAGCAATGGCCTGGGTTTGCATTTTACAGTAAGGTATTTAGCTTTTCGGAATTTTCAAGTTGATTTAAATCTGAAAAAGAAAAATATATATGTGCAGTTTTAAATTTTATATAATGATATGCATGTAGAAAAATATTTACAGTGAAATGTTGTAGGGTTTATTTAAAGGTTGGATCTTTAAATGTATATATATATAGGCTACTTTGATAAAATGTGTATTTTCAAAATATGGGATTTTAAAATATTAAACAGTTTAAGATTTTAATATATATTGTAGGAAAAGAAAAAAAATGATGATGAAAATAAAAGAAGAAAAATATATACATATTTTTAATTTGCTTGATCTTAAAACTTATTTATTAAGTTTAAATAGTTAACTAATTTATTTATTTGGGTTACAAGGAAAATGAAGCTTTAAAGGAAATTGTTTGAAATAAAATTGATTTGATAAAGTAAAATTTTACTAAAATGAAATTTAATTATTCGATTTAATTCGAATATTAATAATCTGTATAAAAATTGTTTATACAAGGTCGAAATCTTGAAGAAATGACTGGAATGGAAATTGGGTTGCAAATAAATGCTAAGGTGAGATTATTTTCTCACTCAAAATTGATTGCAGTTATTTATTGACTGATTGATTGA
Organism: Allium fistulosum; assembly: GCA_030737815.1. Taxonomy (NCBI): domain Eukaryota; kingdom Viridiplantae; phylum Streptophyta; class Magnoliopsida; order Asparagales; family Amaryllidaceae; genus Allium; species Allium fistulosum. Next base: position 1,141,738,312 of record CM060904.1, read on the forward strand.
TATTGGATGTGATAGTAGATATAGTAGGATATATATATATCTATATATAGCAATATATACATATTGGCATATGTATATATTGGATTGATGATTTCCCGCCTCGTATAGCGGATGAGACCCTATTGCGCCGTTAGTAAGCGGATTTATAAAAACCTATATACCGCGATAATTCCGTACTGGAGCGGAATTGGTATTGTGCTAACATCTTTGGATGCAGGGAAACAGGTTGGAGGGATCCAACTGGACCCCTCACATTGATTGAATTTATTTCTATTGTGATATGAATCTGTGAATGATTATAGTGATGCTATTAATCATATTGATATCTGGAAATTGTTTGAAAGCTAAAATTTAGCTGATTGGATGTTTTGACATCATTGGATTCCAAAAATAAACGGAATTGAATTTTTGAAATCAAAATAGAAATTTCTAAGTGAATTAATTTTAGAAATTGAATAAATTTTGAAGCAAGGAATTTTAAAGTATAAAAAGTTAATTTTTATATTCTTATCGAATTTATTCCAGAATCAAGTGAAAACGTTAAGTAAATGAATTTCGTATAATAGTGATTTTAAATTGAAGAATTTAATTAAAATTTGGATTTCTAAATAGTTGGAAAAAGATAAAAGGGATTTATTTTCTTTAAGAGGAATTTGTTTAAAATGAAATAAGTTGGAAGTCCAATTATAAATTTAATTGGCAAATTGAAACAAGTTTAGAAAAAATCAATATAAAATGATTTGGGATGGGAAATTAATTTAGAAATGAATATTGAAATTGATTTGGTATTGAAGTAAAATTAGAAATCAATTTGGGATTTGATTTTGGGGTTAAAAGTGAATATTTGGGAATGTGGATTTAAAAAATTGGAAATGATGTTAAAATGGGTTTATTTACAGTTTGTAAAGTTTAAAAGAACGATTTCTTTTAAAATAAATAAATTATAAGTATTTAACTTATAATATGGATTTTTGATGTATACGTTGAGTTAGAAAATTGAATGGGTCATTAAAGGAAATTTATAAAATCGAAGTTGTTATAGAATAGAAAATAGAAATTATAAACGTTGTTTTATAAATTCGAAATCAATTGGGTTTGATAAATTAAATATAGAAGGACATTAAAGAAGATATATTCGCGATTTTAAATAGCGAATTTTTATTGAAATAAAATGTGTAGAAAAGACTGAAAATGTGATTAGTGAAGTATATTCACGATTTTGGACAGTGAATATATTTTTAAGTAAAATGGATAGGGTTTTGGGAAAGCGATATTATGAAATGAAGTTAATTGTTTTAAAAGATGTTTTAAAACGTGTGAACTATCGAAATCATAGATTTCAACATTTATTGTTGAAATAGACGTTTTCGAAAAATAAGGAAATGGTGGACTATAACACTGTTGTTATAGTAAATGATTTCCGAAAGGAAATATTTTATATAGTATTGGGATTTATATATCTATCTTAACTCCGAATCCCTATACTAGTGATTTCGAGTCGTCGTAACGATGTTTTACGCAACATTCGTTTTGACTCAAATAAATGTGATTTAAGAATGATTTCCTTAAAGAATGAGGTATATACTTAATTTTGATTTTAAGTATATCGAATATTTTCAAATGTTGAAAATAAATAGACTTGTGAAAATACTTATTTTTAAATAAGTATGGAATTGCTTTTCCAATGTGAAATGAACGTTTTGAGAATTTATCCTTGTAAAGATAAATTGAAATTGAATATTGAAAACGATTTGAAAATCGAATATCAGTAGATATTCGAAAGTATAAATTCGATACGGAATTTATAAAAGAAAGCGAAGTTGTTTAAAAATAAATATTGATTTATTTTTGAAGAGTGGAAATTGATTTGAAATTGTTTTCAAATGGGTAAGTGTGGAAAATTTTATAAAGATATTTTTGAAGATGAAATAATTTGGAAAATTATTTGGAATCTGATGATGTTGCGCATCTTTATTGATAGTTAAATAACCGACTATCAATAATTACCTTTAGATAGGTATTTGTTGTGAATTGGATGAATTTGAATGCCATACTTATTTTTAAATAAACGCTCACTATTCGGGTTAGCCGGGAAAGGACCATGGGGTCGTATAACCCATTCCGAATATGTGATACGTCGTTATGAATTGCATTCGAAGACCGGTGTTGAAGACCGGATATTTTTGAAAACGGAAGGATTACCGTCGAGTTACTCTACATCGGCTGATCTCCGGTTTAGAGGTTTTTATCACCCTTAGTGACGGGAAGTCCTGACGTGATTAGAAATTTATCCGGAAATGCAAGGGCTTCGTGAGAAGTGCCTTCGGTTCTGTTCGATCCCGGAACAGACTTGTATGGATTGTGTGTCTGACGTTACAATTTGAGATATAAAGCTGATTTCTTTCAAATACATTTCTGTTGGTGGCGGAGAATTTATTCTCTTAGCTTAACACCCTTCTCTAAGACGTACGAGCTCAGAGGTTATGTAGTTGAAATTCATCAGCGATATATCCCAATTTGGTAACGTGGCATACTGAGTGTTGCTGTGAAATGATCAGTGTTTGATCATTTGTGATATGATCATTTGTTTGATCTTATATCTTTGTGATCATAGGTTGATCATTTTGTTTGACCCGAAGCAGGGCTTTTTGAGAAAGCGTAGCTTTGTGGACGAGACTTCGTCGAGCCTCACACCTCGGAAATGGTCGAAACAGGAAGAATGCAGCAAGGTTCTAGGGAGTAGCGCCCCTTAGTGTATGTCATTCCTTCTGGATAAAGGTGGTATCATGGTATGGAGCCCAGATACTTAACCTCTGTGGTTGCTGCAAAATTTATTTCTTTGTGGTTGTTGGAAATCGGGGATCCTCGGGAAGATCGGTGACGATCGGGGGATGGCATACGCGTGTCAGTAGTTACCTATTTTTGCAGAGGTAACCCGGCCTTGTGTTGGCAGAGATCCGGTTAGGTTCTCGGGTCGTCTATTCCAGGGACGTACCCATCGTGGATAGGAAGTTCCTTAGCCTGACCATTTGTTGGAAATCCAAAGAAACAATACGTGACTTGTACGGTTTTAGTTGTAGAACCTGCCATTTAATATGGCAGCTATAGCAAGCATACTATAATGGTACCTATGCTGGCTAAGATTTATATTCTACTTTCGAAATGTTTTCTACACTATGCACTAATAATAATATCAAAAAGAATTTGATTTTTTCGTAGTAAGCATCTTTGACTATCATAAGAAGAAATCTCCTCCAAGTCTGCGTTTGCATTGTGTGTGTGGCGGGAGGTCTTATGGTAGTTTCATTTTCCAAAAGCATTGCGAATTGACTTTAAAATTTTCTGTTGTTTATTTTAAAGAATAACTGTTTTACGATCTCACACCAGTCACCATGACTGACTCGGAGTTTATTGTTCCCTTCTAAACTCTGGGTGCCCACCAATTTCCACACGGGCAGTCTAGAGTTAGATTATCAGGATATTCTGGATATTCTGGAGCTTGGAGATAAGCTGGATGGCGAGACGTAGTATTTGTATCTGATAGTATTTATTCCGCTGTATACTCTGTATGAGGACAAGTTATATAACTGTCCATTGTTGTATATTGACTCTGATGATTGATGTATGTATAAAATGATATAGTTCTTTGTTTTAAAGATTATTCATTTATCTATTATATATTGTTCCGCTGCGATATGTGAGATTCTGATATTGTCTCTGTTCTGTGTTTCTATTGATGTCGTTCAGATGTTTTCTGTTGTTCTTCTTCTTTCTTTCTTCTCTTTTTCTTCTATCTCCTTCTTCTTCTACTTTTTCTTTTTCTTAAAACCCTCACTATTGGAGTTTCCGGCACTCGATTGCTCGACAGTCGATAAAGTGAGTATCGATGTCAAATTTTCGAAAGTCGAAAATTTCAGGACGTGACAAAATCAAGGGATTAATTAAGAAATTAATTAAGGAATAATTAAATTATTGATAAAGTAATTAAGGGTAATTAATTACTGAATGTGATTAATCAAGAGTGATTAATAATTATGATTTAATTAAGATTAATTACTTAATGCAATTAATTTAATTAAAGTAATTAATAATAAAATGTAATTATGGATCATTAATTAATATAATTAATGATGTAATTAAGAATTTATTAATTAAGAAATAATTAATAAATGAAGTGATTAATTAATGTAATTAATTAAGGAGTAATGTAATTAATTATAGTTAATTAATAAATAAAGTAATTAAAGGTTAATTACTATAAGTGGTTAAGAATAATTAATTTGTGAAATTAATTTAATGCTAATTACTTGAATGTAATTAAATGTAAATTAATCAAGGATGATTAATTAAAATGAATAAATGGATGATGATTGATTAATTGATTGATAATTAATTAATAGTGATTTAAGCAAGATTGAAAATGATGGAAGTAATTAATTTAATTTACTTCAAATTAATTAAAGATGAAGTAATTAATTTAATTCATTTTAAATTAATTATAGTATGATTAATAGATCATTGCTTATGTATGTATGTATGATATTGTTTACCTTGAATGGTTTGAGATCTCAGATAGGAGATAATTGATACTGTGTAGTATGGATGTTTGGTTATATAGTGATGATGATATGAATTATCTGGTTATGATGATAATGTAGATTATCTATTTGATATTGTGAATTATCTATCTGTGTGTATATAGATAAATTGAATTGAATTGTTTTAACCTTAAAACAACTTGGCCTTAAAAGATACGTTTTGGATTTCGATGAGACCGGGATCGGGTTTCCAGATTTGGATATCCGAATACCACATCGATCCAAATTAACGATAGGTCGTGAATCTCAAGTGAAGGTGAAGATTCAGAGTGCAAGGGTTATTGTCGTTAACTCTGAGGGTGATTCCAATATGAGTGTAACGAGATAATGCCTTCGGTTTCGTTCGAACCCGGAACGAACTTGTATGGATTGAATGCTTTCAGAACATCGTCAGGAGGACGATGAGCATTCTAAGTGATGTGTTCTAATTAAAGGTAATCGTGACCTGAAGCCTCATCAACCAGGAATGGCTAAAACAGGGGAGGTGCAGCAAGGCTTCATGGGTAGCACCCACTGAGAGCGAGATATATCCCTGTCTAGAAGTCCCTTCTTATTATTCGATTGTGTGGGCAGTTGATTGCAACATCTGCTGGGGTTGTCTTGTTCGGAATTATCCAGTAAGGGATGGTTCCGGCTTTGTGTTGCAGGGGATTGGGAGTAATCCTCGGTACGGTGATCTAGGCCACGTACTGTGACGGGCGGTACCCCGGTAGCCCTGCCATTGTATGGAATCCAATTTCCAATAAGTGATAACGGACTTGATTGTATAACCCACTTTGTGGCTAGTATGCTGGAATTTAATAATGTAACAATTTCAGCTATTTCATATTTATTTGAAAACCATAGACCCTATTATAATATAACTGGATTTCCCATCAAATGTTTTGGTTATCGTAAGGTAAAAACTTTTCATGTTTATGTGCGGGAAGTCTTATGAGGTACCTTTTCTTTCCAAATGGTTTTCGAAGTTAAGCAACTTTAACCTGTTACTCACACCAGACCCATGTCTGACCCAAGTGTATATTTTCTATTTTATAAACTCTTGGGTACTCAAATTTTTACGAGTAGCCAAGGGATTCAGGTTAGCTTTGACTAATTGTGGAGGAGCAATGGAGCAGGAGGCTTCGGCGCTGTAGATATATATTGTAGTTCCGCTATTTGATCTCTGTATTGTGTTGAGTTGTAATAACTAGACATGTGTTTATAACTGTCTTGTATGTGTTATATAATCTGTGTAACTCTGATAGTCATTGTATATTATGTAATACTTATGTTATTAATATAATTTATTCGTTCCGCTGTTGAGATTCTGATGTTGTTTCTTTCTCTCTTCTCTATCTTTTCTCTTTTCTATCCCTTTCTTTCTTCAAGATGATACGACTTTCTGGTCGATGAAAGTCGGGTCATCACTGTGATAACCCGGATTTTGGAATACCTGTTAATTGATAATTAACTGGGTTAATTTATGAAATACTGATAAATCAGGAAATAAATATTTATATCTGGATAAATATTTATTTGATAATCTATTGGTATAATAATTTAATTTGAAAAATTATTATTTTTAAAACAAAATTGAATTTGAATTTGAAATTCAAAAGATAAACATCTTAGAAATAAATTGGATCAAAAATAATATGTATACATGATTTTTGTTAGTATGTAATTAGTTTTATATCATTATCTTTAAAAAAAAATTATAACTATAAATAAGGGATACATATACTGTTATATTTGTATAAATTTATTTATAAATGTATAATTGGATTTTTATAACATTTTCTTTTAAGTTATGTATAGATAAACAAAAGAAAAAGTTTAAATATAAAACTAAGTTATGATTATTTTATAAATACATATTAATTACAAGTAAATAGAAATACAATTTAACAAATGTAAGCTTAAGAATGCATGTAGTCACAAGTGTAAACAAACCTTATCATAAAATTTACAAGTGTCTTTGATTTTTAAAATAATTAATAAAAAGATAAAATAGGTTATATAATCCTCTCTATCCCTCTCTTTCATTTCTTTTACCAGTTCTTTTTCTAAATCAAAATAAAGAAAATCAGATCTGAAGCAAATCAAACAAGAAGGAATAAATTTCAAGTTCAAAACTTGTGAAATCCTTTTAGTCGTCAGCTTGCAAAATACTCCTCAAAATTAATCTGAATTGATTCTTCAAACCTGGAAACATTTATTCCTCAATCCTGTAAACATCCATCATGTTCTGTAAACAACCCAAACCTGCAACCATCTTTCTGTTTCAAAATCAAATCTGTAACCATTTTGCAAATTCTAGACCAAAGCTGTAATCAATTTCAAGAATGCATGCAAGTGAATCTAAAGTAAGCCAAAGCAAGCAACTAAATTTCTAAACAAAAGCATTTCAGCATTCAAGTGCAAAGTTTATAAAAGCCAGTTTTCAAAGCTGTTCTCTGTTCTAGGCATATACAGGTGAGTAAACTTTTTAATTAAAAAGTTTAGTAGTTAAATAATTGTTGTTTGTGAAATTCCTATGATAATGTTGCTCTGCATGTGGGTATAACTATGGGTAGTTGCTGTATTTACATGATTGAGTTTGGAGGTGTATTATTCTTCCCTGTTCTTGTTACAATATATTCAAATTTAGACAAAAATTCATTTTTCCCTTCCTCTGATTTTCTATAGGATTTTGTTTTAAAACAATAAAGGTTTGTTTAGTCTTAAATTAAATTTTAAAGATGAATTTATGTAAAAATGCTTAAAAGCTCATTTGGGAATTAGGAATGCAGTGAAATTCCTTTAAACATGCTAAAGCCAATCACTTTAATTCATTAATTCAAGATTATAATTTGAATCTACTATTAAAGTTAGGAATTTTAAAACAAAAATCTTGAATTTTAGTTGGGATTTGGGGTTGCATTTCTGTGATGATCAGAAATGGGAGTTTGAGCAAATTCCGGTGAATGGGTGGTCTTTGGACGTCGTGGTTTTAGACAAAGCTAGGTGGTTGACTGGGAAGGTCGAGAAAAATGGTGGATAGTTTTATTGGTCACTATGGCGGCGGTGCATCGACAAAGTAGGGTTTCCGGTCTAATTTGAGTCGTGGTGGGTTTTCGACCATTTCTGGAGTCGTAGTGGTGACTGGGTGGTGCGGTGTATGGGGATTAGCAGAAGGGGAGGAAGACGAAGCCTGGGCCAGAATTTCGTGGCCACCTGTGGTCTGTGGTGGCGATGCCAGGGAATTTTTGGGCGATGGTTCGTTCCAGTTAGTTGCTGTCATACTCGATTTGGAACCACGGCGGGGTAATGGGTTCTGGGTGATTGTTTGGGGTGAGGTGATCATCGATGACTTGTGAGTGGCCTCGGCGACGATCAGAGATGGTCAGACTAGTGGTGCATGTGCATGCGTGCACAAACGTGTCTGGGTTTATTTCTTGGAATGGAGGAAGGGAAGAAGAAGGTAGGACTCGAGATTTTGTAAGTTTCGCTCGAGTTGTTCACGAGATTATTGGAGGAATAGGGGAGGATTGAATTAAGTTTGGCTCGGGAAAATTTTAGTCAGGGATCGGAATTTTGATTGTAAGATACCAGGGATTTTAAATTAAAGAAATAGCAAGATTAAAAGTATTATACAAATGCAAGTTAGAAGCAAATGGTTAACAAGTTTTTAAGTATTATAAAATCAAGTTTTTAAAACTGATTTCTCAAACTATTTCTTTCAAATAATAATTGTTTATTTAAAGGTCTGGTTAAGAAAAGGGATGAAATTTATTTTAGCTTAGAATAAGTTAAATCTTAAGTTTATTTAAAACTTAATTAATAATGTAATTAAGTAGTAATTGAAAAGATAAAATGTTTTTATCATTAATTAAACTTAAAGCCTTAAGTTAATAGATTAATGATAGTTAATTCCTAAAGTTTATTAAATAAGATTTTAAATGATAATTAAGAAGTTAATTACATGATTTAAAGGTTAATAAATTAATTAAGATTAATTAATGTAAGTAATTAATGGTAATTTATTCATGATTAAAGGTTAATAGAATTATTAATTAAGATAAATAAATTAAGGAGATTAATTAAAGTTAATGTGAATAGTTAAGGCTAATTAATCTATGGGGTAATTAAAGGTTAAATTACTTAATTAAAGGATAATTAATCAAGGATGATTAATTAAGATAGATGATTAAAGAATGATTTATTAATTGGGTTGAAATTAATAAAAGATTGAGTATGCAGGATTAAGGTAATCTAAATGATTAAAGTCGGAAATTAATCTAATTGGAGATTAATTAAATTAATTAGGAATTATATATCTAATAAATCTTGTTATGGAGGGTTGAATGATATTGGATGACTTGGATTGATTTTATCTCTGATGGGCGATTGAGATGTGATATGTTATGAATGAGTTAAATGGTGATAATGTAGGTTACCTATGTGAGTTAAATTGTTTTGTGATATCCTGGATTTAAACGTATTGTTTAAATTTGAAACAACTTGGTTTAAAAAGGATGACATTTGAATTCGAAGAGACCGGGGTCGGATATCAGTGATATCCGAAACCACTTCGATTGGTAATCTAAATTCCTTATAAATTGGATATGTAAGATTTATCAGGCTGGAATGGATTAAGTTAAGTAACCTGGACATTTAACCTGAGAATGGTTGTGTGTGAAAATGATTGACTATAATAAGTAAGAACTCGTAGTGAGGTACGAGTTACCTTGGTTTTAAATAAGTTTTATAACTTAGTATTTCATGTTAGATGAGTTTACTCACGCTGGTTTCCAGCCTGACCCGGGTGTTACTTTGATGTAATGCTCGGGTCAGACCGAGTATTACAGATTTCAGGTAAGGACGTTCTGGAGCTCAGGAGACGAGTTGGATGGCAGGAACGTATGGAGTATATTCCGCTGTGATATTATAGTTGTCTGAGACATGTTAATTCTAACTGTCTAGTACATTTGTGAATGTTGTAACTCTGATGTATTAAAATTTAATTAACAAATACAGTTTTCTTTGTATAACTGATATTATTATTTGTTATTATATTTAATCCGCTGCGAATGTGAGATGTTGTGTTTTCTGTTCTTCTTTCTTCTTTCTGTTCTTTCTTCTATCTCTTTTCTTTTTCTTCTAACTATCTGGAAATTTCGGGATCGAAATTTCCGGGTCGTTACATTTGGTATCAGAGCGAAGGTTAAGCGAGAACCTTGGCTCTGTTGGGATTACTCGTTAAGGATAGGGTCAATGGTACCCTAGAACGAGTTGAGTGTATATATATATATATATGAGAGCGTAATTGTTATTTTCTTATATAAGGATTTTAAATGATTTTATATAAGAATATATTTTGATATATAAAATGATATTTCTTTCTATTAAATATTAAGGTAATTGGTTGTTAAAATATTGGAATTAAATTAAGTGGTAATAGAAATAAAGCCAAATTAAAATTGAATGAAGATAAGTTTGAAATGAATTCAAACTAAAATTAAAATCTTGAATTTGTAGAAATGTTATCAAGAATAAAGGTAATAATGAATTGGTTTCTAGATATGATAATCTTGGTTATTATCATAAATGGTAATTGTGTTTAATAATGAATGTTGTTAATGATTTAGCAAAATGAAATGTTTAGGGAAGTAAACATTTAAGTGAGTATAACTTATAAATTGGAATTGAAGAGAATTTAAAATTGTGAAATTTTAAATCTAAATCCATAAAACTTGAAATTGTTTTAAAGAAGTTGTTTTGAATTAAAACCAAAGGTGGTTTAAAAATTTAAAGTATAACTTGGTGTGTAAAGAAAATGTATATATGAGGAATATATATAATACCAATGATGATTTGAAATAAACACTTAGTGTTGAGTTTTAAATGGGAATGTGATGTAAAACCCAAAGTAAAGTAAGTTTTTAAACTTAAAAGGGGAAAGACTATTAATCTGAAGTTTAAAATTTGAATGGGAATTCAAATTGTGAAAAGTTGACCGGATTAAGTAAATTTAACTTGGAGGAAGTTAAATAAGTTTGAATAAATAACTTGAATTGGAAATTTCAAGATGAAATTTAAATTTAACTTGGGTAGTTAAATGGTTAATTTAAATGGAAGTTATGAGTGATCTCAAAATGGGTTTGAGATCTGGAAATTGAAAATGGATAATAAATTAGAATCTGAAGATTAAATTGTTTTTGAATTCTTATTTGAACTTTGTAATAAGTTAAGTAAAGATAATTTTAAAATGGAATTTTGAAATTTGAATTCAGAATTAAAAGGTTTAAAGATTTAATTTGTTAAAATTAAAAAATAAAGGTTGAATTAATTTAAAAGTAAAGGAATTGTGATTTAAGGAATTAAACCAATATTTAAAAATTTTAACTCGAATTTATATAATTCGAGATAGTTTAAAATTGAGATTTAAATTAGTTCAAACTGAATTTGGTTTGAATAAATGGGAATTGTGATTTAAGATGAATAAGTATAAAATTCAAATGGAAAATTTGAATTGAATTAATTTGAAAAAATAAAATTGAGGATTGAATGAGTTCAAAATTCAAATGGGAATCGGGATTAATTCATATAGAAATTGAAATGATTTAAAATTGAAATGGATTCAATTTGAAATTAGTTTGAATAAATTTGAAATTGTAATTAAAGTTGAATAGGTTTAAAATTCAAATGGAATTTGATTTGAATTAGGAAAGAAATTGAGGATTAATTCAACTTGAATTGAGGTTAAATCAATTTCAATGGAAATTGAAGTTATTTAAATGGGAATTGAGTTAATTTAAATGGAGGTGGAAATTTAAATTGAATTGATGAGAATTGAACAGTTTGACTCTGGTTTATTTTTCAAAATAAATTATTTTAATACAAATATATTTTTCCAAACTATGTACTGTACAATCTTTCTTTTTAAACCCCAAACTATCTTATACTTGTTTTACAATTATTTTTGGAACTATTTAACAATTTTTCAACTGTTTTATAAACTAATTACTGTTTTTAACTACTTTATAACTAATTACTATTTTACAACTATTTTACAATTATTTAACTATTCTACAGATATTTTACAAACTAATAACTATTTTTCAACTACTTATCTATTTTTAAACCTTTTCAAGCTATTTTTAAAATTTAAATTGGTCAGAGTTCAAACTGTTTGTAATTGAAGTAATAACTCAATTGGAAATGGAAGCAATTGAGATTAAGTGAATGAAATTAAAGGAAATATGAATAGAAAAGGAAACTGATTTGGCTAATAACCAATAAAGATAAATACGTAGGATATACGTATATTATTCTATTCGCATAGTGATTTGATCCAGATTCGAGCACAGAATTTCGAGATAGTATTATCGATCCGAGTTGGGATTTTTCGCTTGATTTTCGACGGCGAACCTGGATATGGATTGTTGATTGGTTCTGGATATTCTCTATCATAGTTGTGACTATGCAAGGAGAATGACGGTTTCTGATCAGGAAACCAGATCTGAGTCTGCACTAGGAAGCCGGGTGGACAATACTAGTTCGGAAGTGAAATTGTGTGATCGATTGAGCGATCAGATTGATATAGCGTACGGATGATATGTGTACATCGCACGGGTTTGAATGAAATTGGCATTTAAAATTTGAGGATAAGAAATTTGAAATGGTTTTCGAAAATGAAAGGTATATTATGTGAAATATAATGGAATTGGGTATTTCTTTGGTTGAAATTTACTTTATGGAGGTAAGTAAATGGTAAATAACTTTATAAAGAAATCAAACTTGAATATTTGATTTGACAATAAATAAAGTTATATTTTGTAATATGATAAACTTCCCTTATTGAATCTAGCCAGAATAAAAAGGGTTTTGAAATATTTGAAGTATAAAAGAGGTTTTATACAAGTTTGAAATGATCCAAAGATTTTCAAAGTTATCTATATCTATATCTATATATATAAAGGATCTTATGAGAATGATTTTTGGAAAAGGTCTTGGGAACCTATGAATTTGGAAAAGGCTTTTGATTTTTGGGAAAATCAATTTTGGATTTTGGAAAGCCTAGTTTGAGAATTATCGATTTTGGTAATCGATTTTGTGTAAAGGAGATTTTGATAAATCATAAAGGGTATGATTTGAAGATACTATAAGTATATAGTATAAAATGTTTTGAGTATTGCTCTGGGGAAAAAGGCGCTCTCTTGAAATGAACTTCTCAGGAGTGCCACTGGGTGGTACTGCCTTGAACCCCAAGGGGGGATTCTAAAGTTGATCCTGTGAGGAGTCCGGACAAACTAGTTCCTGAGGATTACTTGTGTAGCGAAAGTCGAGGGGCCGGTGCCCACAGAGGCATTTGGGTTATGCTGTGACGACAGTTTAACTCGATGTCTCTACGATCTACTGCAGACCATAGCGGAAGTCATGTGTGCCGCTGAGAGCCAACTGTCTACGTTTGATTTTATATCGGTAGACTGTGACACTATGGTAACATAGCGAAAGTCGTTTGTGCCGCTGAGAGCCAACAGTCTACGTTTGATTTTATATCGGTAGACTGCGACCTATGTGGGAGAAGTTTCATTATTTGGCAGCGAAATTCGGTGGCGCTGATGCCTACAGTTATATGGGTTTGTGCTGTGATAGCAACGTAAGGCCCGGGTATAACTGCGATCTGTAGCGGGTTCCATGGCGTAATCGAGGAGCGCGGAGACCTACAGTTATCTGTGGATTTTGCCGAGACGGCAACGTAACCATCGGGTTAACTGCGACCATGGATGGGGGTGATGATTTCCAGAGCATTCTCACCAAAGATATTTCCTCGATTTCAAAAATGTTTTCCATATTTTCAATAAAATTATTTTCCAAATATTTTCACTAGGTGTTGAAAACGGGTTTACCAAGTACTGATAGATTTTCAGTCTTACGCCTGATCAACGTATGACTGAATTTCTGTGAGAACAAGGATGGACTGGTTGAGACATCGAGTTATAAAAAAAAAAAAATTTTTTATAAAAACTATTCCTGATAATATTATATAAATTTTTATAAGTATTTTAAAATTCTTAATAAAAAAGTAATTTTTATGATAATAAGCAATTTAATAAATTTTGGCTTCGTTCCTTTTCGAGGACGAAAAGTTTTAAAGAGGGGAGGAATGTGATAACCCGGATTTTAGAATACCTGTTAATTGATAATTAACTGGGTTAATTTATGAAATACTGATAAATCAGGAAATAAATATTTATATCTGGATAAATATTTATTTGATAATCTATTGGTATAATAATTTAATTTGAAAAATTATTATTTTTAAAACAAAATTGAATTTGAATTTGAAATTCAAAAGATAAACATCTTAGAAATAAATTGGATCAAAAATAATATGTATACATGATTTTTGTTAGTATGTAATTAGTTTTATATCATTATCTTTAAAAAAAAATTATAACTATAAATAAGGGATACATATACTGTTATATTTGTATAAATTTATTTATAAATGTATAATTGGATTTTTATAACATTTTCTTTTAAGTTATGTATAGATAAACAAAAGAAAAAGTTTAAATATAAAACTAAGTTATGATTATTTTATAAATACATATTAATTACAAGTAAATAGAAATACAATTTAACAAATGTAAGCTTAAGAATGCATGTAGTCACAAGTGTAAACAAACCTTATCATAAAATTTACAAGTGTCTTTGATTTTTAAAATAATTAATAAAAAGATAAAATAGGTTATATAATCCTCTCTATCCCTCTCTTTCATTTCTTTTACCAGTTCTTTTTCTAAATCAAAATAAAGAAAATCAGATCTGAAGCAAATCAAACAAGAAGGAATAAATTTCAAGTTCAAAACTTGTGAAATCCTTTTAGTCTTCAGCTTGCAAAACACTCCTCAAAATTAATCTAAATTGATTCTTCAAACCTGGAAACATTTATTCCTCAATCCTGTAAACATCCATCATGTTCTGTAAACAACCCAAACCTGCAACCATCTTTCTGTTTCAAAATCAAATCTGTAACCATTTTGCAAATTCTAGACCAAAGCTGTAATCAATTTCAAGAATGCATGCAAGTGAATCTAAAGTAAGCCAAAGCAAGCAACTAAATTTCTAAACAAAAGCATTTCAGCATTCAAGTGCAAAGTTTATAAAAGCCAGTTTTCAAAGTTGTTCTCTGTTCTAGGCATATACAGGTGAGTAAACTTTTTAATTAAAAAGTTTAGTAGTTAAATAATTGTTGTTTGTGAAATTCCTATGATAATGTTGCTCTGCATGTGGGTATAACTATGGGTAGTTGCTGTATTTACATGATTGAGTTTGGAGGTGTATTATTCTTCCCTGTTCTTGTTACAATATATTCAAATTTAGACAAAAATTCATTTTTCCCTTCCTCTGATTTTCTATAGGATTTTGTTTTAAAACAATAAAGGTTTGTTTAGTCTTAAATTAAATTTTAAAGATGAATTTATGTAAAAATGCTTAAAAGCTCATTTGGGAATTAGGAATTCAGTGAAATTCCTTTAAACATGCTAAAGCCAATCACTTTAATTCATTAATTCAAGATTATAATTTGAATCTACTATTAAAGTTAGGAATTTTAAAACAAAAATCTTGAATTTTAGTTGGGATTTGGGGTTGCATTTCTGTGATGATCAGAAATGGGAGTTTGAGCAAATTCCGGTGAATGGGTGGTCTTTGGACGTCGTGGTTTTAGACAAAGCTAGGTGGTTGACTGGGAAGGTCGAGAAAAATGGTGGATAGTTTTATTGGTCACTATGGCGGCGGTGCATCGACAAAGTAGGGTTTCCGGTCTAATTTGAGTCGTGGTGGGTTTTCGACCATTTCTGGAGTCGCAGTGGTGACTGGGTGGTGCAGTGTATGGGGATTAGCAGAAGGGGAGGAAGACGAAGCCTGGACCAGAATTTCGTGGCCACCTGTGGTCTGTGGTGGCGATGCCAGGGAATTTTTGGGCGATGGTTCGTTCCAGTTAGTTGCTGTCATACTCGATTTGGAACCACGGCGGGGTAATGGGTTCTGGGTGATTGTTTGGGGTGAGGTGATCATCGATGACTTGTGAGTGGCCTCGGCGACGATCAGAGATGGTCAGACTAGTGGTGCATGTGCATGCGTGCACAAACGTGTCTGGGTTTATTTCTTGGAATGGAGGAAGGGAAGAAGAAGTTAGGACTCGAGATTTTGTAAGTTTCGCTCGAGTTGTTCACGAGATCATTGGAGGAATAGGGGAGGATTGAATTAAGTTTGGCTCGGGAAAATTTTAGTCAGGGATCGGAATTTTGATTGTAAGATACCAGGGATTTTAAATTAAAGAAATAGCAAGATTAAAAGTATTATACAAATGCAAGTTAGAAGCAAATGGTTAACAAGTTTTTAAGTATTATAAAATCAAGTTTTTAAAACTAATTTCTCAAACTATTTCTTTCAAATAATAATTGTTTATTTAAAGGTCTGGTTAAGAAAAGGGATGAAATTTATTTTAGCTTAGAATAAGTTAAATCTTAAGTTTATTTAAAACTTAATTAATAATGTAATTAAGTAGTAATTGAAAAGATAAAATGTTTTTATCATTAATTAAACTTAAAGCCTTAAGTTAATAGATTAATGATAGTTAATTCCTAAAGTTTATTAAATAAGATTTTAAATGATAATTAAGAAGTTAATTACATGATTTAAAGGTTAATAAATTAATTAAGATTAATTAATGTAAGTAATTAATGGTAATTTATTCATGATTAAAGGTTAATAGAATTATTAATTAAGATAAATAAATTAAGGAGATTAATTAAAGTTAATGTGAATAGTTAAGGCTAATTAATCTATGGGGTAATTAAAGGTTAAATTACTTAATTAAAGGATAATTAATCAAGGATGATTAATTAAGATAGATGATTAAAGAATGATTTATTAATTGGGTTGAAATTAATAAAAGATTGAGTATGCAGGATTAAGGTAATCTAAATGATTAAAGTCGGAAATTAATCTAATTGGAGATTAATTAAATTAATTAGGAATTATATATCTAATAAATCTTGTTATGGAGGGTTGAATGATATTGGATGACTTGGATTGATTTTATCTCTGATGGGCGATTGAGATGTGATATGTTATGAATGAGTTAAATGGTGATAATGTAGGTTACCTATGTGAGTTAAATTGTTTTGTGATATCCTGGATTTAAACGTATTGTTTAAATTTGAAACAACTTGGTTTAAAAAGGATGACATTTGAATTCGAAGAGACCGGGGTCGGATATCAGTGATATCCGAAACCACTTCGATTGGTAATCTAAATTCCTTATAAATTGGATATGTAAGATTTATCAGGCTGGAATGGATTAAGTTAAGTAACCTGGACATTTAACCTGAGAATGGTTGTGTGTGAAAATGATTGACTATAATAAGTAAGAACTCGTAGTGAGGTACGAGTTACCTTGGTTTTAAATAAGTTTTATAACTTAGTATTTCATGTTAGATGAGTTTACTCACGCTGGTTTCCAGCCTGACCCGGGTGTTACTTTGATGTAATGCTCGGGTCAGACCGAGTATTACAGATTTCAGGTAAGGACGTTCTGGAGCTCAGGAGACGAGTTGGATGGCAGGAACGTATGGAGTATATTCCGCTGTGATATTATAGTTGTCTGAGACATGTTAATTCTAACTGTCTAGTACATTTTTGAATGTTGTAACTCTGATGTATTAAAATGTAATTAACAAATACAGTTTTCTTTGTATAACTGATATTATTATTTGTTATTATATTTAATCCGCTGCGAATGTGAGATGTTGTGTTTTCTGTTCTTCTTTCTTCTTTCTGTTCTTTCTTCTATCTCTTTTCTTTTTCTTCTAACTATCTGGAAATTTCGGGATCGAAATTTCCGGGTCGTTACAGTCACACTTACCCTTACTGATCCGCTTCTCCAGCACGTGAATACCGAGGATGTGTTAGTGTTGATTTCTAGGAGTCGAAGAACGGACCATTACAAGACTCCTCACCGATATAGCTGACATCGATTGGAATCTCACTAAGTTACTAAATACTTCTTTATAGGAGAGAGGCGAACCCTATAACAGTCACTTAATACCTCAAACCAAAGCGAACCCTTCCCGAGATGTCCACTATCACTCTTAATTATAAATATGGAAGCACATTAGATTACTTCTTTCGATAGGAATGCGAGCCCTAAAGTAGCCACTTATTACCTCAACGCTGAAGTAAACCCTTTTAGAGACATCGTTATTTATTTGGAAGCTCACTAGGTTACTTAATACTTCTTTTTAGGAGAGAGGCGGACCCTACAACCCCTTATACCTCAAACAAAAGTGAAACTCTATGGAGATATCCCTCACCACTCCTAATTCCAAAATGGAATCATTTAATACTTTTCAATTAAGAAAGCAAGCCCAATCTCTCATGTCGCGACGGGTCCTAAGATTAGTGATATCTCACATCAGCAGTAAGTACATCCGACTGCTAGTAGCCACAAAGTGAAGGACAATCTTCCGTCGAGTGACTCTACTAACCTTGTGTCACTAACCTACTAAGTCCAATTAACCACCCTAAGTCTTTACTTATATTATGTTACATAGACATTGGACTTAGCTTACTAATTTCCTTTTTATTTAAGGCAATAAGATTTACCTTAAATATTTATCTACCCATAAATCCCTTTTAATGCTCATAAATGTCAATTTGCCCATAAAATACTAAAGGACATTTCTTACGACATTTATGTATGATTACTAATTTCAAATTATTAACCTTTTTAACTATTCCATTGTTATTAATTCAATTTCTTTATTTATCGGTCCCATTAATCCATTTACCCTATAAACTTATTGTAACTCCCATATTTATTACCATTTATTTTCCATTTATTGGAGTTACAACCTTGTAAATTCCTTTCTCATTAATTAGTTATCCTAAATGCGAATTTACATGTGAGCATCGTTATTTGCTAAGTTATATTTAATTATTATAAGTGTAGAAAATTACGTACAAATATCTACTTTTATCAATATATTCTAGTTATATATCTCCACCAAAATATCTTTTTCCATGTTCAATTGTTGGAATCATATCTAGAAAGATTATCCGGTATAATTTCCATAAATTAGTCTAAAATAAAATTTAACTTTAAAATATAAAAGATTAGGTTGTTAGAAATTACAAAGAATAATCATTCCTTTTTATTACTGAAATAGACAGTGTAAACTACAATGAATTCATACTTTACTGGTCTCTTTCTCTTTTTATTTGCATCTATTCCTTATTAGATCAAACGCTATATTTTTTCTAAAGGGGAACAAAATCAAACTAATTTACAAATATTAAATGGATCTGAATTCCAACAATTCCAAACATAGAAAAGTTTACATTCGAACAAGATTAGGGTAATAACCCAAATTCATAACATTATTATGCAACCTATTTTCAGATCTGGAATAAATTTCATTCAAATTAATATTCTAAATTCATACTTTGGGACTGATTTCAAGATCAGGTTGTAACACCACACCATCACAGCCATTTCGTAACACTTAATTTTTTCAATTGCCAACACTTATTTGTGTTGTAGATTAATCACAACAATATCCGTTGCTAAGCTAAAAATGTGTCTCCAAAAATATACATTTACACTTTTTTTATTGCTAACACATATTTGTGTTGGAAAATCTGGTTAAATTGAAATTAAATAAATCTTGTTGGGGCAATAACGTAAATGAGCATCCTTTAGTCATCCGTAGCCCTAATTCCTTCTCAACACTTTCATTCAGCCGCTCTAAAAAAACAAAATCGACTTGCGATTCCCGGCGATTCGATTTTGCCGTTGCTCTTGCATTGAACTCCAGGCTTTAGGCTTCAATCTGTTGTGATTCCAGGTAAAATTTGGTTGCTTCAATTTGTCGAATAATTGTACGATTGTCTTCTTTGGTATGATTTCAAACTTTCTGATTTGGATTGAATTTGCTTTTTACTCGACTTTGATTCGAGTTAGGATATGGTTTGTGATTTTTTATAAGTAAGCCTTTGATTTTTGGCTCGAACTCGAATAATTTGCCGATGATTAAAATGGGTTCAATTTATAGGAATTTGATTCCTATAATTTCGTATATATTCTCGAATGAAATTTTCAAATGAACTTCTGGTTTTAGCTGTGACCGTGGATCTTATGATAAATGATTCTGACTTGATCTATTATTCGAATATGTTGCTAAATATTCATATATATTATTTTGACTCTTGATTTGGATACTGATTTTGGGGTTCCTGGATTTTCTTGTTCATTTTGAAACTAACACACAACTTCCTGCAACCTGATACTTCTACTATGCTTGAACCTTTGCTTGTGTATCACTACACCATGTATAAATCCCTTGAATCTTAACTAGCACATGATTACCTTGTATATACTATTACTGTTTTCCCTGTTGCTATGTCTGTGACCATTTGCTCAAGTATGGTTATTTTGCATTGTTGTTTTCCTGGTCTGTTTGCAGTCCTTGTATGGTACCTTTGTGGTTTAGTTGGTCACTGCGTGTTCATTATGCTTGACATGTCTTGTGTCCATACTAGTTGTACAAGACACTGCTTCCTTGTTGTATGTGTACCTGTTCATTTGCATTGTGTGTTTCTCTTGATGCTCCTTACCTGAACCTGGTTGTTGTTGCTTTGTGTCATAATGTTTGGGTCAATGTTTAAGTACATGTTTGAGTGTTGCTATGTTTCCTGTACATGTGCATGAGTATTCCTGTTGCTTGACTAGAGTGCATATGTTTGGTTGCACTTATGTTCACCATGCTCTGGTCTACCTGAGTGCTTGCATGTTGTAGTCGGCCATATTCATGAATGTTATATGTGCACCAATATATGTGTATACATGTACATACATATATGTGTACATGTATATTTGTGAACTAAGCATATTTAAAATTATTGAGTACTTCTCTGTGACATCAAATCAAGAAACGGCCTTGTGATATTCACAGCGATACACTATGCATATTACAAGTTGTATGTGCACATATATTTGGACCTTGTCAGAAAAATAGAAAAGAAACAACCCACATACCTGGGGCAAATTTTATATTTAAAAACACAATTTTATTTTGCAATTTAAATTCGTTTCTTTTTCCAGTTTACTGCGTTATTTATTTGCCAGGTATACCAGACGGTTAAACACAAGCTGAAGCAAGTCACGATCAAGTGTGTGAGTGTTGAGTGAGTGTATGTAGTAAGGAATAATTGTAAGCAAATTGTATAGTGACAATTGTGATGTAATTGAAGTTGTATTGTAATTGAAAATGTGTAAATGTAGTGAGAGCTCAAATTTGTAATACTTGAATTTGTAATAAAATATTTGTTTGAATAAAATATCT
The DNA here is from genome assembly GCA_030737815.1 of Allium fistulosum. Taxonomy (NCBI): domain Eukaryota; kingdom Viridiplantae; phylum Streptophyta; class Magnoliopsida; order Asparagales; family Amaryllidaceae; genus Allium; species Allium fistulosum. The sequence continues at coordinate 1,141,759,292 of CM060904.1, forward strand.
GTTTAAATAAAATTCTGGGTCATTTATTTTATTCAGCAAATATTTATTTAATTCTGTGAAAAATAAAATAGTACAATAACAAACACATTTAAGCTGTTATTTGTTTGCATATATTTGTAACACTTATAAGCGTTGGAAGATATTTTTCCCTAATGCTTATAAGCATTGGAGAAAAATATCTTCCAACATGTATAAGCATTAGGGAAAATTTTCTTCCAACGCTTATAAGCGTTGGCGAAAAATATCTCCCAACGCTTATAAGCGTTGCAGATATTTTTCGTCAACGCTTGTAAGCGTTGGGAATAAATGCCCACGCTCCTATAGCAACACATATAAGTGTTACTGAAATTCTTGGCAACACTTATACTCGTTGGGAATCCTATGTTTTGGTGTAGTGTAAACAATTCTAAATCAATTCATAAACAAGAATATGTAGGCGATATTTATTATATTAAATTTGTTGCCTACAACTCATATACAATTATCTAGTTAGGCATAATAATCAAATAAACACCAACGAGATAATTTTTATATTATAAAAATCTATAAAATTTCTCACTCATTTTTAAAAGTGATCCAAATCGCCAGATCTGAAGTAGAATCTTTGATTCGTCTCCGAATCCTTTTTAATCCAAGAAATATGTATAAAAAGGGTACATACATGTATTAAAATTACGGATCTGAGAAGAGATTTGGGATTGGAAGAGAAAATAGATACAAATATATAAATTACCTCAAATACGCGTATAGTTAATTTTTTCTCTTCTCCTTTTTATTAGATTTCTATTCTTCTCCAATTTGTATAAATATAGATATAAATATCTTATTTTTATAATTAAGAAAGAAAGTGGAGAATAAGAAATGGTAGAGCTTCGCTACTGCCTCTAGAAAAATATGAGAAGAGAAGAAGGGTTTTAGGCCTGAATTTATAGGTGCTAGAATCAAATGCAACCGCTAGATCGAAATATGTAAAATCTGGGCCGTGGGGCCAAGGCTAACCCTAGCCGCTATATAGGGAGCGATCAACCGCCCTCTACCTTGGGGTCTACCATCCCTGGTCGACCGCCCATGATGGTGGGTCAATTTGTGGGCCCAGGTTATTTTAGTTAATTTTTCTTATTTATTTATTTATTTATTTTCATTCTGAATTCGTTTTTCGTTCGTAACTTCTTCGATTGGACTCCGATCACAAAACCCCAAATATGAAATTTGCTCAGAAATTTTGCCACGAATGCAATAATGCAAGTTTCATGGTCAGATTCCACCATTTGCACAAATTCCGTTTTGGAGCCTAATTAATAAACTGACTAACTAATTAAATAACCAACGTCAAATCACAGGGTGTTATGGCTACCCTAAGTTGTCGCCACCTCATCGCCTTCTAAGCCTCTACAACCACCTTGTCACCTACTAAGCCATCATCATTTCAGCTGTGCTGAGATAAGTTTGGTGCTCTAATGCATATTTGCAGGAATTTTGCCTTTAGACTAAAATTGACACATGGTGTCCTTACGCCAAAATTGTTTCCGAGTTAGTCCTTGTCCCTATTTTTCACTTATATATATGTGTATATATATACGCATGTATGAGTCGTAAGTAAAAAAACAAATTTCCTGTTTTAAAACGAAATTAAATATATGTATAATTGATTATATATATAAGTATTTTAAATATTATTTAAATTTGGTTTGTTTAATATGTCATAGTAAAAAATAATTATAGAAATAAGAATATAAATGATTTTCAATACCTTTTTTGATCAGCTGGTTATTGACATGTATATGGCTAACTGTTTCTACTTCGGATCCCTTTTCTTATCCTCGAACGGGGTTTGCAAATCTCAGCTTCAAGGCTTTCACCAATTCTCTAGTGGATGATAAGGTTTTTATTATCTGTATGTCTTGAATAAAAGTGGGTGAGGCTATTTCTATCCACCAAATGGTCAAATATCTTGCATCTTTCTCTTTAGATCCATAGACCCAATCATTTCCCCTTCTAGCCTAATCTAGGGTCAACCATTTCTTGTCTAGACTTCCAGATTTTGGGCCGAACTATTGTATCCTATATATTAATTATTTAAGCCTAAATATTTAACTAAATCAATATATAAAAATTATATATAATTTTAATTAATTTTAAGGCCTTAAATAAATAAATAAATGCCATAAAAATTCAATGCACATTTGTATTAATTTTATTATTATTTTATAACACTGGTAAATTAAATTTGAATTGGTGAAGTCGTAAAGTAGTTAACAATGTGGTTGTGTTGACTTTCGGATGTGAACTCGATCCTCGATCCATATTTAAACAATTTAAATGCCAAAGCTTGTACAAACTTCAGTTGCTTATAGATCATTTAGCAAAATCCAATTTCTAACCTTGTAATGGTAAGCTACACCTTGTAACGGTATATTGTGCATGTTTACTTTTCATCATCACTATATCACTGAGATATCTAAGGTTTGACAGTGGTTAAATTTTTTAATAATATTCATAGTTAACTGCATAGACCAGTATATCCTTGGTTATTTCAATAACATTTATAGATTAACATTTTTACTCTGCCAAAGATTTTGACTTTAGGTTGACTACCAATTACGGTGATACTATCCATCTGCAACAAAGGGGACAAATCCTCTCTTAAGTAGCATTTCACTTCAAGTAGTTCAACGCATACCCAACTATGGTCGTAACATGTTTGAGATATCATGTGATTAATTATGACTAATGTAAAGTCTAGTTACTTAAGATCCATAGTACTCTCATATTTGTTGCATGTCGTTAATAAGATCTTTTATTTTGACTTAGCTGTGTTAAACTATAGAAGACACTTATTGAATCATTCTGTGATGGTCCCGAACAACTACAAGTTCGTAATCCTTTGGTATCCCCGGTGACAATCAGTAATTCATAGTCCATCATATGGATAGCATTACGTAAACTAGTCCCAACGGATGTTACAATATCTTTTCTTGATACATCTTTACTAGGAACATTTAAGGATAAGTATTTTATTATTGATTTAAAACTCAGGTTAGAAAAACATTCGCATCTGCAATCGACAAAATACTATTCTCGAGGATTTTTCACTTATGTATGTTTAATGTATTTAAAACCATTACTTATATCACAATATAGCAGCACATAAAAGAAATAAAAAATATACTTTATTTTGAAGAATATTCTTTAAAGGAGTTAAGTTAGATTGCTAGTTTCATACTTTCCCCTATACCACAACCTTAACTCTATCAATCTCCCACTTGCACTTGGGGCTAATTATGAAGCCTCATGCCCATGCCTTTGATCATTCTACATAAATTAGACTGAGAAAGGGCCTTAGCGAATGAATTTTTGATTTTGTCTTTAGTATCTTCTCTCTTGGTTATAATCTCTCGGTCATTGATAAACAATCTTATCATGTGGAACTTGCGAAGAATGTGTCTTGATTTCTTATGAGTTCGTTGTACCTTGGCAATCTGTATTGCCACATTATTTTCATGATGTTGGATCAAATGCGTTGGCAATGGGGTTAAAGGGTGAATTTCCAAAAAAATTCTTTTTATTTGTTTGCACAAGATCGTGTTTTGAGTTTCCATGAATAATAATTTATGGTAACAATATTTAGTATTTATTAATAAAGGAGTTTAGGTATATTTTCAATTTACTTAATTTTTATTTAAAACATTTATTTATTTGTTATTGTTTAACAATAATACTTTCCTATTTAATTTAATTTTAATTTAGTTATATGTTTTAATATTTTAATGTGTTCATATTCAGAATATGAACATTATTATAATATTAAAAGCGACAATCTAACCTAGGGTTAATGGGAACATATGCCATAATTAACCAACGTAATTTATGGTCAATATTTATACATGTTGGTTAAAGGTCATATATGAATGATTATGTCAATGGATATGCATATATATACATCAAATGGTTAAATTTATATTTACACTAATATAAACTAATTTTTTCAACAATTAATATTTATATAAATATTATGTATATTGTATGATCAAATTTAAATTATATATATATATATGTATATAAATTGTTATATATATAATTTATACTTATATATTTATATATAATTTTACTAATTAATAATCGAAATATATATTGATTTCATAATTTGAAATTCAGATTTTAAATTGGTTTAATGTTTTCAAACTAATTTTTTTTTAAATCAAGCTACCAACAAATGATTAGGTTTGTTTATTTATTAAAATTTGTATGGATTATTTTTTAATTGAAAATTAAAAATTTTAAATATTAAAATTCATTTGCCATTTTAAATAAAACGAAATAAAAAAATTATTTGTTAGGAAACTGAAAGATTCAAAATAATTAATTTTAAAGAGTTTTTGTGCGGATACACACACATATGCATATATACATACATATATATATATATGTATACATATAAATACATACACATATATATGCACATACATGCATTATACACACACATACATATATATTTTTATATACATAATTTAGATTTTATGTCATCTGAATCTGAAAGCAAACGAATTTTTTCAAAGCCATATGTTTTAGTTAACAAATATTTGGATTAACATATATACACACACATAAAAAAATCTAAAAATTGAGATAATTTTTTAATTTATAAAAAGTAATATTACATATATATAATGCTTCTCTTTATTAATAAATTATTATAAATTTTATAATTAATTTTTGAAAGTAATTTTTTTAAGTAATGGTCGAAATATATAAGGTGATTGCAAGCATACATGTGAACATATTTATATTTGAATATATTTAAAATAAAAAGAATTACCTCCTACTTGTGATCTTGTCGATCGTTAAACACGTCAATCGTTGGTTATTCCCCCTCGATCACCTTATTCTTTCTTTTTAGCTATTGGATGCGCACCATCTCCTTGAATTTACCAATGTCTTCGTTGGAGGCTATGGTTAGTTCTTTTATATGTGTACCAATAATGAGAAGAAAGTGGTTATTTATAGCAAACTAGATCACATATATCTAGCCCTTTCTCTCAAACTCTAGGAGAACAAGTCCCGACCCTTGCCTTCATGTTATGCATGCCTCAACTTAGACTTATGGGGCTTTCAAATCTTGGGCCAAAATGATTTAACATTTAATTCATTTATCCAAATTTGTTCATTAATAAAATCAACGTATAACTTTTATATTATTTTAGATCACTTTACATGCTTTAAATAAATAATTAAAATGCAACTAAAATTTAATACAACATTTGTATTTAATTTTACTATTAATTTAAAACATTTACAAATCAATTTTACATTGGTTGAATTTAGAAATAACTAACAACATGGTTGTATTGACTTTCTGGTGTAAACTTGGTCCTTAGACAACATTCAAACAATTCAGATACTTTAGCCTATATGGACTTTGGTGAAGTACAATATTAGGAACAAGATCAATTGCTTATAAATCATTTTGGCGAAACCAAATTTCTAATCTTTATTAGGATGCACCTAGCAATGACATTTTGTACACATATTCTTTTCTACATCACTGTATCGCTTAATATCTAGAGTTTGGTCTAAGGTCAAAAAATCTATTAATATCCAAATTTAGTTGCATAGACCACTTCAAAGTCCTTGGTTCGATCCAACAATATTTATTAATTAACTAATTTCTTTTGGTCATATATTTCGACTTTAAGTCGACTACTAATTATGGTGATACAACCTTCAACAATGAAGGAGACGAAATCCTCCCTTGGGTAATGTTTCACCTCAAGTAGTTCAACGTATACCTAACTATGGTCATAACTTGGTTATTATGCCATGTGTTTAACCATAATCAAATATTAGCCTAACTACTTAAGATCGAAAGTACCTCAAGTCTAAAGACTATTGTATGTCGTTAACATAAGATCTTTTATTTTGACTTAGTTGTATTAATCTATAGAAGAATTTTTTCAATTCATTCTATGATTGTTCCAAACTTCCAAAAGTACATACATAACATACCCTATTGGTTCCTCCAATGGTCATGAGTAATTCAATGTTTGTCATATAAAAAGCATTACATATACTAGTTTCAATAGATGTCTTGATATCCTTTTCTTGATATATCTTGCTATGAACATTTTTTTGACAAGAAGGATGTATGACCCAAGGGTCATACAACTCTACACACACACATACAAAATAGATAACGGTCAACAAGGCTTAGCCAGTAGCCCATTGGTTTTTAAGATTGACTGACTACCCCATTAAAAGGGAAAAGCATGTGAGGCAAAAGTGCCTCAATGGCTACAAATCACAAACTACAAGCACAATAGCACAATATACTCAACAAAACAAACAAACGTACCCATAGCTTACAATTCCAAAGGAAAGAAGTGCTACATCCCAAATTTCAAAAATAAACATTTCTAAGGAAGAGCGAAAAATTCCTGAACCTGAATTTTCACTACCATATTTCCCAAGACGCATATGCCAAAACTCTGCATGTGCGAAACAAAAATTCCAAAGAGAACAACCGAGGAAGCCAAGCTTTAGCTAAAACACCAAAATATCAGTCACGATGCTCAGGAAGCACGATAATACACACCAGCAAGCTAACACTGGATGCTCAAGGCAGTCCCATAGAGCAAAAGGTGCATATGGAAAGTGGCTAGGCCAATACGTAGATGAAGCTAACTAAAGCAGAGAAACAACGCCGTCACCCACACAGGAAGATCAGCTCGAAACAATGCAAGACCTATTACCCACAACCTATTACCCAAAATAAACATCCTGACATAATACAAGGCATAGACTTTCATGCTAATCCGTAACATAATATAAACTTACAGACCGCAACAAATAGAACATACACAACATTGCAGACCCAAAGCTTATAAAACATAAACAAAACAACTACCCAACCATAATAATCAACACTATGACCAGATTCAAACTGAATGACCAACTTGCAAAATAGAAAATCTCACATCCACAGCTCAAGAACAAAGAAAAGAGCTCACCCAAAAACTGAAATAGACACAACAGAATAGACATCCTACCCAAATGAATAATAAAAAAACTCAACTCGTAAGGCAGCAGATGACCAAAACCCGACTAGCCAAATAGGGCACCACGACAACAATATATTTAAACATTAATCACAATAAATATTTTATTCAATAAAATTAAATTAAAATATTAATACCATCTTTTATTAATCAAAATACAAAATTTGATTAGTATTAAAAAAATATTATATTAATACCATCTTTTATTAATAAAAATACTAAACTTTGATTAGTATTAAAAAATATTTATTCACACAATCACAAATTAAAGATGTGCAAATTAATAAAAGGAATGTTTTTGAAATTCACCCCTTTTAACCCTACCGCTAATGCACCTAATCCAATGATACTCAACATTTAATGGCAATCTATTTGCCACTTCCAAGAAAAAGTAAGATTGTTTTTATTGGAACTAGATCAGCCCGCAGCGGAAGTTATGGGTGAATTTCAAAAATCTTCCCTTATCGGATGTTTATTGGGCCTATGAAATCTAATTTATTTAGAACATTTCTAAATTTTATTTAAATAAAATTTAATTTATGTTATATATATTCGTGTATCATATACATATGTGTGTATGTGCATATGTAACATATCGATCCATACAAGGTGTAACATGCCTAGTATAGATGTTGGGATTTACAGCGCAACGGACATATTAGCTCATCCAATATGCAAATATACTGTCTGAATGTATGTGTATATATATACTTTTGTTTACATATATAAAATACTTTACATATATATAAACTTTAATTAAAGTATATGTTATTAATTATTTTAAATATAAATGTAGATAAAAAATACAAATATAAATATTTATAAATGTAATTATGAAATATTAGCATTATGTGTATATAATTATGTGAATATTTTTAAATCAATTATTTATATTACATAAAATAAATAATAATAAATATTTTTTACAAAATCGAAAATAATACATATATGTATTAAATTAATTAATTATTTATAAATGTATAATGATATATTATAAATATAAATTAATACTTATAAATACAAAAAATATTAATAAAATATGTATACCTGATCTTGCACACAACCCAGAAGTAACTTTTTTAAAATTTAAATTAATTTATAATGTTTTAATTTAAAATAATAATATAAAATAATTTTGATACCAAATTTTGAAATTTAAATTTTTAGTGATTTTCTGAATGATGTTTTGTACTTAAAAAAATTATTTCATAATTTTATGATTTAAAAATAATTTTATAGTTAATTATTGATTTTCGGCCTATATTTAAAATATTTTTAAATAATAAAAAATTGTTTTTTTTTGTTTTTTTGAGTGTTTATGTTGTGTAATGCACTTTTATAAAATGTAAAACAAAATTTATATAATATATATATATATATATATATATATTGAAAATGGGTTCTTATATTAATAACTAAACAAATATAGTATACGCATAATACAATGCATAAACACAAATACACAACACTTACAAACACATACTCATGTATCCACCAATCTACCCAATCAATCCTATTACTAAAATATAATCTAGCCCAACAAAATAAATACTCCATAGCAGTTCAAAACAAACATCATAACACATAGCACTAAGTAGTAATATGATCTTCAGGCCAGACCCTTACACTTGTACGGTATTCCTCATAATATCGACTCTTATCTACTTGGAATGTTAGCATAGCAAGTCCGATTCCTAAATCTTCAGCCACTAAAGTAATACGTTTTTTGGGCCATTTAACTATATATCCCATACATCAAATTTCTATAAGCATACATCATTGGAGTAGACCCACAGTGGTCTATCGTGCAACAAACAGAGAGTGTTCCTTCTTCCAACGTAACTACGCCAAGCTTGTAGCCGTGATCACATGTCCTCCCTGTAAATCATCAAGACATCCACTTTTAACCCAATAATTTGTCCCGTAATGTACCTATGCCAACATCAACTTGTCCCTTACACCAACTCTAGGCATGAACTCCAGCTTCTAACCCATTCTTGGCAACACATTCAGACATCCAAACAACCCAATTCATCGGGCAACCCTCAAGGTTTTGAATGTTATTCCTTGCGTCAGATCTATAAATAAGGGTTCATGTAGACCTAAAACTCATACCAGCATCTTCGAGTGGCCCTAATGATTAGGAAGTTAGAGTCACGATGTTTATTCTCTAAGGCAGAAAGACAATGGGTTACCATAAAATAGTTGTAGAAATAAGGTCGAACGAAGCAATAAAATATGAAAAATCCTTTGACTTGAATATTTTTATCTATTATCATCCAAAAACCAATAAATACATTTAAAACGGCCATTGTATCCTAGTGAATAGTTTCGCCATTATACTAATCATCTGGAACATGATATTATGAGACGCATATCCAGATCCCTCAAAACAATATCACACAAACCTAGAATATATTTCTTTGATTCTCTATGGGTTTTCAAACAAGTAACCTTCAAATCTTAAATTGAAAAACGATTGCAGGTAACTTACCCATTTCGTTTAATAGATATCAACCTATGATTTAAAAGATTATGACCTTGGTTCGCCACTAATACACACAGGTTTCAAGATTCTGCTTGCCAGGTCTCAATTCATAAATCGAGTTGTAGGTTAGGGATGAATCATCGTTTGAACTCGTTCTCCATTTGACGCATCCCAAAATTTTAGGAATCTAGATTTGAACAGGAGTGACGACATAAGATTTGATAGATTGGAAACGAGGTTTAAGGCTTGGTATAAATTAGAAAGGATATTGAGATCCCATTATTAAACGAGAATTGCCAATCGCCTAGTAGTTTCTCTCTCCATGGGTGAGAAAACCGCATATTATATAATATATATGATATATATATAATTAATTAATTTATGTATCAAGTGATTTAAATAATAATAAATATGAAAAATATTATTTTATTGCTTTCGAATATAATATATGCATTATACACTATATATAAAACTTATTTAACATGTTTATGTAAAGCATGATGAAGTAATTATATTATTAGCTATATATGCATGTATATATAACATATATGTATTTATATTATTAAATAACAAAGAAACCTTTTTTATTCCTGAGCCATGACTTATAGGTATTAGCATAATTTTTTTTAAATAAATACATACATACAACCAAAACCATTTTGTGGCAATATCATTTGCATATTAGAATTGTCACCTAACTAACAATGTAAAATATATGTATCAAATAAGACATTATATTTGAGCATTAATAATTATACTATGATCAGAAATATACCTCACTTTTAATGCCTTGAAGTACATCTTGAAATAATGGTATATGCCCCTTTGAAACAATTTCTGATCCAAAAGAGTGCTATCCTTGAACCATTGACCACCGACTATCAAATAACAATCAATTTATTTGGTTTGCACTTCAAAAAATAGGGAGATGAGAGTGGAAGATCAACCAATAATAGATCAGGTTAGAAGCTCCAAAAAAATCACCATCAAATCTAGGAAGAGATGCTGAAATAGAGAAAAGATAGGAGAGAATTTGGGATCTCATCTTTTTACTCGACCTCCTTTAATCTTAGCCATCCATTATCAAGCCTCTCTAACAAATATTATAGCCACCATAGCCCTTTGTTTCAGCTAAAATAATCAGCCTCCATCATGGGCCTTAAACCTATTTAAATCCTAAATAAATATTTTGCATTTAAATCCAATTTAAATGTGTATCGATATCGTACATCGATTAATATATTTATAACTATTATATATACATTTAATAATATTTATTCATCAAATTAAAATCAAAATTTTTAATTATAATTAATATTTCATAAATATTAATTAATTTACAATAATCACAAATTAATTAAATCGTTTGGTCAAAGGAGAATTCATCGTTTCAGTTGTGTAACTAGTTAGTGTAAATTTGGTCGGCGATTAATATCGAACTATTCGAATATTAACGTTCACATGTCACTTAGCAGGTGGTGTGACATTTTGGTCAAATTTATCAGTTACTTGGTTTCGATAAAATCCAATTTTAATTTGCTAAGCATTACCCAATTGTGACTATTATTTACACAAATTCTCTTCATTAAAACTATATCACTTTGGACTTATGGAATTTGGTGATGGTCAAAATTCCAATATCATCCACATTCAACTCTATAGTCCAAACATAAAGTCCTTGGTTCAATAATAACAATTATTATTAACTGAAATGCTCTGGCTAGAGACTTTGACTTTGAGTTAAATTCAGTTGACCGTGATGCTAACCTCATATAACCGAGGAGACGAATCCTCTCTTAAATAGTGCTTCACTTCCAATACTTCCACTCGACCCAACTATAGTTACTCGATGGATGGTGTGCCATGATTTGACTATAATCAAAGCAAAGTTTTTATATTGAAGATCAACAGTATTCTTAAGCCGAGAGAACTGCATAAATCAATCAGGTTGATATTATCTATTTGACCTTAGTTATATTAATAAATAGAAAACTATCAAATGAGTTATTCCATAGTTATCCAATAACTATCAATATGTAACCCCTAGGTGCCCCCACCAGTTATCAGTAATACACTGCCCAATATTTAGAGAATTATGTACTCTAGTCTCACTAAAAAAATCGATATCCAGCCTCAATGCATCTTGACTAGGAACATTTAAAATGATGTGTTTTATAATATTATGATATAATATTCATGATTTCAACTATTTGTAATTGTTATCACAAACACACCATTTATGGTTTTTCTATTAAATATACTTTTAATTAAATTAATTAATTAATACAACACATTAAATCAAGTATACAATAGAAAGAAAACACCTTTTATTTTGAACAAGATTGGTTATCAAGTTAGAAATATATAACAATTTACATAAGTAGCCATATGGTATACTCCTAACTCTATCGAGCTCCCATTTGCACTTGGGGTCAATTATGGAATCTTATTCCAACTTCTTTAGTCGTTTTCCTCAAAAAACCAATCGAGTTGGTTCCTCGATAAAAGAGCATGCTATTATGTTTCAATTATCTACTCTATCAATCAACTCTCTCTGACGCTGATAAACTACAATTATCATATGGAATAATTTGGATTATTTCTCTTTACTTCTAGTGAGCTCTAAGTTCTGCTATGAACAATATCATGACATTATTATCATATAATAATGTTATGGAATTCTCAACATTTGCAATCACCCTCAACTTAGTTATAAATTTGTTCATTTATATTTATATACATTTCTTTTATTGCGGCGCTATTCGAGGTTATGTACTTAGCCTTTTTCATTGAATCGGCCACAATTTTCATGTTCCTCCAAATTAAAGATTCTTAACTTGAATTTTTTATTGACATATTATGCTCAATATAACTTATGAAAGTTTTGAGCCTCAACGCTCCTTTATAAGGAGTTCGTTGTTTTTGTAAACAATCCTCTAGTATTTCGTAAATACAGAAGAGCACTCCAAATTGACATTTAGTGATATCAATTTGTATTTGATATTTTCTTCATGTATCAAATACCTAAAAAATCACGATATCATAAACAACATAACATGTATGATAATTACTATTGCCAATGCATAAGGAATCCATCTTACATGTTCCTTGTTAAACATTTTAATAAGATGTCCTTGCATATCATTTGGGACATTCCTAATATCATTATATTTACCATAAAAGACATCATTTATAAACCCAACGTCGATTATTAAAAAACCTAAAGCTAATTTTAACACAAGTATATTGTTAACAATTAGTAGTGTGTTGTTTACTTATGGTTTAGAAATATCTATGTACCTTTTAACTTTCTTTCTTACTGATCACACGCTTCCTCTGCATTTTGATTAACAGTTAAACTATTTTATATTTCAATCAAAACATTTATTCAATTTTGATGTTTTTAAAATGGTACTTTCTATCATTTCTTGGATCATATCCAAAAAGCCACAAACTCAGTATCGCTCCCACTGACTTCGAGACACTTTGTTAAATGTGTGAACAGTTTACTCTAAATCATTATTTAGAATTTTCTGTTTCAATTCATACGTACCAAAACATAAAGTTATGCCATGCGATAATTTTTTGAGTAAAATCTGAACCAATTTAAGCACATCGAATAGTGAATCTATTACGTTAATTTCAACAATAAAACTTCACGATATTATTCCTACCAGTGTGGCTTACTGTATTCCAACTGTATTTGTCTTTCTTTTAAAAACACATTTGCAGCTAATGGATCATATCCCTTTGGATACAACTATTAAAATCATATTTTGATAATGTACTTGGAATCTATTTCGGAGTTATGCATCATACCATATCAAGAGCAATACTCTTAATGGTTTAATTGAACAATTTGTTAGTACCTTAGGTATTGGTTTTGATGATAACAACTATAGACATTATATCTAATATAAATACTAATGTTTTATCAAGTTATAAATAGTATATAGTGCAAGATATTAGACAGGTGTTGATTAAGAAAACTGTACAGTATTAAGAGTAGATTCAAGATGCTGATATAGAGTTTCAAAGAGTTGGAGAATGAAGACTCATGAGTATTGAAGAGTTCATGATTTCAAGATATTCCTGATAAGTTATAGAGTCGTCGAATTTATTTTAAAACCTTGATAGCACTTTCCCGATCTCTCTCTCCTTCTCTAATTTTGTTTTAAATTGTTTTTCAAATATCCTGGTTTTAGAATAGTCTTTTCAAAATATTTCTTAAAATGATTATCAATATCTTATACTTATAAAGATATTATTTTAGTGTCATTGAGTTTATATATATATATATATACAGTGAATTTTTGTTTATACTTTTTTAAGTTATAATTATATTGATTATATATATATATATATATTATTTACATTATATTAGCTCCACCTGTGTAGTTTTCTATGCAGCCTGTCCCAAGCCAGGATAAAGGAGGAGGGTTGTGATAGGCTTGGCAAGCCAACGTAAAAACCCCAGCCTCTCTTATGGAAATGGAACCTAATTATATTTCGTTGGGGCATAACCCTCTTAGCGACGCGCCATATCGAGGCTCAGGTATGGTGAAAAGTGAGCAAGGGCTGGGTCGCCACTCCCTTAGTGGCGCGCCATATCGAGGCTCGGGTATGGTGAAAAATATGCAAGGGCTGGATCGTCACTCCCTTCGTGGCGCGCTGCATCGATGCCCCGATGTAGTGATAAATGAGCAAGGGTCTTCGCACTTTACTCGGCGGGTGCGAAGGGCAAGGAAGCTAGTTGATGAAAGTAGGATTCGGTTAGGTAGTTGGAATGTAGGATCATTAACAAGAAAGTTAAGAGAGATAGTTGATACTATGACCAAGAGACGTGTAAATATCTTATGCGTTTAGGAAACCAAATGGACGGGCCAAAAGGCGAAGGAGGTGGAGAATACAGGCTTCAAGTTATGGTACTCGGGAAAAGAGCGTAACAAGAACGGGGTAGGTATCTTAATTGACAAGAACCTTAGAAACGGAGTGGTCGACGTTAGGAGACAAGGGGACATGATCATCCTAGTTAAGCTGGTAGCGGGTGATATGATTCTGAACGTCATTAGTGCTTATGCCCCACAAGTAGGTCTAAGTGAAGCCGTCAAGAGGATTTTTTGGGAAGAGCTAGATGTCATGTTTAGAGATGTGCCTAGTAGAGAAAAACTTTTCATAGGAGGAGATTCAATGGCCATGTTGGTACAACTAGTGGGGGGTTTGAGAGAGTGCATGGTGCTTTTGGATATGGCGATAGGAACCAAGAAGGAAAAGAAATATTGAATTTTGCTATTGCTTATGACCTCATGATAGCTAATACCGTCTTTAGGAAGAGACAATCACAGTTAATTACTTTTAGTAGTGGCCAACACTTTAGCCAGGTTGACTTTGTCCTTACTAGAAGAGACGACAAATGAGCTTGTGTAGATTGCAAAGTCATACCTGGAGAATGTGTCATCTCACAACATCAACTTTTGATATTTGAGTTTCGTCTCCGAATATGTGTTCAACAGGGTAAAAAAGCCAAGACTAGTCGGATGAAATGATGGAAGCTCAAAGGAGATGCCTCATGGGTGTTTAAGGATAGAGTGATGGTAAAAGGGCATGAAATATGGAAGGAGAAGCAAATCACATGTGGGATGAGATGGCAAGAGGCATTCGAAAAGTGGCTACCGAGGTGTTTGGGATAGCGAAAGGACATAAACGTGAACTTAAAGATTCTTGGTGGTGGACCAGTGATGTGCAAAATGTTGATTCATGAGTTATTCATGACACAAGCTTCAGAGATCATACGACGAAATACAAAGAGAATACTATATGAAAGCGACAAAAAGAGAATAAACGTATATTGTGAACTTGTAACGACCCGTATTTTTACGGATCGAAAAGTTCGTTCAAATCTGGAATTTTCAGCATTTTAGGTCGTTTCAGATTTTGGGAAGTATTTGGTTAAGTCTTAAGTCGTGACCGACTTATAGGATTGGCGACCTAAGGGGTAGGTCGGCAGTGACTTAAGGGATTCGGCGAGTTAGGAGATAAGTCGTAGTAGTTTAGGTCGTAGGGTGTTGGAGCGACCTAAGGTAGTGGGTGACTTAAGGGGTAAGTCGGTTGGAGGAGTTAGCGAGTTAACAACCCAGTAGTTACCGACTTAAGACATAGGCGACTTAAGGAAGTTGGTGACCTAAGAGTTTTGGTGAGTTAAGTGTTAGGTCGGCAAGGCGAGTTAACGACCTAAGGAAGTGACCGACTTAATAGAGTTAGCGACCTAGTGGTTACCGGGTTAGCATAGTTAGGTCGGCAACGACCTAAGGAAGCTGGGTTAATAGTGAGCGACCTAAGGAGTAAGTCGTAGACGACTTAGGAGTTTGGTCGTGGGATGTTAGGTCGCAAGGTTTTATAAGTCGTAAGTCGTATACCCTGTTAAGTCGTATAAGTGTTAAGTCGTGCATAGTTAAGACGCGTAGTGTTAAGTCGAATGGTGCTAAGTTGTTAAGTCGTCCAGGCGACTTAGGAGGGAACGCGCGTGTGTTAGGTCGTGTAGCGCGAATAAGTTAGGTCGCGCGCATGTTAAGTCGTAGGCTTGGTCTGTTAGGTCGGAGTTGTTGGCTAAGGCTTAGGTCGGTGGGAGTCTTAGGTCGTAAGTCGGAGACGACCTATGGAGTTAGCCGAGTTACGACTTAGAGAGATTTCTGCTATAAATAGAGGGGGTTGTTCTCACTTTTTGGGATCCGGATTTTAAAGCGACGAAGTGCTGCCATTTTGAGAGCTCGACTTCTACACTTCTTCATTTCTTTTCTCCACTCTAATCTAGTGCTTCCATCCATCCAAGTTGAAGATCAAATTGAAGATTCAAGAGCTTAGATTGAAGATCTTCATCTTTTCAAGAGAGATTTCTTCGTTTGAAGCGGGTTCGTGATAGATCAAGATTGATCCTTCGCTGTCCAGATCTGAAGCGTGTTGATTTGGGGTTGTTTAGGTGATTTGGTGAGTGGTGATTATCTCTCACACGGATCCAAAGGAGTAGATCGGATTGTTGGCTTGATTTGGTGTTAAAATAGTGATTTCTATGCATTTTTGCAAACCTAAGTGTAGATCCATGTAGACCCATTGTTCATGATGATTTGACAACCATTTTTGTATATGATTAACCTATGCAAGTTCATTCATCAAGTTGTAGAGATAATTCTCATGTTTTCATGCTTGTTAGACTTTCAACTCCTTAATTACGAAATTGCCATTATTGTTATAATTGTCCATTTTGCTTATATTTGAATGCTTGATTGTTTGGATTAATGTTTGATTTGATTGATTGCTATGAATTAGATGATTGATGGTTTGATTTAGACCAAAGACGATTCAAAAGCTAAGGGAAAGGCTCTTGAATTGGGAAAGCTGCTTGTGGCATATGTAGCGGGATGATGAAGCTCTTATGCGTAGATTTGATGATGTGATGTTGAGATGAGGCTTTGCGAGGATGTGATGAAGCGAGGCAATCATGTGATGAAGACTTGGTCTAATCCAGACGGGATCATTCCAAGCATGTTGATAACTCGGTGATATGATTCGAGTTGAGGATAATGAATGGATATGAGAATAGTCGTCGAGGAGGATGACTAGGAGGCTTGGATAGCATCGTTGTTGAAGGTTCTAGCATGCTCTAAGCAAGAGTACGTTTGGGCAGATTCGATAGTCCCAACGGCCAACTGTTGATGGTCGAGTACTCTGGGCAGATTCGATAGTCCTAGGCACGGGCTGCAACGACGTGCAGGAGTTATGTCTAGAACCGGGGTTTCCATTAGCCCTTGACGGACGGCTGAAAGAATGTGCCGGTCATTCAATTAACGGTGATATCGAAGCAATGATAACAGTGATAGCCAGAGTCATGGATGTTTGGTTGTATCGTCATTCAGACTCAAGAGCGGTATTTTCTGGGTGCTTATCTGATTTAGGCTTTGGTACTTGGAAAACATCGCCCTTGACTCGAATGATTATTACTTTACTTTAAGTTGTATGCTCTGCTATGTTGCTTCTGCTTAGTGTGTGTCTGGGGGCTATCACTGTAGAAAGAGGTGGAGTGGGAGGGTTGTATTCCTATTCCTTTTTCCTTTATGCTCTTTTGGTATGTTGTTAGTTAATTTACTGCTCACTAAGACTGTTGTCTGACTCAAGGCTTTATGTTTTAATTCTTATCGCCTTGGGCTGTTCGTCCATTTTGGGACGGGCAGACTAGGTAGCAGGTGACAGGTGCTGTTCTCTTCTCACGATGCTGATATCGAAGACGAGCTAGAGGGTTGCATATTATCTTCTTATATGTACTGGATGTTCCACTGTTTGTAATCTCTGAGTGTTATGTAGTGAGGCTTGATGTATTGACTATTTGGATGCTTGTATTCAACTATTATGGAGTTTTTATATGATGGCATTTTGTTCTATAAAGCTTCACTATACATATGTTCTATTGTATTTTGTCCATGCGCTGTGAGTAATATGATAGATTCTGTTGTTTTAATCTACCCTGACAATCGTCCATGGTCGCCTGACACACTTTACAGCGCACTACCTCTAGATTTGGTGCAGGGGTCATGGGCGGTCGTCACATTTGGTATCAGAGCATTGGTTAATCGATTTTACCCAACGCTCGCTGAAGTAACTACGTATGAGAGACGTAATTGTATTTTGATGAATGAATACTATATATAATATAGTAGCTTAGTAGAGTTTGAGTCCTTTATGCAGTTGTTTCTCTAGATGTTCTAATCATTCCTTTTTATAGATATTGAGAATGAGTCGAAGAGGGAGACCAGCTGCTAGGGAAGGCCGAGCTACTGAAGGGACTGCTGATTATGCAACTATGTTCGAAGCTATGATGACTTCGATCATGAGAAGGATACCAGTTCCGGGGGCAGTAGTAGATGTTGGAGTTCAAGTCCAAACTCCGAAACCAGTGGATTTTGCTAAGTTGTGCAAGGATTATACTGCTCTTGGAGGAAAAGTTTTCTTGGGAACAGAATCAACTATTGAGGTCCAGAGGTGGATAGATGCTTGTAGAAGGATCTTTGGTGATTTGGGAATTGAGGATGCAACTAAGAGGAAGTTGGCATCAAGGCAGCTTCAAGGGAGAGCCTCTGATTGGTGGAATTCTATTACCATCACTACTCCGGAGGAAGAGATTACTTGGGAGCAATTTCAAGTTAGGTTTGAAGCTAAGTTCATTTCTACAGCTCAGAAGTCTGTTCTGTTCAAGAGGTTTGTGGAGCTCAAGCAAGGTGGAAGATCTGTTCTTGAGTATGTTTCTGAGTTTGAAGCTTTGTCCAAGTATGGTCGGTCATATATTGAATCTGCTTATCAGAAGAATGAGAAGTTTGTGACCGGCTTGGATAGTTATCTTGGAAGACAGCTGGTGGATCATTTGAACGATTCATTTGAGAAGCTTGTGGAGAAAGCTCTTAGGCATGAGAGTCTGTTTCCTAAGGAAGGACCTGTTGTTGCTGTGGCCAGGAAAGAGTCTAAACCCCAGCAGGGTGGAAACAAGAAGAGGAAGCAGCAGCAGGAGAAGGGTAAGGATGGCCAGAAGAAGCCGAAAGGCGAGGTGACTTGCTACAATTGTCAGCAGAAGGGCCATTTCTCTAAGGATTGTAAGAATCCGAAGGTGCCAATGAAGTGTCACAACTGTGACAAGCCAGGGCATTTCAGGAAGAATTGTCCAGAACCGAGAAGGGACAAGCAGATTGTGCAAGCTTATGCTTTGGGAGCTGTTCCGTCGTCTTCGAAAGCTCCTACCGCTGAAGAGAAGGGAAAGAGTGTGGTGGTTCAAGGTACTCTTTTCTTATGTGGTGTTCCAGTTAGAGTGTTGTTTGATACTGGGGCGTCGCATTCGTTTGTTTGTAGTGAACTTGTAGGCCGGTTAGGTTTGGAACCGGATATTGTTGACATGCCATTGGTTGTGACTAATCCAGTTGGGGGTTCGTCTTGTTTGTGTATGTTATGCCGTGGTCTAGTTGTATCGAGTCATGGTTGCTCTTTTGTTTGTGATTGCTTTGTTCTGAACTTTGCGGGGTTCGGAATTATTTTGGGTATGGACTGGCTAAGGAAGTATGCGGCAAAGGTTGACTGTGAGAGGTTGGAGGTGACGGTCGAGAATGTGGAGGGGCGAAAGGTTGTAATACGATGTAAGCATGAAGAAGGCGTCTTCATGAGCTTCATGTATTCGCTGGTTGTTCCACGGGATGGACTTTCATCAGTGCCAATCGCTAATGGATTCGAGGATGTCTTTGACGAAGTCAAAGGGTTGCCGCCGCATAGAGAGATCGGGTTTCGTATAGATCTAGTTGAAGGAGCCAGACCTGTTGTGATGCCTCTTAGGCGGATGGCGCCTAGGGAACAGCAAGAGTTGAGGGTGCAAGTTGATGATCTTTTTCAGAAAGGATTCATTCGGCGTAGTGTGTCCGAGTGGGGTGCACCAGTTGTGTTTGCAACCAAGGCAGATGGGTCATTGAGATTGTGTGTGGATTATCGTGAGCTGAATAAGGTGACTAAGAAGAACAAGTATCCATTGCCGAGAATAGATGACTTGTTTGATCAGCTTCACGAAGCTAAGGTGTTTTCCCAGATGGATTTGGCAACAGGATTCCACCAGTTGAGAGTAGCTAAGGATAGTGTGCCGAAGACTGCTTTTCGAACACCATCCGGTTTCTTTGAGTGGCTGGTAATGCCGTTTGGATTGACTAACGCGCCAACATATTTTGTGGATCTTATGAATAGAGTGTTCAGAGATCAGTTGAACAAGTTCGTACTTGTGTTCGTGGATGATATTCTGATTTATTCCAGAACGGAAGAGGAGCACAAGACGCACTTGCGCATTGTTTTGGAAATCTTGCGGAAACATCAGCTGAAGGCTAAGTTTTCGAAGTGTCACTTCTGGAAGAGTGAAGTGAGGTTCTTAGGCCATGTGATTTCTGGAAATGGAATAGCGGTTGATGCCGCTAAGGTGGCAGCAATCCAGGATTGGGTTAGACCTAAGAATGCATCTGATGTGAGAAGTTTTCTTGGATTAGCAAGATATTATCGACGGTTTATCAAAGACTTCTCCAAGATAGCTGCACCGTTAACAGGATTGACGAAAAAGAACCAAGTGTTCAATTGGGATGCTAAGTGTGAGCAAGCTTTCGGAATCCTGAAAGAGAGATTGACAAGTGCTCCTGTTTTGACTATTCCGAGTGGGAATGATGAGATGGTGGTTTATACCGACGCATGTGGTACTGGACTTGGAGCAGTGCTGATGCAGAGGGATAAAGTTGTTGCGTATGCAAGTCGACAACTGAAGCAGCATGAAAGGAATTACCCGACTCATGATTTGGAGTTAGCGGCGATTGTATTTGCTCTGAAGATGTGGAGACATTATCTGTTGGGAGTTCGATTCGAGTTGTTTACAGATCATAAGTCGTTGAAGTATCTTTTCTCCCAAAAGGATTTGAATCTTCGGCAGCAACGTTGGCTAGATTTTTTAGCGTCATATGATTTTGGTATAGCTTATACTCCGGGAAAAGGTAACGTAGTGGCAGATGCGTTAAGTCGAAGACATGCAGGATTGGGAGCCATGTTTTCAGAATGGAAGAGTCTCGAGTATTTAGCTGGATTTGACTTCAGGCCTAGATGTGAATTGGAACCTGAGATGTTGGCAAACTTATCGATAAGACCTTCTCTTGTGGAAAGGATTGGCGAGAGCCAAAAGCAAGACGATAAGTTTGTCAAGATTATCCATGAATTGGAATCTGGATTGGATCCAGAAAAGGATAAAGGATTCGAGGTCGATCGAGAGGGTTGGCTTCGGAAGCAAGGACGACTAGTTGTTCCCGATATAGATGAATTGAGGAGTGAAGTTCTGAAGGAAAGTCATCACTCGAAGTTGACAATTCATCCAGGTGGAAATAAGATGTATCGGGATATGAAGAGAACTTACTACTGGGAAGGTATGAAGAAGGATGTTGGAAATTTTATTTCCAAGTGTATGAACTGCCAGTTGGTAAAAGCCGAACAGAAGAAGCCAAGTGGATTGCTTCAGCCATTAGAAGTTCCTACATGGAAGTGGGAGCAGATATCGATGGATTTTATTGATGGACTACCTAGAACAAGAACGGGAAATGAGGGGATTTGGGTCATTGTAGATCGTCTGACCAAGAGTGCGAGGTTCATTCCTGTTCGATCGACTAGGACTGCATCAAAGTTGGCTGAGTTGTATGTTAAGTGGATAGTTCGTTTCCATGGTATTCCGAAGAGTATAGTGAGCGATCGAGACCCATTGTTCACTAGTGGATTTTGGAAGAGCTTCCAGGAAGTCTTGGGAACCGAGTTGTGTTTGAGTACAGCTTATCATCCCCAAACAGATGGTCAGACCGAGAGAGTCAACCGAGTTTTGGAAGATCTTCTTAGAGCATGTGTTTTGGACTTCGGAGGATCATGGGAAGATCACCTTCATTTGGTGGAGTTTGCGTACAACAACAGCTACCAGTCAAGCATTGGTATGGCACCGTATGAGGCATTGTATGGAAGACCGTGTAACTCTCCGACATGTTGGTTGGAAACTGGAGAAAAGCCGTTACTTGGGCCAGAGATGATTCGACAGACTTCGGATTGCATAGAGATCATTCGGCAACGAATGAAGGCAGCCCAAGACCGTCAGAAGAGTTATGCCGATAAGCGTCGAAAGGATTTGGAATTCGACGTAGGAGATATGGTTTTTGTGAAGATTTCTCCACTGAAGAATGTTATTCGATTCGGGAAGAAAGGAAAATTGACTCCGAGATTTGTTGGACCATTCCCGATTACCGAGCGAATTGGAAAGCTCGCTTATAGATTGGAGTTACCTGAGAAGATGTCGAGCGTGCACAATGTTTTTCATGTATCATATCTAAGGAAGTATGTGCACGACTCGAATACAGTGGTTTCTGCTGGTAGCTGCGAAGACTTCGAAGTTGATCCAGTCGATAGAAGACCTCGTAAGCCGCTTCGTGTTGTGGAAACTGACACGAAACAGCTTAGGAGGAAGGTAGTTAAGTTGCTCAAGATACAATGGAGTGATGATGATAACGACTGTACGTGGGAAGTGGAAGAGAGGATGAAAGTAGCTCATCCTGAACTCTTCGAGGTATGGCCCTAAGGTGTCGTGTCATCTAACGAAATTGTAACTTGTTCTAGTTTTAGAATTCTGCATGCTAAGCTAGAATTGGATGCATGGTTTGTTGATTGCTATGGATGGTAGGCGTGCAGAATAGTTTTTGATTGCTTTGTTTGTTTGGAATTTCGGGGGCGAAATTCCTAAGGGGGAGAGAATGTAACGACCCGTATTTTTACGGATCGAAAAGTTCGTTCAAATCTGGAATTTTCAGCATTTTAGGTCGTTTCAGATTTTGGGAAGTATTTGGTTAAGTCTTAAGTCGTGACCGACTTATAGGATTGGCGACCTAAGTTGTAGGTCGGCAGTGACCTAAGGGATTCGGCGAGTTAGGAGATAAGTCGTAGTAGTTTAGGTCGTAGGGTGTTGGAGCGACCTAAGGTAGTGGGTGACTTAAGGGGTAAGTCGGTTGGAGGAGTTAGCGAGTTAACAACCCAGTAGTTACCGACTTAAGACATAGGCGACTTAAGGAAGTTGGTGACCTAAGAGTTTTGGTTAGTTAAGTGTTAGGTCGGCAAGGCGAGTTAACGACCTAAGGAAGTGACCGACTTAATAGAGTTAGCGACCTAGTGGTTACCGGGTTAGCATAGTTAGGTCGGCAACGACCTAAGGAAGCTGGGTTAATAGTGAGCGACCTAAGGAGTAAGTCGTAGACGACTTAGGAGTTTGGTCGTGGGTTGTTAGGTCATAAGGTTTTATAAGTCGTAAGTCGTATACCCTGTTAAGTCGTATAAGTGTTAAGTCGTGCATAGTTAAGACGCGTAGTGTTAAGTCGAATGGTGCTAAGTTGTTAAGTCGTCCAGGCGACTTAGGAGGGAACGCGCGTGTGTTAGGTCGTGTAGCGCAAATAAGTTAGGTCGCGCGCATGTTAAGTCGTAGGCTTGGTCTGTTAGGTCGGAGTTGTTGGCTAAGGCTTAGGTCGGTGGGAGTCTTAGGTCGTAAGTCGGAGACGACCTATGGAGTTAGCCGAGTTACGAATTAGAGAGATTTCTGCTATAAATAGAGGGGGTTGTTCTCACTTTTTGGGATCTGGATTTTGAAGCGACGAAGTGCTACCGTTTTGAGAGCTCGACTTCTACACTTCTTCATTTCTTTTCTCCACTCTAATCTAGTGCTTCCATCCATCCAAGTTGAAGATCAAATTGAAGATTCAAGAGCTTAGATTGAAGATCTTCATCTTTTCAAGAGAGATTTCTTCGTTTGAAGCAGATTCGTGATAGATCAAGATTGATCCTTCACTGTCCAGATCTGAAGCGTGTTGATTTGGGGTTGTTTAGGTGATTTGGTGAGTGGTGATTATCTCTCACACGGATCCAAAGGAGTAGATCGGATTGTTGGCTTGATTTGGTGTTAAAATAGTGATTTCTATGCATTTTTGCAAACCTAAGTGTAGATCCATGTAGACCCATTGTTCATGATGATTTGACAACCATTTTTGTATATGATTAACCTATGCAAGTTCATTCATCAAGTTGTAGAGATAATTCTCATGTTTTCATGCTTGTTAGACTTTCAACTCCTTAATTACGAAATTGCCATTATTGTTATAATTGTCCATTTTGCTTATATTTGAATGCTTGATTGTTTGGATTAATGTTTGATTTGATTGATTGCTATGAATTAGATGATTGATGGTTTGATTTAGACCAAAGACGATTCAAAAGCTAAGGGAAAGGCTCTTGAATTGGGAAAGCTGCTTGTGGCATATGTAGCGGGATGATGAAGCTCTTATGCGTAGATTTGATGATGTGATGTTGAGATGAGGCTTTTCGAGGATGTGATGAAGCGAGGCAATCATGTGATGAAGACTTGGTCTAATCCAAACGGGATCATTCCAAGCATGTTGATAACTCGGTGATATGATTCGAGTTGAGGATAATGAATGGATATGAGAATAGTCGTCGAGGAGGATGACTAGGAGGCTTGGATAGCATCGTTGTTGAAGGTTCTAGCATGCTCTAAGCAAGAGTATGTTTGGGCAGATTCGATAGTCCCAACGGCCAACTGTTGATGGTCGAGTACTCTGGGCAGATTCGATAGTCCTAGGCACGGGCTGCGACGACGTGCGGGAGTTATGTCTAGAACCGGGGTTTCCATTAGCCCTTGACGGACGGCTGAAAGAATGTGCCGGTCATTCAATTAACGGTGATATCGAAGCAATGATAACAGTGATAGCCAGAGTCATGGATGTTTGGTTGTATCGTCATTCGGACTCAAGAGCGGTATTTTCTGGGTGCTTATCTGATTTAGGCCTTGGTACTTGGAAAACATCGCCCTTGACTCGAATGATTATTACTTTACTTTAAGTTGTATGCTCTGCTATGTTGCTTCTGCTTAGTGTGTGTCTGGGGGCTATCACTGTAGAAAGAGGTGGAGTGGGAGGGTTGTATTCCTATTCCTTTTTCCTTTATGCTCTTTTGGTATGTTGTTAGTTAATTTACTGCTCACTAAGACTGTTGTCTGACTCAAGGCTTTATGTTTTAATTCTTATCGCCTTGGGCTGTTCGTCCATTTTGGGACGGGCAGACTAGGTAGCAGGTGACAGGTGCTGTTCTCTTCTCACGATGCTGATATCGAAGACGAGCTAGAGGGTTGCATATTATCTTCTTATATGTACTGGATGTTCCACTGTTTGTAATCTCTGAGTGTTATGTAGTGAGGCTTGATGTATTGAGTATTTGGATGCTTGTATTCAACTATTATGGAGTTTTTATATGATGGCATTTTGTTCTATAAAGCTTCACTATACATATGTTCTATTGTATTTTGTCCATGCGCTGTGAGTAATACGATAGATTCTGTTGTTTTAATCTACCCTGACAATCGTCCATGGTCGCCTGGCACACTTTATAGCGCACTACCTCTAGATTTGGTGCAGGGGTCATGGGCGGTCGTCACAGAACTACAAAGGAGATAAGACTACAATCCAGAGATTAGTATAAATATTTTATTTTATTGAGTCTTAGAATATTGTTAAAATCATTCCTCAAGTAGTCACACACACACAAATTGATCCATGTTAATTTATACATATATAAGTGTACACTGTGCAAATAACATCAGGTCGGCTGACCGACCAGGATCCTCGGTCGACCGACCCTGTGTTATGTGCACAGTGACTTTCTGTTTTCTATACGTTTTTAAACTCAGCTGACCGGCCAGGTTTTCCGGTCGACCGACCAGAGAAAAACGGCTAGTTTTCTGAAGAGACGCGATCATTTCATGAAGAGGAATGTCCTCTATTTCAAGAGGTATGGACACAACTGTTAACTAAAACTCTTCATGAAAGATTACAACTCTTCTACAACTATATAAACATATTCAATTCACTTCTACAATAACCAATTCATGTTTTAATTCTGAAATCTATTCTCTATTATTCTCTGCAAATAAAAAGCATTCATTCTCATTCAATATCACTAGAATCCTTGAACTAATTCATATACTTCGATTCTACGTGATTATCTTCCTTCTAAATCTTCACACACATACATACTCTTGAGGATTTGATTATAGGAAAGTTGTACTATCAAAAGACAATCAGTGTTATTCAGAACACATTCGTCAACAAACTATTTGTATTAAGTTGAAGTCCTCTTCGGCTGTTGAGGCGGAAAATTCCTGTTCGGCTGCTCAGGTGTCGTATACCTATTCCTCCGGGTTAAGTGAGGGGTTTAGTTTAAATCCAGAGGGTATTCTGGGACTGGACGTAGAATGGGAAGTTCGAACCAGTATAAAAATTCCTGGTGTCATTTTACTATACTGCTTTTATATTCCGCACTATTTATAGTATTAATATCATCTCTATACTCTGTATTATCATATATCCATATTACACGGTCCATAGCGCACTTTCACAAAAGGCTATCAAAGAGAAGAAGGAATGCTATAGGTGCTTACATCATCACAGGAGCGAGGACAACATGCAAAAGTACAAAGTGGTAAAGAAGAACGCAAAGAGAGCGGTGAGTGAAGCAAGAGGTCAGGCGTATGAAGATCTATATCATAACCTAAGTACGAAGGAGGGTGAAAAAACGTCTATAGGATCGCTAAGCTCTGCGAGAGGAAGACAAGAGACTTCAACCAAGTTAAATGCATCAAAGATGACAATAATAGACTTTTGGTGAAGGATGAGGAGATAAAAATAGATGGAGAGATTATTTCGACAAGCTATTTAATGAAGAAGGTGATAGCACTACGATCGAGATAGACGACTCTTCTGATGACACCTGTAGACATTTTGTTCGGAGAATTCAAGAATTCGAGGTAAAGGAGGCACTAAAATGGATGAAAGCAGGCAAGGCATTGGGTCCTGATGACATCCCCATTGAGGTGTGGAGATGCCTTGGAGATGCAGGGATAGCCTGGCTAACTAAGTTGTTCAATAATATTTTCAAATCAAACAATATGCCTGATTAGTGGAGGAGAAGCATACTAGTTCCAATTTTTAAGAATAAAGGAGATATCCAAAGTTGCACAAACTACAGAGGAATTAAGCTTATGAGTCATACAATGAAGCTTTGGGAGAGAGTCATTGAGCATGGACTAAGAAGAATGACAAGTGTTTCAAAAAACCAATTTGGCTTCATGCCTGGGAGGTCGACCACAGAGGCGATTTTCTTGATAAGGCAACTTATGGAGAGGTTTAGGGAGCAAAGGATCTACACATGGTATTTATAAATTTGGAGAAAGCATATGACAAGGTACCGCGAAAGGTGATGTGGTGGGCCCTGGAAAAAAAGAGAGTCCCAACGAAGTATATTACACTTATCAAGGATATGTACGATGATGTTGTGACTAATGTCAGAGCATGCGATGGTGAAACCAGTGACTTTCCCATTAACATAGGATTACATCAAGGGTCAGCTTTGAGTCCCCACATTTTTGCTCTAGTGATGGATGAGGTTATGAAGGGTATACAAGGTGAGATTCCTTGGTGTATGCTATTTATTGATGATGTTGTGCTAATTGATGAAAGTAGGATTGTGGTTGATAGACAACTGGAGCTGAGGAGACAGACTTTAGAATCAAAGGGATTTAGGCTTAGTAGAACTTAAACAGAGTATATGAAGTGCGGGTTCAGCGGTGTCAGATTGGAGGATGGATATGTCACTCTGGCCGGACAAATAGTTCCCAAGAAGGAATCATTTCGATATCTAGGATCAATGTTGCAGTATGATGGTGAGATTGATGAAGTTGTTAGTTTTAGAATTCGAGCAGGATGGGTGGGCGACAAGCGTCTGGGATTCTCGGTGACAGGAAGGTCCCACAAAAGCTTAAAGGAAAGTTCTACAAAATGGCAATCAGGCCTGCGATGTTGTATGGCGTAGAATGTTGGCCTACTAAAAGCCAACACGTCCAAAAGATAAGCGTAGCAGAGATGCGTATGCTACGATGGAGCTGCGGTCATACAAGAAGAGACCGAATTAGAAATGATGATATACGTGATAAACTTGGAGTAGCACCAATTGAGGAGAAGCTAATTCAACATCGCTTAAGATGGTTTGGACAACTTCAACGAAGGCCGCCCGAGGCACCTATGCGTGTTGGAATTATAGGCCGTGTTGAATGCTCAAAGAGAGGTAGAGGTCGAGCAAGGTTGACATGGGAGGAAGTAGTAAAAAGGGATTTGAAGGATTGGGGTATATCTGAAGAGCTGGTGACGGATCGGAGCGAGTGGAAGTTAGCGATTCACGTACTAGAACCATGAGCGTTGAGTTTTATAAGTTTTAGATTATAGGACTAAGGAACATGAGCCTAAGACGTAGGTTTGGTCTTTGACCAATATTACTATTAGTATCATTATCGCTATTAGTATTATTATTATCATTCCTCTTATATATATATACATATATATTTTTATTTTATTTTATTTTACTTAGTTATTATTATTAATTGACTTATTTGACTTTATTTTATTATTGCTATTGTTATTGTTATTATTATAACTTTTAAATTGATTTTTTCATTTAGTTTTGGGTTTCATCTCTAGCCAACCCCAACTTGTTTGGAAATAATGGCTTAGTTGTTGTTGTTTTTGTTGTATATTATTTACATTATATTAAAATTTTCAAAATTACTATATAAAATTTTATTAAGTTTTATTATGATTAAAATATGTATAAACTATGCTTAAATGATTTTACAAAGTATCAAACTATTTGACATAGTGGCCAATTTTTTCAAAATTTAAATTTCAAAAGAAGTGTCTTTATGTCGTATCTCCTCACGAATGGATATGAACGTTGTTCCTCTATAAATACCAGACTTCCAAACGAATTTTTGATCATCGTTTTCTTATTCATCTCTCCTCATTCCACTCTCTCATTTTCTAAATCAAAATATACTCAAACTCTGTAGAAATTCAACCAGAATCAAATTTAATCATCACTACTTTGGTTCTCCTTCATCTACTCTCTGATTTCTCTCATCTCTCTCACTCAAAAAAGATCAAAGTGTTATTCAAGAGTTATAGGATCAATTATAATCAAGATCAAAGGTCTGAGTCTATAAAACTCTATCAAATCATATTATTACACTTGTGGGTGTGATTGTAGCCCGTAAAATCAATTGGGTGTGCTTAGTAGCCCATAAATCTAATGGGTGTGCTTGTAGCCTAGAAATCAAGTGTCTCGGGATTCTAGAGGGTGTGTCTCGTAGCCTTTAAATTGAGATTGTATTTGCATTTACTTGTTGAAAAGAAATCCATACAAGGAATTATGCAAGACTGGATGTAGGGTAACTCCAAACTAGTATAAAACCCTGATGTGTTCTGTCCTTTTTACTTTTACTGCATTTACTCTTATTTTCACTTTGATTCTGTGATTATTTCAATGATTGTTAATTACATCATTCCAAGTGGAATCTTAAAGAATTTGAAAATTATTCATAGAATCCATTAAACACTATTCACCCCCTCCTCTAGTGTTAATTTAGCCTTAAGATCCCTATTCTGCTGGCTCATATTTGGTTTCAGAGCATTGGTTTTCAAAGTATTCATAATCTGATTTTTGAAAAAGTTTCATTGGTAATTTTTGATAATATTTTTAACACTATTTTCAAAAAGATCATTTGCAAAATCATCATAATATTGTTTCATGAATTTGCATCTATTTATTATAAAAAATCACGTGATCTTTTGAAAAGGTATGAATTGCATGAACAGATGTGTTACATGGCTTTTGATGAAAAGACACCTGATGATCAAACTCTATAGATCCAAAAGGACAAACAGATATTGGATAGTGGATGCTCAAGGCACATGATTGGAAATCTAGAGATTTTGAAAGATATATTTTACGGTGGTGGATCGGTAAATTTTGGAGACAACTCTAAAGGATATATGATTGGCATCGATCTAAAACTCCTACTATTTCTAATGTTTCGTTAGTTAGGAACTTAAAGAATAATCAATTGAGTATTAGTCAATTGTGTGACAAGGGTTTCAAAATTAAATCCGTAAAAGATAAATGTCACAATGAAGATAATGAGTTGATCATTACCTTTGAAGGTATTAGGAAACGAAACACCTATATATTAAGTATGAAAATCTCAAATGATAATTTGTGTCTTTTGGTTGAAGCAAGTGATCCTTGGATTTGACATAAAAGATTTGGTCATATGAATTTTAAACTAATATCTAAAATTTCTAAATGATCTAGTTAGAGGTCTTCCCAAAATGAATTTTAAAGTTAATAATTTATGCGATGCATGTCAATTAGGAAAACTTAGAAAAAGTTCTTTTAATCAAAAGATATGATTTCTACCTCTCAACCCCTTGAACTTCTTCACTTGAATCTTCTCGGTCCCTAATAGATACAATCTATAAATCATAGTAGATATGTATTTGTAATCATAGATGATTATTCTAGGTTTACCTGGACGACTTTCTTAAAACTTAAAAGTGATGCTTTGAAAATTTTAAAATCTTTGTTAAATGAATTCAAAATCAAATGACTAGTAAAATTAAAACAATTTGGAGTGATCAAGGCGGAGAATTCGAAAATGAAAATTTTGAGAATTTTTGTAATAAGAAAGGTATAACTCATATTTTTTTCATTTTTAAGAACACCATAACAAAATGGAGTGGCAGAACATAAAAATAGGACGATTCAAGAGTGCTTTAGAACTGTGCTAAATGATAGTGATTTACCTAAAAAATTTGAGCTGAAGCACTTGGTACTACATGTTATATATTAAATAGAATTTTAATAAGACTATTAACTAAGAAAACAGCATATGAATTATTCTATAATAAAAATCCTAATGTATCATACTTTAGGGTTTTGGTAGTAAATGTTTTATTTTAAATACTAAAGATAATTTGGATAAATTTAATGCTAAATCAGATAAAGGAATCTTTATTTGAAATTCAAATAGAAGTAAATCTTATAGAGTTTTCAATACTAGAACTAATACTATTGAAGAGACATGACATGCCACATTTGATGAAATTTTTTAAGTTTATAATCCAAATATTGATGAAGAAGAAAACATTGATAACCAAAACGAAATTATAATAATGAGATTATCAAAAATGAAAATAATAATAATTAAGAAAATTCACATCCAAATAAATAAACAAGATACTTGAAAGATCATCCTATAGAAAATATACTTGGAAATATTGAATATGTTGTAAAAACTAGAAATCAACTAAATAAAATGAGTAATGTTGCTTTTATTTCAACTATTGAACCCAAAAATCCAAAGGAAGCACCAACTAATGATTCATGGATCCTTGCTACGTAAGAGGAACTGAATCAATTTACAAGAATGATATAAGTCCCAAGACTTGAGGATAAATCCATGATAGAAATTAAATTGGTATATAGAAACAAAATCAATGAACAAGAAGAGATTGTGAGAAATAAAGCTCGATTAGTTGCACAAGGTTATTATTAAGAAGAAGAAAATAGATTTTGATGTAACCTTTACACCCGTAGCAAGATTAGAAGTTATACAAATTTTACTTGCTTTCGCTAATCATAATAATTTTATGTTATATCAAATGGATGTTAAAAGTGCATTTTTAAATGGTTTTATTAAACAAGATGTATATGTATAACAACCCCCACTTTTTGAAGATGAAAATCTACCTAACCATGTTAACAAATTAAAGAAGGCTTTTTATACTCTGAAATAGGCTCCAAGAGCTTAGTATGATAGACTTAAATCCTATCTATTACAATCAAATTTGGAAATAGGCAAAGTAGATAGTACACTTTTTTATTAAAATCGATAAAAATGATATTCAATTAATATAAATATATGTAGATGATATCATTTTTGGATCTACCAACGATAAACTAAATAAAGAATTCTCAGAAATAATGATTAGGGAATTTTAAATGAGTCATAAGGGAGAACTAACTTATTTTCTACAATTATATATAAAATAACTAAGTAATGGAATATTTATTAATCAAGAAAAATATGCTAAAGTTTTAGTTAAGAAATTTGGTATGTCAAATATCAGTTGAAACCAACTCCATGGAAACTAATGAAAAATTAAATAAAGAAGAAAATTCAAAAAGTGTAGATCAAAAATTATATAGAGGTATGATTGGATCACTACTCTATATAACTGTAGTAGACCGATATAATGCATAGTGTTTGTCTTTGTGTAAGATATTAATCTCAACCTAAAGAAACTCATTTAAAATCCGTAAAATGAATTTTGAGATATATAAAGAATACAAATAGTGGTGCGGATTATGCTGGTTGCAAATCAGACCGAAAATGTACAGGCGGAACTTATCACTTTTTAGTGCACTCTCTGGTCTTGTGGTTTAGTAAGAAGCAAAACTCTGTATCTCTGTCTTCAACAGAAGCATAATATACTTCAACAACACTATCATGTTCGGAGATTATCTATATGCAACAAATATTAAAAGATTCGGGTTTAATTTACTAAATCATCAATATACTGTGATAATACAAGTGCGATCAATCTATCTAAAAATCCAACCCATCATGCTAGAACTAAACATATTGATATAAGACACCATTTTCTAAGAGATAATATAAACAAAGAAATAGTATCACTAAAAATCAAATAGCTGATATATTAATGAAACCATTGAAACAAACATCTTTTACTAAGTTAAGAAGAGAGTTAGGAATATTTTCTCTATCGAAAATATAAAATAATGAAGTAAAAATTACAAAATATAAAGAAAAACAAAATAATCAAAATTATAACATATATGTTGACATATCATATCCTCCTATGTCGACATATAACGGTAATTTTTGTTTTATAAATTTCCCTCTAAAATTCAAATTAGTGGTTATATAATAAACAAATTTGGACTTTCTTTTCATTTCTCCATATTCTATGTATTTTAAACTTCTGAAACAAATAAACCATGGCCTTCTCTGATCCCAAATGTTTTAAAGAAGAGAATTCATCGTTTTCCTTCTCTTCTCCTACCCAAGGCCCCTTCCAGAACACTACTATGGCCAAAGTTATTAAATTGGAAGGAGAAATGAAGAATGTTCTGGAGATGTTGTGTAACGAACTGGATTTTCGACACTCGAAAATCGACACTAATAAGTCCACTGTATCACATGCTGAACATTCAAGTGCCGGAAATACCGATTTGTTAGGGTGAAAGAAGATGGTAGAAGATAGAAGAAAACTAAACAACACAGAATCTCACAACGCAACAAATAATATATAATACAACAATGATCTTTACAAAAAAGAAACATCTTTATTCATATATACAACATTATAGTACTCTAGACTTATCCTAAATTTGGACAGTTATAGAAACGTGTCCTTTCACTGACAAACATATAGACTCTATAATACAACAGAAGAAAAATATACATGAATACGTATTGACCATCTAGCTCCTCTCCAACTCCAAAGTATCTAGCTAAACCTGGGAAAACATGCTCGGTCTGACCCGAGCATTACATGGAATAACACCCGAGTCTGCCTGGCAAACCAGCATGAGTAAAACTTGAAAACAAGTAACAACCAAACTGATTTCTACATTTGAAACTTTTCAAACAAAAGGTATCTCGTAAGACCACACTGCACATAAAAAGGATGGGTTTTGACCTTTCAATAACCAAAACATTTTATATCAAAATCCACTAATATTATCATATTGTCTGGGTTTAAAGTAAATAGGTAAAATAGCTGAAATGCTTGCATCTCACATTCCAACGTACTAAGCTCTACAATCGAAAGTGTAAGGCATGTATTGGAGATTGGATTCTCACTAATGATTGAGCTACTGGGGTACCGCCCGCCACAGTACACCTCTAGAAAAATGTACCGAGGTCGTACCTAACAACCCCTGCCAACACAGGACTGGCCTACTCCTTGCTGGAGAGTACCGAATATATCATCACCCTAGTTGCTTTGCAACCTTTAATTGAGCGCTCCCACGTACATGAATTCATTGATGATTGTGTATATATCTAGAAGGGTGATGATATACCCTAATGGGTGCGACCCACATAGCCCGGCTACATATCCTCTATTTTAGTCATTCTCGGTTGATGAGGCTTGAGGCTACGTTTTACCTTTCCGAATAGCAATCCATCTTGGAATGCTAACACTGCCCTCCAGGCATCAATGTAATGCCAGCATTCATCCATACAAGTTCATTCTGGGTCTGAATGAAACCAAAGGCACTAACTCTACTACATCCATTTTGGAATCACCCTCAGATTTAGTACCAGCAGCCCTTGCACTTCAAAGAGCAGCGTCTTCAATCATCATCAAGATGTCTTCCACTTGAACGTACATGTTGGTGCAGTGTGGTTTTTGGATATATAAATCTGATCCCGGTCTCTTTGTACCAACAACCGATAATTTCTGTTTGACTCATTCCTAGTTCTTTTGGAAGTAAGTATTCGAGTCCTTGTCGGAAACTCGAATTTAAAATTCATACTTCCTAAGTCAAATTGGATCAAACTTGATAGTCGGTTATTGAACTATCAAATAAACAAACAACAACCAATTCCATTTGAGATTTATTTATCCATACCAACCACTAAGCCTCAAAACAAATCTTTGTTTAATAAATCTCTTTCAAAAATAATCATATACTTATCTTTCTGACATAAGTATATTCACAAAAAATTTGTAAGATTTCCCATTACCAAATCTCTAAAATGGATTTAACTACATTATTTAAATTAGAGAAAAGGATAACTCTAAGCACTATTCCTACGGTGTAAAGTATGGAACAAATGTTCCATACCACCATTTTTTTAAAAGGTCAGCCTCGAGAAACCCAAACTTCAAATTCCTGTTGTAATTATCTTCAATAAATACTTTTATAAATTTCCCTTACCCATGAAATCCTTTTTGCTTTAACCCAAACCCGTTTACAAAACATTTATCAACTTCCATACTCATTTATGAGACTCTTTATAAATATTCAAACCCGGTTATATAAACTTTTTTATAAACTTTCAAACCCTATATAAAACTTCCCTTTATAAACATCCAATCCCATTTATAAAACCTTTTTATAAACATTCAAAACTATTTCTAAAATGTTAGTCCATGAGATGATGGTTTTGATGACAACAACCTTAGAATAGATTATATAATATAAATACTAACATTACAAGTTTAGATATATATGTATATGCAGGATATAACCATGCAGGTATCAAGAATGAAGACTGTACAGTATAGAGATTCAAGATATAGAGATAGAAGACTCATGAGTATCAAGATTATCAAGAGTTCAAGATTTCAAGGTTAAGTTTGTTTTATTAGGAATATTTGTTAAAACTCGTAGAAAAGCACTGGCATCTTAATATCCAATTTATTCGTGGAATGGAATCCACTTCGAGCCCGTTAAAGGGATGGAACTCTAAGTAGGATGGAACCTACGAAAATCTAGTGGGACATTGTTTTGTATCCACTAAGCTTAATTCAAATGATTTTTCAAAATTATCTTGTTTTTGAAATGATTTCAAAACTTTCTTTTTAAAAAAGATGCAAAACCCTCGATTCCGTTTTAAAATAATTTTAGCCTCAAAACATCTTTATTTTCAGAGTCAAAATTTCTCTTGATTTTAAACTATCTTTTCAAATAATATATTTAACTTTTAAATTATTTATACTTTGATTTAAATTATAGTTAAATAATATCTATATATATATTGTTTTTTATATTTACTTATGAATTTCAACTATAGTCAAGTATATTTGTAAAGTTTAAAATAGTTTTAATATAAGATAAAGGTTATTTTCAAAGAAAATCAAATCATCAAAAATTGCTTTGGGATGTCGACATACCTATGGTGACCATGTCGACATGGTGTCAGTTGAGTTCAAAATTCAAATTTCAAAAGAGGTGTCTATTCGCCATAACCTTTCACGAATGGACATGACTGTTGTTCTTCTATAAATAGGGGTCAGTTTCAACGAATTTTATAACACTTTTTTCTCTGATTTAACTTCTCTTCTTCTTCTCCACTTTCTTATTTACAAATTACACCATTACTCTGCCGAAATCAATATCGAATCTAACTAGATAATTTCTGGTTTTGATTCTCTCCACTATCTCTACAAGATCCAAGTGCTAATCTGAGTTATAGACTTTTTGTAGTCAATTGAACGAGAGAAGGTGTGATTGTAGCCCTGCAAATCAATTGGGTGAACTTGTTGCCCCGGAAATCAAGTATCTCTACCTAGAGGATTGTTATTCTGGAGGGTGTACCTCGTAGCCTTGAAACCGAGGGTTGTAATTGTTGAATTGAGTTTGAAAGGAAATCCGTACTTGTGTTGCGGGACTGGATGTAGGGTAACTCCGAACCAGTATAAAATCCGGTGTGTTCTTTCCTTTACTGCTTTTACTTTATATTTGCATCTATGTTTGATTCTGTGTTCATATCTGTGTCTGATTAGTGTATACATTGTTAACAAAGTAAGATAAACTCAAAATGATTAACAAATTTCTTAAAACGCTATTCACCCCTCTCCTGTGTTAATTCTAGCCTTAAGATCCTTAATCTGCATTTCTCATATTTGGTATCAGAGCCTTGTTTTCAAAAGTTTCATTATCTGAATTTTGAAAAATTTCAAAATGGCTACTAACACTAGAACTGCTATTACCACCAACACTAGTTCATTCGTAGAAGGTCAGTCTACTGCCAGACCACCACTTTTTAATGGCAGTAACTATGCATATTGGGCATGTAGGATGAAAATATATTTACAATCTGTAGGATTAGATACTTGGAATATCACACAAACTGAATATTCCCACAACTAATTTTGCACAGTGGACCACTGAGCAAAAGACCGTTGCACAAAATAATTCTAAAGCAATGAATATTCTGTTTTGTTCACTGGATAGAAATGAATTCAATAGAGTGTCAATTTGTAAGTCTGCATATGAAATCTGGAAAACTTTGCAAGTAACTCACGAAGTAACAAGCAAAGTTAAACAAACCAAAATTTCCATGCTCACAAATCAGTTTTAGTTATTTAAAATGAATACTAATGAATTTTTTTCAGATATGTATAGTCGATTTCAAGATATTGTGCATTCTTTAATATCTTTGGGAAAGGAATTTTCGGAAGAAGATCAAGACAGAAAAATTTTAAATTCTCTCACTCCAGAATGGGATCAAAAGACACTTGCAATTGAAGAGGCAAATGACATCAGTACTTTAAAGATAGAAGAATTGATTGGAAATCTAATGTCATTTGAAGTTCAAATGATTGGGAGAAGAGAAAGCAAAGCATCTGAAAAGAAATTAATGGCATTCAATGCATTAATCGACGGATCAGACTCAAATAGTGATAATGATGAAGAGATAGCATTTATGACCAGGAATTTTCAGAAATTCCTGAAGTACAGAAAATTGAATAGTTCCAAGAGAAACAACTTTAAGAATTCCGGTAATTAGACTACAGTACCAAACTTTATCAAATGCTTCAATTATGACGAACCAGGTCATATCAAAAGAGAATGTCCGCATCCAGACAAGCAAAACCCTCCTATAAACAATGATTCTGCAAAGAAACGGAAACGTGTATTCACTACTACTCTAGATGACTCTGACTCATCCTCCAACGATGATGAACAGAAGAAAGATAACTCAAATCTGTGTTTCACAGCAATTCTCGATTTAGTCGATACCAAAGACACGGACTCTGAAAAAGGTACACGTTTACAATACATTGGCTGAAATTGCATGCTTGAATTGATTGATTGGTTGGTTGTTTTTGAATTGATTGATTGATTGATTTTGAATTAATATGTTGTTTGAATTTTAAAATATTTTTTTACTATTATTTTATTATTATTTTTATTATTTTTGACACATTCTGAAATATTATAAGTACAATAATATTTCAGAAATATAGACATTAATAATAATATTTATATATATGTATATTAGATAACTTAGGAAAAATCATGTCATAAAAATTCAAAGCCAAATGTCGACATGGCCCCTACCATGATGTCGACATGCCTACCTGAATTTGAATTTCAAATTTTGAATTCAAATGTTTGAATTTCCCTCCACCTTTTCACTTCATTTATTTCTCTGAAAAGATACCTTTTGACCAGAGAATATGTCATTTGAAAGTCTATTTATTCACTATCTTTTATCATATCTTTTCACTTTCATTTTCAAATTCAAACTCTCTCTTCATATCTTCAAGCTCTCTACTCTCTACTCTAATGGCTTCTTCTAGCAACCCCTCAACCATGAGAATTTCCAGAAAAATCAAAGAGCAATTATTCAATGATCTGGAGGCAATTAAAGCGTACATCAATTATGCTAATTATGCCAAAGTCCATTCTAGAAAATTTGCTATTTTTCAAGATTTTTCTTCTTATGAAATTTATTCTCTTTTTGCAAACAATGGTGTTTTAAGTCTTATTGACTCTTCTCAAAATGATTTTGTTTGTTATCCTAATCTTGTCAAAATCTTCTATGCTAATTTAAACCGTGGTTTTTATATTGGAAATGAGAATGAAATTTGGAGTAGTGTCTAAGGCACTCAAATTGTTTTGAATTGTGATCTTTTGGTTACCATTCTCAATTACAAAAGCACGGGAATGGATCTTTCTAGTTTTCAAATCGATGAACATGATCGTGAGACATTTCATCATATTTTTGAAGGAGATGAAAACTTTGAATTTAAGAATCGAAAATTTCATCCTAAAGCAAGAATTGTCAATCTTCTCTTACAACATACTTTGACCCCAAGATCGGGAAATTTTAACAATCCTACTTCAAAAGTGTGCAAAGCATTTTTTGCTATGTTCGGAAATTATGATATCAATTGGGCGCAAGTTATTTTGGATGAACTTCATCCTAAAAACTTGGAAATGGGAGAAAAGATTTTATATCATGGAATTTACCTTACTCAGATTTTCAACTATTTTGGAGTAAATTTCAAAGGAGAAGAATTTATTTCAAGAAAAGTTTTTAATACCTCAAACATTTCACTTATGAAAATCCCATATGTTTTTCAACCTTATTAAACCCTTACCGAAAAGGAAGAGCGTTTGGCTCATGAGGAAATGGAAGAAGAGGAAGAGGAAGAAAGAGAAGAAGGGGATGAAATGGAAATTGAAGAAGAAGAAGAAGGTGAAACCTCTTTGGAAAGCATCGAATATCCTTCCAATCCATCCAACAAAACACTTCTCAAAAACCAAAAGATAATTGTGGAGAATCAACGGATTTTAAAATGATCCGTTAGTAAGAAGTTGGATAACATTTCTTCGAAGATGAACAAGTTCTTTTCAAAAGCCAGCAAGAAACTTGGACTATCGTCATCATCTTCATCTTCTAACTAGTTTTATCTTTTAGTATCTTATTGTATTTTTCTTAGTTTGTTTTTTTCGAATGTTCGTATAGTTCATTATGCTTCATCTTTGTATTATCGTAATCAAATGAAATTTCCTTTCTGTTATCTATCTTATCTTATCTTATCTCTAGAATAAATGTTAGTATATTATATAAATATATACATATACACAATTATTCACAAAATCAAAGTTGTCATAAATTTTCACTAACCCATGTTGACATCCCCTAGAAGACCATGTCGACATGTACTGGTCAGAAGTGACTATTGATTTTGAATTTGAAATTTGAATAACTACTAAATGTCTATTCATTTCAAACGAATTTCTACACCTATATATACCTTTTTCTTCCATAAATCTTCACTGAAATTTATTTCTCATTATCTATATCCTTCATTTCTTTCTCTAATTCAATTATGGCCAATCCTATTCACAATCTATCTGAAAATCTTGAAGAAACACTCAATTCATTCAAGAATATTCTCTCTTTTATTCTACGAAACCAGCGTCACTTAGAATTGAGTCAAATGCAGATGATCAAGGAACAAGAGAGACACTTCGATGCAATACGATGGATGATCTCCTCTCTACACAAGGATGATAATGAAGCACATCCTCCTGTCTCTCTCACCAATGACAATGAGAATTGGGATGCAATTAAAGCAGACCCTATATTTGGAGAAGATGGATGGGTAGATGTTCCTCGTAACGTTTAATTTTCTTTCTTTGTTTGAATTAATTTGTTTGATTTAATTTCGTTTGAATTGATACTTTGTGTGGATTGATTTTATTTGGTTTGAAGTTTGGTGTGTGAAACATATATATATACACTGAAATGAATATAGTCTTTAATTAAGTTATTATGCTCATAAGTATCATTATTTCTTAATCTATATATTATATATTCCGTATAGTTTATCAATGCAGGTACTGAAGTCCAAGAATAAGGGGAGTAAGTTTTTTGTTGATGACAAAGGGGGGGAAATATAAAATAGGGTAGTTAGGCATAGATTAAGGGGGAGTTGTTAGTTTTAGGGGGAGTTATTAAGATAGAAGGAATATTTTATAAACAAAGGTTGTCATCATCAAAAAGAGGGAGATTGTTAGTCCATGAGATGATGGTTTTGATGACAACAACCTTAGAATAGATTATAAAATATAAATACTAACATTACAAGTTTAGATATATATATATATATATGTATATGCAGGATCTAACCATGTAGGTATCAAGAATGAAGACTATACAGTATAGAGATTCAAGATATAAAGATAGAAGACTCATGAGTATCAAGATTATCAAGAGTTCAAGATTTCAAGGTTAAGTTTTTTTATTAGGAATATTTGTTAAAACTCGTAGAAAAGCACTGGCATATTAATATCCAATTTATTCGTGGAATGGAATCCACTTCGAGCCCGTTAAAGGGATGGAACCCTAAGTAGGATGGAACCTACGAAAATCTAGTGGGACATTGTTTTGTATCCACTAAGCTTAATTCAAATGATTTTTCAAAATTATCTTGTTTTCGAAATGATTTCAAAACTTTCTTTTTAAAAAAGATTCAAAACCCTCGATTCCGTTTTAAAATAATTTTAGCCTCAAAACATCTTTATTTTCAGAGTCAAAATTTCTCCTGATTTTAAACTATCTTTTCAAATAATATATTTAACTTTTAAATTATTTATACTTTGATTTAAATTATAGTTAAATAATATATATATATATATATTGTTCTTTATATTTACTTATGAATTTCAACTATAGTCAAGTATATTTGTAAAGTTTAAAATAGTTTTAATATAAGATAAAGGTTATTTTCAAAGAAAATCAAATCATCAAAAATTGCTTTGGGATGTCGACATACCTATGGTGACCATGTCGACATGGTGTCAGTTGAGTTCAAAATTCAAATTTCAAAAGAAGTGTCTATTCGGCATAACCTTTCACGATTGGACATGACTGTTGTTCTTCTATAAATAGGGGTCAGTTTCAACGAATTTTATAACACTTTTTCTCTGATTTAACTTCTCTTCTTCTTCTCCACTTTCTTATTTACAAATTACACCATTACTCTGCCAAAATCAATATCGAATCTAACTAGATAATTTCTGGTTTTGATTCTCTCCACTATCT
This sequence comes from Allium fistulosum, assembly GCA_030737815.1. Taxonomy (NCBI): domain Eukaryota; kingdom Viridiplantae; phylum Streptophyta; class Magnoliopsida; order Asparagales; family Amaryllidaceae; genus Allium; species Allium fistulosum. The sequence continues at coordinate 1,141,800,954 of CM060904.1, forward strand.
CTACAAGATCCAAGTGCTAATTTGAGTTATAGGATTTTTGTAATCAATTGAGCGAGAGAAGGTGTGATTGTAGCCCTGGAAATCAATTGGGTGAACTTGTTGCCCCGGAAATCAAGTATCTCTACCTAGAGGATTGTTTTTCTGGAGGGTGCACCTCGTAGCCTTGAAACCGAGGGTTGTAATTGTTGAATTGAGTTTGAAAGGAAATCCGTACTTGTGTTGCGGGACTGGATGTAGGGTAACTCCGAAACAGTATAAAATCCGGTGTGTTCTTTCCTTTACTGCTTTTACTTTATATTTGCATCTGTGTTTGATTCTGTGTTCATATCTGTGTCTGATTAGTGTATACATTGTTAACAAAGTAAGATAAACTCAAAAGGATTAACAAATTTCTTAAAACACTATTCACCCCCCCCTCTAGTGTTAATTCTAGCCTTAAGATCCTTAATCCGCATTTCTCACATAAAACTCCTTTTATGAATACCCAAAAATTATCCATAAACTTCTTTATATAAGATTCAAAATAATTAACAAATCATTATTCAAATATCTTGTTCAAAATAGATTAATCTTGAAGAACATTTCAAAAAGAAATGAAATATTAATTTCCAAAACCAAACGGAGGCTTAATGACTACAATGGATCATTAAATTTGGTTTTACTTATCTAAATTATATCATCAGTATTGCCTAACATCAGATATGTAAGCGATTCACACATAATATACAATTAATCATAGGCAGATGTCCAAGTTACAAATATAGATACATCCATTATCGGGTGTAAATTTTTTACATATAGAAGCATATCCATATGCTTAAGTTATCATGACCCTCTTATTGAAATTAACTTCCTTGTGTCAATCACGTTACTGATATTCGGCATTTGTGCTAAACACAAGTAACTTACTCCGCATAAAACATGTCAACGTTTTATAATACTAGTTTAATTCATTTGGCTACTTAATGGTCCAAACGAGAGATCCTTTGATTTAAAATCAATTAATATTAAAAAGAAAATTGATTTAAAACATAACCGATAAAGTTTAATAGTAGCTTTAAAAAGATTAAAGTATATTTAATTAGCTTAAACCCTAATCATATCTTAATTAAATCAAGATTAATTCATAATTAATCTTTAATTAAATTAATGAACTTGGTTAAGTCCTAATTAACTTCTTAATGCATCTTAGTTAAGGTTTAAACAATTCACTATTAGTCAAACCCTAATTAATTAAAAATTAATTAAATAATCACTTAATTAAATAATAATTAATCTACTAATTAAATTAATTAAATAATAATTAACCATTTAATTACTTCTTATCTTCATTAATCACTAATTAAAAACTTTATTAATCACGAATTAATCATTAACCTTCCTTAAGTGTTACTTAACCTCTAATCACTTACTTAATTACTAATTAAGTACTAATTACTTTCAATTATTTTATTAAGTAAATAAATTATTAAATAATCTAAACCTAATTTCCTTTTATGTTACTAATATATTTTGGAAAAAGTTTGCAAAACAATTCCAAAATGAATCACTTAAAGATGGAAATCGTGAAATTTTGTCGAACTGCATCCATAGCGACTATCGCTATGAGCGCAGTTCGCTCTACTTATTTTAAGTGAAATACTTCGCTTAATTTCTTGCTCCTACGTGTTTTGAAATAATATTTAGAAAGTTTTTGAAAGCTTAAAACAAGATAAAACTTAAAACCATTTTCAAACTTTGAAACTAAAAATCATAGTTTTGATTTCAAATCGGATCTTACGTCCGTCGCAACACACAATGTTGTTAACTTTGTTTCAACTCAACATACTTGATTCTTAAATCATTACTATACATCCATACTACCATACTCTTAACATCATAATGAAACACAAATATAAACATAAGGTTATATGCTTAATAACTCGACAACATCACATTCAAATCTTAAATTCAATATCAAACATAACATCCATCAAATCACCATCGACCAACATAATAATCATTCAATTTTCTCATCATATTATCACCACAACAAGACATCATAATAAAGTCAAAAACTTTTCCAAAACAAAGTACTTTTACTCACCGAAAATCTTTGAAACCTGAAATGCCTTAGATGCACCATAAATCACCCCAAAAATATGCCATCTTCCAATTGATTTTTGGACATATTACTCTCAGATTTTGAAAAATTGATCCAAAGAAAAGTTTTAGAAAATATCAGTTTAGAATGATCCAAATTGGTTCAATTTTTTTGATAGAAATCTCTTTCAATTATCTACAAGTTTTCTTTTAATCACTTTTCAAAATTTTGTTGTTTAATGGGTCAAAATCGAGTTTGAATCCGATAGTGTCTCTCTGTCCTGTGTTTTAATCTTAGCTTTGAAACATAGAAATTATTTTAGGCATAATTTTTTCGTTACTTATCAAAATTTAATAATTCATAAAGTTCTGGAAAGCTTACTTTGTGTGTGACAACTTTCATATTGAATATATTTTCAAATTTTGAGCAACTGTTGCAAACTCTCAGCTCTGTCACTTTGATAATTACATTCTCCAAACTAAACAGTTAGTAAATTGGGCATATCTTTCTCATTTCTTGTCAGATTTAGATACGTTTAAATTTCTGCAAAGCATGGACTTTGTGCTATAACTTTCATGTTTTGTGTTTTGCATAGTTTTGAAGTTTAAATGATCAAAACCTTGTTTTATTGTCGCTGGCCTGTCAATGAAAGATAGAGTTAATAAATTAAATCTAAGAAATTGTTTTGGACGATCATTACGATCGATTTGGATTAAGATCTCTTGGATTCTGGATATTTGGATTATGTGACTATTCTATGTTCGTGAAATAAATATATATTCTTGTGTCTTGTGTTCGTGAAATAAATATATGTTCTTGTGTCTTGTGATGGATGTTAAGTTAATTTTTGTATTCTGTGTTTAGTGACTAGTTCGTGTTTGTGACTTAAACTTATAACCCCGTTCCGAGTTAATCATTAATATTTGCATGCTTAGAGATATTGTGATTTGTTCTGTGAATTCAGTGTTTAGTGACTAATATGTGTTCGTGACTTAAATGTATAACCATGTGCCTTGTGATAAACTCTAAGTTAAATTAATTCTCATGACTCGTTATTTCATGGACATCTGTATTTACTTATATGTTGCTTATTCTTGTGTTATTGTAACGACCCGAAAATTTTATCTATTTTAATAACGTATTTAACTGAATTTTTGTGAAATTTTAAATAATTGAATCTTGAAATAAAAATGTTATATTTGGGATACGTATTTAAAAACATAGCAATTGGTAAATTTTAATCAGAAAATACGGAAATTTATTTTATTGTGTAATTCCATTTCAATTTAAATCAGCTAAAATTGATGATAATAAATTTATTTCAAAACCTGAATATTTTTCTATAGAAAATTTCTAAATCATCTTCTGAGTAAGTCGTCATCTTTCGTTTTTTCAAATTTGAACTTCTATTGCTCCGTTTATCTTAATTTTGGCAGAATAGCAGCATTTCTAGTACCGATTATCGACTTTTGATCGGATGATCGTACCACTAATATATGTATACCGTTTTGATCGTCTCGTCGTGCTGATCTCTGCGGTATATTTATTTCTGTACTTTGAGGTCCGATACGCGACGGAAATGATAAAACAGTACGTCGTATCGGTACCATAAATTGTGACCGTTAGCTTTCCTTGCTTTTCAAAATTTGAACCCCTGGCCACAACAATAAATTGCTTTAAATCTTTTAGCTGAATCAATGTGAGCTGTTGACGTTTCCTTTCCTCTCCCATTGTTTATTTTTCGGTACGTTTCACATCCTTTTTCTCTGTCTTTTCCTTCACTGATATAATATATTCATAGAAGCCTATTTTAGATCTGCATTTTTTTCTTCCAATCTCGTACCATTCCACAACCCATCACAACAGTTATTCACCATTCCTCCTGTTCTAGAACCGGCTCACCCTCGTCCTCACAACCCGACCTAGTTTCCCTACCAAGCTCACCTTCGCCCTTCACATAACCTCCGCCAACTCACTCTATCGACCGACCTCCTAACTCGCCCACCACGGCAGCACCCCACGCCACCTGAACGCCGCATCCCACCGCCAGAGGCCCGCGCCCACCATCTCCATGACCACCAGCTCCAGACCCGAGCAACCAACGCTCCACCATCCTCTGCCTCGTGTTTCCACCTCAAGCCTTCCACTGATGTCCCCTTCTCTTCCTCTCTCAGCTTCAACCAGCCCAAGCAAGTGCCTGTCGAGCCTCTGTGTTAAGGTATATGTATTAGTTTTAAGATTTGCTTTATATGATATTTTATACATGTTATTATATATATTTTATATAAGTGGTTTTTATATATTATTATATATATTGTGAATAGTTGTGTGCTGGTTTATATATGTAAAGTTTTATAAGTGGTTATTTTATGTTATTTATATATCAGTTTACCCTTTAATATATATACGTTAGTGTATAGGATGTTTCAAAGGGTTTTATGGAGTATATTTTCTATGTTATAAACTATATTATTTGTGTGCTTTCAAATTTTATATATATCTGAAGCTAGGGTATATAATATATATACAAAGTATATCAGAGAATTTGTTCAAACATATCATATGTTACGTTGCTGTATGAATAGATATTAAGCTTAAATGCTACATACAGATAGATATGGGTATTAAAGTATAAATAAGCTCATATTAGCTCTATATATATTAGTTATATCTATGGATAGAATAGCAGTTTACATGTACAGTATTGTATATGTAAGTTTTATAGGATTTCTAAATCTGTTGATACATATGTAAAGGCATATATAATGTAAGATCTGTTTCTATATATAAGTATGAAGGTTATATATCCTGTCTGTTAGTAAATGTATAAAAATTTACTTAAGTTCTTATTTGATTTGTGAATTATATATATATATTATAATAAGGAAGTCGATAAGTATATATGGACAAGTTTTACAAATTATTCTGGATATGGGTAGAAATCTTGTTTACAGTATCATTTTAGTTTAGCAGGACTATATATATGCTATAGTATATATGAGGATTACAGTTATTATATGTGATTAAGTTGTCATTCATGTTGTTACATATTAGCTTAATCAAGTAATGTATATTGTTTCTTTAAGGTGTCTACATACGTGTTCTTGTGAGTATATCTTTCTATAAGTTATGGTTATGGTGACAGTTTAAATAATTTGCAAAGGTAATATATATGATATAAGCTGTATATGAGTTAAATATATAAGTTATATGCTCTATAGAAGTTATAAACGGTTATATATATATGTCATTTATATTTAGTGCATGAGTTTATTTATAGTAAAATATATTATAAAGTGTATACTTTCGGGTTTAAAATTTCTTTCATCTACAGTTTATAGTTTTTTTTATCTTCTTACTGTTGGGAATATTTACTATCTTAAACAGACATACATGGTTGTTTTTTTTATGTAACTCGATATGTTTTGATAACTATAATAAAGTAAATATACATTGATTTCAATATATAAGTTGTTTATATATATATGTTATATAGGTAGTATATATATAAGGTTACTTGTATATATATGTACAAATTTGTGTAAGTATATTCTAGTTTCAATATATAGGTGAATTTTGTTTTCATGGATTTTTATTTTATTGATTGAAATTAAGTTATTGATTTGAATAAAAAAATATAGTATTTTAAATGTATATTGATCTAAATATATATGCTTAATTAAAACAATGATTTTAATATAAAATTTTTGTTCCTATCAAACCGTTTCCGATCATCTCCATCTATTCCTGTCATCAGCTTTGATCGTTCAATTCATGCCCATCTCACTTTGCTCTGGATTCGTAGCTCATTTCTTTGTCAAATTTCTTTATCCTCGAAAGGTGAGCAATCACTCACGATTTAACGTTCTTATATTTATTAAATTTGATTTCAATTGAAATGACAATTGAAATATGCTGCTGTAGTTATTTAAATTGTTATATATATGTTATTATCTATAACTGTTCACCTGTGGGATATGACACCATATCCTGTTGTTCATATTATATAGTTATTGATGATATATGCCTGTTATTATTATTTTCATATCTGTTATCACTCTGCAAGTTCCCTGTTAGTATAGAATTCACTATGGGTTGAAATGATACATACCCGAACGGACTTTAGAATAGGAGAAAATCGTTATGGGTTGAAATGATAAACCCAAGCGATTTTCATTTGTATTGAAATTGGGATTACGGGTCGAAATGATATCTACCCGTATATATTTAAATTTCGGATCGAAATGATAAATATCTGTATCACTTAACCATATGATATATATATACAGACACCGTTGGTCCATATATATAAATATTTTGAAAATGAATTCTATGTTTTGGAAAGAAATATATGGTTTTAATAAATGTTGAGCCTTAAATTATTTAATTTAAATTAGGATGGATTTAATACATATGATATGTTTAAGTATAAAAATTATATTTCAAAATAGATTTTGGTAATAATTTGAATAAGTTAAGGTTGGGAAGATAATTTATTTAATTAAACCGATTTGAAACTTATTGAAATTGAGATTTAAGATATGATTTATAACTTGGGTTTTATTTAAATAATTTAATGAATAATTCTTGTTTAAATAAATTTAAGGAAATATTTAGTAAAAATGAAATGTAAGGCTAGTTAGATAATATTGAATTATTAAGTGAATATTCCCTGATTAAATAATAACGAAGTTAAATCAAGAGCTATATGAAACTGTTAAATTTAACTTTGAAATTGTTGAATATTAAAGCTTTGAAATATATTGGAAATTTAAATGGTTTATTTTGTGATTCAGATTTGTATTTGAAATCGATATAATTTGAATTTGTTATTTAGAAACTGAATTGAATTAAAATGGAAAAATTTTAGATTGAATTAAATTGAAATTTAGAATTTGGGTTGATTTGAATCGATTTGTGAGACTTGAGGAAATTGTAAATGCTTTACCTTATAAATTATTTAATCTATATATACTATTTTGGAAATAGATATATTTGAAATGAAAATGATATTTTGATTTTGAAGTATAAATAAATTTGAAATGACCACGGTGTTATAGTATATATTTCCACCTTGCAGATAGTTCCGCAGATCCTTAGAGGATGGTTATCCCAAACATCCTTTAAGTTACTTGTATTTCAGTTGATATTTCACTTGAGTTGGATTTATTAGTATAAGAATGTTAATCCTGACTCGAGTGTTTTGTGTTTTGCTTTACGCTCGGGTCAGACCGAGTGATACAGCATTTGAGACTCACCCTTGGAGTTTGGAGCTTCCTTTGGAGGTCCAACTATCGCCTCAACTTTCAGCTCTTCTTGTTGATTTGTCCAGAGAGGTCATCTGTTGTACTAGAGACTTCACTACATTTGAGAAATTCTGTTGTATTTTATTTTAACTCTGATGTTTATATAGTAGCTTCATGAACTACTATTTTATCTATTCCGCTGCGTATTATTGTATTACTCTGTGTCTGTGATTGATTTATTTACTGTAATGCTGAGTTTTGCCAAATTTAAATTAACAATCTGATATTTTGAATTATTCAAGTCAGACATGTGTGGATTTATTGTCGATTTGAATGGTCCAAAATAGCGGGTCGTTACAGTTATATTATGTTCTGACCCTATTGGATATTTAGAGATAGTCTGACCCAGGTGTTATTTTGCTCGGGTCAGGCCAAGACTTTCAGGTTACAGGACAAGTTGACCTGTAGATGTTTGGGCTACAAAAGAGATAAACACTTTTGACATTTTAGTTTATCTCATTTAGGAAATTTGTGAATATGTTTATAAGATGTACAATTGAGATTAGAGAATTCTAAAATTTGTATAACAGTCGAGTTTAGTATTTCATTTTGTAAAATCAAAAATTTGTATATGTATAAGTTGAAATTTATTCCGCTGTGATCTATGACTGTTATTTATACGATATATTGTTATAGTTCTGAGAAATCGATGTGCCTATTACTTTTTATTAATACTGTACACGTCAAATTCAGTTCATATATTAAGTGAAAAAATTATAAATGATGTGTCAGTGTTAGTAGAAAGATATATTCACATTCGATCGCCCCTAACAAGCCGTATTTTTTGGATTAGCAGCCGACATTACTTGTAATATTCTTTGCTAATCTGGGCATCGCAGTAGGGTCGTTACAGTTCCTTCGGTGTAAAGTGTGGAACGGATGTTCCATACCACCATTTTTTTAAAAGGTCAGCCTCGAGAAACTCAAACCTCAAATTCCTGTTGTAATTATCTTCAATAAATCCTTATATAAATTTCCCTTACCCATGAAATCCTTTTTGTTTTAACTCGAACTCGTTTACAAAACATTTATCAACTTCCATACTCATTTATGAGACTCTTTATAAATATTCAAACCCGGTTATATAAACTTCTTTTTAAACTTTCAAACCCTGTCTAAAACTTCCCTTTACAGACATCCAATCCCATTTATAAAATCTTTTAATAATTCAAAACTATTTCTAAAACTCCTATTATGAATACCCTAAAATTAATCACAAACTTCTTTATATAATATTCAAAACAATTGTCAAATCATTCTTCAAATATCTCGTTCAAAATAGAATAACTTTAAAGACCATTTCAAAAGGAAATGAAATATTAACTTTCCACAACCAAATGGAGGCTTAATGACTACAATGGATCATTAAATTTGGTTTACTTATCCAAGTTATATCATGGGTATTGCCTAACATCAGATATGTAAGCAATTCACACATAACATACAATCAATCATAGGTAGATGTCCAAGTTACAAATATAGATATATCCATTATTACATATAAAAGCATATTCCATTTGCTTAAGTTATCATGATCCACTTATTGAAATTAACTTCCTTGTGTCTATCACGTTACCGATATTCGGCATTTGTGCTAAACACAAGTCACTTACTCCCCATAAAACATGTCAATGTTTTATAATCACTAGTTTAATTCATTTGGCTACTTAATGTTCCAGACGAGAGATCCTTTGATTTAAAATCGATTAATATTAAAAAGAAAATTGATTTAAAACATAACCGATTAAGTTAAAAATAGCTTTGAAAAGATTAAAGTATATTCAATTAGCTTAAACCCTAATTATATCTTAATTAAATCAAGATTAATTCATAATTAAACTTTAATTTACTTAATGAACTTGGTTAAGTCCAAATTAACTTCTTAATGCATCTTAGTTAAGGTTTAAACAATTCATATTAGCCAAACCCTAATTAATTAAAAATTAATTAAATAATCACTTAATTAAATAATTATTAATCAACTAATTAAATTAATTAAATAATAATTAACCATTTAATTACTTTTTATCTTCATTAATCACTAATTAAAAACTTTATTAATCACTAATTAATCATTAACCTTCCTTAAGTGTTACTTAACCTCTAATCACTTACTTAATTACTAATTAAGTACTAATTACCTTTAATTATTTTATTAAATAAATAAATTATTAAATAATATAAACTTAATCTCTTTTTATGTTACGAATTAATTTTGGAAAACATTTGCAAAACAATTCCAAAATGAATCACTTAAAGATGGAAATCGTGAATTTTTGTCAAACTGCATCCATAGCGACTATTGCTATGAGCGCAGTTCGCTCTACTTATTTTAAGTGAAATATTTCGCTTAATTTCTTACCCCTACATCTTTTGAAATAATATTTAGAAAGTTTTTGAAACCTTAAACCAAGATAAAACATAAAACCATTTCCAAACTTCGAAACTAGAAATCATAGTTTTGATTTCAAATCGGATCTCAAGTCCGTCACAACACACAAAGTTTTTAACTTTGTTTCAACTCAACATACTTGATTCTTAAATCACAACTATACATCCATACTACCATACTCTTAACATCACAATGACACACACATATAAACATAAGGTTATATGCTTAATAACTCGACAACATTACATTCAAATCTTAAATTCAATACCAAACATAACATCGATCAAATCACAAACGACCAACATAATAATCATTCAATTTTCTCATCATATTATCACTAGAACAACACATCATAATAAAGTCAAAATCTTTTCCAAAACAAAGTAGTTTTACTCAACGAAAATCTTTGAAACCTGAAATGTGTTAGATGCACCAAAAATCACCCTAAAAATATGTCATCTTCCACTTGATTTTGGACATATTACTCTCATATTTTGAAAAGTGATTAAAAGAAAAGTTTTAAAAAAATTCTTTTCTCTACAATTTTAAAAAAAGAATCACTCAAATCAGGTTTCGTTTGAGGTAGATATAGTCAACACCTGAATTTCAGAGTTTAAAAGTACACTGCAAAGAAATGAGATTTTAGACAAACTTATGCTTGAAATTAGAAAAAGTGATAAAAAAAAGAAAGTTGTAGCTACTGCAATTTTATTCCATTTGAAAAAATGAAAATCTTGATTTGGTGTAAAATAGTGGAAGTTATGGCCGAATAAAGTAGGGGGAAAATGGAGAAGAAAGAGTTTAAAAACAAGTTTGCATCTTTAAAAAAATTTAAATCTTTTAAATTAAGAAAAAATAAACTAACATAAGAAGCCATGAAACATGAAGAAAGGTTTATGAAAATGGAAATGGAGAAGTAAATGAAAATATGGTGAAGGAGATGTGTATTTATAGACAAAAGAAAGTAGAAAAATTACCAAACTAACCTTAGATTAAAATATCCTAATATGTCATTATTCTGACAAGTCACATCACCACCTTCCTCCCCTTCATATGTCACATCCCCCCTCTATAGTCACATTCTCTAGGTCATGATGGAAAATGATGATAAGGCTAAGATATGACAAGAGATGATGGGTATGTACTTTATATATATATATAAGTATATGTGTATATATATGTTATTTTTTTTAAACCATGACTTGTCACATCACTTGCTAAACATAATTAACATAAAATAATATACTATTAGTGTATTATTTGGTTAATTAACTTTTATATATATGTATCAGAAAACTAAAATTGAACCTAAACTAATAAAAAGGGCTACTGTAGCACTTGTTAAGGACTGCAGTAGGCTGAAATATGATTTTTGTTTAAAACTGAACTGTTATAGCAGTTTATAAATGTTGTTTTGTTGAATAAAATTTTTTCAAATATAACTTACCGCCACACTTTTAAATGCCGTGGAAGCTGAGAATTTTAATGCTATTGTTTTAAGTGAATAAGTGAACTCCGAAAGGGTTAGAGTTTGGAAATTGAATATTTGATTTTTAAAAGAATAATGTCTTTGTTTTTAAATGGTTTAATTCGAAGTATATTTGATAAATTGTTTTAAATCTATAACCACGGGTTATAATAACGATTGGTTGGCAAAGAGACCGGGATCAGATATGGACATACTCTCTGTCGATACCAAAAACCACTTTGACAACTGTGTACGCGGTGGAGATTCCAGAATGAAGTAGGATGGTGACGACGTTCTTAAGGTATGTTACGTGGACCCAACTCCCGTGAGTTGGCATAAGGTGGCTAAAACAGGAGCGATCTCGGACCAGTGAGGTAGCACCTCTTCTCGGACACATTTCTTCGATATTATACTCTTACTTGTGATTTGACTAGATGGCCATCCTCCGATTTGGGAATGTTGTTCGAGGTGGACGATAGTGGCTGCTATGCACTCCATCAGTCCGTGTGCGTAATTGGTATATCTACCCTGGCATTGCCTAGTTGTGCCGTGTCACCTACCATATCGAGCTTTACTACGATTATGATTTTAAGATCCGACCGCGTTAAGGTTCTCCATCCCCTTAACGCTATTTTGCGATATGATTATACTTTACTTATTTAGACACTATTATAATAGCGAATATTACTACATAGTAGATATTTTAACGGATCCTTAGAGGATGGGCGGTCCCAAGCATCTTCTAAGTTACTTGTACCTTTACTACAGTTCACTTGAGTTGGTTTACATTGTATAAGTATGTATATCCTGACTCGAGTGTTTATGTTTTATTTTACGCTCGGGTCAGCCTGAGTTATTCACAGATTTGGATTTCCACTCTCTTGGAGATTTGAATCGCTGGAGATCATCTGCTTGTCATGTCCTATCTATTTCAGTTCTGTTGTTCTACTCAGCTTGTACTTGATTATTGTATTTAGACTTCTGTTGTACTCTATTCCTTCTGTTGTATCTTATGTAACTTTGTTATATTTATATAGTAGCTTCATGAACTACTATTTCTTTTACTTCCGCTGCATTATTTTACTCTGTGTCTGTGATCTGTGCTTATATTTATTTACTGTATACTCTGAGATTTGCCAAATTTTATTTACAACGCGGTATTTGAGCAATTCAACTCCGGCATGAGTGTCTACCTATACACTTATAATGGATGCGAATGGTTGAAAATATCGGGTCGTTACAGTTGGTATCAGAGCTTTGGCTTTGAGGCAAAACTTAGAATGTATGGTAAATTTAGTTACAGAATCACTTCCATTCGAGTTTGAATCTCTTTCTTTTGACTCGGTTTCCTTGAATTTTGGAACGTTCCGCACGGTTCCAAAATCCATTCTTGTCCCTCACTATTCATCTTCTTTTGATTCTGGAGTATCACATATCTCCACTTCGAATGATCTTTATGGTGAATTGGCGGTCTCGCCAATATTCTAATTTTCTTGTAAAAGGGTGAAAATCCTTTACAATCAGCATCGATTCACCAGAAATTTATATTTATCCTTGTTTTAGATGTTAATATCTTTTATTATTCCAAACTTTATCACTTGAGATCGAAAGTAGATTTATCCCAGAAAAATCCACATTGATCTTATTCTTTAAGCCACGGTTGACCCGATTAAGGTTGCCCGCGATTTATTTAAGCTTGTCCATCTCCCTACTCTGTTATTTAATCATCTTGTCTTTTGTTCCAATCTATCTTCCTAACATTTTGAACTGTACTTGTAAATTAATGTTTCGTTTTATATTGTGTTGTTTGAGTTGTTGATGTTGATTTGGGTTTTCGATCGATTCGTCTGATCAACGCTATCGATAGGATTTCTAAAACACTTTGACAGAACAAATTGACACAATATTATATATATATAAAAAAAATTGTTAATGAAATAAATTTTGATATAGGTAAATTTATGGAACTTAATAAATTGATTTAAATTGATAATTTGAAGTGATAATACTTTATTTATCATTTGTTGTTCTACAAATGAACGATTCCGGCTTCATGCAGGCGAGTTGCAGCCTGCAATCCGAACTGAGGACGGGTTTTTGGAGTTAGCTCACCCTCGCGGGATCGCGACCCTTTGTCCCGCCCATTGTAGTTGTTTATAAATTTATTTGGGAACTGAAATTAAAACAAGAAATTTAAAGAATTTAATTTTCGATGGTTTCAAACCTTGTGTTTAAATTTTTTTTTAAAAAGGATATTATTTAAAGTATTTTGAATAAAAAATTTGTCTCTAAAGGATTTTAAAGTTTAAAAAAATTAAGTGCTCTTCTCTTTGTCGCTGGAAAATAAATTTCGGTGATGACTGCAGCATCATCGACGTTCATTTTCGAGTTTCGAAGTGAAGAGACTGTTCTGTAGTCTTGCTACAGCTTTGTTTTGGGGAATTTAATTAGTTTTAATTTCTAAAATAAGACTTGATTTATAATATATATATAGATATATGATTTAAACTTGATTTGACATATTATGTATATATAATTACTTATCTCCAAAGGGTTTGAAGATATTCGAAAGTTTAATTCTTAAATTTTATTTTAAAGAATAATTTCAGTTATAAGAAGAAAAATCAAAAATTTGAATGAATGATTCAAACTAGAGATAATTTAATTGGAAAGTTTTACTTGTATAACACACAATTTAATTCCAATATAACTTACCTAAATTACACAGAAGTTGAATATGGAATTGGATAATATACAATATAAAAAGGGATTTTTATAAATAAAATTTGAGTGGTTATAATACATGTTATACACTTAAATTTTAGTTATAAAAGATTAACAGAGGTAAATATTGAAAAAGGGAATTTAAAGAGATTTTATTTAAATAACTTAGTAATCAAATTTGATTTAATATGGAACCTTAAGTCTAACCTAGGAATTTTAATAATGGTTATTTCCTGAAATGAATATGTTGTATAATAAATAATGTATCTTTGAATAGATAAAATAAAATAAATTGGAATTGGACATTTTGTAATAAAGTTTATTTAATTTGAATTCATAGTTTAAGTGATGTCTAAATGAATAAATGTGTAAAGAAATTTGATTGTTATATTTGCTATGATAAATATTTTATTTATGAATTGATATGTCTTGAAAAATGAATAATTATGATAGTTAAAATGTATTTTAACATCACTAAATTGGATAATTGAGAATTTGGTTTTTCAAATGAAAAAAATTTAAGTGTAACTTATTGAAGGAATATCTATTTATGAAATGGGCATTTTAAATAAAGTGTTAGGTTATTTGTTAAATGAAGAGCTAAGTAAAATAATGAACTTTTGACTTAATAAATGAATATTTCTGGAACAAAACTGATTTGAAATACTAATATATCTACTGTAGCATTTTATAAGTGCTGCCGTTTGAAAATACAATGTTTTGAAAATTTTATAATTGAATGAACTTAGAAATGCTACAACTTTAAAATGAATATTATTTGACCTTGAATTAAAATGGTTTAAAGGAAGAGTATTTTAAAAAGGTGTTATGATTTTCTAAGTATTATGCACTTTTTAAGAATAACATTTCCAAAGTGTTATGATTTTTAGTAGTATGATTTCCAAATGATAAACATCCCTAAATTGTTATGATTTCAAAGCATTATTGTTTCAAATTTATTATCTTATTTTGTTTTTCAAACTATCTTTTGGCTGTCCTTATTTCTCTTATCTGTTACAGAATGGGAAGGCTATTGCTTATACCAGTCTGTTTAGAAATCTTTTTATAATCTTTGTTACTCATTTTGAAGTCTGAACACTGTTTTCCATCCATGGACCGTCGCTCAAGTGAAAAGGGTGATTCAGACTCTAGAGAATCTTTTTCGTGTTTTTGTTCTTGATTTGATCACCTCCATCTTGTCAAACTTGCCTATAACAATAGTTATCAGGCCAGTATTGAGACATCTCCATTTTCTGCTCTTTACGGACGACCTTGTAGATCTCCTTCTTGCTGGATTGAATCCGGTAATCGTTTGGTTCTTGGTCCTGAGATGGTTTTGGAAGCTTCAGAGAGAGTTGAAGAGATTAAGAGGAAGATGAGGATTGCGCAAGATAGACAGAAGAAGTACGCTGATCGTCGAAGATGGAGTTTAGAGTTTGCTGTTGGTGATTTGGTTTTCCTTAAGGTCTCTCCCTTAAGGAATGTTATTCGTTTTGGTCGTAGAGGAAAGCTTTCTCCAAGATTTGTAGGTCATTTCCGCATTTTGGAAAGAATTGGCTCTCTTGCTTATCGTCTGGATTTACCCGAGAAATTTTCTGGAATACACAATGTCTTTCATGTATCTCATCTTCGTCGCTATCTGCATGATCCATCTCTTATTATTCAGCCTTCAGCTCTTGATAGTTTGGATATTGAGCCAAATCTGACTGTTGAGAGGAAGCCACTTCGTATCGTCGATCGAGGTATGAAGCAGCTAAGAAGAAAATCTGTCAACCTGGTCAAAGTGCAGTGGAGCACTGATGAATGGGATTGCACTTGGGAGACGGAGGAGAGCATTCGTGCTTCGAATCCGGAATTGTTTATTTTAGGTACTTTTACTATTCTATCTTATCTTTCTTTGTTTTCCTTCTTCGTTCCTTTTCGAGGACGAAAAGCTTTGAGTGGGGGAGAGTGTAACAGCCCGTTATTTTAAACGAAATTTTAATTAAAAATAAAACATTTTGAAATATTGATTTAAATATAAAGTGTAGAAATTTGTGTGAAACGGAAGTTTAAACTTTACATTTTTTTTTCTTTCGTATATTTATATCCGTTCTTAACTTTATATTTAACAATCAAAATTTTATTAATTGATGATAATAGCTATTTTATTTTTGTGTGAAATGGTACGTTATTTTATTTAAAGAAACGTTATCATTTTTTTTATTAAATAAAAGAAACAAGTAACGGTTGTACGTTACTTTGGGCGTTACACTTTACGTTCGTTGTTCTTTGTCCATTTGATCTTTTCTTGCGTTAATAGTGCTATTTCAGCTGTATATTTTCAGTTTGAAAATTTCAATAAAATCTTGCATTGAATTGTGCGCGTGAGAATCATTCCATTCCCCTTTATCTTCCTTACGTTTCGTTCAAACTTAATAATATTCTTTGCCTACCGTTCAACTCTATTTACTGCCTTAATTTGCCTACAGTTCAAAAACTTTTTGTTGCCTTCTTTCTACAAAAGTAGACAGCTATTCATTTTCTATTGTTCAAATCTTCATTTCTCAAAAAGCTTTCTCTGTAGCTTTTGTTTCAAATCTCGTGAGCCCCAAAAAGGTAAGCATACTTTCTTCTTTTATATTTTTTGTTTTGGCTGCTTGCTGTTTGCTTCACTCTTTGACTCCCTGTACCCATACGAGACCACCACACCACGCCTACTTGCCACCACGTCTCCAACCCATGCCGTGCTCCGCCAGCTACCACCTCACAGCCTCGTCACCTCCACCACGAGATTAGACCACCCCTTCCCCATACGAGACCGAGACCAACCCGCCTCCTACTCCAGACCGAACCCACCCTATCCGCCACGTCACTGACCCTACCCCTTCGCCAGACCCCACAGCCACCATCACGTTTCAACCACCACCGTGAGAACCCCTTCGCCTGAACCCATTCGTCAGCCCTTCCTCCACCCCAGGCCGTGACCTGCCACTGCCAGAGAAATCCCACGCCTTCATCACGTCCCCAGGCCACCACGAGACCACCACTGGCCATGCCGAACCCACCACCACGAGACCAGCCACACCCCAGACCGAGCCCCACCACGTCCCCAAACCCGTGCCAATCCCACGCCAACTCCACGCGACCAAGCCTTGAACAGTGTTGTCACCTTTTGTATTTTGTATTTGCTTTCCCTATGTTGTTGTCTGAAAACAAATGAAGAATGGAAGTTATTGTGTTCCTCTGTCTTGTATTCGAATAGAAAAAAAAGGAATGAGGAAGTTGCCTTATCAGTGATTGGTATCTTAGTCTTTTCTTTCCACTGTTCTGTTTTGAAAAAAATGAACAAACATATGTTTCGTCCTTTGTATTTTGGTAGTACCTTAGTTTTATTTTTGTCTCTGGCTTTGAAAAAAGGGATGAGAACTAAAGTGTTTGTTTTGAAGTTGTTAGTTTTATTTTCAGCTGAGCCCTGCCTTTTGAAAAAGAATGTGAAATGAACAATAAAAGTGATCGAGCCATTTCCTTCTATTTTTCAACTTGATTTATTTTTTTCGTTCGTTCGCTTCAATTGGAAAATTTGTTATTCGTGCATTTTTAGATTTGTCTATTTATTCGCTTTATTCTTTTGACTTTAGATTTGAATCTAGTCGGCGAATCCGCTAACAACAAATCGTGCTTTCCGCGTGCTTTCGACTGATAGCGTACTTCTTTCTTTCTGAATCTCCAGCTCCGTAGAGGTGAGTAAATCTCACACGAATATTCATACTTATATGATTGTGAAACGACCGCAACTGAATGTGTAGAAATAAATAAATAAATAAATGATGTTATAACTACCTGTGATTTATTTATAGTTGATGTTAATTGTTAAAACTGCATAT
This sequence comes from Allium fistulosum, assembly GCA_030737815.1. Lineage (NCBI taxonomy): Eukaryota > Viridiplantae > Streptophyta > Magnoliopsida > Asparagales > Amaryllidaceae > Allium > Allium fistulosum. The sequence continues at coordinate 1,141,818,793 of CM060904.1, forward strand.
CATATCATCTGTTATATTCTGTTCTTATTTTACTGTTATTCTATTCTGTTAAATCACACTGCAAGTTCCCTGTAGAATAGAATCACTATGGGTTGAAATGATACATACCCGAACGGACTTTAGAATAAGGGAAGATCGTTATGGGCTGAAATGATAGGCCTGAACGATTTTCAATTAAATTTTATTTACTTGGGATTGCGGGTTTGAAATGATAAAACCCGGATTTTTCTTTGTAAATTACGGATTGAAATGATATAATATCTGTACCACTTGACTTAGGCTAGAAAATATTATACAGACCCGTGGTTATTTTTCTGTATTTTCTGGATACTTTTAAATAATTTAAATATTGTAATAATATTAAATTGATTTAAATCGAATTTTTAAGTGATTTATTTAGAATAGAAATGATTTTTCTATGTGATAAATAAATAAATGGAGGAATATTGATTTTTAAAACGAAACTGAAATTTGGAATTTTGACTAAAAGAAAGATGGAAACTTAAGTTAATTAAATTGAAATGAAAATTTAGTTTTAAATTGGTGGAAAAATGGAGTTTAATTTTAAATGTTGAAATGAATGTAATAAGCAAATTTGTAAGTTTTGGTTTTAACTTGTAAAATTTCTCTTTAAAATAAATTAGTTAAAGGATTGAAAATGAACATTTTTAATGTATGATTTTATAAGTTTTGAACTAGGTAGAATCTGTAGCACTTGTTAAGTGTTGTGGATTATATAAGTGAACCAAAAGATTAAAATGAACTAAGGCTATGATAGTACTTGGTAAGTGCTGTTGTAGAAGAAAACTAAAATTGAACCTAAACTAATAAAAGGGCTACTGTAGCACTTGTTAAGGACTGCAGTAGGCTGAAATATGATTTTTGTTTAAAACTGAACTGTTATAGCAGTTTATAAATGTTGTTTTGTTGAATAAAATTTTTTCAAATATAACTTACCGCCACACTTTTAAATGCCGTGGAAGCTGAGAATTTTAATGCTATTGTTTTAAGTGAATAAGTGAACTCCGAAAGGGTTAGATTTTGGAAATTGAATATTTGATTTTTAAAAGAATAATGTCTTTGTTTTAATATGGTTTAATTCGAAGTATATTTGATAAATTGTTTTAAATCTATAACCACGGGTTATAATAACGATTGGTTGGCAAAGAGACCGGGATCGGATATGGACATACTCTCTGTCGATACCGAAAACCACTTTGACAACTGTGTACGCGGTGGAGATTCCAGAATGAAGTAGGATGGTGACGACGTTCTTAAGGTATGTTACGTGGACCCAACTCCCGTGAGTTGGCATAAGGTGGCTAAAACAGGAGCGATCTCGGACCAGTGAGGTAGCACCTCTTCTCGGACACATTTCTTCGATATTATACTCTTACTTGTGATTTGACTAGATGGCCATCCTCCGATTTGGGAATGTTGTTCGAGGTGGACGATAGTGGCTGCTATGCGCTCCATCAGTCCGTGTGCGTAATTGGTATATCTACCCTGGCATTGCCTAGTTGTGCCGTGTCACCTACCATATCGAGCTTTACTACGATTATGATTTTAAGATCCGACCGCGTTAAGGTTCTCCATCCCCTTAACGCTATTTTCCGATATGATTATACTTTACTTATTTAGACACTATTATAATAGCGAATATTACTACATAGTAGATATTTTAACGGATCCTTGGAGGATGGGCGGTCCTAAGCATCTTCTAAGTTACTTGTACCTTTACTACAGTTCACTTGAGTTGGTTTACATTGTATAAGTATGTATATCCTGACTCGAGTGTTTATGTTTTATTTTACGCTCGGGTCAGCCTGAGTTATTCACAGATTTGGATTTCCACTCTCTTGGAGATTTGAATCACTGGAGATCATCTGCTTGTCATGTCCTATCTATTTCAGTTTTGTTGTTCTACTCAGCTTGTACTTGATTATTGTATTTAGACTTCTGTTGTACTCTATTCCTTCTGTTGTATCTTATGTAACTTTGTTATATTTATATAGTAGTTCATGAACTACTATTTCTTTTACTTTCGCTACATTATTTTACTCTATGTCTGTGATCTGTTCTTATATTTATTTACTGTATACTCGGAGATTTGCCAAATTTTATTTACAACGCGGTATTTTGAGCAATTCAACTCCGGCATGAGTGTCTACCTATACACTTATAATGGATGCGAATGGTTGAAAATATCGGGTCGTTACAATTGAGATGGAAATCTCATCAAACAAAAGGGGGAACTTTTCCTTCATTATCCTTGTTGTCCTATTCACGAATCCCCGATCGTTAGAAAATCACGTTAGGATGGTACTTGTCTTCATTAATTTGATTTTTTAGTGTGTGTATTTAATTTAACTTAACATTTGTTTTACTTACTTATATGTACATTTAAAATGTGATTGGATTATGGTGTGGTATTGAATGAATATATAGATTGGTTTGGTTACTATTAATGATTTGTGTTATCACCTATCATTTCTTATATATCATTCTTATCATTATTTCCATTTCATGATTATCTCATTTTAAATATCATTTATTTTCCTTATGTAAATCATTCTTATCATCACTATATGTCATTAGTCTATAATATTTTACTTTGGGGGGATTAGAGTTAGAGTAAGAGTTGGTGTTAAAGTTATAATTTTAGGTGGTTATTTTTGTTAATGACAAAGGGAGACAAATATATAAAATCTAGGCATAGACTAAGGGGGAGTATTGTTGTAACCCGGGGGGGTTATATTATATTTTATATACATAGTTGTTATCATCAAAAGGGGGAGATTGTTAGTACCTTAGGTATTGGTTTTGATGATAACAACTATAGATATTATATAAAATATAATCATTAATGTTTTATCAAGTTATATATAGTACATAGTGTAAGATATTAGACATGTATTGATTAAGAAGGTTGTATAGTATCAAGAGTAGATTCAAGATGCTGATAGAGAGTTTCAAGAGTTGGAGAATGAAGACTCATGAGTATTGAAGAGTATAAGATTTCAAAATATTCCAGATAAGTTATAGAGTCGTAGAATTTATGTTAAAACCTTGATAGCACTTTCCTAATCTCTCTCTTCTTCTCTAATTTTGATTTAAATTGTTTTTCAAATATCCTGGTTTTAGAATAATCTTTTCAAAATATTTCTCAAAATGATTTTCAATATCTTATACTTATAAAGATAATATTTTAGTGTTTTTAAGTTTATATATATATAGTATGTTTGTTTAAACTTTAATAAGTTATATTTATATTGATTTTATCTATATATATTATTAAAATTATATTAAAATTTTCAAAATTATTATATAAAGTTTTATTATAATTAAAATATGTATAAACTATGCTTATATGTTTTTACAATGTATCAAACTATTTTACAAAACAACGAGTTTTCAAAATAATGTTTTAAAGTATTTTCAATTTTTTAAAATAGTATGTCGACATACTCTATGTATATATGTCGACATAGTGGCCGATTTTTTCAAAATTTTAATTTTAATAGAAGTACTTTTTCACTGTATCTCTTCACGAATGGATATGACCGTTGTTCCTCTATAAATACCAGATTTCGAAATGAATTTTTGATCATTGTTTTCTTATTCATCTCTCCTCCTTCCACTCTCTCATTTTCTAAATCAGTATATTCCCAAATTCTGCCAAAATTCAACCAGAATCAAATTCAATCATCACTAGTTTGATTCTCCTTCATCTACTCTCTAATTTCTCTCATCTCTCTCACTCAAACCAAGATCAAAGTGCTATTCAAGAGTTATAAGATCAATTGTAATCAAAATTGAAGATCTGAGTCTGTAAAACACTATCAAATAATATTGCTATACTTATGGGTGTGATTGTAGCCCGTAAAATCAGTTGGGTGTGCTTAATAGCCCGTAAATCTAGTGGGTGTGCTTGTAGCCCAAAAATCAAGTGACTCTACCCAAAGTTCAGGATTCTGGAGGGTGTGTCTCATAGCCTTAAAAACGAGATTGTATTTGCATTTACTAGCTGAAAAGAAATCCATACAAGGAATTGTGTGGGACTGGATGTAGGGTAACTCCGAACCAGTATAAGATCCTAGTATGTTCTTTTCTTTTTACATTTACCACGTTTACTCTTATCTGCACTTTGATTCTGTGATTGTATCTATGATTGTTAATTACATCATTCCAAGTAGAATCTTAAAGAATTTGAAAAATATTCATATACTCCATTAAATACAATTCACCCCCTCCCCTCTAGTGTTAATTTAGCTTTAAGATTCCTATTTCGCTGACTCACATTTGGTATCAAAGCATTGGTTTTCAAAGTATTCGTAATCATATTTTTGAAAAAAATTCAATGGCGATTTTTTATAATATTTTTAACACTATTTTCGAAAAGATAATTTGCAAAATCATCATAACGTTGTTTCATAAATTTGATCTATTGTTATAATAAATCACGTGGTCTTTAGAAAAGGTATGAATTGTAGGAACATATGTGTTACATGGCTTTTGATGAACAGACACCTGATGATCAAACTCTACAAATCAAAAGGGACAAATGGATATTGGATAGTTGATGCCCAAGACACTTTACTGGAAATAAGGAGATTTTGAAAGATATAGTTTACGATGGTGGATCAGTAATTTTGGAGACAACTCTAAAAGATATGTGATTGGCATCAGCAATGTTGGTAATTCTAAAACTCCTCTTTCTAATGTTTTCTAAGTTAAGAGTTTAAAGAATTATCTGTTGAGTATTAGTCAATTATGTGATAGGGGTTTCAAAATTAAATTCGTAAAACATAAATGTCACATTGAAGATAATGGGTCAAACATTATCTTTGAAGGTATTAGGAAACAAAACATCTATATATTAAGTATGGAAATCTCAAATGATAATTTGTGTCTTTTGGCTGAATCAAGTGATCCTTGAATTTTGCATAAAAGATTTGGTTATTTGAATTTCAAACCAATATCCAAAATTGCTAAAAATGATCTAGTTAGAGGTCTTCCCAAATTGAATTTTAAAGTCAATAATTTATGCGATGCATGCCAATTAGGAAAACTTATAAAAGGTTCTTTTAAAGAAAAAAATATGATTTCTACTTCAAAACCCCTTGAACATCTTCACTTAGACCTTTTTGGTCCCTAAAAGATACAATCCATGAATCACAGTAGATATGTATTTGTAATCATAGATGATTATTCTAGGTTTACCTGGACGATTCTCTTAAAACTAAAAAGTGATGCTTTTGAAATGTTTAAAATCTTTGTTCAACGAATTCAAAATCAAATGACTAAGAAAATTAAAACTATTCGGAGTGATCACGGTGGAGAATTCGAAAATGAAAATTTTGAGAATTTCTGTAATAAGAAAGGTATAACTCATAATTTTCATTTTAAAGAACACCATAACAAATGGAATGGTTGAATGTAAAAATAGGATGATTCAAGAGTGTGCTAGAACTATGCTAAATGGTAATAATTTACCTTAAAAAATTGTGCTGAAGAAGTTGGTACTACATGTTATATATTAAATAGAATTTTAATAAGATAATTAACTAAGAAAATAGCATATGAATTATTCTATAATAAAAGCTTAAAGTATCATACTTTAGAGTTTTTAGTAGTAAATGTTTTATTTTAAATACTAAAGATAATTTGGATAAATTTGATGCTAAAACAGATAAAAGAATCGTTATTGGATATTCAAATAGAAGTAAAGCTTATAGAGTTTTCAATACTAGAACTAATACTATTGAAGAGACATCACATGTCTCATTTGATGAAAATTTTAAAGTTTATAATCCAAATATTGATGAAGAAGAAAACATTGATAAGCCAAACGAAATTAGTAATAAAGAGATTACCGAAAATGAAAATAATAATAATTCAAAAAATTCTCATCCAAATAAAAGAACAAGATACTTGAAAGATCATCCTATAGAAAATATACTTGGAACTATTGAATATGTTGTTAAAACTAGAAATCAACTAAATAAAATGAGTAATGTTACTTTTGTTTCAACTATTGAACCTAAAAGTCCAAAGGAAGCATCAATTAATGACTCATGGATTCTTGCTATGCAAGAGGAATTGAATCAATTTACAAGAAATGATATTAGTCCCAAGATATGAGGATAAATCCATAATAGGAACTAAATGGGTATATAGAAGTAAAACGAATAAACAAGGAGTGGTTGTGAGAAATAAAGCTCAATTAGTTACACAAGGTTATTGTCAAGAAGAAGGAATATATTTTGATGAAACCTTTGCACCCATAGCAAGATTAGAAGCTATACAAATTTTACTTGCTTTCGCTAATAATAATAATTTTAAGTTATATCAAATGGATGTTAAAGTGCATTTTTAAATGATTTTACTAAAGAAGATGTATATTGAGAACAACCCCCACTGTGTGAAGATGAAAAACTGCATAATCATGTTTATAAATTAAAGAAGGTTTTGTATGGTCTGAAACAGGCTCCAAGAACTTAGTATGACACACTCAAATCCTATATATTACAATCAAATTCCGAAATAGGCAAAGTAGATAGTACACTTTTTATTAAAAGAGATACAAATTATATTCAGTTAATACACATATATGTAGATGATATCATTTTTGGATCTACCAATGATAAACTAAATAAGGAATTCTCGGAAATAATGATTACGGAATTTGAAATGAGTCATATGGGAGAACTAAATTATTTTCTAGAATTATAAATAAAAGAACTAAGTAATGGAATTTTTATTAGTCAAGGAAAATATGCTAAAGATTTAGTTAAGAAATTTGGTATGTCAAATACCAATGGTAAACCAACTCCCATGGAAACTAATGAAAATTATATAAAGAAGAAAATTCAAAAGATGTAGATCAAAAATTATATAGAGGAATGATTGGATCACTACTCTATATAACTGCTAGTAGACCCGATATAATGCATAGTGTTTGTCTCTGTCCAAGATATCAATCTCAACTTAAAGAAACTCATTTAAAATTCGTAAAACGTATTTTGAGATATGTAAACAACACATTAGGCTATGGACTCTTTTACCAAAAAGAAGACTCCTTTGAATTAAGTCCATATAGTACAAGTGGAACTTGAAACTTTTTGGGACACTCTCTGGTTTCCTGGTTTAGTAAGAAGCAAAACTCTGTATCTCTGTCTACGACAGCAGCAGTGTATATTTCCGCGGTATTAGCCTGTTCAAAGGTTATCTATATTCAACAAACATTAAAAGATTTGGTTTAAATTTTGCTAAATCACCAATATACTATGATAATACAAGTGCGATCAATTTATCTAAAAATCCAACTCATCATGTTAGAACTTAACATATTGATATAAGACACTATTTTCTAAGGGATAATGTAAACAAAGAAATAGTATCACTTGAATTTATAAACACTGAAAATGAAATAGCTGATATATTAACAAAACCATTGAATCAAACATCTTTTACTAAGTTAAGAAGAGAGTTAGGAATTTGTTCTCTATCAAAAATATAAAAATACTGAAGTAAAAATTACAAAATATAAAGAAAAACAAAATAATCAAAATTATAACATATACGTCGGCATATCCTATCCTCCTATGTCGACATATAACGGTAATTTTTTTTCTCTAAATTTCCCTCTGAAATTCAAATTAGTGGTTATATAATAACCCAAATTTGACTTTCTTCTTCATTTCTCTGTATTCTCTCTTTTAAACTTCTGAAACAAATAAAACATGGCCTCCTCTCATCTTAGACATTCTGGAGAAGTGTAACGACCCGAGAAATTTTCAACGATTTTATAACGTAAATAACAAAAAAAAAATTCTTAAAATGTAAATGACAAAATAAAAATTTGATATTTGGAATGCGTCTATTTAATTATAGCAATTGGTAAATTTTTATTGAGAAATATTAAAGTTAATTTAATTGCAAAATTTAAATTATAAATTCAATTAGTTTAATTGGTGGAATTTAAATATTTTCGAAAACTGAATATTTTTATATAAAAAAATATAATTCATCTTTTGAGAAAAATGTCGTAATTCGTTTTGGCAAATTCGAACTTCTATAGCTCCGTTTATCTTATTTTCTACATTTTTGCAGCATTTTCGGTAGCGAAATTCGAGTTTTTTATAATTTGATCATATCATTGATATATGTGTACCATTCTATTTGTCTCATCGTGTTGATCTCCGTGGTATATTTATTTCTGTATTATGAGGTCCGGTACGCGACGGAAGCGATAAAATGGTTCGTTGTAACAGTGTCGAAAATTATGACTTTACTCTTTCCTTCGGTTTCAAAACTGAAACATGCTACCCAAACAAATGATTTGCTGTAAATTCTCAGCTGAATCATAGCTTGTGACCATTGAAATTTCATTTATTTATATAAATAATTCACCTTGACAATTTTTCCTCACTGTTCATTTCAAAGGAAAATAGGTACGTTTTTCTCCATTCTTCTTCTTCTTGGAATAAACTGTGCTCTTGCCTCCACTCCTCATTTGCCATGTTTTCCCTTTTCTAACCCGACTTCACCATGCCTGACCGATCCATCCCTTCCTTTTCCCGAAGCCGACCCAACGCCTGACCGTGCCTTTGCCCAGAAAACCCAAAACTTGCCGCAAGTATCCCACTGCCTGACAGTTCTTCTCGACCTTTTATATACATATGCACAAATGTATATACATTGGTCAGGGGCCTTATATATTATTTTATTTTTTTTCTTTTTCCAAGCTTTGGATTTGCTGCTCTGTGAAATTTTATGATTTTAGTGATTACTCTGTGCGTCGATTTTGCTCAACCTCTCCTCTATTATCTTTGATATGCAAGAGTATATGGATAAGTTATTTGTGCCGTATGCACATATTACATACATAGGGGGTGGCATTAGTTATCAATCTTTTGAATACAAATTTATATATGTTAAATATAGTTTTACCTGTTATATATTGTTTTACCTAAACCTTTCGTACCATATATATTTACACATGTCCTCTATTTTGATTTGGAACTATGTGTTGTGCCATATTATATGCGGTACACATATTGGCCGAATGCATGTATATATGAGTGGAGGTGTGCGTGATGGTATCTGGGTCTATATATATGATATATATCATATATATTCTCGGTAGGTATAGAAATAGTTATTGTTTAATGCCTACGTGTTCACCTAAGCAGTAGAGTCTAGGTTTTGTCTATAGAACTTTAGTGATGAATATATACATATATGTCGAGCATATATATAGCAGGGAGCAGCAAAGACGTGTTGTAACTAAGCCTTTGGATGACATATATACTTCATATATATATATATATATATATATATATATCATCAGCACTTCTGAAATTTTGGTGGGGAATTTTATATGTTGTAAATATCATTGTCTTTTCAAAAAAAGTGTGTACGTATATTTTGTATTAGGATATATATATCTATATATATAATATATATATACATATTTGTTTTTCCATCGATTCGTCGTGCTTAATCTACTTTCGTATTTGTCGCAGCTAATTGATTGTCGTGCCTGATTCGTGCCAGTATCGGTTCCATCGTTCCTTTTCCACAGTTGTTTTCCATCGTTCTCTAGCTATGGAAGGTGAGCAATCACTCATGATTAATATTCTTATGCTCATTAAATTGATTTCATAGGAAATGGCAAATTAAATGTACTGTTAAAACTGAACTTTCAGCTATTAACTATGATAAGTTATATTCTATTGAAAATTGACATTGTTATATGTTAATTTATTTCGCTAGTAATTGTTATGTTATGCTATGCTATTTATTGTGCTCACTCTACAAGTTCCCTTAGTTAAAAATCACTATGGGTTGAAATGATACATATCCGAACGGACTTTAGAATAGGAGAACTTCGTTATGGGTTGAAATGAAAAAACCCAAACGATTTTCAGTTAGTATGGAAATTTTGGGATTGCGGGTTTTATAATATAAACCCGTAAATTTAAACTATTACGGATTGAAATAACAATATCCGTATCACTTGACCATAGGACAGAAAATTACATACGAACACCATTGGTCTATATTTTGAAAAAAAAATGATGTCTAAATATGTGAAATGAAATATATGGGTTTGATTTTGGAAATGCAATAAGTATTCTATTTTATTATTGTAAATTTTAAAAACCTTAAATGTTGACTTTGGAGATATAAAGGTATGAGTTTAATTTAAAGGTAATTTGTAAATTTTTACTTATAATTTTATTTTCTAATATATATAAAATAAGAATTTAAATAGATATATAAATAGTTTAATTTATTTTAAATTCTGTAAAAGTAGTTTTACTTAATATATAATATTTTAAAAGGTTCATTAATTTATATTTAAATAGATTTTTATATTGTTAATAAATAAACAGGGTAGGAAGGTGCATTTATAATTTGATTCGTGAATTGAATTGGTTATTAATTGAATATGAATAAAGATTCATTCAGAACTTAATAATTTTGGAAATGATTTATAACTTGTTTATTCAAAGGTGATTAAAGGAATACTTTAAAAGTTAAATAGTAAAATAATTGAATATTCGTTTTGATTTTTATTTATTTGAGATTTTATTTAAATATGTATAAGGTGATTTTATAAATGACCCCAGTGTGAAATAAGCGTTGGTTGTTAAAGAGACCGGGATCAGATATTGGCATACTCTCTGCCAATACCGAAAACTACTTTAACAACTGTGCATATGGTGGAGATTCCAGAACGAAGTAGGATGGTTTGGCGAACGATTCTGTATGGTATTTACGTAGCCCTAACTCCCGTGAGTCAGCTTGATGTGGCTAAAACAGGAGCTATACTGGGCTAAGTGGGGTCATTCCCCCTATCGGGCACATTTCTTCTAAACCTTATCTATTGCTTTTGTGATTCGATTTGGTGTGCACACCTTTGATTTGGGAGTGTGTCACGAGGTGGGCGATAGTAGCTGCTATGCGTTACCACCAGTCCGAGAGTGCAATTGGTATATCTACCCTGGCATTGCCTCGAGTGCCTTGCCGCATGCCCTATCGCGCCTTCTGCGAGTTTGTTTTGTACCGTACCTATGTGGTGTCCTTTGGGTAAACCTCCATTTTACGGAGGAGCGTACGGCATTGTATAGACTACGGGAATATATAAAATGTGTTAAGGGGGATATGGGTAACGCCTTAATGCTATTTTGATATTTTACTTTACTGTAGACATTATATATGTAGCATATTGTACTATGTATGTAGATAGTTTATCGGATCCTCAAGGGATGAAATCCCAACATTCCTTTGAGTTATACTGCATTTACTTGACATTTCACTTGAATTTTATTTATCTGCATAAGAATGTTAATCCTGACTCGAGTGTTTTGTTTTTCTTTACGCCCGGGTCAGCCTGAGTGTCACAGCTTTTGGAATTCATCTTATGGAGCTTGGAGTTCGCTTGGAAGATCTATCTTATCTATTTCAGCTTCCAGTTTATTTTGTTATTTTAGTCGTATGTTTCAGACTTGTCAGTTACTTTTGTGTTAGAGACTTCTGTGTACTGGCATTTCTGATGTATTATGTTTTGGACTATGTTATTTCTGTAGTAGCTTCATGAACTACTATTTATCTTTCAGCTATTTGTTGTAAACTCTGTGTTTGTGATTCTGTGATTGATTTATTTACTGTATATGTTAAGTTATGCCAAATAAATTAACAATCTGTTATTTGGAGAGATTCAAGTCTGACAGTTGTCAATTTGAATGGTTTGAAATGGCGGGTCGTTACAGTTGGTATCAGAGCTCTGGTTTTGGAAAACTTAGCATATAGAGTAGAAACTCATTAGAGATAGGGTGGAAATACCCTAGAATGAGTTGAATTGATTATCGAGTCATATCCGTTCGTGCTTGAAATTCTGAATTTAGGTTTCCTTTTATTAGGATTTCTTTTGAAATTTTGAAATTGTATCCTTGTTCTGAAATCCAAATTCTTGTTTTCAGATGAGTAACCGAAAGCATGCCCGTGGTAGAGGTCATGGCAATGCTCCTGCACCACCAGTTGCCCCTGTACCACCCGTTGCTCATGTGGTCGCACCTGTTCAACCTGTTAGGTTCACTCAGCTTTGTAAGGAGTATTCTCAGCTTGGAGGTACTAAATTCACTGGAGCCAAGAGAATTATCGAGGCTCAACAATGGCTGAAGAGTCCTGAGAGGATTTTCACTGGACTGGAAATCGCCGATGCCCAGATGCGCCATTTAGCTACTTGGCAGTTACAAGAGTCCGCCCAGGATTGGTGGGAATCCGTTACCGCTCAGACTGTTGAAGCTAATATCACTGGGCAGCAGTTCAGGTAAGATTCTTAGTTACCTTTTCTAGCTTATCTCAGTCGAATCTATTCATTTGAAATTTATCTCCTTTATCTATGCCTTATCTTGAACCACTTCTTTCAGGGATGCTTTTGTAGCAAAATGGATGCCCGAAGCTGGGAAATCCCAGCTGTATAGAGCCTTTATGGATCTTGAGCAGGAAGACATGACTTTTGATGAGTATGAGAGGAAGTTCAATGAGCTTTCCAAGTTTGGTCCCGGTTTGATCGACACTCAGTTGAAGAAGAACGAGAAGTTCATTCATAATGCCCGCCCCGAGTATTATGACCGCTTGATTAGTCATGACCATGGTACCTTCACTTCTCTGATGGATATGGCCACTAGATTTTAGAACCCTACTTCCAAGGGTAAGTAGGCAGTTTCAGCATCTCAGGGTACTTCCACTGGTTCAAAGAGGAGTAAACCCAACTTCCAGCAACAGAAGAAGAATAGGCAGAATACTCATGGTATCGGATCTATTGCTTAGAAGCGATCTCTTGATCTTTCTTCTATCACTTGTTTCAAGTGCGATCAGAAGGGTCACTATGCCAACAGCTGTCCATCTCCTGCCAGTGCCGATGTTCCTCCACCTTGGAATACCAGGAACAACCTCTTCCATGTTTGTTTGTAACCTGGCCATTTCAAGAGTGATTGTCCCTTGTATCAGAAGGGTAAGACATCTGGAGTCTTTGCCATGACTTCTTCCACACTTCCACCTCCGTCTGCTAGTGATAACCAAGGTACTCTTCAAAATTCTTTCACCTTGCATGGTTTTCCTGTTCGAGTTTTATTCGACATTGGTGCATCTCATAATTTCATATATGTTGATCTCTGTAATAAATTTGAGCATATTCTGCTACCTCAATTGGTGACTTCATCATTGTGTGTGACCAATCCCATCGGCGGCCCCGCAAATCTTTGTATGATTTGTAAAGGAGTGAAATTCCTTTACAACTTGCACCGATTCACCGGAGATTTCTATGTTTTGGGTTTTGATGCATTTGATATTTTACTTGGAGGTGATTGGTTAAAGCACTACGATGTTGACATTTCTTGTAAAACCCGGATCGTTTCTTTAGTAGATGATCTGGGCAATTCCCTTGTGATTCTGTGTCGAACGCCTCAGGATTATGCAGGCAGTTTTATCTTTTCTCCTGATGCTCAGCCTAGTGATTTGGACTCCACCCCGATAGTCAGGGACTATCCTAATGTTTTTGGTGAAGTCACTTCTCTTCCTCCCAACGTGGGAATTTGAATTCCGCGTTGACCTTATTCCTGGTGCTTGACCGATCGTTCTCCCTCCCAGACGAATGGCACCTAAAGAGAAGGGTGAGTTGAAGAAGCAAATTGAGCGTTTGTTCTCTAAGGGTTCGATTAGACAGAGTTTTTTGGAATGGGCTGCCACAGTGGACTTTGTCACCAAATCTGATGGTTCTTTGAGAATGTGTGTTGATTATCGAGAGCTGAACAAGCTTACCCTCAAAAACTGATATCTGATGCCTCGCATCAATGATATGTTCAATCAGCTCTATGGAGCTCAGGTGTTCTCGTAGCTTGATCTTGCCACCGGTTTTCACCAACTTCGTGTAGCTGAGGAAAGCATTCCCAAGACTGCTTTCCGAACAGAGAATGGCTTCTATGAATGGTTAGTCATGCCTTTCGGATTGACCAATGCTCCTGCCTTCTTTGTCGATCTTATTAATCACGTTTTCCGCGATGTTCTCAACAAGTTTGTTCGGGTTTTCGTTGATGATATTCTCGTCTTTTCCAAGTCAAAGAAGGAGCACAGGGCACACTTGGACCATGTTCTCAAAACTCTTAGGAGTCATCAGTTGAAAGCTAAATTTTCTAAATGTCATTTCTGGAGAGATGAGGTCTGATTTCTTAGGCACATTGTTTCAGAGAATGGAGTCTCGGTTGACCCGGTTAATGTCGCCGCAATTAATGTAAGTCTATCCACCTTTATCTTTTGAATTCATTCATTTTATCTCCTTTAAACTTTTCCACCTTATTCAATTTTAGGATTGGGAGACACCAAAGACTCCGACTGATATTCGTAGTTTTCTGGGCCTTGCCGGTTATTATCGGAGATTTATTGAGAATTTTTCTCGTATAGCTGCACCTCTCGCTGCTTTGACTCGTTAGAAGGCCAAGTTTGATTAGAATGAGAAGTGTGAAGCTACATTTAATGAGTTGAAGCAAAAGCTCACCTCTAACCCTGTTCTCACCGTTCCGAATGGGGAGGAGGGATTATCGGTTTATACCGATGCTAGTAAAGAAGGATTGGGTGTTGTGCTGATGTAAGATGGGAAAGTCATAGCTTATGCTAGTCGTCAGTTGAAGCCCCATGAAGCCAACTATACCACCCATGATTTAGAGTTGCTTGCTGTTGTGTTTGCTTTGAAGTTGTGGAGGCATCACCTTTTGGGAACCAAGTTTGAGCTTTTCACCGATCACCAGTCTCATAAGCATATCTTCAACCAGATGGATTTAAATCCGAGGCAAGTTCGATGGCTTGAGTTTTTAGCATCTTATGATCTCGACATCAACTATACCCCTAGGAAAGCAAATGTGGTGGCTGATGCTTTGAGTCGTAAGAAAGCCTTATTGTGTCAGATTGTGGTTTCTCCGTCTCTTTTGAATCGTATTGCAGCTAAGCAGGATGAGGACGCGTGTGAAGACCCAAATTATTGAGATAAGAATAATTTTAATAAAATCAGAAAAAGGAGAATTTTCAAGGAAAAATATAGTCTGAAAATAAATATTGAGAATGAGTTAAAAACATAATAAAGGGGATAGTTGTTTTCAGTAAAACAATAATGAAAAGAAAAAAAAAACTAAGTATGAGTAAGTCTTATATTCATAAGTATATATATATATATATATCTTGAATATAAATAGTCAGAAAGGAATAAAATGATAAAAATAGACTTTTATAGTAGTTAAAAATAAATAATAAGAAGGAAATGGTATTTCAGAGGGAAGGAATGAGGAAATATGACTGAGTGTATATATGGATTATACATTACCATATGTTATATTTTTATACCCAGAAAGAATAAACATAAAGTAATAAGGAAAAACACTATGGTAATTAAATATATGAATACATTTATATATCAAGAGAAAACAAATAGCTTGAAATATTAAAAAGGGGTTAATTGATAAAAGGATATACATGTATACATTACAGTTTAGCATAAAGAAAATAAATAATGCAAGAAAGTCACATGAAAATAAGGTGTGTGTATGAAACATGCAAATAGCATGCAAATCAGAAAAGAAAAGAAAAGCTAAAGCAACTGAAATACCCGAATTGGAAATCAAAAAGAAAATGGCATTCCTAGCCATAACATCATATGTAGAATTATCTCAATTGTATGGGGATAAGATGGGTTTTTCACTCTACTAAAACCCTAAACAATGTTTTAAAAATTAAAGGGGGGAGCAGCAGTCTCACTGCAGAAAAACAAAAAATATTAAGAAAAGAAAGAAGAGCAAACCCAAAGCCATTGTTCAAGTTAAAGTATTCTCAAGGAAAAAAGGAAGGAAGGTGAGTGATTAATCAATCTTATGAGGCTAAGGCATTAAGACCCAAGTTAAGGGCATCCATATTATTTTATAAAAACCATATCATGTTTGTGCTTGATCAATTTTTCTGAACAAATGAATGCTGAGAATGGTAGGTGTTTTGATAAATCTTTGGTTGATGCTTTGATTTGTTTTGTTTGATTGTTTGATAAGAAGAATACCATGATCTCTGATATGGATCCAGTACCTTAAAACATCAGTTTGTAAATATGTTTAGTAAGATGAATACATTTTATTGTGAAGTAGGGTATTACTGGAAAATAAACTAGGCAGTGTGAATAAAGGAGGTTCATGCTCATGTCTAGATTGTTTTAAATTTGAGATGAACAATGCAAATAATTATTTTTGTGCTGATTTGTTCAGATCTTAAGCTAAAATGTTTTATGGGTTTTTCTCAAAAACCTTACCCTATGTTAACAGTAGAATTGAGTATAAGGATTTTTATATGATTTTACTGGATTTGTTTAAGTGATCATGATATTCCTGAATATAGGAGATATGCAAGTGTTAAAACAAATTTTGAAATAAAACAACTGGAAAATGAGATATGGTATTCTTTTCATGAATGTTTAGTATGGTTGGCTGAAATCTCTGAGTGAGTTTAACTCTCTCTGATTTATGAAAAAGAAGAAAAGAATATAAAAGCATTTCAAGAGTTAATAAATTTTTCTGAAAGAAAATGAGAATGGTCACTAGATTATAAAACTAATCTAGGAGTAAAGCCTTGATCTATTCATCATAAGGGGGATGATGGGTATGTGCATGACTTGTTTAAGTCCTGTAGGCCTCTGTGCAGGGGTTAACAGAATTGAGTCCCTTGCAATGCACACATGGTGTTCAATGGCAAAGAGCTAAGACCAAATTAAATTGATAAATTGAGATTGAGAGCTGAGCTATGGAATTAAAATGAGTCAATTCCATAGGACTATGTGTACATGTATACTGAATTGAATGGATGAATGGATGCTTGTGTGCATGAGTGTTAGTAGGGGCTTATATATATACCCAGTTTACATCATAAATCCAAATAAGCATCAAGTATATGAATACTCTGCACAATAATTAAAAATGACAAGTTATTATATTTTGATTTCACTCATACCAGAATTTATTTCTGACCCTATTTGTTGCCTTTGCAATATTTGGGGTGTCTCATTTTTATGGAGGCAGTTCAAAGTATTGCTGCAGGGAAGGATGCATGAGTAGCTTGCTTGCATGGATAATTGAAGATCTTGATGAACTTAAAATACTTAAGAAAAGTAGCAGTATGATTGTAATAAATAAGTTAGGCAAACTCTTTGATGTCTTAAGTATTTCTCAGTATTTGATGTCTATGGAGTTTTAAAACGAACTTGTAAAAACTGAGGTATTATATGTGTTTGAGGATGGTTGATTTAAGCAACAGATGTGCTTGTGAGTTATGGATTTAACTAATAGCTTCTGAAGTGATCTGATGGATTGAGATGGATGAGGACATGCCATATAATCTGATATGTGGAAATGTTCTCCTGGACATATTGGTTTAGCTTCAGTTATGATATTGAAATTGTTCATGAATAAATAAGTGTCAAGTTTTGAGTAAATGGGTAGAATCATGTCTTGGTTAACCAGTAGAACTTAATCATGACTTGTAACTGATACAAGCACATGCAAGAGTTTGAAGACATAGCCTGTAATCCTATCTGGACATCTGATTTTCCAGTAAAAACTTGTATTGTTTTGGGTAACAAGTTCATATGCATGTTTGGTATTGGAAGGCTACACTGCAACTATACTAAATTAAACCCCAATATCTAGATACTTGATTCAAGTCTGGTTGCATTTGGTTATAATCAAACCTGTTGTAGATTGTAGTGTCATGTGATCTTATTAGTAATAAGCATGTCCATTATTCCATAGCACACTGACTACTATCATCTGTTATTTGCTTAAAGATACCAGTTGTCTGCACCATATGTTCATCTAGAAGATTGCATTGATCTGATTTTTGACATTACCTTGACCATGTATATGCTAAGTCTTCATTTAGTATGTGTGTTTGCATTTGCACTTTGCCTAAATGTATTGTTTTCTCTGCTTGGCCTTCAATCCAGTTTAGCACTTGATTATTCATATGATCCTTGCATAATATATATAAACCAAAATATGAGTATCCTTACCTGACACAAAATTGTTTGAATATGAAATATGAACCCCGGGCTAAACTAAAATGCATGAGTTATTTTAAACACCCTTATTTTAGCATAGAACAATAAGTAGTAAATTACAAAATCCCAGAATTTAAATATATGGCTTGTAAATCCAGGAATCAATTAATTTGAGAAGTAAAGCAAGAAAATAAGAAAAATGGTATTATTTGATCCTATAATCAAGCTTGAGTTTCAAGGAAGAAAATTAAGAAAAAAAAATGAACAGAAATGGCTACGTGACACCAAATCTCGGGAATATGAGAAATAAGGTGTGATTAAATTTCTTTGCCATTTTAAATTACTCTGATAGGCAAAGAGTCATATATATATCTTTATATATATAAATGATCTAATTTAAGTTTATATACTAGTATTTTTATATTGGTAAAATAAGGGATCTTGGGAAAATTTATTAAGAGAAGTGATCCATTGATATATATATATATATAAAACTCAACAGAAAATTCACTAAAAATGAATATAAGAAGTGGGTCACTTCAGTTGGTATCAGAGCTATGTTATTAAACATAGCAGAAAAAAAATCAAATTCTCTTATAGGAATAAAATCTTATGAGACCAAATACATAACAATATTTTCAGTATAAATAAAGGGGCATTTCACCAGAAGGACAAACTTTACAGTCTAATTAATTTCTAGGACACACATTTGAAATAATTACTTTCAAGGCCAAAGTCAGCAGAATAATTACTTTCAAGGACAAAGTCCGTTGTCTAATTACTTTCAAGGACATAATTTCATAGGTTTTTAGGCCCTAGAAACTAATTATTTTACGTATTGTCCTTAAAAATAATTATTTTAGTTGTTTGTCCTAGAAATTAATTTCACTTGCTAAAGAGGCCCTTGTGGTTAATTTCCACATAAATAAAACCACTGAAATAATTAAATTACAAATTAGACTAACTAGTTATGTAAATTGTATAGCAAATCATGGTAGGAAGACCACCAAATCATGGAGCAGGACCCTCCAATGCAACACCATTAGTCAATTTGCAAGATTTGGTGAGGGCGTTTAGGGAAGGAGCAGGGCACGGGGAAGAGAATCCTCATGAGGAGTTGTCTAAGCTACTGAAAACATTCTCAAACTTAGGCGGCAAGGATTTTGAAGGTACTGAAGGAGTTATGGGAGTGCAAACATGGCTAAGAACTTTGGATAGGATATTTGCAGACATGCAAATAAATGATCAAAGGAAAAGGCAAATTGCTTCCAGGAGACTCAAAGGAGCAGCACTTGATTGGTGGGAGGTTATTATCACAGAAAGGCCAGAAAATAAGATAACATGGGATCAATTTAAGGACATGCTTGAGGCCAGATTTGTCCCAGCAACAGCTAAGGCATCATTGCTTGAGGAGTCCATAAGATTGAGGGAAGGATCAATGAGTGTAACTGAATACACACAAAAATTTGAGAGTTTATCCAAGTATGGAACCATGCTCATAGGGAATGAAGAATTAAAGAATTCCAGATTTATTCAAGGACTTAATGCTAATTTAAGTAGAGCAATGCTACCCTACAAAGACAAAACATTTGATCAAGTCATAGATCTCACTCTCTCTTTTGAACAACATGATAATGCCAGAGAAAAATTCAGGAGCATGAGGGCTAACAACAACAATAAGAAGGGGAAAAATAGAGCTCACCCTTATGACAAGAGGAATTCAAATCAAAAGGTTGAAGGAGCAACCAGTGGAGAAGTCAAGAAGAAGATCATTTGCTACAATTGTGGCAAGGAAGGACACATGAGTAATAGGTGTCAAGCAGCTAAGAAAACCCCATTCAGTTGCTACAACTGTGGGAAAGAAGGTCATATTAAGAAGAATTGCCCAGAATTCAAAAAGGGAGCAAAGGTAGGAGCACTTAAGGGCAAAGCAAAAGCAACTGCAGTGGGAAGTTCTGGACAATTGGAAGGTATACTTCTAATTAAAGATCACCCCATCTCAGTTATATATGACACTGGAGCAACACATTCACTAATATCCCAAGACATAGTGAATAAATTGACTCTCACATGCTATTTAGTTGATAATCCCTTGTTTATTCAAAGCCCACTAGGTAGTTCTTGCATGTTAGGGATTAAATGTTTGGGAGTAGAGTTAAACATAGGTGGAAATATGTTTAATTCTGATTTGTTTGTGCTAAAATATCGTGGAATAGGAATTATTCTAGGAGTAGATTGGCTAAGAAAATACAAAGCAATTTTAAACTTAGAAAATTTTACTATTTCTCTGAAAACATAAAATGGTAAAAATATTATAGTCATGAGTGAAATTGCTAAAATCAATTACCTTAACCATATATGTAGCATGACTGAGAAAGAATTAACACCGGAAGACATAAAAATTATAAATGAATACCCGGATGTCTTTGGTGAAGTCATAGGTGTTCCAGAAAATAGGAAAGTAGAATTTCAAATAAGGCTAATCCCAGGAGCAAGCCCAATCATCAAGAAGCCTACTAGGATGGGTCCTAAAGAATTAGTGGAATTGAAACATCAGTTGGAAGAATTGGAGCAGAAAGGCTACATAAGGCCTAGTAGTTCAAACTGGGGTTCTCCAGTTGTATTTGTGAAGAAGCATGATGGTACTTTGAGGATGTGCATTGATTATAGGGAATTAAACAAAGTCACCATTAAAAATAAATATCCGCTTCCCAGAATTGATGATTTGTTTGATCAATTAAATGGAGTAAGAATTTTCTCAAGGCTAGACTTAGCCTCTGGATTTCACCAAATGAAGGTTGAAGAGGAGAGTATTAAATACACAGCATTCAACACAAGGTATGGGCTATATGAATATTTAGTAATGCCTTTTGGGTTGACAAATGCACCATCTTATTTTGTAGATCTAATGAATAGGACATTCAGAGATTTTCTAGAAAAATTTGTGGTTGTCTTTATTGATGACATATTGTTGTATTCAAAATCAGAAGAGGATCATGCAAAACATTTACATCTGGTTTTGTCTAGACTAAGAGCACATGATTTAAAGGCCAAATTCTCCAAATACACATTTTGGCAGAATGAAGTAAAAATTTTGGGACACATTATATCACAACAAGGAGTTAGTGTAGACCCAACTAAGGTGATGGCAGTGCAATCTTGGAGTAGGCCAAAATCAGTGACTGAAGTAAGATCATTTCTAGGGATGGCAGGTTACTATAGAAGGTTCATAAAGGACTTTGCAAGAATAGCTATTCCACTAACCAAGTTAACCAGAAAAGAGCAACCTTATGTGTGGACAGAGAAGTGTGAGCAAGCTTTTGAATCATTGAAAAAAGCATTGATGGAAGCTCCAGTCTTGCAAGTGCCAGAAGGAAATGAAGGCTTAGTGGTGTACACTGATGCTAGTGGGACTGGTTTAGGAGCAATACTCATGCAACATGGGAGGGTCATAGCCTATGCATCAAGGCAACTCAAGCTAAATGAAACCAGATATGCCACACATGATGTAACATCCCACCTTTTTGTATGCTTAAGCAGACACACGTGCCAACTTAAACCATACAGAAGGGTGGATTGTTATGGGGTAAATAAGCAAAAGTGGAGAAATAAAAGAAACAAAATAGAATCTTGCAGCGGAACGATAAAATATAATAATCAAATAACAGTTCATGAAGCTGTTTTACAAAACATTTGATTATACTTATACAATACATATCAGAGTTACACATACCAGAGAATGATAATTAATGCAGCGGAATACAATGGTGTAGTGGAATATATAACAAATAGTAATAATAAAATCTTCGTCTTCGTCCTTCAGAAATATGGCCTTCAAATCCTGAAATGCTCAGGCTGACCCGAGCAAATTGAAAAGACAAAACACTCGAGTCAGAACTAAAAGATCTTATGTAAGTTAAATCAATGATAAATATATGAGTGGAACGGCGTCAGAGATGTTTACGGGGTTTGACATCTCCAATCCAGTGTCTAACGTGAGTGCAGTAACTTAAGAAATGTTCGGGATTCACATCTCTTAAGGATCCGTTAAACTATCTACTATGTAGTAATATTTGCGATTATAATAATGTCTAATATAAAATAAACATACTTTTTAATAGCGTAAAGGGTTACCCATATAGCCCTTAACACGTAATAGTCACAGTAGTCTATCCAGTATTAGCATACTCCCAAAATGGGGGCTACCCTCGATACTCCACAGGCTACGGGAGAAATCACAAATCGTAGTAAAGCTCGATATGGTAGGTGACACGGCACACAAGGCAATGCCAGGGTAGATATACCCATTACGACCATGGACTGATGGAGCGGATAGCAGCCACTACCGTCCACCTCGAACAACACTCCCAAATCGAAGGGTGGCCACCAAAAATCACAAAGTAATAGAATGGAATCGAAGAAGTGCGTCCGATAAGAGGTGCTACCTCACTGGTCCGAGATCGCTCCTATTTTAGCCACCTTATGCCAACTCATGGGAGTTGGGTCCACGTATATACCTTAGGATCGTCGCCACCATCCTACTTCATTCTGGAAACTCCACCGCGTACACAGTTGTCAAAGTGGTTTTCGGTATCGACAGAGAGTATGTCCATAACCGATCCCGGTCTCTTTAACAACCAAACGTTATTATAACACCGTGGTCATTTAAAAATATATACTTTTAGAAAACACAATCATTACCCTTTCAAAACATATCCTTTACTTCAAAATAGTATATACTTTAGAACCAAAATATTTTTGCCATTTCAAACCCAAATTATCAATGTATTATTTCCATTTCAAAACCCAATTCAATAATATATCATTTCCATTTCCAAAACAATTCAATAATATCTTATTTAAATAAAACCAAATTTCCAATCACTAATCTTTCTTAAATTTAGATAACTTGAAATATTCTTTTAAATCATCTTAAACCCAAACCACATTTTGAAGTCATATTTCTCAATTTTCAATTTCAATAGGTTTCAAATCCATATATTCACAGATAATTCTTAAATAAGTTCTATTTCAAATAAATTCAATTTTCAAACCATATTACTTTTAAAGTTATAACAATTTCGAAAACCAATACTTTGAAAACAATAATACCTTAATTTCAATAAACATTTCAATTTTGATATATTTCAAGACTTCAAATATTTCCAAAATTCCCAACCAAATCTGAAAATCTTATATATACCTTAATTCAATTTACTATTATTTAGTTTAAAAATATTTATTTAATAAATTCAATATCACTTAAATAAATCTCAAACTTGAAATATTCGTAAATCAAACTTAAAACATCATCAAGTTATACCTAGCTTAAATTTTTGAAATTAACCATATATAAAATAATATTTATATCATATCAAAATTAGTATATATATAAACCCTTATTTTCCAAAACCCATAGAAAATCACTTTAAAATATTTTATATATAGACCACGGTGCCTGTATATAATTTTCTATCCTATGGTCAAGTGATACAGATATTTATCATTTCAATCCATAATTTTAAAAATAAAAGTTTACGGTTATGTATCATTTCAAACCGTAATCCCGAATGGAATGAAAATGCATAATAACTTGCAGTTTATATAAAATATAGCATTCATTCATCCAAATATCAATAAACAACCATTTATTACAATCATCATCCAATTTAAACAAAACATCAATATAAAGCATATAAAATATAACATGCATCAACGAATAGTTTATATTCAATAAAAATTAATAACTGTTTAACTGGTAGTTTATATGCAATAATAAATAAATTTAACTGGCAAATTTTATGCAATAATAAAATTAAATAACAATTTAATTTAAATAAATGCTATCTAACTGAGGTGATGATTAAATATATGCCCAAACAATCACATATAAATTTTAAATCACATCAAAATTTAATTTAACAAACATAAGAAATCTTAGAAGTTGTGAGTGGGTTAAAACACTCACCTTTGAGATTTAAATCGAATTTAGATCCGATTTAAACCCAAAACTTCGACGGTCTCCAAATTTGTCCAAACCAGCGTCAAAAGATCTGGAATTTGTTACGATTCTAGCAAAAAAAATCGCGTGTGAAACGGAGTTCGTATGAGAAAGATATGCGTGTTTGAATGATTTGAAATCAAAATAAAAAATATAAAACAACAAAAAAAAACAACGAATCAATTTCGGCTATACAGAAAACTCAAATCCAAGAACGAACTGTAGATCTGAGATGCATACATCAAGAGTTTCATCATATATATTTTTTTAGGAATTTTCTGAGAAGTTTGAATTTTTTGACTTTGATTTGATTTTGAAATGAAAATAGATGTAGGGTTTGCACCCATTGAGGAAGAGGAGGAGTTGATGAAAAATAAACGCACAAATAAATGAGAATAGATGGAGGCTAGGGTTTATATAGATAGGTTAGAATTAGAGTAGATGGATCTGATATACAACGCGCTGAACTATAATTTAAATTAACGTAATAATTACATGTTTAATTTCAAATTAATTGCAATAAATCCAAATAAATACATAAAGCTTGATTCCCGTTTAAACACTTAACTCATTTGATTGCAATCAACCTTTTTATAGTAAATTAAATCCCAATATATTAAATAAACTTTATTTCCATTCTTTATATACACTAACCATCATTTAATGAAGAATTCATTTACGTTATTTCCCATTTATGACCTTAATTTATTTAACGTAACATTAAATTTACATATATTGCAATGATTTCCAATTTGGTTGAATTAACTAATTATATATAACTCCTAATAATTTTTGTAAGACTCTCAATCCCACATTTATAAGTATATTATTTCCACTCAAATAATATAGATATATACAGAGTATTGGTTTTCATTAAATCATTATTTATTATATATTTTAATTAAATAAATTCACTATTTAAGTCCGTTCAAATTTATTACCAAATATCCATTTACCTTTCCCATTAAATTTGAATTCCCTTCAATTAATCTAACCAATCAAATTTCCATCCACACTTTATTATAGACCTAAAATATGCAATTCATTATCTTGTATTGATTTTATACAATTACCATTAACTTTACATTCCATCAATATTCCATATATATTTATTCATCAATCAATTAGGGAATTTCTATAACAGTTGTTAGCTACTTTTATATTAATTAAATAAATTCAAAATAAATAAATTAAATCAAATTTACCACTTCAACTCTAAATTATCAAAAAAAAAATTATCAGTTTGGATTACTTGGTAAATCTAGAATCTTTTAATAATCTCTACATTCATTTATCGTTAAAAATTCCAAATTCACAACATTTAGTTTTAAATTTTCAATTTATCCAGTAATTAAATTTAATTGCCCATGAAATCCATTTATTTGGTTTTTAAATTCTTTTATTCACTCCATTATCACCAAGTAGATAAATTGGCATTGGTTAATGGTCTAATATATTGTTATTCTAGATTTCCAACTAAAACTCCACTAACGTAATATTTAACATCAAATTCCCATTTAATTGAAATAACCCAATTTCATAATTTAACCTCAAATAAATAAACAACCTTTTATATTCCTAAATCAATTACAATAGTTTAACAAATTTGAAAGTAAATTGAAAGTTGCTAAATTTATCGATTTCAGAAATTTCCCTTACATCCATTTAAATTCAGAGACTATCTATTAAATTAACGAATTTTTAAATTTGAATTAGATGGATTAAATATTGGACTCACACTATTGCATTCATATTTTCCGTTTCACTTTTATCCGTATTAACTATTTCAATTTTACTTATTGTAACACTAACAAAATTCAATATATAACGCCGATTTATTTCCTTGCATTAACATACCCCTATCCACATTTATTATTAAAGTAACGCTTGAAATCAATAACTACATTGAAATTACTCACATTCAAATGATCGTTATTTCAAATAAATTTATCAACCAATTAATTAGGGAATTCATAATAGTTGTTATCTACCCTTATATTTATTTCCTAATAAGGTACTACCTACTCTCCTCTAATTGTGATTTGAATTCCAACCTTTATTTCATACTAAATAAAATAACAACATATAAATTGTTACCTATTTCCCTACATGCCTATATAGGTTTATTACTTAACAATCACCGTTTAAAATCCCGTGTATACACAAATTATTACTTAACATAAGTCTATTCTTTTATTACTTTACGTTCACACTTTACTCTATAATAAATCACTAGGTAACGTTATCATCAAACCAACATTAATTAATATATTAAATGCTTACATTTATTTCTCTACATCCAATTTGTTCCAACTTAATTTATATTAATGCCATTCCCTTATGCTAACTTTTATTACCTAAATTTTCCGTTGTTGTAAGCCTTTAATATTTCCATTTAAATTAAATATAAATTCTAATTCAATCAACCCTTTCGACATGCAACTTATAATAACTTCTTACAAGTATGAATAAAATTATCATTTATTTCAATGATTTTTAACTTTACATTAACATATTAGTTAATTCCCTTAAATGAAATTTATGTCCAGGTATAATACTTACCCATTTAATTTATTAAAATTTATTCAAATTGCTAGTAAATAGGTTTAAATCATCCCTTATATTTTATTAGCGTTCATTTCATTATCCCTTTTTTTTACTAAATTAAATTTACACAATTCATTAATTCAACCAAATTAAATCCACAAAATTTACGGGTCGTTACACTCTCCTCCACTCAAAACTTTTCGTACTCGAAAAGGAAAAAGGGAGAAGGAAGAATTAGATAAACAATACATCTTATTCAAAATATTAACTTTATAAACAATAATTTACAAAATTTATTACTTTAAATAAAATATACCCATTTTAATCATTATATCTTTTTATACTTAAATAAATAAAGTTTGGAGAAGCATTTCAAAATAATTTTCTAAGTCCAAAAATTTACGAAAATTTTTGGCAGAGTCTCCTTTGTACAGAGAGCTCGGGAGAAAATATAATATCCAAAATATAACAATTATATTACATATATTATCCAAAATATTATATCCCAACTAGGGGAAATATATATAAAATAGCGCTATAAACCGTAATCCGAAACGTACCTATTTGTCGGCAATTTACGCTTATTTATGGAACCAAAAGCAGTTGCAATTTCTTCCATAACTTGCATTTTACTTATATAATATAAAAGGTTAACAATTATATAAGATGAAATATTTAAGGTTGTTTCAATCACAACAACAATCAATACACAAACATTTGCAACAAGGCATACAACCATAAAATCAATCATTCATTCATATCAAACAAAACAAATAGTTGTTCAGGTTCATAATTGTACAGAATGAAGAATAAACTACTAAGTGTACCCTTCACTCAGCAGTCTTAGGTGAAACTAAATAGATTATTCCTGCATCCAAACAATGTTAAAGTATCCTTGCCCAAACAACCATAAGCCAAACAAACAATAAATTCAACAATAGATCAAGTTCATTATTATTAATTTCATTCCATATATTATTGTTTGATTTCCTCTTTATCCATTATTTATTTTTATCCATTCAACTAAATTCCTTGGTAGGTAAATTTATTTCTTAAGTTTTACAGTCATTTTCCAGTATTCATCTTTTATTCTAAGGTAACTTCAACCTATTACTTAAGTTTATTATTATTTATATATAACATTTAAGTCCATAACAACTAGAACATCAATACATATTAATTTCATTTATTCATTTTTATATTAATTTACTTTGCATATTTATTCATTTACTTAATTTTATTTATTCATTTATTAATAATATTCATGTTCAATTTTAGTAACTTGGCATAACAGTTATACTTTAATTCTTATTAATAAAAGAAATTTACTAAATATTTCATTACATAAGTTTACTTGTACAATTTACTATACATTTTCTTATTAAACCATTTCAACTTTTATAAATTTTTGGTAAGTAATATTTATGCTTTTAAAGAATGAAATTGAAAGTTATACAAGTTTTCTCATTTCCCTTAATTATTTTAATGTTCAATAATTATTTCCTTTATTTCATAGGTTACAATTTCAACTTTCATTTAATACCATTTATAACCTAGCATTTAAATCTCTTATTTCCTTTAGAGGTTTCAATTTATTCATTACCTACATTCCAATTCACTTCAGTAATTAGGACTATTTATTAATGGAAACTTAAGAATTAAATACCGGGTTTTATTCAAAAATCATTTTAAAATAATAGATAATATATATACTTATAATTTATATATCCAATTATATTTAAAACAATTTAAAATAAAATAATCTTGTAGTAAAACTACTACAGTGGTCTTCCCACTTTGAAACTCGAAAATGAATGTCGATGATGCGGCCGCCATCACCGAAATTATTTTCCAGCGACAAAGAGGGGAGTACAACTTATTTCTTTGCGGAATTTCTTTTAAAACATTTCTTTCAAATTCTATTGAAATAATTATATTAGAAAATACTTCTAACAATATTATTATTATATTCCAAAATCAATTGAAATAAATCTTCAAAAACCCCAGAACTTAAGCTCTAAATTTCCAGTTTTCATTTATTTTATTTTCAACTTAGTTTCAACTATTATTTATATTTTCATTACCTAACACCCAATCTATAGCAACCAAATATATATCTTTATAAAATATTTTTATATATGGAAAATATAATAGGCAAAGTTATTTCATTCACCTATATTAAAACAAATATTATGTCGGTCTGTCCTATTAAGTGTTTAGAAATCCCTATTGATGTCATAGCGTCCCATGCACCAACTAGAATTTATAAATACAAAACGGAACAGATTAACACAATATTAAAACATTTTTATAACACTAACAAATACGCTCTCTCATATATATACGCTCAACGACTCCCATAGGGTATTACTACCCTATTAGTAAAGAGTCAAACCCCACAAAGCTAAGGTTTATCGCTAAACCAAAGCTCTGATACCAACTGTAACATCCTACCTTTTTGTATGCTTAAGCAGACACACGTGCCAACTTAAACCATACAGAAGGGTGGATTGTTATGGAGTAAATAAGCAAAAGTGGAGAAATAAAAGAAACAAAATATAATCTTGCAGCGGAACGATAAAATATAATAATCAAATAATAGTTCATGAAGCTGTTTTACAAAACATTTGATTATACTTATACAATACATATCAGAGTTACACATACCAGAGAATGATAATTAATGCAGCGGAATAAAATGGTGTAGTGGAATATATAACAAATAGTAATAATAAAATCTTCGTCTTCGTCCTTCAGAAATATGGCCTTCAAATCCTGAAATGCTCAGGCTGACCCGAGCGAATTGAAAAGACAAAACACTCGAGTCAGAACTAAAAGATCTTATGTAAGTTAAATCAATGATAAATATATGAGTGGAACGGCGTCAGAGATGTTTACGGGGTTTGACATCTCCAATCCAGTGTCTAACGTGAGTGCAGTAACTTAAGAAATGTTCGGGATTCACATCTCTTAAGGATCCGTTAAACTATCTACTATGTAGTAATATTCGCTATTATAATAATGTCTAATATAAAATAAACATACTTTTTAATAGCGTCAAGGGGTTACCCATATAGCCCTTAACACATAATAGTCCCAGTAGTCTATCCAGTATTAGCATACTCCCAAACTGGGGGCTACCCTCGATACTCCACAGGCTACGGGAGAAATCACAAATCGTAGTAAAGCTCGATATGGTAGGTGACATGGCAAACAAGGCAATGGCAGGGTAGATATACCAATTACACACACGGACTGATGGAGCGGATAGCAGCCACTACCGTCCACCTCGAACAACACTCCCAAATCGAAGGGTGGCCACCAAAAATCACAAAGTAATAGAATGGAATCGAAGAAGTGCGTCCGATAAGAGGTGCTACCTCACTGGTCCGAGATCGCTCCTGTTTTAGCCACCTTATGCCAACTCACGGGAGTTGGGTCCACGTATATACCTTAGGATCGTCGCCACCATCCTACTTCATTCTGGAAACTCCACCGCGTACACAGTTGTCAAAGTGGTTTTCGGTATCGACAAAGAGTATGTCCATAACCGATCCCGGTCTCTTTAACAACCAAACGTTATTATAACACCGTGGTCATTTAAAAATATATACTTTTAGAAAACACAATCATTGCCCTTTCAAAACATATCCTTTACTTCAAAATAGTATATACTTTAGAACCAAAATATTTTTGCCATTTCAAACCCAAATTATCAATGTATTATTTCCATTTCAAAACCCAATTCAATAATATATCATTTCCATTTCCAAAACAATTCAATAATATCTTATTTAAATAAAACCAAATTTCCAATCACTAATCTTTCTTAAATTTAGATAACTTGAAATATTCTTTTAAATCATCTTAAACCCAAACTACATTTTGAAGTCATATTTCTAAATTTTCAATTTCAATAGGTTTCAAGTCCATATATTCACAAATAATTCTTAAATAAGTTCTATTTCAAATAAATTCAATTTTCAAACCATATTACTTTCAAAGTTATAACAATTTCGAAAACCAATACTTTGAAAACAATAATACCTTAATTTCAATAAAACATTTCAATTTTGATATATTTCAAGACTTTAAATATTTCCAAAATTCCCAACCAAATCTGAAAATCTTATATATACCTTAATTCAATTTACTATTATTTAGTTTAGAAATATTTATTTAATAAATTCAATATCACTTAAATAAAGCTCAAACTTGAAATATTCATAAATCAAACTTAAAACATCATCAAGTTATACCTAGCTTAAATTTTAGAATTTAACCATATATAAAATAATATTTATATCATATCAAAATTAGTATATATATAAACCCTTATTTTCCAAAACCCATAGAAAATCACTTTAAAATATTTTATATATAGACCACGGTGCCTGTATATAATTTTCTATCCTATGGTCAAGTGATACAAATATTTATCATTTCAATCCATAATTTTAAAAATAAAAGTTTAAGGTTATGTATCATTTCAAACCGCAACCTCGAATGGAATGAAAATGCATAATAACTTGCAGTTTATATAAAATATAGCATTCATTCATCCAAATATCAATAAACAACCATTTATTACAATCATCATCCAATTTAAACAAAACATCAATATAAAGCATATAAAATATAACATGCATCAACGAATAGTTTATATTTAATAAAAATTAATAACTGTTTAACTGGTAGTTTATATGCAATAATAAATAAATTTAACTAGCAAATTTTATGCAATAATAAAATTAAATAACAATTTAATTTAAATAAATGCTATCTAACTGAGATGATTAAATATATGCCCAAACAATCACAGATAAATTTTAAATCACATCAAAATTTAATTTAACAAACATAAGAAATCTTAGAAGTTGTGAGTGGGTTAAAACATTCACCTTTGAGATTTAAATCGAATTTAGATCCGATTTAAACCCAAAAATTCGACGGTCTCCAAATTTGTCCAAACCAGCGTCAAAAGATCTGGAATTTGTTACGATTCTAGCAAAAAAAATCGCGTGTGAAACGGAGTTCGTATGGGAAAGATATGCGTGTTTGAATGATTTGAAATCAAAATAATAAATAAATAAAACAACAAAAAAAAACAACGAACCAATTTCGGCTATACAGAAAACTCAAATCCAAGAACGAACTGCAGATCTGAGATGCATACATCAAGAGTTTCATCATATATATTTTTTTAGGAATTTTCTGAGAAGTTTGAATTTTTTGACTTTGATTTGATTTTGAAATGAAAATAGATATAGGGTTTGCACCCATTGAGGAAGAGGAGGAGTTAATGAAAAATGAACGCACAAATAAATGAGAATAGATGGAGGCTAGGGTTTATAATTGGGTTTATATAGATAGGTTAGAATTAGAGTAGATGGATCTGATAAACAACGCGCTGAACGATAATTTAAATTAACGTAATAATTACATGTTTAATTTCAAATTAATTGCAATAAATCCAAATAAATACATAAAGCTTGATTCCCGTTTAAACACTTAACTCATTTGATTACAATCAACCTTTTTATAGTAAATTAAATCCCAATATATTAAATAAACTTTATTTCCATTCTTTATATACACTAACCATCATTTAATGAAGAATTCATTTACGTTATTTCCCATTTATGACCTTAATTTATTTAACGTAACATTAAATTTACATCTATTGCAATGATTTCCTATTTGGTTGAATGAACTAATTATATATAACTCCTAATAATTTTTGTAAGACTCTCAATCCCACATTTATAAGTATATTATTTCCACTCAAATAATATGGATATATACAGAGTATTGGTTTTCATTAAATCATTATTTATTATATATTTTAATTAAATAAATTCACTATTTAAGTCCGTTCAAATTTATTACCAAATATCCATTTACCTTTCCCATTAAATTTGAATTCCCTTCAATTAATCTAACCAATCAAATTTCCATCCACACTTTATTATAGACCTAAAATATGCAATTCATTATCTTGTATTGATTTTATACAATTACCATTAACTTCACATTCCATCACTATTCCAGATATATTTATTCATCAATCAATTAGGGAATTTCTATAACAGTTGTTAGCTACTTTTATATTAATTAAATAAATTCAAAATAAATAAATTAAATCAAATTTACCACTTCAACTCTAAATTATCAAAAAAAAATTATCAGTTTGGATTACTTGGTAAATCTAGAATCTTTTAATAATCTCTACATTCATTTATCGTTAAAAATTCCAAATTCACAACATTTAGTTTTAAATTTTCAATTTATCCAGTAATTAAATTTAATTGCCCATGAAATCCATTTATTTGGTTTTTAAATTCTTTTATTCACTCCATTATCACTAGTAGATAAATTGGCATTGGTTAATGGTCTAATATATTGTTATTCTAGATTTCCAACTAAAACTCCACTAACGTAATATTTAACATCAAATTCCCATTTAATTGAAATAACCCAATTTCACAATTTAACCTCAAATAAATAAACAACCTTTTATATTCCTAAATCAATTACAATAGTTTAACAAATTTGAAAGTAAATTGAAAGTTGCTAAATTTATCGATTTTAGAAATTTCCCTTACATCCATTTGAATTAAGAGACTATCTATTAAATTAACGAATCTTTAAATTTGAATTAGATGGATTAAATATTGGACTCGCACTATTGCATTCATATTTTCCGTTTCACTTTTATCCGTATTAACTATTTCAATTTTACTTATTGTAACACTAACAAAATTTCAATATATAACGCCAATTTATTTCCTTGCATTAACATACCCCTATCCACATTTATTATTAAAGTAACACTTGAAATCAATAACTACATTGAAATTACTCACATTCAAATGATCGTTGTTTCAAATAAATTTATCAACCAATTAATTAGGGAATTCATAATAGTTGTTATCTACCCTTATATTTATTTCCTAATAAGGTACTACCTACTCTCCTCTAATTATGATTTGAATTCCAACCTTTATTTCATACTAAATAAAATAACAACATATAAATTGTTACCTATTTCCCTACATGCCTATATATGTTTATTACTTAACAATCACCGTTTAAAATCCCATGTATACACAAATTATTACTTAACATAAGTCTATTCTTTTATTACTTTACGTTCACACTTTACTCTATAATAAATCACTAGGTAACGTTATCATCAAACCAACATTAATTAATATATTAAATGCTTACATTTATTTCTATACATCCAATTTGTTCCAACTTAATTTATATTAATGCCATTCCCTTATGCTAACTTTTATTACCTAAATTTTCCGTTGTTGTAAGCCTTTAATATTTCCATTTAAATTAAATATAAATTCCAATTCAATCAACCCTTTCGACATGCAACTTATAATAACTGCTTACAAGTATGAATAAAATTATCATTTATTTCAATGATTTTTAACTTTACATTAACATATTAGTTAATTCCCTTAAATGAAATTTATGTCCAGGTATAATACTTACCCATTTAATTTATTAAAATTTATTCAAATTGCTAGTAAATAGGTTTTAAATCATCCTTTATATTTTATTAGCGTTCATTTCATTATCCCTTTTTTTTACTAAATTAAATTTACACAATTCATTAATTCAACCAAATTAAATCCACGAAATTTACGGGTCGTTACACATGATTTAGAGTTAGCTGCCATAGTTTATGCATTGAAGCTATGGAGACACTACTTATTGGGTACTAAATTTGAATTGTTTACATACCACAAATCACTCAAGTATTTGTTTAGCCAAAAAGACTTGAATATGAGACAACATAGGTGGGTGGAATTTTTAGCTGCTTATGATTTAGATATATTGTATACTCCTGGAAAGGCTAATAGAGTGGCAGATGCATTGAGTAGACATCAAGCAAGATTAGCAAGCTTAATGATGACTGAGTTTAAGGATTTAACAATCCTTAGTGAAGTGGAGATGAAGGAAGAAATTAGTGCACCAGACAATGTGCCTAATGATATGATTGAATATGGAAGACTGAGTCTTATCTCCTTAAGGTCAACACTGGTTGATAAAATAGGAAATATGCAAGATCAAGACTCAAATTTAAAGGAGAAGAAAGACATGATTTCACAAGGAATATTATTGGAAAACTATGAAGTAGATTATAGAGGTTACCTAAGGAAGAGAGGGAGACTCTGTGTACCCAGTGTAGAAAAACTTAAGCAAGAAGTTATGGATGAACATCATAAGACAAAATACACTATACATCCAGGTGGTACTAAAATGTATCATGATCTTAAAAGAAATTATTGGTGGCCAGAAATGAAAGGGGCAGTAGCCAGATATGTGGCAAAATGTATAACATGTCAACAAGTCAAGGCAGACTATCAAAGACCTTCAGGCCTACTACAACCTTTGGAAGTGCCTACCTGGAAATGGGAAAGCATTTCAATGGATTTTGTGGATGGTTTTCCAAGAACAAGAAGAGGTAATGATAGTATTTGGGTAGTAGTTGATAGACTCACAAAGTCAGCCCATTTTATTCCAGTGAACTCAAACAAAAATGCTCACAAATTAGCACAATTATTTGTGAAGGAGATAGTAAAATTACATGGAATCCCCCAAACTATCATTAGTGATAGAGATACCTTGTTTACCTCAAGGTTCCGGGGAAGCTTTCAAGAGGCAATGGGGACAGAATTGTGTCTAAGCACAGCATACCACCCCCAAACAGATGGTCAAACAGAGATTGTTAACAAGATTCTAGAGGATTTGCTTAGAGCATGCATACTTGATTTTGGTGGCAACTGGGAAGATCATCTTCATTTAGCTGAGTTTGCTTATAACAATAGCTACCAATCCACTATAAGTATGGCTCCATATGAGGCTTTATATGGAAGGCCTTGTTTGTCTCCTTCATGTTGGATGGAGGCAGGTGAAAGAGTGTTGCTAGGACCAGATCACATCAAAGAAACCTCTGCAAGAATTGAACTGGTGAGACAAAGAATGAAGGCAGCACAAGAAAGGCAAAAGGCATATGCAGACAGAGGAAGGAGGTCAGTGGAGTATGAAGTGGGAGATTATGTATTTCTCAAAGTTTCACCAATGAGAAAAATATTAAGGTTTGGCAAGGTAGGAAAATTGTCTCCAAGATTTATAGGGCAATATGTGATAATTCAAAGAGTAGGAAATTTGGCTTATAAGCTGAAGTTGCCAGAGGAATTGAGTAATATCCATGATGTATTTCATGTATCTCAATTGAGGAAATGGGAACATGATAAGGAAGCAATTCTGATACTCCTACACAAGTCGAAATTCAAGAAAATCTGGTTTATAGGAAGGAACCAGTGGGTATTGTGGCTAGAGAAGAAAAGAAATTGAGGAATAAAATAATTAAATTGGTAAAAATTCAGTGGAGTCTGGATGAGAATGATTGTACATGGGAGGCTGAAGATAGGATGAGGGATAAATATCCTAATCTATTTTCTACTTAAAGGTATGTTTAAAATTATGATGAAACCTTAATATTATTTATGTGTGTTTGATTGATTTGGAATGAATGAGTTTCTGAAATTTCGTTCAATTGAAATTATGCTCTGTATACATTTGGATGGAAATGTATGAGAGAATAATTGTGGGACACAATTCCTTTTAGGAGGAGAGTATGTGAAGACCCAAATTATTGAGATAAGAATAATTTTAATAAAATCAGAAAAAGGAGAATTTTCAAGGAAAAATATAGTCTGAAAATAAATATTGAGAATGAGTTAAAAATATAATGAAGGGGATAGTTGTTTTCAGTTAAACAATAACGAGAAGAAAAAAAATAACTAAGTATGAGTAAGTCTTATATTCATAAGTATATATATATATATCTTGAATATAAATAGTCAGAAAGGAATAAAATGATAAAAATGGACTTTTATAGTAATTAAAAATAAATAATAAGAAGGAAATGATATTTCAGAGGGAAGGAATGAGGAAATATGACTGAGTGTATATATGGATTATACATTACCATATGTTATATTTTTATACCCAGAAAGAATAAACATAAAGTAATAAGGAAAAACACTATGGTAATTAAATATATGAATACATTTATATATCAAGAGAAAACAAATAGCTTGAAATATTAACAAGGGGTTAATTGATAAAAGGATATACATGTATACATTACAGTTTAGCATAAAGAAAATAAATAATGCAAGAAAGTCACATGAAAATAAGGTGTGTGTATGAAACATGCAAATAGCATGCAAATCAGAAAAGAAAAGAAAAGCTAAAGCAACTGAAATACCCGAATTGGAAATCAAAAAGAAAATGGCATTCCTAGCCATAACATCATATGTAGAATTCTCTCAATTGTGTGGGGATAAGATGGATTTTTCACTCTACTAAAACCCTAAACAATGTTTTAAAAATTAAAGGGGGAAGCAGTAGTCTCACTGCAGAAAAATAGAAAATATTAAGAAAAGAAAGAAGAGCAAACCCAAAGCCATTGTTCAAGTTAAAGTATTCTCAGGGAAAAGAGGAAGGAAGGTGAGTGATTAATCAATCTTATGAGGCTAAGGCATTAAGACCCAAGTTAAGGGCATCCATATTATTTTATAAAAACCATATCATGTTTGTGCTTGATCAATTTTTCTGAATAAATGAATGTTGAGAATGGTAGGTGTTTTGATAAATCTTTGGTTGATGCTTTGATTTGTTTTGTTTGATTGTTTGATAAGAAAAATACCATGATCTCTGATATGGATCCAGTACCTTAAAACATCAGTTTATAAATATATTTAGTAAGATAAATACATCTTATTGTGAAGTAGGGTATTACTGGAAAATAAACTAGGCAGTGTAAATAAAGGAGGTTCATGCTCATGTCTAGATTGTTTTAAACTTGAGATGTACAATGCAAATAATTATTTATGTGCTGATTTGTTCAGATCTTAAGCTAAAATGTTTTATGGGTTTTTCTCAAAAACCTTACCCTATGTTCATAGTAGAATTGAGTATAAGGCTTTTTATATGATTTTACTGGATTTGTTTAAGTGATCATGATATTCCTGAATATAGGAGATATGCAAGTGTTAAAACAAATTTTGAAATAAAACAACTGGAAAATGAGATATGGTATTCTTTTCATGAATGTTTAGTATGGTTGGCTGAAATCCCTGGGTGAGTTTAACTCTCTCTGATTTATGAAAAAGAAGAAAAGAATATAAAATCATTTCAAGAGTTAATAAATTTTTCTAAAAGAAAATGAGAATGGTCACTAGATTATAAAACTAATCTAGGAGTACAGCCTTGATCTATTCATCATAAGGGGGATGATGGGTATGTGCATGACTTGTTTAAGTTCTGTAGGCCTCTGTGCAGGGGTTAATAGAATTGAGTCCCTTGCAATGCACACACGGTGTTCAATGGCAAAGAGTTAAGACCAAATTAAATTGATAAGTTGAGATTGAGAGCTGAGCTATGGAATTAAAATGAGTTAATTCCATAGGAGTATGTGTACATGTATACTGAATTGAATGGATGAATGGATGCTTGTGTGCATGAGTGTTAGTAGGGGCTTATATATATATATATATATACCCATTTTACATTATAAATCCAAATAAGCATCAAGAATATGAATACTCTGCACAATAATTAAAAATGACAAGTTATTATATTTTGATTTCACTCATACCAGAATTTATTTCTGACCCTATTTGTTGCCTTTACAATATTTGGGGTGTCTCATTTTTATGGAGGCAGTTCAAAGTATTGCTGCAGGGAAGGATGCATGAGTAGCTTGCTTGCATGGATAATTGAAGATCTTGATGAACTTAAAATACTTAAGAAAAGTAGCAGTATGATTGTAATAAATAAGTTAGGAAAACTCTTTGATGTCTTAAGTATTTCTCAGTATTTGATGTCTATGGAGTTTTAAAACGAACTTGTAAAAACTGAGGTATTATATGTGTTTGAGGATGGTTGATTTAAGCAACAGATGT
Source organism: Allium fistulosum (assembly GCA_030737815.1). NCBI lineage: Eukaryota > Viridiplantae > Streptophyta > Magnoliopsida > Asparagales > Amaryllidaceae > Allium > Allium fistulosum. The sequence continues at coordinate 1,141,857,434 of CM060904.1, forward strand.
GCTTGTGAGTTATGGATTTAACTAATAGCTTCTGAAGTGATCTGATGGATTGAGATGGATGAGGACATGCCATATAATCTGATATGTGGAAATGTTCTCCTGGACATATTGGTTTAGCTTCAGTTATGATATTGAAATTGTTCATGAATAAATAAGTGTCAAGTTTTGAGTAAATGGGTAGAATCATGTCTTGGTTAACCAGTAGAACTTAATCATGACTTGTAACTGATACAAGCACATGCAAGAGTTTGAAGACATAGCCTGTAATCCTATCTGGACATCTGATTTTCCAGTAAAAACTTGTATTGTTTTGGGTAACAAGTTCATATGCATGTTTAGTATTGGAAGGCTACACTGCAACTATACTGAATTAAACCCCAATATCTAGATACTTGATTCAAGTCTGGTTGCATTTGGTTATAATCAAACCTGTTGTAGATTGTAGTGTCATGTGATCTTATTAGTAATAAGCATGTCCATTATTCCATAGCACACTGACTACTATCATCTGTTATTTGCTTAAAGATTACCAGTTGTCTGCACCATATGTTCATCTAGAAGATTGCATTGATCTGATTTTTGACATTACCTTGACCATGTATATGCTAAGTCTTCATTTAGTATGTGTGTTTGCATTTGCACTTTGCCTAAATGTATTGTTTCTCTGCTTGGCCTTCAATCCAGTTTAGCACTTGATTATTCATATGATCCTTGCATAATATATATAAACCAAAATATGAGTATCCTTACCTGACACAAAATTGTTTGAATATTAAATATGAACCCCGGGCTAAACTAAAATGCATGAGTTATTTTAAACACCCTTATTTTAGCATAGGACAATAAGTAGTAAATTACAAAATCCCAGAATTTAAATATATGGCTTGTAAATCCAGGAATCAATTAATTTGAGAAGTAAAGCAAGAAAATAAGAAAAATGGTATTATTTGATCCTATAATCAAGCTTGAGTTTTAAGGAAGAAAATTAAGAAAAAAAATGAACAGAAATGGCTATGTGACACCAAATCTCGAAAATATGAGAAATAAGGTGTGATTAAATTTCTTTGCCATTTTAAATTACTCTGATTGGCAAAGAGTCATTTATATATCTTCATATATATAAATGATCTAATTTAATTTTATATACTAGTATTTTTATATTGGTAAAATAAGGGATCTTGGGAAAATTTATTAAGAGAAGTGATCCATTGATATATATATATATAAACTCAATAGAAAATTCACTAAAAATGAATATAAGAAGTGGGTCACTTCAATGCGATGCTTAGGCTTATGAAGGAGAATATTCAGAGTAGAGAAGGTGATAATCAGAATGAGTTGGGAGCACAGATTGATCAGAATGGAGTTTTAAGGATCAATGGCCAGATTTGTGTTCCAAATGTTGATGGTTTGAGACAGGAAGTTCTTAGAGAGAATCATCCGTCCAGACTCTCCATCCATCCAGGTATTACAAAGATGTTTCAAGATATGAAGAAGTTGTATTGGTGAAAGGGTATGAAGCAGGACATTTCAATCTTTGTCAGTAGATGTTCCACTTGTCAACAGGTTAAGGCTGATCACCAGAAGACCGTTGGATTGCTGCAACCCCTTGAGATTCCGATTTGGAAGTGGGAACAAGTCTCTATGGATTTTATTGATGGTTTACCGGGGACTAGAAGGGGGTAGTGAGAGTATTTGAGTAGTTGTCGATCAATTGACCAAGTCCTCTCATTTTATTCCGGTCAAGTCGAATCGAACTACTTCGAGCCTAGCTGAGATCAATATGAATGAGATTGTTCGTCTCCATGGTGTTCCTTCTAGCATTGTTGGTGATCGTGATCCTATCTTTACCAGCAAGTTCTGGAAAGCTTTTCAGGAAGCTTTGGGCAGTCATTTAAACCTTAGTACGACTTATCATCCCCAGACTGATGGTCAGACGGAAATGGTGAATCAGATTCTGGAAGATCTTCTTCGTGCTTGTGTTCTTGACTATGGAGGATCTTGGGAAGATCATCTCCACCTCGTTGAATTCACCTATAATAACAGTTATCAGGTATAACTATATCTTTGAATCTGAATCTTCTTAAGCTTAATCCATATATTTATCCCATTCTTTTGGAATCAGGCAAGTATTGAGATGTCTCCATTTGTCACTCTTTACGGACGATCCTGCAAATCTCCATCTTGCTAGATTGAGTCCGGTGATCGCTTGGTTCTTGGGCCTGATATGATTCTGGAAGCATCTGAGAAAGTTGAAGAGATTAGGAGGAAGATGAGGATTGCTCAGGATAGGCAGAAGAAGTATGCAGATAGGCGTAGAAGAGATTTGGAGTTTTCAGTGGGTGATCAGGTCTTTCTTAAGATCTCGCCGCTGAAGAATGTGGTTCGATTTGGTCGAAGAGGGAAGCTTGCTCCCAGATTCATTGGTCCTTTGGATTATAGAATTGATTTGCCGGAGAAACTGGCGGGTGTGCACAACGTGTTTCACGTATCCCACCTTCGCAAGTATCTCCACGATCCATCCTTGATTGTTCAGCCAGCTTTATTAAAGAATTTGGACGTTGAGCCAAATCTCACCATCGAGAGAAAGCCACTTCATATTGTCGATAGAGGTATGAAGCAGCTTCGAAGGAAATCTGTCATTTTAGTAAAGGTACAGTGGAGTACAGATGACCGGGATTGCACCTGGGAAACCGAGGAATCCATACGTGCTTCAAATCCTGAATTGTTTGACTCAGGTACTATTCTTTGCCCTCTTTTATCTTTTTGGTTATTTCTACTCTCCTATCTCGTTCCTTTTCAGGGACGAAAATTTCTGAGTGGGGGAGAGTGTAACGACCCGAGAAATTTTCAACGATTTTATAACGTAAATAACAAAAAAATTCTTGAAATGTAAATGATAAAAATTTGAAATAAAAATTTGATATTTGGAATGCGTCTATTTAATTATAGCAATTGGTAAATTTTTATTGAGAAATATTAAAGTTAATTTAATTGTGAAATTTAAATTATAAATTTAATCGGTTTAATTGGTGGAATTTAAATATTTTCGAAAACTGAATATTTTTATATATCATAAATGTAATTCATCTTCTGAGAAAAACGTCGTAATTCGTTTTGGCAAATTTGGACTTCTATAGTTCCGTTTATCTTATTTTTGCATTTTTGCAGCATTTTCGATAGCGAAATTCGAGTTTTTATAATTTGATCGTATTATTGATATCTGTGTACCATTCTATTCGTCTCGTCGTGCTGATCTCCGCGGTATATTTATTTCTGTATTTTGAGGTCCGGTACACGATGGAAGCGATAAAATGGTTCATTGTAACGGTACCGAAAATTGTGACTTTACTCTTTTCTTCGATTTCAAAACTGAAACGGCTGCCCAAACAAATTAATTGCTGTAAATTCTCAGCTGAATCATAGCTTGTGACCGTTGAAATTTCATTTATTTATATAAATAATTCATCTTGACAATTTTTCCTCACTGTTCATTTCAAAGGAAAATAGGTACGTTTTTCTCCATTCTTCTTCTTCTCGGAATAAACTGTGCTCTTGCCTCAACTCCTCATTTGCTAGGTTTTCCCTTTTCTAACCCGACTTCACCATGCCTGACCGATCCATCCCTTCCTTTTCCCGAAGCCGACCCAATGCCTGACCGTGCCTTTGCCCTAAGAACCCAAAACTTACCGCAAGTATCCCACTGCCTGACAGTTCTTATCGACCTTGTATATACATACGCACAAATGTATATACATTGGTTAGGGGCCTTATATACTTTTTTTTCTTTTTCCAAGCTTTGGATTTGCTGCTCTGTGAAATTTTATGATTTTAGTGATTACTCTGTGCATCGATTTTGCTCAACCTCTCCTCTGTTATCTTTGATATGCACGAGTATATGGATAAGTTGTTTGTGCCGTATGCACATATTACATACATAGGGGGCAGCAGCAGTTATCAATCTTTTGAACACAAGTTTATATATGTTAAATATAGTTTTACCTGTTATATATTGTTTTAACTAAACCTTTTGTACCTTATATATTTACACATGTCCTCTGTTCTGATTTGAAACTATGTGATGTGCCATATTATATGCGGTACACTTATAGGCCGAATGCATGTATATATGAGTGGAGGTGTGCGTGATGGTATCTGGGTCTATATATATGATATATATCATATATATTCTCGGTAGGTATAGAAATAGTTATTGTTTAATGCCTACGTGTTCACCTAAGAAATAGAGTCTAGGTTTTGTCTATAGAACTTTGGTGATGAATATATATATATATATATATATATATATATATATATATATATATATGCCGAGCATATATATAGCAGGGAGCAGCAAAGACGTGTTGTAACCAAGCCTTTGGATGACATATATACTTCATATATATATATATATAAATATATATATATCGTCATTTTTGAAAATTTGGTAGGTAATTTTATATGTTGTAAATATCATTGTCTTTTCAAAACAAAAGTGTGTACGTATATTTTGTATCGGGATATATATGTATATATATACATATTTGTTTTTCCATCGATTTATCATGCTAAATCTACTTTCGTATTTGTCGCAGCTAATTGATTGTCGTGCCTGATTCGTGCCAGTATCGGTTCCATCGTTCTTTTCCACAATTGTTTTCCATCGTTCTCTAGCCACGGAAGATGAGCAATCACTCACGATTAATATTCTTATGCTCATTAAATTGATTTCATAGGACATGGCAAATTAAATGTACTGTTAAAACTGAATTGCCAGCTATTAACTATGATAAGTTATATTTTATTGAAAATTGACATTGTTATATGTTAATTTATTTCGCCAGTAATTGTTATGTTATGCTATGCTATTTATTGTGCTCACTCTGCAAGTTCCCTTAGTTAGAAATCACTATGGGTTGAAATGATACATACCCGAACGGACTTTAGAATAGGAGAACTTCGTTATGGGTTGAAATGATAAACCCAAACGATTTTCAGCTATTATTGAAATTTTGTGATTGCGGGCTTTATAATTTAAACCCGTAAATTTAAACTATTATGGATTGAAATAACAATATCTGTATCACTTGACCATAGGATAGAAAATTACATACGGACACCGTTGGTCTATATTTTGAAAAAAAAATGATGTCTAAATATGTGAAATGAAATATATGGGTTTGATTTTGGAAATGCAATAAGTATTCTATTTTATTATTGTAAATTTTAGAAACCTTAAATGTTGACTTTGGAGATATAAAGGTATGAGTTTAATTAAAGGTAATTTGTAAATTTTTACTTATAATTTTATTTTCTAATATATATAAAATAAGAATTTAAATAGGTATATAAAAAGTTAAATTTATTTTAAATTCTATAAAAGTAGTTTTACTTAATATATAATATTTTAAAAGGTTCATTAGTTTATATTTAAATAGATTTTTATAACGCTAATAAATAAAAAGGGTGGGAAGGTGCATTTATAATTTGATTCATGAATTGAATTGGTTATTGATTGAATTTGAATAAAGATTCATTCAAAACTTAATAATTTTGGAAATGATTTATAACTTGTTTATTCAAAGGTGATTAAAGGAATACTTTAAAAGTTAAATAGTATAATAATTGAATATTCGTTTTGATTTTTATGTATTTGAGATTTTATTTAAATATTTATATGGTGATTTTATAAATGACCACGGTGTGAAATAAGCGTTGGTTGTTAAAGAGACCGAGATCGGATATTGGCATACTCTCTGCCAATACCGAAAACCACTTTAACAACTATGCACGTGGTGGAGATTTCAGAACAAAGTAGGATGGTTTAGCGAACGATTCTGTATGGTATTTACGTACCCTGACTCCCGTGAGTCAGCTTGATGTGGCTAAAACAGGAGCTATACCGGGCTAAGTAGGGTCATTCCCCCTATCGGGCACATTTCTTCGAAAAATTATCTAAGTCTTTTGTGATTCGATTTGGTGTGCACACCTTTGATTTGGGAGTGTGTCACGAGGTGGGCGATAGTAGCTGCTATGTGTTACCACCAGTCCGGGAGTGCAATTTGTATATCTACCCTAGCATTGCCTCGAGTGCCTTATCGCATGCCCTATCGCGCCTTCTACGAGTTTGTTTTGTACCGTACCAATGTGGTGTCCTCTGGGTAAACCTTTAGTTTACGGAGGAGCATACGGCATTGTATAGACTACGGGAATATATAAAATGTGTTAAGGGGGATATGGGTAACGCCTTAACGCTATTTTGATATTTTACTTTATTGTAGACATTATATATGTAGCGTATTGTACTATGTATGTAGATAGTTTATCGGATCCTCAAGGGATGAAATCCCAACATTGCTTTGAGTTATACTGCATTTACTTGACATTTCACTTGAATTTGATTTATCCCATAAGAATGTTAATCATGACTCAAGTGTTTTGTTTTGCTTTACGCTCGGGTCAGCCTGAGTGTCACAGCTTTTGGAACTCATCTTTTGGAGCTTGGAGTTCGCTTGGAAGATCTGCCTTATCTATTTCAGCTTCCAGTTTATTTTGTTATTTCAGTCGTATGTTTCAGACTTGTTAGTTACATTTGTGTTAAAGACTTCTGTGTAGTGGGATTTCTGATGTATTCTGTTTTGGACTATGTTATTTTTGTAGTAGCTTCATGAACTACTATTTATCTTTCCGTTGTTTATTGTAAACTCTGTGTCTGTGATTCTATGATTGATTTATTTACTGTATAAGTTATGCCAAATAAATATATTAACAATCTGTTATTTGGAGCGATTCAAGTCTGACAGTTGTCAATTTAAATGGTTCGAAATGGCGGGTCGTTACAAGAAGTGAATTCATCATTTTCCTTCCCTTCTCCTACCCAAGGCCCCTTCTAGAACACTACTATGACCAAAGTTATTAAATTTGAAGGAGAAATGGAGAATGTTCTAGAGATGTTGACTGAAATACAAGTTGTACAACTTTGTATGTCCAAAGAACAAGAGAAACAAAGTAGAATTCTTCACATTTTGCAAAAATATCTATTTGATAATCCTACCAATCCAATAGTTATTGAAGATGATTCAGCAAATTTAGCCATTCATAACCCCATTCAAGGCAGTGATGGTGAGGAAGAAGAGGAACACGAAAACACATGGAGGAAGATAATGAAATTTGATGCATCGGAGAAGTATGATTCAATTGAGATGGAAATCTCATCGAACAAAAGGGGAACTTTTGCCTTCATTATCCTCATTGTCCTATTCAATAATCCTCAATCATTAGGAAATCACATTAAGATGGTACTTTTCTTCGTTAATTTGATTTTGTGCTGGGTATATTTAATTTAATTTAACATTTGTTCTACTTACTTTTATGTACATTTTAAGATGTGATTGGATTATGGTGTGGTATTGAATGAATATATAGATTGGTTTGGTTACTATTAATGATTAATGTTATCACTTATAATTTCTTATATATTATTCTTATCATTATTTCCATTTCATGATTATTTCATTTTAAATATCACTTATTGTTCTTATATAAATCATTCTCATCATCATTATATATCATTAGTCTATAATATTTTATTTGGGGGGATTATAGTTAGAGTAAGAGTTAGTGTTAGAGTTATATATTTAGCTAGTTATTTTTGTTAATGACAGAGGGGGGGAATATATATAATCTAGGCATAGATTAAGGAGGAGTTTTATAACCGGGGGGTTATATTATATTTTAAATACATAGTTGTCATCATAAAAAAGGGGGATATTGTTAGTACCTTAGGTATTGGTTTTGATGATAATGACTGTAGACATTATATAAAATATAAATACTAATGTTTTATCAAGTTATATATAGTATATAGCACAGGAGATTAGATAGGTATTAATTAAGAAGACTGTATAGTATCAAGATTAGATTCAAAATGCTGATATAGAGTTTCAAGAGTTGGATAATGAAGACTCGTGAGTATTGAAGAGTTCAAGATTTCAAGATATTCCAAATAACTTATAGAGTCATAGAATTTATGTTAAAACCTTGATAGCACTTTCCTGATCTCCCTCTCTTTCTCTAATTTTGTTTTAAATTGTTTTTCAAATATCTTTTAAAATAATATTTTCAAAATATTTCTCAAAATTGTTTTCAATCTCTTATACTTATAAAGATATTATTTTAGTGTTTTTAAATTTATATATATATATATATATTGAATTTTTGTTTATACTTTAATAAATTGTAATTATATTGATTATATATATATATATATTATTTACATTATATTAAAATTTTCAAAATTATTACATAAAGTTTTATTATGATTAAAATATGTATAAACTATGCTTAAATGATTTTACAAAGTATCAAACTATTTTACAAAACAACGAGTTTTCAAAATAATGTTTTAAAGTATTTTCAACTTCTAAAAAGAGTGCGTCTACATACTCCATGTATGCATGTCGACTACTGGCCGATTTTTTCAAAATTTAAATTTCAAAAGAAGTGTATTTTCATCTTATCTCCTCAAGAATGGATATGACCATTGTTCCTTTATAAATACCGGACTTCCAAATAAATTTTTGATTACGTTTTCTTATTTATCTCTCCTCATTCCACTCTCTCATTTTCTAAATCAAAATATACCCAAACTCTGCCGAAATTCAACCAGAATCAAATTCATCGTCACTAGTTTGATTCTCTTTCATCTACTCTCTGATTTCTCTCATCTGTATCACTCAAACCAAGAACAAAGTGTTATTCAAGAGTTATATGATCAATTGTAATCAAGATCGAAGATCTGAGTCTGTAAAATTCTATCAAATCATATTGCTATACTTATGGGTATGATTGTAGCCCGTAAATTCAATTGGGTGTGCTTAGTAACCTGTAAATCTAGTGGGTGTGCTTGTAGCCCGGAAATCATGTGACTCTACCTAGAGGCCGGGATTCTATGACGACCCAGATTTTTAACGGATGATAATTGGTAATTAACTAGTTTAAAATATCGGAATATTAATTTTGGTGAGTCAAACAAATGAATTTCTGATAATTATAAATATCCGAATATATAAATTGGTTTAAAAACTATAATATATATATATTGAATTATAAAACCTCTGGATATGATAAATCTTGTAGGAAATGTGTGACATCCCAGAAATTTAGCAACATTTTATTTATGAGTATTTAATCAGATAAATTATATATTAACTAAAGCAGCTATATATATATGGCTTTTAATGTAAATAAAATATACCTTATCAATATTTAAACATAGGTGAAAAATAAAACATGGTTATAAAAATAAATATATTAACACTAGAAGTATGTAATTGATACAAGTATAAAACTAGATAATAAATTAGCAATTAAATGTTGATAGTTTAACTTTAGAAAGAAATAAGAATAAGTATTTATATTAGTAATAAATAATATTTCAAATAAAATCTATAGTTATGTAAACTATAACATAAACACTTAAGATAATACTAAAATATAATAATTTTATAAAGTGCGTAAGATACTTGAAAGCGTACCAGATAAGTAGAAATGAAATAAGACAAGTATATATATATGAATGTATTCATTATAGAATGAATACAAGTGTGCATAATATAAAATTAAGAAGATATATTAGCTTATAGAACAAGCCAAGTAATAAATGCTAGCACACATTTTATCTTATCAGCCACCAACTGGAAAAATATCTCTGGCCAAAATATTTACAAAAATATTCTTAGTTCAAAGAAAAAAAAATCTTGTACCAGTATTTGACACAACCTTGTATACATCTCTTCTTATATATCCTCTCATTTTTCAGTTTCGATCATCAATCTAAAACTAAAAAAAAAATACGGTAAACCTACAACAACAACTTGATTAACAACAAATACAACTGCAGCTAACTCAATTTCAAGAATCAAAACAAATAAGGAAACAAGACTGGGAACAAAGAGCAAGAGTAGACTGTGTTCATCTGGAAACTGAAATTTTCTCACTGTTTATTTGTTTCAAGTGAGTGAACTACTACTCTTTTTAATGCTTAAACCTGTTTGAAAAATTATGCTTGCGATAAAACATTGAATAACCTTGTGGGAATTGTTTGCATGATGAGATTCTGGTTGTATATAAATAAATATGCAGATGATTGAGTATGTATGCATGTACTTATGAGTATAAAACCTCTGCTCTTAGTTACAGGTTCATAAATCAAGTTTAAAAAGTTAATTCCTCTTTAAACGGTGTAAATTAGGATAAGATCTTAAAAAGGAAAATGATCGTGGCTATGTAAATTCATTTCTAAAAAGAACTGTAGGTAAAAAAATATTAAGGGAATGATGTGAAATAATGATTTTACAGTAAAATCATTTTTATCAGAAAAATCAAACATGTCAATTTTATAACCTGATTATATAATCAGAATCATATTTCGAAATGATGATTTTAGATATAGGTCTCTTGATTTTTAAGCTAGTAGATGTCGAGAATTTCCAAGTTGAACGGAAAGTATGTTTTAGGTAAATTCAGGCAATCGACGATGAACTGGTTATCGTTCCTGTTGCTAAAGGTAGCGGAGTGGCTGGTGATAGTAGGAAAAATGGTGGTTCGATTTCTCTGACGTCGTGGTGGTGGGGCGGAAGAGAAATAGGGTTTTAGGAGCTCGCTGGGTTGATGTCGAGTTCGGGGTGTTTGAATCGACATGGTTGATCTATAGGTGATCAGTGGTGTGGGAAATGGAAGGAGGGGGCCAGGCGAATGTCTAGGCTCGATGACGATGTTTCAGATGATCGGGGTTGAGAGGATTTGGTGAATTTATGGATCGAGATGGGTTCTGATGATCCTCGTCTCTGCTCGAATTCGTACAGGTGACCGATACGTTGTTCTGGAGGTTGGAATCGTAGGTGTGCGTGGTCGTCGACTTATCGGGGGTAGTGGCGATGGTCGGAGATGCTCCGACCATCTGTGCACGTGTACGAGAATTCTCGTATCAGTTTTAGCTGGTTTTGTGGATGCGGGAACGATGGGTGATGGACTCGGGATCGATCTCGAGTAAATAAAGTTTTGTCTCGGGTGAGTTCGAGTACGTGAATGATTTGAGGAATAACAGTTTTAAATTTTTATGTAAGTTTTAAAGAAAAAAAGAAAGGAGAGGAGGAAGCTCGAGAATAGGGAAAGATGAACTCGGGTATTAGTTCGTATTAACCCTGGATTGCCTCGGGGTAAAGTTAGGATGTTAACAAGTTTTAAGCTTAACAAAATCATGCTTTAAAATTTATTTCTTGAACTATTTCTTCCAAATAATAATGATTATTTTAAAAGCTTGGTTAAGTAAAGATATGTAGTCTATTTTAACTTAGATTTGGTTAAATTTAAAATTTATCCTAGGCTTAATTTATAATGTTTTATCGTTAATTAAACTTAGGGACTTTTGTAAAATCACAAGTTAATGATAATTAATTCTAAGTTTATTAAAATCTGATGGTGATGAAGTAAGTGATTAGGATAAATGAATTATCTTGAATTTTTTTTAAGGTAGGGTGATTAGGATTATTAATTAGTTAATAAATTGAATATTAATTTAAGGTTAATTAATTAAGATTTTATTCTTAGTGTAATTGATTAAAGAATCGGTTAATTTAGGTAATTAATGAAAGGGTTGGTTAATTTATGAATGTGATTAATTAAAAGGTAATTAACCAATATAAGTAATTTGCGAATGATTAGTTAATGTAATTAATTATAGTTAATTAATTTATGAGAGTAATTAAAGGTTAATTGATGTGAATGATTAAAGGATAATTAATTTGTGTACTTAAGTAAAGGTTAATTACTTAATGTAATTAAAAGGGATAAGTAAGGGATGATTAATTAATAGGTTGTGATTAATTGGTGTTAAGTAAGCAGGATTAAAAGTGATTGAAGAGATTAATTTAATTTAATTTATTCAAATTAATAAGAAATGGTGTGACCCATTAATCTTGCTTATGAATGATTGAATGCATGGGATTATCGGATTTGTGACGTTATATGATATGTTATGTTTGGGTTAAACTGTGATAATATGGTTTGTCTATCTGTGATATAATGGCAATGTAAATATGTAATTCTGAATATAGATGGAATTATTTAACTAAACAGCTTTGTTTTTAAGATGATATTAAATCCGAAGAGTCCGGAGTCGGGTATTAGTAAATACCCGAAACCACTCCAATTCTTTATTGATTGATTTGTGAAATCAATAGGCTGGTATGGAATGATTTAAGTGAATTGAACTAGTTAATCTAAGTTTTGGGTACTTAGAAATTGATATGTGAAATAAGTGATGTCTATAACAATTTGTGAACTTGTGATTGATACAAGTTACCCGGGTTATATGCGTAAGTTGTATGCTTTTGTCATTCATGTTAGATGGGTTTACTCATGCTGGTTTCCAGCCTGACCCGGGTGTTACTTTGATGTAATGCTCGGGTCAGACCGAGTATTACAGATTTTTCAGGTAAGGACGTTCTGGAGCTCGGAGGCGAGCTGGATGGCAGGAACGTATGGAGTGTTTCCGCTATGATATTGTTGTATATTTGGACATGTTGATTATATATGTCCAGTGATTGTGTATATGTTGTAACTCTGATGTATTAAAGTGTAATTTAACTGATACAGTTTCTTTGTATAAATGGTATTATATGATATTATATTTTGATCCGCTGCGAATGTGAGATTCTATGATTTGTTTTTCTGTTTCTTCTCCTTCTATCTCTTTCTTCTTTTCCTAACTATATGGAATTTTTGGGATCGAAAATTCCGGGTCGTTACAGTTGGTATCAGGGCGAAGGTTAAGCGAGAACCTTGGCTCTGGTTGGGGATACTCATAAGGATAGGGTCAATAGTACCCTAGAATGAGTTGAGTGTTCATATATATATGAGAGCGTACTTGTTATTTTCATATATAAAGATTTTAAATGATTTTATGTAAGAATATATTTTGATATATATAAAGCAATATTTCTTACTAATAAATGTTAAAGTAATTGGTTGTAAAAAAAATTATTGGAATTAAATAAAATAATGAGAATTAAGTGTTGATAGTAATACAACCAATTTGAAATTAAATGAAGTAAGTTTTAAATGGATTCAAACTGAAATTAAATCTTGAATTTGGGAAAAGTTTCAGAATAAGATAATAATGAAATGTTTTAGATAAATATGACTCATAAATTGGAATTGAAGATAATTTAAATTGTGAAGTCTTAAATCTAAGTCCAGAAAATTTGGAATTTGTTTCAAAGTATTAAAAGAAATTTATTTGAATTAAAAACCAAAAATGGTTTAAATTTAACTTGGTGTGCAAAGGAAATATGTATATATGAGGGATATACATAATGTCAAAGATGATTTGAAATAAACTCTAAATGTTGATTTTTAACTTTGGAATGGGATGTGAAACCCAAGGTGATAAGTTTTTGAACTTATAAGGTTATTAATGTGACGTTTAAAATTTGAAGCAGGAATTCAAATTGGGTCAGGTTGGCTGGATTAAGTAGATTGAATTTAACTTTGGGAAAGTTAAATAAGTTAACAAGCAACCTGAATTGGAAATTTCATAATGAAATTGGGATTTAACTTGGAAAGTTAAATGGTTAATTTGAATTGCGAGTTTGTGTGATCTCAAAATGGGTTTGAGATCTGGGAATTGAAAATGGATGTTTTAAAATAATTTGGATAATATTATCCTATTGTTATTAAAAATCTTTAAGTGTGAATTGGATTTGTTTAAACGAATGAGGAATGAAGTGTGGTAATATATCCATTATTTTGATAAAAGGGAGATTAAACTTGAATTTGAAATTAAGGATATGGAATTACTTTGAACTAAAAATTTGAAGAATTGAATTGTAAATTAAAATTGTTTAAGAACTATATTCAAAACTGGAAGATAAAATTGGGTAACAAATTGAATTTTTAAGATAAAATTGTTTTGAACTCTTATTTGAACTTTGAAATAAGTGAAGTAAAGGTAAATTAAAATGGAATTTTGAACTCAGAATTAAACGGTTAAATTAAAAGTAAAGGATAATTTGATTTATGGGATTAAATCAATATTTGAAATAATAACTCGAATTGATATGATTCGAGATGGGTTAAAGTGAAATGAAATAGAAAGTTAACTGGAAATTGGTAATTGATTGGAAATGGAGATTGGGAAGTTGAACAATTTTGGCTCTGGACTATTTTAAATAAATTATTTTGATATACCCTATTTTAAATCTATTTTCCTAACTATTTACTATGCAACTTTTCTTTTTTAAATTTCAAGACTATCTTATATTTATTTAGCAACTACTTTTGAAACTATTTAACAATTTTACCACTGATTTATAAATTGATTACTGTTTTTTCAACTGATTTATAAATAATTACTATTTTTCAACTATCTTACAACTACTTAACTATTTTACTATCTATTTTTTTACTAATAATTATTTTTCAACTACTTATCTATTTTACAAAATTTTCAAGCTATTTTCTAAATATAAACAGGTCGGAGTTCAAACTGTTATTGATTAAATAACAATTAAGATTAAAATTGAAGTGATAATCCCAAATGGGGATTAAGGCAACTGTGAATAAGTGAATAAAATCAAAGTGAATGTGAATAGAAAGGAAATTGATTTAACTGATAATCAATGAAGAAAAATACGTAGGATGTACGTATATTATTCTATTCGCATAGTGATTTGATCCAGATTCGAGCACAGAATTTCGAGATAGTATTATCGATCCGAGTTGGGATTTTTCGCTCGATTTTCGACGGCGAACCTAGATATGGAATTTTGATTGGTTCTAGATATTCTCTATCATAGTTGTGACTATGCAAGGAGAATGACGGTTTCTGATCAAGAAACCAGATCTGAGTCCGCACTAGGAAGTCGGGTGGACAATACTAGTTCGGAGGTGAAATTGTGTGATCGACTGAGCGATCAGATTGATATTGCATACGAGTGATATGTGGACATCGTACGGGTTTGAATAAAATCGACATTGAAATTTGTGGATAAGAACTATAAATGATTTTTGAAATGAAAAGTATATTTTGTGAAATATATGATGAAATAAAGTGGAAATTGAATATTCCTATGGTAAAAAAAATTACTTTATGAGAGTAAGTAATTTGGTAAATGACTTTACAAAAAGAGTAATTAAATTTGAATATTGATTTGGACTAAACAAACTTATATATCTTTGATATATATGATAAAACTCCCCTTGTTGAATCTATTGCCAGGAAAAAGGGTTTTGAAAATATTTGAAGTATGAAAATGAATTTATACAAGTATGAATTGAATCAAAGGTTTTCCAAGATTATTATATATATGTATATATAAAAAAAGGGCTTTTGTGAAAATGATTTTGAGGAAAGGTTTTTGGAACCTTTGAATATTGGAAAGGCTTTTGATTTTGGGAAAAATCAATATTGGAATTTGGAAAGCCTAATATGAGAATTATCGATTTTGAGAATCGATTTTGTAAAGGGGCTTTATATGAGATTCATACTTGGTGTATGATTTGGAAAATACTATATGTGTATAGTATAAAGTGTTTTGAAAGTGGCTCTGGGGAAAAAGGCGCTCCCTTGAATGAACTTCTCAGGAGTGCCACTGAGTGGTACTGCCTTGAGCCTCTAAAGGGGAGGTTCTAAAGTTGATCCTGTGAGGAGTCCGGACAAACTAGTTCCTGAGGATTATTTGGTAGCGAAAGTCGATGGCGCTGATGCCTAGATGGGCATTTGGGTTATGCTGTGACGACAGTGTAATTCGATGTCGCTGCGATCTATTGTGTGGACCATAGCAAAAATCGTGTGGAGGATGAGTGCCAACAGTCTACACTTGATTTTGTCGGGATGGCAGCGCAACATCGGTAGACTGCGGTCTATGGTCAAGTGGAGGAGTTTCATTCTTTTGGCAACAAAATTCGGTGGCGCTGATGCCTACAGTTATATGGGTTTGTGCTGTGATAGCAACGTAAGGCCCGGGTATAACTGCGATCTGTAGTGGGTTCCATGGCGTAATCGAGGAGCGTGGAGACCTACAGTTATCTGTGGATTTTGTCGGGACGACAACGTAACCATCGGGTTAACTGCGACCATGGATGGGGGTGATGATTTCCAGAGCATTTTTACCAAAGATATTTCCTCTATTTTCAAAATGTTTTCTATATTTTCAATAAAATTATTTTTCAAAATATTTTCACTGGATGTTGGAAACGGGTCTGCCAAGCACTTATAGATTTTCAGTCGTACGCCTGATCAACGTATGACCGAATTTCTGTGAGAACAAGGATGGACTTGTCGAAACATCGAGTTATAAGGTATTTTTATAAAAACTATTTTAGAAATATTATATAGAATTTTTAAAGTAGTTCAAAAATGATCAAAGAAAATTTATCTAATTTTAAGCATTTTAAATAAATCTGGCTTCGTTCCTTTTCGAGGACGAAAAGATTCAAAGGGGGGAGGAATGTGACGACCCAGATTTTTAACGGATGATAATTGGTAATTAACTAGTTTAAAATATCGGAATATTAATTTTGGTGAGTCAAACAAATGAATTTCTGATAATTATAAATATCCGAATATATAAATTGGTTTAAAAACTATAATATATGTATATTGAATTATAAAACCTCTGGATATGATAAATCTTGTAGGAAATGTGTGACATCCCGGAAATTTAGCAACATTTTATTTATGAATATTTAATCAGATAAATTATATATTAACTAAAGCAGCTATATATATATATGGCTTTTAATGTAAATAAAATTTACCTTATCAATATTTAAATATAGGTGAAAAATAAAACATGGTTATAAAAATAAATATATTAACACTAGAAGTATGTTATTGATACAAGTATAAAACTAGATAAGAAATTAGCAATTAAATGTTGATAGTTTAACTTTAGAAAGAAATAAGAATAAGTATTTATATTAGTAATAAATAATATTTCAAATAAAATCTATAGTTATGTAAACTATAACATAAACACTTAAAATAATACTAAAATATAATAACTTTATAAAGTGCGTAAGATACTTGAAAGCGTACCAGATAAGTAGAAATGAAATAAGACAAGTATATATATATATATATGAATGTATTCATTATAGAATGAATACAAGTGTGCATAATATAAAATTTAGAAGATATATTAGCTTATAGAACAAGCCAAGTAATAAATGCTAGCACACATTTTATCTTATCAGCCAAGTAATAGGAGTTAGGTCGTATCCTGGCTAAGTGTTAGGTCGCGTGTGTGTGTTGGGTCGTATTATTAGTTAAGTCTTAGGTCGTGATGTTTTAGGTCGTGTGAGGTCTTAAGTTGATAGGTCATTGGGTGTTAGGTCGTGAGCGACCTAGGAGTTGTTGAGTCGAATGTGCGTTAGGTCGCGAAGAGGTGGTCTGAGTTAGGTCGCTGGGCTGCATTTTTGTTAGGTCGTAAGTCGCGCATAGTTAAGTCGCGCATTGTTTTAAGTCATTGGATCTGTGAGTCGCGCGCTTGCGTTAGGTCGTAGGTCGTAAGGTCTGGATAGGTCGAGAGTTTTAGGTCGTGGGGTTTTAGGTCGTAAGTCGTGGACGACCTAATTCCAAGCTAGCGACCTAAGGTGAATTTCAGCTATAAATATGAGGGCTTTGTTTCATTTTTGATCCGGATTTCGAAGCAACAAAGTGCTGCCATTTTGAGAGCTCGACTTCTACACTTCTTCACTTCTTTTCTCTACTCTAATCTAGTGATTCCATTTGAAGATTCAAGAGCTTAGATTGAAGATCTTCATCCGTCGAAGAGTGATTTCATCGTTTGAAGAGGATTCGTGATAGATCGAGCTTGATCCTTCGCTGTCCAGATCTGAAGCGTGTTGATTTGGGGTTGTTTAGGTGATTTGGTGAGTGGTGATTATCTCTCACACGGATCCAAAGGAGTATATCGGATCGTTGGTTTGATTTGGTGTTAAAATAGTGATTTCCATACATTTTCTTCATCCTAAGTGTAGATCCATATAGATCCATTGTTCATGATGATTTGATAACCATTTTACTACATGTTAACCTATGCAAGTTCATTCATCAAGATTTTAGAGATATTGTTCATGTTTTCATGCTTATTAGACTTTCAACTCTTTAATTACGAAATTGCCATTACTGTGATAATTGTCTACTTTGATCATATTTGAATGCTTGATTGTTTGGATTAATGTTTGACTTGGTTGATTGCTATGATTTGATGATAGATGATTTGATTTAGACCGAAGATGATTCAAAAGCTAAGGGACAGGCTCTTGAATTGGAAAAGCTGCTTGTGGCATATGTAGCGGATGATGAAGCTCTTATGCATAGATTTGATGATGATGTTGAGATGAGACTTTGCAAGGATGTGATGAAGCAAAGTATGATATGAGATAGTCTTGGCCTAATCCAGACGGGATCATTCCAAGCATGTTGGTAACTCGGTGATATGGTTCGAGTTGAGGATAATGGATGCTCGAGAGGCGCTTGAGCTAGTATGGAGATAGTCGTCGAGGAGGATGACTAGAAGGCTGAGATCTCATCGTTGTTGAAGGTTCTAGCATGCTCAAAGAAAGAGTACGTTGGGCAGATTCGATAGTCCCTGAAGGCTACTGATTGGGTAGTCAAGTACTATGGGCAGATTCGATAGTCCTAGGCACGGGTCACGATGACGTGCGGGAGTTATGTCTAGAACCGGGGTTTCCATTAGCCCTTGACGGACGGCTGAAAGAATGTGCCGGTCATTCAATTAACGGTGATATCGAAGCAATGATAACAATGATAGCCAGAGTCATGGATGTTTGGTTGTATCGTCATTCGGTCTCAAGAGCGGTATTTTCTGGGTGCTTATCTGATCTTGGTTTAGGCCTTGGGGGTTTGTACTTGGAAAACATCGCCCTTGACTCGAGTGATAATTGCTTTACTTTACATTGTATGCTCTGCTATGTTTGCTTCTACTTAGTGTGTGTCTGGGGGCTATCACTGTAGAAAGAGGTTGGAGTGGGAGGGTTGTATTCCTATTCCTTTTCCTTTATGCTCTTTTGGTATGTTGTTAGTTAGTTTACTGCTCACTAAGACTGTTGTCTGACTCAAGGCTTTATGTTTAACTCTTATTGCCTTGGGTTGTTCGTCCATTTTGGGACGGGCAGACTAGGTAGCAGGTGACAGGTGCTGATCAGGCTTTCCACGGTGCTGATACCGAAGACGAGCTGGAGGGTTGCATATTATTTTCTTATTATATGTACAAGATGTTCCGCTGCTTTGTATTCTCCGAGTGATATGTAGTGAGGCTTGTTGTATTGACTATTCAGATGTTTGTATTCAACTATTATGAAGTTTTATATGATGGCATTCTATTCTGTGAAGCTTCACTATATATATATATATATATATATATATATATATATGTTCTATTTTATTTTGTCCATGCGCTGTGAGTAATACGATAGATTCTGTTGTTTTAACTTACATTGACAATCGTCCATGGTCGCCTGGCACACTTTACAGCGCACTATCTCTAGATTCGGTGCAGGGGTCATGGGCGGTCGTCACATTTGGTATTAGAGCATTGGTTAATCGATTTTACCCAACGCTCGCTGACGTAACTACGTATGAGAGACGTAATTGTATTTTGATGGATGAATACTATATATAATATAGTAGCTTAGTAGAGTTTGAGTCCTTTATGCAGTTGTTTCTCTAGATGTTCTGATCATTCCTTTTTATAGATATTGAGAATGAGTCGAAGAGGGAGACCAGCTGCTAGGGAAGGCCGTGCTACTGAGGGGGCTGCTGATTATGCAGCTATGTTCGAAGCTATGATGACTTCGATCATGAGAAGGATACAAGTTCCGGGGGCAGCAGTTGATGTTGGAGTTCAAGTCCAAACTCCAAAACCAGTGGATTTTGCTAAGTTGTGCAAAGACATACTGCTCTTGGAGGGAATGTTTTCTTGGGAACAGAATCAACTATTGAGGTCCAGAGGTGGATAGATGCTTGTAGAAGGATTTTTGGAGATTTGGGAATTGAGGATGCAACTAAGAGGAAGTTAGCATCAAGACAGCTTCAAGGGAGAGCTTTTGATTGGTGGAACTCTATTACCATCAATACTCCGGAGGAAGAGATTACTTGGGAGCAATTCCAAGTCAGGTTTGAAGCTAAGTTCATTTCTACAGCTCAGAAGTCTGTTCTGTTCAAGAAGTTTGTAGAGCTCAAGCAAGGTGGAAGACCAGTTCTTGAGTATGTTTCTGAGTTTGAAGCTTTGTCCAAGTATGCCCGGTCGTATATCGAATCTGCATATCAGAAGAATGAGAAGTTTGTGACAGGCTTGGACAGTTATCTTAGGAGACAGCTGGTGGATCATTTGGACGATTCATTTGAGAAGCTTGTGGAGAAAGCTCTCAGGCATGAGAGTCTGTTTCGTAAGGAAGGATCTGTTGTTGCTGTGACCAGGGAAGAGTCTAAACCTCAGCAAGGTGGAAACAAGAAGAGGAAGCAGCAACAGCAGAAGGGTAAGGATGGCCAGAAGAAGCCGAAAGGCGAAGTGACTTGCTACAATTGTCAGCAGAAGGGCCATTTCTCTAAGGATTGTAAGAATCCGAAGGTGCCAATGAAGTGTCACAACTGTGACAAGCCAGGGAATTTCAGGAAGAATTGTCCAAAACTGAGGAGGGACAAGCAGATTGTGCAAGCTTATGCTTTGGGAGCTGTTTCGTCGTCTTCAAAAGCTCCTACCGCTGAAGAGAAAGGAAAGAGTGTGGTGGTTCAAGGTACTCTTTTCTTATGTGGTGTTCCAGTTAGAGTGTTGTTTAATACTGGGGCATCGCATTCGTTTGTTTGTAGTGAACTCGTAGGCCGGTTAGGTTTGGAACCGGATATTGTTGATAGACCATTGGTTGTGACTAATCCAGTTGGGGATTCGTCTTGTTTGTGTATGTTATGCCGTGGTCTGATTGTGTCGAGTCATGGTTGCTCTTTTGTTTGTGATTGTTTTGTTCTGAACTTTGCGGGGTTCGGAATTATTTTGGGTATGGACTGGCTTAGGAGGTATGCGACAAAGGTTGATTGTGAGAGGCTGGAAGTGACAGTCGAGAATGTGGAGGGGCGAAAGATTGTGATACGATGTAAGCATGAAGAAGGCGTCTTCATGAGCTTCATGTATTCGCTAGTTGTTCCACGGGATGGACTGTCATTAGTGTCAATCGCGAATGGATTCGAGGATGTCTTTGACGAAGTCAAAGGGTTGCCGCCGCATAGAGAGATCGAGTTTCGTATAGATCTAGTTGAAGGAGCCGGACCTGTTGTGATGCCTCTTAGGCAGATGGCGCCTAGGGAACAACAAGAGTTGAGGGTGCAAGTTGATGATCTTTTGCAGAAAGGACTCATTCGGCGTAGTGTGTCCGAGTGGGGTGCACCAGTTGTATTCGCAACCAAAGCAGATGGATCGCTGAGGTTGTGCGTCGATTATCGTGAGCTAAATAAGGTGACTAAGAAGAACAAGTATCCATTGCCGAGAATAGACGACTTGTTTGATCAGCTTCACGAAGCCAAGGTGTTTTCTCAGATGGATTTGGCAATGGGATTTCACCAGTTGAGAGTGGCTAAGGATAGTGTGCCGAAGACTGCTTTTCGAACACTATCCGGCTTCTTTGAGTGGCTGGTAATGCCGTTTGGGTTGACTAACGCGACAGCATATTTTGTGGATCTTATGAATAGAGTGTTCAGAGATCAGTTGAACAAGTTTGTACTTGTGTTCGTGGATGATATTCTGATTTATTCCAGAACTGAAGAAGAGCACAAGACGCACTTGCGTATTGTTTTGGAAATCTTGCGGAAACATCAGCTGAGGGCTAAGTTTTCAAAGTGTCACTTCTGGAAGAGTAAAGTGAGGTTCTTAGGCCATGTTATTTCTGGAAGCGGAATAGCGGTTGATCCCGCTAAGGTGGCAGCAATCCAGGATTGGGTTAGACCTAAGAATGCATCTGATGTGAGAAGTTGTCTTGGATTAGCAGGATATTATCGACGGTTTATCAAAGACTTCTCCAAGATAGCTGCACCGCTAACAGGATTGACGAAAAAGAACCAAGAGTTCAGATGGGATGCTAAGTGTGAGCAAGCTTTCGGAATCCTGAAAGAGCGATTGACGAGTGCTCCTGTTTTGACTATTCCTAGTGGGAATGATGAGATGGTGGTTTACACCGACGCATGTGGTACTGGACTTGGAGCAGTGCTGATGCAGAGGGATAAAGTTGTTGCGTATGCCAGTCGACAACTGAAGCCGCATGAAAGGAATTACCCGACTCATGATTTGGAGTTAGCGGCGATTGTTTTTGCTCTGAAGATATGGAGACATTATCTATTGGGAGTTCGATTCGAGCTGTTTACAGATCATAAGTCGTTGAAGTATCTTTTCTCCCAAAAGGATTTGAATCTTCGGCAGCAACGTTGGCTAGAGTTTTTAGCATCATATGATTTTGGTATAGCTTATACTCCGAGAAAAGGTAACGCGGTGGCAGATGCGTTAAGTCGAAGACATGCAGGATTGGGAGCCATGTTTTCAGAATGGAAGAATCTCGAGTATTTAGCTGGATTTGACTTCAGGCCTAGATGCGAATTGGAACATGAGATGTTGGCAAACTTATCAATAAGTCCTTCTCTTGTGGAAAGGATTGGCGAGAGCCAAAAGCGAGACGATAAGCTTGTCAAGATTATCCGTGATTTGGAATCTGGATTGGATCCAGAAAAGGATAAAGGATTCGAGGTCGATCGAGAGGGTTGGCTTCGGAAGCAAGGACGACTAGTTGTTCCCGATATAGATGAATTGAGGAGTGAAGTTCTGAAGGAAAGTCATCACCCAAAGCTGACAATTCATCCAGGTGGAAATAAGATGTATCGGGATATGAAGAGAACTTATTACTGGGAAGGTATGAAGAAGGATGTTGGAAATTTTATTTCCAAGTGTATGAACTGCCAGTTGGTAAAAGCCGAACAGAAGAAGCCAAGTGGATTGCTTCAGCCATTAGAAGTTCCTACATGGAAGTGGGAGCAGATATCGATGGATTTTATTGATGGACTACCTAGAACAAGAACGGGAAATGAAGGGATTTGGGTCATTGTAGATCGTCTGACCAAGAGTGCAAGATTCATTCCTGTTCAATCGACTAGGACTGCATCAAAGTTGGCTGAGTTGTATGTTAAGTGGATAGTTCGATTCCATGGTATTCCGAAGAGTATAGTGAGCGATCGAGACCCATTGTTCACTAGTGGATTTTGGAAGAGCTTCCAGGAATTTTTGGGAACCGAGTTGTGTTTGAGTACAGCTTATCACCCTCAAACCGATGGTCAGACTGAGAGAGTCAACCGAGTTTTGGAAGATCTCCTCAGAGCTTGTGTTTTGGATTTCGGAGGATCATGGGAAGATCACCTTCATTTGGTGGAATTTGCATACAACAACAGTTACCAGTCAAGCATTGGTATGGCACCGTATGAGGCATTGTATGGGAGACCGTGTAACTCTCCGACATGTTGGATAGAGACTGGAGAAAAGTTGATACTTGGGCCAGAGATGATTCGACAGACTTCGGATTATATAGAGATCATTCGGCAACGGATGAAGGCAGCCCAAGACCGTCAGAAAAGTTATGCCGATAAGCGTCGAAAGGATTTGGAATTCGACGTAGAAGATATGGTTTTTGTGAAGATTTCTCCACTGAAGAATGTTATTCGATTCGGGAAGAAAGGAAAATTGACTCTGAGATTTGTTGGACCATTCCCGATCATCGAGCGAATTGGAAGGCTCGCCTACAGGTTGGAGTTACTGGAGAAGATGTCGGGTGTGCACAATGTTTTCCATGTATCATATCTACGGAAGTATGTGCACGGCTCGAATACAGTGGTTTCTGTTGATAGCTGTGAAGATTTCGAAGTTGATCCAGTCGATAGAAGACCTCATAAGCCGCTTCGTGTTGTGGGGATCGACACGAAACATCTTAGGAGGAAGGTAGTTAAGTTGCTCAAGATACAATGGAGTGATGATGATAACGACTGTACGTGGGAGGTGGAAGAGAGGATGAAGGCAGCTCATCCTGAACTCTTCAAGGTATGGCCCTAAAGTGTCGTATCATCTCACGATATTGTAACTTGTTCTAGTGTTAGAATTATGTACGCTAAGCTAGAATTGGATGCATGGTTTGTTGGTTGCTATGGTTGGTAGGCGTACAGAATAGTCTTTGATTGCCTTGTTTGTTTGGAATTTCGGGGGCGAAATTCCTAAGGGGGAGAGAATGTAACGACCCGTATTTTACGGATCGAAACATCGTAAAAACAGTTGACATTTGGTCACACTGTTGATAAGTCGTTTAGAGTTTAATTCCTAGGTCGTATGTTAAGGGTTAGGTCGGCAACGACCTAAGGGATTGATGAGTGGCGACCTAAGAGTTAACTCTTGGGAGGATTAGGTCATAATGGGATGGCTTAGGTCGAGTGACCAACTTAGGAAGTGTACGACCTAAGGAATAGACTATCTAAGGAACTGACCGACCTATAGGATTTAGACGACTTAAGAGAGTGAACGACCTAGCAGTTAGGTCGTATAGTGGTTTAAGTCGTGTGCGACCTAAGGATGTTGGGGTTAGGTCGTGAGGTGGTTAGGTCGTAGGGTAGTTTAGGTCGGTCGAGCGACCTAAAAGTTGACGACTTATAGAGGCTAGCGACTTAGGAGATAGACAGGTTAGCGACCTAAGGAAGTTAGGTCGTTAGACGACTTAAGGTCAGGCAGCGACCTATAGAAGTGAGCGACCTATAGGAGTTAGCGACCTAAGGGTTAGTAACCTACAGTAGTTAGCGACCTAGTGGTGAGCGAGTTAGCATGGTTAGGTCGTTAGACGACCTAAGGAGTTAGGTCGTATCCTGGCTAAGTGTTAGGTCACGTGTGTGTGTTGGGTCGTATTATTAGTTAAGTCTTAGGTCGTGATGTTTTAGGTCGCGTGAGGGCTTAAGTTGATAGGTCGCTGGGTGTTAGGTCGTGAGCGACCTAGGAGTTGTTGAGTCGAATGTGCGTTAGGTCGCGAAGAGGTGGTCTGAGTTAGGTCGCTAGGCTGCATTTTTGTTAGGTCGTAAGTCGCGCATAGTTAAGTCGCGCATTGTTTTAAGTCGTTGGATCTGTGAGTCGCGCACTTGCGTTAGGTCGTAGGTCGTAAGGTCTGGATAGGTCGAGAGTTTTAGGTCGTGGGGTTTTAGGTCGTAAGTCATGGACGACCTAATTCCGAGCTAGCGACCTAAGGTGAATTTCAGCTATAAATAGGAGGGCTTTGTTTCATTTTTGATCCGGATTTCGAAGCGACAAAGTGCTGCCATTTTGAGAGCTCGACTTCTACACTTCTTCACTTCTTTTCTCTACTCTAATCTAGTGATTCCATTTGAAGATTCAAGAGCTTAGATTAAAGATCTTCATCCGTCGAAGAGTGATTTCATCGTTTGAAGAGGATTCGTGATAGATCGAGCTTGATCCTTCGCTGTCCAGATCTGAAGCGTGTTGATTTGGGGTTGTTTAGGTGATTTGGTGAGTGATGATTATCTCTCACACGGATCCAAAGGAGTATATCGGATCGTTAGTTTGATTTGGTGTTAAAATAGTGATTTCCATACATTTTCTTTGCAAGGATGTGATGAAGCAAAGTATGATATGAGATAGTCTTGGCCTAATCCAGACGGGATCATTCCAAGCATGTTGGTAACTCGGTGATATGGTTCGAGTTGAGGATAATGGATGCTCGAGAGGCGCTTGAGCTAGTATGGAGATAGTCGTCGAGGAGGATGACTAGAAGGCTGAGATCTCATCGTTGTTGAAGGTTCTAGCATGCTCAAAGCAAGAGTACGTTGGGCAGATTCGATAGTCCCTGAAGGCTACTGATTGGGTAGTCAAGTACTCTGGGCAGATTCGATAGTCCTAGGCACGGGTCACGATGACGTGCGGGAGTTATGTCTAGAACCGGGGTTTCCATTAGCCCTTGACGGACGGCTGAAAGAATGTGCCGGTCATTCAATTAACGGTGATATCGAAGCAATGATAACAGTGATAGCCAGAGTCATGGATGTTTGGTTGTATCATCATTCGGTCTCAAGAGCGGTATTTTCTGGGTGCTTATCTGATCTTGGTTTAGGCCTTGGGGGTTTGTACTTGGAAAACATCGCCCTTGACTCGAGTGATAATTGCTTTACTTTACATTGTATGCTCTGCTATGTTTGCTTCTACTTAGTGTGTGTCTGGGGGCTATCACTGTAGAAAGAGGTTGGAGTGGGAGGGTTGTATTCCTATTCCTTTATGCACTTTTGGTATGTTGTTAGTTAGTTTACTGCTCACTAAGACTATTGTCTAACTCAAGGCTTTATGTTTTAACTCTTATTGCCTTGGGCTGTTCGTCCATTTTGGGATGGGCAGACTAGGTAGCAGGTGACAGGTGCTGATCAGGCTTTCCACGGTGCTGATACCGAAGACGAGCTGGAGGGTTGCATATTATTTTCTTATTATATGTACTGGATGTTCCGCTGCTTTGTATTCTCCGAGTGATATGTAGTGAGGCTTGTTGTATTGACTATTCAGATGTTTGTATTCAACTATTATGAAGTTTTATATGATGGCATTCTATTCTGTGAAGCTTCACTATATATATATGTTCTATTGTATTTTGTCCATGCGCTGTGAGTAATACGATAGATTCTGTTGTTTTAACTTACATTGGCAATCGTCC
Organism: Allium fistulosum; assembly: GCA_030737815.1. NCBI lineage: Eukaryota > Viridiplantae > Streptophyta > Magnoliopsida > Asparagales > Amaryllidaceae > Allium > Allium fistulosum. The sequence continues at coordinate 1,141,884,239 of CM060904.1, forward strand.
ATGGTCGCCTGGCACACTTTACAGCGCACTATCTCTAGATTCGGTGTAGGGGTCATGGGCGGTCGTCACATTTTATCTTATCAGCCACCAACTGGAAAAAATATCTCTGGCCAAAATATTTACAAAAATATTCTTAGTACAAAGAAAAAAAATCTTGTACCAGTATTTGACACAACTCTGTATACATCTCTTCTTATATATCCTCTCATATTTCAGTTTCGATCATCAATCTAAAACTAAAAAAAATATACTGTAAACCTACAACAACAACTTGATTAACAACAAATACAACTGCAGCTAACTCAATTTCAAGAATCAAAACAAATAAGGAAACAAGACTGGGAACAAAGAGCAAGAGTAGACTGTGTTCATCTGGAAACTGAAATTTGCTCACTGTTTATTTGTTTCAGGTGAGTGAACTACTACTCTTTTTAATGCTTAAACATGTTTGAAAAATTATGCTTGCGATAAAACATTGAAAAACCTTGTGGGAATTGTTTGCATGATGAGATTCTGTTGGTATATAAATAAATATGCAGATGATTGAGTATGTATGCATGTACTTATGAGTATAAAACCTCTGCTCTTAGTTACAGGTTCATAAATCAAGTTTAAAAAGTTAATTCCTCTTTATACAGTGTAAATTAGGCTAAGATCTTAAAAGGGAAAATGATCGTGGCTATGTAAATTCATTTCTAAAAAGAACTGTAGGTAAAAAATTAATGGAATGATGTGAAATAATGATTTTATAGTAAAATCATTTTTATCAAAAAAATCAAACATGTCAATTTTATAACCTGATTATATAATCAGAATCATATTTCAAAATGATGATTTTAGATATAGGTCTCTTGATTTTTAAGCTAGTAGATGTAGAGAATTTCCAAGTTGAACGAAAAGTATGTTTTGGGTAAATTCAGGCAATCGATGATGAACTGGTTATCGTTCCTGTTGCTGAAGGTAGCGGAGTGGCTGGTGATAGTAGGAAAAATGGTGGTTCGATTTCTCTGACGTCGTGGTGGTGAGGCGGAAGAGAAATAGGGTTTTAGGAGCTCGCTGGGTTGATGTCGAGTTCGGGGTGTTTGAATCGACATGGTTGATCTATAGGTGATCGGTGGTGTGGGAAATGGAAGGAGGGGGCCAGGCGAATGTCTAGGCTCGATGACGATGTTTCAGATGATCGGGGTTGAGAGGATTAGGCGAATTTATGGATCGAGATGGGTTCTGATGATCCTCGTCTCTGCTCGAATTCGTACAGGTGACCGATACATTGTTCTGGAGGTTGGAATCGTAGGTGTGCGTGGTCGTCGACTTATCGGGGGTAGTGGCGATGGTCGGAGATGCTCCGACCATCTGTGCACGTGTACGAGAATTTCTCGTATCAGTTTTAGCTGGTTTTGTGGATGCGGGAACGATGGGTGATGGACTCGGGATCGATCTCGAGTAAATAAAGTTTTGTCTCGGGTGAGTTCGAGTACGTGAATGATTTGAGGAATAACAGTTTTAAATTTTTATGTAAGTTTTAAAGAAAAAAAGAAAGGAGAGGAGGAAGCTCGAGAATAGGGAAAGATGAACTCGGGTATTAGTTCGTATTACCCCTGGATTGCCTCGGGGTAAAGTTAGGATGTTAACAAGTTTTAAGCTTAACAAAATCAAGCTTTAAAATTTATTTCTTGAACTATTTCTTCCAAATAATAATGATTATTTTAAAAGCTTGGTTAAGTAAAGATATGTAGTCTATTTTAACTTAGATTTGGTTAAATTTAAAATTTATCCTAGGCTTAATTTATAATGTTTTATCGTTAATTAAACTTAGGGACTTTTGTAAAATCACAAGTTAATGATAATTAATTCTAAGTTTATTAAAATCTGATGGTGATGAAGTAAGTGATTAGGATAAATGAATTATCTTGAAATTTTTTTAAGGTAGGGTGATTAGGATTATTAATTAGTTAATAAATTGAATATTAATTTAAGGTTAATTAATTAAGATTTTATTCTTAGTGTAATTGATTAAAGAATCGGTTAATTTAGGTAATTAATGAAAGGGTTGGTTAATTTATGAATGTGATTAATTAAAAGGTAATTAACCAATATAAGTAATTTGCGAATGATTAGTTAATGTAATTAATTAAAGATCAATGTAATTAATTACAGTTAATTAATTTATGAGAGTAATTAAAGGTTAATTGATGTGAATGATTAAAGGATAATTAATTTGTGTACTTAATTAAAGGTTAATTACTTAATGTAATTAAAAGGGATAAGTAAGGGATGATTAATTAATAGGTTGTGATTAATTGGTGTTAAGTAAGCAGGATTAAAAGTGATTGAAGAGATTAATTTAATTTAATTTATTCAAATTAATAAGAAATGGTGTGACCCATTAATCTTGCTTATGAATGATTGAATGCATGGGATTATCGGATTTGTGACGTTATATGATATGTTATGTTTGGGTTAAACTGTGATAATATGGTTTGTCTATCTGTGATATAATGGCAATGTAAATATGTAATTCTGAATATAGATGGAATTATTTAACTAAACAGCTTTGTTTTTAAGATGATATTAAATCCGAAGAGTCCGGAGTCGGGTATTAGTAAATACCCGAAACCACTCCAATTCTTTATTGATTGATTTGTGAAATCAATAGGCTGGTATGGAATGATTTAAGTGAATTGGACTAGTTAATCTAAGTTTTGGGTACTTAGAAATTGATATGTGAAATAAGTGATGTCTATAACAATTTGTGAACTTGTGATTGATACAAGTTACCCGGGTTATATGCGTAAGTTGTATGCTTTTGTCATTCATGTTAGATGGGTTTACTCACGCTCGTTTCCAGCCTGACCCGGGTGTTACTTTGATGTAATGCTCGGGTCAGACCTAGTATTACATATTTTTCAGGTAAGGACGTTCTGGAGCTCGAAGGTGAGCTGGATGGCAGGAACGTATGGAGTGTTTCCGCTATGATATCGTTGTATATTTGGACATGTTGATTATATATGTCCAGTGATTTTCTATATGTTGTAACTCTGATGTATTAAAGTGTAATTTAACTGATATAGTTTCTTTGTATAAATGGTATTATATGATATTATATTTTGATCCGCTGCGAATGTGAGATTCTGTGATTTGTTTTTCTGTTTCTTCTCCTTCTATCTCTTTCTTCTTTTCCTAACTATCTGGAATTTTCGGGATCGAAAATTCCGGGTCGTTACAGGGATTCTGGAGGGTGTATCTCGTAGCCTTGAAATCGAGATTGTATTTGCATTTACTAGTTGAAAAGAAATCCATACAAGGAATTATGTAGGACTGGATGTAGGGTAATTCTGAACCAGGATAAAATCTTGGTGTGTTCTTTCCTTTTTACTTTTACTGCATTTACTCTTTTCTGCACTTTGATTCTGTGATTATTTCTGTGATTGTTAATTACATCCTTCCAAGTAGAATATTAAAGAACTTGAAAAAATATTCATATAATCCATTAAACACTATCCATCCCTCTCTCCCTCTAATGTTAATTTAGCCTTAAGATCCCTATTCCACTGACTCTCATAATTGAGGATTATTTATTCTTGACATTAACAAGAAACTCACGGTTTCTCTTTAATGTATAAGAATACTTAGTTTTAATGTATTTGTGTTCATTTTGGTTTGATCAATTTCATTCCATCCCTTGCAATTAATTTTGTCATTGGATCGTATCCAAATTCATTTTATACCAATAATTGCTCAAAGAAATTCTTTTGCTACGAAGTTGGTATTTCTTAAAACAGCGTTTGTTTTCCTGTGCAATGGAACGAGCATCCATAAGCATTTTGTGAATTCCATTATATAATTTTGATTTTGCATTAGTTCATAATATATTTATGTTCACAACATAAATTAGTCATCTAATGACTATCATTCCTAAAATTCTCTTGGAATGATTCATACAAGATCCCTTATGTACAATTATTACGTGTAGTCTTTCGACTCACACAACTTGCTAATTTCTTGGTCTAGGATATGTAGGGGTTTCTTTTAAACCCTTATCTCGTATGGTTTTATAAACTATTCTTTGGATGATATTAATTTTAACTTTGTGTACTGCTCTTAATTACACGCCTTATAGAAAGAGTTTAACTCAACTTTACTCATCTTTAATCCTATTTTGTCTAACAAGTTTGATTACTCCTTGTCAATACATCGTTATATATTATAGGGAGGAGTGACCTTCAAGATTGAATTTATATATATATATATATATATATATATTAGGTACATATGGAACTCTTTCCAATATACTCGCCTATTTGATCAAATCGAATCATTTCTGTCGCATGTTATTTTATTTACTTCCATTTTATATTTTATGAGCTTATCATAGACTTATACATGAACAACAAATTCACATGTCCATGTCTGTGACAACTCAGCGGCGAATAAGACAATGCACATGCAACCATTTTGATATTAATAGACTTACAATTGCATATATCTATATATATATCAATCCGAAGAGTTCATCAACTCTTATGATGCTCCCACTGAATGGGTGTTTTGCCTTTAATTTTCTGAGATACAATTAACCAGTTTTATATTGTTCCTAACCATGTAATAAAATTATTTTTGAAAAATATGGCTTAGTCTATAACTTCAAAATAATTCTAAATAATTTCAGATACTTCAGTATTTTCCAATGCATCACTTTTATTATGAAAACAAATAACACATTATAGTTTTATTTTATAACGAATATTAATAATATTCATATTGAAATATAACTGTCTGTTTTTCAATCGACACCAAAAAAATAGTCATTATTTCATAAATAATATTCACTGTGTTTTACAAAAAAAATTGTCGTACCAATCAATAAGTACTATATGAAGTGCTCCTACTATTTTAGCCATTACTATAATAGCGTATCGAATTTGGAGACCTATCATTCACTTAATATAGATCTTTTATTTCATATACTGCAACTAGTTTACAGTGGTGAGTTCTTTGATCAAATATCTTGACTCAAAGAAATAAATCTTATAGATAACAATTTTCTATACGAAAATACATTTCTGAATAGAAATCATATTTCTTATTTTAATGTTAAGTATTAATTATTATTATTACAATTGTCGTTTCCGATGTTTTTTTATGAAGTAGAAGTGACCTTTCACTTTTTTTATCTCAACTATACTTTAAATCACATCTGCTCTTATACATTCGTTTTCCTATCTAAGTAGTCAAACCATTCAAAAGAAAACTCTTACTACAACATCATAAAGAACTCTTTGCAAAAGCGCATTCGATTATCCTTAACATTTAGGGACATCAAATATGTTGCACTTTACGTAAATTGGTCAAACTAATAGTTCAAAGATCGAATTCTTAGATCTTTCTTGTAGTTTTGGTCTAGTGTTACATTTAACACAATACATTCCTTTTGTAATCAATCAAATTGAATACTCGATCTCACAGTACTGTTTATTGGCTTATTTCGAACGAACTAACTTCATCGAGGTTTCGTACATTACGAACTATGACTGTTCCCCATATAACACTTATATGTGATAGTACATGGATCAAATATCCATAATCTTATATTGTTTTTAGAGTTTGAAATTCATATAATGCAATACACAGTCTCGACCAAATAAACACGTAAGCGACCAGATTACAAATGTATTTAGTAGTTCTAAAATTAGGCGCTGGCATGGGTATTAAAACATTAACATGCAAGAAGCATCTATTATTGAGTATATGTTATATTTCTATTTATCAATCTTTAGTTTTGTTCATTTGTATATTTTAATTAATAAATGTTTTATCAATCGTATTAAATGCACAAATTTATCAATACAGATTATTATAACATTATATAGCATGAGTATATATGCACGTCCATGTGGATCCGCACTTAGTCACTCTAATATTTGGACTTTATATATCATAATACAAAATTTTCAATTAGCATGTCATTTTATCCCTTCATTATAGCTTATTTGATGGTTTTTATATTTACTACTCTTGGCCTAAATGTTAATTATTTTCTGGCCTCAAACTTAGTTGTTGCAATCAACCATTACTCGCTTTCTTAGTTCTATTATCTATAGGGTGGATCAAATCTTCATCATTCATCATTCATCATTCATATTATTGTTTAGAACTTATCTATCATAAAATCTATATTATCATTTCTAATGTGCATAGGGTAGCCTTGTTGAATGCTTAGAAACCGCATTGAATGAGCTTATAGTAAAATGACCCATTTCTCGTGATTGAATTCCTTTTTTTGCTCACAGCGTTGTTTCCTTCCCTTCATTACAACCTATTTGATGATTACTATGTTTGTTGGTATTGACCCAGAGGATTATTACTTTTTTGTTTGGTTAAAGTATTCTATGTCATAATGGAGCCTGTGACGATGGCACAAATACAAACTTTTTTGTTTAGTCAAAAGTCATGAAGTTACTCATTACATGAATGCGAAGATTGATCAATATAAAAATTTGTTGTACATTAAAAACATGAAGAAAGATGAGAAAATTATTAGTTCGAATTCAAATCGTTAATGAGTAGCACTTATTTATCCACCTTTTATTGGCTACTTAACATTTAACTTTGATAATCAATTAAAATACTATACATATTTGTTTTTTTATAATAATAGCGATAAGCCTTAGAACTATCCTAAAAAAAATGTTATGAAATTAGTAATCGATTATAACAATCAATTTAAGAATTGTTCTATGCTGGCAAGTGTCATAAACCACATATGTTCCAATGAGCATATGTTTTGAGTATCAAACAATTATAATCATTAAAAGAAGATAGTGGTACGAGAGGTTACTTATCTGTTAATACAATGCACATGGCTTATTCAAATTTTGCAAACTAAAGTTATACTCGACATTTAAGAAATATTCAATAGATGACAATAAGTATACGACTGATTAAGTAGTTATGAATAGATGGTAGATTCAATAAGTATACGAGTATATATGCACGTCCAGGTGGGCGTGCATTTAATCACAACGTGGATGCATTTTTAGTTGCACATGTGGAAGTAGATTTGACAATAGCATTACCAGCATAAACTGAACCTTAGAAAAATGGCTGAGAAGGCTAAGACAACTGAAGAACATTCATAGAACCGATAACTTGAAAGTATTCGTAGTTTATAATTCCTTTCTTTTGCTTTAGTTTATTTTATACTACTGGAAATGGAAATAATATTTATACTTTTGCATGCTTATGCTTTTTTAGCTAATGTGAGCTGTGAGAAAAAATGTATCAAAATATATCAACAATTAAATGTTTCTTTACCACTCTTTTGTAGATATTTATCTTTTATGCTTTCAAGTTACTCTTTTAGAAACCAGCTTTCAAATTACTATTTTTTCTTTTGGAAACCAGTAATTTCATATTTTCCTTTCTTAAGTTTGTATCGCTTAAATTCTTCAAACTAACTCGGACAATATGGAACACTCGAATACTTCAGCTTATGAACGTATATTATAGTTCTCCATGGTGATTAACAGTTGTAATTAGAAAATAACATGCTACATCCCTATTTTTGAACTTCGGCTAGGTAGAAACTTCTATTTTTTTGTTCAGACTGTTATAACTTCTTCACAATAACTCAGAATCAGTCGAGAATTCGACCGATGAACTCCTATCAAAATTATGGACAATATGGAGCATTGGTATACTTCGACTTATAAACAAATACCATATTTCTCCATGATGATTAACAGTTGTACTTAGAAAATAACAGGTTACATCTCCATATTTGAATTCCGTCTAGGCAAAAGCTGTAATGAACCGGATTTTCGACCCTCGAAAATTGACACTAATACGTCCGTTGTATTACATGCCGAGCAGTTGAATGCCGGAAAACCCGATTGTTAGGGATAAAAGAAGAAGGAAGAAGATATGAAGAAAACTAAACAATACAGAATCTCATAGCGGAGCGAAAAATCTATAATATACCACAAATCTTTACACAAAAGAAAAAGTGTAATATGTGTATAAACAAACATCAATTAGCGTATACTAACCTATTTCAGCCTGGACAATTATAATAGCCTGTCCTCACAATTGCTGATAAACAAAACAATGAATACATCGGAAAATAACTGTAACGAACCGGATTTTCGACCCTCGAAAATCGACACTAATACGTCCACTTTATCACATGTCGAACATTCAAGTGCCGAAAATACCGATTTTTTAGAGTGAAAGAAGAAGGTAGATATAGAAGAAAACTAAACAACACAGAATCTCACAATGCAACGGAATAACATATATTAATCACATAATGTTTTACAAAGTCATCTCAAAACTGATACATCAGAGTTACACTAATACAATTCTAACCTAGGACAGTTATAAAACACTGTCCTTATACATCAAATATAGAGTACATAATATACAGCGGAAATAAGTAATAACTATCTATCGATGAAGCCTCCTGCTCCAAGCTCCTCCAAGTGCATCCGTAGAAAACCTGGACTGCTTGGCTACTCATAAAAATTTGAGCACCCAAGAGTTTTTGGGAAAGAAATAAAACTCCAGGTCGGACATGGGTATGGTGTGAGTAAACTCAAAGCCATTGAATTATTACTTTTCAAAACCCTTTTAAAATCAAAGGTATCTCATAAGACCACGCCGCACATAAACACGGATAAGTTTTTACCTTACGATAACCAAAACCACTTTTATATAAAATTCCTGTGATATTATAATAGTGTATAAGTAAAAATACTTATTAATCTTAGCTGAAATTGTTACATTATTAAATTATAGCATACTATGTTCTACAATCAAAACTGTAAGGCACGTATTGGAGATTGGATTCCATACTATGACAAGGTAAGGAACTACCATTCGAAGGTACATCTCAAGATAAATGCACCGGGGTCTGACAAAAACATCTTGTACCCCTGCCATACAGGACTGGCCTACCACTTGACTAGTAGTACCGAATATGATCATCCCTCCATTAATGGGCCCCGAAGCATAAAAATGAGAGATAATAACCGATCTAGATTTGGAATGACCATACCCTGCTTGGCAGCGACCCACTTGGCCCTACTGCTTGCCCGATTTTTGTCATTTCCCGGTTGATGAGGTTCGAGGCTACGTTTTACCTTTTGAATAGCACTCCCACTTAGAATGTTAATACTTCCTTCCAAGCAACAATGCAATACCAGCATTCATCCATACAAGTTCATTCTGGGACTGAATGAAACACTTGAGAGCTCCATCTCCGAAATTCCATCATCTTCAAGATGTCTTCACTTTGAAATGCATTCGTTGAATCGAAGTGGTTTTTGGATAACATACCCGATCCCGGTCTCTTCGAAACAACTTTCGATATTTCTGGTAAACTTAACCCCGGTTCTTTAGGAAATAAACAGACAAAAGATAAGAGCGGAGTTCACCTCCTAACTGTTTATGGACGGATTTCCTTATCATTTATCCTAGAAGAACGAAATGAGTTTGTACGTACAGTATAACACCTTCGACGGTAATTGTACCATATAATTCTCATGTTTCTCCTAGATATTTCCAAAATTAGGTTTTGGTTCAGATTTGATAGTTGGTTATTTAACTATCAATTTATACAAACAATCAAACATTGATTCCATTCCATATGGGATCCTCTAAGCCTTTATTAATTAAACTTTAATTAATAAAATTACTTTATGAAACCTGATCAAAAAATCTTTTCAAACCCTATTTCCAAACCTCTTACATCCTTTTTACTTGAAAAAACAATATAAGTATTTACCAAAACATTTTGGAAATTCCATTTCCTCAAAATTCGATATTAAATGGCCAAACAATTCCCTTTCAAAATCATCACCTCCTATAAACCTCATTTACTTATTCCTTATAAAAATTCTTTTTATAAGTTCACTTCACATTTCAAACCACTTAAAAGTTTTCAAACTAGATTTAAAACTTCTTCCAAAAATATCTAAAATGATTTTAAAAAATCTCTTTCAATTTTTAAAACTATTTAATAATCTTCCTTCATAATTTCTTTATAGAATCTTCTTTATAAAATATCATTTTCAATATATCCTTTGTAAATCACTCTAGGTAAAACTTTTTATTTAATAAACCCCTTTTTAAAAACAAGATATTATTTAAAAATAACTTTATAAAATAATAAAAAAATTTGAAAATCATTTATAACCTTTAAACCCAAATTGATTTAAGAATTAAAGTTAATTCAAAAACATACTTTAATAATTCGAAAAGAGGCTTAGCAATCCCATTGGTATTAATTTAAGTTACCATTTAATTTTAATTCCAATTCACTTAACAATTATTTACATAAGTCAAAATATATTTAAATACAACTCATATCCAAAATAGGGAATAACATAATAGCAGGGTGGTGATTTGTTTTGTTAAACAGATGTCCAAACAATTCAATCAATTCATAGTAGAACGGGGATTTATTCTGCTAACACATGTCCACACAAACAAACCAACAATCAATTTATAGCAGAACGGGGATTTATTCTGCTAACACTTGTCCAAACAACCAAACAAACAAACAATCAATTTATAGCAGAACGAGAATTTATTCTGCTAAAACATGTCCAGACAACCCAATGATCTACATTATAACTCATTCATAGTTATATGGTTTCTTAATGGTATCAACACTTGAATCACTTGTATTCAAAACCATCTTTGAAAAAGAAGTACCTTTAAACAATTTTACTTTTGAAAACCAAAGGATTTAAAACTTTTAAACCCTTTTAAAAATAATTAATTATAAGTTAAATCCTTATTTAAATCATAATTAATTTTAATTAAATCTTAAATTAATTTATTAAATAGTTAATGGTAATTAACTATTAATTAAATCTAAATTAATCCTTTATTAATTATAAAATAATTAATTAAACCTTTATTAATAATTAAATATTAGTTAATCTCAATTAATTAATTAACCTTTAATTAAACATAAATAATAAATTAAACCTTTAATAAATAATTTATTATAAATTAAACCTTAAGTAATTTATAATTTAAAAATAATTAAACACTTGATTAATAATTAATTATTAATTAATCCTATATTTAAATAATAGTTAATAAAAAATAAATCATATACTTAACTCATAATTTACTAACTTAATTAATAATTAATTAAAATAAATCTTAACTTTAAAAGATAATTAATTAACAACCAACCTTTAATTAATAAAAGTTAATAACCCGTGTTTAATTCTTAATTAATTATTAACTATCAAAACATAATTAATTAAAAATTTATTATTAAATTCTTAATTAGTTTATAAACCATTTGCAAAACAATTTGAAGTATAAAAACCAAACTTTGCGAAAATCGAATTTATAAAAGAACTGCATCCATAGCGACTATCGCTATGGATACCCGTAATTTCCAACTTGTTGCTTACTAACACTTCCATTTACTAATTTTACTTACTAACTTTCCATATCACTTCCAATTCCAAGCCGAAGATCACAATTTTATAAACAAAACACCACTTAAATCATCAATTCAAAGTTCTAATGCTAAATCACAAACTAGCGCACACATATACATCCAAACCATACCATAATCCAAAAAATAACATCATAAATACAACCATATAACAACCATATTTATAAATGTAAATTCTTTCCTAAAAAGTTAAGGAATTTACTCACCGAAGGCTATTCAAATTTCACTGACTTGAGTATGACCTAGCACTTTCATTCCTAAGCAAAAAGATGGAGTCATGAATCCTAAATGTACTAGGTTGGCTAGGCCATGGATGAACAAGGAAGTGAGACATGGATATGGAAAGCACGTTCCCCCATGGATCACAGTTACTCAGCGGTTTCGCTACTATCCTAGTAGAATCACTTGTAACTGTAGATTTCACATCTCTTGAATTTCGCCATGGTTGTTGCTATAGATCGTAGTTCACACGGCGATTACACCACTATCCCAGTGGAATCGCTTGTAAGCGTAGGCATCTCGCCCCTCGAATTTCGCTATGGCATACATCGTGATCAATCAACATGATCCCATCCCGATCAATGGACAGTCATACCGAGTTCCAACACCTTCACAAATTTTTTAATGGAAGGTACTTTTTCATATCCTTAGTTTGGAAAACACAATATGTCATATATGTATAGTACTGCATTTCCAATTGGTTCCATTCAATTTTAATTGGCATTCCATTAATCAAACAAACCTCATTGAAAACCATTCAAATCTATTCCATCTACTAATTAGATTAGTATATTCACTCATCCATTTTAAATTTCAAATTTCCATATTTAATTCGTCTCGAATATCAATAACAAGGAAATTTCAATTATCTTTCTTTCTTACTTACTTGAATTTATATACTAATTCAAACCATTTCATTCAACTCACAATTTAATTTTGATTTACTAACTCAACTTCCAATTCACTATTTCATGAATTAATAATTTATCAAGTTAGTTTACTTGAATTCAATCAATTTTGTTTTATTCCTCCAAGTTTGGATTTTTATTCAACTTGATTCAAATCAAATTTCATCACATTATTCAATTCAAATTCATTTATTTACAAATGTAGCTTCATTTGTTCATTCATAAATTCATTCATTTTCAATTTGAATCTCATTCCAATCAGATTTCAAATATTTAATAAGTTATCAAATTATTTACATTCCATTGATGAATTTTATTTTAAATACTTCCTTGGAATTCTATTCCAAATTATAAATCACATTTACAATTTACACTTACAAATTTCATTCGTATATGAATTTTATTTCCTTATCTTTCAATTCATATTTATAAATTTCATTTGTCAAATGAATTTATCTTCAAAATTTTTGTTATACCATTATTTCTCCTTCAATTCCATATAACAATGATAATAATGCAGTATTATCACTTCCTAACAACCAAGCAACCATATACTATAATAATTTATAGAAAATCATTTCTTTTCTATACAAAAATAGTTTTGGGCAAAAATTATTTCATTTGCCCTATTTTAAAACAATACTGTGTCGGTTTATCTAACATTCCCCCTTTCTGACCGTCCCTAGTCGGTAATTAAACCAACTCGAAACGTTCAAAAAGACGGACTGTTATTTAGTTTATGTAATTTAAACAGAAACATCCACAGAAACACAGAATAATAATATTTCATTACTATAAATCTTTTTGCATACATCAAAGTTTATACAATGTATTAAATTGATACAGCGGAATATCTTTAAAATACAAAATTCTTGAAACTAAAGTAATTCTTTACTCTCTCTCTCTAACTTCGCTGCCTGAAAATCTTCAAGCTGTAAAATACTGGGTCTGACCCGAGTATTACATTCAAAAGAAAATAATACACAGGTCGGTCTAATTCAAACTCGGTTATTAGTGCATATGAGCAGTAATAATTTAAATAGACGACAGTCACAATAATTCCTGTCTATCCGACTCTTTAAACAAAGAAATCGGATAACAGTAAATATAACACTTAACAGTGTTAAACAATAAATCAGCAGATTTAAATTATCAACAGAGATAAATAAACAATTTATCAAATCGACTAAATAAATTTAAAAAAATCGAAATTGTCACTTTAAAACCATCAAAGTTTGATTGGCTGCCGTACACGCACGCGTGTACGGCCTCGCCAATACAACATACGGAAAATGCAACAGATCAATGCATCAAAAACAAAAGAAAATACCATTTAAAATCTGTCAAATCTTAGTGGCTGCAGTGCACGCAAACGTTCACTACCTCGCCACTACAGTACAAGAAGTCATCACGACTCCAACCATTAATGGCAAACCAATACTACAAAGGTCAAGCCACGACTATCCGGACTCAACACAACTGTAACAAATTTATCAGAAGAAGTCCAGATATAAAGCAATAGCAAACTCGAAACAACACAAAAGTCCTCAAATTCTACACGACGGTAAGCATCAGTGCACAAAAGCAATGGCCCGCACGTATACTTGAATCAGCAGTAGCAATGGGAGTTCTACCGTGAAATAACAATGGTACAAAGGCTATAAGTGGAACAACATGTGTAAACTCACTGCTACAAAAAGACCACTAGTATGAAGACTTCAAGCAATACAACTAAAATCAGGCTAAATGAAACAGTCAGTGTTATCAAAGAGCAAATGATAATATATACAAGTGCAGTGAAGCTACAGAAATGTACCAAGCAACCAGGGGATGAATACAACAGTGAATTATCTACAAGTTCAAGTGACAAATGAACCAAACTACAATGAAGGCAACAAATACATGTTCAGGTGAACAAATATCACAAATGCAGACAGGCCAGAGTCAAAGTTCACCAGCGAATCCAGCGCCAACATGAATAAGTGCAAGTGCAACCAAACAGTGTCTAACAAAGTGGGATGGCAGCCTCAAATGAAAACATACAATGGCAACTACACAATGCAAAGACCAGGAGGTACAAGCATCAAACCAAGTTTAATGATCAAGAACTCATGGATGGACTATCAATGAAGTGTAACTGAAATATGTCATATACATGAACTACAATGGAACAATGCAGAACCTACTTTAGACAGAGATGAACAAGGTGATAACACATATATTCTACATGAATGCATATGCAAGAAATCAAGTATGCAGAGTAGTCAAAAATCAGGTGATCAGAGAAGTTACAGTGAAGAAAAAAATATCATCACCGAATAGATGATCAAAGTCAATGATCAAAGTCAGGGATAAACAGAAAAATGGACAGAGTCGACCATCATTAACAAAGAAAAGAACTCACAGTATAGTCGAAGATCACTAGTAAAAAAAAAGGCAGTGGTCAAAGTCAGATGACCTAACAAAAGATTCAAGCACAGTGCTACTACATAACAACATGGATGCAGACAACATCAAGTTCAACACAGCAACCTCACATGCTACATGAATGAATGCCACTGACTCATGAACATAGTGACAACATCAAGTGTACAAATGAAAATATAGAATGCAGACGATAATCAAGTACTCAAGAGTACCAGATTAGTTGAACCAACTCAAACCAGTGCATGATCAATGCATTATGTGAATATGGAGAATCGAGCACAAATGCAGCAGTGCACATATGCAGACTAAACTATCAAGCTACAGAAACGAAACCAAATAAATGGTCAGAGCATACATCTACATACAGTGATGCAACTATAATGCAACAATACCGAAGTGATACAAGAACCAGATGAACAAGACATAGCAGGTGATCGAACACATGATCAATGGAGTATATATATATGAACCCAGACAAAAAGTCAGAGAGTAGTTCAAGTGATGAAGCAATACAACTCAAGTCAAATTAAAATGAAACAGAGATATGCTACAGGATGGTCAGCCACCGAAGTGCAGAGGTGCAGACTACAAATATGAGTCAAGGAATGTATACAAATGATCAGCAACTACAAAGAACAATGAAAACTAAATGAATCAACCCAAGAACAACAGTTACACCTAAATCATGCTCAACTAATCAGTGTACAAAACTCCAGAGAAGTCATCAAAAGTTCAAGCAATATCACAGGTGATGAACAATAGGAGTGGTATGAAGAACATAAGGCTTAGTGGTGAAACAACAACCTCGGCAAATAAAAGACAAGTTCGAAGTCAAACCATAAATAAACAAGTTCGAAGTCACAGTGAAGTCAATGCCGAAATCATATGTTTAAAAACAGGAAAGTTCTTTTTAAATCAGTGAAACAGTCAACTTTATAATTTTGGAAAGTTTATGGAATAAAAATCAAAGAGCGCACGTTCGAAATCGAAACCGTGCTCGTGAAGAAATTCCCAAAAATACCAAAGCATAAACAAGAAAGAATCAGCAACGTGGGAATCACGTTAATCAAGCAACAAAAACATGAATTTGAACAAGCTAGTAATTACTAAAAGCTTGAATTGGATGTGAGTGAAGGATTCACTCACCTTAGATCGAAGCTGTCGCGAGTGAAGAGGAAGACGAAGCCCTAAATTTCCAAAGCTCCAAGGAGCAGCTGCGAACGAGCGCAAGGCCGAAGCAAGTCAGAGAATAATCAAGTCGTCATCGACGAATAGAAGAAGCCGAAGCCAAGCAGATCAACTGCTCAAGCCCTAATTTGCAAGTAGAGCGCAAAAGGAACGAAAGTCCTAATTTAGTTGCAAAGAGGAAATCGTCGCCGCCATTTTTTTATTTTTTTCGTTTGGAAAGGAACTAGGGTTTGCGAATGAGAAATTAAAATGGGGGGCGAGTTACTTAATCACGGCTGCAACAAAAATATGGGCCAACATTGAAATTAAAGCCCACCTACTCTTTTAACAAAATTGTAAAAGAATTTCGATTAAATTAAAAACTATCAATCATGAATTTATACTAACGTGTTTTACAATTAGATTTTATACTTGTATTTTGTATTGATAAAATTTATTCCATTTTATTTAAGTTAAAGAAAAATGTTATTTAAAACTAACCATCTCAAATTTTTAAATTCAAATATGTTCTTCATATTAAACTTGAAAATTTCAAACACTTTACGGTTTCAATATGAATTTTCTAAGCCTTTAAATTATTTTTAACCGGCTTAAAATTGAAGATTCAAATTTTATTCAACTTTCAATAGATTAAATTCAAAATTTTAATCGCCAATTCATTCTGATAATTTGAAATTCAAGTCTAATCATCATTCAAATATTTAAAATTAATTAAATATTTTCAATTTAAATTGTTCAAAATTCAGGGTCGTTACAATCTTCCCTCCTTAAAACTTTTCGTCCTCGAAAAGGAAAGGTTGTTAAAATTTCACCGACATTTATACCCTACTCAAATTTTTTCTAAGCTTGTAACTTATTACAATTAAATGAATATAGGATTCATTCCGTTTGTTTAATCTCATTAGCTTTGTTCATTATCTCCTTTGTTCCTTGATTTCTATAGTCAAAACACAAAAGTCTTCTACCAAATTCTTTGACTTACAAACTCAGATTTAAACTTTAAAATTCTTCACGTTAGAGATTTGCATAATATATCTCTTCCAAAGCTGTGGAATTTCAAAACATTTCAAAGATCTTCTTTCTTAGTTTATTAAGTTAGAATTATATGATTTTAATTTCAAACTATTGATTTGCTATTTACAGTTTGAAAATACTTGCTAACTCGAAATTTAACAAGTCCATCTTCGTTCTTACAGACATTAGGCATACGCTGGCCAGGCGCAGGACTAAAAATCTCCAAGTACTAAATATACTTGTTTCAACTCCCAGTGAAAATACTTTAAAAATTCTTTTTCAAAAATGGATATGGAAAGCACGTTCCCCCATGGATTACATTTTACCCGGCGGTTGCGCTACTATCCCAGTAGAATCGCTCGTAATATGTAGATTTCACATCTCTTAAATTTCGCCATGGTTGTCGCCATAGATCGCAGTTCACCCGGCGATTACGCTACTATCCCAGTAGAATCGCTAGTGACTGTAGGCATCACGCCCCTCAAATTTCGCTTGGCATTTAGATTGCAGTTTACCCGGCGGTTACGCCACTATCCCAGTGGAATCGCTTGTAACTGTGGGCATCGCGCCCCTCAAATTACGCTAATCAATCAATATAATCTCATCACGATGATCCATCGCGAGGGATTCTAGTCCAAATGGACATTCCAACTTATGGAAATTCTACGTAGCTACGAATTTCAAATGGACACTCATAGAGAGTTCCAAAACCTTCACAAATAATAAATGGAAGGTACTTTTCCATATCCTCAGTTTAGAAAACATAATGTCATATATATGTAGTACTTCATTTCACATTTCGTACATATCATATCTATGTAAGCTTACATAAGATTTCCATAACAATGACTTTCTAAACTAACGGTTTTCAAATTTACCGCATTCATATATATATAAGTTCTGAAAACCTACATATCCCATATTCATAACAAAATAAAGGATTTCAAAATTTTCCTCTAAGTTGATTTGGAAATTTAAGGTTATCTCAAACCTAATTCATATTCATAATTCCATTTATTATCGACTTCACATTCGATTTGGATTTCACGTTACATCGTCAATTCTCAACACAGAATTGATGTCTACCGATATATAACCTCTGAGCTCGTACGTCTCAAAGAAGGGTGTTAAGCTAAGAGAATAAATTCTCCGCCACCAACAGATATATATTTAATAGAGATCAATTGCTATGTCATCAATTCACAATGTTAGACATACAATCCAAACCATCATCTGAAATTCAAAACTCAACTTATATTTTCTTTGGTGTCGAAGTTAAACTCAATTTAACTCAACGATTCAATCTTTTTGAAAAATTTCAAATTGAACAAATTGTTCAAATTTCTCATTTAACTTTTCAACTTCGACTTCGAAAATGAATTTCAAATCATTTTATCACTTACAGGATATATTCACAATATTTCATTTCATATTTGGAAAAACATTTCCATACTTATTTAAAAATAAGTAATTCACAAATTTAATTTATTTTCAACATTTGAAAATATTCGATATACTTTAATCAAAATTAAGTATATATTTCATCTTTTAAGGAAATCATTCTCTTTCACACATTTATTTGAGTTAAAACGAATGTTACGTAAAACATCGTTACGACAACTCAAAATCACTAGTATAGGGATTCGAAATTTAGATAGATGGATAAATCCCAATACTATACAAAACATTTCCTTTCGGAAATCATTTACTATAACAATAATGTTATAGTCCACCATTTCCTTTTATTCGAAAACGTCTATTTCAACAATAAATGTTGAAATCTATGGTTTCGATATTCAATGCCTTTTAAAACATCTTTAAAACAATTAATCTTTGTTTTAAAATATCGCTTTCCCAAACATGTCCATTTTATTCAATGATATATTCACGGTCCAAAATTGTGAATATACATCTTTTAACAAGCTATAAGAATTTACTTATCAAAATAAGTTAGTTTCGGATTTATAAACAACGTTTATAAATTCTATTCCTATTTATAAAGACTTCAATTTATAAAAATCACTTTATTAACCCTTCCTTTATAACTCAGTTTTATATCAAAAATTTAATTTATAAGTAAATTACTTATAAATTCTTTTATTTTACAACACCGATTCATTTTATAACTTCACAATATAATATCAACCTTTTCAAATCTTCTATTTAAACCGTTTATAATAATTCAAAAATTCCAATTTAAATCATTACATAATTTATAAATTTTCTATTTCCAAGATAATCAACTAGTTCATTAGTAAACCATTCATTGAATTGATTTCCAATTTAATCACATTTGATTTATTCACATTGGATTTTACTAACATTCATTCATATTCAATTAGTTTACTTTCACTAATTTATATTCAAGTTAGTTTGCTTTCGATTCAAATAAAATTTGATTCTATTTAAATTTACTTATCTTTCAATTTGAATTCAATTACTTAGCTTTCAATTTCCATTAATTCAATTTCATTACACTGAATGAATTGCTATACAATCAACTGGCAACCAGTGCACATTCAACATAACCAAATTTATTTACTTTGCTTACATTCAATTTGGTTTAACACATTTAATTTCATTTGGTTTATATTCTAATTCATATTGAATTCTTATACTCACCATATTCACAACTTCTTAACTTAAGTTTTATTCAACTCTTAACAACATTTCTAATCCATGTTTATTTACTAATTCACTTTTACAAAATAAAGTTGAATTTCCTTTATATAACTCAAATTCATATTCATTACTTCACTATATTAATTCATTTTGATATCAAATTCAACCTCATTCAACATCATTACTTAAGCTATGTTTCATTTTATCTTCACTTGCATTTATTTTCACTATACAACTTAAGTTCGCCTCAAATTTATTTGAAATTCTATTTTATTTAACTTAACTTAGATTTCATTTCTAAAGTCATTTTATTTAACTTTTACTAAAGTCAAATTCATATCACTATTCAAAATTCAGATTTTGTTTTACTTAACCTGAACTGTTTAACCATTTTAATAATTGGTTTTACTTAAATTTCCTCATTTTATAAGTTATACAACTTATAAATTTAAACTTCCCAATTCATATTATATAATCGCTTATCTTTTATGTTTAAATTTCCATTTCAATAATTTATCTTATTCAGTTCAATTTATTTAACTTTTCTTTAGTTAAATTTCAAATCATATATTTATTAATACTAATTCAATTCAATTTAACTTTTCTTAAGTTAAAAATCTTTATTTCATATTCAATTTTATACTCCTTTAGATTTGAAAAACATTTTCTTTTAAAGTGTTTCTAGTAACTATTCATATTAAACACCATAAACTAAGCTTTGTGTAAACCAAAGCTCTAATACCACTTTGTAACATTCCCCCTTTCTGACCGTCCCTGGTCGGTAATTAAACCAACTCGAAACGTTCAAAAAGACGGACTGTTATTTAGTTTATGTAATTTAAAAAGAATCAGCCACAGAAACACAGAATAATAATATTTCATTACTATAAATCTTTTTGCATACATCAGAGTTTATACAATGTATTAAATTGATACAGCGGAATATCTTTAAAATACAAAATTCTTGAAACTAAAGTAATTCTTTACTCTCTCTCTCAAACTTTGCTGCCTGAAAATCTTCAAGCTGTAAAATACTGGGTCTGGCCCGAGTATTACATTCAAAAGAAAATAATACACAGGTCAGTCTAATTCAAACTCAGTTATTAGTGCATATGAGCAGTAATAATTTAAATAGACGACAGTCACAATAATTCCTGTCTATCCGACTCTTTAAACAAAGAAATCAGATAACAGTAAATATAACACTTAACAGTGTTAAACAATAAATCAGCAGATTTAAATCATCAATAGAGATAAATAAACAATTTATCAAATCGACTAAATCAATTTAAAAAAAATCGAAATTGTCACTTTAAAACCATCAAAGTTTGATTGGCTGCCGTACACGCACGCGTGTACGGCCTCGCCAATACAACATACAGAAAATGCAATGGATCAATGCATCAAAAACAAAAGAAAATACCATTTAAAATCTGTCAAATCTTAGTGGCTGCAGTGCACGCTAACGTTCACTGCCTCGCCACTACAGTACAAGAAGTCATCGCAACTCCAACCATTAATGGCAAACCAATACTACAGAGGTCAAGCCATGACTATCCGGACTCAACACAACTGCAACAAATTTAACAGAAGAAGCCCAGATATAAAGCAATAGCAAACTCGAAACAACACAAAAGTCCTCAAATTCTACATGACGGTAAGCATCAGTGCACAAAAGCAATGGCCCGCACGTATACTTGAATCAGCAGTAGCAATGGGAGTGCTACCGTGAAATAACAATGGTACAAAGGCTATAAGTGGAACAACATGTGTAAACTCAATGCTACAAAAAGACCACTAGTATGAAGACTTCAAGCAATACAACTAAAATCAGGCTCAATGAAACAGTCAGTGTTATCAAAGAGCAAATGATAATATATACAAGTGCAGTGAAGCTACAGAAATGTACCAAGCAACCAGGGGATGAATACAACAGTGAATTATCTACAAGTTCAAGTGACAAATGAACCAAACTACAATGAAGGCAACAAATACATGTTCAGGTGAACAAATATCACAAATGCAGACAGGCCAGAGTCAAAGTTCACCAGCGAATCCAGCGCCAACATGAATAAGTGCAAGTGCAACCAAACAGTGTCTAACAAAGTGGGACGGCAGCCTAAAATGAAAACATACAATGGCAACTACACAATGCAAAGACCAGGAGGTACAAGCATCAAACCAAGTTTAATGATCAAGAACTCATGGATGGACTATCAATGAAGTGTAACTGAAATATGTCATATACATGAACTACAATGGAACAATGTAGAACCTACTTTAGATAGAGATGAACAAGGTGATAACACATATATTCTACATGAATGCATATGCAAGAAATCAAGTATGCAGAGTAGTCAAAAATCAGGTGATCAGAGAAGTTACAGTGAAGAAAAAAATATCATCACCGAATAGATGATCAAAGTCAATGATCAAAGTGAAGAATAAACAGAAAAATGGACAGAGTCGACCATCATTAACAAAGAAAAGAATTCACAGTATAGTCGAAGATCACCAGTAAACAAAAAGGCAGTGGTCAAAGTCAGATGACCTAACAAAAGATTCAAGCACAGTGCTACTACAAAACAACATGGATGCAGACAACATCAAGGTTAACACAGCAACCTCACATGCTACATGAATGAATGCCACTGACTCATGAACATAGTGACAACATCAAGTGTACAAATGAAAATATAGAATGCAGACGATAATCAAGTACTCAAGAGTACCATATTAGTTGAACCAACTCAAACCAGTGCATGATCAATGCATTATGTGAATATGGAGAATCGAGCACAAATGCAGCAGTGCACATATGCAGACTAAACTATCAAGCTACAGAAACAAAACCAAATAAATGGTCAGAGCATACATCTACATACAGTGATGCAACTATAATGCAACAATACCGAAGTGATACAAGAACCAGATGAACAAGACATAGCAGGTGATCGAACACATGATCAATGGAGTATATATATATGAACCCAGACAAAAAGTCAGAGAGTAGTTCAAGTGATGAAGCAATACAACTCAAGTCAAATTAAAATGAAACAGAGATATGCTACAGGATGGTCAGCCACCGAAGTGCAGAGGTGCAGACTACAAATATGAGTCAAGGAATGTATACAAATGATCAGCAACTACAAAGAACAATGAAAACTAAATGAATCAACCCAAGAACAACAGTTACACCTAAATCATGCTCAACTAATCAGTGTACAAAACTCCAGAGAAGTCATCAAAAGTTCAAGCAATATCACAGGTGATGAACAACAGGAGTGGTATGAAGAACATAAGGCTCAGTGGTGAAACAACAACCTCGGCAAATAAAAGACAAGTTCGAAGTCAAACCAGAAATAAACAAGTTCGAAGTCACAGTGAAGTCAATGCCGAAATCATATGTTTAAAAACAGGAAAGTTCTTTTTAAATCAGTGAAACAGTCAACTTTATAATTTCGGAAAGTTTATGGAATAAAAATCAAAGAGCGCACGTTCGAAATCGAAACCGTGCTCGTGAAGAAATTCCCAAAAATACCAAAGCATAAACAAGAAAGAATCAGCAACGTGGGAATCACGTTAATCAAGCAACAAAAACATGAATTTGAACAAGCTAGTAATTACTAAAAGCTTGAATTGGATGTGAGTGAAGGATTCACTCACCTTAGATCGAAGCTGTCGCGAGTGAAGTGGAAGACGAAGCCCTAAATTTCCAAAGCTCCAAGGAGCAGCTGCGAACGAGCGCAAGGCCGAAGCAAGTCAGAGAATAATCAAGTTGTAACGACCTAGAATTTTCGATCCCGAAAATTCCAGATAGTTATGGAAAAGAAGAAAAAGATAGAAGAGAAGAAACAGAAAATAAAACACGGAATCTCACATTCGCAGCGGATAAAATATAATATCTAATAATATCCTTTATACAAAGAATACTGTATCAGTCAAATACATTTAAATACATCAGAGTTACAACATATATTCAAACACTGGATATACACAAATTTTCATGTCTCAAATATACACAATATAAAATAGCGGAATACACTTCATACGTCCTGCCACCCAGCTCATCTTCCAAGCTCCAGAACGTCCTTACCTGAAAATCTGTAATACTCGGTCTGACCCGAGCATTACATCAAAGTAACACCCGGGTTAGGCTGGAAACCAGCGTGAGTAAACCCATCTAACATGGAATACAACAGCATAAAACTTACATAAACCCGGGGAAACTCGTGTCAATTTACAATTTCATAATTTGTTAGAGACATCACTTATACACACATCAATTTTTAAGTACCAAGACTTAGATTAAATGGTCCAATTCACTTAAATCATTCCATTCCAGACTATTGATTTCACAAATCAATCTATAAAGAAATTGAAGTGGTTTCGGGTATTTACTGATACCCGACCCCGGTCTCTTCGAATACAATGTCATTTCTAATTCTAGTTTAAGTGATACATATCAGCCATAATACAAAGTGTCATGGTCATACAGCAAAATTAATTATCAATTTATACTCCATATTTTTACTGTACAATCCAATATCATTAAATCATCCACACAAGAAAGATTCATGATTGAATTCCTAATTAATTTAATTAATCTCCAATTAAATTAATCATCAAATTTTAATCACTTAAATTACCGTTAAATCCTGCTTACTTTAACATTGATTAATTATCCTTTAATTAACCACACTCATTAATTTACTAACCCTTAATAAATTTCATTAATTAGTCAATCCTTTAATTAATTTCACTAAGTAATTAATTCTTAATTACTTCCTTAAGTAATTAATCATTAAATAAATCACATTTAGTACTTACCTATTAATTACCCTCCTTAATTTATGACATTAAGCAATTATCCTTTAATTACTTTTATTAATTTCATTAAGTGATTAACCCTTAATAAATCAATCTTCTTTTAATTAATGACTTAATTAATTAATCACATTAATAAATCAATCTTTTAAATTGATTACACACATCAATTAATCATTCTACAATACATTAAATAAATAATCCTTTATTTAATTATAGCATTTACATCCAGATACTTCAAAGATATCGAATCTACACCTACTATTTGATTATCTGAAAAAAACACAACTCTAGACCTTAACCTTTTTCCTTTGAAATTCGTTCATATTTTTAGTTTCAAAACAGAGCAAAATATTTGTTTTATAATTTAAAACCTGGTACAGATTGTTATTTTTAAATTTTGAAACCTGCTGTCTATCAAAACAGACCCGAGCCAGAGAAAAATTTACTCAAGCCAAACACTCAAATACCCGAGCTCGCACTCGAGCAACTCACGATCTAAACTCCTTCGAGTCACACACGCAAAAACTTCGGCTTGACCCAAAACAAAAGCTTCTTCCCCAACCAAGCTAAACCCAGACACGAAAATGTGCACATACACGTGCACACACCACCCGATTGCCTCCGACCAACCCTACTGCCTTCGTCAAGTCGACGACGACCATCACCAACCTCCCGACCACCCAGCTCGGCCATCACCTTTGCGAATCAAAAATCGAACAGGTCGACCAAACTTGGAAACAAACAACCATCTGAAATCATCTCGCCCCAACACGTTGAACCACCGATGACCATGAATCTTCGACCACATCATCGCCGATGCCCTCTGCTCCGTTTCCACTCGTACCGGTCCACTCCGGTCCATCATCGGCGATGCAGTAATCACAAGAACTCAACCATCCCAAAATACGAATCGAACCCTAGTTCGACAAACTCCTGCCGCCATGATGAATCTATAAGCTCATCCAAAAATTTTCCCATAGCCTCCCTTCTTCCAACTATCACCTCCAACAAACCCGAGACTATACAACATCGCGAACACCGGAATTCAATCAAAATTCCTTTTCCGTTCAACTCGATTTTCCTCATTAATTATAACCTTAAAATTTTTGAAATGATTATCAAAAATCATGATTTTGGAACACAAATATATTCCTATAATTTAATCTCGAAATCCAGACATTTGATTTTAGATTGATTTTGATTTTCTACCGTTATTTCTTATTCTTGCAGTAAATTCCCAATATAAAAACTTGAATTTATCTGTAAGATTGATGTTATCCTATTTCAATTATCATTCATTTAGATATCGTAACCTGAAAACAATTAATTGAGGAGCAATTGAATTTTTAATTAATGGTTAATACCTGTAAATCAACAGAGCATAGGTATATATACATATACCCAGACGTACATACACACATATACCCTTATATATACATACTTGCACACATGATCATTCATCTAAACTTATTTCCAAGTTATCAATCTTATCCATCATCACAGATATAGATAAACATAGAGAACTGGGTTTGAAATGGAGTTTACTCTCCTTAAAGTACTGTTGAAACCGAAAGCAATTTTTGTTTTGAAAGGCTGTAAATTTTGAAACTTTGGAAACCTCTCTGCTTGTTGAACTTACTTTTAAAATTGATAACATGGTATAACAATCTAGTTTTGTTTATACATCATGTTCTAAGAAGATCAGGGAAAGAGAACACTTTTTTTTTTCCAAATCTTAAACCCTGAACAACAAGAACAGAACAAATGTTCTGTAAACAGACATGCTCATCCATTAAATTCATATATATATATAAAACTCATATTTGAACCATCATATGAACATTTATCCTACTTCACTTCGAATTTGCTGCATGCCATAAGATTTATAAAATAGATCTGAAGTTTGTTCACTCACAAGCAACAACAGATAAAGAAATTTAGTTTAGGGGTTTTCTCACCTCAAAATGAAGAACAGAGAACTGGAACTTGATATTTGAAAACTGGAACCAGGCCTTTGATTTATATCTACTTTGTTTTTTATCCTAGTTTCCAGACTTAAGAACTTAATCTGTTGAAACTTGCTATTTGTTGAAGTTCGAATTGATCTGAATGCTTGCTTGATTTCAGATTGAGATCTTTACTTTTGTTTCCAAGTTTTGAATTATTATTGCTTTTGATCTGCTATTGATTTTAGTTTTATACCCCCTTTTTTTCTCTTATGCGTGAGTATGTCATAGGGCATATAAATATATTAGAGAAACTAAGCTTGCAGCATAAGCCATAGAGTTGCAACATTTTGTACAGGGTAAAGTGTATACTGGTACGAACATTTGACAGTGATATTTTCTTTTGGAGGCTGAATTGTTTCTAAACAATTCGAATTTGATTTTACTTGTTTTGATAATGAACAGAGCATTAAATGCTTTGAGTACTTTATGTCCTACTTACCTAATCTTATCTTTTCATGTTCATAGATATTTTTATGTATATGATGTTTTGTTACTTTGCTTTGCATTCTTCTTGCCTTTATTTACTTACAAGCTACCTGCATATTTTATTTTTCACTTGCCTGGGTATGTTATATCCTATTACCTGTTTTGTTTTTTATACTTTATATTCTATGTACATATATATATCCTTGTTTTAGCTATGTTATAAATTTTTAACTTATGTACTTTAGTTTTAATCCTAACATAAGTGTTTTATTTATTATTTATTTTTACACTTATGCTAAATATTTATAAGGTTTATTTTAAATTAAAACATTTTTGAAAGACCTCATTTCAAATTTACCAGTCATAGTTTCTCAAAAATACATATATATATATATATATATACACACACACATAAGTTTTAAAATACAAATTCTATTAAAACCCCATTTGTAAAGATTTACATTATTAATAAAACTCGTTATTAAACTAAAATAATTCATAAAAGAAATTATCACTTTATTACTTATTTCCATCAAGCTATATTTAAAAAGAATAAACAAACCTTTTATTAAATTTAAATTTAAGCTAAAATCATTTAAACAAATTTTAACTTTAAATCTTGTGTATATTTCAAAAACAAATGGTTATTTATTTAATATTAACATTAAATCAAATCACATTGTAATTTCCAAAAAATATTAAACTAAGAAAATATGCCTTTATTTATTTACTTTAAAACAAAGCTTTATCTATCTACTATGTATACGAATATATATACATCATAAATAGAAACAATTTATCAGGTTTTAAAAGATAAATTATCAGTTAAATATTCATTCAAAAGAAGATTATTAAATCAATTCAAATCTTATTAATAATTATTATCATGTCAATTTAATTTTTAATGCAGATTATTAAATTGATATTGCCAAAATTTTCGGGATATCACATTCCTCCCCCCTTAAAACTTTTCGTCCTCGAAAAGGAACGAAGCCAGATTCATTAAAATGCTTAAAATCAAATAAATTTTCTTTGATCATTTGTAAAATACTTTTAAATATCTATATAATATTATTCCAAAGTAGTTTTTATAAAAATACTTTTGTAACTCGATGTTTCAACAAGTCCATCCTTGTTCTCATAGAAATTCGGTCATACGTTGATCAGGCATAGGACTGAAAATCTATAAGTACTCGGTAAACTCGTTTCCAACACCCAGTGAAAATATTGGGAAAATAATTTTATTGAAAATATAGAAACAGTTTTGAAAATAGAGGAAATAACTTTGGTGAGAATGCTCTGGAAATCATCACACCCATCCATGGTCACAGTTACATCCTGGGTTACGTTGCCGTCGCAGCAAAAGTCCATGTAACTGATTACACCATAGAACCCACAACAGATCGCAGTTACATCCAGGGTTACGTTGCCGTCGCAGCAAAAGTCCATGTAACTGTTGGCTCTCAGCGGCACACACGATTTACGCTGTCAAAATGAAACTTCTCCACTCTCAAATAGGTCGCAGTCTACCGATGTAAAATCAAACATAGACTGTTGGCTCTCAGCGGCACACCAGACTTTCGCTATGTTACCATAGTGTCGCAGTCTACCGATATAAAATCAAACGTAGACTGTTGGCTCTCAGCGGCACACATGACTTTCGCTATGGTCTGTAGTAGATCGCAGTGACATCGAGTTACACTGTCGTCACAGCATAACCCAAATGCCTCGGTGGGCACCAGCCCCTCGACTTTCGCTACACAATAATCCTCAGGAACTAGTTTTGTCCGGACTCCTCACATGATCAACTTTAGAACCTCCCCCTTAGAGGCTCAAGGCAGTACCACCCTGTGGCACTCCTGAGAAGTTCATTTCAAGGGAGCGCCTTTTTCCCCAGAGCCAATCTCAAAACACTTTATACTATATAGTATTTTACAAATCATACACCTAGTATGAATTTCATATAAGGCTCCTTTACACAAAATCGATTCCCAAAATCGATAATTTCCAAAGTGGGCTTTTCCAAATCTCAATATTGATTTTACCCAAAAATCAAAAGCCTTTCCAAATCCATAGGTTCCCAAAACCTCTCCTCAAAATTTCTTTCAAAATCATTTTCACAAAGATCCCTTTTTATATAAACATATATAATAAAAGTTTTGAAAAATCTTTGAATCAATTTGTACTTATATAAATTCACTTTTATATTTCAAATATTTTCAAAAATCATTTTCTTCGGGCAATAGTTTCAACAAGGGAAGTTTTATCATATATAACAAAGATATATAACTTTGTTTTTAGTCCAAATCAAATATTTTAATTTGGTTACTCTATAAAGTCGCTTACCAAATTACTTACTTTCATAAAGTAAATTTCAACCAAAGAAATATCCAATTCCATTATATTTCACAAATATACTTTTCACTTCAAAAATCATTCTACATTTCTTATCCACAAATTTTCAATATCAATTTTATTGAAACCCGTACGATGTACCCATACCATCTGTACGCAATATCAATCTGATCGTTCACTCCATCACACAATTTCACTTCCGAACTAGTATTGTCCACCCGACTTTCTAGTGCGGACTCAGATCTGGTTTCTTGATCAGAAACCGTCATTCTCCTTGCATAGACACAACTATGATAGAGAATATCCAGAACCAATCAACAATCCATATCCAGGTTCGCCGTCGAAAATCGAGCGGAAAATCCCAACTCGGATACTATCTCGAAATTCTGTGCTCGAATTTGGATCAAATCACTATGCGAATAGAATAATATACGTACATCCTACGTATTTAACTTCATTGATTATTAACCAATCAATTTCCTTTCTATTCACATTCACTTCAATTTTCATTCACTTATTCACATTTGCTTTAATCCCCACTTGGATTATCACTCAATTCTTATCTCAGTTGGGTATTTAACCAATAACAGTTTGAACTCCGACCAGTTTATATTTAGAAATATAGCTTGAAAATTTTTAAAAATAGATAAGTAGTTGAAAAATGATTATTAGTTTATAAAATAGCAGTAAAACAGTTAAGTAATCGTAAAATAATTGAAAAATAGTAAATAATTGCAAAATAGTTGTAAAACAGTAATCAGCTATAAAGTAGTAGAAAAATAGTAATTAGTTCATAAAACAGTTGTAAAATAGTTAAATAGTTCCAAAAGTAGTTATAAAATAAGCTTAAGATAGTTTTGGGTTTAAAAAGAAAAGTTGTATGGTAATTAGTTTGGAAAAATAGATTTATATTAAAAAAATTTATTTTGAAAATAGTCCAGAGTCAAACTGTTTAATACCCTAACTCCATTTCCATCAATTCAATTTAAATTTCCACTTTCATTTAAATTGACTCAATCCCAATCTGAATAACTTCAATTTTATTTCAAATTAATCCAATTCAAATTTCTCATTTGAATTTTATACTTATCCATCATAAATCACAATTCCCATTAATTCAAATCAAATTCAGTTTGAACTAATTCAATTTAAATCTCAATTTTAAATCATCTCGAATTATATAAATTCGAGTTAAATTTTCAAAAGTTGATTTAACCCCTTAAATCAAATTAATCTTTATTTTTAAATTAATAATCCAAATCTTTAAACAATTTAATTCTGAGTCCAATTCTCAAAATTCCATTTTAAGTTATTTTTACTTAACTTATTTCAAAGTTCAAATAAGAGTCCAACACAATTTTACCTTAAAAATTCAATTTATTACCCAATTTCAATTTTGGAACCAGTGCTTAACAATTTAAATTTCCAATTCTTTTTAAACATTTAAACCTTAAGTTCAAAGTGGTTTCATCTCCTTAATTCCAAATTTTAATTTCCCTTTTAGCTAAATGATGGATATATCACCACAATCCATTTCTTCCTTCATTTAAACAAATCCAATTCCCAATCTAAAGATTATTAATAACATTAGGATGACATCATCCAATTTATTTTAAAACATACATCCATTTCCAATTTCTAGATCTCAAACCCATTTTTTGATCACACACACTCCCAATTCAAATTAACCATTTAACTTCCCAAGTTAAATCTAAATTTCATCTTGAAACTTCCAATTCAGGTTGCTCGTTCCAAACTTATTTAACTTCTTTTAAGTTAAACTCAATTTAATCTCGTCAAACTTACTCAAATTTGAATTCCCACTTCAAATTTTAAACTTCACATTAATAATCTTATAAGTTCAAAAACTTATCACCTCTAGGTATCCCATCTCATTCCAAGGAAAATTTAAAACTCCACCTTAGAGTTCATTTCATATTTATTCCCTTTACACACCAGGCTACTTTTAAATCTTAACCCACCCTTGGTTTTAATTTCAAAACAATCCCTTAAAATCTTCCAAACATTTCTTATTTTTAAATAAGACTATATTCAAAATAGTCTGAATTATATTATTTGTTATTTTCTTTAACACCTTGAAACAAATTTTTCAAATTTTGGACCCATTTTTAAAACTTCACATTCTTTTATCACCATTAGTTTCAATTTAGAAGTCATACTCATCAAAATGTTTACTTTCTTAAAACATTTCATTATGGTTATTATAGCTGGAAACCAATTCATTATTATCTTATTCTGGAAATTCTTATCCAAATTTAATTTCGGTTTGAATCTTTTTCAAACTTATTATTATTCAATTTAATTTGGTTGTATTTCTTAATTCCAATAATTTAACAGCAAATTACCTTAACATTTATTGGTAGCAAATATGGCTTTATATATATCAAAATATATTCTTATAGAAAATCATTTATCTTTAAAATCATTTAAAATCTTTATATAAGAAAGTAACAAGTACGCTCTCATATATATATATACTCACTCATTCTAGGGTAATACTAACCCTATCTCCGAAGAGTAACCCACCAGAGCCAAGGTTATCGCTTAACCTTCAGCTCTGATACCAACTGTAACGACCCGGAATTTCCGATCCCGAAAATTCCAGATAGTTATGGAAAAGAAGAAAAAGATAGAAGAGAAGAAACAGAAAATAAAACACGGAATCTCACATTCACAGCGGATAAAATATAATATCAAATAATATCCTTTATACAAAGAATACTGTATCAATCAAATACATTTAAATACATCAGAGTTACAACATATATTCAAACACTGGATATACACAAATTTTCATGTCTCAAATATACACAATATAAAATAGCGGAATACACTTCATACATCCTGCCACCCAGCTCATCTTCCAAGCTCCAGAACGTCCTTACCTGAATATCTGTAATACTCGGTCTGACCCGAGCATTACATCAAAGTAACACCTGGGTCAGGCTGGAAACCAGCGTGAGTAAACCCATCTAACATGGAATACAACAGCATAAAACTTACATAAACCCGGGGAAACTCGTGTCAATTTACAATTTCACAATTTGTTAGAGACATCACTTATACACACATCAATTTTTAAGTACCAAGACTTAGATTAAATGGTCCAATTCACTTAAATCATTTCATTCAAGACTATTGATTTCACAAATCAATCTATAAAGAAATTGAAGTGGTTTCGGGTATTTACTGATACCCGACCCCGGTCTCTTCGAATACAATGTCATTTCTAATTCTAGTTTAAGTGATACATATCAGCCATAATACAAGGTGTCATAGTCATACAGCAAAATTAATTATCAATTTATACTCCATATTTTTACTGTACAATCCAATATCATTAAATCATCCAGACAAGCAAGATTCATAATTGAATTCCTAATTAATTTAATTAATCTCCAATTAAATTAATCATCAAATTTTAATCACCTAAATTACCGTTAAATCCTGCTTACTTTAACATTGATTAATTATCCTTTAATTAACCACACTCATTAATTTACTAACCCTTAATAAATTTCATTAATTAGTCAATCCTTTAATTAATTCACTAAGTAATTAATTCTTAATTACTTCCTTAAGTAATTAATCATTAAATAAATCACATTTAGTACTTACCTATTAATTACCCTCCTTAATTTATGACATTAAGCAATTATCCTTTAATTACTTTTATTAATTTCATTAAGTGATTAACCCTTAATAAATCAATCTTCTTTTAATTAATGACTTAATTAATTAATCACATTAATAAATCAATCTTTTAAATTGATTACACACATCAATTAATCATTCTGCAATACATTAAATAAATAATCCTTTATTTAATTACAGCATTTAAATCCAGATACTTCAAAGATATCGAATCTACACCTACTATTTGATTATCTGAAAAAAAACACAACTCTAGACCTTAACCTTTTTCCTTTGAAATTCGTTCATATTTTTAGTTTCAAAACAGAGCAAAATATTTGTTTTATAATTTAAAACCTGGTACAGATTGTTATTTTTAAATTTTGAAACCTGCTGTCTATCAAAACAGACCTGAGCCAGAGAAAAATTTACTCAAGCCAAACACTCAAATACCCGAGCTCGCACTCGAGCAACTCACGATCTAATCTCCTTCGAGTCACACACAAAAAACTTCGGCTTGACTCGAAACAAAAGCTTCTTCCCCAACCAAGCTAAACCCAGACACGAAAATGTGCACATACACGTGCACACGCCACCCGATTGCCTCCGACCAACCCTACCGCCTTCGTCAAGTCGACGACGACCATCACCAACCTCCCGACCACCCAGCTCGGCCATCACCTTTGCGAATCAAAAATCGAACAGGTCGACCAAACCTGGAAACAAACAACCATCTGAAATCATCTCGCCCCACCACGTTGAACCACCGGCGACCATGAATCTTCGACCACATCATCGCCGATGCCCTCTGCTCCGTTTCCACTCGTACCGGTCCACTCCGGTCCATCATCGGCGATGCAGTAATCACAAGAACTCAACCATCCCAAAATACGAATCGAACCCTAGTTCGACAAACTCCTGCCGCCACGATGATCTATAAGCTCATCCAAAAATTTTCCCATAGCCTCCCTTCTTCCAACTATCACCTCCAACAAACCCGAGACTATACAACATCGCGAACACCGGAATTCAATCAAAATTCCTTTTCCGTTCAACTCGATTTTCCTCATTAATTATAACCTTAAAATTTTGAAATGATTATCAAAAATCTTGATTTTGGAACACAAATATATTCCTATAATTTAATCTCGAAATCCAGACATTTGATTTTAGATTGATTTTGATTTTCTACTGTTATTTCTTATTCTTGCAGTAAATTCCCAATATAAAAACTTGAATATATCTGTAAGATTGATGTTATCCTATTTCAATTATCATTCATTTAGATATCGTAACCTGAAAAACAATTAATTGAGGAGCAATTGAATTTTTAATTAATGGTTGGAACCTGTAAATCAACAGAGCATAGGTATATATACATATACCCAGACGTACATACACACATATACCCTTATATATACATACTTGCACACATGATCATTCATATAAGCTTATTTCCAAGTTATCAATCTTATCCATCATCATAGATATAGATAAACATAGAGAACTGGGTTTGAAATGGAGTTTACTCTCCTTAAAGTACTGTTGAAACCGAAAGTAATTTTTGTTTTGAAAGGCTGTAAATTTTGAAACTTTGGAAACCTCTCTGCTTGTTGAACTTACTTTTAAAATTGATAACATGGTATAACAATCTAGTTTTGTTTATAGATCATGTTCTAAGAAGATCAGGGAAAGAGAACACTTTTTTTTTCCAAATCTTAAACCCTGAACAACAAGAACAGAACAAATGTTCTGTAAACAGACATGCTCATCCATTAAATTCATATATATATATATATATATATATATATAAAACTCATATTTGAACCATCATATGAACATTTATCCTACTTCACTTCGAATTTGCTGCATGTCATAAGATTTATAAAATAGATCTGAAGTTTGTTCACTCAAAAGCAACAACAGATAAAGAAATTTAGTTTAGGGGTTTTCTCACCTCAAAATGAAGAACAGAGAACTGGAACTTGATATTTGAAAACTGGAACCAGACCTTTGATTTATATCTACTTTGTTTTTTATCCTAGTTGCCAGACTTAAGAACTTGATCTGTTGAAACTTGCTATTTGTTGAAGTTCGAATTGATCTGAATGCTTGCTTGATTTCAGATTGAGATCTTTACTTTTGTTTCCAAGTTTTGAATTATTATTGCTTTTGATCTGCTATTGATTTTAGTTTTATACCCCTTTTTTTTTCTCTTATGCGTGAGTATGTCATAGGGCATATAAATATATTAGAGAAACTAAGCTTGCAGCATAAGCCATAGAGTTGCAACATTTTGTACAGGGTAAAGTGTATACTGGTACGAACATTTGACAGTGATATTTTCTTTTGGAGGCTGAATTGTTTCTAAACAATTCGAATTTGATTTTACTTGTTTTGATAATGAACAGAGCATTAAATGCTTTGAGTACTTTATGTCCTACTTACCTTATCTTATCTTTTCATGTTCATAGATATTTTTATGTATATGATGTTTTGTTACTTTGCTTTGCATTCTTCTTGCCTTTATTTACTTACAAGCTACCTGCATATTTTATTTTTCACTTGCCTTGGTATGTTATATCCTATTACCTGTTTTGTTTTTTATACTTTATATTCTATGTACATATATATATCCTTGTTTTAGCTATGTTATAAATTTTTAACTTATGTACTTTAGTTTTAATCCTAACACAAGTGTTTTATTTATTATTTATTTTTACACTTATGCTAAATATTTATAAGGTTTATTTTAAATTAAAACATTTTTGAAAGACCTCATTTCAAATTTACCAGTCATAGTTTCTCAAAAATACATATATATATACACACACATAAGTTTTAAAATACAAATTCTATTAAAACCCCATTTGTAAAGATTTACATTATTAATAAAACTCGTTATTAAACTAAAATAATTCATAAAAGAAATTATCACTTTATTACTTATTTCCATCAAGCTATATTTAAAAAGAATAAACAAACCTTTTATTAAATTTAAATTTAAGCTAAAATCATTTAAACAAATTTTAACTTTAAATCTTGTGTATATTTCAAAAACAAATGGTTATTTATTTAATATTAACATTAAATCAAATCAAATCACATTGTAATTTCCAAAAATATTAAACTAAGAAAATATGCCTTTATTATTTACTTTAAAACAAAGCTTTATCTATCTACTATGTATACGAATATATATACATCATAAATAGAAACAATTTATCAGGTTTTAAAAGATAATTTATCAGTTAAATATTCATTCAAAAGAAGATTATTAAATCAATTCAAATCTTATTAATAATTATTATCATATCAATTTAATTTTTAATGCGGATTATTAAATTGATATTGCCAAAATTTCTGGGATATCACACAAGTCGTCATCGACGAATAGAAGAAGCCGAAGCCAAGCCAAGCAGATCAACTGCTCAAGCCCTAATTTGCAAGAGGAGCGCAAAAGGAACGAAATCCCTAATTTAGTTGCAAAGAGGAAATCGTCACCGCCATTTTTTTATTTTTTTTTCGTTTGGAAAGGAACTAGGATTTGCGAATGAGAAATTAAAATGGGGGGCGAGTTACTTAATCACGGCTGCAACAAAAATATGGGCCAACATTGAAATTAAAGCCCACCTACTCTTTTAACAAAATTGTAAAAGAATTTCGATTAAATTAAAAACTATCAATCATTAATTTATACTAACGTGTTTTACAATTAGATTTTATACTTGTATTTTGTATTGATAAAATTTATTCCATTTTATTTAAGTTAAAGAAAAATGTTATTTAAAACTAACCATCTCAAATTTTTAAATTCAAATATGTTCTTCATATTAAACTTGAAAATTTCAAACACTTTACGGTTTCAATATGAATTTTCTAAGCCTTTAAATTATTTTTAACCGGCTTAAAATTGAAGATTCAAATTTTATTCAACTTTCAATAGATTAAATTCAAAATTTTAATCGCCAATTCATTCTGATAATTTGAAATTCAAGTCTAATCATCATTCAAATATTTAAAATTAATTAAATATTTTCAATTTAAATTGTTCAAAATTCAGGGTCGTTACAATCTTCCCTCCTTAAAACTTTTCGTCCTCGAAAAGGAAAGGTTGTTAAAATTTCACCGACATTTATACCCTACTCAAATTTTTTCTAAGCTTGTAACTTATTACAATTAAATGAATATAGGATTCATTCCGTTTGTTTAATCTCATTAGCTTTGTTCATTATCTCCTTTGTTCTTTGATTTCTATAGTCAAAACACAAAAGTCTTCTACCAAATTCTTTGACTTACAAACTCAGATTTAAACTTTAAAATTCTTCACGTTAGAGATTTGCATAATATATCTCTTCCAAAGCTGTGGAATTTCAAAACATTTCAAAGATCTTCTTTCTTAGTTTATTAAGTTAGAATTATATGATTTTAATTTCAAACTATTGATTTGCTATTTACAGTTTGAAAATACTTGCTAACTCGAAATTTAACAAGTCCATCTTCGTTCTTACAGACATTAGGCATACGCTGGCCAGGCGCAGGACTAAAAATCTCCAAGTACTAAATATACTTGTTTCAACTCCCAGTGAAAATACTTTAAAAATTCTCTTTCAAAAATGGATATGGAAAGCACGTTCCCCCATGGATTACATTTTACCCGACGGTTGCGCTACTATCCCAGTAGAATCGCTCGTAATCTGTAGATTTCACATCTCTTAAATTTCGCCATGGTTGTCGCCATAGATCGCAGTTCACCCGGCGATTACGGTACTATCCCAGTAGAATCGCTTGTGACTGTAGGCATCACGCCCCTCAAATTTCGCTTGGCATTTAGATTGCAGTTTACCTGGCGGTTACGCGACTATCCCAGTGGAATCGCTTGTAACTGTGGGCATCACGCCCCTCAAATTACGCTAATCAATCAATATAATCTCATCACGATGATCCATCGCGAGGGATTCTAGTCCAAATGGACATTCCAACTTATGGAAATTCTACGTAGCTACGAATTTCAAATGGACACTCATAGAGAGTTCCAAAACCATCACAAATAATAAATGGAAGGTACTTTTCCATATCCTCAGTTTAGAAAACATAATGTCATATATATGTAGTACTTCATTTCACATTTCGTACATATCATATCTATGTAAGCTTACATAAGATTTCCATAACAATGACTTTCTAAACTAACGGTTTTCAAATTTACCGCATTCATATATATATAAGTTCTGAAAACCTACATATCCCATATTCATAACAAAATAGAGGATTTCAAAATTTTCCTCTAAGTTGATTTGGAAATTTAAGGTTATCTCAAACCTAATTCATATTCATAATTCCATTTATTATCGACTTCACATTCGATTTGGATTTCACGTTACATCGTCAATTCTCAACACAGAATTGATGTCTACCGATATATAACCTCTGAGCTCGTACGTCTCAAAGAAGGGTGTTAAGCTAAGAGAATAAATTCTCCGCCACCAACAGATATATATTTAATAGAGATCAATTGCTATGTCATCAATTCACAATGTTAGACATACAATCCAAACCATCATCTGAAATTCAAAACTCAACTTATATTTTCTTTGGTGTCGAAGTTAAACTCAATTTAACTCAACGATTCAATCTTTTTGAAAAATTTCAAATTGAACAAATTGTTCAAATTTCTCATTTAACTTTTCAACTTCGACTTCGAAAATGAATTTCAAATCATTTTATCACTTACAGGATATATTCACAATATTTCATTTCATATTTGTAAAAACATTTCCATACTTATATAAAAATAAGTAATTCACAAATCTAATTTATTTTCAATATTTGAAAATATTTGATATACATTAATCAAAATTAAGTATATATTTCATCTTTTAAGGAAATCATTCTCTTTTACACATTTATTTGAGTTAAAACGAATGTTACGTAAAACATCGTTACGACAACTCAAAATCACTAGTATAGGGATTCGAAATTTAGATAGATGGATAAATCCCAATACTATACAAAACATTTCCTTTCGGAAATCATTTACTATAACAATAATGTTATAGTCCACCATTTCCTTTTATTCGAAAACGTCTATTTCAACAATAAATGTTGAAATCTATGGTTTCGATATTCAATGCCTTTTAAAACATCTTTAAAACAATTAATCTTTGTTTTAAAATATCGCTTTCCCAAAGATGTCCATTTTATTCAATGATATACTCACGGTCCAAAATTGTGAATATACATCTTTTAACAAGCTATAAGAATTTACTTATCAAAATAAGTTAGTTTCGGATTTATAAACAACGTTTATAAATTCTATTCCTATTTATAAAGACTTCAATTTATAAAAATCACTTTATTAACCCTTCCTTTATAACTCAGTTTTATATCAAAAATTTAATTTATAAGTAAATTGCTTATAAATTCTTTTATTTTACAACACCGATTCATTTTATAACTTCACAATATAATATCAACCTTTTCAAATCTTCTATTTAAACCGTTTATAATAATTCAAAATTTCCAATTTAAATCATAACATAATTTATAAATTTTCTATTTCCAAGATAACCAACTAGTTCTTTAGTAAACCATTCATTGAATTGATTTCCAATTTAATCACATTTGATTTATTCACATTGGATTTTACTAACATTCATTCATATTCAATTAGTTTACTTTCACTAATTTATATTCAAGTTAGTTTGCTTTCGATTCAAATAAAATTTGATTCTATTTAAATTTACTTATCTTTCAATTTGAATTCAATTACTTAGCTTTCAATTTCCATTAATTCAATTTCATTACACTGAATGAATTGCTATACAATCAACTGGAAACCAGTGCACATTCAACATAACCAAATTTATTTACTTTGCTTACATTCAATTTAGTTTAACACATTTAATTTCATTTGGTTTATATTCTAATTCAGATTGAATTCTTATACTCACCATATTCACAACTTCTTAACTTAAGTTTTATTCAACTCTTAACAACATTTCTAATCCATGTTTATTTACTAATTCACTTTTACAAAATAAAGTTGAATTTCCTTTATATAACTCAAATTCATATTCATTACTTCACTTTATTAATTCATTTTGATATCAAATTCAACCTCATTCAACATCATTACTTAAGCTATGTTTCATTTTATCTTCACTTGCATTTATTTTCACTATACAACTTAAGTTCGCCTCAAATTTATTTGAAATTCTATTTTAGTTAACTTAACTTAGATTTCATTTCTAAAGTCATTTTATTTAACTTTTACTAAAGTCAAATTCATATCACTATTCAAAATTCAGATTTTGTTTTACTTAACCTAAACTGTTTAACCATTTTAACAATTGGTTTTACTTAAATTTCCTCATTTTATAAGTTATACAACTTATAAATTTAAAATTCCCAATTCATATTATATAATCGCTTATCTTTTATGTTTAAATTTCCATTTCAATAATTTATCTTATCCAGTTCAATTTATTTAACTTTCCTTTAGTTAAATTTCAAATCATATATTTATTAATACTAATTCAATTCAATTTAACTTTTCTTAAGTTAAAAATCTTTATTTCAAATTCAATTTTATACTCCTTTAGATTTGAAAAACATTTTCTTTTAAAGTGTTTCTAGTAACTATTCATATTAAACACCATAAACTAAGCTTTGTGTAAACCAAAGCTCTGATACCACTTTGTAACATTCCCCCTTTCTAACCGTCCCTAGTCGGTAATTAAACCAACTCGAAACGTTCAAAAAGACGGACTGTTATTTAGTTTATGTAATTTAAACAGAATCAGCCACAGAAACACAGAATAATAATATTTCATTACTATAAATCTTTTTGCATACATCAGAGTTTATACAATGTATTAAATTGATACAGCGGAATATCTTTAAAATACAAAATTCTTGAAACTAAAGTAATTCTTTACTCTCTCTCTCTAACTTCACTGCCTGAAAATCTTCAAGCTGTAAAATACTGGGTCTGACCCGAGTATTACATTCAAAAGAAAATAATACACAGGTCGGTCTAATTCAAACTCAGTTATTAGTGCATATGAGCAGTAATAATTTAAATAGACGACAGTCACAATAATTCCTGTCTATCCGACTCTTT
Source organism: Allium fistulosum (assembly GCA_030737815.1). Taxonomy (NCBI): domain Eukaryota; kingdom Viridiplantae; phylum Streptophyta; class Magnoliopsida; order Asparagales; family Amaryllidaceae; genus Allium; species Allium fistulosum. The sequence goes on from CM060904.1 coordinate 1,141,925,279, forward strand.
AAACAAAGAAATCGGATAACAGTAAATATAACACTTAATAGTGTTAAACAATAAATCAGCAGATTTAAATCATCAACAGAGATAAATAAACAATTTATCAAATCGACTAAATCAATTTAAAAAAAATCGAAATTGTCACTTTAAAACCATCAAAGTTTGATTGGCTGCCGTACACGCACGCGTGTACGGCCTCGCCAATACAAAATACGGAAAATGCAACAGATCAATGCATCAAAAACAAAAGAAAATACCATTTAAAATCTGTCAAATCTTAGTGGCTGCAGTGCACGCTAACGTTCACTGCCTCGCCACTACAGTACAAGAAGTCATCACAACTCCAACCATTAGTGGCAAACCAATACTACAGAGGTCAAGCCATGACTATCCGGACTCAACACAACTGCAACAAATTTAACAGAAGAAGCCCAGATATAAAGCAATAGCAAACTCGAAACAACACAAAAGTCCTCAAATTCTACACGACGGTAAGCATCAGTGCACAAAAGCAATGGCCCGCACGTATACTTGAATCAGCAGTAGCAATGGGAGTGCTACCGTGAAATAACAATGGTACAAAGGCTATAAGTGGAACAGCATGTGTAAACTCAATGCTACAAAAAGACCACTAGTATGAAGACTTCAAGCAATACAACTAAAATCAGGCTCAATGAAACAGTCAGTCTTATCAAAGAGCAAATGATAATATATACAAGTGCAGTGAAGCTACAAAAATGTACCAAGCAACCAGGGGATGAATACAACAGTGAATTATCTACAGGTTCAAGTGACAAATGAACCAAACTACAATGAAGGCAACAAATACATGTTCAGGTGAACAAATATCACAAATGCAGACAGGCCAGAGTCAAAGTTCACCAGCGAATCCAGCGCCAACATGAATAAGTGCAAGTGCAACCAAACAGTGTCTAACAAAGTGGGACGGCAGCCTCAAATGAAAACATACAATGGCAACTACACAATGCAAAGACCAGGAGGTACAAGCATCAAACCAAGTTTAATGATCAAGAACTCATGGATGGACTATCAATGAAGTGTAACTGAAATATGTCATATACATGAACTACAATGGAACAATGCAGAACCTACTTTAGACAGAGATGAACAAGGTGATAACACATATATTCTACATGAATGCATATGCAAGAAATCAAGTATGCAGAGTAGTCAAAAATCAGGTGATCAGAGAAGTTACAGTGAAGAAAAAAATATCATCACCGAATAGATGATCAAAGTCAGGGATAAACAGAAAAATGGACAGAGTCGACCATCATTAACAAAGAAAAGAATTCACAGTATAGTCGAAGATCACCAGTAAACAAAAAGGCAGTGGTCAAAGTCAGATGACCTAACAAAAGATTCAAGCACGGTGCTACTACAAAACAACATGGATGCAGACAACATCAAGTTCAACACAGCAACCTCACATGCTACATGAATGAATGCCACTGACTCATGAACATAGTGACAACATCAAGTGTACAAATGAAAATATAGAATGAAGACGATAATCAAGTACTCAAGAGTACCAGATTAGTTGAACCAACTCAAACCAGTGCATGATCAATGCATTATGTGAATATGGAGAATCGAGCACAAATGCAGTAGTGCATATATGCAGACTAAACTACCAAGCTACAGAAACAAAACCAAATAAATGGTCAGAGCATACATCTACATACAGTGATGCAACTATAATGCAACAATACCGAAGTGATACAAGAACCAGATGAACAAGACATAGCAGGTGATCGAACACATGATCAATGGAGTATATATATATGAACCCAGACAAAAAGTCAGAGAGTAGTTCAAGTGATGAAGCAATACAACTCAAGTCAAATTAAAATGAAACAGAGATATGCTACAGGATGGTCAGCCACCAAAGTGCAGAGGTGCAGAATACAAATATGAGTCAAGGAATGTATACAAATGATCAGCAACTACAAAGAACAATGAAAACTAAATGAATCAACCCAAGAACAACAGTTACACCTAAATTGTGATATCCCGGAATTTTTAGGCAATATCAATTTAATAATCAGTTTAAATAATTAAATTGATTGATAATTTTTGATAATAAAATTTGAATTGATTTAATAATCTAATTTAATAAATATTTAATTAGTGAATTTTATCTTTTAAAACCTAATAAATTGATTTCTATTTATAATGTATATATATTTGTATATATTGTAAATAGAAAAGCTTTGGTTTGTATTTAATTTACATATGATATGTTAATTCATTTAGTAATAGAAGTAATTTATAATCTCTTTTATAAATTATTTTAAAATTGATAAATTTGTTATTTCAAACAATAATTATAATAGGATTATTATTTCAAATTGAATGTGTTGTTTTAAATTTACTTTAAATTGGATTTTAAGAATATAATTTGAATTTGAATTTGAAATTCAAAAGAAGTAATATTTAAATAGTTTTAGACTTTAAAATATATGTATAAGCTTTTATTTATAAGTATAATTGGTTATTTCTTTAAAAAGTTATCTTTGTATATAAATAGATAAGTAATAAGTGTTTAATAAATTAAGAAAAATCTTTTATTTACATTTAAGATACAAACTAATTAATTAAAGGACATGTGTAAACCTATAAAGGATTGTTTAAAACAAGTGTTAACTAATTAACACATATAAAGACAAGTGTCATTCTTGTTTTTAATTTTTCTTTTATTTTAAAATAAATCATTTATATTTATAAAAAGATGTTTTCCTCATTCTCATTTCTTTTGCAAATCTTCATTCTCAAAATAAAAGAGAATTCAGCTGTAAACAAAAATCCCCTCAAAAACAAAATCAGTAATCAACATTTCTTAAGCCAAAATCTCAAAACAAAGACCTGAAATTCATCTTAAAATCATAAGCATGTAACCCATTTTCCGAAATACAACTAAATCAAAGTTTCAACCTGCAATCTCTTTTTCAAATCTGGAAAATTAGAGCATGCATGCAACTGAAATCTCTTCAAACTAAAGCTGGCAATTCAAGTTTTCAAAGCACATCGAATATTCAAGTTTAAAAGTTTTAAAGAGCAAAGGAATCTCAGTTTAAAAGCATTTAAAGGATTTTCAAAGCAGTTTCAAATTTAAGATCTGCTCTTCTTTAAATGGTGAGTAACATTCTTCTAAAAGCTTAATTATTCTTTAAATCTGGATGCATGTTGAAATTATGGAAATCAATATGTTATGTGTGATTTTATATAGTAGACTTATCTGTATATATGAATGTATATATACGTTAGTGTGCATGCCTGCTATTTGCTCTGTTTTTCATTTTAAAATTGGTGAGTGAAATCTTTTTAAATCTAAATGTTAAGAAGATTATAAATTACTTCTATTACTAAATGAATTAACATATCATATGTAAATTAAATACAAACCAAAGCTTTTCTATTTACAATATATACAAATATATATACATTATAAATAGAAATCAATTTATTAGGTTTTAAAAGATAAAATTCACTAATTAAATATTTATTAAATTAGATTATTAAATCAATTCAAATTTTATTATCAAAAATTATCAATCAATTTAATTATTTAAACTGATTATTAAATTGATATTGCCTAAAAATTCCGGGATATCACATAAATCATGCTCAACTAATCAGTGTACAAAACTCCAGAGAAGTCATCAAAAGTTCAAGCAATATCACAGGTGATGAACAACAGGAGTGGTATGAAGAAAATAAGGCTCAGTGGTGAAACAACAACCTCGGCAAATAAAAGACAAGTTCGAAGTCAAACCAGAAATAAACAAGTTCGAAGTCAAAGTGAAGTCAATGTCGAAATCATATGTTTAAAAACATGAAAGTTCTTTTTAAATCAGTGAAACAGTCAACTTTATAATTTTGGAAAGTTTATGGAATAAAAATCAAAGATCGCACGTTCGAAATCGAAACCGTGCTCGTGAAGAAATTCCCAAAAATACCAAAGCATAAACAAGAAAGAATCAGCAACGTGGGAATCACGTTAATCAAGCAACAAAAACATGAATTTGAACAAGCTAGTAATTACTAAAAGCTTGAATTGGATGTGAGTGAAGGATTCACTCACCTTAGATCGAAGCTGTCGCGAGCGAAGAGGAAGACGAAGCCCTAAATTTCCAAAGCTCCAAGGAGCAGCTGCGAATGAGCGCAAGGCCGAAGCAAGTCAGAGAATAATCAAGTCGTCATCGACGAATAGAAGAAGCCGAAGCCAAGCCAAGCAGATCAACTGCTCAAGCCCTAATTTGCAAGTAGAGCGCAAAAGGAACGAAATACCTAATTTAGTTGCAAAGAGGAAATCGTCGCCGCCATTTTTTTATTTTTTTCGTTTGGAAAGGAACTAGGGTTTGCGAATGAGAAATTAAAATGGGGGGCGAGTTACTTAATCACGGCTGTAACAAAAATATGGGCCAACATTGAAATTAAAGCCCATCTACTCTTTTAACAAAATTGTAAAAGAATTTCGATTAAATTAAAAACTATCAATCATTAATTTATGCTAACGTGTTTTACAATTAGATTTTATACTTGTATTTTGTATTGATAAAATTTATTCCATTTTATTTAAGTTAAAGAAAAATTTTATTTAAAACTAACCATCTCAAATTTTTAAATTCAAATATGTTCTTCATATTAAACTTGAAAATTTCAAACACTTTACGGTTTCAATATGAATTTTCTAAGCCTTTAAATTATTTTTAACCGGCTTAAAATTGAAGATTCAAATTTTATTCAACTTTCAATAGATTAAATTCAAAAATTTAATCGCCAATTCATTCTGATAATTTGAAATTCAAGTCAAATCATCATTCAAATATTTAAAAATAATTAAATATTTTCAATTTAAATTGTTCAAAATTCAGGGTCGTTATAGTTTATCTTGTTTAAGAGTTTAGAAACTCCTATCGATTACAGTTGGCTAGACTGCACCGACCAGAATCTATAAACAATCAACCAATACGTCAACACAATACAAAACAAAGTTTGTATTCACTAACAAATACGCGCTCATATCTATTATTACACTCACACTCATTCTAGAGTACTACTGACTCTATCTCTAATGAGTAACACCCAACAGAGCAGGGTTGTCGCTTAACCGGATGGTTTGATATCACTTGTAACGACTCGACTTTTCGACGCTCGAAAGTCGACATTAATACGTCCACTGTATCAATTGTCGCGCAATCGAATGCCGGAAAACCGAACCATTAGGGTTAAAAGAAGACGTAGAAGAAGACAGAAGAAAGAAAGAACAGAAAAACAGAAACAGAAACGATATCAGAATCTCACATTCGCAGCGGAATAATATACAATAGATGAATCAATAATCTTTAAACCAAAAGACTATATCAGTTTATACATACAATCATCAGAGTTTACAACAATACACATCACTGGACAGTTATATAAACTTGTCCACATACAGAACACACAGCGGAAATAATAAACAAGTACAGTAGTACGCTTCGCCATCCAGCTCATCTCCAAAGCTCCAGAATATCCTGATAACATAACTCTAGGCTGCCCGAGTGGAAAATTATGGGTACCCAGAGTTTAGAAAGGGAACAATAAACTCCGAGTCAGTCATGGTGACTGGTGTGAGATCGTAAAACAGTTATTTTCACAAAGAAAATAAAACAGATTCGCAATGCTTTTTAGAAAATGAAACTACCATAAGGCCTCCCGCCACACACATAATGCAAACGCAGAATTGGAGGAGATTTCTCCTTATGATAGTCAAAAATGCTTACTACGCAAAATCAGTTGATATTATTATTAATGTCTAGTGTGGAAAACATTTCGAAAGTATAATATCAATCTTAGCCAACATACAACCATTGTTGTATGTCTACTATAGCTACTACGTTCAGTAGCAGGTTACCGCCACATTCCATAGCAGGTAATACAACTAAAAACCGTACAGGGTTCGTATTGTTTCTTTGGATTTCCAACAAATGGTCAGGCAAAGGAACTTCCTTACACCGAAATAGAAACGCCTCTGGAAAGACGCCCCGGATCCTAACCGGATCTCTGCAAACAAAAGGCCAACGCTACCTCATGCTGTACAGCTGTAACTAGGTAACTAACACACTGACGCTACCTCACGCTGTACAGCTGTAACTAGGTAACTAACACACAAGTATGCCATCCCCCGGTCGTAACCAACCTTTATCCGAGGATCCTCAATCACAAAGCAACAACCACAAAAGTATAATAAATGTGTGGCATCAACATAGGTAAAATATTTGGGCTCCATACCATGATATCACCTTTTATCCAGAAGGAAATGACATACCCTAGGGGCGCTACCCCTACAAACCTTTGCCGCAACATTCCTGTTTCGACCATTACCGGGTTGTGAGGCTCGACGAAGTCTCGTCCACAAAACTACGCTTTTTTCCAAAGCCACGCTTTGATCCACAAATGATCAACAGCACTTCGTATGCCACATTACCAAATTGGGAATGTATCACTAGTAACCATCAACTACATAACCTCTGAGCTCGTACGTCTCAGAGAAGGGTGTTAAGCTAAGAGAATAAATTCTCCGCCACCAACAGAAATGTATTTGATAGAAACCAGCTTTACATCTCAAAGTGTAACGTCAGACATACATCCATACAAGTCCGTTCCGGGATCGAACGGAACCGAAGGCACTTCCAAAGAAGCCCTTGCAATCCGGATATTCACTAATCATGTCCGGACTTCCCATCACAAAAAGAGTGATATAAATCTCTATACCAGAGAGGTGTAGAGACATTCGACAGGTTGTCCTTTCATTTTCGAAAATATCCGGTCTTCACCACCGGTCTTCAATACGATCCATATCGTCGTATCACTAATTCGGAATGGGTTATATGACACAAAGGTCTTTTCCCGGCTAACCCGAATAGTGAGCGTTTGTTTTAAAAAAATCAAATCAAGTGCCATTTCAAAGACAAATATTGATAGTCGGTTATTTACTATCAACAACATTCACAACAAACATCCAGTTTAAATAATTTTTCTCAAATTATTTATTTTCAAAATATCTTCACAGGATATATATTTTCCCACACTTCACATTTGAAAACCAATTTCAAATCACATTTTCACACTTCACATTTGAAAACCAATTTCAAATCTCAAAACGGTCCATTTAAACCAATTAGATAAATCCTTATCGATTTATTTCAAATTTACCTTCAAAATCTGTAAATTTATTTCCACACTTCATCACTTTGAAAACCGATTTCAAATCATATTTTCCACACTTTAAAAATAAATCAATATTTATTTTTAAAACAAATTTCCCTTTCCTTTACCAATTCTATTCGGAATTTACATTCCCAAATATTCACTTTTATACGGTTTTCAAACCGTTTCCAAATATTTACTTTCAACTCCAAATCAATTTCCAAATTGGTTTCAATTCATTTCGACACCGAATCAATTTTCAAATTGATTCTAAATTTATTTCCAAAAACCAAATCATTTTACAAATCGATTTCCAAATTGATTTCAACACAAAAATCCATTTTTATTTAAAACACTAAATCAATTTCCAAATTGATTTTTTTCCAAAGATTTATTTTCAAATACCGAATCAATTATCAACTGGATTTCTAGAAATTTATCACTTTTAAAAATAAATTCCTTAATCTTTTCCAAACCCTTTAAAATTCCATTTTTAATAAATTCTTCAACTTTTCAACAATATTCTTCCAAATCCATTTATTAATATCTTTTCCCATATCTTTGGAAATAATTCAATATGATTATAAAAAATCAACTTTACGCTTTTTAAAATTCCTTCTTTGAAATTTAACCAATTCTTTAAAAAGAAATTACTTAAAATTTCCAACTTTAATTTCAAAAATCCAATTTCATTTATTTCTGGTATCCAACGATACCAAAAATACATTCGGCTAAATTTTAGCCTTCAACTCATTCAATCACAGAAATAATCATTTTCCAAACCCTTTAAAATTCCATTTTTAATAAATTCTTCAACTTTTCAACAATATTCTTCCAAATCCATTTATTAATATCTTTTCCCATATCTTTGGAAATAATTCAATATGATTATAAAAAATCAACTTTACGCTTTTTAAAATTCCTTCTTTGAAATTTAACCAATTCTTTAAAAAGAAATTACTTAAAATTTCCAAATTTAATTTCAAAAATCCAATTTCATTTATTTCTGGTATCCAACGATACCAAAAATACATTCGGCAAAATTTTAGCCTTCAACTCATTCAATCACAGATATAATCATTCACAGACTATAAATAATCAATCACACAACATGAAATCAATTCAAATGTTTTGAGGAATCCTGTTGGATCCCTCCAACATATTTCCCTGTATCCACAGATGTTAGCACAATACCAATTCCACTTCGAGGTGGAATATCACGGTATATGGGATTTATAAAAAATATCATCCGCTATTATGCGGCACAATAGGGTCTCATCCGCTATATAATGCGGGAAATCAACAACTGCAATATATACATATGCCAATATATATATATATTGCTATATATAGATATATCCTACTATATCTAATATCACAATCCAAACACAATCAGTCAATAACTGCAAAAAAATCCACTTTTCAATTTGAGTGAGAAGATCTCACCTTTGCTTTTTATTTTGCAATCCACTTTCATTTTGGCCATTTCTTCACGGTTTCAAACCTTGTATAAATAATTTATACAATTTATTAATATTCGAATCAATCGAAAAATTAAATTTTCATTTGACAAATTTTAATTCACCGGTGATTTTATTTTAAACAACTCATCAAATTTAATATAAATTTCATAGTTAAAATCTCTCTATTTCCAAACTCTCATACACATATACTTACTTATTGTTCTATTATACATATTAAAATATATGGAGATTTATATGTATAAGTCTATCAAATCTAAAACAGAACTGTTATATATACATATTTTTTCTCAGTAATTAGCCATAATGAATGTTTACTCTACTGTAAATATTTTTTCTTCCCTTTATAAAACTACATATATACATATACATAGAATTTGAAAAACTGTATTTATCACTTCATCATCGCTTTATTTTTCAAATCTATATATATTTATTTTCAAATTTTCCACAACTGGAAATACCTTACTGCCTACATAAATATAGATAGGTAAAAATCGAAAACTGCATACATATATTTTTGAAAATAGCCCATAAACTATACAGTAAATTTTCCTATTTTTCTTTCCTGCAACTTAAAACAGTAACTAATTTTTTTTGTAAAAACAAAATTCTCTAACTCGTATGTATATATGTATATAGATTAAATAAATTCAAATCGAAGAAAACAGTAAAACCTCACCTCGAACACGCTTGCGAACCCTACAATCGCTCAAGACTTCCACCATCGCAGAGCCTCCATTGCCGCGCCTCCATGCGAACACAACCTCGACAATCACCCACTCATGAATAGAATCGCACTTGCCATAGTCGAAGTCGCGATCTGCTATGCCCTTGCCTCGACTGCGTAGTCAAACACCGATCTCGCGATGCTTCCTCAGCGACTTCTTCCTCCCAATCGAACGCGCACGCATGCGTTCGAGATTCGAGAGCCACGCTACGCCCCCTTATCGAGTTCAAGCTCGACCTCTCGCAACTACCCATGAACGCGGTCGATTTTGAAAGAATGGAACGATACTTCGTTCGAATGGACTGGGAAGGATAAGGGAAAATTTGATGATCGGCCATTTTTATTCAGGGTCGTTACAGGGATTTATTCTGCTAACACATATCCAAACAACCAAACAAACAAATGGTCAATTTAAAGTAGAACGGGGATTTATTCTGCTAACACATGTCCAAACAACCCAATGACCTACATTATAACTCATTCATAGTTATATGGTTTCTTAATGGTATCAACACTTGAATCACTTATATTCAAAACCATCTTTGAAAAAGAAGTACCTTTAAACAGTTTTACTTTTGAAAACCAAAGGATTTAAAAGTTTTAAACCCTTTTAAAAATAATTAATTGTAAGTTAAATCCTTATTTAAATCATAATTAATTTTAATTGAATCTTAACTTAATTTAATTAAATAGTTATTGGTAATTAACTATTAATTAAATCTAAATTAATCCTTTATTAATTATTAAATAATTAATTAAACCTTTATTAATAATTAAATATTAATTAATCTCAATTAATTAATTAAATAATCTTTAATTAAATAATAAATTAAACCTTTAGTAAATAATTTATTATAAATTAAACCATAATTAATTTATAATTTAAAAATAATTAAACACTTGATTAATAATTAATTATTAATTAATCCTATATTTAAATAATAGTTAATTAAAAATAAATCATATACTTAACTCATAATTAACTAACTTAATTAATAATTAATTAAAATAAATCTTAACTTTAAAAGATAATTAATAAAAGTTAACAACCAACCTTTAATTAATAAAAGTTAATAACCCTTGTTTAATCCTTAATTAATTATTAACTATCAAAACATAATTAATTAAAAATTTATTATTAAATTCTTAATTAGTTTATAAACCATTTGCAAAACAATTTGAAGTATAAAAACCAAACTTTGTGAAAATCGAATTTTTAAACGAACTGCATCCATAGCGACTATCGCTATGGATACCCGTAATTTCCAACTTGTTGCTCCCTAACTCTTCCATTTACTAATTTTACTTACTAACTTTCCATATGACTTCCAATTCTAAGCCAAAGATCATAATTTTATAACCAAAACACCACTTAAATCATCAATTCAAAGTTCTAATGTTAAATCACAAACTAGCGCACACATATACATCCAAACCATACCATAATTCAAATAATAACATCACAAATACAACCATATAATGACCATATATATAAATGTAAATTCTTTCCTAAAAAGTTAAGGAATTTACTCACCAAAGGCTATCCAAATTTCGCTGAGTTGAGTACGACCTAGCACTTTCATTCCTAAGCAAAAAGATGGAGTCTTGAATCCTAAATGTACTAGGTAGGCTAGGCTATGGATGAACAAAGAAGTGAGATATGTTTTGGTAATGTAGAGCGACTTCGGATAAACATCGATTTCTCACTAATAAACCCGAAAATAGGTCATTTTGCAACTGATTTTTGGGCTACCTACTCATAGAATTTCAAAAAACGCTCAAAGAGAAAGTTATTGGAAATTCTTTTCTCTATCATTTTAAAAAAAGAGTCACTCATTTCTAGTTAGTTTTGAAGAAGTTAAGATCAAAAGAAGAAGGGTAATTTTCGGACTTGAAATTCTAGGTGAAAAATTGCTTTGTAAAGATGACATAGCTATGATAGAAACTTAAAAAAAATGATATAGCTATAATAGAATGTTGTAGCCATTAAAATTTCACACGGTTTCAAAAAACGAAAACCTCCATTTGAGTTAGAAATGAGGAAGAAACGATCGGTGGAAAGAGGATGAAAAATGGAGAAACATATGGCTATTTATAGGCAAATTTCCTATGTCATCATTATATCTAGTCACATCACAAATCTTTTATAATATATATATATATATGTATGTATGTATAATTATTATGTTTAGTCACATCACTTTCTTTTATATATATATATAATTATGTTTAGTCACATCACTTTCTTTATATATATATAATTATTATGTTTAGTCACATCACTTTCTTTTATATATATATATATATATATAATTATTCTGTTTAGTCACATCACTTTATTATATATATATATATATTGTGACACGCCACCCCGAGACCCACATTAACAAAGAGAATTACTTAGTAATACTATTTGCTAATGCAGAGAATAAGGCTGCTTAAGGGCGACCATCATAGTCTTGTAGTAGATAAGAGCTAAGTATGTCGATATTCGTACTCTTTGTTTTCCATTCATCTTGAGTATTCGACATTCTTAATTCCTACCTAATACACTATTATGGTGGCTACAAGATCGATTCAGAAACAAAATATAATAACTACAACTATCACAGTCACAGAACAGCAACACAGAATATATAAACATACCCATACATCAAATGTAATACAACCCGTCATAAGTGGTATTCAACCATGATATATATAAATACATCCCACAGAAGAATATACATCATATAGTTCCCAACCCTAAAGATTAGTACACAAAAACTATGCTATAATCCAAAAGATGATGGTGAAGACCAAAAACAGAAAGGTAGAAAAGGTCTATAAGATAAGCAAGTCCAAAAGGTAAGCAAGCTAAGAGTCCAACTACCTAACCTGCAACTCGGTCTGACCCGAGTAATAAATACACGGGTCAGGCTAGCTAGAACTTGAAATTGGTACAAGATAAGAGAAATATAAGTGCATAAGGGAATTCTTCCTTTAACTATAAAGGAAGGTTATAAGTGTGGTTCAATTGTAATGCCATAGTATAGATTCATAATGGGTTGTCACATGAATAAGTTAAGTTCAATATAAGAAATCCATACTCAAAGGCATTCAACACAAATGCAATAAACCATTCAAAAGTCATAAGGGAAACTCATCAAAATTCCCAAATTTGGATCTCATGGAACTCTAAAAAGAGTTCAAATCTCATAAAATCGAAATCACCATTTATATATAACATCTCATGTAGCATTAGGCTATCGATGCAACAAAACATCTCAAAAATGGTGAAATCGAATAAAACTCAAAAACTCAGAAATCTCAGAAAACCCGGATTGGCCAGATCCCCAACTGCAATGCCGAAGCAATGCTGCACGTGCTAAACTCTTGTCCAGTGCTATTTATAATTTAGGTACCTAACTCATGGACCCGAAGGTCATACTCGTGGTGACCGAAGTCACAAAACTCATGGTGACCGAAGTCACATAACTCAGATGACTCGAAGGTCTATAGCACTGGCATACTCGTGGATGTGTTACAAACTCTCGAAAAGGAACCCAAAAAGTGTTAACGTGCGTTCCATACCGCACGTTCGCACTAAACGGTTTACTAACCGCTAGTTAACTCCACATCATAAAAATAAAATTTCAAATCTCAGAAATCTCATAATACTCATATATCTTGCCTCGTATCATCGACAAGTGCAAATAAATCTTATAATGGTTTCTCATAAACCATAATTCCCGAAAAGGGAAATCTCATCTCAAGACTCGCCTCGTCTCATCGACGAGTAAAACAACATCTATAAGTGGTTCACATCGATTATTACTCCTATAATATGAGATCTCGAACGTCTCAACTCGCCAAATATTGGCTAACTCGGATATTTTTAAAAGAAGTATGTAATTTCTAAAGGTATTTTATTTAAATAAAAAGGTGGAAATTGGTTTAAAAATATGTTTTGGCTATAGATTAAGCTTGGAAATGGTTTGAAATATTTTTCTAAGTGAGAAAAGTATTTTTTTTAAATTTTAAAAGTCAAAAGTATAAACTTTTTCATTTTATTGTGAAAATAGTGCTATATCTTTGAGATGATTTCATTGATGTTTACGATTTCCTTAGTGTATCGCCCTTTTCCAGAATAGGTCCTTTGAACCATTCGATATATATTTGTGGCGATTACCTTTCGGGAATTTGAACTCTTGGAAGTTTAATTTTTGATATTTGAATTGCCTACACTGGCGTTATATGAGATTTGCCTTTTGGCGTTTACTTGAGATTTTATTCTCCTCTTTGGAGATATATTTGCCTTATGGCGTGTTTAAGATGGGATCTCTTTATGCATGTTTTGTCTGCAACAGTTCAAAAAACAAAAATATGCCCAGGCCTGAAAACCATCTTGGGTCCAACTTACAGGCCTAAAACAGAGGACCAAACGACCTCATATTGAGCTGAAAATTGGTATGCACATAGTAGAAAACTTCATCTTTCAAAAAAAAATCAATGAATTTCAGTAAGAAATGAAAGAGTTATGCTATCTCAAACATGGACTCATGCCATGTTTGCAGCAACTCAGAAAACAATTTCTACAGGCAAAAATCTACGTTTGAGTTGATTTTCTACCACTGTTTTGAACATCCAAATGATAATAATTTTCAACCAAAATTTGCAGAGACAAAGTTCAACATATAAACTACTATCTAGAAGAAATACGGCAGCATTTTGTTGCCGGAGTTGAGAGATACAATAGTTCAAAGTAGCAACCAGAGACATATTTTCGCAGAGATAAGAAATAAAAACAGTAAACGATTACAGAGTAGGAATTTGCACAGAATATTGCTCTTTGAGCATTGCATTAGCTAGAGATTGTGAGATTTATAATTCCTATTATAGGAATTATCCGAGTTAGCCATGATACCAAGCTGTGATGCCCCACCCCGAGACCCACATTAATAAAGAGTATTACTAGGTAATACCGTCCGCTAATGCGGAGAATAGGGCTACTTAGGAGCAACCATTTATAGCCTTGTCTTAAATATCTATTGAATACGTCGATAAATTCTCTGTATTTTTTTTCTAATTCAAGTGGATCGACATATCCAATAAATAATTAATACAAAGCCATAGGTGGCTATTGGATCTATAAAAAAAATACAACAAGTCAAATGCAAAACACATCACAGAACAACAGATAATCAGATATATACACATATACAGATACATCACAGAGTATACAAAATGATACATCACATAGGTGGTATGACGACCACAATACAAACACGAGTCAGAAGAATATACATATTAGAGTAGCAACAAAAAGGACTATACAAAAGCTACAACAAAACGAGCTAGCAGAAAAGTCCATGCGGAAGCAGAATAGGCTAAGTCCAAAGGGTACCTAACCTGAAACACCTCGGTCTGACCCAAGTATAAACTACACGAGTCAGTCTAGCTAAACAAATCAGTTAACAAGGATAAGCGATAATATGAGAATAAGGATAATGTGATAATATTCCCCATGGAAAGGAACAATCTAACGTGTATGATTACATCAAGTGATAATATGGTATCACTACACAACCGTATAATATCAAAGGAGATAAAATACCCATAAAGCGCTAAAAGTAGCGAGCCCCATATCATCGACATTCATAAAACATCAAATATGGTTTATGGAAAACCTAAACCCGCCATCTTGGCAAACCCAAAACATGCATAAAGAGATTGTAACGATACGGATTAGCGTTCGAAAAATCGACATCCATACTTTACATCGTACTCGAATGCCGTAGATTCGACCGTTCAAATCCGAGTCGCCGGAGCTTATAACACAATTAAGTAAAACAACACAGTGGAATAAAGAAATCAATGATATCATATACAACTCCAATGAATACAATATCCAGAATGATATACAACAATGATATCAATATGATACAACAATATTAGAGATACAAGAAATAGCAGCGGAAAGAAAATAGATAACACCAGCAGCGGATATAATATCCCCAATAGAATGCTCTAATCCATAGCTAGCGGAAAGCAAGGTCAGTCGTCCAGGGACTGACTAGCTCCAAATGATATACTCAACCTGAATATCTAAGAAACCCAACTCTAGACTGCTCGTGTGGAAAATTATGAGCACCCATAGTTTAGGAATGGAACAATAAACTCCGGATCAGTCATGGGACTGGTGTGAGCAACAAAAACAGTTTATCTTTAAACAACAACAACAACAGAAGTGGAAAATATTCGCAATGCTTTTTGAAAAATGAAACTACCATAAGGCCTCCCGCACGCACACACACAATGCAAACGCAGAATCGGAGGAGATTTCTCCTTATGATAGTCAAACATGCTTACTACGCAAAATCATTGGTTATTATTATTAGTGCATAGTGCAGAAAACATTTCGAAAGTATAATATTAATCTTAGCCAACATACGACCATTATCGTATGCCTACTATAGCTACCATGTTCAATAGCAGGTTACCGCCACATTCCATGGCAGGTAATACAACTAAAACCGTACAGGGCTCGTATTGTTTCTTTGGATTTTCCAACAAATGGTCAGGCTAAGGAACTTCCTTTCCTCCTGCCGACTGGGATCGCCTCTGGCTGGACGTCCCGAGAGACAAACTGCTATCTGCCAACAAGGCCGGGTTACCCCTGTAACAGGTAACTCACGAATATGCCATCCCCCGGTCCTTTGGGACCTTTATCCGAGCGCTCGGTAACCAGCATCACACATAATAAATAAGTGTATCCACATGAGTAAGTATTAGGGCTCCATACCATAATACCACCCTTTTCCAGAAGGAAATGACATACCCTAAAGGGCGCGACCCTCATAACCTTGCCGCAACATTCCTGTTTCAACCATTTTCGGGTTGTGAGGTCCTGACGAAGTCTCGTCCACAAAGCTACGCTTTGTCACAAAGCCATGCTTTGGGTCAATAGATGATCAACCTATGATCACAAAGATAAATGATTAAACAAATGATCATATCACAAATGATCAAACGATGATCATCACACAGCAACACTCAGCATGTCACATTACCAAATTGGGAGTATATCGCTGATAAATTTCAACTACATAACCTCTGAGCTCGTACGTCTCAGAGAAGGGTGTTAAGCTAAGAGAATAAATTCTCCGCCACCAACAGAAATGTATTTGAAAGAAATCGGCTTTATATCTCAAAGTGTAATGTCAGACATGTAACCATACAAGTCTGTTCCGGGTTCGAACAGAACCGAAGGCACTTCTTACGAAGCCCTTGCAATTCCGGGTATTTACAATCCCGTCCGGACTTCCCATCACAAAGGGTGATAAAATCTCTATATAGGGGCCATTCGATGCAGAGACATTCGACGAGTTGTCCTTTCGTTTTCGAAAATATCTGGTCTTCACCACCGGTCTTCAAATGCTATCCATATACGACGTATCACTATTCGAAATGGGTTATATGACACAAATGTCTTTACCCGGCTAACCCGAATAATGAGCGCAATATTCAAAAACATATGGATATTGGGATTTCAATTAAGTCACAACTTATTACCCTAACCTTTTCATTCGAATGGTTAAAACAAATTACCATTTTCAAATCTTTAAACAAAAAGATTTATTTCACAAAGTTAACCCCATTCACAAAGATACATCCATAGGTTTCAAAACAATTTCCAATTTAATTGGATTAACTCGTTAAATCTTTAAAATAAGATTTAACTTATAGCTTTCAAAACAATTTCATTTCGAATGGTTTAAACAAATCATCATTTTAAATCTGTTAAAAATAAACAGATTTAATTCATAGCTTTCAAAAACAATTCATTCATAACTTGGAAAACCCTTTTCAATTCAATCTTGAAATTCCTTTAATTAAACTAGAATTTCATTTCTTACACGAAAGCTTTTATCATTTGAAAACAAACAGTTTCATTTCAGAAAATCTGATTCATTCATACGAGTTGAAATCCTTGGGTTAAATTCAAATTCCCAACATTTTACTTTTAAAATGGTTTAAATTCATATAACTTGTACAGCATCTTATATCCCTAGTTTCGAATCATAGAATTCAAATTCAAACTTGAATTCAAATCAAATTATTTAAATTTCAAAACTTAATCAAGTTATTCGAAAATAAGTTTTATCTTTGATATTCCATTTCAAAAGCTTTTCACATTAAACCCAAATTTCCAATTTCAAAATCAATTGAAATTAAAATTTCAATTTCAAAAACATCAAATTTAAATTATCTGTGACTTAACCGATTTCAACGTGAAATCCATATTTTTGTGTGTAAAAGTGTAGTCCAGGGGTTCAACACAATAGTGCAACACGATGAATCATCACAGATCAAAATACAGGATATAGTTGATAAGCGATATAAACTATAACGCTTATCGTTCATGCACAGATCACAGATATATAAATATCACAGATAATAAATTACATCACAGATAATTTATCACAGATCACAATACAAATTAGGGTGTATCACAAAGCATCCTATATCAGGGATATCAAACAATTCGTCAATCAATAGAATCCAAACATCCATAAGTGAAATCAATTAATATCTGATTATAATTAATTTATACCAGATTAATTACTTATGAATAAACTACAAATCTTGGTTAATTAATCATTAATCAATTATAAGCTATTTCAATTAATTAATCTTTAATCATTTATTAATTAATTTTTTTTAATAATAAATTAATTATCCTTTAATTATTTAACTCGTCCTTTAATTTATTATCTTTGATTAGTTAAACTAATTAATTCTTAATTAATTATCTTAAGTAATCTCTTGATTAATTACAAAAAGTAACTATACCCAAATTACTTTCTGTTTACCAATCATCATTCAACTAATTATTTCTAGTAATTATTTTAAATTAATCAATTATTAATTCTCGATTGAATTACTTAATTAGTTAACTACTAATCATATATTGATTTACTTTAAGTGGTTAATTTTAAAATCCTTAATTTTCAAAGTAATTAATACTCAATCATTTGCTAATAAATTGTTAATAATAAATTTATGAATCCAAATTTACTTGGTTAATTACTGTTATCAATGGATTAATATTCTTAATTTACTTAGCATATTACAATCCCTTAAAAGTTTGGAAATCAAATTATTACCACTCAAAAAGCCTTAAATGTTAGTTAAATTTAAAACTTTGTTTAAAATAAAAACAATGAGATTTAGCTCGAATTCCAGATTTTAAGACTCAGTTTTAAACTTGTTTCAAAACCTTTTGTTTTAAACTTGTTTTATACTTTAAATTAATTTAAGTTTAAAAACTTAAACACTGATAGGGTTTAAACTCATAACAACAATTTTTTTTCTCTCGAGCCAGACAAAAATAACTTCGGGTCAATCGCTTTAAAACTTCGAGTATCCACTCGAGAAAACATACGAATTTACCCGGCACCCAAACAAACAAACCCAGCTCCTCCAATCACACCTCCGTGCACGTGCCGCCGACCAACTCCGGTCAACGCCGCAGCCTCACCCAAGTCATCAACGACCATCCCAATCGTTTCGAGCCATCCACGATACAAGATCACTACCGAGTCAAAATCGAGCAAGTACAGGGACAACTCTCTTCTTCCTGAACCCATTCGATCACCAAAAATCTGCTTCGCCCCGCCACGTCGTACCACCGGTGGTCATGGATCTCCGACCTCAGCTTCAACACATCGCCACGGCCCTATCCCCCCCGGTGCGATCGACCAGATTGCCACATCGACGACGCAATTTGACGAGTAACTGACCTCGACCAAAACCATTGCTAAGCCCTAATTGGCTTCACCGCATCAACCACGGCAAAATATAAAATCGTTCGACATTTTTCCCTCCATCACCGACCCACTAGCCATCTCTGACCCGAATCCCGACCACCCCTGATTCGAAGATCATCGGAAATTGACCAAAATCCATTATTTGATCAATTTCGAATTTCCCTCACGATCCCAATCTAAAAAAATTGATTTTACTATTAAAAATCATGATTTCAGCTAGGGATTCAGATTATATAAATAAAACAATGGATTGTGATGATTGAAATTTACATATTTTAGTTTTTTTTCCACTATTTTTCCTAAATTCCAGATAGTTTTCAAACTAAATTTGCTTAATTATATTTTTAAAACTTAGATTATGTATAAACACACATATCTTACTTGAATCTCACAGCCTAAAGGAGATTGCCAGAGGAGATTTGAATTTGTTTTAGATCTAAATCTTAAACCTGTAAAAAGAACAGATGGTATATCTATACATACAGACCTGCACACTATATTGTTTCATATTTATTTTATGTAGGTCAATTTTCACTCATGCAAACAATTTACCACAACATTTTCATAAGATCATCACACACTAGTTAAAACCAGGTGTTGCTATGTTTACTCACAGATAAAAGGATTTTGTTTAGAAGTTGCTCACCTTTGTTTACCCAGAAAAAGAACAGAGAAAGAACAGAGAAGCAAAGCTTGAACTTGCATGCTTGATTTAGTTGAAATGATTACTGGTTTGAATCTGCTATCTTAACTTGAATTCATATTGGTTCCAAGGTCTGAAGCTTTTTAAGTTGAACTCTGTTTCATTGCTTGATTTTGTTTAAGTTTAGATGATAAAGGAATTTGAGAAGAAGAATGTAAACTTTTGAACTAACTATTGATAATCAGGCTTTCTTCTTGACTTTGTTTAAAAATGAGGTGGTATTTCTTCAACTGAGAATGAGGTGATATACATTTGTACAGGGTATTAAAATAGGTTTGTAGGCTGATATAGACGAGATGTGTACAGGGTATTTTATATTGTTTGTACAATAGGGTAACACATTATTTTGGCTTGTACAAATATATCAGAGATATTTTTCTCATTTTGGAGGCTGAGACAAACACTTGGTGGCTGCATTAAATTGCTTAAGTCCTTTATGTTTTCAACTTTATATTTGTTGACTCGTTTTAGCTTATACTTACCCATTTGTTTTCTTTAGTCTTGTTCACACTTGTCTTGTATATAAGCTCCCATATATATATTTGTTTTGTCTTAGTCTTGCATGAGTTAATTTCCAGGCTCTGGTATTTGAATCTGAATTTGCCTGGCTTAAGCTTTGCTTTGGATACTTGAAGATTGTTTGATTCTATTTTCTTTTCTTTTTTTTTGTTTCTGATTTTTTTTTGGTCCAGGTTCCTTTCTTTTGAGGTTTACTTACATGAATATATGTTTGTATTGATTTCCTAAGACTTACTTTATATTGTATGAACTATATTATATATATATATATATCATATATATATATTCTAATTTCTATTTCTAATTTTTAAATGTTTATTTTTTTAACTTTATATTTTATAACTTATCCTTTATTTATGCATCTCTATTTATAACTCAATTATTTATTTTACTTTAATATTTATTGTTTTATATTAAATTTATAAATTCAACTTATTATTAACCATCAATTGTAATATTTATTATTATCATTTATTATTAAACTATTCATTTACAATTCAAATCAAATGTATATACTTATATATTATTTATAACTTCAAATTGACTCGTATATGTTCAAACACATATATATTCACATACATATAATATTTACAATATTTAAATTTTAAATGATTTACATAGAATACATTTGGATTCGGGGAAACTCGCTTAAATTCCCAATTAACTATACAATTTTAATTCAAAAATTCAACAAATTATAAATTAAAATTAATTTAAAATCTGGGGTCGTTACAAACTTCCCCCCTTAAAAGAATTTCGTCCTCGAAATTCGCAGGCACGAAAATAACAGAGATAGACATATTCGATCTCCTATAATCCCTCAAACTTACGATATAAATTCCAAACTCAAATCGGAATATCTTAGAATACATACCAATTTGTCCCTCTTCGGACCTTGGTATTCACAAGAAATTACAGTAGAATTTCAAAATTTGGTTTCAAACAAAATCGTTTTATTGATTTAATTCAATTTATCCTTCATATTCTATTAATCAATTTACCTCATATTAAAATTTCCAATTTCAAATCCATTAAGGTTTAAATCTAAAAGCTGATAAGAAACCGATAAAGATACCAAGTAAGGATTTTCTACAACGATTCGTAGAGCCATCATCACACCCAAAACTTCTTGTTGTAGCTGGTACAAAGAAATCAAAAGAATTTGGAAACGAATCAAAGAAGATTGATAAGAAAGTTGTTTCCACTGTTGCAGGGTATTGACCATTTCTAGTCGTATTCCCTTGTCTCCTATTTCGTCCTCTTCTTGCACTCATACTCACTATCAGTGAATAGTAAGAGAATTTACTGAGACATTCAGACGGATATCTGAGAATATACTCGTTCTAGAGTTTACTTCACTCTATCTCTAACGAGCTACTTAATGTGTTATACTCCTGAGCTAAAGTTCAACCTTAGCTCTGATACCAAATGTAACGATACGGATTTTTCACGTTCGAAAAATCAACATCCATACTTTACATCGTACTCGAATGCCGTAGATTCGACCGTTCAAATCCGAGTCGCCGGAGCTTATAACACAATTAAGTAAAACAACACAGAAGAATAAAGAAATCAATGATATCATATACAACTCCAATGAATACAATATCCAGAATGATATACAACAATGATATCAATATGATACAACAATATCAGAGATATAAGAAATAGCAGCGGAAAGAAAATAGATAACACCAGCAGCGGATATAATATCCCCAATAGAATGCTCCAATCCATAGCTAGCGGAAAGCAAGGTCAGTCGTCCAGGGACTGACTAGCTCCAAATGATCTACTCAACCTGAATATCTAAGAAACCCAACTCTAGACTGCTCGTGTGGAAAATTATGAGCACCCAGAGTTTAGGAAAGGAACAATAAACTCCGGATCAGTCATGGGACTGGTGTGAGCAACAAAAACAATTTATCTTTAAACAACAACAACAATAGAAGTGGAAAATATTCGCAATGCTTTTTGAAAAATGAAACTACCATAAGGCCTCCTGCACACACACACAATGCAAACGCAGAATCGGAGGAGATTTCTCCTTATGATAGTCAAACATGCTTACTACGCAAAATCATTGGTTATTATTATTAGTGCATAGTGCAGAAAACATTTCGAAAGTATAATATTAATCTTAGCCAACATACGACCATTATCGTATGCCTACTATAGCTACCATGTTCAATAGCAGGTTACCGCCACATTCCATGGCAGGTAATACAACTAAAACCGTACAGGGCTCGTATTGTTTCTTTGGATTTTCCAACAAATGGTCAGGCTAAGGAACTTCCTTTCCTCCTGCCGAATGGGATCGCCTCTGGCTGGATGTCCCGAGAGACAAACTGCTCTCTGCCAACAAGGCCGGGTTACCCCTGTAACAGGTAACTCACGAATATGCCATCCCCCGGTCCTTTGGGACCTTTATCCAAGCGCTCGGTAACCAACATCACACATAATAAATAAGTGTATCCACATGAGTAAGTATCAGGGCTCCATACCATAATACCACCCTTTTCCAGAAGGAAATGACATACCCTAAAGGGTGAGACCCTCATAACCTTGCCGCAACATTCCTGTTTCGACCATTTCCGGGTTGTGAGGTCCTGACGAAGTCTCGTCCACAAAGCTACGCTTTGTCACAAAGCCATGCTTTGGGTCAACAGATGATCAACCTATGATCACAAAGATAAATGATCAAACAAATGATCATATCACAAATGATCAAACGATGATCATCACACAGCAACACTCAGCATGTCACATTACCAAATTGGGAGTATATCGCTGATAAATTTCAACTACATAACCTCTGAGCTCGTACGTCTCAGAGAAGGGTGTTAAGCTAAGAGAATAAATTCTCCGCCACCAACAAAAATGTATTTGAAAGAAATTGGCTTTATATCTCAAAGTGTAATGTCAGACATGTAACCATACAAGTCTGTTCCGGGTTCGAACAGAAACGAAGGCACTTCTTACGAAGCCCTTGCAATTCCGGGTATTTACAATCCCGTCCGGACTTCCCATCACAAAGGGTGATAAAATCTCTATATCGGGGCCATTCGCTGCAGAGACATTCGACGAGTTGTCCTTTCGTTTTTGAAAATATCCGGTCTTCACCACCGGTCTTCAAATGTTATCCATATACGACGTATCACTATTCGGAATGGGTTATATGACACAAATGTCTTTTCCCGGCTAACCAGAATAATGAGCGTAATATTCAAAAACATATGGATATTGGGATTTCAATTAAGTCACAACTTATTACCCAAACCTTTTCATTCGAATGGTTAAAACAAATTACCATTTTCAAATCTTTAAACAAAAAGATTTATTTCACAAAGTTAACCCCATTCACAAAGATACATCCATAGGTTTCAAAACAATTTCCAATTTAATTGGATTAACTCGTTAAATCTTTAAAATAAGATTTAACTTATAGCTTTCAAAACAATTTCATTTCGAATGGTTTAAACAAATCATCATTTTAAATCTGTTAAAAATAAACAGATTTAATTCATAGCTTTCAAAAACAATTCATTCATAACTTGGAAAACCCTTTTCAATTCAATCTTGAAATTCCTTTAATTAAACTGGAATTTCATTTCTTACACGAAAGCTTTTATCATTTGAAAACAAGCAGTTTCATTTCAGAAAATCTGATTCATTCATACGAGTTGAAATCCTTGGGTTAAATTCAAATTCCCAACATTTTACTTTTAAAATGGTTTAAATTCATATAACTTGTACAGCATCTTATATCCCTAGTTTCAAATCATAGAATTCAAATTCAAACTTGAATTCAAATCAAATTATTTAAATTTCAAAACTTAATCAAGTTATTCGAAAATAAGTTTTATCTTTGATATTCCATTTCAAAAGCTTTTCACGTTAAACCCAAATTTCCAATTTCAAAATCAATTGAAATTAAAATTTCAATTTCAAAAACATCAAATTTAAATTATCTGTGACTTAACCGATTTCCACGTGAAATCCATATTTCTGTGTGTAAAAGTGTAGTCCAGGGGTTTAACACAATAGTGCAACACGATGAATCATCACAGATCAAAATACAGGATATAGTTGATAAGCGATATAAACTATAACGCTTATCGTTCATGCACAGATCACAGAAATATAAATATCACAGATAATAAATTACATCACAGATAATTTATCACAGATCACAATACAAATCAGGGTGTATCACAAAGCATCCTATATCAGGGATATCAAACAATTCGTCAATCAATAGAATCCAAACATCCATAAGTGAAATCAATTAATATCTGATTATAATTAATTTATACCAGATTAATTACTTATGAATAAACTACAAATCTTGGTTAATTAATCATTAATCAATTATAAGCTATTTCAATTAATTAATCTTTAATCATTTATTAATTAATTTTTTTTAATAATAAATTAATTATCCTTTAATTATTTAACTCGTCCTTTAATTTATTATCTTTGATTAGTTAAACTAATTAATTCTTAATTAATTATCTTAAGTAATCTCTTGATTAATTACACAAAGTAACTATACCCAAATTACTTTCTGTTTACCAATCATCATTCAACTAATTATTTCCAGTAATTATTTTAACTTAATCAATTATTAATTCTCGATTGAATTACTTAATTAGTTAACTACTAATCATATATTGATTTACTTTAAGTGGTTAATTTTAAAATCCTTAATTTTCAAAGTAATTAATACTCAATCATTTGCTAATAAATTGTTAATAATAAATTTATGAATCCAAATTTACTTGGTTAATTACTGTTATCAATGGATTAATATTCTTAATTTACTTAGCATATTACTATCCCTTAAAAGTTTGGAAATCAAATTATTACCACTCAAAAAGCCTTAAATGTTAGTTAAATTTAAAACTTTGTTTAAAATAAAAACAATGAGATTTAGCTCGAATTCCAGATTTTAAGACTTAGTTTTAAACTTGTTTCAAAACCTTTTGTTTTAAACTTGTTTTATACTTTAAATTAATTTAAGTTTAAAAACTTAAACACTGACAGGGTTTAAACTCATAACAACAATTTATTTTCTCTCGAGCAAGACAAAAATAACTTCGGGTCAATCGCTTTAAAACTTCGAGTATCCACTCGAGAAAACATACGAATTTACCCGGCACCCAAACAAACAAACCCAGCTCCTCCAATCACACCTCCGTGCATGTGTACACCACCACCAACCAACTCCGGTCAACGCCGCAGCCTCACCCAAGTCATCAACGACCATCCCAATCGTTTTGAGCCAATCACTATACAAGATCACTACCGAGTCAAAATCGAGCAAGTACAGGGACAACTCTCTTCTTCCTGAACCCATTCGATCACCAAAAATCTGCTTCGCCCCGCCACGTCGTGCCACCGGTGGTCATGGATCTCCGACCTCTGCTTCAACACATCGCCACGGCCGTATCCCCCCCGGTGCGATCGACCAGATTGCCACGTCGACGACGCAATTTGACGAGTAACTGACCTCGACCAAAACCATTGCTAAGCCCTAATTGGCTTCACCGCATCAACCATGGCAAAATATAAAATCGTTCGCCATTTTTCCCTCCATCACCGACCCACTAGCCATCTCTGACCCGAATCCCGACCACCCCTGATTCGAAGATCATCGGAAATTGACCAAAATCCCTTATCTGATCAATTTCGAATTTCCCTCACGATCCCAATGTAAAAAATTTGATTTTACTTTTAAAAATCATGATTTCAGCTAGGGATTCAGATTATATAAATAAAACAATGGATTGTGATGATTGAAATTTACATATTTTAGTTTTTTTCCACTATTTTTCCTAAATTCCAGATAGTTTTCAAACTAAATTTGCTTAATTATATTTTTAAAACTTAGATTATGTATAAACACACATATCTTACTTGAATCTCACAGCCTAAAGGAGATTGCCAGAGGAGATTTGAATTTGTTTTAGATCTAAATCTTAAACCTGTAAAAAGAACAGATGGTATATCTATACATACAGACCTACACACTATATTGTTTCATATTTATTTTATGTAGGTCAATTTTCACTCATGCAAACAATTTACCACAACATTTTCATAAGATCATCACACACTAGTTAAAACCAGATGTTGCTATGTTTACTCACAGATAAAAGGATTTTGTTTAGAAGTTGCTCACCTTTGTTTACCCAGAAAAAGAACAGAGAAAGAACAGAGAAGCAAAGCTTGAACTTGCATGCTTGATTTAGTTGAAATGATTACTGGTTTGAATCTGCTATCTTAACTTGAATTCATATTGGTTCCAAGGTCTGAAGCTTTTTAAGTTGAACTCTGTTTCATTGCTTGATTTTGTTTAAGTTTAGATGATAAAGGAATTTGAGAAGAAGAATGTAAACTTTTGAACTAACTATTGATAATCAGGCTTTCTTCTTGACTTTGTTTAAAAATGAGGTGGTATTTCTTCAACTGAGAATGAGGTGATATACATTTGTACAGGGTATTAAAATAGGTTTGTAGGCTGATATAGACGAGATGTGTACAGGGTATTTTATATTGTTTGTACAATAGGGTAACACATTATTTTGGCTTGTACAAATATATCAGAGATATTTTTCTCATTTTGGAGGCTGAGACAAACACTTGGTGGCTGCATTAAATTGCTTAAGTCCTTTATGTTTTCAACTTTATATTTGTTGACTCGTTTTAGCTTATACTTACCCATTTGTTTTCTTTAGTCTTGTTCACACTTGCCTTGTATATAAGCTCCCATATATATATATATATTTGTTTTGTCTTAGTCTTGCATGAGTTAATTTCCAGGCTCTGGTATTTGAATCTGAATTTGCCTGGCTTAAGCTTTGCTTTGGATACTTGAAGATTGTTTGATTCTATTTTCTTTTCTTTTTTTTTTGTTTCTGATTTTTTTTTGGTCCAGGTTCCTTTCTTTTGAGGTTTACTTACATGAATATATGTTTGTATTGATTTCCTAAGACTTACTTTATATTGTATGAACTATATTATATATATATTTATCATATATATATTCTAATTTCTATTTCTAATTTTTAAATGTTTATTTTTTTAACTTTATATTTTATAACTTATCCTTTATTTATTCATCTCTATTTATAACTCAATTATTTATTTTACTTTAATATTTATTGTTTTATATTAAATTTATAAATTCAACTTATTATTAACCATCAATTGTAATATTTATTATTATCATTTATTATTAAACTATTCATTTACAATTCAAATCAAATGTATATACTTATATATTATTTATAACTTCAAATTGACTCGTATACGTTCAAACACATATATATTCACATACATATAATATTTACAATATTTAAATTTTAAATGATTTACATAGAATACATTTGGATTCGGGGAAACTCGCTTAAATTCCCAATTAATTATACAATTTTAATTCAAAAATTCAACAAATTATAAATTAAAATTAATTTAAAATCTGGGGTCGTTACAGAGATCCCATCTCAAACACGCCATAAGGAAAATATATCTCCAAAGAGGAGAATAAAATCTCATATAACGCCAGTGTAGGCAATTCAAATCTCAAATATAGAACTTCCAAGAGTTCAAATTCCTGAAAGGTAATTGCCACAAATATATATATCGAATGGTTCAAAGGACCAATTCCGAAAAAGGGCGATACACTAGGGAAATCAAAAAAATATCAATGAAATCATCTCAAAGATATAGCACGTTCTTATGGCCGAAGCCCGCCAAGTACTGCTCTCTCAAAATAAGGCGCCACGTCTCTTAGACAAACGTCTCGAACGACAATAAATACGTCTCTTAGACAAACATCTCGAAGGACAACATCCCGAAGAACAAATACGTCGCAATGGACAATTACGTCTCTTAGACAAACGTCCTGAAGGACAAATGACCCGAAGGTCCAGTACTAGCAAATACGTCTCTTAGACAAATGTGTCACAAACTTTTGGATAGGAACCCGAACAGTGTTAACGTGTGTCCCATACCACACGTTCGCACTAAATGGTTTATTAACTGCTAGTAAATTTCACACTCAAAGCAGTAAAAAGTTTACCTTATCTCATCGGTAAACTCGACCCGCAGGTCAAAACGATCAAACGGACAAGTCAGGAATTAACCGATAAGATAAACGCACGTGTCCCATACCATGTGTTTTACCAAACCATTTAACTCTCCTTCTCATTCACTGGAATAGTGCAGAAACGTGTATTTTATATATAAAATAATTTACTTGAGAAAATAAGATTTTAATACCAATTTTGAAAGCCATATTTGAAAACTCCCTTATTATCGAGAATAGATAAATTCTATATTTGAAAATACTTTAAAAATATCATACAATAATAATTTAAAATGCCCATTTATTTTAAAAATTATTTCAAAAAGATTTGGAAAAATCCATGCTAAAAAACGAATAAAAACCCAAAAAATCACTCAAATCGATATTTAAATTCAATTCAAATTTAATCCAAAATTTGAATTTCAAAACCTCCAAAATTTGGCTAGTCTACCGATAAACATCATAGCCTCAAAACATTTCAGAAATATCACAAAAACATGAAGTAAAAGTCAAAAGTAGGATGGAAAAAGAACATAAAATGCATCGGCACATAAACACGGACGGGTTTTCACCTTACGATAACCAAAACATATTTATAGAAAATCCATTTATATTATAATAATGTCTAGGGGTCAAAGTAAAATATGAATATAGTTGAAATGCTTTCATCTCATGTTTCAGCATAGTTGGGCACAACTAAGTCCGTACGGCGCTTATTGGAGAATGGATTCCATACAATGATTGGGCTACTGGGGTACCGCCCGTCACGGTGAATCTCTAGATAAAGTAACACCGAGGACCTCGTCTGGATCCCCTACCAACACAGGACCGGCCTACCCTTTGCTGGATAGTACCGAATATGATCACCCCTCCGTTAGTGGTCCCTAAAGCATACAAATGAGAGATAAAAGCGACTCTAGATAGGGATGATTATATCCTACTTGGAAGTTACCCACTTAGCCCTGCTGCATCTCCCCTGTTTTAGTCATTCTCGGTTGATGAGGCTTGAGGATACGATTACCTTTCAAGAACATTTACACTTAGAATGCTCATTGCCCTCCAATGACAATGTGCTGATAGCATTCATCCATACAAGTCTGTTTTGGGTCTGAACGAAATCGAAGGCGTTATTCCTACTTCATCCATTTTGGAATCACCCTCAAGATTAGTAGTGATTAGTCCTTGCACTTCACATCTCTATCTTCGGTTCAATGCTCTTCACGATGTCTTCACTTCGAAACGCATTCGTTGGATCGAAGTGGTTTTTAGATAACATATTCGATCCCGATCTCTTCGATACAACATTTGATAATTCCCAGTAAACATTTGATAAAGCCTTTATAAATCCATAAAACCATTTATAAAACTTCTTTCATGAATCTATAAACCCGTTTTTAAAATTGTTTTATAAATATCTAACCATTTATAAAACTCTTTCAACTTGTAAATACCCCTTCCTTCAGTTCTCCAAACCATTTTATAAACTCCTTTATAAAATTCACGTCTTTCGACTCCATTCTTGGGTCTCGGAAACATTTATAAATAAATAAAATCATTTACTTCAAAACATCACCATATAATAATAATTATTATTAACAATGAACATTATAAATAAATGGAAATTGTTAACTTTAAAACATCTTAAAATAATAATTAATAATTCCAAATATTGTTTAAGAAATAATGATAATTAATCTTTACCATTTTATAAATAATAATAATAATTTATTTCAAAACCTTACTAATAAATCCTTATTTTCAGACCATAGTCATTCTTGAAATAAATTATCCTTTTAATATTTTGATAAATTCTTTAAAACTATATTACTATAAACAAATAACTTTAAACAAAAAATAACTTTAAAATAATATTACTGTAATTATTTAACTTTTAAAACAATGTTAATTTAATTAAATAACCTTAAAATAACATTACTATAATTAAATAACTTTAAAATAATATTATAATTAAATAACTTTAAAACAACATTACTATAATTAAACAAATAATCCTTAGAACACAATATTTCTGAAATTTAATTTTGGATTTAAAAATCATTTCTCGTCTCAAAAACCAATTCCGACTTAAACGGCAATTTATAGTATTTTAAAAATACTAATCTGAGGCTAATAGCCACCTAACCCTTAACCAATATCGATATTGATTTTCTATCACTACTGGCTTTTAGTTATCAACATATAAAAAGTTATAACCATAATATCCACAATCATGTTTATTTTTCAATAATCCATATAAAAATATATTATTGAAACAATTCAACAATAGCGAGGCATCCTGATGGATCCCTCTAACTTGTTTCCCCCTGCATCACAACGTTATATAATTATAAAATATAAATCAACCGCTTCGAGGCGGGATTCGTATACAAAGGGTCATCCGCTCTTACACGGGAACGTAATATATGGTCTCATTCGGTCCAATGGGCGGGAATATATCTAACCAACTACTAAATATAATAATTCATCCAAACAGTCATTCAATAATTTTTATCAACTATATATCTTACTAGTTAACCAAAAAGGTGAGATTAACTCACAGAAATTTCTGTTATCGCTGAGGCGTTCTGGTTTGGAACTAAAACCGAACGATGTCTGATTTTAGCCTAAATTTAAATAGTCTCCAAATTCATCCAAACCAGTTCCATCGCAAAGCATTCGTTGTTACGAGCGCAAAACAAAAATCCGCACCTTGATTGGACCTCGTATGCAAAGGTTATCAAATTTTCAAGTTATCGATTTTTTTTAAAAACAATCATCTTCACATACTAATTACCAAAAGTAACCAATAGTCCATCTTCTCCAATCGATGCCTCCTATGCATAAAGTATCAGTGCACCATAGCCGCACCTTCTTCCTCCTTTATCTCCCTCCATCCTCGACGATTTGCCTAGCCGACAACGCCATCTACATCCCCTAATCTTCCTCTACGCACCCATACGGGCCATACCTACCACGATGAACCTGAGACCCTCACGACTCAACCCACCCTGTCACGCCGTACTAGAGCTCGGACCTCCCAACACCTCACCGAGCCTCTCATACCGAGCCTACAAATGCTACGCACTCCTACGAACTCAAATACAACATCCAAAATGCCTGATTGCATCAGCATTTCAAATAAAAATCAAGCTCTAGTAGACTATTCAAATGGAAGCTTCACTGTACGAAGTCGAACACCACAATGATATCATCACTCAGACCCAAAGACAATGCTTTATATATGTATATGTATCTTCAAGTTTGAAAAATGGAGAACATCTTAGTTACACGTAGTTATAAATAGAGAAAAACAGGTAGGATGAGACATGAGAGAAAGTAGGGGCGGCACAGTGAATGGTAGGGTGTAGGCTGATGTGAATGAACATGGTTGTGTAAAGTCAAATCTATATATATATATATATATATATAATATTTAAATTCAAAATATTAGGCTATATAATTTTGAGCCCCAATCGAGACGTGCCGCCTGGCTTTCTATATGATATACCGCTGTTCCAAATGCAATGGAACTAGTTTCGAGCCCTAATTTGATCGTATGCAAAAGATAGCTTTTCGAACCTAATTATTATTTTAAATTTTCAATATTAAATTCTACGCGTTTCGATCTCGCACGACCAAACGATACGTCTGATTGCCATGAAATTTGACGGCATATTATAATTCATTATTACGGACCCAATGACACCTGTTTCATCGAAATCCGAGATAGTGCCCTGGGAGGCAATTTTTATATGCTAATTAAAATGAGTTATTTTCAAAATTGAGTAAATCACTTTTAAATCCAATTTAGAAGTTTTATTATCTTCATCCTTATTAATAGAGATTAAATAAGCCTTTAAATCATTTTTATCCAACTTAAAACCCAAGATTCAATTATTTAAATGATTTTAAATTATTAAATTTAGCAATCTAGTTATCCAATAAATCGCTATACCTATAAAATTAACATTTTCAATATTTAAAATTTATCAAAAATTCCATTTCAAATGACTAAAATTCTGGGTCGTTGCATTCTTCCCCTCTTAAAAGAATTTCATCATCAAAATTTGCTAAGGTAGGAAAAATGCCCAAACCCGTTACTTTTTAAAACAAATTTGTTGAAATATTTCGCCAAAATATTTTAAGCCCATGACCTTTTCCAAAATCAATTTGTTGAAACCTTTTATTACTTTTACTAAGTTTTAGAATTCATTCATAGATTCCAACTAATATTATTCGTTCAATTATTTCAAGTTATAACTCAAAATCAAATTTTAGTTATCAAAAATTTTCTTCAAAATTTCTAACTCTTTAAATTTTCAGAAAATTTCGTCAGCGTTTCCTTTGCGCGGCTAGATCAGAACATCTATAAATCGCAACTCAGGCCTCAAACCAACAAAAGAATACAAAGCCAAGTGGCCCAATCATAAAATCATCAAATTCAAACAATAATATAAACATGTACCTTTTTGTTGGGCAACCAAAATTTTCTTATGAAATCAAAGGCATCAAATTAGCTCTTTCTTTTATATACCTGCATCTCATTTACCAATGGTATCTAATCATATAATTCATAATCATATTATTTTACAATTTCCTTTTTCAACATTTGCTTTACAAAAACCATACGATGTACATATATCATCCGTGCGCATAGCCAAATCTGATCGCTCGCTCGATCACACAATCTCACTTCTGAACTAGTATCGTTCACATGCCACTCTAGTGCGGACTCAGATCTGGTTCCTTGATTAGAAACTGTCATTCTCCTTGCATAGCCATATATTACGATAGAGAATTCTAGAATCAATCAAAAATCCATATCCAGTATTCGCCGTCGAGAATCGAGTGAAAAATTCCAACTCAGATCGATGTAAATCACCTCGAAACTATGTACTCGAATCTAGATCAAACCGTTATGCGAATAAAATAACATACGTACAACTTACATATTTATTTCAATTGATTTCTTAGCTTTACCAAATTCCCTTCTATTCACGTTTATTTTATCCTTATTCATTTTATTTACTTTCAATTATTCACATTTAATTGATCTACATTCAATCATCCACATCCATTTATTTCTTAGTATATTCCTTAATATTATTATCACTTAAACATCATTCCATAGAATTTATTTACTTAAGTTCATTTTAAAACATTTTGTACAACTCTTCTCATGTCTGTTATTACTCTACAACTTATGTCCATATCTATTTTAAATCAATTTAAATTTCATTTGACTCAATCCATTTGTTCAGTTTCAATGTTCAACCGTATTCCAAAACCACATTCAACTCACTAATTTATTTGATTAATTCATTTATTAATTAATTCCAAATCACTATCAAATTTATTTCCTAAAATTATTTCATTTAACTTAATTGAAGTAAAATTTCATTTCAAATTTGCTTTTCTCAATATTCATACTCGACAAATTAAAACATTTTTTTAACTTACTAATTCTCAAAATTTATAAGTTATCAAACTTATTTATCATATTTTCAATAAACACTTAATTGAAATTCCCAGAGTTCAAACACCTTATCCTTTATTCATTTCAAATCATTTTGAAATAATATATATACACATAATTTCCTTGGTGTATCAGATTAATCTTTTGGATTTTTAAAATCAAAACTAGTTTTACTAAAACAAAACTCCAATGGTAGCAATTCCTCTCTTGGAAACTCGAAAATGAACGTCGATGATGCTATAGTCATCACCGAAATTATTTTCCAACGATCGAAGTGAGTTCAGTGCTTTCTGTCCCTTTAAAATCTCTTTTAAAATATTCCCATCCAAAATATTTTCCAAATAATATTATTATTATTTCCAAACTTTGAAAAACCATTTCCAAAACCAATGGGATTTAAATTCTCAAATTCCCAGCTTTTAATTCCTTTCTAATTTATAAACCGCTTTTATAAATCATATTTATATAATATGCTTGTGAAATTTCAATTCCTTTCAATTTATAAATCACATTTATAAACCATATATTTATATAATCTTACTTTGGTTATATAAAATCATTCCTTAATTGTTTATCTTTGTTTGCATTATAATTATTTTATCACAAACAAAAATCAACAAACAACAAATGATAATAATCTAACATTATCATTTACTAACAACCAAGCAGACCATATATACCATAATAATTTTCTGAAAAATTATTCCTTTATATGTAAAATATAATAAAGGTAAAAAGTTCTCATTTGCCCAATTTCAAAACGATACTATGTTGAATTGCTCTGTTCCAATGTTTAGAGACCCCTATCAATAACGTTAATTACTCGTATTGACCAGAATCCATAAGCCACTCAACAAATCAACCAACAAAATATAAACCATTTTTGTATCACTAACAAATACGCACTCATATTTATAAACTCAAACTCATTCTAGGGTGCTACTGACCCTATCTCTAATGAGTTACCCCACCAAAGAAAAGGTTCTCGCTTAACCTTCAGCTCTGATACCAAACGTAACGAACCAAATTTTCGACCCTCGAAAATCGACACAAATACGTCCACTTTATTATATGCCGAGAATTCAAATGCCGAAAAACCTGATTGCTAGGGAAAAAAAGAAGGAAGAAGATAAGAAGAAAACTAAACAACACAGAATCTCACAACGGAACGAATAATCTATAATATACCACAAATATTTACATAAAAGAAAAAATGTAATATGTGTATATACAAACATCAATCAGAGTATACTAACCTATTTCAGCCTGGACAGTTATAATAGCCTGTCCTCACAATTGCTGATAAACACAAAAATGAATACAGGGGAAAATAACCATCTAATACGTCTTTGGGCCTCCAACTCGTCTCTTGAAGCTCCAAAGCATCCAAACTAATCTGTAATATGCTAGGTCTGGCTCGAGCATTATAATAATTAACACCCGAGTCAGTCTGGAAAATCAGCGTGAGAAAACACACCCAACTGGATTTTAAAGTTATATAAACCTTTGAAATCAAAAGTATCTCGTAAGACCACGCCGCACATAAACGCGGACGGGTTTTTACCTTACGATAACCAAAACATTTTTATAGAAAATCCATTAAATGTTATAATAATGTCTAGGGGTCAAAGTAAAATATGAATATAGCTGAAATGCTTGCATCTCACGTTTCAGCATAGTTGGCACAACTTAGACCGTACGGTGCTTATTGGAGAATGGATTCCATACAATGACTGGACTACTGGGGTACCGCCCGTCACGGTGCATCTCTAGAATAAATAACACCGAGGACCTCGCCTGGATCCGCTGCCAACACAGGACCGGCCTCCCCCTTGTTGGATAGTATCAAATATGATCACCCCTCTATTACTGGGCCCCGAAGCATACAAATGACAGATAATAGCGAATCTAGATAGGGATGATCATATCCTACTTGGGAGCTACCCAATTAGCCCTGCTGCATCTCCCATGTTTTAGTCATTCCCGATTGATGAGGCTTGAGGATACGATTAAATTTCAAGAACATTTACAATTAGAATGCTCATTGCCCTCCAATGACAATGTGCTGATAGCATTCATCCATACAAGTCTGTTCTGGGTCTGAACGAAACCGAAGGCATTATTCCTACTACATCCATTTTGGAATCACCCTCAAGATTAGTAGTGATTAGTCCTTGCACTTCACATCTCTATCTTCGGTTCAATGCTCTTCACGATGTCTTCACTTCGAAAAGCATTCGTTGGATCGAAGTGGTTTTTAGATAACATATTCGATCCCGATCTCTTCGATACAACATTTGATAATTCCCAGTAAACTTAACCTCGGTTCTCTAGGAAATAAATAGTCAAAGATAAGATCGGAGATCACCTCCTAACTATTAGTGAACGGATTTCCTTATCATTGTCCTAGGAGAACGAAACAAGACTTATATGCACAATACAGCAACATTGGAGATGACTATGCCATATAACTCACGTGTTTCCCCTATATATTTTCAAAGTTACGTTGAGTCCATTTTTGATAGTCAGTTATTTAACTATCAACAAACATACATTCAATCAGGGATTTATTTCATAGGAAAAACCAACATTGGTTAAGCATATAAGCAATCACTAGCCTCGTTTCATAAATCTTCATAAATAAAACACACTTTGTAAATTACTTGTATATATACACCTTTACAAAGATATACTCGCAAATCCCTATATTTCAATACTAAGAAATATATATCCATATACTTACCTCAACGGTATAAGTATATCCACAAAATTTAGAAAGTTTTCTTTTATTCGATTCTCCAATCATTTATAAAACTCATTATAATCCTTCTTAAAACATTTATAACTCATTTTATAAATCTTATGGACTATTTATAAAATTCTTTTATACATTCCAATCATTCATAAATTCTTTTTGTATACTTCTAAAATCGTTTATAAAGCCTTTATAAATCCATAAAACCATTTATAAAACTTCTTTCATGAATCTATAAACCCGTTTTTAAAATTGTTTTATAAATATCTAACCATTTATAAAACTCTTTCACCTTGTAAATACCCCTTCCTTCAGTTCTCCAAACCATTTTATAAACTCCTTTATAAAATTCACGTCTTTCGACTCCATTCCTGGGTCTCAGAAACATTTATAAATAAATAAAATCATTTACTTCAAAACATCACTATATAATAACAATTATTATTAACAATGAACATTATAAATAAATAGAAATTATTAACTTTAAAACATCTTAAAATAATAATTAATAATTTCATATATTGTTTAAGAAATTATAATAATTAATCTTTACCATTTTATAAATAATAATAAAAATTTATTTCAAAACCTTATTAATAAATCCTTATTTTCAGACCATAGTCATTCATGAAATAAACTATCCTTTTAATATTTTGATAAATTCTTTAAAACCATAGTACTATAAACAAATAACTTTAAACAATACTAATATAATTAAAATAACTTTAAAATAATATTGCTGTAATTAATTAATTTTAAAACAATATTAATTTAGTTAAATAACCTTAAAATAATATTACTATAATTAAATAACTTTAAAATAATATTATAACTAAATAACTTTAAAACAACATTACTATAATTAAACAAATAATCCTTAGAACACAATATTTCTGAAATCCAATTTTGGATTTAAAAATCATTTCTTGTCTCAAAAACCAATTCCGACTAAAACGGCAATTTATAGTATTTTAAAAATACTAATTTGAGGCTAATAGCCACCCAACCCTTAACTAATATCAATATTGATTTTCTGTCACTACTGGTTTTTAGTTTTCAACATATAACAATGTTATAACCATAATATCCACAATTAGGTTTTTTTCTCAATAATCAATATAAAAGTATATTATCGAAACAATTCAACAATAGCGAGGAATCCTACTGGATCCCTCTAACCTATTTCCCCCTGCATCACAACGTTATATAATCATAAAATATAAATCAACCGCTTCGAGATGGGATTCGTATACAAATGGTCATCCGCTCTTACACAGGAACGTAATAGGGTCTCGTCTGCTCCAATAAGCGGGAATATATCCAAACCAACTAATAATTATAATAATTCATCAAACAGTCATTCAATAATTTTTATCAACTATATATCATACTAGTTAACCAAAAAGGTGAGATTAACTCACCAAAATTTATGTTGTTGCCCAGGCGTTCCGGTTTGGAAACTAAAACCGAACGACGTCCGATTTGAAACTAAAACCGAATGACGTCCGATTTTAGCCCAAATTTCAACAGTCTCCAAATTCGTCCAAACAAGTTCCATCATAAAGCTTTCGTCGTTACGAGTGCAATGCAAAAATCTACACCTCGATTGTACCTCGTATGCAAAGGTTATTAAAATTTCAAGTTATCAAATTTTAAAAAAAACAAACAACTTCACATACTAATTACCGAAATGCCCCTATACTCCATCTTCCTCGATCGATGTCTCCTGTGCACCATAGCCACACCTTCTTCCTCCTTTATCTCCCCCCATCGTCAACGATCTGCCCAGCCGACAATGCCATCCGCTTCCCTTAATCCTCCTCTATGCATCCATACCTAGCACGACGAACCCGAGACCCTCACCCAAATCGTGACTCAACCCACCCTGTCACGCCTTACAACAGTTCGGACCTCCCAACACCTCACCGAGCTTCTCCAGACTGAGCCTACAAATGCTACACACTCCTACGAACTTAAATATAACATCCAAATGCCCGATTGCATCACCATTTCAAACAAAAATCAAGCCTGGTTGACTGTTCAAATGGAAGCTTCATTGTACGAAGTCGAACACCACAATGATCTCGTCACTCAGACCCGAAGACAATGCTTTATATATGTATATATATCTTCAAGTTTGAAAAATGGATAACAACTTAGTTATAGGAAGTTATAAATAGAGAAAAACAGGTAGGATGAGACGCGAGAGAAAGTAGGGGCGGCACAGTGAACGATAGGGTGTGGGCTGATGTGAATGAACATGGCTGTGTAAAGTCAAATCTAAATATATATATATATATATATATATATTATTTAAATCCAAAATATCAAGCTATATAATTTCATACCCCAATCGAGACGTGTCAGCTTGTGTTCTATATGTTATACCGCTATTCCGAACGCAATGGAACTAGTCTCGAGCCCTAATTTGATTGTATGCAGAAGATAGCTTTTTGAACCCAATTATTATTTTAAATTTTCAATATTAAATTCTACGCGTTTCGATCTCACACGACCAAACGATACGTCTGATTGCCATGAAATTTGACGGCGTATCATAATTCATTATTACAGACCCAATGACACTGGTTTCGTCTAAATCTGAGACAGTGCCCCGGGAGGCTATTTTTATATGTTAATTAGAACGAGTTATTCTCAAAATCGAGTAAATCACTTTTAAATCCAATTTAAAAGCTTTATTATCTTCATTCTTATTAATAGAAATTAAATAATCCTGTAAATTATTTTTATCCAACTTAAAACCCAAGCTTCAATTATTTAAATTATTAAATTCAACAATCTAATTATCCAATAAATCGCTATATTTGAAATTCAAGTTATTTAACCTATAAAACTAACTTTTTCAATATTTAAAATTAATTAAATATTCCAATTCAAATGACTAAAATTCTAGGTCGTCACAAAAGCTGTTGTTTTTTTGTTCATACTACAATAACTTCTTCATACTAACTCGAAATTAGGCGAAACTTAGATCGATGAACTTCCACCTAAATTACGGACAATATGGAACATTGGGTTACTTCAGCTTGTGAACATATACCATAGTTCTCTATGGTGATTAATAGTTGCACTTAGAAAATAACAGGCTACATCCCCATATTTGAACTCCACCTAGGCAGAAACGGCTATTTTTTGTTCATACTGCAATAACTTCTTCATACTGATTCGAAATCATGAGAGACTTTGACCAATGAACTCCTACATAAATTCTGGACAATATGGAACACTCGGATACTTCATCTTTGAATGCACACTGTAGTTCTCCATGGTGACTAACAGTTGTACTTAGAAAATAACATGCTACATCCCTATATTTGAACTCCACCTAGGCAGAAGCCACTATTTTTTTGTTCATACTGCAATAACTTCTCCGTACTAACTCGAAATCAGGTGAGACTTCGACCGATGATCTCCCATCTAGATTACGGACAATATGGAACACTTGGATATTTCATGTTGTGAACACACACTATAGTTCTCCATGGTGACTAACAGTTGTACTTATAAAATAACAGGCTATATCCCCATATTTGAACTCCGCCTAGGAAGAAGCCGCTATTTTGTTTGTTTATACTACAATAACTTCTTCATACTAACTCGGAATCAGGTGAGACTTCGTCCGATGAAACTCCAACCTAAATTATGGACAATATGGAGCACTCAGATACTTCAGCTTATGAACATATACCGTAGTTCTCCATAGTGATTAACAGTTGTACTTAGAAAATAACATGCTACATCCCCATATTTGAATACTATTTCTCTATGAGATGTATAAGGGTATATTTGAAATTTCAAAAAGATACCGAGTAAATCTATTCAATGAATTCTCTTTATTAGTAGTAAAGATGATAAGCATACAATAATATTGATAT
Source organism: Allium fistulosum (assembly GCA_030737815.1). Classification (NCBI taxonomy): domain Eukaryota; kingdom Viridiplantae; phylum Streptophyta; class Magnoliopsida; order Asparagales; family Amaryllidaceae; genus Allium; species Allium fistulosum. The sequence continues at coordinate 1,141,965,949 of CM060904.1, forward strand.
AATCAGCGAATACTTCATGTGAGCATAACTAATGAGCCATTACCATGTACTCAGCTGACAGTTGGATAGTTTTTGTTCGAGCTCATAGCACAAAATAATTGAAAATCAACAGAAAATTCCAAGAAAACCAATTCTATTACAAATAAACAAATAGAAATAATGCTTAAGATCTTGTAAAGAATGCAATTGAAATTTCATATAGAACGGATTATAAAAATAAAACAACGAATGCATCACCAGACAATAGTCATACATAAACAACACTTTAAAAGTACATAGTGAAAAGACATATCAACTACCAAGAATAATTTTTAGAGCAACATCCCTTATTTTGTTTGCTCGCGCATTTTATTTGGCTTTTCTACCTTTAATATGTCTAATCATGCCAATAAAATGGTAGGTTAGTAGCAGCACCTTTGTGGCCTTGTTAAAGCTAAGACCTACTTCTTTCTGGATTACTTCTAAGTAATAATAAGGTTCTCAACTTTTCTATAGCTTAAATATACATCTAAATCTTGGTTGTATTTAGATCTCCACAATAATTCCATTACAACCTTTGAAACTACTGATGAGTTATCCTGGAGAAGTTTACTAGAAGGACTAAACTCCAATATTTTTCTCATTTCCAATTAAAAAAACAATTATATAGCTAGTTAACAAATCATAAAAGATCTTTAACATAATACAAACAAAAGTTTTACACTTTCATTAAGAAAGATACTTGAATGGGAAAACATATATAATCAATATTAGCATGGAGATGTAAACTACTCATTGAAACAAATAAACTTTAGTTTATAATGCAACTATGCAACTTCATTTTGAAAAGAAATATATCGATATAATTTACAATTGAATGAGCAAACATAGATAATTAGCTTTAGTTTAGAACTGATGAAAGTTTTCACTCAAATATCACAAATGATTGTTTTAGCTATGCAAAGTGCAACTATTTTCAAAATTAGTTATGTTTGTATGCACAAAAATAAACAAATATTATGTCTAATTATTAAGATATATTAAACCAATAATATCGACAGCAATAATTAGCTTTCATGAAAGCGGTTTCCATATACGATATTTCCTTTTCTCTTACCTCATGCTTATCTTTCTAAATAAAGTGTTATTTATGCATAATCAGTACTTCAAAATTTGAGAAATGGCATGTATTCGATCTTGGGTAGAGTAGAAATAAATTATTACATGCATATAGAAAAATTATTATCAAGATTTATTATTATTCCCCTAACATAGTTATTTTAATGTAAAAACAGTGGGTGTTTTTTCCTAAGCATAAAATAGAAACCACAACCAACAATATTGAATATCTCCCACGCTGGCATTCTAGTATACACATGTGACTTTGAATTGTTTGCATAATGTTGTACAAATAATAGCCAAATTACCAAAGAAAATTAATAAAATAATAAAAAATGAACATATTACTACTTGAAACATGGGAGGTGCTAAGTTCATCTCAACATGGCATATGCTAAGTTCATTTCTATCTAACTAACTACTTCAAGAAGTTTTGTTATTGTTAGAAATAATCATGTTTATATGACCTTGTGTTGATATTACTATCGGAATTTTAGTATGGAGTAAAAATGGATTTAGAGTAGTAACTATTAATTGCTTGTTGAAGCCCACATCTATCATCAAACTGCAACCATATAAAGATGCAAGTAGCAACGAGACTCACCATGTTGCCCTTGTGATGTAAGAAGGTTTCAATGATACATATCTAAAATTTCTAGAAAAGAGCAATAGCTAGGCCTGTTTTAGATTTCATACTTATATATAATATGAATTTTATAAGCTAGTGGGACAGATGCACCTCAGTTGTTCAAATACATTGAAAATTGTAAGCATTACCACTATTTACAACTGATATGAATCTCATAAACAATGCTTATTCATAGTACATAGATGAATCCATATTGAATCATTATCTTGTAATGAATATTTATTAACAAAAAGTAAAAAATTTACAGGTCGATAATTGCTTTTTTGGATCTGCTATTAAAAATATGGCGCTCATGATCCAGTAACAAAGGAATAAGAACCTAGCAAGTTAAGCATGTTAAGTGCATATATATAGAAACCAATCAAGTCAAATCATACTTAGCAAAATAAGGACTATGCTCACCTCCTCATATTCACCACTTTATTCAACAATTTAGTAAAATCTTTTTTCCAGTTGAATCAAATTCGAGATCGCAAAAGTTAATTCAAATATGAAATCCCAACATAAATCAAGATGCACTCGATGAAGTGGGAGACGGGATAAAATCCATGGAGGAAGGCAAAGTTAATTTAGTGATGCCAAAGACATGGGATGAGAAAGGGTTTTTCTAGCAAGATAAGATAGAATGAAGCTAAAGGTAATGCATGATATGGAAACATAAAAGGTATTTCAGGAGTTCAAAAAGATACGATGGCAATCATGTTAATTGAATTTGCTTTATTAATAGTAACAATAAAGAAGTAAAGATATTAAAGAGGAAACTAACAAAGAAGTGTAAAAATGAAATTTATATTTTAAAAAAGGTACCTTTGGTTTTATGTGATAATGGGTGGGTCATTTTCCAGTATTAACAAAAGCCATGTTTTATTTAGTTGAGTTTTGAGCTACAAAAGCCATGTTTTATTTAATTGAGTAGCTCTTTATTTAAGATAATACTATGTTTTCCATTTATTATAATAATATGGAGAATAAATTGAGGTAACATGCAATCTTTGCAATTGTATTAAAGGTAACAACTACATGAACAAAATTTAAATATTTGAACCATATATCATAGCGTTGAATAATGTATAAATTAAGGGGAAAAGGTTGAATAGTATTCAACAATACACCTCCTAAGAGTACATATTTCAATGGGTTTCCAATCATTCACAATGTATATTTAAGGTTTTGTCTAGCAGTGAGGCTTCAACCAAAATAATAACTCAAGAGATGTACATCGTATTGCTCTGATAGTAAGGTTTTCCTTTGTTTTCTACTGCTAAGTGTATGTCAGTGCTAGGTGTATGCCATTTAACCGCTATGGTTGAAGGGATAATTGTAGTGTAATGGGTCACCATCAATCAACTAAATATTAATAATTACTTGCTTGAATTTTTTCAACTATAATAATGTAAAGATAAGAATGAACACAGACCATAGAGGCTTGGAAGAATAATTATAATATATCTAATGCTTAAAATTCGAATTTGTAACTATTAACCATTCAGCAACAATCACATGGTAACCAGATAAATCATATCATCTCGTATAAATTACAGTTCATTTGTTATTGGTTACTTATTTATATTGAATCTGTGTGTTTAGATAATGGAATCTAATTCTAATGTCTCACCACATGAGTTTTCCCAACATTATTTAATTGATTTGAATAGGAACAGTCTAAAATATATCACTTGGATCCACATTTAGACACTTACCTCCTCAAGTAATATAACTTTTGGTTAGTTTAAAAACAACGTTATAGTAATATTACTTTTGTTTTACCACAAAAACGAACAACTTATTATTTTCCAGTGTCTACAAAAAGTGATTTGTTGGCCCAGTTTAAGTTATATGTGCTACGACATGATCAAATGCATACCTTTAAAAAGTTTACAAAGGCTATTTATTTGAATATTAAAAATTATTTAAAAGCTCCATTACTTTAGCAGGATAATTGATCAACATTATTATAACCCGTTATTAGTGGCCACCAAATGTATACATTGTATAGAAGTATACTTTGGAGAGAAAACAGAAGGTACGAGAAATCACCTGCTGCTTGAGCTATCAGATCGTTGAGTAGTGAGTCGTCTCATTTGTTCATCCATTCGCCTACGATGGATGGTACGTTGCTGTGAAGGTCGAGTCTGGGATGAATGGAATCAGGGATGAATAGAGAGGCCGTTGTAGAACCGAGGATCGAGTTTGGTGATTCGTTGGTAAGGGAAATCGATATTGAGGGAGCTTGCGTGGATGGTACGGCGTTGGTGAGATCGAATTTTGGGAATAAGTCGGGAATTTTATGTACGAATCTAGGGAGGAACGGAATTAGGTTTTAGAAGGGATAAATGAGAATGCGAGGAATGAATGCGATGGGAGGCAGTCGAATGAGTGCGGACATGGCAAAGTTAAGGGCATTTTTGGAATTTCAAAAGGACACCATGTAAGTTAATGCAATGAATTTTCTTTATTAGTGGTAAAGATATGTCATTACAATATTACAATGGTTAAATGTTATCATTTCATGTTTCTAATAAGGCTCCTGTTAGTCTTTAATGTTTCACCAAACCCTAAGAGAAATATAGAAGTCTTTCGATTTCTCTAGTGGATGTTCGAAACCGTCTGTCTTGGAATACTGACCTTGAGTTTGCTCAACAAGTCATAGTTCCACAGAAAATCGATAACTCCTTATCGATTATATCGTATACAACTCCCAACCCTTGGTACCCTGTTCTAATTTCTCTTCGGCCTTGAGTTTGCTTAATAAATCGAAATGAAATTATTCACTCGTACCTACCATATCACAACGGCATAAGTATAGTATATGTACCTTGAGTTTGCTAAACAAATACATATAGTTATCTTACCTCGTCTATTCGATATATTAGTAATACTACACATAACATCCCTAGCGTGAGTTTGCTCAACTAATAAGGAGTATGCAAGTAATATATATACATACATATATATATATATATATATGTGTGTGTGTGTGTATTAGAAGGTAACATTATATTGAAGATTCATAATCTTCAATATATTATATTAAGTGATATTGACTTATAGAATAATGTAGTTCTATTGAAAAACCCTCATGATTCAAGTATCGGACACATCGGAAATCACGGTATACGTATATATACGCATGTATTTATTCTTTAAGTGCATATAGTGAAATGACCCTCCTTATTTTGCTAATTTTTTTTTTACATTCCTATAGTTAATATTCTCAGAGTCATTTTCTTTTCAAACAATTCATCCAGGATCCAATATTTTCTACCAATATAAATATATCAGTTTATTCCTAAAGATATACACATACATATGAGGATGTATGTGTTCCTCTTGTTTAAAATCAGAGTATGTTTTTAATTCCATTTGTTAAACAAGAGCATGCTATTTAGTTTGGATTTGAAGAAATCTGCATATAGTTAATTACCTTGTTCTTTTGATTATTTATTATATGTTAATAAATCCTGTCCATATTTGGTCAAAGTATTTGGGATTCTCTTTTTTTTTCTTCTCATAGTTCAGATATATTGATATTTGGCTAAGACCAGAAAATGATATATATTCTCTTATCATTTTCCACTTATGTATTTTCTAGAAACTTTCTTATTTTGATTCAATCTATATGACTTGTTTATTTCAATCTTAGCCTATATAACACATTGTAAGTTGAGTATTTGCATAAGATTTGCTATGACAAGAATTTGAACTTAAAAATATTTAAAAGAATAATGTGTGTTACCCGGTTTTGATAGTGCAAACCTGTCCAGATTGCATATCTGGTATGGCTTTTGAAAGTTGGTTGTGGTGAAACAATTGCTAAATAAACTAAAGCTTTTGAAATGTATTTTACATTCAAAATACATCAAATATAGTCAACCAAAACTTCACTCATTTGAAGCTGGTTAACCCATGTGTCTTGTGTCTACAGACACTTGTTCAAGGCAATGGCATTATATCTGAAGCCTTGCAAAATATTTGCTTTTCTCAAAACAATTCAAAAGTGGTATTAAACTGGTTTACAAAGTATTACAGTAAAAATGCTTTAAATCTTTATAAGTTTACCTCTAGTTAAATCCAGATTTTATTCTAAGAACTTAGTGCATTGCTATGTCTCAAGAATTGACCAATACATAATATAAGTTATGCAAAACATTTGCTCACATACATATATGTATATTTCTTTTCCCAGGCTTTCATATCTAATACTTAAGCATATTTTTCTAGTTTTCAACCCAGATATTTCTTTTAATTTTTAAACCTTAATGCATAGCAATATTCAACAGATAAACAACCAGTTCAATCAAACATAGCAAGTTCATTACATAACTTCAAGTTCAAACACAACAGTCTCAAGAATACATGCAGATAAAATCATATTAAGCTCTTATTAAAATTAGCAAGCATGTTCATTCAATCCCTTTTCGTTTGCCATAACTTCACTTTCTACTTAGCTCCTGCATTTCCTGCAAGAGAATTGGTGGCTGCCTCATTTTAAAATGAGACACCCCCATATGCCATGAGCAAATAAGGGTCAAATCTATGATCTGGTATAAGCAACATCAGTATATTCATGATATTAAACAACAAAGAATGTGAGTGTAATAACTTGTTATTTGAATGAATTTCTGCACACTTATTATATCATTGTGTAAATAAAGTGACTCGGGTATGATAACTCCATCTATCATTCCTATACCTGCATTCATAATCAGGCAACCATAATCATCTATTTGCATCATGTGCATTCACTAGAACAATCATGGTTCCCTACCAACCAACCTAAGAAATATTCATATTCCTATCTCTTCATGTACAGGTTGTATAAATTCAGTTTAAATTCCTGCCTCATCTGCCATCAAGGAATCACAAGGACACATTGCAATGAACTAATTCACATCATTGCACAAAGATCTCAGGGCTTAAACAAACCATGTGCCAACTTGCATACATCAAATATAACAAGCATTTCAGCAACCTTCTTGGCCTTCCCTTCCCTAGTTTATTTACTAGTGCATTGATTTAAATATTATCATCAAATAGCTAAGTGAACTTGTCACTGCAAACATGGAAACACCCATAAATATTTCTACCATAACTTACTCAGAAATTAAGTAGACAGTTATTTCCAAAAATGTGGACATTATGTCTTGATCTCAGTAAAAATATAAGAATATTTTCAACTGTAAAAGAGGCATGGCATGTTTTGTTATATTGATCTGCAAGCCTCTATGATTGAATCAGATTCATGATCTGGCTCAATCATAGTTTTAGCTTGTGAGCTCCCTTTTTTTTTAATTTGATTAAGGGCTCAGCACCTAGAAAATTTCTATTGCACCCTTAATTTCTTTCTTCTCAAGCCTCAACACTTATACCAAGTATAATGCAGCTCCCAACATTTTTCTTTGGTAAAATTTCCATACCATAGATCTATAACAGTTGAGAGTATTCTCTATATATAATTTTAAGATTCTGGACCTTAACATTTCTGAGTAAAATCAAACAGTAAGATGCACATCCAAAGGCAAATATCTCAATAAATCAAAGATCACAAAAAAACATCCATAATAAAATCATATTAGATTTAAAAAGAAACATCCAAAAAGCATTGATAAAATCATATACATCAAAACCAGCAATATGTAAATGGCTATATAAAAAGTGGCTGCCTCATCTCAGGTCTTAATGCCATGAATTCAGTGTGGTTACTCACTTAAGTTCTTCCTTCTCTTGATCCAGAGAATCCTTATGTATGTGTGTTTTCTTCTTCCTTTCAATATTTTCCTTTCTTTCTTATTATTTTGAGCAACTCGGGGTAAAATGTTTTCCTGCCAAAACTGCCTATTTATACCAGTGTTTTCTCCTAGGGTTTTGTTACAACAAAATTCCATTTCTATCCTAACCATCTTCATGCATTTTCACATTTTCCTCCTTAATGCCCCGGCCACTTTAGTCCATTATAGTTAATACCCTTACTTTTCCAGAAAATGGCTATCTTTAATTACTTACCCCAGTCATGCTAAATGTGTGATTCAGTTTTTATTTATGCTTTTATTCTTTTCTGGAAATCTCCTTTTCTATTTTTACCTAAACAAGCATATTGACTTGTATTACATTTCATGTCATTTTGATGTTTGTTTTTTTAACACTTTCTGCTCATAGAAAATATACATGCACATAGGTGTATATATTTTTATTTGATCTCTCTTGCCTTTTAGAAAATATACACATATATATATATATATATATTTCCTAATTAAATGAGTTAGATCTGGTAAAAGAAAACCCTATGCTAAGTAAGAATTACTTCTTTGCTCACATAAAATCTTTTTGCCTCTTGATTACTTTATTTAATTCCTTATGCTTCACAGAAAAATGTATATAGGCATATCTCCCATATTTAACTTGGTTAGGCCTAAGTTAAATTCCAATGTTTTAAATAAGAATTTTACTTTCTTATTTCAAATAAAAAATTTCTGTCTTTTTTTTTTCAAAATAATACATGTGATCTGAGGACAGAATAATTCACATTTCAAAATTATATTTGAAATGTTTTCTTTTCCCTTATATATTTTTTTCCACAAATTCTTGGATTTCCCTTGTGCCATTTTCCAGTGTGCATGTGCACACATATCCTTGCACACTATTTAATCCCAAGAATTTCACCATATTTAAATCTAAATATTTCAAAATTAAATCATTTTATCAAAATGATTTTTCACAAAATTTTGGGGTATTACATTCACCCCTCCTTTTAGGAATTGTGTCCTCACAATTTTCCTAGTACTTATAACAAGCATCATCTTATTTTCTGAAAATCTATCAAACATATGCATAAGCAAGCAAATTCAATCATGGCAACCATACATATTAGATTTTCTAAAAATTTTAAAATCACCTTTAATCTGCAAAAAGCTTAGGATAATCTATCCTAATCTTGTCTTCTAGCTCCCATGTACAATCATTAGGATCAGGACTCCACTGGATCTTTACCGGTTTCAAAGTTTTACTCCTTAATTTCTTTTCTTCTTTAGCTAAAATCCCCACTGGTTCTTTCTCATAAACCAAGTTAGGATTTATTTGAATTTTGGTAGGTTTTTCCAGAATTTCTTCTCTATCATGTACCCATCTTCTAAGTTGTGACACATGAAAAACATTATGCATTGCTTTCATTTCCTCTGGCAGTTCCAGTTTGTATGCTAATGAACCAATTCTTTCTAGAATTTTATAGGGTCCAACATACCTTGGTGTGAGCTTACCTTGCTTGCCAAATCTCAAGACTTTTTTCATAGGTGAAACTTTGATAAAAACAAAGTCACCCACTTCATATTCCACTTGCTTTCTCTTCCTATCTGCAAACTTCTTTTGCCTGTCTTGAGTTGCTGCAATTCTTTTCCTCACCAATTTAATTTTCTCTATAGTTTCTTGTATGTACTTAGGTCCTAAAATAGTTCTTTCTCCTGTTTCCACCCAACACACAGGTGATAAACATGGCTTGCCATATAAGGCTTCAAATGGTGCCATCCCTATGGTGCTTTGATAACTGTTATTGTATGTGAACTTAGCTAAATGGAGATGGTCTTCCCAGTTGCCTCCAAAGTCCAGTGCACATGCACTCAACAAGTCCTCTAAAACTTTGTTCAATACCTCAGTTTGTCCATCTGATTGTGCATGGTAGGCAGTGCTTAAGCACAATTCACTCCCCATGGCCTCTTGAAAACTTTTCCAAAACCTTGAGGTGAAGATGGTATCCCTATCACTCACAATGGTTTTGGGTATGCCATGCAATCTTACCACCTCTTTCATGAATATTTGAGCCAATTTTGGGGCATTTCTTTCTGATTTTACTGGGATAAAATGTGCTACTTTGGTTAGCCTATCCACTATTACCCATATACTTGTGTTTCCTCTCTTAGATCTAGGAAGAGCATCTATGAAATCCATAGATATATCCTCCCACGTCCACTGTGGTATACTAAGGGGTTGCAACAGTCCTGATGGCCTTTATGTCTCTGCCTTGACTTGTTGGCAAGTCATACACTTTGCAACATGTTTGGCCACATCTGACTTCATTCCCTTCCACCAAAGATTTCTTTTCAAATTTTGATACATCTTGGTACTGCCTGGGTGTATGGAGTACTTACTCCTATGGTATTCATTTAATATTTTCTCCTTCAATTCTATGTTTTCTGGAACACGTATCCTATTCTTGTTCCTTAAATAACCATCTTTATCAACTTGATAATTTACTACTTCTTCCCCTTTTGATAAGAGCATTTTCTTTTCCAATAGGTTTAGGTCTTGTTCCTACATTTTCCCAACCTTTAGAAGTAAATCTGATTGCAGAGATACCATACTCAATTTCCCTTTGCTTTCATCTTCTTCAATTGGTACAATTTGTACCTCACTGTTTGCTTCAATTTCCAAATCAGTAAGTATAGACAAATCCTTAAACTCTTCCATCATCAACATGGCTACTTTAGCATGTTGTCTACTCAAGGCATCTGCAACTTTATTTGCCTTACCTGGTGTATAGAGTATATCTAGATCATAGGCAGCTAGGAACTCCACCCATCTATGTTGCCTCATATTCAATTCTTTTTGTGAGAATAAATATTTCAATGCCTTATGATCAGTGTGCAAAATAAATTTGGCACCTAACAAATAATGTTTCTAGAGTTTCAAGGCATACACAACTGCTGCTAGTTCAAGATCATAGGTTGCATATCTTGTCTCATGTGGCTTTAATTGCCAGATGCATAGGCTACCACCTGGTCTTGCTGCATCAACACAGCCCAGAGCCACTTGCATCAGTATACACAATTAAGTTTTCATTCCCTTCTAGCACCCTCAATACTGGTGCATTAATTAAAGCTTCTTTTATTTTGATAAAAGCTTGCTCACATTTTTCTGTCCATACAAAGGCTTGGTTCTTTCTAGTTAAATTGGTAAGTGGTGATGATATTTTCGAAAAATCTTTTATAAATCTCCTATGATATCCTGCCATCCCCATAAATGATCTCACCTCACTTACTGTGCTAGGCCTTTTCCATGCTTGGATAGCTACTACCTTATTGGGGTTTACTGAAATTCCTTTGGCAGAGATAACATGACCAAGAAAATGTATTTCTTCTTTCCAAAATGCACATTTTGAAAATTTTGCCTTTAAATCATTTTCTCTTAATCTTGACAAAACTAAATGCAAATGATTTTTATGCTCTTCCACTGTTTTGGAATAAATCAAAATGTCATCAATAAAAATCAGTACAAACTTGTCTAAATAATCTCTGAATATTCTATTCATTAAATCTACAAAATATGAAGGAGCATTTGTCAAGCCAAATGGCATAACCATAAATTCATATAAGCCATATCTAGTGTTAAATGCAGTATACTTAACACTTAAGTCTTCAACCTTCATTTGATGAAATCCTGATGCTAAGTCTAATCTAGAAAATATTTTACCTTCACTGAGTTGATCAAAGAGATCATCTATTCTAGGCAATGGGTATTTGTTCTTGATGGTTACTTTATTTAGTTCTCTATAATCTATGCACATTCTCAAAGTACCATCGTGTTTTCTTACAAACACTACTGGAGCACCCCAACATGAATTACTTGGCCTTATAAATCCTTTGCCTTCTAATTCTTCCAACTGATTTTTCAATTCCTTCAATTCACTTGGCCCCATTCTGGTGGGTTTCTTGATTATTGGACTTGCTCCTGGAATGAGACTAATTTGAAACTCAACTGGTCTATGATGTGGAACACCCTTAACTTCCCCAAACACATCCAAGTATTCATTGACTATGGGAATTTCTTCAATGCTTAGTTCACTGAAATCTTTTTCTAAGTCAACTAAATGATATAATTTTCCTTCCTTAGCTACTTCACATAAAACTATGATCCTCTGGCCTCTAGAATTTTGCAATGATATGGTGGATGAGTCTAAATTAATTATAGCTTAAAATTGCTTTAACCAGTCTACCCCCAATATAACACCTATATTTGGGTAATTCAAAACATATAAATTGGAAATAAAAATATTTCCTCCTATGTTTAACTCCACATCCACACAATTCATGTTCAAAACACTAGAACTCCCTAATGGACTTTGTATAAGCAGTGGGGTTTCAACCAATATGCAATTTAATTTTAGCATTTTAACTAATTCATAAGAAATCAAGGAGTGGGTTGCCCCAGTGTCATATACTACTGCTATGGGTATGGTGCAAATAAGTAGTGTACCTTCCACTTGACCATGATTCTCAGCTCCACTCTCCACTGTGGATTTGCCTTTGCCTTCCAAACTTGCTATTTTCCCTTGCTGTTTGTACTCAGGACAATTCCTTTTCATATGCCCCTCTTTCCCACATAGGTAGCACTTGAAAGCTCCTCCTTTTAATTCTGGGCACCTTGGTTTGATGTGTCCTTCTTTTCCACAATGATGGCAAACCAACTTCTTCTTAGCATCATTAGCTTTAGTGTCTCTGTCCTTCTTGTTGTCTGTCTCCTCCTTCTTTTTATCATAAGGGTGATATCTTCCCTTATTCTTCTTGTTGTTGTTGCTCTTAAAATTCCTATACTTCTCTCTTTCCTTGTCATGTTGTTCCAATTTCAATGCCAGATCTATTACTTGATCAAAAGTCCTATCTGCATAGGGTAGCATGGCTCTGCTAAGTCCTGGGTTCAAACCTCTAATGTACCTATCATTTTTGGATGCTTCATCATCCACTAGCATTGCCCCATATTTGGATAATCCCTCAAATTTTTGTGTATACTCAGTAACATTTAAAGTTCCCTGCCTAAGTCTGATAAATTCTTCAAGCAAAATGGTCTTGGCTGATGCTGGTACAAATCTTGCCTCCAACATCTCCTTGAATTGATTCCAAGTGATTTCATTTCAAATTTCCCAGCTATGATCACCTCCCACTAGCCTAATGCTACTCCTTTCAGCTAACTTGAAGCTACTTGCCTCCTCCTCTGATCATCAAGCTGCATGTCATTGAAAATTCTATCCAGTGTTCTCAACCATGCTTGAATTTCCATCACATTCTCAGTCCCTTCAAAACTTTTGCCTCCCAAATTGGTGTAAGCCTTCAGTAGTTTTGAAAGTTCCTCATGTGGGTTCTCAGGCCTATGCCCAATTCCATCCCTTAAAACTCTTACAAACTCTTGCATATCAAGCATCTGTGGTGCACTTGTCCCTGCATGATGTGATCCCCTTCCTACCATGGTTTGCTAACCAAATTATGGGCAAATAGTATTAGTGTACTGTAAGTATTTTCTATGGTTAATATTTTCCTATCTAAATTATTTCATCCAAAACAACCAGATATAATAAATTTCTATAGTATTCAACAATCAATGCAACCATTTTCTCTGATACCAACTAAAATGACCCTCCGTATTTTGCTAAATTTTTTTTTTTTTACATTCCTATAGTTAATATTCTCAGAGTCATTTTCTTTTCAAACAATTCATCCAGGATCCAATATTTTCTACCAATATAAATATATCAGTTTATTCCTAAAGATATACACATACATATAAGGATGTAAGTGTTCCTCTTGTTTAAAATCAGAGTATGTTTTTAATTCCATTTGTTAAACCAGAGCATGCTATTTAGTTTGGTTTAAAGAAATCTACATATAGTTAATTACCTTGTTCTTTTGATTATTTATTATATGTTAATAAATCCTGTCCATATTTGGTCAAAGTATTTGGGATTCTCTTTTTTTTTCTTCTCATAGTTCAGATATATTGATATTTGGCTAAGACCAGAAAATGATATTATTCTCTTATCATTTTCCCCTTATGTATTTTCTAGAAACTTTCTTATTTTGATTCAATCTATATGACTTGTTTATTTCAATCTTAGCCTATATAACACATTGTAAGTTGAGTATTTGCATAAGATTTGCTGTGACAAGAATTTGAACTTAAAAATATTTAAAAGAAAAATGTGTGTTTCCAGGTTTTGATAGTGCAAACCTGTCCAGATTGCATATCTGGTATGGCTTTTGAAAGTTGGTTGTGGTGAAACAATTGCTAAATAAACTAAAGCTTTTGAAATGTATTTTACATTCAAAATACCATAAATATAGTCAACCAAAACTTCACTCATTTGAAGCTGGTTAACCCATGTGTCTTGTGTCTACAGACACTTGTTCAAGGCAATGGCATTATATCTGAAGTCTTGCAAAATATTTGCTTTTCTCAAAACAATTCAAAAGTGGTATTAAACTGGTTTACAAAGTATTACAGTAAAAATGCTTTAAATCTTTATAAGTTTACCTCTAGTTAAATCCAGATTTTATTCTAAGAACTTAGTGCATTGCTATGTCTCAAGAATTGACCAATACATAATATAAGTTATGCAAAACATTTGCTCACATACATATATGTATATTTCTTTTCCCAGGCTTTCATATCTAATACTTAAGCATATTTTTCTGGTTTTCAACCCAGATATTTCTTTTAATTTTTAAACCTTAATGCATAGCAATATTCAACAGATAAACAACCAGTTCAATCAAACATAGCAAGTTCATTACATAACTTCAAGTTCAAACACAACAGTCTCAAGAATACATGTAGATAAAATCATATTGGGCTCTTAATAAAATTAGCAAGCATGTTCATTCAATCCCTTTTCGTTTTCCATAACTTTACTTTCTACTTAGCTCCTGCATTTCCTGAAAGAGCATTGGTGGCTGCCTCATTTTAAAATGAGACACCCTCATATGCCATGAGCAAATAAGGGTCAGATCCATGATCTGGTATGAGCAACATCAGTATATTCATGATATTAAACAACAAAGAATGTGAGTGTAATAACTTGTTATTTGAATGAATTTCTGCAATCACTTATTATATCATTGTGTAAATAAAGTGACTCAGGTATGCTAACTCCATCTATCATTCCTATACCTGCATTCATAATCAGGCAACCATAATCATCTATTTGCATCATGTGCATTCACTAGAACAATCATGGTTCCCTACCAACCAACCTAAGAAATATTCATATTCCTATCTCTTCATGTACAGGTTGTATAAATTCAGTTTAAATTCCTGCCTCGTCTGCCATCAAGGAATCACAGGGACACATTGCAATGAACTAATTCACATCATTGCACAAAGATCTCAGGGCTTAAACAAACCATGTGCCAACTTGCATACATCAAATATAACAAGCATTCCAGCAGCCTTCTTAGCCTTCCCTTCCCTAGTTTATTTAGTAGTGCATTGATTTAAATATTATCATCAAATAGCTAAGTGAACTTGTCACTGCAAACATGGAAACACCCATAAATTTTTCTAGCATAACTTACTCAGAAATTAAGTAGACAGTTATTTCCCAAAATGTGGACATTATGTCTTGATCTCAGTAAAAATATAAGAATATTTTCAACTGTAAAAGAGGCATGGCATGTTTTGTTATATTGATCTGCAAGCCTCTATGATTGAATCAGATTCATGATCTGGCTCAATCATAGTTTTAGCTTGTGAGCTCCTCTTTTTTTTAGTTTGATTAAGGGCTTAGCACCTAGAAAATTTCTATTGCACCCTTAATTTCTTTCTTCTCAAGCCTCAGCATTATACCAAGTATAATGCTGCTCCCAACATTTTTCTTTGGTAAAATTTCCATACCATAGATCTATAACAGTTAAGAGTATTCTCTGTATATAATTTTAAGATTCTGGACCTTAACATTTCTGAGTAAAATCAAACAGTAAGATGCACATCCAAAGGCAAATATCTCAACAAATTAAAGATCACAAAAAAAACATCCATAATAAAATCATATCAGATTTAAAAAGAAACATCCAAAAAGCATTGATAAAATCATATACAACAAAACCAGCAATATGTAAATGGCTATATGAAAAGTGGCTGCCTCATCTCAGGTCTTAATGCCATGAATTCAGTGAGGTTACTCACTTAAGTTCTTCCTTCTCTTGATCCAGAGAATCCTTATGTATGTGTGTTTTCTTCTTCCTTTCAATATTTTCCTTTCTTTCTTATTATTTTGAGCAACTCGGGGTAAAATGTTTTCCTGGCCAAAACTGCCTATTTATACTAGTGTTTTCTCCTAGGGTTTTGTTACAACAAAATTCCATTTCTATCCTAACCATCTTCATGCATTTTGCATTTTCACATTTTCCTCCTTAATGCCCCGGCCACTTTAGTCCATTATAGTTAATACCCTTACTTTCCCAGAAAATGGCTATCTTTAATTACTTACCCCAGTCATGCTAAATGTGTGATTCAGTTTTTATTTATGCTTTTATTCTTTTCTGGAAATCTCCTTTTCTATTTTTACCTACACAAGCATATTGACTTGTATTACATTTCATGTCATTTTGATGTTTCTTTTTGTTTTAACACTTTCTGCTCACAGAAAATATACATGCACATAGGTGTATATATTTTTATTTGATCTCTCTTGCCTTTCAGAAAATATACACATATATATATTTCCTAATTAAATGAGTTAGATCTGGTAAAAGAAAACCCTATGCTAAGTAAGAATTACTTCTTTGCTCACATAAAATCTTTCTGCCTCTTTATTACTTTATTTAATTCCTTATGCTTCACAGAAAAATGTATATAGGCATATCTCCCATATTTAACTTGGTTAGGCCTAAGTTAAATTCCAATGTTTTAAATAAGAATTTTACTTTCTTATTTCAAATAAAAAATTTCTGTCTTTTTTTTTCAAAATAATACATATGATCTGAGGACAGAATAATTCACATTTCAAAATTATATTTGAAATGTTTTCTTTTCCCCTATATATTTTTTTTCACAAATTCTTGGATTTCCCCTGTGCCATTTTCCAGTGTGCATGTGCACACATATCCTTGTACACTATTTAATCCCAAGAATTTCACCATATTTAAATCTAAATATTTCAAAATTAAATCATTTTATCAAAATGATTTTTCACAAAATTTTGGGGTATTACACACAGGGTTTCTTAATATTCCACCTTTAATTTATACATTCATATTATATAAGTTTATTATTATACAACTTTTATATTTCTTGTTATCTATATAATAGTCTTATGTATAATATTGTATTAATTAAATCTTATTTAATTAATTTAAATCAAGTAACATTTTAATTAATTTTATATTATCTTAATATAACATTTATATCAAAATATTTATTATATACTATAACCTTTATAGTATAGCACATATATCTCATATATGTGCATTTTTTATTTAATTAATTAACCTTTAATTAATTTGTTTAATTAAAAATTTTTAATTAAATTATATTAATTTCAAAAATCATATTATATACATACATGTATAGTTATGATATCTTAAACATTTTAAAATATCATAACATATATCAAAAATATATAATATATGTATATATTTTTCATTAATTAACTTATTTAACTAATAAAAAAATTTATTAATCTTATTATATTATTTTATACATGTATAACTATCGAAACTAATTGTACATGTAAATATTGAAACTACTTTATATTACTTTTCAAACATTTTAAAAAATGATATTATATTATAAATATTATAATATATATATATCTTATTTTAAATTTAACTTTCAAATTTAAAATCTTATATTCTAATTTTCAAACAATTTTGAAAATTATCCCAAGGCCAAATTCAAATTTGTGCCTTTTCTATTAGGGACAACCCTTGAGTTGTGAGCTTAATGGTTAACCCTAACATTACTAATTTAGAGAGTATAGGCTATTGGGCTCTGATATAATTGTAAGAACGGGGTCGGCCCTTAATGGAAGTTATGGGTGAATTTCAAAAAAATTCCCTTAATGGATCATTATTAGGCCTATGAAGTCTAATTTATTTAGAACATTTCTATAAAAAATTAAATAATTTTTTTTATATTATTTAAATTTATAAAATAATATAGAATTATTTAATTTATATTATGTTATATATATATATATATATGTGTGTATCATATACATATATGTGTGTGTGTGTGTGTGGATGTGTAACATACCAATCCATGTAAGATATAATATGTTCATGTATAGATGTTGAGATTTACGTCGCAACGGACATGGTAGCTAATCCAATATGCATGTTCGAATGTATGTATGTATATACTTTTGTCTACATATATAAAATACTTTACATACATACAAACATATATATAATTTAATTAAAATGTATATTATTATTGTTATTTAAAATATAAATGTAGATTAAAAAATAAAAAATAAATTATTTATAAATAAAATTATGAAATATTAGCATTATGTATAATTGTGAATATATTTAAATCAACTATATATATTAAATAAAATAAATAATAATAATTTTTTATAAAACCGAGAACAATACACACATATGTAAATAAAATAATATTTTTTTTTGGCATAGCATATATGTATATATATATATATAATTAATTATTTATTTATAAATGTATAATTATATATTATAAATATAAATTAATACTTATAAATATAGGAAAAATATTTTTTAATAAAATACATATACCTAGTCTTGCGCACGACTCAGAAGTATATTTTAAAAAATAAATAAATAATATTTTGATTAATTTTATATGGTTTTAATTTAAAATAATAATATAAAATAATTTCGATACAAAATTTTTGAAATTTAAATTTTTACCAAGTTTCTTAATGATATTTTATACTTAAAAAATTTATTTCATAATTTTATAACCATTTATTGATTTTCGACCTATATTTAAAATATTTTTAAATGATTAAAAAATGTTTTTTTTCTCAAGTTTGTTTTGTGTTAATTTAATTTTATAAAATTTAAAACATAATTTTTATATAAGATATATATATATATATCGATATATTTAATTTATTTCATTAGATGATTTAAATAATAATGAATATGAAAAACTATTTTATTACTGTCAAATATAATATATACATTAACTTTATATACAAAATTTATATAACATGTTTATATAAAGTATGATGATTTAATTACATTATTGACTATATGTATGCATGTATTTATAATATATGTTTGTGTGTGTGTGTTGAATAACAAAATAAATATTTTTTTATTTTTGAGCTGTCATTTTATAGGTATGAGCATAATTTTTTTAAATATATTCATACATATAGCCAATACCATTTTGTGACAATATCATTTGCATATCAGAATCGTCACCTAACTAATAATATAAAATATATGTATATAATAAAACATTATATTTGAGTATTAATAATTGTATTATGATCAGAAATATACCTTACTTCCAATGCCTTGAAGTACATCTTGAAACGATGATATACGCCCCTTAAACAATTTCTAATCCAAGTGCTAGTCCTTGAACCATTGACCACCGGCTACCAAATAACAATCGATTTGATTTGATTTGCACTTCATAAAATACGAAGATGAGAAGCAAAGATTGGCCAGTAATAGATCAGGTTGGAGGCTCCAAAAAGATTGCCTTCAAATGTAGGAAGAGATGCTTAAACAGAGGAAGGAAAGGAGAGAATTTGGGATCTCGTCTTTTTACTCAATCTCCTTTAATCTTAGCGATTTATTAGCAAGCCCCTCTAGCATATATTCTAGCCGCCCATAGCCCTATGTTTCAGCTGAAATAATCAGCCCCTATCATGGGCCGTAAATCCATTTAAAGATCAAATATTTTTCATTTAAATCTACTTTAAACATGTATCGATATCATATATTGATTAAGATATTTATAATTATTATAAGTACATTTAATAATATTTATTCATCTAATCAAAATCAAATTATTAACTATAATTAATATTTCATAAATATTAATTAATTTATAAAAAATAAAAATTAATTAAATTGTTTGGTCAAAGGAGAATTCAACGTTTCGGTTGTGTGGCTCATTAGGTGTAAATTTGGTTAGCAATTAATATCAAACTATTCGAATATTAACGTTCACAGCCGGTGGTGTAACATTTGTCTAAATTTATGTAACGATCCCGAATTTTAAATTATTTTAAATTTATAATTGAATTAAATTTTGATTTAAAACTGTGAATTTGTTTGAATTTTTCAAGTTTAATATGAGGAATATATTTGAATTTAAAGTTGAATTGGGATTTATAAATAATGTAAAGGAAATTTGCTTTGAATCTTTAAAATATAGAATCTTTGGATTTTTAAAAAAAATCAAATTTATCTTATTCAATTAAATTAAAAACTCTACATTTTTGAGATTTGATAGGATATATGCAATGAATATAATATAGATAAAATCAGATAACATATTAATTATGGAAAGTAGTTTATAATGCAAGCAACAAATAAAGTCAATTTGTTTAAAAATTTGCTAAAGAGTTAAACGGGCTTCAATTGAATCTTGGCCCACGATTTCTTTTGTTAGTGGTACCGTGTTATATTGAAGTGAATAACCGGTTCCTCTATTCACTTTTCCATTATTCGTCTCAAAACCCTAAACAAAATAAAATGAATGAAGAAAAATAATGACGGCTTCGTATTCATTTTCTTCGAAAACCCTAAATCGAACAAAGAAATAAAAATGGCGGCCTAAAATCGTTCGTCCCTCCTCCTCCATTTATTTTCGCCTCAAAAACAAAAACAAACGAAAGGAAGAAAAAAATGGCCACTTGCTAGGGTTTCACTCGAATCTCTGGAGTGCTTAGCTTCGAATTCACCTTGCTTCGTAGATCGATGCTTCTATGTCTGCGGCTGCTTCGATTCGTGAAAAAGGTGAGTGATTTAAGCGTCACTCACATTTAATTCAAACTTTATCGATTTTTAGCTTATGATTTCGTGATTACTGGTATTGTTTGGATTTTGATGTTGATTTCGTTCTCGTTCTTGTATCATCGGCGTTGGTTTCGATTGGAGTGATGTTATTCACTCACTTCTAATTCACTTTACCGCTTGTATATAATTCGATGCCCTTGAATTTTTGTTGTACCCATTTGATTGAATTTTTTTTACTTGAGCATTCTCGGCCATTTGATTTTGTTTTAATTTAAAACTGCTTCGATTTTGGCTTGGCTAACCACCACGATGTCGACTTATGACTTGTTCAACTTCGACTTCGATTTTGTAATAGTATTTTGGCTTCGGCCCCCTTTTGCTTTGCGAACTCAATTTTGGTTTTTGTGGTTAGTTGCAGTTTGAATCTGGCCATTGATTTATGTGGTAACTTGATTTTCTGGTCTCTGTAGCATGTATCTAGGCTGCAGCATGTTCATTAGTTTACACAATGCACTGTGTTGTACTGTATATTCCAGTGTGCTTCGGTATGCATTTATCTCTGACTTCGGCCACTTCGTTGATTTTTAAAACTTGCGACTTCGGTCTTAACTTTTGGTACACTTGAGTATTTTGTAATCCCAATGCAACTTTTGTTTGCGTAATCAATATGCAAATATACTTTGTTGTGTCGCTGCTGCATTGCCTTATCTTTGAGCATTTATGATCTACTTAATTAAGTGTAGTTGATTTCGAGTTGTATTATTGAACACTTGAGTTTCACTGTGCATAGTGTATATCACTTTTACCACTTAAGTCATTCAGTTTGAATTTATATTTTATGAATGCTTGCTGCCTTGACCTGTTACACTATAACTATTGAGGCAGTGGCATTGAAAACTGAATCGAATCTGGTTCTTTTAGTTGATTGTTTTAGTTGTTGATGAATTGTGGCCTTGCTTGGTCACCTGCTATTCAAATCTGCATATATGTACATGCATACATAGGTATGTGTGTGTACATATATTGTTGGAATTGTACCAAGCTTGTGTTATTTTTACCGTGCATTTGTAGTTGTGCTTGGTTCAGTTGTAAGTGATTTCCAAACTTGTTTGGATATTGAGCTGCTTCATTTTTATATACTTGGTTTTAGTTGCGTGTAAGCTGCATCCCTTGAGTACTTGTCTGGTTCATGCCTTGATCACTTTGTAGTTTGGAACATGAACTGTTTTTTTTTCACGGGTGGCTGCAGTTCCATTTTTGTTTGCAGTTGTGTTGAGTCCGGATAGCCGTGACTTGACCTCTGTAGTATTGATTTGCTGTTAATATTTGGAGTTGTGGTGACTTTATATTCTGTTGTGGCAAGGCAGTACACGCGTGCGTGTACTGCAGCCACACAGAATTGACATATTTTAATTGATATTTCTTTTATTCTTGATTCATTGATCTGTTGTGTATTTCGTATGCCGTATTGGCGAGGCAGTACACGTTAGTGTGTACTGCATCCAATCAGAATTGATGTTTTCTATAAAAAAAATTGTTTTATGTCGCCAATTCAATATATTCTGAATCGTATTTTGATTTGGATTAAATTTGATGATTTTTGTTGTTAATCGCCATTTCGGCAATTCTGTTCTTTTCTAAATCATCTTCATTTAAAAAAAATTCTTTTCATCTATCTTTGTTCATGATTTGATTCTGCTGCATTGTTGTTTAACATTGTTAAGTGTTATATTTACCATTATCCGATTTCTTTATTAAAAGGGTCGGATAGACGAGAATTATTGTGACTTTCGTCTATTTGATTATCTGATTATTATTTCCTCTATGCACTAATAACTGAGTTTGAATTAGACTGACCTGTGTATTATTTTCTTTTGAATGTAATACTCGAGTCAGACCGAGTGTTTTACAGCTTGAAGATTTTCGGGCAGCGAAGTTAGAGAGAGAGGGGAAACGCTCACTTTAGTTCGCTGATTTTGTACTTAAAGAAATATTCCATTGTATAAATTTAATACATTGTATAAACTCTGATATTTGTAAAAAGGAAAGAAAAAGAAAAAGAAAATTCATTTTAGTGAAATATTATTATTATTCTGTGTTTCTGTGGCTGATTCTGTTTAAACTGTATAAACTAAATAACAATCCGTCATTTTGAACGTTTCAAGTTGGTTTAATTACCGACTAGGGACGGTCAAAAGGGCGGGATGTTACAAAGTGGTATCAGAGCTTTGGTTTATACAAAGCTTAGTTTATGGTGTTTAATATGAATAGTTACTAGAATCACTTTAAAGAAAACGTTTTTTAAATTTAAAGAAGTATAAAATTGTTTTTGAAAATGAAAAGTATTTTGAAAATTCAAATTCTTTTCGGAAATTCCCCTCTCTAAATTTAGGTTTATGATAGTTTCTCTTTGATAAGGTCTCCTTAGATTTGAGTCCCGATTTAATTCGAAAAACCATTATCGAGTTGTTGAGATTTAAGGAAAATAGAATATAAGTTAAGAGAATTAATGAATTGGTTTAGATCAAATATTTTGAATATCTCCAATTCAAGAACAAAAGATAATGACGAAAGAAGATTTGTTAAAAATCTAAAGTAATATGACGGGAATCGCGATTAATGAGACCTATTAGAAACATCAATAAGTATAAAAGAAAAAAATGGTTGCTATGGAATTTTTGAAGTGCGAATTCAAACAAATGAAGTAATAATTGGGAAATAAAATGACATGTCAATTTAGTTATAGCCAAGGGGATTATTGAACTATAACTTGGGAATTTGATTCTGAATTCTTTTGAAATAAAATCCGGAGTTGAATCTCCAGTTTGATTGAATAATAATCCTATATATCAAGATAATGTAAATTTGCAAATTGTCTTGGGAAATGATTGAATAATTCAACCTCTGCTAATAGGGATTTCAAATTTTAATAGGAGACTTCAGAAACATCTTGTTAATTATAATGGCGAAAGCCGAAGCACAAAAAGCAGCACGCCGTGAACAAAGAGCAATTGCCCGTAGAGAAGCAGAAGTGGCACATGCGAAAATTAAAAGGAAAATCAATGAAAGGCAAGGACCTAGTCCCTATGATGATGTTATCTGTTATCGATGTCATAAAAAAGGACATTATGTCGTTACGTGCCAAGAGAAGAGAAAGAAAAGGAATGCGGATGACCGGTTCGCTCGTCCTGAGATTGTGTGTTTTAAATGTCAAGGGAAAGGGCATTTTCTTAGTCATTGCCCTGAAGTGAAGAGGAAGAAGCGCGCACTCAATTTACCAGTCGACAGATTAACAATCTGCTACCATTGTCGCCAGACTGGACATATAGCTAGAAACTACATAGAAAGGCAGCAGGGAAAGCAAGCTATAGCCCGATCAGCTAGAGCGAAAAGTGTAAGGACGATAGATAAGGATGGTAACATCACATATTTTTGCGGGAACTGTAGGAATTGGGGACATGTTGACTTTGAATGTGTTAATCCTCCTATTATACAACCTGAAATAGTGCAAACCGAAGAGCGAAGTTCGGAAAATATG
The DNA here is from genome assembly GCA_030737815.1 of Allium fistulosum. Taxonomy (NCBI): domain Eukaryota; kingdom Viridiplantae; phylum Streptophyta; class Magnoliopsida; order Asparagales; family Amaryllidaceae; genus Allium; species Allium fistulosum. The sequence continues at coordinate 1,141,989,956 of CM060904.1, forward strand.
CGTACTACCAGACAGGAAGTCGATAGTCCTCAATAATTTTGAATCTTAAAGCGATTAGTATATTTTGTAATACTATCTTTTGTAATCCAAAATCTTCTATGTATGTATTATAAAAGCCTTAAGCTATGTATAGTTTGCACGTAAATGTTTATGGAAAGACTGGGAAGAAGTATTTTAGTAAAATAGCATCTTGGGAAGGAAATCTATTTGTCGACTTAATTTTATGAATCAAACTAGTTTTGATGTAAAGCTTATATTTCAAGTTTAGACTAATGCCTAAAATAGTTAATGTGGAGATATAAAGATAATGGAACCCATTCAATGAATATTAATAAGATAAATGAATTTGCAATAGATCTTATATAAGTAAAGTGAATAGTGATTTGAAAATAGAAAAAATTTGAAACTTTGTTTTGATAAATAAAATTGAATATGAAATAAAGATTTTTAACTTAAGAAAAGTTAAATTGAATTGAGTTAGCATTAATAAATATACGATTTGAAATTTAACTAAAGGAAAGTTAAATAAATTGAACTGGATTAGATAAATTATTGAAATGGAAATTTAAACTTAAAAGATAAGTGATTATATAATATGAATTAGGAAGTTTAAATTAATAAGTTGTATAACTTATCAAATGAGAAAATTTAAGTAAAACCAATTGTTAAAATGGTTAAACAGTTTTGTTAAGTAAAACAAAATCTGAATTTTGAATAGTGATATGAATTTGACTTTAGTAAAAGTTATATAAAATGACTTTAGGAATGAAATCTAAGTTAAGTTAAATAAAATAGAATTTCAAATAAATTAGAGGCGAACTTAAGTTGTATAGTGAAAATAAATGCAAGTGAAGATAAAATGAAACATAGCTTAAGTAATGTTGAATGAGGTTGAATTTGATATCAAAATGAATTAATAAAGTGAACTAAAGAATATGAATTTGAGGTATATAAAGGAAATTCAACTTTAATTGTAAAAGTGAATTAGTGAATAAACATGGATTAGAAACGTTGTTAAGAGTTGAATAAAACTTAAGTTAAGAAGTTGTGAATATAGTGAATATTAGAATTCAATCTGAATTAGAATATAAACCAATTGAATGTAAGCAAAGTAAATAAATTTGGTTATGTTGAATGTGCACTGGTTGTTAGATAGTTGCTAGTTGATTGTATAGAAATTCATTAAGTGTTAATGAAACTGAATTAATGGAAATTGAAAGCTAAGTAATTGAATTCAAATTGAAAGATAAGTATATCTAAATAGAATCAAATTTGATTTGAATTGAAAGCAAACTAACTTGAATATAAATTAGTGAAAGTAAACTAATTGAATATGAATGAATGCTAGTAAAAATCCAATGTGAATGAATCAAATGTGATTAAATTGAAAATCAATTCAATGAATGATTTACTAAAGAACTAGTTGATTATTTTGGAAATAGTAAGCAGATGCAAAGTTCAAATGGGATTTAGATTTGAAAATTTTGAAGTTGTCAACATGACAATTCATAATAAATTTATAGATTCAATGATGAATTTAAATTTGAACTTGCAGAGAATTAAGTTAAAGTGAAAAACTTAATATTAGAAAATTTGAAGTTGGTTTAAAACCAATATTGTGAAAAGTATGCGGAATTCAAACTATGAATTAAGTCGAAGTTGAAAACGTTAAATGGGAAGTTTGAACAATTAGTTCAACTTGAAATTTTTCAAAAATATTGAACCTTGAGTTAAATTGAGTTTAACTTCGACACCGAAAACAATATAAGTTGAGTTTTGAATTTCGGATGATCGATTTGGATTGTATGTCGAACATTGTGAATTGATGACATAGCAATTGATCTCTATTGAATATATATCTGTTTGGTGGCGGAGAATTTATTCTCTTAGCTTAACACCCTTCTCTGAGACGTACGAGCTTAAAGGTTATATATCGGTAGACATCAATTATGTGTTGTGAATTGACAAGGTAACGTGTAATCCAAATCGAATGTGAAGTCGATAATAAATGGAATTATGAATATGAATTGGGTTTGAGATAACCTTAAATTTTCAAATCGACTTAGAGGAAAATTTTAAATTGAAAATTCAGGAATCCTCTATTTGTTATGAGTATGGAATATGTAGGTTTTCGGAACTTATATATGAGAATATAGTAAATTCGAAAACCATCAGTTTGGAAAGTAATTGTTATGGAAATCTTATGTAAGTTTACATAGGTATGATATGTACGAAATGTGAAATGAAGTACTACATATATATGACATTATGTTTTCTAAACTGAGGATATGGAAAAGTACCTTCCATTTAAAATTTGTGAAGGTGTTGGAACTCGGTATGAGTTTCCATTTGAAATTCGTAGCTACGTAGAATTTCCATTAGTCGGAGTGACTATTTGAATTGAAATCCCTCGTAATGGGATCGTGTTGATAGGATTATATTGATTGATCATGATGTATGCTAGCGTAATTCGAGAGATGTGATACCTACAGTTACAAGTGATTCCACTGGGATAGTGGCGCAACCGCCGTGTAAATTGCGATCTAAATGCCATAGCGAAATTTGAGGGGCGAGATGCCTACGGTTACAAGCAATTCCACTGGGATAGTGGCGTAACCGCCGTGTGAACTACAATCTATGGCAACAACCATGGCGAAATTTAAGAGATGTGAAATCTACAGATTACAAGCGATTCTACTGGGATAGTAGCGTAATCGCCGGGTAACTGTGATCAATGGGGGAACGTGCTTTCCATATCCATTTTTAAAAGAATTTTTAAGTATTTTCACTAGGAGTTGAAGCAAGTATATTTAGTACTTGGAGATTTTTAGTCCTGCGCCTGGCCAGCGTATGCCTAATGTCTGTAAGAACGACGATAGACTTATTAAACTTCGAGTTAGTAAGTATTTTCAAACTTTAAATAGTAAATCAATAGTCTAAAATTAAAATTTCATAATTCCAACTTAATGAACTAAGGAAGAAGAACTTTAAAATGTCTTGAAAGTCCACAGCTTTGGAAAAGATATAATATGCAAATCTCTAACATGAAGAATTTTAAGTTTAAATCTGAGTTTTGTAAGTCGAAAATTTTGGTAAAAGACTTTTGTGTCTTGATTGTAGAAATCGATGAACAAAAGGAGATGATGAACAAAGCTAGTGAGATAAAACAAATGGAATGAATCCTATATTTATTTATTTGTAATAAGTTTCGAGCTTGGTAAAATTGTGTAGGATATAAATATCGGTGAGATTTTAACAATCATTTTTCCTAACTTATAATTTCGGGATGAAATTCTTTTAAGGAGGGGAGATTGTAACGATCCCGAATTTTAAATTATTTTAAATTAATAATTGAATTAAATTTTGATTTAAAACTGTGAATTTGTTTGAATTTTTCAAGTTTAATATGAGGAATATATTTGAATTTAAAGTTGAATTGGGATTTATAAATAATGTAAAGGAAATTTGCTTTGAAATTTTAAAATGTAGAATCTTTGGATTTTTAAAAAAAATCAAATTTATCTTATTCAATTAAATTAAAAACTCTACATTTTTGACATTTGATAGGATATATGCAATGAATATAATATAGATAAAATCAGATAACATATTAATTATGGAAAGTTGTTTATAATGCAAGCAATAAATAAAGTCAATTTGTTTAAAAATTTGCTAAAGAGTTAAACGGGCTTCAATTGAACCTTGGCCCACGATTTCTTTTGTTAGTGGTACCGTGTTATATTGAAGTGAATAACCGGTTCCCTTATTCACTTTTCCATTATTCGTCTCAAAACCCTAAACAAAATAAAACGAACGAAGAAAAATAATGGCGGCTTCGTATTCATTTTCCTCGAAAACCCTAAATCGAACAAAGAAATAAAAATGGCGACCTAAAATCGTTCGTCCCTCCTCCTCCATTTATTTTCGCCTCACAAACAAATGAAAGGAAGAAAAAAAATGGCCACTTGCTAGGGTTTCACTCGAATCTCTGGAGTGCTCAGCTTCGAATTTTCACCTTGCTTCGTAGATCGATGCTTCTCTGTCTACGGCTGCTTCGATTCATGAAAAAGGTGAGTGATTTAAGCGTCACTCACATTTAATTCAAACTTTATCGATTTTCAGCTTGTGATTTCATGATTACTGGTATTGTTTGGATTTTGATGTTGATTTCGTTCTCGTTCTTGTATCATCGGTGTTGGTTTCGAGTGGAGTGATGTTATTCACTCACTTCTAATTCACTTTACCGCTTGTATATAATTCGATGCCCTTGAATTTTTGTTGTACCCATTTGATTGAATTTTTTTTACTTGAGCATTCTCGTCCATTTGATTTTGTTTTAATTTAAAACTGCTTCGATTTTGGCTTGGCTAACCACCACGATGTCGACTTATGACTTGTTCAACTTCGACTTCGATTTTGTAATAGTATTTTGGCTTCGGCCCCCTTTTTCTTTGCGAACTCAATTTGGGTTTTTGTGGTTAGTTGTAGTTTGAATCTGGCCATTGATTTATGTGGTAACTTGATTTTCTGATCTCTGTAGCATGTATCTGGACTGCAGCATGTTCATTAGTTTACACAATGCACTGTGTTGTACTATATATTCCAGTGTGCTTCGGTATGCATTTATCTCTGACTTCGGCCACTTCGTTGATTTTTAAAAATTGCGACTTTGGTCTTAACTTTTGGTACACTTGAGTATTTTGTAGTCCCACTGCATCTTTTGTTTGCGTAATCAATATGCAAATATACTTTGCTATGTCGCTGCTGCATTGCCTTATCTTTGAGCATTTATGATCTACTTATTTAAGTGTAGTTGATTTCTAGTTGTATTATTGAACACTTGAGTTTCACTGTGCATAGTGTATATCACTTTTACCACTTTAAGTCATTCATTTTGAATTTATATTTTATGAATGCTTGCTGCCTTGACCTGTTGCACTATAACTATTGAGGCAGTGGCATTGAAAACTGAATCGAATTTGGTTCTTTCAGTTGCTTGTTTTAGTTGTTGATGAATTGTTGCCTTGCTTAGTCACCTGTTATTCAAATCTGCATATATGTACATGCATACATAGGTATGTGTATGTACATAAATTGTTGGAATTGTACCAAGCTTGTGTTATTTTTACCGTGCATTTGTAGTTGTGCTTGGTTCAGTTGTAAGTGATTTCCAAACTTGTTTGGATATTGAGCTGCTTCATTTTTATATACTTGGTTTTAGTTGCGTGTGAGCTGCATCCCTTGAGTACTTGTCTGGTTCATGCCTTGATCACTTTGTAGTTTGGAACATGAACTGTTTTTTTTCACGGGCGGCTGCAGTTCCATTTTTGTTTGCAGTTGTGTTGAGTCCGGATAGCCGTGACTTGACCTCTGTAGTATTGATTTGCTATTAATATTTGGAGTTGTGGTGACTTTATATTCTGTTGTGGCGAGGCAGTACACGCGTGCGTGTACTGCAGCCACACAGAATTGACAGATTTTAATTGATATTTCTTTTGTTCTTGATTCATTGATCTGTTGCGTATTTCGTATGCCGTATTGGCGAGGCAGTACACGTTAGCGTGTACTGCAGCCAATCAGAATTGATGTTTTAATTGATGTTTTCTATAAAAAAAATTGTTTTATGTCGCTAATTCAATATATTCTGAATCGTATTTTGATTTGGATTAAATTTGATGATTTTTGTTGTTAATCGCCGTTTCAGCAATTCTGTTCTTTTCTAAATCATCTTCATTTAAAAAAAAATCTTTTCATTTATCTTTGTTGATGATTTGATTCTGCTGCATTGTTGTTTTAAACTGTTAAGTGTTATATTTACCGTTATCCGATTTCTTTATTAAAAGGGTCGGATAGACGAGAATTATTGTGACTGTCGTCTATTTGATTATCTGATTATTATTGCCTCTATGCACTAATAACTGAGTTTGAATTAGACTGACCTGTGTATTATTTTCTTTTGAATGTAATACTCGGGTCAGACCGAGTGTTTTACAGCTTGAAGATTTTTGGGCAGCGAAGTTAGAGAGAGAGGGGAAATGCTCACTTTAGTTCGCTGATTTTGTACTTAAAGAAATATTCCGTTGTATAAATTTAATACATTGTATAAACTCTGATATTTGTAAAAAGGAAAGAAAAAGAAAAAGAAAATTCATTTTAGTGAAATATTATTATTATTCTATGTTTCTGTGGCTGATTCTGTTTAAACTATATAAACTAAATAACAATCCTTCATTTTGAACGTTTCAAGTTGGTTTAATTACCGACTAGGGACGGTCAAAAGGGCGGGATGTTACAATTTATCACTTACTCGGTTTCGGTAAAATCCAATTTTACTTTGTTAAGCATTATCCGCTATGACTATTATTCACATTAATTCTCTTTGTCAAAATCATACCATTTTAGACTTATGGAATTTTATAATGGTCAAAATTCGTATATCATCCATATTCAACTCTATAGTCCAAACACAAAATTCTTCATTCAATAATAACAATTATTATTAACTGAAATGCTCCGGCTAGAGAGTTTGTTTTTTAGTTAACTTCAGTTGACCGTAATACTAACCTTGTATAACCGAGGAGACGAATCCTCCCTTGAATAGTGCTTTGCTTCCAATACTTCCATTCGACCCAACTATAGTCACTCAGATCGATATTTTCTGGTTTACCTTAGTTATATTAACCAATAAAAAACTATCGAATGGCTCATTCCATTGTTATCCAATAACTATCAGTACGTAACCGCTAGGTGGCCTAACAGTCATTAGTAATACACTACCCAATATTTGGAGAGGGTTACGTACTCTAGTCTCAACAAATATACCGATATCCAATCTCGATGCATCTTGACTAGGAACTTTAAAAATAATATGCTTTTTAATATGGTGATACAATACTCATGATTACAACTATTTGTAATTGTTATCACAAATACACCATTAATGAATTTTCTATCAAATATTCCTTTAATTAAATTAATATAACATATTATACCAAGTATATAATAGAAAGAAAACACCTTTTTACTTTGAACAAGATTGGTTATGGAGTTAGATATATGTACCAAATTACATAATTACCCCTAGAGCATACCCTTAACTCTATCAGTTTTAAAACATTGATATCATTCAATGAACCTAATACTCAAAAAAGCATGGCAAATCCATAAGCTATCGGATGCAACTACTTCTAGAATCATGGCGGGTACCTTTTAATCCCTTAGGAACATTCCTTCCATCCGGTTGGACTATTCTTTCATGCCTAGTGCATGTAGTCCAAACTATCTAACATTACAGGAAACCCATTGCTTCTCCACCAACCAGTAACATAGTAATATCATTTAGGCCTACTGTGTATAAGTATTTTGTCCTCAATTATAGTATTGAAAATTCCTTTATGCACTCTGTCACCAGTAGTGACACTAGCCCGAAATATTCGTCTAGTTTAATCAACGGATGTGCCGTAGCTTAACATTCCCAAAGCGGTTGAAATTTTGATTTGTGGTGAAATATCCAGTTCAAGTGACCATTTAGTCAATAAGAGAAATATGGGTTCTTTTTATGGAATTTTAAATAAATCCTACTGAAAATATCTAAATATATTCTAAATCGATGAGGAAACAATAAAACGTCGTAGGTGGGTTTTCAATGAAGTAGTCTTTCATCAGTCTTTCATGCCCTCTTTGCAATTTCGCTTATACCTACGATCAATTCTTCCAGGAATGCTACCTCGGCAGTGGTTGGAAGAGACTTCGCCAAATAAATGAAAGTGACCTTGTGTAAATTATTATGTAGCAAAGTCAAAAGTTTGACTTGTATCTCTTCTTCTCCATCAATCATTTCTTCAATACTTCGATTATAATAGTAAATATAAGAACCAAATTTTTTTATATAGCCTTTTAGTCTGTAGTTATGTACTTTGCTTCTACATAATGGACTACTTATATAGGTGCGCGAATAGCAACAAACAAAAACACTTGTGTTTGCTTCAGTTGCTTGGATAGTTGACACATGTACAATTGGATGGGAGGTTGTAACAACCCATCTTTTTCGATCCTTGGAAGTCAACACTAATACATCTACAGTATTCACATGCCGAACATCCAAGTGCCGGAAAGACAGATCGTTGGGGTGAAAGAAAGAAAGACATAACAGAATCTCACAATGTGACGAGTAATATATAATATACAACATGTATTTACAAAATTAAAAGGAACTTTAATATACATAATATCATTAGAGAAAAACTAACATATTTCAGCCTGGACAGTTATAACAACATGTCCTTACAACTGTTGATAAATACAGATGAGAACAAATAGTGGAAGATAAAAAGCGATAATACGTTTTGGAGGATAGCTCGTCCCATGAAACTCAAATTGTCCAGCTAAATCTGGAAAATATGTTATGGCTGACCCGAGCATTATAAGAAAAATAACCTTCGGATTAGTCTAGTAAAACCAACATGAGAAACACAATCAACTAGATTGCTTAATGTAATAAAAACCCTTCAAAAATAAAGGTATCTTGTAAGACCACGCCGCACATAAACATGGGCGGGTTTTTTCCTTAAGATAACCAAAATTTTTTATAGGAAATCTTGTGATATTATAATAATGTCTAAGGTAAAATAAATATGGAATCATGGTCGAAATTGTTACATTAATTAAATTCCAACATAATAGGTACACAACTAAATCCGTAGGGGCAAGTATTGGAGATTGGATTTCCATCAATGACTGGGCTACTGGGGTACCGCCCGTCATAGTAAACCTCTAGACAAAATGTACCGAGGTCAACAAGAACTTTTTGCACCCCGGCTACATAGAGCCAGCTTTCCCTTAAACATGGCATACCGGATTACATCATTCTCCGGGTACCAAGGCTCCAAAAATAATGCGCACCAACCATGGCCCCACTCTACCCATGCGCACGCATACCAAAATCCATAAATATCGAATCTATATCGAGGAATGATGCTCCTAATGGTAGCGAACTACATAGCTCTACTGCATATCTCCTGTTTTAGTCACTACCGGGTTGTGGGGCTTATGAGGTCACGATTACCTTTTTCCTCTCTTAGCACTTTCCCAACTGAAATGCTAACATTGCCTTCTAGGCACAATACAATGCCAGCATCCGTCCATACAAGTTGTTCAGGATAAGGACAAATTAAAGGCACTACTTCTACTACATCCGTTTTGGAATCACCCATAAGATTAGTAGCAAGTTGCCATTACACTTCAAATAGCTCCATCTTCAATCATCTCAAACCAGTCTTGAACCTCTTCCAAAGCATTGAATGTGCATATGGTTTTGGAGTGGTTATAGTTTCGAGTCACCTTATATAAGTACCAGTCTTTCCAAAACCAAATCGATAGTTCCGATAAACTCAACATCGGTTCTTCTGTAAATAATCAAATAATACATAAGAGTAGAGATCACCTCCTAACCGTTTAAGTGGACGGATTGCCTTATCATTTATCCTAGGAGAACAAAACGAGATTTATATACATAGTACAGCATCATCGAAGATGATTGTGTCATCTAACTCCGTGTTTCTTTTAGAAATTTCCAGAGTTATATTTTGGCCAAGGTTTGATAGTCTGTTATCTGACTATCAAATAAATAACAATCAACATAGATTTAATTCCATCTGGAATCCACTAAGCCTCTATTAATTAATCTCTCATTAATTAAACCATTTTCAATTATTTGATTCAAAATACCTTCCCAAAATATAATATTCACAAACCCTTTTTACTACTTTCAATACTTAGAAAAACATTTATATACTTACTTCATCGGAATAAGTATATTAACAAAACCTTATACCTTCGATACTTAGAAAGCATATCCATATACTTATCTCAACAGTATAAGTATATTAACCAAAAACTTAAGGAAGATTTTATCTTTTTCCTAACTCATTTTTAAATGGGCCAAAAACAAATGTCCTTTAAACATTGATTGTAACGACCCGTATTTTTACGGATCGAATGTTTGTAAAACAGTTGTGTTAAGCTGTTAGTGTTGTTAAGTCGTCCAGAGTTTAGGTCGACTAGGGATTAAGTCGTGTGGAAGTTAAGCCGGGTGAAGCTTAGGTCGTTTGGGAGTAGGTTAGGTCGGGTAGTAGTTAGGTCGGGTGAACAACTTAGGGTAGTGGACGACCTAAGGGTTAGCAACCTACAGGATTTGACGACCTAAGAAAATTGGCGACTTAAGAAGGGAAGGCGGCTTAAGGAATTGGCGACTTATGGGGTAGACGACTTAAGGAATATACGACCTTAGGAGTTAACGGCTTAAGTTAATTAGCGACTTGAGGGAGTTAGCGAGTTACCGATCTAAGAAGGTTAGGTCGTGGACGAGTTAAGGATGATAAGTCGTTAGGTAGTGTCTGTGTTAGGTCGTGTATGCTTTAAGTCGTGCACTAGTGTTGAGTCTTAGGTCGTGACATTTTTAGGTCGCACACATGCGGTAAGTCGTAAGTCGTAACCCAGCTAAGACGTGAGGTTGTTGAGTCGTCGAGTTGTTAAGTCGTTAAGATGTATACCAGTTGAGTCGCTAGGTCGCATGGGTACTTAAGTCGGAGGTCTTAAGTCATGGGGTTTTAGGTCGTAAGTTTTTATAAGTCGTAGGTCGTGGGTCTTCATAAGTCGTGAGTCGTGGAGTTCTGATGAGTCGTGGACGACTTATGGAGGCGGATGACTTAAGGAGGATTTCAGCTATAAATACTCGTCCATTTCCTCACTTTTTGGGATCCAGATTTCGAAGCGACGAAGTGCTGCCATTTTGAGAGCTCGACTTCTACACTTCTTCACTTCTTTTCTCCACTTTGATTTAGTACTTCCTTCCATCCAAGATCGAAGATCCAAGAGCTAAGGTTGAAGATCTACATTCTTCGAAGAGAGATTTCATCGTTTGAAGCGGATTCGTGATAGATCGAGTTAGATCCTTCGCTGTCCAGATCTGAAGTGTGTTGCTTTTGAGTTGTTTAGGTGATTTGGTGAGTGGTGATTATCTCTCACACGGATCCAAAGGAGTATACAGATCGTTGGCTTGATTTGGTGTTAAAGTAGTGATTTCCATGCATTTTTGTAAACCTAAGTATAGATCCATATAGATCCATTGTTCATGATGATTTGACAACCATTTTACTACATGATTAACCTAGGCAAGTTCATTCATCAAGTTGTAGAGATATTTCTCATGTTTTCATGCTTGTTAGACTTTCGACTCTTTATTTACGAAATTGCCATTATTGTTAATATTGTCTAGTTAGATCATATTTGAATGCTTGATTACTTGGATTAATGTTTGATTTGATTGATTGCTATGAATTAGATGATTGATGATTTAATTTAACCGAAGATGATTCAAAAGCTAAGGGAAAGGCTCTTGAATTGGAAAAGCTGCACGTGGCATATGTAGCGGATGATGAAGCTCATATGGATAGATTTGATGATGATGTTGAGATGAGGCTTTGCTATGATGATGATGAGGCGAAGCATGATATGAGATAGCCTTGGTATAATCCAGACGGGATCATTCCAAGCATGTTGATAACTTGGTGAAATGGTTCGAGTTGAGGATAATGGGTTGCTCGAGAGGCGCTTGAGCTAGTATGGAAATAGTCGTCGAGGAGGATGACTAGGAGGCTGAGATCTCATTGTTGTTGAAGGTTCTAGCATGCTCAAAGCAAGAGTACGTTGGGCAGATTCGATATTCCCTGAAGGCTACTGATTGGGTAGTCAAGTACTCTGGGCAGATTCGATAGTCCTAGGCACGGGTCACGATGACGTGCAGAGTTATGTCTAGAACCGGGGTTTCCATTAGCCCTTGACGGACGGATGAAATAATGAGCCGGTCATTCAATTAACGATGATGTCGAAGCAATGATAACAGTGATAGCCAGAGTCATGGATGTTTGGATGTATCGTCATTCGGTCTCAAGAGCGGTATTTTCTGGGTGCTTATCTGATCTTGGTTTAGGCCTTGGGGGTTTGTACTTGGAAAACATCGCCCTTGACTCGAGTGATAATTGCTTTACTTTAAATTGTATCCTTTGCTATGCTTGCTTCTGCTTAGTGTGTGTCTGGGGGCTATCACTGTAGAAAGAGGTGGAGTGGGAGGGTTGTATTCCTATTCCTTTTCCTTTATGCTCTTTTGGTATGTTGTTAGTTAATTTACCGCTCACTAAGACTGTTGTCTGACTCAAGGCTTTATGTTTTAACTCTTATTGCCTTGGGCTGTTCGTCCATTTTGGGACGGGCAGACTAGGTAGCAGGTGACAGGTGCTGTTCTTGCTTTCCACGATGCTGATGACGAAGACGAGCTAGAGTATTGCATATTACTTCTTACTATATGTACTGGATGTTCCGCTGCTTTGTATTCTCTGAGTGTTATGTAGTGAGGCGTGATGTATTGACTATTCAGATATTTTGTATTCAACTATTATGAAGTTTTATTGATGAGATTCTATTCTGTGAAGCTTCACTATATATATATATATATATATATACTCTATTGTAATTTGTCCATGCGCTGTGAGTAATACGATAGATTCTGCTGTTTTAATTTACCTTGACAATCGTCCATGGTCGCCTGGCACACTTTACAGTGCACTTTCTCTAGGTTCGGTGCAGGGGTCATGGGCGGTCGTCACATTTGGTATCAGAGCTTTGGTTAATCGATTTTACCCAACGCTCGCTGACGTAACTACGTATGAGAGACGTAATTGTAATTTTGATGGATGACTACTATATATAATATAATAGATTAGAAGAGTTTGAGTCCTTTATGCAGTTGTTTCTCAAGGTGTGCTAATCATTCCATTTTATAGATATTAAGGATGAGTCGAAGAGGGAGACCAGCTGCTAGGGAAGGCCGTGCTGCTGAGGGGACTGCTGATTATGCAGCTATGTTCGAAGCTATGATGACTTCGATCATGAGAAGGATACCAGTTCCGGGGCCAGCAGTTGATGTTGGAGTTCAAGTCCAAACTCCAAAGCCGGTGGATTTTGCTAAGTTGTGTAAGGACTATACTGCTCTTGGAGGGAAAGTTTTCTTGGGAACAGAATCAACCATTGAAGTCCAGAGGTGGATAGATGCTTGCAGAAGGATCTTTGGTGATTTGGGAATTGAGGATGCGACTAAGAGGAAGTTAGCATCAAGATAGCTTCAAGGAAGAGCTTCTGATTGGTGGAACTCTATCACCATTAACACTCCGGAGGAAGAGATTACTTGGGAGCAATTCCAAGCCAGATTTGAAGCTAAGTTCATTTCTACAGCTCAGAACTCTATTCTGTTCAAGAAGTTTGTGGAGCTCAAGCAAAATGGAAGACCAGTTCTTGAGCATGTTTCTGAGTTTGAAGATTTGTCCAAGTACGCCCGGTCGTATATTGAATCTGCTTATCAGAAGAATGAGAAGTTTGTGACAGGCTTAGACAGTTATCTTGGGAGGCAGTTGGTGGATCATTTGGACGATTCATTTGAGAAGCTTGTGGAGAAAGCTCTCAGGCATGAGAATCTATTTCCTAAATAGGGATCTGTTGTTGCTATTACCAAGGAGGAGTCTAAACCACAGCAGGGTGGAAACAAGAAGAGGAAGCAGCAGCAGCAAAAGGGTAAGGATGGCCAGAAGAAGCCGAAGGGCGAAGTGACCTGCTATAATTGTCAGCAGAAGGGCCATTTCTCTAGAGATTGTAAGAATCCGAAGGTACCGGTGAAGTGCCACAACTGTGACAAGCTGGGGCATGTTAGGAAGAATTGTCCAGAACCGCGAAGGGACAAGCAGATTGTGCAAGCTTATGCTTTGGGAGCTGTTCCATCGTCTTCGAAAGCTCCTACCGCTGAAGAGAAAGGAAAGAGTGTGGTGGTTCAGGGTACTCTCTCCATTTGTGGTGTTCCAGTTAGAGTGTTATTTGATACTGGGGCGTCGCATTCTTTTGTTTGTAATGAACTTGTAGGCCGGTTGGGTTTAGAACCGGATATCGTTGATAGGCCATTGGTTGTGACTAATCCAGTTGGGGGTTTGTCTTGTTTGTGTATGTTATGCCGTGGTCTGATTGTATCGAGTCATGATTGCTCTTTTGTTTGTGATTGCTTTGTTCTGAACGTTGCGGGGTTCGGAATTATTTTGGGAATGGACTGGCTTAGGAAGTATGCGGCAAAGGTTGATTGTGAGAGGTTGGAGGTGACAGTCGAGAATGTGGAGGGGCGAAAGATTGTGATACGATGTAAGCATGAAGAAGACGTCTTCATGAGCTTCATGTATTCGCTGGTTGTTCCACGGGATGGACTGTCATCGTTGCCAATCGTCAATGGATTTGAGGATGTCTTTGACAAGGTCAAAGGGTTACCGCCGCATAGAGAGATCGAGTTTCGTATAGATCTAGTTGAGGGAGCCAGACCTGTTGTGATGCCTCTTAGGTGGATGGCACCAAGGGAACAGCAGGAGTTGAGGGTGCAGGTTGATGATCTTTTGCAGAAAGGATTCATTCGGCGTAGTGTGTCCGAATGGGGTGCACCAGTTGTGTTTGTAACCAAAGCAGATGGGTCGTTGAGGTTGTGTGTGGATTATCGTGAGCTGAATAAAGTGACTAAGAAGAACAAGTATCCATTGCCGAGAATAGATGACTTGTTTGATCAGCTTCACGAAGCTAAGGTGTTTTCTCAGATGGATTTGGCAACGGGATTTCACCAGTTGAGAGTGGCTAAGGATAGTGTGCCGAAGACTGCTTTTAGGACACCATCCGGTTTCTTTGAGTGGCTGGTAATGCCGTTTGGATTGACTAATGCGCCAGCATATTTTGTGGATCTTATGAATAGAGTGTTCAGAGATCAGTTGAGTAAGTTCGTGCTAGTGTTCGTGGATGATATTCTGATTTATTCCAGAACTGAAGAAGAGCACAAGACGCACTTGCGGATTGTTTTGGAAATCTTGCGGAAACATCAGCTGAAGGCTAAGTTTTCGAAGTGTCACTTCTGGAAGAGTGAAGTGAGGTTCTTAGGCCATGTTATCTCTGGAAATGGAATAGCGATTGATCCCGCTAAGGTAGCAGCAATCCAGGATTGGGTTAGACCTAAGAATGCATCTGATGTGAGAAGTTTTCTTGGATTAGCAGGATATTATCGTCGATTTATCAAAGACTTCTCCAAGGTAGCTGCACCGTTAACAGGATTGACGAAGAAGAACCAAGTGTTCAGATGGGAAGATAAGTGTGAGCAAGCTTTCAGAATTCTGAAAGAGCGATTAACAAGTGCTCCTGTTTTGACTATTCCTAGTGGGAATGATGAGATGGTGGTTTACACCGACGCATGTGGTACTGGACTTGGAGCAGTGCTGATGCAGAGGGATAAAGTTGTTGCGTATGTGAGTCGACAACTGAAGCCGCATGAAAGGAATTACCCGACTCATGATTTGGAGTTAGCGGGGATTGTTTTTGCTCTGAAGATGTGGAGACATTATCTATTGGGAGTACGATTCGAATTGTTTATAGATCATAAGTCGTTGAAGTATCTTTTCTCCCAAAAGGATTTGAATCTTCGGCAGCAACGATGGCTAGAGTTTTTGGCATCTTATGATTTTGGTATAGCTTATACTCCGGGAAAAGTTAACGCAGTGGCAGATGCGTTAAGTCGAAGACATGCAGGATTGGGAGTCATGTTTTCAGAATGGAAGAGTCTTGAGTATTTAGCTGGATTTGACTTCAGGCCTAGATGTGACTTGGAACCTGAGATGTTGGCAAACTTATCGATAAGACCGACTCTTATGGAAAGGATTGGCGAGAGCCAAAAGCGAGACGATAAGCTTGTCAAGATTATCCGTGAATTGGAATCTGGAATGGACCCAGAGAAGGATAAAGGATTCGAGGTCGATCGAGAAGGTTGGCTTCAGAAGCAAGGACGACTAGTTGTTCCCGATATAGATGGATTAAGAGATGAAGTTCTGAAGGAAAGTCATCACTCGAAGCTGACTATTCATCCAGGTGGAAATAAGATGTATCGGGATATGAAGAGAACCTACTACTGGGAAGGTATGAAGAAGGATGTTGGAAATTTCATTTCCAAGTGCATGAACTGCCAATTGGTGAAAGCTGAGCAGAAGAAGCCCAGTGGATCGCTTCAGCCATTAGAGGTTCCTACATGGAAGTGGGAACAAGTGCCGATGGATTTTACTGATGGACTACCTAGAACCAGGAAGGGAAATGAAGGGATTTGGGTCATCGTAGATCGTCTGACTAAGAGTGCAAGATTCATTCATGTTCGATCGACTAGGACTGCATCAAAGTTGGCTGAGTTGTATGTTAAGTGGATAGTTCGATTCCATGGTATTCCGAAGAGTATAGTGAGCGATCGAGACCCATTGTTCACTAGTGGATTTTGGAAGAGCTTCCAAGAGGCTTTGCGAACCGAGTTGTGTTTGAGTACAGCTTATCACCCTCAAACAGATGGTCAGACCGAGAGAGTCAACCGAGTTTTGGAAGATCTCCTCAGAGCTTGTGTTTTGGACTTCGGAGGATCATGGGAAGATCACCTTCATTTGGTGGAATTTTCATATAATAACAGTTACCAGTCAAGCATTGGTATGGCACCGTATGAGGCATTGTATGGGAGACCGTGTAACTCTCCGACATGTTGGTTAGAAACTGGAGAAAAGCTGATACTTGGGCCCGAGATGATTCGACAGACTTCAGATTGCATAGAGATCATTCGGCAACGAATGAAGGCAGCCCAAGATCGACAGAAAAGTTATGCCGATAAGCGTCGTAAGGATTTGGAATTCGACGTTGGTGATATGGTTTTTGTGAAGATTTCTCCACTGAAGAATGTTATTCGATTCGGGAAGAAAGGGAAATTGACTCCGAGATTCGTTGGACCATTCCCGATCATCGAGCGAATTGGAAAGCTCGCCTACAGATTGGAGTTACCAGAAAAGAAGTTGGGTGTGCACAATGTTTTTCACGTATCATATCTACGGAAGTATGTGCACGACTCGAATACAGTGGTTTCTGCTGATAGCTGTGAAGATTTCGAAGTTGATCCAGTCGATAAGAGATCTCGTAAGCCGCTTCGTGTTGTGGTAACCGACATGAAACAGCTTAGGAGGAAGGTAGTTAAGTTGCTCAAGATACAATGGAGTGATGATGATAACGACTGTACGTGGGAGGTGGAAGAGAGGATGAAGGCAGCTCATCCTGAACTCTTCAAGGTATGGCCCTAAGGTGTCGTGTCATCTCACGATATTGTAACTTGTTCTAGTTTTAGAATTCTGTATGCTAAGCTAGAATTGGATGCATGGTTTGTTGATTGCTATGGATGGTAGGCGTGAAGAATAGTCTTTGATTGCTTTGTTTGTTTGGAATTTCAGGGGCAAAATTCCTAAGGGGGAGAGAATGTAATGACCCGTATTTTTACGGATCGAATGTTTGTAAAACAGTTGTGTTAAGCTGTTAGTGTTGTTAAGTCGTCCAGAGTTTAGGTCGACTAGGGATTAAGTCGTGTGGAAGTTAAGCCGTGTGAAGCTTAGGTCGTTTGGGAGTAGGTTAGGTCGGGTAGTAGTTAGGTCGGGTGAACGACTTAGGGTAGTGGACGACCTAAGGGTTAGCAACCTATAGGATTTGACGACTTAAGAAAATTGGCGACTTAAGAAGGGAAGGCGGCTTAAAGAATTGGGGACTTATGGGGTAGACGACTTAAGGAATATACGACCTTAGGAGTTAATGGCTTAAGTTAATTAGCGACTTGAGGGAGTTAGCGAGTTACCGATCTAAGAAGGTTAGGTCGTGGACGAGTTAAGGATGATAAGTCGTTAGGTAGTGTCTGTGTTAGGTCGTGTATGCTTTAAGTCGCGCACTAGTGTTGAGTCTTAGGTCGTGACATTTTTAGGTCGCACACATGCGGTAAGTCGTAAGTCGTAACCCAGCTAAGACGTGAGGTTGTTGAGTCGTCGAGTTGTTAAGTCGTTAAGATGTATACCAGTTGAGTCGCTAGGTCGCATGGGTACTTAAGTCGGAGGTCTTAAGTCGTGGGGTTTTAGGTCGTAAGTTTTTATAAGTCGTAGGTCGTGGGTCTTCATAAGTCGTGAGTCGTGGAGTTCTGATGATTCGTGGACGACTTATGGAGGCAGATGACTTAAGGAGGATTTCAGCTATAAATACTCGTCCATTTCCTCACTTTTTGGGATCCAGATTTCGAAGCGACGAAGTGCTGCCATTTTGAGAGCTCGACTTCTACACTTCTTCACTTCTTTTCTCCACTTTGATTTAGTACTTCCTTCCATCCAAGATCGAAGATCCAAGAGCTAAGGTTGAAGATCTACATTCTTCGAAGAGAGATTTCATCGTTTGAAGCGGATTCGTGATAGATCGAGTTAGATCCTTCGCTGTCCAGATCTGAATTGTGTTGCTTTTGAGTTGTTTAGGTGATTTGGTGAGTGGTGATTATCTCTCACACGGATCCAAAGGAGTATATCAGATCGTTGGCTTGATTTGGTGTTAAAGTAGTGATTTCCATGCATTTTTGTAAACCTAAGTATAGATCCATATAGATCCATTGTTCATGATGATTTGACAACCATTTTACTACATGATTAACCTAGGCAAGTTCATTCATCAAGTTGTAGAGATATTTCTCATGTTTTCATGCTTGTTAGACTTTCGACTCTTTATTTACGAAATTGCCATTATTGTTAATATTGTCTAGTTAGATCATATTTGAATGCTTGATTACTTGGATTAATGTTTGATTTGATTGATTGCTATGAATTAGATGATTGATGATTTAATTTAGACCGAAGATGATTCAAAAGCTAAGGGAAAGGCTCTTGAATTGGAAAAGCTGCTTGTGGCATATGTAGCGGATGAGGAAGCTCATATGGATAGATTTGATGATGATGTTGAGATGAGGCTTTGCTATGATGATGATGAGATGAAGCATGATATGAGATAGCCTTGGTATAATCCAGATGGGATCATTCCAAGCATGTTGATAACTCGGTGAAATGGTTCGAGTTGAGGATAATGGGTTGCTCGAGAGGCGCTTGAGCTAGTATGGAAATAGTCGTCGAGGAGGATGAGTAGGAGGCTGAGATCTCATCGTTGTTGAAGGTTCTAGCATGCTCAAAGCAAGAGTACGTTGGGCAGATTCGATAGTCCCTGAAGGCTACTGATTGGGTAGTCAAGTACTCTGGGCAGATTCGATAGTCCTAGGCACGGGTCACGATGACGTGCAGAGTTATGTCTAGAACCGGGGTTTCCATTAGCCCTTGATGGACGGATGAAATAATAAGCCGGTCATTCAATTAACGATGATGTCGAAGCAATGATAACAGTGATAGCCAGAGTCATGGATGTTTGGATGTATCGTCATTCGGTCTCAAGAGCGGTATTTTCTGGGTGCTTATCAGATCTTGGTTTAGGCCTTGGGGGTTTGTACTTGGAAAACATCGCCCTTGACTCGAGTGATAATTGCTTTACTTTAAATTGTATGCTTTGCTATGCTTGCTTCTGCTTAGTGTGTGTCTGGGGGCTATCACTGTAGAAAGAGGTGGAGTGGGAGGGTTGTATTCCTATTCCTTTATGCTCTTTTGGTATGTTGTTAGTTAATTTACCGCTCACTAAGACTGTTGTCTGACTCAAGGCTTTATGTTTTAACTCTTATTGCCTTGGGCTGTTCGTCCATTTTGGGACGGGCAGACTAGGTAGCAGGTGACAGGTGTTGTTCTTGCTTTCCACGATGCTGATGACGAAGACGAGCTGGAGTATTGCATATTACTTCTTACTATATGTACTGGATGTTCCGCTGCTTTGTATTCTCTGAGTGTTATGTAGTGAGGCGTGATGTATTGACTATTCAGATATTTTGTATTCAACTATTATGAAGTTTTATTGATGAGATTCTATTCTGTGAAGCTTCACTATATATATACACTCTATTGTAATTTGTCCATGCGCTGTGAGTAATACGATAGATTCTGCTGTTTTAATTTACCTTGACAATCGTCCATGGTCGCCTGGCACACTTTACAGCGCACTTTCTCTAGGTTCGGTGCAGGGGTCATGGGCGGTCGTCACATTGATTATTATAAACCAAACCACTATCCTTCGGTGTTAAGTATGAAAAGAATGTTTCCATATCACCATAGTTAAGAAGGATTATTTATCAAAATCAAATTCCATTCCTTTTATAAAATTCTTTTTTATATACCTATTCCATATTTACAAATTCTTTTATAAATCTCCAAATTAATTTATCAAACTTCTTTTATAAATCTCTAAAATGATTTATAAAACTCCTTTCCATTTACACAACTCCTTTAAATTATAAACTGGTTTCTATTTATAAAACTCTTTTATACATTTCCCTTTTAAAAACACCTTTATAAAAATTCTCTATAAATCCTTTATAAAAATCCGTGAACTAATTTTCATAAATCTTATAGAATTAACACAAATCTTTGTTATTATCGAAAAATCATTTATAAATCCATTCCTTTATTTATAAATCACCATTTACAAAATCCCTTTTTTTATTTATAAAATACCATTTATAAATCTCTCTTACAACTATCACTTATAAAACCTTTTAAAAATATCATATATAATCTCTTTACAAAATAACATTTGTAAATCTCTTTTAAAAAAATCCTTTTATTAAGTAAAATTCCTTTTACAAACAATTTATTATTTATAAACACCTTTATCATATTAGTTAACTAACTTAAAACACCCTTAATAAAGTAATAAATTAAGTTAACCCATTACTAATTAAATCAATTAATTAACTTAAACAACCTTAATGATATAATTAAATAACTTTAAACAATATAATTAATATAATTAAATATTTTAACAATATTAATAATGTAATAAAATATTTTAAACAATATTAACAATATAATTAAAAACTTTTAAACATCCTTTAATAATATAATTAAATAACGTATTTTAAAACATTATAAATAAGATAATTAATTACTAGTTTTAAAACATCGCCTATAAACACTTAACCTCGAATTTTAATAAATTTGAAGTTAATTTAAATCCATTCTTTACAAATCCGGAAAGAGGCTTAGTGTCCACAATGGTACTTTATCAAGCCACCATTTAATACAATTTAACTTTTTTCAAGTCACATAATCGGTATTTACATAAGCAACATATATAAATAAACCAAATCCATAATTAATCGTCGATGGTTAACACATCGCTTTTTTCCATATTAATCAACCCATATATTAATTAACTGGTATATAAATAAGTGTTTAAATTAATATAATAGTAGAAAGGGGATTTACTTTGCTAACCAGATGTCATCAATAATCTACATAATTTATTTATAGCAGAAAGTGTTTTATTCTGCTCGAAAATGTCCAAAACAATTTATTCAATTTAATTTAACAGATCTGTTTTTTATTTGGCCAAATAGATAACACCCATGAAGTATAATTAATTTAATCATGTTATTATTTAAGTAACGTAATTTAATTTAACCACTATGTTTTAATCATAAATTTGTACTTCATTAAAAATATCAAGTATTTATATTATATTGTTTTACTAGTTCATGTAAATCTAGTGCAAAAACCAACGGGTCAATAGGGTTTAGAATGAGCAAGATATGGTTATTTAAACTCAACACACTTGATATAGATAAAACTATTTAATATAAATAGGTTTCTTACCCTAAACATTAATCGGCTCAAGGCCCACTTGCACCCCCATCAGATCCGCTACAGTACCTTCTCCCAATTCTTTTTTTATATATAAAACGCACGCCTGAAGCTTCCAAAACCAGAGACCTCCATGACCACCACGCCTCGACCACATATGGCCACCACTTCAACCGCACACTCTGCCACTCGACCTGCCAAAGACACCCGCGCCTCCAGCCACCTCCTAGTCATCGCCACCTCGCCACACACTAACAGCTTACTCTTCCTCCTTCTATTCCTACTGCACACGCTTTCCCTTCCATGCACACACACTTGCATTACTTGCTCCTATTAGCCCACTGTCGAACTCCTCCTCCACCACCTTGCCAACCCGCAAGCTTCCTTCGGCACTACCCCATCTTCATCCTCTGCATGAACACCTGCACATATATTCAATCACCAATCTAAACTACCACACCTCTCTCCTTTCTTATCTCCACAGCATATACACACAAACACTTGCATGAATACCCACTCACACACAGCCATGCACATACACGTCCACGCATAAGCTACAGCACCATGAAACACACACACTAGAATCACACGCATTCAGGGCCAAAACTTCCATCCTCTACATCTCCCTCTCGACTCGATTATCTCGAGTATAATGCGAAAGAAAGATGTAGCTCATTTCATCCTCTACAATTTCTATGTTGTAAATTTTGGCTAATACTTGGTGTTTGAGATATTTGAATTATTAAATGAAGAGGAAAGTGGAAATATGAATTCAAAATGAAAGTGTTGCTTTGTTCATTTTCACATAACCAAAATACAAAAAATGTACTAGTTTTTCTCTTTTTATTCATGCGTGCTTATGTTGTTATGTAAATATAAGGATAGATTACTCCATGCCTAAGGAAACAAGGACAAGCACTTAATGCTTGAATATGATTTTAATGAAAGTGAAGTTGATATGGAGAGTTGCTACCATGTGAATTCTTTTATATAGGGTAAAAGTGTGTGTCCATATTGTAACTCTTGTGTATGCGTAAATCTATATAAACAAACTTCTTAAAGCCAAGTAAACCAAAATTTAAACCTCCCTCGCATCAGGAAGCAAATCAAAGCCGCATCAATTTAAGGATTGTTCAAAAGGTTAATTTTGGAAAAAAGGATAGTTTCTGCAGTACACCACCACACAATATCACGTTCACGTTCGAGCTACGAACAACAAAAATAAAATACATTCACGCACAACAATGTCAGATGGTCATAAAACAATAATGAAATACATAGGTTATCAAATTTTGTAAATTTTCAAAAATACTGACGTTTGCTGCAAAATGCACCAAATGAAAATTTAATTATTTTTAAAAATAAAAACTGTAGAAATTTTTTATAAATTAAATTAAAAATACATCACATCGGGTAATTATTTGAAACGTATATTTTATTATAATTTAACATCAAATTCGAATATTAAAATAAAATTAAATATTCAAATTCGAAGATTCAAAAATTTTGGGTCGTTACATTCTTCCCCCTTAAAAGAATTTCGTACCTGAAATTCCATCACTGTCAAACCCAGTAAAACTAAGCCCGTATAAATACTTAATATTTTCCATAAGCCATACGATGTATATAGATCATCTGTACGCAATATCTGATTCGATCACTGACTTGAATACATAAACTTCTCTTCCGAACTGGTATCGCTCACCCAATTCCCTAGTGCGAACTTGATCAAGCTCCTTGATTAAGAACCTCTATTCTCCTTGCATAGCCATATATTATGATAGAAAACATTGGTAATATACCAAGAACCCTCACCAAGTGTTCGTCATCAAGAGCTAAATGATAAATCCTTATTGGATCGATGTGAATCAGCTCAAAGTCATGTACTTGAATCTTGGATCAAGAACCGTGCGAAGAAAAGATCTACGTACAACTTAATTAATTATTTCTATGGGTTCTTACTTATATCAATTTCTTTTTACTTCCAAAATTATTTATTTAAAATATTTCATAAAAAATTAATGTAAGTTTTAACTTGTATAATACCCTGCTATATCTTGAGAGTATATATACAATATCAGATTTCTTTTACTTATTCAGGATGTTCAGCAAAATTAAAACTGGTTTCCACTTACTATCTTTTCAAAATTTAAGTTACAAAAACTTTTTTTCTCTTAATTTTCTCAAAAACACTTAGCTTCAATTTCTATACTAATTCGAAAGTTTCCAACTGTCCAAAATAGCCAAAAATTCGATTTCATTTCAAACAAATGAAAATTACCAAACAACATGTCATAATGATATGCACAAATCAAACTATCATAATTAATACGATACATGAGTCTATAATATCACTTAACCGAAAACTTAAGAACTAAACACCGGGGTTTTATTTCAAATCATTGTGAAATAAAGTATAATATACATATCTTATTTTGTATATCAAATTATACTTTTAAAATTTAAAATAAAATTTGATTTACCAAAGCATTTCTGTAGTAATTTACTATGGTAGCATTTCCTCACTTAGAAACTCGAAAATGAATACCGATAATGCGACAATCATCATTAGAATTATTTTCCAACGACCGAAGTGAGTTCGGTACTTTCTATCTCCTTTAAAATCCTTTTAGAGACATTTCTATGCATAAATACTTCCAAATAAAACCATTATTATTCTTCTCCAAAATTCTGAAAAACAATTTCCAAAAGCAACCGATATTTAGGTTCTCAAATTCTCAGTTCTATACCCTTTTTATTTATAAACCATATTGACATAATTTCACTTTCTTATAAAAAATCATTTCCCAAATTTTATATCTTTGTTTAGATTATAATAAACAACTTTTATTAAATTTTAACCCAACATTATCACCGAACGCCTTAATCAAACCGTGAAACTGAAATTACAAGATGTTCGTATTTAATGTTCCCACAATTACTATCTACCCCACCCATGCAGTAAAAAGGTAAACTGCTCATAAACTGGCCGAGCTCAACCAATCATACGATAAATGCAAATAACTGAATATTATCATTTCCTAACAAATAAACATACAGAATAACTATATAGATTTTTTTAGAAATTATTCTTTCATATATAAAATATAACTTTAGGTAAAATTGTTTCATTTACTAATTTTAAAACAATACTGTGTTGGTTTGTCTAATGTTTAGAAATCCCTATCGACAACGTTGATCAAGCGTGTCGATCAGAATTCATAAGCTACTCAAAAGGCCAATCAACATAATATAAAACAATTTTATAGCACTAACAAATACATGCTCTCATAAATATACACTCAGACTCATAATAAGGCATTCAGTTACCTTATCTCTTGATGAGTTTACCCCCACAAAGCCAAGGTTCTTGCTTAACCCTCAGCGTTGATACCAAATGTAATGCTCTCCCTTTTCGGAAGTGACTACAATTGGTAATCTCAAATCTGATTATATGGAACAGCTTCTCGACCCGTGAACCAACCCGTAAAGGAACATGTAGGGGCAAGAGATAAAGCTTTGTCACATCGTTCACAATGCGAGAACCCCGTATCATTCGTGAACCAATCACCAACCAGATTTGATAGTCGATTATTTAACTATCAAATAAACAACATTCAACATAGATTTAATTCCATGTGGAATCCACTAAGCCTCAATTAATTAATCTCTCAATAGTTAAACCATTTTCAATAATTTGATTCAAAATACCTTCTCAAAGGATAATATTCACAAACCCATTTTACTCCTTTCAGTACTTGGAAAAACATTCATATACTTACTTCACTGGTATAAGTATATTGACAAAACCTTATACATTAAATACTTAGAAAGTATATCCATATACTTATCTTAATGATATAAGTATATTAACCAAAAACTCAAGGACGGTTTTCTCTGTTTCAAAACTCATTTTTAAATGGCCCAAAAAAATTTCCTTCAAACATTGATTACTATAAACCAAACCACCATCCTTCGGTGTTAAGTATGAAAAGAATGTTTTCATACCACCATAGTTAAGAAGGATTATTTATCAAAATGAAATCTCATTCCTTTTACAAAATTCATTTTTATATATCCATTCCATATTTACAAATCCTTTTAAAAATTAATTTATAAAACCTCCTTTATAAATCTATAAAATGATTTATAAAACTCCGTTCCACTTACACAACTCCTTTCTATTATAAACTGGTTTTTATTTATAAACTCTTTTATACATTTCCCTTTTAAAAACACCTTTATAAAAATTCTCTACAAAATACTTTATAAAAATCCTTGAACTCATTTTTATAAATCTTACAGAATTAACACAAATCTTTATTATTATCAAAATATCATTTATAAATCCATTCCTTTATTTATAAATCACCATTTACAAAATCCCTCTTTTTATTTGTAAAATACCATTTATAAATCTCTATTACAACTATCACTTATAAAACTCCTTTACAAAATATCGTCTATAATTTCCTCTACAAAATAACATTTGTAAATCTCCTTTAAACAAATCCTTTTATTAAGTAAAATTCCTTTTATAAACAATTTATTATTTATAATCACCTTTATTAAATTAATTAATTAATTAACTTAAAACACCCTTAATAAAGTAATAAATTAACTTAACCATTACTAACTAAATCAATTAAGTAACTTAAGCAACATTTAATAATATAATTAAATATCTTTGAACAATACAATTATTATAACTAAATATTTTAACAATATTAATAATGTAATAAAATATTTTAAACAATATTAACAATATAATAAAAAATTAAACATCCTTTAATGATATAATTAAATAACTTATTTTAAAACATTATAAATAAGATAATTAATTAGTAATTTTAAATCATCACCTATAAACACTTAACCTCAAATTTCTATAAATTTGAAGTTAACTTAAATCCATGCTTTACAAATTCAGAAAGAGGCTTAGCGTCCACAATGGTACTTTATCAAGCTACCATTTAATTCAATTTAACGTTTTTTCAAGTTACATAATCGGTATTTACATAAGCAACATATATGTAAAACCAGATCCATAATTAACAGTCGATTGTTAACACATCACTATTTTTCCCATGTTAATTAATCCATATATTAATTAATTGGTATATGAATAAGTGTCCAAATTAATATAATAGCAGAAAGGGGATTTATTCTGCTAACCATATGTTATCAACAATCTATACAATTTATTTATTGTAGAACGGTGTTTTATTCTGCTCAACAGATGTCCAAAATAATTTATTCAATTTACTTTAACAGATCAGTATTTTTATTTGGCCAAATAGATAGCACCCATGAAGTATAATTAATTTAATTACGTTATTATTTAAAGTAACATAATTAAATTTAACCACTATATTTTAATCATAAATTTGTACTTCATTGAAACTATCAAATATTTATACTATATTGTTTTACTAGTTCATGCGAACCTAGTGCAAAACCCACGGGTCAATTGGATTTAGAACGAGCAAGATATGGTTATTTAAATTTGACACACTTGATATAGATAAAACTATTTAATATAAATAGTTTTCTCACCCTAACTTTAATTGGCCCAAGGCCCACTTGCACCCTCACCAGATCCACGACAGTACCTTTTCCCCAATTCTTTTTTATATAAAATGCACACCTAAAGCTTCCAAAACCCGGACCTCCACAAACCACCGCGCCTCAACCACTTACGGCCACCGCTTCCACCACCCATTCTGCCTCTCGACTTGCCAAAGACACATGCGCCTCCAGCCACCTCTCAATCACCGCCACCTCCCCATACACGAATAGCAGCCACTCCTCTCCTTCTCTTTCCTACTACACATGCCTTCCCTTCCACGCACACGCACTGTAACGACCCGATATTTTCAACCATTCGCATCCATTATAAGTGTATAGGTAGACACTCATGCCGGAGTTGAATTGCTCAAAATACCGCGTTGTAATTAAAATTTGGCAAATCTTAGAATATACAGTAAATAAATATAATCACAGATCACAGAGTAAAATAATGCAGCGGAAGTAAAAGAAATAGTAGTTCATGAAGCTACTATATAAATATATCAGAGTACATAAGATACAATAGAAGAAATAGAGTACAATGGAAGTATAAATAAGATAACCAAGTACAAGCTGAACAGAGCAACATAACTGAAGTCGATAGAACAAGACTAGCAGATAATCTCCAGCGATTCAAATCTCCAGAAGGTGGAAATCCAAATCTGTGAATACTCAGGCTGACCCGAGCGTAAAGCAAAACACAAACACTCGAGTCAGGACAATATATACTTATATAGTATAAACCAACTCAAGTGAACTGTAATAAGGTACAAGTAACTTAAAGAATGCTTGGGATCGCCCATTCTTTAAGGATCCGTTAAACTATTTACTATGTAGTAATATACGCTATATACAGTAGTGTCTAATTAGTAAAGTATAATCATATAGAAAATAGCGCTAAGGGGATGGAGAACCTTAACGCGGTCGGATCTTAAAATCATA
This sequence comes from Allium fistulosum, assembly GCA_030737815.1. Taxonomy (NCBI): domain Eukaryota; kingdom Viridiplantae; phylum Streptophyta; class Magnoliopsida; order Asparagales; family Amaryllidaceae; genus Allium; species Allium fistulosum. The sequence continues at coordinate 1,142,018,137 of CM060904.1, forward strand.
ATCGTAGTAAAGCTCGATATGGTAGGTGACACGGCACAACTAGGCAATGCCAGGGTAGATATACCAATTACGCATCCGGACTAGTGGTGACGCATAGCAGCCACTACCGCCCACCTCGAACAACACTCCCAATCAAGGGTGGCCACCAAATCAATCACAAGTAATAGAATGGTATCGAAGAAGTGTGTCCGATCAGAGGTGCTACCTCATTGGTCCGTCAATCGCTCCTGTTTTAGCCACCTTATGCCAACTCACGGGAGTTGGGTCCACGTATATACCTTAGGATCGTCGCCACCATCCTACTTCATTCTGGAATCTCCACCGCGTACACGGTTGTCAAAGTGGTTTTCGGTATCGACAGAGAGTATGTCCATATCCGATCCCGGTCTCTTTGCCAACCAATCGTTATTATAACCCGTGGTTATAACTTTTAAAAACAATACTTTACTTCAAAATAAAATATCATTTCAAACCATATCTTTATCAAAATAAAGATTTATCATTTCCAAATCATTTCAATATTCCAAAATATCATATCTTCCAAAACTTAAATTTCAAATCATCTCAATATCAAAATATCATATTTTTGATGGTTATACTTCGAAACCAAAAATCATTTTTATTTCAAAACTATACCCATTTCAAAACAATATCATTTCCATTTCAAACATATATTCACCTTTCAAATAGTCTATACTTTCAAAGTTATAATTCTTTTGAAACTAAAACATTTGAAATCATTATACTTTAAAAATCACAACATTTCGAAAACATATATTTGAAATCATCTTTTAATTCTACAAATTTACAAATTTATTAAATTAAACCCAAATTCCAAATTTTAATTTTTATTTCAAACCATCATTTTCAACTCAAATTCAGTTTACTAACAAACTATTTCAAATCTTATAAATTTCAAATATAGGTTTAATTCACAAAATACAATATTCAATCTTTAGTATATTTCAAAGCTTAAATATCCCACATTTCATAAATTCAAAATCATATATATACATTTCAAAATATCAAAATATTATTCAAAACATCATTCATTTATATTTCATTTAAATACCATTTGAATCCATTCTTTTTATTAAATTTAAATACCATTTTAAACTCACATTAGAAATCAAATTCTTCCACTTAAATATCTCTTCATTATCTTTAGAAATTTAACATTTAATTTCCCAAAATTATATCATTTTCCAGAGATTATTTTTCATTAAAATTAATTTAAAACAACAAAATATAGTTTCCGTAGCACTTATAAAATGCTACGTAAAGTTATAGTTTAAAATAGTTAATTAACAAAAGACAGCGTTAAATGCTGTAATAGATTTCTTTTAAGTTTCAATTAACTTACATGTTAAGTTTAACCACTATAGCACTTACAAAGTGCTATAATAGCCTTTATTTCAAATTAACCTTTTAGTTCATTTAAAACACTACAACATTTACAAAATGCTGTAATATCCTTTACATTACATTTCAAAATGCTGTTAAATCATATTCAGAGTTTTATTTACAATTCCACAAATAATTAACTTTTAATATAAATCATTTTAACTTATAAAATCATATATTTCACATTTAACACAATCATTTAAATACCTTTATTTCTATGATTTTATAAAGTCAAATTTCCATACAAAAATCAAATTTAATAACAATTAAATTTTCATTTCTTTAATTAAATTATTAACTTAACAACTAAGTTTAAATTTCCAAAAATATAGCTTATTTCCATTTATTTTACTTAATTAAAATTTCACTTTTAAACAAATTTCACAAAATTCAATTTAAGTTATATTTCCAAATTCAGCTTAAATGTTCATTTATTCCATATTTTAATTTATACAAAATCATTAACACCTTTAAAACATTATTATTACTTAATAAAAATCATTAAATTCATCTTTAAATCAAATTTGTCATATTTTCTTATTTTACAAAAATTCCATTTATAAACAAAATCATAAATTCCAAAATTAACTTATATTTCAAATTCTACTCCACCATTTACTTAATTCACTTATTTAATTTGTAGAAAATCACAAATACTTTATAGAAATCATTTTAATGAAATTTAAATCAAAATACCATAATATTTACATTAAAAAAAAGTATTTTAAAAATTTCAGAAAAATATATAAACCACGGGTCTGTATATAATTTTCTAGCCTAGGTCAAGTGATACGGATATGTATCATTTCAATCCGCAGTTTACAAAGAAAAACCGGGTTTTATCATTTCAAACCCGTAATCCCAAGTAATATAAATAAATAAATAAAAACCGTTCAGGCCTATCATTTCAGCCCATAACGATTTTTCCTTATTCTAAAGTCCGTTCGGGTATGTATCATTTCAACCCATAGTGATTCTAATCTACAGGGAACTTGCAGTGTGATAAACTGATATAAATAAACAGAATAGCATGAAATAACAGTAACATATGATATAATAAGTGTAATAACAGGTGTGAACATCATATGATAATAATATAAACATATATGACATGATGATATACATTACAGATTCAAATGGTGTCGGTTTATCAGTTATATAGGTACATATTGTCTGGTGAGAATAACTCACCTGTATTGAGCTGGAGATTAATACCAAGGAACATAACACAAACACAGTGAAGTCACGACAACTCGAATACAACTTGAAAGTGGAGAGCCAAAGCTAATAGCCTTGAATACATTTATACAAAACAATACAATTTATATAAGTTTCAAAACAATTCAACGCTAGACAATGTTAGAAATCAATGCCCAAAACAAAGACAAATGTTTTGCACTTGTTCTCAACTTCACATACTTCAGTTATGGACTGAAATAGCACAGCAAAGGCATGAATTAAGGTCTGGTTTGGGTCCCTATAGGGTTGGCCTAGCATGGGTTTGATGGTGAAGAGAGGTATAGGTGCAACAAATCTACACTACAAGGCAAATACAAGGCAAATATCAACATTTCAAGGCTATGAATGGACTCGACCAGAGGCTATGTGGGTAAGGCTTGATGTCCAGATGGTGGTGGATGATGTGGCAGAGGGTGGAGGTCAGGTCAGAGGTGGTGGTGGTGGAGGAAGTGGCGGCAAGTGGTGGGTAAAGGTGATGATGCAAAACTAGGTCTAGGCTTTCATGTAAGTGATGGATTTTTGGGTTTTTGTGGTGATGCATGCCATAGGGGTGCTCGGCCTGGAGTTGGTGATGATCTAGGGTGGTAGTTGGTCGGAGCATCAGGTGGTGGAGGTTGGCCAAGGGCTGGAGGAGGAGGAGCCAATCAAATCTAGATGAGAACAAGTGCAAATTCAAGTAGAAAACAATAGAAAATGCAAGTGGAAGAAGAAGAATTTTACCCAAACTTTTCCACAATGAAGATGGCCGAAATTTTTGATGATGAGAAAGATAATTCACGTGAAAAATAATGTGAAGTGCAGCTGAAAGAAAGGAGTAAAGGTACGGCCAAAAAAATTTAAGGTGGAGGTTGAGAAAATGAAGAGACGGGAAAACAAAGAGACAAGAGCAACTAAAGAGACACAAACCCTTTCAATTTCTTTTATATATATTTGTAATTTATAAATACATAAAAAAACTGAGAAATAAAGATAACAACTCAGAAATAAAAATAAATATATAAAATAAATAATTAAATTTTGAATAAATAGAATTTAAATTAAGAAAATGGCTTTAAAAATGCAAACTAGGCTTTAAAAGTTAGAAATAACTTCAGTACACTTTGAAAAAATCTATTTTAATTTAAATACATATAAAAATGAATATAAATAAAGTAAAACACAGCAAATAAAAGTGAATGCATGAAATAAATAAATAAATTTTAAATTAAATATAATTTTAATGAAGAAAATAGCAGAAAAATGGAAACTAGGCTTTATAAATTGAAATAAATTCAAGTAAACTTTAGAAAAATTATACCATCACTTTAAAATTATTAAAAGATAAAAATATACATAAAATAACATATTAACACATATTGAAATAAAATATGACAAAGAAATATAATTTATACAATTTAAAATAAATAATATTGCAAAATAAACAGTTTATACACAAAATTGAAACTTACATAACTTCTACAATATAAGTCCATTTTCAACAAAACGAAAAGCAGTATTCATGGAATTAAACCTATTTTCATAATAAAAGATAAAATTTAAGAATTTGAAATATTTAAATTTAAAGTTTAAAAGTCAAAGTTTGACCAGTTTGAACAGAAATTCACTTTACAGTAAAATATCCGATTTTTACTAGTTTGAAACTATAATTTACATAACAATCAAAATTTATATTTAGAAATGAAATATTTGAAATAAAACAAGTTTAAAATAATTTCAAATTAAAATAAAGTTTTTAAATCAGGAAATTCAATTTAACAGAAATAAAATATAAAATAAAATAAGCCTAAAATGTAGGGTTGTTACACTCTCCCCCACTCAAAACTTTTCGTCCCCGAAAAGGAATGAGGTACGGGAAAGCACAGAAAAAGAAAAAAAATAGAGTGAAATAGGATTAAGACAAGATGATAAGGAGATTGAAATTATACCTGATAACTATTGTTATAGGTAAGTTTAACAAGGTGGATGGCATGCAATGCTCAGATTCAAATCGAGTACCAAAAATTATTAAAGATTATAAAAAGATTTCTAAACAGAAAGATTATAAAAAAGATGCCTATACCAGTCTGTAGCAAGATGAGGAAAATAAGGACAACCAAAAGACAGTTTGAAAACAAAATAAGATAATAAGTTTGAAAAACAAAATAAGATAATAGGTTTGAAATTTCCATGGTTTCAGCTTAAATTGATAATTAATTTTACACAAGTTAAATAAACCTTACTATCTCTAATTTCATTATCTTATCATTAAATTTTCTTATTCTAACAATTTCAAAAATCATGGATTTGCAAAATCATTTATTATACTCATAATGTACTTAATAAATTTAATTCCTCTTTATTCCTAATTAAAATTAAATTTATCCCCCTCAATCTATTTTATCACCTATGTTAAATATACTTACACTTATTATAACTGCTTTAATTTATTTTTAGTTCCTTTAACATCATTTATATGGTAGATTATTCAATTAACCTTTTAGTCTATTTACCTGTGTTAATCTTTTTATAACTAAAATTTAAGTGTATAATATTTATTATAACCACTCAAATTTTATTTATAAAAATCATTTTATATTGTATATTATCCAATTACATTGTTAACTTCTAAAAATTAAGGTAAGTTATATTGGAATGCAATTTAGAATTATACAAATAAAACTTTCTAAAATTAATATACAATATAAACATCCTAATTCAATCATTTCAAGCTTGAATCATCTATTCAAAAATTTTGATTTTCTTTTTATACTTGAAGTTATTATTTAAGATAGAATTTAAGAATAAAATCTCCGATTCCTTTCAAACCATTTAGAGATAGATAAATGTATGTACATAATTTGTCAAATCAAATTTAAATCATATATCTATATATTTTATAAATCAATCATATTTTAGAAATTTATATCAATCAAGTTTCCCAAAACAAAGCTGTAGCAAGACTACAGAATGGTTTCTTCACTTCGAAACTCGAAAATGAAAGTCGATGATGCTGCAGTCATCACCGAAATTATTTTCCAGCGACAAAGAGAAGAGCACTAAAATTTTAAACTTTAAAATTCTTTGGAAACAAATTTCTATTCAAAAATACTTTAAGTAATATATCCTTTTAAAACTTTAAACACAAGCTTCGAAACCATCGGAAATTAAATTCTCAAATTCTTGATTTAAATTCATTTCAGTTCCCAAATCAAATTTACGAACAACTATTTATAAATTCATTTATAGAATGATAAATCAAGTATTATCATTTCAAATAATCAATTTAAATCAATTTATTAAGTTCCATAAATTTACTTATATACATCAAAATTTATTTCATTAACCAAATTTTAAAATAATATTGTGTCAGTTTGTTTTGTCAAAGTGTTTTAGAAATCCTATCGATAGCGTTGATCAGACGAATCGATCGGAAGCCCAAATCAACATCAACAACTCAAACAACACAATATATAACTCAAAACATAGATTTACAAGTACAAATTCAAAATGTTTGGAGATATTTTGGAAACAAAGACAAGATGATTAATTTACAAAATATGAAGATGGATAAACTTAGATAAATCGCGGACAACCTTAACCGGGTCAACCGTGACTTAATGAATAAGATCAAAATGTGAATTTTTCTGGGGTAAATCTACATCCGATCTCAAGAGATAGAGTTTAGAATAACAAAAGATATTAGCATCTAAACCAAGGATATATATAAATCTCTGGTGAATCAATGCTAATTGTAAAGGAGTTTCACCCCTTTACAAGAAAATTAGAATATTGGCGAGACCACCAATTCACTATGAAGATCATTCGAAGTGGAGTTATGTGATACTCCAAAATCAAAAGAAGATGAATAGTGAGGTACAAGAATAAATTTTGGAACCACAGGGATTCCAAAAATTCAAAGGAAATTCGAATCAAGAGGAAAAGATTCAAACTCGAACGAAAGTGATTCTGTAAATAAATCTACTCCATATGCTAAGTTTTGCCTCAAAGCCAAAGCTCTGATACCAACTGTAACGGACCGCGTCAGTGGGGTAACGCCCACCGTAGCATACAGCAGTACCTGTGTTCTGCCTTTACAGCCAGCCTCTCGACTGCACCAACCCCGCAGGGACATGTAGGAGTAAGAGTCATCCGCTCGCTACCAAACCAAATGCGAGAACCCCCTATCATGCTGCACCCTCTGTGCATAGGCAGACACACATGTCGGAGTTGAATTGCTCAAAATACCGCGTTGTAATTAAAATTTGGCAAATCTTAGAATATACAGTAAATAAATATAATCACAGATCACAGAGTAAAATAATGCAGCGGAAGTAAAAGAAATAGTAGTTCATGAAGCTACTATATAAATATATCAGAGTACATAAGATACAATAGAAGAAATAGAGTACAATGGAAGTATAAATAAGATAACCAAGTACAAGCTGAACAGAGCAACATAACTGAAGTCGATAGAACAAGACTAGCAGATAATCTCCAGCGATTCAAATCTCCAAAAGGTGGAAATCCAAATCTGTGAATACTCAGGCTGACCCGAGCGTAAAGCAAAACACAAACACTCGAGTCAGGACAATATATACTTATATAGTATAAACCAACTCAAGTGAACTGTAATAAGGTACAAGTAACTTAAAGAATGCTTGGGATCGCCCATTCTTTAAGGATCCGTTAAACTATTTACTATGTAGTAATATACGCTATATACAGTAGTGTCTAATTAGTAAAGTATAATCATATAGAAAATAGCGCTAAGGGGATGGAGAACCTTAACGCGGTCGGATCTTAAAATCATAATCGTAGTAAAGCTCGATATGGTAGGTGACACGGCACAACTAGGCAATGCCAGGGTAGATATACCAATTACGCATCCGGACTAGTGGTGACGCATAGCAGCCACTACCGCCCACCTCGAACAACACTCCCAATCAAGGGTGGCCACCAAATCAATCACAAGTAATAGAATGGTATCGAAGAAGTGTGTCCGATCAGAGGTGCTACCTCATTGGTCCGTCAATCGCTCCTGTTTTAGCCACCTTATGCCAACTCACGGGAGTTGGGTCCACGTATATACCTTAGGATCGTCGCCACCATCCTACTTCATTCTGGAATCTCCACCGCGTACACGGTTGTCAAAGTGGTTTTCGGTATCGACAGAGAGTATGTCCATATCCGATCCCGGTCTCTTTGCCAACCAATCGTTATTATAACCCGTGGTTATAACTTTTAAAAACAATACTTTACTTCAAAATAAAATATCATTTCAAACCATATCTTTATCAAAATAAAGATTTATCATTTCCAAATCATTTCAATATTCCAAAATATCATATCTTCCAAAACTTAAATTTCAAATCATCTCAATATCAAAATATCATATTTTTGATGGTTATACTTCGAAACCAAAAATCATTTTTATTTCAAAACTATACCCATTTCAAAACAATATCATTTCCATTTCAAACATATATTCACCTTTCAAATAGTCTATACTTTCAAAGTTATAATTCTTTTGAAACTAAAACATTTGAAATCATTATACTTTAAAAATCACAACATTTCGAAAACATATATTTGAAATCATCTTTTAATTCTACAAATTTACAAATTTATTAAATTAAACCCAAATTCCAAATTTTAATTTTTATTTCAAACCATCATTTTCAACTCAAATTCAGTTTACTAACAAACTATTTCAAATCTTATAAATTTCAAATATAGGTTTAATTCACAAAATACAATATTCAATCTTTAGTATATTTCAAAGCTTAAATATCCCACATTTCATAAATTCAAAATCATATATATACATTTCAAAATATCAAAATATTATTCAAAACATCATTCATTTATATTTCATTTAAATACCATTTGAATCCATTCTTTTTATTAAATTTAAATACCATTTTAAACTCACATTAGAAATCAAATTCTTCCACTTAAATATCTCTTCATTATCTTTAGAAATTTAACATTTAATTTCCCAAAATTATATCATTTTCCAGAGATTATTTTTCATTAAAATTAATTTAAAACAACAAAATATAGTTTCCGTAGCACTTATAAAATGCTACGTAAAGTTATAGTTTAAAATAGTTAATTAACAAAAGACAGCGTTAAATGCTGTAATAGATTTCTTTTAAGTTTCAATTAACTTACATGTTAAGTTTAACCACTATAGCACTTACAAAGTGCTATAATAGCCTTTATTTCAAATTAACCTTTTAGTTCATTTAAAACACTACAACATTTACAAAATGCTGTAATATCCTTTACATTACATTTCAAAATGCTGTTAAATCATATTCAGAGTTTTATTTACAATTCCACAAATAATTAACTTTTAATATAAATCATTTTAACTTATAAAATCATATATTTCACATTTAACACAATCATTTAAATACCTTTATTTCTATGATTTTATAAAGTCAAATTTCCATACAAAAATCAAATTTAATAACAATTAAATTTTCATTTCTTTAATTAAATTATTAACTTAACAACTAAGTTTAAATTTCCAAAAATATAGCTTATTTCCATTTATTTTACTTAATTAAAATTTCACTTTTAAACAAATTTCACAAAATTCAATTTAAGTTATATTTCCAAATTCAGCTTAAATGTTCATTTATTCCATATTTTAATTTATACAAAATCATTAACACCTTTAAAACATTATTATTACTTAATAAAAATCATTAAATTCATCTTTAAATCAAATTTGTCATATTTTCTTATTTTACAAAAATTCCATTTATAAACAAAATCATAAATTCCAAAATTAACTTATATTTCAAATTCTACTCCACCATTTACTTAATTCACTTATTTAATTTGTAGAAAATCACAAATACTTTATAGAAATCATTTTAATGAAATTTAAATCAAAATACCATAATATTTACATTAAAAAAAAGTATTTTAAAAATTTCAGAAAAATATATAAACCACGGGTCTGTATATAATTTTCTAGCCTAGGTCAAGTGATACGGATATGTATCATTTCAATCCGCAGTTTACAAAGAAAAACCGGGTTTTATCATTTCAAACCCGTAATCCCAAGTAATATAAATAAATAAATAAAAACCGTTCAGGCCTATCATTTCAGCCCATAACGATTTTTCCTTATTCTAAAGTCCGTTCGGGTATGTATCATTTCAACCCATAGTGATTCTAATCTACAGGGAACTTGCAGTGTGATAAACTGATATAAATAAACAGAATAGCATGAAATAACAGTAACATATGATATAATAAGTGTAATAACAGGTGTGAACATCATATGATAATAATATAAACATATATGACATGATGATATACATTACAGATTCAAATGGTGTCGGTTTATCAGTTATATAGGTACATATTGTCTGGTGAGAATAACTCACCTGTATTGAGCTGGAGATTAATACCAAGGAACATAACACAAACACAGTGAAGGCACGACAACTCGAATACAACTTGAAAGTGGAGAGCCAAAGCTAATAGCCTTGAATACATTTATACAAAACAATACAATTTATATAAGTTTCAAAACAATTCAACGCTAGACAATGTTAGAAATCAATGCCCAAAACAAAGACAAATGTTTTGCACTTGTTCTCAACTTCACATACTTCAGTTATGGACTGAAATAGCACAGCAAAGGCATGAATTAAGGTCTGGTTTGGGTCCCTATAGGGTTGGCCTAGCATGGGTTTGATGGTGAAGAGAGGTATAGGTGCAACAAATCTACACTACAAGGCAAATACAAGGCAAATATCAACATTTCAAGGCTATGAATGGACTCGACCAGAGGCTATGTGGGTAAGGCTTGATGTCCAGATGGTGGTGGATGATGTGGCAGAGGGTGGAGGTCAGGTCAGAGGTGGTGGTGGTGGAGGAAGTGGCGGCAAGTGGTGGGTAAAGGTGATGATGCAAAACTAGGTCTAGGCTTTCATGTAAGTGATGGATTTTTGGGTTTTTGTGGTGATGCATGCCATAGGGGTGCTCGGCCTGGAGTTGGTGATGATCTAGGGTGGTAGTTGGTCGGAGCATCAGGTGGTGGAGGTTGGCCAAGGGCTGGAGGAGGAGGAGCCAATCAAATCTAGATGAGAACAAGTGCAAATTCAAGTAGAAAACAATAGAAAATGCAAGTGGAAGAAGAAGAATTTTACCCAAACTTTTCCACAATGAAGATGGCCGAAATTTTTGATGATGAGAAAGATAATTCACGTGAAAAATAATGTGAAGTGCAGCTGAAAGAAAGGAGTAAAGGTACGGCCAAAAAAATTTAAGGTGGAGGTTGAGAAAATGAAGAGACGGGAAAACAAAGAGACAAGAGCAACTAAAGAGACACAAACCCTTTCAATTTCTTTTATATATATTTGTAATTTATAAATACATAAAAAAAACTGAGAAATAAAGATAACAACTCAGAAATAAAAATAAATATATAAAATAAATAATTAAATTTTGAATAAATAGAATTTAAATTAAGAAAATGGCTTTAAAAATGCAAACTAGGCTTTAAAAGTTAGAAATAACTTCAGTACACTTTGAAAAAATCTATTTTAATTTAAATACATATAAAAATGAATATAAATAAAGTAAAACACAGCAAATAAAAGTGAATGCATGAAATAAATAAATAAATTTTAAATTAAATATAATTTTAATGAAGAAAATAGCAGAAAAATGGAAACTAGGCTTTATAAATTGAAATAAATTCAAGTAAACTTTAGAAAAATTATACCATCACTTTAAAATTATTAAAAGATAAAAATATACATAAAATAACATATTAACACATATTGAAATAAAATATGACAAAGAAATATAATTTATACAATTTAAAATAAATAATATTGCAAAATAAACAGTTTATACACAAAATTGAAACTTACATAACTTCTACAATATAAGTCCATTTTCAACAAAACGAAAAGCAGTATTCATGGAATTAAACCTATTTTCATAATAAAAGATAAAATTTAAGAATTTGAAATATTTAAATTTAAAGTTTAAAAGTCAAAGTTTGACCAGTTTGAACAGAAATTCACTTTACAGTAAAATATCCGATTTTTACTAGTTTGAAACTATAATTTACATAACAATCAAAATTTATATTTAGAAATGAAATATTTGAAATAAAACAAGTTTAAAATAATTTCAAATTAAAATAAAGTTTTTAAATCAGGAAATTCAATTTAACAGAAATAAAATATAAAATAAAATAAGCCTAAAATGTAGGGTTGTTACACGCACGCTTGCATCACCTGCTCCTATTAGCCCACTATCGATCTCCTCCTCCACCACCCTACCAACCCGCAAGCTTCTTTCGGCTCTACCCCAACTTCATCCTCTCTATGAACCCCTACACATATATTCACTCACCAATCCAAGCTACCACACTTCCCTCCTTTCCCATCTCCACAGCATATAAACACATACACTTGCTTGAATACCCACTCACACACGGTCATGCACACACGTCCACACATAAGCTACAACATCAAGAAACACACACACACTAGAATCACATGCATTTAAGGCTGAAACTTTCATCCTCCATATCTCCCTCTCAGCTCGACTATCTCGAGTACAACGTGAATGACATATGTAGCTCACTTAATCCTCTACAATTTCCATGTTGGAAGTTTTGACTAATACTTGGTATTTGAGAAGTTATTTGAATTATTAAATGAAGGGGAAAATGGAAATGTGAATTCAAAATGAAAGTGGTTGCTCTGTTCATATTCACAGAACCAAAATACAAAATGTGTACTAGTTTTTCTCTTTTATTTTCGTGTGTGCTTATGTTGTTGTGTAAATATAAGAAAAGATTACTTCATACCTAAGAAAACAAGGACAAACACTTAATGCTTGAATATGATTTTAATGAAAGTGAAGTGGAAATGGAGAATTGATGCTCTATGCATTCTTTTATACAAGGTAAAAGTGTGTGTCCATATTGTAAACCAAAATTTACACACCTCCCTCAAATCAGCAAGAAAATCAAAGCCACATCAATTTAAGGATTCTTCAAAAAGTTTGTTTTGGAAAAAAGGATAGTTTTATGGTACACTGGCACATAATATCATGTTCGCATTCGAGCCGCGAACGACAAAAATAAAAGTACGTTTGTGAACAATAATGTGAGACGATCATAAAAATAATAATAAAATTGTGACGACCCAGAATTTTAGGCTTTTAAATTGGAATAGTTAATTTGTTTTAAATATTCAAAAGTTAAATTTTAACTCGAATTTCAAGTATAAATATTTATTGGATAATTTAATTATTGAATTAAACAATTGAAATAGGGTAAAATAGAGAATCCTGAGTTTTTAGCTTGTTAAAAATAATTTAAAGGCTCAGAAAATTTATATTGTTAATACTGAAGGTGATGAAACTTTTAAATTGGATTTAAAAGTGTTTTGCTCAGTTTTAAAAATATATCGTTTAAATTGAATTAAAAAAAATAGCCTTCCGAGGCACAGACTCGGAATTTGACGAAACCAGTTCCATTGGATCCGTAATATTGTATTATTATCGGATTTCAAATTTCGTAGTGATTGGAGTTACCGTTTGGTTGTACGATCAGAAAAGCCTAGAAATAAATCATTTTAAATTAATTTAAAATCGTCGATTTAAAATTGATATCTTCTCCATATGGTCGAACTAGACCTCGAAACCTGTTTCAGCGTGTTCAGAATAACGATAACGTTAAGAACGCCGGTCGTTGCATTTAAATTTGAGTTTGGGGTTTAGAATTATGGACCACGAGATATTTTGGTTATTATATTATATTATATTATATTTTTGGATAAGTATGAAATCACAGTACACACAAAAAAAAATCTCTGCCAACACGCAAGTCTAGAATCTTACGCAACCTCTTCCCTTCTTTTATAAACTCAAACCTTTGTTCCTTCTTTCAGAATCAAACGAGGATCAAGATAAAATAAATAAACGAAATATAAGGGGCGACCTCTGTTTCGAATCCAAATCCTTTCCAGTTCTATTTCCCTCCCTCAATCTCAAAACTAATCATTCGATTTCATATTTAAGATAGGGGAACCATGCGATTTTGGGACGGCGACTCGTGGGGCTTCGACATCGTGGTGAGGGCACGGTGCTCGAATTCTATTCGAGTGAGACGGAGAAGGGGTAACGCGAGACGACGCGACTTGAAGAGGAAGCTGGAGTCAGAGCGTGGATTCGCGGCGGCGTTTAAGGGTGAGTCATCGTGGGTCGCTCGTGAATTCGAGCTAGTGTAGGGCTGATGCGACTGGAACGAAGTTGAGGTGATGTTCGACTGGGATGTGTTGTAAATGAGGGTACAATAGGTGACGGCAAGGATTGGGATCGCGAGTTGCGATGTGGGCAAGAGGCCGGGAGCAATGAGGTCAAAAATTTATGGAGGAATTGGTGAGATGGATTGGATTGCAAATGAAAAGAAAAGGTGAGTTAATCTCACTCAGCTGAATTTTATTTAAAAACTAAATGGTTAAATTTAAATAATTGAGTGAATGGTTGAATTGATCTGGATGTGCTATATCATATATAGTAGTATATATCAATATATATATATATATATATTGGCATATGTATATATTGGAGTTGATATTCCCGCATTATATAGCGGATGCGACCCTATGCGCCGCATAATAGCGAATGATAATATTTTAAATCCCATATACCGCGATATTCCACCTCGAAGTGGAATTGGTATTGTGCTAACATCTGTGGATGCAGGGAAACAGGTTGGAGGGATCCAACTGGATTCCTCAAAATTATTTAGTTTATTTAATATTCTGTGATTATGAATGTTGATATCTTGTGATGATTTATATTGGATGATATGGTTGGATTGAACTATTCAATATAATGAGTTAACAAAATCTATATAATTGGATTTTTGGAAACAAATAAAAGAGTAAATTTTTAAGTAAAATAATTTTAGTGAATTGGAGTAAATTAATAATGAATTGAAAATAAAATAAAAGTGATTGCAAAATTCTAACAAATTTGGAATAAGAAGATTTTGAGTTAACAGAAGGAATAATAAATTGTAAAGCTTAAGTGATATTATTTGAAGAATAAAGAATTTATTTTTAAATTTATGGATTAAATTTAATTAAGTGATAAAGAAGGAATTTTGGAAATCTAAAATTGGTATCTTCAGTTAAAAAGGGTTTTTACTCAAAATAAGGAAATAAAATTTGGAAGTTAATGTATTTTGAAATAAACGATGTAAATAAGAAAATTTTATTTCATAGTAAAGCAAATTTGAAATCAATTGTAAAATTGATTTAAGTGTTGAAATTGGAAATTTGAAAGAGAAATAAAATATCAGTGGATATTTTAAAAATAAATTCAAGGAGGGAGTTTATTTAAGGAATGAGAAAATTTTGTTTAAAAATAAATAGTGATTTATTTTTGAAAGTGGTGAAAGGATGCGTATTTCCTTGAATAGCCAAGTACGTTTTTTAAACAAAGTATAAAATAAGATTTAAAGTTAGTTTTAAAAAGTATGTTTTGGATATTTATTACTTTAGGTTTGTTAAAAATCTAAAGAAAGTATTTTTCAAAATTTATTATTGTAGTAACTATATAAAAATGATTTGGTATTATGTTTAAAATAGGAAATGTGACGACCGCCCACAACCCCTGCACGAAATCTAAGAATATTGCGCTGTAAAGTGTGCCAGGCAGCCATGGACGATTGCCAAGGTAAATTCAAACAGCAGAATCTATCGTATTACTCACAGCGCATGGACAAAATACAATAGAATATATATATAGTGAAGCTTCACATAATAGAATCTCATCAATAAAACTTCATAATAGTTGAATACAAACATCTGAATAGTCAATACATCAAGCCTCACTACATAACACTCAGAGAATATACAAGCAGCGGAACATCCAGTACATATAGTAAGAAATAATATGCAATACTCCAGCTCGTCTTCGTCATCTGCATCGTGGAAAGCAAGAACCGCACCTGTCACCTGCTACCTAGTCTGCCCGTCCCAAAATGGACGAACAGCCCAAGGCAATAAGAGTTAAAACATAAAGCCTTGAGTCAGACAACAGTCTTAGTGAGCAGTAAATTAACTAACAACATACCAAAAGAGCATAAAGGAAAAGGAATAGGAATACAACCCTCCCACTCCACCTCTTTCTACAGTGATAGCCCCCAAACACACACTAAGCAGAAGCAAACATAGCAAAGCATCCAATTTAAAGTTAAGCAATTATCACTCGAGTCAAGGGCGATGTTTTCCAAGTACAAACCCCCAAGGCCTAAACCAAGATCAGATAAGCACCCAGAAAATACCGCTCTTGAGACCGAATGATGATACATCCAAACATCCATGACTTTGACTATCACTGTTATCATTGCTTCGATATCATCGTTAATTGAATGACCGGCTCATTCTTTCATCCGTCCGTCAAGGGCTAATGGAAACCCCGGTTCTAGACATAACTCCGCACGTCATCGTGACCCGTGCCTAGGACTATCGAATCTGCCCAGAGTACTTGACTACCAATCAGTAGCCTTCAGGGACTATCGAATTTGCCCAACGTACTCTTGCTTTGAGCATGCTAGAACCTTCAACAACGATGAGATCTCAGCCTTCTAGTCATCCTCCTCGACGACTATTTCCATACTAGCTCAAGCGCCTATCGAGCAAACCATTATCCTCAAACTTGAACCATTTCACCGAGTTGTCAACATGCTTGGAATGATCCCGTCTGGATTAGACCAAGGCTATCTCATATCATGCTTTGCCTCATCATCATCATAGCAAAGCCTCATCTCAACATCATCATCAAATCTATCCATATGAGCTTCCTCATCCGCTACATATGCCACAAGCAGCTTTTCCAATTCAAGAGCCTTTCCCTTAGCTTTTGAATCATCTTCGACCATCTTGTCTAAATCAAATCATCAATCATCTAATTCATAGCAATCAATCAAGTCAAACATTAATCCAAGTAAACAAGCATTCAAATATGAGCTAAATGGACAATTATAACAATAATGGCAATTTCGTAATTAAAGAGTCAAAAGTCTAACAAGCATGAAAACATGAGCAATATCTCTATAATCTTGATGAATGAACTTGCATAGGTCAACGTGTAGTAAAATGGTTGTCAAATCATCATGAACAATGAATCTATATGGATCTATACTTAGGTTTACAAAAATGCATGGAAATCACTACTTTAAAAACAAATCAAGCCAACGATCCGATATACTCCTTTGGATCCGTGTGAGAGATAATCACCACTCACCAAATCACCTAATCAACCTAAAAGCAACACCCTTCAGATCTGGATAGCGAAGGATCTAACTCGATCTATCACGAATCCGCTTCAAACGATGAAATCTCTCTTCGATGGATGAAGATCTTCAATCTAAGCTCTTAGATCTTCAATTTGATCTTCGATTTGGATGGAAGGAATCACAAGATTAGAGTGGAGAAAAGAAGTGAAGAAGTGTAGAAGTCGAGCTCTCAAAATGGCAGCACTTCGTCGCTTCAAAATCCGGATCCCAAAAAGTGTGAAAAACCCTCCTATTTATAGCTGATTTCCCTAGGTCGTCCACTCGGAGTTATGTCGTCCACGACTTACGACCTAAAACCCCACGACCTAAAATCTTCGACCTAACAACCCCAAGCCTCTACGACCTACAACCTAACAGATCCAATGACCTAACACACGAATGCGGCTTAGCGACCTATCAAAGATCGCGACCTAACATCCTGCGACTAAGCACACATTCGACTCAACTCCTAGGTCGCTCATGACTCAGCGACCTAACATCCTGCGACTAAGCACACATTCGACTCAACTCCTAGGTCGCTCATGACTCAGCGACCTAAACATGCCACGACCTAAGACTTAACTATAATACGACCTATCACTAAACCAAAACTCAACGACTTATCGTACACACGACCTAATACTTAGCGACCTAACAACCCACGACCTAACTCCTAAGTCGTCTACGACTTACTCCTTAGGTCGCTCACTGCTACCCCCAGCTTCCTTAGGTCGTTGCCGACCTAACATCCTTAAGTCGCTAACCTACTTATCTCCTAGGTCGTTAACTCGCTAACTCCTATACTGCTAACCCTTAGGTCGCCTATTTCTTAAGTCGCTTACACGACCTAACCTATCCCACGACTTATCTCTTATACGACCTAAGTCCTTACCTCGTCCAGTCTACTAGATCGCTAACTTCTATAAGTCGTCAACTCTTAGGTCGCTCGACCGACCTAACCTACCATACGACCAAACCACCTCACGACCTAACTATCACACGACCTAACTCCTTAGGTCGTTCTATTACTTAGGCCGCTCCACTTCACTAAGTCGTCTACCCCCTTAACTCGTCCACTTCCTTAGGTCGCTCCAAACCCTCATACGACCTAAGACTTAGACTCTGGACGACTTATCAACAATGCGACCAAACGTCAACTGTTTTACGATGTTTCGATCCGTGAAAATACGGGTCATTACATTCTCTCCCCCTTAGGAATTTCGCCCCCGAAATTCCAAACAAACAAAGCAATCAAAGACTATTCTGCATGCCTACCAACCATAGCAATCAACAAACCATGCATCCAATTCTAGCTTAGCATGCAGAATTCTAAAACTAGAACAAGTTACAATATCGTGAGATGACACGACACCTTAGGGCCATACCTTGAAGAGTTCAGGATGATCTGCCTTCATCCTCTCTTCCACCTCCCACGTACAGTCGTTATCATCATCACTCCATTGTACCTTGAGCAACTTAACTACCTTCCTCCTAAGCTGTTTCGTGTCGGTTTCCACAACACGAAGCGGCTTACGAGGTCTCTTATTGACTGGATCAACTTCAAAATCTTCACAGCTATCAGCAGAAACCACTGAATTCGAGTCGTGCACATACTTCTGTAGATATGATACATGAAAAACATTGTGCACACCCGACATCTTCTCTGGTAACTCCAATCTTTAGGCGAGCTTTCCAATTCGCTCGATGATCGGGAATGGTCCAACAAATCTCGGAGTCAGTTTTCCTTTCTTCCCGAATCGAATAACATTCTTCAGTGGAGAAATCTTCACAAAAACCATATCACCTACGTCAAACTGCAAATCCTTACGACGCCTATCGGCATAACTTTTCTGACGGTCTTGGGCTGCCTTCATTCGTCGCCGAATGATCTCTATGCAATCTGAAGTCTGTCGAATCATCTCTGGCCCAAGCATCAGTTTTCTCCGATCTCTAACCAACATGTCGGAGAATTACACGGTCTCCCATACAATGCCTCATACGGTGCCATACCAATGCTTGACTGGTAACTATTGTTATACGAAAATTCCACCAAATGAAGGTGATCTTCCCATGATCCTCCGAAATCCAAAACACAAGCTCTAAGGAGATCTTCCAAAACTCGATTGACTCTCTCGGTCTGACCATCTGTTTGAGGATGATAAGTTGTACTTAAACATAACTCGATTCCCAAAACTTCCTGGAAGCTCTTCCAAAATCCACTAGTGAACAATGGATCTCGATCGCTCACTATACTCTTCGGAATACCATGGAATCGAACTATCCACTTAACATACAACTCTGCCAACTTTGATGCAGTCCTAGTCGATCGAACAGGAATGAATCTTGCACTCTTTGTCAGACGATCTACGATGACCCAAATCCCTTCATTTCCCGTTCTTGTTCTAGGTAGTCCATCAATAAAATCCAACGATATTTGCTCCCACTTCCATGTAGGAACTTCTAATGGCTGAAGCAATCCACTTGGCTTCTTCTGCTCGGCTTTTACCAACTGGCAGTTCATGCACTTGGAAATGAAATTTCCAACATCCTCTTCATACCTTCCCAGTAGTAGGTTCTCTTCATATCCCGATACATCTTATTTCCACCTGGATGAATAGTCAGCTTCGAGTGATGACTTTCCTTCAGAACTTCATCTCTCAATCCATCTATATCGGGAACAACTAGTCGTCCTTGCTTTCGAAGCCAACCCTCTCGATCGACCTCGAATTCTTTATCCTTCTCTGGGTCCAATCCAGATTCCAAATCACGGATAATCTTGACAAGCTTATCGTCACGCTTTTGACTCTCGCCAATCCTTTCCACAAGAGTCGGTCTTATCGATAAGTTTACCAACATCTCAGGTTCCAAGTCACATCTGGGCCTGAAGTCAAATCCAGCTAAATACTCGAGACTCTTCCATTCTGAAAACATGGCTCCCAATCCTACATGTCTTCGACTTAACGCATCTGCCACTGCGTTACCTTTTCCCGGAGTATAAGCTATACCAAAATCATATGATGCTAAAAACTCTAGCCATCGTTGCTGCCAAAGATTTAAATCCTTTTGGGAGAAAAGATACTTCAACAACTTATGATCTGTAAACAACTCGAATCGAACTCCCAATAGATAATGTCTCCACATCTTCAGAGCAAAAACAATCGCCGCTAACTCCAAATCATGAGTCGGGTAATTCCTTTCATGCGGCTTCAGTTGTCGACTTGCATACGCAACAACTTTATCTCTCTGCATCAGCACTGCTCCAAGTCCAGTTCCACATGCGTCGGTGTAAACCACCATCTCTTCATTCCCACTTGGAATAGTCAGAATAGGAGCACTTGTCAATCGCTCTTTCAGGATTCTGAAAGCTTGCTCACACTTATCTTCCCATCTGAACACTCTATTCATAAGATCCACAAAGTATGCTGGCGCATTAGTCAATCCAAACGGCATTACCAGCCACTCAAAGAAACCGGATGGTGTCCTAAAAGCAGTCTTCGGCACACTATTCTTAGCCACTCTTAACTGGTGAAATCCCGTTGCCAAATCCATCTGAGAAAACACCCTAGCTTCGTGAAGCTGATCAAACAATTCATCTATTCTCGACAATGGATACTTGTTCTTCTTAGTCAGTTTATTCAGCTCACGATAATCCACACACAACCTCAGCGATCCATCCGCTTTGGTTGCAAACACAACTGGTGCACCCCATTCGGACACACTACGCCGAATGAATCCTTTCTATAAAAGGTCATCAACTTGCACCCTCAACTCCTACTGTTCCCTAGGCGCCATTCGCCTAAGAGCCATCACAACAGGTCTGGCTCCCTCAACTAGATCTATACGAAACTCGATCTCTCTATGCGGTGGTAACCCTTTGACCTCGTCAAAGACATCCTCAAATCCATTAACGATTGGCAACGATGACAGTCCATCCCGTGGAACAACCAGCGAATACATGAAGCTCATGAAGACGCCTTCTTCATGCTTACATCGTATCACAATCTTTCGCCCCTCCACATTCTCGACTGTCACCTCCAACCTCTCACAATCAACCTTTGCCGAATACTTCCTAAGCCAGTCCATACCCAAAATAATTCCGAACCCCGCAAAGTTCAGAACAAAACAATCACAAACAAAAGAGCAATCATGACTCGATACAATCAGACCACGGCATAGCATACACAAACAAGACGAACCCCCAACTGGATTAGTCACAACCAATGGCCTATCAACAATATCCGGTTCTAAACCCAACCGGCCTACAAGTTCATTACAAACAAAAGAATGCGACGCCCCAGTATCAAATAACACTCTAACTAGAACACCACAAATGGAGAGAGTACCCTGAACCACCACACTCTTTCCTTTCTCTTCAGCGGTAGGAGCTTTCGAAGACGATGGAACAGCTCCCAAAGCATAAGCTTGCACAATCTGCTTGTCCCTCCGTGGTTCTGGACAATTCCTCTTAACATGCCCCAGCTTGTCACAGTTGTGGCACTTCACCGGCACCTTCGGATTCTTGCAATCTCTAGAGAAATGGCCCTTCTGCTGACAATTGTAGCAGGTCACTTCGCCCTTCGGCTTCTTCTGGCCATCCTTACCCTTTTGCTGCTGCTGCTTCCTCTTCTTGTTTCCACCCTGCTGTGGTTTAGACTCCTCCTTGGTCACAGCAACAACAGATCCTTCTTTAGGAAACAGATTCTCGTGCCTGAGAGCCTTCTCCACAAGCTTCTCAAATGGATCGTCCAAATGATCCACCAACTGTCTCCCAAGATAACTGTCCAAGCCTGTCACAAACTTCTCATTCTTCTGATATGCAGATTCAATATACGATCGGGCATACTTGGACAAAGCTTCAAACTCAGAAACATACTCAAGAACTGGTCTTCCATTTTGCTTGAGCTCCACAAACTTCTTGAACAGAACAGACTTCTGAGCTGTAGAAATGAACTTAGCTTCAAATCTGGCTTGGAATTGCTCCCAAGTGATCTCTTCCTCAGGAGTATCAATAGTGATAGAGTTCCGCCAATCAGAAGCTCTTCCTTGAAGCTGTCTTGATGCAAGCTTCCTCTTAGTTGCATCCTCGATTCCCAAATCACCAAAGATCCTTCTACAAGCATCTATCCACCTCTGAACTTCAATGGTTGATTCTGTCCCCAAGAAAACCTTTCCTCCAAGAGCAGTATAGTCCTTACACAACTTAGCAAAATCCACCGGTTTTGGAGTTTGAACTTGAACTCCAACATCCACCGATGACCCCGGAGCTGGCATCCTTCTCATGATCGAAGTCATCATAGCTTCGAACATAGCAATATAATCAGCAGCCCCTTCAGTAGCACGGCCTTCCCTAGCAGCTGGTCTCCCTCTTCGACTCGTTCTCAATATCTATAAAAAGAATGATTAGCACACCTTGAGAAACAACTGCATAAAGGACTTAAACTCTACTAACCTACTATATTATATATAGTAATCATTCTTCAAAATACAATTACGTCTCTCATACGTAGTTACGTCAGCGAGCGTTGGGTAAAATCGATTAACCAAAGCTCTGATACCAAATGTGACGACCGCCCACGACCCCTGCACGAAATCTAAGAATATTGCGCTGTAAAGTGTGCCAGGCAGCCATGGACGATTGCCAAGGTAAATTCAAATAGCAGAATCTATCGTATTACTCACAGCACATGGATAAAATACAATAGAATATATATATAGTGAAGCTTCACAGAATAGAATCTCATCAATAAAACTTCATAATAGTTGAATACAAACATTTGAATAGTCAATACATCAAGCCTCACTACATAACACTCAGAGAATATACAAGCAGCAGAACATCCAGTACATATAGTAAGAAATAATATGTAATACTCCAGCTCGTCTTCATCATCTGCATCGTGGAAAGCAAGAACCGCACCTGTCACCTGCTACCTAGTCTGCCCGTCCCAAAATGGACGAACAGCCCAAGGCAATAAGAGTTAAAACATAAAGCCTTGAGTCAGACAACAGTCTTAGTGAGCAGTAAATTAACTAACAACATACCAAAAGAGCATAAAGGAAAAGGAATAGGAATACAACCCTCCCACTCCACCTCTTTCTACAGTGATAGCCCCCAGACACACACTAAGCAGAAGCAAACATAGCAAAGCATCCAATTTAAAGTTAAGCAATTATCACTCGAGTCAAGGGCGATGTTTTCGAAGTACAAACCCCCAAGGCCTAAACCAAGATCAGATAAGCACCCAGAAAATACCGCTCTTGAGACCGAATGACGATACATCCAAACATCCATGACTCTGACTATCACTGTTATCATTGCTTCGATATCATCGTTAATTGAATGACCGGCTCATTCTTTCATCTGTCCATCAAGGGCTAATGGAAACCCCAGTTCTAGACATAACTCTGCACGTCATCGTGACCCGTGCCTAGAACTATCGAATCTGCCCAGAGTACTTGACTACCAATCAGTAGCCTTCAGGGACTATCGAATCTGCCCAACGTACTCTTGCTTTGAGCATGCTAGAACCTTCAACAACAATGAGATCTCAACCTTCTAGTGATCCTCCTCGACGACTATTTCCATACTAGCTCAAGCGCCTCTCGAGCAAACCATTATCCTCAAACTCGAACCATTTCACTGAGTTGTCAACATGCTTGGAATGATCCCGTCTGGATTAGACCAAGGCTATCTCATATCATGCTTCGCCTCATCATCATCATAGCAAAGCCTCATCTCAACATCATCATCAAATCTATCCATATGAGCTTCCTCATCCGCTACATATGCCACAAGCAGCTTTTCCAATTCAAGAGCCTTTCCCTTAGCTTTTGAATCATCTTCGACCATCTTGTCTAAATCAAATCATCAATCATCTAATTCATAGCAATCAATCAAGTCAAACATTAATCCAAGTAAACAAGCATTCAAATATGAGCTAAATGGACAATTATAACAATAATGGCAATTTCGTAATTAAAGAGTCAAAAGTCTAACAAGCATGAAAACATGAGCAATATCTCTATAATCTTGATGAATGAACTTGCATACGTCAACATGTAGTAAAATGGTTGTCAAATCATCATGAACAATGAATCTATATGGATCTATACTTAGGTTTACAAAAATGCATGGAAATCACTACTTTAACACCAAATCAAGCAAACGATCCGATATACTCCTTTGGATCCGTGTGAGAGATAATCACCACTCACCAAATCACCTAAACAACCCAAAAGCAACACCCTTCAGATCTGGACAGCGAAGGATCTAACTCGATCTATCACGAATCCGCTTCAAACGATGAAATCTCTCTTCGATGGATGAAGATCATCAATCTAAGCTCTTGGATCTTCAATTTGATCTTCGATTTGGATGGAAGGAATCAAAAGATTAGAGTGGAGAAAAGAAGTGAAGAAGTGTAGAAGTCGAGCTCTCAAAATGGCAGCACTTCGTCGCTTCAAAATCCGGATCCCAAAAAGTGAGAAAAACCCTCCTATTTATAGCTGATTTCCCTAGGTCGTCCACTCGGAGTTAGGTCGTCCACGACTTACGACCTAAAATCCCACGACCTAAAATCTTCGACCTAACAACCCCAAGCCTCTACGACCTATGACCTAACAGATCTAATGACCTAACACACGAATGCGGCTTAGCGACCTATCAAAGATCGCGACCTAACATCCTGCGACTAAGCACACATTCGACTCAACTCCTGGGTCGCTCACGACTCAGCGACCTAAACATGCCACGACCTAAGATTTAACTATAATACGACCTATCACTAAACTAAAACTCAGCGACTTATCGTACACACGACCTAATACTTAGCGACCTAACAACCCACGACCTAACTCCTAAGTCGTCTACGACTTACTCCTTAGGTCGCTCACTGCTAACCCCAGCTTCCTTAGGTCATTGCCGACCTAACTTTCTTAAGTCGCTAACCTGCTTATCTCCTAGGTCGTTAACTCGCTAACTCCTATACTGCTAACCCTTAGGTTGCCTATTTCTTAAGTCGCTTACACGACCTAACCTATCCCACGACTTATCTCTTATACGACCTAAGTCCTTACCTCGTCCAGTCTACTAGGTCGATAACTTCTATAAGTCGTCAACTCTTAGGTCGCTCGACGGACCTAACCTACCATACGACCTAACCACCTCACGACCTAACTATCACACGACCTAACTCCTTAGGTCGTTCTAATACTTAGGTCGCTCCACTTCACTAAGTCGTCTACCCCCTTAACTCGTCCACTTCCTTAGGTCGCTCCAAACCCTCATACGACCTAAGACTTAGACTCTGGACGACTTATCAACAATGCGACCAAACGTCAACTGTTTTACGATGTTTCGATCCGTGAAAATACGGGTCGTTACAGGAAATTTATCTTATATTTATAAAGTGGTTTATTTTAATTATTCTTAAAGTATATATTTAATAAAATATTAAAGTAGTTTTATTTTCAATGTTGTAAAATATATTTTAAATAAAGTGCTTTTGAATTATTTTAAATCTAAAGTATTTTATACTTGGCGTTTCAGTGGAAATAAATATTTGGAAAATGTTTTCCGTGAGAAGAAAATTGTTTTGGAAACTATTTTCAAAAAGGGGTTTGAAAATAGAAATATATCTTGTGAAGATATTTTTGAGATAAAAAAATAATTGGGAAAATTATTTATTGTTTGATGGTTGTTTATGGATGTAAATTGATAGTTAAATAACCGACTATCAATATTGGTCAATTGCGCTGATCGTTTCGAAGAGTCCGGGATCGTGATTTATTTCTCAAAAACCACTTCGATCCGGTTTGTACGTTTCGTGGGGAAACGAGGTTGATATTGAAGATGGGATAGTGTCTCCAGTTCCGTTTGGACTCGGGACGGACTTGTATGGACGAATGCTTTCGGAACATCGTCAGGGGACGATGGGCATTCAAAGTGAAATGTTCTATAAAGGTAACGTTTAGCCTCAAGCCTCATCAACCGGGAATGACTGAAAATCAGGGGTTATGCAGCAAGGCTTCGTGGGTAGCGCCCATTGGAGAGTGTGGTCATCCCTGTCTAGAGGTCCCTTTTTTTCGTCTTAGTGGTGTGGTTGCTTATCCCAACCGTGGGGTGATCATATTCAGAATTGCCCATAGGTGATTCCGGCCTTGTGTTGCAGGGGAGCGGGCGTACTCCTCGGTACTGTGATCTAGGCCACGTACTGTGACAGGTGGTACCCCAGTGCCTAGTCATTCGTTGGAAATCCATTCTCCCTACGTGCCTTGTACGAGTTTTGTTTGTATTACCCACGTTGTGGCTAGTATGCCGGAATTTAATAGATGTAACAATTTCGGCTATTTTATAAGTATTTGTAAATAGACACTATTATAATATCAGAGGATTTTAATAAAAAATGTTTTAGCTATCGTAAGGTAAAAACCCGACATGTTTATTTGTGGCGTGGTCTTACGAGATGCTTTTGATTTCAAAGGCTTTTGAAACTTTAATAATAAATCTGAGTGTGATTTTCTCACGCTGGTATTCCAGACTGACTCGGGTATTGTTTTATATGATGCTCGGGTCAGACCGAGTATTATAGGATACAGGATATGATGCTGAGGAGCTCAGGAGTCGAACTGGATGGCGAGACGTATCTTCCGTACGTGTTTATATATGTATATTCCGCTGTGTTGATTTCTATACTCTAATGTATTGAAGATATGATATGACTATTGTCCAGTTGTATGTAGGTGTACACTGATGTATACTCTGATGATGTATTATATAAACAGATATAGTTTTGTTTTGTGTAAAGATCTGTTATTATATATTATATTTTATTCTGCTGCGATGTGAGATTCTGATGTTGATTTTCCACTTTCTTCTTCTACCTCTTTCTTCTTTTAACCCAAATGTTCCGATTTTTCATGTGTGAAAAATCGCGGCCGTTACAGTGGTATCAGAGCGAAGGTTGACGATAACCTTGGCTCTGGTGGGAATTTTGAGAGTATTAATAATATATATGAGCGCGTATTTGTTAGTGACTATAAAATGGTTTTATATTGTGTTGATTGGTTTATTGAGTAGTTTATGGATTCTGGTCAATGTATGGGACGCCACAACATCGATAGGGATCTCTAAACACTTGAATAGAACAATTCGACACAGTATTGTTTTAAAGTAGGGTAAATGAAATAATTTTACCCAAATTATTTTTGTTTATAAAGAAAAGTTTTGTAATCTATTTTAGTTAATAAATATGGTTGTTTGGATGTTAGATGTGATAATATTGAATTGTTACCATTATTGCCTGGGAACTTAACTAGAAATTGAAATTTATAACCAAAGTGAAGAATAAAATTTTATAACAAATAAAATTTGAAAAAAAAATTAGAGATTACAAATGTAATTTATAAAATTGAAATAAAACTACATATACAAATGAGATTGTAATTTGAAATAGAATTTCAGAGTAATGTTTAAAACATGAATGGAGTGGATTGGAAATTTGGAATTTTTGGGAAAGGATTTAAAATTCCTTTGGGTTTGAAAACAGTTTTCAAAGGTGTTGGAGAAATAATAGTGGAATTATTTGAGAAATATTTTTGAATCGGGTGAGATCTAGAGATATTTGGTATTTAAAAATATTTGAAGGGTTTTAGAAAGAGAATAAAAGCATTGAACTCTTTTGGTCGCTAGAAAATAACTTCGGCGATGACTGCAGCATCATCGATGTTCATTTTTGAGTTTCCAAAAGAGAAATTGCTACCACATTGTTTTGAATCGAAATTGTTTGCAAATGATAGATTTAGCTTTAGAAATGCAAGGAAGTTTGGATATAAGTGATTTCAAAGGGAAGTTTGAAATGTAAAAGACTGTTTAAACTCCGAAATCTTAACTAAGAATGTTTATAGCATATAAAAGTTTGATAATTTGTAAATTTGGAATTTGTTGAAATAAAATTCAACTTTGTAAGTAAGTAAAGTGAAACCGAGTACTGGAATTTAAAATTGAATTGTGTGAAGTTATGTGGAATGGGAAAAATTAGTCAGGATGGACTAAAAATAATTAATGTTTGGAAATATAATTTATTGGTTAAATAATGAATTGGTGAATGAATAAATGGATCAACTATTGTACTTATAAAGTGAAGTTGATATTAATAAGAAGAAATTGTAAAATTTTAATCCAGAAATTAAAATTTAATTTAAGTGGATGAAAGTGAAGAAAATATATTTGGAGTTACTTGAAATAAGTTATATAAATTGAAATTGAAATTGAATTAAATTGGATTAAAATGGATATGGGGTGAAATATAAACAAATCCAATTCAAGCATAAATAGAATGGCCTTATTTTTAATGAATTCAATAATGAATTGTTGATGTAAATTAAAATTTAAAATGGATAAAGGAATAAACTAATTGAATACAATAGTAAGATGGTTGGGATTTGATTAAAAGAAAATGAAATCAAGGATTTGAATGGAAGTTGTTGAATAAAATAAACTTAAGTTATTGGGTGGAATTGTTTGAAGAAAATAAATAACTTAAGTAAATTGTGTAATGGTTATTTGATATGCTGGTTGCTGAGTTTAATAAAATGGTTTGGAATCAAACTCTGGATATGGAAGAAATACAATGAAAGCTGTGAATAAATTTAAAATGGAATGGGTCAAATGTAAATTGAGTTGGATTTAATTTAAATGGTTCTAAAGTTGAAGTAATCATTTATTCACATTGATATTGTCGAATTGTATTAGAAAATGGATCGTTTGATGTAAACGAGATTAAATAAAATTCTATGAATGGATAGAAGTGAAATAAAATTGATTTTGAAATCAATTGAAGTAAATGTGAGTTGTTTGGGTTAAATATGAATTGAATGCAAGTAATTAAGTTGCAAATCACTTAAATTGAATGAAGTATATATGAATTGGTTGGAAACAATTAAAATAAATATGGGAACCCTATAAGTGGCTAATAAATATTGTTTAACCGGCATTGTTTATACAAACTTATAAATTTGCTAGTTAAATATGTTAAATATTGTTAAATTTCATGATTTTGGCACTTATACGTTTGAATTGAGTAAGTACAGGTTTGGGGAAGCTGTTTGGCTGGGTCGGGTTATGCAAAATGCTTAAAATAAAATAGCCGTTTGCTTAAAAATGCTAAATAAGGTACGCCTACGCAATAAAAATAGGAAATATGAACTGTTTTTCTGTTTTCCGGATGGGTGGGCCGATATATATATATTTGTGCATCCTGCGATATCGCAGAAGTCCCTCCGTGCAAAGGAGACTCTGCCAAAATTTTCCGAAAATTTTGGGAGTTAGAAATTCTTTGAAACTTTTGAAAATTTTCACTAACAACAAATGATATGAAATTTAACTATGAGATAATGGTGAATAAATTCAATATACAAAGCTTTTAGAAAATTTAATTCAAAAGGAATTGTAAAGGCGCAATGAATAGAAGTGAAGATAAACTTTAGTAGTGAAGTAAAGTAAAGTGCAATATAAGGAGAATATATTGAACTTAAAGAATGAAGGATGAAAATTCTTAAGTAATCCGGTATTGAGAAAATTTTTCTGTGTAAATAATTAAGTGAAGATTAAAACTGAAATTGTGAAATGTTATAATGGTGGGAAAGTGAATAATAATCAAATTGGAATGCTGTGATTTAATATTATTGCAGAGTTGTGTTCAGGTAATTTAAAAACAAGTGAAATAGGATTTTGATTTTGAAGATAAATTTGAATTGCCCGACAAAAGGTATGTATTTAAATTTCTATATGAAATTTGATTGAATTTTTGGATTGTGTCGCTTGGCTTTTTGTTTTCTTTTTGAGATTGGGAGGCTGTAGAGCCATTTTGTAGTTGTACCGAGCTAGCCGCGCAAAGGAGACGCTGGCAAAAATTTTCGGGAATTTAGAGAGTTAGAAAATTTTTAAGAAAATTTTGATGATCCAAATTTTGGTTTCAAATTTAAATTTGAATTGTTAAGAAATATTGATTGGGACGTATGGATAAGTTTGAAAGGTTAGAAAGAGGGTTAGTAAGCCTTTGATAAAAAGATTTGTTTTGGCAAGAGTTTAAAAACTATTTGGATTTGGAAATAGTAACGGGATTTAAATCATTCCTCTTAACTAGTAATTTCGGGGATGAAATTCTTTTAAGGGGGGAGGAATGTGACGACCCAGAATTTTGGGCTTTTAAATTGGAATATTTAATTTGTTTTAAATATTCAAAAGTTAAATTTTAACTCGAATTTCAAGTATAAATATTTATTGGATAATTTAATTATTGAATTAAACAATTGAAATAGGGTAAAATAGAGAATATTGAGTTTTTAGCTTGTTAATGATAATTTAAAGGCTCAGAAAATTTATATTGTTAATACTGAAGGTGATGAAACTTTTAAAATTGGATTTAAAAGTGTTTTGTTCAGTTTTAAAAATATATCGTTTAAACTGAATTAAAAAAAATAGCCTTCCGAGGCACAGACTTGGAATTTGACGAAACCAGTTCCATTTGATCCGTAATATTGTATTATTATCGGATTTCAAATTCCGTAGTGATTGGAGTTACCGTTTGGTTGTACGATCAGAAAATCCTAGAAATAAATCGTTTTAAATTAATTTAAAATCGTCGATTTAAAATTGATATCTTCTCCATATGGTCGAACTAGACCTCGAAACCTGTTTCAGCGTGTTCATAATAACGATAACGTTAAGAACGCCGGTCATTGCATTTAAATTTGAGTTCGGGGTTTAGAATTATGGACCACGAGATATTTTGGTTATTATATTATATTATATTTCTGGATAAGTATGAAATCACAGTACACACAAAAAAAAAATCTCTGCCAACACGCAAGTCTAGAATCTTACGCAACCTCTTCCCTTCTTTTATAAACTCAAACCTTTGTTCCTTCTTTCAGAATCAAACGAGGATCAAGATAAAATAAATAAACGAAATATAAGGGGCGACCACTATTTCGAATCCAAATCCTTTCCAGTTCTATTTCCCTCCCTCAATCTCAAAACGAATCGTTCGATTTCATATTTAAGATAGGGGAACCACGCGATTTTGGAACGGCGACTCGTGTGGCTTCGACATCGCGGTGAGGGCACGGTGCTTGAATTCTATTCGAGTGAGACGAAGAAGGGATAACGCGAGACGGCGCGACTTGAAGAGGAAGCTGGAGTCAGAGCGTGGATTCGCGGCGGCATTTAAGGGTGAGTCATCGTGGGTCGCTCGCGAATTCGAGCTAGTGTAGGGCTGATGCGACTGGAACGAAGTTGAGGTGATGTTCGACTGGGATGTGTTGTAAATGAGGGTACAGTGGGTCACGGCAGGGATTGGGATCGCGAGTTGCGATGTGGGCAAGAGGCCGGGAGCAATGAGGTCAAAAATTTATGGAGGAATTGGCGAGATGGATTGGATTGCAAATGAAAAGCAAAGGTGAGTTAATCTCACTCAGCTGAATTTTATTTAAAAACTAAATGGTTAAATTTAAATAATTGAGTGAATGGTTGAATTGATCTGGATGTGCTATATCATATATAGTAGTATATATCAATATATATATATTGGCATATGTATATATTGGAGTTGATATTCCCGCATTATATAGCGGATGAGACCCTATGCGCCGCATAATAGCGAATGATAATATTTTAAATCCCATATACCACGATATTCCACCTCGAAGTGGAATTGGTATTGTGCTAACATCTGTGGATGCAGGGAAACAGGTTGGAGGGATCCAACTGGATTCCTCAAAATTATTTAGTTTATTTAATATTCTGTGATTATGAATGTTGATATCATGTGATGATTTATATTGGATGATATGGTTAGATTGAACTGTTCAATATAATGAGTTAACAAAATCTATATAATTGGATTTTTGGAAACAAATAAAAGAGTAAATTTTTAAGTAAAATAATTTTAGTGAATTGGAGTAAATTAATAATGAATTGAAAATAAAATAAATGTGATTGCAAAATTCTAACAAATTTGGAATAAGAAGATTTTGAGTTAACAGAAGGAATAATAAATTGTAAAGCTTAAGTGATATTATTTGAAGAATAAAGAATTTATTTTTAAATTTATGGATTAAATTTAATTAAGTGATAAAGAAGGAATTTTGGAAATCTAAAATTGGTATCTTCAGTTAAAAAGGGTTTTTACTCAAAATAAGGAAATAAAATCTGGAAGTTAATGTATTTTGAAATAAACGATGTAAATAAGACAAATTTATTTCATAGTAAAGCAAATTTGAAATCAATTGTAAAATTGATTTAAGTGTTGAAATTGGAAATTTGAAAGAGAAATAAAATATCAGTGGATATTTTAAAAATAAATTCAAGGAGGGAGTTTATTTAAGGAATGAGAAAATTTTGTTTAAAAATAAATAGTGATTTATTTTTGAAAGTGGTGAAAGGATGCGTATTTCCTTGAATAGCCAAGTACGTTTTTTAAACAAAGTTTAAAATAAGATTTAAAGTTAGTTTTAAAAAGTATGTTTTGGATATTTATTACTTTAGGTTTGTTAAAAATCTAAAGAAAGTATTTTTCAAAATTTATTATTGTAGTAACTATATAAAAATGATTTGGTATTATGTTTAAAAGAGGAAATTTATCTTATATTTATAAAGTGGTTTATTTTAATTATTCTTAAAGTATATATTTAATAAAATATTAAAGTAGTTTTAATTTCAATGTTGTAAAATATATTTTAAATAAAGTGCTTTTGAATTATTTTAAATCTAAAGTATTTTGTACTTGGCGTTTCAGTGGAAATAAATATTTGGGAAATGTTTTCCGTGAGAAGAAAATTGTTTTGGAAACTATTTTCAAAACGGGGTTTGAAAATAGAAATATATCTTGTGAAGATATTTTTGAGATAAATAAATAATTGGGAAAATTATTTATTGTTTGATGGTTGTTTATGGATGTAAATTGATAGTTAAATAACCGACTATCAATATTGGCCAATTGCGCTGATCATTTCGAAGAGTCCGAGATCGAGATTTATTTCTCGAAAACCACTTCGATCCGGTTTGTACGTTTCGTGGGGAAACGAGGTTGATATTGAAGATGGGATAGTGTCTCTAGTTCCGTTCGGACCCGGGACGGATTTGTATGGACGAATGCTTTCGGAACATCGTCAGGGGACGATGGGCATTCAAAGTGAAACGTTCTATAAAGGTAACGTTTAGCCTCAAGCCTCATCAACCGGGAATGACTGAAAATCAGGGGTTATGCAGCAAGGCTTCGTGGGTAGCGCCCACTGGAGAGTGTGGTCATCCCTGTCTAGAGGTCCCTTTTTTTCGGCTTAGTGGTGCGGTTGCTGATCCCAACCGTGGGGTGATCATATTCGGAATTGCCCATAGGTGATTCCGGCCTTGTGTTGCAGGGGAGCGGGCGTACTCCTAGGTACTGTGGTCTAGGCCACGTACTGTGACAGGTGGTACCCCAGTGCCTAGTCATTCGTTGGAAATCCATTCTCCCTACGTGCCTTGTACGAGTTTTGTTTGTATTACCCACGTTGTGGCTAGTATGCCGGAATTTAATAGATGTAACAATTTCGGCTATTTTATAAGTATTTGTAAATAGACACCATTATAATATCAGAGGATTTTAATAAAAAGTGTTTTAGCTATCGTAAGGTAAAAACCCGACATGTTTATTTGTGGCATGGTCTAACGAGATGCTTTTGATTTCAAAGGCTTTTGAAACTTTAATAATAAATCTGAGTGTGATTTTCTCACGCTGGTATTCCAGACTGACTCGGGTATTGTTTTATATGATGCTCGGGTCAGACCGAGTATTATAGGATACAGGATATGATGCTGAGGAGCTCAGGAGTCGAACTGGATGGCGAGACGTATCTTCCGTACGTGTTTATATATGTATATTCCGCTGTGTTGATTTCTGTACTCTAATGTATTGAAGATATGATATGACTATTGTCCAGTTGTATGTAGGTGTACACTGATGTATACTCTGATGATGTATTATATAAACAGATATAGTTTTGTTTTGTGTAAAGATCTGTTATTATATATTATATTTTATTCCGCTGCGATGTGAGATTCTGATGTTGATTTTCCACTTTCTTCTTCTACCTCTTTCTTCTTTTAACCCAAATGTTCCGATTTTTCGTGTGTGAAAAATCGCGGCCGTTACAAAAATACAAAGGTTGTAAAATTTGGTAAACTTTCAAAAATACCGACATTTGCCGCAAAATGCGTCAAACGAAAATTTATTTATTTTTCAAAATAAAAATTATGAAAAAATTCTATAAATTAAAATAAAAATACGTCACCAAAAATCGGACAATTATTTGAAATATGTATTTTAGTATAATTTAAATTCAAATTTGAATATTCAAATAAAATATTCAAATTCGAAGACTTAAAAATTTCGGGTCGTTACAGAGGTGATGAAGTTACTCATTACTAAATTGAAACAAATACACTTGTGTTTGTTCAATTGTGCAGATGGTTGACATGTATGCAATCCACTTAAAGATAATGAAGTCACGTGGAATACTGAATTGAAACAAATAGGCTTGCGTTTGTTATACTTATGCGGATGGTTGACCCATCTACGGTTCAAATAGAAGGTGATGAATCGATACAAAAACACTTTTAATTTCCATGTATTTTCTAAGTTTGCACGATTTATTTTCTAATTCAGATAGACTTATAGCTAATAGCATAATTAAAACAACAAACATGACATAAACTTACATATCTCGCATACTCATGATTGATAATAACAATCCTAACACAAACATATTGAACCATGATAGAACCATATACAATGACTAAATATTATAGATCAATTCTATCTTCAACCACCTTGAAATTACAGTGAACCAAGCCTATTACACAGTGGTTCTATTTCGTTTTCAAGTTTAGTGGAATAATTAATAGCTCATTAAGGTAACTGATCATTAATCCATTCCTATAACCCACAACAGTTAGGGAAGTTGGAGCATCTAATTCACATGAACCAATGTCATTTCCATTTTTACGATGAAAAACATAAATGAAACTCCACAAATATAGAGATTCGGGGTGAATCGACCTCTTGTTCTCATTCAAATTGCTAGAGGCATTGTCAATGTCTTCTTGGCCTACTTCTTTGCTGGATGCTCCATTTTTCTACTAGTCATCTTTCCTCATCCTTTATTATATGCTCTTATAACTACCTCTCATACACTCTTAGATCTTTATAGTGGCTTCTTTGCATTTCAGCATACCACTCGGTCGATGGTTCAGGAGATGATGGATTCATAGGAACATCGTGGCTAAAAGGACCTTCGTAGGAGTATGATGAAGGCAGAGAAATATGCATGTAAGCCACCATTTTGAAACACTGAATTTGAGAATAAATATGTTGGTGTATATCTCGTTATTTTAAGGTAATACTTATAATTTTACAAAAACACAACATGGTTGTAGTATGTGATAAGATAAGTCATTAATCGATTTTGTGACTCGCCGTTTGGCAGTATGCTTAAGTAGATAACATGATCTCAATAATACAACATGACTACGGTATGTGATAAGACAAATCAATGAATGGCAGTGACTCATCGTTTGGCGGTATCCTTAAGTAAATAACATGATAGCAACAACACGATATGATTACACTATGTGTTAAGACAAGTTACTAACTGACTGCGACTCACCGTTTGGTAGTATGCTCAAGTAAATAACATGATATCAATAGTGCAACATGACTATAGTATGTGATAAGACAAGTCATCGACTAACTGTGACTTATTGTTTGGCAGTATGGTCAAGTAAATAACATAATCTCATCAACACAACATGCCTATGTGCGATAACGCAAATCGTTGATTGACTGCGACTCATCGTTTGGCAATATACTAAACTAAATAACATTATCTCAATAAGACAACATGTATATAGTATGTGATAAGACAAGTCATTGATTGGTTGTGACTCGTCGTTTGGCAGTATGCTCAAGTAAATAACAAATCTTAACAATACAACATGGCTATAGTATGTGATAGCACAAATCGCTGAACGACCGTGACTCGTCGTTTGGTGGTATGATCATATGATCTCAGCAACACCACATGGATATAGTATATGATAAGTCACTGACTGGTTGTAACTCATCGTTTGGAAGTATGATCAAGTAAATAACTTGATATCAACAACATAACATAGCTACAACATGTGATAAGACGAGTCATTGACTAACTATGACTTATCATTTGGCATTATGGTCAAGTAAATAACATGATCTCAATAGCATAAAATGGCTATAGTAACTGATTGTGACTCATCCTTTAGCGGTATGCTCAAGTAAATAACATGATCTCAACAACACAACATGGCTATATTATGCAATAAGACAAGTCACTTGCTGATTATAACTCATCTTTTTGTACCATGCTTAAGTAAATAACATGATCTTAATAACACATTATAGTTATAATACGTAATAAGACAAGTCATTAACTGACTATGGCTCATCATTTGACAGTATGATCAAGTAAATAATATGATTTCATCGACACGGCATGGCTACAATACATGATAAGAGTACATAAAACATTAATAAGAGTACATAAAGCATGAATAAGAGTACATAATACATGAATAAGAGTATATAAAATATGAATATGAATACATAATATGTTATGGGTACATATATCAAAGTACATACAACATGTTTTAGTCATCTCTACATGGTCAGGAAGTACGATGACATGAGTCATCATCGTATCTCTGTTGGATAACTAATCAAAGTGCATGTTGTAATCCGAGAATCACTTCCGCTCCACCTCTAGCTTAGCTTGTAATCGAGCATGTGCATGTGCCATTGCTTTTGCCTGAGACTGAAAATACTATTCCGCTGCCTAAACTTGTGCTTGAGCCTATACCTAAGTATCTTCATGTTCCTATGCCTTCTGCTCATAATGTTAGTGCAACATATCCTCATAGTAGTCGATATTACGCTTATGTTCTACACACCTAATATAGATAAATCCCACTGCAATTTGAGTAGGTGGGCATATGATATATATAGGTAAGATCTAAGTATCGGTCATGTGTAGGAGGATGGAATACATCAACATAATGGTCGACCATGGAATAAGTTGGAACTACCATCAACCAACTAAAATGATTAGCTATCGAAACGTGATTTAGTGCACGATACCCTGACTAGGCTACGTAAGATCATCGATAACTGGAGGTACCACCCCATGGTGAATTGCAATCGATCCAGCTAAATTTATCAATACTACATGAGTAATGGTATCGCCAGATGCTGCATAAAATATATGCTAGAAATCCTGGTATGATAGACCAATAATGATGAATCTCTATGTTGGTTACCACCCTGCATCTATAGCAGCATCTAACTGATCAGGATTATAAATCGTACAATGGTATGCATAGATGTGTGGATCATCAGGAATGGCCTCATCGTCATGTAACTACCTCCAACATCTCTTGTTTCTGTTCTTTGCATGCCTGCTTTGATGTTATGGTATGCTTTGACTGATGATTTTAGCTTTGTTTGAACTTGAATTATGAATGTTATGGACTGATTTGTATAACTATAACCTATTTCTTTTCCTTGTTACAAATATAAGTTACCAATAACAACCGAATACTAAAGGGTATGAAACTAAAGAAAATCGATGCATGTTAAGCATCCTAGGTACCTTAATGAACTCAATGTCTATCATGTCACTGTCATCAAATGAATGTTATGTCAACTACCCTCTATGCATCATCAAGTCAACCTAATTATAGAAAATTGAAAAAAAATGCAAGGATTCATCATCTCTACCCCTCCTGCTTTGATGGCAAGCTCTTTATTGTTTTATATTACAGTAAATTGCTTAGAAAACTAGTTCGGTGGCTAGTACTTGTTCTTCCAGGTGAAGCAATAGTTCTTACGGTGAAAAATGGGTGAAAAATTAAAAGTGAACATAACGGTTGTTGGTGATGGTCTAAGAGTTTTATTTTGCTGGATTTGGTTGATATAGGTTTGGAAGAAGAGAGAAAGAGAGAAAGAGAGAAAAGGAAGATGGAAAAAGTAACGTGAAATGAATATAATAAGAAAAGGAGAAAGTTGTTGGCTAAAAAGGAACGGGTTGGGCCTTGATCCAAAAACCTATTCCCTCCCAAAATTCTTGAATTTCATGTACTTCATAACTCAAAACTGCTAACTTCAAAGATAGTCATGTTTACAGTCAAAAGACTCAGAAAAGACAATCTGGATTCAATGAAAATGGTTCCAAAACCTAATTCACTCGTATGCAAAAGTTAGTTTTTTGATTCGTTTATTATTTGACTCTTAATATCTTACTCAAAATCCGCGATTCCAAACATATCAATGTTTATACTCAAAAAATTTTCAAAAATGACATTTTGAACATAATAGAATGGTCCCAAACCCTAATTGTATGCATGCAAAAGTTGATTTTTTGAGTCATTGATAACTAACCTCATCATTATTTAATTAAATCATTTAAGTACCTAAGCATTAACATTTTCTTTTATGAATAACTTTCTCTTTTGTTGGAGAGAAGACTTTTAGTTTTTAGCACTGAGATTATATTCAATATTGTATAACCTCAGTAATCATTAATAAGCAGTAACATAGTAAAGGTCCTTATAGTGGACATATATTTTTAGGAATAAGAAAACTCTAAATTTCTATGTATTTATATTTATGCAAATGATGCCCTAATTATCTCAAATTTGTACTATACTATTAAAAATGAGTTAATCGTTCTTTGTTCTCATTGCTTCTCATATTCTTTACTTCCCTCTTGACACGTGGTTGCTTTTCCACTTCCACTCCTAAATCTAATTAGTGTCCACAAGTGAAAAACCGTGTTATACACATAAAGTTCACATAATTTATTAATCTTACATTTTTGGGTTTTTTTCTATAAAGTGAAACATATGCTTTCGAATTATAATTTTCTGGAATGATTTTTCTTGGACACTACTAACAATATGCTTAAATAATTTCAAACTACACAATAACTAATATGTTGGGAAATAATGGCTTTATACAACAAACACTAACATCAACTATAAATTCCTAATTTGGAAGTATTAAATTACTATAAATGCCAGTTAATTCTTAAATCAAATGGTTAGCACTTAAATCCTTTTAACAATTGCATGGTAATATTATCTAATATGACTCAAATTCGTAATGAAACTGAAATAGAGAGCTAAAAGGGTAAATAACTAGAATTAATCATATTTAATTCCAACTCAAAATTAAAATGGTGAATGTATTTATCATAATTTAAAATTTGAAATGAATGCCAATAAATTCATTTCAAGTTATAGATAATAACTAATACTAATGAGAACTAAATTGTGAGAAATGCGGATTACAGATCTTAAGGCTAGAATTAACACTAGAGGGGGTGAATAGTGTTTTAAGGAATTACTAATTCTTTTTGATTTTATATTAATTTGAACACAAATGTATGCAATATTCAGGCATAGATATGATCACAGAATCAAACACAGATGCAGATATAAAGTAAAAGCAATAAAGGAAAGAACACACCGGATTTTATACTGGTTCGGAGTTACCCTACATCCAGTCTCGCAACACAAGTACGGATTTCCTTTCAAAATCAATTCTTACAATTACACCCTCGATTTCAAGGCCACGAGGTACACCGCTCCAGATTCACAATCCTCTAGGTAGAGATACTTGATTTTATGGGCAACAAGTTCACCTGATTGATTTTCCAGGCTACAATCACACCTTTTCTCGCTCGATTGAATACAAAGAAGTCTATAACTTTGAATAGCACTGGGATCTTGTTGAGATAGTGATAGAGAATCAAACCAGAGATGATCTAGTTAGATTCAATGGTGATTTCGGCAGAGTAATGGTAAAAATGTATATAAAGAAATGTGGAAGAAGAAGAGGAGTGAAATCAGAGAAA
Organism: Allium fistulosum; assembly: GCA_030737815.1. Taxonomy (NCBI): domain Eukaryota; kingdom Viridiplantae; phylum Streptophyta; class Magnoliopsida; order Asparagales; family Amaryllidaceae; genus Allium; species Allium fistulosum. The sequence goes on from CM060904.1 coordinate 1,142,058,083, forward strand.
ATATGAATGTAAATTCGTTTAAAACAGCCCCTATTTATAGTAGAACAATAGCCATGTCCATTCGTGAAAGGATATGACGAATAGAGACTTCCTTTGAAATTCAAACTTTTGAAATAAGCTATCACCTTGTCGACAAGGGGTCCTTGGGGTTGTCGACAAGCCTAAGTTATTTTTGGTAATTTGTTTTTCTTTGAAAATAACTTCTATCTTGTATTAAAACTATTTTAAACTTTATAAATATACTTAACTATAGTTAAAATACATAAATAAGTATAGAGAATAATATTTTGGTACATATAAAATTTTACTATGATTTTATATTTAAATCCAAGTATAAATATTAAAAGTTAAATATATTATATTTAAAAGATAGTTTAAAACCAAGGATAATTTGATATTGAAAATAAAGATTATTTTGAGGCTAAAAGTATTTTAAAACCAGGATAAATGTTTTTGATTTAAAAAGGAAGATTTTGAAATCATTTTGAAAACAAGATATAATTTTGTAAAACATTTGAATAAAAGTTAGTGGATACAAAACAATGTTCCACTAGATTTTTCGTAGGTTCCATCCTACTTAGGGTTCCATCCCTTTTACGGGCTCGAAGTGGATTCCATTCCACGAATAAAATGGATTTTAAGATGTCGGTGTTTTTCTAGGAGTTTTAACAAAATTCCTAACTAAATTACTTATCTTGAAATCTTGAACTCTTGATAATCTTGATACTCATGAGTCTTGAATCTTGATATCTTCGATCTTGAGTTCATCAGTTCTTGAATCGCTATACTGTAAAGTCTTCATTCTTTGGTACCTGTATATATATATCCCGCATATACATATATATCTAAACAATAATGCTAGTATTTATATTTTATAATCTTATTCTAAGGTTGTTGTCATCAAACCCAACTTCTCAGGGACTAACAATCTCCCCCTTTTTGATGATGACAACCTTTGTTTGTAAAATACTCCCCCTAAAACTAATAACTCCCCCTTAATCTATGCTTAACTATCCTATTTTATACTTCTCCCCCTTTGTCATTAACAAAAACAAAGTTTAAATCTATACAACTTTCCCTTAATCTAATACTATATTACATGTGATTATAATGATAGTGTTACCATAAATAATCAACACTTAATTCTGAAACTAAAACTTAGCCCTTAATAACTAACTCTCCTAACTAAGAATCCATATATGATAATATTTATAATAATGATAATGCGAGAATTCAAATATAAGAACATAAATCATTTATTAATTATATAATGTTATATTTACATTTGCGTAGAAAACGCAAGTAAGATAATATACAAATAACGATAAGAAAGAGAGAAAAGAAACTAATGTGCATCCTTGACAATGGGAGATCTATGAACCGAGCAATTTGGGTAGTGGAAACAGAAATTTCCACGTTGTTTGACTAGATTTCCATCCTTGTCAAAGCACACTTCGCCAACGCAAATAACTTTGTCGTCATCTTCAGCGTGCTCTTCTTCCATGGGGTCTTCTTCTTCTTCCTCGTTGTCCTCTTGCACTTGAACACTTGAGGATTCTTCATCGATCTAGATGGGATTGGCGTGATTGTCCATTAGAAACTTTTGCAAGTTTCTAAGGATTTTGCCTTGCCGTTCTTGTTCTTGGCCATTCTGATTTGCACCACTTGAATTTCAGTCATAAGTTGCAGTGCATCCTTCAAGGAAACCTCCATTTTCATCACTCGTGCAAGCATAGTTTGTTGAAATAGTCCGGTGGAAGGAGAAGGGAACGAAAAGGTTGAATTTTTGTTTGATTTGGAGAAGGCCATTGTTTTATTGTTTTTAGAAGTTAGAACAGAGAAAGAACAGAAAGAATGAACAAAATTTCAAAATAAGAAGAATATATAACCACCCATTTGAATTTTGGTGGAAAAATTTCAAAAGAAAAAAAATTCGTTATATGTCGACAGGGGTAAAGGAGGGTTGTCGACAAGGTACTTATATTTTTTCTATTTGATTTATTTTAATTTAATTTTAATTATACTTGTTATATATTTATATTCTATATTTCAGTTATTGAACAAATACCTAATTCTCTTCTTAATTTAGTAAATATAGATTCATTTAAAGGTTTTGTTAAGATATCAGCAATTTGATTCTCGAAATTGATATAATCGAGAGTAATTACTTCCTTACTTATATTTTCTCTGAGAAAATGATGTCTGATATCAATATGTTTAGTCGAGAATGATGAGTAGGATTTTTGGATAAATTTATTGCACTAGTATTATCACAATAAATTGGTGATTTTGAGATATTTAAACCAAAATCTTTTAAAGTTTGTTGCATATATATTACTTGAGAACAAGCCAAAGCAGCAGAAATATACTCTGCTTCGGTTGTTGATAAAGAAACCGTGTTTTGCTTTTTACTAAACTAGGAAACCAGAGAATGCCTTAAAAAGTGACAAGTTCCACTTGTACTTTTTCGGTCTGATTTACAACCAGCATAGTCAGCATCACAGTAAGATATTAATTCAAAAGAATCATTTTTAGGATAAAATAAGACATAATCAAAGGTGTGTTTAACATACCTTATGATACGTTTTACAGCTTTTAAGTGGGTCTCTTTAGGTTGGGATTGATATCTCGCACAGAGACAAACACTATGCATGACATCAGGTCTACTAGCAGTGATATAGAGTAGTGATCCAATCATTCCTATATATAATTTTTGATCTACATCTTTAGAGAGATCTTCTTTACTTAGGTACTCATTGGTTGCCATGGGAGTAGGTTTTCCACTTGAAGTAGTCAAACCAAATTTACTAACTAGGTCTTTAGCATATTTTTCTTGACTGATAAAGATACCATTATCTAATTGTTTTATTTGCAATCCTAGAAAGAAGTTTAATTCACCTATATGAATCATCTCAAACTCTTTTGTAATTATTTCAGAAAATTCTTTATTCATTTCAAAATTAGTTGATCCGAAAATGATATCATCTACGTAAACTTGTACTAGTTGAATATAATTTTTATTTCTTTTAGTAAAAAGAGTATTATCTACTTTACCAATTTCAAAGTTTGATTGTAACAAGTGAGATCTTAGTCTATCATACCAGGCTCTAGGAGCTTGTTTTAGACCATATAGAGCTTTCTTAAGTTTGTAAACATGATTTGGTAATTTTTCATCTTCAAAAAGTGGTGGTTGTTCAACATATACTTCCTCTTTTACAAATCCATTTAAAAAGGCACTCTTAACATCCATTTGAAATTATTATGATTTGCGAAAGCAAGTAGAATCCTAATGGCTTATAATCTTGCTACGGGAGCAAAGGTTTCATCACAATCTATTCCTTCTTCTTAACAATAACCTTAAGCGACTAACGGGATTTACTTCTAACGACCTCACCTTTTTCATTTATTTTATTTTTATAAACCCCATTTAGTTCTAATTATAGCTTTATTTCTAGGTCTAGGAACAAGTTCCCAAACATCATTTCTAGTGAATTGATTTAGTTCTTCTTGCATAGCCAAAATCCATGAATCATCAGTTGATGCTTCTTTTGGATTTTTGGGTTCAATAGTTGATATAAAGGCTACATTGCTCATTTTACTTAGTTGATTTCTAGTTGTAACAACGGATTGCGTATCTCCTAGTACATTTTCTATAGGATGCTCTTTTAAAAGTTTAATCTTTTTATTAGGATGATTAATTTCATTATTAGTTTCAGTTGACTCCTAATTTTGAGTAATTAAATCCTCCTCATCATTTGTATCTTCAAAATTTTTGAGATTTTCATCGAATGAAACATGCATTGTTTCTTTGATGGTGTTAGTTCTTAAATTAAACACTCTGTATGCTTTACTTCTATTAGAATATCCAATAAAGATACCTTTGTCGGATTTAGGATCAAATTTATCTAAGTTATCTTTTGTATTTAAAATAAAACATTTACTTCCAAAAATTATAAAATAAGATACCTTAGGTTTCTTTCTGTGAATAAGTTCGTAAGATGTCTTATCAGTTAAAGGTCTAATTAAAATTCTATTTAAAATACAGGCGGTAGCAACTGCTTCTGCACAAAAATGATTTGGTAATTTACTATCTGAAAGCATAGTTCTCACACACTCTTGAATATTCCTATTTTTACGTTCTACTACTCCGTTTTGTTGTGGAATTCTTGGAAATGAACAATTGTGAGTTATTCCATTTTTATTGCAGAATTCCTCAAACTTTTCATTTTCAAATTCACCACCGTGATCACTACGGATGGTTATAATTTTTACAGAAAGTTTATTTTGAATCCTTTTTGTAAAGTTCTTAAAACTTTCAAAAGTATCACTTTTATGTTTCAAAAATATTGTCCATGTAAATCTAGAATAATCATCTACAATTACAAAAACATATTTACTGTGATTTATTGACTGAATTTGAGATGGACCAAATAAATCAAGATGAAGTAATTCAAGAGGTTTTGAAGTTGAAATCATATCTTTTAATTTAAAGGAACTTTTTATAAGTTTTCCTAATTGACATGCATCACATAAACTATCTACTTTAAAATTCATTTTAGGGAGACCTCTTACTAGATCATGTTTTGACAGTCTAAATAAGAGTTTGAAATTCAAATGCCCAAATCTCTTATGCCAAATCCAAGCGTCACTTGTATTTGCCAAAAGACACAAGTTATCATTTGAAACTTTCATACTAAGAATATAAATATTCTTTTTCCTAATTCCCTCAAAAATTATGGTTGAATTATTATCTGCAATGTGACACTTATCTTTTTCAAATTTAATTTTATATCCTTTATCGCAAAGTTGACTAATACTTAGCAGATTATGTTTCAGATTCTTAACTAGCAAAACATTAGTAATAATAGGAGTTTCATAGTTACCGACATTGCCGATGCCAATCACATATCCTTTTGAGTTGTCTCCAAAGTTAACTAGTCCGCCGCCTTTGTATATTATATCATTCAGCATATCCGGATTACCAGTCATGTGTCTAGAGCATCCACTATCGAGTATCCATTTATTCTTTTTGATCTGCACAATTTGTCCATTGTGGATTGATTCCTCAACACCCATAAAACATGTTTCCTGCACATCATACAATTTTGGTAGACAACTTGAATTTGAATATCGATTATATGCAGACTCATGAGACAGTAATGATCTGAATATTTCTAAACTAGTATTAACAAGTTTTTCAAACATAGCCATTTTAAAAGCTTTTTCAAAATTCATATTATGAAACTTTATGAAAACCTTTCTCTGATACCAAATGTGAGAAATGTGGATTATAGATCTTAAGGCTAGAATTAACACTAGAGGGGGTGAATAGTGTTTTAAGGAATTACTAATTCTTTTTGATTTTATATTAATTTGAACACAAATGTATGCAATATTCAGGCATAGATATGATCACAGAATCAAACACAGATGCAGATATAAAGTAAAAGCAATAAAGGAAAGAACACACCGGATTTTATACTGGTTCGGAGTTACCCTACATCCAGTCTCGCAACACAAGTACGGATTTCCTTTCAAAATCAATTCTTACAATTACACCCTCGATTTCAACGCCATGAGGTACACCGCTCCAAATTCACAATCCTCTAGGTAGAGATACTTGATTTTACGGGCAACAAGTTCACCCGATTGATTTTCCAGGCTACAATCACACCTTTTCTCGCTCGATTGAATACAAAGAAGTCTATAACTCTGAATAGCACTGGGATCTTGTTGAAATAGTGATAGAGAATCAAACCAGAAATGATCTAGTTAGATTCAATGGTGATTTCGGCAAAGTAATGGTAAAAATGTATATAAAGAAATGTGGAAGAAGAAGAGGAGTGAAATCAGAGAAAATATGAATGTAAATTCGTTTAAAACAACCCTTATTTATATTAGAACAACAACCATCTCCATTCGTGAAAGGATATGACGAATAGACACTTCCTTTAAAATTCAAACTTTTGAAATAAACTGTCACCTTGTCGACAAGGGGTCCTTGGGGTTGTCGACAAGCCTAAGTTATTTTTGGTAATTTGTTTTTCTTTGAAAATAACTTCTATCTTGTGTTAAAACTATTTTAAACTTTATAAATATACTTAACTATAGTTAAAATACATAAATAAGTATAGAGAATAATATTTTGGTATATATAAAATTTTACTATAATTTTATATTTAAATCTAAGTATAAATATTAAAAGTTAAATATATTATATTTAAAAGATATTTTAAAACCAAGGATAATTTGATATTGAAAATAAAGATTATTTTGAGGCTAAAAATATTTTAAAACCAGGATAGACGTTTTTGATTTAGAAAGGAAGATTTTGAAATCATTTTGAAAACAAGATATAATTTTGTAAAACATTTGAATAAAAGTTAGTGGATACAAAACAATGTTCCACTAGATTTTTCGTAGGTTCCATGTGACGCCCCACCTCTATACTCACAATAACAAAGAGTATTAAAATAAATACTGTCTGTTATTATGAAGAATAAGGCTGGGTAGGAGCGGCCATCCGTAGTTGGCCTTACACTAGTATTGGTTACCTCGATAGGAGTGGTATATATTTTAAAATTTTCATCTCTTATTTATTCACTCCCATCGACATATCCAATTCCAGTATAAAACGAACTACGATGGTTCATAATGGTTTAGGACAATATATATAAAAACAACACAGATACACAAAGAATGCGGAACACAGATAAAAACAAAAGTCTCATATATATATATAACTGATGTCAGTTACAATACAGTTGATACAATACATATGATACAACTACAATGTCGACTCTGGAAGTTATATATACACGTACATTATCAACTAATATACATGAATACATATCAACCTATACTATGACACGATTACTCCAAAAGATGTGAAAAGTCTTCATAGCTCAAACAGCAACTCAAAGCAGGTAATCTACAACCTGAAACAACTCGGGTCTGACCCGAGTATTACATTCAAAAGAAAATAATACACGGGTCAGTCTAATTCAAACTCAGTTATTAGTGCATAGCAGCAATAATAATCAGACAGTCAAATAGACGACAATCACAGAAATCTCGTATATCCAACCTAGATTGGTCAGAGAGACCACAGTATAGATGCAGTGACACTCAACATATAGGCATATGTTACAGTGCAACATAGTAGCCAAGGCCGAAGTGGGAAGAAACCCAACCAAAAAGATAATAGGTTCACATCAAAAACAATGCCAAAAGAACAGAAGGCAATTTAACAACTACAAGTACAGGTAGCAGCAAAAATTGCGAGCTACTACATCACAGCAACGAGGTGCACCAGAGCAGATTACAAAATATCATGGTGCAGACAACAAAAGGATGGAACAACGACTAATTCAAATGAATACAGAACCGTAACATATATGCAAATTCGAACATACATATATACATATAAAATGATGTATATACATACATGACTGCATACATATATACGAAGACTAGAATGCAACTGGGTGCAAACAGTCTCAAAAACCATGAACGTACCAATTTTAAACATATATACATAGTACTGTAGACTGGACAGCACTAGCATCGAAAATCAAGGACTAGGCAAAATGCCAGTTCAACTCACTTGCCGAAGACAAGGTCATCGTCAAGCCAAAAAGGAGCATCATGTAAAACAACCAGTAAAACACCCAAACATGTGTCAGTATCAACAAGGTCAAGAAATACTTATTTAAAATGCAGAGTTGCTAAATGTCAAACACATGAAGTGAAACCAGACTTCAAGATCGAACAGTGGCAAATGCCCCAACATGGCAGTAGTTCAGATGCCAGACAAACAAATGCCAAAACTCGGTGAACGTGATATCAATATCATAAATATGAGGACAAGCATACATGAAGTGTTTCAAGTCCAAATGAACCAGTAATGAACCAGACTGGAATGATGGCAACTGCAAATGACCAGTGGATAATACATGATCAAGTGAACACATGCATATGGCCCTAGTGAAACAGTGAATGCACCAACCATCTACAGACAATTAAACAACAAAAGTACAGTGGTCAACACTTATGAATATAGACAGTTCAAAACCCCGACCAGTGTACGTGAATGCAACTACAGGTATGGAAGCAAGGCTACAAGATATCATAGTACAGTCATCAGACAATGCAAGCCTCAAGTGTGCATGGTTCAGAACAAATACAAAATGCAATAGTGAATGCAGACCCAACATACATGAAGACCACAATACTTGAAACAGTGGCATTCCAGAAAAATCAGACTCGACAAGGTTCATAAATACAACTCACTAATCAATGAACCAGACTCGAGTGTTAGTGATGTACACATGACTATAGAATGCAAAGACAACTACTGGAATGAGTGCATAGTACATACATGAACAACAGTACAAGTCAGGAAATATGATGATCAAAAATGAAGCAGACAAGTGCACTATTAAAATAACAATACAGAAATGAACCAAACAAGTCATAAACATGAAGACTACAAGGACAAGACATATATATATTTACAAACACACAAATGTATGTATACACATTGTTTCAGTGCCTCTTCAAGTGCACATAAAGGTTCAAGCACCCAAAAGCATTTAGCAGCAGTTTTCGAAATGATCCAAACAACAGTAATTTCAATTTATTTGCTAAATAAATTCAAGGCCGAAGATTAAGAAAATGTCACAGGAAACTTCAAAATCAAAGTCCCACCGAAGTCGACAAAAATCAGGTTAAATACCAGAAAAACAATATCGGGATGACCAGGCTAGCAAGGCAGTGGCCGAATCCATCAGAAAAATGAAAGTGAGATTCTTATCTCAAAAATAGTTTTCACAGAAACCAAGTTTAATATGAATTAGAAATAGGATATACAGGAAATCCAAATATACCCAATCATGGCTGGAGATAAAACAATCATTGAAACAACATTAAGTATGCTAAGACCAAATGCACAGTTCGAACAATACCAAAGTCAAAGAGAAAATCTCGGAATCAAATTGTCAACAGCAGTATCATCGGAACTCAAGTCGAGATATAGGCAAAACACTACCGTGTCAATCAAGCAATCCAGTACATACACATATGAATTAGCCACAGAAAATCACGAGCATCTAAGTAAAAATCGAGTGGAATTAGATGTGAGCGATAAGGAATCACTCACCTTTTTGCCTGGCTCGAATTGGACAGCGCTTTCGAATAGACGAAGGGTCGAGGCCGAGGTCCTCAAGAGACGAACGATCGTCGAAGCAAGGGAACGAGAATCATCTTCTCGATCGAACAACAAAGACGGCATCTTCGATTTCTGAAAACCCTAGTTTGAAAAAGGGGAAAAACAAGAGGAGGCCGCCATTCTTTCGTTTATTTGTTTTAGGGTTGTGATCGAGCAAATGAACCAAGGGAAAACGGGTCGAACTGATATTTAGAGGGGAATGGCATCTACCTAGATAGGTAACACAACCCAATACAACCGTGGGCTACAATAATTTTTAAAGTCCACAATTTAACAATTTTATTAAAAGAGATTTTATACCGACTCAAAACTTCAAATAACAAACAGCTAGGAAAATTAATCGTCTAGAGACGATAATCAATTGGTACGAAATCTCAGGTTGTTACATTCCATCCTACTTAGGGTTCCATCCCTTTAACGGGCTTGAAGTGGGTTCCATTCCACGAATAAAATGGATTTTAAGATGTTAGTTCTTTTCTAGGAGTTTTAACAAAATTCCTAACTAAATTACTTATCTTGAAATCTTGAACTCTTGATAATCTTGATACTCATGAGTCTTGAATCTTGATATCTTCGACCTTGAGTTCATCAGTTCTTGAATCTCTATACTATACAGTCTTCATTCTTTGGTACTTGTATATATATATATATGCTGCATATACATATATATCTAAACAATAATGTTAGTATTTATATTTTATAATCTTATTCTAAGGTTGTTGTCATCAAAACCAACTTCTTAGGGACTAACATAAATCGTGCATAAAATTTCATATACTAATCAATATAAAATTGAGGATGGGGATTTTCAATCAAAGGGTTTCTTAGTTCAGGGTAATAAGTTTTAAGGACGATACTTCTGAAAAAATAGTTTTAAGGACAATTTACAGAAAAAAGATAAACGAAGTTATCATTTTCAGTTATACATAAAAAATGATATATGAATTTATTATTTTTCTGTATAATTTAAAAAAATAAGTGAATTTACCATTTTCCTGTAAATTATCCTTGAAACTAATTATTCAAAAGTGTTGTCCTTAAAACTTATTACCCTGGAATGAGAAGCCTTCCAACCTAATTTCCACATTGAGGACCATGTAAGAATGACTATACATTCATTGTTACATGCAATGGAGTAATTATGATTTATTATTTTAAATTTAAGTTCAAGCAAAATTAGTAACTAAATATAGTTAACCTAAAATAATTTCTATTGATATCTCTCTTATTGATCTTGATTGGAATTAATAATTAATTACACATTGGTTTATAATTAATCCTTATTTATGTTTAAATGAATTGATAACCAAAATGGTCATATTCATTTAATAATTAATTAATTAAATTAATACTAAATATGGGAAAATATGATAACATTTTTTAATAATATCATATAATTAACAACCAAACCAAAAAATAAAAATATTATCAGAATTTTATATTAACATAATTTCGCATATCTCTGTTAAATTAATTCTTTTATAATATAATAACCAAACTAGCTATCAAAATTTTAAGTTGGCTTAATTATGCATGTTCACTATAAAATTAATAAAAATAAACCTTGTAATCTAAGCATTTAGATTTGAAAACTAAAAGCATAAAAGAATAAAACCCAACATTATTTTTCAAACTGAAAGCATAGATGCGACTAAATAGTTTCATCGCTTGATCTTTAAACTTTTATAGCTAGTGCATCATATAAGTTTATAAATCATGCATAAATTGTGCATGTTGTTACGTTTTTTGTTTTGGCAAATACTATTGTAAGTCAAGTATGATCCAATCAAAAATTTACTATTTCTAATACTATAATTATATTTCATCATTTAATAACCAATTAATGGACACTAAAACATAATTTTGAAACTAAATTCACAGGCAGTTTTTCCATCGAACGCTAGAACTTTGTTGGGGAAATTCGACATAAAACAATACCTTCATTCACTAATTTCTGGTAAAGTTTCCAAAAACATTCCAACAAAAATAATTATATCTATGTATTCAACAATAGCAACATCTTTGAAAATTACATTTTCTAAAGGCTATAAAAAATTAAAAATGACATTTAAAATTTTTGAAATTTGCTTTGCATAGAAATATTTCTAATAGTTATTGCTTTAGAGATTGAGAGAAATCAATATTAATTTTCTCTATCCATCGAGAATTTCAACAAAAGGAAGAAACTTTAAAGCTAAAATTAACAATGGCATCTCTTAGCAACTCTAGTTATCGTTCTTTTATGTCTCTTCTCTCAAATTCATATGATCCAAAATTCTGCAATTCTGATTTTCATTCTTCTTTTCCTTCTCTTTCAAGTTTATGCAATCTAAAATTCCACCATTCTCGATCTTACACACGAATGGTAAAAGAAAATATGGGTTCAACATTTTGTAATTCCAATCAAAAATTGAATTCAAAAAATGGAACGATGGCAAAAAAGGGTTTTTACTATTTTGGATGTGGAGGAAATAAACACTTTGCCAAGGAATGTCGTGAACCAGTACGTTGTTTTAGATGTGGTGGTTTTGGACATAAACAGAATTGTTGTAAAAATAATGAAGCTTAAAAGAGTTCTTTTGGGTCATCTATGGATAAAAAGAAATGAGGGAATCAATTTGTTGGAAGAAATGTTTACACATTTTGATGCTATAAACTCGGTCAACATTGGAAAGAATTTTAAGAAAATGTTTAGGATTAAAGAAACTAGGATAAATCTTGATAATAAAAGTTTACATAAACATTCAAATTTGGGAATAAAAAGTTTACTTTAATGAATTGGTGATGTTTTCTTGGCTGATGTAAAGATGGAGAATTCTTTGAATTTGTATTTAGACCCAATGCTTTATGATCCTACAGTGTTGAAGATTGTTTCTATTAATAATAAACAAAGTAATGTTGATGATGTAGTTGTTATTGAAGACAGTAATATGCAAATATATGATGCTGTAATGGGCAGTGATGATGATGGTTATAATGCAGTTACCAAAATAGAAAATAGGTCTACAATTTAAAATTGCAGAGTTGCTGTATATAACAGTTTTGATGCATCGAATAGTATTGAAGATTTAGATGTTGTGAATGTAAACAACAAGATTGGTATGGGAGAAGACAACTAAGTTGTGGATAAGGAGGATACAGTGGATACAGTTATGAGAAAATCATGCACAGTGGATATAGGGTTGCACACGATATTAGTGCACAAAGAATGCGGTAAGAAGTCTACTTATCATAATGATAATAAAAAACTAATGGTCTATGGAAAATACAGCAATAAGGAAGATGTTTGTTTAAATATGTGCATGGGTACTTGCACAATATCTTGGATTATACATGACAATAAAGGGATATGGAAAGTCTACAATAGTTAAGATATTTTGGTGATAAATATAGGGAGCTATATTGAAAAACCAGTTCATAAGAGCATCTCCAACAGTTCGGAGTGCGGAAATTGGATTTTCCACACTCCAAAATTTTGGAGGCCTCATTTCTCCAACAGAAATGAGGCCAGGCGCCTGATGATCAGTCGCCTGTTGAACAGGCGCCCGCATTCTTTCGAAAGCGGGCGCATGTTCAACAGGCGCCTGTTGCAAGCGCTTATTTCAAGCGCAGACCCCCCATTCCCCTTCATTTTCTCGTCTTTCACCCTCTTCATTTAATTTTTTTATTTTACTTTGCGTCAAAATGCCGCCCCGTCCGGTCAAAACTGGTAGACGGACCGTTCGATATGCGACGGATGCCAATATCGGACCTGTTCATGTCCCTCCTGAACCTACCGTGACTACAGACGATTTTCGATCCTTGCACGACTTACCCCCCACTGTTTCACAACGACTTACTACAGCTACAGCGACGCCACAGGTATACGTTTATTTCTTTATTGATTGATGAACAACCGTGTAACTGTATATGAATGATAATTGTTTGTTTATTTTAACATTAAATAATCATATATTTGGGTTCATCACGTAGTGATGCGAGGTAGTTGGTATAGGTGTATGTTTGAGTATTTTGATCAGTTACCACAGCCGATTTTGGATAGGCTACATGCGTCACCTTTTGGTTAATTTCTAGATTTACCTAGATTTGCACACGTAGATCGCTTCCTTGTAGAGGCCCTCACTGAGAGATGGTGGCCTACCACTCACACATTTCATTTCCCTGATTTTGAGCTAGGACTGACTCCTCTAGATTTTTATATGCTCATTGGCATAGAGGTTGGTCGATCAGACCGTCTCCCTATTCCATTTGATAGTTTATTTGAGGAGTTCGAGTCATATTCAGCTTATTTACCGGCTTTGGCTGAAGAGGATGGTAGAGGAGGAGCTGTTACTCTCACTTGTCTACAGCGATATATAGTAGAGTACATGGCCGTTGAGGATATGCACACTCCGGTTATCCGTGCCTTCATATTATACCTTTTTGGATCTACATTTTTTAGTAACAATAAGGGTATTATTAGGCTTGGCTTTTTGGCTGGATTAGTATATGTGGATGGACTGCATATATATGATTACGGTACTGCTATTATTGGTTATTTGTATGTAGCATTGGATACTTATGCGCTTCGGCAGTCTAGACAGATGTATGGATTTTGGTACATTCTTCCATTTTTGTACTACGAGTATACTACCAATATGCACCCTCGACTTATTGCAGAGGCGAACGCCACACCTTATATTTACTTCCCTAGATTGCGTCGTTTGGGTCCTCATATGCATTTGTCTCGTGTTGCACAAGGGGTGCACAATGACCTGATGGAGGCTAGACAGCAGATGGATATGAGGCGGCGCGGTAACATTATCGTTCGTCCATGGGATCAGTACTTACAGTTCCTAGAGCTTGGTCCTGATCATCCACTCACTTTTCAGTTTTCCATGTCGCGACACAGGGTTTGCTTTCCGGTTCCTACATGTCCATTCATATGGTATTTAGGGGAGCGGTGTTGGCTACAGTTGTACGGTATAGTTCGCATTTCATCGGATCCGCTACCATTGTCTTGTTTCTTTCTGTATTATTGCCGTAGAAATTTTTAACTGTATTATTGTTTGGTAGTGCCATAAAGTCGTTAAGAACATGGCGACAGTTGTATGATGGAACAAGACGCTGCACCAACAATCAATAGTGTATAGAGAGGACGTGACACTGGACCAACAGGCAACAGTATGTAGATGGGACGAGATACTACACCAGTCAAATCTCCTTGTTGGCTTGTGAGGACGTGGCTACAGTGTTTAGATGGGACGAGACACCGCACCGACAGTCAATGGTGTGTAGATGGGACGGGACACTACAGACGTGACATAAATGGAATCTACTTTATATATAGTGGTTGAATTGAATTAATGCTATCCGCCAACTAGTCATGATTGTTTGTTTTGTTATGAAAGCTAGCATGTGATTTAAGCTATAAAAAGCTTGTTAGATGCTAGAAGTTTTATTGCTCATTCGTATTTCATACAATTTCAAAGATAACAAATGGCTACCGAAGATTATATATTTTTCGATGATAGCGACGACGAATTTGATGAAATGATGGAAGATCATTTTCGTCGCGAAAAGGAACTAATAAGTATGGCTGCACTAAAAGTTGGTCAATCGAGCGGGCAACATGGTGGATCAGTTGTTGGTCGTCGGTATAAAAATCGTAGACATTCATGGCAAAATGACAGAATGATGGAAGACTACTTTGTTCCAAATCCTACTTACACAGATGCTAATTTTAGGAGAAGATTCCGCATGCGACGACCTTTGTTTTTTAGAATCCTACAATGTATCAAGCAGTATGACAAATATTTTATCTTCAAACCCAATGCATCTCGTCCAATGGGATTGACTGGAATTCAGAAAATGACAGCTGCATTAAGAATGCTTACATATGCAGGACCGGCAGACGCGCTTGATGAAAATTTGAAAGTGGTGGCAAACATGGTATTAGAGTGTTTGGAGCATTTCTGTCAAGCTATCATGGACATTTACGGTGATCAATACTTACGCAGACCGAACGAGGCGGATATAGCAATGTTATTGAATATGCATGGTCATAGAGGTTGGCCTGGAATGTTAGGCAGTATAGACTGCATGCATTGGGAATGGAAGAATTGTCCAAAGGCGTATGCCGGAGCTTATCAGGGTAAGTCTCATAGGTCCACTGTTATTCTTGAAGTCGTAGCGTCGTATGACTTATGGATATGGCATGCATTTTTTGGAATGCCGGGTTCGAACAATGATCTTAACGTAGTCGAACGATCTACGTTGTTCAATGATTTAGCAAATGGTAAAACAACTCCTTGTACCTTTACTTTAGGACATAACACGTACGATCATGGATCTTATCTTGGCGATGGTATATATCCTAAATGGAGTACCATTGTCAAGACAATTCCTAACCCACAAAACAATAAACAATCAAAGTTTGTGGCGATGCAAGAAGGCCAGAGGAAGGACGTTGAAAGAGCATTTGGGGTTCTTCAATCTAGATTTGCCATAGTCAGTAATCCATGCAAACTTTGGTCACCAGTTAAAATGACCAAAATAATGTACACTTGTGTTATTTTACATAATATGATTATAGAGGATGAAAGAGACATGGAAGAAGATTACTTTTACGAGGGTGCTCCAACACCACCGCCTGTTTGGCGCAATGATATGATTGGAAGCGCACTAAAACTCGAGTTTCATGTAGAAAGCCAAATGTCCTATCGTAGTGTTCAACTGCATCGAAGACTGCAAAATGATCTCATAGATCATCTTTGGAACTTTTCTAGAAATCAGTGAAACTATATTTCTGTTGTTACTTTTGCTACTGTTGTTTATGTTGTTGTTACTTATTATTGTTATTGTAATCTGTTTATGTTTAATTAACGTAATGTTGTTATAATCTTTTCTCAATGTAATGTAATTTCAATGAAAGTACTTATATTAATAATTGCTTACGTTCATAATACAATACAATCAACGGTAATTCAAAGATACAAAGGTTGTAGAAAAACAGAAACAGTTAATGACCCTCTTCAAGTCTACATCTCATAATTTCTCTCCTTCTATGCTCCGTATACTCTATTTGTTCTGCAGACATGTGCGATGTATCCATGAACATTATTGCATCTTCATCTCTTTGCCAGTTTCCAGCAAGAAGTTGATCCATTCTTAACAACTTTTCTTGGTGTTGAATTGCTCGAGTTTCCATTGCCCGTTTAAATCTATCTTCAGATTCAAGAAGGAGTTTTTTAATTTCTACCTGATCCGCTCCAGCAGCCTACTTCTTTTTGGCCGCTTTTGCTCCCTGTGGCTAACAAAATGATCTTCGGTAGGGGTTAGGTCTTCTTCTGATCCTAAATTGTAGCTTCCTAGCGATTCCCTAGGACTAGAGTTTTCTCCAACTCTAGGCGTTTTACCACGACCGCTATTTGATTGGACTTCTTGAACGGTTTTTTAAAGCGATGATTTCCATTTAACATGCTCGCCCAACATGTCATAAACATGTATGAACTGATAAAACTGTGGTGCTTGTTTACTATCGGGTTTATAGATTTGTTTCAACAACTTGTTTGCGGCCATTCTCTGTAATAAAAAAACACTAGTATAATAAAAGTACTATGATAAAAACTAGAACAATGAAATTATATTAAATCTTACCAAATGCGTTTCATTTCCAAATCCACTAGGATTCGTTTGCTTTAGCTTGAAAATTTGAGAATCGAATGTTTACGTTTGACGTTTGATTTTTCCATAACGACTTTTGATTAAAGATAACGTTCTTTTCCGACCGATGGCCGTTGGGGGGAGCCGTTGGAGGGGGGAATTAAAGGCGCCTGTTAAAAAGGTGCCTAGTAGGCAGGCGCATGTTCAATGGGCGCCTCAATATGGGGCGCCTGTTGAACAGGCGCCTAGTTTCCAGGCGCCTGTTTAACAGACACCTCGTATAATCCAGAATCCCCTACCCCTTCACCCTTCTTTCCACACTATCCACATTTCCAACCTCTATTGGAACAATTTTTGGGTGTAGATTTCCAATTTTCCTATCTGCTGGAGAAGCTCTAAAGGCTCGAACAGGGGTTTAAATGATGAAGAGTATATTAATATGAGTGTCGTGGACAAGGAGGATAGAGATCTGCTTGTAAACTATGATAAAGTTGTATAATATTATGATGAATCAGATAAGTGTGCAGCTGTAAAGGTTAAAAAGTTCGGTTAGGTGCATTTTAATAAAATGGATGGTGGAAGAAGTACAAGCGTGAAGATGGTACCAAACGATGGTACCAAGGGATCAATTCATGATAAAGATAGGCGTAACACAGTTCATCCAGACATATTATTTGGAACTAAAAAAAATAATATGCACAAGGAGGTTGGTATAAGCGGTAAGCATGAGGAGTGTGATGTTGATATAGCTTCAACAAATTCTTCTCAAGACGTGGGCTATGTTGTTAATGTGGTTGATTGTAAGATTTTAGCACATAGTGATTTAAATATGTTGCATGTACATAGAGAGGTTGGGTCTTGTTCGACATCACATGGTACAGTAAGGAGGAGTGCTCATCTCCATTGAGAGGACACTAGTGTATTGGTGATTTTACTTCAATGCAAAAGGTTGATTCAGGTTCTAGATCGGTGAGGAGGAGTGCTCGTATCCGTAGAGCGGGTACTAGAGTCTCTAAGGACTCTAGCTCAGTATGGATCTTATTTCAGGCATTATTTATTGTCTTTGTGCTTTGAGTATGTTAACTATTAGTGACATGCTTTATTTAGCTAGGAATTCTGGCTTTAGATTTGATGATGTTCAGTTAGGTATGGAATATATTAGAAGTAGAAAATTAGAGCGGGTTAGATCAGTTGGACTATGAGATACATCAGTTGGAATGTTGGGGGTTTACACGATTTAGGAAAATGTTGTAAAATTAGGTCATCTTTTAAAGATAATAACATTGATATGCTTTATTACAATAAATAAAAATAGGAAACCCTGACTATGGATTTTTTAGGAGTTTAGGGGGTTCATATATTAGTCATAGGATCCATCTTTCTGCTAGGGGTAACTCTAGGGGATGGGTTAGAAAGAAAGCTATGTTAAACTTTTATAATCTATTGTTAAATCTCATTCGACACGTTTAATTTTTTTTGATATTAGTAATAGCTAATTTCTAAATTTTACTAATTTTACGGATCGGATTCTAAATTGGATCATAGGGTTATTTGGAGTTAGTGTTTGGAATTTAGATCGCTCGCTCCAGGTCCTTGGATGATGGGTAGGGATTTCAATGTCACTATATTTCTAGGAGAACGAACTCCTAGAGAAGGAGATTTTTTTCGCTATGAAAGAATTTGATCATCATTATTAATAGTAATTTAATTGGACTATGGCTAAACAATAGACGATACACTTGGTCGAATAAAAGAGATGACCCATCGATGGCTCTTTTGGACAGATTTTTTTTGTTAGCGATGAAGTGGAAGATAAATATCATGTTTGTAAGGTGATTGGGCTTCCGTGTATTTACTCGGATCATTGTCCAATTATCTTATCTTATAATAACCAAAATAATAGAAATAAAATATTTATATTTGAATAAAGGCGGTTGTGAGAAAATAACTTTTCAGAATTAATTACAAATAAATGGTTTTCTCTGAGTAAATATAATTATAAATTTTTGAGAAACATAGCTAAAATATTTGTAAGTAAAATTAAGGATCTAAGATTTTTCTTAAGAAATGGAATAAAGATGTTTTTAGTAATATTAGAATTAAAAAAGGATAAATTACTAAATGGGATTCTAAAGTTGAATAAAGTAGAAGAACTCAAGAATTTAAATATTCTAGAAAAAATGTGCTTTTAAATTTAAAGACGAATTAAATAAAATTCTAACATAGGAAAAACTAATGTGGAACAATGATCTAGGGTTCAATGGATGATGAAGGTGATATAAATACTAGTTTTTTTTCAGAAAGTAGCAAAGGGTAGAAAACGTAGTGCTACCATTAATTCTATTTTAATTAATAATGTTGAGATCTTTGATCAAAAAGAAATAAATGAGGCATTTAATAATTATTATAAAGAAAATTTTGGAACTAAAAATAAGCACAGAATTAGAGCTAATTGGGATGAATTATATCCTAATGATACTAGGATTGATTTAGAGGGACTTGATTCTCTATTTACGATAGAGGAAAATTTGAGGGCTATAAAAGATGTGCCAAATGATACATCATGTTACTCTTATGGGTTTCCTATATTATTTTATGAAATTTTTTGGAGTGTTTTAAAATATGATTTAATTACTATTTTAAACAAATTTTATGATTGGTTCATTATAATTAGGTAGGTTTAATTTTCCTAATGTGATTTTCTTACATAAGAAAATAGATGCAAATGAGTTAAAAGATTTCATACCTATTTCACTATTAAATTGTTCTTTCAAAATCATTTCTAAGGTTTTATCTAATATGTTAAATACTAGAATGAATGAATTAATTGATATTACTCAAACTGCATTTATTAAAGGTAGAAATATTACAAATGGGGTAGCAGTAATTCAAGAATTTATTAATCATTATTGTAAAAATAATATCACTTGTGCACATTTAAAACTTGATTTTGCCAAAAAAATCTGATTCTATTGATTGGGATTTTCTAAAGGATTTATTATTAGTTAGGGGTTTCAGTATTAGATGGGTGGGCTAGATTATATCTTTACCTAAAACTAGAAATTCAAGTATTATGGTTAATGGTATATTAGGAAATAAAATTCAATCGAAACATGGACTTAAGCAAGGTGATCCATTGTCACCTCTTTTGTTCAATTTAGCGGTGAATATTTTTGCAAGAATTATCAAATTAGCCACTAACAATGGGATTTCGTTCAATGTTGGAAATGAAATTATGAGTAACGGCATTCCCATTCTACGGTTCATGGATGATACCATGCTCTTTACATCACACTCACATATATATATATATATTACAACACTTAAGTTTATATTATATAGTTTTGAATTGCTCTCTGGACTAAAGATTAACTTTGATTAGAGTTCCATGTTAGTTTTAAATGACATTGATAAGATAGAAAATCAAATTGACACAATCACACACACACACACACATATATATATATATATGTATATGTATATGTATATAAATGTGTGTGTGTATATATACACACACACACACATATGTATACACATACATTTATATACATATATATATGTGTGTGTGTTGGTCTTACACTTTTTGTATAGGCTTTTATGCAGCTTTATATATGCTCGTTGAACCAGATGGATTCAGCTAATTTTATTATGGACCTTAGCTCACTACAATTGGGGGTTACTTTTATCTTTTTTCGCATTGTACGAGGTGGGTATTGCTACCTGTCAGGTATGTTGATAGCTCCTTTTTCTAGGCTAGAATAAAATACATTAGTGCTCTCCTCTTCTAATAGAGGATTATTCATTTTTTCTCAATTTCTTTTTTGAAATTTAGAAAATTTGCAATAATATACTATTCTCTTTTGTGTTACAAACAATATATGTCGATAAAGAGATTATTCGAAGCATCTTCTCGTGATTCTAATCCATAGATAGTTGGTGAATCGACTAATTTTTTAATGCATTCGGTATTATTTCTAAAATTAGAGTGGATGACAAATTCAGTTTATTTAATTGTTTATTTGAGGAATGTCTTTAATTATTTAAACAATAACTATATGTAATTTTGGCCCAAAGCACTTTTAATGGTATTTTAAAGTATAATAGATAATTTTACTAGTATTTTTTATAGACTGTTTTAGTAAGAAAAAATCAAGGCGCATTTCGTAGTACATTATATTGTGAACTAATAATATTGTGTACTTTAGTACTTATCGCATCACTTTCACTCTAATAGGTTTCCAAAGAAATTAACTCCTCAACTTTGCATCTTCTATCTTTAATGATCCCAACTACTTGAAGATGATCCTATTTTATTAGAAGATGTGCAACTAATATAAACACAAACCATGCAATATTATTTAATAAACTCATTCCTTGGAAAATATATAATTAAGTAAAACTAAAAGAAATCTTGATCTACCACAAAATCAAATGTTATATTGAAATAAAGGTGGACTCTAATTGATTAGCCTAAAAAGAAATGAGATGTAGTTGATTCTCTCATTAAATTGAATTTCAATTAAAAAGAATTAACTATAGTTAATTATCTAGTTAGTTTCATTTCAAATGAATAAATTTGATAAGACGTAATTCTTTTTACCATTAGCATGACAATGTAATTTGATATAATCCTTCCAATTTTATGTTAGGTTACTTTTAAACACTATAAATAAGCACATCTCTAACCCATAATTATTTATAAGCATCTCTAATCTTTAAAATTTTAAAACAACATAATATAAAATAAACTTTGCAGAAATCACTATTAGTTCCATCACATTGTCACGAGATCTATTGTAGCCAATTGAATTTATTCAAAAAAAATCAAAGTTTTCTATTATAACCAAAACAAAAGCGCTACTTGTACATTTATACCTTTTCCCAGTACACTTTGTGAAAATTTATTATTTTAATACTCTTTTACTTCATTTGTATATTTTCGTCCATATTGATTTTCTTGTATATTCAAGTTTAAAAATTAAAAAAAGATCCATTATATATACTAAATAACAAACTGCGCCCTACAAAATAATAAAAGGAAATGAAATTCATAATCGTACTATTAAAATAAAAACCATATGAAAATTAAATGAGATACAAAAGTTGGGAATGAGAATGTTAATGAAAATTTTCATCTCACAACATCAAGTTAAATATGAAGCAATTACAGTGTTGAACGCTTACCGTAATTAATAATTAACAAATTTAAGTGATGTTAAATTTGCCTTAACATAATACCTATGTCGTTGTATGCTTACACAATTCTAAGGTTACACTCTAGCTATTTGTTGAAATGTCAAGTCCAGTTTATATCCAATTAAGGTAAACAAAAAAAGTATCTAATACGAAAAGGAATAAGTAAAATGCAGAAAAGGTTAAGGATGTAGAGATTTACGTGGTTTGGATTTCGATGAATCGTACTTCCACGGGCCAAATCTTTGCTTATATATTTCTTTATAGTGCAAACTTTTTCAATGGCGGAGAGTATAAGTATATTTAGTATAGAATTCAAAGAATGTCCAAAAGTGCCTTTCTCTGCTATAGTAACCTTCTATTTATAGTACATAATATCACATGGATCGCTAATCCCTTAATTCAACATTGCTTCTCCACCATTTAATCCTTCCACGTTTTACTAATCACGTTGCTTGTTGATTTGTGTATGGTTTGCTGATGTGGCTGAAGGCATAGTTAAATTTTTTTAGCAGGAAAATTTGATTGAAGGCGAAAATTTTGAATTTGGAGTTAGGCGGGAGAATCAAGCTCTGAAGCCTTAGGGATGAATCCCTGGATTCATTACGAGGACTGCGCTTCGCTAGCTCGTGGTGTCGAAGCTTTTGAATTTGTTCTTGGTTAGTGCAGTTCCTTTGTGAGTCATAGTGATGAAACCTTCTCTTAGTGTTAGTGTCATTTCAATGTCGACGGCGCTTAGATTTTGGTGTTGATGCAGTTCTGAGGACGGTGTTAGTGCTGGTTTTAAGAGGGTGTTGATGTAGATACTTATGAGGTGGTGGTGTGGACCTTAAGGAAATAGTGAAGTTGTCTTTTAAAAAAAGAAGGTGACGCGATCTTCAAAGGGATGGCATGTTAAATGTTAAGAGGGTGGTGGCGTAGTCTTTCTGGAGATGTTGGCATAGTCCTTGAGAAGACGTTGATGCATCTTCTATGGAGAGGTCAGTGTTATCTTCAATGAGATGATGGTGCTGTCTCTTAGAAGAGGTTGGCATAGTGTTTTCCTTCTACCGGTGGACGGTATCTTTTGGTTTACATTTTCACTTATAGGCAACACTTATTTGGCCGTTTTTGTAAGAGTGACCTCCCTACTTACTTCTCACTATATGTCACTGCAGTATTACTATAATTCATTCATTGAGATTGTGTGACTTATCTTTGATTTGGCTCAATTGTTATAGAACTTTTCGTCCTTGACTTCTTTGTTGTTCATTGTGTAAATTGTTCATAATAGCCTTTTGGACTTGCATTTTGGGAGATATTGATGTTTGAAGTTAGACAGTTTCTGGGATAATTTGATGAGTAACTAATGAAGCTTGGGTGAGGCCCAGTAGCCCAATTTGGGTTTTAGTGTTACATTGGCTGCCATAGCCACCCCAAATCATTTTTCCATCATATTAAAATTGATCTAAACCTCCATTAAACTTCCCTTTAGCTAAAACCTTCCCTAATCTCTTCCAAATCAAGCCAAATTCATATATTAAGGGTAGATTAACAAGGGAATTAGCTAGAAACTTCAAAATCTACATTTTTGAGAAGGAATTTTTAGGACATTACTGTCAAATCTCGGATTTGCCTCGTTTTGCGTGCAAATATTTGATTTATGAGTGTTTGGTGAGTGATATATCATCTTCCAACATGTTATATATATATATATGTGTATGTGTGTGTATGTGTGTTTTGATATGTCTTAGATCAACTTTTAAAGTCAAAATTTTGTTTTTATCCTGTTTTGAAACTTGACCTGAAGTAAAAATGGGAGTACAAAGATTTAAAATGGTTTAATCATGTTGTTTTGATTTATGATTGCTTATATAGATGTTAGGTCATGTATAGATGCATTTTAAATGATTTGATGTACCGTTTGGGCGATGAATAAATGTTGTTAATGCTTATTCGGATGTTGTTTGTATGTGTGAATGGTTTTAAATGCTCATCGGAGCAAAAAAATGTGATGGGCTATTTTATGGTTAAGGGTCTCTGTGTAGAAGCAGTAGTGATGTGCTCTCCAATTCGATGCACAAAGGAAGGGAGATCCATAAATGTAGAATCAGATTTTGATGGATCGACTCTAGAGTGTTTTAGGTCATATCGGCGCATGAGGGATGCATGTAGGTCGAAGTAGTAAGCATAGTAATGGAATCGATACAAAATCGACGTGTTGGAAGTGATACGAAACTTGGTCCAGGCTTGGTGTTCGGCTTGTTGGCGTCCGGTGGTTGGCTTTGAGTTAGGGGTGCTTGTTCGAAGTCAACATTTTGAGGGTAAAAGACTAGACATAAATTATTGTCCAGTAATTACTCTGATTCGATGAAGGAAAAACCCTGAGAAGACAAGGTATCGGACCAGAGTTTCTATTTGGTGTTTTGCTTTGGGTCGATTGTGTGTTTGCTTTGGTTCGATCCTTAGAAATACCAAGCAGAGCTAAGACATGGGGTACTTTAAGGGCACTTAGAGTCTGATATGGGGTTGTTTCATTGCAAACCTAGGAGCTGCTTGGTGGCTTTTGGAAGTTGATTTGGAGTTGAAGTGGACGACTCTGAGACAACTTGAGATGACTTAGAAGGTCGAGTGTTAACCAATGGAGTATAGTGGCTTCGTCGACTTATGTGATGAGTGACTATGACATCTGGAGATGGATCGAGTGGGCAAGTTCTATATGATAGCTTATGGAGTAAATAAGAGGTGGCTCTACTATCAGTACGCGTGTTAAGGGATCGATGGATAACTCCAAAGTTGTGATGCTCATTGTACTGGGACAGGGTAGTATGTATGTGCCCCGAGTAGCCTATATGTACCCTTAATTTGGGTACCTGCCTGTGTTTAGTCACATGGCAGTCTATGTGTACCAACATGTTTGACATCTATGTGTGTCCAGTTTCTTGCCATATGTGTGGGCATGAGATGATTATTTGCGACGTTGAGTAGTTGCTGACCATCTGTGTGGGTCAGAAGAGTTATCGTGTATCCAACGCACTTGAGTGAAAGATGCAAAGTTGTGTGATAGTTGCTATGTTTGATATGTGCTTGATATGAAGGTCATTTTGCTATGTTATACCCCTATACCTCATATTGTACTTAGTGTAGTACACCCATATGTGATAGTAGTTTAGCATATATTGTGTTTATGTGCTAACTTATTGGAAGCATGGACAGATCGGGATGGTTCTACATACCCTATGTCCTTATTACTATATACAATTTTTATAGTATTTTGAGATGATATATCACTCACACCGGACTCTTGTCCGACTCGAAGTTTTATACTTTGTTTCTTGTTATCTCAGTACTCTCAAATGAGTATATTAGGGATAACATGTCTGGATAGTGCATGGAGTTGTATGAGTACAAGAAAGAAGCTATGCTTTCATATATCTATATTTTAGAGCTTTTTATCGACTATATTCCACCATGTAGTACTATAGAGCTATGATAGTACTTGTATTATTTGAGAGACGATTGAAAGAGTTTATTTAGAGATTTAGGATGTGTAAACTTTATAATTATTATTTTTATATAATCTATGATCCATTGCACTATGATATTCTTATTTATGGTTCATTTGATTATATTACTATCTCGTCTATTTCACATCTATTTTATTATTATATTTTTTCTATGCATTATGAGATGTTTTACAAGTTTTGTGATTTGAATTTTTGCTACTTTACACTCTTGACTATCATTCTACATCAGTTTGGTACCATCTTAGTGCACTCTACAGGTCTTACTAAGTATCGAAGGTGTAGGGCAGTCGTCGCATTTGGGATTAGAGCTTAGATCAAAGAGCAGAAGAAACTAAAGGTGCAAGGGCATAACCTATTGAGACAAGGGTTCATTCAAAGGAGCATATATACAGGGCCGGCTCTATAGCATGGGCTGCCCTAGGCAAAGGCTAAAAAAAGGTGGATGGGGGGGAAACTATCAGCAGTAGGGATCGAACCAATAACCTCAAACATGAGATCCAAGCGTACAACCATCCAAGCTATTGAACCTTTGCAAATCAAAAGTCATCAACACATATTTGTTTAAAACCTAATATTCACCTGTACATGCTTTTCTTCCATCGTTGCCCCCTTTGAGGGGGGTTGCCCCAGGCGGCGGCCTGCTCCGCCTAGCCCTGGAGCCGGCCCTGCATATATAAGTAGGGTGCCTATAGTAATCGCCACGAAGGCAGATAGCTCTTTGAGATTGTGTGTCGATTAACGTGAGTTGAATAAAGCGACGAGGAAGAACAAGCATCCACTCCTACTATTGATGACTTATTCGATCATCTCTATGATGCTAGAGTATTTTCTCAGCTAGATCTAGTGATAAGGTTCCACCAACTAAGAGTGGCGAATGAGTGTGACGACCGGGGGTTTTCAGACCAGTCAAAATCGCCGAAAAACCCGTCCGTTCTAAAACTACGAATGAAAACTACCAACTTAATACACAATATTTGATAAATATTCAACATTACTAAATGTATAAGATACAACTTTCAATTATACAAGTTATCAGAGTAATCAATTTAATCTACTAGTGTGCTTTAATACAAACCCAAAATCAAATACTACAAATAACTGTAAATCTACCGCTGTGCAACTCTGATGGGAGAGACAGAAAAAACCACTCCCACAAACTCAATAAACATGTCAAATGCGGAATAAATAGTAAGCGGGAAAAATACATCAATATACAATATATAGCAAACAATAAACAGAAAAACGTTATGTTATTATTGGGGCTGCATCACTACCACTTGTGACTGCATATGTACCCCTATCTAATTGGGTACCCAATTAGACACAGGATCAAGCCAACATAGTTCTCCTACTGCAAATAGAACTCATGGAGCTTACGATGCACAACAATATGCAATTCCCAAAACTGCCTACTTAGGCTTAATCTTTACATTTAGATTTTTCAAATCTAATTATCCTTACAGAAATTATCTCTTTGGACTTTATTCCCAAATTT
Organism: Allium fistulosum; assembly: GCA_030737815.1. Lineage (NCBI taxonomy): Eukaryota > Viridiplantae > Streptophyta > Magnoliopsida > Asparagales > Amaryllidaceae > Allium > Allium fistulosum. The sequence goes on from CM060904.1 coordinate 1,142,085,150, forward strand.
CAAAACTTTTGAAATATATATCTTTTATATTCAAACTAGTCCTTTACTTTGGGATCTGAAAACAAATCACATTTTAAAACGATAACAGTATACAAGCATACAAAACTTATGCTACCAAATATCGGGAGGTTTCTAGCCATAACCAGGCCCCTAGGTTTAGTCCTTCCGAATAAATAAAATATTGGTGCATCCCTCTATTCCAAGAGCGGCGTGCACCGAGGCTACAGAACATCTGCACCTCCTTTGCCCATTCATTTTCGTAGATAATGGGTTACCCGAATCTTTGGTAACATAACAAATCACTTTATATCCCGAAGTGGAAAAATCATTTGCACTAATAATTACAAATACTTCTAATCTATAATAATTTCCATTTCCAAATCCTTTCAAAAATCATTTTAAAACCATCGGGTTTAGTCCTCGAAATTCTTTCTGTTTTATAAAACATTATTATAAAACCATTCTTTACATAAACCACTTTTATATAAAATCACTTCAAAATATTCATTTCTAAATATTTCTATTTCTTTTTTCTTTTAGAAAAAACATTTCATAACATTTCCACTTGAAAATCAATTTTCAAAACAATTCATTGAACCAAACATTACCTCTAAACACCTTATAGTCAAATCGTGAAATAAATCACAAGTGCATATAATTATTTTCTACCCCGCCCATGCATATGGATAATTAATTGCTCATAAACTGGTCGAGCATAGTCAATAATCAGTAAATAATAATCGGTGCTCATAAACTGGTCGAGCGCAATTCAAACAACCAAACAATCAGTCGACAATAATAATAAATAGCAATATATCTAATTATTAAATAATTAACAATCAATATCAAATAGATCAATTATCGAATAATAATAAATCTACACAGTTTATAATAGCAGAATGAGGATTTATTCTGCTAATAGAATGTCACTAATATTCTATCAACATTTTATACTTCTCTAAACGTGTCAATAAATTACACTAGTGTGTTCTATTCGTAAATACGAATCTAACGTCGAAATCTGTGCATTAAACGGATTTCTTATGGGCGAGCTATAGCTTTTTAAAGTTTGAACAATTTAAGCTTGACTAAATTATAATAACTTAACTAAACAAGTTAAATGAATTTAAGCACTTAGACAAACATTTACCTGCCATCCCACTAAGCTCAAATATAAGTTGAAACCTGTAACAACCCGCATATTTATCGATTTTATATTTTTATATTTAAATCGTTAATCGGATGTTAGTCCGAAAAGCTACTTTTTGCATACGGTCAAATTAGGACTCGAGATCACCTCCATTGAGTTCAAAATGCCGTTTGCGACCTTTTTAAGTATAAACTTTGATATGTTTGGAGCTAGTCAAAAATTTGACCATTTGCACTTTGGGTTTGGGTTTGGGTTCAGCCCCTTTGCTAACTTAACCCCCAAATCTGAACCACTTCTCCCCATTCTCCCTCACTACCTCCTCATTTCAGTTCTAGAGCAACAATGGTGGGAGAGATGGGAAATTAAAACTCCCAAACCCTAGTTTCATCTTCAAATCAAGTTCTAGCTCCAAACTAATAGAAGAAACCTTGGTAAGCTTCTCTTTCTTCTTCTCCAACCCTTTCTCCTTTCAATTTCAGAAATTCCTAAACCTAACTTTAGGAATGTTCTTCTTTTTGAGCATAGATTCAAGCTCATTTGGGTTGTGTTGAAGAGTGGTTGATTCTCCCTTTGCTTTCAAACTTCTTCATACTTGTTCTTGTGCATAAAGGTGAGATTTTTATCTCACATCTTAGCCTATAATTATCTTTGATTGTTAGGTATGAATTCCTAACACTATTTCATGTTCAATTGCTTTGGGTTTGAATTGCTTTGGTGAACATTTCAATTTTTGATGTTTTGAATTCAAAACTTTGAAACTCCTTGCTTTGAATTATGAACATGTTTTTGGTTGTGAATCGGAGTGCCTATAGGGCCGTATTACCGATTGACAAAAGCCTCGAATTCCATTGCTCGACCGGGTGTAAGTGTGGGAGAGAGTTTGCTCTCCCACTAGGCTGAAAAACGATTTCAGCACGTCTGCAGGTAGGCTCAGACGTCTGGAGACTGTTTCAGGCAGTTCCTGAAACTTGCTGCAGACGTCTGAGCATATACCCCAGACGTCTGGAGTCTGTGAACTGCTCTATTTTGTCTATTTTTGCCTATTTTATCTCGAGATTTCAATTTCCATCGATTCAAGTTTATCCGATAGGTCGAACCCCGTACACCTCTGCGTAGGCAATCTTATCTGAAAAAGCATTCAACAGAACTTCGACTTTGATGGTTTTGGGAATTGATTTCTTTGGATTTTTCTCACGTCTTCGAATGTGAATTTATGTGATTCGATTTGTTTCAACAATCGTTTTGTGACTTGTCACTTTAAAGATATAAAGGTTTCAATACTAGTAGTAAATATCAAAACTCTTTTATCAAAGCGATTTCAACACTATTTTAAATATCAAAAGTTCGTTTTCTCAAACCGATTTCCAATCTACTAGTATATACAAGCCTTTACTTCACTCGGATGAGAAATCGACTTAAACGGCTTAGTAAAACGAGTGGTATGAAACGCTTGCGTTCACTTCGTCGGTAAGCTCTTGGACTTGTTTGATTGAACCCTTTTTGTGATAATTTCCTAGTGAAGATCTACAGTTTGTTCGTAAATATTTAAGTTAAGCTAGTGGTTATGGGACATGAAGCTAAACTCTTATATTTACTAGCTTAGTGTAATTGACACTTCTTGATGATCATGACGATCATTTTTGTGATTTAGACTAGCAACTGTGCGATGTCTCTTTGTCTGCGAGGGAGACTAAACCCCGCTTGTGTGATGTTTCACCATCACATAGAAATGGGGTAGCAACCCATGGTCTTCGGGCCGTTCGTGTGTCAAAATTTAATGGGTAGCTTCCATGAGATAGCGTCTCATCTTATGTTACACGTGTTGGTGAGTTTTCATACTCCCGTCTTGTGATAGGCCTCCCCCCTTCTTGTGATTTCTGGATTTCTTGTGATGATTTCTGGAATTTTGTGTTTCACCAATTTTCATGATTTCCATTGATAAGTTTTATCAATTTTTGTGCATTGGTGAATTTGTGTGTCATTGACATGTTATGAATACAAGTTTAGGGTATGATACCCTATTTAATCTTTGAGAAGATTCTTGTGATATTGATTAATCTCTTGTTGATTATCATTAGCATACTTTTAGTAGTATGCCATTATAGTTATTACATGTTTATGCCATGTCTTTTACTTTATACCATATCATCTGATATTTATAGCTAGACTGATCCGTTTATTATTTTCTTATAAATAATACTCGGGTCAGACCGAGATGTTTCAGGTGCTTCTGCTTGACTTCGCACCAGGGATCTATTACTCTGACTTTTGGTTAACTACTTAGATTAGTAGTTTTTGTTGTACACATTTGAGATACAGACTCTGTGATGTATACTTATTCTTTTGTGTAGCTTGTAGCTATTCTTTTGTATTATCGTGGATCTTTCTGACCACTACTCTGATGTACGCTTTCATGTGTTATATATTTATTCATATCTTATTCCGCCTTTGTGATATGGATGTCTGTGACTGATTTATGTTATGATTATTTCTATGTTTGTTTCCGAAGATTATATATAGCCACTGTGTGATAGCTTTGAGTTTGTATCGGTATGTCGGATTTCCTCCTTAAATGATATGCATTCTATTCTATCTGACATATCGGTGCTCGCACAAAGAAGTTACATGGATGGTCGCTCCTCCAAAGCCTTATTCTCCGTGCTGATTGACAGCACTATATCGTAGTGTTCTTGGTTAGCATGGGTATAGAGGTGGGGCGTCACAAAACCCGAAACCCAGAAGCTACCCCATCTTCCAGATTCGTTTAACCACTCTTTTGCATGAGCCCAAACATTCGCCTCCTTCCCAGCATGCACATGCATGTCCTCCTCTCCTCTCAAGGCATGTGCGCACACGTATATTCTCTTGCCCTCTCCTCTGGACATGCATACATACACCCCCACATGGCCATGGCTGCACTCATTCACAAATATGCATGCATCTCCCTTCATGTTATTGTTCTTCCGCATGCTTCCAACATCCACGTACATCATACATTTTTATATGAAAATGGAAAATTGTTTGTACATATATGTGTTCATAAATACATGCAAGGAAGAGTGAAAGGTGAATATGTGTGTAATCTCCATTTTTTTATCTGCGTGTACATGGGTTTTAGAGAGAAAGAAAGAAAAATGAATGCTCTTCTCTTTCATACATGAGAAATGAAACAAAATGTCTATGGTTGTGGAAAGGAAAAGGAAGTTGTTGTGTCCATTCCCCTTCATGCGTATGTGGATGAAGGTATATATAAAAGGAATGGAAATACTTCATTTGCAGAGAAGAGTTGTAAAAGAAATGCGTACCACTTTTGTTTGCAGAGAGTAAAGTCTAAATAAAAAGGAGAAGTAAATTAAATGCCATGTCCATCTTCATGCGCATAGAACAAAAAGTGTGTGTGTTTCCATCTGCTGCTCTGTAACGACCCACTATTTGGACCATTCAAATCGACAATAATCCACACATGTCAGACTTGAATAATTCAAAATAATAGATTGTTAATTTAAATTTGGCAAAACTTAGCATATACAATAAATAAATAATCACAGATCACAGACACAGAGTAATATAACAATAATGCAGCGGAAACAAAAGAATAGTAGTTCATGAAGCTACTATACATATAACAGAGTTAAACAAGATACAACAGAGGTCTCGAATACATAGATATCTCAATACAATAGTCAAATACAAGATCTGAATACATCACTGGAATCAACTGAATAACTGAAAGCTGGATAGATAGCTGGATCTCCAAGCGAAGCTCCAACTCCAAAGGTGAGTCTCGAATTCTGTATCACTCAGTTTGACCCGAGCGTAAAGAAAACACAAAACACTCGAGTCAGGATTAACATTCTTATATCAATAAATCCAACTCAAGTGAAATAACGACTGAAATACAAATAACTCAAAGGATGTTTGGGATAACCATCCCTTAAGGATCCGTTAAACTATCTACTATGTAATAGTGTACGCTAAGTAGATAATGTCTAATCAGTAAAGTACGATATCAAAATAGCGTTAAGGCGTTACCATAATCCCCCTTAACACATTTTATTCCCAAGAGCATATACAAGACCGTAGTTTCCCCAAAACCGGAAGTCACCAGAGGGCAATCCATATACTAAAGGTACAAACCAAAATCGTAGTGGTCGCGAATAGGATAATCAGTATGACAAGGTACATGAGGCGATACCAACTAGGATACTAGTAGTTGCCTGATACGGAATGATGTTGGGCATAGCAGCTACTATCCCAACACCGCGAAACAACACTCCCAAATCAAGGGGTGCACCCAAATCGAATCACAAAAGTAATAGATATGGTATCGAAGAAGTGTGTCCGCTAGAGATGGCGATCCTCAATGGCCCAGCGCGGCTCCTGTTTTAGTCATGTCAGGGGTCATCCAAAATCGTTCTCTTTCTTCAGTCAACGCGTTCACCAAACCATCCACTTCATTCTGGATCAACACTCCGCGTATATTAGTTATTAAAGTGGTTTCGGTATCGACAGAGAGTATGTGACGCAGCGGATAATTCAAAAATGATGTAGATCGTTGAATGTAGCAATCGGTGGATTGGAAGATGCTGAAATGCCCAAATTCGTTGATCCGAAGATACCGAATTCTAGCTATCTTGAACTCGTTGATCGCGCACGATACCGGGTTCGAAGATCTTCAATTCTTCAAGCGTTGATCAAGCGCACTTGATTCTGCGAATCGGCTTCTACAATCGTTGAATCGAGCGCACTCGATTATCCGAAAGAGGAGATAGGAGATTACACTCAACTACCAATTTGAATGAAAGCACAAAGCAATCAAAAGAGAATTTTATTCAATATTCAACAACCTTTACAAATGACTTCACTTGCCTATTTATAGGCTACAACACACCAACACAGAAAAAGTACAAGTCATAAGTCGGCAACCGACTTATCAACATCTCCGACTTAACATAAGTCGTATACTATTTACAACACAGTTCAGAAAAACTCAAAAATATTACAAGTACTAAGTCGGTTCCGACTTATCAAAGTCTCCGACTCAACATAAGTCGTACACGACTTACAACCCAACAGAAGACAGACGACTTATTACAAACAGACAACCACTTAAGTCGTTGCCGACTTATCAACTTACAACACAGTTTTAACGACATACGACCCATACATATGTACAGACGACTCATGACTTACAATCAGACGACTCATCATTATCAGCGACTTAAGACATCAACGGGTCAGATTAAAACAGCAGGAGATTCCACGGTTTTAGGTTCCAGCGCCTCAAGATAGTTCGACTTAACTAAGTCGTAACTCGGTGCCGACTCATCACCTTCCTTAAGTCGTGGCCGACTTAACACTTGTGCATTCTTCCTTTGAACTGCTCCTTCTGTATCTTCCTTGTTAAGTCGTGGACGACTTATAGCATCTTCCTTAAGTCGAAGACGACTTATATCCGCTTCGTTAAGTCGCAACCTCGAAGCAACTTCCCCTTTGTTTTTCCAGTTGAGTTGTGGACGACTCGTCATAGCTTTCTTAAGTCGGTTACGACTTATGCCTTCACCCCAGTTGAGTCGGTCACGACTCATGCACTTAACTCGTAGATGACTCATAGCTCCTTCCATAAGTCGCCTACGACTTATGCCTTCATTTCCAGCTTGAGCTACATCATCCTCCCCATGTTGAGAGAAATTCGACCTCGAATTGGCACACTCTTCATCCCCAACAAACTCATCCCCATGATATGGTACGAGATGCTTAACATTGAATACGTCAGACGTATACACATCATCTGGCAGATTTAGTTTATAAGCATTTTCATTGATTCGTTTCACAACTTCCACCGGACCAATTTTCCTGGCTTTCAATTTATTGTAAGCGCCTACTGGAAAACGGTCTTTTGTTAACACGGCATAAACTAAATCACCTTCCTGAAGTTCAACATTTCGTCGTTTCAAATCTGCAGATCGTTTATATTTTTCATTTGCTTTCTCCAATCGTTCTTGAACGATTTTATGACATTCCGTCAACCCTTTAACAAAATCAGCAACTTTCTTAACTGTCTTCTTTGATTGTGGCACTACCGTCAAATCCAACGGCCCCTTTGGTAAGCTTGAATAAACAATCTGAAATGGACTGAACCCAGTACTTCGATTCACAGCATGATTATGGGCAAACTTTGCCTGTCATAACTTCACATCCCAACTCTTCAGATTATCTTGAACAAGACACCTCAACAAGTTTCCCAATGATCGATTAACCACCTCAGTCTGTCCATCCGTTTGCGGATGATAAGCACTACTAAACTTCAGCTTCGTTCCCACCATTTTCCACAAACTCAACCAAAAGTGACTCAGAAATCGAGTATCTCTATCTGACACAATAGATTCTGGCAATCCATGAAGTCGATAGATCTCCTTGAAAAACAACTGAGCAACATGAACCGCATCTGCCGTCTTCTTACAAGCAATAAAATGTGCCATTTTTGAAAATCTGTCAACCACCACATAAATGGAATCGTTACCACGCTGTGTCCTCGGTAATCCCAACACGAAGTCCATACTCACATCAACCCATGGTTTTACAGGCACGGGTAACGGCATATATAAACCAGCATTAGTCGCAGTTCCTTTCGAAACTTGACAAATATGACAGCGCTCCACAAACCTCGCTACTTCTTTCCTCATCGATGGCCAAAAGTAGGATTGTGAAATTAACTGTAAGGTACGGTCTCTTCCAACATGTCCTTCTTCATGTAACTCCTTGATAATCTTCATTCTCAAACTACCCTCCGGAATGCACAATCGATTTCCTTTGAATAGAAAACCATCTACAATCACGAAATCATCCGTCTCTCCTTTCTTGACTTTATCAACAAATTTTGCAAAGTAAGGATCATCAGTAAATAATTCTGGCAATATTTCAAACCCCGTCACTTCAACCTTTAGTGTAGTCAACAAATGACTCCTCCTACTCAAAGCATCAGCCACACGATTCGTCACCCCCGACTTGTGTTTAACAACAAAAGTAAATTGTTGCAGATATGCAATCCACGATGCATGTCGCGCTGAAATCTTGTCTTGCCCTTGCAAATGCTTCAATGCTTCATGATCAGTGTAAAGAACAAACTCCTTCTGAAATAGATAGTGTCTCCAGTGTTTAATAGATTGTACAACAGCATAAAACTCCACATCATATGTACTGTATCGCATCTTTGCTCCTGACAACTTCTCACTGAAATATGCAATTGGACGTCCCTTCTGACTCAATACCCCTCCAATCCCAACCTTGGATGCATCAGTATGTAGTTCAAACACCAACTGAAAATCAGGTAATACTAGAATTGGTGCAGACGTCAGCAATTCCTTGATCTTCCCAAAAGCACTCCCTGCTTCCTCTGTCCATGCAAACTGTTTACCTTTCATGCAATCTGTAACAGGTGCCATCACACTACTAAAGTGTGGTATAAATCTTCGATAGAATGAAGCCAACCCGTGAAAACTACGAACTTCCGTTATCGTCTTGGGCTGCGGCCAATTTCTGATCGCCTCAACTTTACTTTGGTCAACCTGTATACCTTCCTTCGAGACAACATATCCCAAAAATAAAACACTATGCGTCATGAACACGCATTTCTTCGTTGAAGCATAGAATTGTTCTTGTCGCAATACCATCAGCACTTCTCTAAGATGATTCAAATGTTCCTCTGGACTCTCACTGTAAATAAGAATATCATCGAAATACACCACCACGAATTTCCCAATGAACGGTCGAAAAATCTGATTCATCACCCTCATGAAAGTACTTGGTGCATTGGATAAACCAAATGGCATGACCAACCATTCGTATAGACCCTCCCTGGTTTTAAAAGCAGTCTTCCACTCATCTCCTGGTCTGATACGAATTTGATGATATCCGCTCTTCAAATCAATCTTCGAAAAGATAGTAGCTCCACTTATTTGATCTAACAAGTCATCCAACCTCGGCATTGGAAATCTATATCTCACAGTGATCTTATTCAATGCTCGACTGTCAGTGCACATCCTCCACGTCCCATCCTTCTTGGGTACCAATAAAGCTGGTACAGCACAAGGACTCAGACTCTCCTGCACACGCCCCTGCTCAAGCAATTCCTCTACCTGCCTCCGCAATTCTTCATGTTCCTTCGGACTCATTTGATAATGTGGTCTGTGTGGCAACACAGCACCTGGAACAAGATCTATCTGATGTTGTATATCTCTTAACGGTGGCAACTCCGTTGGTAATTCCTCTGGAAATACATCGTCAAATTCTTTCAAAACTGGTTTAACTTCTTCTGGAATTTCAACTTCTTCACTGCTCTCACGCCCAATCAACAAGAATACTTCCGGTTCTTCCTCAACCTCCTTAACAAACTCCTTCAAAGATAATAAAGTTTTCAGCTCTTCGATTTCTTCTGACTTACTTTCTCCTTGTAGTCTCTTCTTTGGAACTAGGATAATCTTCGTGCCTTCAAACATAAAACTATAGCTATTGGTCCGACCGTCATGTTGTACTGCTCGATCATACTGCCATGGTCTTCCCAATAATAAGTGGCAAACATCCATCTCTACTACATCACACCATATTTCATCTTTGTATTTCTTCCCAATAGAGAATGGTACACGAACTCGTCTATCCACTTTCACTTCTCCTCCTTTTCTCAACCATGCTAACTTGTATGGACTCGGATGTTTCTCTGTCTTCAATTTCAACTTTGTCACAGCCTCGGTTGAAATAATATTATCACAGCTTCCTGCGTCAATCACAAACTTACACACCTTCCCCAGAATAGTACATGTTGACTGAAAGATGTTACTCCTCAACCAACTAGCTTCTTCCTGCTTCGGTGTTAAACACGATCTCCTCAGCATTAGATTACAACCTTCGTCTCCTGACGCAATATCCTGCTCATCCTCCTCAACTGGACTAGAACAATCTCCATCACCATCCTCATCCTCAACTTCTGCAATCATGGTTCTCTTCTTTGGCTTTGGACACTCACTGCTCTTATGACCCAATTCTTGACAATTGTAACATTTAAACCCATTGTTAGCTTTCGCCTTCTCAACCTCCTTCACCACTGGTCTACTGATAGGTTTAGAAATGTTAGGATCCCCACTAACACCCTTCATTTGATTGCTGGAATTAGTAAACACACCACCTCCTCGTCTACCCTGCTTCTCCCAAGCCAACGCTTTCTGATGTGCTTCCGCTACAGATCTTGGATCGAACATATTCACCATATCCTGGATCTGCATTCTCAATCCCCCAATGAATCTAGATGTTAGCTGCTCTTCCGTTTCCATAATGTCATTCCTCGCAATAAGTTGATAGAATTCATCAGCATAGTCATTCACAGTTTTCGTCCCTTGTCTCAAGTTTTGCAAACGTTGATACATCAAAGATTGATAATTGTATGGTAAGAACGTTGCTTTCATCAACTTCTTCATCTTCTCCCAAGATTCAACTTTTGATTTCCCCATTCTTTCACATGTAAGCTTGGTTTGCTGCCACCATGCCAAAGCTCTACCCCTCAGCCTCGTAGCAACCAACTTCACTCTACGATGTCCTGGAACTTCTTTAAAGTCAAAAATTTCTTCAACATTAGCCACCCAATCCAAAAACTCCTCTGCTTGCATACCACCCTTGAATTCAGGAATTTCTGTCTTCATCCCCGACTCCCATTTGTGATCATACTCAGAATAGTTTCTTCCTTGACCTCTTCCTTGAATACCACCACCATCATACTCCTCTTCAAAATCAGATGCATAACGATGTCGATTCTGACCACCAACATCTCTACTACCATTGAGCCTTCCACCATCATCCCTTCTATCTACGTTCCTCCGTGCATGATCATTCACGTTCCTCCCATGCCCTTGATCATTTTCATCACTTTGGTCTCGATTAGAATGTGGTGAGACTCTACTACCCCCATGGTTAGATTCAGGTGAAACCCTTCTCCGATTTTGATTCATCTCTGTCATAAGCCTCTCTAACCGGCCAATTCCTTCGTTAAGCTTTTCACTAAAATTCTCATTGATTCTTTGCTCCATCTCATCAGCTTCTTCTCTTCGATACAAAGCTTCTACGTTTTGGTGGCGATTAGCTCTTCTTGGCGGCATTCTCGAAAACTTCACAAATTCTTCAACACTTCAAATTCAAACACTTTCCGGATTTTGATCCAAAATGAAACGGATCGAAAACTTCCACTTTGTAGCAAATCGCGATGAACACGATGGACAAAGTTTCGGCCTCCAATGCAAATCCGATCAAACAATCTTCGAATAATGATGACTCTTCTTCCTCTTACTCTCGGCCTCACTTGCTTACCACGGCCCAACTTCAAAATGATTAGGCTCCAAGTCTCGATCTAGCTATGATTGGCTAGAACAAGCTCTAATACCAAACTGACGCAGCGGATAATTCAAAAATGATGTAGATCGTTGAATGTAGCAATCGGTGGATTGGAAGATGCTGAAATGCCCAAATTCGTTGATCCGAAGATACCGAATTCTAGCTATCTTGAACTCGTTGATCGCGCACGATACTGGGTTCGAAGATCTTCAATTCTTCAAGCGTTGATCAAGCGCACTTGATTCCGCGAATCGGCTTCTACAATCGTTGAATCGAGCGCACTCGATTATCCGAAAGAGGAGATAGGAGATTACACTCAACTACCAATTTGAATGAAAGCACAAAGCAATCAAAAGAGAATTTTATTCAATATTCAACAACCTTTACAAATGACTTCACTTGCCTATTTATAGGCTACAACACACCAACACAGAAAAAGTACAAGTCATAAGTCGGCAACCGACTTATCAACATCTCCGACTTAACATAAGTCGTATACTATTTACAACACAGTTCAGAAAAACTCAAAAATATTACAAGTACTAAGTCGGTTCCGACTTATCAAAGTCTCCGACTCAACATAAGTCGTACACGACTTACAACCCAACAGAAGACAGACGACTTATTACAAATAGACAACCACTTGAGTCGTTGCCGACTTATCAACTTACAACACAGTTTTAACGACATACGACCCATACATATGTACAGACGACTCATGACTTACAATTAGACGACTCATCATTATCAGCGACTTAAGACATCAACGGGTCAGATTAAAACAGCAGGAGATTCCACGGTTTTAGGTTCCAGCGCCTCAAGATAGTTTGACTTAACTAAGTCGTAACTCGGTGCCGACTCATCACCTTCCTTAAGTCATGGCCGACTTAACACTTGTGCATTCTTCCTTTGAACTGCTCCTTCTGTATCTTCCTTGTTAAGTCGTGGACGACTTATAGCATCTTCCTTAAGTCGAAGACGACTTATATCCGCTTCGTTAAGTCGCAACCTCGAAGCAACTTCCCCTTTGTTTTTCCAGTTGAGTTGTGGATGACTCATCATAACTTTCTTAAGTCGGTTACGACTTATGCCTTCACCCCAGTTGAGTCGGTCATGACTCATGCACTTAACTCGTAGATGACTCATAGCTCCTTCCATAAGTCGCCTACGACTTATGCCTTTATTTCCAGCTTGAGCTACATCAATATGTCCATATCCGATCCCGGTCTCTTTAATAACTACGTATTATTACACCGATGGTCATTTAATAAAATTTCAAAATAGTTATATTTCAAAACCGACATATCATTGCCATTTCAAAACTATATCAATACGATATCACTTTTCCTTTAAATAAATCCATTTCCAAAATCATATCACTTTCCAAAGTTACATCGCTTTCGAAATCGTAAGTCTTTTAAAATCATAACACTTTGGAAATCAAAAATTGAAATTCATAATACTTTGAAATCCTAGCACTTTCCTCTTAAACAGTTTAGATATTCACAAATCAATTCACATAAACTCGAACTCCAAAATTAAAAATTTAATTAAATCTCAAATCATAAATTTCAATTCAATTTAGTTTCTCAATAAACCCTTTCAAATTATCGATTTCAAATGCTTATTTGAGCCATAAATAAACCATTTCAATTTCAATATATTTCAAGTTTAACTATTCGACATTTCAAAATTAAATTCGATAATTCAATTTATGTCCCAATTCAATTTCATTACATTTAGTTCTTGAAATATTTCTTTAATCATTTCAATACATCAAAATACAACTTCAATTTACAAATTTATATAGACAAAATATCCCATTTAAATTTATATAAGTTTGAAATATTCATTTAAGCCACTTCTTAATTAATTCAAGCTATAAAACATATCTTAAAATTTCAAATTTAATAGATTTCAAATCAACTTATTTAAGTATAATTCTTAAATAATTAAGAATTCCAAATCAATTCAAATTTATCTTTCAACCTGAAACATTATAAATTCTATATTTAAAATATAAATTTTACATAAATACTTAAACATATTTCATATTAATTCAAATCAACTTTATTAAATCAACTTTAATAAATCTTTAAAATCATTATTTATTAAAACCATATATTTCTTTCAAAACCGTAGAAATGTTTTTCAAAACATTTATATATAGACCAACGGTGTCTGTATATAATTTTCTATCCTATGGTCAAGTGATACAGATATTTATCATTTCAATCCGCAATTTAAAATATATTCGGGTATATATCTTTTCAACCCGAAATCCCAAATTCAATTTAATTTGAAAATCGCTTGGGTTTATCATTTCAACCCATAACGATTTTCTCCTATTCTAAAGTCTGTTCGGGTATGTATCATTTCAACCCATAGTGATTCTATACTAACAGGGAACTTGTAGAGTGATAACAGATATGATCGTAATATAACAACGGTAACAGGCATATATCATCAGTATAAATAGCAGATAAGGGCGTCAGATGTCACAGGTGAACAGATACAGATGATGGCATATATATATCAATATAAATAACAGAAAATGATGTCAGGTGTCACAGGTGAACAAATACAGATGATGTCATAGATATAGCAATATAAATAACTAACAGCAGCATATTTCAATTGTCGTTTCAATTGAAATCAAATTTAATAAATATAAGAACGTTAATCGTGAGTGATTGCTCACCTTTCGAGGCTAGAGATCGAGAATAGACAACGAAGTTGAGTTACGAATTGCAAGCACGACTTCCGAAATAAACTAGATTGACACGAATCGACGAGCAAAGCTGTTAGATAGGAATTGCCGAAATCAAATCAAAACATTCAACATAGCAATAAATAAAACATGTCTTGCGTCAAAGTTTAACAATATAATTCTATGTGCTACCGAGATCGAAATGGTCTGAAATTTGGTATGAATAAAGATCAAAACTTGTATTTCAAACTGCAAAAGAATCACTTGATTTGGACAAGAGACCAAAAAGTTACGATGTCACGAACATAGACTCAGGCCATGTTGCGACTGTCAAATGTTCAGGTCTGAAAACCCCTCTGAGTCTGACTTTCAGGTAAGAAACAGAGGACTGAACCACCTCGTATGAAGCTAAAATTTTATATACAGAAAGTAGAAAACTTTATCTTTTAAACAAAAAGGGAATCACTATATTCCGACGTAAGACAGAAGAGATATGATGCATCAAACATGAACTCAGGTCGTGTTTGCAGCAGTGTAATATAATTTCAAGTACAAAAGAACAACTGCCTGGGTCTAACTTCCAGATCCTCGACCACTAATCAAACGATGTCGGATTTTGCTGAAATTTGACAGGCATAAACTAGGTAACTTCGACTCTTTTTTAAAAATAGAATCAACCCATTCCGATAAAACATGAATGAGATATGATATCATGAACATGAAGTCTAACTACTGTTAAAAAAAATTAAACTTGTAAACTGATGTATAAAACAAACATTGTATAAACTTTTAAAACTTTTAAACTGATGTATAAACTTTTGAAGTCTAACTGCATATACAACAACAGGCTTTGTTTAATACCACACTAACCGATTATATATAACATTGTATAAACTTTTAAAACTTGTAAACTGAACCCAAAAATAGTGCAGACAAATTATTGTAACAACTTATACATAAAACTTATAAACTATTACTTATATATGCTTATATATATATATATATATCTAATTTATATGGAAACTCAAATTATATAATACACTTTCCAAAAGCAAGAACAAAGTGAAAGAAATGAGCAGTCAAAAGAACAACTTATAAAAGCTTTATAAACAACAGACTTCCTATATAAAATAAATTTATACGGGCAACTTATATATAGGAGCTGCCGTAACACATATAAATATAAATACACACATATGGCGAGTCTACGCATAGAAATATACTTGTTAAAATACATAACCCATATATACATCAACAGTTTTATTTTCTTCTTTAAAACTTGTACAAAACTTTACATATAATGTATAATGTAATATATACCTTAAAGAGACTTTACAGCTAAGCTACTGTAAAACAAACAACCCAATTATACACATTCATAATATGTATATAATATATATATAAGCCCTTATATATATAAATCTAAAGTAAATAAATATATATACAGCATCAAACAATATATATGCCAGTAACACATATACACGAGTTTATAGAACAGATTATATATCTCTGTACCTTTATACAAATGAGAGGAGCAAGGCCGAGAGGCGGGATGCAAGGCAGGCCGAGGCTAGAGGAAAGTGGCGGGCCTGGGCAGGTGGGGTCGGCGAGTTTGGATCTGGGCTTTCTCGCAGGCGGTGAAATGGCGAGGAAAAGCTTCGGTGTAGAGGGTTTGCACTCGGGTGAAATGGTGGGTTTTGGAAGCGAAGCTCGGTCAGTTGAGTTGGTGGGCTGGCTTTGGGTCAGGTGGAGCATAGCATGGATGGGCAGTGATAGGTGTGGGAGGCGAGGCCGAGCAAATGGTGGAAGAGAAGGCCGTACGGTTAGAGGAGAAAGAAATATGAGAAGAGGAATGGTTTCAGAAATAAGAAGAAGGAAACAGGCTTTAATAAAATACAACTTAGATCTGTAAAATTTAATTTCTTTATCAAAGCAGGTTTGAACTGGTTGGAATGCTAATAGCCAAAGAATAGCAAAAGTCAGAGGTCAGGTTTTCAACAAATAATAGTGACTGATGGCTATTGGTTTTATATGGTGCATAATAAACGGTCAAAGAGAAACCCAAAGTTACAATATGGACACCGATACGGAAATCATTTCACTGATTTCACGGCCTACCAGGATTCGAAAAACAGAAATGAATGTACCATTGAGATCAGCACGATGAGACGATCAAAATGGCATACAGATATCAGTGGTGGGATTGAATTATAAAAATTCCAATTTTCCTACTAACGGAAAATGCAGCAAAAACGCAGAAAAACAAGATCGACGGAGCTAAAGATGTCCGAATTTGGAAAAACGAAAAATGATGTCTTGCTCAGAAGATGGTTTAGAATTTTTCTGTATAAAAATATTTAGGTTTCGAAAACATTTTATTTTCATCACTTTTTAACTGATTAAATTGAAGTAAATTTACGCACGAAATAAACTTTCATATTTTCGGACGAAAATTTACCAGTTGCTATGTTTAACTAGACGCATTACAAATATTAAATTTTTATTTCAATCTTTTATTTTTATTTTTTTTTAAAAATTCCACAAATTTTCAATTAATAACGTTATTAAAACCAGTTAAATTTACGGGTCGTTACATGCTCCTTTCTTTCTTGATATATATATAACCAAACATACTTCATAATTAAGGAAAACATAGTACTAACATTTAATGCAAAGCACATCAACACTTAATGCAAGTGAACATCAACATTTAATGCAATACAGAGGAAGGACGAGAGAGATATTTTGTGTTTAAAGTTTTAATATTTAAAAGTTTTGGTGTATGACGCTATACAATATCATGTTCGCGTATGGACCGCGAACGACGGAAATAAAAATACGATTATGCTAAACAACATAAGACGATCACAAAACAATAATAAAATAGACAAGTTAACTTATTCTGTTAAGTTTTAAAAGTACCGATGTTTAATGTAAAATACGTCAAACGAAAATTTAATCATTTTTCAAATTAAAAATTATGGAAAAATCCTATAAATTAAATTAAAAATACTTCATAAAAATCAGGTCTTAATTTGAAATATATATTTTATCATAATTTAATCCAAATCTGAATATTTAAATAAATTAAATATTCAAATTCGAAGACCCAAAAATACGGGTCGTTACGTTCTTCCCCCCTTAAAAGAATTTCGTCCCCGGAATTCCAAGGATGGAAAAATATAACAAAACCAAACAGTTAACAAAAGTTAAGCATACCCAAAAATCCGCACATAACCCCAGTCGGAGGTACGGTGCCTTATCCTATCCATTTTTATTTATCAATTTATGGTAGTTTCATTTTGAAAATTCCTAGGTTGATTTACTAACCCGGACAAATTTTACTTAGGCATCTAACCTAAGCTCTGATACCATCTGTGACGACCGGGGGTTTTCAGACCAGTCAAAATCGTCGAGAAACCCATCCGTTCTAAAACTACGAATGAAAACTACCAACTTAATACACAATATTCGATAAATATTCAACTTTACTAAATGTATAGGATACAACTTTCAATTATACAAGTTATCAGAGTAATCAATTTAATCTACTAGTGTGCTTTAATACAAACCCAAAATCAAATACTACAAATAACTGTAAATCTGCCGTTGTGCAACTCTGATGGGAGAGACAGCAAAAACCATTCCTGCAAACCCAATAAACATGTCAAATGCAGAATAAAATAGTAAGCAGGAAAAATACATCAATATACGATATTAGCAAACAATAAACAAAAAATGTTATGTTATTATTAGGGCTGCATCACTACCACTTGTGACTGCCTACGTACCTCTATCTAATTGGGTATCCAATTAGATACAGGATCAAGCCAACATAGTTCTCCTACCGCAAATAGGATTCATGGAGCCTACGATGCACAACAATATGCAATTCCCAAAACTGCCCACTTGGGCTTAATCTTTACATTTAGATTTTTCAAATCTAATTATCCTTACAGAAATTATCTCTTTGGACTTTTTTCCCGAATTTCAAAAATTTTGAAATATATATCTTTTATATTCAAACTAGTCATTTACTTCGGGATCTGAAAACAAATCATATTTTGAAACGATAACAATATACAAGCATACAAAACTATATGCTACCAAATATCGGGAGGTTTCTAGCCATAACCAGGCCCCTGGCTCTAGCCCTCCGAATAAATAATAGACCGGTGCATCCCTCTATTCTAAGGGCGGCCTACACCGAGGCTACGGAACATCTGCACCTCCTTTCCCCATGCGTTGTCGTAGATTATGGGTTACCCGAATCTTTGGTAACATAACAAATCACTTTATATCCCGAAGTGGAAAAATCATTTGCACTAATAATTACAAATACTTCTAATCTATAATAATTTCCATTTCTAAATCCTTTTAAAAATCATTTTAAAACCATCGGGTTTGGTCCTCGAAATTTTTTCCATTTTATAAAACATTGTTATAAACCATTCTTTACATAAACCACTTTATATAAAATCACTTCAAAATATTCATTTCCAAATATTTTTATTTATTTTTTCTTTTAGAAAAAACATTTCATAACATTTCCACTTGAAAACCAATTTTCAAAACAATTCGTTAAATTGAAGTGAACCAAACATTACCGCTAAACACCTTATAGTCAAATAGTGAAATAAATCATAAGTGTATACAATTATTTTCTACCTCGCCCATGCATATGGATAATTAATTGCTCATAAACTGGTCGTGCAAAGTCAACAATCAGTAAATAATAATCGGTGCTCATAAATTGGTCGAGCGCAATTCAAACAACCAAACAATCAGTCAACAACAATAATAAATAATAATACATATGTTTATTAAATAATTAACAATCAATATCAAATAGATCAATTATTGAATAATAATAAATCTACATAGTTTATAATAGCAGAATGGGGATTTGTTCTGCTAATAAAATATCACTAATATTTTATCAATATTTTATTCTTCTCTAAACATGTCAATAAATTACACTAGTGTGTTCTATTCGTAAATACGAATCTAACGTCGAAATTCGCGCGTTAAACGGATTCCTTATGGTCGAGCTCTAGCTTTTTAAAGTTTGAACAATTTAAGCTTGACTAAATTATAATAACTTAACTAAACAAGTTAAATGAATTTAACCACTTAGACAAACATTTACCTGCTAGCCCACTAAGCTCAAATATAAGTTGAAACCCAAAACCCAGAAGCTACCCCATCTTCCAGATTCGTTTAACCACTCTTTTGCCAGAGCCCAAACATTCGCCTCCTTCCCAGCATGTACATGCATGTCCTCCTCTCCTCCTAAGGCATGTGTGCACACATATATTCTCTTGCCCTCTTATATGGACATGCACGCATACGCCCCCACATGGCCATGTCTACACTCATTCACAAATATGCATGCATCTCCCTTCATGCTATTGTTCTTCCCCACGAATGCGTCCAACATCCACGTACATCATACATTTTTATATGAAAATGGAAAATTGTTTTTACATTTAGGTGTACATATATGTGTTCATAAATATACGCAGAGAAGAAAGAAAGGTGAATATATGTGTAATCTCCATTTTTGTGATCTGCGTGTACATGGGTATTAGAGCATCTCCAACAGTTTGGAGTGCGGAAATTCGATTTTCCGCACTCCAAAATGTTGGAGCCCTCATTTCTACAACAGAAATGAGGGCAGGCGCCTGTTGAACAGGCGCCTGGGCATCAGGCGCCTGTTCAACAGGCGCCCGAGTTTAATAACTCTCGGGCGCCTGTTGAACAGGCGCCTGATGACCAGGCGCCTGTTCAACAGGCGCCTGGTTAATGCGCCTATATCAGGCGCATTTTCCCCCATTTTCCTTCATTCTTACTTCCTCCCACCTCTTTTCAACCACCATTCTTAAATCAGCTTTGCGTCCAGATGCCGCCCCGTCCGGTCAAAATTGGTAGACGCACCGTTCGATATACAACTGATGCCAATATCGGACCTGTTCATGTCCCTCCCGATGCTACCGTGACTCCAGACGATCTTCGATCTTTGCACGACTTGCCCCCTACTGTTTCGCATCGACTTACTGCAGCTATAGCGACGCCACAGGTATACGTTTATTTATTTATTGCTTAATGAACGACCATGTAAATATAAATGTATAATAATTCCTTATTTACTTTAACATTAAATAACCATATATTTAGGTTCGTCACATAGCGATGCGAGGTAGTTGGTATAGGTGTATGTCTGAATATTTTGATCAGTTACCGGAGCCGATTTTGGATAGACTACATGCATCACCTTTTGGTGAATTTCTTGCTTTACCTAGATTTGCACATGTAGATCGTTGTCTGGTAGAGGCCCTCACCGAGAGATGGTGGCCTACCACTCACACATTTCATTTTCCTGATTTTAAGCTAGGACTGACTCCTCTAGATTTTTATATGCTCACTGGCATAGAGGTTGGTCGACCTGACCGTCTCCCTGTTCCATTTGATAGTTCATTTGAGGAGTTCGAGTCATATTCAGCTTATTTACCGACTATGGCCGATGAGGAGGTTAGAGGAGGAGTTGTTACTCTCCCTTGTTTGCAGCATTATATAGTAGAGTACATGGCCGTTGAGGATATGCACACTCCCGTTATCCGTGCATTCATATTATACATGTTTGGGTCTACATTTTTTAGTAACAATAAGGGTACTATTAGACTTGGTTTTCTGGCTGGGTTAGTAGATGTGGACAGACTACATATATATGATTACGGTACCGCTATTATTGGTTATTTGTACGTAGCATTAGATACATATGCGCTTCAGCAGTCTAGACAGATGTATGGCTTTTGGTACATTCTTCCATTTTGGTACTACGAGTATACTACCAATATGCACCCCCGACTTATTGTAGAGGCGAATTCCATACCTTATATTTACTTTCCTAGATTGCATCGTTGGGGTCCTCCTATGCATTTGTCCCGTGTTGCACAAGGGGTGCACAATGAGTTGATGGAGGCTAGACAGCAGATGGATATGAGGCGGCGTGGTAACATTATCATTCGTCCATGGGATTAGTACTTACAGTTCCTAGAGCCCGGTCCTGATCATCCACTCACTTTTCATTTATCCATGTCGCGACGTAGGATTTGCTTTCAGGTTCCTACATGTCCATTCATATGGTATTTAGGGGATCGGTGTTGGCTACAGTTGTATGGTATAGTTCGCATTCCATCAGATCCGCTACCATTGGATGATATGTATGGTGATATTCGGGTTGGACCAGCTTATATTCATGCGATGAGGGGTGCGGGATGGGTGGATGGTGAGCCATTTACAGTTCTGGGAGACTTTGATTCATATTGGGCTCGAGTAGCCCCACGTGCTTACGCTTTGCCTGATTATATTCGGGGTTTGAACTCCGATCATATTGGCCTGCGTACCTCTTCTGGTAGAGTTCCACTATCGCCTGCCACCTTTGAGCCTACATCATCTCAGTACACGCAGCCTCCTACTTTCGACCCACCACCTCATTCGTTTAGAGCGTATGATGTACACGGTCAGGTTGTGGAGTATCCCTTGCAGTATCCTACAGACGACGCTATTACGGGTATACCATCCGCCGGATTGTACCAGCCTCATCAGGTCTGTATGAGTTTTAAATTTTCCTTAATTTACTTGTCATTATATTACTTGTCATTATATTATCCACCTATGTATAACTTTTCTTGTGCGCATATCAGTTTTCTCAGTACATGGATTATGATAGACGGATGATTGCTACATTTGAGCGTATGACGCTCGATTATACAGGGATGATGTATCAGAGTTACCAGACTGCGGTCCAACAGCAGCAGACTCAGTATGATGCGCAGATACAGGGATTACAGACCCAGATTCAGCAGCTTCAGGAGCAGCTCCATGCGGGACCTCAGCCTCACGACTTTGATGACGTCAACGACGACAGCGACGACGATAGTGGAGACGATGAGGAGATTGATAGCGGTTCTGATCACATAGACTGATGTGCTGCATTTAGATGTTTTAGACTGTGTTATTATGTGACTGTCTATATGTTGGTGATGATGCTAATTTATGCTTGGTTATTATTGAGTGTATATGTACTTAAATTGTGACGATTTTGAAGTAACAAACACATTTGTGTTTGTTTGTCAAATAGTTTATGGATGTTTGACACGTGGATGTTAATCTCATGCTTCATTTTATTGTACGCGGATCACGACTTGTTTATTTAAGAGAAAGTTTTATACTCTTATGTCACAACATTTAATAGTTTGGTAAATTCAATCAATGAGTAACATAATATTTTCGGCTACGGAATTGAGACAGTTAGTAAATGTTTTTATACAAACTGATCAGATGTGCGACGATGAAGAGATAATGGCAACTCAGTTTTGGGACACCATTGCTGAACTATACAATAACAATGTTGAGTGTAGAAGTAGACGTACGAAGGTAGAGTTGAGGACTGCGTATGGGAACTTCTGCAACGCCTATACGCGGTACAGTACAGTTATCAATGAAGTTATATTTGAAAATGTATTCGAACCAACCCGTTCCACATTTGAAGGTCGTTACTTTCTCAAATATCACGGCACATTCACTGGACATGAGGCTTATATCGTACGTCAAAATTGGCTAGAACGATTTGGATATCCATAAGTTGAGTGTATTCTCGTTGAGTTTGTTAGTGTCAGTTCCTATTCTTAGTAGTGGTTTTTTTTGTTGGTTGTATTACTGTTGGGTGATTCAGTAATATTAACTTGTTTCTTTCTGTATTATTGCGTTAAGAAAATGGCTACAGTTGTATGATGTGATGATACAGTTGTATGATAAGAACCATTCAACACTGCACCTACATACAATAGTTGCTTAAACATGGGATGGCAACAGTTGTATGATGGGATGACTATAGTTGTATGATGGGATGACTACAGTTGTATGATGGGATGGCTACAGTTGTATGATAAGAACACTGCTTCAACAGTACATAAAATATTATTGCTACAGTTGGATGATAAGAAGAGTGCTTCAGCAGTAAATAATGTATTATTGCTACAGTTGTTTGTTTTGTTATGAAAGCCAGTGCCGGGAATTAAGCTATAAAAGGCTTGCTAGATGTTGAGAAGTATTATTGCTCATTCTTATTTCATACAATTTCAAATATAACAAATGGCGGTAGAAAATTATATATTTTTTGATGATAGCGACGACGAATTTGATGAAATAATGGAAGATCATTTTCGCCGCGAAAAGGAACTACTAAGTATGGCTGCGCTACAGGTTGGTCAATCGAGCAGGCAACACGGTGGATCAGTTGTTGGTCGTCGGTATAAAAATCGTAGACATTCATGGCACAACGACAAACTGATGGAAGACTACTTTGTTCCAAATCCTACTTACACAGATGCTGATTTTAGAAGAAGATTCCGCATGCGGCGTCCTCTATTTCTTAGAATCCTCCACTATATCAAGCAGCATGACAAATACTTTATCTTCAAACCCAATGCATCTCGTACAATGGGTTTGACTAGAATTCAAAAAATGACAGCTGCACTCAGAATGCTTGCATATGCAGGACCTGCGGACGCACTTGATGAAAATTTGAAAGTGGCGGAAAGCACGATATTAGAGTGTTTGGAACATTTCTGTCAAGCTATCGTGGACATTTACGGTGATCAATACTTACGCCGACCTAACGAGGCTGATATAGTTCACGTATTAAATATGCATGGTAGTAGAGGTTGGCCCGGAATGTTAGGCAGTATAGACTGCATGCATTGGGAGTGGAAGAATTGTCCAAAGGCGTATGCTGGAGCTTATCAGGGTAAATCTCGTAGGTCCTCTATTATTCTTGAAGCTGTAGCGTCGTATGACTTATGGATATGGCATGCATTTTTTGGAATGCCAGGTTCGAACAATGATCTTAACGTAGTCGAACGATCTACGTTGTTCAATGATTTAGCAAATGGTAGATCAACTCCTTGTACATTTACTTTGGGAGGTAACACGTACGATCATGGATATTATCTAGGTGATGGTATATATCCGAAATGGAGTACCATTGTCAAGACAATTTCTAACCCACAAAACAATAAACAAGCAAAGTTTGCAGCGATGCAAGAAGGCCAGAGGAAGGATGTTGAAAGAGCATTTGGGGTTCTTCAGTCTAGATTTGCCATAGTCAGTAATCCATGCAGACTTTGGTCACCAGTTAAAATGACAAAAATAATATACACTTGTATTATTTTGCATACTATGATTATAGAGGATGAAAGAGACATGGAAGAAGATTATGTGTACGAGGGTGCTCCTACACCACCGCATGTTTGGCGCAACGATATGATTGGAAGCACACTTGAACTCGAGTTTCATGTAGAAAGCCAAATGTCATACCGTAGTGCTCAACTTCATCAAAGACTACAAAATGATCTCATAGATCATCTTTGGGGGTTTTCTAGAAATTAGTGAAACTCTATTTCTGTTCTTACGTTTTCTACTATTGTTTATGTTGTTGTTTCTTAGTAAGGTTATTGTAATCTGTTTATGTATAATTAAGCTAATGTTGTTAAAATCATTTTTCAGTGTAATGCAATTTAAATGAAAAAACTTATATTAATAATTGCTTGCATTAAGAACACAATACAAATAACGGTACTTAAAGATACAATGGTTGTAGAAACGGTAATTCATTTAATGATCCTCTTCAAGTCCACGCCTCATAATTTCTCTCCTTCTTTGCTCCGTATACTGCAGTTGTTCTGCAGACATATGTGACGTATCCATGAACATTATTGCATCTTCATCTCTTTGGCGGTTTCCAGCAATAAGTTGATCCATTCTTGATAACTTTTCTTGGTGTTGCATTGCTCGAGTGTCCATTGCCCGGTTAAATCTTTCTTCAGATTCAAGCATGAGTTTTTTAATTTCATCTTGATCAGCTGCGGCAGTCTGCTTCTTTTTGGCCGCTTTTGCTCCCTGTGGCCTAACAAAATGATCTTCAGCTGGGGATGGGCCTTCTTCTGATCCTAAACCGAAGCTTCCTTGGGATTCCATAGGACTGGAGGTTTCTCCAACTCTAGGCGTTTTACCCCGACCACTATTTGATTGAACTTGTTGAATGGTCTTCTGAAGCGATGATTTCCATTTAACGTGCTCGACCAACATGTCATACACGTGCATGAACTGATAAAAATGTGGTGCTTGTTTACTATCAGGTTTATAGATTTGTTTGAACAACTTGTTTGCGGCCATTCTCTGTTCAAAAAATAACTAGTAAACTTAGAGAACTAGGATAAAAAAAATACAATGAAATTATATTGAAGCTTACTAAATGCGTTTCATTCCCAAAGCCACTAGGATTCGTTTGCTTCAATTTGAACATTTGAGAATCGAACGTTTGGGTTTGACGATTTATTTTTCCATAATGACCTTTGACTGAAGATAGCGTTCTTTTCCGATTGATGTTCTTCCGATTATAGCAATTAGTAATTTTGCCCCAAAAAGATTCACCACTTTGAACGGTCCCTCGAATAGGATCGACTGAGAGTGCACAGTAAATGTAGCAAAGATCGTAGTCTTCCGCAGCGCTCCAACTTGCATTAGTTACTTCTCCCCCAATCGGAATCGTAGCGTCTTGCAAGTTGTATTCTTCAAAACTGGACCTTGCAGCAACGACGTCGAAATCGGAGTACATTTTCAGTTGAGATCAGTGGCAGCGAAAAATTGCAATGGAGAAACGAAATGAGGAAGGAAATTGGTTTGGAATGGAAGAAGAGGGGAGAGTATTATTTGAAGAAGAAAAAATGACCGTTGGAAATGGCCGTTGAGTATAGTAGGCGCCTGTTCAACAGGCGCCTCATTCCATCGTAACTTCTCAGCCCGAAGGCCCCCCTTTCCACACTATCACATTTTCTCGCACCCTGTTGGAGATGAATTCGGGTGCAGATTTGAGAAAATGTGAGCTGTTGGAGATGCTCTTAGAGAGAGAGAGAAAGAAAAATGGATGCTCTTCTCTTTCATACGTGAGAAATGAAACAAAATGTCTATGGTTGTGGAAAGGAAAAGGAAGTTGTTGTGTCCATTCCCCTTCATGCGTGTGTGGATGAAGGTATATATAAAAGAAATGGAAATATTTCATTTGCAAAGAAGAGTTGTAAAAGAAATGTGTACTACTTTTGTTTGCAGAGAGTAAAGTCTAAATAAAAAAGAAAAAAGAAAATGAATGCCCTGTTCATTTGCATGCGCATAGAACAAAAAGTGAATGTATTTCCATTTGCTGCTCCCTTCTTTCGTGATACACATCAACACTTAATGCAAGTGAACATCAACATTTAATGCAATACAAAGGAAGGACGAGAGAGATATTTTGTGTTTAGAGTTTTAATATTTAAAAGTTTTGAGGTATGACGCTGCACAATATCTCATTCACGTATGGACCGTGAACGACAGAAATAAAAATACAATTATGCTCAACAATGTAAGACGATCACAAAACAACAATAAAATAGACAAGTTAATTTATTATGTTAAGTTTCAAAAGTACCGATATTTAACGTAAAATACGTCAAACAAAAATTTAATTATTTTTCAAATTAAATTTTTTGGAAAAAACCTATAAATTAAATTAAAAATACGTTATAAAAAATCAAGCCTTAATTTGAAATATATATTTTATTATAATTTAATCTAAATCTGAATATTTAAATAAATTAAATATTCAAATTCGAAGACCCAAAAATATGGGTCGTTACAATGAGAGTGTGTCTATTATAGTGTTTCGTATGCCATTTATATTTAATGAGTAGTCGCTTATGCCATTCAAGCTAACCCATGCACTGAAATACTTTGTAGATTTTATGAACCATGTTTTTAAGGATCAGTTGAATAAGTTTGGACTTGTATTCATAGATGATATCCTTGTATATTCGAGGGTGGAGAAAAAATACAAGGAACACTTAAGGGTTGTGCTGGAGGTGTTGAAAACATTGATTGAAGGCAAAGCTTTCGAAGTGTTACTTCTGGAGGAAGGAGGTGTGATTTTTGGGTCAAATTATTTTTGAGTAAGCCATTGCTGTAGACCCTGCGAAAGTTGTAGTAGTCCAGGATTGGGATATACCCCAAGAGTGCTATGGACGTGAAGATTTTCTTGGATTGGATGGATACTACGGGCGTTTTATCAAGACTTTTGCATTGTTAACCTATTTGATAAAGAAAAATCAGACTTTTGTTTGGGAAGCAAGGTGCGAGCTTGCATTCATGAGTCTAAAGGAGAGGTTAACGAGTGCATATTATTAGTCATTCCTAGCGGGAATGAAGAGTCGATAGTATACACAGACGCCTGTGGTACTGGACTAGGTGTGGTGTTGATGTAGAAGGGAAAAACTATCGCATATGTTAGTCGATAGTTAAAACTGCATGATAGGAAGTGTTGAACTCATGATTTGGGGTTGGCGATGATAATATTCGCTTTAAAGATATGGAGGCGTTATTTGCTTGGAGAAAGATTCGAGTTATTCATGGATCACAAATCGTTAAAGTATCTCTTCTCATAGGAGGACCTTAACCTTCATCAGCGGCTATGGTTAGAGTTCCTGACCTTCTATGACTTTGACATTTCCTATAAACCTGGTAAGGGGAATGCAGCCGCTAATGCTTTGGCTAGAAGACATGCTAGTTTGGGAGCAATGTTCCTAGAGTAGAAGCAGCTTGAGTTTATTGGTGGTTATGACTTCAGACCTTGATGTGAGCTAGAGTTGGATGTGTTGGCTAGTTTGACTATCAGACCTACTTTGATTGTACAGATCAGTACTAGTTAGAGGCAAAACGCTAGACTAGTGGAGACCATGTATAAGATAGAAGAAGGAATAGAGTCTAAGGAGATGAAGCGGTATGGACTTGACCATGACCGTTGGCTTCGTAAGGATGGAAGATTGTTTATGCCTATCGATGGGTTGAGGGATGAGATGCTATGAGTGTGCCATCATTCGAGATTGACTATACATCCCAAAGGCAATAAAATGTACCGTGATATGAGGTAGACATTTTATTGGGAGGGGATTACGAAGGACATTGGGGCATTCATTTTGAAGTGCATGAACTGTCATCCAGTGAAGGCTGAGAGAAGAAATTAAGTGGTTTGCTACAACCACTTGAGGTTCCTGAATGGAAATAGGAACATGTATCGATGGACTTCATCGATGGATTATCGAGGACCAAAGGGAGGTATGGTAACATTTGGGTTATATTTAATAGATTGATAAAGAGTTCTCGATTTATACCCATAAACTCTAGTATGAGAGCTTCCAGATCAGCTGGTTGTACGTGAAATAGATAGTGCGATTCTATGGAGTGCCAACGAGCATTTTGAGTGACCGAGACCACTTGTTCATTAGCGGATTTTGGAAGAGCTTATATGCATTGGGGATAATGCTGCACCTGAGTATAGCTTATCACATGCAAACTGATGGGCAGACCGAGAGGGTGAATCAATTATTAAAGGATCTCATAGGAGCTTGGGAATTTGAAGGCTTATGGGATGATCACTTGCATTTAGTAGAGTTTGGATACGACAACAGTTACTAGTCCAGCATCGATGTGATACCATCCGAAGCATTGTATGGCCGACCATGCAATGCTCCTTCATGTTGGTGGGAAATAAGCGAGAAACTGATATTAGGGTAAAATATGGTCAGGGAGACGTCGAAGAAGATCGAAATCATTCAACAACAAATGAAAGCTACTCAAATAGAAAAAAGAGCTACGCTGATAAGAGAAGACGTGATATTGAGTTCTTTGTCGGTGATATGGTGTTTGTCAAGATCACTCAATTGGATAATGTTCGGTACTAAGGGGAAGTTGGCACCAAGATTCGTAGGTCCTTTTCCAATACTTGAGAGGATTGGGAACCTGACTTACAGAGTCGACTTACCTTGGAATATGGCAGATGTGCACAATGTGTTCCATGTTTCTCATTTGTGGAAGTTTGTGCACAGCTCAAGTGTGACTATTACATCAGATCAGTTGGATGATAACAAGATTGAACCAGAAGCTTCGAGACCTCGTAGGCCTATTCCTATCGTCGGACGTTATATGAAGCAGCTAAGAAGGAAGGTGGTGGAGTTTGTAAAGGTTCATTGGGGTGAAAGCGAGAGCAAGTGCACTTGTGAGACCGAAGAGAGCATGATGATGTTTTTTCGAAGCTCTTTACTCAGTGAGACTTCCTGCATATCGTATTTACTTTCACTTTCGATATCAGATAGGGTAGTTTAGTATCCTGCATTCTAGGATATGCATAGATATTATTCCTTGCTTACGTGTATGCATGCTTGATGTTTTGATATGCCTGTTTATAGTTGTTAGGCATGCATGGTAACCATGTTTGACTTTTCATTGGTTGTGTTAGGGATTTTAGGGGAAAAATTCCTAAAGGTTGGGATAGTGTAACGGCCCATATTTTATATATCGGAGGATCGTAAAATATTATTTTTAAATTCATATTGGGTTATATGATGTCATAACTTTGAGTAATATTAAGTAGTGACATTTTTTCCCCTTAGTAATTTATTAGATGATTTTACCCTTGGAAACTTGTAATGACTAAAACTTTTGGTAGAAGCCAAATTAGGGTTCGGGACTACTTCCATTGGAAGATACGATGGTTTCTCTTTCCGTAGAGTGGTCATAATAGCTTTTTGGACTTTTGGTTTGGCAGATATGGTTGTTTGAAGTTAGGCAATTTTTGGGACAGCATAATGGATAATTAGTAAGTTTGGGTGAGGCCCAATAACCCATTTTGGGTTTTAGGGTTATATTGGCAGCCTTAGCTTCTATAAATCATTTTCCCATCATCCCAAAATAGATCTAAACCTCCATTAAATTTCTCTTTAGCCAAAACTTTCTCTAATCTCTTCCAAAGCCAATTCATAGATTAAGGGTAGATTAACAAAGGTATTAGCTAGAGACTTCCAATTCTATATTTTTGAATAGGAAATTTTGGGGCTTTTCTATCTATTCTCGAATTTGCCTCATTTTACGTGCAAAATCTTTGATTTTGAATGTTTGGTGAGTGATTCAACATCTTACAACATATTATATATGTACCGATATAATTTGATATGTTTTGTTTCCCTTTTTAAAGTAAAAAATAAGTTTTTGTGCTATTTTGAAACCCAACTTGAAATATAATTAAGATTAAAATGATTTAAAGTGGTTTAAACATGTTACTTTGATGTATGATTTTCTATATAGATGTTAGGCCATGTTATAAATGCATTTTAAATGCTTTGATGCACGTTTGTATGTTTGGATGATTATTAAATGTTGTTGATGCTTGTTTTAATGTTTTTTATATGTCTAAATGGTTGTAACGCTCATCGAACCAAAATAGAGGTAATAAAGGATTCTATGGTCGAAGGTCTCTGTGTAGAAGGAGTAGCGATGTACTCTTCAATTTGATGCATAAAGGATGGGAGATCGGTAAACGTAGAATCAGAATTTTACAGATTGACTTTAGAGTATTTGGGATCGTACGGATGCATAAGGGATGCATGCGGGTCGAAGTAGTAAGTGCAGCGGTGAAATTGGCATAAAACCGAGGTATTGAAAGTGCTATAAGAACTTGGTTCAAGCTTTGGTGTTCAGCTTGGTAGCGTGTGGTGGTTGGCTTCGAGTTTGGGGGTGCCATCTTGGAGTCAGCGGTTCAGGGGTAAAAGATCAAACAAAAATTCCTATCTGGTAATTACTCCAGTTCAGTGAAGGGAAAACCCTAGGCAAAAAAGGTACCTGACCAGAGGTTTTATTCGGTGTTTTACTTCAGGTCGGTTATGTGCTTGCTTGGGTTCAATCCTTGGAAATACCGGGTAGAGCTGAGACATGGGGTGATTTAAGTGAACTGCGAGTCTGGCATGGGACTGCTTCAGTGCAAACCTAGGGCTACTTCGTATTTTTGGAAGTGGACTTATAATTGACATGGATGACTCCAAGATGACTCGAGATGAATTAGGGGTTCGACTGTCAAACAATGAAGTGCAATAGCTTCGATGACTCGATGTGGTGAGTGACTATGGCATCTAGAGATGGACCGAGCAGACAATTTCTATGTGATAGATTGTAGGGAAGAACAAAAGGTGGTTATAGTATCGGTACATGTGCTAAGGGATCGATGGATAACTCTGAGGTTGTGATGCTCATTGTATTGGGACAGGGTAGTCTATGTGTACCCTAAATAGTCAGTGTGTCCCCGTAATTTGGATGTCTGTGTGTATCGTCCCAAAGTAGTTTGTGTGTATCCGCATGTTGGGCATTTATGTGTGTCCAGTTTTTTGCCAATTGTGCAGGCATGAGTTGAGAATCCGCAACGTTGAGTATTAGTTGACCATCTGTGTGAGTCATAAGAGTTATTGTATATCCAACGCACTTGAGTGAGAGATGCAAGGTTGTCTGATGGTTGTTATGCTTGTTGTGTGCTTGATGTGGATGTCATATTACTGTGTTATTCCCCATATTGAACTTAGTGTAGTACACCCATATGTGATAGTAGTTTAGCATGTACTGTATTTATGTGCTAATTTATTGGATGTAGGGATATGTCATGTATGGTTCTACATCTCCTATGTCCTTATTACTATATATGGTTTCTATAGTGTTTTGAGATGATGTATCATTCACACCTAAATGTTGGTCGACTTGAGATTTTATGTTTTGCTTCTTATTATCTTGGATACTCTTAAATGAGTAGATTAGGGATAACATGTTTGGATATCGTGTGGAGCTATATGGAGTACTTGCAGGAGGCTACACTTTCATATATCTATATTTTGGAGCTCATTATTGCTTATATTCAACTGTGCGGTATTTTGAAGCTATGTCAGTACTTGTATTATTTGAGAGACCACTGTTAGAGTTTATTTGGAGATTGGGGTGTATAAACTTTATTTTTTTTTTGTATAATTTATGAACCCATTACACTCTGATATTCTTATTTACAGTTCATTTGATTATATTGCTACCTCGTCATTTTACATCTATTTGATTATTGTATATGCTCTGTGAGATAGTCTACAACTTAAGTGATTTGAATTTTTATTACTTTACGCTCTTAATTGTCGTCATATATCGGTTAGATACTATCGCAGCACACTATATAGGTCTTATTGGAACCAAAGGTGTAGGGTGGTCGTTACAAGCAGCCAACAAAACAATCAAATCTATCCTAAAGAAATGCTTGAACAAAGCTAAAAACAACTGGGTAGATGAATTACTTTTTGTGTTATGGGCTTACAGAACAAGCTCTAAAACTTCTTTGGGGCATACTCCATTTTCTTTAGTATATGGTGTTGAAAACACGATTTGTGTTTTTGACGATGACAACTATACAACTTTCTAAATAATATTATATTACTCCCTTTGAATATTTGCTCTCCCTGGATTTATATACTCCCCTATCAATATGCTCAAAATTTTCCCCCTTTGTCATCAATAAAAAGGTTGAAAATCATCTTTAGTTATGGGTTGTATATGCATTTAATCATTTAGTCAAAAATAATTATTTCGAAATACTCATAATTGACTTAAATAACCCTAGTAATTTCTTGCTAATTTTTAAATGTTTGGTACAAGGAATGATCAATTTTTAAACGTGTGCTATTATATATTTAGCACTATCTTATAGAGGATTTATTTGAACATAAATTCTACCATTTAAGTTTTTTCAAAAAATCCATAATTTCTAGCCAATTTCGAAAATATTTTAACAAAATAGACAAAATATTGGCTAATGTTATGTATTAAAAAAATGATCTATACAATTTTAAGCATGGTTATACCTTTTAAAAATATTTTTTTGCTTTCGAAAATACTATTATTTTCCTCAAAATAAATTTTCACGTTATTTAGCATAAAAGAAAATGTTTTATATATATTTCTAAGTCTTTTGAATGCAATGTCTTATCTAGTTTATTTTTCAAAAAATATTATTCTACGGTACTTTTAAAATACTAACCTTAAAATATTTATTAAAAAAAGAGTTAGATATACCAAATTTGTTTTATTTATTTAAAAACCCTACTTTTGTAGGCTAGGGATGTAGAAAGGCCCATCGTTGCCCCACCCACTTTTTAACTCAGGCTTTTACAGAGGCACTTTTCAATTTTGAGATTTTCACTCATTTTATGGATTATTATATGCCTCCACAAATAACAAGCCGCTAAAGTGCAGCTGCCAAGGAGCAAACCTTCTCTCTCTACTAGGAAGCTAGGATCCTTTGCCAACCGCACTAGAGTTGCAGACTTAAACTGAATTTGTTGCAGTTCCATTTCCCACAAATGCTCGTTCTCTATTAGATATACAGAACATTTGCTATTTCAAATCCATTTTATCTTTCTGTTTTTTCATGGGTACCGGCAAAAAAATAAATTTTGTATTTTGGTACCCACTTCACACGTTAGAGTCCATGGGGTTAGGTCGAAGGTAACTGTATCCAAGAGGGTATGATAGAATCTTTGAAAATATAATTTTCATTATTTACTACATTAATGAAATAATCATGAATATATTTATCTATATTCTTCCATTTTTCAAGAACATATATATTTAAACATTTAAAATTTCTATTTCTCGTTATATTTATATTTCTAGAACTAAGATATGGCATGTAACATGTAGAAATACTTGTTTTTCTATGAAAAGTAGATCGATGTCTAGTACTAGCATGATTCTTATACATAAAAGCGTATTTAGTGCTATTAGTATCTTTCATTTTATTATATCCTATTCCACTTTTATCAAGTAAAGGTTTAGAACTATATAAAATCATGTTTAAATCGTTTTGACCTTCATTAAATTGTATGATTTCGTTTTTAAGTTTTTCAAATTTAGCTTTAAAGTTGCAATTATTATTTTCAAAAGAAATATTAATATTTTTTAAATATCAATCACTTTACCTAATTCAGAATCCTTATTTTTTACGTAAATTTTTCATTTTCGAGAAGAAAAATTCAAGATTTTGAATTACCTAAAGAGGATTGAAATAAATAATTTTGTCTTTTCAAATCCATAGTTTTTTTTGAAAAATTTTCTTTCTCCTTTTCAAATATAGCGTATTCTCATCTAAAAATTCTTTAAGAGCCACAGAATTATTTTTCAAAACATCATGTTGATTTTCTAAATTTAACTTCTCATTTTTCAATTTCTCATTTTCAAGTTAGATAGATTTTATCTTTTCTAAAATAATAAAATTAAGCTTTGAGACCTTATTGCATATACTAACTAATTTATTATTATCTTCTACTAAAATTTAATATATCAGAAAGTACCTTTTTTAGTCCTCGTTAGTAGTGCTTTGATAGTATCAGGGTTTTGCTTGATGTATTTCGACTGGATCTTTTTTGGCCATTATTCTATGATGTTATGACGATCGATAGAATTCCAGGCTATAACACCACTTGTTAAGTCACTATGAATCGAAGATGGCCAATAGAGTAAGAGATAATATAAATGTAGTGGAAATATAACAGTAGATCATACAGTCGATTTATACTGCTTCGGACCTCTCATTCTACATCCACTCCCAAAGCTCCCCTTCGGTATTTCACTACCCAAAAAAGGACTTGTTTCATCTGGAGGAATAGGTTTACGTCAACACTGCCCGAAGACTCTCTCTAATGTTGAAAACATGATCTGTGTTTTGATGATGACAACCATATAACAATGCTACTAACATGTTTATTGACTAATTTTAGGTCGAATAGCTATACGATGGAGGATAAAGTCTATGGAAGCTACAAATTAAAGAGCACAGAAAAATGGTGCAAGTGGTGGGATTCGAATACAGAACAAATAATATAAGGAATGGAAAAGGTGAAAGTAAAAAAATAATGTTTCAAGTTAGGAATTGAATTTTGGTCAGATGCAGGATTCGAACTCAAGCGCCTAGGGAAAGCACAACTCATCCCTACCACCACGCCACACAACATTTAGATTTGCTACCACCGTCACATTTATATGACCATTGCAAAAGGACTAGTTCAAGTGCCCGTTCAAGCATCTTTTCGGATTATTGCAAATTTTCAATGGATGCATCTTTTCCAATCCAAATGTATGAAGAGTTGCAGTTATTTAATGGCCTCCTACCACTCCTATATAAGCCTCCCATCATCCCAAAAGCAATCATTCAATCCCATGCTATCAAATTATTCTCGTATTGCTTCCTAAAGCCCTAAACTCCATATTCATTTCAAAAGCAAACTTAGATCAGCGCTCTTTCACCCCATAACATTTGATTATGGTCCTAATTCATTTCCTAACATCTATACATTCACTCTGCATTATTTTGAGAGTCATAAAAGTTTGTATTATAGTGTAACAAGTTAGTGTATTGAGACACAAAATATTGTCAAAGAAGCTTGTATTCTACTTTGTCGTAAAAGTCCAAGAAGTCAACAGAGTAGAGTCATGTAGAGGGAGTTTCCAGGCAGTGCTATTGTAAACCCGTTCCTCTAGGTGACATGAGGGCTTTTTTGGTTAGTGAAATACCAAGTGGGAGCTTCAGGACTGGATATAGGACAAGAGGCCCGAACCAGTATAAAATTTGACTATGTGATCTACTGTTATATTTCATTGCATTTGTATTATCTCTTACTCTATTGGCCATCTTCAATCCATAGCGACTTAACATATGGCTATGAAGCCATGCTTTTAGTTGAACTTAAGGCAGCTTACCACCAAAGATTTTATTATAATGCCCAGTAAAATGTAGAATTTCAAAATGAGTCATTATATTTGTGACGATCCAGTTTTTCGGACCAGTCAAAACCGAAAAACCTGTCTGTTCTAAAACTATGAATGAAAACTACCAACTTAATACACAATATTTGATAAATATTCAACATTACTAAATGTATAGGATACAACTTTCAATTATACAAGTTATCAGAGAAATCATTTACTCTACAGTGTGCTTTACTACAAACCCAAAATCAAATACTATAAATAAACTGTAAATCTACCGCTACGCAACTCCGATGAGAAACAGCAAATCCTTACCTGCAAACTCAATAAACAATATAAATGCGGAATAAAATAGTAAGCAGGAAAGATATAACAATACACGATATATGACAAACAATAAACAGAAAAATGTTATGTTATTATTGGGGTTGCATCACTACCACTTATAACTACCTACGTACCTCTATCTAATTGGGTACCCAATTAGATATAGGATCAAGCCAACGTAGTTCTTCTACCGCAAATAGGACCCATGGAGCCTATGATGCACAAACAATATGCAATACCCAAAACCACCCACTTAGGCTCAATCTTCAATTTTTTAGACTGTTAAAATCTAATTAACTTTATGAAAATTATCTCTTTGGACTTTATTCCCGAATTCTTGTTTCAATACTTTTGAAATATATATATATATATTATTCAAACTAGTCTTTTACTTCAGGATTTGAAAACAAATTACCTTTTGAAACGATATCAATATATGTTATCCCGCCTTTTGGCAAGGCCATGACACCAAGAACCTGACTAGAAACCAATGACGGTTCGTCTTAGAGATCGGTTATACGCAGGCTCACTATGGATATCGATGAATTTTTTCCAAAATCAAGCTACAATCGACAAGACATGACGAGCGAAGCAATGGAAGTCAACGTTCCAAATTTCAAGTCAATCCGAGTTCATATGCTCGAGTTACGATCGATGCAAGATGAAGGAAACAGCTCGATTTTCGTATCCATCGCCAAACCTCTGTTCAAATCCATCGGTTTTGAATCCATCAGAAGGCCCTACTTCGTATCGATCAGTCATGCATCCATCGGCAAGTCATAGTTCATATCGATCAGCTTCGCATCCATCAAGTTCTGGTTGTTCGAATCCATCAAGTTGAAATGGTTCGTATCCATCAGGGAAGTATGATTCGTTCGTATCGATCAGCAACCCTCTGTTCGTATCCATCAGATGACTGCTATTTCGTATTTATCGTAGGACCTCTGTTCGCATCCATCGAGCATTGCACTACTCGTATCCATCACAATATTGCTTGTTCGTATCCATCAAGTCGAAGTGACTTTGATCGATACGAACAAGAGCTACCTTCATCGATGCGAACAGAGCCACCATCATCGATACGACCAAGCCATCTCCATCGACTCGAACAGGGCGTGTTACAGATCGATATGAACAAACATGCTACAGATCGATACGAACAAACATGCTACAGATCGATACGAAAGAGCAAGTTGTTGTTCGACTTGAACTGGGCAGCGGACTTCGTTACGAACGAGGCAAAGTTCAAGGACGACTCGGTCAACTCGGCGAAGAAAGTGGATCGATACAAAGAATGCGCTCCACATCACCACCTGGTCACACGCAACCATCGATTCGAAATAATCGAGTCGAAATGATCGATTCGAACAAAACAGCCTGCCGCATAACTCCAATTCGAATTGATCATAACTCGAGATCCACAAGTCCAAATGCAATGAAATTTTCATAGAAGCTTACGTGCATGCTAAAGAATGTTCTCACCAAGTTTCGACTCCATCGGACGAAATCCTGATCGATACGAAATTCGTTCGTGTCGATCACGGATCGGGCCGAAACTTCATGGGCTTGGTCGCGTGGGCCCACTCACGTGCCAGAAGAAGTCACCCGAGATCTGAGCGAAATATCAGCCTCCTACACCTATAAATAGAGCCCCAAAGCCTACAGAAAAAGGATCTTTTGAATTTGCCAACGCCCAGACTCTGCCGGATTCAATTCCATACTACATTGCTGCTGCTTTTAACGAAATTGACTGCTGTAATTCATTGTTATCTATTGTAACCTGCTGCAATCAATTGTAATCAACAAAGAAACATCAATAAAGCGAACAATTTCATAGTGGACGTAGGCAATACGCCGAACCACTCTAAATCCTTGTGTTTCTGTGCGTTTTTATTATTTTTCTATCTGTTTTCTGGAGTTTTTGTTAGATAATCCTCTTTTTCCATTTGATTTCTTCATTTTATCTCTTCAAAAACTTCCGAAGAGTGTTGTGCCCATTTTTGGTACAAACACTTTGGTGCTTTCACTGAGAGAAAACCCAATTTTTCTCCTGCTCCTTGGATCTCCTATCGATACCGGATTGCATAAATCCAAGAAGAAGATCCAAATCTCAGAAGCCCTTCCATTCTATTCAGATTTGCATCAGATCTAGGAAAGGACTTCATCAATTCATCATGGTAAGCACACGAACTACTTCTACAGCTGCTGACCAAGAAGGACGGGACAGACAGAATCCCGTGCAATTGCCTCCATCCAACCAAGATGCTGCCGGACCTTCGGATCCATCAGGCCCGGTTACCAAACAAGAATTCCAGGTGCTGCTTCAAGAGTTGACCCAGAGTTGGCAACAACTTACTGAACAACTGCGCGCCAACACGGAGTTGACCAACCAGCTAAATCGCCAAAGGCGCAGAAGATCCAGAAGAGATCAAGGTTCTTATTCTTCCACGGAGAGTTCAGCCTCATCTGATGATCATCACCGATCCACACGCCCACGGCTGGATGTAAGCTACACCCAAGCCACAGGACACCAACCTGCCTTAAGTCTTGGACAACCCAGAACTGGACCATCCACCAGTCATCATACCGGACCTTCATCCCGAGGGGGTGCCGCTCCTTACCATGTCACAGGCAACCTTGCTGCCACCACCACTACCGAACAAGGAGTT
The DNA here is from genome assembly GCA_030737815.1 of Allium fistulosum. Classification (NCBI taxonomy): domain Eukaryota; kingdom Viridiplantae; phylum Streptophyta; class Magnoliopsida; order Asparagales; family Amaryllidaceae; genus Allium; species Allium fistulosum. Next base: position 1,142,124,094 of record CM060904.1, read on the forward strand.
GATGCTAGAAATCAAGCTGATCTGCATCGTCACCAACGAGATCATACTCCAGAACCTTACGTCCCTGAAAACGTTGAACCAAGGAGGCGAGGCACGGACCGTCGACCGCGTCCGGTCCAGACTTGCGCTGTGGAACCCGACCACACCTTGGCACAACATCCTCCAAATATCCGGATGCCGGATATACCAACGATGATTCGTCAGATGATTCGTGAAAGTCAGGGCCTCACTAATGACGACTGGGGAATCTCTCGGAGTCATACCCCTTTCACTTATGACATATTATATGCCGAACCACCTCGGCGCTTCAGGATGCCAACTTTGCCAGTCTTTGAAGGGAATTCTGATCCAAATCAGCACATCTTGAAGTATGAATGGCTAATGAATGCTGCGAGAGCTGATGATGCAATCAAATGTTGTAGTTTCCCCATTTCCTTGGAAGGCATTGCAACTATGTGGTTTACTCGTTTGCCACCACGATCCATCTCTAATTTTGACCAGATGGCCACTAAGTTTGTTGAACAATTCCGTATGCACGTAGCGAGGCATAAAGATGTTAATACTCTGTCTAGCGTTACTCAAGCTCCAGGAGAAACACTCAGACGTTACTTGGAGCGATTCCATGCTGCATGTGCAGAAATAAGTAATCCCAATGACAACTCTATCCTGATGGCATTGACTAAGGGGATTGACCCTGATTCCGAGTTCATAAGTTGGTTAGCTGGGAAGCCACCTGCGTCATTGGACCGTTTCTATTCCAAGGAAGCCCAATTCTTGAGAAGGGAGGATGCGAAACAGCCTAGGAAGCAGGATGACGCAGGGCCCAACATTGAAGGAATTCAAAGTAACATTACAGTTAAACAATCCGGGGAGAGTTTCGGAAAAGTTCAATTGAATATACAAAACAAACAGAACCAGCAAAGGGACAGTGGAAATCAAGGTAAAAAACGAGATCAAAGTCGTGGTCCACGACGTAGAGCCCCCATGTTCGACAATTATACTCCATTGAATACGTCGCTGGAGAATGTGTATTTGCAGACCTATAATACCATTCAATACAAGAAACTTGCCCCAAAGCCGTCAATGGAAAGACAAGTCCAAACAAGTTTTGTAGATTCCATGAAAGTTATGGCCATAATACGAATGAGTGTCGTCATTTACAAGATCTCATTGAAAAGATGATACGTGAACGGAAGTTGGATCAGTATGTTCGGGCGCCGCAGTCAGGAGGTGCGGGCCCATCAAATCAGAATCGTGCACCAAATCAAGAAAGGCAAGAGGAACCCGCTCGAACTGGCGGGAGGTTGGTTATTAATACAATAAGTGGTGGTCCTCATCCACCAGACCGAAGCTGGAAGGAAATGGAGTCGTATGCCAGCTCTATTAGGCATGCAGACTTCGAGTGTTATAGTAGTTTTGATGAAGGGGCTCCGGCCAAACAACAGAAGACGATGATTGATGACATTGTATTCAGAGATAGAGATGCTGATAAAGTTGAAGCTCCCACTATCGATCCACTAGTCATCTCAACTCATGTAGGTCCTGCTTGGATGAAGAGGATCTTAGTTGACAGTGGGAGCTCTGTGAATATTTTGTTTAAACGAGCTTACGACCAAATGAAAATGGAAGCCAAAGATTTGAAACCTTGTCAGTCTCGAATCCACGGTTTCAATGGGAGCGCTACTATACCCACTGGAGTAGTGGAACTACCAATGGAGTTGGGAATTGGAGAATGTCGGAGAGTACGGATATTACGGTTCGTTATGTTAGACATAGACTCCCCTTATAATGCTTTTTTGGGCCGACCAGCCCTCGCTGAGTTCAGGGCAGCTATTTCCTCGTGGTGTTTAACCCTGAAGTTTCCCACTGATCGTGGAGTGGGAGTCATCCAAGGAGATCAGGCTGCAGCGAGAGCCTATTATGTTGCCGAGCTGCGGGAGGCGCAGCGAAAGGAGAAAGGAAAGGGCGTAGAGGAATCTCTCTACGTCCGTTTTGCTGATAATCGACAATTAACGCTTGGGCCTAGGCCCAGGCACCCCAACCAGTTCCAAAGGGATCTTGACCCAAGAGAGACTGAAGAAGAAGGAGAATCTAAAGAAAGTCAAGCATCCCCGGCCGAACTGACGATCGATGTCCCGATTGATAATGATGATGATTCAAAGATGATAAAGATCGGCTCTCAACTAAGCCAGCAAACTCAAGAGGAATTGGTTGAATTTCTACGGGCCAATCTTGACTATTCACCTGGACGCATTCTGATATGTGTGGGATCTCGCCAGACATCACGAGCCACACTTTGAATATTGACCCGTGGCATGTCCCGGTCAAACAAAAAAGGCGTGGTATGGATCCAGAGAGATCTGCCGCCCTTAAAGAAGAGGTAGAAAAGCTTAAAGCAAACGGGTTCATTCGAGATGCGCTATACCCCGAATGGGTGTCGAATCCCATGCTTGTCCGAAAGTCGAACGAAAAATGGAGAACATGTGTCGATTACTCCGATCTGAATAAAGCTTGTCCTAAAGACAGTTTCCCGCTTCCCAGAATTCATCAGCTCGTAGACTCAACAGCTGGACATGAACTCTTATCTTTCATGGATGCGTATTCTGGCTACAATCAAATACCAATGTATTTACCTGATCAAGGACATACCAGCTTCGTAACCAATCTGGGACTTTATTGCTACAAAGTTATGCCATTCGGGCTCAAGAATGCCGGGGCTACTTACCAACGATTGGTCAATCGAATGTTTGCCAATCAAATCGGGAAAACCATGGAAGTATATGTAGACGACATGCTTGTAAAGTCACGATTTTCCACTGACCATATTAAAGACCTGGAAACTATGTTCAACATACTTCGAGAATATAGAATGAAGCTCAACCCACTGAAATGTCATTTTGGAGTTGCATCCGGAAAATTCCTTGGGTTTATTGTCAACGCTCGAGGAATCAATCGAAGCCAATCCTGAAAAGATTTGGGCAATCAGAAATCTTGAAACTCCGAAAACTATAAAGCAAGTCCAGAGTCTCAATGGGAAAGTAGCAGCATTGAGCAGGTTCATTTCAAAGTCCACTGACAAATGCATTCCCTTCTTCGATCTGATCCGAAAAGGAAAACGAAACTTTGAGTGGACCACAGAGTGTGAGGGCGCTTTCCAAGCACTAATTCAGCATTTATTCACACCACCTATCCTGTTAAAGCCTATTGATCATGAGAAGTTGTACGTGTACTTGGCGATATCAGAAAACGCTATCAGCGCTGCCTTGATTCAAGAAGAAGACAGGATACAGAAACCAGTATACTACATCAGCAAACGATTGACTGGAGCTGGGAGGAATTATCTAAAGCTGGAGAAGTTGGCTTATTGCCTTGTTATTGCATCAAGGAAGCTCCGACCATATTTCCAGGCACATCCTATTATAGTTTATATCGACCAGCCATTACGAAAGGTCCTTACGCGGCCTGAGACGTCTGGTAGGTTACTCAAGTGGAACATCGAATTGAGTCAGTTTGACATTACTTATACTCCAAGGCGAGCCATTCAAGGACAAGTCCTAGCTGATTTCATAGCTGAGTTTACCATTCTAGAGGACTTGCCCGAAACCAGTGAACCTCCCAAATACATCTGGAAGCTGTACACTGATGGTGCATCAAACGACCGGTGTTCGGGCACTGAAGTTGTACTTGAAACCCCCGAAGGCCGATCTATATGTTATGCTTTAAAGTTCGATTTTCATGCAACCAATAATGAAGCTGAATATGAAGCCCTCTTAGCTGGGCTAAACTTGCCAAAGATTTGAGAATTATCGCTGTGGAAATTTATTGTGATTCGCAATTAGTTGTGTGTCAGGTTCGGGGAGTATCAAGCAAGAGATCGAAGGCTGGTTGCTTACTTAGCTCGAGTTCAAGAAGTACTGAATCAGTTTGATTATTATGCCATTTGTTGCATACCTCGAGAACGTAATCAGAAAGCCGATTCATTGGCGAAGTTGGCCAGCACAGGTAAAGCTCAGCAAATGGGACTTGTTCTCGTAAAAACGTTAACTTACCCAAGTATTGAACGGGCAGAAGCAGATTGGATATGTGAAACTGTTCCAGATAAGGAGTCATGGATGACTTCATTCAGAAATTACCTTGAGCACAGAACCCTGCCGGAGTGCAGAAGTGAAAAGAGACAAGTCCTTCGGAAGGCCTCACGATTCACCATCCAGAATGGAATCATGTACAGAAGAGGGTACTCTGTTCCTTTACTCCGGTGCATCGCTCACGATGAAATTAAACGAGTATTACACGATGTACACGAGGGAGAATGTGGCGATCACACCGGGGGGCAAGTACTGGCCAAGAAAATACTTTGATACGGATATTATTGGCCGACTGTGAATCGTGATGCGTCAGATTATGCAAAGAAGTGTGATAAATGTCAAAAGCATGCTCGAATTCCTAGAGCCCCACCTACCGAGATAACGCAAATGGTCAGCCCATGGCCGTTTGCAATATGGGGCATTGACATCATTGGTACTCTACCTCTGGCAAAAGGTGGTGCGAAATACGCCATCGTCGCAGTTGATTACTTTACAAAGTGGGCTGAAGCTGAAGCCCTTGCTACCATAACGATGAAAAAAGTAATTAACTTTGTAGTCTGCAACATTATCTGTCGATTCAGTCTCCCACACACCATCATTACTGACAACGGAACCCGATTCGACAGTGTTGAATTTAAAGATTTCTGCAAACAGTTTCACATTCAAAAGAAATTCTCTACAGTTGCACACCCTCAAGCGAACGGACAGGTCGAAGCGGTTAATAAAGTAATAAAGTCCATTCTGAAAAAACGACTGGAAAAGGTTGGGGGCAAGTGGGTCGATGAACTTCCTATGGCTTTATGGGCTTACCGAACAACCCACAAGTTCGCGACTGGTCACACTCCATTCTCTCTCTCTCTTATGGTTCAGAAGCTGTTATTCCAGCCGAGCTAGAAATACCTTCTCATCGTGTGACATACAATGATCCGAAGACAAATGCTATATTACTTGCTGAATCTCTCGATTTACTAGATGAGAAGCGTGAAGAGGCTGATTTGAGGGCAGCCACATATCGGAGTCGAGTCACCCGATTGTACAACGCCAAGGTCCGCCCGCGAACCTTTGAACTAGGCGACCTCATCCTGAAAAGAATCTATCTGGTTCCTTCGCATATGAAGTTGACATGGGTAGGACCGTATGTTATTGAACGAAGGCTCGGAGATGGCACATTCAAATTATCGACTTTTGACGGTCTTACTCTGCCAAGAGCTTGGAATAGCGAGAGTCTTCGTCGCTACTACACATGACAGGCTATGTTTATTCATTTAGTTTATTTTCCATTTTGCAATTTGTTTCTGCATTTCGAAATTAGAATTTGTAATAAGGCAACTGACTTTGCCATATTTTCTTATTTCAGCAATAAAATGCAATCTCTTCGAGCCAGAGCTGTGATTTACTTGAAATACTTCATATGAACATCACCATGCACGGAGAGCTAAGTTTCACCATACGGTGGGACTTATTCAAATAGGGAGTGACTGTGATGTAACCGGTCACTCTCTAAGTGAAACCCATGCTCGGGGACAAGCCATCACACCAAAGTCAAAAAAGGATTGATACACGACAATCCTTCACTTAACTCCAGATTCCCGGAGTGCGAACTGGAGTATAAAAATGCGTCTACGAAGAGGGTGGATCCGTCCGCCTAACGACTTCGTCCGTATTCAAACCAAGTTTGAGGAGGGTGGACCCATCCATCTAACGACCTCACTTGTTAACTCGAGGTGGATGTGATCCGACCATCCACAATCTTGATTCATTTTTCGTTCCCAAAGTGCGAGCGAAATCCAAAAACATGCAGCAGATGTGACTGACCGTCTGTTTACCAACTCCGAACTCCCAGAGTGCGAGTCGGAGTATAAATGTCAACTCTAAACTCCCAGAGTGCGAGTCGGAGTATAAACATCGACTCCAAGTTCCCAGAGCACGAATTGGAGTGTAAGTACCAACTCCGAAATCCCAGAGTGTGAGTCGGAGTATAAATGTCGACTCCGAGTCCCCAGAGCGGGGACATATAGTTAAAGTCTAAATCGGCGTAAACAACCGCCACTAAACAAATGGAAATCCCCGGAGTGCGAATATGATCATCGAAAATCAACCAAGTATGGTTGAACCACTCAATCTTCGCTTGTCCCAAACATCCGTTCAGTGGCACTGGACTCAACGTGTTGTAAGTGAAATGCAATCGTTAGCTGATATTCTACAACTCATCCCCCAGACTGGGGGGCAGGACTTAAGCGTTGACCGATGACTGAAGCGGTGCGACGTCAAAATTCAGCTCGCTTCTCGGTCGTGAACCATGTCCACAGTTTCCAGACCTGGCGCAAAAAGACAAACTTGACTCGGAAGCTAGAACCTTACAAATGCATTTCAAACATTGAAACACTTAAGCAAATACACAAGAAGCTAAAAAAGAAAAGTTTCATTTCTACTATTTGTGAGAGAAATTCGTGTACAAGTTTGTTCCAAAAAATCCTTACTAACAGGGGCCGAACCCGCATCTATACACGGCCAACAAAATGAAAATCAAAATAAACCGAGTAGGCATGTCTAATCTTTCTTCTTCCTCGGTTTCCTTTTCGGTGTAGACCCGCTGGAGCCGCCACTACCTTTCCTCTTTGAGCCTTTGCTTTTTGGCGGTCGGTCTCCAGGCGGGGGCATGATCTCAACATCCTCCTCTGAGCTCGAATGAATAGGGATGCTTCCTGCGGGCAGAGTCGGAGGAACAGGACCAAGTATAGAAGGTGGAATGGGCATACTGGTGTCGAAAACTGTACCACCAGGAGATATCATTCTAAGCGGAGCTGGACCAGATGCCACCATCCCACCTCCAAAACTGCCACCATGAGCCGTTGCTTCCATTTTAGCGTCGATTTCAGCCAATGTCTCCTCTTCAGTAACCGCTCGAGCCTCGCTGGGAGCATCAGTAGTTGGCATCGAAGAACTTGTAGCAGGAGCGCCTCCACCCATAACAAATGGCAGGTCGGCAAGAGGATCACCATGACGGCGAAAGAGTTCCTCCATCAGTTGCTCATCAAAAACAAGTGAGCTCCCCTGCATTTCGTCAAGTGGCGCAGTAACAGTTACAGTGGTCGCTTCAGTAACGATAGCCCCCTGCGTCTGATATGATTCTTGAGTAGCAGGAGGCACGACCGGTGCAGCATCGATCACTGGACAAAAAATAAGAGAACTGTTAGAACTTAATTCGAGTGAAGATTCCGACTTAAGGCAGATATGTGGAATGTTCAGAATACCTTCCTCAGTTTGACTTGTAAGCGGCTGAACGACTTCAGCAACTTGCTCTATAGCCGGAGACATCTGCGGCTGATCCGAATTATAGGCAGGAACAGCTTGAGGATCGACCGCGGGTAAGGATTCAGGCTGGGTTGACGCTGGAAGTTCAAGACTTGCATCATGGTGTTCGACCCCAGAGCCTTCTCCTACTTCCAGGTGCTGGGTGTCGAGTCTCTCTTTCTCATAAGAAATCATTGACTCGTGGAGAATCTTCTATTCATCTTCATTTAGCAGACGATTCTCAAGCTCAAACTCATCAATGGACTCACCCAGATACATCGCTTTCTCCTCCTCAATTAATCGTCCCCAGGCATTATATAGATGTAGCGGATAATCATCGAGCTAGGCTAGACCCATGTGCCTCAGCACGTTGGCGTTGTAAACAACAACAAGATCTTCAATGTCGGCTTCTAGCCTGGACTCAGCCGATCTCACCTTCTCCTCGACCTCAGTCACCACCTTGCGGACTTTAGCCACAGCCACATCCCGTTCACCCCGGAGCAGAACAGCCTGTTCGCACGCCTCCTGGGCTGCATTGTTTGCTTCATCCCTTTCCTTGGCCATATCGGAGAATTTGGCCTTAAGCTCGTTGAGTTCCTTGACCGTCGCATCCCGTTCGGCGGTGACTGTAGTATTTCGGTAGCCCATCTCCTCCACCAAGGCAACATGTGTCTGCCTCAACCTCTCCATCGCCACAGTCGCTTCATCAGCTTTTTTGGTGGCCTCAATTTCAGATATCCGAGAAGACTTGGCCTCGGCGTTGAGCACTTGGATGATTCGGTCCTTTTTAGCGAGTTCGGACTCCATCTTCTCAATAGCTTTGGCTCGCTTAAAGGCCACCTTGGAAGCTTTCTCAGCAGTCTTCACCCACTCTTTATACTGGGTGTAAACGTCATGAATGTAATCATGCATCGTGTTTTCCACCCCTGATGGAATTCTTTTCAAATGAGGTGGGAAGACGTAGCCGTCGAAGCATATGTTCGGAAACTCTTTCCTCAACCGAGCAATTTTAATAGCCCCTTCCCCTGTGGGCTCAGTTGGGACCTGCTCTGCAATTATGGAGGCCGTGGTTTCGACTCTCTGTAGATGAGTTTCGGATCTAGAAGTTTTAGAAGATGGCCGGTGACGTGGAGGCTCTGGTGGATGTGAAGTCTGAACGGGAGGTGGAGATGGGATTCTAGGAGGTGGAGAGCGAGACCTAGATCGGTGTCTGTATTCTCTGTCCCTGTCCCGCTTGTACCTCTCTTGATTAGAGTACCCGCGATCGCGGTCTCTATCCGAATCTCTCCTACGGGAATCATAATAAGAAGAAGACTTTAGAGCCAAGCGGAGGCTCCTAAGCATTGATCCTCTCCCAGACATCGTACCTGAAAATGAGAAACGAAGGAAAAGTTAGTGATCTTTTGGGTTGGACGGTTTACAGTTATGAATCATGTAGTGCAGTGAAGTGTATGTATGTGCAACCCCCCGACCAACCGGAAATGTCGGCCGCACTCATAGCAAGTGACCCGCTGTAACGACCCGATATTTTCAACCATTCGCATCCATTATAAGTGTATAGGTAGACACTCATGCCGGAATTGAATTGCTCAAAATATCGCGTTGTAAATAAAATTTCGCAAATCTCAGAATATACAGTAAATAAATATAATCACAGATCACAGACACAGAGTAAAATAATGCAGCGGAAGCAAAAGAAATAGTAGTTCATGAAGCTACTATATAAATATATCAAAGTACATAGGATACAACAGAGAAATAGAGTATAACAGAAGTCTCAACACACAGAAGTCTACTAATACAAGAGCTGAAATAGAACAACAGACTGAAGAGGATAAAGCTAGATGAACTGATAAATCTCCAGCAATTCTGAACCCCCAAGAAGTGGAAATCCAAATCTGTGGATAACTCAGGCTGACCCGAGCGTAAATAAAAATACAAACACTCGAGTCAGGACAATATATACTTATATAATGTAAACCAACTCAAGTGAACTGTAATAAGGTACAAGTAACTTAAAGGATGCCTGGGACCGCCCATCCTCTAAGGATCCGTTAAACTATTTACTATGTAGTAATATTGCGCTATTATAATAATGTCTATAGTAAAATAAACATACTTTTAAATAGCGTTCCGGGCTACCCATATCACCCTTCACACATAATAGTCCCAGTAGTCCATCCAATATCATGCCATCTCCACTCCGGGTGACTGTCAGAGGATACCACACGGGCTACGGGAGAAAAACAAACTCGTAGTAAAGGCTCGGTATGGTAGGTGACACGGCACACAAGGCAATGCCAGGGTAGATATACCAATTACGCACACGGGCTGGTGGTAACGTAGCAGCCACTACGCTCACCCCGAACAACACTCCCAAAATCAAGGGGTTCACCCAATCGATCACAACAGTAATAGAATGGTTCGAAGAAGTGTGTCCGACCAGAGGTGCTACCTCCTTTGGCCCGAGATCACTCCTGTTTTAGCCACCTTAAGCTAACTCATGGGAGTTAGGTCCACGAAATGTACCTTAGGAACGTCGTCACCATCCTACTTCATTCTGGAATCTCCACCGCGTACACGGTTGTCAAAGTGGTTTTCGGTATCGACAGAGAGTATGCCAGATATCCGATCCCGGTCTCTTTGCCAACCAATCGTTATTATAACCCGTGGTTATAATTTAAAAAATTTATTTATACTTCAAAAAAATCAATTCATTTCATTTCAAAACTATATTACTTTCAAAATAGTTTATACTTCTAAACCAAACCATTTTATTTCAAAACTATATTCAAAACAATACCATATCATTTCCAATTCAAACATATACTCACTTTTTTTTAAAATAATATTTTATATTTCAAAAATAAAATATCATTTTCAGATTCAAATATTTATCAGAATAAAGATCAAATCATTTCAAACCACTTTAATATATCAAAATATCATATCTTTCCAAAACTTCATTTCAAATCATTTTATTATCAAAATATCATTTGAGTTCAAATCCAAATATTCAACCTTAAATACCTTTAAATTCAAAGATATCATTCATTTATTATTATTTCAAATCACTTTTAAATAATTTATATTCCAACAAATTAATTCATTTAAAAGTGAAATTATTAAGATTTCAAATCAGGTATTAAATTTCCAAAGTTTCAATTCAATTACAGTTTATCACCAACCATTTCAAATCTTATCAATTTCAAATATAGATTTGGTCCACAAAATAAACTATTCAATTTTTAAAATAATTCAAAGCTTAAATATCCCACATTTCATAAATCCAATATCATTTAAATAAACTCAAATAATATATATTTTAAATATTCATTTTATCAAATAATTTAAATAAATCAGAAATCAAATATCATTTCAAATATCAAAATATTATTCAAAACATCATTCATTTAATTCATTTAAATACCATTTAAATCATTCATTTTATTTTGGAATAAATTACCATTTTCAATCTCACATTTAAAAAAATTAAATTCTTCCATTTAAAACCATTTAAAACTATTTAAAACCATTTAAATGTCTCTTCATTATCTTTAGAAATTTAATATTAAATTCCCAAAATTTTATCATTTTCCAAAGATTATTTTTCATCAAATTTTATTAAAACAGCAAAAATATAGTTTTCTGTAGCACTTATAAAATGCTACGAAAAGTTATAGTTTAAAACAGTTCATTTAACAAAAGACAACATTTAAATGCTGTAATAGATTTCCTTTAAATTCCAAATAAACTTTTATGTTAAGTTTAACCACTATAGCACTTACAAAGTGCTATAATAGCCTTTATTTCAAATTAACCTTTTAGTTCATTTAAAACAACTACAACATTTACAAAATGCTGTAATATCTTTTACTTACATTTCAAAATGCGGTCAAATCAAGTTCAGAGTTTTAATTACCATTTCACAAACAATTAACTTTTAATATAAATCATTTTAACTTATAAAAATCATATATTTCACATTTTAAAATCATCATTTCAATACTCTTATTTTTATGATTTTTATAAAGTTCAATTTCATCCAAAAATCAAGTGTTAACATAATTTATTATTTAAATTCAATTATTAAATTCCATTTCTTTAATTAAATTATTAACTTAACAATTAAGTTTAAAATTCCAAAATATAACTTATTTCTATTTATTTTAATAAATTAAGATTTCACTTTTAACAAAGGTTCAAAATTCCCAATTTAAGTTATATTTCAAAACTTTAACTTAAACATTCATTTATTTAACATTTTTACTTATTCAAAACCCATTATAAATTTTATAAAATCATTTAAAATACATTTTAAAATCAAAATATTATATTTTCCTTACTTTACATAATTTCCTTTTTAAAACAAAACATAAATTCCAAAATTTACTTATATTTCAAATTCTACTTCACCATTTACTTAATTCGTTATTTAATTTATAGAAAATCACTAATATTTCTATAAAAGTCATTTTTTATTAAATTTAAATCAAAATATTATAAATTTCACATTTTAAAATATTTTGAAACATTTTAGAAAATATTATATAAACAACGGGCCTGTATATAGTTTTCTAACCTAGGTCAAGTGATACGGATGTCTATCATTTCAATCCGCAGTTTACAAAGAAAACCCGGGTTCTATCATTTCAAACCCATAGTCCCAAGTAAAATGAATGAATTTGAACCCATAGTGATTCTAGTCTACAGGGAACTTGCAGTGTGATAAACTGATATAAATAACGGAATAGCATCATATAACAGTAACATATGATATAACAGGTGTATGAGCATGTATAAACATCATATAATCAAAGTATAGCAAATATAACATGATGATATAGTTTACAAATTCAATTGCGATCAGTTTACTAGTCATATAAGTACACATTTGTCTGGTGAGTATTACTCACCTGTATTGAGCTGGAGATGACAACCAACACACAATACAGAAACTTCAAAGGCAAAAGAGCACGACAATGATTTGAGTGTGGGAGAGCCAAAGCTAATTGCCTTGTCACATTCAAACAAAACAATTACAAACAACATAAGATTTCAACCCAAAAATTCAATAAACAATGCTAGAAACGATTGTATAAAACCAATCCAAATCATTGCACTTGCCTTCAACTTCCTATACTTTAGTTATAGGTCTGAAATGTACTGGAAAAGGTTGAATTTGGGTCTGGTCTTGAGTCTATATGGTCGGCCTAACATAGTCTAAAAGGTGGTGCAAAAAGTAGGTGCATGGATCTACAATTTCAAGGCAACTATCATCAACTTCAAGCCACAATGGGTTCGGTCAAGGGGTCCTATGGGTTCGGCCTGGTGCTCAGGTGGTGGTGGGTGGTGTGGCAGTGGGTGGTGGTCAGGTAAGAGCAAGGGGTGGTGGTGGAAGTGGCGGCAAAGGAGGTGGAAGTGGTGATAGGGGAAGGGTATGGTCGGCTTTGAACATAAGATGATTGTTTGAGAAAGTTTGGATGGATCTCTTGCCTAGGGGAGGTCGGCCTGATGGGATGGTGATCTGGAGGTGGTGGTGGCTGGTTGTGGTGGTGGTGGGGTCGGCCTAGCAGCTGGAGGAGGTGGGGCCGGCCATAACATGTTGAAAACAAGTGCAAAAATCCATAGAAAAATCAAGGCAATTCAACATAAAAGAAGAGAAAACTTTACCACAATTTTTGATCAAAGGAGAAGAGATGCCATGCTAATTTTTTTTTTGTTGAGAATCTATCTTGTTTTTCACGTGAAATGAAGGAAGATACAGCAGAAAGCAAGTGAAAATGAACGGCAAAAAAAAATTATTGAATGCAAAGGTGTTGGTTAAAGTGAAAAGGTGGGAGACAAAAGGACAAAGGAGATAAAGGGTTTCAAAACCTTTCATATTTCCTTATTTTATTTCTATAACTTTATATTTCTGGTAATAATAATAATCCCAAATAAAATTTCGAAAATTTATCAAAATATAAAAATAATATACTACTTATAAATTATATAAAGTTAAAATAGAAAATAACTAAAAATAGTAAACTAGTCTAGAAAATTTGAAATTAATTGGAATAAATTTTGGAAAATTCATATGAGCTTGTAATATTTTTTTTAACATAAATAATAACATAGAATAAAAATTCATTCACAAAATAAGTATATAAATTGTAATTTGAATAAAATTTTAAATGAAGAAAATCGCAGAAAATTTGGAAACTAGGCTTAATAAATTGAAATAAATTCAAGTAAACTTTAGAAAAATTATACTATCACTTTAAAAATATTAAAAGACAAAAATATACAAAAGTAAATATTAACACATATTAGAAAAAAATATGACAATAAAAATATAATTTATATGATTTAAAATAAATAATATTGCAAAATAAACAGTTTATACACAAAATTGAAACTTACATAACTTCTACAATATAAGTCTGTTTTCAACGAAACGAAAAGCAGTATTCATGGAATTAAATCTATTTTCATAATAAAAGATAAAATTTAAGAATTTGAAATATTTAAATTTAAAGTTCAAAAGTCAAAGATTGAACAGTTTGACCAGAATTTCACTTTTTAGTAAAATATTCAATTTATATCAGTTTGAAACTATAACTCACATAATAATCAACATTTATATTTAACAATGAAATGTTTTAAATGAAACAAGCTTAAAAAAAATTTCAAAATAAAATAAAAATCAAATTTTAAATTATATGCAAAATCTAGGGTTGTTACACTCTTCCGCACTCAAAACTTTTCGTCCCCGAAAAGGAATGAGGTATGGGAAAGCACAGAAAAGATAGAGTGAAATAGGATTAAGACAAGATGACAAGGAGATTGAAATTATACCTGACAACTGTTGTTATAGGTAAGTTTAACAAGGTGGTGGTGATCTTTCCAAGATTCTCCAGAATTAGGAACACAAGCACGAAAAGATCCTCTAAAATTTGATTCACGCTTTCCGCTTGACCGACGGTCTGTGGATGAAAGCTGTGCTCAGATTCAAAATGAGTAGCAAAGATTATAGAAAGATTTCTAAACAGAAAGATTATAGGAAGAGGCCTATAACAGTCTGTTTCAAGATAAGGAAAAATAAGAACAACCAAAAGACAGTTTGAAAAACAAAATTAGGTAATAAGTTTGAAAAACAAAGTAAGATAATAAGTTTGAAATTTCCATGGTTTCAGCTTAAATTGATAATTAATTTTTTTTACACAAGTTAAATAAATCTTAACTATTTCTAATTTCATTATCTTATCATCCAGTTTCTTAAACTAACCATTTTCAAAAATCATGGATTTGAAAAATCATTATTTATTATACTCATAATGTGCTTAATAAATTTAATTCTTCTCTATTCCTAATTATAATTAAATTTATCCCTCTCAATATTTTATCACCTATGCTAAATATACCTACATTTTAATATAACTGTTTTAATTTATTCTTAATTATTTTATCATCTTTTATATTGTAAATTATTCAATTAACCTTTTATTCCATTTACTTTTGTTAATCTTTTTATAACTAAAATTTAAGTGTATAAATTTATTATAACCACTCAAATTTTATTTATAAACTTTTTATATTGTATATTATCCAATTACATTGTTAACTTCTAAAATTTAAGGTAAGTTATATTTGAATGCAATTGTATTATACAAATAAAACATTCAAATTCAATCATTTCATGTTTGAATCATTTATCCAAAATTTTGATTTTCTTTTTATAATTGAATTTATTCTTTAAGATAGAATTAAAGAATAAAATTTCCGATTCCTTTCACCATTTAGAGATAAATAAATATATGTACATAATATGTCAAATCAAATTTAAATCATATACCTATATATATTATAAATCAAATCATATTTTAGAAATTCAAATCAATTAAATTTTCCAAACAAGGCTGTAGCAAGACTACAGAATGGTCTCTTCACTTCGAAACTCGAAAATGAATGTCGATGATGCTGCAGTCATTACCGAAATTATTTTCCAGCGACAAAGAGAAGAGCACAGATTTTTTTTTTATTTAAAATTCTTTTGGAAACAAATTTCTATTCGAAAATACTTTAAATAATATAACCATTAAAAACTTTAAACACAAGGTTTGAAACCATCGGAAATTGAATTCTCAAATCCTTGTTTTAAATTCATTTCAGTTCCAAAATCAATTTATAAACAACTATTTATAAATTCATTTATACAACAATAAATGATAAATCAAGTATTATCATTTCAAACAATCAATTTATTAAGTTCCATAAATTTACTTATATACATCAAAATTTATTTCATTAACCAAATTTTAAAATAATATTGTGTCAATTTGTTATGTCAAAGTGTTTTATAAATCCTATCGATAGCGTTGATCAGACGAATCGATCGGAAACCCAAATCAACATCAACAACTCAAACAACACAACATATAAAACAAAACATAGGTTTTCAAGTATAATTTAAAATGTTTGGCAGATAGATTGTATACAAAAGGCAAGATGGTTAAACAGAGTAGGGAGATGGATAAGCTTAAATAAATCGCGGGCAACCTTAACAAGGTCAACCGTGACTTAAAGGATAAGATCGATGTGGATTTTCTGAGGTAAATCTACATTCGATCTCGAGAGATAGAGTTTGGGATAACAAAAGATATTAGCATCTAAACCAAGGATAAATATAAATCTCCGGTGAACCGATGCTAATCATAAAGGAGTTTCACCCCTTTACAAGAAAATTAGAATATTGGCGAGACCGCCAATTCACTATAAAGATCATTCGAAGTGGAGTTATGTGATACTCCAAAATCAAAAGAAGATGAATAGTGAGGGACAAGAATAAATTTTGAAACCGCAGGGAACGTTCCAAAATTCAAAGGAAATTCAAATCAAAAGGAAGAGGTTCAAGCTCGAATGAAAGTGATTCTGTAAATAAATTTACCATACATTCTAAGTTTTGCCTAGAGCTACCAAAGCTCTGATACCAACTGTAACGACCCGATATTTTCAACCATTCGCATCCATTATAAGTGTATAGGTAGACACTCATGCCGGAATTGAATTGCTCAAAATACCGCGTTGTAAATAAAATTTGGCAAATCTCAGAATATACAGTAAATAAATATAATCATAGATCATAGACACAGGGTAAAATAATGCAGCGGGAGCAAAAGAAATAGTAGTTCATGAAGCTAGTAGCTACTATATAAATATATCAGAGTACATAGGATACAACAGAGAAATATAGTATAACAGAAGTCTCAACACACAGAAGTCTACTAATACAAGAGCTGAAATAGAACAACAGACTGAAGAGGATAAAGCTAGATGAACTGATAAATCTCCAGCAATTCTGAACCCCCAAGAAGTGGAAATCCAAATCTGTGAATAACTCAGGCTGACCCGAGCGTAAATAAAAATACAAACACTCGAGTCAGGACAATATATACTTATATAATGTAAACCAACTCAAGTGAACTGTAATAAGGTACAAGTAACTTAAAGGATGCCTGGGACCGCCCATCCTCTAAGGATCCGTTAAACTATTTACTATGTAGTAATATTGCGCTATTATAATAATGTCTATAGTAAAATAAGCATACTTTTAAATAGCGTTCCGAGCTACCCATATCACCCTTCACACATAATAGTCCCAGTAGTCCATCCAATATCATGCCATCTCCACTCCGGGTGACTGTCAGAGGATACCACACGGGCTACGGGAGAAAAACAAACTCGTAGTAAAGGCTCGGTATGGTAGGTGACACGGCACACAAGAAAATGCCAGGGTAGATATACCAATTACGCACACGGGCTGGTGGTAACGTAGCAGCCACTACGCTCACCCTGAACAACACTCCCAAAATCAAGGGGTGCACCCAATCGATCACAACAGTAATAGAATGGTTCGAAGAAGTGTGTCCGACCAGAGGTGCTACCTCCTTTGGCCCGAGATCACTCCTGTTTTAGCCACCTTAAGCTAACTCACGGGAGTTAGGTCCACGAAATGTACCTTAGGAACGTCGTCACCATCCTACTTCATTCTGGAATCTCCACCGCGTACACGGTTGTCAAAGTGGTTTTCGGTATCGACAGAGAGTATGCCAGATATCCGATCCCGTTCTCTTTGCCAACCAATCGTTATTATAACCCGTGGTTATAATTTAAAAAATTTATTTATACTTTAAAAAATTCAATTCATTTCATTTCAAAACTATATTACTTTCAAAATAGTTTATACTTCTAAACCAAACCATTTTATTTCAAAACTATATTCAAAACAATACCATATCATTTCCAATTCAAACATATACTCACTTTTTTTTAAAATAATATTTTATATTTCAAAAATAAAATATCATTTTAAAATTCAAATATTTATCAGAATAAAGATCAAATCATTTCAAACCACTTTAATATATCAAAATATCATATCTTTCCAAAACTTCATTTCAAATCATTTTATTATCAAAATATCATTTGAGTTCAAATCCAAATATTCAACCTTAAATACCTTTAAATTCAAAGATATCATTCATTTATTATTATTTCAAATCACTTTTAAATAATTTATATTCCAACAAATTAATTCATTTAAAAGTGAAATTATTAAGATTTCAAATCAGGTATTAAATTTCCAAAGTTTCAATTCAATTACAGTTTATCACCAACCATTTCAAATCTTATCAATTTCAAATATAGATTTGGTCCACAAAATAAACTATTCAATTTTTAAAATAATTCAAAGCTTAAATATCCCACATTTCATAAATCCAATATCATTTAAAT
Source organism: Allium fistulosum (assembly GCA_030737815.1). Classification (NCBI taxonomy): domain Eukaryota; kingdom Viridiplantae; phylum Streptophyta; class Magnoliopsida; order Asparagales; family Amaryllidaceae; genus Allium; species Allium fistulosum. The sequence continues at coordinate 1,142,142,249 of CM060904.1, forward strand.
AAACTCAAATAATATATATTTTAAATATTCATTTTATCAAATAATTTAAATAAATCAGAAATCAAATATCATTTCAAATATCAAAATATTATTCAAAACATCATTCATTTAATTCATTTAAATACCATTTAAATCATTCATTTTATTTTGGAATAAATTACCATTTTCAATCTCACATTTAAAAAAATTAAATTCTTCCATTTAAAACCATTTAAATGTCTCTTCATTATCTTTAGAAATTTAATATTAAATTCCCAAAATTTTATCATTTTCCAAAGATTATTTTTCATCAAATTTTATTAAAACAGCAAAAATATAGTTTTCTGTAGCACTTATAAAATGCTACGTAAAGTTATAGTTTAAAACAGTTCATTTAACAAAAGACAACATTTAAATGCTTTAATAGATTTCCTTTAAATTCCAAATAAACTTTTATGTTAAGTTTAACCACTATAGCACTTACAAAGTGCTATAATAGCCTTTATTTCAAATTAACCTTTTAGTTCATTTAAAACAACTACAACATTTACAAAATGCTGTAATATCTTTTACTTACATTTCAAAATGCGGTCAAATCAAGTTCAGAGTTTTAATTACCATTTCACAAACAATTAACTTTTAATATAAATCATTTTAACTTATAAAAATCATATATTTCACATTTTACAATCATCATTTCAATACTCTTATTTTTATGATTTTTATAAAGTTCAATTTCATCCAAAAATCAAGTGTTAACATAATTTATTATTTAAATTCAATTATTAAATTCCATTTCTTTAATTAAATTATTAACTTAACAATTAAGTTTAAAATTCCAAAATATAACTTATTTCTATTTATTTTACTAAATTAAGATTTCACTTTTAACAAAGGTTCAAAATTCCCAATTTAAGTTATATTTCAAAACTTTAACTTAAACATTCATTTATTTAACATTTTTACTTATTCAAAACCCATTATAAATTTTATAAAATCATTTAAAATACATTTTTAAATCAAAATATTATATTTTCCTTACTTTACATAATTTCCTTTTTAAAACAAAACATAAATTCCAAAATTTACTTATATTTCAAATTCTACTTCACCATTTACTTAATTCATTATTTAATTTATAGAAAATCACTAATATTTCTATAAAAGTCATTTTTTTATTAAATTTAAATCAAAATATTATAAATTTCACATTTTAAAATATTTTGAAACATTTTAGAAAATATTATATAAACCACGGGCCTGTATATAGTTTTCTAACCTAGGTCAAGTGATACGGATGTCTATCATTTCAATCCGCAGTTTACAAAGAAAACCCGGGTTCTATCATTTCAAACCCATAGTCCTAAGTAAAATGAATGAATTTGAAAACCGTTCAGGCCTATCATTTCAGCCCATAACGATTTTCCCTTATTATAAAGTCCGTTCGGGTATGTATCATTTGAACCCATAGTGATTCTAGTCTACAGGGAACTTGCAGTGTGATAAACTGATATAAATAACGGAATAGCATCATATAACAGTAACATATGATATAACAGGTGTATGAGCATGTATAAACATCATATAATCAAAGTATAGCAAATATAACATGATGATATAGTTTACAAATTCAATTGCGATCAGTTTACTAGTCATATAAGTACACATTTGTCTGGTGAGTATTACTCACCTGTATTGAGCTGGAGATGACAACCAACACACAATACAGAAACTTCAAAGGCAAAAGAGCACGACAATGATTTGAGTGTGGGAGAGCCAAAGCTAATTGCCTTGTCACATTCAAACAAAACAATTACAAACAACATAAGATTTCAACCCAAAAATTCAATAAACAATGCTAGAAACGATTGTATAAAACCAATCCAAATCATTGCACTTGCCTTCAACTTCCTATACTTCAGTTATAGGTCTGAAATGTACTGGAAAAGGTTGAATTTGGGTTTGGTCTTGAGTCTATATGGTCGGCCTAACATAGTCTAAAAGGTGGTGCAAAAAATAGGTGCATGGATCTACAATTTCAAGGCAACTATCATCAACTTCAAGCCACAATGGGTTCGGTCAAGGGGTCCTATGGGTTCGGCCTGGTGCTCAGGTGGTGGTGGGTGGTGTGACAGTGGGTGGTGGTCAGGTCAGAGCAAGGGGTGGTGGTGGAAGTGGCGTCAAAGGAGGTGGAAGTGGTGATAGGGGAAGGGTATGGTCGGCTTTGAACATAAGATGATTGTTTGAGAAAGTTTGGATGGATCTCTTGCCTAGGGGAGGTCGGCCTGATGGGATGGTGATCTGGAGGTGGTGGTGGCTGGCCGTGGTGGTGGTGGGGTCGGCCTAGCAGCTGGAGGAGGTGGGGCCGGCCATAACATGTTGAAAACAAGTGCAAAAATCCATAGAAAAATCAAGGCAATTCAACATAAAAGAAGAGAAAACTTTACCACAATTTTTGATCAAAGGAGAAGAGATGACATGCTAATTTTTTTTTGTTGAGAATCTATCTTGTTTTTCACGTGAAATTAAGGAAGATACAGCAGAAAGCAAGTGAAAATGAACGGCAAAAAAAAAAATATTGAATGCAAAGGTGTTGGTTAAAGTGAAAAGGTGAGAGACAAAAGGACAAAGGAGATAAAGGGTTTCAAAACCTTTCATATTTCCTTATTTTATTTCTATAACTTTATATTTCTGGTAATAATAATAATCCCAGATAAAATTTCGAAAATTTATCAAAATATAAAAATATATATACTATTTATAAATTATATAAAGTTAAAATAGAAAATAACTAAAAATAGTAAACTAGTCTAGAAAATTTGAAATTAATTGGAATAAATTTTGGAAAATTCATATGAGCTTGTAATATTTTTTTAACATAAATAATAACACAGAATAAAAATGCATTCATAAAATAAATATATAAATTGTAATTTGAATAAAATTTTAAATGAAGAAAATAGCAGAAAATTTGGAAACTAGGCTTAATAAATTGAAATAAATTCAAGTAAACTTTAGAAAAATTATACTATCACTTTAAAAATATTAAAAGACAAAAATATACAAAAGTAAATATTAACACATATTAGGACAAAATATGACAATAAAAATATAATTTATATGATTTAAAATAAATAATATTGCAAAATAAACAGTTTATACACAAAATTGAAACTTACATAACTTCTACAATATAAGTCTGTTTTCAACGAAACGAAAAGCAGTATTCATGGAATTAAATCTATTTTCATAATAAAAGATAAAATTTAAGAATTTGAAATATTTAAATTTAAAGTTCAAAAGTCAAAGATTGAACAGTTTGACCAGAATTTCACTTTTTAGTAAAATATTCAATTTATATCAGTTTGAAACTATAACTCACATAATAATCAACATTTATATTTAACAATGAAATGTTTGAAATGAAACAAGCTTAACAAAATTTCAAAATAAAATAAAAATCAAATTTTAAATTATATGCAAAATCTAGGGTTGTTACACCCGCTCAGCTCAAGAGCATTGTCAAGCTCCTCCATCCAGGTGTCGTGTTGAAATGACACATAATCCGGAATCGGAATATCAACAAGTCCTTCGAAAGGATTCTCTACTTGCAGGGGAGGAGCTTCCGAAATTCTAATCCCCGGAATGAGCAAAGATATAACCACGATTTCAATCTCACGGATTTAGAACGCTTATGAGCAACTGCCTTGCCTTTTCTCCTTCCTCCTGAATCTTGAAAACTGGAAGAAGGCCCAGCTTGGAGTTCGTTATCAGTGGGCGTTCTCTCCGGATCAACTTCTTCAGCTATTACAACTTCGGGCGCTTTGCGTTTCACCCGCTTCTTCGAGACCGTTCTAAGTGTCCCTTCCAGCCTTATGCTTTGCTTCCGTTCGATCAGCCCGACAATTCTCAGGTTTCTGTCGGTTAGAACCAAGTCAATGTTCCTCTCTTCACTCGGAACTTCTTGGAGGATCCGAACTAACTCTCTGAAATATCCACCATCGGGTCGTGAGATTGCGACTGTAAAAGAAGAGAAGTATGTCAGTTTTGAAAACGATTACTATTATCCTGATAATTCATGAGAAAGACTGCAACACTTACGTCTATCCAACCAACGCCTAGCGAATCCAGGGGGCATCGAGCGTAGAACCATTCCGTTTTAAAGTAACTCAGCCTTCCCCAGGACCCCGTTACTATTTGGCAGTTCCTGACCGCTTCCAAGAATGTGAAAGAAGGGCTATCTCCGTAGCTCTTGATGTTGAAGAGATATCAGATCTCGATCGGCTTTGGTGGTCGAAAGAGAATTTCCATAAACAGAATGAAAGTGCTATTCAACAAGGTGTATCCGTTGGGGTGTAGCTGGGATGGAGTGATTCCAAGGAATGACAGCATTTCCCTTATGTACTGATTAAATGGAGGAAGTGTTCCCGCCGTACAAGCATGACGATTGAAAGCGGTAAACTCCTCCGAGGGAGCATGCGGTTTATTATCTGGCCCTGGCAGTAATACGTCATCGAGCGACAGACCATGTCTTAAGCATATCCGTCCCAGCATATCTTCGGAAATGCCGGACAGCACAGAGTCTTGTGGACGACAAATGAACCGGGCGCCTGGAAACTCGTCCGGTGCTGGATCTATGACTTCGGCCTCTGTAATATCCCGGAATTTATGGGCAATATCAATTTAATAATCTGTTTAAATAATTAAATTGATTTGATAATCTTTGATAACAAATTTGAATTGGTTTAATAATCTAATTAAATGGATATTTAGTTAGTGAATTTATCTTTTAGAAATTAATAAAATGATTTCTATTTATAATATATTTATATGTGTGCATATATATATTGTAAATAGATTGGCTTTGGTTTGAAATTTAATAAATGAATAAAGTCTTGTTTTTAAATAAATAGATTTTAATGTAAATAGAATTGTTATTTAAAATGGAATGTGTTGTTTTAATCTAACTTTAAATTGGATTTTTAAATATAATTTGAAATTGAATGTAAATTAATTTTGACGACCAAAGGAGGTAATATTTAAATAATTGGATTTTAAAATATATGAATAAGCTTTTATTTAAATATATAATTGGTTTTTATTTCTTTTAAAAATTATCTATATATATATAAATAAGTAATAAGTGTTTAATAAATTAAGAAAAGGATTTTTACATTTAAAATAAATACTAATAAATTAAAGAGACATGTGTAAATTTCTAAGGCTTTAATATTACATGTGTTAAGAAATTAAGATATAAGAAAGACAAGTGTCATTTTGTTCTAATTTTTCTTTTTATTAAATCATTTACACTTATAAACATGTTTCCACCCTCTTTCTTTCTTTCTAATCTTCATTTCAAAGATATGGAATTCGTTTTCCACTTCTAAGAGCAAACCAGAAAATAAATTCTCAAACAAATCAGTAAATTAACTTCCTCTCAAATCAAAATTCTCAAAACAACAATCTATAATCAATATCCTCTAAATTGTTTCTTCTTCAAACCTGCAAATCACTTCTTCATAAGCCTGTAACAAAATCCTTCAAACCAGAGATTATCAAAACAAAGTCTGCATCTTTTTCAAAACCTGGAAATCAAAAGCCTGTTCTTTCTTTCAAATCTGGAAGCAAGATCATTTCAGTACAACTGATCTAAGCAACATCTCAACAAACAAGATTTTAGAGCATGCATGCAAGTTCAAAATCAGCATTCAAGTTTTAAAAAGTTTTCAAAGCAGTTTCAAAATGAAGCTCTGTTCTTCATTTCAAACCGGTGAGTAACAATCATTTTTAAAATATAAGTTTGAATACCTGTTTGCATGATGATTACTGGAATAAGAATGCATTGCATGTGTATGTATTGGTGAATTTGCTGTGAGTAACTTCAGTAAATTAAAAGATTAAGTATGATCTGTGCATGTTTCTTTTCTGAAATAAGTATGTTTTGTGAATGTTTATTGATGAAATTACTGGCATTTTGGATATGCATGAATGTGATTGTCTGTAACATTCTTTGTTACCAGTTCTTAAGAAAAATGAAAATCCTCTGGCTCTTGTCCAATATTTTTTTCTTTGTTAAGTCTTAAGTCCTGAAAACATACATGTTATTATACCATAGTTTTAGTTTAAACTTATTTAGTAAAAATAAATTTGGAGTTGTCTCTGTAACTAAAACATTAGAGTATGATAAATAAAGGTCCAACAAAATAAATTATAAACTCAGTATTATAAACTGAAAACATAAACAAAAAGATGATTTTTAAAACTAAAATCATAGTGTTTAGTTAGAAATTGAGACTGTAGTATTTATTTGAATTAGAAAGGGGTTTTAGTCAATCTATGGTGACTGAGTTGATCTGAAGGTTTGGGGTTCTTGGTGGAGGTAGTGTAGTGATCAGAGGGTGTGGCAAAAATTCCAGGAAGATGAACAGGGCTCGGTGGAGGCGATGGGAGGTTGATGAAGTCTGGAAACCTAGTTTTGCTTGGTTTTGATTTTTCGATCGGTAGTGAATCTCTAGTTGATCGAGTTCAACACAACTTTGGGAAATGGAAGCTGGAGTATAGGGGAAGCCATGGTCGATGGTGACGATTCTCTGGTGACTGGGGAGACGAGGGCGAGCAGTTGACAGGTTTTGATGATAGTGCCGGTTGTTGTTTCCAGGTTCGACTTGAAGCCTCGATTTGATTTCGAGCTTTTATGTGACAAACTGATGATCGTGAGGAGTCGTATAGCTGTTTTCTGATGAGGGATGATCGGAGAGGTTGGCTGAAGTTCATCAGAGTTCCGGTGCATGTGCACGGTGCACCATTTTTGTTCCTGTCGATTTTTGGTTTGAGTGGATTTTGTCTCGAGAAAACTCTCGAGTTGATAGGTGTTTTGCTCGGGATTTTTGGTAATTGACTCGAAGCAAAATTAAGTAGGGCTCGGGGAATTTCTGGGAAAGGGGAAATCTGCTCTGTTTAAAAATTTTAAAACTGGGTTTTTAATTTGTAAAGGAGATTTAAATTTAGGTTTAAATCTAAATTTAAAAATAGATTCAAGTTTAATTTGAATCTTAGTTAGAAAATAAATTAAGTTTTTAAATTCAAATTGTTTTAAATAACTTAAAAGGTGTTAAGATATAAGTGTATTTAAAAGAAATTGAATTTAAAATGGAGTTTGAAAATGTAAAGAAAAGATTTAAATAAATTTTTTTTAAAGTTAAATGTTTTAATAAATTTAAATGTTATGTTATATTTTAAATGATTGAATTTAAAATGGAAATTTGGAATTAGATTTGGAAATGAATATTTCAAATAAACTTGTGAAAAATAATTTAACTATAGGTAAGAAAAAGTTTTATCTTAAAGTTAAATTAGAATGTAATATTTTGTTATTCATTTAAGTATTAGAATAATTAAATGGATAATTAACTTATTTTTATAAGTAAATGAAATGGAAAATTACTTAAAGTAATTAAGGACTTAAACTTAAGGTTTAAGATTAATTATTCCTAGAATAATTAATTTATAATTTAAGAATCATTAATTAAATAAGGTTAAATTTTAATTAATGATTAGAAGATAATTAATCTAGTAATTAAGATTGTTTAAGTTATAGTTAAAGCACTTAATTAATAAATAATTAGTGATTAATTAAATGATTAATAAAGATAAATTAAATAGAAATTAATAATGATTAATCTAAGTTAATTACTTAAGAGAAGTAATTAAAGAATTGATGAAGATCATTAAGTTGAGATAAGTAATTAATTAATGTGATTAATTTTTATAATTAATTAGATTAATTAAGGATAATCAATTATAGAAATGGTTAAGTATATTTATGGAAGTAATTTGGATTTAATTACTTTTTGGAATTAATCAAGGGATTAATAAAAATTAACTAAGGAGTAATTAATTTATTTAATGAAGTAATTTAAGATAGTTAATTACTGAATGTGGTTAATCAAGAGTGATTAATAAATATGGTTTGATTAAAGAATAATTACTTAATGTAATTAATTTAAATATAATTAATAATTAAAGTAATAATTAAGGATCATTAATTAATATAATTAATGATGTAATTAAGGTTTGATTAATTAAGATTAATTAATCAATAATAAGTAATTATAAAGTAATTAATTAATGTAATTAATTTAAAGATTAATGTAATTAATTATAGTTAATTAATTAATGAAGTAATTAAAGTTTAATCACTGTATTTGATTAAGGATAATTAATTTGTAAAATTAATTAAGGATAATTACTTGAATGTAATTAAAGATAATTAATCAAGGATGATTAATTGAAATGAATAATTAGGGAATGATTAATTAATTAAATTGTGATTAATTAATGGTTAAGTAAGCAAGGTTTAAATTAATTAAAGATAAGTAATTAATTTAATTCACTTTAAATTAATTAGAGATGGAAGTAATTAATTTAATTCATTTTAAATTAATTATAAATGGTGTTATTATAGATCATTGCTTATAAATGGATGATAGTAATTACCTTGAATGGTTTGAATCTCAAATATGAGATTAGTATTGTGTGATATGGATGTATTGGTTGCATAGTGATAATGAGATGGATTATTTGTTGGTGATAATAATGTTGATTATCTTTTGAGATATTGTGAATTATCTATCTATGTGTAGTATAGATAAGAATTGAATTGTTTTAACCTTAAACAACTTGGCCTTAAAAGATACGTTTTGGATTTCGATGAGACCGGGATCGGGTTTCCGTATACCGGGATTCCAGGTCTGGAGACCCGAATACCACATCGATCCAAATTTATGATAGGTCGTGAATCTCAAGTGAAGATGAAGATTCAGAGTGCAAGGGTTATTGTCGTTAACTCTGAGGGTGATTCCAAAACGAGTGTAACGAGATAATGCCTTCGGTTTCGTTCGAACCCGGAACGAACTTGTATGGATTGAATGCTTTCAGCACATCGTCAGGCGGACGATGAGCATTCTAAGTGATATGTTCTGATTAAAGGTAATCGTAACCTCAAGCCTCATCAACCGGGAATGGCTAAAACAGGGGAGGTGCAGCAAGGCTTCGTGGGTAGCACCCACTGAGAGCAAGATAGATCCCTGTCTAGAGGTCCCTTTTCTTTTTATTCGGCTTAGTGTGTGGTTGGTCGCGCCAACTACGGGGTTATCTTGTTCGGAATTATCCAGTAAGGGATGGTTCCGGCTTTGTGTTGCAGGGGAGCGGGCGTACTCCTCGGTACGATGATCTAGGCCACGTACTGTGACGGGCGGTACCCCAGTAGCCCTGCCATTGTATGGAAACCCATTCTTCCTACGTGCCCTTACGGTTTTGATTGTATAACCCACTTTGTGGCTAGTATGCTGGAATTTAATAATGTAACAATTTCAGCTATTTCATATTTATTTGAAAACCCTAGACCCTATTATAATATAACTGGATTTCCTATCAAATGTTTTGGTTAGCGTAAGGTAAAAACTTACCCATGTTTATTTGTGGGGAGTCTTACGTGATACCTTTTCTTTCTAAAGGTTTTGAAGTTAAGCAAGTTTAACCTGTTACTCACACCAGACCCATGTCTGACCCAAGTTGTTTATTTCTGTTTTATAAACTCTTGGGTACTCAAATTTTTACGAGTAGCCAAGAGATTCAGGTTTAGCTTTGACGAATTGTGGAGGAGCAATGGAGCAGGAGGCTTCAGCGTTGTAGATATATATAGTAGTTCCGCTGTGTCTGTATCTCTGTAGTATATTGAGTTGTAATGTCTAGACAGATGTTATAATTGTCTAGTAAGTGATGTATATGCTGTGTAACTCTGTAAAGTGTTGTATACTATGTAATAGTATATGTTATTAATATAATTTATTCGTTCCGCTGTGAGATCGTTGTTGTTGTTTCTTTCTTTCTTCTCTTCTTTTCTATTTTCTACCCCTTTCTTTCTTATTAATGATACGACTTTCTGTGGAGAAAAAGCCGGGTTGAAATTAAACTGTCACGAACCAATTGTAACCTTACGCTAACTAAAACATTTGATAGGAAATCCGATTGTATTATAATAGGGTCTAGAGTTTTCAAGTAAATATGAAATAGCCGAAATTGTTACATTATTAAATTCCAGCATACTAGCCACAAAGTGGGTTATACAATCAAGTCCGTTGGCACTTATTGGATTTTGGATTCCATACAATGGCAGGGCTACTGGGGTACCGCCCATCACAGTACGTGGCCTAGATCACCGTACCGAGGAGTACGCCCGCTCCCCTGCAACACAAAGTCGGAACCATCCCTTACTGGATAATCCCGAATAAGATAACCCCGTAGTTGGCGCGACCAACCACACACTAAGTCGAATAAAAGAAAAGGGACCTCTAGACAGGGATCTATCTTGCTCTCAGTGGGTGCTACCCACGAAACCTTGCTGCACCTCCCCTGTTTTAGCCATTCCCGGTTGATGAGGCTTGAGGTTACGATTACCTTTAATCAGAACATATCACTTAGAATGCTCATCGTCCACCTGACGATGTGCTGAAAGCATTCAATCCATACAAGTTCGTTCCGGGTTCGAACGAAACCGAAGGCATTATCTCGTTACACTCGTTTTGGAATCACCCTCAGAGTTAACGACAATAACCCTTGCACTCTGAATCTTCATCTTCACTTGATTCACGACCTATCGTTAATTTGGATCGATGTGGTATTCGGATCTCCAGACCTGGAATACCGGTATACGGAAACCCGATCCCGGTCTCATCGAAATCCAAAACGTATCTTTTAAGGCTAAGTTGTTTAAAGGTTTAAACAATTTAACTTATCTATATTCATACAGATAGATAATTCACAATTCACAATTGATAATCACATTATCAATTAAACAGATGATTCATAACCAAATAGGTAATCCATTTCAATATCACAATAGTTAATCTATATTACCATCATAATGCAACCAAGCATTCATACCACACAACATCTTATCTCATTTCTGAGATACATTCATTCAAGACAAATCAATGTCATTCATTCTTATATAAGAAATGATTTACTTAATCACAACATAATCAATTTAAAATGAATTTAATTAACTATCTCTATCTTTAAATTAATTTAAAGTGAATTAAATTAATTACTTCATCTCTTAATTAATTTAAAGTAAATTAAATTAATTTCTTATCATTATAAATCTTACTTATATAATCATTAATTAATTACAAATAATTTAATTAATCTTTCTCTAATTATCCACTTTAATTAATCACCTTGATTAATTATACTTTAATTACATTTAAGTAATTATCTTTAATTAATTTCACAAATTAATTATCCTTAACCAATTACAGTAATTAACCTTTAACTACTTCATTAATTAATTAATTATTCATAATCAATTATTTTAATCCTTAACTAATTACAATTAATTAGTTGTCATTTGATTTATTAATCTTAATTAATCAACTCTTAATTACATCATTAATTATAAACTAATGATCCCTAATTATAGCTTTAATTATTCTATTAATTACATTAAGTAATTAACCTTAATTAAACCACAATTATTAATCATCTTTGATTAATCTAATTCTTTAATTTAATTAATAAATTATTAAATTAATAACAAATGATTAACTCTTAATCATTTCCATTTAATAAAATAATTATCCTCTAATTACTTTATTAAATAATTTCCCTTTTACTTAATTACATTCAGTAATTATTCCTTAATTACTTTATCAAGTAATTATACTTAATTAATTTATAAATGATTATCTCTAATTAATCATTAATTAATTACTTAGTTAATTATCTAACTAATTTTTTTTAGTTTGATTAAATAATTTCTTAACTTTTTTATACTTAAAGATCTTAATCAAGAAAATCATTTATCTTAATTAAATTATTGTCTATTCTTAAATCATTTTCAATAAATGAATTATCCTTATTAATTTCACATATTAATTTCTTTTAATAAAACAAATCTTAATTTCCTAAGATAAAATCTTTATTATAATTAAACAATTTCAACATTTAATTTCTTCCTTTAAGCTCTTTGAAACCTTTCAAAGTTATTAAATAAATTTTTATATACAAAGATCATTTTCAAATCCACTTCCTTATTCTTTTAAAACTTATTTATTTAAATTATTAAAACTTGTTAAAACATTTAAATTTTTAAAACAATTTATTTTACAATTAAAAACTTGTTTATCTTTTGTCTTTAAAACTCAGAAAACATTAACAAAACCAATTTTCTTTTGTTTAAAACTTTAAAACATTTCCTTATAAAATCTTAATACCAGCTAATCCCAAACCCGAGTAAAACCATCAGGAACTCGAAGTAACACTCGTGTATCTTCACTACTTCCCTGCTTCGAGAAAAATACTAATAATCCCGAACAAAACCCAAGCAAAAAAAGCTTTCTTCCCCAATCACACGTTCAGATGCACAAACGTGCTCGTGCACGTGCACGACTACGCTGATCATCGACGATCACTATTTCGACCTCCAGCAAGTCACCTTCGGTCACGGCAACCCTATCGTCCACCCCAAACTTCTCGATTCGATCGAGATTTCACTTCGACCATTTCGAACCCATTCCTGGAACGAAGCATCACCAGAAAATTCGACATCACTGATGATCCCCTGGTTGAAACACCATGCCAACTCCACCGTAGCGTCGCCTAGCCTTCCAGCATCCATCAATCACCTCGCGATCGATCTCGACTTCATCACGTAAACGAGAAACCCATTCGAATATCAATGATAAAAACACAGTGACAAACCCTATTCCAAAGGTCTCCGGCCATCACGTTTATTGATAAATCACTCCACTATTTTTTCGAGGAACCCCATCATCCCCTCTACCTTCAAATTCAACCACGACTTCCAGTTCGTCTCGAATCGCCTCAGATTGGTTAAAATGTCCAAAACAGTTTATCCCAAAATTCTCTTTAATTACCCAACTAGAAATCATGACCCATATCTCAAAATTCATGATTTAGAATTATGAATTCAATTATGCAATTCAAACTTAAAATTAAATTGATAAAATTTAGACTCAATTTACTTTTTTTACTGCTATTCATAAATTTCCAGACAATATAAGTTATAAAATTCCAGAACTTATGTTTATTAGTAATATTACATGATTCCACACATCTTTTATTACAATTCAAAGGTTATCAAAGATTAAATGATGAGATGTAGATATTTAAAAAGAAAATTAAACTCTGTAAACATACAGAGCCTATATTCCAACATAACTAGTTATTCACAGGCAACAATACTAGTATACATGCATACATCCATTTCAATTCAAACATGAAGGCTAACACATGATTTTCTTCACATAACAAAGTGGAAACAAAATTTTAAAACTGTTTTTAAAACTTAAGTTTACTCACCTGTAATTTAAAACAGAAAACAGATTTTGTTTCCAGGCTTTTGAATTATCATCTGCATGTTGATTTTTGAACTTGATTTCTTTTGCTTAGTTGAATATAGACTTCCTGTTGATTGATTTGGAACTGCTACTGAATTGCCTTCTTATCTTTCTTATATGATTGTATTAGAAGATCTGAAGATGCTATTGAGTTTGCCTTTGATCTCCTTTAAGTTTGCATTAGAATTTCCAGTTTTTACATTTCTTCTTTGCAATTTGATTTCAGGTTTCATCCTTCTTTGCATTTTTAGATTCGAATTGCTTTTTGTTGAGAAAGAAGAAAAGATAATCTTAAAACTGAAAAGAGAAAAACAGATTTTTCTTCTTTTATTTATAATAATTTTAAATTAAATTATCAAGGAAATTGACACTTGTCCCCTTAATACTCTACTTTGCTTACACATATGCTATTAAATTTACAAATGTTTTTACCAAGTATTAAAATGTTTACAAGTGTTTTATCTTGTCTTTAATTAATTTACAAGTATTAATTCCTTTTTATTTTGATTTATTTAAATCCTACATGTATATTTAAAAATATCTATATGTATAAAAATGTATTTATCCTTTATAAATAAGCTTTAAGATTTCTATATAAATATACAAGTGTGAAAAACTATTATTTATAATAACTTATGCTTTAATCAAATACATATAACATATTTATAAATGCTTGAGAAATTGAGTTTAACTCTATATATATTTTTTTACAAATCAATTTATCTTATATTTGAATATTACAAGAGAAAAGATTATTAAAACAAATAAACTTCTTAATTTAAACCTTATTTAAACTTAAGCTTACATATATATTTTTAAATAAGAAATTATTCTTGTTATTTAAATTATAAATATCATTTTCAAAAGTATTAAGTCAAATTACAAATTTCCAAATTACAAATTATATAAATATTAAAGTTTGAAAATACTTTACTAAATTTAAATCATTACCTTTCCATTTCACTATATACAATTATATATATATATTCTAAATGAAAATATTTTTAACATTAGCTTTGATAATTACTATATTGAATTTAATACATAACTTCAAATATATATATATATATACATATATATTATAATTTGAAAACTTATCCTTTTATTACATTAAAGATTCCCTATTTATAATATATATATATACCTATATATATACATTATAAATATAAACACTTATATTAGTTTTAGAAAGATAAATCTTCCCAATTTAAAATTGTTAGAAAAGGTATTAATAAATATTTCCAATATTAAAATGTTATTAATTTTTCAAAAGAAATAAACTTGCCAATTTAATATATTATTAACCTTTTTTAAAAAAAAATAAACTTGTCAATTTATAAAATAAATCAACAAATCAATTTAATTATTAATAAAGATTATTAAATTGATATTGCCAAATTTCCGGGATATCACATTCCTCCCCCCTTAAAATAATTTCGTCCCCGAAATTTAAAAGCAAAGATAATTTAATAACCCGGCAAAATTTTATTTTAAACAGCAACCATAGATATCAATCATATTCTAACAACCATAGCAAACAATTTAATCAAACAATTTTAACTATCCAGTCAAAATCTGGATAGAATTTCCTCGAGTTTTCCCCAAGTATATATATATACCGGAATACTCGTTCTACAGGATCTTAACTAACTATCTACAATAATCTAGAACTCCTTCCCTTCTAGATCACAATCTGAACAAGATATCAGACTAAACTCAAAACCATCCCAACTACCAAATCCTTCTGAACTGCTGATTCCATCACTCGATGAATCATACACATATTCCTCAGAGATACGTGAAATACAATGAATTCCAGTTGTCCGAACTGGCAATTCAATCCTATAGGTCGAAGAACTATTCCTCACGAGACACAGAAAAATCTCATAATACTTCCGGAGCTAACTCTTCAGTCTTACTAAATCTTATATCTCCTTTGATCGGAGAAAACTTAAACAATATCCAAATTTCAACTTCAAATTCCAAATTCCATCAATTCTTAACTGCATAACTCTCCTGATAATCCTGAGTCACTTCATTCTTCTTGATCAGCTTAACTCTTGCTGATGCCTCTTGAAACAAACCAGACCAATATCAAACAAATTTCTGGATTCTATTCAACAAAATGGTTCTTCCAAAAATACACCGAAATACAGAACATAACTCTACTCCACACTCATTAGAGCACTTCGAACTACTTCTCCTTTCTGGAATAGCCAAACAGTCACACTTGACAATCTTATCTCCAAATCCTGAAAAATTCTTCATGCTTAGAGTTACACTTGAATTTCCTATAGAAATCCTCTTCTCCAAGAAAATTACAACTCCCGGTTGCCCCCATTTTAGAATAGCTGCTATCTTGCTTTCGCTGCACAACTCTGATTTGGAATAGATGAGAATGTCATCGGAGAAACTCGAGCACAAACTTGATCATCCAAAGTTCATCAGACCATAAAATCTTAGCGACTCCATTCCATTTGGTCAGAAACATCTCGTAGAAACTTCTCCAGAAAAACTCGGTGTGATCAATCCCTCTCCAAAGAATTCTGAGCTGCTTCCCAAATTCTTCTCTCGGAGACATCCTTCTACTAAGCTGAACTTCCGGTAACTTCATGAATCAAGTCGATACGGAATCTCAATCTTCAATAACCCAAAAAGAATACTCAAACAATCGCAAGTCACTTTTGCGATCAGCCCGGCTTAATTTCCAAAGATAACTGTTCTCTCTTCACTAATCAGAACAGCTTACACTTATCTATCCAATTCATCGAAGAAATGGATTCACTCAGTTGCTTCTGGACTCCATCTCTAGAAAAACTGCTCAGACAGAAACTTCCTGCCAACACAGAACACTCCAAGCCGCACTGTTGCCACAGACGCCAAAAACTTCTTATCCGAAACTCCTCGAGAAACTCGGACCTCAAAGCAACAGAAACACCCCACTGGACTCAGCCACAACACCGAAGCAGACACTCTTCCTCAAACTTACTTCAGAAGAAACATCTTCAGAAACGTCCATAGTCACTGCGTCTCACTATACAGCTACTACTTCTTGAAGTTACCAAAATACCATCACTCGCTTCAGCTCATCCAATAGATCTACTCTATTCATCCAACTTCAAAGATAAACTCCGAACTTAAACAGTTTCCTTCGGAGATCGATGAAATCCTTACACCACAACAAAGTTTACTCGAGACGGTATTTGGTCTACAGTCTCGTCAGATACACTTCCAACCTCAACATTCAAACTCTAACTATTGGTAATTGTGTTACACACACTACCATCCTATCTACCCTTATAACTTATATTGGAAAACCCGAACAGGTAACCCAACAAATAGGTAGAAATATATATATATATATATTTAAAATGATACTTTTTATATAGAAATTATTTCTGGGTAAAATTATTTCATCTACCTCTTTAAAACAATATTGCGTCCGTTGGCCTGGTTCAAGTGTTTAGAGATCCCTATCAATAACGTTAGCTACTCGTATTGACCAGAATCCATATACCACTCAACCGATCAATTAACACAATATAAAACCATTTTTATATAACTAACAATTACGCGCTCTCAAGATAGACACCACTTCAGAGCCTAGGTATTCACTCAACCTACAGCTCAGATACCAACTGTAACGTCCTAGGCTTTTCAACCTTCAGCAACGGTTCACGACCGGTAGGCTTTTCAACCATCCCAGCCCCGCTGTGGCTCACAGTGATACCTCGGGTTTGCTTTTACGGCCACCCTCTCGAGTCGCAACCAACCCCAAAAGGCCTTATACTACCCCCGGGGACATGTAGGGGTAAGAGTCTCCCGTTCGCCACCTAACGCAAAGCGAGAACCCCCTATCACGCTGTAATCTAATTAAATGAATATTTAATTAGTGAATTTATCCTTTAAAAATTAATAAGATGATTTCTATTTATAATGTATGTGTATAAGTATATATATTAAATAGATTAGCTTTGGGTTGAAATATAATAAATAAATAAAATCTTGTTTTTAAATTTCTAATATATATATATATATAAATAAAATCTTATATCTATATTTTAAATCCAAAATATTTTAAAATATCTCTCTTTTGAATTTCTATTATAAATCCAAATTCATATTCAATTTAAATTTACAATAACAATCCTATTTTATTTAAAGTCTATTTATTTTTATAAAAACAAAGTATTATAATTATTATTTGAAAATATCAAATTTAACAAATTTAAATAATTTATAAAAGAGATTATAAATTACTTCTATTTTTAAATCATATATCTCAAGTAATATCTAAAAAGAAATAAACAAACCTTTTTATTTAATTACTTCATTAATTAATTAACTATAATTAATTAAATTAATCAACTATAATTAATTACATTAATTCTTAATTAATTATATTAATTAATCACTTCATTTATTAATTATACTTAATTAATTAAACATTTTAAATTTGCTTAAATATTATAATTTACTAAACTTATTTATTTTAACTAGGATACAAATTTAAATTGAATGTGTTGTTTTAAATTAACTTTAAATTAGATTTTTAAAATTTAATTTGAATTTGAATTTAGAATTTGAGAGGTAATATTTAAATAGTTTTGGATTTGTATAAATATATGGATAAGCTTTTATTTATATATAATTAGTTTTATTTTCTTTTAAGTAACTTATATATATATAAATAAGCATTTATAAATTAAGAAAAGGCTTTTATTTACATTTAAATAAATATGAATTACTTAGAAGACAAGTGTAATTATATAAAGCTTAATAGTAACATGTGTTGTAAAATTAAGAAAAAGAAAAACAAATATCTTTCTTCTTTGAACTTGGTTCCTAGTCTGTTAATCAAAACAGAGAAATGAATATCCTTTTACAGGCATGCATCCGGATATATATACAATCAGACTCAAACAGGTTGCTACAGATCCTATCTCTAATGAACAATCCTTCCGAACCTAGGTATTCACTCAACCTAATGTTCTGATATTCACTTAACCAAAAGCTTAGGCATTCACTCAACCTATGCTCTGATACCACTGTAACGACCACGACTTTCTCTCCACAGAAAGTCGCATCATTAAGAAGAAAGAAAGGGGTAGAAAATAGAAAAGAAGAGAAGAAAGAAAGAAACAACAACAACGATCTCACAGCGGAACGAATAAATTATATTAATAACATAAACTATTACATAGTTTACAACAATTTTCTCGAGTTAAACGCGTGAGTGACTCGAAGCATATTGGGTTTTGACTCGGGTTTTAAAAGGTGCAGCAAGGTTTCGTGGGTAGCACCCACTGAGAGCAAGATAGATCCCTGTCTAGAGGTCCCTTTTCTTTTATTCGGCTTAGTGTGTGGTTGGTCGCGCCAACTACGGGATTATCTTGTTCGGAATTATCCAGTAAGGGATGGTTCCGGCTTTGTGTTGCAGGGGAGTGGGCGTACTCCTCGGTACGGTGATCTAGGCCACGTACTGTGACGGGCGGTACCCCAGTAGCCCTGCCATTGTATGGAATCCAAACTCCAATAAGTGCCGTACGTATTAGTTGTGCCCAACTATGTTGGAATGTGAGATGTAAGCATTTCAGCTATTTCTATATTTTACTTGAAAACCCTAGACCCTATTATAATAAAATCAAATTTCCTATCAAATGTTTTGGTTAGCGTAAGGTAAAAACTTACCCATGTTTATTTGTGGGGAGTCTTACGTGATACTTTTTCTTTCTAAAGGTTTTGAAGTTAAGCAAGTTTAACCTGTTACTCACACCAGACCCATGTCTGACCCAAGTGTTTATTTCTGTTTTATAAACTCTTGGGTACTCAAATTTTTACGAGTAGCCAAGGGATTCAGGTTTAGCTTGACGAATTGTGGAGGAGCAATGGAGTAGGAGGCTTCAGCGTTGTAGATATATATAGTAGTTCCGCTGTGTCTGTATCTCTGTAGTGTATTGAGTTGTAATGTCTAGACAGATGTTTATAACTGTCTAGTAAGTGATGTATATGCTGTGTAACTCTGTAAATTGTTGTAAACTATGTAATAGTTTATGTTATTAATATAATTTATTCGTTCCGCTGTGAGATCGTTGTTGTTGTTTCTTTCTTTCTTCTCTTCTTTTCTATTTTCTACCCCTTTCTTTCTTCTTAATGATGCGACTTTCTGTGGAGAGAAAGTCGTGGTCGTTACAGTGATAAATAACAGGGAATAGGTTTTTTTATGTGTAAACTGACAGGCTCATATATATTTATACTAATTCATATAGATTCAAATTAAAATCTACAATACAAGCCAATATTATCACATGCAAACATATATCATATGCTTTAAGTTTTAAAAATGAAAGTTACTCACCTATGTTGTTATGGATCATTTGTTTTAAGGTTAATTACTATATTTGGTTAAGAATAATTAATTTGTGAATTAATTAAAGATAATTACTTAAATGTAATTAAAGAATGATTAATCAAGGTGATTAATTAAAGTAGACAATTAGAGAATGATTAATTAAATTATTTGTGATTAATTAATGATTATATAAGTAAGATTTATAATGATGAAGTAATTAATTTAATTTATTTTAAATTAATTAAAAATGAAGTAGTTAATTTAATTCACTTTAAATTAATTAGAGATGGTATAGATCATTGTTTATATAGGAATGGATGATATTAATTACCTTGAATGGTTGAGATCTCAGATATGAGATGAGTGATGTTGTGTAATATCAATTGCTTTTGTTAAAGTATAATGATAATGTGAATTATCTGTTTGGTTGATAATATGAATTATCTAATGTGATATTGTTAATTATCTATCTCTTTGTATATAGATAAGAATTGAATTGTTTTAACCTTAAAACAACTTGGCCTTAAAAGATACGATTTGGATTTCGATGAGACCGGGATCGGGTTTCCAGATTTGGATATCCGAATACCACATTGATCCAAATTAACGATAGGTCGTGAATCTCAAGTGAAGATGAAGATTCAGAGTGCAAGGGTTATTGTCGTTAACTCTGATGGTGATTCCAAAACGAGTGTAACGAGATAATGCCTTCGGTTTCGTTCGAACCCGGAACGAACTTGTATGGATTGAATGCTTTCAGAACATCGTCAGGTGGACGATGAGCATTCTAAGTGATGTGTTCTGATTAAAGGTAATCGTAGCCTCAAGCCTCATCAACCGGGAATGGCTAAAACAGGGGAGGTGCAGCAAGGCTTCGTGGGTAGCACCCACTGAGAGTAAGGTCATCCCTGTCTAGATGTCCCTTTCTATTTCGGCTTAGTGGTGCGGTTGAATGATCACAACCGTGGGGTGATTTTATTCGGAATTATCCAGTAAGGGATGGTTCCGGCTTTGTGTTGCAGGGGAGCGGGCGTACTCCTCGGTACGGTGATCTAGGCCACGTACTGTGATGGGCGGTACCCCGGTAGCCCTGCCATTGTATGGAATCCAAACTCCAATAAGTGCCGTACGTATTAGTTGTGCCCAACTATGTCTTTAATTACTTTATTTAAATTAATTATGTTTACTAATCACTCTTGATTAACTACCTTTAATTACTTAACATACCAAATGTGACGACCCGACTTCCTATGCCCAGAAAGTCGCATCATTATGAAGAAAGAAAGGGGTAGAAAATAGAAAAGAAGAGAAGAAAGAAAGAAACAACAACAACGATCTCACAGCGGAACGAATAAATTATATTAATAACATAAACTATTACATAGTATACAACAATTTACAGAGTTACACAGCATATACTTCACTTACTAGACAGTTATAAACATCTGTCTAGACATTACAACTCAAATACAAGACAAGACACTATCACAGATATCAACACAGCGGAATACTATATCTACGAACGCCGAAGCCTCCTGCTCCATTGCTCCTCCAGCATATTCATCAAAGCTAAACCTGAATCCCTTGGCTACTCGTAAAAATTTGAGTACCCAAGAGTTTATAAAACAGAAATAAACACTTGGGTCAGACATGGGTCTGGTGTGAGTAACAAGTTAAACTTGCTTAACTTCAAAACCTTTAGAAAGAAAAGGTATCACGTAAGACTCCCCACAAATAAACATGGGTAAGTTTTTACCTTACGCTAACCAAAACATTTGATAGGAAATCTGATTTTATTATAATAGGGTCTAGGGTTTTCAAGTAAAATATAGAAATAGCTGAAATGCTTACATCTCACATTCCAACATAGTTGGGCACAACTAATACGTACGGCACTTATTGGAGTTTGGATTCCATACAATGGCAGGGCCACTGGGGTACCGCCCGTCACAGTACGTGGCCTAGATCACCGTACCGAGGAGTACGCCCGCTCCCCTGCAACACAAAGCCGGAACCATCCCTTACTGGATAATTCCGAACAAGATAACCCCGTAGTTGGCGCGACCAACCACACACTAAGCCGAAAAAAGAAAAGGGACCTCTAGACAGGGATCTATCTTGCTCTCAATGGGTGTTACCCACGAAGCCTTGCTGCACCTCCCCTGTTTTAGCCATTCCCGGTTGATGAGGCTTGAGGTTACGATTACCTTTAATCAGAACATATCACTTAGAATGCTCATCGTCCGCCTGACGATGTGCTGAAAGCATTCAATCCATACAAGTTCGTTCCGGGTTCGAACGAAACCGAAGGCATTATCTCGTTACACTCGTTTTGGAATCACCCTCAGAGTTAACGACAATAACCCTTGCACTCTGAATCTTCATCTTCACTTGAGATTCACGACCTATCGTAAATTTGGATCGATGTGGTATTCGGGTCTCCAGACCTGGAATACCGGTATACGGAAACCCGATCCCGGTCTCATCGAAATCCAAAACGTATCTTTTAAGGGCCAAGTTGTTTTAAGGTTAAAACAATTCAATTCTTATCTATATACACATAGATAGATAATTCAATAGATAATCTACATTATCATCCCAAACAGATAATTCACATTATCATTATAATTCAACCAAACATCCATATCATATATCAATCATATCTCATCAGAGATATCAAACAATGAAATACATTCAATCTCATTCATCCATCCTTAAGCAATGATTTATATCATCTAATTAATTTAAAGTGAATTAAACTAATTACTTCATTCTATAAATCCTGCTTACTTAATTAATTAATCATTACTCTAAATATCCATCTTAATTAATCATTCCTGATTAATTATACTCTAATTACTTTAAGTAATTAATCCCTAATTAATTTCACAAATTAATTATCTTAAACCATTTCAGTAATTAATCTTAAATTACTTCATTAATTAATTAACCATACTTAATTACATTAATCCTTAATTAATTACAATTAATAAATTACTTTAATCACTTATTATTTATTAATTAATCTTAATTAATCAATTCTTAATTTCATCATTAATTATATTAATTAATGATCCTTAATTATTCTTAATTAATTATATTATTTAAATTAATAATTAATTAGTCACATTTATTAATCACCTTTGATTAATCTCATTTAGTAATTAACTACTCTTAATTACTACACTTCATAAATTAATTACTCCTTAATTAATTATCCTTTAATTAATCCCCTGATTAATTATACAAAGTAATTAAACTAAAATTACTTTTATAATTAAAATCTTCTTTAGTTAATTACATCCACTAATTAACTTTAATTACTTTCCTAAGTAATTACACTTCACTAATTACATTTAAGTAATTACTTATCAATCACCAAGTGATTATCTTAATTTAATTAATAAATTAAACTTATCAAATTTATCTAATTAATTACCTTAAGTAATTAATTACTTTAATTACTTTCTTTAAGTAACTAAGCTTTAATCAATTATTTTATTAATTACAACTTAATAAATTCTTAATTATCAATTAACTAATCTTTATTTACTTAATTAATTGCTAAATAAACTTTTAATCACTTGATTAATAATTTCTAATCATTTATTTTTAACCTATACTTTTTTAAATAAATGATTCTAAATCCCAAATTAATTAACCCTTAATTAATTAACTTATAATCCTAATTATTTAATTAATTATCACTAAACCATTAATTAATTAAATTATTAAATTATTCTTTAATTACCCTATTAATTTAATGACTCCTATATCATTAAATCTCTAAATTAAAGTATTAATATTTATAACTACTTTAATTATCATTTACAAAAGCTTTGAAATCTTTTACTTTGAAATCTTTCTTTTATTTCCTTTCAATTTAAAGATTTAAAATAAATTTCAATTTAACTTTAACCAAGTTTAAATCAAATTTTTCAAAACCTTTTTAAACCATTTTAAACATTTTAAGTTATTTAAAACAATTTCAATTCAAAACTTTCCTTTAATTTCAAACTTAAATACAGATTTAATCTTGATTCTAGATTTAACTTAAATTTTTAAAGCTTTCCTATATTTAACTTCATTTTGAAATTCTAACTATTTAACCATTTAGAATAGATAAACAATTTAAGTTTTAAAACTTATTTTAAAAGAACTGAAATTTAATTCAAATTCCAGATTTTAAAATCTCAGATTTAAACTTATTTTAAATTTCTATTTTACAATTTAAACTTTTCAGTTTAA
This sequence comes from Allium fistulosum, assembly GCA_030737815.1. Taxonomy (NCBI): domain Eukaryota; kingdom Viridiplantae; phylum Streptophyta; class Magnoliopsida; order Asparagales; family Amaryllidaceae; genus Allium; species Allium fistulosum. Next base: position 1,142,166,252 of record CM060904.1, read on the forward strand.
ATTTAAAACCAATTATACTTTACTCTTAAAAGTTTTTAAATCCAAATTTAAATTTAAAAACTTAAATTATTACAAAATCTCAGATTCAACTTATTTTTGAATTCAGATTCAAATTCAGATTTTAAACTAAATTTAAATTTCTTGATTTCATTTAAACTTTACTTAAAAATGAAAACAGAACAGGTTTCTGTTTTAAAATTTAAAACCTGTAAACAAAAGTTACCCGAGCCCATCACAATTTCCCCCGAGCCAAAACCATATGTGCTTCGAGTCACTCGCTCAATAAACTCGAGAAATACCCGAGTACTTCCTCTGTTAAAACCCAAACGAAAACACTGATACACGTGATACTCGTTTACGTGCACAATCGTGATGATCGCCTCCGACCATCGATTCCATCGCCGGCATCTCGTCCACGACCATCTCTTACGATCTTGATCACCAGAAACTCGAACAAACGCCTAAATCGAAATCGAGAAATCTCGATCACAAAACTGGAAACAGACCCAAACCTGGAAATCATTCGTGCTCACTTCTCCGATCACCGTGTCGACTGAAACTCCGGCAAATGCTTCGATATTTCACTAACTTCCATCACCTAAAATCCTACTACACTCGATCAACCCGAGCTATTTCTATGAATCAAAATGCTCAACCTGTTCAAACTAGGTTTTGAAATTTAATCGGCCAACCACCATCGCCACGGTCATCAATACGGCCATCCAACATTTTTGCCACAGTCCCTGATCATTCCACTTCCTCCCCTAGTGACCACGACCTTCCCGAACTCTTAGATCATCAGGAACTACCCAAAACGTGAAAACTGTTCAACCCCAAACTGCTCCTTCGTTTGAATGTTAAAAATTTTGATTTCATTTTTAAAAATCAAGATTTTAGTTAAGTTTTCAGTTTACAAACCTGTCTTGACAAATTAAGATACTTAAATTTCACCTATTTTAAACACGCACTGTAGTTTCTAGTTTCTAGAGGCATTCCTGTTTATTTTAACCTAATTAAAATTTTAAAACTCTAATCTATGATAAACAAACAATTATTGTTTTTAACTTAAACCATAACAGTAACTAAGTCAAAAGATACGGGATTTAAATCAAACTTTGAACTTGAAACTGAGAACAGGGAAAACAGAAGCATCAGACATGCACACCAATACACATCCATATATACAAAAATATACATACATACCAAACATATTAAACAACATGCAGGCATATTATATCATAGATTCAAGAATTTATAGCATGCAAACAGATATCATATACTTAAATTTTTAAAATAAATGTTACTCACCTTTTTAAAAGTAAACAGAGCTTCCAGCTTTAATTTGAAAAGCTTTTGAATCTTTAAAACTTTAATTATAAACTTGAATGCTAGCTACTGAATCTTGCATGCATGCTCTAAATCTTGTTTGTTGAGATGTTGCTTAGATCAGTTGTACTGAAATGATCTTGCTTCCAAATTTGAAAGATATTGCAGGTTTGTTGTTCTTAGATTTACAAATGCAGGCTAAAAGCTTTGATTCCAGGTTTTGAAGAAAATGAACAGGCTTTTGATTGATTTATTTTGGTTTGAGGAAAGTTTAGTTACAGATTATTTTGGAGATTGAGGAACTTGATTACTAATTTGGGTTGAGAGGAATGTTTGATTACTAAATTGGTTTGAGAGGAGAGTTTGATTACAGATTATTTAAGAGGATTTTGTTTTGAGGATTTTTTTGTTACAGGCTAAATCTTCTTAAGTTTGAAAAAGAATTAGAAAAGAAAATGGGATGAAAGCATGTGTTTATATAAGTAGAAATGATTTATTTAATTAAAAGAAAAACAAAAATACAAAACTTTGACATTTGTCACATTGAGTAGTTAATAAATTAACACTTGTTATAATATAGTCTTTAGAGAATTACACATGTCCTTTTTATTGATTTATGTTTATTTTAAATGTAAATAAAAAGCCTTTCTTATTTATTAAATACTCATGTATATATATATATATATAAAAGCTTGTCCATATATTTAAAATCTAAAACTATTTAAAATCTTACCTCTTTTGAATTTCAAATTTAATTTAAATTCAAATGCAAATTATATTTAAAAATCCAATTTAAAGTTAATCTTAAACAACACATTCAATTTGAAATAACAAATCCTATTTTTACATTAAAATCTATTTATTTAAAAACAATACACTATTAATATTGTTTGAAAATAACATACTTATCAATTTTAAAATAATTTATAAAAGAGATTATAAATTATCATTATTATTAATTGAATTAACATATCACATGCAAATTGTATTTTAAACATATATATATTCTTATACTTCTTAAATCATATTTATTAAGCAATATTCAAAAATAAAATAAAATAAACTTTATTATTAATTTTATTTAAGACCATATAGTTATTTTGTTTTAAATAGCTTTGAAAAGCTAATATTAAATAAATCCAAATCTCCAAACTATCAATATATATATATATATATATTAGAAATTTTAAACAAGATTTCATTTATTATTTAAATTTCAAACACAAGCTTATTTATTTACAATATATACAATTATATATATACATTATAAATAGAAATCATCTTATTAATTTTTTAAAGGATAAATTCACTAATTAAATATCCATTTAATTAGATTATTAAACCAAATCAAATTATCAAAAATTATCAATCAATTTAATTATTTAAACAGATTATTAAATTGATATTGCCCATAAATTCCGGGATATTACATTCCTCCCCCCTTAAAATAATTTCGTCCCCGAAATTTAAAACAATGGTAATTTAATAATCTATTTAAATCACAAACAAATATTATCATCCATATGCTAACAACCATAGCAACCAATTTACCCAATCAAACAATTCTAATTATCGAAACAAAATTCTGAATACAATCTCCTCGAGTTTTCCCAAGTATAAATATACCGGGATACTCGCTCTACAAAATCCAAACAATCAACAATACTAAGCTATAGAGTTCTTACTCATATAGATCTATAGAACTAAACAAGATATCAGACTACAGACGAGTCTGACTCAACAACCAAATCTTCCAGAACTGCTGGTTCCAAAACCAGAGATAGATCCAATACGTACTCCCTCAGAGATACGTGAAACAAAATGAATTCCAGTTATCCAAACTGACAATTCAATCCAGTAGATCAAAGCACTTATCCAAATCAGAACACAGAAAAGATCCAAAATAACTCGGAGCTGACTTCCCAGACTTACCCAATCTTATAGCTCCCTTTTACCAGAGAAAACTTCAACAACAACGAAGTCTCCAACTTCGAATTCCAAATTCCTCCGCCTCTTATCCTCAAAATCCTTCAGACGATCCTGAGCTGACTACATCCTTCCTGATCAGTTCAACCTTCGTTGATGCTTCTAGAAATAAACCGGGTTAAAAATAACTCAACCAAATGATCCTCCAAGATCTACCCAAATCCAAATCACAAACTCTACTACCATTAGTAGACTGAACTAACTTCTCTTATCTGGAAAAGACAAACAGGAGCACTTGTCAAACTGCTTCCGCTACACCACTCTGATCTGGAATAGATAAGAATGCTGATGAAGAACACAAGCACAAACTGGACAACACATCCCAGAAAATCTCAGATAACTCAAGAGAATACTCAAACTATCGCAAGTCACTTTTGCGATCAACCCAGCCAAAATGCAAAGAAACTGTTCTCTCTTTACCAGTCAGAACAGCTTACGCTTATCTATCCAATCTATCGAAGAAATGAATCCACTCTGCTGCTTCTGAACTCCACCTTCAGAAAACTGCTCAGCCAGAAAACTTCCTGCCAATACAGAACACTCCGAGCTGCACTGCTGCCACAGATGCCAAAGATTTCCTAACCAAAGCTCTTCGAGAAACTCGGACCCAAACCAACACAAACACCATGTTGAACTCAGCCACAATGCCGAAATATACACACTTCCATAAACTTGTTCCAAAGAAAACATCTTCGGGAACATCCATAGTCACTGCATCTCATCACGCAGCTACTTCTTCCAGAAGTATCAAGATACCATCACTCGCTTCTGCCTCACTGACAGATCCAACTCTACTCATCCAACTTCAAAGGTAAACTCCGAACCATAACAGGTTTCCTTCAGAGATTGTGAAATCCTTACACAACTGCAAAGTTCACTCGAGACGGTATTAGGTTTACAGTCTCGACAAATACACTTCCAACCTCAACACTCAGACTCCTAATCCTAGATGATAAATTATTATCATCTCAACCAATCATTACAAATACCATATACATTTAAAATGATACTTTTTATATATAGAAAATATATCTGGGTAAAATTATTTCACCTTCCCTTTTAAAACAATATTGTGTCCGTTGGCCTGGTCCAAGTGTTTAGAGATCCCTATCAATAACGTTAGCTACTCGTATTGACCAGAATCCATATACCACCCAACCGATCAATTAACACAATATAAAACCATTTTATATAACTAACAAATACGCGCTCTCGTATATATATACTCAGACTCAACAGGTTGCTACAGATCCTATCTCTAATGAACAATCCTTCCGAACCTAGGTATTCACTCAACCTAGTGTTCTGATATTCACTTAACCAAAAGCTTAGGCATTCGCTCAACCTATGCTCTGATACCAAATGTGACGACCCGACTTCCTATGCCCAGAAAGTCGCATCATTATGAAGAAAGAAAGGGGTAGATAATAGAAAAGAAGAGAAGAAAGAAAGAAACAACAACAACGATCTCACAGCGGAACGAATAAATTATATTAATAACATAAACTATTACATAGTATCATATACATCATCTATCAGAGTTACACAGATTACACATCACATACTAGACAGTTATAAATATCTGTCTAGTTATTACAACTCAATACAATACAGAGATCAATACAAGATCAACACAGCGGAAACTACTATCTATCTACAATGCCGAAGCCTCCTGCTCCATTGCTCCTCCACAATTCGTCAAGGCTAACCTGAATCCCTTGGCTACTCGTAAAAATTTGAGTACCCAAGAGTTTATAAAACAGAAATAAACAACTTGGGTCAGACATGGGTCTGGTGTGAGTAACAGGTTAAACTTGTTTAACTTCAAAACCTTTTGAAAGAAAAGGTATCACGTAAATATAGTCACAAATAAACATGGGTAAGTTTTTACCTTACGCTAACCAAAACATTTGATAGGAAATTCGATTGTATTATAATAGGGTCTAGGGTTTTCAAGTAAAATACAGAAATAGCTGAAATGCTTACATCTCACATTCCAACATAGTTGGGCACAACTAATACGTACGGCACTTATTGGAGTTTGGATTCCATACAATGGCAGGGCTACCGGGGTACCGCCCGTCACAGTACGTGGCCTAGATCACCGTACCGAGGATCACTCCCAATCCCCTGCAACACAAGGCCGGAACATCCCTTACTGGATAATTCCCGCACAAGATACCTCACGGTTGGGATCAGCAACCGCACCACTAAGTCGAAAATAGAAAGGGACATCTAGACAGAGGTAATCTTGTCCTACTTGGGTGCTACCCACTAACCTTGCTGCACCTCCCCTGTTTTAGCCATTTCCGGTTTGTGAGGCTTGAGGTCACGATTACCTTAGAAAAAAACACATCACTTAGAATGCTCATCGTCCACCTGACGATGTGCTGAAAGCATTCAATCCATACAAGTTCGTTCCGGGTTCGAACGAAACCGAAGGCATTATCTCGTTACACTCGTTTTGGAATCACCCTCAGAGTTAACGACAATAACCCTTGCACTCTGAATCTTCATCTTCACTTGATTCACGACCTATCGTTAATTTGGATCGATGTGGTATTCGGGTCTCCAGACCTGGAAATCCGGTATACGGAAACCCGATCCCGGTCTCATCGAAATCCAAAGCGTATCTTTTAAGGCCAAGTTGTTTTAAAGGTTAAAACAATTTAATTCATTATCTTTATACACAAAGAAAGATAATTCACAACAGATAATCAACATTATCAGATAATCCATACAATTCAACTAACATCCATATCATACAGCATATATCTCATCAGAGATATCAATCAATGCCAAGTATTCAATTCTAACACCCATTCATAAGTAATGATTTATATCATCTTAAATTAATTTAAATTGAATTAAATTAATTACTTCATTTTATAAATCCATCTTACTTAACCATTAATTAATTACAATCAATTAATTAATTATCCTCTAATAATTCATTTCAATTAATCATCTTGATTAATTATCTTTTGATTACATTCAAGTAATTTATTCTCAATTAATTACTTAAATTAATTATCCTTAACCACTTATTGTAATTAACCTTTAATTACTTCATTAATTAATTTACTAAAATTAATTAACTTAATCAACTATAATTAATTACATTAATCCTTAATTAGTTACTTTGATTAATTACTTCATTTATTAATTATTACTTAATTAATCAATCTTAATTACATCATTAATTATATTAATTAATGATCCTTAATTACAACTTAATTATTAATTACTTAATTAAATTAATTTCATTAAGTAATTAACCTTTATTTAAACAACATTTATTAATCACTCTTGATTAATCTCATCTAGTAATTAACTCCCCTTAATTACTTTCATTAACTAAATTAATTACTCCTTAATTAATTTCTTAATTAATCCCTTGATTAATTATTCAAAGTAATTAACTCAAATTACTTCTATTCTTAAATTATCTTCCATTAATTACATCGAGTAATTACCATTAATTTAATCTTTAATTACTTAATTAGTTAATCTCTAATTTCTTTCATTACTTAATCTCCAATTACTTAATTAATTATTCTTTAACAATTAATTAATAGACCTTAATTATTAATTAATATCCCTTAATAACAAATTAATCAATACTTAATTACAAGTTGATTAATCCTTAATTAATCTTTAATTACAAATTAATTATTCCTTAATTATTAATTAATAAAACCTAATTATTAATTAATAAAACTTAATTACTAATTAAGTACTTCTTAATTACCAATTAATTTACTTCTAATTATAAATTAATAAATTTTTAATTACTAAATTAATTAGTCTCTAATCATTAATTAATCCTTAATCATTAGTTAATTAAATTAATTAATTTCTCTTAATTAATTTCTTAACTAGTCCTCTATCATTAATTAATTACGTTAATTAATCATACTTTAATTTTCTTAATTAACTTAATTAATTTCAAATCATTAAACCTTAATTATCTTAAGATAAAACATTGTCTTATAATGATCTAATTATCATTAACATATTAAAACATTTTATCTTTAAAATTTAACTTCCTTAATTAAACATTTAATTAAGTTTTTAAATAAAAATAAACCTTTAACTTGATAAATTAAAATTACCAAATCATAGCTTCCTTTAAATACTTAAAATATTATCAAGTAGCAGTTTAAAACTATTTTCTATTTCAAAAAAACCTTGTTTTATAAAAACTTTTAAAAACAGCTACCCTCACGAACATACTCCAAAACGAACCCGAACAAAACTTGCTTTTCCCCGAGTCTTCCACCAAACTTCATCTGCTTCGAGTCGGCATGCAAACAACACGAGCGAAACTCCGAGTTGCTTTCCTTCTTCCCCATAACTTAACAACCCAGACACCCAAACGTGTACGTGCACGTGCACGATCACTCCGGCCACCACCGATCAACGTCGCGATCCTTCCCCAGTCGACGACCATCTCACCAATTGCTCCGACCACCCAAATCGACAATTCGTCAGCGAAATCGAAAACGAGCATACGACACAAACTGGACATTCAACTCTGGTTGAAAATCCTCCTGCCGCCGATGATCTAGTGAACTGGAACCCCCGGCTCCCCTTCCAGAGCAGCACCACGCCTCCACGCCGCGATCCTCTGCCTCGCGATCGAGTCTGATGCGCCAACGACATCACACGAACCTCAATTACATCATCGTCCAAGCAAGTCTTCGAACCCTAGATCCCCTTCGTTCGGCCACCATGGCCATCAATAAAACCTATCACTATTTTTCCGATGATCCACATCCCTCACACCTCCTTCGGCAACAACCACGGCCTTCAACTTGCCGCCGTTCATAGGAATTTGCCGAAAAACCCAAATCTGATCATCCCCAATTTTCTCACTGAATACAAACTTAAAAATCCTGATATATATATCAAAATTCATCATTTCGCATAACGTTTCAGTTTATATAATCAAGAATTGAAATTAACATTAACGATTTAAACCCATTATTGAACTTCACTGTTAATTATAAATTCCCGAAGTACATACTTAATATAAATTCTTGAAGTTATTTTTACAATTGAATTTATAGTCTTACAATCAAATTTTATTTAGAGATCGAAGCCTAAAAAGAATTAGAGGAAGAGAATTTGGATTTTGAATATATTTTTGAAACTTAAAATCAATAGCAGAGGCAAATTTTCCTGTTCCCAGACAAGCACACTCAAATTTTTGCCTATTGATATACATACAAGCATAATATATTCATACAAACATTTTCCACAACTAACTTCAAGTATAAATCACATGCATTAGGTTATTAAAACTGATTGGGGGTTTTAAAAGAAATGGTTTCCTCACTAGGTTAAAAACAGAGAACATGTCTGTAGATTTCAAATATTTCACATGCATCACACTATATACATATACATTCACATCTATGCATTTATATAGACATAATATACTATATTACTTCAACAAGCATCAAGCATACGATCAGGTTTAATCTGTTTTTATTATTTTTTATTTTTTTTTATTTATATTTTTTTTTTAATTTTTTTTTATATTATTTTTTATTATTTTATTATTATTTTTTTTATTATTTTAAATTTAACTAATTATTTTAAATTTATGATTATTTTAAATTTAACTAATTATTTTAACTAATGATATTTTGAACTTAATTAATTGTTTAATTAATGGCATTTAAAAATATTTAATCATTTTAATTAATGATGTTTGTGACGAATTATTAATTTTAACTAACTATAAATGAATTTAATTAATCTTTGTAATTAATGATATTTAAAGTTAATTAATTGATTTAATAAAAGTGATTAAAGTAAATTAACTAATACAATAAAAGCTTTTTAAGTTAATTAACTGATTTAATGTATTTAAAGTTAACAAAATGATTTAATAAAGATTTTAAAGTTAATTTACTGATGATAAAAAAGTGTTCAGAAATAAGCAACTATTTTATTAAAAATAATTGATTTGTCTTTTCAAATGAGATTTTAAATATTATTTATTATCCTTCGGGATAATTAATATTGTTTTAAATTTATGAAGGTATTTAAAATTGCTTTATATAGGATCGATTTCACCCTAGAGGGGGGGTGAATAGGGTGATACTAATAATTATAAAAATTAATGCTGAAATATATAAAATAATTGCAGTAGAATAATAGCAGCACAGATAATAGCAGAATAATAAAAGCAGAAATAGAACAACACAGATTTACCCAGCTTTGGCAAAACCCTGCCTAAGTGTTGCCCCCAAGGTTTCTACTAGGAAATAAGTAGTCAGACGCTTACACATGTAAACTCGCGACACCTGCTATCGACTAACCTAACTCTACGCTCCAAACTCTGCCACAACTCAGCCACTAAGTTGTGAATTCTCAAACTACACTACCGTCGTTCGTCCCCTAGTCACACATCTAGAATTTACAAAGGTTTAAAAGAGAAATACAAAATAAAAGCAATTTTAAAATACAAAGCCCTAATTTATATTTTAGCCCAAGTTAATACTAAAGGAAACCTCTAACAACCCGGGGTTTTGTAACAACTAATTATCGTCAAATGACGATTAAATTGGTTGTTAATTGCTATTGGGATTTTTATCGGGTTGAAGTTCTTTTGAATATTCGTTAAGGGTATGTGGGCTTTGAACCTTGGCCCACGTTTTCATTTGTTTTGTAGCCATGATAATATTCATACTCGTCCCCTTATTCTTTTGATCGAAAACCCTAAAACAATTTCGATCCTAGTTGTTTTGTAGCTTTGATACCAACTATGACGCCCCACCTCTATGCTCACAATAACAAAGAGTATTAAAAGAAATACTGTCTGTTATTACGAAGAATAAGGCTGGATAGGAGCGGCCATCCGTAGTTAGGCCTTACACTAGTATTGGTTACCTCGACAGGAGTGGTATATTTATTTTCATCTCTGGTTATTACTCCCATCGACATACCCAATTCCAGTATAAAACAAACTACGATGGTTCATAATAGTTTAGGACAGTATATATAAAATAATAACACAGATAAGCTAAATGCGGAACACAGCTAATATCAAATCTCATATATATATATATATATATATATATATATATATATAACTAAAGGCAGTTACAATACATTTGATACAATACATATGATACAACTACAACTGTCGACTCTGGAAGTTATATATACAAGTACATTATCGAATAATATACATGAATACATATCAACCTAGATCAGATACACTGACTACTACAAAATGACGACGACTACTCCAAAAGATATGAAGAGACTTCATAGCTCAAGCAGCAACCCAAAGCAAGATATCTACAACCTGAAATAACTCGGTCTGACCCGAGTATTAAATTCAAAAGAAAATAATACACGGGTCAGTCTAATTCAAACTCAGTTATTAATGCACGGAAGCAATAATAATAATTAAATAACAAATAGACGACAGTCAAAATAAATCTCGTATATCCAACTCTTCAATAAGAGAATCGGATAACGGTAGATATAACACTAAATGGTGTTAAACACAAATCATCAAATTCAAATCATCAACAAAGATAAATAAAAAGATTATCAATGAAGATATTTTAGAAAACAACAGAATTGCCTAAACGGCAATTAACAACAAAGTGGTCAAAGTGAATGTAATACCCCAAAATTTTCTGAAAAATCATTTCTGTAAAATGATTTAATTTTTGAAATATTTAGATTTAAATATGGTGAAATTTCTGGAATAAATAGTGTGCAAGTATATGTGTGCACGTGCACACTGAAATGGCACAAGGAAGAACTCCAGATTTCTTGGATTTAAAACAAGAATTAAAAAACAATACAAACATGATTTTGCAACATGGATATTTGATTTCTGGAATTATATGGATCATCTTAGAAAATAAGAAAAGTAAAGTTTTGCTTTAAATCAGTAAACAGATTTTATTTAAAACCCAGAAAAGAAAATTATACATATATATATATATGTTATAAGGATTTGTAAACCTGTATACATATAGGTGCATATGTTTCTGAAATTAAAGAGGAATTAAATAAGCCTAGATAAGATATGCATACAAATATACATTTTTAAGTATTGAAAAGTATATATATATATATAAGCAAGTGAAACTATAACATTAAAATGACATGAAATGTGATACAAGTCAATATGCTTGTGTAGGCAAAAATAGCAAAGGGAATTCTCAGGAATAATTAAAATATAAAAATAGGATAGTCACACTTTTAACATGACTAGGTGAGTGGCCATTTTCTGAAAAGTAAAAGAAAGAAAATGCAGCCTTTAAATTGGTTAATATGGCCGGGGTATTATGAATGAAAAATGCATGATGCTAGCCAGGACAGAAATGGAATTCTGTTTTAACAAAACCCTAGTGGAAAAAATGCATATAAATAGGCAGTTTTGGCCAGTAGAATTATCTTTACCCCGAGCTGCACAAAAATAAGAAAGGAAGAAAAATATTGGAAGGAAGGAGAAAACACTCATACAAGGATTTTCTGGATTAATAAGAGGAAATATTTAGGTGAGTAATCTCACTGAGTTCATGGCATTAAGACCTGAGATGAGGCAGCCACTTTTTATATTGCCATTTATATATTTCTGGTTTTGATGTATATGATTTCATCAATGCTTTTTGGATGTCTTATTTTAAATCTGATATGATTTAATATGGATGGTTTTGATGATCTTTGATTGGTTGAGACATTTGTCTTTGGATGTGTATCATACTGTTTTATTTATACTCATAAATGTTAAAGTCTAGGATCTTAAAATTATATATGTAGTCGTTGATTATGTAAATATCTATTTTTTTTTATTTTAAATTTATGATTATTTTAAATTTAACTAATTATTTTAACTAATGATATTTTGAACTTAATTAATTGTTTAATTAATGGCATTTAAAAATATTTAATCATTTTAATTAATGATGTTTGTGACGAATTATTAATTTTAACTAACTATAAATGAATTTAATTAATCTTTGTAATTAATGATATTTAAAGTTAATTAATTGATTTAATAAAAGTGATTTAATAAAATAGAAAAAATAAAATAAATAATAAAAAATAAAATAAAAAAAAAATAAAAAAAATAATAAAAATAATAAAAAAAAAGAAAGAAAAAAAAATAATAAATAAATTAAAAAAAATAATATAAAAAAATAAAAAAAATATATATAAAAAATAGAATATATAAAATAAAAATAAATAAAAAAAAATAAAAATTATAAATAAATAAAAAAAAAGAATGATTAAAATAAGAAAAAAAATATAATAGAAAAATAAAAATAAAAAAAGATATATAAAAAAATTAATATTATATAAATTAAAAAAAAATAGTAATAAATATAAAATAAAAATAAAAAATAAAAATAAATAATAAAAAATTAAATTAAATATAAAAAGAAAAATAAAAAAATAATAAAATAATAAAAAAATATTAATAATAATAAATAAATGAATTAAAATATAAATAAAATAATAATAATTTAAAAAAATAATTATAAAAAATATTATTAAAATGTAATGATTTAGAATTTAATCAACTATAATTAATTAAGTTTAATCAACTATATCTCAAGTAATATATCAACTATAATTAATTAAGTTTAATCAACTAGAATGTAATGATATATCTCAAGTGGTAAGGAGACTGTCACGTGATACCAATTGTAACGACCCGACTTCCTATGCCCAGAAAGTCGGATCATTATGAAGAAAGAAAGGGATAGAAAGAGAAAAGAAGAGAAGAGAAAAGAAAACAACGTCAGAATCTCACACAGCGGAACGAATAAATTATATTAATAACACAAACTATTACATAGTATACAACACATATCAGAGTTTACACAACTATACAACACATACTAGACAGTTATAAACATCTGTCTAGATATTACAACTCAATACACTACAGAGATACAGACACAGCGGAACTACTATATCTACGAACGCCGAAGCCTCTTGCTCCATTGCTCCTCCAGAATATTCGTCAAAGCTAAACCTGAATCCCTTGGCTACTCGTAAAAATTTGAGTACCCAAGAGTTTATAAAACAGAAATAAACACTTGGGTCAGACATGGGTCTGGTGTGAGTAACAGGTTAAACTTGCTTAACTTCAAAACCTTTAGAAAGAAAAAGTATCACGTAAGACTCCCCACAAATAAACATGGGTAAGTTTTTACCTTACGCTAACCAAAACATTTGATAGGAAATCTGATTTTATTATAATAGGGTCTAGGGTTTTCAAGTAAAATATAGAAATAGCTGAAATGCTTACATCTCACATTCCAACATAGTTGGGCACAACTAATACGTACGGCACTTATTGGAGTTTGGATTCCTTACAATGGCAGGGCTACTGGGGTACCGCCCGTCACAGTACGTGGCCTAGATCACCGTACCGAGGAGTACGCCCGCTCCCCTGCAACACAAAGCCGGAACCATCCCTTACTGGATAATCCCGAACAAGACAATCCCGTAGTTGGCGCGACCAACCACACACTAAGCCGAATAAAAGAAAAGGGACCTCTAGACAGGGATCTATCTTGCTCTCAGTGGGTGCTACCCACGAAACCTTGCTGCACCTCCCCTGTTTTAGCCATTCCCGGTTGATGAGACTTGAGGTTACAATTACCTTTAATCAGAACATATCACTTAGAATGCTCATCGTCCGCCTGACGATGTGCTGAAAGCATTCAATCCATACAAGTTCGTTCCAGGTTCGAACGAAACCGAAGGCATTATCTCGTTACACTCGTTTTGGAATCACCCTCAGAGTTAACGACAATAACCCTTGCACTCTGAATCTTCATCTTCACTTGAGATTCACGACCTATCGTTAATTTGGATCGATGTGGTATTCGGGTCTCCAGACCTGGAATTCCGGTATACGGAAACCCGATCCCGGTCTCATCGAAATCCAAAACGTATCTTTTAAGGGCCAAGTTGTTTTAAGGTTAAAACAATTCAATTCTTATCTATATACACAAAGATAGATAATTCAATAGATAATCTACATTATCATCCCAAACAGATAATTCACATTATCATTATAATTCAACCAAACATCCATATCATATATCAATCATATCTCATCAGAAATATCAAACAATGAAATACATTCAATCTCATTCATCCATCCTTAAGCAATGATTTATATCATCTAATTAATTTAAAGTGAATTAAACTAATTACTTCATTCTATAAATCCTGCTTACTTAATTATTAATTAAACCAATTAATTAATCATTACTCTAAGTATCCATCTTAATTAATCATTCCTGATTAATAATCCTTTAATTACTTTAAGTAATTAATGCTTAATTAATTTCACAAATTAATTATCTTAAACCATTCAGTAATTAATCTTTAATTACTTCATTAATTAATTAATTATACTTAATTATCTTAATCCTTAATTAATTACAATTAATTAATTACTTTAATCACATATTATTTATTAATTAATTTTAATTAATCAATTCTTAATTATATCATTAATTTTATTAATTAATGATCCTTAATTACTCTTAATTAATTATCTGAAATGACCCACCAAATTATACTCTAATTTCATAAGGAATTTTTTTTTTTAAGTAAAGAGGAGATATATATATATATATATAGATATATCATCCATTTCAATTATCATTCTCAGGGTCACTTTCTTTTTCCAATAAATCAAATATATCCAGGATCACAATAATCAACCAATATAAATATATCAGTACATTTACAAAAATAAGCACATACATGTGAGGATGTATATGCCTCTCTTGTTTGAATCAGAGTTTTGAAAAACAAGAGGATGTTGGATTGCTAATTTATTTCATATATTATTTTTTTTTGATCAAACAATCCACTGGAAACAAACACATTAGTCTGTTTATACTAACTAAGAAGTGATCAAGAAATAATCAGTAGTAAACAAGCTTTTAATATAGATGTTTGTGTTAAGTTCTGAATAGTGTCAAAATCAGTATAAAATAAAGTGGATCCTAAGGAAACACAAGCAACATCTAGGCGTAATGGAAACGCGCCTAACTTATACATACAAGGTCACGAGTTCGAGTGCTATGCTGGTCGGTTCAAACACAATTTTTGTTTTCCATTTTTTTTTTTTTGCATTTTTCTTCTGTACAATTTGAAACTTGTTATCTACCTATCTGCATATATATATTTTATTTTGCCTAAAATCCATCATACAAAACAAATATCCTTGCTTAATCATTTTTGAATTCCATTCCTACAACCTAGAAGGCTTCATGATTGAATGATAAGAGTGTTTATCATTTTCCAGGTTTGTATTTCTTCTTATAAGATTTGTCTGGCATTTAAAATGCATTTGGTTAGAATCTGAGTAAAATTCAGATTCTTATTTCAAATACAAGGGAAAAGGTGAGGTAAAATCTGCACTTAAACATGTTTATGTGCATATATATCTGCAACTATTTGAATCTGGCTTCCATCTATCTTACTACAGATCCTTTCTTTATTTAAAAATAGGACATGAAGCATTTGTATGGAACAAGTTAAATAAACCTTGCAGCCATATAAAAACATTCAACCTATGTCTATTTCTTTTGCATACATATGCTATATTAGAAAATAAAACCAGTTTGATTATCTGAGAATCAACTCTCCAGATTTTCCAAAAACTTAAATCCTTTTTAAAGTCTCAAGATTGACTAATACATTTATAAAATGTAATCATTCAATTTTTAACATAGTGTTCTTGCTAAATCTACTAACAAGATTTGATCAAAATCCTTTTTAAGCATAACAGAAATTTAACTAGGTTCATAGATTCCAGATACAAGTCAAATTCTTAACAAAATGCCTAACAAAATATCAATCCAATATTCAACACTTAATACAAGTAGCAATTTAAATTGTCAATACATGCAGATTTCAACATTTAGGCTCTTATCTAACTAAGTTTTAGCATGCTATATCTTCTTCTCAAGGCCTTGCTCCTACTCCTATTTAGTTGCTGCAATCCCTGAAAAAGCATTGGAAACTGCCTCATTTTAAATGAGACACCCCAGATGCCAATAGCACACTAGGGTCAGACACATGTCTGGTATGAGAAAATTCACAAAAGCAATTTGTTAATTAGTTTAAAATCAAGTTAAGTACAAATACATAAGGTTCTGTCCTTTGGAATTAGGTAAATACTTGTGTGCATGCTCTGTGTCATTGTGCATGTGCACACTTAAATTTTCTTCCCAGAGACTACATATATATATATAGCACAAACATTCAAGCATACAATTCAATCATAGACAAACAATCATTCATACCAAACAGGAAAAATAACTAATATGAGTTAAATCACTCATTCAATACTCATATTTCAAATCTGGGAAAAACTCTAGTTTTCTCATCTGCTCAAGTATTACTTCCTTGGTATATTTATCTATCCTTGGTCTCACCTGCAATATTTATGAATCAATGGACACACTGTAATGAACTAATTCACTCCATTACACAAAGATCTCAGGACTTAAACAAGCCATGTGTCAACTTATGTTACTCAAGCACACAAGTCATTCCTGCAGTGTTCTTGACCCCAATTTCCTAATCAGGTTTAAGTTAATAATAACTCTTTTGATTGTTCATGGAAAAACCCTTCAGTGATTCATTTCATTAGCTAAAACATCCATAACATGGCATCTCATATTATTCATAATCATACAGAGACAAACAAGCAACAACCATTTGTGATTACAAAATAAGGTTCTGTATATACATATATTCATCTTGGTATTCTAGAAGGAGTTTAGGCAACTAACATTGGCTTATAGCTTCTGGGAGAGTTTTCTTTTGCAAACATTTGTGCTTGAGTTAAACTCAGAATAATCTGGTTTCACTGAATCACAAAATTTTGTTTGCTATGTATTTTATTGAATCAGGAGCATCAGCACATAGGCAACCCTATTGCACCCCTAATTCCTTTCTATTTCAAGCCTCAGCACTTATACATGAGTATATTGCAGCTCAACATTATTTGTATTTTTCTGGGTTAAGCCAAAACCAATACTACTTGCCTATTCTCAACATTTTATTTTCTGGGTATTTGTTTATATCCCTAAATATTAACATATCAGAGATCCGAGTGTATAAACAGATATGTATACTATCAACACATAAAACTTTGTTATAATAAAACAAATGATCAATCAAAGAAAATCAAAACATATTCAGATTTAAATTCACAGATAAACATATATATATGAAAATACTCTTTTAATAAAAATACTTTTATCTGGCTGCCTACATTAGGACTTATTGCCTTAGATTTTTGAGTGAGTTTTCTCACCTAGCTCTCTCCTTTGTTTCCTTAATTAACTGATGAACTCCTGCTCTTATCCTCAAGCTCTCTTTCTTCCCTTGTCTTATGATTTCTGTGGTATTGTTTTTCTTCCTTTTTTTTTTCAAAATTCTTTTCTGAAGAGAAGAGGAGGCTGCTGCATATACATGTATATATATATGCAGGGTCTCTCTTAGGGTTTTGGGTATTGGCTAAAGCCATTTTTGCCCACCAGAAAATCATGTTATCTGAATTTTAACCCAAAGTTTTACCCCCTCCCCGGCTTAATTTGGGTGAAGAGAAAAGTGGTTACACATTTTTCTTTCAGAGATTGCTTTTCAGAAAATACTTTTCCCCCTTGTCTACAATCATGCTAAAAATGTGACTTGGTTTTGTTATTTATTAAATACTCTTTTCTAATTCTGCCTATACCAAGAACTTCTCTGTTTTTATCTTATTTTCCTATTTTTAGCTTTCATGTAAATGGTATGTACCTCCTTCATTTATTTATAAGAGAATTAGTTCTTTTTATATCTTCTTGCCTTTTATTTTCTGCTTATATTAAAATATGTCTATATATATATATATTATTTCACTAGTTTGAACTCTAGTATTTTATTAGCACATGTATATATTTATATATATATATCACTCTGTATTGACACACACATGCACATGTATACTTAAGAAAAATATTCAGTAGCATACATATATTTATATTTACTTATGCATTCAGCTTTAAAGATTTTAATATATATATATATATATATATATATATTCCCATACATATCATTATGTATTTATTCTTAAAGTTCAGAGATTTTTAGCTTTAGTTCATGTGTATACCCTGTGCACACATGTACACACATACTGATACACTATCAAGCCACAACAATCTCCTTCCAAAATTAATTTAAAAATTATTTTAAATTTATTTATATTTTCCAGAATGAATTCCTAAAATCTTGGGTCATTACATACACCCCTCCTTTTAGAAATTGTGTCCCACAATTTTCCTAAGCTTAAAATAAATTTTAAACTTAATTCAGAGAACAAGTATATTCTTTACCAAATAGATTCTTAGTTCTATACTAACTAAAAATATATTCATCCAAAATAAAGAAAACAAACAAAAATCAGAATTACCTTAATCTGAAAATAGCTTAGGATAATTCATCCTAACTTTGTCTTCTAATTCCCATGTGCAATCACTAGGATCTAGACTCCACTGTACCTTCACAAGTTTCAGAGATTTATTCCTCAACTTCTTCACATCTTTTGCTAAAATTCCCACTGGATCCTTTTCATAAATCAAATTAGGATTTATCTGCACTTGGGTTGGGGTTTCAAGAATTTCTGCCTTGTCATGGACCCACCTTCTCAATTGTGATACATGAAAAACATCATGTATGCCTTGCATGTTTTCTGGTAATTCCAACTTATATGCCAAAGGACCAATTCTCTCCAGAATTTTGTATGGTCCAATATATCTTGGGGTTAATTTGCCTTGTTTTCCAAACCTCAGCACATTTTTCATGGGTGAGATTTTGATGAAAACAAAATTTCCCACCTCATATTCTACCTGCCTCCTTCTCATGTCTGCAAATTTCTTTTGCCTATCTTGAGCTGCTGTCATTCTTCTTCTTATCAACTCAATTTTCTCCTTGGTTTCTTGTATGTACTCAGGTCCTAAAATAGACCTTTCTCCTGCTTCTACCCAGCAAACAGGTGACAAGCAGGGTTTACCATACAAGGCTTCAAATGGAGCCATTCCTATGGTGCTTTGGTAGCTGTTGTTGTAGGTAAATTCAACTAGGTGAAGATAATCTTCCCAGTTGCCCCCAAAATCCAATATACATGCCCTCAACATGTCCTCCAAAACTTTGTTTACCACCTCAGTCTGCCCATCTGATTGAGGATGGTAGGCAGTACTTAAACATAGTTCACTTCCCATTGCTTCTTGAAAGCTTCTCCAGAATTTTGAAGTGAAGATGGTATCCCTATCACTCACAATGGTTTTGGGAATGCCATGTAACCTTACCACTTCTTTTATAAAAATTTGAGCTAGTTTTGGTGCTGTTCTTTCTGATTTGACTGGGATGAAGTGTGCTACCTTGTTTAGCCTATCCACTATCACCCATATACTTGTATTACCTCTCTTAGATCTAGGCAGTCCATCTATGAAGTCCATAGATATGTCTTCCCACTTCCACTGTGGTACACTAAGAGGTTGCATCAACCCTGATGGTCTTTGAGTTTCAGCCTTGACTTGTTGGCAAGTCATACATTTGGCAATGTACTTAGCTATATCAGATTTCATCCCCTTCCACCAGAAGTCTCTTTTCAAATTTTGATACATTTTTGTGTTACCTGGGTGTATGGAGTATTTACTTCTGTGATATTCATCCAATATCTCCTTCTTCAATTCTATGTCCTCTGGTACACACATCCTATTCTGGTATCTCACATAACCATCTTTATCAATGTGGTGATTCATTACTTCCTCCCCTCTTGAGAGGAGCATTCTCTTCTCTAATAAGTGAGCATCTTGTTCTTGCATTTTTCCTACCTTCAGAATTAAATCTGGTTGAAGTGTCATTAAGCTTAACTTCCCTTTATCTTCTTGTGCACCATGCATTTGCTCATTAATGTGCACACAACCATTCTCCTCAATCTCTAACTCAGTTAGCAAAGACAAATCTTTAAATTCTGCCATCATCATCATAGCCAATTTAGCATGCTGTCTACTTAGAGCATCTGCAACTTTGTTTGCTTTGCCTGGTGTATAGAGTATGTCAAAATCATAGGCAGCTAAGAACTCCACCCATCTGTGTTGCCTCATGTTCAAATCTTTTTGTGAAAACAAATATTTTAGAGACTTGTGGTCAGTGTAGAGTTCAAACTTGGTGCCTAATAAATAATGTCTCCAAAGTTTTAAAGCATATATCACAGCTGCTAATTCGAGATCATGTGTGGCATACCTTACTTCATGGGGTTTAAGTTGTCTGGATGCATATGCAATGACTTGACCTTGTTGCATCAACACTGCACCCAAGCCAAATCCACTAGCATCAGTGTATATCACTAATTCTTCATTTCCATGTGGTACCTTTAGAATTGGAGCATTCACCAATGCCTCCTTCAATTGTTCAAAAGATTTTTCACATTTTTCTGACCAAACAAAAGCTTGGTTCTTCCTGGTTAGGTTAGTGAGTGGTGTAGAAATTTTTGAAAAATCTTTTATAAACCTTCTATAATATCCTGCCATCCCCATAAATGACCTCACTTCACTCAAAGTGCTTGGCCTCTTCCATGCTTGGATAGCCACTACTTTATTGGGGTTCACAGAAATTCCTTTGGCAGATATAACATGGCCAAGAAAATGTACTTCCTCCTTCCAAAACACACATTTTGAAAATTTTGCCTTTAAATCTTTTTCCCTTAGTCTAGACAAAACCAGGTGCAAATGATGCTTATGTTCTTCCACTGTCTTAGAATAAATCAAAATGTCATCTATAAAAATAAGCACAAACTTGTCTAAACAATCTCTAAAGGTTCTGTTCATTAAATCTACAAAGTAAGATGGTGCATTGGTCAAGCCAAATGGCATAACCAAAAATTCATACAACCCATACCTAGTGTTAAAGGCAGTGTACTTGATGCTTGATTCTTCCACCTTCATTTGATGAAAACCAGATGCTAAGTCTAGTCTAGAAAATACTTTTGCCCCTGCTAATTGATCAAAAAGATCATCTATTCTTGGCAATGGGTATTTATTTTTAATAGTTACTTTGTTTAATTCTCTATAATCTATGCAGAGTCTTAAAGAACCATCTTGCTTCTTAACAAATACCACTGGTGCTCCCCAGCAAGAATTACTTGGTCTTATAAAACCCTTTTCTTCCAATTCTTCTAACTGTTTCTTTAGTTCCTTTAGTTCATTTGGCCCCATTCTAGTTGGCTTTTTAATCACTGGGCTTGCTCCTGGAACTAAATTGATCTGGAATTCTACTGGTCTATGGTGTGGAATACCCTTGACCTCACCGAACACATCCAAATATTCATTGACTATGGGAATTTCTTCAATGGTTAGTTCACTGAAATCTTTTTCTGAGTCAACTAAATGATATAGTTTTCCTTCCTTAGCTACCTCACATAAAACTGTGATTCTCTGGCCTCTAGAATTTTGCAATGATATGGTGGATGAGTCTAAATTAATTATGGCTTTAAATTGCCTTAACCAGTCTACCCCCAATATAACACCTATATTTGGGTAATTCAAAACATATAAATTGGAAATAAAAATATTTCCCCCTATGTTTAATCCCACATCCACACAAATCATATTTAAAACACTAGAACTCCCCAATGGACTGTGTATATGCAATGGGGTTTCAACCAATATGCAATTCAGTTTTAGCATTCTAACCAGTTCATAAGAAATTAAGGAGTGAGTTGCCCCAGTATCATATACTACTGTTATGGGTATGGTACAAATAAGTAATGTACCTTCCACTTGGCTATGGTTTACAGTGTTACTCTCCACTGTGGCTTTGCCTTTTCCTTCCAAATTTGCCAATTTGCCTTGCTGTTTATACTCAGGACAATTCCTCTTCATATGCCCCTCTTTCCCACATAGATAGCATTTGAAAGCTCCTCCTTTCAATTCTGGACATTTTGGTTTGATATGCCCTTCCTTTCCACACTGATGGCACACAATTTTCTTCTTGTCTTCCTTAGCCTTGACATCTCCAGTGTTTTTGTTACTAGCCTCTTCTTTCTTCTTATCATAAGGGTGATACCTCCCCTTACCTTTCTTGTTATTATTGCTCTTAAAATTTCTGAACTTCTCCCTTTCCTTGTCATGCTGCTCCAACCTCAAAGCTAAGTCTATCACATGGTCAAAAGTCTTGTCTGCATAGGGTAACATGGCTCTGCTAAGTCCTGGATTCAAACCCTTTATGTACCTATCATTTTTAGATGCCTCATCTGCCACAAGCATTGCTCCATATGTGGAAAGCCCCTCAAACCTTTGAGTGTATTCTGTGACAGTCATGGTTCCTTGTCTAAGCCTAATGAATTCTTCTAACAAGGTAGTCTTTGCTGATGCTGGTACAAACCTTGCTTCCAACATCTCTTTGAATTGATTCCAAGTGATTTCATTCTCATTCCTTCCTGCAATGATTACTTCCCACCAGCCTAAAGCTACTCCTTTCAGCTGTCTTGAAGCCACTTGCCTCTTTCTTTGATCATCAAGTTGCATGTCATTGAAAATTCTTTCCAATGTTCTCAACCATGTTTGAATTTCCATGATACTCTCTGTCCCTTCAAAGCTTTTGCCTCCTAAATGAGTATATGTCTTAAGCAATTTTGAGAGTTCTTCATAGGGATTTTCTTGCCTTTGTCCTGCCCCATCCCTAAATGCTCTCACCAAGTCTTGCAGATTGACCATTGGTGGTGCATGGGAAGATCCTGCTCCCTGATTTGGTGGTCTCCCTACCATAGTTTGCTAATAATAATTTACATAGCTGGTTAGTTAGATATTTAGTTCCTTTTAATTTTATTTCTATCTAAGGACTTGATCCTTACTTCTACTATGTTGAATAACATAGCTCTGATACCAACTGAAATGACCCACCAAATTATACTCTAATTTCATAAGGAATTTTTTTTTTTTTAAGTAAAGAGGATATATATATATATATAGATATATCATCCATTTCAATTATCATTCTCAGGGTCACTTTCTTTTTCCAATAAATCAAATATATCCAGGATCACAATAATCAACCAATATAAATATATCAGTACATTTACAAAAATAAGCACATACATGTGAGGATGTATATGCCTCTCTTGTTTGAATCAGAGTTTTGAAAAACAAGAGGATGTTGGATTGCTAATTTATTTCATATATTATTTTTTTTTGATCAAACAATCCACTGCAAACAAACACATTAGTCTGTTTATACTAACTAAGAAGTGATCAAGAAATAATCAGTAGTAAACAAGCTTTTAATATAGATGTTTGTGTTAAGTTCTGAATAGTGTCAAAATCAGTATAAAATAAAGTGGATCCTAAGGAAACACAAGCAACATCTAGGCGTAATGGAAACGCGCCTAACTTATACATACAAGGTCACGAGTTCGAGTGCTATGCTGGTCGGTTCAAACACAATTTTTGTTTTCCATTTTTTTTTTTTGCATTTTTCTTCTGTACAATTTGAAACTTGTTATCTACCTATCTGCATATATATATTTTATTTTGCCTAAAATCCATCATACAAAACAAATATCCTTGCTTAATCATTTTTGAATTCCATTCCTACAACCTAGAAGGCTTCATGATTGAATGATAAGAGTGTTTATCATTTTCCAGGTTTGTATTTCTTCTTATAAGATTTGTCTGGCATTTAAAATGCATTTGGTTAGAATCTGAGTAAAATTCAGATTCTTATTTCAAATACAAAGGAAAAGGTGAGGTAAAATCTGCACTTAAACATGTTTATGTGCATATATATCTGCAACTATTTGAATCTGGCTTCCATCTATCTTACTACAGATCCTTTCTTTATTTAAAAATAGGACATGAAGCATTTGTATGGAACAAGTTAAATAAACCTTGCAGCCATATAAAAACATTCAACCTATGTCTATTTCTTTTGCATACATATGCTATATTAGAAAATAAAACCAGTTTGATTATCTGAGAATCAACTCTCCAGATTTTCCAAAAACTTAAATCCTTTTTAAAGTCTCAAGATTGACTAATACATTTATAAAATGTAATCATTCAATTTTTAACATAGTGTTCTTGCTAAATCTACTAACAAGATTTGATCAAAATCCTTTTTAAGCATAACAGAAATTTAACTAGGTTCATAGATTCCAGATACAAGTCAAATTCTTAACAAAATGCCTAACAAAATATCAATCCAATATTCAACACTTAATACAAGTAGCAATTTAAATTGTCAATACATGCAGATTTCAACATTTAGGCTCTTATCTAACTAAGTTTTAGCATGCTATATCTTCTTCTCAAGGCCTTGCTCCTACTCCTATTTAGTTGCTGCAATCCCTGAAAAAGCATTGGAAACTGCCTCATTTTAAATGAGACACCCCAGATGCCAATAGCACACTAGGGTCAGACACATGTCTGGTATGAGAAAATTCACAAAAGCAATTTGTTAATTAGTTTAAAATCAAGTTAAGTACAAATACATAAGGTTCTGTCCTTTGGAATTAGGTAAATACTTGTGTGCATGCTTTGTGTCATTGTGCATGTGCACACTTAAATTTTCTTCCCAGAGACTACATATATATATATAGCACAAACATTCAAGCATACAATTCAATCATAGACAAACAATCATTCATACCAAACAGGAAAAATAACTAATATGAGTTAAATCACTCATTCAATACTCATATTTCAAATCTGGGAAAAACTCTAGTTTTCTCATCTGCTCAAGTATTACTTCCTTGGTATATTTATCTATCCTTGGTCTCACCTGCAATATTTATGAATCAATGGACACACTGTAATGAACTAATTCACTCCATTACACAAAGATCTCAGGACTTAAACAAGCCATGTGTCAACTTATGTTACTCAAGCACACAAGTCATTCCTGCAGTGTTCTTGACCCCAATTTCCTAATCAGGTTTAAGTTAATAATAACTCTTTTGATTGTTCATGGCAAAACCCTTCAGTGATTCATTTCATTAGCTAAAACATCCATAACATGGCATCTCATATTATTCATAATCATACAGAGACAAACAAGCAACAACCATTTGTGATTACAAAATAAGGTTCTGTATATACATATATTCATCTTGGTATTCTAGAAGGAGTTTAGGCAACTAACATTGGCTTATAGCTTCTGGGAGAGTTTTCTTTTGCAAACATTTGTGCTTGAGTTAAACTCAGAATAATCTGGTTTCACTGAATCACAAAATTTTGTTTGCTATGTATTTTATTGAATCAGGAGCATCAGCACATAGGCAACCCTATTGCACCCCTAATTCCTTTCTATTTCAAGCCTCAGCACTTATACATGAGTATATTGCAGCTCAACATTATTTGTATTTTTCTGGGTTAAGCCAAAACCAATACTACTTGCCTATTCTCAACATTTTATTTTCTGGGTATTTGTTTATATCCCTAAATATTAACATATCAGAGATCCGAGTGTATAAACAGATATGTATACTATCAACACATAAAACTTTGTTATAATAAAACAAATGATCAATCAAAGAAAATCAAAACATATTCAGATTTAAATTCACAGATAAACATATATATATGAAAATACTCTTTTAATAAAAATACTTTTATCTGGCTGCCTACATTAGGACTTATTGCCTTAGATTTTTGAGTGAGTTTTCTCACCTAGCTCTCTCCTTTGTTTCCTTAATTAACTGATGAACTCCTGCTCTTATCCTCAAGCTCTCTTTCTTCCCTTGTCTTATGATTTCTGTGGTATTGTTTTTCTTCCTTTTTTTTCAAAATTCTTTTCTGAAGAGAAGAGGAGGCTGCTGCATATACATGTATATATATATGCAGGGTCTCTCTTAGGGTTTTGGGTATTGGCTAAAGCCATTTTTGCCCACCAGAAAATCATGTTATCTGAATTTTAACCCAAAGTTTTACCCCCTCCCCGGCTTAATTTGGGTGAAGAGAAAAGTGGTTACACATTTTTCTTTCAGAGATTGCTTTTCAGAAAATACTTTTCCCCCTTGTCTACAATCATGCTAAAAATGTGACTTGGTTTTGTTATTTATTAAATACTCTTTTCTAATTCTGCCTATACCAAGAACTTCTCTGTTTTTATCTTATTTTCCTATTTTTAGCTTTCATGTAAATGGTATGTACCTCCTTCATTTATTTATAAGAGAATTAGTTCTTTTTATATCTTCTTGCCTTTTATTTTCTGCTTATATTAAAATATGTCTATATATATATATATTTTTTATTTCACTAGTTTGAACTCTAGTATTTTATTAGCACATGTATATATTTATATATATATCACTCTGTATTGACACACACATGCACATGTATACTTAAGAAAAATATTCAGTAGCATACATATATTTATATTTACTTATGCATTCAGCTTTAAAGATTTTAATATATATATATATATATATATATTTATTCCCATACATATCATTATGTATTTATTCTTAAAGTTCAGAGATTTTTAGCTTTAGTTCATGTGTATACCCTGTGCACACATGTACACACATACTGATACACTATCAAGCCACAACAATCTCCTTCCAAAATTAATTTAAAAATTATTTTAAATTTATTTATATTTTCCAGAATGAATTCCTAAAATCTTGGGTCATTACATTATCTTATTTAAATTAATTACATTTAATAATTAATTAGTCACATTTATTAATCACCTTTGATTAATCTCATTTAGTAATTAACTTCCCTTAATTACTCCACTTCATAAATTAATTACTCCTTAATTAATTATCTTTTAATTAATCCCTTGATTAATTATTCAAAAGTAATTAAACTCAAATTACTTTCATTATTAAAATCATCTTTAGTTAATTATATCCATTAATTAACTTTAATTACTTTCCTAAGTAATTACACTTCATTAATTACATTTAAGTAATTATATTTATCACATCTCTAAATGATTATCTTAAATTAATTTAATTAATTAATTTAACTTAATCAAATTTATTTAATTAATTACCTTAAGTAATTAATTACCTTAATTACTTCCATTAAGTAATTATACTTAACCAATTTATAAATGATTATCATTACTTAATAAAACAAATCACATTAATTAATTATTCAAAAATCTCTAATTAATGATCCCTCATTAATTATTAACCATTCTTTAATTACTTTCTTTAAGTAATTAATTTTAAATCAACTATTATTAATTTATATTAATAAATTCTTAATTACCAATTAATAAATCTCTAATTACTTTATTAATTCCATAATTAATCTTTAATCACTTGATTAATTAATTTCTAATCATTTATTAATAATCTATACTTATCTAAATAAATGATTAATCCCAAATTAATTAACCTTAATTTATTAACTTATAATCCTAATTATTTAATTAATTAACACTAAATCATTAATTAATTAAATTACCAAATTATTCTTTAATTACCTTATTAATTTAATGCCTCCTAAATCATTAAATCTCTAAATTAAAGTATTAATATTACAACTACTTTAATTATTAAAAAGGCTTTGAAATCTTTTACTTTTAAATCTTTCTTATATTTCATTTCCAATTAAAGATTTAAAATAAATTTCAAATTTAACTTTAACCAAATTTAAATTAAATTTACAATTCCCTTTTTAAAACCAAATGTTAAAGAACACTTAACATTTATAAAGAAATTTACAAGATTTTTAAATCCATCCTTTAAAATTCAACCCCTTTTTTAATTTACTTTAAACATCTTAAATTTGTTTAAATATTATAATACAAATTTATTCATTTCACATCTGGGATACAAATTTAAACTTGAACCCATATTTTAAACTTGATTTCAAACTTAGTTTAAATCCTGCCTTCAAATTTTAAAAACTCATTTAAATTTTAAAACACTGCCAGTCTTAAAACTGTAACCCAAAATTACCCGAGCCCACTCAATTTTTCCCCGAGTCAAAACCTGAAACCCCCGAGAAAACTTCGAGTCACTCACGCGTTTTTCTCGAGTACGCTTCTTCTTCCTCTAACTCAAAACCAACCATTGCCGATACCTTGTGCACGTGCACAACCGTTCTGGTCATCTCCGATCCATACTCTACCCATCGACAAGTCAGCGACCTCCTCCCCTAACGTTTCGATCACCGAGAACCTCGAATCGATTGCGAACTCAAAATCGAGCAACTCGATACAACCTGGAACCCAACTTGATCATCCAAATCCACCTCGTTTCACCACCTCTGGTCACCAGAAAATATGATACTCCGATCAAAGCCTCGTCGAAGTCCCAAGCTCCGTTTCCCCCACCTCCAGTCAAGTCCGGTTCACCATTGATTTCGAAATTTTCTCGAGAACAACCACGACAAAAACTGGCCTTAAACCCTAAATTACTCTCGTTCATCCTCCACAATGATTTATAAAATCATCGAGCATTTTTGTGATGATTCCCAATCACTTAGCAAGCTGTTACTCCAATCACGAAACCTAAAAACCCACCGATCACCAAAATTTCGACAAAACCCAATTCACGTCCATCTTACTAATTCTCTAGATTTACCCAATTTAAAATCGTGATTTTTCTTTCAAAAATCATTATTTTGTATAAGGAATTAGTTTATAAACCTGAATTGATAAATAAAGATACTTGAATTTTCACTTGTTTAAACATGCACTGTTATTTTCTAGTTTCTTAGAGACATTCATATATATTTTTACTTAATTAAATTTTAAACACTAACCCATGGTTAAACAAACGATTATTGTTTGAATCTGAAATCCTAATAAAGATCAGATAAGGGGATAATGGAATTTCTACAAATTTCTTAACTTAAAAACAGGAATAAGCAAGAACAGACACTCAACAAACACACATATACATCAATAAATACATACAGGAAGGATGCACTTGTACACATTCACATAACATACTCACTTCAGATATCACCCAAGCAACCAGATTTTATATAATTTAGATTTTAAAACAGATGTTACTCACCAATTTTAAGAACAGAGAAATTTTCCAGGCTTTAAATTTTGATCTGGCAATTTCTTTTGATTTAAAACTTGAGTTGCCTTTTGCTTCATCGATTTAAAACTTGCATGTTGCTTGATGTTACTGGATCTTGCATGCATGCCATTATCTTGTTTGTTGATAGGTGTTGCTTAGATCAGGTTTGAGGAAGAAAGTATCCAGGCTTAAAGAAATGCAGACTGGAGTTCCAGATTGCAGAAAGATGTTGAAGAATGGTTACAGGCTTTGCCTTTGGAAATGTTTTACAGGTTTGAAGAATTTGTTTTTTGAGAAATTTTGTTAGAGGAATGTTTGATTACAGATTTAGTTTTTGAGAATTTGTCTCAGGCTGAAGTTCTTAAGTTTTGAAAAGAAGGAGATAGGAAAAAAATATCAAGATAAGAACATATGTATATATAAATAAAAATGTGGTTTATTAAAAATAAAAGAAAAACTAAAATTTAAAACTTGACATTTGTCATTAGAGTTGTTAATCAATTAACACATGTTACTACTTAGCCTTAGGAAATAACACATGTCCTTTAGTTAATTAGTTTGTATTTATTTTAAATGTAAACAAAAGACTTTTCTTTATTTATAAAACACTTATTACTTATTTATATATATATAGATAACTTTTAAAGAAATAAACCAATTATATATATATAAATAAAAGCTTATACATTTATTTATAAAATTCAAAACTATTTAAAATCTTACCTCTTTTGAATTCTAAATTCGAATTCAAATTAAATTTCAAATCCAAGCTTATCTATTTACAATATATACATATATATATACATTATAAATAGAAATCATTTTATTAGTTTTTAAAGGATAAAATTCACAAATTAAATATTCATTTAATTAGATTTTTAAACCAATTCAAATATTTTTATCAAAAATTATCAAATCAATTTAATTATTTAAACAGATTATTAAATTGATATTGCCCCAAATTTCCGGGATATCACATTCCTTCCCCCTTAAAATAATTTCGTCCCCGAAATTTAAAACAAAGGTAATTTAATAATCTCTTTAAATCACAAGCATATATTATCATCCATATGCTAACAACCATAGCAACCAATTCATCCAAACAAACAATTCTAACTATCCATCCAAAATTCTGAATAGAATTTCCTCGAGTTTCCCCAAGTATATATATACCGGGATACTCGCTCTACAGAATCCAAACAATCAATACCACTAAGCTATAGAGCTTCTACTTATCTAGATTTACAAAACTAAACAGAATATCAGACTATAGACGAGTCTGACTCAACAACCAAATCCTCCAGAACTGCTGATTCCTAAACCAGAGATAGATCAAACACGTACTCCCTCAGAGATACGTAAAATACATTGAATTCCAGTTATCCAAACTGACCATTCAATCCAGTAGATCAAAGCTTTTATCCAAATCAAAACACAGAAGAGATCCAAAACAACTCGGAGCTGACTTCCCAGACATACCCAATCTTATAGCTCCCTTTTACCAGAGAAAACTTTAACAAAAATGAAGTCTTCAACTTCGAATTCCAAATTCTTCCCTCTCTTATCCACAAAATCCTTCAGACTATCCTGGGCTTCCTACAAATCCTTCTTGATCATCTCAACCTTCGCCGATGCTTCTTGAAACAATCAGGACCTAAAATAACTCCACAAAATGATCTCCTCAAGATCAACCAAGACCAAGAACAAATTCTGCTCACAAACATCAGAAGACCAAACTAACTTCTCCTATCTGGAAAAGACAAACACAAACAGGAGCACTCGCCAAACTGCTTCCGCTGCACCATTCTGATCTGGAGTAGAATGAAAATACTGATGAAGAACACAAGCACAGACTGGACAACACATCCCAGAAAATATCGGATAACTCAAAAGAATACTCAAACTATCGCAAGTCACTTTTGCGATCAACCCAGCCAAAATGCAAAGAAACTGTTCTCTCTTTACCAATCAGAACAGCTTACACTTATCTATCCTATCTATCGAAGAAATGGATTCACTATACTGCTTCTGAACTCTACCTTCAGAAAAACTGCTCAGCCAGAAAACTTTTGGTCAATGCACAGAACACTCCGTGCTGCACTGCTGCCACAGATGCCAAAGACTTCTCAATCCAAAGCTCTTCGAGAAACTCGGAGCTCAAACCAAACAGAAACACCATGCTGAACTCAGCCACAACACCGAAACAGACACACTTCATTAACTTGTTCCAAAAGAAAACATCTTCGGGAACATCCATATTCACTGCGTCTCATCACACAGCTACAATTACCTGAGGTATCAAGATACCATCACTCGCTTCTGCCCAACCGACAGATCCAAACTTCAAAAATAAACTCCGAACCTTAACAGGTTTCCTTCAGAGATTGATGAAATCCTCATAATTGCAAAGTAAAAACAAGACGGTATTAGGTTTACAGTCTCGACAAATACACTTCCAACCTCAACACTCAGAATCCTAATCCTAGATGATAATTTATTATCATCTCAACTAATCATTACAAATACCATATACATTTAAAATGATACTTTTTTTTTATATAGAAATTATATCTGGGTAAAATTATTTCATCTACCTTTTTAAAACAATATTGTGTCCATTGGCCTGGTCCAAGTGTTTAGAGATCCCTATCAATAACGTTAGCTACTCGTATTGACCAGAATCCATATACCACCCAACCGATCAATTAACACAATATAAAACCATTTTATATAACTAACAAATACGCGCTCTCGTATATATATATACACTCGGACTCAAACAGGTTGCTACAGATCCTATCTCTAATGAACAATCCTTCCGAACCTAGGTATTCACTCAACCTAGTGTTCTGATATTCACTTAACCAAAAGCTTAGGTATTCGCTCAACCTATTGATTTAAGAAATAAACACTTGGGTCAGACATGGGTCTGGTGTGAGTAACAGGTTAAACTTGCTTAACTTCAAAACCTTTAGAAAGAAAAGGTATCACGTAAGACTTCCCACACATAAACATGGAAAAGTTTTTACCTTACGCTAACCAAAACATTTGATAGGAAATCCAGTTATATTATAATAGGGTCTAGGGTTTTCAAGTAAAAATACAGAAATAGCTGAAATGCTTACATCTCACATTCCAACATAGTTGGGCACAACTAATACGTACGGCACTTATTGGAGTTTGGATTCCATACAATGGCAGGGCTACTGGGGTACCGCCCGTCACAGTACGTGGCCTAGATCACCGTACCGAGGAGTACGCCTGCTCCCCTGCAACACAAAGCCGGAACCATCCCTTACTGGATAATTCCGAACAAGATAACCCCGTAGTTGGCGCGACCAACCACACACTAAGCCGAATAAAAGAAAAGGGACCTCTAGACAGGGATCTATCTTGCTCTCAGTGGGTGCTACCCACGAAGCCTTGCTGCACCTCCCCTGTTTTAGCCATTCCCGGTTGATGAGGCTTGAGGTTACGATTACCTTTAATCAGAACATATCACTTAGAATGCTCATCGTCCGCCTGACGATGTGCTGAAAGCATTCAATCCATACAAGTTCGTTCCAGGTTCGAACGAAACCGAAGGCATTATCTCGTTACACTCGTTTTGGAATCACCCTCAGAGTTAACGACAATAACCCTTTCACTCTAAATCTTCATCTTCACTTGAGATTCACGACCTATCGTTAATTTGGATCGATGTGGTATTCAGGTCTCCAGACCTGGAATTCCGGTATACGGAAACCCGATCCCGGTCTCATCGAAATCCAAAACGTATCTTTTAAGGCCAAGTTGTTTAAAGGTTTAAACAATTTAACTTATCTATATTCATACAGATAGATAATTCACAAATCACAATTGATAATCACATTATCAAATAAACAAATGATCTATAACCAAATAGGTAATCCATATCAACATCACAATAGTTAATCTATATTACCATCATAATGCAACCAAGCATTCATACTACACAACATTTCTTATCTCATTTCTGAGATTACATCCATTCAAGACAATCAATGTCATCCATTCTTATATAAGCAATGATTTACTTAATCACAACATAATTAATTTAAAATGAATTAAATTAACTATCTCTATCTTTAATTAATTTAAAGTGAATTAAATTAATTACTTCATCTCTTAATTAATTTAAAATAAATTAAATTAATTACTTCATTATAAATCTTACTTATATAATCATTAATTAATTACAAATAAATTAATTAATCATTCTCTAATTATCCACTTTAATTAATCACCTTGATTAATTATATTTTAATTACATTTAAGTAATTATCTTATATATAATTAATATAGTTATTTATTTAAAAGTTTAATAGAATATTTTCTATTTATAATATATATGTATAATTGTATATATTATAAATAGATGAGTTGGTCTGAATTTAACAAATGAAATTATGTTTTCAAATTTCTAATATTTTGGGTAATTTGGAAATCATGATTTAATTTAAAACTATTAAGCTTTTTAATAAATAACTATATAGTTTTAAAATACATAATATAAATGTTTAATTGTTTAAAATAGATTTTTAGCTTAAGTTCAAATTTAAATAAAAAGGTTTGTTTATTTCTTTTTAGATATTACTTGAGATATATGATTTAAAAATAGAAGTAATTTATAATCTCTTTTATAAATTATTTAAATTTGTTAAATTTGATATTTTCAAATAATAATTATAATACTTTGTTTTTATAAAAATAAATAGACTTTAAATAATATAGGATTGTTATTGTAAATTTAAATTGAATATGAATTTGGATTTATAATAGAAATTCAAAAGAGAGATATTTTAAAATATTTTGGATTTAAAATATAGATATAAGATTTTATTTATATATATAATTACTTGATTAATTTATTCCTAAATTAATCAATTCTTAATTATATCATCAATTATTAACTAATGATCCTTAATTACATTTTAATTAATTACTTTATTTAAATTAATTAAACCATAATTATTAATCACTATTGATTAATCACATTCAGTAATTAACTATCCTTAATTACTTCTTAAAATAAAGTCGGGTTTATTAATGATTAGAGATTTATTAATTTAGTAATTAAAGATTTATTAATTTGTAATTAGAGGTTAATTAATTGGTAATTAAGAAGTACTTAATTTGTAATTAAGTTTATTAATTAATAATTAGGTTTTATTAATTATTAGTTAAGGGGTGATTAATTTGTAATTAAAGATTAAATAAGGATTAATCAAATAGTAATTAAGGATTAATTAAACTGTTATTAAGTTTTATTAATTGATAATTAAGGTTTATTAATTAATGATTAAAAGAATAATTAATCTGTAATTAAAGATTAATTAATTTATTTAAGAGTAATTAAGGAATGAATTACTCAATTGTAAATAATAAATGGATGTGATTAATTTAAGTTAAATAAAGATAATCACTTGATAAAGAATTAAGTATGAATACTTAATAAGGTTAAAAAGTGTAATTACTTAGTATAAGTAATTAATGTATAATTACAAGATGTAATTAATTAAAGGATAATTACTTAATGAGAAGTAATTAAGGATTAATTATTTGGTGTAATTAATTAAAGTAACTAAAGGTTAATTACTGTTAAATGGTTAAGAATAATTAATTTGTGAAATTAATTAAAGGATAATTACTTTATGTAATTAATGAATAATTAATCAAGGATGGTTAATATTTAATGAGTAATTAATTAATTAAAGGTTGTAATTAATTAATGATGGATTAAGCAAGATTAGATAATTAATTCTTAAGTAATTAATTTAATTTAAGTTAATTAAATTAATTATAACATAGGGTTAATAAATTGTTGCTTATGGATGATTGTTCGTGTAGAATATCTGAATTGGATATCTATTGGATGATATGTTATGATATTCTGTGATATGATATTGGATATATCCGTGATAAATGTGTGATATTTATCTATGTTAAATGCTGTATGAATTCAAGTATTGAATTGAATTGTTTTAACCTTTAAACAACTTGGCCTTAAAAGATACGTTTTGGATTTCGATGAGACCGGGATCGAATTTGCTACATTACAGCGTGATAGGGGGTTCTCGCTTTGCGTTAGGTGGCGAACGGGAGACTCTTACCCCTACATGTCCCCGGGGGTAGTATAAGGCCTTTTGGGGTTGGTTGCGACTCGAGAGGGTGGCCGTAAAAGCAAACCCGAGGTATCACTGTGAGCCACAGCGGGGCTGGGATGGTTGAAAAGCCTAGGACGTCACATTTGGTATCAGAGCTGTTGGTTGAGTGAATGCCTAAGCTCTGAAGTGGTGTCTATCTTGAGAGCGCGTAATTGTTAGTTATATAAAAATGGTTTTATATTGTGTTAATTGATCGGTTGAGTGGTATATGGATTCTGGTCAATACGAGTAGCTAACGTTATTGATAGGGATCTCTAAACACTTGAACCAGGCCAACGGACACAATATTGTTTTAAAGAGGTAAATGAAATAATTTTACCCAGAAATAATTTCTAAAAAGTATCATTTTAAACATATATATATATATATATATGTATTTCTACCTATTTGTTGAGTTACCTGTTCGGGTTTTCCAATATGAGTTATAGAGGTAGATAAGGTAGTGGTGTGTGTAACACGACTACCAATGATTAGAGTTTGAGTGTTGAGGTTGGAAGGGTATCTGACGAGACTGTAGACCCAATACCGTCTCGAGTAAACTTTGTTGTGGTGTAAGATTTCATCGATCTCCGAAGGAAACTGTTAAGGTTCGGAGTTTATCTTTGAAATTGGATGAATAGAGTAGATCTATTGGATGAGCTGAAGAGAGTGATGGTATTTTGGCAACTTCAGGAAGTAGTAGCTGTGTGGTGAGACGCGGTGGCTATGGACATTTCTGGAGATGTTTCTTCTGGAACAAGTTGAAGAAGTGAGTCTGTTCCGGTGTTGTGGCTGAGTCCAGCAGGGTGTTTCTGTTGCTTTGAAGTCCGAGTTTCTCGAAGAGCTTTGGAAAAGGAAGTCTTTGGCATCGGTGGCAGCAGTACAGCTCAGAGTATTCTGTGCATTGGCAGGAAGTTCTTCCGGCTTAGCAGTTTTTCTGGAAGTGGAGTTCAGAAGCAACAGAGTGGATCCATTTCTTCGATAGATAGGATAGATAAGTATAAGCTGTTCTGATTGGTAAAGAGAGAACGGTATTCTTTGCAGTTAGGCTGGGTTGATCGCAAAAGTGACTTGCGATAGTCTGAGTATTCTCTTGGATTATTGGAGATTTTCTGGGATGTGTTGTCCAGTATGTGCTTGTGTTCTTCATCAGCATTTTCATTCTATTCCAGATCAGAGTGGTGTAGCG
Organism: Allium fistulosum; assembly: GCA_030737815.1. Lineage (NCBI taxonomy): Eukaryota > Viridiplantae > Streptophyta > Magnoliopsida > Asparagales > Amaryllidaceae > Allium > Allium fistulosum. The sequence continues at coordinate 1,142,202,976 of CM060904.1, forward strand.
GAAGCAGTTTGGCGAGTGCTCCTGTTTGTCTTTTCCAGATAAGAGAAGTTAGTTCAGTCTACTAATGGTAGTAGAGTTTGTGTTTTGGATTTGGGTAGATCTTGGAGGATCATTTGGTTGAGTTATTTTTAACCCGGTTTATTTCTAGAAGCATCAGCGAAGGTTGAACTGATCATGAAGGATGTAGTCAGCTCAGGATCGTCTGAAGGATTTTTGAGGATAAGAGGCGGAGGAATTTGGAATTCGAAGTTGGAGACTTCGTTATTGTTGAAGTTTTCTCTGGTAAAAGGAAGCTATAAGATTGGGTAAGTCTGGGAAGTCAGCTCCGAGTTGTTTTGGATCTTTTCTGTAATCTAATTTGGATAAGTACTTTGATCTACAAGGTTGAATTGTCGGTTTGGATAACTGGAATTCATTGTGTTTTACGTATCTCTGAGGGAGTACGTGTTTGATCTATCTCTGGTTTAGGAATCAGCAGTTCTGGAGGATTTGGTTGTTGAGTCAGACTCGTCTGTAGTCTGATATTCTGTTTAGTTTTGTAAATCTAGATAAGTAGGAGCTCTATAGCTTAGTATTGTTTGTTTGGATTGTTTGTAGAGCGAGTATCCTAGTATATATATATACTTGGGAAAACTTGAAGAAATTATATCCAGAATTTTGTCTGGATAATTAGAATTGTTTGATTGGGTAAATTGGTTGCTATGGTTGTTAGCATATGGATGATAATATTTGTTTGTGATTTAAATGGATTATTAAATTACCTTTGTTTTAAATTTCGGGGACGAAATTATTTTAATGGGGGAGGAATGTAATATCCCGGAATTTATGGGCAATATCAATTTAATAATCTGTTTAAATAATTAAATTGATTTGATAATCTTTGATAACAAATTTGAATTGGTTTAATAATCTAATTAAATGGATATTTAATTAGTGAATTTATCTTTTAGAAATTAATAAAATGATTTCTATTTATAATATATTTACATGTGTGCATATATATTGTAAATAGATTGGCTTTGGTTTGAAATTTAATAAAAGAATAAAGTCTTGTTTTTAAATAAATAGATTTTAATGTAAATAGAATTGTTATTTAAAATGGAATGTGTTGTTTTAATCTAACTTTAAATTGGATTTTTAAATATAATTTGAAATTGAATGTAAATTAATTTTGAAATTCAAAAGAGGTAATATTTAAATAATTGGATTTTAAAATATATGAATAAGCTTTTATTTAAATATATAATTGGTTTTTATTTCTTTTAAAAATTATCTATATATATATATAAATAAGTAATAAGTGTTTAATAAATTAAGAAAAGGATTTTTACATTTAAAATAAATACTAATAAATTAAAGAGACATGTGTAAATTTCTAAGGCTTTAATATTACATGTGTTAAGAAATTAAGATATAAGAAAGACAAGTGTCATTTTGTTCTAATTTTTCTTTTTATTAAATCATTTACACTTATAAACATGTTTCCACCCTCTTTCTTTCTTTCTAATCTTCATTTCAAAGATATGGAATTCGTTTTCCACTTCTAAGAGCAAACCAGAAAATAAATTCTCAAACAAATCAGTAAATTAACTTCCTCTCAAATCAAAATTCTCAAAACAACAATCTGTAATCAATATCCTCTAAATTGTTTCTTCTTCAAACCTGCAAATCACTTCTTCATAAGCCTGTAACAAAATCCTTCAAACCAGAGATTATCAAAACAAAGTCTGCATCTTTTTCAAAACCTGGAAATCAAAAGCCTGTTCTTTCTTTCAAATCTGGAAGCAAGATCGTTTCAGTACAACTGATCTAAGCAACATCTCAACAAACAAGATTTTAGAGCATGCATGCAAGTTCAAAATCAGCATTCAAGTTTTAAAAAGTTTTCAAAGCAGTTTCAAAATGAAGCTCTGTTCTTCATTTCAAACCGGTGAGTAACAATCATTTTTAAAATATAAGTTTGAATACCTGTTTGCATGATGATTACTGGAATAAGAATGCATTGCATGTGTATGTATTGGTGAATTTGCTGTGAGTAACTTCAGTAAATTAAAAGATTAAGTATGATCTGTGCATGTTTCTTTTCTGAAATAAGTATGTTTTGTGAATGTTTATTGATGAAATTACTGGCATTTTGGATATGCATGAATGTGATTGTCTGTAACATTCTTTGTTACCAGTTCTTAAGAAAAATGAAAATCCTCTGGCTCTTGTCCAATATTTTTTTTCTTTGTTAAGTCTTAAGTCCTGAAAACATACATGTTATTATACCATAGTTTTAGTTTAAACTTATTTAGTAAAAATAAATTTGGAGTTGTCTCTGTAACTAAAACATTAGAGTATGATAAATAAAGGTAAAAACTCCAACAAAATAAATTATAAACTCAGTATTATAAACTGAAAACATAAACAAAAAGATGATTTTTAAAACTAAAATCATAGTGTTTAGTTAGAAATTGAGACTGTAGTATTTATTTGAATTAGAAAGGGGTTTTAGTCAATCTATGGTGACTGAGTTGATCTGAAGGTTTGGGGTTCTTGGTGGAGGTAGTGTAGTGATCAGAGGGTGTGGCAAAAATGCCAGGAAGATGAACAGGGCTCGGTGGAGGCGATGGGAGGTTGATGAAGTCTGGAAACCTAGTTTTGCTTGGTTTTGATTTTTCGATCGGTAGTGAATCTCTAGTTGATCGAGTTCAACACAACTTTGGGAAATGGAAGCTGGAGTATAGGGGAAGCCATGGTCGATGGTGACGATTCTCTGGTGACTGGGGAGACGAGGGCGAGCAGTTGACAGGTTTTGATGATAGTGCCGGTTGTTGTTTCCAGGTTCGACTTGAAGCCTCGATTTGATTTCGAGCTTTTATGTGACAAACTGATGATCGTGGGGAGTCGTATAGCTGTTTTCTGATGAGGGATGATCGGAGAGGTTGGCTGAAGTTCATCAGAGTTCCGGTGCATGTGCACGGTGCACCATTTTTGTTCCTGTCGATTTTTGGTTTGAGTGGATTTTGTCTCGAGAAAACTCTCGAGTTGATAGGTGTTTTGCTCGGGATTTTTGGTAATTGACTCGAAGCAAAATTAAGTAGGGCTCGGGGAATTTCTGGGAAAGGGGAAATCTGCTCTGTTTAAAAATTTTAAAACTGGGTTTTTAATTTGTAAAGGAGATTTAAATTTAGGTTTAAATCTAAATTTAAAAATAGATTCAAGTTTAATTTGAATCTTAGTTAGAAAATAAATTAAGTTTTTAAATTCAAATTGTTTTAAATAACTTAAAAGGTGTTAAGATATAAGTGTATTTAAAAGAAATTGAATTTAAAATGGAGTTTGAAAATGTAAAGAAAAGATTTAAATAAATTTTTTTAAAGTTAAATGTTTTAATAAATTTAAATGTTATGTTATATTTTAAATGATTGAATTTAAAATGGAAATTTGGAATTAGATTTGGAAATGAATATTTCAAATAAACTTGTGAAAAATAATTTAACTATAGGTAAGAAAAAGTTTTATCTTAAAGTTAAATTAGAATGTAATATTTTGTTATTCATTTAAGTATTAGAATAATTAAATGGATAATTAACTTATTTTTATAAGTAAATGAAATGGAAAATTACTTAAAGTAATTAAGGACTTAAACTTAAGGTTTAAGATTAATTATTCCTAGAATAATTAATTTATAATTTAAGAATCATTAATTAAATAAGGTTAAATTTTAATTAATGATTAGAAGATAATTAATCTAGTAATTAAGATTGTTTAAGTTATAGTTAAAGCACTTAATTAATAAATAATTAGTGATTAATTAAATGATTAATAAAGATAAATTAAATAGCAATTAATAATGATTAATCTAAGTTAATTACTTAAGAGAAGTAATTAAAGAATTGATGAAGATCATTAAGTTGAGATAAGTAATTAATTAATGTGATTAATTTTTATAATTAATTAGATTAATTAAGGATAATCAATTATAGAAATGGTTAAGTATATTTATGGAAGTAATTTGGATTTAATTACTTTTTGGAATTAATCAAGGGATTAATAAAAATTAACTAAGGAGTAATTAATTTATTTAATGAAGTAATTTAAGATAGTTAATTACTGAATGTGGTTAATCAAGAGTGATTAATAAATATGGTTTGATTAAAGAATAATTACTTAATGTAATTAATTTAAATATAATTAATAATTAAAGTAATAATTAAGGATCATTAATTAATATAATTAATGATGTAATTAAGGTTTGATTAATTAAGATTAATTAATCAATAATAAGTAATTATAAAGTAATTAATTAATGTAATTAATTTAAAGATTAATGTAATTAATTATAGTTAATTAATTAATGAAGTAATTAAAGTTTAATCACTGTATTTGATTAAGGATAATTAATTTGTAAAATTAATTAAGGATAATTACTTGAATGTAATTAAAGATAATTAATCAAGGATGATTAATTGAAATGAATAATTAGGGAATGATTAATTAATTAAATTGTGATTAATTAATGGTTAAGTAAGCAAGGTTTAAATTAATTAAAGATAAGTAATTAATTTAATTCACTTTAAATTAATTAGAGATAGAAGTAATTAATTTAATTCATTTTAAATTAATTATAAATGGTGTTATTATAGATCATTGCTTATAAATGGATGATAGTAATTACCTTGAATGGTTTGAATCTCAAATATGAGATTAGTATTGTGTGATATGGATGTATTGGTTGCATAGTGATAATGAGATGGATTATTTGTTGGTGATAATAATGTTGATTATCTTTTGAGATATTGTGAATTATCTATCTATGTGTAGTATAGATAAGAATTGAATTGTTTTAACCTTAAACAACTTGGCCTTAAAAGATACGTTTTGGATTTCGATGAGACCGGGATCGGGTTTCCGTATACCGGGATTCCAGGTCTGGAGACCCGAATACCACATCGATCCAAATTTACGATAGGTCGTGAATCTCAAGTGAAGATGAAGATTCAGAGTGCAAGGGTTATTGTCGTTAACTCTAAGGGTGATTCCAAAACGAGTGTAACGAGATAATGCCTTCGGTTTCGTTCGAACCCGGAACGAACTTGTATGGATTGAATGCTTTCAGCACATCGTCAGGCGGACGATGAGCATTCTAAGTGATATGTTCTGATTAAAGGTAATCGTAACCTCAAGCCTCATCAACCGGGAATGGCTAAAACAGGGGAGGTGCAGCAAGGCATCGTGGGTAGCACCCACTGAGAGCAAGATAGATCCCTGTCTAGAGGTCCCTTTTCTTTTTATTCGGCTTAGTGTGTGGTTGGTCGCGCCAACTACGGGGTTATCTTGTTCGGAATTATCCAGTAAGGGATGGTTCCGGCTTTGTGTTGCAGGGGAGCGGGCGTACTCCTCGGTACGGTGATCTAGGCCACGTACTGTGACGGGCGGTACCCCAGTAGCCCTGCCATTGTATGGAAACCCATTCTTCCTACGTGCCCTTACGGTTTTGATTGTATAACCCACTTTGTGGCTAGTATGCTGGAATTTAATAATGTAACAGTTTCAGCTATTTCATATTTATTTGAAAACCCTAGACCCTATTATAATATAACTGGATTTCCTATCAAATGTTTTGGTTAGCGTAAGGTAAAAACTTACCCATGTTTATTTGTGGGGAGTCTTACGTGATACCTTTTCTTTCTAAAGGTTTTGAAGTTAAGCAAGTTTAACCTGTTACTCACACCAGACCCATGTCTGACCCAAGTTGTTTATTTCTGTTTTATAAACTCTTGGGTACTCAAATTTTTACGAGTAGCCAAGAGATTCAGGTTTAGCTTTGACGAATTGTGGAGGAGCAATGGAGCAGGAGGCTTCAGCGTTGTAGATATATATAGTAGTTCCGCTGTGTCTGTATCTCTGTAGTATATTGAGTTGTAATGTCTAGACAGATGTTATAATTGTCTAGTAAGTGATGTATATGCTGTGTAACTCTGTAAAGTGTTGTATACTATGTAATAGTATATGTTATTAATATAATTTATTCGTTCCACTGTGAGATCGTTGTTGTTGTTTCTTTCTTTCTTCTCTTCTTTTCTATTTTCTACCCCTTTCTTTCTTATTAATGATACGACTTTCTGTGGAGAAAAAGCCGGGTCGTCACATTTTTTCAACCTTCAGCAACGGCTCACGACCCGGCTTTCTGGTGGCACAAATTGTTTCGAGTGATAATCGAAGATTTTGGAGAGGCGACTCGAAGTAATTTTGTAAGGGCTCGAGTACATTTGTGTTGTCAGGTTTTTAAAAGCCTGTCAGTTTAAATTTAAACTAAATTTAAATTGTGAAGTAAAATTTAAACAAGAATTTAAATCAAAGTTTTAATATATGGATTCAAGTTGGTTTTGAATCTTAGATTGAGATATAAAATAAGTTTTATAAATTTAAATGTTTTAAAATGTTAATTTTATTTAAATGGTTTGAAATTAAAAAGGAATTTGATTTAAACTCTTTTAAAAATTCTTTTATAAGATATAAGAAATTCTTAAACATGTAAAAGTTTGTAATTTGGTTTTTAACTTTGTTAAAAATAAATTAGTATTCATTTTAAATCCAGAATTTAAAATGAAATTTAAAAGTAGATTTGAAAATGAATGTTTTCAAATATATGTGTAAATGATAACTTGATTTTCAATAAGAACAAAGTTTATCTTAAAGAAGTTAGAGATTTATATTCATTAAATTAATTAGAAAATTTATTGGATAATTAAATTGTTTGATTTATTAATCATTTGGATTAATTAAATAGGTAATTAAAGGTTTAAACTAATTTATTTATGATTAAGATTAATTAATTAGGGATGATTAATTTGTAGTTAGGAATTATAAATTAGAGTATTAATTAATGGTTAGGAATTAATTAATAAGTAATTAAATATTAATTAAGTTATGGTTAACACTTAATTAATTTAGTAATTAGAGATTAATAAATTGGTTATTAAGATTTATTAATTTAGAATTAATAAAAATTAGTATAAGTTAATTACTTAAGGAAAGTAATTAAATAGTAGTTAATGAAGTCATTAACTATGGATTATTAAATAATTAATTAATAGGATTAATTTAATAGTTAATTAGATTAATTAATTTAAAGATAATCAATTATAGAATTTGTTTAAATGTAATTACTTATTGGAAGTAATTAAGAATTAATTACTTATTGTAATTAATTGAAGTTAATTTGATTTAGTTAAATTAATTAATTAAGTTTAATTAATTTAGAATAATCAAGAGATGATTTCATAATAATTACTTAATGTAATTATTAAGATAAGTTTATTTAGAGAAGTAAATAATAAGATAATTACTGGAAGTAATTAGTTGAATAAATGATTTTATTAATAGAAGTAATTTGAGTTAATTACTTGTGAATTAATCAAGGGATTAATTAAGAAATTAATTAAGGGATAATTAATTTAGTTAATGAAAGTAATTAAGGGTAGTTAATTACTGATTGAAGATTAATCAAGGTGATTAATAAATATTGTTTAATTAAAGGTTAATTACTTAATGTAATTAATTTAATTAAGTAATTAATAATTAATGTATAATTAAGAATCATTAATTAATATAATTAATGATGTAATTAAGAATTGATTAATTAAGTAATAATTAATAAATGAAGTGATTAATTAATGTAATTAATTAAGGTTTAATATAATTAATTATAGTTGATTAAACATAAATTTGATTGTGATTTAAATAGATTATTAAATTACCTTTGTTTCAAATTTCGGGGACGAAATTATTTTAAGGGGGAGGAATGTAATATCCCGGAAATTTGGGGCAATATCAATTTAATAATCTATTTAAATAATTAAATTGATTTGATAATCTTTGATAACAAATTTGAATTGGTTTAATAATCTAATTAAATGAATATTTAATTAGTGAATTTTATACTTTAAAAATTTAATAAAATAGAATTGTTATTTTTAAATTGAATGTGTTGTTTTAATTAACTTTAAATTAGATTTTTAAAATTTAATTTGAATTTGAATTTAGAATTTGAGAGGTAATATTTAAATAGTTTTGGATTTGTATAAATATATGGATAAGCTTTTATTTATATACATAATTGGTTTTATTTTCTTTAAAATACTTTATCTATATATATAAATAAGTAATAAGTATTTATTTAATTAAAGAAAAAGAGGTTTATTCACATTTAAAATAAATATTAATTAATTAAAAGGGACATGTGTTATTTCCTAAGGCTAAGTAGTAACATGTGTTAATTGATTAACAACTCTAATGACAAATGTCAAGTTTTAAATTTTAGTTTTTCTTTTATTTTTAATAAACCACATTTTTATTTATATATACATATGTTCTTATCTTGATATTTTTTTTTCCTATCTCCTTCTTTTCAAAACTTAAGAACTTCAGCCTGAGACAAATTCTCAAAAACTAAATCTGTAATCAAACATTCCTCTAACAAAATTTCTCAAAAAAAAACAAATTCTTCAAACCTGTAAAACATTTCCAAAGGCAAAGCCTGTAACCATTCTTCAACATCTTTCTGCAATCTGGAACTCCAGTCTGCATTTCTTTAAGCCTGGATACTTTCTTCCTCAAACCTGATCTAAGCAACACCTATCAACAAACAAGATAATGGCATGCATGCAAGATCCAGTAACATCAAGCAACATGCAAGTTTTAAATCGATGAAGCGAAAGGCAACTCAAGTTTTAAATCAAAAGAAATTGCCAGATCAAAATTTAAAGCCTGGAAAATTTCTCTGTTCTTAAAATTGGTGAGTAACATCTGTTTTAAAATCTAAATTATATAAAATCTGGTTGCTTGGGTGATATCTGAAGTGAGTATGTTATTGTGAATGTGTACAAGTGCATCCTTCCTGTATGTATTTATTGATGTTTATGTGTGTTTGTTGAGTGCCTGTTCTTGCTTATTCCTGTTTTTAAGTTAAGAAATTTGTAGAAATTCCATTATCCCTTTATCTGATCTTTATTAGGATTTCAGATTCAAACAATAATCGTTTGTTTAACCATGGGTTAGTGTTTAAAATTTAATTAAGTAAAAATATATATGAATGTCTCTAAGAAACTAGAAAATAATAGTGCATGTTTAAACAAGTGAAAATTCAAGTATCTTTATTTATCAATTCAGGTTTATAAACTAATTCCTTATACAAAATAATGATTTTTGAAAGAAAAATCACGATTTTAAATTGGGTAAATCTAGAGAATTAGTAAGATGAACAGAATATGGGTTTCTGTTGATTTCTGGTGATTGCGAGATGAATTGAGGTCGTGGTTAAGGCTGGAGGATGGTGGATGGTCAGGGATCATTGGAAAAATAATGAGGCATTTTTCAATTCACCGTGGTGGCCAAGGGAGGTAGAAGTAGGGTTTAAGAATTGGTTTTGGTCGACGTGAGTTTCTAGGCGATTTCGTCGTCGTCAAAGCACCGGAGGTGACCGGTATGGGCTGAAATGATGCATCATGATGTGGCGTAGCTTTGGACTTGGCGGCGTAAGATCAGATGAACGGAGGTGGCCATACGAGATGGATTTGGATGATCAAGTTTGGGTTCCAGGTTGTATCGAGTTGCTCGATTTTGAGTTCGTCATAGATTCGAGTTTCTGGGGGATCGAAACGTTAGGGAAGGAGGTCGCTGACTTGTCGATGGTCGGAGTATGGATCGGAGATGGCCAGAACGTCTGTGCACGTGCACGTTATATCAGAACACTTGTAGTTTGGGGAAGAAGAGACGGTACGGGTTTGGCTCGATGTTTCTTTGCGTTCGACTCGAAGGAATAGGGACGGAAGAAAACTCGAAGTTGTCTCAGGGGTTTTCAGTTTTTGCTCGGGTAGATTTTAGTGTTTCAGTTTAAAAGCCTGACAGTGGTTTTTAAATTTAAAATGAGTTTAAACTTTGAAAATAGGATTTAAATCCAGATTTAAATCAAGTTTAAGTATGGGTTCAAGTTTAAATGTGTATCCTAGAATTTGAGACAAATAAAGTTTTATAAAAATAATGTTTTAACAAATTTAAATTGTTAAAAGTATATTTTAAAAAGGATTTGAATTTAAATAAATTGGTTTAAAAATCTTTTAAATGTTAAGTGTTTCTTAACATTTGGAATTTAAGAAGATTTTGTAAATTAGATTCAAAATATGGTTAAAGTTAAATTGTAATTTATTTTAAAGCATTAATTTAAGATAAATTAAAAGGAAGATTTTAATGTAAATGTTTTAAAGTCTTTGTTAATAATAATTAAAGTAGTTAAAGGTTAATACTTTAATTTAAAGGTTAATTAAGAAATTAATTTAGTAATAGAGATAAATAAATTGGTAATTAAGAATTTATTAAGTTGTAATTAATAAATAGTTGATTAAAGCTAAATTACTTAAAGAAAGTAATTAAAGAATTGTTAATAATTAATGAGAGATCATTAATTAGGAATTATTAAATAATTAATTAATGTGATTAATTTTTGATAATCAATTAGATTAATTAATTAATATAAATTGGTTAAGTATAAATTACTTAAAGAAAGTAATTAAAGAAATTAATTACTTAAGGTAATTAATTAAATAAATTTGATAAGTTTAAATTAATTAGTTAAATTAATTTAAGATAATGATTTGGAAATTTGATAATTACTTAAATGTAATTAGTGAAAGTATAATTACTTAGGAAAGTAATTAAAGGTAATTACTGGATGTAATTAACTAAAGATGATTTAATAATAAAAGTAATTTGAGTTAATTACTTTTGAATAATTAATCAAGGGATTAATTAAAGGATAATTAATTAAGGAGTAATTAATTTATGAAGTGGAGTAATTAAGGGAAGTTAATTACTAAATGAGATTAATCAAAGGTGATTAATAAATGTGACTAATTAATTATTAAATGTAATTAATTTAAATAAGATAATTAATTAAGGGTAATTAAGGATCATTAATTAATATAATTAATGATGTAATTAAGGATTGATTAATTAAGATTAATTAATAATAAGTGATTAAAGTAATTAATTAATTATAATTAATTAAGGAGTAATGTAATTAAGTACACTTAATTTATAAATGAAGTAATTAAAGATTAATTACTGAAATGGTTTAAGATAATTAATTTGTAAAATTAATTAAGGATTAATTACTTAAAGTAATTAAAGGATAATTAATCAGGAATGATTAATTAAGATGGATACTTAGAGTAATGATTAATTAATTGGTTTAATTAATAATTAAGTAAGCAGGATTTATAGAATGAAGTAATTAGTTTAATTCACTTTAAATTAATTAGATGATATAAATCATTGCTTAAGGATGGATGAATGAGATTGAATGTATTTCATTGTTTGATATCTCTGATGAGATATGATTGATATATGATATGGATGTTTGGTTGAATTATAATGATAATGTGAATTATCTTGTTTGGGATGATAATATAGATTATCTATTGAATTATCTATCTTTGTGTATATAGATAAGAATTGAATTGTTTTAACCTTAAAACAACTTGGCCCTTAAAAGATACGTTTTGGATTTCGATGAGACCGGGATCGGGTTTCCGTATACCGGAATTCCAGGTCTGGAGACCCGAATACCACATCGATCCAAATTAACGATAGGTCGTGAATCTCAAGTGAAGATGAAGATTCAGAGTGCAAGGGTTATTGTCGTTAACTCTGAGGGTGATTCCAAAACGAGTGTAACGAGATAATGCCTTCGGTTTCGTTCGAACCCGGAACGAACTTATATGGATTGAATGCTTTCAGCACATCGTCAGGCGGACGATGAGCATTCTAAGTGATATGTTCTGATTAAAGGTAATCGTAACCTCAAGCCTCATCAACCGGGAATGGCTAAAACAGGGGAGGTGCAGCAAGGTTTCGTGGGTAGCACCCACTGTAATGACCCAAGATTTTAGGAATTTATCCTGAAAAATATAAATGAATTTAAAATGATTTTTAAATAAATTTTAAAGGAGGAATTGATATAGCTTGATAGTGTATCAGTGTGTGTGTACATGAGTGCACAGGAAAATGCACATGAATATAAGCTAAAACCCTGAACTTTAAGAATAAATACATATTGATATGTATGGGAATATATATATATATTAAATCTTTAAAAAGCTGAATGCATAAGTAAATATAAATATATGTATGCTACTGAATATTTTTCTTAAGTATACATGTGCATGTGTGTGTCAATACAGAATGATATATATATATATAAATATATATATATATGTGTGTTAATAAAATACTAGAGTTCAAACTAGTGAAGTAAAATATATATATAGACATATTTTAAAATAAGCAGAAATAAAAAGAAGGAAGATATAAAAAAGAACTAATCCTCTTATAAATAAATAAAGGAAGTACATGCCATTTGCATGAAAGCTAAAAATAGAAAAAAATAAGAGAAAACAGAGAAATGTTGCTATAGGCAGAATTAGGAAGAGTATTAAATAAATAACAAAACCAAGTCACATTTTTAGCATGATTGTAGACAAGGGGGAAAAGTATTTTCTGAAAAGCAATTTCTGAAAGAAAAATGTAACCACTTTTCTCTTCACCCAAATTAAGCCGGGAAGGGGTAAAACTTTGGGTTAAAATGCAGATAACATGATTTTCTGGTGGGCAAAAATGGCTTTAGCCAATACCCAAAACCCTAAGAGAAACCCTGTATATATATACAAGTATATACAGCAGCCTCCTCTTCTCCTCAGAAAAGAATTTTGAAAAAAAAAAGGAAGAAAAACAATACCACAGAAATCATAAGACAAGGGAAGAAAGAGAGCTTGAGGATAAGAGCAGGAGTTCATCAATTAATTAAGAAAACAAAGAAGAGAGCTAGGTGAGAAAACTCACTCAAAAATCTAAGGCAATAAGTCCTAATGTAGGCAGCCAGATAAAAGTATTTTTATTAAAAGAGTATTTTCATATATGAATGTTTATCTGTGAATTTAAATCTGAATATGTTTTGATTTTCTTTGATTGATCACTTGTTTTATTATAACAAAGTTTTATGTGTTGATAGTATACATATCTGTTTATACACTCAGACCTCTGATATGTTAATATTTAGGGATATAAACAAATACCTAGAAAATAAAATGTTGAGAATAGGCAAGTAGTATTGGTTTTGGCTTAACCCAGAAAAATGCAAATAATGTTGAGCTGCAATATACTCATGTATAAGTGCTGAGGCTTGAAATAGAAAGGAATTAGGGGTGCAATAGGGTTGCCTATGTGCTGATGCTCCTGATTCAATAAAATACATAGCAAACAAAATTTTGTGATTCAGTGAAACCAGATTATTCTGAGTTTAACTCAAGCACAAATGTTTGCAAAAGAAAAACTCTCCCAGAAGCTATAAGCCAATGTTAGTTGCCTAAACTCCTTTTAAAAATACCAGGATGAATATATATATATATATATATATATATATACAGAACCTTATTTTGTAGTCACCAATGGCTGGTTGCTTGTTGTTTCTGTGTGGTCATGAATAATAGGAGATACCATGATATGGATGTTTTAGCTAAATAAAATGAATCACTGAATGGTTTGCCAAGAAAAAAATCAAAGGGGTTATTATTAACTTAAATCTGATTAGGAAATTGGGGTCAAGAACACTGCAGGAATGACTTGTGTGCTTGAGTAACATAAGTTGACACATGGCTTGTTTAAGTCCTGAGATCTTTGTGTAATGGAGTGAATTAGTTCATTACAGTGTGTCCATTGATTCATAAATATTGCAGATGAGACCAAGGATAGATAAATATACCAAGGAGATAATACTTGAGCAGATGAGAAAACTAGAGTTTTTCCCAGATTTGAAATATGAGGATTGAATAAGTGATTTAACTCATATTAGTTATTTTCCTGTTTGGTATGAATGATTGTTTGTCTATGATTGAGTTGTATGCTTGAATGTATGTTCCATATTCATATGTGTAGTCTCTGGAAAGAAAGTTAAAGTGTGCACATGCACAATGACACAGAGCATGCACACAAGTATTTACCTAATTCCAAAGGACAGAACCTTATGTATTTGTACTTAACTTGATTTTAAACTAATTAACAAATTGCTTTTGTGAATTTTCTCATACCAGACATGTGTCTGACCCTAGTGTGCTAATGGCATCTGGGGTGTCTCATTTAAAATGAGGCAGTTTCCAATGCTTTTTCAGGGATTGCAGCAACTAAGTAGGAGTAGGAGCAAGGCCTTGAGAAGAAGATATAGCATGCTAAAACTTAGTTAGATAAGAGCCTAAATGTTGAAATCTGCATGTATTGATAACTTAAATTGCTACTTGTACTAAGTGTTGAATGTTGAAGGGATATTTTGTTAAGTATTTTGTTAAGAATTTGACTTGTATCTGGAATCTATGAACCTAGTTAAAATTCTGATATGTTTAAAAGTTAATCGAAATCTTTTAAGTAGATTTAGCAAGAACACCATGTTAAAAATTGAATGATTATATTTTATAAATGCATTAGTCAATCATGAATCTTTGGAAAGGATTTAAGTTTTGGAAAATCTGGAGAGTTGATTCTCAGAAAAATTTAAATGGTTTTACTTTCTAATATAGCATATGTATGCAAAAGAAATAGGCATATGTTAAAAGTTTTATATGACTGCAAGGTTTTCATAATTTAACTAGTTCCATACAACTGTTTCATGTCCTATTTTTAAACAAAGAAAGAATCTGTAGTAAGGTAGATGGAAGCCAGATTCAAATAGTGGCAGATATAGATGCACATAAACATGTTTAAGTGCAAATTTTACCACACCTTTTTCCTTTGTATTAGTAATAAGAATCTGAATTACACTCAGATTCTAACCAAATATATTTTAAAGGCCAGACAGATCTTATAAGAAGAAATACAAACATGAATAATGATAAATACTTCTATCATCCTCAAAACCCAAGAACCAGAATCTTGATTCATATCAATCCTGAAGCCTTCCAGGTTATAGGAGTGGGTTTCAAAAACAATTAAGCAAGAATTATGGTTTTGTATGATGGAATATAGGCAAAAACAAAGTATATATATATATATAGATAGGTAGATAACAGATTCCAAACTGCACAAAATAAAAATGAAAAACAAAAATTGTGTTTGAACCAACCAGCATAGTACTCGAACTCGTGATCTCATGTGTATAAGTTAGGCGCGTTTCCATTACGCCTAGATGTTGCTTGCTTTCACTTAGGACCCACTTTATTTTATACTGATTTTGACACTATTCAGAGCTTAACATAAACAGCTATATTAAAAGCTTGTTTACTACTGATAATTACTTGATCACTTCTTAGTTAGGATAAACAGACTAATATGAATGTTACCAGTGGATTGTTCGGTCAAAAAAAAAATTTAACAATCCAATATCCTCTTGTTTTTACAGAACTCTGATTCAAACAAGAGAGGCATATGCATCCTCACATGTATGTGCTCATTTTTGTGAATGTACTGATATATTTATATTGGTTGATTTTTGTGATCCTGGATATATTTTGGTTTATTGGAGAAAGATATTGACCCTGAGAATTATATTTACAATGGATGATATATCTATATATATATATATATATCCTCTTTACCTTAAAAAAAAAATTCCTTATGAAATTAGAGTATAACTAGGAGGGTCATTTCAGTTGGTATCAGAGCTATGTTATTCAACATAGTAGAAGTAAGGATCAAGTCCTTAGATAGAAATAAAATTAAAAGGAACTAAATATTAAACTAACCAGCTATGTAAATTATTATTAGCAAACTATGGTAGGGAGACCACAAAATCAGGGAGCAGGATCTTCCCATGCACCACCAATGGTCAATCTGCAAGACTTGGTGAGAGCATTTAGGGATGGGGCAGGACAAAGGCAAGAAAATCCCTATGAAGAACTCTCAAAATTGCTTAAGACATATACTCATTTAGGAGGCAAAAGCTTTGAAGGGACAGAGAGTATCATGGAGATTCAAACATGGTTGAGAACATTGGAAAGAATTTTCAATGACATGCAACTTGATGATCAAAGAAAGAGGCAAGTGGCTTCAAGACAGCTAAAAGGAGTAGCTTTAGGCTAGTGGGAAGTAATTATTGCAGGAAGGAATGAGAATGAAATCACTTGGAATCAATTTAAAGAGATGTTGGAGGCAAGGTTTGTACCAGCATCAGCAAAGACTACCTTGTTAGAAGAATTCATTAGACTTAGACAAGGAACCATGACTGTCACAGAATATACTCAAAAGTTTGAGGGGCTCTCCACATATGGAGCAATGCTTGTGGAAGATGAGGCATCTAAAAATGATAGGTACATAAAGGGTCTGAACCCAGGACTTAGCAGAGCCATGTTACCCTATGCAGATAAGACTTTTGATCATGTGATAGACTTGGCTTTGAGGTTGGAGCAGCATGATAAGGAAAGGGAGAAGTTCAGAAATTTTAAGAGCAATAATAACAAGAAAAGTAAGGGGAGGTATCACCCTTATGATAAGAAGAAAGAAGAGGCTAGTAACAAAAGCACTGGAGATGTCAAAGCTAAGGAAGACAAGAAGAAAATTGTGTGCCATCAATGTGGAAAGGAAGGGCATATCAAACCAAAATGTCCAGAATTGAAAGGAGGAGCTTTCAAATGCTATCTATGTGGGAAAGAGGGGCATATGAAGAGGAATTGTCCTGAGTATAAACAGCAAGGCAAATTGGCAAATTTGGAAGGAAAAGGCAAAGCCACAGTGGAGAGTAACACTGTAAACCATAGACAAGTGGAAGGTACATTACTTATTTGTACCATACCCATAACAGTAGTATATGATACTGGGGCAACTCACTCCTTAATTTCTTATGAACTGGTTAGAATGCTAAAACTGAATTGCATATTGGTTGAAACCCCATTGCATATACACAGTCCATTGGGGAGTTCTAGTGTTTTAAATATGATTTGTGTGGATGTGGGATTAAACATAGGGGGAAATATTTTTATTTCCAATTTATATGTTTTGAATTACCCAAATATAGGTGTTATATTGGGGGTAGACTGGTTAAGGCAATTTAAAGCCATAATTAATTTAGACTCATCCACCATATCATTGCAAAATTCTAGAGGCCAGAGAATCACAGTTTTATGTGAGGTAGCTAAGGAGGGAAAACTATATCATTTAGTTGACTCAGAAAAAGATTTCAGTGAACTAACCATTGAAGAAATTCCCATAGTCAATGAATATTTGGATGTGTTTGGTGAGGTCAAGGGTATTCCACACCATAGACCAGTAGAATTCCAGATCAATTTAGTTCCAGGAGCAAGCCCAGTGATTAAAAAGCCAACTAGAATGGGGCCAAATGAACTAAAGGAACTAAAGAAACAGTTAGAAGAATTGGAAGAAAAGGGTTTTATAAGACCAAGTAATTCTTGCTGGGGAGCACCAGTGGTATTTGTTAAGAAGCAAGATGGCTCTTTAAGACTCTGCATAGATTATAGGGAATTAAACAAAGTAACTATTAAAAATAAATACCCATTGCCAAGAATAGATGATCTTTTTGATCAATTAGCAGGGGCAAAAGTATTTTCTAGACTAGACTTAGCATCTGGTTTTCATCAAATGAAGGTGGAAGAATCAAGCATCAAGTACACTGCCTTTAACACTAGGTATGGGCTGTATGAATTTTTGGTTATGCCATTTGGCTTGACTAATGCACCATCTTACTTTGTAGATTTAATGAACAGAACCTTTAGAGATTGCTTAGACAAGTTTGTGCTTATTTTCATAGATGACATTTTGATTTATTCCAAGACAGTGGAAGAACATAAGCATCATTTGCACCTGGTTCTGTCTAGGCTAAGGGAAAAAGATTTAAAGGCAAAATTTTCAAAATGTGTGTTTTGGAAGGAGGAAGTACATTTTCTTGGCCATGTTATATCTGCCAAAGGAATTTCTGTGAACCCCAATAAAATAGTGGTTATTCAAGCATGGAAGAGGCCAAGCACTGTGAGTGAGGTGAGGTCATTTATGGGGATGGCAGGGTATTATAGAAGGTTTATAAAAGATTTTTCAAAAATTTCTACACCACTCACTAACCTAACCAGGAAGAACCAAGCTTTTGTTTGGTCAGAAAAATGTGAAAAGTCTTTTGAACAGTTGAAGGAGGCATTGGTGAATGCTCCAATTCTAAAAGTACCACATGGAAATGAAGAATTAGTGGTATACACTGATGCTAGTGGATTTGGCTTGGGTGCAGTGTTGATGCAACAAGGCCAAGTCATTGCATATGCATCCAGACAACTAAAACCCCATGAAGTAAGGTATGCCACACATGATCTCGAATTAGCAGCTGTGATATATGCTTTAAAACTTTGGAGACATTATTTATTAGGCACTAAGTTTGAACTTTACACTGACCACAAGTCTCTAAAATATTTGTTTTCACAAAAAGATTTGAACATGAGGCAACACAGATGGGTGGAGTTCTTAGCTGCCTATGATTTTGACATACTCTATACACCAGGCAAAGCAAACAAAGTTGCAGATGCTCTAAGTAGACAGCATGCTAAATTGGCTATGATGATGATAGCAGAATTTAAAGATTTGTCTTTGCTAACTGAGTTAGAGATTGAGGAGAATGGTTGTGTGCAGATGCATGGTGCACAAAAAGGTAAAGGGAAGTTAAGCTTAATGACACTTCAACCAGATTTAATTCTGAAGGTAGGAAAAATGCAAGAACAAGATGCTCACTTATTAGAGAAGAGAATGCTCCTCTCAAGAGGGGAGGAAGTGATGAAACACCACATTGATAAAAATGGCTATGTAAGATACCAGAATAGGATATGTGTACCAGAGGACATAGAATTGAAGAGGGAGATATTGAATGAATATCACAGGAGTAAATACTCCATACACCCAGGTAACACAAAAATGTATCAAAATTTGAAAAGAGACTTCTGGTGGAAGGGGATGAAATCTGATATAGCTAAATACATTGCCAAATGTATGACTTGCCAACAAGTCAAGGCTGAAACTCAAAGACCATCAGGGTTGATGCAACCTCTTAGTGTACCACAGTGGAAGTGGGAAGACATATCTATGGACTTCATAGATGGACTGCCTAGATCTAAGAGAGGTAATACAAGCATATGGGTGATAGTGGATAGGCTAACCAAGGTAGCACACTTCATCCCAGTCAAGTCAGAAAGAACTGCACCAAAACTAGCTCAAATTTTTATAAAAGAAGTGGTAAGGTTACATGGCATTCCCAAAACCATTGTGAGTGATAGGGATACCATCTTCACTTCAAAATTCTGGAGAAGCTTTCAAGAAGCAATGGGAAGTGAACTATGTTTAAGTACTGCCTACCATCCTCAATCAGATGGGCAGACTGAGGTGGTAAACAAAGTTTTGGAGGACATGTTGAGGGCATGTATACTGGATTTTGGGGGCAACTGGGAAGATTATCTTCATCTAGTTGAATTTACATACAACAACAGCTACCAAAGCACCATAGGAATGGCTCCATTTGAAGCCTTGTATGGTAAACCCTGCTTGTCACCTGTTTGCTGGGTAGAAGCAGGAGAAAGGTCTATTTTAGGACCTGAGTACATACAAGAAACCAAGGAGAAAATTGAGTTGATAAGAAGAAGAATGACAGCAGCTCAAGATAGGCAAAAGAAATTTGCAGACATGAGAAGGAGGCAGGTAGAATATGAAGTGGGAAATTTTGTTTTCATCAAAATCTCACCCATGAAAAATGTGTTGAGGTTTGGAAAACAAGGCAAATTAACCCCAAGATATATTGGACCATACAAAATTCTGGAGAGAATTGGTCCCTTGGCATATAAGTTGGAATTGCCAGAAAACATGCAAGGTATACATGATGTTTTTCATGTATCACAATTGAGAAGATGGGTCCATGACAAGGCAGAAATTCTTGAAACCCCAACCCAAGTGCAGATAAATCCTAATTTGATTTATGAAAAGGATCCAGTGGGAATTTTGGCAAAAGATGTGAAGAAGTTGAGAAATAAATCTCTGAAACTTGTGAAGGTACAGTGGAGTCTAGATCCTAGTGATTGCACATGGGAATTAGAAGACAAGGTTAGGATGAATTATCCTAAGCTATTTTCAGATTAAGGTAATTCTGATCTTTGATTGCTTTCTTTATTTTGGATGAATATATTTTTAGTTAGTATAGAACTAAGAATCTGTTTGGTAGAGAATATACTTGTTCTCTGAATTAAGTTTAAAATTTATTTTAAGCTTAGGAAAATTGTGGGACACAATTTCTAAAAGGAGGGGTGTATGTAATGACCCAAGATTTTAGGAATTTATCCTGAAAAATATAAATGAATTTAAAATGATTTTTAAATAAATTTTAAAGGAGGAATTGATATAGCTTGATAGTGTATCAGTGTGTGTGTACATGAGTGCACAGGAAAATGCACATGAATATAAGCTAAAACCCTGAACTTTAAGAATAAATACATATTGATATGTATGGGAATATATATATATATTAAATCTTTAAAAAGCTGAATGCATAAGTAAATATAAATATATGTATGCTACTGAATATTTTTCTTAAGTATACATGTGCATGTGTGTGTCAATACAGAATGATATATATATATAAATATATATATGTGTGTTAATAAAATACTAGAGTTCAAACTAGTGAAGTAAAATATATATATAGACATATTTTAAAATAAGCAGAAATAAAAAGAAGGAAGATATAAAAAAGAACTAATCCTCTTATAAATAAATAAAGGAAGTACATGCCATTTGCATGAAAGCTAAAAATAGAAAAAAATAAGAGAAAACAGAGAAATGTTGCTATAGGCAGAATTAGGAAGAGTATTAAATAAATAACAAAACCAAGTCACATTTTTAGCATGATTGTAGACAAGGGGGAAAAGTATTTTCTGAAAAGCAATTTCTGAAAGAAAAATGTAACCACTTTTCTCTTCACCCAAATTAAGCCGGGAAGGGGTAAAACTTTGGGTTAAAATGCAGATAACATGATTTTCTGGTGGGCAAAAATGGCTTTAGCCAATACCCAAAACCCTAAGAGAAACCTTGTATATATATACAAGTATATACAGCAGCCTCCTCTTCTCCTCAGAAAAGAATTTTGAAAAAAAAGGAAGAAAAACAATACCACAGAAATCATAAGACAAGGGAAGAAAGAGAGCTTGAGGATAAGAGCAGGAGTTCATCAATTAATTAAGAAAACAAAGAAGAGAGCTAGGTGAGAAAACTCACTCAAAAATCTAAGGCAATAAGTCCTAATGTAGGCAGCCAGATAAAAGTATTTTTATTAAAAGAGTATTTTCATATATGAATGTTTATCTGTGAATTTAAATCTGAATATGTTTTGATTTTCTTTGATTGATCACTTGTTTTATTATAACAAAGTTTTATGTGTTGATAGTATACATATCTGTTTATACACTCAGACCTCTGATATGTTAATATTTAGGGATATAAACAAATACCCAGAAAATAAAATGTTGAGAATAGGCAAGTAGTATTGGTTTTGGCTTAACCCAGAAAAATGAAAATAATGTTGAGCTGCAATATACTCATGTATAAGTGCTGAGGCTTGAAATAGAAAGGAATTAGGGGTGCAATAGGGTTGCCTATG
Source organism: Allium fistulosum (assembly GCA_030737815.1). Lineage (NCBI taxonomy): Eukaryota > Viridiplantae > Streptophyta > Magnoliopsida > Asparagales > Amaryllidaceae > Allium > Allium fistulosum. Next base: position 1,142,224,634 of record CM060904.1, read on the forward strand.
TGCTGATGCTCCTGATTCAATAAAATACATAGCAAACAAAATTTTGTGATTCAGTGAAACCAGATTATTCTGAGTTTAACTCAAGCACAAATGTTTGCAAAAGAAAAACTCTCCCAGAAGCTATAAGCCAATGTTAGTTGCCTAAACTCCTTTTAAAAATACCAGGATGAATATATATATATATATATATATATATATATACAGAACCTTATTTTGTAGTCACCAATGGCTGGTTGCTTGTTGTTTCTGTGTGGTCATGAATAATAGGAGATACCATGATATGGATGTTTTAGCTAAATAAAATGAATCACTGAATGGTTTGCCAAGAAAAAAATCAAAGGGGTTATTATTAACTTAAATCTGATTAGGAAATTGGGGTCAAGAACACTGCAGGAATGACTTGTGTGCTTGAGTAACATAAGTTGACACATGGCTTGTTTAAGTCCTGAGATCTTTGTGTAATGGAGTGAATTAGTTCATTACAGTGTGTCCATTGATTCATAAATATTGCAGATGAGACCAAGGATAGATAAATATACCAAGGAGATAATACTTGAGCAGATGAGAAAACTAGAGTTTTTCCCAGATTTGAAATATGAGGATTGAATAAGTGATTTAACTCATATTAGTTATTTTCCTGTTTGGTATGAATGATTGTTTGTCTATGATTGAGTTGTATGCTTGAATGTATGTGCCATATTCATATGTGTAGTCTCTGGAAAGAAAGTTAAAGTGTGCACATGCACAATGACACAGAGCATGCACACAAGTATTTACCTAATTCCAAAGGACAGAACCTTATGTATTTGTACTTAACTTGATTTTAAACTAATTAACAAATTGCTTTTGTGAATTTTCTCATACCAGACATGTGTCTGACCCTAGTGTGCTAATGGCATCTGGGGTGTCTCATTTAAAATGAGGCAGTTTCCAATGCTTTTTCAGGGATTGCAGCAACTAAGTAGGAGTAGGAGCAAGGCCTTGAGAAGAAGATATAGCATGCTAAAACTTAGTTAGATAAGAGCCTAAATGTTGAAATCTGCATGTATTGATAACTTAAATTGCTACTTGTACTAAGTGTTGAATGTTGAAGGGATATTTTGTTAAGTATTTTGTTAAGAATTTGACTTGTATCTGGAATCTATGAACCTAGTTAAAATTCTGATATGTTTAAAAGTTAATCGAAATCTTTTAAGTAGATTTAGCAAGAACACCATGTTAAAAATTGAATGATTACATTTTATAAATGCATTAGTCAATCATGAATCTTTGGAAAGGATTTAAGTTTTGGAAAATCTGGAGAGTTGATTCTCAGAAAAATTTAAATGGTTTTACTTTCTAATATAGCATATGTATGCAAAAGAAATAGGCATATGTTAAAAGTTTTATATGACTGCAAGGTTTTCATAATTTAACTAGTTCCATACAACTGTTTCATGTCCTATTTTTAAACAAAGAAAGAATCTGTAGTAAGGTAGATGGAAGCCAGATTCAAATAGTGGCAGATATAGATGCACATAAACATGTTTAAGTGCAAATTTTACCACACCTTTTTCCTTTGTATTAGTAATAAGAATCTGAATTACACTCAGATTCTAACCAAATATATTTTAAAGGCCAGACAGATCTTATAAGAAGAAATACAAACATGAATAATGATAAATACTTCTATCATCCTCAAAACCCAAGAACCAGAATCTTGATTCATATCAATCCTGAAGCCTTCCAGGTTATAGGAGTGGGTTTCAAAAACAATTAAGCAAGAATTATGGTTTTGTATGATGGAATATAGGCAAAAACAAAGTATATATATATATAGATAGGTAGATAACAGATTCCAAACTGCACAAAAGAAAAATGAAAAACAAAAATTGTGTTTGAACCAACCAGCATAGTACTCGAACTCGTGATCTCATGTGTATAAGTTAGGCGCGTTTCCATTACGCCTAGATGTTGCTTGCTTTCACTTAGGACCCACTTTATTTTATACTGATTTTGACACTATTCAGAGCTTAACATAAACAGCTATATTAAAAGCTTGTTTACTACTGATAATTACTTGATCACTTCTTAGTTAGGATAAACAGACTAATATGAATGTTACCAGTGGATTGTTCGGTCAAAAAAAAAAAATTTAACAATCCAATATCCTCTTGTTTTTCCAGAACTCTGATTCAAACAAGAGAGGCATATGCATCCTCACATGTATGTGCTCATTTTTGTGAATGTACTGATATATTTATATTGGTTGATTTTTGTGATCCTGGATATATTTTGGTTTATTGGAGAAAGATATTGACCCTGAGAATTATATTTACAATGGATGATATATCTATATATATATATATCCTCTTTACCTTAAAAAAAAAATTCCTTATGAAATTAGAGTATAACTAGGAGGGTCATTTCACCCACTGAGAGCAAGATAGATCCCTGTCTAGAGGTCCCTTTTCTTTTATTCGGCTTAGTGTGTGGTTGGTCGCGCCAACTACGGGATTATCTTGTTCGGGATTATCCAGTAAGGGATGGTTCCGGCTTTGTGTTGCAGGGGAGCGGGCGTACTCCTCGGTACGGTGATCTAGGCCACGTACTGTGATGGGCGGTACCCCAGTAGCCCTGCCATTGTATGGAATCCAAACTCCAATAAGTGCCGTACGTATTAGTTGTGCCCAACTATGTTGGAATGTGAGATGTAAGCATTTCAGCTATTTCATATTTATTTGAAAACCCTAGACCCTATTATAATATAACTGGATTTCCTATCAAATGTTTTGGTTAGCGTAAGGTAAAAACTTACCCATGTTTATTTGTGGGGAGTCTTACGTGATACCTTTTCTTTCTAAAGGTTTTGAAGTTAAGCAAGTTTAACCTGTTACTCACACCAGACCCATGTCTGACCCAAGTGTTTATTTCTGTTTTATAAACTCTTGGGTACTCAAATTTTTACGAGTAGCCAAGGGATTCAGGTTTAGCTTTGATGAATATTCTGGAGGAGCAATGGAGCAGGAGGCTTCGGCGTTCGTAGATATAGTATTCCGCTGTGTTGATATCTGTGTTAGAGTCTTGTATTGTAATTGTAACAACCTGGAATTTTCGGAATTTTCGAACTCGAAAATTCCAGGTAGTTATGAAAAAGAAGAAAGAGGTAGAAGAAGAAGAACAGAAATGTCAACATCTCACATTCGCAGCGGATAAAATATAATAATAATATAATGACAGTTTACAAAAGATTATTATATCTGTCGATTACATTTTCATACATCAGAGTTTACATATCCACAGTCACTAAAATATACAGTAATCATGTCTCAGAATTACAATAATATACTACAGCGGAAATACTCTATACGTACTTGCCATCCAGCTCGTCTCCTGAGCTCCAGAACGTCCTACCTGAAAATCTGTAATACTCGGTCTGACCCGAGCATTACATCAAAGTAACACCCGGGTCAGGCTGGAAACCAGCGTGAGTAAACCCAACTAACATGGAATACCAAACAAACAACTTATATAAACCCGGGTAACTTATATCAATTTAACCAATTCACAATTTGCTATAGACAATGCTTATTTCACATATAAATTTCTAAGTACCAAACTTAGATAAAATAATCCAAATTCACTCAAATCATTTCATTTCAGCCTATTGATTTTACAGATCAATTTATAAAAATTCGAAGTGGTTTCGGGTATTTCCCAATACCCGACCCCGGTCTCTTCGAAATTTACGTCATCCTAACCCAAGTTAATCAAATGAAATACTCAACATTTTATACCAAAGATATCCACTCATTCAATCATCCAATACCATTCAATCATCCATAAGCAAAGCCTTATCACATACAAATCAATTCAATTGATTCAAATTGAAATTTCAAACCTCAAACACTTAGATTCCTTCATTTAACATTGATTAATTCCAAATAAATTAATCAATCAACCATTCCCTATTCATTCATCTTAATTAATCACCCTGGATTAATTATCTTTCAATTACATTCAAATAATTATCTTTAATTAATTCCACGCTATTAATTATTCTTAACCCAAATCAATAAGAAATCTTAATTACTTCATAAATCAATTTAAACTATCATCTTTTACATAAATTCTTGATTTCTTATATTAATTAATTTTCCACGAGTCACTTATTTTTGATTAATTAATCAATCGTTACTTACATCATTAATTATATAAATTAAGGATTTCTAATTTTTCTCCAAACTTTAATTATATTAATTAATAACACGGTATTAATCATTCCAATTAATCCCAATCTGTAATTAACTAAATCTGGATTTACTTCATTAAATAAATCAATTGCTCCTTAATTAACCATCTTAAGTAATCTCTTGATTAATCTCACAAAGTGATTATATTTTATTAATTACATTAAGTAGTTATTTAGCACACCATTCAAATGGTTATTCTGAGTTACTTATACTTATTTAATTACTTACAACTTAATTCATTATTTACTCAAACCTTCAATTACTAAGTTAAATAACCCAAATCATTAATTAATTGAATTAATTAATTATCCATTTTAATTACCCTACTAATTTAATGTATCACAAATTATTAAGCCTTTAGTAACTTTTAAACGGAAACATTTTCTTATTTATGTTTTAAGTTTTGAACAACTTAAAATTCCCAATACTTCGAGTTAAGCAACCATCAACTCGGGAACCATCCAAAACCAAAATCACCAGATCATCAATTTCACAGTGCATATCAAATCAATTCAAACATTCAACCACATATTTAAATTTAACCATTTAAATTTGAATAGAAATCCAACGGAGTGAGATTTACTCACCTTTGCCTCTTAAATTTGCAATCCGATTCATACCGGCTTGGCTCTTCCCAATTTCAATCCTTGTATAACAATCATATGATTTATTAATATTCGAACCAATCGAATAACCAATTGCCATTTAATTTAAACTAATGACAAATTTTAATTAATGATTAAATTTAAATCAATAACTTAAATTTTAAACAAACAATTTAAATTGTAAACTAATTTCCCTCTTTAAAGGTCGTTTGGTAACTAAGATAATTAATAAGCTAGGTAAACCATCTTCTCGCTAAAATTTCATTTTCTCTTTTTCTGATTAAATCTTTACATAATTTTCCCAGTTCGCAAACTAATAATTATTCATACCTAGATTTCAATTTACATCACTATAGTGAATAACAACATAAATTTCTTTGTCTACTTCATTTTATATCTTACGAAAATTAAAATAAAACGAATGTTACTAAACCTCACCTTGCAATCGACCAAACCAAATCCAAGCCCTACTGCCGCATCCATGAGTTTCCAATTCGAACTTCCTCCCTGTATGCTGCTGCCAAACCCATCGCCTCCTCCAGCAATCGCCAGACCTATCGCAACCCTCATGAAGCCCTTCGTCATCGCGATTCCCACCAGAGCGGCAGCGACGCTACATCGATCTCATGGACCCAATTCCAGATGGCGACCGCGTTGCTCGACTCGCGAAACCCAAACCCCGGTCTCTTCACCCACTGCCTCGCGCCTCACCATTTCAAGCACTGACGTACGCGAGCCACCAGTCCATGCCGCGGCCATCCTACCTCGCAACCCAGGCCTGCGAATCCCCTCCTCTCAAATCGAACGCGATGGAGCGAAATCGCCTCATCGATTCCAATGCCGAGGTGATTCGTTCGCGATCGATCGTATTATTAAATTTTTTTTTTAAAAAAAACGAGATCGATTTTGAAAAAATAATAATGGAGAGACACGGCTTTGATTTCTGTTAGTAGATTAAAGAGGGGATGAAGAATAAATATCGGCTGGGAATATAGCTTCTTGAGTACGCTTTAGAAAAATATCTCTGTCTATATGTACTTTAAATTTATTATATTATAAAACTTCCAAATCGTCCTGTTAATTTCTATTAAATTTTCAAACTCCTCTTAAGAAATGCCGCTAGATGATTTTAAGGTTTTACCCGCGTTACGAACACGATGGAATGTGTTTTCGGAGGTTAATTTGATTGTATGTGCGAGTTACAGAGGAAAACGATCAAATTTTAAATTAAATCGATTCAAATAATTTGAAGCGTTTTGAGCTGCCGGGGTCAACCGACAACTCCGATCGCTACGAAAATTGAAATCCGATAATAACTAACTATTACGGATCCAATGGAACTGGTTTCGTCAAATTCCGAGACTGTGCCTCGGAAGGCTATTTTTAAATATCGATTTAAACGGTGTATTTTCAAAACTGAACAAATCACCTTTAAATTAAATTTCAACCATTCTATTATCTTCAGCATCATCGTTATAAATTTTACAAACCTTCAAATTATTTTAACAGGCTTAGAAATTCCAGATTCAACAATTTACCCAATTTTAATTATTAAATTCAATATTGAACTATAAAATTCAATGATTTAATTATCAATTAAATATTTATATCTCGAATTCAAGTTAAAATTAACTTTCAAATGTTTAAAATCAATTCAATTATCCCATTTTAAATTGTTAAAAATTTCGGGTCGTCACATTCCTCCCCCCTTAAAAGAATTTCGTCCCCGAAATTACCAGTTAGGAAGAATGGTGTCATACCCGTTTACCTTTTCCCAAAACCAATAGTTCAACACCTTACCAACTATCTTTCATAAAAGACTCATTATCATTCTTATTAACTTCCCAAAACTTATTCATACGTTTCAACCAAATTTACTTACTTAACAATTCATATTTAAATTTAAACTTAAATTTTAAATTATCAACAAATTTCCCAAAATTTTTCTAACTCTCAAAATTCCCGAAAATTTTGCCAGCATCTCCTTTGCGCGGCTAGCTCGGTACAACTACAAAAGGCCTCTACAGGCTCCCAAATTCTCAAAAAGAAAACAAATAGCCAAGTGGCTAGCTCAAAAACCCAATCCAATTTCATACAGAAATTAAATACTAACCTTTTAGTCGGGCAATTCAAATTTATCTTTTGGAATCAAATCCAATTTCTTTTCCCTTTAATACCTGCATATCCCACTTAGCAACAATATCCAATTGTAACTTTACAAATCATTTTATACCCTTCCTTACAAGAGTTTTCGTATCTACTTCTATCAATTTGTTTCTCCCGTTTCCATATGATTTCAATTTGTCCTCAATTCTAAATATTGAATTTTATCCTCCATTGATATCTAATTCATATTAGTTTCATTTACTAATCTATTTAATTCTAATCTGTCATTAACATAAATTTTTCCAAAAATTTCAAAAATTTCTAACTCCCAAAATTTTCAGAAAATTTTGACAGAGTCTCCTTTGTACGGAGGAGCTTCTGCGATATCGCAGGATGCACAAATATATATACATCGGCCTCAGGCCGGAAATCACAATACATATCAATATATGCAGTTCATATCTCCTATTTTGAATTCTTTTGTGTAGGCGTACCTTTTTTTAGCATTTTTAAAGCAAGCGGCTTATTATTTAGCAATTATCGCATCCAAATCCAGCCAAACGGCCTTCCAGTACCTGTACTATCTCAATTTAAACATATAAGCACTCTATACATATAAAGTTTATAACATAACCCTTACTTAAACAACTATAACACTTTAATACTAAAAGAAATGCATTCAAATTAATTCACACGAGCAATTTATACGTTTTCAAACCTAATTCAATTGCTTACCACCCATCTATATATCATTTTTCCCAGTTTAATTGTTTTACAACTCCATTTCTTATATCCCATTGATTTTTAATCCAAACAAGCTCACATTCACTTCAAACGATTCAAAAATTAATCATATTTGCGTCCACTAATTCATAGAATTTAATTAAATCTCGTTTATAACAAATGACGCTCATTTTTACCCAAATTTATGATATCCATGTGAATAAATAAATAATTACTTAAGTGTTATAACCCACTTAAATTGATTCCGACTTAATTTATTTAATTCCATTCCATTTTAATTTATTCACAACCATTTTATTTAGCTCACCACATTCCATTCTTGAATACTACTAGTTATTCCCAAATTAATTCAATCCAAGCTTTTATTTAATGGCTTTTACCCTTATTCGAAGCCAAGCTATCATAAATTGTAAACTTAAGTTAATTTACTTTAATTTATTCCAACATCAATCTTAAGTTTACTTCTATTTGATTCTCATTTAATCAAATCTCATTAAATTTAATCAGCCCATCCGCTTAAATTTTGTTTTAATTCACTTCTCAATTCATTCGCGAATTCATTTTATTTATACAAAGCCATTCTCAATTTATTTCTATTTATTTCTATTTATTTGGCTTTGTTTGCAATTCAAACCATTTATATTATAATTTATTATCAAATCTAAGTCGAATTTTATTTACCATTCGAAGTTATTTTCAAACTCCATTATTAACTCAACATACTCTTCCCATTGATTATTTAGTTAATTAGCTTACTTCCAATTTTCATTACAAAGGAAATTACTTCATTAAATTTCCCGGAGTTCAAATTTGTTTTTATAATTCAAATTTGAAGTTTCTTTCATTTCCCAAAAATCCAACACTTTTATTTTAAAATTTAGAAATGCTTTTGAATTCAAATAATATTATTAAAATAGATTTTTATAAAAAATACTTTTTATAACACGATGTCTCAACCAGTCCATTCTTGTTCTCACAGAAATTTAGTCATACGTTGATCAGGCGTAGGACTGAAAATCTATAAGTACTTAGCAGACTCATTTTCGACATCCAGTGAAAATACTTCGAAAGTAATTTTACTTGAAAATATCGAAAATAGTTTTTGAAAACAGTTTACTGAAAATATCTTTGGTGAGAATGCTCTGGAAATCATCACACCCATCCATGGTCACAGTTACATCCTGGGTTACGTTGCCGTCGCAGCAAAAGTCCATGTAATTGATTACACCATAGAACCCACGACAGATCGCAGTTACATCCAGGGTTACGTTGCCATCACAGCAAAAGTCCATGTAACTGCAGGCTCTCAGCGGCCTCACGATTACGCTGTCGAAATGAAACTTCTCCACTCCTACATAGGTCGCAGTCTACCGATGTAAAATCAAACATAGACTGTTGGCTCTCAACGGCACACACGACTTTCGCTATGTTACCATAGTGTCACAGTCTACCGATATAAAATCAAACGCAGACTGCTGGCTCTCAGCGGCACACACGACTTTCGCTATGGTACACTACTCATAATCCTCAGGAACTAGTTTTGTCCGGACTCCTCACAGGATCAAATTTAGAACCTCCCCCTTAGAGGCTCAAGGCAGTACCACCCAGTGGCACTCCTGAGAAGCTCATTTCAAGGGAGCGCCTTTTTTCCCAGAGCCAATCTCAAAACACTTTATACTATACACATATAGTATTTTCAAATCATACACCTAGTATGAATTTCACATAGGTACCTTTACACAAATTCGATTCCCAAAATCGATAATTCACAAATCAGGCCTTTCCAAATTCCAATATTGATTTTACCCAAAAATCAAAAGCCATTCAAAATCACAGGTTCCCAAAACCTTTTCCAAAATTCTCATAAGATCCTTTATATATATATACAGATATATATAATTTTTAAAACTTTGGATCATTTTCAAGCTTGTATAAAACTCCTTTTATACTTCAAACACTTTCAAAAATCCTTTTCTATTTACATTCACTTGAATTTCCATTCACATACTCACAATTGCTTTAATTCATGGGATTATCACTTCAATCCTTATCTCAATTGAGTAGTTAACCAATAACAGTTTGAACTCCGACCGGTTTATATTTAGAAAATAGATTGAAATTTTTAAAACAGATAAGTAGTTGAAAATAATTATTAGTTTGTAAAATAGCCATAAAATAATTAACTAGTTGCAAAATAATTAGAAAATAGTTAAATAGTTATAGAAATTTTAGATAATTGCAAAATAGTCGTAAAATAGTAATTAATTTATAAACCAGTTGAAAAATAGTAATTAGTTTAGAAACAGTTGAAAAATGGTTAAATAGCTCCAAAAATAATTGTAAAACAAGTATAAAATAATTTGTCTTAAGGAAGGAAGGTTGTATATATTTAATAGCTTGGAAAAATGAATTTATACTAAACAATTTATACTGAAGATAGTCCAGAGTCAAAACTGTCCACTTTCCCATCAATTCAATTTAAATTTCCACTTCCATTTAAATTGACCCAATTCCAATTTAAATACTCCAATTTCCATTGGACTTGATTCATTCCCAATTCAACTTTAATTAATTCTCAAATTTCTTTCAAATTTCAAATCAAATTCCATTTGATTTTTACTTACTCGACTTTATTTATAACTTCAATTTTACAACTTCTATTTATAATCAATTTCATTCACATTTTACTTTTAACTCGGAATTATACATTTTATTTAGCCAATATATTTTTATTATTCCATAAAAATTTTAATCAAGATTCCAGAGTTTAAACAAATTTCCAAAATTTCAGTATCACCTTAGAATTCAACTATATCCAAAATTCTTTGGAAAATTCAATTATCTCTTTGAATTTCAAAACCAAACCCAGTTCACAAGCAATTCCAATTTAAATCAATTTGTTAGCAATTTCTCTTCTAGAAACTCGAAAATGAACATCGACGATGTTGCAGTCATCACCAACGTTATTTTCCAGTGACCAAAAGAGTTCAATGCTTTTATCTCACTAAAAGCATTTCCAAATATTTTTAATTTCAAATCTTCCGGATTGCAAATTCAACACAAAAATATTTTTGAGATAATACTATTATTTCTCCAAACCTTTGGAAACCACCTTCAATCCAAGGAATTTTAAATTTTCCCAAAAATCTTCAAATCCCCAATCCATCCAATTCATATTTAAACATTACTCCGGAATTTTCATCTTACTTTATTTTCAAATATTCTCTGGAATTCTATTTCAAATTATAATCCCATTTATTTCAATTTATAAATTACATTTACTATCTATATTTCAAATTCCAATCAATTTGGACTGATACCACCCACTTCAGTTCCAATCACTTCAATTTAATCCAATTCAAATTGTCCATTTGAATTTTTAAACTTATCCATCTTCAATCACAAATCCAATTAATTCCAACCGGATTCAATTTAAATGAATTCAATTCCAACTTCAAATTTTAACCATCTCGAATTATATAAATTCAAGTTAAATTCTCAAAGATTGGTTTAACTTTTTAAACCAAATTAACCTTGTTCATTCAAAGTTTTTAAACAATTTAATTTTTGAGTTCTAATTCTAGAATTCCAATTTAATCAATTTAAATCTTAATTTGGTTGTATTTTCTGTTACCACTTAATTTAATTTCAATTTCAAGTTTTCAATTAGGTTGTATTTTATATTACTTCTTAATTTAATTTCAATTTAACAACCAATCACCTAAATATTTATTGGAAGGAAATATTGCTTTATATATCAAAATATATTTTTATATAAAATCATTCAAAACCTTTATATAAGAAAATAACAAGTACGCTCTCATATAAATATATTCAACACATTCTAGAGTACTACAGACTCTATTAAATGAGTAATTCCCACCAGAGCCAAGGTTCTCGCTTAACCTTTCAGCTCTGATACCAACTTACAGTAATTGAGTTGTAATATCTAGACAGATGTTTATAACTGTCTAGTATGTGTTGTATAGATGTGTAAACTCTGATAAGTGTTGTATAATATAGTTTCTTTATGTTATTAATATAATTTATTCGTTCCGCTGTGAGATCGTTGTGGTTGTTTCTTTCTTTCTTCTCTTCTTTTCTATTTTCTACCCCTTTCTTTCTTATTAATGATGCGTCATTCTGTGGAATGAGTGGCGGGTCATTACATTGATTTTTCGCCTCGATGGCCGGTATCTCGATTATTGGAGGGATTGAACCTTGAATCTCCTACTGTTGTGAACTTGAAGGTTCCATGACTAACTAACTTATGAAAAATCATCGTTAAACAGATAATAAACCCGCGCATCCCGCAGTGTGAAGTGTGTGAATATGTTGTGCAGTGGAGTGTTGTATATCAATTGGAAAAATTCTACAGAGTTAAGGAAAGCATGTAAACGACAAGACTTCGAAATTCAATCGTAACGACCGTCATCACTGACCATCACAACCGTGCCATCCAGATAACAGAGACCGATCTGAGTTAAAGTTTGTTAGAATTTTGTTAAGTTGCAGTTCCATCGACGAGCTTCGACAGGCAGTCAAATATGCAGGTTAACAGTTAAGTCCGGATATGCAAGGATGAAGCTCATCAAAGTCATATGTTTAGTAATTTCGTATCGATGACCTAAAGAAACAAGTTCGAATCAATCACCTAAAAGCCAGATCATATCAGTTCGAATCCCTCATTTCGTATCGATCGCGACCTGTATTCTCGAATCGCTCGGCAGGGTCAACGCTTCGAATCGATCGGAGCACAGTAATTTCGTATCGATCAGAAAGCATATACTTCGTATCGATCAGAAAACATCTACTTCATATCGATCAAAAAACATCTACTTCGTATCGATCGTTTGACTCCTATCGATCGATATCGTTTCAAAACAACCGATGCTAAGTGACTGTACCATGATTGATACGAAGCCCAAAGCAAGGTAACGATACGAGATTTCACATCGGGAACGATACAAGGCAAGACATTTTCTTCCTTAATCGATACGAGATTAAGGCCAAATAAGCTACCCCCTAACTATTTCGAATCTGTTGCCTCTTCTTCTTCTCCGATCGACGCAAGCGCCATTAATCCCTCCTTAACCTCACTTCGACCCAACTCCGGCATCGTCGACACCGGAACTGGCGACGATCTGGGCATAACGGCGTTCGAACTCGAGTCTCATCGTCTTGGGAATACTTTGATTATTTAATTACCTAGTTAAAGCGATCGGTTCGAAGGATCGATGGATTGTTTGATTCGAAGCGATCGGTTCGAAACGATATGAAGACAAAGTAAAAGGTAAAAAGTAAAAAGTAAAAAACAGCTAAGTCCACAGTATTTATATGGACTCGAGTGTGAATGGAAGAAACGATTCGCCTCCCAGTGAACTCGACCGGTTGCAAAATGTCACCACGGGATCGATTCGAACAAGCTATTCGAATCCATTAACTCGAGCCTTTTTCGAAACGAAATTGCCAACGAAGGCTTTTTTGAGTCACCCAAATCCATCGATACGAAGCCATTATTCGTATCAACCATTTTCGACTCCATCCCCAGTGCAGCGATATGAACTGTGCAGTTCGAATCCATCAAAACTCAGCTTAGGAGGCCAGTATTTATCGATACGAACACATAGTTCGTATCCATGTCTATGACCCACACATCGATTCAAAATGAAGACCACTGCAATGGAGTCCACCAAAGTTCGTTACCATCGATACGAACGATCGTTTCGTATTCATCGAATCTCATATCCATCAATGCGAAATGTTCATTTTGTATCCATCAATACGACGTATGCCGATGCAAAGACAATGTTTCAACCTTTTACATCGATTCAGGACAGGACCGATACGAAGGAACATTCAAAAACAACCATCGAGCGTTGTTACAATTCGAATTTCACATCGGTTCATGAGAGGATCGATACAAAATTCGATACGAGATAAACTGACAACGACTCGTGAACGTGCAACGTTAACGAGAGTCAGATTAACATATATGCATATACATTGGAATAATATTCAATTTTTAACGTTCACAGGAATTGGATACATATCTGATAATGATTACAACAGCAAACAGCTAATCTCAGTCAAGCAGCAATCAGTTACAACAATACAGGGTACAACAGTGGACAATCGACGGTTCACATTACCGAGAAAATCAGTCAAAGATTACAACTTTCAGCGAAAAGACGATAACTGTTCAGAATGAAGATTGCGGCATTTCAAAGCACATCATGTTTCCACAAGACGTACTTTGGGGGGCAAATGTTATCCCGCCTTTTGGCAAGGCCGTGACACCAAGAACCTGACTAGAAACCAATGACGGTTCGTTTTAGAGATCGGTTATACGCAGGCTCACTGTGGATATCGATGAATTTTGCCCGAGTCCGAATCAAGCTACAATCGACAAGACACGATGAGCGAAGCAATGGAAGTCAACGTTCTAAATTTCAAGTCAATCCGAGTTCATATGCTCGAGTTACGATCGATGCAAGATGAAGGAAACAACTCGATTTTCGTATCCATCGCCAAACCTCTGTTCGAATCCATCAGAAGGCCCTAGTTCATATCGATCAGCCACACATCCATCGGCAAGTCACAGTTCGTATCGATCAGCTTCGCATCCATCAAGTTCCAGTTGTTCGAATCCATCAAGTCGAAATGGTTCGTATCCATCGGGGAAGTATGATTTGTTCGTATCGATCAACAACCCTCTGTTTGTATCCATCAGACGACCGCTATTTCGTATCGATCGTAGGACCTCTGTTCGCATCCATCGAGCATTGCACTATTCGTATCCATCACAATATTGCTTGTTCGTATCCATCAAGTCGAAGTGACTTTGATCGATACGAACAAGGGCTACCTTCATCGATGCGAACAGAGCCACCATCATCGATACGACCAAGCCATCTCCATCGACTCGAACAGGGCGTGTTACAGATCGATACGAACAGAGCCACCATCATCGATACGACCAAGCCATCTCCATCGACTCGAACAGGGCGTGTTACAGATCGATACGAACAAACATGCTACAGATCGATACGAAAGAGCAAGCTGTTGATCGACTCGAACTGGGCAGCGGACTTCGATATGAACGAAGCGAAGTTCAAGGACGACTCGGTCAACTCGGCGAAGAAAGTGGATCGATACGAAGAATGCGCGCCACGTCACCACCTGGTCACACACAACCATCGATTCGAAATGATCGAGTCGAAATGATCGATTTGAACGAAACAGCCTGCCGAATAACTCCAATTCGAATCGATCATAACTCGAGATCCACAAGTCCAAATGCAACGAAATTTTCACAGAAGCTTACGTGCATGCTAAAGAATGTTCACACCAAGTTTCGACTCCATCGGACGAAATCCTGATTGATACGAAATTCGTTCGTGTCGATCATGGATCGAGCCGAAGCTTCACGGGCTTGGTCGCGTGGGCCCACTCACGTGCCATAAGAAGTCTCCCGAGATCTGAGCGAAATATCAGCCTCCTACACCTATAAATAGAGCCCCAAAGCCTACAGAAAAAGGATCTTTTGAATTCGCCAACGCCCAGACTCTGTCGGATTCAATTCCATACTCCATTGCTGCTGCTGTTAACGAATTTGACTGCTGTAATTCATTGTTATCTGCTGTAACCTGCTGCAATCAATTGTAATCAACAAAGAAACATCAATAAAGCGAACAATTTCATAGTGGACGTAGGCAATACGCCGAACCACTCTAAATCCTTGTGTTTCTGTGCGTTTTTATTATTTTTCTATCTGTTTTTTAGAGTTTTAATTTGTTAGATAATCCTCTTTTTCCATTTGATTTCTTCATTTTATCTCTTCAAAAACTTCCGAAGAGTGTTGTGCCCATTTTTGGTACAAACAATATACAAGCATACAAAGCTATATGCTATCAAATATCGGGAGGTTTCTACCCATAACCAGACAACTGGGTCCCAGTCTTTCGAAAAATAAATATAGATATGTATATCCCTCTACAACGAGACTGGACTATACTGGGACTACAGAACATCTACACGTCCCTTGTCCATCTTTTTAGTTATGGGTTACCCGAATCATCGATAACATAACAAATCACTTTATATTCCTAAGTGGCAAAAATCATTTACACTAATAATTACAAATACTTCTAATCTATAATAATTTCCATTTCCAAATCCTTTCAAAAATCATCTTAAAACCATCGGGTTTAGTCCTCGAAATTCTTTCCGTTTTATAAAACATTTTTATAAACCCATTATACAAATCACTATTATATAACATAACTTCTTCATTTTCAAATATTTTTATTTCTTTAAACATTTCATAAACTTTCATTTATGAAAACCAACTTTAAAAACAATTCCATTGACGTCAAATTATTATAACTAATTATAACAATTAAATGAACCAATATTATCGCTAAACACTTTTTAGTCAAATCGTGAAATAAATTACAAGGTGTTAGCCTACATTTATTTTCTACCCAGCCCGTGCATATGGATAATTAATTGCTCATAAACTGATCAAGCAATGTCAATAATCGATAAATAAGAATCAGCGCTCATAAACTGGCCGAGCACAATCCAAACAACCAAACAATCAATCAACAATAATAATAAATAGCAATGCATCTATTAATTTATTAACAATCAACATCAAACAGATCAATTATCGAATAATAATAAATCTACACAGTTTATAATTGCAGAATGGAGATTTGTTCTGCTAATAACATATCACTAATATTTTATCGATATTTTATATTTCTCTAAATGTGTCAATAAACTATACTAGTATGTTCTATTCGTCAATACGAAGCTAACGTCGAAGACCGCGGGTTAAACAGACTTCGTATGGATGAATTATCAATTTTATACGTTTACACATTTTATTTCTAAACTAATTAATTATTAGACTAATTAACTAAACCATTTAACTAAAGTAATACAACTAAATTAATTAAATAAAACTAATATAATAAACACTCACCCAACCATACTCAAAACTCACGGCAAGGACCAAGAACGCACGGCCCATCACTATTCATTACCCATATCTTCACTTTCCTACAAAACAAAAAGAAACCCAAATATATGTCATTGTCCAAATTAAAATGGACTTAAATGCAAATTCCTTTGCATACAACAGTAACTTCAGCCACCTCCTTTTCCTTTTTTTCTCACATGCCTGCTACCCATAAACGCCTGCTACCCATAAACATGCTTGCACTCACGACCTGCTCCATTTGCTGCCGCCTGTCCCTTACCTCCGAGCCCAGCAACTCCATGCTATGACCACACCCATGCACGCATGAAACACACGCACACGTATACGCTACACTCACCCACCTGCCATCGCGCGCACACACACTACTCGGCCATGCACTCCCGTCTTCATGCTAACTCATGCATGCACAGGAACACATATATGTACACACTAACCCAAACACAGCACATATGAACATAGAAAAAAGGAAAGGGTAAGGAAGAAAAGAAAAAAGAAGAAAGAGTTGTTGTGCATATAAGCAGGCCCGGCCTAGGGGTAGGCGAGCTAGGCAGCCGCTTAGGGCAACGGACGGGTAAGGAGCAACAGCGAAGGTGGTGACTAATATGATTCGTCAAAAATAGTTAAAATTAAATAATATATATGTATAACTTAGACAATAATTGTGTTATGCCTCAAGTGGTTTGCACATTGCTTAATGTGACAAGTGATCAGAATTCAATTCCTATTGAATTAATTAGTTTTAAATATCATTTTTTTTGAATCGGCTAGGACAACATTCTTGTTCAGACCGGTCCTGCATACAAGGAAAGAAGAAAAAAAAGAAACAAGAAAAGAGTCACAAGTCCCTGTTTTTGATGTTGTTATACAAAAAGTCCTTGCAGAAATGAATATGTAAATTTAGTCTCTATTTTTCAAAAATAAAAAAACGCAAAGTGTCTTGCACTTTTCTGATATAAAATGCAAGATAACTTGCACTTTTCTAATTTTGAAATATTTTTCAAAATTTTCGAAAATTTTGAAAAGTGCAAGTTAACTTGCACTTTCTATCAGAAAAGCGCAAGCTAGTTTGCGCTTTCTAATTTCGAATTTTTTTTTGAAAATTTTAAAACTTTTAAAATTTTTTGAAAAACGCAAGGTAACTTGCGCTTTCTATCAGGAAAGCGCAAGCTAGTTTGCGCTTTCTGATTTTGAAAATTTTGAAATTTAAAAAAATGCAAGCTAACTTGCGTTTTCTGATTTAAAAAAAACAGAGACTTAATTTACATAGTTATTTCTACAGGGACTTTTCTTGCAACACCATCAGAAATAGGGACCTTTCGTGCAAAGCCCCAAAAAGAAAAGCCTCACTTTTCGTTCGTGGCTGTGAACATATATAGACAAAGATGCTTAAATGCTAAGGAATAGAGTACAACCATTAAATGCAACATTTAATTTAATGCAAAGCAACAACAGCATTAACAAAATACATGCGCATGTGCAAGAAGCGAAGAAAGATGCGGTAAAGGGAAGGTGCTAACGTGCATGAACATGTATGTGTAATAAAAAAAGTTTTAGGGTATCTTACTACGTAAAATCACGTTCGTGTACGAACCGCGAACGACAGAAATAAAAAAATTATCGTGCTCAACAATGTAAAACGATCACAAAACAGTAATAAAATAGAAAAGTTAACTTATTCTGTAAAATTTTAAAAGTACCGACGTTTGCTGCAAAAAGCATCAAACGAAAATTTAATTATTTTCTAAATTAAAAATTATAGAAAAATCCTATAAATTAAATTAAAAATACATCATCAAAAATCAGATCTAAATTTGAAACATATATTTTATTATAATTCAAATCCGAATATTTAAATAAATTAAATATTCAAATTCGATGACCCAAAAGTACGGGTCGTTACATTATTTCTTGCCCAAACTCCAGGACCGAGATGCTATGAGAACAGCAAAACACATTCGCTGGATGAATTGATTTATAATTAGTGGGTTCAGACCCAAAAATTTGAGGGTGGAGATCTCGTCCTTTGAAAAATCATGCAGGATCCAGCCGATGGATCTCTCGATGCAAATTAAGAAGGACCCCTCATAATTCATGGCATTGTTCCATCGAGTGCATATTGATTAAAGAGGCCAGACGATAACATAATCCCCCATATTTGGAATGGAGAGCACTTAAAGTGATACCACAACACAAGACTTCCACTGGTATGAGTTTTAATATAGGTTAGCCATGGTCAAGTAGTACCATGTAACGATGAAAGCAAAAATAGTCATAGTTGGTGAGCCATGGTCAAGTGTACTATGCAACGATAATGATTTCAAATGCATCAAAGTTATATTTAATTTTGAGTATATCAAAAAATTTATCATGATCGGGTAGTATCATGAAATAACATAATTTTGAATTATTTTAGATTTGTTAACCGTAATCAAGCAGTATAATGTATTAAAGCTATTTTAAATATATCAAAGTTGTTAGCCATGGCCTAGTAGTACCATGCAACAATAAACACCTCGATGCGTATAGTAAAAAGCCTTGGGCATGTAATATCATTCATCGAGTAGTGTCATGTAGTTATAGGCACAAGGCTGCCGCTAATAATTTTTCGGAAGACATACCTACAAGACGCTCTCGATGACCAAAGCAAGTTGTCAGAAATTTAAAAAAATAATTTTTTTTTGCTATAAGGCTGACTTACTTTCACCTCAAATTATTTCCGCTTATTTTCATATCAATTTGTTTTCAATCTATATTTCGGTCTTCGAAACTAGCACTGAAACCCAAAATGATTTTACTTTTGGTCATTGTAGAATTTGTGAAACGACAATCTATTCTAACAACGGCTTTGAGTCTATTGGCATTACATGTCATCCAAAGTCTTTGATCATAATACCATCTTAGCTTCGGTCTCCAATAGAAAAACTTCCATGTAAAGATGTATGGATCTAAGACTATTACTCTCCTAACGGTCATAATTTGGTTGTATAGTCCACGTGGTAAACCAATGTACACTGATTCGACAGACCATCATAGTAATTCAAAGGATGAGTCTATTACCTAGTAAATAAAAGTGCTTGTAATTAATTCCAATCCTTAAGTGGAAGAATTTTATTATAATATTTGAAGATCGAAACAAGTATTTAACGGGTCGAAATAATTAACCGAACCCTCGAAAGGATTGGGAACAAGGCTTTCTCGCATAGATTCGCACATGCTAGATTGAGTACTAGAAAACATGGGGCCACCCACGTAAAATAATTATAGATACTAGGAAATAATCCAAGGAGTAAAGTGGCTTGGATTGATTACCTAAAGTCAAGCAAAGCTAATGTGGACCGCATTACACCATGTTATAGTCATCTTTTCTATAACAGTGATTGATATGTTCCATATGCTACAAATCTTCACTATACGATGGGGTTAGATTTTAAATTTCGTAAAATTCATAACTATACGATGATGTTAGATTTAAATTTCGCAACAACCCCCATCATATGGTGTGGTTGGATATTGAATTTCACAAAAATTCTCACTATACGATGATTTAGATTTTAAATTTCATAAAAATCCTCACTATATGATGAGATTAGATTTTAAATTTTACAAAAAACTTCACTATACAAAGAGGTTGATTTTAATTTTTGCAAAAATCCTTAGTAACAAATAGGTTAGATTTTAAACTTCGCTAAAATACCCATTATATGAGGAGGTTAGATTTTAAATTATGCAAAACCCACACTATATGATGAGGCTAGATTTTAAATTTTACATAAATCCTCATATACGATGAGGTTATATTTTAAATTTTGCAAAATTCCTCACTATATCATGAGGTTAGATTTTAAATTTTGTAAAAGTCCTCACTATATGATGAGATTAGATTTTAAATTTTGTCGGACATTGATATTTTTAAAGTTATGGGAACTTGATATGGATTGAGAAAAAGAACGATAATAACAAAGTATAAAAGTTTATCTAACTCTTCCTACAAAATCCAAAATTCACTTCGTATTCATCCATACAAAGTAAATTTTTGGGGCATGTGTTGCACCATAATTTTACTCAGTTATATTCAACCTTTAGCTATATAAGCTAAAACCCGAAAGGAAGATCTTTAAGTATTCATTGTACATAAATACTGAAAGCTTCAACCCTTCTGTATAAGCTCAAAAGCTTACTCTGTACTTAATCTTCCATTAGTACTATATATCATTGAATACTTTGTATATAATATCACATATCTCGCTTTAGTATATTTTTCGAAGGTTAAGCTCACATGTCGAACAATGTCCAAGGCTAGATGTCGAGCCCACAATATAATGAAAACCAATGGCCAAAGGTGTCATTCATACCGAAATCATGGAATTATGACTTAAGTCAAGTCACCCTAAAAGCACATACACGAGATATGCTCAACTAAAAGCAATGGTCATTCGGTTGACCTTAAATTGAAAGCACAACTCCAAGCAGTACCCAAACCAAAAGTATTAATTACCAAGTTGGTGAATACCGAGACCATAAGTCACAAGGCTGATTCCTATCAACAGTCGGAAGCATCACGACATTTTATTCTTAAGCATCAAGGCATGCTACTACCTTGAGGTCACATGCAGCCTTTGTTGCATATACCGAGACCATGGGAGTGCCTCTTCTTAAAACAATGGTTCGAGGCGGCAAAAATTGAGAATAAAGGCCGAGAGCGCCTTAATACATAACCGAGATTAACGGCTGTGATAACAACCAGATATTGTGAGAAATGGGGATTACAGATCTTAAGGCTAGAATTAACACTAGAGGGGGGTGAATAGTGTTTTAAGGAATTACTAATTCTTTTTGAGTTTATATTAATTTGAACACAAATGTATGCAATATTCAGACACAGATATGATCACAGAATCAAACACAGATGCAGATATAAAGTAAAAACAATAAAGGAAAGAACACACCGGATTTTATACTGGTTCGGAGTTACCCTACATTCAGTCCCGCAACACAAGTACGGGTTTCCTTTCAAAATCAATTACAATTACACCCTTGATTTCAAGGCCACGAGGTACACCGCTCCAGATTCACAATCCTCTGGGTAGAGATACTTAATTTTACGGGCAACAAGTTCACCCGATTGATTTTCCAGGCTACAATCACACCTTTTCTCACTCGATTGAATAAAAAGAAGTCTATAACTCTGAATAGCACTGGGATCTTGTTGAGATAGTGATAGAGAATCAAACCAGAGATGATCTAGTTAGATTCAATGGTGATTTCGGTAGAGTAATGGTAAAAATGTATATAAAGAAATGTGGAAGAAGAAGAGGAGTGAAATCAGAGAAAATATGAATGTAAATTCGTTTAAAACAACCCCTATTTATAGTAGAACAACAGCCATGTCCATTCGTGAAAGGATATAACGAATAGACACTTCTTTTGAAATTCAAACTTTTGAAATAAATTGTCACCTTGTCGACAAGGGGTCCTTAGGGTTGTCGACAAGGCTAAGTTATTTTTGGTAATTTGTTTTTCTTTGAAAATAACTTCTGTCTTGTATTAAAACTATTTTAAACTTTATAAATATACTTAACTATAGTTAAAATACATAAATAAGTATAGAGAATAATATTTTGGTATATATAAAATTTTACTATAATTTTATATATAAATCTAAGTATAAATATTAAAAGTTAAATATATTATAATTAATAGATAGTTTAAAACCAAGGATAATTTGATATTGAAAATAAAGATTATTTTGAGGCTAAAAGTATTTTAAAACCAGGATAAATGTTTTTGATTTAAAAAGGAAGATTTTGAAATCATTTTGAAAACAAGATATAATTTTGTAAAACATTTGAATAAAAGTTAGTGGATACAAAACAATGTTCCACTAGATTTTTCGTAGGTTCCATCCTACTTAGGGTTCCATCCCTTTAACGGGCTCGAAGTGGATTCCATTCCACGAATAAAATGGATTTTAAGATGTCAGTGCTTTTCTAGGAGTTTTAACAAAATTCCTAACTAAACTACTTATCTTGAAACCTTGAACTCTTGATAATCTTGATACTCATGAGTCTTGAATCTTGATATCTTCGATCTTGAGTTCATCAGTTCTTGAATCTCTATACTGTACAGTCTTCATTCTTTGGTACCTGTATATATATCCTGCATATACATATATATCTAAACAATAATGTTAGTATTTATATTTTATAATCTTATTCTAAGGTTGTTGTCATCAAAACCAACTTCTCAGGGACTAACAATCTCCCCCTTTTTGATGATGACAACCTTTGCTTATAAAATATTACTTCTATCCTAATAACTCCCCCTAAAACTAATAACTCCCCCTTAATCTATACCTAACTATCCTATTTTATACTTCTCCTCCTTTGTCATCAACAAAAACTAACTCCAAACTATATAACTCCCCTTATTCTTGTACTAAAGTACATGCATTAATAAAATATATAATGGAGTATATAATAGATAGATTAAGAGATAATTATACTGATAGACATGATAACTAATCAAAGATCATATAAATATCAATGTGTATTTATACATATTATGTTTTGCACACCAATTATCAATCCACACCAAACCAAATCAAATCAAATCAAATCAATCCAAGCAATCAATTCAAATCAAACAAAGCAATCAAATAAAATCAAACATTACGAGGAACTTCCACCCATCCTTCTTCTCCAAATATAGGGTCTGCTTTAATGGCATCCCAATTTTCATTTTCATTGGTGAGAGAGACTGGAGGATGTGCTTCATTATCATTTTTGTGCAGGGAGGAAATCATCCATCGAATCCCATCGAAATGCTTTTCTTGCTCCTTGATCATCTGCATTTGACTCAACTCTAAGTGTCGCTGATTACGGAGAATGAAAGAAAGAATATTCTTGAAAAAATAAAGGGTTTCTTCAAGATTCTCGGTCAAACTATGAATTGGATCGGCCATATTTGAGTTTGTGAGAAGGAATATAGATAGAGTAGATAAGAAATGATTTTGAGTGATGAATTCTGGAAGAAATATGTATTTATAGGTGTATAAATTTGTTTGAAATGAATAGACATAAGGTAGTTATTCAAATTTCAAATTTAAAATGAAAAGTCATTTCTGACCAGTACTTGTCGACAGGGTCTCTGGGGGGTTGTCGACAGATGTCAGTTAATTTTGATGACTCATTTTGATTTTGTGAATAATTATGTATATATATATTTATATAATATACTAACATTTATTCTGGAGATAAGATAAGCTAGATAACAGAAAAGTATTTCAATTTCATTTCATAATAGAACGATACAATGATTAAACATTAAGAACTACACGAACATTCAAATCAAAACAAACTAAAACCAATACAACATGACACGAAAAGGTAGAACTAGTTAGAGGATGACGAAGATGAAGATAATCCAAGCTTCTTGCTTACTTTGGAGAAAAACTTGTTCATCTTGGATGACATTTTATCCAATTTCTTACTAATGGACCGTTTAAGAGTTCGTTGATTCTCAACAATGGTCTTTTGATTTTTGAGTAAGGTTTTGTTGGTTGGATTAGAGGGATAGTCAATACTTTCCAAGGATGTTTCACCTTCTTCTTCTTCTATTTCCATTTCATCCCCTTCTTCTTCTTCTTCCTCCTCTTCCATCTCCCCATGAGCCAAACGCTCTTCCTTTTCGGCAAGAGTCTCGTATGGTTGCAAAAAATATGGAATTTTCATAAGAGAAATGTTTGAGTGATTAAAATTTTTTCTTGAAACAAATTCTTCTCCTTTGAAATCCACTCCAAAATAATTAAAAATCCGAGTGAGATAGATTCCACGATACAAAGTATTCTCACCCACTTCAAAATTTTTGGGACGAAGTTCATCCAAAATAACTTGCGTCCAATTAATATCATAATTTCCAAAAATAGCAAAAAGTGCTTTGCAAACTTTTGAAGTTGGATTGTTAAAACTCCCTGATCTTGGGGTCAAAGTATGTTGTAAAAGAAGATTAACAATTCTTGCTTTTGGTCGAAAGTTTCGATTTATGAATTCAAAGTTATCATCTCCTTCGAAAATGTGATGAAATGTCTCATGATCATTTTCATCGATATTAAAACTAGAAAGATCCATTCCTGTGCTCTTGCAATTGAGAATGGTACCCAAAACATCACAATTTAAAATGATCCTAGTGCTTTTGACACTACTCCAAATTTCATCATTATTTCCATTATAAAATCCACGGTTGAGATTTGCATAGAAAATTTTAACAAGATTTGGATAATAAACAAAGTCATTTTGTGAAGCATCAACAAGACTAAGAACTTGGTTGTTTGCAAAAAGAGAATCAATTTCATAAGTAGAGAAATCTTGAAATAAAGCAAACTTTCCAGGATAGACTTTTCCATAGTTAGCATAGTTGATATATGCTTTTATAGCCTCCGGATTATTGAAAAGTTGCTCTTTTATATTTCTAGAAAGTCGCATTATGGAAGGGTTGCTTGAAGAAGCCATTAGAGTAGAAAGCAGAGAGCTTGATATTTTGAAATAAGAGTTTGATTTTGAAAATGAAAGTGAAAAATTATGATAAGAGATAGTAAATAAATAGATTCTCAAGGGACAGGTTTTCTGGTCAAAAGATGACTTTTCAGAGACTTGAATGAAGTGAAAAGATGAAGGGAAATTCAAAATTTCAAATTTCTGTACCCTTGTCGACAACGTGGGGGGCCCTTGTCGACAGGTGTCTCTGAATTTTCATGATTTATTTCTCTTAAGTGTTATAATATATATATATATATATATTATTTTTAATGTCTATATAATATCTGGAATATTATTAGAATTATAGCATATTCCATAAAATATTATGATACTATTTAAAAATAAAAATAATAATAAAATAATAGTAAAAATATAATAAAATAATAATAAAAATTTTAAAATTCAAACGACGCACCAATTCAAAATCAACCAATCAAACATCCAATCCTAAGCATGCAATTTCAACCAATGTATTGTAAACGTGTACCTTTTTCTGAGTCCGTTTCTCTGAATTCGTCGGAGTCGTGAATTGCCGTGAAACACATATTTGAATTATCTGTTTTCTGATCATCATCGCTTGAGGACGAGTCTGAGTCATCTAGAGTAGCGGTAAATGCACGTTTTCGTTTCTTTGCGGAATCATTGTTTGTAGGAAGATTTTGTTTATCTGGATACGGACAGTCTCTTTTGATATGACCTGGTTCGTCACAGTTGAAACATTTGATATAGTTTGGCACTACATTCTGATTACCAGAGTTCTTATAGTTGTTTCTCTTGAGATTATTCATCTTTTTGTATTTCAGGAATTTTCGAAAGTTCTTGGTCATAAGGCTATCTCTTCATCATTATCGCTGTTTGAGTCTGATCCATCGGTCAATGCATTGAATGCAATTGATTTCTTTTCAAATGCTTTGCTTTCTCTTCTTCCAAGCATTTGGACTTCAAACGACATTAGTTTTCCAATTAATTCTTCTGTCTTTAAGGTACTGATGTCATTTGCCTCTTCGATCGCAAGTGTCTTTTGATCCCATTCTGGAGTAAGAGAATTTAAGATTTTTCTGACTTGATCTTCTTCCGAAAATACCTTTCCCAAGGATATTAGAGAATGCATAATATCCTGAAATCTACTATACATATCTGGAATAGACTCATTAGGATTCATTTTAAATAATTGAAATTGATTTGTGAGCATGGAAATTTTGGTCTGTTTAACTTTGCTTGTTCCTTCGTGAGTAACTTGCAAAGTTTTCCAGATTTCATATGCAGACTTACAAACTGACACTCTATTAAATTCATTCATATCAAGTGAACAAAATAGAATATTCATAGCTTTAGAGTTATCTTGTGCGATGGTCTTTTGCTCAGCAGTCCACTGTGCAAAACTAGTTGTGGGTTCAAAATATTCAGTCTGTGTGATATTCCAAGTGTCTAGTCCTACAGATTGTAAATATATTTTCATCCTACATGTCCAATATGCATAGTTACTGCCATTAAAAAGTGGTGGTCTGACAGTAGACTGACCTTCTACAAATGAACTAGTGATAGAGGTAATAGAACCAGTGTTGGTAGTAGTAACAGTACCAGTGTTGGTAGCCATTTTGAAAATTTTCAAAATTCAGATTATGAAACTTTGGAAACCTTGCTCCGATACCAAATGTGAGAAATGCAGATTACGGATCTTAAGGCTAGAATTAACACTAGAGGAGGGGTGAATAGTGTTTTAAGGAATTACTAATTCTTTTTGAGTTTATATTAATTTGAACACAAATATATGCAATATTCAGACACAGATATGATCACAGAATCAAACACAGATGCAGATATAAAGTAAAAGCAATAAAGAAAAGAACACACCATATTTTATACTGGTTCGGAGTTACCCTACATCCAGTCCCGCAACACAAGTACGGATTTCCTTTCAAAATCAATTCATACAATTACACCCTCGATTTCAAGGCCACGAGGTACACCGCTCAAGATTCACAATTCTCTGGGTAGAGATACTTGATTTTACGGGCAACAAGTTCACCCGATTGATTTTCCAGGCTACAATCACACCTTTTCTCGCTCGATTGAATACAAAGAAGTCTATAACTCTGAATATCACTGGAATCTTGTTGAGATAGTGATAGAGAATCAAACCAGAGATGATCTAGTTAGCTTCAATGGTGATTTCGGAAAATTAATGGTAGAAATGTATATAAAGAAATGTGGAAGAAGAAGAGGAGTGAAATCAGAGAAAATATGAATGTAAATTCATTTAAAACAACCACTATTTATAGTAGAACAACAGTCATGACCATTCGTGAAAGGATATGACGAATAGACACTTCCTTTGAAATTCAAACTTTTGAAATAAACTGTCACCTTGTCGACAGGGGTCCTTGGGGTTGTCGACAAGCCTAAGTTATTTTTGATAATTTGTTGTTCTTTGAAAATAACTTCTATCTTGTATTAAAACTATTTTAAACTTTATAAATATACTTAACTATAGTTAAAATATATAAATAAGTATAGAGAATAATATTTTGGTATATATAAAATTTTACTATAATTTTATATTTAAATCTAAGTATAAATATTAGAAGTTAAATATATTATAATTAAAAGATAGTTTAAAACCAAGGATAATTTGATATTGAAAATAAAGATTATTTTGAGGCTAAAAGTATTTTAAAACCAGGATAGATGTTTTTGATTTAAAAAGGAAGATTTTGAAATCATTTTGAAAACAAGATATAATTTTGTAAAACATTTGAATAAAAGTTAGTGGATACAACAATGTTCCACTAGATTTTTCGTAGGTTCCATCCTACTTAGGGTTCCATCCCTTTAACGGGCTCGAAGTGGATTCCATTCCACGAATAAAATGGATTTTAAGATGTCAGTGCTTTTCTAGGAGTTTTAACAAAATTCCTAACTAAATTACTTATCTTGAAATCTTGAACTCTTAATAATCTTGATACTCATGAGTCTTGAATCTTGATATCTTCGATCTTGAGTTCATCAGTTCTTGAATCTCTATACTGTACAGTTTTCATTCGTTGGTACATGTATATATATCATGCATATACATATATATCTAAACAATAATGTTAGTATTTATATTTTATAATCTTATTCTAAGGTTGTTGTCATCAAAACCAACTTCTCAGGGACTAACAGATATATCAATGGCTGAGATAGCCATCAGATATATCAAATCTTAGCCCCACAGGCGGGCCAAGTCAGCAATCCATGTGAACAGCTCTTGGCCAATGGTAGAGCTACGAGATGCCAATAAATACAAGGCGTAGACCCCATAAGCGGGATTGGGATTCGATTCCTAAATGGACTAAGAGCAATTGCCTAAATCATCGTAATTATTTTATCTTTTGAGACTTAAGCCTTATACTAAGTTCATTAATGGTGGACATTACCATTCAGAACATGTAAAGCCACCTTTAGCTTAATTGACAAAGTAGTGAAGTATCTTCTTAGTAGTGGACGTAGGGATCATCTCCCAAACCACCATAAATTCTCATGTTCTTACTATTCCAACAATTTTCCCTTATTACTTTCACCCAGTCCCTTTGCCTTCGGTTGATTCTCTTCTTTGCATATTTACTTCCGGAGCTTGCTTTGAAATTTCGGAGCGTTGGTCTGTGACGAAAAATCACACCAACATTATCTAATGAGTTGATTCAACATTATCATCACGGTAAAGAGAAGCGTGGTGTTTGTAGTGACTTATTCTACAAGTGTCAAAGCATGCTACTAGTTTACATTCTATGAATGCGTATATTTTATACATTTAATGTGCATAGTACATTGTGATTTCAATTAAAATGTTACATTCACTGGCGAAAGGTACATGGTTTTCCTTCATATTTGATGATGTAAATTTAAATCGTCATTGCTCATATTTGAAATAATTGTAGAAGCGATAAACCATTATTATATACATAAAGACATACGAAGATGAGTTCTATGCTCTCTTTCTATTTGTCATTAAATCCCCTTTTATTTGACACATTTATAGACTGCATAATGAATTTGAAGAAATTCCATTTTGATTATCACCCATATAGAATTTGAAGAAAATCTATAAAATTCATTTTATCAAAATCATAGCTCAATATGAGCCAAAAAATATATTTATTTTAACCATTGATGTCCAATATAATTAGTACCATATGTTGTTATTCGTCGCTTAAAGCTATAGATATTAAATATTATTTATGTTTTATCCAGAACTCTTTAGTACCGTAGTTTCATTTCAACTCAAAAGGCAACTCAACCTAACAACAACAGAAGTCCAAATTTTAAATAAACGTTTCTATTTTTATTGAACAATTTTAGAAAATAAAAAATAAAATCAAATTCTGCATCCATAATACATCTCTTACGGTCGAGTATTAAAATACTAAACATTTTTAATTATAAAAAATAAAAAAATAAAAAAATAAAAATCAAGCATCCATAGCACTAGTACATGTCTTAGTATTAAAATTTACAATTTTGGCGAGTCCAGAATAGTTTTGCAAATGGCAGCTTTGGTCCAGGCAGCACAATTTATAACCACGCCCATTAATTCCCAATCTACACTCGTCTCTCTTCCTAAACCCTCGCTAGTCCCTTTTCGCCAGCTCTCTCTCAACCCTAAGATCCGTATTTCTTCCTTCATCTCTTTCGTCTCTAATACAGACGATCTCGGGGGAGGCGGAGGCACCAGCGGAGGCGGATTTAGTGGAGGCGGTAGTGGAGGCGGAGGAGAGGAAGAGGATAAGAAGAAAAGCGGGATGTCTATGTCTCAGAAGCTGACGCTAGGTTATGCCGCTCTTGTTGGAGGTAACGTTACCACTTTCAGCTGTCTTTCTAAGTTCTGTATTTAATACTAAACCTTATAGTTGAAATAGTAATACGATTAAGTTCACGCACATGCGATCTGATATAAGCACGTTAAGTACGATTTTGGTTTGGCTGGTCAAATGGACTTCAATCAATGCTATCTCAGTCCTTTTCCTATGTATGTGGAAGTAGCCGATGGAATGGTGAGTTGGTAGAATGGGCGTTGTTAAAAGGTGGTTGTTGATCCATCTCGGTTTCCACCAATTAAACCGCTGGATTTTTGAAACCTTTTTGAGTAGTGGATGGTTTTTGATAAATGGTGACATTGTCCATGCTTTGAAAACAGGGCGTGGTCAGTTCACACCTATATTGGCCAATTACTTTTCCATTTCACTTGTTGCTACTCCATCTATGCATTGTATTGTGAAGAAATTGGATGAAAAACTTAGGTAGTGTTTGGTTTGAAAGTAAGTTTTATGTTTTGTGTTTTCAATATTTGTGTTTGTGGGAGTGGAGGAGTTGGAATATTCTAGTCAATGCAACAATGGGAAGATGAGATGAGAGAAGGTAGATTTTGAGATTTTTCAAGAGGCGGAAAACATGAAAAAGTCATTTTCAATTTTATGTATTAAAACAAATTTTCAAATCGATCATTTTCTACCGTTTTCGCTCTTCCGTGTATTTTAAAGTACACATTTGCACAAAACTCAAATTTCAAACCAAAAACTACCTTATATTTTGGTTTGTAAGCATATTTTTTGTTTATACTTGTAGGGGATCTTAGAATTAAAACTATAGGTGTACACCTATATAGCGAGTGCACATTGGTCGTGCATGTGGTATTCGTATGTGGGATAAGAGGTCCGATCCACACTAGCTACATTTTTTCGTGTAAGTATTCCTGGAGTAACTCCTGAGGTCATAGCTCAAATTTCCTCAGACTTCACAAGCAAATTTGGTTTATGCCTCTATACATATCATCCAAATATATAAGTGGTTCATACCTATACGGCGTCTTGTCGAACATGGCATCGCATGGTAAGGGGTCTAAAGGCATACACAATATATAGTACAATGATAATCAACACCTCCCCCAAAATACTGTATAGGAGAATACATAACTACATGCAAGCATACTTTATGCCTATACAATAAAAAATGAACCGATTCATAATCTTGATTGAATCGTACCGATATACAATCAAGTCGTCCAACCTCAATACCAGTGAGCACAGTTGGAATTTTTTTTCTAGGCCTCCGTCTAAGTCTCGCCTAGGCGCTACGCTAGGCTTAGCGCCTAACGATTTGTCTAGACCCGTCTAGATAAGTTTTATTGCCTCATTTAAGAATCAAAACATGTGTTTAGGCACTAGTTAGACATTATTTAAGGTTCGATGCCCCATATAAGTATCAATATGCTAGTTTTAAGCGACCTTACTTTCTTAACTACTCCCAAGTCCCAAGCACATTCAAAATTTCAAAATTCCAATTTACATCAATCGACACTTGACAAAACGTTGATTTTTCCCCAAAATATATGAGTTATCCAAAATTCTTAGCTCTGATTCCCGCATAGACGATTAATCTCTAGTCCATACTAACCGCTTAACATCCATCTAATGTTTTTTACAACCTTGCCAGTAAGTTTGATGGAGTTGATCCTAGCTCAAAATCCTAGAAATGAAATGTATGCGTAATGAGCTATCATCTGTCTATAAGAGTCTCTACCACACAACAGTCAACATGTACATAATTGTGTCATGTAAAAGAACTCAAACGGAGATGCATGCACCATAGTTCTAATGGTCTCGGGTAACATAACGTGTCATGTAAAAGAACTCAAACGGAGATGCATGTAACATAGTTCTAATGGTCTCGAGTAGTGTAGTAAAAAAACTCATCTACACACTGTGCGCTAACTACACACATGGATAAATGATTACCCTATTTGGTAACTTATATTTAATAGTTATAACTAAGTTAATAGGGATAAATGATATTTTTATATTGTTATTTATCTTCTGAAATGGAATAAAAATATATATCTGATGCATCGTTAAAGCTACATCGAGTAGATGAGTATAAGATGACAATAACTCATGCAAACAACTAAGATCATGCATAGTTACACCCGCATTTGGTATAAGGCGTGCTAGAGCACCAGCAAAATTACCAGGAGCATGCACAACTCATCTAGCAGTTAGTTATGTGGTGCGACATTTCATTTAATTTTTAAATTAAAATGAAGATTAGAAGTTTATGTAATGAGAAAAAACGAGGTAAAAGCGCCTATTATACACTTCACGGGTGGACGCTCATTTAACTGACGCCTAAGCCATAGACACTTGTTAAATAAGCTTCCGCTTTTGAGCGCAAGCACCTATACTGTAGACGAAAAAAGAATATATCATTAAGAGGTTTGTTCGATAAACACATGCATTCATTTTACTATCGGATTTTTTTTGTGGTTACGATTTGTACAACTCTGTAATTTGTAATATGCAATCACAATCCTTATTTGAGATGCTCCAACTACACACCATAGTGATACAACCGTTGAAACTACACACACGAAATTATATAAACTACATTTATTTAAAGCTTACTACATGAATTGTGTTTTGGACGGTCTCTGTGGTCGACCATGCGTAAGGTTGGTTTCAAGAATTTCTACTGAGTATTTTGGTTCACATCGATGATAATTTTTTGTGTTTTTGTGAATAGTTTAAATGAGCCTTTTTATGTAATTAGTTTTACACAACGATCCAAAGCGAATTATATTAGAAAAAAAACTATATTTACAACTTTTTTTATTTACCATCCCTTCATCTACTTGTACTCCAACTACTTTATCGAATTTACTACCACTGTATTGCTTAATCTAAAATGCTAAACAACTTAGTTTTTATAGCAATTGTGGACTTGGGTTCAAAAATTATGAAACTAATCATCTTGTTATTTTCTAGGTTTACGGATTAAAACTATTAAACACCTCCACATTCAATTATGCAATATTATATCTCTACCGATGAGATGTATCTAAAAGTGAAGAACTTCAGAAATAAAATATAAATTTTAAGGAATGAACCTCTGTCCCTAATATTTATTCAGATAATTTAGGGATGTATTTATGTTGTTATTGTGGTTTCAACATCACGCCTTGCTCTCTATAACTGGGTGCAAAACTAATTTAAAAATTAAATTGTAAATCACAATTTCAACACTCTTTGTATATTTGTGCTACTATGGTAAATAAAATTCATGGCAAATATGTCTTCTTTAAATCTAAGAAATTATCATGAAGTCTTTGCATCTAAGAATCTGCATTTATGTAAAACACAAACAACAGATACGTAAGTGAATGATTGAAAACTATACCAGTAAGATTGTTGAGAACAAAAAAATATGGATTGAGAAAGAATAATTTGAGCTTGTAAATATTAGTAGTAAGGAGAATGCTAAATAAGTTGATAATGCATTTTGAAATTTTTGTATGCTTAATGATTTGAACGTTACTTAAACTCCATTCTACTTTAGGTTAACCAATAACATTAAATAAACATTGGTTATAAAAACATTGTCTTCAATTCCTAATAAAAATAGTATTAACAGTGTTTTGGTTGATTCGGTAATTTTCTATATAATTTTTGTATTCAATGCCTTTAATATTGGTGGTTATGGTATCATACTTTTTATATTAAAAATGAATTCTCTTTTTAAGCAACATGATTTTAGTTCTAAACGTGGTTATGATTTTACTAGAGCAATCAAAGCGAAAATTTATTTTCAAAGGTTCCACCATTTGTAAGTAGTCTTTTGAATCAAGTCTTGTGAGCATTGAATCAAGTTTATATTTGAACAACCTATATTCTATGTTTTTCGATAAAGATGATTATCTGATGGTACACGTTGGAACGTATTTGAAAAAAAATGTCAATTTGAGAAATTTGGTTATTGGAAATAGATAAGAAGAATATTTTAGAAGTTTTTTGCCAAATGTTTACTGCAGATGGAGTGTAGGGGTAACGTCCTTAGCGAGGAGCGAGGGAAACGCCGCCACAAACGACGATTGATTTGACTAATCAAGTTGTGTGGGTCTGGAGGGCAACGTCCCTTAGCGTTGTGCACGACTTTTGTCCCATAAAACGTTGTATAACAGAAAGAGAAGCGACTGGCAGAACAATCATATTCAAACAGATTTAATTTTTCGTTTTCAGACGGTCACAACCTCGCTAGATCGTTATCAAACTCCAGTATATAAGGCTCCCCTTCGCACAAAAAACTTCATTTCTTCATACACTACCCATTATCTTCTTCCTCCTCGTATTGTAAGAAACAATTTTGTTCTTTCGATTTGATTTAAGTAGTCACTACTTGTCAAATAACTTCTTTGTAATCTGAAAAAGATTTTCGATTAAGTTTCTCTATGAAGTAAGAAGAACGAAACAACTATTAATAGACAACGATTATAATCGTGCACTAGAGCTTGTATCTGAGATAGTCACTAAAACCATCATTCTATAGAAAATGCAATAGAATTGCATGATATAGAAAAATATGATGGATAACAAGACTAAAGTAATGCAATATAATTGTCCAGTTGATATGGACCTTTCTTTCTTTGGAGATGCTATGGTACCCCTTGCTGCTGTGGTTGAAGCAAGCAAACAAATATGGAATGAGTATATGATTGGCTTCTTCTTAGATAAACTATCATCTTACATGGCAATGATTAATCACCTTAAGAAGATATGGAAATTTAAAGCAACATTAAAGTAAAGTTCGATGGTACAATGTTCCGCTTCTTGCTCTCTAGTGAGGAAGAAAAAGATTTGTAGGGACCCTGTCATTATGAAGATGTTCATTGTCAAGCCATGAAACCCAAATGATAGCAATGTTTGTGGATCCATCAAGTCAATTCCTATTTGGGCACACTTTTCTAACATCCCTATTTTTGCTTGGTCACCTCTGGGTATAAATTGGCTAGCCAGTAAAATTGGTAGGATGAAATGCATGGATGAAAGCACCGGAAAGTTGGAAAGAAACTCCTATGCTAAAGTCCTTGTTGAAATATCTCCTTCTTAGGATCTGATTGATAGCTTCCCGGTTAGACTACCCGATGGCTCTGATCAACTCATTCAAGTATAGCATCAATGGAAGCCTGATATTTGCTTTGAGTGTAAAGTGTTTGGTCATTGCATGGAAGAATGCCTTTATGAAGAGAAGCAGATTAGTAGGAAGGAGAAGGTTGGTAATGACGGGCCAGTCAAGAAGCAAGTGAACTTCAATAGGTAAAGATATGTCAGCTGACAGGAAAAACCAAATAAGAAAGTTTGGAAAAAAAGTTGGCCATAATAAAACTGGGTTGCAAGGAAAATCTGTTAGAATAAATGATACACCATTAGTTTTGGATGAGGAGCAAAGAAGGGACTTGAACCATTTTGATGATAGCACTAAGCAAATGGAAATTGACAGCAAATCTAAGCAAGGAATGTTCTCTTGAAGAGAGAGATATTGAAAAGTTTTGCAGTAATAAATTTGATGCTTTATTGGATATTAACGAGGAAGGAAATGATTTAGATTATGAGGCTGAAATGGACCACTCAGAGTTGCATGTGAATGCTTCAGCAAACACCACTTCTGATTCCCCCATAATTAATATACCACCATCCCATCAAACAGTTATCGAGAAATCCTTGGAAATCTCTAATGATGTTTCGGGCCTTGTTGATATTTCCTCGGGTTCCTCTTCGAGCCCAAAACCAATAATCCCATTGCACTCCTCTACTGATTCTTATGCACAAATGCATGCACAGTTCATGTAGCATGCAAATGTGCATGTTTTTTCCTAAGGCTGCATGATCTGATGCAGAATTAGTTCCTACCATCAACATTACATATTCTGATCCTACTTTCCTAAACAACCAACCTTATCCTTCAAACTCTATCAATACTTGTTCAACTTCATCTGATCAATATCTTTCCAACAACCCTTCCTTGCCTGATACTTCATCCCACTCTATCAACCCTCCTCCATCGACCTCTGAAATTGCTATTCCATCAATAAACCAAATTCAGAAATCTAATCCCATCCCCTTTTAATGATAGAAAGAAAACCAAAAAAGGAAAAAAAAGTAGATTCTGATCACGACAAAAATAATGATGAGGGTTTCTAATTCACCATGGAAGAATCAATCCCATAAGTTAACAAATCAGCAAACTCTTCAAGGAGTACCGGACTTGCTTCAACAAACCCCGAATGGTTTTCTTACGCTTAGCAACTTCTGCCCTTGGAATATTAGGGATGTCCATAATGATTCTAAACTAGGTCAAACTAAAATTCTAATTCAAACTCACAACATCAAAATTCTTGCCATTTCAAAGACTAAGCTAAGCCCTATTCTCACTGCTAGAGCAACAAATTATGTCAATCTCATTTGGAATCTCTTTCATAATCATGATTAATCCCCCTTTGGTAGTTAATGGTTATCTCTGACCTACTAGTTACTCTCTCTCCCCCATTAAGTATCACTCTCAATTCATGCACGTTTATGCTGTCCATGTCCCCACCTCCATTTCCTTGTATCTAACTTTCATCTATGGTCACAACTCCCCAACAATCAAACAACAAATGCTAGACTATCTGCCACATCTCAGTCAAGATTTTCATCCATGGTTTGTTTTAGGTGACTTTAATTGTATGATGAGAGCTTCTAGTAGATCTGGTGGTTCTCTCCTTACTCTAATAGACATTTCTCCCATAAATTCCGCCTTAACTAGCTCCTCTCTTCTTGGAATGCAGTCTTTTGGTCCCCTTTTCACCTGGAATAATAAAAGCAGGAGTAAGGTCAGAACCATGAGTAGAATTGATCATGCTTTCCTCAATTTCCCCGCACTTTCCTCCTGACCTAATATCCTGAACTATGTCCTCCCTCCTAGCTTTTTGACCACTGCCCAATCCTCACAAATTTTGGGGAAGTTGCTAAGAATAGAAAACCAAATTTTAAATTTTTTAACAGTTGGATTAAGGAAGTTCGTTCTTAAGCACAGTTAATTCTGCCTGGTCTACTAATTTTTTTTGGTAATCCTATGTATATTTTCAACATAAACTTAAGGCTACCAAAAAAGCTCTTATGGTTTGGGCTAAAGATTTGTTTGGAAATGGAGATGATCTCACATCTGGCCTGTTTGAAGAACTTAGGAGCATCCAGATTCAAATGCTTAATTAACCATCCAACACTCAACTCTTTGACAAGGAGCATGAGCTAAGTGAACTTTGAACAAGGCATTAACTATTGAATGTGAGATGAAAAGACATAAACTAAGGAGCTCTTGGCATATTAACGGGGACAAAAACAAAAAAATTCTTTCATGCAACACTTAAACCAAATAAGCTAAAGCTAACATTTACCAAATTGAGGATTTTCAAGGCCAAACTTGTAGGAATAAAAAGATATTGAGCTTGCTTTTCTGGATTATTACACCAATCTCTTAGGCAACTCTTCACAGCACAGAAACCATCAACTAGATCTCAATTCTCTTTCTTTTCCTTAGTTAAGTTCTCCCGATATTGACTTTTTAATTTCTGAAGTTTATGATGAAGAAATTAAATCTTGCATTTTTAGCATGAATAAGGACTCTTGTGGGGTCCAAATGGTTTTAATGCATGTTTCTACACTTCTTGTTAGGATATTATATCCAAGGATTTATTAAAGGCCATTTACAATTTTTTCAAACATGGCAAAATGCTTAGGGGAATTAATTCAACTAATCTGGTTCTAATCTCTAAGACTAACAATCCTAATTCTGTCACTAGCTTTAGGCCTATTGTCTGCCGTAACCTTATTTATAAATGCATCTCTAAAGTTTTAGCTTCAAGATTAAAGAAAGTGCTTCCTGGTATCATCTCCCAAACCAGGCTGTTTTGCTACAGAATAGAAGTATAATGGATAATGTACTTTTTGCTTCTGAACTTTTTAATCGCTATAGCAGATCTGCTATTTCTCCTAGAGCTTTGATGAAAATTGATTTGAAAAAGGCTTTTGACACTGTTAGTTGGGATACAATTGTTTCTATCATGATTAGAGTGGGGTTTCCTATGCCTTTTATAAAATTGGTTCACTCTTGCATTTCAACTCTATATTATTCTCTGATCTTAAATGGGACCATTG
Organism: Allium fistulosum; assembly: GCA_030737815.1. Classification (NCBI taxonomy): domain Eukaryota; kingdom Viridiplantae; phylum Streptophyta; class Magnoliopsida; order Asparagales; family Amaryllidaceae; genus Allium; species Allium fistulosum. The sequence continues at coordinate 1,142,262,866 of CM060904.1, forward strand.
CTGGTTTTTTAAAAGGAATAAATGAGATTAGACAAGGAGATCCCATGTCCATACATTTTCATTCTTATCATGGAAGTCCTTCCACAACTCTTCGATCAGGCCATTTCTTCTGGCTGTTACAAGCTCCACCCTAAATGCAAAGATCCCCAAATCTCCTCACTTATGTTTGCAGGTGATTTAATAATTTTTTTCAAGCCAACCTTACAAACCATCCACTGCATCAAAAATATTCTAACCAACTTTCATTCCTTTTTTGGTCTGGAAGTAAACTCTGAAAAATCAGAAATCGTGTCTCATACCACACGTTCGCACTTAGCGGTTTACTAGCCGCTAGTCAATGCCACACTAGGAACATCATAAAATTCAGAAAATCATATCTCGCCTCGTCTCATTGGCGAGTGATAAAGAGACACCATACTCGTCTCATCTCATCGACAAGTATTAAATGACATCATAACTTGTCCCATCTCATCGACAAGTGAAAACATCGTGATGGTTCCTCATAAACCATAAATCTCAAAATATGAAATCATATACTCAAGACTTGCCTTGTATCATTGGCAAGTAATAAAACATCGTGATGGTTCTCATCGACCATACTCCTACATAGGAGATCTCAAACCAGAATACTTGCCAAATAATTGGCCATCTTAAATAATTTCAATAAATAGGAATTATAAAACTCAAAATACGCCATAAAATGGCAAAACATCTCAGAATCAATCTCAAATAGCTTCGATCGTACAAGTCCGGAATTAACCGAAATAGTAAACAAACATGTCTCATACCACGTGTTTTACCAAATCGTTTAATTCTCTTTCTCATACGTTCAAATAGTGCAAAAGTGTGTGTTTTATATTTAAAATAGTTTAATAGAGAAAACAAGCTTTTAAAACTTTTTACCGAAAAGATAAATAAAACCAATATTTGAAATTCCTTTATTATAGGAAATAAATAGATTTTATATTAGAAAAATAATTTTAAAATACTATATAATAATAATTTGAAACGTCCATTTGTTTCAAAAATCACTTCAAAATGCTTTAGTGAAAACCGTGCAAAAAACAATGAAAAACAAGAAAGATAACTCAAGACCGATAACTTGAATTCAATACGAATTCAATTTAAATTTAACCCAAAATCAATTCAAATTCTATTTAAATTTGAATTTCAATTCTTCAAATATAGCCAGCTTATTGATGGGTATCATAGCTCTCAAAACATCTCAAAAACAACATCAAAATCGAACAAGAACGAGAGCAAAAATAAGCTAATACAATTCTTAGGTCAATGATTGTTATTGCTGTCGTTTTGCTCTCAGGACAACAACAAACAAACACAGTTTTGACCAAGCTAACTTCGAAATTTCAGAAAACTCAAAACATGAAACTTTTAACACAAAGTCTAAGCTTTTCGGAACATCTAAAATTATTGAATTTGGATAAGAAACGTGAAAGGTATGACCAATATAATTCTCAGATTTTAAATTCATTGTCGCCGTCGATTATTCTCAGGGCAGCAACAAAGAAATAAGGTTTCGACTATCTTAACCTCAAAATTTTACAAAACTCAAAACAATTAAGTTTTAGAAAATAGTCTAAGCTTTCCAGAACATCAAGAATTATCTAAATCCGACTAGAAACGAGAAAGATACGTCTAATTTACTAACTGTATTTAGTTTAGATAGTGTAATTATCAAAGTGAAAGAGCTGGGAGTTTGTGATAGAATTTCAATCAACTTATGCTCAAAATTTGCGAATATGTTCAACATGAAAGTTGTCATATATAAAGTAGGCTTTTTAGAACATTAAAAATTATCGAATTCTGATCAAAAACGAAAAAGATATGGCTAAATCAATTTCAGATTCAAACTCATGAAATTTAGTTAAAGACAGAATTGTACTCTTATTTTCAATTCTATTTCAGATCAATAAAATTGCGAAATCTTGAAAAGTAACCAAACTAGAAACTGTTTCTTATTGAATCTAGTTTCTAACAAAAAAAAATTGACCTCAAACAGATAAGAAACGTGAAAGTTATTGTTGTTTTACTTTAGCGCATTTCTATTATATTTCAATAATCATCCAAAATAAGCATTAGGTATATTTACAGTAAACGATTTCTTTCTCATCTTTACAATTACAGTCAAGATTTAGCTAGAAATGTGAGTTAATAAACCCACCTTTGCAAATAGAAAGCAAACTCGAGCAAAGTTGAAGGTTTTGAGTTAGAACAAGCTTCAGAAACCCGTATAATAATAGAACAGAGACATGCAACCAAGAAAAACCAATTACAGACAATCAACTTTGCAAAATTAAAATTTGATGAAGTAGAAATGAGTTTTTGTAGTGATAACTTGAATATAGTGCTTTAGTTTGATTAATTTTAGCAAATAATTGAAGAATTCGGTGGATTTGAGCTAAGCTCATTTACCTAAACTAGCCTGAAAAGAGAGTCTTTCTTTTCAAAATAATGTACGTACAATACATTTCCATTCCCAGAAAACAAAAGAAAAGAGAAAACAAGAAAACAATTTTCCTCTTTCAAACCTAGGCTCAAATCCACTAAATTCTTCAATTATTTGCTGAAATTAATCAAACTAAGGCACTATATTCAGATAATCACTGCAAAATCCCATTTATACTTCATCAAATTTTAGTGGTGCAAAAGTTGATTGTCTGTAATTGGTTTTTCTTGGTTGCATGTCTCTGTTCTATTATTATACAGGTTTACGAAGCTTGTTCTAACTCAAAGCCTTCAACTTTCTTTAACTTTGCTCGAGTTTGCTCTTCTATTTGCAAAGGTGAGTTTATTAACTCACATTTCTAGCTAAATCTTGACCCTAATTGCAAAGATGAGGATGAAATCGTTTACCGTAACTATACCTAATGCTTATTTTGAATGATTGCTAAAATATAATAGAAAAGCGTTGAAGTAAGACAACAATAACTTTCACGTTTTGTATCCGTTTGAGGTCAATCTTTTTTTGTTAGAAACTAAATTCAATAAGGAACAGTTTCTATTTTGGTTACTTTTTAAGATTTTGTAATTTTATTGACCTGAAATAGAATTGAAAATAAGAGTACAATTCTGTCTTTAACTAAATTTCTTGAGTTTGAATTTGAAATTGATTTAGCCATATCTTTTTCGTTTTTGATCAGAATTCAATAATTTTTAATGTTTTGCAAAGCCTACTTTATATATGACAACTTTCATGTTGAACATATTTGCAAATTTTGAGCATAGGTTGATTGAAATTCTATCACAAACTCTCAGCTCTGTCACTTTGATAATCACACTATCTAAACTAAATACAGTTAGTAAATTAGGCGTATCTTTCTCGTTTCTAGTCGGATTTAGATAATTCTTGAGCTTCTGGAAAGCTTAGACTATTTTCTAAAACTTAATTGTTTTGAGTTTTGCAAAATTTTGAGGTTAAGATAGTCGAAATCTTATTTCTTTGCTGCTGCCCTGAAAATAAACGACAGCGACAGTGAATTTAAAATCTGAGAATTATATTGGTCATATCTTTCACGTTTCTTATCCAAATTCAATAATTTTAGATGTTCCGGAAAGCTTAGACTTTGTGATAAAAGTTTCATGTTTTGAGTTTTCTAAAATTTCGAAGTTAGCTTGGTCAAAACTGTGTTTGTTTGTTGCTGTCCCGAGAGCAAAACGACAACAATAACAATCATTGACCTGAGAATTGTATTTTTGCTCTCATTCTTGTTCGATTTTGATGTTGTTTTTGAGATGTTTTGAGAGCTATGATGCCTATCAATAGGCTAGCTATATTTGGAGAATTTGAAATTCAAATTTAAATAGAATTTGAATTGATTTCGGATTAAATTTGAATTGAATTCGTATTGAATTCATTATCGGTCTTGAGGTATCTTTCTTGTTTTTCATTGTTTTCGAGCACGGTTTTCACTAAACCATTTTGAAGTGATTTTTGAAATAAATGGACATTTCAAATTATCATTATATATAGTATTTTAAAATTATTTTTCTAATATAAAATCTATTTATTTCCTATAATAAAGGAATTTCAAATAGTGGAAATTATGTTGAAGGGTTTCTATTTTCAGGGTAATAAGTTTTAAGGACAACACTTCTAAATAATTAGTTTTAAGGACAATTTACAGGATAATGATAAATTCATTTATCTTTTTAAGTTATACAGGAAAATGATAAATCTTTTTATCATTATTTCTGTATAACTGAAAATGATAAATTCTTTTATCTTTTTCCTGTAAAATGTCCTTAAAATTAATTTTTTAGAAATAGTGTCCTTAAAACTTATTACCTGCACAAATAAGCCCTTGAAGTGAAAATCCCCTTTCAAATATTGGTTTTATTTAACTTTTTGGGAAAAAGTTTTAAAAGCTTGTTTTCTCTAGTAAATTATTTTAAATATAAAACACACTTTTGCACTATTCAAACGTATGAGAAAGAGAATTAAACGATTTAGTAAAACACGTGACATGTTCGTTTACTATTTCGGTTAATTCCGGACTTGTACGATCGAAGCTATTTGAGATTATTGATTCTGAGATGTTTTGCCATTTTATGGCGTATTTTGAGTTTTATAATTCCTATTTATTGGAATTATTTAAGATGACCAATTATTTGGCAAGTATTATGGTTTGAGATTTCCTATGTAGGAGTATGGTCGATGAGAACCATCACGATGTTTTATTTACTTGCCAATGATATAAGGCAAGTCTAGAGTATATGATTTCATATTTTGAGATTTATGGTTTATGAGGAACCATCACGATGTTTTCACTTGTCGATGAGATGAGACAAGTTATGATGCCATTTAATAATACTTGTCGACGAGACGAGTATGGTGTCTCTTTATCACTCGCCAATGAGACGAGGCGAGATGATTTTCTGAGTTTTATGATGTTCCTAGTGTGGCATCGACTAGCGGCTAGTAAACCGCTAAGTGCGAACGTGTGGTATGTGACACACGTTAACACTTTTCGGGTTCCTATCCGTGAGTTTGTGACTCATTCACAATGTTTACCTAACAGAACTGCTTGAAGAGGTGTCAACGACTTTGTCATGAGGACGAACTGCTTTGGGAGGTGTTAGCGACCTTGTCAGAAGCTTCGACCGTCTGAGTTCAGCACGTGCAACATTGCTTCGGCATTGCAATCGGGGATCTGGCCAATTCGGGTTTTTTGAGTTTTTTGCTTTGTTGTGATTTCACCATTTTACGATGTTTTGTTACATCAATAACCTTGCACTATATGAGATGTTATACATATGGTGATTTCATTTGTGATGTTTTGAACTCTTATTGAGTTCTTTGAAATATGAAATATCATTTAGATTCCGCCGATGATATGAGGCGAATATGATATTTAGATGGATTTTATCTTTAGAATCTCATTCTCGATGGCTCATATACTTAAGTGTTATTATGTCACTTAAGTTATGGCTATACTCTTGTTACCTCTTCTTCTTATTAAGAGTAATCATCATTTCCTTATGATGGTAATATAATGCTTATGGATATGGTATCTCTTGTACTAGAGGATATCCTATCTTTCCAAATCGAGAAAGCAGAAATGAATGGTATAACATCTTTAAAGCTTCTAGATGGAAATGCTCGGCTACAGTCACTTTGCTAATTGTTCTGAAGATTTTTCTTCATGTCATGTGGACATAAAGAAACTTGAGAGTTTCCAATGCTACTAAGAACTCAAAAGCTGGGCTATATGCACTAACGATAAAAGATATTAAGAATGGGCTGATCAACTCGTGCTTGGATTTGGGATTTGGTTTCAACGTTGCTTGACTATGATTCTTGCTGCTTCGCTTGATGTCTCCTCTGCTGTGTTTTTTTTGGTTTCTCGGGTTGCCCCCGTAATTTTCTTGTCTTTCTGGTTCTTTTTGCTGTGTTTTTTACGTGAGATCAGCATGTTCTCATGTTTTTCTTTTTTTCTAGTGGAATAAACTGGTAAGGGTTCAATTGTTAACCTAAAAAATGGATCAACATCCTGAGTCGAGTGTGAAAGCACCAGTCCAGATAACCAGCATCACAAATTTCAGATAAACAACAAATAAAAAGCAGAAGTAAGAAAAGAGACATAGAATTTTTATAGTGGTTCGGCTGACTCTGACGTGTGTCCACTTTAATCAATCTTTATTATGATTATACTAGTTGAATCTCTCTGGATATCAACTAGTTAGTTGTTAGATTTAAGTTACAATGAGTTAAAATAAATCACAAGTACAATGATTGACTGGAGAATCACAGTAACCCCCTTGATGACTGTTGTGAGGGAGAAGAAAGTTGAAGAAGTGAAGGAACTCCAGTAGAGTAATAGCGGCTCTCTTCCCGGAAAAGATCAATCTCTACTTGCAAATATGTGAGTATTTATAGGAGAATTCAGTGAGTATTGGGTCAGAAGTTCAAGTGCAGAAGAGTTCAGTTGTTATGCCAAGTCATCATCGAAAATCTCAAATTAATCTTAATCATTTCTATGGATCGCTAGCTATCCATAGATGATGGATTGCTAGCAATCCATCAACTTAGCATATTTTTCTATTAGTGCTAGAAGGAGCTTGGAAAGTTTGATGACGATCCGACCTATCTTGATGGATTGCTAGCTATCCATAGGGGATGGATCGCTAGCTATCCATAGGGGATGGATCGCTAGCTATCCATCCACTTAGCATATTTTTGAGCGATCTTAGTTTGTTTGTCTTTCTATTTTCTATTTAAGTGCCTTGTCCAAATATCAAGTTGTTTGGAGTTAGTTTAATCATCCATCTTCATAAGTCGTTTGGAGTTAGTTTAATCGTTCATAACTTGCTCCAGAAGAATTGTTCATAACTTGCTCAAAACTTAACGAAACCAGACGAAACTTTGCAGGTACTCTCTCTAGGGTGTTTGTGGTCTACCATAAAATTTTCAGGTGGTGTGACCCACTCTACATGGATCGTTAGCGATCCATCTAGTTAGGTCACTAGCGATCCATCAAACAACTTTCAAATGATCCCTTTTTTTCGTGAGCCTTCTTTTATGTCTTCTAAGTGCTCTCAAAATTTCAAGTCAATCCGACTCTGTATGAGTTCTCTCGATCCATTTTAAGTCAGCTACTTTTGGTCAAACTGCTTGAATCAGATGAGTCTTCACTTCTCAAGCTAGATTGTTTGGCATGATATGAAACTTTGCAAGTATGCTTAGAAATAGTAATGAATCACAATGCAAGAGGTTTGGACGTCTCATGATGCTTTCCTGTGGATCGCTAGCGATCCATCTACTTAGTATTTTATTGGCTGATTTTTCTGGAGTCCTATTGACTTGTTTGCTTGGCTGTTTTGATTGAGTCTCGAGTTATTTTAGCATAGTCTGAATGTTCTAACTCCTATTTTATTCCGATGGGTTAAAAACCTAGTTAGTACTTGCCCTTCAAAGTACGCCTTTTGAATGAAAGGTGTGCTTTGTTTAAGAACAAGTTTCTGTCTCTAGTTTCGATAATTGAGCATTCTAGGTGCTTTAGCCTTGGTGAATCGTGCAGTTCTTTCAGATTCTTTTACCAATCACAAGTTGTTCCAAAGCTGTTATATCCTAAAACTCTAGACTCTGCCTAAGTGTAATCTATACATCACAATCATTCCAATTTCATTCGAAGTTATTACATTATATATCTCTAATTATATCACATGTTTTCAATTCCATCACATATCTCCAATTATATCATATATCTTCATTTACATCACATATCTCCATTTACATCACCATCTCTAATTGTACCATGTTCATTCGGAATTTACATCGTTATCATTTTGCTTCTCATTCAGGGTTGTCACATCATATATCAAAATCACATTATATATCAAAATCACATCATATATCAGAATCACTTCAAATATCGAAATCATCCTGTGTTCATCCTTGGTTTATGTTTTATTCTATTTATAAGGCATTCAACTTCTTTTATTAAATCAAATTTGTTTTAAGGCTCGATCTCTCTTGACCATTTAAGTTTAATGCATGATCTCTCCGTATCGTTTAATGTTTTAAGTTAAGAAGGCGATCTCTCTGGATCGTTTATTTGTTAAGGGAGATTAAGTAAATCCATTCGCTCACTCTCCGGTGAGGGAACTTACTTCTTGCACTCCGGTCCTATCTCTCCGGTCAAGATTCTATAGCGTTCAATATCGTACAAGACCATCCACTCGTTCTCTGGCAAGGGGATTTGCACCTTGTACTCCGGTCCCGCGGTGGGACTCTAAGGCGATCATTATCGGTCATCACAATAAATGTGGATTTTTCAAAATTGAAATATTCAAATCAACAAAAATAAGCGGGAATGAAACAAACAGGAATCAAAACAAGCATAATCCTAAATGTTCATCCCGGAGACCCGACTCAGAGCGTGCATAGAGACCAATCTAGGTCTCATACACGTGTAAGCAGTCCGAGGTTATTATTGTCCTAAATAGTCATCTCAGACATTCGACTCAAAGCGTGCCTAGGAACCGTTCGAGATCCCGTACACGTGTAAGCGGTCTGAGGTTATTGAAGGCAGAAAAAGCAGAAGGCAGGGAGTAAGGGACGAACCTGCCCTCAGTTCCAACTGTGGGCTTTTGGTTTTGGCTCATGCGGTCATGTATTCGTACTTTGATTTGCTACTCTAGCTCCAACATCACTCGTTCTAGGCGTTAAAGCTCATCCTAGATCCAAATCTATCGTGCCCCCAAGTCGTGTGGGCGTTGTTTCAGTTTGTTTTGCTCTGACTTCAGATGCTTCTTCATTGGGTCCTATTGTTGCTTCCAGCGTTGCCTCCAAATATCGGTTGTTCTAAGTGTGGAGGCAGTATTCCAATCTGTTTCAATCCAGCTCCAGCGGCTCTTGTTATTATTTCTCGGAGTTTGATTCATATTCCCTACAGATCTAGCTATCCCTTGCTGCTCCATCATCTGGAAGAAGCTATCCATCATCTCTTGTTGCCTAGACGAGATCCCATCTTGCATCTCCTTCATCGTTCTTTTCATTTCTTCTCTAATCACTGGGTTGGCGAGAAATTGAGGACACCTCATGGCTGCCTCCAGGCTTCGGTTGATTTGTTACAGCTCTAGATCTAGTATTAGGCCTATTCATCAGTTTTCTGTTGAGGTCTATCCCATAGAGGTACTCAAATTCTCTCTAAATCTTAGATTCAAACTTCAATTCTTTAGATCTCGTTCAAGACTCTCAATGAAAGCACTAAAATGTTAACCTAAAAAATGGATCAACACCCTGGATCGAGTGTGAAAGTATCAGTTCAGATAATCAGCAACACAAATCTCAGATAAACAACAAATAAAAAGCAGAAGTAAGAAAAAAGAGAATTTTTATAGTGGCTCGGCTGATTCTTACCTACGTCCACTTTGATCAATCTTTATTATGATTATACTAGTTGAATCCCTCAGGGTACCAACTAGTTAGTTCTTAGATCTAAGTTACAATGAGAGAATAAGTCACAAATACAAGAGTTGACTGGAGAATCACAGTAACCCCCTTGATGACTGTAGTGAGAGAGAAGAAAGTTGAAGAAGTGAAGGAATTCCAGTAGAGTAATGACAGCTCTTTCTCCGAAAAAGATCCATCTCTAGTTGCAGGTATGTGAGTATTTGTAGGAGAATTCAGTGAGTATTGGGCCAGAAGTCCAAGTGCAGAAGAATCCAGTTGTTATGTCAAGTCATCACCGAAAATCTCAAATTAATCTGAGTCTTTTCTATGGATCGCTAGCTATCCATAGAGGATGGATCGTTAGCTACCCATCAACTTAGCATATTTTTCTACTAGAAGCCTTTATTTAGTGCTACGAAGGAGCTCGGAAAGTTTGAGAGCGATCCGACCTATCTTGATGGATCGCTAGCTGTCTATAGGGGATGGATCACTAACATCCATCCACTTAGCATATTTTTAAGTGATCTTAGTTTGTTTGTCTTCCTATCTTTTATTTAAGTGCCTTGTCCAAATATCAAGTCGTTTGAAGTTAGTTTGGTCATCCGTCTTAATGGGTTATCTGGTTCAGAAGAATCGTCCATAACTCGCTCAAAACTTAACGAAATCAGACGAAACTTTGCAGGTACTCTCTCTAGGGTGTGTGGGACCTACCATAAAATTTTCAAGTGGTAGGGCCCACTCTGCATGGATCGTTAGCGATCCATCTAGTTATGTCGCTATCGATCCATTAAACAACCTCCAAATGATCCTATTTTTTTCTATGAGCCTTCTTTTATGTCTTTTAAGCGTTCTTCCAAAATTTTAGGTTAATTCGACTCCGTATGAGTTTTCTAGGTTTATTTTAAGTTAGCTACTTTTGGTCAAACAAGTTGAGTCAGATGAGTCTTCACTTCTCAAGCTAGATTGTTTGGCATGCTATGAAACTTGGCAAGCGTGCATAGAAATGGTAGTGAATCATGATGCAAGAGGTTTGGACGATAACTCGCTCAAAACTTAACGAAATCAGATGAAACTTTGTAGGCACTCTCTCTAGGGTGTGTGGGCATACCATAAAAATTTCAAGTTGTGGGGCCCACTCTACATGGATCGTTAACGATCCATTAAACAACCTTCAAATGATTGTATTTTTTCTGTGAACCTTATTTTATGTCTTTTAAGCGTTCTTTCAAAATTTCAAATTAATCCGACTCCGTATGAGTTCTCTAGGTCCATTTTAAGTTTGCTACTTTTGGTCAAACAGCTTGAGTCAGATGAGTCGAGCTAGATTGTTTGACATGTTATGGAATTTGACAAGCGTGCTTAGACATGGTAATGAATCATGATGCAAGAGGTTTGAACAACTCATGATGCTTCTCCATGCATCGATTGATGCGTGGCCTGACAAACAATATTGCGTGTTGAGGGCCATGCTCGAAAAGGAAGGACTGGGGGCTGACCACTAGTTTTTCTACCGGTGCTCCCACTAAAGCAATTGTAGCAGCTGAGAGCTACTGGTGCAGATCCCTAATTGAAATGATTGTGCAGTGGGACATTCTTGTTAATGTTCAAAACACTATCTTGAGCTCAGCGAACATCTACTTAATATTTTATCGGCTAATATTATTTTTACTTAAGTCCTATTGACTTGTTCGCTTGGTTGTTTTGGTTGAGTCTCAAGTTATTTTAGCATAACCTGAATGTTCCGACTCCTATTGAATTCATCCAATTTTAGTGTAATGAAATACACTTATTTATGTAATTGTATTTTTAATTTGGTCAACGAAGTAACTTTATTAATATCAAAGTTAAACTTAACATGAGTGGAAATTGTGTTTTTGCACATAGATAACAACTTAATTCATACATATAATATGAATCACATTACCATACCTGTAAAATGATTACTTATAAATAACGCAGCAAGAAATTAATTGATAAATAAATCATAAACCAATTATCACTCTTATCTTCATTAATTTTTGTGATTCTCGGCTCATTATTTCAGGTTGATAAACATATAACCAGATTGCCTCAACTTCTTGTCTTGCACCTCACATTCTTAAAATTCAAATTATTTTAATTCATGTGTCAATAATCATTGCCTTTCAGGTTGCAGAGGTTCTTTTGTACTTTTTTTATATGTTGTATTTGAATGTTAAATCATAAAAGTTTGTATTTTGCTCTTTAATTTCAGCATACACTATCTTTTTATTTTTTGTGAACACTTATCAAAAGTCGTCTTCATTGAAATTTATTAAAGTTTATCTCCATTGAAATTTATAAAGTTAGAGTACTTTCTTTGTAGCTTGGCTCACTACTTGCATTTGATTAAGAAGATTGCTTCATAAGTTGAAATGGATGTACCAAAACCTCTAAGAATGGGCTTCAAGGTTGATTCTTTGTAAAAATGTAGACTACTTGTGGTCTAAGTTAAAAACCGTGTTGATTGAAAAAAATAACAACCTCTGCATCTGTGATTTTTCCAATATATTAAGTAGAACATAATACTTTTGGTATTAAAAAATAAAGACATGTGTGCAGTTATCCAAACTGTTTAGAAGTTCCAAATCGACCGAAGCAGTTTATTTGTTGCTGTAGTTGATTCGGATAGAAACATTTTTATTTTATTTTCATAAAACTTGCGATGTCCATCCAATATTTTCTTTTTTACTTTAAACGCAATAGAGATTCAAGCACTACTTAAAGACACGCAGAATAATTTTTCAGCGCTTCCCCTAGATAACGTTAGCTTCATTTTTTCTGATGGAAGTATATTCTCTGATGTAAGCTTTTACAAGATAAGTCCTTTTTTTGTTCATATCTCCATTCTCAACTACCTTTTTTGATAGCAGTTTCATTCATCGTATCCTTGAAATACACTCATATGTGTGTATGTGTAAGACTTACATTTGGAAGCATAACCTTTCACAATAAGCAGGTTAATTTGGATTTCGATCATTGCTAATTTTCTGTAGGAAATGCGGTGAACTTCATATGGTTTATACTCTTGCAAACAATGCGTTCCACAGGAGAGATAGATAACGTTGTGCTGCTTGTTTAGCTATTGGTGTGTTTGTTAATTTAGTTTTTTTTCCTATATAAGAGGATGATGGTAATGGGTATTGTCTTTTTGATTTTGAATGTTTTGATCAAGTAATTGAGTTGTTTTGTTTCTTACACAAGTTCATCAGTGGCATATTTATCTTAGCAGACAAACTCAAATATGTCTTTTATTAGAACAACTGCATCTGTGGGACAGCAGCAGAGGTTTATCATTTATCTTAAGATTGTACAAAATCATACTCATAATAGGAGGTTATAGGTGAATTTATGGGCATAATAAACTCGAAACTCTCTCTTTTTATGTTCTTCTGTTACATTTTCATATACAGCATTTTTTCATTGTATTTGTATATTTTTTGGATGGACATCAAGATAAATATGTACAAGCATGTAATTATGTTTAATGCATAATTTAAACAGTTGGAGGGGTAATGGGATACATGAAAAGCGGAAGCCAGAAGTCATTAGCAGCTGGGGGGATATCCTCGCTAATATTGTACTACGTGTACACTCAACTTCCATCAAATCCGATGTTTGCATCTTCACTTGGATTAGGTACAGTAACCATATCCATTCCCTCTTTCTTTTTCTTCTTCCAAATGTGCATGTAATCATATAATATTGAAATTATCATATTTTACTTCATGAAGGTGTATCTGCTGCACTTCTTGCTGTGATGGGATCCCGGTTCTTGAAATCTGGGAAAATATTTCCTGCAGGTGTTGTGTCCCTTGTGTCTTTCGTCATGGTTGGTGGTTACTTTCATGGAATTCTTCGTGGCATGCATTAATACATGTAGCGAAGAGAGCTGTACTTGTATGCTATGGTTAATAAGCTGAATATGTTAGCATCCGACTTTGAGTTTTATTTCGTGTGTATTTCCAGAATTTTGAATGAAACTTTCATGAATGAGCTGTGATCCTAACTTATTTCAAATCTATTAAAGATAGATTATCCATTGAGATAAGTATTAAATTAGCATTGTTAGATAAGTAGAGACATCGAAGAGAGAACCATCTCTAGTTTGATAGGATTGCTGGGATTACATCCCATCTACTTATTTGGGATATTGGAATGTATGCGCTATTTCTATCTATTAATTATCTGCCATCCCATTAGTTGATCAGCTCAGGGTACATCTTATTTGACCATTTTCAATGCAGTTCACTTTCATTTTTTCACCACCTTTGGACTGAACGAAACACTAGTGCATTTTTAGAAAAAGAACCAACTGTAAAATCGGTTTATAAAAAAATTTCACTAACAGATAAAACTGCAAAATGTTTGCCGTTTTACCTATTCAAATAAAATGAGAGATTTTATAAACTTTGTCGTTTTTAATGCCACCTGTTTTGTGCATAAAATTCCCCATCGGCTCCATTGTGTTTTTCATCCCAAACCCAAAATCAATCAAAATAAACTTTGTTTTTGTAATCTGCGCGCTTGGAACGACTAGATTACTTAAATTTTTTGTTAACAAGTTGATGTATGGAGGAAACAACAATGACGGTGGTAGAAGTAGTGGTAAAGACAGGCCTGGAGGAAGAAAATGTACTTATGTCTATGGGTTGGACTGAAAGATTTATTTGACGCGTCGAAGAAGATGTCGACGAAGGGAGCGTACGTGGTCATGGAGGACGAATGGGTCATGGAGATTGTAGAGGTGATAGGGTAGGCAGAATTCGCCTGGTATCGACGAAGGATGCTAGTAGAGTTACCAAGTTGAATGACTTTGAGGACTCGAACTTGAAAGCATAGAAGGTTCATTTTAATTTTCGGTTGCTTTCGAACAACAAAGTATATGTCAAAGTAGGAGTAATTTACCATCCTCATTTTGACTCCACACTAGTAGTAATTTACCAAACAAACACTGCTTTTAGAAGAAGCGCAATTATGATGCTAAGGATAGCATACTTGCAGCATATGCATTGGAAAATGGCTTGGATCTTGTTTGGTTGCCTGTGTTATATCTTATCGGTAACTTGCTCTCTAGTAATAATAGCAGTAGCGTGCAAGTCTGTTGCATTGAAACTATGGCCGATTTAGATTTTGATAGCCTATTATTTACGACTGGGGTACTCCTATATTAGCTACTTGTACTGTTGTTTGGATATGCAGCGTGTTATTTCGAAGTCATAAGTTTCACTATTTAATTTTTGGGAATTATTGTTGGTATTTTGAGTATTCCTACAACTTCCATTTTGTCATAGTGACTTTGGATGCTTCTAACTTTTATCCACATATATTGTTTTGACATGCGGACAGTATGAGAAGGGACAATAAATCTCGTCATGTTTATTCAATTGCTCAATAGCAGATTGAGTTAAGGATGCATAAAGTGCATTTTATATGACAACTATTTGATGATAGTGATTTGATAGACCTTGACTTCGTATAAGTAGCTAGGATGCTTAATGTGCATCGATTTCCATTTATTTCGTACCCTCTTGCTTTTGGTAGTTATTGGTATCTGGATAAGAGATGTTAGAGGTACTTAAATGGCAATGAGGCCAAACCTGATGATACATATCGCTGTATGATTTACAATCAGATTCAGATGACCATGACGAGAGATGCGGGTGGTGACTAACAGAGAGATTGACTATTATTGAGCCATCATACTATGACTTTTGGTCTAGATTTTATACTGCATCTGGTGATATTATTACTCATACAGCCTTGATAGATTTTGTTGGACCCACTGTTCTTCGCCGTACATCAAGTTATCGACGATCTCACGTAGCTGAGCTCTGTTCAGTTAGAGCCCGCCAAAGCCCTACAAAATCCCCGCTATAACCCACAGCGCCCTTCGATCACTACGCTATTTCAATTTAGCGCTATTAAACAGTAGAACCGCTTTAAGTCCTGCTATTTTCCGCTGCTCCCGCTAAATCAAGGTTTTTTAGCATCCTCTTTAGCAACATTAATATACAAAGATCGATTTGACTAATTCTCGTTTAAACCAAATCAACAAAGTTATGGTTAAGACCTAATTTTAAAGAATAAGTGATCAATACAAGTTAAAAATATACCTTAGGCACCAAATCTAGTCTGCATTAATCAAATTCTTCGGTTTTGTTATATAATGTTAAACAATATTTCTTTTTTTTAGCACAAATGATGTGAGATTGAGAATAAATTAACTTTAAATAGTTGTTTTTATATATAATGAAGTTTTTTTTCGCTGTTTTTTGGTATATCCCCGCATTATTCTTGCTATAACTTTTTGCACCTCCACCATTATAGAATTACTAAGCACTTTAACTGTACAGGCTGAGCTAGGGGTATCATGTCTGATAGAGTTAAGGGTGTGCCTTGGTGGAAATCATGTAATTTATTACATAACTTAACCCTTATAAAAGAATCTTGTTCGAAATGATGTATGCATCTGGTTTACTTTTCTTTTATATATGTTGTTATATAGAGATATAAATAATGAAATAAATTAAACATATATAAAAAGAAAATCCTTAGAAGAAGTACTTTATCGATTGTAGTTACGAATGAGTTCGTAACCATAAGTATTGAATCGATATATACATAAATACATACATACATACATACATATACACACACCCACACACACACTCACACACACACACACGTGTGCGCGCGCGCACACACACACATATAACACTTACTCCTTAAATTTTCCTATCGAGAAATGGAGATCGATACATCTGTGTAGACAAGTGTATGTAACTCTCTCCAAATGATGGACGATGAATTTATCATGACCATTGGAGGAACCAAGGGGTTATGTACTTGTGGTTGTTTGGAAAGATCACAGAATGACTCAATGGGAGTCTTCTATAGGTTAATATAACTCAGTCAAAATAGAAGATATTAAGGTAACAATGTACAATAGTCTTCAGAATTGAGGGTATTGTTGATCTAAAGTGGCTAGGCTATACTTTGATTATGGTTGAATACATGACAGACGACCTTGTTACGACCAAAGTTAAGTACACGTTGAACTACTTTAAATGAAACACTACCTAAGAGAGAACTCATCTCCTTCATTATAGAGGTCAGTACCACCGTAATTGGTAGTTAACTTAAGTCAAAATCTCTGGCTAGAGAAGAATGTTTAATCGTTAAATGTTATCGGACTGAACCAAGGACTTTTAAAGTGGTTTACACGATTAAATATGAATATTAATAAAGTTTTTGACCTTAGAACAAATTCTAGGTATCTAAGAGATACAGTGATGAAGAAAAAAAATACGTGTACAAAATGTTACTAAGTGAGCTTATTTTAAATCAGAAATATGATTTCCCCTACATGGTCTATAAGCATTGAACTTGCACTGATATCGTACTTCAGCAAAGTCCGTACATGCTTCGGTATTTAAATTGTTTAAATAACGACCGATGATCAAATTCATATTAGAGAGTCAACCAAACCGCGTTGTTAATTATTTCCAAGCTCGACTAATGGTAAAATTAATTTATAAATCTTGTAAACTAAAAATGAATTAATATAAATGTTGTGTTAATATCCTATGGCTACTTTAATTATTTATTCAAAGCTTAAAATCAGATAGAATGATGTATAAAAGTTATACGATGGTCAGTTTAGGAGATGGAACTAAAATGATTAAATTATGGCAAATGGGAGTCAAAGGGGCCATTAACCTTGCTATAAATAATGATAATGATATGGTTGGCCATATTATTTCAATAGGGAGGGCTTGGTTAAGTTTTAAAAGGCTAGAGAAAATAAAGAGAAAAGGACGCAGACCCTTGGCTATAAATAACCTAGTCTCTACTCAGTTTTCAAATAACCTTTTTCTCTATCCAGCCGCCTATGGCTTCCATTGGTGAAGCTTTCATTTTAGCATTGCAAACTGAAGTAGAGGAGGAGACCGTGAAGTTTCAAGAGGAAGTAATTAACAAACAACGTGTTAAGCTCTCGGCAAGACTACATCAGTTGTAACACCTCACCTCTATACCCATACCATCCAAGAGTATTATTGAATAATACTGTTAGATAATACGGAGAATGAGGCTGCATGTGGTACACACGTAAATATTTCCTTGGACTAACACTGGTGTGTAGTTAAATATCAAATAAATAACTCACCTTTACGTACACATTAATAGCACAAAGCAATAAACACATGTGCCTCAAGGATAGAACAATACATAATATACATTAAATAACAGATAACACAGAATCATAATCGTAAAGATAATGTATGTATAATACAAAAATATACAAGGTATGTCTAATATACATCACATGAATATATATACACAAGAGACAATACAAGATGATAACTACTATAATGAATACTAGACTCCATATGCCCAAAACGCAAGCTGGTCTCTCTATCCCTGAACCTAAAATGTCTCGGACTGACCCGAGTATTATATAAATAACACAAAGATCGAACTATATCTATTTATATAGGTCAATACATATATAGATGTAGAATATGCATAGTATAATAATAATGACATACAAAACAATAGTATAAAAACAACAGCCATGAAATCAAATATAAAGATGTCATCACCCATATTAAATCACACCATATATTATCCAATCGAAACAATATCAAATAGGTGAATCATCCATATCTACAATCATCATCAAAGTCCAGAAATCATCAATAATGAGATATCATCAAGAATAATCAGGTTAGCACACGGCATTTTCCAAATGTATATATCTCAATCTCAATAATAAATATCAACATCAATAAAAAACATAAAAATATAAGCCACCTGTAAAAGAATATATATAATAAAAGATACGAGAATCTACTATACTCTGGACATTTAACACATCACAGGTATAATATCATCTCCACGTAGAAATAAATGGTGATGAGAATCAAATCATAATGTATGGGTTACACCACCCAATAATCTCATAATGTCTGGGTAACGCCACCCAGTCAATCTACAACATAGCTATCCACCATCTCCAAGAGCACTTAGGTTATTCACCCGGATCTGCTCTAATACTTAGGTGAGGAATATATATAATATGTACTTACCTACCACTCAATGAAGAACCAAAAGGGAGACTAACAATTACCCGCCTGCTCCAAGAGCCCAGGGCTACACGATCCAGATCTGCTCCTATAGTCTTCAGTTACCTTCCTGGCATTGTGACAATATCCACATAATGTGCTTGTAATGACCCGAATTTTTAGCCATTTTAGATTATTAAATTTAATGTAATTATTAAATAAAAACGGTTAAAAATAAAATTTAACGATTTATTAATGTAAGTTATTAAATAGGAACTTGAATAAAATTTTGAAATAACTAATTTTGGAGATTGTAACGATAACGAGTAATGGAATGAAATTCTATATATTGAATGCTTTATAACCAATAGTTGGGGTTGAATAATAAATTATTGAATTACTGTGAAATGAAAGTAGTTGTTTTATTATTTAAATTTGTTTTAAAAGAAAATTTTATAAGTTAAATGATTATATTTCAATTTTAGTGATTTTTATTGGATAATTAAATTGCTTGAATTTAATATTGGAATTTTCAAATAATTGAATCCTGAATTTAAAATGAATGAAAATGATTTTTAAAGTTGATTTAGATGTTATTTAAACATGAAGGAAGATTGTCAACACTTAAAAATTTAATTTAAGTGATTAATTGAAAATTTCTGGTTTTAATTGACGAGTAAAAATAGTTATTTTGGTCACTGTCTCGGATTTCGATGTAACTAGTTTCATCGGATTTGTAATAGTGAATTATTATAGGATTTCAAGTTTCGTAGCGATCAGACTTGTCGTTTGGCCGTGCGAGCTTGAAACGTGCAGAAATTAAATTTAGAATTTAATTAAAATAATTCGATTCGAAAATATATCTTCTACATATGATCGAATTAGGCCTCGAAACATGTTCCATTGTATTCGGAATAGGGGTAAAACATTATAAACACCAGGCGGCGCGCTTCATTTGGAGTTCGTCCGGATAAATACGTGAAGGGTGAAAATAATATTAAAATAATATAGTCACGTATGTATACACGCATCTTCTCCGAACCCTAATTTATTTGAACGCAACCGCCAGTTACGTTTTAATGGCAGGAAATGCTCGTGCTTCTTTCCTAAAATTCTCCCAATCCTTTCGCTTTTGGCTCTCGACGTCTACTAGGAAATTGGAGTGCTTGACGAACTCTACATTTCGGTACAGATAAATCATCCTATCGTTGTCGCTTGAGGGTGCTAGAGGGCCGCGTTTCTGCGCGTTTGGAGGCAGAAATCTCGTCGTTGGGGACAAGGTGGAGGGCCGGTCGTTCAGAGATGGAGGAGCAAGGCTAGGGTAGCGTTTCATCGAGATCCAATGCCTTGAGGAAGGCGCGACACGTGGGAGTTGAAGTCGACGATGGGTTTGTGTGCACGCGAATTTGCTGGAGATGTACACGATGACGAAGGAGTGAGACATGCGGCCAGATCTTGTTTGCGGATTTTAACGGCCCTGATGAGGTTAAAAAGAAAAAAAGGAAAATTTATTTATGTAAATTATATTGTTTTAAAAATCGTTAATCTTTAAAATGGTATATCTTTCACATACGAGGTCCGATTGGGACGAAACGAACGACAATGGAATCGTGGCGACGAGAACTACATTCTAGAACTGATTTGGAGACAATTGGAGCTAACTAAAATTTTAGGTTAAATCGAACGTTGTTCGGTTTGATTTAAAATTGAAAGCTCAAGGTGAGTGTTTTATAGCGCTCACAACGTACTAAAATATTTTATGCTAGTTAAATTCGAAATTATGAAGTGATATAAATTTATTGATCGTTGTTTGATAAATTTAATTGTCATTTGAAATAACTGTTAAAAATTAAAATTGACGCTTAAATTTGAAATTGGAATTTAATTGCCAGTAAATTACCTGATATTGATAACTATGGAATTGTTATAAATTATTGGCTAATTTGGATGTTAATTGTGATGGATGCTATTGATTGATGTTTTGGATGTTTATTTATTTTGATATATCCTGTATATTATTTACAGTACATAAAATATTAATTGAATTATTTCAAATAAATTAAGAAATAGGTTGAAATGATATATACCTATGACATTGTGATTTGGGTTGAAATAATATATATCCATCTCTGAAATTAAATTGAAATTCCTTATCACTTGGCCATAGGATAGAAAATTATATACGAACACCAGATTGGTTAAATTAAATGATTTTAAAATTTTTGATTTGAATTTATTTAAATGATTTGATTTTAAGAAAATGAAAAATCGAATTTATGGAAATCGAACTATTTCAAAATTGAGCTCGGAATTGAATTATATTTGAGGATTTGGATTTCAAATTGGGTACTGAAAGTAAATTTGATTTAAGCGTTTTAAATCGATGTTTTGAAAATCGAACTCGGAATTGATAAAAATCGAAATGGAAATTTAAAAGTGATTTGAATTGGAAATTTGGAAATTGAATCAGTTTGACTTTGAAACTATTTTCAAATAAATTATTTTGATATAAACTATTTAAATCTATCTTTTTAAATATTCAAATTATTTTTGATTTTCCAAACTATTTTACTATATAAATCATTTTAATACTTAAATTATGTTATATTAAACTATTTTCACCATTTAAACTATTTTAACTATTTTAATCATTTAAACTATTTTAAAAGCTATTCAAACTATTTTCTAAAAATTCAAACTGGTTAAGGTTAAAATATTTATATTTAAATCATGAATTTAAATACGAATTGAGTTAAATCGAAGTTATAACCCAAATGGAAATTCGAAGCAATTTTGAATTGGAATTAAAATCGAGATATTAAGGCGAAAATGATTTTGAATTGAAATAGTATATTTTGAGTAAATATGATGATTTCGAAATGGATTTGATTTTGAAGCGAATATGATATTTTGATATCAAGTATGAACTGTTTTCGAAATGTAAATGTACCAACCAATGTGTAAAACGCCGTTTAGTTGTTAAAGAGACCGGGGTCGGATATGGGCATACTCTTTGTCGATACCGGAACCACTTTAACAACTGTGTACGTGGAGTGTTGATCCAGAATGAAGTGGTTGGATTTGGTGTACGTTTGCTGGATTTGAAGAAAGAGAATGATGATGGATTGGCCTGGCACTTGTGCCAATTTGAAATGACTAAAACAGGAGCCATACCGGTCAAGTGGGCTAGCTACCCCGAGCGGACACACTTCTTCGTATTACCATCATTTACATTGTGATTGATTGGTGCACACCCTCGGATTTTGAGAGTGTTGGACGCGGTGGGCGATCATGATGCATTACCACTAGCCGGGAAGGGTAAGCTGGTAGTATCCTACCTTGGGCATTGCCTCACGTGCCTTGTCATACTTTTATCCCTATACAAGACTCATACGATTTTGGTTTAGTGTTGTCGTATCACAGCGCATCCTAGACTACCGACGTGCTACTGGTGGTTTCAAATGCAAACTGTACGACAATGCTTAAAAACGCGTTAAGGGGGATCAATGTAAAACTTTAACGCTAAGAAAAATATTTATTTTACTGACTAGACATTATATAAGTAGCGATTCTACTACATATAAATATTTTGACGGATCCTTAAGAGTTGGAAAATCCCGTAACATCTCTTAAGTTATCGCATGCATGTTATACAATGGATAGGAGATGTGAAATCCCGTAAACATCCCTGACGCTATTACACTCATGTTATATGCGATATTGATTTGACTTACATAGGGATATTTTAGTCCTGACTCGAGTGTTTTATCTTTTCATTACGCTCGGGTCAGTCCTGTGTTTTTTAGCTTATCGAAGATTAATCCTGGGAGGACGAAGACGAAGATTTGGTTTATTATTACTAGTATTATTCCATCATTGTTTGTTCCGCTGCATTATTTATTTGTTCTGTTGTATATATAACTCTGATAAATGTTGTATAAATTATAATCAAAAGTATAGTAAACAGCTTCATGAGCTCTTTATTTGATTATTATATTTTGTCATTCCGCTGCAAGATTCCGTGTTTGATTCCTCCTTCTTTTCTTATTCTTCTTAATCAACCCCATTAATTATCTATGTTCCGAATTGTTTGGATTGGACATGTCTAGATTATTGTCAATTTAAACCTTCCGAAATGTGGATCGTCACAGCTGGTATCATAGCCAGGTTTAGCGATAACCTTGGCTTTGTGGGGTAACTCATTAGAGATAGGGTCAGTAGCATCCTAGAATGAGTTTGAGTGTATTAATATATATGAGCACGATTTTGTTAGTGAATATAAAAATTGTTTTATATTGTGTTGGTTGATTTATTGAATGACTTATGGATTCTGGTCAATACGAGTAATTAACGTTATTGACAGGGATATCTAAACACTTGAACAAAATAATTCGACATAGTATTGTTTTGAAATTGGGTAAATGAAATAATTTTACCCTGATTATATTTTGTATATAAATAAATAATTTTCAGAAATTATTATGGTATTTATAGTGTGAATTGGTTGTTAGAAATGATAATATTGATCATTATCATTTATTGTTTGATTAGTCAATATTCCTAAACTATTAGCTATTATATGTTTATAAGACAATGAAACTGTATAAGTATGATATATAAAATATAATTTGCAAGTAAAATGAAAATAAAATTGAGAATTTGAAAATTTTAAATTCCGGTGTTCTTGAAAAAGGTTTTCAAGGTTTGAAAAATAATATCAGTATTGTTTAAAAGTATAGACAAATACAAATTGTTTTCAAATAAATTTTAAAAGGAATGAATTCAGTACTCCCCTCTTTTGTCGCTGGAAAATACTTTCGGTGATGACTGCGCAGCATCATTGACGTTTATTTTCGAGTCTCATAGTGGGGGAGACTTCTGAGAAGCTTTGATACGAAATTGTTTTGATAAATGAATTTTGGTTTAAACTCCAAAAGTATGATTTGATATACAAAAGATATAAGTATATATACTTATTTCAAATGATTTGAAATGAACCCGGTATTTAATTTTTTTTGAGTTCTGTTAATTAATAATCTTCAAATTATTTGAATAACCAGAGCTTATGAAATAAGCGAATTAAGAAATCTAAGCTAAATGTTTTGAGAAACTTTAGAGTTGAAGTTTGCAACTCTTAAAATTGAAAGTAAAGAAAAATTAAACAAGTTAAAATAGTGAACATTCTAATTAAGTAAAATGAATCAGATTAATTTGTATAATACCAAATTGCATTCTAATAACACATAATAGGAGTTACCAAGTGTTAAAAGTTAAAATGATGATTTGGATATGTAATGGGATATTATACAAGTAAACAGAACTTAAAAGTAATTTAATATGTATATAAATGGAAATTTAGTTGTAATAATAAATGTTATATACTTAATTAGTATATTATGAAATGATTAATGGCTAAACGGAATAAGTAAGTAGGACTTAAGAAAGTTGACAAATGAATTAAATAATATCTTTGTAAATTGGTTATAGAATTAAATATAAATTTGCAAAGATATTTTGAAATTGAATTTGTAACTTTTGAGATAATTATAAACTTAGATAAAGTCATATATAAGAAGCTGGACTTTTATAGAATGATTATAAACTAAAGTGATGATTAATAAAATGTTTCACAAATAAATTTGTTATTAAATGAAATTGTGACAATAAATGTGAATTAAGTTATAAAGAAACTTAAGTACGGATATAAGAAATAATTCATTAATGATGTTGACGCTAAAAATGGAGATATGAACATTATAATTCAAATGTCTCGCGAAAATGTAAAGTAAAGTTTATAGTTTATAACTTTGATAAATGTTAGTCAAACAAGATGCTAAATTAATTGAATATGGATGTTAAAGGAAGGTAGCCAATATTGAATTATGAAATGAGCTTTAACTTATGAAAAGCTAACTGAAATGAATAAATGGAAGAAGTTAGTGAATTGTATTAATAAAAGGAGTAAATGAAATAACATTGATTTAAAATAAAAATGAACTTAAGTATAGAATGAATGAGAATAAAAAAATTGATATGCGATGTTGCTAAATGTAAAATGAAACAATTGAAATTTAACAAATTGAATTGAATAAATTGAATGCAAATGAAATAGATTTGAATAAATTGGAGGTAAATCAATTAAATGTTGATGAAATTTGGATGTTAATAAGAAATGAAGTGTATAAACTAAAATATTGACATTGGGTAATGTAAATCCATATCGTTATGAATTAATTAGATGAAAACTAATAATTGAATGGTTTCTTCTGTTGTAAATCGTCGTTATAACTGTTTTATTGTATATTATCGTTGTTTGTCGTATATTAGTGTTAATGTTTATGATTTGGATTCAAAAAAATTCATGCTATGCAATTCTATTTAACTCATATATACTTTCCATATCTTCACAAGTGACTAATATTCTAAAATAAGTTAAGGTAGGTACATACAAAGACATTTTGGACATATCCGTGGATTTTATATGCTTTTGCTTGCTTAATACGAGCGAACTCGCTCGTATTATTAATAATAAGGTACGTATCTCGGATTACATACCGCAATTTTATATTTTTTCCCTTCGGGATGCCTCATCATTGAGATGAGATGTATATTTGGTATATTGGATATCTATTTGAGTTATATATTGTTAGGAAATTTTTCCGATTGAGCCGCGCAAAGGAGACTCTGCCGAAAGTTTCCATAAATCCGAGAGTTCGATTTTTTTTGAAGTTTAAAAAAAAAACTTTATAACTTGTTTTGATAATTAACTTGTAAATTCCGTAAGCCGATCAGGGTAGCGTAGTGGAAACATAGTAATGGTTTTATAAATGAGATTTAATGTTTTATAAGTTGAAAATTTTGAATAAAACATATCAAGTGTAAAATTCTTTACTTAACGTCTTTTCGAGGACGAAAAGTTTTGAGTGGGGGAGAATGTAACGACCCGTACTTTTAGCCATTTTAGATTATTAAATTTAATGTAATTATTAAATAAAAATGGTTAAAAATAAATTTTAATGATTTATTAATGTAAGTTATTGAATATGAACTTGAATAAAATTTTGGAATAACTAATTTCAGAGATTGCAACGATAACGAGTAATGGAATGAAATTCTATATATTGAATGCTTTATAACCAATAGTTAGGATTGAATAATAAAATATTGAATTTCTGTGAAATGAAAGTAGTTGTTTTATTGTTTGAATTTGTTTTAAAAGAAAATTTTATAAGTTAAATGACTTATATTTCAAATTTAGTGATTTATTGGATAATTAAATTGCTTGAATTTGATATTGGAATTTTCAAATCATTGAATCCTGAATTTAAAATGAATGAAATGATTTTTAAAGTTGATTTAGATGTTATTTAAACATGAAGGAAGATTGTCAACACTTAAAAATTTAATTTAAGTGATTAATTGAAAATTTGGAAATTTCTGGTTTTAATTGACGAGTAAAAATAGCCATTTTGGCCACTGTCTTCGATTTTGACTAAACTAGTTTCATCGGATCCGTAATAGTGAATTATTGTAGGATATTAAGTTTCGTAGCGATCGGACTTGTCGTTTGGCCATGCGAGCTTGAAACGCGTAGAAATTAAATTCAGAATTTAATTAAAATAATTCGATTTGAAAATCTATCTTCCACATACGATCGAATTAGGCCTTGAAACATGTTCCACTGTGTTTGGAATAGGGGCGAAACATTATAAATGCCAGGCGGCACGCTTCGTTTGGAGTTCATCCGGATAAATATGTGAAGGGTGAAAATAATATTAAAATAATATAGTCACGTATATATACACGCATCTTCTCCGAACCCTAATTTACTTGAACGCAACCGCCGATTACGTTTTAATGGCTGGAAATGCTCGTGCTTCTTTCCTAAAATTCTCCCAATCCTTTCGCTTTTGGCTCTAGACGTCTACTAGGAAATTGGAGTGATTGACGAACCCTACATTTCGGTACAGATAAATCATCCTATCGTTGTCGCTTGAGGGTGCTAGAGGGCCGCGTTTCTGCGCGTTTGGAGGCAAAAATCTCGTCGTTGGGGACAAGGTGGAGGGCCGGTGATTCAGAGATGGAGGAGCAAGGCTTGGCGCTTCGCGTGGTAATGTTTGATCGAGCTCCAGTGGCTCGACGAAAGCACGACAGGTGGGAGTTGAAGTCGACGATGGGTTTGTGTGCACGCGAATTTGCTGGAGACGTACGCAATGACGAAGGAGTGAGACATGCGGCCAGATATTATTTCTAGATTTCGACGGCCCTGATGAGGTTAAAAAGAAGAAAAAAAGGAAAATTTATTTATGTAAATTATATTGTTTTAAAAATCATTAATCTTTAAAATGGTATATCTTTCACATACGAGGTCCGATTGGGACGAAATGAACGACGAGGGAATCATGGCGACGGGCACTACATTCTAGAACTGATTGGAGATGATTGGACCTAACTAAAATTTTAGTTTAAATAAAATGTCATTCGATTTGATTTAAAATTGAAAGCTCAAGGTGAGTGTTTTATAACACTC
This sequence comes from Allium fistulosum, assembly GCA_030737815.1. Lineage (NCBI taxonomy): Eukaryota > Viridiplantae > Streptophyta > Magnoliopsida > Asparagales > Amaryllidaceae > Allium > Allium fistulosum. Next base: position 1,142,289,897 of record CM060904.1, read on the forward strand.
ACAACGTACTAAAATATTTTATGCTAGTTAAATTCAAAATTATGAAGTGATATAAATTTATTGATCGTTGTTTGATAAATTTAATTTCACTCGAATTAACTTTAAAAATTAAAATTGACGGTTAAATTTGAAATTGGAATTTAATTGCCAATAAAATACCTGATATTGATAACTATGGAATTGCTGTGAATTATTAGCTGATTTGGATGTTGATTGTGATGGATGTTATTGATTGATGTTTTGGATAATTTGGATGTTTATTTATTTTGATATATCCTATTATCATTCTGTATATTATTTATAGTATATAAAACTGTAAATTGAATTATTTCGAATAAATTAAGAAATAGGTTGAAATGATATATACCTATGACACTTTGATTTGGATTGAAATGATATATATCCATCCCTGAAATTAAATTGAAATAACTGATCACTTGGCCATAGGATAGAAAATTATATATAAACACCGGATTGGTTAAATTAAATGATTTTAAAATTTTTGATTTGAAATTTATTAAAATGATTTGATTTTAAGAAAATGAAAAATCGAATTTATGGAAATCGAACTATTTCAAAATTGAGCTCAAAATTGAATTATATTTTAGGATTTGGATTTCAAATTGGGTATTGAAAGTAAATTTGATTTAAGTGTTTTGAATCGATGTTTTGAAAATCGAACTCGGAATTGATAAAATCGAAATGGAAATTTAAAAGTGATTTGAATTGGAAATTTGGAAATTGAATCAGTTTGACTTTGAAACTATTTTCAAATAAATTATTTTGATATAAACTATTTAAATCTATCTTTTTAAATATTCAAATTATTTTGATTTTCCAAACTATTTTACTATATAATCATTTTAATACTTAAACTATGTTATATTAAACTATTTTAACCATTTAAACTATTTTAACTATTTTAATCATTTAACCTATTTTAAAAGCTATTCAAATTATTTTCTAAAAATTCAAACCGGTTAAGGTTAGAATATTTATATTTAAATCATGAATTTAAATACGAATTGAGTTAAACTGAAGTTATAACCTAAATGGAAATTCGAAGCAATTTTGAATTGGAACTGAAATCGAGATATTAAGGCGAAAATGATTTTGAATTGAAATAGTATATTTTGAGTAAATATGATGATTTCGAAATGGATTTGATTTTGAAGCGAATATGATATTTTGATATCAAGTATGAACCGTTTTCGAAATGTAAAAGTACCAACCGGTGTGTAAAACGACATTTAGTTATTAAAGAGACCGGGGCCGGATATGGGCATACTCTTTGTCGATGCCGGAACCCCTTTAACAACTGTGTACGTGGAGTGATGATCCGGAACGAAGTTGTTGGATTTGGCGTACGTTTGCTGGTTGAAGAAAGAGAACGATGATGGATTGGCCTGGCACTTGTGCCAATTTGAAATGACTAAAACAGGAGCCGTACGGGCTAAGTGGGCTAGCTACTCCAAGCGGACACACTTCTTCGTATTACCATCATTTACATTATGATTGATTGGTGCGCACCTTTGGATTTTGGGAGTGTTGGACGCGGTGGGCGATCATGGCTATGATGTGTTACCCCCAATCGGGAAGGGTAAACTGGTAGTATCCTACCTTGGGCATTGCCTCACGTGCCTTGTCATACTTTTATCCCTATACGAGACCCATACGATTTTGGTTTAGTGTTGTCGTATCACGACGCATCCCTGACTGCCGACGTGCTACTGGCGATGTCAAATGCAAACTGTACGACAATGCTTAAAAATGCGTTAAGGGGGATCAATGTAAAGCCTTAACACTAAGAAAAATATTTATTTTACTGACTAAACATTATATATGTAGCGTATTCTACTATATATAAATATTTTGATGGATACTTAAGAGATGGAAAATCCTGTAACATCTCTTGAGTTATCTCATGCACGTTATACACTGGATAAGAGATGTGAAATCCCGTAAACATCTTTGACACTATTACACTCATGTTATATGCGATATTGATTTCACTTACATAAGGATATTTTAGTCCTGACTCGAGTGTTTTGTCTTTTCATTAGGCTCTAGTCAGTCCTTAGTTTTTCAGCTTATCGAAGATTATTCTCTGGAGGACGAAGACGAAGATTTAGTATATTATTACTAGTATTATTCCATCATTGTTTGTTCCGCTGCATTATTTATTTGTTCTGTTGTATATATAACTCTAATAAATGTTGTATAAATTATAATCAAAATTATAGTAAACAGCTTCATGAACTGTTTATTTGATTATTATATTTTATCATTCCGCTGTGAGATTCTGTGTTCGATTCCTCCTTTTCTTATTTTTCTTAGTTAACCCCATTGATTATCTATGTTTCGGATTGTTTGGATTGGACATGTGTGGATTATTGTCAATTTAAACCTTCCGAAATGTGGGTCGTCACAGTGCTCGTCAGCGTGAGGACTGTTAGCTGTGACCTAGATCACTACCACTATGATAATAGATTGCTATCCTTCATGACTAAAGGGGCTAGGGCTACGACGCCCTAAAGGCTACTCCACCTTCCTATAAAATCTCATGATGCACATCTGAAGTATAGTAAAAGTGTCACCGATTAGGGTGCGACCCCACGATCAAGCCGCCAGGGTGGACATTGGCCATCTGATTCTCGCTAACTCCTAATCATATCCCAGAGCACTTTATGAAAGACAACATACATACGGGTACACCCCCATAACTCAACATCTATAAACGTGCTCTACCTCGAGCATATAAACTTGCTCTATGTAGAGTGTATAAACTTGTTCTACTACGAGCATCATCTCACGTAAGTATAATCCCAGCTCCCGTTACTTGAGTGACATCTATTGATAATGAATAATCAAATAAGTTTCACATCGGCGTCCCATACCACCACGTGATGCTCAATCATTTATTCACTACTCATAAAATGTACTCAACCTCCCAAATATTCTATATAACGAGTCCAAAGAATAACTAGAGAAATATTACCAAATGCCCATCCCAAACAGTATTATAACTCTGTTTATTCAAATTCTCCTTCACACAAAATTTAAAATAGCACAAAATTATAAAATGGGATGTCATCACCATATAAAATCACATCAAAAGCAACTGATCAAAAATATATATAATGGTGAATCATTCATATGATCCAATTCAATAAAAACGAAAGGAGAAATTTTAAAGTATAATAAAATGAATTAATTAAATATATACATATATATAGAACAATCAAGGCAATATTTAGTAATAAATCATATTATTAGTGAAATTCACTTTAAAATACCTAAAATATTAATTAGAAAATATTTCTTATCTTTCATAGTTTTATAAACTTTTAAATAATCAATTAAAATCAAAATAAAATTTTCTTTTCAATAAATTACTAATTTTGAGTAAAACTTTTCTTTAATCAATTTTATATTCTAGAACTAATAAAACTAGTAAATCATTTATATATTGGATAATTTCACATAATTTATATATAAAGATTTAAACACTATAATTTACTTTCAAATCCTTATTTATATACATATAAAACATTTGTAATCACTTTACCAATTAAATGTAACTTATAAAGATTGCTATAATGAAATTCCATATTAAAATAAACTTATAAACTTTCAAAATAGATAATAACTATTTCAAACGACAGAGTATAATTCAAAATCTTCACTTTATACTAATTAGAATTAAAACATTTTCCTTTAAATTATACCATATTCAAAATTCTAATATATTAAAATAGTTTTTTAATTCAAAACTTATCGAAAGCCTTATAATTATTTCATAAAAAGAATTCTATACAAGGTTTGAAAACTCTTTCAAAAATATTTAAATAACCTTTATAAATAAAATCACTTAAAATAATATTATTATCTTCATAATATATTTTATAAAATAACATTATATTTTATTTTGCCTTTAAAACAATTCCAAACTTATAATATATCATAGTACTGATTTTAAAAAGGGTTTTATAACCAAAAGAAAACTATATCTATATTTACAATTAAAAATATATTTGTAAATATGAAAATAACTAACTTGAATAAAATTTAGTAAAATATTTATAAAATACTTCTAATAAAATTTTAAAATCCTTAAATAAAACGAGTACATATGCACGCCCAGGTGGGCCTGCATTTAACCACAATGTGCATGCATTTTTATTTGTACCTGTGGAAGTAGATTTGATAGTAGCATCCCCACATTTGAACGCCGCCTAAGCAGAAACTGTTTTTTTTTGTTCTGACTGCAATAACTTCTTCATACTAACTCGGAATCAGGCAAAACTTCGACCGATGAACTCTACCTAAATTACAGACAATATGGTACACTCAGATACTTCATCTTGTGAACGCAAACTGTAGTTCTCCAAGGGGACTGACAGTTTACTTAGAAAATAACATGGCACAACATCCTCATATTTGAACTCCGCCTAGTGCAGAAGCCGCTATTTTTTTTATTCGGACTGCTATATTTTCTTCATACTAACTTGGAATCCGGCGAGACTTCGACAGATTAACTCCCACCTAAATTACGGACAATACGGACTCTGTGCGCCGCCGCCCTTAATTCAGCTTCTTCCCATTTTTCATCGATGCAGTCCAGTGACTCCAGCAAGAGGTTTTGGTTCGTCTTGGGATCGTAGTACGTCACTCGGTGCGATGGAACTTCAAGTTCCACGGGTATAACGGCTTCAGAGCCGTATGCCAAGGCGAACGGAGTGTGGCCGGTCGCGGACTTGTGGGTAGTTCTATACGCCCATAATGCTGTCGGGAGTTCATCTACCCATTTGCCTCCAACCTTCTCCAGACGCTTCTTAAGTATGGACTTGATTATTTTGTTAACGGCCTCGACTTGTCCGTTAGCTTTTGGGTGTGCAACGGCGGCGAACTTTTTCTCGATGCCGTACTTTAAACAGAACTCTTTGAACTCTCTACTTTCGAATTGCGTTCCGTTGTCTGTAATGATGGTGCGTGGAAGGCCAAAGCGGCATATAATGTTTCGGACAACGAAGTTAATGACCTTCTTAGAGGTGATAGTGGCCAAAGGTTCTGCCTCAGCCCATTTCGTGAAATAGTCGACTGCAACTATTGCGTATTTCGCACCACCTTTGGATAGAGGCAAAGAGCCGATTATGTCGATTCCCCAGATCGCAAATGGCCAAGGACTAATCATTTGTGTGAGTTCCGTTGACGGAGCCCTCGGGATTTTTGCATATCTTTGACACTTGTCGCATTTTCTTGCGTAGTCCGCGGCATCCCGGTTTACGGTGGGCCAGTAATACCCATAGCGGAGGATCTTCTTTGCTAGCGTTTGCCCCCCAGTATGGTCGCCGCATTCCCCTTCGTGGACTTCCCTCAAGACTCGCTTTGTTTCATCATGAGCGATGCACCGTAACAATGGGACTGAGAATCCTCTCCGGTACATGGATCCATCCTGCATTACGTACTGCGCAGCCTTTCGAAGGACCTGTCGTCTTTCGCTTCTTTTTTCTGGTAAAGCCCCGGTTGTCAGGTACAGTTTGAATGGGGTCATCCACGAGTCCTTCTCGATCTCTGTTTCCAACACGCGATCGATTTTCATCTCGTCCACACTCGGGGCATGCAAGACTTCAACGGGATACAATCCCATTTGTTGAACATCGTCGGTACTTGCGAACTTAGCCAACAAGTCGGCTTCTTTGTTTTGTTCTCGCGGGATATGTGAAATGTCATAACGCTCAAGATTTGATAGTAGTTCCTGGACCTGAACGAGGTACGGAGCAAGCTTTCGTCCTTTTGCTTGGTAGTCTCCTCGTACTTGGTAAACCACTAACTGCGAGTCACAAAAGATTTCGACTGATTCGATCCCGAGTTCTTTGATGAGCTTCAAGCCAGCGATCAGTGCTTCATATTCAGCTTCGTTGTTCGTAGCCGGGAAATCGAGCTTCAGGGCATAACAGATTGATCGGTTTTCCGGAGTTATAAGAACTACGCCCGCGCCGGAGCAACGGTTGTTTGATGCACCGTCAGTGTATAATTTCCATCGAATGGGGGGAATGATGTCGTGATCGTCCGGTTTGATGGGTATGGTAAATTCAGCGATGAAGTCTGCTAACGCTTGCCCTCGGATGGCTCTCCGTGGTAAGTACGCGATATCGAATTGGCTCAACTCGATGCTCCATTTTAGCAATCTTCCAGAAGTTTCTGGTCGCTGAAGTACCTGCCTCAGGGGTTGATCGGTATAAACACCGATTGAATGCGCTTGAAAGTATGGGCGCAGCTTGCGTGATGCAATCACCAAGCAATAAGCCAATTTCTCGATTTTGGGGTAATTCTTCTCTGCCCCTGTTAAACGCTTGCTAACATAATATACCGGCTTCTGGACTCGATCCTCCTCACGAACCAAAGCTGCGCTTATCGCATGAGGGGATATAGCCAAGTAAACGTACAGCATCTCATGGTCAACTGGTTTAGATAGCATTGGTGGGCTCTCCAGATGCCTTACCAAGTTCTGGAAAGCTTCCTCGCAGCTAGACGTCCATTCAAAATTCCTCTTTCCTTTCTTTATTATGTCAAAGAACGGGATGCACTTGTCAGTTGCCTTGGATATAAATCGACTCAGCGCAGCTACTTTTCCGTTCAAGCTCTGTACCTGCTTTATAGTCCTGGGCGCTTGTACATCTCGAATGGCTTGGATCTTTTCTGGGTTGGCTTTGATTCCCCTAGCGTTGACGATGAATCCTAAAAACTTCCCTGATGCAACGCCGAAAGAACACTTCAGCGGGTTGATCTTCATTCCATAGAACCTGAGTATGTTAAACATTTCAGCTAAGTCTTGAATGTGGTCGTTTGACCGCCGTGACTTCACGAGCATGTCATCCACATAGACTTCCATGGTTTTGCCCAGCTGGTCCTTGAACATTCGATTCACCAGACGTTGGTAAGTTGCTCCAGCATTCTTTAATCCAAAGGGCATCACTACATAGCAATACAGCCCGACATTTGTAACGAAGCTGGTGTGTTCTTGGTCTGGAATATGCATTGGGATTTGGTTGTATCCCGAGTACGCATCCATGAATGACAATAATTCGTGTCCTGCTGTGGAATCGACCAACTGATCGATCCTAGGCAACGGGAAACTGTCCTTAGGGCATGCTTTGTTCAAGTCGGAATAATCTACGCAAGTCCTCCATTTCCCATTCGCCTTCTTTACTAGCACGGGGTTGGAGACCCACTCCGGGTAGAGGGCGTCGCGGACGAACCCATTTGCTTTGAGTTTGTCCACCTCCTCTCCAAGAGCGGCGGATCTCTCCGGATCCATTCCTCTCCTTTTTTGCTTGACTGGGACGTATTTCGGGTCTACGTTCAACATATGACTCGTGATGGCGGGAGAAATCCCACACATATCAGAATGCGTCCAGGCAAAAACATCAAGGTTTGCCCGGAGGAAGTCGCTAAGGTCTTCAGTCATTGCGGGGCCTAACTGTGATCCGATCTTCAGTATTCGCGAAGGGTCGTCACGGCTAACTGAGATGTCAATTGTTAATTCAGCCGGTGCCGCCTTCTCTTCCTTGGGTTTCTCATCATCGTCTCTCGGATCTATATCTCCGTAGATCCGAGAACAGTGCCCGAGCCAGGGCTCGGGCACTACTTGTCAATTATTCGTATTGATGATGCGGACGGGATTGTCCGCAACCTTTCCTTTCTCCCTCCGGTGGGCCGGCCACATAACAAGAACGACCAGCTGCTTGGTCACCGTGAACAATGCCTACTCCTTTGTCAGTCGGAAACTTCAAAGTCAAGCACCACGGGGCTAGTGCCGCCCTAAATTCAGCCAGGGCCGGCCGACCCAAGAAAACATTATATGGAGAGTCCACATCCAAAACTACAAAGGGTAGAATTCGTACCCTCCGACGTTCGCCTTGTCCCAGTTCAACTGGTAACTCGACATATCCTACTGCATCAGTCGCAGCGCCGTTAAAGCCGTGGATACGAGCTTTGGATGGTTTCAAGTCTTTTGTCTCTAGCTTCATCTGATCATAGGCCTTCTTGAAGATGATGTTGACTGAACTTCCACAATCAATCAAAATTCTTTTTACATATGCTGGTCCGATCATTGCAGATATGACCATGGGTTCGATGGTCGGAGCCTCTACCTGATCAGCATCTCTGTTCCTGAACACAATATCGTCTGTCATCACGCGCTGCTGCTTAGCAGGGGCCCCGTCCTCTACGTTCGAACAGCACTCAAAATCTGCATGCTTCAAGGAGCTTGCATATCGTTCCATCTCTTGCCAGTTCTTATCTGCGGGATGAGGTCCGCCGATAATTGTATTTATAACCAGTCTTCCAACAGTCCGGGCAGGTTCCTCAGGATGACGTGGAGCTGGTGCACGACCTGGGTTGGACGTTCCCTGTCCTCCTTCCTGTGGATCCTTTACAAATTCTTGCAACTTCTTTTGTCTGATCAATTTCTCGATAGCGTCATGCAGGTGTCTGCATTCTTCCGTGTTGTGTCCATAAGTTTCATGGAAGCGGCAGTATTTCCCAGTCCGTTTCTGTTCTTCAGTTGATTCTTTTGGACGTGGTTTTCTGTATTGAAAAGTATTGCATGTGGATAGGTAAATGTTCTCAAGTGGGGCGTTTAGCGGAGTGTACTCGCTGTAGCTTGGAATTCTCGACTTCCACTTTCCCGCTTCTTTCCTCTTTCCTTGACCTCTTCCTCCGGACTCTTTGGGCTGCACAGGCTTACTCTGGACATTGACTTGGACCTTTCCCGAATTGTCTCCAGATTGCTTCACAGCAATGTTGCTCTTAATTGACTCTTGGGCAGGTCCCGGTGCCTTGTCTCGTCGTACCCACCTAGCTTCCTCTCTTCTTATAAACTGGTGTGCCTTGGAGTAGAAACGCTCTAGCGTAGCCGGAGGTTTTCTTGCCAGCCAATCTCCGAATTCAGAATCCGGATCTACACCTCTCATTACAGCCATTAGAATTGCATGGTCGTTGGGATTACTGACTTCAGTTGCCGCAACGTGGAATCTTTGTAAGTACTCCTTCAGCGACTCTTCGGGATTTTGGATTACAGTTGACAAAGACATCACGTCCTTCGGGCGTGTAGTGTGTATCCTGAATTGCTCAATAAACTTCTTTGCCAACTCCTCGAAATTTGATACGGATCGCGGAGGAAGTCGGGTGAACCACATAGTAGCGATCCCAGATAGAGTAATCGGAAAGCACCTACACTTGGTGGCATCATTTGCTCTGGCTGAATCCATCATCCATTCATACCTCATTACATGTTGTCTGGGGTCAGTCTTTCCTTCGTATGCAGGAATGGTTGGCATGCTAAACTTCTTGGGGTACGCCGCTTGCAGCACAACATCTGTGAACGGAGTATGACTTCTTGACACTCCCCAGTCGTCATTTGATAAGCCCTGATTTTCTTTCATCAGTTGCCTGATCATGGCTGTCAGATCGGGTGTCTGTATGGAAGCTGGGAGGTTGGAGTCAGTTCTACGCGCCTGTCCATGTTGATGCCTCCTTTCCTGGCGATCTGCCAATCGTGCGTCGTGAGGTTCAACATTGTTAACATTTTGATGATCTGGAGCTCCATCCTCCATCTGTACTCCGGTTCGGAAGCTTCCAGTTCTGGCTTGGTCGCGGTCTCCTGCTGTTCGAATAGCAGCATCTGCCCTTGCAGCTTCAGTCTTACGGCGTCTGCGCCTGGGTGGTTCATCAGAAGAAGTTGAGCTGTCAGAAGAGGAATAAGAAGCTGGGTTGCCCCCAGCATTCTGTTGCTGCTGTTGAGTGAGTTGTGCCATCAGGTTGGCATTAGCTTGCATCTGTTCTCCCAGTTGTCTCCTGCTTTCCCTAAGTTCTCTCATCAAGTCGTTGAACTCCACTCTGGTGACAACTGGAGTCTGTTCTTGAGCGGCAATCCCTGCACTCGGGATCGCTGGTTGATTGCTAGGTCCTGCTTGTTGCACGCTAGCAGTCTCTCGGGCATCCGCATTAAGAGAAGCTGACCTGGTACGTGGTCTTGCCATTGTAGAGTTATTGGTATGAACTCTGAGTAGAATCAACGGATGTCCTATCAGTAAGTCGGATCTTCTTTGGGGGATTTGTTCAATCTAGTAGCTTCAAAGCAGATCCTTGAGGTCTGAGAATTCGACTCTCAATGAAAGCACCAAAGTGTTAGCACCAAAATTGGTCACTAACCTCGTAGAAGAAGATTGTGAAGAGATATAAGTGATGAAATCAAATTAAACAGAGAAGACAACGCTAATCTAAATACAGAAAGTAAGAACACCAAATTTATAGTGGTTCGGCGTAATTGCCTACGTCCACTTTGAGGTTAAACTTTATTGATCTTCTTTATAGTTGATTACAAATACAATTCGTGAATCAAATGTTTGAATGAAGTTGTTAAGTAGAGAAGATGAGTTTTGAAAATGGCAGAGTCTCCCCGGTGTTTTCTCTCCAAAAAAGGATCCCATTTCACTGTGACCCTGCCCCTCTATTTATAGGCAAAGATGGGCTGGACTTCCCAAGCGGGCTTGTTAGCCGAACGTTCGAGCCCAGGCGCTGCATGCTATATCTCCACTTCAACGCTCACTGTAGTTCTCCATGGTGACTAATAGTTGTACTTAAAAAATAACAGACTACATCCTCATATTTGAACTTTGCCTAGGAAAAAGCCGCTATTTTTTTGTTCAGAGTGCAATAACTTCTTCATACTAACTCGGAATCAGACAAAACTTCGACCGATGAACTCCCACCTAAATTACGAACAATATAGTACACTCGGATACTTCATCTTGTGAACGCACACTGTAGTTCTTCATGGGGACTGACACTTTACTTAGGATATAACATGCTACCACATCCGCATATTTGAACTCCGCCTAGTGCAGAAGCCGCTATTTTTTTTGTTCAGTCTGCAATAACTTCTTCATACTGATTCGGAACACGGCGAGACTTCGACCGATTAACTCCCACCTAAATTACGGACAATATGGAACACTCGTATATTTCATCTTGTGAACGCACACTGTAGTTCTCCATGGGGACTGACAGTTGTACTTAGAAAATAAGAGGCTACCACATCCCCATATTTGAACTCTGCCTAGTGCAGATGCCGCTATTTTTTTGTTCAGACTGCAATAACTACTTCATACTAATTTGGAATTCGGCGAGACTTCGACCGATTAACTCCGACCTAAATTATGGATAATATGGAACACTCGGATATTTCATCCTGTGAACGCACATTGTAGTTCTCCATGGGGACTGACAGTTGTACTTAGAAAATAACAGGCTACCACATCCCCGTATTTGAACTCCGCCTAGTGCAGAAGCCGCTATTTTTTTTGTTCAAACTGCTATATTTTCTTCATACTAACTCGAAATTCGGCGAGACTTCGACAGATTAACTCCCACCTAAATTACGGACAATATGGAACACTCGGATACTTCATCTTCTGAACGCACACTGTAGTTCTCCATGGGAACTGACAGTTGTACTTAGAAAGTAACAGGCTACCACATCCCCATATTTGAACTCCGCCTAGTGCAAAAGCCGCTATTTTTTTGTTCAAACTGCAATAACTTCTTCATACTAATTTAGAATCCGGTGAGACTTCGAACAATTAACTCCCACCTAAATTACGGACAATATAGAACACTCAGATACTTCATCCTGTGAATGCACACTGTAGTTCTCCATGGGCACTGACAGTTGTACTTAGAAAATAACAGGATATCACATCCCCATATTTGAACTCCGTCTAGTGCAGAAGCCGCTATTTTTTTTGTTCAGATTGTAATATTTTCTTCATACTAACTCGGAATCCGGCGAGACTTCGACAGATTAACTCCCACCTAAATTACGGACAATATGAAACACTCGGATACTTCATCTTGTGAACGTACACTATAGTTCTCCATAGGGACTGACAGTTGTACTTAGAAAATAACAAGCTATCACATCCCAATATTTGAACACCGCCTAGTGCAGAAGCTGCTATTTTTTTTGTTCAGACTGTAATAACTTCTTCATACTAACTTGGAATCTGACAAAACTTCGACCAATGAACTCCCACCTAAATTACGGACAATATGGTACACTCGGATACTTCATCTTATGAACGCACACTGTAGTTCTCCATGGTGACTAACAGTTGTACTTAGAAATTAACAGGCTATATTCCATATTTGAATACTATTTCTCTATGAGATGTAAAAGGGTATATTTGGAATTTCAAAAAGACACCGAGTAAATCTATTCAATGAATTCTCTTTATTAGTAGCAAAGATAGATTGAACGATTTCCATTATTATAATGAGGGGTATTTCTGGTATTTCAAAAAGACACGGTTGAATTCCTATTCAAGGAATTCTCATTATTTGTAGTAAAGATATTTAAGACTTTTGATACATCTTTTTAAAATAAGAAAAATAAATATATAGATATATAAATTATGGAGTAAAATTACTCCAAGAATATTTATCAACCAATCAACGCTATTACTTTATTGTGTGACCCGAGTCGAATTCCATCAAACTTATGTCTTCTATAAAATACACATATTGACATACATACATACAATATATATATATATATAACTAAATTTGCAATCGGACGGAGCTTCGTTTGCAAATTGACATTTCCAATCAAATCAATCAATTAACATCCAAAAAATAATCAATCCCAAACCAATATTCCAAACAAAAGATTCATTCAATACTCAAGATATATGTGTAGATATATGCAACGAGATATGGATATATTTGTGAGTATAGAAACTCACCAAATTGCCGAATGAAGATTTACAGTCTTCGCCTTTCCTTCATCTCCATGTCTTGCTCTCCAACACAACAATTCATCATCCCCGACCGGTCATCACTTGAGCTTCAATTAGCTCATGTCCATCTGAAATAACCTAGGTCAACATCGAATTCTACCTCGCCAAGCTCACTCCGCGTGCCAACAACTCCATCCGACTCTTGCACTTCGCAGCCACATTGCAACCTTCCATGCCAACACCAGCCACAATGTTGAATCCCCAAGTCGCAAAACCATGCTTTTCCAAATTGCCTTCAGCATCATCGCTGTTGCCAGGATGCGACCATAACGCAAGACGCTACTCCTCCCCTCCAACACCTACGACTTCGTTGCCGTTGCTAGAGCCAACCTCACGAGCGACGTTTACTTTTTTTTACATCGCGATTTCTAAATTTATGCTAGGGAAAAATTTAATAAAGGGGGTTTGGGTAGAAAATGAATTCGGGCTTGCAGTGGAGATCGCTTGAAAAAGAAAGTAAGGAGTACAATTAAATGGGCTTGGGCTTTTATCTTGGGCTTGTTTTAATTATTATTATTATTATTTTCTTTTTCTTTCTAGTGCTTGTTCATTTATATATAAAAAAATTTCAATCCAGCACAAATTGATTTACACTTGAAGTAAAAAAATATGTATGTATTTCGATAACTACACAATTTTATTCAATTTAATATATTATTTGAAAAGAATTACAAAAATTATTTATTAATAACTTCAATTAAATAAATAATTACTTTTAAAAAAATAATTATCAAATATCAAATTCAAACAAATTTTATTTTAAATAAATTTATTTATTATTGCGGCGTAAAAAGCAGGGTTATTACAAACTCATCCCCTTACGAAAATTATGTCATCGCAATTTTTTATAAGGAGACGACATACAACTCATACCCTTACTTTCTTCGTATCCACCGTCTTCTTCAACTTAAACAACTCAATTCTCTATGTGGCTCTTTCTCCAATTTTCATATACGATAATAATTTTGTGAAAATTTGCTGAGTGTTGGATTTTTCAATTTTTTTTGACAAAGTCTCCTTCATATGGAGAGCATTTCGAAAAACAAAACACAATATAAATGTTATCCCACCTTTTGGCAAGGCCGTGACACCAAGAACTTGACTAGAAACCAGTGACAGTTCGTCTTGGAGATCGGTTACACGCAGGCTAACCACATATATCACTGAATTTTACCCGAGTCCGGATAGAGCTGAAATTGATAAGACACGTCAAGCAAGGTCAGGAAAAGCAACGTTCCAAGTTTCAAGTCAATCCGAGTTCGTACGCTCAAGATATCATCGATGCAAGTTGGAGGAAATGACCCTAAGTTCGAATCCATAAGCAAGCTTTGTTCGTATCCATCGAGTTAAAGTACTTCGAATCCATGGAGCCATTCCACCTCGTATCTATCAGCTCGGAGAACTTCGAATCGATCAAGTTGCCCCACTTCGTATCCATCTGGGCTTGGTGGTTCGTATCCCTCAAGATGGAGTGCTTCGAATCCATGAAGTTGCTCTGCGTCGTATCCATCCTATTACAGGAGCTTCGTATCGATCGACCAAGGCTTACTATGATCGATACGAACAGACTTCCATTCGAATCGATGTGAGGAAAAATCCCTCGAATCCATTAAGTCAAAGTAGCGAAAATGATGGAGTCGACCCAGTCGACTCGAAGTGAAAAGCGAATCAACCCAGGAGGTACGCGCCACGTCAACACCTTCGCACGCTACACCATCGATTCGACCCTATCGATTCGAAGAGGATCGATTCGAACAGAGCATATCAACCAGAAATACAATCTCGAATCGATCATAACTCAAGATCCACAAATCCAAATGCTATGAAATTTACACAGAAGCTTGTGCACATGTTGAAGAATGTCCACACCAAATTTCAGCCCGATTGGATGATTTCTTGATCGATTCGAATGGACTTCGAATCGATCCCAAAGTGGGCCCGGATTTCCTGAAAGCGGGCATGTGGGCCCCCTCACGTGCCAGAACTGGTATCCTAAAATTTAAGCGAAATATCAGCCTCCTACACCTATAAATAGAGCCCCTGGTCATTCAGAAAAGGGGTCGGATAATTTTATGAGCTAGAGAGCGCCCAGACTCTGCCAGATTTACTCCAAATCACCACCGCTGCCTTATTTTCAGACTTAGCTTATAAAATCAATTGTACTACATGATAAGAAATTGTAATCTTCAAGTATCGAGCAATAAAATCATCAACTTTCATAGTGGACGTAGGCAAAGCGCCGAACCACTCTAAATCGCTGTCTTCTGTGCAATTTACTTTCTGTTATTTGGAGTTTTTGTTAGATAATCCTAAATTTTAATTTTCTTTCTTTACTTTTATCTCTTCAAAAACTTCCGAAGAGTGTTGTGCCCATTTTTGGTACAAACACTTTGGTGCTTTCACTAAGAAAAACCAGCTTTTTCTCCTGCTCCTTGGATCTACCATCGATACCGGATTGCATAAATCCGAGAGGAAAGATCCAGATCTCAAATCCAGAATCCTTCCATTCTATTCAGCTTTGCATAAAGTCTAGGAAAGGAATCCACCATTCAAGATGGTTAGTACAAGAACTGCCTATACAGCTGCTGATCAAGAAGGTAGGGATAGACAGAATCCTACCCAGCAGCAGCCATCCAATCAAGACAACACTGCTCACTCAGATCCGTCTGGACCAGTCACTAGACAAGAGTTCCATGTGTTGCTCCAGGAATTGACTCAAAGTCGGCAACTGTTGGCCGAACAGTTGCGTGCTAATATTGAATTGACCAACCAACTGAACCGCCAAAACCGCAGAAGGTCTAGGAGGGATGATATCTCCCGTTCATCTACTGAAAGTTCCGCCTCATCTGACTATCACCACAGATCCACCCGTCCCCGATTAGACGGGAGTCATGCACAAACTACCGGATATCAACCAGCCCTGACCGTTGGACAGTTGAGAGCGGGGTCGTCGACCAGCTTCCAGGCCGGGCCCTCAGCACGAGGAGGCCCTACTCCACAGTATACCACAGACAATCATGCCATAGCTGCCATGGTAGAAACAAGGGTTGATACCCGAAATCTCTCAGACCCGAATAATCATCGGCGTGGGCATAGTCCTGAACCATACGTCCCGGAACACGCTGAGCCAAGGAGGCGAAACTTGGACCGTCGACAGCGCCCGGTCCAAACTCGCGTTGTGGAACCCGACCACACCTTAGCTCAGCATGCTCAAAATGTAGCGATGCCCGATATCTCAACCATGATACGTCAGATGATCCGCGAAAGCCAATGCCTTACCAATGACGACCGGGGAATCTCCCGTAGTCATACTCCTTTCACAGATGAGATATTATATGCTGAACCTCCTCGGCGATTCAGAATGCCAACTCTCCCTATGTACGAAGGAAATTCCGATCCCAATCAACACATTTTGAAATATGAGTGGTCAATGAGCGCCGCAAGGGCTGACGATGCAGTAAAGTGCCGAAGTTTCCCCATCTCTTTGGGAGGAATCGCAACAATGTGGTTTACGCGATTACCACCTAGGTCTATCTCTTCATTTGATCAGCTGGCTAAGAAATTTGTCGAACAGTTCCGTATGCATGTCGCCAGACCTAAAGACGTTAACACTCTATCTAGTGTCACCCAAGCTAAGGGAGAAACACTCAGACGTTATTTAGAAAGATTCCACGCGGCATGTGTAGAGATTAGTAATCCTAACGATAACTCAATCTTGATGGCATTAACCAAAGGAATCGATCCCGATTCTGAGTTTGGAAATTGGCTAGCTGGGAAACCACCCGCATCGTTGGACCGTTTCTACTCCAAAGCCGCTCAATTCTTACGGCAAGAGGACGTGAAATAGTCTAGGAAGCAGGACGATGCGATGCCCAGAACTGAAGGAATACAAAGTAATGTGGCAGTTAAGCAGTCCGGTGAGAGTTCCGGAAAAGTTCAGTTGAATATACAGAACAAACAGACTCAGCCTAGAGGCAACAGTGGTCAGGATAAAAAGAGAGATCAGAACCGAGGCCCACGACGTAGGGCTCCAATGTTCGATAATTACACGCCATTAAATACATCATTGGAGAATGTATATCTACAAACTTGCAACACCATGCAATATAAGAAGCCTGCTCCGAAGCAATCGTTGGAGAGGCAGATTCAAACAGGGAGGTTCTGTAGATTCCACGAGAGTTATGGCCACAATACCAATGAGTGTCGACATTTGCAGGACCTCATTGAGAAGTTGATCAGGGAGAGAAAGTTAGATTAGTTTGTGCGAGCGCCGCAGCCTAGTGGTGCGGGCCCGTCAAATCAGAACCGTGCACAAAATCAAGAAAGACAAGAGGAGCCCGCTCGTACGGGCGGAAGGATAGTTATAAACACAATAAGTGATGGTCCCCATCCAGCAGACAGAAGCTGGAGGGAAATGGAGTCGTATGCTAGCTCTATCAGGCATGCGAGCTTTGAATGTTGCAGTAATTGTGAGGATGGAACTCCGGCTAAACAACAAAAAACAATGTCTGATGATATCATATTCAGAAGCAGAGATGCTGATAAGATCGAAGCCCCAACAATCGACCCAATGGTCATATCTGCCCAGGTTGGTCCTGCTTGGATGAAGAAGATCCTGGTTGACAGTGGGAGCTCTGTAAACATCTTACTTAAACGAGCGTATGACTTAATGAAAATGGAAGCAAAGGACTTGAAACCTTACCAATCTCGAGTCCACGGCTTCAATGGAAGTGCTACAATACCCACTGGAGTGGTGGAACTACCAGTGGCGTTGGGAGTTGGAGAACACCGGAGAGTCCGGATGTTGCAATTTGTCATGTTAGATATTGATTCACCTTACAACGAGTTTTTGGGCCGACCGGTCCTTGCTGAGTTCAGGGCAGCCATTGCCCCATGGTGTTTAACCCTGAAATTCCCTACTGATCACGGAATTGCAGTCATTCAAGGAGATCAAGCAGTTGGAAGAGACTGTTATGTTGCTGAACTGTGCGAGGCGCAGAGAAAGGAGAAAGGAAAGGGCGTAGAGGAATCTCTCTGCGTCCGTTTTGCTGATGATTGACAATTAGTGCCTGGGCTTCGGCCTGGGCACCACGACCAATTCCTTAAAGATCTTGACCCTAGAGACAGCGAAGATAAAGATGAATCTAAAGAGAATCAAGCTTCCTTGGCCGAACTGACTGTGGACGTCCCAGTCAGTGAGGATGATGATTCAAAGGTACTAAAAGTTGGATCTCAACTGGGAATACAGACACAACAGGAATTGGTTGATTTTCTCCGGGCGAATCTCGACGTTTTCGCCTGGACACACTCTGATATGTGCCGGATCTCACCAGACATCGCAAGTCACTCCCTGAATAATGATCTGCAGTATGTCCCGGTCAAACAGAAAAGGTGCGGTATGGATCTAGAGAGATCTGCCGCCCTTAAAGAGGAGGTTGATAAGTTATAATCAAATGGGTTCATCCGAGATGCTTTGTATCCAGAATGGGTGTCGAATCCAGTATTGGTTCGAAAACCGAACGGGAAATGGAGAACTTGCGTTGACTATTCTGACTTAAATAAGGCTTGTCCAAAGGATAGTTTTCCACTTCCCCAAATTGACCAGCTCGTAGACTCCACGGCTGGACACGAATTATTATCTTTCATGGATGCTTATTCCGGCTACAATCAAATACCTATGCATTTTCCTTATCAAGAACATACCAGTTTTGTGACCGATCTAGGACTCTACTGCTACAGAGTCATGCCTTTTGGCTTAAAAAATGCTAGAGCAACATATCAACGCTTGGTCAACCGAATGTTCTCCAACCAGATCGGGAAGACCATGGAGGTCTATGTGGACGACATGCTAATGAAGTCCCGATTCTCTACAGATCACGTCAGAGATTTAGATTCAATGTTCTGCATCCTTTGAGAATATGGAATGAAGCTCAATCCATTAAAGTGTCATTTCGGTGTCGCCTTCGGAAAGTTCCTCGGATTTATCGTTAATGCTCGAGGGATAGAAGCAAATCCCGAAAAGATCTGGGCGATAAGGAACTTGCAAACTCCATGAACCATAAAGCAAGTCCAGAGTCTCAACGGGAAGGTAGCAGCATTAAGCAGGTTCATTTCAAAATCCACCGATAAATGCATTCCTTTCTTTGATCTGATCTGGAAGGGAAAGCGAAACTTTGAATGGACCATGGAGTGCGAAGGCGCATTCCGATTGCTGGTTCAACATCTCTCCACACCTCCAATCCTGTCAAAGCCGATAGACCACGAACAATTATACCTTTATCTGGCAGTATCGGAGCATGCAATCAGCGCTGCTTTGGTTCGAGAAGAAGACCGAGTGCAAAAACCGGTCTACTATGTTAGTAAACGGTTAACGGGAGCTGAAAGAAATTACTCAAGGCTGGAGAAATTGGCTTATTGCCTGGTCGTTGCCTCAAGAAAGCTTCGCCCTTATTTCCAAGCTCATCCTCTTACTGTGTATACCGATCAACCATTACGACAGGTCCTCTCGCGGCCTGAGACGTCTGGTAGGTTACTCAAGTGGAACATCGAACTGAGCCAGTTTGATATTACTTATTCTCCAAGACGAGCCATTCAAGGACAAGTCCTAGCCGATTTCATAGTTGAATTTACCGTTCCAGAAGACTTACCCGAAACCAGTGAATCCCCCGAATATATCTGGAAGCTCTATACTGATGGTGCATCAAACGACCGGTGTTCGGGCGCTGGTGTTGTACTTGAAACTCCCGAAGGCCGATCTATATGTTATGCTTTGAGATTCGATTTTCACGCAACCAATAATGAAGTTGAATATGAAGCCCTCTTGACTGGGCTGCAATTAGCCAGAGATTTGAGAATTATCGCTGTGGAAATTTATTGCGATTCACAATTAGTTGTGTACCAAGTACGAGGAGAGTATCAAGCAAGAGATCGAAGGTTGGCTGCCTACTTGGCTCGAGTTCAGGAAGTACTGAATCAGTTTGATTATTATGCCATTTTTTATGTACCTTGAGAACGCAATCAAAAAGCCGATTCATTGGCAAAGTTAGCCAGCACAGGTGAAGCACAGCAAATGGGGCTTGTCCCCGTCGAAACTTTGTCCTCCCCAAGCATCGATCAAATAGAGATGAATTTTGTATTTGAAACCGCTCCCAGTAGAGAGTCGTGGATGACTCCGTATCGAAATTACATTAAGAATGGGACATTGCCTGTGCATAGAAATGAGGAAAGGCAAATTCTACGAAAAGCTTCACGGTTCGTCATTCAGGATGGAGTCATGTATAGAAGAGGTTATTCTGTTCCTCTCCTCCGGTGTATCGCGCACGATGAAATCAAACAAGTGTTACATGACGTACACGAAGGAGAATGTGGTGATCACACCGGTGGACAAGCTCTTGCTAAGAAAATACTCCGATACGGATACTACTGGCCGACAGTGAACCGAGATGCAGCAAACTATGCCAGAAAGTGCGATAGGTGCCAGAAACACGCCCGAATTCCAAGAGCCCCACCTACCGAGATAACTCAAATGGTCAGTCCCTGGCCATTCGCTATGTGGGGCATCGATATCATCGGTGCTCTACCTCTGGCAAAAGGTGGGGCGAAGTACGCCATCGTCGCCGTTGACTACTTTACAAAGTGGGCTGAAGCCGAAGCTCTCGCAACAATTACGACGAAGAAAGTAATAAATTTCGTAGTTCGAAACATCATCTGTCGATTTGGACTCCCGCATACCATCATCACCGATAATGGGGCCCAATTTGACAGTGCAGAATTCAAGAATTTCTGTCAACGGTTTCATATCCATAAAAAATTCTCGGCAGTTGCACATCCACAGGCAAACGGTCAGGTCGAAGCTGTCAACAAAGTTATAAAATCCATCCTAAAGAAACGACTGGAAAAGGCCGGGGGTAAATGGGTTGATGAACTTCCTATGGCATTATGGGCTTATCGAACAACTCACAAGGCCGCAACCGGACACACCCCATTTTTCTTATCTTATGGCTCGGAAGCCGTTATTCCAGTCAAGACAGAACTGTTTTCCCATCGCGTGACTTATTATGATCCGAAAACAAATGCTATATTGCTTGCTGAATCTTTGGATCTACTGGATGAGAAGCGTGAAGAGGCAGATTTGAGAGCTACTACATATCGGAGTCGAGTCGCCCGATTGTACAATGCCAAAGTTCGACCTCGAACTTTTGAACTTGGTGATCTCGTTCTCAAGAGAATCTATTCAGTTCCTTCGCACATGAAACCGAACTGGGAAGGGCCATATGTGATTACAAGAAGACTCGGAGATGGCACATTCAAACCATCGACCGTTGACGGTCTTGATTTGCCAAGGGCCTGGAACAGCGAGAGTCTCCGTCGCTATTACACATGACAGGCTTTATTTATTTTGTTATATTTTTCCATTTAGCAATTTACTTTAGCATTTCGAAATTAGAATTTGTAATAAGGCAACTGACTTTGCCATATTTTCTTATTTCAGCAATAAAATGCCATCTCTTCGAGCCAGAGCTGTGATTCATTGAATACAATGTACGACATCACGATGCACGGAGAGCTAAATTCCATCACACAGTGGAATTTATTCAAGTAGGGAGTGGCTATGATACAACCGTCCACTCACTAAATGAAACCCGAGCTCGGGGGAAAGCCACCACGTCAGGCTAAAAATGGGTTGATACACGACAATCCTTCACTTAACTCCGTACTCCCAGAGTGCAAGATGGAGTATAAACATTTACTTAACTTCGTACTCCCAGAGTGCGAGATGGAGTATAAACATTTACTTAACTCCGTACTCCCAGAGTGCGAGACGGATTATAAACATTTACTTAACTCCGTACTCCCAGAGTGCGAAACGGAGTATAAATAATTACTTAACTCCGTACTCCCAGAGTGCGAGACGGAGTATAAAAAATTACTTAAATCCGTACTCCCAAAGTGCGAGACGGAGTATAAACAATTACTTAACTCCGTACTCCCAGAGTGCGAGGCGGAGTATAACCATTTACTTAACTCCGTACTCCCAGAGTGCGAGACGGAGTATAAACAATTACTTAACTCCGTACTCCCAGAGTGCGAGACGGAGTATAAACATTTACTTAACTCCATACTCCCAGAGTGCGAGACGGAGTATAAACAATTACTTAACTCCGTACTCCCAGAGTGCGAGACAGAGTATAAACATTTACTTAACTCCATACTCCCAGAGTGTGAGACGGAGTATAAACAATTACTTAACTCCGTACTCCCAGAGTGCGAGACGGAGTATAAACATTTACTTAACTCCATACTCCCAGAGTGTGAGACGGAGTATAAACATACATCAACTCCATATTTATCTCCAAGACTGGGGGAAGAACCAAAACAAATATCGAATTGAAGACGAAAGAGAATATACTTTCATTTCCATTATCAACAAAAAGAATCCGATTACAAGATGGTTCAAAAAATTCCTACTAGTGGGAGCCGAGTCCACATCTATACACGGCTATAGAAAAAACCAAAAGACAAAACAAAACACTACAACAAACTAAAGAAGGAGTTCAATCTTTCTTCTTCCTTAGCTTCTTCTTTGGAGTAGTCCCACTGGATCCGCTACCCGACTTCCTCCTCACTCTCTTACTCTTCTCTGGTTTATCCTCCGATGGCGACATAACATCAACATCTTCCTCGGAGCTTGAGGCGATGAAGATTCTCTTGGAGGGTTGAACTGGAGGCATAGGGGCTGTAACAGGAAGTGGGACCGGAGCACTCACAATGACCACAGTGCCGCCCGGCGATATCATCATTAGCGGGGCAGGGCCAGACGGATTCATGCCGGCAGTCACTACTGCCATCTCAGCATCGATCTCAGCCAAAATTTCATCTTCACGAGGTGCTTGGGCCGCGCTGGATATGCTAGTGACTGGCATAAAAGAACTAGCAGCCGTAGTGGTCCCGCTCATAACAAAGGATGGATCGACGAAGGGATCGTTGGGTTGGCTAAGGAGTTCCTCAATCATTTGAGCATCAAAAGATAACATGCTCGCTTCTCCCTCTTCGCCGACCACAGTGGATGTCATAATGGCCTCGGTGACGATAACCCCTTGCGCTTGATAAGGAACTTGTGATGCGGGAGGCGCAGAGACAACGACTTCGGTCACTAAAATATGAAAAAGCGAAGATTGTTAGCTAAATGTATTGCTTCAGATTCACCACACTAAGTGTATACGGGAAGCGTTCAAGTACCTTCCTTAGCCTGACCTGGAGCAAGGGCAGGTGCAGAGACAGGGGCATCAACAGGAGACAGTTGCGGTTGGTTAGGATTATAAGCAGGGACAAACTGGGGATCGACCGCGCCAGTGACCTCAGGCAATGTCGGAATTATAGCTTCAACATCTACTTCATAATGCTCGATCCCCGAACCTTCACCGGTCTCTATCTGTCGAGCCCCAAGCTTTTCTTTCACCACGGAAATCACCGCCTCATGGAGAACTTTCCTCTCTTCCTCAGTAAGCAAGCGCATCTCAAGCTCGAAATCATCCAGCGTTTCATCCGGATGCGCTGCTTTCTTCTCCTCCACCAACCTAGTCCAGGCGTTGTACAGAATCATAGAGTCATCTCCCAGCCATGATAAATTTCTGTGCTCCAGCACGTTGGCGTTGTATGTGACCAGGAGATCATCGAAATCAGCCTCCATCCTGGACTGCTCCGCCATAATCTTTTCCTGGATTTCTGCCTCCACAGACTTGGTCTTGGCCACCGCCGCAGCAAGTTCGGCTCGAAGTGACACAGCTTGGTCGCATGCCTCCTGAGCGGTGGTATTAGCATCGTCTTTTTCTTTCACCACCTCAGCAAATTTGGCCTTGAGCTCATTCAGCTCTTTAACGGCTGTGTCTCGCTCAGCTACAACAGTGGTATAACGGTGGCCCATCCCTTCTACCAAGGCACAATGTGCCTGCTGCATCCTCGCCATCTTCGCCACAGCATCATCATGCTTTTTAAGCGCTTGGAGTTCAGAGTTTCGAGATGACTCCATCTCAGATTGAAGAACCTAGATGATGCGATCTTTCTTGACAATCTCAGCATCATGCTCCTGAATAACTTTTGCCCGGTCAAAAGCTACCTTTGAAGCTTTCACGGCTGCTTTGTACCACTCCTTGTATTGAGCATAAAAGTCGCGGATATAGCTATGCACAATATTTTCGGCATCCGGAGGAATCCTCTTGAGATGGGGAGGGAAGACATATGCATCCAGACAGATTTCTGGAAAGTCCTTTTTCATTTGAGCAAGCTGGATGGCTCCTTCACTTGTCAATTCAGCCGGAGCCTGTTCAACAATGGCAGCTGCCGGCGGTTCAACCCTTTGCCGCTGAGTTTCGGGCCTGGAAGGTAGAGAAGGTTGTTGTTGATGTGAAGACTCAGGAGGATCTATAGGGACCCTAGGAGGCGGAGGAGAACGAGATCGCGGTCGGTACTGATAGCTCCTATCTCTGTCAGTACGATCTTGACCAGAGTGGCTGCGCCAATAATATCGATCTCTATCATAGCGATCCTGATTGGTATAGCCTCGTCCCTGATCCCTATCCGATTCCCTCCAGCGGGACTCATAGTATGAGGAAGAATGGCGTACATTACGAAGCCTATCCAAAGTGGATCCACGGCCTGACATCTCACCTGCGATAAGAAGAAACTACAGTTTAGAATCCTACAAAAGTGACGTTCAATATGCGGAAATCATGTAGTGCTGTGGAAGTGTGTGTAAATGTGTAAACCCCCAGACCAACCGGAAGTGTTGACCGCACTCAAAGGGAAGGGCTCGCTCATATTTAAAACATCTTGAAATTCCTCCAACCCGGAATTATGATGAATCGATATATAATCCGGGATGGGAATATCATCAAGTCCTTTAAAAGTATCTCTCGAATGAGAAGGAGCGGCCTCAGAAATTATAGCTCCGGGAGTGGGAGAAGACACATCTATAGACTTCCACCCCTTAGGTTTAAGTTTTTTAGAAATGACGGTCTTGCTTTTCCGTCTTTCTCCCAACTCTTCAAAATTTCCCGAAAGATCCGCCATCGGCTCTACGTCTGTGTGAGTTCTTTCTTCATCGCTCACTTCGGTTATCACAACCCCGAGCGTCTTTTTCGCCATTTTCTTCTTTTTCTTCTTCTTGTTCTTCTTCTTCTTTGAAATGGGCTTCAGCATCCCTTCGACGACTATGCTCTGCTTCATTTCAATCAAGCCGAGAGCTCTTAAGTTATAGTCAGTCAACACCGAGTCGATGTGTCTCAAGTCGCTCGGGATCCCTTGAAGGCTCTGAACTATGCCCTTGTAATACCCGCCGTCGGGTCTGGAGATAATGGCTATAAGAAAAACAGGATGTCAATACCAATGCCAAAAGGCTATTTGTCAAAGAAATCGTCAACAGGATACGACACTTACGTCTAGACAACCATTGCCTAGCAAAACCAGGAGGACACCGGACATAAAACCATTCATTCTTAAAGTAACTGAGTCTGGTCCAGGCTCCGATAATAATTTGGCAATTTCTAACTGTCTCCTAAAATGTAAAAGACGGACTATCGCCCTGCTCTTAAAGTTAAATAGATATCTGATTTCCGTCGGCCTTGGAGGACGGAAGAGGTGGTCCATAAACACAATAAACGCACTGTTCAGTAGCGCGTGCCCGTTAGGGTGTAATTGAGAAGGAGCGATTCCAAGAAATGATAGCATCTCCCTAATGTATTGGTTGAATGGAGGGAGTGTTCCGGCCGCACAAGCATGTCGATAAAAGGCGGTATACCCTTCGGGCGGACAGTGAGGTCTGTCGCTAGGTCCCGGCAATAGTGCATCGTCCAAAGAGATATTATGTCTTGTGCATATCCTACCCAATAAGTTTTCGGAAATATTGGACTGAACGGAGTCTACCGGGTCCTCAATAAATATAGCCTCTTATAGCTCGTCAGGAGCTGGATCTACTACCTCCGCTGGGATATCTGGAATCACTAAGACCGGAGGAGGAGAACTCTGAATCTCCTGCTGTTGAGAGCTCGAAGATTCCATAACTGATTACTTATCAGAAATCAGTGTTAAACAAACAATAAACCCATGCATCCCGCAGTGTGAAGTGTTGTGTAGTGAAGTGTAGCTAATACTTGGAAAAATTCTACAGAGTTAGAAAGAACTTGCAAACAGCAAAGGCAATAGAGATCCAGTCGGGATGACCGTCGTCGCTGACCGTCATCGCCGAACCATCCTAATGTTGGCGATTGATTCAAGTTAAAGTCTGTTATCACGGTGTAAAGTTATAGTCCCATCGACGAGCTTCAAAAGGCAGTCAAGTATGCACAACAAAAGTTCAGTCCAAATATGCAAAAATGAAGCTCGTCGGAATCATGCTGCTAAATATGTGAAAGTTGTGTATCCATAGAAATTACTTCGAATCGATCTGAGCCGGATTATAAGTGTTCGAATCGATCAAAGAGACGACGCTTCGAATCAATCTGGGCCAGATTTCTAGTGTTCGAATCAATTGAAAAGACAATGCTTCGAATTGATCTGGGCCAGATTTCAGTTGTTCGAATCAGCCGAAGAGACGGTACTTCGAATTGACTCTGATCGATACGATTCGAATCGATGGAAACCGGAACCCTTCGTATCGATCAGCGATTCAAGCTTTGCATCCATCGTCAATAGAGGCATCGAATCGATCCCCAACAGCAAAAGACAGATAGAAGACTTGAAGTTCGTATCGATCGCATAGGCAGGATGTTCGAATCGATCGCAATGGATCGATACGAAGGATTCATTCGTGTTTCTTCTCCAACAAGCCAAGATCGAAACGAACAAAACACGATGGAAAGGTTTGTTCTTGAATCTTCGAATCCATAAAATTTCGTCTACCTGAATGTATAAATCGATTCGAAAGAAGTTGAATATCGCCTCGACTCGAAGGAAGTAGAGCAGTTCAACCTGTTTCTTGAAGGATCGAGATGGATTTGAAGACACAGGAAGACAGAGATAAAAAGTAAAAAGTAAAAAGTGAACGAGGCCACAGTATTTATAAGGATTCTATGGCGATTCGTATCCCGGTGAGTAAAACCGGTAGCAACAGGTAAAGACATCGGAATGATTCGAAGCAACGAGTTCGAAACCGTAAGCTAGAGCGCGGAAATTGATTCGAACCCCAACATGCCTTTACACTTCGAATCCAATCCTTCGAATCCATCAAAACGATTCAAAGCATGGTGCCAGAAAGACCTAAAGAGCATTCGACTCCACCAGTTCGAGGTGTTCATTGACCCACAATGATGCACGACCTATCGATACGAGCGATCGCTTTGCAACCATCGATTGTCATCGATACGAATCAGGGTCCATCATCGCATCGAGTCGAACGATGCTTTCGAATCCATCACCAATGAGTTCCATCGATTCGAAGCTTTTGTTCGACTCCACCCACTACATATCGATATGAACAAGCGTTTCGTATCCACTGAATTCTAGATTCACCAGTACGATGTCGGTCCTTCGACCTTCTATATTAGTTCAGGAGAGGATCGATACGAAGGAACTTCCTAAAACAACTGACGGACATTGTTACAACTCAGATTTCACATCGATTCAAGAGAGGATCGATACGAAATGCAAAACAAGAAAGTTAACAAAAATTCGTTGGAACATTCATCCAATAACGACTGCAGCGACAAACAGTTAATAACTACTGAACGACAGTCAGTTACGGCAATACAGAA
Source organism: Allium fistulosum (assembly GCA_030737815.1). Classification (NCBI taxonomy): domain Eukaryota; kingdom Viridiplantae; phylum Streptophyta; class Magnoliopsida; order Asparagales; family Amaryllidaceae; genus Allium; species Allium fistulosum. The sequence goes on from CM060904.1 coordinate 1,142,317,507, forward strand.
TACGGCTTTCAACGAAACATGCAATAGCTGTCCAACATGAATCTGCAGCTTTTCAAAGCACGTCATGTTTACACAAGACGTACTTTGGGGGGAAAATGTTATCCCGCCTTTTGGCAAGGCCGTGACACCAAGAACTTGACTAGAAACCAGTGACAGTTCGTCTTGGAGATCGGTTACACGTAGGCTAACCACATATATCGCTGAATTTTACCCAAGTCCGGATCGAACTGCAATTGATAAGACACGTCAAGCAAGGTCAGGAAAAGCAATGTTCTAAGTTTCAAGTCAATCCGAGTTCGTACGCTCAAGATATCATCGATGCAAGTTGGAGGAAATGACCCTAAGTTCGAATCCATAAGCAAGCTTTGTTCGTATCCATCGAGTTAAAGTACTTCGAATCCATGGAGCCATTCCACCTTGTATCTATCAGCTCGAAGAACTTCGAATCGATCAAGTTGCCCCACTTCATATCCATCTGGGCTCGGTGGTTCGTATCCCTCAAGATGGAGTGCTTCAAATCCATGAAGTTGCTCTACGTCGTATCCATCCTATTACAGGAGCTTTGTATCGATCGACCAAGGCTTACTATGATCGATACGAACAGACTTCCATTCGAATCGATGTGAGGAAAAATCCCTCGAATCCATTAAGTCAAAGTAGTGAAAATGATGGAGTCGACCCAGTCGACTCGGAGTGAAAAGCGGATCAACCCAGGAGGCACGCGCCACGTCAACACCTTCGCACGCTACACCATCGATTCGACCCTATCGATTCGAAGAGGATCGATTCGAACGGAGCATATCAACCAGAAATACGATCTCGAATCGATCATAACTCAAGATCCACAAATCCAAATGCTATGAAATTTTCACAGAAGCTTGTGCACATGTTGAAGAATGTCCACACCAAATTTCAGCCCGATTGGATGATTTCTTGATCGATTCGAATGGACTTCGAATCGATCCCAAAGTGGGCCCGGATTTCATCAAAGTGGGCATGTGGGCCCCCTCACATGCCAGAACTGGTCTCCCGAAATTTAGGCGAAATATCAGCCTCCTACACCTATAAATAGAGCCCCTGGTCATTCAGAAAAGGGGTCGGATAATTTTAAGAGCTAGAGAGCGCCCAGACTCTGCCAGATTTACTCCAAATCACCACCGTTGCCTTATTTTCAGACTTAGCTTATAAAATCAGTTGTACTACATGATAAGAAATTGTAATCTTCAAGTATCAAGCAATAAAATCATCAACTTTCATAGTGGACGTAGGCAAAGCGCCGAACCACTCTAAATCGCTGTCTTCTGTGCAATTTACTTTCTGTTATTTGGAGTTTTTGTTAGATAATCCTCAGTTTTAATTTTCTTTCTTCACTTTTATCTCTTCAAAAACTTCCGAAGAGTGTTGTGCCCATTTTTTGTACAAACAATAAACACAATAAATATACATCCCAATCAATGGGGAATCACAAAACATGGAAAAATAATACAATATCACACATAGTATATCGTAAAAACATGCCTTTTTGTTTTCATTTAAGCGAGCTAGCTTATTGTTATGCGGGCAAAAGCGAGTTATCATCACCATTTAATCCAAGAATGCTTCATGTGTGCCTATACTCAACTCATTTTGAACATTAGTCTCATGTGAAGAGTTATAAGAAGTATACAATCAGTTTATATAAAAACAACATCACATTCACATTTAAAACACTTTTCAACAAAAATTTAAAGGTTAAAAACACAAAATGAAGTAATGGTTCCAAAGAATGAATTGTTGCATAATGAATTAACTTTCCAAAACAACTTCCCGATTGCAAAAGAATGACAAATATATCATGTGTTATAGTGTTTTCCATAAGATGGCGAAATCTAAAATTATATAAAAATGCATGCCCACTTATAAAATGTGTGTTTTTAGCCCAGTAAACATCAAAATTTGTGAAGCAACAAAAATTGTTTCTTAGGTTCTTAGCTTTCAAGAATGGCTAAAATCACCAAAATTGGAAAAAAGTTTGAAAGATACGATCAAAAGAAGACATCGCTATAGTTCAGGAATTTCATGCTCGGACGGAAATTTTTTATTCTAATTTAAAACAATTTTTAACATTAGTAAACTTCAAAAATTCGCATTGCACTCAAAACATAAGTTTTCCCACATTATCGTAACTTTCCAATGAATGCAAAATCGACAGAAAAACAGACAAACAGTTTGAGTATTATGGTTAAATTAATTCATTGCCCTAGCTCAGAAATTTCTATGCACAGTCCAAACTTTCGTCTTTATTTAAAACTACCTTTAACATTGGTATACTCCAAAATTTCAAAAAGTGATTAATATAAGTATTGTCCCATATAAAAGTACCTTCCCAATGAAAGAAAAATCGATAAAATCTGATCGCTATGTCAAAATTTATGACTGTGTTAGTACAATACTTCAATTTTTTTTAAACTTCAAATTATGTCCCAAAATTTCATCTCATTTGAAAAAAATAGAATTTTATTGAAACTCCTTAAATAAAGTTGTATGTTTTGAAATCTTCTTTTCGGAAACAAGAGTTGTATAATTTAAATTTACATTGAATTTCATTTCTTTTGAAATGATTTCCCAATATCCTTACATGAATTTATTTTTAAAACATACCTTACCAAATAATATACATATTTTCCATCTACTTTCAAATTCAATTATTTTAAAAATAAATCAACTTCGTTTCATAAAACTTTTCTACTTCAAAATCCAGTCAAAAAAATTTATCTTATAAATTTACCTTCAACAAGTTTTAAATTCAAACCAAATGAAAATCATATTATTTTAGACTAAAAAACAATTTAAAATTTGACCCCATTAATTCCAAACTACCTTTCAATTTATATAAACTAAATACCTTTCTTCCTCACAAATTAAATTTTCTAAATAACTGGAATAAGATACTAATATATTTTTTCTAAACTACTTTATTATTCTCTGTTTTAAAACTTCAAAAATCACTCAAAATATAATTTCTGAAACAATAGTTACTTCGCAAACTTAAAACATTTACAAAATCATTGTATTTTTTTTCAAAATTGTAATTCTCCATTTTCCAAAACATTTTATTCTTTTCAAATCATTATATCGAAATGCCTTGTCCTAGTATTTAGGAATCCCTATCAATCACGTTGACCAGACGCATCGATCAGGATTCCTAAAGCACTTAACGGAAAATTTAACATCAAAATAAAATATCAAAACATTTTAAATCACTTGATAAAACCAAATTCATATTTTATTAAATCATACAGTCATTTGAAATAAAATATTAAGTCTCAAAATTCGTATATACATTCAATTCAACAATCATTAATAACAATACAAATCATCACACATCTATAACCTCAATCAAGCATTCTTTTAATTTAGTTTAATTTCTCTTTCCATATCTTTAGTTATATATTATTATCATTACTTCTTAAACAGATTTGATTATCCCCTAGCAGTTCAGATTTAGGCAAACCGCTAGCTCCTATTAATACTTGACTCTATCTGGATTTAAATGGGTTTAGAAATATTTGAATGATAACTCTTACTCAATTTCCACATTCCAGACTAGATCAGTTGAAAAAAAGTTAATTCAACCAGATACACATCAAAAAAACAAGCAAACAAAAGCCTTCAATGAAAAACTATTTATCAGCATCCGCTATGCTCTCTGATCACTACCGTATCCTTCCACTCTATATGTCACACAAAGGTTTATTCACTCTCACTCATGCAGCCACTACTGGTCTGGCTAACAACTCTTTATTTCACTACCTCCATCAACAATGGAGATTAACACACAAATGCAATAGAGATAAAATTATATATATATATATACATATATATATATATATATATATATGGTAGGGAAAATAACAAGTACTCCTCAGATGATTACCCCTGCAATCATTGTATAATTCTGTTATCCCTTTAATATAGGGTAGCTAGCCAACACACCCTAGGGGACATGGACTCTAAGTATCACTAAGGTCTTGACTTGTGTCTCTTACATATAATGTATTGTTCTGAACCTGCTTTGATACCAAATTATAACACCCCCACCTCTGTACCCATACTACCAAAGAGTATTCAAGATAATATTGTTAGATAATAAGGAGAATGAGGCTGTATGGGTACATAAATGAATATTCCCTTTGGCTGACACTAGTACGTATTTAAACATCAAATAAATAACTCACCTACACGTACAAAATATCGACACAAACCAATAAACACGTGTGCCTCCAAGATAGAATAATACACAATTTACATTAAATAATAGAGAACAGAGAGTCAGAATCGCAGCGATAATATATAATACAAAAATATACAAGGAATGTCTAATATACATCACATGAATATACATACAAGAGAAATTACAATACAAGATGATAACTACTATAATGAATACTAGACTGCTCTATGCCCAAAACACAAGCTGATCTCTCTGTCCCTGAACCCGAAATATCTCGGACTGACCCGAGTATTATATAAATAACATATGGGTCAGACTATATCTATTTATAGAGGTTAATACATATATAGGTTAAGAATATGCATAGTATAACAATGACGACATACAAAACAATAGTACAACAAAATAACAACCATGGAATAAAGTACAAAAATGTCATCACCCATATAAAATCACACCAGATATTATCCAATCGAAACAATATCAAATGGGTGAATCATCTATATCTAGAATCATAATCAAAGTCCATAAATCATCAATAATGAGATATCATCAAGAATAATCAGGCTAGCACATGGCACTGTGCAAATCTAAATCTCTCAATCTCAATAATAAAATATCAACATCAATATAAAATATAAAAATATAGGCCGCTTATCAATGAATCATGTATAATAAAATATACAAGAATCCACTTGGACATTTAACAATCATAGGAATAATCTCATCTCCTCATATAGAAATAAATGGTGACAAGAGTCAAATCATAATATATGAGTTACACCACCCAATTATCTCATAATGTCTGGGTTACGCCACCCAGTGAATCCATAACATGGCTATCCACCATCTCCAAAAGCACCTGGGTTATTCACTCGGATCCACTCTAATACTTGGGTAAGGTGTATAGATAATATGTACTTATCTACCGCTCAGTGTAGAACTAGAAGGGAGACTAACAGCTACCCCACCTACTCTAGGAGCCCAGGGCTACACCACCCGGATCCACTCCTAAAATCTTCAGTTACCTCCTTGGTATCATGACTATATCCACCTAATGTGCTTGTTAATGCGAGGACTGTTAGCCATGACCTGGATCACTTCCCCTATGGTAACGGACTACTAGCCTTCATGACTAAAAGGGCTAGGGCCATGCCACCCTAAAGGCTACTTCGCTTTCCTCTAAAATCCCATGATACGCAATGAAGTATAATAAAAGTGTCATAGATTTGGGGCGCGACCCCATGGTCAGCTGCTAGAGTGGACCATGACCATCTGGTTCCCACTAACTCATAATCATATCCCGGAGCAATTCATGATAGATTACATACATATGGGTACACCCCTCTAACTCAACATCTATAAATGTGCTCTACCCCGAGCACAAAACTTGCTCTACACCGAGCATATAAACTTACTTTACCCTGAGCATCATCTCACATAAGTATAATCCCCACTCCTGTCACTTGAGTGACATCTACTTACAATAAATAACCGAATAAGTACCACATCGGCGTCCCGTACCACTGCGTGATCCTCAATCGTTTATTCACTGCTCATAAACTACACAACCTCCCAAATATTATATATACGAGTCCAAAGAATAACTGAAGAAATATTACCGGATGCCCCATCCCAAATGGTACTATAGCTCCATTTATTCAAATTCCTCGTCACATAGAATTTAAAATATCACAAAATTATATGAAAGGATATCATCATCATATGAAATCACATCAAAACCAACTAATCAAAAAAATATAATGGTAAATCATTCATATAATTCAATTCAATATAAATGAAAGGACAAATCAAAAAGTATAATAAAATGAATTAATCAAATATATACATATATATAGAACAATCAAGGCAATATTTAATAATAAATCATATTATTAGTAAAAAATTCACTTTAAAATACCTAAAATATTTAATTAGAAAATATTACATATCTTTCATAGTTTTATAAACTTTTAAATAATTAATTAAAACCAAGTATAGAATTTTCTTTTCAATATATTATTAATTTTAAGTAAAACTTTTCTTCAATCAATTTTATAATCTAGAACTAATAAAAATAGTAAAACATTTATATATTGGATAATTTCACATAATTTATATAATACTGAAAACAAAGATTTGAACACTATAATTTACATTCAAATCCTTGTTTATATACATATAAAACATTCGGAATCACTTACAAATTAAATGTAACTTATAAAGATTACCATAATGAATATATTAAAATAAATTTATAAACTTCCAAAATAGATTATAATTATTTCAAACCATAAAATATAATTCAAAACCTTCACTTTGTACTAAACTAATTAGAATTAAAACAATTTTCTTTGAATTATACAATATTCAAAATTGTCATATATTAAAATAGATTTTTATTTATTCTAAACTTATCCAAAGCCTTATAATCATTTCATAAAAAGAATACCGTATTTTCCCAAGGTTTGAAAACTCTTTCAAAGATATCTAAATAACCTTCATAAATGAAATCACTTAGAATAATATTATTATCTTTATAATATATTTTTAAAATAGCATTATATTTTATTTTTCCTTTAAAACAATTCCAAACTTATAGTATATTATAATATTGATTTTAAAAGGGTTTTATAACCAAAAGCAAACTATATCTATATTTACAATTAAAAATATGCTTGTAAATAACTAAATTGAGTAAAATATTTATAAAATAATTTTAATAAAATTTTAAAATCCTTAAATAATTTTTTCAATACTTTTCAATACATACTTTTTAAAATAATAAGAATAAATAAATATCTAAATATATAAATTATGGAGGAAAATTACTCTAAGAATATTTCTCAACCAATCAACACTATGAATTTATCGCGTGACCCAAGTCGAGTTCCATCAAACTCAGGCTATCTATAAAATACACACATATCGACATACCAATATGTATATAGCTCACTTCACAATCGGATGGAGTTCCGTTTGCAAATTGGTACTTCCAATCAACTCAATCAACTAACATCCTAACAACAATCAGTCCCAAACCAATATTCCAAACAAACGATACAATCGATAATCAAGATATATATGTAGATATATGCAACAAGATATGGATATAGTTGTGAGTATAGAAACTCATAAAATTGTCGAACGAAGATTTACGGCCTCCGCCTTTGCTTCATCTACATTTCTTGCTCTCCAATGGCACCAATACATCATTCCTGACCAGTCATCACTTGAGCTTCCACTAGCTCGGGTCGAGATCAAATTCTACCTCGCTAAGCTCACTCCATGTGTCAACAACTCCAACCGCCTCCTGCACTTTGCAATCACATCGCAACCCTCCACCCCACCACCAGCCACAATGTCGAATCCCCAAGTCGCACAAACCATGCTCCTCCAAATAGCCTTCTATAACAACCCAAAATTTTGGTCATTTGATTTTAAACGTTTAATTAATTATAATTTTTTAATTAATTTTAAATATTTAAATAATTGGATTTTTGAATTTAATAACTTATAATTCAAATATTGTAATCATTTAAATATTTTAATTGTGAATTAAATATTAATTAAATGGATTTAATAGTATTATTTGTAACATTCCCTATCTTGAGGCCCAAAGCTAAGTGCTACAAATGCTGTAGTCATCTATAGTATTAACTTTCGGCGATAAAATACGGTAATGTTAATGGTATCCATAATATCAGAAACACATGAATATGAAAAAAATCATAGATTTCAAAAATAACTTTTTTGATTACATTTCACAATATCATGTTTCATATCCAATTACATAATCCCAAACGTTTCCCAAGTATTGATCAAATATAATTATTACAAAATACGCCAAGAGCGACATATAAAGATGCCTCCTTGGATGATAAGAGTACTAAATAGGCAAAAACTTCTTGATACATCACAACGTAAATAAAAACATAACAACTCCTAAATAGCTAACATCAGCCTCCTGCTCATCTCGGGAAGCTTTATTCGTCTACCTACTAAAACTTGTAAATCCTCAACTCTCAACCTACTCAAATTAATTTTAAGCACCCGAGAGTTTAAGGGGGAAAACATAAACTTCGAGTCAGACATAAAGCCTAGTGTGAATAATACTATACATCTCAGTTATTTAATATTAAGTGATACCACGCCGCTTAGCGGAATGGGTTCCCCTCACTAATATCCTTTTAAAAACATATCTTTTGCAAATCAAAATCCTGCAACCAAACTGGTTAAAAACAATAATAGCAATATCATGCATGCATACAAATCAGGTAATCAATGGACTATCTGTCCAAATAATATAGTTTTGTTCGGCTAAGTACTAACCTTTGGCTGACTCGGGCCTACTAGAAAAAATAAACAAATAATCTAACTTCCGTAAATAATTTTTTGGATGGTCTGTCCCTAACTTACTTCTCCCAGGGTTAACTGATCCTAATTGTTTTGCGGGCTCACCAATAACCTATCTTTACTCTGTATATTCCTTTCTATGTGTAATATCATTTTAGTCTACCTGTGGCAAAGCCCTACACACTAGAATTTTGGACTTATATTAGCTAGGGGCTACTAGCTAAAGTATAGGGCGCAACTCCATACCAGTCCCATCTGGTATTCTAATATCTAAGTCATTTACTTAGGGTCAACTACCCCATCAAATTTTCCTTGAAAACATTCCTTTCAAATTGATTTAACCCTATAAATCATACTTAAACAAGGAAAATATACTCTATGCTTTACTCAAATCATACCCCTGTTTCGACTCTATACCTTTCGCCTATTTCCAATCCACTACGTACCAAGGCTTTTGATACCATGTGTCTTGGTTTCGACTAGGATGGAGGCGGAGTATGAAGTCGAAAGGTAGCTGCCAAAAGTAGCGAAACAAGAAATCTTTGTAAAAATGATTTTTAACTCTAAAAAGTTATTTCTTTTCAACTAACCTGTTGTTTGTCAACATGTGATTGGTTGCTAGTTTCTTTTCCAAAATCTTTTCTAAAAGTGCTGTCGAATTTCAAAAGTAATTAATTTAAAACATTTGCAAATTGGCCCTTCTCCTTTTATAAACATATAAAATATTTAAGTCTCATACCTTAAATAATTTTATATACTTATTAAAACACTTAGGAAAATTCTACAAAAATTCCCATAAATCACTTTTAATATTATGATGACCCGCGTTTCAGAAGGTTTAAATTGAAAATAATCCACACATATCCAACTCAAACAATCCGAAACACAGATAATCAATGTGGTTAATTAAGAAGAATAAGAAAAGAAGAAAACAAATACAGAACCTCGCAGCGGAATGACAAAATATAATAATCAAATAAACAGTTTGTGAAACTGTTTATACAATACATTTGATTATAATTTTACAACATCTAAAAGAGTTATATAAACAACATAACTAAATAAAACAATGCAGCAGAATAACATGATGCAGCGAATAATACTACGAATATAGTATACCAAATCTTCGTCTTCATCCTCCAGAAAATACCCTTCAATGCATTGAAAACTCAGGGCTGACCCGAGCATAAAGTAAAACAATACACTCGAGTCAGGAATAAAATATCCTTATGTGAGTCAAATCAATATCACATATAACAAGAGTGTAATAGCATCAGAGATGTTTACGGGATTTTACATCTCTTATCTAGTGTATAACGTGCGTGCAATAACTCAAGAGATGTTACGGGATTTTCCATCTCTTAAGGATCCATCAAATTATCTATATATAGTAGAATATGCTATATATGTAACGTCTAATCAGTAAAATAAATATTTTTCTTAGCATTAAGGCTTTACATTAATCTCTCTTAACACGTTTTTAAGCATTGTCGTACAATTTGCATATAACACACCAGTAGCACGTCGGGGGATAGGGATGCACCATGATACGACAACACTAAACCAAACTTGTAGTGGTCTCGTATAAAGATAAAAGTATGACAAGGCACATCGGGAAATTCCCAAGGTAGGATACAACCAGTTCGGGTCACATGGCTGGTGGTAACGCATCGTAGCCACAATCGCCCACCGCATCCATCCATCTCATAACGAGTCAAAAGGGAGGTTATCCCAAATCCAGGTGCACCAATCCAAACCAACATCAAGAAAATAGTATGGACCAAGTCCTAAAAGAAAATCGAAGAACGAATGTCCGCTAGGGTTAGCTAGCCCACTTGGCCCTGTTAAGCCATCTTATATTAGTCATTTCAAATTGGCACAAGTGCCGAGGTCTATCCATCGTCGTTCTCTTTCTTTAAATCCAGCAAACGTATGTCAAATCCAACCACTTCATTCTGGAGTCTCCTCAGCGTACACAGTTGTTAAAGTGGTTTCAATATTGACAGAGAGTATTCCAATAAGAGGCTCCGGTCTCTTTAATAACCAAACATCGTTGTACACACCGGTTGGTTCTTTTACATTTCAAAAACAATTCATATGTGAAATCAAAATATCATATTCACTTCAAAAATCCTTCATTTCAAAATATCCTATTTACTTAAAATATGCTATTTCACATGAAAATCTTTTTCACTCCAATGTCTCAATTTCACTTCCAGAATAGTTTTGAATTTCAACTTAGGTTATAACTTCATTTTAACCACATTCGTATTTAAATACACAATTTAAATATAAACGTTCCCACTTTGACCAGTTTGAACTTTTTAGAAAATAGTTTGAATAGTTTTAAACAGTTTAAAATGTTAAAATAGTTTAAATAGTTTATATATTAAATTAGATTATATATTAAATTATTTGAAAATTTAAATAATTTAGAAATTTAAAAAGATGAATTTTAAAACAGTTTATAGAAAAATAGTTTATAGTGAAAATAATTTCAAATTCAAAACTATTTCTTCTCATTCCCAATAAATATGGATTCAGGTCCAAGTTTTAAATCAAACTGATTTAATGCAAATCTTCAAATTCAGATCATCTTAAATCTCAATTTTTTTCAAATTGACTCAATTTCAATTTCATTCAAATCAATCTCAATTTCAATTTCAATTCAAATTAAATTCGATTCGATTTCAATTCGAATTAATTTCAATTTCCATTTCATTGATTCGATTCAAATAGTTTAGGTTTCAATTCAATTCTCAATTTTAAACCATTTTAGTTATATAAATTCCAAGTCCAATTTCAATTTACTAATTTAAATCACTTAAATCAAATTTAAACTTCAATATTCAATTTAAGGTTCAAATCTTTAAAATAAATCAATTCCGATTTCAATTTGAAATATCCATTTAAATTACTTTTACTTGTATTTATTTCAAAGTTCAAGTAAAAGTTCAAACCTTTAAAACAATTTCAATTCCCTTAATTCAAGTCATATGTTGATTTTACTTCACATTTCAAAAATAAACTCTTAAAACAATTTCTTTTAATGAACTTCAATCTCAACATTTCAATCGAATTCGAAATTAATTCAATTATCATAAATTTAATTGTTTTATTCTTTAAAACAATACCATTTAAATAATTTCAAAGCCAAGAATTTTAAAACCATTTAATTTAACCAATCCGCTGTCCGTATATAATTTTCTATCCTATGGCCAAGTGATCAGTTATTTCAATTTAATTTCAAGGATGGATATATATCATTTCAATCCAAATCACAGTGTCATAGGTATATATCATTTCAACCTATTTCTTAATTTATTCGAAATAATTCAATTTATAGTTTTATATATTGTCAATAATATACAGGGTGATAACAGAAATATATAAAATACATAAACATCCAATCATCCAATATATCAAGCCATAGTCATCCGTCACAATCAACATCCAAATCAGTCAATAAATCACAACAATTAACTAGTTATCAATATCGGAGTTTTAACTAGCAATTCAATTTCAAATTTAACTGTCGATTTTAATTTCCTTATCGGTTCAATTCATATCAATTTAATGTCAGTCAAATCACCAAACAACAGTCAATAAAATTAAATTACTTCATGATGTCAGTTTAACGAACATCAAAAATAGTTTAGTCTTCGTAAGCGGTTTAAAACACTCATCTTGTTCGAATTTGAAAATTCAAATGAAGCGAATTGCAACGAATTTATTTCCATAGTGTAGAAAACGTCAATACGAATCCAATGTAAAAGACGACACTCGAATCCGACCTCATACGAACGATATACGAATGAATTAGCAAAATGAATAATTAAAACTTAATTACCTAAAATAATATAAATAACAAAACCTAACCCTTGTTCATCGTTCTAGGCCGCACGCTCGCTGCTTCTTCCCAGATCGCGGCTTTATCTTTTTTTATATAATACGAACGATTTATCGCGGCCATCTCAGCGTCGTCGACCACCGCCACTCCGCACCATCGACCAAGACGTCTCCCCAGGCATCATGCTCGCTCGAAATGATGCAGCGAAACCCAAAACCCGATCGATGAACGCGGGTGAATTCAGGCGATCTGGGTCCTTCCAGCTTGATCCAACCGCACAACATATAGAGCTCGTCGAGATCTACAACTTTGCTTTTGGTGGCATTCAATTTCGTTGAGAGGATTTTGGAGAGATCGAGGAAGGAAATCGATAAATTTTAGACCATTAATTCGATATAAGAGAAAATGACGCTGAAGGGAATGAGTTTGGGTTAAAGAAATGAAAATATACGCGACCAATTATATAAATTTCCGACCCGATTCATCCGCGAATATTCTGAACTCTAAACGAAGCATGCCGCCTGGCGTTCTATATGTTATACCCCTATTCCGGATACAATAGAACTAGTCTCGGGAGCTAATATCATCATATTCAGAAGATAGCATTTCATAATCAAATTATTTTAATTAAATTCCTTTAATTAATTTCTATGCGTTTCAAGATCGCACGGCCAAACGATAAGTCTGATCGCTACGAAACTTGAAATCCTATAATAATTCAATATTACGGATCCGATGAAACTGCTTCCATCGAAATCCGAGACAGTGCTCAAAAAGTCTATTTTTACACGTTAATTAAGACAAGCTATTTCCCAAAATCAATTTATTCACTTTTAAACTCAATTTTAAAAGTTAAAAATTTTCATTCTTGTTTAAATAAAATTTAAATCAACTTTCGAAATCATTTTCATTCATATTAAATACAAGATTCAATTATTTAAATAATTTCCAATATTAAACTTAAAAATTAAATTATTCAAATAAATCATTATACTCGAAATATAAGTTATTTTACTTTTAAAATTTAACTTTTAAAACAAATTCAAATAACATAACAACTACTACACTTAGTTCCACTTCTTAATTTAAAGTATTCCAATAATCCAATTCTGATGAATCCCAATATTAGTTTTTAAATGAATTCTAGTTATAAATCAATTATTTTATTTTCATCTAATTAATTCAACAAATATTATTCAATCTCAGCTATTGATTATAAACACATTCAATACCTAAAATTTCATTTCAATACTTGTTATTGCCTAAATCTTCAAAATTGGTTATTTCAAAATTTTATTCAAGTTCATATTCAATATACTACATTAATAAATCATTAAAGTTTTATTTCTAACCATTTCTATTCAATAATTATATTAAATTCAGTAATTTAAAATGGTTAAAAATACGGGTTGTTACATTCTCCCCCACTCAAAACTTTTCGTCCTCAAAAAGAGGTTAAATAAGGAATCTTACATTTGATATATTTTACTCAAAATAATCAACGTATAAAACATTAAAATCTTATTAGAAAACCTTTACTACGCTTCTACTATGCCACTATGATACTGGCTTTATGGAATTTACAACTTATTTATAAAACAAGTTATAATTTTTTTTAAATCTCAAAATTTTTCTAACACCCGGATTTATGGAAAAATTTGGCAGCGTCTCCTTTGCGCGGCTCAATCGTAAAAATTTACAATATAGATATATAACCAAATATACATCTCATCTCAATGATGAGGCATCCCGTAAGGAAAAATATAAAAGTGTAGTATGTAATCCGAGATATGTACCTTATTATTATTAATACGAGCGAGTTCACTCATATTAAGCAAGTAAAAGCAAATCAAACCGCGTATACGTCCAAACGATCTTCGTATGTACTTACCTCAACTCAAATTAGAATATTAGTCGCTTATAAAAGGATATAGAAAGCCTGTATGAGTTTAATAGACTATATAACATGAATTCTAAATCTAAATCATAAGCACAAGCACAAATACACAACATACAACAATCATATGCAATCAAAAACAGTTAAAACAATGATTTACAGCAAAAGAAACCATTTAACAATTAACATTCATCCAATTAATTCACAGTGATATGAATTTACGTTATCCAATGTCCGTAGTTAATTTATACACTTCGTTCTTATTAAGATCCATTCTTTATTAACATTTAATTAGTTTACTTCCAATTTATTTACATCTATTTCATTCACAATCAATTTATTTAAATTCAATTTGTTAAATTTCAATTGTTTCACTTTTTTTCCTTAAATTATTCATTTAACATATCTTTGAACACAATTTCAATTTGAAACATTTTTATTACTTAAGTTCAAACTTGTATAATATACTATTACATATTCATATTTACATTTCAACTTTTTAAACATTTATGGTAAGTTTTATATATGTTTTTAGAATGTAATTGGTGTTATACATATTTGTCTTATTCATTTTAGTTAACAAGAATGTTTAATAATTTACATAAGTTTAAATTTCCATTATCTTGAAATTTAAGAGTTATAATTTAACTTCTCATATTTCATTTACACACTTAGCTTCAATTCCTTATTTCTCATTTTAGAATTTTCCAACTATAAAAGAATTCACTTTATTTCTACAACTGAAAATCATTAATTAACAGGAACTTAATAATTCAAATACTGGGTTCATTTCAAATCATCTTGAAATAATATATATACTCGTATCTTTTATATATATCAAATCCTATTTAGAAATTTTAAATCAAAATCTGTTTATCGAACCAAATGCATAGTAAAGCTACTAAGTGGCCTCCCCCACTTTGAGACTTGAAAATGAATGTCGAGGATGCGACCGTCATCACCGACATTATTTTCCAGCGACAGAAGAGGGGAGTACATGACTTACTTCCTTTTAATTCCTTTTGAAACACTTTTATTCGTAAATATTTTTAAATAATACTAATTATTATATCACAATCTTAGAAAACAAATTTGAAAGCACCAGGATTTTAGTTCTCAAATTCTAAGCTTTTAAATCCTTTCTATTTATAAGCTATAGTATAAATATACTTATACAATTCCATTACCTTACTATGAAAACATACATTTCATTCATTTACTTCTTTGTTATTGCAAACAATTCTTATTGTAATTAGATTTCAATTCAATCTAATTATCGAACGCTTCATGAAATAAGTTTATAAAGTATCGGTTTTAGTTTAATTCAAGCAATAATCAATGATAACTAAATATTTTCATCTCCTAACAACTAACATCCATAAATAAATTCATATTTTCATAAACCTATATGGTTATTTATGAAAGATTATTTCTTTTTATATATAGAATATAATTTAGGTAAAATTATTTCATTTACCCTATTTTAAAACAATATTATGTCGACTTGCCTCGTTTAAGTGTTTAGAAACCCCTATCGATAACATGGTGTCCTGCTCACCAACCAGAATTCATAAACAACTCAACGGATAAGCAAACACAATATAAAACATTTTATAATGATAACAAGCACGTGCTCTCATACACACACACACACATACACACACATGTGACGACCGCCCATGACCCCTGCACCGAATCTAGAGATAGTGCGCTGTAAAGTGTGCCAGGCGACCATGGACGATTGCCAAGGTAAACTAAAATAGCAGAATCTATCGTATTACTCACAGCGCATGGACAAAATACAATAGAACATATATATATAGTGAAGCTTCACAGAATAGAATCTCATCAATAAAACTTCATAAAAGTTGAATACAACATCTCAATAGTCAATACAACAAGCCTCACTACATAACACTCAGAGAATACAAACAGCGGAACGTCCAGTACATATAGTAAGAAGATAATATGCAACCCTCCAGCTCGTCTTCGATATCAGCATCGTGAGAAGAGAACAACACCTGTCACCTGCTACCTAGTCTGCCCGTCCCAAAATGGACGAACAGCCCAAGGCAATAAGAGTTAAAACATAAAGCCTTGAGTCAGACAACAGTCTTAGTGAGCAGTAAATTAACTAACAACATACCAAAAGAGCATAAAGGAAAAGGAATAGGAATACAACCCTCCCACTCCAACCTCTTTCTACAGTGATAGCCCCCAGACACACACTAAGTAGAAGCAAACATAGCAGAGCATACAATGTAAAGTAAAGCAATTATCACTCGACTCAAGGGCAATGTTTTCCAAGTACAAACCCCCAAGGCCTAAACCAAGATCAGATAAGCACCCAGAAAATACCGCTCTTGAGACCGAATGACGATACAACCAAACATCCATGACTCTGGCTATCACTGTTATCGTTGCTTCGATATCACCGTTAATTGAATGACCGGCACATTCTTTCAGCCGTCCGTCAAGGGCTAATAGAAACCCCGGTTCTAGACATAACTCCCGCACGTCATCGTGACCCATGCCTAGGACTATCGAATCTGCCCAGAGTACTTGACTACCCAATCAGTAGCCTTTAGGGACTATCGAATCTGCCCAACGTACTCTTGCTTTGAGCATGCTAGAACCTTCAACAACGATGAGATCTCAGCCTTCTAGTCGTCCTCCTCGACAACTATTTCCATACTAGCTCAAGCGCCTCTCGAGCATCCATTATCCTTAACCCGCTTGGAATGATCCCGTCTGGATTAGACCAAGACTATCTCATATCATACTTCGCTTCATCACATCCTCGCAAAATCTCATCTCAACATCATCATCAAATCTATGCATAAGAGCTTTATCATCCGCTACATATGCCACAAGCAGCTTTCCCAATTCAAGAGCCTCTCTCTTAGCTTTTGAATCATCTTCGGTCTAAATCAAATCATCAATCATCTAATTCATAGCAATCAATCAAGTCAAACATTAATCCAGGCAATCAAGCATTCAAATATGATCTAAGTAGACAATTATAACAATAATGGAAATTTCGTAATTAAAGAGTTGAAAGTCAAATAAGTATGAAAACATGAACAATATCTCTATAATCTTGATGAATGAACTTGTATAGGTCAACATGTAGTAAAATGGATGTAACATCATCATGAACAATGGATCTACACTTAGGATGAAGAAAATGTATGGAAATCACTATTTTAACACCAAATCGAGCCAACAATCCGATATACTCCTTTGGATCCGTGTGAGAGATAATCACCACTCACCAAATCACCTAAACAACCCCAAATCAACACGCTTCAGATCTGGACAGCGAAGGATCAAGCTCGATCTATCACGAATCCGCTTCAAACGATGAAATCACTCTTCGACGGATGAAGATCCTCAATCTAAGCTCTTGAATATTCAATTTGATCTTCAACTTGGATGGATGGAATCACTAGATTAGAGTGGAGAAAAGAAGTGAAGAAGTGTAGAAGTCGAGCTCTCAAAATGGTAGCACTTCGTCGCTTCGAAATCCGGATCCCAAAAATGAAGAAATGGACGAGTATTTATAGGCTGATTTCTCTTTAACTCGGCCATCTCCATAGGTCGTCTCCGACTTATAGCCTTCCGACCTAAGCCCTTCCGACCTAGCCTCTTCCGACCTAGCAACCTCCGACTCAACACACGCGCCTATACGACTTAACACGCTACGACTTAGTGCATCTGCATAGACCTAACGACCTACAAGCACTTACCGACTTAACGGTGTTACGACCTAACACTGCGCGACATAACAAAGTCTCCGATCTAACAGGGTATACGACTTAATAACTATGCCGATCTACGACTTAGTAACTCAACACCTTCTATGACTTAAGACCTACGACCTAACACTTAAGCCAACACGCGACCTAAGACTTAGCCAACCACTCCGACTTAAAGTCCACACAACCTAATACTTAACCCCTTAGGTCGTCTAACGACCTAACTACTAAGTCGTTAGCTAGCTTATCTCTTAGGTCGGTCAACTTGCTAAATCTCTTAAGTCGCTATCCTACCTAAGTCGTTAACTCTTAGGTCGGTCGGTCCCATAGGTCGCTCACTCTACTAGGTCCTTAGGTCGTTGCCGACCTAACTTCCTTAGGTCAGTCAAATACTATAGGTCGTTCCTAACTCATTAACGACCCAACCCAACACGACCTAACTGATCTTAGATCATCTACGACCTAACAATTCAAGCAACCAGATGACCTAATACATAGTGACCTATCTCTTAACCCGGTCAAAACCTTAAGTCGTCCACTATATCTTAAGTCGGTCACTATGACCTAACTCCATCCTTAAGTCGTTTAGACTCATAAGCAATGCAACCAAAGGTTAACTATCTTACGATGTTTCGATCCGTGAAAATACGGGTCGTTACATTCTCTCCCCCTTAGGAATTTCGCCCCCGAAATTCCAAACAACAAAGCAATCAAGGGTTATTCTGCACGCCTACCATCCATAGCAATCAACAAACCATGCATCCAATTCTAGCTTAGCATGCAGAATTCTAAAACCAGAACAAGTTACAATATCGTGAGATGACATGACACCTTAGGGCCATACCTTGAAGAGTACAGGATGAGCTGCCATCATCCTCTCTTCCACCTCCCACGTACAGTCGTTATCATCATCACTCCATTGTATCTTGAGCAACTTAACTACCTTCCTCCTAAGCTGTTTCGTCTCAGTTCCCACAACACGAAGCGGCTTACGAGGTCTTCTATCGACTGGATCAACTTCGAAATCTTCACAGCTATCAGCAGGAACCACTGTATTCGAGTCGTGCACGTACTTCCGTAGATATGACACATGAAAAACATTGTACACACCCGCCATCTTCTCCGGTAATTCCAATCTATAGGCGAGCTTTCCAATTCGCTCGATGATCGGGAATGGTCCAACAAATCTCGGAGTCAATTTTCCTTTCTTCCCGAATCGAATAACATTCTTCAGTGGAGAAATCTTCACAAAAACCATATCTCCTACGTCGAATTCCAAGTCCTTTCGACGCTTATCGGCATAACTCTTCTGACGGTCTTGGGCTGTCTTCATTCGTTGCCGAATGATCTCTATGCAATCCGAAGTCTGTCGAATCATCTCTGGCCCAAGTATCAACTTTTCTCCAGTTTCTAACCAACATGTCGGTGAGTTACACGGTCTCCCATACAATGCTTCATACGGTGCCATACCAATGCTTGACTGGTAACTGTTGTTGTATGCAAACTCCACCAAATGAAGGTGATCTTCCCATGATCCTCCGAAATCCAAAACACAAGCTCTAAGAAGATCTTCCAAAACTCGGTTGACTCTCTCGGTCTGACCATTTGTTTGAGGGTGATAAGCTGTACTCAAACACAACTCGGTTCCCAAAACTTCCTGGAAGCTCTTCCAAAATCCACTAGTGAACAATGGGTCTCGATCGCTCACTATACTCTTCGGAATACCATGGAATCAAACTATCCACTTAACATACAACTCAGCCAGCTTTGATGCAGTCCTAGTCGATCGAACAGGAATGAATCTTGCACTCTTGGTCAGATGATCTACAATGACCCAAATCCCTTCATTTCCCGTTCTTGTTCTAGGTAGTCCATCAATAAAATCCATCGATATCTGCTCCCACTTCCATGTAGGAACTTCTAATGGCTGAAGCAATCCACTTGGCTTCTTCTGTTCAGCTTTTACCAACTGGCAGTTCATACACTTGGAAATAAAATTTCCAACATCCTTCTTCATGCCTTCCCAGTAGTAGGTTCTCTTCATATCCCGATACATCTTATTTCCGCCTGGATGAATTGTCAACTTCGAGTGATGACTTTCCTTCAGAACTTCACTCCTCAATTCATCTATATCGGGAACAACTAGTCGTCCTTGCTTCCGAAGCCAACCCTCTCGATCGACCTCGAATCCTTTATCCTTTTCTGGATCCAATCCAGATTCCAAATCACGGATAATCTTGACAAGCTTATCGTCTGGCTTTTGGCTCTCGCCAATCCTTTCCACTAGAGAAGGTCTTATCGATAAGTTTGCCAACATCTCAGGTTCCAATTCGCATCTAGGCCTGAAGTCAAATCCAGCTAAATACTCGAGATTCTTCCATTCTGAAAACATGGCTCCCAATCCTGCATGTCTTCGACTTAACGCATCTGCCACCGCGTTACCTTTTCCCGGAGTATAAGCTATACCAAAATCATATGATGCCAAAAACTCTAGCCAACGTTGCTGCCGAAGATTCAAATCCTTTTGGGAGAAAAGATACTTCAACGACTTATGATCTGTAAACAACTCAAATCGAACTCCCAGTAGATAATGTCTCCACATCTTCAGAGCAAAAACAATCGCCGCTAACTCCAAATCATGAGTCGGGTAATTCCTTTCATGCAGCTTCAGTTGTCGACTGGCATACGCAACAACTTTATCCTTCTGCATCAGCACTGCTCCAAGTCCAGTACCATATGCGTCGGTGTAAACCACCATCTCATCATTCCCACTTGGAATAGTCAAAACAGGAGCACTCGTCAATCTCTCTTTCAGGATTCTAAAAGCTTGCTCACACTTAGCTTCCCATCTGAACACTTGGTTCTTCTTTGTCAATCCTGTTAACGGTGCAGCCACCTTAGAGAAGTCTTTGATAAACCGTCGATAATATCCTGCTAATCCAAGAAAACTTCTCACATCAGATGCATTCTTAGGTCTAACCCAATTCTGGATTGCTGCCACCTTAGCAGAATCAACCGCTATTCCACTTCCAGAAATCACATGGCCTAAGAACCTCACTTCACTCTTCCAGAAGTGACACTTCGAAAACTTAGCCTTCAGCTGATGTTTCCGTAAGATTTCCAAAACAATACGCAAGTGTGTCTTGTGCTCTTCTTCAGTTCTGGAATAAATCAGAATGTCATCCACGAACACAAGTACGAACTTGTTCAACTGATCTCTGAACACTCTATTCATAAGATCCACAAAATAAGCTGGCGCGTTAGTCAATCCAAACGGCATTACCAGCCACTCAAAGAAACCGGATGGTGTCCTAAAAGCAGTCTTCGGCACACTATCCTTAGCCACTCTCAAATGGTGAAATCCCGTTGCCAAATCCATCTGAGAAAACACCTTGGCTTCGTGAAGCTGATCAAACAAGTCATCTATTCTCGGCAATGGATACTTGTTCTTCTTAGTCACCTTATTCAGCTCACGATAATCGACACACAACCTCAGCGATCCATCTGCTTTGGTTGCGAATACAACTGGTGCACCCCATTCGGACACACTACGCCGAATGAATCCTTTCTGCAAAAGATCATCAACTTGCACCCTCAACTCTTGCTGTTCTCTAGGCGCCATCCGCCTAAGAGGCATCACAACATGTCTGGCTCCTTCAACTAGATCTATACGAAACTCGATCTCTCTATGCGGCGGCAACCCTTTGACTTCATCAAAGACATCCTCGAATCCATTAGCGATCGGCACTGATGACAGTCCATCCCGTGGAACAACTAGCGAATACATGAAGCTCATGAAGACGCCTTCTTCATGCTTACATCGTATCACAATCTTTCGCCCCTCTACATTCTCGACTGTCACTTCCAACCTCTCGCAATCAACCTTTGCCGCATACTTCCTAAGCCAGTCCATACCCAAAATAATTCCGAACCCCGCAAAGTTCAGAACAAAGCAATCATAAACAAAAGAGCAATCATGACTCGATACAACTAGACCACGACATAACATACAGAAACAAGACGAACCCCCAACTGGATTAGTCACAACCAATGGCCTATCAACAATATCCGGTTCCAAACCCAACCGACTCACAAGTTCACTACAAACAAACGAATGCGACGCCCCAGTATGAAACATAACTCTAACTGGAACACCACATAGGAAAAGAGTACCTTGAACCACCACACTCTTTCCCTTCTCTTCAGCGGTAAGAGCTTTTGAAGACGACGGAACAGCTCCCAAAGCATAAGCTTGCACAATCTACTTGTCCCTCCTCGGTTCTGGACAATTCTTCCTAAAATGCCCTGGCTTGTCACAGTTGTGACACTTCATCGGTGCCTTCGGATTCTTACAATCCTTAGAGAAATGGCCCTTCTACTGACAATTGTAGCAAGTCACTTCGCCCTTCGGCTTCTTCTGGCCATCCTTACCCTTCTGCTGTTGCTGCTTCCTCTTCTTGTTTCCACCTTGCTGAGGTTTAGACTCTTCCCTGGTCACAGCAACAACAGATCCTTCCTTAGGAAACAGACTCTCATGCTTGAGAGCTTTCTCCACAAGCTTCTCAAATGAATCGTCCAAATGATCCACCAACTGCCTCCCAAGATAACTGTCCAAGACTGTCACAAACTTCTCATTCTTCTGATATGCAGATTCGATATACGACCGGGCATACTTGGACAAAGCTTCGAACTCCGAAACATACTTAAGAACTAGTCTTCCACCTTGCTTGAGCTCCACAAACTTCTTGAACAGAACAGACTTCTGAGCTGTAGAAATGAACTTAGCTTCAAACCTGACTTGGAATTGCTCCCAAGTAATCTCTTCCTCTGGAGTATTGATGGTAATAGAGTTCCACCAATCAGAGGCTCTCCCTTGAAGCTGTCTCGATGCCAACTTCCTCTTAGTCGCATCCTCAATTCCCAAATCTCCAAAAATCCTTCTACAAGCATCTATCCACCTCTGGACTTCAATGGTTGATTCTGTTCCCAGGAAAACCTTCCCTCCAAGAGCAGTGTAGTCCTTACACAGCTTAGCAAAATCCACCGGCTTTGGAGTTTGGACTTGAACTCCAACATCAACTGCTGTCCCCGGAACTGGTATCCTTCTCATGATCGAAGTCATCATAGCTTCGAACATAGCTGCATAATCAGCAGTTCCTTCAGCAGCACGGCCTTCCCTAGCAGCTAGTCTCCCTCTTCGACTCATTCTCAATATCTATAAAAAGGAATGATCAGAACATCTTAGAGAAACAACTGCCTAAACTACTTAAACTCTACTAAGCTACTATATTATATATAGTAATCATCCATCAAAATACAATTACGTCTCTCATACGTAGTTACGTCAGCGAGCGTTGGGTAAAATCGATTAACCAAAGCTCTGATACCAAATGTGACGACCGCCCATGACCCCTGCACCGAATCTAGAGATAGTGCGCTGTAAAGTGTGCCAGGCGACCATGGACGATTGCCAAGATAAACTAAAACAGCAGAATCTATCGTATTACTCACAGCGCATGGAAAAAATACAATAGAACATATATATATAGTGAAGCTTCACAGAATAGAATCTCATCAATAAAACTTCATAAAAGTTGAATACAACATCTCAATAGTCAATACAACAAGCCTCACTACATAACACTCAGAGAATACAAACAGCGGAACGTCCAGTACATATAGTAAGAAGATAATATGCAACCCTCCAGCTCGTCTTCGATATCAGCATCGTGAGAAGAGAACAGCACCTGTCACCTACTACCTAGTCTGCCCATCCCAAAATGGACGAACAGCCCAAGGCAATAAGAGTTAAAACATAAAGCCTTGAGTCAGACAACAGTCTTAGTGAGCAGTAAATTAACTAACAACATACCAAAAGAGCATAAAGGAAAAGGAATAGGAATACAACCCTCCCACTCCAACCTCTTTCTACAGTGATAGCCCCCAGACACACACTAAGTAGAAGCAAACATAGCAGAGCATACAATGTAAAGTAAAGCAATTATCACTCGAGTCAAGGGCGATGTTTTCCAAGTACAAACCCCCAAGGCCTAAACCAAGATCAGATAAGCACCCAGAAAATACCGCTCTTGAGACCGAATGACGATACAACCAAACATCCATGACTCTGGCTATCACTGTTATCGTTGCTTCGTGAAAATACCCTAATTCTTAACCAAGAAATTTTTTTTTTCATACTTAGCTAAGACTACCTAGGGTCATCCTTCCCTATTCTCATATTATCCAGGATCTTTCACAATATAAAAATATTGTTTTAAATCTAAATCATTCCTAACATACATATATGAAGATATCTATGTTATATTCTACTAGAATCAGAGCATGATAATATGTAAGTAGAAATCCTTTTAAATCTATTAAAATGTGATAATTCCCTGATAAAAGATTAATTATTGTATCCTGATTTTTGACCATAGAATCCACTGGAAACATGTACTTTAGTCTGTTATTCTAATTAAGAAATGAGCAAGTAATAATCAGTGGGAAGCAAGCTTTTAATATGGATGATTGTGTTAAAGTCTGTATAGTATCAAACTCAGGCTAAAAGAAAGTGGATCATAAGGGAACACAAGCAACATCTAGGCGTAATGGAAACGCGCCTAACTTACACATGAGAGGTCACGAGTTCAAGTACTATGCTGGTCGGTTCAAACCCAATTTTTGTTTTTCTTTTTATTTTTCTCCTGTATGGTTTAAAATCTGATATCTACCTATATCTGCACATATATACTTAATTTTTGCCTACAATCTAACATACAAAACAATATTTCTTGCTTTATTATTTTTGAAACCCATTCCTACAACTGTTCTAGGAATTTATGTTTATATTTTTGCCCAAATATCAACATGTACACAGATATACATGTACATGTCAATGTCTTTGCTCATTTTCCAGAAAACTGGGTTCAAATGGTTCCTTGCTTCATTGATTTGAAGTGAACATCTGGCCTGACCTATGGTCTAACCATGTGGTTAATCTGACCATTCTTTTATTTGCATTTTACAAACCAGAATCTACCCAAAACATTGCTACTCCTTCTTTTCAAAAGCATGTTTATATATATATGAATCAGACACCTTGTGATCAGATTTATATCATCCTTCCTAACCATAATTCTCTATTAAAAATGCATATTCAAGGTATATACACTTTTACTTGCATTTGGACATATATCAATATCATGACTTGAAAATATAGCAGTTATAATTCTTTCTGGATTTTCCCCATATAATTTCCTATATATCTATCTTTTGAAAGGACTTAGGATGAACTAAAATCATCATAAAATGATTATGCTTATAAAATCCAGGTTTTTCCTCTAAATCAAAAACAACTTTAGCAAATAGATTTTCAAATCAGTTTAACATCAATATCCTTAATACATACCAAACCAGAAATAACCAGAAACAACATAACACATATTTCTTACAAGTTCTTCCTACTTAATACATTTAGATAGCCATATCAATCAGGAAATACATGCATGAATTAACACATTCTAGCTCTTATTTCTAATTATCTTAGCATCCTCTATTCCATATCTTTTTAATCTTGCTTACTTAGCTCCATCACAACCTGCAAAAGCATTAGTGGCTGCCCCATTATGAATGAGACACCCCCATGTGCCATGAGCAATAAGGGTCAGATCTATGATCTGGTGTGAGCATTTCTAACATATCCATGATATTAAGCTAAGGATACAGCATAAATATACCTTGCATAACTTGACAGGTATTATCATGAATGATTAATGTATAAATTGATCAGGTATTCCCATATACATACACAAGAGCAAACATATGCATTAAAACAATTTTTATCTGGAACTACTAAGGTTCCTCATACCAACCCTAATCCCGGAAAGGCCCAAGTTTCCTATATCATCATTTAAGGTTGCCTTTTCTTCTTATAAATTCCTGGCCTCATCTGCTATAAGGAATCAAAGGGACACATTGCCATGAACTAATTAACATCATGGCACAAAGATCTCAGGACTTAAACAAGCCATGTGTCAACTTGTCTACTTCAAATAGGACAAGCATTCCAGCAGCCTTCTTGGCACAAAATCCTTAGTTATATTACTAAGTGTATTCATGTTCATTTTATCAATGATAGCTAGGTGTACAGACCACCTATATACATGAAACATACTAGTTACCTTGCAGACATAATATTGCAAGCAAGTTAAAGGTTACTTTCTAGAGGTATAACACCCAGTCATTCCATCTCACATTATTTAGCATATAAACACCCTATTCAAACATATACCAGAATGTTTGCAACTGAGAATAAATGCATGGCTCTATTGGGTTTATTTTGATTTTGCAAGCAACTATGTTTAGCCAGATTTTTAACCTTGTTTAAACATAATTTTTAGGCTTGTAAATTTTCTGTTTGGTTTAGGGCTCAGCACTTATAGAGAAAGACTCCATTGCACCCTTAACCAATTATTTCAAGCCTCAGCACTATACCATTGTATATGCAGCTCATAGTTTTTTTTTCTTCATTCTTTGTCTTAAGCCATGATTCAGACTAGTTACAAATACTCTCTTACATGTTCTTTAAGGTTTTGGTATAACATACAGGGATGAAAATAGAACAACAAAGTTATACATCCATCATAGCAGATCATATCTCATCAAGCATTCATGAAACCATCAGTAGTCAACATGGTTTGTAAATCAAAACATGCAAAATATAGCATATAAAAGCTTGGCTGCCTAATCTCAGGTCTTAATGCCATGTATATGAGTGAGAATACTCACCTTATTTGCTTACACAAGCTTAATCCAGAAAACCCCTCAAATCTTTAGCCTTTTCTTCCTCTTCTTCCTTAGGTTAATTAATTCAGTGAGAGAGCAGTTTTCTGGTTAGGCTCTTGATTTATATAAGGGTTCTACCTAGGGTTTTGGGTGATGCAAAATCCCTATTTTAGCCCAAACCAGAATCATGCATTTGGCATTGCATATTCTCTCCCTCCTAACCCTTAATGTCCCGGCCAATATTTTAAAACAAGGCTAAGTTGTGCCCATTTTCTTTTCTTTTCAGAAAGTGATTACTTTAAGTATTTTTATTATACTTACCTCAAACATGATAATGGTGTGACTTTCTATTTTCTGCCTTTATACATTTGCTTTCTTGCACTTTGGTTCTTACTATTTTAGTGTTTCTTTTACTTATTTTTCCTTTATTAATTTTCTGCTCAAATAATATCTGTATATATACATTTATACAACTATGGGTGTTAGATTAACTTTAACCTTCTTTTATTTGCAGAAAACATGTGCATTCTTATATGCATTTCTACACTCCTATTATTCAAATAAAATTTCACTTATTCATTATAAATCAATGTTCTCTTCTGTCTTAATTTCCAGACAAGTTATACATATGCATATATATATATATATATATATATATATATATATATACATATCCTCAGGAATTTTAATATTCATGTCTAGGCCTATATTTCCTTTATTTGAAACATTTTATCTAAATGTTTTCCTTCTTTGTTTTATTATTCAGGAATTCTGGATTTTCTCTTAGTGCCATAACTAGTGTGCACGTGCACACATGCACACAACCTTGCACCACTGAAAATCCCACCTATATAATAATTCTGATTTTTCCCCCAGAATTTTAATCATTTATTTAAAAGAATTTTCCTCAAAATCTTGGGGTATTACACTTCGATATCACCGTTAATTGAATGACCGGCACATTCTTTCAGCCATCCGTCAAGGGCTAATGGAAACCCCGGTTCTAGACATAACTCCCGCACGTCATCGTGACCCGTGCCTAGGACTATCGAATCTGCCCAGAGTACTTGACTACCCAATCAGTAGCCTTTAGGGACTATTGAATCTGCCCAACGTACTCTTGCTTTGAGCATGCTAGAACCTTCAACAACGATGAGATCTCAGCCTTCTAGTCGTCCTCCTCGACAACTATTTCCATACTAGCTCAAGCGCCTCTCGAGCATCCATTATCCTCAACTCGCTTGGAATGATCCCGTCTGGATTAGACCAAGACTATCTCATATCATACTTCGCTTCATCACATCCTCGCAAAGTCTCATCTCAACATCATCATCAAATCTATGCATAAGAGCTTTATCATCCACTACATATGCCACAAGCAGCTTTCCCAATTCAAGAGCCTCTCTCTTAGCTTTTGAATCATCTTCGGTCTAAATCAAATCATCAATCATCTAATTCATAGCAATCAATCAAGTCAAACATTAATCCAGGCAATCAAGCATTCAAATATGATCTAAGTAGACAATTATAACAATAATGGAAATTTCGTAATTAAAGAGTTGTAAGTCAAATAAGTATGAAAACATGAACAATATCTCTATAATCTTGATGAATGAACTTGCATAGGTCAACATGTAGTAAAATGGATGTAACATCATCATGAACAATGGATCTATATGGATCTACACTTAGGATGAAGAAAATGTATGGAAATCACTATTTTAACACCAAATCGAGCCAACAATCCGATATACTCCTTTGGATCCATGTGAGAGATAATCACCACTCACCAAATCATCTAAACAACCCCAAATCAACACGCTTCAGATCTGGACAGCGAAGGATCAAGCTCGATCTATCACGAATTCGCTTCAAACGATGAAATCATCTTCGATGGATGAAGATCCTCAATCTAAGCTCTTGAATCTTCAATTTGATCTTCAACTTGGATGGATGGAATCACTAGATTAGAGTGGAGAAAAGAAGTGAAGAAGTGTAGAAGTCGAGCTCTAAAATGGCAGCACTTCGTCGCTTCGAAATCCGGATCCCAAAAATGAAGAAATGGACGAGTATTTATAGGCTGATTTCTCTTTAACTCGGCCATCTCTATAGGTCGTCTCCGGACGACCGCCCATGACCCCTGCACCGAATCTAGAGAAAGCGCGCTGTAAGGTGTGCCAGGCGACCATGGACGATTGTCAGGGAAATTAAAACAACAGGATCTATCGTATTACTCACAGCGCATGGACAAAATGCAATAGAACATATGTATAGTGAAGCTTTACAGAATAAAATGCCATCATATAAAACTTCATAATAGTTGAATACAAGCATCCAAATAGTCAATACATCAAGCCTCACTACATAACACTCAGAGATTATACAAACAGCGGAACATCCAGTACATATAAGAAGATAATATGCAACCCTCTAGCTCGTCTTCGATATCAGCATCGTGAGAAGAGAACAGCACCTGTCACCTGCTACCTAGTCTGCCCGTCCCAAAGATGGACGAACAGCCCAAGGCAATAAGAATTAAAAACATAAAGCCTTGAGTCAGACAACAGTCTTAGTGAGCAGTAAATTAACTAACAACATACCAAAAGAGCATAAAGGAAAAGGAATAGGAATACAACCCTCCCACTCCACCTCTTTCTACAGTGATAACCCCCAGACACACACTAAGCAGAAGCAACACAGCAGAGCATACAATTTAAAGTAAAGTAATAATCATTCGAGTCAAGGGCGATGTTTTCCAAGTACCAAGGCCTAAATCAGATAAGCACCCAGAAAATACCGCTCTTGAGTCCGAATGACGATACAACCAAACATCCATGACTCTGGCTATCACTGTTATCATTGCTTCGATATCACCGTTAATTGAATGACCGGCACATTCTTTCAGCCGTCCGTCAAGGGCTAATGGAAACCCCGGTTCTAGACATAACTCCCGCACGTCGTCGCAGCCCGTGCCTAGGACTATCGAATCTGCCCAGAGTACTCGACCATCAACAGTTGGCCGTTGGGACTATCGAATCTGCCCAAACGTACTCTTGCTTAGAGCATGCTAGAACCTTCAACAACGATGCTATCCAAGCCTCCTAGTCATCCTCCTTGACGACTATTCTCATATCCATTCATTATCCTCAACTCGAATCATATCACCGAGTTATCAACATGCTTGGAATGATCCCGTCTGGATTAGACCAAGTCTTCATCACATGATTGCCTCGCTTCATCACATCCTCGCAAAGCCTCATCTCAACATCACATCATCAAATCTACGCATAAGAGCTTCATCATCCACTACATATGCCACGAGCAGCTTACCCAATTCAAGAGCCTTTCTCCTAGCTTTTGAATCATCTTCGGTCTAAATCAAACCATCAATCATCTAATTCATAACAATCAATCAAACCAAACATTAATCCAAGCAATCAAGCATTCAAATATGATCTAAGTAGATAATTATAACAATAATGGCATTTTCGTAATTAAAGAGTTGAAAGTCTAACATGCATGAAATCATAAGAAATATCTCTACAATCTTGATGAATGAACTTGCATAGGTTAACACTTAGTAAAATGGTTGTCAAATCATCATGAACAATGGATCTACATGGATCTACACTTAGGATGAAGAAAATGCATGAAAATCATTATTTTAACACCAAATCGAGCCAACAATCCGATATACTCCTTTGGATCCGTGTGAGAGATAATCACCACTCACCAAATCACCTAAACAACCCCAAATCAACACGCTTCAGATCTGGACAGCAAAGGATCAAGCTTGATCTATCACGAATCCGCTTCAAACGAAGAAATCTCTCTTGAAAAGATGAAGATCTTCAATCTAAGCTCTTGAATCTTCAATCTTGATCTTCGATATGGATGGAAGGAATCACTAGATTAGAGTAGAGAAAAGAAGTGAAGAAGTGTAGAAGTCGAGCTCTCAAAATGGCAGCACTTCGTCGCTTCGAAATTCGGATTCCAAAAATGAAGCCAACCTCCTCTATTTATAGCTGAAATCACCCCTAGGTCGCTCGGAGTTAGGTCGTACACGACCTATGGAGCCACGACCTACGACCTATAACCCCTACCGACCTAAAGCTTCGACCTAACAACCCAGGCGCTTCAACGACCTAAAGACTTCGAATTAACAAAACTCCGCAACCCACGACTTAACAGGTAGGCTACGACCTAACTAGCTAATGGCCTAACGACCTAACCCTTCTGCGCATCCAAGCACCCAGCGACCTACCAAAGCTCTACATCTTACGACCTAACGAGGTTACGACCTATAACTTAGCGACTTAACAACATACCGCATCAACGACCTAACAGCTAAGCCCTTACGCGACCTAACACTCACGCGACCTAACACATACGCGACCTAACTACCTCATAGCCTAGCGACCTAACTACTCCTTCCTTAGGTCGTTGCCGACCTATCCTTCTTAGGTCGCTAACCTACCCTGCTTCCTATACTTCTCTCTTAAGTCGCATGCTCCTTAGGTCGCTCTCCTATAGGTCGCCTAATTCTATAGGTCGCTCCAACCGACCTAACACTTAGCCAATTTACTTCCTTAGGTCATCTAGACCTAACAATTAACTCCCAAACTTAGGTCGTACTACCTCCTAGGTCGCTTACTGCTTATCCCCTAGCTTCCTTAGGTCGCCACCCCTATAAGTTGTCTACGACTTAATTGTTATACGACCTAAACTTCAACATAACTTATCCAAATTCTTAGGTCGCCTACGACATACTCCACTACGACCTAAGCTAACATACAACCTAACTCTTAGGTCGCTCCACCTTCTTAGGTCGCCAACTACGACCTATCCCTTAGGTTGCCAATCCTATAAGTCGGTCACGACTTAAGACTTAACCAAATTCTCCCCAAAATCTGAAACGACTTAAAAATGCAGAAAATTTCAGATTTTAACGAACTTTTCGATCCGTAAAATACGGGTCGTTACATTCTCTCCCCCTTAGGAATTTCGCCCCCGAAATTCCAAACAAACAAAGCAATCAAAGACTATTCTGCACGCCTACCATCCATAGCAATCAACAAACCATGCATCCAATTCTAGCTTAGCATGCAGAATTCTAAAACCAGAACAAGTTACAATATCGTGAGATGACATGACACCTTAGGGCCATACCTCGAAGAGTTCAGGATGAGCTGCCTTCATCCTCTCTTCCACCTCCCACGTACAGTCGTTATCATCATCACTCCATTGTATCTTGAGCAACTTAACTACCTTCCTCCTAAGCTGTTTCGTGTCGGTTTCCACAACACGAAGCGGCTTACGAGGTCTTCTATCAACTGGATCAACTTCGAAATCTTCACAGCTATCAGCAGAAACCACTGTATTCGAGTCGTGCACAAACTTCCGTAGATACGATACGTGAAAAACATTGTGCACACCCGACATCTTCTCCGGTAACTCCAGTCTATAGGCGAGCTTTCCAATTCGCTCGATGATCGGGAATGGTCCAACAAATCTCGGAGTAAATTTTCCTTTCTTCCCGAATCGAATAACATTCTTCAGTGGAGATATCTTCACAAAAACCATATCACCAATGCCGAATTCCAAATCCTTACGACGCTTATCGGCATAACTCTTCTGACGGTCTTGGGCTGCCTTCATTCGTTGCCGAATAATCTCTATGCAATCCGAAGCCTGTCGAATCATCTCGGGCCCAAGTAACAGCTTTTCTCCAGTTTCCAACCAACATGTTGGAGAGTTACACGGTCTTCCATACAATGCCTCATACGGTGCCATACCAATACTTGACTGGTAACTGTTGTTGTATGCAAACTCCACCAAATGAAGGTGATCTTCCCATAATCCTCCGAAGTCCATAACACATGCTGTAAGAAGATCTTCCAAAACTCGGTTGACTCTCTCGGTCTGACCACCTGTTTGAGGGTGATAAGCTGTACTCAAACACAACTCGGTTCCCAAAACTTCCTGGAAGCTCTTCCAAAATCCACTAGTGAACAATGGATCTCGATCGCTCACTATACTCTTCGGAATACCATGGAATCGAACTATCCACTTAACATACAACTCAGCCAACTTTGATGCAGTCCTAGTCGATCGAACAGGAATGAATCATGCACTCTTAGTCAAACGATCTACAACGACCCAAATCCCTTCATTTCCCGTTCTTGTTCTAGGCAATCCATCGACACTTGTTCCCACTTCCATGTAGGAACTTCTAATGGCTGAAGCAATCCACTTGGCTTCTTCTGTTCGGCTTTTACCAACTGGCAGTTCATACACTTGGAAATAAAATTTCCAACATCCTTCTTCATGCCTTCCCAGTAGTAGGTTCTCTTCATATCCCGATATATCTTATTTCCACCTGGATGAATTGTCAGCTTCGAATGATGACCTTCCTTCAGAACTTCACTCCTCAATTCATCTATATCGGGGACAACTAGTCGTCCTTGTTTCCGAAGCCAACCCTCTCGATCGACCTCGAATCCTTTACCCTTTTCTGGATCCAATCCATATTCCAAATCACGGATAATCTTGACAAGCTTATCATCTCGCTTTTGGCTCTCGCCAATCCTTTCCACAAGAGTGGGTCTTATCGATAAGTTTGCCAACATCTCAGGTTCCAATTCACATCTAGGCCTGAAGTCAAATCCAGCTAAATACTCGAGACTCTTCCATTCTGAAAACATGGCTCCCAATCCTGCATGTCTTCGACTTAACGCATCTGCCACTGCGTTACCTTTTCCCGGAGTATAAGCTATACCAAAATCATATGATGCCAAAAACTCTAGCCATCGCTGCTGCCGAAGATTCAAATCTTTTTGGGAGAAAAGATACTTCAATGACTTGTGATCCGTAAACAACTCGAATCGAACTCCCAATAGATAATGTCTCCACATCTTCAGAGCAAATACAATCGCCGCTAACTCCAAATCATGAGTTGGGTAATTCCTTTCATGCGGCTTCAGTTGTCGACTGGCATACGCAACAACTTTATCCCTCTGCATCAGCACTGCTCCAAGTCCAGTACCACATGCATCGGTGTAAACCACCATCTCATCATTCCCACTAGGAATAGTCAAAACAGGAGCACTCGTCAATCTTTCTTTCAGGATTATGAAAGCTTGCTCACACCTATCATCCCATCTGAACGCTAGGTTCTTCTTTGTCAATCCTGTTAACGGTGCAGCTACCTTGGAGAAGTCTTTGATAAACCGTCGATAATATCCTGCTAATCCAAGAAAACTTCTCACATCAGATGCATTCTTAGGTCTAACCCAATCCTGGATTGCTGCCACCTTAGCGGGATCAACCGCTATTCCATTCCCAGAAATAACATGGCCTAAGAACCTCACTTCCCTCTTCCAGAAGTGACACTTCGAAAACTTAGCCTTTAGCTGATGTTTCCGTAAGATTTCCAAAACAATACGCAAGTGCGTCTTGTACTCTTCTTCCGTTCCGGAATAAATCAGAATATCATCCACGAACACAAGTACGAACTTGTTCAGCTGATCTCTGAACACTCTATTCATAAGATCCACAAAATATGCTGGCGCGTTAGTCAATCCAAACGGCATTACCAGCCACTCGAAGAAACCAGATGGTGTCCTAAAAGCAGTCTTCGGCACACTATCCTTAGCCACTCTCAACTGGTGAAATCCCGTTGCCAAATCCATCTGAGAAAACACCTTGGCTTCGTGAAGCTGATCAAACAAGTCATCTATTCTCGACAATGGATACTTGTTCTTCTTAGTCACCTTATTCAGCTCGCGATAATCGACGCACAACCTCAGCGATCCATCTGCTTTGGTTGCAAACACAACTGGTGCACCCCATTCGGACACACTACGCCGAATGAATCCTTTCTGCAAAAGATCATCAACTTGCACCCTCAACTCTTGCTGTTCCTTAGGCGCCATCCGCCTAAGAGGCATCACAACAGGTCTGGCTCCTTCAACTAGATCTATACGAAACTCGATCTCTCTATGCAGCGGCAACCCTTTGACTTCGTCAAAGACATCCTCGAATCCATTAGCGATTGGCACCGATGATAGTCCATCCCGTGGAACAACCAGCGAATACATGAAGCTCATGAAGACGCCTTCCTCATGCTTACATCGTATCACAACCTTTCGCCCCTCCACATTCTCGACTGTCACTTCCAACCTATCGCAATCAACCTTTGCCGCATACTTCCTAAGCCAGTCCATACCCAAAATAATTCCGAACCCCGCAAAGTTCAGAACAAAGCAATCACAAACAAAAGAGCAATCATGACTCGATACAACTAGACCACGACATAACATACACAAACAAGACGAACCCCCAACTGGATTAGTCACAACCAATGGCCTATCAACAATATCCGGTTCCAAACCTAACCGGCCTACAAGTTCACTACAAACAAACGAATGCGACGCCCCAGTATCAAACAGAACTCTAACTGGAACACCACATAGGAAAAGAGTACCTTGAACCACCACACTCTTCCCCTTCTCTTCAGCAGTAGGAGCTTTCGAAGACGACGGAACAGCTCCCAAAGCATAAGCTTGCACAATCTGCTTGTCCCTCCTCGGTTCTGGACAATTCTTCCTGAAATGCCCCGGCTTGTCACAGTTGTGACACTTCATCGGCACCTTCGGATTCTTACAATCCTTCGAGAAATGGCCCTTCTGCTGATAATTGTAGCAAGTCACCTCGCCTTTCGGCTTCTTCTGGCCATCCTTACCCTTCTGCTGCTGCTGCTTCCTCTTCTTGTTTCCACCCTGCTGGGGTTTAGACTCTTCCCTGGTCACAGCAACAACAGATCCTTCCTTAGGAAACAGACTCTCATGCCTGAGAGCTTTCTCCACAAGCTTCTCAAATGAATCATCCAAATGATCCACCAACTGCCTTCCAAGATAACTGTCCAAGCCTGTCACAAACTTCTCATTCTTCTGATATGCAGATTCAATATATGACCGGGCATACTTGGACAACGCTTCAAACTCAGAAACATACTCAAGAACTGGTCTTCCACCTTGCTTGAGCTCCACGAACTTCTTGAACAGAACAGACTTCTGAGCTGTAGAAATGAACTTAGCTTCAAACCTGACTTGGAATTGCTCCCAAGTAATCTCTTCCTCTGGAGTATTGATGGTAATAGAGTTCCACCAATCAGAAGCTCTCCCTTGAAGCTGCCTTGATGCCAACTTCCTCTTAGTTGCATCATCAATTCCCAAATCACCAAAGATCCTTCTACAAGCATCTATCCATCTCTGGACTTCAATAGTTGATTCCGTTCCCAAGAAAACCTTCCCTCCAAGAGCAGTATAGTCCTTACACAACTTAGCAAAATCCACCGGTTTTGGAGTTTGAACTTGAACCCCAACATCAACTGACGGCCCTGGAGCTTGCATCCTTCTCATGATCGAAGTCATCATAGCTTCGAACATAGCTGCATAATCAGCAGTCCCCTCAGTAGCACGGCCTTCCCTAGCAGCTGGTCTCCCTCTTCGACTCATTCTCAATATCTATAAAAAGGAATGATCAGAACATCTAGAGAAACAACTGCATAAAGGACTAACTTACTGCTAAACTACTATATTATATATAGTAATCATCCATCAAAATACAATTACGTCTCTCATACGTAGTTACTACAGCGAGCGTTGGGTAAAATCGATTAACCAATGCTCTGATACCAAATGTGACGACCGCCCATGACCCCTGCACCGAATCTAGAGAAAGCGCGCTGTATGGTGTGCCAGGCGACCATGGACGATTGTCAGGGAAATTAAAACAACAGGATCTATCGTATTACTCACAGCGCATGGACAAAATGCAATAGAACATATGTATAGTGAAGCTTTACAGAATAAAATGCCATCATATAAAACTTCATAATAGTTGAATACAAGCATCCAAATAGTCAATACATCAAGCCTCACTACATAACACTCAGAGATTATACAAACAGCGGAACATCCAGTACATATAAGAAGATAATATGCAACCCTCTAGCTCGTCTTCGATATCAGCATCGTGAGAAGAGAACAGCACCTGTCACCTGCTACCTAGTCTGCCCGTCCCAAAGATGGACGAACAGCCCAAGGCAATAAGAAATAAAAACATAAAGCCTTGAGTCAGACAACAGTCTTAGTGAGCAGTAAATTAACTAACAACATACCAAAAGAGCATAAAGGAAAAGGAATAGGAATACAACCCTCCCACTCCACCTCTTTCTACAGTGATAGCCCCCAGACACACACTAAGCAGAATCAACACAGCAGAGCATACAATTTAAAGTAAAGTAATAATCATTCGAGTCAAGGGCGATGTTTTCCAAGTACCAAGGCCTAAATCAGATAAGCACCCAGAAAATACCGCTCTTGAGTCCGAATGACGATACAACCAAACATCCATGACTCTGGCTATCACTGTTATCATTGCTTCGATATCACCGTTAATTGAATGACCGACACATTCTTTCAGCCGTCCGTCAAGGGCTAATGGAAACCCCGGTTCTAGACATAACTCCCGCACGTCGTCGCAGCCCATGCCTAGGACTATCAAATCTGCCCAGAGTACTCGACCATCAACAGTTGGCCGTTGGGACTATCGAATCTGCCCAAACGTACTCTTGCTTAGAGCATGCTAGAACCTTCAACAACGATGCTATCCAAGCCTCCTAGTCATCCTCCTCGACGACTATTCTCATATCCATTCATTATCCTCAACTCGAATCATATCACCGAGTTATCAACATGCCTGGAATGATCCCGTCTGGATTAGACCAAGTCTTCATCACATGATTTCCTCGCTTCATCACATCCTCGCAAAGCCTCATCTCAACATCACATCATCAAATCTACGCATAAGAGCTTCATCATCCCGCTACATATGCCACGAGCAGCTTACCCAATTCAAGAGCCTTTCTCCTAGCTTTTGAATCATCTTCGGTCTAAATCAAACCATCAATCATCTAATTCATAACGATCAATCAAACCAAACATTAATCCAAGCAATCAAGCATTCAAATATGATCTAAGTAGATAATTATAACAATAATGGCATTTTCGTAATTAAAGAGTTGAAAGTCTAACATGCATGAAATCATAAGAAATATCTCTACAATCTTGATGAATGAACTTGCATAGGTTAACACTTAGTAAAATGGTTGTAAAATCATCATGAACAATGGATCTACATGGATCTACACTTAGGATGAAGAAAATGCATGAAAATCATTATTTTAACACCAAATTGAGCCAACAATCCGATATACTCCTTTGGATCCGTGTGAGAGATAATCACCACTCACCAAATCACCTAAACAACCCCAAATCAACACGCTTCAGATCTGGACAGCGAAGGATCAAGCTTGATCTATCACGAATCCGCTTCAAACGAAGAAATCTCTCTTGAAAAGATGAAGATCTTCAATCTAAGCTCTTGAATCTTCAATCTTGATCTTCGATATGGATGGAAGGAATCACTAGATTAGAGTAGAGAAAAGAAGTGAAGAAGTGTAGAAGTCGAGCTCTCAAAATGGCAGCCCTTCGTCGCGTCGAAATCCGGATTCCAAAAATGAAGCCAACCCCCTCTATTTATAGCTGAAATCACCCCTAGGTCGCTCGGAGTTAGGTCGTACATGACCTATGGAGCCATGACCTACGACCTATAACCCCTACCGACCTAAAGCTTCGACCTAACAACCCAGGCGCTTCAACGACCTAAAGACTTCGACTTAACAAAACTCCGCAACCCACGACTTAACAGGAAGGCTACGACCTAACTAGCTAATGGCCTAACGACCTAACCCTTCTGCGCATCCAAGCACCCAGCGACCTACCAAAGCTCTACATCTTACGACCTAACGAGGTTACGACCTATAACTTAGCGACTTAACAACATAGCGCATCAGCGACCTAACAGCTAAGCCCTTACGCGACCTAACACTCACGCGACCTAACACATACGCGACCTAACTACCTCATAGCCTAGCGACCTAACTACTCCTTCCTTAGGTCGTTGCCGACCTATCCTTCTTAGGTCGCTAACCTACCCTGCTTCCTATACTTCTCTCTTAAGTCGCATGCTCCTTAGGTCGCTCTCCTATAGGTCGCCTAATTCTATAGGTCGCTCCAACCGACCTAACACTTAGCCAATTTACTTCCTTAGGTCATCTAGACCTAACAATTAACTCCCAAACTTAGGTCGCACTACCTCCTAGGTCGCTTACTGCTTATCCCCTAGCTTCCTTAGGTCGCCACCCCTATAAGTTGTCTACGACTTAATTATTATACGACCTAAACTTCAACATAACTTATCCAAATTCTTAGGTCGCCTACGACATACTCCACTACGACCTAAGCTAACATACAACCTAACTCTTAGGTCGCTCCACCTTCTTAGGTCGCCAACTATGACCTATCCCTTAGGTTGCCAATCCTATAAGTCGTTCACGACTTAAGACTTAACCAAATTCTCCCCAAAATCTGAAACGACTTAAAAATGCAGAAAATTTCAGATTTTAACGAATTTTCGATCCGTAAAATACGGGTCGTTACATATAGCCTTCCGACCTAAGCCCTTCCGACCTAGCCTCTTCCGACCTAGCAACCTCCGACTCAACACACGCGCCTATACGACTTAACACGCTACGACTTAGTGCATCTGCATAGACCTAACACCTACAAGCACTTACTGACTTAACGGTTTTACGACCTAACACTGCGCGACATAAAAAAGTCTCCGATCTAACAGGGTATACGACTTAATAACTATGCCGACCTACGACTTAGTAACTCAACACCTTCTACGACTTAAGACCTACGACCTAACACTTAAGCCAACACGTGACCTAAGACTTAGCCAACCACTCCGACTTAAAGTCCACACGACCTAATACTTAACCCCTTAGGTCGTCTAACGACCTAACTACTAAGTCGTTAGCTAGCTTATCTCTTAGGTCGGTCAACTTGCTAAATCTCTTAAGTCGCTATCCTACCTAAGTCGTTAACTCTTAGGTCGGTCGGTCCCATAGGTCGCTCACTCTACTAGGTCCTTAGGTCATTGCCGACCTAACTTCCTTAGGTCAGTCAAATACTATAGGTCGTTCCTAACTCATTAACGACCCAACCCAACACGACCTAACTGATCTTAGATCGTCTACGACCTAACAATTCAAGCAACCAGATGACCTAATACATAGTGACCTATCTCTTAACCCGGTCAAAACCTTAAGTCGTCCACTATATCTTAAGTCGGTCACTATGACCTAACTCCATCCTTAAGTCGTTTAGACTCATAAGCAATGCAACCAAAGGTTAACTATCTTACGATGTTTCGATCCGTGAAAATACAGGTCGTTACAACACACACACACTCAAACAAACTCATTCTAGGGTATTACTACCCTATCTCTAATGAGTCAAACCCCACAAAGCTAAGGTTATCGCTAAACCAAAGCTCTGATACCAACCGTGATGACCCACATTTTGGAAAGTTTAAATTTACAATAATCCACGCATGTCCAACTCAAACAATCTGAAACACAGATAATCAATGGGATTGATTAAGAAGAATAAGAAAAGAAGAAATCAAATACAGAATCTTGCAGCGGAATGACAAAATATAATAATCAAATAAACGGTTCATGAAGCTGTTTATATTATACATTTGATTATAATTTTACAGCATCTGTTAGAGTTATATATACAACATAACTAAATAAAACAATGCAGCAAAAAAACATGATGTAAGGAATAATACTAGCAATATAGTATACCAAATCTTCGTCTTTGTCCAGAAAATACCCTTCAATGCGCTGAAAACTCAAGGCTGACCTGAGCATAAAGTAAAACAATACACTCGAGTCAGGACTAAAATATCCTTATGTGAGTCAAATCAATATCACATATAACAAGAGTGTAATAGCGTCAGAGATGTTTATGGGATTTTACTTCTCCTATCCAGTGTATAACGCGTGTGCAATAACTCAACAGATGTTATGGGATTTTCCATCTCTTAAGGATCTGTCAAAATATCTATATATAGTAGAATATGCTATATATGTAATGTCTAATCAGTAAAATAAATAGTTTTCTTAGTGTTAAGGCTTTACATTAATCCCTCTTAACGTGTTTTTAAGCATTGTCATACAATTTACAAATAACACCCAGTAGCACGTCGGGGGATAGAGATGCACCGTGATACGACAACACTAAACCAAACTTGTAGTGGTCTCGTATAAGGATAAAAGTATGACAAGGCACGTGGGGCAATGCCCAAGGTAGGATACTACTAGTTCGGGTTGCAGGACTGGTGGTAACGCATTGTAGCCACGATCGCCCACCGCGTCCATCCATCCCATAACGAGTCAAAAGGGAGGTCATCCCAAATCAAGGTGCACCAATCGAAACCAACATCAAGGAAATAGTATGGACCAAGTCCAAAAAGAAAATCGAAGAACGAATGTCCGCTAAGGGTAGCTAGCCCACTTGGCCCTATCAAGCCGTCACATTTTAGTCATTTCAAATTGGCACAAGTGCCGGGGTCTATCCATCGTCGTTCTCTTTCTTCAAATCCAGCAAACGTATTCCAAATCAAACCACTTCATTCTGGAGTCTCCTCCATGTACACAGTTGTTAATGTGGTTCCAATATTGACAAAGAGTATGCCAATAAGAGGCCCCGGTCTCTTTAACAACCAAACATCATTTTACACACCGGTTGTTCTTTTACATTTCGAAAACAATTCATATTTGGTATCAAAATATCATATTCACTTCAAAAATCCTTCATTTCAAAATATCATATTTACTTAAAATATGTTATTTCACTTGAATATAATTTTCACTCCAATATCTCAATTTCACTTCCAAAATCGTTTCGAATTTCAACCGAGGTTATAACTTCATTTTAACCACATTCATATTTAAATACACCATTTAAATATAAACAGTTCCCATTTTGACCAGTTTGAAATTTTTAGAAAATAGTTTGAATAGTTTTAAATAGTTTTAAATGTTAAAATAGTTTAAATAGTTTAGATATTAAAATAGATAATATATTAAATTATTTGAAAATTTAAATAATTTGGAAATTTAAAAAGATGAATTTTAAAACAGTTTATAGGAAAATAGTTTATAGTGAAAATAATATCAAATTCAAAACTGTTTCTTCCCATTCCCAATAAATCTGGATTTAGGTCAAAGTTTTAAATCAAACTGATTCAATTCAAATCTTCCAATTTATATCATCTTAAATCTCAAATCAATTCAAATCGACTCAATTTTGATTTCAATTCAAATCAGTTTCAATTTCAATGTCAGTTCAAATTAAATTTGATTTCGATTTCAATTCGAATTAATTTCAATTTCCATTTCATTGATTCGATTCAAATAGTTTAAGTTTCAATTCAATTCTCGATTTTAAACCATTTCAGTTTATATAAATTCCAAGTCCAATTTCAATTTACCGATTTAAATCACTTAAATCAAATTTAAACTTCAATATTCAATTTAAGGTCAAATCTTTTAAAATAACTCAATTCCGATTTCAATTTGAAATATCCATTTAAATTACTTTTACTTGAATTTATTTCAAATTTCAAGTAAAAGTTCAAACCTTTAAAACAATTTCAATTCCCTTAATTCAAGTCATATGTCGATTTTACTTCACATTCAAAATAAATTCTTAAAACAATTTATTTTAACCCACTTCAATCTCAACATTTCAAGACTCGAATTCAAAATTAATTCAATCCTCATAAATTCAATTGTTTTATTCTTTAAAACAATATCATTTAAATAATTTCAAAACCAAGAATTTTAAAACCATTTAATTTAACCAATCCGGTGTCCGTATATAATTTTCTGTCCTATGGCCAAGTGATCAGTTATTTCAATTTAATTTCAGGGATGGATATATATCATTTCAATTCAAATTACAGTGCCATAGGTATATATCTTTTCAATCTATTTCTTAATTTATTAGAAATAATTAAATTTACAGCTTTATATGCTGTCAATAATATACAGGGTGATAACAGGGAAATATAAAATAAATAAACATCCAATCATCCAATATATCAATCGATTGTCATCCATCATAATGAACATCCAAATCAGCCAATAAATCACAACAGTTAACTAGCTATCAATATAAAGGTTTTAACTAGCAATTCAATTTCAATTTCAAATTTAACCATCGATTTTAAATTCCTTATCAGTTCAATTCATATCAATTTAAATGTAAGTCAAATCACCAAACATCAGTCAATAAAATTAAATTACTTCATGATATCAATTTAACGAATATTGAAAATATTTTAGTCTTCATGAGTGGTTTAAAACACTCACCTTTGTTCGAATCTCAAAATTCGAATGAAGAAAATTACAACAAATTTAACTCCATAGCGTAGACAACGTCAATACGAATCCAACTCAAAAGACGACACTCGAATCCGACCTCATACAAATGATAAATAAATGAATTAGCAAAACAAATAATTAAAACTTAATTAACTAAAATAATATAATTAACAAAACCTAACCCTTGTTTATCATTCCAAGCCGCCCGTTGTTTCTTCCCAGGTCGTGACTTTATCCCTTTTTTTAATATAATACAAAAGATCGATCGCGGCCATCTCATCGTCGCCGACCCCCGCCACTCCGCGCCGCCGACCAAGACGCGTCCCCAGCCATCGCGCATGTTCGAAATGATGTAGCGAAACCCCAAACCCGATCGATGAATGCGGACAAATTCAGGTGATCTCGGGTCCTTCCAACTCGATCCAACCGCACATCGTACAGAGCTCGTCGAGATCTACAACTTTGCTTTTGGTGGCATTCAATTTTGTCGAGTGGATTTAGAGAGATCAAGGAAGGAAATCGAAGAATTTTCGACCATTAATTCAGTATAAGAGAAAACGGCGCTGAAGGGAATGAGTTAAGGTTAACTAAATGAAAATATATGCGACCTATTATAAAAATTTCCGACCCGATTCATCCGCGAAAATTCCAAACTCCAAATGAAGCGTGTCGCCTGGCGTTATATATGTTATACCCCTATTCCGAATACAATGGAACTAGTCTCGGGAGCCAATTCCATCATATTCAGAAGATAACTTTTCAAAATCAAATTATTTTAATTAAATTATTTTAATTAAATTATTTTAATTAATTTCTACTCATTTCAAGCTCGCACGACCATACGATAAGTCCGATCACTACCAAACTTGAAATCCTATAATAATTCACTATTACGGATCCGATGAAATTGGTTTCGTTGAAATCCGAGCAGTGCTCAAAAGACAATTTTTACATGTTAATTAAAACAAGCTATTTCCCAAAATCAATTTATTCACTTTTAAACTCAATTTTAAAAGTTAAAAATTTTCTTCTTGTTTAAATAAATTTAAATCAAATTTTGAAATCATTTTCATTCATACTAAATCCTGGAATCAATTATTTAAATAATTACCAATATTAAATTTAAACAAATTAATTATTCAAATAAATCATTATACTCGAAATATAAGTTATTTAACTTCTAAAATTTAAATTTTAAAATGAATTCAAATAACAAAATAACTACTACACTTAGTTCCACTTCTTAATTTAAAGTATTCCAATAATCTAATTCTGATGAATTCTAATATTAGTTTTTAAATGAATTCTAGTTATAAATCAATTATTTTATTTTCA
Organism: Allium fistulosum; assembly: GCA_030737815.1. Classification (NCBI taxonomy): domain Eukaryota; kingdom Viridiplantae; phylum Streptophyta; class Magnoliopsida; order Asparagales; family Amaryllidaceae; genus Allium; species Allium fistulosum. The sequence goes on from CM060904.1 coordinate 1,142,362,072, forward strand.
TCTAATTAGCTCAACATTTATTATTCAATCCCAGCTATTGATTATAAACACATTCAATAGACAAAATTTCATTTTCATACTTGTTATTGCCTAAATCTTCGAAATTAGTTATTTCAAAATTTTATTTAAGTTCATATTCAATAAACTACATTAATAAATCATTAAATTTTTATTTCTAACCATTTCTATTCAATAACAATATTAAATTCAATAATTTAAAATGGTTAAAAATATGGGTCGTTATAAATATGTTTTATATAAATTTCTGACCTAAAGCTAACATATAATAGCCATAATTAATTTTAAACCCAATTCACCATTTTCTTCACTAGAAAATTCATAATAAATCCACATCAATTCAGAAAATTATGAAACTTAAAACCCTTATCTAAAATATTATTTCTGGCCTTATATCAAAATCGCAAGGTATTTGGATGTCGTTTTATTGGTTTTTCTAGTTAAACCTTATCATAAAACCTATATGAAATAGCATAAATCATCAACATACATACATACATACATATATATATATATATATATCCATTTAAACAATCAAAACATGGCACATCATTTGCAAAATAATTTCGGATCTCAACTATAACCGAAACCATAAAAATATGAGATGTAACCTGTGTAACGATACAGATTTTCGCGTTCGAAAATCGACATCCATACTTTACATCGTACTCGAATGCCGTAGATTCGACCGTTCAAATCCGAGTCGCCGAAGCTTATAACAACATTAAGTAAACAACACAGCGGAAAAGAAAAAAAAATATAGATATACAACATCTGATACAATATCCAGATACAACAATGATACAATGAATATCTATATACATCAGAGATATGATACAAGAAATAGCAGCGGAAAAGAAAAGATAACATCAGCAGCGGAACGATATCAATAGAAGTGATAACTCCAAAATGATCTTCAGACAAGAATGAATCAACAACTCCAAGATTGTTAGTCCATAGGATAGTGGTTTTGATGACAACAACTATAGAAGTGTTATAAAATATATATGTGCAGGAAATCTATATGCAGGTATCAACAAAAGAAGACTGTACAGTAAAGAAAACAAAATTGATGAAGACAAAGATCAAGAGTTCAAGATTGAAGACTCATCAGATTCAAGATATTCAAGAGTTCAAGACAAATAATATAGTTAGGTTAGATATTTGTTAAAACTCCTTGAAAGCACTATCATTCTTTTTTATCCAATTTACTCGTGGAATGGAATCCACTTCGTTCTTGTTAAAGGGATGGAACCCTAGTGAGATGGAACTCACGAAATATCTAGTGGAACGGATAGTAGCCCTATTTTGTTATCCACTAATTTTGATTCAAAATGATTTTCAAAATTATCTCTTGTTTTATAAAATGATTTTCAAATATTCCTTTTCAAAAGAAAAACCTTCGTTCACATTTCCAAAAAAGTTTTAGCCTCAAAATCATATTTATCATTTTGTTATATTTTGATTTCAAAATTGTCCTTGATATTTTAGCCTCAAAATCTATTTTAATATTATATTTACTTTAGTTTATTTACTTTGATTTTAAATATATTTTAGTATATATACATATATACATTCATAAGTATTTCTACTTCTAAATACCTTCTACAAATACATAGAGTCCATTTGAATAAAGTTGCATATGTTTTAAATCATCATTTTCAAAGTAAAGCAAATCATCACTTTTTACTAGACCATGTCGACATCCTATTTACCTGTCATGTCGACATGCTTCCCGTTACAGCAAAGGTTGTTTTCAAAAGAAGTGTCTATTCGTTTAAACCTCTTCTAATGGACACATCCATTCATTCTCTATAAATAGAGACTGTTATGGACGTTTTCCAGTAACTACTTTCGTTATTTTCTCTCCTCTTTACTCTCTTATCTTATTTTCTAATCATCCTATCCATATTCTACCGAAATCTTAAGTGAATCAAACCAGAATATCTCTAGTTTGATTCTCTGCCACTCTCTCCAAAGAATCTCAGTGCTTATCAGAGTTATAGATATATTTGTACTCAAAGAAACTTGTGTGGGGTTATAAAGGTGTGATCGTGTCCTTGGAAATCGATCGGGTGAACTTGTGTCCTGTGAATCAAGTGGTTCTACCCAGAGACCTGAGAATCTGGAGGGTGTACCTCATTGCCTTGGAATCGAGGGATTGTAATCTAGATTATTGTTGAATAGAAAGCCGTACGGGTTGTGCGGGACTGGATGTAGGGTAACACCGAACCAGTATAAAATTCCTAGTGTGTTCTTTCCTTTACTTGCTTTTTATTTATATTTGCATTTGTTTGTGATTCTGTGATTTGATCTGTGATTGTGTATTTGCATTAAGTTAGTTAAATCAATTTAAATCAAAGAAGTTTTAAAGAAATTCTTAAAACACTATTCACCCCCCCTCTAGTGTTAAATAGCCTTAAGATCATCTTCCGCATCCCTTTCATTTGGTATCAGAGCAAGTTTTTCAAAGTATTCATAATCTGATTTTTGAAAAGTTCATGGCTAAGTTTGAAATGTTTCCTAAAAATATTTCTTTAATGATCAAATCATTGTGGTCTCATAAATTGATGCATGATAGTTATATAGAATCAGGTAGTCTACAAAAGTTGCTCACTGTGCAGGAATCTTGCTTCATGGCGACAAATGAATCTATTCACAATGGACAAGCTGTGCAAATAAGGAAAAACAAGTGGATACTTGATAGTGGATGTTCAAGACATATGACAGGAAATCCAGAGATACTCAATGACATTATTTACAAGGATGGAGGATTGGTTAATTTTGGGGATAATTCAAAAGGTTATGTGGTTGGCATCGGCAATGTAGGTAATTCTGAAACTCCTATTATTTCAAATGTTTTGTTAGTTAAAAATCTACAACATAATCTACTTAGTATTAGTCAGTTATGTGATAAAGGATATAGGATTAAATTTGGAAAAGACAAGTGTCACATCGAAGATAATAAATCTAATATTATCTTTGAGGGAGTTAGGAAAAAGAATATCTATATTCTTAGTATGAAAATTTCAAATGATAATCTATGTCTTTTGGCCAATACAAGTGACCCTTGGACTTGGCATAAGAGATTTGGACATTTGAATTTTAAACTCTTATCTAGACTATCCAAACTTGATCTAGTAAGAGGCCTCCCTAAGATGCAATTTAAAGTAGATAGTATATGTGATGCATGTCAATTAGGAAAACTTAGAAAAAGTTCCTTTAAACTTAAAGATATGATCTCTACTTCAAAACCTCTTGAGTTACTTCACCTAGATTTATTTGGTCCATCTCAGATTCAATCAATCAACCATAGTAAATATGTCTTTGTAATTGTGGATGATTATTCTAGATATACATGGACAATCTTTCTGAAACATAAAAGTGATACTTTTGATTATTTTAAAAGTTTTTCAAAAAGAGTTCAAAACCAACTTTCTTCCAAGATCATCACTATTCGTAGTGATCACGGTGGTGAATTTGAAAATGAGAAGTTTGAGGAATTCTGTAATCAGAAGGGAATTACTCACAATTTTTCGTTTCCAAGAACTCCACAACAAAACGGAGTAGTTGAGCGTAAGAATAGGACGATTCAAGAGTGTGCTAGAACTCTACTTTCTGATAGTAAATTACCAAAACATTTTTGGGCTGAAGCAGTTGCAACAGCCTGTTATATTTTGAATAGGATTTTAATTAGACCTCTAACCAATAAAACACCTTATGAACTTCTTTTCAATAAGAAACCTAAGGTATCTTATTTCAGAATTTTTGGAAGTAAATGTTTTATCTTAAATACAAAAGATAATTTAGATAAGTTTGATCCTAAATCCGACAAAGGAATCTTTATCGGATATTCTAACAGGAGTAAAGCTTATAGAGTTTTTAATCTAAGAACAAACACTATTGAAGAAACTTTACATGTTTCCTTTGATGAAAATTTCAAAGAAGTTGATCAGACTAATGATGAGGATGACTTAGTTATTTCTAATCATGAATCTGTAGATGCTACAAATGAAACTTTTCATCCAAATAAAAAGATTAGGATTTTAAAAGATCACCCTGTAGAAAATATTCTAGGAGATATGCAATCTGTTGTTAAAACTAGGAATCAATTAAACAGTATGAGTCATGTTGCTTTTATATCCTCAATAGAACCTAAAAATCCAAAGGAAGCATCAACTGATGATTCATGGATTCTTGCTATGCAAGAAGAATTGAATCAATTCACCAGAAATGATGTTTGGGAACTTGTTCCTAGACCTGAGGATAAATCCATTATAGGCACTAAATGGGTATATAAAAATAAATTAAATGAATTAGGAGAGATCGTTAGAAATAAGGCTCGACTCGTTGCACAAGGTTATTGTCAAGAAGAAGGTATAGATTATGACGAAACCTTTGCACCCGTAGCAAGATTAGAAGCTATTAGAATTCTGATTGCTTTCGCTAATTTCAATAATTTCAAACTTTTTCAAATGGATGTCAAGAGTGCCTTTCTAAATGGTATTGTAAAAGAGGAAGTTTATGTTGAACAACCTCCACTCTTTGAAGATACAAAATTTCCAAATCATGTTTTTAAATTAAAGAAAGCCCTGTATGGTCTAAAACAAGCTCCTAGAGCTTGGTATGATAGACTTAGGTCTTATCTTTTGCAATCTAATTTTGAAATAGGTAAAGTAGATAACACACTTTTTATTAAAAGAAACAAAAATGATATTCAACTTGTACAAGTGTACGTAGATGATATTATTTTTGGATCAACCAATTCTGACATGAACAAAGAATTTTCTGACATTATGACAAAAGAGTTTGAGATGAGTCCAGGAACCATCAAAGAATTGAGAAGAGATGTTGAACGAAAGAGATTGATAGAGAAAAGATTATTTCCTTGTTGTTACAGAGTATTGACCATTTATAGTGGTATCCCCCTATCCCCTATCTCATCCTCTTCTTGCACTCATACTTACTATCAGTGGATAGTAAGAGAATTTATTGAGGCATACGGACGGATATCTGAGAATTACTCATTCTAGAATTTACTTCACTCTATCTCTAATGAGCTACTTAATGTGTTACCCTCCTGAGCTAAAGTTCAACCTTAGCTCTGATACCAAATGTAACGATACGGATTTTCGCGTTCGAAAATCGACATCCATACTTTACATCGTACTCGAATGCCGTAGATTCGACCGTTCAAATCCGAGTCGCGGGAGCTTATAACAACATTAAGTAAACAACACAGCGGAAAAGAAAAAAATATAGATATACAACATCTGATACAATATCCAGATACAACAATGATACAATGAATATCTATATACATCAGAGATATGATACAAGAAATAGCAGCGGAAAAGAAAAGATAACATCAGCAGCGGAACGATATCAATAGAAGTGATAACTCCAAAATGATCTTCAGACAAGAATGAATCCACAACTCCAAGATAAGCAACTCCGATGAATGAACTAGCTCCAGATAATCTACTAAACCTGAATATCTGAAAAACCCAACTCTAGACTGCCCGTGTGGAAAATAGTGGGCACCCAGAGTTTAGGAAGGGAACAATAAACTCCGGATCAGTCATGGGACTGGTGTGAGCAACAAAAACAGTTTATCTTTGAAACAAGCAACAAAGGCTTTTAAACATTGAAATCCGCAATGCTTTTTCGAAAATGAAACTACCATAAGGCCTCCCACCACACACACAATGCAATCGCAGAATTGGAGGAGATTTCTCCTTATGATAGTCAAACATGCTTACTACGCAAAATCAAAACTCTATAATATTATTACTAGTGCATAGTGTGAAAATATTTCGAAAATACAATATTAATCTTAGCCAGCATACAACATTTCATCGTATGCCTACTATAGCTACTACGTTCAATAGCAGGTTACCGCCACATTCCATAGCAGGTAATACAACTAAAACCGTACAGGGTTCGTATTGTTTCTTTGGATTACCAACAAATGATCAGGCTAAGGAACTTCCTTACCGAAATAGAAACGCCTCTGGAAAGACGCCCCGAGAACCTAACCGGATCTCTGCAAACAAAGGCCGACGCTACCTCACGCTCTAACCGAGCTGTAACTAGGTAACTAACACACGAGTCATGTCATCCCCCGGTCGTTACCGACCTTTATCCGAGCACTCGATAACCAACATCACACATAATAAATAAAGTGTATCCACATGAGTAAGTATCTGGGCTCCATACCATGATACCACCCTTTATCCAGAAGGAAATGACATACCCTAGGGGTGCTACCCCTACAAACCTTTGTCGCAACATTCCTGTTTCGACCATTACCGGGTTGTGAGGCTCGACGAAGTCTCGTCCACAAAGCTACGCTTTTTCACAAAGCCAAGATTTTTCACAAAGCCACGCTTTTTCACAAAGCCACGCTTTTTCACAAAGCCACGCTTTTTCACAAAGCCACGCTTTTTCACAAAGCCATGCCTTTTCACAAAGCAACGCTTCGATCAACAAATGATCAGCAGCACTTCGTATGCCACATTACCAAATTGGGAATGTATCACTAGTAACCATCAACTACATAACCTCTGAGCTCGTACGTCTCAAAGAAGGGTGTTAAGCTAAGAGAATAAATTCTCCGCCACCAACAGAAATGTATTTGATAGAAACCAGCTTTACATCTCAAAGTGTAATGTCAGACACACATCCATACAAGTCTGTTCCGGGTTCGAACAGAACCGAAGGCACTTCCAAAGAAGCCCTTGCAAATCCGGATAATTTCCTAATCACGTCCGGACTTCCCATCACAAAGGGTGATAAAATCTCTATACCGGGACCAGTCGGTGCAGAGACATTCGACGAGTTGTCCTTTCGTTTTCAAAAATATCCGGTCTTCACCACCGGTCTTCAAATGCTATCCATATACGTCGTATCACTATTCGGAATGGGTTATATGACACAAAGGTCCTCTCCCGGCTAAACCGAATAACGAGCGCAATTAAAAATCATATGGATACTGGGGTCTCAGTTAAATCATAGCTTAAAGCCCAAAACTTTTCATTCGAATGGTAAAACAAATTACCATTTCCAATCTTTTAAACAAAAAAGATTCATTTCAAAAACCTTCAATGGTTTAAACAATTTCCACACTTTAATCTTTTAAACAAAAGATTTAATTTACGAAGTTCACCCCGTTCACAAAGATTCATTCATAGATTTTCAAATCGATTTCCATTTCAATTTGATTAACTCGTTAAATCTTTAAATCAAGATTTAACTTATAGCTTTCAAAACTCGTTTCCAAAGATTCATTCATATCCTTTCAAAACAATTTTATTTCAAGTTAGATTAACTCGTTCGGTCTTTGAATCAAAGACTCATTTCATAAATTTCAAAACATTTCAATTCTATTTCAAACTTGAAACCGTTCAACACAATTTGGAAATCCTTTACTTATGTGAAAGCTTTTACTATTTGAAAACAAATAGTTCCGTTTCGGAAAATCCAGTTATATTTACACGAGTCAAAACCCTTGAATTGAATTCAAAATCCCAAATCAATACCTTTAAAATGGTTTAACCCATATATAACTTGTATAGCATCTTTAACCCCTAGTTTCAAATCATAGAATTCAATTTAAAACTTGAATTCAAATTTAAATCAAATTATTTAAATTTTCAAAACTCGATTAAGTTATTCAAAATAACTTTTATCTTTGAAATTCCATTTCAAAAGCTTTTCACTTTAAACCCAAATTTCCAATTTCAAAATCAATTGAAATTAAAATTCAATTTCAAAAACATCAAATTTAAATTATCTGTGACTTAACTGATTTCCACGTGAAATCCATATTTGTGTGTGTATGGTGTAGTCCAGGGGTTTAACACAATAGTGCAACACAATGAATCATCACAGATCAAAATACAGGATATAGTTGATAAGCGGTATAAGAACAACGCTTATCGTTCATCCACAGATCACAGATAATATACAGATGAGTAAACTACAGATCACAACATAAACCAAGATGTATCACAAAGCATCATATATCAAGGATATCAAACAATCAAATCATCCAATAGAATCCAAACGTCCATAAGTAAGATCAATTAATATCTGATTAAAATTAATTTATACCAGATTAATTACATATGAATAAACTACAAATCTTGGTTAATTAATATTAATTAAGTACAAATCATTTTGATTAATTATCCTTTAAATCATTTATTAACTAACCATTAATAAATTATCCTTATATTAATTATCCTTAATTAATCACATTGATTAATTAGCCCTTGATTTATTATCTTTCCTTAATCACCTTCGTTAACTTATAATTCCTTAATTAATTATCTTAATTAATTAATCCTTAATTAAAAATCATCCGTTAATTACTTCTATCGATTAATTAACCATCAATTACTAATTTAATTAAGCTTTAATTAAAGATTTAATTAACTTTAAGTCATTCTTTAATCACGTAAATACTTTAAAAGATAAATAATTTATCTTAATTAAATCACTCGATTATCATTAAAATCTTAAATTTATAAGCTTCATAATTAATCATCATTAACACATAAGTTAGTTCCAAAGTTAAGGTTAATTAAAAACAACATTCCATTTTAATTAACTTTTTAATCACATTATACTTTAAGAATTAATTTATAAATGATGATCACAAAATTAAATAACTTAAATTTCCTTTCAAATAAATTTATTTAAACCTTTGCTACCCTTTTTTTTATTTTATAAAACTGTTTTTTTTCCAACCTCCCAGACCCGAGTATTTTCAATGTTTCCCCGAGCTCGACCCGGAGCAACTCGCTCCATCATTTCCTTCGAGTCAACCCTTCCTTTTCTCGTGCTCGAACTCGAGCCATTCTCTTCTTCCCCAAACCTGTAGAATTAACAGGCACGAACTATGTCGCGTGCACGTGCACCATCGCCGGAGCTTCCTCCGACCTCTGACGAACTCCCCGACACGTCGCTCCTCATCGAAGCTCCAAAATTCGATCACCAGAACAATCGTTCGAGCGCCAAAACAAAAACGAGCCATCAGATCCAAACTGCCCAAAACCGATCACCACATTGTCGTCTCGTCACCACTGCACATGCCACCGGAGTCGACCCAATTCCGACCACACGTCGACAACAACCCAAGCAACCATTTCCCGAAGTCTCGTGAAGCTCGATAACGAATAGGAATCGCTCTCGCCACACTCACAGACATGTCCAAAAGCTCATACAAAACCCTAATTCGATCCCATTCCTTTGATTTAAGAAATAGAAAAATTCTTTGACAATTTTCTCAACATCAATGATGTTCGAACAAGCTTCGAACAAATTTTCATGATTTTAAATGGGTTCAAATGTTAGAAAATGGGAAAAATGCAATTTTCATTCAAATTCAAACTACTCTGTGAATTCAAAACTAAAAATCTCCGTTTTTCTTTTAAAAATCCTAATTTGCAAAGTAAATTTGAATTATCATCCTGAAAACAACAAATTCCCATGATGGGTTTTAGCATAGTTTTGAGAATTTCCCTGTCCTTTCTATTTTTTTCCCGTTAACATCAAATATTTTCCTTAACTTCATTTTAAAGTTTAATTTAAGACTAAACAACCAATTCTTGTTTGATAACTAGATCATAATAAAGATCAGAGAAAAAAAATGGATTCGAACTAAGTTAAACTCTGAAATATGAAACAGAGGAGATGTATTCACATCAGACATGAACACAATAATATCATCATATACTCAGGGTCATATAGATATACACATGCAAGCTAGCATTATCACAAATATTTCACAAGCAACCATCATTAACTTGTTTAGATTTTTAAATATAGATGTTTACTCACCGTTTTGAAAAGGCAGAGGCTTGAAAATTTGTAACTTGATGAACTTGCATACTTTGGTTGTTATTTTCCAGAGAACAATAATTGGCTTGCAACTTAAAACCGACAACTTTAAAAATTTGAAACTTCAAACTGGAAATATGAAACTGGAATGGACTCAGAGATTTCTTTTTGGAAGATGCTTCATTGTCTTTAAAACTAACATGTCTTGCTTTGTTTTAAATGAACGAGAATGGAAAGGCTTTGATATAAAATAAAACATGCAGAGGCTAAGATGTATTTGCTGGTACAAGATAATACATTTAGATCAGAGATTTTTTTTTATTGTATGAAGGCTGAAATGGAAACATTGGGTACAAGTCATTTATTAGCAATGTCATACTTATCTTCTTTAATTTAATTCGTATAGTACTATATGTTATTTTGCCTCATTTCTTGCCTGCAAAGCTTCATTGGCTGGTGCAGATATTTCTTTTGCTTTGTATATCTAGTATATATCCTTTCATTTTGCAGGTACATCTTGTATGTATTTTTTATTTTGTTTGACTTTCTACATCTTGCCTGCGAATCTAGACAGTGCTAGTACAAATATTTTTATTTAACTTTGTTTTGACTTGTTGTTAAATTTTATCTAATGTGTTACTTTGTAATTTATAACTTATCTTTTATTCATTTATCTCTATTCATAACTCAAATATTTATTTTACTTCTATCTTTGGTTTAAATATTATTATTAATTTTACTTTAATACCATTTGTCTTGAATTTCTATATATATATATATATTTTCATAAACTCAAATTATTATTAAACCATTTATTTACGATTTAAATTCAAATCAAATATATATTATTTATTTCAAATTTAGTCAGATATGTTCAAATACAGATATATATTCTCATATATACATATGTATACAATATTTTAATTTTAAATGATTTATACAAAATATATTTGGATTCGGGGAAACTCGCAATCCATTTATCGTTTATTTCACAAATTTAATTCAAAAATCGAATTAATTATCAATTTAAATATTTATAAAATTCGGGGTCGTTACAGACTTCCCCCCTTAAAAGAATTTCGTCCTCGAAATTACCAGGGAGACACAAAGATAGATGAAAAATATCTTATCAAATCAAACTGAACAGCTATTCTGCATCTGGCTTACCAAATCAGAATATCAATAACAGATACAGAACGAATTTGTTTTAACACTTCACAAAATACTCGGGTTATCCAGATCTACGAAGTATGGAGTGGCATCGGTCAGTTCGAAGTGATAACTAACCACTCGTAAAACATATCAGGACCCAAAGAATAGATAGATATATAGATACGATTTCAGAACTTTTAGTTTAGAAACTAAAGCATATCTATCAACCATAGCAAGCAAAGCAACCAATACATCCAAACAAACAATTTTTGGTCCATCCGGAGTTTACGTCCCATACAAATATATCGAATCTCTTCCTGGATCTACCAAGAACCATCAAAGAATTGAGAAGAGATGTTGAACGAAAGAGATTGATAGAGAAAAGATTGTTTCCTTGTTGTTACAGAGTATTGACCATTTATAGTGGTATCCCCCTATCCCCTATCTCGTCCTCTTCTTGCACTCATACTTACTATCAGTGGATAGTAAGAGAATTTATTGAGGCATACGGACGGATATCTGAGAATTACTCATTCTAGAATTTACTTCACTCTATCTCTAATGAGCTACTTAATGTGTTACCCTCCTGAGCTAAAGTTCAACCTTAGCTCTGATACCAAATGTAACGATACGGATTTTCGCGTTCGAAAATCGACATCCATACTTTACATCATACTCGAATGCCGTAGATTCGACCGTTCAAATCCGAGTCGCGGGAGCTTATAACAACATTAAGTAAACAACACAGCGGAAAAGAAAAAAAAATATAGATATACAACATCTGATACAATATCCAGATACAACAATGATACAATGAATATCTATATACATCAGAGATATGATACAAGAAATAGCAGCGGAAAAGAAAAGATAACATCAGCAGCGGAACGATATCAATAGAAGTGATAACTCCAAAATGATCTTCAGACAAGAATGAATCCACAACTCCAAGATAAGCAACTCCGATGAATGAACTAGCTCTAGATAATCTACTAAACCTGAATATCTGAAAAACCCAACTCTAGACTGCCCGTGTGGAAAATAGTGGGCACCCAGAGTTTAGGAAGGGAACAATAAACTCCGGATCAGTCATGGGACTGGTGTGAGCAACAAAAACAGTTTATCTTTGAAACAAGCAACAAAGGCTTTTAAACATTGAAATCCGCAATGCTTTTTCGAAAATGAAACTACCATAAGGCCTCCCACCACACACACAATGCAATCGCAGAATTGGAGGAGATTTCTCCTTATGATAGTCAAACATGCTTACTATGCAAAATCAAAACTCTATAATATTATTACTAGTGCATAGTGTGAAAATATTTCGAAAATAAAATATTAATCTTAGCCAGCATACAACATTTCATCGTATGCCTACTATAGCTACTACGTTCAATAGCAGGTTACCGCCACATTCCATAGCAGGTAATACAACTAAAACCGTACAGGGTTCGTATTGTTTCTTTGGATTTCCAACAAATGATCAGGCTAAGGAACTTCCTTACCGAAATAGAAACGCCTCTGGAAAGACGCCCCGAGAACCTAACCGGATCTCTACAAACAAAGGCCGACGCTACCTCATGCTCTAACCGAGCTGTAACTAGGTAACTAACACACGAGTCATGTCATCCCCCGGTCGTTACCGACCTTTATCCGAGCGCTCGATAACCAACATCACACATAATAAATAAAGTGTATCCACATGAGTAAGTATCTGGGCTCCATACCATGATACCACCCTTTATCCAGAAGGAAATGACATACCCTAGGGGCGCTACCCCTACAAACCTTTGTCGCAACATTCCTGTTTCGACCATTACTGTAACAACCCGCATATCTATCAATTCTATATTTAAATATTTTATTTAAATATTTTATCGTTAGTCGGATGTTAGTCCGAAAAGCTACTTTTTGCATACGGTCAAATTAGGACTCGAGACCACCCCCATTGAGTTCAAAATGACGTTTGCGATCTTTTTGAGTGTAAACTTCGATATGTTTGGAGATAGTGAAATTTTCGTCACTTTTCCCGCTTGAGACTTTGGGTTGGACTGCACCTTCTTAACTCAGCCCACCCCCTCTTCTCTTCATCACTTCAAGCTTCTTCAAAAATGGTGGAGGGAAAGAGAAATTAAAACTCCCAAACACAAATTCCATTGCAAATCCGAGATTCAACATCAAATTCACGTTTAGACCATTGATTCAAGCTTGGTGGTGTTCTTGCCTTGCTCTCAAATCTCCATCTTCATCAAATTCCGTGAAAAGGTGAGATTTTTGATCTCACATCTTGCCTATATCTATCTTGGACTGTTGGGAATGGTTCCCTATCATTTTAGCATCAGCATTTGCATTTGGTTTGGATTGGATTGGCGAAAAACTTCAATTTTCAGCGTTTTGGTGATTTTTCTGGCCTTAAGTCGTTTCTGGCCTTCGCTGAGTCGTCCACGAGTTAAGCCTAAGTCGTGAGTCGTTCACGAGTTAAGGGTTTAAGTCGCGCGCGTGTATTTCTGTTCGCCTGGCTTGAGTCGTTCACGAGTTAAAGGCATAAGTCGTTTGCGAGTTAACTCCTCGAGTCGTTCACGAGTTAAAGTGTTAAGTCGTTCAGGGGCTAAAGGTATAAGTCGTTCAGGAGTTAAAGGCCTTAAGTCGTAGGTCGTTTTGCAGTTAGCTCGCTCGCCCTGGCCTTAAGTCGTAGGTCTTCCTCGACCTAACTCCACTAGGTCGTTCCACCCTTAGCCCGTAGCTCGAATTGGAGCTTAAGTCGTAAGTCGTTCGTTCCACTAAGTCGTTCAAGGCTTAGGTCGTTAAGACATTCGTTTGCTAACTCGTAGCTCGTATTCAAAGCTTAAGTCTTTAGGTCGCGTGCCTTGCTAACTCGTTAGGTCGCATGCCCAGTTAAGTCGTATGACCTTAAGTCGTAGGTCGTTTCTGCCTTCGCTAGGTCGTTCGCGAGTTACTGGCTTGAGTCGTTCAGGAGCTAAAGGCATAAGTCGTTCAGGAGCTAATGGCTTAAGTCGTAAGTCGTTCGCGAGTTAGTACTTGGTCGTTTGACCTGTTTTTCCCTTAGGTCGTTCGCGAGTTAGTACTTGGTCATTTGACCGGTTTGGCTTCTCGTGACCGCATGCCTTCACTAGGTCGACCCCCGTATTACTCTGCGTAGGCAATCTCTTCTGAAAAGCATTTATCAGAATTTCTACTTGATGGTTTTGGGATTGACGTCTTTGGACTTTACTCACGTCTTCGAACGTGAATTGATTTGTTTCTACCATCGTTTTATGACTTGTCACTTTAAAGATATATGAAGGTTTCAATACTAATAGTAAATATCAAAACTCTTTCATCAAAGCGATTTCAACACTATTTTAAATATCAAAAGCTCGTTTTCTCAAACCGATTTTCAATCTACTAGTATATACAAGCCTTTACTTCACTCGAACGAGAAATCGACTTAAACGACTTAGTAAAACGAGTGGTATGAAACGCTTGCGTTCACTTCGTCGGTTAGCTCTTGGACTTGTTCGATTGAACCCTTTTCGTGACAATTTCCTAGTGAAGATTTACAGCTTGTTCGTAAATATTTAAGTTAAGCAAGTGGTTATGGGACATGAAGCTAAACTCATATATTTACTAGCTTGGTGTGATTGACACTTCTCGCTGATCATGATGATCATTTTATGATTTAGACTAGCAATTGTGCGATGTCTCTTTGTTTGCAAGGTAAGACTAGACCGCAGTAGTGTGATTCCGACTCACACACATCTCTTTGTCCGCAAGGTTAGTCTAGGCCGCAGTAGTGTGATTCCGACTCACACATATCTTTATGTTTGCGAGGTTAGGCTAGACACCACTTGTGTGATTCCATTCACACATACCTTTCTGCTTTTTGGTTAGCCTAGGCCTCAATCAGTGTGATTCCGACTCACACATATGGGGTAGCTCCCCATGGTCTTCGGACCATCATGTGATAGGCCTCTTTCTCTTTTTATGATTTCTGGATTTCTTGATTTGATTTCTAGATTTTTATGTCATTGACTTGTTATGAGTACAAGTCTAGGGTATGATGCCCTCTTTGAATCTTTGAGAAGATTCTCGTGATACTGATCATTTCTCATCGGTTGATCTCCTGTTGATCATCATTTTCATACTTATAGTAGTATGTCAGTATGGATATTATATGTTTATGCCATATCTTTTATTCTATATCATGTCATCTGATATTTATAGTTAGACTGATCCGTTTATTATTTTCTTAAATAATACTCGGGTCAGACCGAGATGTTACAGGTGCTTCTGCTTGACTTCCTTCCGGGATTTGCTACTCTGACTTTTGGCTGACTATTTAGTTTAGCAGTTTTTGTTGTATACACTTGAGATATGGACTCATAGTTGTATTCTTTTTGTATAGCACAGGTTGCTATTCTTTTGTATTATTGTGGAACTTTTTGACCACTACTCTGATGTACACTTTCATGTGTTAGTTATATATTCATATCTTCTTCCGCCTTTGTGATATGGATGTCTGTGACTGCTTTGTGTTATGTTTATTTCTATGTTTGTTTCCGAAGATTATTTTATAGCCACCGTGTGATAATCAATTACATGGATGGTCGCTCCTCAACAGCCTTATTCTCCGTGCTAGTTGACAGCACTACATCGTAGTGTCCTTGGCTAGCGTGGGTATTGAGGTGGGGCGTCACAATTACTGGGTTGTGAGGCTCGACGAAGTCTCGTCCACAAAGCTACGCTTTTTCACAAAGCCAAGCTTTTTCACAAAGCCACGCTTTTTCACAAAGCCACGCTTTTTCACAAAGCCACGCTTTTTCACAAAGCCACGCTTTTTCACAAAGCCACGCTTTTTCACAAAGCCACGCCTTTTCACAAAGCAATGCTTCGATCAACAAATGATCAGCAGCACTTCGTATGCCACATTACCAAATTGGGAATGTATCACTAGTAACCATCAACTACATAACCTCTGAGCTCGTACGTCTCAGAGAAGGGTGTTAAGCTAAGAGAATAAATTCTCCGCCACCAACAGAAATGTATTTGATAGAAACCAGCTTTACATCTCAAAGTGTAATGTCAGACACACATCCATACAAGTCTGTTCCGGGTTCGAACAAAACCGAAGGCACTTCCAAAGAAGCCCTTGCAAATTCGGATAATTTCCTAATCACGTCCGGACTTCCCATCACAAAGGGTGATAAAATCTCTATACCGGGGACCAGTCGGTGCAGAGACATTCGACGAGTTGTCCTTTCATTTTCGAAAATATCCGGTCTTCACCACCGGTCTTCAAATGCTATCCATATACGTCGTATCACTATTCGGAATGGGTTATATGACACAAAGGTCCTCTCCCGGCTAAACCGAATAATGAGCGCAATTAAAAATCATATGGATACTGGGGTCTCAGTTAAATCACAGCTTAAAGCCCAAAACTTTTCATTCGAATGGTAAAACAAATTACCATTTCCAATCTTTTAAACAAAAAAGATTCATTTCAAAAACCTTCAATGGTTTAAACAATTTCCACACTTTAATCTTTTAAACAAAAGATTTAATTTACGAAGTTCACCCCGTTCACAAAGATTCATTCATAGATTTTCAAATCGATTTCCATTTCAATTTGATTAACTCGTTAAATCTTTAAATCAAGATTTAACTTATAGCTTTCAAAACTCGTTTCCAAAGATTCATTCATAGCCTTTCAAAATAATTTTATTTCAAGTTAGATTAACTCGTTCGGTCTTTGAATCAAAGACTCATTTCATAAATTTCAAAACATTTCAATTCTATTTCAAACTTGAAACCGTTCAACACAATTTGGAAATCCTTTACTTATGTGAAAGCTTTTACTATTTGAAAACAAATAGTTCCGTTTCGGAAAATCCAGTTATATTTACACGAGTCAAAACCCTTGAATTGAATTCAAAATCCCAAATCAATACCTTTAAAATGGTTTAACCCATATATAACTTGTATAGCATCTTTAACCCCTAGTTTCAAATCATAGAATTCAATTTAAAACTTGAATTCAAATTTAAATCAAATTATTTAAATTTTCAAAACTCGATTAAGTTATTCAAAATAACTTTTATCTTTGAAATTCCATTTCAAAAGCTTTTTACTTTAAACCCAAATTTCCAATTTCAAAATCAATTGAAATTAAAATTCAATTTCAAAAACATCAAATTTAAATTATCTGTGACTTAACTGATTTCCACGTGAAATCCATATTTGTGTGTGTATGGTGTAGTCCAGGGGTTTAACACAATAGTGCAACACAATGAATCATCACAGATCAAAATACAGGATATAGTTGATAAGCGGTATAAGAACAACGCTTATCGTTCATCCACAGATCACAGATAATATACAGATGAGTAAACTACAGATCATAACATAAACCAAGATGTATCACAAAGCATCATATATCAAGGATATCAAACAATCAAATCATCCAATAGAATCCAAACGTCCATAAGTAAGATCAATTAATATCTGATTAAAATTAATTTATACCAGATTAATTACTTATGAATAAACTACAAATCTTGGTTAATTAATATTAATTAATTACAAATCATTTTGATTAATTATCCTTTAAATCATTTATTAACTAACCATTAATAAATTATCCTTAAATTAATTATCCTTAATTAATCACATTGATTAATTAGCCCTTGATTTATTATCTTTCCTTAATCACCTTCGTTAACTTATAATTCCTTAATTAATTATCTTAATTAATTAATCCTTAATTAAAAATCATCCCTTAATTACTTCTACCGATTAATTAACCATCAATTACTAATTTAATTAAGCTTTAATTAAAGATTTAATTAACTTTAAGTCATTCTTTAATCACGTAAATACTTTAAAAGATAAATAATTTATCTTAATTAAATCACTCGATTATCATTAAAATCTTAAATTTATAAGCTTCTTAATTAATCATCATTAACACATAAGTTAGTTCCAAAGTTAAGGTTAATTAAAAACAACATTCCATTTTAATTAACTTTTTAATCACATTATACTTTAAGAATAATTTATAAATGATGATCACAAAATTAAATAACTTAAATTTCCTTTCAAATAAATTTATTTAAACCTTTGCTACCCTTTTTTTTTTTTTATAAAATTGTTTTTTTTCCTAACCTCCCAGACCCGAGTATTTTCAATGTTTCCCCGAGCTCGACCCGGAGCAACTCGCTCCATCATTTCCTTCGAGTCAACCCTTCCTTTTCTCGTGCTCGAACTCGAGCCATTCTCTTCTTCCCCAAACCTGTAGAATTAACAGGCACGAACTATGTCGCGTGCACGTGCACCATCGCCGGAGCTTCCTCCGACCTCTGACGAACTCCCCGACACGTCGCTCCTCATCGAAGCTCCAAAATTCGATCACCAGAACAATCGTTCGAGCGCCAAAACAAAAACGAGCCATCAGATCCAAACTGCCCAAAACCGATCACCACATTGTCGTCTCGTCACCACTGCACATGCCACCGGAGTCGACCCAATTCCGACCACACGTCGACAACAACCCAAGCAACCATTTCCCGAAGTCTCGTGAAGCTCGATAACGAATAGGAATCGCTCTCTCCACACTCACAGACATGTCCAAAAGCTCATACAAAACCCTAATTCGATCCCATTCCTTTGATTTAAGAAATAGAAAAATTCTTTGACAATTTTCTCAACATCAATGATGTTCGAACAAGCTTCGAACAAATTTTCATGATTTTAAATGGGTTCAAATGTTAGAAAATGGGAAAAATGCAATTTTCATTCAAATTCAAACTACTCTGTGAATTCAAAACTAAAAATCTCCGTTTTTCTTTTAAAAATCCTAATTTGCAAAGTAAATTCGAATTATCATCCTGAAAACAACAAATTCCCATGATGGGTTTTAGCATAGTTTTGAGAATTTCCCTGTCCTTTCTATTTTTTTCCCGTTAACATCAAATATTTTCCTTAACTTCATTTTAAAGTTTAATTTAAGACTAAACAACCAATTCTTGTTTGATAACTAGATCATAATAAAGATCAGAGAAAAAAAAATGGATTCGAACTAAGTTAAACTCTGAAATATGAAACAGAGGAGATGTATTCACATCAGACATGAACACAATAATATCATCATATACTCAGGGTCATATAGATATACACATGCAAGCTAGCATTATCACAAATATTTCACAAGCAACCATCATTAACTTGTTTAGATTTTTAAATATAGATGTTTACTCACCGTTTTGAAAAGGCAGAGGCTTGAAAATTTGTAACTTGATGAACTTGCATACTTTGGTTGTTATTTTCCAGAGAACAATAATTGGCTTGCAACTTAAAACCGACAACTTTAAAAATTTGAAACTTCAAACTGGAAATATGAAACTGGAATGGACTCAGAGATTTCTTTTTGGAAGATGCTTCATTTTCTTTAAAACTAACATGTCTTGCTTTGTTTTAAATGAACGAGAATGGAAAGGCTTTGATATAAAATAAAACATGCAGAGGCTAAGCTGTATTTGCTGGTACAAGATAATACATTTAGATCAGAGATTTTTTTTATTGTATGAAGGCTGAAATGGAAACATTGGGTACAAGTCATTTATTAGCAATGTCATACTTATCTTCTTTAATTTAATTCGTATAGTACTATATGTTATTTTGCCTCATTTCTTGCCTGCAAAGCTTCATTGGCTGGTGCAGATATTTCTTTTGCTTTGTATATCTAGTATATATCCTTTCATTTTGCAGGTACATCTTGTATGTATTTTTTTATTTTATTTGACTTTCTACATCTTGCCTGCGAATCTAGACAGTGCTAGTACAAATATTTTTATTTAACTTTGTTTTGACTTGTTGTTAAATTTTATCTAATGTGTTACTTTGTAATTTATAGCTTATCTTTTATTCATTTATCTCTATTCATAACTCAAATATTTATTTTACTTCTATCTTTGGTTTAAATATTATTATTAATTTTACTTTAATACCATTTGTCTTGAATTTCTATATATATATATATATTTTCATAAACTCAAATTATTATTAAACCATTTATTTACGATTTAAATTCAAATCAAATATATATTATATTATTTCAAATTTAGTCAGATATGTTCAAATACAGATATATATTCTCATATATACATATGTATACAATATTTTAATTTTAAATGATTTATACAAAATATATTTGGATTCGGGGAAACTCGCAATCCATTTATCGTTTATTTCACAAATTTAATTCAAAAATCGAATTAATTATCAATTTAAATATTTATAAAATTCAGGGTCGTTACAACCTGTTATTCACCTTTAGTTTGTGATTAAGGAGTTGAGATTTGATCTTGAATTAAGTTGATTAAGCTTCCTTTCTTTGATTTTAGCTTTATCTTCTTCTTGTTTCCCCTAATGGAGGCCGACCTCTCTTATGTTTTGATTTTGTTTATGAACGTGTAAAATGAATGTGGCATGAGGGTTTAGGGTATAAGGATATGACTTATTCCTACTTTGCCCCTTATCTATTTGCCTTACCTATTTCATTTTAATTCCTTTTAGTTCATTTGTTAACTAGGCACGGCTACCCTTTAAAATTGTAACGACTCAGAAATTTTAATGATTTTTAATAACGTAATTAACTAATTTTTTTCATGAAATTAAATAATAAAATTTTTGAAATGAAAATTTGATTTTGGTATACGTCAATTTAAACGTAGCAAGCGTCAATTTTCATTGAAAAATATAAAAGTTTGTTTTGTTGTGTAATTTCAATTTTAAAATTTAAATCTGTTGAAATTAGATGAAAATAAAATATTTTTGAAATCTGAATATGTTTACATAATAAAAATGTTTATCATTTTCTGAGTGTGACGTCGTATTTCATTTCGCCAAATTTGGACTACTCTAGCTCCATTTATCTTATTTTCAGCGTTTTAGCAGTAATTTTGGTAGAAAATATCGAGTTTTGTTAGGATGATCATGTCTCTCATATCTGTGTACCATTCTGTTTGTCTTGTCGTGCTAATCTCCGTAGTATATTCATTTGCGCATTTTGGTGTCTGGTACGCGGCGAATCTGCGAAACGATTAGCCGTATCGGTACCCAATTTTAACCTTTTGGTTTCCCTATGCCCTTTTATCTGTCTACCGGTTGAATATAAACATCCATTTGCTTTTATAATTCCTGAATTCACGTTCGTGGCTTTTGTCATTCCCTAGATACTTAATATATTTGGTTGTGCCTTTTCGTTCTCCTTTCTTCTTCGGGTTCTGATTCATTAATTTAGAAAATAATAATAATCAAGGCTCATATATAAAATTCACGTTGATTTCATTTTGGATCACCTGCTCATCTTTTGCTTGGGAAACACACGTCCTTCTCCTCTGCATCATCTTCTACAATCTAAACAAATGCCTCGCCTCTCCTTTCCTAGCCCTTTCGCCCACATCCTCCATGTCAACCCCACGCCATCATTCCACTCGCCACGCAAGCAGCCCTGACCTCCTCTGCGCCTTCCCACATCCCCACATCAAACCCTCCAAGCTAACCACCTTAGATCCTCCACCCTCCTCCCTAATTGCCACCTCTGCCGAGTCATCTCCTCCGGCCTCATAGCAGTCTCCGCCTTTACTCACATATCCGATCATGCAAGCTTTCCGGCCACTGCCTTGCATCAGCTCCGCCACGCCAAACCCCTGATTCGAAGGAGCCGCACCCTCTAACTTGAGCAATCTGCTCAGCCAAGTAAGCCGACCTCACCTCCCCTATGTCGTGACAACCGCCAGTCAACCCATCCCTCTTACCACCGAACACCATCTCGCCTTCACACCAACATACAACACCCCTCCCTTGAACCGCTGCCTCCAGCCGAACAACCCTGACTCGCCACCACATGCAGCCACTTCGCCGAACTCGCCCAAGAAGTCACCCGGAGTCCATCACCCAGTAGCCTACACGCAACACACCCCTCCTGTAGCCGCAGACCCCACAACACCCACAACTCCTCACCCAAAACCTCCATCTCCCATCAGCCTGCCGAGCCTCACACGCCCTTCGCTTTAGCTGGACCCGCATCGTGGATACTGCCAATCCGTTCTATGTTCTTGATTTCATGTGTGAGAGTGTTGCTACTCGTCTTCTGTTATTTGGAATGGTCATTTAAATTTGCATATATATGTTTGGATATATTTGAGTAAACACTGCTCATTCTCCTTTGCAATCCAACCTACCTCATCTCCGTTGTCTCGACTGTTATTGCAATTGTTATTTGACTCGTTTTCGTTGCTGTCCAGAGATTACAGTATCAGTTTTCTAGCTTGTTGCAGTTCCATTTGTCGGTACGTGCTTATCCGTGTCTGTTTGCTTCTTATTCTCGTTTTTCCATAGCCTTGAAAGGTGAGCAATCACTCACGATTAACATTCTTATATTTAGTAAATTTAATTCACATGAAATGACGATTGAAATAGGTTGTTAAACTTGAATTGGTTAGAAATTAAATTGTTAAATGATATGTTATTATGTAAATTGTTAACCTATGATAATTGACATATGACACCATAACCGTTGTATATATATTATATATAAATTGTTAGTTACGATCCATGCTTGTAAATGATATGTTTGCCATTTTATATTATTTTATTGTTCTCACGCTGCAAGTTCCCTGTTAGTTAGGAATCCCTATGGGTTGAAATGATACATACCCGAACGATATTATAGATTATGGAAAAATCGTTATGGGTTGAAATGATAAACCCAAGCGATTTTATTGATTTTAAACTTTGGTATTGCGGGTTGAAATGATATATACCCGTAATATTAATTATTACGGATTGAAATGATAAATATCCATATCACTTGACCATAGGATATAGAATTATATACGGACACCGTTGGTCTATTTTTGAAAAATGATTTCCAAAGTTTTGAAAGGAAATATATGGGTTTCAATAAATATTGATTTTTTTTAAATATAATATAAAGATATTTTATTTTTGTAAAATTTAGATTTTTATGCTTTGGAAATTTTAAATTTATACGTTAAGTTTGAAAATTTTAAATTATAAAATTTTACTTATAACCTTATTATTTGAAAAATATATAAATAAGATTTAAAATAGATTTAATAATAATAAGATTTAATTTAATAAGAATTAATATAATAAAATTTAATAAGAATTTAATTTAACTAATATATAATATGTTTTAAATATTATTTACAATATATATTAATATTTAAAAATAGATTTTTGTAATAATTTAAATAAATAAAGGTTGGAAAGATAAGTTAAAGTGGACTTGTAATTTAATTTGTTTAAGAATTGAATTTAAGTGAAAATTGATTTGAACTTATTGATTTTGAGATTTAAAGATACGATTTTATAACTTGATAACTTGATTTTGATTAAAGGCGATTAAATGAATAATTCCAAATTTAAATAAAATTGAAATTGAACATTTAATTTTTATTTAAATTTGTAAATTGAGAATTTACTTAAATGTTTATAAAAGGTGTTTAAGCGAATATTTTCAGAATTAAAAATAATTGAAGTTAGATATTTAATTTTTGATTTTGATTTAATTTTGTAATTTGAGATTTATTTAAAGGTTATTAAAAATGATTAAGTGAATATTTCAAATTTAAATAAAATTAAAGTTGAATTTTGAAATATAAATGAAATTTATCAAATTGAATTGTTGTAAATGTTTGAATTCTTAAACTTTGAAACCTGTTGAAGTGGAAGTGGTATAAATTGTAGTTCAAATCTGGATTTGAAATCGATATAAATTAAATGGTTTTAATGAGAATTTTTAATTGAACCTTTACCTTTTTAATTGAAATTGTTGAACTGAGATTGATTTAAATTGAATTTTGGGACTAAAGTTGATGTGAATTGATTTATGAAATTGGAGGAAACAACTCTAACTTGAAACTATTTTCGATATATATTTTATATATAAACTATTTAAATCTATAACCTATTTTTAAATATATAAACTATTTTAATTTATAACTATTTCAATATATATAAACTATTTCCAATATTTAAACTGTTTAAGTTGGAACTGTAATATTTTAAAGTGAATAATGTTTTTGAAAGTGATATGATTTCAAAAGTGAATATATTTTCGAAAGTGATATGATTTCAAAAGTGAATATGATTTCGAAAGTGATATGATTTCGAAAGTGTATATGATTTCAAAAGTAAGGTGATTTTGAAATGAATATGATATTTGGATATGAAGTATGAACTGTTTGAAAAATATAAAATGACCACGGTGTGAAATAAGCGTTTGGTTGTTAAAGAGACCGGGATCGGATATTGTCATACTCTTTGCCAATACCGAAAACTACTTTAACAACTATGTACGTGGTGGAGATTCCAAAACGAAGTAGGATGGTTTGGCGATGTCTGTATGAGGTATGAACGCAGCCCTGACTCCCGCAAGTCATCTTGATGTGATTAAAACAGGACCCACGCCGGGCCAAGTGAAGTCGCACATTCGATTGAGCATGCTTCTTCGATACCATTCTATTACTTTGTGATTTGATTGGGTGCACCTTTGATTATGAGAGTGTGTCTCGAGGTGGGCGGTAGTAGCTGCTATGCTTTACCACCAGTCCGGATCCGCAAAACGGTAGTATCCTACCCCGGGCATTGCCTCACGAGCCTTGTCACATGCCTTATCGCGCCCATTACGAGTTTGGTTTGTACCGTACCTATGGCGTGCCCTCTGATAGCCCTCCAGTTTATGGAGGAATTACGGTACTGTATAGACTACGGGAATATATATAAAAATGTGTTAAAGAGGATATGGGTAACGCCTTAACACTATTTTAATAGTTTACTTTACTATAGACATTATCTATATAGCGTATTGTACTATGTATGTAGATAGTTCCACGGATCCTTAAGGGATGGAATCCCAACATCCTTTAAGTTATTTGCATTTCACTTGGACATTTCACTTGAGTTGATTTACTAGCATAAGAATGTTAATCCTAACTCGAGTGTTTTGTGTTTTGCTTTATGCTCGGGTTAGACTGAGTGTCACAGTATATGAGACTCACCTTTGGAGCTTGGAGATCTGTCTTCATCTATTCAGCTTTCAGTTATTTCTAGTTGCTTATGTTCAGACTTGTCAGTTGCTTTTGTATTAGTGACTTCTGTTGTACTTGGGATTTTCTGTTATATTTATTTCAGACTCTGATGTTCTGTAGTAGCTTTGTGAACTATTATTTATCTATTCCGCTGCTTATTGTTATATTACTCCATGTCTGTGATTCTGTGATTGATTTATTTACTGTATATGCTAAGTTTTTCCAATTATAAAATAACAATCTGTTGTTTTGAGCAATTCAAGTCTGACATATGTGGTTGATTGTCGACTTGAATGGTTCGAAATATCAGGTCATTACAAAAATATACAAATCTTAATCCCTTAACCCATTACATTACTTCATTTAATTTATCTAATTAAATGTCATAAGTAATGTTAATAAAAATTAGGGTCGTTACAGACTCCCCTCCTTAAAGAATTTCGTCCTCGAAATTACGATAAGTCACTCATCAAAATCAATCATAAAGGTAAAACATACCATGCAACAAGTCAGGATAAGCGTCTCTAATCCTGCTCTCAGTTTCCCAAGTACAGTCTCTCTCGTCGTTGCTCCACTGGACCTTAACTAATCTGACTGTTTTCTTCCTTAGCCTTTTCTCATCTCTTGTGACTATACGAATTGGCTTTCTCACTACAGTCAATTTTGGTTCCACTACTAAGTCCTCTCACATAATTGGTGCTATAGTAGTCTTTGGATCTCAAATACACTTCCTTAGGTAAGAGATATGGAAAACATCGTGGACTCCTGCCAAACTATTCGGTAACTCTACCCTATATGCGAGTTTCTTGATTCTTTCTACAATAGAAAATGGTCCAACAAATCTTGGTGCCAATTTCCATGATTTCCTGAATTGAATTACACCTTTCATCGGTGATACCTTGACGAAAACATGATCCCCTACTGAGAATTCTAAGTCCTTCTGTCTCCTATTAGCATAACTCTTCTTCCTAGACCGAGCTTCCTTCATTCTATCTCGAATCAACTCAATCTTCTCTGCAGCTTCTCTAACTAAATCTGGACCAAGAACTAACCTATCCTCGGTCTCTAACCAACAAACAGGGGATTTGCATGGCCTTCCATACAAAGCTTCAAATGGTGCCATCCCTATACTAGTTCAATAACTGTTGTTATATGAAACCTCAACTAGGTGTAGATGGTCTTCCCATGATCCCCCAAAATCTAGCACACAAGCTCGTAATAAATCTTCTAAGATCTTAATAACTCTTTACGTTTGCCCATCTGTTTATGGATGGTAAGCGGTACTCATCTTGAGCTTGGTACCTAAAGTATCCTGTAGACTCTTCCAGAATTTGCTAGTGAAAAAGGAATCTCTATCACTTACTATACTACTAGGAATTTCATGAAGTCTAACTTTATTCCTCATAAACAACTTAGCTAAAATAGGTGTCATCCTGGTTGACTTAACTGGAATGAAATGGGCACTCTTGGTTAACCTGTCCATTATGACCCATATGCTTTCCTTTCCTCTATTCGATCTTGGCAACCGGTCTATGAATAGAATCTCATTTCCATACCGGAATGTCTAAAGGTTGAAGTAACCCACTTGGTTTCTGATGTTCGGCTTTTACCTGTTGATAGTTCAAACACTGCTTCACCTATAAGCCTACATCTCACTTCATATCTTCCTAGAAGAAACTTCTTTTCATGTCCTGATACATCTTAGTTCCTCCTGGATGAATGGTGAACTTCAAACGATGACATTCTTCTAAAACTTCCTTCCTAATGTTTCCTACATTTGGAACACATAGTCTTCCTTTCTTCCTTAACCACCCATTCTGGTCAAGACTGAAATCTTTTAAGTCATTGCTCTCTGTTCCATCTCTTAACTTCCTGATCCGCTCAGCTAATACTAGATCCTCCTTCTGCTTAGATGCAATCTTTTCGATCATCACCGGTCGAACCTCTAAACACGAAAACATAACCGTTTCCTTACTAGATCTATTCTTGGATCTCCACTGTACTCTGCATGTAGTCAATGCTTCTAAATTTTTCCACTCAGCTATCATTGCCAACACTGCATTCCGATGTTTCCTGCTAAGTGCATCAGCAACCTTGTTGCCTTTTCTTGGTGTGTACTCAATACCAAAATCATAAGCGGCTAAAAACTCTAACCACCTCTGTTGTCTCATATTCAACTCCTTTCTGAGAGAATAAATACTTCAGTGACTTATGATCCATATACAATTCAAATCTCTCTCCCATAAGGTAATGTCTCCACACCTTTAATGCAAAAATAATCGCATCTAATTCCAAATCGTGAGTCGGGTACCTAACCTCATGCGGTCTAAGCTGTCGAGATGCATAGGCAATCACTTTACCTCTTTGCATTAACACAGCTCCTAATCCTATTCCACTTGCATCCATGTACACCACTAAATCCTGATTCCCCTTTGGAACTACTTACACAGGTGCATTAGTCAATAAGTGTTTCAGCTTCTGGAATGCCTCCTTACACTTATCGGTCCAAATGACCATCACATCTTTTCGCGTTAGCTTGGTCATTGGTGCCGCTATCCACGAAAAATCCTTTATGAATCTCCGATAGTAACCGGCTAATCCAAGAAAACTCTTTATCTCAGTCACTGTCTTGGGTCTCTTCCAATTATTCACTGCTTCAATCTTAGTCGGATCTATAGACAACCCTTTCTCCGAGACTACATGACAAAGAAACTTCACTTCTTTCTTCCAGAAATGGCACTTCGAAAATTTTGCTTTTAGCTGATGCTGCCTCAACGTCTCAAGCACCACGATAAAATGAAATTCATGCTCTCTTTCATCCTTAGAGTATATCAAAATATCATCTATGAATACCAACACGAACCTATCCAAGTGCTCTCGGAAAATTCAGTTCAACAAATCCACAAAGAATGCTGGCGCCTAAGTTAATCTGAATGGCATTACTAACCATTTGTACGATCCATATTTGGTTCTAAACACCATCAAAGGAATACTATCCTCTGCCATTCTAAGCTGATGGAACCCTGTTGCTAAATCCAACTGGGAAAATACTTTGGCTCCACTCAACTGATCGAACAAATCGTCAATTCTAGGAAATAGATATCGATTTTTTATTGTCCTCTCATTCAACTTACTATAATCGATACATAACCTTAACAATCCATCTGGTTTCTTAGCTAACACTACGGCTGCTCCCCAAGGCGAACTGCTTGGTCTGGTAAAAAAATTTCCTTCCAAATCCACCAACTGCACCTTTAACTCCTTCATCTCGGTAGGTGTCATTCTGCTTGGCGGTCTACTCACCATTTCTTCTTCTGGTACCAAATCTATTCGAAACTCGATAGCTCGTTTCGATGGCAATCCCACTACGGGTTCAAAGACATCTGCGACTTCTCTAACAATGGAAACTTGATTCAACTCGTCTTCTACCTCCACAACACCCAACAAAGCGTTAACCTCAAAACTATGGTTTTCTACGGAGTATATAATCCGATCACTACAATCAGGGTGTCTAAGTGATATTTTCCTATCATGGAAAAATATCCTAGCATCGTATTTACTTAACCAATCCATACCCAAAATAATTCTGAACCCTACGAAATCAAACACATGCAAACTGGAAACAAAGGCATGACCTAACAATTCAAACTCTAGCTGGTCACATCTCATCCCAAGAGTCGCATAACCTCATATCGGATTTTCAACCCTTAAAGAAATAACTAGGTATGATGGTTCTAAGTTAAGCTTATCTACCAAACAACGAGATATAAAAGAATGTGATGCACCGGTATCAAATAGAACGCTAACTAACATAACATGAATCATAAGTGTACCTCCCAACACAGCTTTTCCTTTTTCCTCTACTGTTGGCCTGGAGGTAGCTGGCTCCAATGCAAACACTTTTCCCTTTCCATCCTTGGCTAGCTCCTTGCACTGGTTCTTATAATGTCCAATTTGATCATATTTGAAGCATCTAATATTCTTCTTCCCGATCACCTTCTTTCCATGTCATGAGCAACATTCATTTGCGAAATTCCATTTCTTGTCACATTTATAACAAACAACCTCTGCCTTTTCTTCCTTAGCTCCACCCTTCTGAGCTCCTTTCTTGTTGAAAAACTTTCTTTTCTGACTCTGCCCTCCCCGAACTTCCTTTGCCTTATTTCTTTCAAGAGAAGCAACCATCTCTTCATTCCTTAAGGCCATCTTAACAACAACATCACATGGATCCCTAATATGCGGAAATGTAGCCTTAGCAAGCTCAGTCTTCAACCCACGAATGAAATTCTCATTTCTCTTAATCACACTATCGACCGTAGCATAGCCATACCTTCCTAGCTCCTCAAATCTAGGTGCATACTCAAGCACAATCATGTCTCTCTACTCCTACTCAGCAAACTTCCTGAGCAGAGTAGACTTCGCAATCTCTGACATAAACCTCTCCTCAAATCTTCTTTTGAACTCGGCCCAAGTCATTTTCTCCTCATTAACTCCAGCAGTAACACTGTTCCACCAATAAAGTGTTGCTCCTTGTAGCTATCTAGAAGCAAGCCTTCTCTTCTGCTCATCGTTGAGCCCCAAATCAACAAAAATCCTCTCGTAATGAAGTAACCAGTTCTCTACTTCAATTGCATCTTCAGTACCAATAAACGGCTTTCCTTCCAACCGAGCATAATCTCTACTCAAAACAACATAGTTATTCACCACCGAAGCTTCTTGATTTCCTCCTTTAGCATTTCCTCCAACTACTCCAGCAGCAACTCCCGCTTGCATCATGTTTACAAAGAACTGATACATTGCTCCCATATCAACTTGCGGGACTCCAGCACCCATATTTGCAGCTTGTGCCTGACCTTGATTCCCCCATGTATTTAGTCTGGTATTTCAATTTGTTGTGGTACTTCCCCCACCAAGGTTAACTCTCCAATTCTAGCATCCATATCTGCATTCGAGCCTTCATAAGATACAGAAGAATAGCCGAAGAGAGATGGGAGAATAGAGATAAAACATATATTTATATCTAGCAAATACAAGTATGGTACTATAGCATTATCCCATACACCGATCTTTTCTCTAATTCCTTAGGATTATGTTTTCAAAAATCATTTTAAGTTTAAAGTTTTTCATAGACCTATGCTCTGATACGAAGTTGTAACATCCCCTATCTTGAGACCCAAAGCTAAGTGCTACAGATGCTGCAGTCATCCATAGTATTAACTTACGACGATAAAATACGGTATTGTTAATGGTATCCATAATATCAGAAGCACATGAATATGAAACAAAATCACAAATTTCAAAAACAACTTTTCTGATTACATTTCACAAGATCATGTTTCATATCCAATTACATAATCCCAAATGTTTCCCAAGCATTGATAAAATATAATTATTACAAAATACGCCAAAAGCGACATATAAAGACACCCCTTTGGATGATCAAAGTACTAAATAGACAAAAACTGTACATCACAGCATAAATAAAAACATAATAACTCCTAAATCGCTAACATCAGCCTCCTACTCGTCTTTGGAAGTTTTATTCGTCCACCTACTAAAGTCTGTAAATCCTCAAATCTCAATCTACTCAAATCAATATTGAGCACCCAAGAGTTTAAGGGGACAAACATAAACTTCGAGTTACACATAAAGCCTGGTGTGAATAATACTATACATCTCGGTTATTTGATATTAAGTGAGACCACGCCGCTTAGCGGAATGGGTTTCCCCTCACCAACATCCTTTTAAAAATATATCTTTTGCAAATCAAAATCCTACAACCAAACTGGTTAAAAACAATAATAGCAATATCATGCATGCATACAAATCAGGTAATCAATGGATATCTGTCCAAACAATATAGTTTTGTTTGGCTAACTACTAACCTTTGGCTGTCTCGGGCCTACCAGACAAAATAAACAAATAATCTAACTTCTGTAGATACTCATCTAGATGATCTATCCCTAACTTACTTATCCTAGGGTCAACTGATCCTGATGGTTTTGCAGGCTCACCAATAACCTATCTTTACTCTGTATATTCCTTTCTGTGTGTAACATCATTTTAGTCTTACCTGTGACAAAGCCCTACACACTGGAATTTTGGACTTATATTAGCTAGGGTTTACTAGCTAAAGTATTGGGTGCGACCCCATACCAGTCCCATTTGGTATTCTAATATCCGAATCATTTACTTAGGGTCAACTACCCCATCAAATTTTCCTTGAAAACATTCCTTTCAAATTGATTTAACCCTATAAATCATACTTAAACAAGGAAAATATACTCTATGCTTTACTCAAATCACTTTGCCATGTTATGTATACTTTACTCAAAACATTGTTTGTGACGCCCCACCTCTATGCTCATAATAACAAAGAGTATTAAAAGAAATACTGTCTATTATTACGAAGAATAAGGCTGGATAGGAGCGACCATCCATAATTGGCCTTACACTAATATTGGTTATCTCGATAGGAGTGGTATATACTTTTTATTTTTCATCTTATTTATTTACTCCCATCGACACACCCAATTATCAGTATAAAACAAACTACGATGGTTCATAATAGTTTAGGACATTAGATATAACGATAACACAGATAATATAAATGCGGAACACAGATAAAACAAAAGTCTCATATATATATAACTGATGTCAGTTACAACATAGTTGACACAATACATATGATACAACTACAACTGTCGACTCTAGAAGTTATATATACAAGTACATTATCGACTAATATACATGAATACATATCGTTCTATACAATGACACGACTACTACAAAATGACACTGACAACTTCAGAAGATATGAAAAGTCTTCAAATCCCGAATCAGCAGCTCAAAGAAGGAAATCTACTACCTGAAATACTCGGGTCTGACCCGAGTATTACATTCAAAAGAAAATAATACCCAGGTCAGTCTAATTCAAACCAGTTTATTAGTGCATAGGCAGCAATAGTAATCAATCTCAAATAGATGACAGTCACAGAAATCTCGTATACCCAACTTCTCGATAAGAGAACCGGATAACGGTAGATATAACACTAAACAGTGTTAATCCACAAAACAGAAATCCAAAGCAGTTTAAACAATTGAAATGTCAATTTAAAAACATCAATGCTAATTGGCTGCAGTACACGCTAACGTGTACTGCCTCGCCAATACAGCCTACAAATTACGCAACAGGTCGATGAATCAAGAACAAAAGAAATATCGATTAAAATCTGTCAATTCAGTGTGGCTGCAGTGCACGCACGCGTGCACTGCCTCGCCACAACAGAATATAAAGTCACCACAACTCCCAGTACTAACAGTAATTAATACGTCGAGAAAACAAAATATCTAACCCAGATTGGTCAGAGAAACCACAATACAAAGTGGTGAAAGCAAACTGAGATGGCAACACGAATCTACATCAAAGGGGTGCCATCCAGAGATAACGAGTATGTGTACCCAAATAAGGCCACAGCAACGACTAAATCATTTAAGCATAAGAATGCAAGTGGAAGGTCACTGAGAAGGAATGTTTAGTATACATACAAATAAATTTCATATGTACAACAAACATAAAAGACTACTCAGCAATGCAAGCGGATGACAGTCTCAAGTAACAGCAACTATACATGTTCGAACAGAGCAAATGTTCAAATAGAGCAAAGAAATGGCAAAGTGACAGTGGATCCAGTAAACAACTCAAGTGCAGCAATAGTGAACAAGTACAAGACTATGTTCAAGTCAGACTACAAGAGTTACAACAGAAATATGGTAATACAAATATCATCAGACCCGATGAAAAAGATGCTCAAGTGGGTCAAGTAACCAATTCGAGTTGATACAAATATCACAAGTGTCAGTGCAACTGGACAGCAAAACAGACTCATCAGATATCACAAGAGATACAAGAGAAGCTACAACATGAAGCACTGCAATTCAATAGCAGTACAACTGGAAGTGATCAGGTGAACACAACCGCTACAAGTGTAACAAAGAATAGATGGCCAGAGACAAAGTTCACAGGGGCCAGAAAAAAATCAAGTCTTATCTCATAGTGAAGCTACAGATCAACAAGGAAGAACTCAGTGATTAAACTATGAAGGCAACATGCAAGCTCGGCTAGCAAGTGAATGTGCAACATCAACAAGACAAGTACAAACTGGACAACAACAAAGGCTACCAAGTGAACTAACACAATTGTCACCAAAACACAGTGCAGTGACTACAGAAATGATCATCCAAATTCAACATCTTTATCAAGTGCAATGAAGACTATAATGTACTCAAGTGATAACATGAAACAGTGAAGGCACCCGAAACTATCACGCTCAACTAATCAGTGTACAAAACTGCAGAGATGATCAAAGTCAGGTGATATATACAGTAAACGAATGTCAAAGCTGTGATGCAAACAGTGAAGAACACCATCAAGTCGAATGCAAACAGTGAATGAAGGCAACGTGAACTTGCTCAAAGGTCAGAAGTAGATACAGTGTGCACATGACAAAGAACTCGAGATCAAGGCTAAAACAAAGGTGGTCAGAGTAACAGTCTACGACAATACTAAAGAAACCAGAGGGAATCAGACAGAGGTGACACAACTACAGGTAAGGGATGAAGCACTCAATGTCAAAGCTCAGTGAAACTCAAGGAATGCACTTCGATGAATCAGTGTTCACAAGTGCAACTGTATACAAAAAATCTCAAAGCTAATGCAAAGTCGAGTGTAACATAAATCAAAGATGGATAAAGTCATGGTCGTACACTATCACGTAGACATGGCAGTAAAGGCATACGGGCCAAAGCAGCAAGTAGTCGAACAAGTCGAACTGCCAAGTAAATCAATCAACGAATTCAGGGATTTCAAAATGAGATAGAGATGCGTGAGAACTGAAAATCACTCATGAGGACTTAAATAAAAAGGCTACTGCAAACCCAAAAGCCAGAATTCCAAAGCTAAATCAGAGTGATCGTAATCAAATTCATAGTAAAGCCGAAGTTGCAAATTCAAGTTCACATGCCAGAAATGTGAAGCCAAGGTGATCAGAAATTCGTGAAACCGACATGAGCAAGCAACAACAGTGTTAACAAAATCAAACTAGGTTAACAATACTTCTCAAGGCACTGAACCGTATGGCCAAAATCAAACAAAAATTAACAACGACAGAAATCAACGAAATCATCAACAGCGAAACACAAATGAATGGCCGAAACACTATACTAAGAGAGAATTAAAACGTGAGTGAAGAAGATCACTCACCCTTGTCTAATCGAGGCAGCCGAGAGCCATAGCGATTCGAGAAACACGAACGAAGTTAACCCTAGCAGCTACTCTCTTCGATTTCTTCCATGCCCTAAGTCTGCCGAGAGAACGAACGAGTAGGAGCGAAGGAATCGAGCCGCCATTTTCTTTTCGTTCGATTTCCTTTGTTAGGTTGTGAATGAACGAAGACGACGAATTCGTGCCTCCATTTTTTTTCTTTCGAACGGTTTGCTTAATTTAGGGCTTGCTAAAGAAAATCAAAAAAGGAATGAACGGTAAAGGGTTCACTTTGAAATCAAAGTGAAATGGGGGACGGTTATAACTCGAGATACACAGAACAATACCCATGGACCAACCTTCAAAGCCCAAATTATTATCTTAACCAAATGTTTAAAAGAATTTAAACTGGATTCAACTCAAATTAACAATTAACAACTAATTAAATCGTCATTTGACGAAAATTAATTGTTATAAAATTCCGGTTTGTTACAGACTCCCCTCCTTATAAAAATTGCGTCCCCGCAATTTTCCTAATCAAGATTGTCCATAACAATTTTCTTCTAACCTAAACTAGTTATGCTAGAAAAATAAGAATTGAAAACACAATTATCAAAGAAATTGCGTCCACGCAATCATAGGGAATAAATGGATAAAAGGTAACAACCAAAAGAGCATGGCAATGTCGAATGTACAAGCGAAGCAAGTGTCAGCGGGGAAGTATTAGATAAGAAATCAAAAGGTTCGACTGCTTCAAATCAAAAGAATCAACATCGTGGGAATCAGGGATCAAAATCAGACGACTAACAAAAGCAAGAACAATCGAGTTCCAGCAACTAAAAGAGAAGGAAAAACAGAGCAGAAATCCTATACAGAGCACGAATTGAATGTGAGTAAACCAAATTACTCACCTGAATCGCCAGAGAAAAAGACGAAGCTCAAATCTCAAAAGTCGCAAATATTCAATCATCAAAAACGATAATCAAATTTCAAATTCAACAAGTATTCGATTATCAAAAGCGATAATCAAATTTCAAATTCAACAAATATTCGATTATCAAAAGCGATAATCAAATTTCAAATTCAACAAGTATTCGATTATCAAAAGCGATAATCAAATTTCAAATTCAACAAATATTCGATTATCAAAAACGATAATCAAATTTCAAATTCAACAAATATTCGATTATCAAAAGCGATAATCAAATTTCAAATCAACAATTATTTAATTATCTCAAGCGATAATTAAGTTTAAAATCAACAAATATTTAATTATCTCAAGCGATAATTAAATCTCAAAATCAACAAATTTTTAATTATCTAAAGCGATAATTAAATCTCAAATCAGCAAATATTTAATTATCAAAAGCGATAATTAAATCTCATATCAACAAATATTTAATTATCTAAAGCGATAATTAAATCTCAAATCAGCAAATATTTAATTATCTAAAGCGATAATTAAATCTCAAATCAGCAAATATTTAATTATCTAAAGCGATAATTAAATCTCAAATCAGCAAATATTTAATTATCTAAAGCGATAATTAAATCTCAAATCAGCAAATATTTAATTATCTAAAGCGATAATTAAATTCAAAATCAGCAAATATTTAATTATCTAAAGCGATAATTAAATTCAAAATCAGCAAATATTTAATTATCTAAAGCGATAATTAAATCTCAAATCAGCAAATATTTAATTATCTAAAGCGATAATTAAATTCGAAATCAGCAAATATTTAATTATCTAAAGCGATAATTAAATCTCAAATCAGCAAATATTTAATTATCTAAAGCGATAATTAAATTCGAAATCAGCAAATATTTAATTATCTAAAGCGATAATTAAATGCAACAAATATCCGATTATCGAAAACGATAATCAGAACTCATATCAACAAATATCTAATTATCACAAGCGATAATTAGAAACAACAAATATCTGATTATCAAAAACGATAATCAGAACTCATATCAGCAAATATCCAATTACCTGCAGATAATTGGAAGCAACAAGTATCTAGAAATCAATTAAGAAGACTAGAAAATCAACATAAAAGCTTGGATCGATCCCATCAGATGGCGAGTTTTTAATTTGCCGCACGTGCATCAACAAATGGCCGAAGCCTACCAAGTACTCAACATAATTTTGGCGCCCAACATATGACCCGAAGGTCCAACATATGACCCGAAGGTCTAGTACTGGTATTTGACCCGAAGGTCCATCATATGACCCGAAGGTCCATCATAGTCGCTCGAAAGCGCACAAAATCATCAAATATTTCAATTAACGAGTCCGGAATTAACCAAAATAGTAAACGCACATGTCCCATAACCACGAGTTTTACTAAATTGTTTAATTCTCTTCATCGTTTCCTTGAAAGTGTAGAATCATCAAAACAACAGATATTCAATTAACGAGTCCGGAATTAACCGAAATAGTAAAAGTGTGGTTCCATACTGTGCACTTTTGCCAAATCGTTTAAATCACTTCATCGTTTCCTTGAAAGTGCAAAATTGTGTATTTTGTAAAAATACACTTTACATTCTCAAACGGACAAGTCCGGAATTAAGCGAATCAGTAAAAGAAAGGGGTCATAGTCCTCGATTTTGCTGAAACGTTTAAATCGCTTCCTCATTCTTTTGAAATCGCAAACTGTAAAATTTTTTGAAAACAATTTTGTTTATTTTGTAAAAATAACAATTCGCATCCTCAACTGAACAAGTTCGGAGTTAAGCGAAACAGTAAAAGAAAGGGGTC
Source organism: Allium fistulosum (assembly GCA_030737815.1). Lineage (NCBI taxonomy): Eukaryota > Viridiplantae > Streptophyta > Magnoliopsida > Asparagales > Amaryllidaceae > Allium > Allium fistulosum. The sequence goes on from CM060904.1 coordinate 1,142,399,231, forward strand.
ATAATCCTCGATTTTACTGAATCGTTTAAGTCGCTTTCTCATCCTTTTGAAAACGCAAACTGCTAAAATTTTATAAAACAATTTTCATTTTAAAACGATTTTCCAATCAAGTGATTAAAACAGCAAATCAGTAACAATTTCGGTAAGGAAATCGTACTTCTCAAAATACCGTAAAAACGGTTACACATCAGTTTTGCGGAAATACCGCTTGAAAATCCACTTTTAAAAATTTGGCTGTTACTGAAGTCAAAGCGACAGTAATTTTTAAAACATCAAATATCTCATCAAAATAATTCACAACAAAATGTGACATCAGTGAATTTTCATTCAATAAAATCGTCAACAAAACACCGTGCCTCAAAAATTCAGCATTGGTGTAAAAATCCCGTTATAAAAATAACGGCAACAAAATATGTTTCATAACCAAGCATCGGTTCAACGTAAAATAAATGCAATAACGTGCAATTCAAATTTTTGCACGTATTACGGAATGAACAAAGAAATCATTCGAAGGTATCTTCAATGAAGATAATTTAAAGCAGCAAAAATCTAATCAATAGATGATTAGTACAAAAGAAAGTCAGCGGAAATTTCAACAAAAATCACATATCTGCAATTTCTTCGAATCCTCAATTCGGATTCGAAGTTCTCAAAGAAATAAAATAATTACAGCTATGTAAACAACGAATGAAATTCATATCAATTTCGTATTTCGATTTTTAAATCAAAAAGATTATCCGTTGTACTCAGCGAAGACAGTTTCACTGTTTCCGCTGCGCACTCTGATAAATAGAACACAAATCAATCAAATTATCGGAACACAATTTCATCAAAACAACAAAACACAATTCCACTTTTATTTTTAAATAAAGATATTTTAAAAAATTCATCAAAATTTCAAAACTTTAGTTTTGACTCAAATCACAGATAAAACATCGACCAATAGTTGTAACGTATGTTCCATCCAAGTTATGTTTTATATTATGTCCATAAACCCCAAGCTCTGATACCAACTGTGACGCCCCACCTCTATGCTCATAATAACAAAGAGTATTAAAAGAAATACTGTCTATTATTACGAAGAATAAGGCTGGATAGGAGCGACCATCCATAATTGGCCTTACACTAATATTGGTTATCTCGATAGGAGTGGTATATACTTTTTATTTTTCATCTTATTTATTTACTCCCATCGACACACCCAATTATCAGTATAAAACAAACTACGATGGTTCATAATAGTTTAGGACATTAGATATAACGATAACACAGATAATATAAATGCGGAACACAGATAAAACAAAAGTCTCATATATATATAACTGATGTCAGTTACAACATAGTTGACACAATACATATGATACAACTACAACTGTCGACTCTAGAAGTTATATATACAAGTACATTATCGACTAATATACATGAATACATATCGTTCTATACAATGACACGACTACTACAAAATGACACTGACAACTTCAGAAGATATGAAAAGTCTTCAAATCCCGAATCAGCAGCTCAAAGAAGGAAATCTACTACCTGAAATACTCGGGTCTGACCCGAGTATTACATTCAAAAGAAAATAATACCCAGGTCAGTCTAATTCAAACCAGTTTATTAGTGCATAGGCAGCAATAGTAATCAATCTCAAATAGATGACAGTCACAGAAATCTCGTATACCCAACTTCTCGATAAGAGAACCGGATAACGGCAGATATAACACTAAACAGTGTTAATCCACAAAACAGAAATCCAAAGCAGTTTAAACAATTGAAATGTCAATTTAAAAACATCAATGCTAATTGGCTGCAGTACACGCTAACGTGTACTGCCTCGCCAATACAGCCTACGAATTACGCAACAGGTCGATGAATCAAGAACAAAAGAAATATCGATTAAAATCTGTCAATTCAGTGTGGCTGCAGTGCACGCACGCGTGCACTGCCTCGCCACAACAGAATATAAAGTCACCACAACTCCCAGTACTAACAGTAATTAATACGTCGAGAAAACAAAATATCTAACCCAGATTGGTCAGAGAAACCACAATACAAAGTGGTGAAAGCAAACTGAGATGGCAACACGAATCTACATCAAAGGGGTGCCATCCAGAGATAACGAGTATGTGTACCCAAATAAGGCCACAGCAACGACTAAATCATTTAAGCATAAGAATGCAAGTGGAAGGTCACTGAGAAGGAATGTTTAGTATACATACAAATAAATTTCATATGTACAACAAACATAAAAGACTACTCAGCAATGCAAGCGGATGACAGTCTCAAGTAACAGCAACTATACATGTTCGAACAGAGCAAATGTTCAAATAGAGCAAAGAAATGGCAAAGTGACAGTGGATCCAGTAAACAACTCAAGTGCAACAATAGTGAACAAGTACAAGACTATGTTCAAGTCAGACTACAAGAGTTACAACAGAAATATGGTAATACAAATATCATCAGACCCGATGAAAAAGATGCTCAAGTGGGTCAAGTAACCAATTCGAGTTGATACAAATATCACAAGTGTCAGTGCAACTGGACAGCAAAACAGACTCATCAGATATCACAAGAGATACAAGAGAAGCTACAACATGAAGCACTGCAATTCAATAGCAGTACAACTGGAAGTGATCAGGTGAACACAACCGCTACAAGTGTAACAAAGAATAGATGGCCAGAGACAAAGTTCACAGGGGCCAGAAAAAAATCAAGTCTTATCTCATAGTGAAGCTACAGATCAACAAGGAAGAACTCAGTGATTAAACTATGAAGGCAACATGCAAGCTCGGCTAGCAAGTGAATGTGCAACATCAACAAGACAAGTACAAACTGGACAACAACAAAGGCTACCAAGTGAACTAACACAATTGTTACCAAAACACAGTGCAGTGACTACAGAAATGATCATCCAAATTCAACATCTTTATCAAGTGCAATGAAGACTATAATGTACTCAAGTGATAACATGAAACAGTGAAGGCACCAGAAACTATCACGCTCAACTAATCAGTGTACAAAACTGCAGAGATGATCAAAGTCAGGTGATATATACAGTAAACGAATGTCAAAGCTGTGATGCAAACAGTGAAGAACACCATCAAGTCGAATGCAAACAGTGAATGAAGGCAACGTGAACTTGCTCAAAGGTCAGAAGTAGATACAGTGTGCACATGACAAAGAACTCGAGATCAAGGCTAAAACAAAGGTGGTCAGAGTAACAGTCTACGACAATACTAAAGAAACCAGAGGGAATCAGACAGAGGTGACACAACTACAGGTAAGGGATGAAGCACTCAATGTCAAAGCTCAGTGAAACTCAAGGAATGCACTTCGATGAATCAGTGTTCACAAGTGCAACTGTATACAAAAAATCTCAAAGCTAATGCAAAGTCGAGTGTAACATAAATCAAAGATGGATAAAGTCATGGTCGTACACTATCACGTAGACATGGCAGTAAAGGCATACGGGCCAAAGCAGCAAGTAGTCGAACAAGTCGAACTGCCAAGTAAATCAATCAACGAATTCAGGGATTTCAAAATGAGTTAGAGATGCGTGAGAACTGAAAATCACTCATGAGGACTTAAATAAAAAGGCTACTGCAAACCCAAAAGCCAGAATTCCAAAGCTAAATCAGAGTGATCGTAATCAAATTCATAGTAAAGCCGAAGTTGCAAATTCAAGTTCACATGCCAGAAATGTGAAGCCAAGGTGATCAGAAATTCGTGAAACCGACATGAGCAAGCAACAACAGTGTTAACAAAATCAAACTAGGTTAACAATACTTCTCAAGGCACTGAACCGTATGGCCAAAATCAAACAAAAATCAACAACGACAGAAATCAACGAAATCATCAACAGCGAAACACAAATGAATGGCCGAAACACTATACTAAGAGAGAATTAGAACGTGAGTGAAGAAGATCACTCACCCTTGTCTAATCGAGGCAGCCGAGAGCCATAGCGATTCGAGAAACACGAACGAAGTTAACCCTAGCAGCTACTCTCTTCGATTTCTTCCATGCCCTAAGTCTGCCGAGAGAACGAACGAGTAGGAGCGAAGGAATCGAGCCGCCATTTTCTTTTCGTTCGATTTCCTTTGTTAGGTTGTGAATGAACGAAGACGACGAATTCGTGCCTCCATTTTTTTTCTTTCGAACGGTTTGCTTAATTTAGGGCTTGCTAAAGAAAATCAAAAAAGGAATGAACGGTAAAGGGTTCACTTTGAAATCAAAGTGAAATGGGGGACGGTTATAACTCGAGATACACAGAACAATACCCATGGACCAACCTTCAAAGCCCAAATTATTATCTTAACCAAATGTTTAAAAGAATTTAAACTGGATTCAACTCAAATTAACAATTAACAACTAATTAAATCGTCATTTGACGAAAATTAATTGTTATAAAATTCCGGTTTGTTACATTGTTGATGAAAACATTTGAAACCTTTGTTTAAAACCTTTAAACAATCTCTTTCAGAATCTTTAAAAGTACCCCTTTCGAAACCATTGAAAGTACCCCTTTCGATATAAGTAAACTACTTTACTTTATAATCTTAGGCCAAAAGGCCATAACATAACTTTCGAAACCATTTACAATAGACCTTTCAAAAACATTGAAAGTATCCTTTCGAAAGCTTTATAAAACCTTAGACATCCCCTTTTCAAAACATTTTAAATATGCCTTTCGAAAACCTTGGAAACCCTCCATTTAAACACTAAGGTAAACCTTTCGAAAACATTGGGGAACCACCCCTTCGAAACCTTTATCATATACCTTTCGAAAGCATTAAATCCTTTACGTAAATCAAACCTTTCGAAAGCATCTGGGTTCAAGTGAAAACATGTGGAAAATCGTTTCGAAACCTTTTAAAACCATTCCTTTCGAAACCTTTGGGCTTAACTTTCAAAATCTAAAAAGGGCCTTAAAAGAACTAAGTCGAAAGAAACACTCTCGAAAGAAATTTCCTAAGTAAAGAAGTGGATGGTGTCGAAACCTATCCCATTGAAAGCATTGGAGAAGCAACTCTAATTTTAAAAAAAAGGGACCCTTTTGAAAGCATTGCCTCGAAAGATTGGATGCGGCAGCTAGGAGTTTCGACCCCTTCGAAAGCTTCTTTATAAAACAAAGGCACAACCTCTTTTGAAACCTCCCATTAAAAATTCGACTAAGTTGAAAGTTATCTTATTTGAAATCATTCTTTTCGAAAGCAAAGCATGCACATTTCCTTTTAAAAGAAAAACAAGGTTTCGAACCCTTCGGAACCCCTGTTTCGATTCTATACCTTTCACCTATCTCCAATCCACTACGTACCATGGCTTTTGATACCATGTGTATTGGTTTCAACTAGGATGGAGGCGGAAGTATGAAGTTGAAAGGTAGCTCCCGAAAGTAGCGAAACAACAAAACCTTTGTAAAACTGATTTTTAACTCTAAAAAGTAATTTCTTTTCAACTAACCTGCTTTGTTTGTCAACATGTGATTGGTTGCTAATTTCTTTTCCAAAATATTTTCTAAAAGTGCTGCCGAATTTCAGAAGTAATTAATTTAAAACATTTGCAAATTGCCTCTTCTCCTTTTATAAACATATAAAACATTTAAGTCCTATACCTTAAATAATTTTATATACTTATTAAAACACTTAGGAAAATTCTACAAAAATTTTCATAAATCACTTTTAATATGTTTTCTAACACATATATATTTCTGATCCAAAGCTAATATATAATAGCCATAATTAATTTTAAACCCAATTAACCATTTTCTTTACTAGAAAATTCATAATAAATCCACATTAATTTATAAAATTATGAAACTTAAAACCATTTTCTAAAATATTATTTCTGGCCTTATATCAAAATCGCAAGGCATTTGGATGTCATTTGATTGGATTTTCAAGTTAAACCTTATCATAAAACCTATATGAAATAACATTAATCATCAACAAGCATATATATCTATTTAAACAATCAAAACATGGCAAATCATTTGCAAAATAATTTTGGATCTCAACTATAACCGAAAACAATAAAAATATGAGATGTAACCTATTATTTACCATTAACTTGTGATTAAGGAGTTGAGATTTGATCTTGGATTAAGTTGATTAAGCTTCCTTCCTTTGATTTTAGCTTTATATTCTTCTTGTTTCCCCTAATAGTAGTCAGCCTCTCTTATGTTTTGATTTTGTTTATGAACGTGTAAAATGAATGTGACATGAGGGTTTAGGGTATAAAGATATGACTTATTCCTACTTTGCCCCTTATCTATTTGCCTTACCTATTTCATTTTAATTCCTTTTAGTTCATTTGTTAACTAGGCACGGCTACCCTTTAAAATATACAAATCTCAATCCCTTAACCCTTTGCATTATTTCATTTAATTTAGCTAATCAAATGTGCTAACTAATGTTAATAAAAATTAGGGTCGTTACATTATTTAACTTTTTTTAATTAATAAATAATATTAATGAATTCAATTTGTAAATTTATTTACAAATATATATAGTCCGGATAGATAACGATAATTGGATCGAAAATATAAAATGATATTTAAATTTGTGAAATTGTCATTCTGGAGCACTATCTCGATTTTTGATGAAATCAGTTTCATTGGATCCGTAACGAATAATTGTAATATGCTGTCGAATTTTATGGCAATCAGATGTATCGTTTGGTCGTGCGAGTTCGAAATGCGTAGAAATTAATTTTGTAAATTTATAATATAATTGGTTTTGAAAAGCTATCTTCTGTATATGATCAAATTTTGTCTCGAGACTAGTTCCATTGTGTTCGTAATAGGGGTATAACATATAAAACGCCAGGCAGCATGCCTCGTTTGGGGTCCGAGATTTTTGAGTGCATTAAGCTGGATATTTTTGAATATATATATATATATATATATATATATATATATTCACCATGCTGCTATATCATTAGCCCATACCCCATTTTTTCAGGCCCATACTACTCTTGTCCCTCTTGTCCTCTATTTAAAACATGCCTGGAAACAAAATTTGAGCTCCCTCTTCAAATCCAAGATTTCAAAATCCCAATCAAATTAAATAAGCAATTAAAAATCATGATTTTTGATTCATTAGCTTCGTATGCTCGAGAGCTACATCTCCATGTGCTCAAAATCTCATGCATCGTCATTTGGGGGGTAGCCGATTTGGGGCAGTGGAGCTAGGGTTTTTTTAGTTGGATTTTTAGGCATCGTTAGGTGAATTGATGTGTGGATTCAGGTTTTTCTATAATGGCCCACTTTTCCGTACAATTTAAGTGGCCAATAAACCACACACGATCCACTCAAATTAAATGGAAAGGCGGATAGTTATGGGAAAGAAAGAAGAAAGAAGACAAGAAGAAAATAAACAACACAAAATCTCACAGCAGATGAAAAATCTATAATATATAAAAAATCTTTACACAAAAACAAAACTGTAATATATGTATATACAGACATCAATCTGGGTATACTAACCTATTTTAGCTCGGACAGTTATAACAACCTGCCCTCACAGTTGCTGATAAATACAACTATGAATGCAACATAAAGATAACCATGTATGTGAATACGTCCCTGGCCTCCAATTCGTCTTCTTAAGCTCCAAAACATCCAACTAAACCTGGAAATATGCTCGGTCTAACCCAAGCATTATAGGAAAACAACGCCCGGGTCAGTCTGGTAAAACCAGCATGAGAAACTCAAATCACAAGGAATTTTATTTATTATAACTTGTAAAATCCTTTAAAAGCAAAGGTATCTCGTAATACCATGCCGTACATAAACATGAACGAGTTTTTACCTTACGATAACCAAAACCTTTAATAAGAAAATCCACTGATATTATAATAATGTCTAAATGCAAAAATAATAATCAAGTAGCTGTGATGCTCGTGAGTATACATCACAACAATACTAGGTATATAATCAAAAACTAATAAGGCACGTTCGCTAATTAGGTAGGATTTCCATGGAGGTGCCCTCAGTACTTCGAGAATGGTCCTCCTGCACTAGAATCAGAGCTATCCTTCCGAAGCAGCATACATCCCTAGTGATGCACCATAGGAATAACATTGCTGGTCTTGCTAAGACCGAGTGCATCGCCCCACACATGCATAACAACTGTAAGTAACATCTAGGAGGAGCCGACTACACCCTATGGGTTTGCTAACCCTACTGGCCATGCCTCCTATCTCTGGTTTTAGCTATTCCCGCCGATGAGGTTATGTCCGACAATCCAGCTCACGCACCACTATCAAAATAGATCATGGAATCCCACATGGATTCCAATACCCCAACGGGTCTCGGAATCACACATGGATTCCCATATCTCTGTTAGATCTTGGAATCACACACGGATTCCCATACCTAATGGGTTTCGGAACCGCATATGGATTCCAACATCTCAATATTTCAGGAAACTCCTCCATAGAACCATATATGTTTTTGGAGTGGTTACGGGTTTGAGTCATCTCTTACGAGTACACTCTTCCGCTTCCCGGGTGCTCCACAAACCAAATGCCGATTTCCATATTGCTCAATATCGGTTCTTTAGGAAATAATTAGACAATACATAAGAGTAGGGATCATCCCCTAACCGTTTAAGTGGACGGATCTCCTTATCATTTGTCCTAGAAGGACAAAACAAGTTTATACGTACAACATAGCACCACCGATGGTAACTATACCATATAATCCCCATGTTTCTCCTAAAAATTTCCAGAGTTAAAATCCTTCGGTGTTAAGTAGGGAATATTTCCCTACCACCAGAATTAAGAAGGATTACATATTTAGGCCAAGATTTGGTAGTTGGTTATTTAACTATCAAATAACAAACATTCAAACAAGATTACATTTCCCATTGAAATCACTAAGCCTCATTTAATTAAGTTTCCATTATTTTAAAATCACTTTTCAAATACTTTGGAAATCACTTCCATATACTTATCTCAATAGGATAAGTATATTCACAACACTATATTTCGATACTTAGAAAATATAACCATATACTTATCTCAATGGTATAAGTATATCCACAAACTATTTCACTTTCGAAACTTAGAAACTTGAAAACTCTTAAAATAGATATGGAAAGTACCGTTCAATGTCGACCATGGATCGCAACTTACATAATGGTTACGTTGGAATCCCAACGAATCCATAGTAAATGGTAGGAAATCCCTACCCCTCAAATTACGCCATGAATATCAGCCATCTCTTTCTAAATTTATTTATCTTATAAATATTTCCAAATTTATTTGTAAGGCTTCTTTATAAATCTTCATCTATGTATAAAACATTCTTTATATATATATATATATCCAAACTCCATTTATAAAACTTCTTGTTTTCAAATCTTTAAAACTCATTTATAAACTCCTTTATAAATATCCAGAACCATTTATGACCACTTCCCTTATTTAACAAACTTATTTAATAGGCTCTTTAAGTCCCTCAAGTTCCATTGATAAACAATAAATTATTTAAAATAACCATAAATAACTTAAAACAATAAGTTATTATTTAAACATCCTTCTTTCTCATTTAAATTACATCTCATTTAAAATAATAACTTAAAATCTCATTAATAATGTATTAAATTAATTTTAAACACTATTATTATAAATAATAAGTTAACTTCAAAACAATATTAGGATAATAATTAGTTAACTTTTAAATTTTATTAAAAAATAATTAATTAACTTTAATGATATTATTATGATAATTAATTAACTTATAAATATAATTAAATAACTTAAATCAATATAATTAAAAATTGAAGTATAGGTAATCACTTTTAATAAATAATTAAAATATAATTAAAACATTTTTAAACCATAACTAAATAACTATAAAATAATAATTAAATTTTCTTAAACAACATTTAAGAAATAAGCTTTAAGAATCATACTAAAAATATAATAAACTTTAAAATATTATTAAGACAATTAGAAATTATTATTAAAATATTATTATTAGTAATAGGTTATTACCTTTTAAATCTTATTACTAAATGATAATTATCTTTAAACCTTACAATAAAAATAATTATTCTTAAAATAACTTTCAAATCAATAATTAGCTTTTCAAGTTTGAAGGAGGCTTAGCGATCACCATGGCACTTAAATAAGCTACCATATTATTCAGTTTAGCTTTTCAAGTTAATAATAGATATTTACATAATCCACGACTATATGAATAAATCCAACACTTAACCATCATTAGTTATTATATCACTTATTCAAAGCGAGACATCAATTAACGATATATAATCAGATGTCCAAATCCATAAAATAGAAAAACGAGAATTTACTCTGCTAATTAAATGACCAATTAATTTTATTTAGTGAAACGACGTTTTATTCCGCTAATAGATGTCCAGTTACCATATTCGATCCGATTTAACTCAATAGTAATTTATTTGGCCAAATAAACATCCATAATTAAGGTATATAAATTTAAACGACGTTATTAATTAAAATAACAAAATTTAAATTTAGTGCGTTTTAATATGTCATAAATTTATACATGGCCAAAACAATCAATGGGCTACACTATAATGTTGTACTCGTCCATACGAGTACAATGCAAAAATCCGAAGGTTAATTGGAGTTCAAACGAGCAGGATATCAAGTTTTCAAAGTTTACATTCTTTAATAATATTAAATAATCAAAACAAAATGTTCTTACCCAAAAAGAGAATGAGCCCAGCCCACTAGCTTGCAAACCCGACCCGACTTCTCCTTTCCCCCTCCTCTTGTTCTTCCCTAATCCATTCACATTTCCTGAAGCAAACATCAACGTGCACGGTTCACGTGCACATGGGCCCTATCCGCTAATCATAGAATCCAAGACCACCAATGCCTCTGCCTTCTTGCACTCGACCGAAAGCACCTCTTCGCCCAAACCCTGGACTCCCACAGCTCTTGCCGACAATGACCCAATCCAAAAAAAGTGACCCTAGGTATGAAACTCGCGACCCCTTTTCTCACCAAATCCCACCAAATCTTCAACACTCGACCACCTCTCCATCTTGAAAACCACGCCAAACTCCAAATCGATCCTCACCGCCTGAATCGGAAGCTAACCCAAACCCTAATATTCGATGAACGCCAATTGTCATCACGGAATCACGCCGAAACTCTACCAAAAATAGTATGTCTTCGTTTGATCCCAACAGCACATACAACGTCGATCGATTCGACTTGGATTGAGAGAATTTGATTTTCAAAGATTATGAACATTTTATCCCTTTACTGTAAAATGGCGATATCTTGCTCATTCCTCGATAAAATCGAACGCGATCAATTTAAAAAAAAACTAGACTCTATGGCGAACAACTTTGTAGTTGGACGTATTGGCTAATATTGAACAAATTGGGAGTAAATAATTTTTGAATGAGGGAGAATGGTTTGTATTTTTTCATGCTCTAGACTTGATATTAAAGAAAGGAAGATCACTTCTCTGTGTACATGTATGTACATATATACAGAGCCAAACCCAATTAAGCAAACCCAGCAAGGTTCGCTTCATGTCAAGCATCAAGGGAACAAAAAATGTTAAAGGCGACAAAGGCTGCTGGTAAACCAAGGAGGCAAATATATAGGATGGTGGCTGTGGAGGATTTGCAATGTACTATGGGTGTATATATATTTGTATTTGATTAAAAATAAATTCCGGTACCCAGCCATAACGTATCACGTTCGAACCGCGATTGATGGAATTTTTTTTATTTTACAAATTAAATATTATGGAAAAATTCTAAAAATTAAATTAAAAATACATCATCAACAATAAAGTCTAAATTTTAAACATAGATTTTATTATAATTTAATTCAAATCCGAATATTTAAACAAATTAAATATTCAAATTTAAAGACCCAAAAAACGGGTTGTTACATTGTCGAAGGTTTGTGCATTGCTAGCCGCGTTTTGGTGTTGGGCGGTTCGTGTATAGGGATCGTGACAGTAGCAGCGACGAGGGCAAGAGGTGAAGGTCACATTTTGATAGGGGACCTCGGGCGTGGGTTTTCGGGTTCGGGGGAGTTGAGTTCGCGTAGAGCGGCGTGTTGGCGATGACGGATTGGAAAATCGTCAAGTATTTCTCTATATCACTGCAATTGTGCATGACCTGATTGGGTGTCTATTTTCACTATGTATGTTTGATAAGGAGGAAGAAGAAGATTGTCAATTTGGGTTAAGTAAATTAATTAGTGTTGTTTAATTAAATTGAAATCTTATAATTTGAATAACTTTTGCGTACGAGGTCGGATTCGAACGCCCTTTTTTTATGTTGGACTTGTAGCAACGATGGCTAAGCAATGGAGTTAGTTTGGTTGGATTAGGAGCTAGTGGAATTTTTGGCTAAAATCGAATGCCCGTTCTATTTTAGTCCAAAACCAGAATGCTTCGGTGAAAACTAGAATCAATATGAGTTTAACTCACATTCAGTTTTACTATATCATATCTATGATGCTATAAACTATTATTGATTGCTTGGATGTTAGTTAAACTATTTGATTGAATTTCTATTTGGAAAATGGATGAACTTGATTGTTATGAACCCATATGATTATATATAGTGTCCTTAACCATTGTTTTGCAGGGAAAAGTTTTAAAGAGACCCCGAGGGGTTTCTCATCAGTAATAATTTATTCACCCACTTATGCTGTTTATATTGATGTTTAATTAAAATTAGCCATGATATTCTATTTAATTGTTTAAGTCTCGTTATAGCAATTTTCGCTATACCGTCATTTACTGCATATCACCCCATGTGTGTTTTGAACTTGAGCTTGTGTTTTCACAAAAATAGATGTTTAAAATTCATTAATTATTTTGATTAATGATAATTTAAATTAATTAACCATTTTAACTTATGATTTTGAAATTAATTAAGCAATTTAATTAATGTTGTTTAAAATTGGTTTATCTTTAGATTTTAATTAATTATTTTTGCTAATGATTTTTTATACTTAATTAACAGTTTTAACTAATGATTATTTGAGTTTAATTAATTATTTTAATTAATGATAATGGAGTTTACTTAATCATTTTAATTATTGATATTTGAAATTAGTAATCATTTTAATTAATTATATTTAAAAGTAATTAATAATTTTAATTAATGATATTTGATTTTAATTAATCATCCTAATTTCTGATATTTGAATGTAATTAATCATTTTAATTAATGATGTTTGAAATTTATTAATCTATTTGGTTAATGAGAGTTGGATTCAATTAAGTCATTTAATTAATGACTTTAGATTGTAATTAATCATTATTTTAAATTTAATTAATTGTTTTAACTAAAGATTTTTGAAATTTAATTAATCATTGAATTGATGATATTTTATAGTTGATTTATCATTGTAACAAACAATGTTTTAATTTATCATTTTAACTAATGATGTTTGAATTTAATTAATCCAATTAATTTGTGATTATTAGAACTTAATTAATTGTTCTTGATTAACGGGCAGTGGTTGGGTGGTGGGGTGATACGCCTCCCAGATGAGAGGTTTGAGGTTCGAGTCCCACCTGGGAGGTGTGGGAGGAGATACGCCTCTCACATGGGAGGTTGGAGGTTAATTTTCCACCCCCTGCACCATGCCAACCGAAAGGTCTGACTTACTTAGAATAGTGGTTATGGCGGTCCAGCCATCTATTCGCTAGGTTTACTGTTCAAGAATCGCATGTCGATAGTGATTGAACAGGTTTCCCTAGTTTCAAAAAATGATGTTTGAGATGAATTATTCATTTTAATTAATGATTATTTGAATTTAATAAATCTTTTTACTTTATGATATTTAAAGTAAATTAATTTAATAAAAGTGATTAAAAGTAAATTAACTAAGTTGATGAAAGTGTTTTAAAGTTAATAAACTGATTTAATAAAGGATTAAAGTTAATTTACTAATGATATAAAAGTGTTTGGAAATAATTAACTATTTTATTAAAGATAATAGATTTGTTTATTTGAAAGAGATTATAAATTTGATTAATTATCTTTCGGGATAATTAATATTGTTATAAAGGTATTTAAATTATTTTATTTTCTTTGGGGTAATAAATATTGTTTTAAATTTACAATGATAGTTTTAAATGAGAAAATCCTTTAAAAGGAATTATTTATAAATAAAGCTAAGTGTAAATTGTTTGGGTTTATAGTAAACAATGTTTTAATGACATTGTTTTTAATACACTTAGTATTATAAATTTGTCTTTTAAAAGATCAATTTAAAGAACATTTTAAAGTATTTTTACTAATATTGAAATGTGAAAATCAAGCACAAGTAAGGATCAAATGTTTTTAAGCGTTTGATTCATTTCATTTGTGGTAAGTGTATGTAATTTAATTCTACACAAATCACATAGTTATTCCCGATAGTTGATTTCTCGATTATCGATTTTGCTATTTTCTTTATTTTTCGTCATTCTAAGATGATGTTATGCTCCGTTGAGCTTGTTATCCTTTATCGAAAATGACTAAAACCAAAGCATGGATAAGGGAGGGTGCACCACCAAGTCATTGTTGTGCTTTGTTATTCTAAGACGATTTATTACTCATATTGAGCATTGGTAACCAACACTGGAAAAACTAAAACCAAAGCACGAGACGGAGCTAAGCCATGTGGGTCGCACCCATCAGGGTATGTTCACATCTATCTAGAGAGATGTCGATAGGCATGCATTGATGTGAAATATTCGATGCTCATATGAAGCAGAGTCCAGCTCGAGAGTGACGCGTGTGCTCTCAAGTATATTTTATCTAGTGGTATACTTTCATTGAAGGGGGAAGCACTCTCCTAGTTATGTTGGATAAATCCATTCTCCTTATTTGATTCAAACCTTCAATTTTTTTTTGTAATTGCAATGGGAAGAGTTAACCACTTTTCATAATGTTTAATTATAGGTTTTGTCCATTCTATCAAGTTTGGGCTGTTATCTTGTTTTATCCATTTTGTCCAGTTTGGATTTTTCTTGGATTATTTTTAATCTTTCAAGCCTGGTTTTTAATACTCTTTATGCCCATTCTTATTTGGATTTGTTTCCTGTTGTTTATCTCTACTCTTTTCTGTTTGGATTCTATTCTTGTGAGGTAAAAACCCATTCCGCGTTAGCGGCGTGGTCTCACAGAACTTTAATATGTTTCCTCATTATTTGAGTTATCTCACGCTGGTATTTCCAGACTGATCCGGGTGTTAGTTTATTATAATGCTCGGGCCAGGCCGAGTATTTTTCCAGGTTGTCTCTGGTGTTATGGAGATCTTTGAGAGGAGATGGAGGATCACCTATTGTAGTGTTTTATTTTTCATTGTATTATATAATATCCCTATCAACAATTGTAAGGTTAGGATTTTATAACTGTCCAACCGATAAGGTTCTTAACTCTGATATACTCTATATTTTTGGAGCGACAATTTTTATCGTCCTTGTTATATTATATATTGTCGATTCTACTACGAGATTCTAATTTTCTCCATTCTCCATTCTTTTCTTTTTATTTATCCTAACAATCTGCCCTTCTGTCGATTAGATGCTCGACATTTGAATATAGTGGTGGTATTCGGTGTCGACTTTCGATGATAAAAAAGGTGGGTCGTTACACCTTCAACATCATTGCTGTTGCTAGGATGTGATTGCCCTACCAAGACGCAGCTCCTTCCCTCCTGCGACATTTTCTTTTTTTTCTTTTTTTGACCGCAGTTTCTAAATTTTGGCTAGGGCAAAATTTAATAAAAGGGGGTTGGGTAGAAAATGAATTCGGGTTGTAATAAAAGCAAAAAGGATAGCTCTAGAAAAAGAAACTAAGAAGTACAATTAAATGGGCTTCGGCTTGTTTCAATTATTTTTTTTCTTTTTCTTTTTCTTTTAGGCACTTCTTCATTTATTTATAGATCAATTTCAATCCAATACAAATTGATTTACACTTCAAATAATGATATATACACATATACATATATATATATACATATATATATATATACTTATATACATATATATACACATATATGTATGTATGTATGTATGTGTGTATATGTATGTATGTATTTCAATAACCGGACAATTTTATTCAATTCAATATATTTTTTAATAAAATATTCAATTTAATATATTATTTGAAAGAATTTTTTTAATACAAAAATTCTTTATTAATAACTTCAATTAAATAAATGGATATTTTTTAAAATAATAATTATCAAATATCAAATTCAAGCAACTTTTATTTTAAATAAATAAATTTATTATAACGACATATAAAGTAGGGTTGTTACTTCGGCGAACGATATACTTATATATATATATATATATATATATCTGTGTGTGTATGTATGTCTATATATGTATATTCATATATACATTCACATATATAATGGGAAAATCTATTTAGACGCAAGCCGATGACACAAAATTTGACACAAGAGATCTCAACCATTAGGGCACCCTCTGATTTTCACCTTCCATGCTAAGACAAAAGGATCCAACCATCAATATTTATTGTTTCAAATTTTGTGTTTAATTTTGTATCACAATAGCCACCACTATATCTAATTATATTCATTGTTACATCATTTATTATTTTCGACCATATTAAAAAAAATTGGAAATTATTTATTATATATATATATAAAGCCGTTTTAAACATAAATACAATTCAATACATATATATATATAGCCTTTTAAACATAAATACATTTAAAATGGATATATTTCTAAATTTTTTTTTGCTAACTCATAAAAAAGGACAAATTCAGATTCGACCCTTATACACACATACATACACACATACATACATATGTATGTATGTGTGCGTGTGTGTGTGTGTATCGGACATCATAATTTGGACTTTATCCTCGATTTTATCATCTATTCAACACATTACTTTACAAGTAATCAATAATGGAGAATTCAGGATGATATTTACTATAGCATATGGCAGTAATATTTTTTATTGAAAGAAAATAATTTATGGCAATATATTATTACATAATCTTTTACAATTTCTGAAGCATGGGTGCTTATAAGTGACTTCAATAATGCACTGTCTACATTAGACAAACAAGGAAGTCTATCTATACCATTCCAACAAATTAGAGCTTTTAACAATTGTTTGGTTCAATCAGGATTAATTAAAATAAAAGCAATGGGAGATAATTATACTTAGAGAAGAAGGGGAGTGACAACTAATATTGACAAAACACTTGTTAATACTACGTGTCTGCAAAAAAATTCTGACATGAAAGCACTGGCTCTATCACAACTATCAAGTGATCATAACCCTCTATTATTACATATCATCCATATATATATATATATATAAGGATAAGGGGTACCCTTTTAGGTACAATAATGAGTGGCATATGAAAGAGGGATATACAAAATGTATTAGAAAGGGACTAAGTAGTAACACATGGGGTTTTCCAACTTACAAATTTTAACACAAGCTTCAAGCATGTAAACAACATCTAAAAGCATGGAATAAGGTAAGAGAAAAAGAAAACTCTTATTTTGATGAGGTATAGGAAACATATAAAGCATGAACTCTTGCAGTTGATAGTAATCCTAAAGATCTACAGTTGTATGATAACATGTTACAAGCAAGACATAAGCTTTATGTTCAACAGCAAATAAAATTTTGGAGTTTTAGACGAAAAGCTAAGGTTCAGTGGTTGCAATAAGGTGATACAAACTCAAAAAAATTTTACTCCAAAAAGTCTTTTAGGGGGCACACCGATAACATACAAGCCCTAGTTGACAATGACAGAAATTTAATCTACAAACCAGTGGAAATAGAACAAGAAGCAATTACACACTACAAAAACTTATTTAAGGTCCTTTAGAGTTTTAATTCCCAGAATTTCAAAGCATTGCAGCTATCAGTGAAGTGGAATAGTTATTTTTAAATAAACAAATAACCATAGAAGAGATTAAAAAGGCAGTTTTCTCAATACATGACAACAAAAGCCCGAGACTAGACGAAATTAATGATAAATTCATGAAATTGTCAAAGAGGATTTATTATATGCTGTTCATGACATGTTTGGTTCAGGTAAACTTCTTAAGGGTATTAATCATACATTTATATCCCTAATACCAAAAGTGAAAAGACCAAGTCACATAACACGTTACTATCCAATTACTTGCTTTAATTTGTATTACGAATGTTTTAGCAAAGTGTTATGTAATAGATTAAAACAACTTTTGATAGGGTTAGGGGTATGCTCTAGGGGCAATTATGTCATTTGTTACATAAATCTAACTCGATAACCAATCTTGTTTAAAATAAAAGGTGTTTTCTTTCTGTTATGTACTTATTATGAAATGTTATAAATAATTAATTAGTTAATTTAAGTATATATGTTAGAAAGTCCATAAATAATGTGTTTATGATACTAGTTACAAATAGTTGTAACCATGGTATTATCTCACAATATGGTAAGCATATGATTTTGAATATTCCTAGTCAAGATTTATCGAGACTAGACATCGATGCATCCATTATGACTAGATTACGTAATACTCTTCAAATGTTGGATAGTGTATTACTCATGGCTGCTAGGGGCATTAAGGGGTTACATACGATAATTATTAGATAACTATGGAATAACCTACTCGATATCTTTTTGTTGGTTAATATAACTAAGGTCAAGCAGAAAATATCAAAGTCAGTAATTTAGTTCTCTTGACTTCTCGACTTTGAATATAATTACATCATGGCATGACGTTCTTTGAAGAACTATAGTTGGGTTGAGTGAAAGTATTGGAAGTAAAACATTATTCAAGAGAGGATTTGTCTCCTTAGTTTATAGCGTTAGTACCACCATCAACCGAAGTCAACTCAAAGTCAAAATCTTTGGCCAGAGTAGTTCAATTAATAATAATTTTTATTATTAAATCAAGTGAAAGAGTGTATGGACCGTGTATTTATATCTAATATGCAAGTGTAATAGAAAGCTAACTTATAACTAACAGAGTAAAGTAAATAATAGTAAATAAACAATCACACCAGAGTTTTTATACTGGTTCAGACCTCCCGTCCTACATCCAGTCCCGAAGCTCCTCTTTGGCTTTAACTAGTAAACAACCCTCGCTTTGCCCGGATGAATAGGCTTGATACAAAAGTTATTTCTAAGACAAGTATGTGTTCTGGGAAACACTGATTTTGACTGCACAGTACAAATCTTCCTATAATCTCCTTTGAGTAGTATGTGTACGTGAAGCTTTGCTTTTAGGAAGTGATAAAGACTGATATTATTCGCTTTTAGAAATCAGAATATACAAAGAATATAGATATGAGATTAAGAAAATTCAAGTAAGTAGTTCCTTAGAATCTTTACATATTTATAGAGTTTGAAGAGTTTTACTGAGGATTAGCATCCATTAGTGTTTTCTATTTCAGTCTAAAAGTTGCAACCATTGAGGAGGAAGAGATGCGGTGAAGAGTTATGGAAGCAACTGTTAGAATGAAGCAGGTGACTATTTAGTGGTTTTGGCCATTACCCAGCACAAATGTTTGTCCATAACGTTTAGACATCTGTGTGTATATATATATTTTTAACAATGGCCACAGTCAGACGTCTGAACGTATTGAAAGACGTCTGATGTTTATGCGTGGTTAAAATCAGAGCCTACAGTCAGACGTCTGATATATAATCTCAGACGTCTGACATATGTTGTTTTCTACAATTCAGCCTGTTTGATATATGAAGATTGAAAAACTTTGGTCGTGCAATGTTTGTGTTGAAAACTACTAAAGGAGATTTTACAAGCTATATATCTATGACACTAACACACTATATTAACTTTTCTACTACTGATGATTCTTCTCCTTTGTTAGTCGTCTTCAAGTTGAATTTTGTAAGCTTTTTCCTGCAAGTAGATGGAACATATATTGTATGTGCATGATTATATAGTTGTTATCGAAATCATAGAATAGAGGTTCTAACACCAAGGACTTTGTGTTTGATTATACAATTGAATATGGAAGTTATTAAAATTTTGACCGTTACAAAATTCCATAAGTCCAAAATGATGCAGTTTTGACGAAGAGAATTGGTATAAATAACTGTTACTATGGGTACGCTTATAACAGTAAAATTGGATTTTACCAAAAATATGTGTAAGCAATAAATTCGGCCAAAATGTCTCACCACTAGTTAAGATAATGTGTGAACTTTAATATCCTAATTGTTCATTATTAATCATCGTCTGAATTTACACCTTTGAGTTGCTTAAGCATAATGATGATTTCTTCGAAAAACCACACGATTTAATTAATTTATAATCGTTATAACTTAATTAAATTAATTGATATTTATGAAATATGAATTATTAGAAAAAAATATTTTGATCTGTTTGAATGCCATTAGTATTTGATAAAGTGCGTATATAAGAGTTATATATGTACGTATCGATATATGATATTGATAAAACATTTAAATTGGATTTAAATAGATTAATTACTAAATGGGTTTGGGAATATTTTGAGGCCCATCTAGTCTAATTCATAGATGGTCATAAGAAAATAACGAGGCTCAAAATCCAATTGTTGGATTAGGAAAATCAAGGGAGGAGGTTAAGGAAGTTCCCTCTATAAATACCTTGCCTTTCATTCACTTGCCCACTTTATCACCCTCCTTCTAAACCTTAGTCTCCATCTTCAATTTTTAACATTCTTGGCTGAAAATTCATGGCCTCTAAGCCATAAATTCCCATAACAAAATCAACTAAAATCAAATTAAATAAATACAAAAGTGGTGCTTCAGATTGTAGCAATTTCTTGAGGTAATAAATTGCATCTAGGAGCTTTCTTCATTTAAGGTGCAAATCAAAAGATAACATCAACAAGGTAAATTCAATTGGTTTTTATCTATATATTTCATAATATTGTAGATCTAGTAGTTGATTCGATCTAAAGAATTTATATATGCTTTTATTGTCCCTTATAAATATACAAGTGCAAATCTTAAAGTATTACAACATGTTATCATCTAAATTGGTTTTGATTTGATGTTGATAATTTCTATCAATGATTTTCATTGATAATTCCTATTGATTTTGGTCTAAATATGGATCTGGTAATTAATTTGTTGTTTTGTATTTTATTTGTTTGATTCTCAATGATAGTTTCTATTAACTCAAAATTGGTTTTCCATTCAAAGATACATACATATACACATACACACACACACACATATAAATGTGTGTGTGTGTGTGAATATGTATATGTATGTTAAAATAATTTTAAAATGTTTTACAATAAAAGGCTTCTTTAAAAAATACATATTATATATCTATACATACTAATAATAAAAAGAATTGTATTGACGTATAAATGAGCATAAATCAATATAATATTATTATTAAATAAAATACACTTTTGGTAAATTATTATTCTTATAAAATATCTATATTTTATCTTAATTTAAATTATTAACATATACATATAGGTTATATTCAGAAATAGATTAAGATCCGTTTTCTAATTGTTTTACTAAATCAAATCATTGCATGTTTGGTAACAAATCTTGAATTCATAATAGTTGAATTGGTTGAATTAATTTATATTTTTTAAATGATTCATTCATATATATTTGAAATGTATTTAAAAGCACACAAATACACACACAGGCAAAATTGTAAACGATGTTTTGGATAACCAATGCATACATAAATGGGAAATGTGTCTATTGTTGTGTAAATCCCAGCACCCAAATACGTACACAATAACTATGTACACAATGATATGTTGCACTTATACAATTTACAATAGAGTACACTTGGATATACTCATAACATATGCCAAGTATAATTTTGGTCATTAATGTCATTTAATAAATTATTCAATTTAATTAAATGGAAAGAAATGAAAAGTTTTCTCTCTCTAATTAAAACCACTCATCCCTCATTAATTGAATAAGTTAAGAGAATGAAATGAAAGGTTTCCTTCTCTAAATTAAATTTAATAAGTAACAGTCATAGACAAATACATATATAAGATTATATTTGATGTACTCTAATTTATGTAAATATTAAATTCATGAAATCTTAGAAAAAAGATTTTATTTAAAATATTTTAGATTGGATCTAAAATCCCCTTTAGACTTCATATGCCCAATAGATCCAAAATAGGAATTTCTTTTGAAGTCTACGTATATCACCCGCTTTCGACTGGTACGGTTCCTTCGCTTTTTATCTTATTTAATCTCCGAAAATCAAAGAACTTTTATTTTATGAATATATATTGGTGAAAATATACTTTTGGCACACGAATTATTATTAGATTTTAATAAAAGGGGAGTAGAAAAGTTTTGTATTAAAGTGGACCTACAGAAAGCTTACGATAAAATTACAGGAGATTTATCTGCTACATAATGGAAAAATGGTATTTCCTTTCATTTCATAAACGTAATATTTGAATGCAGTAACACTCCTACATTCTCAATACTAACGCAAGGAGTTCCTAAAGGCTTTATTGAAAGTAATAGAGGTTTACGACAAGGTTATCCACTGTCTCCATATTTATTTACTATTACGATGGAATACTTTACCCATCATATGAATGAGGCAACTACTCTTAAGTTGTTTAAATCAGTTTGCAACATAACACCAGAAATTACACATTCGATGTATGCGGATGACTTAATGATATTTGGAAAATCATCAATGAGGGTATTAGAAACTATCAAGATAATTTTCGATAAACTGGCTAGCACTAACTGAATGTAAATATCTTGAAGACTAAAATCTATTTCAGTTCAGAAGTTACGAGAAAAGACGAAATGAAAAAAATGCATTATAATTTGAAGAAGGAAGTCTACCTGTTACTTACTTAGGAGTCCCTCATTCCTCTACTTATCTACATTCCTCCCAATATCAACACCTGGTACAAAAAAATAAAATTAAGTTATAAGGCTAAGATTCACAATTTTATAGCTTTGTAGGAAGAGCATAATTACTTAACACTGTTGTAACCCCTACTATTTTGTACTAGATATTCATATATCAAATACCGAAGCAAACATTGTAGAAAATAAATACTTTATGCTCAAATTTCTTATTGGCCGGAAGAAAACATGAACTAGCATGGAGTACCCTATGTAAACCAAAAACCGAATGAGGCATTGGTCTTAAATTGTTCTCTGATCTTAAAAGGGCAGCATGTATAAAATTGATGTGGAATTTCTTGACAAAAAATAATCCGTGGAGCAAATGGATGAAGGAAAAATACTATAGAGGTAAATTCTTTGTGTCTATGGATATAGATAATAATGCTTTTTGTACATGGAAGTATATACTTCGACTAAGAACAAGTGGTAAACAATTTTTTAACAAGGTCATTACAAATGGACAAACACATCATTATGGCATGAACCTTGAATCAATTTGAAATTTTTTAGTGGGCTTATTGGGCTTAGAAAGATTCTATTTAATTGGATCACTTAATCTGAAAGTTGCAAGTATTATAGAAAATGGAGTACTTAATCCTTATCTTAATACCACCACTAGAGAATGTGACTATCTTGTTCAACAAGTTTAGACTAATGCAAATCAAGTTACTAATTTTTATGAATGGTGCGGTGGAAAGGAATTTACTTTCCATAAAGCTTGGGATAGGGTTAGACAGAGAAATGATAAGCTATGATGGACCAAATTTGTTTGGCATAATAAAAATTGTAGAACGATGTCATTATGTACTTATTTAGCCATGATGAACAGACATAGTACTAAAGATTGACTGCAACAATTTGATCTGAACATAGACGAAACTTGTGTTTTATATGGAACTGAACCAAAAAGCACACATCATTTATTTTTTGAATTCTCTTTCAACAAACCCATGTCGAGTTTAGTCAAATTGAAATTATTTAATACCTGATATTTCGATACTTCATGAGGAAGCAGAGCTCCTGATCTCCATCTTCGACAGGAAAGATCAGCTTATGGATCGCATTTGCGACATTTACTGCTACCATGTACCATGTCTGGCAAGAAAGAAATAATCATATTTTTTTAGGTAGGAAAATTGAAAAAATCCAAAAAAGCAAGCAAATTGTAACATCAAGGAGATGATAGCCATGATTTTGGAAAAGGGAGGCTGTCAGTTGCCTCTAGAAAGTGCTAAAATGGAGGAAGAAATGTCAGGTCTACCATTGTTGATCACTGCTTCATCAGGGGAGCTACTGGAGGTTGCCAGTAAGGTGTTAGAGATGAGTGTTGTGGATACTGAGGCTGGAGCAGTGTGATGAAGGAGCGTATCAGTTTGTGCATGTGTGCACTATGCATGTGATAGTAGGGTAATATGTAAATCTGCTATGTTGTATATGTTAATAGATGTTGTAATGGGCCATATGTGGTATTTGGTGGTATTTGGGCTTACATGGGTTGCGTAGGCAAAGTGTTTGTGATAATACTCTGATGTGTGTATATATATATAGTGGTGTTATTGTAACTGGAAAAAGGTGTAAAGAAAAAACTGAAATAAAATTGCATTTTTTGTTCATTGTGATTCTTTTGCCTGCTGATTGCTATTTGTCTTCTTCAATATCCATCCTGTTCAAATTCTTGCTCATACCGATCTGCTTAATTCTTGTTGAGTTACAAGGTTATGTTAAGTACAATTTTTGATATAGGTTATTTCAGTTCTCCTATATTTTGCTCATACTATTGCTATTAATTGTTCCTTGTTAACCATTCTTGTTCTTGAATTCACCACTTAATTTGTCTTGATCTATAATTCCTTGTTCTAATATTCATCAGTTTGGTTACCAATATTTCTTGTTATATAATCCTGTAAGTAATTTGTCATTTCACTTATCTTTGCTAAATTCATCTTATATTTCTCTATTGTATATTTCTTTTAAAAGAAAAATGGATGTTCTTGTATAAATCTTCCTTACACTTGGTATAGATATATGCAACTATCAGGTTTATATTTCTTTATCTGTTGTTTTTGAATATTTCTGAAAATTATTCCACAAATTCTTGATCCATATTGACATAGTGATCTATCTTGTTATCTAGTACAAACCCAATTTGACATTTCTTGATACACTATTGCATCTGAAATATAATTCCCTATCAAATATCATTTTCTTGCTATGTACATAAAAACTGTGCATCTCTTTCTCTTGTGCATGTTCTTCCTCTGTGTGTACATAACACATATTTGACTGTGCGCCTTTCAATTTACAAATTTATACACAACTTCTCTGATCTTGATTCTTTATTCACTGTTATCATTCTTCTTCACTGCCAAATTACATCAAAATCATTAACTCTATTTCCCAATTTTTGTATCACTCCATTTTTCTGTAAATACAACTGCCGCCATATCAATTCCCCTCTTCATCAAACACCTTATTCATCATCAATAAATTCACAATTCCATCATGAACAAAGATTTAGAGCCACCATGTTCTTCCAATTTGGTATCAAAGCGGTTTAATGGGGAGGGAACAAACCCCCAAATCGATCCATACCTCAGCAGAAATAATTCCTATTCAAACCCACCAATTCTTGATCAAGAATTACTATAGCAGCGACAAGGATAATTTAATGAACATATTGCCAATTATTTAACTCAATTGGAGAACAGTAATCGAAAATTGGAGCAGACCACCTATGACATCACCACCAGATTCGAAGGATTTCACAATGTCCTTACTTCACTTGCAAATGATATACAACAAATGAAGTACAAATCACAAGCTCCACCACCGGCTCCACCCATAGCCTCACCACCAATGCCTCAGTTTCCTCCACCCGTTCAAAACCTTGAAAATCCTCCTTATATGGCAACCACCAGTTCAAGAAACCCCCAACCACCGCCCCAAAATGCTCCTTGTCTAATGAACCCAGACCCTCTTGCACCAAGAAACCCATATCAAAATCATCATAATCCCAATCCCAATTATCCTAATATGCACTACCCCAATCCCTTGTCATCCTATAAATTAGACTTCCCTAGTTTTTCTGGCGTGAGGGTGTGGCTGACTAGTTGAGGCAGGTAGAGCAATTCTTCAGATTTCAGCATACAGAGGAGCAATATTGGGTAGAGATTTGTTTCTTCTATCTAAAAGAAGAAGCATTGCAGTGGTATCACTGGTACACAAATACTGTTTTTAATCATGAATTATGGCCAGTGTTTAAAGAGGAAATTCTGGTGCAGTTCAACCCTGAGGAGTTGGAGAGACCATATGAAACATTATCTAAACTCAAGCAACACACTACTGTTAGAGCTTATCTCAGCCGATTCGAGCAGTTACAAGCAGTTGTAGAAACTTTACCCCTAAATTCTTGCTTGATAGATTCATTGGAGGGTTAAAAGAGGAGATCAGATATGATGTGGTGACTTCAAGGCCAGTTGATTTTAAAGAAGCAGCGACATTAGCCAAAATGTTTGAAAGTAAATATATTCAGACAAGAAAAATCCATAAACCCCCTACTACTAGCCATTCCACTGCCTTTCCCTAAGACCACCTCCAGCTACACTACCCAAACCTATGTTAAGGACCCAGTACATTCCTACCCTAATGCAGTTCCTCGAGATGGAAGCAACACCACTATTGAAAATATAGCAAGAAGAAGAGGGTTGACACCTAGTCAGATTGTGGAAATGAGAAGACAAAATTTGTGTTATGGGTGCAAGGAAAAATGGTCTAAGGATCATAAATGTAAGAATCCACACATTTATGTATTAGAAGGGCTAATGTCACTTAAACAAGAGGAGGAAATAGAAGTTAGTTCCAATGATGATGCAAACGGGTCTGATGGGGAAGTAGTAGCAGAAGAAACATTGTCTATTACTTTGCAAGCTATATGTGGAATCCCTGCCTTGTCTATCATTAAAGTGAAACAGATCATCAACAGGAAGCCAGTCCAGATTCTCATTGACTCTGGATCGACACATAGTTTTATCAATGAGCAGCTTGCCAAAAAATTAGAATTGACTATAGATGAGTCCAAAATTTATGAAGTAACTGTGGCCAATGGTGAGAAACTAACTGGTTCTGGTATAAGCAAGAATGTAATACTCAAGTGCCAGGGCTGCAAAATGCTTGTAGATATGTTATTAATACCTTTGGAAGGTTGTCAAGTTGTATTGGGAGCTTAATGGATGAAAATTTTGGGTGATGTGACTCTAAACTTGGAGCAGTTACAAGTTAAATTTCAGTGTAATAATTAATACTATATTTGGCAGGGCCTTAGTCAAGAAGAGATGAAGATTGTAGATAAGAAATATATAACTAAAGAAAATGCACATGGTCAGTTGAGTATGCTATTATGCTTCCATATTAATATGCAGGAGGAACAAACCTCTTCACTTCCCTCTGCCATCAAAGAACTCCTCGACCAATATCCTAAAACCACTTCCAATGATCCCTTCCTACCACCAAAAAGAGAGCATGACCACAAAATTCCACTCCTCCATAACACTAAACCTATATGTCTTAAACCCTATAGACATTCACATTATATCAAAAATGAGTTGGAAAAAATTATAAATGAATTGTTGGCTGCAGGAGTTATCAGACACATCAGTAGTCCATTTTCTTCTCCTGTTGTCATGGTTAAAAAAAAGATGGTTCGTGGAGATTGTGTGTTGATTATAGGAACTTGAATGCCTGCACCATCAAGGATAAATTCCCCATACCCGTGATAGATGACCTGTTTGATGAATTACAAGGAGCTTCATATTTCTCCAAGTTGGATCTAAGATCAGGATACCATCAAGTAAGAATGTACGAGCCAGATGTGCATAAGACAGCTTTCAGGACACATGAGGGATATTATGAATTCCTTGTAATCCCTTTTGGGTTTGTTAATGCTCTATCCACTTTTCAGTTTTTGATGAATCATGTGTTTAAACCATATGTGAGGAAATTTGTTTTAGTGTTTTTTGATGACATTCTAGTATATAGCAAGAACTGGGAGCAACATCTCAATTATCTCAGAATTACTTTCCATACTTTGCAGCAAAATATGTTGGTAATTAAATTGTCAAAGTGCAGCTTTGCTAAGCAAACACTAGAATATTTGGGTCACATCATCTCTTATCATGGGCTTGCAGTTGATCCAAGCAAGGTGCAAGCTGTAGTTGAATGGCCACTACCCAAAAACTTAAAGTCATTAAGAGGGTTCTTGGGTTTAACTGGCTACTACCGCAAGTTTATATGAGACTATGGGATAATTGCCAAACCACTTACTGACATGTTAAAAAAGAATGCCTTCATATGGTCTAAGCAATCAAGGGAGGCTTTTGAGAAATTGAAGCACTGTCTAACCAATCCCCCTATATTATCTATGCTTGATTTTAACCAACCTTTCACTCTCGAATGTGATGCCAGTGGCCATGGTGTGGGAGTAGTATTGCTCAACATAATAAACCTATAGCATATACGAGCAAAGAATTACATGGGAAGAATCTCTTGTTGTCTACATATGAAAAAGAACTGCTAGCCATTATTTTAGCTACAAAAAATGGGCTCAATATTTTATGGTGAGGCAGTTTATCATAAAAAATGATCATCAGAGTTTAATATTATCCTAGAAATTACACACAGGGCTGCAGCATAAATGGTTAATCAAATTGCATGGCTTTGACTATAAAGTGGAGTACAAATCTGGGAAGGAGAACATAATTGCAGATGCATTATTAAGGAAGAAAGCAGATGTTTGGGAAGAAGCAGAAACACAAGCCATATTAGTAGTACAAACTCCATGGTTGTAGGAGCTTAAAAATGCTTTACATTCAACAGTTTGGTATCAGGAATAGATCACTAAAATCCAGAATAATGAGCTTGGCAATGGCAAGTATAAAGTGGTGGATGGGTTAGTTTTTTCACAAAGGAAAGATTTTAGTTATTCATCATCTTAAAGGCCTGCTATATTCACTTATACATGAGCATCATTCAACCCCTATGGGAGGGCATGCTTGAATCAAACCTACTCTAAAAAAAGTAAAACAAGTTTTCTATGGGAAAAAAGATGAGGGGAGATGTAGAAGATTATGTTAAAGAGTGTGAACAATGTCAAAGAAATAAAGGAGAAAATGTTTTGCTGCCTAGATTTAGCTATGGATTTTATCATTGGCTTGCCAAAAAGTGACAAATACACAGTTATTTTTGTTGTTGTAGATCGGTTAAGCTAGTATGCCCACTTTTTTTCCCTCAGCCACCCCTATACCTCCAAGGATGTTGCCACTATTTTTTTAATGGTGTGTTTAAATTGCATGGCCTACCTAGAACCATAGTCAGTGACAGGGATCCTATATTCACAAGCAAATTTTTGCAAGAGCTTTTCAAGTTGTAAGGTAGCAGTTTAAAGTTAAACACTGCCCACCATCCTCAAAGTGATGGGCAGTGAGATGCTTCATCTGTCATAAGCCTCATGAATGGGGTAAATGGATATCACTGTCCGAGTATTGGTATAACACCACATGGAAAGTTTCAACAAATACAACTCCTTTTAAAGCTGTATATGGTGCTGACCCTCCCACTCTTCTATCCTATGTTCAGAACACAACCAAAGTAGAGCAGGTAGAGGAGGTGTTGTTTACTAGAGATATCATGTTGGAATATATGAAGGATAGCTTGAGACTAACACGTGAGAGAATGAAAAAATATGCGGACCTGAGAAGGTTGGAGAAGAAGTTTGAAATAGGGAATTGGGTATTCCTTAAACTCCAACCCTATAGACAACTGACAGCGAGAAACCAAAGAACTGTAAGCTATCACCTAAGTATTATGGGCCATAAGAAATAGTTGAAAAAATAGGGGAAGTAGCTTATAAGCTTCTATTGCCACCCACTGCAAAAATACATCTTGTTTTTCATGTATCTCAATTGAAGAAGAAGGTTGGAAACTCTATTATTATGCAAGATGATGTTCCTAGTTTTGTGGAGGAAATAGTAGAACAGCCTGAATGCATTCTTGATAGGAGAATGATACCTAGAAATAATGAAGCCGTGGTTCAGATTTTGATTAAGTGGAAGGAGAAACCTATAGAGGAGGAAACTTGGGAAGATTATTAGCTGATGATAAAGAAGTTTCCTACCTTGGACCTTGGGACAAGGTCCCTTCTTGAAGTGAAGGGGAGATGTAACAGCAAGGAGATGATAGCCATGATTTTGGAGAAGGGAGGCTATCAGTTGCCTCTGGAAAGTGCTAAAATGGAGGAAGAAATGTCAGGTCTACCATTGTTGATCACTGCTTCATCAGGGAAGCTACTTGAGGTTGCCAGTAAGGTGTCAGAGATGAGTGTTGTGGATACTGAGGCTGGAGCAGTGTGATGAAGGAGCATATCAGTTTGTGCATGTGTGCACTGTGCATGTGATAGTAGGGTAATATGTAAATATGCTATGTTGTATATGTTGATAGATGTTGTAATGGGCCATATGTGGTATTTGTTGGTATTTGGGCTTACATGGGTTGCGTAGGCAAAGTGTTTGTGATAATACTCTGATGTGTGTATATATATAGTGGTGTTATTGTAACCGGAAATAGGTGTGAAGAAAAAACTGAAATAAATTTGCACTTTTTGTTCATTGTGATTCTATTGCCTGCTGATTTTTATTTGTCTTCTTCAATATTCATCCTGTTCAAATTCTTGCCCATACCCATCTGCTTAATTCTTGTTGAGTTACAAGGTTATGTTAAGTACAGTTTTTGATATAGGTTATTTCAGCTCTCCTATATTTTGCTCATACTATTGCTATTAATTGTTCCTTGTTAATCATTTGCTATATAATCCTTGTTCTTGAATCTACCACTTAATTTGTCTTGATCTATAATTCCTTGTTCTAATATTCATCAGTTTGGTTATCAATATTTCTTGTTATATATTCCTGTAAGTAATTTGTCATTTCACTTACCTTTGCCAAATTCATCTTATATTTCTCTATTGTACATTTCTTTTAAAAGAAAAACTGCTGTTCTTGTATAAACCTTCCTTGCACTTGGTATAGATATATGCAACTGTCAGGTTTATATTTCTTTATCCGTTGTTTTCGAATATTTCTGAAAATTATTCCACAAATTCTTGATCCATATTGACACGGTGATCTATCTTGTTATCTAGTACAAACCCAATTTGACATTTCTTGATACACTATTGCATCTGAAATATAATTCTCTATCAAATTATCATTTTCTTGTTGTGTACATGAAAACTGTGCATCTCTTTCTCTTGTGCATGTTCTTCCTCTGTGTGTACATAACACATATTTGTCCGTGCACCTTTCAATTTACAAATTTACACACAACTTCTCTGATCTTGATTCTTTATTCACTGTTATCATTCTTCTTCACTGCCAAATTACATCAAAATCATCAACTCTATTTCCCAATTTTTGTATCACTCCATTTTTCTGTAAATACAACTTCCACCATATCAATTCCTCTCTTCATCAAACACCTTATCCATCATCAGTAAATTCACCATTCCATCATGAGCAAAGATCTAGAGCCACCATGTTCTTCCACAAATTCTGAAGGAAATTTTTTTGCATTATGAGAAATAATGTGTTACGACCCGTAAATTTTAACTGGTTTTAATAGCGTTATTAATTGAAATTTTACGAAATTTTAAACGATAAAATTTTGAAATATAAATTTGATATTTGGAATGCGTCTAGTTAAACATAGAAACTGGTAAATTTTCGTCTGAAAATATGAAAGTTTATTTCGCGCGTAAATTTACTTCAATTTAATCAGTTAAAAAGCGATGAAAATAAAATGTTTTCGAAACCTAAATATTTTTACATAGAAAAATTCTAAACCGCCTTTTGAGCATGACGTCATTTTTCGTTTTTCCAAATTCGGACTTCTTTAGCTCCGTCGATCTTATTTTTCTGCGTTTTTGCTGCATTTTCCGCTGGTAGGAAAATTCGAAATTTTAAAATTTGATCATACCACTGATATCTGTGTACCATTTCGACAGTCTCGTCGTGCCGATCTCAACAGTGTATTCATCTGTATATTTCAAAATCTGATACGCGTTGAAAACCGTGAAATAATCAACCGTATCGGTACACGTTTCATGTCTTTTGGGTTCTTGTCCTTTCGTTGTCAAACTCGTATAGGAATAGCCGTCTACCATTAATATTTACAACTGTTCATATATGACTTTTGTCATTCCCCGGTTACAATTCATAAAGCTGGTTCCCTTTCTCTTCTCTCTGTTGGATCTAACTCTTTCATTTCTAAGGTAAATATATTATTTTATATATCAAAATTCTATACTTTCTTTCCTGATCTATTACAACAGCCGAGCCACCATAGTAGCCGTGCTCAACCACTTCCACCAAAATCTTTTTCTCTGCCACCAAAATCCGCCCTTCACTTGCTACCCTCCACCATCCACATGAACAACCTTTTTTCCAAACTCCCCTTGCCGACCCAGCGAACCTACCGCCTTCTTTTCTGGCCACGACCCACTAAACATCATCCCATACCACTGAAACCCGAGCCATACCCACAGATCCACCCGAAGCCAAGGCCTAGTGGTTGCTCGTCTATCTCCACTTCCACCTAACTCCGCCTTCGCCACCACTCAAGCAGACATCTAAGCATAGCAACCCGCCTAGCCCACGTAAGTGCTCCAATTTCCATCTCCAAACAGAGAACCCACCACTGTATTTCTCTTGTACATTATATACATGTTTACGTGTTGAAAAAAAATGTATTCGAATACCTGTGTACATGCGAAGGTACACATATTTTCGTGTATATGTATATATACTGTTTTTATATTTATTTTGAAACATATATTAGATAAAGGCATGTATATAATACGTGTGCAGTATATAAGCCTACAGCAGATTTTATTATAAAAGTACATATACATATATATGAATTGTTGAAAGGATTTATATAAATTTTGTGTTAATATTTGAAATAGATCTTTTGTAAAATATTAGATCATTTTGAATATGTGTCTAAATATATATGCTACGTCAGTTATATATATATATAAGTTTATGTAATTCATGAAACCTGTGGTTTGTATACATAAGTGCATATGGTTTTACATATGCTCTGTGAGTTTATTTATATATTATATAATAAGTAAGTTATAAAGTTGTATGTCTGATAGTATAAGACACAAGTTATACAAGTTGTAAGCAGTTGCTGTATAGATATGTAGGTTAGTTTATTTTGTTAATTCATGTAAATTACAGTATTTTATTTTATAAGCCTATAGTACATATTTAAATGTATATATAATATGTTATTGTTAATATATTCCAATGGTATTTTGATCTGTACATTTGTATAGATTTATATATATATATATATAAGTTCTGGTTAAAAATCAAATGGTAGTTTTGAAAGCAAGTATGGATTTTGATTTTAAAATAATAATAATAATAATAATTTGTTTTAATATATATACACGAGAAGTTTAGTTTGGATATATGGTTTTCATTGAATATTGTATGTGTTTAAAGTAGATATGTATATATAGGTTATGTTACTATTTTGAAATATATTATGTATATATGTTTGATTTTTTTATAGATGTTTTAATATCAATTTTAAAATATAATATGTATGTGAGTTTGTATATGTTTATATATTAATATATATATATATATATGTGTGTGTGTGTGTGTGTGTATACCAAAGTTTAGGTTTTTATTAAATATTTAGAGATTTTATTTATAGGTATTTAGATTTAGTATCTATTTGAAAATGTGTATATATATATATATTATTTTAAATATGAGTTCCAAATTTAATATTGGTTTAAGAAATTAATATAATAAAATAGTATATATTCGTTTTAGTCTATATCAGGCAGATTCTGATTTTGTTTCATCAATTCCTTATCTATCAGCTCGTCCGTCGAATTTGTGCCAACCTTGCTTTGCTTTGGAATTTGTGCTTGGATTCGTAACTCGTTTTATTTTTCAAATCTATCTAGCCTCGTAAGGTGAGCAATCACTCACAATTAATGTTGTTTTATTTATTAAATCTGATTTCAATTGAAACGACAATTGAAATATGCTACTGTTAGTTATTTACACTGTTATTTATGCTATTAACTGTACCAGTTCACCTGTGATATCTGACAACATTATTTGTTAATCCCGTTTGTCTGATAAGTTATTGATTGTTTGTTCTTTATATTGGATGTTAAATTGTAATGTATAAAGTGATAAATAGTATGCAATAAAATTTGACGAAGGATAGTTAAAAATTTGAATCGACATATGTGTTGAATTTGATTTGTTAAATTTGTATAATATGACCCCTTGAATGTCTAATTATTTGACACGTAGAAAAAATAGTTAATTACCCTTGAACCATTTGAATTTATGTTGTATTAATTGATGAAGTATGAAATTGAATAATTGATGTAAAAGTGTAGAATTGCATAGAATAATTAGTATAATAATCTTTAATCTACATGAAATGATAGTGTAGATTTTAGAAATAATTATATTAATTCGCACAAACAACAATGTGAATTAATACGATTATTTCAGGATTATTTAAATTGATTATTGGATTGTTATTGATTGTTGTTATTGCTTGTTTATTTACTTTGACACCATTCCAATTATCAAACTACAAGTTCCCTTTGCTATGCTTTGATTTTGAATTGAATTGGAATCGGATTAAAATGATAAATACCCAAATTGAACTTTGACCTAGGATAGAGAATTAAATAAAACCCGATTGGTCAATAATTTGATTTAAAAATAAAATGAAGATTTTATTTGAATAAATAATATGGTTTTGAAACGAAGTTGTAATTTGAATTTTATGAAAGGAAATGTTAATATTTAATAATCTGAATCAAAATTTTAACATAGTAGATGATGAATGAACGTTGGTTTAATATTAATTATTAAACAATTAAATTTGGAATTATTAATAATTAAGTTTTGAAATTAGTTAATAATTAATTTTTGAAATTATTTAATAATTAAATAAGATTGAATTATTTAATAACTAAATAAAATTTAATTCTTTGTTAATTGAAATTGAATTTCTTGAATAAGTGAAATTAAGTTTCTTTATTAATTGAGTTTTGAAATTGTAACTAAGTAAATAAATAAGTGAAATTGAATTTCTTTAACAAGAAATAAAATGTGATTTATTGAAATTAATGTAAGATTTGTAATTGAAAGAATTGATTTGACGAATTTAATTTAATTCAAAATTATAAGTTTTGATTTAATGAAGTTGAACTTAAGTAATTGATTTAATGAATTGGAAATTAAATAGAAATTGTTTTGAATGACAAATTTACTTAATGAATACTGAATAAAATCGATCAATGAAGTTAAATTGATTTGAAGGTTAAATTAAATTAATTTAAATGATTTGGAATGAAACTTATTTACGAATTTGAATCAATATTTGAATTGTTTTAAATAGAAATTGGAATTGAATTATAAGATTTTGAAATGATGAATTTGGAAGTTTTGAACGTAAATTTTGGAAATTGGTTTAGAAAGACAAATGAAATGTTGATTTACAAATTCTAATTGAAATTGTAATTGATTTGGTTTTGAAATTTATGAAACGACCAATCGGTGTAATAATCACGAAAGTTATTAAAGAGACCAGAATCGGTTAGGGACATACTCTCTGTCTAAACCGAAAACCACTTTAATAACTATACGCAGAGTGTGATCCAGAATGAAGTGGTTGGAATGATGTACGTGATGACTGAAGAAAGAGAACGATAATGGATAGCCTTGACACTTGTGTCAAATTGGAAATGACTAAAACAGGAGCCGTGCCGGGCCAAATGGAGGTTAGCTGCCTCGAGCGAACACACTTCTTCGAAAACTACTCATTACTTGTTGTCGATTAGTGCACCCTTGATTTTAGGAGTGTTGTTTCGCGGTGTTGCGATCGCTGCGGCGATGCGTTCTCACCAGTCCGGATCAGGCAAACGGTAGTTTCACTACCTTGGGTATTGCCTCATGTGCCTTGTCATACTTGGATCCCTATATACGCGACCACTACGATTTGTTTTGTGTTATACCTATGGAGTACTCCCTGATATCCCACTAGTTTACGGTGGAGTTTACAGTGCTGTATAGTCTATAACGCTTATATAAAATGTGTTAAGGGGGATAATGGTAACGCCTTAACACTATTTTGATATCTTATATTACTGATAGGCATTATCTACTTATCGTACACTACTACATAGTAGATAGTTTAACGGATCCTTAAAGGATGGTTATTCCAAACATCCTTTGAGTTACTTGTATTTCAATTTCTATTTCACTTGAGTTGGATTAATTGATATAAGAATGTTAATCCTGACTCGAGTGTTTTGTGTTTTGCTTTACGCTCGGGTCAGACTGAGTGTACCAGTATTCGAGACTTACCTTTGGAGTTGGAGCTTCGCTTGGAGATCCAGCTATTTATCCAGCTTTCAGATATCCAGTTGATTCCAGTGATTGTATTCTGATTCTTGTATTTGATTATTGTATTCGAAACTTCTGTTGTACCTTATTTAACTCTGATATGTATATAGTAGCTTCATGAACTACTATCTTTTGTTTCCGCTGCATTTATTACTCTGTGTCTGTGATCTGTGATTATTTATTTACTGTATATGTTCAGTTTTTCCAAATTTAAATTAACAACGCGGTATTTTGAATTATTTAAGTCCGACATGTGCGGATGCGTATGGTCCAAAATAGCAGGTCGTTACAGTTGGTATCAGAGCTTTGGTAGCTCTAGGCAAACTTAACAATAGGGTAAATGTATTTACAGAATCACTCCCATTCGAGTTTCAATCTCTTCCTTCT
The DNA here is from genome assembly GCA_030737815.1 of Allium fistulosum. NCBI lineage: Eukaryota > Viridiplantae > Streptophyta > Magnoliopsida > Asparagales > Amaryllidaceae > Allium > Allium fistulosum. The sequence goes on from CM060904.1 coordinate 1,142,436,031, forward strand.
GATTCGATTCCTTTGAATTTTGGAACGTTCCCTACGATTCCAAAATTCATTCGTGCCCTCACTATTCGTCTTCTTTCAATTCTGGAGCATCCCATAACTCCATTTCGAATGAACCTTATAATGAATCGGCGATTTCGCCAAATTTTGAATGATTTGTAAAGGGGTGAAACTCCTTTACAATAGGCATTGATTTACCGGAGATTTCTATATCCTCGGTTCACGATGCTATCTATCTCCTGCTATGCCTGAATTCTATTTCTTGAGATCGAATGTAGATTGCCTCGGAATTCCACATTGATCTTATTCTTGAAGTCACGGTCGACCTGGTTATGGTTGCCCGTGATTTATATAAACTTATCGATCTTCCTACTTTGTTATTTAATCATCATATCTTTGTTTTGAACTTATCTTCGAATCAGAATTCTCTTTGATTCGAGTCCATCAAAAATTTGAATCTCTATCCTTGCTTTGAAATCCATTCTTGTATCGTCGTGCGAGGTAGTGCATTTGTTTTAATATAAAAATGTTTTCTTTATTGTGGTGTTTGAGTTGTTGATGTTGATTTGGGTTTTCGATCGATTCGTCTGATCAGCGCTATCGATAGGATTTCCAAAACACTTGAACAGAACAAACTGACACAATATTGTTTTCAAAAATTTGGTAAATAAAATAATCTTGTATGATTATATATAAGTATAAATTTTCTGAAATTGAATTGTTAACTGAATTGGTTGTCAGAAAGGTAATATTTGATTTTCACTATTTGTTTTGTAAATCATTGATTATCCCAACGTAAAAATAAATGGAATTATAAAAGTTGGTTTATAGATTTATTTAGAAATTTAAATGAATTTTTTTGAGGAGAACGGTTGTGTAGCAGGAAACTACACAGCCGATTAGAGATAAATATATATAAATAGTACTAGTTCGATCAACATGCCTGATCGATAGCTAAATCAGAACATCAAAAAAGTGTTTAGGTTACAAACATTGAGTCAGATTATAAAAGGAGTTTAATATACATACTAAGCCAAAGGTAATCAGAAAAAACTGCAGCATAGAGTAATTGCAATTCATTGAAAGGAAGAAAAGACAGTCTATCCCTTAGTCGGCACCATGCAGGCCAGTCGGTGCAGCTGAGGATGCACTACCCACCAATTCCTCCGAGGGAGATCTTGCCAAGGGAAGGCGAAATCGGAAAGGCGCCGAGGATGAAGGGCCTGCCCAATAAGCAAATAAATTAGAAATTTTACTGCATAAGTCAAGTCGCGAGTTGGTGGGTTTGTTGAAGATGAGGGCGTTTCTCTCTTTCCAGATGACCCAGCAGAAGATGGCCAGAAGAATGTCAAAATGGAGGTTAGGTGAACTGTACTGCCAATGATCGAAGAAATTGGCGATTGAGTAGATTTTCCCAAGATTGTGGACGCAAACCGAAACCCAAATGTAGAGAGATAAATCGCAATCGAAGAAAAGATGTCTGATAGATTCGGTTTCAGAGATACAGAAAACGCAAATCTGGTCCGAAGTGATATTAAGGCGGGTGAGGCGATCCTTGGTATTAACCCGGCCATGGATGTGACACCACTGGAAGAATTTGATTCGGGGAGGGATACGGCATTTCCAGACACGAGAAAAGGAGAACAGTCTACCGGGATGGCTTAGGTAGGAGTAACATTGGGAGATGGAGAAGCCACTAGAGGGAGCTAGGGCCCAGGAATGGTGATCCGGCGGAGTAGGGTTAAGGACAATCGGTTGTAAGAGGTTGAGGGCGGAGAGGAGATCAGTGAGGGTGTCGACATCGAAAAGGGATGGAGGGCAGAGGCTGGGTAGGCCATGATTGACAGCTTCCGCCACTGATAAGAGGGGGCGATTGGAGGAGGAGAAGAGGGATGGGAAGGAGCGATGGAGTGAGGAGAGGCTGTGCCAATAGTGGAACCAGAAGAGACACTTGGCGCCATCGCCAAGATTCACTTGAAGAAGAGGTTTAATGCGATCAACTGATGCAAGAACTCCTGACCAAAAGGGTGAGGGCTTGGAGAGTGGAGCGAAGTGGAGGGCATGAAAAGGGTCCGCATTGTAATGATAAGCCAGGATCCAGTCTTTCTAGATGAACTGGCCCGGTGAGAGGAGACGCCAGAGCCATTTAGCGAGAAGTGCCTGATTGAGGGTAATCAAGTTTGAGATGCCTAATCTGCCATGATCCTCGTGCAAGCAGATGATTTTCCAATTGATCAGGCATTTGGCTCTCCCCCCATTCCAGAGGAAAGAGCGTCTAATAGAGTCGATTTTTTTGGATACCCAGCTAGGAATTTTGTGGAAAGAGAGCCAATAGAGAGGGATGGCAGAGAGTACTGCTTTGACCAGGACGAGCCTACCAGATGTCGATAGAGTGTTCGCTTTCCAACCAGCGAGTCTAGATTCAATTCTGGATACAAGGGGAATCCAGTCCGAACGATGTAGCTTAGTGGGACGCAGGGGGATGCCAAGTTAGGATATTGGAAAAGTGTCAATGTTACAGTTGAGAGCGGAGGCAATGGGGGGACCAAGATAGTCAGCATTTCCAAGCATAATGACAGAGCTTTTGCTAAAATTAATTGAAAGGCCAGAGATGAGTTCGAAGGTGTAAAGAAGGACCTTAAGACAGTGGATGTGCTCAGGGGCGGGGGAGACGAAAAGGATCGTGTCATCTGCAAACTGAAGGTTAGATATCGATAGGTCAGAATGGGAGTTGGGATTAGGATCGAGGGGGCTGATGCCAGCCAAGTGATTATCTGCTGTCGCCAGTTTGATCATACGGTTAAAGACATCCGCAACGAGTATGAAAATGAGCGGAGAGAGAGGGTCTCCCTGTCTGAGACCCCTAGCTGATTTTATAAGACCACCAGAGGCGCCACCTATCTGGATCGAGGAAAGGCTCGAATTCAATATACATTTGATCCAGTTGCACCACTTAGGTGGGAATCCTCTGTGCATTAGGAGCTCAAGGATGAAGTTCCATTTGACTAAGTCAAAGGCTTTGGAAAAGTCCAATTTTAGAAGGACCCCTGGAATGTTATTGGAATGACAGTAGGAGATGACTTCTTGTGTTGCCGCGACACAGTCCAGTATATTCCTCCCATTGATGAAGGCTGATTGTTCCGCTCCCACAAACAATTCCATATGGTTTTAAAGTAAGAATTTGAGAATTTAATTTCCTAAAATTTCAAGCTTTGGTTTTTAAATTTTTAAATATATATTATTGTACATATTTTCAAATAGAAACCGTTTTCAAAGAATTTTAAAATATTGAAATCAGTGCTCTTCTCTTTGTCGCTGGAAAATAATCTCGGTGATGGCGGCCGCATCATCGATATTCATTTTCGAGTTTCGAAGTGGAGAAACCATTCTGTAGCTTTGCTACGGTTTTGTTTTGGAAAAACATTTTAATTTGAATTTCTTAAGTATGACTTGATTTATATATATATATATATATATATATATATATGGGAATATTATTTTAAAATTTAATTTGATTTAATATATATAGTATATACATAATTATCTCTAAAGGGTTTGAAATTAAACGGAAATTTAATTCTTAAAAATCATGTTAAAAGATGTTTCAATTATAAATAAAGCTAAATTTTGAATAAGTATTTAAACTTGAAATAATTGAATTTGAAAATTTTATTTGTATAGTACTAAATTGCATTTCAATATAACTTACCTAATTTATTCAGAAGTTAAAATGTAATTGGATAATATACAATAGAAAATAATTTTATAAATAAAATTTGAGTGTTTATAATAAATGTTATGCACTTAGATTTTAATTATAGAAAAAAATGCTAATAAAGATGATAGAATAATAAGTTAATTGAATGAGATAAATAAAGTAAATTTTGTTCTGAAAGAATTAACAAAGTGAATTGAATCAGCTTAATGAAATACCTTGAATTAAGATCAATTATTGAATATTAATTGATTTAAAATGAAATTTATATGATTAGAATTAACAGTTGAACTAACAAATTTAAATCGAATGACTATTTATTGATTTAATATAAATGGATTTAACCAAATTGAGAAAAATATAAATTAATTTAAATTGAAATTTATATGGTTTAAATTAATTCACATGGTTTAAATATATGTAATAAGATAGATTAAGTGGAATAAACTTAATAATAATTTGGAACAAAAGAATTAAATTTGTTGAATAAAATATGGGTACAATAATTGATTATACAAATTGATGATTTAGAAATTGTTAATTGAGGATGACTAGATAATAAGATAATAAATTTAGAAATAGATAGATTGATTTAACTTAAGTGAACTCAAAGGGATTTAACCAAATTGTTAAATATTAAAATCGAAAATTAATTCTTAAATTTATGTTAAAAGATGTTTTCAATTATAAAATGAAGTCGAAAATTTTGAATAAATATTTAAAGTTGAAATAATTGAATTAGAAATTTTAAATGTAAATTATTCAATTTAATTGAATACACTTGACTTTTAATTATAAAATGTTAATAGAGGTAAATAAAATAATAATAAGTTGAATGAATGATAAATCGGTCAAATTAAATAAAATTTTGTTTTGAAGAAATCTTTTGGTACCAAATATTAATTAATTGAAACTTAATCAACTTATTGAAATACCTTGAATTTATATCAAATATTGAGTATTAATTAAGGTAAATTGAATTTATATGGTTTGAACTAATTGTTTTTCTTCGTTTCAATCTATTTTCTTTCTGGTTGCCTCCATTCTCCTACCTCCTTCCTTTTCGAGGACGAAAAGTTTTGAGTGGGGGAGAGTGTAACGACCCGTAAATTTTACTGGTTTTAATAACGTTATTAATTGAAATTTTGCGAAATTTTAAACGATAAAATTTTGAAATATAAATTTGATATTTGGAATGCGTCTAGTTAAACATAGCAACTGGTAAATTTTCATCCGAAAATATGAAAGTTTATTTCGTACGTAAATTTACTTCAATTTAATCAGTTAAAAAGCGATGAAAATAAAATGTTTTCGAAACCTAAATATTTTTACATAGAAAAATTCTAAATCGTCTTTTGAGCATGACGTCATTTTTCCTAATTCGGACTTCTTTAGCTCCGTCGATCTTATTTTTCTGCGTTTTTGCTGCATTTTCCGCTGGTAGGAAAATTCAAAATTTTAAAATTTTATCATACCATTGATATCTATGTACCATTTCGACAGTCTCGTCGTGCCGATCTCAACAGTGTATTCATCTGTATATTTCGAAATCTGATACGCGTTGAAAACCGTGAAACGGTCAACCGTATCGGTACACGTTTCATGTCTTTTGGGTTCTTGTCCTTTCGTTGTCAAACTCGTATAGGAATAGCCGTCTACCATTAATATTTACAACTGTTCATATATGACTTTTGTCATTCCCCGGTTACAATTCATAAAGCTGGTTCCCTTTCTCTTCTCTCTGTTGGATCTAACTCTTTCATTTCTAAGGTAAATATATTATTTTATATATCAAAATTCTATACTTTCTTTCCTGATCTATTACAACAGCCGAGCCACCATAGTAGCCGTGCTCAACCACTTCCACCAAAATCTTTTGCTCTGCCACCAAAATCCGCCCTTCACTTGCTTCCCTCCACCATCCACGTGAACAGCCTTTTTGCCAAACTCCCCTTGCCGACCCAGCGAACCTACCGCCTTCTTTTTTTGGCCGCGACCCACTAAACATCACCCTATACCACTGAAACCCGAGCCATACCCACAGATCCACCCGAAGCCAAGGCCTAGAGGTTGCTCGTCTATCTCCCCTTCCACCTAACTCCGCCTTCGCCACCACTCAAGCAGACATCTAAGCATAGCAACCCGCCTAGCCCATGTAAGTGCTCCATTTTCCATCTCCAAACAGAGAACCCACCACTGTATTTCTCTTGTACATTATATACATGTTTACGTGTTGAAAAAAAATGTATTCGAATACCTGTGTACATGCGAAGGTACACATATTTTCGTGTATATGTATATATACTGTTTTTATATTTATTTTGAAACATATATTAGATGAAGGCATGTATATAATACGTGTGCAGTATATAAGCTTACAGCAGATTTTATTATAAAAGTACATATACATATATATGAATTGTTGAAAGGATTTATATAAATTTTGTGTTAATATTTGAAATAGATCTTTTGTAAAATATTAGATCATTTTGAATATGTGTCTAAATATATATGCTACGTCAGTTATATATATATATAAGTTTATGTAATTCATGAAACCTGTGGTTTGTATACATAAGTGCATATGGGTTTACATATGCTCTGTGAGTTTATTTATATATTATATAATAAGTAAGTTATAAAGTTGTATGTCTGATAGTATAAGACACAAGTTATACAAGTTGTAAGCAGTTGTTGTATAGATATGTAGGTTAGTTTATTTTGTTAATTCATGTAAATTACAGTATTTTATTTTATAAGCCTACAGTACATATTTAAATGTATATATAATATGTTATTGTTAATATATTCCAATGGTATTTTGATCTGTACATTTGTATAGATTTATATATATATAAGTTCTGGTTATAAATCAAATGGTAGTTTTGAAAGCAAGTATGGATTTTGATTTTAAAATAATAATAATAATAATAATTTGTTTTAATATATATACACGGGAAGTTTAGTTTGGATATATGTTTTCATTGAATATTATATGTGTTTAAAGTAGATATGTATATATAGGTTATGTTACTATTTTGAAATATATTATGTATATATGTTTGATTTTTTATAGATGTTTTAATATCAATTTTAAAATATAATATGTATGTGAGTTTGTATATGTTTATATATTAATATATACAAGTATGGTGGCACGTCCGTTGGACGTGTGCAAAGAAAAAAGTGACGTATTTTGTCTTTGTTACAATTATGATACTGTTGAGCAGGAGGCGATGGTAAGGAAGCAGAAGAAGTAGTTATTTCAGTAGGAAGAGTTTGAAGAAGCTTTTAAAATGTACGTTCATGATTGAAAATGTACGTTAAATTATCTTTGTTGCAAAATAAAATGAATCCATGTAGAACTTAAAATATAGAATCAAATCAGTCAACCTAGGATACTCTTACATTGCAAAGTTAAAAATGGTGCTAATGGTAATATAACCATTTTACTTAATTTACCCTCTCTTTTAATTTGTCAACCTCACTATTTGATGGGAAAAGCATACGGTAGATCAATACAACTTTATCAATTCAATATCATTATCATGTTAAAACACAAATTTCAACCCTGTATTATTAACTGAAAGCTCAACAGACATATCATGGTTTCTTATATATCTATTCAAATCCATTAAACATGTAATATCACTATTCTTTGTTGCCAATTTCTTCAATCTTGAAACAAAAGAAATTTGCATAGAATAAAAATAAAATTTTCAGAGAGAATAAAATAAAAATCAAGATTATAGTAAATAAGCAACGTACATAAACTGGAGAGGGTACACCTATTTTTGCACTTAAACAATGAAAAGTAAATATAGTTGAATAACATTGACTTAGTAAATCTTGTATAATACCAACTTATTGTAAGAGAATAAACTTTGTAAATAAGAACCACCACTTCCGTGTGCAATTTAAGGTACATAAGTCATGCCACATCATCTCTTTTACACCGTAACTGAACCTGTAATAAACATAAAATTAAACTTCAATAACATAATGGTAATACACCAACTTGTAGAGCATATCAATAATAATAGACAAATTGAAAACCCTTAAAATTGCATCAATGATTTGCACATATCTCCTTCTGCGGCTTTTAGTTTTATTATTTGTCTTCTATAGAGTGACACTTCTTCAACTTCTTTTGTCCTATCACTATTCAAATAATAAAACTAAAATAGGTTAGAGAGTAATAATATATTAAAGGTTTTATTAAAGGTTAAAGCCTAACGATCTTTTTTTTTGCAGCCATGTCAGAGCTCTAGATAATGCAAGGGTACTACCACCTTGCTAGAGCTTCAAATACTACAGTCTGTACTACCACATTCATCACAGTAGGCAATCGAGCTCAAGGGTTCGACAATAACTCTTCATCTATCTATCCCCCAAAAGGAACACATGTCCATCAACTTGCATTGTTGAAACCCTTCAGCACGTGCACTCCAAATCAACTTTCCATCCCTTTCAGGCCAACAACTTGCAGCAACTTCAAATGCCTCTAGATCAAACCCTCCAACAGCCTGAAGCATCTTCAAATACACATTGCAGCTCAAAGGTAATATAAGTTACTGAAAATTTCATGAAAGGAAGACGTGAGATTTTATCGATAAAAAAATTTGCATTCAAAAATCAAAGGTATATAATTTACTTGATATTTGAGATGGATGTAGTATTATGTTTACAAATATGTGTTAATTTATCCTTCAAAGTTTCTTGCTACTTCAATAGTAGCAGCATATTGGTATTCTTTGTTAATGTTCTTTTAACTATAAAGAAGTTTAAAAAGGCAGCTTTAACATCAGTGGCGTTGAGAACCATGCTGCTCTGTTGTAAATAAATTTGTAAATGATTTATTGGCAGTGGTGCATGTCAATTGTACTCCGAAAGATTAAACACGATTCGAAGTGTCATTGAAAAAAAACAGTAGAAATCAGTAAGTTGGAATGAAGAATGATAAAAACAAAAAATAAACTATTACCATAATTAATACATTCCAAATTTTCATCCAGCACCTATTTCATCAGCACCTGTTTGGCTAGCATAGCAGAGTCATCATCACTAAGTCAACCTCCAGTACATTGTTCTATACAGTCACCCAATTTGATCAGCATCGAAATTCTGTTTGCATACAACATCAGTTTGGCCAGCATCGCAGTTCCAGCAGCATCGAGACATGCACCTGTTCATCAATTCAATTTTCTCACACCATCACTTCAGCTTGCAGCTTAATTAGTTTGCACACGGCATTTCATGCATCAATCACATGCATATAACCTTTGCATGTCAGTTTTACATTAGTCTCGTGTGTGTGTATCGTGGGTTTTTCTGGGTGTGTGAGGCTAGTATACGTGTACGACTTGGCAAGTCTGTTGTGTGTGTTCGGTGTGGGTTGTTGTGCGTGTTCGGTGTGGGTTGCGTGTGTGTGATATTTATAAATTACAAAGAGTAATTCTAAAGACAGTTGCTTCATATGCACAATCGCTTATACTCGCGCTATGCCATCGGCCAAGTATTTTTTTATTTTTCCATACTATTTAGTGGGTTCCACCTTGAATATGGCAGCCAATAAGAAAGCATGTGTAGGTACAGTCGCATGAAGGCGAGTGACGCTAGCATTCTTCTATTACAATACAATGTTACCTACAGTTCCAGGTTTCAAAAGTCATGCAATTGTTTGCACATGCATGCACACTAACTTGCCTCTGTTCATAAAATGCAGGTACTATTTCACATTAATCCATATCCAACTATTTTCAATCTTATTCACCATGATAAATATTTTATTATTGTTGTATTTCTGCTTATTTATAATTACAGCAACCTATCACTGTTGATTTTATGGTTATTTTCTGTTTTTGAAATTTCCTTTGTGGGAAGTTCAATTACATTTAGACTCCTACCGCACATATTGGTAGCTTTTATTTTTTTATATAAAAATATATAGTGTGCCCCCTCTGTTTTCCCGAAGGCACTAATATTCATCACATTCAAAGAGGCAACAATATGCACAAAACAAACAGTAATATAAAAAATGAAGATGGTGAGGAAATAGAAAACTATAAAAGCTTACCAATTCAGTTTATTTGTCTCAATCAAAGATACACAAATTTCATATCGGTGGCATCATTTTATATGAATCGTGTATTTTATTCTATTTTATTCCTACAAAAATTTTAGTATTGGGATCAAAATCCAACAAATGCTCAGCTCATTCTTACTCTCCTCTCCATGTTATCTTTATTCATGCCAGAAGAAGAAGAAAATTAGCATGGAGAATTAGATAACTACCTTGATTTCTTTTCTAACTTGAAGAAGGCATCCAATAATCTTTCAATTGGAAGATTCAGAAATACACTTCAGTTGATCATGAATCCATAGACAATCCAATACAACAATCAATTTCGGCAAACCTTAAATCAAAATCATAACTCAGTAGTAAACTGAGTCAGTCTCTGCAAGATCCTTTTTCATATGACCGATTCTTACTTGAATTTCATCCTTGGTTGCAGTATCTGCGACCATGGTGGTTGAGCTTTGAGAGATAGTGACTTTTCTTCCAATGTCGATTTGTTCCATGGTTCCATTTTCTATTTGTAGGTCTAGTTATGTTGCTTAAAAACTCAGCTCCTACAATGAAAGGAAAAAAAACAAAAGAGAAGTTGTCATTATAATTAATTTAAATATTTCTCTCATGCCTGCTAACTTCAATCTATTATCTTATGAAGCTCGCCTTAATTTCTTTTCAACTCATGCTACCTTTTTTCTTTTTATTCAACTCTGAATTCCTGCTCCCTTATTCCATACGTTTTAGCAACCATTTTCCAGGTCATATGCATAAAATATTACAAACAGCTAAATCTTAAACAAACTATAGTAAACAAACTCTGAATTCATGCTTTGTTTGAGCATGATGAAGTCAGTATTATTCCTTAACCATCATGTTTTTCAGTCAAATGACTCAGTAAAATGAATACTTTTCTATACTTTTAGTACGCAAAAGAGCCAAGGCGAGGACTACTGACATAATATTATATAGAAGAAAACAAAAGATGTGGTTAAATGAAAGTACCTTATTCCCGATGAAATTTTCTTTTTATTCAACTCTGAATTCCTGCTCCCTCATTCAACACCAAGTGCATATAATGTTACAATAAATTCTCACCTGAAACTTGAATGGAAACATTTTTGTGTTATATGTTCAAACAGAAACATGAAAGGTGTCCATCTTAAACAGAAGCATTATGCAATATGAGTTATGGATATAATGTAGAGATATAAACTATTTGTATTAAAACTTACTGTTAAGACAACAGTAGATACTGATATCACACAACTTATATGTTTTTAGTGCACTTCAAATGTAAATCATGGGTTCACATATATTTTGAGACGTTATGCATCGAATTACAATTCCTTAGCCACAATAAAGAAAAGGTTAAATTACAAAAGAAAAAACAACGTCACTTTAATTAAGCAGTGAATGCACACAGTCCCAGCAAGGATGATTTCATGAGAAGCTAAACTGGATGTATAGAGTCCAAAATAAGTTAACTGTTATAGTAGGTTTAGTGGTACTCAAAACCTACTACCTAGAACACGAAGGTATATCCAAGTAATTAGCCTATATGATTAACATAGTGGACATATTATCAACTACTCCCTTACAAAATTGATATTTTTGTTTTGCATGGACCAAAGAAATTTTAAGAACCTGAATACCCTTACAATGAGTCAACAAAATGAACTAACAAATAATGGTGCCTACAAAATATATATTTTTAAAACACACTTTTAGAGTAATATGAATTAAAAAAATGAATCAAGTGAACAGTGGAAGATATGACTGTAATGCCCCAGAAATTCATGGAATCTTATTTTGGTTGGATTTTGAAATATATGAATTTATTTGTATAGGAATATATGGAATTAACTGTGTGCAAGTGTGTGTGCATGTGTGCACGTGCACACTGATATGGCACAAGGAAGAACTCCAGATTTCTTGAATTTAAAACAAGAATTAAAAAGCATTACAAACATGATTTTATGATATGGATATTTGATTTCTGGAATTATATGAATCATCCCAGAAAATAAGAAAAGTAGGTTTTGTTTTGAATTCAGTAAACAGATTTTATTTAAAACCCACGAAAAAAAAAATATGTTACAAGGATTTGAAAACCTGTATGCATATATAGGTGCATATGTTTCTGAAATTAAGGAGGAATTAAATAAGCCTAGATAAGATATGTATACAAATATACATTTCTGTAAGTACTGAAAATATTAAAAAGAAATAAGCAAGGGAAAGTGTAACACTAAAATAGCAAAAGATAAATTACAAGCAAAACAATTGCTTTAGGCAGAAATAGAAAGGAGGATTTTTAGAAAATAAACAAGTGACAATGTCACACAATTATCATGACCTAAGAAGAATATAATAATATTCTGGAAAAGAAAAAGGGGAGTAAGTATCACATATGGTCGGGGTATTAAGGGAGAAAAATAAACAAATCTGAAATGCAAAATGCATGAGTCTTGGCCAGGGTAGGAATGGGATTTTACAATGATAAAACCCTAGAAAACCTCTCTTATAAATCCAAGTATAAACCAGAGAAATCATTTGCTACCCAATACATTTAAGAAAACAAAGAAGTAAAAATATTTGCAAGCAGAAAAGCAAGTTTTAAAAGGTTTCTTTTCTGGATCAAGCAAGAGAAGCATTTTTCTATGAGTAATCTCACTAAACCCATGGCATTAAGTCCTGTTGTGAGGCAGCCAAGTTTATGTTATTTTCTACGCATTTCTGATTTTATTACTATGGTTCTAATGGATGCTTTAATGGGTGTTTATGAATGCTTTTGATTGTCTTGATGTTTGAGTATTTTGCTCTATTTGGTTATACCCAGAAATGTAAAAGTATGGAATCATGAAAGTAAATAGAGAATACTTGTAACTGGTTTAGATATGGCATGGAAAAAAAATAGAAATCAAAATGTTTATGAGTTGCATTACACTTGTGTAAGTGCTGAGGCTCAAATGAAAGATTCAAGGTTGCAATGGAAATATCCAAAAGTGCTGAACCCTTGATCAAATGGAAAACCCATGAGCCAGAAATCTTGTTTAAGCTAGATTTTGAATTTAGTTCAAACATGGTTGCTTATGAAACAATAATAACCCATATGCCCAGTCTTTATTCCCAGTTGTAAATATTCTTGTATTTTCTTTAAGCCAAAATATTTGAAAACATGATTTCCTCTGGATAGGAATGTTAGCTTGTTTTTGAATTATGCTTGTAAATTTTATGTAATGTTTCATGTACAATGTGATTCAGTCACCTAGCTATCTCATGATAGGATTAAACATGAACACTTAGTAAATAAACTAAGGATTGTGAGCCAAGAAGACTGCTGGAATGCTTGTTGTATTTAAAGTATGCTAGTTGGCACATGGCTTGTTTAAGCCCTGAGATCTTTGTGCAATATTGTGAATTATTTTATTGCAATGTGTCCCCGTGATTCCTTTATGGAAGATGAGGCTAGGAATTAATTTGGTAAATGCAACCTTAAATTGATGAAGTAGGAACTTGAGTTATTCCTAGGATGGTTGGTCTGGGGCTATGATAGTTCCTGAGTATTTCTATTTGAAATGTATGTTTGCATAGTAGAATGTGTGTACATAATTAGTCTTACATACTGATCATATATGCATAATATATCATAAACAAGTCAGGCAAATTGATCAAAGAAGCTATGCCCACTCATACAAAATGTTTATGTCTCATTCATTTACTTAATATCATGGAATTTTTGATATTGCTCATACCAGATCTTGTATCTGACCCTTGTTTGCTTATGGCATCTGGGGTGTCTCATTTAAAATGGGGCAGCCTCTAATGCTCTTTCAGGGAATGCTGGTTCTAAATAGGAAGCTGCTATGGCTAATGAGAATGATTGGATAAGCATGCTAAATTAGAATTAAATAAGAACTTAGGAGGAATTATTTGCATGTAATCTGAGAAGTTTTTATAGTTATGCTTTGGTTGTTATGTAATGATCTTGAATGCTTGAATTCATTTAGTTGTTTTAACTGAATCTAGTAATGTATTAAGTTTGGGATTAATCAAAGACTTTGTTGAATCTACGCAAGAAAATATATATTTGAGTATTATGGTGAAAATCTGTAAATGATATATGACTGTATTTGAGAAATGGATATGTATATACATATACTATATTAGTTAATTTCAAGTTACTTAAAACTTTAAGTTTGAAGGTTAAAAAATCTGAGTTTAGCTAGAAGTAATATTTCAAGAATTTTGTGACTATATGCAGAAGTGTTTTGATAAAAGAAACAACATATTTGTACACTTTATAAAGATATGTACATGTTTTAAGGGATTTTGCAAGTGTCTGGTATCTGAATTTACATTGCAAAAGCCAGGCACTAATGTTTTGATGATCTAGTCATAAGGTTAACCCACTTCAAAAATAATGAGGTCTAGATTGATCAAGATGACCGGAGTTTTGGGTATAAAGGAAGAAAATACACTTTGTAAAATCTGAAGCTTTCTTTGCAAATGCATGCACAAAGACCTTTTCAAATACTTGAGCAACTCACATTTTATTTTGAATAGTTTTATTAGTTCAGAAAGTACACTACATCTGATATGCACACATATTACTAAATACTACTTTTGTCAAATGACCCTAAATTCTGGATTCTCTAAATCCAGTAAAGCTACCTGTAAATTATGTGCAAGCTGAGGTAACTCAGGGATTAGGAAATAAATTTGGTTAAGAAAAATACAACTATATAGATTATGAAAGAATTACTCAACCTTCTTGGTTATAAGTAAAGAAATTTGTGGTAAAATAACCTGTGTTGAAAATGATAAATGAGTATATCATTTTCCTTTCTGGCTTTAATCAAATACCAAATAATTAAACTAAAATTATGGTGGCTTGCTATATAATCTGAGATCACCTTAATATCTCAAACTAACAGACAATCACTATAGGAATGGTCAAAATTACTAAGTATAGATTGCATATGATTATGAGATTCAGTACCCTGACTCAAATATCAATAGGCATGGAAAATAAGCTTTGTATTGGTTGATTAGATATTCAAATTCAATCAGGATGCACTCTTGCTAAACAACACTCTGATCTAAGCAAGAGGGTCACATACATCTTCATATGTATGTGAATATATTTATTAATGAACTGATATAAATATATTAGTGGAAAAAAAATTAGGATCCTGGATAATTTAGTGAAAAGGCTAAATGACTCTAGGAGATTATTGATGTAAAAAAAAATTTCCTAGTAAAAATTAGGTGAAATAGCTAGGGTCATTTCAATGACGGTCGAAGAAAGGTGCTTGCATTTTTAATTGTTCTCCATGTCTCATCTCGCAAGATCAATCCCGAGAATGATTTTTTTATGCAAGAAGTTTGTTTCCATTAAGTTTTTCCAACAAAGAGTAAATTTTACTGTTATGTTAAAATTCAAGGTCAGGCTTTTAAAGTATCTCTAGTAGAAGTGAAGGCAACCTGATGTGAAGATACAATTCTCAGTTTGAAATGGTGTTAAAAATATTTGATACAACAAAACCATATGGGAAATATTAGGACAAAGAGTTGGTAAATATAGTTATATATGTCATTACTTGGTTTTAAATGCATAGCTGGTATAAGTGTATCATCTTTGTTATCTCTGTTGAATGCATACTATTTTTTAGCTTGCATCATATATAAATCAGTACACTGCGATACTTTAATTGTATTTCAAATAGAAAATCCATTGGGAAAAAAACATCTAAAGAACCACATAAATTATATAAAGTCAATATGTTTTAACATAAAATAGATAGCTGACATGTACATAAAATACATTGCAAACAAATAATCTAGTGGATTTATATTAAAAGTGGTTATATTATAAGTCTTATTTATAGACTCATCCTATTGTATCATGAAAAATGAATTTATGCCGCAACAAATAATCTAATTTGGGACAAAGGGTACAGAGTAGAGATGGAGTGAAAAATGATGAAATTATAGGTCGGACATAGTTATGGTAAGTGTAAACAAAGTGTGAAATGTAGGACAAATTAAAGACCATATGTATCTTTGATTTTATTAACTAATGGATTGAAAACATATGTTAGTTGAGGAACAAACAAATGGTTTACCAAGTAAAAGATTGCTTTACTATTAGTGATGCACATTGCATACAATGACAACAGGTTATAAGCACTACTTATTGGTAAATATAGTTATAGTTATAAAGTGTTGCTATAGCCTGTGCATATCATTAGAAATAGTAGTATCGTTTGGGCATAACAATAGAAGCATTTATCATCAGAATTTATGCTAGATGCACATTTACTCACATAGTAAATACATAATATTATATTTAGGATATGCCAATAACCATACCTATCATTGACATATTTTTAAACATTTTCATATTAAAACAAACTTTCTTGGGTATAAAATAATTGATATTTAACTTTTTGACCATTCCGAAATGAAAATGCAAATAAAAATATTGTAAAGATTTTGCTTACTCTTCCCACATCTTTTTTAGAGATTTCCATGCATGTTCTCCCATATAATTTCCAAAAACCCTGTAAACTTGTAAAATATAGTCAAAACAGTGTAAAATATCCACCTTACTAAAGAAAAACAAATGAAAATGTGTGCCTTTCGATTAAAGTGACAACTATAAAATTTAAAAAATCTTTTACATAATGCATAGAACAATACATATAAATGCATGTACATTTATGTTCCCTTACGAATCTAATCTTTGTGTCTACCAAAATTATGATAATGTTCTCATCGACCTAGACATGGACATGTGAATGCATAAAGCTTATTTTTATACAAAATCATTTATTTATGTTGGCTTGCCACCTTTTCAAACAACCTGACAGAAACTTTGGAAATCTCGTATTCCTTCAACTTCCTTAGATGATGAAGAGTATGATGAAGAAGCTTACGTGATAACAATATGGTGGACAAAATAGCCATGTATCCTGAAACGATGAAGAATATGATGAAGAAGCTTATGGAATAGCAGTATGGCAGTTAAGCTAGCCATATAGGTAATTTTGACTGGCTACCCTATAGGCATAAGTGATGGAAATCTTTTGGAACAACAAAGAATTTAACTATTGTTAGGTGTGGTGAGGTAGGAATGGAAGTTGTGAACATTTTGGGATGTGCTGCAAATATTAGAGCACAATAGCCACTATACTCTCATTAATTCAAATGTATATCTCCATAAATTTTCATTATATTTAACAGTCAAAGTAAAAGCATAACTACTATATAATCTCAAGTGTAGATAAGCTTGTGGTTTTTCTATCTATGTCATACGTTAATTTTAGATTGTCAAATATACATACAAATAAATAAAGGCATCACTTGAGTGCAAACAATACTGTTGAACTTTTCCTATTGAATCCCAAACAAACCTCCATACCAATCAATGAAACTATGACAACGAAACAATATGTTTAGTACTATTACTCATCTAATCATTCATTGTATTAAAATAACTGTCTAGTACGATGAAACTAAATCACCTAATCATTCACTGCAACATAATGGCTTTCTAGTACTATAAGTCATTTCCCGAAACATTTGGTGTACAAAAACTAAACAATATGTTTCATAGTTTCAGGCATGAACAATGAAACTGGTTAGTGGACTCCTTAAAAAATAAATAAAAATAGTAAAATGCACAGAAGAACTCACATTACTCAAAGCTTTTCAAAGCTCAAATGTCTATCCAAACTGATCGTTGTCAATGTCTTCTTTACCAAAGTGGTTGTTGGATCCTGATTTCAACTTTGAATTTTGTTTTTCCTGTAGAATCATGAAACGTTAAATTACTAACTGAAATAAGCAAATAAAGAATTAATGACATTAATTTGAGGAGTTTCAAGTTTTGAATGTGTATTGGGAAGAGACAAAATAACTTTGCTTCTTCAGTTAAAAGAAGTATTGTAGGATATGGAAATCATGGTAGCACACGAACACACAGAAAATCAAATCATAACAGTTTGAACATAATGCAAAAAAGGATATAACAATGAGGTTGAAAGTAAAACAAAGAGTATGAACTGGGGAAAAAACATGAGCAAATAAAATAAAAATTGATGTAGGTAGTGGAGTTTTGTAAGAAGAGAAAACAACGAATGTCAAAATTAAATTTAGCTAAAGTGAATATACCCAAAAGTTATACAAACTATTGAATAAGAGATATCATTGAAGATGATGAAATAACAATTATTGTTAATAAAACTTTGTGTTGATATTTGGCAACCCATTTTCAATTCTCTCAATTTAATCAGTAATTACTGTAAAAGAAAAATCAACGCAATCTACCAAAAATTGGAACAGTTGGTTAAATATGTCAAAAAATCCTTTCGCCTTCAATCTCTCCGCCGTCTACCCTTTCCTCCAGATCCAAACCCCCCATCGGCGCTGCAGTAGAAATTGGTTTCGAAACTTATTCAAACCTGAGAATTAAAGTGTAGGCTGATCCAGTTGAGTCGGTGAATTATGTTTCTTCAGTCCTCTAAATGGAAGCGCTTCTGCTTAGAAGTCAGAGGTCAGGGCTTCAGTTGAGTCAAATTTGTAGTCATTGTTGCCGATTTTAAAAGTTTCTTAGCACTTGATTGGAAAGAAGGTAAACAAAGAAGAAAATATGGACAGTTTACGTGTTTTGATTTCGGTAATGATGGATAGGTTTCAAAGTAGCAACTGGTGGGAAATACAGTCGCCATTGTTGAATCGAATGAGAAGAGGGATAGGTGAAGAAATTGTATGAGAGAAATGAGAACGAACAGATCGTGGCCAAAGAGGAATCAGTTCTCACGCGGGAATGACAAAAGTGTCCTCAGCAGTTTCTCAATCTGTAGGGCTATTTTAGGAAATGCAAAAAAGGCTTCACTTTGACCGGTTTGACCAAGGTATTGCATTATAGTGTGTGTATATATATATATATATCTGTGTGTGTGTGTGTATACCAAAGTTTAGGTTTTTATTAAATATTTAGAGATTTTATTTATAGGTATTTAGATTTAGTATCTATTTGAAAATGTATATATATATATATAATTTTAAATATGAGTTCCAAATTTAATATTGGTTTAAGAAATTAATATAATAATATAGTATATATTCGTTTTAGTCTATATCAGGCAGATTCTGATTTTGTTTCATCAATTCCTTATCTATCAGCTCGTCCGTCGAATTTGTGCCAACCTTGCTTTGCTTTGGAATTTGTGCTTGGATTCGTAACTCGTTTTATTTGTCAAATCTATCTAGCCTTGAAAGGTGAGCAATCACTCACGATTAATGTTCTTTTATTTATTAAATCTGATTTCAAATGAAACGATAATTGAAATATGCTACTGTTAGTTATTTACACTGTTATTTATGCTATTAACTGTACCAGTTCACCTGTGATATCCGACAACATTATTTGTTAATCCCGTTTGTCTAATAAGTGATTAATTGTTTGTTGTTTATATTGGATGTTAAATTGTAATGTGTAAAGTGATAAATAGTATGCAATAAAATTTGACGAAGGATAGTTAAAAATTTGAATCGACATATGTGTTGAATTTGATTTGTTAAATTTGTATAATATGACCCCTTGAATGTCTAATTATTTGACACGTAGAAAAAATAGTTAATTACCCTTGAACCATTTGAATTTATGTTGTATTAATTGATGAAGTATGAAATTGAATAATTGATGTAAAAGTGTAGAATTGCATAGAATAATTAGTATAATAATCTTAAATCTACATGAAATGATAGTGTAGATTATAGAAATAATTATATTAATTCGCACAAACAACAATGTGAATTAATACGATTATTTCGGGATTATTTAAATTGATTATTGGATTGTTATTTATTGTTGTTATTCCTTGTTTATTTACTTTGACACCATCCCAATTATCACACTACAAGTTCCCTTTGCTATGCTTTGATTTTGAATTGAATTGGAATCGGGTTGAAATGATAAATACCCAAATTGTACTTTGACCTAGGATAGAGAAATAAATAAAACCCGATTGGTCAATAATTTGATTTAAAAATAAAATGAAGATTTTATTTGAATAAATAATATGGTTTTGAAACGAAGTTGGAATTTGAATTTTATGAAAGGAAGTGTTAATATTTAATAATCTGAATCAAAATATTAACATAGTAGATGATGAATGAACGTTGGTTTAATATTAATTATTAAATAATTAAATTTGGAATCATTAATAATTAAGTTTTGAAATTAGTTAATAATTAAGTTTTGAAATTATTTAATATTTAAATAAGATTGAATTATTTTATAATTAAATAAAATTGAATTCTTTGTTAATTGAAATTGAATTTCTTGAATAAGTGAAATTAAGTTTCTTTATTAATTGAGTTTTGAAATTGTAACTAAGTAAATAAATAAGTGAAATTGAATTTCTTTAACAAGAAATAAAATGTGATTTATTGAAATTAATGTAAGATTTGTAATTGAAAGAATTGATTTGACGAATTTAATTTAATTCAAAATTGTAAGTTTTGATTTAATGAAGTTGAACTTAAGTAATTGATTTAATGAATTGGAAATTAAATAGAAATTGTTTTGAATGACAAATTTACTTAATGAATACTGAATAAAATCGATCAATGAAGTTAAATTGATTTGAAGGTTAAATTAAATGATTTGGAATGAAACTTATTTACGAACTTGAATCAATATTTGAATTGTTTTAAATAGAAATTGGAATTGAATTATAAGATTTTGAAATTATGAATTTGGAAGTTTTGAACGTAAATTTTGGAAATTGGTTTAGAAAGACAAATGAAATGTTGATTTACAAATTCTAATTGAAATTGTAATTGATTTGGTTTTGAAATTTATTAAACGACCAATCGGTGTAATAATCACGAAAGTTATTAAAGAGACCGGAATCGGTTAGGGACATACTCTTTGTCTAAACCGAAAACCACTTTAATAACTATACGCGGAGTGTGATCCAGAATGAAGTGGTTGAAATGATGTACGTGATGACTGAAGAAAGAGAACGATAATGGATAGCCTTGACACTTGTGTCAAATTGGAAATGACTAAAACAGGAGCCGTGCCGGGCCAAATGGAGGTTAGCTACCTCGAGCGAACACACTTCTTCGAAAACTACTCATTACTTGTTGTCGATTGGTGCACCCTTGATTTTGGGAGTGTTGTTTCGCGGTGTTGCGATCGCTGCGGCGATGCGTTCTCACCAGTCCGGATCAGGCAAACGGTAGTTTCACTACCTTGGGTATTGCCTCATGTGCCTTGTCATACTTGGATCCCTATATACGCGACCACTACGATTTGTTTTGTGTTATACCTATGGAGTACTCCCTGATATCCCACTAGTTTACGGTGGAGTTTACAGTGCTGTATAGTCTATAACGCTTATATAAAATGTGTTAAGGGGGATAATGGTAACGCCTTAACACTATTTTGATATCTTATATTACTGATAGGCATTATCTACTTATCGTACACTACTACATAGTAGATAGTTTAACGGATCCTTAAAGGATGGTTATTCCAAACATCCTTTGAGTTACTTGTATTTCAATTGCTATTTCACTTGAGTTGGATTTATTGATATAAGAATGTTAATCCTGACTCGAGTGTTTTGTGTTTTGCTTTACGCTCGGGTCAGACTGAGTGTACCAGTATTCGAGACTCACCATTGGAGTTGGAGCTTCGGTTGGAGATCCAGCTATTTATCCAGCTTTCAGATATCCAGTTGATTCCAGTGATTGTATTCCGATTCTTGTATTTGATTATTGTATTCGAGACTTCTGTTGTACCTTATTTAACTCTGATATGTATATAGTAGCTTCATGAACTACTATCTTTTGTTTCCGCTGCATATATTACTCTGTGTCTGTGATCTGTGATTATTTATTTACTGTATATGTTCAGTTTTGCCAAATTTAAATTAACAACGCGGTATTTTGAATTATTCAAGTCCGACATGTGCGGATGCGAATGGTCCAAAATAGCGGGTCGTTACATAATGGAAGCAAGACAGAATAATCGTAGGAATTTCGAATTACTTAGCTAGCGTGGGGTCGATTTGAATGACCATGGATAATGAGGAACTACCATTGATGTTTTGAAGTAGGGATCATTTTTTATAATGATCTTAATGCGGAGGTTGGTGTGAAGACAAGGAATGCGGGTCATATGTTTCAGGTTCGTTAATGGGCTCGAAAATATATTATGCTAAGAAGTCAACATGTACTTGTTTTTTTTTCCATTTTGTATTTTTACTTTGGCCTTGAATGTATGTTAATAAATGGAATTATTTGTACTCTTTTCCGTTATAAGACACCCACTTAGATTAGGGGTTGTAAGGTTTTAGTCATATAATGGAAGTATATGATTCGTATTTGTAATAAAGATTACCAATTTTCAAAAAATATATATGTATACACACACATATAGATATATTTATGTTTTTAAATCTATTTTTTTTATTTTTACCGTTTTGATTTATATATAATAATAATAATAATAATAATAATAATAATAAATTTATTTTGGATTATAGTAATGAAAACAACAATATATATTTCTTATATTTATATATTATAAAGTCAAATTAATTTTAAAATCAAAATTTGAATTTTTCAAACCTTGTTTAATTTCCACCGAATTGAATTATTTAATTTTTTTATATAATTAGTGGTTGTAGCAACAAAAAAAACTTATAGATATTATTTTAAATAAGTCTAATATTTAAAATTTGAATTTATTTTATATTTAAAAATCAAATACATACATACACACACACACACACATATATGTATATATAATATACATTCACAATTTATTCAATACAAATTTTGCAGTAAAATAAATTATTTTAATATATATATATATATATATATATATGGTTTAAACTGTATATATGTTATTTATACATACATACACTTTAAATATAAGTACTATTTATAATTTTTTGTTGGCCACAAAAATGTTACTAAATTAGTATCAATATAAATATTATATGATTAGTTTAGTGCCATTATATTGACTTCATATAACCACATGACATCTTGTTGACCATATGACACAACAGTCAATTTCCCCTTGAACCCCTAGGATATTTTATTTATTTATGTTGTTATGTTCGTATTGCTAATACGAATATCACAAAATATTAAAATTTAAATTAACATGAATTATATATTAAAAACACACATATACTTTAAATATAAGTACTATTTATAATTTTTAGTTGGCCACAAATTTTTTATTAAATTAGCATCAATATAAATACTATATGATTAGTTTAGTGTCATTATATTAACTTCATATGACCACATGACATCTTGTTAACCATATGACACAACAGTCAATTTCCCCTTGAACTCCTAGGATAGTTTATTTATTTATGTTGTTAGGTTTGTATTGCCAATATGAATATCACAAAATATTAAAATTTAAATTAATATGAATTAACATATTAATCTTAAATTAAATTATTAAAAATATTATTTTTAATCATTACCAATAAATAAATATTTTAATCAAATTTAATAAATTAAAATATTATGAATGCACTTTTATTAGTTAAATATTAAATTTCATTTAGTATAAACAAAATAGCATTTAGTAAAAATTTTGAAATTCACCTTTTTTACCCTACTACCAGTGCACCTGATCCAATAGTGTCCCCGATCATGTTTCGGCTGCTAGTTATTTTGATTGGTCGATGGTAGTTCCCATTTCTTCTAGAGTTGATCAATATGTTGATGTGTTTCATCCTCCTGCACACATGATCATTACTCTAATCCCACCGACATATCATACATCAACTTATAGTTTGCAAATGGGATTCCACCTTACTTGAAATGTAGAGCATATGCGTAACATTGACTATTATGATGATATGTTGCGACATAGTGACTATTGGGAATTGTTTTTTAAATTTAACGAATGGTTTTTGATGTCATTTTTTTGCCGAAGGTCATGTCTCTTCATCAGCTATATGTAGGCTTCGGAAAACGAATTTTCAACTTCTTCCATTATTATGTTACTCTTTCTTTGCCATTATTTTACTATAAATTTCTTTTACTGTTTTTACATTTATTTTGCAAATCCATACCGCTCTCACTCTAATTCTTCATGGATTTTCAAGTCATATAAGATCAGAGAGTTCATAATTGAATTCTTGATCGTTATCTCTCTGGTCTCATCCTATTCCCCTTGAATTTCAAAGATTAATTTCTACTAGAGGTTTATAAGACCATTGTATTAGAGTGATAAGAGTCTATATTAAAAATAAGATTGGTCACACTACTCTATATTTTAAAAGAGAAAAGGTGCATCCTACCACCTATTAAAAGTCAGGATTGTACATGTGATCTTGACCTCCTAAAGAAAGTCAAGAAGATAGGTATGTCCAACCACCCACGGTAAGTCAGGATAGGTGATATTGCCATTGGGTTTAAAGTCAAGAAATTAGGTGTATCTTGTCACACGTGGAAAGTTAGGATTGTCAAGGTGTACTTTTCACTCGTGGAAAGCAAGTTGTTATAGTGTAACTCTGTATAGGGTACAGGATTGGACACTTGATTGGATATTCAAACCAGTATAAAAATTTCCAGTGTTATCTACTTCACTAAGTTTATTTTTGTTCCGCAATTTTTTCAAAATTATCTTCCTAAATTTGTGATTCTGAGAAAATAGCTATGAAAATTACAAGTTAACTGTAAAATAGTTGATATACACTATTCACCCCTCTCTAGTGACATTAAGGTTGAGTAAAGGTGGATTGTGATGAGGCCAAGTATCAGGCTTGTCTTATAGTGGGCGAAGATTATTTATTTACAAGGGTGTCTTAGTGCCGCTTCAGTTACGGTGCGAAGAATTCACGCGACACCGTGCACATGCAATTATATAGCATAGTATAGATTTTGTAACGCATTGACTCTAATAGCTAGTATTTATCCACAAACAATATTTGGAGACTAATCATTTCAATACTTGAATTTCCCAATGATACCATTGTTATTAATATCTCACATGTACTAAATAAGAATAGGGATCAATTCATCTATCCTTAAATCTAGCATGCCGCTTGTCTCCTTAAAATCAACTTCATTCATTTCATTTAATTAAATAATCAATTAAATGAATATAACTGAAATGAATGATTGTAATCATGTAGGGACATGGGGCTAGGGGATAAAGGATTATTCCCATAAGAATACACACAAACCAATTACTTATTTATTTCAGCTTCATAAATGACCATGAAAAAAACGTTTTGATGCATTTAAGGTACTTTCACACAAATGACCATAAAAGCAACATCTTGGAAACTATATATTACATACATGCATGCAATGCAATTGATTAATAGGATAAAGTCAAACTTAATAAACATGTCGATAACTTTGTCAAATGTTAAGTAACTAACATTTATATATATATTTTCTCCATCACATTAAGTTGATGGTCATTTTTGTGCATATCTACCGTAATAATCCATAATCAATCATACTTTCTTTTACATGATAGTTTAAAAATATTTTAACTCATGAACTGGGACGTGAATTGTTGATATGAACTGGAATTGTGAAATAAAGAAACAGTAATATTTTTTTTGTTTTTAGAACCTTTGTTGAAGTTCTTTAATAGTTTTCCATGCTTCTTGTGGATATTCAATGTGATAGTAACTGTTGGATGGATATATTTAGTAATATAAACTTTCTTTGTGGAGCCCCTTCAGTTCATGGTAGGTGTTCTACAAATGTAAAGTTATATAAATTTACTGCACATGAATATGACTGAAGAAACACATGTTATACTATATTAACATTAGACTATGATGCAGATAATGTCATTCAGTTACTAGTATCTAAAACTGGTTCACATCTTCTATATGATTTACATAATGTTTTCCATCCTTTTGACCAAGCAATATGCAGATAGAATGGACAGGATAAACTTGGGAGTTACCAAGGAAGGAAACCCAAAGAGATAGCCCAAGGGTCTAGAAACCAAACATAAACAAAGTCACAAGGCCAATGCAAAGACAACTCAAGTCAAGACAATCACAAAACCACCTAAGTGGTGGGTCAACACCGATCCCACTATGTGGGTCGATACCGATCCATATTTGTTCCCCAAGATTCTCATCTTCTGCCTATGCCCTCTACTCGATGACAAAAGCCTACTACGAGTGTTGTTTTGTTGATCAATACAATTCTCTATTGATCTCCTCGAACTCTTGAATTAGCAACTCTGTTCTTCCACGACTCCATCATTTGGACTCGAAAACAAGCTAATATGAGTGCAAACAACTATGGAATCATGAAGCTAACAATAAGACGATCCAACATGAAGAGTTGAAGGCAGCCAATTTGGCAATATTATGGGTTGGTACTGACCCCTATCCTTGGAGTTGTACCGACCCATACAAGTTGTTGAGGTAGTGATCTATTTTCATGGAGAATTTGTCTAAAGCATGGAGAACAATTTGGAAATAGTTTTTGCGAGATATTAAGCTCCTTACCTCTATAAATAGGAAGGTAGGGCTCATTTTCTAGGATCATTTTTTTGCTCTTTTACTTCTTAGTCTTATTTTCTTGTAATCACTGTCAGAGTTGTACCGACCCATAGTCGGAGTTGTATCGACCTGTAAGAACTTTCGCCTCTAAGTCATAATATAAGCAATAAAATCATTAAGTGGACGTAGGCCTTGATTTGCCAAACCACTATAAACTATTGTGTGTTCTTTTCTTGCTCATTTTTAATTTATTTCTTCACTTTTCATTCTCTACTAAATCTATTAGGTGTTTGTGCCATTTTGGCTCAAACATTTTGGTGTTTCCATTGAGAAACCATATTCTCAGCCTACTTGGATCTATCATCCACTATTGGATTTTCTTAATTCCAAGAGATAGATCCAATTTTCCTAAATTATTTTCTACTATTTGGATTTTCAATCATCTAAGAGAAGCTATTTGCAATGGCCTCATCAAGAAGAGACCGTTCTACCAATTCCAGAGCTACTACTGAAGTAAAGAACCAAAATGCTTAGCGTGTAGATTAAGCTATCCAACCAACTCAATCAAAGATCTGGAATCTAGCTGATGTTGTGGCCAGAGTGGAGATGGATCGAATGATGAAGCAGATGAAGGATATATTCTAGGAGAGTCACAATTAGATGAACCAACAGATGCAGCAGAGCTTATGGTTGTCGAATAAGCTAACTCAGAGTAGCCGAAGAAGGAGCAAGAAGGATTCCAACTCAGAGTCTGAAAGTTCATCATCATTCGAGTAGAGATGAGGAGATAGGAAGCAGAAGAAGACTCAAAACACTGCTGGAATTTTGCAACAAGGAAGAAGACAAACTCCAGGTGCAAATTTGTGGATTAGTACCGACCCAAGAGCCTGGGTTGGTACCGACCCAACCGATGGTGGGCCTAGAGCTCGTCATCTAGAAGGTGGCATATAATTGACATATGGATGCGCTGCTGATGATTAGAATTTAGAAAATTGTGATGTTGCTGATGATACAACTCACAGGAATCAAATAGAGGGACTGTTGGATAAAGGGATCTCCTGAAGGAAGGGGAACCTAAATATCGAGAGCCAAACCAAGAGCATTCATCGGGCTGAACACTAGGGGCGGATCCCGATTATTGTCGTTCAGTCGAACCAGTAGACCCAGATTACTTGGAGAACATGGTTAGGGGACTGGTGAGCGAAAACTGGTTCAGAACCAATGATGAGTGGGGTACCTCTCCTAGTCCAAATCCATTTACTAAAAACACCCTACGGGAGAGATATGCCTGAAGGTTTGCAGTGCCAACTATGCCATTGTACAGAGGGACAACGAATCCTAGGCAGCATTTGATAAGAAATGAGTGGCATATGGATTATGCCAGAGCTTCCGATGTTGTGAAATGCTGTTGTTTTCAAATTTTTCTAGAAGGAGTAGCTACAATGTGGTTCACTCGACTTCCACCAAGGTCCATATCTTCTTTCGCTGAGTTGTCGAAGAAGTTTATAAAGCAATTTCGCTTACATACTTCATGTCCAAAATATGTCATGTCTTTGTTACACCTCTTCCAAGCTAATGGAGAATTACTGAAGAATTTTTTAATCGGTTCCACGTAGCCATGGCAGAAGTTACAGATCCCAAGGATGACATAGTGTTGATTGCGCTAATAAGGGAAATTCATCCTGAAACGGATTTTGTGGAATGGGTGGAAAAAAACCCCATCAACGATGGATGATTTTTATGGAAAGGCCAACGAGTACTTACACTTGGAAGAAGTGTGTAATCGTCTCTAGAGGAATGGTGCTGGGTGTTATCCCGCCTTTTGGCAAGGCCGTGACACCAAGGACTTGAGTGACAACCAAGGGTAATCCGTCCTGAAGATCGGTTATACGCAGGTTTACTATGGATACTGGTAAATTTTGTCCTAGTCCAAATCAAGCTAAAATCGATATGGTATGACAAACAAAGCTATGAAAGCCAACATTCAAAATTTCAAATCAATCGGAGTTCGTATGCTCAAGATATGATCGTTGCAAGTCAAGGATAACAACAACAATTCGTATCCATCGATATGAATAGTGATTCGTATCCATCACTAGCTCTTCTTCGTATCCAACCTACTTCGTATCCATCGAGTCAGATAGCGACCTTATTCATCTCCATCCACTTTGTAGCCATAGCCAAGCAACATCGCTTTCGTATCCATGCGAAACTGCTCCATCGAATCCCAAAGGAAAAACCCACGTTCGTATCCACCTCATTCGTACCCATCGAGTTCGTATCCATTAACAGCCATCTCCTTCATGTCCACTTCGTTCGTATCCATCAAATGAGAGTAACCAGACTCGTATCGATTATTCACTCGATCGATACGATGGAAGAAGCCGTGTAATGATACAAATCCATCGACACAAAGTCACTCCTGAAACCGATGCAAATGGGGGGAAGGAACCATCGATAAGAAACAACTACAAAGCTCGACACGAAGTGGAGCATGGTCGATCGATACGAAGGGAAGATTTTAGATCGATATGAAGGAAGCCTAGAAGAGGGAAAGATTCAGTCACTCAGCATGAAAAGTGGATCGATCCTAGAAGATGGCGCTATGTCACCTAGCAAGCACGTGCCTTCAACTGATACGAAGATACCGATACGAACGGCATCGATACGAGCTCGACATTGCTTTGCGAACTTAAACTTGCATCGATCATAACTCTAGATCTACGAGTCCAAATGCCACCAAATTTTCACAGGAGCTTGCCTACAACCTTAAGAATGTACCTGACAAATTTCAGTCCCAAAGGACCATTTATGGATGGATACGAACTCAATTTGTATCGCTCTCGGATCGAGTCGAAATCACCCGAACTCAATCCCATGGGCCCGCCCACATGAGCGAAGAAGTCTTCCGGGATCCGGGCGAGATATTTGATGCCTATGCCTATAAATAGTGACCCTGGACCTACAGAAAAGGGACTTTTGGCTTCTCTATGCTGATACTCTTCATTATTAAACTTTAGTTGTACTGTTGTAATCTCTTATAAACAGCGAGTGAGATTCAATAAACATTAGTCATTTCATAGTGGACGTAGATAATACACTGAATGACTCTAAATCTCTGTGTTTATGTGCATTTTCTTATCTGTTGATTGGTGTGTTTGTTAGATCTGCCTCTTTTTACATTTATGTTCTTCATTTTTTCTCTTCAAACACATCCGAAGAGTGTTGTGCCCAATTTTGGTACAAATACTTTGGTGCTTTCACTGAGAAAACCCAGCTTTCCTCCTGCTCTTTGGATCTACTGCGGATATTGGATTGTAAGAATCTAAGGAGAAGATCCAGATATCAAGCCTAGAAGTTCTTCCATCCTATTTAGATTTTCACCAATTCTAGGAGAGAACTTCACTATCCACCATGGTCAACACTAGGACCACCTCAACAGCTACAGATCCAAAAGGACGGGATAGACAGAGTCTAGCGCAACTTCCTCCTACAGACGAAAATGCTGTCGGACCTTCGAATTCACAAGGCCTTGTCACCAGGGAAGAGTTCCAACTGCTAATGCAAGAGCTGACTTAAAGCCGCCAGCAGTTTACCCAGCTGCTCTGTGCCAACGCTGAGTTAACCAATCGGCTGGACCATGAAAGACGAAGGAGATCCAGAAGGGATCAGGCTTCCTACTCATCCAATGAGAATTCGGCTTCTTCTGATTACAATCATAGATCCACGTGCCCACGGCTGGATGGAAGCTATACACAGGCTACCGGACATCAGCGCACTTTGACTATTGGACAACCGAGAGTTGGTCCATCAACCAGCCACCAGACCAGACCCTCTTCCCGAGGAGGGACGGTTCCTTATCACGCTACCAATAACCGCGCTGCTACCACAACCACTGAGTTGGAAGCTGACAATCGGAACCAAACAGATCCGAACCTTCGCCAATGTGATTACACTCCTGAACCTTATGTTCCCGAAGACCTAGAACTAAGGAGGCGAGGTATGGACCGTTGACCGCGCCCGGCCTATCCTCGCATTGTGGAACCCGACCACACTTTGGCCCAGCATGCCCAAAATGTCCAGATGCTAGGCATCCCGACAATGATCCGTTAGATGATCCGTGAAAGTCAGGGCCTCACCAATGACGACTGGGGAATCTACCGGAGTCATACTCCTTTCACCGATGATATCCTCTATGCTGAACCGCCTCGGCGATTCAGAATGCCAACTCTACCTATTTACGAAGGGAGCTTTGACCTTAACTAACACATTTTAAAGTATGAATGGTTAATGAATGTCGCGCGTGCTGATGATGCAATCAAATGCCGAAGTTTCCTAATTTCCCTAGGGGGGATCGCAACTATGTGGTTTACTCGCCTACCACCTCAATCTATCTCATGTTTTGACCAGTTGGCAATGAAGTTTGTTGAACAGTTTCACATGCATGTCATAAGGCCCAAAGATGTTAATACCTTGTCCAGTGTCACTCAAGCTCCCGGAGAGACTCTCAGACGTTATCTGGTGAGGTTTCACGCTACATGCGCTGAGATTAGTAATCCTAATGACAAATTAACTCTGATGGCACTAACTAAGGGAATCGATTCCGATTTTGAATTTGGCAACTGGTTGGTCGGAAAACCTCCTGCGTCATTGGACCGTTTCTATTCCAAGGCAGCTTAGTTCTTGAGAAGGGAAGATGCGTAACAATCTAGGAAAAAGGATGACGCGGGGCCCAGTGTGGAAGGAATCCATAGCAATGTCGCTGTAAAACAAACCGGGGAAAGTTTCGGAAAGGTGCAGTTAAACATACAGAATAAATAGAATCAATAGAAAGGCGATGGAAATCAGGGCAGGAAATGGGATCAGAATCGCGGACCGCGATGTAGAGCTCCCATGTTTGACACATACACTCCTTTAAATACTTCCCTAGAAAATGTGTTTTTGCAAACTTGTAATATTATCCAATATAAAAAACCTGGTCTGAAGCAATCATCAGAGAAACAGATTCAAACTGGGAAGTATTGCAGATTTCACGATAGTTATGGCCATAACACGAACGAGTGTCGTCATTTACAGGATATTATCAAGAAATTGATATGAGAGAGAAAGTTGGAGCAGTTTGTTTGGGCGCCGCAGTCTGGGGGTGCGGGCCCATTGAATCAAAACCAATTACTAAGTCAAGTTAGATCGGAGGAACCCGCTCGTACCGGCGGGAGGTTAGTGATAAACACTGTTAGTGGTGGTCCTCATCCAGTGGATTGGAGCTGGAGGGAATTGGAGTCGTATGCCAGCTCTATTAGGCATGCGAGCTTCGAATGTTGTAGTAATTTGGAAGACGGGGCTCCGGCCAAACAACAAAAAATGATGATAGACGACATCGTATTTCGAGACAGGGATGCCGACAGAGTCGAAGCCCTAACCGTTGATGCACTTGTTATTTCAGCTCAGATAGGTCCTGCTTGGATGAAGAGGATCTTAGTGGATAGTGGAAGTTCAGTAAACATACTTTTTAAGCAAGCCTACGATAAAATGAAAATGGAAGCGAAGGATTTGAAGCCTTGTCAGTCTCGTGTGAAAATGTGTACGCTTGTGCACACTAATTGTGGATCATGTAATATGGACTAACAATATATGCGGAATGTTATTTACAATTGCTATACAAGTAAATATTCAATAAACTAACTATATAGCAGTTCACAGATATAGAATAGTAAATGCAGTAAACTGTAAAAATCACACCAGGGATTTTTATACTGGTTCGGACCTCCCGTCCTACGTCCAGTCCCAGACTTCTATCTGGATTTTCACAACCAACTACCTCGCTTCACCCGGAGGAACAGGTTTACAACACCCGAACAGCCGAACGGGATTTCATGCCTCTTACAACACCGAGGACTTCAACAAAAAACAAATACAATTGCCGTTGACAACTTGTGCTCTTGATAACACGGATTTGTCACTTGTAGTACACCCTTCCTATAATCTTATCCTCAAAATATGTGAATGATGTTTGTGAAGATTGAAGGAAGTATATTACTTATTGAATCAAAAGATATGAAATAATTTCAATGATTCAATAAGCAATTGAAATGTTTGAGAGTTCAAGACAGAGATCAATAGAATAGAGATTAGAATAATAGAATTGGTTATTTGGAATAATGATTTCATGATGTTTATATAAGAAATAAACAGTTGTAACCCTTTGTGAAAAGATACAAATAAAGGTCATGATCATTGGTGAAGAGAAAGAGAAGCAACCGTTGAAGAAAAGGAAGTGTCTATACGAAAGGTTGCTCTCTGTTTGAAAACGGTCGACAAGTCAAAAATAGCCTGTAGACAGGATTTCAAATATATAGACGTTATGTGCATGTGTGCACGTTCTTTGTGCAATTTACACAGAAACGGTCGACCGCCCAAAAACCTACCGGTCGACCGGTCCCTGTCAAATTGCACAATGAATGTGCAATGCCATTCAAACGTATATATATTGATTATATTGAGGTGCATGATTATTTGAGGATAGATTTTAACAAGTTTAACACTATTACAACATCAAATAATCAACCTATAATCTAGAGTACCATATGTAGCTCTTTTGTGTCTCTTTATAGCCAAGATGTCTTCTTTTTGTCGATCGCCTTTATTTCTTTGTCAGAAATCAAAACTTCATGGACTATGTGACTCAACATCATGTTCAAGACTTCAATGGAAGTGCGACTATACCTACTAGGATGGTGGAGTTACCAGTGGAGTTGGGAGTTGGAGAGCACCAAAGAGTCCGGATATTGCAATTTATTGTATTAGATATTAATTCACCATACAATGCTTTCTTGGGCCGACCGACCCTAGCTAAGTTCAAGGCCGCTATCGCTCCGTGGTGTCTAACTTTGAAATTCCCTACCGACAATGGAGTTGGAGTCGTTCAGGGAGATCAGGCTGCTGGACGAGCCTGTTATGTTGCTGAGCTGCAAGAGGCGCAGCAAAAAGAGAAGGGAAAGGGCGTAGAGGAATCTCTCTACGTCCGCTTTGCCGATATTTGACAGTTAGCGCCTGGGCTGAGGCTCGGGCACCATAAACAATTCCCAAGAGATCTTGACCCAAGAGATACCGAAAGCGAAGATAAAGTCAAAGACAGTCAGGCTTCTCCGGTAGAGCTGACAATCGATGTTCTGATTGATAACGATGACAATTCTAAAATGGTAAAGATTGGATTTCAGCTAAGCCAACAGATGAAAGAGGAATTGGTTGAATTTCTCCGGGCAAACCTTGACGTGTTTGCCTGGACGCACTCCGACATGTGTGGGATCTCACCGGACATCGCAAGCCACACATTAAATATTGACCCACAGCATGTCCCGGTCAAGCAGAAAAGACGTGGCATGGATCCAGAGAGAACTGCCACCCTTAAAGAAGAGGTGGATAAACTCAGATTGAACGGGTTTATCCAAGATGCGTTATATCCAGAATGGGTGTCCATCCCTGTACTTGTTAGAAAACCTAATGGGAAGTGGAGAACTTGTGTTGACTACTCAGACTTGAATAAAACTTGCCCTAAAAACAGTTTTCCACTTCCCCGGATTGATCAACTCATGGACTTAACGGTTGGACATGATCTCTTATCCTTCATGGACGCGTATTCTGGCTACAACCAGATACCCATGCACTTGCCCGATCAGGAGCATACCAGCTTCGTCACCGATCTGGGACTTTACTGCTACAAAGTCATGCCATTTGGACTCAAGAACGCGGGGGAAACTTACCAACGGTTAGTTAATCGAATGTTCGTGACCCAGATCGGAAATACCATGGAGGTGTATGTGGATGACATGCTTGTGAAGTCGCGATTCTCCACCAATCATATCAAAGACCTAAAAACGATGTTCAACATACTCCGAGAGTACAGAATGAAACTCAACCCGTTGAAGTGTCACTTTGGGGTCGCATCTGGAAAATTCGTTGGATTCATCGTCAATGCTCGAGGAATCGAAGCCAATCCCGAGAAGATTTGGGCGATCAGAAATCTTGAGACTCCAAAGACTATAAAGCAAGTTCATAGCCTCAACGGGAGCAGGTTCATTTTAAAATCCACCGACAAATGCATTCCCTTATTCGATCTGATCAGAAAAGAGAAATGAAACTTTGAATGGACTACGGAATGTGAGGGCGCGTTTCGAGCACTGGTCCAACACCTATCCACACCACCCATCCTATCAAAGCCTATTGATCATGAGAGATTGTACATCTACTTGGCGATGAGAAAACACAATCGGTGCTGCCTTAATTCGGGAGGAGGACCGGATACAACGACCAGTCTATTACAGTAGCAAACGACTGACCGGAGCAGAGAGAAATTATCCGAAGCTAGAAAAGTTGGCTTATTGTCTTGTCATTGCCTCGAGGAAGCTCCGTCCATATTTTCAGGCTCATCCTATCAATATATACACCGACCAGTCGTTACGACAGGTCCTTACGTGACCTGAGACGTCTGGTAGGTTACTCAAGTGGAATATCAAGCTGAGTCAGTTCGACATCACTTACACACCAAGGCGAGCTATTCAAGGACATTTCCTGGCAGACTTCATCGCTGAATTCATTATCTCAGAGGACTTGCCCGAAACAAGTGAATCTCCCAAATATGTCTGGAAGCTACATACTGATGGTGGATCGAATGACCGCTACTCAGGCGCCGGGGTTGTCCTTGAAACTCTTGAAGGTCGATCTATATGCTATGCTATAAAGTTCGATTTCCGTACGACCAACAACGAGGCCGAATATGAAGCCCTGCTCGCTAAACTAAGGCTTGCCAGAGATTTAAGAATTATTGCTGTGGAGATTTACTGCGATTCACAGTTGGTCGTGTGCCATGTTCGGGAGGAGTACCAGGCCAGAGACCGAAGACTGGCCGCTTATCTCACTCAGGTCCAGGAAATATTGAATCAGTTCGATTATTATGCCATCTATTGCATACCCCAAGCACACAATCAGAAGGCCGATTCCTTGGCAAAGTTAGCCAGTACTGGCGAAGCACAGCAAATGGGACTCGTTCCCATTGAGACATTATCTTCCCTAAGTATTGATCAAATGGAGACTGACTGGGCACTTGAAGTCGTACACGATAAGGAGTCATGGATGACTCCATTCAAAAACTATCTCAAGC
Source organism: Allium fistulosum (assembly GCA_030737815.1). Lineage (NCBI taxonomy): Eukaryota > Viridiplantae > Streptophyta > Magnoliopsida > Asparagales > Amaryllidaceae > Allium > Allium fistulosum. The sequence continues at coordinate 1,142,471,511 of CM060904.1, forward strand.
ATGGGACCCTGCCAGAGCGCAGGAGTGAAAAAAGACAAGTTCTTCGGAAGGCTTCGCGGTTCACCATTCAGAATGGAGTCATGTATAGAAGAGGATACTCTGTTCCTTTACTCTGGTGTATCGCCCATGATGAAATCAAACGAGTATTACATGACGTACACGAAGGAGAATGTGGCGATCACACTAGGGGCGAGCTCGTGCCAAGAAAGTGCTCGGGTATGGATACTATTGGCCGACTGTAAATCGCGACGCATCGGATTACGCCAAGAAGTGTGACAGATGTCAGAAACATGCTTGGATTCCAAGCGCCCTGCCTACCAAAATAACTCAGATGGTCAGTCCTTGGCCGTTCGCAGTATGGGGCATCGACATTATTTGTTCTCTACCTCTAGCTAAAGGTGGTGCGAAGTACGCCATCATTGCGGTTGATTACTTTACCAAATGGGCGGAAGTTGAGCCCCTTGCTACTATCACAATGAAGAAAGTGATCAACTTTGTTGTACGCAACATTATCTGTCGATTTGGTCTCCTATATACCATCATCACTGACAACAGAGCCCAATTCGACAGTGTTGAATTTAAGAATTTCTGTCAACGATTCCGCTTCCAGAAGAAGTTCTCTTCATTTGCACACCCTCAAGCGAATGGACAGGTTGAAGCTGTTAATATCATTATAAAGTCCATTCTGAAGAAATGACTGGAAAAGGCCAGGGGAAAATGGGTCGATAAACTTCCTATGGCCTTATGGGCTTATCGAACAACCCACAAGTCCGCAACCGACCACACACCATTTTCACTTTCCTATGGTTCAGAAGCCGTTATTCTAGTCGAGTTGGAAGTGCCTTCTCATCGAGTGACATATTATGACCCAAAGACAAATGCTATATTACTTGCCGAGTCTCTGGACTTATTAGATGAGAAGCGTGAAGAGGTTGATTTAAGGGCAGCCGCATACTAAAGTCGAGTTGCCCGACTATACAATGCCAAGGTCCGACCCCGAACCTTTGAACTTCGCGATCTCATCCTTAAGAATTTACCCGGTCCCTTTGCATATGAAACCAACGTGGGAAGGATCGTATGTTATTGAACGAAGACTTGAAGACGACACCTTTAAATTATCAACCATTGATGGTCTCACTTTGCCGAGAGCCTGGAACAGCGAGAGTCTTCGTCGCTACTACGCATAAAAGGCTTTGTTTATTCATTCAGTCTTCTTTTCATTTGCAATCTGTTTATGCATTTCGAAATTTGAATTTGTAATAACGCAACTGACTTTGCCATACTTTCTTATTTCAGCAATAAAATGCAATCTCTTCAAGCTAGAACAGTGATTTTTGAAATGCATCATGCGACCATCACAATGCACGGTAAGTTCCATCCTACGGTGGGACTTATTCAAATATGGAATGTTGTGATACGACTGGTCACTCACTAAGTGAAACCCGAGCTCGGGGGCAAACCATCACACTAAAGCCAGAAAAGGATTGATACATGACAATCCTCTAACTAACTCCGGCTCCTAGAGTGTGAGCTGGAGTATAAACTTACAAAAGCGGGCCCGAAGATGGTGGATCCGTCCAGTTAATGACTTCGCCCGTATTTAAACCAAGTCCGAGGAGGATGGATCCGTCCTTCTAACGAACTCGCTTGTTAACTCAGGGTGGATGTGATCCGACCATCCACGATCCTGGTACATCTATCGTTCCCAGAGTGCGAACGAAATCCTAAAACTCAAAACAGATGTGATCAACCGTCTGTTAACCGACTCCAGATTCCCAGAGTGTGAACTGGAGTATAAACATCAAAATGGGTGTGACTGACTGTCCATCAGCTAACTTTAAGTCTCGAGAGCACGGGCTGGAGTATAACGCAAACCGAGTGCGAACCAACCACCCGTGAGACAACTCCAAGTCCCCGGAGTGCGGACTGGAGTATAAACACAAATTGGGTGTAACTGACCACCTCCCCGGAGCGCGGACATATCTCTAATCATTAAACGGGCGTGACTGACCGCCGACATACAAGTGCAACCCCTAGAGTGTGGATGAAATTACCAATAGATGAGTGAGTGTGATCCGACCACCCGAGCTCGTCTCGTTTCAGCTTCATTCCAACAAAGTCAAGCCTGATGTATTAAAGGTGAAAAGCAGCTGCCGACCGACCATTTCACTTTATCCCCGGGACTGGGGGAAAAACTTAAGTACTGGTTACTGCTCGAGACAGTGTAGTATTGGAACTTGACTTGACGTTCGATTATGACTCGAAGTTGTAACTTTGGGACTTAACAACTAAACTCAGGTCCGATTCAAAGACTAAAACTTCACAAGTACATTGAATGGAAGTTCGAGCGCTGAAATACTTAAGGAAATAAACACTAAACTATGCTGAAGAAGAAATGGAATTTTATTTTAACTATTCTTTGATAAAGAAGGATAAGTACAAAAATCTTTCCAAGAATTCCTACTAGCCGAGGCCGAACCCGCATCTATACACGACCTACAAGAAGCAAAAGAAATCCTTATCTATCTACCAAAAAAGGGAGCGAGAAGATACGTCTATTCCCTCAATTTCTTATTCTTCCCCCTTAGCGTCGACCCACTGGAGCTACCACTTGGATGCCTCTTCGAGCCTTTGCCTTTTGGTGGTTGATCTCCAGCCGCGGGAATTATGGTAATCTCTTCCTCCGAACTCACGGAAATTGGAATACTTTCTGGAGGCGGAGTCGGAGGGACAGGATCAACGTTAGGAGGCGAGGGAGGCACACCGGTGTCGACAACCGTGCCTCCCGGAGAAATCATTCGCAGAGGGGCTGGACCAGGACCCGCTATCCCACCTCCAATACCGCTGGCCCGCACGGCCGCTTCCATCTCGACATTGATCTCAGCTATTATCTCTTCTTCATGGATTGTTTGAGCGACCGTGGGGATTCTGGTAGTTAGGCCCGAGGAGCTAACCACGGGTGTGCCTCCGCCCATGACAAATAGCAGGTCGGTAAAAGGGTCGCTTTGATGACCGAGAAGTTCCTCCATCATCTGCTCATCAAAAATAAAAGTGCTCCCCCGCGCTCCATCGGTTGGTGCAGCGGCCGTTGTTGTGGTCGCCTCTGTTATAAGGGCCTCCTTCTCGTGATGCGGCTCTTGGGTCGCAGGGGGCACGGTCAATGCAGCTTCTATCGCTGAATAAGGATAAGAAAAAAGTGTTAGTGATTACTTCAAACAACGTTCCTGACTTTGAATAAGTGCGAGGAATGTTCAGAATACCTTCCCCAGAATGGCTTGCGGATGTAGCCGGAGCAGCTTCATTGACCTGCTCATGAGCTGGAGATAACCGCGATTGATCAGGGTTGTATGCGGGCATAGATTGGGGATCAACCGTAGGAGTAGATTCGGGCAGGGTTGGCATAAGAGTTTTGGAACACACATCATGATGCTCAACGCCAGAACCCTCTCCAGCTCCGGGTGCTGAGTACTGAGCCTCTCCTTCTCGAATATGATAGTGATGTTCTGGAGAACTCTTCTTTCATCTTCGCTCAGCACCCGGTTCTCCAATTCAAATTCATCGATAGATTCAGTGTGGTGCTTCGCTTTTTCATCTTCAACCAAGCGGCACCAAGTGTTGTATAGATGCGATGGATAGCCTTCGAGCCAGCTTAAATTTCGATGCTTTAGAACGTTGGCATTATATGTAATGAGGAGATCTTCGATGTCACCCTCCAACCTGGCCTCCGCCGTTCTCACTTCACCCTCAACCCTAGCTTCGGCTTCCGGAGCCTTCAGCGTTGCCATATCCCACTCATCCCTGAGCACCACAGCCTACTCGCATACCTCCTGAGCGGCTTTATTTGCGTCATCTTTCTCTTTGACGACTTCAGCAAGTTTGTCTTTAAGCTCCTCAAGCTCTTTTAGCGCTCCATCCCTTTCGGCCATGACTGTGGTGGTCCGGTGCCCCATTTCCTCAACCAAGGCTAAGTGTGTTCGCCTCATCTCCTCCATCCTCCAGGTTGCATCATCGGCTCTTTTATTAGCCTCCGTTTTTGAATTTCTCACGGACTCATTTTCGTTATTAAGCACCTGGATTATGCGGTCCTTCTGAGCGAGATCAGTCCCTAATTTCTCGATTGTTTTCGCCCGCTCAAAAGCCACCGCTGATACTTTGTTCGCAGTCTTCATCCATTCCTGGTACTGGCCGTAAACATCATGTATATAGTCGTGCATCATCTATTCTGCCTCGATTGGAATTCGCTTTAAGTGCGGGGGAAAGACGAAGCCGTCAAAGCTAATATTTGGAAAATCTTTTTTCAGCTCAGCGATTCTAATCGCTCCTTCCCTGGTGGGCTCTGTGATGGCTTATTTAGTAATGACGGGAGTTTCAGTTTCAGTTCTCTGACGCTGTTGGTCAGGCCTTGGTGTTAGGGAAGTTGGTATTTGACGCAAAGATTCATGGGTTTGTTTGCCAAACTAGAAGGTTGAGTTGGACCTCTAGGTAGCGGAGAACGCGACCGGGAACGGCGCCTATACTCTTTCTCCCTCTCTATCCCTCTCCCTCTCATAGCGCTCCCTTTCTTGACTAGAGTAGCCACGATCGCAGTCTCTATCGGCCTTACGTCTACGAGACTCATAATATGAACTAGATGAATGGGGTGCAGAACGGAGGCTGCCAAGCATAGATCCTCGCTTTGACATAGTGCTTGTAAAATGAAAATAAAAGCAGAGTTGGTATTTCCTAGAAATGAATTGCTTGTGATTAGAAACTGTGTGGTGCCATGAAGTGTGTGTATGCATGTGCAAACCCCCCAACCAACCGGTTATTTCGGCCATACTCGAAGGAATTGACTCACCTAGATCTAAAGCGCTTTGAAGCCCTTCCAATCCGGTATCTTGTTGGAGCGACACATAGTCCAGAATTGGAACGTCTACAAGTCCTTCGAAGGGATTCTCTATGTATGAGGAAGGAGCATCCGAGATTATAACACCGGCAGCTGGAAGGGACACGACCATAGATTTCCACCTCGTAGACTTGCGAAGCTTATGAGCTAGCACCTTTCCTTTTCTTTTCTCCTCTGAATGTCGAGGACTATCTGAGGCCCTAGCTACAGGTTCGTCTTCGGTGGGCATATCCTCTTCACCGCCTTGCTCAGCGATTACAATCCCAGGCGCCCTACGCCTAACCCGTCTTGCCGGAGCTGCCCTAAGAGATCCTTCAAGCCCTATGCTTTGGTCTCTATCAATCAGCCCGACAGCCCTCAAATTTTCATCTGTAAGCACCGCTTCGATCTCTTTAATCTCGCCCGACACCTCTTGAAGAATTTGCACTTTTTCCTTGAATTGGGCACTTTCAAGTCGTGGAATTGTAGCTGTAAAGGAAAGAAAATGTTAAACTCAACATCGATTACAACTATCTCATTAGTCGCCAGAGAGATTGCGGCATTTACGTTTGACTAGCCACCGTCTAGCGAATCCCGGCGGACACCGAACGTAAAACCACTCGGTTTTGAAGTAGCTAAGTTTGGTCCGAGTTCCAATCACGATTTGACAGTTTCTGGCTCCCTCTAAGAATATGAAAGAGGGATTATCTCCCCGACTCTTTACATTGAACAAGAATCTGACTTCCTCTGGAGTCGGGAGCCGAAAAAGGTGCTCCATGAAGATGATGAATAGGCTATTCAGAAGAGCATACCCGTTCGGATGCAACTATGACGAGGCAAACCCTAAATAAGACAACACCTCCTGGATGTACCAATTGAACGGTGGGAGCGTCCCGGCTGTGCAGGAAAATCGATCAAAAGCGGTGGACCCTTCCGGAGGAGTATCTGGCCCATCGTTCAACCCTGGTAGTAGGACATTATCCAACGATAGCCCGTGCCTCAAGCAAATTCTCCCCAACATACCTTTGGAAACATTAGATGGTACAGAATCTTGTGGATTCCCAATAAAGATTGCTCCTGGTAGCTCGTCCGGAGCTGGACTTATGACCTCAGCCACGATGGCCGGCTTCTCTATTACCAAAGGAGGTGGACTTTGAGCCTCCTGTTGCTGCGAACTCCCGGGTTCCATAGCTAATCAACTCATCAAAAGTCATCTTTAGGTGACAATAATCCCGTATGTTCCCCCGTGTGAAATGCATGAATGTGTTGTGCAATGCAATGTTGTATATTACTTAAAAGATTCTACATGATTAGAAAGATGTTTGAATGACAAGACTTCAGAATTCAACCGGAGTGACCGTCATCGCTGACTGACACAACTGTGCCATCCAGACTTCAAAGATCGATCCAAGTTGAGATTCGTTAAACATTGTCAGGATATAGTTCCATCAACGAGCTTCGAAATGCAGTTAACTATGCAGTGAAACGGTCAAGTCCAATTATGCAAGATTGAAGCTCATCAGAGTCAGATGTTCGATTGTGCCAGATTTCATATCCATCACGATGTGTACTTGGATCGATCACTAGGGATGAGTTCGTATCGGTCATGGCAGGTAGCAGTTCGTATCAATCCTAGAACGGCGTTTCGTATCGGTCACCAAAAACTCAGTTCGTATCGATCGAAGTCCTCTGATTCATATCGATCGCCAGGTCCAACATTCGTATCGATCGCTTCGTATCGATACGAATGACTATTGTTAATTGATCGACATGAATACTCACCATCTATCGATACGAAGCGATTCACTCACTCGGTACGAAGTATCATTGCATCCGGATCGATACGAACCCAACCACCATCCATCATCGGTACAGATCTCTTCCTTGTATCTCTCCATACTTCATCTTCTCCAATCAACACGAACGCCACTGCAACCTTCCCCAGCCAAGCTACGGCCTATTTCTAGCCTTGGCATCACCGGAATAGGCCATGAACATGGATGGATTAGCGATTGAACTCGAATCTCATCATTTTTAATGTGAATTCATTGATTAATTACCTAAATTGAAGTGTAGATTCGAGGGATTAAGGAGTTGTATTAGTTTGGATGAAGGCGATTTCTTTTTCTCGGTTTCTCAATCGATATGAAGCAAGGCAGAAGGAATGAAAAGTGAACAAAAAATTTCTAAGTCCTAACAGTATTTATATGGACACGAGGTAAAGGTGAGAAACGATTCGTCTCCCAGTTAAAATGACCGGTTAAATGGTCACCAATGTCATCGATACGAAAGCTCTGTTCGTATCCACCCACACATTTCAGTCCCAAGCACAACTGCTCGTATCTATTTGCCTCGATCCAGAATGTTGCCGTTCGTATCCATCATTAACCTATCGATACGAACAATCCATAGGAATTTGTTCGAGTCAATCGGACCCATCAGAAATTTACCAATACGAAATGACAGCTTTGTATCCATTTCTATGAAGCCCACAAGAGTTTGTATCCATCGATACTAAGAGATCTTAAAAAAATACTTGGCAACGACTCGTAAACGTGCGAACGTTAACGAGAGTCAGGTTAATATACGTTCATGTATGACGGACTAACATTCAATTTTCAAAATTGATAGGAATTGAATGCTCACCTGGTGACAATTACAACAGTGAACAACAGTTTGCTATCATTCAGCACTCGAACACAACAGTGCACAGTACAACAATTGGTAGTCAACAATTCAGTGTTTATATTATAGGAGATCAATCAAAGGCCATATCTTTTGACAAAAAGACAACGACTATTCAGCGAATCGGATAGAACTCCTCAGAATGAAGATTGCAGCTTTACAAAGCACGTCATGTCCATACAAGACGTACTTTGGGGGGCAAATGTTATCCTGCCTTTTGGCAAGGCCGTGACACCAAGGACTTGACAGACAACTAAGGGCAATCCGTCTCGAAGATCGGTTATACGGAGGTTCACTATGGATAATGGTAAATTTTGTCCTAGTCCGGATCAAGCTACAATCGATATGGTACGACAAGCAAAGCTATAAAAGCCAACATTCCAAATTTCAAATCACTCGGAGTTCGTACGCTCAAAATATGATCGTTGCAAGTCAAGGATAACAACTACAATTCGTATCCATCAATATGAATAGTGATTCATATCCATCACTAGCTCTCCTTCGTATCCAACCTACTTCATATCCATCGAGTCAGATAGCGACCTCATTCGTCTCCATCCACTTTGTATCCATAGCCAAGCAACGCCGCATTCGTATCCATGCGAAACCGCACCATCGAATCCCAAGGGGAAAACCCACATTCGTATCCACCTCATTCGTACCCATCGAGTTCGTATCCATTAAAAGCCATCTCCTTCGTGTCCACTTCATTCGTATCCATCAAATGAGAGTAACCAGACTCGTATCAATCATTCACTCGATTGATACGATGGAAGAAGCCGTGTAACGATATGAATCCATCGACATGAAGTCACTCCTGAAACCGATGCGAATGGGGGGAAGGAACCATCAATACAAAACAGCTACAAAACTCGATACGAAGTGGAGCACGGTCGATCGATACGAAGGGAAGATTTTAGATCGATATGAAGGAAGCCTAGAAGAGGGGAAGATTCAGTCACTCGGCATGAAAAGTGGATCGATCCTAGAAGATGGCGCCACATCACCTAGCAAGCACGTGCCTTCAACCGATACGAAGATACCGATACGAACGGCATCGATACGAGTTCGACAATGCTTTGCGAACTTAAACTTGCATCGATCATAACTCAAGATCTACGAGACCAAATGCCACCAAATTTTCACAGGAGCTTGCCTACAACCTCAAGAATGTACCTGACAAATTTCAATCCCAAAAGACCATTTATGGATCGATACGAACTCAATTCGTATCGCTCCTGGATCGAGTTGAAATCACCTGAACTCAATCCTGTGGGCCCGCTCACGTGAGAGAAGAAGTCTTCCGAGATCTGGGGAAGATATTTGCTGCCTACAACTATAAATAGTGACCCTGGACCTACAAAAAGGGACTTTTGGCTTCTTTACGCTGATACTCTGCCGAAATCATTATTAAACTTTAGTTGTACTGTTGTAATCTCTTGTAAACAGCGGGTAAACATCTGTTATTTCATAGTGGACGTAGGCAATATGCCGAACCACTCTAAATCCGTGTGTTTCTATGCATTTTCTTATCTGTTGATTGGTGTGTTTGTTAGATCTGCCTTATTTTACATTTATTTTCTTCATTTTACCTCTTCAAACACATCCGAAGAGTGCGGTGCATGCCCAATTTTGGTACAAACACTGGGGTTTCGGCTGAAGTGATACAAAGCAGTGTCGCTGTGAATTAGGTCGGAGGAAACTCTACGAACTTAGTAGTTAACATCAGGGATTTTGATAATCAGAAGAAGGGGATCAAGCTCTAAGCAACCAACGCAGTGAGAAAAGCAAGCGCTCGAGGGACTTGAGACCAGAAGAATATACACGTCTGAACGATACATTGGAAAAAAATCTACCTCGCTATGCAAGGGATGAAACAATACATGGAGCTACTCCGGATAGAGGCGACTGATGAATATAAGCGCTCTTGAAAATACTGTCATTTCCATAAAACTCAAGGACATAACACTAATGAGTGTCGACATTTGAAAAGTCTGATTGAGGAGTTGATAAGGAATAACAAGCTCCAGCAATTCTTAAGGAACCACTGAACGGTGGGCAAACTATAAGGCCCTAGGGTTTACCTATTTTAGGAGAACTGCTCGAGTCCAGCAGTCAGGGGCCAGGATAAGCTGATGAAAGACTGGTCATCAACTAATCAGTCACATGTGTATGAAGAAGTGGCCTATGACAATGCTGCCTCGTTCTTTATTATCTAATTTTCTTTCACAAATAAGCTTCTCAGTAAAACTGAGGGCACTATAAATAGGAAAGACTTGCCATTTCTTCTACTTATTAATGAAATTTGCTTCTTGAGCCGATAGAATCGTGCTCCTACAAGTAACATAGTAAGCCGCATGACACTTCTTGAACCGATATAACCACCACCAGGTTGACGGTCACATTTGGTCCCCAACCTTTTAAGAAGTGGTGTTGCACCGACAACATCGGGAAGGCCCAAACTGTGGGTTGACGGTCATGTTTGATTTTTAACCTTTTGAGAACCGGTGTTGTTGTGGCAACATTAGAAAGGTCCGAACTGCCGGGTCGACGACCACATTCAATCCCTAACCTTCTGAGAATTGGTATTGCTTCGGCAACATCGGGAAGGTCCAAACTGCCGGGTCAATGGTCACATTTGATCTCTATCCTTCTAAGAACTAGTGTTGCTCTAGCAACATCAAGAAGGTTCAAACCACCGAGTCGTTGGTCACGTTCGACCCCTAACCTCTGAGAACCAGTGTTGCTCCGATGACACCGGAAAGGTCCGAACCGTCGGGTCGATGGTTAAATCTGATCCCTAACCTTTTGAGAACCAGTTTTGCTCTGACAACATCTAGAAGGTCCAAACCACCGAATCGATGGTTACATTCGATCCCTAACCTTCTAAGAACCAGTGTTGCTTCGACAGCATTGGGAAGGTCCGAACCCTCGGGTCGACGGTCACATTCAATCCCCAACCTTCTGAGAACTGGCATTGCTCTGACAACATTGGGAAGGTCCAAGACAGAACCTGTCATTTTGCATATTTTATAGAACAAAATGGGTTTTTGAGTCAGAGACTTTGTTTTTCCATTACTTAAGAGTTGTGACTCGATCAACTTGAATGAATCTACATGTGTATAGTGCATGTATGCAGGTACCCGGAGATAGGTGCCAATCAAACTTCTACGATTCATGATCAGACCCTTGAAGTTCTTCTCAGTAACCAAAGATTGATATCGCCCAACTCTTGTCCTTGGATTGGGGGCAGGAGTATAAAGTAAAGATCGATGTGACACGATAGTCCATCAGCCAACTCTTGTCCTTGGATTGGGGACATGAGTATAAACTAAAGATGGATGTAACACAACCGTCCATCAGCCAACTCTTGCCATTGATGTGGGGGTAGGAGTATAAAACCCTAAAGCAGATGTGACCTGATCATCCATACACTTACTTTCGCCCTTGATGTGGGCACAGGAGTATAAACCACCACGAACATGATATGACCGTTCACTCTCTCAACCCTTATCCTTAGATTGGGGCCAGGAGTAAAATCGAAATGGATGTGATAAGATCATCCAATCCTTGACATTTCACCTTAAGTTGGAAAAATGAAAGATCCATACCAGACATAAGGTGAAACCTTACCTATGAGCTTTGAACTAACGCATAGAGTTAGGCGTGGTTGGAAATGAACATTCTGGCTGACGATGTATGAACTACGTTCTTAAGTTGTTAACTTAAGCTAGCACTCGAAGCTTGGCACACTTGCTATCCCGCAAAGGGGTACCTGAACTGCCATCCTACGTAGTTAATCTCGATGATGCCCAAAGGCAGGCGCGATCACACTTAGAATCCCATAGAGGAAAATGAAAAGGTCGATTCACCAACTAAGTTGGCCAGCTCCGGAGATGCATAGCTCATGGGCTTGGTTCTGGTGGAAGTATTATTAGCTTTGAGCGTCAACCGGATAGATGTCGATTAGATTTTGGAGGCTAAACCAGAAAAGGAGTCATGGATGACTCCAATAAAAGACTACTTGCAGAGAGGAATCCTTCTAGACAAAAGGAACGAGCGATGGAAGCTCCATCGCTAAGCTTCAAGATATATCCTTCAACAAGGAGTACTTTATAAAAAGGGATTCTCGGCCCCAATGCTATGGTGTGTTGCCAACGATGGGCCAAGCGAGCCCTGAGTGAAGTTCATGAAAGGGCCTATGGCGACCACACTGGGAGACAAACCCGTGTGAAGAGGATTTTCTGCTATAGGTACTTCTGGCCAACCATCAGCTGAGACGTAGATGATTACACTAGAAAGTGTGACAAGTGCTAGAAAATTCTGAGAGCCCTATCGATGAAGATTACCCAAGAGGTCAGTCCTTGGCTGTTTGCAGCTTGGAGAATTGATATTTTCAGCATATTGCCGATATCTAAAGGTGATGCGAAGTATGCCATTGTTGCCATTGTCGCAGTTGATTACTTTACCAAATGGGCTAAGGCAGAGCCATTGGCCATAATCACCACAAAGAAAGTAATCAACTTCGTTGTCTGAAATATCATTTATCATTTTGGAGTTCCATAGGCAATCGTTACCGATAACAGCACCCGGTTCGATAACACCGAGTTTAAAGATTTCTACTGCTGACATTGCATAGAGAAGAGATTTGCTATGGTGGCACACCCCTAGGTGAATGGACAAGTTGAAGCTGTAAACAAGATTATCAAGTCCATTCTCAAAAAGCGATTCAAAAAGGCTAAGGGCAAGTGGGCGATGAACTTCCATTAGCACTTTGGGCTTTCCGGACGACCCATAAGTCAGCGACTGGCCATTCTCTATTCGCCTTACCCTACGGATCAAAAGCATTCTAGTCAAACTAGAAATACCTTCTCATCGAGTAATTCACTACAATCCTAGGACAAATGAGCAACTCTTGCTAGAGTCACTTGATCTGATCGATGAGAAGCGCGATGAAGCTGACTTGAGAGCAGCTGCACACCAAAGCTGGGATGCCCGATACTACAACACCAAGGTTAGGAATCAGACCTTTGAAGTTGGCGACCTGGTCCTCAAATGAATCTTCTCAGGCCCTCAGAACTTAGGCCCAAGTTGGGAAGGTTTGAACACAATAAAGAAAAAGCTTGGAGATGGAACTTTCAGGCTTGTGACGATTAATGGGATTTCACTCCCGAGGGCGTGGAATAGTAAACACTTGCGATGCTATTTCACTTAGAAATAAATTTATGCATAATTGATTAAAGCCATTGCAGTTGTGCAGGTACTCGTAGTTAAGTGTCGATCAAACTTCTACGGTCCATGATTGGACCCATGAAGTTCATCCTTCCTTGGCGTTCGAAGGTTGATGCCAGTCAACTCTTTTAGCCCTCAACATAGGGGCAAATCAAAGTGGACGTGACATGACTATCCACTCATTTTCTCATGCCCATAGTTTGGCAGAGGTTAATGTCTTGCCTAGAGGATGACAAGGCCAAAGATCCTTGCCTGGAGTAGGCAAGGCAAAAGATCCACACAGGTGAAAGGCAGGATCTTACTTATAAACTTCGATCGATGCCCCAAGTCTGGCACGATCGAATGCTACTAACCTAGAAAAGGATACCTAAACCACGATCTTAAGTGGTTAGCCCTGACCAATGCTTGGAGTTTGGCACGGTCGAAACACGTATCCCGAAGAAGGATGTCTGATTTACTGTTCAAGGAAATTTTCTTCGATCGACGCCTGGAGGCAAGCACGATCGCATTTAAAGTTCCTCCAAAAGGAATGCTTGAATCACCTTTCCAGGTGATCAAAGTTCGATTGGGTTCCGAAATTCGATATTATTACATGTAAATGCCTAGAGATTGGCGCTTCAACGATTTCTTTACGATGAAAGGCCGGCAAATCACGGAACGAGCTAATGACTTAGTTCGACAATAATCCTGATAAGAAATGGATCGAAAGTACATTGAATAGAAAGCACATTTCTCAAGTACTTAGACAAATTCATACAAAGATTGGACGAAACAAGAAATCTTTGTTATTCGCATTCGAAATAGAACTTGGAAACAAAAGTACAGGTTTTATTTACACCAAAGCTGAAAACAAAAGCAGGGGAGGAACCTGCATAGTGCTAGCCTAAAACAAAAACAAATTTCTACAAGGGCATTTTCACTTCAAAGGCTTATTTGGGTAGGGTAATAAGTTTTAAGGACACTACTTCTAAAAAATTAGTTTTAAGGACATTTTACAGGAAAAAGATAAAAGAATTTATCATTTTTAGTTATACAGAAATAATGATAAAAGGATTTATCATTTTCCTATATAACTTAAAAAGATAAATGAATTTATCATTATGCTGTAAATTGTCCTTAAAACTAATTATTCAGAAGTGCTGTCCTTAAAACTTATTACCCTGCAAATAGAAGCCCTTCAACCTAATTTCCACTTTCTACAACTGCAAACCAAAAGCGAGTCTATCTACATAAAACAAACAACAAAAACAATGAAGATGATGACCTACATATGCCTACATGAGTACGTGCATATGATCGAGAGCTTCTATAAGGGAGTGCAAATGTATACGTGTACATAATCATATTCGACACCCAACGACTAGAGTCAAAGAAAAGTATACTCATACCTGGAAAATCCATAAGAGGAACTAGTTTAGAATTACTAAGCTTGGAACAACAGATCGAGAGAGAATACTCCAAATTTATAACATTGGACACTGGTCAAGCATCGCGACAAATAGTTGTGGACATAACTCTTCACATAAGAAATCCGCAGGAAGGATAAGACAATTCAAAGCATATAGTGGAATCCTTTACAGTAATCCAGACTTGTCTTGATTCAAAGCACATCATGTTTGAAACAAGATATACTTTGAGGGGCAAATGTTATCTAGCCGTTTGACCAGGCAATATGCAGATAGAATGGATAGGATGAACTTGGGAGATACCTAGGCAGGAAACCCGGAGAGATGGCCCAAGAGTCTAGAAACCAAACACAAACAAAGTCACAATGCTATGCAAAGACAACTCAAGCCAAGACAATCATAAAACCACACAAGTGGTGGGTTGGTACCGATCCGTATTTTCTTCCTTGATGATGCTCATCTTCTGCCTATGCCCTCTACTCGATGCCAAAAGTCTACTTTGAGTGTTGTTTTGTTGATCCAATACAATTCTCTATCGATCTCCATGAACTCTTGAATCAGCAACTCTGTTCTTCTATGACTCCATCATTTGGACTTAGAAATAAGCTAATATTGGTGCAAACAACTATGGAATCACAAAGCTAACCATAAGATGATCCAGTATGAAGAGTTGAAGGCGGCTGATATGATATTATTATGGGTCGGTGCCGACCCCTACCCTTAGAGTAGTACCGACCTATACAAGCTGTTGAGACGGCGACCTATTTTCATGGAGAATTAATCTAAAGCGTGGAGAACGGTTTGGAGATATTTTGTGCGAGATTTTATCTATCTCTATAAATAGGAAGGTAGGGCTCATTTTTCAGGATCGTTTTTTTCTCTTGTACTTCTTACTCTTATTTTCTTGTAATCACTGTCAGAGTTGTACCGACCCATAGTCGGAGCTGTGCTGATCTGTAAATACTTCTGCCTCCAAGTCATAATATAAGTAATAAAATCTTTAAGTGGACATAGGCCTTGATTTTCCGAACCATTACAAACTGTTGTGTGTTCTTTTCTTGCTCATTCAATTTATTTCTTCACTTATTCTCTACTAAATCTATTGGGTGTTTGTGCCATTTTTGATTCAAACACATAAAGTGCAACATTGTGTAGTTGGTTCAAGATTTATAGCAATAGGTTTTCCACCACTATAAGAATTGACCTGCTTTACATCCAATGGTCAATTTTATCATTAAAGAGATGATAATACGTCTATTAAGACCATAAGTAGTTAAATTTTTAATTACTCAAAATAATTGAGCAAGATGGTCATTGTATAGTGTTATCTTCCTTGTAAACCAAGCAATATTTGGATGAGTCAGAACCATTGAATGGTTGTAAGATAAAAAAGAGATCCAGAAGTTCAAGCCTGGAAACTAGAGTTCGAATAAAGTCCAAAGAATCAATGTTGAACCTTGCTGGCCACTAGAAGACACTTAGCAATTTTCCAGATAACTGAAGTGGTGGAAAGGAAGTGGGAAAATTCCAAGTAAAGATCACAATTCGGTACTGTGTATCACCCCTCGACTCGATACCTAGTCACGATGTTGACTTAGCATGCCATGTTCAAGTAAGGTGAAGAAACAACTAAGGAAAACAAAGTATGTAGTTAAAAATTATAAGTTGGCATGCTGCTTTCAACAAGTTAAAAGCAAAGTAAAACAATAAAGTTTAAAAGTGGAGAAACTCATGACTCGGCACTAAGTTGTGAGGCATACCTCGGTACCAAGTTGATGACCAACTTGATGAGTTGGCTACGATTTTCTTCTTTAACCAATTGATAAATGTAGAGAATGTAGGAGATGGTTTTATAGCTTATTTCATTGGTCTTCATCTATAAATAGGAGGAAAGGAGCACAAAAACATGGGCTTTTTCCTCACTTTCTGAATTAACAGATTTTACCTCGATACTCTGTTGGATTCTTACCCTAGTTATAAGTAACCGAGTTGTAAAATCACTATTGTAAAGAAAGTCAAAAATCATTAATAAAGTTGGCAGTGGACTTTTTTTGAGAGTGAAAGTTGGCAGTGGACTTAAGCTAGAGTATTTGTTGAATCACTATAAATATTTTGTGTTATCTCCTCATTTTCAATTTCTTTATTTCTACAACTACCCTCATTATTGATTGGAGTTTTATCCACTTTTTATGCAAACATTTCGATGCTTTTTATAACTACCACCCTACACCACCGACACCTAATATAACTAGATAGTGTGCTACTACCGTGCCCAGCCGATACGATGATTGTCAAGGGTTAAAAGAAATAAGATATCACAGAACCTATCATATATCTCACAATGCATTAAGTAAAATATAATAGTCATCTCAAAGATTAATTGTGAGTGACGTAATAACAAAGTCAACCAAATATAAAAGCATAGATCCGTAGAGTTTATAACATAGTAATAGTTAGTATACAAAGCAAAAATAAACTCAAATAAACTATCTTCTAGTAGTAAAGCAAACTCTACGTAGACTCCATAGTGTTGCACAACGGAATAAACAATAGATAATCCATATATAATACGAGAAAGCTCCAACATGCTCGTCCTCTACACTGCCATCGCATACACCTAGACTTGATATCTAGTCTACTCATTTAAGTATACCTGAGATAATAAGAAGTAAAGCATAAAACCTCGAGTTAGACAACAGTTTGGCGTGAGCAATAAATGAATCTCAAAATACTATATAAGTCAATATAGTAAGGAATAAGGGTATACAAACCATACCAGCCATGCCCCTACAACCAAAGAGTTAGCACATAACGATAATATGCTACACCATCATAATGGTGTACTGCAACCTAAGTACAATGATGGGTATCCAAGTATCCCTATCCATAATACCTACCTCAAGCGACATCCTTAGAGTCATTGACCATGGGAGAAAATAATCAAAGCAAACATAACATCCATCAACAAACCTCACTATCACTCAATGTGCCCAGATATATGATAACTCGTGTGACCGTTCCTCTATTAGGGATTAATGGATAAATCATAATTTTCAATGTACTCGCATTTAGCCCGAATATGATACTATACCTATTCCACCGATCTAGTTTACATGGATCCATTTAACCGATCCGGGGTAGCCAAACAAAGTACCCATCGGTGTCCTCACAATACCCTACTTTCGAGTACATCAGAAAATATTCGAAGTATCAACGATTCCTTAGCACGCGTATCCGAGCCCTTTCCTTGCTCCATCTAGTTTCCATTCATCCTCAAGGAACCATTCCACATTCCTTCTTTTCACGATAGAACCATTCAACATTCCATCCACGAATCACCCTTCTTAGACCTCCCATTTATGGATAACCATTCTTATGACTCCTTTCATCATCGGGTTGCGATCATTAGAACCTAACACTATTCATCGTTGAGTTACCATCATCGAAGTCTCGAAGCTATTGTTATGCTATTACATCGTCATCAAACCCCAAGCGAACAAATAAACACCTTCAGCATGACCTATAGAACATACACTTCACCTCCTGGAAGTTTGACCTTTATTGGGTTCAATAATTCAGGTCGGTACCAACCTAAATACTTGACCCACTTTAGGTCCTTCTGCCTTCATTAAGTCCATTCTTCCCAATTCTTGAGTTTCCAAGCCACCAGCGCTCTCTTCGAGCCTTAAAAAGCGGTCGGTACTAACCTAAATAAAATTGGTACCAACCTAAATTATTTAGCAAAAATTTGACTAAGTCTAACCCCTAACCTCTTCTATTTTTAGTTGCTTTGAGCTACTTTCCTTAGTGCCGTACTTCCCAAGTCTTGAACACCTTCTCGAAGCCCAAAAAAGCGATCGCTGCCAACCTCAAAGTAGTCGATACCAACATTAATTTTCACCTCAATCTCTTTCCTCCTTGTTTGCTTTGGACTCCCTTTATCAATACAACACTCCCCAAGTACTCTAGCACTCCCGTTTTGGCTTAAAAACTGGTCGGGATATCAGAAAGTGGTCGGTACCGATCACTTTCTATAGCCAAAATTTCAACTTCTAGTTTTTGAACCTCTTCATACCTTCAACCCAAAGTCTCCCTTGAAGTTTCGTAGATTAGGACCCTAAACCTTGCCTTTTTGCCAAATAGATCCGCAAATTCTCCATCCAGCAATCTAATCATCATCGACCAAATCCCTTCATCCAAACTTCATGCACTCGAACCTTCGATTCCTTCCATGCTCCAGAGCCCCTTCTCCAAGTTTTATCTAATTCCAACCACTTTTTCCTTCGATTTTCCCTATGCGATGACCTCTTTCCTAACTACCTAAAAGCACAGTAAACCACTTTAAAAAAATACCAAAATGAACTATCATCCATATACATCCATACACACATGCAATTCACTAAAACATGGTAATAATACAAATCCTATCCAAGATCTAACTTTTTACACTAGCATGTCAATATGATCAAAAGGGGATGTAAAACCATTTAAAATTTATTTTAAACCTTTTAAATTTCAGATATAAACATGTATAAAAGCGTGACTAAAAATTATAAATTTTTTTATCATCAAAATCATATTAAAAACATCAAACATAACTATGTAAACATGCATAGGATAGTGAGAGGTCAAGAATCACTCACCAATTACCCAAAATACCGATTTATACCCCTAGATCTGATAGGAACAACAAAGGAAGATGAATTTCCAAGCACTAAAGTGAAAGATCTATAAACTCCTTTGCTAATTACCCTTCTAATGATGATTTGGTTAAGATTAGAAATGAAAAGAGATGTTTTTTGAAGAGATTAGGGTTAATGGAAGCTTAGAACTATTTTCAGGAAGATGGAAATTATTTAGATCAATCTCTATAGCCTCCTCTTAGCATAATTACCAAAATTCATTCGTAGGCCTAAGTACGAGATTAATTAATTATCCATTAATGCAGGCCAGTAGCAGCCAAAACTAAAAACAACTACAACATTCAAACGATAAGTCCGTTTTGCTATTATGACCATTCTAAGGGATGGAAAACCATCGTCCTGAAGTAATGGAAGTGTTTTCAGACCTTAACTCGACTCTTATCAAAATTTATAGTCCATATAAGATTTTTAGGATCAAAGTGGTCATATGAAAATTCAAAAAGAAAATCATTGATGTGGAAAATGTCCTATGAGTCATTTTCCAAAAGTTTAGAGTCATACAACCTAATATGAATAAAATAAAAATATTTTATGATCCACTGATACGTAGATCATGAATCGTTACTCTCTCCCCTTTAGGAATTTCGCCCCCAGAATCCCTAAATAAGTCAAAGAACAGTCAACCATAGTTACCCTGCCTGCGTAGCAATCATATACAACCATCAAACATCTCAAATTGGTAATCATGCAACCAACAGTGTACATAAACTAGTCTTAGCATGCAAGTTACTAAGCTATCCTATATGATATCAAAACAAAAGTAAATACGATAAACAATAGGCCTTACCATGCAAAGAGCTTAGGATATGCAACCCTCACGCTCTCCTCGATTTCCTACATGCAATTGCTTTCACTTTTGTCCCGTTGAACCTTCACTAACTTCACTGTCATCTTTCTAAGCTATTTTATATCACGTCCTATGATAATGTAACGACCGCCCCATACCACCCGCACATTAATGACCCAAAAGAGTGTTGTAACCATGCCAGGTTGAGATGGAACGATCACCAAGGTTGAAATTTAAAATAGAAAACCTATTGCATATCTCACAGCGCATGGATAAAATATAATATAGAATTTATACAACATAATATAGTGAGCCGTAACAAATGAGAATAACATCTCCACTAAATAATGAGCTATGGTGCAGATGTCATAATATCTCAGTGCAACATTTCCTCACTACATCCCTCAGAGTATATAAAAAAAGACAACGGAAACTACAAATATAGAGTAATACACCATAGCTTCTCTAAGCTCGTCTTTGTACAACAGTTGCGACTCCAAACCTATCATCTAGTCTGCTTATTTAAGAGTACCCAAGATGGTAAAAGGGAATATAAAACCTTGGGTCAGACAACAGTCTGGTGTGAGGGTAAATGACTATCAAAAGCAATACTGGAAATATGGTACTAGATTGGTACAAAAACTCATACTTGACCTGTCCCTACAACCAAAGAGTTAGCACATAATAATAAGATATAATATGCTACTCAAATAAACAACAATAGGATACTGTAACATAACAGGATAAAAGAATCTAAGCAGCCTCCTCCACTGACCCAATTCCTAATCCCTTCTCCAGCATTCATATAGGTGATAGCCTACCCAAGAGAAATAGCAAACATAGCAATCATAGCATCCATCAACCAAAATCTAGCTATCATCTTCTAAAGCCTTGAATATATGATAATTCGTATGACCCTGTCTTCGCTTGTCGGAGACTAATGGAAATCCCGGTTCTCGATTGTGTTCCCCCGTACTTTCAGGTTTGAAACCCTGCACAGTTGTTTCCTACAGTACCTCCGTACCGTCTGACACTAGACCCTCTCGAAGCGGTCCAAGATACACGACTGGTGCTACTAGCCCTTGAGTGCCCTCGCATATGGCACCCTTGCTTTAATACAACCAGAACACTCCGAGTTATCAATGATTCTTTGGCGCTCCCAAATCTTCAGGGCTTTCACAACTCCAATCCATTTTCGGGAACGAGTCCTGCCACTCAACCCAATCCATTATACTACATCCTCATTCCATACCAAGCTGTCTATCAACTCTTCGATCCTACTCCTTATCCGAGCCCCAAACCGAAGAACTAAAACTTCATCATGCTATAACTTCCAAAGTGTAGAAGCAATCAGTGAGCCACAACTTCCAGCAAGATCCACTATAACCCCAGAGTCTCCACCCCATATTGCACATCCAGTAAAGTCAATAATTTGGATTAGTACCGATCCGGTCCAATTGGATCGGTGCCGATCCAAATATTTAACCATTTTGGACTCCATTTCTCTTCCAGCTTCAAGTGCACTCCCTCTAGATGCCATAGACACTTATCCTTCAAGTCTTCTCTTCTATGCACCATAGCCGATCCAACGAAGATAATCCATCCAATTTTCAACGCTTGGCATGTCCTTCGATCCAACTTCATAGAGCATCTCTAAAACCCATGCTCTTCTTCCACTGTGGATCACACTTCAATTGGCACGCTAATTTTGGATTGTTACCGATCCAATTTAGTCGGATCGGCGCCGATCCAAATACTTAGCTCCAATTTGTCGTGAAATATTCATGATGTCTTCCTACCATTCTCCAGAGCATACCCTCTAAGTTTCATGCAATTCCGACGAACTTTGCTCCCGATATGCTCCGATCACCAACCTAAGTCCTAAGACATGCACAACACTAGAAAACAAATCAAGCATGGCAAGCAATTTAAACATAACAACGAATCAAACATAACAAATCATCCATTTACATCTAATATGAACATACAAATCATCGAATTCAATCTACCATCACAATTCTAGCATAGATCTAATTTAACACCTAGAATTTCATAGCCAAATATACACAAATGACACTAGCCAATGATCTAATCCCAAATACATGTTTAGTTAGGTTAATCTAGGGTTTCTAATCTAAAATTACCTAAGTCTAATCAATTTAATTTGATAGTTCTAACCTATAATCACCTAACTACACCATATAATCCATCATAGGCCAGTGAGAGATCATAAACACTCACAAAATCTACCAAAGCTATGAAATATGATGAAGATCCAATTCGAATAGCGACAAATCGGATGAAGATGCAATCCAAATGATGAAATCAACCTATAATATAGCCTATAACCACTCACCAAATCTACCAAACCTATGAAATATGATAGTTCTAACCTATGAAATATGAGGAAGGTAGTTACGTTAATTAAGGATATGCAACCTATAATCTAGCCTCTAATTTGCAATTAGAGACGATTTGAGATGAAATCCAATGAGATGAATGGAAATTCAGAGAGGAGTTAGCGTTTGAGGATGATTTGAAATGAGAGATAAACTTTCAAATGGTCTCTCTCACCTCATATTTATAGCCAAACCTGATTAGACTAATGGGCTTGCTAATTCGACCCATTAATCCCCTTCTAATTCTGGCCAGTAGATTTTAAAACTTAAAACTATTATAACTTCCTAACCACTTATTTGATTTTCATACTAACACTCTACGGAATAGGAAATCACCATCTCGAAGCAATGAAACAGGTTAGAACATCTAATTTGGCTTCTATCAAAAGTTTAGCCGAAATAAGATCTCCATGGGCAAAATGGTCACATAGAAATTTGGAAAAAATCATAGATGAGTAAAACATCCCTAAAAGCCATATCCCAAAATATTAGAATCATACGACCACAAATGAATTAAATAAAATTATTTTACGATCCTCCGATACGTAAAATACGAGTCGTTACATTCTCGCTCCTTTAGGAATTTCGCCCTCGAAATACCTAAACAAACATAAGCAAACAAGGTTATTTCGCATGCCTACCAGTCACTAGCAAACACTTAACAATCCAACTAAACAGTTAAATCAACAATAGCAAACAAAACCTATCCTAGCATGTGAAATTCTAATGGTATAATATACAATGGTGCAAGTAGATACGACATATGGGTCTTACTACTCGAAGAGTTCTAGATAGGCCGTCCTCATACTCTCTTCAATCTCCCATGTGCAATCACTATCATCCTCACTCCATTGCACCATAACTAGCCTAACTACCTTCCTCTTAAGCTGTTCATCTCATTCCTAATGATTCGAAGCGGTTTACGAGGTCTTGAAACTTCTGACTCAACCTTTATTTCTTCCAATTGATCCCGTGCTACCACGTTACCCGAGTCATGCACAAATTTCCATAAATAGGAGATATGAAAAACATTGTGCACACCCGCCATCTTCAGAGGTAGGTCCAATCTATAAGCCAACTCCCCAATTCTCTCAATAATTGGAAATGGTCCAACAAATCTGGGTGCTAACTTTCCCTTCCTACCAAACCGAACAACATTCTTCAAAGGAGAAATCTCAACAAATACCATGTCTCCAACTGAGAATTCCAAATCTCTTCTTCTCTTATCTACATAACTCTTCTGATGGTCTTGAGCAGTGGTCATTCATTGTCAAATGATCTCTATCTTCTCTGACGTCTCTCTAATTATTTGGGGCCCAAGTATCAGTTTCTCACCTACTTCTCACCAACATGAAGGTGAATTACAAGGTCGTCCATACAGTGCTTCATATGGTGCCATGCTAATACTTGACTGATAATTGTGGTTATATGCAAACTCTATCAAATGCAAATGGTCTTCCCAAGCTCCTTTAAAATCTATAATACAAGCTCGAAGAAGATCTTCCAAAATCCGATTCACTATCTCAGTCTAGCCATCTGTCTGTAGTTGATAAGTTGTGCTGAAGTGCAGCTCGGTTCCCAAAATCTCTTGTAAGCTCTCCAAGAATCTACTAGTAAACAACAGGTCTCTATCTGTTTGCAATAGAAAATTCTATCGATTAGAATACCATCGAAAATGTAATAATAAAAACCACAAGCACATGGCGTACAATCGTGGTATGTATGCGAGTACAGGTCGATCCACAGGGAAAGAATAAAATTCTAAGGTTACTCAATCAAATTAGCCCAAAAATTAAGAGAATTTTTAACTAGAGAAAATCTAGAAAATTGAAAGTAAGAGCTAGAATAAAAATGAGAATAAAACTATGAGATTAAGAAGCAATTTAGAGGTAAATCCACTTCTAATCATTTATATAAATCAACACAAAATTAATCTATAATCTCTCATTTTTAATTTTAAGTAGAAATGACTGATGTGTCTACTATAAGCATGGTTTATTTGTGCTATTAATTAGAACAACTTAAACCATCAAACTATAATACACCATTCAAACCAACTTCTAAAATCTCATGAAAATGAACATGTAATTAAAAATAAAATCTAATTTAAGCATGTTCAATTTGCAATTTTGAGATTAGTAATATAGAACATCAAATATTGATTCTACTTTTAATTTCATGATCAAAATCGCTTAGGCAAATGATCTAATAATTTCTGTTTATATTGGATTAAGCATAGCCTATTTGAGTTGTCAACATAGGCTATTAATTTCACTAAAAACATAAACTACCATCATTATTAATTTCCATTAAGCACCAAACAAGAGAGTACAAATGCAACCATTCTATGTTGATTTAGTATGATTCATGAGAGCTTCACTACCCCTAATTGAAGAGGTTTAGCTTCTCATAATTGAATTCATGTCAACACAAAATGATTTAAGCATAAAAAGCAAGGAAAATAAGAGCTAATTAGAAGAAAAGAGAACTAACTACTTGCATAAAATAAATCTAAACTAATTGCACAAATTAAAAAAGAGAGCATAAGATAACATAAAGTAAAAGAGAATAAAAGAAAGTTGCATTAAAAAAAGAACATGGGTAAGAATCCATTAAAGAGATATTTTATTTAACATTGATTATGTTGTACAACCATGCATAAAAGAGGAGAAGAAGAACTTTACATGAAACATAAAGGAAATACATGCCTAAAAACCTAATTCCATTTTTAGGGAGCTATCCAAAATACCCTTTGTTAGGGCCAAAATTGGTCACTAACACCCAAACGCCGTTGAAAGCTCCCATTCGCAGTCACATATAACAGATAGAGTGTATGTAGAGAGTTTAAATATGAAGAACAATCAAAATTAAAAAGAAAGCAGTAATAACAGAGGATTTATAGTGGTTCGGCTAACTCTGACCTACGTCTACTCTAGAAATTTCCATTTTATTGATATCAGAATCAATTACAGTTACAATCCGGAGTTTTTAAAACAATAATGGTGAAGTAGCCTTAGTGAAGAAGATAAAGGGAAACATAATGAAGATCCCTTTTCTAAAACCCCACCTACTGTATTTATAGGCAAAATCCAGGTTACTAGGCTTCCTGAGTAATCCGGGCCCATCAAGACCACAGCTGAACCCAAATCCATCATCACTACCGACCCTGAGTTCATAATATGCCGATCCAATGTTGCTATGGGAATGACTCGTATGACCTGGAGCAAACTTGCTTATGGCTCGAAGTAAAACATGTTTGGACTCGGAGTAACTTGACGCCGACCCCATTCCTTCAAGACACCGATCCGATCCTCTTCAGTCGACCCGAAGCCTTCACAACACTGATCCAAAGCACACCGACCTGATGCCCAATCTCTTACGCCGACCCCTTAACCTATTGCCGACCCCAACTTGAGACTTAGGCATCGACCTGAAAGTAGGTGAGCAATGACCTGAAGCTACCGACCCTATTCAATATGCCGATCCCATACTCACCGATTCAAAACCAAACTGCCGATCCCCTTCCTCACCGATCCCAAAACCAAACTGCCAATCCCTTTCCTCACCGATCCCATCCATTTTCTTTAACACCAACCCCATCTCCAAAGTTCTTCCCGACCTGATGTCTCACACCGACCCTAAGTCCAAGCTGCCGACCTGAAGCAATCACAATGTGCTGACCTCTCAAAGATGCCGACCCGAGAGCTTGATGCCGAACCAGCCACAACCGACTTGGAGCAAGTAGGAACATGTCGATCCCTCGAAATGCCTCAACATGCCGATGCCACTTCCATATGCCGACCCGAGTTTGTGAATGTGCCGACCCGATTGACCCAAAGTAAAGGCCAATCTGACCCGAAGTAAACTCCATGCAAACTTGAAGCAAATCGAAATGTGACTCGAAGTAAACTACAAACATCCCGAATCACCTCGATTTTTCTCGAAACTCATATTTCGAGTATCCCGCGTCTTTTGCCATCGACTACGTCGAATCTCGGCTTTATAATCATGTTTATCATCCGTGATTGATCGTCTATCCATCCAGTTGACTCAAACCTATCGTATTCTAGCATCGATAACAGAGCAATCGATTTAGTTAAATCCACCTGTCTACGTTCTTACCAAAAGGCGGGTTAACATTTGCCCCCCAAATCATGCCTTGTGGTAGGAAGGTGTGTTTTGAATAGCTTTTAATCTATCATCCAAAGCTCATATGTTATCCATAGCCATACCATCCGATCCATAATCCAATCCATTTTATCCAAGTGCCATTTCCGTATCCTTATCCAAATCCGCGACTGCTCCGAGTCGATATCCGATCCATATCCAGTAACTAAATCCTTATTCAATTCCACATCCATCCGAACCCGATAACCGAGTTATAACCCATCCATATCCAATAACCAATAACCAAATCCATGACCTCTCCGGGTCGATATCCAAATCTGGGATCGCTCCGGACCATAGCCAATTCTTAGCCTTTCAAAGTCAAAATCTGAATCCGTAATCTCTCTGGGTTCTTGCCAAGCGCACTCCACACTCGACGACCTATGTTAAGTTATGCCATGATGTTCCTAGTTCAGTGTCCCTGAACGCTGAGTGATGCCGTGGCTTAAGTCCTAAGCCGAATCTCGGTCGCTCCGGACCCTTGTCGAGCATAGTCCATAACCGACGACCTGAAATAACAAGTGATAGACAATATGGGGCCTAAGTCCTAGGCCGAATCCTGGTCTCTCCAGACCCTTGCCGAGCATAGTCCATGCTCGACGACCTTTTGGCCAAAAGCTAGACAAAAAGTCAATCAAAATCCAATTCGAAATCCAGATTCAAACCAGAAAACCAGAAATCCATATCAAAAGTCCAAACCAAAAAGAAAACGTCCAAACTAGAATCCAAATCGGAAAACAAACAAAACTAGAAGTTCAAACCAAACTCCAAGACCAAACCAGAAAAAGCAAGTGTCCAAGCCAAAAAGAAAAAACAGATTTCACAAATCAAAGCGTCACAGTTTATCATCATCTCAGAGCATGCCTAGGGGTTGTCTCCGTCCCCGTGCATGAGTAAGTAACTTAGCCGTCTGCCTAGAGTTTTCTACTTATTCCATACCACCCTGATCAGTTGACGATGAACCGACCATCATTCCTGGGCCTCACACTGTCATTGTTTGAGGTAGACGGTGGCTGCTCCTGTTCCTCCGACGCATTCTGAGTTCTGACATATTGCCACAACGGACCACTCCTTACGTGCTTCTCGATTATATCCTTTAGATGCTTGCAGCTGTTAGTATCATACCCGTCCATGTCATGAAAGAGACAGTGCCTTCCCGATGCCTTTTCGCCTTCTGAGGGTTCACTCCTTGCCGGCTTTCGATAAGGAAGGTGATCCCAAGTATCCAAGTATATCCATTCTAATGTCTCATTCAATCCTGTGTAAGTGGAAAATTTTGGTTCTCCCTAGCGCTTCCTGAGCGATCCTCCCGTCTTCTACTTCACCGACGTCAGTGTCATCACATTCTTCGGCCTTTTGATGTGAACTCGAAACTAACCTGTCCACCAATTCTGTCCATGTTCCAATTGATCCATCTTCCAGCTATCTGAACCACATAGCAGCTATATCGGTCAAGTACAGGGGGAAACACCGGGCCATAACCTTCTTTGATACCCTCAGCACTTACATATGTCTTGTGTACCTCTTCAAATGGTCAGTGGGATCCGTCTTACCGTTGTATGCTTCCAGAGTGGACAGCTTGAAATCAGGTGGATTCCTAGCCATCCTGATGTTACGTGTAAACGAACTTTTGTTTACTCCCTCCAAATCCCTATTTGCTAGACCTCCATGAATAGTTCTCCTGATAATGTCAGCTAATCCAACGTTACCTACCAAGGGTTGCCACCCATCCACATTTCCTAACTGCCCTCCAAGTCCACGAGGGAATTCTGGTACATACTTTTCATCACGCACTCCTGTATTCTTGTTGGCGCTGGGCTGCACAGCTCCATCTGGTATCCCTCTATGTATTGGTCCAGCATTACCTGGTGGTGTGCCTCCGAGTCTAGGTCCATCCAGATTGATAGTTGTTAGCTGATTGGGGGCTGCCCTCTACTAAACCACTCCATCTGCTTGCCTATTGAATCCTTCTGCTCCAGCTCCATGGATCTGAGCTCCTACAGCTCCTGCTTTTCCTACCTATCCAAATTTCCTAAGAAGGTT
This sequence comes from Allium fistulosum, assembly GCA_030737815.1. NCBI lineage: Eukaryota > Viridiplantae > Streptophyta > Magnoliopsida > Asparagales > Amaryllidaceae > Allium > Allium fistulosum. The sequence goes on from CM060904.1 coordinate 1,142,499,797, forward strand.
CTGCATCATTTCCTCTTACCTTTTCATCAACTGCTCCTGCATAGAATCCATCATAATCTACATCTCGTCCCTAGTGATGTAGATGGATGCCTGATCTGATCCAGCTCCAGAAGAGGCCTCTTGACTTCCCTCTTGATTGCTCCTTTCTGTCATTTGTCTCCTTATCGATGGCCTAACCATTGCTTTCCAAAATCCGAGTTCATAAGCCTTTAAATCCAAAATCCAAGTTTCAAAATACCTTAGTGCTAGCTTTCTCAGTGAAAGCACTAAAATGTTAGTGCCAAAATTGGTCACTAACACCCAAACGCCGTTGAAAGCACCAATTCACGGTCACAAATAACAAATAGAGTGTATGTAGAGAGTTTAAATATGAAGAACAATTAAAAATAAAAAGAAAGCAGTAATAACAGAGGATTTATAGTGGTTCGACTGACTCTGGCCTACGTCCACTCTAGAAATTTCCTTTTTATTGATATTAGAATCAATTACAGTTACAATCTGGAGTTTTTAAAACAATAATGGCGGAGTAGCCTTAGTGAAGAAGATGAAGGAAAACAGAATGAGGAACCCTTTTCTGAAGCCCTGCCTGCTGTATTTATAGGAAAAATCCAGGTTACTGGGCTTCCTGAGTGATCCGGGCCCATCAAGACCATAATCGAACCCAAATCCTTCATCACTACCGACCCTGAGTTCAGAATTTGTCGATCCAATGTTGCTATTGGAATGACTCATACGACCCGGAGCTAACTTGCTTGTGGCTCAAAGTAAAACATGTTTGGACTCGGAGTAACTCGATACCGGCTCCATTCCTTCAAGACACCGATCCGATCCTCTTCAGCCGACCCGAAGTCTTCACAACACCATCCCGAAGCAAGCCGACCTAATGCCCAAGCTCCTACGCCAACCCCTTAACCTATTGCTGATCCCAACTCGAGACTTAGGCACCGACCCAAAAGTAGGTAAGCTATGACGCGAAGCTACCGACCCCATTTAATATGCCGATCCCATTATCACCGATCCAAAACCAAACTGCCGATCCCCTTCTTCACCGATCCCAAAACCAAACTACCAATCCCATTCCTCATCGATCCCATCCATTTTCGTCAACACCGACCTCATCTCCAAAGTTCTTACCGACCTGATGCCTCACACGACCCCAAGTCCAGTTTGCCAACCTGAAGCAATCACAATATGCCGATCTCTCAAAGATGCCGCCTGAGAGCTTGATGCCGAACCAGCCACAACCGACCCGGAGCAAGTAGGAACATGCCGATCCCTTGAAATGCCTCAACATGCCGATCCCACTTCCATATGTCGACCCGGGTTTGTGAATGTGCCGAATTGATTGACCCGAAGTAAAGGCCAATCTGACCCGGAGCAAACTCCATGAAAACTCCAAGCAAATCGAAGCGTGACTCGAAGAAACTCCAAACATCCCAAATCACATCGATTTTTCTCGAAACTCATATTTTGAGTATCCCGCGTCGTTTGCCCATCGACTACGCCGAATCCCGTCTTCATAATCATGTTTATCATCCATGATTGATCGTCTATCCATCCAGTCGACTCAAACCTATCGTATTCCTACCTCGATAACCAAGTAATCGATTTAGTTAAATCTGCTTGTCTACGGCTTGCCAAACGACGGGTTAACACCCTTTAGTTTGTGTAGCCTTCAAGTAATCATTAAGGAATTAATTAATCCGTACTAACATGTGCTTTTGCCTTTAACCTCCACTAACATGTATATTTTCTTTTAATTGTGGTCCATAAGTATGTGGGCACGTGGGCTCCTCTATGTTGCATTATTTCCATCCTCTTCTCATTCTTTTGATTTCCCATGTATATGCATGCATGAGCCTCTTCCATTTTGAGTCCATATAAAACAAAATAAAAATATGCAAGTAAATTTTCTTCAAATTAATTTACATAAGAATTACCATTTTTCCCGCATGTTAATGTATGAATGATGATTTGAAAATCCCTTTGTATTTTTGGTTTAGACATGTAAAATCACCCTAATATGCCTTTTATTTTAACAAAATAAGATTAAATATTAGAGTACAAATATACACTTTTACATGCACATCAATACCCCCACACTTATTTATTTATTCGTCCTCGAATAAACTGAAACTAGGATAAATTCGTTTTCATAGGAAACATGATTGCAATGAGCGTATACAACAAGCTGTTAAACCTCTAGGTGTCTATTGTAGGACGAGCGTTGTCTCATGAGCATTTTCAATGGATACTACCCACAAAATCCAAATGCGATATGGTTCTAATGCGACTGCATGATGCAAGTTTTCAAAAATTTTAACAAATGAAGAATTTACTTTTAAATTAACACAAGTATGTTAGATATAAGTTTTGGTTATTATTAAGAAATTTTAGTTTTTTCACTCATTAAAACTTCCAACAAAAATTAAGTTATCATCACAATTGGACTCTAGTCTGGCTAGTTGTTTCGGTTGATAACATAGTGTAACTATGAAATGAATCCTTGAATTGATTATCAAAGTTTTGCAAAGTGTCATTTTTATTTCTTTTGAATAAGAAGTCAAATCAATTAAGTGAAGATAGTGCTTGGGTTTCAATTGCTTGCTCTCTTTATTTTGAAAAATATTAACATTATTATTGTTTACACACCTAACTCAGATATACTGAGCCCATATATACCGATCATGCACGGCCTTTCGGGCTTATGTGAGAAGAGTATAGAGCGTGGCGAGTGTACACACCTGCGTATGAACACATGACTCTAGGTGTTTATTATTATTATTTTAATTTATTTACATAAACCTAACTCAGATATACTAAGGCTAAATATACCAATCTCACACTGCCTTTCAGGCTTATGTGAGAAGGGTACAGAGCATGACGAGTGTACACACTTACGTGTGAACACGTGACTCTAGGTGTTTCTTATTATTATGATTTTATTTCTTTCTTCTTTTGAAAAGAGAGAGTTATGCAGAATCATCTTAGCACCACTTAACTTAGAAGATCAAAAATGTTATCGCCTTTACTTTAAATCAATCACTCTTTTAAACAAATATTACAATTAGGATATACTTCATAATTATCACCTATGAACCTTCCTATATACAAGTTACACCATAGTTACTTGTAATCAAACTTTTCTTCTTATTTTTGTTAAGACAAGTAATTTTTCAAAAAATTTAGTTTAATAACAAAAAAGTATACTTATTCTATCATGTTTCTTCAAAAGTAAATCAATATACTAAAAAAATATTTGTTTTGGTTTTTTTCCTTTTTCCTTTTGGAAAGAAATTGCAAATTAAAGCATGAAAAATCAAAATAAACATGAGAGTCCCCCACACTTGATTTTGACTATGTCCCCATGGTCAATGCATGATATAATGAGTGTAACGAAGAAATATTTGTACATATTTACAAGAGAGGGTTAAAATTTCTTACTAGATGTAGTGTGGTCATGAGGAATCATGAGCTCCTCCTCTCGATCACTCGCCAACTCCAAGTAAGGTTTTAAACGATGACCATTGAATTTAAAAATCGATCCATCTCTAGGATTTTCTATTTCTATGGCAGCTTGTGGAAAAATAGTACGTACCATATATGGTCCTGTCCACCTTGATTTTAATTTCTTAGGAAACAAATAAAGTCGAAAGTCATACAAAAGAACTCTTTGATTTGGCGAAAATGTTTTTTTAGGATCGACTTGTCATGAAAAACTTTTGTGTTTTCTTTGTAAATTTTCTCATTTTCATACACGTCATTCCAAATTTCCTCTAACTCATTGAATTGTAATTTCTTATTTTCACCAGCTTTTTCAAGATAAAAATTTATGTTCTTAATTTCCCATAATGCTTTATGTTCAAGTTCGATAGGTAAATGAAACGCTTTATTATATACTAACCTAAAAGGAGACATCTATAGATTAGTTTTATACGCAGTTCTATAAGCCCAAAGCGCATCTGTCAATTTTTGTAACCAATCCTTTTGATTTTTATTTACAGTTTTCACCAAAATTTGCTTGATTTTGCAATTTGAAACTTCAACTTGACCACAAATTTGAGTATGATAAGGAGAGGATAACTTGTAGGTTATCGAGTATTTATTCATTAGAGTTTCAAATGATCGATTACAGAAATGGGTCCATTATCGCTTATATCATGCGAGGTGTTCTAAACCTCGAAAAGATGTTTTCTTTTATGAATTCCAAAACAATTTTGTAGTCATTTATTTTACATGGAATGGCTTCAACCCATTCAGAGACGTAACCAATAAAAAAAAGAATTTGGGAAACGATCCTATAAAGGCAATACCCCAAACGTCAAAGATCTCGATCGTAAGAATGAGGTTCAAAGGTATCATGTTTCGTCGAGAGATTTTTTCTAACATTTGGTAGTGATCATAAGTTTTACAGAACTCAAATGCATCTTTGAAAAGCATAGGACAGTAAAAAGCACATTGGAGCACCTTTTCCGCTGTTTTCTTAGGACCGAAATGACCACCACAAGCTTGGTCATGACAAAATGAAAGGACACACTTAATTTCACAATTTGAGACGCAACGTCGAATGATTTGGTCGGAACAGTACTTTTATGGATCGTCCTAATAGAAATATTTTACTTGGGAAAGAAATTTGTATTTATCTTATTTCAATGAAAATGAAGGAGTTTCCTTAGTGACTAAATAGTTCACTATATCAGATACCATGGATCGATGGAAACGGAAAGGAGCTGTTCATCAGGAAAGTTCTCGTTGATCGTTAAAGAAGATGGTGCATTTGGAAGATGTGATAGATGGTCAGCAACGTTGTTGTCGAATCCTTTTTTGTCTTTGATCGTAAGGTCAAATTCTTGGAGTAAAAGGATCAAATGGATCAAATGAGACTTAGCATCTTTTTTAGCGAAAAGTTACCTAAGAGCGGAGTTGTCAGTGTAAACCGTAATGTATAAGCCAATCAAATAAGGTCGGAACTTTTCGAGCACAAAGACTACTGCTAGAAGCTCTTCTTTAGTTGTCATGTAATTGAGTTGAGCATTGTTTTTAAGTCATACTAGCATAGTAGAAGACATAAATAATTTTTTTGATGCATTGTCCTAAGACAACACCAACTGCGAAGTTAGAGGCGTCACACATTATTTCAAAAGAAGTTAGAGGCGTCATACATTATTTCAAAAGGAAGATCCCAGTTGGGTGAGCAAATGATGGAAGCAGAAATTAGTTCATTTTTGAGACGTTCGAAAGCAGAAACATAGTCAGAATTAAAGTCAAATGGAACTTCTTTTCGAAGAAGAGCATTTAGAGGTCGAGCGATTTTACTAAAATCATTTATAAAACGTCGATAGAAGCCAACATGCCCAAGAAATGAATGAATTTCCTTGATAGATTTGGGAATGGGTAGATTCACAATTACGTCAACTTTCGCTTTATCTACCTTAATGCCTTTGTTTGAAATGACATGTCCAAGGACAATGCCATGTTTGACCATGAAATGACATTTTTTTCCCAATTTAATGTTAAGTGTTTTTCATTGCATCAACTTAGAACCATCTCAAGATGGTGTAAGCACTCGAAAAAATAGTTTCCAAAGATGGAACAATCATCTATAAACACTTCCAGAAAGCGTTTGAACATGTTGAAAAAGATGCTGACCATGCATCTTTGGAAAGTAGCAGGAGCGTTGCAAATGCCAAATGGCATGCGTCGATATGCAAAGGTGCCAAAGGGACACATGAAAGTCGTTTTCTCTTAATCTTAGAGAGCAATCAGAATTTGGTTATAACCGGAATAACCATCAAGAAAGAAATAGAATTCGTGGCCGGCTAAACGTTCGAGCATTTGGTCAATGAAAGGAAGTGGAAAGTGATCTTTACGTATTGCAGCATTTAATTTTCGATAATTAATGCAAACATGCCAACCCATCTGAGTACGAGTTGGAATGAGTTCGTTAGCGTCGTTCGTGATAATGGTAAGTTCAGACTTTTTAGGCACGACATGAATTGGGCTAGCCAACGAATTATCAAAGATGGGATATATGATTCCATTATCAAGGAGCTTAAGAATTTTGTCTCGAACTGCATCCTTAATTTTTGGATTACGCCTTCGTTGCGCGTCACCAATAGGCTTGGCTTCATCAACTAAGTGGATGCGATGTTGACCAAGAGCGGGACTAATTCCATTAATATCAGTAATTGACCATCCAATTGCCTCTTTGTTTTTCGATAGAATTGAAAGAAAGGAGGCTTCTTGATCAAGAGAAAGATTTGAAGAGATTATGATAGGAAACATTTCGTTATCACCTAAGCATGCATACTTAAGGTGATCAGGAAGAGGTTTGAGTTCCAATCTAAGAGGTTGCTCAATCAAAGAATTTGTTTGAAGTTCTGACTCAACCATGAGGGTTCAAACGGAAGTGCATTTTTGATCTCATTAGGTTTGTCTTGAAACAGTTGTTCATATTCGGTCTCACATTCATTGTTAAGGTCAATTGTTTCATTGTTAAAAGTTTCTTAAATGGGGCTGACTTCCAACATTTGGTCAAGTGGTTCGTTTGATTGATTGTCAAGATTGAAGATGTTAAGATCCAAAGTCATGTTACAAAAAGAAATTTTCATCAAACCATTTTGACAATTTATTAGGGCATTAGAAGTGGCTAAGAAAGGTCGTACTAGAATAAGTGGAATTTGACTCATCGGATTATTCACAGGCCGTGTCTCTTGGACGATGAAATCGACTAGAAATATAAATTGACTGATTTTTATGAGTGCGTCCTCGATTTCTCCCATGGGTTTCTTTATCGAACGGTCGGCAAATTGAAGAGTACTTTCATTGGTTTTAGTTCACCCAAGCCAAATTGTTGGTAAACTGAATAAGGAATCAAATTGACACTCACACCCAAGTCTAATAAGCATTTATTAATCATTTTATCTCCTTCATGCATGGGATCGTCAGACATCTAGGATCTTTGTATTTTTGGGGAATTGATTGAGACAAGACTTCGCTCAGACTAGCGTTGAGAAAACTTTCTTGGGTACATGAGTGTGTTGTTTTTGAGTACACAAGTCCTTTAGAAACTTAGCATAAGTTGAAACTTGTTGAACGATATCAAGGAGAGGGATGTTAACTTTGACTTGTTTGAAAATTTTCAACATCTTTTCCATTTGATCAAAATGTTTCTTAGGTCGAAGTCGATGTGGAAATGGAATTTGATACTCAGCAGGTCGGTCTACTTGAGTAGAAGAAGAATTTGATTGGAATTTGATTCAATATTTGACTCCATGTTTTGTTCAGAATCACTTGTCATTTTTGAAGTGTCAAGAGGAGCATTCGGTAAATCATTTAAATTGACAACCTGGTTATCTATTTGTTTACCAGAATGCAAAGTCGAGATAGCATTCATTCAGTTCATATTGTTATCTTGCATGACATGAGCTTGATTCTAGTTCATGTCTTGATTTCTAGGGTTCGGAACTAGTTGCCTTGGGAATGTGCCTCATTTACGTTCACTCACAGAAAGTGGGTAATTAACTCATTTGCATTTTGAGTTTAACAATTGACTGACTCGTATTTTACATGTATGAGGTTAACAAATTTTGCAACTTGCTATTTGATTGGAGGTTTTGAGTGGTCGCTTTAGCCTTAGTTTCTATCAAGTGGAATCATTAATTTATCGTCTTGGGGAGTGAAAGATTATTGCGATTGATTTTGAGACGGAGGCGCAAAATTTTGTTGAAAATGGATGGGCTAAAAAGGAGGATTTGAAGCATTGTTCAGAAATGCTTGAAAATTGGGTCCAACCAAATTCGTGTTAGAATTATTTTGGTTCCATGCAAAGTTAGGATGATTTCTCCAACCGAGATTGTATGTTGGAGAAAATGGGTCATTCTTAACTTTGTTCAAGGCGTTGAGTTGTTCTAACAATTAAGGGCATTGATCGACGATGTGATTCAGATTGCTACTTTTATAACACAATGGTTGGGAAGCTTGGTTCATTTGATTGGATGAGAAAACGTTATCGAATTTATTGACCATCGCATCGATTTTAGCTTCCAAAGTCAACGATGATCCTATCAAGTGTGCGTTCGATTGTGAATAGATGGATTTCTCGGTAGAATGTCCCCATTAGGATGATTTTTTGACTAAGTTCTCAAGGAATTTCCAAGCATCGTCGTGATGTTGTGCGAGATAATTGCATTGGCACATCGATTCATGCATGGTTCGTGAACTATTTTGAAGTCCATCGTATAAGATTTGGCAGAGTCCATTTTTCAAAATTATGGTGTGAACATTTTATCAAAGGCTCTTTAAATCTTTCAAAGTATTTTCCGAAAGGTTCACCCCTGAATTGATGAAATTTTACAATTTTGTTTCGCATTTTGGTCGTTTTTTCCAAGGGGTAGAACTTTTTTAAGAAAAATTTAACAAATTCGTCCCAAGTTTTGATTGAATTCGAAGGTAAGTTGTACAACCATTTTTCTGCATAATCAGTAAGAGCAAATGGAATTAACATAAGTTTGATTCCATCATCACATAATTGTTGAAGTTTAATGGTTACACAGACTTGTTCGAATTTTGTTAAGAAGATGTATGGTTCATCATGTTCAAAATTGCCAAATTTCGGGAGCATAGCAATATGATTTGAGTGAATTTCGAAGGGATTACCCATTGGGGCGGGTAAGGCGATACAAGAAGGAATAGAAACTCTTTTGGAAAAGATTCTATCCATGAGAGTTTGGGGATGGTTTTCATTAGCCATCATTGGAGGTTCGTTCGTTCGGGTTAAACAATACGTCATTGCGTCACGAGGCCAGGCACTCATGCACAAGTGAAAAGATCAAGGAGAAAATGATGTGAAAATCAAGGTTAAGAGAATAAAACAAGGTCTAGAGAGTGAAATAAAGTGAAAATTCTTTTCTTTTGTTTTTTTAAAAGAAAAATATTTACCAAAAAGGAACTATTTTTCAAAAGGAAGATTTATTTTTGTTTGTTTTTGGGATTTTAAAATATTTTTTCTTTTAAAAAGTGTTTTTGTTTTTTTAGTTTTTTTTTGAAAATAATTTTTGGATTTTTGTTTAAAAACTAAGTTAAGGACAATATGATTTTTCTACTTTTGGATTTTTTTTGTTTTTTAATATATGCATGAACTAATGCAACTAAATGAATGCAAGGACTTAACTACAAATTTTCTTTCCTTAGTAGCTCCTAACCCAAAACTGTATAATCATACATTGACTTAATTCAACAAAATAGTTCTTAGCCAAGTAACGGACATAAGTTATCGGTGCACCACGAATCACTGTAATAATGCTGCCGAAGGTTTTAAGTCCTTTAAAGAAAACAATCACTATAATATTTACAAATCACCTTAATATTTATAAATCATTATTGCTCTGCCGTAGCATAGACACCAAGAAATAAATTGTTAAAAGAAATCAACTTGTCAAGATATAATTTTTCCTTAGATGAGCTCATAATTCCCTTAAGTTCAACATCTAATCATTATTATTAGGAAAATCCTAAGATGATATGCAATTTGTGGGCTAAGGAAGGGGTGATGAAATCCCCAACTTATGTGAATTTGGGTGGTGCCCTTAGGAAATAAAAACAGGATGAAATGAATGCAAAACAGAAACTAAAAGTGAATTAACAATGCATCTACAAATGAATTTTTTTGATAAATGCAAGCAACCAACAATGCATCTACAAATGAATTTTTTTGATAAATGCAAGCAACCAACAATGCAAGAAAATAAAAACAGGAGATGAGAACACGATACCAGAGCGTGCAGAATTACTAGCAAATTTATTTAAAAGCAATAATTTTTAGCAAGCAAGCAGATCAGGTTTTTTAGCAAGCAAATCCTCTTCTTATGGTTTCCTTCAAATTTGCAACCTATAACAATGTTGAAAACCTTTTTTTTTGCAAAGACAAACAAAAGGCAAACGAAAACAAAAAACAAAAATATTTTGTAAATTTTTATTTTTTGGGAAAAAAACAAAAGAAGAATGAAACAAAGGCAAGTGGATTTTTTGAGGAAGGAAAAAAACAAAAACAAAGGCAAACAAAAAAAAATTCTTTTCAGAAGAGAAGGATAATTACACAAAAGAAAAGATAAAAACAATTTACACACAAATATGGGCCTAAAGGCAAAAAAAACACTCAACCCAAAATACTCGCTTAAGAAAACAAAACACCCCCAAATTTTTTAGTAGCAAAAGCAACACATATGCAACAAATACAACCCATAGGAAACCCAATAGTCCAAATACGAAACACAATTTTAATCCCCTTCTTCTCTACTTTAAAATCGCAGTCCCTTCTCTGACCAAAAATATGCCTTTCCTCTTCTTTTTTTAATAAACGCAAAATACAAATAAAAAATGATTTGGAAATCATGATTTAGAAATTGCGTTTGTGGTTTGAAGGTGGAGGAAGTCACGCGGTGGTTGATTAGTAGGATTTTGATGGATTCGATTTTAGATGATTGCTGCAGTGAGGTCGCAGGTCGTAGGTCACGGATTGGTTGATGTAAAGGAAGAGTGTTTGGGTTTGAGGATTGCTGTAGATCGGATATGGTGATTGGTTGAAGAGGTTATGGCAGTTTGTAGTATAGCAAGTTGAAAGCAGTTTTGAAGTTGGATGGAATGAGAGATTGTAGAGATAGTGGGAGGGGATGGTGAGCTCAGGCAGCAGCAATGAGTTACTGATGGAGGTTGCGGGTTTGTTTGAAGAAGCATGATGTCTTGATGTAGGTTGAGTATTAGGCATGTGATTTTCAGGTTGCTGTTTGAATTTCATTTGAGTGATGGATGGATGAAAGTGTGGTTGAATGGTTGGTGAAGGCAATTTTGGAGTTTTCGGATGGAATGAGTTGCTATCGACGGCGGTTTTTGGTGCTTCAGGTAGATGAAGGGAGGAGGAATTTGCAGGAGGTCGGCAATGAGGTTCTGGTTGTTGTTATGTTGGTGCAGGAGTTGTGTGGTAGGGAGGAGAGGTGGAGGCAGGTGGAAGGAATGGTGCAGTGAAGTGATTAGAGGTGTGGATGAGGTTGTTTATGGTTGATGTATGAGGAGGAAGGTGGATTGAAAATAGAGATGAACAAAAAATGCAATGCAAACTCAAAAAATAGAAAATAAACAGAGCACTAACAAAGAATGTAAATGAACAATAGAACTAAATGAACACAATAGTTTTGGAAAAAGTGAACAGTGGACAACGCATGGAGAAAAGAATATGAAACCGAGAACAAAATATGCAGTGTATAAAGAATAGTGAATAAAATACCGAAGAAGAACAGAGAATACAATATCCACTGCGGATTTTTTTAACATTAAATTCATGGAATAAACAAGTGATCAAAACAAAAAATGAACAACAAATAAAATGTAACAAAGACAATATGGTTTTCTTTTTTACCTTTTAAAACAAAGGAAGAAAATGCAAATCAAAGAAAATTAATTCGAGGAGTAAATAAAAATTTAATTGCTATCCCCGGCAACGGCGCCAAAAACTTGTTCATGAAGAAAAATTCTATCGATTAGACTGTCGAAAATGTAATAATAAAAACCGTAAGCGCACGGCGTACAATCATAGTACGTATGCGAGTACGGGTCGATCCACAGGGAAAGATTAAAATCCTAAGTTTACTCAATTAAATTAGCCCAAAAATTAAGAGAATTTTAACTAAAGAAAATATAAAAAAATGAGAGTAAAAGCTAGAATAAAAACGAGAAAAAAAACTATGAGATTAAGGAGCAATTTAGAGGTAATCCACTCCCAATCATTTATATAAATCAATACAAAATTAATCTATAATATCTCATTTTTAATTTAAGTAGAAATGACTAACGTGTTTATTATAAGCATGACCTATTTGTGCTATTAATTAGCACAACTGAAACCATCAAACTATAACACACCATTCAAACTCACTTCAAGAATCTCATGATAATGAATATCTAATTAAAAATAAAATTTAATTTAAGCATGATCTATTTACTATTTTAAAATTAGTAATATAGAACATCAAATATTGATTCTACTTTTAATTTCCTGATCAAAATCACTTAGGAAAATGATCAAATAGTTTATGTTTATATTGGATTAAGCATAGCCTGTTTGTGTTGTCAACATATGCTATCAAATTCACTAAAAAACATAAACTACCATCATTATTAAATTCCATTAAGCACTGAACAAAAGACTATAAATGAAACCATTCTCTGTTGATTTATTATGATTCATGAGAGCTTCACTACCCCTAATTGAAGAGGTTTAGCTTCTCATAATTGAATTCATGTCAACACAAAATGATTTAAGCATAAAAAGCAAGGAAAACAAGAGCTAATTAGAAGAAAAGAGAACTAACTACTTGCATAAAATAAATCTAAACTAATTGCATGAATTAAAAAAAGAGCATAAGATAACATAAAGTAAAAGAGCATAAGAGAAAGTTGCATTAAAAAAAGAACAAGGCTAAAAAGCCATTAAAAAGACATTTTATTAACATTGATTTTGTGCTACAACCATGCATAAAAGAGGAGAAGAAGAACTTTATGTGAAACATAAAGAGGTATTTATACATGCTTAAAACCCTTAGTCCATTTTTAAGGATCTACCAAAAATACCCTTTAGTTTGTGTAGCCTCCAAATAATCATTAAGGAATTAATTAATCTGCACTAACATTTAGTTGTGGTCCATAAGTAAGTGGGCATGTGGGCTCCTCCATGTTGCATTATTTCCATCCTATTCTCATTCTTTTGATTTCCCATGTATATGCATACATAAGCCTCTTCCATTTTGAGTCCAAAATTCCTATAAAACAAAATAAAAATGTGCAAGTAAATTTTCTTCAAACTAATTTACATACAAATTACCATTTTTTCCACATGTTAATATATCGATGATGATTTGAAAATCCCTTTGTATTTTTGGTTTAGACTTGTAAAATCACCCTAATATGCCTTTTATTTTAACAAAAGAATATTAAACATGAGAGCATAAAATACACTTTTACATGCACATCACTATCGCTTACAATACTATTCGACACACCATGGAATCGAACAATCCACTTAACATACCATTCTGCCAACTTGGATGTCATTCTAGTAGACTGGACAGGTATGAATCTTGCACTCTTGGTCAATCGATCTACCACTACCCAAATACTGTTATATCTAGCTCTAGTCCGTGGCAATCCATCTATAAAATACATAGATATATGTTTCCATTTCCATTCGAGAATATCTAGTGTTTGTAGCAATCCACTAGGCTTCTTCTGCTCAGCCTTCACTAATTGGCAATTCATATACTTGCAGATGAATTTTCCAACATCCTTCTTTATACATTCATAGTAGTAAGTCCTCTTCATGTCTTTATAAATCTTGTTACCACCAGGATGAATGGTCAATCTGGAATGATGGCATTCCCTTAGTACTTCATCTCGTAACCCATCATCATCTAGAACAACCAGTCTATTATCCTTACGAAGCCAACCATCTCGGTCAATCTTTTACTGCCTCAAGTCTTCACATTCCACTCCCATCTCAATCTTTGCCATGATCTCTACTAGCTTAGCATCTTGCTTCTGACTCATACCAATCCTTTCTATAAGAGCAGGTCTGTTTGGTAGACTTGCCAACATCTCAGGCTCGAGCTCATAATGTGGTCTAAAATCAAATCTAACTATATACTCCATATGCTTCCATTCAAAAAACATAGTTCCTAATCTAGCATGTCTTCTACTTAGTGCATCTGGCACTGCATTACCTTTCCCTGGAGTCTAGGAAATAACAAAGTTATAAGAGGCCAAAAACTCTAACAACCGTTGCTGTCGAAGATTAAGATCCTTCTGAGAGAAAAGATACTTCAAGGATTTATGGTCCGTGAATAGCTCAAATCTTTCTTCCAACAAATAGTGCCTCCACATCTTTAAAGAAAACACAATCGCCGCCAACTCTAAGTCATGGGTTCGATAATTCCTTTCATGTGGTTTCAACTGTCAACTAGCATGAGCGACAACTCTCCCTTTCAGCATCAACTCAGCTCCAAGACCAGTACCACAAGCATCCGTGTATACTGTTATCTCTTTATTCCCACCTAGAATAACCAATACAGGTGCACTTGTCAATCTCTCCTTCAGAACCACAAATGCATGATCACATCTAGCATCCCAAGTAAAAGTCTAATTGTTCTTGGTCAAGTTGGTTTACGGTGTCGCAATCTTTGAGAAGTCCTTTATGAAACGCCTGTAATATACTGCCAATCCTAGGACATTTCACATATTCGTAGCATTCTTAGGCCAGTTCAAATCTTGGATCGCTACCACCTTTGCGGGATCCACTGTTATTCCTTATCCTGACACGACATGACCCAAGAATCTATCTTCTTCCTTCCAGAAGTGACATTTAGAGAACTTATCTATCAACTTGTGCTTTCTTAAAATCTCAAGCACAATCCTCAACTGCGTCTTTTTCTCTTCCTCAATTCTCGAGTAAATCAGAATATCATCCATTAAAACAAAGACGAATTTTTTCAACTGATCTCTGAAGACTCTATTTATAAGTTCCCAGGTATGCCGGAGCGTCGGTCCACCCAAAAGTCATCATTAACCACTAATAGAAACCCGATGGTGTCCGAAATGCAGTAATAGGCACACTTTATTTAGATACTCTCAACTGGTGAAATCCTGTTGTCAAATCCATCTAAGAAAACACCTTTGCACCTTGCAGCTGATCGAACAAGTCACCAATCCATGGAAGCAGATACTTATTCTTCTTTGTAACCTTGTTTAGCTCACGATAATCCATATATAACGTCAAAGAACCATCTGCCTTAGTCATGAATACAATAGGTATTCCCCGTTCAAATATACTTCTCTGAATGAATCCTTTCTTCAGCAGATCATCCACTTGAACCTCTAACTCTTTATGCTCTCTGCGTGTCAAACGCCTCAAAGGTATCACTATGGGGCTGGCTCCATCTACTAAGTTGATCCCAAACTCGATCTCTCTATACGACGGCAGTCCTGTCACTTCCTCGAAGACATCAGGGTACTCTCTAGCGATAGGCATAGATGACAATCCTTCCTGTGGAATCTCAAGCGAATATAGAAGCTGACCAATACCCCATCCTATGGTAAGCAGCGTATCACTACCGTTCACCTTCCACATTCCCAATTGTCACCTCAAGCTTCTCGCAATCCATAACAGCCGCATACCTCTTAAGCTAGTCCATTCCTAAAATAATCACGAATCCAGCAAAATTAAGAACAAAGAAATCACAAGCAAAAGAACATCCATGACTCGATAGAACTAATCCTTGACAAATCATACAGATACTAGTAGATCCTCCAATAGGGTTGGTCACAATCTAAGGTCGGTTTACTATCTCGGGATCCAAATCTAGTTTTCATACTAAATCACCACGGATGAAAGAATGTGAAGCTACAGTATCAAAAAGAACTCTAACAGAAACATCTCTGATGGAAAGCATACCTTGCACCACAATTTCTTTCCCCTTATCCTTAGTAGGAGGAGCACAAGATGAAGTCGGGACTGCATCCAAAGCATATGCCTTCACAGTCTGCTTATCTTTAGGTGGTTCCAGACAATCCTTCTTAATATGCCCAGGTTTATCATAGTTGAAGCACATTCTAGTAGCCTTACATTCCTTGACATAGTGGCCTTTCTCCTTACAATTATGACAAAAAATCCCACTCTTGCTTTTTTTTCTGACCCCCTTTTCCTTGCTGTTGTTGCTTCGCCTTTCCATTCCATTTCTTCTTACCTCCACCGCCCTACTGCGTTTTTAGTCCCTCTTTCTCAGCAATAGCAATAGTAGTCATCTTATTCTTCATGTACAGACACTCATGTCTAAGGGCTTTCTCCATAAGTTTCTCAAAAGACACTTCAATATGGTCCACCAACTTCTCTCCCAAGTGGTCTTTCAATCCAACGATAAACTTCTCATTCTTCTTCGAAGGTGTATTAATAAAAGACATCTCATACTTCAACAAAGAATCAAATTCTATCACATACTCAGAAACTGACATCTCCCTTTGCTTTAACTCAACGAATTTCTTAATCAGCATGGACTTCTGAGCCGTAGGAATGAACTTCTCCTCAAATCTAGCCTTAAACTGATCCCAAGAAATCTGATCCTCTGGAGTAGCAATGGTAACAGCATTCCACCAAATTAATTGCTCGGCCCTGTAGCTATCTTGAAGCAAGCTTCCTCTTCAAAGTGTCTTCCATATCCATATCCTTGAAAATGCGTTCACAAGTATCTATCCAATCTTGCACTTTAATAGCTTATTCTGTTCCAAAGAATGGCTTCCCTCCAAGAGTAGAATAATCCTTACAAAGCTTGGCGAAGTCAATCTTAGGCACTTGCAAAGGAGCACTACCACCTAAAGTCACACCAGGAGTAGTTTGGGCTCTCCTCACCAGCGAAGCCACCATCGAACATGGCTTTAAAATCGGGTGTAGATGCTCCTGATCCTGCTTTCTCTTCCACTCCTGAAGTGGAGTTATTCCTAGCAGCATTCCTTGTGGTTTGATTCATTCTTATATGTAATAAGAGTGATTAGCCTCATTCCAAGAAAAGCTGTGGTACTCAAGTGCATACTATACTGTATAATATTACTATACAGCATAATATCTTCATTAACAAGTACGATCCCTCCTTTAGCGTATGCTCTTGACTATAATATCTTCCTTTAGCATAATATTACTATAATATTACTATATAGCATAATATTACTATAAAACTTGGTTATAAATTTAATATAAGGAAATGAATGTAAATATTGAATTTATGAATGAGATAAAATATAATGAATGGTAATTGAGTAAAACCATGGTTATGTAAGTAATACTAACATTGGTCTGTAAACAATAAACTTATAGTGTAAATAAAAGTTTAGGGTAACAATTATTGGAAGTACCTATTTATTTAGACTGCTAAATATTTAATTGGAAATCAATTGCAATCAATTCACTTAATTATTGCAGTTAGTGTAGATTAAATTGGTGAGTGAAGAATGTTAATTCAATAAGATGTGACCAATGTAAATTCTATTCATAATATGATAATTGATGTAATAAAAAGAATGAAACCAAGAAAAATAATTAATTGGGATTTGAAATTATTATTAGTGTGTGAAATTGACAAAATCCAATAAAATTGAAATACAGTAGTCAATATAAATAAAAGATGGATATTAGAGGATATTAATGTACTAGAATGTAAAACAAACATTAACTATATTATTAGATATATAATTGGTTGAATATAAAGGTTGAAATCGAATTAAAGAAATTTATTGAAATTAAATTATAATAATTGGAATTTAATTACAGTGAAATTTAACACTGTAATTTATGTAATGACCAACATTGAATTGTCATATAAACCTGAATTAAGTAATTGTAAATGTCTAGGTAATAAAAAATGATGAAATTGTTAGTTAATAAATATTGAATTGAAAAGTGATTTAATTAATATAATATTAATTTATTTAATTAACTGAAATATAGCCATTTTGGCCACTGACTCGGATTTTGATAAAACTAGTTTCATCGGATCCATAGCGGTGAATTATTGTAGGATTTCAAGTTTCGTAACGATCAGACTTGTCGTTTGATCGTACAGACTCGAAACGCCTAGAAATTAGTTTAATTGAAATCAATTTGAAATAAGCTGATTTTATCATAACTTCTGCATACGATTGAATTAGGATTTGAAACCTGTTCCATTGAATTAAAAAGTTTTGAAAACATCTATTTTGATATATGGGATGACCCATTTTCGTTCCGGTGACAGAACGGGCTTTTCGGGTCGTTTATCGTTCAAAACCCAAATCAAATCTGATCCATTCTCTCTATTTTCTGATCTGCCTATAAATACCTCGTTATAAACCCTAGCCACTTCTCATTCTCATTTGTCTGTACGTACATTCTTTCTTATCTCCTCTTTCCAATGGCAGAAAAACCGGAACCAAATTTCCAATTCAATTGCAAATCAAAACCAAATCAAAAATTTCCAACTCCTCAAACCCTATCAAATTTTATATTGATTTGAAGCTCTCGACGAGCACAAGTCAAATCTGTAGTTAGATATTCGATTTGAGTTTCTGTGTGCCTGGAATTCGAGAGATTATCTTCGGTCGTTCATCACGTCCCGATGAACTTCGACTGATCGTTGATTCATCGATACTGCAGCGTAGAGTGTCAAGCGCATAGTCCATCGGTGCAATTCGCTGGGTGGTTTGACGGTCGGATTAAGCGTAGAAATTCATTAGGGTTTGAATAAAATGGCGGCGGCTGACTTTTGGGCGTGATCGGAGAGGAGCGTGGGGTCGCACATGCTGGAGGGTGAGGCGCTGGAGGTGGCCGATCGTCTAGAGGAGGCGCTTGGCTGTGTACGGCCGTGGGTTTGAGCGGGCGGTCATCAATCTGGAGGCGCTGATTCGTCTAGTACGAGGGTTTCTTCGATCAGGAATGTGCCGATAGTGGAGATGACGTGGCCACTCCTAATTGGTAATCATCTTTTATTTTGTTTTATTTAAATTTCGATTTCAAACCTTTTAATTATCATATCTTTTTCATACGAACTCGGATCTGGACGCGGTTTCTTCCGTTGGGATCGTATTGAAATTCCGGACACTTTGACGCAAGTTTGGACGGATTCTGAGACTGTTCAATTTTTGGGTTTAAATTGGATTTAAATTCAATTTAAATTCAAAGGTGAGTGTTTTAACCCACTCACAAATTCTAAAATTTCTTATGTTTGTTAAATTAAATTTATGATGTGATTAGAAATTTATTTATGACTGTTTGGTATATTTTATATCATCATCTCAGTTAATTTGAATTTATTTGAATTAAATCGTTATTTAATTTATTATTGAATATATATTGCCAGTTAAATACCTATTATTGATTATCAGTTCTATATTGATATTTACTGATTGATTTGGATGATGTTTGTAATGGATGTTGATTGTTGATATTGGATGAATGGATGTTGTATTTTATATTGTTATAAACTGCAAGTTCACTATGGGTTGAAATGATACATACCCGAATGATCCATAGATTAAGGAAAATCGTTATGGGTTGGAATGATAGACTCAAGCAATTTTATGGATTTTATTATTAATTCGCGATTGCGGTTTGAAATTATATATATAACCATAATATTTTAAATTGCGGATTGAAATGATAAATATCCATGTCACTTGACCCTATGGTAGAAAATTATATACGGACAACGGATTGGTTAAATTTAATGATTTTGAACTTCTAAAATTTTGAATTAATAAAAAAATAATATCTTGAAAAAAAAATTTGATGTATATAAATTGAAGTATTATTGGAAAATCAAGTTTTGTGTTGAAATGTGAATTGGTTTAAAAGGAATTGCTTTAAGAAATTAAATTGGAAGTTTAAAGTTAAACTTTTAAGTATAAATGAAATTCTATCGAAATTAAGTTATTGAAGTTGTTTGAAAATAACTTTGTAATATTTTGAAATTGGAGTAATCTGTATTGATATTTGAACATAGATTGAAACGATCTAAAATTCAATAGTTTATTGAAATGATAAATTGAAAGGTTTGGAATTTGGTTTGTTGACTTGGAATTTTAAAATGTTCCAAATGCGTCGAAATGAAATGAATAGTTTAACTTGATATAAATTCCAAATTCTTGTTTTAATATAAACTGTTTTAAAAATATATTATTTCAAATTTCTAATTATTAATATTTTCAAAGTATTAAACTATTTTAACCTGTATTAATTATATTAAATCATTTTAACCTATTTTAAACCATTTAATTTATTTAAACTAATTAACTTGTTTTAACTTATTTTAAATCTAATTAATATATTTTAAAGTTATTTAATCTATTTTAAATCTATATTAACTATTTATAACTATTTAAAACTATTTTCTTCTAAATTCCAAACTAAGTAAAATGGATGGGTTTATATTCAAATTCTCGATTTTTTAAGTGAATATGGTTAACGATGTTATAACCTAAGTTGGGAATTAAATAACATATTTGGTTTAATATGAAATTTTGAAATGAGAGTTTAGCCTATTTTGGAAATATGACTTTTGAAAGGAAATATAATTTCGAACTATGATTTCAAATGTGATATGATTTCAAAGGTGAATATGATTTCGAAAGTAAGTAATGATTTCGAAAATGATATGATTTGAATTGAATATGATATTTTGATATCAATTATGAAATGATTTTGGAAATGTAAAAGAACCATCCGGTGTGTAATAAGCGATTGGTTGTTAAAGAGACCGAGATCGGATATTGTTAAAAGAATATGTAATGGAAATGTTTACTCGTAAAACTTGTAATGGAAGTGTTCAATGAAATTTACTTTTATAAATAAGAAATTTGATATGAAAATAGTTATAAACTTGAGTTAAAATTGTAATACTACTAATTAAATGAAATAGAAAATGAGTACTGTAAGTAAAGGATTTTGAACTTAAGTTAATATTGAAACTATTTATAATTAAAGTAAATAATAAAATGAATGTAATGCAATGAAAGAAATTTACATGATATGAATAAATGAAAATGAATTTTTGTAAGTAACAAAGGAAAATAAATGAAATAAACACTGAATGAATGAATGGAATTAAATTTTGTAAGAGATAAATGTAAGTTAAAGAAATAATCCTTGTATGAATGAAAAGAAAAATAAAAACTGTAAATATTGTGAAAGAAATTTAATAAGAATAACTCAAGTACATTGGAAATTATTGTTTGTTTTGGTTTATGGGTTGTTTGGGATAGGATACTTCTAATTGTTTAAGATGTATGAATAATCTATTGAGTTCATCTAAGATTGTTGAGTAAATGGTGCACTCAGTAGTTTATTTGTCATTCTAGGCGGTTAAAAATTTCTAAACCCGAAAAAACCATTTGTTTGTTTACGATGGATGGATAGTTGATTTTATTGATTTCATATGATGATTGTATGCTGTGGTTGCCAGCGATTGTTGTTTATATTGATTGTTTGTTAGTGGTTGAAACAACTTTATATATTTCATTTTATATAATTATTAACTCTTTTAGATTATATAAGTGAAATATAGGTTATGGAAGAAATTGCCACTGCTTTTGGTTTCGTAATTAAGCGTTGTTTGCCCGACAAATAGGTACGTTCTCGGATTACGGTTTTATAGCAATATTATATTATTTTTCCACTGTTGGGATATATTATTTTGAATTTTTTTGATATATATTATTATTGTTGATATTATTATTTTCTCCCGAGCCTCTCCGTACAAAGGAGTCTCTGCCGAAATTTTTCATGAATTTTGGACTTAGAAAATTTTGAGAAATGTTTTCCAAATATTATTAATTTGAGTATAAAAGGATTTAATTGTTATAAATTGATACATTTTATTTAAATTAATTAATTTTGTAAATTAATTGTTTATAAATTTAATATTTTGAATAAGATATATTGATTACTAGCTTCCTTCTTTTCCCTTCTTTTTCCTTTTCGGGGACGAAAAGTTTTGAGTGGGGGAGAGTGTAACGACCCATAAATTTTCGATAATTAAAATGTATTAAGTTAATAAGATTCTGGGATTTGATATTGGGAGAAATCAAAATTTGTGACATAATAATGTAATAATAACTAAGAATGAAATGTAACAATGGTAATTAAAGCTAATTATTTTTGATAAATTGAATGAAATTACAATAAATTGAAATAATGTAAATGCTATAACTTGGTTATAAATTTAATATAAGGAAATGAATGTAAATATTGAATTTATGAATGAGATAAAATATAATGAATGGTAATTGAGTAAAACCATGGTTATGTAAGTAATTGTAACATTGGTCTGTAAACAATAAACTTATAGTGTAAATAAAAGTTTAGGGTAACAATTATTGGAAGTACCTATTTATTTAGACTGCTAAAAATTTAATTGGAAATCAATTGCAATCAATTCACTTAATTATTGCAGTTAGTGTAGATTAAATTAGTGAGTGAAGAATGTTAATTCAATAAGATGTGACCAATGTAAATTCTATTCATAATATTATAATTGATGTAATAAAATGAATAAAACCAAGAAAAATAATTAATTGGGATTTGAAATTATTATTAATGTGTGAAATTGACAAAATCCAATAAAATAGAAATACATTAGTCAATATAAATAAAAGATGGAAATTAGAGGATATTAATGTAATGGAATGTAAAACAAATGTTAACTATGTTATTAGATTTATAACTGGTTGAATATAAAGGTTGAAATCGAATTAAAGAAATTTATTGAAATTAAATTATAATAATTGGGATTTAATTACAGTGAAATTTAACACTATAATTTATGTAATGACCAACATTGAATTGTTGTATAAACTTGAATTAAGTAATTGTAAATGTCTAGGTAATAAAAAAAATGATGAAATTGTTAGTTAAAAAATATTGAATTGAAAAGTGATTTAATTAATATAATATTAATTTATTTAATTAACTGAAATATAGCCATTTTGGCCATTGACTCAGATTTCGACAAAACTAGTTTCTTCAGATCCGTAACGGTGAATTATTATAGGATTTCAAGTTTCGTAACGATCAGACTTGTCGTTTGATCGTACAGACTCGAAACGCCTAGAAATAAATTTAATTGAAATCAATTTGAAATAAGCTGATTTTATCATAACTCCTTCATACGATTGAATTAGGATTTGAAACCTTCCATTGAATTAATTTTTTTTGAAAACATCTATTTTGATATATGGGATGACCCATTTTCGCTCCAGTGGTAGAACGGGCTTTTCGGGTCATTTATCGTTCAAAACCTAGATCTAATTTGATCCGTTCTCTCTATTTTCTTGTTTGACTTGGAAATTTAAAATGGTCCAAATGCGTCGGAATGAAATGAATAGTTTAATTTGATATAAATTCCAAATTCTTGTTTTAATATAAACTGATTTAAAAATATATTATTTCAAAATTTCTAATTATTAATATTTTCAAAGTATTAAACTATTTTAACCTGTATTAATTATATTAAATCATTTTAACCTATTTTAAACCATTTAATTTATTTAAACTAATTAACTTGTTTTAACTTATTTTAAATCTAATTAATCTATTTTAAAGCTATTTAATCTATTTTAAATCTATATTAACTATTTATAACTATTTAAAACTATTTTCTTCTAAATTCCAAACTAAGTAATATGGATGGGTTTATATTCAAATTCTCGATTTTTTTTAAGTGAATATGGTTAACGATGTTATAACCTAAGTTGGGAATTAAATAACATATTTGGTTTAATATGAAATTTTGAAATGAGAGTTTAGCCTATTTTGAAAATATGACTTTTGAAAGGAAATATAATTTCGAACTATGATTTCAGATGTGATATGATTTCAAAGGTGAATATGATTTCGAAAGTAAGTAATGATTCGAAAATGATATGATTTGAATTGAATATGATATTTTGATATCAATTATGAAATGATTTTGGAAATGTAAAAGAACCATCCAGTGTGTAATAAGTGATTGGTTGTTAAAGAGACCGAGATCGGATATTGTCATACACTCTGCCAATACCAAAAACCA
The DNA here is from genome assembly GCA_030737815.1 of Allium fistulosum. Taxonomy (NCBI): domain Eukaryota; kingdom Viridiplantae; phylum Streptophyta; class Magnoliopsida; order Asparagales; family Amaryllidaceae; genus Allium; species Allium fistulosum. Next base: position 1,142,523,427 of record CM060904.1, read on the forward strand.
CTTTGACAACTATGTACGCGATGGAGATTCCATAATGGAGTAGGATGGTTGGCGACGATCCTATACGAGGTATATACGTGGACCTGACTCCCATGAGTTAGCTTAAGGTGGCTAAAACAGGAGCAATTGACGGGCCAAGTGAGGTCATTCCTCCGGTCGGGCACACTCCTTCGATACTATATTCTGACTTTGTGATTGATTTGGTGGCCACCCTCGATTTTTGATTTGGGAGTGTGTTCCGAGGTAGGCGGTAGTAGCTGCTATGCGTTACCACCAGTCCGCAAGTGTAATTGGTATATCTACCCTGGCATTGCCTAGTTGTGCTGTGTCACCTACCCTATCGAGACCACTGCGAGTTTGTTTTGTACCATACCTATGGAGTGCCCTCTAAAGTCATCCAGTACGGACGGGATTACGGTACTGTATAGACTATGGGAATATATAAAAATGTGTTAAGGGGGAAATGCGTAACGCCTTAACGCTATTTTAATAGTTTATCTTACTGTAGACATATTATAATTGCGTATTATACTACATAGTAGATAGTTTAACGGATCCTTAGGAGATGTGAATCCCGAACATATCTTAAGTTACTGCACTCACGTTAGACACTAGATAGGAGATGTCAAACCCCGTAAACATCTTTGACGCCGTTCCACTCATAGTTATTTACCGTTGATTTAACTCACATAAGATCTTTTAGTTCTGACTCGAGTGTTTTGTCTTTTCAATTCGCTCGGGTCAGCCTGAGCATTTCAAGATTTGAAGACCTTATTTCTGGAGGACGAAGACGAAGACTTGTACTACTGTTATTTACTATATTTATTCTACTGCATTCATACTGTCCGCTGAATTATTTGTTTATCCCTGATATGTGTAACTCTGATTTTGTATTTTATAAGTATAATCAAATGTTTTGTATACAGCTTCATGAACTGTTATTTGATTATTATATTTTGTCATTCCGCTGCGAGATTCTGTTTTTTTTTCTTTCTCTGTTTTTTCCTTATTCACCCCAATAACAATCTGCCCTTCTGTATAGTTTGAGTTGGTACGTGTGTCTGCTTAAAACGTCCAAAAAGGCGGGATGTTACAAATTAAATAGTTTTGAATTCCTGAATTTGAATTTATTTAAAAGAGTTGGTTTTAAAGAAATAAAAAATGAATTTATGAAGATTAAATTAATTTCAAATTTGAGCTTTGAAATGTTGAAATCAAAATTGCTTAAAGAAATTGTTTAAAGAATTAAATTGGAATGTGAAGTTATAATCGACATATGACTTGAATTAAGGAAATTGAAATTGTTTTAAAGGTTTGAACTTTTACTTGAACTTCGAATTTATTTAAGTAAAAGTGATATAAATGGATGTTTCAAAATTTGAGCTTGAAATTGAATAATTTTAAAGATTTGAATCTAAAATTGAACATTGAAGTTTAAATGGATTTAAGTGATTTAAATCAGTATTTTGAAATCAAACTCGAAATTTATATAAATTCAAATGGTTTAAAAATGAGAATAGAATTGAACCCATAAACCATTTGAATCAAAATTGAAGTTAATTTGAATTGAATTGAAATGGAAGTTGATTTGAATTAAAATCAAAATTGAGTCAATTTGAATCGATTTGAGATTTAAGATGATCTGAATTTGAAGATTTGAATTGAATCGGTTGATTTTAATTTGGACCTGAATCCATGTCTATTGGTAATGGGAAGAAACAATTTTGAATTTGAAATTATTTTCACTATAAACTATTTTCCTATAAACTGTTTTAAAATTCATCTTTTAAAATTTCCAACTTATTTAAATTTTTGAATCATTTATTATATAATCTATTTTAATATCGAAACTATTTAAACTTTTAATATTTATAATTATTCAAACTATGCAAGGGTGGAATGCTTATATTTAATCATGGATTTAAATGCAAATTAGATTAAAATGAAGTTATAACCTAAGTTGAAATTCGAAACGATTTTGGAAGTGAAATTGAAATATTGGAGCGAAATGACTTCAAGTGAAATTGACATATTTTGAGTAAATATGATATTTCAAAATAAACGATATTTTAAAGTGAATATGATATTTTGATATCAAGTATAAATCGATTTTGAAATGTAAAAGTACCAACCGGTGTGTAAAACGACGTTTGGTTGTTAAAGAGACCGGGGCCTCTTATTGGCATACTCTCTGTCAATATTGGAACCATTTTAACAACTGTGTACGCAAAGGAGACTCCAGAATAAAGTGGTTGAATTTGGTGTATGTTTGCTGATTTGAAGAAAGAGCATGATGATGGATAGACCCCGGCACTTGTGCCAATTTGAAATGACTAAAACAAGATGGCTTGACAGGGCCAAGTGGGCTAGCTACCCCTAGCGGACATCCGTTCTTCGATTTTCTTCTTAGACTTGGTCCATATTATTATTTTTGATGTTGGTTTCGATTGGTGCACCTTGATTTTAGGATAACCTCCCTTTGACTCGATAATGGATGGATGGACGCGGTGGGTGGTCGTGGCTACGATGCGTTACCACTAGCCCTACGACCCGAACTGGTAGTATCCTACCTTGGGTATTACCTCACGTGCCTTGTCATACTTTTATCCTTTTACGAGACAACTACGAGTTTGGTTTAGTATTGTCTTATCATGGCACAACCCTATCTACCAACGTTCTACTGGTTGTGTTATATGCAAATTGTACGGCAATGCTTAAAAACGCATTAAGGGGGATTAATGTAAAGCCTTAACGCTAAGAAAAATATTTATTTACTGATTAGATATCTCATATATAACGTATTCTACTATATATAGATAATTTGATGGATCCTTAAGAGATGGAAAATCCCGTAACATCTCTTGAGTTATTACACGCATATTATGCACTAGATAGGAGATGTAAAACCCCATAAACATCTCTAATGATATTATGCTCCTGTTATATGTGATATTGATTTGACCCACATAAGAATATTTTAGTTCTGACTCAAGTGTCTTGTTTTACTTTATGCTCGGGTCAGCCCTGAGTTCTCAGCGCATTGAAGATTATTTTATGGAGGACGAATACAAAGATTGGTATATTATTATTACTAGTATTACTCCCACATCATGTTGTTCTATTGCATTATTCTATTGTTCTATTGTATATATAACTCTGATAAATGTTGTATAAATTAAAACAACTATATAGTATAAACAGCTTCATGAACTGTTTATTTGAGTATTATATTTTGTCATTCTACTGCGAGATTCTGTATTTGTTTCCTTCTTTTCTTATTCTTCTTAATTAACCTCATTGATTATTTGTGTTTCGGATTATTTCAGTTGGACATGTGTGGATTTTTGTCAATTTAAATCTTCAAAAATATGGGTCATCACAGTTGGTATCAGTGCTTTTGTTTAGTGATAACCTTAGCTTTGTGGGGTTTGACTCATTAGAGATAGGGTAGTAATACCCTAGAATGAGTTTGTTTGAGTGTGTGTGTATATATATAAGAGCGCATACTTATTAGTGTTATAAAATGTTTTATATTGTGTTTACTTATCCGTTGAGTTGTTTATGAATTCTGGTCGGTGCGCGGGACGCCATGTTATCGATAGGGGTTTCTAAACACTTAAACGAGGCAAGTCGACATAATATCGTTTTAAAATCGGGTAAATGAAATTTACCTAAATTATATTTTATATATAAAATGATTACTTTCATAAACCTATATGATTATTAATGAATGTTGTTTATTAGGAGATGATAATATTTAGTTATCATCGATTATTGGTTAAATTAAACTAAAAATGAATACTTTGTGAACTCTATTTCACAAAGCGTTCGATAATTAGATTGAATTAAAATCTAATTACAAGAAGAATTGTTTGTAATAACAAAGATTTAAATTAATTAAATGTTTTCATAATAAGGTAATGGAATTGTATAAGTATATTTATAATATAGCTTATAAATAGGAAGGATTTAAAAGATTTAAATTTGAGAACTTAAATCCGGTGCTTTTGAATTGTTTTTTAAGATTTTGAAAATAATATTAGTATTGTTTAAAAATATTTATGAATAGAAGTGTTTCAAAAAGAATTAAAAGGAAATAAGTCCTGTACTCCCCTCTTCTATCGCTCGAAAATAATTTCGGTGATGACGGTCGCATCATCGACATTCATTTTCGAGTCTTAAAGTGGGAGAGGCAACTGAGTAGCTTTGCTATGCATTTGGTTCGATAAACAGATTTTGATTTAAAATTTCTAAATATGATTTGACATATATAGAAGATATGAGTTTATATATATATTATTTCAAAATGATTTGAAATGAAACCGGTATTTGGATTTTTAAGTTCCTGTTAATTAATGATTTTCAATTGTAGGAATAATTGAATTTTTTTTGAATAGTTGGAAACTTTTAAAATGAGAAATAAGAAATTGAAGCTAAGTGTTTAAATGAAATATGAGAAGTTAAATTATAACTCTTAAATTTCAAGATAATGGAAATTTAAGCATGTGTAAATTTTGAGCATTCCTGTTAACCAAAATGAATAAGATAAATTTGTATGACACTCAATTACATTCTAAAGACATATATAAAACTTACCAGAAATGTTTACAAAGTTGAAATGTTAAATATGAATATGTAATAGAGTATTATACAAGTTTGAACTTAAGTAATAAAAATGTTTTAAATTGAAATTGCGTTTAAAGAAATGTTAATAAAAAAATAAAAATAAATTAAGTTGTTATAAGAAATGTTATACACTTAGTTAATGTTCTGAGGAATGTTAAATCAATAATTTGAATAGTAAAAAGAAAATACTATTTAGACATGAACTTAAGGGAAGGTAAACAAATAATAAATCAAATCATATCTTTGTAAATTGTTTGTAAAATAAATTTTTTTGCAAAGGATGTTTTAAGATTTAGTTGTAGCTTTCTGAGATAATTATAATTTGAATAATATTGTGTAAAAGAGGATAAATCTGTATAAAATGATTATAAACTTAAGAAATAATTAATGAAATAAGAAAGTTTAAATCTGAATTATGAAATGAAATCTTACTTAAGTTAAGCTGAATGGAATGAGTTAATGAAATGAATTATAAGATGAAATTTAACTTGAGAAAGTTGAAGGAAATTGATTATTATAAAAAGAAAAAATTATTAATATGAATTTGAGTTATAAAAAAAATTTATTTAAGTAAAGTTAATGATATGAATTAATGAGATGAACTAATGAAGTAATTCAATGAATCAATATGAACTTAAGTTATGAAGTAATAATAAACATGAGTTGCGTTTTATAAAATGTTTATAATAAACTTAAATGGTCTTATGAAATGGTTTATAAATGATATTAGTATTAAAGAGAATATAATAAGTGGTAATGAAATAAAATTTAACTTAAGTAAGGTTAAATGGAATGATTTATAAAATGGTCCATAAATGAATTTAGTATGAAATGTGTTAAAAAAGTGAAATAATTGAAATTTGAATAAATTGAATGTAAATGAAATAGATATAAATAAATTTGAAGCAAATCAATTAAATGTTAATAAAGAATGGATGTTAATAAGAAATAAAGTGTATAAATTAACTATGGACATTAGATAATGCAGATTGATATAGCTATGAATTAATTAGATGAATATTAATGGTTGAATGGTTTCTTTTGTTGCAAAACATTGTTATTACTGCTTTTGATTGCATATGATTGTTATGGTTGTGTATTAGTGCTTGTGCTTATGATTTGGATTCAGAATTCATGTTATATTATTCTATTAAACTCATACATGCTTCTATATCTTTTATATGCAACTAATATTTTAATTTGAGTTAAGATAGGTACATAGGAAGACCGTTTAGACGTATATGTAGTTTGATTTGCTTTTACTTGCTTAATATGAGCGAACTCGCTCGTATTAATAATAATACATATCTCATATTACATATCGTACTTTTATATTTTCCACTATGGGTTTCCTCATCACCGAGATGAGTTGTATATTTGGTATATATATCTATACTATAAATTTTTACGATCGAGCCACGCAAAGGAGAGGTTGCCAAAATTTTCCTTAAATCCAGATGATAGAAAAAATTTAAGACTTTAAATTTTATAACTTGTTTTATAAATAAGTTGTAATTTCTGTAAAGCCGGTGTTGGAGTGGCATAGCAAAAGTGTAGTAAAGGTTTTGCAAAATAAGTTTTTAATGTTTTATAAGTTGATTATTTTGAGTAAAATATATCGAATGTTAGATTCCTTACTTAACCCCTTTTCGAGGACAAAAAGTTTTGAGTGGGGGAGAATGCAACGAATCGTATTTTTAATTATTAAATTTGATATGATTATTGAATAAAAATGGTTAGAAATAAAATTTTAATGATTTATTAATGTAGTTTATTGAATATGAACTTGAATAAAATTTTGAAATAACCAATTTCGAAGATTTAGGCAATAACAAGTATTGAAATGAAATTCTATATATTTAATGTGTTTATAATCAATAGCTAGATTGAATAATAAATGTTGAATTATTTGGATGTAAATAAAATAAATGTTTGATAACTAAAATCCATTTAAAATCTAATATTGGAATTTATCAAAATTGGATTATTGGAAATTGTTTAAATAATTGAATCCTAAATTTAATATGAATGAAAACGATGTCGAATTGATTTAAATTTTATTTAAACAAGAATGAAGAATTTTAACTTTTAAAATTTGATTTAAAGTGATTAAATTGATTGTGGGAATTTATTTGTTTTAATTAACGGGTAAAAATAGTCTTTTTGGGCACTGTCTCGGATTTCGACGAAACCAGTTTCATCGGATCCATAATAGTGAATTATTATAGGATTTCAAGTTTCGTAGCGATCGGACTTATCGTTTGGCCGTGCGAGCTTGAAACGCGTAGAAATTAATTAAAGGAATTTAATTAAAATAATTTGATTTTAAAAAGCTATCTTCTGAATATGATGGAAATGGCTCTCGAGACTAGTTCCATTGTGTTCGGAATAGGGGTATAACATGTAGAATGCCAGGCGGCATGCTTCGTTTGGAGTTCGGAATTTTCATGGACAAATCGGGTCGGAAATTTATATACAAGACCACGTTATGTTTTCATTTCGTCAAACTCTAACCATTATCGTTCAGCCGCTTTCTTATATCGTTTAATGGCCGAAATTCATCATCCTTCTCTCCTTGATTTCTTCCAATTCACTCACAATCTCAACTCGGTTTTAACATGAAAGATGAAGATCTCATCGAGCTCTACGCATCCAACGGATGGATCGAGACGGAAGCTTGTGGATTCGCCAGAATCAGGGTCTGTTTGCACATTTGTTTTTCTTGATTTTTGCATAGGTGGTAGCGGCGGAGTCGACTGTGCTTGGGGCGGTGGTGTGCAGGGGTGAGGCACGCGCTGTGGTGTTGTCGGATGGAGCTCCAGTCATCTTGTGGTCGAGGCGTCTCGAGGGTTTTATCGCGATTGTTGGGTTTCATCGCGTGGATGGGTATTTGTGCGTTAAGCCTGGGGGCAACGAACGGGAAGGAAAGCAGTGAGGTTTTGTTTTTATTTTATTATATTAATTACGTTGATTTTAGTTTATTATATCGTTATGTATATTAAATCGTAACTTTCTCGTACGAGTTCCGATTCAAGCGAAACGAGTTGCATTGGATTCGTATCGAAGTCGTCTATGACATGGATTTGGATTTATATTTATTTGAATCTAAAAAAGTTTTGGTTTCAAATTAAGGTGAGTGTTTAAAACGCTTACAAAGACTAAAATATTTTTGTGTTCGTTAAATTGATAACATGAAGTAATTTAATTTTATTGACTATTGTTTGGTAATTTAATTGACATATGAATTGACTGTTAGAAATTTTGAATTAACAGTTAAATTGAAATTGGAATTAAACTGCTAGTTAAATTCCCGATTATTGATAACTGGTTAATTGTCATGATTTATTGACTGTTTTGGATGTTGATTGTGATGGATGGATATTGGATGATTGGTTGTTTATTTATTTTTATATATTCCAGTTATCACCCTGTAAATTATTTGACAGCATATGAACCGTTATTGAATTATTTCGAATAAATTAAGAAATAGGTTGAAATGATATATACCTATGACAATTTAATTTGGACTGAAATGATATATACTCATCCCCGAAATTAAAATTGAAATAACTGATCACTTGGCCATAGGATAGTAAATTATATATAGAGACCGGATTGGTTAAATTAAATAGTTTTAAATTCTTGAATTTGAATTTATTTAAATGAGTTGGTTTTAAAGAAATAAAAATCGAATTTATGAAGATTAAATTAATTTCAAATTTGAACTTTGAAATGTTGAAATCGAAATTGGTTAGAGAAATTGTTTAAAGAATTAAATTTGAAATTTGAAGTTATAATCGACATATGACTTGAATTAAGGAAATTGAAATTGTTTTAAACGTTTGAAATTTTACTTAAACTTCGAATTTATTTAAGTAAAAGTGATATAAATGGATATTTCAAAGTTTGAGCTCAGAATTGAATTATTTTAAAGATTTGAATCTAAAATCAAACATTGAAGTTTAAATGGATTTAAGTGATTTATATCGATATTTTGAAATCGAACTCGAAATTTGTATAAATTGAAATGGTTTAAAAATGAGAAATGAATTGAACCCGTATTCGAATTGAATTGAAATGGAAGTTGATTTGAATTGAAATTGAAATTAAGTCAATTTGAATTGATTTGAGATTTAAGATAATCTGAATTGGAAGATTTGAATTTAATCAGTTGATTTAAATTTGGACCTGAATCCGGATTTATTGGAAATGGGAAGAAACAATTTTGAATTTGAAATTATTTTCACTATAAACTATTTCCTATAAACCATTTTAAAATTCATCTTTTTAAATTTTGAAATCATTTAATATATAATCTATTTTAATATCTAAATTATTTTAACTTTTTAAACTATTTAAAATTATTCAAACTATTTTCTAAAAAAAAATCAAACCGTGCAAGGGTGGAATGTTTATATTTAAATCATGTATTTAAATGCGAATTGGGTTAAAATGAAGTTATAACCTAAGTTGAAATTCGAAACAATTTTGGAAGTGAAATTGAAATATTGGAGTGAAATGACTTCAAGTGAAATTGATATATAATAAATGATATTTTAAAGTGAATATGATATTTTGATATCAAGTATAAATCGATTTTGAAATGTAAAAGTACCAACTGATGTGTAAAACGATGTTTGGTTGTTAAAAAGACCGGGGCCTCTTATTGGCATACTCGCTGTCAATACTGGAACCACTTTAACAACTGTATACGCGGGGGAGACTCCAGAATGAAGTGGTTGAATTTGGCGTACGTTTGCTGGATTTGAAGAAAGAGAACGATGATGGATAGACCTTGGCACTTGTGCCAATTTGAAACGACTAAAACAGAACGGTTTGACATGGCCAAGTGGGCTAGCTATCCCTAGCGGACATCTGTTCTTCGATTTTCTTCTTGGACTTGGTCCATATTATTACTTTTGATGTTGGTTTAGATTGGTGCACCTTGATTTTGGGATAACCTCCCTTTGAGTCAATATGGGATGGATGGACGGGGTGGGCGATCGTGGCTACAATGCGTTACCGCTAGCCTAATGACCCGAACTGGTAGTTTCCTACATTGGACATTGCCTCACGTTCCTTGTCATACTTTTATCCCTACACGGGACTACTACAAGTTTGGTTTAGTGTTGTCGTATCACGGCGCATCCATACCTACCGACGTTGTACTGGTTGTGTTATATGCAAACTTTACGACAATGCTTAAAAACGCGTTAAGAGGGATTAATGTAAAGCCTTAACGCTAAGAAAAATATTTATTTTACTGATTGGACATTACATATATAGCATATTCTACTATATATATAATTTGATGGATCCTTAAGAGATGAAAAATCCTGTAACATCTCTTGAGTTATTGCACGCACATTATACACTGGATAGGAGATGTAAAACCCCGTAAACATTTCTGATGCTATTACCCTCCTGTTATATGTGATACTGATTTGACTCACATAAGAATATTTTAGTTCTGAATCGAGTGTCTTGTTTTACTTTATGCTCGGGTCAGCCCTGAGTTTTCAGTGCATTGAAGATTATTTTCTGAAGGACGAAGACGAAGATTGGTATGTTATTATTACTAGTATTATTCCTGCATCATGTTGTTTTGCCGCATTATTCTATTATTCTGTTGTATATAACTCTAATAAATGTTGTATAAATTAAAATCAAATGTATAGTATAAACAGCTTCTTGAACTGTTTATATGATTGTTATATTTTGTCGTTCCGTTACGAGATTCTGTATTTGTTTTCTTCTTTTCTTATCCTTCTTAATTAACCCCATTGATTATCTGTGTTTCAGATTGTTTGAGTTGGACATGTGTGGATTTTTGTCGATTTAAATCTTCCAAAATGTGGGTCTTCATAGCTAGAGTACTCGGGGAGTGTTGTACTGAGAAGGGGAGTCAGATTCTGAAGCAAGCAAGGAGGAAAGATATCAAGGTGAAAATTCATTTTGGTAACGACTACTTTGAAGTTGTTATCGATCACTTTTGGGCTTCAGGAAGGTGTTGAAGACTTGGAAAGTACGGCAAGGAGCTTAAAGAAGTAAAATGAAAGAGGTTGGTATTACATATGAAAGACTTGGTCAAATTTTGGCTAAGTAATTCAGGTTGATGATGACCTGATTTAGTTTGGTACCGGCTACTTTTTAAGGCTAAGGGAGAGTGTTGATGGTTTAGAAACTCGAGCGTTAGGAAGAAGGAACTTAATGAAAGCAGAAGAACCCAATGTGGGTTAAGTAATCAGGTTGGTATCGACCTGATTCAGGTTGGCATCGACCTGATTCAGTGTAACGACCCCGGATTTTATATAAATGTAAATTGATAATTAAAGGAATTTTTGAATAAAATTTGTGAAATAAATCGATGAAGTGAAGCGAGTTCCCCCGAACCCAAATAAATTCTGTATAAATCGTTTAAATTTAAATTATTGTATATGAATTTAAATCATGAAGAAATGGTTTAGAAATGAAATTTTATAAGATATAAAAGTATAAAATAAATACGTTGGATAAAATTTAATAACATAAACTAAATCTAGAAATTCAACTATGTTTCAAAATGAAAATAAATAAATAAATAAGAGATGAACTATAAAAAAATAACAAAATAAACGTTAGTAAGAATTTAACAACAATTAAAATAGAAATTATTTATATTATCAAGTAAAAATAATAATAATAAATATACAATATAAACTATTGAAATAAATATATAAAGTAAATATGTATTGATATAAACAAAGTAATGCATGAGTATGCTGGACAAGAAAAGAAAATATGTAGGAACACATATACAAAAATAGGATAAGTCTAAGATCTTATAGACTAAATATATGTTGCAGGCAAGAATAAAGTAAAAGCATAGTAGGCAAGTAAAATAAAATATGTAAGTATGCTAGGCAAATAAGTATTGTATGTAACCTGTAAAAGTTAGAATGCAAGAACAAAGCAAAGTAACAAAATATCATACACATAAAAATAAGTAGTAGGACACAAAGTACTCAAGCATTTAATGCTTCCATTTCTTAACAGCATACAAGGTCATTCGAAATGTTTGAAATATCATTTCAGCCTCTATTTATAAAAAAAAATCTCTGATCCATAAGATAAAAATATATATACCCTTGTACCTGTATTTGCTTAAACCAGACATCACCCCTCTGTACAACTCTTCTATATCTATTCTTATTTTCATTTCGTTCAACATAACAAAACTAAAGCAATAACAAATACTTAAACATCTCTACAAACTTAAAAAAATGTCTGCCTTACAATAACAAGCAAGAAGATATGGTGGGAGGAAAATCAAAAGAACCATATTCCAGTTTTTAAGTTCAAAGCTATTTCAAAACAAGAGTGCTCTGTCATTTTCAAAACAGGTGAGTAACTTCATATTTTAAATAACCTAAGTTTTAAATCTAGTTGTGTGATGAATATCTGAGATTTTGTTTGTGTGAAAATATATGCACTGTATTGTATTTTGGTGAAATAATGCCTGCATATTGTTATCTGGATATATCTCTGTTTATAGATTTCAAAGCTCTGGGTTAGTTCAAAAAATCATTACTGCTTAATCTATTGATTGTTAGGATAAAGTATCTAAACAAAATATGTTTGGTTGATTATAAAGTAAATTTTAAAAGTTGAATTCAAGTTAAACAAAGTTGTTCTGCTCTGAAAAACCTTAAGAACAGTTAAAGTTTAATATAAGTGACATTTTCGAATATCTTGAATTGTCAATTCAAGTTTATAAACTGAATCCCTAAGCAAAATACTGATTTTTAAAGCTTGAATCAAAATTTAGATAGGGATTAGAAGAGCAAAACTGGGTTGATCGAAAATGGGTTTTTGACGATCTCTGATGATCCACGGGTTGGTGGTGGATGGGATCTTGGACGGAGGTGCAAGAGTGAAGGGTGATTGCAGGAAAAATATTCGTATGGTGGTTCGACGAACGTGGTAAAGGCGGTGAGGAATTTCTGCTTGTAAACCTAGTTTGGATAGGTTATATTGTTTTGATCGAAACAACAACTCTGGTGGATCGAGTGTCATGGGCCTTCGGGGAACGGAAGCGAGGTGGTTGGCGAATAAGTTGCCAGAATTTCTGTCACTCTGGTGGGCGGAGGAGCTAGGACGAACGATTTTCCAGGATTTGGGTTTCGTGTTTTTGGTGTTCCAGGATTTGAAGGGGAGAACTCGAATTTGATTCGAGATGTTGTGATGGATTCTGGTGATCGTGAGGTCATCTGGAGATAGTCACTGATGGGAAGCAGCTCTGGTGGGTGGTCGGGGGTCGCCAGGGCCACGGTGCACGTGCACCGTGCATTTCTGTAGCACTGAGAATTTTTTTGGGTTTGGGGAGGAAATTGACTCGGAAAATACTCGAGTCATTCGAGTATGCGACTCGAAGCAGGGCAGGTAAAGACCTAGAAGAGATTTTGGTTTGTCTCGAGAACAGCAGTGGTTACAACATTTAGACAACCTGGAAGAAATTTGAATTTTCAAAACAAATTCAAATGAAACTTTAATTTGTAAACTAGATTTAAATCAAAGTTTAAGTTGGATTTAAATGTAGATTGAATCTCAGTCTTAAATTAAATAAGTTTTTAAAATTTAAAATGTTTGAACAACTTTAAACTATTAAATAGTTTAAATGTAAAGTCAAAGCTTTAAATAAAAAAAATAGAGATTAAAACTAAAATTTAAATCAAGAATTAAATCAAAATTTGAATCTTATTTTGAAAAGTTATCTTAATAAATATTATTAAAGGTTGTTAATTAATGAAAAGAATGTTTTAATGGTTAGTTAACTTTTAAAGGTTTAAAGTTAAATTTATTTTTTTTAAAGAAAAATTTATTACTTGAAGTAAATTACTTAATGAAAGTGATAAAAGTGAAATTAATTAAAAATCCAAGTTAATTAATCAAGTAATTAATGATTGATTATTTAAAGATAATTACTTAATTAAAAGCAATTAAATAAATGATTAAATTGATTAAGTAAATTGATTAATTAAATAATTAAAGGATTAATCAATGTGATTAATCAAGGACAATTAATTAAATGGTAATTAATTAGTTAAAGGTTAATTTATAAATTGAAGATAATAAATTAAATGATGAATTAAATAATTAAAGGTTAATTATTTAAAAATTAAAGGTTGATGAATTATAAGGTCAATTAATTTATTATTAATGGTTAATTAATAATGACTAAAGAAAAATTAATCAAAACGATTTATTATTTATTAATGTTAATTAACCAGGATTAGTGACTAATCTGATTTAATTAAATCAGATAATTAATTGATCTTATCTATGGATATTTGGATTCCATTGGACGATTTGATTGTTTGATATTCCTGATCTGTGATGCTATGTGATATATTCTGATTGTGTGTGATCTGTACTGTAATTTATTTATCTGTGATATTTATATATCTGTGATCTGTGAATGAAGATAAGTGTTATAGTTATACCGCTTATCACTTATCAAGTATATTTCTAAATTTTAATCTGTGATGATTGAATGATGTTGCACTATACTGTGTAAAACCCCTGGACTACACCATACACACACAAATATGGATTTCACGAGGAAATCGGTTAAGTCACAGATAATTTAAATTAATGTTTTTGAAATTGAAATTTTAATTTCAATTGATTTTTGGAAATGGATTTGGGTTAAATGTTAAAACTTTCGAAAAGGAGTTTGTAAGATAAAAGTTATTTTGAATAACTTAATAAAGCTTCCAATTTAAATAATTCAATTTGAATTTGAATTCAAGATTTTGAATTGAATTCAATGATTGGAAATTTTGATTTAAGATTTTATAAATGTGTTTATATGAATTTAAACCACTTTTGAAATATTGGTTTGAGAATTTGAATTTAACCCAAATGACCTTAACTCGTATAAATGAATCAGATTTCCAAAATGAAAACTGTTTGTTTTCAAATGATAAAAGCTTTCAGATAAGAAATGAAATTCCAGTTTAATTAAAGGAATTTCAAGTTTGAATTGAAAAAAATGGTTTTTCAAATTATGAATGAATTGTTTTTGAAAGCTATGAATTAAATCTGTTTATTTTTAACAGATTTAAAATAATGATTTGTTTAAACCATTCGAAATGAAATTATTTTGAAAGCTATAAGTTAAATCTTTATTTTAATGATTTAACTAGTTAATCCAATTGAAATGGAAATTAATTTGGAAAATCTATGAATGAATCTTTTGTTTAAAAGATAAAAAATGTGGAAATTATTTAAACCGTTGAAGGTTGTTAAAATGAATCTTTTTGTTTAAAGATTTGAAATGGTAATTTGTTAAACCATTTGAAAAGAAAAGTTTTGGGTAATAAGTTGTGACTTAACTGAAATCCCAATATCCATATGTTTTAAATATCACGCTCACTATTCGGTTCAGCCGGGAGAGGACCTTTGTGTCATTTATCATATTCTGAATAAGTGTTACGTTGTATATGGATGGCATTTGAAGACCGGTGTTGAAGACCGGGTGTTTGCGAAAACGATAGGATAACCTATCGATTGTCTCTGCACTGGGTAGCTCTCGGTATAGAGATTCCTTAAGTGATGGGAAGTTCGATCGGGATTGTGAATACCCGGATTTGCAAGGGCTTCTTTGAAAGTGCCTTCGGTTCTGTTCGAACCCGGAACAGACTTGCATGGTTACATGTTTGACATTACACTTTGAGATATAAAGCAGATTTCTTTCAAATACATTTCTGTTGGTGGCGGAGAATTTATTCTCTTAGCTTAACACCCTTCTTTGAGACGTACGAGCTCAGAGGTTATGTAGTTGAAGGTTATCAGCGATATATTCCCAATTTGGTAATGTGACATGCTGAGTGTTGCTGTGTGATGATCATTGTTTGATCATTTGTGATATGATCATTTGTTTGATCATTTATCTTTGTGATCATTACTTTGATCATCTGTTGACCCAAAGCATGGCTTTGTGACAAAGCGTAGCTTTGTGGACGAGAACTCTTCGGACCTCACAACCCGGAAATGGTCGAAACAGGAATATGCAGCAAGGTTATGAGGGTCGCGCCCTTTAGGGTATGTCATTTCCTTCTGGAAAAGGGTGGTATCAGGTATGGAGCCCTGGTATTTAACCTATGTGGATATTCCGATCTCATTATTGTGATTGTGTGTTTATCGAGGTGCCTCAGATAAAGGTCCCAAAGGACCGGGGGGTGGCATATTCGTGAGTTACCTGTTACAGGGATAACCCGGCCTTGTGTTGGCAGAGAGCAGTTTGTCTCTCGGGACGTCCAGCCAGAGGCGATCCCATTCGGCAGGAGGAAAGGAAGTTCCTTAGCCTGACCATTTGTTGGAAATCCAAAGAAACAATACGAACCTTTACGATTGCAATTGTATAACCTGCTATGGAATGTGGCGGTAACCTGCTATTGAACATTGTAGCTATAGTAAGCATACAATAATGGTTGTATGTTGGCTAAGATTAATATTATACTTTTGAAATGTTTTCTTCACTATGCACTAGTAATAATATTCAATGATTTGTTTTGCGTAGTAAGCATCTTTGACTATCATAAGGAGAAATCTCCTCTGATTCTGCGTTTGCATTGTGTGTGTGTGCAGGAGGCCTTATGGTAGTTTCATTTTCCAAAAGCATTGCGGGTTTAAATGTTTAAAGTTCTTTTGTGTTGTTTTAAAGATAAACTGTTTTTGTTGCTCACACCAGTCCCATGACTGACCTGGAGTTTATTGTTCCTTTCCTAAACTCTGGGTGCTCAAAATTTTCTACACGAGCAGTCTAGAGTTGGGATTTTCAGATATTCAGGTTGAGTAGATTATCTGGAGCTAGTCAGTCCTTGGACGACTGACCTTGCTTTCCGCTAGCTATGGATTGGAGCATTCTATTGGAGATATTCTATCCACTACTGGTGTTATCTATTTTCTTTCCGCTGCTATTTCTTATATCATATCTCTGATGTACATAGATATTCATTGTATCATCATTGTATCTGGATATTGTATCAGATGTTGTATATCTATATTCTTTCTCTTCCGTTGTGTTGTTGTACTTAATGGTGTTATAAGCTCCGGAGAACCAGATTCGGCGTTTGAATCTACGACATTTTGAGTACAAGTGAAGTACGGATGCCGATTTTTGAAGGTCGACTTTTGGGTTTTTACATTTTGTATCAGAGCTAAGGTTGAACTTTAGCTCAGTAGTATAACACATTAAGTAGCTCATTAGAGATAGGGTGAAGTATACCCTAGAATGAGTAATCTCTAAGATATCCGTCCGTATGCCTCAGTAAATTCTCTTACTATTTACTGATAGTAAGTATGAGTGCAAGAAGAGGATGAGATAGAGGACGGGGATACGACTATAATTGGTCAATACTCTATAACAACAAGGAAGCAATCTTTTCCCTATCGATCTCTTTTGTTCGTCATTTTTCCTCAATTCTTTGATATTTTCTGGTCGTCCAGAAAGGAAATTCGATATATTAATAAGGGACATAAACTCTAAATAGGCCAAAATTGTTTGTTGGATGAATTGTTTGCTTTGTTTGCTATGGGTGATAGGTATAATTTAGTTTTTAAACTGAAAGTTTTGAAAATTTTATCCATATATCTATCGATTCTTTGGGTCCATATATGTTCTACACACGGTTAGTTATCACTTCGAACTAACCAATGTCACTGCATATTTCGTAGATCTGGATAACTCGAGTATTTTGTGAAGTGTCAAACAGATTCGTTCTTGTATCTATTATTGATATTATGATTTGGTAAGCCAAATGCAGAATAGATATTCAGTTTGAGTTAATGAAATATTCTTCATCTATCTTTGTGTCTCCTTGGCAATTTCGAGGATGAAATTCTTTTAAGGGGGGAAGTCTGTAACGACCCCGGATTTTATATAAATGTAAATTGATAATTAAAGGAATTTTTGAACAAAATTTGTGAAATAAATCGATGAAGTGATGCGAGTTCCCCCGAACCCAAATAAATTCTGTATAAATCGTTTAAATTTAAATTATTGTATATGAATTTAAATCATGAAGAAATGGTTTAGAAATGAAATTTTATAAGATATAAAAGTATAAAATAAATACGTTGGATAAAATTTAATAACATAAACTAAATCTAGAAATTCAACTATGTTTCAAAATGAAAATAAATAAATAAGAGATGAACTATAAAAAAATAACAAAATAAACGTTAGTAAGAATTTAACAACAATTAAAATAGAAATTATTTGTATTATCAAGTAAAAATAATAATAATAAATACACAATATAAACTATTGAAATAAATATATAAAGTAAATATGTATTGATATAAACAAAGTAATGCATGAGTATGCTGGACAAGAAAAGAAAATATCTAGGAACACATATACAAAAATAGGATAAGTCTAAGATCTTATAGACTAAATATATGTTGCAGGCAAGAATAAAGTAAAAGCATAGTAGGCAAGTAAAATAAAATATGTAAGTATGCTAGGCAAATAAGTATTGTATGTAACCTGTAAAAGTTAGAATGCAAGAACAAAGCAAAGTAACAAAATATCATACACATAAAAATAAGTAGTAGGACACAAAGTACTCAAGCATTTAATGCTTCCATTTCATTACAGCATACAAGGTCATTCAAAATGTTTGAAATATCATTTCAGCCTCCATTTATAAAAAAATCTCTGATCCATAAGATAAAAAAATAATACCCTTGTACCTGTATTTGCTTAAACCAGACATCACCCCTCTATACAACTCTTCTATATCTATTCTTATTTTCATTTCGTTCAACATAACAAAACTAAAGCAATAACAAATACTTAAACATCTCTATAAACTTAAAAAAATGTCTGCCTTACAACAATAAGCAAGAAGATATGGTGGGAGGAAAATCAAAAGAACCATATTCCAGTTTTTAAGTTCAAAGCTGTTTCAAAACAAGAGTGCTCTGTCATTTTCAAAACAGGTGAGTAACTTCATATTTTAAATAACCTAAATTTTAAATCTAGTTGTGTGATGAATATCTGAGATTTTGTTTGTGTGGAAATATATGCACTGTATTGTATTTTGGTGAAATAATGCCTGCATATTGTTATCTGGATATATCTCTGTTTATAGATTTCAAAGCTCGGGGTTAGTTCAAAAAATCATTACTGCTTAATCTATTGATTGTTAGGACAAAGTATCTAAACAAAATATGTTTCGTTGATTATAAAGTAAATTTTAAAAGTTGAATTCAAGTTAAACAAAGTTGTTCTGCTCTGAAAAACCTTAAGAACAGTTAAAGTTTAATATAAGTGACATTTTCGAATATCTAGAATTATCAATTCAAGTTTATAAACTGAATCCCTAAGAAAAATACTGATTTTTAAAGCTTGAATCAAAATTTTTAGATATGGATTAGAAGCGCAGTTCTGGGTTGATCGAAAAATGGGTTTTTGACAATCTCTGATGATCCACGGGTTGGTGGTGGATGGGATCTTGGACGGAGGTGCAAGAGTGAAGGGTGATTGCTGGAAAAATATTCGTATGGTGGTTCGACGAACGTGGTAAAGGAGGTGAGGAATTTCTGCTTGTAAACCTAGTTTGGATAGGTTATATTGTTTTGATCGAAACAACAACTCTGGTGGATCGAGTGTCATGGGCCTTCGGGGAATGGAAGCGAGGTGGTTGGCGAATAAGTGGCCGGAATTTCTGTCACTCTGGTGGTCGGAGGAGCTAGGGAGAGCGATTTTCCAGGATTTGGGTTTCGTGTTTTTGGTGTTCCAGGTTTTGAAGGGGAGAACTCGAATTTGATTCGAGATGTTGTGATGGATTCTGGTGATCGTGAGGTCATCTGGAGATAGTCGCTGATGGGAAGCAGCTCTGGTGGGTGGCCGGAGGTCTCCAGGGCCACGGTGCACGTGCACCGTGCATTTTTGTAGCACTGAGAATTTTTTGGGTTTGGGGAGGAAATTGACTCGGGAAATACTCGAGTCATTGGAGTATGCGACTCGAAGCAGGGCAGGTGAAGACCCAGAAGCGATTTTGGTTTGTCTCGAGAACAGCAGTGGTTACAGCATTTAGACAACCTGGAAGAAATTTGAATTTTCAAAACAAATTCAAATGAAACTTTAATTTGTAAACTAGATTTAAATCAAAGTTTAAGTTGGATTTAAATGTAGATTGAATCTCAGTCTTAAATTAAATAAGTTTTTAAAATTTAAATTGTTTGAACAAATTTAAACTATTAAATAGTTTAAATTTAAAGGCAAAGCTATAAATAAAAAAAATAGAGATTAAAACTAAAATTTAAATCAAGAATTAAATCAAAATTTGAATCTTAGTTTTGAAATGGGTTGAAATAAATATCTTTTATTTTGAAAAGTTATCTTAATAAATATTATTAAAGGTTGTTAATTAATGAAAAGAATGTTTTAATGGTTAGTTAACTTTTTAAGGTTTAAAGTTAAATTTATTTTTTTTAAAGAAAAATTTATGACTTGAAGTAAATTACTTAATGAAAGTGATAAAAGTGAAATTAATTACAAATCCAAGTTAATTAATCAAGTAATTAATGATTGATTATTTAAAGATAATTACTTAATTAAAAGCAATTAAATAAATGATTAAATTGATTAAGTAAATTGATTAATTAAATAATTAAAGGATTAATCAATGTGATTAATCAAGGACAATTAATTAAATGGTAATTAATTAGTTAAAGGTTAATTTATAAATTGAAGATAATAAATTAAATGATGAATTAAATAATTAAAGGTTAATTATTTAAAAATTAAAGGTTGATGAATTATAAGGTCAATTAATTATTATTAATGGTTAATTAATAATGACTAAAGAAAAATTAATCAAAATGATTTGTAATTTATTAATGTTAATTAACCAGGATTAGTGACTAATCTGATTTAATTAAATCAGATAATTAATTGATCTTATCTATGGATATTTGGATTCCATTGGACGATTTGATTGTTTGATATTCCTGATCTGTGATGCTATGTGATATATTCTGATTGTGTGTGATCTGTACTGTAATTTATTTATTTATGATATTTATATATCTGTGATCTGTGAATGAAGATAAGCGTTATAGTTATACCGCTTATCACTTATAATTTATATTTCTGAATTTTAATCTGTGATGTTTGAATGATGTTGCACTATACTATGTAAAACCCCTGGACTACACCATACACACACAAATATGGATTTCACGAGGAAATCGGTTAAGTCACAGATAATTTAAATTAATGTTTTTGAAATTGAAATTTTAATTTCAATTGATTTTTGGAAATGGATTTGGGTTAAATGTTAAAACTTTCGAAAAGGAGTGTGTAAGATAAAAGTTATTTTGAATAACTTAATAAAGCTTCCAATTTAAATAATTCAATTTGAATTTGAATTCAAGATTTTGAATTGAATTCAATGATTGGAAATTTTGATTTAAGATGTTATAAATGTGTTTATATGAATTTAAACCACTTTTGAAATATTGGTTTGAGAATTTGAATTTAACCCAAATGACCTTAACTCGTATAAATGAATCAGATTCCAAAATGAAAACTGTTTGTTTTCAAATGATAAAAGCTTTCAGATAAGAAATAAAATTCCAGTTTAATTAAAGGAATTTCAAGTTTGAATTGAAAAAAATGGTTTTCCAAATTATGAATGAATTGTTTTTGAAAGCTATGAATTAAATCTGTTTATTTTTAACAGATTTAAAATGATGATTTGTTTAAACCATTCGAAATGAAATTATTTTGAAAGCTATAAGTTAAATCTTTGTTTTAAAGATTTAACTTGTTAATCCAATTGAAATGGAAATTAATTTGGAAAATCTGTGAATGAATCTTTTGTTTAAAAGATAAAAAATGTGGAAATTGTTTAAACCGTTGAAGGTTGTTAAAATGAATCTTTTTGTTTAAAGATTTGAAATGGTAATTTGTTAAACCATTTGAAAGAAAAGTTTTGGGTAATAAGTTGTGACTTAACTGAAATCCCAATATCCATATGTTTTAAATATCACGCTCACTATTCGGTTCAGCCGGGAGAGGACCTTTGTGTCATATATCCCATTCCGAATAAGTGATACGTCGTATATGGATGGCATTTGAAGACCGGTGTTTGCGAAAACGATAGGATAACCTATCGATTGTCTCTGCACTGGATATACAGAGATTCCTTAAGTGATGGGAAGTTCGATCGGGATTGTGAATACCCAGATTTGCAAGGGCTTCTTTGGAAGTGCCTTCGGTTCTGTTCGAACCCGGAACAGACTTGTATAGTTACATGTCTGACGTTACACTTTGAGATATAAAGCAGATTTCTTTCAAATACATTTCTGTTGGTGGCGGAGAATTTATTCTCTTAGCTTAACACCCTTCTCTGAGACGTACGAGTTCAGAGGTTATGTAGTTGAAGGTTATCAGCGATATATTCCCAATTTGGTAATGTGACATGCTGAGTGTTGCTGTGTGATGATCATTGTTTGATCATTTGTGATATGATCATTTGTTTGATCATTTATCTTTGTGATCATTACTTTGATCATCTGTTGACCCAAAGCATGGCTTTGTGACAAAGCGTAGCTTTGTGGACGAGACCTCTTCGGACCTCACAACCCGGAAATGGTGGAAACAGGAATATGCGGCAAGGTTATGAGGGTCGCGCCCTTTAGGGTATGTCATTTCCTTCGGGAAAAGGGTGGTATCAGGTATGGAGCCCTGGTATTTAACCTATGTGGATACTCCGATCTCATTTATTGTGATTGTGTGTTTATCGAGGCGCCTCGGATAAAGGTCCCAAAGGACCGGGAGGTGGCATATTCGTGAGTTACTTGTTACAGGGGTAACCCGGCCTTGTGTTGGCAGAGAGCAGTTTGTCTCTCGGGACGTCCAGCCAGAGGCGATCCCATTCGACAGGAGGAAAGGAAGTTCCTTAGCCTGACCATTTCTTGGAAATCTAAAGAAACAATACGAACCTTTACGATTGCAATTGTATAACCTGCTATGGAATGTGGCGGTAACCTGCTATTGAACATAGTAGCTATAGTAGGCATACAATAATGGTTGTATGTTGGCTAAGATTAATATTATACTTTCGAAATGTTTTCTTCACTATGCACTAGTAATAATATTCAATGATTTGTTTTGCGTAGTAAGCATCTTTGACTATCATAAGGAGAAATCTCCTCCGATTCTGCGTTTGCATTATGTGTGTGTGCGGGAGGCCTTATGGTAGTTTCATTTTCAAAAAGCATTGCGGGTTTAAATGTTTAAAGTTCTTTTGTGTTGTTTTAAAGATAAACTGTTTTTGTTGCTCACACCAGTCCCACGACTGACCTGGAGTTTATTGTTCCTTTCCTAAACTCTGGGTGCTCAAAATTTTCTACACGAGCAGTCTAGAGTTGGGATTTTCAGATATTCAGGTTGAGTAGATTATCTGGAGCTAGTCAGTCCTTGGAAGACTGACCTTGCTTTCCGCTAGCTATGGATTGGAGCATTCTATTGGAGATATTTTATCCACTGCTGGTGTTATCTATTTTCTTTCCGCTGCTATTTCTTGTATCATATCTCTGATGTATATAGATATTCATTGTATCATCATTGTATCTGGATATTGTATCAGATGTTGTATATCTATATTCTTTTTCTTCCGCTGTGTTGTTGTACTTAATGGTGTTATAAGCTCCGGAGAACCAGATTCGGCGTTTGAATCTACGGCATTTTGAGTACAAGTGAAGTACGGATGCCGATTTTCGAAGGTCGACTTTTGGGTTTTTACATTCAGGTTGGCACCGACCTGAATTATTGAACCCAATAGAGGTCAAACTTCTAGGAGGTGAGTGTATGTTCTATAGGTCGTGGTGAAGGTGTTTATTTGTTTGCTTGGGATTCGATGGTGATGTAGTAGCACATTGATAGCTTTGGGACTTCGGTGATGGTAACTCAATGGTGAGTGGAGTTAGGTTCTGATAATGGCATTTCGATGTCGAAAGGAATTATGAGAATGGTTATCCACAAATGGGCGAGTTCTGGGAAGGGTGACTTGTGGATAGAATGTTGAATGGTTCTATCATGGAAAGAAGGAATGTGGAATGGATCCTTGAGGATGAATGGAAACTAGATGGAGCAAGGAAAAGGCTTGGATACACATGCTATGGGATCATTGATACTTAGAGTGTTTTTTGATGTACCCAAAAGTAGGGGTATTGTGAGGACGCTCACATGCACTTTATACCCAGATTGGTTTAATGGATCCATGTACCCTGAAATGGTGGAATGGCTCTAGCATCAGCTTTATGCTAAAGGCAAGTACACTGAAAACTGGGATTTGTCCATTAATCCCCGGCAGAGGAATTGTCATACGAGTTATCATATATTCGGGGCACATTGAGTGATAGCGAGGATTGTTGATGGATGCTATGTTTGCTTCGATTGTTTTCTCCCATAATCGATCACTCTAGGGATGTCACTCGAGATAGGTATTGTGTATAGGGATATCTAGACGCCCGTTGTTGTATTTACGTTACAGTACACCTTTATGATGTTGTAGAATAGCATATTCTATTCATTATGTGTTAAATCTT
Organism: Allium fistulosum; assembly: GCA_030737815.1. NCBI lineage: Eukaryota > Viridiplantae > Streptophyta > Magnoliopsida > Asparagales > Amaryllidaceae > Allium > Allium fistulosum. Next base: position 1,142,547,664 of record CM060904.1, read on the forward strand.
TGGTTGCAAGGACAAGTCGGGTGTGGTTCGTATACCCTTGTTCCTTACTATATCGACTTGTATAGTATTTTGATATTCATTTATTTCTCACACCAAACCGTTGTCCGAATCGAGGTTTTATACTTTGCTTCCTATTATCTTGGGTACTCTTAAATGAGTAGATATATAACAAGTCTAAGTGTACGCAGTGGTACTGTAGAGAACGAGCAGCGTTCTCATCTTATATATGGATATTATATTGCTTATTCCACCATGCAAGACTGTGGAGCCAAACCAGTGTTTTCTTTACTACCAGGAGATAGTTTTTTTGAGTTTATTCCCGCTTTATATAAACTCTATTGCTATGTTGTATAACTTTGTGCATCTGTGCTTTGATATTTGGTTCATTTAGCTATTACTGTCTCTCATGTTTTATATCTAATATGACTATTATATTTTACTCGATATGCTATGAGATACACGACATGTTTTATGATGTTTTGTTTCTTTTAACTCTTGATAATCGTACCACATCAACCGAGTATGGCATCCTACATCGATCGAGTATGGTAGTAGTGCACTATCTAGTTATATTGGGTGCCAGTGGTGTAGGGCGGTCATCACATTTTCACTAAGAGATTTCTTGAAGTTCTCACCCATAGATCTACCTTGACACTTTGGATTTGACCTATCCACAAGTTAGACTTAGAGAGTAGCGGTTGTAATATCCTTGACTACTTGAATTCAAAAGATGTCCGAGAAATTTATGGTACCCAGAAATGCTAAGGAGAAATCAACCACCTCCAAGCCTGCCAACAATGTTGAAAATGAGGGCTCTGGACACGAGGAAGAGATAAATAAACCTATACTGTTGAAATTCCAAGTGCATTAGAGATGGTGACTAGGATAGATTTAGATAGAATGATGATGTAGATGAATAGAAATATGATTAACAGCCAGAATACTATTCTAAAGTAGACGAAGGAAAGTGTTGATCTGATGACTCAGTTACCCTAGAGGAGAAGGAAGATTCATAAGGAGTTATCACCTTCTAAATTGAAAAGGAAAGTTCTTCTTCATCAGATAGAAATCGAAGAGATGGAAAACAAAAGATGAAGAAAAGGGAAGTTGGGATATCGAAAATGAGGTTATGGAAAATCCTCGATGGATAAGTCATAACTTAGCACCGGGCCTTCTCAACTCGGTATCGAGTTGAACCCTGATTTGTGACTGAGACTTGGATTATGAGTTGTTTGAGGTAGTTGATGCTGATGTTGAGCAGGTTGCTGGTGGCAATCTTCATGCGAATGCTACCGAACCATCATAGAGAGAACGTAGACAGCAAACATCTAAATGAGCGGTTCTCCATGTTTTAGGGGAACCCAAACATCACAGAACTAACCGAGAGCATTTGTGGAGCCAAACACTTGAGACAGTGTTTTATGATCGTCATCTAGTCAATATGGCTGATCTGGAACATATAGTTGATATAGTGAGAAAGCCTAAAATGAGAACCAACACATGAGCAACGATGATTTTGGTTCATCGCCTAATAGCACCTCATTCACGGAGATTATTTTGCAGGAAGATTATCCTAGAAGGTTTATGATGCTTACTATGCCATTATATAACAGAATGACAAATCTGAGAAAATATCTTTTAAAGTACAATTGACACACGGATGGTGCCAGGGCTACTGACATCATGGATGTAGATGTTTCCTAATATTCCTTGAAGGAGCAGCTACGATGTGGTTTATTTGGCTTGCGCCGAGGTCCATGTCTTCATTCTATCAATTGGCTAGAAGGTTTACTGTGTTGTTCAAGCTTCACACTACTCAACCAAAGGACATGAGTCCTTATCAAGTATCTTTCAGGGTCCTAGAGAAAGCTGAAGAATTTCTTCAGTAGATTTGATACCATTATGATTGAAGTGAGTAATGCATAGGAGGATATCGTGTTGATGGCATTGATCCAGAGGATACACTCAAACATGGATTTTGGCAGATGGTTGAAGATGAAGGAGCCACCCACCATGGAGGAATTCTATCAAAAGGCAACCTGGTTTCTATACTTGGAAGAGGCATATATGGAAACCAGAAAGGCTGGTGTGAGATCGTTGACTGAAGTTGTACAGAGCAATGTCACTTGAAGAAAACCAGTGAGAGCACCATAAATGTTGATATCAATGTTAGAAATAAGAACTATAATCAAAAAAGGTAAACTAGGGCACTGGTGGAAGGAAGTTTATTTCAAGAAGTGCTCGGGATACTTGAAGCCTGAAGATTATACCCCTCTAAATGAGACCATCAAAATATTAACCTTGCGACACAAGGTATAAAGAATTATAGGAAATTTGCTCAAAGTGAGTCGACTCAACGAGAAAATATCTCATGGAAGCATTGTCGCTTTCACAAGATTCATGGATACAATACTAACGAGTGTTGGCATTTGAGGGATATAATCGAAGTTTTGATCAGAAAATAGAAAACTACAATTGTATGTGAAAGATCTGCAAGGTGGCGTGAAGAAGAATAATCAATCCCAAGAGCAAACGGCTCAACGAGGTCAGGCTGGGCCTAGTAGAGAGGAACCTAGGCAGCCTGAAAGAAGAATAGTGATCAATACCATTACTGTCCGGACCTCATCCAACCGAGAAAAGCTGGACTGAAATGTAGAGATACAGATGTTCATTGAGGCATGTTGTTCAAGAGAGTTGTTTGCTACAGAAGACGAAGCTCCATAAAAGTAATAGAAAATGATGACCGAAGATATTATTTTCCAAAATCAAGATGCAGATGGGGTAAAAATAGCATGCTCGAGTACTTGTTGATTACAGTCGTGATTGTGCCAGCTTCTATGAAATAAGTTATCGTTGATTATGTAAGCTCGGTCAATATTCTAATTAAGAAAGCTTTCGATCAAATGAGGATGGATGGACAGAGCTTGAAGCTATATAAATCCCGTATCTAGGGTTTTACCAAAGAGACTACAAAGCCTATAGGTTGTGTTGATTTATCAACGGAGCTTGGAGAAGGTGCCCATAAGAGAGTGCAGTTGCATACATTCATTGTGATTGATACGTATTCTGCTTACAATGCTTTCTTGGACTGACCAACCCTTGCTAATTTTAAGGTGGCCCTAGCTCTGTGGTGCTTAATAATGAAATTCCCAATGGAAAACCGGGAAGGAACTATCTAAGGAGATCAGAATACTGGACGTGAATGCTATGTCAAGGAGCTTAAAGAGGCGAAGCAACGTGAGAAGGGATAGGGTGTAAAGAAGAACCTTTGCATCAAAACGACTACAGCACATTTACCTTTTAGTAGTGCACAAAAAACACTACATTAGCTTTGTAGAAAATTAGTGAAGATTCTATATAATGACATGTTATAATAGCCTAGACGCTTCTTGTAGCATTACAAAAAAACACTATTATATAAAACATTTTACAACATTTTGGCTCTGCTATGAAATTATTTTCATAGCATTTTTGACATGCCTTTTTATTCATTCAGAAACTTTTAAACTATTCTAGGCATTTAAGAACTGTTATAAAAAGGTCTTAGCTTTGATATGAAATATTTTCCATAGCGGTTTGCTTTTTTTACAGCTTACCATAAGCGCTATAATATGTTTTTCAATAGCATTAATTTTTGTTGTAATAAGTTTTAATAGCGCTCATCTTCTATCTCCACAGCAGTAGTTTTCCACTATTAATACTTTTAATATAGCACTTGAATTTTGCTGCGCTATTTTTTCTATAGTGTAATATAAACGCTATCTTTTTTCTTAGCTGAATTATGCACATTTTTGCACATTACAAACAGACACTTCAAATAGCAATATATTTTTAAAATGCAAATCATACATATAACATATCTAATAGCCTAAAAAATATTTGGTAGAAATATACAAATCATATATAAAACATAAAAAATTTCTTACACAGTTGAGTAAATTTTCAAAGTTTAGATTTAGTTCCAAAAAAATACATGAATATAATGCTTTGTTGGTCTTCCTCCGGTCAACTCATGGACACTCTAAATTTCAAATGCTACAATTTATACAAGTAGAAGTTATAGTCTCTTCAATATATCAATATGGATTAGATAAATTATCGATAGGATAGATAAATAATCAACATAGGTTAGATCTATAGTGAGAGAGAACATATATGTAGGAAATTATGAGGCATATGTAAAAAGCAATTTAGCAACATGTATGAGCATGTGAATGTAAGTAGATAAGAAAAATGCAGTCTAAATAAATGTGCATGTTGAACCAAAAGGAAGTCAGAGAATCAAGGTTAAACTAGGTAGCAAAACAAGGACTAAAGCATGAATTAAGCATTTTAGCAACAGACCTCAACACACAGACAACAACAAAAGATAACGAATCTTCCATGCATCAAACTCATCAAAATAGGAGAGGACTTGATTGTGCAATAAATAATACTTAAAACATAGTCAGACTAATAGGAATACCAGAATTGCACAAGACACACACGAAGTGAAGATAATTCATTAACATTCTAACTTCAATACAATAGTACATCTTAAATCAAGCAGTGATCAATCCAAATATTTACATCAACCAATCTAAACATGTACAGTTAAAGTGCTTAGCGGTTCCATAGCAGTGGACATGCAGAAAGTTATAGTAAGGATAAAGCAGGGATATAGCGGAAAATAGCGGAGGTGCAAAAAGCTGCATTAGATATAAAATAAAATGTTTAAAGTTAATTTTTCTCATTCTCACATTATTTTTGTAGGAAAAAGAAATGTTGTTTGATCTTATATAACAAAACCATATAATATCACGATTTATGCAAACTAGATTTGGTAACTATAATAGATTTCTAACTTATATTGAGCACTTATACCTTAAAATTAGATCTTTTCCCTGATTTTGGTAGTTTGGTTTAAAAGAGATCCAGTAAAATCAACCTTTGTATATTAGTATTGCTAAAACGGGTGCTAAAAAACCTTAATTTAGCAGGTTTAGCGAAAACAGTAGGGCTTAAAGTGGTTCTACTATTTAATAGTGTTAAATTGAAATAGTGTTGTGGCCGAAGAGCGCTATGCACTATACCGGGGATTTTGTGGGACTTTAGTGGGGCTTTAACTGCATAGATCTAAACCAAATGCTTCAGGTGGATGGTTAAAAATTAATATGATTTCTTACAAACTAGTTTCGCTTTCGAAATATCAACCATGCTAAAATGAAACTCAAATACAGAGTTAGTAGCTATTTGAAATAAACTATATGTGATTTCATTCAATAGTGTAATATTTATTATCAGAAAAAAATCAGTTAGTGTGCTATGACTTAAGATCCATGTTCATATACCAAGATGCAAAATGTAGGTGGTTAAGTTTAGAAACCAAAGTTAACAAACATAGTTGTTAAAATTAAGTACTTATAATCTCATAGTTATATAGAAAGGCAACACATAAAAAGTAATTTTGTAATAATCAACAATCTCTTAGTGAAATACTAATTTTACTATAAATAACTATAGTATATATAATGATCATTAGAGAATTTTATAGTAGACTTAATATCTTATCCTTATCGCCTTAAACAATTTTATGCCCTATAACATTGTTAGCTAATGCGTTATAATCAAAATACTGCATTGAGGACATCATTTGAAGGATGGTAGGGATCCCAAAATTTACCTTAAACGTTTTTTTCCTTATAATGGAAGATTCAGCCTAAAAATCAGTACCATAAACATTAAAACAAAATCTTAATGGAAAATCAAATTGTATCCCTGGAAATACAAGTGGTACACTGGTTAGAGACTTGCTATTTTCAGAGTTACATAGGATGATGGCTACAAGAGGAAATGATGATGATGATTATACAATGAAAACCAAACATTACACTAGAAAGAGACTTGTTGCTATTAGTACCAATATGCATAAGATTTCTGAATCTTAATACATCCATTTGGGAAGAATATAATATCTATAGACTTGCAAGTCTAACTAGAAACCTACTGAAGTTAAGTGATCCAACCATCAAGCAAACCCATTGAGTTCTAGTGGAGATAGAAGTTGATAACATGAAAATCAAAGTAAGACTTAAATGTATAATTGGAGATGTTTATGTTCAAGAGATGGAATATGAGCATGAATCCCTCATTGTGATAACTGGACATTTTTTGGACACTATAGAAGTTAATGCCCATTAGTGTGGAAAATATGGTAAATGCAAAGAAGTGGGTCATACGACGAACAACTGCAAATTGCAAGAAGGAATTAGCAGGGTTTCTCCATGAAAACTGGATGTGTTTGCCTGAACACATTCCAATGTGTGGAATATCACCTAAATTAGCATGCTATACATTGAATGTAGACAGTCGGGTTCTCTAGTGAAATAAAAAAGGTACAACCTAGGTCCAGAGCGATCTATTGCATTAAAGGAAAAAGTAGACAAGCTGAAAGCTAACAGTTTCATCCATGATGCTATATACCCTGAATTGGTATCGATCTAGTGTTGGTCAAGAAGTCTAATAGAAAATGGTCAACATGCGTCGATTATTCAGACCTAAATAAAGCATGTCCAAAGGATAGCTTTCCAGTGCCGAAGATTGACTAACTTATGGACTCAACTGCCAAACATGAACTATTATCCTTCATGGATGCATATTCTGGCTATAATCAGAAAGTGGTGCACATTCCATATTAAGAGCACACCAGCTTCATTACTTACTTGGGACTACATTGTTATCGTGTATTGCCATTAAGTTTGAAGAGTGCTAGAGCTACTTACCAACGATTGGTAAATTCAACCTTCAAAGATCAGACTGGATGAACGATGGAGGTCTATGAAATGACATGCTAGTGAAGTCATAACAATCGGTGAACCATATGCACAACCTCTCAAAGATGTTGATTATTTCATAAAATGGGCCGAAGCGGAACAACTGGCCATGATCACTATAAAGAACGTGATCAACTTTGTGGTGAAAAACATCATATGTCGGTTTGGAGTTCCTCAGAAGATTATCGCCAATAATGGAACTCAAGTTGAAAGTGTCAAATTCAAAGATTTCTACAACATGTATCGAATTGAAAAATATTTGCACCTGTAGCACACCCACAAGCAAATAAAAGGCAGATGCGGTGAACAAGATCATCAAAAACATCCTGAAGTAATGATTGATGTAGGCCAAGGGCATATGGGTCGATGAATTACCACTAGCACTATGGGATTATCGAATGACTCACAAGTCCTCAACCGGAAACACTCCATTCGTTTTGGCATACGGATCAAAGGCCATGATTCCCATTGAATTGGAATTTCCTTTTCATTGAAGAACTCACTATGATCCCAAAATGAATGAGGAAGTCTTGCTTGAGTCCCATGAATTGACCGATGAGAAGCGAGAAGAAGCTGACTTGAGGGTAGCTGCTCATCTGAAAAGTGTAGCATGAATATTTAATGCCAAAATTAGGAACCGAGCTTTTGAGATAGGCGTTCTCGTTTGAAACGTGTCTTTCTCAGTTTGGGGGCACTTGGCCCACATTGGGAAGGTCTCTTTTGCAATTGAACATAAGTTAATGTTGATATAGTTTCGATTCCGATAGCATGGAATAGCAAGCACTTAAGATGCTATTTCATTTAGATATATCCTTGAAAATACCTGATTGGACTCTAATGTAACAAGCCAGAGTTTGCTATTCTTATGTCTATAAATAGAATTCGCTTTGGGGATCGATGGAACTATATTCTTAATAGCCTGATTTTATGCCGAGTGAATAACCGCAGAATATTCTATATTTATGATATCTAGGTACCCGAAGATAGGTACCGATGGACTCCTTCGATTCATGATCAGATCATTGAAGTGTGATCACGCCATTGTCAATTGCGTCGATTCACCCTATACCTCTGATCTTTGACCAATGCCCAAAGACTGGTAGGGTCTAAAGCCATAGCCTGAAGATAGAAAATGTCTAATGATGATGCCTTGATATAGGCATATGAAATATTATGTTTCAAAGATAGGGCCTAGCATGAGATTGAATCTCATTTTGCAAGAACAATCAGTGCTTACGATCAACGCCCAAAGATAAGTCGGATTGAGCATAGATGTTCGAGGATAGATGTACCAAACCTCACTTCCTAGAGATAGGAAGCAATGAAGATCCTATCATGTTTTTGGTCAACCGAAACCTGATCGAAGATAAACAAGATGGGCCATGGAGTTGGTCAAGCTATTACAACTCTTTTATCCAACGAAGAAATGTTTTTGTAGTGTTAAACAGAATGAAATAACGAAGTACCACTTAGCAATGGAGAAAGTTATTAACATATACAAAGTTGCGGTGAATGATATCGTTGCACTAATTCAGATACGATTATCACAAACATAAGTAAACCAAGAATATAGGCATTAAACATAATAAGATGAGAGTTTTAAAGACAAAGCAATTTTATTCACAACTAAATAACTTCAAAAGCAAAAGCTGGGACTGAGCTTGCACAACAATGGCCTGTAACACATACCGAAATAAATGAAACTTAAATAAACAAACGATTGCATAAGAATATGACATTTAAGCATTCTTCTTCTTCCTCCTACCCTTCTTTTCGTTTGGTGAGGAGGAATTTGGCCTTTTTCAAGATCTATCTAGATAGCCTTTAGGATCCTTATCCTAGTTATAGTCACTTCTTGAAGACTTGGAGCGTCAGTATAAATGCCTGCTATTGTAGGACCAGAAGTCGAAATGGCGAGTCGGCCAGCGCACAAAGAAACCGAGGGTAGGGGAGGAAAATAATCTACTTTCACCTTTTTGATGTCTTTGACCTTTTTGAATTGAGAGGTTTGCCTTTCTAGCATTGACGGCATAGATTTGTGCTCTGTGGCCCCAGTAATAACTGAATCATCATCGCCCTAGGACATGTGAGGTTCATCCCTAGTCTCTTTAGCCAACGCGTGAATCTTTTCAAATTTAGGACTGGGAGTAGTAATGGCTGAAGAAGTTAGGATCTGAGTTGGGGAAGAAATGATGATGGACTCAATCACTAAAGCTTGGGTACCCGAAGCTAGATTCTCCTCTGGTAAGATGGCAAGGGCAGGGTGGACTTGAAACTTGAGAAAGTGAAAAACAGAGATTAGAAACATCCATAGGCATCATTTGAGCCTTCTCAAACATAGAAGAAGTTAGTGATATACCTCCAGGAGAAGCAAAGACGGTTTGGGAAGGAGTCCACATATAACTTCCCTAAATTATTGGGGATAAAGCATGAAGTTTTGGAGAAGACTTAGCAATTATAAAGCCATGCTCCTCGGGATTGTATTGGACATCAGCTAAAGATGTTGAAGAAGTTGTTACCCTAGGGGTTGCCATGGTAATTGGAGTTATAGTGATACCAGAAGAGGGAGTAATAGATTCAAAAGTGTGAGACACCAACGTGGAAGAAGCAACGACACTAGAGGTAGTTGCCGTTGTGATAAGAGTCTCAGTTGGAAGTCCCTGATAAACGAGAGTTTAACTTTTGCCCAAATCCTTAGAACTGGATTCGAAAAGGACCCCAACAAGAACATCATCGGAAGTAAAAACCTCAACAACTAACATAATCTTGCCCACACCAAGGGCATCTAAGTCTTCACTCTATAAGAGGTCAGCTTTTAAATCCTCCTCATCCTCGACCCCATTTGAATTTTTGTCACCTGCTTGATTATCTCTTCCTAAGCCATGGCTAACGCTCTTGGGTATCCTTCATCAAGCCACCTTAAATTTTCGAACTTAATGACATTCGCATAAAAGAAAACTAGAGTTGGCTATATTTTGGATTTCATCCCATACTCAGCATTTTCTACATGGTTTCCGCATCCATTTAATCTTATCGAGCATCAAGCAGTTGCTCTACATACTCCTGAGCTTAGCCGAAAGATTTATGATTTCTTGTTTCTTGACCTTCAATACGACTTCTAATTTATAGATTTTCAAAGCTTGCTTATTAACAGTCTTTTAAAGAGCTTCTTTATGTATAGCCAAGCCGTGGCTCCTATGATGTGCTGACTCGAGCCGAGTCTACTGCATTTGACACTTACCTTTGAAAGATTTTCTTTCCTCCTCTAATTTTTTCTCTATAGCCTCATGGGATCTATTAATCCTCTCTACCCCCTTATCCAAATTAGCACCGATTTGCTCATTGTCCCTCTTTTCTATCTCTTTATCTTGAAGAGCTGGCTGCTTCTCCTTGTTAATGTCAAACAGAACTTGTGCGAGTCTCCTCCATATAAAATATCGATCATATACATCTCTCAAGCAAACCGTAACATTTTTGGCCATGTCAAGAGGAATGTCTTTCAGATCATAACCAAAATTTAAACCTATCAAAGCAAAGCATGAGGAAAACTCTTTGTAGCTCGGCTAGTTGTGGATTTGAGGAAGATTCTGTCATTGTTGTAGGAACAAGAGTAGGAGGATACTTTTTGGTAGAAATTCATTTAGGGGTATCAGATAGTGAAGACCCAAACGGTCGATTGCATGTTTGGATTTTTAGGATAATGTTATTAGTTGCATGACAAGAGATGTAGAAGAAGGCACAGTCGAAGTCTTTAAAGATTACATATAATCAGGTTTTAACGAGAATGGATCCATAGTTATCGATAGAAGGAACCGCGGCGACATAACGTAGGGGATGTCCTACCTGATCCAGAACGGTCAAGTGACCCTTAGTCCATATCATCATGATGTTTGCGTTCTCCTTCTCGCCTTTCTTATTCTCTCCTACAACACCTTATTGATTCAAATTCATATGAAGACCCTTATGTTAGCACAAGGAATCATTCTTTCGATAATCAGTAGAATGACCTTAGTGCTCATCAAAAAGATAGGGGCATCCTATAGTACCTTAAAGAAAGCATGACCAAATTAAGTTTTGGAAGTCCAGGAAAAACATGTGCAGCGTAAACGTGTGGGGACTATGAATGTCCTGTGTAGTGTTAACGTGCCCTAGTGCCCCTCATGGGCAATGCTCGTGGAGTTTACTATATAGAGTTATCTCCTCTGTAGTAGTTGAAGGCGCATCTGCAGTTATGCAAAATAGGAGAATCAGTATCACCGAAACTGAAGACCATAAGAAGAAATTTTATTTGGAATGCTCAAAATGAACCATATATATTGCTAGTTGGTGGAGCCGGAGTTGACTTCTCGGTTAGAGCTTGATGTAGCTGAGGGATAGGATGAGGAAAAGTGATTTTGGTTTTCATCAACCCGAGGTTCAACCATGCCCTCTTGAGCTGGTTGGGCACCTCTACGAGTAGTAGGAATGAGGCCAAGACTGCGATCATTATTAAGGAGCTAGAAATGTCACATCCTTTCATCTATTAGAAGAAATTTCATCTTTCTCTCTTCAATAGGAATGGCTTGAAGAGCTTGAAGAGTACATGCTAATGCCTCACTGCCCGGTCTCCTACGAATATCTGTGAATGTATGAAATAACGGTGTTAGCGATTTGAATGGAGTTGACTCCACCAAATAAAGAGTGATAGTAGAATATACGTTCTGATAACCACCTTCGAGCGAAACTGGGTGGACAACAAATAAAGAAGTATTCGTCTTTAAAATTACTGAGCTTGTTCCAAAGACTGATGATTACATGACAACGCTTAGTTGGTTATAGGTATGTTAGAGAAGGACTCGTTTTTTCTTTTTGAAGCTAAATAGATATTAAATCTCTACTAGTAAAGGCACCCAACCCAAATGGTGAAGGCAAACCATGTATATGCCATTCAAAGGGGTGTAATTGTTTAGGTGAAGCTGATCAGAGGCATGCTTCATGAAATGGTGGATAAGTCGGACAAAGTGATTAAAGGGAGGAATGCCTCCTGAGAGGCACATATAACGACTACATGCACTATACCCCTTAAGTGGATCATGTGGCTGTTGAAAGGGCAGCGTGACCAAAATATCCTCAAAAGGAATTCCATCTCTTTCACAAATTCTCCTTATGCTCGCTTCGTCTAGAGTAGATGCTGGAGAATCTGAAAGGTTATTAATAATTAAAGCACATGGATGGTTGATATCAGGGGCAATCCCCACATAAGATTCATCTTCCATTTAAAAGAGACCACCTTTAAAGACTGTCTTGTCGAACGGCGAGGTGGTAGAAGTCGAAAAGATGATAAAGTAGAAGGCATGGTAGATGTTGACGTAGAAGCTGAATAAGGTACATATGTGATGAATTTTGAAGTAGATGTACCTACACCCACCGTAGAGAGATGCAAGGAGCATCTGCAGTTAATGTCTATTGAAAAACTCCACAATGAGGAAGGTCGGGTAGAATTTAACTTTGATCTTCATGTTTAAATTATACCATGTGTAGTCAATGTATAAGACCCAATGGATGTCAACATGTATAGACCAGTCGGATCTTATACATTGACGGGGACAGTGAAATGAAAATTCAGCCAGTGCAGTGTGCATCCTGTGTCCAAAGCACGGTGAACACAAATGCTCTATCTAGATAGCTTGCTCGTGCTGGAAAACAATCACCGTCGCACTACGGAACTGCATGCCAGATTTTTCTATTATCGTATGATTTACGATAACAGAACCATTGTCTAAAGCAACATAGAACTTCTTTTTGCAAGGATACCTTAGTGAAGTGTCTAACTTAAAGCAATGATGAAAAGGTCCATTGAATACCAAAGCACGTTAAATGTGACCGCTATTTGAAACCATCCCCTAGAACTCAACCATCAATCCATATTTGACCATGAGTTGCTCAGGCTATTCACCTTCCCCCTTTGTACTTAGAAAGTTCAAGCCAAAGTTTTGAAAAACTAAGACAATACAAAAGATTTGGGTCGAGGCTTAGCAGGACACGAAGTTAACTCAAAGGACATAAAGAATGGGAGAAACCTAAGTCATGCATAGGGAATTTGTAACTCCTCGCCCTTTGTAATACCCTAAATAAATGTTGAATGACAATGTCTGCCTCCTGAATACCACAAAAGACGGTTCGTCCGGGTAAAATAAAAAAAGCTAAACATCATCCAGGCACAACGGTAGCATCTCACAGCAGAATGATAATATATAATATGTTGAATATACATGGGAAATATGATAAACAATATATAAGAGACTATACCGATGGAAGTAACTGATAAATGGATATCAATACAAAAAGTCAGAATACAATATCTGATATACAAGTCTCGTATGTAAATAGCCTATCTACTACGTATTACTACAACATCAAGTATATAAATTAAAAGTATCGACTTTGCCTAAAAAATGTTCCAGTTATCCTGAAAGCATATCCTAAAAAGCACCTGACTCTTAAACTACTCAACCGAGTACACGAGAGTTGTCATGGCCTAAGCAGACAAAGACAAAACGCGGGTCAGGCATAAACCTAGTGTGAGGGGAACAATCTCAAAGTATTGTATATCAAATCCATATACAATTATATAGGAAATTAGCGAAATACAGCCTATCCTCTCCAAAAACATTACTCAAGGATAACATGGATTGCCCTTAAACCAGTAAAGTAAACCCAACTCAAAAGTAGGGGATCATACCATAACCTGCTCTTCTCTTGCAACCAACGAGTCAGCACAACTAATATAATGTGACTGAAACGTAACAACATACCATGATAGAGGTAACCTAATATACCAATGCAGGAGTAATATAAACATCCCTATATAAATCTAACATACAACATTCCATAATGGTAATCAACCAACCAATATAACAAGCACAATCATAACTAAAGCAAACACCCAAGAATAGCTTGATTCTTATCATTGTTGGTGGGTGGGGTCCGCTATGGACCACAATTGATCCAACGATCTCAATCAAAGCATTTGAAATGCAAAACGAATACGGCTATACAACAATGCTACTAACATAGCATCTCCATACCCAAAAACCGAAATAAGGATAACCACAATTGATACCAGTCCGAAACTACCATTATCTACCAGTGAGACCTATTGAGAGCGACAACTAATTTGTGGACTCCCCTAAAAACCAACACCTTAGAAGAAGTTGGCCCATAGGTCCAGTCGTAGCCTCCAAGAGTACTACACAGTAGTTTATAACCTACTTTAGATTGGCGTTCCAGTCTCTCTCCGCCCCTGCTCCGGTATCACATCTGTAAGTCGTGTTGTCTCTATGGTACAATGGATTTCCGTGCTAGCGTCTTTTACTTTCGGTTGTCAATACCGACTTATCGGAAACTTATGTAAACGCTAAGCCTTACGTACATCCTTCCCAAATGGGACACAGTACCAAAATATTGTCACTCTCGTATGGATCTATAAATCATCCTAAATTTCCATTAGCTACCTTCGATGCCTATTGAGAGCCACAACTATATTATGGCCTCCCCTGAAAACCAACCCCTCAAAAGAAGTTGGCCTATAGGTCTCGTCGGAGCCACCGAGAGTACTACGCAACAGTGTATGACCAACTCTAGACTGGTGTAACACACCTAATTTTATTGACATTATTCAGGAGATTTAATTAGAATAAATTAAATAGAATAATGTTGATGAGGGGATTGAGGTTAATTAATTAATTAGGTGGTCGTGCTTATTAAAACTAATGAACTTATATAAATGGTTAGGAAATTAAACATAAGGACATTAGGGTAAATAGCCGCCCACACCTCCTGCCCTTATACTATTCTCATTAGGCTTTACACATTCATTTCACCAAAACAAAAATACTTACAACCGTGAGAAACAAGGCCGGCCATTAGAAGAGAAGAAGAAAACTTAAGAAAAGCTTAGGATTCAAGCTAGAGGAAAATCAATCTCAAACAATCTCTAATCTCCTTATCCCAAGTAATGTGAATAATAATTTCTACATCTCTATTTTTATTTTTACATCAAATAGTTTTGGATTTAAGGATAAACCTGTTTTATGATGTTTTGAATGATGATATGGTTGTTTATGATTTGTAAGTGTTTAAACAAGGTTGTTTAATATTGGATATGCACGGTTTTAGGGTAAAATTGAGATGATATGATTTTTAAATGCCATGGGAAAATTTTATGTCATACAAAATATTATTTTGGAGATGACTTTCAATTCTTATAATTTTCCATGTGCATATGGATTTTATACGAATTTTCTAGTGAAGAAAATGAATTATCGGGTTATAAATTATATACCACAAAAATAATGATTATTTGGGTTCAAAATTTTTATATGTTGGAAAACATATTAAAATAGATTTTCTGGGATTTTTCCAGAATTTTCCTAAGTGTTTTGATGAATATATAAAATTATTTAAGGTACGAGACTTAAATGTTTTATATATTTATTTAAGGAGAAGGGGCATTTTATAAAATAAAATTATTATTTAAATCTGAACTTGCGGCAGCATTTTTCTAAAAAGTAAAGCATTAACCAATGAGAATTTGATAAAAAGGGCAGGTTAGTTAAAAAGTTACCTTCTTTAAGTTAAAAACAAGAAAATAGCGTGTTTCAGCCATTTTAGGCATAATACCTTCCAACCCAGACCTTTCGTCTAAATTGAAAGGATTAAACCTTTTAGTAAGATCAAACCAATGCATATTGTATCAAGTACTTGGTGCGTAAAGAATTGGATGGAGTCGAAGGGTTTGTAGCCGAAAGGTTAATGGCCGAAGAGGTTAGGATATGGTTGTTTTATAAACTAAAGTTTTCACCTGCTTTGCTTTCGAATTAGAGCTTACGACTTGGTTGCCTTCAACCAAGTCAAATGTTTAAAGAAAGGTTTTAAACCTTTTGACAAAGTCGAAAGGTTACTGCCATATTTTTTAGTTTGTTTTGAACCTTCCAATACAGTCGAAGGGTTTGAGTTTTATAAGTTGTTATACACACACACACACACACACACACACACACACACATATATATATATATAATAGACCTGCTGACAAGGTCGGAAGGTTTGTTTTGAAAGGTTGTTTCAGAAAGGTTTTGAAAAGAACTGCCGCCTTTATTTTGTTAAAACCCTCCAAAGGGGGTCGAAAGCAGGAGCTTTCGGCTTAGTCGAAAGGTTTACTTAGCTTAAAAACCAGCCGCTTCTCCTATTACTTTCGAAAGGTTTCAAAGCTTTCGACTTAGATGAGTTACCCTTGATTTATAATTGAAGTATAACCCAAGATTATGAAGGAGTTTCTTTATAAGGCGAAGGTCTACTTTTTTAAATGAAATGATTTAAGCTTTTGAAGTAGACCTTCCGGCAAGGTCGAAAGGTCGCTTCCTTTGTATTCGAAAGGTTTTAAAAGAGGACCTTACGCATGTTTTAACTTAAACCCAGTAATTTTTCTAAAGGTATATGTTATAAGAGTTGAATACTATCGAGGGTTTAAATTGCTGAACGGTTTCAATGGTTTCAAAAGGTTGTTTTGTAGACCTTTCGACAAGGTCGAGAGGTTTGATTTTGAAGGTTTGAAAACCCATACTCTAATTTTTTTAAAGGAAAACCTACGGCTTGTATAAAGGAGTTTTACAATGGCTATAAGTATGTAATTTTGACGAAGTATTTCCTTGATAAAAATATATGTTAAAGAGGTTAACTATGTTATGATACACACAAACACACACACCCACACATTTCAAGGACTTTAAACCCACAAGGAGTGGTATTGTTAAAGTATTGTTTTTTTCTTCAAATATGAGTATGTTCACATGATAACCCATAACTGTATTTTGGGGAAAGGGGGTAGAAGAACTAGCTAGGTTAACTTAATAGTTGCTTAAACTCCTGAATGAGTAGAATTGCATCCATGGAGTCAGGGTGACCAAACATATAGGATGCTTAAACATTGTAGTTTTTGGTGCATACCAAAAGGTTCTTGGTAAACCCATGAAAACTATGTATTAAGAGTTGTTGGCAGGGGCCAATTGGTTTGTAGTGAACCCATGAAGACTATATCCGGATTAAGGATTGACAACAATCAATAGGTTCATGGCATACCCATGTAAACTAGGATAAGTAAGTGGTTAATGGATATATCAGTAGGTTCCTAGTCAACCCATGAAAACTAGGATGTGAAGTGAGTTACTGGATAAATCCATAGGTTCCTAGTAAATCCATGAAAACTAGGATAAGGTGATTTGTTATTGGAAAATCCGATAGGTTTAGGAGGACCCATGAATTGATTAAGTTATCTGGCAAGAGCCTATAGATTCTTAGTGATCCCATGAAAACTATGAATAAGACATGGTGTCTATTAAGCATGACAAAGTGATTAGTAAACCCATGAAAACTAAAAAGGTTAATAGTGACCCTAGAAACTATAATTATGACAGGGTGTCAGATTAAACTAGGAATGAGAATTCTTAAATATTCTCAAGTATGCATATCATCATAATATTTTGAAATTGTATGTTTTAACCATTGCGGATGCAATAGTACAGTATATGGTTTTAAAAAGAATTTTAGGATACTAGTGAGGGGAAAACCCGTTCCGCTAAGTGGCGTGGTCTCACTAGATATCCAAAAAGATTGAGATGTTAGATTATTATTCATACCAGGCTTTATGTCTGACTCGAAGTTTTTGATTTCCCCTTAAACTCTCGGGTACTCAATTGATTTTGAGTAGTTTGAGATTTATGGTTTTCCGGTCCTCTTCTTAGACGAATAAAGCTTCCGGGGATGTGCAGAAGGCAGATAGTTAATTAAGGTTTTCTTGTCTACTGTGTGTTTGGTTGTAAAGGTAGATTTATGAGCCTTACTATATACTCTGATCAACCAAGGGGGCATCTTCATATGTCGCTCTTGGCGTATTTGTAGTAATTATATTTTGCTGAACGCGGTTAATGTAATTTGGGATTATGTAATGAACAGGAAATGTTTTGATTTGAATAAGGAAATGTATGTATGAATTGTTAATTTTTTTCCATATTTCTGTGATCTGTGTATCAATGAATCTAACACCGTCTTATTTGGTCACCGAAGCTTAATAACTATGGATGACTGCAGCATCTATAGCCGTTAGTTTTGGGCCTCCAAGTATGGGGATGTTACAAGTTGGCATCAGAGCATAGGTTTATGGAACTCTAAAAGAAAAGATTAAACCTAAAAAGCTTTTTCAAACATAATCCAATGAATTAAAAAAAAATGATTGAGGTTTTGTGTTAGTGCTATAGTAACGTATTTGTATTTGAAATATAAGTATATATCTAAGTACGTATTCCCCTTTCTCTTAGACTGTTCTTCTCTATCTTACTAAGGCTCGTATGCAGATATACGAGAAAGAAGATATGGAGGTAGGAAACAGAGAGGAAATCTGGATGGAGGAATCACCACAACCAATGGAAATGCTCGACCTAATACCCAGAGAAACCTAGGTCGACAGGCCAATGCTAATCAAAATCCTGAGGCTAATGTAGGTGTTGGAAATCCGCCAATAGATGCGGGGATGGTGTATCAGTTGTTTGCTAATTTGTTGCAAGCCGGAGATGTTGAGAATATTGGAGGAGCTAATCCTGTAGTTCCAGTTGGTTATAACTATGCAAAGCTGAGTGGAGACTATGTTAGTCTAGGAGGAAAGCCGTTTGCTGGAACGGAAGATGCTGTGGAAGTAGAGAACTGGCTGTTGAATTGTGAAAGGATCTTTACCGATTTAGGTTTGGATGATGGTGAGAAGAGAAGGCTAGCCTTGAGACAGTTGCAAGGGTTAGCGCTTCATTGGTGGAATAGTGTGACAGCTGGAATGCCAAAGGAAGAGTTGACTTGGGAAGACTTCAGGAGGAGGTTTGGGCAGAGGTTCTTGTCTGAGGTTGCCAAATCGAAGTTAATGCAGTAGTTTATGGATCTTGTCCAAGGACAGATGTCTATGATCGAGTATGCTGCTAAGTTTGATGAGCTATCTCGATATGGTTATGCTTTGATCGATACGGATGTCAAGAGGAATGAGCGATTCACTAAAGGATTGAGGCCAGGGCTAGGAAGGATGGCTATGACTCACATTAGAGAACCTTATCATGTGATGGTGGAGATGACTGTCCGACATGAGGGGATGCTTGCTGTTTCAGCTAGGGAAAAGCAGTTGAGTCCCAGGGTTCTCAGGGAAAAAAAGGAAATTCTTTAAGAAGAAAGGAGCCTAGAAGGGAGAAGCAGCTAAGAAGGCGAAGGCTGATGTGGTGTGTTATAAGTGTGATAAGAAGGGCCATTATGCCCATGAGTGCAGGACTGGTAAAGGGAAGCAGCCTGTGGAGAAGAAGAATGTGAAATGCTTCAATTGTGACCAGGTTGGGCATTATAAGGACCAATGTCCAGACGCAGTCAGGGCAGACAGAGGCAGGTGTTTGCTATTGGACCACCATCTTCTTCTAAACCCACTACAGTGGAGAAAGGAAAGGCTGTGATGGAAGGTATGCTTTTGATTCAGAGTATACCTGTTAGGGTACTTTTTGATACCGGTGCATCACATTCATTTATATCTCGGTTATTGGTTGATAAGTTATGTATAGAACCCACATACCTTGTTACTTCCTTAAGGGTTGCGAATCCAGTAGGAGGGTATACAACTCTTGGGATGAGATGTGACTAGTTAGAACTTGAATTGTTAGGTCATAAGTTTGCATGCAGTTTGTATGTTTATGATTTTGTAAATTTCGGGATCATTTTAGGTATGGATTGGGTCGGTAAGTATGAGGCTAGGATATTTTGCCAGCATCGGGAAATATCGTTAAGGCACCCAAATAGTCATAACCGAATCAATTTCTCAGTGGAGAATTCCAGCAAGAGTGTTTGTGCTTTGTTGAGTGCCTTGGAGGTTGAGGAAGGACTTAGTCAGATTCATGTGGTTAGAGAGTTTGCAGATGTATTTGAGCCGGTCACTGGATTACCCCTCAAAACGAGCTATTGAGCTTCGGATAGACCTTGTATCGGGAGCTGAACCTGTTAGTATACCACCTAGCAGGATGACAACCACAGAGATTAAGGAATTGAAGATGTAGTTAGTGGATCTTGAGGGAAGAAATTTTGTCAGACCAAGCAGTTCGCCTTGGGGAGCAGCTGCGGTATTTGTGAAGAAACCAGATGGGTCATTAAGGATGTGCATCGACTATCGTAAGTTGAACGAAAAGACGATCAAGAATAGGTATCCTCTACCAAGAATTGATGATCTGTTTGATCAATTGAGTAGAGCCAGAGTATTTTCCCAATTGGATTTGGCGACGGTGTTCCATCAGTTGAGAGTGGCGAAGGATAGTATTCCTTTAACTGCATTCCGAACTAGGTATGGTTCATATGAGTGGTTAGTAATGCCATTCGAATTGACGAATGCGTCTGCTTTCTTCGTTGATTTAATGAACCGAGTTTTCAAAGAGCACTTGGATAGGTTTTTGTTGGTGTTCATAGATGACATTTTGGTGTACTCTAAAGATGAAAGAGAGCAGGAGATTCATCTTAGAGTGGTGTTGGAGACGCTGAGGCAAAATCAGCCGAGGGTAAAGTTTTCCAAGTGTCGTTTCTGGAAGAGAGAAGTTAAGTTTCTTGGCATGTGGTTTCAGAGGAAGGATTGTCAGTTGATCCAATTAAGATCGAGGAAGTTAATAATTGGAAGAGACCAGAGATGGTAACCGAGGTCGGAAGTTTTCTTGGATTGGCAGGCTATTATTAGAGATTCATCAAGGATTTCTCACGGATAGCAGCGCCTATGACTAAGTTGACCGGGAAGGACGTGAGGTTGTTTGGTATGACAAATGTGAGGAAGCATTCCTTAAGTTAAAGCATTTGTTGACCAATGCTCCAGTGTTAGTAGTTCCAGATGGTAACCCAGGGTTGGTAGTCTACACTGATGCATATGGCACTGGATTGGGAGTAGTATTGATGCAAAAGGGCAAAGTTATCGCCTACGCTTCTAGGAAGCTTAGACCACATGAGGTAAGGTATCCTACTCACGACTTGGAGTTAGCTGCAGTGATCTTTGCCTTGAAGATTTGGAGGCATTATATTTTGGGAGAAAGATTTGAGTTGTATACCGATCATAAGTCATTAAAGTATTTATTCTCTCAGAAGGAGTTGAATATGAGGTAGTAGAGATGGCTAGAGTTTTTGGCCGCTTATGATTTCAGTATAGAGTATACTTCGGGAAAAGGAAATAAGGTAGCAGATGCTCTCGGTAGAAAACACCAAAATGTGGTGTTAGCGATGTTGGCAGAGTGGAAGGATCTAGAAGCTTTAGCCAGTTGTGGGGTGCAGTTGAGATCGACTGCTAGCTCTAGTTAGGGTACAACCATGTTGTCTTGTTTAGAAGTTCGACCAGTGCTGATCGAAAGGATAGCTTCTAAGCAAAGAGAAGATCCATTTTTAGCCGAAAAGATTAGAAGGCTTGAAGGAGGATCAAAGATTGATGACCTAAAAGATTTCAATCTTGACCAAATAGGATGGTTGAGGAAGAAGGAACGATTATGTGTTCCAGATGTAGAGAACTTAAGGAAAGAAGTTCTAGAAGAATGTCATCGATCAAAGTTTACGATTCATCCTAGAGGGACCAAGATGTATCAAGACATGAAGAGGAGCTTCTATTGGGAAGGCATGAAGAGGGATGTTGGCTTGTGGGTTAGGCGGTGTGTTAACTGTCAACAAGTGAAAGCCGAACATCAGAAGCCAAGTGGGTTACTTCATCCTTTAGATATTCCAGTTTGGAAATGGGATTCGGTATCGATGGATTTTACAGACGGATTGCAAAGGTCAAATAGAGGAAATGAAAGCATATCGGTTATAGTGGACAGGTTGACCAAGAGTGCCCATTTTATTCAGGTAAAATCCACTACAACGGCGCCTGTTCTAGCAAAGTTGTTCATGAAGAACATAGTTAGACTTCATGGGATTCCTAGTAGCATAGTCAGCGATAGAGATGCATTATTCGCCAACGAATTTTGGAGGAGTCTACAAGAAGTATTAGGTACCAAGATCAAGATGAGTACAGCATATCACCCATAGACAGATGGGCAGACATAGAGAGTCAATAAGGTACTCGAAGGTTTATTGAGAGCTTGTGTGTTGGACTTTGGTGGATCTTGGGAAGGTCACCTGCGTCTGATTGAGTTTTCCTATAATAATAGTTATCAGACTAGTATAGAAATGGCGCCTTTTGAAGCTTTGTATGGAAGGCCATGTAGATCGCCAGCATATTGGTTAGAGACTGGAGACAGATTGGACTTAGGTCCGGATTTGGTTAGAGAGGCGTCAGAAAAGATTGAGATAATCCAAGGACAGATGAAGGAAGCTCAATCTAGGTAGAAGAGTTATGCAGATAGAAGGCGTAAAGACCAAGAATTCTCAGTGGGAGACTGAGTTTTCATTAAAGTATCACCGATGAAGGGTGTGGTACGATTTGGGAAATCGGGAAAGTTGACGCCGAGGTATATTGGTCCATTTCGGATTATAGAAAGGATTGGAAAGCTCGCGTACAGAGTAGAGTTGCCCAGCAGTTTGGCAGGTGTTCATAATGTATTCCATGTGTCTCATCTTCGTAAGTATGTGCATGATCTAGAGGCTACTATTCCTCAGATAGAGTTGGAGGACTTAGTAGCAGAGCCCGATTTGACTTTTGTTAAACAACCGGTTCGGGTTGTAGCGAGAGATGAAAAAAGGCTGAGGACTAAGATAGTCAAGTTGGTAAAGGTTCAGTGGAGCGACAACGAGAAAGACTATACTTGGGAGACGGAGGACATGATTCGAGAGGCTTATCCCGATCTGCTTTGATGGTATGTTTATATCAGACTTATATAGATTGGTTGCTAGTCAGATAGGCTAGTATGGTTGTTAGGAGAAGTTACAGATGATTGCTATGTTTGCTAGTTAGTCCTTACTGAATTTCGAGGACAAAATTCTTTAAGGAGGGGAGCCTGTAACACCCCTAATTTTATTGACATTATTCAGGAGATTTAATTAGAATAAATTAAATAGAATAATGTAGATGAGGGGATTGAGGTTGATTAATTAATTAGGTGGTAGTGCTTATTAAAACTAATGAACTTATATAAATGGTTAGGAAATTAAACATAAGGGCATTAGGGTAAATAGCTGCCCACACCTCCTACCCTTGTACTATTCTCATTAGGCTTTACACGTTCATTTCACCAAAACAAAAATACTTACAACCGTGAGAAGCAAGGACGACCATTAGAATAGAAGAAGAAAACTTAAGAAAAGCTTAGGATTCAAGCTAGAGGAAAATCAATCTCAAACAATCTCTAATCTCCTTATCTTAAGCAAGGTGAATAATAATTTCTTCATCTCTATTTTGATTTTTACATCAAATAGTTTTGAATTTAAGGATAAACCTGTTTTATGATGTTTTGAATGATGATATGCTTGTTTATGATTTATAAGTGTTTAAACAAGGTTGTTTAATATGGGATATGCATGGTTTTAGGGTAAAACCGAGATGATATGATTTTTAAATGCCATAGGAAAATTTTATGTTATAGAAAATATGATTTTGGAGATGGGTTTCAATTCTTATAATTTTTTGGGTGCATATGGATTTTATATGAATTTTTTAGTGAAGAAAATGAATTATCGGGTTATAAATTATTTACGTTATAAATAATGATTATTTGGGTTCGAAATTTTTATATGTTGGAAAACATATTAAAATAGATTTTTTAGGATTTTTCCAGAATTTTCCTGAGTGTTTTGATGAATATATAAAATTATTTAAGGTATGAGACTTAAATGTTTTATATATTTATTTAAGAAGAAGGGGCATTTTATAAAATAAAATTATTATTTAAATCTGAATTTGCGGCAGCATTTTTTCTGAAAAGTAAAGTGTTAACCAATGAGAATTTGATAAAAATGGCAGGTTAGTTAAAAAGTTACCTTCTATAAGTTAAAACCAAGAAATCATACTTTTAGCATGTTTCTGCCGTTTTAGGCATAATACCTTCCGACTCAGACCTTTCGTCTAAATCGAAAAGATTGAACCTTTCGGCCAAATCAAACCAATGCATATGGTATCAAGTACTTGGTGCGTAATGAATTGGAAAGAGTCGAAGGGTTTGCAGTCGAAAGGTTTCACCTGCTTTGCTTTTGAATTAGAGCTTACGACTTGGTTGCCTTCAACTAGGTCAAATGTTTAAAGAAAGGTTTTAAACCTTTAGACAAAGTCGAAAGGTTACTGCCACTTTTTTTAGTTTGTTTTGAATCTTCCGATACAGTCGAAGGGTTTGAGTTTTATAAGTTGTTATATATATAATAGACCTGCTGGCAAGGTCGGAAGGTTTGTTTTGAAAGGTTGTTTCAGAGAGGTCTTGAAAAGAACTGCCGCCTTTATTTTGTTAAAACCCTCCGAAGGGGGTCGAAAGTAGGAGCTTTTGGCTTAGTCGAAAGGTTTACTTGTTTTAAAAACCAGCCATTTCTCCCATTATTTTCGAAAGGTTTCAAATCTTTCGACTTAGATGAGTTACCCATGGCTTATAATTGAAGTATAACCTAAGCTTTTAAAGGAGTTTCTTTATAAGGTGGAGGTTTATTGTTTTAAATGAAATGATTTAAGATTTCGAAGTAGACCTTCCGGCAAGGTCGAAAGGTCGCTTCCTTTGTATTCAAAAGGTTTTAAAAAAGGACCTTCCGCATGTTTTCACTTGAACCCAATAAGTTTTCGAAAGGCATATATTATAAGAGTTGAATCCTTTCGAGAGGTTTAAATTGCTGAATGGTTTCAATGGTTTCGAAAGGTTGTTTTATAGACCTTTCGACAAGGTCGAGAGGTTTGGTTTTGAAGGTTTGAAAACCCATACTCTAATTTTTTAAAGGAAAACCTACGGCTTGTATAAAGAAGTTTTACAATGGCTATAAGTATGTAATTTTGAAGAAGTATTTCCTTGATAAAAATATATGTTAAAAATGTTAACTATGTTATGATATATATATATATATATATATATATATATATATATATATATATATATATATTTCAAGGACTTTAAACCCACAGGGAGTGGTATTGTTAAAGTATTGTTTTGCTTCTTCCAATATGAGTATGTTCACATGATAACCCATAACTGTATTTTGGGGGAAAAGGGGTAGAAGAACCAACTAAGTTAACTCAATAGTGAATATAAATTGCTTAAACTCCTGAATGAGTAGAATTGCATCCATGGAGTCAGGGTGACCAAACATATAGGATGCTTAAACATTGTAGTTTTTGGTGCATACCAAAAGGTTCTTAGTAAACCCATGAAAACTATGATAAGGTAGTTTTTGGTGCATACCAAAGGTTCATAGTTAACCCATGAAAAACTATGTATTAAGAGTAGTTGGCAGGGGCCAATTGGTTTGTAGTGAACCTATGAAGATTAAGGATTGGCAACAGTCAATAGGTTCCTGGTAAACCTATGAAAACTAGGATAAGTAAGTGGTTAATGGATATATCAGTAGGTTCCTAGTCAGCCTATGAAAACTAGGATGTAAAGTGAGTTACTGGATAAATCCATAGGTTTCTAGTAAACCCATGAAAACTAGGATAAGGTGATTTGTTATTGGAAAGTCCAATAGGGTCAGGAGGACCCATGAATTGATTAAGTTATATGGCAGGAGCCTATAGGTTCTTAGTGATCACATAAAAACTATGAATAAGACAGAATGTCTATTAAGTATTTTAAGGTTATTAGTAAACCCATGAAAACTAAAAAGGTTAATAGTGACCCTAGAAACTATAATTATGATAGGGTGTCAGATTAAACTGGGAATGGGAATTTTTAATTATTCTTAAGTATGCATATCATCATAATATTTTGAAATTGTATGTTTTAACCATTTTGGATGCAGGAGTACAATATATGGTTTTATAAAGGATTTTAGGATACTAGTGAGGGGAAAACCCATTCCGCTAAGCGGCGTGGTCTCACTAGATATCCAATAAGGATTGAGATGTTAGATTATTATTCATACCAGGCTTTATGTCTGACTCGAAGTTATTGTTTTCCCCTTAAACTCTCGGGTACTTAATTGATTTTGAGTAGTTTTAGATTTAAGGTTTTCAGGTCCTCTTCTTAGACGAATAAAGCTTCCGGAGACGTGCAGGAGGCAGATAGTTAACTAAGGTTTTCTTGTCTGCTGTGTGTTTGGTTGTAAAGGCAGATTTATGAGCCTTACTATATACTCTGAATAACCAATAGGGCATCTTCATATGTCGCTCTTGGCATATTTGTAGTAATTAAATTTTTCTGAACGTGGTTAACGTAATTTGGGATTATGTAATGAACATGAAATGTTTTGATTTGAATATGGAAATGTATTTATGAATTGTTAAAAAATTTCCATATTTCTGTGATTTGTGTATCAATGAATCTACCATCGCTGTATTTGGTCGCCGAAGATTAATAACTATGGATGACTGCAGCATCTGTAGCCGTTAGTTTTGGGCCTCCAAGTAGGGGGATGTTACAACTGGCACCCAGCCTCTCTCCGCCCTTGCTCCGGAACAACGTATGCAAGTCGTGTCGCCCCAAGGTACAATGGATTCGCCTGCACTAATTGGTAGTCCCAAGTCAGACATACCAAAACTATCTATACATGCTTCAAATCACATATCAGTGAATGTAAGTAAAATATTCTGTTCCTCTTTCCAGTAGCCACTAGTCGGACATACCAGAACTATATACATACATTGCAATCCACATATCAATGAATACATATACAAAATATTTCGTTCCTCCATCCAGTAGCCCTAACTCGGACATACCAGAACTATATACATATGCTTGAAACCACGTATCAATGAATATCTATAAAATATTATGTGCCCCTTCCAGTAGTCCCAAGTCGGACATACCAGAACTATATATATATATATATATGCCTAAAACCTTGTACCAATGAATATCTATAAAATATTATGTACCCCTTCTTGTAGTCCCAAGTCGGACATACCAAAATTATATACATATACATATACATGAAACCGCGTATCAACGAGTATCTATAAATTATTCTGTACCCCTTCCAGTAGTCCCAAGTTGGACATACCAGAACTACATATAAATGTAGTCGTATATAACCCACATAACTGTACACGGGTAAATATTCTACCAGTCCTTTTATATGGAACTAATCAGTCAACACATGCCCATTTATTTACCAGAAGGCAATACCCAACAAACAACCATTCCACCATCACAAAGTCAAATGACTCATCCAACCAAACAACCTATCATTCAATTCTAATCAATCATCAATTCAGTCAATTCAGCTAATTTAACCAATTGAAAACAATGAAATGAAAATTATACGATTCCATCATTAATCAACTCATTATACCATATGCTAATCTAGAGGATAATTCATTCCTTAATATATTATTTCCAAACATAATGTGTTATCTTGGAACCAACTATAAGCTTATAAATCATTTAAAAGCTTATTTTTATTTAATTATGCAACTATAATTAAATTTACACATCCATACTATTTTTTACAAAATCATAACCATTTTATAAAAATATCATTATATACTTAAAACCAATTTAAGTAATATATTTCACTTCATAATATTTTATTAATCCATAAATCCTTTTATAAAATATTATATCCGCTTAAAAACCACTTTAAGCTATAATACACTTAATTTATCAAGTTAAATCAAGTATGTTTCATTCACCCTATTTTATAAAATTATAACAACATTTTATAAAATATTCCATTTACTCCAAACAAGTTTTAAGTAAGTATAACACTTAATTTACCAGATATAATTAAGTGTAAATCCATTTCTCAAATCTACAAAAATCATTCCATCAATTTTAAGTCTCTGACCTTACCTTTAAAAGTCGTACTTTTAAATCCCTATTAGTAATAAGATATGTACCAATATTTCTATCACTAATTTAAACTAAAAATTGGGGTTGGATTAATTTATAATTACATTATAAATCAGTATCAACCCCCTCCAACTTTATTCATGACGAATAGATCTCTTTGTATATATATATATATATTCGGGATCTAAATCAATCATCCCGAATATCCATTCAAACCAATCCAATCGAACAGGGGAATTATTGAATAAATAACACAATTGGGTCGTCGACATTTATCTAGATCTCAGTAACTATCCTATGTCGATAATGATCCATCCAGACACCACATATCAATGAACCACACTACATTATATCATTTTAATCATATAAAATGGTATACTAAAGAGTTGTCTTTCCGCTCACCTTTGCCTAAAAATTTTAATCGTCCATATTGCGATCAAAGCTGTTGCATTGTGAAGGCAACAACTCCACGAGTATGACGCAACTGATCTCGTCCGAATATGACGTCGTACGAGTAAGATACGAGTTAATGAACATTCAAGATTAATTAACTAGATGATTAATTAATTAAATGCTAATTACAAATTACCCTCGCAAAACCCTAATTGCGATTGTTCAAAATGTAGCTGCCTCTTTCAATTACTCGATGCTGCCGCCTTAGGTCACCAACCACCACCGCACCACTAATAAAGGAAGCCCTGGCCACCAGCTACCCATCAACACCAGCCTCGCCACCTATTATCCCCGGAGAATGAGCCTAAAACGTAAACGATGTTCGACTTGAGATCTGCGCCACCACGCGCCACCATTCGCTAATCCAACCGGTCATCCCCCTTGTCTCCCCAAGCCGAGCATTTTTCTAGTTGGGATCCAAGCCCAGTTCGACCTCCATCAATGCAGATGAACATGGCCATTGGATGAGGCGGGTGGGGATTAAAAAGGAACAAGACTTCGTTTTAAAAAAAAATGAAAATAAAATTGAATAAAAATCATATTTATTCAATTTTCACTCCACATTTTCGACCCACACGAGCTCTAGCTAGCTCGGATCAAGACGATTCTTGAACAACGTGTCTCCATGCATTTTTCTGGTCCTAATGGTATAAAATACGACATCATTCGAGACTACTCAATGGATGGTTAATTTCACACGTATCGATCATAAATATCTATCGAGAAATCGACAACTCCAAATGAGCGTGCTTACTGTCATTTATAACCAAATACCCATATCTCGGACTCAATGGAAAAGGTTTGGAGGCCTAATTCCATCATATACAAAAGTCAGCCTTTTGGATCGATCTACTAATTGAACGCATGCTACTAACTAAAAATTCGTCGGTTGAAACATATCGATGCTTATACTCATTCTCAATTGCTCGGATGATCCGAACTCAATAGAAGTGGTCTCGAGTCCTAATTCATCCAGTTGTGAAAGTTGAATTTTCAGCCCATCGATTAAATTAACAATTTAATATTTAAATAAATCCATTATTTAAATATTCTAGTGTATAAAAATATGGGTTGTTATAGAATTCATGGAAACCCTTCGAGTCAACTTCACGTTTTCAAGGCGAAATCCAACTCCAAGTCTTTTGCGTGCTATGGACAAAGTAAATGGATAAGGTGAAGTACTAATCATGGCCGAGTGTAGTCAATGGTCATAAGCCGATGCTAGCAAACCTTCAAATGGTGGCAGCACCTACCTAGACCAAGAATTAATGTAAGAGGTGGTGGCGATGCAAGGAAATTAGGTTTAAACTCAAATCATATTAAGGCAAGAATGTTCGAATCAGAGCTAAGTCCAACAAACCGATGAAACCGGTGACAACAAATGACTACGTCAATGTCTTAAGCCAACGACGGTGGAAGTTGAGGCTGGAATTCAAGGTTGATGAAATTGGAAAGTTAAATTCGCAAAGGGAAATAATAGGTAAGGGTGAAAGTGAAGAAGTGAAAGTGAAAAATTACATAAGTAATTTTGGACACTTGAAATCCACAGTAAAAAAAGCTACCGATCAAGGCTTATGACTTGGTACCGAGTTAAAAAAGAGAGAGAAAGAGAAAAGAAGAAAAAAAAAGAAATTAATGGACAACGAAGATAAAGTGAAGACAAACAAAATAGAAAGTGGAATTCTACCGGACTATGTTTGCAACCAAACTGGTCACAAACACCCGAGAATAGGTTTAGGTAGTGAAATAAATGAAGAAATTAAATGAAAACAGAGGAAAAACACTTGATATCAAGAAAAATGCAACAGAAAACAGAAACAACAGGATTTATAGTGGTTCGACGTTGATTGCCTACGCCCACTTTGAATACATTCTTTATTGCTTTATCAATCAGTTGATTATAGTTACAATACAGAAGAAAGAGCTTGAGAACAAGTAAGAACAAAAGGAGACTGATTACAAAAAAGGCAGAGTTTCCCTTGTCAACCAAAAAGAGAGGTCCCAAGAATGGCCCCCTACTGCTATATTTATAGATGAAGGTAGCCTGTAACCTTACTGATATCTCAAGGCCTGGACCCCTCTGACCACTTTGGCCCACCATAAGAAAGGCTCAACCCAACGCACTATGCCGACCGAAATTATCATGCCGACCCGAGCCATATTGTACCGACCTGATGGTCTTCATTCCCCATGCCGACCCGATGATCTTCATCCCCTATGCCGACCTGGCCCATCTCACACACTATGCCAATCCAGTCCATCCTATTTACTACACCGACCCTATCCATTATACTCTCAATGCCGATCTGATCCATTCCATATGCCATGCACTATGCTGACCCCAACACTCCAGATGCTAAGCCGACCGAACAATGTGCCGACTCCTTTTTCTAACCACTGTCATGCCAATCCCACTCATACACTCTTAAACTTATCAAACATCTATGCTGACCCCTGTTCCACCAAGCTAACCTTCATAATTCTGATATCCCTTATCATCTATTCGTTGACCTTATTTAACCTAAGCTGGATATAGCTGCTTGGAAATCACACTCTGGTTACATAGATGTCGTCTCGTGGCCATCTTTCCCATCAGTAGTCAAGTATGATCTCCATAATCACCTTTGTGTAGCCGGGCCAAGGTACCGGGTAACACTTGCCCCCCAAAGTGCATCTTATGAACAACATGACGTGCTTTGAATTAGAGAAAGTTCCAGGTTCCTGTTGGCAAGCCTATTCAAGTCATCGGTTGATCGTCGTTCTTTATCAATCTTCGACGAAGTCTCGTCCCATTTGAATGCATAAATTTAGTCATGTGAAGTCTTCAGATTTTCCCGGGCTAACCTCTTAAAGGTTGAATTTACAAATTCTCTCCAATCTCACGAACACTCATTATTCAAGCACATCTTCCCTTCTCCTTCATTGTTTAATATATATTACCTTTTTTAATATATTTTTTGAGGGATCGGCATCTTTGTATGCCGACCCCTAGTTATTATGCTCAGATAGGGGTCGGTAAAGCTCGTGGTCGACCCCTTTTTCAACCTACAACCAAGTCACTTGGAGTGACCGGTTCATATTCCATCATTACCAATATAAAAGCCCACTCCTTTCTCTTTTACTCTATCTTCCCAATGCCTGCAATTTTATCCACTTCTCTCTTCCTAACCGACCGCTCCAGAGTAAAGCTAGAAACCCTCTCCCTTAACTCAAATTCAATTGCACGATCTTATTTTCAACCCCCGTTAACATCAGTTCGCTTCTAATCCAAGCTACGACCTTGCAATCGAAATCAAATAGGTATAGTCTCTCCCTTGTTTGTGTTACTAGGTCATTGACTTTGAGTTCGGTCGAGTTTAAATGTTGTTTAGGCGCATAGGTGAATGGGTTTCATGGAGATGCATATGTGAGGTGAATAAGATGGAGGAATAGGAGAAAGAGAAGAAAGATGAAGGGGAAGGAAATGGGTTCGGACGAGCTGGCGTTGGCTAGAGAGGGTTCGGTGAAGAAGATGTAGAAGATGAGGTCGGTTGGATTAGGGATCGTCATTCTAGCTTAGGCGTGGTGTTCGGTACATGTTGTTTGAACAAGGGGTCGTTGTACGTTAGGATTTTAGGAGGGTTCGACATAGGGATTAGAGAGAAAGGGATTGGTATTATGCTAGGAAAGGAGTGATCAATATAGAGGCTGGAGAGAAAGGGATCGGCATATGCTAGGATGAAAGGAAGGATCGGTATTCAGCTATGGATAGGGTTCGGCATTCCTATATGAGCCTAAGTCCAGGGATCGGTCATGAGGTAGGACGTAAGGATTGGCATAAATGGCTAGGGTTGGTGTTGACAAATTAAGACCACCTTAACTCGAGTTATTCAAACATATGACTACATACTGCCTTGCCTAAGCATAAAGTGACTGATAACAACACGTCTAGCATACACGGATCAATGGACTTAAACTTGAATGAACAAATTCCCAATTCACTCAACACGAATTAAGTATAAAATTAGCCCAACATATTCCAATAATGGACTTTATAATCCTGAATGTCAACATCCGATCCTAAAGCTTTTGTCGCCGATCACCTTTTACGTTGTCTAAGACGGTCAACGATGACGGTCTCTCCGGGCAAAACCTCTAAGCCTCGACGTTTTACTTTTGCTTTTCTAATTTTAAACTGTTTACATTCATTTCATATTGCATTGCACTAGTTCACACACAGCACGGGGGATAGGTTATTATTTCTAATACTGATTGTCTACTGAGTATAGCTGACATGGATCTCGAGTTATACGAAGCGTTCAACCACAATGTCTTCCAGATCAGATATGAAACCAAGCTCCGCTACTTTGTCTGATAAGCCTTTACCAAGCCAGCAAAGAGAAGGAGTAGAGACATATGATCCACATGCAAATCTTTTTTCCGATATCCTGATTCTTTCCACAACAGTTATAGGCCCAGCTCCCGATGCCGTGGAGGATGCCATCGTCTTGAATAAACCGGCTAACTCACAAGCTTCAAAAATCGGTGAAGCTGCTCTTCGTCGATTATGTTCTATCCACGGGATTCCTTTCGAAGATGTTTTGGTTCCATCGAGGCAAGATAGCCTCACTTGCCCCAACTGTATATACTACATGCAATAAGTTTATGTACCGGGCTGGATGCGTGCCACCTTTCAACTCTTTTATTCGTGAAATGCTAAGGTACATGGGAATCGCTCCCACTCAACTGCACCCCAACGCTACGCATTTATCCATGGTACTTCTCTTCATGAATGCCTGTTTCATTTGCCAACTCCCGAGGACATCCGGTACATTTATAACTTCAAAAGACGAACCGACAGTCCTTCGTACGTCTTCCTTAAGCCCATGCCTAAATGTCAAGTCTTAATGGGTGCATGGAACAAACTCTACTTGTTCAAACAAGAATGGTTCTATGTATGACGTCCTCCCGACTTTGCGAGAAGGTGGTTGGAAAGACATAAATACTATTCCCATATTTTCCCTTAGTTCAAGAATTCAAATCGATCTTCTTCCTTAATCATATGAATTCTTTCAACTTTTTCAGGTGTTTGCTCTCGGCCTGAAGGCGTTAGATATTCCAGGGCTGTTGTGGCTATCCGGGCTACTATGATAGAGGATAGGGAAATCAAACTCCTCGTCACCGATTAACTACTCTCATTATTTGGGCTATTAGAAGACGGCCGCAGAATTGGTCTTACGGGAAGTAGAGCGATCCCGAAGGTTGTCGCCGAGAGAAGGGGAGAACTAAATAACCCCATGGTGCCCCCTGCTGAGGAAATCCAAGAAGGCACCGAAGAAAGGGGGATAAAGGAATCAGAAGACGCGGGGCCAAGAAACAAAGATGCAGGACTTGGACGAGTGCCGGTGGTCGATGCGCCACACAACGGCCGATCGCAACCTCCCTCGAAAAAGGGAAAAAGTTTGGCGTACAGGATAAAGAAAAAGAAAGTCGGGGAGACTCCAAGGTTTTTCATAACTTCGATTGAATGGGTTCGTCTTCTCAACAAATGGAGAGGACATTGAAGGGACTTTCTGACATTTCGATTCCAGACGATTTGTTGAATTATGACTTTACTAACCTTGGCGTTGAGGGGCTTAACTCAACCGCGAGGAGCGGTGAAGGCAGGCAAACTTCCAATCGAGGAGAAGGAACTCCTATGAGTAAAGCAAATGTTACTGGTCCATCGGGGGGACACACTAGGACACACACAAGCACTCGCACCCCACCATTCACTTGTAATTAACTCTTGACATAGCAACTACTAATATATTCTCACTTGGTTCTTTTACAAGTGCAATGTCTTACTCACGAGCTTTCAATCGCCTTTATGGTTCTTCCACCTTCCATCGTTCGAGTCGGGATTCCGAGTTCGGAAGACACAGAAAGAGAGACGAAGGATGAGAGAAAGATTATCATTCTCGAGAATCATCTTCATCATCCAGAAGGAAGTCCCAAGCACATGCTTCGCATCAAAGCGGCGCAACTAACCCTCCTACATGTAGGGGAGATAAGTTCACGCACTGAGGCTCTAAATCTGACGCTCCTCGTGACCAACATTCTGGATCATCAAGCATCAGGCAGTCCTGTGAGCACCGTAAACAAACGCTGGTCACATCTGAACAAATTCCCCTGGTTCCTGCCCACGATCCGACTGCGGTGGAGAAATTAGCTGAGCTTAAAGCTACATTTCCAAAGATTTGTTTTGATGGGCTCAAATTCCTCCCTTCTATACATACTATCCCTGGAACTACCAAAGAGAGCTCACTAGCATGTGTGAATGATGTGTATGTACAACATGAAGCGTTCATTCATTTAGTCAAAAAAGTCTCCGAGGTTTCTATTGAATGTCAACATGAGATTGATCACCTTAAGCTGGAGGCCATCCACAATAAGGACATTATTAGGCATCAAGACACTAAGCTGCTCACATTCAATGCTCAACATGATGAGGCAAAGAAGAATGCAAAGGAGACAACTGAGGCAGTTAGTCGCATAGAGGCTTCTCATAAAAAAGAACTGGATGTTGCACTCCACCACAACGACACCTTGGCTTTGGAAAAGGACTCCTTACAAAAAGAGAAAGATATTTTAGCCCGCTGCGTGGGGGAATTAGAAAAACTACCGTCCAAGGAGAGGGAAAAGAAAGTCGAGGCGCAAGAGAAGTCACAAAGATATTGTGAGGAGATCATCGAAACAAGAAACCTGAAAATGAAACTTGACGAGCAACTCTTCCAAATCGAAGCCTTGAAAGAAGCCGCTCGCGAAGAGGGCAAGAAAGCGGTGCTTGCGGAAGCTGACTGTCGAGTCGAGGCAGCGACTGAATCCGGTAGGGAGGAAATCAAGACCTTATTCGATCCACTCATCACTGAGTATAATGCTAAGGTCCTCCTTCACCACGACTTAACTATCCTGGGCGAAGGCTATCTTGAATCGCTTACCGAGGCTTGGGATATCATCACTAAGATCAAGAAAGAGGAGTTGGGGGTGGCAGAGCTTGATGATGGGGCACTTGTACAGGAAGTGCTTCAAGGAAATGTGCCATCTGACTTGGCTGCTGCAAAACTTCAATTCGGAAGAGCCCCTACGCTGCCTAAGGAAAAAGAAGACATCATTAGGTCTTCTGGCACTAAGCCCTAGGGTCCTCCTCTCGTTCAACCAGCTAGGACTTCTTCTTCTCAACCCATCGAGCAACACGTCGATTACGACCCGGATAGGCCCGAACTTGGCATACACAAGTTATCTCCTATCATCGAAGGGAGTACCCCGATGACTATAAAGAGCCAACCGAATGCTGGTACCACATTGAGCTCTTTTTAATCTAAAAAGTTGCTGTTCTCGATAAATAACGGTCGTAGTCTAACACTTTCTTTTTATGAAACTTTTTAGGTCATCCTGGTCCTAAGTCAACTCCTAGGAGCGATGTCGCTATGGAATAGGAGGGAAAAATAGCCAAGGCTCTGGCTGTCGTAGATATTCCAGGGCCCGATGCCCAGGTGATTAAGGCGCTTGATGAGGACAAGCCTAAAGACCCATCACTTACTAAGTAGCATGATGACGTTGTAGTTACGGGTGCTTTTGAGCACACTGCTAAGTTAAACTTGAAGGAACAGGTTGAAGAAGAGGAGAAATCAAAGATCAAAGTCAAGGGTGAACCCGATGTGGTGGTGGTTGAAGATCTTCTCCATAGGCCTTTACAATTCATCAGTCCCGACGGGTCAATCCCTATTATGGTTCCTCCTCCTTCTTTAATTACTTCCACTCAAGGTAGTAAAGGGTCTCGAAAAAGAATCTCAACCGATTTGACCCCCGAAAAGCCGAAGAAGGAGAGGAAGTCAAAGAAATAGTCAGGGTCTTGTGTTATTGTGCTTAGTTCTAATAAATTAGACATGCGTTGTTTTTCCTTTTTTTTTATTTTTAGTAAGATATGTACGGGCGTGGATCCCGAATTCTCGAATGGTTTGTAAATAAAAAATTTTGTTCCTTGGTTAATAACTGAGTGAATTATTACTTCAATAGTAGAATAATTTCTTCTCATTTCAAGTACTTGTTATAGTTTTCGCAAGTTTTGATGATAATTCATTATCTTGGTCTCGGAGCTTCTTTGTAGGCTCCATCTTAAGTCATAAGCAATGCCAAGCTGGAACCGCAACCAATAGTTGTATTCCGCCGCTGCCAGCTCGAGCATCTTCCGTCGATCTTAGACCATAATTCGTGGGATAGTGAACGATTGAAAGCTCACTATCTGTCCATTAGGTCTTTGAATTAGCCTATGGTTTGGGGACTTGGTATTTTTTAGTCCACAGCCAGTGATTCGAGACTTTCCGTCAAATCGTTTACATTTTAATCCGCTTCATGGACTTAGAGATTGTCACAAAGTCGTTTATACTCTAGTCCGCTCCAGGGACTCAGTGTATTCTAGTCCACACTTCGGGGACTTAGATATTTTTCTCAAATTGTTTATACTTCATTCCGCGCTCCGGGGACTTAGAGTACTCTAATCCGCCCTTCGGGGATTTCGAAATTTTTCTCAATTCATTTATACTCTAGTCCGTGGTTCTGGGACTTAGAGTACTCTAATCCGCACACCCGGGGCTTAGAGATTTTTCTCAAGTCATTTATACTCCAGTCCGCACTCCGGGGACTTAGAGTACTCTAATCCACACTCCGGTGACTTAGAGATTTTTCTCAAGTCGTTTATACTCTAGTCCGCGCTCTGGGGACTTAGAGTACTCTAATCCGCACTCCGGGGACTTAGAGGTTGTTCTCAAGTCGTTTATACTCTAGTCCATGCTCTGGGGACTTAGAGTACTCTAATTCGCACTCTGGGGACTTAGAGATTTTTCTCATTACACATCTATTCATACATTGCATATGTCGATATCAATCAGTTTCAATACACATTTAACATAACATGCAATAACAGTAATTTACGCAAAGGGAGCTTCAAGCTTTTATTCATCACAAAAATAAGGACAAAATTACTTGCATTATTGCATATTAAAAAAATCAAATACCAAAGAAAATATTGAAAACAAATTCTACTGAAATATGAAAGAAATAGTCTAGATGAAGTAGCATCATAGATGCTTGCTATTCCATGCTTTTGGAAGCGTTACACCATCAACAGTCGCTAGCTTGAAAGTTCCTTCTCCTAGCCTCTGTTTAATGATGTATGGCCCTTCCCATGTCGGGTTCATGTGCGATGGGATTGGAAAGATTCGTTTCAGGACAAGGTCGTCCACTTCGAAAGTTCTCGGTCGGACTTTAGTATTATAGTACTGGGAGAATCGATGCCGATGTGCAGCCGCTCTCAAATCGGCCTCCTCATGTTTCTCATCTATGAATTCCAATGACTCCAATAAGAGGTTTTGGTTTGTTCTAGGATCGTAGTACGTTACCCGATGAGAAGGGACTTCGAGTTCAACTGGAATGACTGCTATAGCTCCATAAGTAAGAGCGAATGGGGTGTGTCCAGTCGTAGACTTATAAGTGGTCCTGTAGGCCCAGAGTGCCGTAGGAACTTCATCCACCCATTTGCCTCTAGCCTTTTCCAAACGCTTCTTCAAGATGGACTTTATAATCTTATTTATAGCTTCAACTTGTCCATTCGCTTGAGGGTGAGCGACTGTGTAACGACCCGTAAATTTTGATAATTTAATTGGTTAAATTAATAAGATTTTCGTAATTAAATTTAGAAAGGAATAGAAATTTTATAATAAATATTGAAGTAAATGTTAAGAATGAATTGTAGTAATGGTTATTAGAACTAATTGTTGAAAATTTAAGTGAATATAAAATAAGTAATAAAAGGTAAGCATTTAATTTACCAATGTAATAATATATTGATTTAAACTAACTGAATGTAAATTTAGGCAATAATATTAATGCATCAAGATATAGCCAATGCTAATTAAAGGTTAATAATTAATGGATTGAATGAAATGAGATTTATGTAGATGTTATACTTAGCTACAAATTTGATATATGGTAGTAAATGTAAGCATTCAATTAATTAATGAATTTATTAAATTTGTAAAGTAATAATATAATAGGTGGTAACTAGTTGGGAAGAATGAGCATACAAAATAATTAAATATTACTTTAATGAAAATAAGTGTAGTAAGGGAAGTGTGAATGTAAAATTTATAACGTAAATTATATTAAGGTAAAATCATTAATTGGATTTAAACCTAAATTAATGTGTTCAATTGATAAAAGTACACATTTAGAATGTAATATTTATTCAAGTAAAGATGTGATTAGGCGTATTTTAATGTAATGAAATAATTAGCGTTATATATGGAATTATAATCTGGATTGATAAGTAACGAACTTTTAAATGCAATCAAAAGCAATAGGTGACATTTAATATAGGCTGTTTATTTATTTTGTAAATAAACTTTGGTAATCAATTACAGTAAATCCAAATTTAACGTTTGGTTAATGTAAATTTAAGTAATGTTAATTTTACTCATAATATGAATTGATTGATTTATAGAATGGAAACAAAGATTTTATTTAATTGAAATATAAAATTCAATAATTGGATTTATTGCAATTTAACGAAATTGAATATAGCTAAATAATACGTTATTTGCAATGAAGATGGAATATGAGAAAATTTATGTAATAGTTTAAATCCAATGGTAAACCCATCTATTTGACAATAATTAATGGAATAACGCTTATGCAAACTAATTTAGCGCAGTCACTATTAATTGAAACCTATTGCAATAAATGGAATTAAATATTACGTTAGTGTGGGTTTAAGGTAATTTGGTAATAATGTATTGTTAATGATTATGAATGAATTGATAATTAAAAGGAAGGGTAGTGATGTTAATATAGGTTGAGTATACATAAGTTGAATGAAATCCCAATAAAGGAAGTAATGCAAATGTATATTTAGCAAAAATTTCAATACTAGTGGAAAAATTAGTTAATACACAATAAAGAAAGAAAGTTGATGTAATAAAAGAATGGATGAAATGATTAATGTGATTTAAAATCTTAATCTGGGTGTGCATTAATTTATAATGGGATATAAAAGCTAAATTAATAATTTAAAGTGTTGACATTACCTTTAAGATGGTAAATTTATAATTGATTCATAATAAGGAAAATAAGGAAAGATTCAAATGAATGGATTCATTTGGATAGCAATTGACAATTTATGAATTTATATAAAATAGTAAGTTATAATTGATTGAAATAGTGGGGATAATACAATTTGTTATAAGTGAAACATAGGTAAACAAATGTAAGTATTGAATTTATAAGAGAGAGAACATTAAATTGTCAGTTTATAAGTGTAATTAAACGTAGCTTATGTTTTGTGAAAATATAAGGAAAGTTTGATTTAATGAAAAGAAGAACATTTATATCAAATAAAATGAGTGTTTCATTTGTGAATGTAGATTTAGTTTCATTAGAGTAAAGAATAGAATGATTTGAAAAAAAATAAAAGTAAAAGGGAATATATATATTTATTTATTTATTTATTTATTTATTTGAACGCTGTTTTAGCATATAGATTGATTACAAGAATAGA
The DNA here is from genome assembly GCA_030737815.1 of Allium fistulosum. NCBI lineage: Eukaryota > Viridiplantae > Streptophyta > Magnoliopsida > Asparagales > Amaryllidaceae > Allium > Allium fistulosum. Next base: position 1,142,587,428 of record CM060904.1, read on the forward strand.
AGTATAATTAAGTAAGTTATTTATTACTATGGTGTATAAACAACAAATGTCTAAACATCTTTAAATGAATAAAGGAAACAAATGTTCTATTTTTCATCCATTTTTGTTTGTCTATTTTGAAATTTAACTTTGTTATTAATTGCAATCAATGTAATGGAAATATTTTAATTAAAAGGAAAGAAAACGTAAAAGGAAAGAAACGTTGATTGTAATTAATAGATTTAATAAAGGAAACGCGCGTTTTGTGTTAAACAGAAATGGTGCTTTAAAGGAAATAAAAGAATTGAACGTTTTCATTTTTAAGGTAAGTATAATTTTATTAATTGTGTGTAGATAAAAATTATATGTGTACAAATTGAGTATTATTTGAGTGAATGAAATTAATTAGATTACTTTTCGGAGAAATTGAATTTCAAAAGGTGTATGTGGTCCCTTCATTTCTTTTTGTTTTTATCACATGTACGTTTTAAAATAGTTATCTCATTTTTAATACTTGGTCCGTTCATTTCTCCTTCTATTTAACACCTAAGTCTAGACCTTTAGGCTACATTTAATTCTTTCCATCTCATTTCTTTTTCTCTCTTCACCTTCCTCCTTTCTTTTTCATTTTTTCCCTTCTTCTTCAAATCTTCTTCTTCTTCTTTTGAAAGCTTCTTTCCTTTTTCAATTCTTCATCTTCTTTTAATTTTCTTCTTCTTTTTCAAACATTCTTCCTTTTTCCAAATCTTCTTCTTCAAATCCATATCCATACAAACTTCTCTGTCTCTTCCAAAACATTCTTAAAAAAAGAGATTAAGGAAAAAAATCAAAATAAAAGATTACGGAACAAGATAGCAATCAAGAAGGAGACTAAGGAAGCATAGAGCGGAGCTATGGATTAGAAGTTTATTTTTTTTAGATTCGTATAAAGGTGAGTGTTTTAACCCACTCACAACTTCTAAAATTTCTTATGTTTGTTAAATTGATTTATGATATAAATTGAAATTTATTTATAACTGTTTGGCATAATTTATCATCATTCCAGTTAAATTTAATTTATTCAATTAAAACGTTATTTAATTCATTATTGCATATAAACTGCCAGTTAAATAGTTATTTAATTTGTTATTGAATATAAACTGCCAGTAAATGCCTGTTATTTATTATCTGTTATATTTTGATGTTATTGATTTAATTGGATGATGATTGTGATAAATACTTGATGATTGATATTGGATGAATGGATGTTTTATTTGATATCATTATAATCTGCAAGTTCATTATGGATTTATTTTTATTTGGGATTGCGGTTTGAAATGATATATAACCGTAATTTTATTTTAAATTGCGGATTGAAATGATAAATATCTGTATCACTTGACCATAGGATAGAAAATTATATACAGACACAGTTGGTCTATATATATATATATATCTATTTTTGAAATGATTTCTATGGCTTTTGGAAAAATAAGGGTTTATATAAATACTGATTTTGATATTAAATAAATATTATTAAATTCTTAAAATTTAAGCTATATATAACTTGATGATGTTTTAAGTTGGTTTACGAATATTTCAAGTTTGAGCTTTATGTAAATGCTATTGAATTTATTTGATAAATAATTTTAAACTAAATAATAGTAAATTGAATTAAGAAACGTATGAGATTTTCAGGTTTGGTTTGGAAATTTTGGAATATTTAAAGACTTGAAATATATCAAAATTGAAATGTTTTATTGAAATTAAGGTATTATTGTTTCAAAGTATTGGTTTTCGAAATTGTTATAACTTTGAAAGTAATATGGTTTGAAAAATGAATTTATTTGAAATAGAATTTATTTAAGAATTATCTGTGAATATATGGATTGGAAACCTATTGAAATTGAAAATTCAGAATATGACTTCAAAATGTGGTTTGGGCTTAAGATGATTTAAAAGAATATTTCAAGTTATCTAAATTTAAGAAAGGTTAGTGATTGGAAATTTGGTTTTATTTAAATAAGATATTATTGAATTGTTTTGGAAATGGAAATGATATATTATTGAATTTGATTTTTAAATGGAAATAATACATTGATAATTTGGGTTTGAAATAGCAATAATATTTTGGTTTTAAAGTATATACTATTTTGAAGTTAAGGATATGTTTTGAAATGGCTAAAGTATTTTGGTTTTAAAGTATATACTATTTTGAAGTAAAGGATATGTTTTGAAAGGGCAATGATTGAGTTTTTAAAAGTATATATATATATATATTTTTAAATGACCACGGTGTTATAATAACGTTTGGTTGTTAAAGAGACCGGGATCGGATATGGACATACTCTCTGTCGATACTGAAAACCACTTTGACAACTGTGTACGCGGTGGAGTTTCCAGAATGAAGTAGGATGGCGGCGACGATCCTAAGGTATATACGTGGACCCAACTCCCATGAGTTGGCATAAGGTGGCTAAAACAGGAGCGATCTCGGACCAGTGAGGTAGCACCTCTTATCGGACGCACTTCTTCGATTCCCTTCTATTACTTTGTGATTTTTGGTGGCTACCCTTCGATTTGGGAGTGTTGTTCGAGGTGGAGCGGTAGTGGCTGCTATGCGTTTCCATCAGTCCGTGTGCGTAATTGGTATATCTACCCTAGCATTTCCTTGTGTGCCGTGTCACCTACCATATCGAGCTTTACTACGAGTTGTGATTTCTCCCGTAGCCTGTGGAGTATCGAGGGTAACCCCCATTTTTGGGAGTATGCTAATACTGGATAGACTACTGGGACTATTACGTGTTAAGGGCTATATGGGTAACCCCTTGACGCTATTAAAAAGTATGTTTATTTTATATTAGACATTATTATAATAGCGAATATTACTACATAGTAGATAGTTTAACGGATCCTCAAGAGATGTGAATCCCGAACATTTCTTAAGTTACTGCACTCACGTTAAACACTTGATAGGAGATGTCAAACCCCGTAAACATCTTGAACGCCGTTTACACTCATATTTGATTTAACTTACATAAGATCTTTTAGTTCTGACTCGAGTGTTTTGTCTTTTCAATTCGTTCGGGTCAGCCTGAGCATTTCAGGATTTGAAGGCTCTATTTCTGGAGGACGAAGACGAAGATTTTATTACTACTATTTATTATATTCCACTACACCATTGTATTCCGCTGCATTAATTATCATTCTCTGGTATGTGTAACTCTGATATGTATTGTATAAGTATAATCAAATGTTTTGTAAAACAGTTTCAAGAACTGTTATTTGATTATTATATTTTATCGTTCCGCTGCAAGTTTCTATTTTGTTTCTTTTATTTCTCCACTTTTTCTTATTTACCCCATAACAATCCGCCCTTCTGTATGGTTTAAGTTGGCACGTGTGTTTGCTTAAGTGTACAAAAAGGTGGGATGTTACAAGCTGCCGCAAACCTTTTATCAATACGATATCTCCGACAAAACTCTTTAAACTCAGCACTATCAAATTGAGTTCCGCTATTAGTTACGATAGTTCGCGGAAGACCGAAACGACACATAATGTTTTGAACAACAAAATTAATGAACTTCTTGGTTGTGATCGTAGCCAATGGCTCCGCTTCAGCCCATTTGGTGAAATAGTCAATTGCGATAATCGCATATCTCGCACCACCTTTGGAAATCGGCAAAGAGCCGATAATATCGATTCCCCATACAGCAAATGGCCATGGACTAACCATTTTTGTGATCTCCGTCGGTGGTGCTCTTTGGACTTTGGTATATATCTGGCATTTCTTACACCATCTCACATGGTTTGCGACGTCCCGGTTCACGGTCGGCCAGTAGTACCCATAACGGAGTATCTTTTTAGCTAACATTTGCCCCCCGGTGTGATTGCCATACTCTCTCTCATGGACTTCTTTCAAGACATGCTTTATCTCATCATGGGAAATACACCTGGGTAAGGGAACAGGGAATCCCTTTCGGTACATAGTCCCTTCTTGCAAAATATACCGTGAGGCTTTACGACGGACTTGTCGCTTTTCGTTTCTTTTCTTAGGCAAGATTCCATGCGACAGGTATTCTTTAAACGGAGTCATCCATGACTCCCTTTCGGATTCTGTTTCCGATACTTGATCAACTTCCATCACATTTATACTTGGGGAATGTAGTATCTCAAAGGGAACCAGGCCCATTTGTTGTGCATCACCAGTGCTTGTGAACTTTGCCAACGAGTCGGCTTCTCCGTTTTGCTCATGCGAGATATGTGAAATGTCATAGTATTCCATGTCCGCCAACAACTCCTGAACTCGGGTAAGATATGGGGCAAGCCGTTGTCCTTTTTACTAGTAGTCCCCTCTAACTTGGTACACCACCAACTGCGAGTCGCAAAAGATTTCGATAGATTTGACCCTGAGCTCTCTAGCAAGCTTAAATCTAGCAATTAATGTTTCATACTCGGCTTCGTTATTCATAGCAGGGAAATCAAGCTTCAGAGCATAGCGAATTGACCGATTCTCAGAGGTTACAAAAACGACGCCTGCGCCGGAATAATGATCATTGGATGCTCCATTGGTATATAGCTTCCATCGTACAGTAGGGATTACACTGCTCTCCAGGGGCTCGTCCTGCATGGTAAACTCCACTATGAAGTCGGCCAGTGCTTGTCCCTGGATAGCCCTTCGAGGCAGATATGTGACGTCGAACTAACTGAGCTCGATGTTCCACTTAAGCAGCCTCCTGGACGTCTCGGGTCGTTGTAAGACCTGCCGTAAAGGCTGATCGGTGTAGACGTTGATTGGATGTGCCTGGAAATACAGGCGAAGTTTGCGCGACATGATAACCAAGCAGTATGCCAATTTCTCTATCTTCGAGTAGTTTCTCTGTGCCCCCGTCAATCGTTTACTGATATAGTACATCGGTCTTTGGATACGGTTATCATCACGAATCAGTGCTACACTTATAGAATTTGGCGATACTGCTAAGTAAATGTACAACTCCTCATGATCTACCGGTTTTAACAAAACAGGGGGTCTCTCCAAATGACTCACCAAAGTTTGGAACGTGCCCCACGGTCTTGCGTCCATTCGAAATTCCTCTTCCCCTTCCTTATCAATCGAAGAAAGAAATGCATTTATCAGTCACCCTAGAAATGAAACGACTCAGGGCAGCAACCTTCCCGTTCAGGCTCTGCACTTGCTTAATAGTTCTGGGTGCTTGTATATCCCGAATCGCTTGAATCTTCTCTGGATTCACTTCGGTTCCTTGTGCATTGACAATAAAGTCCAGGAACTTCCCTGAGGCAACACCGAATGAGCACTTCAAAGGGTTGATTTTCATGTTATAAAATCAAAGGATATTGAACACCTCTGATAAGTCTCGAATGTGGTCGTTTGATTGCTGTGACTTCACGAGCATATCATCCACATAGACTTCAATTGTCCTCCCAATCTGATCTTTGAACATGCGATTAACCAAACACTGATAGGTAGCTCCTGTGTTCTTTAATCCGAACGGCATTACTACATAACAGTATAATCCAACATCCGTGACAAAATTGGTATGCTCTTGATCCGAGATGTGCATGGGGATCTTTTTGTTCCCTGAGTATGCATCCATAAATGACAACAATTCATGCCCTGCGGTCGAATCAACAAGTTGATTAATTCTAGCAGGGGAAAACTATCCTTTGGGTATGCCTTGTTCAGGTCCGAATAGTCAATACACATTCTCCATTTCCCATTTGCCTTCTTCAACAGCACATGGTTAGATATCCATTCGGGATAGAGGGCGTCACGAATAAACCCATTGGCTTTAAGTTTATCCACCTCCTCTTTAAGAGCCATGGACCTCTCCGGATCCATACCTCGTCTTTTTACTTCATAGGGACATACTTCGGATCAATATTCAGTGCATGGCTCGCAATGGCAGGTGAGATACTGCACATGTTAGAAAAAGCCCAAGCGAATACATCCAGATTCGCTCGGAGGAAATCGGTAAGTTCTCTCATCATCGAAGGGCTAAGTTGTGATCCAATCTTCAATGCCCACGATGGATCATCGTGGCTGATTGAGATATCAATTGTCAGTTCAGCTGGCGCTACCTTGGCCTCTTTGGGTTCCTCCTCATCATCCCTCGGATCTATGTCTCTATAGAACCGACTGTGGTGCCCAAAGCAAGGCTTAGGCACTATTTTTCAATCTTCAATAACTTGGATGTGGACAGACTTGTCCACACCCTTTCCCTTCTCTTTTTGCTGAGCCTTTCTTAACTCAGCCACATAGCTGGCACGGCCAGTTGCCTGATCACCATGCACAAAACCCACTCCATTATCTATCGAAAATTTCAACGTCAAACACCACGGGGCAAGGGCTGCCCGAAATTCAGCCAGGGCCGGACGGTCCAGAAAGACATTGTACGGTGAATCAACATCCAAGACAATGAAAGGTAGGATCCGTACCCTCCTACGCTCACCTTCTCCCAACTCAACCGATAACTCGACATAACCCATCACCTCAGTGGCCACACCGTTTAAACCGTGTATATAAGCTTTAGATGGTTTCAAATCCTTAGCCTCCATCCTCATTTGATCATAAACTTTCTTAAAGATGATGTTCACAGAACTGCCACAATCAATAAAAATTCTTCTCACTAGAGCGGGTCAATCATGGCAGAGATAACCATTGGATCAATAGTAGGGGCCTCCACTCTATCAACTTCTCTACTTTTGAACACTATATCATTCGTCATTGTACGTTGTTGCTTAGCCGAAGTTCCATCCTCCATGTTCGAACAACATTCGAAGTCCACATGTTTCATTGAACTAGCATAACGCTCCATTTCCTGCCAACTTCTGTTCCCCAGGATGCGGTCCACCAACTATTATGTTTATCACCAACCTCCCACCGGTCTGAGCTGGTTCCTCAGGCCGATGCGGAGCTTGTCCTCGATTGGGATCAGACGTTCCATGTCCACCATCCTGTGGATTCCTAACAAACTGGTGCAACTTTTTCTAGCGAATCAATTTCTCAATGGCATCGTGAAGATGCCTACATTCGTCAGTATTATGCTCATAGCATTCATGAAACCGACAGTACTTCTTGGTTTACTTTTATTCCTCAGTCGATTCTTTCGGACGCGGCTTCCTATACTGGAAAGTATTACAGGTTGACAGATATATATTCTTCAGAGATCCATTTAGAGGTGTATAGTTGTTATAAGTAGGAATTTGTGGCTTCCATTTTCCGGGCTCCCTCTTTCGATCAGAATTTCCTTCTCCACCCATTTTCTGTTGACCCGACTTGTTTTGAACATTGACCTAAACCTTTCCAGAGCTTTCACCAGATTGCTTTACTGCGATGTTGCTTTGTACCGCTTCTCTACTTGGTCCTGTAGCATTGTGCCTTCTAGACAATCTGGCCTCCTCCTATCTCATGAACTGGTTTGTCTTTGTATAAAAACATTCCAACGTGGCCGGCGGATTTCCAGCTAGCCAATCATCGAACTCAAATTCTGGGTCAATCTCCCTTATCACAGCCATAAGTATGGCATGATCATTTGGATTACTAACCTCAGTACCAGCAACATGAAATCTCTGCAAGTAATCCTTCAGTGATTCCCCCAGAGCCTGGATTACACAAGATAGCGACATGACATCTTTGGGGCGTGTGTCATGAATCCAGAACTGCTCCACGAATCTCATAGCCAGCTCGTCAAATCTTAAGATCGATCATGGGGGTAACCTCGTGAACCACATTATAGTAATCCCGGATAGAGTTATAGGGAAGCATCTACATTTAGTTGCATCATTCGCTCTTGCCAAGTACATCAACCATTCGTACTTCATGATGTGCTATCGGGGGTCAGTCTTCCCTTCATAAGCAGGCATCGTAGGCATGTTAAACCCCTGGGATACTCCGCTTGTAAAATGTTGTCGGTAAACGGAGTATGACTCCTAGAGACTCCCCAATCATCATTTTTCAAGCCCTGGTTCTCCTTCATCAACTGCTTGACCATTGCAGAAAAGTCCGGAGTCTGGATAGGGGGTGCCAGGTCAGGCTCCATCCTGTGTAAATGTTTTGGTCGGTGTCTCTGGGGCATCTCACGCCTTCTTGGCTTATTGTCCTCTAGATGCGTATCCTGAGGATTCACTTCATTATCATTCTAGGGAGGTAATTGATCGGCATCCAAGTGTGCTCCAGTGCCTAAGTTCCTGGTTCCAGGGTGAGCATGACCCTCAGGTGTAGTCGAGGAGACATCCTCATGGTTGAGGGATCGGTACCGACCCCAAGGGACGGATTGACACCGAGCTGATTTTGTTGCCCGTGGTGGTCTCCCCCATGTTTCTCCATCGCTCTAGCTCGTGTCGTTTCAATTCTGCAATGCCTTCGCCTTTGGTGTCCATCCGATGAAGTTGAGTTATCAGACGCCGAGTATGAAGCGGGACTTCCTCCGGTGTTATGACACTGCTGTTGAGCAATCTGGTTCATCAGGTTGGCATTCGCCTGGATTTGCTCGTTTAGCTACCTACAGCTTTCCATTAGCTCCTTCATCAAATCATTAAATTCGGCCATGGTAACAGAATCAACATGGTTTTGGACTGCAACGGGCTCCACATTCGCATTAGCAGGCTAGTTGCTTGGCCCGCCTTGTTGGACACTAGCAGTTTTGTTGGCATCAACATTATGAGAAGTAGATCGAGTGCGCCTGACCATCTTAGAATCCTTTCCTTAGATGTTGGAAAATCTGAATATCTGCAAGCTTCTGAAAACGAACCTGGATCTCCTTTGGGGGATTTCCTCAATCCAGTAGCAACAAAGGTGATCCTAAAAGCCTGAGAATCGAGGCTCTCTGTGAAAGCACCAAAATGTTTGCAATTAAATTGGTCACAAACACCTGAGAATAGGTTTAGGTAGTGAAATAAATGAGGAAATTAAATGAAAACAGAGGAAAAACACTTGATATCAAGAAAAATGCAACAGAAAACAGAAACAATAGGATTTATAGTGGTTCGGCGTTGATTGCCTACGTCCACTCTGACTACTTTCTTTATTGCTTTATCAATTAGTTTATTATAGTTACAATCCACAAGAAAGAGCTTGAGAACAAGTAAGAACAAAAGGAGACTGATTACAAAAAAGCAGAGTTTCCCTTGTCAACCAAAATGAGAGGCCCAAGAAAGGCCCTTTGCCCCTGTATTTATAGATGAAGGCAGCCAGCAACCTTACTGATATCTCAAGGCCTGGACCCCGCTGACCACTTGGGCCCACCATAAGAAAGGCTTAGCCCAACACACTGTGCCGACCAAAATTATCACGCCGACCCGAGCCATATTGTGCTGACTTGATGGTCTTCGTTCCCCATGCCGACCCGATGACCTTCATGCCCTATGCAGACTTGACCCATCTCAAACACCTTGCCGATCCAGTCCATCGCATTTACTACACTGACCCGGTCCATTATACTCTCAATGCCCATCTGATCCATTCCATATGCCATGCATTATGCCGACCCCAACACTCCAGATGCTAAATAGACCGAACATTGTGCTAACCCCTTTTTCTAACCACTGTCATACCAATCCCTCTCATACACTCTTCAACTTATCAAACATCTATGCCGACCCATATTCCACCAAGCTAACCTTCATATTTCTAACATCCTTTATCATCTATTCGTTGACCTTATTTACCCTGGGCTGGATATAGCTGCTCGGAAATCACACTCTGATCACATAGATGTCGTCTCATGGTAATCTTTCCCATCAGTAGTCAAGTCTAATCTCCATAATCACCTTTGTGTAGCCGAGCCAAGGTACCGGGTAACAGACCAATTAAAAGAAAGGATCTCCAGTATCACCATACCCGAATAATGATTTTGAATAGAATATTGCAGCTTTTATTTCATCCAAAGGATATGAATATGTAATTATTCAAAGTAATGTAATGATCCAAAGAAGATGCATTGCGTTGTGAAAATAGTTTAGATGATGTAGACATTAATTCAGATCAGATTTTGAAATCGATAGCTTGTTTTGATCAAAGCATGCCTTGTTACCACAAGGCATACCTTGACGGGAAAGTGTTATCCTACTTTTGAACCAAGGCATATTTAGATAAGGCAGAACTATTGAATGGTCATAAGACAAATCAAAGATCTAGAAGTTCAACCTAGATTTAAGAGTTCAAATAAAGTCCAAAAAATCGGTGTTGAACCTTTCTCGCCTTAGAAGACATTTAGCCATTTTCTTGATAAATGAAGTGTGGAAAGCAAGTGGAAAAATTCCAAGTAAATATCATAACTCGATACCAAATGTCACCCTCAACTCAGTTTCAAGTCATAATATTGACTCATCATTCCATGTTCAAGTAAGGTGAAGAAACAACTAAGGTAAACAAAGTATGAAGTGAAAAATGATATGTTGGCACTCCTCTTTCAACAAGTTAAAGGCAAAGTAAAATAGCAATCAAAAGTGGAGAAACTCATGACTCTGCATCGTGTTGTGAGGCACAACTCGGTATCGAATTGACCACCAATTTGGTGAGTTTGCCGTAATCTTCTTCTTCAACCTATTAATAAACGTGGAGAACGTGGGAAGAAGGTTTTGGAACTTTATTTTTTTGATGTTCATCTATAAATAGGAGGAGAGGAGCATAAAAATGTAGGCTTCTTACTTACTTACGAAGTTAATAAATTTTACCTTGATACTTTATTGGATTCTTAACCGAGTTATAAGCAACCGAGTTGTAAAATCACTATTGTATAGAAAGTCAGTAATCATTAACAAAGTTGATGTAGATGTAGGCCAAAGTTTCCCTCACCACTCATTTTAACAAATGAATGGGTGTTGTGAGTCAAGGAAAATTGTCTTCCAAGAAACAATGGAGCTGAGATGATCAATTTCTTTAATCGATTGCAATAGCACTGTCGTAATTGAATCAAACTATCTTCTAAATTGACTGTAATGACAAGAGTTTGAGTTTGTGATCTGCAGTATCACAAACTCAAAATAGTATTGACAGAAATAAGAGAGGAGAAGAGAAGGAAATCTAAAACAAAGTAAAATTGAATCTGTAACGCTTTTCAGGCGTTTCTATTTACAAAGAGAAAAATTAATTCTGAAACACTTCTTAGGTTTTACTATTTATAGTGACAAAGAGGTGTTTTTTTGAATTTGAAACATTGTGTCTCCTGCCAAATGACGTCCCGCCAGTTTTAAACATCTGCATCTCCCGCCTTTTTCATTTTCTTAAATTCGAATTCCGGGCTTGTTAATGGGTTTAGATTTGGCCAGTTTTAACTAAAATAATCCTGTCCAAAAATTATAATATGGACCCAAACCTAAATCCAAACCCGACCTAACCTGGTCTAATCAGTCGAACAGACGGTGGCGGCGGCATGTGCCCGTGTATGGTGGTTTATGCATGACCTCCCTCCTTACAGAAGAGCAAGCATTGGGTGCCCAGAGGGCCCAACCATCTCTTGAGGAACCTTATTTAAACAAATATATCCTATTTTATTCTAAGTTATGAGACTATTCCAATCCCACATTCTTCCTTCTTCTCTTTCACTTCTTCTCATTTTAAAATAAATAACTCACACAAATAATTTTATAAAAATTTCCACTAACAATCCTTCAACAAATTTTAATAAAATTTCTCCTGTCATATGTTATCGGAAAACTTGTACATAGGTATAAATGTCTTGTGGACTTGAATCTATACATAGTGATGACCTATTAGAGCACGCCAGGACATAGTAGTTGATTGAGCATTAAACCAGCGATCCTATATGACGTACTGAATGTATTTCACACATTTGTTTTCTTTTCTTTATATTGTTCATAAGCAAACATGTGGATTGTCCTTGTGTCAATATCTTAGTTTTATAAAACTCCCTGGCATTCTTAAGCCATAGTCTCGCAGAAGGTGATACCACGTTCATTCATATTGGTAGGCTTATTGTAAGTGTCGTATAACTATAGACTTCAACAATACTACTATTATAAACCTATTAAGTAGTAAGTAATACAACCTCCACCGTATTATCACAGGTACCAAGCAAACTTTTTGGAGTGGATATAATATTAGTTGTTCAGACCAATATTATAGTGCTTTAAGTCACATCGTATACTGTACTTTTTCTCATTGAACTCAAGATAATAAATTTCATTATGTTGAGTTGAGTTTCCATCATAGGTGATTTCTATGTTGGCTTTAAACCTCTTCCTTTTGATGTTTTCAACACTAAAACAGTTGCAAGTACTTTTGTAAATGGATCAGGCAAGTTTTGGCTAGATCTCATGAAATCTATGGTAGTTACCCCATCGGTGAGCATTTGCCTCATAACACTGTGCCTTAGGCTACTATGCCTAGATTTTCCATAATATATCTGGCTATATGCTCTTGATAGTGTTGCTTGACTATCACAATGCACATATATCGGAGGCATTGGTTTTAGCCATACAGGAATTTCTAATAGTAGATTTCTTAACCATTCTGCATCTTTACTTCAAGAAGCCATTGCTACAAATTCAGCAGCCATGGTAGAATTTGCAATACATGTTTTTTTGAGGCCCATGGTATCACCCCCCCCCCCCCACACCAAGAGTGAATATCCATCCATATATTGATTTATTATCATCCCCTCTTCCAGTGTTCCAACTGGCATCCATGTATCCTTCTATTACACTTTAATACCCATTGTACAATATACCATAGCCCATGGTTCCTTTTAAATATTTTAAAATTCTTTGTATAGCTAGCCAGTGAATATGACTAGGGTTACCGGTATATTTACTCAATTTTCCAACAACGTAGGTAATATCAGGTCTTGTGCATGTTATGGCATACATTAGACTACCAATAACTTTAGCATATTCAACTTTATCTTTTGATCTACAAGTATTAGAATATAGTTGCATATTTGGATCAAATGGAGCGATTATTGGTTTGTAATCAAATCGATTAAATCGTTTTAGAATCTTCTCTATGTAATGAGACTGGGTAATGACCAACCCTTATGCTGTTTTTATGATTCTTATTCCTAGAATCACTTCAGCTTCCCCCATATCTTTCATGTCAAAACATGAAGATAAAAATCTTTTGTTTCTTCATTACTCGAGGAAGCGGTCCTATATATCAATATATCATCAACATAAAGGCATATAAGTACACCTTTACCAGCACAAAATTTGCTATAGACACATTTTGCAAATCCTAAAACCATTTGATACTATGGTTTTATCAAATTTCTTATGCCATTATTTTGATGCCTGTTTAACACCGTAAAGCGATTTAATAAGTTTACATACTTTATCTTGTCTACGCATCACAAAACCTTCTGGTTGAGACATATACATATCTCCTCATCAAGTTCTCCATTTAATAATGCAGTCTTGACGTCCATTTAATGAATTTCAAATTTACAAATAGCTGCTAATGCAATTAATGTCCTAATTGTCGAAATTATAGCTATAGGTGCATAAGCATCAAAATAATCTATTCCTCCCTTTTGGGTAAATCCTTTAGCAACTAACTAATCTAGCCTTAATTTTTCTACTGTGCTATATATTCTAAATTTCTTCTTAGATATCCACTTATATCCTATTGGTTTAGAACTAGGAGGTAAGTCTACTAGTTTTCATGTTTGATTTCCCATAATAGAATCCATTTCCTCATTTATGGCTTCTTACCAAAAAGTTGAATCTTGAAACTAAATGGCCTCAATATATGTTAAAGGATTAGAATCTATAGTTGTAGAAGGCATAACTTGATGTCTATACCATCTTTTGATCCTTCAACCAAATAAGTGATAAAATATGGTCTGAATGACTTTTCAGTCCTCATTCTTTTACTTCTCCTAAGACTTTCACTTGTTTCATCATTATTTTCTTGAGTTTCCTTAAATTCACAAATAGTCTTAGAGACCTCCACCATTTCACGGATAGGTGTATTAACCTCTATCGTTTCACTAATAGATGAATTGGATGAAATAAATGTGAATATATTTTCATAGAACACTATATCTCTAGATTCTATTATTGTCTTTACCTCAATCAAATTATTAGGTTCTATTACTAGAAACCTATAACCCTTGCTGTGTTGAGCGTATCCTAAGAAAATACATTCAATGCCTTTTGTTAATTTCTTGATTTTTGGTTTAGATAATCGAACAATAGCTCTAAAACCCTAAAATCGATAATAATCAAGATTTGGTTTGCGTTTCTTCCAAAGTTCATAAGGTGCAACTTTGGTCTTCTTATGAGGTATTCTATGTAAGATGTAACAGGTAGTAAGTAAAGCCTCACCGCAGAAACTAGTATTGAGACCAGAATTACATAACATAGCATTAACCATTTTAGTAAGTGTTCTATTTTTATGTTCTGCTACTCCATTTTGTTGTGGAGTATTAGCTATAGATGTCTCATGTATAATTCCTATATATTCACAAAATGCAAGGAAATTGTATTCACCTACCTATCATATCTAAAGGTCTTAATTTTAAAGTCACCTTGGTTTTCTACTTTAGTCTTATAGGTCATAAATGAGTTTAATACTTCATCCGTAGTATGCATTAGACAAACATAACAATACTTTGAATAGTCATCTATAAATGTGACAAAATACTTCTTTCCTCCTGTAATATACATAACACAAACATAACCGTGAATCAATTGTAACAGATTAGTGGTACAACAGATTTCAATGGAAATGGTTTTCTAGTTATTTTTCTTAAAGTGCATATCCTATAGTTATCATCAGATTTATTATCGTATTTGGGGACCAAGTTTAATGAAATCATATTATTCATACTTTTAATATTAACATGCCCTATTCTACTATTCCATAAAGAAATAGAGTCAATAATATAAGCTGAAGTAACCATTTTATTAATATTCAATTTGAACATTCTATCACACATGTACCCTTTTGCAATAAACATTCCACCTTTGGTTTGTTTGCACCAAAAATGGTCACAAACCCCGAATGTAATGAAAGTACCAGTGTTTACACACAAATCCTCAATATCCAATCACAGATCCAGATGATGTAGACGGTAAAAATGAAGCAATAGTAAAATTTAAATGAAAGAAAGTAAGGAAAGACACCGGATTTATAGTGGTTTGGCTATCTCTGGCCTACGTCCATTTTGAATTGATCCTTTTATTTCCTTTATACTATGATTATAGTTACATTCCTTTGAATATCAATAAACAAAATGGCAGAGTTTTTTGCAAAAGAGAAGAAGATAAAGAGGAGCCGAGAGAAAAGCCCCCTTCTTATTTGTAATGGAGGTGCTATTTATAGGTGTGGAGCTGGAAATATATGCCTTAAATCTCGGAATACTCTTTCTCAAGTCCAGATAGGCCCACATGATCGATCTGGAGTCATTTGAGATCGATCTTTGATCGATCCATAGTGAATTCGTATCGATCATAAACTGCTCTGATCGCGCTGAGATCGATCATGGTGAAAGATAATAGTGCAAAGTCCTTGCTATCCAAATTTCATGAAGTTCCAACATGTAGATTGTGTGATATGATCGATCAAAGTTCGAGTTTGCAAGTGTAGGATGATGATTTCGTATCCATAGGTTCGTATCCATCAGTTCGTATCCATCAGACTACCATCCATCCAAGTCTTGCATTGTGATCCAGGCGATGTGCTCCATCTTGACCGCTTCTTTGGTATCGATCGATACGAACATGATCGATATGAAACACAGTTCTTAGTGTAATTGCTTCCTTCTGGGTTTTAGGTGTGATGCTCGATACTTTCGTATCCATCCAGCATAGCTTCCTCTGTATGTGTCCTTCGTATCGATCGATAAGTGATCGATACGGAATACACTTCCAAACCTCCGTAACCATTGCTTCGTATCCATCCTGAGTATAATGTTGAGCTACACATCATCGAGTTCCCTATCTGCCTTCTGTATCCATCCAATCTATACGCCTGTATCAATACGAATGTATCGATCTGAATTAAAAAACCGTGTCCATCTTGATCGATACGAAAGTATCGATACGAAAGCTCCACATCCATCAACCTGTATCCATTGATCCATAACTATTGATATGTATCCAGCCTATGTAGCGAGTTGAGTTGTGCACATTCGTATCCATATCGATCGATATGAAAGTATTGATACGAAATGGTTTTCCATGAACATTGATCCATCCATAACTTGAGCATATGAACTGCGTTTGTCCTGAAATTTGAAGTGTATCCTCACCGAGCTTTGTCTATCATTCCCATTCGATCCCACCTTGATTGGAGCTTGGTTCAATATTGACAGTATTGATCATAGACTTGTTTCCAATTGATCTCCAATCCTGATATCCATTCGTTTTAGCCAATACGTTGATATCCCGACTTTTACCAAAAGGCGGGGTAACATTTGTCCCCCAAAACATGCCTTGCGGTAGGAAGGAGTGTTTTGAATAGCTTTAAATCCGACATCCAAAACCCATATTCTGTCCATAGCCATATCATCCGATCCATAATCCAATCCATTACCAAGCCATTCTATCCAAGTGCCATAGCCATATCCTTATCTAAACCCACGACTGCTCAGAGTCAATATTCGATTCTGAATCTAGTAACAAAATCCTTAGCCAATTCCATATCCATCCGAACCTGACAATCGAGTTCTAATCCATCCATATCCAGTAACCAATAACCGAATCCATGACCTCTATGGATCGATATCTAAATCCGGGACCGCTCCGGGCCCTTAGCCAAATCCGGGATTGTTCCGAGTCCATATCCAATCCTCAGCCATTCAAAGCTAAATCAATATCCATTTCACTTCTTAGAAGCTAGTAACCGAATCCAACGATCTCTCCGGATCATACGGCCTTATCTAGATCCTTGCTAAGCTCGATCCAAACTTAGTGATTGAATAGGCAGATCTTGTCGCGCCCTGGCGAAGCAACCTATCCCTTGCACTCCGGCCTTGGTGGGGGCATATAGTGATGTCTTGGTCCTCCTAGATTGATCGTAGCCTCTCCGGGGCTCTTGCTGAATCCCATCCTATCACTCTCCGATGAAGGGGAAACAACGTCGAGTGAGTCGATCATGTCGCTCTCTGGTGAAGCAGCGTTATTCCTGCACTCCGTCTCAGTATCCCTGAACATTAAGCGATGCCATAGCCTAAGTCCTAGATCGATTATAGCTACTTTGGACTCTTGCCAAACCTCGATCCAATCACTCTTCGGTGAATGGGGAATAATGTCAAGTGAGTCGATCCTATCGCTCTCCGACGAAGCGACTCACTTCGTGCACTCCGGTCCATGCCTTTCCGTTCAGGGACATAAAGTGATCAATTTCCAACTAACTTCTAGTATCCATCCCTTAACTCTTCAGTTAGGGATTCGTTCCATAAAATCCAAATCTATTTATTAAATCCAAATTCCAAATGTTCAATGAAAAAGTAGAAAAAACTAAGTGCTGCCTCTCTGGCGGAGCGGTCTATTACCATCTTCGAGCATGCCTAGGAATCGCTCTGGTTCCCTTACATGTGTAAGTGGCATAGCCACTTTATTTTTAAAAACAAAACTAGAAATATTATTTGATGACCAAAGTTAAAATCCTGAACTCGGCCCTTCCCGTCACGATCAGCTGATGGCGAGTCATGACCCCAATCCAGGGTCATTCCTGTTTGGTGCAGGCGGTAGCTGCTAGTGTTCTACCGCTGTTCTCCGGCTCCTCACATATTATGGCAATCTGCCGCTCCTAATGTGTTCTTCCACCATATCCTTCAAGCGACAACATTCATCTGTGGTATGCCCTTCTAGCTCATGGAATAGGCAGTACCTCCCGCTCCTGTGCTCCTGCTCTGTGGGATTCCTTCTGGGTGGTTTTCGATAGGGCAGTTGCCCCCGTGTTTTCAAGTAAATTCATTCTAGATTCTCCGTTAGGTTTGTGTATGAGGTGAATTTGGGTTCCTGGTCTCTCCTCCGTTTGTTAGAACCATCATATCCATCATCCTGCTTTCGCTTTCCTTTATCCATCCCATGTCCTTCTTCAAACGTTCCTTGCCTTGCGCGGCGTTCACTTCCTGCCTTTCAGCGCGTGCATCCTCTAATCGTATAAACCTTTCCGCCTCGTGATAGAACTCACCGAGATCCTGTGGTGGATCCCGTGCCAATGAGTCCTTAACTCAGTTCCTTTAGCAATTCTTGCTACCGCCGCCATCAAAATCATTGATGGATCTTGGCGATCCATCGAAGCCACGACTGCATTGAACCACATTAGAAAATTCCTTACGGACTCTCATGTCCTCTGTTCATCGATGCTAAAGTCATTACGTTCTTGGATCACGTAACGTGGACCCTGAATTGTCTCATAAAGCATTCCACTAGTTCACCCCGTGTCCTGATCGATCCATTCTCTAGCTACCTGAACCAAAGCGCAGCCAAATCCGTCAAGTATAAAGGGAAGAATCTTGCCATAACCTCCTATGATGCCCCCAGCACTTCCATATGCCTGATGTATCTGGATACATGCATAGTTGGGTCTAACTTCCCATCATAGGCCTCCAGCGTCGGTAGTTTGAATTCTAGAGGGTTCCTTGTGTTTCTGATATTCGGAGTGAACGAACTCCGAATAACTTCCTCCAAGCCTCCACTCCATAACCCTCCTCTCATAATCCTTCTTATTAATCCAGCCATCCACTCGTCTCCATCTGGGGGTGGCCTCCTATATGCGTTTTCGTCTTGTCCCCCATGTCCTGGAGGGTATTCTGGGTAGTACTCTTCGTGTTGCTCATTCATGGTTGCGTTGGCCCCAGCTTGCTGAGCTTCATTCATGGGACTTCCAATATCCAATCCCAAGGGTCTTCCACCAGGCCTTTATTGATTCCCTTCAAGTTATCCATTCTGGTTCTGGATCTGACATCCAAAGATTTCTACAGCTCCGACTCCTTGTTCTACATTACCAACAGCTACGGTTGGTACATTTCCTAGGTTCTGCGTCCCAACTGTTCCCATTTGCCCGAAGAGATTCTGCATCATCTCTTATTGGCTCTTCAATAATCTCTCCTGCATAGAATCCATCATTGTTTGCATCTCATCCCTTGTGATGTAGATGGATGCCTGATCTGCTCCAGCTCCGGAGGAAGCCTTTTGACTTCCCTCTCGATGGCTCCTTTCTGGTAATGTCCTTCTTGCTGATTGCCTAACCATGATTCCTCCTAGATCTGATCCCTCGGCTTTCCAAATCTGAACTCCAAATTCGATATGGTGGGGCTAGTCTTCTCAGTGAAAGCACCAAAGTGTTTGCACCAAAAATGGTCACAAACGTCGAATGTAATGAAAGCACCAGTGTTTACGCACAAATCCTCAATATCTAGTCATAGATCATAGATCCAGATGATGTAGAGGGTAAAAATGAAGAAATAGTAAAATTTAAATGGAAGAAAGTAAGAAAAGACACCAGATTTATAGTGGTTTGGCTATCTCCGGCCTACGTCCACTTTGAATTGATCTTTTTATTTCCTTTCTACTGTGATTACAGTTACAATCCTTTGAATATCAATAACCAAAATGGCAGAGTTTTTTGCAAAAGAGAAGAAGATAAAGAGGAGTCGAGAGAAAAGACCCCTTCTTATTTGCAATGGAGGTGCTATTTATAGGTGTGGAGCTGGAAATATCTGCCTTATATCTCGGAATACTCTTTCTCAAGTCCAGATGGGCCCACATCATCGATCTGGAGTCATTTGGGATCGATCTTTGATCGATCTATAGTGAGTTCGTATCGATCATAAACTGCTCCGATCGCGCTGAGATCGATCATGGTGAAAGATAATAGTGCAAAGTCCTTGCTATCCAAATTTTATGAAGTTCCAACATGTAGATTGTGAGATATGATCGAAATAGACTTTAAAACCTCCGTAAGCATTGCTTTGTATCCATCTTGAGTATAATGTTGAGCTGCACATCATCGAGTTCCCTATCTATCTTCCGTATCCATCCAATCAATAGGCCTGTATCGATATGAATGTTCCAATCCGAAGTAAACAGCCGTGTCCATCTTGATCGATATGAAAGTATCGATACGAATTATATCGATATGAAAGCCACAATCCACATCCATCAACATGTATCCATTGATCCATAACTATTGATCCGTATCCAGCCTGAGTAGCGAGTTGAGTTGTGCACATTCGTATCCATATCGATGATACGAAAGTATCGATACGAAATGGTTTTCCATCAACATTGATCCATCCATAACTTGAGCATATGCACTTCGTTTGTCCTGAAATTCAAAGTGTAGCCTCACCGAGCCTTGTTTATCATTCCCGAACGATCCCACCTTGATTGGAGCTTGGTCCAATTTTGACGTTATCAATCATAGCCTTGTTTCCAATCGATCTCCAATCCTGATATCCATCCTTTTTAGCCAATTCATTGATATCCCGACCTTGACCAAAAGGCGGGGTAACATGGTCAATACATATTAATCTAATTCAAAGACTTTTTTGAAGCTAAACTTATTTAACAGACTGCCAGAAATAAGGTTCTGTCTAACCATGGATACATATAAATAGTTCAATGTCAGAATTTTCTTGGACATGAACACCAAGTCTACTTTCCCCTTCCACTTGACTGATGCTTTTGTCGAGTTTCCCATATAGAGATAATTTTCATACTTAAAATGGTTCAAGTTTCTTGAATAGACACTTGTCGTTGCAGATATGCTTGGTAGAACCAAAGTTGATCCACCAAGTGTCCTCTCTTTCAATCATGTTGATTTCAGAGATTATGGCCGTAAAGTTTTCTTTTATAGATTGTGGTTTCTTTTAAGAAAACGACAATATCTTTTAAAGCGACCAGGTTTTCCATAAATAGCATCCACTCACTTTCTTGGCATTCTTGTTATCAAAGTTTTTCTTATTTTGAAATTTCCTCTTTTTGTTAAATGATTGATCATAGGTTTTATTTTCCTCTTTTTCCTCCACCTTGTGGATCTTAGATTGAAACACTATTGGTTCAATGATTTCTTTCTACCTAAGTTGTTATTTCACTTGCAAACACCATGCAGGTTTATCCAAATGCATATCCTCCATCTTGTGTCTAAGGACCATCCTTTAATCCTTCTAAGATGGAGAACGTTTATCTGTTATAGATTAGACTTTTATCTCCCTATCCATATTAATGTTATGCTAGTTGAATTGGTTTAGGATATGCATAATCTCATTGAATTGCTCTACCACTAGCCAGTTATTTTGTAATTAACAAATTTTGTAGTCACAAATTTTTTACTTTTTTCATCCTCTATTAGATACCTGGCCTCCAACGCATCCCGGACTTCTTTGGCAGTTGATCTACTATAGTACATATCGAACAGAGTATCCATCAATGCATTGCATATGTGCCCCTACATATGTAATCATCTTTCTCCCACTTTAGTCTTGATCATGCTTGCATAATAGACTCGTTTTCTATTTCCTCTAGCATTGGCGTCGCAGGAACATAAACCACTTTTAGTCCCATCAACAAGAAATCATCTTCTGTAACTAACGAACGAAATTATCGTCGTCGAATATTTCCAATTTGGTGAAATCAGAAGCGAACTCCCTCAAACTATGTGGTTCCATTATGGAATAACATATTAAGATTGTTTGGTGTGGAATTTTTGGTGAAGTGGCACAGTAGTGGTAAAATCAAATCTATAGAGATCGCTCCAAAGCACATCAATGATGCTCTCCTTAAGACATTATTTGCCCCCACCACTCATTTTAACAAACGAATGGGTGATGTGAGTTAAAGCAAATCGTCTTCCAAGATACAATAGAACCGAGATGATCAATATCTTCAATCGATTATGATAGCACTATCGAAATCGATTTAAACTATCTCTTGAATTAACTATAGCAACAAGAATATCGAGTTTGTGATCTACAGTATCACAAATGCAAAATAATACTAAAATAAATAAGAGAGGAGAAGAGAAGGAGATCTGAAAAAAGGAAAATTGAATTCGAAACGCTTTTCAGGCGTTTCTATATGCAAAGAGAAAAATTAATTCTAAAGTGCTTTTTAGGCATTTCTATTCGTAGTTGCAAAGAGGTGTTTTTCATATTTGAGACGTTGTGTCTCCTGCCAAACGACACTTCCTTTCGTTTGAATTCAA
Source organism: Allium fistulosum (assembly GCA_030737815.1). NCBI lineage: Eukaryota > Viridiplantae > Streptophyta > Magnoliopsida > Asparagales > Amaryllidaceae > Allium > Allium fistulosum. Next base: position 1,142,609,524 of record CM060904.1, read on the forward strand.
ACGTCCAGCTAGTTCTAAACAATCGCATCTCCCGCCATTTTCATATATTTAAATTTGAATTTTGGGCTTGTTAGCGAGTTTAGATCTAGCTCGTTTTAACAAAATAATTCTGTCTAAAGGTTATAATTTGGACCCAAACCCATACCCCACCAGACCAGGTCTGGTCGGTCGGACAGACGGTGGAGGCGGCATGCGCATTTATCGTGGTTTATGCATGTCCTCCCTCCTTACAAAAGAGTAAGCATTTGGTTTATGCCAGTATTACTTTCAAGATAAAATATTATGGCAATAACGTCGCATAACTTAACTTTGATTTTATCCCTTAAAAGTAGGTTTATGCACAAAAAGGAATATATACCTTAAATAGGTTAATTTTGGCTTGCTAACTCATTAGGTTCTTAGTGAGAACTAGTTAAAACTATGAGGTATATAGATAGTCAAGATAACACTAAGATGATTGTGTTTGGATGGATAGTCCTGTTTCCTCCTAACGGTAAGTTGGAGAATTTTTGTATATTTGGTAGGCTCAAGGCAGCCATATAAGTTTGTTGTCACCCTAGGAAAACTATAAAGTAGAGACAGACAGTTAATTAATTGAGACAAATTAGTCAGGTTGACCCATGTAGTATGCATGCATATAATTGTTTGTGTTTGTTTAACCATTGTGAATGTAGGAGCATAATTTTGATTGACATATTTTTAGGAGGGGAAAACTTGTTTATCTCAGCGGCATGGTCTTGCTAGATATCTATTACCGAGATGGCATATGATTATTCACACTAGACTTTTTGTCTGACTCGAAGTTATTGTCTTCCACTTGAACACTCGGGTGCTCATTTGAGTAGTTCAAGAGCAAGGTTTTCAGGTTTTAGGTTTAACGAATAAAGCTTTCGAAGACGTGCAGAAGATAGCACTAGCTATATAGGATTCTATTTATGTCTGTTGTGTTGTTATCATTTTGTTTGAATGTATGTAATGGCAGAAATTGTATCTGTCTAGCAATAAACTTTGATCAACCAAGGTAAATGGAATGGAGGATGCTATCAAAGTTAAGAATTGGTCGTTGCACTGTTAACAAATTTTTGTTGATTTAGGCCTAAACGATGAGCAGAAGAGGAGATTGGCATCCAGGAAAATGCAAGGAGCTGCATTTTATTGGTGGAATAATCTAACCATGGGGGTACTAGAGCAGAACTTGGCTTGGGATGAGTTCAAGAGAGGATTTGAAGAGAGATTCATGTCTGAAATAGCCAAGTCAATTTGCTTAGAAAGTTAGTTGAGTTGGAACAAGGTGATATGTAAGTGCTTGAGTATGCAACCAGATTTGAGGAGCTGTCTAGATATGGATATGCCATAGTGGATACGGTAATCAAAAGGAATGAGAAGTTTATTAAAGGATTGAAACCAGAGCTTGCCAGAGCAACATTACCACATCTTATAGACCCTTGTGTCATAGTAGTGGAGATGGCATTGAGGAATGAAAAATGCTTGCACTGTTCAGTAATAACAAGCCAGTAGAGACTCCAGGTGGTCCGAGGTAGAAAAAGAAGTTCTTTTAGAAAAAGGGAGCTTAGAAGGGTTGATCTGCCAAGAGAGGAAAAGCTAATGTTTTTTATACAAGTGTGATAAGAAAAGGCACTTTGCCAACGAGTGTTGTTCCAAGGATGGAAAGAAGATTATTGGAAAGAAGAACACCAAGTGTTTCAACTGTTACCAGATAGGGCATTACAAGAACCAGCGCAAAGAACCAGCTAAGGTTGAGAAGGGAAAACTGTTTGCTTTGGAACTGTCTGCCTCGGCACCAACAAGATAGGAGAAGGGAAAGACTATAATGGGAGGTATGCTTTTGATTTATGGCATACATGTTAGAGTATTGTTTCATACTAGTGCATCACATTCTTTTATCTCTCATTGTTTGGTAGATAAGATTAGTTTAGAACCATCACACATTATTACTTCTTTAAGTGTTGTGAATCCGATAGAAGGGTATGCAACACTTGGGATGAGATGCGACCATTTAGAGTTTGAGTTGTCTGGTCATATATTTGCCTGCTATTTACATGTGTTTGATTTTGTGGGCTTTGGAATTATATTGGGCATGGATTGGTTAAGCGAATATGGTGCTAGGATATTTTGCCAAGATAGGAAATCACTAAAACACCCATTAGTAGTGATCGAATCATATACTAAATAAAGAACTCGAGTTTTGATGTTTGTGCTTTATTGGGTGCAATGAAGGAGGAAGACGAGTGAATCAAGTTTTTACCGTTAGAGAGTTTACAGATGTCTTTGAGCCAATGACAAGATTACCACCGAAATGAGCTATTGAGTTTCGAATATATCTTGTACTTGGAGCTGAACCCGTAAGTAGACCACCTAGAAGAATAACACCTACTAAGATAAAGGGGTTAAAGTGCCACTGGTGGACTTAGAAGGAAAGAGTTTCATCAAATCAAGCAGTTTGTCTTGGGGTATGGCCATGGTTGTCGTGAAGAAACCAAACGAGTTGTTGGGAATGTGCATTGATTAACATAAGCTGAATGAGAAGACGATAAAGAATATATATCCCTTACCAAGAATAGATGAATTATTTGATCAGCTGAATGGAACCAAAGTATTTTTCCAGTTGGATTTGGGGACCGGGTTTCATCAATTGAGGGTAGCGAAGGACATTATTCCTTTGACAGCATTTCAAACAAGATATGTTTCCAAGAGTGGTCAGTAATGACATTCGGGTTAACTAATGCGCCTGCTTTCTTTGTAGATTTGATGAACTAGATCTTCCAAGAGCATTTGGATAGATTCATGTTAGTATCTATAGATAATATTCTGATATATTCTAGGAATGAGTAGGATCATGAGATTCATCTTAGAATAGTGCTTGAGACGTTGAGGCAGCATCAACTGAAAGCCAAGTTTTTGAAGTATCACTTTTGGATGAGAGAAGTGAAGTTTCTTGGCTATGTAGTTTCAAAGGAAGGGTTGTTGATAGATCTAACTAAGATTGAGGCTGTTAATAATCGAAAGAGACCTGAGATGGTGATCGAGATAAAGAGTTTTCTTGGATTAGCTGACTATTACTAGAGATTCATAAAGGATTTCTCTCGTATAGCGGCACCGAAGACTAGACTAACAAGGAATGACGTGAATTATGTTGATCGATTAATGTGAGGAAGCATTCCTTAAGCTAAAACAATTATTGACCAATGCGCCAGTGTTAGTTGTTCCGGATGGGAATCAAAATTTGGTGGTGTATACTGATGCGTGCGGAATAGGATTAGGAGCTGTGTTGATGAAAAAAGGTAAAGTGATTCCCTATGCTTTTCGACAGCTTAGACCGCATGAAGTTAGATATCCAATTAACAATTTGGAGTTAGCAGTAGTAATCTTTGCTTTAAAAGTGTGGAGCCATTACCTTTTGCAAGAAAGAATCGAGTTGTTTATAGATCATAAGTCTTTAAGATATTTATTCTCTCAAAAGGAGTTGAATATTAGACAACAGAGGTGGTTAGAGTTCCTAGTAGCTTATGATTTTGGTATTGAGTGTACGTTAGAGAAAGGAAACAAAGTAGCTAATACACTTAGCAGTAAACATCAGAATGCAGAATTAGCAAAGTTAGTAGAGTGGAAAGATTTAGAAGCATTGGCTACTTGTAGTGTGCAGTTAATGTCATTGGCTAGTTCTAGTCGGCATACTACTTTTTTGTCTTATTTAGAAGTTCGACTGGCAATGATCGAAAGACTTGCTTCTGAACAATGAGATGATCCATTATTAGTTGAATGAATCATAAGACTCGAAGGTGAAACTGAGATTGACAATTTGAAAGATTTTTATCTTGACCAAAATGGATGGTTGAGAAAGAAGGGACGATTGTGTGTTCCAGATGTGGGAGCCTAAGGAAGGAAGTTCTTAGCGAGTGTCATCGATTGAAGTTTACCATCCATCCTGGAGGAACTAAGATGTACCAGGACATGGAGAGAAGTTTCTTCTAGGAAGCTATGAAATGGGATGTAGGCTTATGGGTAAAGCTATGTCTAAATTGCCAACAAGTGAAAGCCGAGCGTCAGAAGCCAAGTGGATTGCTTCGGCCTTTAGGCATACTAGTGTGTAAATGGGATTCTATGTCTATAGATTTCATTGATGGGTTGCCAAGGTTGAATAGGGAAAATGAGAGTATTTGGGTTATAATGGATAGACTGACTATGAGTGCACATTTCACTCCCATTTAGTTGACAAGGATGGCACCTGTTTGACTAAGTAATTTATGAAGAATATTATTAGACTGCATGAAATTCCTATTAGTATAGTCAGTGATAGAGATCCTTTACTCACTAGTGAATTCTAGAAGAGTCGACAAGAGGTTTAGGGCACCAAGCACAAGATGAGTACCACTTAGCATCCGTAGATAGATGGACAAACAAAAAGGGTTAACAAAATCTTGGAAGATTTGTTAAGAGCTTGTGTGTTAGATTTTGGAGGATCGTGGGAAGACCATCTATATTTAGTCGAATTTTCCTATAACGATAGTTACCGGACCAGTATAACGATGGCACCTTTTGAAGCTCTGTATGGAAGGCCATCAAAATCACCCGTATGTTAGTTAGAGACCGAAGGTAGACTAGTTCTTGGTCTATAATTTGTGAGAGAAGGCACGGAAAAGATGAGTTGATCCAAGAGAGAATGAAGGAAGCTCGGATGAGGAAGAAAAGTTACGCAGGTAAGAGGCATAAAGATTTGGAGTTCTCAGTGGGAAATCATGTTTTTGTCAAGAGATCACCAATGAAGGGTGTAATCCGATTCAGAAAGTTAGGGAAATTAGCACCTTGGTTTGTTGGACCGTTTCCTATTATGGAGAGGATCGAGAAACTCGTCTAGATGATAGAGTTACCAAGTAGTTTGGCAAGAATCCACAATATTTTCCATGTTTTGCATCTTAGGAAGTGTGTTCGTGATCTAGAGACTACTATCACTCTGACTGCATTGGAAGACTTAGTGGTGGAACCGAACATGGCTATTGTTAGGCAACCAGTTCGTATGGTGGCTAGAGATGAGAAGAAGTTAAGAAACAAGATAGTCGGACTAGTGAAGTTCCAGTGGAGTGACAATAAGAGTGACTGTACTTGGGAATAGAGAACATGATTAGAGACACTTATCCTAATTTGTTTTGATGGTACATTTTGTACATATACTATATGTTTGTTATATACCTTATCGTAATTTTAAGGACAAAATTATTAAAGGAGGGGAGTCTGTAACACCTTTAATTTTGAGTAATATTATTTAGGACATTTAATTAGATAAATCAGATAAAATAATGTGTTGAAATATGGAAAATGAGATTAGACAATTAAATAGGCCGTGCCTTAATTAATGAGTTAATAAGATTGATTATAACTTAAATAAGAGAAGGATTAATGTGAGAGGAAAAATAGGAAAAGGCCTATTTCCTAACATAAACAATTCCATTTTCATTTTCTCACTCACATTCACTTTATACAAATTAAACCAAGTAGTGGTCGGCCATTGCTAGAGATTTAAAAAGAGAAAAAGCTAGGAAATCAAAGGATAAAGCTTAGAGGGATCAAAGCAACACTTAAATCTCAATCTCTTTATCTAATCAAGGTGAATAATAACTATCTATCTCATGATTATATGTTTATTTCGGTTTTATAATTAAAACTAAACGTATGTTGTTGTTATGCCATATTATGATTGATTGGTTGATTATATGCTTGAATGATTGATTACTGGATTGATTATGGAGTTAAATAATAGGTTTAAGTGCGAAAACTTATTTTATGACATCCAAATGGCTTGAAATTGGGATATGACGTTTATAATATTATTTTAGAAGTGATTTTTTAATTTCATAATTTTCCAAGCAAGTATGAATATGTTTGTGAATTTCTTAAGTGATGAAAATGATTTAATTTGAGTTTTAATTATGAAAAATAATTAAATAATGTTTTTGGTCCTAAAATATTACATGTTTAAGATTATATTAATTCTGATTTATTGGGATTTTCGAAGATTTTTCCTAAGTGTTTATGATTTTATATGAATTTATTAGGCTAGAAAGGCTTATATTAAAACAATAATCTAAGTTAAATTTGTTGAAAAATACTTTGGGAATGGTAAATCCGATTTATATTGATTTTTTGGAAAATAAATTGATAAGGTTAGTTTTAAGTAATAGAAATTGGACAAGGGTTGAGAGTGGGTGAAAAGAAATTGCTTTTTAAAGAAATAAAATAGTTTTTAAGTTAATTATGAGTTTTCCATGACGCCAGTAATCAATGCCGAAGTCCATCCATGTCGTAGCTATCAATGTCATCTTCAACCAGAAGGGAAGCATACGATATCAACTGTGTTGGTATGGCATGATTCCAACCAGATTGAAGCATAATTATAGGGGTTCTCGACATTAAACTAACATCAACATTAGTAATCTCGTAACTTATCAATGCCGACAAAACCTAAAGCATGTGGTGTTGAACCTGCAACTACATACTTCTGATACTAAGAATAGGTGGCATTGATGCCGCTTACCTATGCTACATTTATCTATGCCGACATCAGTATACAGCGGCAATGATAGCGGATATTTTATTTTAGCTTTAACTATATCATGGCAGTAATGCCGCTAGTATTACTTTTCAAGATAAAGGTATTATGGCAATGACGCTGCAAAACTTAACTTCAACTTTATTCCTTTAAGGTAGCAATTCCACATATGTTACTTCGTCATTAATGATATAAAGCGGAAATGATGCCGTTGATTTTATTATGGCAATGATGCCGCAAGTAAATGATTTCGGTATTCTTTGCAAAGCGGCATAGCAGCCCAGTTTTATGAAGTCAATATTAATTGTTTTAAGGTATTGATGTCGGAGGTCATTAATGCTGACGTCCCTGTTTTAAACTTGAGAGCTATAATTTATACAAACCAAAGGCTACGCCAGTTATATTCGGCAACCTATATATAATAGTATACGACATAGACGATTTTGGCCACATGGCCTTACGCGTTATAAATTAGAATGCTTTAACATGATTTCAACATAGAAGGGTGCGATGACCAATATCACCACCGCGTTTTATCAATTTACATAGCTTTATTGTATGCCATCATGGCCTAAGTTTTAGGGTGCGACCACCTCTTAGTGATTTCAAAATTATTATAACTATTTTGAAAAGCATATATTTTGGCATAATATTATGAATAAGTAAAGGGCTATATTTTCCTTATTTTAAGTATGATTTCAAAGGTAAACCATTAATAAAGAATAATGTTTTCAAGGAAATACAGAGGGTATTTAGTCCAGGATTTTATAGGGGAATTAATCACCATAGATAAATTATGATGGAACATCTTGACTCAAGGATTAGATATTAGAGAACAAGATAACGAGACTAGTATAGGGTAGCTCCATATGCTTTGACTTTAGCCCTAGTTGATATTAATCCACAAGTTTAGCACATAAGGCTTTGTTAAGGATAAACCTAAAAGCAGGTTTCCGCACAGAAAGGAATATATAACTTATATAGGTTATTGGTTAGCCTACAAAACCATTAGGTTCTTAGTGAGCCTAGCAAAACTATGAGATAGACAGATAGTCAGGATAACACTAAGATGATTGTGTTTGGACGGACAATCCTGTTTCCACCTAATGGTAAGTTGGAGAATTCTAGTATATATGGTAGGCCCAAGTCAGCCATATAGGTTTATAGTGACCCAGGAAAAACTATCAAGTAGAGACAGACAGTCAATTAATTGAGACGAATTAGTCAAGTTTACCCATGTAGTATGCATACATGTAATTGTTTATGTTTGTTTAACCATTGTGAATGCAGAAGCATAATTGTGATTGACATATATTCAAAAGATACTAGTGAGGGGAAAACTCGTTTCGCTCAACGGCGTGGTCTCACTAGATATCTATTACCAATATGACTTATTATTTTTCATACTAGACTTTTTGTCCGACCCAAAGTTTTTGCCTTCCCCTTTAACTCTCGATGCACATTTGATTAGTTTGAAAGTAAGGTTTCCAGATTTTAGGTTTGACGAATAAAGCTTCCAAAGACATGCAAGAGGTAGAGCTAACTATATATGAGTCTATTTATGTCCACTTGTTGTACCATTTTATTTGAATGTATGTAATTGCAGAAATTGTATCTGTCTAGTAGTAAACTATAATCAATGAGGGAGCATCTTCTTATGTCGTTCTTGGAGTATTTTATAATAATTAAATTTTATTTGAACCTGGGAAACGTTTTGGGATTATATAATAATGAATTGTGTTTTATAAAATTTCATATTCATGTGCTTCTGATATTAACGATACAATTAACCGATCTTATTTTATCATTGGAGAATAATACTACTGATGATTGCAGCATCAGTAGCGCTTTTTATGGGCCACATAATGAGGGATGTTACATTATCAAACTTTTTCTTATTCTGAAATTTCCCCTTTTGATTAATAGATTGCTAAGAGGTTTTATTTTCCTCTTTTTCCTATCTTAGATAGAAACACTATTCGTTCAATAATTTCTTTCTACCTAAGTTGTTCTTCCATGTGCAAATACTATGCAAGGTTATCCTGACTCATATCCTCCTTTTTGTGTTTCCTTCGATCCTAGGGGAAGTTTGTCTATTATGGATGAGACTTTTATCTCCTCATCCATATTCATGTTATGCTAGTTGAATTGGTTTAGGATATGCATAATATCATTGAATTGCTCTACTACTAGCCTAGCATTGATCATTTTATAATTAAATAATGTTGTAGCCAAAATTTCTTACTTATTGCATCCTCCATTATACCTGGCCTCCAGCGCATCCCAGGCTTCTTTGGCAGTTGATTTATTGTAGTACATATTGAATAGAGTATCTGTCATTGCGTTGCATATATGCCCCTTGCATATGTAATCATCTTGCTCCCACTTTAGTCTTGATCGTGCTTGCGCAATAGTCTTGTTTTCTGTTTCTTCTGGCTTTAGCATCATAAGAACATTAACCACTTTTAGTCCCACCAACAAGAAATGCATCTTCTTCTGCCAACTCATGAAATTAATGCCATCTAACCTTTCCAATTAGGTGAAATCAGAAGTAACCCTCAAACTATGCGGTGCCATTATCAAATTACGTCATAAGATTGTTTGAAGTGGCATAGCAGTGGTAAAATCAAATACGTAGAGATCGCTCCAAGGCACATCGATGACACACTCCATAAGAAATTTGCCATCGCACTCGTTTAACAAACTAATAGGTGCTATGAGTCAAGGAAAATCGTCTCACAAGATATAATGGAGCCAAGATGATCGATCTCTTCAATCGATTGCAATAACACTGTTGAAATTGATTCAAACCGTCTTCTGAATTGACTGCAATGACAAGAGTGTCGAGTTTGTGATTTGCAGTATCACAAATCTGAAATAGTATTGAAAGAAATAAAAGATAATAAGAGAAGGAGATTTGAAACAAACGAAAACTGAATCTGAAACCATTTCCAAGCGTTTCTGTTTGCAAAGAGAAAAATTAATTCTGAAACGCTTTTCAGGCGTTTCTATTTATAGTTGCAAAGAGGTATCGTTTTCTATTTTAAATGTTGCATCTTCTGCCAAACGACACTTCCTTTCGCTTGAATTCAAATGTCCCGCTAGTTTTAAATAGTTACATCTCCTGACAGTTTAGTCCGTTCAAATTTGACTCTGGGCTTGTTACTGGGTAACTAAAATAATTCTGTTCAAAAATTATAGTTTGGACTCAAACCAAAACCCGGTCCATCGGACGGTGGCGGTAGCACATGCGTGTATTGTGGTTTATGCATGGCCTCCCTCCTCATAAAAGAGCAAGCATTGGGTTCCCAAAAGGGCCAACCTTCTCTCGAGGAACCTACATTTAAAAAAATATATTCCCTTTTATTCTAAGATGTGGGACTATTTCAATCCCACATTATTCCTTCTTCTCTTTCTCTTCTTCTCATTTAAAATAAATATCTCTCACAAACAATTTTATAAAAAAACTCCACTAACAGTTAGTTTGAATTTTAAGTCTATCATGATTACCGAGCCTCTAATTAGGTGAAAGGATTTGAAAATGCATCCTAACAAGGTGTGAAAGATTTCATTGTCATAAAAAAATACTTGGCCAAAATTCCTCATGGAAGTGCACTGGATCGAGGACCAACGATTTGAAGGTGAATATATAGGACAATAATGGTTTTGAGAAATGATTCAATGGACTTCATACAAAAACAATTTATGTAAGGGGTTACCTAAGGTCTCTATGAGAAAGCAATGGTAAAAGTATCCCAGTTTCATGAAAAAGTGACTCCATGAAAAATACTAATAAACAAGTTACTAATTTGATGAATCTCCCTGTCCAAGCTATCTATTTTTGCCTCTTCCCTAAAAGCGTTGGGGTTGTTGCAGCTGTCGGAGTCTAGAGATTAATTTATGGAAATAAAGTCCATCATGGTGGATTTTATAGAAGACTTTTCTTGCTTGAGAATAGGTGTATGAGAGCATATGGGTAGCAGTTGATTAACTAATGAGATTTGTTCTAATATTACATAAGTGTGTGCCAAACAATCACGAGGGTTGCTCAAGTGTATATTCTAAAGGTTTTTTGGTTGCATATAGTTACAAAGACAATAGTATCTGATTAGTACCTCAGTTTACCTTGGGATGTGTTCATAATAAAGGTTATTTGGTTGCGTAGAACTCTAATAGAATCTTATATACTAAGTTCAATATGTGCATCACATATTATCCGCCAACAAATAAGTAGAGTAGGTGAGTTATTCAAGTGGTCAGATATTTTTTGAGTTCGTGCCTGCTTGATTTTGGTGGGTTTGGTTAAAAAATGTATCTGGTACATTTACTCATAATAATAGCTATGAAGCAAGTATTGGAATGAATTAATTTGAGGTTTATGTAAGTGACCATGTTGCTCATTTGCGTGTTGGTCGGAAGTTGGTAATAGTCTTACGTTGAGGCCTAAATTGGTGAAAGAAAACGTTAAAGAAGTTCAATCTTGGTTTTGGTTTAGTTATGAGCAACATATAGTAGACAAAAGAGCTGATATATCAAATTTCATTGTGAATAATGGAAAGTGAATAAAAATTTAGCACAATAAGAAATGAAGATTTGATAGACAAAAAACTATCAAAATCTTATGGAGTTTCAGGCTATCGAAAAAAAATATAAAGAAGAACATTGGAAAGATAGTGATTGTTAATCGGCTTTTTGACCAAGCAGATTTTCAACAGAAGTTAGAATGTCAAGACGAAGACGAAACGATTCATGAACTTGGAAATGTGCTTAAAAGTCCTATATGATTATGCCGAACAAGTTGCAAGGACAACGGGGCAAGATGAACCACTCAATACCGAGAGGGACCACTCGGTACCGAGAGCATTTCTCTCCACTTAGGACCTCCAAAACCTCTTGTACATGAATTACTACCTCAGGTGATTGCAATGAAGTACTTTTCCCAAAATATAAACAAGCAAATCTAAGAATTCACGAGAAGAAAGCAGGAAATGACAAGCAATATCATGGAAAGCGATAAAAACAACTCAACCTTCAAGAAAAAGTGTTTGGATGTAATGAATCAGAGGTAGGAACGAAAAACAAAGAAAAAATAGGATATCTACCCACAAAAGCCACTTGGTAGTGAGAGCTACCTCTTGGTACCGAGAGGTATTTATTGATATTTGGGCCTTCTTTGGCTCTCTTGCATTATTCGACGGCCAATTTCCTATTGGATTAGAAAATAGCCGATCAAATTAAAATTAAAATTATCGCAAGCGCACGGTGTACAATTCCAGTATATGGAGAGTACGGGTCGATCCGTAGGGAATTTTTTAGATTTTAAAATTTCTATTCAATCAAATTAAACCAAGATTTGAGAGTGTTAAGCTAAAAAATTGTAAAAACTAACAAAAGCTAGAATGGATAAAAATATGAGAGCAGAAGGCAATTTAGAGATATATCCACTCTCTTGATCACATAAATCAACACAGCATGAAGTTATGATCTTTTTTCTGGGTCGTTAGTGAATTTAATTGATGTGTTTATCATAAGTATGAAATATTTGTGCTATTAATTAGCCCTATATAAACCATTAAACTATAACACACCCATTAAACCACTTCTTAACTCTCATGAAAATTGCAATGAAATTGAATATAAAATATGTTCTAAGCATGATCTATGAACTATTGATTAGAAATATAGACCATCAAATTTTGATTTTAAAATCACTTCACTAACATAATCATATGTAGGTGAAGAGGTAATTTGTGTTTGTGTTTGTTTAAGCATAGCCTATTTGGTGTCAACAACATAGTCTATCAAATTCAAAGCTACAACAATTTTTTTAACCAAATCAAACATTGTCATTAAGCACAAAAAGAGATCACAAGTTATCAAATTATGTTGAATCTAAATAATTAGAGAGCTTCATTACCCCTAAATTGAAGGGGTTTATCCTCTCATATTTGTTATCATTTCAACAAATGTAGCGTTCAACATGAAATAAAAACAATAGAAAAATGTAAGCTAGTTAAAAAGAGAGCTAATTAAAATGAAATAAAATCTAATCTACTTGCATAAATAAAACTAAGATACTAACATAAAAGAAGAGAAGCAAGAAAAGAACTTGAATTAAATTGCATGAAAATAAAATTACATGAAAGAAGAAAATGGCTAAGTAGCCATGAAAAAGAAAAGAGAGCTTGTAACTTATTTTTGAGCCTAGAATAAACTAAATGGAGGCTCAAAGGAGGCTAAGAGATTAATTACATGAACATATAGGGTATTTATACAAGCCTAAAACCCTAATCATATTTTTGGGAACTACCCAAACTACCCCTATAGGAAGTGTGGCCACCAAGTTATCATTAGCATGAGATAATCCTCCATTTAAATATGCTTGAAACTTTTAGCTCCACTAACTTGTGCATTAGCTTCTAATTGTAGATGAAGGTAAGTGGGTAGGTGGTGTCTTCCATGATACATGAGTTTGAATTATTTCCATCTTCATTCATTTGTTTCCTCTTGTGCATGCATATCTTCCATGAAGCCTCTTATAATTTCCATCCAATTTTCCTACAAATAAAAATAAAATGTGGAAAAAATATTCTCAAATTAATATATGCACAAAAATGACCATTTTGCCCCTATATGAAGATGAATAAATGATGATTTGAAAATAATTTGAATTTTGGTTTAAACATGTTAAAATACCATATATGCTCATTTATTTAATTATATTTGATTAAATATGGAAGTAAAAATATGCACATTTACGTGCACATCAAATACCCCCACACTTATCTTTTTTTTTCGTCCTCGAATAAACTAAAACTAAGATAAACCCCTTTTCGTAGGGAGCACGATTGCATTGAGCATATGCAACAAGCCATTAAACCTCTAGGTGTCCCTAGTAGGATAAGTGTTATCTTGTGAGGGTTTTCAGCGGATACTACCCACAAAATCCAAATGCAAAGTGAAATATTCCAAAATGCAAGATTTATTAACAAAGATATAGATGCAAGTTTTTGAAAATATTTACAAATGAAGAATTTACTTTTAAATTGACACAAATAAGTTAAATATAGGTTCTGGTCATTATCAAGAAATTTAAGTCCTTTTACTTGTCAAAATTTTCAATAAAAACTAAGTTATCGTCACAAATAGACTCGAGTTTGGCTAGTTGTTTCGGTTGATATCATATTGCAACTATGAAATAGACCCTTCGTTGATTATCAAAGTTTATCAAAGTGGTATTTTCATTTCTTTTGAATAACAAGTCAAATCAAATAAGGTAAAATAGTGCTTGGATTTCAATTGATTACTCTCTCTTCATTCAAAATTTTTATTGATATTAACAATATTTACATATTCCTAACTCATAAAACTGAGGCCAGATATATGGCCCATGCTTGCGGGCTTACGTGAGTGGGATGCAAAGCATGGCGAGTGAACACACAAGTGTGTTCACCTATCGACTATAGGCATTATTAATAAAAGAATTTTTATATACATACACCTATCTCAGATAAACTGAGGCCAGATATACCAGTCGTGCACTGCCTTTCGGACTTACGTGAGAAGGGTACAAAGCATGGCAAGTGTACACACTTGCATGTGAATACATGACTCTAGGTGTTTATAAAATATATACATATATACAAATATATATTATTATTTTTCTTTTGTTTGTTTTTTGGTTATATATATATATATATATATTTGTAGAGAGAGTTTTGCAAAATCATCTTAGCACCATTTAACTTAGAAGATAAAAAATGTTATATCCTTTACTTTTAAATTAACCACTTTTAAAACAAAGATTACAATTAGGATATACTTCATAATTAACACCCATGAACCTTCCTATATACTAGTTAAACCAGAGTTTCTCGTAATCAAACTTTATTTTATTTTCGTTGAGACAAATAAATTTTCAGAAATTTCAATTTAATAATCAAAATCCTATACTTATCTTATAGTGTTTGTTTAAAACTAAATCAAAATGCTAGAAATAAAAAAATTGGATTTTATTATTGTTATTTTGAATTATTTTATTTGGAAAGAAATGCAAAAAAATAAACCATGAAAAATCAAAAATGAAGATGAGACCCCCCCACACTTGATTTTGACCGTGTCCCCATAGTCAACCCAAGTGAAAGGAGACAAGAAAAAAAAGAAAGAAAAAAGATGAACTATATTTACATGAAACGATTATTATTTACAAGACATTAGAAAATATTGTTAAAGAGTAAATGAAACGATCTTTCAAAGACCAATTCATTCATCTCGTCAAGTATGAGAGACACGACTTAAGCTCGGAAAACCAAACTGTAAAGATTTCGAAGTTGAATATTGATATGGAAAAATGAATGTCGTATTATCAAAAATCGTATGAGTTGTTTTGTTTTCGATGATTTTCGAGGTTGATTGAATAATTGCTTGAAGTTCAAGTTTATTTTCACCAAATTGAAATTCAAACTTATCATTGAAAACTTCTTTAGAATTATTGATTTCAAAATCAAAATGGTGATTTAAATCTACCCCTTCAGAATTCAACAACTCATCTTCGAAAAGTCCAAAAAATACGTGTTCACTAAATTCGTCTTCCTTTGTTGAATTATTCACAACTTCATTGCATATATCAAGTTCAAAATCCAAAGTTGTTGTATTCAATTTTTCAAAATTGGGGAAAGGAAGATCAAATTTTAAATCAAGTTCCACACTCTCAAAAGAATTAAAATCCAACTCAATTACCGAATTTTCAACAATTTCACTAAGATTGTCATTTTCTATTTCAAAAGTTGTCATTTGAAAATCATCAATTTTGGTAAAAGATGAATTATCACTTGACTCGTCACAAGTTGGGATTTGGTTTTGTTGCTCACATTGTTTCATGTACGTTTCAAACAATAAATCTGTGTGATCTTTGTAAATTTCGTTCATTTGCTCAACAAAATCCAATTTATAATTATTAACTTGAGAATTTTCGATTTGAACTTGTTGATAACAAATTTTTTCCATTGAACCATAGTCGAGATTATTCTCATTGCCATAATTATTTGAATAGTGGTTCATATTTTCATTTTGACTTTGAAATTCATTTTGGAGTTCGAAGTTGTATTGGCATGAGTTATAATTGAAATTGTTTGAATTTTGAATTGAATACAAATTTTGAAATCCTTAACTCGAGTTATTGCACAAATATGAATTACACAATTCATTTATCATTTGATTTTGTTGTGTAGAGAGTTCAAGTAAAGACAAAATCGTTTCAATGCTATTTTCAAGAGTTGAGGGTTGGTCATCATTTTGAAAATTTTGTTTTGCTAAACCCAAATTATTTACATAATAGTTGTTACTAAAATATCTATAAGAATTTAATGTGAAATTATATGGATTATATTGATTTTCATAACTATAGTAAAATTCTTGAGAACAGGGAAATTCCAACATTTTCAAAATGTATTTTTTTTGGATTTTTTTTCAATTTTTAATAAAGGAAAACTATTTACCAAGAGGAAATTATTTTTCAAAAGGGAAATTTGATTTTTTTTAAAGGTTTTATATTTTTTTTTTTTGCTTTTTTAAAAATAACTAACTTAATTTTTTTTTGGATTTTTGATTTTGATAGAAAAATTTCAAAAGAATTTAAAAAACTAAGTTAAGAAATATTTACGATTTTTTTTAGTTTTGGATTTTGATTTTTTTTTAAATATGCATGAACTAATGCAACTAAATGAATGCAAGGGATTAATTAAAAAATTTCTTATCCTAAGTAGCCCTAACCCAAAATTGTATAAGCATACTTTGTCTTAGTCCAACAAGATAGTTCTCAGCCAGGTGACGGACAGGATTTATCGGTGCATCATGAATCACCGTAGCAATGCAACCGAAGGTTTAAGTACCTTTTGAGAAAGAACCACTATAATATTTACGAATCACCGTAATATTTATAAATGGTTGTTGCTCTGCCGTAGCGTAGACACCAAGAAATTAAATTATCGAAAGAGTATAACTTGTTAATATACAATTAAGCCCTAGATGAGCTCGTGACACCCTTAAGATGTCTAACCGTTATTATTAATCAAAATTCCAGGATGAAATGCAAAGCATAAATTAAATGTGCATTAACAATGCAACTACGAATGGATTTTAAAAAAAAATTAAAATGCAAGCAACCAACATTGCAATATAAATAAAAACAAGGACTAAGGGAACGATATCAGAGCGTAGAATTATTACTAAATTATTTTAAACCAGCAAATTTTTTTTAATAAGCAAGAAAGGAAATTTTTTAGCAAGCTAATCTGATTTCCTGTTTTGGCAACCTAAAATTTTGAACAAGATATATGCAGCTTATATATATATATATCAAAGAAGAAACTAAAATAAATGAAAACAAAATAGAAATGAACATAAAACAAAACCAGTGAAACCAAAACAAATTAAAAGAAAATTAAATCTAACTTGCTTGTTTATTTTTTTTAATCAAGGAAGAAGTAAAACAAACTTGTTTTTTTATTATTAAGAAATAAAACAAACGAAACTCAAAAAAAACTTTGTATTAAAGGAAGAGGTTTTTTTTAAATTGAAAAGGAAAGAAAACAAAATTTTAAAATGAAGTTTCACTTAAACTAAAAATTGTAAGCTCAGCCCATTTATCCACAAGCAAATCCAAGACCCGCAAGTATAAATATGAATGCCCCAATTCAATTTATTCTGTTAAACCAAATAAAAACAAAACCAAACAAAAACCACAAATAAAAAATTACTTTCCAATTAAAAAGAAACGCAACTCAACACGTATTTCGTGATTTTGGTTGTGGTTGCCGTGATTATGGTGCTTGTCCTGTAATTCGAGGTGAGTTGATTTCGAGTGATGAGGCGATTGAGTTTGCTGGTTCGAGCAAATTGGAACAAGGGCGAAGTGAATTGAGGAAGTGGGGAGGTGCAGTTAGGTATAAGTTGTACAGGTGCTCGGTTGGAAGTGAGTTGGTCGCAGCGGTAGGTATGCGATTGACGTGGTGGTTGGTTTCACATCTAGAGGCGATGTATATGTCTCATGTTTGTAGTGATGATGTTGGATGTAGTGTAAGGTAGCAGTAAGTTTTTTTCTTTTAGTTGTTTAGCAGAGGGTTATGGAAAGTACAGAGCAGTTTGCAGAGGTTAAAGGGGATATGTTGATGGTAGTTCTGTTGATCAGTGAAGTGTGGGATGATGTTTGTTGTAACTGTTGAGGTCCGAGCAGGGGCATATTCAAGGAGATGTGGATGGTGCAGTACAACAGTGGTGTGTTTGAGGCAAGTGTTTGTGAGTTTGTGATGTTGTGTATCAGTTATGGTCAGTACAGGGGTTAAGGGGAGTGGTAGGATTGAACTTGAGGTGCAGTGAGTGTGCAGTTGATCTTGAGGAGGGCAGTAAGGTATGAGGCAGTGGTATAGAGTAATGCAGTTGACTGGTGGCTGATGGTAGACTGGGTGATGGACTGTGATGAAACTTGTAGCAGAGGTGGTTGAAGGTACTTTGTAGGCAGCACTGTTGTGTGGTACTAGGGTGGTATAGTAAGTTATGTGAATGAATATGCAGTGAAGCAAAATTGTAATGGGGATGCAGAGGTTCGAGAGATGGTATTTGACTACAAGTGTTGAAGTATATGGTGTGATGGTGGCAGCTGTTTTAATGAGGCAGTGGTATTGTTTGGTGAAACTGTTGCAATTGAGTTTTAGAATAGTATATCGAGTTGCAGGATGATGGCAGTATGAGTTGCAGTGGGATTTTGAAGTAGTATGCTTTGTGATGTTGAGGGAAGAAGTTGTGGATGGAGGAGTAGAAGGTTGTTGACAGTGATATTAATGTTGGTGTTTGATAAGGCAATGTATTAAAGGATGTATGGGAATGCTGGTAAAGGAGAAATGTATCAGTAAATGTGACTGTGTATAGAAGTTGTGGAGCAGCAGTCGGAAAGGTGAATAGCAGTTCAGAGATGAATGTGAATGGTAGTGTGCTTGTTGAATTACACTTTGATGGTGTTGAATGATGAAAGAGGATGGAGTATTGATATGGTATGGCAAGATGCGCACTTGCACTTTGAATGGTAGGGGTATTTGATGTTGTCCTGTTAATGGTAGGATATGTTGATGTCGGTGCAGCGAAGCAATGTGTAGGATGATGCAGGGGAGAGGAAGATGGCAACAGTGTTTGACAGCGAGGATGTTAGTTGAATTGTGATTGTCAGGTGGTAGAGGCCGGTGGGAAGTGTTGAAGTGGAGTTTGAAATGTAGATAGCAATGTAATGTAGTTAGGTGGCAGTGTTGAGTGTCAAGGTTGTGGTGTATGTTCCAGCTGGGTAAGTGCACTAACAAGGGGTAGGGAATGTTTGTTTGAGTAGCAGTGGAGCAGTGATTAAGTGATTGAGGTGGAGGAGGTAGGCAGTTATGTGCAATGGGGTTGTGGCAGAGGGGATAGGTAGAAGTTTTGATGGTAAAGTGGTATTTGTTGTATGCAAATGGGATGGTATGGTTTCTTATGCAAGGGTGAAGATGACAGTGTGGTTTGCTTGAGACAGTGCACAGAGACAGTGGAGTACTGAAGTGCACAGTGGAGTGAAAGCAATGTAACAGTAAAAGACACTATTTGTAAATGTGAAATTGTAAATGTAAAAAAAAAGAAATTACAGAAATTGTAAATATAATTTAAAATGAAATAAAATATATTTTTTTGTTTTGAAATTGTATGTTTTTTTAAATAGAAATGCAAAAGCAACTAGAAAAGTTACAAGAACACAAACAAAAATGAACACAAAAGGCACACAACAGTTTTTTTTTTAAAATGCAATATACACACAAAATGAAATACACAAAAATCAAACAAAAATAATTCAAAGAATAGAAAATAGAATCAAATCAATTTCCCGGCAATGGCGCCAAAACCTTGTTCGACGACCAATTTCCTATCGGATTAGAAAATAGCCGATCAAATTTAAATTTAAATTACCGCAAGCACACGGCGTACAATTATAGTACGTGGCGAGTACGGGTCGATCTGCAGAGAATTGTTTAGATTTTAAAATTTATATTCAATCAAATTAAATCAAGATTTGAGAGTGTTAAGCTAAAAAATTGTAAAAATTAACAAAAGCTAGAATGGATAAAAATACGAGAGTAGAAGGCAATTTAGAGACAAATTCACTCTCTTGATCACATAAATCAACAGAACATGAAATTATGATCTCTTTTTTTGTCATTAGTGAATTTAATTGATGTGTTTATCATAAGTATGAAATATTTGTGTTATTAACTAGCCCAATATAAACCATCAAACTATAACACACCCATTAAATCACTTTTTAACTCTCATGAAAATTGCATTGAAACTGAAAATAAAATCTTTTCTAAGCATAATCTATTAAATATTGATTAGAAATATAGACCATCAAATTATTTTAAAATCACTTCATTACCATAATCATATGTAAATGAAGAGGTAATTTATGTTTGTGTTTGTTTAAGCATAACTTATTTGGTGTCAACAACATAGGCTATCAAATTCAAAGCTAAACAATAAATTTTAGCCAAATCAAACATTGTCATTAAGCACAAAAAGAGATCACAAGTTATCAAATTATGTTGAATCTACATAATTAGAGAGCTTCATTATCCCTAAATTGAAGAGGTTTAACATCTCATATTTGTTAACATTTCAACAAATGTAGCATTCAACACGAAATAAAAACAAAAGGAAAATGTAAGCTAATTAAAAAGAGAGCTAATTAAAATGAAATAAAAGCTACTCTACTTGCATAATTAAAACTAAGCTACTAACATAAAAGAAGAGAAGCAAGAAAAGAACTCAGATTAAATTGCATGAAAATAAAATTATATGAAAGAAGAAAATGGCTAAGTAGCCATGAGAAAGAAAAGAGAGCTTGTAATTTATTTTTGAGCCTAAACTAAACTAAATGGAGTCTCAAAGGAGGCTAAGAGATTAATTACATGAACATATGTGGTATTTATACAAGCCTAAAACTCTAATCATATTTTTAGGAACTACCCAAACTACCTTTCTAGGAAGTGTGGCCACCAAGTTATCATTAGCATGAGATATTCCTCCATTTAAATGTGCATGAAACTTTTAGCTCCACTAACTTGTGCATTAGCTTCTAATTGTAGATCAAGATAAGTGGGTAGGTGGGGTCCTCCATGATACATGAGTTTGAATTATTTCCATCTTTATTCCTTTGTTTTCTCTTGTGCATGCATATTTTCCATGAAGCCTCTTGTAATTTCCATCCAATTTTCCTACAAATAAAAATAAAATGCAGAAATAAATATTCTCAAATTAATATATGCACAAAAATGACCATTTTGCCCCTATTTGAAGATGAATAAATGATGATTTGAAAATAATATGAATTTTGGTTTAAACATGTTAAAATACCCTATATGCTCATTTATTTAATAAAATTAGATTAAATATGAAAGTAAAAATATGCACATTTACGTGCACATCATGCATCTTTGGACTTGGGTCTGGACCTTGTACTTTGTAGGCTTCTTATTCAACTGCTGAATTCCCTTATAAATACAAACCATATGGCTACCGAAACGAGATCTTTGGGGCATTTCATTTTCTTCATCTCCTACATCTCCTCTCCATAATCACCAAGGTAGACGTTGTTGATTTTTTTAAGCTTTAGGAACTAGTCAGTCACTTGTACTTATGACTCTCAATCACATAATCAATAAATTACAGGAGATGTAGGCCAGAGATTACCGAGTCACTATAAAAATTCTTGTGTTCTCTTTAATTTTCTTATAGTATTTGCTAGATCTCAAATTTTCTACAGGTTTGTAGGCATTGTGCCACTTTTAGCATCAACATTTTGGTGCTTTCACTGTGAGCATGATTCTCACGGTCAACTCTAGCTTGCTATTTTGGATCTTAAGAGATTTAATAGTTAGATCTAGAAGATTTGATTTGAAAAATTCAAAAAATTGTTGGTAGAAGCTAATGGCGCTTAGGAAAACTGGAAGATCAATTGGGAGGCTGCTGGAAAGGAAGGAACAGTAGCTGGTAGTGATGATGGAATGCTCACCATTTGGAAGTTAGTAATCAACAGGCAATACTAGGCTCATCTGCTCAACAGGAAGTTGTTACAAGGAGTGATATTGATAAGATGATGTAGGAATTAACCGAAAGTTGGTTGATAGTCAGAAGGCTCTGATGGAGAAGATGAATGCTAGCATAGTGCTGCTGACCCAGCAACTACAAAGGACTAGGAGGAAGAGGAGAGAAGCTTCTCCCCCTAGATCTAAAGAAGACAACTTATCCTTTTTTGATCAGAATAGGCGAAAAGGAAAGGGGAAACATGAGGAAGCAGTTGCTAGACCAAGAGAAGTGCTTGTTGGAGGAAGTCGGATTGCTCTCTCCAAAAGAAAACAACTCGATATCGAGAGGAATCAACTCTGTCGAAAAGGTTTTCTAGGAAGCTGAGGGGATAGGGTGTTGGAGTGTTGGACTTATCTGTTCCAAAGGAGGATCTACAGCTTGACAATGACGAGACAAGCTAGATGTCGAAGCTAACGAAGCTGGAGTTCAAACAGCCGCAGTAGAACCAACCGAACATCAACGGGAAACTAGATGAGTGGTTCTCTCATAGATTGGAGAGCCCATACGTCAATGGACAAATTGAGATCCTTTGTAGAGCCCAACACTCGGCCCAGTTCCTGATAGTCGACCTTTGGAATACCGTGCCGACGAAGAATATATAGCGAATATTGTTAAGTAGGTGGTTGAGGAAAGCAAAGGTGGAAAAAAAGAGGATTAGGGTTTCGCGCCAAGAAGAACTTTGTTTACAGAAAAAATTCTGAATGAGTCCCAAGAAGTTTACGATGACAACAATGCCATTGTTCAATGGGACCACTGATCCTAGACAATATTTGCTCAAGTATGAATGGCATATGGATGGTGCTAGGGCGACGGATGTTGTTCAGTGTAGGTGTTTTCCTATCTTCTTGGAAGGTGTCACATCGATGTGGTTCACCAGGCTCACGTCGAGATCCATATTAACTTTTGAAGAATTAGCTAGAAAGTTCTTGGTGCAGTTCCGAGTTCATGCTGCACAACCAAAGGGTGTGATGTACTTGTTGAGTCTGTCTCAAGGACCTAAGGCGTCGCCAAAAGGGTTCTAGAATCGGTTTAATGTTGTTGGTACATGTGAACTAGGTTTTTAACCCATCAAAATTCAATAAGAATTAGAACATTAAGACTATGCCAGAACAACTCAAGAATCAACCAAAAGGACCAGAAAAGAAGAAGAGAAAGACCCAAGAGGAAAGATGCCAAAATAAGCTAAGGTGATGGATCACTAGCGATCCATAAGGCTTGCTCGTGGACCTTCCAAACCTTTTGCATCATGATTCACTACCATTTCTAAGCATGCTTGCCTAGTTTCATAGCATGCCAAACAATCTAGCTCAAGAAGTGAAGACTCATTTGATTCAAGTAGTTTGGCCAGAGTCAGCTAACTTAAAATGGACCTGCAAAACTCATACGAAGTCGGATTGACTTGAAATTTGGGAGAACATTTAGAAAACATAGAAGAAGGCTCACAAAAAAATGAAGTCATTTAGAGTTGATTTGATTGATCGCAAGCGATCCATCTAGATGGATCACTAGAGACCCATATAGAGTGCCCCACCACCCCAAATTTTTATGGTGGGTCCCTAACATCCTCTAGAGTGTTCCTGCAAAGTTTCTTTCGATTTCGTTAAGATTTGAGCGAGTTATGGATGATTCTTCTAGACCAGATGACCCGTGAAGACGGATGACCAAACTAACTCCAAACGACTTGATATTTGGACAAGGCACTTAAATAGAAGATAGGAAGACAACCAAACAAAGATCACTCAAAAATATGCTAAGTGGATGGATATCTAGCGATCCATCCCATATGGATAGCTAGCGATCCATCAAGATAGGTCGGATCGCCCTCAATTTTTTCGAGCTCCTTCGTAGCACTAAGTAAAGGCTTATGGTAGAAAAATATGCTAAGTTGAGGGATAGCTAGCGATCCATCGCCTATGGATAGCTAGAAATCCATAGAAATGACTCATATTGATTTGAGATTTTCGGTGATGACTTGGCATAACAACTGGACTCTTCTGCATTTGGACTTCTAGCCCAACGCTCACTGAATTCCCCTATAAATACTCACGTACCTGCAACTAGAGATGGATCTTTTCTAGATAGAGAGCCACCATTACTCTACTGGAATTCCTTCACTTCTTCACCTTTATTCTTCCTCATAATAGTCTTGGTTACTATGATTCTCCAGTCAGCCCTTGTACTTGTGACTTATTCTAACTCATTGTAACTTAGATCTAAGGGCTAACTAGTTGATACCCATAGAAATTCAACTAGTATAATCATAATAAAGATTGATTAAAGTGGACATAGGCCAGAGTCATCCGAACCACTATAAAAATTATGTGTCTCTTTTCTTATTTCTGCTTTTTATTTATTGTTTGTCTAAGATTTGTGCTGCTAATTATCTGCACCGGTGCTTTCAAAATTGATCCAGGATGTTGATCCATTTTTTGGATTAACATTTTGGTGCTTTCACTAAGAACCTTGAATGAGATTTAAAGAATTGAAGATTGAATCTAAGATTTGGAGAAGATGAGTAGGCCTATTACTAGATCTAGAGCTATAGCAAGTCAACCGAAGCCTGGGGGCAGCCAGGAAGTGTCCTCAAATTTCTCATCAACCCATCTACGTGACTAGAGAAGAAATGGAAAGGATAATTAAGGGGATGCAAGGTGAGATCTTGTCTAGGCAACATGAGATGATGGATAGCTTCTTCCAGAGGATGAAGCGACAAGGGATAGTTAGATCTGCTGGGAATATGAATCAAACTTTGAGAAATAACAACAAGAGCCACTGGAGCTGGATTGGAACAGGCTGGAATACTGCCTCCACACCTGGAACAACCGATACTTGGGGGCAACGCTGGAATCAATAATAGGACTCAATGCAAGAGCGTCTGGAATTAGAGCAAAACAAACAGAACCAATGCCCACACGACTTAGGGGCATGATAGATTTGGATCTAGGATGAGCTTTAACGCCAGGAATAGGTGATATTGGAGCTAGAGTAGCAAATCAAACTACAAATACATGACCGCATGAGCCGAAACCAGAAGCCCACCGTTGGAACAGGGGGCGGGTTCGTCCTTTACTCTCTGCCTTCTACCTTTTCTGCCTTTAATAACCTCAAGCCACTTACACGTGTACGGGATCCCAAACGGTCCCTAGGCACGATCTGAGTCGGATACTTGAGATAACTATTTATGACAATAATAACCTTAGGCCTCTTACACGTGTACGGGTTCTCGAACGGTCCCTAGGAACGCTCTGATTCGGATGTCTGAGATGACTATTTAGGACAATAATAACCTTGGACGCTTACATATGTACGGGACCTAGATTGGTCTCTAGGCACGCTCTGATTCGTGTCTCCGAGATGAACATTGATTGTGATAACTAATTTTGATCGCCTTAGAGTCCCGCCATGGGATTGAAGTGCAAGGCGCAGGTCCCCTTGCCAGAGAGCGAGTGGATGGACTTGTACGTATTGATCGCCTTAGAGTCCCGACCAGAGAGACGGGACCGGAGTGCAAGAAGTAAGTCTCCTCACCGGAGAGTGAGCGGATGGGCTTACTTAATCCCCCTTAACTTAACAAACCAACGATCTGGAGAGATCGTCCCTTTAACTTAAAACATTAAATGATCCAGATAGATCGCACATTGAAACAAACATTAAACGATCCATAGAGATCGCACATTGAACTAAACATTAAACGATCCGAAGAGATCACGCATTAAACTAAACATTAAATGATTCGGAGAGATCACGCATTAAACTTAAACGATCAGGCGAGATCGAGCCTTAAAACAAATTTGATTTAATAAAAGGATTTGAATGCCTTATAAATAGAATAAAACTGATAAATCCTGGTTGAACAAAGGATAATCTCGCTATATGATGTGATTTTTGATATATTGTGTGATTTTGATATATGATATGACAACTCTGAATGAAAATAAAAATGATAATGATGTAAATCCTGAACGAACATGGGACAATTAGAGATATGTGATGTAAATGGAGATATGTGATGTAATTGGAAATATGCGATGTAATTGGAAGCATGTGATTTAATTAGAGATATGTGATGTAATAACTCCAAATGAAATCAGAATGATTGTGATGTATATATTACACTTAGGTAGAGTCTAGAGTCTTATTCTATAACTGGTTTGGAACGACTTGTGATTGGAAAGAGAATCCGAAGGAACTAGACGATTCACCAAGGTTAAAACAGCTAAAAAGCTCAATTATCAAAGACTGGAGATAGGAACTTGTTCTTAAACAAAGCAAACCTTTCATTCAAAATGCGTACTTTGGGGGGCAGGTGTTAACTAGGTTTTTTTAACCCATCAAAATTCAATAAGAATTAGAATATTAAGACTACGCCAGACCAACTCAAGAATCAACTAAAAGGACCAGAAAAAAAAGAAGAGAAAGACCCAAGCGGAAAGAGCCAAAATAAGCTAAGGTGATGGGATCGCTAGTGATCCTTAATGCTTGCTCATGGACCCTCCGAACCACTTGCATCATGATTCCTTACCATTTCTAAGCACACTTGCCAAGTTTCATAGCATGCCAAACAATCTAGCCCGAGAAGTGAAGACTCATCTGATTCAAGCTATTTGGCCAAAATCAGCTTAAAATGGACCTGCAGAACTCATACGAAGTCGAATTGACTTGAAATTTTGGGAGGACATTTAGAAAACATAGGGAAGGCTCACAAAAAAAAAGAAGTCATTTAGAGTTGATTTGAAGGATTGCAAGCGATCCATCCAGATGGATCGCTAGCAACACATCTAGAGTGGGCGTCACCATCCCAAATTTTTATGGTAGGTCCCTAACATCCTCTAGATTGTTCCTGCAAATTTTCATTTGATCTCCTTAAGATTTGAGCGAGTTATGGATGATTCTTCTAGACCAGATGACCTATGAAGACGGATGATCAAACTAACTCCAAACGACTTAATATTTGGACAAGGCACTTAAATAGAAGATAGGAAGACAACCAAACAAAGATCACTCAAAAATATGCTAAGTGGATGGATATCTAGCGATCCATCCCTTATGGATAGCTAGCGATCCATCCCCTATGGATAGCTAGCGATCCATCAAGATAGGTCGGATCACCCTCAAACTTTTCGAGCTCCTTCATAGCACCAAGTAAAGGCTTCTGGTAGAAAAATATGCTAAGCTGATGGATAGCTAGCGATCCATCCCCTATGGATAGCTTGCGATCCATCGCCTATGGATAGCAAGCGATCCATAGAAATGACTCAAACTGATTTGAGATTTTCGATGCTGACTTGGCATGACAACTGGACTCTTCTATGCTTGGACTTCTGGACCAACACTCACTGAATTCCCCTATAAATACTCACCTACCTGCAACTAGAGATGGATCTTTTCTGGATAGGGAGCCACCACCACTCTACTAGAATTCCTTCACTTCTTCAACTTTCTTCTTCCTCACAACAGTCTGGGTTACTATGATTCTCCAATCAGCCCTTGTACTTTCGACTTATTCTAACTCATTGTAACTTAGATCTAAGGGCTAACTAGTTGATATCCATAGAGATTCAACTAGTATAATCATAATAAAGATTGATTAAACTGGATGTAGGTCAGAGTCATCCGAACCACTATAGAAATTCTATGTCTCTTTTCTTAGTTCTGCTTTTTATTTTTTGTTTATCTGAGATTTGTGCTACTGATTATCTGCACTGGTGCTTTCAAATATAATCCGGGGTGTTGATCCATTTTTTGGGTTAACATTACAGAAGTAATCCAAAGGAAGATCTAGTATTCACGGCCTTAGTCCGAATCATACATCTAGATGCGTGTTTCAGTAGATGGCTAAAATTGAAGCAACCTAAAACTATGGAAGAGTTCCATCAGAAGACTAATCAGTTTTTGTGGTTGGAAGAGGCGAGTCTAGCTTCAAGGAAAATCGATGATGGAAAGTCGAAAGAAGTTATCCAGAGCAATGTTTTGCGATAAAACAAGTTGGAGAAAGCTCTAATTATGTGGCGGTTAATGTTGGAAATTCTGGTAACAAGAAGAAAAAGAATCATGGCCTTAGCGGTAGGCATAACGAAAACAAGAAATGCCCATGGAATATAAAACTAGAAGACGATGTGCCCTTGAATGATATGTTGGAAAAGATATACCCTGCTACTCAACAAACCGAACGATATAAAAAGCCTCCCAGGAAGGAGGCAACTAGGCAGGAAAGGTGCTTTAGAAAGTTTTGTTGTTTTCATGGAACTCATGGACACAACAAGAACGAGTGCCAACATTTGAGGGATCTCATTGAAGAACAAGTAAGGAAAAACAAGCTCTGGTAGTACGTTAAAGAGCCACAGGAAGATGGTCAGGCTGTAAGACCCTAAGGGTAGCCTGCTCTAGGAGTCAGTCTGGACCATGTGGAGAAGGGCCCAGGCAAAATAATGGAAGGATGTCCATCAATACCATAACTAGACGACCTCATCCCATGGAGAAAATCTGAAGGGAAATGGAGCAGTGCACGAGCTCGCTAATGCCCGCACCACTGGAAGAATGCTTTGTCATGGAAGATGAAGCTTGTAACACCCCACCGTTAGACCCACATTGACAAAGAATATTACTAGGTAATATCGTCTGCTGATGTGGAGAGTAAGGCTGGTTAGGAACGACCATCCATATTAATTGCTTTGGGCTAAAACTGTCATATTTTACCTTTTCGTCTAAATAATATATACATGTGAACAGCCTTGGCACAAAGTAATGGATACATTGGCTCTAAATCAAATTCAAAACAACATAACCTACAATATAGAACACCGAATCAGATAACACAGTGGAAAATATAATACATATCAAATACATAATGTGAGTCTGCAAAAAGAGATACGAGACCCACATAATATACATATAGATCACAACATGTCTCCAAAATATACATAATAACTAGAGTCACTGTCTCATACAAAATACATATCTGATAAGGTTAACTACATAATGTACATATGACATAGCTAAAGATAACATAATAGTCTACTCCCAAAAGCTAGAATAAGTCCAAAGTCCTAGTACCTGATAAATCTTGGTCTGACCCGAGCATAAAATAACACCCGAATCAAATTATCTCTAAATATCAAATGTGAGATCTAACTAACAAATTTATTGAGTAGAAATCTATAATAACAGTTTATGCTCACAAAGTATATCATACATAAGATCTCCATATCACAAAATATTCACCATGTCACAATAGTCATCTCATGCCTAACAACGGCATTCATCTCAAATGCAGTGAATACAAATCTCATAATTCACAAAACTAATACGAAAACTAACAAAATAAAGCAATATCATGAAAACCACGAAAAGCAAACGACTGCATGAAAGCAAGTTAACAAAGCGACTGCATGAAGGAAAATCAAACACAAATACAAATTTTATAGTTATCTTTTACCAAATGAATATTCTTAGTGCGAATTGCTTTCTTCCAAGGGGAGACTGATATGAAAAGCTCCAAGAGTTTAGCCCGCTAAACTCCTACAGTTCAAATGTACTGAATATCCATAATATGTTTTCAACCTATTATCACAATGCTAAGGTGCAACCCTACTAACGGATGGTGCAATTGTTATGACATCGAATATGGCCCGCGGTACAGACTGCTGGCTCGGTGGTTAGGGCTTAAACTAAATGAATACCATGACTCGGGGTGCGACCACCGCATTCAAGCCGCTAGGTGAACAACTAGCCTACAAGGTCAAGCTACCGATGTACCACTGAATATAGCAAATTATAACTAATACACTTTCACTAAGATACTATTTAATCCCATAATTTCATATACTCTTTTAATAATAATTATTAAAGTAAAACCCGTGTCCCATAACCACTCGGTGTTGCTAAAGTTTTTACTATTAATTAGTAAATTTCACTATACATAAACACTATGCAAATAAGTCATATAATTAAACAATAAAGTGACAATTAATGTCTCATAACCACTTATTATTACTAAATTGTTTAAATATAATTCTCATCTCATAGCAAAAGAATTGCTTAGTTTAGAAGCCAAATTCCACAATATCCATCTATTTAGTCAACATAAGAATAGTTTGTTCCTCGCTTTTCGATAAAATACTCTCTCATTTTAAAACTGATATTTCAAAAACAAAAATACATTTATGATTTTATATATGCTAAGAACTATTTTCAAAACTAAAATAAGCTATATATAATTACAGTTATAATTTCGTCATTGAAATTGATTTATAAAATACTTTCATAAAATCACACATATAGTAATAATTTCATTATCATCGAATTAGAGTTTTATACACATTTAAATCAGTTTACATATTATAATTAAAACCAAGAAAACAAACAAAAAAACCAAAAACAAAATACAACAAAGTTTGGAATGAAAACCTGAAGGCAAGCTCCAGTTTTCTTCCCGACCGGTACACCAGTGACGCGAAGAATCCTGGAGCTTGTCTCCAGGTTTCATTCTCGGTTTCCGACGATTATTTCAGCAATTTAGGCAGTGTTTTCCCCTTTTCAGGTGTGCTATTTCAATGCAATACATAAACACAACATTAGGGATCAAGCATGCAATCATAGGCAAAGAAATTAGATAGTAAAACTTGCATTTCTACAATGTTTCAGGGTTTCAACTTACTGTAGGATCAAACAGACAGGATTTAACAACCTGCAACCCTATATACTTTAATTCAATTAACTAACAACATGCAGTTCATATTTAGAGATAATCATGAGCAAATTCTCACCTTGTTCCTTTGCTAACACCAATCAAACTACCCTAGAAGCCATCTTCTTCAATTTTTGCCAAACCCTAAATAACAAATTTACAAGTAACACAACAAAGATCACTATCTCAAGCACAAAACTGAAATTGGAAGTTCTAAAAGCAAGAGATTGATAGGATAGAGTTACCTTGAATTTACACAAAATTTTGGAATTTTATTGTAATTGATTTGAGAGATTTTTGTTATGTTTTCAAGGTGGATTTTAGAGTTTCTTGCTTTTATTTTCTGAGCGTTTCTGAAATCAACATACAAACATAATGAAATGAGAAGAAAGTTATTCTTTCTTTTCTTTTGTAAATGGGCTTAACCCAAATAAGATACTAATTATTAATTTTCTTAATCATGTGAACTTTAAGTCCCATTTTAACAACAAAGCTAATTCTCTCTTTATTTATTAACTAAACCCTTCATTAATTTTCAAAAATCTTTAAACTCTAACTAGTTACAAACTTAAGAAATAAAACCATCTCTTCTTGTTTTCAAAATTTGAATTCTTTTTAGTTCTAAAAACTAATTTAACTCTAATTAAATCCCCATTTATCTAACATGAAATAAAATTCTAATAATGATCAAAGAGCAATTTACACTTTAAAATACTTATTAAAATTTTACAATGATTTCATTCTACGACTTATATTTTAATAAAATTAAATACTCATTAAAAGGAAATTAACATTTTTATAATTTTCCATTTATTTAAATAAAACATTCCAAACGAGTTTTATCTCCTTTAACTACACAAAACCCATTATTTTTTTTATTTTCATCAATTAAAATTCTAAATTCACTTAATTATCCTCAAAACAATAATTATGAAATTTGAATCCAGGTAATTATTAAATCAGGTTGTTACAAAACTCTCCCCTTAAGAAATTGAGTCCTCTCAGTTTTATATCGGAGAAAATCCTATAATAAGGTTAGATAGAGCCAAATGAAGATGAAAAATTTATAGAAGATAATATACCCGATTCATGAGCATTATAAAATAATTCGAGATATGTCCGCTCCATAGACTCACTGGTCTCCCAAGAGTAGTCTTTAGAATTTGCCGACCACCGAACCTTAATGAGCGGAACATCTTTCCTTCTAAGTCGCTTTATTTTCGAAGTAACAATGTGGATAGGCTTATGAATATAAGTCAACCTAGGAGAAATATCAAGTTCTTCAATCTGTGGAGGTCTAAGAATGGAATCCAGATCTCGAAGACACTTGCAAAGCTGGAAAACATGAAAAACGTCATGCATCCCAGAAAGATGAGTAGGTAAAGCAACATGATAAGCTAATTTTCCACCACGTTCAGTGATTGGGTATGGTCCAATAAAGCGAGGGGCTAACTTCCTAAATTGACTGAAATGCATTACTCCCTTCATCGAAGAAACATGAATAAACTGAAGATCACCAATACTAAACTCCAAATCTTTTCTCCTACGATAAATCAGCTCATTTTATTCCGATAAAGTCTAACCGAACCACGATCACCCACAAACTATCATGCCCAAGCTTAGAACGACGTAAACCATCGTTAAAATCCATGGAAATATGCATAAGATAATTAATTTGATCAACATTTAGATCAATTCAAAAGAAATGTAAATATGAACTCAGTTCTACTTAAGTCTACATTTACCCGATCTCATTTCCACAATGGGATTTCCAAAAGTTAAAAAAGACCACTAGGTCTCGGGTGTTCTGCCTTAAACAACTGGCAGGTTACACGGCGACGTACAAACCGAGCAATGTCTTGCTTCATACCCTCCCAGTAATATAATCTCTTCATATCTACGATTCTACATACAACTTACTGCTACCAGTATGGATGGTATTACGAGAACAATGACACTCATCCATAAAATCTCTTTAGGGATAATCTATATCGGGCACAATAAGTCTACCACGTCTTCAAACACAACCTCAAGTGTCAACAACAAACTCCTTCAACTTCTCACCAATTTCTGAAGCGGAGTCTTCGTCGATCCTGGCTGGACCTGCTACTTCCATAGCTTCGGGACAATATGGCCGTCTGATCCCAGTTGGCCTCGTCGCCGACTGCACTTCCCCTAACTTTAGGGGTTTGCTTGATCCTTTGGAGAAAGCCTATTCGATCCTTACACATAAGGCATTGCGAAACATTTGCTTGCAATACGACATCCTAGAGGACGATGTGCCTCTGCCGTCCAAAGGGGAATTTGCTCATAGGTAACCTTCTGTGTACATGGCTTGCCATCGCTACATGTGTATGTATGGTGCAATACCCCCATTTAATCACTTTCTTATGGCTACTCTTCAGAACATGGGGTTGGCTCCATTCCAAATCCTCTCGAATGGTTACGCCATGCTAACTTGCTTGTATATTCTATTCATGCGAACACTTAACCATGCTCCGAGATTTGCTAAAATGCATTATCTCCTGTTATTTAAAAAGAGGGAGGCTAACCCGTCACTCGTTTATATTGAGGTGCAACGCAGTTGAAAGCTTATAATTGATCTTAGAGGGTTCCCTTATTCAAAAATCAGTTCATTTTTTATAAGTATATAGAGGGATTCACCTGTCTATGGACCACGGGAGGTAAGTTTCTTTCACTACGTATGGAATTTCCTTTAGCTGCTAAAAGGTCTTCTAAATGATCATCTATTCTTTTGAAGTTCTTCCGAAGATTAACAAAGATCCGACGCTCGGCCTGTTCTCAGCACCATGAAAGCGGTCGATGCACGAGAGTGCATGATTAGGTTTCGGCTTACAGACGAAAATCTTAACGGTGTAGGCTCTTACATCCCAGGAGGTCTTCTGGATTCGTTAGTGCCTTTTCTCACTCCAAAACCTAGACTCGCTTAGTTTCCTCTTCCCATGATCCTTATGAAGGTGACGATGATGATGACGAGGGGAAAGAAAATGACTCGTCCAGTAGGTCAGAGAAAGCTTCTGAAGAGGCCCATGTTCAAGTTAGGGTTGATAGTCCACCCAACATGCCTTCGATCCTGGAGGAGAAGAAGAAGAGTTTGTTCATCGGACGGGCAAAGCTCCGTTGATTGAGGGAAAGGAGAAAGGAAAGATCGGTGAGGGGCTCCCTTAAATCGAAGAAGAAATAAATTAGGATACAGATACCGACGAAGGCGATGTCGATTTAGGTGACAAGGCCCCAGAGTTGAGTTCCAAACATACTCCCTCACCTCCTTCGAAAGAATGTTGTGAAGAAGCTCCTCCCAAGAACGAGCATGTTCCCAGCTTTTTGCCGGAGGGTGTCGATTTGACTTGGGAGATGCGAGCAACATTTTTGTAGATATGGGTCCCTAACGGGAGACTTCACTTCAGAAGGGTTGCCGTCCCAGCCTACCCAAATCATTCATATAGAAATGGATGTCCTGACATTAGTTGGCGGTCGATCCGATTTGTGTATTCTGCTGGGGTCATTAAACTGTAGCACACACTACACTAGGATAACACATTTCACTGTTATTCTTTTAGGATATTTTAATCCATCAAATGCCATTTTCCTGAAGTCGTTTTGTTATTTTCTACAAGGATCATGCTCAGGACTTCTATAATGAACTTAACCGAGCACTTGAGTCTTAGCGTTTGCAAAGGCATTCATCAAGATACTATGCCTCTCGTGAAACTAACGAAGAGAGAAGGAGGAGAAAAAATTGGGTGGCAAAAGAGCACCGCCAAGCTGAGAAGCATCAAGACCGCGGCAGAGGAAGCGGTCAGGAAAAAGGAAAAGCTCGATTGAATGGAAAGACCAATCAAAGAAGTTGAAGAAAGATCAGGAGCATGTACCTGCCGTTTAGCTTCCTACTTCTACTGGGATCGCCGTTCCCGCTTCCGGAGTCATGACCTCCTCCACTCACGCTGTTGTAGCCACTTCTCTCTTAATTTCAAGGCGAGCGCCTTACATTCTTCCTACCGTTCCATCGTACCAGCAAGCTGCATTTCCCAACTTGTTCTTAAGGGGGGTTGGTTTCGATAAACCCAACTTGAAGTCGGTTTTCACAGAAACCCATCTCTATGCAATTCAGAGCAGCTTGGAGCAAGCTGAGGGGTGGGAGAAATGGTGCATGCAGATTTCTACCATTAATCAAAAAAATTACTAGGAGATTCTCTCATTTAAGTCCAAAAAAGATGAATATGAGAAGCAGCTTGCGGACCATGACTCGAAGATTGAGAGATTGAAAAGGGGGAGGGATGACGCCCTGAAGAGAGAAAGTAGGAGTGCTTCTTTATTCAAGGAGCTGAAGGAGTCTACCAACCGAACCACATTCATACTCAGAGACGAAATAAAGAAGTGCCACACTGATGAGGTGGCTCTGAAAGAAAAAATGAAGGCAAGCGAGGCAATGGTCGAGGCAGAGAAGAAAGTTGTCGCTAAACAATACTAGGAAATTGCCTCTCTACGTGCGTAAATTTTGACTTTGGATGCCAAGGAATATCAATTGGTAGTAGAGAAGGCTAGCACGGAGGCAAGCCTTTCAGAGCTCTAAGATACTTTCGCTAAAAAAATGGAAGGCTTGGATGCTACCATTTTAGGCTTCTATGTTAATTCCATGCTTCATTAGGGTAGCCTCAATTACTTGGGCTCATTGTTCCCTGGCACGCTCACTGTAGTTTGGGAAGAATTCTGGCCTGATTTTGAGACATGGGTGGCGGTTACACTGAAGAGGAGCTGGTTCAGACCTACTTGAACAAAGAATCCCGTCTAGCTCTAGTGGAAGGCCAAAATATCTTAAAGCTGGAGACGGAGCGTGAAACCATCGATGTCACGACCACCACCAAGGCTGCTACTAAACATTTTCTTTCAGGTCCGGGCAATCTGTCTTCACATCTTCATACCGATGAAGGGATCATTGACATTTCTCTTGTAGTCGTGCAACCGTGGAAGGAAGGCAGCAACAAAGGCTTCAAAGTCATTGCACATGAACAAACCCCTACAGCAGGTAACTTTCTTATCTCTCCTGTGCTTGAAGATTTTCAATTCACGCCTAAGGAAATTACCGAGATAACCGCCCTTTATTCTGATATCATAGATCAACCTTCTCTTCTTGCTAAATTGCCTTCTCATCATGATGCTGGGTTCACCGCTATTTTAACTGCGTCAACTGTTGTCTCCACTTCTGGCTTGCAAACCGGTTCGCATTCTGAGTAAATTGCGACGTTGCATGGTTTGGACAACCCCTTTGTTTCTCAAGAGGAGAGCTTGGCAGCTGGTAATACACAAGAGGAAGCAGACCAAGGCAGCAAACTAGACAGAGCAGAGGCCGAGCAGCCAAAGACCGAGCAACAGATGATTGTGGTGAAAAAGGAGAAGGTTGAAGCATAGAAGAGGTCATCGAAGAGCTCTCACCGATCCTGCAAGCATAAAGGGAAAGGAGGTTCTAATCAGTGGCAATGCTTTGGAGAGTGAGATTGCCCCAAGAAAGGATAAGCTCGATAAATTGCAAATTAGAGGCGGGAAAGGAGACCGGGGAAGCGGTGAGAAAACGTCTTGATTTGTCTTTTCCTCTTTTTGTTGTTTTTTGATAACCTTTTGTACAAGTGCAGCGTCTGCACTTAGCTTTTTCTTGTTGTTGTCACAGTGATATTTTGTATTTTTATTTTTTTGCCGATATTGTGCGTCCCCGGCACCCGCTATTTGTTGTTGTACGCTGAAAAGTTATAATTAATACAATGTTGACATTTTGATTGTAACTTTATTTGTCTACTTATCTATGTTTCATGCACTTATGCCAATTTTATTTATCACTATTTTATCTAGTCC
Organism: Allium fistulosum; assembly: GCA_030737815.1. Classification (NCBI taxonomy): domain Eukaryota; kingdom Viridiplantae; phylum Streptophyta; class Magnoliopsida; order Asparagales; family Amaryllidaceae; genus Allium; species Allium fistulosum. Next base: position 1,142,645,796 of record CM060904.1, read on the forward strand.
TATAATCACCACCAAAATTCTTTGTTCGAAGTGACAGAACTGTGAAGTATTTGGTTTTTTGGTTGAGTATTGGTGTATGCGCGCCCCTAGTTCACGAGGTTGTTTACCTCAAACATTTGACATGAGACTGTGTGCTTTAGTGCTAGTATGATTCCACCTTAGTCAGATCTGTATTGCAACTCCTATCTCTGGAAATTTGTGATTTGAGCATCTCGATTCCAGAGATTTTGTCAGTCAACAATCGGAATTCTTTACGATTCTTAGTCATGCGACATTTCTGGATTCACGCCCATTACTCCTGATAGTTAGAGTGGATAGATTCTTGTTGTTTCTGCAATAGACGAGTTTCCTGTCATTGCCGGGATAATACCGGTACTTGAGAGTGTGTGCGGCTTATGAAATGCACGGTTTTCAAGAGTGTGCATGGCTTATAAGATGTGCGACTTTTGGAAGTGTGCGCCGCTTATAAGATGCGCGGCTTTTGGGATCGATATTACCCGTCGAAACGGAACGGTTTGGAATTTCTCAACGGTACCAATCTTCGGGTAACGTTCATGTTTCGAGAGCATGGTTCCACGACTCAAGAAGCAATGCATGACTTATGGAGGTGCGCGGAATTGATTGGGGCCTTCCCGATGTTGCCAGAGTAGCCACTACAACAAAAAAGGCCAGCGTTGAAAAAACGCTACCAAAACTTTTAGTAGCGTTTCGATAAACGCTGCGATATGACATGCAACTAAAAGTCTGATTTTTTTTATAGCATTGTAGTAAATGCTACCAAAACTTGACCTATTGTTGGGTTTTAGAAAGGCTACAAAAAGTTTCAAACTTTTTGTTGCATGGCATATCGTAGTGTTTACAGAAACGCTACTGAAAGTTTTAGCAGCGTTTTTTCAATGTAGAAAGTCGTATCGTAGCTGTTTACATTTATTTCCGTAGCCTTTTTAAAATGCTACTAAAAGTTATAAACTGGTACTGTACACGCTCACATAATATTCTTATCACAACCAACAATCAATCACATAATCGTCATATTCAAACCAACAATCGATAAATCACATAATCATCATATTGAAACAATTAAAAAAACACGTTAATCACATAATCAAATATAATATTTATAACCATTTTGGTAATAGATTTGCGACAAAATGAGCAAATTCACATAGAATCCATAACCATTCATAAACAAGTTTACACAACAAGTACATACAAAATGTTATAGTATATATAACAATTAAAGCCATGTTCATTACTTGATTACCCACAATTCTTTGCTGCAGCTGGTCTTTACTTTTAAAAAGCTAATTATCTATAGACAAATTTATCAATCAACAGATGATTATGAAAGTATATCAAACATCCTTAGTTAAAATTTTATTAATTTAAATAATTTTTATAAAACTTAGTTAACTTAGTTAAATTTTTATAAAACTTGGTTTATTTTTATAATAAACTTATTTAATTTTTAAAAACTTATTGACTTAGTTAAATTCTAATAAAACTTAATTAATTTGTATAAATTTATTTAATTTTTATAAAACGTAGTTGAATTATATAAAACTTAGTTAATTTTAAAATTTTAGTTAATTTTTATAAAAATTAGTCAAATTTTTATAAAGCTCGGTCAACTTAACTTTATTTATATCAACACAAACTTATAAATTATCTTAATTGCTAAAACTTAAATGTCATAACTTAAATTTTAATTAACCCAAACTTATAAATTATCTCAAACTTAAATTTTATTAACTTAGTTAATTTTTATAAATTATCTCAAACTTATAAATTTTTCATAAACTTAGTTAACTTGGTTAATACTTAATAATTTATCACCATCATCATCATTGTCATTATTATTATTATTAACTTTATTATAACTTAGTTAACTTGGTTAATATTTTATAATTTATAAGTGATATTATTAGTATTAGTATTATTCCAAACTTGGTTAATTGTTATGAAACTTAGTTGATTTTTATAAACTTGGTTTATTTATTGTTATTATGATTATTGTTGTTGTTGTCATTATTAGTATTAGCATTATTATTATTATTGTTATTATAACTTGGTTAATTTTCATAAACATTGGTTAAATTATTATTATTATCAACTTAGTTAATTTTTATACTTTTTTTAATTTTTATAAAACTTAATTAACGAAGTTAGTTTTTATAATCTTAGTTAATTTATTTTGATTATTAATATTATTATTATAAGAATTTATTTAATTTTTATAAAATTTAGTTAACTTGATTAATATTGTATTAGTTATTATTATTATTAGTATTCACTTTATTATAACTTAGTTAATTTGGTTAATATTTTATAGTTTATAAGTATTATTATTAGTATTAGTATTATTCCGGACATTGTTAATTGTTATGAAACTTAGTTGATTTTTATAAACTTAGTTTATTTATTGTTATTATGATTATTGTTGTCATTATTATTATTATTATTATTATAAACTTGGTTAATTTTCATGAACTTAAGTTGATTTGAATGCAACTGCCTTTTGAATTATATAAATGAAGATCTATTTCATGTGACGGTATGTGTTGGTTGTACTCTGAAGGTTTATCTTTCATTACATACAAAAATAATAGATTTTTAAACTGTTCTGAAGGAAATGAATAGATTTGTTCACATCTTTCAAAGCACTTGCTTCATTAAATGTCATGTTAATAAACAATAGAGGAGTTGTGTGTTTTTTAATACCAATGTCCCCTTAAAAGAAAAAATTAAGTGAAACATGATTACTCTGTGTCCTTTTTAAATTTCATAATTAGTCATGCACTTTGTTTTTCACTTAAAATGTTTAGCTACAATAGTGTACTAGTTTTTTAACATTATGCAGCTGTATTATTTTACTGGTATATATAAATTTTAATTTTTCTTATTGAAAATATGTTCGCAAGCCACAATAGAACAGGCTTTGCCAGTGGATCCATTTTATGGTCATATATACACACACGCACATATATTTCTCATCTTCCTGCAATAGATAATCCCTATTTTCAGTCTAAACTATTTTTTCTTCTATGATTATTTTCTTGCTTTGGTTAAAAAATTACTAATAAGGCACTGGCATATCTCGGTTAAAATACAATTTGGACATTCAACTATATATATTGTATCTGTTCCCAGTGCATGAAACATTATGACCAGTTTGCACCAAAATTGGGCACAACACTCTTTGGAAGGGTTTGAAGAGATAAAAATGAAGAAATTTAATGGAAAAAGAGGATTATCTAACAAACACTTCAGAAACAAATAAGAAAGTATGCAAAAACCCAGAAATTTAGAGTGGTTCGGCATATTGCCTACGTCCACTATGAAATGATTGATCTTTATTAACTTTTGGTTGCTGGTTACAGCGACTTACATCAATAAATCTCGAGTACAACAGTGGAATTTGAATACAATGGTGAATTCGGCAGAGTCTGGACGTAAAAGAGCCAAAAGATCCTTTTTCTGTGAGCTTTGGGGTTCTATTTATAGGCGTAGGATACAAATATCTCGCTTAGATCTCGGGAGACCTCTTCTAGCACGTGGGTGGGCCCATGCGATCGATCCCAGGCGATTTCGACTCGATCCGTGATCGATACAAATGAATTTCGTATCGATCAAGATTTGACCCAATCGAGTCGAAATTTGGCATGAACACTCTTCAGGTCGTACGTAAGCTCCTGTGAAAATTTCATAGCATTTAGACTTGTGGATTGCAAGTTATGATCGATATGAATTTGAGTCTTCAGTAGGCTGCTCAGTTCGAATCGATCCTTTTGCATTGCTCTGTTCGAATCGATGTCGAGCACGCGCCAGCGAGTTGACATGGCGCTTGGTTCTTGTATCACTCCGATTTTCGTGCCGAATCGACCAAGTATTTCCAAGGTTTTCGCCTGGTTCGTATCGAAGACCGTTGCCTTATTTGTATCGATGGAAGCAGCTCCGTTCGTATCGATGGGAGCAGCCTTGTCCGTATCGATGGATGCAGCTCAGTTCGTACCGATGGGAGTGACTCAGTTCGTATCGATGACATTGACTTAGCTCGTATCAAGCACTGTGGTTCTGTTCGTATCGATGGTGTGGTCTTGTTCGTATCGATCGAAGTTGTTCCAACTCGATGGATATGAACAACTGATAATATGATGGATACGAACAGATGGATGCAAGATATCGATGGATGGATACGAAGAGTCAACGCTGTATGGATACGAAGAAAGCCCTGTGGTTGGTGGATACGAAAAGTACGATTCTCCTGGTCGATACGAAATAGCGCGCGACCAATCGATTCGAATAAGATCGATACGAAGTCATATTTTCCTAGTTGACTTATGGATATGAACAAGGTGATTGTTGATGGATTCGGACATGATGGATACGAAAAAGGCCGCCTCGGATCGATTCGAACATGATGGATACGAAGTGAAGTTGATTCTTCTGATTTGCGTCGATCATATCTTGAGCACACAAACTCCGATCGATTTGAAATTTGGGACGTCAGCTTTCATAGCTTCGCTTGTCATGTCATATTAGTTGTAGCCTGATCCGGACTCGGACAAAATTTGTCGATATCCATAGTGAGCCTACGTATAACCGACCTTCGGGACGGACTGTTCTTGGCTTCTGGTTAAGTCCCTGGTATCTCGGCCTTGCCAAAAGGCGGGATAACATTTGCCCCCCAAAGTACGTCTTGTGAGAACACGACGTGCTTTGAAAAGCCACAATCTTCACTCTGAATAGTCCCATCTAACTTGTTAAACAGTTATCGTCTTCGCATTGGAAGTTGTAATCTTTGATTGATCCATAGAGGCATAAATTATGAACTGTAGACTGCCCACTGTTGTAATGTGTGCTATTGTAACTGATTGCTGTATGATAGTGATTATTTGTTCTGTTGTTGTAATTTTTCATTAGGTAGGCATTCGACCTGTGAATTTTGAGTATTGAAAACTAGTTCGACATACATGCATATATGTTAACCTGACTCTTGTTAACGTTCGCACGTTCACAAGTCATTGTCAGTTTCTCGCATTGAATTCTGTATCGATCCTCTCCTGAATCGATGTGAAATTTGGGTTGTAACAACGCCTGATGGTTGTTTTGGAATGTTCCTTCGTATCGATCCTCTCCTGAATCGATGTAAAAGGCTGAAAGATGGGTTTCGTATCGATGCAATTCGTCCTGATGCATACGAGATAAACATTCGTATCGATAGATACGAGTTTCAGTGAACTCCAGAACAATGGGCATTAAGTTGTTTTTTCGTATCGATGGACTTATGAGGGATACGAATAGAGCAGTTGGTTCTTCATGCATTATTCGCATCGATGGCTGTAAATCCCTGCAGCTCTCAAATTGATGGTTACGAAGTTGCAATTTCGTATCAATAGGCTAATAAGGGACGTGAACAGCTAATTCGTATTGATGGATACAAATTATTAAGGGCTATGGCTCGATGGATACGAACAATGAAATTCGTATCGATGTAATCCGAGAGTTTAGAACAAACCTTTGTTGCAAGCTTGGTATCGATAAAGCATGAGCTGTTGGATACGAATAGCCAATTCGTATCGATACGTTGAGTGACCTGTTCGAACCGGTTAAAGTGACTGGGAGTCGAATTGTTTCTTACCTTTACCCCACGTCCATATAAATACTGTTAGGACTTAGAAGAACTTCACTTGCTTTCATTTTGTTTTCTGCCTTCGTAACGATCGGAAAACTTGGAATTTTTTTGCCCTCGAATCGAAACAGGCCTTTTGCCTCCATCTTCGAATCGCTCAATTGCTAGAGAAAAGAGAAACTTTGTCTCTGAGTCTACCGATCCACTATTTCCTTGAACTAATTATTGAAATCAAGTAATTAACTGAAGAATCTTGTATTAAGAACGACGAGACTTGAGCCCACTTGCCAATCCATTCGTATTCACGGCCGATTCTGGCGATGAGGAGGCCGTAGATGGTCGGAGCGAGGTCAAGGATGAGGAGCGGTTTGACGTCTGTCTGAGGAACTAGAAGGGATAACGGAAACAAATGAACACTGAAGCGAGATGGAATGGCTCGTATCGATCAAGAAACAATGGAAATTCGTATCGATTGAAAACGACGGAAATTCGTATCGATGGAGGGAGTGGTTTCGTATTGATTGGGTAAATGTGATCGATACGAAGCTCCAGACCTGATGATCGATACGAATTTGTGGCCCACGATCGATACGAAACCGGGGATTCTTGATCGATACGAAATGACCTCCGAGCGATCGATACGAACTGGATTTCTTGTGGAACGATTCAACCTTGAACTTTGACGGATACGAAATCTTGCATAACCAAACATTTGACTCCGACGAGCTTCATTCCTTACACAACTGGACTTGACTGTATAATTGCATATCTGACTGCCTTTCGAAGCTCGTCGATAGAACTGTACTTTGACAAATTTAACGAACTCCAGCATGGACAAATTTTTCGAGGTCAGGAGGGCACGGTTGTGACGGTCAGCGATGACGGTTACTCCGGTTGAATCTCAAAGTCTTGTCGTTCGAATGTTTTCTTTAAATCTGTAGAAACTCTTCAAGTAATATATAGCACTGCACTGCACAACACATTCACGCACTTTACACTAGGGAACACTTGGGTTTTATTGTCTAACGATGATTTATAATAAGTTGATTAGCTATGGAATCCACAAGTACACAACAACAAGAGCTTCAAGATTCATCTCCTCTCGTCCTAGAGATTCCGGCCATCGCGGCCGAAGTTATAGACCCAGCTTCGGATGAGCTTCCAGGAGCAACTTTCATTGTAAACCCATAAGATTCGGTACCATCGAACGACTCAGAAGATATGTTGGGACGTATATGTCTAAGGCACGGTTTGTCATTGGACGATGTTCTATTACCGGGACCAAATGATAGACCGCACGCTCCACCAGAGGGGTTTACTGCCTTCAACCGCCATGCGTGCGCACTAGGAACACTTCCTCCTTTCAACCAATATATTAGGGAAGTGTTGTCTTTCCTCGGAATTGCTCCATCACAACTACATCCCAATGGATATGCTCTGTTGAACAGCTTATTTATTGTATTCATGGAACATCTCTTTCGGCCACCGACTCCAACAGAAGTCAGATATCTTTCTAACTTCAAGAGTAGGGGAGATAGTCCACCTTTTACATTCCTGGAGGCGTTTCGAAATCGCCAAGTAGTAACCGGGTCTTGGACAAGGCTGAGTTACTTCAAAACAGAATGGTTCTACGTCCGATGCCCTCCAGGATTTGCCAGCCGATGGCTAGTCCGACGTAAGTGTTGCCGTTTTTTCCAAGAGTTATCAAGATAACAGTAGTTGATGTAAAACTAATATCTTCTTTTCTTTATAGCCACAATTTCATGACCCGAAGGTGGGTACTTCAGAGAAATAGTAAGGGTCCTTCAAGAAATTCCAAGTGAAGTGAGGGACATCGATTCAGTTCTAACCGACATAAACTTGAGAATCGTCGGACTGATTGAGCGGAATCAAAGCATAAGGCTTGAAGGGACAATGAGGCAGCCCCGAAGAAGCGGTTAATATGCAAAACACCCGGAGTCGTAATAACCGAAGGGGTCGACGAAGAGAGAACACCCACGGATGACGAACTTGTGGCTGGGCCTTCGGCCAGATTTCAAGCGAAAGAAGGAAGAAGAAAAGGCAAGGCCGCTGCTTACAAACATCCTAAGTCTTCGAGGTGGAAATCAGTTGTGGTTTCCTTGCCGGTTACCGGCATTAAAATCTCAGAGGCTCCTTCCTTGCCCACAGAGAGTCCTTTCGAAGGGCTTGTTGATATCCCGATTCCGGATTACATGTCACTTCAACATGACACCAGGTTGGAGGAGCTTGATAGTGCTCTTGACCTTAGCGAGTCGCTTCCTATGAGTGTGGTCGACATTTTCGGTTGGTCGAGGGGGTTGCACATACATACAAACTTCACGGCACTACATGATTTCCAATCATAAGTTGTTCAACTCAAGAAACCACTAAGCCTGCTTCTTTTTCTTTTTATAGGTACAATGTCAGGACGAGGGTCGATGTTAGGAAGTCTTCGCTCTGCTCGCCGATCTTCTTCATATTATGATTCACGCAGGAGGGAAGAAAATAGAGACCGCGATCGCGGGTACTCTAACTAGGAACGTCAAGAGAGAGATAGGGATAGGGAGTACAGACACCGATCCAGATCCCGCTCTCCTCCTCTTAGACTCCCTACACAACCTTTGGGTCAAGGGAGACAGCCAGTAGAGCCCCCTCGTCACAAACCATCCTCGCATGCCTCTCGGTCTGATTCGCAACGTCATAGAACTGAGGTTGAGCCTCCTGTCATTGTTGAACAAGCTATCACTGAGCCTACTGGGGAAGGAGCTATTAAAATTGCTCAACTAAAGAAAGATTTCCCAAACATATGCTTTGACGGCTACATTTTTCCCCCTCACTTAAAAAGGATTCCATCGGAGGCGGTGAACACAATGCATGATTACATTCATGATATCTACTCCCAGTACAAAGAGTGGGCGAAGGCCGTAGAGAAAGCATCGAAGGTGGCCTTCGAGCGGGCTAAATTAATCGAAAAGCTAGAGTCTGATCTCGCTCTGAAGGACCGCATCATCCAAGTGATCAATAACGAAGCCGAGTGATGATAGTCAGAAGAAGCTGAGCTCTCGGTGGAAGAATAGGAAGCTTGAACCCTCCTGGATCTCCTTCGTCACTTACGGTTAAGTTGATTAGTTAATTCCGCGTTAGCACGGAGCTGTTGAGTGAGCTGCTGACGGCTCTGAGTCAATTCTTGCATCAACATCTGAAATTCTTCTCTGGTGACAGATCCTCGCAGATCTATTGGTCCGGTAGCATTTTGTTCAGTTGGAGGCAGCTGTACAAGGTTCTGTCTGTCCCGTCCTTCAGGATCTGCAGTTGTGGAAGTGGTCCTTGTGTTAACCATGGTGGATGATGAAGCTCACTCCTAGACTTTTAGCAAATCTGAATAGGATGGAAGACCTTCTGAAATTGAGATCTGGATCTTCTCCTTGGATGTTTGCAATCCGGTATCGGTAGTAGATCCAATGAGCAGAAGGAAAAAACTGGGTTTTTTCTCAGTGAAAGCACCAAAGTATTTGCACCAAAATTGGGCACAACACTCTTCGAAAGGGTTTGAAAAGATAAAAATGAAGAAATTAAATGGAAAAGGAAGATTATTTAACAAACACTTCAAAAACAAATATGAAAGTACGCAAAAACACCGAAATTTAGAGTGGTTCGGCGTATTGCCTACATCCACTATGAAATGATTGATCTTTATTAACTTTTGGTTGCTGGTTACAGTGACTTACAGCAATAAATCTCGAGTACAACAGTGGAATTTGAATACAACGGTGAATTCGGCAGAGTCTGGACGTCAAAGAGCCAAAAGATCCCTTTTATGTGAGCTCTGGGGTGCTATTTATAGGCGTAGGATACAAATATCTCACTCAGATCTCAGGAGACCTCTTTTGGCACGTGGGTGGGCCCACACGATCGATCCTAGGCGATTTGGACTCGATCCGTGATCGATACGAATGAATTTCGTATCGATCAAGATTTGACCCAATTGAGTCGAAATTTGGCATGAACACTCTTCAGGTCGTACGTAAGCTCCTGTGAAAATTTCATAGCATTTGGACTTGTGGATTGCAAGTTATGATCGATACAAATTCGAGTCTTCAGTAGGCTGCTCAGTTCGAATCGATCCTTTCGCATCGCTCTGTTCGTATCGATGTCGAGCATGCGCCAGCGAGTTGACGTGGCGCTTGGTTCTTGGATCGCTCCACTTTTTGTGCCGAATCAACCAAGTATTTCCAAGGTTTTCGCCTGGTTCGTATCGAAGACCGTTGCCTTGTTTGTATCGATGGAAGCAGCTCCGTTCGTATCGATGGGAGTAGCCTTGTTCGTATCGATGGATGCAACTCAGTTCGTATCGATAGGAGTGACTCAGTTTGTATTGATGACATTGACTTAGCTCGTATTGAGCACTGTGGTTCTGTTCGTATCGATGGTGTGGTCTTGTTCGTATTGATCAAAGTTGTTCCAACTCGATGGATACGAACAACTGATAATATGATGGATACGAACAGATGGATGCAAGATATCGATTGATGGATACAAAGAGTCAACGACATATGGATACGAAGAAAGCCCTTTGGTTGGTGGATATGAAAAGTACGATTCTCCTGATCGATATGAAATAGCGCGCGGCCAATTGATTCGAATAAGATCGATTCGAATAAGATCGATTCGAATAAGATCGATACAAAGTCAGATTTTCCTGGTTGACTTATGGATACGAACAAGGTGATTGTTGATGGATTCGGACATGATGGATACGAATAAGGCCGCCTCGGATCAATTCGAACATGATGGATACGAAGTGAAGTTGATTCTTCTGATTTGTGTCGATCATATCTTGAGCACACGAACTCCGATCAATTTGAAATTTGGGACGTCGGCTTTCATAGCTTCGCTTGTCATGTCATATTAGTTGTAGCCTGATCCGAACTTGGACAAAATTAGTCAATATCTATAGTGAGCCTACGTATAACCGATCTTTGGGACGGACTGTCCTTGGCTTCCGGTTAAGTCCCTGGTATCTCGGCCTTGTCAAAAGGCGGGATAACATGACCGTTATGTTCTCTCAATTCTATTACATCATATACACAATAGACATGAAGCCACACTTCCTAAAATCAGATATAAATCAGTGAGGTGAATAGTAAAATTTAGGGTGAAGCACATCTGAACAATTTTCTGATATGTTCACTAATAAAATTACATTTCACAAGACTCATAGCTCCTTTAAGATGTTAAATAAATTTCATAACTAATTAGAAGGTAATAATGTATGTTAACTTACCTAATTTGTCGCCAACATGAAATTGCTGGCTTTGAACCCAAGCAGCATAGTCAACGCCAATTGACCATCCTTTATCATCACCTACAACAAGATCCATGCTCAAAATTTATTCATTTAGTGGAAGACCAAAAGCGATATTAACTATCATCATCATAAGGAAAACAATCACTATGCATTTATATGCCATATTAGAGGCAATATAACTGCAGAAAATTTGAGAGAAAGAAGAAGGTAAACATAAATTTCAATATCAGAGTTTGTGATATATATTACTGATCTAATACTATTTACAATTGATTAATAGACGGCGTCATTATAACAAAATTTTCAAGTTGAAATGGTCTTGGTTGTGGCTTAGACCAAGCATTGAACCATAAGACAAGATAAAATAAAACAAATGAATTAGAGAGAATTTTAATGACGTATAAACAAATGTTTCTTGGCTAGCAAAAAAAGTTGGAAGGAGAAGCGCTATAGAACACATTGTATTTGTGGCATAAAATACAAGGTAATAAGAATAAAATAGTGAAAGGTTAACTAAATTGAAAAAAGGATGTGCCAGCATTAGCATTTCGCAGACCGTAAGATAAAACAAAAGGCAAGATTATAATTAGTAAACTTATCAAGGCTTAGTCCATGAGGTCTAAAAGAATATATGCTGAGATATACAAGAATGGTTACATTTGGTTTTTGGTCTTAGCCATGAGCTTTACAACTTGGTAAAGAGCAGGTATAGATGGATAGTTTCAACTAAGAGAATTCGTTTATGTACAATAATATAACTTACTAAAGCATTGATGTTCACTGCACGTGTGCTCCATGAACTGCTTCAGTAGTCGCACATCAGTGTTGCCTTCAAGAAAAATGAATAGCTACGTTGTATAAGAGAAGAGATGACTCTGTTGGAGATGCAAGTGGATAATTTTTCTGAAGAGTTTTGTTTTTGCATTAGGTACTTGAAGTGCACACTTAAGTGATTTTAAAATGTTTTCTATAAAGGACTACTTAGTCTTTTACTTAGTTAGGAGAATGGATGATAGTTGTTTTTCATGAATAGGTAAAGAATAATATTGAATGCTTATTATTCAGCTTTATGGTTCTAATGTTTTGTTACTTATTTTAGCTATCTGACATGTGATGTACTTTACAATGGTTAATGGCTTTTTACCGATGCGGTAAAAAAAAATTATTTCATAAGTCATGGAAAATTGTTTATCGCCATAAATAAATTTATTAAATGATTTTTTAAATTTGTTAAGGAATGAAATTTGTATTGTTTTTTTTATTCTGAACTGGTGAAAATTTTGTTTTTTTATCCTCCTTCTTATTAGTGATCTTGGTTTTGATATTATTCAAAAGCACGCACATACCAAATTGAATATGCTTTGAAACAAAAATACTTGCATTTATAAACTTTTTTATTTGTTTTAGAAAAAGATTATATCGCTGTTAATGTCTCTTAAATTTTAAACTGGGAGTGCGGTGTGCAAAAAGAAGATAGGAATTTCTGTATGTAGAAATTGGGAGAATTTAAGCTACCACAGCTTTTTAATTATCCTTCATACTTCATGTAATTTGTTTCTTCTTTGTTTTATATTTACCTGATGTTTTAGTTTTATTAAAAAAATGTGCTATTTAACAATTAAACATAGTATGGCATTCCACATATTTTGCCTTGTATTTTTTCACATAGTTGTTGGTACTCTAATGGGATGAATGGGACTTAATTCATTCCTCCTTCGTTTCTTATAAAAAAGAAAACAACTTTACTTGATAAATTTCTAAATAAAAATACAAACATGTGATTTAAAAAAAGAAGCCAAATTTAGTAGCGAATTGGATGCATTACTGATATCATCAGGAAAACAAAATATTATGTTGCCTGTATACTATTATTTGGATTCGTATAAAATTTCTTATCACATAGGTTAGTCTGTTGTATGTGTCATATTGATATTCTTCTCTTAGTTTACAGCCAGTAAGAGAAACAAGTGAAAAGCAAGTGTAGTTATGGAAGGACTTGATGCTCGAGTAATGTCCACGGAATACTATCAATCATGAATATTAAATTTCCAACTGCTAATCAAAACTCTGTCCATGGAATACTATCAATTGTTCTGCACAGCAGTATTCTAAGATTTTCATGCGGTTGTTTACTTTTAAGAGATTAGCGCCATCATTAATAATTGGTGCTTATTTTCTGTGGGTAAATGGATGCTTAACAAAACAAAATGCGTATTGTGTTATTCCAAAGAAATGTAATGAAGCATATGTCTCAACAAGAACTAATGACAGAAAACAATTCCAAGAATGAGGCCTTTTTTGGGGGGTGGGCCTAATAATTTTAGGAAAAAAGTTTTCTTTTTACCTTAATACAAGCTTAGACCTCAGATCTAGAAGCAAATAAGCTTATAAGACCTCTGAATGCACATATAGTGACTTGACATGCTTGTAGTAATTCCCCATCCAAGTTCCACCTGCTATCATCGTGATTTGCCTTGAATGTAAATGCCTATGTCTACATAATATTGAAAATATTAATGACCAAACTCAAACATAAAATAAAGAACAAGAAGGAAAAATAAAAGTACCGACGGTGTTCCACAAACTTGAAGTTCAATGGGAAACCACCTCTACGTGTAAGTTGCATAAGATGCCTGCATTGATTAATTAAATTCAATTTTGATCAACAAACAGATATATTACCTCATCACATTGTATCACATTGTTCTCATAATTAATCCATCCGTGAACCAGGTTTAACAACTGCTCATAGTTGTTCTACCCAACACTTCTTAAAATTTCTATGTGATTCATTATTAAAACAAGGGGTTATTCATAAACCAACATAAGAAGATGATAATGTAATAAAGTCTAAAATCATAATTATGTGCTACCCATCTAGGCTTGAGTTTAAAAGCCAACTCTGCAACAATATTTAGAAGCCCGGTTAATCCACTTCTTATTCTCGGAAGTACACCATTCAAAAAAATACATATTCACCATTTTATGTTATACGTTGTACTAAGTAAGTGGAACTCTATAAATAGGATCCGCCATCTCCAGTATTTAAAAAAAGAATAGGAAAAAAATTCAATATTTAATAAAAATAAGAGTATAACTAACCTCTTTCACATTTTCTAATTTTCTGCAAGCTCCATCATTTTTAATTCACCTATGCGTACACAATATCATTAGTATATAATATTGACAAATTTTATGAACCATAATATCATTAGCAACTACAGGCAGGAGCCCTACCAAACATTGTGAAAATGCAAGGCTTAATGTACTCGTGTTTTGAATATCCGAATATGTTCCTTCCTTGCTACCTTTTGAGATCTTGCTCAGCACCTATACAAAAATATTCACATTTTAGAAAAGCAAATTACAAGAAAAAAAGTTTATATTTAAGAGACAACAATATAAAAGAAGTATATTCTTTTAACATTTTATCCCAGGATAATGAAGTGGGTAGTATATATCAATGCTTGTATCAGCCTTAAGATATCCTAACCCAGTAACATTATAACTTCATGTAATTACTGATGATAAATCATTGTTTCAGAGCATTGATATTGCCATAAAATTTTAACATGAGATGTTTCACCATACTTATATTTCTAAACCATATTTTATACTTACCTTTTATCAGGCATACATACCAAACATAAGTTGTCAATTACATATGAGCACAGTTTATTTTACTAGTTAACTTCTTCCAAGCATATGCACAATAGTAGTATATCTACTTTCTATTTTTTTCATTATAATTTTTTTCTTATATTCATACCATGGTGATATCATAAGTGAATTAGAATATAGATTACTCTTACTAACCTATAGATTTACTATGTATCATTAAGTATAACTCCGGCCACAACACCAGCAAGCCCAATTATATCCTATCAACTAAACTATTCCATGGATATTGAACCACAATGGATCCTATTGTTTGCAATATCTTACAATTATCACTCCTATTGGTAGAATCACATCCCATCCAATTACGTTTCGTATTCAATGCAACCTTTTCAATTGACAAATATAGGAAGAAGCAGACTTGGTGCTTGTAAATTAAACATGTCTGTGTAATAAATTACGTCTTTTACATAGAGTTTTTGTGTAGATTTATATGCAGGTATGGGTTACAAATGCAAAACGTAGGCATATCTTCTGTAGTCTATGTCCTAACTGAAATATCTGAGCAAATCAATATATTGAAAAAATAAAGTTTGTTCTCTTAGATAGGATTGCAAATGCTAATTAAGTGTTAGACATGAAGCACAAAGTTCTCAATGTGGCATTGAGGCAGCAGCTGTTAAGCTTTGCCGAGAGAATAACCAAAACTACACATCTAAAGAAGCTATGTTTATAAAGTTATAAACAAATGCATATTTTATGTGATGTCAATTAAGATTGCTTGTATTGTTTATTTGTATTCAAAATGTGACTGCACGTAAATAATGGATTCAGATCCCATCCCCTAATTCAAAACTAGAGAAGGGGTTCTGCCTTACATATGAACCATTGGATCATAGAATCCAATGGTTTGTCTTAACTTATTCTTTCTATGTAATATCAAAAATTGCACCAAGGCTAAAATATATTGATGTGATAAAATAGAGAAGTGGAGCGTGTCAGCACATATAAATATACCCTGCACATTTCAAGGTAACTCAAACAACCCTGTGCTTTAAATCAAAGAAACCATTGAAATGCAGCTTGACTAATGAAGTGTACAACATAAGCTTGAATGTCAATTTCAATCAACCTATTGGAACAACTTAAATGCTATTTTATGGTTGTAGTTAATTTCTTTATCTGAATTAGTTATGTTGTTAGATTCATGTTTGTGGAGACCTACCTCTAAGTTTGAATGCGTTGACGATGTCGTTGGCTCTAAAATATCTTGGCCTATGACTTGAAACAGAATCAATTTCTAGTAAGCATATTTCATAATTGTTAAATAAAAGTGTTCAAATATAAAGTTTTGAATTTATGTATCAACTGTCCTACTTGTATGTTGGTAATTGATCATCTCTGGAAAATGGAACTGGACTTTTGCTATCAAGGTAATTTATGTATTTAAGAACCTATACATTGCTTACTCATTATTCCTTGAGTTCGTAAACCGTCTCAATTAACGTTATACTCTACAATATCTTTTTTGTCAAACATTAATTTTAAAATTTATGCCTAGACAAGTATTTGTATTATTTTATTGCTAAGTTATTGTGTACGACAATCGTTGAACAAACTAATAGATTTAAAACAGGTTATCCTATACAAAGCGCAATTGTTTTTAGCGTGTTCAAAAGAAATCAGTCGGCAACATGAAAACAAATTATAACATAAAGGTAATAAATAGACATGTTGCTGGTTTTTCTCTTATTTTCTTAAGTGCTTCAGAAGTCCAAAAAAGAATTGTTAGATTTATGAGCATTCTATGCAAATTTGTTCATTTTAAATCAACTTATTTCATCACTCTATGCAAGAACACCCTGTTCGTGTTGTGAAAATAACCTATGATGCTTATTTTATGGTAACTATAGCTGTAACCGTATTGGGAAAACAACCTATACTGTTACAAACTATATATAGTCTTTAAGATCTAAATTTGAAATAAAACTTAACCATCGATCTTCAAATGTAATCATGAATAAGATATTATAGTTATTGACTGTCATTTTCCACCATAGGAGAAGTTTCTGATCTTTTACTATACCTTAAGAAGCGTATTTTTATGTATCAATGACTGTATTTGCACCTTCTAATAACTAAAAACCTGACATAGTAAAAAAAGTAAAGATCAGAAAAAGATATTATGAGTGCATTATTAAAATGATGAATGAACTTCTACAGCAAATTGCTATGTAGACTATGTGATGCTATTTAAAAGATTGTGATGTTAATCTCAGTCCAACCGTTACCACTGATTTTTTTTTGTTTTTTTTTGTTTTGGCAACTATGGCTGCAAGAAATTTTAAAAGACAACACTGCTAAAGTTAGGTAACCGAGTCCATCAATATCTTATTGTAACTTTGATAGCTCATTAATCCAAACATACTCAAATAAAACAGTAGACCATGAACGAGGTTATCTTTACCAAAAAATTCATCAACGCAAAAGAATCAATACATTGGTCAATGACTGTTGATAAAAGTGGTAAAATAGTTCTTGTTTTTGGTCTTCAAAACATACATGATGGTTAAACGACAAGTTGGTGGCATATAAATATGCTCTGGTATCTTGAAAGGTATGCCAAACAATAAATTTATAGTCAGATTGTAGCTGAGGTCAAAATGGCATATGTGTGTTAACTATTCAGTTTCAACTGAATCTGGAAACAATACAGTTCTAGTAACCTTCAAAATTCACCGCTCTCATATTCTCAGTTTATAAAACTTAACAGACATGGACCATGGTCAAATAATTCCTCATTAAACTAGTTTTGGTGTAGACAATGTAATGAATGCGCTATTCAATTCCCACAACTGCATAAAGCAACGATGTTTTTTCTTGTGTGCCATCGAATCTAATATAAAAAAACTACCTCCACTTAGTTACGACACCATAATGAGAAGTTTTCAACTTCAGTGTGTTTTTTTCCTCATCAGATTAAAATACTTAAAACACTATGCATGCAAAACTAAACATAAGGAAAACAAAACTAACCTTTGAGAGCAGAAGTAAGATTGCCATTAGAAATAAAGTCACTTATAAGCAACTTATCGTCTGGTGCCCAATAATAAGCCCTCAACCTCACCAAATTCCTGTGCCTCACTCTAGCTATCGCCTGAACTTCATTCACAAACTCCTTGTACTTCTGCCCACTCCTTCCTCCTTCTCCAACTCTCCTAACCGCAACAGGAACTCCATTACCCAAAACCGCTTTATATAATGCTTAGGGTTTGCAGAGGAGTTGATCGATTTAGGGCTTGCAAAGAGGAGATCAACTTAAGGTTTTGAAGAAACAGGAGCGGGTCGATGGAGGAGTGAAACGATGTAGTAGAGAGTAGTAGATTAATGGAGGGGAGTAGTGCGACGATGGAGGAAGCGCGAGGCAAATTTTTTTGAAGTGAAGATGAAAAAAAGAAGCGAATTTGGGAAAAAGAGGGAAAAAAACATAACGAATATTTTATTGGCAAGGAAGGGCGCTAAATTTTGGCAACCTTAAAAGGATAAAATACATGTATAAAATAAAAATGTGAAATGACAATGGTTGCACTTACATTTCAATGCTGCTAATAAGTGCAACTAAAAGCAAATTTTCCTGTAGTGAACATTGGTTCTTAGAAGGCAAGGATCGAGTTCCGTCGATCCAACGGTTTGAGCCGATTTTCTTCCATCATCCCGGCGGGTAGATAAGGGCATACTTGAGCGTGATTCCACTATCTCAAGCAGCAATTGAATGGTTCTGAGTCGATTTGACTTCGTCGACTCGGTAGGTTACTTTTGTGAACATGGTTTTATTAGTTTAGAAAGAAAAACGGTTTTATTAATGAAAGTTGGGCAAGTTTCGCTAATTTACAATGCCTCCGGTATTTTGGATGGCTTATTTTCTTGGAAATAGGAAATATATAAGATAGTCTTAGATTAAGTAAGGATGCAGTGATTCACTGTTCCATGCTTGGGGAATTTGGGCTCCATCTATGGTTGTTAGCTTGAATGTGCCATCCCCTAGCTTTTGACCGATCACATAGGGTGCTTCCCAGTTTGGTCCGAACAACTTGGTATCCTGGTATAGGGTAGACCCACTTGAGGACAAGGTCTCCCACTTTGAACGTACGGTTATGAACTTTGGAGTTGAAGTACCATGCAACCCTTTTCTAGGGAGCAGCAGTCCTTAATTCGGCTTCTTCCCTCTTCTCATCGACCATATCAAGCGACTCGAGTAGGAGCTGCTTGATCTACCTTTGATCAAAGTTTTGCCTTCGATGAGAAGGGACTTCTAGCTCAGTTAGGATCATGGCCTCTGAACCATATGCCAGGCGAATGGAGTGTCCCCAACTGCAGATTTGTGCGTTATCCTGTAAGCCCATAGTGCGAGTGGAAGTTCATCGACCCAATTTTCTTTCGCTTTAGTCAGCACTTTTTGATGGTGGACTTGATGATCTTGTTTACTACTTCCACTTGCCCATTTGCTTGTGGATGTGGGATAGCGTAAAAGCTTTTCAGGATTCGGAAGCGTTTGCAAAAGTCTTTGAAATCAGCACTTTCGAATTGAGTCCCGTTATCCATAATGATTTTATGTGGCACACCAAACTTGCAAATTATGTTTTTAGTTACAAAGTTAATATTCTTTGTGGTAAGAGTTGCCAACGGTTCCGCTTTGGACCATTTAGTGAAATAGTCAACAGCAACGATAGCATATTTGGCTCCCCTTTAGCCGTTGGTAATACACCAATTAAATCGATTCCCCAGATTGCGAATGGCCATGGGATGACCATCTGTGTCAACTCCGTCGAAGGAGTTCTTTTGATTTTGTTGAATCTTTGGCATTGGTTGCACCGTCTGGCGTAATCTACTGCATGGTATTTACTGTTGGCCAAAAATACCCATACCAGAGAAATTTCTTTGCAAGGGTTTGCCCCCGGCATGATCTCCGCAGTCACCTTCATGAACTTCTCTTAGGATCCTTCGAGCTTCGTCATTGGTCACACATCTGAGCAATAGGGTAGAGAATCCCCTTCGGTAGAGTATCCTATTCTGTGTTGCGAATCGTGGTGCCTTTTGAAGAAGCTTTTTCCACTGATTCTTGTCTATAGGGAGAGTTCCTGTGAGCAGGCGGTCCTTGATTGGCGTCATTGTAACGACCTGATATTGTGCACCATTCGCATCCGCACATGTCGGACTTGAATAAATCAAAATACCGCGTTGTTAATTTAAATTTGGCAAAACTGAACATATACAGTAAATAAATAATCACATATCACAGACACAGAGTAATAAATGCAGCGGAAATAAAACAGATAGTAGTTCATGAAGCTACTATATAAATGTATAAGTTACATCAGAGTTAAACCAGATACAACGGAAGAGTAATACGATACATCAGATACAAATCAGAATACATCACTGGAATCATCGAATACTGAAAGCAAAATAGATGGCTGGATCTTCAAGCAAAGCTCCAACTTCAAAGGTGAGTCTCAAATACTGGTACACTCAGTCTGACCCGAGCGTGAAGCAAAACACAAAACACTCGAGTCAGGATTAACATTCTTATATAAATAAATCCAACTCAAGTGAAATAGCAATTTGAAATACAAGTAACTCAAAGGATGTTTGGAATAACCATCCTTTAAGGATCCGTTAAACTATCTACTAGGTAGTAGTGTATGATAAGTAGATAATGTCTATCAGTAATATAAAGATATCAAAATAGTGTTAAGGCGTTACCATTATCCCCCTTAACACATTTTTATAAGCGTTATAGTCTATACAGCACTGTAAACTCCACCGTAAACTAGTGGGATATCAGGGAGTACTCCATAGGTATAACACAAAACAAATCGTAGTGGTCGCGTATAAAGGGATACAAGTATGACAAGGCACATGAGGCAATACCCAAGGTAGTGAAACTACCGTTTGCCTGATCCGGACTGGTGAGAACGCATCGCCGCAGCGATCGCAACACCGCGAAACAACACTCCCAAATCAAGGGTGCACCAATCGACAACAAGTAATGAGTAGTTTTCGAAGAAGTGTGTTCGCTCGAGGTAGCTAGCCCCCATTTGGCCCGACACGGCTCCTGTTTTAGTCATTTCCAATTTGACACAAGTGTCAAGGCTATCCATTATCGTTCACTTTCTTCAGTCATCGCGTTCGTCAATCCAACCACTTCATTCTGGATCACACTCCGCGCATAGTTATTAAAGTGGTTTTCGGTTTAGACAGAGAGTATGTCCCTAACCGATTCCGGTCTCTTTAATAACTTTCGTAATTATTATACCGATTGGTCGTTTAATAAATTTTCAAAACCAAATCAAATTCAATTTTATAAACAAATATTTCATTTGTCTTTATATATCAATTTCCAAAATGTTACGTTTCAAAACTTCCAAATTACCATTTCAAAATCTTATAATTCAATTTCAATATTTATTTAAAACAATTCAAATATCGATTCAATTTCATATACAAGTTTCATTCCGAAATCATTTAAATTATTTAATTTAACATTCAAATCAATTTAAATTCATTTACCGATTTCATTCAATATTCATTAAGTTAATTTATCATTCAAACAATTCTTTTTAACTTTCAATTCATTAAATCAATTACTTAAGTTCAACTCCATTATATCAAACTTACAAATCGGATTAACTTTAAATTACAAGTCTTACATTAATTTCAAAAATCACATTTGCATTTCTTGATAAAGAAATTCAATTTCACATATTCATTTACTTAGTTACAATTTCAAGCTCAATTAATAAAGAACTAAATTTCACTAATTAAAAAGTTCAATTTTAATTATCAAAGGATTCAATTTTATTTAATTATTAAATAATTCAATCTCATTAAATTATTAAATAATTTCAAAACTTAATTCAATCATTTCTTAAATTCAACAACATTCTTTCATCAATTTCTTTATTAATATTTTGTTTCAGTTTATTAAATACTCATTTTTAAATTTCATTAAAATTCCATTTCCTACTTCGTTTCAAAACCATATTATTTATTCAAATAAAATCTTTATTTTATTTTAAAATCAAATCATTGACCAATCGGGTTTTTATTTAATTCTCTATCCTAGGTCAAAGTTTAATTTGGGTATTTATCATTTCAACCCGATTCCAATTCAATTCAAAATCAAAGCATTGCAAAGGGAACTTGCAGTGTGATAACTGGGAAGGTGTCAAAGTAAATAAACAAGCAAGAACAACAATTAATATCAATCCAATAATCAATTCAAATAATCCCGAAATAACCGTATTAATTCACATTGTTATTTGTGCGAATTAATAAAATTATTTCTAGAATCTACACTATCATTTCATGTAGATGAAAGATTATTATACAAATTATTCTATGCAATTCTACACTTGACATCAATTATTCAATTTCATACTTCATCAGTTAATACAACATAAATTCAAATGGTTCAAGGGTAATTAACTATTTTACTACGTGTCAAATAATTAAACATTCAAGGGGTCATATTATACAAATTTAACTAATCAAATTCAACACATATGTCAATTCAAATATATATTTTTTAACTATCCTACGTCAAATTCAATTGCATACTATTTATCACTTTATACATTACAATCTTAACGTCCAATTGTAAACATCAAACAATCAATCATTTAACTACCAAACTGGATTATCATTGCATATCTAACAGATAATGGTGTCAGATGTCATAGGTGAACCGATATAGGTAATAACAGTGCAAATATCTAACAACAACATATTTCAATTGTCGTTTTAATTGAAATCAAATTTAATAAATAAAAGAACGTTAATCGTGAGTGATTGCTCACCTTTCGAGGATAGATAGATTCGACAATGAAGCGAGCTACAAATCCAAAGCAACGCTAGATGGGTACGATTTCGATGAACAAAGCTGATAATAGAAATAGGCGAATTCAAATCAGAATTGGATCGAGGAAGATAAATAAGATAAGTGGCTTTATATACAACCATATATAACTATAAAAAAATGATATTCTAAATTTAAACATATTTTAAATCAAATAAACATGTATTATATTTATTTACAAATTAATCCAAACACATGTTAACTAAGTATACATATTTCAAATCGTTGTTTAACCAAAACACATATGTATTAAAAGTCAATAATAGAGTTAACACAAATAACTTAAAGTCAAAGTACCTAATACTTCCAAGCAACCCTTCTTCAGTATTTGTAAAACAAAATAAAGATCCAACATATATTATTTACTGACCATGTTCAACTCTCTATATTAGTAATATATATACTTAAACATATGTATAAAATTCTTTTTTTTTAACTAATGAACATGCGGTCACAAAATAGCATACATTTAAAAGCAACCGATCTTAACAACTTATAAAATGTCTACATGCGAAACACTAACAAAATGAGTAAAATAATATCTGTTACCAGGGTAAAGTGACGTCTAAATTTGTAGATGTAGTATAACAATACTATAACCCATTATTTATCCTTCATAACTAATATATATCCTACATAATATTTCAAAATATATATATATATAAGTAATATATAATAGAACAAAATATGACTATATAATAAGATAATACAGACCCTTTATATCTCAAAACCAAAACACATGTTAATATATAGGTGACTATAGAGTTTGTACGGCCGAACATACTCAAATAAATAGATTTATATATGCAGCGAATAAAACTAAGTATTGATATGTAAAACTTTAGACAATATGTACATCACTACAAGTATATATATAACAACAATGCAGCCTTACGTAAATAACTTTACAAAATATATGTATAAGAACTAACAGTAAATACAAAACTAGTATACGCAACAGCCTAAAAACATATACTTATCAAATGAATATATATATATATATGCCTACATATTATAATATATATATATATATATTAAAATAAAACTTGTAGGAGCTGCAGCCTTCAAACAAATAAAATATGCGAAACCATACATATATATTATTTCAAATCTATACGTATAACAAAATGGATACACTAGGATATGTATATAAACTGTTAACAACAACGTACGATCGAAAAACATACCCAGACCGATTTAACATATCTATATATACCATCTGTCCCAAAACCAAAATAAAAGAACTTCACAGAAATTATATATATAACCTTTATATATAAAACAAACTTATCTTTTAAAACTTTTGTATCCCAATATAGAAACTGTGACCAAATATACTTTAAGCTTATATATATATATCGACCATTATATACAAATAGATTTTATATGTATGTATATTACCTGTACACAGCAGAAGGAAACGCAGAGGAAGAGAAAGACGAGCTGAGGTGGAGAGGTGAGTGCTACGACTGCTAGAGGAGGGGACAACATTTTCGGCTTGCATTGCTAACTAGTGGCAGTGAAGCGGGTTTGGTGGTGTTGCGCCTTTGAAAGGCAAGGGAACGCTAGAGGGAAAGCTCGGCAGCATGGGGTTGCGAGCTAGGCGCTCGGGCTGACACACAGCATTGGGTCAGTTTTTTGGTTTGTTCGGCAGGAAGAGAGATGTGCGCTGGGGAGGGCGATCGAGGGAAAAAGGTGGGCGGAAGTCGGGTGGACGTGTGGAGTTTGGGTTTGATGAAGGGAAGAGGAGAGGAACGTTTTGTGGGAAAAACAGTTGTATGCAGGCATGGATCAAAAGGAAGGAGGGAGGGGCTTCAGCCGATAAAATATAATTGATTTCCTTTTACTCTTCAATGAATGTACAGAGCAACAGTGAGAAAGAGAAACAATAAAGGTGGAACAATGGGAATAACAAAAGGTTGGAAGATAGAATAATAACTATTGATGACGTTTGATTTCCCGGTGGATAGTTGAATGGTCAAAAGGAAACAAAAGGCAACTAACTGAATGTTCGTTGGAAATTGAATATTCATTAGAAGTTTAAACGCTGAAAATTTGAAACTGATACGGTTGACTGTTTCACGGTTTCCTCAGTAAACTGGGCTTCAAAACACAGAGATGAAACTACCGTAGAGATCAGCACAACGAGACGATCAGAACGGTATACAGATATTAATGGTATGATTTAATTATAAAATTTCGAATTTTTCTACTGGCGGAAAATGCAAGAAAAACGTAGAAAAATAAGATCGACGGAGCCAAATAAGTCCGAATTTGGAAAAACGAAAAATGACCTTTGCTCAGAAGATGGTTTAGAATTTTCCTATGTAAAAATATTTAGGTTCCGAAAACATTTTATTTTCATCGCTTTTTAACTGATTAAATTGAAGTGAATTTACGCGCGAAATAAACTTTCATATTTTCGGACAAAAATTTACCAGTTGCTATGTTTAACTAGACGCATTCCAAATATCAAATTTATATTTCAAAATTTTATCGTTTAAAATTTCGCAAAATTTCAATAAATAATGTTATTAAAACCAGTTAAATTTACGGGTCGTTACACTCTCCCCCACTCAAAACTTTTCGTCCCCGAAAAGGAAGGAGGTAGGAGAATAAAACAACCAGAAAGAAAATAGATTGGAAAACAAATAAAATAATTAATTTAAACCATATAATTTCAAATTTTAAATTAATTTATATTCAACAATTTGATTTAATCCATTTGATTTTCTTAAGTTAAATCAAGCTTTAACTATTTCTAGATTGATTTTCTTATTATCCAATCATCTTTAATTAACAGTTTCAAAATCATAAATTTGAATAGTCATTTATTACAATCATATTTTATTTCAGCAATTTAAATTCTTCTTTATTCCAAATTATTGTTAAATTTATTCTACTTAATATATCTAATCACATATATTTAACTTATATAAATTAATTTAAACCATAAAAGTTTCGATTTAAATCAATTTATATTTACTAATCGCTTTTAAATTCAAGGTATTTTCATAAGTTGATCAAATTTCAATCTATTAATTCTTTCAAAACAAATTTATTAATTCTCTCAAAACAAATTTATTTCATTATTAACCGAGTTTTACTTATTATCCTATCCAACTCTGTTAACATCTTTATAATCAGAATTTAGTGTATAACATTTATTATAACACTCAAATTTTATTTATAAAGACATTTTTTTATTGTACATTATCCCATTACATTTTAACTTCTGAATAATTTAGGTAAGTCATATTGAAATAAAATTGAGTATTATACAAATAAATTTTTTTATTTTTTTATTTTTTTTACAATCCAGTTATTTCAAGTTAAATACTTATCCAAGAATTTTGACTTTAGTTTATAATAAAAATCATCTTTAACCTAAAATTTAAGAATTTAAATCTCCGATTTACTTCAAACAATTTAGAGATATATCTATATATTTATATCAAAACAAATTAAATTTTTAAAATAAGATACCTATATATATATAAATCAAATTATACTAAAGAAATTCAAATTTTAAATATATTTTTTTTCTTCAAAACAAAACCGTAGCAAAGCTACAGAATAGTCTCTCCACTTCGAAACTCGAAAATGAATGTCGATGATGCGGCCGCCATCACCAAAATTATTTTCCAGCGACAAAGAGAAGAGCGCTTATTTAAACATTTAAAATTCTTTGAAAATGATTTATATTCGAAAATATTTTAAATACTATACACTTTAAAACTTTCAAATCAAAGTTTGAAATCACCGAAAATTTAAATTCTCAGTTTCTTGATTTAAATTCATTTCAAATTTCAATCAAATTATACCCAAGTTTACAAATTCATTTATTTATATTATGAAATAGTCAATGGTTTATAAAACAATAAATGAAAATTAAATACTATCATTTCAGACAACAAATTCATTAACATTTTTTTTTTGAAACTTATATTTATATATAATATAATCATACAAAACTATTTTGTTTACCATATTTTGAAAACAATATTGTGTCGGTTTGTTCTGTTCAAGTGTTTTGGAAATCCTATCGATAGCGTTGATCAGACGAATCGATCGAAAACCCAAATCAACATCAACAGCTCAAACAACACAATATATAAAACAATTTTAATATAAATTTACAAATACACTTCCTTGCTCGACGATACAAGAATGGATTCAAAGCAAGGATAGAGATTCAAATTTGATAGAAATCAAATCGAAGAGAATTTTTGATTCGAAGATAAGTTTGAAATAGAAGATAAGAGGATTTAAATAACAAATAAGAAGATGGATGAGTTTATATAAATCGCGGGCAACCTTATCCGGGTCGACCGTGACTTCAAGAATTAGATCGATGCAGAATTTCGAGGCAAATCTACATTCGATCTCAAGAAATAGAATTCAGGTATAGCAGGAGATAGATAGCACCCTAAACCGCGGATACAGAAATCTCCGGTAAATCAATGCCTATTGTAAAGGAGTTTTACCCCTTTACAAAT
Source organism: Allium fistulosum (assembly GCA_030737815.1). NCBI lineage: Eukaryota > Viridiplantae > Streptophyta > Magnoliopsida > Asparagales > Amaryllidaceae > Allium > Allium fistulosum. Next base: position 1,142,672,771 of record CM060904.1, read on the forward strand.
CAATTTGAGATTGGCGAGACCGCCAACTCATTATAAAGATCATTCGAAGTGGAGTTATGGGATACTCCAGAATTGAAAGAAGATGAATAGTGAGGGACACGAATGAATTTCGGAACCGAGGGAACGTTCCAATATTCAAAAGAATCGAGTTGAAAGGAAGAGATTCAAACTCGAATGAAAGTGTTTCTGTAAATACATTTACCCTATATGTTGAGTTTTTCCTAGAGCTACCAAAGTTCTGATACCACTTGTAACGTCCCGATATTGTGCACCATTCGCATCCACACATGTCGGACTTGAATAATTCAAAATACCGCGTTGTTAATTTAAATTTGGAAAAACTGAACATATACAGTAAATAAATTATCACAGATCATAGACACAGAGTAATAAATGCAGCGGAAATAAAAGAGATAGTAGTTCATGAAGCTACTATATAAATGTATAAGTTACATCAGAGTTAAACCAGATATAACGGAAGAGTAATACGATACATCAGATACAAATCAGAATACATCACTGGAATCATCGAATACTGAAAGCAAAATAGATGGCTGGATCTTCAAGCAAAGCTCCAACTTCAAAGGTGAGTCTCAAATACTGGTACACTCAGTCTGACCCGAGCATGAAGCAAAACACAAAACACTCGAGTCAGGATTAACATTCTTATATCAATAAATCCAACTCAAGTGAAATAGCAATTTGAAATACAAGTAACTCAAAGGATGTTTGGAATAACCATCCTTTAAGGATCCGTTAAACTATCTACTAGGTAGTAGTGTACGATAAGTAGATAATGTCTATCAGTAATATAAAGATATCAAAATAGTGTTAAGGCGTTACCATTATCCCCCTTAACACATTTTTATAAGCGTTATAGTCTATACAGCACTGTAAACTCCACCGTAAACTAGTGGGATATCAGGGAGTACTCCATAGGTATAACACAAAACAAATCGTAGTGGTCGCGTATAAAGGGATACAAGTATGACAAGGCACATGAGGCAATACCCAAGGTAGTGAAACTACCGTTTGCCTGATCCGGACTGGTGAGAACGCATCGCCGCAGCGATCGCAACACCGCGAAACAACACTCCCAAATCAAGGGTGCACCAATCGACAACAAGTAATGAGTAGTTTTCGAAGAAGTGTGTTCGCTCGCGGTAGCTAGCCCCCATTTGGCCCGGCACGGCTCCTGTTTTAGTCATTTCCAATTTGACACAAGTGTCAAGGCTATCCATTATCGTTCACTTTCTTTAGTCATCGCGTTCGTCAATCCAACCACTTCATTCTGGATCACACTCCGCGCATAGTTATTAAAGTGGTTTTCGGTTTAGACAGAGAGTATGTCCCAAACCGATTCCGGTCTCTTTAATAACTTTCGTAATTATTATACCAATTGGTCGTTTAATAAATTTTCAAAACCAAATCAAATTCAATTTTATAAACAAATATTTCATTTGTCTTTATATATCAATTTCCAAAATTTTACGTTTCAAAACTTCCAAATTACCATTTCAAAATCTTATAATTCAATTTCAATATTTATTTAAAACAATTCAAATATCGATTCAATTTCATATACAAGTTTCATTCCAAAATCATTTAAATTATTTAATTTAACATTCAAATCAATTTAAATTCATTTACCGATTTCATTCAATATTCATTAAGTTAATTTATCATTCAAACAATTCTTTTTAACTTTCAATTCATTAAATCAATTACTTAAGTTCAACTCCATTATATCAAACTTACAAATTGGATTAACTTTAAATTACAAGTCTTACATTAATTTCAAAAATCACATTTGCATTTCTTGATAAAGAAATTCAATTTCACATATTCATTTACTTAGTTACAATTTCAAGCTTAATTAATAAAGAACTAAATTTCACTAATTAAAAAGTTCAATTTTAATTATCAAAGGATTCAATTTTATTTAATTATTAAATAATTCAATCTCATTAAATTATTAAATAATTTCAAAACTTAATTCAATCATTTCTTAAATTCAACAACATTCTTTCATCAATTTCTTTATTAATATTTTGTTTCAGTTTATTAAATACTCATTTTTAAATTTCATTAAAATTCCATTTCCTACTTCGTTTCAAAACCATATTATTTATTCAAATAAAATCTTTATTTTATTTTAAAATCAAATCATTGACCAATCGGGTTTTTTTTTAATTCTCTATCCTAGGTCAAAGTTTAATTTGGGTATTTATCATTTCAACCTGATTCCAATTCAATTCAAAATCAAAGCATTGCAAAGGGAACTTGCAGTGTGATAACTGGGAAGGTGTCAAAGTAAATAAACAAGCAAGAACAACAATCAATATCAATCCAATAATCAATTCAAATAATCCCGAAATAACCGTATTAATTCACATTGTTATTTGTGCGAATTAATAAAATTATTTCTAGAATCTACACTATCATTTCATGTAGATTAAAGATTATTATACAAATTATTCTATGCAATTCTACACTTGACATCAATTATACAACATAAATTCAAATGGTTCAAGGGTAATTAACTATTTTACTACGTGTCAAATAATTAAACATTCAAGGGGTCATATTATACAAATTTAACTAATCAAATTCAACACATATGTCAATTCAAATATATTTTTTAACTATCCTACGTCAAATTCAATTACATACTATTTATCACTTTATACATTACAATATTAACGTCCACTTGTAAACATCAAACAATCAATCATTTAACAACCAAACTGGATTATCATTGCATATCTAATAGATAATGGTGTCAGATGTCACAGGTGAACTGATATAGGTAATAACAGTGTAAATATCTAACAACAACATATTTCAATTTTCGTTTCAATTGAAATCAAATTTAATAAATAAAAGAACGTTAATCGTGAGTGATTGCTAACCTTTCGAGGATAGATAGATTCGACAATGAAGCGAGCTACAAATCCAAAGCAACGCTAGATGGGTACGATTTCAACGAACAAAGCTGATAATAGAAATAGGCGAATTCAAATTAGAATTGGATCGAGGAAGATAAATAGGATAAGTGGCTTTATATACAACCATATATAACTATAAAATAATGATATTCTAAATTTAAACATATTTTAAATCAAATAAACATGTATTATATTTATTTACAAATTAATCCAAACACATGTTAACTAAGTATACATATTTCAAATCATTGTTTAACCAAAACACATATGTATTAAAAGTCAATAATAGAGTTAACACAAATAACTTAAAGTCAAAGTACCTAATACTTCCAAACAACCCTTCTTCAGTATTTGTAAAACAAAACAAAGATCCAACATATATTATTTACTGACCATGTTCAACTCTCTATATTAGTAATATATACTTAAACATATGTATAAAATTCTTTTTTTTAACTAATGAACATGCGGTCACAAAATAGCATACATTTAAAAGCAACCGATCTTAACAACTTATAAAACGTCTACATGCGAAACACTAACAAAATGAGTAAAATAATATCTGTTACCAGGGTAAAGTGACGTCTAAATTAGTAGATGTAGTATAACAATACTATAATCCATTATTTATCCTTCATAACTAATATTTATCCTACATAATATTTCAAAATATATATATATATATAAGTAATATATAACAGAACAAAATATGACTATATAATAAGATAATACAGACCCTTTATATCTCAAAACCAAAACACATGCTAATATATAGGTGACTATAGAGTTTGTACGGCCGAACATACTCAAATAAATAGATTTATATATGCAGCGAATAAAACTAAGTATTGATATGTAAAACTTTAGACAATATGTACATCACTACAAGTATATATATAATAGCAATGCAGCCTTACGTAAATAACTTTACAAAATATATGTATAAGAACTAACAGTAAATACAAAACTAGTATACGCAACAGCCTAAAAGCATATACTTATCAAATGAATATATATATATGCCTACATATTATAATATATATATATATATATATTAAAATAAAACTTGTAGGAGCTGCAGCCTTCAAACAAATAAAATATGCGAAACCATGCATATGTATTATTTCAAATCTATACATATAACAAAATGGATACACTAGGATATGTATATAAACTGTTAACAACAACGTACGACAGAAAAACATACCCAGACCAATTTAACATATCTATATATACCATCTGTCCCAAAACCAAAATAAAAGAACTTCACAGAAATTATATATATAACCTTTATATATAAAACAAACTTATCTTTTAAAACTTTTGTATCCCAATATAGAAACTGTGACCAAATATACTTTAAGCTTATATATATATATCGACCATTATATACATATAGATTTTATATGTATGTATATTACCTGTACACAGCCGAAGGAAACGCAGAGGAAGAGAAAGACAAGCTGAGGTGGAGAGGTGAGTGCTACGACTGCTAGAGGAGGGGACAACAGTTTCGGCTTGCGTTGCTGACTAGTGGCAGTGAAGCGGGTTTGGTGGTGATGCGCCTTTGAAAGGCAAGGGAACGCTAGAGGGAAAGCACGACAGCATGGGGTTGCGAGCTAGGCGCTCGGGCTGACACACAGCACTGGGTCAGGTTTTTGGTTTGTTCGGCAGGAAGAGAGATGTGCGCTGGGGAGGGCGATCGAGGGAAAAAGGTGGGCGGAGGTCGGGTGGACGTGTGGAGTTTGGGTTTGATGAAGGGAAGAGGAGAGGAACATTTTGTGGGAAAAATAGTTGTATGCAGGCATGGATCAAAAGGAAGGAGGGAGGGGCTTCAGCCGATAAAATATAATTGATTTCCTTTTACTCTTCAATGAATGTACAGAGCAACAGTGGGAAAGAGAAACAATAAAGGTGGAACAATGGGAATAACAAAAGGTTGGAAGATAGAATAATAACTATTGATGACGTTTGATTTCCCGGTGGATAGTTGAATGGTCAAAAGGAAACAAAAGGCAACTGACTGAATGTTCGTTGGAAATTGAATATTCATTAGAAGTTTAAACGCTGAAAGTTTGAAACTGATACGGTTGACTGTTTCACGGTTTCCGCAGTGAACTGGGCTTCAAAACACAGAGATGAAACTACCGTAGAGATCAACACAACGAGACGATCAAAAAGATATACAGATATTAATGGTATGATTTAATTATAAAATTTTGAATTTTTCTACTGGCGGAAAATGCAAGAAAAACGTAGAAAAATAAGATCGACGAAGCCAAATAAGTCCGAATTTGGAAAAATGAAAAATGATCTTTGCTCAGAAGATGGTTTAGAATTTTCCTATGTAAAAATATTTAGGTTCCGAAAACATTTTATTTTCATCGCTTTTTAACTGATTAAATTGAAGTGAATTTACGCATGAAATAAACTTTCATATTTTCGGACGAAAATTTACCAGTTGCTATGTTTAACTAGACGCATTCCAAATATCAAATTTATATTTCAAAATTTTATCGTTTAAATTTCGCAAAATTTCAATAAATAATGTTATTAAAACCAGTTAAATTTACGGGTCGTTACAGTCATCCATGTTTTAGGTTCTTTGGTTGTCTCAAAAATCTAGTTGATATCCATTTCGCTTATGCTTGGAGTGGTCAGGGTTTCAACTAGGACTATCCCCAATGACTGAGCTCCTCCGGAATTGGCAAGTTTGGCTAGATAATCCGCTTTTGTGTTCTGTTCCCTCGGAATATGGTTTATGGTGTAATGCTCAATTTCATTCAGCGGTTCCTGCAAGTTTAGATAGGTACGGAGCAAGGTTCTCCCCTTGAGCCTGGTATTCGCCTTTCACCTAACAAACGACTAGCCGAGAGTTGCTATAGATGTTTATGGATTTTATTTCAAGTTCCTTCAAAATCATTAGCCCAGTTATCAATGCTTCGTATTCTGCTTCATTATTTGTTGCAAGGAAAAAGCGTAAGGCATAGCACAAGGATTGTCCTTCGGGAGTTTCAAGCACTACCCCTACTCTCGAGCAATTCGATGCACCATCGAAAAACAGCTTCCAACGTGTTTCCACTTCCGAAGTAATTTCTTCTTCATTATCGCGTATAGTAAATTCGGCAATGAAATCTGCCAACGCCTGCCCATTGATCGCCTTTCGAAGATGGTATGTGATTTCATTTGACTCAATTCGATGTTCCATTTGATAACCCCCACGAAGGTCTCGGGATGGTACAACACTTTCTCCAAGGGCTTATCTATTACTACTTTGATCGGCTGGGCCTGGAAATATGGTCATAACTTTTTGGATGCGATCAAGAGGCAATATGCTAGCTTTTCCAATTTCGGATAGCACTTCTCGGCTCTAGTGAACCGTTAACTGATGTAGTATATGGGTCGCTGGATCCTAGCTTCCTCACGTACAAGCGTGGCACTTCATGCGTGAGGTGAGATTGCTAAGTAGATGAACAAGTCTTCTCCATCCACCGGCTTGGATAGGATTGGCTGGGTTTCCATATGTCGTAGTAGCTCTTCAAATGCGGTTTGACAAGTCTAATTCCATCCAAAGTTCTTAATTCCCTTCTTTAGTGCGTCAAAGAATGGTATACATTTGTTGGTCGCTTTTGAGATGAACCGGCTTAGTGCTACAACTTTTTCATTCAAGCTTTGTAATTTCTTCTTGTTCTTTGGGGCCTCGACTTCTTGTAGAGTAGTAATTTGTTTTGGATTTGCTTTAATGCCTTTGGAGCTTACCATGAATCCCAAGAAGTTTCCAGAGGCTACTCCGAAGTGGCATTTAAGTGGATTGAGTTTCATTCCATACCTGTAGAGTATTTCAAACATTTCGGTGAGATTATCCAAGTGATTTGCGGTTATACGCGATTTAACCAACATGTCATCCACATAGACTTCCACAGTTTTCCCGATTTGATGCTTCAACATGGCGTTCACCAGTCCTTGGTAGGTTGCTCCAGCATTCTTTAAGCTGAATAGGATCACTTTATAACAGTATAATCCCGGATCGGTAATGAAACTGGTGTTTTCTTGATCAGTTTCATGCATCATGATCTAGTTGTATCCCGAGTATGCATCCATAAATGATAGCAATTCATGTCCAGCTATCCCTTCCATAAATTGATCGATTCTGAGCAGAAAACAGCTGTCTTTCGGAAAAGCTTTTTTAGATCCGAGTAGTCGATACAAGTTCTCCATTTCCCATTGGACTTCTTGACTAAGACCAGGTTAGATACCCATTCAGGGTAGGTTGCATCGTGGATAAAACCATTCGCCATCAGCTTGTCTACTTCTTTCTTAGTGCTTTGGACCGTTCGGGTCCTAGGCTGCGCTTCTTCTACTTTACTGGTGTATACTTGGGACCGATGTTAAGTGCGTGGCATGCAATCTCCAACGACACCCCGCACATATCGAAATGCATTCAAGCGAATACGTTCAGCTTGGTGCGAAGAAATTTGATGAGTTCCAGTCGCATCTTGTTTTCAAGATGTGATCCAATTTTTAGGACCTGTATTGGGTCATCCATATCAACTGGGACAGACACCGTCATTTCTGCCGGTGCTACCTATTCCTCCCCTGAACTCTTCTTTCTAGGGTCCAAAGCCTTATTGAATTGGCTTTGGTCCCCATGCCAAGGGTGGTTCGGTAGTTTCTATTCGGCAGGTTCATGAAAGTGGAGAGTTCTCCCCACATTCTTCCTTTTTTCCCTTCTTTTAGACTCGTGTAATTCCACGATATAGCATTCTCTAGTGGCACTTTGGTATCCTTTGATCATTCTGACTCCATTCTATGTCAGAAATTTCATAGTTAGACACCATTGAGCTAAAGCAATTCTGAAATCTACCAAGGCGGGCTTCCCTAGGAAGGCGCTGTAGGTGGAAATTTCATCTACTATTACAACGGTTCGGATGAGGGTGACTCTTCGGTCGCCTTCCTCGAGTTCTACGGGTAAATCAATTGTTCTGACAGGTTGTTCGGGTTCACTAGTGAATCCCTGGATCTTCATTCGACAAGCAGATACAACTCTCATATTGATCTTCATATGACCAAAGGTGTATTTGAAAAGGGTATTCATAGAGATGCCACTGTCTACCAATACTTGTCAGACCATGGTGGGTCTGATTCCTACTGTCACGACCATAGGTTCAAGAGTTGGAGCTTCTATTCCTTTAATGTCTCGATTCTAGAATACTATGTCATCGTTCAAGGTTCTCTGCTGCTTGGTAGGGGTTCCATCTTCGATTGCAAAGCACAAATCTTTCGAAGCGTACTTTAATGAGCTTGCATACTGCTCCATTTCTCCCCAAATCTTCAACGCAGGATGGGGTCCTCTAGATATTATTCCAATGATGAGTCTCTGGTCAGTCCGTCAAGGTCCCATTTTGCTGGTTCCAGCTTGATTCTCTCTATCTCTAGGAGCTTGGGGCGCTGCGGGTTGGTCAGGATTCTGTGGTTTCCTCACATACTGCTGGAGCTTATTTTCCCGAATCAGCTCCTCAATCAAGTTCTTCAAGTGACAACACTCATTCATGTTGTGGCTATGTGATTCATGAAAGCGGCAGTACTTTCTAGAATGCTTTTTCTTTTTCAGTTTCTTCCTTTTTAGGCATCTTCTTATACTCTTCCGTCCCCAGTGTCGCATGATAGATGTTTTCTGGAGTATCGTTGAGCGAGGTGTATTCTTCGGCCTCAAACCTTTAAGTTGCTTGTTACTTCCGTTTCGCTTGTTGGAATTCTGGTCTTCTTTTTTTGATTTCCATCTTGACCTACGTTTCCTCCAGCGGTCCCAGAAGCATTTATGTCTTGGTTTGTCACCATACCACTTTGCCCAATGTTGGTTGGTTGTAAGTTAGCAGATTTCCTTTCTAATTCATGTGCCTCTTCCAATCTCAAATCTTGGCTCGCCTTTCGGTTGAACCGAGTGGTAGGTTGTTTCATTTTGATCCATTTTTCGAATGCAGTTTCAGGGTGGATAGGGTGGACCAAGGCCATGAAAACCATATCCTCGTTTGGATTACTTACTTCAGTCACCGCAGTGTTTAATCGATTCATGAAGGACTTTAGAGATCATCCCATCACTGGAATATGCCAAATAAGGACATCACATCTTTTGGTTGTGCCGTGTGAAACCTAAATTGATCAAGGAATCTTGTTGCTGGTTGATTGAAGGTGGACATGGATCTTGGCGGAAGCCTGGTGAACCACATGGAAGATATTCCCTCCAGAAAAATCGGAAAACATCTACATCGAACGGCATTCGAAGCATTTACTCCGTCCATATACCAACTGTACTTATACAAGTGGGGTTTCGGGTCTCTCGTTCCATTTGTAAGATGGAATAGTTGGCATAGCAAACTTTTCAGGGTACCTCTCATTCAGAATGTCATCAGTAAAGGGAGTCTGACTTGGAGCAGATCACCATTCCCATCCCTTCTATCCTTACTTTCATCCATTAATCGCTCGACCATATCCATAATAAATGCCTTAGATGTCTGATAATCTACGGGTTGGCTGTCAGTGACTACACCAAGTGTTTGATTTTACAAACAATCTTGGTAAGTGGACTGAAGCCTAGGCTCTCCTATCTTCGGGAAAGCCACTCCCTCAGAGTTTCGTTGGTTTGCGGCTGGTCGGGTAGGGGCAGTTTGGAACTCCTTGGCGTCATTAAATGCATTGGTATTTCCTTCCAACTTGTCGTCTCAAGTTGCTCACCATCTTCTGAGTCAGAGAGATCCATTGCTATATCTTCCCATGGGGTTTTAGCCCTTAGATTCAAGTTTGTAGCTGGTTGTTTCGTAGTTGGTGGAGTGTTTGTGTTTCCTTCCATACTAATTCCTATGGTTCCACCTATCACTCCTTTCTACTGCTGCTTTCCGTTTCTCCTATTTAGGCTAGAGACAGAAGAATTTTCTTGTTCCATTGCAGCCGCAGGCTCTGTCATGGTTCTTGGAGCAGCATGTGACTGTAAGGTCAATAGGGCATTCAATTTGTCCATAAGATCTCTTTGGCTGTTTTCCATCTTCTGATTAATTTCATCAACCATTTTATTTAATTCATCTCTAGTGACAACTTCATGCTAAATAGAGGATCCTGACACCTGATCTCCTACATTGGTGTTTGCTGTTGATCTCTTCTCCAGCAATTACAGCTTCTATGGATCTTCCGGAAGCAGTTCTCCTTCTTCCTAGTGCCATTGATTTTCAACAGCAGATCAACTAATCGGAGATCGAGGATCTAACTTCTAAACCTATCTGATCCAAAGTAGATAGCTAGATCTAAGCATGGATTCAGTTTTCTCAGTGAAAGCACTAAAACGTTAACCCAAAAAAAATGGATCAACACCCTGATATGATTGTGAAAGCACCAGCCCTGTTTATTAGGACAAATAAAGTAAAGCAAAAACTCTCTAAATTGCAAAAAAGACATAATAAAGTAGAGGAACACAAGATTTTTATAGTGGTTCGGCTATTAACGAAGCCTATGCCTACTTATAGATTTTATTTATGGATTGACTGTTAATCACAAGTACAAGTTGTTTACAATTATAGTAATTGAATGAAGAAAGATCAGACCACCATTGATGGAGACAAAAGGAAGGATCTCAATTGTATTATGGAAGCCATTGTGAGGAGGAAGAAGATTGAAGAATCTTAGTAGTAGAGTTTCCCCAGTGACCAGAGCAGCCATCCCCTTCCTGTTGAATATATGATGGTATTTATAGGATTTAGATAGCACTTGGATCAGAACCAGAGTACTAGAAGCCTGTAATTATCCATAGGAGGAGGCACGTAAAGTTTGGGGCGATTTTAAACTAACCTTTTGGATTGGTACTGATCTAATTGGATCGGATCGGTACCGATCCAAAATGTTTTGTAGTTTTTGCACAACTCCTTCTTCGTTGGCTTCCTTTCTTGCATGCGAGGTTCCCCATGTGATTTCATAGCTTGTTGACTTGTTTTGACCATGGTTCACCTATAAATTAGATTGAACTATAATCTGAATTGGATATGTCTTGACTTCTTCAACTCGGATGCTTGGAATGTTATCAAAGTTGGTAGATAGGTTTAGGAGAGATGTAGGAACATAATGCATGTGGATTGGAGAATCCACAAGTCAATAATTTGGATCGGTACCGATCCAATTAGATCAGATCAGTGCTGATCCAAATACTTGGCGTATTTTCGTTTAAACTCCTGAGATTTCTTTGTCATGTACTTTTAGGTCTTCCGGTCAAGTTTCGAGTCGTTCTAGCTCAGTTTGAATATTCTAACTCTTTTTGAATTCTGCTAGGTTAAAAACTCGGTTAACAACACCTAAATCATAATACAATTTACGATAATTTCTATCCGAATGTTGGACATCCAAAAACTAAGTTAACCTAAGAAAACCCCTAATATACGGTCTTGATAATAAACTGCCTAATCGTACATTGAGTAACATTCTCAATGGTAAAATGCTTAAACCACACATAGACACTGAGCATGCGCTGAGTATACAACCCCGAAGATTTATGGTCTACCAAAGTATTCAGGTAATGTTCTTAGTGGTAATTGTGTCATATGCTCTATCATTCAACCTAAAGCTAAAGAAATCATTTAACAATATGACACTCCCATAGCTTCAACCGCCTAACCTGTTCATATAACCCTACTATTGTAGACGTCTCCGTCACTCTTCCATGTAGTCTAGTGCTTTAAAACATGCGAATGAATGCGCTGTATTAATGATAAGAGCATCTGGTTGTGATACAATAGCACGCCTTATTGAGTGTCATGTTATGCACGTCACGAAGTGTGAACCTAGTTACGTCACCAATTATGAAACCAATTCCGCTTGTTGCACAACTACATGAACTCTCGGAAGCCGAGTAAGTGGGAACAAGTTTTCACGATCTATCCTACTTAGCCTGCACCGGAACCTAGTTAAATATTGACTTGTTTCAACCATTTAGACATCTGAATGGCATATTTAGACGTCAGGTCCCAGTTCAAATGTCAATTTTGGTCTATACGTCTGACTACTTGTACAAAACTAGCTATAGGAATTTAGATGCCTGACCTTATATTTAAACATCATACTTTGTTTCCAAACACCAAAATATTGGTTTAGGCATTTGAACGGTGTCAAATTTGAACCGTTTTCTTTCTGTTTCGCAGTGTCAAAAGTTATGATATCTAGTTTTATTCTAAATTTCTGACCTGGGTATATATAACAACCCGAATATTAAATAGTATTCAATTAAAGTTAATAACAGTAATTTATTAATTAAAATAAAATTTGGAAATTATTTAATAAATTTGTTTAGAAATTATTTAATAAAAGGATTTAAATTATGAAAAATACGATATTTAAAAATTTAAGATAAGTTGAAAATGTGAAAATAATATTTAAAAAGGTGATGTGATTGAAATAAAATATTAGTATGGCAAAGAAGTGATTTTTAAATGGAAATTTGTATTTATTTAAATTGAGTAAAAGTTAGTTTTAAAAGTAAAAGAAAATAAATAAACACACACATACATACATACAAACAAACATACATACATACATACAAACACACACACACACACACACACACATATATATATATATATATTCACTTATAATTATATTTCACTACAAGAAAACTCTATATTGATAGCAAGTAAAGATTGCACGGGAGGTTACTTGCTATAGTTAACTAGTTAATGGTTATATAGGGGAGTCTTTAACGCCATCAATAATAAGTCAACGCCGTTGATAATAACGATTGAGAAATTTTCATGGTCCAAAATTTTATTTCCCTCCATCATTTTTCTATGCCGCCCAAATCCCCTTTTCCTTTTTCACTTTCACTTCTTCTTCAGATTCTCCTCGTCACTGCAATTCGTCGTTAACCTCAAGGCTCCGCAACCCTTTCCTCAAGGCTCCTCATTACTGCAATTCTTTGATTCCTCAAGTCTCCGCAACCCTCAAGTCTCCGCAACCCTCAAAGCTCAATTCCTCAACTTATTCACTAGAATCCTTCTAGGCAGCTGAAGCGCGTCTTCTAGGCTCGATTCCTCAAGTGATTCATCAAGTAGTTCTTCAAGGCAGCTAAAGCAGTATTTCAACTTCGCGGTCGTCAAGCGGTTCTCGGTATTTCAACTTCGCGAACTGGGTGCTGGTATGTTTTTTTTTAACTTAAGCATTTTATGATTTTTTATAGATTATGTTGATATATTTATGATATATAATGATTATTTGATTATTAAACTAATCCGTAAATACTGAAACTATACTAATTTTTTAAAATTATTTTGATTATTAAAAATCAAGGCACACTGAAGGTTATAATCCATAAATAATGAAACTAAAAAGAGATTTATCATGTCAGAAATTATGTAGAGGTGCTTAGAAGAATGAGATGAACCTTGGTTTTTGTTCAAGAAGCAATGATGTTGTGGAACCCTTGGTAAAACCTCAGTGGTTTGTAAACTGCTCCAGCATGGAAAAGGAAGCTCTTGATGCTGTCGTGGGAAGTGAGAGGAAAATCGGGATAATTCCAGAACAGTATGAAGCTGAGTGGAAGAGGTATTGATTGATTTTCACTTTTTGCCAGTATCATGTTGTTCATTTCATTCCCTTTTCCATTGTTTTGAGAAACTCAGTGATTTTGCATATATATATATATAATACACTGAAATAATGGGTGCTAGTATATACCTGTGCAGTTAATGCCCCGCTATTACCCCACTATAACCCTGCTATATCTCGTAGCGGATTTCTACCGCTACGATTTTTCAATATAGCCCCAAATGTAGCCTTTCCGCTTTAAGCCCCGCTATTTCCGCTATATCCCATTATTCCCGCTATATTTTGCTATTTCCGCTATATCTTCTTTAAAACCAATGAATTAAAAATGAAATTTATACATTATAAAAATTATGAAATCAATTTATTTAATTGAATTTTTAATATATTTTTAGAAATGAAAATACTCTAGTATTCTAATAAATTCAATTATGTTATATAACAGTTTTACGTTTATTTACAGTATATTCGCACATATTTTTATTTAAAATTATTTATGTATTAATTATAATTCAATTTAATGTTAATTTTTCATTTAACTACCATTTATATATTTGTAAAAACATTGAGTACGAGTTTTATATGTTATTTTAGAGTCATCCGCTATATCCTGCTATATCCTCGTTGTATCCCCGCTATGACTTTTTGCACCTCCACCGCCTTGAATCCGCCGAGTGCTTTAACTGCACAGGTATATACACACACTAAAACGTTCCCTAGCACCTCTTAAAGAGATATTTGAGATTAAATAAAAAAACTCACTTCAAACACACTCTGCAATCAGGCATACAAAACATTTGAATGTCTATTAATTTTAGAGAGAAACTCACTTCAAATTTCTAAGTCGGCTTGAACTGTTGGTTCTCTACCCTTCGTCCTTGCCATAGCTTCAATTTTTGGCACTTAAAATAAGCTTTCAAATGAAATCTTCAACTATAAAGGTTCAAAAATTATCAAATTAAGCATAATTTACTATCTGGACTTCAGATTAATACATATTTGTGGAAAATTGGAGTTAACGAAATTTGAGTTTCGCTGCTGTCTACGGCTCAGGAAAATTATTTTAGCTTCCTGTTTGTAAAAGATGAGATATGTTGCATTACATCGCATGTTACAGACGTTTATAAGTAGAGCAAAACACGTTATATTAGCACAAATATAAATTGATTAACTGAATTTGTGCCTTTTAGTTTATTATTTGAAAATATACAGAAAGCAACTAACCAATAATTAAGAATATTATATGCTTTGTCTATGCATATGTTCCGTGTTAGCTTGAAATATTACTAGATATTCATGATTGATGTGTCCATATGACCGGATTTTGCTTTTATCCCTATATCCTGCTTTTATGTTTGTTGTGTAAACTGGCAATTCATCATTTGATGTGTGTTATAATTAATTTTAGGTTGGTGCTGCTATAGTCAATTATTAAAGGATTCACGCTGCTGTGTAGAAAGAGCAATGCATCATAATTTCCCTATTTGCCTTTGAAGTAAGTTTAGTTGTAAGCTTTACTAATCATTTATAACTGGTTAAATTAGGATGCTTGAACATAAAATAGCATTGATAACACTGGTTAAATTAGAATGCTCTGTTAGTCTTATCACTAATGTAATAAATAATATCATGGCTTTCTCGGCATCTACCAAATATATATGGCCCTTTTCATTTGTATACTTGAACTTAACAACATGCTTGTTGCATAATTTGTGCGTAAAATAATTATTTCATATTGAAGGATGGTTCGCATGTAAAGTGTTTTCTTTGTTACTTGTCCAGGTTAATGGCAGTGAACTTGCAATACTATCACTATTTGAGTGTGAAAATGTCTTTGGGTTTTTTTTTCTTTCTGACTCTATTACTAGTTCAGATCCAAGCTTTCTCACCATTTTAATCAAGATTGTTACTTTCTCTGTAAATAAGGGACTAGAATCTTGTTATATGCCTTCATGATATAGTAGTTGTTGTTGATGCTGACGTCGCCATTACTTGTTCTAATAAAAAAGAAATATCATATTTCATATTTCGTCATATCAGGAAATAATTGGCACTTAATAAGAGTTAAGTTTGGTATAAAATACTTGTATAAATGTAATCTAAGATTTTCTTTTTTATGTATGCATGATTTACATAAAGTTTAATAGAGAGTTGATGTATGCAAATATTGGTTACATTCATTCTTATCACTATAACCGGTCGTCATGAACGCTTTTCTTTCCGATATTAATTTTCACTTGAAGATTTTCATCTAACAATTTGAATTGGTTATTCCAGGTTCAGCATGGATGATTTGGATTTGGTGTTCTAAAAGGAGACAAGCAGCGGAGGGAGCTCAAGTTCTCAACTAGAGTTATCTAAGACCCTGTTGGGAAGGAGACTATCACGTGCTCGATGAGTCGACTATGAACATCAGCAATCAAAGGCCCACTGCCCGACAGTTGTGGAAGCAACCTATTGGCGTACTCGAGGCATGTTTCTACTTGTAATAATAATAATAATAAAAATAATAACTAAGTTTATAAGTTTTACTAAAATTAAATAAGCTTTATAAAATATAACTAAGTTTATAATAATAATAATAAACTATAGTTTGACAAAAATTAACTAAGTTTATAATAATAATAATAAAATAACAAAGTCGACTAAGTTTTATAATTAGTAATAACAATAATAATAACAACAAATTATAAAAATTAACTAAGTTAACTTTGTTTATAAAAATTAAACTAGTTTATAATAATAATATTAATAAATTAAGTTTACAATAATAATAATAATAAATTAACTAAGTTTATGGAAAATTTATAAGTTTGAGATAATTTATAACAATTAACTAAGTTAATAAAGTTTAAGTTTGAAATAATTTATAAGTTTAAGTTAATTAAAATATAAGTTACGACATTTTAAGTTTTAGCAATTGAAATAATTTACAAGTTTTAGTTAATATAAATAAAGTTATAAATACGTTAATCGAGTTTTATAAAAAATTTAACTAATTTTTATAAAAGTTAACCAAGTTTTTAAAAATTAACCAAGTCTTATATAACTTAACTAATTTTCTAGTGTAGTGAAAATATGATCTCAATTGTTGCTTCTTCAGTATATTTCTTGTTTGGTCGTATACTAAGTATATACTAACTAAAATGTACCTGGTGTATAGATGTAATTAACAAGTGCTAATTCTTAACAGAGTAATATGTCTGATTGCCGTCTACTTCTACTGTTACTATTTCTGCTGTAAGGTCATTTAGCGAGGCACTATTTTGTTAAATTCTTATGTACAAGGAACTGTAACAGCCATCATGTAGGATAAAGGTATTTTACGGTGTTCTCTCTCTTTCAATAATAAATTAGTGTTAACTAGTCTTGTTTTTAAAAAAAACCAACAGTTCTTTCTTATTTAAAATTTAAAGGTCAATAACCCATTTGAAGAAAATCAGGTGGTTGGAATTACCAAATATATTGATTTTAATTTTGAACTTGCTACAAGGTATATTGCGTGTAGGCATCAAATGATATAATTTATAATGTGGATGTGGCAACTCTGACCCTAATCATACTCCAATAACGAGAGGGCTACCTTTTGCTTTCACAAGCAAAAGAGATAACTGAGCATTGAACTGCATTATTATAAGCATAGCTCGTGCATATACACTAATACATGCCAAGATTTGTAAGCTTATTGTTCATCTTATTTCTATTTTCTTTTCTTGTACTCAGGTACTTAATGGATCTGAACAAGAATTCCATCAATTTTTTTGGTACCAAACAACAGAGTATTGAAATGCAATGATCTTACCATCATTTCATACCTTTCTGACATTTTATTTTGTAAAAATTATTTGTCAGTTAGCTGAAAAACTAGTTTTGTTTTTGAGTCTGTTGTTATAAATTTTGGAATACTGTAATCGACGTTATATAATTATAAGATGTACTAATTTTCAGCTGATACTTTATCTGTTAGGTAGCAGTTTTTATTTCTGCAAATTGGAAAGACTAGAATGAATGCATGTTTGCATAAAACATGCATTGATCTTACTGTCATTTCATACCTTCCTAGTAGTTGATTCTTCTTTTCAAATATTTGCAGCATGGCAAGCCAACAAGAACTTTCTGTTAAAGGTGAGGTTTAGAGTTCTATTTTATATGGATTATTATAGTCGAGCTTATTTCTATCAATTTATATTTTTCTCTTATCTGCAGGGTAAATTGGTCCATGCAGCTCTTCAATAGTTGTAGCATTTGAATCTTGGTGGATGCCTGCTTTTACATTTAGCATTACAGGTATGCCTGTTCATTAGCTTGCATATCAGAACTAATATGAAACAAAGTGTAGCTTATTATAGTGCTTACAGCCATGCCTGTATGTAATTCTCAGTTAATGGGGATGCTATACATTGCAGCATGCCAAGGGGTCAGGAAATGTTTCTTTTGATTTGATTGTAGCATGCCAAGGGGTCAGGAAATGTTTCTTGCCATAGCGGATATTGAAGGATGGGGATACTCCAATTCTGATATTCGTGCATACATTGCAGCTCTTGAGATCATGCAGGAAATTAACTTCCTCATAATTTGATTTTCTTGTAAACACGTCTACAATTATATCCATTCTTCTATCAACAGATACATCATATTGTCAATAATTAACCAATTTATAAACTAAGTCTTATAAATATTCAACTAAGTTATTAAGTGAGTTTAATAAAAATTAATTAAAGGGTATAAAAATTAACCAAGTTATATAAAAATTAACTAAGTTAATTGAATTTTATAAAAATCAACAAATTTTTTTTTTAATTAAATTAACTAAGTTTTATAAAAATTAACTAAATTTAGAAGAATAATATAATAATAACAGTAGTAAAATAATATAATAATATTAATATAACAACAACAAAAAAAATTAACTAAGTTTAAAATAAGCAATTAAGTTAATTAAGTTTTATAATAATTAATCAAGCCAACTGTTTTTTTAAAATTAATAACTTCATAAAATTTAATTAAGTTTTATAAAAATTAATAAGTTTATAACAATATACATGCAATTGTTGAATAAAGTATTTTAAACAAAATTTACATCCATTTCAGGAAATTCCATACGTTATTGATATCGTTTCCATATGATTATATAAATTAACTAAATTTTATAAAATTAACTAAAGTTTATAATAACAAACTGTTAGTTCAGTATATATTAACTTGCACTGGTTTTCTACTATAATGTATATATAACTTGTTATTTCAGTTTTCTTTGAATAAACTGTTTTATGTTTCAAGTAATATATACGTCTGATTTTTCTTCAGGTAAAGAAAGTTGATAGTCAGTGTAAATGATGGTGGGAGGCACATATTTGGTATGAAATGTTATAAAAACTGTAAAATACTTCAACATAAAATGCTTACGCATATGTTAATACTGATTAGTTCATTAACGTAGGCAAAGAGATGCTGGAATTGTGAAGTCAGCATGAGTGTCATATCTTACCAGTGAGGAAAACACACGTCCCTGAATTTAAAGGTACACTTGATGTTAACCAATTGTGCAACTCATAGCCTCATATCTTTGCTAAATTTGGACAGATACAATCGCCAAGTTATTCAACTCTACCCCAAATTTCGATACAGTCTGCCACAGTCTGGCACTAATTATTTTAGCTCCAGCTTTAGAAACCAATGTCAACTAAGCAACAGTCTGCCACTACTTATTTAGAACTTTTCCAAACATAATACTCTAATTATTTTAGCATGCACGGTCTTCCACAGTCTGCCACTAATTATTTTAGCTCCAGCTTTAGAAACCAATGTCAACTAAGCAACAGTCTGCCACTACTTATTTAGAACTTTTCCAAACATAATACTCTAATTATGCTTTTTGATAGGTGTTGTATGATGCTTAGTATTTTTTGTCTGTTAGTTGAGTACGTATTACTACATGGACAAACATACAACAGCATAATAGAAATGTTCAGTTTTGCATATGATTATGGATAATACTTGGAAATATTTGAACATAATCCAATCCCATGCAATGGTATCACATTATGTTTGAATATAAGAATGGAAAGTGAAAAAAAACAGTAGGTGGGTCATTTGGCTGTAAGCATAACCAAATAGTTAGTACAAAGGTTGTTTCATAGCACTGGAATTAACATGAATGCATGCTTCAAATAAAAAACAAAATATAAAGCTGATAACATGAGTAGACAGAGATGATTTTTTTCTTGAAAACTGACGGAAAACAGCATGTGGTTGATGGTTACACGTGGATGGTTGCAGTAGACGGAAGCGCTGTAGTTTGAACTTCGCAGGCCTTTTTCTTGCATTGATTGTATTTAGTCTTTGTGGTGGATAAGTCAGAGGTAACTGCAACTTATTCAACATCCTACGGTATGCACCGGAATGCAAAGTAGTTTACTAATTCCATTACATAATATTTTTATTATAATTTACCAATAATTATTATACAAATTCAATCAACTACAGAGGATTAGTCATAGTTCTCTTTTCTTGATAGGTTCATAACCCTCTATTTTTGCAACTACATGATAATCAACTAGCATCTTTCCATCCTACACTGCAGTAAACTGGATAGCTTATCGTGGGGCCATAATCATTTGTGACTAACAGACACACGTATGTGATTCTTTTTGACAGGTGTTGTATGATGCTTTTGAGGTTTTTACATTATGTCGCACTCTCTCCTTCAAGTCGGTCATTTTGTGTATTTATCCTTTTGGTTAGCTACATGATGTCGCACTCTTGTTTTTAATATGTATCATTTTGATTAGCTACAGTTGTATGAATTGTTACTTTTTGTCATAAATATTTATATGTTTAATACTCCGTGTATGAAATATTATAGATATATATATTTTATAGTTTGGATTATGACTCTGTTTGATTACGTACATTACAATGTGATAAGTGCGGTTTTTTGAATTATTATAATATATTAGTTGAAATAAGCTTTGTATCTAAAAATTGTAAGCTTGAATTTATATGGCAATAAAAAAATGCCATGGAATTTTTTTAATAGCGTTTTAGTCAAGCTATGAAAAGAATTTTTTTAACACTTTTAAACTTTTTATGGCGTTTCATGTAGGCTATGAAAACTTTTTACAGCGTTTTTACTGAGCTATGAAAATAATTTTTTTAAAAGCTTTTATACTTTTTATGGCGCTTAACTAGGCTGTGAAAAGAAAAATTTTATAATTTTTTACAGCGTTTCAAATGCGTCATAAAAGATTTTCTACAGCAAGCTTCAAACGCTGTAGAAAAATAGTTGTACCAATACGACCTGCCTAAGATGGCAACACAAACGCTATTAAAATTCCATTTTCCATGGAAATTTTGAAACGCTATTGTATCTCTCAGACTTATTACAACATGTTGATATATGGCATTTATAGAAACGCTGTAGAAAGTTTTAATAGCTGTTTTTAAACGCTATAAAAAGGCTTGTTTATTGTAGTGTTTTAAGCCGAAGCTCAAGTATCAGCCTAAATTTATTCCAAAGTTTTCTCTCTCTCTCTCTCTTGATTTTTCTTTATCCATCAATTTTAGTTCACGTATGATGTCTTCTGTTGATTATCTTCCTCTTAAAGAAAACTCACCAAACCCTCGTCACTTTGATAATTAAAGACAAATCCAACAAATTACAGAAATAAACCAAATTTGAATGTATGTGTAACGACCCGATATTTTCAACCATTCGCATTCATTATAAGTGTATAGGTAGACACTCATGCCGGAATTGAATTGCTCAAAATACCGCGTTGTAAATAAAATTTGGCAAATCTCAGAATATACAGTAAATAAATATAATCACAGATCACAGACACAGAGTAAAATAATGCAGCGGAAGTAAAAGAAATAGTAGTTCATGAAGCTACTATATAAATATATCAGAGTTACATAAGATATAACAAAAGAAATAAAGTACAGCAGAAGTCTCAATACAATAACCAAGTACAGGCTGAATAGAACAACGGAACCGAAGTTGATAGAACAAGACTAGCAGATAATCTCCAGCGATTCAAATCTCCAGAAGGTGGAAATCCAAATCTGTGAATACTCAGGCTGACCCGAGCGTAAAGCAAAACACAAAACACTCGAGTCAGGACAATATATACTTATATAATGTAAACCAACTCAAGTGAACTGTAATAAAGGTACAAGTAACTTAGAAGATGCTTGGGACCGCCCATCCTCTAAGGATCCGTTAAAATATCTACTATGTAGTAATATTCGCTATTATAATAATGTCTAATAAGTAAAGTATAATCATATAGAAAATAGCGTTAAGGGGATGGAGAACCTTAACGCGGTCGGATCTTAAAATCATAATCGTAGTAAAGCTCGATATGGTAGGTGACACGGCACAACTAGGCAATGCCAGGGTAGATATACCAATTACGCATCCGGACTAGTGGTGACGCATAGCAGCCACTACCGCCCACCTCGAACAACACTCCCAAATTAAGGGTGGCCACCAAATCAATCACAAGTAATAGAATGGTATCGAAGAAGTGTGTCCGATAAGAGGTGCTACCTCCTTGGTCCGTCAATCGCTCCTGTTTTAGCCACCTTATGCCAACTCACGGGAGTTGGGTCCACGTATATACCTTAGGATCGTCGCCACCATCCTACTTCATTCTGGAAACTCCACCGCGTACACAGTTGTCAAAGTGGTTTTCGGTATCGACAGAGAGTATGTCCATATCCGATCCCGGTCTCTTTAACAACCAATCGTTATTATAACCCGTGGTTATAACTTTTAAAACAATACTTTACTTCAAAATAAAATATCATTTCAAACCATATATTTATCAAAATAAAGATTAAATCAATTCCAAACCATTTCCATATATTTAAAATATCATATCATTTCAAAACTTCATTTCAAATCATTTCAATATATCAAATATCATATCTTTCCAAAACTTCATTTCAAATCATTTTTAATATATCAAATATCAATCTTTCCAAATCTTCATTTCAAATCATTTTAATATAATAAAATATCATATCCTTACAAAACATCATTTCGAATCATTTTAATATAATAAAATATCATATCAGTTCAAATCCAAATATTCAACCTTATATACCTTTTAAATTCAAAGATATCGTTCATTTACTATCATTTCAAATCACCTTTAAATAGTTTATATTCCAATCAAAATAATTCATTTAAACCTTTTAAAAGTGTAATTATTATATTTTCAAATCAAGTATTCGATTTCCAAAGTTTCAAACCATTCTGAGTTCGTTTACTAAGTCAAAAACCATAATTATTAAAATTTCAGCCTTTCGTAGCATTTAGAAAAAGCTGTTATAAGTTATACTTGAAACATTTTTATTCAGCATAGACAACATTTCAAACTGCTGTTAAAACCCAGTTTTTAGTTAAATTATAGTTCAAAATAGAAAAGACAGCATTTCAGAAGTGCTGCGATAACTCAGATTTCAAAATAAAGTTTTTATTTAATTTCAGCAAAGACTGCAAGCCACTATAGCATTTCCAGAGAATGCTATAATAGACCTGAGTTCAATATTAGCCTATAAGTTAAATTACAGCAACTACAGCATTTCAGAAATGCTGTAATAGCTCTTTTTACACAATTTTAGTTCAATTCAGAAACTATAGCATTTCTGAATGCTATTAAAAGTTAATTCCAGATTTTAGTGTATTTCCAGCAACTAAATAACTTCAATTTAAAACACATAAACATTTTAAAAATCATATTTTTAACATTTAAAATGTTCATTTACATATCATTTAACATATATCTTTTTCACAATAAATTTCTTATAATTAAATCCAATTTTCAACAATTTACTTAATAAATTTAAGTGTAAAAGTTTCCAATTCTTCACATTTCAACAAATAACTTAACACTTCAAATTTAAATTACCACTTCACAAATTTAACTAAATTTCCAATTTTATTTAATTAACTTAAACCTTTAATTAAAACCAAATTTTACATTTCCAAGTCAAGTTATATTTTAAAAGATCACTTTTAAACATTCATTTATTTAACCACTTAAACTCATAGAAAAATCAATAATACTTTAATAAATCGCTTAAATTCAAATTTAATCAAATTATCATATTTACCATTTTCCAAATATAATTAAATTTTCATTTTTATTCATATAACTTAAATATCATTTTTAACCAAAATTCCAAATTCCAAACTTAAGTTATATTTCAATAATCCAATTTAACCATTCATTAATTACATTTTTAACTCATAGAAAAATCATAATTTCTTTATTTTAAAACATTTCAAAATCTATTTAAATCAAATTTCATAAATTTATATTTTTAAAATACTTAAAAATATCCAAAAACACTTTATAAAATAACCACGGGCCTGTATACAGTTTTCTAACCTAGGTCAAGTGATACAGATATATATCATTTCAATCCGCAATTTACAAAGAAAAACTGGGTTCTATCATTTCAAACCCGCAATCCCAAGTTGAAATAAGTAAAATAAAAACCATTCAGGCCTATCATTTCAGCCCATAATGATTTTTCCCTATTCTAAAGTCCGTTCGGGTATGTATCATTTCAACCCATAGTGATTCTAGTCTACAGGGAACTTGCAGTGTGATAAACAGATATAAATGAACAGAATACATTATATAACAATAACGGATGATATAACAGGTGTATAAACATCATATGATCATAACATAGTCAAGTATAACATGATAATATATTTCTACAGATTCACAGGGTGTCATTTTACTAGTTATATAGGTACATATTGTCTGGTGAGAATAACTCACCTGTTAAAGCTGGAGATTAGCGATCAAAACACACAGAATAGATTCCAGAAAGCACAACAAGCATGATATAGCATGACTTTTGATTTGAACGAATGGAGAGCCTTGATATTTATCTTGTAAACAATAACCAAACAAGACAATATACACATAAATATTCAACGCAAACAATGTTGAAACAATGAAGATAAGAAGCAACAACGGAATAGATTACTTGACTGTGCTTTAACCATTCAAAAGCTCGAACAAGGGGTTCATTTTCTCAGCCATGATGATGATGAGTGTGGGAGAGACAAGGTTAACTTCCTCGAATACATAAGACAAAACAATACAAACAATATAAGTTTTCAAATGCACAATACGATAGAATAATATAGAATCAAATGCACGAATCAAAGTAGAATTTCTTTGCACTTGCTTCCAACAACCTTCAGGTTCAGCCATATGGTGTACTATAGGTCTAAGGCAAGATTTGGATCAGGTTTTGGTTGCCTAAGGGTCGGCCAAACATGTTTAGAGGATAGCAAAAGGTGAGTATGCATGAAACAACACAACAAGGCAAAACAATGTCACTTTAACATGGATTCAAGGCTCGACCAAGGCTCATGGGGCATGGCCAGAGGAGTGGGGTCCAAGGTGATGATGTGGCAGAGGGTCCAGGTGGTGCTGGAGGTGGTGGAGGTGGTGTTGGTGGCGGCCATGGGTGGTGGAAGGTGATGGTACCAAAACTAGGTCAGCTTGAGTGCATAGGTGATGGCTAGTGCTAGTTTAGATGGATTTTTGTGATGATCTTTGTAACGTCCCGGATTTTCGCGTTCGAAAATCGACATCCATACTTTACATCGTACTCGAATGTCGTAGATTCGAGCGTTCAAATCCGAGTCGCCGAAGCTTATAACACAGTTAAGTAAATAACACAGCGGAAGAAATGAATAATACATTGATATACAATATCTGATACAACAGAATGATACAATGAATATCAATATACATCAGAGATATGATACAACAAATAGCAGCGGAAAAGAAAACGATAACATCAGCAGCGGATAATCTCCATCTTCAAAGCACTAATCCAGAAATAGCTTGAACTCCCAATAACGATACACCAAGATAAGCAAGTGCAATCCGATCCAAAGACTGAACTAGCTCCAGATAACCTACTAATCTGACTATCTGAAAAACCAAACTCTAGACTGCTCGTGTAGAAAAATTTTGAGCATCCAGAGTTTAGGAAAGAAACAATAAACTCCGGATCAGTCATGGGACTGGTGTGAGCAACAAAAACAGTTTATCTTTAAAACAAATAGCAGAGAATTTTAAAGTCAATTCGCAATGCTTTTGGAAAATGAAACTACCATAAGACCTCCCACCACACACACAATGCAAACGCAGAATTGGAGGAGATTTATTCTTATGATAGTCAAAGATGCTTACTACGCAAAATCAAATCATTTGATATTATTACTAGTGCATAGTGTAGAAAACAATTTCGAAAGTAGAATATAAATCTTAGCCAGCATAGACATTTCGCACTTATGCCTACTATAGCTACCATGTTCAATAGCAGGTTACCACCACATTCCATGGCAGGTAATACAACTAAAACCGTACAGGGCTCGTATTGTTTTGTTTGGATTTCCAACAAATGGTCAGGCTAAGGAACTTCCTATTCCACGAAAGAAACGCCTCTGGCGGGACGTTCCGAGAACCAACTGTTCTCTGCCAAACAAGGCCGGCAACCCCTTTTCCCAAGGGATAAAAGAAACCTCAGATATGCCACCCCCGGTCCTTTGGGACCTTTATCCGAGCGCTCGATAATCAACATCACACATCATAAAGAAAGTGTATCCACATGAGTAAGTATCTGGGCTCCATACCATGATACTACCCTTTTCCAGAAGGAATGGTCATACCCTAGGGGAGCTACCCCTGAAAACCTTGCCGCACAATTCCTGTTTCGACCATTACCGGGTTGTGAGGCTCGACGAAGTCTCGTCCACAAAGCTACGCTTTTTCAAAAAGCCACGCTTTGGGTCAACAGATGATCAACCTATGATCACAAAGATAAATGACCAAACAAATGATCATATCACAAATGATCAAACACTGATCATCACACAGCAACACTCAGCATGCCACATTACCAAATTGGGATATATCGCTGATAACTTCAACTACATAACCTCTGAGCTCGTATGTCTCAGAGAAGGGTGTTAAGCTAAGAGAATAAATTCTCCGCCACCAAACAAAAATGTATTTGAAAGAAATCGGCTTTATATCTCAAAGTGTAATGTTAGACATGTATCCATACAAGTCTGTTCCGGGTTCGAACAGAACCGAAGGCACTTCTCACGAAGCCCTTGCAATTCCGGATAATTTCCAATCACGTCCGGACTTCCCGTCACAAAAGAGTGATATAAATCTCTATACCGGCGCGACTCAGTGCAGAGACATTCGACAGGTTGTCCTTTCATTTTCGAAAAATATCCGGTCTTCAACACCGGTCTTCAAATGCTATCCATATCGTCGAATCACTTATTCGGAATGGGTTATGTGACACAAAGGTCCTCTCCCGGCTAAACCGAATAGTGAGCGCAATATTTAAAAATATACGGATATTGGGATTTCAATTAAGTCACAACTTAAACCCAAACTTTCTTTTCAAATGGTTTAACAAATTACCATTTCAAATCTTTTAAACAAAAAGATTCATTTTAACAACCTTCAATGGTTTAAAACAATTTCCACATTTTTAATCTTTTAAACAAAAGATTCATTCACAAGTTTTCCAAATTTAATTCCCATTTCAATTGATTAATTCGTTAAATCTTTAAATCAAAGATTTAACTCATAGCTTTCAAAACAATTTCATTTCGAATGGTTTAAATAAATCATCATTTTAAATCTGAAAATAGACAGATTTAATTCATAGCTTTCAAAAAGAATTCATTCATAACTTGGAAAAATCCATTTTTCAATTCACTTGAAATTCCTTTAATTTAAACTGGAATTTCTTTTCTTATCTAAAAGCTTTTATCATTCGAAAACAACAGTTTTCAATTTGGAAATCTGATTCATTCATACGAGTTGAAATCCTTGGTTTAAATTCAAATTCCCAAATTAATACTTTAAAATGGTTTAATTCATACAAACACATTTATATCATCTTTTATCCCTAGTTTCCAAATCATAGATTTAATTTCAAACTTGAATTCAAATTTAAATCTAATTATTTAAATTTTCAAAACTCGATTAAGTTATTCAAAATAACTTTTATCTTTGAAATTCTATTTCAAAAGCTTTTCACATTTAAACCCCAAAATTTCTAATTTCAAAATCAATTGAAATTAAAATTTCAATTTCAAAAACATCAAATTTAAATCATCTGTGACTTAACCGATTTCCACGTGAAATCCATATTTGTGTGTGTAAAAGTGTAGTCCAGGGGTTTCACACACAATAGTGCAACATCAATCATCACATACCAAAATACAGGATATAGTTGATAAGCGATATAAACTATAACGCTTATCGTTCATTCACAGATCACAGATATATATCACAGGTAAGTAAACTACAGATCACAACATAAATCAGGGTGTATCACAAGCATCATATATCAGGGATATCAAACAATTCAATTCAATAGAATTCAAACATTCACAAGTGAATTTATTAATCAACTGATTAATTTAAATCAGATGTATCAATTTATTAATCCGGGTTAATTATCGTAATTTAATTACAAATTATTTGAAAATCTTTCTTTCAAATTTATTAGTTAACCCTTAATTATTAACTAAGCATTCTTAAATCAATGAATCAATTAATCTTTAATTATTAAATTAATCTTAATTAATCACATTCATTAATTAATCCTTTAATTTATTAACAAATAAATTCACACAAATTTCAAACCATTATTCAATTAATAATAAATCAACCCTTAATTAATCACCCTTTGATAAATCATTATTAATTAATTAATTACAATGAGTGATTATCCCTAATTACTAAATCAACTTTAATTAAAATATCCAAAATTAATTACAATAAGCAATTAATTCCTTAATTACTTTCATTAAGTAATTAATAGATTTATCACATTAGTTTATTGTTTAAAAATTCTTAGTTAATAACTTTCATTAACTATTCTTTAATTACTTTCTAAAGTAATTAAACTCAGTTTTAACATTGGTTACAAATTTAAACTTAATAACTTAAAAACTGCTAACTGGCACTGTTTAACTTGAAAACAAAGTAACCCGAGTTTTCTCCAGTTTACTTCGAGAAAAACATTAATTTATCCGAGCTAAAACGACTTCTTCCCGGGTACGCACTCGAGTAAAACTGGCACTGTTAAAATTTTCTACAGGTTAAACCCTGAACAACATCACTGAGCCTCCCCTGTTCTACTTCGAGTAATACATGAAGCTTCCCCGAGAAAGACACGAACTTGCCTCGAGCATCAACCCGGGCTTTTCTTCCCCAACCCAAAGCAAAACTCCGTCCAGACAAAACGTGCTCGTGCACGTGCACAGCTGACCTGACCACCTCCGGTCGTCACCAGGACTTCGAGCAAATCGAAGGTCATCTCCTCTTCGCTTCCAGCCACCCAACTCCGGTCAGTTCGCCATCGATCTCGAATTCGAGAACGACAAAGCCTGGAAACACTCGACACTTTTAACTCTCCGACCTGTCAACGCCAATCTCTCACGTCTCCGGCCACCGTTGCCACTCGAACTTCGGCGAAGGCTTCGACAACCCATCGACCTCCTTTCCCTAAAACCCCGAGCTACTCGATCAATTATCGACGAAGAACGAATCGAAAACATCTGCTCTTCCCAAATTAGGTCACCAGAATTCGAACACTTCCCGCCACCACTACAAGGCTTTGATCAACCTCCGACCATTTTTCCTCGACCCACGGCAGACTCTTCTACCTTCAGGAGAAAATCTACTCCTTCTAGTCATCTAGATCAACCACGGCATCTCGAAAGGCCAACAACAGGAAACTACAAACTGCTCTAAATCTTGATCACTAAAAATCATGAGACCTATTTCAAAAATCATCATTTCCAATACACATTCAAATTATAAATATGAATCACCATTTCGTAAAGTTTGAATTTTGACAAAAATTGGGTTTGTTCAAAAAATTGGGTTTGTTCAGCAAATTGGGTTTCCAGAGATAAATTCTAGGTTGTTTTAATCTTGACTAATTTTTTTAAATTTAGTTTATGATGGTACCAACAATCTTTGTTTGAATCTAAAGTTAAATCATCAACTAGAAAAAGAGTAATTGATTTTTGAAATCAACAGGCCTGAGTTTATGAACTAAGAACAGAGATATTTCAACAGCATGCATATTATACTTCCATATGTATACTGATAACTAAATATATGCACAACCACACACATATCCCAGATATACTTGCACAGATTTAACATTTTAATTTTTAAAGAAAATTGTTACTCACCAGCTTTATGAAAAAGAACAGAGCACCCATGTTGAAACAGTTTGAACTTGAAAAACTGGAAAATGTTTTCCACTTTGATCTTCTTGCCTTGCTGGGTTACTTGTTGATGGTGAATATTTGTTTGAGTTTGAAATAGTTTACTTTAGATCTTTAATTCGTATGAAAAGGCTGAGATACAAATAAAGGAAGAAGACATGAATATAAGGAGAAGAAGGTAGACAGGATATCAAGTATTGTACAACTTAGCAGTGATATTTTTCCCTTGCTTCATTCGACCATGCAGATTTTCTTTGGCTAAATGGAGGCTGATATGAAATGTATTATGGCTAGCATTTAATGTTTTGTACAATATCAACTTTTTCTTATTTCCTTCGGCTGTACAAAAATGAAGATGATTTTCTTTGGCTTCCTTTGCAAGCTAACACATATATTTGTTTTGCTTTGGCTTACCAGCCTATACTTAGTTCATTTGTTTGAAGGTATATGTTTATTCTACACTTATGTTTTGTAATATTACTTTACAATATAGATAAACTTCTATTATAAATTTTACTTTAATACTTATATTTCTATATATATATATATATATTTATTTTATAAGTGCATTTGTTTATATCATTTTATATTTATTTTGAAATATAGTTGAACTTCTAGATTTAGTTTATGTTGTTAAATTTATCCAACGTATTTATTTTATACTTTTTATTTGTTTTCGGGGAAACTCGCATCACTTTAATCAATTTATTTTACTATTTTTATTTAAAAATACAATTAATTATTAATTTAAATATATAGAAATTTTGGGGTCGTTACAGACTTCCCCCCTTAAAAGAATTTCGTCCTCGAAATTGCCAAGGAGACAAAAAGATAGATGAAGAATATTTCATCAAATCAACTGAACATCTATTCTGCATTTGGCTTATCAAATCAGAATATCAATAACAGACACAAGAACGAACCTGTTTAGCATTTCACAAGATACTCGGGTTATCCAGATCTACGAAATATGCAGTGGCATCGGTCGGTTCGAAAGGATAACTAACCATTCGTAGGATATATCCGGACCCAAAGAATAGATGGATATATGGATACGATTTCAAAATTTTTTAGTTTAAAACTAAAATATACCTATCAACCATAGCAACCAAAGAAAACAATTCATCCAAACAAACAATTTTGGCTCAGTTGGAGTTTATGTCCCATACAAATATATCAGATCTTCTTTCTGGATCTACCAGAAACTATCGAAGAATTGAGAAAAGATGACGAACAAAAGAGATTGATAGAGAAAAGATTGCTTCCACTATTGCAGGGTATTAACCATTCGTAGTCGTATTTCCCTGTCTCCTATCTCGTCCTCTTCTTGCACTCATACTTACTATCAGTGGATAGTAAGAGAATTTACTGAGACGTTCAGACGGATATCTTAGAGATTACTCATTCTAGGGTATACTTCACCCTATCTCTAATGAGCTACTTAACGTGTTATACTCCTAAGCTAAAGTTCAACCTTAGCTCTGATACCAAATGTAACGTCCCGGATTTTCGCGTTCGAAAATCGACATCCATACTTTACATCGTACTCGAATGTCGTAGATTCGAGCGTTCAAATCCGAGTCGCCGGAGCTTATAACACAGTTAAGTAAATAACACAGCGGAAGAAATGAATAATACATTGATATACAATATCTGATACAACAGAATGATACAATGAATATCAATATACATCAGAGATATGATACAACAAATAGCAGCGGAAAAGAAAACGATAACATCAGCAGCGGATAATCTCCATCTTCAAAGCACTAATCCAGAAATAGCTTGAACTCCCAATAACGATACACCAAGATAAGCAAGTGCAGTCCGATCCAAAGACTGAACTAGCTCCAGATAACCTACTAATCTGACTATCTGAAAAACCAAACTCTAGACTGCTCGTGTAGAAAAATTTTGAGCATCCAGAGTTTAGGAAAGAAACAATAAACTCCGGATCAGTCATGGGACTGGTGTGAGCAACAAAAACAGTTTATCTTTAAAACAAATAGCAGAGAATTTTAAAGTCAATTCGCAATGCTTTTGGAAAATGAAACTACCATAAGACCTCCCACCACACACACAATGCAAACGCAGAATTGGAGGAGATTTCTTCTTATGATAGTCAAAGATGCTTACTACGCAAAATCAAATCATTTGATATTATTACTAGTGCATAGTGTAGAAAACAATTTCGAAAGTAGAATATAAATCGTAGCCAGCATAGACATTTCGCACTTATGCCTACTATAGCTACCATGTTCAATAACAGGTTACCACCACATTCCATGGCAGGTAATACAACTAAAACCGTACAGGGCTCGTATTGTTTTGTTTGGATTTCCAACAAATGGTCAGGCTAAGGAACTTCCTATTCCATGAAAGAAACGCCTCTGGCGGGACGTTCCGAGAACCAACTGTTCTCTGCCAAACAAGGCCGGCAACCCCTTTTCCCAAGGGATAAAAGAAACCTCAGATATGCCACCCCCGGTCCTTTGGGACCTTTATCCGAGCGCTCGATAACCAACATCACACATCATAAAGAAAGTGTATCCACATGAGTAAGTATCTGGGCTCCATACCATGATACTACCCTTTTCCAGAAGGAATGGTCATACCCTAGGGGAGCTACCCCTGAAAACCTTGCCGCACAATTCCTGTTTCGACCATTACCGGGTTGTGAGGCTCGACGAAGTCTCGTCCACAAAGCTACGCTTTTTCAAAAAGCCACGCTTTGGGTCAACAGATGATCAACCTATGATCACAAAGATAAATGATCAAACAAATGATCATATCACAAATGATCAAACACTGATCATCACACAGCAACACTCAGCATGCCACATTACCAAATTGGGATATATCGCTGATAACTTCAACTACATAACCTCTGAGCTCGTATGTCTCAGAGAAGGGTGTTAAGCTAAGAGAATAAATTCTCCGCCACCAAACAGAAATGTATTTGAAAGAAATCGGCTTTATATCTCAAAGTGTAATGTCAGACATGTATCCATACAAGTCTGTTCCGGGTTCGAACAGAACCGAAGGCACTTCTCACGAAGCCCTTGCAATTCCGAATAATTTCCAATCACGTCCGGACTTCCCGTCACAAAAGAGTGATATAAATCTCTATACCGGCGCGACTCAGTGCAGAGACATTCGACAGGTTGTCCTTTCATTTTCGAAAAATATCCGGTCTTCAACACCGGTCTTCAAATGCTATCCATATCGTCGAATCACTTATTCGGAATGGGTTATGTGACACAAAGGTCCTCTCCCGGCTAAACCGAATAGTGAGCGCAATATTTAAAAATATACGGATATTGGGATTTCAATTAAGTCACAACTTAAACCCAAACTTTCTTTTCAAATGGTTTAACAAATTACCATTTCAAATCTTTTAAACAAAAAGATTCATTTTAACAACCTTCAATGGTTTAAAACAATTTCCATATTTTTAATCTTTTAAACAAAAGATTCATTCACAAGTTTTCCAAATTTAATTCCCATTTCAATTGATTAATTCGTTAAATCTTTAAATCAAAGATTTAACTCATAGCTTTCAAAACAATTTCATTTCGAATGGTTTAAATAAATCATCATTTTAAATCTGAAAATAGACAGATTTAATTCATAGCTTTCAAAAATCCATTTTTCAATTCACTTGAAATTCCTTTAATTTAAACTGGAATTTCTTTTCTTATCTAAAAGCTTTTATCATTCGAAAACAACAGTTTTCAATTTGGAAATCTGATTCATTCATACGAGTTGAAATCCTTGGTTTAAATTCAAATTCCCAAATTAATACTTTAAAATGGTTTAATTCATACAAACACATTTATATCATCTTTTATCCCTAGTTTCCAAATCATAGATTTAATTTCAAACTTGAATTCAAATTTAAATCTAATTATTTAAATTTTCAAAACTCGATTAAGTTATTCAAAATAACTTTTATCTTTGAAATTCTATTTCAAAAGATTTTCACATTTAAACCCCAAACTTCTAATTTCAAAATCAATTGGAATTAAAATTTCAATTTCAAAAACATCAAATTTAAATCATCTGTGACTTAACCGATTTCCACGTGAAATCCATATTTGTGTGTGTAAAAGTGTAGTCCAGGGGTTTCACACACAATAGTGCAACATCAATCATCACATACCAAAATACAGGATATAGTTGATAAGCGATATAAACTATAACGCTTATCGTTCATTCACAGATCACAGATATATATCACAGGTAAGTAAACTACAGATCACAACATAAATCAGGGTGTATCACAAGCATCATATATCAGGGATATCAAACAATTCAATTCAATAGAATTCAAACATTCACAAGTGAATTTATTAATCAACTGATTAATTTAAATCAGATGTATCAATTTATTAATCCGGGTTAATTATCGTAATTTAATTACAAATTATTTGAAAATCTTTCTTTCAAATTTATTAGTTAACCCTTAATTATTAACTAAGCATTCTTAAATCAATGAATCAATTAATCTTTAATTATTAAATTAATCTTAATTAATCACATTCATTAATTAATCCTTTAATTTATTAACAAATAAATTCACACAAATTTCAAACCATTATTCAATTAATAATAAATCAACCCTTAATTAATCACCCTTTGATAAATCATTATTAATTAATTAATTACAATGAGTGATTATCCCTAATTACTAAATCAACTTTAATTAAAATATCCAAAATTAATTACAATAAGCAATTAATTCCTTAATTACTTTCATTAAGTAATTAATAGATTTATCACATTAGTTTATTGTTTAAAAATTCTTAGTTAATAACTTTCATTAACTATTCTTTAATTACTTTCTAAAGTAATTAAACTCAGTTTTAACATTGGTTACAAATTTAAACTTAATAACTTAAAAACTGCTAACTGGCACTGTTTAACTTGAAAACAAAGTAACCCGAGTTTTCTCCAGTTTACTTCGAGAAAAACATTAATTTATCCGAGCTAAAATGACTTCTTCCCGGGTACGCACTCGAGTAAAACTGGCACTGTTAAAATTTTCTACAGGTTAAACCCTGAACAACATCACTGAGCCTCCCCTGTTCTACTTCGAGTAATACATGAAGCTTCCCCGAGAAAGACACGAACTTGCCTCGAGCATCAACCCGGGCTTTTCTTCCCCAACCCAAAGCAAAACTCCGTCCAGACAAAACGTGCTCGTGCACGTGCACAGCTGACCTGACCACCTCCGGTCGTCACCAGGACTTCGAGCAAATCGAAGGTCATCTCCTCTTCGCTTCCAGCCACCCAACTCCGGTCAGTTCGCCATCGATCTCGAATTCGAGAACGACAAAGCCTGGAAACACTCGACACTTTTAACTCTCCGACCTGTCAACGCCAATCTCTCACGTCTCCGGCCACCGTTGCCACTCGAACTTCGGCGAAGGCTTCGACAACCCATCGACCTCCTTTCCCTAAAACCCCGAGCTACTCGATCAATTATCGACGAAGAACGAATCGAAAACATCTGCTCTTCCCAAATTAGGTCACCAGAATTCGAACACTTCCCGCCACCACTACAAGGCTTTGATCAACCTCCGACCATTTTTCCTCGACCCACGGCAGACTCTTCTACCTTCAGGAGAAAATCTACTCCTTCTAGTCATCTAGATCAACCACGGCATCTCGAAAGGCCAACAACAGGAAACTACAAACTGCTCTAAATCTTGATCACTAAAAATCATGAAACCTATTTCAAAAATCATCATTTCCAATATGCATTCAAATTATAAATATGAATCACCATTTCGTAAAGTTTGAATTTTGACAAAAATTGGGTTTGTTCAGCAAATTGGGTTTCCAGAGATAAATTCTAGGTTGTTTTAATCTTGACTAATTTTTTTAAATTTAGTTTATGATGGTACCAACAATCTTTGTTTGAATCTAAAGTTAAATCATCAACTAGAAAAAGAGTAATTGATTTTTGAAATCAACAGGCCTGAGTTTATGAACTAAGAACAGAGATATTTCAACAGCATGCATATTATACTTCCATATGTATACTGATAACTAAATATATGCACAACCACACACATATCCCAGATATACTTGCACAGATTTAACATTTTAATTTTTAAAGAAAATTGTTACTCACCAGCTTTATGAAAAAGAACAGAGCACCCATGTTGAAACAGTTTGAACTTGAAAAACTGGAAAATGTTTTCCACTTTGATCTTCTTGCCTTGCTGGGTTACTTGTTGATAGTGAATATTTGTTTGAGTTTGAAATAGTTTACTTTAGATCTTTAATTCGTATGAAAAGGCTGAGATACAAATAAAGGAAGAAGACATGAATATAAGGAGAAGAAGGTAGACAGGATATCAAGTATTGTACAACTTAGCAGTGATATTTTTCCCTTGCTTCATTCGACCATGCAGATTTTCTTTGGCTAAATGGAGGCTGATATGAAATGTATTATGGCTAGCATTTAATGTTTTGTACAATATCAACTTTTTCTTATTTCCTTCGGCTGTACAAAAATGAAGATGATTTTCTTTGGCTTCCTTTGCAAGCTAACACATATATTTGTTTTGCTTTGGCTTACCAGCCTATACTTAGTTCATTTGTTTGAAGGTATATGTTTTTTCTACACTTATGTTTTGTAATATTACTTTACAATATAGATAAACTTCTATTATAAATTTTACTTTAATACTTATATTTCTATATATATATATTTATTTTATAAGTGCATTTGTTTATATCATTTTATATTTATTTTGAAATATAGTTGAACTTCTAGATTTAGTTTATGTTGTTAAATTTATCCAACGTATTTATTTTATACTTTTTATTTGTTTTCGGGGAAACTCGCATCACTTTAATCAATTTATTTTACTATTTTTATTTAAAAATACAATTAATTATTAATTTAAATATATAGAAATTTTGGGGTCGTTACAATCTTCATCATGGCTTGGCTTGGCCTGAGGAGGAGAGGTGTTAGGTTGTGTGATGGTCAGAGAAAAGTGGTGGTGGTGGTCAGCCACAGCTTGGAGGAAGGGGAATACAGCTATGAAGGTGGAGAGCATGTGCAAATTCAAGTAGAAAATCATAAAAAGACAAGAAGAAGATAGAATTTTTTTACCTAAGCTTCACAAGGAGAATAGCCGTGATTTTTTTGTGAGAGGAGGAGAAATGAATTTCGTGAAAGTGAAAAAAAATGCAGCTGAAATGAGTAGATTACACGCCCAAAACAATTAAGAGAAGAGTTGGGAAAATGAAAGGTCGGGAGATGGAAAGCCTTAGGAGTTTCAAGAGTTTAAAACTTTTCAAATTTCCTCTATTTCTTTTTAATAAGTTTAAATATCTGAAAATACATATAATTTCAGTTAAAATTCGAAAATGTAACAAATAAAAAAAAAATATTAATTATAAATAATTAAATCAAGAAAATTGTCAACTAGGCTAGAAAAATTGAAAATAAATGGTATAAACTTTAGAAAATTCATATGAGCTTGTAATATATTTTTAAACATAAATAATAACATAAAATAAAAATACATGCACAAAATAAATATATAAAATTTAATTTAAATATAATTTTAATGAAGAAAATAGCAGAAAATAAGAAAACAGCCTTTAAAAATAGGAAATCAACACAGTAAACATTGGAAAAATTCTATTATCAATTTAAAAATATTTAAAAGTCAAAATATACATAATATAACATATTAAACATATTAAAATAAAATATGACAAAGAAAATATAATTTATACAATTTAAAATAACAAAATTGCAAAATAAACAATTTATACTCAAAATTGAAATGTACATATCTTTTGCAGTTTAACTCCGTTTTCAATGAAACAAAAAGCAGTGTTCAAGTTATTTCATCTATTTTCATAATAAAATATAAAATTTAAGATTTTAAATAATTTGAATTTGAAGTTTAAAAGTCAAAGTTTGAACAATTTGACCAGAAATTCACTTTACAGTAAAATATTCAAATTATACTAGTTTGAACTATAAATCACTTAATAATCAACATTTATATTTAAAAATGAAATGTTTGAAATAAAATAAGTCTAAAATAATTTAAAATAAAATAAAGTCAAATTTAAATAACATACAAAAATCTAGGGTTGTTACAGTATGATTCTTTACATTTTTATGCGTCTATGGTGCAAAGCAAATCGAGTTGTTGTGTGTGGTGTGTGCGTGCATGTAGAGAAGAAAGGGAAGATGAATGTAGTGTACAGAGGTGAGTTTCTTGCATACGAATCTATGCCAAATCAAGTTAATTTGTATAAATATAATTTTATAAATATAATTATGATTTGATTGCTACCATGGATGAGTATGATATTTGCACCAAATAGAAGCGACTGAAGTAGGAATTGTGTTGAATTCGATCGAAATTCGATTGATAATGACGGAATTAGCTCCAGAACCATTGATCGACCAGTGCCAACGTCAGTTAAAAAATATATTTAAAATTAGTATAAAAATATAATATGTTAAACACAACTAAAATATACTAAAAATAAATATATAAAATGTATTTGGAAATTTTATTTGAGAATTCATAAATATAATATTATTAATTTCAAGTAGTTAATTAATTAAAGAATAAATTAGATATTTGCTGTTAAAAATCATATAAAAATTGTATATATGTTCTGAAAAACTAGAAGTATATTCTAATTAAAATTTTAGGAATTTTGAAGTAAATTTAGTGGTTAATAAATTTAAGTAGAGATATATTATATATCAAATAATTTAAATAGCACTTTGATGTTCAATATAATTTTATGAATGGTTTCTTAATGTTTTTATGTTTTATTAAGAGATTAATGAAGTGGATGATTCATTATTTGATAGCTTAAATAAATTATTCCTGCTAGTTCATGAACTGATATTTTATCCTTGATCTAGAAATATAATTTATTAGATTTAAAATGTTATACAGTTATGAAAGAGAATATATTTTGGTTTGTAAATGTTTATTTAAAGATTGTATGTGTGTGTGTAACATTGGAAAATAAGTAATTTTTATTAATTGAGGTTTCAAGTATTTTTTAAATTTAATAAACTGAAATAAAAATATTTCTATATATCTGTGAAATTGATTAATGAGATTTTTCATATTATTTTAGATTATCCATCTTCTCTTACTGATTTTGATGACATGAGTTATTTACGGTTGATACAAATTTGATTGATAGTTTAAGATGGTGATGACATCCTTTGTATGATTGTATTTAATTTTGTGTTATGAGAAATTTGAATAAACAGAGTTATAATACCGTCCGATACGGGACTTTCGGTGGTATTTCTCTATTTATTCTTTGGACTCATTATATAGAATAGCATAGAGATGAGTGAAGATTGTAAGTAGTGAATAAACTTTTGAGTATCACGTAGTGGTATAAGATGCTGTTGTGATATTTATTTGATTATTTATTGTAATTAGATGACACTCATGTGACGGAAATAATGTTATATGTATGAGGTGATACATGTAGAGATGAGTATGGCTTGTGCCTATATTCAGTGAGCATGACTATGTGCCTAAGGATGGGCATGACTTCATGTCGTTATGTATTAGTTTTATATGCCACTATTATGATGCACTCCTTTTATTTATGTTGAATAGGACCAAATGAATAGAATCACCCTTGCAGCCTGATCGTAGGGTCGCACCCCAGATTTGTGACACTCTATATTTATGCAGCTTCATGCATTCGCACCTATGTCACCTAGGCCAATATTCTATTACCTATAGGGGCTAGAGTTCGATGTGACTATTGAGTCCTTACATTGACGAGCACACTAACGGATACATGTCATGATTCCGTGATGGTAACTAAGACTATAGAGACTTTGTGTCTTTGGAGCTTGTTTTGTGCTATTAGTTTCCCTTTTGGTACTGACGAGGTAGTAGTTTGGCATATACTATTGATACATCTCAATTTAGTATATAGATGGGCTATGTGACCCACATATTGTTATAATTATATAGCTATACTTGGGACTTCGTGTCTATCATAGTGTCATATCCCATCACAGTGTATTGAGATAGTTATATATATGAGAAGATAATATTATACCTAAGATAGTCATCTTGAGTATAATGGATTCTCATATTACTAATCATATTAATAAGCAGCCTATCCTATCTTTAATATATTGATGATAATGTTCTATTTTTCGAGATTGAGAGATATATTTAGGAAATGCTAATGCTAGCTTGATATACTTAGTGATATCCCACTTATCTATGTTTTCTAGATTTATATGGTGATTTCTGGATATGTATGATTCACCCATTTATGTTGATTTTGTAATTTCTATTTGATGTGTTTCAATATGTGTGATGACATCTTTTACTATTAGAGCAAGTTAGTTAGTGCTATTTTGAGTTGTTCACGTAATGGGATGCTTTGCTGGTTAATTATGATATTATAATTGTATTTTATGTACACGTTTTCATAGTTATATATATATATGTATGTATATTATCGTGTCGTCTAATGATATGAGTATCTCTGGTAGTGTTACCATATTGTTATTCCTTGTTTACACTATGTTGCCCATATGACAGTTTCTTGATTAGACATAGTCTGACCCGTGTGTTATTTATGTAATACTTGGGTCAGTTCGAAACATTTTAGGAATAGGAGGACACGACTAGCATATGTTTATTGGGCTTAGAGGAGACATATATTAGGATTATTGTATGATATTGGTATGACATTGATTTATAGTGCGTGCGTGTGTGTGTGTGTGTATAAGATACTGAGTATATGTTGATTATTCATTACTTTACAATGATACAGACATCATTTAAGATGTTTTGGCCTTTATAGTATGATATATTGTGTATTATATATATTATCACTGCGTTTCTGACTCTGTATTTTCTGTTATTTACTGTATACCGTGGATTGTTCTATCCTAGAGGCACACGCGTTTATTGCTTTGTATCAATACTATGTATGTATATGTGAGATATTTATTTGATTTTTTAATGCTTACTAGTTTTAGTCCAAGGGAATATTCACGTGTGTACCCCATATTCCCTCATTCTCCACATTATATGACAGTATTACTCTGTAATACTCTTGGATAGTGTAGGTATAGAGGTAGGGTGTTTTATTTGGTATCAGAGTAAGATTGAATACAATATTTCTATATTTCTTTGTAATACTCTGTAATACTCTTTGACTATATAGTACAATTGAACTTCCTATATTTCTTGAATGATTGAATACAATATTGTTCGAGAGAGTATGGAAGTGTATGATCTCATATTTGCAGATTTGATAGCAAGTAG
This sequence comes from Allium fistulosum, assembly GCA_030737815.1. NCBI lineage: Eukaryota > Viridiplantae > Streptophyta > Magnoliopsida > Asparagales > Amaryllidaceae > Allium > Allium fistulosum. The sequence continues at coordinate 1,142,713,936 of CM060904.1, forward strand.
ATGGTTAGAACAAGAGATGATCAAGATAGAGAGTCGAGTAAATTAGTTGAGTGCTTTGATCCTTCTTGATTCTCACTTATATAGTTGTAGAAGGTTGCTTCTAGTAGTTACATCTCTTCCCTTTCAATCTAGAGTCGTCACTGTTCACCGGTGAAGAGTTGTGGAGGAGAGATGGAGTTGTGTCTCTTCGGAGATGACAGTTGTAATTTGAATTATCTCCCCCGAGCCCAGTTTCAGACGTCTGAATGGTGTTTTCAGACGTTTGAGAACCTATTATTATTTTTGTTCATCTTCTACGTTTAGACGTTTGAAGTTCTGCATTCAGACATCTGAACCTGTTAAGTGATGTTCTCCTGGGTTTATTCTTGAGTGTATCTCTCTTCGATCTTTGTGCAACTTTGTAGATGAATCTCTTTAGTGCTTTAGTCATCGTCTTGTCACAGTAGTGGTTTGTCTTGCTTTGTATTCATATCTGTATAGTTGTATGATATATATGATTTCCATTGTATAGTTGTCATCGTCGAAACCGTAAACTAAGGGTTCTAACATTCTCCCCCTTTTTGATGATGACAACTATATAATGTACTTAGATAACAATTACAGAAAGGTTCTCCCCCTAAATATGATCTCCCCCTATAGATGTGCATATTTATTTTTCTCCCCCTTTGTCATTATCAAAAATAATCGAAGAATCATAAAAATAATGCAGAACCAAGTATGATGTACATATATAATTATATCAGTAACAAAAAGGTTATGATTACATCATTAAGCACATCAAAAAAGAGGAATATTGATAGTGTCTTACCACAACTTTGATAAGCGAGTTAATTACAACAAAATATTTACCTTATGAAGTCAAGGTAGTTCATCACGAGAGGAGTCTAATTTCCCTTTCCCTTTATCGCCGGTTTTTGGCAATGTGTGAGGAGATTGAGAAGGTGTAGACCAGTCAGAAGAAGGTTGATGGACTTGTTGAAGTGCATGATTAAGTTTGGAAACCACTGAAACGAGAGATTCTTCAACTTTGGAAAGCCTTGTGGACAACGTGAGATCAAGCTTCGCATTTGTTTACCAAGGATAATTGGATTTCTTGATAGGAGCACTTGGTTTTGTAAGGTTAAGTGAGCAATATTCTCATTAGCATGAGGCTGAGTTCATGCTTCCAATATCTCCATATCGGAGTGATATTCAAACGAGGAAGGAGGAGGTGGAGATGGTTGCCTTGGTAGTTCAACATCACCTTCTTGTTGTTGTTGTTGAGGAGGAGGAGGTTGATCTTGTGCATTTTTCCATTCTAGAAAAGTTATATAAGATGGTGGTTCCTTCGGCAAATGCATAAGATTGAAAAATTTTGTTCCACTATATTTGATAGGTAACTCCTCAAAAGCAGAAATGTACGATGGGATGTTTAGTGCTCTGAGAATTCACATAATATAAGCGGGGTAAATGATTGTATGGCAAGACCTATTCCAAAAACCTTTTAGTTCATCGAAAATGAACTGAGCCCAATTGATCTTATTTCGAATAAATAGTGCATATAGTGCCTTGTGTTCAAGATCAGTAATTTGTTCATGGCTACCTAATCGAGGGATAATGGTATTTATAAGCATTCGGGTAAGGAGCCTAGCATGTGGCCTAAGGAATTTGGATGAAAATTGAGGCATTCGATTTTCCCATAATTGATGAGTGATAGTACCACGAGGTTTGAATCGTATGTCCTCCATTTCAGATAAATTTTGACCCGTATAAGAGCACTCTAAGAATCGTCCAATTATACCGGGGGTTAACTTGATTGTTTTCCCATAGACACTCGTCCATAACCAATCTTCATCATTCTCAGTAGTCCATACCGATGGACTATCTAGATTAGAGTAAAAAAGATATATAGCTAGTTGATCGATAGAAACATCGTTGGCATTAAAAGAGATAAGGGTTTTCAATTCACCTTGCTCACATATGTCGTCCATATCATATGAAGGAAACTTGATTAGGCTATAGAAAGGTCCTAGATGCATCTTCTTAATCTTCAAGTCGTTAAACCGTCATATATTTATTGGATTCTGAAATAACCAATTGTTGATTTGAGTATCAGTCACCAGCAATGGTTGAGAGGAAGATCCTTCTCCATGCTTCCTTTTCTTAATTCCCATCGTTTTAGTTCGTGGTGGCATTAATTTAAAGAGAATTTCGATTTTAGAGATTTTGAGAGAAATAATTTTTAATTTGGAAATGAATTGAAGTGGTGAAATAGTGGTTGATCGATCAGGTATAGGGTTTGAAAAACTGTCGTTTCCTGTTCCAGACGTCTGAAAAAGGAGATCGGACGTCTGGAGATGTCTAAATTAGAAACAGAAAGTGAAGTCAGATGTCTGGAACCAAAAACTCAGACATCTGGAAAGATTTAATATGAGACAGAGAGTGATTTCAGACGTCTGGACTTGAGTTCGGACGTCTAGGAACATATAATTTGTTCCAGATTCTTAGTTCAGACGTATGGAATCTATTTCAGACGTCTGAAAACACCAGATTAGCTTTTTCTTGAGAGTTTTGTGAAGAAAACACTTTATTTATTGAATAGAATACAATATAATACAAACAAATATATATGTATATAATTGTGTTCAAACGTCATAGTTTATTTTTCTTGGTTCCATTCCCGACGATCCCATGAATTTGGTTTTGCCTGGGTATTTTCTTTCGATGCTCGTATTGGTGACCAAGAAGGAGGTATTGGACTGAATTGTCCTTCAGATGTTCCTTCTCCCCATAATCTTCATGGAGTTATGTAACGAGCATGCGAAGGAGTTTCTGTGAGACGAGGGGAGCATGCATGAACACAATCCTTAGTAGGAGAATGTCCACAGATGGCAAGAATGCATTTTTCCAGAAAGTTTAAATGTGCTCCCTGGCGTCGTTGTTCTTAATACATTTCTCGTTGTACATCCATCATTTCTTTTTGATAATGATGGATTTCATCTGCTTTTTCCAAAAGAGAGGATGAGGGAAGATTCATATTATGTTTGGCTTTCTTCCCTTTTGGAGAAAAGCCTGTATGATATGATGGTGAGGGCATAATGTGGAGAGATGTAGATGATTTTGGAGTTGTTTTGGCGGGAGATGTGTTGTACTCCCAGATGAGGGGGATGAAAAATCGATGGTAGAGTAAGTGGAATTGTGATCAGATGACATGTTTTAGTACTTAGGATTTTGATTAATATATTGCAGAAGAAGTTTGTACTGTGATTTTTTTTGAAAATTATATGTATATATAAGAGTAGAAATTTGCTATTTTAATCATTCCATTCGTTTTTAGTTTGTTAAATTTCTTGTGGTGTTTAGAAAAAGTGTCTGATCCATAGATTATGAGAGGTATAAAATAAATATTATTTTGTTTTATAATTTTATTCATGTTTCTAAACAGTTAGTTCATAGATTAAAACTGGTTAACCAATGAAATGAAAATTTAGTATTAGTTGTTAAGATCATTAAGAGAACATATTCCTAAATCGCGTCGTAGTTTAACAAACGTCTGTTCATTTAGTGGTTTTGTGAATATGTTTGCTATTTGATTCTCAGTATTTACATATTCTAATGTAATAATTCCTTTTTCTACATTTTCTCATAAAAAATGATGTTGTATATCTATGTGTTTAGTACGTGAGTGATTTACAGGGTTTTTTGATAGATTGATTGCGCTAGTGTTATCACAATAAATCAGGGATTTTTCAATTATTTTTCCAAAATCTTTTAAGGTTTGTTGCATATAAATTACTTGTGCACATGTTAATGCCGCTGAAATATATTCGGCTTCACAAGTGGATAGAGAACACAATTTTGTTTTTTACTAAACCATGAGACGAGAGATTGTCCAATGAAGTGACATGTTCCACTAGTACTTTTTCTATCCGTTTTGCATCCTCCAAAATCCGCATCGCTGTATGATACAAGTGCGAAGGAAGATCCTTTTGGATAGAATAGTCCATAGTTTTTCGTGTTAGATAAATTTCTCAAAATACGTTTAACGGCTCTTTTATGAGATTCTTTTGGTTTTGCTTGAAAACGTGCGCAAAGATAAACACTCATCATTATATCGGGTCGACTTGCGGTTAAATATAATAATGAACCAATCATACTCCTATACAATTTTTCTTCAAAATCTTCTCCGTTTTCATCTTTATCAAGATGAGCCGTAGTACTCATAGGAGTAGGTTTACTAGATGTTTTATCCATACCGAAACGTTTTAATAGTTCATTGCAATATTTTTCTTGATGTATAAAGATACCATTTTCTAGTTGTTTTACTAGTAATCCTAAAAAGAAATTTAATTCTCCCATGTGTGACATTTCAAATTCATTTTTCATTATATTAGAAAATCGTACACACAAATTTTCATTAGTTGATCCAAATATGATATCATCGACATAAATTTGAATAACTAAAATATCATTATTTTCTCTTTTAATAAATAAAGTCATGTCAATTTTACCAATTTAAAATCCTGATGAGATTAAATGAGTTTTAAGCCTATCGTACCATGCTCTAGGGGCTTGTTTTAACCCATATAATGCTTTATTTAATTTAAAAACATGATTTGGAAAATTTTCATGTTCAAATAATGGTGGTTGTTCAATATAAACATTTTCTTTGATAAAACCATCCAAAAATGCACTTTTGACATCCATTTGATATAATTTAAAATTGTTATGACAAGCAAAAGCGAGTAGAGTTCGTATAGCTTCTAATCTAGCTACAGGTGCAAAAGTTTCATCGTAATCGATTCCTTCTTCTTGATTATACTTCTGTGCTACTAAACATGCTTTATTTCGAACTATATTTCCGGTTTCATCGGCTTTATTTTTAAACACCCATTTAGTTCCAATGACGGATTGATCTTCCGGTCTTGGAACGAGTTCCCAAACATTATTTCGTTCGAACTGATTTAATTCTTCTTGCATAGCTAATATCCAAAAATCATCTTTAGAAGCTTCTTTATAGTTCTTTGGTTTAAAATTTGAAATGAATGCAACATGACTTATTTGATTAAGTTGATTTCGAGTTACTCTAGAATTTAAATCTCCAATAATGTTATCTATAGGATGATTTTTTAAAATCCTAGGAGGTGAAGCTAGAGTATTATTTTGATCAATAGCTTCATTATTATTGTGAGGTGTGTTAGAAGAATCATTTGGATGTATTTCTTCTTCGTCATTAATTTGTGTGGTTACAAAATTTTCATCAAAAGAAACATGTAAACTTTCTTCTATAATATTTATCCTTTTGTTATAAATTCTATAAGCTTTGCTACGATCCGAATAGCCAACAAATATTCCTTCATCGGCCTTAGGATCAAACTTTCCTAGATTGTCTTTAGTATTTAATATGAAACATTTTGATCCAAATGTTCTAAAATATGATACTTTAGGTTTCTTACCAAAAAAATATTTCATAACAAGTGTTTTTTTGTCATTGGTTGTAGTGTCACTCTATTCAAAACATAACAAGCCGTGGCAATAGCTTCAGCCCAAAAATGTTTTGGAAGATTACTACTGTTTAATATTGTTCTTGTACATTCTTGTAATGTTCAATTTTTCCATTCAACTACACCGTTTTGTTGTGATGTACGTGGAATTGAAAAATTATGATTAATTCCCTTTTTATTGCAAAATTTTGTAAAAAGTTCATTTTCGAATTCTCCTCCGTGATCACTGCGATTTTTAATTTTCTAATTCATTTGATTTTTAATTCTTTTTGCAAAAAATATAAACATACCAAAAGTGTCACTTTTATGTTTTAAAAACAAAGTCCATGTATATCTTGAAAAATCATCAACAATTACAAAAGCATACTTGTTATGATTTATTGATCTTACTTGAGTAGGACCAAATAAATCTAAATGCAACAATTCTAATGATTGTTTTGTTGAAATATTATTTTTAGATTTAAAAGAACTCCTTTTTAATTTTCCAATTTGACATGCATCACACAATTTGTCTATTTTATAATTTATTTTTGGTAAACCTCTAACTAGTTCATGTTTTGATAATTTATTTATAAATTTGAAATTCATGTGACAAAATCGTTTATGCAATAGCCATGGATCATCAAGTTTAGCGGTCAAGCATAAATCAGAATTTTGTTTTATATTCATATTCAAAATATAAATATTTTTATTTTGAAATCCTTCAAATAATAAATTTTTATTATTATCAAATATATTGCATCGATTTTTCTCGAAATTTATTTGAAAACCTTTATCACATAATTGACTAATGCTAAGTAAATTATGTTTTAAATTTTCTACTAATAAAACATTAGAAATAATAGGAGAGTTAGATATACCGATGTTTATGACTTCTCCAATTCCAATGACATGTCCTTTTGAGTTGTCTCCAAAGGTTACGGTGCCTCCATCGATATATTTTATATTTGAGAGCATCTTGGCATTCCCGGTCATATGTTTTGAGCAGCCACTATCGAGTATTTATTTCTCCTTGCTTTTATTTTTGGGTACCTACAAAACAAAAAATTATTCAATTGGTACCCACTTCTTTTATTAGGGTCCTAAATGTTAGGAGGGGAGGGTAGCCATACCCAAGTGGGTTTGGGTCCTTTAAAAACATAATTATTATTATTAAATACTACACTTGATAAAAAACTATCAATATGTTTTTGTCTAATTAACTTATTATTAGACTTTGGTATCCAAATTTTTATATTTTTAAATTTTACATCTTTACTTAACTTTGGTGTCTTTTTGAAACTTTGATACAAGATAATTTGCTTTATAGTATTAACTTTTTCTTTTGTGAATTCTTTTCAAATCCCAAACCATTTCGATTACCAGAAGGTTTCGAAATTTTAATTAAATTATCAAGATCTTGTTTTCCTTTGTTAAACTTTGAAACATTGTTAGTAATTTTTTCTAGTTTATCCTTTAATTCACAAATTTCAGTTTTTGAAATTTCTATACTACTTTTTAGTTCAATATTTTCCTTAATCAAATTATTATTCTCAAGTTTTAACCTATCTATTTCACTAAGTTATGTATCATATTCGATGGACTTTTTACACTTTTCTTGTGAAATCTCCAATTCTTCTTCTAAAATAATTTTTTCATCCTTTAATAATCCAATTTCTAGTTCTAATCGATTTATTTTGGCTAGGTGTTCTTTATTCAATTTTTTGATTTGTTTAAACTTATCATCATGTTCCATACTTAATTCTAATAGTTCATTATAGCTAAGTTCAGGACATACCTCATCAGCGTTAGCCATAAAACATACATTAGCTTGTTCTCCATTGCTATCACTATCAGAAGATGATGATGAATTAGAATCGTCCCAAGTGACTTTAAAAGCTCTTTTCTTCTTAAATTTCTCAAATTTGTTCTTTTTCTCATTGTTGCATTTAGGACAATCCTTCTTCATGTGTCCGTATTGATCACATTCATAGCACTTGATTTGAGATAGATTTGTTGTATTGGACTTCCCTTCTTTTTGGAATTTGGTCATCTTTCTAAATTTCTTGAATTTGTTGTAATTCTTGGCAATGAAAACTATCTCTTCATCATCCAAATCTGAGTCATCATTCTTTGCTTGAAATGCTATGTTTTTCTTTTCAACATTTTGTTCTTTTCTTGCCTGTAAGTTAGCTTCATAGGACATTAAATTTCCTATCAACTCTTCAACCTTGAGAGTAAAAAGATCATTAGCTTCTTCAATAGCTAATACCTTCCTTTCCCAATCCGATGTTAAAGATTTGAGTATTCGAGAAACTAAATCAAAATCAGTAAACTTAACTCCTAATGCCATAATATCATGTTGAATAGTTTGAAATCTAGAATACATGTCAACAATAGTTTCATTTTGCTTCATTTTGAATGAGGAGAATTGGTTTTGCAAAATTGAAATCTTAGTTTGTTTGACCTTTGTTGTTCCTTCGCGTGTAATTTGTAAGGTACGCCAAATGTCAAACGCAGTGGTACATAACATGACACGTGAAAATTCATTTTTATCTAGAGAGCAAAATAAAACATTCATAGCTTTAGCATTGTTTGAGGCTAAGGTCTTTTATGCATCGGTCCATGTGCTTATAGCAGTGTTAGGTGCTTCATATTTATTTGTGTAGCAGACCATATTTCTAGACCATTGGCTTCCATAAAAATATGCATACGGGTTGACCAATATGCATAGTTGGAGCCATTAAATAGTGGGGGACGTGCAGTAGATTGACCTTCTTGAAAAATACTTGCCATATTAGTGATTCAAAAACTTGTTACAGTACTTTTGATCAAACCAAGCTCTGATACCAATTGAAAGTCTATATAATGGTGGACGATTATACAAATGACAAGTATATGACTAATTCAAACTATAGTGTAACAATAGTAAAGTATGTAAATAAGAATAATCACACCAGGGATTTTATACTGGTTCAGACCTCTCATCCTATGTCCAGTCTCGAAGCTCCTCTTCGGAATTTCCTTTCACCAAATAACCGTCACTTCACCCGGAGGAACATGTTTACAATAGTAGAGTTTTCTTTATCAAGAATGTGTACTCTATTACACGGATTTTGACTATATAGTACAATTGAACTTCCTATATTTCTTGAATGATTGAATACAATATTGTTCGAGAGAGTATGGAAGTGTATGATCTCATATTTGCAGATTTGATAGCAAGTAGATGGTTAGAACAAGAGATGATCAAGATAGAGAGTCGAGTAAATTAGTTGAGTGCTTTGATCCTTCTTGATTCTCATTTATATAGTTGTAGAAGGTTGCTTCTAATAGTTACATCTCTTCCCTTTCAGTCTAGAGTCGTCATTGTTCACTGGTGAAGAGTTGTGGAGGAGAGATGGAGTTGTGTCTCTTCGGAGATGACAGTTGTAATTTGAATTGTCTACCCCGAGCCCAGTTTCAGACGTCTGAATGGTGTTTTCAGACATTTGAAAACCTATTATTATTTTTGTTCATCTTCTACGTTCAGACGTCTGAAGTTCTGCATTCAGACGTATGAACCTGTTAAGTGATGTTCTCATGGGTTTATTCTTGAGTGTATCTCTCTTCGATCTTCGTGCAACTTTGTAGATGAATCTCTTCAGTGCTTTAGTCATCGTCTTGTCACAGTAGTGGTTTGTCTTGCTTTGTATTCGTATCTGTGTAGTTGTATGATATATATATATATATATATGATTTCCATTGTATAGTTGTCATCGTCGAAACCGTAAACTAAGGGTTCTAACATATATATATATATATAATGATTACTGGGGTAATCATTAGGGGATGTTTTTGATAATTTAAAACTATATAGTTACTTTCACTTGTTTCTTTCAACTATGTAGTATATAATGGTTGGAACAAGGACGAAATGAGATAGTCTAACAAGTAGTATTTTTATTGATATTGAATCTTGTATTGCTATGTTTTGTCTTGGCATTGTGCCCTTGTGTTTTGGTTGATTTTAACTAGAATGCGCTGCGAAAAATTTATCTATCAGTTTCCACTGAAGGCAATTATTATTGTTTCATATGTTTATTTGATTATTGAAAATGGTTGGTATTAAATTTAACTTTAAATATTTCTAAGTATTGAAGAAAGCTCTGAAATGAATTTAGTTATTGATTTAAGCTTATTATGAATAAATATAAATGGGGTTTGTTTGATGTTATAAAATGCTTGTTAGAATTGGTTTATTGATTAGTATTTTCATTTTGTGTATGAGTTTTAAGGCTATTTGAAATATCTTGAGGTTATAAAGTTTCTGTTGGTAGTAAATATTTTTAGGATATAAATAAAGTTCATTATTATTAAATGATTTTGGAAGCCAAGTGAATGTTTTAATTAGAAATCTTCTTGGAAAGTATACATTGTAAGTATGATATTGTGGTAAGATTTAAAATAAATTAATAAAGGTTTTATTGAAATAATTATATTAAATAATTTTTGAAAATGATACTTACATATGTTTTTGGAAATAAAAATTATGTCAATATATGCGATGAGTAATTTTTGTGTTTTTGTCGTTACGTCTGGCCAACGTTATCAATAGGGATTCCTAAACACTAGAACGAGACATTCGGACAGAATACTTTGAAAGATATAAATAGTTTGTGGAAAATTAAAGTATTATAAAAAGGATACTTTAAATACTAGTTTAAGTAAAGTTAGTTTATTTTGAATAAGTGATGTTGAAATCAATATTTTAAGGGTTTTAGAAATAAGAGTTTATATTTATTATTTTGGGAAACGTATTGTTAAAGATATTTTTTATACTTTTTGATATAATTTTTTAGCGATGTTAGAAGTCGTTGGATATTAGTGGACAGTTGAGATCGCTTGCGAGGCAATATTGATTATGTGGTCAATATTGCAGCCAGTTGATAATGGTAGTCTCTATATTAAATGGCGAGGCAACATCATTATACTTATAGTGTTTGAGAATTTGTAAATATGAGTGTATACATATGTAATGATATTTTGATATAATTAGAAATGTGTTTTGAGGAATATTATAGTAAATGTTAAGAAATGAAGAATAAATAAATGGCATGATATATTGTGGGTTGAGATAAGTTAAGGGGTATTTTAGAATAATTGAATGAGATTTAAATAAGTTTATGAAAATATTAAAATAGAATACAATAAAGTGATTTATGAATTACAAATGGGTGTAATGGAGTTGTAATATTAAAATAGATTTGAAAGTTAGTTGAAGAATTTTTTTTGAAATGTAAATTATTTAAAAAAAATTCCCTCCACATATAAATTTGAAGAATGTTGAATATTTGTATAAGAAAATCATGAAATTTTTTTGTAGAATAGTATTTGAAATTAATTTTTTTATAATGAGATGTTTGAAATTAAACAAAATATATTGGAAGATATTTTATATAAATAGAGAAATGAGATTTTAGTAGAAATTTTGTTAATAAGATTTTGGCTCTTGTTAAAAATATGTAAGGATTACTCGATGAAAATTTTGAATTTGAATTATGTTTGAATTAGAAATCTTAGAAAAATATATAATTTTTGAAATGTATTTCGTAATTCTATAAAGTAACATTTACTTTTGATGGATGTTTGATATTTAAAATAATTTGGAAGTGTTTTGGATAAATTGGTTACTATTGGCTTGTTATTGATTTATCCTCATGGGAAATTGCGAGGATGCAATTTTCTTAAGTGGGAAGTCTGTAACAACCTGAATTTTAAATAGTAATTAATTAAATTTAATATTAGTGATTTAGTGATTAAAATAAAATTTGAAAATTTGTTTGACAAATCGGTTTAGAAATTAATTAATCGAAGGATTTAAATCGTGAAAAATAAGATATTGGAAATTTTGAGACAAGTTGAAAATGTGAAAATAATATTTCAAAAAGGTGATGTAATTGAAATAAAATATTAGTTTGGCAAAGAAGTGATTTTTAAATGGCAATTCGCATTTATTTAAATTTAATAGAAGTTTGCAAGCGGGTGTTGCTTATTGGTCTGACTATATGGTAAGATTCTTTTTGGATTCTCTCCTGCCATATTATCTTGTAAAAGAGCGTCGTCAAGTATAGAAGCTTAGGGATGGACTTCATGTGCATTTTGATAACTCTGTGTTCCTTTTCAAATTCTCAAGAGCTAAAGAAAGGCTTCGGGTTCTTGAATCTGATCCGATCATCATTCATGAGAAACCTTTCATTATCACTACTTCAAGTCCTACGGTCGACAAGGCAAAGGAACATGTATTATCTATCCCAGTTTGGGCACACTTCTTTCATATCCCATTTGTTTTACAGCTCATGATTGGTCTTGACTAGTTAGCTAGTCTTGTTGGCAAGTTAAGTGTTTTGATGCCAACATAGTCGCCAGGGAAAGATTAGTGTACGCTATGGCTCTAATTGAAATCGTTCACGATAAACCACTGCCTTCAAAACTTAGGGTAAGAACTGTTAAGTGTCATGATGCTGAGGTGGAAGTTTTCTATAGTTGGAAAATAGATATTTGCATGACATTCTAGTCCTTTGGTCAAACTATAGTGTCTTGTAGGTTTGGAGCTTACAAACTATCCCTACTAAGATACCTTTTCCTTGTCCCCTTGCCACGTAGTGGGTTCCTAAGCATTAGACCATTGTTGATGCCATAGTCGTCGGTGACCCTACTATGGAACTTTCTTCCTTTGTTGATACAAAGGTCATTTCATTGCCTTCTGCTTCGGCAGATCGTGCTGCTGCCCTGCCTAGTAAGCATCATATTTGTTGGCAACTTAGTGAGCATTCCTGAGTGCATGAAGAATCATAAATGAGACATAGGTCAGAGAGTGATAGTTTATATATGTTTGTCGGAGGTGAGGATGAGCAACGTACTCTGATTTATCATATTGAGGGGAAAGGGTTTATCTTGCCTACTATTGGAGAAGATGATGAGACACTACTATGGATCCAATGAAACTAATTTTGACGAAATCCGAGACAGTGCTCTGGAAGGCTATTTTTATACGTTAATTAAAACGAATTATTATAAAAACTAAATTAATCGCTTTTTAAATCTAAATTAAAAGTTTACTATCTTTCTTTTTATTTAAATAGAATTTAAAACAATCTTCAAAATCATTTTTATTTATATTAAATTAAGGATTTAATTATTTAAAAATTCCAAATATTAAATTCAACAATTTAATTATCAATTAAATCGCTATATTTGAAATTCAAGTTATTTAACTTATAAAATTAACTTTTTAATATTTAAAATCAATTAAATATTCCAAATATCAATTTACTAAAATTTTCGGTCTTTACAAATAATGTTTGAAATTACTTACTATTATATTTATAATGTTTGAAGTTATTAATTATTATTTTGTTAGTAATGTTTTTTTGTTAATAGTTATTGTTATATAATAATGTTTTGAAGTTATTAATTATTAATTAATAATGTTTTGAAGTTAATAAATTATTTAATTAAATATGTTAGAAAGTTAATTTATTATTTATTTAGGATGTTTAAAGTAAATAAATTTATCCAATTAATTGTATTAATAAATAATGAATTGATTTTAAAAAGGAAACTAATTTAATAAAAGAGTTTACAGATGAAAATGGGGTTTTAGATTTATAAATGATCTAAGAACCATTTTAAATCAAGATACCTTTATATCCTAAAAACTTAGGAGCTAAATACCCGGCTTTATTTCAGAATCCTTTTTGAAATGAACTATATGTTTTAATTATAGAATATATATATATAGCTCGAGTAACCCCAAACGGATACTAAAAAACTGGGTACTACCAAATAGTATCATACATTCCCTTACCAAGATAGGTAATACTCAAGAGAAGTGTTTACCATTTGAACACATCTCTTTCCTATTTTAAGTTATTTTCGGGCCACTTGAACTAGTTAACTTAAAAATACTTCTTCTATTTTAAAATTCTCCTTTTTGAAACAATAATTTACATATTTTCAACAAAATATTGATTACCAACTTTGGGTTTGTTCGGATTTGGACTGATTTCAATCGTACAATGATAAAGAGAATAATTTACTAAGTGCTACAATGTTCACCTAAGCAAACATCCTATCGTCACTTAAAAGATTATTCAGATCATAACAAAACAAATCGAAACTCGTTACCCAAACCAATCCAAAGAAAATACATCTTACTAAAAATTTCCATACCCAAAAATTTCTCTTTTCTGAACAAAATACTTCCAAATAATACTATTACTATTAAAAACCATTTTTCAAAATCACCGAGATTCAAGTACTTACGTTTACTGCTTAAATCTTTTTATTCAAAAGATCCGTTCTTATAAATGCATTTTATAAAATCATTTCTAATATTTTAACTTTCCTTTTAATAAACATCCTTTATTAAATCAAGTTTAACCCAACATTAACACCAAACGCCTTATAATCAAATTTTGAAACTTAATTCACAAGGTATCCATTTCAATATTTCTTGATTTTCTATTTACCCAACTCATTTTAAAAAAAGGAAGCTACCTATAACATTCAACAATAGTTAATGCTCAAACTGGACGAGCATGACTAAACCAAATCCTAAATGATAATAATAGAATATTATCATTTCCTATTCAACAAGCATCTCAAAAATACTATACTATTTTTGAAAATCATTTTTTTATATATAAAATATATTCCTAGGTAAAATTATTTCATTTACCAATTTTAAAACAATACTGTGTCGGTTGGTCTTGTTCAAGTGTTTAGGAACCTCAATAAATAACGTTGACCACGCATCAACCAGAATTCATAAGCCATTTAACAGATCAATTAACACCATATAAAACATTTTTATATTACTAACAAATACGTGCTCTTATATAATACATTCAAACTCATTCTAGGGTGTCAGTTACCCTATCCCAAATGAAATTACCCCACCAAAGCCAAGGTTCTATAACCTTCAACTCCGATACCAAATTTAACAACCCGCCCTTTCAATCCTTAGAAGTCGACACTAATGCACCCACTATATTCACGTGCCAAACATCCAAGTGCTAGAAAGACAGATTATTAGGGATGAAAGAAAAAGAAAGACAAGGAGAAACTAATGAACACAGAATCTCACAATGCAAATTAACAATATATAATAATAAATATAAAATTTTACATAATCATTTCCAAAATGGTACATCAGAATCATAATAATACAACTTCCTACCTGGGACAGTTATAACTATCTGTCCCTACATAACCGGTACAAATTTCATGCAACATAGTGGAAATAAGGAAATATACGATGGATACGCCTTGGACCTCCAGTTCACCTCCTGAGCTCCAAGTATTCAAAGCTAATACGAAAATATGATCGGTCTGACCGAGCATTATAGAAAAACAATGCTCGGGTCAGTCTGGTAAAACCAGCATGAGAAACTAAATCACAAGGAATTTTATTTTTTATAACTTGTAAATCCTTTAAAATCAAAGGTATCTCCTAAGACCACGCCATACGTAAACACGGACAGGTTTTTACCTTATGATAATCAAAACATTTTCTATTATAAAATCCAGTGATATTATAATAATGTCTAAGATTTAAAATACTAATAATCAAGTAGCTGCGATGTATGTACATCATAACAATAATAGGTATAAAATTGAAAACCGAAAGCGCTTATTGGAGAATGGATTCCAACAAATGGCAAGGTAAGGGGCTACCTTCCGAAATGGTAGACCTCTAGATAAAATGTACTATGGGTTGTAGTTACGTTTGCGACCCGCATGACAAGACCGGCCTACCCCTGACTAGATAGTACCGAATATGATCATCCTTAGGTTGTGATCAACCAACAAAATAGGCCTCGAAGCATACATATAGATAGCGACTCTAGATAAGGCGATGATCATACCCTAACGGGAGTGATCCACATAACCTTGCGGCATACCCAGTTTTAGCCATTACCAGGGTGTGAGGTTTGAGAGGCTACAAATACCTTTTCCTCATAGCAGACCATCTTGGAATGCTAACACTGCCCTCCGGGCGGGAATGCAATGCCAGCATTCATCCATACTAGTTATTCTAGGATCGAACAAACATTCAACATTTACTATCTTCCATTTTGGAATCACCTCAGGAAGAATAGTATAACTCCATGGTATACTTCATAATAATCCATCACGAACATTATTAGTTTGGAGTGGTTTGGATAAAGCATAGTTATCTGAAACCGGTGTCTCCCAACTAAGCGGTAACTTCTGGCTAACTCAATTCTAGTTCTTTGGAAGTATGCAACAAGTATTCGAGTTCTCACCGGGGAACTCGAATATACACAACTCCCTGAGTTAAACAGGCCAAAATTTGATATTCGTTTATTTAACTATCAACTACACAATCAAATAATAATCCAAAGATTTAATTTTCCCATTGCAACCACTAAGCCTCAAAATAGTTTCCATTTATTTAAATCTCTTTTCAGAATATTTATTAAAATATTCATATACTTATCACACTGGAATAAGTATATTCACAAAACATTGTGCATGATTTCTCATTTAAAAATCATATTAAAAGGATCAAACAAATGTTATTTAAATTAGAGATAAGGATAACCCCAAACACTATTCCTTCGGTGTTAAGCATGGAACAATTATCCACACCACCATAATTAAGAAGGTCGGTTAAGGAAAATCCCATCTCCAATTCTTTTATAAATTTCTTCAATAAATCATTTTTATTTATAAAATATCCTTTGCTTAAATTCCAAATCCATTTATAAAATTCTTTTATAAATATAGAAAAATTATTTATAAAACTCTTTTATAAATATCCAAAGTCATTTATAAACTCTTTTATAAATCTTCATTTATAATTCCCTTTTAAAATATCATTTCCAAATCTTCTTTGAATAAGTCCTTTATAAATATTATTTACAAAATATCATTTGTAAATACTTTTAATAAAATAATTAGACATCTAACAAATCATTTACAAACACTTAACCTCAAATTGATATAGAATTAAAGTTAATTTAAAAACCACAATTTACAAATTTGAAAGGAGGCTTAGTGACCACAATAGTACTAAATCAAGTAACCATTTTAATTAAATTTGACTTCCAAGTCACATAACAGTTATTTACATAAGCCAACATATATGTAAATACCATCCATAACCAAATCAGGGAATAATATATCAATATAAATCAAATGGCAGATACATGTCTAAATAAAATAATAGCAGGATAGTGATTTGTCTTGCTAAATAGATGTCCAAATAATCTATTAAATTTAGTTATAGTAGAAAGAGGATTTATTCTGCTAAAAGATGTCCAAAACAATCAATTCAATTAAGTTATAGTGGAACGGGGATTTATTCTGCTAACAGATGTCCAACAATCTATTCAATTTAAGGTATAGCAAAATGGTGTTTTATTCTGCTAACATATTCACTGTTGTTGTTTATTTAATGGCACAGACGAGAGATCCTTGGGTTTAAAATTGGTTTACTTATAAAAGAACCGACTTAAAAATAATTGATAATGTTTAAAATTAAACCTTTATTAAATAATAATTAAATCTTTATTTAATTACTAATCAAATCATTATTCAATTACTAATTAAATCTTAATTAATTCTAATTTAAAACTTAATTTAAACTTAATTAATCCTTAATTAAATCTTAATTTTATTAAACCTTACCTAATTAGTAATTAATTATCAATTAACCATAATTAAATAATAACCAATTAAAATTAATTAAATAAAATTAATAATAAATTAAATTATAACTTAATAAATCATTAATTAAAACTTTCTTAATTAATTAATGAAAATTAATTTATTTAATTCATAATTAAACACTAATCACATAAACTAATTACAATTAATAAATAATTATCCTTAATTAAATAATTAATTAACTATTGAAATCATATTTAATTTCCAAAAGTATTAATTTTTATACTTAATTAGTATTTTGGAAAAGTTTTCAAAAACATTTCAAAAGAAACCACTTTAAAATATAAAATACTATTTTCTCTCGAACTGCATCCATAACGACCATCGTTATAGATGCAACTCGTTTGGGTTAGTTCTAGGTTAAACCTTTCTCAAAACTCAACCACTAACTTTATTCTTTTTAAAACATAAGGAATAGATTTATATTTGAAAGCTAAAACAAAACTTTAAAACTTTTAGTAACTAGAAAACTAGTAAACAAATTTTTATTTTTCTTCTTTTCAAGAGATCTCAAGTCACCATAGCAAGTAAAAATGCTAAATTTCATATCACATAACCACACATATAAGCTCACACATACAAAATCATATCATTATCACATACATGAGCAAAGATAATATCTTTACAACAGAACTCTACATTTAGACTTCATTTTTCCAAGTCTAACTACCAATCACATAAAATAGCATATATACATAACACATGAAAATCCAACCATTTCAAGCAATATATCATACAACAAGTTTACTAACATAAAAGTTTAAAATTTTCCAAAAAAACAAAGTTTACTCACAAAATTCTTTCTAAATTTGCAAAAGGACCTAGGACTTGAATTTTCTTTAGAAAAACTTGATTTTTTTACATTAACCAAGGAACCGGGCTCGACCTAGGGGCAACATAGCCTGGCCATGGGTGGATGCAGGCTCGGCCTTAGTGGAGAGGAGGTTGTAGGGCTGAAAATTGAAAAAGGAAGAGAGATAGGAAGAAGAAAAATGTTTAAACAAGATTTTAAAAGGTTTTAAAGTCTAAATTTTCGATTTTTAAACCTGAGAATTTAAAGTGGAAGCCATTAAAGGCTTTTGAAAACTTATTTTTTTTAGAAAAAGCAAAAATTGAAATGGTGGAGGGGAGAGAGAAAAGTTGAAATAGTTTTATATAAAACGAAGTTATAAAATTACAAAATTACCCTTTTGTACCATATCCTCCACTAATATGTTGCCACATCACCCCACCATCTTCTCCTTTCCTCTATTACACGTTGGCCCAATGGTGAAATCCTTTTATCCAACATGAACTGCATTTCCTTGTACTATGGTGTAAGAGATGTGAGCGATAAGAGACTTTTCATTATTTATTTTGATTTAAAACTTGAAATTGTCACATCTTATCCTTTAACTTAGGGAAACATATTATTAACTTTTATTATATTGCTAATCCATGCTTATATTATTTGTAAGTGTACGCATGTGTTAACTAAAGTGTTCATAATATTTTAAACAACTTTTTGATGGTGAAAAATTGAAAATTTTGAAAAAGCTTTTCGGTCATATTTTCTAATTTCCTTTTAAGTAATTATTTTTGTAAACATATCTTGAAAATAAATTTTGCCATTAATAGTTATAAATTAGAAAGGGGTATTTTAATTATTAAAAACCATTATTTGAATATTTAAAACTTATTAAATGTTCACAAATTAAAGCAATAAAATTCCGGGTCGTTTCACTAATGTTGGTTTCCCTATGGAAATAAATCCCTGATTTGATTGTTGTTTTTATTTGATAGTTAAATAATCGGCTATCGAACCTTAGCTAGTTTTAAAACTATCATTGTCGATTTGGAGAGACCGGGATCGGATATATTATCCGAAAACCACTTCGAACCAGCATAAGCGTACGAACTGGAAACATCTTGATGTTGGTTTCCAAGACGGAATTCTTTGATGTACAAAGGCTACTTTCTACTAATCCTGAAGGTGATTCCAAAATTGATGTACTAGAAGTAGTACCTTCGGTTTTGTTCAGACCCAAAACGAACTTGTATGGGTGAATACTGGCATTGCATTTCTGCCAAGAGGGCAGTGTTAGCATTCCAAATGGGAATTACAAGGAGGAATTAGGTAATCGTTACCTCTCGAGCATCACATTGGGTAAAATGATCAAAGTAGGGATGTGAAGTAGGGCTATGTGGGTCACTCCCATTAGGGTATGATCATCCCTTATCTAGAGTCGATATCTGTGTATGCTTCGGAGCCATTATGGTTGTTGATCAACCAAGGGGTAATCATATTCGGCATTATCCAATAAGGGGTAGGGTCGGTCCCGAGTAGCAGAGGTGCAACGTGTTGTAGCCTCCAGTGCATTTTATCTGGGGGTGTACTGATTTGGTGGGTAGATCCTTACCCTTTCATAGTTGGAATCCATTTTTCAATATGAGCCTTCGGACTTGATTGTATACCTATTATGCTGGAGTTTAATTAATGTAACAATTTCGGGTATATTTAATATTTATTTTAAACCCTAGATATTACTATAATATCACTGGGTTTCTTATATAAATGTTTTAGTTATCGTAAGGTAAAAACCTATCTGTGTTTATGTGCGGCATAGTCTTACGAGATACCTTTATGTTGGAACGTTTTTATAACATTAAAATCAATTTGAGGTGTGTTCTCATGCTGGTTTACCAGACTGATTTGGGCATTATTTTCTTATAGTGCTCGGGTCAGATCGAGCATATTTTCATATTTAGTTTTGGATGCTTTGGAGCTTCAGGAGACGAGCTGGATGCCTCTAAGATGTACTTACGTATATGTTATTTTCCATTGCTTTGGTTGTTTATATTTATCAGCAATTATGAGGACATGCTATTATAGCAGTCCAGGATGATGATAGATTAGTGTACTCTGATTGATGTATGTATATTACGGTTTTCTTTTGGTAAAGATCTGTTGTATATTATATATTACTCGTCATGATGTGAGATTCTGTTATGTCTTCTCTTTCTTTTCCTCCAACAATCTATTTTTTGACACTTGGATGCTTGGTACGTGAATACCATGAATGTATTAGGGTCGACTTTCGAGGGTGGAAAAGACGAGTCGTTACAACCCTTGTTAAGAAAAAGTCAATTAGTAAAACGATTAGTCAAGGTAATAGAGAGCAACCAACATAGTCTTAAATAACGTATTTTGAGATGTTATTTCTTAATTCGAAATTTGATACATATAGACCAGTACAATGCATCGTTACAACCTTACCAAGAATATCCACTTGGAAAAATCTTAACAAAGGAAAAAGATTACATTATGACATATTTTAATATTCTATTTCATCAAAGGAGGTTGATACTTCTGGATTAGTACAATGTCTAATTAAGACCATACTAAGAAAACCTAGTGGAAAAAATATTGTCTAAGGAAAAAATACAATTTTCATAAATTTAATAACATATTTTGAGATGTTATTTCTTGACATGATATTTGATACTTTTGGATCAAAGTAATGCCACATTAAAACCTTACCAAAGAAAGCCCGGTGGGAAAAATCTTAGGGAAGGAAAATGAGTACATTATAACATGCTTTGATTTACAAATTCTTTGGGTTATTTATAGCCACACCACTTTTTGAAGTTCTGTGTCATATTTGAGAATATTTCATGGGCACTGCTTTCAGAGTGCTATATAATAAAATAATATCTTTTCTGCATATATTTTATAAACACCACTTCTACTAAAATTACTATTTCAATAGTCAATGTATGGAGCATTATACTAAAATATTATCTCTTTTAGAGATATTTTGTAAATATCTTCTAGAGGTATTTTACCATCACTTCTTTTGGACGGTTGCATATCTCTTCTAGAGATACTTTATACACACAACTCCTCCTAGCACACCAGCTGCAACTCCCGCTTGCAACGTATTCATGAAAAACCGATACATGGCTTCCATTCCAACTTGCGGGACTTCAGCACCTACATTCTCTACTTGTGCCTGACCTTAGGTCCTCCTTGTACTAGGTCTGGCATTCCAATCGGTGCCCTTTCCTCTTGGGTTAACTCTTCCTCTTCTAACTTCCATATTTGCATTCAAACCCCATGAGATACGGAAAAATAACCTAACAAAGATAGGAGACTAGAGATAAAGCGTATACTTATATATAGCAAATACAAGTACGTTACTATATCGTTATCCCATACCCCAATCTTACTCTGATTCCTTAGGATTATGTTTTAAAAACCATTTTTAGTTTAAAGTTTTTCATAGACCATGCTCTGATACAAAGTTGTAACATCCCGTATCTAGAGGCCAAAAGTTAAGCGCTACAGATGCTACAGTCATCTACAGTATTAACTTCTGGTGACAAAATACAGTAATGCTAATGGTATCCATAATATCAGAAGCACTTGAAAATGAACAAATTCATAGATTTCAAAAAACAACATTTTACTGATTACATTTCAAAATAAATTCATATCCAAGTTAAATAACCCCATATCGTTTCCAAGGTAAAGATTAATTATAATCATTACAAAGATACGCCAAGAGCGACATATGATGTGCCCCCTTGGTTAATCAAAGCAATATAGTCATATCTGACTTAATACACAGCGGAAACAAACAAAATAATCTACAATTCCTAATTAGCTATCCGTCAGCCACCTGCTCGTCTCCGAAAGCTTTATTTGCCAAAATTTCTAAACTTGAAAACCTTAACTCTCAGCCTACTCAAATCAGTTTTGAGCACCCGAGAGTTTAAGGGGTAAACAAAAACTTCGAGTCAGACATAAAGCTTGGTGTGAATAATACTGTTACATTTCGGTTTACTGATATTAAGTGTGACCACGCCGCTTAGCGGAATGGGTTTCCCCTCACTAATATCCTCTTTAAAACATATATTTTGCAAATCCTTTCCTACAACCAAACTGGTTAATCAAACTGATATAATAACGATAATAATAGCTAAGTCTATTAAGCTATAATCAGGTAATTGATGGACTATCTGTCCGAAATTTGGGCTGACTGCCTGCAAACTGGACTAACTGTCCGCAAACTAGACTAACTGTCTGAATCAAAATGGACTATCTGTCCGAATCATTTTCTTTGGGTTAACTACCCTTCATATTTTTTCTTGAAAACTTCTTTCAAAATGATTTAACCTTTTAAATCATACTTATACAAGGAAAATATATTCTTAGGTTTACTCTAAGCTATTTTACCATGTTATATATACTTTACTCAAAATATTGTTGATGGATTTTAATGAGGATTAGCTATCATTCCAAAACAAGTTAAAACCCTTTTTAACTTGAAAATACTTAGGCTGTAACATTCCCCCTTTTGACCGCCTCCAGTCGGTAATTAAACCAACTCGAAACGTTCAAAAAGACGAATTGTTATTTAGTTTATAAGGTTTAAACAGAATCAGCCACAGAAACACAGAATAATAACACTGAATTAAAACAAATGGAGAATTTATTTCATTACTATAAATCTTTTTATATACATCAGAGTTTATACAATTTTAATACTGATACAGCGGAATATATTAAAATACAATTTTCTGAAAATTAAAGTGATTCTTTAATCTCTCTCTCTAACTTCGCTGCTCGAAAATCTTCAAGCTGTAGAAATACTCGGTCTGACCCGAGTATTATATTCAAAAGAAAATAATACACAGGTCAGTCTAATTCAAACCAGTTTATTAGTGCATAGAGGCAATAATAATTTAAGTAGACGACAGTCACAATAATTCCCGTCTATCCGACTCTTTTAACAAAGAAATCGGATAACGAAAATTTAACACTTAACAGTGTTAAACAATAAATCAGCAGATTTAAATCATCAACAGAGATAAATAACAATTTATCAAATCGACTAAATCAATTTAAAACAATTGAAATTGTCACTTTAAAGCCATCAAAACTCGATTGGCTGCCGTACACGCACGCGTGTACGGCCTCGCCAATACAGCATAAAAGATCAATGCATCACGACACAAAGAAATATCAATTCAAAACTGTCGATTTTTGGGTGGCTGCAGTGCACACGTACGCGTGCACTGCCTCGCCACTACAGTGCGTAGAAACTGCCAAGGTCAAACCCAAAAATCGGGTTCAACTCAAGTGTAAGAAAACCAATGCAGGCAGACATGGACAATTAACACTTCAGACTACATAATAACACCAGCAAGTAGACTAGTATGGCAACATAGCAAGCTCCTGAATGCACTGTGCCTCTACAACCAAGTGATATACAATATAACTGACAGTACAAGTTAATAATATGAGCTTGATACGAATCATATCAGTAGGCATGCATAACAATGAATCTAAAAATGCAACAAGCCCCAACAACCAAGAAATGCACATGTCCAGATTCAAGTGACTCCAGTTCAACAAATTCAGAGATTAGGCAGAAGATACACGAAAGTATCAACATGGATGCAGACTCAAGTCAGTCTGTAAGTAATTCAAAGTTACAGTAACCAATGTGCAAAAATATATATTCAAATATGATCGAGTGCAACAGGTCGAAATGATGCAGACCAAAAGGCATGGAACTGGAGATTGCAACCTGAATAGAAATGCACATGAATGTGATGGCAACAGTTCAAGGCAACGGTGACAACCCAAATGCAAAATAGGTCGTACATATATATTGACAAATTGCATAAGCAAGTTCAAGGGTGCTAATGCATATAAACATGAAGAGATGCAACCTGACAGTAAACAGGGCCACAAGACCACCAAGTTCACAGTCGAATAACATATCAATAATACAACATGGCAATGCAGACAGTGGTCGAGAACCCAGACCAATACTACAAATCAAATGCTAGGTCGAACAACTACATGATGAACCCAGACTCATGAACCATATCAATGCTAAATGCTCACATGCTCAAAACTCAACTACCACGGTACTGTAATACCACCAGAGAAGACAGTAGCAACACAAACCAGAAATGCACCAACCAAGCAATGAACTCGACCAAATTCAATGCAGCAACATCATCCAGAATGTACCTCAAGGCAAAATAACACAGTACGACACAACTCAAAGTACCAGCTAATGCAGACTGATGAGAATAAATATACAGTGAACTAAGACATGGATCAAACCAACAATGTCATAGAACAAATGGGACAGTTCGAACGTGATCATCAGGGTTTCTTTTAGGAGATCAAAAATGGTCGAAGACGTGGCATTGCATACATAAAATCTGACCGGAGTCGAAGGAAACAAAGATTAAAATCAAACGTAACAGTTTCAAACCAAAACCGTAGTGACCATGTAGCATGTGACAGTATGAAATGAATTCACCAAAGCAATTTCAGGAAATCTTAAACAAGGCCGAAGCCATATCAAACCACAAGTCGAACAAGTCAAAACCCAAAACTACTGAGCATAAAAATGTTTCGATAATTCAAGGCTAAAATCGAACAAAACAGTGGTAATTCACTAGTGTTACCAGAAATTAAGACCGAAGTCGCAAGAGAAATCAACATCGAAGTATTTTTAAAACCAATTTAATAAATCGAAGTGGAGCGGGGCTAACCAGGATATCATAAGTTCGAAAACATTTACTAAGTAAATCAGAACGAAAAACGAACTTTCCAGAGGCAATTAGATAGACCTCAAGCCAACAAATAAATCAAACAACGAGCAAAGTAAATCAACAACTCAAACAATTTAACACACGAAATCACTGGATTTGAAGTAGATGTGAGTAATGAATTTACTCACCTTTAAATCGGAAATGGTCGCGAAGCGGTTGCGAACGGAGGATGGAAGATGAACGAAGATTGATCGCCCCCCCCTGTTTCCCTTTCTCGAAGCCCTAATTTTCAAATCGAAGAAACCAGAGAATCGGAGCCGCCTCTTTTTCGAAGACGATCCAACGAAAACAAAATCGCCGCCATTTTTTTTCGTCGCTTATTTTTGTTTTAGGGTTTTGGATGAGAATGAACTTGGAGGGGATGTCGTATTTTAGCAGAGAAGATATCGTGGGGGTATGGCTGGAAACGTGGGTCGGTATGGGTTAGTATGGGCTTTATTTTTATTTTATTTTTCTTTTTAAATCAAAATTTGTTTTTGTAGATATTTCCTTTAATTTGTTTTGTTTAAATCATGTTGCTAAATTTAAACTATGTGTATATATTCATTTTGTACGAAAAAAATTTAAATAAAAGAATTTCAATCGATTACAATTTCCAAATTCAAACAGAAATTAACGATCGATATTAAATCATTAATTTACGAAGATTTTATCGTTATAAAATTTTCCAACAATAACAACAAATTATCTGTCAACTTTAATCGTTTATCGATGATTATAATTCGGCAAAAATCCAGGTTGTTACAAAAATTCAATTTGAATTCGATTAAATTCTCTACGCGTTTACCCGCCATATATTCACAAAACAATTCTGATAAATACGAAAATTGAAATCCAGTAATAATTCAATATTACGGACCCAATGAAACTCGTTTCGTCAAATTCCGAGACTGTGCCTCGGAAGACTATTTTTAAATTCAACTTAAACGATAATATTTCAAAACGGAACAAATCGCTTTCAAATTCAATTTTGAAGCTTCTATTATCTTCAGTATTATCAATATGAATTTTCTAAGCCTTTAAATTATTTTTAACCGGCTTAAAATCGAAGATTCAAATTTTATTCAACTTTCAATAGATTAAATTCAAAAATTTAATCGCCAATTCATTCTGATAATTTGAAATTCAAGTCAAATCATCGTTCAAATATTTAAAATTAATTAAATATTTTCAATTTAAATTGTTCAAAATTCAGGGTCGTTACAAAGGCTATATTGCTTATTTAATACATTCGAAACCTTTGTTTAAAACCTTGAAACAACCCTTTCGAAACCCATGAAGGTAACCCCTTCGAAACCATTGAAAGTGACCCTTTCGAAACCATTAAAAGTCTTTCCTTTGTAAGCTTCAAAACATTAGACATCCCTTTTTAAAACTGTTGAATATGCGTCTACGTGATTTTTGTTTGATGATAATAAACATATATACATTCATTTAAATGTATTTGATATTGTACTATTTTATTTTTCACAGATAAAATAAATATTTGCTGAATAAAATAAATAACACAGAATTGAAATTCAAAACGAATATTTTATTCAAACAAATATTTATTACAATTTTGATAGTACAATTTCAGGCTCTCACTATAACTATACAATTTCTGAATACATCACAATTCATTTTTACATCAATAACCTCACTACATATCACTCACACTCGTATTTTGTCCTCAACTGCATTCCAGTCTGATTCCAACATCTAAGCAATCTGCAGAAATATACATTGACACAGTAAAATTGAAAAGGAAATGTTTTTGCAGTATAAAATAAAATGCGATTTTTGAAAATAATATTTGCCTCGGTTATTTGGAATGTTCGTCATCATTTATATTTGAATTCATCACACACGAACAATGCGACATGCACAGTGTATCACTGTACATGCCACAAGGCCGTGCACACCGAAATGTACACTTGATCGATTTACAGGGACAGGTGAGCACAGGTCAAACCCAAATATACAAACAGGTTCAACTCAGGTGCAATATATTCAAAGTCTCGTCATCAGCACAAGGTCAAACTCGAGTTTTTAAATCTGGGTTCAACTCAAGCAAAACCAGACAGCAAGTAATCAAATGCATCAATGAATCAAGACAGTGATCAAAACTACAAATATCACAAATGCACAAGATACAGCGATGCCGATACACCACTGAAACAAGGAAGCATCAGTAAAACAGCATATCAAATGTCGAGGTCAATGCAATGACCAAAGTCAAGGCAGCATACATACATGAACAATGAAATCTATGAATGCAACCTGATAAAAGTGAACACAAAGCAAAACTATGCCAACATGATCAAGTCTGGTCAGACCATCAAGAGGCAAAAGCAACAACCAAAATCAAAGACCAGTAAACTGCAAAAGTTACCAAACCAAACTGAAACAAATGCCAGGCTAAGATGGCAACAATGACCAGAATGTGTACCAGTACACAAATACAAAGGCCACAACAAAGACAGCAGTGACCAAGTATTATGCAGACTCAAGTTTATATCAAGCAACAATATATACAGGTGATGTTAAATGATCTAGCCGAAGCAGTTCTAAAATAGTCGACATACAGGAACCAAAGAATGAAGCAACAGAATGCTCCAAGTTAGACTCAAGAAAAAAGCAAACCCAAACCAACATAAAACAGTTCAAATCCAAGAAGGAACTATTCACAAATATATGCACAGACAATATGGAAGTAAAGTCTGCAGTTGACAAAGCACAAAAATGAAACAGAGGTGGTTACAGGGATGAACAGACATAGCCGAAGTCTAGTCAAAACTGCAACGAACAAGTCATAACACAGAACCAAAAAAATCAACATCATTCAATGACGTGATAGCACAACGACCAAATCAAATGAACAAGTCAAAATCGTGGTGATCACGAAATGAGTCAATGCCGTGAATGTCAAGCAACCAAAATATATATGAATTGAAGAAGTCAGAATCAATATCAAACATCCAAACGAAATCGAATGGCCGAAGCTAAATATTGAAAGAATCAATACGACGCAATTCAAGGAGATCAAACCCCTATATAAACCCTAATAATCATCATCGGCAAACCAAGAATTTCGAGTACGAGCAAAACAGATAACAAAAATCCAATATCTCGAAATCAATCGAGTTCCAATAAGCAAATCACAAGAACCAAGAGGGAAAATTTACATACCGAAGCAAGGAAAGAACTCGATCAACGAAGCAGCCGAAGTGAGCAACAGGAGGAACGATCGATCAAGGCTACACGCGAATAATCACTGAATCGATCAACATAAAGTTGGCTCTTCGAAAGCCCTAATTTGGATCAAGGACGAAAGCCCTAATTTCGCAAAGAGAACGATCGAGAGAACAAAGCCGCCACTAACCAAAATAAAAAGAACGGGGCGAATAATAAACAAAAGGGGCCGGCTATTTCAATAAGGGTTTTAGTTATAGGGTTTTTGTTTTAATTTTTTTTTAAATTGCTTTTTAAATCGTTTTTAAATTTAAACTGTTATTTTACTAGTCGTGTGACTAGGGGACAATCTACGTGGCGTAGATTGAGAATTCGCAACTCAGTGGCTGAGTTGTGGCAGGGTTTTGAGCGTAGAGTTAGGATTAGTCAGTAGCGGGTGTCGTGAGTTTACGTGTGTAAGCGTGTGACTATCTAATTTCTAGTAGAAACCTTGGGGGCAGCACGTAGGCAGGGTTTTGCCGAAGCTGGGTAAATTCTGTGTTGTTCTGTTCTGTTATTTATTCTGCAATATCTGTGCTGTTATTATTCTGCTTAATCTGTGTTAAAATCTGTGTTAAAATTGATATAACTTTCGCAATAATTTTAACAATTTATAGTATCACCCTATTCACCCCCCCTCTAGGGTGAAATCGATCCTACAAGTGGTATCAGAGCTAGGAATAGAGTCAAATTTTTTATTTAAAAAATTCGATTTTTTTAAGAAAAAAAATCAAATTTTGTTTTAAAAATGTGAATTTTTAAAATGGCTTCTTTTAATAATGCTTTTGCTGAGGGTCAGTCGATAGTTAGACCACCAATGTTCAATGGTGAATATGCTTATTGGAAAAATAGGATGAAAATTTTTCTAGAAACCATTGACGCTTGGAATATAGTTGAGACTGGATATAACAAACCAACTATAACAGTGAACAATCAGGAAATAGAAAAACCAAAGGATCAATGGACAGAGTTAGAAAACAAATTACAAATTACTAACGCCAAAGCAATGAATTCTATTATTTGTTCATTAGATCAAATTGAATTTAATCGTGTTTCACATTTTTCATCTGCGCAGGAAATATGGCACACTCTCGAAGTGACTCACGAAGGAACATCTCAAGTCAAAGAATCTCGCCTTGCTATGCTAAGCAGCGAATATGAGAACTTTACAATGGCGAAGGAAGAAAATGTCAAAGAGATGTACGGACGACTTTCCAATATCGTATACAAATCGAAAGCTCTCGGAAAATCATACGCCGAACTGGAAATAGTCCGAAAAATCCTCAGAGTCCTTCCACGAAGCTTTGAAGCCAAAGTGACTGCAATTCAAGAATCAAAAGATTTGAAACAGTTGAAAGTTGAAGAACTCATTGGAAATCTCACCACATATGAGCTAGAGATAAAATTCAAAGAAGAGCGTGAAGGAGGAGATACTCGGAAGAAATTGATAGCTCTTAAAGGAACAACTGAAAGTGATGATGATGACGATGATGATGGTGTAAAAGAACTAGAGCTGTTAATAAGAAAATTCAAAAAGTGGAATCAGAAACACGGAAATCCAGCTCTAAACCAAAAGTTAAAAAGCAGAATAGCAAAAGTATTTGACAGCCCAGACAAACAGAAGATCATCTGTTACGAGTGCAACAAACCCGGTCATATCAGTCCCGACTGTCCACAAAATAAATCCAGCCGTGGAAAGAAACAGAAAAAGAAAAGTTTTGCAGCCACTTGGGATGAAACGGATGAGGATGATAAAAGCACTGGCAGTGAAAGAGAAAAAGCAGATTTGTGCCTTCAAGGTAATATAACTGACAGTGACGATGACGAGCCAAGTGAGGTATCAAAACTTACCCATTCTGAGTTGGTTATTTATTTCCATGAAGTAAACGGCTGTTTTGAACGACTTAGGGAAAGATAGCTAAACTTGAATCACAAAGAGATAGTTTGATAGAATCAAATGAACAGCTTGAACAGTTAGTTAAAAACTATCAAAGTAGAATCCCTAAGTGTGATAAGTGTCCAACATTCGAAGATGAGATTAAAAAATCAGAAATTAATATAAAATCACTTGAAAATGAAATTCTGATTTTGAAAGAAAATGAAAATACTAGGAGAGAGAATTCTATTAAAAAGTGCACCCAATTATTAAACGAAAATGAATCTCTCAAAGCACAAGTCCAACAACTGTCAACGACTTTAGGAAAATTTTCCAAAAGTGAAAGATCGTTGAATATGCCATTAGAAAAACAAACTGTCAATATTGATAGACAAGGACTTGGGTATACTCAAACTGAACGGTATAGAAGGGAAACTAAACAAGTCAACTTGATGTGCACTATTTGTAGACAAACTGGACACGATCAAAATAATTGTTGGTATAGACCCAAACATGTGAAAACAATTCCAATTTGGGTTCCAAAAGGCACAAATATAGAATCTCTCAAAGTTAAACAAATCTGGGTGCCAAAAGGAACATATATAGAAAGTTATGGGTCTTCACAAAATTATTTTTCAAATGATTCTACCACTAACAACCATGGACCTATAAAAACAAATAGGTCACAAAAATATTTTACCGTGTAGGTGTGGTGGCAGGCTAAGGAACAACATCGGTGTTATCTGGATTCTGGCTGTTCCAGACACACAACGGGCGAAAAATCAAAGTTCCTTAGCCTAGTATAAAGGTGACAGATTCACAATGGGCAAACAACGAAAGATTGTCGTAAAGGTAAAACAGGTAATAGTAATTATTTTGAACAATACATTTAAAGTGATAATCTGCACCATAATCCGAATTAAATCAGCCAGTTATGTAAAATGATTGATGATGACTTATTCAAAATGTTGACTAATCATAGAATTTCTTGGATAAATTATGATGTTGATTGATTACTGATTACTCATGCTACAAGTAGATAAATTTGTTTGCTTGTTTATTTCAACGGCTTCAATTCAAATTCAAGAGAACTTCATTTAAAAGCTGATGAAATTTGTTGAAACTTCACAGTCTGGTCTATAAACAAAGATAATGTTGAGTGAAGAAACAAAAACTCAGATGCAGATTACACTGGCAATCTAGTTGATGAAGAATTAGTAGTAGATTGTGATTTAACTTTCAGTAATTGCATCGTTTTCAAAGAAAGTATCTGCATAGTTTTCATTTCAAATAATTTCCAATTAACGGATATTTTTCTTAAATAAACCCTTCAAGAAAATCATTTTTGACCTTGTTTCAGAAAAATTGATTTTATAATTATTTTTGAAATTGATTTTAAATCACTACTTTAACTAATCTGACCCCCTGCTAATTATCGAAAAGATAAATAGTGATTGAAAAAGTGATGAGTGTTGATATTAATCATATATTATAACTTGAGAAAGTATAACTAGAAAATTTCTTTAGAAATTTAAACAAGAGTTATAAAAACTTTTTGTTGATAAATATTCCATGATCATTTCTATTTCTATCATTTTTCTATCAACCATCACTCATCAAAAATCAATATAGTATGTCAATATGTGGTAGTTTAAACGGGAAATTATTTGTGCTTCATTTTTTTATATCTCTAACAATAAATTAAAATATCCAAAGTATTCACGCTCATTTAAAAGTCCTCACGGTTATGCATGGGTGAATTACTTGGATTTTTGATTATATGCTTCCATGCTCATTTAAAAGTCCTCACGGTTATGCATGTATGGAACGCATATCAAAATTAATTGATTAAATAGACAAGTTGATTCTAATCCCATTTAAAAGTCCTCACGGTTATGCGTGGTTAAAAGATACTTGAATTCGTTTTTTGAATTAAAAATAAAAATTTAGAATACTACTAATCTCATTTAAAAGTCCTAACGGTTATGCATGGTTAGTAGATATTCCAATTTCCTGAAATAAATATACCACAAATAGACAAAACTATTTGGTTTTATATGATGACATCATCCCTATCATTCTAAAGTGGAATATGGGTCAAACAGAGTATTTATGATTTTTGTTTGATTTTTTATTGAAATTTAATATTTATACTCGATTGAGCTTTAATATTATTTTAATGTCAATCACTTTATCTCTATTTTTCTACCACTATTATGCTTTTGCTGATAACAAAAGGGGAGAGAAAAGTTAAGATTTTGAAAATAAAGGTCAAATATTTTCTAATTGCATCAAGGCTCATTTGAATATTTTGCTCATGCATATATGTAGGGGGAGTATTGTGTAGAGAGGGAGCATTTAAATAGGGGGAGCAGATTGAATAATCAAATACATTTAAAATAGTCAAAATCTTAAATATATGTTTGTTATCATCAAAAGGGGGAGATTGTTGAATATGCGTCTACGTGATTTTTGTTTGATGATAATAAACATATATACATTCATTTAAATGTATTTGATATTGTACTATTTTATTTTTCACAGATAAAATAAATATTTGCTGAATAAAATAAATAACACAGAATTGAAATTCAAAATGAATATTTTATTCAAACAAATATTTATTACAATTTTGATAGTACAATTTCAAGCTCTCACTATAACTATACAATTTCTGAATACATCACAATTCATTTTTACATCAATAACCTCACTACATATCACTCACACTCGTATTTTGTCCTCAACTGCATTCCAGTCTGATTCCAACATCTGAGCAATCTGCAGAAATATACATTGACACAGTAAAATTGAAAAGGAAATGTTTTTGTAGTATAAAATAAAATGCGATTTTTGAAAATAATATTTGCCTCGGTTATTTGGAATGTTCATCATCATTTATATTTGAATTCATCACACACGAACAATGCGACATGCACAGTGTATCACTGTACATGCCACAAGGCCGTGCACACCGAAATGTACACTTGATCGATTTACAGGGACAAGTGAGCACAGGTCAAACCCAAATATACAAACAGGTTCAACTCAGGTGCAATATATTCAAAGTCTCGTCATCAGCACAAGGTCAAACCCGAGTTTTTAAAACTGGGTTCAACTCAAGCAAAACCAGACAGCAAGTAATCAAATGCATCAATGAATCAAGACAATGATCAAAACTACAAATATCACAAATGCACAAGATACAACGATGCCGATACACCACTGAAACAAGGAAGCATCAGTAAAACAGCATATCAAATGTCGAGGTCAATGCAATGACCAAAGTCAAGGCAGCATACACACATGAACAATGAAATCTATGAATGCAACCTGACAAAAGTGAACACAAAGCAAAACTATGCCAACATGATCAAGTCTGGTCAGACCATCAAGAGGCAAAAGCAACAACCAAAATCAAAGACCAGTAAACTGCACAAGTTACCAAACCAAACTGAAACAAATGCCAGGCTAAGATAGCAACAATGACCAGAATGTGTACCAGTACACAAATACAAAGGCCACAACAAAGACAGTAGTGACCAAGTATTATGCAGACTCAAGTTTATATCAAGCAACAATATATACAGGTGATGTTAAATGATCTAGCCGAAGCAGTTCTAAAATAGTCGACATACAGGAACCAAAGAATGAAGCAACAGAATGCTCCAAGTTAGACTCAAGAAAAAAGCAAACCCAAACCAACATAAAACAGTTCAAATCCAAGAAGGAACTATTCACAAATATATGCACAGACAATATGGAAGTAAAGTCTGCAGTTGACAAAGCACAAAAATGAAACAGAGGTGGTTACAGGGATGAACAGACATAGCCGAAGTCTAGTCAAAACTGCAACGAACAAGTCATAACACAGAACCAAAAAAATCAACATCATTCAATGACGTGATAGCACAACGACCAAATCAAATGAACAAGTCAAAATCGTGGTGATCACGAAATGAGTCAATGCCGTGAATGTCAAGCAACCAAAATATATACGAATTGAAGAAGTCAGAATCAATATCAAACATCCAAACGAAATCGAATGGCCGAAGCTAAATATTGAAAGAATCAATACGACGCAATTCAAGGAGATCAAACCCCTATATAAACCCTAATAATCATCATCGGCAAACCAAGAATTTCGAGTACGAGCAAAACAGATAACAAAAATCCAATATCTCGAAATCAATCGAGTTCCAATAAGCAAATCACAAGAACCAAGAGGGAAAATTTACATACCGAAGCAAGGAAAGAACTCGATCAACGAAGCAGCCGAAGTGAGCAACAGGAGGAACGATCGATCAAGGCTACACGCGAATAATCACTGAATCGATCAACATAAAGTTGGCTCTTCGAAAGCCCTAATTTGGATCAAGGACGAAAGCCCTAATTTCGCAAAGAGAACGATCGAGAGAACAAAGCCGCCACTAACCAAAATAAAAAGAACGGGGCGAATAATAAACAAAAGGGGCCGGCTATTTCAATAAGGGTTTTAGTTATAGGGTTTTTGTTTTAAATTGTTTTTTAAATTGCTTTTTAAATCGTTTTTAAATTTAAACTGTTATTTTACTAGTCGTGTGACTAGGGGACAATCTACGTGGCGTAGATTGAGAATTCGCAACTCAGTGGCTGAGTTGTGGCAGGGTTTTGAGCGTAGAGTTAGGATTAGTCAGTAGCGGGTGTCGCGAGTTTACGTGTGTAAGCGTGTGACTATCTAATTTCTAGTAGAAACCTTGGGGGCAGCACGTAGGCAGGGTTTTGCCGAAGCTGGGTAAATTCTGTGTTGTTCTGTTCTGTTATTTATTCTGCAATATCTGTGCTGTTATTATTCTACTTAATCTGTGTTGAAATCTGTGTTAAAATTGATATAACTTCCGCAATAATTTTAACAATTTATAGTATCACCCTATTCACCCCCCCTCTAGGGTGAAATCGATCCTACAAAAACCTATAAATATTGCCTTTCGAAAACATAGGAAAAACCTTTCCCTTCAACCCTTTCGAAACCCTAGGGAACCACCCCTTCAAAACCATCCATTAAAACCTTTCGAAAGCAATAAAATTCTAAACCTTTCGAAAACCTTTGGGTTTAATTTAAAACATGTGGAAACCTTTCGAAACCATTCAAAATTTCACCCCTTCGAAACCTTTGAAAATCGTCTCGGTCGAAACCATTTGGATTATGCCTTCAGGTAGAGCAATAGGATCAAAAACCCATTAAAGTCGAAAGCATTTGTTTCGAAACCATTTAAAACTGTCTCTTTTGAAACCATTTTAGTTTAACTTCAATCATGGAAAAAGAGTCTTTAAAACATTTAAGTCGAAAGCATCTGTTTCGAAACCATTTCCTAAGTAAAGAAGTGATGGTGTCGAAACCATCCCTTCAAAAGCATTGGAGAAGTGGCCAAATTTTAGAAAACAAAATACCCCTTCGAAACTAGCTGAGTCGAAAGGTAAAAAGGGGGCATCAAAAGGTTACAATTTAGTCAAAAGAAGTTATTTAAAACCAAAGGCGCAACCCAACCGAAACCATTTCCTTTAAATTCATTTAACCTAGTCGAAAGCTAACTAAGTCGAAAGCTACTTAGTCGAAAGCCATTTAGTCGAAAGCAAGCAAACGCATTTTAATTTTAAAAGCAAAGTGATGCCTCAACCCCTTCGGCACCCCTGGTTTCTACTACATACCTTTCGCCTTCTATCCAATTCGCTACGTACCAATATAATTATACCATGCGCATTGGTTTCGACTGGTTGCCTCTTTTCTTTACCACTAAAAAGTGCTGCAATTTTCAGAAGTAACTATTTGAATTATTTGCAAAAAGCCCCTTCTCCTTTTATAAATATATAAAACATTTAAGTCCTATACCTTAAATAATTTTATACACCCATTAAAACGCTTAGGAAAATTATACATAAATTCTAGAAATCCCTTGTAATCTATTTTCCAACATATAAAAATTTCAGACCCAAACCTTTTATTATTTAACCGTAAATAATTTATAACCCAAATTAACATTTTCTTTACTAGAAAATTCATAAAAATTCCACAAAACTCAGAAAATTCTGAAAATTAAAACCCATCTCTAAAATATCATTCATGATCTTCATAAAAATTCGCAAGGCATTTGGATGTCATTTGATAGGGTTTTCACCATAGAACATATCATAAATTCAATATGAACAACCATAATTCATCTACAAGTATATATAGTCATTCCATCATTCAAAAACATGGCAAATCAATGCAAAATATTCGGAATTCAACTAAAAACCGAAAATAATAAAAATTTGAGACATAAACATTATTCATCTTAGCTTTAGAGATTGAGATGTGAATGGATTTGATTGCTTAAGCTTCTTCCTAGGTCTTCTCTACTTTTTCCCTTTGCTCTTGTTAATGGTGGTCGGCCTTAGTTTTTTTTTAATTTTAAGAAATGAAATGAACATGTAGAGATACACGGCCTAAGGGAATAGATGTAGGAATGGCCTCTTTCCCATTTTACCCCTCTCCTATTTCATGTTAAACTCTTCTTTTAATTCATTGTTTAAATGACATGGCTACCCCTGAATTAAATCAAATCTCAATCCCTCAATCAACACATTATTTTATTTAATTTGACTAATTAAATATTCTAAATAATGTTACCAAAGATATGCGTTGTTACAAATTCCCTCCTTAAAGAATTTCGTCCTCGAAATTACAGTAAGGGACACAACAAATCAATCAAAGAGGTAAAACATACCATTAAATAAGTCAGGATAAGCATCTCTAATCCTGCTCTCAATCTCCCAAGTACAGTCCATGTCATCGTCGCTCCATTGGACTTTGACTAATCTAACTGTCTTGGTTCTAAGCCTCTTCTCATCTCTCGCAACAATATGAATAGGCTTCCTCACTATAGTCAAATCTGGTTCTACTACTAAGTCCTCTAGAACTGTCGGTGCAAAGTCTCCGGGTCTCTAACACACTTTCTGAGATGAGAAACATGAAAAACATCGTGGACTCCTGCTAAACTACTCGGTAACTCTACTCTATATGCGAGTTTCCCGATCCTCTCAATAATAGGAAAAGGTTCAACGAATCTCGGTGCTAACTTTCCTGATTTCCCAAATCTAATCACACCCTTCATCGGTGACACTTTGACGAAAACCTGATCTCTAATTGATAACTCTAAATCTTTCAGTCTCTTATCTGCATAACTCTTCTGCCTAGACTGAGCCTCCTTCATTCTAGCTCGAATGACCTCAATCTTTTCTGCAGCTTCTCTGACTAAATCTAGACCAAGAACCAACCTATCCCCGATATCTACCCAACATACGGGAGATTTGCGTGGCCTTCTATACAAAGCTTCAAATGGCGCCATCCCAATACTAGTCTGATAACTGTTGTTATACGAAAACTCGACAAAATGCAGATGATCATCCCATGATCCCCCAAAATCTAATACACAAGCTCTTAACAAATCATTCAAGATTTTGTTAACTCTTTATGTTTGCCCATTAGTTTGCGGATGATAAACGGTACTCATCTTGAGCTTGGTTCCAAAACTTCTTATAGACTCTTCCAAAACTCATTAGTAAATAAGGGATCTCTATCACTTACTATGCTACTAGGAATTCTATGTAGTATAACTATATTCTTCATGAATAACCTCGCCAAAACTGGTTGACTTAACTGGAATGAAATGGACACTCTTGGTCAATCTGTCCACTATAACCCATATACTATCGTTTCCCCTATTCGACCATGGCAACCCATCAATAAAATCCATAGAAATAGAATCCCATTTCCATACCGGAATGTCTAATGGTTGAAGCAATCCACTTGGCTTCTGGTGTTCGGCATTTGCATATTGACAATTCAAGCACTGTTTTACCCATAAACCAATATCCCGCTTCATACCTTCCCAGAAGAAAATCCTCTTCATATCTTGATACATCTTAGTACCTCCTGGATGAATAGAGAACTTCGAAAGGTGGCATTCCTCTAAGACTTCTGTCCTTGTGTTTCCTACACTCGGAACACATAATCTTTCTTTCTTTCCCAACCTCCCATTCTGATCAAGATTGAAATCTTTCAAGTAATCGCTCTCAGTTCCATCTCTTAACTTCCTAATCCATTCAGCTAATACCAGATCTTCTTCCTGTTTAGAAGCAATCTTTTCGATCATCGCTGGTTGAACTTCCAAACAAGATAAAACTACGGTTTCTCTGCTAGACCCGACCTCGGATCTCCACTGAACTCTGCAATCTGCTAATGCTTCCAAATCTTTCCACTTAGCAATCATCGCCAATACTGTATTTTGATGTATCCTGCTAAATGCATCTGCAACCTTGTTGCCTTTCCCCAGTGTGTACTCAATCCCCAAATCATAAGCAGCGATAAACTCTAACCACCTCTGTTGTCTCATGTTCAACTCCTTTTGAGAGAATAAATACTTCAGCGACTTATGATCTGTATATAACTCAAACCTCTCTCCCAAAAGGTAATGTCTCCACACCTTCAATGCAAAAGTCACTGCTGCTAATTCCAAATAATGTGTCGGATACCTAACCTCATGCGGGCTAAGCTGTCTAGAAGCATAGGCAATCAATTTACCTCTCTGCATCAACACAGCTCTTAATCTCGTTCCACACGCATCTGTATAAACTACCAAATCCTGATTCCCTTCCAGAACAACCAACACAAGTGCATGGGTCAATAAGTGTTTCAAACTTTAGAATGCTTCCTCACACTTATCGGTCCATACAAACTTTACATCCTTTCTCGTTAGCTTGGTCGTCGGTGCCGCTATCCATGAAAAATCCTTAATAAACCTCCAATAATACCCAACCAACCCAAGGAAACTCTTTATCTTCGTCACTGTCTCGAGTCTCTTCAAACTATTCACCGCTTCAATCTTAGCCGGATCTACTGACAACCCTTCCTCTGATACTACATGACCAAGAAATTTCACTTCTTTCTTCTAGAAATAACACTTCGAAAACTTCGCCTTCAGCTGATGCTGCCTCAGCATCTCAAGCACCACTCTAAGATGTACTTCATGCTGTCTTTCATCCTTAGAGTATATCAAGATATCATCTATAAAAACTAATATGAACCTATCAAAGTGCTCTTGGAAAACTCGGTTCATCAAATCCACAAAGAAAGCTGGCGCATTGGTCAGTCCGAACGGCATAACTAACCATTCGTATGACCCATATCTGGTCCTAAACGCCGTCAAAGGTATACTATCTTCTACTACTCTGAGTTGATGGAAACCTGTCGCCAAATCCAACTGCGAGAATACCTTAGCTCCACTCAACTGGTCGAACAAATCATCAATTCTCGGCAATGGATATCAATTCTTTATTTTTCTCTTATTAAATATACGATAATCGATACATATCCTCACCGATCCATCCGGCTTCTTAGCAAACACTGCGGCTGCTCCCCAAGGCGAACTACTCGGCCTGATAAAATCTTGCCTTCCAATTCCACCAACTGCACCTTTAACTCCCTCATCACTATAGGAGTCATCCTGCTTGGCGGCCTACTCACTGGTTCTGCTCTCGGATCCAAATCTATCTGAAACTCAATGGCTCATTTCGGTGGCAATCCAACTACCAGCTCAAAAACATCCGTGAATTCTCTAACCACGAAAACTTAACTCAACTCATCATCCAATTCCATAACACACAACAAAGCATTCACCTCGCCGCTAGAACCATCTACGGTAGAAACAATCTGATTGCTACAATCCGGGTGTCTAAGCGATATTTTCCTATCTTGGCAAAAATCCTAGCATCGTACTTACTTAACCAGTCCATCCCAAGAATAATCCTGAACCCCACAAAATCAAACACATGCAAACTGAAAACAAAAGTATGACCTAGTAGGTCAAACTCTAACTGGTCACATCTCAACCATAGAGTTGCATACCCTCCTATTGGATTTGCAGCCCGTAAGGATGTAATGAAATATGTGGATTCTAGGTTAAGCTTATCTATCAAACATCTAGATATAAAAGAATGCGATGCACTAGTATCAAATAGAACGCTAATGGACATACCATGAATCTGAAGCGTACCTCCCAAAATTGCCTTTCCCTTCTCATGGGCTATTGGCTTCGAAGCAGCAGGCTCCAATGCATACACTTTGCCCTTTCTATCTTTAGCGCGCTCCTTGCACTAGTTCCTATAATGGCCAATCTGGTCACAATTGAAGCACCTGACATTCTTCTTCCCGACTACCTCCTTTGCCTTTCTAGCACGACACCCATTAGCAAAGTGCCCCTTCTTGTCGCACTTGAAGCAAACTATCTTAGACTTCCCTTTCTTAGCTGCTCCACCCTTCTGAGCACCTTTCTTAGGAAAGAACTTTCTTTTCTGATTCTGCCCAACCTGGACCTCCTTAGCCTTACTTTTCTCTAGAGAATCAAGAATCTCTTCATGCCTTAAGGCCATCTCTACTACAAAGTCAGAAGGATCTCTAATATGAGGTAATGTAGCCCTTGCTAACTCAGGCTTCAACCCCCTGATAAACTTCTCATTCCTATTTATTACTGTATCAAATGAAGCATACACATATCTAGCCAACTCCTCAAACTTTCTAGCATCCTCCACGATAGACATCTCTCCCTGCTCTAACTCAGCAAACTTTCTGATCAGAGCAGACTGTGCCATCATAGACATGAACCTCTCCTGGAACCTTCCCTTGAAATCTGCCCATGTCAAGTTTTCCTCGTCCACACCAGCCGTCACACTATTCCAACATAACAAAGCCGCTCCCTGAAACTGTCTCGAAGCAAGCCTCCTCTTCTACTCATCATTGAGCCCCAAGTCTGCAAAGATTCTCTCATAATGCAATAAACAATTTCCACTTCTATAACATCCTCTATTCCTAGAAATGGCTTACCCTCAAGCTTAGCGTAATCTCCGCTCAGCTTAGCATAATGGTTAACTACCGGAACTTTCGAAACTCCTGCCCTCACAGCATCTCCTCCTAGCACTCTAGTTGCAACTCCTGATTGCAACATATTCATGAAAAACTGATACATTGCTTCCATTCCAACTTGCAGGACTTTAGCACCTACATTCGCTGCTTGTGCCTGACCTTGGGTCCTCCTTGTCCTAGGTCTGGCATTCCAATCGGTGCCCTTCCCTCCTGGGTTAACTCTTCCTCATCTACCTTCCATATCTGTATTAAAACCCCATGAGATACAGAAAAATAACATAACAAAGATAGGAGACTAGAGATAAAGCATACACTTATATATAGCAAATACAAGTACATTACTATAGAATTATCCCATACCCCAATCTTACTCTAATTCCTTAGGATTATGTTTTAAAAACCATTTATAGTTTAAAAATTTTCATAGACCATGCTCTAATATCAAGTTGTAACATCCTATATCTAGAGGCCAAGCTAAGAGCTACAGATGCTGCAGTCATCCATAGTATTAACTTCTGGTGACAAAATACGGTAATGCTAATGGTATCCATAATATCAGAAGCACTTGAATATGAACAAATTCACGGACTTCAAGAAACAACATTTTACTGATTACATTTCAAAACAAATTCATATCCAAGTTACATAATCCCATATCATTTCCCTGGTAAAGATTAATTATAATCATTACAAAATATGCCAAGAGCGACATATGACGATGCCCCCTTGGTTGATCAAAGCAATATAGTCATATCTGACTTAATACAAAGAGAAAATAAACAAAATAATCTACAATTCCTAATTAGCTATCCGCCATCCACCCGCTCATCTCCGGAAGCTTTATTCGCCAAAATTTCTAAACCTGAAAACCTTAACCCTCAGCCAACTCAAATCAATTTTGAGCACCTGAGAGTTTAAGCGGAAAACAAAAACTTCGAGTCGGACATAAAGCCTAGTGTGAATAATATTGTTACATCTCGATTTACTGATATTAAGTGACACCACGTCGCTTAGCGGAATGGGTTTCCCCTCACTAATATGCTCTTTAAAATTTATATTTTGCAAATCCTTTCCTGCAAGCAAAATGGTTAATCAAACTGATATAATAATGATAATAATAGCTAAGTCCGTTAAGCTATAATCAGGTAACTAATGGACAATCTATCCATAAGTAGTAAATGGACTATCTTTCCGAAATCTGGGTTGACTGCCCGCAAACTAGACTAACTGCCCAAATCAAAATGGACTATCTGTCCGAATCATTTTCTTAGGGTTAACTACCCTTCATCTTTTTCCTTGAAAACTTCTTTCAAAATGATTTAACCTTTTAAATCATACTTATATAAGGAAAATATATTCTTAGCTTTACTCTAAGCTATTTTGCCATGTTATATATACTTTACTCAAAATAATGTTGATGGATTTTAATGAGGATTAGCTATCCTTCCAAAGCAAGTTAAAACCCTTTTTAACTTGAAAATACTTAGGCTATATTGCATGTTTAATACATTCGAAACCATTGTTTAAAACCTTTAAACAACCCATTCGAAACCCCTGAAGGTAACCCATTTGAAACCATTGAAAGTGAACCTTTCGAAACCATTAAAAGCCTTTCCTTCGAAAGCTTCAAAACATTAGACATCCCTCTTTAAAACCTTTAAATATTGCCTTTTGAAAACATAGGAAAAACATTTCCCTTCAACCCTTTCGAAACTCTGGAGAACCACCCCTTCGAAACCATTCATTAAAACCTTTCGAAAGCATTAAAATTCTTAACCTCTCGAAAGCCTTTGAATTTAATTTAAAACATGTGGAAACCTTTCGAAACCATTCCAAATTTCACCCCTTCGAAACCTATGAAAATCGTCTCGGTCGAAACCATTTGGATTATGCCTTCAAGTAGAGCAAAAGGATCAAAATCCCATTAAAGTCGAAAGCATCTATTTCGAAACCATTTAAAACTATCTCTTTCGAAACCATTTGATTCTTACTTCAATCATAGAAAAAGGTTCTTTAAAACATTTAAGTCGAAAGTATCTGTTTCGAAACCATTTCCTAAGTAATGAAGTGATGGTGTCGAAACCATCCCTTCTAAAGCATTGGAAAAGTGGCCAAATTTTAGAAAATAAAATACCCCTTCGAAACTAGCTGAGTCGAAAGGTAAAAAGGCGGCAGCAAAAGGTTTCGACTTAGTGGAAAGCAGTTACATAAAAACAAAGGCGCAACTCAATCGAAACCATTTCCTTTAAATCCATTTGAACTAGTCGAAAGCTAACTAAGTCGAAAGCTACTTAGTCGAAAGCCATTTAATTGAAAGCAAGCAGGCGCATTTTTAATTTTAAAAGCAAAGTGATGCCTCATCTTCTGCGGAAACTCTGGTTTCGACTACCTATATTTTGCCTTCTATCCAATTCGCTACATACCAATACATTGATACCATGCGCATTGGTTTCGATGGTGTTGAAGGCGAAGGGTCTTAGTCGAAAGCCAACCAAGGCGGAAGCAGGTGCCAAAAGCAACAAAATAGTAATTAGCATGTAGCAAATAGTTCTTTTCATCTAACGTGCTTTACGTGTCAAATTTTGATTGGTTGCCTCTTTTTTTTACCACTAAAAAGTGATGCAATTTTCAGAAGTAACTATTTGAATTATTTGCAAAAATCACCTTCTCCTTTTATAAATATATAAAACATTTAAGTCCCATACCTTAAAGAATTTTACATAAAACGCTTTGGAAAATTCTACAAAAATTCTAGAAATTCTCTTTTAATATGTTTTCCAACATATAAAAATTTCAGACCCAAACCTTTTATTATTTAACCGTAAATAATTTATAACCCAAATTAACATTTTCTTTACTAGAAAATTCATATAAATTCCACAAAAATTCTAAAAATTTTGAAAATTAAAACCTATCTCTAAAATATCATTTATGATCTTCATAAAAATTCGCAATGCATTTGGATGTCATTTAATAGGATTTTCACCTTAAAAATATCATAAATTCAATATGCACAACCATAATTCATCTCCAAGCATACAAAATCATTCCATCGTTCAAAAACATGGCAAATCAATGCAAAATATTTGGAATTCATCTTAAAGCTGAAAACAATAAAAATTTGAGATGTAAACATTATTCACCTTAGCTTTAGAGATTAAATAGATTGAGATGTGAATGGATTTGATTTGCTTAAGCTTCTTCCTAGCTCTTCTCTATCTTTTTCCCTTTGCTCTTGTTAATGGTGGCTGGCCTTAGTTTTTTTAAAAAGCTTTAAGAAATGAAATGAATGTGTAAAGATACACGGCTTAAGGGAATAGATATAGGAATGACCTCTTTCCCATTTTACCCCTCCCCTATTTCATGTTAAACTCTTCTTTTAATTCATTGTTTAAATGGCATGGCTACCCCTTAATTAAATCAAATCTCAATCCCCTAATTAACACATTATTTTATTTAATTTAACTAATTAAATATCCTGAATAATTTTACCAAAGATATGGGGTGTTACATTAATGAACCATGTTAAATATATATATATATATATATATAAGATCTACTAATTTTCATAGTGCTCATCCAGAATTCAAGTTTGAGTTATATTAGATATTTATGTATTCAAAATAAGATATTTCATAGTTCTATTTAATGTCTCGTTTATAAGTTAAAACAAAACCATGCATAGAGACACTGAACCGTGCATGTGAAATAATTTGTAAAATCATATATTATACCAATAAATCTCAATAGCATTCGCTACTGACAAATTCATCATATAGTTCAAAATAAACTTTACTAAGAAGGTATATTATAGATTGATCTTTTCATATAGGCTTAAAACAACACCAAAAATCAATTTTGATTTTGAAACAAAGTCCAAACAACAAAATCCG
Source organism: Allium fistulosum (assembly GCA_030737815.1). NCBI lineage: Eukaryota > Viridiplantae > Streptophyta > Magnoliopsida > Asparagales > Amaryllidaceae > Allium > Allium fistulosum. Next base: position 1,142,758,678 of record CM060904.1, read on the forward strand.
AATTCAAGATTGATAAAATCATAACTTGCCTTATAGAATGAATCTATTATAATTATATCATTATATTTAACAAAATAATAATAATTTGAAAGCTTTGTATTAAGTCAAATTGGGGCTATTATGGTATAAAATTTACTAACCTTCTTTGTTGAATCAAACCATATTATGTGGATCCATGTTTTTATTACCAAATCAACTAAAAAATAATATTTTTGCTTCCAAAATATCTTTAGACATTCTAGATCAACATGTTATCATAAAATGGTTTTGGAATCTTTCTTTTATTATTCAAATCTGCAAATAAACTTGGAAAAAAAATCAGTTTTCATACATTAGTGGTTAGATCTAGTAGATCCATAACTACAAACGTAAAACATGAACAACAAGTCTTTAGTTCTGCACTATATCTTAAACCCAAAATTAAAATACTCCAAATTAATAATTTTTTCCATAATTATATAGTTGGATACCCTAATGATATTTGATTTTTCTTCCCTTTAAACCATAATCAAATACAGATAAATTCAAAATAATTTATTTTACATAAACAAATATAAATCATTTTGATATGCTCAAAATATTTTCAAAGTTCACATCTAAACCTAAATCCCAAAAAAATCAAAATGAAAACTTCATTTATGAAACATGTTTAGATTACTTAGATCTATCACACAAACCAAAATTCAATCAAATTATTTAAATTCGACAACAAATGCTGTCAAATTCATGAATTGCTTTCCAAAATAATTATAAATCTACAAGTTGAACTCAAAAGCATTAAAAAATAAGAAATTTTTAAATCAACTCAAAAGTAAAAGTGTGTTAAAATGAAACTTTTCGTCTAAAACATGTTTAAACCTTAGGGAATTATCTTTTAAGTATGATATTGCTGGAATTCGGTGATTTATAATTGAACTCAAAATAAAACGTTTTTCAATTATTTTTATAATAGCTTACCAGTCAGAGATCATGCTATAACATGATAAAAATAAAAAGATAAGAAGCCATTAGAGAGGGGAGTTACTATCTACACACACCAATAATCCCTAACGCCACTTAAACCTTTAGCAAAATTATATGCCTAAAAACACTTTAAAAATCCACTTCAGCTGGTTATGCAAAATTGAGTGAAAAAATAGTCGCCTGGTTTTGCATAACCTGGATGAAGCAAATATATAAAACCAAACCCTAGCTTTAAAATTCAGTAACAGCTTTCCTTATCGGCACTTAATGGCAGACCAATCAGAAAATAAGGATGTAAGTAAGACCTCTGTTGATTGTTTTTGAACAAATCATTATTTTATTGATGGTTTTCTGTATTTCCAATCAAAATGTGCAAGGTATTGATGATTTTTTTAATCTCATTAAATAAAGGTTGAATATATTGTATTATATGTTGATGTTATTATAATATGCATCTGATAAGAATTTAATGTATGTTGAATCTACATCAATAATCTGGTATATTTTTTGAATTAAAAAACCAAGTTTTGGCTTTAAAGGATTTTATAAAACCGAATTAGGTATGCGCCATCATTCTTTTAAAAACTGTTCGCTGGATTATTTATAATATCACTATTTTTTTTAATTTATAGGTGATTCATTTGTTTAATTGTTGAAACTTTTTTTGAATGGTTATTAAGTGGTAGCATCTTTTTCTGTTTATTTCTATGTATATAGTAGAGAATGTTGGACAATCTAGTTCAGTATTTTGTTATAATGGTTTTCAATATACTCCAAACAAATTTCCTAATGTAGTTGTCACAGATAGAGAATGGGTATTAATTAATGGAGTGAATAGAATATTTCCACAAGCAACTTATTTGCATGTCGAACAATGTTATTACAAAGTCAAGGAATTTTTTTGAATCTGTTGAAACTGAAGGACTATTTGTAGTGGACTGGACGTTTATTGTTCGATCAGAATCTATAGAGGAATATGAAGAATACTCGACAAATTTTAATAATACTTGGAAAACTATCTAGGTGCTTTGAAGTATATAGAGGGCCACTGGATTCCTTATAAGGAGCATTTTGTTTATGCATGGACTAATAAAGTTAAACATATTGGGAATAGAACTTCCAATAGAACGGAGTCCACACATTCTATACTAAAACGGTACCTTAGTACATCACAGGGTTCGTTTGTTACTATTTGGAGAAAAAATTAATGATTTATTGTTTTTACAACACACAAAAATTAATGGTACCTTTGAAAATAATTTGGGCGAAGTTTGTAAACAACATCGAGATCCAATATTCAAATATATCGAATATAGAGTTTCTTTGTTTGCTGTAGACATGATTTATGATGAATTGCTTCGCCCAAAAAAGTAAGATTTCATTTTTTTATGCTTGTGATCACAAACTTCAAACGATACTCGACATACCTTGTGCACATGAGATAAATGAAATTTACAGTCACATTATTACAATTCCACTTGATGAAATTCATGAAAATTGGCAAATACTTATTCAAGGATCTAAAGAATTGGATCGTACACCTGAACAAATAGAAATTAGAAACCATTTTAGGAATGCAACTCCAATTAAGAAAGAGTTATGTTATAGCAGTTGAAAGAGATTGGAGTACCTTCAATGACATCATTGCTGGAACCAAAACTAGGATTTCGTAAAGGTAGACCACCTGGAAGTAAAGGGAAAAGCAAACTTGATACAACAAAGTTGTGGACAACGAAACCTGATGCGTTGAAATTCGAACGACTGAAACATTGTACGCAAAATCAATCACAATTAAGTGTTGCAAAAAATATTACTCCAAAATGAAAAAGAAAAAAATGAAAAGGTTGAAACCGATCTTGAATCTAGCAAGTTGGTAAACAAAGTGGTAGATAAATTATAGTTGATTGATATTATATATACAAGAAAATTCTTTCATTATATTCCAGAGTTTCTTCACCCTTTTGTTGTCAAAGTGGAGGACGTTGAGATAGATGGTAATTGTGGTTTTCATTGTGTTGCGTGGCAGGTAGACGAAATGAATGTTGATTTTGTGAACATGAAAAAATCTATGCTATCGGATTTGATAACACATCATGATATGTACTGCAAGCACTTTAGTTTTGCACAATGTGAGAAAATAAGAGAGGTATTTAGTTCGTTTGAAAAAAATGTTCTCCGAGAATATTGGATGGAAATGCCTGAAATGGTTAGTTAATAGCAAACCCTTTTAACAAGATGGTTGTCTTCATATCCAATATCCAATGTTTAACTTTTTTCCACATCAACGAGATCCTACAGGTGAGAACCCTCATAAGTTTAATACTTTTATAAATGTGAACAACTACCACTACATGAAGTTAGTATTGAAGGAAAATTCACCAATTCCACCAATCATAAACTATTGGAGTAGGTTTATAATGGAATAAGCTAAATTGTGGGATGATCGTTATAAAGAAAGGAAAGATCAATTCGACCGCTTGAAGCCTGATGATGTATCTACAAGGGATGTACTATAGATTTTGATAGTTCTTTTCCATAATTACAATAATAATGTTTGGATATTTAATATGTACCATTGGATAAGGGTCGAACACAGACGTAATAATAAGTTTAATTTTGATAATAGCATGGTTATCAAATAATGTACTACATGGTTATTTATGATTTTAGATGAACACCTTTATTTTATACCTATAATTTCTATCTCCAACTTGTAATTCAGAAGGCGAAAATCTAAAATAGCTAATTTCTGAAGAATTGGAGGAGAAAGAAGAGTGACAGGGCTTCCGCACCCATTTAGAAAAATATGAGTTTGAAGGCTAGCCCTGCTTCTTTATTTATAGAGAGTCAAAACAGTGTCGTCCATCCGCTTAAAACGATGCAAATCAGGTCATTCAAAAGGTTGCAGAATGAGCGCGCCTGATTTGTTTTAAACGTTTTATTTATTATCAACGTTTAACGTTTAAACGTTTCCTATTAATTCCAATTAACTCTCATTAATTCTCTGATTTAATGCTCTTTATAAAGCACATCTATTTTGAATTTTAAACGTGCCTTATTTGTTTTATTAAATGTTATTTATAAACGTTAACATTTAAATGTTATAAATTATAAGCGTTTAACTTTTTTTTTATTGCTTGTTTATTCTAATTAATTACCATCAATTGCTTGATTAATTTCCCAATATAAAACTTAACTATTTTGAACTTCACATGTGACCAATTAATGTAAATTAATTTCCTCCAATAACTGATTTGATTACATTGCCCGCTAATGTTAATTAATTGCCTTAAATTTTGAATCTAGTTAAATGATATTATTCTAAATGAAATAAAATTTGATTTAAATGAACTGGATTATTTTCAAAATTCAAGCTTTTAAAATGTTAAAATTGAAATTGGTTTAAAAGAATTGTTTAAAGAATTTAAATTGAAATCTTAAAGTTGAATTTGAATATAATTGAAATTTACCAAAATTGAGTTATTTTAAACATTTGAATATTTGAACTTTGAAACCTATTGAATTTGAACTGGTTTAAATTTGTAGTTCAAACATGGATTTGAAAACGATATAAATTGAAATGGTTTTAATGAGAATTTGAATTAAAACCTTTAGCCTTTTGAATTGAAATCGTTGAACTGAGATTTATTTGAATTGAATTTTTGGAACAAAAGTTGATTTGAATTGATTTGTGAAATTGGAAGAAACAATTCTAATTTGAAACTATTTTCGATATAAACTCTTTTAATATACAAACTCTTTTAACATATAAAATATTTTTCTCGTATAAACCATTTTAATATATTAATAAAAAATTTAATACATCAACTATTTTTAATATATAACCTATTTTAATATATAAACTTTTTTTAATATATAAAATATATTAATTTATGACCTATTTTTAATATATAATCTATTTTAATATATATATGTTATTTTAAATTTATAAACAACTTTTAATATATATATATATATATTAATGTACAAACTAATTTTAAATGTATAACTATTCCAATATATAAACGAATTTCAATGTTCAAACCGTTTAAAGTTGGAACTGTTATGATTTGGATTCACTTGATGTAAATGCAAATATTTTGATATGATGGTTTAACATATTTTTTTGGTTATGATTTCGAAAACGAATATGATTTAAAGTGAATAATGATTTCGAAAGTGAATATGATTTTGAAATGATTATGATTTGGAAGTGAATGTGATTTTGAAGTAAATAATGATTTCGAAAGTGATATGATTTTGAAGTGAATATGATATTTTTAAGATGAAGTATGAACTATTTGAAATGTAAAAGAACCATCCGGTGTGTAAAATATAACGTTTGGTTGTTAAAGAGACCAGTGTCGGATATTGTCATACTCTCTACCAATTCCGAAACCACTTTAACAACTATGCACGTGGTGGAGAATCCAGAACGAAGTAGGATGGTTTGATGAACGCATCTAGTATGAGGTATGAAACGCAGCCCTGACCCCTTGGGTCAGCTTGAGATGGCTAAAACAGAAGCAATTGACGGGCCAGGTGAGGTTGCTCCTCCGATCGGACACACTTCTTTGATACCCTATCTGTTACTTTGTGATTGATTTGGTGGCCACCTTCAATTTGATTATGGGAGTGTTGTTTCGAGGTGGGCGGTAGCTGCGGCTATGCGTTACCACCAGCCTGGACGTGCAAACGGTAGAATCTTACCCTGACATTGCCTCGTTGTGCCTTGTCATCTGCCTTATCGAGCCCACTACAATTTTGGTTTGTGTTGTACCTACGAAGTGCCCCTGATAGCCCACCAGTCCATGGTGGAGTTTACAGTACTGTATAGACTACAGAATTATATAAAATGTGTTAAGGGGAATATGGGTAACGCCTTAACGCTATTTTAATACTTTACTTTACTGTAGACATATTATAATAGCATATTGTATTATATATGTAGATAGTTTAACGGATACTTAGGAGATGGAATCCCGAACATCTCTTAAGTTATTACACGCACGTTATACACTGGATAGGAGATGTAAAATCCCGTAAACATCTCTAAAGCCATTACACCCATGATTATTTACTGTTAATTTAACTTGCATAAGATCTTTTAGTTCTGACATGAGTGTTTTGTGTTTTCATTACACTCGGGTCAGCCTGAGCATTTCAGTGTTGAAGACATTTTTTCTAAAGGACGAAGACAAAGTTTAGTATTATATTATTATTATTATTATTATTCCACTGTATCATGTTATTCCACTGCATTATTTATTTATTCTTGCTATATGTATAACTCTGATATATTGTAAAAGTGAAATCAAATGTCATTTGTAAAATAGCTTCATGAACTGTTTATTTGATTATTATATTTCGTCATTCCGCTGGGAGATTCTGTGTTTTGTTTTTCTTTCTTTTCTCTTATTTTCTTATTTACCCCATTAACAATCCTCCCTGTTGAATGGTTTGAGTTGACATGTGTGGTTTATTGTCGATTTAAACTGTCCAAAAAGGTGGGTCGTTACAGCTAACATTTTCATTCCCAATTTGTCTAGAAACAAACAACATTTGATAGTGTATAACAAATAGGCACAAGCAACCTTATCAAATAACTCCACATCACTGTCTTCTGATGCTTGACCACGACTTTGTTGTTTCAACCAATTCAACCTAACTGCATATGTAACCATCGTCTCTTCCTTTGCATATCCACATCAATGTTGAGTTGTTCTTCCAACAGCTCTAGAAGATTATTTGTGTATATACCTTACCGCCTCCTTCGTACGACAACATAATACCCATCAAAGGAATTCATAGTATTTGCATCACATCATCTAGTGTAATGGTCATCTCCCCGAATGGCATGTGAAATGTATTCGTCTCCGATTGCCATCTCTCCACAAATGTGGATATTGAAGTCATATTTATCCATCCATATGAATGGCCAATAATATTCATCAAACTAGATGCTTTTATCCATTCCATAATCTGTGGTTGCTCGTACTCTAGTTTCCATGTTCATAGTTTCCATAAATAAGAAATGCACCTAAATGGCCCACGCTTTCGCATAAAGAACCAATTATAATTTGTCAACCATCAAAAACTATATGCCCATATCCATATCATAATATACTATTTCATTTTATCAAAGATGATTCACTATTCAATTTTTTACCCATTTCATATCCTAAACACTTCTTGCTATATGGTAATCAAAGTTAACTAGTTCGAACCCGTGCTACGCACACGGAGATCTCATATATTGTTTTAAATTTACTTATGCATGAACTCAATTGATGGTTATTTTTGTTTATGTTGAGTGATCCTTCGCTTGCAAGTTTATCTTGGAAATTAAATATCCATCAATTGATGGATATTTCTGTTCATATAGAAGATAACGCTCAACATAACGATTGTGGTTGTGCAAAGTGCATAGTTGTTAAATCCATTCACTATATACGCAATAATGCTAGACTCATCAATTGCAGCCCGTACGTTATACAATGCTAAAGGCCCGTTTGGGACTTAATAAGCTTCGTTTTGATTTTCTAAAAGTCAAAATGTATTTGTTTTGACTTACAAAGAACAAAAAAATAGTTTATTTAAGTCCACCCAAATGGTTAGTTAGTACAAAAGATTTTGATTATCGTTAACTTCATCTAAAATGGGCGTAAAGAAATAAATTGTCGGAAACAAAACCTATTCAACACAGTTGATCAACTTACATGATATTGTAGTAAATTTAAAGAACAATTTTCCACCTCAATAGTTTCAGATGCAATATTTGATTGAGCATTGTAAGATTCATCCCTCAAGCTAACCGAACCAAATTATGTATATCAATTTCAACCGTGAACACACATACCCAGACAGGTGTAGAAAACAATTATGCTGACTACTGACATATGTAATCCTGAAAAATAAAACGATGACAACTATATGAGCCAAATGATACCATACTTGACAAATATATTAGCAGCTAAAAGAATTACGTTAAAAGAAATGTATTACAGTTGACAGACAAATGAAAGGGTATTATCTAATCTTAGCAAATACAGGCATATACAATTATAACGAATATAGAAGGCAAGCACGAACGAACTAATTTCATCAAAACAAATGTTTACAGTAGCAAACTGGAATGACTGTTTCTCTCCATAAGCGTCTAAACCCAAAAAAAAATAGTGTTCAAATAACAATGTAGCATCCTTAAGCAAGCATCATATGTGGGTACAGATTGTCAGCACATCACGCCCTCACAGCTAACTCAAATGGACTGAACGTTCACCTGTTTACATAATGTTAAGCTTGCTGTCAGTGAACAGTAACAATGCTATAACAGTTGCTAAAGAGATCAAGCTCCATGTATATAAGCATATGGAAAACAGATCAATGCGCTAAAGATAGCCCTTGCAGAAAAAGGATGAACCGATGGTAGATTTTTTTGCTACCAAATTTGAGTAAAAATATGTGTTTATATTAACAACAAAAATTGATTAATATAGTGTCGGAGCAGCATGTATGAAAAACATAGCTTAATATTTTTAGAATACAACAACACGATAAAATCATTTACAGTACATGATGTAACAATCAATAAAAAAGAGCACTGATATAGAACCAAAACATGTATTGTAATTGTGTGCACACTGATATTAAATTATACTATTATTTGGATACATGATGTCAGGCGGGTTGAGCGTTAGTCATGTATAACAACAATATACAAAAGCAGTGGAAAATGTAATACTTTTAAGTGAATGGTGCTTATTTTGAAAGACTTAAGCTGGTTTAGGCTGGCAGACCTTCATAATAGTATGGATGGAAATTTTCTGTGTGGTTAACATCTTGGCACACACGAATAATTATTGTAATTGAGACGTTGAACATAATTTAATTTTTTAACAGTGCTTAACAACCCACTCACTGATGATAAATTATTCTTTTATTTTGAATTTAATTACCCTTCGTAGCTTAGAAATCTGATAGTACATGGAACAACTGGAATAAACAGTATGCAGTTGACGGAGTTACCTAAAGTTGACCCTGCATTGGCAAACATAAGTAAACATGATATTAGTTTACAAAATAAAGAAACTATTTATCAAAGAAAAGATCATAGGAGTTATGTAGAATAAAATCATAGGAGTTATGGGTTGAAAGCCAAACAGTATGTAATGTGATGCATTATTATTTGCATCAGAACCACGCAATGTAGTAGTCGTTAAATTTGTTTGCAGGTCATTTCATAGTGCAAAAACCATGAATTTGCACCTAATGTAGCTATATACTACCATTTTTCTAAAAGTAGAGAATGTAAAATATAAAATTAAAAACAATCAAGCATGAAAAGGTGCAATGCTGAATTGTAGAGACTTATAGACATGCGTACATTTCATCAATAATAAGCAAAGCTCGTTAAAATCGATATTAAGCAAGCTATAATCCACGAAGAGCGTGAAAAAATTCGATTATTGAGCATTGAGTGCTTGACCATATATAAGAGTTGGAAATGGAAGCGCAACAAATGAAGAGTGGGATTAATGAAGGAAACTGACAATGATCGAAGTTCCTCGCCATTAGTAGAGTAAGGTCTTTTTCACATATGAGGATTTTTTTGAGTAAAATGGGCCAAGGGGGTGAAATAAAAATTAAGTTGATATTTGGTATGCAAATACATAAAGTTGAATGAACCTATATTTAGTATATTTATAATAATCCATTGAACAATTGAAGCTTCCACTATACTTAATAGTGGTCCTAAATGCACATACAGATCCCATTTTCCGCAGTTTCCATCGGCGGTATGTTGTTGATTGAATTTTAGATAAAATAAAATTATACTGCAACTGATAGTGTATGACGAACCTTTTATACGATGATTGACGGTATACTATCGATTAAAATCTCAGGTAAAATAGATGTGGTGTACTTGACCCCACACTTAGATTATTAAAGGTTTAGTTTTATAAGATACTCAAATAACGTATAACTAAACAAAAGTATCAAAAGAAAAATTGTTGGCATCTTATACAAAAAAAAATTCCAACGTTTAAAGCATCACATGCAAATAGAAAAGCCATTGTTTTCCTTTGTTCAACTAAATAGAGGCATACCATTGAACTACTTGTCCAAACACCAAACCTTATATTGATAACTTTTCTAAAAGACCTATTGATAGTTTAGCAGATATCATGGAATAAATGTTTGCTTTTGGTTTCTAAATAACTTGGAGTTAACTAATGAATGTGCTAATGAAAAGACATCAATTTTGCATGGGGAAAAAATTAACATGTTGAATTGACATAAGAAATAGACATCAAGGAATAAGCTATATCACAAATAATTCGATATGAAAACATCAGTAGCTGGCAGTACATGTTACTAAATTTACAACCTATGATGAACTCATATGGAATTTTCGTTTGTTGCACAGCTATTATCAACCAACATCAGTAATTATTAAATCCATAAAATAAAAATATAAACTTCTAAACTAAACCTGTTGGGCCGTAAGAATTGAGATTCGTCTTATATGAGCACATCCAGAATTGCCACTTTCTATCAATCTTCCATTCTGACATCTAATTGAAAGCATTTCATGGCTCATTTTCTTCTTCAGCTGCTATAGAAAGCAAATAAATATTTAGATTATGGGCAGATAATAGAACAAATTGATGCATTCGATAATTAGCATATGTTGATTGCAATTATGGATTAATTTGCAGATGAAAATGTGAATGAGATAAAGGATAAAAGTACAATGTCTTCAACATCAAAGTACCATCTTTATAAGAAGATGTAAAAGGAAACAATAGATAATCTGCGTGGACAAATTGATGGAAAACCGAATTGAACATATGATGAAGTATGAACTGGATAAGGAGCAGTTAGACGCTTTAATTCTAGCACTATTAATTATAGATTTTAATGTGAGAATATTCACATTGAAAGGGGAATTATAGTGGGAGGAAATTGGTAAATGTTAGCTAGAAATGCTGAGAAGGCAGGATTTGAGATGACGAAAATTGAGGGAAAAGGAGATGAACGGTCAAGGATTGAATTTTATATATAATATAATAGATAAGAGCCCGTTAGTGTTAGTACTAAGACTTTAGTAACATTCTTTGCAATTATCTTTGTTTGTCTTGTCATAATGTTTTTTGTGAAGTGATAATTAGTTAAAGCATTAAATTAATATTATTATATGGAAAATATATTTTGGAGTTCCAATCAATATAGTTCTCTCTCTTGCAACATTTTTCTGAACTTTTGATTCATTTTATATACTTTGCACGCAAAAAAATTGCAATTATTTTTGGCACATTAATTATGCATCGATGTACTCTATTTTCCAACTGATTGAGAATTACTTATCTTTGAAATCAGTTACATTCTATATAACTGTATCTCTAAGAAATAGGATGAGTAAACTTTATAAAAAATGGTGGCTAGATAAATGGTTTATTAGTCACAAGTAACTCCTTGAAAACTAATTATTTGATCATAAAAGGCGAGATTCTTTTGGTTGCTAACACAAAAATAGCACATGTTATTTATTATCACATATCAATGAATAGGATTAGTATGTTACATTTGGACATATAACATTTTTTTAGAATAAAATAACATATATTATTTCTAGCATAAGAATCATTCACATATTAAGGATATATCCACTACGGTTACTTGGCAATTTCAGTAGTTATAATCATATTTATTTTAAGAATATTTCTATGACTACCTACCATGATATCACTTCAGTATGTAAGAATGATGGTAATACCCACTATACTAATGAATTCTAGCTTTAGTACATATTTTCTTCTGACATGGTATCATTGCTAGATTCCAATCATCTATCACACTTGTTGTCTGTTTACTCTTGCAAAAATTAGTATATTGAACGGTGAAATATGTATACTAAAATGTATATATTTTGAGTTACTTACATTGAACTCACATTCATATTCATGTATAATTGTATGCATGTACAATTATTCTATTAAATATGATATGACTAAAGATGGTGTAGGCAAACTCAACAATGCCTAAGCGCCATCATTTCAGATAATAGTTTATTTTGTCTTGCCTATGAAAAAAAGACCTAAACTAACATGGTTTAGTCAACTTACTTTCAAAAGTAAGATCAACCAATCCAAATGATCAGGCTCGAACTAAGCACTGTTGAATTCCAACTGAGTAATAATCGTATAATATAGATTATTAATAACATTGAAAATAGATATCAAGTTGTTCATGGATACTAAGGTAATCTAATAAGAAAAAGGGAGCAATCTATTTGAATGATTCAGACAAAAATTGCTTTTCAGAGGATGATGAAAATCTGTATAAGCGACATGAGAAATTGAATATTGTAATAGCACAGCCAAAAAAAACCATTTCATGTAAGGCAACATATTGATCATAAAAATGTCAAATTGTTCCTTGGTATCAAGGATCCATTTCTTCATGTAAACAGCAACTGAAAAAAGTCATGGAAATGAAAATAAATAAGAAATAAAGAACTTAATTTAAGAAATAATCGAATTGAGTAACAGCCTCAAACTATTTTTTTCAGTTTAAATATACACATAGAATCTATTTTTATATTTAAACAATACAATGCGACTTTCAAACTTCTGCCCCAAATATAATATGTGAAGAACATAAAAATAAAATAAGTCAAACAATTGAAACTAATAGCATTCTTGCCTATGTCAAGGAGAAAAGAGGCATGTCTTATAGTTAGTGGAATTTATGTGGGCCGTGGACTATTCTTTGACTTGCACCACATTCTCTGTTGTCACACAATAATAATCACCAGTAAATCAAGTCATTGCAAATGTGAATTAATTCATCCAGCAAATTGAGTCACCCAAATAATTCGTTTAGAAAAGCAAAAATTTGGATTGTGCCCCACTTTGAAATGAGAAAAATATGGGATGAAAATTTATTCATTTTCCAAATCGATTCAGCAAATCAAAGGGGCTCGAAAATCAAAATATGAAATTAGGCTTACCCATAATAAAAGCAGTAGTGGTGGTAGCAGAGGGAAGAAGCTCAATTGATCTGACCGTATGCTGTTGTGGTGAGAATACTCGAGATTAGCATAAATTTTCTTTGCAGATAATTTAAGGTTCTTGCTATTTTTTGACATCGGAAAAAATAACGATACTTTGTTTGAACCAATCAGCCATAGCGTGGCTCTGTATTTGGCCGAAAGCACTCGAGAGGAAGAAATTGGGAGGAGGAGAGAACGGAAGGTTTTGGTGGAGGAAAAGGGCGAAGGCAAAAATACGGATGTAGAAATTCAAAGACGGTTCAGTTGTGCAAATTGAAGACGGCTTCTGTGCTCTTGCCAAATTCGAAGACTGTTCAGTTGCCAAATTTCAAAGGGGCCTGTGTGAGCTTGAAATTCAACTCACTAATAATAATATAGTATAGACAAGCAATGTTTTCTCTTTCGAGCCATCTCTACCTATATTTTGAGCTCCTTCAACATTTTTTGAATTTTCACCCTAGTTTGACCCAGATGACCGTTTAGACGAACATTGAACTTCAATTTCAAATTCCTCATCATCCACTGTATCATGTAATTCTTCTTTAGGCTCATACATCTCCTCTTCGGTACTTGAACTAGCTTCAAGGAAAACCTCTGAACTTTTCTATATTTTTCCTTTTTTCATATGTTCTGTCAATTTTTGTCTTCTCTAGCACACCAAAACAAAGAAATTATTGACAGTACTTCAAAAAACTACTACAAAATATTTACTATAATTTCTTTTAAACAACCATTAGTTCATATTGTTGATGTACAATCCAAAATACAACTGGTATTATGTGCTTTTATATTAAACTACTGATCGTCTACCAAGTTCATGTGGGATATAAATATTTCTGTAATGAAGATTACTTATAGTTTGTTGACGTCCCCTTAGTTTTTCATCATGTATAGGATAATGAAGATTGCATCAGACGTTACTCTTCAATTTGCCTTAGAGACATACTAATGACCTAATACAATTTCAGTTTGCCTTAGCAGTTTCCAAACGGTTATACAAAACCGAGTAATGTCCTACCCCACTAATGTCAAAAAATCGAATGCTCTATTGTTCCATCTGTAATGAGAATAACACATTTCATACGGGTTTCAGAAACCAACTCTAACGTCTAGTGCATATATATTGAAAAACTGAGCGATTGACCATAATTTGTTTAATATTATCATTATCATTGCAGAACCATACTTTGAAAGACAGGGCATACAACATCAAAACAATAGTTTATACTTCAGCAACTAAATAGTTGACAGGTTATAAAAACTAAAATATGAACACAAAATACCGCTACAAATACTAACAATCATTTCTATCTAACTATATAATGTAAACTTACCTTCACAACTACTTAAACATATTATATTAGTTATTGAAATATCATGGATGTAACGACCCGGAATTTTATCGCTTTGATATGTGAATATTTAATTAATTTTAAATATTTAACTAATAATTTTAATAATTAAATAACCTTCTTTAATTTATAACTAATGATAGAAAATTCCTTTTTGAATTTTGTTTACGAAAGCATTTAGTTCAAAGAAAATTAGAAAATGTGACCAAAAAGATTTTTCAAATTTCAATTTTTCACCATCAAAAAGTTTTTTAAAATGCTTTGAACACCTTAGCTAACAAATTCACACGTTTACAAATAATATAAGCATGAATTAGTAATATAATAAAGGTTAGTAATATGTTTACTTAAGTTAAAGGATAAGATATGACAATTTTCAAGTTTTAAATCAAAATAAAAAATGAAAAGTCACTTATCACTCACATCTCTTACGCTATAGTACAGGGAAATGCATTACATTTTGGATAAAAGGGCTTTACCCTTGGGCCAATGTGTAAAAGAGGATAGGAGAAGATGGTAGAGTGATGTGGCAACATATCACTGGAGGGTATGGTATAAAAGGGTAATTTTGTAATTTTATAACTTCATTTTATACAAAACTAATTCAACTTTTCTCTCTCCATTCTACCATTTCATTTTCTACTTTTTCTAAAAGTTTACATCTTCTTTTAAGTTTTAAAAAACCTTTAATGGATTCCACTTTAATTTCTCAAGTTTAAAAATCAAAAATTTCTATTTTAAAATCTTGTTTAAACACTTGTTTTCTTCCAACATCTCTTCCTTTTTCAATTTTTAGCCCTATAACCTCCTCTCCACTGACGCTGAGCCCACATCCACCCATGGTTGGATGAAATGTTTGTAAACATTTGCATTTTAAAAAAAGTTTTATATTTTATGTTAGTAAACTTGTTATATGAAATGTTGCTTGAAATGGTTGGATTTTCATGTGTTGGTTAAGTATGTATGCTATTTGTTTGTGATTGGTAGTTAGACTTGGAATAATGAAGTTTAAATGTAGAGTTTCGTTGTAAAGATGTTAGCTTTGCTCATGTATGTGATGATAATATGATTTTATATGTGTGAGCTTGTATGTGTGGTTATGTGATATGAAATTTAGCATTTTTACTTACTATGGTGACTTGAGATCAAAACTTGTTTACTATTTTTCAAGTTACTAAAAGTTTTAAAGTTTTAAACTTTTATTTTAGCTTTCAAATAGTTCCTTATGTTTTAAAAAAGAAGTAAAGTTAGTGGTTGAGTTTTGAGGAAGGCCTAACCTAGAACTAACTCTAACGAGTTGTATCCATAGCGATAGTCGCTATGGATGCAATTCGGAAAAGGTTAGTATTTTAGATTTTAAAGTGGTTTCTTTTGAAATGTTTTTGAAATTTTTTCAAAACACTAATTAGGTATAAAAGTTAACCATTTTGGAAATTAAATATGAGTCTAAAAATTAATCAATTAATTAATTAAGGATAATTGTTAAATAATTGTAATTAAGTTATGCAATTAGTGTTTAATTACAGGATTAAATAAATTAGTTTTCTTTAATTAATAAAGTAAGTTTTAATTAATGATTTATTAACTTATAAGTTAATTTATTATTAATTTTATTTAATTAAGTTTAATTAATTATTATTTAATTAGGGTTAATTATTAACTAATTACTAATTAGATAGGGTTTAATAAATTAACCTAATCAGGTTTAATTAAAATTTAATTAAGGATTAATTAAGTTTGAATAAGTTTTAAATTAGAGTGAATTAAGATTTAATTAGTAATTAAATAATGATTTAATTAGTTATTAAATAAAGATTTAACTATTATTTAATAAAGGTTTGATTTTAAACTTTATCAATTATATTTACGTCTATTTGTTTTATAAGTAAACTGATTTTAAACCAAGGGATTTCTCGTCTGTGCCATTAAGTAAACAACAACTATGAATAAGTTATACTAAACTGGGACATTTGTTAGTAGAATAAAATACCGTTCTACTATAGCTTAAATTGAATATATTGTTGGACAACTGTTAGAAGAATAAATCCCCGTTCTGCTGTAACCACTATGCCACAAAGTGAATCAGATAACAGTGATCACACGACATAAGGTAGATTTTCTATTATCCCACTGCTTCACACAACACATGAAAAAACCATTTGTTGTTTGAAGAGCCACAGAATCATTCATCTGTTGTCTGAATAGCCTGTTAAATCTCTATGAACAAGCTTGTTATTCAGACAACATTTTATATGTCATCTGATTTAAGTTATCAAAATTTTTATTTTTGGTTCCATTTTTTCCCTCTCAATTATTTTGTGGCCGCTCTTTTTATTTTGTTCCCTCGTGTATATTTTTCGTTCCGCCCTTTCTTTCTATTATGTTTTACTCATTTCTTTCTTTCACTCCATATCAAAAATTCGACCGCTTTGAAATTCGTTTGAATTGCCTTGCTCCTTCAATCGCCTTTTTCTTAAATTGCCTTTCTTTATGGGCTCGTTACTAAGTTGATTGCATGTTTTGATTTAGGGTTTCTGATTTGAAATGCCGCTTCGAAATTGTTGAAATGAATCGCCATTTTCTTTAATCGATGCCCGCGGTCATCGATTAGTAGGCAATTTATGGTTGCAACTGCTTCATGTCGAGAGTTCCTCGATTTAAATTGGTACGATTTTTGCCCTTTCGATTTATATTGTTCTCAAATTCTATGTCTAAAGCGAATGATGATTTGGGTATATTTATAGGGTTTTATTCCTTAAATTTTCGGTTTTGAAAATTTCATGCTTTGATTTCTATTGTTCCATTTCTACACTCATGTGTGTTGCTTGTAATTGCTGTACAATGTTTTATTTCATGCTTAGTTGATGATGAGGGTAGTTTGGTTAGTTCTTGCTTTGATGCTTATGTTGGCTATTGTTTGAGTTGTTTGCTGTGTTGAATTTGATTTTCCTGGAGCTTGCTTGTGTGGGATTACATTTAATTATGTTTATGCCTATGTTGGCTGTTGTTTGGGTATATTTATAGGATCTTTCTCGGGTGTGGATTTCTCTGTTGTTTTAATTTTCTTGTTTATCTTGGTGCACTTTGGTGGTCCATATTGCTTTTGCTGTCTTGGTTCATCCATACATGTTGTTGAGTTGTCTTTTACTCACTATGTACATATATACATGTATATACATATGTGTGTATATGTATATTAGTTTGCCTGGTTATGTCGAAATGTGTGTGCTTGGTTATGTCAAAACTGTCCCTTGCTTACTGCATTCGCACTAGCACTTGTATATATATATATATATATATATCTGCGTGTGTATATATATACATGTATGTGTATGTTTATATCTGCATATCACTACATATTTATATATCACTACATATGTGTGTGTGAACTTCCATGTATATACATACATACATATGTATGTATATATGTGTGAATATTCTTATATCTGCATATATATGTTTTAATTTATGGCACTTGCTTTTGCACTATGATTTCTTGTTCCAGTTTCAATTTGTTGTCTTAATGTGTGAACTTCCATGCTTGAACCAATTTGAGGTTTAGTTAAACTTGTTTTCAGTTCCGAACCATTTTGAATTGAATTTGAGTCAATGTGCGTGCTTGGTTTTGCTGCCTGGTTCGAGGCAGTATTGAGATACTTTTGATACTTTTGAGTTGAACCAATTCTGAATTACTTGATCTTGAACCATTTTGAGTATGTATATATACATGTATATTTGTATATGTATATATGTATATTACTTGAGCTTTGAAGCTCGTTGTTTGGTTTGCTTGTACTTGTACTTGTATATATGCCTAGTTTGTTTTGATTAACTCCCCGATGATTGCTGTTGGTTTAATCTATGAACATGTGTTGCATATATACATGTATATACATATGTGTGTATATGTTTAGCTATAGCACTTGTTGTTTTGCTTGATCTTGCTTATGTGCACTGTGATTTCTTGTTACACTTTCAATTGCAAATCTTTTTATGTTCAGTTCTCACATATACTTGTATGTCTTGAGCTTGAACCATTTTGAGTATGTACATATATACATGTATATACATATATGTATATATGTATATTACTCGAGCTTTGAAGCTTGTTGCTTGGTTTGCTTATGCTTGTACCTGTATATGTGCCTGGTTTGTTTTAATTGACTCCCTGAAGCTTGCGGTTGGTTGAATCTTTGAACTTGTATGTGCACTTGTTGCTCACATATAAGAGATTCAGCGCTTGTGGTTTTGCCTGAAACTGTTATGGCTAAGACTGATACTTGTTAAGTTTGCTACTTGAAATTGATTTTGTTCCATATTGTTCCAGTGCATTGTTGGTTGAACCTCATTTTATTTTTCCTATGAATGTGCCTTGAGTCTGTTTCTCATTATGCTCATGTTTGGTTTGTTGTTTGTGAGATTTAACCGATGCCCGACCTTGTGATATTCACAGCGATACAATGTACATATCATAAGTTGCCCATGTGCGCGCGCGCACACACACACAGATATATATATATATATATATATTGTCCCTGTCTAAAACATAAGAAAACAAACCCATAAACCGAGGCAATATTAATACTCAATTCAATTTTATTTTTGCAATTTAATTTTTTTTTCTTTTTCTATTTTATTGCATCATTTATTTGACAGGTATTGGAGATGGCTGGACACAAACTGGAGAAGGCAAATTAACATCAACATAAAAAACAAACTCAAGTGAGTGTGAGTAAAAAAATTATTGTATATGAGAGTAGAGAAATGTTGCATATATGAGAGTGATAGTGAAAGTTGTATTTGAAAATGTAAGTAGAGTGATAGTAAAGGTGGTATTGTATTTGAATTTGATATGAAATAAAAAATTTGTTTAAATAAATTATTTCAATTTCATTCTATGGAAAATTATTATTATTAGTCAATATTTATATGTTGTCTAATAGAAATTTCTAGAAATGAAACTATAACATCAGACAACATATGGTTTTTATTATTGTACTGGTGCATATCAGACGATGGGGCATCTCCGTGGTCTGATGTGCAATGAGACGAAACGGGATTTAATGACAGATGGGTATGCAATCAGACAACGAAGCATATCTATCATCTGATTTGTTTTTTTCCCATAGTGAACTTAATTGAATTGATGGTTTGGACACCTTTTAGCAGAATAAATCTATGTTCTGCTATAGCTAGACTTAATAGATTGTTTGGACATCTATTTAGCAGGACAAGTCACCATCCTGCTATTATGTTGTATGGACATGTATCTGCTAGTTGATTTATATTGACATGTTATTCTATGATTTAGTTATGAATTTTATTACTTATATGTTGGTTTATGTAAATAACTGTTATGTGACTTGGAAGTCAAATTTAATTAAAATTGTAACTTGATTTAGTACCATTGCGGTAACAAAGCCTCCTTTCAAATTTGTAAGTTATGCTTTTCAAATTGACTTTAATTCTATATCAATTTGAGGTTAAGTGTTTGTAAATGATTTTGTAAGATGTCCAATTATTTTAATAAAGGTATTTAGAACTGATACTTTGTAAATAAATTTATAAATAATTTATTTAAAGAACATTTACAAATGATATTCGTAAATGATATTTTAAATAGGGAATCATAAATGAAGATTTATAAAAGAGTTTATAAATGACTTTGTATATTTATAAAAGAGTTTTATAAATGATTTTTGGATATTTATAAAAGAGTTTTATAAATGGATTTAGAATTTAAGCAAAGGAAATTTCATAAATGAAAATGATTATTGAATTGGAGATGGGATTTCCCATAACTGACCTTCTTAATTACGGTGGTGTGGACATTTGTTCCAAGCTTAACACTGAAATAACATTTGTTTGATCCTTTTCATATGATTTTGAAATGAGAAATCTTTCACAACGTTTTGTGAATGTACTTATTCTAGTGTGATAACTATATAAATATTTTGAGAAATATTCTGAAAAGAGATTTAAGTAAACGAAAACTTATTTTGAGACTTAGTGGTTGCTATGGGAAAATTAAATCTCTAGATTATTGTTTGATTGTGTATTTGATAGTTAAATAACTGACTATCAAATCTCGACCTGTTTTAACTTAGGAAGTATGTGGTGTATATTCGAGTTCCTCGGTGAGGACTCGAATTTTTATTGCATACTTCCAAAGAACCATAATTGAGTTAGCCGGGAATTACTGCATAGTTGGGAGACACCGGTTTCAAATAAGTATGATTTATCCGAACCACTCCAAACTAATAATGTTCGTGATGGATCATTATGAAGTATGCTATCGAGCTATACTATTCTTCTGGAGGGTGATTCCAAAATGGAAGATAGTAAATGTTGAATGTTTGTTCGATCCCATAACAACTTGAATGGATGAATGATAGTATTGCATTTCTGCTTGGAGGACGATGTTAGCATTCCAAGATGGTTTGCTATGAGGAAATAGGTAACCATAGCCTCTCAAACCTCATACCTCGGTAATGGCTAAACCAGGGTATGCCGCAAGGCTTTGTGGGTCGCTCTCATTAGGGTATGATCATCGCCTTATCTATAGTCAATATCTATATGCATGCTTCAGAGTCCTTTTTGGTTGTTGATCACAACCTAGGGTGATCATATTAGGTACATCCAGTCTAGGGTAGGTCGAGTTTGTCATGTGGGTTGCAAAGGTAACTGCAGCCCATAGTATATTTTATCTAGAGGTGTACTATTTCAGAAGGTAGTCCCTTACATTGCCATTTGTTGGAATCCATTCTCTAATAAGCGCTTTCGATTTTCGATTCTATACCTATTATTTTTTGTGATGTACACACATCACAACTACTTGATTATTGGTATTTTAAACCTTAGACATTATTATAATATCACTAGAATTTATAATAGAAAATATTTTGGTTACCGTAAGGTAAAAACCTATTAGTATTTACGTACGACATGGTCTTACAAGATACCTTTGATTTTAAAGGATTTACAAGTTATAATAAATAAAATTCCTTGTGATATGAGATTCTCATGATGGTTTTATCAGATTGACCTAGATGTTGTTTTCTTATAATGCTCGGGTCAGGCCGACGGTATTTTTAGGTTAGCTTTCGATGGTTTGGAGCTTAGGAGTCGAGTTGGATGCCCAAGACGTATTCCTCATATATTTTCTTATTTCCGCTATTTTGGATGAAATTTGTATCATTTATGGAAGGACGAGTAGTTATAGCTATCCTAGGTAGGAAGTTGTACTGTTATAACTCTAATGTATCATTTTGGAAATGACTGTAAAATTTTATATTGATTATTATATATTGTTCCTTTGCGTTGTAAGATTATGTATTTTTTAGTTTCTCCTTGTCTTTATTTTTCTTTCAATCATAGTGTCGACTTCTAAGGATCGAAAAAGTGGGTTGTTACAATGGAGCTCTAAAATTTTATTTCAACGGAATACTACACAGCACATTTTTCGAAAAAAACTGTACATAACACAAATTTCAACAAAATAGTACAAAATATAAAATTTAACAAAATACTATGGTAATTCACTATAAAGTATACTGATTAACAATAGTTTTTTACTTGAGAGCTAATCTAATATTATCGGTTGTTGAAAATTACATTGTTAATTCACGGTAAATTACATTGGAAATTGTAAACATAACAGTTGTTAAACATATTAATCAGTGAAATTTAAAGTTCAAAATATTACATTTATAGTTAATCGGTTAAAAATATTGACTTTATAGTTAAAGATTTGTAATAAATAAAAGTTTACAGCTAATCAAAGTTAATTTCCAGTTAGAAATAATAGCTTCACAATTTAAATTTTTGTGTGTAACCATTGTTAAATTTTTTCAAATTCACTATAACTTTTAAAAAATGTTGTTAATTAGTGTAATTCACTGTAAAAATATTACCTTTATAGCTAAGTATGTTGTTAAATTTTAGCTATAATTCAACAAAATTTATAGTTAATCGGTGTAAATTAACAACTGGTTAAAATTTAACAATTGCTTTGTTTACAAAAAGACAAAAATTAACAAAATTCATGTAAACAAAATAAGCGACCCTAGTATTTTCGCTGTAAAATATACTAATCTAATATTTTTCGAATAATTAAGGCAATATAATTCAAGTAAATAGAAAAGGCTATCCTACCTACTTTTGCCTTGAGCTTCTCCCAATCCAGCAACTACCATCCCCTTCGATTTAGCCATCAGACTTTGTAATCTCCAATTACATGATCACATGCCTGATAAGCAGTCGATTGTACTTCAACACCATTGTCTATAGATATGGCTCACACGCACTGAAGTTGTTTGGTGAAAGAGGAATTTAGGGGTAATAATACGATGTCGATCTGTGTTCTAGGGAGCAAGATGATATGGTTTGTGGGGAAGGTAACGCGCATAAGAAAAGAAAAGGTAATTAGGGTTATTTATGGAATAGAAGGCGCGTAAAATTAAAATATTAATTAGGTGGGTGTGAGAGTGTGTATGGGGAGTAAATTGGTAGGTGCATAGAAAAGTGGGTGAGAGGGGTAGATGTGATATGTGTAAATAGTAACCCCCTTAGAGTGAGGGGGGATATTTCATTCACTGGAGTTATAAATTTTCTGTACACTTGAGCTCTATTTATATGCTCAAGATGATTGAAATTTTACAATATAATCCTTATAAATTTAATTAAACATATTCACAATTTCATATTACATATTTATACCATTGAAAATATTATCTTACCTCGTCTTTATTTTTAGCCTAAGATGTTTATGCTTTGGACCCCAATAGTCACATGTTCGTTTTGACAGTTAATTTCTTCTTCCTCTTTCAGTTTACTATACTTATCTAATTCAATTTCTATTTCCTTTTTTCTCTCTTCGGTGACACTCCTTCATTCCCTCTTTAATCTAATCTTTTTCATGACATCAACCCTAATCCTTTACCCTCTTCAGAGTATTAGAAATCGAAATTATTACTCATGATGAATGAAAATGTTTCCATTGTAGACTTGGTGCTTTCAGTTGTTTTTCTCAATTTATTTATATGCTATTAGTTTGACAATTTGATGCCTATCAAAAGGTTTAATTTTGATGCCCGTTGGACTAATTTTTTTTCCTATTCAACCACCTTATCCATGTCGCTTTAATGCATGACTTCTATTGTTATTTAGAGATTTTGATTGAACTTTAGTTGGTAATTCGATGCCTTTTGGCGGTGCGTCGTTCTATTATATGAAAAACTGAATAAATGAAATTTCTTTATCACCCTTATGAATTATATTTGTAGTATAAAATTTAACATTAGATAATTCATTTCATGTCGTGGATCCTCTTCATTAACTAAATGATAGATTTGGAATTATTCTTCATCATACTGAACCATGAAGAAAGGGAAAACTAGAGAAGAAACAAAAACTCTTTCACCACAGGTTGACAATTATTGTTGTATTCATCAAAGCTAAAAAAGGATTGGAACAATTTGACTCATCCTTGGGTATGTTCTTTTACCAAGATTTGAAGTATCATATCACATTATAGATCATGTAAGAAATTTTGATGACTGGAATATATCTTATGGTTTTTTATTATGACTATGAATGAACAAATTTTGATCAATAATTTCATGTGTAGGTTTCATAAAATAAAGAACAAGAGTAATTACTAGTGAAATATATGTAGGTATAATTTGTCAAAAGTATGGTGTTTGATGTTTAAAGAATGGTAGATAGTGCCTACATCTAGAATTTTTATTCTGAGAACATGATTTTAAATCAAGATACATTATGAATGTAGTGCATTTACAACTTTGAGATTTTATCGATCTTTGGTGTAGTTGTACCTTTCTTTTACAAATTAAAAAGACTATAACTAAAGTTCTGCCACATGCATGATATGCTAGAAATTTCACGATTATGAAAATAAACCTGAAATACAACTATAGCAGGTTGGATAAACTGATAAATAGGTATAAAATTCTTAAAAAACTAAGAGTAGCTAAAATGCATTTAAAAAAAATAAAACTTTGAATATGCACTTTAGTATAATATTCATCCATTTTGGAGACAATAAGTTTAAGTAAAGTAGGAAAATCGGCATAGAGTTGAATGCTTTACATCTTATTAATATTATACAATTTTTGATTATTTGTTATAATAAATAAAATAATTAAATGAATGAAAGGTGTTGTGAAGCATCAACTACAAACTTATTAATCAAGACGATGAATATGTGTGGACTTTGTAACAAACTGCCTTTATTGTATTCGAAAGATGAATCATTATGGGTTAAAGAAATAAGAAAGATAAAAGAAAGACTAATCAAAACAGAATCTTACCACACATGGAACAACATATAATAGATAATGTAGTATATTACATAATCAAGCCAAAATATTGCATCATAGTTCAATGATACAAGTTCTAGACTAGGAAAATTACAACTGCTTGTCCACAAAGGACATAGGTCATACATACATACATACATGCACAGCGGAATACTTAATAATATTAATAACTATCCATGAAGCCACCTGCTCTAGCTCCTCCAACATGCTTTCGAGAGAAACTCGGATCACTTGACTACTCACAAAAATTGAGTACCTAAGAGTTTAGGGAAAAGAAAATTAAACACTGGGTCGGACATGGGTTTGGTGCGAGTAAACTCAAATAACAATATTTTTATTTGACAACTCCTTTTAAAAAAACAAAAGGGTATCGTAAGGCCACGCCGCACATAAATACGGATGGGTTTTTACCTTACGATAACTAAAAACACCATCAATATAAAATCGATGATATTATTATAATGTCTAAGGGTTTAAAGTAAATAGAGAACATAGCTGAAATGCTTGCATCTCACATTCCAACATATTAGGTTTACAATCAAAACTGTAAAGCTCGTATTGGAGAATGGATTCTAACTAATGACTGGGCTACTGGGCTACTGAGGTACCGCCCGTCACAGTACACCTCTAGAAAATGTACCGAGGTCGTACCTAACGTGTGACGACCCACATTTCGGAAGGTTTAAATCGACAATAATCCACACATGTCCAACTTAAACAATCCGGAACGTAGATAATCAATGGGGATAAATAAGAAAAATAAGGAAAGAAGAAGAAAACAAACACAGAATCTCACAGCGGAACAACAAAATATAATAATCAAATAACAGTTCATGAAGTTTTCTATATTATACATTTGATTATAATCTATACAACATTTATCAAAGTTATATATATACATCAGGGATAAATAAACAATGCAGCAGAATAGCATGATGCAGAAAATAATAATAGTAATAATATACCAAATCTTCGTCTTCGTCCACCGAAAAACGACCTTCATTGTGTTGAAAAAACTCGGGGTTAACCCGAGCGTAATGAAAAGACAAAACACTCGAGTCGGGACTAAAATACTCTTATGTAAGTCAAATCAATATCAATAAATATGAGTATAACAGCGTCAGAGATGTTTACGGGATTTTACATCTCCTATCCAGTGTAACTTATGTTACGAGATTTTCCATCTCCTAAGGATCCGTTAAACTATTTATATATAATAGTATAGGCTATAGTTGGTAATGTCTATCAGTAAAATAAATATCAAAATAGCGTTAAGGCTTTACATTGATCCACCTTAACACATTTTTATAGTACTAAACCAAAGTTGTAATAGGCTCGCATAAGGATAAATATGACAAGGCACGTGAGACAGTGCTCAAGGTAGGATTCTACCAGTTTACCCTTTCTAGCTGGTCGTAACCCATCCGTGGCCGACCGCGACCAACAATCCAGACAAAAAGGGTGCACCCATCTAGTACAAAATCACGATAGTAATACAAGTGATCAACGTCGCTAGAGGTAGCTAACCTCATTGGCCAGACATAGGCTCATGTTTTAGTCATTTTTATTATGACACAAGTGTCAAGGCTATCCATCATCGTTCTCTTACTTCATTCCAGTAAACGTTCGCTAATTCAACCACTACATTCTAGATATCATCCACTGCGTACACGGTTGTCAAAGTGATTCCAATATTGACAGAGAGTATGCTAATAAGAGGTCGCGATCTCTTTAACAACTAAACGTCGTTTTACACACCGGTTGGTAGTTTTATATTTCGAAAACAATTCGTACTTGATATCAAAATATCATATTCGCTTCACAATAAAATCTATTTCAAAATCATCATATTCGCTTCACAAATCATAATTTACTTCAAAATGACAATTTAGTTCGATATATCGATTTCACTTCAAAATTTGATTCGAATTACAATTTAGGTTATAACTTCACTTTAACCCAATTCGCATTTAAATCCAAGATTTAAACATAACATTTCATCCTTTTAATCAGTTTGAATTTTAGAAAATAATTAAAATAGTTAAATAGCTAAATAATTTAATAGAAAATAGTTTGAGTGTTGAAAATAGTTTATATAATAAAATAGTTTGGAAAATCAAAATAATTTGAAAGATAGATTTTTAAACCGTTTATATTAAAATAATTTATTTGAAAATAGTTTCAAAGTCAAACTGATTCAAATCCCAATTTTCCAATTCAAATTAATTCCAATTTTCATTTCGATTTAATCGATTCAATTCCGATTTCAAGTCGAATTTTTCTTCGATTCCAAACTAATTTCAACTTTAGTTCCAAATTAATTTCACTTCCAATTCCAAATTAATTTAAATTCCAATTCCAAATTAATTTCAGTTCCAATTCCAAATTAGTTTAAATTCCAATTTCAAATTAATTTCGACTCCAATTCCGAAAAAAATTCAACTCAATTCTCAAATTTAAACCATTTCGATATATCAATTCCGAGTTCGATTTCCAAAATATCGATTCAAAACACTTAAATCAAATTTCCTTCAATATCCAATTAAAAATCCAAATCTTCAAATATAATTAAATTCCGAGCTCAATTTCAAAATATCGTTTTATATCACCTTTACTTAGCAATATTCAAAGTTCGAATAAAAGTCCAATCTTTTAAAACAAATCAATTTCTGAAATTCACGTCATATTTCGATTATAACTTTAAAAATCTCAACTTCGATTATTTAAACAATTTCGTTTACCAAATTCAAATTTCAACATTTCGAGCTCCAGTTCGAAAATAATTCGATTTCCATAAACTCGATTTTATTTCTTAAAAATCAAAATCAATTTAAATAATTTTAAACCAAAATTTTAAAATCATTTAATTTAACCAATCTAGTGCCCGTATATAATTTTATATCCTATAGCCAAGTGAATCAGTTATTCCAATTTAATTCAGGGATGGATTTATATTATTTCAATCCAAAATAAATAGGTATATATCATTTCAACCTATTTCTTAATTTATTCGAAATAATTGGGTTTACATTTTTATATACTATAAATAATATACAATATGATAACATGATATATCAAAATAAGTATACATCCAAATCATCCAAAATATCAATCAATAGCATCCATCTCAATCAATCATCCAAACAGTCAAAAATCACCACAATCAACCAATTAGCAATAATCAGAGACTTTAATAATAGTTTAATCCAAATTCAATTTAACCGTCAATTCAAATTCTATCAATTAAATTCAGATGTCCATTTAAATGTTAATTAAATTTACCAAACAAATACCAATAAATTTAAATCGCTTCATGATAAAAATTCAACTAACATAAAAATTATTTCAATCAATTGTGAGCATATAAACACTCACCTTTGATTTATCGACGATTTAAAATCCAAATAAAGGCCCAAATTTGAACAGTCTTAGAATGTAGCCAAACTAGTTCCAAAATGTCTGAATTTCGATATGAACGCAACGGAGAAAACCACGCGTCAATCCGAGCTCGTATGCAAAAGATATGACAGTTAGAAGATTGAATTTTAAAATTAAAATAAATAAATAATATCATAACTCACGTTCTCCTTCTTCTCGTTCATGACACAGGCCGAAACCCATCTTCACGCACAAGGCTTCCAAACGCACGCCACGAACTACGATCGAACGACGATCAGACATCGCTGCCACGTGCGCTGCTCCAAGCTTCCATAGCGCTGGCGATCTCGTCGCTCGCGCGTGGAAATCCCAAAAATTGTCGCGCCTTCTAGCCTCGATTCTGGCGAATCCGTGGTGTAATAGCATAGAACAACCGTGTGGATTTGAAGAGGAGATTGAGATCTACAACTTTCATTTTGGAAGTTTTTGAATTCGATGAACGAATTGAGAGGAATTAAGGAGAAAATCGAACAATTTTGACCGTTGAAATTATAATAGCCGTCGGCCATGGAATTGAACTAGGGTTTCAAAATAAAATAATAATATTTCTCGTTTCACATGCTGTATTTATATAGTTAGGTCCAAAACCGTCCGAACTCCAATCGAGGCATGCCGCCCGACGTTTATAATGTTTTACCCCTATTTCGAACGCAATGGAACTAGTCCCGAGGCCTAATTTGATTGTATGTGGAAGATAGCTTTTCGAAGTCAATTTATTTTATCGAATTCCTTAAATTGATTTCTACGCATTTCAAGCTTGCACGGCCAAACGACAAGCCCGATCGCTACAATACTTGAAATCCTACAATAATTCACTATTACGGATCTGATGAAACTGGTTTCGTCAAAATCCGAGACAGTGGCCAAAATGGCTATTTTTACTTGTTAATTAAAACATAAAATTTCCAATTTTTAATTATTCACAATTAAATCCAATTTTAAATGTTAACCATCTTCATGCATATTTAAATAAAATTTAAATCAATTTTCGATGCCATTTTCATTCTCATTAAATCCAGAATTCCATTATTTACATAATTTCAACATAAATTTAAACAATTTAATTACCCGATAGATCAATATTAACAAATCCTCAAATTTCAAATAAATTTTAGTTATCAAATTTTTTTTATATTTCTATCTAATTAATTCACATTTATTATTCAACTTCAGTTAATGATTATAAACACAGTCAATGCATAGAATTTATTTCAATACTTGTTATTGCCTAAATCCCCGGAATTCATTATACCAGATTTTTATTTAAGTTCATATTCAATAACTACACTAATAATTCACTAAATTTTATTTTTAACCATTTTTATTCAATAATCACATTAAATTTTATAATTTAAAATAGTTAAAAATATGGGTCGTTACATACTCTCCCACTCAAAACCTTTCGTTCTCGAAAAGGCGTTAAGTACAGAATTTAACATACAATATATTTTTTCAAAATGATTAACTTATAAACATAAACATCTTATTTGCAAAACTATTACCATGCTTCTACCACGCCACTCCGATATCAATTTTACGGAAAACATAATATACATATAAAAACAAGCTATAAAATTTTTAAAACTTTAAAAAATTTCTAACTCCCGGATTTACGGAAAATTTCGGCAGTCTCCTTTGCACGGCTCGATCGGAAAATTTTTACAATATAATATATAACACAAATATACCCAATATATATCAAATATACATATCATCTCAATGATGAGGCATCCCGAAGGGAAAAATATAAAATCGCGGTATATAGTCCGAGATACGTACCTTATTATTAATAATACGAGCGAGTTCGCTCATATTAAGCAAGCAAAAACAACATAATGCGTAATCGAGCTCCAAAAGCTAGCATATGCCATCCATACCTACTAAACACTCAATAACCAAATGAGAACGTATATATAAAGAGTAAAATCGATATATAACATGGATTATGTAATAACCATAAACGAATATAGCAAATGCAACAAAACAAACATCCAACAAACAATATCCATCCAACCTTATTCACAACAATACCAATTCACACTTCCAAATGTCAATATTCAGTTCATTATACTTTCATTTCCTATCAATATTAATTTGATTTACTTTTAATTCATTGAAATTTATTTCATATATATACAATTTGTTTGCTTTCAATTTATTCATCTGGATTTCTTTCAAATTTAATTGGTTCACCTTAAATTTATTCACGTTCAATTAGTTAACATTAATTTTCTTGATCATACAATGGATTTATATTCAATTCATTCGCATTTGATTTTACATTCAACTAATTTAGTTTCAATCCATTTTTATTAAATCAACCAATATTCATTGCATTCACATTTGACTGATTACAATTTAATGTATTTACATTCAATCGATTTACTTTCAATTTATTCATATTTAATTTAATGACATTCATTTTATTTATCATCCAATGAATATTCATTCCATTTAACCTTGTTAAGTTAAATTTATTTCATTATCACTTAGTATTTTGATACTAATATTATTTATAAAACACTTAAATTTATTATAAACATTTTAGAAAATTGCACTCATTTTTATTATTATTCCATAACTTAAGTTCATATTAATCCATTAGTTCACTCAAATAGGTTATTTCATAAATTTAAATTCATTTTAGTAATTTTACTTCAGTAAATTTTATTTTTATAACTCCAATTCGTACTAATAAAAAATTTCACCATCAATTTTATTCAACTCCTCTTAAGTTAAACTTTAATTTATACTTTATTCCCTTACTTATTTTATATTCAATTAGTTACCATTCAATTGTATTGAAACTCATTCTATTTGCATTAAATTTATTTACATCCAATTTAAATTAAATTCAATTTTTCATATTAATTTTACTTACACGCATTTATTTTCATTCAATTTCTTACACACTTAAATTACATTTCATTTTATAGCTCAAGTGAAAATAATTCACTTTACTAATTCCTCTAATTCAATTCAAATCCCACTCAACTCATTTAATATTTTATTAAGTGAAATTCTATTTCATTTAATCCATTTCTTATTTTATTTCACTCTATTTTAAATGTTTTTTTTCTTAACATTTCTTAGATTAATTCTATCATTTCATTTCTCGAATTCAAATTTCTTTTATCTGCTTAACCAAAAATTTAACCATTTTAAATTTGGTTTTATTTTCCTATTCAAATTTATAAGTTACAAACTTATTCTTTTCTATACTATTTTATATTTTAAGTTCAAAACTATTTTCATATATTTATTAAATCATACTTAGACTATATTTTTCTTTCACAATCAAAACTTGTTTTAATCGAAAATAAATTTCTTTTGGTAGCAATACTCATTCAGAAACTCGAAAATGAATAATGGCGATGCTGCAGTCATCCCCAGAATTATTTCTCAGCTAATAAATGAATTCAATGCTTTTATTCCTTTCAAAAATCCTTCCAAAATATTTTTCTACTCAAAACTCTTTCAAATAATATTAATATTAATTTTTAAGGGTTCGAAAACAATTTTTGAAAGCAACAGGGTTTAAATTCAAAAATTCTCAACTTTTAAATCCTTACTTGTTATAAGCTAAATTAAAAATATACTTATACAAATTTCCTTACCTTATTACCAAAATATTTCTTTGATTTACAACTTGGTTATTCCAAACAATTTTTTTATTTTAATTATATTTCAATTCAATTTAATTATCGGCTTCGTAAAATAAAATTCACAAAGTATTCGTTTTTATTTTAATTCAACCAATAATCGATGATAATTAAATATTATCATCTTCTAACAACTATCATTCATATATAATTAATATTATATATATATAATACAATTTAGGTAAAAAAATTCATTTACTGTAAGGACCCGATTCTTCGACTTCCGAAAATCGACATCGATACGTCCACTGTATCAACTGCCGAGCAAACGAATGCCGAAAAACCGAATTCTTAG
Organism: Allium fistulosum; assembly: GCA_030737815.1. NCBI lineage: Eukaryota > Viridiplantae > Streptophyta > Magnoliopsida > Asparagales > Amaryllidaceae > Allium > Allium fistulosum. The sequence continues at coordinate 1,142,790,786 of CM060904.1, forward strand.
GGTTTAAAAAGAAGAGGTAGAAGAAAAGATAGAAGAAAAAGAAAAGAAGAACAATAGAACAACATCAGAACAGAAACAATATCAGAATCTCACATATCGCAGCGGAACAAAATATAATAGATAATCACTAGTCTTTTAAAACAAAGAACTATATCAGTTTATACATACATCAATCAGAGTCAATATACGACTCAATACAACAATGGACAGTTATATAAAACTTGTCCTCATACAGAATACACAGCGGAATAAATACTATCAGATACAAATACTACGTCTCGTCATCCAGCTTATCTCCAAAGCTCCAGAATATCCTGATAACCTAACTCTAGACTGCCCGTATGGAAATTTGTGGGCACCCAGAGTTTAGAAGGGAACAATAAACTCCGAGTCAGTCATGGTGACTGGTGTGAGATCGTAAAACAGTTATTTTTCACAAAGAAAATAAATCAGATTCGCAATGCTTTTGGAAAATGAAACTACCATAAGACCTCCCGCCACACACACAATGCAAACGCAGAATTGGAGGAGATTTCTTCTTATGATAGTCAAAGATGCTTACTACGCCAATCATTGGATTATTATTATTAATGTCTAGTGTAGAAAACATTTTCGAAAGTAGAATATAAATCTTAGCCAGCATAGGTACCATTATACTATGCCTACTATAGCTGCTATATTAGATAGCAGGTTCTACAACTAAAACCGTACAAGTTTCGTATTTGGGAAATGGATTTCCAACAAATGGTCAGGCTAAGGAACTTCCTTTCCTCCTGCCGAATAGGATCGCCTCTGGCTGGACGTCCCGAGAGACAAACTGCTCTCTGCCAAACAAGGCCGGGTTACCCCTGTAACAGGTAACTCACGAATATGTCATCACCCGGTCCTTTGGGACCTTTATCCGAGCGCTCGATATCCAACATCACACATCATAAAGAAAGTGTATCCACATGAGTAAGTACCTGGGCTCCATACCATGATACCACCCCTTTCCAGAAGGAAATGACATACCCTAAAGGGCGCGACCCTCATAACCTTGCCGCAACATTCCTGTTTCGACCATTTCCGGGTTGTTGAGGCCCTGACGAAGTCTCGTCCACAAAGCTACACTTTTTCAAAAAGTCACGCTTTGGGTCAACAGATGATCAACCTATGATCACAAAGATAAATGATCAAACAAATGATCATATCACAAATGATCAAACACTGATCATCACACAGCAACACTCAGCATGCCACATTACCAAATTGGGATATATCGCTGATAAATTTCAACTACATAACCTCTGAACTCGTAAGTCTCAGAGAAGGGTGTTAAGCTAAGAGAATAAATTCTCCACCACCAATAGATATGTATTTGAAAGAAATCAGCTTTATATCTCAAAGTGTAATGTCAGACACACAATCCATACAAGTCTGTTCCGGGATCGAACAGAACCGAAGGCACTTCTCACGAAGCCCTTGCAAATCTGGATAATTTCCAATCACGTCCGGACTTCCCGTCACTAAGGGTGATAAAACCTCTAAATCGGAGATCAACCGATGTAGAGTAACTCGACGGTAATCCTTCCGTTTTCAAAAATATCCGGTCTTCAACACCGGTCAGCAAATGCGATCCATAACGACGTATCACATATTCGGAATGGGTTATACGACCCCATGGTCCTTTCCCGGCTAACCCGAATAGTGAGCGCTTATTCAAAAATAAGTGTGGCATTCAAATTCATCCAATTCACAACAAATACCCATTCAAGGTAATTATTGATAGTCGGTTATTTAACTATCAATAAAGATGCGCAACATCATCAGATTCCAAATAATTTTCCCAAATTATTTATCTTCCAAAATTATCTTTACTAGATATATAATTTCCACACTTAACCATTTGAAAACAATTTCAAATCAATTTCCACATTTCAATTCATCTTTGAAGATAAAATCTCAAAACAGTTCATTTCATATTGGAAAAGCATTTCCATACTTATTTAAAAATAAGTATTTCACAAATCTATTTATTTCAACATTTGAAAATATTCGATATACTTAAATCAATACTAAGTATAAATTTCATTCTTTAAGGAAATCATTTGAGTCAAAACGAATGTTACGTAAAACATCGTTACGACGACTCAAAATCACTAGTATAGGGATTCAGATTTTAAGATAGATATATAAATCCCAATACTACATAAAAAAACATTTCCTTTCGGAAATCATTTACTATAACAACAGTGTTATAGTCCACCATTTCCTTATTTCTCGAAAACGTCTATTTCAAAAATGAATGTTGAAATCTATGTATTCGATACTTAACACGTTTTAAAACATCTTTTAAAACAATTAACTTCATTTTATAATATCGCTTTCCCAAACATAACCATTTTATTCAATAATATATTCACTGTCCAAAATCGTGAATATACTTCACTAACCAAATTTCAATCTTTTCTACACATTTATTCCAAGAATTTATCCACTATCCAAAATCATGGAAAAAATTCCCTTAATAACCTTCTATATTCAATTCATCAAATTTGATTGATTTTCGAATTTATAAAACAACGTTTATAAATTCACCTTTTTATATTTCATAACAACTTTGATTTAATAAATCTCCTTTATTAACAAATTCGATCAATATTCCATTTAAAGGCAAAAATCCAATTTATAAGTTAATTTCTTATAAATCCTTTATTCTACAGTTTCATCCATTTTATAACTTCACAATTTATAAATCTATAAATTTCATTTACTTACGAATTCCATAAATATTTAATTTTTCTTCACTTATAAAAACTCGTTTTATAATTCCAATATTTTTGATTTATAAATATCAATTTTTATAAATCTCTTTTTATACAAATCGTTTATAGTTATTCAAAAATCCCAACTTAAACCATTTTATAAATGAATCAACTTTTATTTCAAAAATCACACTTTGGTTATACTTCACCAAAAATCTAAACTTTAAAATTTCAAACTTTATTTATTGAAATAAATCAATTCAAAAATTCAATAAAACGTCTACTTTCAAAAATCACTTTAAAATCTTTTTATAGTAAAAGTCGTTATTTTTAAATTTCAAAACTGAATCCGATGATGCAACAGCACCAACTAGTCAATCACAACAACAAACATCATATATCAATATATGATAACAGAATATACATCAATATCTGTAAATAAATAAATACTGGTGAGGAATCCAGTTGGATCCCTCCAACCTGTTTCCCTGCATCCACAGACGTTAGCACAATACCAATTCCACTTCGAGGTGGAATATCGCGGTATATGGGTTTTATAAAAATACCCGCTTACTAACGGCGCAATAGGGTCTCATCCGCTATACGAGGTGGGAAATCAATCAATCCAATATATACATATGCCAATATGTATATATTGCTATATATATAGATATATCCTACTATATCTAATATCACATCCAAATAGCAATCATCAATCAATAACTGAAAATTCCACTTTTCAATTTGAGTGAGAAGATCTCACCTTAGCTTTTAATTTTGCAATCCCATTTCCATTTCCAGCTTGATTCTCGATTTATAGACCTTGTATAAACAATTTATAAAATTTATAAATATTCGAACATATCGAATAATAAATTCTCATTTGACTATTTTGATTCAACGGTGATTTCATTTTAATAGTTAAATTAACTAATAGTTTCGTTTAACCCAATTTTTTGTCTTTAATAAATTGATTTAACCCAAAAATTAAATTTTAAGCTAAATTTCCATTTAAACTATTTTTCCTTGTTAGATAAATTTTTAAAAAATCGAATCTTTATGTAATTTATCCATTATCAAATTTTATCCTAAAAGATTCATTTTGAACCTATTATTTTTATAAAATTCTATAACATCTTAAAATCATACGTATATATTTTTCTGCACTAAAATTCTTTGCTGAAATTTTTCTTCAACCATTTTCAAAAATAATTAAACAAGTTTATCTTTGTTTTATACTCTACTGTTTTACTGTATATAATATATCAATATCTTCTTTCCCTTTCTGTGATAAATTTCCCTATCTATTTACAATTTATCATATAATTGAAGCAACAATGATATTGATTTTCTAGATTACAAATTCGAACAGAGAAAGACCCCATACCTCACCGACGAACTCCGGTTCGAACCAACCTCGCGGCTGTCGATGAAACTCGAACGAACCCCTCCTGCCCTTGCACCTTCGAGAACCTAGTCGCGGCGAATCCCTCACCGTAGCTTCCACTCGCCTGCTCGAACCCCATGGCCACGCGCCAGCGTTGCCTCATCCATCGTGCTCGTGAATAAATTGAACAGCCTCCAGCCTTGTCTGCCGCCCTAGCTGTGACGCGATTCGATCGCGAACTCTATCTCGCCATCACCATAGCCCCTCGCGAGCTCCTTCGATTTCACCGTGGATGCCGCCTCGAGTCGCAACTCAGACTCGATCGAGTCTCCCCCCAAATTCGTCGCCTTGGCCTTGTTGATGTCCACTCGTCGTCGTCTTCCACCACGAGCCCTTCACGCGATTACGAGATGGTATTCTCCCCTAGACAGAATCGCGACCCTCCCCTTTCGATTTATTCGAGTTAGGTTTTTTTTTCTATACGAATTGAAGTCGCTGTTGTACTGATAAATGGAAGAGAGGCTCGGTTTCGATTTGAATTAAAGAGAAACTGTGGCCATTGTTTTTATCTTGAACGAGAGTTTTTAAATTTGAACGAAATGATTTCCTTTCGTGTATCTTAACAGAGAAGGAAGGGGAGACAAGGGTACGCGACATTGTAGAGAAAAAGTATCGATGTTGAAAGAAGGCAGACTGAAGAAAGAATCTCTGCTGCGTTGACAAATTTTAAATTTCAAATTTAAATTGAATTTGATTTAATTTCAATGCGTTTACTCTCCGTACGGTTACATAACAACTCCGATCAATACGAAATTTGAAACCCGGTAATAATACAATATTACGGACCCAATGAAACTCGTTTCGTCGAATTCCGAGACTGTGCCTCAGACGGCTATTTTTAAATATCGGTTGAAATGATAAAATTTCAAAACTGAACAAACCATTTTCAAATACCATTCTGAAGCTTCTATTATCTCCAGTATAATCAATACGACTTTTAAAAGCCTTTGAAATATTTTAAATCGGCTTAAAATTGAAGATTCAAATTTTTATTCACATTCAATAGATTAAATTTTATAATTTAATCGTCAAATTCAAAGTTATATCGGAGATTCAAATTAAATCATCGTTCAAATATTTAAAATTAATTAAATATTTTCAATTTAATTTGTTCAAAATTCTGGGTCGTTACAGACTTCCCCCCTTAAAAGAATTTCGTCCTCGAAATTACAAGTTAGGAAGAAAAAGTCCTTAACTCGTCTACTATTTTTCACAATCCAATAGTTTTATCAATTTTATCAAAACAAATCTTCCTACTAAAGATTCGTTTATCAATTCAACTAACTTTTCCAACTCAAATTATAAGTTCCAACAACATTGTTTACTTAACAATTCAAATTTAAGTTTAAATTCAAATTTTAAACTTTCAAAATTTCTCAAAAATTTTCTAACACTCTAAATTTTTGAAAAATTTCGCCAGCGTCTCCTTTGCGCAGCTAATACGGCACGACTACAAAACGTCCCTACGGACTCTCAGATTTCAAAAAGAAAAGAAAAATGCCAAGCGGCTAGAGAAGAAATCAGCAAAAACTCATATTATAATTCAAATACTTACCTTTTGTCGAGCAATTCAAATTCTCTTCAAAATTAAAATCCCAATTCCTTTATACCTGTATATCCGACTAGCCATAATATCTAGTTACATATTCAAACCATTTTGCACATCTTATTACAAAATTTCCAATATATACTTCTTATATCATCTCTAATTCACTATTGAAGTTATATATCTATTTTCATTCAATTTCACATTTCAAATTCATTTGAATTCAATTCACAATTCTAATTTGGATTCAATTTATCTTCTGAATATTGAATTTCATCAATTATCTTTAGTTCACTTCAAACTAATCTTAAAACTTCATTTTAAATTTCAATTTCCATTCATTGCTTACAACTTCAAAATGAATCTCAACTTTCAATTTCACTTTCATTTATTCAAATTTATTCACTTATACTTCTTTAATTTAACTCTATTTTTTAAGTTAAATTTATTCTATCAGAATTCAAATTGTATAAGTTATCAACTTAATAATATTTCATAAATATTTTTATATAGTATTCCAGAGTTTACCAACATTCCAAAGCCATTTTGAAAACAATTCAAATTCCATTTGAATTTCCAAAACAAAAACCCAAATTTTCCAAACACTTTTCATTTAAAACAATTTGGCAGCAATTCTTCTTTTGGAAACCCGAAAATGAACATCAATGATGCTGCAGTCATTACCGAAGTTATTTTCCAGCGACCGAAAAGAGTTTAGAGCTTTTATGTCTCCAAAATACTTTTCAAACCTTTGAAATTCATTTTCAAATCAAAAAGATTTAAACTTTCCAAATTTCCAAAATTTTCAGATTCTTTTCAAAACATTTCCAAAAACTTCTCTGGAATCCCGTTTCAAATTACAAATCACATTTATAATTTATATTCTTAAATTTCATTTGTATGTGAATTCATTTCCTTATGCTTCAATTCCCATTTATAAATTTCATTTGTTAATTGAATTTATCTCCAAATCTTTGGTTATTATTTTAATTTCTCATTCCATTTCATATAACAATGATAATAATTCAATGTTATTATTTGATAACAACCAAACATCCATATACTATAATAATTTACAGAAAAATCATTTCTTTTATATACAAAAATAGTTTTGGGCAAAAATTATTTCATTTACCCTATTTTAAACAATACTGTGTCAGTTTATCTTGTTTAAGAGTTTAGAAACCCCTATCGATTACAGTTAGCTAGACTGCACCGACCAGAATCCATAAACAATCAACCGATAAGTCAACACAATACAAAACAATTTCATATTCACTAACAAATACGCACTCGTATCGATTATTACACTCACACTCATTCTAGAGTACTGCTGACTCTATCTCTAATGAGTAACACCCAACAGAGCAGGGTTGTCGCTTAACCATATGCTCCGATACCACGTTGTAAGGACCCGATTCTTCGACTTCCGAAAATCGACATCGATACGTCCACTGTATCAACTGCCGAGCAAACGAATGCCGGAAAACCGAATTCTTAGGGTTTAAAAAGAAGAGGTAGAAGAAAAGACAGAAGAAAAAGAAAAGAAGAACAACAGAACAACATCAGAACAGAAACAATATCAGAATCTCACATATCGCAGCAGAACAAAATATAATAGATAATCACTAGTCTTTTAAAACAAAGAACTATATCAGTTTATACATACATCAATCAGAGTCAATATACGACTCAATACAACAATGGACAGTTATATAAAACTTGTCCTCATACAGAATACACATACTATCAGATACAAATACTACGTCTCGTCATCCAACTTATCTCCAAAGCTCCAGAATATCCTGATAACCTAACTCTAGACTGCCCGTGTGGAAATTTGTGGGCACCCAGAGTTTAGAAGGGAACAATAAACTCCGAGTCAGTCATGGTGACTAGTGTGAGATCGTAAAACAGTTATTTTTCACAAAGAAAATAAATCAGATTCGCAATGCTTTTGGAAAATGAAACTACCATAAGACCTCCCGCCACACACACAATGCAAACGCAGAATTGGAGGAGATTTCTTCTTATGATAGTCAAAGATGCTTACTACGCCAATCATTGGATTATTATTATTAATGTCTAGTGTAGAAAACATTTTCGAAAGTAGAATATAAATCTTAGCCAGCATAGGTACCATTATACTATGCCTACTATAGCTGCTATATTAGATAGCAGGTTCTACAACTAAAACCGTACAAGTTTCGTATTTGGGAAATGGATTTCCAACAAATGGTCAGGCTAAGGAACTTCCTTTCCTCCTGCCGAATAGGATCGCCTCTGGCTGGACGTCCCGAGAGACAAACTGCTCTCTGCCAAACAAGGCCGGGTTACCCCTGTAACAGGTAACTCACGAATATGTCATCACCCGGTCCTTTGGGACCTTTATCCGAGCGCTCGATATCCAACATCACACATCATAAAGAAAGTGTATCCACATGAGTAAGTACCTGGGCTCCATACCATGATACCACCCCTTTCCAGAAGGAAATGACATACCCTAAAGGGCGCGACCCTCATAACCTTGCCGCAACATTCCTGTTTCGACCATTTCCGGGTTGTTGAGGCCCTGACGAAGTCTCGTCCACAAAGCTACACTTTTTCAAAAAGTCACGCTTTGGGTCAACAGATGATCAACCTATGATCACAAAGATAAATGATCAAACAAATGATCATATCACAAATGATCAAACACTGATCATCACACAGCAACACTCAGCATGCCACATTACCAAATTGGGATATATCGCTGATAAATTTCAACTACATAACCTCTGAGCTCGTACGTCTCAGAGAAGGGTGTTAAGCTAAGAGAATAAATTCTCCGCCACCAACAGATATGTATTTGAAAGAAATCAGCTTTATATCTCAAAGTGTAATATCAGACACACAATCCATACAAGTCTGTTCCGGGATCGAACAGAACCGAAGGCACTTCTCACGAAGCCCTTGCAAATCCGGATAATTTCCAATCACGTCCGGACTTTCCGTCACTAAGCGTGATAAAACCTCTAAATCAGAGATCAACCGATGTAGAGTAACTCGACGGTAATCCTTCCGTTTTCAAAAATATCCGGTCTTCAACACCGGTCAGCAAATGCGATCCATAACGACGTATCACATATTCGGAATGGGTTATACGACCCCATGGTCCTTTCCCGGCTAACCCGAATAGTGAGCTCTTATTCAAAAATAAGTGTGGCATTCAAATTTATCCAATTCACAACAAATACCCATTCAAGGTAATTATTGATAGTCGGTTATTTAACTATCAATAAAGATGCGCAACATCATCAGATTCCAAATAATTTTCCCAAATTATTTATCTTCCAAAAATATCTTTACTAGATATATAATTTCCACACTTAACCATTTGAAAACAATTTCAAATCAATTTCCACATTTCAATTCATCTTTGAAGATAAAATCTCAAAACAGTTCATTTCATATTGGAAAAGCATTTCCATACTTATTTAAAAATAAGTATTTCACAAATCTATTTATTTTCAACATTTGAAAATATTCGATATACTTAAATCAATACTAAGTATAAATTTCATTCTTTAAGGAAATCATTTGAGTCAAAACGAATGTTACGTAAAACATCGTTACGACGACTCAAAATCACTAGTATAGGGATTCGGATTTTAAGATAGATATATAAATCCCAATACTACATAAAAAAACATTTCCTTTCGGAAATCATTTACTATAACAACAGTGTTATAGTCCACCATTTCCTTATTTCTCGAAAACGTCTATTTCAAAAATGAATGTTGAAATCTATGTATTCGATACTTAACACGTTTTAAAACATCTTTTAAAACAATTAACTTCATTTTATAATATCGCTTTCCCAAACATAACCATTTTATTCAATAATATATTCACTGTCCAAAATCATGAATATACTTCACTAACCAAATTTCAATCTTTTCTACACATTTATTCCAAGAATTTATCCACTATCCAAAATCGTGGAAAAAATTCCCTTAATAACCTTCTATATTCAATTCATCAAATTTGATTGATTTTCGAATTTATAAAACAACGTTTATAAATTCACCTTTTTATATTTCATAACAACTTTGATTTAATAAATCTCCTTTATTAACAAATTCGATCAATATTCCATTTAAAGGCAAAAATCCAATTTATAAGTTAATTTCTTATAAATCCTTCATTCTACAGTTTCATCCATTTTATAACTTCACAATTTATAAATCTATAAATTTCATTTACTTACGAATTCCATAAATATTTAATTTTTCTTCACTTATAAAAACTCGTTTTATAATTCCAATATTTTTGATTTATAAATATCAATTTTTATAAATCTCTTTTTATACAAATCGTTTATAGTTATTCAAAAATCCCAACTTAAACCATTTTATAAATGAATCAACTTTTATTTCAAAAATCACACTTTGGTTATACTTCACCAAAAATCTAAACTTTAAAATTTCAAACTTTATTTATTGAAATAAATCAATTCAAAAATTCAATAAAACGTCTACTTTCAAAAATCACTTTAAAATCTTTTTAAAGTAAAAGTCGTTATTTTTAAATTTCAAAACTGAATCCGATGATGCAACAGCACCAACTAGTCAATCACAACAACAAACATCATATATCAATATATGATAACAGAATATACATCAATATCTGTAAATAAATAAATACTGGTGAGGAATCCAGTTGGATCCCTCCAACCTGTTTCCCTGCATCCACAGACGTTAGCACAATACCAATTCCACTTCGAGGTGGAATATCGCGGTATATGGGTTTTATAAAAATATCCGCTTACTAACGGCGCAATAGGGTCTCATCCGCTATACGAGGCGGGAAATCAATCAATCCAATATATACATATGCCAATATGTATATATTGCTATATATATAGATATATCCTACTATATCTAATATCACATCCAAATAGCAATCATCAATCAATAACTGAAAATTCCACTTTTCAATTTGAGTGAGAAGATCTCACCTTAGCTTTTAATTTTGCAATCCCATTTCCATTTCCAGCTTGATTCTCGATTTATAGACCTTGTATAAACAATTTATAAAATTTATAAATATTCGAACATATCGAATAATAAATTCTCATTTGACTATTTTGATTCAACGGTGATTTCATTTTAATAGTTAAATTAACTAATAGTTTCGTTTAACCTAATTTTTTGTCTTTAATAAATTGATTTAACCCAAAAATTAAATTTTAAGCTAAATTTCCATTTAAACTATTTTTCCTTGTTAGATAAATTTTTAAAAAATCGAATCTTTATGTAATTTATCCATTATCAAATTTTATCCTAAAAGATTCATTTTGAACCTATTATTTTTATAAAATTCTATAACATCTTAAAATCATACGTATATATTTTTCTGCACTAAAATTCTTTGCTGAAATTTTTCTTCAACCATTTTTAAAAATAATTAAACAAGTTTATCTTTGTTTTATACTCTACTGTTTTACTGTATATAATATATCAATATCTTCTTTCCCTTTTTGTGATAAATTTCCCTATCTATTTACAATTTATCATATAATTGAAGCAACAATGATATTGATTTTCTAGATTACAAATTCGAACAGAGAAAGACCCCATACCTCACCGACGAACTCCGGTTCGAACCAACCTCGCGGCTGTCGATGAAACTCGAACGAACCCCTCCTGCCCTTGCACCTTCGAGAACCTAGTCACGGCGAATCCCTCACCGTAGCTTCCACTCGCCTGCTCGAACCCCATGGCCACGCGCCAGCGTTGCCTCATCCATCGTGCTCGTGAATAAATTGAACAGCCTCCAGCCTTGTCTGCCGCCCTAGCTGTGACGCGATTCGATCGCGAACTCTGTCTCGCCATCACCATAGCCCCTCGTGAGCTCCTTCGATTTCACTGTGGATGACGCCTCGAGTCGCAACTCAGACTCGATCGAGTCTCCCCCCAAATTCGTCGCCTTGGCCTTGTTGATGTCCACTCGTCGTCGTCTTCCACCACGAGCCCTTCACGCGATTACGAGATGGTATTCTCCCCTAGACAGAATCGCGACCCTCCCCTTTCGATTTATTCGAGTTAGGTTTTTTTTTCTATACGAATTGAAGTCGCTGTTGTACTGATAAATGGAAGAGAGGCTCGGCTTCGATTTGAATTAAAGAGAAACTATGGCCATTGTTTTTATCTTGAACGAGAGTTTTTAAATTTGAACGAAATGATTTCCTTTCGTGTATCTTAACAGAGAAGGAAGGGGAGACAAGGGTACGCGACATTGCAGAGAAAAAGTATCGATGTTGAAAGAAGGCAGACTGAAGAAAGAATCTCTGCTGCGTTGACAAATTTTAAATTTCAAATTTAAATTGAATTTGATTTAATTTCAATGCGTTTACTCTCTGTATGGTTACATAACAACTCCGATCAATACGAAATTTGAAACCCGGTAATAATACAATATTACGGACCCAATGAAACTCGTTTCGTCGAATTCCGAGACTGTGCCTCAGACGGCTATTTTTAAATATCGGTTGAAACGATAAAATTTCAAAACTGAACAAACCATTTTCAAATACCATTCTGAAGCTTCTATTATCTCCAATATAATCAATACGACTTTTACAAGCCTTTGAAATATTTTAAATCGGCTTAAAATTGAAGATTCAAATTTTTATTCACATTCAATAGATTAAATTTTATAATTTAATCGTCAAATTCAAAGTTATATCGGAGATTCAAATTAAATCATCGTTCAAATATTTAAAATTAATTAAATATTTTCAATTTAATTTGTTCAAAATTCTGGGTCGTTACATTTACCCTATTTTAGAACAATATAATGTCGACTTGCCACGTTTAAGTGTTTAGAAACCCCTACGATAACATGGCATCCCATGCACCGGCCAAAATTCATAAACAACTCAACGGATAAGTAAACACAATATAAAAAAATTTAAAACACTAACAAGTACGCTCTCTCATATATATACACTCAAACAGACTCATTCTAGGGTATTACAACCCTATCTCTAATGAGTCAAACCCCATAAAGCCAAGGTTATCGCTAAACCAAAGCTCTGATACCAACTGTGCCGACCCACATTTTGGAAGGTTTAAATCGACAATAATCCACACATGTCCAACTTAAACAATTCGGAACGTAGATAATTAATGGGGATAAATAAGAAAAATAAGGAAAGAAGAAGAAAACAAACTCATAATCTCACAGCGAAATGACAAAATATATTAATCAAGTAACAGTTCATGAAGTTGTCTATATTATACATTTGATTATAATCATACAACATTTACCAGAGTTATATATATACATCAAGGATAAATAAACAATGCAGCTAAATAGCATGATGTAGAAAATAATAATAGTAATAATATACCAAATCTTTGTCTTCATCTTCTGGAAAACAACCTTCAATGTGCTAAAAAATTAACTCAGGGCTGACCCGAGCGTAATGAAAAGACAAAACACTCGAGACATGACTAAAATACTATTGTGTAAGTCAAATCAATATCAGTAAATATGAGTGTAACAACGTCAGAGATGTTTATGGGATTTTACATCTCTTATCCAGTGTATAACGTGCGTGCAATAACTTAAGAGATGTTACGGGATTTTCCATCTCCTAAGGATCTGTTAAACTATTTATATATAATAGTATACGCTATAGTAGGTAATGTCTATCAGTAAAATAAATATCAAAATAGCGTTAAGGCTTTACATTGATCCACCTTAACACATTTTTATAGTACCAAAACCAAAGTCGTAATGGGCTCGCATAAGGATAAATATGACAAGTCATGTGAGGCAATGCCAAAAGTAGGATTCTACCAGTTTACCCTTTCTGGCTGGTCGTAACCCATTCGTGGCCGACCGCGACCATCAATCCGAACAAAAAGGGTGCACCCATCGAGTACAAAATCACGATAGTAATGCAAGTGATCAAGGTCGCTAGAGGTAGCTAACCTCATTGGCCAGACATGGGCTCCTGTTTTAGTCATTTTAATTGTGACAAAAGTGTCAAGGCTATCCATCATCGTTCTCTTACTTCATTCCAGTAAATGTTCGCCAATTCAACCACTACATTCTACATATCATCCATCGTGTACACGGTTGTCAAAGTGGTTCCAATATTGACTGAGAGTATGTGAATAAGAGGCCCCGGTCTCTTTAACAACCAAATGTCGTTTTACACACCGGTTCGTACTTTTATGTTTCAAAAACAATTCGTACTTGATATCAAAATATCATATCGCTTCAAAATCAAATCCATTTCGAAATCATTATATTCGCTTCACAAATCATAATTTACTTCAAAATGTCAATTCAGTTCGATATATCGATTTCACTTCAAAAATTAATTCGAATTACTATAACTTCACTTTAACCCAATTCGCATTTAAATCCAAGATTTAAATATAACATTTCACCCTTTTGATCAGTTTGAATTTTAGAAAATAGTTTAAATAGTTTTAAATTAGTTACATAGTTAAAATAATTTAATAGAAAATAGTTTGAGTGTTGAAAATAGTTTATATAATAAAATAGTTTAGAAAATCAAAATAATTTGAAAGATAGATTTTTAAACCGTTTATATTAAAATAATTTATTTGAAAATAGTTTCAAAGTCAAACTGATTCAAATCCCTATTTTCCAATTCAAATTAATTCCAATTTCCATTTCGATTTAATCGATTCAATTCCGATTTCAAGTCGAATTTTTCTTCGATTCCAAATTAATTTTACTTCCAATTCCAAATTAATTTAAATTCCAATTCCCAATTAATTTCAATTCCAATTCCAAATTAATTTCAATTCCAATTCCAAATTAATTTCAACTCAATTCTCAAATTTAAACCATTTCGATTTATATCAATTCCACGTTCGATTTCCAAAATATCGATTCAAAACACTTAAATCAAATTTCCTTCAATATCCAATTAAAAAACCAAATCTTCAAATATAATTAAATTCCGAGGTCAATTTCAAAATATCGTTTTATATCACCTTTACTTAGCAATATTCAAAGTTCGAATAAAAGTTCAATCTTTTAAAACAAATCAATTTCTGAAATTCATGTCATATTTCGATTATAACTTTAAAAATCTCAACTTCAATTATTTATACAATTTTGTTTACCAAATTCAAATTTCAACATTTCAAGCTCCAGTTCGAAAATAATTCGATTTCCATAAACTCGATTTTATTTCTTAAAAATCAAAATTAATTGAAATAATTTTAAACCAAAATTTTAAAATCATTTAATTTAACCAATCCGGTGTCCGTATATAATTTTCTATCCTATGCCAAGTGAATCAGCTATTCCAATTTAATTCAAGGATGGATATATATCATTTCAATCCAAAATAAATGCCATGGGTATATATCATTTCAACCTATTTTTTAATTTATTCGAAATAATTCGGTTTACAGTTTTGTATACTATAAATAATATATAGGATGATAACATGATATATCAAAATAAGTAAACATTCGAATCATCCAAAATATCAATCAATAGCATCAATCTCAATCAATCATCCAAACAGTCAAAAATCACAACGATCAACCAATTATCAATAATCGGGGATTTTACTAACGGTTTAATCTTAATTCAATTTAACTTTCGATTCAAACTCTGTCAATTAAAATCAGATGTCCATTTAAATGTCAACTAAATTTATCAAACAACTACCAATAAATTTAAATCGCTTCACGATAAAAATTCAATTAACATAAAAATTATTTCAGTCAATTGTGAGCGTATAAACACTCACCTTTGATTTATCGATGATTTAAAATCCAAATAAAGGCCCAAATTTGAATAGTCTCGGAATGTAGCCAAACCAGTTCCATAATGTCTGGAATTTCGATACGAATGCAATTGAGAAAACCACGCGTCGATCCGAGCTCGTATGCAAAAGATATGATCATTAGAAGATTGAATTTTAAAATTAAAATTAAAATAAATAAATAATAACATAACTCACGTTCTCCTTCTTCTCATTCACGACACAGGCCGAAACCCATCTTCACGCGCAAGGCTTCGAAACGCACGCCACAAACTACGACCGGATGATGATTAGACATCGCTGCCACATGCGCCGCTCCGAGCTTCCCTAGCGTTGGCGATCTCAACGCTCGCGCGTGCGCGTACACGCATGGAAATCCCAAAAACTGCCGTGCCTTCTAGCCTCAATTCTGGCGAATCCATGATGTAATAGCATAGATCAACCGTATGTATTTGAAGAGGAGATTGAGATCTACAACTTTCACGTTGGAAGTTTTTGAATTTCATGAACGGATTGAGAGGAATTAAGGAGAGAAAATCAAACAATTTCGAACGTTGAAATTATAATAACCGACGGCCATGGAATTGGACTAGGGTTTCAGAATAAAATAATAATATTTCTCGTTTCGTTTACCATATTTATATAGTTAGGTCCAAAACCGTCCGAACTCCAATCGAGGCGAGCCACCTGGCATTTTTAATGTTTTACCCCCATTCTGAACGCAATGGAACTAGTCCCGAGGCCTAATTTGATCGTATATGGAAGATAGCTTTTCGAAGTCAATTTATTTAATCGAATTCCTTAAATTGATTTATACGCGTTTCAAGCTCACACGGTCAAACGACAAGTCCGATCGCTACGAAACTTGAAATCCTATAATAATTCACTATTACGGGTCTAATGAAATTAGTTTCATCGAAATTCGAGACAGTGGCCAAAATGGCTATTATTACTCGTTAACTAAAATAAAAAATTCCAATTTTTAATTATTCACATTTAAATCCAATTTTAAATGTTAACCATCTTCATTCATATTTAAATAAAATTTAAATCAATTTTTGATTCCATTTTCATTCTCATTAAATCCAGAATTCCATTATTTACATAATTTCAACATAAATTTAAACAATTTAATTACCCGATAGATCAATATTAATAAATCCTCAAATTTCAAATAAATTTTAGTTATCAACATTTTTTTATTTCTATCTAAATAATTCACATTTATTATTCAACTTTAGTTAATGATTATAAACACAGTCAATACATAAAAAAATATCAATACTTTTTATTACCTAAACCCTAAGAATTCATTATTTCATATTTTTATTTAAGTTCATATTCAATAACTAGACTAATAATTCACTAAATTTTATTTTTAACCATTTTCATTCAATAACCACATTAAATTTTATAATTTAAAATAGCCAAAAATACGGGTCGTTACATAACGACCCCTGCTAACACAGGACCGGCATATCCCTTACTGGATAGTACCAAATATGATCATCTCCTTGGTTGGGATCAGCAACCATTATGGGACTTAATTATGAGAATAGGGACTCGTTCTAGATGGGACGATCAATACCCTAATGGGTGCGACCCACATGGCCCTGCTGCATATCCCATGTTTATTCATTCCCGGTTGATGAGGCTTGAGGCCACGTTTTACCTTTCAATAGCACTCCCCTCTTGGAATTCTAACATTGCCTTCCAATGTTGACACAATGCCAGCATTCTTCTATACAAGTCGTTCAGAAGATGAACAAACCGAGGTGCTATTTCCCGTTTTGGAATCACCCTCAGGGTTAGAAGCAAATAGCCTTTGCACTTCAAGTCTTGAATCATGATCATGACTCAATACTTCCAATTCGAACGTTTACGTTGGTTTGAAGTGGTTTTTGGATAATTGCTTGTCATCCGATCCCGGTCTCTTTAAACAAACGTTCGATAATTTAAAAGGGTCAAGTTATCGATAGTGAACACTTCACTATCAAGTAGGAGATTAACATATGGAAATACATTCCATACTTAAGTTATCATGACCGGCTTATCGAAATTAACCTCCCTATGTTTATCACAATTCCAATATCCAACATTCATGCTAAACACAAGTCACTTGATTTCCATAAACGAGTCAATGTTTTCAATCAATACTTTAATTCATTCGGCTACTTAATGGTCCATATAAGAGATCATTTGGTTTGGAATCAATTCATCTTGAGAAGAATATTGGTTTAAAACACATTCGGTTTAATTTAAGATCACCTTTGGAATAGATTTAATTAAATAAATAAATCGGTTTAACCCTAACTAAAATTTAATTAATCCATATTAAATCAAGATTAAATCATAATTAAAATCTACTTAGACTAAATGAGCTTAGTTAGGCCATAATTAACTTCCTAATGCATCTTGATTAAGGTTGAATCAAATCATTATTAGTTAAACCCTAATTAATTAAAGTATTAATTAAATAATCACTTAAATAAATAATCACTTAATTAAATAATAATTAAGTAATTAACTTAGTTAAGTAAAGACTAACCATTATTTACTTATGTTAAATCCTAATTAAAACTTAATTAATCAAACAATGGTTATTAACTTAACTTAAGTGTCAATTAATTACTAATTACCTTCTTAATTAGTAATTAAAACTAATTTCCTTTTTATTTAACTACTTAATTAAATAATTAAATTTACAAAACTTAATTACTTTTTAAATACCGATTAAGTTTGTTTTGAAAACTTTACAAAACAATTTCAAGTTAAAACTACTTAAAACTAAAATTTATTAATTTCGTCGAACTACATTTATAATGACTATCGCTATAGGCGCAGTTCACTCTAACATATTCTTAGCAAACCACTTCATAACCCCTTACTCTTTTTTTCATGGTTTGACACATTATTTAGAAAATTAAAAAAACTTTTGAAACTAAAGCACAAACTTTAATACGTTTTAAAACTTTAAACTTCGATAAACAACTTAGATTCCAACCGGTTCTCAAATCCGTCGTAGTTACACAAAGTAGCTAAATTTGTTTACCAAAACTCATGCCATAGCTCATGTTTTACAATCAACACATTACCAATACAAACCATCTTCATCACAGGTTGCAAGTATACATCCATATATGCATGCTTACTAACTTTATAATACAACATCGGTTTCCATAACCAAATCAAGCTATAATAAAGCATCCAAATCATAATCAAAACCCATGGTTACCATTCAAATTCTACACTATATTATCACTATAATAATGACTTAATAATAAAGTAAAAATCTTTTCCCAAAATATGGTAGTTTACTCACCGAAATTTCATGGATTCAACTCTAACTTTCACTAGACCATGCTAATGACCCTAGAGCTCGAAAAGGAAATTTCTTTCTTGGATTTTTGGCTACTAATGGGCTTGGCCTGATGGTCTATTGCTCGGCCTATGGTGTAGGGTGGGAATGTGGGTAGTTGCTGGATGGAGGAGGGTGTGTAAGGCGATAGAGAAGGGTTTTAGCTAAGGAAAATGTGTTTTGAAGCGGAAAAACTTTATTTTTTTTCCTAACTTTTTAAACTATGGAAGCCATGGATATTTTGAAGAGGAAGTTTTAGAAAGTGAAGAGAAAAAAGAAAATGAGAATGTGTGTGTATGGATGTATATTTATAGGAAAAAAGATTTGGAGAAATCACTCAATTATCCCTTAATGATTTAACATAATATGTCATCATATTTGAAAAATCACATCACCTTCCTACCCCTCTCTCTTGTCACATCCTCCTCCTTCTCTAGTCAAGCCCTTAAGATCATGATGAGTAATGATGTCTAAGTATGAAAATATTAAGATATGACAACACTTAATAATATATATATTTATATATAATGTTTATTATTTTTAAAGTTACGAATTGTCACAACACCTGTTAATTATAATTAACATAAGATAATCTATTCCTAAGTGTGTTATTATTTAGTTAATTATCTACATAGTGTACATATGGTGCACAAATACGAACAACATTTCTGACAACTTTTCGGTGTCGAAAGGTCGAAATTTCGAAAAACGTTCTTCGATCACATTTTCTATTTTTCTACGAACTATTTAATTTGGTAAAAAAAATTGAAAATTAATTTTCCCTCATTAGTAATTAATTAAAATGGGTTTATTTATTAATAAAAATCTATTTATTGACTATATAAAATATATATAATTGCCTAATTAAAACGACCAAATTCAGGGTCGTTACATTCTACCCCATTAAAAGAATTTCGTCCCCGAAATTACTAACAAGAGTTAACCCAAAGGAATCATATATTCATACCATAAAATTTGTACAAAAGGTATACAAGCACCCATGACAACAATACATACATGACACAACAATACGGCAACTATTTTAGCATCCATTCAGGATAAGCTTCCTTTATGTGATCCACAGTTTCCCAAGTGTAGTCTCGAGAATCCTCGCTCCACTGAATCTTAACCATTCGCACCACCTTGTTGCGCAATTTCTTCTCATCTTGATCTACAACTAACTGGTTGTCTAACTACCGTCAGGTTCGATTCTATTTCCAAGTCATCCTGAATTGACTTTTTACCGCTGAAGATGGATCATGCACACTCTTCCTCAAATAGGACACATGGAACACATTGTGGACTCCTAAAAACCTTCGGGTAGCTCAACTCTGTAAGCGAGTGAACCAATCCTTTCTATAATTTTGAATGGTCTAATGTATCTAGGTGCCAACTTCCCCGCTTTTCCAAATTGAATGATTCCTTTGATGGGAGTTATCTTCACATACACAGCATCGCCGACTTCGAACTCCAAATCCTTCCTTCTCTTGTCAACATAACTCTTTTGGTGATCCTGAGCTTCCTTCATCCTTCTTCTAACCATTTCAACTTTCTTCATCGCCTCTCGAATCATATCTGGACCAAGCAATAAACAATCTCTAGATTCTACCCAACACACAGGCGATTTGAATGGTCTCCCATACAGAGCTTCAATAGGCGCTATTCCAATGCTAGCTTGATAGCTATTATTATAGGATAACTCAACCAAGTGAATATGATCCACCTATGATCCTTCGAAATCAAGAATACAGTCTCTCAGCATATCTTCCAAAATGCAATTTACTCTTTTAGTCTGGCCATCGGTTTGAGGATGGTAGGCAGTACTTAGACTTAACTCCATTCCCAAAGCTGTTTTCCAAGCTCCCTAGAATTGGCTCATGAAGATAGAATCTCGATCAGTTACTATGCTTATTGCAACTCCATGTAGACGAACTATTTCCCTCATATAAATTTCTTCCAATGAAGTTGTCATTCTAGTTGGCTTAACCGGGATAAAATGTGCACTCTTTGTTAACCGGTCCACAATGACCCACACTCCTTCATTTCCTTTCTTGGTTCTGGTAAAACATCTATGAAATCCATTGATACCATCTCCTATTTCCACTTAGGGATCTCCAAAGGTTGAAGTAATCCGACCGCTTTCTGATGATCTCCCTTAATTTATTGGCAACTCGCATATCTGCTTACAAAGATAGAGATATCCTTCTTCATTCCTGGCCACCAAAAGACTCTCCTCATGTCCTTACACATCTTATGGACTCCATGGTGAATACTCAATTTAGATTTGTGACATTCCGACAACACTTCCTATCTCAGTCCATCTATATCCGGAATGCACAATCTTCCCTTGATTCTTAAAACACCTTGGCGATCCATCTCAAAATCTGTACATTAACCTTCCTTGACTCATTGAATCAACTTCTCCATAGCACTATCCTTCTTTTGGTTCTTCATTATCCTTAGCTGAAAAGTCGGGGTAACTTCCAAAAGAGACAAAACTGCGTTCCTGCTTAAGGCGTCCGCCACTACATTAGCTTTTCACAGCGTATAAAGAATGTCCAAGTCGTATGCCGCCAAGAACTCTAACCATCTTTGTTGTATGAGATTCAGGTCTTTTTGGGTGAAAAAATACTTCAGGGACTTATGATCAGTATAGAGCTCAAATTTTTCACCTAATTTAAGAAGAAGAAAATCCTACTTACTAGAATATCTAAAGGAAGAAGAAAGAAGAAAGTCATAAAGAAGGAAAGAATTTACCTAACAAACAATGCCACCACATTTTCAATGCAAAGACCACAGCCAATAATTCCAAGGCTTGTGTAGCACAATTCTTTTCATGAAGCTTTAACTGTCTATTAGCTTACGCAATCACCCTTTCATTCTGCATCAGAAAAGCACCCAATCCCACTCCACACGTATCGGTAAAAATTGTAAATCCACTACTCCCATCTGGGACAACCAAGACTGGGGCACTGGTCAACCTCTTCTTCAGTTCAACAAATGCTCTGATACCAAATGTAACGAACCGCCTTTCTTGCATTAGAAAGACGAATCATTATGGATTGAAGAAATAAGAAAGATAAGAGAAAGACTAATCAAACATAGAATCTTACCATGCATGGAATAACATATAATAGATAATGTAGTATATTACATAATCAAGCCAAAATATTACATTAGAGTTCAATGATACAAGTTATAGACTAGGACAATTACAACTGCTTGTCCTCAAAAGACATAGTTCATACATACATACATACATACATACATACATACATACATACATATACAGCGGAATACTTAATAATATTAATAACTATCCATGAAGCCACCTGCTCCAGCTCCTCTAACATACTTTCGATAGAAACCTAGATTACTTCACTACTCTTAAAAATTGAGTACCATAGAATTTAGGAAAAATAAAAATAAACTCTTGGTCAGATGGGTCTGGTGTGAGTAAACTCAAATAGCAATATTTCTATTTGAAAACTCCTTTTAAAAAAACAAAAAGGTATCGTAAGACCACACCGCACATAAACACGGACGGGTTTTTACTATACGATAACTAAAAACACCTTCTATATAAAATCGATGATATTATTATAATGTCTAAGGGTTTAAATTAATAAAGAACATAGCTAAAATGTTTGTATCTCACATTCCAAAATATTAGGTTTACAATCAAAACTGTAAAGCTCGTATTGGAGAATGGATTCCAACTAATGACTAAGCTACTAGGCTACTAGGGTACTGCCGATCACAGTACACCTCTAGAAAATGTATCGAGGTCGTACCTAACGACCCCTGCTAACACAAGACTGGCCTACCCCTTACTGGATAGTACCGAATATGATCATCCCCTTGGAGGGGATCAACAACCATTTTGGGACTTAATTATGAGAATAGGGATTCGTTCAAGATGGGATGATCAATACCTTAATGGGTGCGACCCATATGGCCCTGCTGCATATCCCATGTTTTAGTCATTCCCGGTTGATGAGGCTTGAGGCCATGTTTTACCTTTCAATAGCACTTCCCTCTTGGAATGCTAACATTGCCTTCCAATGTTGACACAATGCCAGCATTTTCCATACAAGTCATTCAGGAGATGAACGAACCGAGGGTACTATTTCCACTACACCTGTTTTGGAATCACCCTCAGGGTTAGAAGCAAATAGCTCTTGCACTTCAAGACTTGAATCTTGATCATGACTTCAATACTTCCAATTCGAATGTTTACGTTGGTTTGAAGTGGTTTTCGGATAACAGCTTGTCATCCGATCCCGGTCTCTTCATCTACGTTCGATAATTTAAAAGGGTCAAGTTATCGATAGTGAACACTTCACTATCAAGTAGGAGATTAACATATGGAAATACATTCCATACTTAAGTAATCATGACCGGCTTATCGAAATTAACCTCCCTATGTTTATCACAATTCCAATATCCAACATTCATGCTAAACACAAGTCACTTGCTTTCCATAAACAAGTCAACGTTTTCAATCACTACTTTAATTCATTCGGCTACTTAATGGTCCAAACAAGAGATCATTTGGTTTGGAATCAATTCACCTTGAGAAGAATATTGGTTTAAAACATATTCGGTTTAATTTAAAATCACCTTTGGAAAAGATTTAATTAAATAAATAAATTGGTTTAAACCCTAATTAAAACTTAATTAATCCAAATTAAATCAAGGTTAAATCATAATTAAACTCTAGTTAGACTTAGTGAGCTTAGTTAGGCCATAATTAACTTCCTAATGATCTTGATTAAGGTTGAATCAAATCATTATTAGTTAAACCCTAATTAATTAAAATATTAATTAAATGATCACTTAATTAGCTAATTTACTTAATTATATAATTATTAACCATTATTTACTTCTTAACCATGTTAAAAACCAATTAAAACTTAATTAATCAAACAATAGTTATTTACTTAACTTAAGTGTCGATTAATTACTAATTATCTTCTTAATTACTAATTAAAAATAATTACCTTTTTATTTAACTAATTAATTAAATAATTAAATTCACAAAAATTAATTACTTTTTAATTACTGATTAAGTTTGTTTTGAAAACTTTTACAAAACAATTTCAAGTTAAAACTACTTAAAACTAAAATTTATAAATTTCATCGAACTGCATCCATAGCGAATATCGCTATGGGCACAATTCGCTCTAACATATTCTTAGCGAACCACTTCACAACCCCTTACTTTTTTTTCATGGTTTGGCACATTCTTTATAAAGTTTAAAAAAACTTTTAAAACAAAAGCTACAAACTTTAATCCGTTTCAAAACTTAAAACTTCAAAAAACAACTTCGATTCCAACCGGATCTCAAATCCATCACAATTACACAAAGTAGCTAACTTTTTTCACCAAAACTCATGCTATAGCTCATGTTTTACAATCAACACATTACTAATACAAACCATCTTCATCGTAGGTTGCAAGTATGCATCCATATATACATGCTTACTAACTTTATAATACAACATCGGTTTCTATAACCAAATCAAGCTATAATAGACCATCCAAATCATAATCAAATAACATGGTTACCATTCAACTTCTATACTATATTATCACTATAATAATAACTTAATAATAAAGTAAAAATATTTTCCAAAAATAAGGTAGTTTACTCACCGAAATTCCACGGATTCAACTCTAACTTTCACTAGACCTTGCTAATGACCCTAGAGCTCGAAAAGGAAGTTGCTTTCTTGGATTTTTGGCTACTAATGGGCTTGGCTTGATGGTCTATTGGCTCGGCCTGGGGTGTAGGGTGGGAATGTGGGTAGTTGCTTGATGGAGGAGGGTGTGTAAGGTGGTAGAGAAGGGTTTTAGCTAAGGAAAATGTGTTTTGAAGTGGACAAACTTGATTTTTTTCCTAACTTTTGCAAACTATGGAGGATATTTTGAAGAGGAAGTTTTTAGAAAGTGAAGAGGAGAAAGCAAATGAGAATGTGTATGTGTGGATGTATATTTATAGGCAAAAAGATTTGTAGAAATTACTAAACTATCCCTTAATGATTTAACATAATAAATCATGATATTTGAAAAATCACATCACCTTCCTACCCTTCTCTCTTGTCACATCCCCCTCCTTCTCTAGTCAAATCCTTAGGATCATGATGAGTAATGATGTCTAATTATGAAAATATTAAGATATGACAGCACTTAATAAAAATATATTTATATATAATGTTTATTATTTTTAAAGTTATGAATTTTCACATCACCTGTTAATTATAACTAACATAAGATGATTTATTCCTAAGTGTATTATTATTTAGTTAATTATCTACTATATATGTGTACATATGGTGCACAAAGGCGAACAACATTCCCGACAAATTTTTGGTGTAGAAAGGTCGAAATCGTAAAACGTTCTTCGGTCACATTTTCTATTTTTCTACGAACTATTTAATTTGGTAAACAAATTTTGAAAATGATTTTTCCATCATTATTACTAAAAAAATGAGTTTATTTATTAATAAAATTCCATTTATCGACTATATAAAATATATATAATTGCCTAGTTAAAACGACCAAATTCAGGGTCTTTACAGACTTGGTGTTTCTCACTCCAAGCTCATTTTCTTATGATTTGTTTCGCCGAGGTTATACAAATTTTGATTAATTTCAGTAATATTGATCTTCTATAGATCTACCTATATGTTTATATATGCATATAGTTTTTGTTAAACAAATATAAAGACCCAGTCCAAAGAATTTAGTGCCCTAGCACAGAATTTAGATCGTGTGAAGAAATTTTTTGCAAAAATAATAATAATTTGAACCCAACACACTATGGTGCAAATAGTACTAGCTAACCTAAATTAAAGCTTTCAATGGTCTAACCTCTAGCCAGTCATTTATATCTAAATACTTTATAACTCTGATACTAGTAAAAAAATTCCCCTACCCAGTGGATTGTCCTAACTCGTGGGCTTGGTGAGCTACTTTCTAGGCCTACCCTACTAATATATAAAAGAAAAAAGATAGTTGACTTGATAATATACCTTATAAGCTTCCGTTTAATTTTCATCTTTTGAACGTATGATTTGTTTGCATCTTATACTTTGGAATTATGTGGTGTATTGGTTGTAAGTTACCTTCAGTTGTGTCACTTACAACGATGTGGCTTGGTGGTAATTTTAGTAAATTTTTACTAAACTATTTATTTATTTTGTATAAATTGTAAAGTATTCAGTTTTCTTCAAAAAGAAATGTAACCCAAATAATAGATTTATTTGTCATACCTATATAACTTTCTCATGTTCTCATGTTCCATCTTATTCTAGCTTATAGATGTGGTTAACTGAGTTTGTAAAGGACTTAAAAGGATTTGCCTCGATTTACATGGTATCAGTTGTAAGACTATCCATTAGTAGTTTTTAAAACAATTTCCTTGAGATTTAAGTACCATGTATGTATAACTTTTCTTCTTAAAAAGCTATTTTCATAAATTTATAATTTACTACGATGAGGTGGAATATATTATAGAATACCAAACCAAATTTGAGAACAAAACTAATATAAAGTGTATTTTTCATTAAGCTGAAAAATAAGTATTCTCCGAATATCTTACTAAATTTCTCAAGTTCTATTTTCTTTGTCTCTTCCACATAGTTAATATATTTCATGAATATGTTGTTGCAAGGGTTAACAGTGTCAGAATAAGCATGCATTTACTAATAAAAAATTATTTTTAAACTTTATACTCAATAATATATTCTTCTTTCTTTTACATCCATGTATTTGTTTTCGTTCTACAAAGTACACTACATATCAAAATAAAACCACTTTTGAACACCAACCAAGAGTTGAGAGAAAAGTTGATAACCACTTATGTCGCAATTCTAGATCACCTAAATTTAAACCTAATGGTGGTAAAAAGAATCCTTATAGCATATCAAGAGAGTATTATAAATTAGCGATACGGTATCATAGATCATCTAATTTGATTTGATTTATGAATATGAGTATTCTTTTTGTTTTATCATTTATTATCTTAAATTAATGTTGCATGGTGCAGAGATTACTTATGTAATTCAAGTTTATATGTATGTGTTTTATTAGGTGCAATGGAAGTGGAAATCGATGTGAAACAGCTTTTCATTATAATAGAGTATGTAGATATTTTAGAGCCAATTTTAGGGCTATCACAAAATGAGCTATCGAATTTCGAATAGATCTTATACTTGGAGCTGAACCCGTAAGTAGACCGCCTAACAGAATGACACCTACAGAGATGGAAGAGTTAAAGGTGCAGCTGGTGGACTTAGAAGGAAAGAATTTTATTAGACCAAACAGTTTCCCCTAGGAAGTGGTTGTGGTGTCCGTGGAGAAACCAGATGGGTCGTTAAGGTTGTATAACACCCCATAATTTGGCGTTAGTTATTTAATTAATTAGTTAATTAATTAGGCTCCAAAAATAGAATTTGTGCAAATGATGGAATTTGACCACGAAACTTGTACCACTACGTTCGTGGTGAAATTCCAAGTAACTTTCATATTTGGAGTTTTGCGATCGGAGTCCAAGCAAAGAAGTTATAGATGAAAAACAAATTCGGAACGAAAATAAATAAGAAAAATTAACGTTTATTAATTAATCACCTGGGCCCACAGACCGACCTGTCAATGGGATTAGTTTACCCCTGGTGGTCAATCGGTGCTCCATGGGTGGTCAACCGGTGCTCCATGGGCGGTCGACCAGACACCTTTAAGCGGCTAGGGTTAGCTAGCCCCAATGGCCCGGATTTAATATATTTCGATTGAACTGTTCTGCTTGATTCTAACGCCTATAAATTCAGGCCTAACCCTCTCTTCTCTTCTTATATTTTTTTATGAAAGCGGTAGCGAAGCTCTGCCATTTTCTCTTCTCCACTATTTTCTAAATTATAAAATAAAATATTTATATTTGTATTTGTATATATACAAATTGGAGAAAAATATAAATCAAATAAGAGAAGAAGAAGAGTGAATCAACACTACGCGATAACAAGGTAATATATATCTATATTTGTATTTATATTTCCCTTCAATCCCAAATCTCTTCTTAGATATGTAATTCTAATATATGTATATATCAATTTTATATATATTTCTTAGATTATAAAGGATTTGGAGATGAATCAAAGGATCTACTTCATATCTGGAGATTTGAATCGCTTTTAAAAGAAGAGTGAGAAATTTTATAGATTGTTATAATATGAAAATTAGCCCGCTGGTATTTATTTGATTATTATGCCTAACTTGATAATTGTATATGAATTGTAGGCAATAAATTGAATATAATCTGAATATAATAAATATCGCCTACATATTCTTATTTATGAATTGATTTAGAATTGTTTATAGCATGATCTAGAAATCAGTCCTAAAAGTATGAATTTAGAATATTAATTTGTATGAAACTTATTCCAAAGCTGAAATAGGTTGTATAATAATGCTATGAATTTGGATTATTACCCTAATCTTGTTAGAATTTAAACTTTTCTATGTTTGGAATTGTAGGAATTTAGATCCGTTTAATATTTGTAAATTAGTTTGATTTCTTTCCCTTTTAGGAAAAATACAGCATTTAATCTAGTAAGGAATAGATGCAAATAAAAAGAGAAAGAGATGTGTAAAATATGAATTCATTGTAGTTTACACTGTTTATTTCAGTAATAAAAAGAAATGATTATTCCTTGTAATTTCAAATGATGTAATCTTTTATATTTTAAAGTTAATCTTTTGTTTTGGAGTAATTTATGAAAGTTATAGCGGACAATATTTTTAGATATGATTCCAATAATTGAATATGGAAAAGAATATTCTAGTGAATATATATAACTAGATTATATTTGATGAACTTAGATATTTGTACGTAATTTACTGTGCCTGTAATTACCACCATAACCATTGATAAATCCTTTCTCTATTTTTCCAGAGATCCTCCGCCTACCAGCCTCTTCCAGAAACAAGCACCGCGACCATCCCTTCATCGTTCGTCGGAATTCGACGAAATTGCCAAATCCGACCATCTCAATATATCTCACCATATACTTACTTAAATTCATCACTTTGCACTACGTATCAGATTATATAATCAAAAATTGAAATTATCCTGATCGATTTCTAACCCATTTTTGATTTCCACTGTTATTTATAAATTTTTAAAGTAATTGCTAAATATAAATTCTTGAATCCATTTTTAGAATTGATATTACATTGTTATAAAACATATTTCTTTTAAAACCTTAAAATGGGTGAATATTGTAATGCAAGTGTTAAATCTGAAAAGTAATGATGTAAGTATGGATTTCATAATTAAATAAAAAGCTAATAATGATGCTTACACGTAATATTCATGTTTAGGATAATTAATTAATGGGAAACGAATTTAAAAGGTTGTAACTCCAATAAATAGTAATATGGGAGTTGTAATAATTTGATAGGGTAAATGGATTAATGGGACTGATAAATAAAGAAGTTGAATTAGTAACTATGGAATAGTTAAAAAGGTTACTAATTTGAAATTAGCAATCACACATAAATGTCTTAGGAAATGTTCGTTATGATTTTATGGAAAAATTGACATTTATGAGCATAAAAAGGGGATTTATGGGTAAAGACTTAGAATTGCAAGGTCGATAGAGTCACTCGATGGAAGACTGCCCTTCACTTTGAGGCTACCAGCGGTCTGGTGTACTTACTACTGATGTGAGATATCACTAATCATAGGACCCATGACGACATGAGAGATTGGGCCTGCTTTCTTAATTGGAAAGTACTAAATGGTCCAAATTTTGAATTAGGAGCGGTGAGGGATATCTCCATAGAGGTTCACTTCTAGTTTAAGGTAATAAGTGGTCGTAGTGTCTGCCTCTCTCCTAAAAGGAAGTGTTAAGTAACCTGAGATTCCAAATAAATAAAGATGTCTCTAAAAGGATTTACTTCAGTGTTGATGTATTAAGAGGCTGTAGGGCCCGCCTCCCTACCGGAAAAAGTAACCTATTGAGATTCCATATTTATAATTAAGAGTGATAGTGGATATCTCGAAAAGGGTTTGCTTCAGGTTTAGGGTATTAAGTGACTGTAGAGTTCGCTTCTTTCCTATAAAAGAAGTATTAAGTAGCCCAATGGGATTTTTCAAGCAATGTAGGCTAGACAGTACCAGTGAGGAATCCGCCTTGGAAATAGGTATTAAATGATGGGATCTGCCTTAATTAAGGTATTGCATGACCATTGTCTGCTTATTTTCTAATAAAAGGCATTAAGTGGCTTGGGTATAGTCTCCCACATTGCTAAAGTCGTAATAAAAATAGTACCATTGAGGAGCATGCATTTGAAATAGATATTAAATGATGGGATCTGCCTTAATTAATATATTAAATGACCAGAGTCCGCCTATTTTCCAATAAAAGATATTAAGTGGCTTAGGTACTGTCTCTTATATGGCTATGATTTTATCGATGATAGATGCGGTAATAGTTGGACATTAAATGTCGGAAGCCTTAAATAATGGTTAGAGTTATTTGTAGTTAGGATCTGCCGGCGATTGACAATATTGTTAGGAAACCACCTTGGGAATAGGTCTTAAATGATGAGGTCTGCCTTGATTTAGGTATTAAATGACAGGGTATACCTTAATTGAGGTCTTAAATGGCAGAGTCTGCCTATTTCTCTTTTAAAAGTATAATAGAAACCCGCTTCATATTTAGAAGTATTAAGTGGCAAATGGGTTAGGAAGTATTGGGTGGTCGATAAGGCTTCATCGGTATTTTGTACCTTGGGAAGGGGTAAGTAAGTGTTTGTACCAAAATTGGGCACAACACTCTTCGGATGTAATTGAAGAGATTAAAATGAAGAAATTAAATGGAAAACAGGGCTAATCTAACAATCACACCAATAAAAGCAAGCAGAAATAGAAAGATACAAGAATTTATAGTGGTTCGGCATTGTAGCCTACGTCCACTTTGAAGAGTTTATTGTTTATTAATGATTCTCAACTGAGTTACAACAGTACAAATCACTAACACCCATGTTACAATGGAGTTGCACTAGAGTAACAGCGTAGAAGCTTCCAAAAAAGTCCTCTTTCAACAGGTGTAGGGGTACTATTTATAGTAGTAGATCTGGAAATATCTCCGCCAAACCCCGGAATACCTCTTCTCACACGTGGGTGGGCCCACCAGATCGATCTGGGATCATTTAGGACTACTTCCTTCATATCGATCCCAGGTTGCACCCTTCATACCGATGCATGCACCCTGCTTTCGAATCGATGCTTGGTTGTTGGTTTCGTATCGATCGTTTGGCTGATTGATACGAAATGTGCAAAAGTAGGATCGACACAAAATGGGCAGTTGTTGAGCAAATGAACTATGATCGATCCGAGAGATGCTGTTGCCTGATGGATACGAAGGGGACGGATGTGAAGTTGATGGAAACGAAGGTGATGGATACGAAGTAAACATGTTTCACATGAATCTTGATCGATCCATAACTTGAGCATACGAACTTCGATTGATCTGAAATTTAGAATGTTGTCTTTCATAGCTTTGTTTGTTGTACCATGCTAATTATAGCTCAGTTCGGACTCGGACCAAGTTTACCTGTATCCATCGTGGACTTGTAGATAACTGATCTCCGGGGCAGATTGTCTTTAGTTTCTAGTCAAGTCCTTGGTGTCACGGCCTTACCAAAAGGCAGGATAACATTTTCCCCCCAAAGTACGTCCTATGTGAACATGACGTGCTTTGAAAAGCTGCAATCTAAGTTCTATCTGATTCGTTGAACACTTGTTGTCTTTTCATCAAGAGATGTAACCTTTAATTAATTTCCAGTAATATAAATGATGAATTGTAAACTGCCAGTGATCATGCAGTTTTGTGTTGTAACCGAAGGTCGAGTGCTAGCAATTTGTTGCTCATTGTTCTGGTTGTCACTAGTTAAGCATTCAGTTCCTGCTAACTTTGAAAATCAAATGATAATATGACACACATGCACGTATGTTAACCCGACTCTTGTTCACGTTTGCACGTTCACGGGTCATTGTCAAGTTCCTCTGTTCTTGTTTGGATTGAGTTTCGTATCGATCCTCTCCTGGATCGATGTGAAATTCGAGTTGTAACAATGATTGATAGTCGTTTTGATTCACTCCTTCGTATCGATCCTCTCCTGGATCGATTTGGGATATATGAATGTAGGCATTTTACCGATGAACACGAGTTTTGGGTCTCGAATAGATGGATACGTAATTGACGTTTTGTATCGATGGAGTTGAATGGTCTAGACGTGATCTTGCAATGACTTTCGTATCGATGATTACGAAATAAAGGGCTTCAAATCGATCGGTATTGATGGATACGAAACACCGATGGATACAAAAGTTAAGCTTTGGACTGCCTTGCGTTGATGGATATGAAATCCAACTTTCGTATCGACGGATGTTGACCGCTTCTCTTGGTTTAGTGACTGGGATACAAAGCGTTTACTTTTGGATACGAACCAATATAAATAGTTTTTGGATTTAGACAAATTTTTTACTTGCTTTGCTATCACTCTCACTTCGTATTGATCTGAAGAAAGAAGAAAGAACTGAAATTTCATCTTCCAAAACAGCTAAATTTTAATCCTTTAACCCAATTCCTCCAATCTAGGTAAATGATTAGTAGACCATTCCTAAAGTAATGAGATTCGAGCTTTTATGCCATTCCGTCCAAGGCTACGGCCAAGTCCGGTGTCGTTGGTGTTGGAGCATGGTTGGAGTGAAGTTGAGGAAGTACTTTAATGGCGTCTTGGAAGCTTGGGAAAGAAGGAGAGCGATTGATTGAGTCTCTTACTCCAAATCTCTCTTTTGAACTCGTATCGATACAAGACGTGGATCGATCAGGATGCTCCAGGATGTCGTGAAGTAGTTTGTCGATCGATTGGAACACTTCGTATTGATGTGGGTCGATGGATACGAAACTTATTCATCCTGGATCGATACGAAGCGGCTGTTGGGGTGATCTATACAAAGTATGCGATTGATATGCATAGCTGATCAATGCAAACCATATCGATATGAAATGTCATTAATGGATCGATACGAATACAGGCCTCAAGGGAACGATCCAACTCGAACTATGATGGATACATAACATAGCCTTTTGCATGTTCGAATGCTTAACTCTGACGAGCTTTAGCCTTGTATACTCGGACTTGAGTATAAAACTGCATACATATAACTATCCTTCAAAGCTAGTCGATGGAACTGTAACTTGATAAATATAATCAATCTTAACATGGATCGTTCTCTGAAGTAAGAATGGCACGGTTGAGATGGTCACTCTAGTTGAATCTTAAAGTCTTGTCTCTTTACCATCTTTTAAACTTGTAGAAATTTTAAGTATTATGTAGCACTGCACTACACAACATGATCACTCACTTCACACCGGGGAGGACATAGGTTTCCTGCCATCTAACAATGGTTTTTACTGAGTTCAATAGCTATGGACCCCATAAGTTACGAGCAGCAGGAAGTTCAGAGTCCTCCACTTCCAAGGATAGAAATGCCAGACATCGCAGCTGACGTAAGTCCCGCTTTGGATGAACTGTCGGGTGCAGTGTTGGTTCTAAACCCGGAGGACCCGGTCCGTTCCTAGATTTCTGAAGATATGCTAGGCAGAATTTGTCTCAGGCATGGACTATCTCTGGAAGACGTTCTATTACTGGGGCCAGAAGACAGAGCGCACAATCCCCCGGAAGGGTTTACTGCTTGCAATAGGTTTATGTGCGTAGCCAGAACGTTTCCCACGTTCAACCAATTTTTTCGAGATATGTTCTTCTTCTTGAGGATTGTGCCCTATCAACTGCATCCAAACGGATATGCACTTCTCAACAGCTTATATATCATCTTCATGGAGCATCTTCTCCGAACCCCGACCATCGATGAAATCAGATACTTATTCAACGTCAAGAGTCACAGGGATAACCCTTCGTTCACTATCCTAGAAGCGGTGAGGAACTACCAAGTCATGGCAGGTGCTTGGAGTAAGTTAAGCTACTTCAAGACAGAATGGTTCTTTGTTAGATGTCCACCAGGATTTGCTAGACGGTGGTAAGTTAGACGTAAGTGCTTTAATTTCTTCATCAATTATCTAGATAACATAAATCGACGCTGAATCAATTACTACCTTTCTTTTTACGGCTTCACTACCATGACCTGAAGGAGCGCAATTCAAGGAGATAGTGAGAATGCTCCAAGCGGTGCCCGCTGAACTTAGATAAATAGATGAAGTTCTTAGTGATGACAACTTAATCGCTCTGGGGCTCATAGAGAGAGGTCAAAGCATTGGGCTAATAGGGGTTCCTAGGGTAGCTCCGGTAAGGCAAGGAGGAAGAAGAGCTCCTTTCATGCCCTCAGTCAGGGGTGCTCAGAGTGCGCTTGGAGTTACATATATCGAACTGGGCGATGACAAGGGTGCGACAGCTAGACATGAGCATGCGGTTGTGCATCTGTAGGGTCTTCGATTACTAGAATCAAAAAGAAAGGGCAAAACTCTCGCTCACAAAGCCAAGAGGCACAAGACCGTTGTAATAACTCAGCCCATGGCAACTTCTATAGGTCCGGAGACCTCTTCTCCACAAACAGAAGGTTCATTGAGAGGATTGTCAGATATTCCTATTCTGGATGACATATCTTCATTCCAGGATCTTGGATTAGAAGGGCTTCCTTCCCCACCGCGAACTGGCGTAGGCCTAACTTCTTTAGACATAGGGGAGCAAACTCCTACGAGTAAGGCTACCACCATCGGTCGGTTGGGGGTTTGCACATGCATACACACACTTCACAGCACCACACAACTTCTAATCACATGCTTCTTAATTTCTGGAGATAACTAATTATGCTTCTCTTTTCATTTTTCAGATACGATGGTGAAAAAGGGATCTATACTCTACAATCTTCGCTCTTCATGCCATTCATCTAGGTCGCACTCCGAGTGACATCGCTATGAGAGCGAGAGAGACTGTGGTCATGATTATTACTCTAGCCAAGAGCACGAGCGTTATGATAGGGAGAAGGAAAGGTCATATCAAAGTAGGCACCGCTCTCGGTTGCGATCTCCACCATCTAAAGGACCTCAAAACCATCTGGTTCTGGCAAGCAATCTTCTGAAAGTGCACAAATAGTGCCACCTCACACTTTGAAATCCGACGATCAACGCCGTAGAACTGAAACGGAAGTTCCCATCGTCACCGAACAAACTGCTATAGAGCCCACGGGGGAAGGAGCCATCCGAATCGCCAAGTTAAAGAAAGATTTCCCAAATATTTGTTTCGATGGCTTCCACTTCCCTCCAAACTTGAAAAGAATCCCCAACGACATAGAAAAACTGGTACAAGATTACGTGCATGATGTGTACAGCCAGTACTAAAAGTGGGTTAAGCCGGCTGAAAGGTTTTCGACGGTATCTCTCAAGCGGGGTAAAACGATCGAGAAACTAGAGATCAACCTTTCTCAAAAAGGTAGAATAATAACTGCGCTCACCAACGAGCTTGAGACTTCAAGAAAAACGGAGAAGGAGGCTAACAAGAAAGCCAAAGAGGGTAGGCAGTCCATGGAAAACATGAGAAAGACTTATATGGATCTTCTACAGGAGATGGGTCACCATAACACTGTTATTACTCAGGAAAGGGACTCTGCATAGAAAGAGGTCGAGGAGCTAAGGACGAAGCTAGCCGAGGCCATTAAGAAAAAAGACGAGGCCAACAAAGCCGCCCAGGAGGCATTTGAATGGGTGGTGATACTTAAGGAGGAGAGGGATGCAGCAAATCTGAAGGCCGAGGAAGCCGATGCTAGGATTGATGGGGAAATTAAAGCGGTTGAGGCCAGGATGGAGAGTGAATTTGAAGATATCCCGGTCACGTACAACACCAATGTCTTAAGAAACTGCAACTTAAATTAGCTAGGCGAAGATTATCCTTTCCAACTATACAAGGCCTGGAATCGCTTGGTAGAGGACGAAAAGGTGATCTGCAATGCTGCAACTATCGATGAGTTCGAACTTGAAGCTCAAGTGCTAGTCGGAGATGAGCCTAAAGTCCTCCATGAGACAACCATCGCTCTCGAGAAAGAAAAACTGGCCACCAAGTATCCGGAAGCTGGGGAAGGATCCGAAATTGAACACCATGAAGTAGGCTCTGAATGCCTACAGCGTCCCAATCTGAGCTTGCTTCTTCTATTGCTCCCCCAACTATTCCGAAATATGACCCTAATAAGCCGCATCTCTCCCCAATAACCGAGCATGGCTCGGAATGCATGTCATCTCAGCATGGGATCCAACCCGAGGAAGGTATTCTGGACACTTCTCCAATTCCTCAAAATGCAAGAGTATTATCAGATGGTATTACTAATATATTCTCTTATCTTCATTCAGTCTTAGATTCTGCACCGACTGATCCTTCTACAACTCAAGAAATTCATCATGAGCAGGAGACACTTACAACAGAGGCTACAATCGCAACGGTCACCACTTCGGTCGGGGAGACACACGATGGTAGTTACGTGATTGATGACAAATTAATGGAAGCGCTCCTCGACCATCAAAGCGATCCGAGTATTGAAATGCCCTTCAATATTGATGAAGATGTAGTCATAATGGGCTCCTCGGGTCGGACCAGCAGCGTTCTGATGGGTATACGTGCGGACCGGGCAGAGTAGATAATGAAGGAAAACAAAGCTGAGATCGAGCAAGTGGAATAGGCTCGTAGAGCTGGCGATGGTATGGCAGGCTTTGGTCTGGTCCCCAAACTTGTCATTTCTCCAGGTGGCACTATTATTGATACTAGCGTGCCTCCTTCTAACATTGAGAGTGCCACCATTCCACCAGTCCCGTGCACAGAGGATATTCTGGTCTCTGTGAGTTCTTAGGAGGAGACTGCTTCAGTTCCCCCGGTCGGAGACAAGCCAGCTAGAGCAGGCCAGGGAGGCAAAGGTTCAAAGAGGAAGAGGGTTCTGAGTGGCGGGTCTACGCCGAAGAAAAGCAAGAAGAAGAGAAAACCGAAGGCGTAGATCCACATTTTTGCTTCCTCTCTTTTTGGTAGATGGCTAGAATAGGCTTTTCTTTTGCTTTTTGTAGGCCATGTATAGATGCGGGTTTGGCCCCTGCT
Organism: Allium fistulosum; assembly: GCA_030737815.1. NCBI lineage: Eukaryota > Viridiplantae > Streptophyta > Magnoliopsida > Asparagales > Amaryllidaceae > Allium > Allium fistulosum. Next base: position 1,142,827,852 of record CM060904.1, read on the forward strand.
TATAGGAATTCTTTGAATAGATTTTCTACTTACTTTTTCAAAGAATAGTTGAAATAAAATTTCTTTTTGTTTTTCATCATAACTCTGTGTTCATTTATTTAAGTATTTCAGCACTTGCATTTCCATTCAATGTACTTGTGAGGCTACAGTTTTTGAGTCGAACTTGAGTCTGGTCGTTAAGTCCTGAAGTCATGGCTTCTAGTCATAATCAAACGTCAAGTCAAATCCCAACGTTGCGCTGTCTCAGTCAGCGGCTGGTACTTGAGTTATGCCCCCAGTCCTGGGGAGAATTGAAGTGGTTAGTCGGCAGTCGTTTTCCGCCTTTACTAACTATAATTTAACTTGGTCGGAACGAAGTTAGAGTGAGATGAGTTTGTATGGTCGGATCACACACACTCATTTGCTAGTATTTACATCCACACTCTAGGGATTGAACTTGTATGTCGGCGGTTGGTCACGCCTGCATAATGCTTGGAAATATATCCGCACTCCAAGGATATAAGTTAATTTACGGGCGGTCAGTCACACCCGTTTAAGGCTTAGAATTATATCCGCACTCCGGGGACATAAGTTAATTTACGGGCGGTCGGTCACACCCGTTCAAGTGTTTATACTCCAGCTCGTGCTCTCGGGACCAGAGTTAGTTGATGGGTGGTCAATCACACCCATCTGGTGTTTATACTCTGGTCCGTGCTCTCGAGACCAAAGTTAGTTGATGGGTGGTCATTCACACCCATTTATGTTAATACTCCAGTTCGCACTCCGAGAATCTGGAGTTGGTTGACAAACGGTCAATTACATCTGTTTAAGTATTAGGATCTCGTTCGCACTTCGGAAACAAGGAGTTGATCAAGGTTGTGGATGGTCGGACCACATCCACCTTGATTTGGTAAGTGAAGTTGTAGATGGACGGATCCATCCTCTTTAGGCTTGAAAAAGTTGAGGCAAGGTCATGGATGGACGGATCCATCCTCCTCGAGCCTAGATTTAGGAGTTTGTACTTCAGCTCGCACTCTAGAAGCTGGAATTTATTAGAGGATCGTCGTGTTTCAATCCTTCTTTATTTTATCATTGCCTGCCCCCGAGCTTGGGGTTTCACTTAGCGAATGACCGGTCGTATCACGATCACTCCCTATTTGAATGAGTCCCACCGTAGGAAGGGACTTAGCTCTTCGTACATCGTGACGATCGCACGATGAAATTCAAGAATTGCCACTCTGGCCTGATGAGTTTGCATTTTATTGATGAAATAAGAAAGTACGGCAAAGTTAGTTGCCTTATTACAAGTTCAAATTCAGAAAATTCACAAACAAATTTCAAAGGAAAACTAGACTAAATGAATAAAAGCCAGTTATGTGTAAAAGCGACGGAGACTCTTGCTGTTCCATGCTCTCGGTAAAGTGAGACCGTCAACAGTTGATAGTTTGAATGTGCCATCTCCAAGTCTCCGCTCGATGACATATGGTCCTTCCTTTGTCGGTTTCATGTGTGAAGGGACCGGATAAATCCGCTTAAGTACGAGATCACCAACTTCGAAGGTTTAGGTCAAACCTTAGCGTTGTTTAATCGGGCGACTCGACTGCGGTGTGCAGCGGCCCTCAAATCAGCCTCTTCACGCTTCTCATCTAGTAAATCCAGAGATTTTGCAAGTAGGATGGCATTCGTCTTTGGATCGTAATAGGTCACACGATGAGAAGGTACTTCTAGTTCAACTGGAATAATAGCTTCGGAGCCAAAGGAAAGTGCAAACGGAGTATGGCCGGTCGCGGACTTGTAGGTAGTTCGATACGCCCACGGGGCCATGGGAAGCTCGTCAACCCACTTGCCTCCGGTCTTCTCCAGTCGTTTCTTCAAAATGGACTTGATAACTTTGTTGAAAGCTTCGACTTGCCCATTTGCTTGAGGGTGAGCTACTGCTAAGAACTTCTTATGGATGCGGTAGCGTTGACAGAAATCTTTGAACTTGACACTATCGAATTGGGTCCTGTTATCAGTTACAATGGTGTGTGAGAGGCCAAAGCGACAGATGATGTTGTGCACAAAAAAGTTGATTACTTTATTCGTTGTGGTAGTGGCAAGGGGCTCGGCTTCCACCCAATTAGTAAAGTAGTCAACTGCAACAATGGCGTACTTCGCACCACCCTTTGCCAGGGGTAAAGATCCTATTATATCAATGCCCCATGTGGAGAACGGCTATGGACCGACCATTTGAGTAATTTCTGTAGGTGGGACTGTTGGAATTCTGGCATGTTTCTGTCACCTATCACATTTCTTGGCATAATCTGATGCGTCTCGGTTCACTATCGGCCAATCATATCCATATCTAAGTTTCTTTTTGGCAAGGGCTTGCCCTCCAGTGTGGTCGCCACACTCTCCTTCATGCACATCATGTAACACTCATTTGATCTCATCGTGGGTGATACACCAGAGTAAAGGAACAAAATATCCCCTCCTATACAGGACTCCATTCTTGATAATAAATCATGAAGCTTTTTGGAGAACCTATCTTTTCTCACTTCTGCGTTCAAGTAATGCTCCATGCTCAAGATAGTTTCCGAATGGAGTCATTCACGACTCCTTCTCTGGCGTTGCTTCATACACACAGTCTGTCTCTATTTGATTGATACTCGGAGTGGTAAGTGTCTCGACGGGGACAAGTCCCATCTGATGTGCTTCACTAGTGCTGGTCAGTTTTGCTAAAGAATCAGCTTTTTGATTTTTCTCTCGGGGTATATAGTGGATAGCATAGTAGTCAAACTGATTCAACACTCCTTGAACCCGAGCAAGATAAGTGGCCAATCTCCGATCTCTGGCTTGATACTCCCCTTGAACCTGGCATACGACCAATTGTGAATCATAGTAAATCTCCATAGCAATGATTCCCAAGTCTCTAGTGAGCCTCAGCCCAGCAAGCAAAGCTTCATACTCGGCTTTGTTGTTAGTTGCGCGGAAGTCAAACTTCAAAGCATAGCATATGGATCGACCTTTTGGGGTTTCGAGTACTACTCCAGCACCTGAGCAATGGTCGTTTGATGCACCATCAGTGTATAGCTTCAATGTGCATTTGGGAGATTCATTGGCTTCGGGCAAGTCCTCTGGTATGGTGAATTCAGCTATGAAGTCCGCCCGAACTTGTCCATGAATAGCTTGCCTTGGTGTATAAGTGATATCAAATTGACTCGGCTCGATGTTGCATTTAAGCAATCTACCGGACGACTCAGGTCATGTCAAGATCTATCGTAACGGATGGTCGATGTAAACAGTGATCGGATAAGCCTGGAAATATGGACGGAGCTTCCTCGAGGCTATGATGAGACAATAAGCCAGCTTTTCCACCTTCGAGTAGTTTCTTTCTTCCCCAGTTAGCCTTTTGCTGATATAATAGACCGGTCGTTGGATCCGATCCTCTTCTTGAATCAATGCAGCACTGATCGCGTTTGATAAAACCTCCAAATAGATCAAAAATCTCTCGTGATCGACCGGCTTCGACAAAATAGGAGGTGTCACCAGATGTTGAACCAGTGCCTGGAATGCGCCTTCACACTCCTCTGTCCATTCGAAATTTCGCTTTCCTTTTCTAATCAGATCGAAGAAAGGAATGCACTTGTCTGTGGATTTGGAAATAAATTGGCTTAAGGCTGCCACCTTCCCGTTAAGGATTTGCACCTGCTTTATGGTTCTGGGAGTTTCGAGATTCCGAATCGCCCATATTTTCTCAGGATTGGCTTCAATTCCTCTGACGTTGATGATGAATCTAAGGAACTTTCCTGATGCGACTCCGAAATGACACTTCAACGGATTGAGCTTCATTCTGTACTGCTGGTGTATGTTAAACATCGTTTCCAAATTACTAACATGATTGATGGACAGTCGTGACTTCATAAGCATATCGTCTATATACACCTCCATGGTCTTTCTATCTTGTTGGTGAACATTCAGTTCATGAGCCTCTGATAAGTTGCTCTAGCGTTCTTAAGTCCGAACGGCATCACCTTGTAGCAATAGAGTCCTAGATCAATGACGAAGCTAGTATGTTCCTGGTCGGGAAGGTACATTGGGATTTGATTGTAGCCAGAGTACGTGTCCATAAAAGATAAGAGCTCATGTCCGGCTGTTGAATCCATAAGTTGGTCGATTCTGGGAAGCGGGAAACTATCTTTAGAGCAGGCTTTGTCCAAATTTGAGTAGTCCACACATGTTTGCCATTTCCCGTTTGACTTTCTGACAAGTACCGGATTTGACACCCACTCTGGGTATAAAGCATCACGGATAAACCCATTAGTCTTGGGTTTATCTACTTCTTCCTTCAGGGCGGCAGATCTCTCTGGATTCATGCCGCGCCTTTTTTGTTTAACCGGGACATGCTATGGGTTAATATTTAATGCATGGCTCGCGATGTCTGGCGAGATCCCACACATGTCTGAATGGGTCCAGGCAAACACATCAAGGTTTGCCCGGAGAAAATTAACCAATTCCTGTCTCATCTGGGGGTTAAGTTGAGATCTGACCTTTACCATTTTGGAATCGTCATCATCGTGGATCGAAACATTGAACGCCAACCCCAACGGGGAAGCCTGGCAGTCTTTAGCTTCCTCCTCATCATTATTGTCTCTGGGATCGAGGTCCTTAAGGAACTAGTTGTGGCGCTCGAGCCTAGGCCCAGGCGTTAGTTGTCAATTTTTAGAAAAACGGACGTAGAGAGATTCCTCTACGCCCTTTCCTTTCTCCTTCTTCTGTGCATCCCATAACTCTGCGACATAACAGGTGCACCCAGCCGCCTTATCACCATGCACTACCTTGACCCCATTATCAGTGGGGAACTTTAGAGTTAAGCACCAAGGGGCAATCGCTGCCCTGAATTCTACGAGGGTCGGTCAGCCCAAAAAGGCATTATAGGGGGAATGTATGTCCAACACAATAAACTGTAACATTCGGACTCTCTGGCGATCTCCAATACCCAACTCAATGGGTAACTCACCATCCCAGCTAGTAAGGTTGCACTTCCGTTAAAACCATGAATATGCGACTGACATAGTTTTAGATCTTTCGCTTCCATCCTCATTTGGTCATAAGCGTGCTTGAAAAGTATATTGATAGAACTTCCGTTGTCGACTAAGATCCTCTTCATCCAAACAGGACCTATTTGGGCTGAAATAACCAACGGATCAATAGTGGGGGCCTCGACTCTGTCAGCATCACGGTTCCTGAAAACGATGTCGTTTGTCATCGTCTTATGTTGATTTGTCGGGGCCCCATCATCAACATTACCATAGCATTAAAAGTCCACATGCCTAATCGAACTGGCATATGACTCCAATTCCTTCCAGCTCCGATCAACCAGATGAGGACCACCACTCACATTATTTATTACCAACCTCCCGCCAGTACGCACGGGTTCTTCAGGTCTAGCTTGGCTTTGACCTTGATTTGGGTTAGATGGGCCCGCACCTTCATCCGACAGAGCCTAAACAAACTGTTCTAGTTTCCTTTCTCTGATCAACCTCTCGATGATATCTTGTAAATGATGGCACTTATTAGTGTTATGGCCGTAACAATCGTGGAATCTACAGAACTTCCCGGTCTGAATTTGTTTCTCAAATGACGATATCGGAGCTAGCTTCTTATATTGTCCAGTATTACAAGTCTGAAGGTAAACATTTTCCAGCAATGTGTTTAGGGGAGTATATCGGTCGAACATGGGAGCCCTGGGTCTCGGTCCACGATGTGGGTCTTTCTTCTTTCCCTGACCTCCATTGCCCATCTGTTGACCTTGCTTGTTCTGTATGTTCAATTGTACTTTACCGAAATTCTCACCAGTCTATTTCACAGCAACATCACTCTGAATGCCTTCACCACTGGGCCCGCTACGTCCTGCTTCCATGATCGTCTAGCATCTTCTCTCCTCAGAAACTAAGCCGCCTTAGCATAGAAACGATCCAACGAAGCGGGGGGTTTCCCATCCAACCAATCACCAAACTCGGGATCGATTCCTTTAGTCAATTCCATCAGAATAGAATTATCATTGGGGTTGCTGACCTCAGCACAAGTAGCATGGAACCATTCTAGATAATGTCTAAGAGTCTCTCCTGGAGCTTGAGTAACACTAGACAAGGTGTTGACATCCTTCGGTCTCGTAGCATGCATACGGAATAGCTCGACAAACTTAGTAGCCAACTGATCAAAACATGAAATAGATCTAGGTGGTAGACGAGTGAACCACATAGTTACAATGCCTCCTAAGGAAATAGGGAAGCTTCTACGCTTAACCGCATCGTCAGCTCAAGCGGCGTTCATGAGCCATTCATATTTTAAGATATGCTAGTTAGGATCCGAATTTCCTTCGTACACCGGCAAGGTCGGCATCTTGAATCGACGGGGTGGATCTGCATAGAGAATATCATCAATGAACAGAGTGTGACTCCTAGAGATCCCCTAATCATCGTTTGTGAGGCCCTGACTTTCTCTAATCATTTAGCGTATCTTGGTTGGAATGTCAGGCATCTGGATGCTCGAGACCAAGGCATGGTCGGGTTCCATCTTATGGGAACGGCCCGGTCGCTGTCTATGGTCTATTCCACGTCTCCTTGGCTCCTGTGGAAGTGAGGGTCCTGAGCATGGATGCGGTGACGAGGGGCTGGATCCTATTGGTTCTGGATCTCGGCTTCCAGATCTATGGCAGAAGCAGTTGCGTGGTCAAGAGTGGTGTGATAAGGAAGTGCCCCTCCTTAGGAGGAGGGTCCAGCTCGATGCTCTGTAGAAGGACCAATCTCGGCTTGTCCGAGATTCATAGCATGCTGATGCCCGGAGGCTTTTTCATAGTTTCCATCCAACTGACGGCGTGTAGATCTGTGATTGAAGTTAGATGAAGCCAAACTTTCGATCGAGGAATGAGAGGCATGATCCCTTCTAGATCTCCTATGCTTTTCTTTGTTCAGTTGGTTTACAAGCTTCGTGTTTGCACGGATCTGCTAAGTGAGCTCTTGATGGCTCTGGGTAAGCTCTTGCATGAGGTTTTAGAACTCCTCTCTAGTTACAGGACCTTGTGGATCTAAAGCTCCAGCTGACGTTTGGCCTGCTATGGTCAGCTGTGTGGGATTTTGCTTATCCCTTCCTTTTGGATCTGCAACATTTAAAGTGGTTCTTGTAGTGCGCACCATGATGAATGTAGCTCTGATCTGCAGTAATCTGAATAGAATGGAAGGAACTACTGGAAGATAGATTTAGATCTCCTCCTTAGATTTTAGCAATCCAACAATGGCAAGGGATCCACTGAATCAGAGAAAAACTGAGTTGCTCTCAGTGAAAGCACCAAAGTGTTTGTACCAAAATTGGGCAGAACACTCTTCGGATGTAATTGAAGAGATCAGAATGAAGAAATTAAATGGAAAAAGTGGCTAACCTAACAATCACACCAATAAAAGCAAGCAGCAATAGAAAGAGACAAGAATTTATAGTGGTTCGGCGTTGCAGCCTACGTCCACTTTGAAGAGTTTAATGTTTATTGACGATTCTCAATTGAGTTACTACAGTACAAATCACTAACACTCAGGTTACAATGGAGTTGCACCAGAGTAACGGCGTAGAGGCTTCCAAAAAAGTCCTCTTTCAGCAAGTGTAGGGGTGCTATTTATAGGAGTAGATCTAGAAATATCTCCCTCAAACCCCGGAATACCTCTTCTCACACGTGGGTGGGCCCCCCAGATCGATCTGGGATCATTTGGGATCGATTCTGATCGATCCAAGTGCATTTTGTATCAATCAAATTTGGCTCCATTTGAGCTATGATCGATCAGGGTAGCTCTTGAGTTGATATGCAAGCTCCTGTGAAAATTTCATGGCATTTGGACTTGTAGTTTTTTAGTTATGATCGATCCAAAATTGAGTTTTGCAAATAGGCCAATGGATTCGTATCGACACATTCGTATCGATAGGCTTCGTATCGATGACGTGGCTCAAGTATTATGTTGAGGTCCGTATTTCATGTTTGTAGACCATTTCCTTTGGTTATACTACTTCCTTCGTATCGATCCAAGGTTGCTCCCTTCGTATCGATGCTTGCACCCTGCTTTTGTATCGATGCTTGGTTATTGGTTTTGTTTTGATCGTTTAGCTGATCAATACGAAATGTGCAGAAGTAGGATCGAGATGAAATGGGCATTTGTTGAGAAAATGAACTATGATCGATTCGAGAGATGCTGTTGCCTGATGGATACGAAGGGGACGGATGTGAAGTTGATGGAAACAAAGGTGATGGATACGAAGGTGATAGATACGAAGTAAACATGTTTCACATGAATCTTGATCGATCCATAACTTGAGCATACGAACTCCGATTGACCTAAAATTTGGAATGTTGTCTTTCATAGCTTTGTTTGTCGTACCAGCTAATTGTAGCTCGATCCGGACTCGGGCCAAGTTTGCCTGTATCCATCGTGGACCTGTAGATAACTAATCTCCGGGGCAGACTGTCTTTAGTTCCTAGTCAAGTCCTTTTTGTCACGGCCTTGCCAAAAGGCGGGATAATAGTAAGTAATTGTGTATGCAGTGCAAGGTAAGACTAGATTTGCTAAACTTAATGGACATAACAATTAAATGGAAACCAATCGGTGTAAATTTATGTTATAGACAGTTTATAAATTTTCCAGTCACTAGACCTTATTGGCATGTTTATGCTTACATGATAAGGGGTTCTCGGTTGTGAACGGTGGCAATGCTTTGTCTCTTGCCCCTATACGTCTCGACAATGTGGGTTGGTTGACAGTCGAGAGGATGGCCGTAAGACAAGGAAGTTTTTGGGGTTACCATCTGTAACCACGCCCTTTAAGGGGTGATCGTTTGGGTTGTTACATTTGGTATTAGAGCCTAGGTTAGTAGATCAGAGGAATTCGGATAAATTAAGAGAACATACTCGTACTTTCCTATCTAGTAATAATATATTTACACTAGATTCTAAGAGTTCCAACTATAGAAGTAGTTGTAGTTCCACTCGGAGAGAAAGGGGAAAAGTAACTACGGGTTGGAAATATCTTAAAGTTAATATTTTCACGCAGACTCTGGAGTACCCCACGGAGTGCTAGCGAAGCGTAAAGTGCTGTTGATGTAATGCATAAGTACGACATATAGTAGAATCCCAGAGATTTGAGGTGTTTGACTTGGTAGTTGAGAATTTAGCTATCTTGTGATTTTGGATTTTGAGTTTCAGTCGGAGACACACATTTATTCCAGATGGACGAGAAATTAGAGTCTGTATGTCATAAGTGTCTGGAAGCAAATTTTTGCTATGGTGCATTCATTGATCATCTCTTTGATAGCAAACTTGATTTTTATTTAAATAAATAATGTCAATTCCTTAGTCTAAAACTTGGGAGAGAATTTTTATTAAGTATGTTTTGGAAATGCCTTAGATTTTGGAATAAGGGTTTTCAAAGGATTTCTTTTCCCAAGGATTTATTTTGGTGTTTTGGGAAAGTTTTGAAATTTTAAAGAAACACGTATACCATTAGGTTGGTCATGTTAAGAAATTTTTAGTTTATAAAAGATTGATTTTTAAATCCTTATATATATATATATCAATAAAGGCTTGATTTTGATTTTTTTGCAAGAAAATAGTTCTCCGATTTGGGAAATTTATGTTTTAAAAAGATTTTTGGAAACTCTGATATATATATATATAACCTTGATTTTTAAAGGGAAGCTTTGGTATTAAATAGTTTCTATTATTTAGAAACAAGTATAAAGGAGCATATATTTAGCTCAGTGATTTTTCGGTTTATAAAATCGAGGTTTTTAGATTTTCTCTCTTTAAGGCGCAAACAAAATAGAAATAACATTCAATTTTATTAGGGTATGTAGTTTGAAGTGTTTTTGTACCCACTAGCTATTGGAAGAAATATTTATGTGCGAAGTAGGTAGGATATAGCAGTTGGAATATTTTCAGGTTTTTAGAAGTGTTATTGGTCACAACAGTTTTGCTGGGACTACTCTGAATTGCTTGAGCATGATTCCAGACTAGGCAGTAGGCTTTGACACCACCGTGATGAGGACAGAAATTTTTCGGATCATGTGGGATCGAAGGAAATGGAGCAAAACAATTATTATTTAATCCAACCCTAATTGGGCCTAGTTTCAATTAATGCCCAAAGCCCGTCTCGTGATTGACCACCAACGATAAACCTAGAATGGTCTACCAGTTAACGAGTTTTGGCATAACTTGAACCTGGAACGGGACTATAAAAGTCGCGCCTGAATTTCCCCAGTTGTGTTCTTTCGTTCCTCCTTCCTCAATAAGTCAAACCCAATCTCCATCCTCCTCGTCATCCAAGTATCAACCTCTCTCTTTCTCACCTTCCCTAGGTGACGCCGTTTTTCCCTAGGAGCAGCAACCCCGCCTCACCCTCATGTTAGTTTTGCACCTTAGATCTCGCCCCACCACCACTTCAGATCTAAACCATATTTCCTCCCTCTCACTACTTCTTAGCCTAAGACACCTTTTCCCACTAACGGTTTTTCCTCACACCATTATGGTCCCAACCCTTAAGAGGCCACTTGGCTAGACTAGAATTAGCAGAAGGTTTCGTTGCTTGTGGGCTGGAAGATCTATTTATCGTGGTAGGATTTGCACTGATCCTCTGCTTTGAAACCTTTTTGAGTAGGAATGTTACCCGCACTGCATTTGCCTTTTCGATGAAGGAAATAGTTTGATTCATTCGAAGGTGAATGGTGTCTTGATTGAGCTGACCAATGATGATCTCGCTAAGATTTTGGAGGCCTTCGCGAAGGACGGGGACTTGGATAATTTTGAAGTTACCGACTCAAAAACTTTTGCAGCAAATCTTTTCCCTAGAATGTCGATGTTTGGAAGATGGATAATCTACGTCTGACTACTGATCTAATTATGTGCATCATTCGACGCAACATCATCCCTAAGATGGGAAGTTACAACTAGATTTATGCCTTAGTGTAGAAGGCAATTATGCTAGTATTAGCGGTACTGCCGTCAATTGGAATCGCTTCCTTTTGATTCAACTTGTTGATCAAGGATTAGCACTCCATAGAGTCGCATTCCATATTTTCACCTATCCACCCTCGCCTTTAGGTAATACAGGTGAACCTCCATGGATAGGCAGTGTAGTAGAAGGTTCCTTCTGCCATCATTAGACCCTTCCTTAAGAAGATGGAAATTCCAAAGTCGTCAGCAACAGCAGCATTGCCAACTACATGAGATTAGGTGCATAGCCGCCATGCTAGGACCATTCAAGGATCATAACAATGGATCGAGCTCCAGCCATGGAGTAAGGCATCTCGTAGTCTATAGGCATTGTTTTGGGGGTTATGGTGTTTTTCCCTTCCAGCATTTGTTCTTTTCTTTTTGGTTGTAACTATTAGTTATCTATTGTAAAAGGCACACACGATATTTTTCTATTTATTGACTTTGTTATTGTTTCTAAATATGCGAACCTCCCCTATATACGCACAGTAAAGAAGCAGTACAAATATGGGAATCTCATAGACACTTGCCTAATAATTAATACAATATAAGACTGGAAATTTAGCATAGTTGGAAATTGTAGCAAAGGACATCATAAAGCTGTTTTGATATCGTGGGTCTTTGCTCATGTTCCTTAAAAGCAAAAAAAATTGAATAATAGATACGATGACATTTTTAAATAAAATGTCAAGTTTTTGGGTAATGATTAGTTGTAGAATTTTGGAATTTGATTTTTCTTTTAGCGCATAATCGACTTCCGACTATGCTGAAATTGTGGTTGATTTATCAAAAAATTTAAGAAGGGAATATTTTGAAAAGTTTCCCCTTGATTTGAAAAGTTCACTTTTGAAAAAAATTAATGTTTTGTGTTTTAGTTATTTTGACTCCTAGATTATTTTTAGAGTTTCTTTTCAAAATTTTATTTCAAGGGAAAATGTATATCAAAATATTTTGGGATTTTATTTTCCAAATGACGTACAAATTTGAAAAGTGAGAAAGATTTTTTTGTGAAATCTTTGATTTTGAAGGGCCACATCGCTATATATCCTTCTCATTCTCGACCGCTTCGAGATGAAGGGCCGCATCAATAAGCTCTTCAAAAGATAGCTTAAGCTGAAGCATAATAGATTTCTTCAGATATTTCTTGAGGCCAGAAACAAACTTGTGATTCTTCTTATATGAAGTGCTAATATGCTCGAGACCGTATTTGGACAAGGCCTCGAAAGATGCAACATACTCAGAAACAGTCAACTTCCCTTGCTTAAGGTCAAGGAAACATCGAGCTAGAATAGCCTTCTCGGACTCAGGAATGAACTTGAGCTCGAATCTTTCTTTGAATTGCTTCCACTCCAAAGTAGCTCATCAATCTCTGCCATAAGCAACTCATACCTATCCAACGCACGTTCTTGCAACATACTAGATGCGACAAGAACACAATGATGGTTAGAAATCTCCATGCAAGTAAAAATGCGCTCGCATGTACGGAGCCATGAATGGACCTCTAAAACTGACTTCGAGCCTTTGAATGGCTTGCCTCCTAAATGAGTGAAGTCACTGCACATGCATGCAAATGCAGATTTGCAAGGTGGTGAAGAATGGGTTGGAGCTGGAGGCTGAGTGCTCCGGATAAGCTCTAGAATCTGATCAGTCGACATGTACACACCTTCGGGACGTGAGCCACTGGACGACTCAGCACCCGAAGTGCGACCTCTTCCTCTTCCAGCCATGAGCTGAAAGTTAAGATAAGGTTGAATTATTCACAGGGGTAGATATCATCAATTGAATTCATTAAATGAGGAATACTATGGAATTTAAAAATTACATTCCTAGACGTATTCCCTCTTATCTACCCCCAAAGGACTCGAAAAGGTTAAGGGCAAGATTAGAAACAACTCTGATTAGGGACGATGTTTTCACTCATATTATACTTGACGTATTGTAGTATGTATATTGTTATGTGTTTATCACATTTTGTTCTGAATTTAGCCCTAATACCAAGCTTTGACACCCCACCCCGAGACCTACACTAACAAAGAGTATTACTAGGTAATACTATCTGCTAGTGCAGAGAATAGGGCTGTTTAGGAGTGACCATCCATAGCTTTGTCTTAAACATGTATTGAATACTTCGACTGGGTGCTCTAATTTTTTCCCTTTTATCTTTTCCAAGTGGATCGACATACTCAATATATGTTTAGTACTAAACTATGGTGGCTACAAGATCTATTCAGAACAAAACACAATATAAATAATCAACATAGATCACAGAACAGCAAACACAATCATATATACATATACATCAAGTACAATACATTGTGTCGTACATGGGTGGTGATACAACCACAATATATACATACATCAAGTCCCCACAAAAAATATATACATAACCAAGTTACGCTATCACACTACAAGATGAGCTACACAAAACTATGCATATGATCTTGAAAGTACACGTGTAGTACTAAGGATCGTGTAATATGGTATGTTAATGCGGAAACTAGTAATAACAGTAAAGTACAAATTAAAGTAAGCACACCAGGAATTTTTATACTGGTTCGAACTTCCCGTTCTACGTCCAGTCCCAGAATACCCTCTGGATTTAAACTAAATCCCTCACTTAACCCGGAGGAATAGGTATACGACACCTGAGCAGCCGAACAGGAATTTTTCCGCCTCAACAGCCGAAGAGGACTTCAACTTAATACAAATAGTTTGTTGACGAATGTGTTCTGAATAACACTGATTGTCTTTTGATAGTACAGCTTTCCTATAATCAAATCCTCAAGAGTATATATGTGTGTGAAGATTTAGAAGGAAGATAATCACGTAGAATCAAAGTATATGAATAAATTCAAGGATTCTAGTGATATTAAATAAGAATAAATGAAATTATTTGCAGAAATGAATAGAGATTAGATTTCAGAAATATAAACAAGAATCGGTGATTGTAGAAGTGAATTGAATATGTTTATATAGTTGTAGAAGAGTTGTAATCTTTCATGAAGAGTTTTTGTTAACAGTTGTGTCCATACCTCTTGAAATAGAGGACATTCATCTTCATGAAATGATCGCGTCTCTTCAGAGAACTAGCCGTTTTTCTCTGGTCGGTCGACCGGAAAACCTGGCCGGTCAGCTGAGTTTAAAACGTATACAAAACAGAAAGTTACTGTGCACATGATACAGGGTCGGTCGACCGAGGATCCTGGTCGGTCGGCCGACCTGGTGTTATATGCACAGTGAACATAGTTTTTTCTATAAAATGTTTTGTGTGCGTGTGTGATTATTTGAGGAATGATTTTAACATTGTTCTAAGACTCAAATAAAATAAAATATCCATACTAATCTCTGAATCGTAAGATTATCTTCTTTGTAGTGCACGGTATGCACTTATTCTCTTTTTGTCGCTTTCATATAGCATTCTCGTCGTATGATCTCTGAAGCTTGTGTCATGAATCAAAACTCATGAATCAACAGATCTAAAAAGGTCGATAGGAGGATCCATAGAGAACAGCTAAGCAAGAGCCAAATAATCTAACCCGCAACTCGGTCTGACCCGAGTAATAAATACACTGGTCAGTCTAACCTGAACAAGATGATTAGCATATGATAAATAAGATATAATTTCTCATAAGGGAAACATTCCTTTAATCCAAAAAGGAATGACATAAACTCAGATTTACTCGAATTCAAAGTGATGGAAAACACTAAAATATCTCAAGGATTAACTCATAAATAACGCCTACTCAATACGGATGTTTCCTTCTTAGAAAGATACTCGTAATATAAATTCTGATAAACAATCATATAAAATCTCAGAAGGAAACCAAATAAATCTCAGAAATCTCATAACTCATGGAACTCGGTTAAGAGTTCAAAACTCAGAAATGAAATCACCATATACGTATAAATTCTCATATAGCTCTAAGCTATAAATTATATAAAACAATCATCTAAAAATGGTGAAATCATAAATAAAACTCATAACTCAAAAAAATTACTCAGATCGGATCCAAATCCCAGATGGTAAGAAGCCGTACCAGTACTAATATATTTATATGGTACCTATCTCATGATGACCCGAAGGTCATAAATGTCTCATGGTGACCGAAGGCCACAAATGTCTCGTGATGACCGAAGTCATAAATGTCTTGTGATGACCGAAGTCATAAATGTCTTGTGATGACCCGAAGGTCTAGTACTGGCGATAACTAGTGAATGTGTCACAAACTCTCAAATAGTAACCCGAATAGTGGAAACTGTGCGTCCACCATACGTTCTCACTTATCGGTTTACTAACTGTCAGTCAATGCCACACAGTTTACAAAATCATTTAAATCACAAATATTCGCCTCATATCATCGGCATATACAACTCGAAGGTCAATGAATGTGTAGCTACGAAAGAACAAGTCCGGAATTAATCGAAAAAGTAAACGCATGTGTCTCATACCACATGTTTTACTAAATCGTTTAATTCTCTTTCTCATACGCTCGAAGAGTGCAAAAACGTGTATTTTATATAGAAAATAATTTGCTTTGAGAAAATAAGTTTTTAAAATCGTTTGGAAAACATATCTTTGAAATTTCTCTTCATTATAGAGAATAGATATTTTTAAAAGCTTTAAAATTAATTATAAATTGTAAAATATTTATTTCAAAAAGCCCATTTATTAGAAAAATCATTTCAAAATTGTTTTAGAAAACCCGTGCTAAAAAACAACAGAAATAATTGGAAATATTGAAAATTAGCAAATGAAACCGTCTCAAAAACTCGTCAATCCGGAGTACGGATCAACCCAAAATATTGGCCTACCTATTGATAGGTTAGAGCCTTTCAAAACATCTAAAAATATCACTAAAACTGGTTGGAAAAGTCTCTGGATCAAGAAGCAGAACACAGCAGAACAAAGGAAACAGGCTTGCAAAAATAACAAAGCCGAGGTCGGCCTATAGGTCGACCCTTATATTGCATAGGTCGACCCTAAGGTCGACCTTCAAGTCACGAATTCTACAAGCAGTTTCTGCCTTCTTCAATTCAATTTTTGAGCAACGAATTCAATCAGTTACAAAATGATTCAGGGCATGAAACTTGACATGCACAAACAACAATATTTAATCAATCCGGAGAAATTCTGGCATGGGTTCATGACAAAATCAGAGATTTATAAACATAAGAAGAAGCACTCTAGAACAGATTTTTCACTGTAAACTTTCAAGAAAGAAATTTTGTTTACAGTAAGCCAAAATCAATCTATATATCAGCATATAACTTGTTTAGGTTAGATTTTGTGAGTTGTAACTCACCTTAGCACGATTTTAAGCGCATTTGAGTTGAAGATGATGTCTTTCAGGTCCAAAGAAGCTTCACTGACCTGTAGAAGCTAGAAAAAGAACATGCAAACAAAGGAAAAGAAAGTTACAGACAACATCTTTCTCAAACGGAAAATTGATGAAATAATTTTATGATTTTGGTTTGATTACCTGTTATTCACTTTTAATTTGCCAATATTTCTCTTTTATTTCACTAAAATATTTAAGCTAGGTTTGGAGAGTTAAGTGGAGGCCATTTTTTTCTTTTCTCGGTTTTTGTTTTAGGAAGGAGAGGCAAATGAGAAGGAAAAAAAGAATGTACAGCTTCTCCTGATCCTTCCAGAAATGGACTTTGGGCTTGAACCCAATATCCATTAGCCTATATGTTAATACTTAGTCTAAATTAACTAAGTAAATTCATATTTCCACTTTATTTACACAATATTTTCACGTATTTAACCAAACAAATTTTTATACAACATATGTTTATGTTTACCAAAAATGTTTCACAACATAAATGAAAATTGTTTTAGCCATAAAAATTAATTTCTATTATTAAAACTCCATTTTTAATTAAATGCTACAATTTACATTTTTAATTACATAAAACACTATTTTTAACATCTAAATTTACACAAAAATCATTTTCGTATCCAATAAAATACAGCAAACCTTATTAACAACGTTTTTACATCCAAAAATTATTTTAAAACAAAATTCCACCTTTTATTTTCAATATATATCATATTAAATTCAAATACTTCATTAAAATTAATAGAAATTAATATTTGACAATAATTCCCAAAATTATTGCATTTTACCAAATTAAATCCATGAAATGATCAATTTTTCCCCCAAACTAACATAATAAAGTTTTTAAAACTTTATTTTCAACAATTTACATTTATTTCAACAAATAAGTGTTGAATTAAATTCTTTTATCTCCTTAAATAAATTTATAAACCACCAAATCAATAAAATATCTTTATTCACAATTTATTACCAACCAACCCATCTCTATTTTATTTTATTTACTCAAAATCCATTGTTTAATTAAGATAAACAATTTTAACAAATTACATCTCCAATTTATTTTATTTCTCCAATATTAAATTATAACCACCATTATAATTTAATATCACAGGTAATCACCAAAACCAAGGTTGTTACAGACTCCCTCCTTATAAAAATTGCATCCTCGCAATTTCTAGAGAAGTGTTGTATTCAACATGATTTATTTCATCAAGCATAGGAAAATAGATAAGCTTGAGTTTAAAATTCTCACCTTCAACACTCGAAGATAGAAAACCAGGATAAGATTGCTCGATAAATTCTCTGGTTTCCCAAGTGCAGTCATTGGGATTATCGGACCATTGAATCTTCACGAGCAACACATTCTTGTTTCAAAGGCACTTAGCCTTCGAAGCAAGAACACGAACAGGGTGTTGCACGAATGATAAATCGGGAGAAACCTCAAGCTCCTCTAATAAACGAGTATCCATCACAGAATCAGAATCTCATAAACACTTCCTCAACTGAGAAACGTGAAACACGTCATGAACTCTAGAAAACCGATCAGGAAATGCTACTCTATAAGCAACAAGACCGATACACTCTGTGATAGGAAATGGCCCTATATATCGTGGTGCCAATTTCCTAGTCTGGCTAAAGCGTACCACTCCTTTCAAAGGAGAAACTCGGATATAGATATGATCACCAACAGAAAACTCAAGAGGCTTCCTACGTTGTCCACGTAGGATTTTTGGCGACTCTGTGCCTCTTTCATTCTTTCTCTAATAAGAACGATCTTCTCGGATGCTTCATGAATAGATTCAGGGCCTAATATAAGCTTTTCCCCGAACTTGAACCAATAAGAAGGAGAATGACACGGTCTCCCATATAAGGCCTCAAATGGAGCCAGGCCGATGGAAGATTGGTAGCTGTTATTATAAGTGAACTCAACCAGAGGAATGTGTTCAAGAATGCAAGCTCGAAGTAAATCCTCAAGAATAAAATTCACCCGTTCAGTCTATCCATCAGACTACGGATGATAAGCGGCGTTAAGATTAAGCTTTGTGCTCAAAGCTTGCTGAAGACTCTGCCAGAAGTGACTCGTGAAGAGTGGATCACGATCGCATACTACAGAACAAGGAACACCGTGCAATCACACAATCTCCATAATATAAAGTTTTGAAAGATGAGATGCCATCCTATTAGACTTAATAGGAATAAAGTGTGTGGACTCAGTAAGACGATCCACAATAACCCAGATGTTGTTGTGGCCTGACCTCGAGCGAGGTAAACCATCAATAAAATCCATAGAGATTTGGTTCCACTTCCACATCGAGACCTCCAAAGGCTGAAGGAGACCATTGGGTCGCTGATGCTCGGCTTTCACGAGCTGACAAGTCATGCAGTTGCTTAAATAACTTGCCACGTCTTGTTTCAAACCTTCCCAGTAATATAAGCGACGCATGTCAGCATACATCTTACTGCTACCTAGATGGATAGTGTATTTAGAATGATGCCACTCAGCTAGAATGTCTCGCCTAAGATCTGGAATAGATGGCACAACTAATTTGTTCTTCTTACGAAGACATATGTGGCTGTCGATGCTGAAATCCCTCATCTCAATATCATCGCGGGATTTAGACTTACAATTATGAATAAGAGAAGAAATATCGAAATCTTGTCGCTGAGTCTTGGCAATCCGATCTAATAGAGTAAGTCGAACGTCCATGCTAATAAAATAAGAGATTCTGAAGTACAAGTACGATCTTGGATATCACAAATAGATAGAGTCTCCCAAGCTTTCCATTCTGCAAGCATCATGGAAACAACAACTAATTGCTTACGACTTAATGCATCAGCAACTCGATTCCCCTTGCCCGGGGTATACTGAATGTCGAAGTCATAAGAAGCGAGGAATTCAAGCCAACGTTGCTGTCGAATGTTGAGCTCTTTCTGGGTGAATAAATACTTGAGTGACTTATGGTCGGTATAGAGAATAAAGTGCTCGCCCAATAAATAATGGTGCCATATCTTCAATGCGATGACGATGGCGGCTAGCTCTAAATCATGGGTAGCATATCGAACCTCGTTCGGACGTAATTGCCTTGAAGCGTAGGCAATTACCGGGTCCCTCTGCATAATAACAGCACCAAGGCCACAATGACTGGCATGGTATAGACAATAAGATCTTGGTTCCCTTCGGGAACCACAAGGATAGGAGCATTAGTGAGAAGTTCTTTCAATTTCTGAAAAGAAGCTTCAAACTTATCAGACCAAATAAATTGAATGCCTTTTCTAGTAAGTCTAGTGAGAGGAAGCACGATGCAGGAAAAGTCCTTGATGAACCGACGGTAATAACCCGCCAACCCAAGGAAATTGCGACTCTCATAAACATTCTCTGGTCTTTTCCAATTCTAAATAGCTTCGATCTTAGATGGATCGACTAAAATTCCCTCAGAGGATACTATATGGCCTATGAACTTGACTTGCTTTTCCCAAAAATGGCACTTAGAAAATTTTACTTTGTGTTGATATTGTCGAAGTGTACTCAAAATAATTCTTAGATGATAGGCATGATCAGCTTCAGTCTTAGAATAAATAAGAATGTCATCATGAATACAAGAACAAACTTATTAAGATATTTCCAGAATACTCGATTCATAAGGTCGACGAAGTATGCGGAGCGTTCGTCAAACCGAATGGCATGACGAACCACTCATAAAAACCATATCGAGTGCGGAATGCTGTGAGAGGAATGTTGTCCTCCGCAACTCGAAGATGATGAAATCCTATGGCGAGGTAAAATTGGGAAAAGACCTTAGCACCACTCAACTGATCGAACATGTTGTCGATCCTGGGCAATTGATAGTGATTCTTGATGGTTAACTCATTAAGCTTGCGGTAATCGACGCATAGCTTAAGAGTCCCATCGGATTTCTTCATGAATACCACCGCGGCTCCCCACGGTGAAGAACTAGACTGAATAAATTACTTTGCTTCAAGTTCTAAAAGATGCTTTCTGAGTTCCTCATTTTCTTTAGTCGACATCCTGGTAGGAGGACGACTAACTGGCTGTGCTCCAGGAATGAGGTCAATGCGGAACTCGATGGCCCGCTTGAGTGGTAAACCCGAAACAGGCTCAAATATATTAAGAAAAATACGCACAACTGGAATCCGAGATATTTCTTCCTCATCTCAGGACTCAAGAGCAAATAAAAACGCCTCAGAATCATGATCGACATTTCGAAGAATAAGAGAGAGCTGTGCTGACGAATCAGGATGTCAAAGATATAAAACTCGCTTAGAACAAAGAATCATGGCCTCGTATCGAATGAGCCAATCCATACCCAAAATCATATCAAACCCAAGGGAATGAATCACGTGCAGATTCGCACAAAAAGGAAAACCACAAATAAATAACTCAATATCTTCGCATAACATGCTAAGGGTCACGGATCCCCCGATAGGATTCGCGAACCTCAAAGAAGTAACAAAGCAAGAAACATCCAAAGGAATAGCATCAACAAGTTCCTTCGATAGGAATGAATGCGACGCATCCGTATCGAATAGAACTCGAATAGAACGGTCATGAAATAATATAGATCCCTCAAGAATAGAAGAAGATGTATCTTGAGGCTGAGATGGACCACCAGATGCTTTCGCCACATTAAGATTTCCCGAACCAGAACACTTTTTCCTCTTAGTACATGAAGAGATCAAATGCCCTTCTTGCTTGCAATAAAGGCACCTATGGGGTTCCGCATAGTCTCTAGCAAGATGATCACGAGAGCCACAATTGTAACACTCCAAGACTTTAGCTAAAAAGGGTGCTACATGAGAGTGCAAACTAGAACCGCCTTGCTTCTTCTTCTTACTTAGCTAGAATTATTTGGATTTATGGAAGGGAAAGTGCTTCTTGTTCGGATTTCTCTGAACCTCTGTCTCAACATCGCTATCCTTCTCATTCTCGACTGCGTCGAGATGAAGGGCCGCATCAACAAGCTCTTCAAAAGATAGCTTAAGCTGAAGAATAAGATATTTTTTCAGATATTTCTTTAGGCCAGAAAAAAAATTGTGATTCTTCTTATATGAAGTGCTAATATGCTCGAGACAGTATTTGGACAAGGCCTCGAAAGATGCAACATACTCAGAAATAGTCGACTTCCCTTGCTTAAGATCAAGGAAACGTCGAGATAGAATAGCATTCTCAGACTCAGGAATGAACTTGAGCTCGAATCTTTCTTTGAATTGCTTCCACTCCAAAGTAGACTCATCAATCTCCACCACAGGAAAATCATACAAATCCAACGCACGTTCTTGCAACATACTAGATGCGACAAGAATGCGATGATGGTTAGAAATCTCCATGCGAATAAAAATGCACTCGCATGTACGGAGCCAAGATTGGACCTCTAAAACTGACTCCGAGCCTTTGCATGGCTTGCCTCCTAAATGAGTGAAGTCACTGCACATGCGTGCAAATGCGGATTTGTGAAGAGGTGAAGAATGGGCTAGAGCTGGAGGCTGAGTGCTCCGGATAAGCTTTAGAATCTGACCAGTCAACATGTACACACCTTCGGGACGTGAGCCATTGGACGGCTCAGCCCCCGAAGTGCGACTTCTTCCTCTTCTAGCCATGAGCTGAAAGTTAAGATAAGGTTGAATTATTCATAGGGGTAGATATCATCAGTTGAATTCATAAAATAAGGAATACTACGGAATTTAAAAATTACATTCCTAGACGTATTCCCTCTTATCTACCACCAAAGAACTCGAAAAGGTTAAGGGCAAGATTAGAAACAACTCTGATTAGGGACGATGTTTTCACTCATATTATACTTGACGTATTGTAGTATGTATACTGCTCTGTGTTTATCACATTTTATTCTGAATTCAGCTCTGATACCAAGATGTGACGCCCCACCCCGAGACCCACACTAACAAAGAGTACTACTAGGTAATACTGTCTACTAGTGCTGTGACGACCGCCCATGACCCCTACACCAAATCTAGAGATAGTGCGCTGTAAAGTGTGCCAGGCGACCATGGACGATTGTCAGGGTAGATTAAAAAACAACAGAATCTATCGTATTACTCATAGCGCATGGACAAAATACAATAGAACATATGTATAGTGAAGCTTTACAGAACAAAATGTCATCATATAAAACTCCATAATAGTTGAATACAAGCATCCAAATAGCCAATACATCAAGCCTCACTACATAACACTCAGAGAATACAAAACAGCGGAACATCCAGTACATATAATAAGAAGATAATATGCAACCCTCCAGCTCGTCTTCGATATCAGCATCGTGAGAAGAGAACAGCACCTGTCACCTGCTACCTAGTCTGCCCGTCCCAAAAATGGACGAACAGCCCAAGGCAATAAGAATTAAAAACATAAAGCCTTGAGTCAGACAACAGTCTTAGTGAGCAGTAAATTAACTAACAACATACCAAAAGAGCATAAAGGAAAAGGAATAGGAATACAACCCTCCCACTCCACCTCTTTCTACAGTGATAGCCCCCAGACACACACTAAGCAGAAGCAACACAGCAGAGCATACAATTTAAAGTAAAGTAATAATCATTCGAGTCAAGGGCGATGTTTTCCAAGTACCAAGGCCTAAATCAGATAAGCACCTAGAAAATACCGCTCTTGAGTCCGAATGACGATACAACCAAACATCCATGACTCTGGCTATCACTGTTATCATTGCTTCGATATCACCGTTAATTGAATGACCGGCACATTCTTTCAGCCGTCCGTCAAGGGCTAATGGAAACCCCGGTTCTAGACATAACTCCCGCACGTCGTCGCAGCCCGTGCCTAGGACTATCGAATCTGCCCAGAGTACTCGACCATCAACAGTTGGCCGTTGGGACTATCGAATCTGCCCAAACGTACTCTTGCTTAGAGCATGCTAGAACCTTCAACAACGATGCTATCCAAGCCTCCTAGTCATCCTCCTCGACGACTATTCTCATATCCATTCATTATCCTCAACTCGAATCATATCACCGAGTTATCAACATGCTTGGAATGATCCCATCTGGATTAGACCAAGTCTTCATCACATGATTGCCTCGCTTCATCACATCCTCGCAAAGCCTCATCTCAACATCACATCATCAAATCTACGCATAAGAGCTTCATCATCCCGCTACATATGCCACGAGCAGCTTACCCAATTCAAGAGCCTTTCTCCTAGCTTTTGAATCATCTTCGGCCACCTTGTCTAAAACCAATCAACAATCATCTAAGTCACAGCATTCATTCATGTCAAACATCAATCCAAGTAACCAAGCATTCAAATATAAGCAAAATGAACAATTATAACAATAATGGCAATTTCGTAATTAAGGAGTTGAAAGTCTAACAAGCATGAAAACATGAGGATTATCTCTACAACTTGATGAATGAACTTGCATAGGTTAATCATATACAAAAATGGTTGTCAAATCATCATGAACAATGGGTATACATGGATCTACACTTAGGTTTGCAAAAATGCATAGAAATCACTATTTTAACATCAAATCAAGCCAACAATCCGATCTACTCCTTTGGATCCGTGTGAGAGATAATCACCACTCACCAAATCACCTAAACAACCTCAAATCAATACGCTTCAGATCTGGACAGCGAAGGATCAAGCTTGATCTATCACGAATCCATTTCAAACGAAGAAATCTCGCTTCAAAGGATGAAGATCTTCAACTTTAGCTCTTGGATCTTCAATCTTGATCTTCGATTTGGATGAAAGGAATCACTAGATTAGAGTGGAGAAAAGAAGTGAAGAAGTGTAGAAGTCGAGCTCTCAAAATGGCAGCACTTCGTCACTTCGAAATCCGGATCCCAAAAAGTGAGAAAAACCATTCTATTTATAGGCAGATTTTTAGGTCGTCTAACTCTATAGGTCGTCTCCGACCTAAGCCCCTCCGACCTAAGCCCCACCGACCTAAGCCTAACGACCTACAACAATGCGCATCTGCGACTTAACATGCCAGCGACCTACGACCTAATGCGCACGACCTATCACAAGCGCGCGACTTAACAACAGGTACGACCTAACACTTAGACAAAACCTTGCGACCTAACAACTTAGCAACCCACGGGACCAACAGATGCCTCAGCGACCTAACACATGACGACCTAAAACAACACGCGACCTAACTCCCACGCGACCTACCAACCTATGCGACCTAACACTTATGCCAACAAGCGACCTAACTAAAACAGAACTCACGACCTAACTTAGGTCGCGTACGACCTAACTACCCTAACCAGCCATCCCCTACTCTGCCCCCTACTCTGCTTAACTCTTAGGTCGCTAACAATTAGATCGCTAACTCCTATAGGTCGCGAACTATTATAGGTCGCATCTCACTAGTTTTCCTTAGGTCGTTGCCGACCTAAATATACTAACTCGGTAGCCACTAGGTCGCTAACTCTATTAAGTCGGTCACTTCCTTAGGTCGTTAACTCGCCTTGCCGACCTAACACTTAACTCACCAAAACTCTTAGGTCACCAACTTCCTTAAGTCGCCTATGTCTTAAGTCAGTAACTACTGGGTTGTTAACTCGCTAACTCGTCCAACCGACTTACCCCTTAAGTCACCCACTACCTTAGGTCGCTCCAACACCCTACGACCTAAACTACTACGACTTATCTCCTAACTCACCGAATCCCTTAAGTCACTGCCGACCTACCCCTTAGGTCGCCAATCCTATAAGTCGGTCACGACTTAAGACTTAACCAAATTCTTCCCAAAATCTGAAACGACCTAAAATGCTAAAAATTCCAGATTTGAACGAACTTTTCGATCCGTAAAAATACGGGTCGTTACATTCTCTCCCCCTTAGGAATTTCGCCCCCGAAATTCCAAACAAACAAAGCAATCAAAGACTATTCTGTACGCCTACCATCCATAGCAATCAACAAACCATGCATCCAATTCTAGCTTAGCGTACAGAATTCTAATAACTAGAACAAGTTACAATATCGTGAGATGACACGACACCTTAGGGCCATACCTTGAAGAGTTCAGGATGAGCTGCCTTCATCCTCTCTTCCACCTCCCACGTACAGTCGTTATCATCATCACTCCATTGTATCTTGAGCAACTTAACTACCTTCCTCCTAAGCTGTTTCGTGTCGGTTTCCACAACACGAAGCGGCTTACGAGGTCTCTTATCGACTGGATCAACTTCAAAATCTTCACAGCTATCAGCAGAAACCACCGTATTCGAGTCGTGCACGTACTTCCGTAGATATGATACATGAAAAACATTGTGCACACTCGATATCTTCTCTGGTAACTCCAATCTGTAGGCGAGCTTTCCAATTCGCTCGATGATCGGGAATGGTCCAACAAATCTCGGAGTCAATTTTCCTTTCTTCCCGAATCGAATAACATTCTTCAGTGGAGAAATCTTCACGAAAACCATATCACCTACGTCGAACTCCAAATCCTTACGACGCTTATCAGCATAACTCTTCTGACGGTCTTGGGCTGCCTTCATTCGTTGCCGAATGATCTCTATACAATCCGAAGTCTGTCGAATCATCTCTGGCCCAAGCATCAGCTTTTCTCCAGTTTCCAACCAACATGTCGGAGAGTTACACGGTCTTCCATACAATGCCTCATACGGTGCCATACCAATGCTTGACTGGTAACTGTTGTTGTATGAAAACTCCACCAAATGAAGGTGATCTTCCCATGATCCCCCGAAGTCCAAAACACAAGCTCTAAGAAGATCTTCCAAAACTCGGTTGACTCTCTCGGTCTGACCATCTGTTTGAGGGTGATAAGCTGTACTCAAACCAACTCGGTTCCCAAAACTTCCTGGAAGCTCTTCCAAAATCCACTAGTGAACAATGGGTCTCGATCGCTCACTATACTCTTCGGAATACCATGGAATCGAACTATTCACTTAACATATAACTCAGCCAACTTTGATGCAGTCCTAGTCGATCGAACAGGAATGAATCTTGCGCTCTTAGTCAGACGATCTACGATGACCCAAATCCCTTCATTTCCCGTTCTTGTTCTAGGTAATCCATCAATAAAATCCATCGATATCTGCTCCCACTTCCATGTAGGAACTTCTAATGGCTGAAGCAATCCACTTGGCTTCTTCTGTTCGGCTTTTACCAACTGGCAGTTCATACACTTGGAAATAAAATTTCCAACATCCTTCTTCATACCTTCCCAGTAGTAAGTTCTCTTCATATCTCGATACATCTTATTTCCACCTGGATGAATTGTCAACTTCGAGTGATGACTTTCCTTCAGAACTTCACTCCTTAATTCATCTATATCGGGAACAACTAGTCGTCCTTGCTTCCGAAGCCAACCCTCTCGATCGACCTCGAATCCTTTATCCTTTTCTGGATCCAATCCAGATTCCAATTCACGGATAATCTTAACAAGCTTATCGTCTTGCTTTTGGCTCTCGCCAATCCTTTCCACAAGAGAAGGTCTTATCGATAAGTTTGCCAACATCTCAGGTTCCAATTCACATCTAGGCCTGAAGTCAAATCCAGCTAAATACTCGAGACTCTTCCATTCTGAAAACATGGCTCCCAATCCTGCATGTCTTCGACTTAACGCATCTTCCACTGCGTTACCTTTTCCCGGAGTATAAGCTATACCAAAATCATATGATGCCAAAAACTCTAGCCAACGTTGCTGCCGAAGATTCAAATCCTTTTGGGAGAAAAGATACTTCAACGACTTATGATCCATAAACAACTCGAATCGAACTCCCAACAGATAATGTCTCCACATCTTCAGAGCAAATACAATCGCCGCTAACTCCAAATCATGAGTCTGGTAATTCCTTTCATGCGGCTTCAGTTGTCGACTAGCATACGCAACAACTTTATCCCTCTGCATCAGCACTGCTCCAAGTCCAGTACCACATGCGTCGGTGTAAACCACCATCTCATCATTCCCACTCGGAATAGTCAAAACAGGAGCACTTGTCAATCTCTCTTTCAGGATTCCGAAAGCTTGCTCACACTTAGCATCCCAACTGAACACTTGGTTCTTCTTCGTCAATCCTGTTAACGGTGCAGCTACCTTGGAGAAGTCTTTGATAAACCGTCGATAATATCCTGCTAATCCAAGAAAACTTCTCACATCAGATGCATTCTTAGGTCTAACCCAATCCTGGATTGCTGCCACCTTAGCGGGATCAACCGCTATCCCATTTCCAGAAATCACATGGCCTAAGAACCTCACTTCACTCTTCCAGAAGTGACACTTCGAAAAATTAGCCTTCAGCTGATGTTTCCGCAAGATTTCAAAAACAATACGCAAGTGCGTCTTGTGCTCTTCTTCCGTTCTGGAATAAATCAGAATATCATCCACGAACACAAGTACGAACTTGTTCAACTGATCTCTGAACACTCTATTCATAAGATCCACAAAATATGCTGGCGCGTTAGTCAATCCAAACGGCATTACCAGCCACTCAAAGAAACCAGATGGTGTCCTAAAAGCAGTCTTCGGCACACTATCCTTAGCCACTCTTAACTGGTGAAATCCCGTTGCCAAATCCATCTGAGAAAACACCTTAGCCTCGTGAAGCTGATCAAACAAGTCATCTGTTCTCGGCAATGGATACTTGTTCTTCTTCGTCACCTTATTCAGCTCACGATAATCCACACACAATCTCAACGACCCATCTGCCTTGGTTGCAAACACAACTGGTGCACCCCACTCGGACACACTACGCCGAATGAATCCTTTCTGCAAAAGATCGTCAACTTGCACCCTCAACTCCTGCTGTTCCCTAGGCGCCATCCGCCTAAGAGGCATCACAACAAGTCTGGCTCCTTCAACTAGATCTATACAAAACTCGATCTCTCTATGCGGCGGCAACCCTTTGACTTCGTCAAAGACATCCTCGAATCCATTAGCGATTGGCACCGATGACAGTCCATCCCGTGGAACAACCAGCGAATACGTGAAGCTCATAAAGACGCCTTCCTCATGCTTACATCGTATTACAACCTTTCGCCCCTCCACATTCTCGACTGTCACTTCCAACCTCTCGCAATCAACCTTTGCCGCATACTTCCTAAGCCAGTCATACCCAAAATAATTCCGAACCCCGCAAAGTTCAGAACAAAGCAATCACAAACAAAAGAGCAACCATGACTCGATACAACTAGACCACGGCATAACATACACAAACAAGACGAACCCCCAACTGGATTAGTCACAACCAATGGCCTATCAACAATATCTGGTTCCAAACCCAACCGGCCCACAAGTTCACTACAAACAAACGAATGCGACTCCCCAGTATCAAACAGAACTCTAACTGGAACACCACATAAGAAAAGAGTACCTTGAACCACCACACTCTTTCCCTTCTCTTCCGCGGTAGGAGCTTTCGAAGACGACGGAACAGCTCCCAAAGCATAAGCTTGCACAATCTGCTTGTCCCTCCTCGGTTCTGGACAATTCTTCCTGAAATGCCCTGGCTTGTCACAGTTGTGACACTTCATCGGCACCTTTGGATTCTTACAATCCTTAGAGAAATGGCCCTTCTGCTGACAATTGTAGCAAGTCACCTCGCCTTTAGGCTTCTTCTGGCCATCCTTACCCTTCTGCTGCTGCTGCTTCCTCTTCTTGTTTCCACCCTGCTGGGGTTTAGACTCTTCCCTGGTCACAGCAACAACAGATCCTTCCTTAGGAAACAGACTCTCATGCCTAAGAGCTTTCTCCACAAGCTTCTCAAATGAATCGTCCAAATGATCCACCAACTGTCTCCCAAGATAACTGTCCAAGCCTGTCACAAACTTCTCATTCTTCTGGTATGCAGACTCAATATATGACCGAGCATACTTGAACAAAGCTTCAAACTCAGAAACATACTCAAGAACAGATCTTCCACCTTGCTTGAGCTCCACAAACTTCTTGAACAGAACAGACTTCTGAGCTGTAGAAATGAACTTAGCTTCAAACCTAACTTGAAATTGCTCCCAAGTAATCTCTTCCTCCGGAGTAGTGATGGTAATAGAATTCCACCAATCCGAGGCTCTCCCTTGAAGCTGCCTTGATGCCAACTTCCTCTTAGTTGCATCCTCAATTCCCAAATCACCAAAGATCCTTCTACAAGCATCGATCCATCTCTGGACTTCAATAGTTGATTCTGTTCCCAAGAAAACCTTCCCTCCAAGAGCAGTATAGTCCTTGCACAACTTAGCAAAATTCACTGGTTTCGGAGTCTGAACCTGAACCCCAACATCAACTGCCGCCCCCGGAACTGGTATCCTTCTCATGATCGAAGTCATCATAGCTTCGAACATAGCTGCATAATCAGCAGCCCCCTCAGTAGCACGGCCTTCCCTAGCAGCTGGTCTCCCTCTTCGACTCATTCTCAATATCTATAAAAAGGAATGATTAGAACATCTAGAGAAACAACTGCATAAAGGACTCAATCCTACTAAGCTACTATATTATATATAGTATTCATCCATCAAAATACAATTACGTCCCTCATACGTAGTTACGTTAGTGAGCGTTGGGTAAAATCGATTAACCAATGCTCTGATACCAAATGTGACGACCGCCCATGACCCCTGCACCAAATCTAGAGATAGTGCGCTGTAAAGTGTGCCAGGCGACCATGGACGATTGTCAGGGTAGATTAAAAAACAACAGAATCTATCGTATTACTCACAGCGCATGGACAAAATACAATAGAACATATGTATAGTGAAGCTTTACAGAACAAAATGTCATCATATAAAACTCCATAATAGTTGAATACAAGCATCCAAATAGCCAATACATCAAGCCTCACTACATAACACTCAGAGAATACAAAATAGCGGAACATCCAGTACATATAATAAGAAGATAATATGCAACCCTCCAGCTCGTCTTCGATATCAGCATCGTGAGAAGAGAACAGCACCTGTCACCTGCTACCTAGTCTGCCCGTCCCAAAAATGGACGAACAGCCCAAGGCAATAAGAATTAAAAACATAAAGCCTTGAGTCAGACAACAGTCTTAGTGAGCAGTAAATTAACTAACAACATACCAAAAGAGCATAAAGGAAAAGGAATAGGAATACAACCCTCCCACTCCACCTCTTTCTACAGTGATAGCCCCCAGACACACACTAAGCAGAAGCAACACAGCAGAGCATACAATTTAAAGTAAAGTAATAATCATTCGAGTCAAGGGCGATGTTTTCCAAGTACCAAGGCCTAAATCAGATAAGCACCTAGAAAATACCGCTCTTGAGTCCGAATGACGATACAACCAAACATCCATGACTCTGGCTATCACTGTTATCATTGCTTCGATATCACCGTTAATTGAATGACCGGCACATTCTTTCAACCGTCCGTCAAGGGCTAATGGAAACCCCGGTTCTAGACATAACTCCCGCACGTCGTCGCAGCCCGTGCCTAGGACTATCGAATCTACCCAGAGTACTCGACCATCAACAGTTGGCCGTTGGGACTATCGAATCTTCCCAAACGTACTCTTGCTTAGAGCATGCTAGAACCTTCAACAACGATGTTATCCAAGCCTCCTAGTCATCCTCCTCGACGACTATTCTCATATCCATTCATTATCCTCAACTCGAATCATATCACCGAGTTATCAACATGCTTGGAATGATCCCGTCTGGATTAGACCAAGTCTTCATCACATGATTGCCTCGCTTTATCACATCCTCGCAAAGCCTCATCTCAACATCACATCATCAAATCTACGCATAAGAGCTTCATCATCCCGCTACATATGCCACGAGCAGCTTACCCAATTCAAGAGCCTTTCTCCTAGCTTTTGAATCATCTTCGGCCACCTTGTCTAAAACCAATCAACAATCATCTAAGTCACAGCAATCATTCATGTCAAACATCAATCCAAGTAACCAAGCATTCAAATATAAGCAAAATGAACAATTATAACAATAATGGCAATTTCGTAATTAAGGAGTTGAAAGTCTAACAAGCATGAAAACATGAGGATTATCTCTACAACTTGATGAATGAACTTGCATAGGTTAATCATATACAAAAATGGTTGTCAAATCATCATGAACAATGGGTCTACATGGATCTACACTTAGGTTTGCAAAAATGCATAGAAATCACTATTTTAACACCAAATCAAGCCAACAATCCGACCTACTCCTTTGGATCCGTGTAAGAGATAATCACCACTCACCAAATCACCTAAACAACCTCAAATCAATACGCTTCAGATCTGGACAGCGAAGGATCAAGCTTGATCTATCACGAATCCGTTTCAAACGAAGAAATCTCGCTTCAAAGGATGAAGATCTTCAACTTTAGCTCTTGGATCTTCAATCTTGATCTTTGATTTGGATGAAAGGAATCACTAGATTAGAGTGGAGAAAAGAAGTGAAGAAGTGTAGAAGTCGAGCTTTCAAAATAGCAGCACTTCGTCGCTTCGAAATCCGGATCCCAAAAAGTGAGAAAAACCCTTTTATTTATAGGCAGATTTTTAGGTCGTCTAACTCTATAGGTCATCTCCGACCTAAGCCCCTCCGACCTAAGCCCCACCGACCTAAGCCTAACGACCTACAACAATGCGCATCTGCGACTTAACATGCCAGCGACCTACGACCTAATGCGCACGACCTATCACAAGCGCGCGACTTAACAACAGGTACGACCTAACACTTAGACAAAACCTTGCGACCTAACAACTTAGCAACCCACGGGACCAACAGATGCCTCAGCGACCTAACACATGACGACCTAAAACAACACGCGACCTAACTCCCACGCGACCTACCAACCTATGCGACCTAACACTTATGCCAACAAGCGACCTAACTAAAACAGAACTCACGACCTAACTTAGGTCGCGTACGACCTAACTACCCTAACCAGCCATCCCCTACTCTGCCCCCTACTCTGCTTAACTCTTAGGTCGCTAACAATTAGATCGCTAACTCCTATAGGTCGCGAACTATTATAGGTCGCATCTCACTAGTTTTCCTTAGGTCGCTACCGACCTAAATATACTAACTCGGTAGCCACTAGGTCGCTAACTCTATTAAGTCGGTCACTTCCTTAGGTCGTTAACTCGCCTTGCCGACCTAACACTTAACTCACCAAAACTCTTAGGTCACCAACTTCCTTAAGTCGCCTATGTCTTAAGTCGGTAACTACTGGGTTGTTAACTCGCTAACTCGTCCAACCGACTTACCCCTTAAGTCACCCACTACCTTAGGTCGCTCCAACACCCTACGACCTAAACTACTACGACTTATCTCCTAACTCACCGAATCCCTTAAGTCACTGTCGACCTACCCCTTAGGTCGCCAATCCTATAAGTCGGTCACGACTTAAGACTTAACCAAATTCTTCCCAAAATCTGAAACGACCTAAAATGCTAAAAATTCCAGATTTGAACGAACTTTTCGATCCGTAAAAATACGGGTCGTTACAAGTGCAGAGAATAGGGCTGTTTAGGAGCGACCATCCATAGCTTTGTCTTAAACATGTATTGAATATGTCAACTGGGTGCTCTAATTTTTTTCCCTTTATCCTTTTCAAGTGGATCGACATACTCAATATATGTTTAATACAAAACTATGGTGGCTACAAGATCTATTCAGAACAAAACACAATATAAATAATCAATACAGATCACAGAACAGCAAACACGGTCATACATACATATACATCAAGTACAATACATTGTGTCGTACATGGGTGGTGATACAACCACAATATATACATACATCAAGTCCCCACAAAAGAATATATACATAACCAAGTTACGGTATCACACTACAAGATGAGCTACACAAAACTATGCATATGATCCAAAAAGGTCGATAGGAGGGTCCATAGAGAACAGCTAAGCAAGAGCCAAATAATCTAATCTGCAACTCGGTCTGACCTGAGTAATAAATACACTGGTCAGTCTAACTTGAAAAAGATGATTAGCATATGATAAATATTCTCATAAGGGAAACATTCCTTTAATCCAAAAAGGAATGACATAAACTTAGATTTACTCAAATTCAAAGTGATGGAAAACACTGAAATATCTTAAGGATTAATTCATGAATAACGCCTACTCAATACAGATGTTTCCTTCCTAGAAAGATACTCGTAATATAAATTCTGATAAACAATCATATAAAATCTCAGAAGGAAACCAAATAAATCTCAGAAATCTCATAATTCATGGAACTCG
This sequence comes from Allium fistulosum, assembly GCA_030737815.1. Taxonomy (NCBI): domain Eukaryota; kingdom Viridiplantae; phylum Streptophyta; class Magnoliopsida; order Asparagales; family Amaryllidaceae; genus Allium; species Allium fistulosum. The sequence goes on from CM060904.1 coordinate 1,142,861,384, forward strand.
GTTAAGAGTTCAAAACTCAGAAATGAAATCACCATATACATATAAATTCTCATATAGCTCTAAGCTATAAATTATAAAAAACAATCATCTAGAAATGGTGAAATCATAAATAAAACTCATAACTCAGAAAAATTACTCGGATTAGATCCAAATCCCAGATGGCAAGCTGAAGCTATGCCACACGTGCAAATCTCATGACGGCCCGAAGCCGTACCAGTACTAATATATGTATATGGTACCTATCTTGTGATGACCCAAAGGTCATAAATGTCTCGTGGTGACCGAAGGCCACAAATGTCTCGTCATGACCGAAGTCATAAATGTCTCGTGATGATCGAAGTCATAAATCTCTCGTGATGACCTGAAGGTCTAGTACTGGCGATAACTCGTGAATATGTCACAAACTCTCAAATAGTAACCCGAATAGTGGTAACTGTGCATCCCATACCACACGTTCTCACTTATCGGTTTACTACCTGTTAGTCAATGCCACACAGTTTACAAAATCATTTAAATCGCAAATATTCGCCTCATATCATCGGCATATACAACCCGAAGGTCAATGAATGTGTAGCTTCGAACGAACAAGTCCGGAATTAACCGAAAAAGTAAACGCATGTGTCTCATATCACATGTTTTACTAAATCATTTAATTCCTTTTCTCATACACTCAAAGAGTGCAAAAATGTGTATTATATATAGAAACTAATTTGCTTCGAGAAAACTAGTTTTTAAAACAATTTTTAAAATCATTTGGAAAACATATCTTTGAAATTAATTATAGATATTGTAAAATATTTATTTCAAAAAGCCACTTTATTAGAAAAATCATTTCAAAATTGTTTTAGAAAACCTATGCTCGAAAACAACATAAATCATTGAAAATACTGAAAATCAGCATATGAAACCGTCTCAAAAACTCGTCAATCCAGAGTACGGATCAATCCAAAATATTGGCCTACCTATTGATAGGTTAGAGCCTTTCAAAACATCTCAAAATATCACCATAAACCGGTTGCAAAAGTCTCTGGATCAAGAAGCAGAACACAACAGAACAAAGGAAACAAGCTTGCAAAAATAACAAAGCCTAGGTCGACCTACAGGTCGACACTAAGGTCGACCTATGTAGTGCTTGGGTCGACCCTAAGGTCGACCCCTATGGGTGCTTGGTCGACCTTCTAGTCTCGAATTCTACATGCAGTTTCTGCCTTCTCCGATTCAATTTTTGAGCAACGAATTCAAGTAGTTACAAAATGATTTAGGGCATGAAACTTGACATGCACAAACAACAGCATCTAAACAACAATCCGGAGAAATTCCGGCATGGATTCATGACAAAATTGGAGATTTATAAACACAAGAAGAAGCACTCTAGATATGATTTTTCACTGTAAACTTTCAAACAAGAAATTTTGTTTACAGTAAGCCAAAATCAATCTATATATCAGCATATAACTTGTTTAGGTTAGATTTTGTGAGTTGTAACTCACCTTAGCACGATTTTAAACGAGTTTGAGTTGCAAGATGATGTTTTTCAGGTCCAAAGAAGCTTCACTGACCTGTAGAAGCTAGAAAAAGAACATGCAGACAAAGGAAAAGAAAGTTACAGACAACATCTTTCTCAAACAGAAAATTGATGAAATAATTTTATGATTTTGGTTTGATTACATGTTATTCACTTTTGATTTGCCAATATTTCTCTTTGATTTCACTAAATTTTTTAAGCTAGTTTTGGAGAGTTAAGTGGAGGCCATTTTTTTTCTTTTCTCGGTTTTTTTAGGAAGGAGAGGCAAATGAGAAGGAAAAGAAGAACGTACAGCTTCTCCTGATCCTTCCAGAAATGGACTTTGGGCTTGAACCCAATATCCATTAGCCTATATGTTAATACTTAGTCTAAATTAACTAGGTAAATTCATATTTCCACTTTATTTACACAATATTTTCACATATTTAACCAAACAAATTTTTATACAACATATGTTTATGTTTACCAAAAATGTTTCACAACATAAATGAAAATTATTTTAGCCATAAAAATTAATTTCCATTATTAAAACTCCATTTTTAATTAAATGCTACAATTTACATTTTTAATTACATAAAACACTATTTTTCACATCAAAATTTACACAAAAATCATTTTCTTGTCCAATAAAATACAACAAACCATATTAACAACATTTTTACATCCAAAAATTATTTTAGAATAAAATTCCAGCTTTTATTTTCAATATACATCATATTAAATTCAAATTCTTCATTAAAATTAATAGAAACTAATATTTAACAATAATTCCTAAAATTATTGCATTTTACCAAATTAAATCCATGAAATGATCAATTTTCCCCCAAACTAACATAATAAAGTTTTTAAACTTTATTTTCAACAATTTACATTTATTTCAACAAATAAATGTTGAATTAAATTCTTTTATCTCCCTAAATATATTTATACACCACCAAAACAATAAAATATCTTTATTCACAATTTATTACTAACCAACCCATCTCTATTCTATTTTATTTACTCAAAATCCATTATTTATTTAAGATAAAAAAAATTAACAAATTACATCTCTAATTTATTTTATTTCTCCAATATTAAATTATAACCACCGTTATAATTTAATATCACAGGTAATCTCCGAAACCAGGGTTGTTACAATACTATGGGAATAGGAAGATTATAGAATGGTAAGAATGATAAATTCTCCATCTAAATTCCTTTTTCCAGCATAAGAGTAACATTTAGGAAGTGATTTTTCGATGAGTTAGATTGTAGGATGGTAGGAACTGGATGAAAAATTAGTTGCTTCATACTTCTATTCGTTGGAGTATGAGGTTTTGGTTGAAAAGATTTTTCAAAAAACTACATACGTATAGAACTGCTAGTATATATGAAGGAATTTTGCATCATGTTTGCAAAAATGTTTTCAAAAGAAATGCATTTACATAGGAGGATCCGATTTAGAATCATTCTGCATACATATTTTCTATGTGGTGACACAGTAATACACTATGCATCTGTACATGTTTAGTTGCAAAATTGGCTGTAAGCACATAGGTTGTGCAGTTTAGGATAATTAGGAGCCAAAACCATGACTTAGTTATTAGTGAAATTTCGGGGACAAAATTCTTTTTAAGGGGGGAAGAATGTAACACCGTGTAATTCTACGTTAGTTATTTAATTAGTTAGTTGGTTAATTAATTAGGCTCCAAAAATAGAATTTGTGCAAATGATGGATTTGACCATGAAACTTGCACCATTGCATTCGTGGTGAAATTATGAGCAACTTTCTTATTTGGAATTTTAAGATCGAAGTCCAAACGAAGAAGTTACGGACGAAAAAGAATTCAGAACGAAAATTAATAAGAAAAATTGACGTTTGTTAATTAATCGCCTGGGCCCATAGGCCGACCTGTCATTGCGACCGGTGCTCCATGGGTGGTCGACCGGTGCTCCATGGGTGGTCGACCAGTCACCTTCAGACGGCTAGGGTTAGCCTAGGCCTAATGCTCGGATTTAATATATTTCGATTGAATGGCTCTGATTGATTCTAGCGTCTATAAATTCAGGCATAACCCCATCTTCTCTTCTTATTTTTTTTGAAAATAGTTGTGAAGCTCTGCCATTTTCTCTTCTCCACTATTTTCTTAATTATAAAATATTTATATTTGTATATATACAAATTAGAGAAGAATAGAAGTCAAATAAGAGAAGAAGAGTGAATCAACACTTCGTGATAACGAGGTAATATATATATACATATATATATACACACACAAACACATATATATATACATATATATATATATGTATATGTATTTGTATTTATATATTTATATTTCCCTTCAATCCTAAATCTCTTCTCGGATATGTAATTCTAATATATGTATAAACCCTTTTTTATAAGTATTTCTTGGATTATAAAAGATTTAGAGATGAATCAAAGGTTATACTTCATATCTAGATATTTGGATCGCTTTTAAAAGGTGAGTGGGAAATTTTATAGATTGTTATAATAAGAAAATTATCTTGTTGGTGTTTATATGATTATTATGCCTAACTGGATAATTGTATATGAGTTGTAGGCAATATTTTGTTTATAATCTGAATATAATAAATATCGCCTACATATTCTTGTTTACAAATTGATTTAGAATTGTTTACAACCTAATCTAGAAATCGGTCCTAAAAGTATGAATGTAGAATATTGATTTGATTGAAATTTATTCTAGATCTGAAATAGGTTGTATAATAATGTGATGAATTTGGATTATTACCCTAATCTTATTGGAATGTAAACTTTTCTATGTTTAAAATTATTTGAATTTAGATCCGATTAATATTTTTTAATTAGTTTGATTTCTTTCCCTTTTAAGAAACGTACATCGTTTGATCTAGGAAGGAATAGATGCAAATAAAAAGAGAAGGAGACATATAAAGTATGAATTCATTATAGTTTATACTGTTTATTTCAGTAATAAAAAGAAATGATTATTCCTTATGATTTAAATGATGTAATCTTTTATATTTTAAAGTAAAATCTTTTGTTTTGGATTAATTTATGAAAATTATAATAGACAATCTTTTTAGATATGATTCCAATAATTGAACATGGAAAAGAATATTCTAGTGAAGATATATAACTAGAGTATATTTGATAAAGGTATATATTTGTATGTAATTTACTACGCTTGTAATAATTAAATAAAAAACTAATAACGACGCTTACACATAATGTTCATGTTTAGGATAATTAATTAATGGAAAAGGAATTTAAAAGGTTTTAACTCCAATAAATGGGAAATAAATGGTAAAAAATATGGGAGTTGCAATAATTTGATAGGGTAAATGGATTAATGGGACTGATAAATAAAGAAATTGAATTAATAACTATAGAATAGTTAATAAGGTTACTAATTTGAAATTAGTAATCATACTTAAATTTCTTCGGAAATGTATGTTATGATTTTATGGACAAATTGACATTTAGCATTAAAAGGGGATTTATGGATATAATTATTTAAGCTAAATTTTATTGCCTTAATAAGAAGGGAATTTGTAAGCTAATTCCAATGTCTACCTAAGATAATATAAGTAAAGACGTAGGATAGTTAATTTGACTTAGCAGGTTAGTGATGTGAGGTCAGTAGAGTCACTCGATGGAAGACTGCCCTTCGCTTTGAGCCTACCAGCAGTCATATGCACTTACTACTGATGTAAGATATCACCAATCATAGGACCTGTGACGATGTGAGAGATTGAGCCTGCTTTCTTAATTGGAAAGTATAAAATGGTCCAAATTTGGAATTAGGAGCGATGAGGGATATCTACAGGGGTTCGATTCTGGTTTGAGGTATTAAGTGGTTGTAGGGTCCGTCTCTCTCCTAATAAGTAATCTAGTGAGATTCCAAATAAAAAGGATGTCTCTAAAAGGGTTTACTTCAGTGTTGTGGTATTAAGTGGCTATAGGGCCCGCCTCCCTACCGAAAGAAGTAACCTAATGAGATTCCATATTTATAATTAAGAGTGATAATGGATATCTCGGGAAGGGTTCGCTTAAGATTTGGGGTATTAAGTGACTGTAGGGTTCGCTTCTTTCCTATAAAAGAAGTATTAAGTAACCCAATGAGATTTCCAAGCAATGTCAGCTAGATAGTACCAATGAGGAGTCTGCCTTGGAAATAGGTATTAAATGATAGGGTTTTCCTTAATTAAAGTATTAAATGACCAGAGTCTACCTATTTTCCAACAAAAGGTATTAAGTGGCTTGGGTACAGTCTCTCACATTGCTAAGCCCGTAATAACGATAGTACTATTTAGAAGCATGCCTTGAAAATAGGTATTAAATGATGGAGTCTGCCTTAATTAAGGTATTAAATGGCCAGAGTCTGCCTATTTTCCAATAAAAGGTATTAAAAGGCTTTGGTGCTGCCTCTTATATGGTTATGATTTTATCAGCGATGGATGTAGTAATAGTTGGACATTAAATGTCGGATACCTTAAATAGTGATTAGAGGTCTTTGTAGCTAGGACCTGCCGGAATAGGTCTTAAATGACGGGGTCTACCTTGATTTAGGTCTTACATGACGATATCTACCTTGATTGAGGTCTTAAATGGCAGAGTCTACTTATTTCTCTTTTAAAAGTATTGTAGAAGCCCGCTTCATATTTAGAAGTATTAAGTAGAAAATGGATTTGGAAGTATTGGGTGGTTGATAAGGTTTCATTAGTAATTTGTACCTTGGGAAGCAGTAAGTAAGTAATCATGTGTGCAATGCAAGGTTAGATTAGAATTGCTAACCTTAATGGACATAAAAATTGAATGGAAACCAATCGGTGTAAATTATATCATGGAAAGTTTATAGATTTTTCAATTATTAAAAATTGTTCTGAGCCCCTCCTTATTACAACCCACATGATAAATTTAGAGGAAAATGTCTCTAGAGCCGGATGTGCTTTGTTGTTAGGGAGTCTTCTTTTCTCTTATGTTCGATGCCGATGTGACAATCTATTATTTAAGGAACACTATTAATTCCAAGGTAGTAGACATAGTTAGTATTCTTATCCTATTATTGCTTCTGCTGTGAGTTTAGATTTTCTATTAATCTCTGATAATGCTCATGCTTATTTGCAAGTACCAAATCCAATGATTTGTGCTCTAATGGACTTGGGTTTCGATTTTTGGCAAAATTTAGGCATATTAAGGTACGGGTTGTAACAGGATGTGTATTGATAATCATAAGTTAAATGAGAAGACGATAAAGAATCGGTATCCTTTGCCAAGAATAGATGGTTTGTTTTATTGGTTGAATGGAGCCAAGGTATTTTCCCAATTGGATTTAGCAAAAGGGTTTCATCAATTGAGAGTGGCGGAGAATAGCATTTCATTAACGTTGTTTTGAATAAGATATGGTTCGTATGAATGGGTAGTCATACCCTTTGGACTGACCAATGCACCTGGTTACTTTATGGATTTAATGAACCGGATCTTCCGAGAGCATTTGGACAGATTCGTCTTAATATTCATCGATGACATTCTGATATATTCAAAAAATAAATGTGGTAATGAGATTCTACGAGTCGGAAGAATAGGGATCTTAAGGCTAGATTAACACTAGAGAGGGGGGTGAATAGCGTTCAAAGGATTATATGAATATTTTTCAAATTATTTAAGATTATACTTGGAATGATGCAATTAACAATCACATAAACAATCATAGAATTAAAGAGCATATAAAAGTAAATGCAGTAAAAGTAAAAAGGAAAGAACACACCAGGATTTTATACTGGTTCAGAATTACCCTACATCCAGTCCTACATAATTCTTTGTATGGATTTCTTTTCTACTAGTAAATGTAAATACAATCTCAATTTCAAGGCTACGAGACACACCCTCCAAAATTCGATCTCTGGGTAGAGTCACTTGATTTCTGAGCTATAAGCACAACCACTAGTTTGTGAGCTACTAAACACACCCAATTGATTTTACGGGCTACAATCACACCACAAGCATAGCGATATGATTTGATAGAGTTTTACAGACTCAGATCATCAATCTTGATTACAATTGATCCTTTTAACTCTTGAATAGCACTTTGATCTTGGTTTGAATAAGAAAGATGAGAGAAATCGGAGAGTAAATGAAGGAGAATCAAACTAGTGATGATTGAATTTGATTCTGGTTAAATTTCGACAGAGTTTGGGTAAATTTTGATTTAGAAAATGAGAGAATGGAAAGAGGAGAGATGAATAAGAAAATACTTATTAAAAAATTCATTTGGAAGTCTGGTATTTATACAGGAACAATGGTCGTATCCATTCATGAAGAGATACGATGAAAGACACTTCTTTTGAAATTTAAATTTTGAAAAAATTGGCCACTATGTCGACATACATACATAGAGTATGTCGACATACTCTTTTTAAAATTGAAAAATACTTTAAATTATTATTTTGAAAACCCGTTGTTTGGTAAAATTGTTTGATACTTTGTAAAATCATTTAAGCATAGTTTATACATATTTTAATCATAATAAAACTCAATAAAACTTTATACGATAATTTTGAAAATTTTAATATAATGTAAATAATATATATATATATATATAAATCTATATAATTATAACTTATTTAAGTATAAACAAAAATTCAATATATATATATATAAACTAAAAAACACTAAAATAATATTTTTATAAGCGTAAGAGATAGAAAATCATTTTGAGAAATATTTTGAAAAGATTATTTTAAAACCAGGATATTTGAAAAACAATTTAAAACAAAATTAGAGAAGGAGAGAGAGATTAGTAAAGTGTTATTAAGGTTTTAACATAAATTCTATGACTCTATAACTTACCTGGAATATCTTGAACTCTTCAATACTCATGAGTCTTCATTCTTCAACTCTTGAAACTCTATATCAGCATCATGAATCTACTCTTGATACTGTACAGTCTTCTTAATCAACACTTGTCTAATATCTTGTACTATATACTATATATAACTTGATAAAACATTAGTATTATATAATGTCCTATAGTTTTTATCATCAAAACCAATACCTAAGTTACTAACGATCTCCCCATTTTTGAAGACGACAACTCTGTATATAAAGTATGATATAACTCCACTTGGGTTACAAAAATCCCCCTTAATCTATGCCTAGATTTTATATAATTCTCCCCCTTTGTCATCAACAAAAATAATCACCTAAAACTATAACTCTAACACTAACACTTACTCTAATTCTAACTCTAACTCCCCCTAAATAAAATGCTAACTGATATATGTAAAAATTATATATAATGATGATGAGATTGATTGTATAAAAACAACAAGTGATATGTAAAATTAGATAATCATGATTAATCTAAATATTCATCTAATCCAACAAAGTTAATGACACGCACCATTCAAACAAATCAACACAAATCGAACCAATCAAATCCAAACCAAATCAAGTATTATTATGTATATACAATCAAACCTATTTAAACTAGACATTTCGAGGAACGTCAACCCACCCATCAGTGCCAAAGATTGGATCCACTTTGATAGCATCCCAATCTTCATCATCTTTGTAGATGGTACACTCTATATTGGTGGTTGGTTCTTCTTTTTTCAAGGTAGAAATCATCCACTGAATCGCATCGAAATGCCTTTCTTGCTCCTTGATTATCTGCATTTGACTCAATTCTAAGTGCCTCTAGTTTCTTAGGATGAAAGAAAGAATGTTCTTGAATGATTCAAGAATTTGTTTGAGGTATTCGGTTAGTTTTTGGATAAGAGAAGCCATTAATTTTTATTAGAGTTTAGGAATGAAAAGGAAGAAGAAAGAGACTTGAAACAAATGATTCTCTGGTCTTAACAGGTATTTAAATGGGTGAAAAATTGTTGGAAATGAATAGACACTTGCTGTCTATTTAATTTTAAAAACTAAAAAATTTGAAAAATTACCGTTATATGTAGACATACATACCTAAGGTATGTCTACATATATAAAGAAATTTTCAAAACAATTTTGTTTTGATATTTAGATGTATTTAGCTTATACATTTATACTTGTATGTTTTCCAAAGATGATAAACAATGTATAACATCAAGGAAATAGATTTTTCATTAATATTAGATGATGATTACATAGTTCATACACTAAAATAATGAAATGTTACATAAGATCAAACCAAATTCAAACTAACATGACCAAATACAACACATTCATAAGCAACTAGATAGATAGTAAACTAGAAAGATGTAGATGAAGAAGAAGACGTAGATATCCTAAGCTTGTGTTTCACTTTTCCAAAGAATTTATCCATTTTATTGGAAATAGTGCTTAATTTCTTGCTAACAGAACGCTTGAGAATCTTTTGGTTTTGGATAATCCTCTTTTGATTGTTGAGAAGGTCTTTGTTGGTTGGTCGAAGAGGAAAATCAATGCTTTCTAAGGAGGTTTCCTCCTCCTCCTCCTCTTCTACTTCTTCAATATCCATATCTTCTCCTTCTTCCTCATCCTCCTCTTCTCTAATTTCTTCCTCCTCTTCATAATCTAACCTTTCCTCTTTCTCCGCAAGAGTTTCATATGGCTTGAAAAAGGGTGAAATTTTCATAAGAGTGATGTTGGCTTGATTAAAGATTTTACGAGAGACAAATTCCTTTTTCTTTAAAGTCAACACCAAAGTAATTGAAGATTCGAGTAAGATACACACTATGAAATAGTATGTTTTCATGATTAGAAACATTTTTGGATAAAATTCATCTAAAATAACTTGAGCCCAATTTATGCCATATTGACCATAAATGGTGAAAAGAGCTTTGCACACTTTTATATGTGTAATTATTGTGTAATTATTGTCATTAAAAAATGGAGGTCTAGTAGTAGATTGTCCTTCGAGAAATGAGTTACAAAGAAGTGTGTTAACAGTGTTACTAATAGTACTATTACCAGTTTTGGTAGCCATTTAAACTTTTTCAAAAATTAGATGATGAATACTTTGAAAACCAATGCTCTGATACCAAATGTGAGACAGCGGAATAGGGATCTTAAGGCTAGATTAACACTAGAGAGGGTAAACAGTGTTTAAAGGATTATATGAATATTTTTCAAATTCTTTAAGATTATACTTGGAATGATGCAATTAACAATTAAAGAAATAATCATAGAATCAAAGAGCAAATAAAAGTAAATGTAGTAAAAGTAAAAAAGGAAAGAACACACCATGATTTTATACTGGTTTAGAGTTACCCTACATCCAGTTTTGCACAATTCCTTGTACGGATTTCTTTTCAACTAATAAATGCAAATACAATCTTGATTTTAAGGCTATGAGACACACCCTCTGAAATCCCGACCTTTGGGTAGAGTCACTTGATTTATAGGCTACAAGCACACCCACTAGATTTATGGGCTACTAGCACACCTGATTGATTTTATAGGCTACAATCGCACCTACAAGTATAAAGTATGGCTTTAAGGAGGTTTCCTCCTCCTCTTCTTCTACTTCTTCAATATCCATATCTTCTCCTTCTTCCTCATCCTCCTCTTCTCTAATTTCTTCCTCCTCTTCATAAGCTAACCTTTCCTCTTTCTCCGCAAGAGTTTCATATGGCTTGAAAAAGGGTGAAATTTTCATAAGAGTGATGTTGGCTTGATTAAAGATTTTACGAGAGACAAATTCCTTTTTCTTTAAAGTCAACACCAAAGTAATTGAAGATTCGAGTAAGATACACACTATGAAATAGTATGTTTTCATGATTAGAAACATTTTTGGATAAAATTCATCTAAAATAACTTGAGCCCAATTTTTGCCATATTGACCATAAATGGTGAAAAGAGCTTTGCACACTTTTATAGTTGGATTATTGAAATTTTTTGATCAAGAAGTGATACTTTGTTGTAAGAGAAGGTTAAAAATTCTTTCTTTTAAACGAATGTTTCGGTTTTTGAATTCAAAATCATCATCACCTTAAAAAATGTTGTGAAATACTTCACGATTTTGATCATCAATTTTAAAAGATGTAAGGTCCATTCTGGTAGATTTACATCCAAGAATGGTACCCAAAAGTTCACAATTTAGAACTATTGAAGTTTCTTTTACACTACTCCACACTTCTTCTTCATTATCTACATGAAATTATCCTTTCAATTTTGCATAAAACATTTTGAACCAACTGTGGATAGCAAACATAATCGTTTTGAGAAGCATCAATTAAACCGAGAATTCCATTGTATAAACAAAGTGAATCAAGTTCATAAGTAGAAAAATCATTAAAATTTGCAAATCTTCCCATGGAAACCTTTTCAAAATTCAGATAACTAATATAGTCTTTCATAGCCTCTTGATCATTGATGATAAAATTCTTGATATTTTTAGAAAGTCTCATAGATGAAGGAGTGCTTGAGGAAGCCATTGATGAAGAGTTTTGAAGAGATAAGAGAGTTAATGAAATTTTGAAATTTAAAAATGAAATGAATGGATAGAGATAAAGATAATAAATAGAGAATCAAATGACATGTACTCTGGTCAAGGGACACCATTTCAGAACATAAGGGTAAGTGAAAGGGTGGAGGAAAAATTCAAATTTTGAATTTGAAATTGAAATTTAAAATCTACCTAAGTATGTCAACATATGTTTAAGGTGTATGTCGATATACATGTCGAATTTTTCAAAAATGATTTTTATTTAACTATATCCTATTTTATTATATAAATGTATTTATAATTATTATATTTATAGAAAAATAATTTAAAAATAATTTCAAATATATTTTATGTTATTATTATATTATTAAAATATTTAAAATATTTAAATATAAAATATAATCATACAATATTCAACCAGTATTATTAATAATCTATAGGATATTCCTAATAACCAATAAAGCAATCAAAAAAATTCATTCAAGAAATTAAAAATTTTGGTATATTAAAAGCGTACCTTTTTCTTATCCATTTCACCATTTTCTTCTGAATTATATATTGTTGTGAAGCACATGTTGGCAATCTCTGTATCTGATTCATTATCATTTAAGGATGTGTCTGAATCGTCTAATGTTGCAATATAGGCTCTTCTCCATTTTTTGGACGAATCAGTGTTTGGTGTAGTTTTTAGTTTATCAGGATGTGGACAGTCTCGTTTTAAATGGCCAGATTCATCGTGGTTATAACATCTAATGCCATTTCCTCTTCCAGTTCCGCTTTCTGGATTTTTGTTGTCATTTCTTTTTAAATTGTTCATCTTCCTATATTTTAGAAATTTTCTAAAATTCCTTGTCATGAAAGCAGTTTATTCATCGTCATCACTGTCTGAATCCAGATTATCGGTCATTTCATTAAAAGCTATTGATTTCTTCTCTATTACTCTACTTTCTCTCCTATCCTGCATTTGTGCTTCAAAAGACATTAAATTGCTAATTAACTTTTCAATTTCTAGAGTGCTAATATCATTAGCCTCTTTGATTGCAAGAGTCTTTTGATCCCGTTCAGGAGTAAGTAAATTGAGGATTTTTCTAACTTGATCCTCCTCAGAAAAACTTTTAACCAACGCTATAAGTGAGTGTACTATATCTTGAAATCTACTATACATATCAGTTGGACTCATTTTGAATAATTGAAACTTGTTTGTTAACATGGAAATTTTGGCTTGTTTAACCTTACTTGTGCTTTCATGTGTAACTTGCAAAGTTCTCCAAATTTCAAATGCAGACTTACATATAGATACTCTATTAAATTCATTTCTATCTAATGAACAATATAATATACTCATAACCTTAGAGTTACTTTGTGCAACTGCTTTTTGGTCAACAGTCCACTATGCAAAATTAGTCTCGGGTGCAGTGTACACAGTTTGTGTGATATTTCAAGTCTCTAAACCAAATGACTGTAAACAAATTTTCATTCTACATGACCAATATGTGTAATTACTGTCATTAAAAAATGGAGGTCTAGTAGTAGATTGTCCTTCGAGAAATGAGTTACAAAGAAGTGTGTTAACAGTGTTACTAATAGTACTATTACCAGTTTTGGTAGCCATTTAAACTTTTTCAAAAATTAGATGATGAATACTTTGAAAACTAATGCTCTGATACCAAATGTGAGACAGCAGAATAGGGATCTTAATGCTAGATTAACACTAGAGAGGGTGAATAGTGTTTAAAGGATTATATGAATATTTTTCGAATTCTTTAAGATTATACTTGGAATGATGCAATTAACAATCAAAGAAATAATCACAGAATCAAAGAGCAAATAAAAGTAAATGCGGTAAAAGTAAAAAAGGAAAGAACACACCAGGATTTTATACTGGTTTGGAGTTACCCTACATCCAGTCTCGCACAGTTCCTTGTACGGATTTATTTTCAACTAGTAAATGCAAATACAATCTTGATTTCAAGGCTATGAGACAGGCCCTTCAAAATCCCGACCTTTGGGTAGAGTCACTTGATTTCTTGGCTACAAGCACACCCACTAGATTTATGGGCTACTAGCACACCCGATTGATTTTACAGGCTACAATCGCACCCACAAGTATAAAGTATGATTCGATAGAATATTACAGACTTGGATCCTCTACCTTGATTACAATTGATTCTATAACTCTTAAATAGCACTTTGATCTTGGTTTGACCGAGAAGTATGAGAGAAATCAAAGAGTAGATGAAGGAGAATCAAACTATTGATGATTAAATTTGATTTTGGTTGAATTTCAGCAAAATTCGAGTATATTTTGATTTAGAAAATGAGAGAGTGGAAGGATGAGAGATGAATAAGAAAATGATGATTAAAAAATTCATTGGGAAGTCTGGTATTTATAGAGGAACAACGATGATATCCATTCGTAAACAGATATGACGAAAAGATACTTCTTTTGAAATTTAAATTTTGAAAAAATCGGCCACTATGTCGACATACATACATAGAGTATGTCGATATACTCTTTTTAAAATTGAAAATATTTTAAAACGTTATTTTGAAAACTCGTTGTTTTGCAAAATAGTTTGATACTTTGTAAAATCATTTAAGCATAGTTTATACATATTTCAATCATAATAAACTTAATAAAACTTTATATAATAATTTTGAAAATTTTAATATAATGTAAATAATATATATATAATCAATATAATTATAACCTATTAAAGTATAAACAAAAATTCAATATATATATATATATATAAACTTAAAAACACTAAAGTAATATATTTATAAGTATAAGAGATTTTTAAACATTTTGAGAAATATTTTGAAAATATTATTTTAAAACTAAGATATTTGAAAAATAATTTAAAACAAAATTAGAGAAGGAGAGAGAGATCGGGAAAGTGCTATCAAGGTTTTAACATAAATTCTACGACTCTATAACTTATTTGGAATATCTTGAACTCTTCAATATTCGTGAGTCTTCAATCTCCAACTCTTGAAACTCTATATCAGCATCTTGAATCTATTCTTGATACTGTACAGTTTTCTTAATCAACATCTGTCTAATATCCCACACTATATACTATATACAACTTGATAAAATATGTGTATCTATATTTCATATAATGTCATATAGTTGTTGTCATCAAAACCAATACCTAAGGTACTAACAAATTCATCTTAGAATAGTGCTAGAAACGTTGAGTCAACATCAACTAAAGGCGGAGTTTTCAAAATGTCATTTTTGAAAGAAAGAAGTTTAACTTCCTTGGTCATGTAGTTTCAGAAAATGGATTATCGGTAAATCTAGTTAAGATTAAAGCTAATAATAACAACTGAAAAGGACCCGAGACTGTGACCGAGATAAGAAGTTTTTTGAGATTAGCTGCCTATTATCGGAGATTCATCAAGGATTTCTCTCATATAGCGGTGCTTATGACTAAACTAACCAAGAAGGAGTAAAGTTTGTTTGGACTGATAAATGTGAAGAAGCATTCTTAGAGCTAAAACATTTATTGACCAATGTGCCAGTATCTGTTGTTCCAAATAGAAATCAAGATTTAGTGGTGTATACTGTTGCATGTGGGAAAGGGTTAGGAGCTATGTTAATGCATAAAGGTAAAGTGGTTGCCTTCGCTTCTCAATAGCTTCGACCACATGAAGTTAGGTAACATACTCATGATATAGAGTTGGCAACGGTGATCTTTGCTTTGAAAGTGTGGAGACGTTATCTTTTGGGAGAACGATTCGAGTTATTTAATGGATCATAAGTCTTTGAAGTATTTATTCTTTTAAAATGAGTTGAATATAAGACAACAAAGGCCGCTGGAGTTTTTGGCGGCTTATGATTTTGATATTGAGTATACACCAGGAAAAGGAAATAAAGTTGCAGATGCACTTAGCAGGAAACATCAGAGTGTGGTGTTAACTATGTTAGCAGAATGGAAAGATTTAGAGGCATTGACTACTTGTGATGTATGATTAAGTTTAATGGCTAGTTTTAGCTGGGATTACCGCGATGTTGTCATGTTTGGAAGTTTGACCAGTAATGATCGAAAGAATTGCTTCCGAGCAAAAAGGTGAACCATTACAAGTTAAATGAATTAGAAGGCTTGAAGATGGAATTAAGATTGATGATTTGAAGGATTTTAGTCTTTACCGGAACGAACGGTTAAGGAAGAAGGGACGGTTGTGTGTTCTAGATATTAAGGATCAAAGGAAGGAAGTTCTTAGGGAGTTTAATTGATCGAAATTTACTATTCATCTTGGAGGAACTAAGATGTATTTGGACATGAAGAGAAGTTTCTTCTGGGAGGGAATGGAGAGGGACATAGGCTTATGGATAAAGCAATGTTTGAATTGCCAACAAGTAAAACCCGAGCATTAGAAACCAAGTGGGTTACTTCAAACTTTAGATGCGCCACTTTAGAAGTGGGATTCTATAGATATCAGTTTTATTGATGGGTTGCCAAGGTCGAATAGGGGAATGAAAGTATTTGGGTCGTGGTAGATAGACTGACCAAGAGTATACACTTTATTCCCATTAAGTTGACAAAGATGACACCTACCTTAGCGATGTTACTTATGAAGAATATTGTAAGACTGCATGGGATTCTTAATAGTATAGTAAGTGACAAAGATACTTTGTTCAGTAGTGAATTCTGGAAGAGTCTGCAAGAAGTTTTAAGTACCAAGCTAAAAATGAGTATTGCTTATCATCCACAGATAGATGGACAAACGGAAAGAGTTAACAAAGACTTGGAAGATTTGTTAGGGGCTTTTGTACTAGACTTTGGAGGGTTATGGAAAGATGATTTACACTTAGTTGAGTTTTCCTATAATAATAGTAATTAAACTAGTATATGAATTGTGCCTTTCGAAGCTCTTTATGGAAGGCCGTGCAAATTACCAGCATGTTGGCTAGAGATCAGAGACAGATTGATTCTTGGTTCAGATATGGTGAGAGAAGCCACAAAAATGACCGAGTTAATCTGAGCAAGGATGAAAGAAACTCAGCCAAGGCAGAAAAGGTACGCAAACAAGAGGCGTAAGGATTTAGAGTCCTCAGTTGGAGACTGAGTTTTTGTTAAAGTATCACCAATGAAGGGTGTAATACGATTTGGAAAGTCAAGGAAATGGCACCGATATATGTTGGTCTATTTCCTATTACATAAATGATCGGGAAACTCGCTTATCGAATAGAGTTGCCAAATAGTTTAGCAGGAGTCCATAATGTTTTTCATATTTCTCATCTTAGAAAGTTTGTTCATGATCCAGAGACTACTATTGCACCGACTGCATTAGAAGATTTAATAATGGAACCAAATATGACTTTTATGAGACAATCAGTTCATGTTGTGGCAAGAGATGAGAAAGGGTTAAGGAACAAGATAGTCAAGTTAGTGAAAGTCCAGTGGAGTGACAACGAGAAAGATTGTACTTGGGAGATAGAGGATAGGATTAGAGAGACTTATCTTGAGCTGTTTTGATGGTATGATCTATATTTGTTATATAGACATTTAGCTAGTAGAATATACTAGCATTGTTGTTATATGTTTGTTATTTATGTTTGCATGATTGTTATGCTTGTTGGGTTCCTTATCGTATTTTCGAGGACGAAATTATTTAAGGAGGGGAGCGTATAGCACCCTTAATTTCTGTTTAACATTATTTAAGAAATTTAATTAGATAAATTAAATAGAATAATGTAGGGTGTTTAGGAGAATGAGATTTTTTAATTAATAGGGTCAGACCATAATTAATCAATTAATAAGATAGTTTAAAACATAGAAAAGAAGGGAATTAATAAGAGGGACAAAGTGGAAATAGTTCTTTATTTCATTCCCTATACCCTTTCCTCCCTCCTTCATTCTCATTTTTCATTTTTCAAACTCCAAAGCTAACATAAGAGGTCGGCCATTACTAAGAAGAAAAGGAATAAGAAATCGAAAATCGTTCAAGGGAAAAAGCTTAAGGGAATTAATCAACAACAAATCTCAATCTCTCCTTTCCAATATAAGGTGAATAATATTACCATCTCATTTGTTTATGTTTATTTTCAAATCTATGTTTGATTTTTGAATTATTGTGATGATTTGTCATGGTTGGACAGTTTATATCATTGTTGATTGAATGATAATTTATTGGAGTTTTTATGGAAATATTCTTAAGGGTTTTGAAGGTAAAAACCTAGTTTTCGATCTTCAATTAACTTGAAATTTGAATATGTTGCATAAAACATTATTTTGGAGATGAGTTTTTAATTTCATAACTTTCCAAATTCATATAAATATTTTATGAATTTCATAAAATGGAAAAAGTGTTTATTTTGGATTTTAATTGTAACGACCCAGAATTTCTGATATTTGAAATTCGAATATTTAATTAATTTTCAATATTAATAAGTAGAATTAATAAGTCGAATAATTTATTTTTTGAATATTTGGATTTAATTGGGTAATTAAATCGATAATTTAATAGTTGAAATTCCAGAAATAATTGAAATCTGGATTAAATGTGAATGAAAATGATTTATAAAGTTATATTAAATCATATTGAAGTTATAGTGAAGTTATAGAACTTTTAAATTTGAATTTAAAGTAAATTTGTGAAAATTGAATTTTCACATTTTAATATTTAATCGACTAGTGAAATTAGCCATTTTTCGAACAGTCTCAGAATTGGACAAAACTAGTTCCATTGGATCCGTAATAGTTTGTTATTATCGGATTTCAATTTTCGTAGCAATCCGAGTTGTCGTTTGTCCGGGGCAAGCTAAAACGCACAGAAATTTGATTAACCGATTTAATTTAAAATTGATCGTTTAATTCCGTAACTAGCACATATGACCGAATTAGCTCCCGAAACACGTTCCATTGTGTTCGGAACGCGGGGTAAACCTTAGAAACGCCTGTCGGCATGCGTTGTTTGGAGATTGTTTGGAAAAGCCGTTTAAAATGAATTTTATATTATTTATATACGTATATATATACGTTAGCAAGAAAACCCTAGCCCTTTCTTCTTCAGCCGCCACCTTAAAGTCTAATGGCCGAAATTCAACTTCGTTCTTCCTCAAATTTCTTCAAATCCACAACTCGATTCACAAAACTTTCAACACAAAAAACGTAGACAACGTTGCGAACTATAGATCCAACGGTAATGATGGATTTTAGTCGAGTGGTTTGATGGCAAAACGAGCTCGAACCCACCACAGTCGCACGCGTTTTCTGGTGAGATTGCTCGACCGAGCTCCTCGAATCTCGGGCCGAAGGTGAGGATGGCAAGTGGCTTCAATGTGGTTTGTCCTGATCAAGGTATATGTCGACGAAGTGGTTGCGTCTATTAGGGTTTGATGGAGGCTGATATGGGTTAGCGTGCGTTCGAATTCAACTGGAGGGAGGATGCGCGTGAGAGAAGAAGGAAGGGGCGGCCCTGATTTCTTTGCTAGAGATGGACGGTCCAGATTGATAGGTTTAAAATTAATAAAAGAAATTGTATATTAATTTGTATTTAAATTTGTATAAACTTTGAAATGCTGTAATTTGTTCGTACGAGGTCAAAAAATCACGAAACCAGTTGCGTTGGAATCGTATGGTCGAGCACTATGCTATGGGACTGGATTGGAAGCGATTGGAGTCAGTGAAAATTTCGGGTAAAATTAAACGCGTGTTTAATTTTATTCGAAATAAAACGCTGGAACAGAATTGAAAATCAAGGTGAGAACTCCTCACTCAATCGAATGTTTTGTTTCGATGTAAATTTTAAGTAGTTAGATTTAAAATTGTTGATTGTATGCCTGGATGATAAATTTTATCTGTTATTGACTGAAATAGACATTATACGCCGTTATTAAGCGGAGGTTATTTATTAAAAACATATACCACGATAATTTCACATTGAAGTGGAATTGGTATTTTTTTTAATAAGGATTCAAACTTTTCTATTAAGTATAGGGTAAAGTACAAAAAAACAAATACAAGGCCAAAGGCAGCCAAAAAAGCCTACGGCCCAAAGCCCACCAAAACAAAACGATATCTAGAAACATCTAGACTGAACTGTAAAGTAAAAAAGGAAACCTGGTTACAACAAACTACTTCATTTGTTCATTAACTCAGCTCTAAAAAAGAAACCTAAAATATTAGAAATGGCGGCGAGTCAAGGAAGAGCGAAGGTCACCAGCAATCCTCTGCTAATTCCAAATCCTCTGCTAATTCCAAATCAAAGCACACAGTATACTAGATCCAGCACTTCGCGAAATCTCGAAAGATAAGTCTCTCTGTCTAAGAAAAGGTAAGTCTTAAGACTTTACAACGATGAACTAACAAATGTCTTTTGAACCATAGGAACCAAGATCAGCAGCAAAGGAACACAGATCGACTAAAGCTGGGAAACTAACAACCGAAACAAGCAGAAACAACTTTTATGACGATATCCAACCTTCCTGGACAGAGAGGACAAGATAAGTCTCTTGAATTCTAACAAGGAAACCTCTAAAAGCTTTAAGAAATCTAATTTCTTTTGATTCTGCTCAGATCTGAAGTGGTAGTGATTTAGGACGAAACTGTAAAAGGTGACAAGCAAAAATCTCCTGGATATACAAGGTATATACTGAAGAAAACCTCCAAATTGAACCTCTTTTCTCAACTAACTACTGCTTTGCCCAGGTTCAAGCACTCGGAATATCCTGCAGATCTGCAACCTTATATAGCTAATTCAATATGTATTGAAATTGGAATTGGTATTATATATGTATGTAGCAATATATATATATATTGGAATATGTATATATTGGAGTTGATTTCCCGCATTGTATAGCGGATGAGACCCTATTGCGCCGCATAATAGCGGATAATATTTATAAATCCCATATACCGCGATAATTTCACTGTGAAGTGAAATTGGTATTGTGCTAACACTGTGGATGTAGGGAAACAGGTTGGAGGGATCCGACTGGATTCCTCACCATATTATTTTATTTACAGATATTGTTATATATTCTGTTGTCATATTGATATATGATGTTGGATGTCGTGATTGATGATTGGTGCTGTTGCATCATCGGATCCATTTTTGAAGTTTAAAAATAACGATTTTGATTTTAAATTGGGATTCTTGAAAAAAATTATAAACGATTTATATAAAAGATTTATAAAATTGATATTTATAAATTGAAGATATTGGAATTATAAAACGAGTTTTTATAAGTATTAGAATGAAGTATAAATGGATTTCACAAGTGAATAAAATTTATAGATTTATAAATTGTGAAGTTATGAAATGAATAGATTTTGTAAAATAAAGGATTTATAAATAATTAACATATAAATTGGATTTTGGGTATAAAGTTGAGTTATAAATTGAATTGATTTATAAAAGGGATTTTATAATCGAAGCTTTTATAAATATAGATGTGAATTTATAAATATTGTTTTGTAAATCCGAAACCAATTGAATTTGATAAATTAAACATAGAAGTTTAATAAAGGGGATATATTCGTGATTTTGGACAGCGAATTATCCTTTAAGTTAAATGTTGTAATAATAAGAGTTTGGTTGGGAATTTTATCCACGATTTTGGACAGTGGATAATCCTTTAAATAAAATGTGTAGAAATGTTGAGTTTGGATAACGAAGTATATTCACGATTTTGGACAGTGAATATATTATTAGATAAAATGGATATGTTTTGGAGAAGTGATATTACGAAATGAAGTAATTGTTTTAAAAGATGTTTTAAAACGTGTTAAGCATCGAAAACATAGATTTCAACATTTATTGTTGAAATAGACGTTTCGAGGAATAAGGAAATGGTGGACTATAACACTGTTGTTATAGTAAATGGTTTCCGAAAGGAAATGTTTTATATAGTATTGGGATTTATATATCTATCTAAATTTTGAATCCCTATACTAGTGATTTTTGGTCGTCGTAACGATGTTTTACGTAACATTCGTTTTGACTCAAATAAAATTTGTGAAAGAGAATGATTTCCTTAAAGAATGAAATATATACTTAATTTTGATTTAAGTATATTGAATATTTTCAAATGTTGAAAATAAATGGATTTGTGAATTACCTATTATTAAATAGGTATGGAAATGTTTTTCCAATATGAAGTGAAATGTTTTGAGATTTTATCTTCAAAGATAAATTGAAATGTGGAAATTGATTTGAAATTGTTTTCAAATAGTTGAAGTGTGGAAATTATATATCTTGTAAAGATATTTTTGGAAGATAAATAATTTGGAAAATTATTTGGAATCTGATGATGCTGTGCAGACTTATTGATAGTTAAATAACCGACTATCAATAATTACCTTGAATGGGTATTTGTTGTGATTTGCTTGAAATTGAATGCCACACTTATTTTTGAATAAGCGCTCACTATTCGGGTTAGCCGGGAAAGGACCTTTGGGTCGTATAACCCATTCCGAATTAGTGATACGACGATATGGATCATATTGAAGACCGGTGGTGAAGACCGGGTGTTTGTGAAAATGATAGGATGACCTATCGATTGTCTCTGCACCGTTAGCTACGGTATAGAGAATTCCTTTGTGATGAGAAGTTTTATCGGGATTGTGAATACCCAGATTGCAAGGGCTTCTTTGGAAGTGCCTTCGGTTCTGCTCGAACCCGAAACAGACTTGTATGGTTACATGTCTGACATTACATTTTGAGATTTAAAGCTGATTTCTTTCAAATACATTTCTGTTGGTGGCGGAGAATTTATTCTCTTAGCTTAACACCCTTCTCTGAGACGTACGAGCTCAGAGGTTATGTAGTTGAAATTTATCAGCGATATATTCCCAATTTGGTAATGTGACATGCTGAGTGTTGCTGTGAAATGATCATTGTTTGATCATTTGTGATATGATCATTTGTTTGATCATTTATCTTTATGATTATTACTTTGATCATTTGTTTGACCCAAAGCATCGCTTTTGTGAAAAAGCGTAGCTTTATGGACGAGACTTCGTCAGGGCCTCAACAACCCGGAAATGGTCGAAACAGGAATGTTGCGGTAAGGTTATGAGGGTCGCGCCCTTTAGGGTATGTCATTTCCTTCTGGAAAGGGGTGGTATCATGGTATGGAGCCCAGATACTTACTCATGTGGACACACTTTATTTATTATGTGTGATGTTGTTACCGAGCGCTTGGATAAAGGTCCCAAAGGACCAGGGGATGGCATATTCGTGAGTTACCTAGTTACAGGGGTAACCCGGCCTTGTTGGCAGAGTGCAGTTTGTCTCTCGGGACGTCCAGCCAGAGGCGATCCCATTCGGCAGTAGGAAAGGAAGTTCCTTAGCCTGACCATTTGTTGGAAAACCCAAAGAAACAATACGAACCTTGTACGGTTTTAGTTGTATTACCTGCTATGGAATGTGGCGGTAACCTGCTATTGAACATAGTAGCTATAGTAGACATAAGTGCGGAATGCCTATGCTGGCTAAGATTAATATTATACTTTCAAAATGTTTTCTTCACTATGCACTAATAGTAATAAAATCAAATGATTTTGCGTAGTAAGCATGTTTGATTATCATAAGAAGAAATCTCCTCCAATTCTGCGTTTGCATTGTGTGTGTGGCGGGAGGTCTTATGGTAGTTTCATTTTCCAAAAGCATTGCGAAATTGACTTTAAAATCTTCCTGTTGTTTGTTTTAAAGATAAACTGTTTTAGTTCTCACACTAGTCACCATGACTGACCTGGAGTTTATTGTTTCCTTCCTAAACTCTGGGTGCCCATCATTTTCCACACGGGCAGTCTAGAGTTAGGTCATCAGGTCATTCTGGATTCAGGAGATGCTGTGGAGCTCAG
The DNA here is from genome assembly GCA_030737815.1 of Allium fistulosum. NCBI lineage: Eukaryota > Viridiplantae > Streptophyta > Magnoliopsida > Asparagales > Amaryllidaceae > Allium > Allium fistulosum. Next base: position 1,142,885,134 of record CM060904.1, read on the forward strand.
TGGCGAGCTGGATGGCGAGACGTATCATCTATACTATGTATTATTCCGCTGTGTATTCTGTATATAGACAAGTTTATATAACTGTCCAGTGTTGTATATTGTTGTTGTAAACTCTGATGATGATGTGATGTATAAAATGATATAGTCTTTGATTTAAAGATTATTCATTTATCTATTATATGTTGTTCCACTACGATATGTGAGATTCTGATATTGTTTCTGTTTCTGTGTTTTCTGTTGTTTCCTCTTTCTTTTTCTTCTGTCTTCTTCTACCTCTTTTTTTCTCCATAACAATTCGGTTTTCCGGCATTCGATTGCTCGGCAGTTGATACAGTGGACGTATTGATGTCGATTTTCGAGCGATGAAAAATCGCAATCGTTATATTAATTATTAAAAATAATAGAATTAATATTTTGGTCTCGAAATTTTTATATATGAAAGAAGATAGGAAATCAGATTTTTGGTGATTATTCCTAAGTATTATAATTCTATGAATTTCTGATGATAGAAAAGCTTTTAATTAATACCGATTAACGATACTAGTTATAAAGTTTTGCAAATTGTTTTAAGAAAGTAAAATGTGATCTTCCAACAAATTCTGAAAAAAATATGAAAAGAGATTTTGTTATCCAATAAAAATTTGACAAGAGGCAAGAGTTGGTGGATAGTATTATCTTTAAAAGGAAATAAATAAGTTTTCAAACTATTTTCAAAAATGCCATTCCATGTTTTAGACTTATGACATCCTTTGGCTATTGAAACTCTTTATCCTATTTTAGACTTACGACATCCTTTGGTTGTTGAAACTTGTTTGCAATCGAATTGGTCACAAACACCCAAGAATAGTTTTTTGTAGAAAAACAAAATTAAACTGAGTAGATAAATCAACAAGTAATGGAGAATCAACTATAATCAAAGACACAAAGATTTATAGTGGTTCGGCATTGTATGCCTATGTCAACTTTGAAGATTATCCTTTATTAATCACTTATAAATTTGATTATAGTAGTAGAAAATAGCAAAGCACTTGATTACAATAGAGTCTAGAGTAATAAGCAGCGTAAAGATCCTTAGAATGACCATCAGGCCAATATTTATAGGTGAAAACGACCACTAATCTCTCTAAAATTTCAGCTGAAGGACTTTCTAATCCACATGAGCCCACTAGAGGGATATCTACGCCCAATTCCTAATGAAGAGGGATCGGTACCGATCCCTTAATTGGTCGATTTTTGGGTGGCGATCCCTATGGTGGCTTCCCCATGCAAAAATATGTTTAGCCTCCAATTTTCAAGCCATTTGGACCAGTGGAACTCGAGTTATTGCTTGATCTTTGATTTAATATTACTTGTGCACTGGTTGCTACCAAACCCTCTACAAGGGTGTATGCCGATCCTCCCATTTTGTCCTTTTGGTATACAAACCCTAAGGTAGGTTCCCTAGGGTCCATATATTTGGCTCCACACATTTCATAGGGATTTGACTTTATAGATCTCATGATATTGATCATTGTATGCAAGAATGCACTTGAACCTTGATGCATGCCAACCCCTCTTCAGTGAAGCCTGACGACCCCTCTCGATTAAGCATGTCGACCCCTCTTTTATGAGCCAATCTATACTGATCCCTTCCATTTACTGAGCTATATTCCATGCTTCGAGCACCCTATATTGTACATCTGTCAAATCCATCCAATCCTGACTTTATATGATCATTTGTACTTGGCTTCTGGGTCCCACAATCATCGCTCCAGAATCATCGGCCTTGATGGCAGTCGGATCTAACTCGTGCAATCAGCTTGATACAGCCGGGCTAGAATGCCGAATAACACTTGCCCCCAAAGTACGTTTGGTAAGAAACATGACATGCTTTGAATTGAAGCAATAGAGTCGTTGACAAGAAATCCATCCAGCTTTCTGAATAGCTGCAATCCAACTGCTGAACTATTCCTCCAATGCGTTATCTTTCTCATTGATCACCATGATGCTTGCTCGATTTCCAATAGTATAAATCCAAGGCTATACTCCATTAGTTAATGCTTATGAGTTTGCTCCCACAAGGTTAACAAGTTTTGTTATCTGGTCTAGCCTCGAACTTGAAGGTTTCGGGTTTGATTTCAATTTCTGTCGATTTCAAAAAATTGGACCTTTGGGCTTCACACGTGCATGTTTATGTATGCGTTCTTGTCGTTGGTTCCTATATGTGCTCGCACATTCATGAGTCATTGCCAACTCTACTGCATTTCATATATACATGTTTATAACTGAACCCTTACAATCATTTTCTTTTCATTTGTTTTTTTTTGGTGTATAAGGATCGGCATGTGTTTAGCTAATCCCTCTCTCTCTCTTTTCATTTTCTTTCCATTTTTCTTCCTTCCCCGTTTTTTATTAAAGCATTTGTAGGGATCAGCATATATGTATGTCGACCCCTTTATTGTTCATACTAACAAGGATCCGCAAGCTTTCATGCTGATCCCTCTCCTCGTGCCTCATGCCAAGGACTTGGGTTGATCCCTCTGTCCATATATATAAAGAAACTTTCCCATCCCTTCATTTTCACTTACTTTATTTTCTCGTTTCCCTTAGAAGCACCAAACCGTTTCACTCTTTTACTCAGAATGAATTTTCTTTCCTTCTTCCCTCAATTTCGAAATAAAACCTTTTCGTGGTTCAATCCACGTTTACAAACTAACTTCCCCATACTATCCATTTTGATCACCTTCTAACTTTTCGCCAATTTACTCAGTATATTCACATGTAGGTGAGCCTTCTCGACTCTTTCTTTTGATTTCGTGGTGTGATAAGGGATTCTGTGTTGTCAATAATTTTGATGGCACTCGAGGCTGTAATGACCCAATGATCGAAGCGGCTTAGAGAAGATGAATCACTGTGGATATTGTTCGACTAAATAAATAAGAAGAAAGAAGAAGGGAAGATAAAGGAGGAGGAAGATGGAATAGAGGAGGGATCGGTGTTGGATGTTTGGTTTTATGTCGATCCCTCGTCATAAAGGCTCGATGAGTTGAGGACGAAGTAGAAGGGGTCGTTATGTTTTGGGGTTGGCGACGTTTGTTGTGAAAGAGGGATCGGTGGAATATATTGAAGTAATGGGATCGGTGGGATTGGTAAAAAGAAAGGGATCAGCGGGTTTTAGGTTGAAAAAAGGGATCGATCATGAGGCTTTAGAAAAGGGATCAATGTAACCATAGGGATCAGCATTAAAATAGGAATTGGCATAAAGAACCCTTTGAACTTACAATCTAATCCAGCCTTACTTGTTTGGACAATCATCACTAATTCACCTTAATGACCTTGAAGATACGATGATGATGAACAATAAAACTTGCATATTCACTATTGAACATTAGATTGAACAATTGAATCCTTAAAACTTTTAACATATACTAAAAACCTTCATATGGACTTAAACAACAAACTTTACGCTTCGATAAGCCGATAATTGATCCTAAAGCTTTCACAACCGATCAATCTTTTTGTCAGTTGTGATGGTCAGTGATGACGGTCACTCTGGTCGAAATCCAAAGTTTCGCCATTTAACTTCTTTTTTTTATTTTAGCTGTTTATTTTTGCTATACACTGCACTAGCTCACACTTAACACGGGAAGGACAGGTACACTTTTCTAAGCTCAATTATCCACTGAGTATAGCTAATATGGACTCCAGACGCTCAGAGCATTTAGCTGCTATGTCTTCCAAACCGGCCATGTAGCATATCGATCCTGAAGCAAAATCGAGCTCTGCGACTATATCCGGTAAGCTTTCTCACAATCATTAAGCCGAGCAAATTGAAGTTTCTGATCCATCGATCAACCTTTTTTCAGACGTCTTGGTTCCTTCTATAAACAACAGGCCTCACTTGCCCCTGGAGGGGTACACGGCGTGTAACAAATTTATGTGCTGGGCCGGATGCGCACCGCCCTTTAATTTTTTTTATTCAAGAAATGTTGGTACATCATGGAATAACTCCCACTCAATTCCATCCGAACAGTTACGCCATCCTACATGGAACCTTTCTACTATTCATGAGCATTCTATTTCGTCCGCCAACTCCCCAGGATATAAGATTCATTTACAAATTCAAGCGGCGATCAGGAAGTCCTTCCTATGTTTTTTGTGAACCTTCACCTAACTTCTAAGTCTTAACAGGCGCTTGGAATAAACTCTCCCTGTTCAAACACGAGTGGTTCTATGTTCGGTGTCCACCAGGCTTCGTGAGGTGATGGTTGGAAGGACGTAAGTGTTATTTTCATCTCATTCTTAAGTTCGTTAATCCAAGTCATATTTTTTAATCTATTAACATCTGGATTCCTACAGGTGTCCGCCCACGTCCCAAAGGCATTAGTTTTTCAAGTGTGGTCGCCGCAATTCGTGCTACCCCTGTCAAAGACAGGGACATCAAACTTCTTGTAACCAATGAGTTACTATCTTTATTCGAGCTGTTGGAAGAGGGTCGTAGCATTGGGCTCCCCAAAAGTGCAACATTGCCGAGAAATGTCACGGAGCAAGAAAGGGATGCCATCAATCCTTTCATGCCCCCAGCCGTGGGTCTCGGGATAACATTGAAGAAGGTGAGATCAGGGATTTCCAGGCCAATAAACCCGGCAACGCTGATGTGGGCCTAGGCAAGGAGCCTGTGGTTGGACCGCCACAAGGTGCGCAATCTTAAACACCTACCAAGAAAAAGAAAAAGCTGGCATATAAACGTTGCATAAGAAAAACTATCGCAGATCCAGAATTCATCATCACTTCTATTGAAGAAGAATCATCTTCCAACACTTGGAAAGTTCACTGAAGGGATTCTCAAATCTCTAAATTCCCGATGATATTATGACCTACGACTTTCCAAATATTAACATCAAAGGGATCAATTCTCCTACTATGAGCGGTGAAGGCATTTTTCCCATTGATAAAGGAGAGAGAACACCCATAAGCAAGGCTACAGCTACCGATCTATCAGGAGGGAACACTAGGACACCCATGACCACGTGCACTTCACTACACATTCTTCATCAATTCTTTACACAATAGTTACTCACATATTCTCATTTGGTCTTTGCAGGTGCAATGACTCAGTCCCAGGCCTTCGATCGCTTAAGGGGCTCTTCGACACATTATCGATCTAGCCGCGACTCAGAGTCTGGCAGGCGTAGGGAAAAAGGCGACTGACAGGAGAAAAAGCTATCTTTTAAGGAAATCCTCCTCTTCCAAGTGCAAGTTCCAGCCTCAGACATATTGCCAAGGAGATCAGCCCAATTTTCCTGTGTAAAGCAGAGACTGACCTTCCTTCCGCAGCCTTCAAATTGCCACATCATAGAAGCAACACTCTAGTTCTTCTAGCTCTAAGCAATACCGTGCCCGTAGATCGAGCAAGTATCTAATTGCCGCTTCCGATCCATCTTTGCCGACCGCTGCTCCTAATACTTCTATAGTAGAGATATTGGCCAAACTTAAGGCCACTTTCCCGAAAATCTGTTTTGATGGGCTTAAATTCCTTCCCATGGTACATATGATCCCGGGCATGCCGAAGAAAATTCTATCGCATGTGTTAATGACATGTTCGTGCAACATGATCGTTTCAACACTTAGCGAAAAAAATCTTCGAAGTTTCAATCGAGCGACAATATGAAATAAATCATCTCAAGCTAGAGGCGATACACGATAAGTACATAATCAAACACCAAGATGATGAACTATCAAAGTTGATAATAAAACTTGCCAAGGCGGAAAAGAGCATCAAGGAAACGTCAGAGGCAATAAGCCATTTAGAAGCTTCCTATAAGAAAGAACTCAATACTGCCCTCAATCGCGGTAGGGACTTGCTCTGGAAAAGGATTCCTTACAAAAAAAGGATGTCCTTGCCCGCCGCATCGAATCACCCCACCACAGTAGACCGCAAAGAAACCTACATGCAGCCTTAGACCGTAAACAAACCCACATGCAGCCTCTAAACATTTGTTTAATTTGAAACTACTTGACCCTCCCCACCATAGTTCATGGAAGTTGAATGTCTTTCCTCAACTTTTCTGGTTGTGCAATCGAGTGAGCATCCTCACCCGATGTCAATAGCCCTTCCAACTCTGTGTTTTCATTTTAACGCAGGATCCCACCCTCATTCTGATTTAGCCTCTCCCTAAGTCCCATTAGGTTATATTTTATAAGTATTATACATTTCCCCCCTTTAGCGTAGTCTCCTTGACTCATGCAGTACACTCTACACTTTACTTATTAAGTGTTCTTCTCTAAATTTTGGTATAGTATGATTTCTTCATATTTAGCACTGTACTCTTACTTATAAATTTAGAGTCGCCGCCCCATTGCTGTCTTACCCGACAATTCTGACATTCCTAAAAATGCCTTTACACTTGTCATTATCCTATTGGATATTTTTTCACTTTCTGTTATTTGCAGTGTTCTTTTCAGCAAATAATTTGGATCTTGTCTCCCTTTTTCCTAATGCTTATTAATATATTTTTACATAGAGTTTATTTTACTGCATCCCCCATAGTACCCATCTACCCCAGCACGGTTTTAGATGGTTTTACATTTATTTCATTATAGAAAATTCTGATAAATTCCCTAAAATTGTTCTAACCCCTATTCTTCTATAGTTCAACTTTATTTCATTTTTAGGGTATTTCCCTTGTCTATTTCGAGGAATACAATTTCAAAAATTCATATAGAATTATATAAGTTTAAGAAATCTCTTAACTGTAAACCCACTTCCCAAATCTGGTCTTAAGCATCATTAAAACTTTCATTAAGTTTTGAAATCACTAAGGTAGGGAAAGCACAAGTAAACATCCCGTGTTTTGCATATCCTTCCCTCGAAACATTCATTAATCTATTTATACTTTTGCATGTAAACCTGTATGAACCCCATCACACATAAAAACATATAGATCTAAACTGATCTCATACATATATAAAAAATGGGACTAGAAGGGTTAGGTATTACTCACCTAGATCTTTTAGATGTATAGTTATAGTCTTCTTTAGTTTCTTCTATCTTGTGTTTTCTTATCTTTCGCTTATATGCCTTCTTAAGCTTCCACCATTAAAGAGTTTCTCTAGACTTTTATTTTAGTTTGAGTAGAATAAAATGAAACAATAAAAATGAGTAATGTATATTGTCCTATAATAAGTTGGGCTTGGGCCCTCATACCCGCTTCTATTAATTCATTCCTATTTTTACCTTTCTTGTTTCACCTGCCTTTTCCTATAATTAACATATTTAATTAGTTATAAAATTGGGGCATTTCACCAGAAGGACAAACTTTGCAGTCCAATTAATTTCTAGGACACACATCTGAAGTAATTAGTTTCAAGGCCAAAGTAAGCAGAATAATTACTTTCAAGGACAAAGTCAGCCGTCCAATTACTTTCAAGGACATAATTTCGTAGGTTTTTAGGCCCTAGAAACTAATTATTTTGCATATTGTCCTTAAAAGTAATTATTTTAATTCTGTGTCCTAGAAATTAATTTCACTTGCTAAAGAGGCCCTTGTGGCTAATTCCCACTATAAAATTTTAGGGTTATTACAGTCTTCCCTCCTTAAAGGGATTCCGCTCTGAAATTCAGTTAACGACAACTAGAGACTGGTCCTCTCCTTTGTGTTTACCCTAAGCATCCCCTGAATTCCTAATCCATGCATACATAAAATGTACTAGTACTTCCAACTAATACAGCCAACAACCACAATATCATATATATATATATATAATGGTCTACACCACCATAACTTGATACATAGCATATGCACTAATCTATGACAAATAACTCTGGATAGGTCCTCCTAACCTTATCATTTGTTTCCCACATGCAGTCCTCCTGATCTATGCTTCATTGAAAGCATACTAGCTTGACCACCTTATTCTGAAGTCGCTTCTCGTCCTGATCCACCGTCCGAGCCATTTTGTGCACATAAGTCAAATTTGGTTTGAAAACCAAGTCTTCTACTACTCTCTGATCAACTACTGCTTCCGGGTCCCTAATGCATTTCTGCAAACATGATACATGAAATACATTATGAATCCCTGCAAAAATACTAGGCAGATCTACCTTATACGCCACCATCCCAATCTTTCCTGTGATAAAAAACGGTCCTGAAAGGGAGTGCGGATTAAAGATCTTAAGGCTAATTTAACACTAGAGGGGGGGTAAATAGTGTTTAATGGATTCTAAGACTTATATGGACTAAATTAAAATTATGACACAAACAAATGCAGAACTTAATCACAGAACAATCACAAAATCAAACACAGATGCAGAAAGTAAATAAAAAGCAGTAAAAGGAAAGAACACATCGGATTTTATACTGGTTCGGAGTTACCCTACGTCCAGTCCTGCACCAAGGCAAACACCTCGTACAGATTTTTATTATACCAATGTCGAGATTACAATCCTTAATTTCTAAAGGCCTTGAGGTACCTTCCTGTCTTCGAGTCCGGGGCAAACTCTCTTGATTTACGGGACACAATATCACCCAATTGATTTCCAGGCACAACCACACCTTATAGAGAGACTCGATAAACTTTTGATTACAAATTGATCCTATAACTCTGAATAACACTTTGATCTTCGAGAGAAGGCAGAGAATCAAACAAGAATGAGATTCTAATTTGATTTACTTGAGAATTCGACAGAATTTCGGCACGATCTTAAAAATAGGAAAATTTTAGAATATGGATTAGTGGAGAAGAAGGAGTGAAGAAAATAAGAAAATAGTTAGTTAAAAAATTCGTTTGTGAAGGCTATTTATAGACCAGTAACGGTCATAACCATTCGTGAAGAGATTTAAACGAATAGACACTTCTTTTGAAAATTGAAACTTTTGAATTTAACGGCCACCATGTCGACATGGGGTATCCCATGATGTCGACATCCCTTAGTTAAAAAACAATGTAAAATTTGTTTTGAAAATGGTATTGAAAGGAAAACAAGATGAAATGATTCTGGAGTAAAATAAACTAATTTTCCTATGTTTTAAAATAAAGAAGAGTAGAAAAATATATTTTTAGAATGTATATATAAATTTGATTTTAAATCTCAAGTATATATATATATTATAAAAGAATTTTTAAAAATCAGAAGATAGTTTTAAAAACAAACGAAGTTTAAAACAAGATTTTATTTAGAAACAAAAACAAAGAATATTTTAAGGCTAAAACATCTTTTTGAAAATCATTTAAAAAGATAATTTTTAAGGCTAAAACATTTTGTAAAGCAGTTTTGAAAATCATTTTGAAAAACCATTTTGAAGTAGTTTTGCAAGCTTCTTCCTGCAGAATATCTCATCACATCAGGACTCGAGAACTTGTACAAAACCAGGATGTTCGTTGGTTTGTAAGCCACTTGTCGTAGGTTTGTAAGCTCCTTGTCGTGGGTTTGTAAGCCACTAAGAAGATAGAAATGGGTTCCATCCTAAATGAAATTTGGAATGAAGATTTCTGTGCTATTATGAAGTTTAAACAAAAACTAGACACTTATCTTGATCTTGATACTCTAGAGTCTTCAATCTTGATATCTCGATTCTGAATCTTGAGTCTTTATATTGATCAGTCTTCAGTAATCAATACCTACATATATATATATATATATATATATATATATATATCCTGCATAGTTCCTGTATATACATATCTATCTAGACAATAGTGTTAGTATATATTTTATAATAAGATAAGTTAAAAAGGTTGTTGTCATCAAAACCAACATCTCAGTTCCTAACAGGTCCTACATATCTAGGTGCTAACTTCCCAGCTTTCATGGAACGCATCACGCCTCTCATCAAAGAAACCTTCACGAACACCTGATCGTCTTTTGCAAAGTCCGGTTCCTTTCTCCTTGTGTTGGCATAACTTTTTGGCCTAGACTACGTTGTTTTCATCCTTGCTTGAAATAGCTCTACCTTCTTAATAGCATCCTTCAATACATCTGGTCCTAAAATAACCCTATCTTCCACTTCTAACCAAAATGTAGACAACTTACACGGCCTTTCATACAAAGCCTCAAACGGAGCCATCGCGATACTTCTCTGATAGCTCTTATTATATAAGAACTCTACTAGATGTAGATAATCTTCCCAAGGTCCATCAAAGTTTAAAATACGAGCTCTTAGCACATCTTTTAGGACCTTATTGACCCTCTCAGTCCGCCTAGCTGTTTGTGGATGGTATGCAGTACTCATGCGCGGTTCTGTACCTATACCTTCTGCAGACTTCTCCAAAATTCACTAATGAACAGCAAATCTCGATCACTAATAATAGTGCTTGGCATCCCGTGTAGTCCCACTATCATCTTCACGTATATCTCTGCTAACTTCGGTGCAGTCTGCTTAGCTTTCACTGGAATGAAATGGGCACACTTAGTTAGTCTATTAACTATGATCTATATGGGTTAATTCCCTGTCTTGTCCTTGGCAATCCATCTATGAAGTCCATATATACTGAATCATATTTCCACACTGAAACTTCTAAAGGCTGCAGGAGCATACTTGGCTTTTGATGTTCTGCCTTCACTTGCTGGCATGTAAGACATCTTCTCACATAATCCCCTACATCTTTCTTCATTCCTTCCTAAAAGAAACTCCTCTTAATATCTCGGTTTATCTTCATACCTCTAGGATGTATGGTAAACTTTGAACGATGACATTCATCCAATACTTCCTTTCGCAGTTCTCCAGTACTCGGAGCATACAACCTGCCATTCTTCCACGATACTCATTTCTTATCCACACTGAACCCCTTCAGTTCTACTGCCTCAACTTCTGAGTCCAAGCCCCTAACTGTGTCTACGCAGAACTTATCATTCTTCTATAGTTCAACTATCCTTTTTGCCAGTGTAGGACTAACTTCTAAGCATACTAATATTCTGTTTACGCTGCTTGATCCCGCACTAGATCGATACTTCACATTACATATACACAATGTTTCTAATGCAGTCTATTCTTCTAATATTGACAAGGCACAACTTTGTGGTCTTCGCCTTAATGCATCAGCTACTTTGTTGTCTTTTCTTAGGGTATACTATATCCCAAAATCGTACGACGCTGGAAACTTTAACCATCTCTGCTGTCTCATTTCAACTCCTTCTGAGGGAAAAAATATCTCAAGGACATGTGGTCGGTATACAACTCAAACTTATCCCTCAAGAGATAATGTCTTCAAATCTTCAACGCGAAGACTACTGCGGCCAACTCCAAATCATGTGTTGGATACCTAACTTCATAGGGTCGTAACTGCCTAGATGCATAAGTAATTACTTTGCCCATCTACATCAATACTTCGCATAACCAAAATTCTGACGCCTCAGTATACACAGTCATAACATCATTCCCTTCAGGTATTACTAACATGAGGGCATTTGTCAATCTATGCTTCAGTTCTTGTCTTCTCACACTTCGCGACCAAACAAACTGCTCTCCCTTCCTAGTAGCCTAGTTATGGCGCAACTATATGAGAGAAACCCTTAATGAATCTCCTGTAATAACCAGCCAATCCTAGAAAACTTCGTACTTCAGCCATATTCTCAAGTCTTTTCCACCCAATTACAGCCTCCACCTTTTCTGGATCTACCGCTAATCCTTCTTCCAAAATTATATGGCCTAGGAACTTCACTTCCCTTCTCCTGAAATGACACATAGAAAATTTTGCCTTCAACTTATGATGTCTCAACGTCTCCAGTACAAGTCTTAGGTAAACTGCATGCTCCTCCTCATCCTTGGAGTACACTAAAATGTCATTTATGAACATCAACATATATCTGTCCAGCTTATCCCAAAAGGTCCCGTTCATCGGTCTAAAAAGACTACAGGTGCATTGGTTAGCCCAAATGGGTAACCAACTACTAATAAGAACCATACCAAGTTTCGAATGCAGTAAAAGGAATACTTTCCTCCACAACTCTCAGTTGATGGAACCTTATAGCCAAGTCAAACTGCAAAAACACCTTAGTTCCACTCAACTGATCAAAAAGGTCATCTATTTTTGGCAAAGGATATATATTCTTCATCGCTCTCTCATTCAGCTTCTAATAGTCTATACAGTCTCAAAAACCCATCAGACTTCTTCACAAACATTGTCGCTGCTCCCTATGGTGAGCTGCTTGGTCTTATGAAGCTCTTCCCTTCTAACTCTACCAATTGCTTCCTCAACTCCTCCATCTCGCTCGGTGGCATTATACTAGGAGGTCGACTAAACGGTTTAGTCCTTAGTAGTAAGTCAATGCAGAACTCTACCGCTCTCGGGGATAGCAACCTCGAAACTGGTTCAAGCACCTCCTTGAACTCCTTCACTACTCATACCGCTCCCAGATCCTCTTCCTCCAAAGCTAACACATATAAAGCACCCATGTGCACTGCTCCACATTCTTCCAAAGCTATATACATTCTACCTTTTTGATCATGATGACTCAAAGTGATTTTCCTCTCATTGCAGTGCACCCTAACACAATACATTTCCAACTAGTCCATCCCTAAAATAACCCCGAAGCCTATAAAGTCAAACATGTAGGGATCATAAGAAAACTTACACCCACCTAACTCAACATCTATATTAGTGCATCTTAATCTGAGAGTGGCATACCCTTCTATCGGATTTGCTACACGTATAGAAGTGACTAAACAGGTGACTCCTAACCTATGTCTATCCACCAAATCTTTAACTATAAAAGAATGTATAGCTCTAGTATCAAACAGTATTCTAACTGAAATATCAAAAATCAAAGCCATACCTTCTAAGACTTTCCACTTGCCTCTCTCCTCTGCAGACGGTCCTTCCATTGGTCCCTCCAAAGAATATACTTGCACTTTAAGCTCTTGACGGTCCTTCTTCAGATGCCCCATCTTACCACACTTAAAGTACTTCACCCTTGCAACATTCATAGGCGGGGGCACTTTGAAGCATAATGTCCCTTCTATCCACAGTTGTAGCAGACTACTTCTACAATGAACTTCAGTATTAGCAACTGCACCTTTTCCTTTGGCGCTCATTTCTTACCTTTTAGTGTATATGGTAAGCTTATTTTTCTATTCTGCCTTGGGCATCGTCTCTACCCTTCTCTTTTCTTGGTACATGCTATCATATCTTCTGGCTATGTCCACTACAAACTCATAAGGACATGCTAGATGAGCCATTACCTTATGATCAAGTCCTTGCTTCAAGCCGCTAATAAACTTCTCATTTTTCTTTATAGGAGTGTTAATGATCTCCCTGTCATACTTAGCCGATGCATTAAACTTCTAGATGTGCCCCTCCAATGTAAAGTCACCCTGCCTCAAGTCAATGGACTCCCTCATCAACACACTCTACTGGACTCCGATATGAATTGAGCCTCAAATCTCTCCTTAAACTGTTCCCAAGTGATTCCCTCTTTTGAAGTTTCTACAATTAGGGTCTTCCACCAATCAAGTGCATTTTCCTGTAACTGCCTTGATGTCAGTCTTCTCTTCTGCACGTCATTCAGTCCTAAGTCACCAAATATACGCTCACATCTTATCAACCAATTCAGCACTTCTATTGCAAGCTCTTTCCCTATAAACACCTTTCCTCCCAATTTTTTGTAATCTTTGCTCATCCTAGGGAAATCTTCCCTTACCACCACAGCTTTCGGCTATGCTGCCTTCAGTGCAATCTCCCTCACCATATGAGCCATGAACTCCCTAAACAAGGCATTTATATATATTCCCACTTCATTTGTTGGCAATGCAGCTTCCTCCCCTACTACTCTTAGAATTCTTTCCTCCCTTCCTCCATCAGTCTGTGTTGCTTCGGTCTCTCTTCTTGCACTTGCCCCTCCTATTGTGATTCTTAAATCTATCTTGCTTATATGCTAAGAAAGTCTTCATTAGAACGAAAAGATAGGAAGTGAAATCACAATAGAATAACAAATATATCTCCATATACACACAGACACACAAGTATGACATATACACACACTTATATAATACGCATCCTTTCCCCGATGTGTGTATTTTTGTTTTTATTACTGCTTTTATCTTTTATCAGCTTTGTTTTATTTAGTTATCCCTAACGTATGTTCTGATACCAAAATGTAACATCCTCCACTCGAAGACGAACATCCATTATGCTATAGTCACCACCAAAGTTATCTTTTGACGACTAAAGTGAGTTCAGTATAATATGAATACACAGATAAGTAAACAGAGCAAACTAATACGATTTCATTACACAACGGTACCTTTTTAGTTTTCATTACAATTACTTCGGTCAATAATTCCCAAATATGTGCCTATGCAGGGATCAATTATAATAGTAAATAACATAATAAAGAGTCGAATCCATATATAAAAATGAGGCCCGCACACCATCATACAATGGAAATAAAAATTGTATTAGCAAAAGAGGCTCCTGCTCTGTCTTCAGTCCTCGTACTGTGGTCATTATTCCAAATCTGCCTAAGTTTATAAACTCAGCCTACTCAAATGAGTACCCATGAGTTTACGGGAAAAACAATAATAAAAACACTGGTCCAACATAAAGTCTAGCGTGAATAATATTGTTCCCAAAAACAAACCTATAGTGAGATTAACTTGCACTGCACAAGTTAGGTTTCCCCTTCACTATTCAACCAATCATATGTAAAACACTTTAAACTGATGATGCAAATTATTTCGTATTTATGTCTTCAATCAAATGCTTCCTTAAGAAGATTTTCTTACTAGTGCGCACCTTGCGCTGACCCCACCAGAGTCCTGGTTTACATTGTTTTTGAATCTAAGTATAAAATACTGCGCTCCCTGTGCTGACTCCACCCGAGTCCTTATAAATTCTTCTTTGATCTATAAAGCATTCTTTTAAAGTATTTGATGTGGCACCCCATGCAATTCTTATATACCTTACTTTAGTATTGGGTACTGTAGCCCTATGCATAACTTACTTAGCTTTCCGTTAAGGTTTTTCTCTGAAATCATACTGTTAGGAATCGCCTACCATGGTATTCTTTTAAGCTCATTCTTTAGAAGTTTCTCTTATCTAATACTGCTTGGAATCACCTACCGCGGTATCCTTTTAAATTCATTCTTTAATTGGAAATGCATAGGCCTAGCCCTCCATCATAGTATTTAACTATTTAGTTAGCTAAGCCTTGGACTATAAAGAAATAGCTACCTGTAGTCTCTCTATATTTATTTACTAAATTTTCTTATTGCTTGGCGTCCCACCGTAGTAATTTATTTACTTATTTTTCAAACTACTTGGAACTACCCCACCGCATTAGACCGTAAAGAAACCCATATGCAGCCTTAGACTACAAATAAACCCACACATAACCTCTAAATATTTGTTTAATTTGGAACTACTTGGTCTTCCCCACTAATATTCCTAGAAGTTGAATGCCTCTCCTCACATTTCCTATGTGTGCATTCGAGTGAGCGTCCCCACCCGGCATCAATAGCCCTTTCAACTTTTCCATTTCATTTTAACACTGGATCCCCTCCCCGTTCTGATATGGCCTCTCCCCGAGTCCCATTAACTTATCTTTTATAAGTGTTATACATTTCTTCCCTTTAGTGCAGTCCCCTTGACCCGCGTAGTACACTCTACACTTTACTTATTAAATGTTCTTCTCTACTTTTAGTGCAATATGATTCCTTCATATTTAGCATAGAACCCTTACTTATAAATTTAGAGCCTCCACCCCCAATGTCGTTACCTTAAAATTCTGACATCCCTGACAATGCCCTTACACATGTTGTTATCCTATTAGATCTTATTTCACTTTCTGTTATTTGCAGCGTTCTTTTCAGCAAATAATTTGGACCTTGTCTCCCTTTTTCCTAACCCCTATTGATATGTTTTACATGGAGTTTATTTTACTACATCCTCCGAAGTACCCATCTACCCAGTGCAGTTTTAGTTGGTTTTACCTCTATTTCGTTATAGAAAATTTTGATAAATTCCCTAAAATCGCCCGAACCTTTGTTCTTCTATAGTTTAACTTTATTTTGTTTTTAGGGTAGCTTCCTTGTCTATTTTGAGTCATACAACTTCAAAAATTCATATAGAATTATATAAGCTTAAGAAATCTCTTAAACAGTAAATCCACTTCCAAAATCTGTTCTTAAAAATCATATAAAACTTTCATTAAGTTTTGAAATAACTAGAGTAGGTAAAACACATGTAAACTGTTAGGAAATCAATTCCTTGGTTCCGATGATCACAACTATGCAATGGAAAACAAATGTACATATACAGGAAGTTGATATAGAAACATCACCAAAGAGACAAGAACAAGACTCAAAAGAAGTATCAAGAGGCTACAAGTCGAGAGAATTAGAAAAGAAGTGATACAGACACAAGAAAAGCAACATGCACTAGTCCAGACGTCTGAGTGCACAGACCAGACGTTTGGTTAAGTTCTCTGGTTCACAAACTCAAAAGAAACCAGATGTCTGATCCTGAACTCAGACGTCTGACATACATCCAGACATAAAACAGAAGTAAAAACCAAACGTCTGGTTTATAAACTCAGACGTCTGAAATGCTACCAGACACAAAAAATATATGAAGGCCAGACGTCTGAGGTCACTTTCCAGACGTTTGAAAATAGGCTCGACTATGTAATTTCAAACTCCAATTGTCACATCCGAAGAGACACATCCTCTCCTCTTCACTGCAACTCTTCATCACCAACAGGAGCAACTATACAACGATTGTTAATGAAGGCAACTACACATAGAGACTCTTCATCACTATAAATAACATCAGGAATTCAAGAGAAGGACTCACCTTACCTACTTACGCTTTTATCTTTTATACTCTGATATATTCCTGATCTCTAAGCAATCAACTACTTGTATTTAACTCTTCCATATATACAGAACTCCTCATTCAAACACTCTCTAGATATATATATATATATATATATATATATTGGAAGCATTTGTACTCAATAGTCAACATCCGTGTTATAGAACACATTCTTGACAAAGAAACTCTACTATTGTAAACCTGTTCCTCCGGGTCAAGTGAGGGTTAGTTGAAAGGAAATTCCGAAGAGAAGCTTCGGGACTGGACGTAGGACGGGAGGTCTGAACCAGTATAAAATCCTGGTGTGATTATTTTCATTTACTCTGCTACTATCACTTATCAAGTTATATTATATAGTTAGTTGTTTATACTTGCATATATATATATATCCTATACGATCCACTCATATAGACTTTCAATTGGTATCAGAGCAAGGTTTGTTTAAAAGAACAGTAACACGTTTTTTAATCATTCTAATATGGCAAGTATTTTTCAAGAAGGACAATCCACAGCACGACCCCCACTTTTTAATGGCTCTAATTATTCATATTGGTCAACATGTATGAGAATTTTTATGGAAGCTAATGGTTTAGAAATTTGGTCAGCCACTCAAGATAAATATGAAGCACTAACTACTGCTTTGAACACATGGACCGATGCACAAAAAACATTAGCATCAAATAATGCTAAAGCTATGAATGTTTTGTTTTGCTCACTAGACAAAAATGAATTTTCACGTGTCATGTTATGTACAACTGCATTTGATATTTGGCGTACCTTACAAATTACACATGAAGATACAACAAAGGTCAAACAAACTAAAATTTCAATTTTGCAAAATCAATTTTCATCATTTAAAATGAAACAAAATGAAACTATAGTAGACATGTATTCTAGATTTCAAACTATTCAACATGATCCTATGGCATTAGGAGTTAAGTTTACTGATTTTGATTTAGTTTCTCGAATACTCAACTCTTTAACACCTGATTGGGAAAGAAAGGTATTAGCTATTGAAGAAGCTAATGATCTCTCTACTCTCAAAGTTGAAGAGTTAATAGGAAATTTGATGTCCTATGAAGCTAATTTGCAGGCACGTAAAGAATTAAATTCGGAGAAGAAGAACATAGCATTTCCATCAATAAAGAATGATGACTCAGATTTAGATGAAGATGAGATAGTATTTATTGCCAAAAACTATAATAGATTCAAGAAATTTAGAAATATGACCAAGTTTCAAAAAGAAGGAAAGACCAACTCAACAAATCTATCTCAAATTAAGTGTTATGAATGTGATCAATACAGACACATGAAAAAGGACTGCCCAAAACTTAACAATGATAAAAAGAAGAGCAAATTTGAAAAATCCAAAAAGAAGAAAGCTTTCAAAGTAACATGGGATGACACCGATTCTTCATCTTCAGAAAGTGATAGCGATAGTGACGGAGAACAAGCTAATGTATGTTTTATGGCACAAAATGATGAGTATGTCCGAAACTTAGTTATGAAGAATTATTTGAACTTAGCATGGAATTAGATGATAAATTTAGACAAATTAAAAAATTGAACAAAGAATATATAGTAAAAATAAATAGATTAGAACTTGAAGTAGGAATGTTGAAAGATGAAAAAACTATTTTAGAAGAAGAACTTGAAATATCTCAAGAAAAATTAAGAAATAATGTGATAGAAAGTGAGAACATTACTCTAGAAAAAGAAAATTTGCTAAAAGAAAATGTTGATTTTAAAAATAGTATTAAATTATTGAAAACAGAAAATAGAGAATTAAAAGAAAAATTAGATAAAATTACCAATAATGTATCAAAATTCAACAAAGGAAAACAAGATTTGGAAAATCTTATCAAAACATCAAAACCATCAGGTAATAGAAATGGAATAGGATTTAAAAAATGTTCTAAACAAAAAGAAAATAATGCTAAAAATATTAATTATATAAAAACTAGAAGTTTATCTAAACAAAAGTTGAATACCAAAAATATGAAAATTTGGATTCCTAAAACAAATAATAATTTGATTAGACAAAAGCATATCAGTAATTACTTAGAAAATATAGTCTATAATAAAAACTATATTTATAAAGGTACCAAACCATCTTGGGTGTTGTTACCTTCTTCTAACAATTAGGACCCTAATCAAATATATGGGTACCAATTAAAACATTTTTTATCTTGCAGGTACCTAAAATAAAAAAATAAGGAGAAATGGATACTAGATAGCGGTTGTTCCAAACATATGACCGGAAATTCAAAAATGTTATCAAATATAACATACATCGATGGTGGAACGGTAACATTTGGAGACAATTCAAAGGGATTTGTCATAGGCATTGGAGAAGTCATCAACTCTGGTATATCTAACTCTCCTATTATTACAAATGTTTTATTAGTAGAAAATTTAAAACACAACTTGTTAAGCATTAGTCAATTATGTGATAAAGGTTTTCAAATAAATTTTGAAAAAGATAGATGTAATATTTTAGATAATAACAAACAACTCATTTTTGAAGGTTTTAGAAACAAAAATATTTATGTATTAAACATGAATATTAATAAAAATTCAAATTTATGCTTAACCGCCAAACATGATGATCCATGGTTATGGCATAAACGATTTTGTCATATTAATTTTAAGAATATTAATAAGTTAGCTAAATATGAGTTAGTAAGAGGGTTACCTAAAATAAGTTACAAAGTAGAAAATTTATGTGACGATTGTCAAATTGGTAAACTAAAGAAAAGCTCGTTTAAATCTAAAAATAATATTTCTACAAAAAAACCATTAGAATTATTACATTTAGATTTATTTGGTCCAACACAAATAAGATCTATTAATGACAACAAATATGTTTTTGTAATAGTCGATGATTTTTCGAGATATACATGGACTTTATTTCTAAAACATAAAAGCGATACTTTTGGTATGTTTAAAATATTTGCAAAACGAATTAAAACTCAAATGAATTTGAAAATTAAAAATATTAGAAGTGATCATGGAGGAAAATTCGAAAATGATCTTTTTTCAAATTTTTGCAATAAAAAAGGAATAACTCATAATTTTTCTTTTCCTCGTACACCCCAACAAAATGGTGTCGTAGAAAGAAAAAATCGTACATTACAAGAATGCGCACGAACATTATTAAATAGTAGCGGATTACCAAAATACTTTTGGGCCGAAGCTATTGCTACATCTTGTTATGTATTAAATCGAGTAACTATTCGCCCAATGACTAAACAAACTTGTTTTGAAATATTTTTTGGTAAAAAACCTAAAGTATCATACTTTAAAACTTTTGGCTCAAAATGTTTTATATTAAATACAAAAGATAAATTAGGAAAATTTGATCCAAAAGCCGATGAGGGTATCTTTGTTCGATATTCGGATCGTAGCAAGGCATATAGAATTTTTAATAAAAGGAATAATACTATAGAAGAGTGCTTACATGTCTCATTCGACGAAAATCCTTTCAAACATCAGACTAATGATGAAGAAGAAATTATTCCACTAACAAATTCAATAAATTCTATTAATAATGAAGCCAATATACATAATAAAACTATTGTATCATCTCCTAGAATTCTTAAGAATCATCCAATAGATAATATTATTGGAGATCTTAATTCAAGAGTTACTAGAAATCAACTCAATCAAATAAGTCATATAGCATTTGTATCAAATTTTTAACCAAAGAATTATAAAGAAGCCTCAAATGATAATTTTTGGATAATAGCTATGCAAGAAGAATTACATCAATTTGATCGTAATAATGTATGGGAATTAGTACCAAGACCTGAAGATCAATCGGTAATAGGAACAAAATGGGTATTTAAAAACAAGGCGGACGAAAATGGAAATATTGTTAGAAATAAAGCACGATTAGTTGCTCAGGGCTACAATCAAGAAGAAGGCATAGATTACGATGAAACTTTTGCTCTGGTAGCAAGATTAGAAGCCATTCGTACTTTACTCTCCTTTGCAACTCATAATAATTTCAAACTATTTCAAATGGATGTCAAAAGTGCCTTTTTGAATGGTTTTATTAAAGAAAATGTATATGTCGAACAACCACCACTTTTTGTTCATGAAAAATATCCCAATCATGTTTTTAAATTACAAAAAGCACTATATATTAAAACAAGCACCTCGTGCATGGTACGAATGCCTTAAAAATCACCTAATAACATCCGGTTTTCATATAGGAAAAATAGATACAACTTTATTTATTAAAAGATAAAATAACGATATTTTGGTTGTACAAATTTATGTTGATGATACCATTTTTCGTTCAACCAACGAAAATTTATGTAATAATTTTTCAAATATTATAAAAAATGAATTTGAAATGTCACACATGGGAGAATTAAATTTCTTCTTAGGATTACAAATAAAACAACTCGAAAATGGAATTTTTATTCACCAACAAAAATATTGTAACGATTTATTACATCGATTTAAAATGGATAAAACTTCAAGCAAACCAACATCAATGAGTACCACTATTCACTTAGAAAAAGATGAAAATGGGAAAGATTTTGATGAAAAGTTATATCGAAGCATGATTGGTTCTTTACTATATTTAACAGCTAGTCGACCAGATATTATTATGAGTGTATGCCTTTGTGCTCGATTCCAAGCGACACCAAAAGAATCACATCTACGAGCTGTTAAGCGTATTTTACGTTATTTATCTAGTACTACAGATTATGGTTTGTTCTATCCTAAAGGATCACCTTTTGAACTTGTCTCATATAGCGATGCGGATTTTGGTGGTTGTAGAACAGATCGTAAGAGTACTAGTGGAACATGTCATTTTATCGGACAATCTTTAGTTTCATGGTTTAGCAAAAAAACAAAATTGTGTTTCTTTATCTACTTGTGAAGCCGAATACATCTCCGCAGCTCTAGCATGTGCGCAAGTAATTTACATGCAACAAACACTAATGGACTTTGGAAAAATTATCAAAAAACAAATGAAGATGATCCAAAACAAGCTTCTCCTAAGTAACTCTAGAATTTAGGCCTTGTTTTCGTTTTGTTCAAATCTATGAATGTAACTCCTTCTTATTATTAATGAAAATTTCTTTTTGGCTTGAACTTTTATATATTCTTTTTGATAATGTCAAAGGGGGAGAAATATATATATAATCTTAACAACAAAACTAAGCACATATTCAGGGGGAGATTTAAAATATATATATAAGTACATTGAATAGTTGTCATCATCAAAAAGGGGGAGATTGTTAGGAAATCAATTCCTTGGTTTCGATGATCACAACTATGCAATGGAAAACAAATGTACATATACAGGAAGTTGATATAGAAACATCACCAAAGAGACAAGAACAAGACTCAAAAGAAGTATCAAGAGGCTACAAGTCGAGAGAATCAGAAAAGAAGTGATACAGACACAAGAAAAGCAACATGCACTAATCCAGACGTCTGAGTGCACAGACCAGACGTCTGGTTAAGTTCTCTGGTTCACAAACTCAGAAGAAACCAGACATCTGATCCTGAACTCAGACGTCTGACATACATCCAGACATAAAACAGAAGTAAAAACCAGACGTCTGGTTTATAAACTCAGACGTCTGAAATGCTACCGGACACAAAAAATATATGAAGGCCAGACGTCTGAGGTCACTTTCCAGACGTTTGAAAATAGGCTCGACTGTGTAATTTCAAACTCCAACTATCACATCCGAAGAGACACATCCGCTCCTCTTCACTGCAACTCTTCATCACCAACAGGAGCAACTATACAACGACTGTTAATGAAGGCAACTACACATAGAGACTCTTCATCACTATAAATAGCATCAGGAATTCAACAGAAGGACTCACCTTACCTACTTACGCTTTTATCTCTTATACTCTGATCTATTCCTGATCTCTAAGCAATCAACTACTTGTATTTAACTCTTCCATATATACAGAACTCCTCATTCAAACACTCTCTGGATAGATATATATATTGGAAGCATTTGTACTCAATAGTCAACATCCGTGTTATAGAACACATTCTAGACAAAGAAACTCTGCTATTGTAAACCTGTTCCTCCGGGTCAAGTGAGGGTTAGTTGAAAGGAAATTCCGAAGAGGAGCTTCGGGACTGGACGTAGGACGGGAGGTCCGAACCAGTATAAAATCCTGGTGTGGTTATTTTCATTTACTCTGCTACTATCACTTATCAAGTTATATTATATAGTTAGCTGTTTATACTTGCATATATATATCCTATACGATCCACTCATATAGACTTTCATAAACATCCCGTGTATGCACATCCTTCCCCCAAAATATTCATTAATCCTTTTATACTTTTGCATGTAAATCCGTATGAACCACATCATACATAAAAGCATGCAGATCTAAACCAATCTCATACATATATAAGAAATCAGATTAGAAGGGTTAAGTATTACCCACCCAGATCTTTTAGATGTATAGCTTTAATCTTCTTTAGTTTCTTCTAGCTTGCATTTTTTTTATCTTCCTCTTGTTTGCCTTCTTAAGCTTCCACCATTAAAGAGTTTCTCTAGCATTTTATTTTAGTTTGAGTAGAATAAAAATGAGTAATGTATATTGTCCCACAATAATTTGGGCCTGGGCCCTCATACCCGTTTTATTAATTCATCCCTTTTTACCCTTCTTGTTTCATCCGCCTTTTTCCTTTAATTAGCTTATTTAATTAGTTATAAAAATTTTAAGTTAATTACAAACATGTACCGAGTTTCCCCATAGGAGTGGGGGGCAAAACATAGCTATGGAGCAGAGACTACTATTAGATGACAACAACCGAATAGCTGAGATGATCAGAAGGGTGGTGAGATGTGGACCTGCAGTTTGGAGAATGTAAAGAGGAATCCATTTACCTCTAACATCCAATATGCAAGGAATCCTCCTGATTTCAAGCTTCCGACGTTGGAAATGTACGATGGAAAGACATATCTGACGGTTCATCTAATAAGATACATCCGACCATGGAGGTGTTGGGTGCTTCTAAGAAGGTGATGGGACGGTGCTTCCTATTATATATAACAGATTTAACAGTAATGTGGTTCAGACAACTGGAGAATAGGTCCATAGGCACGTGGATCGAGCTAGTGAATAAGTTCATGAGACAGTTCAGGGTTCACATTTCACGATCAAAGAATGTGATGACGCTATCAAGCATGAAGCAAAGGGCCAAAGAGACCCCAAGGAGTTACTTGACTAGGTTTAATGTGGTAACAGCTGTAGTTCATAAGCCGGATCCATCGGTGATTTTGATGGCAGCAGTTTCTGGAATTGCAAATAAGATGGAGTTTAAAATTGCCTTGGAAAGGGACCCACTGATGGATCCTACGGAATTCTGTCATGAGGTAGAGAGGTAATTACATTAGGAGGATGCTAAAGTTTAGAACGCTGAATTAAATGTTGTGGATGACGGAGGAACATCCAATGTAGGATATGGTAAAGATAAAGGAAAGCAAAAGGCTAAAGGTAACTTTGGAGAACTGAAGCAACCAAGGAGGGAATCAAACTTCTCTTCTTAAATTGACCTAACTGAAACTACGGAGAAGATTTATCTCAATACTAGGGGTGGATCCTCTATAGAAAGCCAGCTAGGAGAAAACTAACGAATCGAGAGAAAAGGTCCGAGAAATTTTTCCTTTTTCATGAAATGGATAGACATGGAACGAACGAGTGTCGACGCCTTCGTGATTTGATAGAAGAGCTGGTTCGGAGTAACCACCTATAACAGTATGTAAGGAACCAAACTGTAATGGTGCGGCCAGAGCAGCCACTATCTACAACGAATGCATCAAGACATGACCAGGGATCTGGATCAAGATTGGTAATCCCATGATCGGGATGGACATGGGCTAGGTTTGTTTCCCATTCTTTGCTTTACGTTTACAGTGGTTAAGACAATAATAACCTTAGACCGCTTACATATGTAAAAGACCTCGATTGATCTCTAGCCATGCTCTAAGTCGGATGTCTGAGATGAATAATTAGGATGTTTGCTTGATTACTTTGATTTGAATATTTGATTTTTGAAAAAACACTTGAACATGATGACTTACATTGATTGTGGTAGTCCTATCCGGAGAGATGGGGCAATGAATGCAAGGTGCAAGTTCCCTTGTCAGAGAGCAAGTGGATGGACTTGTACAGAAAAGCGAGTCCCATACCGGATGTAAGTGGATGAAATTGCTTGGACTTTGGGCCCCTCGTTGGAGAGCGAGCGGATTAGACTCGGCAAGGATTTCAAGAGATCAAAAGTAAGTCCCCTCGCCGAAGATTGAGCGGATGGGCATGCTTGGACCACTACAAGAAATTTTATTTTTGGTGACGCACAAAAAACGCTACCAAAACTTATGGTAGCGTTTTGATAAACGCTGTGATAAAGCCTGCAACTAAAAATCCATGATTTTTAGTTGCATTTATTTCAACGCCATTATAAATCCTTTTATTGCAACGTTTCTCAAACGCCACCATAAATCTTTTTGTAGCGTTTTAAAAACGTCACCAAAAGGTTTTTTGGCGCTACAAATAGAGTTTCCAACTTTACCCCTACTTTACGGTTGTGTTTACTCAACGCCACTATATGTATCTGTAGCATTTTTGAAACGCTACTAAAACTTGTTGATCATTTTGCACCATTTTTTCATGCTATTATTTCCTGTTGATGGTCTATTTTGTTTCTACTATATTAATCAACAATCACTCACATAATCATCATATTCAAACAATTAAAAAAACATATTAATCATATAATCAAATAAGATATTCATAACCATTCTAATACAATAGTTTTTTGATAAAATGACCAAACACACATACAATAACCATTCGTATACAAATTTACACACCTAGTACTGATAAAATGTTATACCAAACTAGTGCTAACAAAACGCTTGATTACCCATTATTCTTTATTGCATGCACAAGTGAAAGCTAGCACCATAAAAGTCCAACCTTGCTCTCTTCGAAAATCCAATGCCTACACAAGTGAAAGCACAACATATAGTCAAACAATTATGTTAATCGTAGGGCTTCAAATCTAATATCAAACATCTACAACATTGTACGAGTATATCATATTATAAATAATGTCATATAAATAATCAAAGTTATAAACGAAATGAAATAAATAAAGTCCAATCTACAGTTATATATAAAATGTTGTTAAATTAGTTATATTATTATTATTTATAAAATTTAATTAACTTAAACTTAGTTAATTTTATAAAACTTGTTTAATTTTAACAAAGCCTAGTTAATTTTTATTAACTTGGTTAACTTAATTTATTATTATTATTATTCAAACTCAGTTAACTTAATTATATTATTATTATTATTATTATTATTATAAACTTAGTTAAATTTTATAAACTAAGTTAATTTATCATCATCATCATTATTTTAAAATCTTTGTTAAAGTAGTTATATTATTATTATATATATAATTTAGTTAACTTAAACTTAGTTAATTTTATCAAAACTTAGTTAATTTTTATTAACTTGGTTAACTTAGTTAATTTATTATTATTATTACTAAAACTTATTATTATTATAAACTTAGTTAATTTTTATAAACATAGTTAATTCATCATCATCATCATAATCATTGTTATTATTAATAAAACTTTGTTAAGTTAGTTATATTATTATTTATAAAATTTAGTTAGCTTAAACTTAACTGATTTTATAAAACTTGTTTAATTTTAACAAAACTTAGTTAATTTTTATCAACTTGGTTAACTTAGTTAATTTATTATTATTATTACATTATTATTATTATTAAAACTCGGTTAACTTAATTATATTATTATTATTATCTTAGTTAATTTTATAAACTTAGTTAATTCATCATCATCAACATTATTTATAAAACTTTGTTAAATTAGTTACATTATTATTATTGTTATTAAAATTTGGTTAACTTAAACTTAGTTAATTTTATAAAACTTGTTTAATTTTAACAAATCTTAGTTAATTTTTATCAACTTGGTTAACTTAGTTAATTTATTGTTGTTATTGTTGTTGTTATTGTTGTTGCTGTTGTTTTTGTTATAAATTTAGTTAATTTTTGTAAACTTAGTTAATTCATCATCATCGTCATTATTATTATTTGTTAAACTTTGTTAAATTAGTTATATTATTATTAATAATAAGCTTAGTTAATATATATATATAATAATAATTATTATTAAAACCTACTTTGGCAATATGCAAATATAATTTACATAATAGAATCATTGGGTAGATGAGTAATTTACTTACCAAACAGATCCCAAATTCCTTTTCTTCTCTGTGGCATAAAAATTAAAGAAAAAGGTTAATACAAATTGAAAATAAAACTATAATAATAGTACAGTAACATCCACATTATCCCAAACTACCTCTATACTAACATGTCAAAAGAAAAGGCTTTTTATATTTTCAAATCTCCTGCATATTCCTCCAAAGGAAGAAAATAATCATCAGTATAGGTCAAATAAATATATCAACAATCTGTATGCTACAGTATAGACAACAGAAAGATTGGATTACTTTCACAGATGAGCATCACAGGAAGCAAAGCTTTCCTCGACAACATTAGTAATCTGAAAACCTGAAATGTCATGGTCAATGCCAAAAAGGAAGGTGCATTAAGTAAGATGTTTGTACCTTTTTTGTGTTTTGGTCTCTATTACGACTACAGTGATTCCTTTGGTATTACATAATTTTGCATTTTTGCACCTCATATATTCATGTTTGGTTTCATTTAGTAATGTCTGAATAGGGGTGTGTGTGTGTGTGTATATATATATGGTATTTTTAGTTAGTGATGTATAATGAACTAACTAACCTGAAAGCAGCCACCACATTGAATTCCATCTCTATAATGGATGGAGCCACTGAAGCAATAAAACCTTTGTTGATTCCTAATGCTAGTGATCCAAGTCCAGCGCCGGAGCCTTAATTACATATTTTCATACATAACTTCGGTGCTAATAGAAAGGAGTTCATAGGAGTTCATACGCTCACTTGATCACAAACATAAATTAGCTACAGATATATAAGAGTCATTTCAGAAATCATAAAATCAAAATAGCCACATACTTAGAATTGCCTTCACTAAAAACAGAAGTCATATAAGTGTAAGCTCAAATATATATATATATACAGTCCATCCTCTCCAGATGTGTGTACTGTAGTGAACATGCATATTTGCATTTAAATGCAATAGTATATTATTCTCTAAAGATATGATACTTACTCAAATACACTTGCATTTACCTGCTCTATTCACGATCCTTTGTTCCTATTAAGGCTCATACCAGCATATCTACAACATTGGAGTTGCGATCTAATCATTCGATTGTTGCAGTAGAGTTTTTCTGTTTTTTAGGTGCAGTTCAGGCTTCAAACCATTGTAGTGCCTATCTACCCAATTAAGATCCACCCAGTATCAATCTCAGTGTGTAGTTCAGGACCCTTCACAGTGCAGTGCTTACCCACCCTCTTCGGACTAGATCACAATGCAACGCTTGTCCTCCCATTTCAGCCCCGTGTGACTTTAGCATTTCTCTACAGCATCGCCCACACCTTCATAACATATCCAGTGTAGGGCTTTGCTTTCCACTCAAGCACCGCTTCTCACTACTTCAGTTTTCACTCTTGCACCTGCATATTGGCTTAGTCACTTGAACCATTTCCTACACATTGCATTTGATCGCTCAGTGCTTGCAAGCTTTCACTATCAAGATGTTTGGAACCCACCTGGTAGCTGCTCCTGATTTAGGTCTGTCAAACCCCATGCAAGCAATGTTCACCTTACATTGCTTTTTTCTACTGCAGTGTTCACTATATTGGAGATCCCTCAGCCTATTGTCGCGCCTCATCGTCTGTCAGCTATTGCCTTTTTTCTGCAATTTATAATTAGACACATGCTTGTAAATATTTGTTTTTTTGTTAGTTCTCCTTTTGTTGATCATCATATGATGGTCCCCTATTTTTGTACTTGATACCATCCTACAAAGAATTGTATACATATTTACTCTTTAGGCAATAAAATAATGAGTGCTCTCCTCATAAGTGGACACACTTTTATCAAAAAATATTCCAGTGGCGGAGCCGGCCCAAAATTTGATGTAGGGTAGATTTTTCACTATATTAAAACCATACAAATTTATAAATAAATTTACACCAAAAAATTACAAACTTTTCTAATTTGCCATGAAAATTGAGGTATGTTAAGAAGACATTCCAACTAATAGCCATTCAAGTCTGTAGTATTTGGTCGACTCTAAATGATATGAAGGTTGAAATATTACCTCTCCTCCTCTACTTGGTATAGGAAGAAGATGATAACCACAAACACTTTGCAATGAAACAGAATGAATCCTTGCATGCTTCTTCACTTGTTTTGAAGTTCAAGTTAGCAAGAACATTTGTTAAATTCCTCTGTTCTGAGATAGATATATGATGACTGACTTATTTCTGCAATTATGTACCAAATCCTCCAAAATCAAATTTATGGAGAGATTGTTCGAGTTAATGTTCAACCCTCACGAACTGAAACTATTACAACTGAATCCAAATTAGATAGATCTGTATGCTTAAAGTAGACTAAATGAGTTGTTGATTGTTTAGTTTTATCATGGTAGTATGAGTTATGGTGCAATGAGACATATAGTGACCAAATTCATATTTTAATGTGCCTACTCGTATTATGTAGTGCTTAATCTCTAAATGTTATTAATTGAAAAAATATTGAGTGAGAATAGAATACAAATCTTAAACATATGACAATTGTATGTCACAGTTTCATTACCTTGTTCTCATCAAACCTATTATAGTAAGAATGTAAGTGTTACCTAAAAATCTAACATTGAAGATAAACTAAACAAGCAGTTCAGATCCCGACGATGGATATTAAAGGTGCCATGGTATATGGTGATAACTAAAATGATTACCTAAATTAACAATAAACAATCCATCTTTTGAAACAAAATACAAGATAACCTGAAATATATTACCAAAACCATTTAAATACTATGTAGACAAATCTCAAACAAAAGAATGAGTAAATATGCATACCCTCCATCAACAGTTTCATCTATGCAAACAAGAATTAGGTTCATGAATAGTTTCATCTACATCATGCCTGAATTGTATAAAAAGCATTAATATTTTGAACAATTACTAACCACGTATAAAGTAAATAATCAGTATACCAAAGAAGAATGCATTCAGACTTGAGAATAATAGTGACTACATCGTAGAATTCTTGAAGAACTATTGCTAAAAATAAGTTCATTTGGCACCAGTAGTAGTGGTAGAGCTAGCCCACAACTTGAGGTAGGGCATGTTTAGAGATAAAATCGAGCTTTATTTACATGATTACTTTACTAGAATATAGGACCGTGGGTGCATGTCTTGAGTTAACAATGCTTTGATGTATTTTTGTTTTTTATTTTCATACACAAACTAAAGACAAAAAACATACCTCAATACCCATACTCATATGCAGTTCAACTTTTGTATTCTCCTCTAAATTCCGATCTTTCTCAACCAAATAGAGAGAAAATCATGAATTATTGTTTTACTTCTTTTATGTATCTGAATTAACCTTCCATTTATAAAAAGAATTTTTCACGATCTATTATGGTATTTCTTTTCTTGCTTCAAAAGAACTTTCTTCCAATAAGAATCTTCTTCTAAGCATTCTTTTGGTTTCTCTCTTTTAATTTACCACCCAGTGTTTTCCTTTTACTCAGTTAAGAGGTTTGATTGAATGAGTGTATTTGCTGTTATTTTTAATATTTTTTAAGTATTAAATTTTTAGTGTGTCTATAGATTGAATTGCAGTATTAGCTTTTGATTTAGAATTCCATAGGTATGAGCAGATCATTTATTTTAATAATTTTCTTATGAAGCATATGTTCCAAATCCCATTCTTACCACTAAGCATGTATCCATAATTTCTTCTTCAGTCAAAAAGTATACAAACCATCTTAATAACAATGTGAAGTACCAATCTTATAACATGTAACTAAATTATCTTAAGAATCTTTTAGAAAATTTCAGATTCTTATAAATAAAATCGAATATGTAAACTTGGACGAATAACATGACAACCTGGATTGGGTTTGGAACAAGAATAACGTATGCTCCTAAAAATCAATTTATAGTTGTTTTAATTTTACAAGAGTAAAATTAAATCACTTTAACGATCTTTGGAAAACTCACGCACCCCCAAAACTAAAATACTTATGTAGATCGTGATGCATAACAAACTTAACACATATGTAAGTACAAGGAACAAAATCCCAAACAGTAATGTTAATGATTTGTGCTACTTCGGTAAATCACCCCAGAAACAACGACACATTCATACTATGAATGCAACTACATGAAAAATATCATTAATACACTAATCAGCCAATACGATTTTCAATTAGATTATACCATTCCCTCACCCTTCCATTACTGGATTGGATTTAGATCTAACCATAAAAAAATACCATAAATATAATGTAACCAGCCGATGCTTATGGATTAAAAGAAACTAGTGAATCTTTAACAAGTTTAGAGATCCTACTACTGTAATATATTTTATTGCTTGGAAGATTATTTTATAGATGGGTTCTATAAGGAGCACATCAGAATAGAGAAACCGCCAAAAAAAATTCTTCATTAACATGAAAGAATTAATGAGCACCTCAAACTCACCTCTAACATTTCACGATGCCTTGAATAGTGGACTTGAACAGTCAAAAAAGCATCAGGCAATCTTCTCGCTCATTGTACCATATCTATAACAGCTCACACCGCATCTCTGTTTGTTTTAGTGCTTACGATAATAGAGTTCTGACTGGTTTGGCTCGCATCGCTTATCAGCTTCGGTGGTAGCTTTCAATCGACAATGAAAAACTATTGGGTCATGAATGAATTGGAACAGCCAATGAATTTGGATTTGAGAATGTTAAGTGATTTAGGGTTGCTTATTTTAGGGAGAAAGAAAAATAAGTTTTTAGTGGTGAATGAAAATAAAAGAGGAAGGAAGTGCTTTTGTGTGGCCACGAAAAAATTAAGTCCCGCCTTGAATTTTTGTTCCCTCCATTAGTTACATTTAGATAAACACTATTCCATAAAATAGTTGGTTGCACTTAAATAACTATTTGATTGCACTTGATTAAAAACGCTACTAATAAATGCAACTAAAAATGCTTTTTCTTATAGTGGACGTTGTGTCCCCTTGTCGGAGATAAGCGGATTAGACTCAACAAGGATCTGGAGAGATCGAACCCTAAATTGGATGATAAACGATCCGAAGAGATCGAAACCTAGATTAGATGATAAACGATCTAGTGAGATTGAACCCTAGAACAGACATTGACCTAATATAAGGATTTGAACGCCTTGTAATCAGAGTAAAATAGATAGATCCTAGGCAAACAAATTTTGATATATAATATAATACCTCCGAATAAAAGACAGGTTGATCATGATTCGTGGTTGACACTTAAGCAAGGGTTGGAGTCCTTAGCTATAACGGGTCTGGAATGACCTTTGGTTTGCAGGAGTATTCGAAGGAACCGAACGATT
Source organism: Allium fistulosum (assembly GCA_030737815.1). NCBI lineage: Eukaryota > Viridiplantae > Streptophyta > Magnoliopsida > Asparagales > Amaryllidaceae > Allium > Allium fistulosum. Next base: position 1,142,917,528 of record CM060904.1, read on the forward strand.
TACCAAGATGGGATCGATGAATAGTCGGAGGGCTCGACCATTGAAGATTGACTACTGTTGAAAATCGTTCTTGAGCTAAGCACACCTTACATTCATAAGGCGTACTTTGGGGGCAAGTGTTAACCGACTTTTTGACCAAGCAGATTTTCAACTGGAATTAGAACGTCAAGATGAAGATAAAACGATTCATGGAATTGAGAACATGTTCGGAAAAGCAAGAAGATCATACCCAACAAATTTCAAGGGAAAAGCAGCAAAGTGGACCGCTCGATACTAAGAGGAACCACACGGCAGCGAGAAGTTTTTACTCCACTTTTGACCTCCTAAACAATTTGTACTTGAAGCACTACCTCAAGTGTTTGCAATAAAGTGCTTTTCTCAAGAGATAGGTGATCGATTCTAAGGATTTTCTAGAAAAAAGTAGAGAAAGCAGGAAAAGACAAGCAGTATTAAGAAAATTATTAGGATTAACTCCACCTTCAAGAAAAAGCATTTGAGATGTAACATATCGAAGATAGGAAGCAGAATCGAAGAGAAAGGAAAAATATTTCCACCAACACATACCACTCGGTATCGAGAGGAACCTCTCGGCACTAAGTGGTTTCGATTGATAATGTGGTTAACTACTGCTCTTCTACACCTATGGGTTTGGATCTGGACCTTGTGCTTTGTGGGTCTGCGATTCTACTGGCGAATTCCTCTATAAATACATACCCCATAACAACCGAGAGAAGACCTTTTTGGCTTCTTCCTCTCCTTCTTCTACCTTTTAGCACCTGACTTCCCTTGGATCTTCTTCTTCCCCAACTACTCTAAACACTCTTGGATCCGAGGTCCACTAAATTATTGTGGGATCTAATTGAATTCAGTATCTGGAGAGAAAACAATTAATAACAAAAATATAAAGTGGACATAGACCAGAGTATTTGTCGAGCCACTATAAAAATTGTATTTTTTCTATTGCTTTTACATTTATTTCATTAGCTCTGGTGCTTTTAATTGCTTCTGGGGTGTTTGTGCCACATTTGATGCAAATATTTTTTGAATTCAAATAGTCGAGACCGTTTGAATAAAGTAACTCATATGCAACTTTGACTATGACCTAAGATATGGATATTACCAATTCTATTTGCATCCCAAGATTGACCGCGCACATCTCAAAAACCTTCCAAATTCCTATACCCCTTGTTCCTCCTTTCACATTCTGCTATTTTACCATTTTGCCATTTTTTCATGGTTTTTTTTAAATTTGTTTTCCACTAGGCTAGACTGGAGCTTGGGTCATGACAGCACTCACGCTCGAGCTGGACTTGGGTATTAAAGAACGCCCAACGCGGTTTTTTGAAAAGAAAACACTCTCGTCGACGGCGGAGGCGTTGTTGTTACTTACTCCAATACGGACGAGATTGTTATTACTGCCTACGTCCACTACGAGAGGGATTGTTCTTATCAACCATGCTCACTATGAATGAGATTGTTTTTATTTAATACCAATTTTAATAAATCAAAGTTATTTAAAAATAAAAATAAAAAGATGGATGTGGTAGGAGAAAGTCGTGGGTCAAATAGAATTTGTATATAGCTCAGCATAAATTTTGATTAGCAAACGGGTTCTTCAAAATAAATAACAGCTCTTAAATCAAACTTTCCCCTCTTCTCCTTGTACTTTCTTCATGTATTCTTCATAAGAACCCCCTAATCCAATAAACCCTAAAACTTTGCTTCTCTGTACTTCAATTTTCTGACTCTGATTTATAAGCTCGAAAAAGTTCGGACATTCCTTATCGAATATTTCTGGTATTTTTACAGCAAAATAATCCCTACTTTCTTCATATTCACAATCGCTGGCGGGGTTCAACCCCTCTTTATTTATTTTTACAATTTTCAGGGGAATGTGCACACTTCCCTAATATTAATTCGCTGCAGCCTTCCGCCTCTCCTCGAGTCGTTCGTTGAACCGCTGCCTTCCACTACCACGCTCTGCCTTCAATCCCGCCTCCATTAGTCCCGCCTCTAACTTCGGTAATTCTTGATTGCTTAAGAATTAAAGTTTGTTTGATAAATGATAATTGTTTTGATTGATTGAATCTTTTGATTGAAAGACAGTACTAATAGTTAGTGGATTTAGAATCATAGGAAGACAAGGTTTTTAGGTCTGCTTCTAGTTCTATTATTTAGAAACATATTGGTTTTTTTTTAAATGATTAATCCATTGCTTAGTGCACTAGTAATTGTTTTGATATCTGTGGATTGATCATGTTTGATGAGTTTGATTGTGTTTGATCTTGTCAGATTCGTTTGATTGTTAGTAAGTCAGTGGCTTGCTCATGTTTGATTACAAAATCATTAGTGGACTTGGTCTGAAGAAATTGTATGTATGTCAGTTTTTTTTTTGGAATTTTACCCTAAAATATTTTCTTTTGTGCATTCCTGTAACTATAATAACACTACCATTAAGAACATAATAAGCAAAAAAAATAGTAATAACAACTTTAAAATCCAGCCCACTCCACCTAAGTCTACCCTTGTACAACAATGCAGATATGGTTTTTCTCTTTTGTGCATTTCTGAGATTGTTTCTTGTAAAATCATATATAGTGTATAATAAAATAACAGCGGTGGATATTATATTCAATTTTCTTTTACATACTTTATCTCAGATATACATCTTAAAATATTGAGATATTAATTAAGATACAAAGTGAATGAACTTTTGTTTTTTAATCTCTTACGCTGACTTCATCACTACTCTATTAAATCTGTAAAAAGATCTACTTTTTTTAATCATAATGCTTATATTATCTAATCGGATTTTATATACTTTTGGCATTACAACATAGCTTGAGATATTTTTATAATCTTTTGATTGAAATTGGACTTAAATGATCTCATCAATGGTTCAAATTCTGTGCTTGATATTTGATGTATAATTATGAGTTGGGCATTTTAATCATGACTGGCAGGGCTTGTTGTACATAAATAGTCAAACTCCAATTGAAATAAAATCTTTAGGAGGTATCAATGTATAACCTTTCGTTTGTTTTGTAAATTCTTCAACACAAACTAAATATATTGCCTTGCCTAGATCAAGTATCCAAGTATCTGAAAACATATTGGACAAAGTATCCATTTTTACTATTTTAGATAGAATAAAAGTTTCCCTTTTAAAAATGATTTGTTAGGAATGTAAAGCTGTTGCTGGCTGTACATTTTTGATGTTTTCTATAATTCATAAGTTAAGAGGCGATAAGTTGTATCACATACATACTGAACAAGTTTGTTTGGTTTCATGTCTATAGCTGGACACTTTATTCAGTAAAAAACAGAAATTCTGAATAAATGTTACTAATAATATTCCAAATCTTTGTTAATACAATGTTGAACTAAATTATATTCTGAATAATACAATATCAATTCAATTCTTTGGAGTTGTAACTGATCATCAGAAAACAAAATAGCTAAAATTCTAACTTGGTTGCTTTATTTTTGTTTACAAGCCTGTGCTGTTAATTTTAAAGCTGCTAGGTCAAGATCAGAATGAGGCACAAAAAGATTTCTGAACCGTACAATAGAACATTGTTGCTTTGATAAAAACATTTCCACGAAGACTCCAAATTTTTTTTCCCTACAATAGGTATGGGTATAAAATTGCATGTAAATTTGCTCTCTTTTCCATGATGAGGTTATAGGGGATCAGGGAAAAAAGAGAGAAAAAAAGGAAGATGTATCATTTTTTTTCCTTTCCATGTTCACGATGGAAAGTAATGCTGAATTATACGTTCTTTTCTGCATTCGAATATTGAATTCCCAAAAAAGACAAGGACAAATGCAAAATCCCACCATCCTCCTTTATAAAGAAACGCAGCCCTTTCAGCATTGCCCTTAAAATAATTAATGCAAAAAATAGAATTCGGTTTATCACTTAGTTTAAGAGTTAGACTGGCCGACTTATGCAAAAATAGGCTTTGGTTAAAACATATTACAAAGATAGACCTTGTTTTAAGTTAATGCCAGTGCATTCTAAAAATACACATGCTTTTTTCTATTTTGTACACGCGAATCTCTAAAATGTGCATGTACAATCTCAATCTATGCATGTGCACTTTGAAATTTTGCATGTGTATTTTGTCATGCGTACTGAAAATGGGTCCTAATTTTGTATAATATTTCAAACAAGGTCTACTCCTACAATAAGTTTTTTTAGTACGCCTATTTCTACCATGAATCCCTTAGTTAAATTGTAAGCTTGATGATGTAATTAATTGCATTATTATTCATACACTCGTATTTGGTTAATCCATGGGATTTCATTTGTCCAAAAGCTGTTTGAATTATTATTATCTTTTGTTTCAGGTTATTAGTATTTGCTTATGGATAGTGGCTCTGATGATGAGTCACTTAGAGATAACAACGTAGATCTCAATGATGACAACTTAGACCATTTGGCATTGGATGTGAGCAACCACTTAGGTGAGGCAGATGCTATTTTTCCATCCCAGGAACAAAACTTGGAAAATACCGAACCATTTATAGGCATGGAATTTGAATCTGAAGATGCTGCAAAATTATTCTACATGGCATATGCTAGTCGTGTAGGTTTTTCAGTGCGCATTAGTAAATCCCGACGATCAAGAAACGATGAATCGATTATCATGCGTCGTTTTGTTTGTTCTAAAGAAGGATTTCACATGAAGAAGGATAATTTAGATGATGGTAAAAAGAAGAGGAGGAGGGCTACTATAAGAGAAGGCTGTAATGCAATGATTGAGGTAATTAAAAAATATTATGGCAGGTGGGTTGTCACTAAACTAGTGACTGAGCACAATCATATAGTGGCAGCACCAAGCAGGGTCCGATATATTGCACCCGAGGAATATGCTCATATTGAGCCATCTATTGGCATGGAGTTTCCATCTCATGAAGCGGCACAAACATTTTATTATGCATATGCTACTCGAGTTGGGTTTGATGTGCGAATTAGACTTTCACGTCGTTCAACCCGTGATGAATCTTTTGTGATGCGTAGATTTGTGTGCACTAAAGAAGGCTTTACTCCTTTCGAAGAAAATGGTGATGAGAGTAAGAGAAAGAGGGCAAGAGCTCCAGTAAGAGAAGGATGTAAAGCGATGTTTGAGGTTATTAAGAAAGAATGTGATAGGTGGGTTGTTTCTAAGCTTGTATTGGAGCATTCTCATGAACTTGTTGTTGAACCAAGCAAGGTGCACTACATACAATCACAAAGTGAGGTTGTTGTTCTTGGAAATAGCACAAATAATTGTGAGAAAACGACCCCTATTACCAATTCAACTATAGATACTAATTCCTTTATTGAGCAAGACTTGATAAGTGATAGTAAAGACCGTAGACAAATTGCCTATGGTTTTGAAGACACTCAAAGCTTTTTGGAAAATTTCAAAAGAAAGCAAGCAGAAAATCCAGCATTTTTTTATGCATACCAAGTTGATACGGATAATTGTTTAACTCATGCCTTTTGGGCAGATGCGAAAGCTAAAATGTCATATTTTTGTTTCGGCGATGCAGTAAAATTTGACATTTCTTACATGGATGATAAAAATATGATACCTTTCTTTCTGTTTAGTGGTGTTAATAATCACTTGCAATTGGTCATATTTGGATGTGGATTGCTTACCGATTTCTCAGAGCTATCATTTGTGTGGCTCCTTGAAAATTGGCTTATTGCCATGTGTGGTCGGCCTCCTGTTTCTATAGTTTCAGATTATGATGATTCTGTGATGCAAGCAATTTCCAAAGTATTTCCTCACACTCCTCACCGTCTGGACAAGTGGCATATTCTAAACAAAGTAAAGGAAAAATTGTCAAATATATATTTCACTCGACCTACTTTTGAAAGAGATCTGATGAGATGTATTGATGAGTCTCAAACGGTAGATATATTTGAACTACGTTGGAAGTCACTACTCAATGAATATAACTTAAGCGAGTGCTCATGGCTAGAATTTCTATACAATATTCGTGAAAAATGGGTTCCTGCTTACAATAAGCATATTTTTACTGCAGAAATTTCTAATGATCATAGACCAGAGTGTTTGAATAAGTTCTTTGAGAAGTATTTCAATACGAAGACAACTCTTCCTGTATTTGCTTATTTATTGGAACATGCTCTAATTGGCTGGCATGATAAAGAAAACTTAGAGGATTTTGCAACTTCATTTACCAGACCAGTATTACACACTCCATCCAATATGTTAAAACAGCTTTCAGAAATCTACACAAGAACAGTTTTTGATATATTTCAAGAGGAATTTATTGAATCTTTGGCTTATTATGCTGATAAAGTTGAGGATGGGTTGGTTTGTAAATATAATGTTGCCAAAGATGAAGACCTTGAAAGCATGAGCACTGTGATGTATAATCCATCAGAAAGAAGAACAAGTTGTAGCTGCTGCAAATTTGAAACTTCAGGTTTATTGTGTAGGCATATATTGAGGGTCTTTTTAACAGTTGATGTGCGTGTAATTCCTGATTTTTATATATTGAAACGGTGGACAAAGGATGCCAAAACTGCTTTTGGAGACATTACTTGAAATATATCAATACAGTATCTGAAGATATAGCCGAGACAGCGATTCTCTGTCTAGAGTTTTCATGTCAGAAGTCTTCCAGTCATGTGAATGGGTATATATACAAATTGCTTATGATTGATCTATAATATATTTACTGTTTTTATTGACATCATTCTTTGCCATCATGCGTAAACTGTTCGGATTTCTGACATTATATTACTTGTATTTGTATTCTTGAATCTCACCCCTAGTGCAATTCACCGGTTTTGAAATAACTAAGATTCAATTGATTGCTTTAGCCATTTGCATGTATCTATGTTGCTTCTTTCTTAAAAGTCTCCCTGTGTTTCATGTTTGATTGATTTGTTTTGTTTCCATCAAATATTTAACCTTGACAAGTTTTTATTGGACACGATTATTGATTCTAATTGAGCATGTATTAGGGACTTAAACGTTCAACTTATATGAAAACAAGAGCGAATAATTTACCAATCTATTGGTAAATTTATAGAAGGTTTGGATGGTTCAATGACAGCTATGCAAATTGATATTTGAAGAATGTTCGACAGAGTGAGGCGAAGTCCTGATGAATATAATGGGAACTGCAGTTCCAACTTAGTGACGGATTTTGCTATCGGTACGCCTCGGTTATTCATGTGTATCAATCAGCTTTCCTTTCCACTGAGAACTATCTCCTAGTAGTGATGCACTGTAAACTTTCTTGTTCTCATAATGGCCTTGGGTGGCATACCAAAGGTAATAACTGTAATTACTGTAAATAATACTGATCCTTGTAATCAAAATGAATTATTTTTGTGTCTTTCTTTTAGTTTATAGATGATTCAAATTCGTTATGTTTGTATTAGCATGAGAAATTAGAGTACTGAAATATGATGGTTTATAACTGAAGAGAGTGGTGAATTATTGCGAGTAATTGATCAAACTGCTTTGGTACAGAGGGGTTTCTACTGTATGTAAGCGAACAATGATTTCTTCTCAAACTTTTGACAAGGAGGATATGAAACAAAAAAACAAAAAAAACAAAAATCATATTTTGCAAATTAGTCTAATAATTGTGCTTATAATCCGACATTAAATAGTTTACAAAAATTTCAATAATTCTAAAAATAAATCCAACATTGCCCTGGTGTGGTCCTCGTGTTTTGTTTAAAATTAAATAAATTTAGATGAATATTAAGCTCGGGTCCTCAAAATCAAATTTAATACACGAAAACCCATTTCCAAAAATGATTGTAAATTATGTCTTTAAAGTTTAGTTGCTGAATAATTGCATACATTTATGCAATTATTCAGTATAATTGCAGACATTTATGCAATTATATCAAAAATTGCATAAATGTATGCAATTATTCAGTGAATAATTGTAGAAATTTTTGTAATTTTTGTGTTGAATAATTACGGAAATTTCCGCAATTTTTTAATGAATAATTGCGGAAATGTTTACAATTTTTGAATATAATTGCATAAATGTCTGCAATTATTCATTGAGTAATTGCATAAATATATACAATTATTCAATAACTTAATTCTAGAGATCTAATTTACATACTTTTTTGACAAGGATGTTTGGTGTATTTTGACTTCAATCAAACTGTCCCTAAATTTATTAATGTTTTTTTTTTTAATCATCTCTACCGTTTCATATAACTCGATCCAATAAATATATTATCTTTTAATAGAGAAATCAGATTGAAGATTATATTGATTACAATATACTTAATATTTTCTGAGAGTGGTTCATAACTTTTTTTTTTCCAGTAAATAAGAGGTACAGAATAGACAATCATGATTTCATTTTAAGTTTACAACTTCCAGAAGATTTTTAATACAAGATAGCAAATGTTATAATTTGAACTAAAGCTGCAGGTTAAAATTAATATTGAAGCATGCAAAAAAATTAAAACGATTGGTTGGTTTTTGCTATGTATTTCTGAGAATCTCCACAAGATTAGGTCGAAAATGGAATAAGAACTGAAGAATAGAACACAACACAAATTCTATTTAATTTTTCCTTTTTTTCTACTTTTTTTTTTAATTCAACAAAACAATTGCAAAATTGTTCAAGTAGAGCAAGTACCAAACTTTATTTTTTAATTCCTTTATTGGCGACAAACTCTATATTGCTTACTTAAAGTTGTCACCAACTAATAAGTCATGGTGTACTTTTCCTTAAATAACTCCAACAATCTTGACCATTCAATAAATATATATGTAATATATTTCGTTAAATAAAAAAAAAAATCAAAGTGAGATATTATTATTCCTTAAAATATCTTTTTCAAAAAATAACCCAAAGTTGATAAGAGCTATTAGACAACCGAACAATCAATCCAGAGTGCCCAAAACTGGAAGGGAAAAAAAAAAAAAAAATTCTGCACCACCACCAATCAGCACAAAAATGGATGGTGAACTGTCTCTACACAATCAGTCAGTCACCTCAAAAATGAAGCGGTGAACCATATCTACACGAGCACTAAACTCGGTGATTTCTGATGCAACCGGTGACCACAAGAAATGGATTGATGATCGCTCTTCGTTTGTTGTGCAAAATCATCTCTGATTTTAAAACTATTTTTCTTCGGTTGACCTAAGTTTTTACCTTTTGTTTTCTTCCTTGCGAAACTCTCCTCTTTGATTTGATATACGAGGTGTGTAATTTTAACACTCCTATTTAGATTTGTTCACAATTCTACATTGGTTTAAATATAACAACATATGAAGTAGCCTAGCTGTGCATGTCCACCATCTTTTCTATCATCTTGTAATATAAGGTATTCCTTCCACGTTTTGCATATACAACTTCTCGATGTACTCTTTATGCTATAATAAGTTGATTTGCAAAATATCTCTCACCCCGTTAGCATTTTTAATTTTTTTTTCAAACATCTTCAACTTGATGATCCACCACTGTGTATTCATTAATTAATTCCACTTTATGCTCTATATATATGAACGTGCGTGTATATGTACGTGTGTGTATAGAGAGGGGGGAAATCCAATGCATTGCAGGGGCACATAAATGGGTGTTCTACCTTGGAAGTCAGCAAGGCTATTTTTTTATTTCAAAATTAACTGTTTAAAACATATGAATTAAGTAGAAGTGTAACATCGTTGTGCATAATTTGGTTAGTATAATAGTTTTCAACATGCACGTATCCACCAAATTTCATGGAATGAAATGCATGTAAATTTGGCATTTATTTGTAAACTGCCATATCCAAATATTGTATGTAACCAAGGACGCGGAGCGGAGTAACTCATATAGCAAGTGCATCACCAATTTAATTATGAGTGATAGTGGGTTATTTCAAGTTCATTTTGTAGTTTAATAAGTCAAACCAGAATATTAGTAGAATATGATTCGCTTTTTATTTAGTCCGAGGTATGAGTGCATGTTGGATGATAACATGTTTTATTTATTTGTTACTTTTTCCTAATTGCTTTTTGTGTGTGTTCTCTCGTACATAAAGTTTGATAACTTAGAAATTGTTGCTAGATTTATGTATCTATTAAGTTATCCGTAGTAAACACATGGAATATGAAAAACTATTTTTGTTAATATCTTACATAGTTTATGTTAAAATAATTTGTTTACTTTTAGACCGAGACGTGAATAATTCTAGCCAATCATATAAACGAATTTGTTCAACTCATTGAGTACATATTGTGTTATATTACTCTTATTGTGGTAATTATACCAAGTCAAAATCAGTAACATAGAAATAATTTTTAAACCATGTTACCGTTTGAAAACATTTTCTAATTTTTGAATTTTTGGTAGGTTTTTAAATGCAGCTATTGTGATTGTTCGATGTAATGGAATCATGTGTGCATATAAATGTTATATATAACTTTTTTCTCTTAATTTCTATTACATTTTTGTACATTAGACTCGTTGTCCACAATACATTGTAGTAGCTTAGCTTCTTTGCAATTCTCAATCCGTTTAATATGATTTTTACGCACACGCGGACATACATACATATACATACAAATAGGTACACATATACATTCATATATGTGTGTGTGTCTGTGTATGTATATGTACAGAAACATTGATAAGTAAAAAAAATCAACCATTGATTTTTGTATGCACTAATTTAAGTTTACTGAGTAGAAAAAAGATTGAAATATGAATTTACTTTTTTTTGAGAAAATAATGGTTAATCGGACTATTACTTCTATTATTATGCCAAATATATGAAGTCAAAATCAGTAATATAGAAAGAAATTTTAAATTGTGGTAGTATTTGGAAAGACTATTCAATTTTAATTATAGGTATGTTTTTGTATGTTGGCATTTTGAATGGTTGATATAAATGGAATCGTGGATATATTTTTGGTCTTAGCTGGGTCTGAACGGATGCTTTTGGATGTAGATAGTGTCATATCCGCAATTATTTTTGGATATCGGCCGGATATCCGCATTCGTGGATACAGACGGATATCGGATCATATCCACTAATAATCAATAAATCAAGAAATATAAATAGGAAATTTTGTTCTAATTTTTTTTTCTCAATCAAATTGATTATTAATTAAGTATGCAAACTCAACAAATACAATGATAGTAAATAATTTTGAGTAGTTAATATACATTAAATGCATATAATATAAAGTATTAACTTAATAAAACAATAAATGCATATCTTTTATTATACTAAAATACACATAAAATATATTATAATCTCAATAAAAACCGAATGGATAATTTTTAGATGCAGATGTCTTCTTATCTGCATCAGTATTCGCTTTTTCAAATATCGGATATTTATTTGTTTTTTGAATAGGGATTAAAAAAATTTCTAGTATCCAGCAACCTTAGTGTAGACATAATTACAGCTAATATAAACAAAATACTGGGATATTAGTATTTTTAATGACAAAAGTTACCACTTTGAGTATGATGACTATAATGTTTATGTTAAATTAATTAATAGGAAAATGTTTTTTTTTCTCCATATGGCAAGTTAAGACGGGTTATATAAAATAATTTACTTTTTTCCATAGAAACTGATGTTTAATTTTGTTTGCGTAATCATTAGTGACTAAGAAACTATTTGTATCACTACAAGAGAAACGGCTCTTTTCAACGGCGGTAAGCCGTTGGAGGCCGTTGGAAAGCCGTTGGAGGCCGTTGAAAATCCCGTTGGTATACGTTTCAACGGCTTCCAACGGCACCAACGGGGTTATATCAACGGCTTCCAACGGTAAGTTTGCCAACGTGACAAATCCTGTTGACCAAACTACCGTTGGAAATCCGTTGGAATGCGTTGGAATTTGCCGTTGGACGTAAATGACCAGTGTGCCGTTGGTCGCCGTTAGAAATCTGGGTATATTTTTTTAAATAAAACCAGCAGTGCTTGCTTCCAGCCACACACAACCACAATTATATCAAAACAGCTCCATTTCGAGCATATATATATAACAACTATATCAAAACATATCCAAACATATAGATATAACCAAATCATGCATATATTTTAACATAAACCAATATCCAAACATAACCAACATCAAAAAATCCAAACCAACATAAAAAATCCAAACCAACATCCACAACCAAACCATCAGAATGTATCAAATCCAAATATACACAGAAACCATCAGAATGTATCAAATTCTCACCAACTCCAAAATATACATGCCAATAACAAAACATACCTAAATCACTCCGCACCAGAACCACCAGATGAAGGAGGCTGTCCATACTGTGCGATGAACTCCGCCATATGCCGGTTCATCTCCTCCGTCCTTGCTTCATGCAGCAAATTGCGTTCCCGCATCTCGGCAAGCTCGGCTCGTAGCTGCGCAATCTCTTCCTTATCTTGAGCCTTTTGATATTCTCTTTGGGCTGTCTAAGCCTGTAAACAAATTTAAATTATCAACTACACTATAAAAAATTAGTATTAAAATAATTGCAAATTAACTAACCTATATATATTCACTAACAAATTCATAAAACAAACTACGGATATGGAAGCGTCTGCCGCGGGTATAAGAATAGTTCAAAATATGAATGGAATACACTAGTATAAGGATATTTACTAACTTAAAATTACCAATTGGCTTCCATATCCGTAGCGTCTGTCGCGGGTCACTGGATCCATGATAGACTAAAAAATAGCGTCCTCCTCATCGGGGGTCAAGTGAGCTCGTCCCGTATCCTCAAGTAAGGCTGTTCGCGCTTCCTGGAACTTTTGCTGTCATGCAAAATATAATTGAATTTAGTTAACGTTATTTCAATTAACTTGTAAGTTTTAGTTACTTATGTTATACTTACATAGGCAGCACGCGCTTTGTCATCGTGGTCCCAAGAGTAAGAAACTGCGTCGGAATCATCGACCTGAGTCAAGGCATGTGTATGGGTAAACACATCCTAATAACTAACAGCCCCCCCGCGTTGTCTCTCCTGAAATATGTACATATAAATATACATTATTTATATTTTAACAAATTAAAACTTAAAATAATTAACTATTTATCTTATTTAATAATTATACCAAATCTTCCCGGTGATGCTGAAAAGACTTGGAACCACCGCGATGTGTAACGGGGTTCCTGCTCCTTTTTGCAGAATTCCTCTCGGACTGCCTATGCAAATTTAAATTGAAAACAAAAATTGTTTTGACAGTTTTAATTATTTATATATCATTTGCCTCAAACAATTTAAATTAAATATATGATAGATTTACCACAAAATCCTCGTTGCTCCACCAGGTGGCGAACTCATCAAAGACAGCTTCACTCATCCAATGAGGCCTCTTTCCTGATGTTTTGATGCTGTTTATTGTTTCGCGATAGTTTTTTGCAATTTTACTGCTCCAATGGCGCCGGATAACAAAAACATCAGAATCGACCAAGTCCACTTCCCCCTGCACGTTTGAAAAAATATGAGTTATACAGTTGCTACAAATAGTGCAAACATGAATTGACATAATGTACATGACTACATAATGCAATAATTGATATACCACACATACCAAAAAGTCCTGCCAGATAGCCTCCCGCACCCCCTCTGGTATCGCAGTCCACCTCGGCCAACACGAGGTCATACGAGCCATATACGTCCGTCGCGAGATCGTGAGCACTATGTTGGAAGGCTCCAACGTAAACCCACCGCTGTGTAAAACAGGAAAAAAACATTTAATATTCCGTTACTACTATATATATTTGATAAAAGATTGTATGGAATAAAATTTAATTTTCAAACTTTATACTTACCTACCATCGGCTTTGGGTTTCAGCCATACCGTAGGCCGAACACCCGGCTGTGAAGGACCAGCATCATCACCTCTCTGTGAGTTGGAAGATCCGGAGTGTGAACGTCTGCGTCCCGACATACCTATATGAAATCATAGTATAAAGAAAAGCAAGAGTAACATTGATTAATTCAGTATGCAAATGGTGTCAGAATAATAAACATGGCGTAACATACATTATGGCGTAACATAAAAGAGACTATGTGATACATATCATATAAAATTACTTTGGAAACATAAAAATGAAAAAAAATCACCTTCTCAAAATATTGATTAGTGATCAATCCTCATCGCTTTCGGATTCAGACTCTTCTTCGCACTCTATATTTTGTTCCTCTATACTCTCAAATGCTTCAATTAATGCATTTGATTCATCGTTTAGAGGTCCAAAATCTATTTGATCGTCAGTTACTATTATTCCTCTATTTTCCTCGATATCTGCTTGGTAAGCTTGTTGTTCAGGAATATTCCGTCCATCAAATGTAAACCTTGGTTTGGTTTTAAAAACAGCCGACCAATCTATTTTATCTCTTCTTAAAGATGGGTAAGGAGCATAATAAACTTGAAGAGCTTGTTTGGCAAGTACAAAAGGATCGTACTTATAATACCTCGAAGTATGTTTTATTTCTATAAGATTATATTTTGGATCCACGTTTATTCCAGAATCTGGAACGTTGCCGAACCAATTGCATTTAAACAAAAATACTTCTTCTGCGGGTCGGGTGAAATATGTCAACTGCAAAATCTGGGTCAACACGCCATAAAAGTCATTTATGTGATCATTTGGATCATCACTACCTTTGACAAATACACCAGTATTGTTAGTTGATTTTTCGGCACCGTATTCTTTGGTATTAAATTTATATCCGTTGACAAAGAATATTGGATATGTCTTGACTATCCTTTTTGGTCCCATAGCTAAATGTTTCAATCCTTCATCTACAACACAATTTATTGTATCAAAAACGTAGTTAGAAAACCAAGCAGCAAATACCGATATCGTCGTTTGGATGTTGTGATTCGTAAATACTGCAATTATAGAACAAATGTTGCATTATGATTAAAATACATGTGTGCATATTTGTGTATACATATGTGTAGATGATATGCATGTGTAGACGTATGTGTATATATTACCTAATAAATGGTGCAACTTCGGCACAGTTGAGAAGAATGTACGTGTGTGCTACTTGATAATCTCTATCATCCAACCATACTTCCACACATTTACCAGCAGACCGACCAGTTTTTTTAAAATTAGACAAAGTCGCTTGACAATCATCTTCATCAATGCCTTCATCATTACGCGTAGCACTTTCAAATAATATGTTCACATGGTCGCTAAAATAGTGAGAGAGAAAAAACGAAGCTTCTTCTTCGATGTACGATTTGCAAATCGAACCTTCAACTCGAGCTTTCTGTCTCACTTTTTTCTTTAGATGATTTAAATACCTAGCAAAAATTATTTTAAATTAATTTTTTATACATTTAATTAAACCAATTTCATTTTGAAATGAACATTATATTCTATTTAAACAATTTTATTAGCGAATTTGATATTAATTGATCATTGACACTTTGTTGATGGGTCATCCTACCTTCCATTACAAATACAATAACGTAATTAAATCGCATAAATCATTTCAATTTAAACGATTCAACAAAATTTCGACAGCACTTCGCTTTAGTTTCCTGAACAGTACACAATTGCGTGTACACAGGGAACATAAAGGGAAGCGCTGCCGAAATTTTGCGAACCGTTTAAACTGAAATGATTTACGAGATTTAATTACGTTATTGTTTTTGTAACTTGTCCAATACAGGGACAAATCCAACAAATACTGTAAACGATGAATATAGATGTCCGTTCTGTTAAAAAAACGAATATCCACACAACGATCATATACAATACTTATCAGACGGGGCCAAAAATACTCTAAGGGTTTAAATTTTAAAATTAGCGATACAAAAGTTTAAATTTTATTTTCATAAAATTTAAACTTTTATATCAATAAACAATATGTTGAATCAACGCATATATAATGATTTTTCCTAAAACAAAAAAAAATCCAGTGTGTGTGCGCAACGTATAAAATAAACAAACAATGTTATACATATAATCGCATCACAAATCACATCCAGTCATGCACAAAATGTATCATGTATATATCGTATCATAACATGTCAAAAGTGAACAATTTATAGGTCAATATCATCACTTTCTACGTACGATTTTACGCAATTCAATCACCAATATAATAACAAGTGAGGTTCATGCTTAAGTTAGTAACAATTATTAAGTTTGACACTAATTTAATAATAAACCTAATTTAACAAATCATAGTTAAACATGCAATAATTAGTTTAATAACAATAATTAAGGTCCAATACACTACACTACACAGACAATAACACAGTACATACACAAAAATTACCAGTTTAACCTAAAATTAAAAATTTAACAAAATTAGGGTTTTAGCAAATAATATCTGATTTTGGAGGTTGTGAAGCTTGCAAACCAAGATGGGGATGCTAGAACATGTAGAAGGGGATAAAATGGGGTTGGAAATTTTTTAGGGTGGGAAAATTGGGGTTTTTGGGTTGATTTTCGTGTGTAAGATGAATGAGGAGGAAGAAGATTGATCTGTAGGTAAGTCGCGGATTTCCAACGGCGAGCAACGGCCGACAACGGCATTATTCCAACGGCTTCCAACGGCATGTGTTTTTTGTTATTAAAAAATTCCAGGAAAAGCTTGTCGTTGCTCGCCGTTGGTCAAAGGCCGTTGCCCCCCCCTCCGTTGCTATAAACAGTAATTCTTGTAGTGTATATATGTGTATGATGACGTTAGGTTGAAAATAAACATGAGGATATGAATCTTCCTTTTGTTTAATCTATGTCATAGTTCTTGTTACAATATCTTTAATAATGGTTGTAATACCTTTGGTGTTACACCTTTTTGGTGGCAGCATAAACTAGCAAAAATGCCTCTCTACAGTATTAATAAATCTTAATATTCCTTAAAAATAGGATCAAACGGTTAAATTAGCCTGATTTACAAATCTTAATATTCCCTAAAAATAGAATCTAACAGTTAAACTTCTTTATAAATTCAAGATGTCCATCTACACTTAAAAATAGAATCTAACAAATAAACATTTTTTCTTTAATTAACTACAAATTCATTGTTTATTAATTAATAATACAAATAAAATTCAAACTAACAAAAAAAATTAAATTTTGCAACTTAGAAATAAAAGTTTAAATTAACTAGACGTTTTTCAACGTAAAAACATGGCTAAATATTTGTGCACGCAATTTTTTCTTAAACATGTTAATCATATATAATCCGTAGAAAAATAATTCATGCGCGAGGCACATGTCATTATCACGCGCGAAGGGCGTGGCCTAACGCTCGTATTTACAAGTGGAGTGAGATGCCCATATTTGTTAACCCATCATTTAAAATTTTATACTAATGTATTGATTTTGTACTGCTGTCTTACATGAGATATATACTATGCCAAATATATACCACAATATAAAGTAAGTGCAAAATGAATGAATTTTCAAGCTATGGTATACTTTGGGAAGAGCATGCAGCAATTTTTATCGGTTTAAAAAATGGAAGATATGGATGGTTTTGGTAAATTTTAAATGCGCACTAATTCATTGGTATACTAATTTAACCCAAAATAGCGGTAATATATATTTTATTTTATTTTTATTTTTTTAAGGAAAGTAACCACTTTTTATTATGAATGAAAAAGGAATGCTTCTTTATGCAAATTTGCTTTGAGATGAAATCCTGCAACCGATCTATTATCTGTTTGCTCATGCTGCCATGCATAAGAAAATAATCAATTTACTCATGAACATAAATAAATCAATTGATTTATGTTTTAAATTTATTTATGTGTAAAATTTATTTTGTTATCCAACGGCGGTTGGATCAAGCTCCCCATCTCTAACACGTGGCGTAAGCTTATGAGTTGGCGTACACTTTATTGTAACAAAAGTAATCTCCAAAGTACATACCTACCAACTCATATTCATATACTACCTCTTCTAGTTATTTAGCGATGCAGGACTATTCCAATTTCAAACCATCGTTCCTTCTTGCAACATGCAGAACAACCTAACATATTTATGTTTTCGATGGTAAAAATATGTAATGAGAACTTTCAATCAGATCCATTTGTCCAAAGATAATGCCGACTTCAGCCATATAATAAAATAAAGGAATGCTTCTTTATGCTCATGTTGAAAGTTATTATCAATTTTCTCATGCATAAGAAATGCAAATAAAGCTAACAAGTGAAAGTAGATTGCGGGTTATAACGTATACAAATGATGAATCACACTTGAATACTCAGTGGCCATATAACGTACAATGTGGATTATAACGTATACAAATGGCAAAAGTGTAAATACATATCAATGGCCAGCTGTACACGTGAATACTCAGTCGAACTTTTCTTTTATATAAGACCAAGAATATGTTGTAATCTATGTATCGTTTTTATTAATAAAACATTACATTTTCTTCTTTCAATATCAGTAGATTTACATTTTTTGAATTCCTATTTCATTGTTGAAAATCAAACTTTACATAATCTAACTTGGTATCAGAGCTTGATCAGCCACACGACAATAACACCTTGCCAAGAAGTTCATCAGAGTTTGATTCATCATCTGAACTAGCATTGGATGTGTTCAGTTTTCTCATCAGATCAGATTCATCATTTGAGAAAGACCAAGGTCAAGAAAGTATCTATTCACACCAGTTTTTGTGCATATCTACTTATATCAGTTCATATCAATTCTTCTCCTCACTCAAAACAAGCACCTCGCCACAAGTTTCATCAATACATCACTTGAATCATGGGCTGCAATAGTCAAGAGATCAAACCACATTTCTTGTTGTCAGGAACTTTGAATACCATCAATGGGAGATGAGAATAATAACTCTAATGGATATTCATCAGCAACAACTCCACATCAAATAACAGATCAACAACCAAGAGCACCTATAGATGATTTGATCAAGACAATTATAAGTCCATAAAGCTAATTAATCACTGTGCATCTAGATGAAAGTAATTACTTGTTATTGAAATTTCAGGTTGAAACTGCAATTAAAGGATATGGTTTAGAGGAATACATTCTTGGCACACATACATTTTCATCAAAATTCATTGCAGACAGTTAGGGCAAACTCATAAGCCACAAGGGGTATATTACACAACAACGACAAGATCATTTACTAAGTTCTTGGCTACTACCATCAATAAGTACTGATCTATTGCCACAAATTATTGGTTGTAAGTCATCAAATGAAATTTGGATAATAGTATAGTAGCTTTTCAATTCGCAGTTAGTAGCAAAGATCATGCACTACAAGATGCAGATGCAGAACTTAAGAAAAAATAACATGTCAATGAGAGATTACTTAACCAAGATCAAAACTTATTGTGACTATTAGAGGTAGTAGGTCATAAAATCTCATATACATAATAGATTTTAACCATTATGAATGGTTTAAATAGTGATTATGAGGCAGTTGTGGCAGTTATAACATCTAAAGAAGCCATACCTTCAACTTGGTATGTTCACTCTATCCTCTTTACCCACGAGGGTAGAATAGGAAAAAAGAAAGCATTTGATGGAGAGCTCACAATCAACTATGCAGAAAATTCAAAAAACAAAGGTCAAGAAAGAAGTTATGGAAATAGCAAAAGTGACACAGACAAGAAGTGATCAAAATTATACAAGAAATCAATCTGGAAGATATATAGGTAGAGGGAGTAGATGGAGTAACAACAGGCCAAAATGTCAAATTTATGAGAAAATGAGACACATAGCTAACAAATGTTATTTTAGATTTGATTCCAGTTACAATCCATCTCAAAATTCAGGAAATCAAAGAAATAACAACATAAATGCAAACATGGAAAGCATGCGACATGAACGAAGAAGTGCATCAGAGGAGCAAAAAATGAACCTGAATATGTGTGAAGCAGCTAGGTCAGAGGACATCCAAAATGAATGTTGGTACCCAGATTCAGGTGCAACCCACCATGTGACCAATAATCTGTAGAATCTAAATCTGGGGAACAAAGAATATAAAGGTAAGCAATCTATTTGTATGGGTAATGGAACTAGCATCAATATTACACACATTGGCACACCAACAATCACAGGTCAAAAAATTATGCACTTAAATAATTTGTTAAAGATACCCAAAATAAGAAAAAATCTTATCAGTGTTTCACAATTTGCCCAAGATAATAATGTATTCTTTGAATTTTATCTCAGATATTGCTTACTTAAGGATATTCAGACTAAGCAAACTTTGTTGCAAGGTGAAACACACAATGGCTTGTACAGAGTCAATCTTACAAAAGTTAATCATTCCAGTAACCCAAGAAAATGGTGCAATTTAACAGAATCAAGTTCAACTGAATGTACTAAAAGTATGTTTGACGTTTGGCATTATAAGTTGGGTCGTCCTAGTGTAAAAGTTGTAAAGAAAGCATTAGAGGATAATAAAATTGAGATTAAAGATATACCTTCTTTATATGTGTGCACTTACTGTCAAATGGGAATAACCATAAATTGGCCTTTCCTAACTCTCAAACTATGTATGATAAACCATTGCAACTGATTTGTGGGGGCCTGCACCCACAAACTCAGATTATGGTTACAAAAATATATCTCTTTTGTAGATGCATATTCTAGACACACTTCGATATATTTTCTGAAATCAAAATCTGAGACATGTAATGTAGTTATACATTTCATTAGACTGATAGAAAATCAGATATGTCAGTCAGTAAAAATGATTCAAATAGATGGTAGTACATAGTACAAAACTCTCAAGAAATATTTTCAAGATAAAGGTATAATTCATAGGGTAACTTGTCCTTACACTTCAGAACAAAATGGATTAGTGGAGAGAAAACATAGGCACACAGTAGAAATAGGTCTTACATTACTTGCACAAGCATCACTTCCATTGAAGTTTTGGCCTAATGTCTTTGCAATAGCAGTCTATTTAATTAATAGATTACCCACTAAAGTGTTACATGACAAAGTCCAATGAGAGTTAATGTAAAGCCTGATTATAAAAGTATGATAACATTTGGATGCTTATGTTTTCCCATCTAAGGCCATATAATTCACATAAGTTGAATTTTAGATCCATACCATGTACCTTCTTAGGTTATGGTGTGAATCAAAAAGGATAAAAATGCCTTGATAGCAATGGAAAGTTATTTATATACAGGTATATTGTATTTAATGAAAATATATTCCCTTTGGGACATCAAATGTAAAAACAACACAGAAGGTGTACAATCCAGTGGGGACCATTCCATCAATACCACTATATGCAAGTAATCAAGAACAGAGAAGTATGGAGGAAAGTCAAGATGATTCTAAGGCTCAACACACTGTCAAAAAAAGGACCAGGTCAAGACATCTCAGAATCACCTCAACACTTCACTCACACTCCCACAAATTCAATCAATCAATAGTCAACTGCTGAAAGCATCGAGCAACAGCAAAGCATAGAACAACCCACAACATAGCAAGAACAATCAATCAGAGGACACCATATGATAATCAGATCAAAAGGTGGTATATTTAAGCCAAAGATATATGCAGCATGTACAACTAGCGAGGAACCAGAAACATATGAACATCAAATAAATAATGAAAAGCAGAAAGAGGCAATAAATGAAGAGTACAATGCATTAATAAGGAACAAGACTTGGAGTCCAGTACCACTACCAAAGCATAAAAGCACAATTGGTTGCAAGTGGACATACAAACTAAAGAAGAATCCTGATGGGACCATCAAAAAATACAAGGCAAGACTTGTGGCAAAGGGCTACACACAGCAGCAAGGGTTTGATTTTAATGAGATATTTTCACCAGTGATTAAGGCAACAACCATTAGAGTAATTTTAACTATAGCTTTACATAAAGGATGTGATATCAGACAACTAGATGTGAACAATGCATTTCTAAATGGTGAACTACAAAGAGGAAGTGTACATGGAACAAGCATAGGGATTCAAACAATCAAACACAAGTGCAATAGTATGCAAACTTCACAAAGCAATTTATAGTTTAAAGCCAGCACCCAGAAGATAGAAGGTCAACAACAGGGTACTGCATCTTTCTAGGTGAGAATCCAATAACATAGTGCTCAAGGAAACATCCAACCATATCCAGATCCAGTACAGAATCTGAATATCGTAGCTTGGCACGTGCAACAGCAGAGGTGATATGGCTAGAATCGCTACTTAGTGAAATCAAAGTCAATACAAATAGAAGTGCAGTAATATGGTGTGACAATTTAAGTGCAACCTATTTTACATTCAAGAACAAAGCATATGGAGCCCGTCTAATACTTTGTTCATGAACAAGTAAATAGTGGAAAATTAAGTATAAATCATGTTTCAGCTCCTTACCAAAGAGCGAACATACTTACAGAAGCTCTCTCTACTAAGATTTTTTGTCGATTGCGCGATGATTTGAAAATTAAAGGCTTTGACGGCAAGATTGGGGAAGAAAATAAAAACCCTAGCTCGAACTGAAGGGGAAAATAAAGCTAACAAGTGAAAGTAAAATGCGAGTTATAACGTACAATGTGGATTATAATGTATATAATGGGCAAAAGTGTAAATACATATCAATGGCTAGCTGTACACGTTGAATACTCGGTCAAACTTTTCTCTTATATAAGACTGAGAATACGTTGTAATCTATGTATTAGTTTTATTAATAAAACATTACATTTTCTCCTTTCAATATCAATAGGTTTACATTTTCTGAATTCCTATTTCATTACTGAAAATCAAACTTTACAAAATCTAACTAATGCTCAAGTTACTTATGTTGACTTCAATATATAGTAAAATAATTTGCCCCATTCTCATGCACTAATAAGCATACGTTCAGTAAGCAGTACAATAATAGGCAAAGATTATAATAAATTTGTAGTATAACAATATAAAACCAATGAAAACAGAGGACACCATGGATTGCCAAATTATGAAAGAAAAATGCAGCGTATGTGTGAAAAAGTGCAAACTCACACAAATTTGAAAAGATCTTGAAACATCAAGAACTGATTTGAATTCGGACAAACATAAACTATTCGCATACAAATGACAAATGCTAGAAAACCAACTAAAATCCATTGAATGATGGAGAAAGAAAAGGACAATGAACTGGAATGGAATTAAACATCAAATCTAGGTAGGAAGTCATCAATATCTATTCTTCTCTACCCACTCAATATGCATATAAAAAGCATTTTTATACACGTTAACATAGTGAAACAAATATGGTAGTGGGTGTACATAGCATTGCGTATTACCAAAGCAGTGGAAAATTCGTCATCTGAACCTTCGAGCATGCATAATGGCATATGATGTTCTTGGTTAGAGAATTTCTGGGTGTCTCCACCATTATTCAGCTTGTGTGCAAGGAGAGGATCAATAACTTCCATAATCACATATACCCTTCCTACCTCCAAAGGTGCAAAAACTTCATCATCTTTCGATTTAACAATCTTACATATTTCTCATTCGTTACTAGGTTTTTCATCTACTTCAACCTTCACTGCTATTTTATTAACTTTTGCACCTTAAATTCTATTTCATCTATTCCAAACTTCACTACGCAGAAGATTCATTGTTATTGGCCTTCAGTGCTTCTCGCTTCTGAGTTGTATTACTGTTATGTAATGTTACATATAACAGAGGTATGGAAAAAGTAAATGAGCATGTCATAGGAGTATGAAGGAATATAATAATATCTGCTTCATATTGATCTACTATCAGAATTCTACACAAAAATGAGCAAAGAAGAAAAATATAATTAGTATATTTGGATCACACTTGTTATGCAACCCTTAGTCAAACGGTTTGCAAACATGTTCATGTGAGTAAAAAAAATTAAAGCAGCAATAGCTATGAATACACAAACGGAGTGTTGTGGGTCATAAATAAACGAACTTAAAATTTTAACAACGTGGAGATGAGAGTAGTATCTTAAAATATAAGATTTTAATGGTGCAAGCAGAAGAAGATGAGTTTACCATATATAGATGAAATTGTGTGTTGGAGAAGTCGGCGATGAGCAATTCTTGGGAACAATAGAGTACGTGAGGTTATGTTCATTAGAGGTGGAGAACAGTTGTTGCGTTGTTGTTTAACGGAGTTCAGAATGAGATGTCAGTCATATTTTACACCATGTGATATCTTTTGTACTGCAAATCACATTCGTCGTTTATCTTTGATTTATCTCCCCTTAACTCCATCCACTCAACCAAAGGAAATATGTTACATAGACACACAAACACGATAACAACACACACACACACAATAATAATCATCTGAATTAATTTATCCTTCTTTGCCTTTGTTTCTATTCAACTTGGAACAAAAATTCATCGTCTTGATCACCTATATGTGCCTCTTCATCACCATCTTTCTTTTGTTTGTTTATACCTTCCCTTAATGTCTTTAGTATTTCTTTATATCTCTCTTGAGGATTTTGTAAAATCGTTTCACATGGCCTAGTTTTTGACATTAGTAGCAAATAATATCATTTCTTGATTGGTTGTTTTCCTTTATTCATAATATTAGTTGTTAAGCTCCTCAACCAAGTTGAGTTCATTCTTTTCATTTTAAAGATTCACCCCTCTCGTAAAGTAGGCTATAACCTTCAAATTCATTGAAACAACTTTATGCAAATTTGAATTATTCAATGATACCACGAACGACTTTCAATTTTTTGACATGAACTCATCAACATTGAAGTTTTTATATCATCATCGGCCTTGAAGTTGACGGCTGTCAACTGATTTAAAATATAGTTTGAAAATCAACGAGATGTTTGTCAATTAATCTTTTAATTATATAAGCTTTCAAATTCAATGACTTTCACACAAGAAGCGCTTTGAGTTGCTTGCATGAATACTCTTTTCTCATATACATAGATCGATGTAACATTAGCAACAATGTATAACACTAAATTCTTCAGAAGATAGCAAAGTTTTATCCGTTATCCATTTTCATTGCTTGTAACGCAGGTTACTCTCGTTATTTTGCCAATGGTTTGTGTCAACCATTGAAATATAAATAACCATTCATTGTTTTTCAAATTTCTTATTTTCATTCATTTAAAATTTCCAAACTTATCTTTTCCATATCTCACTTCTCTTTGGGAAAATTTGTGTAGTAGACTCTGGTATCAATTTTTTTTTAAATGCCTACACAACTAGATTAAGAATAGAACATGAAGTGAAGGATAAAACAACACACATTTCCTTTTAATCATTTTTAGTGA
Organism: Allium fistulosum; assembly: GCA_030737815.1. Lineage (NCBI taxonomy): Eukaryota > Viridiplantae > Streptophyta > Magnoliopsida > Asparagales > Amaryllidaceae > Allium > Allium fistulosum. The sequence goes on from CM060904.1 coordinate 1,142,942,721, forward strand.
ATTCAATGAATAAATTACATGGTCGTTTAATTAGACCACCAAATCCACATTTTCACTTTTCTTAATGATTACTGTTAACCCAAAAATGGATCAAAACCCTAGTTTAAGTGTGAAAGCACCAGCCCCATTCTTACAGAGCAGTAATAAAGATAATAGGTATAGAAAAGAACAGAAAAAGAAAGAAGACAAGAGATTTTCATAGTGGTTCGATTGTTAATGAAGCCTACGTCCACTTTATAGTTTTATTATAGACTGATTGTTGTTACAAGTAGTGTTTGGTTACAAGGCTTTTGATTATCCTTAGCTAGATTGAATCCCCAAAGTTGGAATCCACTAGAGAATCACAGTGAATCCCTTTGGAGATTGTTGTGAGGGAGATGAAGAGTGAAGAAAGTTTCCAGCAGAGTTTCAGCAACCGGTCCGGAGAAGATCCTCTTTATGTTGCAGGCATGATGGTATTTACAGAGATCGGAGAGCTTCTGGCCCAAGCCAGTTCGCCAATTGCTTGCAGATGGATGTAGGAGGATCTATAGGAGTTTAGCTCACGACCGGAGCCAAAAGCATGGATCGCTAGCGATCCATGGTCTATGGATCGCTAGCGATCCATAGTTTTGGCTCGCTCGTGAGCTAATGACTCAGCTGCTATCTCTATCATTTTTCCAAGCTAGTTCGCAAGTGCATCGTGCCTTCATATGGATCGCTGGCAATCCATTGTGTATGGATCGCTGGTGATCCATACACAGTATATTTTGTATTTTGTCTTCTAGGCTCCTTAGCTCCTGTTTCTCTCAGCGAACCATCATTGCATAGATCGTTGGCGATCCATAGGGTATGGATCGCTAGCGATCCAAGTACTTGGATTATTTTAGGAGTTTGGAGTTTGGAATGCTTTCATGGTCTTGTACTGATGTTGTTTGTGTTGTCTCGTTGCACGTTGCTCTGTTTCAATGACGATCTACTAGCTGGTTGTGCTTAGCTGCCAATTGGACTGAACGGACACTGGTCCCTTAGTTTAATCAAATTCAACCGATGCTTTAGTAATATGATTTGGCTCTCTTTAACTTGTTGCTTTAACCCTTTTGGCTGAGTTCCGAGCCATATTGACTTCATCAACTTATTTCGTCTTCTATTGGATCCTGCAGGGTTAAAAACCCGGATAACATTTGCCCCCCAGAGTACGTTTTCGTTGGAAACAAGACATGCTCTGGAAGTTATCGATTATAGTATCTGTTTACTAGGTTCCAAATAATCACATTAGAGTTTTGCGGACATGTAGTAGGTTATGTTGTTGATCACCTAGTCTTGGTCTTGACTGCTACCGCTTGTCGTAACGAATCAAATTTCTCTCAATGGCATCTTGGTGTACTTTGAAATGATGGGTGGAGGTCGCAATGCAAATTTGAAGTTGGAGATGAGCAATTTTATGAAACACTGGTGATCCATAGCTGATGGATTGCTAGCGACCCTGGTACTTAGAGATTTTTCGTGTTTTTTTGGCGATCCATTGCTAATGGATCGCTAGCGACCCTGGTACTTAGAGATTTTCCATGTTTTTCTTTCCACTCGCCTATATAAGCCATTCGAGCCGACCTATTCCCCCATTTTTCACGCAACCCGACCTCTTCCTTCTCTCGTGCGACCTGATTACTTAGCTGTGATTTGATTCAAGCCCTCAATCCATCGATCTATAGCAATTCCAGCCTTCCACCGTGATTTCCTTTTGCACGGCCATCATTGGAGCATTGCCGCTAATTTCTCAGGCCACCTCCGATCCAAACCCTAGTTCGAAACCCTAGTTTGTCATTGCCTTAGATCGTCAGCGATCCATCCTCTTAGCTCGCCATCGACCAAATTACAACTCGCCGATTCCAAGTCTTCGACTATTCCTGTGTCTTAGAGTCCAATCTGAGGTGGGTTTGCTAATCATAATGTTCGTTTAACGATTTGACGGCGAGTTTGCATTTGCGATGTTGGTCGTGAGAAGTTTGAGTTGACTGTAACATAATGGAGGAAGATAGTAAATCGAGTCTTGAGTTTCTCTCGGAATGACATTTAGGCCTTGTTCCGTGTTTGACACGTTTTTCTATCTTCGTCCATTAAGCTAGAATTGATTTGTGCCAAGTTCCATAACTGATATTGCATGACACACTGTGGATTGGTCCTGGATTTTTCAGAGGATTTGGACTCATCTCGCTTGCTTTTTGCACGCTTGGTGTCCCTGCAACGAGAAGAATTTTCCGCTTCTCTTCAGACAACAGATTCGTTATCGATTGTTGATTGATAACTGGTAAGTGTAGAGGAAGTAAAAACAAATGGAAACGATATAAGAAATCCTTTTCCTTTCCCATTGGGAGCGAACTATCTAGACAGGATAGAGCGTTTGTAGTGTTTCGGACACCGAGCTCACCCCCCATAGATAGCACACTGCACTTGCCCCGGTATATACTTGAACTCTGTTGTTTTGGCACAAATCAATATCTTTTCGGAATTCAAGTGTTGTAGGGAAAATTATTAATTTAGAATAGGATCACCTGACCGTTTTGAATGGGAGTTCCAATGTTTTAGAATGAAACACCCATCTTCGCGCCGTAAATCGAGCGGGGGAAGCCCAACACTTTCGGTAGCTGAGTCATTGTCTGTCACCCTTTCTCCTTCCACTTCGCAAGCTGAATACGGCCAGTTGGTCCGGTCTTGGGTCGAACGCCCCCTAATTTTAGAGTTCTACTCAACCCGCCAGAGAGAGCTTCTTCGGTGGTTTCCGCTAAAGTTTTGCACAATATCTGCATGCAGCATGGTATACCAAAGGAGGACGTACGCATACCGGAAAAGAATGAGTTTTCTCACATGCCTCCTCCAGGATATACTGCTTGCCATCGGTATATGTGTCTGAATGGAGCCATGCCTCCTTTTAACAACTTTCTATGTGAGACTCTTTTAAACTTAGGCATTGCCCCGTTCCAGATTCATCCCAATGGTTACACCATATTGACTTGCTTGCACGTTCTTTTCATGCGAACGTTCAACCGTGCTCCAAGCTTTGACGAGTTGCGGTACTTTTTGTCATTCAAGAGGAGAGATGAATGTCCATCCTTGGTCGTGATTGAAGCTCAAAGGATCTGGAAAATCATTCTGCGTCCACAGAGCAACTTATCCCAGTTCAAGACGCAGTATTTCTTCGTTAGATGCCCCGAGGGATTTAACTGTCTTTGGATGACAGGGGGTAATTTCCTTTTCATACTTATCGAGTTCTGATGCGTTGCTATGGAGTTTCTAACAAGCTGTATACTGCTTGCAACTATCCCAAGGCCAAATAGGGACGTGTCTCTTGATGAAGTTTTTTGGACCCTAAAGGCTATTGATGCTGAAGAAAGGTCCATCAAAGTCTTGCTGACCAATGAAAACTTGCTCCGATACGGATTACTGCATCCGGGGAGATACGCTGTTCAAGTTGAGGTTCCCTTCCTTACTCAGTCTAGGGTCCGCACACGATCTACTTCTTCATCTCACGGTTTCGAAGAAGGCGCTTCTTAAGAGAGAGAGGGCTTGTCTGGAGAATCAGCCGAAGAGTCCCATGAAGGAAGAGATGTTACCACAACCGGAATTGGCGGCCCGGTCAGAATGCCTCCGATCTCGGAAGAAGGAGAAGAGGAGTTCCAACAGAGAGAAGGCAAGGCCGCAATGGGCTTATAGAAAGAGGAGGGGTAACTCGAGAGTAGTAACGATGAGTCCACCTCTAGCGATGACTTCTATGTAGAATCCGATGATGGGGATTCAAAATCGTGTGACGAGACTCCGGGAATGAGTCACGTCCTTCCAAGCTCACCTCCTGTAGATACGAGCGATAAAGACAATGCCCCAGAAATTAAGAAGCATCAGGGTTCTCCAAGTAAAGATGCTGGGGCAGTGTTTGGAGATTTGGGTGATGTTTACGTCGATTTTGACGCGCTTATGAGGGAGGATTTCACATTTGAGGAGGTGCCCCCTCGTTCGAGCGGCATTACGCCTGAAGTTAGCCTGATTCCGTCCACGACGGCCGCCCGATCCAGTTCTGATGCTCCTCAGCTCTGCTTATCTTCGGGCAAAGTAAGGAGTTTACGCTTTAGGAGCGTGATTTTTCGAAGATGTTCCTCGGTGTGGCCTATCTTCGGGCAGTGTCAAGAAGTTGATGCGCGACTTATGGGCGCGCGGCTTTTGATATTCCTTTGTGTTGCCTATCTTTGGGAACCGTGAGGGGTTTGCGTTTTGAAAGTTAGTGCACGGCTTATTGGATGCACGGCTTTTAGTTTTCCTCGGTGTTGCCTATCTTCGGGTAATGTGAGAAGCGTACGTTTTAGGAGTTAGTGTGCGGCTTATGAATATGAAATGCGTAGCTTTCTGTGCTCCTTGGTGTTGCCTATCCTCGGGCAATGTGAGGAGCGCACGTTTCAGGAGTTAGTGCGTGGCTTATGAAATGCGCGGCTTTTGGTACTCCTCGGTGTTGCCTATCTTCGGGCAACGTGAGGAGCGTATGTTTTGGGAGTTAATGCGCGGCTTATGAAATGCATGGCTTTTGGTACTCCTCGGTGTTGCCTATCTTCGGGCAACGTGAGGAGCGTATGTTTTGGCGCGGCTTTTGAAATGCGCGACTTTTGGTACTCCTCGGTGTTGCCTATCTTCGGGCGATGCGAGGAGTGTAATTTTGGGCCTTCCCGATGTTGCCGGAGCAACACCAGTTTTTAGAAGGTAGGAATCGGGTTCCGCCAATCCAACGGTTTCAGTCGATTTGCTTCCGTCGACCCGGTGGGTAGTTATTATGAACACAGTTTTGTCGGTTCAAAGAGCAAATCAAATTTTATTAAGGAAAGCATGGTAGGTTTTTTGCCTATTTACAATGCTCTCGGCATTCCAGGACGGCTTATTTGCTAAAAAATAGAGAGCACATAAAGTAGTTTTCAAATGAAGTAACGGTGGAGTGATTCACTATTCCATGCCCTGGGAATTTGGATTCCGTCGATGGTTGTTGGCTTGAAAGTTCCATCTCTTAACTTTTGATTGATGACGTATGGTCCTTCCCATTTTGGTCCGAAGTCCCCTGGAATGGGGTAGACTCGCTTGAGCACAAGATCTCCCACTTCAAAGGTTTGGTTGTGAACTTCGGAGTTGAAGTACCGTGCGAACCTTTTTTGGTGGGCGGCGGTTCTCAACTCGGCTTCTTCCCTTCTTTCATCGATCATATCTAGCGATTCGAGTAGGAGCTACTCATTTTTCTTTTGATTGAAATTTTGCCTTCGGTGCGAGGGGACTTCCAATTCAACAGGGATCATTGCTTTTGAGCCGTATGCCAGAGCGAATGGAGTGTGGCCGGTTGCCGCTTTGTGGATGGTTCGGTAAGCCCATAGTGCGAGTGGAAGTTCATCAACCCAGTTTCCCTTGGCTTTAGTTAGTCACTTTTTGATGGTAGATTTGATGATCTTATTTATTGCTTCCACTTGCTTGTTTGCTTGCGGATGAGCTACTGATGAGAAGCTTTTCTCAATCTGGAAGCATTTGCAGAAGTCTTTGAACTCGGCGCTTTCGAATTGGGTTCCATTGTTAGTGATAATTTTATGTGGCACACCAAACCTGCAAATAATGTTTTTAGTAACAAAATTAATGACTTTCTTTGTGGTTATTGTGACCAGCGGTTCCGCTTCGACCCATTTTGTGAAATAATCTACGACAACTATAGCATATTTGGCTCCTCCTTTTGCTATCGGTAGGACGCCAATCAAGTCTATTCCCCATATTATGAATGACCACGGGATGACCATCCGCGTTAACTCCGTTGAAGGAGTTCTTTTAATTTTGCTGAATCATTGGCAGCAATCGCATCTTCTGGTATAGTCTGAAGCATCGTGGTTTATTGTTCGCCAAAAGTATCCATACCGGAGGACTTCCTTTAGGATTCGTCGGGCTTCGTCATCGGACACACACCAAAGGAGAGGGGTCGAGAATTCCCTTCGGTAGAGTGTTCCATCTTGTATCATGAATCGGAGTGCTTTTTGGAGAAGCTTTTTTCCATTGATTCCGGTCAGTTGGAAGCGTCCCTGTAAGTAAATATTCCTTTATCGGTGTCATCCACGTATCTGGTTCGACGGTGATCTCGACGATCCAGTCGACATACATTTCATCTATGCTTGGGTTGGTTAGAGTCTCAACTGGGACTAGCCCCAATGACCTAGCTTCTCCGGAACTCGCCAGTTTAGCCAAATAATCTGCCTTGGTGTTTTGCTCCGTGGAATGTGAGTTATAGTGTAGTGTTCGATGTCGCTTAGCAATTCTTGTACTTTGGACAGGTACGAGGCAAGATTCTCCCCCACGAGCCAGGTACTCCCCTTTTACTTGATAGACGACCAGTTGGGAGTCGCTGTATATGTGAATAAATTCTATCTTGAGCTCTTTCACAAATTTCAGCCCAACAATCAGTGCTTCATATTCCGCTTCATTGTTTGCAGCAGGGAATTCCAAGCGCAAAGCATAGCTAATGGCTCGCCCTTCGGGGGTTTCAAGCACTACTTCTGCTCCCGAACAGAGGTTGTTAGATGCGCCGTCCACAAAGTGCTTCAATTGCGTGTCTAATTCTAGCTGAACTTCTTCTTCGTCATCCCGTATAGTAAATTCGGTGATGAAGTCTGCTAACGCTTGCCCATTGATGGCTTTCCTTAGGTGGTATGTGATATCATATTGGCTCAATTCTATATTCCACTTGAGAAGTCATCCAAAAGTTTCCGGCCGGTATAACACTTGCTTCAGGAGCTGGTCAGTCAACACTTTAATTGGATGAGACTGAAAGTATGGCCATAACTTCCTGGATGCGATCAAGAGGCAATACGCTAGCTTTTCCAGTTTTGGGTAGTTTTTCTCTGCTCCAGTGAACCACTTGCTAATGTAATACATGGATCGCTGGATTTTTGCTTCTTCACGCACCAAAGTGGCGCTCAATGCATGGGGTGAGATCGCTATGTAAATGAACAGGTCTTCTCCATCCACGGGCTTTGATAGGTTGGCGGAGCCTCCATGAGCCGCACCGGTTCTTTGAATGTTGTTCGACAAGCTTCACTCCATTTGAAGCTCTTCTTTCCTTTCTTCAGTGCATCGAAGAATGTTATACACTTGTCGGTAGCTTTCAAGATAAATCGACTTAGCGCTGCAACTTTTCCATTCAAGCTTTGCAGTTCCTTCTTAATCTTCAGAGCTTGGACTTCTCGTAGTGTCGTTATTTGTTCAAGATTTGCTTTGATGCCCCTGGCACTTACGATGAACCCTAGGAATTTTCCGGAGGCCACTCCGAAGTGACACTTGAGTGGATTGAGTTTCATTCCGTATTTTTGAATTATTTCGAACATTTCAGCGAGGTTATTCAGGTGGTTAACAGCTGCTTGTGATTTAACTAACATGTCGCCTATATAAACCTCCATCGTTTTCCTGATCTAGCGCTTGAACATGGTATTTACCAACCTTTGATAAGTTGCCCCTGCGTTCTTCAAACCAAATGGCATTACTCTATAACAGTATAGGCCCAGGTCGGTGATGAAGCTAGTGTTTTCTTGATCGGGTTCATGCATCAGGATTTGGTTGTACCAGGAGTATGCGTCCATGAGTGAAAGCAGCTCGTGTCCTACCGTTTCGTCCACAAGTTGGTCTATTTTGGGGAGAGGTAAGCTGTCTTTTGGGCAAGCTTTGTTTAAGTTCGAGTAGTCGATACAGGTTCGCCACTTCCCGTTGGACTTTTTGACTAAGACCGGATTAGATACCTGTTTGTACCAAAAATGGGCACAACACTCTTCGGGAGTTATTTGAAAAGATAAAATGAAGATTGTAAATGTAAAACAGAGGTTATCTAACAAAAACTCCAACAAACAGAAATGTAAAATGCACAGACAAGCAATTTAGAGTGGTTCGGCGTATTGCCTACGTCCACTATGAAGTTTTGATGATTTTATTGATTCTCTTTCAATGATTACAAGCGATTACAGCAAACAACAGCGGATTACAGATTAGAATTCGAAATTGACAGCAAAGGTAGGATGCAAATCTTAATCCGGCAGAGTCTGGACGCTTCAGAATAAAAAAGATCCCTCTTCTGTAGGCTCTGGAGCTCTATTTATAGGCGTAGGAGGCTCAAATCTCGCTCAAACTCCGGGAGACTTGGTCTGGCACGTGAGGGGACCCACTCGATCGTTTCCAGAAATTTTCGCCTCGATCTGCGATCGATACGAATCCATTTCGTATCGATCAAGATGATGTCCAAATGAGCTGAAATTTGGCAGGGACATTCTTCAGTGTGTAAGCAAGCAACCCTGAAAATATCATTGGATTTGGATCAGTGGATTGCGAGAAATCGTCGACACGAAATGGAATTGATCGCTGGCTGTTTCATTCGACTCCATGACCTCGTACTGATTCTTTCGAATCGATCATCTACACGTGCTCCTGTAATGATGTGGCGCGTATATCTCGAGTCGATCCATCTTTTTCTCCGGTCTGGCCGCGTCGCATCCATGTATCTCGCCGTGTTTGCTTCGATGGATTACACGTTACCTTAGTTAGTTGACTCGTTGGATACGAGTAAGTCACTAGGCATGGACTCTAAGCAAGGTCCTCTGATGGATACGAAGTGTAGCGCCTCGATGGATACGAAGTGGACATTGACTGATGGTTGCGAGGCACGTCATCTACTGAGGGATACGAACCTGATCGATACGAACTTGATGGGTACGAAGCCTATCGATACAACTCGATGGATTCGAATAGCTTTGCTTAGGTGAATGCGAACAGAGGCTTATACGATGGATTCGAAATCGATCGATACGAAAGTGATCGACTCGAATTAGAGCTTCGGTGATGGATACGAAACCACCCAGAGTGATGGATACGAAATCGCCCAGAGTGATGGATACGAAATCTGGACTTTTCCCTTCAATTTGAATCGATCATAACTTGAGCATGTGAACCCGGATTGACCCGAAATTTGAGATGTTGACTTCTATGATCTTTCTTGTCATGTCCTATCAATTGTAGCTCAATCTGGACTCAGACAAAATTCAGCGATATCCACGGCGAGCTATCCCTGTTCTCTTAGTCGGTTCCTTGGTGTCCTGGCCTTGCCAAAAGGCGGGATAACATTTGCCCCCCAAAGTACGTCTTGTGAAACATGATGTGCTTTGAAAAGTCGCAAGCTTGCGAGTCGTCGTCAGCATCCGTCGTCATTGAATCTCACATTGATTCTTTCTAGAACTGATTCGAAATTCGAGTTGAAACAATGCTTGATGGTTGTTTTCGAGTAGTTCCTTCGTATCGATCCTCTCCTGAATCGACATAGAAGGTTGAAAAGTGGCTTTTCATTGTGATGCGGGTCAAGATGGATACGAAAGACTCATTTGTATCGATGGTCATAAATTATGGTGGATTCTGACTCGCATTGGTGATATCCGATGGATACGAAGTGACTGTTCGTATCGATGAGTTCTGATGGTTACGAAAACTACGCTCGTATCGATAAATCCGCCCTGTTGTGAGTTGATGGCTCATAAAACGGACACTTCGAATCGATGGAGTCTGTCGCCTTCAAGTGGCTTCCCGTGCGCCTCGAATCGATGAAGTCTGGTGGATTCGAAACGAGCATTCGTGTCGATGCGTTGTTTTACTGGTTGCGACCGGTCAGGTTGACTGGGAGACGAATCGACTCGGTTTTACCCTAGGCTCCATATAAATATCTGGGACTTAGCCCATTTTCACTTTTTACTTTTTTACTATTGCCTTCTGCTTTCGCATCGATCCGCATCCTTCGAGAAAGAAGAAAAATTGCATTCTGCTTTCGAATCGATCAGATTCATACTTCCAATTCTTCGAATTTTAACCTCAAATTAGGTAATGAACCGGTTGCACTTGAATCCAGGCGATGATGCTTGAATCTCATATCCACTCTATCTTCACCAATTATCAAGCCCGGCAACCTTTAAGGTTGGATCTGGGTCAAAGCTTGGTCGAAAATGGCCATGGCGACGTCTCTGTTGATTGGAGAAGAAAGAGTGGACAGAATAAAAGTGGATCGAACTGCGCTTCGAGTCGATCTGGGGGCCTGTGCTCGAATCGACGCGGGCAACAACGTTTTTCCTTGGATTTCGCATCGATTTCAGGAATATCCTAATGGAGGCGTTTTGGTTCGTGTCGATGGTGATGGTAGTACATCGTATCATTCAATAACGATCAAAGCGAGAATTAAACGAGCAATCGTTTCGAAACCCTTGGTTTCAGATCGATACGAAATTAATTCATCTTGATCGATACGACAAGCATCGATTCGAATGTGATCGATGTGAAACCGTGGCTTTCCTGATCGATACAAACTCGAACATTGACGATCGATTCGAAGTATGCCCCCGGTGATCGATACGAAATTCAGATCTTGAGGGATTCGAATAAACTCCCCACGATCGATTCAAACCCTCCCTTTGATGGATACGAAATCCTCCGAGCACTTGATAACATAACTCCGACAGCTTCATTCTTGCATATCTGAACTTGACTGTTAGCTGCATATCTGACTGCCTATCGAAGCTCGTCGATGGAACTATAACCTAACACTGTGATAACGAACTTTAACTTGAATCGATTGCCAACATTGGGATGGTTTGAGGATGACGGTCAGCGATGACGGTCATTCCGACTGGGCTCCGATTATCCTTGTCGTCCGCAAATTTTCTTTAACCCTGCAGAATTCGTTCAAGTAACGCACAGCACTGCACTACACAACACACACTTTACACGGGGGAATGCACGGGCTTTTTGTCGTCTAACGATGGTTTCTCGTGAGTTAGCTAGTTATGGAACCATCAAGTTCGCAGCAGCAAGAAACTCAGGAACGTATCCCTCCCAGACTTGAGATTCCGGACATCGAGGCCGAAGCCATCGGTCCAGCTCCGGACGAGTTGCCTGATGCGTCCTACATCAATAGTCCACCTGACTCGGTCCCGTCAAATGTTTCCGAAGATATGTTAGGGAGGATATGCTTACGGCATCATCTGTCGATGGATGACGTGTTGTTGCCTGGACCGGACGATAGACCACACAATCCTCCGGAGGGGTATACTGCTTTTAATCGACATGCATGCGCAGCCGGTACACTTCCTCCGTTCAACGACTATATAAGAGAAGTGTTGGCTTACCTGGATATTGCTCCATCTCAGTTGCATCCGAATGGATATGCTTCACTCAATGGCTTGTTCATCGCATTTATGGAATACCTCTACCGACCTCCCCGTCCGACCGAGATAAGATACCTATTCAACTTCAAAAGTCGAACTGACAGCCCATCTTTTACATTCTTGGAGTCTGTAAGAAACTGCCAGGTTGTCACGGGGTCGTGGACTACGCTGAACTACTTCAAGTCGGAGTGGTTCTATGTCCGATGTCCTCCGGGGTTCGCCAGAAGATGGCTGTTCAGACGTGAGTATTGTCTTTTTTCCAAGTAACTGACAGGGCAATTTTCGAATGAAATTAAACTCATATCTTTTACTCCTTTTCTTCCAGCAATAATCTAGCGGCCTGAAGGTGGCTACTATAAAGAGATAGTTCGGGTCCTTCAAGAGATTCCTAGTGAAGAAAGGAATATTGAATTGCTACTGACGGACCGGAATCTTAGAATTCTTGGGTTGATTGGGCGGAGGCAGAGCATAAGGCTCGATGGCGCATTAAAGACTGTCTCCCCGGATTCTCAGGGCGGAGGCAGAGCATAAGGCTCGATGGCGGAAGAAACCCAGGGTCGTAATAATTGAGGAACCCGATTCCGAAAGAACTCATACCGACGAGGAACCGTTGGTCGAACCTGCTAATGCAACCCCGGATTCCGATGACAAGAGAAAAGGCAAGGCAGTGGTCTCCAAACAGCCTAAATCCGGGAGGCGGAAGTCTGTGGTTTTACACCGCCCCCTTTCAGGAGTTAGAATTTCGGAGGCACCCTCCCTGCAAGCTGAAAATCAATTCGAAGGGCTCGCTGACCTTCCAATCTCGGACATCGAGTCCGAGCAACATGACGTTGAATCGGGTGAACTGCAACATACCCTTGACGTTAGCGAGCCTCTTCCCGCTAGTGCGATCGACACTTCTGGTTGGTCCGGGGGGTTACACATCCACACACTCTTCATGGCATAACACAGTTTCCTAACCATAAACAGCATATCATGAATAGTTGTTAAATTTCCTTCTTTTAATTTTCAGGTATGATGTCTGGACGAGGTACCGTGTTGAGCAGCCTGCGCAACAAACGTCGTTATTACGAGCCAAGTCGGAGAGAGGGAGAGAGGGATTATGATTCCGGACATTCAGGTCAGGAGAAGTCTGATAGAGACAGGGGATACGTGCACCGATCCCGATCTCGCTCTCCTCCTCCCAGGACTTCTGCACCGCCTACGGTAATAGCTGCTCGTCCTCCTGAAACTTCACGGCCTAGGCTGCCTCCTCAAGCTCCAAGGTTCGATCTTTTGCGCGGCACTGAAATAGCTACTTCCTCATCCACTGCACCGGTCAAGACTGATTCGACCGGGGAAGGAGCACTTAAACTGGCATAGATGAGAAAGGAGTTTCCCGACATCTGTTTTGATGACTATGTCTTTCCTCCGCATCTGAAGAGGATTCCGCCAACAGCCGAAGGCACTATTCATGATTACGTTGCGGATATCTTCTTTCAGTACAAAGAGTGGGCAAGAGCCACGAGGAAAGCATCTAAAGTGGCATTCGATAGGGGTGTCGAAGTTGAGAAGCTTAAGAAGGAGTTGGGTCAACAGGACCGAATTATGAAAGTGCTCAACACTGAGGCCGAGTCTTCTCGTAAGTCTGAAATGGAAGCTCTGAAAAAGGTTGATGAGATAAACTCGGCCATGACCAGGATGAAGCAAGAGCACTACACCGCGATTGAAGACATGGGTCACCAGAACACCACCATTACCGCCGAGAGGGATGCCGGTCTTAAAGAGCTTAATGATCTTAAATCAAAATTTTCTGATATGGCAAGGGAGAAAGATGCGGCCAATGTCTCTTCTCAGGAGGCCTGTGATCAGGCGGTGGAGCTCCGAAAGGAGAAGGAAGTGGCTATGGAAAAAGTCCGCGAAGCTGAAGCTGGGGTTGATGAGAAGGTACGACAGGCGGAGGCCAGGATTGAGGCTGAAGTAGAAGAGCTACTTGTCACCTACAATGCCAACGTGCTAAGGCACCGAGATTTGACATGGCTCGATGATTACCCAACACATCTCTACAACGCCTGGAACCTACTGGTTGAGGAGGAGAAAGCTGGGCATCCTGATGAGACCTTCGATGGATTCGAGCTGTAGAGCCGCATACTTAAGGATGATGAAAAGAAGGTTCTTCATGACTCCATGATTTCTCATGAGAAGGAGAGGCTTGGTGCCCAGTCTCAGGAAGTCGGAGAGAGCTCTGGTGTTAAGCACCATAGTATGAGTTCTGAGATGATCGTGTCATCTCAATCTGAGCCAATTCCGGTGATCGATTCCTGGCCAGTACCGGCATATGATCCAGACCAGCCACGTCTCTCTCCTATCATGGAGCATCCCTCTGAAATCGTCCAGACAACCCCGAGCCAAACCCAGAAAGTTATTCTGAACTAATCTCTTTTTTACTTGGACCGAAGAATTTGTACAGAAGCGTATACTGACAAATGTTTCTTTTCTCTATCCAGTGATCGAAGTTGTGCCAGCTGCGCCTCCCGTAGCCCAGGAGTCACGCCAAGTGCCGGAGGCTATCATCTCTGAGGCGACCTCCGTTGTGACAACAGTGCCGGTGGAAGTAACCAGGGGAGCTCACTTTCTTTCGATGAACAGATGATAAATGAGCTCCTTGATCGACAAAGTGATCCCTTTACAGATTTACCATTCAGCCTGGGCGGATTCTCGTCTACTTCTGATATTTCCACTCAGGCCACTACGGCACACAGTGAGGCCAGAGCGCAACGAGAAGCAAGGATGTTGGCTGAGATTAACGCTGAGATGGCGGCAGCTGCGCATGGTGGCAACACGGATGGCGGAGTAGTAGCGCAGTGCCATACTCCCCTTATGATTGTATCTCCCGGGGCACACTCATTGATACTAGTGCTTCAGTCCCGTCTCCGGTTGTTGGTTCCGTTCCTCCAATTCCTCCCGAGGGAAGCATCCCCATAGATTCCAGCTCGGAGGACGATGTCGACATCATGCCTTCATCCGAGGGGAGCCCGCCTGAGGGGAAAAGCTCTAAACGAAAGATCACTGGTGGCTCCAGTAGCTCCTTGAAGAAGAAGAAGCTGAGGAGAAAGAAGGATTAGATAGACTTTTTTAGGCACGTGTTCCCCTTTCGTAGTCAGGAATATTTTTATCCCTTTTTTTTATAGGCCGTGTTTAGATGCGGGTTCGGCCCCTGCTAGTAAGAATTTTTGGAAAGGCTCGTGTATGAACCATTGCGTATGATTAGTGGAAATAAAATTTTGTCTTTCTGTTTCAACTTAAATTTTCTCTATGCTTGTTGTAGTGTTCGAACTTCAGTCCGGTGTACTTGCATTATCTTAATCGTTTAAGCATAGCTTGTTTTGTCTGCCAAGTCTGGAAATCTCGAACTTGAGTTGTGATTGGAGATCGAAGCGGGGCTGAACATAATACAGTTTCGGGTAGTGATTAACACTCGTTCCTGCCCTCAAGTTCCGGGGTCAAGTTATGATGATTAGCTTGTGATCGCACTGAGTGAGGGTCGAGCGGTCGAACTACACTTGTTTCCTTACGAATCGTTTCATCCACATTCTGGGGATACAAGCCATCTCGTAAGCGGTTGTTCACAATCTAGGAACTTAAGATTGTTGTTGGTACTCCAACCCGTATCCTGGGAGTTTAGAGTTAGTGTTCATGTTCTGACTCGTACTCCGGGAGCTTGGAGCTGATAGGACATACTCCGTCCCGCACTCTGGGGATACGGAGTCGGATGTTTATACTCCGTTTCGCTCTCTGGGAATACGGAGTCGAATGTTTATACTCCGTTTCGCACTCTGGGAACACGGAGTTGAATGTTTATACTCCGTTTTGCACTCTGGGAACACGGAGTTGGATGTTTAAGCTCCGTTTCGCGCTCTGGGAACACGGAGTTGGATGTTTATACTCCGTTTCGCACTCTGGGAACACGGAGTCGGATGTTTATACTCCGTTTCGCACTCTGGGAATACGGAGTTGAATGTTTATACTCCGTTTCGCACTCTGGGAATACGAAGTTGAATGTTTATACTCCGTTTCGCACTCTGGGAATACGGAGTTGGATGCAGGATTGTCATGTGTCAATCCTATCAATATTGGTGTATTGGCTTGCCCCCGAGCTCGGGTTTCACTTAGCGAGTGGCCGGTCGTATCACAGCCACTCTCCATTTGAATAAGTCCCATTGCGTGATGGGATTTAGCTCTTCGTGCATCGTGATGTCGTATATCGTACTTAATGAATCACAGCTCTGGCTCGAAGAGATGGCATTTTATTGCTGAAATAAGAAAATGCGGCAAAGTCAGTTGCCTTATTACAAAATTCAAATTTCGAAATGCAGAAACAAATTGCTAAATAGAACGAAATAAATAAAGCCTGTCATGTGTAATAGCGACGGAGACTCTCGCTGTTCCAGGCCCTTGGCAAACCAAGACCGTCAACGGTCGATAGTTTAAATGTGCCATCTCCGAGTCTTCGTGTAATCACATATGGTCCTTCCCAGTTTGGTTTCATGTGTGAAGGAACTGGGTAGATTCTCTTGAGCACGAGGTCGCCGAGTTCAAAGGTTCGAGGTCGAACTTTGGTGTTGTATAGTCGGGCGACCCGACTTCGATGTGCCGCTGCTCTCAAATCAGCCTCTTCCCGTCTTTCATCCAATAGATCCAAAGATTCGGCCAGTAGTATAGCGTTCGTTTTCGGATCATAGTAAGTCACGCGATGGGAAAACACTTCCGTCTCGACCGGAATAACAGCCTCTGAGCCATAAGATAGGGAAAATGGAGTGTGTCCGGTTGCGGTTTTGTGAGTCGTTCGATAGGCCCATAATGCCATAGGAAGTTCATCGACCCATTTGCCCCCGGCCTTTTCCAGTCGTTTCTTCAGGATGGATTTTATAACTTTATTGACAGCTTCAACCTGTCCATTCGCTTGGGGATGTGCGATAGCCGAGAATTTTTTATGGATATGAAACCGTTGGCAGAAATTCTTGAATTCCGCACTCTCGAATTGGGTTCCGTTATCAGTGATGATGGTATGCGGGAGTCCAAATCGACAAATGATGTTGCGAACCACGAAATTTATCACTTTCTTCGTCGTAATGGTTGCAAGGGCTTCGGCCTCAGCCCACTCTGTAAAGTAGTCAACGGCAATGATGGCGTATTTCGCACCGCCTTTCGCTAGAGGTAAAGCGCCAATGATATCGATGCCCCACATTGCAAATGGCCAGGGACTGACCATTTGGGTTATCTCGGTTGGCGGGGCTCTTGGAATTCGGGCATGCTTCTGGCATTTATCGCACTTCCCGGCATAGTTCGCCGCTGTCGGCCAGTAATACCCATATCGGAGTATCTTCTTAGCGAGAGCTTGCCCCCTGGTGTGATCGCCACACTCTCCTTCGTGCACGTCATGTAACACTCGTTTGATTTCCTCATGGGCGATACATCGGAGGAGAGGAACGGAATAGCCTCTCCTGTACATGATTCCGTTCTGGATGACGAATCGCGAAGCTTTTCGTAGAATTTTTCTCTTTTCGTTCCTATGCTCAGGCAACTCCCCATTTTCAATGTAATCTCGGTATGGAGTCATCCACGACTCTCTACCGGGAGCGGCTTCAAACACAAAATTCGTCTTTATTTGATCGATGCTTGGGAAGGATAGAGTTTCGACGGGGAAAGATCCCATCTGCTGTGCGTCGCCTGTGCTGGCTAACTTTGCTAATGAATCAGCTCTCTGATTGCGTTCCCGGGGGATATAATAAATGGCATAATAATCAAATTGATTTAGCATTTCTTGAACTCGGATCAAGTAGGCAGCCAGCCTTCGATCCCTTGCTTGGTATTCTCCCCGTACTTGACACACAACTAACTGTGAATCGCAGTAAATCTCCACAGCGATAATTCTCAAATCTCTGGCAAGTTTCAAGCCGGTCAAGAGTGCTTCATATTCAGCTTCATTATTAGTTGCGTGAAAATCAAACTTCAAAGCGTAACATATAGATCGGCCTTCGGGAGTTTCAAGCACAACACCAGCGCCCGAACACCAGTCGTTTGATGCACCGTCAGTATACAGCTTCCAGATGTATTCGGGGGATTCACTGGTTTCGGGCAAACCTTCTGGAATGGTAAATTCAGCTATGAAATCTGCCAGGACTTGTCCTTGAATGGCTCTCCGTGGGGCGTACACGATATTAAATTGGCTTAGCTCAATGTTCCACTTGAGTAACCTACCAGACGTCTCAGGCCGCATGAGGACCTGTCGTAACGGCTGGTCGGTATACACAGTAAGAGGATGAGCTTGGAAGTAAGGACGGAGCTTTCTTGAGGCGATGACCAGGCAATAAGCCAGTTTCTCTAGTCTTGGGTAGTTTCTCTCAGCTCCTGTTAGCCATTTACTAACATAGTAGACCGGCTTCTGCACTTTATCTTCCTCCCAAACTAAAGCGGCACTGATCGCGTGCTCAGATACTGCCAGATAAAGGTACAGTTGCTCGTGGTCAACCGGTTTTGACAAGATCGGAGGTGTGGAAAGATGTTGAACTAGCGATCGGAACGCGCCTTCGCACTCCTTGGTCCATTCAAAGTTTTGTTTTCCCTTTCGGATCAGATTGAAGAAAGGGATGCATTTATCGGTGGACTTTGAAATGAACCTGCTCAACGCCGTGACCTTTCCGTTGAGACTCTGGACTTGTTTTATGGTTCTAGGGGTTTGCAAATTTCTTATTGCCCAGATTTTCTCAGGATTTGCTTCTATTCCTTGAGCATTGACAATAAACCCAAGGAACTTTTCGGACGTGACGCCGAAGTGGCACTTCAATGGGTTGAGCTTCATTCCGTATTCTCGAAGGATGCTGAACATCGAATTTAAATCTCTGACGTGATCTGTGGAGAATCGAGACTTCACCAACATGTCATCAACGTAAACCTCCATGGTCTTCCCGATCTGATTAGCGAACATCCGGTTGACTAAGCGTATATATGTTGCTCCGGCGTTTTTTAGACCAAATGGCATGACCTTGTAGCAGTAGAGCCTCAGATCGGTTACGAAGCTGGTATGCTCTTGGTCAGGCAAATGCATGGGTATTTGATTGTAACCAGAGTAAGCATCCATAAAAGACAATAATTCGTGCCCGGCCGTCGAATCTACGAGCTGGTCAATTCGAGGAAGCAGGAAGCTATCTTTTGGACAAGCCTTGTTTAAGTCAGAGTAATCGACGCAAGTTCTCCATTTTTCATTTGGTTTTCGAACCAGTACAGGGTTGGATACCCATTCTGGATACAAGGCATCTCGAATGAACCCGTTCGATTGTAGTTTATCAACTTCCTCCTTAAGGGCGGCAGATCTCTCTGGATCCATACCGCGCCTTTTCTATTTTACTGGGACATGTCGCGGATCTATATTCAGGGAGTGACTTGCAATGCTCGGCGAGATTCCGCACATGTCAGAGTGTGCCTAGGCGAAAACGTCGAGATTCACCCGGAGAAATTCAACCAATTCATGTTGTGTTTGCTTGCTCAGTTGAGACCCAACTTTTAGCATCTTCGAATCATCATCTTCACTGATTGGGATGTCCACAGTCAGTTCGGCCGGAGAGGCTTGGCTCTCCTTAGATTCGTCTTTATCCTCATTGTCTCTAGGATTAAGGTCCTTCAGGAATTGGCTATGGTGCCCGGGCCGGGGCCCAAGCACCAATTGTCAATCATCAACAGAACGGACGCAGAGCGATTCTTCTACGTCCTTTCCCTTCTCCTTTCGCTGCGCCCCGCGCAGCTCAACAACATAGCAGGCTCTTCCCGTAGCCTGGTCTCCTTGAACGGCTCCGATCCCACGGTCGGTGGGGAACTTCAGAGTCAAGCACCATGGGGCTATGACTGCCCTGAACTCAGCAAGGGCCGGTTGGCCCAAAAACGCGTGATAAGGTGAGTCAATCTCTAACACAACAAATTGTAACATCCGGAATCTCCGGCGTTCCCCGATTCCTAATTCAACCGGTAATTCAGTTATGCCAATGGGTATCGTGGCACTTCCGTTAAAACCATGGATTCGAGATAGGCAGGGTTTTAGATCCTTTGCCTCCATTTTCATTAATTCGTAAGCCCGTTTAAGCAGAATATTCACAGAGCTCCCACTGTCAACCAGGATTCTCTTCATCCAAGCAGGACCCACCTGGGCAGATATGACTAGCGGGTCAATTATAGGGGCTTCGACCTTATCAGCGTCTCGGCTCCTGAACACGATATCATCAGATATTATTTTCTGTTGCTTAGCCGGACTTCCATCTTCACAATTACTATAACATTCGAAGTCCGCATGCTTGATAGAACTAGCATACGACTCCATTTCCCCCCAGCTCCTGTCTGCGGGATGGGGACCTCCACTTATCGTGTTAATAACCAATCTCCCGCCCGCGCGAGCGGGTTCTTCCTGCCTCTCTTGATTTTGTTGACGATTCTGATTTGACGGGCCCGCACCACCAGACTGTGGCGCCCGAACAAACTGATCCAACTTCCTCTCTCTGATCAACTTCTCAATGAGGTCCTGTAAGTGTCGACATTCATTCGTATTGTGGCCGTAGCTTTCATGGAATCTACAGAATTTCCCTGTCTGAACCTGCCTCTCCATTGAGGGTTTCGGAGCAGGTTTCTTATACTGTACAGTGTTGCAAGTCTGTAAGTATACATTTTCCAGTGACGTATTTAACAGTGTATAATTGTCAAACATTTGAGCCCTACGGTGTAGGCCTCGGTTCTGATCTCTTTTCTTATCTTGGCCATTGTTTCCTCTCGGTTGGGTTTGCTTGTTCTGTATGTTCAGTTGAACTTTTCCGGAACTCTCACCGGACTGTTTAACTGCCACATTACTCTGTATTCCTTCAACACTGGGCCTCACATCGTCTTGCTTCCTAGACTGTTTCACGTCCTCTTTCCGTAAGAACTGAGCGGCTTTGGAGTAGAAACGGTCCAACGATGCAGGTGGTTTTCCAGCTAGCCAATTTCCAAACTCAGAATCGGGATCAATCCCTTTGGTTAAAGCCATCAAGATTGAGTTATCGTTGGGATTACTGATCTCAACACATGCTGCGTTGAACCTTTCTAAGTAATGCCTGAGCGTCTCTCCCTGAGCTTGAGTGACACTGGACAGGGTATTAACATCTTTGGGCCTAGCTACATGCATTCGAAACTGCTCTACAAACCTCTTGGCTAGTTGATCGAACGAAGAAATAGATCTGGGAGGTAGCCTTGTGAACCACATGGTTGCGATTCCCCCCAAAGAGATGGGAAAACTTCGACATTTCACTGCGTCATCAGCCCTCGCAGCGCTCATTGACCATTCATATTTTAGGATATGCTGATTGGGGTCACTATTCCCTTCGTACATGAGGAGAGCTGGCATTCTGAATCGCCGAGGGGGTTCAGAGTACAATATCTCGTCTGTGAAAGGGGTATGACTGCGGGAGACCCCCCAGTCGTCATTAGTGAGCTCTTAACTCTCGCGAATCATCTGGCATATCATGGTCGAAATGTCTGACACTGGCACATTCTGGGCAGGCTGAGCTAAGGTGTGGTCGGATTCCACAGTGCGAGTTTGGACCGGGCGCTGTCGACGGTCCATATTTCACCTCCTCGGCTCAGCATCTTCTGGGACATATGGTTCAGGAGTATGTTCACGCTGCTGATTGTTTGGTTCTGACAGATTTTGGATGTCAACCCTCATTCCTGCCGCGGCCGTGGTAGCACGGTTGTCCGTAGTATACTGTGGAGCAGCGCCTCCTCGTGTTGAGGGCCCTGTCTGAAAGCTGGTCGACGGCCCTGCCCTCAATTGTCCAACGGTCAAGGTGGGTTGGTATCCGGTGGTCTGTGCGTGACTTCCTTCTAACCGGGGATGGGTAGACCTATGGTGGTAGTCAGACGAGGCAGAACTTTCAATGGATGCGCGGGAAACATTATCTCTCCTGGACCTCCTACGGCTCTGGCGGTTTAGTTGGTTGGTCAATTCGACATTGGTGCGCAGCTGTTCAGCCAATTGTTGCCGGCTTTGGGTCAGTTCCTGGAGCAACACTTGGAACTCTTGTCGGGTGACTGGTCCTGACGGATCTGAGTGGGCAGTGTTGTCCTGATTGGAAGAAGGCTGCTGTGTGGGATTCTGCCTATCCCGGCCTTCTTGCTCTGCAGCGGTAGCGCCAGTTCTTATGCTAACCATTCTTGGTGGTGGAGTCCTTTCCTAGACCTTGAGAAAATCTGAATAGAATGGAAGGATTTCGGATTGGATATCTGGATCTTCCTCTTGGATTTATGCAATCCGGTATCGACGGCAGATCTAAAGAGCAGGAGAAGAAACTGGTTTTCTCAGTGAAAGCACCAAAGTGTTTGTACCAAAAATGGGCACAACACTCTTCGGGAGTTATTTGAAAAGATAAAATGAAGATTGTAAATGTAAAACAGAGGTTATCTAACAAAAACTCCAACAAACAGAAATGTAAAATGCACAGACAAGCAATTTAGAGTGGTTCGGCGTATTGCCTACGTCCACTATGAAGTTTTGATGATTTTATTGATTCTCTTTCAATGATTACAAGCGATTACAGTAAACAATAGCGGATTACAGATTAGAATTCGAAATTGACAGCAAAGGTAGGATGCAAATCTTAATCCGGCAGAGTCTGGACGCTTCAGAATCAAAAAGATCCCTCTTCTGTAGGCTCTGGAGCTCTATTTATAGGCGTAGGAGGCTCAAATCTTGCTCAAAATCCGGGAGACTTGGTCTGGCACGTGAGGGGACCCACTCGACCGTTTCCAGAAAGTTTCGCCTCGATCTGCGATCGATACGAATCCATTTCGTATCGATCAAGATGATGTCCAAATGAGCTGAAATTTGGCAGGGACATTCTTCAGTGTGTACGCAAGCAACCCTGAAAATATCATTGGATTTGGATCAGTGGATTGCGCGAAATCGTCGACACGAAATGGAATTGATCGCTGGCTGTTTCATTCGACTCCATGACCTCGTACTGATTCTTTCGAATCGATCATCTGCACGTGCTCCTGTAATGATATGGCGCGTATATCTCGAGTCGATCCATCTTTTTCTCCGGTCTGGCCGCGTCGCATCCATGTATCTCGCCGTGTTTGCTTCGATGGATTACACGTTACCTTAGTTAGTTGACTCGTTGGATACGAGTAAGTCACTAGGCATGGACTCGAAGCAAGGTCCTCTGATGGATACGAAGTGTAGCGCCTCGATGGATACGAAGTGGACATTGACTGATGGTTGCGAGGCACGTCATCTACTGAGGGATACGAACCTGATCGATACGAACTTGATGGGTACGAAGCCTATCGATACAACTCGATGGATTCGAATAGCTTTGCTTAGGTGAATGCGAACAGAGGCTTATACGATGGATTCGAAATTGATCGATACGAAAGTGATCGACTCGAATTAGAGCTTCGGTGATGGATACGAAACCACCCAGAGTGATGGATACGAAATCGCCCAGAGTGATGGATACAAAATCGCCCAAAGTGATGGATACGAAATCTGGACTTTTCCCTTCAATTTGAATCGATCATAACTTGAGCATGTGAACCCGGATTGACCCGAAATTTGAGATGTTGACTTCTATGATCTTTCTTGTCATGTCCTATCAATTGTAGCTCAATCTGGACTCAGACAAAATTCAGCGATATCCACGGCGAGCTATCCCTGTTCTCTTAGTCGGTTCCTTGGTGTCCTGGCCTTGCCAAAAGGCAGGATAACAATACCCATTCTGGATAAGTTGCATCACGGATGAAACCGTTGGCCATTAACTTGTCCACCTCTTCTCTTAGCGCCTTGAATCGTTCGGGACCTAGGCTGCGCCTCTTTTGTTTTATTAGTGTGAACTTGGGGTCAATGTTGAGCGCGTGACATGCGATTTCTGGAGACACCCCACACATATCGGAATGCGTTCATGCGAACACATCCAAGTTGGTATGGAGAAATTTAGTAAGCTCCATACGCATCTTGTTTCCAAGGTGCGATCCAATTTTCAAAAACTTTAGTTGGGTCGTCCATGTCGATCGGGACGGACACCGTTAATTCTGCCGGCATCGCCCGTTCCTCCCCTGAGCTCTTCTTTATAGGGTCCGAAGCCTTGTCGAATCGGCTATGGTCGCCAAGCCAGAGGCTGCTCTGTAGTTGCTATTCAAAGGGATCACGGATGTGGAGAGTTATCTCCATGTCCTTCCCTTTCTCCTTTCTTCTGGATTCACGTAATTCTGCAATGTAACATTCTTTGGCAGCACACTGATCTCCTTTCACCTCTTTGATTCCATTTGCAGTAGGGAACTTCATGGTTGGACACCATTGGGCCAGAGCTATTTTGAAATTTGCTAGAGCGGGTCGCCCTAAGAAGGCGTTATATGCTGACATTTTATCCACAATCACAATAGTCTGAACGAGGGTGACTCTTCGATCACCCTCTCCAAGCTCCACTGGCAGGTCGATTGTTCCTACAGGTTGCTTGGGCTCGCCAGTGAACCCTTGGATCTTTGTTTGGTATGCAGATACGATTTTCATGCCGATTTTCATCTGGTCAAAAGTACGTTTGAAAATAATATTAACAGAGCTACCACTATCAACCAACACTCGCCGAACAACAGCAAGACCGATTTCCACTGTTACCACCATTGGATCGAGAGTTGGGGCTTCGACCCCTTCGGTGTCCCGATTTCGGAACACTATGTCATCACTCAATACTTTCTGCAGCTTGGCTGGGGTTTCGTCTTCTAGTGCGAGACATGAGTCTTTCGGAGCATGTTTCAACGAGCTTGCGTACCGTTCCATTTCTTCCCAACTTCTTTGCACGGGGTGTGGTCCCCCAGATATCGTTCCAATAATAAGCCTTTGATCGGTTCATTTTGACACTTTGTCACTAGTTCCAGCTTGATTTCTTCGTTCTCTAGGAGGCTGAGGGACCACAGGTTGATTGGGGTTTTGTGGCTTTCTCACGTACTGCTGGAGTTTATTATCACAGATTAACTCTTCAATGAGATTCTTTAAGTGGCGGCATTCGTTTGTATTGTGGCCTTATGTCTCGTGGAAGCGGCAGAATTTACCTGAGCGCTTTTGCTGCTCAGTTGCCTCCCTCTTAGGGGGTTTCTTGTATTCTTCAATTTCTTGTGTTGCGAGATAAATATTTTTTGGAGTGTCAGTTAGAAGGTATATAATCTTCCTGTTTGAACTCTTTAAATCTTTTGTTGCTGCCATTGCTATTTCTTTTATTGGAGTTCTGATTTTTCCTCTTTTGATTCCCATCTTTCCCCACGACTCCTTGAGCAGTTCCAAAATCATGCGCGTTTTGATTCATTGTCACATCGCTCTGTCTGATGTCCATCGGTTGCACACCAGTAGACTTTCTTTCTAGCTCCTGTGCTTCCTCTAATCTTAAGTACTGACTTGCTTTACGATTGAAGTCATTCCTTGTGGTAAGCTTCTTCATTTTAATCCATTTCCCGAATTCAGTCTCTAGGCGAATGGCACGGACTAACGCCATAAAAACCATGTCCTCATTAGGGTTGCTTACTTCCATCACCGCGGTATTGAACCGGTTCATGAAAGATTTCAGTGACTCGTTGCGTCCCCGGAACAATCTGGATAAGGACATGACATCTTTTGGTTGCGCAATATGGAGCCTGAATTGGTCAAGGAATTTTGCTACTAATTGGTCAAAGGCAGAGATAGATCTCAGGGGAAGTCCGGTGAACCACATAGATGCAACTCCTTCTAGAAAGATAAGGAAACATCGGCAGCGAATAGCCTCTAGAGCGTTGGCTCCATCCATATACCAGCTATACTTGTATAGATGGGGTTTTGGGTCCTTCGTCCCATCATAGATGGGATAGCCGGCATTATGAATTTGTCTGGATATTTTTCATTCAAGATTTCATCGGTAAAGGGAGTCCAACTTGGAGCAGATCCCCATTCGTCATCTCTTCAGTTTTTACTCTCGTCCATCAACCATTTGACCATGTCTGCTATGTATGCCTCCGATGTCCGGTAATCCTGGGGACAGAAATCAGTCACTACACCAAGTGTTTGGCTTTGCAAACGAGCTCAGCATGTGGGTTGAAGCCTAGGCTCTCCTGTCTACGGGAGAGCCACTCCCGTGGGACCCCGTTGGCTTGCAGTTGGCCTGATTAGGGCAGTTTGGATGTTCCTAGCATCATCGAACGCGTTGACATTCTCTTTCAAATGATGGTTTTGCTCTCCATCTTCTGAATCAGAGAGATCCATAGCTATATCTTCTTGCGAGGTCTTGGCCCCCTTATTCAAGTTCACAATTGGTTTCATTATGGCGAACGGAATTCTTGCATTTCTGTCCATGTTAAGTCCTGTTGTCACCCTTTTTGTGGTTGTTTTCTGTTTCTTCAATGTAGACCAGAAATGGAGGAATTCTCTTATTCTATAGCAGCCGCGGGTTCAGGCATAGTCCTTGGAGTAGGGTTTGACTGTAAGGTTAAGAGAGCGTTAAGCTCGTCCATTACATCCTTTTGTCTACTTTCCATTTTTTGGTTGATCTCATTAACCATCTTATTCAACTCATCCCTGGTGACAGCTTCGTGCTGGCTGGAGGATGGTGGCGCCTGATTTCCCAAGTTAGCACCATTTACTTTAGTTTGTTGAGGATTAACATCTTCTCCAGCTATTACCGCCTTTATGGATTTCCAGAGGCATTTCTTCTTCTTCTAGGAGCCATTGATTCCAAACAGTGCATTTTTCAAGCAAAGATTGAGGATCTAACAACTGGACCAATTGGATCCAACGTAGATAGCTAGATCTGAACCCTGAGTCGGACCTCTCAGTGAAATCACCAAAATGTTAACCCAAAAAATGGATCAACACCTTGGTTTGAGTGTGAAAGCACCAGCTATGTTCTTACAGAGCAGTAATACAGATAATAGGTATAGAAAAGAACAGTTTAAGAAAGAAGACAAGAGATTTTTGTAGTGGTTCAGCTGTTAATGAAGCCTACGTCCACTTTATAGTTTTATTATAGACTGATTGTTGTTACCAGTAGTGTTTGGTTACAAGGCTTTTGATTATCCTTAGCTAGATTGAATCCCCAGAGTTGGAATCCACTGGAGAATCACAGTGAATCCCTTTGGAGATTATTGTGAGGGAGACGAAGAGTGAAGAAAGTTTCCAGTAGAGCTTCAGCAACCAGTATGGAGAAGATCCTCTTTATGTTGCAGGTAGGATGGTATTTACAGAGATCGGAGAGCTTTTGGGCCAGGCCAGTTTGCCAATTGCTTGCAGATGGATGTAGGAGGACCTATAGGAGTTTAGCTCATGACCCGAGCCAAAAGCATCGATTCATGGTCTATGGATCGCTAGCAATCCATACATTTAGCTCGCTTGCAAGCTAATGACTTGGCTGCTATCTCCATCATTTCGCCATGCTAGGTCGCAAGTGCAACGTGCCTTTATATGGATCGTTGGCAATCCATTGTATATGGATCGCTAGCAATCCATACACTTAGTATATTTTGTATTTTTTATTTTGTCTTCTAGGCTCCTTAGCTCCTGTTTCTCTCAGGGAACCATCATGTTGCATGGATCGCTGGCATGGATCGCTAGCGATCCAAGTACTTGGATTATTTTAGGAGTTTGGAGTTTGGAATGCTTTCATGGCCTTGTAACGATGTTGTTCGTGTTGTCTCATTGCATGTTGCACATTGCTCCGTTTCGATGACGATCTACTAGCTGGTTGTGCTTAGCTGCCAATTGGACTGAACGGATGCTGGTCCCTTGGTTTAATCAAATTCAACCGAAGCTTTAGTAATATGATTTGGCTCTCTTTAACTTGTTGCTTTAACGTTTTTGGCTGAGTTCCGAGCCATTATGACTTCATCAATTATTCTGTCTTCTATTAGATCCTGCTGGGTTAAAAACCCGGATAATAATTACTAACCTTATACATGATTGTCTATAGTTCTCATCGGTTAATAATAAACACGAGATACTTTTTATGAATAACAACTACAATCTTGATAATTCATCCTTAAATAAAAAATGACAAAGAATGATATTATTTCCAAAATAACATTTTCAAAGGATAACCCAAGGTCAGCAAAAACCATTGGATAATTCAACAATTAATCTAGACTGTCCAAAACAAACCTTGCACCTCCACCGATCAACATAAAGAATGAAGTGGTGACCTATCTTTACATGACCGATTCTGGACCGGTGAGTCAATGGCCGATATTCTCCCTCAAATTATGGTTATAAATATGATCAGTCACCACAATAGATAAATTGGTGTCTTGGTGGTTGATCGTAGTCTGTTGTGCAAAATCAGTCATGACTCTTAAAAAAAATTCATTTCGTCTGATCTCGGTTTAACCTTTACTTTTCTACGAACCGAAGCACATAATTTTACCTTCGATTTGCTATATTCCAAGTCATATAATTTTCATAATTTACGCTGTGTATAGTGGTTGTAGTTTATATTTTAACACATTCAAATTCTTAAATCATTCTCCTTAATCTTTCAAGAAATTATGTTTCATATTATCTTAGAGTAAGCCGGGTATCTAGCATCCAAGGCTCCTATTGAAAGTTTGCAACAACTTAAGTTGCTAGCTAGATTTTGTTTCATATGATCATATCATCTTCAAGTAAGAAGAGATTGTTAAAATTATTCAATAAAACAAAATTATAAAAAGGAGAGAGAAAAGAATAACCACTAAAACCTACATTTTTACTGATTACTGAGTTAATTATAAACATAATATGTAGCTTTTATCTATAGGAGCTGAAATATAAAGATCAATAATAAAACTAACATAGCCCTGTAATATAATTAAAAAACCTAAATGATAGGATATATCCTAGAATAATAGAAAATATCCCAAAAAGAAAAGAAAATATTCTTCAACATCACCCCTTAAACTTACGATGCGCAGCATCGAGAGTTGCCAAAATAGAAACGAACATAGAAGGATCATAAATTAGCAATTTGAAATACGGAATCATGAATGTCAATCAAATCATGCAAAGATGCAAAACTAGTCAAATACCGTAAGAGCATAGCATCAATATCAACTTCAATCTAATCGGGAAACAAATATAGAGTGGCAACAGTCTGGACGTTAGCAAGGATTGATTGATTCAAAAACAATTTGATCAATGACACCAATCCAAAGGGTTTGGAAATACCAAATGATAACAGTCCGAACAAATATGAAAATACCAATCGACGATAAATCAATCAAGGATAACAATCCGAATAGTATGAAAATGCCGAGTGACAATAATTCGATTAGTGGCAACAATTCAAATGGTATTGAAATACCACCAAATGACAACAATCTGAATGGCATGGAAATACCGAACAACAACAATCCGAACGATATTGAAATACTGAATGACAACAATCCAAACATGGAAATACTGAATGACAATAGTATGAACGATATTGATATGCCAAACGATGATAATTTGATGAACTACAAGACCCCGATGAATGACAACAATCTCATGAATGGTAATAATCCAATAAACGACAACAATCCAAACAGTATGCAAATATGAAACAACAATAATTCGATGAGCGACAACAATACAACAACAACAACTAAGCCATTATTCCCAAACAAGTTGGGGTCGACTAGAGATGGAACCCAAAACTAAAAGACAAAGTCAATGTAAAAGTCATAACAACAACAACAATAATAATAAAAACCATGATAGTAATACTAAAATAAAGTCAAATAAGTAAACAAATAATAACAATAACTAAGTAAAATAAAAATAAAAATAAATTTAAAAAAACCATGATGATAATGATAATAATAGTAATAGTAATAATGTTAGTAATAGTAATATTGACCAAAAACCAAACACTACGTCTTAAGCTCATATTCACTAGTCCTATAATCTAAAATTTATAACACTACCCCTAAGCCCACCTTAAGCAAAAAAAAACACTTCTAGCTCATGGTTCTGGTACGTGGATCGCTAACTTCCACGCGCTCCTATCTGACACCAGCTCTTCGGATATATTCCAATCATTCAAATCCCTTTTTTACTACTTCCTCCCATATCAACCTTGTTCGACCTCTACCTCTCTTTGAGCATTCGACGCGGCCTATAATTCCAATGCACACAAGTGCCTCGGAATGCCTCTATTGGAGATGTCCAAACCATCTTAAGCGGTGTTGGACTAGCTTCTTCTCAATTGGTGCTACTTCAAGTTTATCACATATATCATCATTTCTAATTTGATCTCTTCTTGTATGACCGCAGATCCATTGCAGCATACACATCTCTGCAACACTTATCTTCTGTACGTGTTGGCTTTTAGTAGGCCAACATTCTGCACCATACAACATCGCAGGCCTGATTGCAGTTCCGTAGAACTTTCCTTTAAGCTTCTGTGAGACTTTCCTGTCACAGAGAATGCCAGACGCTTGTCGCTATTTCATCCATCCCGCTCGAGTTCTAAAACTAACATCTTCATCAATCTCACCATCATACTACAATATTGATCATAAATATTGAAAGGATTCCTCCTTGGGCATGACTTGTCCGGTCAGAGAGACATCTCCATCCTCTGATCTGACACCGCTGAACTCGCACTTCATATACTCTGTTTTAGTTTTGCTAAGCCTAAAACCCCTTGATTCTAAAGTCTGTCTCCACAGCTCCACCCAATCCTACTTTCATCAATTAGCACAACATCATCAGCAAAGAGCATACACCAAGGAATCTCACCTTATATACCCTTCGTAACCTCGTCCATCACTAGGGCAAAAATATAGGGGCTCAAAGCTGACTCTTGATGTAATCCTATGTTAATGTAAAAGTCACTGGTTTCACCCTTGCATGCTCTAACACTAGTCACAACATCATCGTACATATCCTTGATAAGGGTAATGTACTTTGTTGGGACTTTTTTCTTTTCCAGAGCCCACCACATAATCTTTCTTGGTACTTTATCATATGCTTTATCATATGCTTTCTCCATTGCTCCCTAAACCTCTTCATAAGTTGTCTTATCAAGAAAACCGCCTCTATGGTCGACCTCCCAGGCATGATACCAAATTGGTTTTTTGAAACACTTGTCATCCTTCTTAATTGATGTTCAATGACTCTCTCCCAAAGATTTATTGTATGACTCATAAGCTTAATTCCTCTGTAGTTTGTGCAACTTTGAATATCTCCTTTATTCTTAAAAATTGAAACTTATATGCTTCTCCTCCACTCATCTGGTATCTTGTTTGATTTGAAAATATTATTGAACAACTTAGCTAGCCAGGCTATCCCTGCATCTCCAAGGCATCTCCACACCTCAAAGGGGATGTCATCAGGCCCCATGCCTTGCCCACTTTTATCCGTTTTAGCGCCTCCTTTACCTCGGACTCTTGAATTCTCCAAACAAAATGTCCACTGGTGTCATTAAAAGAGTCGTCCAGCTCGATCATAGTGCTATCATCTTCTTCATTGAATAGCTTGTCGAATTAATCTCCCCATCTATTTTTTATCTCATCTTTCTTTACCAAAATTCTATTATTGTCATCTTTGATCCATTTAACTTGGTTGAAGTCTATTGTTGTAACATCCCCCTACTTAGAGGCCCAAAACCAATGGCTACAGATGCTGTAGTCATCCATAGTTATTAATTCTTGGCGACCAAGTACGACGATATTAGATACATTGATACACAGAAACACAAGAATATGGAAGAATTTTAAATAGCAAATAAAATTCACATTCCATTTCAAGATATTTCAAATTGATTACATAATCCCAGTTCGTAGACCACGTTCAGATAACATATAATAACAAAATACGCCAAGAGCGACATATAAAGATGCCCCCTTGGTTGATCAGAGTATATAGTAAGGCATAAAAACACTTTGCCTTTACAATCAAACATACAGCGGAAATAAAATAACTTTAAATAACTATCTGCCTCCTGCACGCATTCGGAAGCTTTATTCGT
This sequence comes from Allium fistulosum, assembly GCA_030737815.1. Lineage (NCBI taxonomy): Eukaryota > Viridiplantae > Streptophyta > Magnoliopsida > Asparagales > Amaryllidaceae > Allium > Allium fistulosum. The sequence continues at coordinate 1,142,973,946 of CM060904.1, forward strand.
CTAAGAGAAAAACATGAAAACCTTTAACTCTCAACCTACTCAAAATCAATTGAGTATCCGAAAGTTTAAGGGGAAAAATAAACTTCGAGTCAAACAAATAGCCTGGTATGAATAATAATCTACCATCTCAAACCATTTTGATATCTAGTGTGACCACGTCGCTTAGCGGAACAGGTTTTCCTCTCACTAGTATCCCCAAAACATTTACAAAACCATATACTGTGCTTCCTGCATTCACAATGGTTATAAACATAGTATTTCAAAGTATTATGATGATATGAAAAATAAGTAAATCAAATCTGGATTACCCATCCCCCATTCATTCTGACTATCTGTCTCAGTCTTGGTTTCTAGGGTTACTATTAACCTGTTAAATGTTTATGGACTATCTGTCCAATTACTTAGTTTTCATGGGATCACTAAGAACCTATTGGTAACTCCAATATCATATTTCTTATCCTAGTTTTCATGGGCTAACTAGGAACCTATTGGCTGACTGCCAATATCTTAATCCGGATATAGTTTTCATGGTCTAACTACAAACCTACTGGCCCCTGCCAGTATCAAATAATAGTTTTCATGGACTGACTATGAACATATTAGCCCCTGCCAATATCATACAATTTTCATGGGCTTACTGTTAACCTTTAGGCCCCTGCCAATATCTTTAAATTAAGAATTTAACATCTGTTAAGTTATATTCACTACTGGGTCAACCTAACTGGTTATTCTGCCCTTTCCCCAAAATACAGTTATGGGTTACTAACAATGGAATAATACTTCCAAAATCTTTATTTATTTATGCCATGGTTTTTCCTAAAAATGAGAATGGGTTGTTTGTTTTGAAACCTTAAACATCACTTTCGAAACCCTTGAATGACCTCCTTCGAAAGAATAGAAATCCTCTTTTCAAAACTCTAAGTATATATACCTTTCGAAACCAATAAGACCTTTCGATGGTATCAAGAAAATGCTCTTTAAAACATAGGTTTCGAAACAAATGAAATACCCTTTCGAAAGTTGGGTTTTACTCTTAAAATATCATTTAGGTCAAGATGGTTGTATACGAAAGTATCCTTTCGAAACCAACAAAAACTAGTTTAGGGAAAAATTGATGGTGTCGGAGCCATATATTTCGAAAGCAAAAGACTAAAAAATCAAAACTTCGAAGTCTGGATCGAAACCCCCTTTCGACTCCATATCCTTTGGAACCCCAACCCCTCTCGAAAACAATAAGAAAAAAGGTTTAGTTTTAGGTAAAACAAGAGCAACCCCTTTGAATGTATTATTGGACAACATGGTCGAAAGGTAGAGTAGTGACTAGGCTTCGACTAGGTCGAAACCAACCCCTTTCAAAAGCTTTTATTTAAAGAAAAAGATCTCATTCAAAGGCTAGTACTTTTAGTATAACATGGAAACCATCTTTGAAAGCTAAACATACACCCTTTCGAAAACAATACTTGCGGAGATGAGACACACGAAATACATTATGGACACCTTCCAAACTGCTCGGCAACTCTATTCTATATGCGAGCTTTCCAATCCTTTCTAAAATCTGGAATGGACCAACATATCTCGGGGCTAACTTCCCTGAATTTTCAAATTGTAATACACCCTTCATAGGTGATACCTTAACGAAAAATTTGTCCCCAACTGAGAATTCTAGGTCTTTACGCATCTTGTCTCCGTAACTCTTCTGTCTTGACTGAGCTTCCTTCATCCTCTACCGAATTAACTCAATCTTTTCTGACGCCTCTCTAACCAAATCTGGACCTAAGACTAATCTGTCTCTAGTCTCCAACCAACATGTTGGTGATTTACATGGTCTTCCATACAAAGCTTCAAACGACGCCATTCCTATACTAGTCTGATAGCTATTATTATAGGAAAACTCAAACAAATGTAGGTAATCTTCCCAAGATCCACCAAAGTCTAATACACAAGCTCTCGGTAAATCCTCGAGTACTTTATTAACTCTCTCTGTCTGCCCATATATCCGAGGGTGATATGCAGTACTCATATTAAGCTTGGTACCCATCACCTCCTGTAGACTCTTCCAGAATTCACTAGTAAACAAAGCATCTTTGTCACTGACTATACAGCTAGGAACTCCATGCAGTCTAACTATGTTCTTCATGAATAACTTAGTTAAAACAGGTGCCGTCCTGGTTGACTTAACTAGAATGAAATGGGCACTCTTGGTCAATCTGTCCACTATAACCCATATACTTTCATTACCTCTATTTGACCTTGGCAACCCGTCTATAAAATCCATATATATCGAATCTCATTTCCAAACTAGAATCTCTAAAGGTTGAAGCAATCTGCTGGGCTTCTGATGTTCAGCTTTTACTTGTTGACAGTTTGCACACTATCTAACCCACAAGCCAACATCCCTCTTCATGCCTTTCCAATAGAAGCTCCTCTTCATATCCTGATACATCTTGGTTCCTCCAGGATGAATCGTAAACTTGGATCGATGACATTCTCCAAGAACTTCCTTCCTTAAGTCCTCCACATTCGGAACACACAACTGTCCCTTCTTTCTTAGCCATCCTCTCTGGTCAAGGCTGAAATTTTTTAAATCATTGATCTCCGTTCCAACCTCAAGTCTCCTGATCCTCTCAGCTAGTACTGGATCCTCCTTCTGTTTAGAAGCAATCCTCTCAGTCAATACGAGTCGGACTTCCAAACAGGATAATCTGGCGGAGCTCTAACTAGAACCAGCGGTTGACCTTAACTGCACACCACAACTGGCCAATGCTTCCAAATCTTTCCACTCCGCCAACATAGCAAACACCACATTCTGATGTTTTCTACTAAGAGCATCTGCTACCTTATTACCTTTTCCTAGTATATATTTTATACCAAAATCATAAGCGGCTAAAACTCCAGCCACCTCTGATGTCTCATATTCAACTCCTTCTGAGAGAATAGATATTGTAAAGACTTATGATCGATATAAAGCTCAAACCTCTCCCCTAAGAGATAATGTCTCCAGATTTTCAATGCGAAAATCACAGCTGCCAACTCCAAATCATGAGTAGGATATCTTACTTCATGCGGTCTAAGCTGCCTGGATGCGTAGGCAATGACCTTACCATTCTACATCAACACTGCTCCTAAACCAGTACTACATGCATTAGTGTATACCACCAATCCTTGGTTTCCGTCTGGAACTACTAACATGGGTGCATTGGTCAACAAATGCTTTAACTTAAGGAATGCTTCATAACATTTGTCGGAACAAACAAACGTCATCTCCTTTCTGGTCAGCTTAGTTAAGGGTGTTGTTATCCGCGAGAAATCCTTAATGAACCTCCGGTTTTAGCCAGCAAGTCCAAGAAAACTTCTAATCTCAGTCACCGCCTCCGGTCTCTTCCAATTATTAATAGCCTCGATCTTATCTGGATCGACTGACAACCCTTTCTATGAAACCACATGACCAAGAAACTTAACTTCTTTCTTCCAAAAATGGCATTTGGTAAACTTCGCTTTTAGCTGATTCTGCCTCGGCGTCTCAAGCACCACTCTAAGTTGAACTTCATGCTCCCTCTCATCCTTAGAGTATACTAGGATGTCATCTATGAACACCGGAACAAACCTATCCAAGTATTCTCGAAAAATTCAGTTCATCAAATCTACGAAGAAAGCAGGTGCATCGTCAATCCAAACGGCATCACCAACCACTCATATGAACCATATCTAGTTCGAAATGCTGTCAAAGGAATACTGTCCTCCGCCACTCTTAACTGATGGAATCCTGTCGCTAAGTCCAATTGGGAGAATACTTTGGTTCCATTCAACTGATCGAACAGATCATCTATTCTGGACAAAGGCTACTTATTCTTAATTGTCCTTTCATTCGGCTTACTATAGTCAATGCATATCCTTAATGACTCATCTGGTTTCTTCAAGAACAGCGCGGCCGCTCCCCAAGGCGAACTGCTTGGCCTGATAAAATTCTTTCCTTCTAGATCCACTAGCTGCACCTTCAATTCCTTCATCTCAGTTTGTGTCATTCTGCTAGGTGGTCTACTCACAGGTTCAGCTCCGGGCACAAGATCTATTCTAAACTCAATAGCTCTTTTAGGGATAATCCAGTGACTGGCTCAAAGACATCTGGAAACTCTCTTGCTACCCGAACCTGACTTAACTCATCATTTTTCTCCATAGCATTAAGCAAAGCACTAACACTCCGGTCAGTATTCTCTACTGAGAATATCACTCAGTTATGACTATTAGGGTGTCTCAGTGATATCTCTCTATCCTGGAAAAATATTCTAGCCTCATACCTACCCAATCGATCCATTTCCAAAATGATCCTGAAATTTACGAAATCAATAACATACAAACTGCATGCAAACTTATGACCTAACAAGTCAAGTTTTAACCGGTCACATCTCAACTCTAGAGTTGCATATCCTCCTATAGGATTTGCAACCCTTAAGGAAGTAACAAGGTAGGTGGGTTCTAGCCATAATCTATCAACCAAACACTGAGATATAGATGAATGTGGTGCACCGGTATCAAAAAGTACTCTAACTGAAATACTCTGAATCGAAAGCGTACGTTCCATCACAGTCTTTCTCTTATCTGCTGCAGTAGGCCTAGCTGACCCAATAGCAAAAACCTTTCCTTTGTCCTCCCTAACTGGCTCTGGACACTGATTCTTGTAATGCCCAACTTGATCATGGTTGAAGCATTTCATATTCTTCTTAACTGCAGCCTTCTTCCAATTTCCTGACCGACATTCGTTTACAAAGTGACCCTTCTTATCACACTTATAACAAAGGACCTCAGCCTTTGACCTCTTAGTCGTGTCTTCATTCCGGGCTCCCTTCTTTTTAAAGAACTTCCTCTTCTTCCCTTGAGAACCCTGGGTTTCCACCGACTTCTCTTTAGCTAGATCAGCAAGCAACTCCTCATGGCGAATAGCCATCTCCACCACTATATTACAAGGATCACATACATGTGTCATGGTCATTCTGGCAAGTTCGAGCCTTAGTCCCTGAATGAACTTCTCATTCCTTTTGATGTTAGTATCTATAAGAGCATACCCATATCTAAACAGCTCTTCAAACTTAGTAACATACTCAACTACTGACATTTCTCCTTGCACTAAATCCATAAATTTCCTTATCAGCTCAGACTTGGTAAACTTAGATACAAACTTCTGCTTAAATATCGTCTTGAAATCAGCCCAAGTTAACTGCTCTTCCGGCACTCCGGTAGTAACACTATTCCACCAGCAGTGCTGACCCATGCAACTGTCTAGAGGCCAACCTTCTCTTTTGCCCGTCATTCAGACCCATATCAGTAAATATTCGCTCACAATGCAATAGCCAATTCTGAACCTCTACAACACTCTCCATTCCTAAGAAAGGCTTCCCACTCAAACTGGTGTAATCTCTACTTTGCAAAGTAATATTCCCAACTGGAGCCATAGGCCGATTAGCACCTCCTACATTTCCAACAACTCCAGCAGCCGCTCCAGCTTGCATCAAACTAGCAAAGAACTGGTACATCGCCCCTATATCTACTGGTGGATTTCCAATACCCACATTGGCTTCTGCATTTTAGTTGCTAGCATTAGCCGATCGACCCGAGTTTCTCCTGGTAGTGGGTCGATCATTTTCATTAGTTGTGGTGCTTCATCCATCGAGATTTCCTCTTCCATTTCCTGCTTCCATATCTCATTTCTCGTAAATCTGCATACGAGCCTTAGTAAGATATAGATGAACGGTCTAAGAGAGTGGGGTATACGTACTTATACATATAACTTTATATATCAAATACAAGTACGTTATTATAGCGTTAACCCAAAACCCCAATCTTATTATCTGATTCATTGGGTTATGTTTGAAAAGCCTTTTAGGTTTAAGTTTCTTTTAAAGTTTCATAAACCTTGCTCTGATACCAACTTGTAACATCCCCCTACTTGGAGCCCCAAAACTAACGGCTACAGATGCTGTAGTCATCCATAATTATTAATTCTTGGCGACCAAGTACGGCGATATTAGATACATTGATACACAGAAACACAAGAATATGGAAGAATTTTAAATAGCAAATAAAATTCACATTCCATTTCAAGATATTTCAAATTGATTACATAGTCCCAGTTCGTAGACCACGTTCAGATAACATATAATAACAAAATACGCCAAGAGCGACATATAAAGATGCCCCCTTGGTTGATCAGAGTATATAGAAAGGCATAAAAACACTTTGCCTTTACAATCAAACATACAGTGGAAATAAAATAACTTTAAATAACTATCTGCCTCCTGCACGCATTCGGAAGCTTTATTCATCTAAGAGAAAAACATGAAAACCTTTAACTCTCAACCTACTCAAAATCAATTGAGTATTCGAAAGTTTAAGGGGAAAACAAAAACTTCGAGTCAAACAAATAGCCTGGTATGAATAATAATCTACCATCTCAAACCATTTTGATATCTAGTGTGACCACGTCGCGTAGCGGAACAGGTTTTCCTCTCACTAGTATCCCCAAAACATTTACAAAACCATATATTGTGCTTCCTGCATTCACAATGGTTATAAACATAGTATTTCAAAGTATTATGATGATATGCAAAATAAGTAAATCAAATCTGGATTACCCATCCCCCATTCATTCTGACTATCTGTCTCAGTTATGGTTTCTAGGGTTACTATTAACCTGTTAAATGTTTATGGACTATCTGTCCAATTACTTAGTTTTCATGGGATCACTAAGAACCTATTGGTAACTCCAATATCATATTTCTTATCCTAGTTTTCATGGGCTAACTAGGAACCTATTGGCTGACTTCCAATATCTTAATCCAGACATAGTTTTCATGGTCTAACTACAAACCTACTGGCCCCCTGCCAGTATCAAATCATAGTTTCCATGGGCTGACTATGAACCTATTGGCCCCTGCCAATATCATAAAGTTTTCATAGGCTTACTATAAACCTATTGGCCCCTGCCAATATCTTTAAATTAAGAGTTTAACATATGTTAAGTTATATTCACTACTGGGTCAACCTAACTGGTTATTCTGTTCTTTCCCCAAAATACAGTTATGGGTTACTAACAGTGTGAATAATATTTCTCTTTATTTATTTATGCTATGGTTTTTCCTAAAAATGAAAATGGGTTATTTGTTTTGAAACCTTAAACATCACTTTCGAAACCCCTGAATGACCTCCTTTGAAAGCATAGAAATCCTCTTTCCAAAACTCTAAGTATATATACCTTTCAAAACCAATAAGACCTTTCGATGGTATTAAGAAAACACTCTTTAAAACATAAGTTTCGAAACAAATGAAATACCCTTTCGAAAGAATTGGGTTTTACTCATAAAACATCATTTGGGTCAAGATGGTTGTAGACGAAAGTATCCCTTTCGAAACCAACAAAACCTAGTTTGGGGAAAAATTGATGGTGTCGGAGCCATCTAGTTCAAAAGCAAAAGACTAAAAAAATCAAAACTTCGAAGGTCTAGGTCGAAACCCCATTTCGACTCAATCTCCTTCGGAACCCCAACCCCTCTCGAAAACAATAAGGAAAAAGGTTTGGTTTTAGGTAAAACAAGAGCAACCCCTTTGAAAGTATTATTGGACAACATGGTTGAAAGGTAGAGTAGTGACTAGGCTTCACTAAGTCGAAACCAACCCCTTTCGAAAGCTTTTATTTAAAGAAAAAGATCTCCTTCGAAGGCTAGTACTTTTAGTATAACATGGCAACCTTCTTTGAAAGCTAAACATACATCCTTTCGAAAACAATAATTTTCGATTAAGTCGAAAGCTTTAAGCAAAACAAGGCAAAGACTTTAACTTATAAAACAAAGTAGGGTTTCGACCCCATCGGAGGCTTCCCCTTCGACACCAAGGCTTCCGCCCATCTTCCAATCCACTATGTATCTTCCAGGAGATACTATGTGTATTGGTTCCGATTATGATGGTTTCGACTATGATGGGGTGGAATCAAGGGAGTCGAAAGGTGCTTTCCATTAAAGGCGAAACACCTTTTTCTGATTAAAGGCTGAATTATAGCAATTTTAAGTAATCTCTTTTTAACAACTTGCCTAGTTGTAAAACACTGGTTGGCTGCCATAAAACTTTCCAATTTCTTTACTTATGAAACCGTTGCATTCATTCGGAACCTAAATTAAAGGATTTAAACGCAAAAACTTTCCATATAACCTAAAACCGACATTTCCAGAAAAAAGCCCTTGCTTTAAAATAATTTATTTCCCCAAATAAATCAATTGGGAAAAATCCCCAAAAATCATAGAAATTCGAATAAATCATGTAATCAAACATAGTAAAAATTTAGACCTAATTTCCTCCTGAAATTCACAAAATAAATATTTAACCCAATTTTATCATATTTTCCATCAAAAATTCAGAATAAAATTTTCATAACTTGAAAAATTACGGAAATCAAAACCCATCTCCAAAATCATGTTTTACTTAACATAAAAAAATTTCATGGCATTTTAAAATCAGTAAATCACGTCTTTAACCCTAAACCGTACGGAATTGCATAATTAAATTGTTTAAAACCGAACAATCCATAAATTAAGCATATTATCATTCAAAATAATCATAGGAACAAGCCAAATACTCAAATCAGAGACCATATGATTATAAAACCAAAAGGAGATGGTAAGAATTATTGTTCACCTTAAACTTGATAAGGAGCTTGAGATTTGATGTTGATTAATCCTTCCTAGCTTGATTCTTAGCTTTAGGTTAAAATTTCTCCTTTTCTTCCTTGGTAATGGCCTGCTTTACGTTTTAGATTTTTGTTTGTGATCGTGAGAAAAATGAAACGTGAATGGACAAAATGAGAAATAGTAGTCATGTAGAATAAGGAGGCTATTTTACTAATATGCCCATGCGTAAGTTAATTAAGCAATAATCCAAATCAAAGCCCATTTATCTTATTAGTAAGCACGACCATTTGTTAATTTAATCAAATCTCAATCTCCTTATCATCATTATTCTATTTAATTTATCTAATTAAATCTTCTGAATAATGTGATAAAAAATTAGGAATGTTACACTTGTCTTCCTCTTGCGGAGCTTAGCTATCCTATAGACATCTTTTTCACCCTCTTTTCTACTTAGCTTTTGATATAAGTCTTCATACACCCGACCCCTACTCACCGCTCTCTTTGCGTTCTTCTTTGCCACTTTGTACTTTTGCATGTTGTCCTCGCTTCTGTGATGATGCAAACACTTATAGCATTCCCTTTTCTCTTTGATAGCCTTTTGCACATCACTGTTCCACCACTATGAATCTTTAGGTTCGTGTTTATTTTCTTTCATTGTCCTAAACACCTCAGTAGCCACTTTCCGAATGCGCGTTGCCATCTCATCCCACATGTAATTTGCTTGTCCTTTCATATTTCATGCCCCTTTCTCCAATTACTCTATCCTTAAACACCTGTGAGGCGTCTCCTTTGAGCTTCCACCATTTCATCCGACTAACCTTGGCTCTTTTATCCTGTCGAACATGTATTCGAAGACGAAACTCAGATATCAAAAGCTGATGTTGTGAGACGACACATTCTCCAGGTATACTTTGCAATTTACACAAGCTCGTTTGTTATCTCTTCTAGTAAGGACAAAGTCCATCTGGCTAGAGTGTTGGCCACTGCTGAAAGTAACTAAGTGCGATTATTTCTTTCTAAAGAAGGTATTAGTTATCATGAGGTCATATGCAATAACAAAATTCAACATTTCTTCTCCTTCTTGGTTCCTATCGTCATATCCAAAACCACTATGCACTCTTCCAAATCCCACACTAGTTGTACTAACATGGCTTTTGAAATCTCCTCCTATGAAAAGTTTCTCGCTACTAGGCACATCTCTTACCATGACGTCTAACTCTTCCGATAAATTTCTCTTGACGGCTTCACTTAGGCCTACTTGTGAGGTATAGGCACTAATGACGTTCAGAACCATATCACCAACTACCAGCTTGACTAAGATGATCATGTCCCATTGTCTCCTAACGTCGACCACTCTGCTTTTAAGGTTCTTCTCAATTAAGATGTCTACCACATTCTTGTTATGTTCTTTTTTCGTGTACTATAACTTTAAGCCAGTGTTCTCCACCTCCTTCGTCTTCTGGCCCGTCCATTTGGTCTCCTGAACGCATAAGATATTTACACGTCTCCTAGTCATAGTATCAACTATCTCTCTTGATTTTCCTGTTAAGGATTCTAAATTCCAACTACCTAACCGAATCCTAATTTCATCGACTAGCTTCGTTGCCCCTTGCACCTGCCGAGTAAAGAGCGAAGATCCTTGCTTATTTATCACTATATTGGGATGTCGATGTAGCGTGCCACTTAGGGAGTGACGACCCAACCCTTGCATATTTATCACCATACCCGAGCCTCGATATGGCGCCCCACGTGGCGACCCAACCCTTGCTCACTTATTACTATACCTGAGCCTCGATATGACGCGTCGCTAAAATGGTTATGTCCCAACGAAATATAATCAGGTTCCATTTTCCTATGGTTTTTATGTTGGCTCGTCAAGCCTATCACAATCCACCTTCTTTATTCTGGCTTGGGACAGGCTGCATAGAAAACTAAACAGGTGGAGTTATGAGCGACAACAATACAATGGATGAAAAAACATAAATCCTAAATCCATAAAACATGATCGGAAACAGAATTAGGAAATTGAAAACTCTAATATAAACAAACTTCAATCCATTAAAGATAAATTTAGTCTCTAACAACTCAATTGAACAAATACTCAACTACCATATTCAAATAACCAACAAACTATTGAATCCAAAGAAAAAAAATTCATCAACGAAATAACGACCATGTCTTCAGACCAACATCTCCAACTAAATCAATCGTAATACAACCTCAAACAAAACATAAGAATCCTTAATCAAATCGAGCTTCTTTGAGATCCCTTTTATCATCCAAACTTTAAAGGTGATACCTTCAGATCTCCTATTCATGAATGTTCCAACACCTCGATTATTTAAAACTTTAGCACTAGAAATAATTTGAAGGATACGCAGCCAATACAGTTTGGAACCTATTTCACCGCTGTTTCCATATAACCTTTTAACAACTCACACAAATCCAGCGATATGAGATGAACTATTCAAATATAAAAATTCAACAGTGCATGGGATAACTTCAACGGTTTCAAATCCGATGATATCAGCCAACAGCAGTATCTAGAAGTCGGAAAAAGAGCGTAGAAATCTAGAAGGTGTAGTGTTGGGTCTGGAGGTCGGAAGTTGGGATTTGACGCCGATGGATGCTGGATTTATAGATTATCTAACTATGTGCTTTTTTCTATCTAATTTGTTGGCTCGAAATGGATCAGTGCAGTAATGCACATCCATATTTTTCCCAAATCGGTCAAAAGAATGTGAGTATATTTTTGTTTAGGAACTAGTTATTAGTTCATTTTACCCATTATTATAGCAGAATAGCAAGATTTCTTCCTTGAGTACTTTGTATGATGACCCTATATATATATATATATATATATATATATATATATATATATACATATATATATATACATATATATATATATATACATATATATATATATATATATTCAGGTTCTTTTGGTTCACACAAATATTTAACTGCAATATTTCTCGTATAAGCAGTAAAAACTGGAGTGGAGACAGCTTCCAACTATTAGTGTGGTCTGAGAAGGCAGACACTGAGGTTTGTTCTAAGTTACACATCTTGCAATGTGTGTGCCATTTTTTATATTTTTAGTGAAATTTAATATGGACATAAAATGCTAAAGTAAATATTTCGATTTTAAAATGTAGCCTGGGAACTATTGGATGTGTTGTGAGCCATAGTATGGAAGGAGATGCCAAAATGAAACAATAAATCCTCTGTTTTCATTAAAGTACCAGATTTGATTTGTTATAGAGGAGCATTGATTCATTTATTTGCTGCATCTAACAATGTGGAGAAAAGAGTAGTATTTGGAAATATAAGGTAGTGTTTGGTTTGTTATTTTTAGTTTTGGGTTTTCATCCATACAAAAATGCACACGACGCATTTATATTGTCGAAAACGATCCATTTAGAAAACGAAGTTAACATACAAAATAAAAAATAATTTTTTTATTTTTTGCATTTTTAGAAATAACATAAGCACGTGAAACAATCCATTCTTTCTTTCATCCCTTCCGTTGTTCCTCCATTCTTCTCATATTTGAAATACATATTGAAAACCGAAAACATAAAATTCTTTTTTAAACTAAACACTACCTAGGATTTTAATCGTGCAAGCAAAAGAAGATGAGTTTACCATATATAGGTAAAGTTGTGTGTTGGAGAAGTGGGGATGAGCAATTCTCGGGAACAGTGGAGTACGTGAGGTTATGTTTATGAGAGGTGGAGAACAGTTGTTGCATTGTTGTCTATCGGAGTTCAGAACGAGATGCCATTCATATTTTACACCTTGTGATATCTTTTGTACTTTAAATCACATTCGTCCTTTGTCTTTGATTTATCTCTCGTTAACTCCATCCACTAAACCAAAGGAAATTTCTTACATAGACACACACAATAACAATCATCTGAATTAATTTCTCGTTCTTTGCCTTTGTTTTTATTCAACGTAGGACACAAAATCATCGTCTTGATCATCTACATGTGCCTCTACATCACCATCTTTCTTATGTTGTTTGTTTATGCCTTCCCTTAATGTCTTTAGTATTTCTTTATATCTCTCTTGAGGATTTTGTAAAATCATTTCACATGGCCTAGTTTCTGTTATTTGCAGATAATATCGTTTCTTGATTGGTTGTTTTCCTTTATTCATAATATTAGTTGTTAAGCTCTTCAACAAAGTTGAGTTCACCCTTTTCATTTTTAAGATTCATTCCTCTCGTAAAGTAGGCTATAACCTTCAAATTCATTGAAACAACTTTATTCAAATTTGAATTGTTCAATGATACCGCGAACGACTTTCAATTTTTTGATATGACCTCATCAACATTGAAGTTTTTATATTGTCATCGGCCTTATAGCCGATGGTTGTCAACTGATTCAAAATATAGCTTGAAAATCAATGAGATGTTTGTCAATTAATCTATTAATTATATAAGCTTCAAATTCAAAAACTCTCTCATAAGAAGCACCTTGAGTTGCTAGCATGGATACTCATTTCTCGTATACATTGATCGATGTAACATTAGCAATAATGTATAACACTGAATTCTTTAGAAGATAGCAAAGTTTTATCCGTTATCCATTTTCATTGCTTGTAACACATGTTACTCTCATTATTTTGACAATGGTTTGTGTAAACCATTAAAATATAAATAATCATTCATTGTTTTTCAAATTCCTTATTTTCTTTCATTCAAATTTTCCAAACTTGTCTTCTCCATATCTAACTTCTCTTAGGAAAAATTTGTGTAGTAGACTCTCGTATCAATTTTTTTTTAAATGTCTACACAACTAGATTAAGAATAGAACATGAAGTGAAGAATACAACAACACGCATTTCCTTTTAATCATTTTTAGTGAATTTAATGAATAAATTGTATGATCATTTAATTAGACTACCAAATCCACATTTTCACTTTTCTTAATGATCACTAACCTTATACATGATTGTCTATAGTTCTCATCGGTTAATAATAGACACAAGATACTTTTTATAAATAACAACTGCAATCTTGATAATTCATCTTTAAATAAAAAATGACAAAGAATGATATTATTTTCAAAATATCATTTTCAAAGGATAACCCAAGGTCGGTAGAAACCATTGGATAATTCAACAATTAATTTAGACTGTTCAAAACAAATCTTGCACCTCCACCGATCAACATAAAGAATGAAGTGGTGACCTATCTTTACATGACTGATTCTGGACCGATGAGTCAATGATCGATATCTCCCTCAAATTATGGTTTCAAATATGACCAATCACCACAACAGATAAATTGGTGCCTGGGTGATTGATCGTAGTCCGTTGTGCAAAATCAGTCATGACTCTTAAACTTTCTTTTCCATTTCGTCTGATCTCAGTTTCACCTTTACTTTTCTACGTACCAAAGCATATAATTTCACCTTCGATTTGCTATATTCCAAGTCATATAATTTTCAAAATTTTCGTTGTATACAGTGGTTGTAGTTTATATTTTAACACATTCAGATTCTTAAGTCGTTCTGTTTAATCTTTCAAGAAATTATATTTCATATTATCTTAGGGTAAGTCGAGTAGCTAGCATCCAAGGCTCATATTGAAAGGTTGCAACAACTTAAGCTGCGAGCTAAATTTTGTTTCTTATGATCATATCATCTTCAAGTAAGAAGAGATTGTTAAAATTATTGAATAAAACAAGATAATAAAAAGGAAAGAGAAAAAAAGAATAACCACTAAAATCTACATCTATACCGATTATTGTGTTAATTATAAACATAATATGTAGCTTTTATCTATAGGAACTGAAATATAAAGATCAATGAAAAAACTAACAAGCCCCTGTAATATAACCAAAAAAACCTAAATGATAGGAAATATTGCAGAATAATAGAAAATATCCCAAAAAGAACAGAAAATATTCTTCAACGTCCCTCCTTAACTTACGATGCTCAGCATCGAGAGCTTGCCAAAATAGAAAACGAACATAGAAGGATAATAAATTAGCAATCTAAAATAGGAATCAAGAATGTCGATCAAATCATGCAAAGATGCAAAACCAGTGAAATACCATTAGAGAATAGCATCAAATATCAACTTCAATCTAATTGGGAAACAAATATAGTGGCAACAGTCTGAACATTAGCAATGATTGATCGATTCAAAAACAATTCGATCAACAACAACAATCCAAAGGGTATGGGAATACCAAATGGTAACAGTCCAAACAAATAAGAAAACACCAAACGACAATAAATCAACCAACGATAACAATCCGAACAGTATGAAAATGCTGAGTGACAATAATTCAATTAGTGGCAACAATCCAAACGGTATGGAAATACCACCAAATGACAACAATCTGAACGATATGGAAATATCAAACAACAACAGTCCGAACGATATTGAAATACTGAACGACAACAGTCCGAACATGGAAATACTGAATGACAACCGTATGAACGGTATTGATATGCCAAACGACAATAATCCGATGAACTGCAAGACCCCGATGAACGACAACAATCTCACGAATGGTGATAATCCGATAAACGGCCACAATCTCACGAATGGTAATAATCCGATAAACGACAACAATCCAAACAGTATACAAATATGAAACGGCGACAATCCGATGAGCGAGAATAATACAATAGATAAAAAAACATAAATCCTAAATCCAGAATATGATTGGGAAAAGAATTAGGAAACTGAAAACTCTAATATAAACAAACTTCAATCCATTAAAGATAAATTTAGTCTCTAACAACTCAATTCAACAAATACTCAACTACCATATTCAAATAACGAACAAAATATTAAATCCAAACAAAACTTTTTCATCAACGAAATAACGACCATGTCTTGGCGCCGGTGGAGGCTGGATTTATAGATTATCTAAGTATGTGTTTTTTTCTATCTAATTTATTGGCTCGGAATGGACCAGTGCAGCAATGCACATTCATATTTTTCCCAACTCAGTCGAAAGAATGTGAGTTTATTTTTGTTTAGGAACTAGTTATTAGTTCCCTTTAAGCATTATTATTGCAGAATAGCAAGATTTCTTCCTTGAGTACTTTGTATGATGACCCTAATATATGTATATATGTGTCTGTATAAACGTGCGCGCGCACATGTGTTTGTATTCAGGTTCTTTTGGTTCACACAAGTATTTAACTGTAATATTTTTCATATAGGCAGTAAAAACTGGAGTGGAGACAGCTTCCAATTATTAGTGTGGTCTGAGCAGGCAGACACTGAGGTTTGTTCTAAGTTACACATCTTGCAATGTGTGTGCCATTTTTTATATTTTTATTGAAATTTAATATGGACATAAAATACTAAAGTAAATATTTCGATTTTAACATGTAGCCTGGGAACCATTGGATGTGTTGTGAGCCATTGTATGGAAGGAGATGCCAAAATGAAACCAAGAATCCTCCGTTTTCATTAAAGTACCAGATTTGATTTGTTATAGAGGAGCATTAGATTCATTTGTTTGCTGCATCTGTGTTTTGAAAGATGAAACAAACAACGAAGCTCAGTCAGATTTGCAACTTATTTCTGTTTGACTCTGATATGATTGAGGAGAAGAAAAATTTATTTGGGATAGGTTTGCCCTTTTTAGTTTTGGATTTTCGTCCGTATAAAAATGCACACGACGCATGTATGTGGTGAAAAATGAACAATTTAGAAAATAAAGTTATCATAGAAAATAGAATTTTTTTTTCTTTTCATTTTTCGTGTTTTAGAAAATAACGGAAGAACGAAAAACAATTTATTCTTCCGTCGTTCCTTCATCTTCTTTGTATTCCTTCCATCTTTCTTCTGTTATCGTTCCTCCGTTTTTTTATATTTCATAATTAATGTTGAAAATCGAAAACACAGAATAAACCAAACGGATTCTAAACATTTTAACGTTAGAGTACAAATAAGATAACAGAAGACAAAAAAGCTGAACGATGAGGGAAACCCAATTCATCGAATAAACTAGAAGGTAAGCACAATGTGGTGGTTGCATAAATTATTAGTATAAAATTACTTGTCAAATAAGGGCATCTCCAACATTACTGTAATATTACAAAATCAATTTGTAATATTACAAAAAAGCAACAACTTTGGTTATAGATTCGTAACCGTTCCAGATATGATTCTGTCGGATATGTGAACGATTATTGAATAGTGCTTGCACAATGGTATTTATTTATGTTTAAAAAATAAGGTCCCGTTTGGTTCGACATTTTTTGTTTTGTGTTTTCGTCCAAACATTATACACACGACGCATGTAATTTTGAAAAACAACAAATTCGGAAAATGACGTTAACATATAAAATAGAAAACAAATTTATTTTGTTTTTCGTGTTTTGAAAAATAATAAAAGAACGAAAAACAATCAATTCTCTTCGCCGTCACTCCATCACCTCCGCCATTTCTCCATCGTCGTCGTAATTATCTAATTTTTTTAACTTTTCTTCCGTTATCCTCATATTTTGTTTAAAATGTTGAAAATGCAAAACACAAAACACAAATATAACCAAACAGATCCTAAGCGTTTGAAGATCAAACTTCTGTTGAGTAACCGTGCTTCTAAGCATATATTTAACGATTACACAGATATTCTACTTCTATACCGTTATGTCCATCAGCGTTGCTTGAGGCAAAGCGACTTTAATAAATAATAACAGTCTTATGCGCAAAACAAAGAAGGCAAAGGGAAAAAAGATCACATAAGATAACATAAAAACACAGGTCTAATAATAGAATATATCAGAAGTGTAATAAACTGAATAAAACAAGTGTTGATGAACAATACATCTCACAGGCATTTCAATGGGAAAATACAGAAAAGCTCGATAACATAATCTGATGAAATAATAACCAAGAATAACAATTTCACGGGAGTCCAGTTACCGATTTTACATTATTATTATTTTCATGCGTTTGCATATAAAAACAAGAGCAGAGCAATCTGGATCTACTGCTTTGCTTCCACTGGAGCCTGCAGCAAAATTCATGTTAGAGGACATGTGGACAACGACAACGGTACCAAAATGTGCAAAAAATAACACTAAAATTTTATGTTAAATCTCCAACGTTGCCATGCTACTGTATCAGCACTTAAATGCAGAAGCTAAACATAGCACATGGTGTTCTAGAAATGCATTCTCCTACACTTCCTGTATGATATTATGTCATTGCTATACACAAGTGTGTCTGTGCACACACTGGCTAAGGACAAACATTTTCCAAAAAGAGGGAAATGCTGGATCTATCAACGAATACTCTGCATCCAAAACCATTTCGGATATCTGCATCCACCGATGCAAACGAATATCAGAATTTATCCGCATCCACACTGATTTTATCCGCATCCATTCATAATTAATACATCTTGCAGAATAAATAGAAAATTTTGGTTCAACGTAAAACTGTATAATATTAATACCTATAAAAATATATAAAATAGAAAACATGATGATCAAAAGTTATTTTTGAACAAGGAACATTCAACTACATGCACATGATATGGATCATTTATCATTATGTTTGATAAAAGAGTAGATAACAATCATTTTACGTAGCAAAATAGGACATTATAAAAAGGACTTTGGGTTTGGATAAGAAAAGTATAATTTTGGCGGGACTCCATCCAAAAATAAAGCCATCATGGAAGGAACATGACAAATGAACAAATCAAATAATTTACTATTTTACCCTTATTCAAAGCAAATTTGACAATATCTCATCAAAAAAGAAAAAGAAAAACAATAATGGTCAACCAAAAAATAAATTTCGAAGGGGTTTTGATCAAAAAGAAAATTATAAAACGGTAGGGGTCCACCGAAAAAATTGAATAATCAGGATAATAACAAAATTATTTTTTGTCTGGTACGACGGAACGAAATTTTTTAGTATCCCACCTAGCAATTGTAAGAAAATTGAAACAAATGCTCCCCCCTCCAAAACTGAAATCACCTTAACAATACCCATAAAATACAATAATAATTAAAAAAAACAGAGTTCTCAGATGCAAATACCATCAGTATCCTTTCTAAAGATTTCAGATTTTTTTTTTGGTTTTTCGGATACCAAAGCGAAAAGGATTTTGGATCTGTCGGGTATCCATGGATAGGCTTAGGAAAATCCAAAGAAAAACTTGGTATGAAAATTTGTTTAATCACAAAATTCATGATCAAAATACTCTTCAGTGTTCATCTCCCTAACAACCAAGAAAATAAATTTAAAAAGATGAAACCTCAAATTAATTTCTTTATAAAATATCTTGCCAAAAATTGAAACAATTATTGTGAAATATATCACAAACTTCTCTCAAATATCTTTTTACCTTCTCAATAAACTTCAATTTGAAGCAGCTATTAACACTACAGGTATTTATACATCTAGACGAATTATTGAAATGTTTTATAGTCAATTCTTCAAGATTATCGATTGTGTCATAGCATGCCAAAACATATTTACAATCTATTTGTTCTCAAAATTTCACACACAAAAAAGTTTCAAATTTCAACAATGTATATCAAATATTATACAATAGACCGGACCAAAGTCACCAAAATATATTGATTAAAATCATCACATGCTATGATTTTGAGGTCAGGCAACAAAATATTAATAAGGTTGGAGAAAAATAAAATATATTAAGGATTTTGATAAGGTGACTACCGTTTTTACTCTATTCCTTACATCTATTAGTTTGGTCAAAGACAAGAAAGAAATAAAAGTTCACCCTTAGCTAAACTGATAACATAAACAGCAACTTATGTGTTCTTAAATATTTTGATATAAACTGAGTAGACCATGTACATCTTAAATATTAAAATAATCACATATTATGATTTTAAAGTTGGGCAAAAAAAATGAAATGTAAGAAGAAAAGGATAAATTGGAGAAAAATCATTGCAAAAATTATTTTGCTTCTTTGAAAATGAATTTATGTTGTCACAAAAAGATGACAAAGCATATGATTCAAAGAACATAATATTATTTGGCTACTCTTCCTTGTGTTGTAAAGTAAGGTCTTAGTACAGAAGTAATAACTACAATAATATTTCAAAAAATACCTCTTCTTTCTTTTTCCCACTAAATGCCTTCATTCCTCCATAAATTAGTAAACCCCAACCAGCCAAGCTAGCAAGCACAAACTGTAAAAGATTTTGCACTAAGCATTAATTTCCAGTGACAAAACAACAGTTTCTTACTTTTTCATCTTTTCACCAGTGAAAATCAAGTCATAAGCAGAAGACCTCTAGAATTAGCAAGATTTTGCAACAAGCTCAATCGCGAAAATGATTGGGGTTTCAATCATCTTTGCTTTCTTCATAGTGTGAAGAGAGAGAAAACATATCTTGATAAGTTACACTATTTGTAGACTGTAACTTAAAAGCTTGACCATTGAAAGAATTATAAGACAAATAACCATTTAAAAATAAGACTATCTTTATTAATAGTTGACTTGGAAGCGCAAACTTTTAGTCCGACAACAAACTTCCAAAATTGCCCTTTATATGTAATTCTTTATTAATAGTTGTAACATATTTGTTGTCACACTCTTTTGGTATCAGCATGAAATACCCAAAATGTCTCCGTACAGATATTATTAAATTTTAGCATCGCTTAAAATTAGAATCTGACAATTAAGCTTCTTTTACAAATTCAAAATTTCATCTACAAATATTTATCAAGTCTTAATATCACTTAAAAATAGAATTTAGCAAATAAACTACTTTACAAATTTGTTTTTTATTAATTAATAATATAAATAAAAATTTAAACTCACAAAAAAATTAGATTTTGCAACTTAGAAATAAAATTTCAAATTAACTATGATTCAACAAAAAAATATGACTAAATATATGTGGTTTCTTTTGAACGTATTAAGTAAATACAATTAGTAGAAAAACAATTCAGCCTTCTTCATCACGCGCGAAGCGTTCGCGCGTGCCGCAACACTCGTTACTAATAAAACAGTTAAACTGAAAAAACAAACTTGCAATCTCACAAGTATGACTCCAAAAATAGACTATCCTAACCATCCACATTCCACAGTCATCCCTCGTAAAAAAGGAGAAATAGTAAGTTCCATGTCAATTTTTTTTGAATGAATACACCATTAGGTGGTGTGTTTAACAGGTGGTGTATTTACTATGTATCATCATAATGCATGCCAAGCAGACCATCTGCATGTCTTATTAGTTTCCAGTAAGCTACCATGTTTAAAAACATTTGGCCTACCATGTAGGCATATAATGCTGTGTCATAATTTCGTTTGGAATAAGTTTCCATTTACTTGGAAAAAGAAGGATAAGGCTTAACGAATATTCGACTTTTTTTTACTGTGCTCCACCATGAACTTTAGGGTCGTATTTTCTTATTCATTTATCCCATGAGATGGAGGTTCAGGTAATTTCAACATATTAACCCCTACACGCTAAAACACGCTTAAAACTGCACGATTAAGAATTAAGACAACATAAGTACATTCAATATAATAATACAAGCTTACATGCTCTTCCTTCCATTTAGACGGACTGAGTGGGTCATCCCATATGTTAATCCTTGATGGTCCATGGTGATCTGCAAAATTAACAATCATTCAATGTTATAAAAGCTGGAAGAACTATATAAGAGTTATCGCTGAACAAAAAACCTTCAGTATATGAAAGTTCTTGAACTAAACTTCTTTAGATCAATTCAGTGTAAAGTTACTGACCTTTTTTCTAAATTTAAAAAAAAAATTGATGAAACCTTTATCTTTCACGGCAATATACTAATGCATAGGAAATCCAAAACAAGTATTCATTTGACCATTGATTTATTAACGATAAGCAAAATATAAAAATAATCTAATAGGAAGGACTGGATTTTTCAAAATATTTTCAGGTATAGTACCCGTGGTTATGATGGCACATTGGAATTAATATTGATGACTGCTTGATTTAGTGGGATCTTTAAAAAAAAATAAAAAAAGGGACGAAACCAGGCATTAGCTTGAGGATGTCGAACTACAGAAGCAAGCCAAATCAAATAAGAATCGCATATAAGATTATATTATAATCTCAGGATCTCTACATAATTTGTCGGATAAGTTCAAATTTAGTATCAACTTTCGGTACAACAATATGTCAATGGAAATGGATTACATAAGACGTAAAAAGGATCAAATCTGATACTGGAATTGACGAACCAGATGAGAAATTATTACCTCCGCCGCCACTCATAAATCGTCGAGGAATGAGATTAGACGGATTTGAAGAAGAAGATAAAGAAGAGCGTGCAAAAGAAGAGAGTTTGAAAACCCTAGTTGCAGCTGATGCCATTTTTATTAAGATTGTGGAAGTCAAGTTTTTTTTCCTTTCGCAACACTAGGGGAAAACGAGAAACTACTGGTTAATTCTCTCCTTCCAATTAAATAAGGTAGTCCTCGTTTCAGTCCAACCAAAAAGGCCCATTAATTGAATACAAGAGAAGCCCAAAAGGTTTCGCTTAATTTCATTGGTTTCTTTATTCCCAGTAGGGTGAATTTCAAAGAATCTTGCAAAAGCAGTAATAAAAGAACAATAAAAATCTATTTTATCTTTTCCAATCCTTCCATCCAATTTGAATCTATGTTCTGATTTAAATAATTATATTTTCTATCTCATCACTTAATTCGTAGAAATAAAAAAGAATTTGAGGTGTAGTGGATCCTTTATTTATATATATCTATACTATAATGCAAATACTTGGTCAATGCAGCCAAACTGAAGACTTTTTCGGACTATCAAAATTGTCCTTCTGTTTACTGTAACAAAAAATAATTAATATGGGTATTTTTGTAATCTAAGATCATAACCGCATAACTCAAGACTCCATAACTTCTTCGCTCCCACTACATCTTCTACCAGTAGCTGAAATATATCTCCATTTATTCAACAAAATAACTCCACTCCAAAATACCCACGTTCATGGCACTCTGTAAGAATTATTCAAGGTCGTTTTCGTCGCTTAACAAGAGAGTGGAGGAACCAATTGTTAGACGTTCTCACCTATATAACCAATTTTTGTTTATTTCCTTGAAACTAAATCAATTTCAACGATGGAACAAACGTAATCCAAAAAATTTTAACTGCGACGAAGAAAGAGAAGAAGGAGACAATGTACAAAAGAGACTAGAAGAATGTAAATTACACGAAGGTAAAGAATTTAACTTCTACTTTTTTGTTTTGATTTTGTTAGGGCTCAATCTCAAATTAGACTTGCATCATGAAAAAAAATCTCTAGCATGGATACTGATTTTTATCTTCATTTGTTTTTGTTTCTACAGATATAGAACAGTCAAGTTATGAAAAAAAAAATTCTTTTCGAAATTTCCAATTGGATAACATGATTTATTGAAGATAAATAGTGAAATCCTTCTATAGAGAGGTACAATGTTGCTTTATCTATCTGACCATTGTTACGACTTAAGTTATTTTTCTATATGCATATGATAAAATAGTTAAGAAATTGATATTACATGTTATACTCATATGCAACTTTAGTAGATTTTGTATGTAAATAAGGAGTGCCTCATGATCTTTCTCAATAATAGTTGTTGCCCGTTGGATTCAGCTGAATTTGTTCCTAATCATTCAATTTAGAAGAAATTCTTTATAACATCAACGAAAGTGATTGGAAAAAAATGGTTTTTGTTAGTAACATGAGGCTATTGATGGTTTGTGAGGAAGCGAGTATGTGGGAGGTGCAATTACTACGGTGGAAAAGAAAATTTCGCTATATATAAATATGGTGACCGATTACTTTTTAAGAGAGTGATAATGCAAGTTTTCTAGGTTTCAAACTACATAAAGCGTTAATTTTAATATTTGTTGCCTTTCTCTAGATATTAGTATAATAGTTAATTACTTTCTTTGCTATATTCTATTATTTCCTAAACCAACTTAATCTCATTCACTTTTTGACAAACGCTTGATTTTGCATGTAAACGCATAAAAATGCAACATTACATATACTTCAAAGTCACTTTGTAAGATCCGAAAAACCTTACAAAAAGTGTTTTTTAATGTCAATTTCTCTTGCGCACGTGCGATGCACGTGCTAAAGTACTCGTGTATACATATACATATACATATATATATATATATATATATATATATATATATATATATATATGCGTGTGTGTATGTATATATAGAAAATGGGTTCATTTATTAAATAATTAAAATTACATGAATTACACGCATGTATACAAGAACATATGCATATCACCTTGCATGCACAAACCCTCTTGTCC
This sequence comes from Allium fistulosum, assembly GCA_030737815.1. Lineage (NCBI taxonomy): Eukaryota > Viridiplantae > Streptophyta > Magnoliopsida > Asparagales > Amaryllidaceae > Allium > Allium fistulosum. Next base: position 1,142,997,910 of record CM060904.1, read on the forward strand.
CCCAAAATCATTCCATTCCAGCCCATTAGACTTAATATCTAATTAAACACCTAATCTAATTAAAATCAAAGAAGTCTCCCCACTATCCAGGATCAAAAGGCATATTCCTGTTGCTGTATCAAATCCATGCATTCCAACTCATGCTAAAGAAAAGCAGACTTGTTCTTTGTCCAACCGTCAAATATACCCCAGCAAAAGTACTTGAGTTCTTCGTTAATACAAAGTTGTAGATCGTCGATCCTCTCTGTCCTTGAAACCAAGTCATGATGGCAAGTAGCAGCTGCAATGCAAGTTGGGACAATAGTATATGAAGCAACAACTCATTTTCTCACTTAAACAATAGCCTGAAACATGCACACAAGTCACAAATCGATGTGTATTTGTTAAGATATCTACATTGGTTCTAAAACCAACCCACAGTGAATAAATTATGGGTTTGTAGGAGATTGAATGCATGGCAGGCAGCATTCATCTCCCATGTGATCCACAACACAAAATTGATGAAATATCCATAAAGCTCCTAGTTCGTCTTTTAAGCGAAGCTATAGTTGATTTAGGAAAATGTTTTCCTTGCTTCTGAACATACGCAGGGTTTGATGTGACCATATTAGAGAAGTCTATTTTTTCTAGTGTATTTGAAGTTTCCTGAATCTTCTCTGCTATATTCTCTATAAACCGGTGGTAGGAATCGCCTAACAAGTCGTCCGCGGCACCAAAATTCTCTGAACTAGAGCAATCACTATTTACTTCCTCAATAATTACATGGTCTTGTTCTAGAATTTGATATGCATACTCTACTGGTGAACCTTGGGTTTGGTCCGGTTTGGTCGTTGAAAGTGATGTGGCGGTATCATCTGTTTGCAAGTAGTCATAAGGATTGTTCATTGGGATTTCAGTATTTCGTTTAGCGTTTTTAGGTTGTTGAGTTGATTCCTTCCTTTTATTCCTAACAGCATTCCATTTGCGTTGAGGAGATTCAATATTAAACGCACTCATCTCTGCTGCATTTGGTCCTGATAAATCCACATGTTCAATTATAGTTGATGTGCTAACTTTGGTTTATCTTTTCCAAATGTTGTTTGATACTCACTCATTACTGAACTATGCTGCTGTGTCTCTGTGAATATATTGTTTCCCTTGTGTGCAAAACCAGATGAGATATCCCCCATGTATCTGTTGTGCACCTGTCATATGTGTTTCTTTTGTTTCATCTGATTTATCTGAACTACTATTAGCTGCCTGTTTGTGGTAACTTCATCCTGTGCAGGTGTTGCAGTTGGTGTAGAAGTAGGATTGGCGGTGGCATGAAGATCAGCACTCATATCAGATACCAGATCATCCGACTTAAGGCATGAAAATGTTTTGGATGTAGAAATGTTATAACAAGTACACATGATATCTTATTTTTTTTCACAGTTATACTATTCACTTTTCCACACTTATTCCACTAATGAACAAATTTTTAGGCTAATTACAAACTTCAAAGTCATTGATTAACGTGACTATGTGTAAGTCTTAATATGCAAGAAAAATACAAAAATATAGTTCTGAGTTGTATCCAAATGAATCTGTTATATCAAGTATACACCACATCTTATTTTTTCCATAGTTATACAATTCACTACGATGCAAAGGGAAAAATTGACGTATTCTGTAAAACCATTGGAGATAGACATATAATGTCATTTTGTATATTGTATTGAACTTACATAAAGATAGAAACTTGGGTTAAGCTGAAAAGTGCAATATACATATCAATAATTTTCATTTCAATATGGTCTTAGTGCCTTAAACTTATTTTCAAAATTTTAATTTTTGAGAATTCCTGTTATATATGTACATGTATTTAACAAAAGCAATTTCTATTCATGTAGAATTATAGCTGCATGTCATTAAAACAAATTGCACCCTAGGCAATATTATGTTCAAATTATAGTTGCAGGTCATTAAAACAAATTGCACCCCAGGCAATATTACGTTCAATGGTTCTATTGGGCAAACTAAATATAAAATTCTCTTATTTTATATTTGTTATCAATTAATTCAATTTGGCTTGATTTTAATTTTGATGTGGTTAAGTCTCTAGATTAGTCATTTCCATAAATATCGTTGTCTTCAAAATTCATTTATGATTTGATATAATCATCTTTGGTATCTCAAAATTTTAGTAATCACTATTATTTTTTACTTATAAAAATAATACCCATCATTTTGGAAATTTTTATACATATGCATACATGTGTTTAATGAGAAAAGAATTTTTCTGCTAAAATACATTAGTACTTGCAGTTCTTAATCAAAATATATAATCCACATAGGTCTTCTTCAATAGTTCTTTTGGACAATAAGTATGGGTTTTTATTCTACATATTCAATTATTTAGTTTACTTTGGTTTCTGACTGACTGTTGCACAGAAATTTTATTTTTATGGAAATGTAGTTTGTAATCAATTTTCGTATCTAAATTTATTTTCATGGTCTTGGAATTTTTTTATATAGAAAGTTAGATTATTGTTTATGGATGTCGTAATCAATTTTGACAAGTTTTACATCGATTCACTCATTTGGTACGATCGTAGTAGAGCAGCAGTAAATTTCTTTTTATCATTGCTTTCCAGTAGCATAGCGGGTAAAGGATTAAATGCTAGATTTTTATCATACTATAAAATACTTAATTTATTAAGATACACCATTGATAATTGTAACATCAAATGATCCACCATAGCTAATTGTTTACAGAAAAACAGAACCCCAACATAAAAAATCTTCAATATAAACATCATTGGATTAGGGATACGATTATATTTGTCTTACATCTTCGTATTTCCATCAAAAATATATAATGTTAATGTCAGTATTATGGTTTCCTTACAAGGGAATATCAGAGACTAAGAACTTATGTTTAGTTAGTTAGCTGCATCATTCTCATTTGTTGTTCGATTGAAAGACAAATGCAAACATTTCCCCTAAAAATATCTCCGGGTAGTGAACTTACGAAGCAAACAGTGCAGTGGCATATGTTGAAAGCAGTTTTAAGACACGATAGGTGTGTGTTGATAAATGAGTATACACTGTGTAGCCATGTTCATTTTTTAAAGTAGAAAAAAAATCAATCTTGCATATGACTGATAACTCTTTTCTATTTATATGGGAAACACATGGATAGTGAACTGGATCATGAGGATTTAATAAGGAAAAAATGGCTGACATGAATTTGAAATAATAGAGACGAAGAAAGGTACTTTATTTTTCATCCATACTCATTCATTCTTAACTTTTGCAATTATCAAGCTTTTGTGAGAGTTGATAGTAATGTTTTATCTCTTTAGTTTATTTCATGGTTGAAGCAGTACAGACCATGTACAGAGATAGAATAATTAACAGGAAAATTTTATTCTGACCACACACTCAATATCAAATTGATTGGATTATCGAAAGGGACGTTGGCTCAATGTTATACTATGCCTTTTAATGGCATGTTAAAAGATGGCTTACTTATACGGTCGTTTCTTTGGTCTTTAAATTGTTATATGATACACTTAATGCTATATTAGATTAGATGGTGGTTGTTTGTATTCTGTAGGGATAATAGTTTTCGGAATAAAAATGGGCATTTGCCAAAGTTACAAATGTGATCTTCAAATGAAAGCATTGAACGTGTAGCACATCATTGATTTATATGTTTAAAAAGGAACACAGTTTTGTTCGTATGATTGAATACGGGATTAAACACAATGATAATAGTATAATACTGTCCACTTATTTTCAGAATGCATCAATTGTATTGCAAAGTTAAATTAACTAACATAAAATAATTTTACAACTATTTACTACTGATGCATAAGTACAGTCAACACTACAACATTTGCAAGAAATAATTTAATCACCTGTGAGATTTATTAAATCAAGAGCAACATGTGATATTTTTGATTATAATAGATGTTTGGTATTATATCACTACTGCGACATTATTTTGAACTATTATGCAATCAGGTACAAACATGTACATTGAAGCTTGCATTTGATTCCATTAAGTTTTTACATTCAAAGCATACAACTGTAGTTTCCTGTCCACTTACTTATTATCTTCCCTTCCTGTGTTCCAAATGGTAGCTAAAATTTAGGCTGATGAAGATTGCTGCACCCTAGCTTCATTCAGCCAGACATCCAGTATCCTGGAACGAGGGTGGAATGCTTCTACCTGAGGTAGTATACATGCTTCAGCTTTCTTGGTGGTATGAGTATTGTTTGGTTTTAGATCTTTGGTTCTTCTGCCTGCTGTTGTTTGAATGGTGTTGGGCATTTTGGGTTTTTAGTTGGTGGAGCAAAGTTGTATTTTAATCAAATCTGATTAAGGAAATTTCCTGTTTTCTTATTTATATTTTAATCAAAGCTAATTAAGTTATTAATCATTTGTTTACACTGATACTTGGTTAGGGATAACATGAAAACTCTCCATAGTAGCCACAAATTTGGATGAGTAACATCCACAGCTCTATTGCTTATTAAGTCATGCTGCTCAGTGCCTTTTCTGAAACAAAATATCCTTCTCAACACATTGGCATACATACCAAACTAGCACCTATCCGTCAACAACACAATTATGATGCACGGATATATCGCTAACTACATTCATAGGCCATCACTATAGAAAACATTATATTTGATGCAATTCAATAAACCAAAGTCCACTTGCTGTATCTTAAGCCATCCTCTGGAAAGCTCAAAATTAAAAGTTTAATGATTAATGTGCTTGAAGTGCATTACAGCGCAGGACTATTAAATTATGTATATAATGCTTGAAATAAACATGACAACGTACGTACATGATCTTACTGTTTGATTAATCTGAATCGATTGACAGATTGATTAATTTAAGTGGATGTGCTGGAGAAAATTTACCCGATTTGAATGCCTATTCTGATAATACTAGGCATAAGAAAACTAACAGCTAATGCTAGGTTGACAAATGAAAAAGCATATTTCCTAAATGCCAGGTTGACAAATGAAAAAGCAAACTAACAGTGAGAATTTTTTTATTCCTCTAATCTCCTTGGCCTTTAGGCTTTGGTGGATATAATTTTGATAGTTTGAGTCAATACATTCACATTTATGTCGAGTAAACATTCACCATTCCTACACACGTGATCCATTCACTATTTTTGCACACATAAATGCAGTGAATCCTGGCATATGGTCTTCAGTACTGAAGGTATGTATACCATTTTCTTTAATACATGTAAGCTACTTTTGAGAGCCTTTAGACTGCATATTTGATTGCCTTGAGCTACTTATCACATTGAACTATAGGAAAAGTACAGTACATCGAAGGTTAATCTATTGGTGTTATAGCTGATGGAGTTGACAAGAATGAAAAGCCTCATAAACTCAGGCTGTATTCAATTGCCAACAGTGCAATTGGTGATTTTGGAGATTCAAAGACAGTGAGCTGTTTTACTTTGAATTCAAATTTGAATTTGAATAAACTAGCTTTAGTTATTGTTTGCTTATTACAAATAATGTTTTGCAGGTATCAGTATGTGTCAAGAGGTTAGTTTACACCAATGATCAAGGAGAAATTGTAAAGGGGGTGTGCTCTAATTTCTTATGTGAGAAGACTTGGTTATACATTTATACATTAATGTTATAAATTAGTGTTTTATATAGTTAAATCATTTGAACTTATATCAGTTTACTGTTTGTACTATTTAGGTGACTTGAAGCCTGGGTCTGAAGTAAAAAATCACAGGACCAGTTGTAAAAGAAACGCTAATGCCGAAAGATCCAAATGCAACTGTCATCATAGTATTAAAAATTATTCCATTTCTATCACAACATTTGATTCAAAAATAAGTTTACTTTAATGTTCGTAAACTAATTCTGTACTGTTGCATTGATAGCTTGGTACTAGAACTGGAATAGCTCCTTTGTACTGTCTACATCCCATTAATCATTGCATGTATATTATCTACAATTTATATTCATTGTCTTTACGTTCACACTATATCTAAAGTAGTGGGATATTCTTTTCTCTCAGCATATACAACATTGTAGAAGCAACAGTATTGTAAATTTTTTGAAGACAATCCAAAGCCAACGTTCTAGCTAAGGCACCAGCTGAAAACTAAACATAAGCATCGTAGAACCACAAGTAAAAATCAGCACAACTTTGAACTTGCCTTCTGTGGTTAAGCTTAATGCGAAATGTTGCTCGCACTACAACAAGGAACGGCAGAGTCTTCAAATGAGATTGATATTGCAAAATATTTGATTCATACTATTATTTTATATGGTGATTGGATGGGAATATTAGTTATACTGAACTAGGAGATTTGTGTTATTGGTACTAACATTACTATTACTCAACCGAAAAGTGTAATCTACAATTTGGTTTTCAATATTTGTTTGTATCAATAATAAATGCTACATATTATGCTTTATCCTATCTATAACAGTATAAATTATGACCTTCTAATGCTTCTGCCATACAAAATTGCCCTTTCAGTTGATTTCACTGAATCGTTTGAAGTTGTTCTGCCAAACATGTTTTGAAGTGAAATCTACAATTTGGTTTTCAATATTTGTTTATATCAATAATAAGTGCTACATATTATGCTTTATCCCATCTATAACTGTATAAATTATGACCTTCTAATGCTTCTGCCATACAAAATTGCTCTTTCAATTGATTTCAGTGAACCGTTTGAAGTTGTTCTGCCATACATATTTTTCGTAGTTCACGCTGACACCAAAAAAGTGTGACACCAAATGTATTATAACTATTATTAAATATACACACACACATATCTGTGTACATATGTATGTATGTGTCTTTGTGTGTGTGTATTTCACTACCGTGACTGTAGCGCACACAAAAAATTTCCACTTCCTTCTTGGCACACGTCCAACGGACGTGCCACCATACTCGTATATATAATGCAAATACTTGGTCAATGCAGCCAAACTGAAGACTTTTTCGGACTATCAAAATTGTCCTTCTGTTTACTGTAACAAAAAATAATTAATATGGGTATTTTTGTAATCTAAGATCATAACCGCATAACTCAAGACTCCATAACTTCTTCGCTCCCACTACATCTTCTACCAGTAGCTGAAATATATCTCCATTTATTCAACAAAATAACTCCACTCCAAAATACCCACGTTCATGGCACTCTGTAAGAATTATTCAAGGTCGTTTTCGTCGCTTAACAAGAGAGTGGAGGAACCAATTGTTAGACGTTCTCACCTATATAACCAATTTTTGTTTATTTCCTTGAAACTAAATCAATTTCAATGATGGAACAAACGTAATCCAAAAAATTTTAACTGCGACGAAGAAAGAGAAGAAGGAGACAATGTACAAAAGAGACTAGAAGAATGTAAATTACACGAAGGTAAAGAATTTAACTTCTACTTTTTTGTTTTGATTTTGTTAGGGCTCAATCTCAAATTAGACTTGCATCATGAAAAAAAATCTCTAGCATGGATACTGATTTTTATCTTCATTTGTTTTTGTTTCTACAGATATAGAACAGTCAAGTTATGAAAAAAAAAATTCTTTTCGAAATTTCCAATTGGATAACATGATTTATTGAAGATAAATAGTGAAATCCTTCTATAGAGAGGTACAATGTTGCTTTATCTATCTGACCATTGTTACGACTTAAGTTATTTTTCTATATGCATATGATAAAATAGTTAAGAAATTGATATTACATGTTATACTCATATGCAACTTTAGTAGATTTTGTATGTAAATAAGGAGTGCCTCATGATCTTTCTCAATAATAGTTGTTGCCTGTTGGATTCAGCTGAATTTGTTCCTAATCATTCAATTTAGAAGAAATTCTTTATAACATCAACGAAAGTGATTGGAAAAAAATGGTTTTTGTTAGTAACATGAGGCTATTGATGGTTTGTGAGGAAGCGAGTATGTGGGAGGTGCAATTACTACGGTGGAAAAGAAAATTTCGCTATATATAAATATGGTGACCGATTACTTTTTAAGAGAGTGATAATGCAAGTTTTCTAGGTTTCAAACTACATAAAGCGTTAATTTTAATATTTGTTGCCTTTCTCTAGATATTAGTATAATAGTTAATTACTTTCTTTGCTATATTCTATTATTTCCTAAACCAACTTAATCTCATTCACTTTTTGACAAACGCTTGATTTTGCATGTAAACGCATAAAAATGCAACATTACATATACTTCAAAGTCACTTTGTAAGATCCGAAAAACCTTACAAAAAGTGTTTTTTAATGTCAATTTCTCTTGCGCACGTGCGATGCACGTGCTAAAGTACTCGTGTATACATATACATATACATATATATATATATATATATATATATATATATATATATATATGCGTGTGTGTATGTATATATAGAAAATGGGTTCATTTATTAAATAATTAAAATTACATGAATTACACGCATGTATACAAGAACATATGCATATCACCTTGCATGCACAAACCCTCTTGTCCCCCAAAATCATTCCATTCCAGCCCATTAGACTTAATATCTAATTAAACACCTAATCTAATTAAAATCAAAGAAGTCTCCCCACTATCCAGGATCAAAAGGCATATTCCTGTTGCTGTATCAAATCCATGCATTCCAACTCATGCTAAAGAAAAGCAGACTTGTTCTTTGTCCAACCGTCAAATATACCCCAGCAAAAGTACTTGAGTTCTTCGTTAATACAAAGTTGTAGATCGTCGATCCTCTCTGTCCTTGAAACCAAGTCATGATGGCAAGTAGCAGCTGCAATGCAAGTTGGGACAATAGTATATGAAGCAACAACTCATTTTCTCACTTAAACAATAGCCTGAAACATGCACACAAGTCACAAATCGATGTGTATTTGTTAAGATATCTACATTGGTTCTAAAACCAACCCACAGTGAATAAATTATGGGTTTGTAGGAGATTGAATGCATGGCAGGCAGCATTCATCTCCCATGTGATCCACAACACAAAATTGATGAAATATCCATAAAGCTCCTAGTTCGTCTTTTAAGCGAAGCTATAGTTGATTTAGGAAAATGTTTTCCTTGCTTCTGAACATACGCAGGGTTTGATGTGACCATATTAGAGAAGTCTATTTTTTCTAGTGTATTTGAAGTTTCCTGAATCTTCTCTGCTATATTCTCTATAAACCGGTGGTAGGAATCGCCTAACAAGTCGTCCGCGGCACCAAAATTCTCTGAACTAGAGCAATCACTATTTACTTCCTCAATAATTACATGGTCTTGTTCTAGAATTTGATATGCATACTCTACTGGTGAACCTTGGGTTTGGTCCGGTTTGGTCGTTGAAAGTGATGTGGCGGTATCATCTGTTTGCAAGTAGTCATAAGGATTGTTCATTGGGATTTCAGTATTTCGTTTAGCGTTTTTAGGTTGTTGAGTTGATTCCTTCCTTTTATTCCTAACAGCATTCCATTTGCGTTGAGGAGATTCAATATTAAACGCACTCATCTCTGCTGCATTTGGTCCTGATAAATCCACATGTTCAATTATAGTTGATGTGCTAACTTTGGTTTATCTTTTCCAAATGTTGTTTGATACTCACTCATTACTGAACTATGCTGCTGTGTCTCTGTGAATATATTGTTTCCCTTGTGTGCAAAACCAGATGAGATATCCCCCATGTATCTGTTGTGCACCTGTCATATGTGTTTCTTTTGTTTCATCTGATTTATCTGAACTACTATTAGCTGCCTGTTTGTGGTAACTTCATCCTGTGCAGGTGTTGCAGTTGGTGTAGAAGTAGGATTGGCGGTGGCATGAAGATCAGCACTCATATCAGATACCAGATCATCCGACTTAAGGCATGAAAATGTTTTGGATGTAGAAATGTTATAACAAGTACACATGATATCTTATTTTTTTTCACAGTTATACTATTCACTTTTCCACACTTATTCCACTAATGAACAAATTTTTAGGCTAATTACAAACTTCAAAGTCATTGATTAACGTGACTATGTGTAAGTCTTAATATGCAAGAAAAATACAAAAATATAGTTCTGAGTTGTATCCAAATGAATCTGTTATATCAAGTATACACCACATCTTATTTTTTCCATAGTTATACAATTCACTACGATGCAAAGGGAAAAATTGACGTATTCTGTAAAACCATTGGAGATAGACATATAATGTCATTTTGTATATTGTATTGAACTTACATAAAGATAGAAACTTGGGTTAAGCTGAAAAGTGCAATATACATATCAATAATTTTCATTTCAATATGGTCTTAGTGCCTTAAACTTATTTTCAAAATTTTAATTTTTGAGAATTCCTGTTATATATGTACATGTATTTAACAAAAGCAATTTCTATTCATGTAGAATTATAGCTGCATGTCATTAAAACAAATTGCACCCTAGGCAATATTATGTTCAAATTATAGTTGCAGGTCATTAAAACAAATTGCACCCCAGGCAATATTACGTTCAATGGTTCTATTGGGCAAACTAAATATAAAATTCTCTTATTTTATATTTGTTATCAATTAATTCAATTTGGCTTGATTTTAATTTTGATGTGGTTAAGTCTCTAGATTAGTCATTTCCATAAATATCGTTGTCTTCAAAATTCATTTATGATTTGATATAATCATCTTTGGTATCTCAAAATTTTAGTAATCACTATTATTTTTTACTTATAAAAATAATACCCATCATTTTGGAAATTTTTATACATATGCATACATGTGTTTAATGAGAAAAGAATTTTTCTGCTAAAATACATTAGTACTTGCAGTTCTTAATCAAAATATATAATCCACATAGGTCTTCTTCAATAGTTCTTTTGGACAATAAGTATGGGTTTTTATTCTACATATTCAATTATTTAGTTTACTTTGGTTTCTGACTGACTGTTGCACAGAAATTTTATTTTTATGGAAATGTAGTTTGTAATCAATTTTCGTATCTAAATTTATTTTCATGGTCTTGGAATTTTTTTATATAGAAAGTTAGATTATTGTTTATGGATGTCGTAATCAATTTTGACAAGTTTTACATCGATTCACTCATTTGGTACGATCGTAGTAGAGCAGCAGTAAATTTCTTTTTATCATTGCTTTCCAGTAGCATAGCGGGTAAAGGATTAAATGCTAGATTGTTATCATACTATAAAATACTTAATTTATTAAGATACACCATTGATAATTGTAACATCAAATGATCCACCATAGCTAATTGTTTACAGAAAAACAGAACCCCAACATAAAAAATCTTCAATATAAACATCATTGGATTAGGGATACGATTATATTTGTCTTACATCTTCGTATTTCCATCAAAAATATATAATGTTAATGTCAGTATTATGGTTTCCTTACAAGGGAATATCAGAGACTAAGAACTTATGTTTAGTTAGTTAGCTGCATCATTCTCATTTGTTGTTCGATTGAAAGACAAATGCAAACATTTCCCCTAAAAATATCTCCGGGTAGTGAACTTACGAAGCAAACAGTGCAGTGGCATATGTTGAAAGCAGTTTTAAGACACGATAGGTGTGTGTTGATAAATGAGTATACACTGTGTAGCCATGTTCATTTTTTAAAGTAGAAAAAAAATCAATCTTGCATATGACTGATAACTCTTTTCTATTTATATGGGAAACACATGGATAGTGAACTGGATCATGAGGATTTAATAAGGAAAAAATGGCTGACATGAATTTGAAATAATAGAGACGAAGAAAGGTACTTTATTTTTCATCCATACTCATTCATTCTTAACTTTTGCAATTATCAAGCTTTTGTGAGAGTTGATAGTAATGTTTTATCTCTTTAGTTTATTTCATGGTTGAAGCAGTACAGACCATGTACAGAGATAGAATAATTAACAGGAAAATTTTATTCTGACCACACACTCAATATCAAATTGATTGGATTATCGAAAGGGACGTTGGCTCAATGTTATACTATGCCTTTTAATGGCATGTTAAAAGATGGCTTACTTATACGGTCGTTTCTTTGGTCTTTAAATTGTTATATGATACACTTAATGCTATATTAGATTAGATGGTGGTTGTTTGTATTCTGTAGGGATAATAGTTTTCGGAATAAAAATGGGCATTTGCCAAAGTTACAAATGTGATCTTCAAATGAAAGCATTGAACGTGTAGCACATCATTGATTTATATGTTTAAAAAGGAACACAGTTTTGTTCGTATGATTGAATACGGGATTAAACACAATGATAATAGTATAATACTGTCCACTTATTTTCAGAATGCATCAATTGTATTGCAAAGTTAAATTAACTAACATAAAATAATTTTACAACTATTTACTACTGATGCATAAGTACAGTCAACACTACAACATTTGCAAGAAATAATTTAATCACCTGTGAGATTTATTAAATCAAGAGCAACATGTGATATTTTTGATTATAATAGATGTTTGGTATTATATCACTACTGCGACATTATTTTGAACTATTATGCAATCAGGTACAAACATGTACATTGAAGCTTGCATTTGATTCCATTAAGTTTTTACATTCAAAGCATACAACTGTAGTTTCCTGTCCACTTACTTATTATCTTCCCTTCCTGTGTTCCAAATGGTAGCTAAAATTTAGGCTGATGAAGATTGCTGCACCCTAGCTTCATTCAGCCAGACATCCAGTATCTTGGAACGAGGGTGGAATGCTTCTACCTGAGGTAGTATACATGCTTCAGCTTTCTTGGTGGTATGAGTATTGTTTGGTTTTAGATCTTTGGTTCTTCTGCCTGCTGTTGTTTGAATGGTGTTGGGCATTTTGGGTTTTTAGTTGGTGGAGCAAAGTTGTATTTTAATCAAATCTGATTAAGGAAATTTCCTGTTTTCTTATTTATATTTTAATCAAAGCTAATTAAGTTATTAATCATTTGTTTACACTGATACTTGGTTAGGGATAACATGAAAACTCTCCATAGTAGCCACAAATTTGGATGAGTAACATCCACAGCTCTATTGCTTATTAAGTCATGCTGCTCAGTGCCTTTTCTGAAACAAAATATCCTTCTCAACACATTGGCATACATACCAAACTAGCACCTATCCGTCAACAACACAATTATGATGCACGGATATATCGCTAACTACATTCATAGGCCATCACTATAGAAAACATTATATTTGATGCAATTCAATAAACCAAAGTCCACTTGCTGTATCTTAAGCCATCCTCTGGAAAGCTCAAAATTAAAAGTTTAATGATTAATGTGCTTGAAGTGCATTACAGCGCAGGACTATTAAATTATGTATATAATGCTTGAAATAAACATGACAACGTACGTACATGATCTTACTGTTTGATTAATCTGAATCGATTGACAGATTGATTAATTTAAGTGGATGTGCTGGAGAAAATTTACCCGATTTGAATGCCTATTCTGATAATACTAGGCATAAGAAAACTAACAGCTAATGCTAGGTTGACAAATGAAAAAGCATATTTCCTAAATGCCAGGTTGACAAATGAAAAAGCAAACTAACAGTGAGAATTTTTTTATTCCTCTAATCTTTTTGGCCTTTAGGCTTTGGTGGATATAATTTTGATAGTTTGAGTCAATACATTCACATTTATGTCGAGTAAACATTCACCATTCCTACACACGTGATCCATTCACTATTTTTGCACACATAAATGCAGTGAATCCTGGCATATGGTCTTCAGTACTGAAGGTATGTATACCATTTTCTTTAATACATGTAAGCTACTTTTGAGAGCCTTTAGACTGCATATTTGATTGCCTTGAGCTACTTATCACATTGAACTATAGGAAAAGTACAGTACATCGAAGGTTAATCTATTGGTGTTATAGCTGATGGAGTTGACAAGAATGAAAAGCCTCATAAACTCAGGCTGTATTCAATTGCCAACAGTGCAATTGGTGATTTTGGAGATTCAAAGACAGTGAGCTGTTTTACTTTGAATTCAAATTTGAATTTGAATAAACTAGCTTTAGTTATTGTTTGCTTATTACAAATAATGTTTTGCAGGTATCTTATTACAAAAAATGGGCACAACACTCTTCGGGAGTTATTTGAAGAGATAAAATGAAGATTATAAATGTAAAACAGTGATTATCTAACAAAAACTCCAACAAACAGGAATGTAAATTGCACAGACAAGCAGTTTAGAGTGGTTCGGCGTATAGCCTACGTCCACTATGAAGTTTTGATGATTTTATTGATTCTCTTTCAATGATTACAAGCGTTTTCAGCAATGGACAGCAGATTACAGTTTTGAATTCGAAATTGGCAGCAAAAGTACGATGCAAATCTCAATCCGGCAGAGTCTGGACGCTTCAGAGAAAAAAGGTCCTTTTTCCGTTGATTCTGGGGCTCTATTTATAGGCGGAGGAGGCTTGGATTTCGCTCAAACTCCGGGAAACTTGGCCTGACACGTGAGGGGACCCGTTCGACCACTTCCAGAGAGTTTCAAGCCAATCTGTGATCGATACGAAATCATTTCGTATCGATCAAGATTACTTCCAATTGAGCTCAAAATTGGTGGAGACGTTCCTTGTTATGTGTGCAACCTCCAGTTAAAATTTCATCGTGTTTGGATCAGTGGATTACGAGATATGGTCGATACGAACTGGAATTCCTCATAGGCTGTCTGGTTCGTATCCATGATTTCGACTCCATCCGTTCGCCTCGCTGGCTGCACGTGCTCTTGAAGTGAGGTGGCGCGCGCGCTTCGTTTCGATCCGGTCTTTGTGCCGCATTGACTGTTTCGACTCCACATATCTCGCCTCGTTTTACTTTGATGGAAGACACGTCATCCCTGGTCAGTTGACTCGTGGGTACGAACAAGTCATTAGGCATGGATTCGAAGTGAAGTCCTCTGATGGATACGAAGCAAGCACCGAGTGATGGATACGAAGCAAGCACCGAGTGATGGATACGAAGTAGACGCTGAATGATGGATACGAAGCAGACGTTGGCTGAAGGATACGAGGTCCTTCAATTGCTGGTATGTGTGAAGTCCATCGATACGAGCTCGATGGATACGAAGAAAGTCGAGTCAAACCTGGGTACCTCGATGGATCCGGAGCTGATCGGTACGAAGCTTGATGGATTCGAACTGGGGCTTAGGTGATGGATACGAAATTGCCCAGAGTGATGGATACGAAATCTGGGCTTTTTCCCTCCAATTTGACTCGATCATAACTTGAGCGTATGAGTCCGGATTGACTTGAAATTTGAGGTGCTGATCTCTATGGCCTTTCTTGTCATGTCCTATCAATTGTAGCTCACTCTGGGCTCGGACAAAATTCAGTGATATCCATGGCGTGCTATCCTTGTTCTCTAGTCGGCTTCTTGGTGTCCTGGCCTTGCCAAAAGGCGGGATAACATTTGCCCCCCAAAGTACGTCTTGTGAAAACATGACGTGCTTTGAAAAGTTGTATGTCTTCTTTGGATAATTTTGAAAACCGTACCCCTTAGCCATTCTCTCGTATCGGTCCGCTTATGAATCGATGCTCAAAGTCAAAAAGCCTTCTTTCGTATCGATGTGGGTTGACTTGATGGATACGAAAACAATCATTCGTATCGATGGTCACAAATCGCGGTGGATTCTGATTCGAATTGGTGATATCTGGTGGATACGAAATGGATGTTCGCATCGATAGATACTGATGGATACGAAATTGACGCTCGTATTAACAGGTCTGCTCTGTTTCGAATCGATGGCTCAAAATTTGGATGTTTCGAAACGATGGTGTCTGGTGAACATTTCGCCTCGGTGAATGCACAGCTTGATGGATTCGAAGAGAGCGTTTGCATCGACCCATCGTATTCATGCGGCCTCCCTGTGCGCTTCGAACCGATAAAGTCTGGTGGGTTCGAAACGTGCCTTCGTTTCGATGCGCCGTCTGACTGGTTGCGACCGGTCAGATTGACTGGGAGTCGAATCGACTCGGTTCCGTCCTAGGCTTCATATAAATACCTGGGACTTAGCCCATTCTCACTTTTTTACCTTTCTACTTTTTACTGTTGCTCTCCATTCCTTCTTTTACTTTCGTATCGATAAACTGAGGGACAAGTGTGCGTTTTCGAGTCGAAGCAAACCTTCGTTTCTTCGTTTAAAAATCGCTAAAATCAGGTAATGAATGGATAGAGTCATGTTAACAACGTCGAATCACGAGTCTGCGCATTCATCTTTCCTGCTCTTTCGTCCAGTCTTCACGAATTTTCAGATCTGGACGAGAGAAATCGATATTGGGGAATGACTCGTGGCCATGGAGCTGAGATCCCTTGGGGAAGAAGAAGATATGGAGGAAATCGCCCTATCTTCGTCTCGTGTCGATCTGAAATTGGAATATTCGAATCGATCCAGTCAGCATACGTTCGTATCGGTAGAGAGATGAGAGCGGCAATTGTTGCGAAGCCATCATTTCCAGATCGATGCGAAATTGGCGAATTCGATCGGTTCGAATTGATCTGCTTCCGATCGACACGACCCGTATCGATTCGAACCTGATTGATTCGAAGCGCTCTCACCCCTGCCTGACCGATACGAATGTATCGAGTCGAACTCGATCGATACGAAGTACCTTCATTCCAGTGCGATCGACACGAACACATCTTTCATTCTGAGACGATCGATACGAATGTATCGATTCGAACACAGCCGGGTTGCGATGCATGATCTTCATGACTCGATACGAAATGAAATGCAATCGATCGATTCCAACCTAAATTTGGACGGACTTAAAGAAACTTTTAATATTCAAATACTTGACTCCGACGAGCTTCTGCCTTGCACAAAAGAACTTTGTCACAGAACTGCATATTTGACTGACTTTCGGAGCTCGTCGATGGAACTGCCATTTAACAGAAAAGTACAACGAACTCTTTAATCTTGAATCGATCGTTATCATCTGGATGGCGCAGTCATGACGGTCAGCGATGACGGTCATGTTTGTCTGACTTCCAGAATCTCGTCGCTTGCACATTTTCTTTAACTCTGTAGAATTTGCTCAAGTCACGCACAACACTCGCACTACACAACACATTCATGCGCTTTACACTGGGGAATGCACGGGCTTTTTGTCACCTAATGATGGTTTCTCGTGAGTTAGCTAGTGATGGAACCGTCAAGTTCGCAGCAGCAAGAAACTCAGAACCCTATCCTTCCCAGAATTGAGATTCCGGTCATCGAGACCGAAGCTATTGGTCCAGCTCCGGACGAGTTGCCCAACGCGTCCTTCATTAACAGTCCACCTGATTCTGTCTCGTCCAATATTTCTGAAGACATGCTAGGGAGAATATGCTTAAGGCATGGTCTGTCTTTGGATGAGGTATTGTTGCCCGGACCGAATGATAGGCCACATAATCCCCCGGAGGGGTATACTGCTTTTAATCGGCATGCGTGCGTAGCCGGCACACTTCCTCCATTCAACGACTATATAAGAGAAGTGTTGGCTTATCTGGACATCGCTCCGTCTCAATTGCATCCAAACGGATATGCCTCACTCAACAGCTTGTTCATTGTATTCATGGAGTACCTCCATCGCCCTCCCCGTATGACCGACATAAGATATCTGTTTAATTTCAAGAGTCGGACTGACAGCCCATCTTACACGTTCCTGGAGTCTGTAAGGAACTGCCAAGTTGTCGCGGGGTCGTGGACTAGGCTAAGCTACTTTAAGTCGGAGTGGTTTTATGTCCGATGTCCTCCGGGGTTTGCCAGGAGATGGCTATTCAGACGTGAGTATTGTCTTTTTTTCCAAGTAATTGACAGGGCAATTTTCGGAGTGAAATTAAACTTACGTCTTCTTTTCTTTTTTTTCTCAGCTATCATCCAGCGGCCTGAAGGCGGCTATTATAAAGAAATAGTTCGGGTCTTCCAAGAGATTCCTAGCGAAGAAAGGAACATTGAACTGTTATTGACAGATCGGAATCTCAGAGTCCTTGGGCTGATTGGTCGGAGGCAGAGCATAAGACTCGATGGTGCATTAAAGACCATCTCCAGAAAAAAGGTCAAGCGGATGAAGCCCAGGGTTGTGATAATCGAGGAACCCGACTCCGAGAAAACTCACACTAACGAAGAACCGTTAGTCGGACCTGCTGATGCAACCCCGGAGTCCGATGCTAAGAGGAAAGGCAAAGCTGTGGCTTCGAAACAGCCTAAGTCTGGGAGGCGGAAGTCTGTGGTTTTGCAACGTCCTTCGCCAGGAGTTAAGATTACGGAGGCAGCCTCCCTGCAAGCTGAAGATCAACTGGAAGAGCCTGCTGACCCTTCAATCCCTGAGATTGAGCCGGAGCAACACGATGTTGGGTCGGGTGGACCGCGACATATCGTCGATGTTAGCGATGTTGATCCCGCCAGTGCGATTGACACTTCTGGTTGGTCCGGGGGGTTACACATTCACACACTCTTCACGGCACAACATACTTTTCCACCCGTAAACAACACATCGCAAACGGTTACTGATTCTATGTGGTTTTCTTTTCAGGTACGATGTCTGGGAAAGGTTCCGTGCTTGGTAGTTTGCGTAAGCGCCGTTATCACGAGCCCCGCAGGAGAGAGGGCGAGAGGGATTATGACACGGGACACTCTGGTCAGGAGAAGTCTGACAGAGATAGGGGATATGTCCGCCGATCTCGATCTCGCTCTCCTCCCCCCAGGACCTCTGCACCTCCTACGGCCGCAGTTACTCGTCCTCCCGAAGCTTCACGGCCTAGGCCGCCTTCTCAAGCCTTGAGGTCCGATCCTCCGCGTAGGACCGAAATAGCCACCTCTTCGGCTACTGTGCCGGTCCCGACCGAGGCGTCTAGCGAGGGAGCGCTTAAATTGGCACAGATGAGGAAGGAATTTCCTGACATCTGTTTTGATGGGTATGTCTTCCCCCCGCACCTGAAGAGAATCCCGCCAACCGCGGAAACCACTATCCACGATTATGTTGCGGACATCTTTTTCCAGTATAGGGAGTGGGGACGGACCGCGAGGAAGGCATCTAAAGTGGCATTTGAGCGGGGCGTCACCATCGAGAAACTCGAGAAGGAGCTGGGTCGCAACGACCAAATCATAAAAGCGCTCAACTCAGAGGCTGAGTCTTCTCGTAAGTCTGAAATGGAGGCTTTAAAGAAAGTTGATGAAGTGACCGCTGCCATGGCCAGGATGAAGCAAGAGCATTACACCGCCATCGAGGATATGGGTCACAGGAACACTTCTATTACTGCCGAGAGGGATGCCGCTCTCAAGGAGCTTAATGAGCTGAAGTCAAAGTTTTCAGAGATGGCTAAGGAAAAAGACGCAGCTAATGTCTCTGCGCAGGAGGCCTGTGATCAGGCGGTGACGCTTCGTAAGGAGAAGGAAGTGGCTATACAACAAGCCCGTGAGGCTGAGGCTGGGGTTGATGAGAAAGTACGGCAGGCGGAGGCCAGGATCGAGGCCGAGGTGGAGGAGCTACTCGTTACTTATAACGCCAATGTGCTACGGCACCGAGACTTGACATGGCTTGACGAGTACCCCACACATCTTTATAACGCCTGGAACCTACTGGTTGATGAGGAGAGATCTGGGCACCCTGATGAAGCCCTTGATGAGTTCGAGCTGGAGAACCGCATCCTTAATGATGACGAAAAGAAGGTTCTCCATGACTCCATGATTTCCCACGACAAGGTGAGGCTTGGTGCCCAGATCCAGGAAGTCGGAGAGAGCTCTGGTGCAGAACACCATGCTACGAGTTCTGAGATAGTCGTGTCATCTCAGTCTGAGCCAACCCCGATGATCTACTCCCAGCCTATCCCGGCGTATGACCCAGATCAACCGCATTTATCTCCTATTAAGGAGCATCCTTCTGAAGTAGTTCAGATGACCTCGAGCCAAACCGAGGAAGGTATTTTGAACTAACTTCTAGTATGTTTGGATTGAAGAACCTGCGTTGAAATGTTGCTAATGACATGTCTTTTCCTTTGATCAGTGACAGGAGTTGCACCAGCCGCGCCTCTTACCACCCAAGAATCAAGTCAAGCGCCAGGAGCCATCATCTCTGAGGCGACCTCCGTCGTGGCAATGGCACCAATTGGAGTGACAGAGGGGAGCTCACTTTCTTTCGACGAGCAGATGATAAATGAGCTCCTTGGCCGTCAAAGTGATCCTTTTGCGGACTTGCCATTTGGCTTGGGTGGATTCACGGCTACTTCTGACACCTTGTCCCAGACTACTACGGCTCCTAGCGAGGCCAGGGCACGGCGGGAAGCGGCGATGTTGGCCGAGATTAATGCCGAGATGGCGGCCGCGGCGCACGGTGGTGAAGTAGACGGCGGAGCAGCAGCACAGTGCCCTACTCCTCTTATGACTGTGTCTCCTGGGGGTACACTTACTGATACTGATGTGCCAGCTCCTCCTCCAGCTGCCGAGTCTGTTCCTCCCACTCCTCCTTCGGGAAGTATCCCTATAGAGTCCAGCTCAGACGAGGATGTTGACATTATGCCTCCCCCCGAAGGGAGCTTGCCTAAGGAGAAAGGCTCCAAGCGGAAGGGTACTGGCGGCTCCAGTAGCTCCTCGAGGAAGAAGAAGCTAAGGAAACAGAAGGATTAGACGTTCTTTTCATAGGCGGTTATGGACTTTTGTTATTTTTTCTGTTTTTTCCCTTTTGTAGGCCGTGTTTAGATGCAGGTTCGGCCCCTGCTAGTAGGAATATTTTGCAAAAAACTCATGTATAAACCATTGTTCTTGAGTTAGTTGGAATAAAATTTTGTTTTTTGGCTTCAGCTTGTGTTCTTTTCTATGCTTGAATGTTGCAGTGTTCGGACTTCGGTCCAGTGTACTTGCATTATTTGATTGCTTCAAGAATAGCTCATTTTACTTGTAAAGTATGGGAATCGCATCGGAACTGAGCATCGCATAGTTTCGGGTAATGATTAACATTTGCCTCTGCCCCCAGCCCCGGGGTCAAGTTGTGATGATCAGCTCGTGATGGCACCAAGCGAGGACCGAGTGGTCGAACTACGCTTGTTCTCTTATGAATCGTTCCATCCACACTCCGGGGATATGCGTCATCTCGTAAGCGGTTGTTCGTACTTTGGGAACATGGAGTTGACCGATGTTTGCATTCTGCACCGCACTTTGGGAATGCGGAGTTGAATATTTATACTCCGCTTCGCACTCTGGGAATGTGGAGTTAAATGTTTATGCTCCGTCTCGCGCTCTGGGAGGATGGAGTCAAATGTTTATATTCCACTTCGCACTCTGGGAATGCGGAGTTAAGTGTTTATACTCCGCTTCGCACTCTGGGAATGTGGAGTTAAGTGTTTATACTCCGCTTCGCACTCCGGGAATACAGAGTTGAATGTTTATACTCCACTTCGCACTCTGGGAATGTGGAGTTAAGTGTTTATACTCCGCTTCGCACTCTGGGAATACGGAGTTGAATGTTTATACTCCACTTCGCACTCTGGGAATGTGGAGTTAAGTGTTTATACTCCGCTTCGCACTCTGGGAATACGGAGTTGAATGTTTATACTCCACTTCGCACTCTGGGAATGTGGAGTTAAGTGTTTATACTCCGCTTCGCACTCTGGGAATACGGAGTTGAATGTTTATACTCCACTTCGCACTCTGGGAATGTGGAGTTAAGTGTTTATACTCCGCTTCGCACTCTGGGAATACGGAGTTGAATGTTTATACTCCGCTTCGCACTCCGGGAATACGGAGTTGAATGTTTATACTCCACTTCGCACTCTGGGAATGTGGAGTTAAGTGTTTATACTCCGCTTCGCACTCTGGGAATACGGAGTTGAATGTTTATACTCCACTTCGCACTCTGGGAATGTGGAGTTAAGTGTTTATACTCCGCTTCGCACTCTGGGAATACGGAGTTGAATGTTTATACTCCACTTCGCACTCTGGGAATGTGGAGTTAAGTGTTTATACTCCGCTTCGCACTCTGGGAATACGGAGTTGAATGTTTATACTCCACTTCGCACTCTGGGAATGTGGAGTTAAGTGTTTATACTCCGCTTCGCACTCTGGGAATACGGAGTTGAATGTTTATACTCCACTTCGCACTCTGGGAATGTGGAGTTAAGTGTTTATACTCCGCTTCGCACTCTGGGAATACGGAGTTAATTGTAGGATTGTCGTGTGTCAACCCTATTAATATCGGTGTCGTGGCTTGTCCCCGAGCTCGGGTTTCACCTAGTGAGTGGCCGGTCGTATCACAGCCACTCTCCATTTGAATAAGTCCCATTGCGTGATGGGATTTAGCTCTTCGTGCATCGTGATGTTGTATATCGTACATAATGAATCACAGCTCTGGCTCGAAGAAGTGGCATTTTATTGCTGAAATAAGAAAATGCGGCAAAGTCAGTTGCCTTATTACAAAATTCAAATTTCGAAATGCAGAAACAAATTGCTAAATAGAATGAAATAAATAAAGCCTGTCATATGTAGTAGCGGCGGAGACTTTCGCTGTTCCAAGCCCTCGGTAAATCGAGACCGTCAACAGTCGACAGCTTGAATGTACCATCTCCGAGCTTTCGTGTAATTACATACGGCCCTCCCCAGTTCGGTTTCATGTGTGACGGAACTGGGTAAATTCTCTTGAGCACGAGGTCGCCGAGTTCAAAGGTTCGAGGTCGAACTCTGGTGTTGTACAATCGGGCGACCCGGCTTCGATGTGCGGCTGCTCTCAAATCAGCCTCCTCCCGTTTTTCATCCAATAGATCCAAAGACTCGGCTAGGAGTATAGCGTTTGTTTTTGGATCATAATAAGTCACGCGATGAGAGAGCACTTCTGTCTCGACCGGAATAACGGCCTCTGAGCCATAAGATAGGGAAAACGGAGTGTGTCCGGTCGCGGTTTTGTGGGTCGTCCGATAGGCCCATAACGCCATAGGAAGTTCATCGACCCACTTGCCCCCAGCCTTCTCTAATCGTTTCTTCAGGATCGATTTTATAACTTTGTTGACAGCTTCAACCTGTCCATTCGCTTGGGGGTGTGCGACAGCCGAGAACTTTTTGCGGATATGAAACCGTTGACAGAAATTCTTGAATTCTGCGCTCTCGAATTGGGTTCCGTTATCAGTGATGATAGTATGCGGGAGTCCAAATCGACAGATGATGTTGCGAACCACGAAATTTATCACCTTCTTTGTCGTAATGGTTGCTAGGGCTTCGGCCTCAGCCCACTTTGTGAAGTAATCAACTGCGACGATGGCGTATTTTGCACCGCCTTTTGCTAAAGGCAAAGCGCCGATGATGTCAATGCCCCACATTGCGAATGGCCAGGGACTGACCATTTGGGTTATTTCAGTTGGCGGAGCTCTCGGAATTCGGGCATGTATTTGGCATTTATCGCATTTCCGGGCATAGTTTGCCGCATCTCGGTTCACCGTCGGCCAGTAGTACCCATATCGGAGTATCTTTTTAGCGAGAGCTTGCCCGCCGGTATGATCGCCGCACTCTCCTTCGTGCACATCATGTAGCACTCGCTTGATTTCCTCGTGGGCGATACATCTGAGGAGAGGAACGGAATAACCTCTTCTGTACATGACTCCGTTTTGGATGACGAACCGCGAGGCTTTTCGCTGAATTTGTCTCTTCTCATTTCTAGGTTCAGGTAGCACCCCATTCTCAATGTAATTCCGATACGGAGTCATCCAAGATTCTTTACTGGAAGCGGTTTCAAATACAGAGTTCGTTTCTATCCGATCGATGCTCGGAGTGGCCAAAGTTTCAACGGGGACAAGTCCCATTTGCTGTGCTTCGCCCGTGCTGGCTAACTTCGCCAGTGAATCGGCTTTCTGATTGCGTTCCCGAGGCACATAATAGATGGCATAATAATCAAACTGGTTTAGGATTTCCTGAACTCGTGTCAAGTAAGCGGCCAGTCTTCGGTCTCTTGCCTGGTATTCTCCTCGCACCTGGCATACCACTAACTGCGAATCGCAATAAATTTCTACAGCGATAATTCTCAAATCTCTGGCAAGTCTTAGGCCGGTCAGGAGGGCTTCATATTCGGCTTCATTGTTAGTTGCACGAAAGTCGAATTTAAGAGCATAACATATGGATCGGCCCTCGGGAGTCTCAA
This sequence comes from Allium fistulosum, assembly GCA_030737815.1. NCBI lineage: Eukaryota > Viridiplantae > Streptophyta > Magnoliopsida > Asparagales > Amaryllidaceae > Allium > Allium fistulosum. The sequence continues at coordinate 1,143,021,983 of CM060904.1, forward strand.
GCACAACCCCAGCGCCCGAACACCGATCATTTGACGCACCATCAGTATACAGCTTCCAGATGTATTCGGGAGATTTACTGGTTTCGGGTAAGTCTTCCGGAACGGTGAATTCGGCTATGAAATCAGCCAGGACTTGTCCTTGAATGGCCCTCCGCGGAGCGTATGCGATATCAAATTGGCTTAGCTCAATGTTCCACTTGAGTAACCTACCGGACGTCTCAGGCCGCGTAAGGACCTGTCGTAACGGCTGGTCGGTGTACACAGTAAGCGGATGAGCTTGGAAGTAAGGACGGAGCTTCCTTGAGGCAATGACCAAACAATAAGCCAGTTTCTCCAGCCTCGGATAATTTCTTTCAGCTCCTGTTAGTCGCTTACTAACATAGTAGACCGGGTTTTGCACTTTGTCTTCTTCCCGGACTAGAGCAGCACTGATCACATGTTCTGATACTGCCAGGTAGAGATATAGCTGCTCGTGGTCAATCGGTTTTGACAAGATCGGAGGTGTGGAGAGATGCTGAACTAATGATCGGAACGCGCCTTCACACTCCGTGGTCCATTCAAAGTTTCGTTTGCCCTTCCGAATCAGGTCGAAGAAAGGAATGCATTTGTCGGTGGACTTTGAAATGAACCTGCTCAATGCTGCGACCTTCCCGTTAAGACTCTGGACTTGCTTTATAGTTTTAGGGGTTTGCAAATTTCTAATAGCCCAGATCTTCTCAGGATTCGCCTCTATTCCTCGAGCGTTGACAATGAACCCAAGGAATTTTCCGGATGCAACGCCAAAGTGACATTTGAGTGGGTTGAGCTTCATTCCGTACTCCCGGAGGATGCTGAACATTGAATTTAAATCTCTGACGTGATCAGTGGAGAATCGGGACTTCACCAGCATGTCATCCACGTAAACCTCCATGGTCTTCCCAATCTGATCAGCGAACATTCGGTTGACCAAACGTTGGTATGTTGCTCCAGCGTTCTTTAGACCAAACGGCATGACTTTGTAACAATAGAGTCCCAGGTCGGTCACGAAGCTGGTATGTTCCTGATCAGGCAAATGCATGGGTATCTGATTGTAGCCGGAATAAGCGTCCATAAAGGATAGTAGTTCATGTCCGGCCGTCGAATCTACGAGCTGATCGATTCGTGGAAGTGGGAAGCTATCTTTTGGACAGGCCTTGTTTAGGTCAGAGTAATCAACACAGGTTCTCCACTTCCCGTTTGGTTTCCGAACTAGTACAGGGTTGGACACCCATTCTGGATACAAGGCATCTCGAATGAACCCATTCGATTGTAGTTTATCAACTTCCTCCTTAAGGGCGGCAGATCTCTCTGGATCCATACCGCGCCTTTTCTGTTTCACTGGGACACGTCGCGGATCTATATTCAGGGAGTGACTTGCAATGCTCGGCAAGATCCCGCACATGTCAGAGTGTGTCCAGGCGAAGACGTCGAGATTCGCCCGAAGAAATTCGACCAACTCCTGCTGTGTCTGCTTGTTTAGTTGGGACCCAACTTTCAGCATCTTTGAATCATCATCCTCACTGATTGGGACGTCCACAGTCAGCTCGGCTGGAGAGGCTTGACTCCCCGTTGATTCGTCTCTATCCTCGTTGTCCCTGGGGTCCAGGTCTTTCAGGAATTGGTCGTGGTGCCCGGGCCGAGGCCCAGGCATCAATTGTCAATTATCGACAGAACGGACGCAGAGAGATCCCTCTACGCCCTTCCCCTTCTCTTTACGTTGCGCCCCGCGCAGCTCAGCAACATAACAGGCCCTTCCCGAGGCCTGATCTCCTTGAATAACTCCAATCCCATGATCAGTGGGAAATTTCAGAGTTAGACACCATGGGGCGATCGCCGCCCTGAACTCGGCTAAAGCTGGTCGACCCAGAAACGCATTGTATGGCGAATATATTTCTAGCACAACAAATTGTAACATGCGGACCCTCCGGCGTTCTCCAACGCCTAACTCGACTGGGAGTTCAGTTATTCCGATGGGTATCGTGGCACTTCCGTTGAATCCATGGATTCTGGATAAACAGGGTTTCAAATCCTTTGTCTCCATCTTCATTAGATCGTAAGCCCGTTTGAGCAAGATGTTTACAGAGCTCCCACTGTCAACCAGGATCCTCTTCATCCAAGCAGGACCTACCTGGGCGGATATGACTAGTGGGTCGATAGTAGGGGCTTCGACTTTATCGGCGTCTCGGCTCCTGAACACGATATCATCGGACATTATCTTTTGTTGCTTTGCCGGGGTTCCATCCTCGCAATTACTATAACACTCGAAGTCCGCATGCCTGATAGAACTGGCATACGACTCCATTTCCCCCCAGCTTCTGTCTGCCGGATGGGGGCCACCACTTATTGTGTTGATAACTAATCTCCCGCCCGCACGAGCGGGTTCATCCTCTCTTTCCTGATTTTGCGAACGATTTTGATTCGAGGGGCCCGCTCCGCCAGGCTGCGGTGCCCGTACAAACTGATCTAGCTTCCTCTCTCTAATCAGCTTCTCGATGAGGTCCTGTAAGTGCCGACACTCATTGGTATTGTGTCCGTAGCTCTCATGGAACCTACAGAATTTTCCTGTCTGAATCTGTCTCTCCGAAGAGGGCTTCGGAGCAGGCTTCTTATACTGTACAGTGTTGCAAGTCTGTAAGTATACGTTTTCCAATGACGTGTTTAGCGGTGTATAACTGTCAAACATCTGAGCTCTACGTCGTGGACCTCGGTTCTCATCTCTCTTCTTATTATGGCCATTGTTTCCTCTCTGCTGGGTTTGCTTGTTTTGTATATTCAGCTGAACTTTCCCGGAACTTTCGCCGGACTGTTTAACTGCCACATTGCTCTGTATTCCTTCAATGCTGGGCCTCGCATCGTCCTGCTTCCTAGACTGTTTCGCATCCTCCTGCCGCAGGAATTGAGCGGCCTTGGAGTAAAAACGGTCCAACGACGCGGGCGGTTTTCCAGCCAGCCAGTTTCCGAATTCAGAATCAGGATCAATCCCCTTGGTCAGAGCCATTAAGATTGAATTATCGTTGGGATTGGTGATCTCGACGCATGCTGCGTGGAACCTCTCCAAGTAACGCCTGAGTGTTTCTCCAGGAGCTTGAGTGACGCTGGACAAGGTGTTGACGTCTTTTGGCCTAGCAACATGCATCCGGAATTGTTCCACAAACCTCTTGGCCAACTGATCGAACGAAGAAATTGATCTAGGTGGTAGGCGGGTAAACCACATTGTCGCGATTCCTCCCAGAGAGATGGGGAAACTCCGACACTTCACTGCGTCGTCGGCCCTCGCAGCGCTCATCAACCATTCATACTTCAGAATATGCTGGTTGGGGTCACTATTCCCTTCATACATCGGGAGAGTCGGCATTCTGAATCGCCTAGGGGGTTCGGCATGTAACACTTCGTCTGTGAAAGGGGTATGACTACGGGAAATCCCCCAGTCATCATTAGTGAGCCCCTGACTCTCGCGGATCATTTGACGTATCATGGTTGATATATCCGAAACAGGCGGATTCGGAGCATGATGAGCTAAGGCGTGGTCGGGTTCCACGGCGCGAGTAGGGATCGGGCGCTGTCGACGATCCGTATCTCGCCTCCTTGGCTCAACGTCTTCTGGGACATAAGGTTCAGGAGTATGTCCTCGCTGTTGATTGATCGGCCCAGATTGATTTCGGGTATCGACCCTTGTCTCCGCTGCGGCGGTTGTGGCGCGGTTATCGGTGGTGTACTGTGGGGCAGTACCTCCTCGTGTTGAGGGACCGGTTTGGAAACTGGTCGACGGTCCTACCCTCAGTTGTCCAACAGTTAAGGCAGGCTGATATTCAGCAGCTTGAGCGCGACTCCCCTTTAGTCGAGGACGGGTAGTTTGGCGGTGGTAATCAGATGAAGCTGAGCTTTCGGTAGACGCTCTGGAGACATCATCTCTCCTGGACCTTCTATGCCCCCGGCGGTTTAGCTGGTTGGTCAGCTCGATATTGGCGCGTAACTGTTCTGCCAACTGCTGACGGCTTTGGGTCAGCTCCTGGAGCAATACGTGAAACTCCTGTCGGGTGACTAGCCCCGTTGAGTCTGAATGAGTGGCATTGTCTTGATTGGAAGAAGGCGGCTGTGTGGGATTTTGCCTGTCTCTGCCTTCTTGTTCTGCAGCGGTGGCGCCAGTTCTTGTGCTGACCATTGTCGGTGGTGGAGTCCTTTCCTAGATTTTGAGCAAATCTGAATAGAATGGAAGGATTCCGGACTGAATATCTGGATCTTCCTCTTGGATTTGTGCAATCCGGTATCGACGGCAGATCCAACGAGCAGGAGAAAAAGCTGGTTTTCTCAGTGGAAGCACCAAAGTGTTTGTACCAAAAATGGGCACAACACTCTTCGAGAGTTATTTGAAGAGATAAAATGAAGATTATAAATGTAAAACAGTGATTATCTAACAAAAACTCCAACAAACAGGAATGTAAATTGCACAGACAAGCAGTTTAGAGTGGTTCGGCGTATAGCCTACGTCCACTATGAAGTTTTGATGATTTTATTGATTCTCTTTCAATGATTACAAGCGTTTTCAGCAATGGACAGCAGATTACAGTTTTGAATTCGAAATTGGCAGCAAAAGTACGATGCAAATCTCAATCCGGCAGAGTCTGGACGCTTCAGAGAAAAAAGATCCTTTTTCCGTTGATTCTGGGGCTCTATTTATAGGCGGAGGAGGCTTGGATTTCGCTCAAACTCCGGGAGACTTGGCCTGACACGTGAGGGGACCCGTTCGACCACTTCCAGAGAGTTTCAAGCCAATCTGTGATCGATACGAAATCATTTCGTATCGATCAAGATTACTTCCAATTGAGCTCAAAATTGGTGGAGACGTTCCTTGTTATGTGTGCAACCTCCAGTTAAAATTTCATCGTGTTTGGATCAGTGGATTACGAAATATGGTCGATACGAACTGGAATTCCTCATAGGCTGTCTGGTTCGTATCCATGATTTCGACTCCATCCGTTCGCCTCGCTGGCTGCACATGCTCTTGAAGTGAGGTGGCGCGTGCGCTTCGTTTCGATCCGGTCTTTGTGCCGCATTGACTGTTTCGACTCCACATATCTCGCCTCGTTTTACTTTGATGGAAGACACGTCATCCCTGGTCAGTTGACTCGTGGGTACGAACAAGTCATTAGGCATGGATTCGAAGTGAAGTCCTCTGATGGATACGAAGCAAGCACCGAGTGATGGATACGAAGCAAGCACCGAGTGATGGATACGAAGCAAGCATCGAGTGATGGATACGAAGTAGACGCTGAATGATGGATATGAAGCAGACGTTGGCTGAAGGATACGAGGTCCTTCAATTGCTGGTATGTGTGAAGTCCATCGATACGAGCTCGATGGATACGAAGAAAGTCGAGTCAAACCTGGGTACCTCGATGGATCCGGAGCTGATCGGTACGAAGCTTGATGGATTCGAACTGGGGCTTAGGTTATGGATACGAAATTGCCCAGAGTGATGGATACGAAATCTGGGCTTTTTCCCTCCAATTTGACTCGATCATAACTTGAGCGTATGAGTCCGGATTGACTTGAAATTTGAGGTGCTGATCTCTATGGTCTTTCTTGTCATGTCCTATCAATTGTAGCTCACTCTGGGCTCGGACAAAATTCAGTGATATCCATGGCGTGCTATCCTTGTTCTCTAGTCGGCTTCTTGGTGTCCTGGCCTTGCCAAAAGGCGGGATAACAATATCCATTTTTATAGGTTTGCCCAAAATACTCACAACGCGACTAATCGCATCTTTATTCCATAATTCCAAGTTCAAGTATTGCAATCCGATCCATATGGGTATAATAGAAAAATAATCTATAGTTAATTTCATACTTAGCAACCACTTCTCCATAATAATAATCCTTGAATTGAAGGTACAAGGACCAGTTTTAATCATTGTAGTGCAATCATCAGCCTTTTCAAATCGAACAATAATAAAGACATTGGGTTTGTAATAGATATCAAATTTACCTTCAGGTTTCCAAACCTTTTCCACGTACTTCTGAAATTGATTATAAACTGGTGTACTACCCAACATATAAGAAACAATTGAATTGTACCATCTGTTTTGTGCAATTTCCTTATTAGATTCAAGAACAGAAAATATAGTGCGATCACCATCAGTTTGTGGAGGAACGAATTGTAGATCTGTATCCTCTTCAATTATTGTATCCTTCATTGTGCCTTTGACCACCTCTGCCCAGGAGTGACGCCATGATGTGGTTAGTGGATGGTGGTTCAGATCAGGTGGTTTGGGAGGCAGTTTTCTCAATTCAACTGTTCCAGCTTCAGATTCCATTTCCTATATATATATTATAATATATATTATAAGTTAACTTATTAATGCTATAATTAATAATAAAATTAGTACAAATGTTGTATTAAATTTTTATGATGTTTTAATTATTTATTTAAAGTCTAAAAGTCAATTAAAACGATGTATAAAAGTTATATCTCGTTTTAATTGGAGACCGGGCTTAAATAGAATAATTAAATAATTGATTCAAGCAAGTCAATTAGGCATGTTAGCCAAGGAAGACTGGACATATAGTGCGGACCATAGTATGAAGGCAAAGGGAGGGGACTTTGCCTCCTAAAGGAAAAGAATAAGTTGTAACATACTATATTTTGAGGCCCGAAGCTAAGCGCTACAAATGCTGCAATCGTCTATAGTATTAACTTTCGGTGACAAAATACATTAATGTTAATGGTATTTATAATATCAGAAGCACATGAATATGAAATAAATGTTACCCTAGGTATTGATTTTGATGACAACAACCACATAAATATTACTACTAACGTATCTCTGAGTTATGCAGTCATATCAGATATATTATGGAGACATTTACAGAGATAAATAAGAATACAGTGGAAGCAAATGAATTAGAGAAGAAGGTTAATCAGAGCAATTAAAGAACAAAACCCAATTAGAGAAGTATGCTTAAGCATAAAGGTGTTTGAAGTGATAAGGAGTTGGTTGAACTTAGAATATCTTATTAAAGATCTCATGGCAATTATACTTGAAGATCATCAACCATTGACCTCAACCGAATCACAAAAATCCACAAACATAAGGTAATTTGAAATGCTGAAAATTTACAACACTTATTAGTGTTGCTGTTCATTTTGCAACACACCTATGTCGACATGGGGGTACCTAGGATGTCGACATGCTGGTCGTTTTTCAGAATTTCAAATTTTAAATGAAGAGACATTTCCCTCCACCTCTTCACCAAAAGACATGTCTCTTCAACCACTATATAAAGGTCTCTGAAAATGAATTTTAATATCAAGAATTATCATTATCTCTTACTCCTTCTCCAAACATTTGCAAAAGAAATCCGTTGCATACTCTTCCAATCTCCTTGCAAATCGATACTATTTCACTCCAATTCTTCACCGATTTGCAAACCACACAATATCATAGAATTGTACTTGAATTCACATCGTTTTCTCTTTGATTTCATCCTATTCCTCAAAGAATTCAAAGATATATTGCCGTTGGAGGTCTATAGGATCATTGTATCGAATCTGCAAGAATCTGTATTGAAGATACGACTACTTGCCATAGTTTGTTGTTGGTGATAAGGAGAAGGTGTTCTTATAGCCTGTAAAATCAAGAGGGTGCGTCTTGTAGCCCGTGAAACCAAGATTGTAAAGGTGTTTTTGCCACCCGTGGAAAGCAAGCGATTATAGTGGAGTTCTGCACGATAGAGTGCAGGACTGGATGTAGGATTGGTTAATCCGAACCAGTATAAAAATTCGGGTGTTATTTACATTACTGCATTTTACTTTATTACTTACTTATTCTCTGATTACTTCATTCTGTTTGCAATTTGAGTAAATATAGTTTTATATTCATAAGTAAGTAGTTAATACACATTTTCACCACTTCTAGTGTCTGAATAGCCTTAAGATCCAACATTGTGTTGTAGACACTCTAGTTTCCAACAATAAAATCAACACAGATTTCAAAAACAACTTTTCTGATTATATTTCAAATCAATATTTCATACTCAATTACATAATCTTAAAACTATTCTCAGGTTTCGATCAAATATAATTATTACAAATTACGCCAAGAGCGACATATGAAGATATCCCCTTGGATGATCAGAGTACTAGATAGATAAATATATAAGTCATAAATACATCACAGCGGAAATAATACTAAATAACTCCTACATATCTAGCTTTGCCTCCTACTCACCTTTGGAAGCTTATTCATCCAACTTACTAAACTTGAAAAGTCCTTAACTCTCAATCTACTCAAATCAAATTTTGACCACCCAGAGTTTAAGGGGAAAACATAAACTTCGGGTCAGACATAAAGCCTAGTGTGAATAATCAATACATATATGTACAATAATCAGGTAATCAATGGACTATCTGTCCATACTATAGTTTTATCTGGCTAACTACTAACCATTGGCTGACTCGTGCCTACCAGACATAATCAATAATATGTGTGTACATCATTTTAGTCCCATCAGTGATAAAGCACTGCACACTAAAATTTTGGACTTATATTAGCTATGGACTACTAGCTAAAGTATAGGACGCGACCCTACGCCAGTCCCATCTGGTCTTCTAATAGTCATAAACTTAGGGTTAACTACCCCATTAAATTTTCCTTGAAACACTACTAGAAAACACATCAATTTCCTACATAAAATTTCCTACGTCTTTCCTACGCCAAAAGGCGGGGCGTAGGAAACACGTAGAAAGAGGTAATGGTGTAGGAAAGACGTAAGAAAATTTCCTACGTCTTACCTACGCCAGCTTCGATATGCTGAAAAATAATTAAAGCGTAGGAAAGGCGTAGGAAACTCCTTACGTTAAAATGATGGCGTGGGAAGGTCGTAGATAATTTCCTACGCCGTTTCCACGTCTATAAAGTTTTCTACAAAGTTTTCATGGCATAGGAAAGGCGTAGGAATTGTTCCTACGCCATGCCTACGCCATGGTCTTAGCCAAAATATTAACCTAATTTATCAAAACCGGTGTATGTACAAAACCCTTTCATTCTCATTTATCAAAACCGGCGTATGTACAAAAACCCAATTCGTCTTCCAAATTAAACCCATTCATCTCAAATCACACTCTGAAACCTTCGATCTCCGACGTCTCCGACTCCATCTCCGACTCCATCTCTGACGTCTGCGACTCCATCTCCGACGTCTGGAAACCTTCTTCCTCCCTCATACTCCTTATTACCCTCCTCATACTCTCTTCCTCACTCACGCCGTCGATTTCTTACATACCAACTTCCAACCGAGTTAACTTCAAAGCGTCCAACGGCGGTCAGATCCCGAACTGCAATGAAATCGGGTTGCGAAGTGAGTGTGAGAGTAAATCAAAATGGTGCAAATGGTGTAGAAGCGACACAGTTGATGACATGTGTTTTGGATCTCAAGAAGCGTGGAGGTTGCCTCGTCAGGTCTTCTCTTGTTCTACCAAGTAAATCTTGTATTTCATCTTACCTTATTGGTCTATATCGTTGATTCTATTAGTATTTTTTTTTGGTATTTTTACCTCTGTTTGTAGTATTACTGATGTATTGTATGATTTGGAGATGTAGTGTTATCTGTACTGTAAGTCTGCTATGTTTGAATGGATAACAATATTACTACACTGTTGATTTCTAAACCCTTTCAGCTCTGCTATTGCGTGATTTATGTTTTCATATAGAAATAAATGAATGATGTATTCGTCAGTATTGTATGATTTGAGTTTACTTTTTTTGTATTGTATTCACATAGAACGAACGAAGTCCAATTCGGTTCAAGGTGAAAAAAGAAGAACAATTCGACTTCAACAACGCTAGTGGATGGATTAATGAAGCATCGACGGAATTTGAAGTAAGTGATTCTTATATCACATATGCATTCAATGATCTTTTCACAAAGCCTATTGGACTACACCCGTGCAGTTTTTGCACTACAAAGTGCAATTTTTTCACTACCCAGTGCGTTTTTGCACTACACTGCAGTGTTTGCATTATAAACACTGCCAGTGCAGTTTTTGCATTATAAACACTACCAGTGCAGATTTTGCACTGTACCAGTGCAGTTTTTGCACTTTACCAGTGCAGTTTTTGCACATTTTCGTGTGCAGCACTACTGCACTTGCAACAGTGCAGTTTTGTACCACTCTACATGAATGTTGAGTTCAGTTTAGTGAGGGAGGAACGGTGAAGGAAGTTTGTAGGGGACAATGAAGGGAGTCTGCTGATGTACATTGAAGGTGGTAGGTTTTGTTTGGATGAAGTGGTGATTGAGTGGTCGTGATTGGGTTGTGAAGTTTTGGGTGTTTCAGGAAAGGTGAATAGGAGATGGTGGTGTTGCCGACAGAAGTGTTTTGTTATGAAACTTTTTTGCCGATAGAAGAATTATTTTACCTAGCTTGTATGAGTTATTAAAGAAGAATTTATCAAACAAAATTTAACCAAATTCCCAAATCATCCGAAGTTTAAAAAGAATGATATCAATTCATAGCTTGAAAATACTAATCTTACTGGCCAATTTAAAGTCAGTAAATGCCTACTTATAGAAGGATACATGTGTGTTGTTGTGTAATAGTTTCCTCTTATATGTAGATATTCACTGGGTAATCTCAAGGCTTTATAAAAAGTGTTGTACATTCATGACTTTGAACATTGCTACTATTACCAACTGAAAGTTAGTTTACTGAGATGATTCGACAACGATTCAAGACGCAGTATGAACAGCTTACTGAGATGATTCGACAACGGTTTGACGGAGAGTCAAATGATCGTCGTGAGGGATGAGGGTATTTTTCATTCTTAGTCGTATCTGTTTGATGTCATGTATTATGAACGTAATATCGTACTATTTAGACATATGAGAACTTGATTGATATTGATTTGACTTTGTAATATGAATGAGATATTTGAATTTAATTGAAGATGAATGATTTGATGTTAATCGTTTTGTTGAAATGTTTATATACATGAAATAAGTTGATTTTAGTTTTTTTTTAATGTACGACGAAAAGAAATATAATAGTATATAATATATAAAAATTGCTTCAGAAAAGGCGTAGGTAAAGCAAATATTGGTACAGCAAAAAATCATGTGTATGGCGTAGGTAAAACGTAAAAAATATAGGCGTAGGTAAACCGTAGATAAATGAATGACGTAGGGAAGACGTAGGAAAAACGTAGAAAATCAAAGGCGTAGGGAAAGCGTAGGTAAACGAAGGGCGTATGAAAGGCGTGGGTAAAAAAGAAGTAGAAATGTCGTACCATATCCGTAGGAATATTACGGCGTAGGAAAGACATAGAAAAATATAGGCGTAGGAACGGCGTAGGAAACACCACTACGGATGGCGTAGGTAAGGCGTAGACATATTTTTAGCTACGCAGGTTTTACCTACGCCAACTTTGGCGTAGGCGCTGCGTAGCTATTGCATTTACCTACGCCCCACCTACGCCATATTGGCGTAGGTAAACTGCAGTTTTCTTGTAGTGAAAACATTTTATCAATGGACTATCCATCCAACATTTCATTTAAACTGATTTACCCCTTTTAAATCATACTTAAACAAGGAAAATATGCTCTTTTCTTTACTCATAATATCTATGCCATGTTAATAATTGGAAGAGACCAGAGACGGTGACCGAGATCAGAAGTTTTTTTGGACTTGCTGGCTATTACCGAAGATTTATTAAGGATTTTTCGCGGATAGCAGCGCCTTTGACTAAGCTTACCAGGAAGGAGGTGAAGTTTGTTTGGTCCGACAAATATGAGGAAGCATTCCTTAAGTTAAAGCATTTGTTGACCAATGCACCAGTGTTTGTAGTTCCAGATGGAAACCAAGGGTTGGTGGTATGTACTAATGCATGTGGAACTGGATTGAGAGCTGTATTGATGCAGAAGGGTAAAGTGATTGCCTACGTATCTAGGCAGCTTAGACTACATGAAGTGATATATCCTACTCATGACTTGGAGTTGACTGTGGTGATTTTTGCCTTGAAGATTTGGAGGCATTATCTCTTAGGGGAGAGATTTGAGTTGTATACCGATCATAAGTCTTTAAGATAATTATTCTCTCAGAAGGAGTTGAATATGAGACAGTGGAGATGGCTGGAGTTTTTGAATGCTTATGATTTTGGTATAGAACATACCCCTAGGAAAGGAAATAAGGTACCAGATGCTCTTAGCAGAAGACATAAGAATGTGGTGTTGGCAATGTTGGCAGAATGGAAGGATCTAGAAGCTTTGGCCAGTTGCGGTGTGCAGTTTTGATCGACTGCTAGTTCTAGTATGAGTACTGCCATGTTGTCCTATTTAGAAGTTCAACCAGTGTTGACCGAGAGAATTGCTTCTAAGCAGAAGGAGGATCCACTATTAGCCGAGAAGACTAGAAGGCTAGAGGTTAGAACTGAGGTCGATGATTTGAAAGATTTTTGTCTTGACCAGAGAGGATGGTTTAGGAAGAAGGGACGATTATGTGTTCCAGATGTTGAGAACTTAAGGAAGGAAGTTCTTAGAGAATGTCATCGATCCAAGTTTACGTTCATCCTCGAGGGACCAAGATGTACCAAGATATGAAGAGGAGCTTATATTGGGAAGGCATGAAGAGGGATGTTGGCTTATGGGTTAGGCAGTGTGTGAACTATCAATAAGTGAAAGCTGAACATCAGAAGCCAAGTGGGTTACTTCAGCCTCTAGAGATTCCAGTTTGGAAATGAGATTCGATATCCATGGATTTTATAGATGGGTTGCCAAGGTCAAGCGGAGTAAATGAGAGTATATGGGTCATTATGGACAGGTTGACCAAGAGTGCCCATTTAATTCCAGTAAAGTCGACCGGCACCTGTTTTGGCGAAGTTGTTCATGAAGAACATAGTTAGACTTCATGGAGTTCCTAGTAGCATAGTCAGCGACAGAGATGTTTTATTCACTAGCGAATTCTGGAAGAGTCTACAGGATGTATTAGGCACTAAGCTCAAGATGAGTAATGCATATCACCCACAGACGGATGGGCAGACAAAGAGAGTCGATAAGGTACTCGAGAATTTGTTGAGAGCATGTGTGTTGGACTTTGCTGGATCTTGGGAGGATCACCTACATTTAGTTGAGTTTTCCTATGATAATAGTTACCAAACTAGTATAGGAATGGCGCCTTTTGAAGCTTTATATGGAAGATCATGCAAATGCCTAGTATGTTGGTTGGAGATTGGAGACAGATTGGTCTTAGATCCAGATTTGGTTAGGGAGGCGTCGGAGAAGATTGAGGTGATCCGAGAAAGGATGAAGGAAGCTCAATCCAGACAGAAGAGTTACGCATATATGAGGTGTAATGACTTAGAGTTCTCAATTGGAGATAGGGTTTTCATTAAGATATCACCGATGAAGGGTGTGGTACGGTTTGGGAAGTCAGGGAAACTGGCATCGAGATATGTTGGTGCATTCCAGATTACAGAAAGGATTAGAAATCTCGCATATAGAGTAGAGCTACCGAGCAGTATGGCAGGTTTCCATAATGTATTTCATGTGTCTCATCTTCGCAATTATGTGCATATCCGGAGGCCACTATTCCTCTGACGGGGTTGGAAGATCTAGTAGTATAGCCTAATTTGACTTTTGTGAGACAATCGGTTCGGGTTGTTGCGAGAGATGAGAAAATATTGAGGAACAAGACAGTCAAGTTTGTGAAAGTTCGGTGGAGCGACAACGAGAAGGACTGTACTTGAGAGACAGGGGACAGGATTCGAGATACTTATCCTGATCTACTTTGAGGGTATGTCTATATTAGATTTATATAGATAATTCCGAGTCAGGTAGACTAGTATGATTGTTAGGAGTCGTTGTAGACGATTGCTATGTTTAATATTTAGTCCTTACTGAATTTCGAGGACGAAATTCTTTAAAGAGGAGAGCCTGTAACACTCCTAATTTTTGATAACATTATTCAGGAGATTTAATTAGATAAACTAAATCGAATGATGTAAATGTTAAGTGATGAGGGGATTGAGATTTGAATTAATATAATTAAGGTCGTGCCTAATAAAATAATTAATGGGCTTAAGAATGGTTTTTGGGTTAATCAAATTACATAAGAGTATATTAGGAATTTGCCGCCCATAATCCTAACCCTTATATATTTTCGTTCTTACCATTTTACTTCCCATTCATGTAATTGTGAAAACGCAAACCAAAAACTAAAAAGGGGAGCCGACCATAATCAAGAGAAGAGAAATTAAAAGCTAGAGAATCAAGCTTAGGGGAAATCAATCTCAATCCAATCTCCTTATCTAAATCAAGGTGAATAATAATTCCATGTCTATTTTGGTTTGAATCATATGTTTTTGGATTTAAGGGTAAATTTGTTTTTATGATGATTTGGATGATGATATGCTAGAATCACAAATTTATTTGATTTAAACAAGGATGTTTAAATATGATTTCTCACGATTTTAGGGTAAAACCGATATATGTTGATGATTAAATGCCATGGAAAAATGTTATGTTGTATAAAACATGATTTTGGAGTTGGGTTTCAATTTTGATAATTTTCCAAGCTATGGGAAGATTATTACGAATTTTCAAAGGAAAATATGGTTATTTGGGTTTATAAATTTATTTCGGAAAATATATTAAGAATTTGGGTCTGGAATTTTGATATGTTAGATAACATGATTAAAGTGAATTTCTGGAATTTTTGGGGATTTTTGCAAAATGATTTGCTATGCAAATTAAATTATTAGAAGAGGGACTTCTTTGCAAAATTGTTTTTGCTTAATGGAATGACTTATTTGATTAACTTAACCATGGTTTAGATCTGAAATTAGTGACAGTAAAGAATTTGAAAAAAGTTGAGACAACCAATATGGTGTTGACATGTGGCAGGTTAGTTAGAAAAATGTTTGCTTTAAGTTTAAGTAGTATTAAACCAGGTTTACTCAGAAAAGATGGTTTCGCCTACTTTGAAAGTACCTTTCGACACAGAGCTGTGAGAAATGCGGATTAAGGATCTTAAGGCTAGAATTAATACTAGAGGGGGGGGTGAATAGTTTTTTAAGAAATTAGTTAATCTTTTTGAGTTTATCTAACTTTATTAACAATGTATACACTAATTAGACACAGATATGAACACAGAATCAAACACAGATGCAAATATAAAGTAAAAGCAGTAAAGGAAAGAACACACCGGATTTTATACTGGTTCGGAGTTACCCTACATCCAGTCCCGTACAACTAAGTACGGATTTCCTTTCAAAGGCAATTCAACAATTACAACCCTCGATTTCAAGGCTACGAGGTACACCCTCCAGAATACCAATCCTCTGGGTAGAGATACTTGATTTTCGGGGCAACAAGTTCACCCAATTGATTTCCAAGGCTACAATCGCACCTTTTCTCGCTTGATTGATTTCAAAGGCTACAATCACACCTTTTCTCGCTAATATATTACAAAGAAGTCTATAACTCTGAATAGCACTGAGAACCTTGTAGAGATAGTGATGTAGAATCAAACTAGAAGTAATCGAGTATGATTCGATGTTGATTTCGGCAGAGTAATGGTATGATTTTGTAATAAGAAATGTGGAAGATGAAGAGGAGTGAAAATCAGAAAAATATGATTGAAAATTCGTTGAAACTGACCCCTATTTATAGAAAACCAACAGCCATGACCATTCATGAAGAGTTATGGCGAATAGACACTTCTTTTGAAATTTGAATTTGAACTTTAACTGTCACTATGTCGACATACTACCTAGGGGCATGTCGACATCCCTCAGCCAAAAATGATAATTTGAATTTCTATAAAAACAATATTTATCTTATATAAAAACTATTTAAAACTTTATATATATACTTGAATATAGTTGAAATTCATAAGTAAATATAAAGAACAATAAATACATAATGTAACTATAATTTTATATTTAAATCTAAGTATAAATATTAAAAGTTAAATATATTATTTGAAAAGACATTTAAAAAACAGGAGTATTTTGACTTTGAAAATAAAGATGTTTTGAGGCTAAAATTATTTAAAATCAGGATAGAGAGTTTTGAATCTTTTAAAAGGAAAGTTTTGAAATCATTTTGAAAACAAGATAATTTTGTAAAATTATTTGAATTAAAATTAGTGGATACAAAACAATGTCCCACTAGATTTTCGTAGGTTCCATCCTACTTAGGGTTCCATCCCTTTAACGGGCTCAAAGTGGATTCCATTCCATGAATAAATTGGATATTAAGATGCCAGTGCTTTTCTACGAGTTTTAACAAATATTCCTAATAAAACAGACTTAACCTTGAACTCTTGATAATCTTGATACTCATGAGTCTTCTATCTCTGTATCTTGAATCTCTATACTGTACAGTCTTCATTCCTGATACCTGCATGGTTAGATCCTGCAAATACATATATATCTAAACTTGTAATGTTAGTATTTATATTTTATAATCTATTCTAAGGTTGTTGTCATCAAAACCATCATCTCAAGGACTAACAATCTCCCCCTTTTTGATGATGACAACCTTTGTTTATAAAATATTCCTTCTATCCTAACAACTCCCCCTTAATCTATGCCTAACTACCCTATTTTATACTTCTCCCCCTTTGTCATCAACAAAAACTTACTCTAAACTATATAACTCCAAACTATATAACTCTATGACGTGTTATTATAATGATAGTGTTATCATAAATAATTAACACAGAAATATAATCCTAAACTATTAACTATCATAACAAAGAATTCACAATAATACTAACACATATAAGAACACGAGTTTATTTATTACGAGTATGGTTTTATTTACATTTGCGTTTAAAAACATAAAAACATAAATAACAGAAAGAAAGAGAAGAGACTAATGTGTGTTTCTGATCATAGGGGATTTATGAATCGAACAGTTTGGATAGTGGAAACAGAAATTTCCACGTTGTTCGACAAGATTCCCATTTTTATCAAAACACACTTCTCCAACGCATACCACTTGGTCATTATCCTCCTCGTGTGCTTCTTCCATTGGTTCTTCTTCTTCTTCTTCGTCGCTGACCTCATGTTCTTGATTGAGTGAAGAGTCTTCATCGATCAAGATAGGGTTGGCCTGGTTACCCATTAGGAATTTTTGTAAATTCCTAAGAATCTTGCCTTGCTTTTCTTGCTCTTTTGCCATACGAAGTTGAGTCACTTGAATTTCAGTCAACATCTGAAGAGTATCCTTCATAGACTCCTCCAATTTAGTAACAAGTGCAAGAGTAGAGCATTGGAATGGACCAGAAGTAGGAGAGGGGAATAAGAAAGTTGGTTTTATGTTTGATTTAGAGGAAGATGCCATTATTATATATATTTCAGAGTAGAAAATGAAGAGAAACCAGAGAGAATGAATAAGAATTCGAAATAGAGAAGAATATATAACTAAATTTTTAAATTTTGGTGGGAAAATATTTTAAAAATAAAATCATTATATGTCGACATGGGTCTAGTGAGGATGTCGACATGGTCCTTGTATTTTTTCCTTTTTAATTTTTTTTGAATTAATTTTAATTATACTCGTTATTTATATTTTATATTTCAGTTTAAAGAGCAAATACCTAATTCTCTTCTTAATTTAGTAAATGTAGATTCATTTAAGGGTTTTGTTAAAATATCAGCAATTTGATTTTCAGAATTGATATAGTCGAGAGTAATTACATCTCTACTTATATTATCTCTGAGAAAATGGTGTCTGATATCAATATGTTTAGTTCGAGCATGATGAGTAGGATTTTTAGATAAATTTATTGCACTAGTATTATCACAATAAATTGGAGATTTTGAGATATTTAATCCAAAATCTCTTAAGGTTTGTTGCATATATATTACTTGAGAACAAGCCAAAGCAGCAGAAATATACTCTGCTTCAGTTGTTGATAAAGAAACTGTATTTTGCTTTTTACTAAACCAGGAAACCAGAGAATGTCCCAAAAAGTGACAAGTTCCACCTGTACTTTTTCGGTCTGATTTACAACCAGCGTAATCAACATCACATTAAGATATTAAATCAAATGAATCGTTTTTAGGATAAAATAAGCCATAATCAGAGGTGTGTTTAATATATCTTATGATACGTTTTACAGCTTTTAAGTGAGTTTCTTTAGGATGAGATTGATATCTTTCACAGAGACATACATTATGCATGATATCAGGTCTACTAGCAGTGATATAGAGTAGTGATCCAATCATTCCTCTATACAACTTTTGATCTACATCTTTCGAGAGATCTTCTTTACTAAGGTACTCATTGGTTGCCATGGGAGTGGGTTTTCCACTCGCAGTAGTCAAACCAAATTTACTAACTAGGTCTTTAGCATATTTTTCCTGACTAATAAAAATACCATTATCTAACTGTTTTATTTGCAATCCTAGAAAGAAGTTTAATTCACCCATATGACTCATCTCAAACTCTTTTGTCATTATTTCAGAAAATTCTTTATTCATTTCGAAGTTAGTTGAACCAAAAATGATATCATCTACGTATACTTGAACTAGTTGAATATCATTTTTATTTCTTTTAATAAAAAGAGTATTATCTATTTTACCAATTTCAAAATTTGATTGTAATAAATAAGATCTTAGTCTATCATACCAGGCTCTAGGAGCTTGTTTTAGACCATATAAAGCTTTCTTAAGTTTGTACACATGGTTTGGTAAATTTCCATCTTCAAAAAGTGGTGGTTGTTCAACATATACTTCTTCTTTTACAAATCCATTTAAAAATGCACTTTTAACATCCATTTGAAATAATTTGAAATTATTATGATTTGCGAAAGCAAGTAGAATTCTAATGGCTTCTAATCTTGCTACAGGAGCATAGGTTTTGTCACAATCTATACCTTCTTCTTGACAAAAACCTTGGGCGACTAATTGTGCTTTATTTCTAACGACCTCACCTTATTCATTCATTTTATTTTTATAGACCCATTTAGTTCCAATTATAGTTTTATCTTCAGGTCTAGGAACGAGTTCCCAAACTTCATTTCTAGTGAATTGATTTAATTCTTCTTGCATAGCCAAAATCCATGAATCATCAGTTGATGCTTCTTTAGGATTTTTGGGTTCAATAGATGATATAAAAGCTACATTACTCATTTGACTTAGTTGATTTCTAGTTTTAACAACAGATTGCATATCTCCAAGTATATTTTCTATAAGGTGATCTTTTAAAAGTCTAATCCTTTTATTAGGATGATTTAATTCATTATTAGTTTCAGTTGACTCTTGGTTTTGAGTAATTAAATCCTCTTCATCATTTGTAATTTCAAAATCTTTTAAATTTTCATCAAACGAAACATGCATTGTTTCTTCGATGGTGTTAGATCTCAAATTAAAAACTCTATAAGATTTACTTCTATTAGAATATCCGATAAAGATTTCTTTGTTGGATTTAGGATCAAATTTATCCAAATTATCTTTTGTATTTAAAATAAAACATTTACTTCTAAAAATTCTGAAGTATGATACCTTAGGTTTCTTCCATGAAGAAGTTCATAAGGTGTCTTATCAGTTAAAGGTCTAACTAATATTCTATTCAAAATATAACAGGCGGTAGCAACAGCTTCTGCCCAAAAGTGTTTTGGTAAATTACTATCTGAAAGCATAGTTCTCGCACACTCTTGTATCGTTCTATTTTTACGTTCAACTACTCCGTTTTGTTGTGGAGTTCTTGGAAATGAGAAATTGTGAGTTATTCCCTTCTTATTGCAGAATTCCTCAAACTTTTCATTTTCAAATTCACCACCGTGATCACTACGAATAGTTATAATTTTTAAAGATAATTGATTTTGAATCCTTTTTGTAAAGTTTTTAAAACATTCAAAAGTATCACTTTTATGTTTCAAAAATATTGTCCATGTAAATCTAGAATAATCATCTACAATTACAAAAACATATTTACTATGATTTATTGACAAAATTTGAGATGGACCAAATAAATCAAGATGAAGTAACTCAAGGGGTTTTGAAGTTGAAATCATATCTTTTAATTTAAAGGAACTTTTTCTAAGCTTTCCTAATTGACATGCATCACATAAACTATCTACTTTAAAATTCATTTTAGGAAGACCTCTTACTAGATCATGTTTTGACAGTCTAGATAAGAGTTTGAAATTCAAATGTCCAAATCTCTTATGCCAAATCCAAGGGTCACTTGTATTTGCCAAAAGACATAGGTTATCATTTGAAACTTTCATACTAAGAATATAAATATTCTTTTTCCTAGTTCCCTCAAATATTATGGTTGAGTTATTATTTTCAATATGACATTTATCTTTTTCAAATTTAATTTTATATCCTTTATCACATAGTTGACTTATACTTAGCAGATTGTGTTTCAGATTCTTAACTAGCAAAACATTAGTAATAATAGGAGTTTCAGAGTTACCGACATTGCCGATGCCAATCACGTATCCTTTCGAGTTGTCTCCAAAGTTAACCAGTCCTCCGTCTTTGTTTATAACATTATTCAGCATATCTGGATTACCAGTCATATGTATAGAGCAACCACTATCAAGTATCCACTTATTCCTTTTGATCTGCACAGATTGTCCATTGTGGATTGATTCCTCAATACCCATAAAGCATCTTTCCTGCACATTATAAAATTTGAGTAGACAACTAGAATTTGAATAACATTCATATGCAGACTCATGGAACAATGATGATTTAAAAAATTCTAAACTAGTTTTAACAGATTTTTCAAAAATAGCCATTTAAAAAAAAACTTTTTCAAAATTCAGATTATGAAACTTTTGAAAACCTTGCTCTGATACCAAATGTGAGAAATGCGGATTAAGGATCTTAAGGCTAGAATTAACACTAGAGGGGGTGAATAGTGTTTTAAGAAATTTGTTAATCTTTTTGAGTTTATCTAACTTTATTAACAATGTATACACTAATTAGACATAGATATGAACACAGAATCAAACACATATGCAAATATAAAGTAAAAGCAGTAAAAGAAAGAACACACCGGATTTTATACTGGTTCGGAGTTACCCTACATCCAGTCCCGTACAACTAAGTACAGATTTCCTTTCAAAAGCAATTCAACAATTACAACCCTCGATTTCAAGGCTACGAGGTACACCCTCCAGAATACCAATCCTCTGGGTAGAGATACTTGATTTCCGGGGCAACAAGTTCACCCAATTGATTTCCAAGGCTACAATCACACCTTTTCTCGCTTGATTGATTTCAAAGGCTACAATCACACCTTTTCTCGCTAATATATTACAAAGAAGTCTATAACTCTGAATAGCACTGAGAACCTTGTAGAGATAGTGATGTAGAATCAAACTAGAAGTAATCGAGTATGATTCGATGTTGATTTCGGTAGAGTAATGGTATGATTTTGTAATAAGAAATGTGGAAGATGAAGAGGAGTGAAAATCAGAAAAATATGATTGAAAATTCGTTGAAACTGACCCTTATTTATAGAAAACCAACAGCCATGACCATTCATGAAGAGTTATGGTGAATAGACACTTCTTTTGAAATTTGAATTTGAACTTTAACTGTCACTATGTCGACATACTACCTAGGGGCATGTCGACATCCCTCAGCCAAAAATGATAATTTGAATTTCTATAAAAACAATATTTATCTTATATAAAAACTATTTAAAACTTTATAAATATACTTGAATATAGTTGAAATTCATAAGTAAATATAAAGAACAATAAATACATAATTTAACTATAATTTTATATTTAAATCTAAGTATAAATATTAAAAGTTAAATATATTATTTGAAAAGACATTTAAAAAACAGGAGTATTTTGACTTTGAAAATAAAGATGTTTTGAGGCTAAAATTATTTAAAATCAGGATAGAGAGTTTTGAATCTTTTAAAAGGAAAGTTTTGAAATCATTTTGAAAACAAGATAATTTTGTAAAATCATTTGAATTAAAATTAGTGGATACAAAACAATGTCCCACTAGATTTTCGTAGGTTCCATCCTACTTAGGGTTCCATCCCTTTAACGGGCTCGAAGTGGATTCCATTCCACGAATAAATTGGATATTAAGATGCCAGTGCTTTTCTACGAGTTTTAACAAATATTCCTAATAAAACAGACTTAACCTTGAACTCTTGATAATCTTGATACTCAAGAGTCTTCTATCTCTGTATCTTGAATCTCTATACTGTACAGTCTTCATTCTTGATACCTGCATGGTTAGATCCTGCAAATACATATATATCTAAACTTGTAATGTTAGTATTTTTTTTTATAATCTATTCTAAGATTGTTGTCATCAAAACCATCATCTCAAGGACTAACTAGAGCTTCCGCCTTCAACTTAGTCAAAACCTTCTTAGTTGAAACCAATAACCAATACACATGATATCATTTAGTTGGTACGCAGTGGATTGGAGAAAGGCAGAAGGTAGGGAGTCGAAACATAGCTTCCGAAGGCGTCGATACCTTTGTTTTGTTTTTTTTAAAGGAAAGCGCTTTCCTGTTTACAAAGATGTTTCGAAGGACCCAAAACCAATGCTTGCGAAAGGGTATTTTAAAACAAGTTTTCAAAGTGGAGCTGCCGCCTTATTAAAGAAGTAGCTTCCGAAGGAGTTACTTAGTTTTTGAAATTAAAGCTTTCGGAAGAGGTAATTTCAACTTAGTCGAAACCCTTCTGTAACTTTAAGCCTTCCGATGGTATTGAAGATATCAGTGTTGTCGAAAGGTGCTTTGTGTTTTTATAAATATAAGCCACTTCCAATAGCTTTTGAAATGGATTAGGGGTTTCGAAGGCAATGGTTTCGAAAGGGGTTTTGAAGCCAACCTTCCAGTATTTTACCCAGATGTTTTATGCTTTCGAAAGGGATGGTGCCGACGCCATCATGATTTCCCAAAAAAATTTATATGATAAAGGATGGTTTCGAAAGAGATGCTTTCGCCAATATTCACTTTGACCCAAATAATGTTTTAAGTATAAACCCAATGCTTTCGAAAGGGGGAATTTCAATGGTTTCGGAAGGGTTACTTCCAATGGTTATGAAAGGGGTACTTTCAAATGGTTTCAAAGCTATGCTTCTAAAGTTAAATGTTAATACTTTAATACAGTCGAAAGGTTTCGAAAGGAAGGTTTTAAAGTATTAGAAAGGCAGGAGCCTAATGTTTTGAAGATATATTTTAATGCTTTCAAAGAAGGTCATCCTATGAAGTCGAAAGCAAGGTTCTGAAGGTGTTGAAAGGTTTTGTAACCTAAACTCATTTTTAAAGGAAAAACCCATGACTAAATTAAAGGAGTTTTGAAATGATTTTAAGAAGCTTTCTTTGATAAAATTATAGGTTAAAGGGATTAACCATGTTTTCTATGAGAAGTGTTTCAAGAACATTAAATAGTACCACATGAGTGGTACTATTTTGTAATTATGATTGCTTCTTCAAATATAAATATATTCACATTATAATGAACCCATAACTGTATTTTGAGGATAAAGGTAGAAGAACCAGCTAGGTTAATCCTGTAGTGAATATAAGTTTGATTAAACACCTGGATGAGTAGAATTGCATCCAAGAGGTCAGGAAGACTAGAATATAAGATGCCTAAATATGGAAGTTGTCAGGGAGACAGGTTCATAATGATCCCATGAAAACTATGTTATAAAGAGTGGTTGGCAGGAGCCAATTGGTTCATAGTGATCTCATGAAAACTATGTTCGGATTAGTTATTGATAGATGTCAATAGGTTCCTAGTCAACCCATGAAAACTAGGATAAGGAGAAAAGATATTGGCAGAGGCCAATAGGTTCCTAGTCAACCCATGAAAATTAGGATAAGAGAGAAGTTACTGGAGTAACCAATAGGTTCAAGGGAACCCATGAATCAACTAAACCCATATGAGTGGTAGTGTTAAGTTAATTAGCGAGGGCCAATAAGTTCATAGTGCACCCATGAAAACTATGAAATAGAACAGGAGTCCATATATTATATAAAGGTTATTAGTAAGCCCATGAAAACTAATAGGTTAATGGTAATCCTAGAAACTATAATCAAGACAGATAGTCAGAATGAATGAGGATGGGTAATCCAGAATTGATTTATTTGTTTTGCATATCATCATATTATACTGTTTTGAATTGTTTTAACCATTGTGGATGTAGGAGCATGATATATGGTTTTATAAAGGTTTTATGATACTAGTGAGGGGAAAACCCGTTTCGCTAAGCGGCGTGGTATCACTAGATATCTAAATGATTTGAGATGGTAAATTATTATTCATACCAGGCTTTATGTCTGACTCGAAGTTTATGTTTTCCCCTTAAACTCTCAAGCACTCAATTGATTTTTGAGTAGTTTGATAGTTGAGGTTTTCAGGTACCTCATTAGATAAATAAAGCTTCCGGATACATGCATGAGGCACGATAGCTATTTAGAGTTTTCTTAAATTTGATTCCACTGTGTTATTTGTAACGGCAAAGTTGTTATATTGCATGTATATACTCTGATCATCCAACGGGGCGTCTTTATATGTCGCTCTTGGCGTATGTTGTAATAAACATATTTTCTCTGAATGTGATTTATGATTGTGGGATTATGTAATGAATTGGAAATATTTTGAAATGGAATGTGGTTTAGTTTGAAGTTTAAATTTTTTTCCATATTCATGTGTTACTGTGTATCAATGAATCTAACACCGCCGTATTTGGTCGCCGGGGATTAATAACTATGGATGACTGCAGCATCCGTAGCCGTTAGTTTTGGGCCTTCAAGTAGGGGGATGTTACACACTACGTATCAATTGCTTGATACCATGTGCATTGGTCTCGAATGGGTATGAAAGGCTCACTGGGCATAGTGACGAAAGCAAGCAATGAAAGTGGCGAAGTTGTAATTCAAAACAAAACCGATTTTATGCCTTTCAAAGTAATTTCTTTTCAACTAACTTGCCTAATTTGTCAAAATATGATTGGTTGCCAATCCTTTATCAAAATTATTTTCTAAAAAGGTTGTCGAATTCAAATTAACAATTGAAAACATTTTATCAAATAAGCCATTCTCCTTAATAAAACATTTAAAACATTTAGGTCCTCTAACTTAAATAATTTAGTAGCCATAGTAAAACAGCTAGGAAAAATCCCCAAAAATCTCAATAATTCAATTTAAATATGTTTTCTTACATCTATAAATTTCAGATCCGAAAACATTATTTAATTGCCTTAAATAATTTAAACCCAAAATTAACTATTTCCTCTCATAGAAAATTTATAATAAATCCACGAATACTTAGAAAATTATGAAACTTGAAACCCACTTCTAAGATAATGTTCTTGACCATATATCAAAAATGCAATTCATTTGGATGTCATTTGACAGGTTTTCTAATCTAAACATATCATAAAATCTATATGAAACCATGTAAATCATCAACTTAAAACATATAATCATTAAATCCCTATAACATGACATATACTTGCAAAAGAAAATAGGTTTACTCTTTAAACCAAAACCATTCATAAAAAATATAGATGTAAACTAATTATTCACCTTGGCTTTGTGTTAAGAAGGTTGAGGTTTGTCCTTAGATTGATTTGCTTAAGCTTTCTACTTGAATCTTAGCTTTTCTTCTCCTTGAATCCCCTTAATGGTGGCCGACCGAGTTTACTTAGGGTTTTAGTTTTGTTTTTGATAGTTAAAATGAATAAGGAATGGAGAATGGAAGGCTTTAGGGTATTGGAATAAAGGCTATTCCCATTTTACCCTTACAATATTCCTCCTTACTTATTTTAATTCTCTTTTGCTAATACATTCGTTAAGGCACAACTCCTTCTTAATTAACAAATCTCAATCTCTTAACTATCTACATTATTTTATTTTATTTATCCAATTAAATATTCTAAACAATGTTAGTCAAAATTAGGGTCATTACATAAGTCTTCACATCTAAAGATAAAGGGGCTAGATATTTATGATCTATTTGGCTATAAATAGCCACCCCTTTCTCATTAAATTCCACACTCAACCTACTTAACCCTAGCCTCCATTAGACATAGGTGAAACCAAGAAGACAGAGGAGATAACCTAATCGACGAGATCTCTAGAAGAAGGTAATCTATATACTGTAATATATTCAAATATATAAACATGTCCATACTTGCTTGTCGCACTCATTATGATTCGTCCAAAAAAATAATATTTTTCAAAAACAAAGTAACTGTTTAATTATTAAATAATTAAATGTAACATCGAATTATATAATTATAAATATATATTTGTGTGTGTGTAAGTTTCTTTTCGATTTTATAAAATGATTATTTTATTTTAGATTTTATATACAATATATGTCTGTATGTATGTACGTATGTATGTATTAAAACAAACATTTTATTTGTCTAAATCTTTTAAAATTAGTTCGGGTTTTATATTTAAAAAATATTTTGTAATTCTCGATTTTAATAATTTTCTTTAAATATATAATACACACACATGGACGCACCGAATTTAAATTAATAAAATAAAATAATATACATACATACTATTTCTACTCACAACTATAATAGATTTTTTTTATTTTGTAAAAGTCAAAATGATTTTTGAATTTTAACCATTTTGATAAATTCAAATATAGATTTTATATTATAAATCCACACGAAATTTATTTAATAAAAAAAAATTAATTTTTATATTCAGCGACAAATTTTAAAAAAATTGAATATAAATATCTTATTTGACTTAGTCAAACCAATAAATATCTTATTTGACTTAGTCAAACCATTTGAATTTAAATTATCAAATATATATATATATATATCTTTATGAAATTATATGTGTGTGTTATTAATCAAGATAATTTCAAATATATATATATGTATGTATGTATGTATATAAAAACACAAAATATATTTATTATACATTTTAAGCAATGTCATAGTGTGTGTGTGTGTGTTGTATATATATAAATCTTAATTAAACTAATTAATGGTCAAATTAAATGTTATATATATGTATGTATGTATGTATGTATGTATGTATATGTGTGTGTATTAATAGATTGTAAGTATATGTATACAGATGTATCTCTTGACATCATTATTAACACATGACCTTAACCAATATATTTATTAACTATAAGAAAGGTTTTAAATCTCGGTAATCTCGGCCGAGATCTCGTTTTCAACCTTGAGTGATTCGAAACAGCAAAATTCGAATTAATCTCGGTTGACCTGAATCTCGGCCGAGATATTCAAATCTCGCCCGAAATCTCGACTGAGATTTGCGAGATCTCGGACAAAATGATGTTTTTTTTATTTTGAAGTTTTTAGTGGGCTTGGCCCAAATTCCTGAAAATTATTTCCTTTACGTAATATAATACATTCTTCTATCATCTACATTCATTTCGATCGTGAATGCATTTCGTTGCAATTTAATTCATAGCATCCAGTTAAGCTACTTAATATAATTCATTTCATATGCACAAATTAATGGTGTTTCCTTCCTTTTTTTAGTTTAAGCTAAATTTTATATGATTAAATTAGCCGCTTTTGTAATTAAAATATGACTAGTGGAATGCTTGATTTAATTTTGTTGACTAATGACTACCAAGATCTTTTACATGTTTGGAGCTTGGAGTTTTAATCATATGTTTAATTGTAAATTTAGGATGGTTCTATATTTTGTTTTTACTATGAAATATATACAATGTAAGAAAACGATTAGTAATGTTATTGACAATTATTTGTTTATAGTGTAGAGAAGTCAAGTAACTATTTGAACAAATAAAATGGGGTGCCTATGTGACTTTATGTTTCATGTTTGCTTCATCTTGTTGTGATATTATATGTTCAATTCATAAATCCTCATTATTTATTTACATCATATAGTGTGGATGTTTTTTCAAGCTACTCATGACGAAAGTGTTATTACTACAAATCAAATCAATTGAATTATTATTTTAATTAGTATTTATACGTTTAGTTGTATGCAATTTAATATTAAAATACCAAATATTACGAGATAGCTCCAAAATAAACTTTAGGACCCGAGATGTAAATCCGAGATGGATGCCCGATATACATTTATCTCATCCGAGATCTCACCCGATACGAGATTGGGTCTCTAAAATCTTCGAGACGAAACGTGACCGAAATCCGAGATCTAAAACCTTGGCTATAAGTCATAATGGTTAATTGTACACATGATCCAAAATTACCCCTAGGTTAGATGTTTACTTTTAACATAGTTATAATGTTTTTATTGTGAATACGAACATATTAAAACATAAAAATAAACTTAATTTAATTTAAAATTAAATTAATAATAAAATATTGTTTCTAAACAATAACAAATAAATAAATATTAAATGCAAATTAAATAAAATTGAAAATATACCCACTCTTTTTTAGCAAAGCTAGCGGGCTAAATGGACCCCCACCATATTATTACTACTCAAAGAGAACAAAAGGCGACATATCATGCTATGTTCCTTGAAAAAAAAACATAAAACAGGCAAACAAAAAAGGAAAAGGAACACAGGGACAACATAGTGCATGCAATACAAGAAGACATGGAAAGACAAAAAAACACAATATAGAAGGGACTAAAGCTTCGACACCACAAACTATAAGTGTGCTCATCAAAAGAATGTGAACTTTTATAGATGCCTCTGCTTATTTTATGTAGCAGCAGCTGAAATATTTGCAAATTTTCTTTTTGTTTACCCTTGAATGCTCTATCATTTCTTTCATTCCAAGCCACTAGCAAGAACTATATGAGAATTGTGACAACCCACATTTCGAAAGGTTTAAATGGACAATAATCCACACATGTCCAACTAAAACAATCCGAAACACAGATAATCAATGAGGTTAATTAATAAAAATAAGAAAAGAAGAAAACAAACACAGAATCTCACAGCGGAATGATAAAATATAATAATCAAATAAACAGTTCATGAAGCTGTTTATACTATACATTTGATTATAATTTTACAACATCTATCAGAGTTATATATACAACAGAACAATAGAATAATGCAACAGAACAACATGATGCAGGAAATAAACTTGTAATAATAATATACCTAATCTTCGTCTTCGTCCTCCAGAAAATAATCTTCAATGCGCTGAAAACTCAGGGCTGACCCGAGAGTAATGAAAAGAGAAAACACTCGAGTCAGGACTAAAATATTCTTATGTGAGTCAAATCGATATCATATATAACATGAGTGTAATAGCGTCAGAGATGTTTACGGCGTTTTACATCTCCTATCCAGTGTATAACGTGCGTGCAATAACTCAAGAGATGTTACGGGATTTTCCATCTCTTAAGGATCCGTCAAATTATCTATATATAGTAGAATACGCTGTATATCTAATGTCTAATCAGTAAAATAAATATTTTTCTTAGCGTTCAGGCTTTACATTAATCCCCCTTAACGGTTTTTAAGCATTGTCGTACAGTTTGCATATAACTCTCTAGTAGCACGTTGGGGGATAGGGATGCACCGTGATACGACAACACTAAACCAAACTCGTAGTGGTCTCGTATAAGGATAAAAGTATGACAAGACACGTGAGGCAATGCTCAAGGTAGGATACTGCTAGTTTGGATCGCATGGCTGGTGGTAACGCATCGTAGCCACGATCGTCCACCGCGTCCATCCATCCCATATCGAGTCAAAGGGAGGTCATCCCAAATTAAGGTGCACCAATCGAAACCAACATCAAATGTAATAGTATGAACCAAGTCCAAGAAGAAAATCAAAGAACGGATGTCCGTTAGGGGTAGCTAGCCCACTTGGCTCTGTCAAGCCGTCATGTTTTAGTCATTTCAAATTGGCACAAGTGCCGGGGTCTATCCATCATCATTCTCTTTCTTCAAATCCAGCAAACGTACACGAAATCCAGCCACTTCATTCTGGAGTCTCCTCCGCATACACAGTTGTTAAAGTGGTTCCAATATTGACAGAGAGTATGCCAATAAGAGGCCCCGGTCTCTTTAACAACCGAACGTTGTTTTACACACCGGTTGGTACTTTTACATGTCGAAGACGATTCATACTTGATATCAAAATATCACACTCACTTCAAAAAATTCTTCATTTCAAAATCTCATATTTACTAAAATATGTTATTTCACTTCAATAATCATTTCGAATTTCAACTTAGGTTAACTTCATTTTATCCATATTCGCATTTAAATCCATGATTTAAATATAAACATTCCACCCTTGCAAAGTTTGAATTTTCAGAAAATAGTTTGAATAGTTTTAAATAGTTTAGAAGTTAAAATAGTTTAAATAGTTTAGATATTAAAATAGATTATATATTAAATGATTTGGAAATTTAAATAATTTGGAAATTTAAAAAGATGAATTTTAAAACGATTTATAGGAAAATAGTTTATAGTGAAAATAATTTCAAATTCAAAACTACTTCTTCCCATAATAAATCTAGATTCAGGTCCAAATTTAAATTAAACTGATTCAATTTCAAATCTCTCAATTCAAGTCATCTTCAATCTCAGTTCAATTCAAATTGACTCAATTTCGATTTCAATCCAAATCAATTTCAATTTCAATTTCAATTTCAATTTCAATTCAAATTAATTTCGATTTCAATTCGAATTAATTTCAAATTCGATTTTCATTGATTCGATTCAAATAGTTTAAGTTTCAATTCAATTCTCAATTTAAACCATTTCAGTTTATATCGATTTCGAGTTCGATTTCAAAATACCGATTTAAACCACTTAAATCAATTTAAACTTCAATATTCAATTTAAGGTTCAAATCTTTTAAAATAATTCAATTTCCAGAATTCAAATCATATGTCAATTATAACTTCAAATTTCAAAATAAATTCTTTCAACAATTCTTTAACCAATTCCGATTTCAACATTTCAAAGCTCACATTTGAAAATAATTCCATCTATATAAATTCGATTTTTATTTTTTTAAATCAAAATCATTTAAATAATTTCAAACAATTTTTTTTAAAATCATTTACTTTAACCAATCCGGTGTCCATATATAGTTTTCTATCCTATGGCTAAGTGAATAGTTATTTCAATTTAATTTCAGGGATGGAATATATCATTTCAATCCAAAATAAATGTCATAGGTATATATCATTTCAACCTATTTCTTAATTTATTCGAAATAATTCAAATAACAGTTTTATATACTATCAATAATATACAGGGTGATAACAGGATATATATAAAATAAATAAACATCCAGTCATCCAATATATCACCCGATAACCATCCATCACAATCAACATCCAACTCAGCCAAAATAGCACAACCATTAACTAGTTATCAATATTGGGTGTTCAACTAGAAATTCAATTTCAATTCCAAATTGAACCATCAAATTAAATTCCTATCAGTTCAGTTCATATGTCAATTTTAAATGTCAGTTAAATCACCAAACAACAGTCAACAATATAAATCACTTCATGATTTTAAATTTAACTAATATAAAAATATTTTAGTAATTCATGAGCATTTTAAAACACTCACCTTCGTTTGAATATGAAAATTCGAATGAAGCGAATTGCAATGAATTTAACTCCATAGCAAAGACAATGTCAATACGGATCCAACGCAACTCGTTTCGCTCGAATCGGACCTCGTACGAGAAAGATATTCAATATTTAGTGTAACGATAATTAAAATTATAATTAACAACTAAATAATTAACAAAAAAACAAAACCCTACCGCCATCTTCCTCACGCTCTCTACATGCCGCTTCTTCCATCTCGTTCCCAGGCAAAACCGCGACTTCATCTTTTATTTTATTTTTTATATGTACGAACGATTGCAGCACCTCCGAAGCCTCGTCAGTAGCCACGCCTGCCACCCACACGCGCACCCACCTGCGCCTCCACCACCAGCATGCGAAACGATGCACATGACCCAAAACTGGCAGCGACGAACGCGACAGAAAATAGACCACCTCGTCGCGAATTTCGACGACCCGACCACACATCGTGTAGAGCTCGTCGTGCTCCACACTTTTCCTTTTGGTGTCGAGCGATTTCGATGAGCGGATTTGGAGAAACGAGGTAGAAAAGTTGAGCGATTTTTGGCCATTAAAGGTTTTAGACAAAACGGCTGAGAAGATGGGTTAGGGTTACACGAGAATGAAAATATACGGCCTCTAATATAAATTTCCGACCCGATCTATCCGCGAAAATTCCAAACTCCAAACGAAGCATGCCGCCTGTCATTCTATATATTATACCCCTATTCCGAACACAATTGAATTAGTCTCAGAAGCCAATTCCATCATATTCAGAAGATAGCTTTTCAAAATCGAATTATTTTAATTAAATTCTTTTGATTGATTTCTACGCGTTCCAAGCTCGCACGGCCAAACGATAAGTCTGATCGCTACGAAACTTGAAATCCTATAATAATTCACTATTACGGGATGAAACTGGTTTCGTCGAAATCCGAGATAGTGTCCAAAATGGCTATTTTTACACGTTAATTAAAACGAGCTATTTTCCAAAATCAATTTAATCACTTTAAATTTAATTTTAAAAGTTAACAATCTTCATTCTTGTTTAAATAAAATTTAAATCAACTTCCGAAATCATTTTCATTCATATTAAATTCAAGATTCAATTATTTAAACAATTTCCAATATTAAATTTAAACAATTTAATTATCTAATAAAACACTATAATTGAAATACAAGTTATTTAACTTCTAAAATTTAACTTTTAAAACGGATTTAAATAACAAAAAAACTACTACACTAAATTCCACTTCTTTAGTTAAAGTATTCCAATAATCTAATTTCGATGAATTCCAATATTAGAATTTCAATAAATCCCGATATTAGATTTCAAATGAATTTAGTTATCAAACAATTATTTTATTTTCATCTAAATCATTCAACACTTATTATTCAATTCTTGTTATTGATTATAAACACATTCAAAACATAAAATTTCATTTCAATACTTGTTATTGCCTAAAGCTTCGAAATTTGTTATTTCAAAATTTTATTCAAGTTCATATTAAATAAATTACATAAATAAAACATAAAATTTTATTTCTAACCATTTTTGTTCAATAATTATATTAAATTTAATAATTTAAAATAGTTAAAAATTTCGGGTCGTTATAGGAATTATCAGCAGAACAGCTCTTTTATTAATAACACTAGGTATTAGTATAAAATATGTTATTCATATAAACACAAAATACGATCTTGTGCAATTAATAAAAGATTTCTAAAAAAATCACATTTTTACCTCCACTACCAATGCACGTGATCCAACACATTTATCGTTGAAGTATTTGTTATCTCTAAAGGTTCTCAACTTAAGGCAGCATCTTTGGTTGGAGTTCTTAGCCTCAAACAATTTTAACATTTCTAATTCTCCTACAAACGGAAATGTGGTAGCATAAGCACTTAGCCCATAAAATGCTATGGTAGCCACTATGTTTTTGAATGGTGAAGCTTAGAGTACACGGAGACTTACCTACAGCAAACTTAGGTCGAATATATCAGCAGTATAAAGATGCTACCTACCTTATTAAAGTGCGTCGGTTTTAGACAAAGAGATGATACAAAGCTAGTTGAAATTTTGGACAAACTAGCTAATAGAGCTAAGCCCGACTACTTGAAAACAAATGAAGTTAATCAAAATAGTTGGTTATGAAAGAATGACTCCTTATGTATATTTGACGTGGATGGGTTTAGAGATGGGGTATTAAATGAGTTCCACCACTCAATGTATACTATCCTATATAGAACAACCAAAATTTATCGTGATATGAAATGTTCTTTCATTTAGGAAGGACCGAAGTGTGATATTGTTTGATATGGTGCAAAGTGTATAAACTATCAAAATTAAAACTGAGCAGATGGAGTCCAATAGATTTTTGCAACAGTTGAAGTTCCCTAATGGAAACAGAAACAAATATCTATGGACTTTTTTGATTGATTGTCAAGGCCAAAGTGTTAAATGAGAACATTCAGCTTATCATTGATAGGTTGGAAAAGTATGCTCATTTTATTGTCATAAGGACAACCAAGATAATAGTTTATTAGACCAAGTTGTATGAAAATTAAATATTGTGCATTCAAGGGATTCCAAGTTCGATTGTTAATGACACTGACATATTTTTCACTAGAGCATTTTGGCGCAACTTACAATCCATAAAAGGATAGTCAAACAAAAAGTGTGAACTGTGTACTTGAGGATCTTGTACGAGCTTGTATTTTTTATTTCAGTGGCTCTTAGGAAGGTTATTTACCTTTGGTGAAGTTTATATACCCAAGCAAGCATTGGCTTGTAAGTGTTTGAATTCTATATGGTCGACCATGAAAATTGCCAGCATGTTGGGAAGAAGTTGGTGATAATTTGGTACTTGGGCTTGGGATTGCATGAGCAGCAAGAGAAACGAATGGTATTATTTGGTAATAATGAAGATAACACTGCAAGCGGCTATCTTGATATGTTACTTGTAATATGCGGTAGCGGGTACAAAAAGCCCAAAGCCCAGTCTTTCTTTTATTTTGTAAAGACTGTATAAATACAGTCAGTTGTACACTGTATAATTATAATTACAAGTTCAATACAATTACAATCTTCATCTTCTATACTGTTTCAATCTTATTAACCTCATTACAAAATCTTACATGGTATCAGAGCCATACTGCTTTACAGCAAAAAGATTTTTCTGAAATCAAACCCATCAGAGGAATTTCATCATTTGGGGTTAAATCCTTATCTAATAACAAAAGTTCTTCTCATCTAAGGATAATTTCTGAATCAAACAGAGAGTGCCTTGCCAAGAACATCAGTTCGGCTGCAACTTCTCAGATTCACATTCAAACAGTAAAGAAAAGCATCAAATCATTGAAATCTCATCAAGAAATTCAAAAGTGCACAATCAAATTTCAAGAAACTGCCATCCAAAGAAAGCTTATTAGAGAAATCATCATATAAGCATTTCTGGTTGCATTACCTGAAAAGTGAAGCAAATCAAAATTTCTGTAAGATTTCTCATTTCTTGACCCTTTCCTTTGTAATTCTTCTATTTCTTGCCACTATGACTGAAGAAGACACTTCAGCCACTGCCACCAGTACCATCAACCCTCAGCAAGTCATCACTGCTGCTGAAAATCTTGTCAAATCTGGAATTAGTCCACAAAGTCAATTGGTCAATATTCATCTCACTGAAGACAACTATTTGCTATGGAAACTACAAGTTGAAACTGCCTTGGAAGGGTATGGTCTCGAAGGATATATTCTTGGCACCATTCAAATTCCTCCTAATTGCATCACAAATCAAGAAGGAAAAGTAGTAAGCAATGATGAATATACAAGATATCACAGACAAGATAGATTAATCTGCTCATGGTTAATTTCCTCTATTACTGCCAAGCTGTTATCTCATATTATAGGGTGTAAAAGTTCATTTGAAATCTGGTCAACTATTGAAAGAGTCTTTAATTCTCAATCTGCTGCCAAGATTTTATCATATAAAAGGCAGTTACATCTGATAAAAAAGGACAACATGAACATGAGAGAATACCTATTCAAGATCAAGTCAATATGTGACAGCTTAGAAGCAGCTAACCACAAGGTGTCTATCTCTGAGCATGTAATGACAATTCTTAATGGTCTAAATAAAGAATATGAAGCTGTGGTTGATGTTCTCACATCACAAAAAGATCTACCATCCATTGAGGACATTCATTCTATTCTACTATCTCATGAAACAAGATTAGACATAAAGAAATCAACAGAATTAGATATCACTGCAAATTATGCTGCTAATTACAGAGGCAGAGGTCAAAGTAGCAACAGAGGTGGTCAAAACATACAAAGAGGTGGAACCTCTAACAGAGGAAGAGGCAGAGGAAGATTCAATAATAATTACAAGCCAAAGTGTCAAATTTGTGAAAGAGTTGGTCACACTGCTGTCAAGTGTTACTTCAGGCTGAACTTAAACTATGTGCCAGGTCAAGGTTCTAATAATCAAAAAAATTCAAACTCAAGTGCAAATATGGCTCAAGTTCAACAAGATTCAGACAATCAAACAATACACTGCAATGAATTAGGAAATACTAAATCAGCAAGTGAAGACAGCTGGTACCCAGACTCAGGAGCAACCAATCACATCACCAACAATCTGAATAATCTAAATCTTGGTGGGAAAGAATACAAAGGTACAAACTCTATTCACATGGGTAATGGTAACCCTATTGCTATTACACACACTGGTAGGTCTGTTATACCAGGAAAAAGAAAATTATACCTAAACAACCTACTTAGAGCTCCTTTAATTAAAAGGAATTTACTATGTGTGTCACAATTTGCTAAGGACAATAAAGTGTATTTTGAATTTTATCCTGAACATTGTGTTGTTAAAGATATTCTAACCAAAGAAAATCTTCTGCAGGGTAAAAATCATAAAGGGCTATACAAATTCTGTTTGGCTAAGTCAAGATATTGTGAAAATGAAAGAATGTGGTGTAATAGTGTTGAAAACAGACAGACTGAAAACTGTAATACATTTGACTTGTGGCATAGCAAGCTTGGTCATCCCAATGTAAAAATTGTGAAACATGTGATGAATAACAATGCTATCTCTTCTGTTAACTGTACTTTACCATACATCTGTACATACTGTCAAATGGGTAAAAGTCACAAACAACCTTTTCCAGACTCTCAAACCATATATAATAATCCACTGGAAATGGTAGCCACTGACTTGTGGGGACCAGCACCAATATGTACATACTATGGTTACAAGTACTATATATCCTTTATTGATGCTTATTCTAAATATGTGCGGATATATTTCTTGAAAACAAAGTCTGAGACATATAATGCTGTTATACAATTTATAAATACTGCTGAAAAACAAACAAACCATACTGTTAAAGTGTTTCAGTCTGATGGTGGAACAGAATTTCTACCACTAAAAAATTATTTCAAAAATAAAGGGATAGTACACAGAATCACATGTCCACACACTTCTGAACAAAATGGAGTAATTGAAAGAAGACACAAACAAATTGTAGAAACTGGCTTGACTTTACTAGCTCAATCATCAATGCCTCAAAAATTTTGGCCAGATTCTTTTTCGACTTCAGTGTTTCTAATAAACAGATTACCCACTAAAATACTGAAGATGAAAAGTCCACTAGAAACACTGTTCAATGTCAAGCCAGACTATCTACATCTAAAAGTTTTTGGTTGTCTATGTTTTCCCTATCTTAGACCTTACAATAAGCACAAATTGAATTATAGATCATCCCCATGTACATTTATGGGATATGCTATAAATCAAAAAGGTTATAAGTGCTTAGACAAAAATGGAAGAATCTTCATATCAAGGCATGTTGTTTTCAATGAAAAAATATTTCCATTCAAAGAAGCAGAGGTCACAACAACTACAAAGATATACAATCCAAAAGATTCTATACCTGCTGTGCCAGTTATATCAGAACATCTTGCCAAATCCAACACTGATCAAGTCAACAATGACAGCACTGGTCCTCAACTCACTATGTTTGGCACCAGTCAATCCAGCACCAGACCAGGTCAAGAACAGGATGACACAGTCTGTACACCCGATCATTTATCTCAGCAAAGAGTTAGCATGCAATCTGATGAATCATTTCAAAGATCAGAAAGTCAAAACAAACAACAACATGATGAAACTATGAACCAACAGCAGGACAATATTGCCACAAGACACCACATGATGACAAGATCAAAAAGTGGAATCTTTAAGCCAAAAGTCTACAGTGCTAACTTAAATACTGAAGAACCATGCAACTATCTTCAGGCTTTAGAAAATGAAAGTTGGAAATCTGCTATGGCAGATGAATATGATGCTTTAATCAAAAATAACACATGGAAATTAGTTCCAGCACCCAAAGACAAAAATATTGTTGGGTGCAAATGGATCTTTAGATTAAAAAGAAATGCAGACGGTACAATATCTAAGTATAAGGCAAGATTAGTTGCAAAAGGCTATTCACAACAGGGAGGATTTGATTTTAAAGAGACATTCTCACCTGTTGTGAAACCTACAACTATTAGAGTAGTTATTACTGCTGCCTTATGCAAGAATTGAACCATCAAGCAACTTGATGTTACTAATGCTTTTCTAAATGGCATTTTGCAGGAAGAAGTTTTCATGGAACAACTACATGGTTTTGTTAAAAAGGAAAACAAAGGACTTGTGTGCAAATTAAACAAAGCACTGTATGGCCTGAAACAAGCACCAAGGGTGTGGTTTGAAAAGCTAAAAGCTACACTTGTCAAACTAGGATACAACTCAACAAAATCTGACATATCACTATTTACTAAATTCAATAACAATGTCACAATATATGTACTGATTTATGTTGATGATTTCATTGTTACAGGCAACAGTGAGACTGAAATAAACAAGCTAATCAAGCAATTAGGTCAAGAATTCTCTATCAAAGACCTTGGCCATCTAAACTACTTTCTGGGCATAGAAGTTAAAAGGCTTCCAGACAATTCCATTCAATTAAGTCAAAAGAAATATATCACAGATATTCTTTGCAGGGCTAAAATGGATAAAGCAAACTCAATATCAACTCCCATGATCAGCAATGTCCAAATATCTAAACATCAAGGAGAAGCAATATTCAATGACAAACAGTACAGAAGCATAGTTGGCTCACTACAATATGCAACTATCACAAGACCAGAAATAACATTCAGTATTTCAGTGTCAACAAGACAAGTCAATTCATGCAAAACCCTACAACTGATCACTGGAAACTTGTCAAAAGAATACTAAGATACCTCAAGGGCACAATAGACTTCGGATTAACTATGCAAGCAAGTAAAACACTGAATATAACTGG
Organism: Allium fistulosum; assembly: GCA_030737815.1. NCBI lineage: Eukaryota > Viridiplantae > Streptophyta > Magnoliopsida > Asparagales > Amaryllidaceae > Allium > Allium fistulosum. Next base: position 1,143,060,872 of record CM060904.1, read on the forward strand.
TTATGCTGACTCGGACTGGGCTAATGACCCAGATGACAGGAGATCTACAAGTGGTTACTGTATATTTCTAGGAAAAAATCCTGTTTTCTGGTGTTCGAAGAAACAGACCACTGTTGCTAGATCTAGTAGTGAGGCTGAATACAGAAGTGTAGCCAATGCTGTGTCGAAGATTATGTGGATTGAATCACTGTTATCTGAACTACAAGTTAAACCAGAAAATAAACCAACTTTATGGTGTGACAACTTGAGTACAGTGCATCTATCTGCAAATCCTATTCTACACTCTCGTACCAAACATATAGAATTGGATCTGTATTTTGTTCGTGATCGAGTCAACTGTGGAAAGCTAAATGTCAATCATTTACCATCTACACATCAGATAGCCGACATACTCACTAAACCACTCTCCAAATCAAATTTTACTAGATTCAGAGAGCAATTGCAGGTGAACGACAGTAGCAAGAGTAATAAAAGCCATACCTGACCTACCTGGTAACATCATGGAAGATCGAGCTTCTATGTTAAGGAAACTGTCGATTCCTCACGACTTTCATTTCTATTTCGATTTCAGAAGCAAGTGAATTGCAGATCGCCATTTTTCTTTTTTGCTTCAAACCCTAAAGAGACTAGGGTTTGCGGGGGAGTAATGAAGATAACACTGCAAGCGGCTATCTTGATATGTTACTTGTAATATGCGGTAGCGGGTACAAAAAGCCCAAAGCCCAGTCTTTCTTTTATTTTGTAAAGACTGTATAAATACAGTCAGTTGTACACTGTATAATTATAATTACAAGTTCAATACAATTACAATCTTCATCTTCTATACTGTTTCAATCTTATTAACCTCATTACAAAATCTTACAGGTAATGAATAAAGGGAGCTCAGGATAGGCAAAAGAGTTAAAGTTTTCCATTGGCGACCTTTTCTATGATGTTTTCTCCTTTGAAAGGTGTTGCCATTTTGAAAAAATAGGATAGTTAATATTCATATTTCTTGAATCCTTCCCTACGATCAAGAATCAACAAATTAGCTTGTTGAGTGGAGTTATCTGAGAAGATGGCAAGAGTGCAAAATGTTTTCCACATTTTGCATTTAAGGAAATGTGTGCATGCTTCTAAAACCATTATTTAATCGACTCAGTCGGAAGTCTTAAGGATTGCCTAGGATCTTACTGTGAAAAGACGACATATTCACATAATTGATCGATATATGAAGCATTCAGGGATAATTCTATAATTCTTATCAAAGTCCATTGGAATGCAGATTTAGGTGATTGTACTTAGGAACGACGGGATAAGATTAGAGGGTCTAATCCAGAGGTGTTCTGAGATACCATTGTTTGTTTGTTGTTTGGTTGTTAGTGATGCTGTTTTGATATACTTAGTCATGTTTGCCAGGTTACTATGTTAGTTTGCGTTATGGTCACATTTGGTTGCTACTTTAGTATCATATTTGGACAATAGTTTGCATCATTTTTGTTGGTAAACTTGCTCATAGATTGTGTTGATCTTCGACGTCAGAGCGATGTCCAAAGATGGTGTTTTGTGGAAATTATAATCTATTTAGATGATTCATTTCTAATTAATTCATAGAATGACATATATTAAATCATATCGCAAAATAAGTAACAAAATGGAAAGTGCATAAAAAGTGAGACAAACTTTTTACAGTTGATCGACTCAACTTCGATATCTACATCTGCTTCTTCTTCTATTGTTGAGTTCTCCTCTATCTTCATTTACTTTTCAAACTAGAAATGTTACAATGGCGGAGTAAGGAGATGAAGAGGTTTTTGGCTTGAAAATGGCTTCCATTGAAAGTGACTCAGAATCGTGCAACATGGAATATTAAATAAACTATCTACTTATGTAGAATGTAAATGTAAAAGTAAAGTAATAAAGTAAATGACACCAGAGATTTTTATACTGGTTCGAACTTCCCGTTCCACGTCCAGTCCCAGACTCCTTCTGAAATTTAACTATCAACCCTCACTTAACCTGAAGGAACGAGTATTACATCGTCTGAGCAACCGAACAACACTTCAACTACCTAAGCAATAGAATAGGACTTCAACCGCCTGAACAACCGAACATGACTTCAATAATACAGAAAATTATCTGACTAAATGTGCTCTTCTAATAGCACAGATAAGTCTTTAGAGTACACCCTTTCTATAATCTTCTCCTTTGTGGTATATTGTGTAATTCGTGAAGACGGGAAGTTTATTAGATCACCAATGAAGTATTCTTGAATGAACAAGTGATCAGAATGAAGTTTTTAAGTATTGAATGCTTAGAGTTCAAATAACAAGATATATTAGAAATAAGAATAAGAATTGATTGTTAAAACAATGAAATTCATGGCTATTTATAGAGATATAAGAGTTGTATTCGTTCATAAAAGATAGCCATGAAAAGACATGAAAGCAACTCTTGAATCAAGAGTTGTTTCTGTTCATTGAAATGAAGTGTCTCTTGAAAAACTAGTCGTTATGAAGATTCAGCCGTCTGAATGGAGCAACTCAGTCAGCTGAATTGATTTAAAATCGAAACAGCAAGAAAATAGTGCAAAAATGACATAATTCAGCCGTCTGAATGTTCCAAGTCAGCCGGCTGAATGTTCTTATTATTTTTTGAACATGCACAGCATTCAGTTGGCTGACAAGGGTCATTCAGCCGGTTGAATGCAGTGTTTTCATGTAGCTTGTTTGATTTGCCAATATTTTTATTTTGAGTGTATATATATACCACTTCAGATAGATTTTAACATATATTTACCACTAAACTCAAACCTTAAACGTAATACTTTGCTGAAGCTGTAATCTGGAATCTAGTCTTCAAATTCTTAGAATATTTCTCGAGTAAAAAGCAATATCTTCTCCTGCAAGTTTAGTTAGATCTAAACGATACAATTACTTGTATAGTTGTCACAATCAAAACACCAAAGTTCGAGGTTCTAACATCCATGTCCCCATATTGAAATATAAGAGGAGTGTTTTATTTTGTAGCTCCTGACTAAATACAGATTTTATTTTTTGTCGTTAAGCCAAAATATCTCCTCAAAATGTGGACTATAGGTTTGAGCACGATTAGACAAATATATGGAGTGAGAACATGTCAACGTGACCAGGGTGAAATTGACGGACAATTAGTCTTGGAGGGGTCAAACTCGAGCGTTATGGAAGCTCTCTTTGAGCGCTATTTTTGGGGTCGAAATTGCCATCTTCCACTGCGATGTTTTGTGGATTCAACCAACCATCAAAGAAATTTCAACTTACATTCCAGAACATTCTTCGAGCGAGTTTTCTTCATCTTTTTCAAGCGTAAAATCGTCGCTCTTGAGTAGTTTTTCAAGTTAGTATTCGATTGTTTTTCTTGATCTTTTTCAATGAAAAATTTGGGTATAACACTTGTCCCCGACGTTCATTGTATGATATTGAAATAAAGTTTTTAGAGTGAATTTCATATATCTTAAGGATGTTGAATCCATCAATTAAAGTCCGAGTTTAGCTTCAGCTGTCTTTGATTCTTTAGTTTCTTCATACTTCACTGCATGGTGCAGTCTGTGTATGATATTGAAATAAAGTTTTTAGAGTGAATTTCATATATCTTAAGGATGTTGAATCCATCAATTAAAGTCCGAGTTTAGCTTCAGCTGTCTTTGATTCTTTAGTTTCTTCATACTTCACTGCATGGTGCAGTCTGTGCTGTAGTTATGGTATAAAAATTTCGGATTAGATTTGAACATCACTGTATAGTGCAAAACGTGCTATAATGATATAACAAAGTTCTTGTTACCTTTTCCTTCGTTCACCGCTGCATAGTGCAGAATGTGCTACAATGATAAAACATATTTATGGGAACTTTTGAAGTCTTCGATCACCACTGCATAGTGCGAAATGTTATACCACGTAAATTTTGGTTTGGTCTTATTTGTTATTGTTGCGATTGAATATGAATGGAATGCCCTAGATATAATGTTTTTTTTTTTCTAAAAAAAAAGAGACATCTCACCTCCAATGCGCACCGAGCTTATGTCAGGACGTAATATATATTCTTTCCAATCTCTAGGAATGGATAAGTATTTGTTTACATGAATCTAAAATCAATTGGTGGTCGTGGCAGCAGGTCTTTGTGTCCAAGATCATGTGCAATATATTGCATTTCACCAACAACTTTTTAATGCGAATAGAAGATGAGCTAATCTCAACACCTATCAACAGCTAAAGATAACATGACATGCAACGTTTGAACCATAATAGATTTATAGGCAATTTTTGCTTACACTCGTGTTCAAACTTTCTTCGAGTAGAGTATAAATCCGAGTACTATGCAATATTGGCCGACAAAAAATGCCGAAGTGACACAGTGTCAAATTTTCTATTTACTGAAATTCTGTTCTTTACGCAGAAGTACATCATGTGAACTTAATGAGATCAGAGTTTTTACACACACATATGATAACAGTTCACCATCGGAAAATAAAAACCCATGACTACCCATAGTAGGAGAAACAACAATTTTCATGTCAAGAACACAATCACAACTACATAGCTTTTCCATTCTAATTTCCCAAAACAGTTCTTCAATACGATCAAAGTTACATTATAAAAAAATAAAAAAAATCCAAATCCACCAACCTCAAAATCACATGTTAATCATAAGGAATCTGAATATAAGCAGCATCACAAACAAAAGGCACGTCAGCATACATCCCTCCAAGGGCACATCTGATGCATTCAAGCACAGTAAACAAATAAGCAAAAGCAATGGCAGTCCACAAATGCATTCCAAGCTTTCCCCAGTAAAAGGCTAAGGGCATCCATCTACTAACCGTTCCAACAACCTGTAATGCGATCTCGAGCAGCATGCCCATTACTACATGGAATCGGAGAAAGTGAGGCCACTCTTTTCTTCTCACTACACCAAGGTAAGCAGCGAAGAAGTATGCCATCAAAAACCAACTTGGGAGCTGACCGATGAACCCTAGAAAGGGGTAGGTAAGGAACTCAAAGTCTTCCAGAAACGGGTGGAGGTGATAGGCTGTTTCTGCGTACATCCACGTTTCGTGTAAAGGCATGAGGTAGGGTATGCAGGCTAGGGTACGCCAGAACCATTGGGGCTTTTTCGTCATTTGAGGGTACCTAAAGCTGTAGGGCACGTCTTTCGATGCTTTCGGGACTATTGTAGGACAGCGTGGGCGTTTGGGGAAAGTTGGGACTAAATTTCTGCCTACCATTTGGTCGCTTACGAGATATTTTTTGGGAGTAGGACCTGCCAGTTCTATCAAAAAGTTATGAATGTAGCATGCCAATAGCTTAACTGGTATGGATGAAGTTCGTATGGAATTCAGCTAAAAATTTGATAAGGAATTAATACTTTAACAGTAGGGGTCCTCAATGTTTGTTGCTGGTAAATTTCAAAGGACATACCTCTTGCTGGTGTTTGTTCCCATCTTGAAAGCACACGTAACTTCTTAACATTTAACGAAGCACAAAAGAACTTAGTAGCATGAGAGTTGTATGCTCTTAAACAGGACCCTGATTGCATTGGCAAGCTCGTTGTTGCCATGCATGTATTGGAATTCATGTCATGGGCCTAAAGAAGAAAATTAAAAAGAAGTTTTCAGCCCAAATTTGAAAATTGCTAGAACACGCTAATGCATAAACATGATATATTATTTTCAGCTTCCATGATCTATTATGGACTTCGTACAAAACAGTGTGTTTTTGTCTGCATGCATACGTGAGATGATAAAAATAAACATGCTAAAGTAAAAGGCACTGTTTTTGGCCTATTAACATAATTCCATCCATGGAAAATAATATTAGCAAAATGGTTAAAAGAACTTGTGCCTTGCATAAGAATATTCAAGTGGTCGATGAGAAAAATCATGACGCTAGAATTCTTATATTTGACATATAGTATTTATCAGAATTGGAGGATCCTGGCAGAATTTTGTACTCTTGTAAGTTCCATACAACAGTTCTTTCTACTCCTACTTCCTTTAGTGTGTGCGAGCGCGCATGAGATATCATGCTCTAAATATCAAACCCAGTAATCTCTAAAGTAATGTGTCGGAAGATCGAAAGTAATTTCTTCAAGTTGTCTAGTAAATTTGCATCAAAAGGCCTAACTTCAACACGTTAGTATTAGCGCGTAGACAAATTAGGACCGTGTATTATTGATGCGAGCCAAACAGTGGATGAGCAGACTTTGGAGTGTTTTGATAGATATCACAAGCAGACCACTTTGAAAGGTCACAACTTTTGGCTCAAGTTGAACCACAAGCCGTAGAAGTCCGATTTTCGCTTTAAAACGTTGTTTGAAGCACTTTCGGTTGTCCCAAAGATTTGTGTTTGGTCATTTTGTAAATTCACAATTTAATGCTTTAGGGTTTTTGAGAAACATTGTTTATTTGTCATTTTCCCATTATATCACCCAGTTTCTGCCATCATAATAATAAAACTCTAGTTTCGATTTTCCAAATTCCGTAATCTCTAACCGAATTTTTGGATTGTGACGTCTAATTCTGGACAATCTTAAGATTCAACTGGTTTTAGAAGATCGTTTCTTGGCAATCGTGAGCGATAGAACAGTTTGTGATAATTGTTCTTAATTTCATAGCTACCGCTGCATCAATTATATGTTAAAGTTTCCAAACCTAAAATCAAATTGACTTTAGGCTAGTAGAGCAATGGTCTGAAGTCCAAAATAATGGCACAAAAAATTATTGAATAATGTGACATCAACTATTTAACTGATTAATACTTTAAAAAAATATATCCATATGTCTAGCTTTTATAAAATGAGTTTATTCCTCAGAGCCTGTCAGGTATTCTCAACATCTACTATGTGCTATTTGCATAAAGGAAAATAAATTCTGTGCAAACTACATCGCTTAATGTCTGTTATTTCCTCATAAGCAAGGTTTCAAATTTTGAATTTTCACATGCAATATCTCAGAATTTTCACACGCAATATATCAGAATTTTCACATGCAATATCTCAGAATTTTCACACGCAATATATCAGAATTTTCACACGCAATATCTCATACTGGAATAGATCTTGAACAAGATGAGTATACCTGAATGTACAACTCAAATTTACAGCACAGTTAAGTACATTTTGGGACTATTAATTACGATCAAGATCTCGACATAGAGTTTGTTAAAATTCTTATATCTCAAACGAGATGTTAGTCAAATGAGATATGAACAGGTCTGCTTTTTGACTAGCTCAAGGGTGAAAGCGATATCTCGAACTAGATATCAGTAGAAATGGACAACATTTGAAACACTAAACTTAATTGAACTAGCTCATTAAACCAAGTTAACTTGCAATGCACCTTACTTTGATTAAGGAATTTGACTGCTTTAAATCTATTCCAAAACTTGTTTGCTGCATTTATTAGAGTAGTTTGTTGTATATAAAAAGAATACTAAATTTTGTTTCTGAATGACTTTTCTAATGGTTCAACGAGAACATCGATGCTCCAACCTGGGTTTGGATCTCCTTTCCAGTGGAATATTAGAGAAGAAGTTCACTCTTTAATTTGGATCAATGAATTATACAATTCGACTGTTGCATCAAATAATTTTTTTATGCAATGTGTTAATTGAATTAAAAACAAAACTCTATTTTTAACCAATGAACTTTATGATCCAAATCCATTCCGATTATCCATATTAAAGGGTGAATCACTTCTTCAATAATATACCAACGAAGGTGATTCAAATCAGCTACACATTAAGAAAGGCTACCATCAGTTCTATGCAACATTTTCATTCACATTTTTGTTGTATTTTTTATCTTACAAAGGTTTAAATGAAAAAAAATTAAAATAAAACAAAACTCTATAAAAACGCTGGCTACATCCTTTGAATAATTGGCCCAAACAAAAAAGTTACAAAGATGTTACCTGATATGATATCGTACCTAAGTATGAGGCTAGTAAGAGTATGACTCATTTACTTGTACTTGGTTACACGGTAGAAATAACCACCTAAGCGAATTAGGACTGTTATAGTAACAGTAAATTTCTCATTGCCATACCATTATCAATCTATCTGTTACCATTTTTGAGTGAAAACGGTATACCAGTTTAATCGGTACGGTAATGGTAAATTTACCATTTTCTACGGTAAATCAATGGTAACATTTCTTCAAACTAGCGGTAACGGTAATTTTAGCAGTCAATTTATAACACATGTTTATTCATGTAATATGATTTATTACATGCATTTAGAATTAAAATAATAATTAAATTTAGTTCTGCAATTAAGTGAAATAATGTTAAATACACTTCATTTCTTTCTTATTTATGTCATTTATTAACACTATATATTGTATAATGAAACAGCGTTACAGTGTAAAAACATACCAAGTTGCTGACTTTCTTAGACCAACAGTAATTTACCATTACCAACGTAACGGTTACTAGATTATCGGTATACCATTCTCCAGTATACCATCCTATCAACAACGGTAAGCAATTTTTGCTTACCAGTAAAAACGGTACGGTAATGGTACGTGCGAAATGGTAACGGTAATTATTACCATACCAGCCCTAGTGAATACCTATACATGTGAGTGGCGTTATAGAATAGCAGCAGCAAAAGACTAATTGTCAGCTTGGTCGACTGTTGCATTACTTGTCCTACTAAGAACTATTCAGCAGCTGTAACCAGATAACATATTCAAAAAGTTCGCAGCGGACCCTAAGACTCTTTCAATTGGTAAAACTATACTCACCAGATGAGCAACAAAACATATCACTATCTCACGGGTGAGGCATAGCAATTTAACATTGACCAATGAAGGATACTATAATAATACTAATATCACTATCTCAATTTATTTGCTAATCTTGATTTAGACAATTTCCCGAGCATGCTTCAAGCACCGATACTGCCACAGTTCACAATGGAAATACATACATACACAACCATCAAAATAAAATATACAACCATCAAAATAAAGTTATATCCTGAAGCTGGGTAATAGTGCTGATCACAGTACCTTAAAAGGCTGTTTAGCAATAATTATTTTAAATCTTCCTAAAATAAATTTTAGAAAGCGACTTAAAAGCAGTATTTTAAAGACTCGACATAACCACAGTGCGAACACGGTTAAGACCTTGGAGCATTAAGGCTATGAAAATGAAATAACCTTACGCGTGCATGAATCCGCGATTTAACCTCAAAACCTTTAAAAAAAAACCTATAGACCGACCTCTTTGAACCACACGGTTTTTCAAATTTGAGAAAAATCTATCGCTTTTGCAATTCATTTTTTCACATAATCAGTTTAACAAACAATTTCATAACCTTAGCCGTCAAATTATTGCATTACCTTATCAATTTTAGACTATATGATATATTATTTGTGTACATTTCATGAATCATTGTTGAACTAAACTTTTTTTATGTTAAAAATCAGGAATTTTAAAAAATTTATGCTAAATAATTGTTATAGAATTATTTTAATTAATATTTGTCATCAAATATTCAAAAATAATTGCTTGAAATGTTAATATATTAATTATAATGGGTTAAATTTTAACATTAATTGAAATAATTTACATTTAAATCAAAAAAAATATAAACAATAATTAACGCAGTTCTCGCAGTCTGACCGGTTGAACAACTAAAACCTTTGACATTACATCAACACGGTTCGGTCTTCGAAACTATGCTTAAAAGTAGTTTTGAGCGAATAATAAAATAAATAGAACTGTTTGGATAGATAAGTTGAAATTGTGATAAAATTTAGTTGTAAATTTTGAAATAAGTCATGCAATTTGTGACTTATTTGATATTTCAAGTAAAAATTAAATCAATAAGTTGTTGAATCGTAAAAGTATCTTGTAAAGCCCGTTTGACAAGAACCTTTTTTTTTCCTATTTAAAAGTAGTTTTAAATGGTGATTTTTAACTAGTTTTAAGTGAATAGTGGCATGGAAAAGGTGTCTGGGTAAATAGTTGAAATTATAGTATAGTTTAGTTGTAAAAGTTTAAATAAGCCATAAGCAAGTGATTGTTAGTTATGACTTATCAACTTATTTTGCCTTCTTTCTTATGAGTTGTTGTTAAACACACAAATATTCTTTCTTATAAGTTGTTGTTAAATACACAAATATTAATAAGGAACCAATAAGTTGTTTTAGCAATTGGCTCCATCTGTTCTCACCTCTGCATTTTCCTTTCACACCCCGTAACCTTTGAAAATAATTTCACACCCCAATATTTCATTTTCCCACCCCAGTTTTTTCCGAAAGTACCCCTCTCATTTTTACATCATTTCTTACTTTTCATTTTAATTTTTTACTGCGTTCTTTTTTGCAATTCATTAAAAAAAGCATTTTTTTCTAATTCATAAAAAAAAGGGATACCGTAGTTTACATGTCAAAGGTTCGTCATGAAATCATAACTTCAATCCATGAAATTTTGAAGCTTATCTTTTAAAATTTCAATAAAATAAACAAATGAATGCATTGAAGATAAAATATCTAACTAATTAACAGGGGTAAAGTTGGAATAAAAATTTTAATATTAGATGTGGGGATGTAAAGGAATCAACGGAGCGTTAATAGAATTGAGTCTTAGCAATATATGAAGTAGATGCCAAACATACTCGAAAGCTACTTTTGCAACCGATAAACTATTATCAAACACTTTATCAAATACACAACTTATTTAGTTTTAAGAACTTCAAACGCAACCAATTATCCCAATCAGTTTCAATCAAACCAAAGCAACCAAAAAAATAGCGATAATAACCCCATGAACGACCAATGTAATTTCATTACCCCAAAAAGATGCAATAATCATCATGAAATGAAAGTATAAAAAGATAAAATAAATATAACCGTGACAAGTGAATCCGGTTACCTTCCGATTTGAGAAGCAAACTTTTTTATGCTTCGATAAGAGAACTCTTTTTAGAGTGGTCGATTTTATAAAATGGAAATGAATTCAGCTTCCAGTTATCTAAAGCTACAATTTTTAGAGAGCTTGAATTTCACCCATTAGCGGTTTTCCATTTGTTTTTGCCGAAGTCCAGCCCATCTATTATTTTATTTGAAGGCAAACTTCATAAAGCTTAATCTGATTTCAATTATCTGTTGATTTGGGCATTGTTAAGTAATCCTGAATAAGGGGTGGATCATTTTTTCATTTTGCGAAAATTGCTATGAGGTGAACAACAAAAGTTGCCCCTTAACAAAAAAATAAAAATGTTTAAGTACCCTCAATTTTTCAACGTAAATTACTGCTTTTTCTCAATTTTTTCAACAAAAGGCGAACCGTCATCGATTTTTTCCTCATTTTCCGATGGGTTGTTTTCGAATTTTACATTGCACGAGTAGTAAAATTGTAAATCATTTTATTCGAGTGGAGCAATCACAACATTTTTTTCATACCTAGAGTCCCCTTAAAATTTGCGCTATCCCCTCAAATCCTAAAATGAAGTATTTTTAACAACGTCCTTTGATTTTTAATCGGCTCCACTTTCATATGTGCGTGTTACACTTTGTTTGGTCAATTTAATTCATTATTGTTCCTTTTTTGTGCGTTTTTGTTTGTAATGTGATTTGGTCGTAACCAATTTTAGATTTTTTGGCGATTTACAACGAAGAATATAGTTGTGCTTCAAGTTTTAGATAGTATACATAGCATATTAAAAATCAATATACGTCTATTGGTTTGAATCGCGCTATGCAATATTCGAACATGTGATCAAAGACCAAACTCAGAGAGCCTAACCAATGAGATGGTGATACTGGACATTGTTACATTTTTATGTTATAGTGATTATGTCCGTTATTTTGTCAAAATTGTGCTATTTTGAATTCTAGTCGTGCTGTTTCGTATTTTAGTTGTGCTATTTTATTTCTATTTTGAATTTCAATGAGATTAAATGAAAAGATATTGCAGCTAATATATCAATTATATAGAATCTTTCTGTTGTTGTATAGACATTTTTTAGCTTTTTTGTGATCGATGAATAATGTTTAAATTATTAGTTGAAAAGAACAAATGTTATAAGTGTTTAACTTTGTCAATTATTATAGTTTTAAGTTATTTCATTGTTTTTTTAGAGTAAGAATGATATTCAAGGAGAACACTCAATATTTAATTCAACATAATAAGTATATGAGTTAACATATTACAATTGTCCCCTAAGTAACTCTGTCCATGTTAAAACTCTCGCTATTTTTGATTTATGACCAACACCGATTTTAACTGCGACTGCTACTGGAACGACTTTAGATTTTAATATGCTAAAAATTATAAAATTTTACTTGTAACTATTTTGACTATTAATTGTTATTATCTATTTTGAATGGAACCAAAGAATGCTCGGTAATATTAATACTCCCTGTGATACCTTAATCTACGCTATCGCATCTTTCAGTTACAATTAGGTAGCAAATCGTAGCTACAAATTGACTAAAAATGTTTACTTTGAGAAATTTCTTAAAAAGTAAAAAAGTCGCATTGATATTTTAAAGGTAAAAATTGTCTACAACAAAGAGAGACACAATAAGACCTTAAGCGATGACTTAGTTTGCTCCTCTAACGAAGATAACTACGTGAACGTTTTACCCCTGAGTGAAAACTAAGTTTATTTCACCTTTGTTGTCGTTTTTCTTTTTCGCACGCGCACGCACACACACTTTTTATATACATATATGTGTTGGACCCATGCTTTTGCTGAGTTTATTCAGGTTTAGTTTTTGCTTTGTAATGGACTCCTTTTGTTATGGCAGCGCTGCGGGCGGAATGTGGATGCAAACTAGTTGTGATTGGATACTGTTGACTAATAAATTAACCAACTTTGGAATTAGACTAATGCGTTTGTGAAAGCATAAGTTACTTGCTAACAAATAGATTAAAAATGTAAAATTAGGAGAAAAACAAGCAAATTAAAGTAAAGGACATAAATATATAGAGTGGTTTGGCTAAGTTTGTCTACGTCCATAATGAAGATCTCTTACTATATTCTTCTCTTACAACTACAAGGAATTACAAGAGAATAATAAGAAATAAACACTTAAGACTAAAAAGTTGCCTATTTAGGGCTTTAAGTTACTGTGAGGAGTGAATTCTGAGCTTGAAAATCAACTTTCAACCCCTTTGATGTTGTATGGAAGAGGTATTTATAGCAATTGAAATGGATAATGGATGGCTGATATTGCGTAGAAAAACAGGCGGGAAGGATGCATGTTCGTCGATGTGGTTGCATGGTCTGATGGAAGACAACTATAAAAGTGGAGTGGAATGTGTGGCTGAGAAGTATGTCAATTGTCACTCTATACCAAGCATGTGCTTGATATTTAATGCACATTTAATGTTGGCGGCGTGCTACAAGAGTAGGATGCTTTTGGTAGATTTGGTACAATACCTAGTACGGCAGGCCATATGAATTCTCGTTTACTTTTGCATGTCTATGTGGCAAGACGAACGAGTAGCTTCTTCCACGCTGTGCTAGCCAGCCGCTTTGCTGTTGATGCTTGCTAAATGAAAGCTTAGTGTTGCTAAGGATTAAGCCAAAAGGGATATGTCGGTCCAGCTAAGGGATGACAGGATGGGCTGCTTGGGATCGGTCGAAAGCCGGTTGTGATGAAGCCGGATCAAAGACAGGTCATGCTTGAGCCAAGCCTTTTTCTTAAAGAGTTGGCTATTAGTGCGGCCTTGAGTTGAGTTGAGTCATCCGGTCATGGATCTGGAGTGTAACTGAGTATATGGGCTGGCTTGGGGTTAGGTTGAGTGTAGGCAGGCGTGAACTAGACCAGGCTTGGATATGTTGGTAAGGCTTAGATTGGGTGGGGCTATGTCGAGTTGACTTGCTTATTATCCTTGGGAGAAATCTGAGCGATAGATAGCTTCTGTTGGATCACCATGGATTTTTATTTTAGAGATAGCTTTCGGTCGTGCTACTTTTATTTTACTTTCTTTTGTATGCTTCGTATGTTGGCCGTATTTTGTGTTGATCGATGGATGATATTGATTATTGAATTGATAGAGTTAGGGGTATGCCCTAGGGGAAATTATGTAATTTGCTACATAAATCTAACTCGATAACCAAACTTGTTTAAAATAAAATGTGTTTTTTCTATTAGATACTTGATATAATGTGTTATATTAATTAACTAATTTAATTAAAAGTATATTAACTGAAATCAATAAATGGCATGTTTTGTGATAGTAGTTACGAAGTGTTGTACCCATGAGTAATATATCATAATGAAAACAAATATGCCATTTTAAATGTTTCTAGTCAAGATGTATCAAGATCAGATATCGATGTATCCGTTGAGACTATAGTACGTAACGCTCTCCAAATGTTGGGTTTTATTACTCATGACTGATGGAGGCACCTAGGAGTTACGTACTGATAGTTATTGGATAACTATAGAAAAATGCACTAGATAGTTTTCTATTAGTTAAGATAACTAAGATCAAACAGAAAATATCGATGTGACCAATTTACACGGTTCTCTCAATTTGAGAATACTATTGATCTTCAATATGAAAGATCCACTTTGATTATAGTCAAATCATGGCACGATGTCCATCAAGTAACTATATTGGGTCGAGAGGAAGTATTGGAAGTGATTCACTAATCAAGAGATGATTCTTCTCCTTAGTTATATAGGGTTAGTATCACGATCAACTCAAAGTCAAAGTCTCTGGCCAGAGCAGTTTGGTTAATAATAATTGTTATTATTGAACGAAGGACTTTGTGTTTGGTCTATAGATTTGAATATGAACGACATTGAAATTTTGACCATTACCAAATTCCATAAGGCTAAAGTTATGTAGTTTTGACGAAGAGAATTGGTGTAAATAAAAGTCACAACTGGGTAACCCTTAACAAAGTGAAATTGGATTTTACTAAAACCAAGTAAGCGATAAATTTTCCAAAATATCATACCACCTAAGCGATAAATTTAGCTAAAATATCACACCACCTACTAAGTGATGCGTGAAAGTTAATATTCAAATAATTTGATACTAACCGCTGACCAAATTTATACCCGACGAGTTACATAACCTAAACGATGAATTCTCCTTTGACCAAACAATTTAATCAGTCTATAATAGTTATAAATTAATTAAATTAATTTATTTATGAAATTTTAATTATAAAATTTTGATTATGATTTGAGGAATAAATATTATTAAATATATTTACAATAGTTATAAACATATTAATTGATATGTGATATTGATAAGCGATTAAATTGGATTTAATTAATAATATTTTGTTTGGGCTTAAATGGATTTTTGGCCCATCGTGATGGGTGAAATTATCGACAACAACATGACATGGGTTGCTCAAGATAAGGTTTAGATGCTAGATTTTGGATGGCTCATATCAAGGGAGAATTAGTATGGGATGAAATCCACTTTTTCCTTCTTTTTATCCACTATATAAGCAAACTTAAACTAATTTGATTAGAAGTTTTTAGCTGCCAGCTCCATCATGTCTTGCTGGCTAAAATCACTCCGTTAGTGCTCCATCATATCAAGATCAAATCAACTCAAAATAGGTCACTATTCGATAGTCAAAGATCAACGGTATAAGGACTAGTAATATGCCGAATCGGGAAAGGTTTCAATGGGGAGAGTCCATCCTTTCAAGGTGTGCTTTTAGGCTTTGGTTCTTAGGTATGCCTTATCAAATTATAGTTTACAATTCTCTAAATAATGTTTTATTATTGAACCAAGTACTTTTTGTTTGGACTATAGAGTTGAATATGAACGATATTGGAATTTTGTCTATTACTAAATATCATAAGTCCAAAGTGATATAGTTTTGACGAGGAGAATTCGTGTAAATAAATGTCACAACTGACTAACGCTTAACAGAGTGAAATTGGATTTTACCGAAACCAAGTAAGCAATAAATTTGACCAAAATGCCACACCACCTGCTAAGTGATGTGTGAGCGTTAATATTCAAATAGTTCGATATTAATCGTTGACCAAATTTACACTTGACAAGTCACACAACCGAAATGATAAATTCTCTATTGACCAAATGATTTAATTAGTTTTTAATATATTTTAAACTAATCAAATTAGTTAATATTTATGAAATATTAATTACAAAATTTTGATTATGATTTGAGGAATAAATATTATTAAGTATATTCATAATAGTTATAAATATATTAGTCAATATATGATATCGATAAGCGATTAAATTGGATTTAATTAGATAATGTTTTCTTTGGGCTTAAATGTTATTTTAGCCCATCATGATGGGTGAAATTTGTGGTAGCAACATGACATGGGGGCTCGAAATAAGGTTTAGATGCTAGATTTTGGATGGCTTAGATCAAGGGAGAATTAGTATGGGATGAGTTCCACTTTTTTTCTATTTTCTATCCACTATATAAGCAAACCTAATCTAATTTGACTAGAACTTTTTGGCTGCCATCTCCATCACATCTTGCTGGCCGAAATTACTCCATTAGTGCTTCAACATATCAAGTCAAATCAACTCAACATTGATCACTATCCGATAGTTAAAGGTAACAGCTCAAGGACTAGCAATCTGCCAAATCGGAAAAAGTTTCAAAGGGGAGAATTCATCCTTACAAGGTGTGCTTCAAGGCTTTGATTCTCAAGTATGCTTTTATCAAATTATAGTTTATAATTCTCTAAATAATGTTTTATTATGTGTGTGTGTATTATTATATTGTTAGTTAGGTGACGATTCTGATATGAATTATGTTGTCACAAATTGGTTTAGTTATATGTATGTATCTTATAAAAAAACCAATTTTTTCATATTAGACAAGTATAACAGCAAAATATATATACTAATTAATAATATGTTAAATTATACATATATATATATATAATTCAATTATATATATATGGTTTATATTTAATCACAACATTATACTATAGTTAAAATCGATCATATAATTTTGTGTATGTAAATTTATATTAATAGTAATTGTCGACAGAAAAAATAATATTATAATTATTTATAATTATTTAATATTATATAAATCAATATACCATGTAAATAAATCATATAAAATCTAATAGGTTATGAAAAATATCTTTTTAATTTTGTAAAATTATTTTCACACTAGATTAGATAAGCTCTTGTCTAGATAATAAAAATTAAAAACTTTTTTTGTTATTTTAAAAAATTATTATACAAATCGCCAGAAAACTAATAAATTAATTTTAAATAAAATTTAATCAAAAATTTTGTCAGTTTTTTTTCGAACTTCAAAATATCATTTGTGATTTACCGAAAATTTAAAATTAGGAAAATATTTCAAAAATAATTTTTGATTAATATTTATGTAATTTCAAATGAATATTCAATTAAAATATATTTTAAAATATTAAAATTAATGATAAAAATTTTCTTGTGCTATATACACGATCTAAAATAAATAAATTATTTTTTAATTTTATTAATTAATACACACACACACATATATTTATATATTATATATATGTTTATGTGTGTGTATATATATTAAAATAAATAAAAAATATTTTTTGTGTGTATATACTAGTACATATTTTATTCACACTTTTATAAAAAATTACTATTTATTTAATATTTAAATAATGCATTTACATTTAGATAGATATATTAAATAATATGCATTTATATATATGTATATTAATATTTTATTTATAAAATTATATATATGTATGTATTTAAATATTATATACATTTACATAAACATATTTAAACAAACTTAACATGTACATTTATATATATATATATGGTTATAATATTTGTATATAAGTAATAGTTTATATACATAATATATTTAGACAACATATATTTGCATATCAGATGAGCTAACTATCCATTGTGATGTAAATCTCAACATCTATACATGTGCATGTTATACCTTGCACGTGTTGATATTTTACACATGCACACACATATATGTGTGTGTATGATACATGCATACACACACACACACATACACACACACACATATATATATATATTATATAAATTAAATAAAATTCTACATAATTTATAAATTTAAATAAAGCAAAGGATTCTATTTAAATAATATTTAGAAATGTTCTAAAGGAATTAGACTTCATAGGCCCAATATAGATCCAATAAGGGAATTTTTTTGAAATTCACCCATAACTACCACTATAGGCTCACCTAGTTCCAACACGACTATCATATTAGCGGCCTGCCATAGGATTTTCGACTTATCTCTTTATGATCTCCAATGGTTTTAGTTTAAAGTTATGCTCTAGTTCATGATCTTAGTATCTTTCCTTGGATCCTAATATATAGGTTTGGGAAGGTTTTTCCTTTTCTGCTCTTTGTTAGGGGGGTGTTTTCTACTTGCTAGACCAGTTGGCAGCACCATTTATAAGTGTAGTAAAACTGTACGAGTGCTCTCGTCATTAAGAGGATCACTCATTTCCCCAAAAAAGTACAAGGGTTAATAGTAGTCCTATTAGGTGGTCAAAACATCAAAACATACCATAAAGAAATAAAGCCGTTGGATCAGCAAATAGCCGAGCATATATAAACTCTTATGGGTAAAAGGATAGACGCAGTTATAGGACTACAAACATATGATGGATTGATGGGCAATTTGAAAAATTGGTGCAATATTGATTTCCCATAGACAAAATATAAAACCGTACTACATGTTGTATTGCACACTAAACATAAACAAGCAACACACTTGAAGGTTAAGTGATACGTATTTTGATATAAACTCTAAGTGAATAACTAGTTATTCGAGCTATACTATAGTGCTAACCGTGCCGAGACTGCATTGAAGCAATCAAACTATATGAGCTATAGCACAGTGAAAAACAAGCTTGACTTGAAGTGCGATACCTTATGTAGATTTTCGAATAGTAAGCAAAAAAGATGATGTAAGCTATGGTGGAGATTTTTGGCAAGACTTCAATAGTGTAACATCAACAACATGCGCAGATCTAGCCCAGTAGGCAATAAGAAGCAATAAAGAGCAGATTAATATATAGGTGGGTAGTCAAAACTTTGAAATTAGCCAGCAAAAGCAGCGAGCAAAGTGCATACTGGATTTTAAACAAATGTAGATATATATGAGACCATTAGTGAACTTAAACTAGTCACAAATCGTTCATGATGAGACTTCCATTTTGGGCTACTCATATTGGAGCATGTTCAAAGAGAAATATGCAAATATATTTTATATAAGAGTAGGAATTTCTTAGTTCTTTGTCAATTCTTTCTATTCTCTACTTTCAAGAGCAACAATTTAATCTTCAGTAAATGTGTCATTTAGACCCGTTTGGCTTCGAAAGTAATCCTTACTCCGTTCTTCCAGGATAAAATATTCTTGGCACTGGGTTCTGACTTGGCCGAGTTTGAGGGACTCTAAGAAATGTTTGACCATGGCCATCTTATCAGTATAACTTTCGTATTTTAAAAGAAAGTCATATAATAAGGCTGTCTTGACTTTGTGAATTAAGCCACACATTCCTACATTGATGGCTTCTATAAAAAATTCATCCCCAGCTTGGTGTCCCTATTTTTCTTCTGAGAATTTCTTTTATCAAATATTGAAACTCATGTTGAGGATTCTCATTAATGTTGTAGAGTTCCCAAATTTGAACCGACAGATAAAAACGAATATATTGTCTTTCTTCTCATATGCTTTGTATTCTAAATAAAAAAAATGTTCTGAAATTTGTTAACATATTCGAGTACTTTTGCTTTGTAAATTTTAGGGATATAATTTGAAAAATGTTTAGGATAATTTGTATTTATGTAGACATCGTGAACCAAACCATTTTGATTATGTTCCTTATTTGGGAATGTCATTAAAACAAGCCAAGAGTCTAGGCCTTCCATTTTTTTAAATTAAGCGCTCTTTTTCAGTAATCTTAGTTATTTTTGTATCTTCAAGTTGACTGAAGAACAAAAGCAACATCCTTTCTTTTATAATCCGTTGTTGGTATAAAGAGATCATTTCTTGAACTCTTTCTCCAACATTTAGTTCGTGTACCTTTTTAGTTTGGATCTCGTAGAGCTTAAATAATTCAAGAAAATCATATTTCGTTAAATTTACAAGATCATGTGCCTCTATTTAAGACATAATTTTTTCAATTCCTTTTCTTCAGCGGAACCGCCATTGAATAATTTTGCTTCTTTTGTATCAAGTGCTTTTGAACTAGATGTAGAGCAAAATTATGAAAGTTTGGATACTTTGTGAGAACCCGTTTCTTTGACTCTCGGAAATCGACACTAATACATCTTTGATATTCACATACCGCAAATCCAAGTGCCGGAGAGGCAGATTCTCAAGGGTAAGAAAGAAAAAAAATGCAAAATAGAATCTCACACGAATGGAATAGCATATATTATTTCAACATAAACTTTACAGTGGAAATTTAATACATTTATCAGAGTTAAACATGGACAGTTATACATTTCTGTCCTTACAAATGCGGAATATTATAGCACAAGAGTGTGGTGGAAATAGATAACCGTCTTTAGAAAAATCTTCTAACTCCATGCTTCGAGCTCCATCCGGATTTCTTCTAAACTAAACTTGACTACTAGGCTGCCCGGGAAAAATTAGGACATCCAAAGTTAAGGGAAATGGAAATAAACTTCGGGTCAGTCATGGGATTGGTGTGAGAACTCAAAATACGCGTTTTGAAAAGAAAAGGTAACTCAAATGACCACGCCCCACATAAACACAGAACGAGTTTTTTTCTTATGATAACCAAACATTTGCTACGCAAAAATAAACATTTGATATTATTTTTAATGACTTTCCTTTGAAAACATTTGCAAGTAAACTTATTAATCTTAGCCGAAATTGTTACATTGATTAAATTCCAACATATTAGCCACAAAGTAGGTTCTACAAACAAAATGGCAGGCACTTATTAGAGAATGGATTTCCATACAAATGACTAAGTGAAGGGACTACCTTCCAGCAGTACATCTCTGGAGGAATGTACCAAGGCCCAACTGATGATCCTCTACCAACACAAGACCAACCTACCTCTTCCTAGATAGTACCGAATATGTCATCATCCCAGTCATTATCGACCCATCCAAGATCTCTCTTCACATACACCACATTAATTTAATACCCGATATCATAGCGAGAATAAATATATCTAGAAGGGGATGATTATACCCTAATGGTTGCAAACCACATAGCCTTACCACATCTACCCTGTTTTGGTCATTTTCAGGTGTGAGGCCTGAGGTAACGATTACCTTTCACCTAGCACATCTTCTTTCCTCTTTGAATACCACATTGCCATTCCATAATCACACAACCGATCTCTACAAACGTATAACTCCTGAGCTTGTACATCTCAGGAAAGGGTGTTAAGCTAAGAGAAGTTACCTTCTCCACCACCAAAGATATGATACGTTTATAAAGATCAATCAATGTGATTTTAAAATGCAATGTCGGACATTCGTCTATACAAGTTCGTTCTGGGACTGAACGAAACCGAAGGCACTTCTCCTACTACGTCCTGTTTGGGAATCACCCCTAGGATTAGTAGCGATTAGTCCTTGCAAATCAAAGATTTTCATAACAGAGCACTACTGCCACCATAGTATATGATATGGTAAACTTCACTAAGGGTCTGGTGGCAAGTAACCGTTCATCATGAAGATGTTCGCCTTCAATGATCTTCATCATTAACATGTTTCACTTCAAAAACGTAAATTGGTTCGAAGTGGTTTTCGATAGGAATTACCCAGATCCGACCTCGGTTCCTTCAAACCAACCATCGATAAAAAGATATTAATTGAATAGAGAATTATTATTTGATTGATTAATTTATTTTATCAAAATATCTTTTGGAGATATATATCTTTAGAACATTTTTTTGTGGTATCATTAAACCTCTCTTATCAAATCCTTTGATTACTTAAAAACTTTTTTTTAAAATCTTGGAATAATCCTAAATCATTTTATTTTTTACTTAGGAAAATATTTCCAAATCATTTCATTTAAATCTTAAAAAAGATTTCATAATTCAAAACCCAAAATTTTGATTAATTTAAAACCATGTTATCTAGGATGTTAATCCAAAATCAGTAGATATTAAGTGAGCAAAATCTATAGAAATCATCTAATTCTACTCAATATCAATTCCCGCATTCAACAAGTACTATAGGCGGAATAACAGTGAAATCACCTTTTAAATTCCATGAATAGTACGAGTTCACTCTTCGGGCATTAACACCAAGTATAAGAAGATTATCTCTATAAAATCTAAGTTGTTTAAATTTGGAAAATTTAATCTTTTATACTTAACTCGTTTCAGACATTTTGACCTTATCTGTCCCTCACCCAGGGAAGAGGCCAGGTGAGTCAGGGCACTAGTTTCTCTTGATCATCTCCTTAGTTTAAGCACCTCACATCCAGATCTCACAAATAGAAAAATCTAGTCTACTCGTCTGCTTTTAGAGCTAAGATTAAACAACTTAATTTGTAATAGCTTTTCTTTAAATCGTTTATTTAAATTCTTTTTAAGTAAATTATAAAACTTCCAAATCATCATTAAAACACTGAATTATTCATTTCAAAATATTTATAAAAGATCTAGAAAAGAATTATTAAGTTTAAAGCTATATTTCGAAGGTTATAGAAAAGTGCTGCGGAAAGTGCTGCAAAAAGTGCCTTTTAAGCTATATTGATCAAAATGACTTTTTTATTATTTAGAAATTCATTTTTTTAAACTCAAATCACTTTTAAAACATTTTAAAATATTTTTAGAATTTATTTAATATTTTTAAACAAATTTAAAATATCATTTTCTTAAAGAAATTCTTTTATGGATTCCAAACTGCAAAACCGTGATTTTTCCGAAAACTTGTTTTGTTCATATTTCAAAATCTCGATTTCCTTTACTTATCTAAAAAATATGGATATAATGGTTTGGAAAATACTTGTCTCGAAGAATTCTGAGCTATATTCCATTCTATATATTCGTTTGACCTAATCGCGAACTACCGTTACGCGACGTGCCTATTTTTGACTAAATTTTAGTTATCATTCAAACTTCACCAAAACACTTTCATATGTTTATAAAACATTTAAAACTTATTTTTAAACCATTTTAAATAGGTTTAACATTCCATATACACCAATTCATTAAATAAAGGAAAGTGATTTCCTTTATGCTTATCGACGTGTATTTCCGCGACTTGCATATGTATTCAACATTCATATTAAACAACCAAAGTTGATGATCAAAAGCATATTAAACATCCATTGCATATGTCATATCACCATCCAAGAATATTATATAAGTAAGAGTTTCTCACTTATAGTTTATGTTGCTAATTACTTTTTCAAACATTCATCAACCAAACATCCAAACATCACTAGCATCTAAATAGTTATATTAAACATTTATAACTACTTATAATGGTTTAAAGTTAGAGTTCTCACATTGATTTTCTATCGGAAAAAGCTACAGCTTCACTAACTCACGATCCGAGCTCACGAACCTCAACACCTTGCCTCATAGTGTGCTCGGCCATTCCATGCCAAAAGTAGTGCTCGGCCAAGCATGGGGAATGCAGTGTAGGACTTTGGATTATTATTGAATTTACAAAAAACTAGACCTAAAATAGGTCATTTTCTCTCGGGTTTTTGGACATTCTATTCTCTAAATTTGGAATGGTCAACATGAAAGTTGTAGGAAATTCTTTTCTCTATGGTTTGAAAAAAAACACTCAATTTTGATTTATTTTGAAAAAGTTATGATCAAAAGAAGAGAGAGTATTCTCAGATTTGTAAAAATGAAGCCCGAAAATGCACTGTAAAAAAAGGAATTTTGACCAATTAGACTTAAAACTAAAAGAAGTGCTAAACATAAAAGTTGTAGCCACTGCAATTCTATATGGTTTGAAAAGACAATTACTTCATCTGGATCTGCTTTGGAGGAGTTATACTCGAATGAAAAAGAGGTATTTTCGGCCTAAAAACTATGCTCGAGAATGCACTTGAAAGAATTGAGTTTTGAATATAGCTAAGCTTGGAATGAGAAGAAGTGGTCAACAAGAAAGTTGTAGCCATCAGAATTCTACATGTTTTGAAAAAAAAAATTTCCTTTTTGAATCATTTTTGCGAAAGTTATGGCTGTGATAAAAAGAGAAAAAATATGAAAAATAGCGAGTTTGTATTCGAGGCGAATGGATATCGATTTTATTTTGCATATTTTGTATATAATTTGACATTATTTATTTCTAATTATTTATGTGGCTTGGAGCCATTAGAGAGAAGAGGAAGAAGACGAAGAAGCTTAGAAAAAGAAAGAATAGAAGGTGTGAATGAAAGTGGATATGAATGTGGGTATTTATACATGAAGTTTACACACAAAAGTCCTTACTACCCTTATCTTGAAATTCATTTTTAACCACACATTAGCTTCTCCTTTCTAATGCAAGATTAGACTTTTAAGTACTAGCATTTAATGAGATGAGATGTTGCTTTGTACTTTGTAATAATGTTGTTTACTAAAGTATCTTTATTAAAAAGTAAACATCAAATCAAAAGATTTTACTTAATTTATAAGTTTTCAAAAGTAAACTCTCTTTGTCATTTTGTGCTAAATGTTTATGTTTTCAAAATGTGTATTAATATGTGTTTAAAATTATGCTAACAATGTTGCTACGATTCGAAACAACTTTCGTTCGACAAACGGTCGAAAATCCGAAAAATGATCATCGATCACATTTTCAGTTTTATATCAAACTATTTATTTATGTACACAAAACTTAAAAATACATTTTTTATCATCTCTAAATAATTAAAACAAGTTATTTGACATATAAAACTATATTTAAAAATATTAAATCCAATTTTACCGAAAATCGGCTTTTGTCAATTTTACAATGAAACTCCAAAATCTCTATTCAATTTTAAAAATATGTTCATCATTCTTATTTATCACATGAAACATGATTATTTAAGTTTGGTAATCCTATATTTGAATATTTAAAATAAATTAAATATCCCATTTCCAAAGCGGTAAAATTACGGATCGTTACATACTTGGTTTTTTGTATCATGTATTATTTTATCCTTTTGTGCTCCATATTGTTTTATATCCCAAAATTATTTTTCAAGTTGGAAAAGCTATAAGTTTGCAACTCTTTGGTTTGATGATTAAATGACCTTATAACAGCCATCATAATTATCATATAATCTTGGAGATCCATTTTTCATCTCTATGTTGTACCAATCTTTTAGTGTTGTTTAAGTATAAGGTTTTTGTACTCCTATGTAAGTAAAGTTCTTTATTTATTATGAACATGTTTTTTCAATTGTACTAGTTAAGTTTAGTAATTTGATGTTGTCTTGTAGACAATTTCATTTCCCTTGCCGATGTAAAAGACTTTTTCGAGTGCTCGTTTTCTAAAATAAAAGCATCGATGGAGATTTTTTTGTTTATTTTGGATATTGTACATATTGAAAACTTATTGTCTATTCATTTGTTATGTAATTATATCAATTTTGTCCATAGTTCATGTCCTAGTAAGAAAATCAGTTGCAAAGTTTGTGTAGCCTGGAATATACTTAACATCATAATTTTATATTTCTAAACACATTGCTATTATAATCCTTTTTAGATTTTCATTTGGGTTATTTATGGTTCTTCTTTTTAAAAATTGAGCTACACATTTGTTGTTTGTTTTAATCACAAAATGTCTATGTAACAAATTAAATTTTCAGGCTTTTAATTTCTAATTTAATATAAAGTAGTTATTTACCATGGATGGCATATTCAACATGGGTTTTACCAAATTTTCCAGATGCATAGGATATTATTTACTTTTGTTTTGCAATTAATAACCCTGCCCAAAAATTATCTGGTGCATCAGTTTGTAAAGTAACTAGTTCATTCTCTATAATGACTGGGATTTTTGACCCCCGAAAATCGACACTAATACGTCCACAGTATTTTATGCCGAGAAATTGAATGCCCGAAAACCCGATTGTTAGGAAAAAAAGAAAGAAGGAAGAAGATAAAAAGAAAACTAAACATCACAGAATCTCACAACGGAACTAATAATCTATAATATGCAATAAATCCTTACATAAGAAGAAACTGTAATGTGTGTATGTACAGACATCAATCAAAGTATACTAACTTATTTCAGCCTGGACAGTTATAATAGCATTTCCTTATAATTTGCTGATGAATACAACAATGAAAACCGCGGAAAATTAACCATCTACATGAATACGTCTCTGGGCCTCCAACTTGTCTCCTGAAGCTCCAAAGCCTCCAACTAAAATATGTAAATATGCTCGGTCCGATCCGAGCATTATAATAAAATAACACCTGAGTCAGTCTAGAAAACTAGCGTGAGAAAACACACCCAACTGGATTTTAAAGTTATAAAAATATTTGAAAATCAAAAGTATCTCATAAGACCACACCGCACATAAACACGGATGGATTTTTACCTTATGATAACCAAAACATTTCATATGAAATTCTCTGATATTGTAGTATTGTCTAAGATACAAAATCTTAGCCGAAGTTGTTACATTAATCAAATTCCAGCATAATAGGTATACAACTAAAGCCATAAAGGCTCTTATTGGAGAATGGATTTCATACAATAACTAAGCTACAGGGGTACCGCCCATTATGGTGCATCTCTAGATAAAATAACATCAAAGTCGAATCTATCGACCCCTGCCAACACAAGACCGGCCTACCCTTTACTGGATAGTACCGAATAAGATCACCTCTTAGTTGGGATCAGCAATGTACTGAAGCATACATGAGTTAATAGTAGGGACTCCAGATTGGGATGACCTTACCCTCTGGGAGTGACCCACCTAGCCTCGCTGCATCTCCCCTGTTTTAGTCATTCCCGGTCGATGAGGCTTAAGGCTACGTTTTACCTTTTATATAGCACTTCCCACTTGGAATGTTAACAGTGCCTTCCAAGCAACAATGCAATACCAGCATTCATCCATACAAGTTCGTTCTGGGACTGAACGAAACACTTGAGACCTCCACCTTCAATTTTCCATCGTCTTCAAGATGTCTTCATTTCGGAACACATTTGTTGGATTAAAGTGGTTTTCGAATAATATATCTGATCCCGATCTCTTCGAAACAACACTCGATAGTTCCCGGTAAACTCAACCCCGGTTCTTTAGGAAATAACAGTCAAAGATAAGATTGGAGAACACCTCCTAACCATTAGTGGACGGATTTCCTTGTCATTATCCTAGGAAAACGAAACGAGATTTATACGCACAGTACAACATCATCGGAGATGACTGTGCCACATAACGCACGTATTTCTTCTAGATATTTCCAAAGTTACGTTTGGGTACAAATTCGATAGTTGATTATTTAACTATAGAATAACAATCATTCAATCAGGAATTTAGTTCCATAGGGGAAACCAACATTGGTTAAGCACATAAGCAACCACTAACCTCCTTTAATAAATCTTTTATTCATTGAAACCACTTTGTAAACTACTTGTATAAAAATACTTTTACAAAGGTATATCCACAAATCCCTATATTTTCAGTACTTAGAAAATATTCATATACTTATCTCAACGGTATAAGTATATTCACACACATTACACCCCACATCTTAGAAAATGCACTCATATACTTATCTCTATGGTATAAGTATATTTACAATATTGAGAAAGATTTTCTTTTTATTCGATTCTCAAATCATTTATAAATTATTTACAATTCTCCAAAACCATTTATAAACCATTGGATAAATCTCCAAAAAACCATTTATAATCCCTTTATAAAAATTCAATCAATTATAAATTCCTTATACATTCCAAAAATCATTTATAAACCCTTTACAAAATCCTTAAAACCATTTATAAAACTCCTTTTATAAATCTACAAACTCATTTCTAAAATTCGTTTATAAATATCTAACCATTTATAAAAATCTTTCACCTTGTAAATAATATTCCCTTAGTTTTCAAACCATTTTATAAATTCCTTTATAAAATCCAAGTCATTCAACTCTATTCATGGGTCGTGGAAACATCTATAAATAATTAAAAATCTTTTACTACAAAACACCGTTATATTATAATAATTATTAACAATAAACAATATTATAAATAAATGAAATTTATTAACTTTAAAACATCTTAAAAATAATAATTAATAATTTCAAAATATTGTTAAATAAATAATAATAATCTTTACCATTTTTATAAATAATAATAATTTATTTTCAAAACCTTTTTAAAAATCCTTATTATTAATTTTAAATCATAATTATTCTTGAAATAATTAACCTTTCAAAATATTAACATTTTGATAAATAACTTTAAAACAATATTAATATAATTAAATAACTTTAAAACAATATTAATACAATTAAATAACTTTAAAACAATATATTTCCGAAACCCAATTTCGGATTTAAAATCATTTCCCGTCTCAAAACCAATTCATACTCAATGGCAATTTATAGTATTTCAAAATACTAATTTAAGGCCAATAGCTATCCAATGCTTAACCAATATCGATATTGATTTTCTATCACTATTGGGTTTCATTTTTTAACATATAACGATGTCATAACCAATATTTCCAAAAATTAGGTTTATTATCCAATAATTCATATAATAGGAATATTATTGAAATCAATTCAACAATAATGAATAATCCCATTGGATCCCTCCAACCTGTCCCCCTACAACACAGCTCATATAAATCAGCACATATATATGTAAATAAAATCAACAGTGGTGAGGTATCCTGTTGGATCCCTCCAATCTGTCCCCCTTCAACACATATAGTATACAATCAATAATATAAATCAACCGCTTCGAGGCGGGATTCATATACAAAGAGTTATCCGCTCTTACATGGGAATGTAATAGGCTCTCATCCGCTCTAAGGGTGGGAATATATCCAAACTAACTAATAAACATAGTAAATCATCCAAATGATCATTCAATAATTTCTATTAACTATATATCATACTAGTTAACCAAAAAGGTAAGTTTAACTCACCGAAATTTTATGTTGTTGCCGAGGCGTTGTGGTTTGGAACTAAAATCGAATAATGTTCGATTTTAGCCCAAATTTCAATAGTCTCCAAATTCATCCAAACCAGTTCCACTGTGAAGCTTACGTCATTACGAGCGTAACGCAAAAATCCGTGTCTTGATTAGACCTCGTATGAGAGAGTTATTCAACTATCTAGTTCATCGATTTAATTATATAATTTAATATACTCAATTTCAAATAATTTACAACACCCTTATCCCTTCTTCCCCAATCTCTCTGCTCCAAACCTACACGCTAAAATCAAATGCATGGCCGGGCATCACCAATCATGATACGGAGCTCTGAGTCTCGATTCCAAATTTTGACAATGCCATCGACCTTCTCTCCGCGAACCGCACCTATCTATCCCACTCACTGTGCACGATGCGACCCTCAACCCACTGCCGCGCCTCATCAAACCCCGACCTCTTAAGCTAAACATCACCACAAGCTCGATTACAACTCCTAATTTACACATCAAAAACCAAAACCCTCCAAAAATGCAAGCCCTAGTTGCTTATACCATTACTATACTGCCGCTTCTCTAAAATAATGATCGCACTCCTTTAAATCACTAATAGATTGAATATCTAGCTTATCAAATTTAAAAGGCACCAACTTTCAATTTTCTAGAATATTATTGGAATTATTTTCGAATTAAAAAGATCACTTTTTTCTGCTTAGTAAAAACATTTGAACGAGAGGAGGGATGAGCATTTAAAAAGAAGAAGAGGGTATGGTCATGAGCATGTTGAGGTATGGGCTGATGTATAGTTGGATATGGTTATAAAATAATACATACATACATACATACATACATACATACATACATACATACATACATACATACATATATATTTCAATTTAAAATATCAAGTTACAAAACGTTCGAAAATTTCGAACTCCAAACGAGACGTGCCACCTGGTGTTCTATATGTTATACCCCTATTTTGAACATAATGGAATTTGTTTCGAGACCTAATTCGATCATATGTAGAAGATGGCTTTTCAAACCCAGTTATATTATATAATTTTTGAAATTAATTTCTACGCGTTTCCATCTCGCACGTCCAAACGATACGTCCAATCATCATGAAATTCGTTATCATATAATAATATACCATTACGGATCCAATGAAACTAGTTTCCTTGAAATCTGAGACAGTGCCCCCGAAAGGCTATTTTTACACGTCAATTAAAACAAATTATTTAAAAAACCAAATTAAACACTTTTAAATTAACATTAAAAGTTTTATTATCTTTATTCTTATTAAATAGAATTAACAGAATGGAATAAGCTTTGAAATCATTTTATCCAACTTAAAACCCAAGATTCAATTATTTAAACAATTTCAGTTATTTTATTCAATAATTTAATTATCAAATAAATCGCTATATTTAAAATTCAAGTTATTTAACTTATAAAATTAACTTTTCAATATTTAAAATCAATTTAATATTCCAATTTTAAATGACCAAAATTCTGGATCGTTACACTCTCCCCTCCTTAAAAGAATTTCATCCCCGAAATTTCCAAGATAAGAAAATACCCCAATCCCACTAACTTTTTAAAACTAATTAGTTGAAATAACTTACCAAATCTATTTAAGCCTTTAACTTTTCCCAAAAATCAACTCGTTGAAACCTTGCTATTACTTTTACTAAGTTTCCAACTAATATCATCATATCCAATCATTTCAGGTTATAACTCAAAATCAAATTTTAGTTATTAAAAATTCTTTAAAATATCTAACCTTAAATTCTCGCAAAATTTCGCCAGTGTCTCCTTTGCGCGACTAGATTGAAACAACTACAACTTGCCACTCCGGGTCCAAAACAACAAAGAAAACAAAAGCCAAGTGGCTCAATCATAAAACCATCAAACCAACAATAATATAAATATGTACCTTTTTGTCGGACAACCAAATTTTACTTATGAAATCAAAGGCATCAAATTTGCTCTTGCTTTTATATACCTGCATCTTATTTACCAATGATATCCAATCATATAGTTCATAATCATATTAATTCGCATTTCCAATTGTTGACATTTGCTTTACTAAAGCCCGTACGATGTACATGTATCATCCGTACGCAATACCAAATCTGATTGCTCGCTCGATTACACAATTTCACTTTCGAACTAGTATCTTTCATACGACCACTCTAGTGCGGACTCAAATTCAGTTCCTTGATTAGAAACCACCATTCTCCTTGCATAGCCACATACTATGATAGAGAACTCTAGAAGCAATCAAGAATCCATATCCAGTGTTCGCCGTCGAAATCAAGTAAAAAATCCCAACTCGGACCGATGTAAATCATCTCGAAATCATGTACTTGAATCTGGAACAAACTGTTATATGGATAAAATAATATACTTACAACTTACATATTTATTTCAATTGATTTCTTATCCGTACCAAATTCTTTTTACTCATATTCACTTCATTCTCATTCACTTTATTCACTTTCAATTGATCTACATTCAATTATTCATATTGCTTTATTTACGCTCACTTATTACTTAGTGTATTTCTTTCAATACTAATGTCACTTAAGAATTATTCCCTCAAATTTTATGTTTAACAACATTTCACTCTATACTAAATTCATTTATGAATTAGTTCATAAAATTTTACTCTAGTTTATAAACATTTCATTCAACTCTTCTCATGTTTATTACCACTTCACAACTTAAAGTTCATATCTATTTCTAACCAAATTCAATTTCATTTAACTCAATTCATTTTCCAATTTCAATATTCAATTCTAACCATTTTCAATTCACTAACTTATTTAATTAGTCCATCTCATTGGTTCATTTCAAATCATAATCAATTCCATTTCCAAAAATCATTTCATTTAACTTAACTTAAGTTAAATCTTCTTTTCAAATTTACTTTCTCAACATTCCTATGCAATAATTTTAAAACTATTTTTTACTTACAAATTCTCAAAATTTATAAGTTATCAAACTTGTTTTACCATGTTTTCATAAAACACTTAAATGAAAATTTCCAAAGTTAAACACCTTGTTCTTATTTATTTCAAATCATTTTGAAATCATACACACACACATAACCCCCTTGGTATATCAAATCATTCTTTTGAATTTTAAAATCAAAAATAATTTTACCAAAACAAAACCCCAATGGAAGCAATTCCTCTCTTGGAAACCCGAAAATGAACATTGATGATGCTATAGTAATCATTGAAATTATTTTCCAGCGATCGAAGTGAGTTCAGTGTTTTCTATCTCTTTCAAATCCTTTTAAAAATATTTCTATTTAAAATATTTTTCAAACAATATTATTATTATTTTCCAAAACTTTGAAAACCATTTCCAAAACCAACGGGTTTTAAATTCTCAAATTTCCCTGCTTTTAAACCCTTTTAATTTACAAACTGCTTTTATAAATCATATTTTCATAATTTCACTATGGTTATATAAAACCATTTCTTAATTATTAATCTTTGTTTTCATTATGATAATAACAACAACTTTTATCAGAACATAAACAACAACAACAAATGATAATAATCAAATATTATCATTCACTAACAACCAAACACACCATATATACTATAATAATTTATGAAAAATTATTCCTTTATATATAAAATATAATAAAGGTAAAATTATTTTATTTACCCGATTTCAAAACAATACCATGTCGAATTGCTCTATTCAAGTGTTTAAAAATCCTTATCAATAACGTTAATAACTCGTATTGACCAGAATCCATAAGCCAATTAATAGATCAACCAACACAATATTAAACATTTTTATACCACTAACAAATACGCTCTCACACACACACACCCTCAAACTCATTCTAGGGTTGTAACGACCCCGAAATTTAATTTAATTTAAATTGATAATTAAATTAATTTTTGAATTAAATTTGTGAAAATAATCAATGCAGTGATGCGAGTTTCCCCGAATTCAAGTATATTTTGTATAAATCATTTAAATTTAATAATATTGTAAATAGTGTACATATATGTGAATGTATATGTATACGTGATATATGAGAAAATTTGAAGTTAATATATATGTATATTGAATTCGAGTTTAAATCTAAATCTAAATAGTTTAAAAGTATAAAGTAAATACATTGGCAACAATTCTAATAATATATTAATTATGGATATTCATTTTTGTTTCAAAGTAACAAGGCCAAAATAAATAAAACTATAAGTATAAAAATAAATAAGGTAAATTATATAAGTTATAAAGACAAAGTAAACAAACAAAAAAATTTGATAAGTAATATATCTACAAGTTGCAAAGTAAACCAAGTAAATAAAATACATTACATATGAACACTTAGAAAAGAAAACATAACAAAATACAAGCAAGACAAGTATAAAACAAATATAAGTATCCTTAGCCAACACACATAAACCATCAGCCGAAAAGCAAAACAAATAAAGTATATATAAAAAAAAATATATATATGTACATAAGGATAGAAAGCAAACCAGGCAAGTAGAATTTTATATGTGAAGATTAGAATGCAAAACAAAAGGAAGTATAAATATTATAAGGGGACATAAAGTACCTTGGCATTAAATGTTAGCAAAATTTTAGTCAATTCGAATTGGTGTAAAATGTTTTCAGCCACCAAAGAGCTAAAGGAAATCTGCATAATTAATGAAACAAGGAAAATATCCCTGTCTTGTGTTGTACAAACCCAATATAAAATATATCACTTGTACAAGTAACATTATCACCTGTAAACCCATTTTCTTTTATCAACCTCCTCACATCAGTTCGATTCATTCAAAACTGAGAAAGAAAAAGGCAAACTAGAAAACATTGTTTGAAAACCAAACTTAAAAACAAATTGCAAACCAAAGGAAGAACAAAGATCAAAGTCTGGGAAAAAAAAAGATCAAAGTCCAGAGAACAAATTCCAGTTTTTAAATTCAAATATAAAGTGCTCTGTTCCAAACTTATGATAGGTGAGCAAACTCTGTTCTTTCCTAAGTGAGTAAACATTATATAAAAGCTATAAGTCAGTAAGTAGAAATTGAGTAAAATATGTATCTCATTTGTTTAACTCTGGATGTTATATCTACATTGAGACAGTACTTAAGTATTTGATGACCTCTCTGTTAATTCCCAGGTTATATAACCACAAAGAAAATCAATTTATCATCTTTTACTCAGTGTTAGGATCTGATGTCAAAAGTTAATATGTGTATTCAAGTAAGAACTATGTTTTAAAAATAATTTCATAAAGTATAAAAATCTACAGGTTGAAAAATAAATTTTTTTTACAGAAGATACCTCAAATTTTTGAAAAATTCAAATTTCACAAAACATTGTTTTAATTAGATGGTGTGAATCCTGATGGCAAAATATGATTTTTAAGACCAAGATGAAGATTTTTAATGAAGGGAGGAAAGAGCAGTTCGACTTTGTATATTAAGTGTTATTTGGTCAATTGCCGACAACGAGAGGAACTGGAGGGTTCGGGGTTGCTGGTGGGGATAGAGGAGCCTGCTACGGTGGTGGGAAAAATAGCAGAAGGTGGCATCGTCCACGGAGGCGTCGGCGGCGATCAATCTAAATTTCTAAACCTAATTTTAGTATGCCAGAGATTTTTGCTTCGTTCGTGATCCTCGCTCGATCGAGTGTTGTGATGCTTTGGGAAATGGAAGGTTGGCGTGTTGTCGTGGTGTAGCCGGAGTTGTTCCGCCTCTGGTGGTCAGAGAAGGGGGGGACGAGGCGATTTGGAGGTCTGGTTTCATTGAAGTCTGGGTCGTGGTGCTCGATTTCGACTATGGACGAGTGGGGGTTCTCGGGTGTGTTAGATTCGATGATGGTGGGTTGCTCGATGTGTGGGAGGCGATGGAGTTGGTCGAAGTTCACCAGAAAGGTTGTGCACGTGTACGGCAGCGGTGGCGTATCAGCGGGGATGTGTGTCTGAGACGTGGAATCATGGCTCGCGAGTTATACTCGTGATGTTTAGATGTTTGCTTCGAGTTTGATCGTGTGTGTGAATCGTTACCTGATGATTAACTTAAAATTTTGTTTAAACTTAAGCTACAGAAGAAAAAAAAAGAGAAGGGGAGGAGAAGAAGGGTGAGTACAGGGGAAGACTCGGGGAAAGGGATGATTTAACCGAAGTGCTACTCGGGTTGTAAAGCGGGGGAGCCTCGGGTTTTTGTTAACTGCAGTTTTGAAATTTTCTTAAGTAAGTTAAGTAAACAGTTTTGGCAAACTGTAAACACTTTAAATCTTAAAAATATTTAACAGATTAGATAAAACTTGATACAAGTTTAAATGATTTTAGTCAATACTTTAAAATGTTTAAACTCTAAATTATTCTTTTGATTAAGTAATTAGTCTAGTTAAGCATAAAGTGAATTAACATTCGAATTATAGTTAGTAATATAATTGAATTTCAAATGTAAAGAGGGCTTTAAAATGTTAACTAAGTTGGGGAATTTAAAATTAGATTTATTATTTTAGAAAGTAATTAAGAATAATTACTTTATAATTGTAAGTAGAGATTTATTAATAATAAGGTGATTTATAAATTATAATTAACTACTTAAGCTAGTTAATGAATGATTAATAGTTAACTACTTAAATAATTTAATTATGAGTTAATGGTTAATTGATTTAGTAATTTCATGAAGAATTAAGGATTTATAATTGATTAACTAAGTAATTAATGATTAATAAATGGGTAATTAAGCTTTATTAATTAGAAATTAAGGTTTGAGTTAAATTAATTAAGGTTAAATTAATTTGTAATTAAGAATGATTAATTAAGAATGATTAATTTAATGATAATAAATTTATTAAGGGTTAAATTATTAACTAAAGATAATTAATTAAATGGTGAATTTAATAATTAAAGGTTAATTTTTGAATAATTAAAGATTGATGAATTATAAGTAAATGTTAATTAAGTTATAATTAAAGGTTAATTAATAAATGATTAAATGTTAATTTATTAAAATGGTTTATAATAAATTAATGATTAATTAACCAAAATTTGTAGTTTATTCAAAAGTAATTAATCTGGTATAAATTAATTATGATCAGATATAAATTGACCTTATGAATGTTTGAATTCTATTGGATGATTTGATTATTGGTATTCCCTGATATATGATGCTTTGTGATACATCTTGATTTATGTTGTGATCTGTAATTTACTTATCTGTGATGTATATATTGTTATGTGAATATGAAACCCTTTGCCGTAAACGACACTTGAATTTCGATGCGACAGGGAGTCGGATTCCAGTTGGTTATCCGAAACCCACATCGAATTATAATTGTGAATCTTTGTGACCGATAAATTTATTTTATCTATGAATCTGTGAATGAAGATAAGCGTTATCGATTATACCGCTTATCGATATATCTGCGATGATTTATGTTGCACTATTGTGTGTAAAACCCCTGGACTACACCATACACGCACAAATATGGATTTCACGTGGAAATCGGTTAAGTCACAGATAATTTAAATTTGATGTTTTTGAAATTGAAATTTTAATTTCAATTGATTTTGAAATTAGAAATTTGGGTTTTAAATGTGAAAAGCTTTGAAATAGAATTTCAAAGATAAAAGTTATTTTGAATAACTTAATCGAGTTTTGAGAATTTAAATAATTTGATTTAAACTTAAATTCAAGATTTGGAATTGAATTCTATGATTTAAAACTAGAGATTAAAGATGTTATACCAGTTATATATATAAGGAGTGAACTTCCAATTTGTGTTGAAAGGGTTCAAATTTAAAATGAAATTGAAATGTTTTGAAAGGCTATGAATGAATTCTTTTTGAAAGCTATGAATTGAATCTGTTTATTTTTAACAGATTTAAAATGGTGATTTGTTTAAACCATTTGAAATGAAATTGTTTTGAAAGCTATAAGTTGAATCTTTGTTTTAAAGATTTAACGAGTTAATCAAATTGAAATGGAAATTGATTTGGAAAAATCTGTAAGTGAATCTTTTTGTTTAAAAGATTTGAAATGGTAATTGGTTTAAACCATTTGAAAGAAAGTTTGGAATTATTAAGTTGTGACTTAATTGAAATCCCATATCCATATGTTTTGAATATTGCGCTCATTATTCGGGTTAGCCGGGAAAGGACCTTTGGGTCGTATAACCCATTCCGAATAATGATACGTCGTATATGGATAGCATTTGAAGACCGGTGTTGAAGACCGGATATTTACGAAAACGAAAGGACAACTCGTCGAATGTCTCTGCACCGACTGGTCCCCGGTATAGAGATTTTATCACCCTTTATGATGGGAAGTCCGGACGGGATCGTGAATACCCGGAATTGCAAGGGCTTCGTAAGAAGTGCCTTCGGTTCTGTTCGAACTCGGAACAGACTTGTATGGATACATGTCTGACATTACACTTTGAGATATAAAGCCGATTTCTTTCAAATACATTTCTGTTGGTGGCGGAGAATTTATTCTCTTAGCTTAACACCCTTCTCTGAGACGTACGAGCTCAGAGGTTATGTAGTTGAAATTTATCAGCGATATATTCCCAATTTGGTAATGTGACATGCTGAGTGTTGCTGTGTGATGATCATTGTTTGATCATTTGTGATATGATCATTTGTTTGATTTTATATCTTTGTGATCATTGCTTTGATCATCTGTTGACCCAAAGCGTGGCTTTTTGAAAAAGCGTAGCTTTGTGGACGAGACTTCGTCGAACCTCACACCCCGGAATGGTCAAAACAGGAAAGATGCAGCAAGGTTATAGGGAGTAGCGCCCCTTAGGGTATGTTCATTTCCTTCTGGATAGAAGTGGTATCATGGTATGGAGCCCAGATACTTACTTATGTGGATGTCGCAAGTATATATATATCTTACTTTGTGATTTTTTGCTCGGGGCCCCGGTTAAAGGTTGTTACAACCGGGAGATGGCATACTCGTGTCAGTAGTTACCTATTTTTGCAGAGGTAACCCGGCCTTATGTTGGCAGAGATCCGGTTAGGTTCTCGGGACGTCCATCCAGAGGCGTTTCCATGTGGCAATGGGAAGTTCCTTGGCCTGATCATTGTTGGAAATCCAATTCCCAATACGAAACCCTGTACGGTTTTAGTTGTAGAACCTGCCATCTAATATGGTAGCTATAGCGGGCATACTATAATGGTACCTATGCTGGCTAAGATTTATATTCTACTTTTGAAATGATTTCTACACTATGCACTAATAATAATAATCAAATGATTCTGCGTAGTAAGCATCTTTGACTATCATAAGAAGAAATCTCCCCCAAGTCTGCGTTTGCATTGTGTGTGTGGCGGGAGGTCTTATGGTAGTTTCATTTTCCAAAAGCATTGCGAATTGACTTTAAATTCTCTGCTATTTGTGTTTAAAGATAAACTGTTTTTGTTGCTCACACCAGTCCCACGACTGACTCGGAGTTTATTGTTCCTTTCCTAAACTCTGGGTGCTCATAATTTTCTACACGAGCAGTCTAGAGTTGGGTTTTTCAGATATTCAGATTTAGTAGATTTGCTGGAGCTAGTTCAGTCTTTGGATCGGACTGCACTTGCTTATTCTTGGTGTATCGTTATTGGGAGTTCGAGCTACTGCTAGAGTTCTCTCTTGAAGACTATCTTAGAGTTATTTGTTCCGCTGCTGATATTAGTTATCTATTTTTCTTTTCCGCTGCTATTTGTTGTATCATACCTCTGATGTATATAGATATTCATTGTATCATCATTGTATCTGGATATTGTATCAGATGTTGTATATCTATATTCTTTTTCTTTTCCGCTGTGTTGTTTACTTAACTGTGTTATAAGCTCCGGCGACTCGGATTTGAACGGTCGAATCTACGGCATTCGAGTACGATGTAAAGTATGGATGTCGATTTTCGAGCGGTGAAAATCCCAGACGTTACATTTGGTATCAGAGCTAAGGTTGAACTTTAGCTCAGGAGTATAACACGTTAAGTAGCTCATTAGAGATAGAGTGAAGTAAACTCTAGAATGAGTGTATCTTTAAGATATCCGTTCGAATGCCTCAGTAAATTCTCTTACTATCCACTGATAGTAAGTACGAGTGCAAGAAGAGGACGAGATAGGGGACAAGGGAATACGACTATAAATGGTCAATACCCTGCAACAGTGGAAACAACTTTCTTATCAATCTTCTTTGATTCGTTTCCAAATTCTTTTCATTTCTTCGTATCAGCTACAAGAATAAGTTTCGGTGTGATGAAGGCCCTACGAATCGTTGTAGAAGATCTTTACTTAGTATCTTCATCGATTTCTTATCAGCTTTTTGATTTAAACCTTAATGAATTTGAAATTGGAAATTTTAAATTGAGATAAATTGATCAATAGAATATGAAGCTAAATTTGAATTGAATCAATAAAACGATATTGTTTGAAACCAAATTTTGAAATTCTATTGTAATTTCTTGTGCATATCGAAGTCCGAAGAGGGACAAATTGGTATGTGTTTTAAGATATTCCAACTTGAGTTTGGAATTCATATCTTGTGTTCGAGTAATTATAGGAGATCGAATCTGTTTATCTCTGTGTTGTTATCGTGCCTACGAATTTCGAGGACGAAATTCTTTTAAGGGGGGAAGTTTGTAACGACCCCGAAATTTAATTTAATTTAAATTGATAATTAAATTAATTTTTGAATTAAATTTGTGAAAATAATCAATGCAGTGATGCTAGTTTCCCCGAATTCAAGTATATTTTGTATAAATCATTTAAATTTAATAATATTGTAAATAGTGTACATATATGTGAATGTATATGTATACGTGATATATGAGAAAATTTGAAGTTAATATATATGTATATTGAATTCGAGTTTAAATCTAAATCTAAATAGTTTAAAAGTATAAAGTAAATACATTGGCAACAATTCTAATAATATATTAATTATGGATATTCATTTTTGTTTCAAAGTAACAAGGCCAAAATAAATAAAACTATAAGTATAAAAATAAATAAGGTAAATTATATAAGTTATAAAGACAAAGTAAACAAACAAAAAAATTTGATAAGTAATATATCTACAAGTTGCAAAGTAAACCAAGTAAATAAAATACATTACATATGAACACTTAGAAAAGAAAACATAACAAAATACAAGCAAGACAAGTATAAAACAAATATAAGTATCCTTAGCCAACACACATAAACCATCAGCCGAAAAGCAAAACAAATAAAGTATATATAAAAAAATATATATATATATATGTACATAAGGATAGAAAGCAAACCAGGCAAGTAGAATTTTATATGTGAAGATTAGAATGCAAAACAAAAGGAAGTATAAATATTATAAGGGGACATAAAGTACCTTGGCATTAAATGTTAGCAAAATTTTAGTCAATTCGAATTGGTGTAAAATGTTTTCAGCCATCAAAGAGCTAAAGGAAATCTGCATAATTAATGAAACAAGGAAAATATCCCTGTCTTGTGTTGTACAAACCCAACATAAAATATATCACTTGTACAAGTAACATTATCACCTGTAAACCCATTTTCTTTTATCAACCTCCTCACATCAGTTCGATTCATTCAAAACTGAGAAAGAAAAAGGCAAACTAGAAAACATTGTTTGAAAACCAAACTTAAAAACAAATTGCAAACCAAAGGAAGAACAAAGATCAAAGTCTGGGAAAAAAAAGGATCAAAGTCCAGAGAACAAATTCCAGTTTTTAAATTCAAATATAAAGTGCTCTGTTCCAAACTTATGACAGGTGAGCAAACTCTGTTCTTTCCTAAGTGAGTAAACATTATATAAAAGCTATAAGTCAGTAAGTAGAAATTGAGTAAAATATGTATCTCATTTGTTTAACTCTGGATGTTATATCTACATTGAGACAGTACTTAAGTATTTGATGACCTCTCTGTTAATTCCCAGGTTATATAACCACAAAGAAAATCAATTTCTCATCTTTTACTCAGTGTTAGGATCTGATGTCAAAAGTTAATATGTGTATTCAAGTAAGAACTATGTTTTAAAAATAATTTCATAAAGTATAAAAATCTACAGGTTGAAAAATAATTTTTTTTTACAGAAGATACCTCAAATTTTTGAAAAAATTCAAATTTCACAAAACATTGTTTTAATTAGATGGTGTGAATCCTGATGGCAAAATATGATTTTTAAGACCAAGATGAAGATTTTTAATGAAGGGAGGAAAGAGCAGTTCGACTTTGTATATTAAGTGTTATTTGGTCAATTGCCGGCAACGAGAGGAACTGGAGGGTTCGGGGTTGCTGGTGGGGATAGAGGAGCCTGCTACGGTGGTGGGAAAAATAGCAGAAGGTGGCATCGTCCACGGAGGCGTCGGCGGCGATCAATCTAAATTTCTAAACCTAATTTTAGTATGCCAGAGATTTTTGCTTCGTTCGTGATCCTCGCTCGATCGAGTGTTGTGATGCTTTGGGAAATGGAAGGTTGGCGTGTTGTCGTGGTGTAGCCGGAGTTGTTCCGCCTCTGGTGGTCAGAGAAGGGGGGGACGAGGCGATTTGGAGGTCTGGTTTCATTGAAGTCTGGGTCGTGGTGCTCGATTTCGACTATGGACGAGTGGGGGTTCTCGGGTGTGTTAGATTCGATGATGGTGGGTTGCTCGATGTGTGGGAGGCGATGGAGTTGGTCGAAGTTCACCAGAAAGGTTGTGCACGTGTACGGCAGCGGTGGCGTATCAGCGGGGATGTGTGTCTGAGACGTGGAATCATGGCTCGCGAGTTATACTCGTGATGTTTAGATGTTTGCTTCGAGTTTGATCGTGTGTGTGAATCGTTACCTGATGATTAACTTAAAATTTTGTTTAAACTTAAGCTACAGAAGAAAAAAAAAGAGAAGGGGAGGAGAAGAAGGGTGAGTACAGGGGAAGACTCGGGGAAAGGGATGATTTAACCGAAGTGCTACTCGGGTTGTAAAGCGGGGGAGCCTCGGGTTTTTGTTAACTGCAGTTTTGAAATTTTCTTAAGTAAGTTAAGTAAACAGTTTTGGCAAACTGTAAACACTTTAAATCTTAAAAATATTTAACAGATTAGATAAAACTTGATACAAGTTTAAATGATTTTAGTCAATACTTTAAAATGTTTAAACTCTAAATTATTCTTTTGATTAAGTAATTAGTCTAGTTAAGCATAAAGTGAATTAACATTCGAATTATAGTTAGTAATATAATTGAATTTCAAATGTAAAGAGGGCTTTAAAATGTTAACTAAGTTGGGGAATTTAAAATTAGATTTATTATTTTAGAAAGTAATTAAGAATAATTACTTTATAATTGTAAGTAGAGATTTATTAATAATAAGGTGATTTATAAATTATAATTAACTACTTAAGCTAGTTAATGAATGATTAATAGTTAACTACTTAAATAATTTAATTATGAGTTAATGGTTAATTGATTTAGTAATTTCATGAAGAATTAAGGATTTATAATTGATTAACTAAGTAATTAATGATTAATAAATGGGTAATTAAGCTTTATTAATTAGAAATTAAGGTTTGAGTTAAATTAATTAAGGTTAAATTAATTTGTAATTAAGAATGATTAATTAAGAATGATTAATTTAATGATAATAAATTTATTAAGGGTTAAATTATTAACTAAAGATAATTAATTAAATGGTGAATTTAATAATTAAAGGTTAATTTTTGAATAATTAAAGATTGATGAATTATAAGTAAATGTTAATTAAGTTATAATTAAAGGTTAATTAATAAATGATTAAATGTTAATTTATTAAAATGGTTTATAATAAATTAATGATTAATTAACCAAAATTTGTAGTTTATTCAAAAGTAATTAATCTGGTATAAATTAATTATGATCAGATATAAATTGACCTTATGAATGTTTGAATTCTATTGGATGATTTGATTATTGGTATTCCCTGATATATGATGCTTTGTGATACATCTTGATTTATGTTGTGATCTGTAATTTACTTATCTGTGATGTATATATTGTTATGTGAATATGAAACCCTTTGCCGTAAACGACACTTGAATTTCGATGCGACAGGGAGTCGGATTCCAGTTGGTTATCCGAAACCCACATCGAATTATAATTGTGAATCTTTGTGACCGATAAATTTATTTTATCTATGAATCTGTGAATGAAGCTAAGCGTTATCGATTATACCGCTTATCGATATATCTGCGATGATTTATGTTGCACTATTGTGTGTAAAACCCCTGGACTACACCATACACGCACAAATATGGATTTCACGTGGAAATCGGTTAAGTCACAGATAATTTAAATTTGATGTTTTTGAAATTGAAATTTTAATTTCAATTGATTTTGAAATTAGAAATTTGGGTTTTAAATGTGAAAAGCTTTGAAATAGAATTTCAAAGATAAAAGTTATTTTGAATAACTTAATCGAGTTTTGAGAATTTAAATAATTTGA
Organism: Allium fistulosum; assembly: GCA_030737815.1. NCBI lineage: Eukaryota > Viridiplantae > Streptophyta > Magnoliopsida > Asparagales > Amaryllidaceae > Allium > Allium fistulosum. The sequence goes on from CM060904.1 coordinate 1,143,104,373, forward strand.
TTTAAACTTAAATTCAAGATTTGGAATTGAATTCTATGATTTAAAACTAGAGATTAAAGATGTTATACCAGTTATATATATATAAGGAGTGAACTTCCAATTTGTGTTGAAAGGGTTCAAATTTAAAATGAAATTGAAATGTTTTGAAAGGCTATGAATGAATTCTTTTTTTTTTTGAGCGACACGGTTGTGTAGCGTGGCACTACACAGCCGATTAGATATCATATAATAAGTAAATAATGCGATCAACAAGCCTGATCGCTGGCCAAAAAGTATTGAGAAGCAGTAAGCTAGTCATAGTGAGACAGAGTTATATATACAAAATACATATAGCCAGTAAAAACAGTGATGGAAAGGCCGGAACAAAGTCGCGGTTTAGTGGTGCCCACGATGCCTGTCAGGAGGAACTGCTGATGTGCTGCCCGAGGATTCAGCCTGAGGAGAGCTGGGGTGAGGAAGTCTCAGCCTGAACGGAGCGGAGAAGCTACGACCTGATATAGATGAGAAATGGTGAGTAATACGTCTACAGGTTTCTTCAAGGCTAGATATGGGCTTGCAGAATACACGTGCATTGCGCTCGGCCCAGATCCACCAGCTGAAAATAGCAACCGTGAGATCTAGGTGATAGTTGGGGGGGTTGTTCTGCCAATGATCGAAAAACGAGGTGAACGTGGGAATATGTCCGAGAATATGAGCAGTTGTCGCCGCCCAAACCCTGATCGCAAAATCACACTCGAAGAAGAGATGTTGCAAACTTTCTGTTGAGGTGGAACATAGGACGCAGCTGGGGTCTACTACAATGTTATGGCGGAGGAGTCTGTCTCTTGTGTTAATTCGCCCTTGGATGAGACACCACTGCAGGAAAGCAAGGCGGGGCTGAATCTTGCACTTCCAGAGTCTGGGGAAGGTGAATAGTCGTCCAGGGTTGTTTAGGTGGGCATAGCATGAGGCAACAGAGAAGCCGGATGAGGGGTTGGGTGCCCAAGTGAAGGAGTCTGGTCGGGAGTTGAGGTGGGTGTTGCGGAGAATTGAGGAGACGAGGTGGATCTCGGTGAGGGTGGAGAGGTCAAAGTAGGAAGCCGGGAGAAGCTGAGCTGGGCCCGAAGAGGAAATGTCAGAGATGGAGGTGAAGATATTAGTTGTATGAGCGAAGAGGTTGGGGAGGATGGAGGAGAGTGGAAGTTGATTGTGCCATGTGTCTAGCCAGAAGAGACAATTAGCCCTATTTCCCAGGTTGACGTGGAATAGCCTTTTAACACGTGGTAGGGTTGAAATTACTCCAGACCAGAAGGGGGATGGTTTGATGCCATTGGGGGCGTGGAGGACAAGGTGAGGGTTAGAGTGATAGTGTAGGGAGGTGATCCATGATTTCCAGAGGGTGGGGCCAGGGGTTAGGAACCGCCAGAGCCATTTGGCGAGGAGCGATGTGTTGAAGTCAAATAGATTAGTGATTCCAAGGCCGCCGTTTCTCAGGGGTAGGCAGGCAGTTTGCCAGTTTACGAGCCTCTTTATGTTGCTACCGTTCCAAAGAAAGGAACTTCTGATTGAATCGATTTTTTTGATTACCCAAGAAGGGAGTTTGTACAATGACATCCAGTAAGTGGGGATCGATGATAGAACGGATTTAACGAGGACTAGGCGCCCTGCTGTGGACAAGGAATGAGCTTTCCATGAATGAAGTCTTTTTTCTATTTTGGTGATGAGGGGGAACCAATCGGATCTATGCAATTTGGTTGGACGGATAGGGACACCGAGGTAGGAGATGGGGAATTGTGTGATCTTACAGTTGAGCAGGCTGGAACAGGTTGGCCCGAGGTGATCAGCTTTTCCGAGCATGATGATGGAACTTTTGCTAAAGTTGATGGACAAGCCCGATATGAGTTCGAATGAATATAGTGCTACTTTGAGGCAGTGGATGTGGTTGAACATGGGTGATGCGAATAGAATGGTGTCGTCCGCGAATTGGAGGTTGGATATGGATAGGTTAGAATTGGGGAGGTTGATGCCTTGAAAGATGTTGTTCGAAATTGCTAATTTGATCATACGATTGAACACATCAGCCACCAGAACGAAAAGCAGGGGAGAAAGTAGGTCACCTTGTCGCAGTCCGCGGGCCGATTTGATTAGGCCCCCCGAGGTCCCATTGATGATTATCGAGGACATGCTTGAGTTGAGTATAGAGGATATCCAGTTACACCATTTTGAGGGGAAGCCTCTGTGTTCCATTAGCTCCACTATGAATTGCCAGTTAACCGAGTCGAACGCTTTTGAGTAGTCTAGTTTGAGTAGCATTCCTGGTGTTGAGGTCAAGTGGCAAAAGGAAATGATCTCCTGGGTCATTGCTACACAGTCCATGATGTTACGGCCCGAGATGAATGCAGATTGCTCGATTCCAATAAGGGGGGCTATAACGCTCTGGAGGCGGTTGGCTAGGACCTTGGTTATGATTTTAAAGGTTGTGTTTAGAAGGCTAATGGGGCGAAAGGACGAGAGGGAGGTGGCGCCTGGGGATTTTGGGAGAAGGATGATATTTGCGTAGTTGATGCGGTCCACGGAAGTTGGATTGGTATGAAATTCAGAGCACATTTCGATGATGTCAAACTTGATGATTTCCCAGTAGTGTTTGAAGAAGAGAGGCCCGAAACCATCTGGGCCAGGAGCCTTATCATCCGACATGCTTTTAAGCGCTGCCCAAATTTCTTCTTCAGTGAAGGGATGGTCAATGGGGATGAGGGGGTTAACTGGGTAGATCAGTTCCCAATCGATTGGGGGGAGAGGAGGGGGGTGAAAGCCAAGAATGGTTCGGTAATGGTCGGTGAAGAGTTTGAGGATGGCCGATTGATCAGTGGTAGTGATGTTGTCATGGGTGATTTCGGGGATGTGATTGGATCTACGTCTGCCGTTGGCAAGACGGTGGAAGTAAGCAGTGTTCTTGTCTCCCTCGTCGATCCATTTCGCTTTGGACCGCTGCTTCCAGCCTATTTCTTCTTGCAGTAACAACCTGTCGAGGTCCGCTTCCAGCTCTCTCAGACGAGAGCGGTCCGGTTCAGAGAGCGGGGAGGTTTCTTCCAGGATATTAAGGTCTAGAATCTCATCTTGGATGGCTGCGATGCGCAAACGAATGGAGCCCCAAACTGATTTGGCCCAAGGTTTGATGATTTTTCGGAGAGAGCGGAGCTTGGAGACTACCCTGGCTGTGGCTGATTGAATGGGGGAGGGCTGAGTCCAGATTTCTCTGATGAAGTTGTCGAAAGATGGCTCGAGGAGCCAGAGGCGCTCGAACCTGAAGGGTCTGTTGTGGCAAGTGAGGGATCCCGTGTCTAGGAGGAGTGGGCAATGGTCGGAGATAACAGTGGCTAGGCCCGAGACGATGGAAAGGGGGAATAAGTCTTCCCAGGTTGGGTTGAAAAGGAAGCGGTCTAATTTAGCGAGTGAGGGGTCGGATCTGCGGTTTGACCAGGTGTAAAGGCGATTACTAATGGGTGGGTCAATTAGGGAGCACTGGTTGATGAACTGATTAAAGGCTTCGGAGTCTTGGGAAAGGTTGCCAGAGTTCCTTTCTATTGGGGATTTGGTGGTATTGAAGTCTCCTCCAACAACCCAGGGGCCATTGATATGTGAGGAGAAGGAGAGGCAGTTTGTCCAGAGATCGTTTCTATCTCGAGGGTTCTGTGGGCCATAGATATTTGTGAAGAAGAAGATTGTGTTAGTTTGTATGTGTCGAAGGGCTACATGTAGGGTAGAAGTGTGGTAGAAGGTTTGGCAGTGGGACCACACGGATTCATTCCAGGCTGTCATTATACCGCCGCACGAGCCGACAGCATTAATGTGGGCCCACCCAGTTAGGAATGGCCCACCAATCTGTCTGAGTATGTTGGGGTTTGGGTCGGATAGTTTGGATTCTTGCAGGAAAAGAATGTCTACTTTGTGAGGGGATATGACAAGGCTAACAGCGTGTCTTTTGCTGGGGTCCCCCAACCCCCGTGTATTCCAGGATATTAGCTTCATTGGGAGAATGATAAGCGCTCCGATTCTAGTGCCTGCATGGAGGAGTAGTGTTCTCCATGCAGGTTAACTCCCATGCAACGTGCCATTTTTTTATTTAAGCTTTTATTAAGGGACGAAAAGACAACGTGTTTAAAGAAACTACCAGGATGAGATGCTGCTCTGTCCAGTCTGGAGCTTCGACGCACCGCTGTTGGTGTGATTGGCTGAGACCACTGAGCAACCGCTTGAGTGTCGGTCTGAAGCTCTTGATTAGTCCTAGGAGGGGCCGCTTGACTGAGTTCCTCTGGGCTGTGGATAGGGAATTGAAGAATGGGAGAGGGGGGGTCAGCTTGGAGGGGGGAATGAAGGATCTGCACCGGAAGAGATTGGGTGTCTGTATGAGGGGCAGGGTTGGGGGGGGGGGGATGGGGAGGGACGGATGAGGTCTGAGGGGTTGGGATTTGTTGGAAGAGCGGGGATGAGAGGTCCAAGTCAGAGAAAGGGTCCCACCTGTGTTCCTGGACTGGCCATGGGTCCCAACCCCTTGGACCCACCACCTCAAAGGATTGATCGTAAATAAGGCCAGGCGCCGGTGGGGAGCCGGAGAAGATGGGGGAGTAATTCAGGACGTCAAATCTGTCGTCTGACTCAAGGTCGTCGATCTGGATGTGTTGCTCGAAGAGGGGGAAGTGCCTTTCGTAGTCGAATCCCAGCAGGTGGTTCTCTGGGCGTCTGTTCGGGTGCTCGTGTTCCCATCTTTCTATACGAAGGAGGTATTCAGTGTTGTTAAGGACAGAGACATAGGATGATGGGGAGATGATGCCACTATAGAACTGGATTTGGATGTATAAAAAACGGTGGTCAAGCTCAGCCCATTCGCAATCGTCCTGAGCCAGGAACCTACCTACTGGCTTAACAGCTTCCGAAATGGCTTCTGAGTTGAAACGGAGTAGTTCAGGGAACCCAGAGATTCTTGCCCATGAGGGTGGGTCCAATGTCGGCGCGGGGCGGTCCAGCTCAGACCAGGGGTGGAATTGTATAGTTCCCGCGGTTGTAGGGATGGTCGATCTTTGGAGGATTTGGTCTCTGATTAAGAATGAGGGGCAGTAGAAGATGAAGCTGTTGTCGGACTGAAGCCAGAGAGGCCAGTCTCTGTGTTGGAATGTAGAGGATAGCGTGTGGCGGAGGGAGTCTAGGGACCAGGTGCCAGAGATAATGTTTGCGACGAGAAGCAGTGATGGGTCTGCCATTGTGAAAGTTTTAGGGTTCGAAGATGAATTATGATGCTGTTTAGGGGAATGAGGTGGGCTATGGGGAGTTGCAGGGGAAATGATTTGTCTAGGGGAGCTGAAGGGTTTCGTACGATCTGAGTGGGGATTGGACATTGGGGCCCAACGGGCAGAGGGTTGTTTGTCCTTAGTGGAAGAGGAGGGGACTTTGCTAGTTATTCGAGCCTGAGGCTGACTAGGGATTTTATTGGGACAGTGAGATTGTGGATGCCCGAAAAATCCGCACTTATAGCAAATCTTTGCATCTCTGCAAGACTGCGCCACGTGTCGGAGGCCTGCACAGCGAAGGCAACGGTTTTCTTTTTTTAGAAATTCAACCGTATGGCGCACATTTTTGAAATGAGGCAGTGGGTGGCGTCTTCTGGCCGGGGGGTTGGGCAGGAGAGGGGAACGAGGAGCCGAACTCGCAACCTGTGCATACGTTTTGGCAGGTATCACAATGCACAGCGGCTGATTGGATCCGGGTGGAGGTGGAGGGACTCGGGGTGGGAACGCCTGCTGGGTGGGGGCGCCAGAGGAGGTGGGGGATGAGGGGGACAGAATGGAATTGTATTTGCTGGGGACGAAGGAGATGGGAGGTGCGGCAGGGGGGACTGAGGACGCCATTATTGGGGACTAAGGCAGTGTGTGAATTCTTTTTGAAAGCTATGAATTGAATCTGTTTATTTTTAACAGATTTAAAATGGTGATTTGTTTAAACCATTTGAAATGAAATTGTTTTGAAAGCTATAAGTTGAATCTTTGTTTTAAAGATTTAACGAGTTAATCAAATTGAAATGGAAATTGATTTGGAAAAATCTGTAAGTGAATCTTTTTGTTTAAAAGATTTGAAATGGTAATTGGTTTAAACCATTTGAAAGAAAGTTTGGAATTATTAAGTTGTGACTTAATTGAAATCCCATATCCATATGTTTTGAATATTGCGCTCATTATTCGGGTTAGCCGGGAAAGGACCTTTGGGTCGTATAACCCATTCCGAATAATGATACGTCGTATATGGATAGCATTTGAAGACCGGTGTTGAAGACCGGATATTTACGAAAACGAAAGGACAACTCGTCGAATGTCTCTGCACCGACTGGTCCCCGGTATAGAGATTTTATCACCCTTTGTGATGGGAAGTCCGGACGGGATCGTGAATACCCGGAATTGCAAGGGCTTCGTAAGAAGTGCCTTCGGTTCTGTTCGAACCCGGAACAGACTTGTATGGATACATGTCTGACATTACACTTTGAGATATAAAGCCGATTTCTTTCAAATACATTTCTGTTGGTGGCGGAGAATTTATTCTCTTAGCTTAACACCCTTCTCTGAGACGTACGAGCTCAGAGGTTATGTAGTTGAAATTTATCAGCGATATATTCCCAATTTGGTAATGTGACATGCTGAGTGTTGCTGTGTGATGATCATTGTTTGATCATTTGTGATATGATCATTTGTTTGATTTTATATCTTTGTGATCATTGCTTTGATCATCTGTTGACCCAAAGCGTGGCTTTTTGAAAAAGCGTAGCTTTGTGGACGAGACTTCGTCGAACCTCACACCCCGGAATGGTCAAAACAGGAAAGATGCAGCAAGGTTATAGGGAGTAGCGCCCCTTAGGGTATGTTCATTTCCTTCTGGATAGAAGTGGTATCATGGTATGGAGCCCAGATACTTACTTATGTGGATGTCGCAAGTATATATATATCTTACTTTGTGATTTGTTGCTCGGGGCCCCGGTTAAAGGTTGTTACAACCGGGAGATGGCATACTCGTGTCAGTAGTTACCTATTTTTGCAGAGGTAACCCGGCCTTGTGTTGGCAGAGATCCGGTTAGGTTCTCGGGACGTCCATCCAGAGGCGTTTCCATGTGGCAATGGGAAGTTCCTTGGCCTGATCATTGTTGGAAATCCAATTCCCAATATGAAACCCTGTACGGTTTTAGTTGTAGAACCTGCCATCTAATATGGTAGCTATAGCGGGCATACTATAATGGTACCTATGCTGGCTAAGATTTATATTCTACTTTCGAAATGATTTCTACACTATGCACTAATAATAATAATCAAATGATTCTGCGTAGTAAGCATCTTTGACTATCATAAGAAGAAATCTCCCCCAAGTCTGCGTTTGCATTGTGTGTGTGGCGGGAGGTCTTATGGTAGTTTCATTTTCCAAAAGCATTGCGAATTGACTTTAAATTCTCTGCTATTTGTGTTTAAAGATAAACTGTTTTTGTTGCTCACACCAGTCCCACGACTGACTCGGAGTTTATTGTTCCTTTCCTAAACTCTGGGTGCTCATAATTTTCTACACGAGCAGTCTAGAGTTGGGTTTTTCAGATATTCAGATTTAGTAGATTTGCTGGAGCTAGTTCAGTCTTTGGATCGGACTGCACTTGCTTATTCTTGGTGTATCGTTATTGGGAGTTCGAGCTACTGCTAGAGTTCTCTCTTGAAGACTATCTTAGAGTTATTTGTTCCGCTGCTGATATTAGTTATCTATTTTTCTTTTCCGCTGCTATTTGTTGTATCATACCTCTGATGTATATAGATATTCATTGTATCATCATTGTATCTGGATATTGTATCAGATGTTGTATATCTATATTCTTTTTCTTTTCCGCTGTGTTGTTTACTTAACTGTGTTATAAGCTCCGGCGACTCGGATTTGAACGGTCGAATCTACGGCATTCGAGTACGATGTAAAGTATGGATGTCGATTTTCGAGCGGTGAAAATCCCAGACGTTACAAGGGTGCTACTAATCCTATCTCTAATGAGTACTCCACTAGAGCTAAGGTTCTTGCTTAACCTTCAGCTCTGACACCAAATGAAACGATCGGGATTTTCGACCCTCGAAAATCGACACCAATACGTCCACAGTATTTCATGCCGATAAATCGAATGCCGAAAAATCCGATTGTTAGGAAATAAAGAAAGAAGGAAGAAGATAAGAAGAAAACTAAACAACATAGAATCTCACAGCGGAACGAATAATCTATAATAACAATAAATCTTTACACAAGAAGAAACTGTAATGTGTGTATATATAGACATCAATCAGAGTATACTAACCAATTTCAGCCTGGACAGTTATAACAACCTATCCTTACAATTTGTTGATAAATACAATAATGAAAACAGTGGAAAAATAACCATCTACGTGAATACGTCTCTAGGCCTCCAGCTCGTCTCCTAAAGCTCCAAAGCTTTCAACTAAAATCTGCAAATATGCTCGGTCTGACCCAAACATAATAATAAAAGAACACCCGAGTCAATCTGGAAAGCCAGCATGAGAAAACACACTCAACTGGATTTTAAAGTTATAAAAAACCTTTGAAAATCAAGAGTATCTCGTAAGACCATGCCGCATATAAACACGGACGTGTTTTTACCTTATGATAACCAAAAAATATCATATGAAATTCTCTGATATTATAATAATGTTTAAGATACAAATACTTATTAATCTTAGTTAAAATTGTTACATTAATTAAATTCCAACATACTAGGTATCAACTAAAACTGTAAAGGCTCATATTAGAGAATGGATTCTATACAATGAGTGGGCTACTGGGGTACCGCCCGTCACGGTGCATCTCTAGATAAAATAACACCAAGGTTGAACCTATTGACCCTTGCCAACACAAGACGGGCCTACTCTTTACTGGATAGTACCGAATAAGATCACCCTTCAGTTGGGATCAGCAACCGTACCGAAGCATACATGAGTTAATAGTAGGGACTCTAGAGAGGGATGACCTTACCCTCATGGGAGCGACCCACCTCGCCTTGTTGTATCTCCTCTAATTTAGTCATTCCTGGTTGATGAGGCTTGATGCTACGTTTTACCTTTTATATAACACTTTCCACTTGGAATGCTAACATTGCCTCTCAGGCAATAATGCAATATCATCATTCATCTATACAAGTTCGTTCTAGAACGGAACGAAACACTTGAGAGCTCCGTCTTCAATTTTCCATTATCTTCAAGATGTCTTCACTTCAGAACGCATTTGTTAGATCGAAGTGGTTTTCGGATAACATATCTGATCCCAATCTCTTCAAAACAACACTCGATAGTTCCCGATAAACTTAAACCCAGTTCTTTAGGAAATAACAGTCAAATATAAGATCGGAGATCACCTCCTAATCGTTAGTGGATGGATTTCCTTATCATTATCCCAGGAGAATGAAAAAAGATTTATACGCACAGTACAACATCATCAGAGATGACTGTGCGACATAACTCAAGTGTTTCTTCTAGATATTTCTAAATTTACGTTGGGTCCAAAATCAATAGTCGGTTATTTAACTATCGAATAACAGTCAATCAATCAGGAATTTAATTCCATAGGGAAAACCAACATTGGTTAAGCACATAAGCAACCACTAACCTCCTTTAATAAATCTTTCATTCGTTAAAATCACTTTGAAAAATACTTGTATAAAAGTACTTTTACAAAGGTATATCCACAATTCCTTATATTTTCAGTACTTAGAAAATATTCATATATTTATCTCAATGGTATAAGTATATTCACACACATTACACCCCATATCTTAGAAAATGCACCCGTATACTTATCTCTATGGTATATGTAGGAAATGAGGACTACAGATCTTAAGGCAAAATTAACACTAGAGGGCGGGGGGGGGGGTAAATAATGTTTAATTAATTTTATGAATCTTTTTAAATCTTTTCAAATTAAACCTAAAAAGATGCAATTCAAAAAACAGAGACAATCACAGAACCAAACACAGATGCAAATAGTAAATAAAAGTAGTAAAGGAAAGAACACACCTAAATTTTATACTGGTTCGGAATTACCCTACATCCAGTCCCACACAATTTCTTGTGCGGATTTCTTTTCAAATATAATGTCAATATTACAACCTCGATTTCAAGGCCATGAGATACACCATCCTGTTTCCGAGTCTAGGGAAAACTCTCTTGATTTAACCAGGCTATAAGATCACCTAATTTATTTACGGGCTACAATCACACCCAATTGATTTACGGGCCACAATCACACCGTTTCCAATCACACTTTGATAGTGAGAGACTCGATACACTTCGATCTTTCGATCTTTGATTGCAAATTATCCTATAACTCTGAATAGCACTGAGATCTTTGAGAGATGTTGCAGAGAATCAAACTAGAGACGATCGAGTTTGATTCACTTAGGATTTTGGTAGAGTTTTGTTAAAACATTTGAAATATAAGAGAATATTTGAGTGGAGAAGAAGGAGTGAAGAAATGAAGAAAAACTAACTTAAAATTCGATGAAAACAACTGGTATTTACAGTAGAATAATGGTCATATCCATTCATGAAAGGTTATGACGAATAGACACTTCTTTTGAAAATTTGAATTTTAAAATCAACGGTTACCATGTCGACATGGGGAGGTATAGGCATGTCGACATCCCCCAGTGATTTTTGAAAATTGATTTTTGTTTTAAAAGAGATTTTCTTTTTAAAGTTTGCCGAAACAATCTTAGAACTTTGTAAACTATTTTGAATATACTTTATGATTATAAAAACCTTTGGAAAGTGATCTTACGAAATATAAAAGTAATAAAAACTAAATATAAATATTTTGAGATTAAAGCTAAAACATTAAAACCAGGAGATAATTTAAAAACAAGAAATGATTTTGAAATTAATATGATTAAAAATAGTTTTTTAATTAAGGCTAAAATATTTAAACCGAGAGAGAGATGTCTTTTTAAAAAGATAGTTTTGAAAAAAATATAAAAAGTCATTTTTGAAAATTTCGTGGATTCCATTCCACTAGAGAAGGTCGTGTGTTCCATCCCACTAAAGAGGTCGTGGGTTCCATCCAACTATTAAAGCGAGAAGGTGAATTCTATTCCACAATTAAAATCTGAATAAAGATTTTAGTGCTATTATGAAGTTTTAACATAAATCTAGACTCTATTACTTAACTTGATATCTTAACTCTTGAACTCTTGATAATCTTGAACTCTTGATACTCATGAGTCTTCAGTCTTGATTTTTTCAATCTTGAATTCATCAGTCTTGAATCTCTATACTGTATAGTCTTCATTCTCAGTACCTGCAATATATATATATATCCTGCATACACACACATATATATAAATAAATAAATAAATATATATATCTAGACAAAGATATTAGTATTTATATTTTATAACAAGTCCTGAGGTTGTTGTCATCAAAACCATCATCTCAGGAAATAACAATCTCCTCATTTTTGATGATGACAACCAATGTTTATAAAATATACTCCACCAAACACTGATTCTACTCTGACTCCCCCTTAATCTACTAACTCTCCCTTAATCTAAGCCTAACTATCCTATTTTATAATTCTCCCCTTTTGTCATCAACAAAAACTAAGCTTAAACTACATAACTCCCCCTTAAACTAATACTATGGAACTAAATGTTAATAACAAAGTATAATAAGCGAAACATAAATCTAATTTTATTATATATGATGTTACAGTACACAAAATATAAAAACATTAACATAATAACAATCTAACGAGAGTCCTTGACAATTGGTGACTTTTGAATCGAACAATTAGGGTAATGGAGACAAAAGTTTCCATGTAGTTCGACTAAATTACCATTTTTGTCAAAACAGACTTCTCCAACGCTAACAACATTATCGTCCTCGTCCATTTGCGCTTCTTCCTCTTCTTCTTTATCGTCCTCTAATGGATTATGAATACGTATGTTAGAGGAATCATCTTCAATCACAATAAGGTCTGCATGATTATCCATTAGAAATTTTTGCAAATTTCTAAGAATCTTGCCTTGTTTCTCTTGTTCCTTTGCCATCCTTATTTGCATGATTTATAATTCAATCAGCATTTACAGAGAATGCTTCATAATTTCCTTGATCTTCATTACTCGAGCCAAAGTAGTACGTTGGAATGGACCAGAATTAGGAGAAGGGAAGGAAATGGTTGCATTTTGGTTTGATTTAGAAGAGGAGGCCATTACTTTTTATTTTCAGAAGTTTATTATAGAGAAAATGAAGTGAGAAGACAGTTGAATTCAAAATATTGTGGTTATATAACCACCAAACTAATTTTAGAGGGAAAATCAAAATTATAAATCCGACCGTTGTATGTCGACATGGGGGGTTGGGGCATATCGACATCCCTTTGAAAATTTTGACAATTTTGTTTTTCTCTATTTGTTTAAATATATATGTTACTATATCAATATTCTATATCTCAGTTATAGAACAAATACCTAGTTCTCTTCGTAATTTAGTAAAGGTTGATTGATTCAGGGGTTTGGTCAGAATATCAGCTATTTGATTCTCAGTATCGATAAATTCAAAAGAAATAATCTCTTTACTTATATTATCTCTGAGAAAATGATGTCTGATATCAATATGTTTAGTTCTGGCATGATGAGTAGGATTTTTGGATAAATTTATTGCACCTGTATTGTCACAATAAATTGGTGATTTTGAAATATTTAATCCAAAATCCTTTAGGGTCTGTTGCATATAGATAACTTGAGAACAAGCCAAAGCAGCAGAGATATATTCTACTTTAGTTGTTGATAGTGAGACAGTATTTTGCTTTTTACTAAACCAGGAAACCAGAGAATGTCCTTAAAAGTGACAAGTTCCACATGTACTTTTTCGGTCTGATTTACAACCAGCATAGTCAGCATTACAATATGAGATTAAATCAAATGAATCATTTTTAGGGTAAAATAGGCCATTGTCTAAAGTGTGTTTAACATATCTTAGGATACATTTAACAGCTTTTAAATGGGTTTCTTTGGGTTGGGATTGGTATCTTGCACAGAGACAGACACTATGCATGATATCAGGCCTACTCGCAGTTATATAGAGTAGTGATCCAATCATTCCCCCGTATAGTTTTTGATCAACATCTTTTGACATGTCTTCTTTATTCAAGGCTTCATTGGTTGCCATAGGAGTGGGATCTCCACTCGCAGTGGTCATTCCAAACTTACTAACTATATCCCTAGCATACTTTTCTTGACAAATGAAAATTCCACTATCTAATTGTTTTATTTGCAATCCTTAAAAGAAAGTAAGGTCGCCCATATGACTTATCTCAAACCCTTTTGTCATTATTTCAGAAAACTCTTATTCATTTCATTGTTTGTTGATCCAAAAATGGTATCATCTACATAAATCTATACTAATTAGATATCATTTTTGTTTGTTTTAATAAAAAGAGTACTATCTACTCTACGAATTTCAAAATTTGATTGTAATAGGTAAGATCTTAGTCTGTCATACCAGGCTCTAGGAGCTTGTTTCGGGCCATATAAAGCTTTCTTTAATTTGTAAACATGATTTGGAAACTTTTCTTCTTCAAAAAGTGGAGGTTGTTCAACATAAACATCCTCTTTAACAAAACCATTTAAAAAGGCACTTTTGACATCCATTTGAAATAATTTGAAATTTTTGTGCTTTGCGAAAGCAAGTAGAATTCCAATGGCTTCTAATCTTGCCACGGGTGTAAAGGTTTCATCAAAGTCTATTCCTTCTTCTTGACAATAACCTTATGCGACTAACCGAGCTTTATTTCTAACGACCTCACCTTGTTCATTCATTTTATTTTTATAAACCTATTTAGTTCCTATTATAGTTTTGCACTCGGGTCTAGGAACAAGTTCCCATACATCATTTCTGGTGAATTGATTTAGTTCTTCTTACATAGCAAGAATCCATGAATCATCAGATGATGCTTCCTTTGGATTTTTGGGTTTAATAGTTGATATAAAAGCTACATTACTCATCTTGTTTAGTTGATTTTTAGTTATAACAACAGATTCAATATTTCCTAGTATATTTTCTATAGGATGATCTTTTAAAAGTCTGATCCTTTTATTAGGATGAACAATTTCACAATTTGTTTCATTTGAATCATTATTTAAAGTAACAAAATCATCTTCATCATTTATTTGAACAACATCTTTGAAGTTTTCATCAAAAGATACATGCATTGTTTCTTCAATGGTGAAACTTTTTTAAATTGAAAACTCTGTATGCTTTACTTCTATTAGAATATCCGATAAAGTTTTCTTTGTCGGATTTAGGATCAAATATATCCAAATTTTCCTTTGTATTTAGAATAAAGCATTTACTTCCAAAAACTTTAAAATAAGATACCATTGGTTTCTTATTGAAAAGAAGTTCACATGGTGTTTTATTGGTTAGAGGTCTAACTAAATTCCTATTCAAAATGTAACAAGCTGTAGCAACTGCTTCAGCCCAAAAATTTCTTGGTAATTTACTATCTGAAAGTATAGTTCTTGCACACTCTTGAATCGTCCTATTTTTACGCTCTACCACTCCGTTTTGTTGTGGAGTTCTTGGAAAAGAAAAATTATGAGTTATTCCATTTTGATTACAGAATTCCCAAAATTTTCATTTTCAAATTCTCCACCGTGACCACTACGAATAGTTTTGATTTTCAAAGAAAGTTGATTTTGAATTCTTTTTGCAAAAGTTTTAAATAAATCAAACGCATCACTTTTATGTTTCGAAAAAATTGTCCATGTAAATCTAGAATAATCATCTACAATTACAAAAGCATATTTACTGTGATTTATTGACTAAATTTGAGATGGACCAAACAGATCTACATAAAGTAACTCAAGAGGTTTTGAAGTTGAAATCATATCTTTCAATTGAATGAACTCTTCCTAAGTTTTCCTAATTGACAAGCATCACATATACTATCTACTTTAAAATCTGTTTTAGGAAGACCTCTTACTAGATCAATTTTTGAAAATCTAGATAAGAGTTTGAAATTCAAATGCCCAAATCTTTTATGCCAAATCCAAGGGTCACTTGTATTAGCCAAAAGACATAGGTTATCATTTGAGATTTTCATAATGAGAATATAAATATTTTTCTTCCTAATTCCTTTAAAGATAATATTTGATTTATTATCTTTGATGTGACACTTATCCTTTTTGAATTTAATTTTGTAGCCCTTGTCATATAGTTGACTTATGCTAAGTAAGTTGTGTTTTAAATTCCTAATTAATAGAACATCAGAAATAGTAGGAGTTTTAGAGTTACCGACATTGCCGATGCCAATCACATATCCTTTTGAATTGTTTCCAAAGTTGACTATTCCTCCATCTTCATAAATTATGTCATTTAGTATCTCTGGATTACTAGTCATGTGTCTTGAACATCCACTATCAAGTATCTATTTGTTTTTCTTGATTTGCACCATTTGTCCATTGAGTGTTGATTCTTCAAAAGTCATATAACACATTTGTTCCTGCACAACACACCAATTCGGTAGATAACTTGATTTTCTATAATAACAATATGCAGACTTATGAGACAAATGATGATTTGGACAGTTTTGAACTAGTGTTAACAGAATCTCCAAAAATTTCCATTTTAAAGTTTTTCAAAATTCAGATTATGATAACTTTGAAAACCAATGCTCTAATACCAAATGTAGGAAATGCAGATTACGGATCTTAAGGCAGAATTAACACTAGAGGAGGGGGGGGGTGAATAGTGTTTAATTAATTTTATGAATCTTTTTGAAATCTTTTCAAATTAAACCCAAACAGATGCAATTCACAAACACAGAGACAATCATAGAACCATACACAAATGCAAATAGTAAATAAAAGCAGTAAAGGAAAGAACACACCGGAACTTTATACTGGTTCAGAGTTACCCTACATTCAGTCCCACACAATTTCTTATGCAGATTTCTTTTCAAATATAATGTCGATATTACAACCTCAATTTCAAGGCCACAAGATACACCCCCTATCTCCGAGTCCAGGGCAAACTCTCTTGATTTAACCAGGCTACAAGTTCACCTAATTTATTTACGGGCTACAATCACACCCAATTGATTTACGGGCCACAATCACACCGTTTCCAATCACACTTTGATAGAGAGAGACTCGATACACTTCGATCTTTCGATCTTTAATTACAAATGATCCTATAACTCCGAATAGCACTGAGATCTTTAAGAGAGTGTGGCAGAGAATCAAACTAGAGACGATCGAGTTTGATTCACTTATGATTTTGGCAGAGTTTTGTTAAAACATTTGAAATATAAAAAAATATTTGAGTGGAGAAGAAGGAGTGAAGAAATGAAGAATAACTAACTTAAAATTCGTGAAACAACTGGTATATATAGGAGAATAATGGTCATGTCCATTCGTGAAAGGTTATGACGAACATGCACTTCTTATGAAAATTTGAATTTTAAAATCCACGGCTACCATGTCGACATGGGGGGTATAGGCATGTCGACATCCCCTAGTGATTTTTGAAAATTGATTTTGGTTTTAAAAGATATTTTCTTTCTAAAGTTTGTCGAAACAATCTTAGAACTTTGTAAACTATTTTGAAAATAATTTATGATTATAAAAACCTTTGGAAAGTGATCTTACGAAGTATAAAAGTAATAAAAACTAAATATATAAATATTTTGAGATTAAAGCTAAAACATTAAAACTAGGAGATAGTTGAAAAACAAGAAATGATTTTGAAATTAATATGATTAAAAATAGTTTTTGAATTAAGGCTAAAATATTTAAACCGAGAGAGAGATGTCTTTTTAAAAAGATAGTTTTGAAAAAAATATAAAAATAAGTCATTTTGAAAATTTCGTGGATTCCATTCCACTAGAGAAGGTCGTGGGTTCCATCCCACTAAAGAGGTCGTGGGTTCCATCCCACTATTAAAGCGAGAAGGTGAATTCTATTCCACAATTAAAATCCGAATAAAGATTTTAGTGCTATTATGAAGTTTTAACATAAATCTAGACTCTATTACCTAACTTGATATCTTACTCTTGAACTCTTGATAATCTTGAACTCTTGATACTCATGAGTCTTCAGTCTTGATTTCTTCAATCTTGAATTCATCAGTCTTGAATCTCTATACTGTACAGTCTTCATTCTCAGTACATGCAATATATATATATATATCCTGCATATACATATATATCTAGACAAAGATATTAGTATTTATATTTTATAACAAGTCCTAAGGTTGTTGTCATCAAAACCATCATCTCAAGAACTAACAATCTCCCCATTTTTGATGATGACAACCTATATTTATAAAATATACTCCACCAAACTCTGATTCTACTCTGACTCCCCTTTATTCCAACAAATCCCCCTTAATCTACTAACTCTCCCTTAATCTAAGCCTAACTAATAGCCTAACTATCCTATTTTATAATTCGCCCCTTTTGTCATCAACAAAAACTAAGCCTAAACTACATAACTCCCCCTTAATCTAATACTATGCAACTAAATGCTAATAACGAAGTATAATAAGCGAAACATAAATCTAATTTTATTATATATGATGTTACATTACACATATATATGAAACATAGACACAAATATATACAAGTACACAAAATATAAAAACATTAATATAATAACAATCTAACGAGAGTCCTTGACAACTGGTGACTTTTGAATCGAACAATTAGGGTAATGGAGATAAAAGTTTCCATGTTGTTCGACTAAATTACCATTTTTGTCAAAACAGACTTCTCCAACGCAAACAACATTATCGTCCTCGTCTATTTGCGCTTCTTCCTCTTCTTCCTCTTCTTCTTTATCGTCCTCTAATGGATTATGAATACATATGTTAGAGGAATCATCTTCAATTACAATAAGGTCTGCATGATTATCCATTAGAAATTTTTACAAATTTCTAAGAATCTTGCCTTGTTTCTCTTGTTCCTTTGCCATCCTTATTTGCATGACTTGTAATTCAGTCAGCATTTGCAGAGAATCCTTCATAATTTCCTCGATCTTCATTATTCGAGCCAATGTAGTACGTTGGAATGGACCAGAATTAAGAGTAGGGAAGGAAATGGTTGCATTTTGGTTTGATTTAGAAGAGGAGGCCATTACTTTTTATTTTCAGAAGTTTATTACAGAGAAAATGAAGTGAGAAGATAGATGAATTGGAAATATTGTGGTTATATAACCACCAAACTGATTTTAGAGGGAAAATCTAAATTATATATTTGATCGTTGTATGTCAACATAAGGGGTAGGGGCATGTCGACATCCCTTTGAAAATTTTGACAATTTTGTTTTTCAGGAAATTATTGCCAAGGACAAAATTTCTCGACGTTTTTGCCTCAAGGACAGACCTTCAATATTTTATCCTGAAGGACAACTTTTTTTAGGTATCAGTTTTTAGTCATTGATAGCAGTTTTTAGGTATCAGTTTGTAGTTATCGGTAGCAGTTTTTAGGTATCAGTTTTAGCTTGGTAGCAGTTTTGTTGTCCTTATGAATAATTTTGAAAAATGTTAGTCCTTATGAATAAATTTTAGAAGAATGTTTGTCCTTATGGTAAAAATATTAGGTTTGT
The DNA here is from genome assembly GCA_030737815.1 of Allium fistulosum. Taxonomy (NCBI): domain Eukaryota; kingdom Viridiplantae; phylum Streptophyta; class Magnoliopsida; order Asparagales; family Amaryllidaceae; genus Allium; species Allium fistulosum. The sequence continues at coordinate 1,143,123,025 of CM060904.1, forward strand.
GTCCTTGGGGCAAAAAATATACAAATCTTTGTTCTTTAAATCAATTCTCCCTTTGTTTTTCTCTATTTATTTAAATATATATGTTACTATATCTATATTCTATATCTCAGTTATAGAACAAATACCTAGTTCTCTTTGTAATTTAGTAAAGGTTGATTGATTTAAGGGTTTCGTCAGAATATCAGCTATTTGATTCCCAGTGTTGATAAATTCAAAAGAAATAATCTCTTTACTTATATTATCTCTGAGAAAATGATGTCTGATATCAATATGTTTGGTCCTGACATGATGAGTAGAATTTTTGGATAAATTTATTGCACTTGTATTGTCACAATAAATTGGTGATTTTGAAATATTCAATCCAAAATCCTTTAGGGTCTGTTGCATATAGATAACTTGAGAACAAGCCAAAGCTGCAGAGATATATTGTACTTTAGTTGTTGATAGTGAGACATTATTTTGCTTTTTACTAAACCAGGAAACCTGAGAATGTCCTAAAAAGTGACAAGTTTCACTTGTACTTTTTCGGTCTGATTTACAACCAGCATAGTCAGCATCACAATATGAGATTAAATCAAATGAATCATTTTTAGAGTAAAATATGCCATAGTCTAAATTGTGTTTAACATATCTTAGGATACGTTTAACAGCTTTTAAATATGTTTCTTTGGGTTGAGATTAATATCCTGCACAGAGACAAACACTATGCATGATATCAGGCCTACTCGCAGTTATATAGAGTAGTGATCCAATCATTCCCCTGTATAGTTTTTGATCAACATCTTTTGACATGTATTCTTTATTAAAGGCTTCATTGGTTGCCGTAGGAGTGGGTTTTTCACACGCAGTGGTCATTCCAAACTTACTAACTATATCCCTAGCATACTTTTCTTGACTAATGAAAATACCACTATCTAATTGTTTTATTTGTAATCCTAAAAAGAAAGTAAGTTCGCCAATATGACTCATCTCAAACTCTTTTGTCATTATTTCAGAAAACTCTTTATTCATTTCATTGTTTGTTGATCCAAAAATGATATCATCTATATAAATCTGTACTAATTAGATATCATTTTTGTTTGTTTTAATAAAAAGAGTTTTATCTACTCTACCAATTTCAAAATTTGATTGTAATAGGTAAGATCTTAGTCTGTCATACCAGGCTCTAGGAGCTTGTTTCAGACCATATAAAGCTTTATTTAATTTGTAAACATGATTTGGAAACTTTTCTTCTTCAAAAAGTGGAGGTTGTTCAACATAAACATCCTCCTTAACAAAATCATTTAAAAAGCAACTTTTGACATCCATTTGAAATAATTTGAAATTGTTGTGGTTTGCGAAAGCAAGTAGAATTCTAATGGATTCTAATCTTGCTATGGGTGCAAAGGTTTCATAAAGTCTATTCCTTCTTCTTGACAATAACCTTGCGCGACTAACCGAGCTTTATTTCTAACGGCCTCACCTTGTTCATTCATTTTATTTTTATAAACCTATTTAGTTCCTACTATAGTTTTGTCCTCAGGTCTAGGAACAAGTTCCCATACATCATTTCTGGTGAATTGATTCAGTTCTTCTTGCATAGCAAGAATCCATGAATCATCAGACGATGTTTCCTTTGTATTTTTGGGTTTAATAGTTGATATAAAAGCTACATTACTCATCTTGTTTAGTTGATTTCTAGTTCTAACAATAGACTCAATATTTCCTAGTATATTTTCTATAGAATGATCTTTTAAAAGCCTGATCCTTTTATTAGGATGAACAGTTTCATTTGAATCATTATTTAAAGTAACAAAATAATCTTCATCATTTATTTGAACAAAATCTTTGAAGTTTTCATCAAAAGATACATGCATTGTTTCTTCAATGGTGAAACTTTTTTAAATTGAAAAATTTGTATGCTTTACTTCTATTAGAATATCCGATAAAGATTCCTTTGTCGGATTTAGGATCAAATTTATCCAAATTTTCCTTTGTAGTTAGAATAAAGCATTTACTTCCAAAAACTTTAAAATAAGATACCTTTGGTTTCTTATTGAAAAAAAGTTCATATGGTGTTTTATTGGTTAGAGGTCTAACTAAATTCCTATTCAAAATGTAACAAGCTATAGCAACTGCTTCAGCCCAAAAATTTCTTGGTAATTTACTATCTGAAAGCATAGTTCTTCCACACTCTTGAATCGTCCTATTTTTTCGCTCTACCACTCCGTTTTGTTGTGGAGTTCTTGGAAAGAAAAATTATGAGTTATTCCATTTTGATTACAGAAATTCTCAAAATTTTCATTTTCAAATTCTCCACTGTGACCACTACGAATAGTTTTGATTTTCAAAGAAAGTTGATTTTGAATTCTTTTTGCAAAAGTTTTAAATAAATCAAAAGCATCACTTTTATGTTTCAGAAAAATTGTCCATGTAAATCTAGAATAATCATCCACAATTACAAAAACGTATTTACTGTGATTTATTGACTGAATTTGAGATGGACCAAACAGATCAACATGAAGTAACTCAAGAGGTTTTGAAGTTGAAATCATATCTTTCAATTGAATGAATTCTTCCTAAGTTTTCCTAATTGACAAGCATCACATATACTATCTACTTTAAAATCCATTTTAGGAAGACCTCTTACTAGATCAAGTTTTGAAAATCTAGATAAGAGTTTGAAATTCAAATGCCCAAGTCTTTTATGCCAAATCCAACGGTCACTTGTATTAGCAAAAAGACATAGGTTATCATTTGAGATTTTCATAATGAGAATATAAATATTTTTCTTCCTAATTCCTTCAAATATAATATTTGATTTATTATCTTTGATGTGACACTTATCCCTTTTGAATTTAATTTTGTAGCCCTTGTCACATAGTTGACTTATGCTAAGTAAGTTGTGTTTTAGATTCCTAACTAATAGAAATCAGAAATAGTAGGAGTTTTAGAGTTACCGACATTGCCGACACCAATCACATATCCTTTTGAATTGTCTCCAAAGTTGACTATTCCTCCATCTTCATAAATTATGTCATTTAGTATCTCCGGATTACCAGTCATGTGTCTTGAACATCCACTATCAAGTATCCATTTGTTTTTCTTGATTTGCACAATTTGTCCATTGAGTGTTGATTCTTCAAAAGTCATATAACACATCTGTTCCTGCACAACACACCAATTCGGTAGATAACTTGATTTTCTATAATAACAATATGCAGACTTATGAGACAATGATGATTTGGACAGTTTTGAACTAGTGTTAACAGAATCTTCAAAAATTTCCATTTTAAAGTTTTTCAAAATTCAGATTATGATAACTTTGAAAACCAATGCTCTGATACCAAATGTAGGAAATGCAGATTACGGATCTTAAGGCAGAAGTAACACTAGAGGGGGGGGGTGAATAGTGTTTAATTAATTTTATGAATCTTTTTGAAATCTTTTCAAATTAAACCCAAACAGATGCAATTCACAAACACAGAGACAATCATAGAACCATACACAAATGCAAATAGTAAATAAAAGCAGTAAAGGAAAGAACACACCGGAACTTTATACTGGTTCAGAGTTACCCTACATTAGTCCCACACAATTTCTTATGCAGATTTCTTTTCAAATATAATGTCGATATTACAACCTCAATTTCAAGGCCACAAGATACACCCTCTGTCTCCGTGTCCAGGGCAAACTCTCTTGATTTAACCAGGCTACAAGATCACCTAATTTATTTACGGGCTACAATCACACCCAATTGATTTACGAGCCACAATCACACCGTTTCCAATCACACTTTGATAGAGAGATACTCGATACACTTCGATCTTTGATTGCAAATTATCCTATAACTCTGAATTGCACTGAGATCTTTGAGAGATGTTGAAGAGAATCAAACTAGAGATGATCGAGTTTGATTCACTTAGGATTTTGGCAGAGTATTATTAAAACATTTGAAATATAAAAGAATATTTGTGTGGAGAAGGAGTAAAGAAATGAAGAAAAACTAACTTAAAATTCGTGAAACAACTGGTATATATAGGAGAATAATGGTCATGTCCATTCGTGAAAGGTTATGATGAACATGCACTTCATTTGAAAATTTAAATTTTGAAATCCACGGCTACCATGTCGACATGGGGGGTATAGGCATGTCGACATCCCCTAGTGATTTTTGAAAATTGAATTTTGTTTTAAAAGAGATTTTCTTTCTAAAGTTTGTCGAAACAATCTTAGAACTTTGTAAACTATTTTGAATATACTTTATGATTATAAAAACCTTTGGAAAGTGATCTAACGAAATATAAAAGTAATAAAAACTAAATATATAAATATTTTGAGATTAAAGCTAAAACATTAAAACTAGGAGATAGTTTAGAAACAAGAAATGATTTTGAATTAATATGATTAAAAATAGTTTTTGAATTAAGGCTAAAATATTTAAACCTAGAGAAAGATTACTTTTTAAAAAGATAGTTTTGAAATTTTTTGAAAATAAACCATTTTGAAAATTTCGTGGATTCCATTCCACTAGAGAAGGTCGTGGGTTCCATTCCACTTAAGAGGTCGTGGGTTCCATCCCACTATTAAAGCGAGAAGGTGGATTCCATTCCACAATTAAAATCTGAATAAAGATTTTAGTGCTATTATGAAGTTTTAACATAAATCTAGACTCTATTACTTATCTTGATATCTTGAACTCTTGAACTTTTGATGTAACAACCCTGGTTTTGGTGATTACCTGTAATATTAAATTATAACAGTGGTTATAATTTAATTATGTAAAATAAAAAAATAAAAAAATAATATAAATTGGAGATTTAAAATTGTTTATTTTGAATAAACAATGAATTTGGAAAGAATAAAATGGAGTTAAGATGATAATGTTGGTAATAAAAGGTGGAAAATGGAAATGCGTTAATTTGGTGATTTATTGAACTAAATAAAAGATAAAAAGAATCAATTCAATAATAATTTGTTGAAATAAATGGAAATGTTGAAAATAAAGTTTTAAAAACTTTATTGTGTTATTTTGGGAGAAAATGGGCAATATATGGTTTTAATTTAGTAAAATGCAATAATTTTAGTAATTATTGCCAAATGTGACTTTTATTATTAAATGGGATATTTGATTTAATATGCGTATATTATAAATAAAAAGGTGGAATTTTGTTTAAAAATAAGTTTTGGATGTAAAATTGATGTTAAAATGGTTTATTGTATTTAATTACACAAGAAAACAATTTTTTATGTAATTTTTGGAATTAAAAATAGTGTTTTGTGTAAATTATAATGAGGTGTTTAATTAAAAATAAGATTTTTTAATAATGCAAAATATTTTTGAGGCTAAATTATCTTTTTATTTGTTTTAAAATGTTTTATTTAACATAAGAAATTTGATTGTACAATTTTACTGTGTTGAAATCTTGTAAAAAATATGTTGATTTGGTATTGATATAAGTGTACAAGTGTTTTGTGTGATAATTAGATTTTATTATCTAATTCTTTTAATTATTGGGCCAAGACCGTTTGCTTCACTTAACCAGAAGAAGAAATATCTTCTTCTCAAACAAAGTACGTCCACTTTCCTTTTACTGTAAAAACAAAACAGAAGAAAACTTTACTCTCTCTCTCAAAACCTAGGCTTCAAATCTCCAATTAATCTATCTCTTTGGTGAATTTTATCAAATTAAAGCTATCTGCAATAGGTAATCAACTCCAAAACAAAGAATATTTCATCAAATTTTGATTTTGAGATTTAGATTGTCTTTAATGCGTTTTCTTTCTTTCTGCATGTCTCTGTACTTCTGTTTCTCAGGTTGTTGAAGCTTATTCAAGAAGAAAGCTATCATCTTCCTTCTAGTTTTCTCAGGTTTAATCTTCTAAATTGCAAAGGTGAGTTGCTAACTCACATTTTCTAGCTCAAACAAATACTTTGCTAGCCAAAATTTGTGCAAAAATAGCCTATGTAAACAATTTCCTGTAGTTGATTATTTTCTGTGAAATCTTTTCTTGGTTGTTCCTTTGCATGTCCATATCTTTCAATTATGGTGACAAAATGCTTCCAGAATTCTTCCGAATGGTAGTTTGTATGTTGTAGTTTATGCATGTAAATTTTCATAACCTGAATCATATTATTACTGCCTGAATCTTATGCTCAAAGTTTGAATCGAAGCCAGAAAATCACATGTATAAAGTCGCGTTTGAATGGTCGACCTCAAGACCAAGTGGGTCGACATCTAGGTCGACCTATGTCCTGTCAAGGTCGACATCCAGGTCGACCTGGGTGTTTTTTTTTGCATGTGCAATTCTTTTGGTTATGTTTTGTTTCCCAGTTGGTTTTCTGACTCCTACTTCTTGTTTTTGTGATATTGTTGAACTGTTTTGAAGGCCATGAAGCCTATCAATAGGCGAGCCAAAATTATAGTGAATTTGTGATTCTAATTGAATCATTTTTTAGATGATTTCCTTTGTCAGTTTTCGGTGTTTTTGATGAATTTTTCTTGATTTCGAGCACGGGTTTTTTTAAAATAATTTTGAAATGATTTTTAAAATAAAATGGCTTTTGAAAAATATATTATATAATATTTATAAATTATTTTTAAAGCTATAAAAATTATATATTCTCTATAATAAGATAATTTCAAAGGTGTTTTCCAAAACGATTTCGAAAATTGTTTTAAAAGCTTGTTTTCTCAAACAAATTATTTTCTATATAATATACACGTTTTTGCACTCTTTGAGCATATGGGGAAGAGAATTAAACGATTTAGTAAAACACGTGGTATGGGACACGTGCGTTTACTTTTTCGGTTAATTCCTGACTTGTTCGTTTGAAGCTATTGAGTTATTAACCTTCGGGTCGTAATTGCCGATGAGATGAGGCAATTATTGTGATTTAAATTATTTGTTTTCTAGTGTGGCATTGACTAGTAGTTAGTAAACCGTTAAGTGAGAACGTGTGGTATGAGACGCACTGTTAACACTTTTTGGGTTCCTTTTGAGAGTTTGTGACACATTCACAAGGTATTGCCAGTACTTGAGCTGTTGGGTTCTACGTGTACATATATAGCTGTTGGGCTAATCATGGGTTATTGGGTCCTAAAAGAGGCTGGTGGGTGTCTTGTACACTATACTTGGCAAGCAGTTGGGCCATAGATTGGGCTGTTGGGTCCTTTCTACATTTATAGCTATTGGGCTGTTGGGTCCTATTTCTTATATTGCTGTTTTCTAGATTTCTACATATTGATTTCTAGAATTTTGATGATTTATATATGTTTTCACCATAGTTGCTTTTGTTGGATTATTTATATAGCCTGAGTGCTATCGTGTTGATTATATGGTGATTACATTCCGCGGTTTTGAACTCTTAGTCGAGTTCTATTTGTTGTGATTCATAGTTGCCATTCTTTAGCCTTTTTGAGATTTGTAATCTCCTATTTAGGAGTTGGAGTTGATGAATGCCATTATATTTGCTATTGTTACGCCGGTGATATGAGGCGTACATTTGTGGATAACTGATGTTGTATTTAACTTAGTCATATATTGGCTATTAATTATGCTGATGATATGAGGCATACATTTGTGGATATTTGATATTGTGTTGGACTTGTCTCTTTCGAGAAAACCCTTATGACATATACTTAGTGTTGCTTCTTCTCTGTCGAGAAGAATTGTTATCATTTATCCTTGTACCTTACTTATCTCATACTAATCAGCTGTTTAAGCTAGACTGACCCGTGTACTTTTATATACTCGGGTTAGACCGAGTTGTTTTAGGTTAGTTGCCTGCCTTAGGACTATGCTATGATGCTTCCGCCTTGGATATCTGCTTATCACTTTTTATAGTTTTGTTGTAGTTGTGACTCTGAGATGTATCTATTGTTTTGACTTGTTGTATATAGTGTGGTCCTTGTACCTCTTCTGATGTATCATTTTGTATTGTACCGGGATGTATCTGTGTATATGTATGTATATATATATATATGTTTGACTGCTGTTCTATGATGTGTTGTACATATTGTTGTTATATTTTGTTATGATAGATCCATTAGCCACTGTAGTTTTGTATTAAGCATTTATTGAATATGTCAATCCACTTGGGAAAGGAAATAAAATCAGAGCACTAAATCGACATATTTAATAAATGTTTAAGACAAAGCTATAGATGGTCTCTCCTAACCAGCCCTATTCTCCGCATTAGCAGACAATATTACCTAGTAATACTCTTTATTAATGTGGGTCTCGGGGTGGGATGTCACACTTGATAATCTTTATATCTTGAACTCTTGATACTCATGAGTCTCCAGTCTTGATTTCTTCAATCTTGAATTCATCAGTCTTGAATCTCTGTACTGTACAGTCTCCATTCTCAGTACATGCATATATTTATCCTGCATATACATATATATCTAGACAAAGATATTAATATTAATATTTTATAACAAGTCCTAAGATTGTTGTCATCAAAACCATCATCTCAGGAGCTAACAGTGTAAGTATATTTACAAAATTGGGAAATTTTTTCTTTTTATTCGATTCTCAAATCATTTATAATTTTTACATTTCTCCAATTTTATAAATCCCCGAAAAACCATTTCCCTTTATAAAAATTCGATCAATTACAAATTATTTGTACATTTCAAAAATCATTTATAAACCCTTTATAAAATCCATAAAACCATTTATAAAATTCCTTTTATAAATCTAAAAACCTGTTTCTAAAAGTTCTTTATAAATATCTAACCAATTATGAAACTCTTTCACATTGTAAATAATATTCCCTTAAGTGTTCAAACCATTTATAAATTTCTTTATAAAATCCAAGTCTTTCAACTCTATTAATGGGTCTCGGAAACATTTATAAATAATTAAAAATATTTTACTACAAAACACCATTATATAATAATAATTACTAACAATAAACATTATAAATAAATGAAAATTATTAACTCTAAAACATCTTAAAAATAATAATTAATAATTTCAAAATATTATTAAATAAACAATAGTAATTAATCTTTACCATTTTTATAAATAATAATAATTTATTTTCAAAACCTTGTTAATAATCCTTATTATTAATTTCAAACCATAATTATTCTTGAAATAATTAACCCTTCAAAATATTAACATTTTGATAAATAACTTTAAAACAATATTAATATAATTAAATAACTTTAAAACAATATTAATACAATTAAATAACTTTAAAACAATATTAATATAATTAAATAACTTTAAAACAATATATTTTTGAAACCCAATTTCGGATTTAAAATCATTTCCCATCTCAAAACTAGTTCCAACTCAATGGCAATTTATAGTATTTCAAAATACTAATTTAAGGCCAATAGCTACCAAATGCTTAACCATTATCGATATTGATTTCTTATCACGATTGGGTTTTTGGTTTTTAACATATAACGATGTCATAACCAATATTTTCAAAAACTAGGTTTATTATCCAATAATTCATATAACTGGAATATTATTGAAATCAATTCAACAATAACGAGGAATCCCGTTGGATCCCTTCAACCTGTCCTCCTGCATCACAACTGATATAAATTAGCACACACACACACACACACACATATATATATATGTAAATAAAATAACAAGTGGTGAGGAATCCTATTGGATCCCTCCAACCTGTACCCCTACAACACATATAGTATATACTCAATAATATAAATCAATCGCTTCGAGGCGGGATTCGTATACAAAGGGTCATACGCTCTTACACGGGAATATAATAGGGTCTAATCCGCTCTAGGGGCGGGAATATATCCAAACCAACTAATAAATATAGTAAATCAACCAAACAATCATTCAACAATTTCTATTAACTATATATCATATTAGTTAACCAAAAAGGTGAGTTTAACTCACTGAAATTTTCTGTTGCCACCGAGGCGTTCCGGTTTGGAACTAAAATCAAATGACGTCCAATTTTAGCCCAAATTTCAATAGTTTCCAAATTCGTACAACTAGTTCCATTGCGAAGCTTATGTCGTTATGAGTTCAACGCAAAAATCCACGTCTCGATTGTATCTCGTATAAGAGAGTTATTCTGCTTTCTAGTTCATCGATTTAATTATATAATTTAATATACTCAATTTCAAATAATTTACAACTATACCCTTATCCCTCCTTCCCCAATCTGACTGCTCCAACCTGCATGCTAAAATCAAATGCACTACCGTGCATCACCAACCATGATACGAAGCTCCGGGTCTCGATTCCAAATTCCGACGACGCCATCGACTTTTTCTCTATGAACCGCACCTATCTATCTTACCCACTTCCCGCCCGAACTCCTCAAGCAAATCGCGACCCGTACCCCCATCATTCACACATTATGCACAATGTGACCCTCAACCCACTGCCGTACCTCATCAAACTCCGGCTTTTGGAGCCAAACTCCACCACGAGCTCAATTACAACTCCTAAATTACACATCGATAACCAAAACCCTCCAAAAATCCAAGCCCTATTTGCTTGTACCATTACTGTACCGTCACTTCTCTAAAATGATGATCGCACTCCTTTAAACCATTACTAGATTGAATATCTAGCTTACCAAATTACAAAGACATCAACTTTCAATTTTCTAGAATTTTTTTGGAATTATTTTCAAATTAAAAAGATTACTTTTTTTTTCTTTTCTGCTCAGTAAAAACATTTAAACGAGAGGAGCGAGGAGCATTTAAAAAGAAAATGAGGGTATGGCCATGAACATGCAGAGGTATGGGCTGATGAATGGTTGGATATTGTTATAAAATAATATATATTTTTCAATTTAAAATATCAAGTTACAAAGCGTCCGAAAATTTCGAACTCCAAACGAGACATGCTACTTGGCATTCCATATATTATACTCCTATTTCGAACATAATGAAACTTGTTTCGAGACCTAATTCGATTATATGCAGAAGATAGCTTTTCAAACCTAGTTATATTATATAATTTCCGAAATTAATTTTACACGTTTCGATCTCGCACGTCCAAACGATATGTCCACTCACCATGAAATTCGTTATCATACAATAATATACAATTACGGATCCAATGAAGCTAGTTTCGTCGAAATCCGAGGCAATGCCCCGAAAGGCTATTTTTACACATCAATTAAAATGAATTATTTAGAAAACCAAATTAAACACTTTTAAATTAACATTAAAAGTTTTATTATCTTCATTCTTATTAAATAGAATTAACACAATGGAATAAGCTTTGAAATCATTTTTATCCAACATAAAGCCCAAGATTCAATTATTTAAACAATTTCAATTAATTAAATTCAACAATTTAATTATCAAATAAATCTCTATATTTGGAATTCAAGTTATATAACTTATAAAATTAATTTTTCAATATTTAAAATTAATTAAATATTCCAATTTCAAATGACTAAAATTCTGGGTCATTACATTATCAGAAGAAAATAAAGACTTTTTTGATCTTTTACTATGTCTTTTATTTTTATTTTCTTCTTGGTTTTGTAATATAATTGGAATTTTATTTTTATTCCATCTTCTTAGTTGTTCACCACTTAATTGTTTATATTTTGTTTGTTCCTCAATAAGTTTCTTTTGTAAGTGCTGAATTTGGCAAATAAATTACGTATATACCTTCTACCATAATTTAGTAGTCCTAAAAAGCTCTGGAGTTTTGTTGAAGGTGTTTTGGAAAATTTCTAATTTTTGTATAGATATGTTGTTGTAATTCCATTCGTCCATTTTTAATATTTTTTCCAAGAAAATCACTGTTATAAACAGTTCAATTTCCTTTGGACTTAAAACTATAGCATTTTCTAGTAATATTTTTACTACAATTAATATTTATTGTTTGTGTTCTTCCACTGAATTAGAAAACACAAGTATGTCGTCTACGTATACCACTATAAATGGCAAGTGTCCAAAAATATAGTTTGTCCTTTTCTTGAATATTTGAGGAGCATTTTTTAATCCAAAAGGCATATTAAGTCATTCAAAATATCCTTATGGACTACTAAAACAGATTAATGACAGTGTAAGGGGTATGCCTTAAGGGCAATTATGTTTTTTGTTACATAAATCTAACTCGATAATCAATCTTGTTCGAAACAAAATGTGTTTTCTTTCTATTATATACATGATATAATTTGTTTTATTAATTAAATAATTTAATTAAAAGTGTATTTAATAGAAAATCCATAAATAATATGTTTGTGATAGTAGTTACAAAATCCTGTAACCTTGAGCAATTTATCATAATGAAAACAAACATACCGTTTTAAATGTTCCTAGTCAAGATGTATCGAGCTTGGATATCGATGTATCCATTGAGACTAGAGAACGAAACGTTCTCAAATATTAGGCAGCATATTACTCTTGACTATTGGGGATACCAAGGGGTTACGTACTGATAGTTATTGGATAACCATGGAATGGCTCACTCGATAATTTTCCATTGGTTAATATAAACAAGGTTAAACAAAAATTATTGAAGTGACTAATTTACATAATTCTCTTGACTTTAGAATACCGTTGATCTTCAATATGAAAGCTCCGCTTTGATTATAGTTAAATCATGTCACGACATCCATCGAACGACTATAGTTAAGTCAAGTGGAAGTATCAGAAGTGGAGCACTATTTAAGGGAGGATTCATCTTCTCAGTTATATAGGGTTAGTATCATGGTCAAATAAAGTCAACTCGAAGTCAGCTCAAAGTTAATTTTTTTGGCTAGAGTAGTTCGGTTCAGAATAATTGTTATTATTGAACAAACGACATTTTGTTTGGACTATAGAGTTGAATATAGACATTATTGGAATATTAACTAACCAAATTCCATAAGTCCATAGCAATATAGTTTTGACAAGGAGAATTAGTGTAAATAATTTCACTACTGGGTAACGCTTAAATAAGTAAAATTGAATTTTGCTGAAAAGATGTATAAGTGATAAATTTTGCCAAAATGTCACTCCACTATCTAAGGTAATGAGTGAACATTAATATTCGAATAGTTCGATATTTATCGTTGACTGCATTTACGCTTGTGAGTCACACAACCACATTGATAGATTTTCCAAAACACCATATGATTTAATTGATTTATAAGTTGTTGTAAATTAATTAATATTTTTGAAAAATATTATTTATTTATTTATTTGATGTATCGGATGCCATTAGTATTTTTTAAAATGTCATTAGCATTTACTTGAGTGCGTATATAAAAGTTATATATGTATAAATCATTATAAGATATCGATGGGCATATAAATATGTTCTAAATGTTACTATTTGCTAAGTGTTATTGAACAAATTAAAGGGTCATAAAACCTCTTTCATTATAATCCATTTAAAGGAAAAAGGCTTGAAATCCAATGGTTAAGGAAGGTTAAGGAAGGCAAGGAATCCAATGATGTTATAGATCTATTTATTTGATTATTTTGCCAAATTGGTATACACACTTGTTTTCCATCTTTAATTTGTACATGTATAGATATGAAAATTTTGAATTTGTTGATTTGAATTGGATCTTAAAATAAAAACAATGGTTTTGACCATTGATTCTTATTGTTTTCATTATGTTGATGTTGGTGTTATTTTTGATCTGAAATAATAACCAATTAATTAAACATACATACATAATATATATATATATATATATATATATATTTAATTAGTTGAATGTCAACGGCGATTTCATTATTTCACAATTAGTTTTCTATTTCAAAACATATATATATATATGTATGTATGTGTATGTGTGTATATGTATATGCATATATGTATATAGTATATATATGTATCTGTATTAAAATTAGTTTGAAAAATATTTTATAATGAATGTGTAATTAAAACATACACACACCCCCCACACATACACATTCCGACATTAATGGAGATCTGTTTTTTAATGTAGAAATCTACATGTATTAACATTCTAATTTTGTTTAATAAATTTTACTTTATTATTACTTGTAAAATATCTACGTTTTAGATTACTTTAAATTATTAACATATAAACATAGGTTATATTTGAATTTATAGATTAAGATATGTTTTCAAATTGTTTTACAAAATCAAATCGTTGCATGTTTTGGAAATAAATTTTGAATTCAAACTAGTCGACTTGATTGAATTAATTCAGATTAATTAAAAGATTCATTAAAATACACACATATATACTTATATTAAGTATATTTAAACATATATATATATATATATATTTGTGTGTGTATGCGCACTCATATAATTTTAAACAATGTTTTGAACAACCAATGTGCATACAAAGGGAGAATGTGTCCGTTGTGGTGTAAATCATAGCATCGAAACACGTACATATTAAATATGTATACTACATGATATGTTGCACTTATCTAATATACATTAGAGTATATTTGGTTAAACTCACATATATGTTATGTATAAATTTGGTCATTTATGTCATTTAATTAACCTATCAATCATTTAATTAAAAGGGAAGAAATGAAATGTTTTCTCTCTCCAATTAAAACCACATATCCCCTTATTAAGTAGATAAGTTAAGAGAAGAAAATAAAAGGTTACCTTCTCCAAATTAAATATAGCAGGTAACAGTCAAACACAAACACATATATAAGAGTATATTTGATATACTCTAATTTATGTAAAAATCATGTAAATCTTAAAAAAAGTATTTTATTTAAAAATATTTTAGATTGGATCTAAAATCACCTTTAGACTTTATAGGTCCAATAGATCCTAAAGGAATTGTTTCTGAAATTTATCTTTTAACTCTACCGCGGACTAGCCCAATTCCTTCGATGGTATCAGAGCCCAATAGCCTATTCAGTCTAAATTAGTAATGTTAGGACGGACTAATTAAGCTTACCCACTTAGTATGGTGTATAGAAAGGTAATGTGTAACATTCAGGAAAAAATTAAATACTTATATTCAAATATATAGATGATTTAAATATTTGAATTGTGAATTAAATATTAATTAAAGGGATTTAATAGCCTTATTTAAATCCTTTTAATTAATAAATAATAATGGCGAACTCATTTTGTAAATTTATTTACAATAATAAATAGTTCGAATAAATAACAAGAAAATCTATTGTTAATAAGACGACTTGATTTTTAATGATGTATTTTTAAATGAATTTATAGGATTTTTCCATAATTTTTTTGGCAAAGCCAGCGGTGTTAAATAGGCCCCTACCATTTTATTTATTACTTGTTAAATTTACAAGAAATAAATAAGGAAGCTACTATGGGAAACTAAGAATGAAACATAAGAGAGGAAAAAAACAAAAGAAAGAACACAAAAGACAAAGCTAAAGATACGGGCAAAAGACATATGCAAATGCTTATGTTGCACTCCAAGTTCTCTACAAATCAGTAGGATATTTGTAAATAGAGAAAGCCATTAATTTTTGAATGTCCTTAAGAATCTCATGAAATACGCCCGTTCTACTTTTTTTCTTTGCCAGTAAAATGCCGAGAGTTCCTTTCCTTCCAAATAAAGGAAGCAAAAACCTTTAGAGTCATTAAGAGGCCATAAGAGGATTAGTTCTTCTATGTTGTTTCAATATATATACCGATCCATTTTGGTCTGCCATCATGAAAGGGAGTAACATATCATATACCTTTTAGTTTCATCCAGAGGAAATACGAGAATGAGCATTCAAGTTAGAGGTGAAGATTGTCTTCTGGGCAACATTTACAAAAGTAGCGGGTAGTAGAGTTAGAAAGACATTTATTCGCAAGATTGTTAAGATTGTGGATTGCATTTCTCAAAACCCTCCAGAGAAGAAAATTCAGCTTCTCTGATGCTATAGTGTTCCAAGTCCTACCAAATCATGGGAATTTGCTGACTCTGTGAGCATTAGTTTGGCTTTGTATACGGTGTTAGAGGAATATGATTTCATCTCAGAATACCAAACATAGCTATCTTTGTCAATAGGGATATTCTAGTATTATTGTGTTCATTCCAGAGTGCAGAAATGCTCAAGCTACTATACTTGGGAAGGCAGACAATGCCATTTCTTATGTAATTAACTGCCTTAGCCTGTAGAGGGATTCCAGTTTGCATCATTTTTTCGTGAGATAAGCAATTCTTAAGAAGCTTCCTTGTAGTTCTTCCGAGAACATTCTAAAATTTTGCATCACTATCAGTGGTAAGCAAAAGTCTAATATGAGGTAAAAGAGTGTCCCTTTGTTTGAGTATGACTTTCCATATCCAACTAGTTGAAGGTCTTGGTTTCATAAGCTAGATATTTTCTGATTTAAGGTAGTGTTTTTTTGTCTACTCAACCCAAACAGAAGTTGAGTTGTTGAGTAGATTATCAAGGTGCACAGAGAGCAGCATTCCAAGCCTTTAAGTTTTTTTAGGTCCACCATTCTTTTTTCGGGAGCTCAATTTTACAAAAGGCAATAGGAGCAAGTTTCTTAGTGTGTATAGAGCCTGACCAGAAGAACCTTATCAAGCACTTTTGATCATAGATATTTGATTATTTGGCAATAAAAAGGCTCTACCCCAATAGACATTGAGGGAGAAAATGATGGAGTTGATGATGGTAAGTCTACCAGCCTGACTTATGAACTTGTTCTGCCATCTATTCATAATAGGAATAATTTTTTCATAGAGCGGAAAGCATTGTATTTAAGTGATTTTCATAGTAGCCAAAGGAATACCCAGATAGCTCATAACATCCTATAGCGGTTGCATTTTTGTTATAGAGAGAATTGATTAACTAGTGGACTAGGTATCCTAACTAGAAGGATATGAGATTTTGATGAGTTTATGTGGAGACCAAAAAAGAATGAGAAGGAGTGCAGAGTGTTCATCATACAGGTGATAGAGCTGATAGTTAGTTTGGATATTATTATTAAATCATTAGCAAAAGCTAGAGATATGATATTGGAATTTTTACATTTAGGATAAAGAGGTAGAAAATTTTCATTTACTTGCTTAATCAGAGCTTGCGTTAGAGTTAATATAATTAAGGTAAAAAGATATGCAGATATATGGTCACCCTGCCTCAAACCCTTAAGCTCTTTGAAATAACCAACTGGATGTGCATTTATTAGAAAATACCCAATAGAGGATATGCATTCATGTATCCATGCAGAGAAGACAGGAGGGAATCTCATTTTCTCCACAGTGCTAAGTAGAGAAGACCACTTCATAGAATCAAATGCCTTTCTAATGTCTATTTTCATCATGGCTCTAGGAGAAATATTAGCTAAGGAGTATACTTTGAGTAGTTCTTGGGCAATGATAACATTGTTTAGGATGTTTCTCTGAGGCAGGAAATCCACTTGGTTAAGAGATATGATAGTGGTTACAGTTTGTTTAAGCCTGTTGCAAAAAATTTCAAAATGCACTTGTATATAATATTACAACAAGATATCGATCTGGACTGAGTAACATTAGTTGTAATAGCTATTTTTGGAATCAGAGCCAGATTAGTAGAGTTTACAGCCCCTAGCAATTTACATTTGTTTAAAAATTATGTATAGCTTTAAGAACCATTTTTCTATAATGTGCCGGTAGGGAGTGAAAAAAGTGGCGTTGAAACCATTAGGACCTCCGCAAGCAGATTTTTTGATCTAAAGATGGAAGATTTTATCTCCTCATCAAAAATAGAGGAAGTGAGATATTCTTACTAGATCATGGTGAGCTGGGGTAGAGAGATAGAGGAAAGAAAAATTTCATCACCCGAGGGGTCTTCTTGAGAAATAAGAAGGAAGGTGTAATAAGTAAGAAAGGCTTCATCAATGTCTGATGGTGTGGAGTGGAGAGTACCTTGAGTATCATCAATTTGATATTTTGCTTTATTTTAATAGAAGCATGGAAGTAGTTTAATTTCTATCCCTAAACCGAGTCTACATATGGATGGCCAGAGCCAAGGCCATTAACAAGTTGAGTTGTTAGATCACATTCAAGAGAGTTAAGGCCAGGATCCAAGGAGTTATTCATTATTTGGATTTGAACAGTATCAAGTTTTAGCCTGATGGAGTATGAAAGTGTCTGACTAGAGCCAAACTTATTTCTTGCCCAGACCCTAAGAGCATTCTTTGGATTCTTGAGTTTCTGCTGTAGAATATACATGAGGCTGCCAACAACTCTTATATTCCAAGCAACCTAGACTATCTATAAAAAATCCAACTCTTTAGTCCATGCATCAAAAAATTTAAAATTTGAGTTTATTTTAATGGCATCCCCGAAGGAGAGAATGACAGGGCAATGGTCAGATAGCTTTGGAGTGGCAATGCGAACACATATTGCTGGCCATTTTTGGATGGAAGTAAGGTTAGTGAAAACATGATCTATTTTGGGAAGTGTTTTGTAACCATGTCTGCTCTTATTAGACCAGATATAGGTGCATCCATTAGATGGAATATCAATAAGAAAGGTAGAAAGAATGGCTTCATTGAGAGGAGAGAGGTTCTTAGGAGAGAGGGGAGGGCCTCCAGATTTATGTATGGATAGGCAAGAGCTGTTAAAGTTTCCAAGAAGGATCCAGGGATGAGAAGGCTGAGGTGAGGGAGGTAGCTGAGAAATTATTGTCTCAGATGAGAGTCTTGGCAGAGGGAATGTGAGTTGCATGGGAGTGAATAAATTGGTTGTTGAAAAGGATTGGAGATAGCTTATATATCGAGGGATCATAGACTACTAAAAGCTGACCATATGGGGCCTACTCAATGTTGCTATTGTATGACTAGGATGGATTGATGTAAGAGGCAGCTCTCCTAGTTAAGTTTTCAATAAGTTTAGTTTTAAAGATAGTTATAAGAGATAGCTTGAATTCTTGTATAAGGACTTTGATGTCAAGCCTGATATCCCCATGGGCTCCCATAATATTCCATGTAGTAATTTGGTGTGTCATTAAAAAATTGATGGGGGTTGTCGAGTTTCTGCTACTTCTAGAAGTTAGTGCAGTATTATCAAGGAAGATGTTGTCAGGCAGGGAGGATAGGTAATCAACATTAAATACTGCAAGAGAGGAGAATGATTTTGTTCTCCTACCAGTGAGCAACAAGCAGCTTAGCTTGGTGTTAAATTTAGATGATGATAAGAGATTGCCTTTGTTCTTGGATTTTTTATCGTTTGCAGTTTTAACTTCTAGATTGAATGGAGGAGCCAAGGAATCAGGTGTTTGAAGGGGATAAAGAGAGATAGAGGAGGTTGTGAAGTTGTTGGTGTCAGAAATTAAAGCGAGTTAAATTACATTTGTTGGAGAGATTGTAATATAGTCAAATATTGATGTAGGTCCAACATGTAGAATAGCGTCATTGCCAGTTGTGCATGTTCCAGCATGCACGTGCACACTTAGGACATCGCGGGTTTTAGAGGGAGAACAAGAGACAATGGAAGGGATGCTTGTTACATTTAAATTTGAAGAATCAATCATGTCACTAGAAGAAGAAGTGTCTAAATGGTTCAAAGTTAACGTTTTGGCATGAGGAGATTGGTGACTTGGGAGAAGGAAGTATGTTTTGCATGCAAGGAAGCAGTGGTGTCATTGGTTTGGGAAGAATGGTTATTATCTAAATCATTTAATTAAGATTGGGTGCTTGAGACCAACTTAGCTAAGTACACCTGATCAGAAGGAGAATCAAGTGCCACAATACTCTTTTCTTTTTCATGAATTTCTGCTTTAGAAACATCTACTGCTGGGTTATATAATTTTTCAATATTTTCTTCATGCTCAAGAGCATATTTATCTTCATGTATTGTCTCTAAAACAACAATTTATTACTGGAGACAACTCAACCTTTTCCTTTCTCCTTGAGGGCAGTATAAGGACCAGAGTTACATGAATTTGCAGCATGATTTTTTGGGAGTTTTTTCTCCTTAGCAGTAGCGTCATGAGACAGATTGATGTATTTTTAATTTAGAAAATATCTAAATTATCATTTGACGTATTTTTCAACAAACGTTGGAGTTTTCAAAATTTCACAGAATGAGTTAACAGTATATTTTATTGTTATTTTGGGATCGTGTCACATTATTGTGTGCGATCGTATTTTTATTTCTGTCGTTTGTGGCATACGCGAACGAAATTATGTGCAACGAAGTGCTGGAAATTTGGAAATAAACAACACTTAACCCTACTCTTAACATTCACTTTTCCTTTTTCCCTCTTTCTCATTTTATTTTTCCTTTTCCACTAAACCAAAATCAAGCTACCTTCTTCAAAAAATATAATCGAGTGCTAGGAGCGACTAAATTCAACATCGTTGGATCCGTTGTGCTCGTATAAGTGATATCTTCGAATCCATACCCATTTCATTATGTGCGGTCGTGTTTGTGGAGAAGCGACGTTAATGGCCTTGACTAGGTTTAGGTTTTGGAGGCGATCTAGGTGGAGTTGGAGAAAACAATGGGTAGCGTTTAGTTTCTGGTGTGAAGGGCATCGGGTTGTGGAATTTTGGTGGAGACCGATCCCCCCCATAGGAAGTTGCAACTTTGTGCTATAGGGAGAGGCAGCTTCCAGGTCGCGACTATAAGGAGGACATCGAGCTTCAACTTTTTGGGTCCGAGGCGAAGCATTTGCAAAGAGAAGGTGATTGGAAGTGGTTTGTTTGAGATTATATGGTTCGAGGAGGCAGGGAGGGTGGTTGGCATGCACGGTTGGGGGGGTGTGTGCATTTCGTGTATAGAGAAGAGTTTTATTTAGGGAAGAAAGGATTTTGTGTGGGTTAATTAAATTAAATAAGTGATTAAGTTGATTTAATTATATTTTTAAATCTCAATATCTTATATCTTCCCCATACAAGGTCCAATCAAGATGCGGTCTTTTACATTATGCTTATAGGAGCATTAATTATGCACCGGAATTAATTCGTCAAGTTTTAAGGTAGCAGAATTTTGAACTAAAATCGGACGTCGTTCGATTTTAGATCAAACTGGAACGCATAAGTGTCAGTTGGAATTTTGGTGAGTTTGCTCACCTTTAAATGAACACCATGATATATATATTATATATATATATATATATATATCTGTGTGTGTGTTATATTATTATTTTATGCATGCTTGGACATTTATTGTTGGTTGTTTGATTTGGTTGAATTCCCGCTTTGGAATGTGAATGTCATAAATAACCATTGTTTTGCAGAGAACAAAAGAAAGAGGAAGTCGAAGTATATATGTAGTGAATATGTCACTGTGGAGCACTTCGAAATACACATACATATGTGTGGTTTATAAGAGACTTTTGTAGAGAGACCCCAAAGGGTTTCTTACCAATATTGATTTGCTTATATTCTTATGTTGCTTATATTGATGTTTGGTTGAAATATTTATGGCATGATGTTTGATTTGCATAAGTATCGTTATAGCGATTATCGCTATACCATCACTTATGCAATATCATCTCTTTAAATCTTTGTATGTTGAACTGGTACTTCTGTTTTTACAAAATATATTTTAGTTCGGAAGTCAAGTTTTTAAACAATTTTCAAATGAGTTTCATTGACCTTAAAATTCTCTAAATTTTTGGGAATACATAATAAGCCCATAGTATGTTTTTTTAAAAAGAAAATATAGTATTTATCTTAGTAACCATTTTTAAAGGGATTTTCGCTACTCTTTTAGCAACACTATTTCCAACTTTTATAAAACGGTTTCAAACTTGGTTTTTCTACTTCAATCTTTCCAGTGAACCTTTCTAACACATATTTAAGTGTTTTAAAAGTGGTTTGGAATATATATATATATATTCAAGGATTTATTTTAAATTAATTTAGAGGAGGTTTTTGGAACAAAGATAGGAAATAAATTTGAAATTTTGAATATAATCTTAAACTTGGGATTTTTCAAGTATTATTGGAAATGTACATTTAAAGTATATTTGAGAATTTTGAAGTGCAAAGGAAGCGAGGATTACAACACAATTGTTGTGATAAATGTTTAGAGAATTGAGGAAGAATTCATGAATCATAACACTTCTGTCATAATAAATGATTTTGAAAGGTTGGTTTGAAAAAAGTATTACTTGACTTAATCAGTGTTAATAACTTAAATCTTGGAGGAGTTTCGTTTTAAAGATGATAATAAGTTGATTTATGAATGATATTTTATAAATGAAAAGATCTTCAACAAGGAAGGTTTTAAAGAAAAAGCTAAGTGTAATTGGTGTTGGGTTTATAGTAAACAATGTTTTAATGACATTTGTTTTTTACCCTTCTTTTTAATACACTTAGAAATACAATTAGCACTTTAACAGAATATTTTAAAGAGTGTTTTAAAGTGTTTTTTGTGATGTGATACAAGTGAGAGTCAAATGTTTTAAAATTTTGATTCGTTTATAGAAAATATTTAGTCTTACACTTAGTACTAAACGTCGAGGTACAGAAACTCGTCTGCTATCTCAAAGGTTAAAATTATCCGTCAAGGCAAGGCTTAGAGGTAACACTACCTTAACTTGTCCAGCTTTAGTTTTAACCGAGGGATAGTACAAGTTTGAAATCGACTAGTGGTGATAAGTGTAAGAGATTTAATTTCTATAAGTGATATCGATTAAATGGAAAGGATTTAGGCATATACTTAACACTAATACATCGAAGGAACTCTTGCTATTCTTAAAGTTAAGAATGTATGTTGAGTAAAGGTAAAAAGCAATACTGCCCTTACTTGTCCGGCTTCATTGTTTTCCCCAAGCTAGTGTTATTCGAAATCGACGGGTTGTGATAAGTGTATGAGATTTTAATTTCCATATATGATCATTTTGTTATTCCAGATAGTCGATTTATTGACTATCGATTCCGTATGTTATTTGAGTTTTATCAATCTAAGATGATTTATTGCTCATTTGAGCATTGACATCTTTTTTCAAAAATGACTAAAACCAAAGAGCGAGTGATGTCAAGCTATGTGGGGTTGCTCCCATTAGGGTACCTTCACATATACTCTAGATTGGATTCAGTTGTATGCGTACGGAGATGTGAAATACTCAGATAATCAGTAAGGTTGTCAGGGTCCATCTTGTACATTTTCGAGTGAGTTATAGAGTAAATGACCCTCTCAGGTATATTTTCTAAAGGTATACTTTTGGTAAGGTGGCGCATTCTCCTAGTCATTGTTGGAAAAATTCCTTTTTCATTTTGATTCAAATCTTTGAATTGTTTTCTTAGTTGCATCGAGAAGTGTCTGGTACTCTTCTCGATGTTTAATTATTTATGTCCATTTTTTAAGTTTGGATTTTGATCTTATTTATGTCCATTCTTTCAAACTTGTATTTTTTTCTTGTTTATTTCTATTCTCTCATGTATGGATGTTGTTTTTGTGAGGTAAAACCTATTCCTTATTTAGTAGCGTAGTCACACTGATTATTATATGTTCATCATATTTCTTAAGTTTTCTTACGCTGGTTTTCCAGAATGATTCGGTTGTTATTTTATTATAATCCTCGGGTTAGACTGAGTACTTTTCCAAATTGTCGATGGTGGGACATGGAGCTCATGAAGGAGAGCTGGATGTCCACCTGCCGTAGTGTTTTATTGTCCACTGTATTATTACCTATGCCCATCAACAATTGTAAGGTCAGGAAGTTATAACTGTCCAGGCTTATAAGGTTTTTTGTACTCTAATATACCTTGTATCTTAGAGTGATAGCTTTTATTGTCCTTGTTTTTTCATATGTAATCGTTCCGGTGTGAGATTCTGTTTCCTCTTGTTCTTTTCCTTTTTATTTTACCATAAAAATCTGCCTTTCCGGCACTTAGATGCTTGAGATTTTAATACCATAGATATATTAAGTGCCGACTTTCGAGGGTCAAAAAGGTAGGCCGTTACATTTGGTATCAGAGCTGAAGGTTAAGCAAGAACCTTGGCATTGGTGGGGTAAGCTCATTTTGAGATAGGGTAAGCATCACCCTAGAATGAGTTTGAGTGTATGTATATATACAAGAGTCTATTTGTTATTGCTATAAAAACGTATTGTGTTAATTTATATGTTGAGTTGTTTATGAATTTTGGTCGAGATGTGGGAAGTGTCGACGGGGATTTCTAAACACTTGAATATGGCAAATGAACACGATATTAAATTTTGAAAATTTGGTAAATGAAATATTTTACCTTGGATTATATATTTTATTTATGTAAAAGAATTAAAATTTCAAATTTATATAGTTATTATGGTGTGCTTGTTTTTGAGAAAATGATAATATTTCTTTATTATCATTATTGTTTAATTTTCCATGCTTGTGTATTTTAGAAGCATTGACTGTTGTCTATTGATGGCTGATTATTTGTGCTCAACTTATTTACGAGCATTTATCATTTTGATTAAAAAACAAATCCTTCGTGAATTAAGTTTCACAATTTGGCTATAAGGTGTTCGGTAACAATGTTAAATTAAAAGTTATCTTATAATAAAGTTGTTTAATATAATTTAAATGGGAAGATAACACATTTCGAGGATAAATATTTGAGAAAATTTTATTATAATAAAGGAAAATAATTATAATATGAGATGATTTTATATAAATTTGGCTTATAACATGTGTTTTAAAAAGGATTTTTGAATTTAAATGCCGAAGTTGCTTGAAATAATTTCAAAAGGATTGAGAAAAGTAATAGCAGTACTACTTGGAAGTATTTGTAAGTATAAATCCTCTGGAAGAGAAATTTTAAGTGAAATACATTTTCTTTGGGTAATCCAGGGGAGACGTCTTGATTAGTTTTATGATAATCAGAATAATCTCCTAAGTGACGATCGAATGTTTGCTTGGATGAACGTTGTAGTGCACTTAGTAAATTATTCTCTTTATCATTGTGCGAACGAAATGAGTTCGAATCCGAACTAATCCAAAGCGAGTGTTAGCGAATAAACTGTTAAAATTATTTTACATATATATAAATATATGTAGTATGATTTTAAAAAGGATTAAAAACCAAGTACTTAGTTCTTAAGTTTTCTTAGAGGAAACTTATTTAAAGTAAAAGGTATTTTGATAAAAGAATGTTTTGGAAATGAAATTTTTAACTCTTGGATAGAGAAAAAATAATTTAACATAAGTTTTAAATGGGTTAAATTTGATAGGAAGGTTTTAATAAGCGTTGTTTTATTAAAACCATAGTTTTTGTTTTAACTTCTAATTCTCATAAACTATTTGATGTTATTGGACCAACTAATAAACATTTTTACCTTAGGGATGTCTAAGGAAAGTAGACACTGGGATTGAGTTTGGATATCAACATCCTACTTTTCTTAGCTACTTACCAGACCGAATTGGTAATGAGGTCGAAGTAGTCGACTCGGTTTTAAAACCCATATCTTATTTAGGACTTCATTTAAATTTTGAAAAATAAATTAAAATTAACATTTTGTGTATATACTCTTGGGATATAAAAGAGTATTATACAAGTAAATAAGAATGGAGTAAGCTATTAGTTTAATGTTTTATAAAGATATGTCTTTATAAAATGTTTATAAACTTGAGTGAAACTTTATAGAGTAATTCATAAATAATTTTAGTATTGGATGAAATACTATAAATGAAAATGAAAGTGATTTAGAAAGATTAATATAAGTAAATAAAACCAATAAGATTATGTACGTAAGTTATACATAGATCATTTAATCCGCAAGGTTCTTGATCTACGATTCGAGTACATAACTTTGTGGTGATTTACACCAGTCCGAAAAAGGATTTCTCACTTGGTTCTTGACGGCGAATACTTGATTCAGATTCTTGATATGATACTAATGTTTTCTATTATAGTATAAGGTTATGTAAGGAGAATAGAGGTTTCTAATCAAGGAACTCGATCAAAGTCCGCACCAGGGAAGTGCAGTTTATGAATCCGAGCAAGTGGTCGGATCAGATATCGTGTACGAATGATCCTTGTACATGCTTAAGTATATTTGTATACTTTGTTGTGGCTTAGGAAAGTTTGGGGGAATTAATTTCAATTTCATTTGAGGGAGCTTAGTTCTAAGCAATAACCAAAGGCTGATGAGCGCAATGGCATGCTTAGGGAACTATCTATATCCTTGGACGATCGAGAAAGTTGTGAACCTAAGCAAAATTCTAAATCTTGTTTGTTAGTCATTTAACATTTTAAGTAATGTTAGCTGTTTTGATTTGATTAAGAGTATGGTTTTATATACTATGTTTTATAAAGCCTGAATTTATAACCAAAGGATTTTTTAAGTTGTTGTTTATTAGGACTTAAATCCCGGTGCTTTTAAAATAGTGATTTCGAAAGATTTTGTAAAAGAAATAATAATGTAATTATTTTGAAAGTATTATTATTTCAAGATATTTAAAAAATTATTTGTGAAGTGATTTTTCAAATATTTTGTTATGACTAAAGGTTGGCGATTGGGAGTTTTCCAATTTGGAAGACTCATCAAGTATATTTGTTTACTTTAGTTGTTGTTTTAGGAGGAATCAGATTACCACTGGATGCTCTATATTGTTTTGGTTCTAAAGTTAACATGATTCGGTAGGAGGAGCCCCCTCGTTGTCATTATTGATTTTGGCTTTGATATATTTCTCTTTGGAGGAATTTAAAATTATATTTTGGATATAAAAACCCAGACATTTAGTTCTAAGTTTATCTTTTGAAAATATTGGATGCTTAGTATTTTATTACAGAGTGTTATCTGTACTTTTGTTGCATATGGTTGTTATATTACTTTTGGTTGCATGCGACTTTATGTCACACTAGAGATGCATGTGATTTATGTCAAGCTAGTTTTTAGCACATAAAGTTTCATCATCATTATTAGTTGCACAATATTGCCTTGTTGTATGCGGTTGTTATATTATTTATGTTGCTTGTGCTTATGATAGAAACAGCTAGTGTATTGCTTTTTGTCCGCATGGTTCTTTTTTGGATTATATAAGTACAAGACAGGTACATGGAAGCAAGAGATTACTATTTGATTTTTTATGCACCTGCATTCACATCGAGGTAATAAGTTGCTTGCCAAAAATCAAATGCGGAAGATGTACGTATTAGATTTGGAGGTTGGTGTTTGATTGATTAATTTATGCCCCAGATATGGGAGGCCACTTTTGAGCTTTTGTTTTCTTTGATGATTTGGGCCAGTTGTGGCAAGTTGTAGCTTCTCTGGATCTAGCCGTACAAAGAAGGTGTTGTCGAAATTT
This sequence comes from Allium fistulosum, assembly GCA_030737815.1. Taxonomy (NCBI): domain Eukaryota; kingdom Viridiplantae; phylum Streptophyta; class Magnoliopsida; order Asparagales; family Amaryllidaceae; genus Allium; species Allium fistulosum. Next base: position 1,143,150,115 of record CM060904.1, read on the forward strand.
TCTGTAACATAAGGAACTTTAAAAGCCTAAAGGTGAGAGGACATTTTCTTTCATGGGGAACTTCGAGGATGAAATTCTTTTGGGGGCAGAATATAACATCATGGAAACAGCTTATATTCAAATATAGGGATTATTTAAATAAATGAATTTTGAATTAAATATTAATTAAAAATATTTTATAGTCTTATTTAACTCCTTTTGATTAATAAACAATAATGGCGAACTCATTTTGTAAATTTACTTACAATGATAAAAAATTTGAATAAATAACAAGAAAATCAATTGTTATTAAAAATGGCTTGATTTTTAATGGTGTTTTCTTAAATGAATTCATACGATTTTTTTATAATTTATAATTTGAAAAATATCTAAATTATCATTTGAAGTAATTTTCGGTAAACGTTTGTATTTTTGGAATTTCACAGAATAAGTTAACCAGTATATTTTATTGTTGGGATCGTGTTGCATTGTTGTGCGTGACCTTATTTTTATCTTCGTCTTCTGCGGTTTGTACATGAACGAAATCCTATGTAGCGAAGTGCCAAAAATTTGAAAATAAACAACACTTACCCCTACCCGTAACATTCACTTTTCCTTTTTCCCTCTTTCTCATTTTAATTTCCCTCTTCCACTAAACCAAAATCAAGCCACCTTCTTCAAAAAATAAAATCGAGATCTAGGAGCGACGAAAACGAGCATCGTTGGATCTGTTGCGCTTGTATGAGTAAGATCTTCGAATCCAAACCCATTTCATTGTGTTGTAACGACCCATAATTTGATCGCTTTAATTAAAGATATTTAAATTATTTTAAATATTCAAATATAGATTATTTTTCAAAAAATAATCAAGCTTTAAGTAATGAATAATAATAGTGAACTTATTTTGGAAAAACGTTTACAAAAATAAATACATTGGAAAAAATAGCGATAAAATGACCAAAAACCATTTTATTGATAAACAACTCTATAATCGTCAAACGTCACGCACGGTGTTCGATACATACATTTATTTTTATAATTGAACAAGAATATGAAATAAAATTATTTATTTTATTTTTGGAAATTAAATGTATTTATAACATCATCAGTGATGCCATTATATTTAATAATTGATTTATGATTTTAAAATTGAGATTTAATGATTTAATAATTATTTTTAAATGATAATTATTCATTTTAAATAGTTATAAAGTGGTAATAAACCATTTATAATAGTTTTGTAAAGATATATACTTGATTTGAAAATATGAATAAATTTGTATCACTTTTTCGATATAATAGCATTTTTTGTAAACAATTGTTTAATATTAATTTATATGGTTTTATAAATCAAATATGATTATTTTAATTAGTTAATAATGATAAGAAATGAGTTTTCAAATTTTGTTTACATTTATATGTAACTTAAATTATAATGAAAATGTGACTGGGAATTGGCTTCCCGATTTTCAATGGTTTAACAAACGAAAGCCGTTTCAAGTCATTGCAACGTTGTAAATAACACTAACACATGTTTATATGCATGTATAATATCACATAACCATATATACATACATGTAACATATATAATATACCTATGAGAAATATCTAAGATATTTTATAACTACTTAACCTTTAAGCAACCTTAAGTCAACTAAGGACATGAATTGATGGCTAGGAAGTGAAGTGAAGTGATGGATGATGATTGAGGAGATGTAGGCATGTGTAAGAGGAAGTGAAATGAGGCACATGGGTGATGGGAAGGGAAGGAAGTGATGTAGGATATTTTGCAAAATTTTCAAGCACCCCTTGCATTCATTCATTCACACATCCTACCATCTTATTCTTCCCCTTTTTCTAAGCTTTTCCATGGCTTCTTCTTTAGGAAATTTATGAAGAAATTTTAGTAGAAAAAAAACTAAAATAATATTAGTGTATATACATATCAAATCCATCTCAAAAATACTTCAAAACACCCATCTTCTTCAACATAACCCATGCCCACCACCACTCCTATGCTTGGCCGTGAGCTCCTTCATCCACCCTAAGTCTAGGTCGAGCCCTATAGGAAGAAATGAGCAAGTTCAAGAGGCTCCGGAGCAAGATAAAGAGGAAGAGGTACCGCCGGAGTCGATAGGAAATTCTATGGAAAAGATTAGTGTAGTGGAGCTACAAGTGAGTACTCAATCTTAGTTTTATTTAAATAAAACTTAAAGTGATAATATACATGTTAGACTAGAGATTAATATGTTGAATATGGGTTGATATTGGATGATAACTTGGTTGATATTATGATTGGTTATATTGTTGTGATATGATTAATAACTTGGTTTGTAAATGATAAGAGAAATGTTTAGTAATTAACCATAGTTAATTAAATGGAAATTAAATCCATATGAAGATGTGTATGGAAATCGTTTAGCCTCTTAATGATTTTAAATATCTAAAAAGAGTTGAAATGAATATTATAATAGTATAATATAAAATGAAATGGCAAATGAGTTTGAAATATGAAAAGTTTTTGCTTAAATGAGTTTAAAATAATTTAGAAATGTTTTATAAACATTCAAGAGTGTTTCCATGAAGTTTAAAAAGAAATTGAAAGACAAGTCAAAACTAGGCGCACCGGGTAACGGTAGTTCGCGATTTCGCGCCGTAAAAGTCAAACGAGTAAATAGAATGGAATATAGCTCAGAATTCTTCGAGATAAGAATTTTTCGGTCTCTTATATCCATAGTAAACAAAGAAAGAAAAGCAAGATTTCAGTAAGTAGACTTTGAAATATGAGCAAAACAAGTTTTTAGAAAAATCGCAAATTTGCAGTTTAAAACCCAAATTTGAAATTAATTTAAAATGAATATTTTTAAATGTTTAAAAATATTAAATAAATTTTATAAATCTTTTAAAGTGTTTTAAAAGATATTTGAGTTATATAAATTAATTTCCAAAAGATAGAAAAGTCGTTTTGATCAATATAGCTTTTAAAACACTATTCGCAGCACTTTTTTAATACCTTTTGGAAACAATGGTTTTAAATTAGTTATTCTTTCCGGAATCTTTCGTGAATGTTTTAAAATAAATAATTAAGTAATTTAAATATGATTAAGAGGTTAAAAAATGAGTATGAGGAAATGAGTTGTACATTTGCATCATTTGCGTGTCATAGAAAATCCGACCGAGAAATGGAACAAACCGAAGGGAAAGCCCAGATGCTCTAAAATAATTAAAAGTTAATTAAGTATGTTAAAAGATTTAGAGTCGATCAAATAACTTGATCACTTTATGGGTGATAGAGAGGTAGTCTCTAAGCTTGGGTTTAGGAAACTAGTTGCTTGGCCTCCTTAGCTACCCGAACTGGCCCGACGGAGGGGATAGTAAATTTGATTTACTCGGATCAAAATTTCACAAAGTATAAAGATCTAATTTTCAAAATATAAATAACTTGGATTGCAAAGAAATGATCTTCTTATACTTGGTATTAAATTCCAATGAGGGAATCCATACTATCTATGTGAATTTACAAGGTGATTTCACCATTATTCGACGGATAGTAAAGGTTGAATACATAAATTGATATTTAGTAGAATTCGTATAATTTCCATGATCCTTTTTTACTTAATATTTTTTTCCAACATAATTCAAATAAATGATTTGGAAATGTTTTCCAGAATAAAAGGTGAAATGATTTGGAGTTATTCCAAGATTCAAAAAGGTTTAATTAACCAAAAGAATTTGATAAGTATGGCTTAATGATTCCATATACAACTAGAAGATAAATGGAATAATTTGGGATAATATGTCTCACCGAGATATTTATGAATGAATAAATAGATGAATAAAATTAAATGATGATTGATAATCACATATGAACTTAACATCTTTTTAATCGATGATTGGTTCGAAGGAATCGGGTTCGCATTTGGGTAACTCCTATCCGAAAACCACTTTGAACCAATATATACTTTCGGAAGTTAAGACCTGATGAAGATGTTGAATACTGAAAACATGGATCTTCATGATGAATGGTTGTTTTCCACTAATCCCTCGGGGTGAAATTTACTATATCATATATTTATGGTGGCAGTAGTGCTCTATTGTGAAAATCTTCGATCACAAGGATTAATCGCTACTAATCCTAGGGATAATTCCCGACAAGATGTAGTAGGAGGTGTGCATGTGGTTTCGTTCAGTCCCAGAACGAACTTGTATGGACGAATGTCTGACATTGCATTTCTCAAATCACAACGTTGACTTTTAAAAATGTACATCTGTTTGATGGAGGAGAAGGAAAATTCTCTTAGCTTAACACCTTCTCTGAGAGATACGAGCTCAGTGGTTGTATGTTCGTGAAAGTCAATAGTGATCGAAGGAATAGCAATGTGACATTCAAAGTGGAACCTGATATGATCAAAGCGTGGCTTTGTGAAAAATCATGACTTTGTGGAACATAACCTCACGAGCCTCACATCCCAGGAATGATATAGGATACTATGCGATCTGAAGAACAAATTTCAGGCTAGTATTGGGGGAAGATGTCCCTCTAGACACTTGTTGCCTTATTGTATGGATGGAAAGGTATGGAGGCTGATAGAGATCGTATAAAGGCCCTGAATAATACTCTGTTCCATGGTAGTGTAGCAGTATAGTTCGGGGGGCTGACGGAGATCGTGTAAAGCCACTGGGTGAACTAGGGTTGTTATACTTGGATTTTTGGGTCCGAATGGTCACTATTTCCCTATCATGTTAGAAATCCAATTCCAATACGTTGCCTTTACGGTTTTGATTATAGAACCTACTTTTAAAAAGTAGCTACCGTCAAATTGAATCAATGTAACAATTTTGGCTATTTTGATAGATTATTTGAAAAGTGTTTTCAAAGGAATATCATTAAAGATAATATCAAATTATTTTGGTATAAAATCTATGGTTATCATAAGGTAAAAACCCATCCTTATTTATGTGTGGGCGTGGTCTTATGAAATACCCTCCTTTGTAAAGGTTTTGATTGACATCGGCATAATCTGTACACTAAAAATTTAGAGTATCTTACGCTGGTTTATCAAGCCTAATCCGAGTATTTTTAATACTTGGGTCAGATCCAAGTAGTTTCAGTTTTAGCTGAAGACGCTTGGAGTTTTCGAAGGAGAGATGGAGATCTTCATCTACATATGGACGTATTCTATTATCCGCTACATCTATTGCATTTGTTTTCAGTTTTCAACATTTGTAAGGACAAAGGGTTTATAACCGTCCAGGCTGAATCTAGGTTAGACTCTGATATTGTATTCAAATTTTTTTCCACTATAAAGATTATTGTTGAAATAGTATATGTTATTCCATTCATGTGAGATTCTGTTCTATTTTTATTTTCTTTTTCCTCTAACAATCGGGCTTTCTGGCACTTGGATTTGCGGCACGTGAATATCGTGGATGTATTAGTGTCGGTTTTCGACGGTCGAAAATCCTGCTCATTACATTTGGTATCAGAGCTTAGGTTGAGCGAACACCTAGGCTTTGTTTGGGTAAGTCTCATTATAGATAGGCTTAGTAATACCCTAAAATGAGTGACTCATTAGAGATAGGGTTAATGATTCCCTTGAATGAGTTTGAGAGTATTACATATATGAGCGCGTATTTGTTATTTGATATAAAAATGTTTTGTGGTGGTTAATCTGTTGAGTGGTTTATGAATTCTGTTCGGTGCATGAAGTGCTCCATGTAATCGACAAGGATTCCTAAATACTTAAAAAAGTAAAATCGACACACCATTTTAAAAGGAGCATATTTTATATACACAAAACTATAAATATTTATGTGATTTGGGAAATTTATAAGATGTTATCCCTTTGGAAAGTTCCAAGAATAAGGTCTAGATCTTTTTTGGTGATGGTGGGAATAATCTTCTAAGTATCGACTATATGTTGGCTTAGCCGAATGGTATTGAACACTTAACAAATTATTCTTCTTATCATTTTATAATCAAGGCAAGTTCAAATCCGAACAAGTATGAATCGAGTAATTTGGATAAGTCAAGTTATTAATGGTATGAAACTTCTAATAAAAACTTAGTATATCATTTAGGTCAGGATGTCTTATTTTATGTCGACGAAAGGTTATTGGGCTAATCCAAAGCAAGCACAAAGAGTACGTGCACAAAAAGAGGCAGAAGAGAAATTAAAACTAGGATCTTATCCCGGCATCTTCTGTTACAGATATGGTAAAGAAGGGAACTATGCAGTTCTGTGTAAGGATTAGAAAGAAAAGGAAAAGGATAAAAGGAAAGCAAAGAAAAAGAAGAAAGAAAAATATTTTAGGGTTGATATATTCTATTTCTAGTGTAAAAGGAAAGTACATTTTCTACGTGAATGCCCAAAAACAAAGAAGAAACCCAGAATTCGGTCAGGAAAGGCAAAGAGTTGCTACCGTTGTAAAGGACTAGGACATATAACTAAAGAATGTCCCCAAACTTGTATTTGGTGCTTCCAAGGGAAACACTTAATGAAGGACTGTCGAAAAATGAGGTGTCAAAGATAAAGCACCATTTAATGCAAGGGATCCAAGAATGGCATATATAGCAGTTCAAGTATCTATATATATAAGATAGTGATGTATGATAGGCTGTATTCCTTACGGGTTATCTCTAAAAGTTTGTAACACAGGCTAGGGTTTGTAATGAATGTATAAATATAATGTTAATTAATAAATCTCTTTTGATCATTCTCTTTGTGCATTTCTTGTATCTTCCATCAAATCAATTTAATAAGGTATTTAGAAATAAAAAGTTTAAAGGAATATAAGAAATGGCTTATTAGAAAGTATTTAATTAAGAAATTATTTAAGAATATATTTTATTAAAAGTATATTTTATAAAATAAAGTGTAATTAGAAAAAATAAAATAATGTTTGAGAAAGACGGATTTGAGAATTCATATCCTAATGTTTTGAAAAAGTATAAAAGGGAAAGTTATGTAATATAAAATAAGTTTGAATTAAATTTATAATGAGATGTATTAAAAAACAAATTTCAAAAGAATTTTGAAATAAGAATTATAATGGTATTATTTCAAAGAAAGGATAATCAATTTCTTTCGGAAAAGAGATAGAAATATTTTTGGGAATAAATATTTTGAAGAAAAAAAGGCTTATAAAAGTATTTAAAGCAAAAGATAATAGTTTTATGAAATGTTCTCATAAAGATTTGAATAGTTAAATAAAGTACGGATTTATACATAGAACATTCGTCACACGATTCTGATCTAATATTCGAGTACGGAACTTGGAGGTGTTTACACCTGTCCAAATATGGATTTATCACTCGATTCTTGACAAGAAGATTGATGAGGGTTTCTGTTTGGATACTTATGTTTTCTATCATAGTTGAGAGCTATGCAGGGAAAACTAAAATTCTATTTGGAAAGCCTGATCAGAGTCCACACTATAGGATTGAGGGGATCAATACTAGTTCGGAAGTAAAGTTGTGGATTCAAATAGTAGATCAAATCGAATGGCCTATATACATCATATGGATGTAAGTTTAAAAATAAACATTTGAACAAACACTTTAGGTTTTGCGTTGTACTTTCGAGGACCAAATTCTTTTAAGGGGGGAAGTATGTAACAACCCGTAATTTGATCGCTTTAATTAAAGATATTTAAATTATTTTAAATATTCAAATATAGATTATTTTTCAATAAATAATCAATTTTTAAGTAATGAATAATAATAATGAACTTATTTTGAAAAAATGTTCACAGAAATATATACTTAGGAAAAAATAGCGATAAAATGACCGAAAACCATTTTATCGATAAACAACACTATAATCGTTAAACGTCACACACGGAGTTGGATACATAAACTTATTTTTATAACTGAACATGAATATGAAATAATTATTTTTGGAAATTAAATGTATTTATGACATCATCAATTATGTCATTATATTTAATAATTGATTTATGATTTTAAAATTGAGATTTAATGATATAATAATTATTTTTAATTGATAATAATTCATTTTAAATAGTTATAAAGTAATAATAAACCATTTATAATAGTTTATAAAGATATATACTTGATTTGAAAATATAAGAAAATTCGTATCATTATATTGATATAATAGCACTTTTTGTAAACAATTGTTTAATATTAATTTATATGGTTTTATAAATCAAATGTAATCATTGTAATTATTTAATGATAAGAAATGAGTTTTCAAATTTCGTTTACATTTATATGTAATTTAAATTATTAGTGAAAATGTGACCGGAAATCGGCTTCTCGATTTTCAATGGTTTAACAAACGAAAGTCGTTGCAACGTTGTAAATAACACTAACACATATTTATATGCATGTATATATATATATATATATCACATACTCACATATACATACATATAACATATATACATATACATATGAAAAATATCTAAGATATTTCATAACTGATTAACCTTTAAGCAACCTTAAGTTAACTAAGGACGTGAATGGATGGCTAGGAAGTGATGGATGATGATAGAGGAGGATGTAGGCATGTATAAGAAATGGCGAAAGGAGGCACATGGTGTAACGACCCAGAATTTTGACCAAGTTAAATTGAGAATATTTAATTAATTTTAAATATTTGAACGATGATTTAATTTGAATCCTCGATATAACTCTGATTTTGGCGATTAAATTATAGAATTTAATCGATTGAATTAAATAAAAATTTGAATCTTCAATTTTAAGCTGAAGAAAAATATTTCAAAAGCTTTTAAAATTCGTATTGATAACACTGAAGATAATAGAAGCTTCAGAATTGAAGTTTACAGTTATTTGTTCAGTTTAGAAAATTTTATCGTTCAGCCGATATTTAAAAATAGCTGTCCGAGGCACAGTCTCGGAATTCGACGAAACCAGTTCCATTGGGTCCGGAATGTTGTATTATTGCCGGATTTCAATTTTCATAATTTTCTGAGTTGATATGTGAGCACACGGCAATTTAACGCGTTGAAATTTAAATTTCTCGTTCTCAACTCCTTAAACTTTGGACAGCATCCCTTATCTCACGCCTTAACTCACGCCTACAATCACGAAAAGGATCGTGCAAACACGTTATCCTCTGCTAAATCACGTTCGTAGCTGTGAGGCAATGGGAGATCGACATTTTTTTTCTTTTTCCACTTCGAGATTAAATGCCAGAGACAGTGTTACCGCATTCTCCCTCCTTTCCCCCAAATAGAGTATCAGTTCATTCCTCCCCCATTTCAAATAAAAAATCGAGCTCGTGCTCGTCGCGATTTGGACAAGCGCGCACGCGAGAGGAGCTCGCACTCGAGCATTGGGAGGCGGCGGTGGCATCGACACTAAGGTCGGCAGGCGATGGTCTCGAACTGTATTGGGTTCTCGAGCTAGGGCTTCGGCGAGCAGTAGTCGCGAGCGACGATCTGGAGTCGCGTACGCGTTAGTGGGGGGGGTCTGGGTTCGCGAGTTCGTCGCGTACGATGTCACTTGCGCGTACGATGGTGGAGGCTGGTTTCGCAGTGATGGTCGCGTGGCCAGATTGGGAGGCGACTTGAGGGGCTCGAGCGCGACGCTGCAAGCGAGAGGCTGGGTCAGATCTGAAGGCGCATGGGTACGCGTGCGTGTGGGTGAGTAGGGGTCGACTGCGACGAATTGGGGGAGAACGGCGACTTCGGCGAAGGGGTCAGTCGAACAAATCGAGGCAGGCGAAGTCTGGATATCGCGAGTGAGTGCGTGGAGTCGACGAGGTTAGCGATGGCGTGAGGCAGAGGGTTCAACTCGAGATGATGTCGAAGTCGAGGCTGGGGTTGTTTGTTTTCAATTAGGCAGTAAGGTATGGTATTTCATCTTTAATTTAATTTATTTAAATTATGAGGTTAAGTTAATTTGCAAGCAGAAAAATTATATATATACAGCCTTTAAATTTTAATAAGCAGAAAGTTTTATACATATATGAATTTAAGAACATGATTTAATTTGAAATTGGAATGTGTGTATAAAAGGATATAATAGAAACTTTAAAATAGTTGGTTAATTTTATTTATCAAATAAGAAATCAATATAGAAATGAAAATAAATATCATATATATATATATATGATTATATGTAAGTTTTGAACAGAAAAGTTTAAAAAGTTAATTTTTGGTTAATATTTTATTTCAAGAAATTTAAACCATTAGGTTATATAAGCAGTGTTTATATAAAAGGAAAAATCAGTTAAAAATATAATTTTTAGTGAAATCAATTATTAAAGAAGAATTTATTTAAAAAGGAAGTTTAAATGATTTATCTAAAACTATTTAGATTACTAGAGAAAAATTTATATAAAGGGGATTTATTTTTAAATATAAAATTTTGAGTTAAATAAATTTATTAAAAGAAATGGGGTTGAAAATAAAATCAGAAATTAATTGTTCAATCAGTTCCAATATATTAATGAATGATATAACTATTTGATACAAGGTATAAATCAAGAAAAATCGAGTCAGAGTGGGAATGGATTGCAATTAAATAGCAAAGGTGAGATTTTTCTCACTCGAAATGAAAGTGGAATTTTCAGTTATTGATTGTTTGACTGTTTTGAATGTGCTATTAGATATGATAGGATATATCTATATATATAGCAGTATATACATATTGGCATATGTATATATTGGATTGATGATTTCCCGCCTCGTATAGCGGATGAGACCCTATTGCGCCGTTAGTAAGCGGATTTATAAAAACCTATATACCGCGATAATTCCGTACTGGAGCGGAATTGGTATTGTGCTAACGTCTTTGGATGCAGGGAAACAGGTTGGAGGGATCCAACTGGACCCCTCACATTGATAGTATTTATTCCGCTGTGTATTCTGTATGAGGACAAGTTTATATAACTGTCCATTGTTGTATATGACTCTGATGATTGATGTATGTATAAACTGATATAGTTCTTTGTTTTAAAAGACTAGTGTTTATTTATTATATATTGTTCCGCTGCGATATGTGAGATTCTGATATTGTTCTCTGTTCTGTATCTGTTGTTGTTTTGTTGTTCTTCTTCTCTTTTTCTTCTATCTTCTTCTTCTACCTTTTTCTTCTTTCTTAAAATCATAACTTTTCGGGTTTCCGGCATTCGATGACTCAGCAGTCGATAAAGTGAGTATCGATGTTGAATTTTCGAAAGTCGAAAATTTCGGGATGTTACAAGTGGTATCAGAGCATATGGTTAAGCGACAACCCTGCTCTGTTGGGTGTTACTCATTAGAGATAGAGTCAGCAGTACTCTAAAATGAGTTGAGTGTAATAATAGATATGAGCGCGTATTTGTTATTTGAATATAAAAATTGTTTTGTATTGTGATGATTGGTTTATTGAGTGGCATATGAACCTTCGTCGGCACAGTCTTGCAAAACTGTATCGAAGGGGTTTCTAAACACTCGAATAGAACAATTCGGCACAGTATTGTTTTGAATAGGGTGAATGAGATAATTTTACCCAAAACTATTTTTGTATAGAAAAGGAATGTTTTCTATGAAGTACTATAGTATATGGTTGCATGAATGTTAGGAAAGTGATAATATTGAAAGTTATCATTTTTATATGAAATTGAATAAGAAATTCAAATCGTAACTCCAAAGTAAAGAAATAAATTCACATATGAATGGAATTTAAAGAATATGAATTATAAATGTGAATTGTAATTTAAACGGAATTCCAGAGAAGTATTTGGAAATGTTTTGAAAAGAATTTGAAAATTTTGGAGATTTGAAAAGTTTAAATCATTTTTGATTTGAAAATGGATTTCAAGGGTTTTGAAAAATGTTTTGAAGAGATGAAAAGCTCTAAACTCTTTTCGGTCGCTGGAAAATAACTTCGATGATGACCGCGGCATCGTTGGTGTTCATTTTCGGGTTTCCAAAAGAGAAATTGCTGCCAAATTGTTTTAAAAGGAGGTTGTTTTGAAAATTTGGATTTTGTTTTAGAAAATTCAAAGAATAGTTGAACTGTTTTCAAAAATGGTTTTTGGAAACGTTGGTAAGACTCTGGAATACCATATTTATGAAATATTATTAAGTTGATAACTTATACAAATTGAATGTTGATAGAATAAATTTAACTTAAAGGATGAAGTTAAGTTAAAATAAGTATAAGTGAATCAACTTAATGAAAGTAAATTGAATGTTGAAAAAAATTCATTTCGAATTTGTAGAGTAAAGTATTGAAATAAAATTAGTAAGCGAAACTAATTAAAGAAATGACAAATTAATATGGTTTGAGATGAATTAAAATTCGTATGAAATTGAAATCCAGTTTAATATAAGTGGTTATAAACCAAAATAGTAAATTGTAATAAATTTTGGGAATGAACAAAAGTGAATAAGACTGGAATTGAAACTGAAGATTGAAAACAGATTTGAATTTGTAAGTGGATTAGAATTAGAAATGAATTAGTAATTGAAACTAATTTGAAATAAGCAGTTGTAAATGAAAGCTAATCGATAAAATTCAATATTCAGGAGATAAATAGAATCCAAATTTGAATTAAAATGGTAAAGTGAATTCAATGAATTTGAAATGCAAAATTGAACGAAATGAATATGTATAACTTCAATAGTGAAGTAAAGATGATATGGGAGTAAGTATCGAAAATTTTGTAATTAAATGTACAAAATGATTTGGATATGTAACTAGATATTATGGCTAGTAGGATATACAGGTATAAAGGAATTGGAATTTGATTTCGAAGATAATTTGATTCGCTCGACAAAAAGGTATGTATTTAAATTTGAATATGAGATTTTGATGATTTCTTGTCTAGCCGCTTGGCTTTTTCTTTTTCTTTTTGAAATCTGAGAGTCCGTAGGGACGTTTTGTAGTAGTGCCGTATTAGCCGCGCAAAGGAGACGCTGGCGAAATTTTTCGAAAATTTCGAGTGTTAGAAAATTTTTGAGAAAATTTGGTAGTTTAAATTTGAATTTAAACTCGAATTTGAGTTAAGAAGTTAAACAATGTTGTTTGAAACCTATAATTGAAATTAGAAAGATAGTTGGAATAATAACAAATCTTTAGTAGAAAGATTTGTTTTGATGAATTGATAAAACTATTGGATTGTGAAAGATAGTAGACGAGTTAAGGACCACTTTCCCTAACTTGTAATTTCGAGGACGAAATTCTTTTAAGGAGGGAAGTCTGTAACGACCCAGAATTTTGACCAAGTTAAATTGAGAATATTTAATTAATTTTAAATATTTGAACGATGATTTAATTTGAATCCTCGATATAACTCTGATTTTGGCGATTAAATTATAGAATTTAATCGATTGAATTAAATAAAAATTTGAATCTTCAATTTTAAGCTGAAGAAAAATATTTCGAAAGCTTTTAAAATTCGTATTGATAACACTGAAGATAATAGAAGCTTCAGAATTGAAGTTTACAGTTATTTGTTCAGTTTAGAAAATTTTATCGTTCAGCCGATATTTAAAAATAGCTGTCCGAGGCACAGTCTCGGAATTCGACGAAACCAGTTCCATTGGGTCCGGAATGTTGTATTATTGCCGGATTTCAATTTTCATAATTTTCTGAGTTGATATGTGAGCACACGGCAATTTAACGCGTTGAAATTTAAATTTCTCGTTCTCAACTCCTTAAACTTTGGACAGCATCCCTTATCTCACGCCTTAACTCACGCCTACAATCACGAAAAGGATCGTGCAAACACGTTATCCTCTGCTAAATCACGTTCGTAGCTGTGAGGCAATGGGAGATCGACATTTTTTTTCTTTTTCCACTTCGAGATTAAATGCCAGAGACAGTGTTACCGCATTCTCCCTCCTTTCCCCCAAATAGAGTATCAGTTCATTCCTCCCCCATTTCAAATAAAAAATCGAGCTCGTGCTCGTCGCGATTTGGACAAGCGCGCACGCGAGAGGAGCTCGCACTCGAGCATTGGGAGGCGGCGGTGGCATCGACACTAAGGTCGGCAGGCGATGGTCTCGAACTGTATTGGGTTCTCGAGCTAGGGCTTCGGCGAGCAGTAGTCGCGAGCGACGATCTGGAGTCGCGTACGCGTTAGTGGGGGGGGTCTGGGTTCGCGAGTTCGTCGCGTACGATGTCACTTGCGCGTACGATGGTGGAGGCTGGTTTCGCAGTGATGGTCGCGTGGCCAGATTGGGAGGCGACTTGAGGGGCTCGAGCGCGACGCTGCAAGCGAGAGGCTGGGTCAGATCTGAAGGCGCATGGGTACGCGTGCGTGTGGGTGAGTAGGGGTCGACTGCGACGAATTGGGGGAGAACGGCGACTTCGGCGAAGGGGTCAGTCGAACAAATCGAGGCAGGCGAAGTCTGGATATCGCGAGTGAGTGCGTGGAGTCGACGAGGTTAGCGATGGCGTGAGGCAGAGGGTTCAACTCGAGATGATGTCGAAGTCGAGGCTGGGGTTGTTTGTTTTCAATTAGGCAGTAAGGTATGGTATTTCATCTTTAATTTAATTTATTTAAATTATGAGGTTAAGTTAATTTGCAAGCAGAAAAATTATATATATACAGCCTTTAAATTTTAATAAGCAGAAAGTTTTATACATATATGAATTTAAGAACATGATTTAATTTGAAATTGGAATGTGTGTATAAAAGGATATAATAGAAACTTTAAAATAGTTGGTTAATTTTATTTATCAAATAAGAAATCAATATAGAAAGGAAAATAATATCATATATATATATATGATTATATGTAAGTTTTGAACAGAAAAGTTTAAAAAGTTAATTTTTGGTTAATATTTTATTTCAAGAAATTTAAACCATTAGGTTATATAAGCAGTGTTTATATAAAAGGAAAAATCAGTTAAAAATATAATTTTTAGTGAAATCAATTATTAAAGAAGAATTTATTTAAAAAGGAAGTTTAAATGATTTATCTAAAACTATTTAGATTACTAGAGAAAAATTTATATAAAGGGGATTTATTTTTAAATATAAAATTTTGAGTTAAATAAATTTATTAAAAGAAATGGGGTTGAAAATAAAATCAGAAATTAATTGTTCAATCAGTTCCAATATATTAATGAATGATATAACTATTTGATACAAGGTATAAATCAAGAAAAATCGAGTCAGAGTGGGAATGGATTGCAATTAAATAGCAAAGGTGAGATTTTTCTCACTCGAAATGAAAGTGGAATTTTCAGTTATTGATTGTTTGACTGTTTTGAATGTGCTATTAGATATGATAGGATATATCTATATATATAGCAGTATATACATATTGGCATATGTATATATTGGATTGATGATTTCCCGCCTCGTATAGCGGATGAGACCCTATTGCGCCGTTAGTAAGCGGATTTATAAAAACCTATATACCGCGATAATTCCGTACTGGAGCGGAATTGGTATTGTGCTAACGTCTTTGGATGCAGGGAAACAGGTTGGAGGGATCCAACTGGACCCCTCACATTGATTGAATTTATTTCTACTGTGATGTGATAATCTGTGAATGATTATTTTTTGTTGTTGAATTGATATCTGGAAATTGTTTGAAAAGCTAAAATTTAGCTGAATGGATGTTTTGACATCATTGGATTTCAAAAAAATAAACGAAATTGAATTTTTTGAAATCAAAGTAGAAATTCCTAAGTGAATCAATTTTTGGAATTGAATAAATTTTGAAGAAAGAAAATTTTAAAGTATCAAAAGTTAATTTTTATAATCGTATTGAATAAATTCCAAAATCAAGTGAAAATGTTAAATAAATGGATTTCGTAAAACCGTGATTTTAAATTGAAGAAATTAATTTAAATTTGGATTTTTAAATAGATTGAAAGAAACAATGGAAATTTATTTTCTTAAAAAGGAATTTATTTGAAAGAAGATAAGTTGGAAATTCAGTTTGAAATTTAATTGGTAAATTGAATTAAGTTGTGAAATCAATGTAAAATGATTTCAATTTGAAGAATCCATTTTAAAAATGGAATATTGAATGATTTGAGAAAATAAGGAATTTATTTAGTAGTGATAAATAAATTTAGAAATCAATAATTGAAATTGATTTGATATTGAAGTTCTTATAAATAAAATTGGAATTTACAAATGTTGTTTATCAATACGAAATCACTTATTTTGATAAGTAAAACATAGAAGTTAATAAAAGAAGATTTATAAGTCGAGGTTGTTATTAAAAATAGAAAATGAAATTTATAGACGTGTTTATAAATTCGAAATAGATTGAATTGGATAAATTTCTTTATAGAAGATTTTTAAAGAAAAGATATATTCACAACTCTGGACCGTGAATATATTATTGAATATAATGGATTTATTTTTGAAGAAGTGATATTAAAAATGAAGTTAAACATTTTAAAGATGTTTTAAAATGTATTATAAATCGAAAGCAGAGATTTCCGCAGTTCTTGTTTAAATAGACGTTTTCGAGAAATTTAAGGAAATGGTGGACTATAACACTGTTGTTATAGTAAATGATTTCCGAAAGGAAGTGTTTTGATGTAGTATTGGGATTTATATATCTATCTAAATCCGAATCCCTATACTAGTGATTTCGAGTCGTCGTAACGATGTTTTACGCAACATTCGTTTTGACTCAAATAGATGTTGAAATTTATGATTTCCTTAAAGAATGAATATATACTTAATTTGATTTAAGTATATTGAATATTTTCAAATGTTGAAAATAAAAGATTTATGAAATACTTATTATTAAATAAGTATGGAAACGCTTTTCCAATATGAAATGAACGGTTTTGAGATTTTATCTTCAAAGATAAAATGAAATGTGGAAATTGATTTGAAATTGTTTTCAAACGGTTAAGTGTGGGAATTTTATATCTTATAAAGATATTTTTGAAGAATAAATAATTTGGGAAAATTATTTGGGATCTGATGATGTTGCGCATCTTTATTGATAGTTAAATAACCGACTATCAATAATTACCTTAAATAGGTATTTGTTGTGAATTGGATGAATTTGAATGCCACACTTATTTTTGAATAATCGCTCACTATTCGGGTTAGCCGGGAAAGGACCATGGGGTCGTATAACCCATTCCGAATATGTGATACGTCGTTATGAATTGCATTTGAAGACCGGTGTTGAAGACCGGATATTTTTGAAAACGGAAGGATTACCGTCGAGTTACTCTACATCGACTGATCTTCGATTTAGAGGTTTTATCACCCTTAGTGACGGGAAGTCCTGACGTGATTGAAAATTATCCGGATATGCAAGGGCTTCGTGAGAAGTGCCTTCGGTTCTGTTCGATCCCGGAACAGACTTGTATGGATTGTGTGTCTGACGTTACAATTTGAGATATTGAGCTGATTTCTTTCAAATACATCTCTGTTGGTGGCGGAGAATTTATTCTCTTAGCTTAACACCCTTCTCTGAGACGTACGAGCTCAGAGGTTATGTAGTTGAAATTTATCAGCGATATATCCCAATTTGGTAACGTGGCATACTAAGTGTTGCTGTGAAATGATCAGTGTTTGATCATTTGTGATATGATCATTTGTTTGATCTTATATCTTTGTGATCATAGGTTGATCATTTTGTTTGACCCGAAGCAGGGCTTTTTAAGAAAGCGTAGCTTTGTGGACGAGACTTCGTCGAGCCTCACACCCCGGAAATGGTCGAAACAGGAAGGATGCAGCAAGGTTCTAGGGAGTAGCGCCCCTTAGTGTATGTCATTCCTTCTGGATAAAGGTGGTATCATGGTATGGAGCCCAGATACTTAACCTCTGTGGTTACTGCATTATTATTTCTATGTGGTTTGTTGGAAATCGGGGATCCTCGGGAAGATCGGTGACGATCGGGGGATGGCATACGCGTGTCAGTAGTTACCTATTTTTGCAGAGGTAACCCGGCCTTGTGTTGGCAGAGATCTAACCGTAATGTTAGGTTATTTCTCGGGTCGTCTATTCCAGGGACGTACCCATCGTGGAAAAGGAAGTTCCTTAGCCTGACCATTTGTTGGAAATCCAAAGAAACAATACGTGACTTGTACGGTTTTAGTTGTATTACCTGCTATGGAATGTGGCGGTAACCTGCTATTGAACATAGTAGCTATAGTAGGCATAAGTGCGGAATGCCTATGCTGGCTAAGATTAATATTATACTTTTGAAATGTTTTCTACACTATGCACTAATAATAATATCAAAAAGAATTTGATTTCTGCGTAGTAAGCATCTTTGATTATCATAAGAAGAAATCTCCTCCAATTCTGCGTTTGCATTGTGTGTGTGGTGGGAGGTCTTATGGTAGTTTCATTTTCCAAAAGCATTTCGAATCGACTTTAAAAATTATCCTGTTGTTTATTTTAAAGAATAACTGTTTTACGATCTCACACCAGTCACCATGACTGACTCGGAGTTTATTGTTTCCTTCTAAACTCTGGGTGCCCACCAATTTCCACACGGGCAGTCTAGAGTTAGATTATCAGGATATTCTGGATATTCTGGAGCTTTGGAGATAAGCTGGATGACGAGACGTAGTATTTGTATCTGATAGTATTTATTCCGCTGTGTATTCTGTATGAGGACAAGTTTATATAACTGTCCATTGTTGTATATGACTCTGATGATTGATGTATGTATAAACTGATATAGTTCTTTGTTTTAAAAGACTAGTGTTTATTTATTATATATTGTTCCGCTGCGATATGTGAGATTCTGATATTGTTCTCTGTTCTGTATCTGTTGTTGTTTTGTTGTTCTTCTTCTCTTTTTCTTCTATCTTCTTCTTCTACCTTTTTCTTCTTTCTTAAAATCATAACTTTTCGGGTTTCCGGCATTCGATGACTCAGCAGTCGATAAAGTGAGTATCGATGTTGAATTTTCGAAAGTCGAAAATTTCGGGATGTTACACATGGGTGATGGGTAGGAAGTGATGCAGGATATTTTGCAAAATTTTTGCTATAAATACAAGCACCCCTTTCATTCATTCATTCAAACATCCTACCATCTTCTTCTTCCTCTTTTTCTAAGCTTTTCCATAGCTTCTTCTTTAGGAAATTTATGAAGAAATTTTAGTAGAAAAGAAATTAAAATAATATTAGTGTATATACATATCAAATCCATCTCAAAAATACTTCAAAACACTCCTTTTCCTCAACATAACCCATGGCCACCACCACTCCCCATGCTTGGTCATGAGCTCCTTCATCCTCCCTAAGTCTAGGCCGAGCCCTAAAGGAAGAAAGGAGCAAGTTCAAGAGGCTCCAGAGCAAGAAAAAGAGGAAGAGGTACCGCTGGAGTCGATAGAAAAGTCTATGGAAAATATTGGTGGAATGAAGCCATAAGTGAGTACACAATATTAGTTTTATTTAAATAAAACTTAAAGCGATAATATGCATGTTAGATTAGAGATTAATATGTTGAATATGGGCTGATCTTGGATGATAACTTGGTTGATATTATGATTGGTTATATGATTGTGATATCATTGATAACATAGTTTGATATGATAAGAGAAATGGTTAGTAATTAACCATAGTTCATTAAATGGAAATTAAATCCATATAAAGATGTGTATGGAAATTGTTTAGCCCCTTAATGATTTTAAATATCTAAAAAGAGTTGAAATGTGTAACGATCCAGATTTTTCGTCATTCGATTTTGAATATTTAAATAGTTTAAATATTGAATTTGGAATTATGGTGGAGTTAGTAAGATTTTAAAACTGAAATTTTAAGCGATTTCGTAAATTTTGAAAATCATCAATTTAATCGACGCGTTAGAATAGCGATCCGGGGCATAGTCTCAGATTTTGACGAAACTAGTTCTATTGGATCCGTAATAGTGTATTATTATCGGATTTCAAATTTCGTAGTGATTGGAATTATCGTTTGATCGTACGGGATAGAAACGCGTTGAAATTAATATCGAAAATTCAATATAATAATTTGGTTCAAAAAGATATCTTCCCCATACGATCGAACTAGGTCTCAAAACCTTTTCCATTGCATTCGGAATAGGGGTATAACATTATGAATGCCTAGCGGCACACCTCGATAAGTTATAGGAATTTTTAAGTTACATTAAAGTGAGATATTTATAATTAAATAATAATTTAACTGGTCCAGTCAAGACTTTGCCTTCTGATTCACGCCACCCATCACATACCTTTTCTCTTTATACTTTCAAATCGTGTACGAAGCCGCCTTCTTTCCCCTTTTAAATCGCGTACACTCCTTATCTCCTCTCAGTAATGAAATCGACTTCGTATATTAAAAAAAAACGATGGAAGCCGCCCCCTGTTAATAATCGAAATTTCTTTCTTCCTCCAGAATTACAGCTCGTTCGAAAAAAAGGAACAATAACACGCGATTAAATCACGATGATATCTTGATTGAATAGTGGAGACGAGGCGGCCTGGAGATTGCCTTCGTGAGGAGGGGCAGTCTCGTCGTTCGCGATAGTCAGTAGTAGGAACGCGAACTAGGGTTCACCATTTTATCACTTTAAGGCGCTCGTGGATGGGAGTTAGGTCATGAGGCGAAATGGGAGGAGGCGATTCACGACTCAATGGGGCGGCGAGTTCGATGGCGATGCGGCGTTCGATTAGGGTTGCTGTCGATAAGGATTTTCTGCTTTGGGTTTGGGCGACTGCTCGCGTGCGTGAGAACTCTTGGGAGAAAGAGAGGAGTAAGGAGCAATGCGACATGGGTTGCGATAGTGTTTCGAACGCAGTCGATGTCAGGGAGAAGGTCGTTGATTCATGGCTCAAGTGGCGGTTGTTTTGACGATGGAGGTTGAGATTATTCGCAGTAATGCTGTGAAGTGGATGCTCGTTCCAGTACAGGGATTAGCGTGTTTATCTGAGGTAATACAACTTAAAAAAAAACATTTTTAATGTATGCTAATCATGTATAACTTATATATATATATATAAATCAATTCGTTAATAAGTAATTAGTTGGAATTAAATGGTTAGTTGATTTATTTAATTAAAAGTGTAATCGTTAATTTACATTATTCAGAATTTGCTTATACGAGATTAAATCGCACGAAATCAGTCGGAGAGGATTTGTAGCTGCGAAATCTACGAAAAATGGAATTAGATTGGAACGATTAGCAATTTCGGAAAAAAAAATCAAGGTGAGAAAATTCTCACTCATTTGGATTTCCAATTAAATTTTTAGTAGTAAAAATAAATTATTGGATGCCTGGTTGGATTTATAAAAGTATTATCCGTTGGATGTTAAATATATATATAGTAGTATTTGGAGTGATATTCCCGCACATTATAGCGGATGAGACCCTATGCGCCCCGCATATTAGCGGATGACCCTATATACCGCGATATCGCCCTCGAAGTGGGATTGGTATTTTTATGTAGTATTAACATCTGTGGATGCAGGGAAACTGGTTGGAGGGATCCAACTGGATTCCTCAAATAAATTGTTTATTTTTCATATATAGTGATATAAGATGTATGTAGATAATCTGTTATCGATTATTGTTGAAATTAGATTTGTTGGATGCTATAGTAGCACTGGCCTTTAATTTTGGTGTTTTTAAATACCATAAATATTATTCTTTGGAATTCGATGGAATAAAAAGGAATTTTGGATATAAAAATATTTATATTGGAAATTGGGTTATTTTAAAGAAAACTGAATTGAAAAATAAAAATAATAGATTTTTGTTTAAGTTGTACTTAACTATTCGTAAATTGTTTTAAGAAAGAGATTTTTAAAAATGAATTATATAAAAGAATTTATAAATGATATTCGGGAAATATAAAAAGAAGTTGAAGTCGATATTAAAAATAGATTGGAAGTTATAAATGGGACTTATAAAGGAATGGATTTATAAAAATGGAATTTTATAAATAAGATCGTTTTTATAAACAAGTAAAACTCAAAAGAGTTATAAATTTTTATAAACGATGTTTATAAATAAAGGAAATCGATATCAGGATGATAAATTGGAAATATGAATTTATGGGGTAAATTTATATTAGGGTAGGGAAAATAGGGTGAGAAAAATAGTGGATACTATTTTTAAAAAGTGAAAATGGTTAAGGAAATCGGAATGGAGGTGATGTGATGGAAATCGAGAGGAATTTATAAGTTGAATTGGTTATTGAGATTTTGAAAATATATTTTTATTTTAAGCAGTAAGTTTGTTTTGAAAGGAAAATATTATTATTTAAAACTATGAAATTTTAAATTAGTTGAGATTTAAATTCTTCGGTAAGTAGATTTTCAAATATTAAGTATTTATTAAATAAATTCTAACTTTTAAAATCAGCTTTGAAATTTATTTATTTATCTAAAAATGAGTTATTAATGTTTATAACAATGTTTTCGATATTTTAAATAATTACTTGAACGTTTTTTTAAAAAAGAAATAAATTTGTTTTCCTTTTTAAATATTTATTATATATATATATAGAGTTTTGAAGTGAATGAAAATTTTTATTTATAAATTCTCTCGAGATTCGTAAAAAAGAATTTATAAAAGGATATGATTTTGAGGGGAGGAATTTTATAAGAGATTTGGAGGAAATGAAAATTTCAAAATGTTGAATATGGAAATTTTGAAAATGAAATCCGAATTTATAAAAGAAGTTATAAATTGTTGAATGGGGATTATAAACAAGTACATTGGGTTTTGGAAATTGAAAAGGGAATTTATTATTGATTTCGAAGACTTATGAAATAAGCTACGGAATATTCTCTTAAGTATTTATATTTGAAAAGATTTTGGAAAATAGGACTTATACTATTTTCCTAAGTATAAAAATGGAAATTTGGGAATATTTCTAAGTGTTGAGATGTTGAAAATATTCTGTTATGGATTTAAGCATTTGAAATGGTTTTTAAATATTGGAATACGGAAAGGTATTTGGATATATATCTTAGTAAAGATATTTTGAAATAAATGTTTGAAGAATTATAAAATAAGGCCTAGTGTCTGCCTATGGATGTTTTATTGATAGTTAAATAACCGACTATCAATATTGGCCAATTTCGTTAATCATTTCAAAGAGACCGAGATCAGATTTAATTACCCGAAAACCATTTCGATCTAGTTTGAACGTAACGAAAGCTTACCGTGAAGATGACGACGACGGTGACTCGGTTTGTCCAGACCCAGGACAACTTGTATGGACGAATGCTTTCAGAACATCGTCATTGGAGGGCGATGAGCATTCTAAGTAAAATTGTTCTTGAAAGGTAACGCTTAGCCTCGTACCTCACCAACCGGGAATGACTAAAACATGGGAGATGCAGCAAGGCTAAGTAGGTCGCACCCAATTAGGGTATGTTATCACTTTTCTAGATGTCCTCGGAAACCTTTATATTATGGATATGGTTGTGCATGAAAGAAGGAGCGCTCGATGGTAAGGGTGGGAACACCCATGGTGATAACATATTCGGTCAATCCAAGTTAGGGGTAGGCCGGTCTTGTGTAGCAGGGTATCCCGGCGATGGTCCTCGATACATCGTTCTAGAGGTGTACTGTGATGGGCGGTACCCCAGTGGCCCTGTTATTCGTATGAATCCATTCTCCAATAAGCGCCGTACGGTTTTGATTGTGTCCAACTATGCTGAAACGTGAGATGCAAGTATTTTAGCTATTTCCTATTTACTTGGTTTAGACACTATTATAATATTAGACGATTTTGATAAAAAGGTTTTGGTTATCGTAAGGTAAAATCCCGTCTTGTTAATGTGTGGCGTGGTCTTACGAGATACCTTTGTTTTCAAAGGATTTTGATAAAAGTTAATAATTCAAATTGAGTGTGTTTTTCTCACGCTGGTTTTCCAGACTGACTCGGGTGTTATTTTATTACAATGCTCGGGTCAGACCGAGTATTATAGATTCAGGATAGGATTCTATGGAGCTCAGGAGACGAGCTGGATGACAAGACGTATTTCTGTAGATTTGTATTTCCGTTGTGTGAGGACAAGTTATTAAACTGTCCAGATTGATTGTTGTATATTGTGCTCTGATAATTGTATGTATATTAACAGCACAGTTCTTGTATTTAAAATCTATTATTACATATTATATTTTGTTCCGCTGCGATTGTGAGATTCTGTGTTGTTGTTTCTATTTCTTCTTCTACATTTTCTTCTTTACCCTAGTTATTCGCCTTTTCGTACAATTTGGGTTGAACAAGATTGAATTTTTATCTACTCAAAGGGTACGAAACTGTGGGTCGCTACATTTGGTATCAGAGCTGAAGGTTAAGTAAGAACCTTGGCCCAGGTGGGGATTACTCATTAGAGATAGAGTCGGTAGTACTCTAGAATGAGTTGAGTGTAATAATAGATATGAGCGCATATTTGTTAGTGAATATAAATGGTTTTATATTGTGTTGATTTATTGGTCGAGTGGTATATAAATTCGGATCGAGTAGTGGGACGCCACTTAAATCGGTAGGAGTTTCTAAACACTTGAACGCGATAAAGTGACACAGTATTGTTTTGGAGCGGGTAAATGAAATAATTTTACCAAAATTATATTTTTGATATAAAAGAAATAATTTTCTGAAAATTATTATTGTGGTGTGTTTGGTTGTTATTATTTAATCAAAAATAGGTTATAAAATTGAAAATGGTTTATTAAAACCAAATTGGATTGTATAAGTGAATTATACAAATGAGTTAAAAACTACAAATGGGTTCAAACCGGAATTTGGAAAATTTAAATCCCGGAGATTTAGAAGTATTTTTCAAAGTGTTTTAAGATAAATAATAGTATTATTATTTTGGAGATATTTTTGAATAGAAAAATGGGTTTAATGGATTTTGGGAGGGATATAGCACTAAACTCACTTCGGTCGTTGGAAAATAACTCCGATGATGATCGTGACATCATCGGCGTTCATTTTCGAGTTTCTAAGTGACGAATTGCTACCATAGTAAATTGATATGGAGATTTTTCGGTGAAAACAAGTGTTGTTTTGAAAATTCCGAGGGAATTGTTTTGGATAAAATCAGGTTGATTTTGGAATTCGAAGGAAGTGGTTTGTAAACCAAAAAGAGTATATATATTTGATTTCAAAGTGATTTGAAATATATACCGGGTGTTTAAAAATTCTATAATCCTGTGGAAAATGATATTTATAAGGAGGGAAGTGTGAAAAATTAAAGTTGAAATAAAATTAAAGTGAGAAAGTTGAAATGGGATTCAACTTAAGTTAAGTTAGATAAATTAAAATTTTGAAATTTAATTGCCTGGATTTTAATTAAATTAATATAGTGTCTTAAGGAAATGGGAGTTAACTTAAATGAAGTAAGTGAAATATATAATGAAATTGAATGAATTAAAAATAAAATGGTTTGGAGTGGAATTAATTTAAGTACGAATAACTCGAATTTGGTTTTGAAAGGTTGGTTAAAAGAAATTGAAATTGAAATAAAAAGGTGAATTGGATTTAAATTATATGGAATTGAATTAAATATGTAAGTGTGAATTATAAAGTGACTATATAACTATAAGTTATAAAATTTGAATTGGATTAGAAATAATGTCGAATTGAAGTAAATATAAATTTTGAGTGGTAAAGTAATTATACAACCATAAGTGATAAAATTTTGAATGAAATAAAATTCAAGTGAAGGACTGGAATTGTGAATGAATAAATTGGAATGGCTTATAAAATTTGAAATTGATGGAATAAAAATATACTTAGGCTATAAATAAATGTGTAATCTCGAGTTAAAGATAAAATATAATATATTCGAGTATAAAATTGATGGAAGTATGGAAAATAAGCTGTGTGACTTATAAAATTAAAAAGTGAAAACCCAAAAATAAAAATGGTTGATATTTTGGTAAAGGAAATTAAATCCAAACATGAATTATAAAAAGGAATTTAAACTCAAGAAAATTAGAAGAAGTGATTTTTGAGATAAAAATCATATATTGAGTTATAAATTTAAAGTGAATTAATTAGTTAAGTGAATATGAAGGTGGGATTTAACTTGGTTAAGTTAAAATTGGATTGTGGATTAAAAATGGATATTTGAAATAGAACTTGGGTTGTAAATAAAATTCGACTTAAATGATAAGCGAATTAATTATAATTGGAAATATTGTCGAATAAAATAGAAATGGTTTGAAATATAGATGACTTGAGTATAAATAGATTCAGTTTAAAGTGTAAATAAATTGAATGTGACCTTGGATACAAATTAAATAAATTCGAGAATGAATGCGAGTATGGAATTAAATTTTGAAATGGATAAAGTGAATGAACTAGTTAAATTAATTAGTAAATAAAATGGAAGTTGGTTGAAGTGAATGTGGATATGAATGGAATGTAAGTGAATTGATTTTAAACAAATCTGAAATAG
Source organism: Allium fistulosum (assembly GCA_030737815.1). Taxonomy (NCBI): domain Eukaryota; kingdom Viridiplantae; phylum Streptophyta; class Magnoliopsida; order Asparagales; family Amaryllidaceae; genus Allium; species Allium fistulosum. The sequence goes on from CM060904.1 coordinate 1,143,176,412, forward strand.
AATAAAATTAAATATAAATTGATTGGAATCAATTTAAAATAGCTATAAGCTTAAATGGTTAATTTATTAAATAAATAGCGCCGAATTTGCATTGAAAAATTGTTGTTCGATGGAAACGAAAGTAAATAAAATTGTATGAACTAATAGAATGTGAATAAATTGATTTTTAATCAATTTGGTGTGGATATGGTTTGTTTGGTATAAAAATATATTGAATGCATGTAAAGTGAGTTGTAAATCATTTAAATTGAATGAAATGGTATATGGATTGATTGAAAGTAATTAAATTGGTGTTGAAACCTCATAATTGCTTATAAATATATGTTTAACATGCATTGCTTATGAAATTCATGTGTTAACTAGTTGAATAGAGGAAACGTTATTAGAATTTCATATTTTGGTACTTACATGGTTTAAATTGAGTAAGTATAGGTACCCGGACGCTGTCGGGCTAGATTTGGGTTGCGTAATTGCGTATGAAGTAAACTTGCTCGCTTAATAATCCTTAAAAACGCAAAATAAGGTACGTTTTCAGATTAAATACTGCAAAAATATAATATTGATATCTATTGTGTTTTCCGACCGTGTGGGTCGTGTATATATATTTATCTCTCTTGTCATATTCAAGGTCCTCCGTTCAAAGGAGACTCTGCCAAAAAATTTCGGAAATTTAGAGTGTTAGAATTTTTTTGGAAATTTTGGAAAAAATTTATTAACTAAAATGTAGATTTTTGAATTACAAATGAAATAAAAAGTTTTTGAATTAGAAATGGAAACTGATGTTTGGTAAAGACTAAATGGTTTATAAGAGTGGATGTTGAGTTTTAACTAAGTGAGTTTTGATAAGTTATTGGGTTTGGATCATTCGTCCTGCCTTAGCAATTTCGAGGACGAAATTCTTTTAAGGGGGAAGGAATGTAACGACCCGGATTTTTCGTCTTTCAATTTTGAATATTTAAATGGTTTAAATATTGAATTTGGAATTATAATCAAGTTAGTAAGATTTTAAAACTGAAATTTTAAGCGATTTCGTAAATTTTGGAAATCGTCAATTTAATCGATGCGTCGGAATAGTGATCCAGGGCACAGTCTCGGATTTTGACAAAACCAGTTCCATTGGATCCGCAATAGTGTATTATTATCGGATTTCAAGTTTCGTAGTGATTGGAATTATCGTTTGATCGTACGGGATAGAAACGTGCTGAAATTAATATCGAAAATTCAATATAATAATTTGGTTCAAAATGCTATCTTCCCATACGATCGAACTAGGTCGTGAAACCTTTTCCATTGCGGTCGAAATAGGGGTATAACATTAAGAATGCCTAGCAGCACGCCTCGATAGGGTATCGGAATTTTTAAGTTACATTAAAGTGAGATATTTATAATTAAATAATAATTTAACTGATCCAATCAAGACTTTGCCTTCTGATTCACGCCACCCATCACGTACCCTTTCTCTTCATACTTTCAAATCACGTACGAAGCCGCCTTCTTTCCCTTTTTAAATCGCGTACACTCCTTATCTCCTCTCAGTAATGAAATCAACTTCGTATATTCAAAAAAAATGATGGAAGCCGCCCCCTGTTAATAATCAAAATTCTTTCTTCCTCCAGAATTATAGCTCGTTCGAAAAAAATGGTACAATAACACGCGATTAAATTGCGGTGATATTTTGATTGAATAATGGAGACAAGGTAGCCTGGAGATTGCCTTCATGAGGTGGGGCAGTCGCGTCGTTCCCGATAGTCGATAGTAGAAACGCGAACTAGGGTTCGCGATTTTATCACTTTAAGGCGCTCGCGGATGGGAGTTTGGTCGCGAAGCGAACAGGGAGGAGGCGATTCGCGACTCAATGGGGGCGGCGAGTTCGATGGCGATGCGACGTTCGATCATGGTCACTGTCCATATGGATTTTGGGCTTTGGGTTTGGGCGACTGCTCGCGTGCGTGAGAACTCGTGGGCGAACGAGAGGAGTAAGGAGCAACGCGACATGGGTTGTGATAGTGTTTTGAACGCAGTCGATGTCAGGGAGAAGGTCGTTGATTCTTGGCTCAAGTGGTGGTTGTTTTGATGATGGAGGTTGAGATTATTCGCAGCAATGCTACGAAGTGGATGCTCGTTCCAATACAGGGATTAGTGTGTTTATCTGAGGTAATTCATTTTTAAATTTTTTTTAATGTATGCTAATCATGTATAACTTATAAAAAAAATATAAAAAAATCAATTCGTTAATAAGTAATTAGTTGGAATTAAATGGTTAGTTGATTTATTTAATTAAAAGTGTGATCGTTAATTTACAATATTCGGAATTTGCTTATACGAGGTTAAATCGCACGAAATCAGTCGGAGAGGATTCGTAGCTGCGGAATCTACGAAAAATGGAATTAGATTGGAACGACTAGCAATATCAAAAAAAAATCAAGGTGAAAAAATTCTCACTCATTTGGATTTCCAATTAAATTTTTAGTAGTGAAAATAAATTATTGGATGCCTGGTTGGGTTTATAAAAGTATTATCTGTTGGATGTTAAATATATATATAGTGGTATATATATTAGTATTTGGAGTGATATTCCCGCACATTATAGTGGATGAGACCCTATGCGCCCCGCATATTAGCGGTGATCCTATGTACCGCAATATGACCCTCGAAGTGGGATTGATATTTTTATGTTGTATTAACATCCGTGGATGCAGGGAAATAGGTTGGAGGGATCCAATAGGTTGGAGTGATATATAATGTGTGTAGATAATCTGTTATCGATTATTGTTGAAATTAGATTTGTTGGATGCTATAGTAGCACTGGCCTTTAATTTTGGTGTTTTTAAATACCATAAATATTATTCTTTGGAATTCAAAGGAATAATAAGGAATTTTGGATATAAAAATATTTATATTGGAAATTGGGTTAATTTAAAGAAAACCGAATTAAAAAATAAAAATAATAGATTTTTTTTAAGTTGTACTTAACTATTCGTAAATTGTTTTAAGATAGAGATTTTTAAAAATGAATTGTATAAAAGAATTTATAAATGATATTCGGGAAATATAAAAAGAAGTTGAAGTCGATATTAAAAATAGATTGGAAGTTATAAATGACACTTATAAATGAATGGATTTATAAAAATGGAATTTTATAAATATGATCGTTTTTATAAACAAGTAAAACTCAAAGGAGTTATAAAAATTTATATACGATGTTTATAAATAAAGGAAATCGATATCAGAATGATAAATTGGGAATATAAATTTATGGGGTAAATTTATATTAGGGTATGGAAAATAGGGTGAGAAAAATAGTGGATACTATTTTTGAAAAGTTAAAATGGTTAAGGAAATCAGAATGGAGGTGATGTGATGGAAATCGAGAGGAATTTATAACTTGAATTGGTTACTGAGATTTTGAAAATATAATTTTATTTTAAGAAGTAAGTTTGTTTTGAAAGGACAATTTTATTATTTAAAACTACGAAATTTTGAACTAGTTGAGATTTAAATTCTTCGGTAAGTAGATTTTCAAATATTAAGTATTTATTAAATAAATTCTAACTTTTAAAATCAGCTTTGAAATTTATTTATTTATCTAAAAATGAGTTATTGATGTTTATAAAATTGTTTTTGATATTTTAAATAATTACTTGAACATTTAAAAAAAATTGTTTTCCTTTTTAAATATTTATTATATATATATATAGAGTTTTGAAGTGAATGAAAATTTTTATTTATAAATTCACTCGAGATTCGTAAAAAGGAATTTATAAAAGGATATGATTTTGAGGGGAGGAATTTTATAAGAGATTTGGAGGAAATGAAAATTTCAAAATGTTGAATAAGGAAATTTTGAATCCGAATTTATAAAAGAAGTTATAAATTGTTGAATGGGGGTTATAAACAAGAACACTGGGTTTTGGAAATTGAAAAGGGAATTAATTAGCGATTCCGATGACTTATGAAATAAGCTACGGAATATTCTCTTAAGTATTTATATTTGAAAAGATTTTGGAAAATAGGACTTATAATATTTTCCTAAGTACAAAAATGGAAATTTGGGAATATTTCTAAGTGTTTAGATGTTGAAAATATTCCGTTATGGATTTAAGCATTTGAAATGGTTTTCAAATATTGGAATACGGAAAGGGATTTGGATATATATCTTAGTAAAGATATTTTGAAATAAATGTTTGAAGAATTATATAATAAGGCCTAGTGTCTGCTTATGGATGTTTTATTGATAGTTAAATAACCAACTATCAATATTGGCTTATTTCGTTAATCGTTTCGAAGAGACCGGGATCGGATTTAATTATCCGAAAACCACTTCGATCCGGTTTGAACGTAATGAATGAATACCGTGAAGATGATGAAGATGGTGATTTGGTTTGTCTAGACCCAGGACAACTTGTATGGACGAATGCTTTCAGAACATCGTCATTGGAGGACGATGAGCATTCTATGTAAAATTGTTCTTGAAAGGTAACGCTTAGCCTCGAACCTCATCAACCGAAAATGACTAAAACAGGGGAGATGCAGCAAGGCTAAGTGGGTCGCACCCAATTAGGGTATGTTATCACTTTTCTAGATGTCCTCAGAAACCTTTATATTATGGATATGGTTGTGCATGAAAGAAGGAGCGCTCGATGGTAAGGGTGGGAACACCCGGGGTGATAACATATTCAGTCTATCCAGGCTAGGGGTAGGCCGGTCTTGTGTAGCAGGGGATCCCGTCGATTGTCCTCGGTACATTGTTCTAGAGGTGTACTGTGATGGGCGGTACCCCAGTGGCCCTGTCATTCATATGGAATCCATTCTCCAATAAGCGCCGTACGGTTTTGATTGTGCCCAACTATGCTGAAACGTGAGATGCAAGCATTTCTTCTATTTCCTATTTACTTGGTTTAGACACTATTATAATATCAGACGATTTTGATAAAAAGGTTTTGGTTATCGTAAGATAAAAACCCGTCATGTTTATGTGTGGCGTAGTCTTACGAGATACCTTTGTTTTCAAAGGATTTTGATAAAAGTTAATAATTCAAATTGAGTGTGTTTTTCTCACGCTTGTTTTCTAGACTGACTCGGGTGTTATTTTATTATAATGCTCGGGTCAAACCGAGTATTACAGATTCAAGATAGGATACTATGGAGCTCAAGAGACGAGCTGGATGACCAGACGTATTTCCATAGATTTGTATTTTCGCTATGTGAGGACAAGTTATTAAACTGTCCAGATTGATTGTTGTATATTGTGCTCTAATAATGGTATGTATATTAACAGCACAGTTCTTGTATTTAAAATCTGTTATTACATATTATATTTTGTTCCGCTACGATTGTGAGATTCTGTGTTGTTGTTTCTATTTCTTCTTCTACCTTTTCTTCTTTACCCTAGTTATTCGCTCTTTCGTACAATTTGGGTTGAACATGAGTAAATTTTTATCTACTCAAAGGGTACGGAACTGCGAGTCGCTACAAAATGAATATTATAATAATATAATATTATTATGAAATAAAATGGAAAATGAGTTTGAAATATGAAAATTATTTGTTTAAATGAGTTTAAAATGATTTAGAAATGTTTTATAAACATTTAAGGGTGTTTCCATGAAGTTTGAAAAGAAATTGAATAACAAGTCAAAACCAGACGAGTCGGATAATTGTAGTTCACGATTTCGCGCTGTAAAAGTCAAACGACTATATAGAATGGAATGTTGCTCGGAATTCTTCAAAGTAAGAATTTTCCATACTATTATATCCATAGTAAACAAAGAAAGAAATCAAGATTTTATTAAGTAGACTTTGAAATATGAGTAAAACAAGTTTTTATAAAAATCGCGGATTTGCAGTTAAAAGCCCAGATTTGAAATTAATTTAAAATGAATATTTGTTAATGTTTAAAAATATGAAATAAATTTTACAAATCTTTTAAAATGTTTTAAAAGAGATTTGAGTTATATAAATGAATTTCCAAAAGATAGAAAAGTCGTTTTGATCAATATAGCTTTTAAAACACTATTTGCAGCACTTTTTTCGTAGCACTTTTTAATAACTTTTGGAAACAATGGTTTTAACTTAATTATTCTTTCCCGAATCTTTTGTGAACCTTTTCAAATAAATAATTAAGTAATTTAAAAATGATTAAGAGGTTTGAAAATGAGTATGCAAAAATGAGTTGTGACGCCCCACCCTGAGACCCACATTAACAAAGAGTATTATACTATCTGCTAATGTAGAGAATAGGGCTGGATAGGAGCGACCATCCATAGCCTTGTCTTAAATATCTATTGAATATGTCGACAAATGCCATATTTTTTTTCTATCTCAAGTGGATCGACATATCCAATAAATACTTAATACAAAGCCATACGTGGCTATAGGATCTATCAGAACAAAATACAACAACTTGAATGCAAAACACATCACAGAACAGTAGATCATCACATATATATACATATACAGATACATCACAGAGTATACAAAATGATACATGTCAAGTGGTATAGCAACCACAATATACAAGCGAGTCAAAAGAATATACATATCAGAGTAGCAAACCAAAAAGGATTACACAAAAAGCTATAACAAAAAGAGCTAGCAGAATAGAGTCCATACGGAAGCAGAATAGGCTAAGTCCAAATGTACCTAACCTGAAACACCTCGGTCTGACCCGAGTATAAAATACATGGGTCAGTCTAGCTAAACAAATCGGTTAACAAGGATATGCGATAATATGAGCATAAGGATAATGTGATAATATTCTCGAGTGAGAAGGGACAACTAAAGTGTATGATTACATCAAGTGATAATATGGTATCACTACACAAACATATAATCTCAAAAGAGATAAAATAACCCATAAAACGCTAAAAGTAGCGAGCCTTATATCATCGGCATTCATAAAACATCAAATATGGTTTAGTGGAAAACCTAAACCTGCCATCTTGGCAAACCCAAAACATGCATAAGAGATCCCATCTCAAACACGCCATAATGCAAATATATCTCCAAAGAGGAGAATAAAATCTCAAGTAAACGCCAAAAGGCAAATCTCATATAACGCCAGTGTAGGCAATTCAAATCTTCAAATAGAACTTCCAAGAGTTCAAATTCCCAAAAGGTAATTGTCACAAATATATAGAATGGTTCAAAGGAACAATTCCGGAAAGGGGCGATACACTAGGGAAAATAGTCAAAAAAACCATCACAAAAGTGTTTGCACGTGCATGTGGCCGAAGCCTTGCCAAGTACTGTTATCTCAAATAGGTACCTCGTCCGAAGGCAAAACGTCACAATGACAAATACACCGCAATGGAAAATACGCCGCAACGGAAAATACGCCGCAATGGCAAACGTCTCAAAGATAAATACGCCGCAATGGCAATGACCCGAAGGTCTAGTACTGGCATGCCGCAATGGCAAATGTGTCACAAACTCTCGAATAGGAACCCGAATAGTGTTAACGTGCGTCCCATACCACACGTTCGCACTAAACGGTTTACTAACCGCCAGTAAATTTCACACTCAATGCAGTAAAAAGTTTACATCATCTCATCGGTAAACTCAACCCGAATGTCAAAACGATCAAACGGACAAGTCAGGAATTAACCGATAAGATAAACGCACGTGTCCCATACCACGTGTTCTACCAAACCATTTAATTCCCCTTCTCATTCGCTCGAATAGTGCAAAACCATGTATTTTACATATAAAATAATTTATTTGAGAAAACAAGCTTTTAAAACCATTTTCCGAAATCAATTTTGAAGACAATATTTGAAAATTCTCTTATTATAGAGAATAAATAGATTTTATAGCTTAAAATAATTTAAAAATATTGAATAATAATTATTTTAAACGCCAAATTATTTAAAAAATTATTTCAAAATTGTTTGGAAAAATCTGTGCTCGAAATCAAAGAAATCACTCAAAACCGTCATTCAAATTCAATTCAAATTCAATTCAAATTTGAATTTCAATTCATCAAAACTTGGCTAGCCTATTGATAGACATCATAGCCCTCAAAACATTTCAGAAATATCACAAAAACATGAAGTAAAAGTTAAAAGTCGGACAGAAAAAGAACATAAAACACATAGGCAAAATAATACTCAGGTCTGAAATCTTCTCTGGGTTCAACTTTCGGACATAAAACAGGTGGCCGAATGACCTTTGATTGAACTAAAAATTGGTATGCACAAAGTATAAAACCTTATCTTTCAAATAAAAAAGAATCAATAAATTCCAATAGAAAATGAAAAAGTTACGGTGTCTCAAACATGGACTCAGACCATGTTTGTAACAGTTCAACAAAAATGTGCCCTGGCCTGAATACCATTCTGGCTTCAACTACCAGGCTAAAACAAAGTACCAAACGGCATCTGATTGAGCTCAAAATTATTAAGCATATATAAGAAAACATTATATTTCAAACAAAAAAAGAATAATGCAATTTTGATAAAGCATGAGAAAGTTATGATGTCTCAAAGTTGAACCCAGGCAGTGTTTTCACTGTAAAACTCTGGGCAAAAACATGCTCCGGATCAAAGTTCGGCAGCATATTTCTATAAGCTATATAGGTCAAAATCACCTAAAATTTGGTACGCTTGTAGTAGAAAACTCTATATTTCAAAAAAAAAAAGAATCACGCAATTCTAGCAAGAAAAGAAAGAAATATGATGTCTCAAACATGGACTCAGGCCATGTTTGCAGCAACTCAGAAAACAAAATGTGCAGGTAATTTCCAGGCTGTGCATTGATTTTGCAACAACGTTTTCAAGTATCAAACGAAAGTGTTTTGCTATAAAATTTTGCAGATATATACTACAACACATGAACTATCAATAGAAGAAAATCCGGCAGCATTTCGTTGTTGGAATCAAAAGTTATAGGCATTCAAATAGACAATATGAAACAGATTTCAAACAGAAAACTACAATACCGACAAAAACCAAATTTTTGATTGCTTTTGCAATTTTTTGGAGCTTGGCTCAGCTTGATTATGTGAGTATTTCAACTCACCTTGCTATTTAGATGCAAAGACTCGGATTTTAGCAGCAAGTTGGAAGCTTTGGCTTGAGAAATGGCCTTTAAGAACCTATACAAGAGAAGAACAATGCATGCAAAAGAAAATTCACTGTAAATAAGAAATCATTTCACAAATCAGAGATTTATGATGAAATTAAGTGATTTGGAGTTAGATTACCTTCAATTTATTCTCTAGAGTGAAAAAGACTTTAATTTTCTTGAATTTTATGGAGAAATTGGCTTGGATTTTCAATTTTGGAGGAGTGGTTACTGTATTTTGTTTCTCAGGCTGAAGGAGGAAGAAGAGATAAAGGAAATGAACGTACAGTAAGTTTTCTCACTTCCTTAATCAGGATGTGAACACTAATGGGCTTGGACCCACAAAGTAATAGAAAATAACATGGCTTATGTTAATTAATCAACACTTATATTAAAAAGGCTTCATATTTACACTAATTTACAAAACCAAAAAGCATTTTCATCATATTTTCACATAAGAAAAATATGTAAACTTGCATACTAATAAAAAACATTTTACACTATATAAAAAGATAAATTTATATTTTAAAACATTTTTATTATTAAATTCCTTAATTTAACTAAAATGCACTATTTATACAAATAAATGAATAAAACATTGTTTTTAACTTCTAAAATTCAACAAAAATGCTTTTCTCAATTAGAAAAAATATTTTGAACCAATTTCCACCTTTTTATTTAAATAAACAACCTTTAAAAATAAAATACTTCTCTTAAAAATTATTAAAAGAAGCAAAAGGGTAATAATTAATATAATTATTGCATTTTCTCTAAAATTAAAATCATTTTCTATTTTTAAAGCCCATATTCCATTTATTATCATTCCAACAAAATAAAATAAAGCTTGGAATTTCATTTTCTAATTTTAAATTCCAAAATTCATTGTTTATTCCAAATAAACAATTTAATTTCTCCAATTTTAATTTTAAATCACAATAGTAAATTATAATTATCATTATAATTCAATATTGATAGGTAATCTCAAAACCAGGGTTGTTACAGACTCCCCCTTTAACAAAATTGCGTCCTCGCAATTCCTAAAGAAGAATCTGTATTCATCTATTTAATTTCATCACTCAAAAAGAAAAGAAAATAAGCTTGAGATAAAGAGACATTCTCACCATCGCTATGCGAAGATAGAAAACCGGGATAGGATCGCTCGATAAACTCTCTGGTTTCCCAAGTGCAGTCATTAGGATTAGCGGACCATTGAACTTTAACGAGCGGCACATCCTTGTTTCGAAGGCGTTTCACTTCCGAAGCAAGTACGCGAATAGGCTGCTGCACAATTGATAGGTCTGGTGAGATCTCAAGCTCTTGCAAATCAGGAGAATCGATAACAGAATCCGACTCTCGAAGACACTTTCGAAGCTAAGAGACGTGAAACACGTCAAGAATGCTAGATAGATGAGCTGGAAGTGAAACTCTATAAGCCACAGGGACAATACGTTCAGTAATAGGAAATGGTCCTATAAAGCGAGGAGCCAATTTCCCAGTTGTACTAAAACGCATAACCCCCTTCAAAGGAGAAACACGAATAAAGACGAGATCACCAATAGAGAACTCAAGAGGCTTCCTACGGTTGTCCGCGTAGGATTTCTGGTGGCTCTGTGCCTCTTTCATTCTCTGATGAATAAGATCAATCTTCTCAGAAGAATCACGAATAGAATCTGGGCTAAGAATAAGCTTCTCACCAGATTCCAACCAACAAGAAGGTGATCGACATGGCCTTCCGTATAAGGCTTCAAAAGGAGCCATACCGATACTGGACTGAAAACTATTGTTGTAGGAGAATTCCACAAAAGGTAGGTGATCCTCCCAACTACCACCAAAATCTAGAATGCAAGCATGGAGAAGATCCTCGAGAATACGATTCACCCGTTCAGTCTGTCCATCAGACCGCGGATGATATGCTGTGCTGAAATTAAGCTTTGTTCCCAAAGCTTGCTGAAGACTCTGCCAGAAATGACTCGTGAATAACGGGTCATGGTCACAAACAATCGAACTAGGAACACCGTGAAGTCTCACGATTTCCTTGATATATAACTTGGACAAATGAGAAGCACTCCTATTAGACTTAATAGGAATGAAATGAGCTGATTTGGTAAGGCGATCAATAATAACCCAAATGCTAGAATGGCCCGATCTCGAACGAGGTAGGCCGTCAATGAAATCCATTGAAATCTGATCCCATTTCCACAATGGAATCTCTAGAGGCTGAAGGAGACCAGAAGGGCGCTGATGTTCGGCTTTGATACGTTGACAAGTCATGCAATTACTCACATAACTCGCCACATCACGCTTCATGCCTTCCCAATAATAAAGGCGATGCATATCGACGTACATCTTACTACTACCAGGATGAATGGTATACTTAGAACGATGACAGTCATCGAGAATGTCATGCCTAAGTGCAAAAGCAAAAGGCACAACAAGACTGTTCTTCTTGCGAAGACACCCATGAGAATCAATGCTGAAATCCCTCAACTCCTCGTCAAGGGACTCAGACTCACAAATTTGGATAAGGTGCATAAGATCGGGATCACACCGCTGAGCATCGGCAATACGATCCAATAAGCTGGGTCGAGCTTCCAAACTGAATAATAGAATAGGCGAATCAAAAGATGGAGCTCGATCATGAATAACACAAAGAGATAAGGTCTCAAGAACATCCCACTCGGCTAGCATCATAGAAACAACAGCCGAATGTTTGCGACTAAGCGCATCAGCAACACGATTACCCTTACCAGGGGTATACTGGATATCGAAGTCATAGGAGGCAAGGAACTCGAGCCAACGTTGTTGCCTCATATTGAGCTCCTTCTGTGTGAATAGATATTTCAAGGACTTGCGATCGGTGTATAGACTGAAGTGCTCGCCTAATAGATAATGGTGCCAAATCTTCAAGGCAAAGACAATGGTGGCTAACTCGAGGTCATGAGTGGCATAGCGTACTTCATTCGGTCGTAGTTGCCTAGAAGCATAAGCAACTACCTGATCCTTCTGCATAAGCATGACACCGAGGCCACAATGACTAGCATCGGTGTAGACAACAAGATCTTGATTCCCTTTGGGAACCACTAGAATAGGAGCATTAGTGAGAAGCTCCTTCAACTGCTGAAAAGAAGCTTCACACTTGTCGGACCAAATAAATCGAACGCCTTTCCGAGTAAGGCTGGTGAGAGGAAGCACAACGCGGGAACAATCCTTAATGAATCAGCGGTAATAACCCGCCAATCCAAGGAAGCTACGAATCTCATGAACATTCTCAGGCCTCTTCCAATTCTAAATGGATTCAATCTTCGAAGGATCGACCGAAATGCCTTCGGAAGAAACAACGTGGCCTAAGAACTTAACCTTTTTCTCCTAGAAATGGCACTTGGAGAATTTGGCTTTAAGCTGATGGTGACGAAGAGTACTCAAGACAATTCTCAAGTGATTAGAATGCTCGGCTTCAGACTTTGAATAAACAAGGATGTCGTCGATGAACCCAAGGACGAACCTATCAAAATATTGCCGGAATACTCGATTCATAAGATCAAAAAAGAAAGCAGGAGCATTCGTCAAACCGAATGGCATAACGAGCCACTTGTAAGATCCATATCGAGTGCAGAAAGCTGTAAGAGGTATGCTATCTTCCGTGACTCGGAGCTGATGAAAAACAGTGGCAAGGTCGAGTTGAGAGAATACCTTAGTGCCACTCAATTGATCGAACATATCATCGATCCTAGGTAATGGATACATATTCTTGATGGTCAACTCATTAAGCTTGCGATAGTCGATGCAAATCCTAAGAGTTCCATTGGACTTCTTCACGAAGACGACTGTGGTACCCCACGGTGAAAAACTTGGCTGAATCAACTTCTTGGACTCAAGCTCTAAAAGCTGCTTCTTGAGTTCCTCATTTTCCTTTGTAGACATCCTCGTGGGAGGACGACTAACTGGCTACACGCCTGGAATGAGATCAATGGGGAACTCAATCGCCCGCTTGGGTGGCAAACTCGAAACAGGCTCAAATACATCAGAGAAGTCACAAACAATAGGAATACGAGATATATCATCATCATCTCGTGAGTCTAGAGAATATAAAGCCACTTCGGAATTATCCACATTCTGAAGAACAAGTGATAGCTGAGTAGACGAATCTGGATGTCGAAGATATAAAATTCTCTCAGAACAAATAATCCTGGCATCGTATCGCACTAGCCAGTCCATACCCAAAATCATATCAAATTCCAAATAAGAAATAACGTGCAGATTCGCACGAAAAGAAAAGCCACATAAAGCAATCTCAACATCATCACAAAGCATGCTAAGGGTTGCGGATCCCCCAATAGGATTCACAATCCTCAATGAAGTAACCATACAAGAAACATCCAAAGACAAACCATCGACGAGCTTCTTCGATACGAATGAATGCGACGCAACCGTATCAAAGAGGACTCGAATAGAACGATCACGAAACAACAATGAACCTTCAAGAATAGAAGGAGAAGTACCTCTACGCTGAGAAGAACCTCCTGAAGCATCCGCTATATTCAGCTTGCCAGATTTAGAATTATTCGGAGCAATAGGACAAGTGGAAATACGATGGCCTTCCTTCTTGCAATAGCGGCAGAAGAGAGGCTTAGGACAATCTCGAATCATATGGTCAGGAGAACCGCAATTGAAACACCCCTTCCAAGTAGGAGGTGCTCCACTAGCCTTAGAATTAGGACTAGATCCAACGGGCTTCTTCTTCTTGGAAGGGAAAAACTTTGGCTTATGAAATGGGAACTTCTTCTTATTGGGGTTCTTGTGAACCTCAACCTCATCACCACTATCGCACTCCTTCTCGACGGCTTCGAGATGAAGCGCCAAGTCAACCAACTCGTCGAAAGAAAGCTTGAGCTGGAGCATCAAAGACTTCTTTAAATACTTCTTAAGACCAGAGACAAACTTCAAAGTCTTCTTATAATAGGTGCTAATGTATTCAAGACCATACTTAGATAAGGCCTCGAATGATGAAACATAATCAGAAATGGAGGACTTCCCTTGCTTCAACTCAAGGAAGCGACGGGTTAATAAAGCTTTCTCTGATTCGGGAACGAACTTAAGCTCGAATCGTTCCCTAAACCGAGTCCAAGAAAGAGTAGACTCATCGAGCTCGGCTATGAGAAGCTCGTACCAATCAAGGGCACGCTCTTGCAATAGGATAGATGCTACAAGAACTCTGTCGTGGTCAGAAAGATCCATGCGAGAGAAGATGCGCTCAAACGTACGAATCCAAGCTTGGACCTCAAGAACGGACTCGGAGCCTTTAAACGGCTTTCCTCCGAGATGAGAGAAATCACTGCACAAGCGCGCAAAGACAGACTTGCGTGGAGGAGATGCTCGAGTAGAAGCTGGAGGCTGAGTGCTCCTAAATAACTCCATAAACTGATCGGCAAACATATATACGCCGTCCGGATGCGAGCCGCTGGATTGCCCAGCATCCGAGCATCGTCCTCTGCCTCTTCCAGCCATTAGCTGAAAGTTAAGATAAGATAAAGATTATTCACAGGGTAGATATCGTTAGTTCAATAAGGAATACTACGGAATTAAAATGCATTCCTAGACGTATTCCCAAGCTTCTATCTGCCCCCAAAGGATACGAAAAGAACAAAGGCAGGATGATTCAGGGATTCGTAACACTTGTATAGCACTTTGATGTACCGTAATATGTGTTTCTGTTCTGTGTTTATCATATTTTGTTCTGAACTCGGCTCTGATACCAAGCTGTGACGCCCCATCTTGAGACCCACATTAACAAAGAGTATTACTAGGTAATATTGTCTGCTAATGTAGAGAATAGGGCTGGATAGGAGCGACCATCTATAGTGATCTTGTCTTAAATATCTATTGAATATGTCGACAAATGCCATTTTTTTTCTATCTCAAGTGGATCGACATATCCAATAAATACTTAATACAAAGCCATAGGTGGCTATAGGATCTATCAGAACAAAATACAACAACTTGAATGCAAAACACATCACATAACAGTAGATCATCACATATATATACATATACACATACATCACAGAGTATACAAAATGATACATGTTAAGTGGTATAGCAACCACAATATACAAGCAAGTCAAAAGAATATACATATCAAAGTAGCAAACCAAAAAGGACTACAGAAAAAGCTATAACAAAAAGAGCTAGAAGAATAGAGTCCATACGGAAGCAGAATAGGCTAAGTCCAAATGTACCTAACTTGAAACACCTCGGTCTGACCCGAGTATAAAATACACGGGTCAGTCTAGCTAAACAAATCAGTTAACAAGGATATGCGATAATATGAGCATAAGGATAATGTGATAATATTCTCGAGTGAGAAGGGACAACTAAAGTGTATGATTACATCAAGTGATAATATGGTATCACTACACAAACATATAATCTCAAAAGAGATACAATAACCCATAAAACGCTAAAAGTAGCGAGCCTCATATCATCGACATTAATAAAACATCAAATATGGTTTAGGGGAAAACCTAAACCCGCCATCTTGGCAAACCCAAAACATGCATAAAGAGATCACATCTCAAACATGCCATAAGGCAAATATATCTCCAAAGAGAAGAATAAAATCTCGAGTAAACGCCAAAAGTAAAATCTCATATAACGCCAGTGTAGGCAATTCAAATCTCAAAATAGAACTTCAAAGAGTTCAAATTCCCAAAAGGTAATCGTCACAAATATATCGAATGGTTCAAAGGACCAATTCCGGAAAGGAGCGATACACTAGGGAAAATAGTCAAAGAAACCAGCTCAAAAGTGTTTGCACGTGCATGTGGCCGAAGCCTTGCCAAGTACTGTTATCTCAAATAGGTACCTCGGCCGAAGGCAAAAAACGTCAAAATGACAAATACGCCGCAAGGGCAAATACGCCGTAATGGCAAATACACCGCAATGGCAAACGTTCCAAAGACAAATACGCCGCAATGGCAATGACCTGAAGGTCCAGTACTGGCACGCCGCAATGGCAAATGTGTCACAAACTCTCGAATAGGAACCCGAATAGTGTTAACGTGCATCCCATACCACATGATCGCACTAAACGGTTTACTAACTGCAGTAAATTTCACACTCAAAGCAGTAAAAAGTTTACCTCATCTCATCGGTAAACTCAACCCGAAGGTCAAAACGATCAAACGAACAAGTCAGGAATTAACCGATAAGATAAACGCAAGTGTCCCATACCACGTGTTTTACCAAACAGTTTAATTCTCCTTCTCATTCGCTCGAATAGTGCAAAAACGTGTATTTTATATATAAAATAATTTATTTGAGAAAACAAACTTTTAAAACCATTTTCCGAAATCAATTTTGAAGACAATATTTGAAAATTCTCTTATTATAGAGAATAAATAGATTTTATAGCTTAAATTATTTTACATGCTAAATTATTTTAAAAATTATTTCAAAATTGTTTGGAAAAATCTGTGCTCGAAATCAAAGAAATCACTCAAAACCGTCATTCAAATTCAATTCAAATTTGAATTTCAATTCATCAAAACTTGGCTAGCCTATTGATAGGCATCGTAGCCCTCAAAAAATTTCAAAAATATCACAAAAACATGAAGTAAAAGTCAAAATTCGGACGGAAAAAGAACAAAACGCATAGGCAAAATAATATTTAGGTCTGAAATCTTCTCTGGGTTCAACTTTCGGACATAAAACAGGTGGCCGAATGACCTTTGATTGAACTAAAAATTAGTGTGCACAAATTAAAAACCTTCATCTTTCAAACAAAAAATGAATCAATTAATTCCGACAGAAAATGAAAAAGTTACGGTGTCTCAAACATGGACTCAGACCATGTTTGTAACAGTTCAACAAGAATGTGCTCAGGCCTGAAAATCCATTCTGACTTCAGATTCCAAGCATAAAACAGAGTACCAAACGGCATCGGATTTAGCTCAAAATTGATACAAATATAAAAGAAAACATTATCTTTCAAAAAAAAAAGTATCATGCAATTTTGATAAAGTATGAGAAAGTTATGATGTCTCAAAGTTGAACCTAGACAGTGTTTTCACTGTAAAACTCTGGGCAAAAACATGCTCCGAATCAAAGTTCGGCAGCATATTTCTATAAGCTATATAGGTATAAATGACCTAAAATTTGGTAAGCTTGTAGTAGAAATCTCTATCTTTCAAACAAAAAAAGAATCACCCAATTCGAGCAAGAAAAGAAAGAGATATGTTGTCTCAAACATGGACTCAGACCATGTTTGCAGCTACTCAGAACACGAAATGTGCAGGTAATTTCCAGGCTGTGCATTTATTTTGCAGCAAGGTTTTCAGGTATCAAACGAAAGTGCTTTGCTATGAAATTTTGCAGATATATACTACAACACATGAAATATAAATAGAAGAAAATCCAGCAGCATTTCGTTGCCGGAATCAAAAGTTATAGGCATTCAAACAGACAATATGAAACAGATTTCAAACAGAAAAACTACAAATTTGTCGACAAAAACCAAATTTTGGACTGCTTTTGCAATTTTTTTGAGCTTGGCTCGGCTAGATTATGTGATTATTTCAACTCACCTTGCTATTTAGATTCAAAGACTCGGATTTTAGCAACAAGTTGGAAGCTTTGGCTTGAGAAATGGCCTCCAAGAACCTATACAAGAGAAGAACAATGCATGCAAAAGAAAATTCACTGTAAATAAGAAATCATTTAACAAATCAGAGATTTATGATGAAATTAAGTGATTTGGATTTAGATTACCTTGAATTTATTCTCTAGAGCGAAAATGACTTTAATTTTCTTGAATTTTATGGAGAAATTGGCTTGGATTTTCAATTTTGGAGGAGTGGTTACTGTATTTTGTTTCTCTGGTTGAAGGAGGAAGAAGATAGAAGAAATGAACGTACAGTAAGTTTTCTCACTTCCTTAATCAGGATGTGAACACTAATGGGCTTGGACCCACAAATTAATAGAAAATAACATGGCTTATGTTAATTAATCAACACTTATATTAAAAAGGCTTCATATTTACACTAATTTACAAAACCAAAAAGCATTTTCATCATATTTTCACATAAGAAAAATATGTAAACTTGCATACTAATAAAACAAAACATTTTACACTATATAAAAAGATAAATTTATATTTTAAAACATTTTTATTATTAAATTCCTTAATTTAACTAAAATGCACTATTTATACAAATAAATGAATAAAACATTGTTTTTAACTTCTAAAATTCAATAAAAATACTTTTCTCACTTAGAAAAATTATTTTAAACCAATTTCCACCTTTTTATTTAAATAAACAACCTTTAAAAATAAAATACTTCTCTTAAAAATTATTAAAAGAAGCAAAAGGGCAATAATTAATAAAATTATTGCATTTTCTCTAAAATTAAAATCATTTTCTATTTTTAAAGCCCATATTCCATTTATTATAATTCCAACAAAATAAAATAAAGCTTGGAATTTCATTTTCTCATTTTAAATTCCAAAATTCATTGTTTATTCCAAATAAACAATTTAATTTCTCCAATTTTTTTTTTTGGGAAAGCCAGCGGGGTTAAAAGGTCCCCTACCTTTTATTTATAACATGCAAAAAGTATTATAAGCATAAATAAAGAAATACAAGAGAAACAAGAGAGAAGAAAAACCAAAAAAACAAGAACGCAAAAAATAAAGAAAGCAAAACGAGCCCAAAGAAGAAAACAAAAGCACTCCAAGCAGGCCATCGCAAAACACCAAGTAAAAACACTTCCCAACCTGAGAAACAAATAAGAACATAATACCAAGGAAAGACCAGAAGCATTGCAAAAGAGGACTCCAAGCAGCAGACCTGAAGTATTCAAGCATGACAAGTGGCAACGAAAATAAGCCGCCACATAAAAACTGAAGAAAGCAATACCAAAACGCTTCCAAGTCAATTCCAAAAACCACGACTATGCGGGGAGAAACCATGACATGATAAGCCTATCCCTGTCTCAATCTTAGTCATAATTTTGAACCAAAGTTCAGGAGCAGAAACAACAATAGAGTTGAAAAATCTAGCATTGCGTTCTAGCCAAACTGTTCTGAAGTAAATTTTAAGCACAAAGAAAGTAATATCTCTTTTCCCATTCCTACTTCTCGCAGCAGTCTTTAATTCATCCCATAAATCTATAGAGGTACCAGCATAGCTTGCCATGCCAATCTTATAGAACAGAGTACTAACCATTCCAGAAAAGTAAAAACACTCAAAAAATAGGTGATCAACAGTTTCAGGAAACATGCTACAGAATAAGCAGCGATTATCAATTACCATTCCAACTGAAGTTAACTTGTCTCTTGTAAGAACAGCCTTGTGTATTATTCGCCAAAACATAAAATTATCTTTTGGCATAGAAATAGTGTTCCAACAGACCCTTTTCCAAAGAAAAATAGGAAGAGAATCAGTATGTTGAAGAAGATTGTAAACCCATCCAATTCTGTGAGGTCTTCCCTTCCATTGCAAAACAGAAACGTGATCGGTAGGGATCACGTAGTCATGAAAGCTCCTACACAATGCATTGACAAACTGATTACTTGAAATGGGAGTGGTCAGCTTCCCATCTACAATGTTCCCCACTACACTAGCATTCCCATGAATTTGGGACTGCAGACGATCATGATGACTCAATTTTGAAGAAAGCACCAAACCATCATCAATCCAAGGATCCGTCCAAAATTTAACATTACAACCAGGGGATATCGAATACCTAGCAAAAGGTAGAAGAGATTGTGACGCCCTACCTCTATACCCACGCTAGCCAAGAACACTACGGTGTAGTGCTGTCAACTAGCACGGAGAATAAGGCTGTTGAGGAGCGACCATCTATGTAATTGCCTTGTGCGAGCACCGATATGTCAGATAATAAAACATTGCATTTCATCTTTAGAGGAAATCCGACATACCGAAACAAACTCAAAGCTACTACACAGTGGCTATAATAGTTTAGGACAATAGATATAAAAATAACACAGATAACATAAATGCGGAAATAAAGATGGAACGAAAAGTCTCATATATACAATAACTGATATCAGTTACAATACATTTGACACAATACAAATAATACAACTACAATTGTCGACTCAAGAAGTTATATATACAAGTACATTATCGACTAATATACATGAATACATTATCATCTTACAACAGACACACTGGCTACTACAACAAGACGAAGACCACTTCAAATGATATAAAAAGTCTTCATAGCTCTAGCAGCAACCCAAAGCTAAAAATCTACAACCTGTAAATACTCGGTCTGACCCGAGTATTACATTCAAAAGAAAATAATACTCGGATCAGTCTAATTCAAAATCAGTTATTAGAGCATAGAAGCAATAATAATCAATCTCAATATAGATGACGGTCACAGAAATCTCGTATATCCAACTCTCGATACGAGAATTGGATAACGGCAGATATAACACTAAACAGTGTTAATCCACAAAACAGAAATCCAAGGCAGTTTAAGCAATTGAAATGACAATTTAAAAATATCAATGCTAATTGGCTGCAGTACACGCTAACGTGTACTGCCTCGCCAATACAACCTACGAATTACGCAACCGGTCGATGAATTAAGAATAAAAGAAAATATCGATTAAAATCCGTCAATTCTGGGTGGCTGCAGTGCACGCACGCGTGCACTGCCTCGCCACCACCGAATATACAGTCACCACCACAATGAAACTGCAGTGGCAAACATGTACAAAGACAAGGGCAGACAGTGACTAAACTACAGACATCTCAATGTCACCAGTACAATGGTTCAAACATGAAATGATTCAAAGGAATGCAACTGATATTAAGTGAATGGCAACAAGTAATGAATCAGATACGAATGCACCAGGGGAGTAAGTGAATATGCAACAGAAGTGTACACTAGTAAAGGCTCCAGGCAAGTATATCAATATCATCACCGAAATAGATGATTAAAGTCATAGATCCAAGTCAAGTGGAGTCAAGACAGTGAACACAAATTCAAGGAGGCACTAAACAATCCAACAAAGCATGCAAGAATATGAAGCATGAAGCAACATGAAGCATGCAAGCTCAAGCACAAGATATGGCAACACAGATGTAGACTACACTGACAAGTGCACAACAACTACATGCAACTGTGAATGGATAGACAAGCAACAAGTGAATGACCGGAGCACATGTCTTCAGCAGCTCAAGGCCAATGGTGCAACTCAATGCATAAAACAGTGAACTGGGGACAGTATGCCGAACGAATGCAATTCCGGTTCAAGTGAGGAGGCAACTGCACTATCAAATCAAAAAGAAGACAGTGACAGTTACTCAACTGAAGATGCAGATTGGGAATGAAAGCAAACAAGATGGCAACATTAAATGAACCAAAGGAAGTCCAAGTTTATATGCAATTAAACAATGAAGTAAAAATCATGCACACCTATATAAATGTATGCAGAACAATATTGAGCACGGGCATGACAACAAGTGATGCAACAACATGTGTGCATACCCCTTTAAAATCAGACTCAAGTGAAGATAGAATGCAACCAACACTCCAGATCAATGCTTATGAAACTGAATATCAGTCAAAATACCCAGCTCACCAAAAATGCACTGCTATATAGTGAAACCATAAGTGAATAAGTCCAACTAAAATGACCCACTTGGCTATCAAGTGAATAGGATAACACTGCAGACAAATGTACAGGATGGAGACAACTACAGATCGACGCCAACCCAACTACACGAAGAGGCAACTCGATAAATAAACTTGAGTAAACAGAACCAAGAACAGGCATTCTATCCACTGCCAGTGTAACAGGTAAGGGATGCATAATGACTACCAGAGTACAAATTCAGACTCGATGGAACCTACTCATGTTCACAACTCGATATCAGGGACTATATAATGGATAAGTATGCAACAGTGACTCAAAACATATGCAGTGAAATCAGAAGTGGACTGGTCGAGACAACACAGTGAGCTCAAGCTCAAAAGGGTACAAGAAAATGACCAAAAGTAATAACAATCATATATATATACACAAGAATGCATATATATATACACATATATACAAATGAAGATACAGTAAGGCCAGAAGACCAGGTACAAGAATTTAAGTCTGGTAACGACAACGTAACTACCAACCAAAACAGCAGTAGCAATCCACAAACTCAAATGAACAACTGCTCAGAGATAATGAAACCGAAGGGAGGCCAAGCATTGCAATTGTTTCAAAGCCGAAGCCCAAAAATTATGCAGTTCAACATCAAACAAAAATCAAGCTTTACAGTTAAGATCGAACGATTCGAAGTAGATGTGAGTAAGGGGAATTACTCACCTCAGTTCGATCGAGTTGAAGTTTTGAAGCTTCAATCCAGCAGAAATCATCTCGCGCGACGATGATTTGAAAACGAGATCGCGAAGCCCAGAAATTGGTTGAATTCGAGCAATCAAGTCCTCGACGAATAGAAGGAGCGCCCAAAGCCAAAGCAAGCAAGAGTCTCCTCCTTGAGCAAAGCCGAGCTAAAAGGGAACGAAGCCCTAATTTTCCAGATCGAAGGAAGAGCAATCGCGACCGCCATTTTCATTTTTCTCGTATGCTTTTAGGGTTCGAATGAGAATGGAAGGTAAATATAAAAAGGGGAATTGGGTAATACCCTTATCACGGTATCAAAGAAAAAAGTATGGGCCTAAAGTTTAAAGCCCACCAACAATTTCCCAACCATTTTTCAAAAGAATTTCAACTCGATAAAATTCCAATAAGAGTTGGCGAACGATTTAATCACCTCTGTCGATAATTAATTGCTACGAATTTGCGGGTTGTTATAGACTTCCCTCCTTAAAGAAATTGCGTCCTCGCAATCATAAGGAATAAATGGACAAAAGGTAACAACCATAAGAACAAGGCAATGTCGAATGCATAAGCAAAGCAAAGGTCAACAAGGGAAGCATTAGAATTATGGAAGTATCAGATATAGAATCAAAAGGTTCGACTGATTCAAATCAAAAGAATCAACATCGTGGTGATCAAGGAATCAAACTCAGACGACTATCAAAAGCAAGAATCAATCGAGTTCTAGCAATTGAAAGAAAAGGAATCAGAGCAGAAATCACGTACTGCACGAATTGAATGTGAGTAAATCAAATTACTCACCTGAATCGTCAGAGAAAAAGACGAAGCTCAAATCTCAAAATCGCAAATATTCAATCATCAAAAACGATAATTGAATTTTCAAAAATATCTGATTATCAAAAACGATAAGCAGAAACACAAATATTCGATTAATCAAATCGAAAAATATTTAATTATCTCAAACGATAATCAAATTTCACAAATATCTGATTATCAAAAACGATAATCAGAAATCACAAATATTCGATTATCAAATCGAAAAATATTTAATTATCTCAAACGATAATCAAATTTCACAAATATCTGATTATCAAAAACGATAATCAGAAATCACAAATATTCGATTATCAAATCGAAAAATATTTAATTATCTCAAACGATAATCAAATTTCACAAATATCTGATTATCAAAAACGATAATCAGAAACACAAATATTCGATTAATCAAATCGAAAAATATTTAATTATCTCAAATGATAATCAAATTTCACAAATATCTGATTATCAAAAACGATAGTCAGAAACACAAATATTCGATTATCAAATCGAAAAATATTTAATTATCTCAAACGATAATCAAATTTCACAAATATCTGATTATCAAAAACGATAATCAGAAATCACAAATATTCGATTATCAAATCGAAAAATATTTAATTATCTCAAACGATAATCAAATTTCACAAATATCTGATTATCAAAAACGATAATCAGAAATCACAAATATTCGATTATCAAATCGAAAAATATTTAATTATCTCAAACGATAATCAAATTTCACAAATATCTGATTATCAAAAACGATAGTCAGAAACACAAATATTCGATTATCAAATCGAAAAATATTTAATTATCTCAAACGATAATCAAATTTCACAAATATCTGATTATCAAAAACGATAATCAGAAATCACAAATATTCGATTATCAAATCGAAAAATATTTAATTATCTCAAACGATAATCAAATTTCACAAATATCTGATTATCAAAAACGATAATCAGAAATCACAAATATTCGATTATCAAATCGAAAAATATTTAATTATCTCAAACGATAATCAAATTTCACAAATATCTGATTATCAAAAACGATAATCAGAAATCACAAATATTCGATTATCAAATCGAAAAATATTTAATTATCTCAAACGATAATCAAATTTCACAAATATCTGATTATCAAAAACGATAATCAGAAACACAAATATCTAATTATCAAAAACGATAATCAGAAGTCATATATATTCAATTAACGAGTCCGGAATTAACCGAAGTAGTAAAAGTATGGTTCCATACTCCTTACTTTTGCTAAATCGTTTTAAATCTCTTTATCGTTTTCTTGAAAGTGCAGAATTGTGTGTTTTTAAAAATAACATTTCACATTCTCAAACGGACAAGTCCGGAATTAAGCGAATCAGTAAAAGAAAGGGGTCATAGTCCTCGATTTTTCTGAAATGTTTAAATCGCTTCCTCGTTCTTTTGAAAATGTAAGCTGTAAAAATTTGAAAACAATTTTAATTTATATTTTTGAAACAACTTTTAAAAATAAAGAATTTTGAAAACACGTGATTAAATTAGCAATATCAGTGTTGCGGGAGAACCGCTTGTAAATTCATTTTAAAATTGACGGTTACCGAAGTTAACACGTCAAAGTCTCATTAAAATAACTGGCATCAAAATATAATACCAAATGAATTTTCATTCATCAAAGATGTCACAAGAATCTTCTCAAAGATAGAAAGGGATATCATACCCTAAACTTGTATTCATAACAAGTCAATAACACATGAATTCACCAATACACATAAATTGACGAAACTTGTCAATAGAAATCACGAAAATTGGTGAAGCACAAATTCTAGAAATCATCACAAGAAATCCAGAAAACACATGAAGGGGGGGGAAGGCCTAGCATAAAAATTGGGAGTATGAAAACTCCAAAACACCGGTATCACATGAACGAGACGCTATCTCTTGGTGGCTAACCAATAAAGTTTCACACAGGAATGGTCCGAAGACCGTAGGGCGCTACCCTACAACAAAGCGGGGTTTAGTCTCCCTCGCAGACAAAGAGACATCGCATAATCGCTAGTCTAAATCATAAAAAGAAAAGGGGAAAGGCCTATCACAAAAATGGGAGTATGAAAACTCACCGACCGGTATCACATGACGAGACGCTATCTCATGGAAGCCATCCATTAAATTTTCACACAGGAATGGCCCGAAGACCGTAGGGCGCTACCCTACAACAAAGCGGGGTTTAGTCTCCCTCGCAGACAAAGAGACATCGCACAGTTGCTAGTCTAAATCACAAAAATCACACAAAGAGTATTCAGACAACCCTCAAAGCCCAAGAGATATGTGTGAGACGAAATCACACCGATGAGGCCTAGTCTAACCGTGCAATATGTGTGAGACGAAATCACACACTGGTGTCTAGACAATCCTCAAAGCCCAAGAGATATGTGTGAGACGAAATCACACCGATGAGGTCCAGTCTAAATCATAAAAATGATCGTCATGATCATAAAGAAGTGTCAATCACACCAAGCTAGTAAATATATGAGTTTAGCTTCATGTCCCATAACCACTTGCTTAACTTAAATATTTACGAACAAGCTGTAAATCTTCACTAGGAAATTGTCACAAAAAGGGTTCAATCGAACAAGTCCAAGAGCTAACCGACGAAGTAAACGCAAGCGTTTCATACCACTTGTTTTACTAGGCCGTTTAATTCAATTTCTCATACGAGTGAAATAAAGGCTTGTATATACTAATAGATTGGAAAACGATTTAGGAAAAAGAACTTTGTAGTAAAATAGTTTTGAAATCGTTTGGAATTTTAATATTTACTACTAGTATAGAAAACCTTTATATTTTTAAAGTGACAAATCACAAAAATGATTGTAGAAACAATCAATCACAAGAATTCACATACGAAGATGTGAATAGAATCCAAAGAATTCGATTCCAAATTTATCAAAGTAGGAATACCAAAAATTCCAGAAATAGAAGTTATCAAAATCAATAAAGGTGATAACAACTAATAAGAGAAGAAGAATCGATTATCAACTGGAAAAACAAAATATCAAGTTCTAAATCGCTGAGATTCAAACTAAATGTGAATGAGAAATCAAAATCACTCAATTTGCAACTGGTCCAGCTATTTTTCATCACAGTGTAACAGGTACACAATGACACTCATAGCATAGACAAAAGTGGAACAAAGCCCAAAAGTCAAAATGGCTTTAATTTGCCAAATTAAAACAAAATCAACATCGGCTAAATCAATTCAAAGCCGAAAACACAAGAATAAGCGTTAGGAATTCATACCTAACAGTCAAAAATAGTCATATGTAAAGATGAGAGATAAAACATCGACAAATAGTTGTAACACATGTTCCATCTAAGTTATGTTTTATAATTGTCCTAAACCCCAGGCTCTGATACCAAGCTGTGACGCCCCACCTCTATACCCACGCTAGCCAAGAACACTACGGTGTAGTGCTGTCAACTAGCACGGAGAATAAGGCTGTTGAGGAGCGACCATCTATGTAATTGCCTTGTGCGAGCACCGATATGTCAGATAATAAAACATTGCATTTCATCTTTAGAGGAAATCCGACATACCGAAACAAACTCAAAGCTACTACACAGTGGCTATAATAGTTTAGGACAATAGATATAAAAATAACACAGATAACATAAATGCGGAAATAAAGATGGAACGAAAAGTCTCATATATACAATAACTGATATCAGTTACAATACATTTGACACAATACAAATAATACAACTACAATTGTCGACTCAAGAAGTTATATATACAAGTACATTATCGACTAATATACATGAATACATTATCATCTTACAACAGACACACTGGCTACTACAACAAGACGAAGACCACTTCAAATGATATAAAAAGTCTTCATAGCTCTAGCAGCAACCCAAAGCTAAAAATCTACAACCTGTAAATACTCGGTCTGACCCGAGTATTACATTCAAAAGAAAATAATACTCGGATCAGTCTAATTCAAAATCAGTTATTAGAGCATAGAAGCAATAATAATCAATCTCAATATAGATGACGGTCACAGAAATCTCGTATATCCAACTCTCGATACGAGAATTGGATAACGGCAGATATAACACTAAACAGTGTTAATCCACAAAACAGAAATCCAAGGCAGTTTAAGCAATTGAAATGACAATTTAAAAATATCAATGCTAATTGGCTGCAGTACACGCTAACGTGTACTGCCTCGCCAATACAACCTACGAATTACGCAACCGGTCGATGAATTAAGAATAAAAGAAAATATCGATTAAAATCCGTCAATTCTGGGTGGCTGCAGTGCACGCACGCGTGCACTGCCTCGCCACCACCGAATATACAGTCACCACCACAATGAAACTGCAGTGGCAAACATGTACAAAGACAAGGGCAGACAGTGACTAAACTACAGACATCTCAATGTCACCAGTACAATGGTTCAAACATGAAATGATTCAAAGGAATGCAACTGATATTAAGTGAATGGCAACAAGTAATGAATCAGATACGAATGCACCAGGGGAGTAAGTGAATATGCAACAGAAGTGTACACTAGTAAAGGCTCCAGGCAAGTATATCAATATCATCACCGAAATAGATGATTAAAGTCATAGATCCAAGTCAAGTGGAGTCAAGACAGTGAACACAAATTCAAGGAGGCACTAAACAATCCAACAAAGCATGCAAGAATATGAAGCATGAAGCAACATGAAGCATGCAAGCTCAAGCACAAGATATGGCAACACAGATGTAGACTACACTGACAAGTGCACAACAACTACATGCAACTGTGAATGGATAGACAAGCAACAAGTGAATGACCGGAGCACATGTCTTCAGCAGCTCAAGGCCAATGGTGCAACTCAATGCATAAAACAGTGAACTGGGGACAGTATGCCGAACGAATGCAATTCCGGTTCAAGTGAGGAGGCAACTGCACTATCAAATCAAAAAGAAGACAGTGACAGTTACTCAACTGAAGATGCAGATTGGGAATGAAAGCAAACAAGATGGCAACATTAAATGAACCAAAGGAAGTCCAAGTTTATATGCAATTAAACAATGAAGTAAAAATCATGCACACCTATATAAATGTATGCAGAACAATATTGAGCACGGGCATGACAACAAGTGATGCAACAACATGTGTGCATACCCCTTTAAAATCAGACTCAAGTGAAGATAGAATGCAACCAACACTCCAGATCAATGCTTATGAAACTGAATATCAGTCAAAATACCCAGCTCACCAAAAATGCACTGCTATATAGTGAAACCATAAGTGAATAAGTCCAACTAAAATGACCCACTTGGCTATCAAGTGAATAGGATAACACTGCAGACAAATGTACAGGATGGAGACAACTACAGATCGACGCCAACCCAACTACACGAAGAGGCAACTCGATAAATAAACTTGAGTAAACAGAACCAAGAACAGGCATTCTATCCACTGCCAGTGTAACAGGTAAGGGATGCATAATGACTACCAGAGTACAAATTCAGACTCGATGGAACCTACTCATGTTCACAACTCGATATCAGGGACTATATAATGGATAAGTATGCAACAGTGACTCAAAACATATGCAGTGAAATCAGAAGTGGACTGGTCGAGACAACACAGTGAGCTCAAGCTCAAAAGGGTACAAGAAAATGACCAAAAGTAATAACAATCATATATATATACACAAGAATGCATATATATATACACATATATACAAATGAAGATACAGTAAGGCCAGAAGACCAGGTACAAGAATTTAAGTCTGGTAACGACAACGTAACTACCAACCAAAACAGCAGTAGCAATCCACAAACTCAAATGAACAACTGCTCAGAGATAATGAAACCGAAGGGAGGCCAAGCATTGCAATTGTTTCAAAGCCGAAGCCCAAAAATTATGCAGTTCAACATCAAACAAAAATCAAGCTTTACAGTTAAGATCGAACGATTCGAAGTAGATGTGAGTAAGGGGAATTACTCACCTCAGTTCGATCGAGTTGAAGTTTTGAAGCTTCAATCCAGCAGAAATCATCTCGCGCGACGATGATTTGAAAACGAGATCGCGAAGCCCAGAAATTGGTTGAATTCGAGCAATCAAGTCCTCGACGAATAGAAGGAGCGCCCAAAGCCAAAGCAAGCAAGAGTCTCCTCCTTGAGCAAAGCCGAGCTAAAAGGGAACGAAGCCCTAATTTTCCAGATCGAAGGAAGAGCAATCGCGACCGCCATTTTCATTTTTCTCGTATGCTTTTAGGGTTCGAATGAGAATGGAAGGTAAATATAAAAAGGGGAATTGGGTAATACCCTTATCACGGTATCAAAGAAAAAAGTATGGGCCTAAAGTTTAAAGCCCACCAACAATTTCCCAACCATTTTTCAAAAGAATTTCAACTCGATAAAATTCCAATAAGAGTTGGCGAACGATTTAATCACCTCTGTCGATAATTAATTGCTACGAATTTGCGGGTTGTTACAGAGATCCTCTGATACCAAGTAATTTCCTCCATATCCAGCTCGAGTTTTGGGCAACTTTCATAGACCAGAAGTTCTCAGACTTTATACGATATCTCCAGACCCATTTCACCTAGAGACTATCCTTCTTGTTCATCAACGCATCCAGGTGAGCACTGACCGCTGCCTTGTTCCAAGTTGTGATATTGATGACACCTAGGCCACCAAAGATAAGTGGCTTTTCTATGGAAGAGAAAGACATAGGAATAATCTTCCTATTATGTATTGATCCAGTCCAGAGGAATCTAAGCATGGCATTTCTTATCATCACTAGAAGTTGAGTGGGAAGAATGAAAGTTCTTGCCCAATACACAGTTATGGAAAAACTAACAGACTTAACTAAAACCAATCTACCTGCCATGGATAGCAACCTGGAAGTCCAAGAATTAAGCTTAGAGGTGATTTTGTTATACAGTGTAATGCAGTGAGCCTTGGTAACTCTTGAAGTACAAAGAGGAAGACCAAGATAAGTCATTGTATTATCCATAGACTGCATACCAGAAAAAGACAAGAGCCGATCTTTTTCACTCATACTAATTCCAGAAAAAAGAATGTGAGATTTTGAATGATTTATCTTAAGACCAGTAGCTAGAAAAAATGAGTGAAGACACTGCAAGATCCCACCTATAGAACGTTCATTTGGCTTTGTAAATATCACAATATCATCAGCAAAAAAAAGGGAGGATATTTGTTGATGGGCACACTTAGGATGGTAAGATATTGTTTTATCCCTGAATTTCATTTCTAACATACAGTTAAGTGCCTCCATAACAATAATAAAAATATAAGAAGAGATAGGATCCCCCTGTCTTACACCTTGTTTCCCTTTAAAATATCCAGAAGTTTTGCCATTGTAGCATAATGCGTAAGATGAAGTAGAAATACAGACATAAAGCCAAGCAACAAAAACTTTAGGAAAACCCATCAGTGCCATAACACGAACAATTGAGGACCATTGGAGACAGTCAAAAGCTTTAAAGATATCAAGCTTCAACATAGCTCTCGGGGAGATTTGACTTCTGCCATAACCATTGATTAACTCATGAGCCAACATGATGTTGTCAAGTATACTCCTAGAAGGAAGGAAAGCAGACTGATTGGACGAGACAATTTCAGGAAGCACGGAAACAAGCCTGGTGGATAGAATCTTGGATATGCACTTATACACTACATTGCAACATGATATTGGTCGAAATGAAGAAGCATTTTCAATGGGCCTAACTTTCGGAATTAGGACAAGGTTAGTAGCATTAACCTCACCAAGCAGTTTAAAATGTTTAAAAAAGTTGTGAATTGCAGCTATGAAGTCAGGGCAGATTATTTCCCAACAAGTTTTGAAGAAGACAATGTTAAATCCATCAGGCCCACCACACGATGAGGGATTGAGAGCAAATAGGGAATCCTTTATCTCATTGTCAGTCACCCTAGCCATAAGCTTGTTATACAATATTGTGCTTAAGCAGGGAAGAGGCAGATTGTTGAGAATATCAAGGTCGGGATTGAAATTTTCATGGTTACCTAAAAGCTTAGAAAAGTGCTGGACCAGGTGCTCGTTAATCTCCTCAGAGGATGTAAGAAAATTACCCACATCATCCCACAAAGAATGAATGTGCTCACTAGTTTGCTTGTTCTTTATAGAAGCATGAAAAAAGGTTGTATTTCTATCCCCCTCGCGAACCCACTTAAGATGGGCCTTTTGCTTCAACATACTAGCTTCAATTTCCAAAGCTTCATTAAGTTGATGAAAGAGGTTTGATTCATTCTGGGCAAGAAGAGGGTTGGTAGGATCCAAATCAAGTAAAACTTGAGCCTTCTTAAGCTTATCTTTTAGAGTGTTAGATGCAAGCGTTCAATTACCAAATTTACTTGATGCCCAATGTCGCAGCGCAATCTTAACAGCTTTCAATTTCCTGCACAAAGTAAACATAGGATTACCAAAATTAGTGTTAGACCATTCTGTTGAAACAATTGTTAAGAAGTCAGGTTCCTTGGCCCAAACATTGAAAAATTTAAATGACTTTTTTCCCCTACAAGGCATAGGGTTGGGAGAAACAATTATAGGAGAGTGATCAGATAAGATGGGGTGAGGCAGATGAGCAGTGATGGCTGACCACAGGGAAAGAGCAGAAGCATTACAAAAGGATAAGTCAATGTTGGTGAAAGTTCTCTGACCAGACCGGCTTCTATTGTTCCAAGAAAAAGGCACTCCAGTACGAACAATGGGAAGAAGATCAGAGTCAGAAATGGAGATGTTAAGTGGTGCAATGTCCCTAGGCAACAAAGGCAGACCACCAACTTTATCATTTAAGTTGTAACAGCAGTTAAAATCACCAACCACAAGCCATGGATGAGAGTTCTGCCTTAGAGAAGGGAGGATATGAAGGAGAGATTGCCTTGCTGCTTTTGCATTATGCGCATAAATAAAGGATAAGAAAAAAGAAATTTTGAGAGAGAGGTAATAGGCATGAAAGTGGATAATCTGGGAAGTAATTAGAATGGGAGTGAGAGAGTAGTAGAGTGGATCATGAACAATAAGGATCCTACCATAAGGTGCACTGTCTAGATTATGATGGACGTACCAAGCAGGGTTGATATAGGAGGCTGCTTTTTGCGTTAAAGGAAGTGAAAGTTTGGTTTTAAGGATTGCAAAAATCTTTAAGTTGTATTCACAGATCAAAGACTTAACTTGATCAAGCTTTGCTGGATTATGGGCTCCTCTGATGTTCCAAGAAGCAATTTTATACATGATGAAACAAAGTTATAGTTGATTCTCACTTGCCTTAATCCTAGTTGTAGGAGGGAAAGATCTTACAGATTTTAATTTGGCTGCTAATGAGGAAATTCTTAAGGCACTTGATAATTGCTTATTCGGAAGGGAGGGAGGTGAAACCCATCCAGGCATGGTACCATGATAAGAATAGGGGGAGGTAGAGTCAATGGGAGAAACAGTTTTAGGCAAGGAAGTAGAGGGTTTGATTGATAGAGAAGATGGTTTAAAGAGGTCAAAAACAAAACTATCAATGTGGTTAGTGAATGCTTGCTCTAGTGCTGATGTGTGCTTAAATTTAGCTATCACCTTTGCATGAGAGTTGCGTAAAGCAGTTTTTGGTTGACCAGAGGAGGGAGATTTAAAATGCACTTCTTCAGAATCCAACAATGGCTTTTGAAAATTTGTTTCAGTAATATAGGATGATGAGGGAACCACCACATGCAAAGTAGATGTGGAAATTGCATTTTCAAAAGTAGGAGCATCAGGACAGACCAAAAGGGAGCAATTATTAACCTCATTTTTAGTAGACACTGTTTCTCCTTGCATAAGAATATAAAATGGATTTGCATTTAACATTTCATCGACCCGCAATCCCACTACTTGCAAGTTTTCTTTGGGAACTACTTGCATTTGCACTGCTGTACTTCCACCTTCAGTTTGTATTCCTTCATCTGATAAGCTTTGAACAAGAGAATGCTCATCAGCACTTCCTTCAATATTTGCAACAGGATTCAAAGGCAAGTCCAAAGACTTGTCCATGTTATGAACTACATCAGTATCAACAAGATCTATTGTATTGCCACTATTCATTCTCTTATTCTTATGATCCTTTCCTTTTCTTTGTTGAACTTTCTTCCACCCTCCATGTGTACTGGCATTTGTTTGCTCACATATTCCAACATATTTATTTTGTTTTCCTTCTGGTTTTGAGCTCATGTCAGCAGAAGCTATAGTATTTTCCACATCAGAACTGGCACTTGCTTTCTTTTTCACTTGGCAACAAGCTGTCTGATGGCCAAAAATTTTACAATCCCCACAAATTTGTGGCTTCTAAAGATACTCAATAAAAACAAGCTGATCAGATCCGTCCAGAAGCTTGACCATGAAAGAATCAGGCAACTCTGAGCAAGCGGAGACTTCAACCAAACATTTTGCAAAACCTATTCTTTCCAGTTTTTCAGTTTTTTCATCCATGCAAAGGAATTTTCCTATTCGAGATGCTAACCAATTTATTCCAATGTGTGACCAGCAGTGCAGGGGAATATTCGATAGCTTCAACCAAACTGGAACTGACTTTATTGTACTAACACTGTTACCAATAGTTGGATCCCATTCTTTGACAATGAAAAGCTTGTTCCTCATCACAATCGGGTCTGAGTGGATAATCTTCCTTCTATCTTCCTCAGAAGACAGATTGAAGAGGAACAAACTACCATCCGACTTCACTTCAATCGAGCCTGTAAGTCGCCATACACGTTTGAGATGATGGAGAACAACCATGTAAGGAAGCGGGTTATCAAGGAAAAAGCCAACTAGACATTGACCCCAAACCGCATTCCCAGCATTGATAACTTCAGCAGGTGGAACAAGGACTCCCTCTTCAAAGACAAGCGGGAAATGGACTGGCTCAAAAAGTCCCGCATTACGAGGCTTGGCCTTGAACAAGGAATTCCATCGAGTTTGCAAAAGAGGAGGGGGAAGAACAGTTGGACATGGATTGGGAGGAGGTCCAAGTAGGGAGGGTGGTGATGGTTTAGGCGGCGGATCAGGTAGGGGTGGCGGACAGGGGATGGTTGGTAGGCATGAGGTAGTGGTAGAGTGGTACGAAGGTAAGGTTATGACAGGAGAGGGAAAGGACGGGAAAGAAAGTGCAGAGGAGGCAGGTAACGGGAAAGAAGGGAGAGGACAGGAGAGGGGCGCCATTGCAGGGAAGGGAGAGGACATTTAAGCATAGTTTGAATTTCTCCAATTTTAATTTTAAATCACAATATTAAATTATAATTATCATTATAATTCAATATCGACAAGTAATCTCCAAAACAAGGTTGTTACATGAGTAGTACATTTGCTCCATTTGTGAGTGTCATAGAAAATCCAACCGAGGAATGGAACAGATCGAAGGGAAATCCCGGATGCTCTAAAATAATTAAAAGTTAATTAGGTATGTTAAAAGATTTAGAGTCGATCAAATAACTTAACCACCTTATGGGTGACAGAGAGGTAGTCTCTAGGCTTGGGTTTGGAAAACCAGTTGCCTGCCCTCCCTAGCTATCCGGACTGGCCCGACGGAGGGGATAGTAAATTTGATTTACTCAGATCAAAATTTTCCAAATTATAAAAGATATAATTTTATAAATTTAAATTACTTGGATTGCATAAAAATGATCTTCTTATACTTGGTATTAAATTCCAAGGAGAGATTTCGTACTATCCTTGTGAATTTAAAAGATGATTTCACCATTATTCGGTGGATAGTAAAGATTAAAAACAAAAATTAATATTGAGTACAATTATTATAATTTCCATGATCCTTTTTACTCAATAATGTTTTCCAATATGAGATTTAAATAAATGATTAGAAAATGTTTTTCTAAATAAAAGGTGAAACGATTTAGAATTATTCCAAGATTCAAAAAGGTTTAATTAACTAGAAGGATTTGATAAGTGAGGCTTAATGATTCCATATACTATTTAGAAGATAAATAAAATAATTTGAGATAATATGTCTCATCGAGATATTTATTAATGAATAAAAAAATGAATTAAATGGAATGACGATTGATAATCACATATGAACTTAACATCTATTTAATTGATGATTGGTTCGGAGGAAACGGGGTCGGATTTGGATAACTCCTATCCAAAACCACTTTGAACCAATGTATACGTTTGAAAATGAAGATTTGTTGAAGATGATGATTTTTGAAGACGGGGATCTTCATGGTGAAGAGCAGCTTGCCACTAGCCCCTCGGGGTAAATTTACCATATCATATATTTATGGTGGCAGTATTGATCTGTTATGGAAATCTTCGATCATAAGGACCAATCGCTATTTATCCTAGGAATAATTACCGACAAGATGTAGTAGGAGAAGTGCCTTCAGTTTCGTTCAGTCCTAGAATAAACTTGTATGGACGAATATCTGACATTGCATTTTTGAAATTACAACGTTGACTTTTACAAATGTACATCTGTTTGGTGGCGGAGAAGGCAACTTCTCTTAGCTTAACACCCTTCTCTGAGATGTACGAGCTCAGAGGTTGTAGGTTCGTGAAAGTTAATAGTGATCGAAGGAATGGCAATGTGACATTTAAAGTGGAACCTGATATGATCAAAGCGTGGCTTTGTGGAACGTAACCTCACGAGCCTCACATCCCTGGAATGATACGGGATACTATGTGGTCTGAAGGACAAATTTCGAGCTATTATTAGGGGAAGTTGTCCCTCCAGGCACTTGTTTCCTTATTGTATGGATGGAAAGGTATGGAGGCTGACGGAGATCATATAAAGCCCGTAAATAATACTCTGTTCCATGGTAGTGTAGTAGTAAAGTTCGGGGGCTGACAGAGATCAAGTAAAGCCACTGGTGTGAACTAGGAATGTTATATGTGGATTTTTGGGTATAAATGGTCACTAGTTCCCTATTATGTTGGAAATCCAATTCTAATACGTTGCCTTTATGGTTTTGATTGTAGACCCTACTTTTAAGAAGTAGCTAGTAAGCCGTCAAATTTAATCAATGTAACAATTTCAGCTATTTTGGTAGATTATTTGAAAAGTGTTTTCAAAGGAATGTCATTAAAGATAATATCAAATTATTTTGGTGTAAAAGTGTTTGGTTATCATAAGGTTAAAACCCGTCTGTATTTAAAAGTGGGCATAGTCTTATGAAATACCCTTCTTTTCAAAGGTTTTGATTGATATCGGCATAATCTATACATTAAAAATTTCGAGTATCTCACGCTAGTTTATCAAGCCTGATTTGGGTATTTTTTATACTCAGGTCGGATCCAAGTAGTTTCACGTTTAATTGAAGAAGCTTCGAATTTTCAGAGGAGAGCTAAAGATCTTCATCTATGTATGGACGTATTCTATTATTCGCTACATCTATTGCATTTGTTTTCAGTTTTTAGCATTTGTAAGGACAAAAGGTTTATAACTGTCCAGGTTGAATCTAGGTTAGACTCTGATATTGTATCCAAATTTTTTTCCAATGTAAAGATTATTGTTGAAATAATATATGTTATTCCATTCATGTGAGATTCTATTCTTCTTTATTTTCTTTTTCCTCTAACAATCGGGCTTTCTCGCACTTGAATTTGCGGCACGTGAATACCGAGGTTGTATATTAATGTCGGTTTTCGTTGGCCGAAATCCCAGTCGTTGCATTTGGTATCAGAGCTTAGGTTGAGCGAACACCTAGGCTTTGTTGAGGTAAGTCTCATTATAGATAGGGTTAGTAATACCCTAGAATGAGTAACTTATTAGAGATAGGGTTAGTGAAACCCCAGAATGAGTTTAAGACTATTATATAAATGAGCGTGTATTTGTTATTTGATATAAAAATGTTTTGTGGTGATTAATCTATTGACTAGGTTATGAATTTTGGTCGGTGCATGAAGAGCTCCTTGTAATCGAAAGGGATTCCTAAATACTTGAAAAAGGCGAATCGATACACCGTTTTAAAAGGATTATATTTTATATATACAAAAGTATAATTATTTATGTGATTTGGAAAATTTATAAGATGTTATCCTTTTGGAAAGTTCCAAGAATAAGGTCTTGATTTGTTTGGTGATGGTGGGAATAATCTTCTAAGTATCGATCATATGTTGGCTTGGGCGAGGTATCGAACACTTGGTAAATTATTCTTCTTATCATTGTACAATCAAAGCAAGTTCAAATCCGAACAAGTATAAATCAAGTAATTTGGATAAGTCAAGAAATTAATGGTATGAAACTTCTGATAATAACTTAGTATATCATTAGGTCAGGATGTCTTATTTTATGTCGGTGGAAGAGTATTGGGCTAATCCAAAGAAAGCACGAAGAGTACATGCACAAAAAGAGGCAGAAGAAAAATTAAAAATAGGATCTTATGTTGGCACCTTCTATTGCAGATGTGGTAAAGAAGGGCATTATGCAGTTCTACGTAAGGATAGGAAAGAATAGGAAAGGGATAAAAGGAAAGCAAAGAAAAAGAAGAAAGAAAAATCTTTTAGGGTTGATATATTCTATTTCAAGTGTAAAAGGCAAGGACATTTTCTACGTGAATGCCCTAAAAACAAAAAAGAAACCCAGAATTCGGTCAGGAAAGGCAAAGGTTTGCTACTGTTGCAAAGGACTAGGACATATAACAAAGAATGTCCCGAACTTGCATTAGGTGCTTCCAAGGGAAATAATTAATGAAGTACTGTCCAAAAATGAGGGTGACTGACTTAGGCCTCATAGATAAAGCACCATCTACCTCAAAAGGGATCCAAGAATGGTTTATATAGCAGTTCAAGTATCTATATATAAGATGGTGATGTATGATAGGCGTATTCCCTAGGGGTTATCTCTAAAATTTTATACCATTGGCTAGGGTTTGTAATGAATTTACAAATATAATGTTAATCAATAAATCTCTTTTGATCATTCTCTCTGTGCATTTCTTCTATCTTCTATCAAATCAATTTAATAAGATATTTAGAAATAAAAAATTTAAAAGAATATTAGAAATGGATTACTAAAAAGTATTTAAATTAAATAATTATTTAAGAATATATTTTATAAAATAAAGTGTAATTAGCAAAACTAAAATGATGTTTGAGAAGGATGGATTTGAGAATTCATACCCTAATGTTTTGTAAAGGTATAAAAGGGAAAGTTATGTAATATAAAATAAGTGTGGAACTAAATTTATAATGAGATGTACTAACAAAGAAATTTCAAAAGAATTTTGAAATAAGAATTATAATGGTATTATTCCAAATAAAGGGTAATCGATTTCTTTTGGAAAAGAGATAGAAATATTTTGAAGAAATAAAAGGTTTATTAAAGTATTTAAAGCAAAAGATAATAGTTTTATGAAATGTTCTCATAAAGATTTGAAAAGTTTTATAAAGTACGGATGTTGTACATAAAAAATTTCATCACATGATTTTGATCTAAGATTCGAGTCCGAAACTTGGAGGTGTTTAGACCGGTCTGAAAAAGGATTTATCACTCTATTCTTGACGATGAACATTGATGTGGGTTTGTGTTTGGATACTTAAGTTTTCTATCATAGTTGAGAGCTATGCAGGGAAAACTAGAAAATATAACTGGAAAGCCTAATCAGAGTCTGCGCTAGAGGATCGTGGGGATCAATACTAGTTCGGTAGTAAAGTTGTGGATTCAAATAGTAGATCAAATGGAATGACCTATATACATCGTACGGGGGTAAGTTTGAAAATAAATATTTGAACAAACACTTTAGGTTTTTCCTTCTAATTTCGACGACGGAACTCTTTTAAGGGGAAAGAATATAACGACCCGTAATTTGATCGATTTAATTAAAGATATTTAAATTATTTTAAATATTCAAGTATAGATTATTTTTCAACAAATAATCAAGCTTTACGTAATGAATAATAATAATGAACTTACTTTGGAAAAAATAGCATCATTTTATCGATAAACAGCTCTATAATTGTCAAACGTCGTGCACGGAGCTGGATACATACACTTATTTTTATAATTGAACAAGAATATGAAATAAATTATTTATTTTGCTTTTGGAAATTAAATGTATATATGACATCATCAACGATGCCATTATATTTAATAATTGATTTATGATTTTAAAATTGAGATTTAATGATTTAATTTTTTTAATTATTCAACTAATTATTTTTAATTGATAATAATTAATTTGAAAGTTATAAAGTGAAAATAAATCATTTATAATAGTTTTTTTAACATTTCTCTCAAAAAAAATCATTTATAATAGTTTTATAAAGATATATACTTGATTTGAAAATATAAGAAAGTCTATATCACTTTATCGATATAATAGTACTTTTTGTAAACAATTGTTTAATATTAATTTATATGGTTTTATAGTCAAAATTAATCATTTTAATTATTTAATAATGATAAGAAATGATCTTATAATTTTTTTTACATTTATATGTAATTTAAATTATAAGTGAAAATGTTACCGGGAATCGGCTTTCCAATTTTCAATGGTTTAACAAATGAAAGTCTTTTTAAGTCATTGCAACGTTGTAAATAACACTAACACATGTTTATATGCATGCATACATATCACATACTCTCATACACATACATATAACGTATATACATATATACATACACATATGAAAAATAACTAAGATATTTCTTAATTACTTAACCTTTAAGCAACCTTAAGTCAATTAAGGACATGAATGGATGGATAAGAAGTGAAGTAATGGATGATGATGCAGGGGGATGTACACGTGTGTAAGATAAGGTGAAAGAAGGCACATGGGTGATGGGAAGGGAAGTGATGTAGGATATTTTGCAAAATTTTAGCTATAATACAAGCACCCCTTTCATTCATTCATTCACACATCCTACCAACTACTTCTTCCTCCTTTCCTAAGCTTTTCCATGGCTTCTACTTTAGGAAATTTATGAAGAAATTTTAGTAGAAAATAAATTAAAATAATATTAGTGTATATACATATCAAATCCATCTCAAAAACACTTTAAAACACTTCTCTTCCTCAACACAACCCACGACCACCACCACTCCCCATGCTTGGCCGTGAGCTCCTTCATCCACCCCTAATCTAGGCCGAGACCTATAGGAAGAAAGGAGCAATTCAAGAGGCCCCGGAGCAAGAAAAAGAGAAAGAGGTACCCCTAGAGTCGATAGGAAAGTCTATGGAAAAGGTCAGTGAAGTGGAACCATAAGTGAGTACTCAATCTTAGTTTTATTTAAATAAAACTTAAGCTAATAATATACATGTTGAATTAGAGATTAATATGTTGAATATGGATTGATATTGGATGATAACTTGGTTGATATTATCATTGGTTATATGGTTGTGATATGGTTGATAACTTGGTTTGATAAATAATAAGGGAAATGGTTAATAGTTAACCATAGTTAATTAAATGGAAATTAAATCCATATAAATATGTGTATAAAGATTGTTTATCCTCTTAATGATTTTAAATATCTAAAAAGAGTTGAAATAAATATTATAATAATATAATATTATAATATGAAATGAAATGAAAATGAGTTTGATATATGAAAAGTATTTGTTTAAATGAGTTTAAAATGATTTAGAAATGTTTTATAAACATTTAAGAGCATTTTCATGAAGTTTGAAAAGAAATTGAAAAACAAGTCAAAACTAGGTGCGTTGCGTAACGGTAGTTCGCGATTTCGCACCGTAGAAGTCAAACGAGTATATAGAATAGAATATAGCTTGGAATTCTTCGAGATAAGAATTTTCCTAACTATTATATTCATAGTTTTTAAATAATGAAATAAAATCAAGATTTCATTAGGTAGACTTTGAAATATGA
Organism: Allium fistulosum; assembly: GCA_030737815.1. NCBI lineage: Eukaryota > Viridiplantae > Streptophyta > Magnoliopsida > Asparagales > Amaryllidaceae > Allium > Allium fistulosum. Next base: position 1,143,217,515 of record CM060904.1, read on the forward strand.
GTAAACAAGTTTTTAGTAAAATCTCGGTTTTGTAGTTTAAAACCCGAATATGAAATTTATTTAAAAATAAACATTTTTAAATGTTTAAAAATATGAAATAAATTTTATAATTTTTCTAAATGTTTTAAAAGAGATTAGAGTTATATAAATGAATTTCCAAAAGATAGAGAAATCATTTTGATCAATATAGCTTTTAAAACACTATTTGCAGCATTTTTCGCAGCACTTTTTAATAACTGTTGGAAACAATGGGTTTACTTAATTATTCTTTCCAAAATATTTTATGAACCTTTTCAAATAAATAATTGAGTAATTTAAAGATGATTAAGAGGTTTGAAAATGTGTATGCGGACCGAGGAATGGAACAGATCAAAGGGAAAGCCCGGATGCTCTAAAATAATTAAAAGTTAATTACATATGTTAAAAGATTTAAAGTCAATCGAATAACTTGACCACCTTATGGGTGACAGAGAGGTAGTCTCTAGGCTTGGGTTCGGGAAACCAGTTGCCTGCCCTCCTTAGCTATCCGGACTGGCCTAACGGAGGGAATAGTAAATTTGATTTACTCGGATCAAAATTTCCCAAAGTACAAAAGATATAATTTTACAAATTTAAATAACTTGGATTACATGAAATGATCTTCTTATACTTGGTATTAAATTCTGAGGAGGGAATATGTACTATCCGTGTGAATTTAAAAGGTGATTTCACCGTTATTCACTGGGTAGCAAAGGTTGAATACGGAAATTGATATTGAGTATAATTTCCATGATCCTTTTTACTCAATAATGTTTTCCAATATGAGTTTTAGATAAATTATTTGCAAAATGTTTTCCTAAATAAAATGTGAACCGATTTGGAATTATTCCAAGATTCAAAACAATTTAATCAACCAAAAGGATTTGATAAGTGAGGCTTAGTGGTTCCATATACTATTAAGAAGATAAATGGAATAATTTGAGATAATATGTCTCACTGAGATATTTTTGAATGAATAAAAAGATGAATTAAATTGAATGATGATTGATAATCACATATGAACTTAACATATTTTTAATCGATGATTGGTTCGAAGGAATCGAGGTCGGATTTGGGTAACTACTATCCGAAAACCACTTCAAACCAATGTATACGTTCGGAAGTGAAGACCTGATAAAGATGATGATTTTTGAAGTCGGGGATGTTCATGACGAAGGGCTGCTTGCCACTGGTCTCTCGGGGTGAAATTTACCATATCATATATTTATGGTGGCAGCAGTGCTCTGTTGTGAAAATATTCGATCACAAGGACTAATCGCAATTAATCCTAGGGATAATTCCCGATGGGATGTAGTAGGAGGAGTGCCTTCGGTTTCGTTTAGTCCCAGCATGAATTTGTATGGATGAATGTATGACATTGCATTTCTAAAATCACAACGTTGACTTTTATAAATGTACATCTATTTGGTGGCGGAGAAGGCAACTTCTCTTAGCTTAACACCCCTCTTTGAGACATACGAGCACAAAGGTTGTGTGTTCGTGAAAGTCAATAGTGATCGAAGGAATGACAATGTGTCATTCAAAGTCAAACCTGATATGATCAAAGCGTGACTTTGTGAAAAAAGCGTGGCTTTGTGGAACGTAACTTCACGAGCCTCACATCCCAGGAATGATACAGGATACTATGTGGTCTGAATGGCAAATTTCGGGCTATTATTGGGGGAAGATTTCCCTCTAGGCACTTGTTGCCTTATTTTATGGATGGAAAGGTATGGAGGCTGACGGAGATAGTATAAAGCCCCTGAATAATACTATGTTCCAAGGTAGTGTAGTAGTATAGTTCGCGGGCTCGCGGAGATCGAGTAAAGCCACTGGTGTGAACTAGGATTGTTATATATGGATTTTTGGGTCTGAATGGTCCCCAGTTCCCTATCATGTTCGAAATCCAATACCAATACGTTGCCTTTACGGTTCTGATTGTAGAACCTACTTTTAAAAAGTAACTAGTAAGCCATCAAATTTAATCAAAGTAACAATTTTGGCTATTTTAATAGATTATTTGAAAAGTATTTTCAAAGGAATGTCATTAAGATAATATCAAATTATTTTGGTATAAAAGTGCTTTGTTATCATATGGTAAAATCTCTCTGTGTTTATGTGTGGGTGTGGTCTTAGGAAATACGCTTCTTTTCAATAGTTTTAATTAAGATCAACATAATCTATACATTAAAAATTTCGAGTATCTCTTGCTGGTTTATCAGGCCCGATCCGGGTATTTTTAATATCGGGTCAGATCCGAGTAGTTTTAGGTTTAGTTGAAGACGCTTGGAGTTTCCAAAGGAGAGCTGGAGATCTTCATCTATGTATGGAGGTATTCTATTACCCGTTGCATCTATTGCATTTGTTTTTAGTTTTCAGCATCTGTAAAGACATAGGGTTTATAACTGCCCAGGCTGAATCTAGGTTAGACCTCTGATACTGTATTCAAATTCTTTTTCCACTATAAAAATAATTGTTGAAATAATATATGTTATTCCATTCGTGTGAGATTTTATTCTATCTTTATTTTCTTTTTCCCCTAACCATCGGGCTTTCTGGCACTTGGATTTGCGACACGTGAATATCGAGGATGTATTATTGTCGATTTTCGAGGGTCAAGTATCCCGATCATTACATGTGCAGTCATGTTTATGGAGAAGCGACATTAATGGCCGTGACTGGTGTTTGGTTTTAGAGGCGATCTAGACGGATTTGGAGGAAACGGAGTATGGCGTTGAGTTTCTGACATGAAGGGCATTGGGTTGTGGAATTTTTATGGAGTCCGATCAACCATAGGAAGTTGCAACGTTGTGCTGTAGGAAGATGCAGCTTTCGGGTCGTGATTGTGAGGAGGACATTGAGCTTCAACATTTTGGGTCCAAGGTGAAGCATTCACGCAGAGAAGATGATTGGAGGTGGTTTTGAGGGATTCTGTGGTCCGAGAAGGCAGGAAGGATGGTTGGCATGCATGACATGGTGTGTGCGCTGTATACGGAGGAGTTTTATTTAGGGAAGAAAGGATTTTGTGTGGGTTAATTAATTTATAAGCGATTATGTTGATTTAATTATATTTTCAAATCTCAACATCTTATAAAATTAATATCTTCTCCATATGAGGTCCAATCGAGACGTGGTCTTTTGCATTGTGCTCATATGAGCGTTATATACGCAATGGAATTGATTTCGTCAAGTTCTAAGTTAGTAGAATTTTAGGCTAAAATCGAACGTTCAATTTCAGATCGAATTAAAATGCATAAGCGTTAGGTGGAAGTTTGGTGAGTTCTCTCACTTTTGAATGAACACTATGATATATGTGTGTTATATTATGTTCTATGCGTGCTTGGATCTTTCTTGTTGGGTGTTTGATTTGGTTAAATTCCTTCTTAGGACTGCGAACGGCATAAATAACCATTGTTCTGCAAGGAACAAAAGCAAGAGGAAGTCGAAGTGTATACATAGCGAATAGGTCACTATGGAGCACTTTGAAATACTCATACATACATGTGATTTACATGGGGCTTTTGTAGAGAGACCTAAGGAGTTTCTTGCCAATATTGATTTACTTATATTCTTATGTTGCTTATATTAATGTATGGTTGAAATATTTGTGACATACTATTTGATTTGTGTAAGTGTCGTTATAGTGATTATTGCTATACTTTCACTTATGAAATATCATCTCCTTAACTCTTTGTATTGAACTGGTGCTTATGTTTTTACAAAATAAATATTTGACCGCATTTTTTTCAGTTCGAAAGTCAAGTTTTTAAATGATTTTCAAATGAGTTTTATCGACCTTAAAATTATGAACATTTTGGGAACATATACTAAACCCATAATATGTTGTTCTAAAAAGAAAAAATAGTATTTATCTTAGTAACCATTTTAAAGGGATTTTCGCTACTCTTTTAGCGGCACTATTTCCAACTTTTATAAAATGGTTTCAAACTGGTTTTTCTTCTTCAATCTTTCTAGTTACCTTTCTAACACATATTTAACTATTTTAAAATTGGTTTAGAATATAAATATATATATATATATACGAGTAGGTTGGCACGTGCGCAGAAGGAACTGGTGTTAAGAAACGATGGTTGTGAGGTTTTTTGAATTTTATGAAATGACTTTAACGTGTACGTAATGTTGCATTTTTTGGATACTGTCTAATTCAGAATGCATCCACGTCTGATGGACGTGTATATGGAACTTTTGTATCAAACATGGAAATATGCTTTAAATTAGACCGACGGTACGCAGAGAGAAAGATAAATGTTTCACGTGCTTGCATGCGGAGGAAATTATTATATACAAAGTGAATGCTGTTTAAATAATTTTTTTGGCACTTACTTGAAACTTTTGAATTGTGCGGTGGCAGAATATCATTTGAATGAAGGTGGCAACTTTTGATATTGTTTGTACTTGACAGTTTAATAATTCACTTATAGACCCTAAGTTATTCTGACGTATTATACTTTATAAGTACAAATCTTGAGACAATTATGAAAATGGAAAAGTACGCTTTTTACTGTTCAAATAAACAACCAAAAGTTTCTTATTCATATTGGGTGCCCGTTGTTGAGTCCGTATAAAAATAAAAAGTCCTAGACCTAAGTAATAGGCATAATGCATAAGAAAATTCAATAAACGTAAAAATAAAATATGTAGTATATGAATGATTACAAAACAGTCATTACCCTAAATGCTTAATCTTTCTACTTAGCATTAAACATTGTTTAAGTTGAAAGCAAAAGGATTATAAGCTAATTCTTTTTTTGCAAGTGTATGCAGTTGAAGCAATATGTTAGGATATTAATTCCATTCTATTCCTGTATATTAAATTGTATTTTCTACATTGATGGTATCAGTTTTGTGGTAAGAGTACTTCGATATTTACATAAAAACTACAATGTAAGTATTGTACAACCCTTGCAACGTATATACATGGTCAAAAGTAGATGTTGCAACTATATTTGAATCTCTATTAGGAAATCTACTATTAAAGAAGGAGCTTTGATTTTGATTTTATAAAAAATTATGTGGATTATCATACAGAAAATGAGGATGTGTTGATGTACACGCAAGGGACTATCTTGGTGGAAAGTGGTTTAGCTTGAAAAATACTCCTTAAAAGAAGCGAAAATGAGAGAGAAATATCTGCATAAATTTTTTGGTTGCCACATCATTTGGGAACAAATCAGTAATGGCAGGCTTTGAACTTGTAAGTTGAGAACTGGTCTCCACCTATACATTAAACCAAGAAGAATACATCAAAGTAAGAACAGATCCGCAGAGTTATGAAATTATAATAACCAACTGCTATAAAAAAATATTGCGAATAGTTACTCTTGTTTCCTTTCTGCCTCTATCATCTTATGTACATCTGCAAAACTTTCTAAGCCTAATAAGTGATAGATTATAGCTCAACAAAAGTAGGAGAAAAGCTCCACTGTGCCAAATGAAGAGCAAGTGTATAAAGTTACCTTGCTGGTACTTCCAACTCTGACTGCAGTAGTTTTCAACAGCTCAAGTCCCCCTTATTTTTCTTTATGACATCAAAGATATGCATTTAAAGTACCGATGCCCCTGTCAAAAGATTATCATAAGCTTTTGCTACATGTATACCATTTAATATTGTTGAATGTAGACATCTAACCAAAACATTTTGCTGTGTACTTTCTGGAAATGCGAAAATACAAAACAGCCCTCAAAATCTTTTAATCAACAGAACAGCGGCGATGGTAAACTTAGGGTCAGAAAAACTAAGATAAATAAGTTAAACATGGTTATATACAAAATTTCTAAATGAAATTAGTGAAACTCAAACATAAAGAAAATGATTTCGAGGAAAAAACAGTTAACGTAGATAAAATCAACTATAATGATTATCATAAGCTGAACGAATTTATACTACGCTTGGCCATGGATAAAAGGATATTGCAACAACTTGGTGATCACCAATTCTACACTAAAAACAAAGTCAACAACTACAAATCAATTTTTTTATGCGTTTACATGCACAAATCAATTTTTTATCGAAACGTGAAGGAGGCTAAGTTATTTTAAAAATCAAATATTTAGATAAATTAGTAAATATTAAAATTATCACCTTCGTTAGTTTGAAACTTAGAAAACTTGCATTATCTCTCTTTTAAAAAGTATCAAACCACCATATTAACATATAGAGAATTTTCCTTGTCAACCAAAAGATGGCACTTTCCAGAATACTCCCTTCCTTAAAAACCCTTAATAGTTGCTAAACTATAAAACTACTTGATGTTGGTGCATAGATTTCGAATTTTCCTTTAAAATTAATATTGCAATAAAAATTTGAAAAAATCAAATTGAGTACAAAAATCACCTTGTTCTTTAAATACTAATTGTCAATCACTTCCAAATTTAGCAGTATGATCACCCACTTTTAGAAGGATGAAATTTGAATGGATTGTAAGTAAGAGTGCTTCCCCTTTAGGATATATGAAAAGGGATATGCTTAAAACTTATTACCCTGAATTAAGAAGCCCTTTAAGTGAAAATCACCTTTCTGAAATTCATATACAACAAAATAAAACTCACTATGCTGTTAACAGCAGTTTTAAAGTCAAATCACCATAGGTAAACTATATAGCCTCTATTATACAATATTAGGATGTATATATGGACACCACTTACATTCAAGTTAATTCAAAAATATACAAATTTAAACATTTTAGTAAAAAATGGTTCATACCAAGTGCTATGGGTAGGATGAAAATATCCATCATATATGGCCGACTGTAGACATAGACATGTTTTTATTATAATAAATAAATAAATACACAAATGTTTATGCCATCTCAGTCAAAATGAAGGAGCAAAAAGTTTGAATACATACATTATAACGTACGGATTAATTTGAGATTTCATCCCTTTGACTTTTAGGACAAATTGAAATTGAGGACAATAAATTAATAAAGTAAAGAAACAGAATAAGCCATGTCCAATAGAGGAAGCCCCTTATTTGTGCATGAAACAACGTGCCCTCTATAATATATGGCGTACACCTATTCAGAGCAACTTTTCCAACTATGTGGCCATATGCACATAAATACTCAGCTTCGTATTGAAAGCTTTCCATGTAAAGTGAATGAGTATACACGATGAAAACCAATAAGTAGTTAATACAACATTAGCAAATGTTTAAGGAAATCGCTGAGACTTACATGCCAACAAATGACATTTAGTATTAATTCAAATTATATATAATAGCTAAACCAAAAACTGTGGCACCATATTCTCTGTTGGGTAAGTAAGTGTATTGCATGAGATAAGATAAGCATATGACAGTAAATGGAAAGATTAAGAGTTAACGTTCATCATTACTACAATCTATATAAACATATGATAGTAAATAGCACCTCTATTGAAGAAATTGTTCTCTATACTAACCTCTTTCTTCCCTAAAATCTAACTGCAAACCCATCTGTCATGTTGGTCTCGGAATCAGATCTGAGACAGAACAAAAAATTCACAATCAATTTTAGAAAAAATAAATTTACAAACTAATTATAAAACAGAATCAGTTGAGTTATTACACTGTCTTTGCTCTCTTCCAAATATTGATGTAGATCCCAACAATGATGTTAATCAAAGAAATAGTGCTAAAAACCAAAATACATCGGAAAACCCAGATTTTACAGAAATTAATCATGACGATTAAATCAAAGAAAAATCAATTAAGAAATTACTGACCTTGAATGCATGAGTTGATAACTGGATTTGTGAAGGAAGCCATGGAATATAGAGAAATTACTTTTATTTTTAAATGTTTTATGGATCAACGGCAAAGGCTGTGTTGATCATGGAGGCTTTATTGCTATGAACCACCTGAGGAGAATTCTAAAAGAGAACATGGGGAAGTGAAGCGGTTCAACTTTGGATTGGGTGAAATAATTTAACAGTGTTCTGTTTTAGTAAATTGGAAGAAACATAAAAGAGATACATATATTTGGTTAAAAATTGGACAAAAATCGAATTAATTGATCAACCTTATCAGGTAAATAAATGGTTTAACTAACTTTATGGGAACGAATGCAGCACCGAGATCGATTTTGAAAGAGGAGGCGAGGAATAATTGGGGTTGAGAAGTCGAGATGTGGAAACAAGCGTGGATAGAAGGTGGAAAACGTGGCGAAGATAGCAGACGGAACGAATTTCTTGGCCATTGGATTCAAATTAGAGAACGATGCCTCCATCTTTCGAACGTCACTTTCATATTCCTTCACCGCCTCAGAAGCCAGTGGAGAAGCAAATATGTAACGACCCAGTATTTTCAACCATTCGCATCCATTATAAGTGTATAGGTAGACACTCATGCCGGAGTTGAATTGCTCAAAATACTGCGTTGTAAATAAAATTTGACAAAACTCAACATATACAGTAAATAAACTAATTACAGATCACAGACACAGAGTAATATAACAATACTGTAGCGGAAACAAAGGATAGTAGTTCATGAAGCTACTATATATATATAACAGAGTTAAACAAGATACAACAGAGGTCTCGAATACAATAGATGTCTCAATATAATAATCAAATACCAGATCTGAATACATCACTGGAATCAACGGAATAACTGAAAGCAGGATCGATAGATAGCTGGATCTCCAAGCGAAGCTCCAACTCCAAAGGTGAGTCTCAAATGCTGTATCACTCAGTCTGACCCGAGCGTAAAGCAAAACACAAAACACTCGAGTCAGGATTAATATTCTTATATTAATAAATCCAACTCAAGTGAAATATCAACTGAAATACAAGTAACTTAAAGGATGTTTGGGATAACCATCCTCTAAGGATCCGTTAAACTATTTACTATGTAGTAATATTCGCTATTATAATAGTGTCTAAATAAGTAAAGTATAATCATATCGGAAAATAGCGTTAAGGGGATGGAGAACCTTAACGCGGTCGGATCTTAAAATCATAATCGTAGTAAAGCTCGGTATGGTAGGTGACACGGCACAACTAGGCAATGCCAGGGTAGATATACCAATTACGCACACGGACTGATGGATACGCATAGCAGCCACTACCGTTCCACCTCGAACAACATTCCCAAATCGGAGGATGGCCATCTAGTCAAATCACAAGTAAGAGTATAATATCGAAGAAATGCGTCCGAGAAGAGGTGCTACCTCACTGGTCCGAGATCGCTCCTGTTTTAGCCACCTTATGCCAACTCACGGGAGTTGGGTCCACGTAACATACCTTAAGAACGTCGCCACCATCCTACTTCATTCTGGAATCTCCACCGCGTACACGGTTGTCAAAGTGGTTTTCGGTAAGACAGAGAGTATGTCCATATCCGATCCCGGTCTCTTTGCCAACCAATCGTTATTATAACACCGTGGTCATTTCAAAGTAGTTTACTTCAAACCAAATCATTATCATTTTAAAAACCCAATTTAATACGATATCATTTTACTTCAAATATCCATTTTCAAAATCATATTACTTTCCAAAATTTTATGCTTTCGAAATCATAGTCTGGAAATCACAGTATTTTGGAAATCATAACACTTCCTTTTTAAACCGTTTAGATATTAAAAATTCGTTATAAAATAAATTAGTTTCCTCAAATTCCACAAATCGATTCAAATAACTCGAATTCCAAAAATTTAATTTATCAAATCTCAAATCATCCGTTTCAACTCGATTTAGCTTCTAAATAAACCATTTCAAATTATCAATTTCAAATACGTACCTAAACCATGAAATAAGCCATTTCAATTTGAATATATTTCAAAGCTTAAATATTCAACATTTCGAAACTAAATTCGATAATTTATATACATATCAGATTCACTTTACAATTATTTAGTTTTAAAATAATAACTTAACATTTCCATAACATTTGAATACAATTTCAATTTTACAATTTAAATAAACAAAATATCTCATTTAAATATTTATACGTTTGAAATATCCATTTAAGTCACCCTTTCGAATTTCAAGTTGTAAATCACTTCTTTAAATTTCAAATTCAATACATTTCAAATCAAACTTATTTAAGTATAATTCTTAAATAAATATAATTTCAATCAAATTTCAAATCATTAAAAATTCTATATTTGAAAATATAGATATTAAATAAATACTTAAACCTATTATTTATCAACTTTATTAAATCAACTTTAATAAATCCTTAAAATCAATATTTATCAAAACCATATATTTCTTTTCAAAACCATAGAAATCATTTTCAAAACGTTTATATATATAGACCAACGGTGCCTGTATATAATTTTCTATCCTATGGTCAAGTGATACGGATATTTATCATTTCAATCCGCAATTTAAAACATATTCGGGTATATATCTTTTCAACCCGAAATCCCAAGTTCAATTCAATTGAAAATCGCTTGGGATTATCATTTCAACCCATAACGATTTTCTCCTATTCTACAAAATCGTTCGGGTATGTATCATTTCAACCCATAGTGATTCTATACTAATAGGGAACTTGCAGAGTGATAACAGATATGATAATAAAATAACAACAGTAACAGGCATATATCGACAGTATAAATAACAGATAATGGTGTCAGATGTCACAGGTGAACAGATACAGAAAATGACATATATATATAACAAATTGAACAACTAACAGCAGCATATTTCAATTGACGTTTCAATTGAAATTAAATTTAAGAAATATAAGAATATTAATCGTGAGTGATTGCTCACCTTTCGAGGCTAGAGATGAACGAGAGTGAGACGAGTTACGAATCTAAGCACGAATTTCGAACACAAGGCTAGGTTGGCACTTATTTGACGGATAAGCTGATAAATAGAGATTGATAAACAGATCAGAACCATCTTAATATAATAGTAATGAACTATAAATTTTATTATTATTTTATTACGTTCTTTCAAAACAAATCCAACTTTATACCCAACTGCAAATAAAAATTTAATACTCTCGTATATAAGCATTTGTTTTTAAATCAATTCAAAACATAAAATTTCAAACCACATGTGCACAACTGTTTACATATACCCAAATAAATAAATCTATAGACTGAATTATATATATGTAAACTACATCTATAACCAAATCATATTATAAGCATAGGCTGTTAAACAACATGAATCAATAACAGCTTGATATATACTAATACTAAAATAAACAAACTACACCCGATATAACAAACATATAATAAGCTATAACACAACTTAAATATATATGTATATATATATATAGCATATAACAACTAAACTTAGATAGACTAAAAAAAATTGATGAATACAACAAGTCTTATAACATTTAGAAACAGATAAAGCAACATACGTATTCTCTCCATGTAAGATTTATATATAACAAACATACGAATATTAAAATCTTATGCAGACTCACGAATAATATATAAATGAACCGGTTATATTCGTACCTTAGTACTGTGATCAATATAAAATGCACTAGTCTTAAAAAAATGTTAGTGATTACAGCTGTATCCATCTAATATCCCCGCGCACTATAAACAAAATATACATCATACTTTTAAACACACACATATATATATATTTTAGAAAAAAAACAGTCTGATTTAAATAAAGATTTTTTTTCTAGCAATCTATATAAAATAGTACCAACATAGCTTCTTTTATAATGGAATAGGTCATATATAACGACTTCAATGCTTCAAATCATGAACGGAAGCTTCCAATATATATAGACTGTATAAATATTTTTTTGAAACACAACAAACTTGTAAAAGAATTTGTATATATAACTACTAAAATTTATAGCAACAATATATATATCCTTCATTTATATTTAAACTTACAGCCTAAATATATATAACTAACTACAACTCGTATAACTTTTATATATATAACAAAACTTTAACACTTTGAGCACCAAACAATATATTTTTGTATATATATAAGAAAACAAAATTTTATAAACAAATAAACTTCTTTCTTCAATATATCACATAAACAAGTATAAATATATTACCCGTACCTGTATAAAATCATAGAGAAAATGCTAAGCTGGCGGGTTCAAACTGTGCACGCGAGGAGGAGATGACTTGGTGGCCTACCATGGAGTGGGTGGTCGGCGGCACACTGGGTTCGGCAGGGATAGGCGAGGCGGTGGGTTGTGGTAATGATCTGGCATGGGTTTCGGTGGTGACGTGGTGGAGGGCTGGAAGGCTGGCTTAGTCAGGTGCTCGGTCGTGGTTGTGGGGTGGTGACAGGCCTGGGTAGGGCTCGGTCTGGTGGTGGTAGCTGGGACTCGAACTGGATTGGACTGCCTGAGTGGAGACGTGGCCGGGGTGGTTTCTGGCAGAGCACGGCATGGGTTGGGGCGTGATGGCGAATGGGTGGTCTGGGGTTGGCGACGTGGTGGGTCTGGTCTCGGTCGTGGCTGTTTGGGTGGAGGCGTGGTGAAGTTCGGTGGTGACAGCATGGCGTGGGGTTCTTGGCCTGGCGTTGGCGACGTGGAGGTAGTAGCTTCGTGGAGGCATGGGTTAGGCGAAGGGGTTGGACGTGGTTGGTGGATCTGGTGAGAAGTGAGAAAAGTGACAGTCAATAAAATTCTTGAGAACAAAAATGATGGAAGGCAAAATAGAAATGGAGGAGTAGCAGGATTGAGAAGGTAGCTTCTTTGATTAATATTTGGAACGCATTGAACAGAGAAGGCAAACGAACGGATATAATTACAACGAAAGAAAAGGTCCACAGTACTAAACAGTAGGAATAGAATTGGTCACCCCTTGATTTTTGGAAATTTATTAAACCAATTAATTGTTGTTGGGCTGCACGTTATAGATTTGAAGCCTAAGGGAAAATGTAAGGTCAAAATTCGGTACCGTTATGGTGAACTGTTTATTCTTTTCGACACGTACCGGATCTCAAATTATAGAAATGAATATACCGTAGAGATCAGCACGACGAGACGATTAAAATGGTACACAGATATCAGTGATACGGTCATCCGATCAAAAGTCGATAACCGGTACCAGAAATGCTGCTATTCTAACCGAATTAAGATAAACGGAGCAACAGAAGTCCAAATTTGACGAAACGAAAGATGACGTCTCACTCAGAAGATGATTTACAAATTTTCCATGTAAAAATATTTAGGTTTGGAAAACATTTTATTATCACCTATTTTTAACTGATTAAATTGAAGTAAATTTACGCGCGAAATAAATTTTCATATTTTCGGACGAAAATTTACCAGTTGCTATGTTTAATTAGACGCATTCCAAATATCAAAATTATATTTCAAAATTTTATTGTTTAAAATTTCACACAAATTCAATTAATTAAATAAATAAAACCACTGAAATTTACGGGTCGTTACACTCTCCCCCACTCAAAACTTTTCGTCCCCGAAAAGGAAGGAGGTAGGAGAATAGAAACAACCAGAAAGAAAATAGCTTTGAAACAAAATAAACAACAAAATTTTAAAACTATACAAGATTCAAATTAAACTAATTAATATTTAACAATTTGATTAATCCACTGAGTTCACTTAAGTTAAATCAATTCATCTATTTCTAAATTCATTACCTTATGTCTAGTCATCCTCAATTAACAATTTCTAAATCATCAAATTTGTATAATCATTTATTATACTCATATTTTATTCAACAATTTAATTCTTTTATTCCAAATCATTATTAAGTTTATTCCACTTAATATATCCTATCACATATATTTAAACCATATAAATTAATTTAAACCATACAGATTTCAATTTAAATTAACTTATATTCAGTAATTGATTTTTAATTCAAGGTATTTCCATACTTTAATCAAATTTCAATTTATTAATTCCTTCAAAACAAATTTATTTGTCTCATCTTATTATCCACTTAACTTATACTTCTATTTATCTCTATTAACATCTTTATAATAAAATTAGGTGTATAACATTTACTATAACACTCAAATCTTTCCTTATAAAGTCATTTTATATTGTATTATCCAATTACATTTTTAACTTCTGAATTTTAGGTAAGTTATGTTGAGATGTAATTGAGTATTATACAAATAAGATTTTTTTTTTAATTCAGTTATTCTCAGTTAACTATTTATCCAAGAATTTTGTCTTTAGTTTACAATTGAAATCATCTTTAATCTAAAATTTAAGAATTTAAATCTCCAATTTACTTCAAACAATTTAGAGATATATATAATATATTTATATCAAATCAAATTAAATTTTAAAATCAGATACTTGTACATATATATACATCAAATTATACTAAAGAAATTCAAATTGAATATATATATATATATATTTTCAAAACAAAACTGTAGCAAAGCTACAGAATGGTTTCTCCTCTTCGAAACTCGAAAATGAACGTCGATGATGCGGCCGTCATCACCGAAATTATTTTCCAGCGACAACGAGAAGAGCACTGATTTAAACATTTAAAATTCTTTGAAAACCATTTTATTCGAAAATACTTTAAATAATATACATTTTACGACTTTAAAACAAAGTTTGAAATCACCAGAAATTTAATTCTTAAATTCTCAATTTAAATTCATTTCAATTCCAAATAAATTTATAAACAATAGTCATTTTGCAATAGTCAATGACTTACAACAATAAAATGAAAATCAAATATTATCATTTTCAACAACCAAATTATTTAACTTTTAATTCCAGAAAATTTTCTTATATATTTATAATATAATCATACAAATTTATTTCATTTATCAAATTTGAAAATTATATTGTGTCAGTTTGCTCTGTTTAAGTGTTTTGGAAATCCTATCGATAGCGTTGATCAGACGAATCGATCGAAAACCCAAATCAACATCAACAACTCAAACAACACACTATAAACATAAACTATCTTATATTAATTACAAATACACTCCCTCACACGATGATTCCAGAATTGGATTTCAACACAAGGATAGAGATCCAAATATAGAGGGACTTAAATCAGAGAGAATTCTAATCTAAAATAGATAGGTTCGAAACAAAGGTTAGATGGTTGCATTTCAAACAGGAAGGTGGATAAAGTTGTATAAATCGCGGGCAACCTTAACCGGGTAAACCGTGACTTCATAGATAAGATCGATGTAGAATTCTGAAGCAAATCGACATTCGATTACCAGAGGTAGAATTCGGGTATAGCATAAGATAGCAGCATCGTAAACCGAGGATACAAAAATCTCCGGTGAATCAATACTGATTGTAAAGGAGTTTCACCCCAGTACAAATTATTCGAAGATTGGCGAGACCGCCGATTTATTATAGAGATCATTCGAAGTGGAGTCATGGGATACTCCAGAATCAAAAGACATGAATAGGGGAGACACGAATGGACTTTGGAACCGAAGTGAACGTTCCAAAATTCAAAGGAACCGAGTCAAAGAAGAAGGAATTCAAGCTCGAACGAAAGTGATTCTGTAATTGAATTTACTACATATGATGAGTTTTGCCTAAAACCAGAGCTCTGATACCACATGTAACGACCCAGTATTTTCAACCATTCGCATCCATTATAAGTGTATAGGTAGACACTCATGCCGGAGTTGAATTGCTCAAAATACTGCGTTGTAAATAAAATTTGGCAAAACTCAACATATACAGTAAATAAACTAATTACAGATCACAGACACAGAGTAATATAACAATACTGCAGCGGAAACAAAGGATAGTAGTTCATGAAGCTACTATATATATATAACAGAGTTAAACAAGATACAACAGAGGTCTCGAATACAATAGATGTCTCAATATAATAATCAAATACCAGATCTGAATACATCACTGGAATCAACGGAATAACTGAAAGCAGGATCGATAGATAGCTGGATCTCCAAGCGAAGCTCCAACTCCAAAGGTGAGTCTCAAATGCTGTATCACTCAGTCTGACCCGAGCGTAAAGCAAAACACAAAACACTCGAGTCAGGATTAACATTCTTATATTAATAAATCCAACTCAAGTGAAATATCAACTGAAATACAAGTAACTTAAAGGATGTTTGGGATAACCATCCTCTAAGGATCCGTTAAACTATTTACTATGTAGTAATATTCGCTATTATAATAGTGTCTAAATAAGTAAAGTATAATCATATCGGAAAATAGCGTTAAGGGGATGGAGAACCTTAACGCGGTCGGATCTTAAAATCATAATCGTAGTAAAGCTCGATATGGTAGGTGACACGGCACAACTAGGCAATGCCAGGGTAGATATACCAATTACGCACACGGACTGATGGATACGCATAGCAGCCACTACCGTTCCACCTCGAACAACATTCCCAAATCGAAGGATGGCCATCTAGTCAAATCACAAGTAAGAGTATAATATCGAAGAAATGCGTCCGAGAAGAGGTGCTACCTCACTGGTCCGAGATCGCTCTTGTTTTAGCCACCTTATGCCAACTCACGGGAGTTGGGTCCACGTAACATACCTTAAGAACGTCGCCACCATCCTACTTCATTCTGGAATCTCCACCGCGTACACAGTTGTCAAAGTGGTTTTCGGTAAGACAGAGAGTATGTCCATATCCGATCCCGGTCTCTTTGCCAACCAATCGTTATTATAACACCGTGGTCATTTCAAAGTAGTTTACTTCAAACCAAATCATTATCATTTTAAAAACCCAATTTAATACGATATCATTTTACTTCAAATATCCATTTTCAAAATCATATTACTTTCCAAAATTTTATGCTTTCGAAATCATAGTCTGGAAATCACAGTATTTTGGAAATCATAACACTTCCTTTTTAAACCGTTTAGATATTAAAAATTCGTTATAAAATAAATTAGTTTCCTCAAATTCCACAAATCGATTCAAATAACTCGAATTCCAAAAATTTAATTTATCAAATCTCAAATCATCCGTTTCAACTCGATTTAGCTTCTAAATAAACCATTTCAAATTATCAATTTCAAATACGTACCTAAACCATGAAATAAGCCATTTCAATTTGAATATATTTCAAAGCTTAAATATTCAACATTTCGAAACTAAATTCGATAATTTATATACATATCAGATTCACTTTACAATTATTTAGTTTTAAAATAATAACTTAACATTTCCATAACATTTGAATACAATTTCAATTTTACAATTTAAATAAACAAAATATCTCATTTAAATATTTATACGTTTGAAATATCCATTTAAGTCACCCTTTCGAATTTCAAGTTGTAAATCACTTCTTTAAATTTCAAATTCAATACATTTCAAATCAAACTTATTTAAGTATAATTCTTAAATAAATATAATTTCAATCAAATTTCAAATCATTAAAAATTCTATATTTGAAAATATAGATATTAAATAAATACTTAAACCTATTATTTATCAACTTTATTAAATCAACTTTAATAAATCCTTAAAATCAATATTTATCAAAACCATATATTTCTTTTCAAAACCATAGAAATCATTTTCAAAACGTTTATATATATAGACCAACGGTGCCTGTATATAATTTTCTATCCTATGGTCAAGTGATACGGATATTTATCATTTCAATCCGCAATTTAAAACATATTCGGGTATATATCTTTTCAACCCGAAATCCCAAGTTCAATTCAATTGAAAATCGCTTGGGTTTATCATTTCAACCCATAACGATTTTCTCCTATTCTACAAGATCGTTCGGGTATGTATCATTTCAACCCATAGTGATTCTATACTAATAGGGAACTTGCAGAGTGATAACAGATATGATAATAAAATAACAACAGTAACAGGCATATATCGACAGTATAAATAACAGATAATGGTGTCAGATGTCACAGGTGAACAGATACAGAAAATGACATATATATATAACAAATTGAACAACTAACAGCAGCATATTTCAATTGACGTTTCAATTGAAATTAAATTTAAGAAATATAAGAATATTAATCGTGAGTGATTGCTCACCTTTCGAGGCTAGAGATGAACGAGAGTGAGATGAGTTACGAATCTAAGCACGAATTTCGAACACAAGGCTAGGTTGGCACTTATTTGACGGATAAGCTGATAAATAGAGATTGATAAACAGATCAGAACCATCTTAATATAATAGTAATGAACTATAAATTTTATTATTATTTTATTACGTTCTTTCAAAACAAATCCAACTTTATACCCAACTGCAAATAAAAATTTAATACTCTCGTATATAAGCATTTGTTTTTAAATCAATTCAAAACATAAAATTTCAAACCACATGTGCACAACTATTTACATATACCCAAATAAATAAATCTATAGACTGAATTATATATATGTAAACTACATCTATAACCAAATCATAATATAAGCATAGGCTGTTAAACAACATGAATCAATAACAGCTTGATATATACTAATACTAAAATAAACAAACTACACCCGATATAACAAACATATAATAAGCTATAACACAACTTAAATATATATGTATATATATATAGCATATAACAACTAAACTTAGATAGACTAAAAAAAAATTGATGAATACAACAAGTCTTATAACATTTAGAAACAGATAAAGCAACATACGTATTCTCTTCATGTAAGATTTATATATAACAAACATACGAATATTAAAATCTTATGCAGACTCACGAATAATATATAAATGAACCGGTTATATTCGTACCTTAGTACTGTGATCAATATAAAATGCACTAGTCTTAAAAAAAATGTTAGTGATTACAGCTGTATCCATCTAATATCCCCGCTACACTATAAACAAAATATACATCATACTTTTAAACACACACATATATATATATTTTAGAAAAAAAACAGTCTGATTTAAATAAAGATTTTTTTTCTAGCAATCTATATAAAATAGTACCAACATAGCTTCTTTTATAATGGAATAGGTCATATATAACGACTTCAATGCTTCAAATCATGAACGGAAGCTTCCAATATATATAGAGTGTATAAATATTTTTTTGAAACACAACAAACTTGTAAAAGAATTTGTATATATAACTACTAAAATTTATAGCAACAATATATATATCCTTCATTTATATTTAAACTTACAGCCTAAATATATATAACTAACTACAACTCGTATAACTTTTATATATATAACAAAACTTTAACACTTTGAGCACCAAACAATATATTTTTGTATATATATAAGAAAACAAAATTTTATAAACAAATAAACTTCTTTCTTCAATATATCACATAAACAAGTATAAATATATTACCCGTACCTGTATAAAATCATAGAGAAAATGCTAAGCTGGCGGGTTCAAACTGTGCACGCGAGGAGGAGATGACTTGGTGGCCTACCATGGAGTGGGTGGTCGGCGGCACACTGGGTTCGGCAGGGATAGGCGAGGCGGTGGGTTGTGGTAATGATCTGGCATGGGTTTCGGTGGTGACGTGGTGGAGGGCTAGAAGGCTGGCTTAGTCAGGTGCTCGGTCGTGGTTGTGGGGTGGTGACAGGCCTGGGTAGGGCTCGGTCTGGTGGTGGTAGCTGGGACTCGAACTGGATTGGACTGCCTGAGTGGAGACGTGGCCGGGGTGGTTTCTGGTAGAGCACGGCATGGGTTGGGGCGTGATGGCAAATGGGTGGTCTGGGGTTGGCGACGTGGTGGGTCTGGTCTCGGTCGTGGCTGTCTGGGTGGAGGCGTGGTGAAGTTCGGTGGTGACAGCATGGCGTGGGGTTCTTGGCCTGGCGTTGGCGACGTGGAGGTAGTAGCTTCGTGGAGGCATGGGTTAGGCGAAGGGGTTGGACGTGGTTGGTGGATCTGGTGAGAAGTGAGAAAAGTGACAGGCAATAAAATTCTTGAGAACAAAAATGATGGAAGGCAAAATAGAAATGGAGGAGTAGCAGGATTGAGAAGGTAGCTTCTTTGATTAATATTTGGAACGCATTGAACAGAGAAGGCAAACGAACGGATATAATTACAACGAAAGAAAAGGTCCACAGTACTAAACAGTAGGAATAGAATTGGTCACCCCTTGATTTTTGGAAATTTATTAAACCAATTAATTGTTGTTGGGCTGCACGTTATAGATTTGAAGCCTAAGGGAAAATGTAAGGTCAAAATTCGGTACCGTTATGGTGAACTGTTTATTCTTTTCGACGCGTACCGGATCTCAAATTATAGAAATGAATATACCGCAGAGATCAGCACGACGAGACGATTAAAATGGTACACAGATATCAGTGATACGGTCATCCGATCAAAAGTCGATAACCGGTACCAGAAATGGTGCTATTCTAACCGAATTAAGATAAACAGAGCAACAGAAGTCCAAATTTGACGAAACGAAAGATGACGTCTCACTCAGAAGATGATTTACAAATTTTCCATGTAAAAATATTTAGGTTTGGAAAACATTTTATTATCACCTATTTTTAACTGATTAAATTGAAGTAAATTTACGCGCGAAATAAATTTTCATATTTTCGGACGAAAATTTACCAGTTGCTATGTTTAATTAGACGCATTCCAAATATCAAATTTATATTTCAAAATTTTATTGTTTAAAATTTCACACAAATTCAATTAATTAAATAAATAAAACCACTGAAATTTACGGGTCGTTACAAAATAAGAGGATCGTGGATAAAATGGGAAAGTAGTTGGAACGTGGGAAGAGCAATGACATAAATGTCCTTGCTTGCTGTTGAGACGAAACGCACAGGAAAGGTCATTTTTGGGCACACCAAAAAGGCTTCACTTTGACCGGTTTGACCAAGGTTTTGCATTATAGTATAGATATTCAAGGATTTATTTTAAATTATTAAAGAATAGGTTTTTGGAATAAAGAAGGAAATAATTTTGGAGTTTTGAATCCGAAACTTGGGATGTTTCAAATATTATTGGAAATCAATATCTAAACTATACTTTCAAGTATTTTTGAGAATTTTGAAGTGGAAAGGAAGCATGGATTACGACACCGTTGTTGTCATAAATGTTTTCAAGAATTGAGAAAGAATTCATGGATTATAACACTTTCGTTATAATAAATGATTTTGAAAGGTTGGTTTGAAAAAAATATTCTTGATTTAATAAGTGTTAATAGTCTTAAATCTTGGAGGAGTTTTGTTTTAAAGATGATAATAAGTTGATTTATAAATGATATTTTGTAATTGTAAAGATCTTTAACAAGGAAGGTTTTAAAGAAAAAGCTAAGTGTAATTGGTTTTGGGTTTATACTAAACAATGTTTTAATGACATTTGTTTTTTAGCCTTCTTTTTGATACACTTAGAAATATAATTAACACCTTAAAATAATATTTTAAAGAGTGTTTTTAAAGTGTTATACAAATATTTGTGATGTGAAAATCAAGCACAAGTGAGAGTCAAATGTTTAAAATTTTGATTCCTTTATAGAATATTTAGTCTTACACTTAGCACTAAACGTCGAGGTATGGAAACTCGTCTGCTATCTCGAAGGTTAAAAATGTATGTCAAGGAAAGGCTTAGAGGTAACACTACCTTAACTTGCCCAACTTCATTTTTAATCGAGGGATAGCACAAGTTTGAAATTGACGGGTGGTGATAAGTGTTAGAAATTTAATTTCTATAAGTGATATTGTTTATATGGAAAGGATTTAGGTATATACTTAACACTAAAACATTGAAGGAACTCTTGCTATTCTTAAAGTTAAGAATGTATGCCGAGTCAAGGTAGAAAACAATATTGCCCTTACTTGTTCGGCTTTATTGTTTTCCCCGGGGTATTGTTAGTTTGAGATCGATGAGTTGTGATAAGTATATGAGATTCTAATTTCAATATATGATTGTTTTGTCATTCCCAATAGTTGATTTATTGAATATCAATTTTATATCTTCTTTGAGTTTCGTCAATCTAAGATGATTTGTTGCTCATTTGAGCATTGAGATCTTTTGTTGGAAATGACTAAAACCAAGAACGAGTGGACATCAAGCTAAGTGGGGTTGCTCCCATCATGGTATCTTCAAATCTACTTTAGATTGGATTTGGTTGTATACGCCTGGAGATGTGAAATACTCAAATACTCGGTAATGTTAGCGAGGTCCGGCTTGTACATTTCAGAGAGAGTTACAGAGTAAATGACCCTCTTAGGTATATTTTCTAGAGGTATACTTTGGTAAGGGGGCACACCCTCCTAGCCATTGTTGGAAAAATTCCTTTTCCTTATTTGATTCAAAATTTTGAATTGTTTTCTTAATTGCATCAAGAAGTGTCTGGTGCTCTTTTCGATGTTTAATTATTTGTGTCCATTCTTTAAGTTTGGATTTTGATCTTGTTTGTGCCCATTCTTTCAAACTTGGATTTTGTTCTAATTTATTTCAGTTCTCTCATGTATGGATGTTGTTCTTGTGAGGTAAAACACATTCCATGTTTAGCAGCCTGGTCTCATAGATTTTTATATGTTCATCATACTTCTTGAGTTTTCTCGCGCTGGTTTCCATACAAATCCGAGTGTTATTTTATTATAATGCTCGAACCGGACCAGGTATTTTTCCAAATTGTCAATGGTGGGACATGGAGCTCATAGAGGAGAGATGGATGTTCACCTGTCGTGGTACTTTATTTTCCACTGTATTATCATGTGTACCCATCGGCAATTGTAAGGTCATGAAGTTATAACTGTCTAGGCTGATGAGGTTTGTTTTTAACTCTAATATACCTTGTATCTTAAAGTTATAGCTTTTATTTTCTCTGTTGTATTATATGTGATCGTTTCGCTATGAGATTCTGTTTCATCCTATTCTTTTCCTTTTTATTTTACCCTAACAATCTGCCTTTTCGATACTTGGATGTTGGCACTCTAATACCATGGGTGTATTAAGTGTCGATTTTTTAGGGTTAAAAAAGTGGGTCATTACATAATATCTAGGATTGGAATAGGGTTATCAAGTATAATGTCCCATGGTTATCGACTGGCCTAAAGGATGAAGTGAGTCCAAAGGTTGCCCCTAATAGAAAAGGCCCAATTTGAATTAAGCGTTTGGCTAATTTTCAAAATATTTTGAAAACTAAGACAAGATTTTAAACTTAAAAATTAAATTTAAAATAAAAACACGTTTATTATGAAGTGGAAAATAGGCACAAGGGCAAACTTTGAAAAAAATTTAGGCTGAAGGACAACAAGTTTCATTTTTGGGCCGAAGGACAAACTTTTAAAAGAAATTAGGCCGAAGGACATTGCTAATTAAAGCCAGCATTTTCTATAGTGTAAAAATGAATATAATGCTAGCTATAACTAGCATTTAGTATATTGTAAACACTGAATATAATGCTAGCTATAACTAGCATTGTCCTTCTGCCTAATTTTTTATTTCAAAGTTTGTCATTCAGCCCAAAAATGAAACTTGGTGTCCTTCAGTCTAATTTTTTTTCAAAGTTTGTTTTTCTCCCTAATTACCTCTATTATAAAAGGTTATAATATAACATAAAATTTTAAAGTGTTTGAAAAAGGAAATGAAAATTTCAGAATATTTGAAAATATTTAAATATTAATTTCAAATTTTAAAATTTATTAATAAGAGTAATAAAATAAATTAATTAAGTAACTTAATTAATTAGTACTTATACGCATGTATCATATATTTTGATATTGGTTATGTCATTTTAAAGCGTTTAAGATAACATAAGTATACATGTATGTATATAAGATAAATTTTCGAAATTAATATAATTTAATTAAAATTGTTTAATCAAATAAATTAATTAAAGGTTAATTTATTGAATTAATGGTTAATTAATTAAATTAAAACACACACATATATATAAGATATATGTGTTATATTGTAAAGGTTAATATATATATATTCAATATAAATGTTTATTGGAATAATATAAAATTAATTAAATAGTTAATTAATTAAAATTAATTGGATAATATTTAATTAATATAATGTTATACATAAAATTATTATATAAGTTAATGAAATATAAAAGTTTTATAATAGTTAAACTTTTATAATATAAATGTATAAACTAAAGGTGGAACATTTAAAGAAACTCAAATAGGCTTAAGGAATAAATACATACATGAATATACATATACCATGATTTTTTATATCTCTGACACTTGAATAACAAGGGTATTTCATAAGAAATACATTATTCCATAAGTTGATGTCACTCAATATAATATATTAAAGATTATGAATCTTTAATATAAAGTTGTCCTCCACCATTTGTATATTAATAGATTTCTTACATACTCTCTAGTTGTTGGTTTTCCTCAGGCTAGAGATGCTATGTGTAGCACTATTAGTATATTAACTAGACGAGGTAAGATACATGCACATATTTGTTAATATTTATTAAGGTACTTTGCATTATACTTAGGCCGTCACAAAATGGTGGGTATAAGTGAATCGACTTGTTGATATTCCTCAAGGTCAAGATGAGATTAGGACAAAGACCACATGTTAGGAGTTGTATTTGAGACAACCAGTAAAGTGCTAACCTTTGCTTGAAGGCCTATGATTTGTTGATATTCCTCAAGGTCAGAATCCCAAGGCAAGTGAGTTCTAACATCCACTAGAGAAATCAAATGATTTCTATGTTTTTCTTAGGGTTTTGATAAACATAAAATCTAGTGGAAGCCTTATTAGAAAAATGAAATGGTAACATTGAACCTTTATAATATTGTAACTATATAAGGTTACAATAATCTACATTGATAAATGAACTGAATTGAAAATTGATAAGTAGAAATATAATATATACTTACTTCTAAATTTTTCTTGCATGTTAATGTTTTCAATACCCATGCAAGTGCCTAACTTTATAACTACTAATTACATTCGTGATTTGGTCGCTCACGTGCTTGTTTGGTTAAGACCATGTATTGCATAATCAGAGTTTCGAACTCTAAAGAAATAAAAGAAAATGGATGTTTGATCCATATACCATCACATATAAGTGTTAATGGTGAACAGTCACAGCTCGTAATGTATGACACTTCGTTGAAATTAGCTCATTCAAAATAAGTGAATAAACTGTACTATAAGATCGGGTAATCAATTTGGTTAATTACAATGAAGATCATATTATGTTAAATGCAACACTAGACCAAACTACAAAAGGATCTAAGAACATAATTGTTTAAATGTCTGTTTTGATTAGTTTACGTAAAGTGCAACATAATTAATGTCCTTAAATGTTAAGGATGATCGAATGTACTTTTGTAAAGAGTTCATTATGATATCATGGTAAGGTTTTTCTGTTGAATGGTTTGACCATTTAAAAAGGAAAATGAATGTACAAGAGTAGACGTGATTCAAGGTACAATTGGGAAAAAGAGAGTAAATGGCCACTTCTGCTTCATAAAGTGTGAGGACCGGTTTCTTCGACTCTCGAAAATCAACACTAATACATCCTCGATAGTCACGTGCCGCAAATCCAAGTGCCAGAGAAGTGGATTCTCAAGGGTAAGAAAGAAAATAAAGACAGCGCAGAATCTCACATATATTATTTCAATATAAACTTTATAGCGGAAATTAAAATACATCTATCAGAGTTAAACATGGACAGTTATAAATTTTTGTCCTTACAATTTGCGGAATACTATAATACAAGAGTGTGATGGAAATAGGTAAAAATCTTCAAAAAAATATTCCGACTCCATGCTTCAAGCTCTATCCAAATTTCTTCTAAACTAAACTTGACTACTAGATTACCCAAAAAATTAGGGCACCCAGAGTTTAAGAAAAGGAAAAAGTAAACTCCGGGTCAGTCATGGGACTGGTGTGAGAACTAAAATACGCGTTTTGAAAAAGGTATCTCATAAGATAACGCCGCACATATACACGGAATGGGTTTTTACCTTATGATAACCAAATCATTATTACGTAAAAATAAGGATATTATTTTTAATGAATTTCTTTGAAAACATTTGCATGTAAACTTATTAATCTTAGCCGAAATTGTTAGATTGATTTTCCATCATACTAGCCACAAACGCGGGTTCTACAAACAAAATGGTAGGCACTTATTGGAGAATGGATTTCCATATAAATGTCTAGGTGAAGGGGTTACCTTCCGGTAGTACATCTCTAGAGGAATGTACCGTGGTCAACAGAACATTTGCACCTCTACCAACACAAGACCGGCCTACCTTTCTCACTAGATAGTATCGAATATGTCATAATCTTGGTCATTACCGACCTATCCGAGCGTGCTCTAGCATACACCACATTAATTTAAACCCGAACATCATAGCGGGTAGAAATATATCTAGAAGGGGATGATCATATCCTAATGGCTACGAACCGCATAGCCTTGCCGCATCTACGCTGTTTCGGCCATTTCCCGGGTGTGAGGCTTGAGGTGACGATTACCTTTCACTTTGCACATACCAGTTTGAATGCCACATTATCATTCCATCGATCGCTATTGACTTCCAAAAACATACAACCTTCGAGCTCATATGTCTCAGAGAAGGGTGATAAGCTAAGAGAAGTTGACTTCTCTGCCACCAAACAGATGTACGTTTATAAAAGTCAACGATGAAATCTCAAGAATGCAATGTCAGACATCCATCCATACAAGTTCGTTCTGGGACTAAACAAAACCGAACGCACTCCTACTACTACCATTAGTAGCGAGTGGTCCTTGCAACCTGAAGAGTTTCAGAAATGAAGGGACCACTACTACTTTAGTATTTGGGAGCTAACCAGAATTATCAACAAGCAGTCTATTCACCCCGAAAATCTTTGGTCTTCATCCGTCATTTTCTTATCCGATCTTCATTTTTCGAATGCATATATTAGTTCGAAATGGTTTTCGGATAGGAATTTACCCAAATCCGACCCCAGTTCCTTCGAACCAATCATCGATAAAAAGATGTCTTGTAAATAGGGGCTCATTCTTTAATTGATTAAGTTCTTTTTATCAAAATCTCTTCTAGAGATATATATTTCTAAAACATTCTTCCCGGTATATACGAAATCATTAAACCTCTCTTATTAATTCCTTGATTACTTAAAACCCGTTTTAAACTTGGAATAGTTCGAAATCATTTCATTTTTCACTTAGGAAAACATTTCCAAAATCATTTCATTTAAATCTTAACAAAGATGTATTTATTTAAAACTCATAATTTTGATTGAGTTAAAACCATGTTATCAGGATGTTAATCACAAATCCAGTAAATATTAAGTGAGCAGAATCTAAAGAAATCATCTAATTCTATTCAATGTCAATTCCCGTATTCAACAAATACTATGGGTGAAATACCGGCGAAATCACCTTTTAAATTCAACGAATAGTACGAGTTCCCTCTTCGGGTTTTAACACTAAGTATAAGAAGACCATCTTTATAAAATCAAAATTGTATTTAATTCAAATTTGGAAAATTTAAATCCTTTCATACTTAACTCGTTTCCGACATTTCAACCTTATCAGTCCCTAGCCCAAGGAAGAGGCTAGGTGAGCCAGGGCACTGCTTGCTCCTGAACATCTCCTTAGTTTAAGCACCTCACATCTGGATCTCACAAATAGAAAAATTCATTCTACTCATCAGCTTTTAGAGCCAAGATTAAACCACTTATTTATAATATCTTTTCTTTAAACATTTATTTAAACTCTCTTAAATAAGCTAGAAAACCTCTAATTGTTATTAAAACACTTACTTATCCATTTGAAAACATTTATAAAAGATTTGGAAAAGAATCGTTAACTTGAAAACTAAAATCTAAAAGTTATAGAAAAGTGCTGCAGAAAAGTGATGTGGAAAGAGCTTTTATAAGCTATATTAATCAAAACAACTTTTTATTATTTGAAAATTCATTTTTATTACTAAAATCACTTTTAAAATATTTTAAAATATTTATAAAATTTATTCCATATTTTTAAACAATTTTAAAACATCATTCTGTATGAAATCCAATTTTGGATCCCATACTGCAAAGCCGCGATTTTTCAAAAAACTTGTTTTGCTCATATCTCAAAATCTACTTATCAAAATCTTGATTTTCTTTCTTCGTCGGAAAATTATGGATATAATAGTTCGTAATCTTATCTCGAAGAATTCCGAGCTATATTTCATTCTTTACACTCGTTTGACTTTTATGTTGCGAAATCGCGAACTGCCATTACGTGGCGCGCCTATTTTTGACTAAATTTCCCATTTCTTTTCAAACTTCACCAAAACACTTTTGAATGTTTATAAAATATTTCAAACTTATTTTAAACCATTTTTAAAGAGGTTTAACATTCCATATACACCAATTCATTAAATCAAGGAAAGTGATTTCCTTTGTGCTTATCGACATGTATTTCCGTGACTTGCATATATTTCATATTTAAACAACAAATTTGATGATCAAAGCATAATAAACATCCATTGCAAACATCATATCATCATCCAAAATATAATCTAATAGTTTAGGAGTTCTCACCTTCATTTTCCCTTTGAGCTAATATAAAATCGACTATAACTCCGTTATCGCGAATTAAACTTTACGGAATCGAGCTCCGAAGCCTGGAAATGGCTAGGCATAGCCTTGGGAGTATAGGAGGTGCTCACGGCCTAGCTAGGGAAGGAGAAGAGGCTCGGCCGCGATGGGAAATGGTGGTAGTCGTGAGTTTGCAAAAGGAAGAGGAGTGGATCTAGCTTGGTTTTGAGAAGTATGAATATGTATTTCATATGTTTATAATATTTGCACTATTTTGGCATAACTTTCTTAACATAAAGAAGCCATTAAAGTGCTCCATAGTAAGAAGAAGAAGAAGGAGATGGACGTGTGAATTTTGTGAGAAAATGGGATGGGTATTTATAGCCTTTTTCAAGCCTTAACCCTTAAGTAAGGTGGAAAATATCTCCACATATCATCATGAATGCATCACCCACCCATGTCATCAAATGCACCCTTTTACATAGTGAAATCATCCCCCACATATTCCACCATCTTTTCATATCACATCATGTCCTAGTTGTTGACTTATGCAAGCTTAAGGGTGAATTTTCATAAAATATCTTTGATATTTTTAACATACGTATATATATTTTTGTATATATGTTATATGTATGTACATGTGAGTATCTGATATGTATACATGCGTATAAATATGTGTTAGCATAATTTTTAATGTTGCAACAACTTGAAACGACTTTCGTTTTTTAAACCGTTGAAAATTGGGAAGTTGATTACCGTTCACATTTTCACTTCTTAGTTAACGTACACATATTTGTAAACAAACTTCGAAATTAAATTTCTTATTGTTTTTAATAATTAAAATGATCACATTTTATTTTCAAAACAATATAAATAAATATTAATAATTATTTACAAAAATCGCTATTATACCGATAAAGCGATATCGATTTTTATCTTATATTTTCAAATCAAATATAAAAAGGATTATAAATTAAAATGATTTATTATCACTTTATAACTATTCAAAATGAATTATCATCATTAAAAATATTATTTGAAAAATTAAAATATTTATTAAATTATTAAATCTCAATTTAAATTAAATAAATCCATTATCATAATTAAGGGTATTACTTAACAATGTCAAAACCACATTTTATTTTCAAAAACAAATTAATTGATTTTATTTCATATTCTTGTTTAATTATAAAAATAAGTGTGTGTATCCAGTTCCATGCGCGATGTTTTATAATTATAGAGCTGATTATCGTTAAAACGATCTTCAACCATTTTATCGATTTAAATTCCGAGGAGAATATTTTTGTAAATATTTTATAAAAAATAAGATTACTATTATTTATTATCACTTAAAACAATATTATTTGTATTACCAACATTTTATTTTAATAAATTTCTAAATAAATATGATTTATCGGAATGATAAATATGTGGGCCGTTACAGACTTCCCCCCTTAAAAGAATTTCATCCCCAAAATTACCCCAAATAAAAACCAAAAACTTTGCCCAAAATATTTATTTTTAAACTTACATTCATACAATGTACATAGATCACCCATACACAATATCTGGTTCGATCTACTATTCGAATTCACAACTTTACTTCCGGACTAGCACTGATCCCTCGATCCTCTAGTGCAGACTCTAACCAGGCTTTCTGATAAGAACTTTAGTTTTCCTTGCATAGTTCTCAACTATGATAGAAAACTCAAGTATCCAACCATAAACCCTCATCAATGTTCGTCGTCAAGATCGAGTGATAAATCCTTTTTCGGGTAAGTGTCAAACAAGTCGAAGTTCTGCACTCGAATCTTAGATTAAATCGTAAGACGAAACAATCCATATACTTCATATGAATTTAATAATCTTTCAAGAATTTTTATGAAAACATTTCATAAAACTTTCATTCTTTATTCAAACTTTTATAAAGATACTTCTTTATACATAACCATTTTATTTTCGAATATTTCTACTTAAAGAAAGCACTGCTTTTCAAAAGATAAATATCTTTTTATTTTAACACATCTCTAAACATATCTTAATGGTTTCTGAAAAACATATTTTCAAAATAATTTATCTAAATTGATAAATCACCATAAACTTCCCTTAGCTAATATCAAATATGAAAACATTCTTTATTTAGTTAAAACTTTCTTTATCAATTCCTACTCCATTATTAATCAAAACTTCCTATATATATATATATTCTCTTTACTTATATCAGTTTTAACACTTAAAAAGTATTTATATACTTATTCAAATGTTATAAGTATATTTGACAAGTTTTTTCTTACCTTTAAAATATAATCAAAGAGATTAAAATAATTATTGCTAAAAGATTGTTATAATAAACTCTTTTTTTTATAAATTTGAACTTATAACATTTTCTATCTTTATATAAAAGATTCCAATACTTGTTATTATCTTTAAAATCACATTATTAAAGATCTAAATATACCCATAAGATTTCTTCCAAAGTGTAATTCAAGGGTTTAAAAAACAAATGTTGCTAAAACATCGTTTACAGCAAACCCAAAACCATTCATTAATAACTTTAAACATTAATTTTAAAGGTCAAAGCATACCTATGTTTATCAATTAAGATAATACACTTTGATAAAAATTGACAACCATTAATTTGTCAATTAATGGTTCACATTATCCTTTTTAACTTTAGAAAATTATATTAATCAAGTAACTTAAAAATAATACCAAGGAACTGAGTACTACCAATAGTATCATATATTTCCTTAACAAGAAGAGAAATACCTAAGAGAAGCGTTTAACATCCGAACACATCTCCTACCCATTTTTAGTTACTTCCGAGTCACTCGGATCAATTAAAAATAATATTGCTTTTCATTTTCAAAATCCTTTTTTAGAAATAATACCATTATTACTCCTTTTCCAAAAATCTTTTGAGATTCCTTTCTAAAATACTGGAATTTAAATTCTCAAAAATTCCTTTATAAGTTATGTTTTATAAATCATATAAAATCACTTATATAAAACACAATTATAACATGTATTTATCTTAAATAAATTCCTTTAATCTTAAACCAACATTATTGTTTATCAAATACCCCGTAGTCAAATCGTGAAACTATATTCATGAGGTGTTCGTACTTAAACTTTTAAATTTAACAACTGATCAGTCAATGATAACAACTGAGTATTATCCTTTCCTTAATCAAATAACTATATTATTTGAAGCATATTTTTTATTCAAAATATAATTCTAGGTAAAATTATTTCATTTACTAATTTTCAATATCAAAATCATTTGTATATAACATTAACAAATACGCGCTCATATACAATACTCTCAAACTCATTCTAGGGTGTTACTAACCCTATCTCTAATGAGTTACTCATCCTAGGGTATTATTAACCCTATCTCTGATGAGTCTTTTACCCCTATCAGGCTCAGCTGTTCACTCAACCTAAGCTCTGATACCAAATCCGAGGGTCTAGGATTTTCAACCATCGACAGTGGATACACCCCCAACCTAGGCTTTTCAACCATCAGTAGTGGACACAACCACCGTGGCACACACTAGTACCTCGAATCTAATTTTATGGCCAGCTTCGCAACTAACAACCAGCCCTTTTCCTAGGGACATGTAGGGGTAAGAGTCTCTTGCTCGCCATCAAACAGAAAGCGTGAACCCCCCTTGAAAGTAATGCTATGGATCGTAATATGGAATACAAACTAAGTTATCTACTAATGCGGAATATGAGTATAAAAAGTAAGCAGTAAAGTAAATGACACCAGGGATTTTTATACTGGTTCGAACTCCTGTTCTACGTCCAGTCCCAAACACCTTCTGGAATTTAACTAGCAACCCTCTCTTTACCCTAAGGAACAGTATTACACCGCCTGAACAACCGAACAGGACATCTAACGCCTAAACAACCGAATAGGACTTCCACCACCTGAGCAACCGAATAGGACTTCTACAATACAGATGGTAAAGTTGTTTCTGACTGAATATGCTCTTGAATAGCATTGATAAGTCGATAAAGTACACCCTTCCTATAATCTTCTCCTTTTGTGGTATAACGTGTAATTCGTGAAGAATGGAGTAATTGTAATCACAAATGAATTTGTGCTTGAATGTGCAAGTGATTTGAGAGCGTTTATGAAAGCAATTTGCAGAAAATAGTTTGCAAGATTATAGAATAGAATCAGAGAATAACGTTATTTTTTGCAAACTGAAATCAAGTCTATTTATAGTGTTGAATAGTTGTAACTATTAGTGAAAATATTCGGTCAAGAGATATGGAAATAACTATTGGATTAACGGATGTTTCTGTTCATTGAAAAATGGTGATTGTTTAGAAAAATAACCGTTATGAATATTTAGTTGACTGAATACGAATTAAGTAGACTGAATATAAAACGAATTTGAAATTTGAATTTATAGTGAAAAGAAACTTCATACAGTTGACTGAACATGGGAGTTTAGTCGACTGAATGTTCAAACATGCTTGTGCATGTGTGCATGTTTTAGTCGACTAGAATACCCTGTTCAGTCGACTAAAACTGTCACTTCAAGCCAGTTTTACTTAGTTTTAAAAGCAAGTTTAATTTATAATTTTATAATTTAAAACTAAGTTTATATATATTATTTCGAGTAAGTTTTAAAGGCTTGTGTGTTTGTATACCACTTAGGAGAGATTTTAACAAATGTTAATACTAACTAGACTATAGACAAACCAAATCAAAATGTTTGAAACTTGTCGTTGAAATATTTTGGTCTTCAATCTATTATCGAGTAAACTAGTATCTTCTCCTGCAATTTTGGTTAGTTCATATAATATATACTCATATAGTTATCACAATCAAAACATCAAAATAGTTGGTTCTAACATTCTCCCCCTTTTTGATGATGACAACTATGTAAGTTCAAGAGATTAAAAAAAAGCAATAAAACTCCCCCTGAATATATGAACTACCTGTTATCTACATACTTCTCCCCCTTTGTCATCGACAAAAAGGAATAAAAAAATGTAACAAGCAATATAGTATAAATGATCATTGTGTAAACTAAGCAAACATAGTTGAATTAGCAAGACAAATGAGAACATTAACCAAGGCAATTATAAATGAAAAATAATACAAGATCGAAGCACAATAATATTTCATGGGTACAAAGAGCTTGAAGCAAACAAAGGAAAAAACATACATATATAAAATTAAAAACAAACTACATTTCTTCACTCTGAGAAACTTCCACTTCCTATTCTTCTTCTTCGGAAGTGGTCCATGTGAAAGGAGCGGGAGGATTCTCGGCTATACTTGTTGAAGTTGAGCCGGTACAAGAAAAAATTTCCCATATTTTATTCAAGAAGCCTTTGATGGAATTGAGCTTCTTGTTAGTTTTGGTGACGGTTTGTTCAACGTTGACTAAACTTTCGTTGATTCCAAGAGACGGTGATAAGTCCTTCTTTGGCGGGGAAACCACCTTGGAGTTCAACGATCTCATCACCTTCTTCTTCTTCGGCTTGATGGGAAGGTTGGGAGGAGGAAGAGCCAACAAGAGGCATACGAGGTTGGGGGATTCCTTGAGCTCGATTAGCGGACCACTCTTGGAAGCTAATAATATCAAGTGATGGTGGACGCTTTGGCAAGCCCATAAGACTTAGTGTCTTAGAGTTTAGTTCTCCGACGGTGATGAAGTTGGAGTTGGGGATTTGGACTCCAAAATTTTGAAGAACCCGCATAATACAAACGCCATAAAAAATCATCTTGAAGCTTCGTTTATGGCAAATGGTGAGGAAATCATCAAGTATGACTTTGGCCCAATTGATGTGTTGGTTGGAGTAAATGGTGTAAAGCGCTTGGTAGTCGCGCTTATATACCTTCTCGTAGCTTCTGGTACGAGGTTGAATGGATCGAATGAGAGCACGATGAAGGATCCTTGTTTGTGGTTGTAAGGCCACCGATTTGAGCACGGTCATGTCATCGGAAAGAAACCGATGAGAGACCTTATCTCTTTCATCCATGTTGACTTCAACATCATTGATGTCGAGGCCTTTGGATGGGCAACGGAGAATAAAGCCGAGTCTCTGGATAGGAAGATAGATCAGAACACCGCATACTAGAGTCCATATGCAGTCTTACTTGTTTCTTGGATTTTGATGATCCAAGTTCATGTTGGCGAAGAAAAGCTTGATTAGAAGAGGATAGATTTTGAGATTGTTGGCGTCCAAACCTATCAAGTTTTCTAGACCACTTGCCTCCGCCATCTCTTGTGTGACGACCGCCCATGACCCCTGCACTGAACCTAGAGATAGTGCGCTGTAAAGTGTGTCAGGCGACCATGGACGATTGCCAAGGTAAATTAAAACAACAGAATCTATCGTATTACTCACAGTGCATGGACAAAATACAATAGAACATATACATAGTGAAGCTTCACAGAATAGAATCTCATTAATAAAACTTCATAATAGTTGAATACAAACATCTGAATAGTCAATACATCAAGCCTCACTACATAACACTCAGAGAATTTACAAATAGCGGAACATCCAGTACATATAATAAGAAAATAATATGCAACCCTCCAGCTCGTCTTCGATATCAACACCGTGGAAAGCAAGAACAGCACCTGTCACCTGCTACCTAGTCTGCCCGTCCCAAAATGGACGAACAACCCAAGGCAATAAGAGTTGAAAACATAAAGCCTTGAGTCAGACAACAGTCTTAGTGAGCAGTAAATTAACTAACAACATACCAAAAGAGCATAAAGGAAAAGGAATAGGAATACAATCCTCCCACTCCACCTCTTTCTACAGTGATAGCCCCCAGACACACACTAAGTAGAAGCAAACATAGCAGAGCATACAATGTAAAGTAAAGCAATTATCACTCGAGTCAAGGGCGATGTTTTCTAAGCACAAACCCCCAAGGCCTAAACCAAGATCAGATAAGCACATAGAAAACACTACTCTTGAGACCGAATGACGATACAACCAAACATCCATGACTCTAGCTATCACTGTTATCATTGCTTCGATATCACCGTTAATTGAATGACCGGCACATTCTTTCAGCCGTCCGTCAAGGGCTAATGGAAACCCCGGTTCTAGACATAACTCCTGCACGTCATCGTGACCCGTGCCTAGGACTATCGAATCTGCCCAGAGTACTTGACTATCAATCATTAGCCTTCAGGGACTATCGAATCTGCCCAACGTACTCTTCCTTTGAGCATGCTAGAACCTTCAACAACGATAAGATCTCAGCCTTCTAGTCATCCTCCTCGACGACTATTTCCATACTAGCTCAAGCGCCTCTCGAGCCAACCATTAACCTCAACTCGAACCATATCACCGAGTTATCAACATGCTTGGAATGATCCCGTCTGGATTAGACCAAGACTATCTCGTATCATGCCTCGCTTCATCACATCCTCGCAAAGCTTCATCTCAACATCATCATCATCGAATCTATGCATAAGAGCTTCACCATCCCTACATATGCCACAAGCAGCTTTTCCAATTCAAGAGCCTTTCCCTTAGCTTTTGAATCATCTTCGGTCTAAATCAAATCATCAATCATCTAATTCATTGCAATCAATCAAATCAAACATTAATCCAAGTAAACAAGCATTCAAATATGATCTAAAAAGACAATTATAACAATAATGGCAATTTCGTAATTAAAGAGTCAAAAGTCCAAAAAGCATGAAAACATGAGCAATGTCTCTACAATCTTAATGAATGAACTTGCATAGGTTAACATGTAGTAAAATGGATATCAAATCATCATGGACAATGGATCTATATGGATCTATACATAAGTTTACAAAGATGCATGAAAATCACTACTTTACACCAAAATCAAGCCAACAATCCGATATACTCCTTTGGATCTGTGTGAGAGATAATCACCACTCACCAAATCACCTAAACAACCCCAAATCAACACACTTCAGATCTGGACAGCGAAGGATCTAGCTTGATCTATCACGAATCCGCTTTAAACGATGAAATCTCACTTCAATGGATGTAGATCTTCAATCTAAGCTCTTGAATCTTCAATTTGATCTTCAACTTGGATGGATGGAATCACTAGATTAGAGTGGAGAAAAGAAGTGAAGAAGTGTAGAAGTCGAGCTCTCAAAATGTCAGCACTTCGTTGCTTCGAAATCCGGATCCCAAAAAGTGAGAAATGGACGAGTATTTATAGCTGAAAACCCCCTTAACTCGTCCGCCTTCTTAAGTCGTTGCCGACTTAACTCCTTCTCCGACCTAACACTCCAGACGACCTACGACTTAGCTGCTGTGCCGACCTAACACTCCAGACGACCTACGACTTAGCTAACTCACCTGTCTACGACTTAACCAAGACGCGACCTAACACTTAGCTATCCTCCTTAGGTCGCTTACGAGCTAACAACTCACGCGACCTAACATTTAGCTAGGGTACGACCTAACGCAACACAGAACCCACGACCTAATTCTTAGGTCGCTACTCACCAGTTCCTTAGGTCGTTGCCGACCTACGACTTAACTGGGTATACGACATAACGACTCAACAATAGGTGCGACCTAACTGTATACGACTTACGACCTATCTCTGGCCGACTTAACACACACGCGACCTAACGACTCATCACAATATTCCCTTAACTCGGCCACGACTCAACTGAGTTACGACTTAACTGCTAGACTTAGGTCGCTCACATCCTAACTCCAACACTCCTTAAGTCGTTAACTCGCCCAGTCGACCTAACATTTAACCCGTCCATTCTCTTAGGTCGTCGCCGACCTACCCTTTAGGTCGTCACCGACTTAAGTCTTCTATCTATAAGTCGGTCACTACCTTAAGCCTGCCTATTCTTGAGTTGCCAAATCCTTAAGTCGTCCCAATCTCTCCTAAGTCGGTCAGTTCCTTAGATCGTCTATCTCTTAGGTCATACACTTCCTAAGTCGGTCACTCGACCTAAGCCACCCTATACGACCTAATTTCCCCACGACTTATCCCAATGCCTAGGTCGCTCCAAACCTTCCTACGACCTAAGACTTAGACTCTAGACGACTTAGCAACAGTGCGACCAAATGTCAACTGTTTTACAATGTTTCGATCCGTAAATACGGGTCGTTACATTCTCTCCCCCTTAGGAATTTCGCCCCCGAAATTCCAAACAAACAAGGCAATCAAAGACTATTCTGCACGCCTACCATCCATAGCAATCAACAAACCATGCATCCAATTCTAGCTTAGCATACAGAATTCTAACACCAGAACAAGTTACAATATCGTGAGATGACACGACACCTTAGGGCCATACCTTGAAGAGTTCAGGATGAGCTGCCTTCATCCTCTCTTCCACCTCCCACGTACAGTCGTTATCATCATCACTCCATTGTATCTTGAGTAACTTAACTATCTTCCTCCTAAGCTGTTTCGTGTCAGTTTCCACAACACGAAGCGGCTTACGAGGTCTCTTATCAACTGGATCAACTTCAAAATCTTCACAGCTACCAGCAGAAACCACTGTATTCGAGTCGTGCACATACTTCCGTAGATACGATACATGAAAAACATTGTGCACACTCGACATCTTTTCTGGTAACTCCAATCTGTAGGCGAGCTTTCCAATTCGCTCAATGATCGGAAATGGTTCAACAAATCTCGGAGTCAGTTTCCCTTTCTTCCCGAATCGAATAACATTCTTCAGAGGAGAAATCTTCACAAAAACCATATCTCCAACGTCGAATTCCAAATCCTTACGACGCTTATCGGCATAGCTTTTCTGACGGTCTTGGGCTGCCTTCATTCGTTGCCGAATGATCTCTATAAAATCTGAAGTCTGTCGAATCATCTCTGGCCCAAGCATCAGCTTTTCTCCTGTCTCTTACCAACATGTCGGAGAGTTACACGGTCTTCCATACAATGCCTCATACGGTGCCATACCAATGCTCGACTGGTAACTGTTGTTGTATGAAAATTCCACCAAATGAAGGTGATCTTCCCATGATCCTCCGAAATCCAAAACACATGCTCTGAGGAGATCTTCCAAAACTCGGTTGACTCTCTCGGTCTGACCATCTGTTTGAGGGTGATAAGCTGTACTCAAACACAACTCGGTTCCCAAAACTTCCTGAAAGCTCTTCCAAAATCCACTAGTGAACAATGGGTCTCGATCGCTCACTATACTCTTCAGAATACCATGGAATCGAACTATCCACTTAACATACTACTCAGCCAACTTTGATGCAGTCCTAGTCGATCGAACAGGAATGAATCTTGCACTCTTAGTCAGGCGATCTACGATGACCCAAATCCCTTCATTTCCCGTTCTGGTTCTAGGTAACCCATCGATAAAGTCCATCGATATTTGCTCCCATTTCCATGTAGGAACTTCTAATGGCTGAAGCAATCCACTTGGCTTCTTCTGTTCGGCTTTTACCAACTGGCAGTTCATACACTTGGAAATAAAATTTCCAACATCCTTCTTCATACCTTCCCAGTAATAGGTTCTCTTCATATCCCGATACATCTTATTTCCACCTGGATGAATTGTCAGCTTCGAGTGATGACTTTCCTTTAGAACTTCACTTCTCAATTCATCTATATCAGGAACAACTAGCCGCCCTTGTTTCCGAAGCCAACCCTCTCGATCGACCTCGAATCCATTATCCTTTTCTGGATCCGATCCAGATTCCAATTCACAGATAATCTTGACAATCTTATCATCTCGCTTTTGACTCTCGCCAATCCTTTCCACAAGAGTGGGTCTTATCGATAAGTTTGCCAACATCTCAGGTTCCAATCCACATCTGGACCTGAAGTCAAAACCAGCTAAATACTCGAGATTCTTCCATTCTGAAAACATGGCTCCCTATCCTGCATGTCTTTGACTTAACGCATCTGCCACTGCGTTACCTTTTCCCGAAGTATAAGCTATACCAAAGTCATATGATGCCAAAAACTCTAGCCACCGCTGCTGCCGAAGATTCAAATCCTTTTGGGAGAAAAGATACTTCAACGACTTATGATCTGTAAACAGCTCGAATCGAACTCCCAGTAGATAATGTCTCCACATCTTCAGAGCAAAAACAATCGCCGCTAACTCCAAATCATGAGTCGGGTAATTCCTTTCATGCGGCTTCAGTTGTCGACTGGCATACGCAACAACTTTATCCCTCTGCATCAGTACTGCTCCAAGTCCAGTACCACATGCGTCGGTGTAAACCACCATCTCATCATTCCCACTAGGAATAGTCAAAACAGGAGCACTC
Source organism: Allium fistulosum (assembly GCA_030737815.1). NCBI lineage: Eukaryota > Viridiplantae > Streptophyta > Magnoliopsida > Asparagales > Amaryllidaceae > Allium > Allium fistulosum. The sequence continues at coordinate 1,143,257,126 of CM060904.1, forward strand.
GTCAATCTTTCTTTCAGGATTCTGAAAGCTTGCTCACACTTATCTTCCCACTTGAACACTTGGTTCTTTTTCGTCAATCCTGTTAACGGTGCAGCCACCTTGGAGAAGTCTTTGATAAACCGACGATAATATCTTGCCAATCCAAGAAAACTTCTCACATCAGATGCATTCTTAGGTCTAACCCAATCCTGGATTGCTGCCACCTTAGCGGGATCAACCGCTATTCCATTTCCAGAGATAACATGGCCTAAGAACCTCACTTCACTCTTCCAGAAGTGACACTTCGAAAACTTAGCCTTCAGCTGATGTTTCCGTAAGATTTCCAAAACGATACGCAAGTGTGTCTTGTGCTCTTCTTCAGTTCTGGAATAAATCAGAATATCATCCACGAACACAAGTACAAACTTGTTCAACTGATCTCTGAACACTCTATTCATAAGATCCACAAAATATGCTGGCGCATTAGTCAATCCAAACGGCATTACCAGCCACTCAAAGAAACCGGATGGTGTCCTAAAAGCAGTCTTCGGCACACTATCCTTAGCCACTCTCAACTGGTGAAATCCCGTTGCCAAATCCATCTGAGAAAACACCTTAGCCTCGTGAAGCTGATCAAACAAGTCATCTATTCTCGGCAATGGATACTTGTTCTTCTTAGTCACCTTATTCAGCTCACGATAATCCACACACAACCTCAACGATCCATCCGCTTTGGTTGCGAACACAACTGGTGCACCCCCATTCGGACACACTACGCCGAATGAATCCTTTCTGCAAAAGATCATCAACCTGCACCCTCAACTCCTGCTGTTCCCTAGGCGCCATCCGCCTAAGAGGCATCACAACAGGTCTGGCTCCTTCAACTAGATCTATACGAAACTCGATCTCTCTATGCGGCGGTAACCCTTTGACCTCGTCAAAGACATCCTCAAATCCATTAGCGATTGGCACAGATGACAGTCCATCCCGTGGAACAACCAGCGAATACATGAAGCTCATGAAGACGCCTTCTTCATGCTTACATCGTATCACAATCTTTCGCCCCTCCACATTCTCGACTGTCACCTCCAACCTCTCACAATCAACCTTTGCCGCATACTTCCTAAGCCAGTCCATACCCAAAATAATTCTGAACCCCGCAAAGTTCAGAACAAAACAATCACAAACAAAAGAGCAACCATGACTCGATACAATCAGACCACGACATAGCATACACAAACAAGACGAACCCCCAACAGGATTAGTCACAACCAATGGCCTATCAACAATATCCGGTTCCAAACCCAACCGGCCTACAAGTTCACTACAAACAAACGAATGCGACGCCCCAGTATCAAACAGAACTCTAACTGGAACACCACATATGGAAAGAGTACCTTGAACCACCACACTCTTTCCTTTCTCTTCAGCGTAGGAGCTTTCGAAGATGATGAAACAGCTCCCAAAGCATAAGCTTGCACAATTTGCTTGTCCCTCCTCGGTTCTGGACAATTCTTACTGATATGCCCCGGCTTGTCACAGTTGTGACACTTCATCGGTACTTTCTGATTCTTGCAATCCCTAGAGAAATGGCCCTTCTGCTGACAATTGTAGCAAGTCACCTCGCCTTTCGGCTTCTTCTGGCCATCCTTACCCTTTTGCTGCTGCTGCTTCCTCTTCTTCTTTCCACCCTGCTGGGGTTTAGACTCTTCCCTCGTTACAGCAACAATAGATCCTTCCTTAGGAAACAGATTCTCGTGCCTGAGAGCCTTCTCCACAAGTTTCTCAAATGGATCGTCCAAATGGTCCACCAACTGCCTCCCAAGATAACTGTCCAAGCCTGTCACAAACTTCTCGTTCTTCTGATACGAAGATTCAATATACGACCGGGCATACTTAGACAAAGCCTCAAACTCAGAAACATACTCAAGAACTGGTCTTCCACCCTGCTTGAGCTCCACAAACTTCTTGAACAGAACGGACTTCTGAGCTGTAGAAATGAACTTAGCTTCAAATCTGGCTTGGAATTGCACCCAAGTGATCTCTTACTCCGGAGTATCAATAGTGATAGAGTTCCACCAATCAAAAGCCCTCCCTTGAAGCTGTCTTGATGCTAACTTCCTCTTAGTCGCATCCTCAATTCCCAAATCACCAAAGATCCTTCTACAAGCATCTATCCACCTCTGGACTTCAATGGTTGATTCTGTTCCAAAGAAATCCTTTCCTCCAAGAGCAGTAAAGTCCTTACACAACTTAGCAAAATCCACCGGCTTTGGAGTTTGAACTTGAACTCCAACATCCACCGATGGCCCCGGAGCTGGCATCCTTCTCATGATCGAAGTCATCATTGCTTCGAACATAGCAGCGTAATCAGCAGCCCCTTCAGTAGCACGGCTTTCCCTAGCAGCTGGTCTCCCTCTTCGACTCATTCTCAATATCTATAAAAAGGAATGATTAGCACACCTAGAGAAACAACTGCATAAAGGACTTAAACTCTACTAAGCTTACTATATTATATATAGTAATCATCCTTCAAAATACAATTACGTCTCTCATACGTAGTTACGTCAGCGAGCGTTGGGTAAAATCGATTAACCAAAGCTCTGATATCAAATGTGACGACCGCCCATGACCCCTGCACTGAACCTAGAGATAGTGCGTTGTAAAGTGTGTCAGGCGACCATGGATGATTGCCAAGGTAAATTAAAACAACAGAATCTATCGTATTACTCACAGCGCATGGACAAAATACAATAGAACATATACATAGTGAAGCTTCACAGAATAGAATCTCATCAATAAAACTTCATAATAGTTGAATACAAACATCTGAATAGTCAATACATCAAGCCTAACTACATAACACTCAGAGATATTACAAACAGCGGAACATCCAGTACATATAATAAGAAAATAATATGCAACCCTCCAGCTCGTCTTCGATATCAACACCGTGGAAAGCAAGAACAGCACCTGTCACCTGCTACCTAGTCTGCCCGTCCCAAAATGGACGAACAGACCAAGGCAATAAGAGTTAAAAACATAAAGCCTTGAGTCAGACAACAGTCTTAGTGAGCAGTAAATTAACTAACAACATACCAAAAGAGCATAAAGGAAAAGGAATAGGAATACAATCCTCCCACTCCACCTCTTTCTACAGTGATAGCCCCCAGACACACACTAAGTAGAAGCAAACATAGCAGAGCATACAATGTAAAGTAAAGCAATTATCACTCGAGTCAAGGGCGATGTTTTCTAAGCACAAACCCCCAAGGCCTAAACCAAGATCAGATAAGCACCTAGAAAACACTGCTCTTGAGACCGAATGACGATACAACCAAACATCCATGACTCTGGCTATCACTGTTATCATTGCTTCGATATCACCGTTAATTGAATGACCGACACATTCTTTCAGCCGTCCGTCAAGGGCTAATGGAAACCCCTGTTCAAGACATAACTCCCGCACGTCATCGTGACCCGTGCCTAGGACTATCGAATCTGCCCAGAGTACTTGACTATCAATCATTAGCCTTCAGGGACTATCGAATCTGCCCAACGTACTCTTGCTTTGAGCATGCTAGAACCTTCAACAACGATAAGATCTCAGCCTTCTAGTCATCCTCCTCGACGACTATTTCCATACTAGCTCAAGCGCCTCTCGAGCCAACCATTAACCTCAACTCGAACCATATCACCGAGTTATCAACATGCTTGGAATGATCCCGTCTGGATTAGACCAAGACTATCTCGTATCATGCCTCGCTTCATCACATCCTCGCAAAGCTTCATCTCAACATCATCATCATCATCGAATCTATGCATACGAGCTTCACCATCCGCTACATATGCCACAAGCAGCTTTTCCAATTCAAGAGCCTTTCCCTTAGCTTTTGAATCATCTTCGGTCTAAATCAAATCATCAATCATCTAATTCATTGCAATCAATCAAATCAAACATTAATCCAAGTAAACAAGCATTCAAATATGATCTAAAAAGACAATTATAACAATAATGGCAATTTCGTAATTAAAGAGTCAAAAGTCCAAAAAGCATGAAAACATGAGCAATGTCTCTACAATCTTGATGAATGAACTTGCATAGGTTAACATGTAGTAAAATGGATATCAAATCATCATGGACAATGGATCTATACATAAGTTTACAAAGATGCATGAAAATCACTACTTTACACCAAAATCAAGCCAACAATCCGATATACTCCTTTGGATCCGTGTGAGAGATAATCACCACTCACCAAATCACCTAAACAACCCCAAATCAACACACTTTAGATCTGGACAGCGAAGGATCTAGCTTGATCTATCACGAATCCGCTTCAAACGATGAAATCTCACTTCAATGGATGTAGATCTTCAATCTAAGCTCTTGAATCTTCAATTTGATCTTCAACTTGGATAGATGGAATCACTAGATTAGAGTGGAGAAAAGAAGTGAAGAAGTGTAAAAGTCGAGCTCTCAAAATGTCAGCACTTCGTTGCTTCGAAATCCGGATCCCAAAAAGTGAGAAATGGACGAGTATTTATAGCTGAAAACCCCCTTAACTCGTCCGCCTTCTTAAGTCGTTGCCGACTTAACTCCTTCTCTGACCTAACACTCCAGACGACCTACGACTTAGCTGCTGTGCCGACCTAACACTCCAGACGATCTACGACTTAGCTAACTCACCTGTCTACGACTTAACCAAGACGCGACCTAACACTTAGCTATCCTCCTTGGGTCGCTTACGAGCTAACAACTCACGCGACCTAACATTTAGCTAGGGTACGACCTAACGCAACACAGAACCCACGACCTAATTCTTAGGTCGCTACTCACCAGTTCCTTAGGTCGTTGCCGACCTACGACTTAACTGGGTATACGACATAACGACTCAACAATAGGTGCGACCTAACTGTATACGACTTACGACCTATCTCTGGCCGACTTAACACACACGCGACCTAACGACTCATTACCATATTCCCTTAACTCGGCCACGACTCAACTGAGTTACGACTTAACTGCTAGACTTAGGTCGCTCACATCCTAACTCCAACACTCCTTAAGTCGTTAACTCGCCCAGTCGACCAAACATTTAACCCGTCCATTCTCTTAGGTCGTCGCCGACCTACCCTTTAGGTCGTCACCGACTTAAGTCTTCTATCTATAAGTCGGTCACTACCTTAAGCCTGCCTATTCTTGAGTCGCCAAATCCTTAAGTCGTCCCAATCTCTCCTAAGTCGGTCAGTTCCTTAGATCGTCTATCTCTTAGGTCGTACGCTTCCTAAGTCGGTCACTCGACCTAAGCCACCCTATATGACCTAATTTCCCCACGACTTATCCCAATGCCTAGGTCGCTCCAAACCTTCCTACGACCTAAGACTTAGACTCTAGACGACTTAGCAACAGTGCGACCAAATGTCAACTGTTTACGATGTTTCGATCCGTAAAATACGGGTCGTTACATCTTGAAAGCCGTAAGCGGTGAAACCCGAGAAGTTGATAAACGAGCCGTCGAAGATTCGGGAATTATGCATTGATTGGAATCGATTAACAGTCGTCTGATCATGAAGCCAAAACTTTATTTGGATTTTGGAAGGTCCGGATGTTGATTATTGGGGGTGTTTCGTTCTTGGAGCCATGAAATTTAGTTGAAATTTGAAGAGAAAGACTGTATTGGAAAATTTAGGGGCTAGGGTTTGCTAAGCTGAAGAGTGGTAGGGTTTGGTGTAGTTTGAGATGTATTTATATTGGAGGTTGAAAAGTTGTCTTGGTTTTTGTGCAAAAAAGGCTTGGTAACCTGAAATTTGAATTTCAGTGGACTGAATATAGGGGTGAGTTGATTGAAATATGCAGGGCTTTGTTCCCGAAACTTTTTTCCTAAAAAATATGGAATTCAGTCGACTTAAATTTGTAGTTTAGTCTACTGAAATCTGGAAAATTTAGTTGATATGAAGTTTTAGTCAACTGAAATTTTAATTCGGCATACTAAAAATTACAGAAGACTATCTCGCATCTTTTTGCCTAAAAATGGCCTTTTTCAGTCGACTGCTTTTGCTAGTTCAGTCGACTGAACTTCGTATTAAAAAAATAGAACTTTGAATGTTCAGTCGACTGAATGTTGGAAACCAATCGACTGATTTTTGGCCCATGTGTCTATTTTATTTGTTGGGTAAAGATTTTTGCAGGAAATAATTTTTTTTATTAAATTAAGATAATAAGATACATAGGAGTAACATTAAAAACAATATAAAACTTATTTTTCAGAAGATTGAGAATCATTAGAAGGTGCCTCGATCTTCATAGTTTCCCTTAATGGCCAAAGAGGAGACCAACCATTTCCTCGTTCCCAGGAGTTCGGTGATACCTGAGGACGTTGAGGGCTTGGTTCCCAAGGATTGTGAGGAGCTTGAGAACGAATAGGAGAAGGTTGTTGAACATTCTCCCTTGACGAAGACCAACAGAATTTTAATGCGACTTGTTCTAGGAAACTTAAACGCTTAGCGTTTACTTTTTGTTCATAGTATAGTTCATGTTGCAATTCAAGAGTTTCTCTCTGATAATCATGTATGTCATCTATTTTCTCCTTAGTTGATGGAGAGCCAAAATATAAATTACACTTGGTTCTCTTCCCCTTCGGAGTGTATCATGTATGGTGAGTTGGTGATGGTATGATTTTTACATGATTATAGATTGGAGTAGGAGTGTTGGTATGGTTTGATGATGAAGGAGTGTGGAAACTAATTGAAGATTGGTTAGAGTCATTTTCAGATGCCATGATGATAGAGTGAGAGTATTGAAAACTTTATAAAATTTTGGAAACTTAAGATTGTAGATAGGATGATGTAAAAAGTCAGAAATAAAGCTCTTTATATATGAAAAGGAAGGCTAAAGATAGGTGAAAAGGTAGGATTAAAATTCGTTGGAAGATAGTAGCCAGAAACAAATTAGTGGTAAGAAATGAATAGATAATGACCATTCAATAGATTCCCGCTGAGTATAGTGAAATATAGCAAGTAATACAATAGTAAAATGGAAAGTCATGAGAATTCCTTACCAGCAACCCAAGTTCGAGTGCCAGCAGCAACAACTTTTTTTCTTTTTAAAAAAAAGATTATTTTTCAAAAAAAAATTAAAATTTAAAATGTAAAACTATAAATCATGAAATGACATAATACGTAATTCTCGTCTTAATTTTATAAAAGTATTTTCATTCAGAGGTTTTGTAAATATGTCAGCTATCTGATTTTCTGAAGAAACAAATTCTAGTGAAATATTTCCTTTTTCTATATTATCTCAAAGAAAATGATGCCTTATATCTATATGCTTAGTTCTAGAGTGATTTGTAGGATTTTTGACAAATTTATAGCACTAGTGTTATCACAGTAAATTGTAGAATTTGAAAGATTAAGTCCAAAATCTTGAAGTGTTTGCTGCATGTAGATTACTTGAGCACATACCAAAGCAGCAGAGTTATATTCTGCTTCACATGTCGAAAGTGAAACATAATTTTGTTTCTTACTAATCCAAGATACTAAAGATTGTCCGATAAAGTGACAAGTTCCACTAGTAATTTTTCGATCTATCCGACATCCTCTAAAATCAGCATCACTGTAGGATACTAATTCAAAAGGACGTTCTTTCGGATAAAAGAGACCGTAGTCTTTAGTTTTGCTTAAGTATCACAAAATTCGCTTCAGTGCCCGCAAATGTGATTCTTTGGGATTTGCTTGAAATCGTGCATATAAACAAACACTCGTCATTATATCAGGTCTACTAGCTGTTAGATAAAGTAAAGAACATATCATACTATGATATAATTTTTGGTCAACACCTTTGCCATTTTCATCTCTGTCGTGATGTAATGTAGTACTCATAGGAGTGGGTTTAGCAGAAGTATTTTCCATATTAAGTCGTTTTATGAGATTATTACAGTAATTTTCTTGATTAAGAAAAATTACATTTGTTAATTGTTTAATTTGTAATCCAAGAAAATATGAAAGTTTTCCCATGTGAGAATTTCGAATTCTCTTGTCATAATTTCTGAAAATTCTTGACATAATTTTTCATTGGTTGAACCAAAAATAATGTCATCAATATAAATTTTAATTATTAAAATATCGTTTTTATCTTGTTTTATAAAAAGAGTTTGATCAACCTTACCAATTTTAAATCCTGAATTAAGTAAATAACTCTTAAGACGGTCATACCAAGCACGAGGTGCTTGTTTTAAACCGTATAAAGCCTTTTTTAATTTGTAAACATGATCAGAATATTTTTCAAGTGTAAATAAAGGAGGTTGTTCTACTTATACATTTTCTTTTAAAAACCATTTAAGAAAGCACTTTTTACATCCATTTGATAAAGTTTAAAATTATTAAAACAAGCATAAGCTATAAATTATGTATAGCTTCTAGACGAGCTATGGTGCAAATGTTTCATCATAGTCTATTCCTTCTTCTTGATTATATCCTTGAGCAACTAATCTAGCTTTATTTCTAGTTATATTTCCTTGCTCATCGGCTTCATTTTTATAGACCCATTTTGTACCGATATCAGCTTGATTATTTGGTCTAGGAACTAAGTCCTAAACGTCATTACGTTCAAATTGATTTAATTCTTCTTGCATAGCTATTATCCAATAATCATCAGTTGAAGCTTCTTTAGGATTTTCAGGTTCAATATTAGAAAGAAAAGCTACGTGACCCATTTGATTTAGTTAACTATGAGTTCTTACGTTTGAATGAATTTCTCCAATTATATTTTCAGTTGGATGATTTCTTAGAAGCCTTGGAGGTGATCTTATTTCATTATTATTTTGAAAATTGTTTTCTGTATTATTTTCAGAATTATCAAGATCATCATCTGAGTCATTAGATTTAGAAATAGTTTCTTTAATTTCTACATAATGACTATTTTTGAAATTTTCATCAAATGACACATGAAGTGTTTCTTCGATTACTTTAGTTCTTTTATTATAAATTCTGTAAGCTTTGCTTCGTTCTGAGTATCCAATAAAAATTCCTTCATCAGATTTTGGATCGAATTTGCCAAGCTTATCCTTTGTATTTAATATAAAACATTTTGAACCAAAAACTTTAAAGTAGGAAATATTCAGTTTTTTTCCATTAAAAAGCTCATAAGGAGTGTGTTTAGTTAAAGGTCTTATGGAAACTCTATTTAAAACATAACAAGCAGTGGTGGCTTCTGCCTAAAAATGTTTGGGTAGAGTACTTATGTTTAATAAAGTTCTAGCACATTCTTGAAGGGTTCTATTTTTCCTTTCTACAACTCCATTTTGTTATGGAGTTCTAGGAAATAAAAAATTATGAATAATTCCTTTCTTATTACAATAATTTTCAAAAGCCTCATTTTCGAATTCTCCTCCATGGTCACTCCGAATATTTTTAACTTTTAAATTTTTGCTATTTTGAATTATATTAGCAAATATTTTAAAATTTTCAAAAGTGTCACTTTTATTTTGGTTGGACCAAAAATCATCTACTATTACAAAAACATATCTATTATGATTTATAGGTTAAGTTTGGGTTGGACCAAAAAGATCTCAATGTAATAACTCAAGTGGTTTTAAAGTAGAAATTGTTTTCTTTGATTTAAAAGAAGATTTAGTTAATTTTCCTAACTAACAGGCATCACAGATATTTTTAACTTTAAACTTCATTTTTGGTACACCTCTAACTAAATTATTCTTAGATAATTTGTTAATAGCTTTAAAATTCAAGTGACAAAATCTTTTATGCCATAACCAAGGATCATTATCTTTGGCTACTAGGCACATATTTGTGTTATAATTAACTTTCATGTTTAATATGTAAATATTTCTTTCTCTTGTTCCTTCAAAAATAAGATTATTATTTTGATCAAAAATATTACACTTATTTTCTAGAAAAGTTATGTTAAAACCTTTATCACATAGCTTACTTATACGAAGTAAATTATGCTTTAAATTCTTAACTAATAAAACATTTGTAATAAGAGGTAAATTAGATGTACTGTCATTGCTCACATCGCCTTTGCCGATGATATATCCTTTGGAGTTATCTCCAAATGTGACAAATCCTCCATCCGAGTGATAATGTTTGTCAGCATATCTTTGTTTCCTATCATATGTTTTGAGCAACCACTGTCTAGTATCCATTTTCCTCTTTTTTAGTTGGTACCTGCAAAAAATATAGAAATAACGTTGGTACCTACTTTTTATTAGGGCCCTAAGAATTAGATCTTAGGAAGCCAAACCCATGAGGGTTTAGAATTCCGTTTATAAATAAAATCTTTGTTTTCATGAACTGTAGATATAAAAGATTTTATATACTTATTTCTAATTAAATTGTTGTTAGTCTTTGGTACCCAAATATTTATAGTTCAATTTTTACCAGCTTCTTTCTTTGGAACAATAACCTTTGCTTTTGATTTTGCTTTGACAAAATTATTCTGCAAATTGTAATTTTTACAAGATGTATCATTCTTCTTTGGTTTTGAAGATTTTTTATATCCTAGTTCATTCTTATTATTAGTAGACTGAGAATTACTAATAATTTTAGAAAGATTTTCTCCTCCTTTATTGAAATTTGTCACATTTTTAGTAATACTCTGTAACTCAGTTTTGAGACTAGTGTTATTTAACTCAAGAATTTTGATATTTGATTTCAACTCATGATTTTCTGAAGCTAATGATATATTCTTTTCTTTTTGCACTTCTACTTCTTTTGATAGCATAGTGAGTTGAAGAAACATTAGATAAGGATTCTTGTGTATTAACAAGCTCTTCTTCTAAAATTTTCTTTTCATCTCTTAGCATATCAATCTCTATTTCAGCTCTCTTTAACTTTTCTGATGCATTTTTATATTTTCACTTAGTTTCCTTGTGTTTATCTAATATTTATGAGTTTATATCAATTAAATCTTCAAAAGATAAATCACTTACATCGTCAGTTAAAGCCATAAAGAAAACATTGGCTCATTCAGAATCACTTTCTGTATCACTGTCTGATGAAGATGATGATGACTCTGAATCATCCCATGTTGCTGAAAATGCATGCTTCTTCTTGTACTTGTCCATCTTATTTTTGAATCCATCCCTTTTTCTTTCTGGACAGTCTTTCTTCATATGGCCCTTTTTATGACATTCGTAACATTCAAGATTCGAGACTGGCAGTTTGCTGGTGTTGTCTTTTCTATTGTTCCCAAATTTCTTGTTCTTTCTGAATTTCAGAAACTTTTTGAAATTTTTTGCGATCATTGCCATGTCATCTTCCTCTGAGTCTGAGTCTTCTTGTTCAGCATTGAATGCAATATTTCTTTTACCTTGTGCTTGATCTCACTTAGCCTGCAAATTTACTTCATATGACATCAGATTTCCAATTAACTCTTCAGGTTTGATGGTAGAAATGTCATTAGCTTCTTCAATGGCTAAGACATTTCTTTTCCATTCATCCGTTAAAGAGTTTACAATTTTAGACACAATATCAAAATCTGAAATTTTTTCTCCTAATGCTATTTGTGAATGATGTATTTCTTGAAATCTAGAGTACATATCATTTATGGTTTCATCTGGTCTCATTCTGAAATTTGGGAACTGGTTCTTAAGCATAGAAATCATGCTTTGTTTAACTTTGTTAGTTCCTTCATGTGTGATTTTAAGAGTTTTCCAAATATCATAGGCAGTTGTACACATACTAACTCTATTAAATTCATTTTTGTCTAATGCACAAAATAACATATTCATAGCTTTTGCGTTTGTTGTAGCATCAGTCTTTTGTGTATTTGACCATTCTGCAAATGGTGTAGTGGGTATAATATATTCATTTTGAGTAATATTCCAAGTATCATATCCATTTGCTTGCATAAAATTCTCATTCTAGTAGACCAATAATTATAGTTCAAACCATTAAATAGTGGTGGTCGTGAAGTGGATTTTCCTTCAACAAAACTAGTGTTAGTGTTGTTTTCCATATTAACAATGTATCAAATAACTGTGTTACGGTTATAAGATGACCTATGCTTTAATACCAAATGAAAGCAATGCTATGGATCGTAATATGGAATATAAACTAAGTTATCTACTAATTAGGAATATGAGTATAAAAAGTAAACAATAAAGTACATAACACCAGGGATTTTTATACTGGTTCGAACTCCCGTTCTACGTCCATTCCCAGACTCCTTCTGGAATTTAACTAGAAATCCTCTCTTTACCCGGAGGAACAGGTATTACACCACTAGAGCAATCGAACAGGACTTCTACCGCTTAGACAACCGAATAGGACTTCTACCGCCTGAGCAACCGAACAGGACTTCTACAATACAGATAGTAAAGTTGTTTCTGATTAAATATGCTCTTGAATAGCACTGATAAGTCGATAAATAACACCCTTCTATAATCTTCTCCTTTCGTGGTATAACGTGTAATTCGTGAAGATTGGAAGTAATTGTAATCACAAATGAATTTGTGCTTGAATGTGCAAGTGATTTGAGAGCGTTTATGAAAGCAATTTGCAGAGAATAGTTTGCAAGAATATAGAATAGAATCAGAGAATAATGTTATTTTTTGCAAACTTAAATCAAGTCTACTTGTAGAGTTGAATAGTTGTAACTATTAGTGAAAAGATTTGGTCAAGAGATACAGAAACAACTATTGGATTAACGGATGTTTCTGTTCGTTGAAAAGTGGTGACTGTTCAGAAAAATAACCGTTATGAATATTTAGTCAACTGAAAATATGAATTAAGTAGACTGAATATTAAAACGAATTTGAAATTTGAATTTATAGTGAAAAGACACTTCATTCAGTCGACTGAACAGGGGTGTTTAGTCGACTAAATGATAAAACATGCCTATGCATGTGTGCATGTTTCAGTCGACTGGAATACCCTGTTCAGTCGACTGAAACTGTCACTGCAAGCCTGTTTTACTTAGTTTTAAAAGCAAGTTTAATTTATAAATTTATATATTTAAAACTAAGTTTATATATATTATTTCGAGTAAGTTTTAAAGGCTTGTGTGTGTATACCACTTAGGAGAGATTTTAATAAATGTTAATACTGATAGACTATAGACAAACTAAATCAAAATGTTTGAAACTTGTCGTTGAAATCTTTTGGTCTTCAATCTATTATCGAGTAAACTGGTATCTTCTCCTGTAGTTTTGGTTAGTTCATATAATATATACTCATATAGTTTTCATAATCAAAACATCAAAATAGTTGGTTCTAACACCCCTATCATGCTGCACACTCCAACTGATGGAGCATACCCCAACATTAGGGGTAGGTAGCAGATCTGATCTGATCTCGGTTCCTTCGAAACAATCATTGATAAAAAGATGAATAGGGAATCATTCTTTAATTGATTAAGTTCTTTTTATCGAAATCTCTTTTGGTGATATATATTTCTTAAAACATTCTTTCCGGTATATACGAATCATTAAATCTCTCTTATCAAATTCTTTGATTTCTTAAAACCATTTTATACTTAACTCGTTTCTGACATTTCGACCTTATTTATCTCTCGCCCAAGGAAGAGGCCAGGTAAGCCAAGGCATTGAGTGCTCCTGAACATATCCTTAGTTTAAGCATCTCACATCTGGATCTCACGAATAGAAAAATCCAGTCTACACGTCGGCTTTAGAGCCAAGACTAAACCACTTATTTATAGTAGCTTTTCTTCAAATATTTATTTAAACTCTCTTAAATAAGCTAGAAAACCTCCAATCGTTATTAAAACACTTAATTATTCTTTTGGAAGCTTTTATAAAGATTTGGAAAAGAATCGTTATGTTTAAAACTAAAATTTAAGAGTTATAGAAAAGTGCTGCGGAAAAGTGTTGTGGAAAGCGCTTTTATAAGCTATATATTAATCAAAACAACTTTTATTGTTTGAAAATTTATTTTTATTACTAAAATCACTTTTAAAACATTTTAAAATATTTATACCATATTTCTAAACAATTTTAAAACGTCATTTTCTAAGAAAACCAGTTTTGGATCCCGAAATGCAAAACCGCGATTTTTTAAAAAGCTTGTTTTGCTCATATCTCAAAATCTACTAACCGAAAACTTGATTTTCTTTCTTCGTTGGAAAACTATAGATATAATAGTTTGAAAAATTCTTATCTCGAAGAATTCCGAACTATATTCCATTCTTTACACTCATTTGACTTTTTTGGAGCGAAATTGCAAATTGTCGTTACGCGACGTGCCTATTTTTGACTAAATTTTCCATTTCTTTTCAAACTTCACTAAAACACTTTTTAATGTTTATAAAACATTTCAAACTCATTTTAAACCATTTTTAAACAGGTTTAACATTCCATATAAACCAATTCATTAAATCAAGGAAAGTGATTTCCTCTGTGATTATCGACGTGTATTTCTGCGACTCGCATATATTTCACATTTAAACAACCAAACTTGATGATCAAAGCATAATAAACATCCATTGCAAACATCATATCATCATCCAAAATATAATATAATAGTTTAGGAGTTCTTACCTTCATTTTCCCTTTGAGCTAATATAAAATCTGCTATAGCTCCGCTCTCACAAATTAAACTTTACGGAATCGAGCTCCAGAGCCTTGAAGTGGCTAGGCATAGCCTTGAGAGTGTAGCATGTGCTCACGGCCTAGATAGGCAAGGAGAAGAGGCTCGACCATGATGGAAAATGGTGGCGGTCGTGAGTTTGCAAGAGGAAGAGGAGTGGATTTAGCTTAGTTTTGAGAAGTATGAATATGTATTTCATATGTTTATAATATTTTCCCTATTTTGGCATAACTTTCTTAACATAAAGAAGCCATTAAAGTGCTCCATAGTAAGAAGAAGAAGAAGAAGGAGATGGACGTGTGAATTTTGTGAGAAAATGGGATGGGTATTTATAGCCTTTTTCAAGCCTTAACCCTTAAGTAAGGTGGAAAATATCTCCACATATCATCATGAATGCATCACCCACCCTTATGTCATCAAATGCACCCTTTTACATAGTGAAATCATCCCCCCGCCATATGCCACCATCTTTTCATATCACATCATGTCCTAGTTGTTGACTTATGCAAGCTTAAGGGTGAATTTTCATAAAATATCTTTGATATTTTTAACATATTGATATACATTTTTGTATATATGTTATATGTATGTACATGTGAGTACGTGATATGTATACATGCATATAAATATGTGTTAGTGCCATTTTTAACGTTGTAACAGCTTAGAACGACTTTCTTTTGTTAAACCGTTGAAAATCAGGAAGTTGATTACCGGTCACATTTTCACTTCTTAGTTAACGTACACATATTTATAAACAAACTTTATAAATAAATTTCTTATCATTTTTAACTAATTAAAATGATCATATTCATTTGTAAAACCATATAAATAAATATTAATAATTATTTACAAAAATCGCTATTATACCGATAAAACGATAACGATTATTTTCCTTGTATTTTCAAATCAAATATATATCTTAATAAAATTATTATAAATGATATATTACCACTTTATAACTATTAAAAATGAATTATTATCATTTAAAATTATTATTTGAAAAATTAAAATAATTATTAAATTATTAAATCTCAATTTAAATTAAATAAATCAATTATCATGATTAAGGGTATTACTTAACAATGTCAGAAACACATTTTATTTTCGAAAACAAATTAGTTGATTTTATTTCATATTCTTGTCTAATTATAAAAATAAGTGTATGTATCCAGCTCCGTGCATGGTGTTTTATGATTATAGAGCTGGTTATCGATAAAATGATTTTCGGCCATTTTATCGATTTAATTTTCGAGGAGAAAATATTTTTGTAAATATTTTATTCAAAATAAGATTACTATTATTTATTATCACTTAAAACAATATTATTTGTATTATCAACCTTTTATTTTAATAAATTTCAAAATAAATATGATTTATTAGAGTGATAAATCTGTGGGTCGTTACATAAAGAAACACCGAAAACAAAAATTGTAAAATAATAATTGATACTTAACATTGAAATAAGAAATATGATTTCTATTTCGAAAATTTATTTTTATATAGAAAAAATTGGTTTCATTTATTTCTTTGAGTTCAAGATAATTGATCAAAGAATTCCCCATTGTTAAATTGTTACAGTATATAAAATAAATAGTCTATATTAAGTGGATAATGGACCTCCGTATTTAGTATGCTATTATAGTAATGGCGGAAATAGTGGGTACATGCCACGTAACACTTATTGATTACATCATATTATGAAAAATGTTTTCGTAAAATGTACCGTGCATTATTTATGAAATAATATATGTCCTTCGGTGATGACTGAAGAATAGCTATGGTTTTATTTTAATGAGAATATTATGAATATTCGTTATTAAATAAAAATACAATGTCATATTTGTTATCATAAGAGAAATGATGCATTGGAAAATACCAAAGTATCTAAAATTATTTACAATTATTTTGGACTTATAGGCTAAGCCATGGTTCTAAAAAGTAATTCTTCGATCATATGATTATGAATCATATGCAGGGCTGTCAATGGGTCAGGTCCAGGTCGGGTCAAGTCGGGTTTGGGTTGATTTTAAATGGGTCGGGTCAACCCATTTATTAAACAGGTCAGAAATAGCTCAACACGAACCCGTCCTGATTATAAACGGGTTGACCCGACCCGATCCGCGTAACCCGATTATAACCGAGTTGGGTTAGATCGGATCGTAAATGGGTCGGGTCAACCCGTATAAGGTATAAATGGATTATAAACGGGTCATAAACGGGTTATAAACGGGTCAAATTCGGGTTCACGGGTCAACCCGAAACCCACCCGTTTATAAACAGGTCAAATTCGGGTTGACCCAAAAATGACCCGCCAACTTAACTAGGTCGGGTTAACCTGCTAATTTTCGTGTAATCTTCATGTCATGTTTCGGGTCATGCTGGAAATTGACAGTCGTAATCATATGGCACTAGTGAATTATAAGCATGAACTATATATTTGATACATATGATGCATGTCTATGATAAGTTCCTAGAATGTAAAAATAAAGTAAAATAAAATAACAAAAGAAATGGTTTGATTTGATCAAATATGTAAGTATATAGGAAAAAGTTCCAAACATACCTAAAATGAATACTGATATAGTCTCAAGAATCACTCCTCCCTATAATACATAATGATGTATTATTGATAAGGAATAATTGAACTTTGTAGACAAAGCATTATTAATGTTGGATGAAGTTGAGTTAAATTCTTTCTATAAAGCATGTACTTAAGAATAGCACGAAACATTAAAGTTAATATCATCCAAAGAATAGTTTACAGAATCATACAAGATAAGGGTTTATAGGAAACCACATCATGCCCTAAGCCAAGGAGTTGGTGGGTTGTGTGAGTCGAAAGACTGCACGTAATAATTATATGTAAGGGATCTTGGGTGAATCACACCAAAAGAAGATTGGGATGTTAGTCATTGGATGACTGATTTATGTTATAAACATAAATATTAAGAACTGATACCAAATCAGTTTTATGTATGGCAATTCATAAAATGTATATGAATGCCCTTTCCGTTGCAATAAAAAATAATTGTTGTTTTAAGAAATATCGACTTTGTACCGAAGGAATTTCTTTGAGAAACTATTGGTAGTAAAATGGATATGGATATGGTTCAAGGTTAAAGATGATTACAATGATGAAATGAAATTAGCCAAACCTAAATAAACACAATACATTAGAATGTATAATAAGCATTCTTGCACACCAAAGATGAACTATGAGTTTCTTATCAATGTCAATAATAAGCAATCCTAGATTGTTTAATTAAACCATTAATAGTATTGACTCTGATATGATACGATGCACAAATAGGAAATGGATTTCAAGTACAGCACCAAAATAAGATTTTGAAAGTTATACCCGAAGAGATATGATCCATCAGTCACAAATGTGTCTTTAAGAGAAAGACAAATGTAGTTGAAATATAGTGAGCCACATAGATAAGAACAAAATCATGTATCTTAATTGTTGAAATTAGCATAACAGATTCGCCACTCGATGTGCTCAAGTTGATTCGGATTTACTCACAAAATTATCGCCTAGTATGATTTTGTGTTTTGGCATATATGTATTGAAATAGAAAATTCTAAATAAAGATTTAGACTAAACTGTTTGCACATACAATCAAAGTGTCTAGAAGTCGGTGGGAGCAATATTGAGTTTGTGGATTTTGGATTTGATGTAATAATCGATACGAAAGTATCGTTTAATAGGAATCAAAATTGACCAAGTATCTTGATGGAAATATCAAATAGTTTGATTTCAATCAAAATGTGGTGGAAGCATGTGTCCACAAGAAAGAACGTTGAAGGTACGTTGATATTTCTAAACCTATGAAAACAACACCTTGTTGACTGTTAACGTTGTACTTGAATTAATTATTATAGTTTTTTTAATACTGAATGTTAGATTTGCAAATTATGTCTTTTATAGCGAGTGTAACAGACATTGGGAATGTCGTAGAAAATATACAGAAGCATATTATTAAAAATGTCTAATAAGAAACATGTAAGATGGATTCCTTGGGCATTTGTAATATAAATTATCATACTTGTTATGTTGTCTACAGTATCGTGATTTGTTTATGTATTTGATACATGAAGAAATATAAAATCCAGATTAAGGTCACTAAATGGTAGTTTAGATTGTTTTCGTGTATTTACGAAATACATGAGAATTGTTTATAGAAATAACGAACTCAGTATTCGGACTCGAACTTCATAAGTGATAAATGATAGGTCATTATAGAATTCATATTCAAAACTAGGTTAAGATGCTTTAAGTTGGAAATGTTTCAAATGAGAGATTGTGGATGACTCGATAAGAGGCCAAGTACATCGCCTTGGGTAGCGCCATAATAAAAGCAATATATATACATAGTAAATGCATAAAAAATATTGAGAATCTTATAACATTGTTATATGATAACAATATCGTGGTATAGTTTGTAATAGAACTAAAAGCTCATCGAAGGTTGAGAGACATACTCTGAATTGTTCCGTGTGGTAAAAGTAGTTTATCGGCGTAGAAGAGAGTTGATTAACATGGTAGATAATTAAAACATAACAGCGTACCCTTTCACCTAGGGACAGACCCGATTGGTTTTGATGAAACCGATTGGAGAAGTTGGAATAAGATTTCATAATTTACTCTAAGTGCAAGTGGGAGATTGATAGAGTTAGTGGTATGCTCTAGGGTTAATTATATAATTTATTACATAAATCTGACTCGATAACCAATCTTGTTTGAAATAAATGGTATTTTCTTTCTATTATACACTTGATATAATGTTTTATATTAATTAAATAATTTAATTAAAAGTATATTCAATAGAAAATCCATAAATGGTATGTTTTGCGATAGTAGTTACAAAATGTTGTAACAATGAGCAATTATCACAATGAAAATAAACGTATGGTTTTAAATATTCCTAATCAATATGTACCAAGACTGGATATCGATGCATCCATTGAGACTAGAGTTTACGTAATGCTCTCCAAACGTTAGACACTATATTACTCATAACTGCTTAAGGCAGCAAGGGGTTACGTACTAATAGTTATTGGATAACTATAGAAAGGCTCACTCGATAGTTTTCTGTTGATTTCGAAGTGACTACTTTACACAATTCTCTTGACTCGAGAATAATGTTGATCCTCAATATAAATGCTATGATTTTATTATAGCTAAATCATGGAATGACGTCCATCAACGACTATAGTTGGGTCGAGTGGAGGTATTGAAAGTGAAACACTAATTTAAGAGAAAATCTATCTCCTCGGTTATATGGGGTTAGTATCATGGTCAACCGAAGTCGACTCAAAGTCAAAATCGCTGGCCAGAGTAGTTCGGTTAATAATAATCGTTATTATTGAACCAAGGATTTTGTGTTTGGACTTTAGAGTTGAATACAGATGATATTTGAATTTTGACCATAACCAAATTCCAAAAGTCCAAAGTGATATAGTTTTGACGAAGAGAATTAGTGTAAATAATTTCACTATCAGGTAATGCTTAAGTAAGTAGAATTGGATTTTACCGAAAAGATGTGTAAGCAATAAATTCAACCTAAATGTTACTCCACTATCTAAGGTGATGAGTGAACATTAATATTTGAATAGTTCGATATTAATCATTGATTGAATTTACACATGTGAGTCGCACGACCGCCTTGATAAATTCTCCAAAATACCATATGATTTAATTAATTTATAAGTTGTTGTAAATTAATTAAATTAATTAATATTTTTGGAAAATATTAACTAATTATTTATTTGATGTATTGGATGCCATTAGTATTTTTAAATTTCATTAGCATTTACTTGAGTGCATATATAAAAGTTGTATATGTACAAATCGATATAAGATATAGATGGGCGTTTAAATTTGATTTAAATATAACTATTTACTAAGTGTTATTGAACAAATTAAAGGGACATAAAAAATCTTTCATCACAATTCATATAAAGAAAAATAGGCTTGAAATCCAGTGGTTAGATCTAGAAAATGAAGTAAGGAGGTTAAGGAGGGTTACATCTATAGGTACCTTGTCTTTCATTCATTTGCTTCTTTTAATCATTCTCTTTCAAAACCCTATCCTCCATATTCCTTTTCTAACATTCATGGCTGAAAATCCAAGGAGAAATAAAAGGAAAAAAAATATTTTAATGGCATCCAATTAAATCAATCAAATAAAAGGTGGTTCTCCTTTTCTTGTAAAGCTAGGAGATCGATTTAGATTTGGATATGGAAGCATTTATCAATTAAGGTGCATTCAAGGGCTATATCTATTAGGTATGATCTATCCTAGTTATGTGTATATTCATCATGATGTTTTAGATCTATTTATTTGATTATTTTGACAAATTTGTATATGTATTTGTTGTCCATCTTTAATTTATATATATATATATATATAATTTTAAATTTGTTGATTTGAATTGGATCTGAAAATAATAGCAACGATTTTGATTGTTAATTCTTATTGTTTTCTTTATGTTAATGCCGTTGTTGTTTTAAATCCTAATATAATAACTAATTGCTTATTATATATATAGTTGAATGTCAATGGCGATTTCATTATTTCACAATTAGTTTTCTATTTCAAAACATGTATGTATGTATGTATATATACATACATACATATATATATATATGTGTGTGTGTGTGTATGTATATATACATACATACATATATATATATATATGTGTGTGTGTGTGTGTGTGTGTGTGTCTATATTTGTATTAAAATTAATTTGAAAACTATTTTACAATGAATGTTTACAAAGCATTTATATATATACACCACGCATACACATCTTGATGTTGGCGTTATTTAATAAATTTTACTTTATTATTGCTTGTAAAATATCTACATTTTAGATTACATTAAATTATTAACATATAAACATATTTTAGTAAATCAAATCATTGTAAGTTTTGGAAATAAATCTTGAATTCAAACTAGTCGACTTAGTTGAATCAGTTTAGACTAATCAAAGGATTCACTAAAACACACACACACAATCTATGTTAAGTATATTTAAATATATGTGCATGTGTGTGTGCGCGCACTCATTTAATTTTAAATAATGTTTTGGATAACTAATGCATATACAAAGAGAGAATGTGTCTGTTATGGTGTAAATCTCAACATCAAAACACATACACGTTAACTATGTACACAATATGATATATTACACTTACCCAATATACATTAGAGTATATTTGGATATTCTCACATATATTCTAAGTATAAACTTGGTCATCTATGTCACTTAATTAACCCACAATCAATTAATTAAAGGGGAAGAAATTAAAAGTTTTCTCTCTTCAATTAAAACTATATATTCCTTCATTAATTGAATAAATTAAGAGAAGGAAATGAGACGTTTCATTCTCCAAATTAAGTATAATAAGTAATAGTTAAACACAAATACATATATAAAAGCATATTTAATGTACTCTAATTTATGTAAATATTAAATTCATGTAAATATTAAATTCATGTAAATCTTTAAAAAAGGATTTTATTTAAAAATATGTTAGATTGGATCTAAAATCTCCTTACACTTCATAGGTCCAATAGGTCATCAAGGAATTTTTTGAAATTTACCCTTTAACTCCAGGCTGGCCCGATTCCTTCAATTAATTTTATTGACACTTTATCTTCAAGTTTTATTTGTCAAAATCATGATTTAGCAGCAAATTTACTATAATATTATGCCCTCGTATTTGTTTAATTAGGTATTCAGAAGAAGGATAAAATATCCATCAAATTTTGTGTAGCTATTTAGCTTCCTATAATTTATAACCACTCTAGCCTTTCCTCTTTTAATCTGTGCATGTTTCTTACTAAAAATGCTGGATAAGAATGAGGACTGAACCTCTTTTGGATTAATTTGAGATCTAATAAATCTTTTATTTGTTTCAAAAATTCCTTTTTATCAGAAGGTGTGAGCATAATACTATTAATTCGTATTCTAGAGTCTTGTATTGTTCCACTAATTTAATTTTGCAGTTCCTATGAGCTTTATCAAATAATTTTAGCCGGTTACCCTAATAAAGCGGCTTTAGCATATTATTTATTAAAATTTCAAATTCATTTGACGTAGATATATTGGAGGTGCAAATTTTTGGTTGTAAACTGCAAGGTGTTTGCATACTAACTTTTTCTACAATGCAGTAGTCTTTTCACTGCACTGTGCTACCAGAATATAGTGTGATGCAATTGCAATAGGTAGTGGTATTCTTGGTATTAAGGCACTGTTAAGTTCAAAAAGTATTTATTGAAAGGTGGTAAATGACAGAGATTTTCTACAATAAGGATACAATCACTATCAAATTCCCATGGTAATAAGGCAAAATCAAAACTGTAGCATTGGTTGTGGCTTTTGTTGTTGCCATATTATCATATATCTATACCTATAATACTTTTACCTTATGATTTACGTGGACTTGTCTTTCCATGAAATCATTCAGTATTCCTTTTTTATCCAAAGGTGTTTGGAATTGATCTGGTATATAAATACTTCTTGTAATAGATTGGCTTCTGCACTAGAATCTAGTAAAGCAAGTATTGTGAATTACTGATATTCAGGAATACATGTTGTTGTTAGAATATATATGTGTGTGTGTGTGTGTGTGTGCATGCTCATGTGTGTGTGTGTGTGTGTATATATATATATATATGTGTGTGTGTGTGTGTGTGTGTGTGTTATTCTGATTTTCTTTTTATTTCTATGGATCTAATCATGATATTTTATGTTGGGTAAAGGAATTTTTACAACCATTAAGTCAGATTCTTGTGTTTTTTTAGTATTTTAGCAATCTTCCTTCCACTATATTTTCATATTTAAAACTCATTCTATGGTTAATACCTTTTAAAATATCAGATGTAAGTTCTACATCAGCTAATTCATGTACTGAATGTCAACGTTGCAATATATTTGAAGAAGAAGTTTCTTCTTCATTTTTTATAATTATAAATAGTTTTTCCTAATGCTTTAAATATTCTACTGGCATATATATTTTTGGTTTAAGAAAATTCACAAATACTTGTATTTCAATCAACTTTTAGATGTCTTATATCAACTCATTTTGGCTAGATTGTTTTTCCTGATCCAACTTCAAATATGTTACCAAATTGTTTAGGTATTACTGACTTAAATGTGGATGTATCATTTAGGGTCATACAATGTTCCCGTTGTGTCACTAACACTTTGGAACCCAATAAGAGTTCAATATTTTGTAGATTAACTGATACTTTACAAGTCTTCTCAATATTTTGATTTTCAAGACTAATAAAAAAATTAGGTTGTACATTTACTCCAAATAATATGTTTACTAAGTTAGAGTTTGCTACACCAATAATATTGTTTAAAGATTATTTATGATTCTTTCATCCATGCATACTACCATTATTGGAATATCAATAATGGATCTAAAAAGACCTATTGTTTTAAGTTGTATTAAACCTGTTATCCTGCCTTTTGACCTAGTAGTATACAGATGAACCCGATGAACCATACTCTAAAGTTATCAAGGCAAGATGCCCAGAGGGATGACCGTGGAACCCAAAACCAAAGTACAATCAAGATCACAACAAGGACACGAGTCCATCACCAAAGTTCGAGAACCCACCGACCACAAGTGTAGGGTCGGTGCCGACTCCTAAGAACTTCTCCAAGGGGGTTCATCTTCGGCCTCCTTGTCCCTCCTAATGTTAAGAACCCATTTCCAATGTTGTTATGTCAATTCAATTTCAATCTCTATCAATCTCTGTGAACTCCTGAATCAACAATGTTCTTCTACAACTCCGTCATTTTGACTTCGAAACAAGTTAATATCGATACAAACAACTACGGAACCATGAAGCTAACCACAAGATGAACCGAGGAGGAAAGTTGAAGGCAACAAATTTGGCTATGTCAAGGAGTCATACCGACCCCCACTCAGGGAGTCGTACCAACCCATACTCATGGAGTCGTACCTACCCCTAACGTCTGATGACGTGGCACTTTATTTTCAAGGAGAACTAGTCTATAGCATTGATAACGGCCTGGAGATATTTTCTATGAGATTTTAAACTCCCTACCTTTATAAATAGAAGGGTATGGCTCATTTTTAGGATCTTTTGGCTCTAGCTCTACTCTACCCCCATATTCTTGTAATTCTGAAAATCTAAGTGTCAAAGTTGTAGCAACCCCTAAAAAATTCTGCCCCCAAGTCAGAAGTTAAGTAATAAAATCATTAAGTGGACAAAGGCCACAGTTTTCCAAACCACTATAAAACTCTAAGTGTTTGTTTCTTACTTGTTTTAAATTTTTTTCTTCACTTTTTATTCTCTTTTACTTTCTATTAGGTGTTTGTGTCATTTTTGTTTCAAACATTTTTGTGCTTTCACTAAGAAACGCTTGAACTCGCTGATCTAAGGTTTAGAAAGGATTCTAAATGGCTAGACAATCACCAGAAAGGCCATTACTGCTAGAAATAAAAAAGGAGGCAGCTAGGAGGCATCTTCAAAATCTCACCCCTTGTCAATCTACATAACTAGTGATCAGAAGTAAACTATGACGAATGAACTATAGGAGAGGATTATGGTTCTCCGGATAGAGATGATGGACAATTTCTTCAAAAGAATGAAACAAACAGGAGCAGCTGGAGTCGCTGCAACTCAAAATCAGAGACCAAAATCCGAAGTGCAGATAGCTAGAGACGTGGTAGAACGACCCGGGACGAACCCCGAGCCAAATGTACAGATCAGTACCGATCCCCAAGGTCGGTACCGATCCCCAAGGACTCGGGGGCACGAGTCGTCCTGCCTTGGAAAGGAACGATACACTTCTAGGAACTGATGCGGAGCGTTTGAACGTGAATTAGAATGTGGAAGCACGATCAGAGGAGCTCATACCAGAATTCCCTCACGGAGTCGGGGGCAGGCTGGGAATGTAAAAATGGGAGTTCCTTTGGATGATAATGGTAGACTTGCTGAGATGGTAAGATGAGTTATGAAGGATGGATTGCCTAATCAGAACATGGAGGACATGAGAAGGAGTCCATTTACTCTGAATATTCGATATTCTAGGAATCCACCGGATTTCAAGTTACCAACATTGGAGACATATGACAGAAAGATGGATCTTACCATTCATCTATTGAGGTACATCTGGCATATGGAAGTGTTGGGTGCATCTGAAGAGGTAATGGGATGGTGTTTCCCATTATATTTAACAGGTTTGGAAGCATAATGGTTTAGACAGTTGGAGAACGTTTCCATTAGCAGGTGGGTCGAGTTAGTGAATAGATTTGTGAAGGAGTTCCAGGTCCATATATCACGACCCAAGAATGTGATGACACTTGCAAGTATGAAGCAGAAGGCGAGAGAAACCATAAGAAGTTTTCTAACAAGATTCAATGCGGTGACAACATCGATTGATAAGTCGGACCCATCGATGGTTTTGATGCAGCGGTTTCAGGAATAGCTGCGAAGACTGGTTTTAAGATTGCACTGTAACGGGATCCTCCGAGGGATCTTATAGATTTTTATCATGAGGCTGAATGGTTTTTACGTCAGGAGGAGCTGAGGCCGATGAGGAAGAGGTTAATATTATAGATGGCGGAGGACTGCCCAAAGAAGGAATCGCAATGGCAAAGGGAAAAGGAAGATGGATGACAGCTTTGACAGATCAAAGCGGCAAAGAAGGGAACCAAAATTCTCTTCTTATACAGACTTAAATGAAACCCCGGAGTGGATTTATCTGGATACCTGGTGCAGATCCCCTATCGAAAGCCGGCAAGGAGAGAACCGACAGATCGCGAAAGAACGTCTAGAAAATATTGCATATTCAATGGGTTGGATTAGCATAACACAAATGACTCCATACATCTAAGGGATATGATCAAAGAACAAGTTAGAGTAACCGATTACAGCAATATGTGAGGAATTAACTACGGTGACGAAACAAGAGCAACCCTCAACCAGAGCGAATAGAAATGGCCCTGGATTAAGGTCAAGGATAGTCATTTCCTGATCGGGGTGGCCGGGAGTCATGTTTGGTTGTCACACTCTATTTATCCTTTTTAATAAACCATGCAATAATATAGTATAGACACTTACTCGTGTATGGGATCCTGAATGATCTTTAGACACACTTTGAGTTGGATACTAGATTGTAGTGGCTGGAGAGGCATATGTCGTAATGTTTGATTTTTTGTTTCTTAGTACTTAAATTTGATCCAATGGATAAATCTTTGATTATTGAAACCCACTTGAACGTGATGATTGAAATTGATCACTTTAAGTCTCGAAAGATGGGACTGGAATGCAAGGTGCAAGTCCCCATTCTAGAGTGCGAGCAGATGGACTTATACGATATGAATCACTTTAAGTCCTATTTGGAAAGAAGGGGTCGGTCTGCAAGAAGTAAGTCACTTCACCGAAGCATGAGTGGATGGGCTTACTTGTCGTTGAGTCCCCTTGCTGGACCTTAAGCGGGTTAGGCTCAGCACGGGACCGGGGAGATCGTGGATTTTGATCGTGTTAAGTCCCGGTTGGAAAGTCGGGACCGAAGTGCACGGAGCATGTCACTTTGCCAGAGAACGACTGGATGGGCTTGCTTGTCGTTAAGTACCCTTGCAAGAAAGCAAGAGGATTGGGCTCAGTAAGGGTCTGGAAAGACCATGGATTTGATTATCGACCCCAAACGGTCATCCACCTCGAATAGCTATGAATCTCATCATCGACCCCGAACGGTCATCTTCCTCGACCAGTTATGAACCTTGTTATTGAGCCAGAATGGTCATCTGCCTCGAACGGTTATGGATTTGATCAACGACCCCGAACGACCACGACCTCAATTAACGATCCGAAAAGATCATAGACTTAACTGTTGGCTTTGAACAACCATGAATTTAACCAATCTGAAAAGATCATCCCCTCAACTTAAACATTAAACGATACAAAGAGATCACGCATTAAACTAAATACAAAACGATCCGGAGAGATCAAACCTTTGAATTGATTTTGACTCGATAAAAGGATTTGAACGCCCTGTACTCAGAATGATCATGATGTGAATCCCAAATGAACACAGGATGATTTTGGTATGTGATGTAAAAACCTCGAATGAAATTGGAGGGTAATAATGTATATATTACACTTAGGCAGAGTCTAAAGTCTTAGGCTCCAACAGGCTTGGAATGACTCATAATCGATGGAAGAGTCCAAAGGAACTAGATGTTATACGAAGATTGAAGAAGTCAGAGGCTCGCTTATCAGAGATTGACATCACATTTGTTCTTGAGCAAAGCACATCTTCCATTCGCAAGGCATGCTTTGGGGGGAAAGTGTTATCCTACCGTTGGCATCAAAATTGGCCACCAATACCCAATAATACGTGAAAGCACCAATATCCAGTCACAGATCACAAATAGAATATATGTAGAGAATATAATATGAAGAATGACCAAAATTAAAATGAAAGCAAGTAAAAGAGAGACAAGATTTATAGTGGTTCGTCTAACTCCGGCCTACGTCCACTCTAGAACAATCCTTTTTATTATCAGAAATTAGATTACAGTTACAATCCAGAATTCCAGAAAAAAAATGGCAGAGTAGCCTCTGGGTAGAAGATGAAGAGAAATAGAATAAAGATCCTTTTTTCCGAAGCCAAGCCTATTGTATTTATAGGTGAAACTCCGGCTACAAGATCTTCTCACCTACATGGGCCCACCACAACGATCGTCGAGCCCAACTCGTCCATCCTATGCCGACCCGAAGTAGATCATATGCCGACCCGAAGTAAGCTATGTGTCGACCTGAAGCAATATCCACGCCAACCCGAAGTTTCATCCATGCCGACCCGAAATGACCTCTTCTTTTCCGACCCGATGTAATGCCTGTGTCGACCCGATGTAATGCCTGTGTCGACCCGAAGTTTACCCTGTGCCGACCCGAAGTAAACCCCTTCTCAATGCCGACCCGAAGTAACACAACCTCTAGCCTATGCCGACCTGAAGCAATGCCTGTGTCGACCCGAAGTTTTCCCTGTGCTGGACCCAAAATGAGGCCAATGCCGACCCGAAGCAACTCATCTCTTGCCGAAATCCATATTCCAAGTACCCTGCATCATTTATCCGTTAACTGTGTTTAATTCGAGCTTCGTATTATTACCTATAGTTGATTATCCATCCACCCATTCGAACCAAATCCATGATATTCCAGCCTCGATAACCGTGAAGTCTATTGGGTTAAATCCGCCTATATACGACCATGCCAAAAGGCGGGTTGACATTTGCCACCCAAAACATGCCTTGCTATTGGAAGGCATGTTTTGAATTGCCATAAGTCCAAAATCCGAAGTCCATAATCTATTGATCGTCATATCATCCAACCTAGAGTCCAATCCATTACCAACCCAATTCCTTGATGTCTCCGGATCATTAGCTAAATCATGACTGTTCTGAGTCGACATCCAATTCCGTATCCATCCAAATCCATTAACCTAAACCACGATTTCTCTGGATTGTTTTATCAAAGTCTGGGACCTCTCCTGGTCCATCTCCAAATCCATAGACCTTTCCGGGTCATTTAATCCAAATCCGGGACCTCTCCCGGTCCAAATCCAAATCCATAGACCTCTCCGTGTCATTTTATCCTACTCCGACCTCGACTGTCCGATCGATGCCTTATCCATGGTTATCCTTCTCCGGCCTCGACTCTCCGGTCGAGGACTTAATGCGTGGGGTATTCTACTCCAGCCTCGATCCCCAGCCGAGGACTTATCCTGAATATCCTTCTCCGGCCTCGACTCCCTGGTCGAGGACTTAATCTGTGAGGTATCCTACTCCGGCCTCGATCCTCGGTCGAGGACTTATCCGTGTTCGAGTCCATCCAGTCGCTCTCCGGCGAAGGGACTCGTAACTCGTGGTCATTGTCCCGTATCTTCGATCGGGACAGTAACTGTAACTTGTGTTATTTATTACATTAATCCAGATTTAATCATTCTAAAGTTCAGTTGGTAATATATGAAATAAAAGCCCGTACAACCAAGAAAACTAAATAGCCATAGTACCAAAAAGAAACCAGAGTTGGTGGAAAAAAGAAAAAAACAAAATTTCATAAACCCGAGCACCACGGTTCATCGTCATCTCAGAGCATGCCTAGGGATCATCCTCGATCCCGTACATGTGTAAGTGACTTAGCTGCATTACTTCGGGGTTTATTACTTATTCCATGTCATAAGTCCAATCAGCTAATAATAAGCTGACAGCGATGCCTTGATCCAGTGCCATCTTCGTTCGAGGTGGGCATTGGTTGCTCATATTCCACTGCCATAGCTTGATTCCTTATATATAGTTGTAAATGACCATTCCTCACATGTTCCTTAATGATATCCTTCAAATGCCTGCAGTCATTCGTGTTGTGCCCATCCGGCTAATGGAATAGGAAATTCTTTCCCGATGCCCGCTCGTATTCGAAGGGTTCCCTTTTTACCGGCGTTCGATACTGGAGGCGCCCTCGAGTATCCAAATAGATCCTTTCCAAAGTTTCAGTCAAATCCGTGTAAGAAGAGAATTTTGGTTCTCTCCATTTCCTTTTAGAGATATTACTACCGTCATTCATTCTCCGTTTGCCCTTATCGTTCTTGTTTACATCTCCTGATGATCCTCCACTTTGCACGGCATTCACTGATGTTTTGTTTGCTCGTGCGTCTTCCTGTTGCAGGAACCTTTCTGCTTCATGGTAAAATTCCCCTAAATCCATAGGTGGATCTCGTGCCAACGAACCCTTGAACTTCGTGCCATCAGTAATGCCTGATACAGCTGCCATCAAAAACATGGATGGATCTGGACGATCCACAGATGCCGCCATAGCATTAAACCATGTTAGAAAACTACTCAGGGACTCTCCGGTCCTCTGCTTCAGTGTTGCCAAACTCATCACATTTTAAGGTCTCGAGATGTGAACTCTAAATTGCCTCATAAACCTTTCGATCAATTTTTTCCACGTACCTATAGAGTTTCTTTCATATTGTCTGAACCATAGTGTTGCTATATCCGTCAAATACAAAGGGACGCACCATGCCATGATCTCCTCCGATGCCCCCAGTACTTCCATGTGCCTCATGTACCTCATTAGATGAATAGCGGGATCCGTTCTTCCATCATATGTCTCCAACGTTGGTAGTTTGAATTCCAGTGGATTCCAAGCTTGCCTAATCAGAGGAGCGAAGGGGCTCCTGTTCACATCCTCCAATTCTCTATTTACTAATCCTCCTCTCATAGCCCGTCTGATCATTTCTACCAACATGTTGTTATCATTAAGTAGTATTCTTTGCCCGTTGTCTCCAACCTACCCTCCGAGTCCATAAGGGAATCCTAAAACCTTCCCTTCTGGACGAGCATCCATATCTCGATCAACTGCATAGCACTGCCTGGTATCCTGCTTTGAATCCAGCCAATATAATCCGGTGGCATGCCCCCAAGTTCAGGGGCTGCTCCCGATGGCTCCACTCTATCACGTATCCTGGTTGCTCTATTTCCTTGGTTCTGATTATAGACTTCCTCTGCTCCTGCTGCTCCAACTCCGTGATCCACATTTCCAGCATTCCCTGCTACTTCATTCCCTTGGTTTTGCACTCTAGCTTTTCCAATCTATCATAGTAGGTTCTGCATCATATCCTCCTGTCTCTTCAGCATCCTCTCCCGCATAGCATCCATCATCATTTCCATCTCGTCCCTGGTAATGAAGATTGAGGTCTAATTATCTCCTGAGGAAGCTTCCTGACTTCCTTCATGATGGCTCCTCTCTATTTTCAGTCGCCTTGTTGATTGCCTAGCCATTGCTTCCTAGATCCAAATTCCCAAGCTTTCAAATACAAGATTCTAACTTCCAAATCCTTGAGTGCCAGCTCTCTCAATGAAAGCACCAAAATGTTGGCGTCAACATTGGCCACCAATACCCAATTATACGTGAAAGCACCAATATCCAATCACAGATCATAGATAGAATATATGTAGAGAATATAATATGAATAATGACCAAAATTAAAATGAAAGCAAGTAAAAGAGAGACAAGATTTATAGTGGTTCGGCTAATTCCGGCCTATGTCCACACTAGAACAATCCTTTTTATTATCGGAAATTTGATTACAGTTATAATCCAAAATTCCAGAATAAAAATGGCAGAGTAGTCTCTGGGTAGAAGATGAAGAGAAACATAATGAAGATCCCTTTTTTCAAAGCCAAACCTGTTGTATTTATAGGTGAAACTCAGGCTACAGGACCTTCTCACCTACATGGGCCCACCACAACGATCGTCGAGCCAAACTCGTCCATCCTATGCCAACCCGAAGTAGATCATATGCCGACTCGAAGTAAGCTACGGGCCGACCCGAAGCAATCTCCACGCCGACTCGAAGTTGCATCCATGCCGACCCGAAGTAACTTCTTCTTTGCCGACCCGATGTAATGCCTATGCCGACCCGAATTTTACCCTATACCGATCCGAAGTTTACCCTATGCCGACTCGAAGTAAACCCCTTCTCAATGCTGACCCAAAGTAACACAACCTCTAGCCTATGCCGACCCGAAGCAATGCCTGTGCCGACCCGAATTTTTCTCTATGCCGACCCGAAGTGAGGCCAATGTCGACCCG
Source organism: Allium fistulosum (assembly GCA_030737815.1). NCBI lineage: Eukaryota > Viridiplantae > Streptophyta > Magnoliopsida > Asparagales > Amaryllidaceae > Allium > Allium fistulosum. The sequence goes on from CM060904.1 coordinate 1,143,289,326, forward strand.
AAGCAACTCATCTCTTGCCGAAATCCATATTCCAAGTACCCTGCATCGTTTATCCATCAACTGTGTTTAATCTTGGCTTCATATTATTACCCGTAGTTGATTATCCATCCACCCATTCGAACCAAATCCATGATATTCCAACCTCGATAACCATGAAGTCTATTGGGTTAAATCCACCTGTATACGGCCTTGCCAAAAGGTGGGTTAACACCTGCCTTTAAACCAAGCAGTATACGGACGGACCCGATGAACCAGATTCTAAAGTTATTAAGGTAAGACGCTCGGGGGATGACAACGGAACCCAAAACCAAAGAACAACTGAGGTCACAACAAGGACTAGAGTCCATCACCATAGTTTGAGGACCCACCGACCATAAGTGTGGGGTCGGTGCCGACTCCCAAGAACTCCTCCATAGGAGTACGTCTTCTGCCTCCTTGTCTGTCTTGATGTTAAGAACCCATTTCCAATGTTGTTATGTCGATTTAATACCAATCTCTATCAATCTCCATGAACTCCTTAATCAGCAACTTTGTTCATCTACAACTCCATCATTTGGACTCTGAAACAAGCTAATATTGGTACAAAAAACTATGTAATCATGAAGCTAACCACAAGACGAACCGAAGTGGAAAGTTGAAGGCGATAAATTTGGCCATATCAGGGAGTTGTACCGACCCCCACTCAAAGAGTCATACCGCCCCCACCCACAAAGTCGTACCGACCCCCAAAGTCTCATGCTATGGCACTCTATTTTCTTAGGAACTAGTCTATAGCATGGATAATGGTCTGGAGATATTTTTTATGAGATTTTAGGCTCGCTGCCCCTATAAATAAGAGGGTAGGGCTCATTTACCATGATCTTTTGGCTCTAGCTCTACTCTGCTCTATATGCTTGTAATTTTGAAAATCTAAGTGTTGGATTTGTACCGACCCCTAAACACACCTGCCCCCAAATCAGAAGTTAAACAAAAAAATCATTATGTGGATGTAGGCCAGAGTTTGTTGAACCACTAAAAAACTCTGTTTGTTCATTTCTTACTTGTTTTAACTTTTTCTTCACCTTTTATTCTCTTCTACTTTATATTGGGTGTTTGTGCCATTTTTGATTCAAACAAAACCTAAATATAGGTATCTCATTTTTGGATGTTTATCGTTTAATTTTTAATTTTTTCTTTGTTTAGAAGACTTATAAAAGTGAAATCTACTTCTCCTTTTAATTCTATATTTTCTTGCATACGTTCAAATATATATGTGTATTGATTAAGAAACTAGACTTGAATGATATAAGTTAGTGGATATCTTTTTTATCAGAATGTCAAATTATCTCTTTTAGTTTTTCAAGATCTTCATCAATATTAATAAATTGTTCACCAACACCATCTTGATTATAAGGATTTGTGGTTTCCTCATATGTGAATGTATTCATATAAATTCAGTATTCCTGATATGTTTCTTTATTTTTTGAAGTTTGGGATGAAGAAGTACCCAATGGGTACATGTTTCTTGTTCATAAAAATATTTTTGTATGATAGGAAGATCTTCATATTTATATATTACAAGTAGTCCAATTAGATCCCCTTATTTAATTGTATAGTCTTTGTCCTCTAAACTAATGCTTTTCAGATATATAGAAATATTTATTTTCAACATTGGTTATATTAGGCCATAAGTTATAAAAATATTTTCTTTTTTGTTCCTTGAAAAATTATGAATTAACCCATAATATCCTATGGAATTTTTATTATTAGATCTAAATAATCTTCGTAATACGATATTTTTTTAGTTTAATATTTTTTCCTACATATAATGTATATCTGGATGAGTTTTCTTTTTTCCTTTGGTGGGAGATGCATAAATGGTTAATGGTATATTTTTTATTTGATCATGTGTCTAATTAATTGTAATCATATTCATTTTGAATTCTTTAAATGATGAATTAATCAGCTCACCCTCTAAATTAGATTGTTCTGAATCGTTTAAGTTTTAGAATAAATTAATTCAATTTCATAGGTTGAGGAATTATCATCACTTGTATGTCTACAATAGTACCTATATTAACGTCATGCTCTTTTATGTCTATTAAGATAACACTTTTTGTATTTGTTGGACATTCATTTGCATAATGTCTTTCTTTATTACATTTAAAACATTTACATCCTTTCCTAAATTTCTTTTTAATACATTTCTTTTTATAAAATTTATTATCTTTTTTTGTATTTTGGCTTCCATTTACCTTGTAATCCGAAAATTTGATTTCCTTTTCAATTTGAAAATATTAGCATATATTTCCATATTCTGTAGAATAACTAAATTATGTACTTATACTTTATGTATATTTGGAACAACAAGAGTATCTAAGTTTCGAGTTTTTAATTTTCTTCTTTTGTTTGTAGGCTGTTTTTGCTTGTTCACGAATTTTTTCCATAGTTTCCATCCAATCTCCCTTTAGGAAGCCAGTACTGTGATTATCATTGATTGTGATCCTCTAATAATATCGTATCTTTCTTGTATAATATTATTCCATGGATGAGGACTTTTTGTAAAAATGCTTTTATCTAAAATACTTTTATCTTATTAGTTTGTAAACTGTATATTAATCCTATGTATTTGGCAATAAATTCTTCTAACATGCATACATCATGATAACTGTATTTTTAATAACCATTTTTCATAATCATTTTCATCTGTAATTAATTCTCCACTAAAGTCTATTGATAATAATCTTTACAAGTCTCCAAGGGCTTCTTGTTCTGATTGTTCAACTTGTGCTTTTTGTAAATATTCTAGAATTATTTTTCAATATTTCCGAGCCATTGTACGACATTACATGTCCAATAGCTTGCTGCATAATGTAAAAATTCAATAATATTCATAGTTGGTGGTAATAGGTACATTACTCCTCACATGTATTGTAACCATGTAACCATGTATTTTTTAATCTTCCTACATAGGATTATATCTATATTAAATGTTAAATTATGACTAGAAAAGGACTTCACTAGAATTTTTTTCTATGAAGAATGATATCTGATCTAATCAGATCTTGTACCATGTCTAAGTATTTTTGGGTAAGGATCATCATGTATGCTTTCTTGGTCAGTCATTTCTATTTATGGTGGCAGCGGCACATTTTCTATTGAGTAAATAACAAGTGTTCTTTACTACTATATTCTATTTCATTAGCATTGATTTTATAATTAACTTCTTCTGATATATTATCTTCTTTGGAGAATTTTTAAAAATCTTTCAATTTAAATCAATTAATTTTTGAAGCATATTTTTTGTAGGAGTGTTGTAATTTCAATTTCTCCTGTTATTTATTTTTGTTGTAGATTTTAAAAGATTTGATAGTGAATTGGATCAATATCATTCATATCAATTTTGTTTTTTTCTTCAGTTGAATATTTAACCATTTTGATACTATTCATCCAATGGATTGTTGGACTTGCTTTATAAAAACCAGTAGGGTTTGTTTGTGTTTCTTCTTTGATTAGTTTTTTATTTATTTCTAGATTTATTTTATGCATAAAGTCTATTATATAATAGTAAATTCTATTTTTAAGATTTTCTTGTGTACGTAGATGAACAATATGTTCATATTATTCATTATTTAAGCCAAAGTGGCACTTATGGCATCTGGAATAATAATCTAATTTTCACTCATGTTTGAAATTCTTAAACATAATTATAATTTTTGTTTCCAGCATCCATGTTTTAAAATTTTATCAAAATCTTTATTTTTTATCCTTTAGTTACTTTCGACCCTAATTTCTATGGCTAGACATGGTACCCCATCTTAGTCTGGTAGGGTTAAGCTTTGAATTTACAACCACAAGTCCATATTATCGATACAAAAAAGTAAACCACAACATCGGTTCGTTTCCTATTCCGTGCGTAATAACAAAGAACAAAAGGTAACATAAATGATAAAAAAATTATTATATTAAATATCTATGAAACATGATAGAATTATACTCGGGAGAATAGTTTAAGCTACCCTAATTAGGAAAAATGTTAATGGAAATATAAGTAAAATATAAAAAATACCTGCAAGTTCATAGCCATAAACTAGTGTAACATTAGAATACTTATGAACAATAATTATGTTTCCTTTTATGAACAAAATATTTTTCCTTTATTTTTATTTTATTTTCTTTATTTAGAAGACTTACAGTAGTCAAATCTTCTTCTCCTTTTAATTATATGTTTCCTTGCATACGTTCAAATATATATATATATATATATATATGTATGTATGTATGTATGTATGTATGTATGTATGTATGTATGTATGTATGTATGTATGTATGTATGTTGATTAGGAAATTTATAATTAAAGCATATAGATTTGTAAATATCTTTTTATCAGAAGGGTTAGTTTTACAAGATCTTCATTAGTAACAATTAATTGTTCACCGGCTATCTTGAATATGAGGATTTGTGATTTTTTTTCAGATGTAAATGTATTCTTATAAATTCGATATTCATGGTATGTTTCTTTATTATTTGAGGTTTGAGATGAAGAAGCACCTAGTGGGGTACATGTTCTTGTTTATAAAAATCTTCATTTATGATAGGATGATCTTTGTATTTATGTATTACAAGTAGTCCAACTAGATCTCCTTGTTTAATTGTATAGTCAATTGTTTATAAAAATTATAAACTAGTGCTTTTTAGAAATACAGAAATATTTGTTTTTGAAATTGGTTCTATTAGACCATAAGTTATAATAATATTCTTTTGTGCGCTTTGGAATATTGTGAATTAATCCATAATATCCTAATGGAAATTTTATTATTAAATCTAAAATAATCTCCATAGTACGATATCTTCCAAGGTTAATATTTTACCCCACATATAATGTATATCTGGGTGAGTTTATTTTTTCCTTTTTGGTAAAATTGAATAAATAGTTAATGGTATGATTTTAATCTGATTATGTGTTGATTAATTGTAATCATATTAATTTTGAATTTTTTAAATGATAAATTAATCATCTCATCCTCTAAATTAGATTCTTTTGAATCGACTGAGGTTTTAGAATAAATTGATTCAATTTCATAGACTGAGGAATTATCATCACTTGGTATGTCTTCAATATTACCTACATTAATATCATACTCTTCTATATCTGTTAAGATAATACTTTTTATACTTGTTGGATATTCATTTGTGTAATGTCCTTCATTACATTTAAAACATTTACATCCTTTTCTTAATTTCTTTTTATAAAATTTATCATCTTTTCTTTTGTATTTTAGCTTTCAATTTTTCCTTATAATAAGAAATTTTGGTTTCTTTTTCCATTTGAAAGATTTAGCTTTATATATATTTCCATATTCCGTTGAACAACCAAATTGTGTATTTATATCTTCTGTATATTTGGAACAACAAGAGTATCCATGTTTTGAATTTTTATTTTTCTTCATTTGTTTGTAAGTTTTTGCTTGTTCACAAACTTTTTCCACAGTCTCCATACAAGCTCTTTTTAGGAAGCCTGTACTTTGATTATCTTCAAATTGTGATCCTCTAATAATAACATATCTTTCTCATATGATATTATCCCATAGATAGGGAATTATTGTAAAAAATGATTTTATCCAAAATACTTTTTGGTTATTAGTTTGTAAACTATATGTTAATCATATGTATTTTGCAGTAAATTCTTCTTACATACATACCTTACAAACTGTATTTTTAACAACCTTTTCCACAATCATTGTCACTGGTAATTAATTCTACACCAAAGTTTACTAATAATAATTTTTACAAGCCTTCAAGGGCTTCTTGTTTTGATTGTTAGGCTTGTACTTGTCGTAAATATTCAAGACTTATTTTTTCAGTATTTCTGAGCTATTATTAGGCATTACCCATCTAGTAGCTTGTTCCATAATGTAAAAATACAATTGTATTCATACAAGTATATTATTTCTCTCATATGTTGAAACCATGTATTTTTTAATCTTCCAATGTGTGATTTTATCTATATTAAATGTTAGATCATGATTTGAAGAGGATCGATCTTCATAAAAATCTTTTAATTTTTTTGTCAAGAATGGTATCTGATCCAATCAGATCTTGTACTATGTCATTTCTTCTTCTGGTGGTGGTGGTGGCCCATTTGCAACTAAGTAAATATATGATGTCCTTACTACTAGTGTACTACTAGATTCTATTTTATTTTTATTGATTTTATAATTAACTTCTTCTGATATATTATCTTCTTAGGAGAATTTTTCAAAATCTTTCGATTTTAAGTATTTAATTGTTGAAGCCTATTTTTCTAAGTAGGGTTTGTACTTCAATTTTCTCCTGTTATTGCCTTTTCTTGCAGGTTAAATTTTTTTATAATGAATTGGATCAATATCATTAATACTATTTTTTTTCAGTTGAATATTTAACTATTTTGGTACCATTCATCCAGTGGATTGTTGGATTTATTTGATTGAAACCAGTAGCCTTTGTTTGTTTTTCTTCCTTAATTAGTTTTTTTATTTTGTTTCATTTATTTCTTAATTTATTTCGTGTATAAGGTCTATTATGTAATTGTAAATTCTATTTCATATTGTTCATTATTTAAGTTAAAATGACACTTATGAGCATTTGGAATAATAATCTTATTTTAAGTCATGTTTGAAATTCTTGAACATAAGTCTATTGTTTGTTTTCAAGATCCATGTTTTAAAATTTTATCAGAATCTTACCTATTTACTCATCAATTAGTTTCAACCCTAATTTCTAGGACTAGATGCGGTACCTCATCTTGCTCTTAGGCAAATTGTGGTTTTATGGTAGGGTTAAGCTTCGAATATACAACCATAAGCCTATAGCATCATGCGTAATAACTAAGAACAAATGTAACAATTGCCCTTTCGATCCTTCAATGTCAATAGTAAATACATCCACGATATTCGTGTGCCAAACACCCAAGTGCTGGAAAGACAGAAGTTAGAGTAAAATAAACGAAAACAAAATAGAACAAGAAAGAAGAACACAATATCAGAATCTCACATGCAGAACGAGAATATATAATATACCAAAAGTGTAGTACAAAGAATTACTCTAGCATACATGAATCTCGGAGTTACAAGATGACTAAGTACTGCAATAAGCCTGGACAATTATAACCGCATGTCCTCATAATGCTGAATATATATAATAGCGAACGGAAATGAAAATAGGTAAATAGATAAGAAGGAGCATCTAGATTTTCTCCATAATCTTGAAACATCCAACCATAAGACATGCTTTACTAAATCTACTTGAAAGATACACGAATATTTTTGGGAAAAGAAACACCATGTGTCAGACATAAGTCCGGTATGAGAAACTCAGAAATGCATATAAATACATAATAGTGCTTCCAAGACAAACTGAATCATTAGATTGATTTCCCCTCGAAAAAACTCAACTCAATTGATATTTACATTATGTGATATTATAGATAATGTCTAAGGTGTGTAATATAAATATGAAAAGTAGTTGTGATGCTTACATTTGTCACACCACTACATATTTTAGTAAATTAAAAACCGCTAAGGCATGTTCGTATAAATGGATTTTCCATGGAGACATCCTCAGTAAACTGTACCGATCACCTATGACAAGGATCAGAAACTACCTTCAGAACATCGTATATCTCAAGATAAAATATATCATAAGGTAAACACAACTGGCCTAACATCCGAATGCTTTTGTGAACAATATGAACCAAGTATCAAGAACACCCACTAGCAACATCTATAAGCATACTCTAGATAATGGAGTTGATGTACTCCCAGGGATTATCTTAACCCGAGATCATGTATCCTACTCTATCTTTAGTCATTTTTTGATGTTGAGGCTACATTCAGCATCTTTCATGTGAATCTTCATTACTCGAATAGAATCCACTTCAATGATCTCTTCCAAAATTGAACCGTATAATAGTTTTGAAGTGGTATTCAACAAATAAAACACTTATCTATCCCGGTCTTTTCAAAGCTAGTCGATGAATTTCTAGTTAACTTAATTCTAGTTCTTTTGGAAGTAATCGAAAGTTAGAGGCGTTTCATAGCAATGCTCCTCTCTGGCGATTCTCATTAGTATAAATCCATGAAGCCTTTCGTATACTTCCTAAGTTAAGTTTGGTCAAAAGCGGTAGTCAACCAATCGACTATTAAGTCTTAAGCCTTTGTTTATAGAAATCAAGGTTCGTATACTTAACACATTTTCGATCTTCCAACTTAACTATTCCTGTAACAACCCTGTATTTTACAATTATTTTTAAATTGATTTCCAGATTTAAAAGCTTTATTTATGAAAAAGAATAAATTTTGTTATTTTAAGTATAAACTTTGATTTTGATGTGGATTAGAATTCCAAATATGACTAGATTTAATATTTCCTGAAAATGTGAATTTTGGTCAATAGTCAAACTTTGACTTTTAAGTTTAAATTTTAAATAGTTTGAAATTATAAATTTTATCTTTTATTATGAAAATAGATTTAATAACATGAATACTGCTTTTCGTTTCGTTGAAAATGGAGTTAAAATGTAAAAGTTATGTACATTTCAATTTTTAGTATAATTTGTTTTATTGTGCAATTTTGCCTATTTTAAATTTTATAAATCATATTTTCTTTCTTATTATTTATTTTAATATGTGTCAATATGTTAATTTATGTATATTTTCATCTCTAAATATTTTTAAAAAATAATAATAGAATTTTCCAAAATTTACTATGATGATTTCCTATTTTTAAAGGCTGTTTTCCTATTTTCTGCTATTTTCTTCATTTAAAAATTTTATGTAAATTTAATTTTAAATATTTGCTTTGTGAATATATTTTTATTTTATGTATTATATATGTTTAAAAATATATTGCAAGCTCATATGAATTTTCTAAAATTTATTCTATTCAATTTCAAAATTTTCTAGTCTAGTCCACTGTTTTAACTATTTTCCTTAATCCTACTTTATATAATCAATAAATATTATATATATTTTTATATTTTATCAAATTTTCGAATTTTTAACTGGAATTAATGTTATTACCAGAAATATAAACTTATAAAAATGAATTAAAGAAATTTGAAAGGCCTTAAACTTTCTATCTTCCTAAGGCCCTTTTATTTTCTAACCCTTCTACTTTTTAACCTAACTTTTCATTCAATTGGCCACATCTCCTCATTTCTTCAGCCGCCACTTTTTTTTCCTCTCATTCACGAATTTCCAAAGCTCCTAAACCCTAAAAAAAAATCATGGCCTCCATCTTGCAAAAAAATTAGGTAAATCCCTCTCTTCTTTCTACTTTTTCTCCTATTTTCTATGCAAATTTGCTTTGCTTTCTCCCCTGATTGGAGCGGCTCTCCCCCTATTCCACGGCCACCACCTCCTTCCATCTCTTCCCTACCATCACCACCATCTACCCCACCAGATCTGACCATAGACGAACCCCAAATGATGGTCAAACCCCTCAAACTACAACCTAGATGCCTAGATCTATACTTATTTCACCTCTACATGCTCATCCACTTCAACCACCACCCAAACCACCACCATAGCCACCACCAATCCCCTGATCTGACCTTGACACACCCCTCCCCACCTCTGTCCAGATCTGAAACATGAAGATCCGAGCCAAACAATGCATGTAGACGAGCCTTGTGGTGCACCAAAACTCCACTGTCAAGCCTAGACCCCTTGTATTCTCATGCTTGTAACCTCCACCTTGCTCTTGCCCTGTAGCCATGCCTTTTTAGGTCCAAACCAGACCCAAACCATGTCCAAACCTGAACCAAAACATTACCTAAGTCATGCTAGCAAGTGTAGAAAGCAAGGCAAAAACATTCATTCCTTTGTTGTCTCTTATCTTCATTTTTTTCAACATTGTTTGTGTTAAATATTTATGTATATATTGTCTTGTTTTGGTTATTGTTTACAAGATAAATATCAAGGCTCTATATTCATTCAAATCAAAAGTCATGATGTATCGTGTTTGTCGTGCTTTATGGAATCTATTCTGTGTGTTTTGATCGCTAACTCCAGCATAAAAAGGTGAGTTATTCTCACCAGACAATATGTACCTATATAACTAGTAAATTGACACCCTGCGAATCTGTAGAAATATATTATCATGTTATATATGCTTATATTATTATCATATGATGTTCACACCTGTTATTACACCCGTTATATCATATGTTACTGTTATTTAATGTTATTCTGTTATTTATATCTGTTATCACCATTGCAAGTTCCCTGTAGACTAGAATCACTATGGGTTGAAATGATACATACCCGAACGAACTTTAGAATAGGGAAAAATTGTTATGGGCTGAAATGATAGGCCTGAACGATTTTTATTTAACTTATTTTAACTTGGGATTGCGGGTTTGAAATGATAGAACCCGGATTTTTCTTTTTAACTACGGATTGAAATGATACATATCCGTATCACTTGACCTAGGTTATACAGGCCCGTGGTTATTTTATAAAGTGTTTTGGATATTTTTAAGTATTTTAAAAAAATTATGAATTTATGAAATTTAATTTAAATAGATTTTGAAATGTTTTAAAATAAAGAAATTATGATTTTTCTATGTGTTAAAAATGTAATTAATGAATGGTTTAACTGGATTTTTGAAATATAACTTAAGTTGGAAATTTGGAATTTGGTTAAAAATGATATTTAAGTTATATGAATAAAAATGGAAATTTAATTATATTTGGAAAATGGTAAATATGATAATTTGATTTAAATTTTAATTTAAGTGATTTATTAAAGTATTATTGATTTTTCTATGAATTTAAGCGGTTAAATAAATGAATGTTTAAAAGTGATCTTTTAAAAATATAACTTGACTTGGAAATGTGAAATTTGGTTTTAATTAAAGGTTTAAGTTAATTAAATAAAATTGGAAATTTAGTTAAATTTGTGAAATGGTAATTTAAATTTGAAGTGTTAAGTTATTTGTTGAAATGTGAAGAATTGGAAACTTTTACACTTAAATTTATTAAGTAAATTGTTGAAAATTGGATTTAATTATAAGAAATTTATTGTGAAAAAGATACATGTTAAATGATATGTAAATGAATATTTTAAATGTTAAATTATGATTTTTAAAATGTTTAAAGAGTTTAAAATGAAGTTATTTAATTGCTGGAAATACACTAAAAAGCTGGAAATCACTTTTAATAGCATTCAGAAATGCTATGGTTCTGAATTACACTAAAAATTGAATAAAAGGGCTACTACAACATTTCTGAAATACTGTAGTTGCTGTAGTTGAACTTATAGGCTAATATTGAACTCAGGCCTATTATAGCATTCTCTGGAAATGCTATAATGGTCTGCAGTATTTGCTGAAACCAAAGTTAACCCTTGTTTTGAAATCTGAACTACCGCAGCACTTCTGAAATGCTGTCTTTTCTGTTTTGAACTATAATTCAACTAAAACTGAGTTTTAACAGTATTTTTAAGTGATGTCTTTGCTGAATTAAAAATGTTTTCAAATATAACTTATAACAGTTGTTTTTAAATGCTGTGAAATGCTGAAATTTTAATAATTGGGGTTTTTGACTTAGTAAACGAACTCAGAATGGTTTGAAACTTTGGAAATTGAATACTTGATTTGAAAATATAATAATTACACTTTTAAAAGGTTTAAATGAATTATTTTGATTGGAATATAAACTATTTAAAGGTAATTTGAAATGATAGTAAATGAACGATATCTTTGAATTTAAAAGGTATTTAAAGTTGAATATTTGGATTTGAACTGATAGGATATTTTATTTTATTAAAATGATTTGAAATGAAGTTTTGTAAGGATATGATATTTTATTATATTAAAATGATTTGAAATGAAGTTTTGTAAGGATATGATATTTTATTATATTAAAATGATTTGAAATGAAGTTTTGAAATGATATGAAAATTAAATATATGGAAATGGTTTGGAATTGATTTAATCTCTATTTTGATAAAGATTTGGATTTGAAATGATATTCTATTTTGAAGTATAAACTATTTTTAAACTTATAACCACAGGTTATAATAACGTTGGGTTGTTAAAGACACCGGGATCGGATATGGACATACTCTCTGTCTTACTGAAAACCACTTTGGCAACTGTGTACGCGGTGGAGATTCCAGAATGAAGTAGGATGGTGGCGACGTTCTTAATGTATGTTACGTGGACCCAACTCGCGTGAGTTGGCATAAGGTGGCTAAAACAGGAGCGATCTCGGACCAGTGAGGTAGCACCTCTTCTCGGACACATTTCTTCGATATTATACTCTTACTTGTGATTGATTAGATGGCCATCCTCCGATTTGGGAGTGTTGTTCGAGGTGGACGATAGTGGCTGCTATGCGTATCCATCAGTCCGTGTGCGTAATTGGTATATCTACCCTGGCATTGCCTAGTTGTGCCGTGTCACCTACCATATCGAGCTTTACTGCGATTATGATTTTAAGATCCGACCGCGTTAAGGTTCTCCATCCCCTTAACGCTATTTTCTATATGATTATACTTTACTTATTTAAACACTATTATAATAGCGAATATTACTACATAGTAGATATTTTAACGGATCCTTAGAGGATGGGCGGTCCCAAGCATCTTCTAAGTTACTTGTACCCTTATTACAGTTCGCTTGAGTTGGTTTACATTATATAAGTATATATTGTCCTAACTCAAGTGTTTTGTGTTTTGCTTTACGCTCGGGTCAGCCTGAGTTATTCACAGATTTGGATTTCCACTCGCTTGGAGATTTGAATCGCTGGAGATTATCTGCTTGTCTTGTCCTATCTATTTCAGTTCCGTTGTCCTACTCAGCTTGTACTTGGTTATTTTATTGAGACTTTTGTTGTACTCTATTTCTTCTGTTGTATCTTATGTAACTCTGACATATTTAGATAGTAGCTTCATGAACTACTATTTCTTTTACTTCCGCTGCATTATTTTACTCTGTGTCTGTGATCTGTGATTTTATTTATTTACTGTATATTCTGAGATTTGCCAAATTTTAATTACAACGCGGTATTTTGAGCAATTCAACTCCGGCATGAGTGTCTACCTATACACTTATAATGGATGCGAATGGTTGAAAATATCGGGTCGTTACAATTCCTCAGCCAAGAGGGAAGCCAATAGGTTAGAGCTCTATTGCTCCGTCCCCACCCGAGCATCAATCTTGACTCTTACAAATAGAGAAGCCTACCTCGTTCGGCTTTTAGTGTTAAGCATAGTAATACTAACATTCCATAAACAATCAAACTAAGGTCAATACATAGGTGTTACTTTTCATCCATTCTTCTAAAATAATAGTCTTTTGAAATTACTTGTATAAATAGGTTAGAAACTCTTTTAACATGATATAAATATGGATAATAGTTTTATTTAATAAGGAATATGGAATTTATAATAAGAAAGGAAACTGTATAAAAGTTCTTATTTTAATAAAAGAGTTAAAAATAGTTTTATAAACTTATATATATAATAAATACCTCTAAAATACTTATATATCTTCTATAAAACTCCCGTAAAAAATTCCATAAAAATATCCAAAGTGATAACATTTTAACTTCATAAAAACTTATTTTTCCAAAGTGCATCCATAGCGACTATCGCTATATGGACCATAACCCTACTAACTTTGTTTTATAAACAAAATAGCTTTTATACGTCCCTTCTTACTATATTTCATACTTCTATAAGTATAGAAAACATTTTATTTTAAAATAAATAAAATATTGAGTTAAAAAGTGAGATAAAAGAAAGGGACTTCAAAATGTGTTTATAATGCCTATCGCTATATGGACAATTCCATATTCAATTCGATATTTAATATCATTTGATTATATAAGCATATATGATTTCCATATTCAAATCCTATCACAAAGAAGCATGTAATAACATTTGTACTAAATAACATGTCCAAATTAAATATTCAAATTTCCAATTTCATGTACTTAATTTAACAACACAATTTAAAGCCTTTCAGGGCATAATATTTAAACAAATCACATGCTTTTGAAAGCAAATAATTAAGGGCTATAACTTTAAGTAGTTACGGTACATTATTATAGTTCATAATAAGCAAAATTGTCAAGTTTTGGTTTAACAAAGTGTCAAGCTTATGATTTTATATAATGAATGAGATAACTCACTTTTAATCCAAGGATGAAGCTACTATTACCAAGCAATAACACATTACTACCAAGAAATAACATAAGAGCACAAGAACCAAGCTAGAACAAGTATGAACAAGAGAAGAGGAGGCCTAGAAGTGCACGATCAAGCTATGGATCACCCAATTTGGGTACGGCCTAGGCGAGAATGAAGGGGATGGCTGCAATTTCTTTACTTTTGAGGTGGTGGAATCATGTTATAAGCTATGTTAGGATGATAGCTTGAGTTTAGAGGAGTTTGAACTAGTTTAGAGTTGCTTTGATTTAAGAACTTTAAGAAGAGAAAGGAATGTAAGAATTTGAAACTTTGAGTTTATGAATTCGTAACAATGAAGAGAGCCCTTTCCTCTTATTTATAGTCTTAGGAATTAATGGAAAAAGACCACCAATACCCTCCTAGGTCAACCATGAAGTTACATGCATCCATGCCTCTTACACACCATGCTTTCCCTAAATCACTCCACCTTTTCCTCCTTAAATCAAGGGTCCTTTAATCCTTCTTTCTAGAAGCTTTTAGCTTAATTAATTGCATTAGTAATAAGAAGGTTTAAGCACTTTCTAATGTTTTCATGTGTTTGTTACATAAGCCCAAATATCTTAGATAACTTTTATTAAACAAAAAGTTGCTTTTTAATTAAACGTTTTTTGGTCACATTTTCAATATTTGCTTAAAGAATATATTTTTGTAAACATATTTCAAAATGAAGTTTTCTATCATTAGCTATCAATTAAAATGTTTAACAAGGTTATAAAATCATATTTTCAAAACTTAAACACTTTACAAAAGTTGAGATATTCAAAGATAAAGTGTTCGAATTTTCCGGATCGTTACATTCTTCATCCTTAGGATATTTCGTCCCCGAAATCCAAACAAGAGTAACACAAAGAGAAAGAAGAACAATGTGTGCATATATATAATATTGCTCAAACTACGTATAAATCAAGATATAAGATAAGTAACTCCACCACAAGCGGTGAGTGCACAAAATAGATAAGATACAATAGAATCTACTGACTAAAATAACTCAAGATAAGAGGCTCTAATACTCTCATCTGTCTTCCAAGTGCAATCTCAAACATACTCACTCCATTATACCTTGAATAATTCCATAACTTTAGTCCTTAATCTCTTTGTATCACAATCAACAATACGAATAGGTTGTCTCACAATGGTCAAGTCGGGCTCAACCTCCAAATCCTGCTGCTATATTGGTTCGATAATCAAAGTAGGATCATGTACGTACTTCCGTAGATGTGATATGTGAAAAACATAATGTACACCTGATAACCTAGTCGATAACTCAACCTGATAAGTTGAAGTGCTTATCCTCTCAAGTATCGGAAAAGGTCCAATAAAATGTGGCTCTAACTTTCCACCCTTACTAAACCGAATTACACCTCTCATCGGAGAAACTTTGATAAACTCAAAGTCTCCAACTGAGAACTTTAAGTCTTGATGCCATACATCAGTATAGTTCTTCTGCCTACCCTGAGCTACCTTTAAGTGCTTCTTAATCTCTGCTACCTTATCAGTAGCCTCACGAATCATATCTGGTCTGAGCACTAAGCGATCTCTTGGTTCTACCCTACACGAAGGAGACTTACATGTCCTTCCATACAATGCCTCAAAAGGTGTCATCCCAATACTTTCCTGAAAACTATTGTCAAAAGAAAACTCAACAAGCAGCAAATGATCCTCCCAAGATGCTCCAAAGTCAAGAATGCAAGCTCTAAGTAAATCCTCCAAAACCCGATTAACCCTCCCAGTCTGTCCATTTGTCTGAGGATGATAAGCCATGCTTAAACTAAGCTCCGTTCCAAGCACATTAAGCAAACCATTTCAAAACTAACTTGCGAAGATCGTATCTGAATCACCCACAATACTACATAAAATGCCATGAAGCCTAACAAATTCTTTAACATACAGCTGAGCCAAACTAGACGCCATCCTTGTGGCCTTAACTAGTAAGAAGTGTGCACTCTTGGTTAATCTATCCACAATAACCCAAATGCCTTTGTTACCACTCCTCGATCTAGGTAAACTATTAATAAAATCCATAGAGATCTGCTCCCACTTCCACTTCGGAACTCTAGTTGATGAAGCAAATCGGTCGTCTGCTTACAAACTTTATCTTGCTGGCAATTAGCACACCTGCTCATAAAGATAGAAACGTCTCTCTTCATACCTAGTGCGTCTTATATCCTAATACATCTTAGTGACTCCCGAATGTATCGTCAACCTAGAATGATGACACTCCGAAAGAATCTCCTGTCCAATGCCATTAACATCGGAACTGTTTATACCAAAAATGGGCACAACACTCTTCGGAAGTTTTTGAAGAGATAAAAGTGAAGAATGAAATTTGAAAACGAGGATTATCTAACAAAAACTCCAAATAACAGAAAGTAAATTGCACAGAAGACAACAATTTAGAGTGGTTCGGCGTTTCGCCTACGTCCACTATGAAGTTTGATGATTTTATTGCTCGATACTTGAAGACTACAATTTCTTATAACGTAGTACAACAGGTTTTTTTGATTATAATCTGAATCCAAGGCAGCAACGGTGATTTGGAGTAAATCTGGCAGAATCTGGGCGCTCTTTAGCTCTTAAAATTGTCCGACCTCTTTTCTGAATGACCAGGGGCTCTATTTATAGGTGTAAGAGGCTGATATTTCGCCTAAATTTTAGGAGACCACTTCTGGCATGTAAGGGGGCCCACATGCCCGGCCTCAGGAAAGTTGGGCCCACTTTGGGATGATTCGAAGTCCATTCGAATCGATCAAGAAAACCTCCAATCTAGCTGAAATTTGGTGTGGGCATTCTTCAACATGTTCGTAAGCTTCTGTGAAAATTTCATAGCATTTGGACTTGTAGATCTCAAGATATGGTCGATTCGAAATTGCGTTCTTCATGTTCATCCTGTTCGAATCGATCTATTCGAATTGATTCCTTCGAATCGATCGCCTGCACGGGCTCTCATGGTGATGTGGCGTGCAATCTTCGGGTCGATCCGCTTTCCACTCCGGTTTGATCGAGTCGTTCCAAGTATCTCACCGCTTTGACTTGATGGATTCGAAGACATTGATCGTTCCTGGATTCGAGCAAGGCTTCGTTCGTATCGATCATGTCTCGCTTCAGTTGATCGATACGAAATGACTGTTCCGGACGGATTCGAAGTGGAGTAATATCATCGATTCGAAGGAACTCAATTTGATGGATATGAACCAGATGGGTGTGAGGTCTCTACCATTCTGATCGATGCGGAGGCGATGGATTCGAACATAGCTTCGAATCGATGGATACGAAGATGTTGGTGCGAAGTCCATGGATTCGAAAACAAGCCAGTTCCCTCCAATTTGAATCGATCATAACCCAAGCATACGAACTCGGATTGATTTGAAATTTGGAACGTTGGCTCTCCTGGCTTTGCTTGTCATGTCTTGTTAATCGTATCTCAATCCGGACTCGGACAAAATTCATCGATATCTCTGACAAGCAATACTTCGTTTTTTGTCAGTCCCTTGGTATCTCGGCCTTGCCAAAAGGCGGGATAATAGGAACACAAAACTGTCCTTTCACCCTTAAAATGCCTTGGTCATCTACCTCGAATCCTGGATACTACTCTGGAGCAACATTCTCACTCATGGCTTTAGCTAGCCGAGCAAGATGACATCCCAATGTTGATTTTCCTTTATACGATTGCTAAGAGTTGGATGAACCTCTATACTAGCTATAATAACATACTTCATACTCAATGCGTGAGCTACAATATTGGCTTTCCCCGATGTATATGAAATCTCAAGATCATATGCTGTAAGAAACTCCAACCAACGCTGCTGCCTTAAGTTCAAGTCCTTCCGAGTGAAAAGATACTTCAAAGATTTATGGTCCGAATAAAACTCAAACTTCTCATCCAACAAACGATGCCTCCCCATCTTCAATGCAAAGACCATTTCCAAAAGCTCTGAATCATGCATCACATATCTAGTCTTATGCGGTTTCAGCTATCTACTAGCATAAGCAACAACCTTCCCTTGTTGCATCAACACTGCATATAATCCTATTCCACAAGCATCCGTGTAACAGAAAGACCTTCTCCATCCAGAATAGTCAGAATGGGAGCGCTAGTTAACTTCTCCTTCAACTCTCTAAATGCTAACTCGTATTTTTCCATCCAAACAAATTTGACATCTTTCTTTGTCAAATTCGCAAGTGGTTAAGCAATCTTGAAGAAATCCTGAATGAACCTCCTATAACCAGCTAAACCCAAGAAGCTTTGAATCTCCATTATGCTTTCAGGTCTCTTCCAATCCTGAACAGCCGTAACCATTGCTGGATCAACAGAAATACCATCTCCAAAAACAACATGCCCTAAGAACCTAACTCCAACCACCAGAAATGACATTTTTGAGAAATTAGCCTTAAGAACATGTTCTTTTAATGTCTCCAATACAATTCTCAAATGATGAGAATGCTCCTCCTCAACCTTGGAGTAAACTAGAACATCATCAATGAAACCAAGCACAAATTTGTTAAGACATCACACGATTCATCAAATCAATGAAATAAGCTGGAGCATTAGTCGGACCGAACGGCATAACCAACTAGTCATAAAATCGATCGGAATGAAAAGCTATCAAGGGTATACTTTACTTTTCTACACTCAGTTGATGAAAACCTATAGCAAGGTCAAGTTGAGAGAATACATGAGCTTTATGAAGCTGATCAAACAAGTCATCGATTCTAGGAAAATGTTACTTGTTTCGAATAGTCCATTTATTAAGCTCGCGGTAAACAACACAAAGTCTTAGGGAACCATCCACCTTAGTGGTAAATATGGCGGGAGCCTTCCAATTCAAATGGCTAGGTCGAATCAGACCTCTCCGTAGCAAGTCGCTAATCTAAATAGCAAGCTCTACCTTCTCCTTCAAAGATAGCCTACGCACGGGTAATACAACAGGCTTAGAGTTGGGAATCAAATCAATATGAAACTCGATTTGGTGATGAGGTGGTAAACCAAAAACCTCCTCGAAGACATCAAAAAATTCTCAAACAACGGGAATCAACTTTAAAACTTTATCTACCTCCTCAAGGGAATAAAGAAAACCACTCATACGAAACTCTTCATAAGATATGATAAGTCTTCCATTCCCCTCTTCATTACCATAGTCCACTTATCACAATCCAAGATAGCATGATTATGAGACAACCAATCTATCCTCAATAAACCAATAAAACCAAGGATGAACATATTGCATGGAAGGAGTTGATTAAAATAAGACATTAGAACTCCTTTGCATATCATATAGAGATTTACCGAGCCCCCTACTGGGTTTGATACACAAATAAAATCATGAACCACAATTGATTCTAAACTAAGTCTATCAACTAAGCTATGAGAGATAAAGCTATGAGAAGAACCAGTATCAGATAATACACGAATAGGAATGTCAAAAACAGATAGAATACCTTCCAAAATCTGCTTCCCCTTAGGTGCTGATAAAGTGGAAGGTGCAGAAGTAATTACAAAGACCCTAGGCTGTTCCCCTTTTCTGAGCATAGGACAATCTTTAACAAAATGACCTGGCTGCTGGCAAGCACAATAGCCCTTTGGAGAAAACTAAGGTGCTTTCCCCACCGATTCCTTAACCATTCGTTCTCCTCCACCAGACCTACACTCCTTAGAGAAGTGACCCTTCTTTCCACATTTGGTGCAAACAAAATTGGCCCTAAACTGCTAAAACTTGTGCTTCTTATACCCACCTACTATAGAGACAATAGGCTTTAGTGTAGAACAACAGGCTTTGGCGCCAAGCTCTCAAACCCTAAGCCTATATTCACCATATCAACAAACGAACCCATGCGATGATTAGTCATATCCCGCTTAAACTCAGGACGCATACCAGCATAAACATCTCATTCTTCTTCAAAGGCATGTCCATCATACCAGGCCCAAAACGAGACAATGTATTAAACTTATTCTCATACTCCCCCACATTCATGGTATCTTGCTCCAAATCCAAGAAACTCCTGAACAACAAGGTCTTTCCCACCTCTGGTACAAACTTCCTCTCGAATACCACCTGACTAGGCCCATGAAAAATCATTCTCCAGGACATCCGTAGTAATATAACTCCACCAATACATGGCAGCATTAGAAAGATGACAAGAAGCCAAACGATGCTTCATAGCATCACCTAACTCCAAATCTTCAAAGATCCTCTCACACAACCTCAATCACATTTGAACCTCCACGATCGATTCAGCCCCACTGAACCTATGACCACTAAGCCTCTTAAAATCCCGACAGAGTGAAGCAAAGTTCATGGGGGGCTGAACTTGCACCACTTCCTCCACTACATTCTCCCTAGATTCAGCTACCGGGGCAGCATTCCTTGAAGCTCGTGTCCTACTATTGGTGACGGTTGCAGCATGAGTACTCATAGTTTTCTACCCGAATTTATCAAAACATCTCTAGAATAATGAAAAATAGAGTTATATCAAAGAAAGGATTTACTAAGAACAAACTACTAAGAATGGATTACTAAGAAAGGATTAATTCAAAGGAGTTGATTTTTTTAAATAGGGGTTATTAGGAAGGGAATATTTTTAAGAAAATATTTTGAAGGTCTAGTTTTGCAATAACAGATACGCTCTGATATGTATAATATACTCGACTCATTCTAGGGCATCACTTACCATATCCCTAATGAGCTATACCCAACAAAAGACAAGATGTTCACCCACCTTGAGTTCTGATGCCATAATGTAACAATTGCCTTTTTGATCCCTGAATGTCGACACTAAATGCATCCATGGTATTCATGTGTCGAGTAGCCAAGTGTCGGAAAGACGGAAAGTTAGGGTTAAATAAAAGAAAAAGAAACAGAACAAGAAAGAAGAACACAATATCAGAATCTCACATGTGGAATGATATTATATAATATACCAAAAGTGTAGTATAAAGAGTTACTCCAACATACATAGATCTCAGAGCTGTGCAGTTAATGCCCCGCTATTACCCCGCTATAACCCTGCTATATCTCATAGCGGATTTCTACCGCTATAATTTTTCTGTATAGCCCCAAATATAGCCTTTCCGCTTTAAGCCTCGCTATATTCCCACTATTTCCGCTATATCTTCTTTAAAAGAAATGAATTGAAAAATGACATTTATACATTATAAAAATTATGAAATTAATTTGTTTAATTGAATTTTTAACATATTTTCATAAATGAAAATTCTGTAATATTCTACTAAATTCAATTATGTTATATAACAGTTTTATGTTTATTTATAGTATATTCGCACATGTTTTTATTTAAAATTATTTATGTATTAATTATAATTCAATTGAATGTTAATTTTTCATTTAATTACCAATTATATATTTGTAAAAACATTAAGTACAAGTTTTATATGCTATTTTAAAGTCATCCGCTATATCCTCGTTGTATCCTCGCTATGACTTTTTGCACCTCCGCCGCATTGAATCTGCCGAGCGCTTTAACTGCACAGTCTCAGAGTTACAAAATGACTAAGTGCTACAATCAGCTTGGACAGTTATAACTATCCGTCCTCGCAATGTTTAATACATATAATAGTGAACAGAAATGAAAATAGTTAGATAAATAGATAGGTAGGAGCACCCAGCTTGTCTCCATAAGCTTGAAACATCCAACCTTAAGACCTGCTTTACTCGATCTACTCGAAACAGTACATGAGGAGTTTTGAAAAAAGAAATAGCACGTGTTGGACATCTGGTATGAGAAACTCGAAAATGCGTATAAACACATAATAGTACTTCCAAGATTAACCGAATCGTCGGATTGGTTTTCCCTCGAAAGAACCTAACTCAATTGATATTTACATTAGGTGATATTATAGATAATGTCTAAGATGTGTAACATAAATATGAAAATAGCTATGATGCTTACATTGGTCACATTACAACATATTTGAGTACATTAAAAACCACTAAGACACGTTCGTATGAATTGATTTTCCATGGAGACCTTCTTAGTAAACTGAGACCGATCACCTATGACAAGGATCAGAAGCTACCTTCCGAGCATCGTATATCTCTAGATAAAACATACCATAGGTAAACACAACTGGCCCAACATCCAAACGCTTTCACAAACAATTTACCAAGTATCAACAACTCCCGCTAGCAACATCTATAAGCATACTCCAGATAATGGAGTTTATGTACTCCCAAAGGTTGGCTAAACCCGAGATCATGCATCCTACTCTGTCTTTAGTCATTTTTCGATATCAAGGCCATGTTCGGCATCTTTACTCGAATAGAATCCACTTCAACGATCTCTTCCAAAACTGAAACGTATAATAGTTTTGAAGTGGTATTCGGCAAGTAAAACGCTTACCGATCTTGGACTCTTCAAAACTAGTCGATAAATTTTCGGTTAACTTAATTCCAGTTTATTTAAAAGTAATCGAAAGCTAAAGGCATTTTGTACCAATTCTCCTCTCTGAGGGTCCTCATTGGTATAAATCCATGAAGCATTTCGTATATACTTCCTAAGTTAAGTTTGGTCAAGACCGGTAGTCGACTAATTGACTATCGAGCTTAAGCGCTTGTTTATAGAAATCAAGGTTCGTATACTTAACATGTTGCCGATCTTCCAACTTAACTATTCATCGACCAAGAAGGAAGCCAGTAGGTTAGAGCTTTGTTGCTCCATCCCTACTCAAACATCAATCTTGACTCTCACAAATAGAGAAGCCTACCACATTTGGCTTTAATGTTAGGCATAGTAATACTAACGTTCCATAAACAATCAAACAATCGTTTTTTGAAATTACTAGTATAAATAAGTTAGAAACTCTTATAAAATGATATATAAATATGTATAATAGTTTTATTTAATAAGGAGTATATAATTTAGAATAAGTTAAGGAAGGAAAGTGTATAAAAGTTCTTACTTTAATAAAAAGAGTTAAAATGTAGTTTTATAAACTTATATATATAATAAATACCTTTAAAATACATATATTTTCTATAAAACTCCCTTAAAGATTAAATAAAAATATCCAAAGTGATAACATTTTAAACTTCATTAAAACATATTTTTTCAAAGTGCATCCATAGCGACTATCACTATATGGACCATAACTCTACTAACTTTGTTTTATAAATAAAATAGCTTTTATACTTTCCTTCTTACTATCTTTCATACTTCTAAGTACATAAAACATTTTATTTGAAAATAAACAAAATATTGAGTTAAAAAGTGAGAGAAAAGAAAGGGACTTCAAAAATGCGTTTATAATGCCTATCGCTATATAGATAATTCCATATTCAATTCGATATTCAATTTCATTTGATTATATAAGCATATATGATTTCCAAATTCAAATCCTATCACAAAGAAGCATGTAATGACATATGTACTAAATAACATGTCCAAATTAAATATTCAAATTTCCCATTTCATGTACTTAATTTAACAACACAATTCAAAGCCTTTCAGGGCACAATACTCAAACAAAAAACATGCTTTTTAAAGCAAAAAATTAAGGGTTATAACTTTAAGGAGTTAGGGTATATTATCATAGTTTATTTTTGGTAAAAAAGATCTTGATTTAAAAATCCTAAAAGTATGATTTGAGATTCAAGGAGATATGTATATATTATTATTTCGAAATGGTTTGAAATAAAACCTGGATGTTTAGTTCTGAAGTTCTCAGTTAAGTGATTTGATGGTTGCATGTATCCTATGCATTAGGGTAGTAGCAAAATTGTCAAGTTTTGGTTTAACAAAGTGTCAAGTTTATGATTTTATTTAATGAGTGAGATAACTCACTTTTAATCTAAGGACGAAGCTACTACTACCACCAAGCAATAACACACTACTAGCAAGAAATAACACTAGAGCATAAGAACCAAGCTAGAATAAGTACGAACAAGAGAAGAGGACGCCTAGAAGTGAACGGCCAAACTTTGGATCACCTTGTTTGGGTATGGCTAGGTGGTAGTGGAGGAGATGGCTCCAATTTATCTAGTTTTGAGGTGATGGAATGATGTTATAATCTATAATAGGATGATAGCTTGAGTTTGGATGAGTTTAAACTAGTTTAGAGTTGCTTTGATTTAAGAACTTTAAGAAAAGAAAGGAGTGTAGGAACTTGGAACTTTGATTTTCTGAATTTGTAAGAATGAAGAGAGCCCCTACCTCCTATTTATAAGCTTAAGAATTAGTGGCAAAAGACCACCAGTACCCTCCTAATTCAACCATGAAGTTACATGCACTCATGCCTCTTACACACCATGCTTTCACTAAATCACTCCACTCCTCCTTAAATCAAGGGTCCTTTAGTCATTTTTCCTGGAAGCTTTTAGCTTAATTAATTTCCATTAGTAATAAAAAGGTCAAGCTTTTGTTAATGTTTTCATGTGTTTGTTACATAAGCCTAAAGATCATGGACAACTTTTATTGAACAAAAAGTTGATTTTTAATAAAACGTTTTTCGATCACATTTTCAATATTGAAGAATATATTTTTGTAAACATATTTTAAAAACATAAGTAACATAAATGATAAAAAAACTAACATTTTAAAGATCTAAGAAACATAATAGAATTATGCTCAAGAGAACAATTTAAGCTATAATAATTAGGATTTCTTGTTTTCTCAGATCTGTGAAAGAGGGAAAACTACAGGTATAAAAAGGAAGCAATAATAATACACACTGATATTATACACTCCTTTTTTCTGATTATTTCCTCCTGAATCGATCTCTTCTTCCATATTTGCAGTTTTCCCCTTTCAACTAATGAGGTGAGGTGTGCAACATTATGTAAGGTAGATAGGTTAGATGTGTATCATTAGGTAGAGGTAAGCAGGTAAGCCATTTTTGGGAAGACATCAAGTTTGCTACTTGGTGAGCAATAGTTAACAAAATATTTGCATGCTTGTTGGATAATGCATCTTTCAACGATAATTATATTGAATTATTAGGATCATATCCCAACTATAGGAAATCATTGGTTGTAGATGATCAATATTTACATGTTAGATGTACCGCACATATATTAAATTTAATAGTTCAAAGATGGTTTAAAATCCATTACTTCTTGCTTGAGTAACATACGATAAAATATATTAGAATATCCCAAACTAGGAATAAAGCTTTTTAAAATGCATATCTAGTCATTTTTGGGAAGTACTAAAAAAGTTACGTCAAGATATTCCTATAAAATGAAATTCTACATTTATCATGCTTAAAAGTGCAATACATTATGAGCAAGCACTTTATCAGATGAAACTAGTGCATTTCATTTATATTTATGCTCTATTATTTGAGTAATGGGAGAAAGCTAAGAGAATTAAACATATTTTAAAAGTTTTTTATAATGCTACATGCTTATTTTCAGACACAAATTACCCGACCGCTAATTTGTTTTTCCCAAAAAAATTCATGGTACATTGTACTTTAGAAAAGACTTTGAAGAGTGAGGAATTTATATTTCATATGGTAAGTGATATGTTGATAAAGTTTGATAAATATTAGAAATATTTTAATATGTTTCTTTCAATCGCTTGTAATTTCGATCCATGGTACAAAATAAATTTTGCTCGATTTTCTTATAAAAGACTATATGGAAATAACTTAGGGTTTTTAGAAGTAAAGAAAATTTTCGAAGAATTGTTTTTTGTATACACAAAGAAAATGCAAAAAGAATCACTTATTGAAACAAATGCAAAACAGATATGGAATCTCTATATTCATTTATGGTCCTTATTCCCAACAAAGTAAAGTTATGTGGAATAATTTGATTCTTATCAAATTCAAAATTTTCTAGTAATTTATGTTGATTGAATCTTTATTCATATATAAGTGATGCATTGGATGACCGTAAAATAGAACTTTATACACTCTTTTTTAATATAATATAATATAAGAGTGGTACTTTAATTAAGTATAGCACTCATTTTGATGTCTTAGGGGTTCAAACCTATGACCTATAGTGCAACGACATGACTTTCTAACTCCTAAAGATGATACTAAATATATCCATGGTATTCATGTACCGATCGCTTATGAGTCCAAAAAACATATTTTTAGAGTAAACAAAAAACAAAAATGAACAAGTAATGAAGAAAAAATATATCAGAATCTCACAATGAGATGATAATATATAATATCCAAAACAGTACAAAGGGTTGCTCCAAGATACAACGTAATTTTAGAGTTACTAACCTACGTACTATCACTAGCCTGGAAGTTATAACTGTGCATCCTCATAAATGCTAATACACACACACACACACTAGTATAAATAAAAATACAAAGGTAGGTGAAAGCATCCAGCTCGTCTTTTGAAGCTCTAAAGTGATAGAGTTAAGGGTATGTACTAGGAGCAATTATGTAATTTGTTACATATATCTAACTCAATAACCAATCTTCTTCAAAACAAAATGTGTTTTCTTTCTATTATGTACTTAATATAATGTGTTCTATTAATTATTTATTTAATTAAAAGTATATTTAATAGAAAATTTATAAATGATATATTTTGTGATGGTAGTTACAATGATCATGAGTGGTTTATTACAATAAAATAAACATATCATTTTAAATATTCATATTCAAGATGTATCAAAACTGGATATTGATACATCCGTTGAGACTAGAGTACGTAACGCTTTCCAAATGTTGTGTATTGTATTACTCATGACTACTGGGCACATACCGATAATTATTAGATAGTATGAAATGACTCACTAGATAGTTTACTGATAACCATTTGAAGCTTGAGTATAAGTTTTTGTATGGTTATTGTTTTGAATATAATTCTTTTCATCATTATATACTTTTATTTGAAAGTTTAAAAAACATAAGTGGACTCTTATGCAAAATGCCATATACCTTTTTAGTTAAGGTTGGATTTTATTTTATTAACCTTAATTTTAATATATACATACAAACATATATATATATATATATTTGTATTTCTTTTTGACTTAAGTTTATAATAGATCCCTATGTGAAACCATTAATTTGATTACAAACACTTATTAAATCAGATCTTGTTTTAAGTTCTGATTTCAAAGTGTATAAAATAATCAATCTTAATTTCTATATATGTATATGTGTGTGTATAATATCTTATATGTATGTGTATATATAATTATTATAGATCTACATATATGCATTTTATTAGTCAAACACTTTGTAACAAAGGCATGTGTAAATTTAGGTATAATTTCATTTAATATGTCAATTAAACTGATTAAAGGGAGAAAAATGAAAGGTTTCTCTTTACATATATTGTCTCATCTTCCCTTGGTTAATTATGCATGTTAAGAGAAAGAAAAAAAAGATATCCTTCTTTAAAAATTTACATGTTTAGTTACACACATATACACTGCTTATATGTTGCACTTACACTTTACGCATATGAATGTATTTGACACATTCATTATAATTCGTAAAAACTTAAATTAAAATTTAAACGTCATTTTAACTAAATTAAATAAAGCATGTTTCATTTAAAACTTCATTAGATTAGATCTAATAATCCTTTAGACTTTCTAGACCAAATAAATCCAAAATAGGAATTTTTTCAAAATCTACTTATTTCACCTCTTTCGACTGACATAGTTTCTAAATTAGTCATGTAGAGCTAACCAATTTAGCTCAGAAATTTAGTAGGTTTTTATAAAATTAGTATATAGGCTTAGGTTTTGATAATCGAGCCCTCCCTAGCTATCGGCCAGGCCCGAAAAGTGAAGTGAATCTAAAGGTTGCCCCTAATAGAAAAGAACCAAATTGAATTGGTCCTTGGGCCAATTTTTAAATTGCTTTGAAATCAAAATAGGATTTTAAATTTAAAATAAGAACTACATTATAAATGTTATGATGTGGTTTTCAAAATTTGTTTTGAAAGCTCTATATATTAAAAATGTTATAATATAGTTTTCAAAAGTGTTTTGAAAATATAATAAACGTATTTCGAAAATTTTAAACTATTCATAAGATTAATAAATTAATAGTTAATTAATTAATGTATATCAATGTATAATACATATATATATATATGTATATTGATATTGATATTGATATATGTTACCTTATCTTTAATTGTTTAAGATGATGTAAGTATATATGTATATACGTAAGAAATTTTCGAAATTAATTTTTAATTGAATTATTTAGTTAAATAAGTTAATTAAAATTTAATTAATAAATAATTATATATATAAAGATATATGTGTATAACCATAAATGTTATGGTATACATATTCAATTAAAATGTTTAATTGAATAACATAAAATTAATTAAAATGATAATTAACTGAACTAATTAAATAAGATTTTATTAATATAATATACATAAGACTATTATATAAGTTAATTAAATTATAAAAGTTATATAATAATTAAACTTATATAATATGAATGTATAATAAAAGATGGAACAATAAGAAACGCATATGAGATTTAAGGGATAAATACATATATATATAATACATATACCATGATTTTTTATGCGTCCGACACTTAAATTACGAGGGTATTTCATAATAAATACATTATTCCATAAGTCAATATCACTCAATTAAAAATGTTAAAGATTATGAATCTTAAATGTAAAGTTGTTCTATACCATTTATACATCAAAAAATTACTTGTATGCCCCTTAGTTGTTGAGCTTTACTCAAGTTAAGGATGTTATGTGTAATACGATTAGTATATTAAATAGATGAGGTAAAATAGCTACACATAATTTTTGAGTTTTCCTCAAGGTATGTGCACTATACTTAAACCGTCGTGAAATGGTGGGTATGTATGGATAATTTCTCTTTATTTGTTGAGATCTCCTTAAGGTAAAGATGAGATTAGATCAACAAACCATGAGTTAGGAGTTGTATATGATACAACCGATAAGGAGTTATCCATCGTACGTCGGCCTACGATTTGTTGAGCTTTCCTTAAGGTCGAAATCCTAAGAATAACATATCCATATACCCACCGGAGAAGTCAAAAGATTTATATGTTTCATCTTATGGTTTTGAGAAACATAAAAATCTAGCAGGGGTCATATTAGATAAATGACATGGTAACATTTAACCCATCTAATATTGTAAGCACATTTGCTATATAATGTCAAAATAATCTACATCGATAAATTTGTGCAATTAATATAATTGATAAAATGTTATTAGTAAAGATATACAAATGAACTTAATTATAGATTGATAAATTGAAATATAAAATATACTTACCAATAAATCATTTTGCATGTTATCGCTTCAAGACCCATGCAACTGCCAAGCTATATATACACTACTAAACATATTTGTTAGTTGGTCGCTTAAGAATTTATTTGCCTAAGTGTCATGACCCCGAAATTTAAATTTATTTAAATTAATAATTTATTGAATTTTTGAATTAAATTGAGTAATTAAATAAATTTTTGGATAAAAATTTGTTGATTTAATTAGAAAATTGGAGCGAGTTTCCCCGTTTCAAATATGAGTGAATTTGAAAATAATAAATATATAGACATATATTTGACTTGAGTTTAAATTGTAAATAAATAAATGATAATAATATTAAAAATTGATGGTTAATAATAATTTGAAATTATAAATTTAATATAAGATAATAAATAAGTATTTAAGTTAAAGTAAATATTTAAAATTAGAAATAGGAATAAGAATATATATAATAAGATAAATTATAAAAATATAAAGTAACATATAGTTAAATTCAAACAACAAAATTTAAAATAGGAATGAAATACATTTATATATGAACACTTATAAAACCACATAAGAAGAAGAAAAAAAAAGTAACAAAACAAACATATAAAGTAAACACCTTTATTTAAAGACCTAAAGACAAATGAAAGCTGCCAGGCCAATCTAAAGAAAGAAAGTATGGAACAAAACATCTCTAAATACAACATCATACCCCAGCCGAAGTCAATGCATAAACAAATAGTATTGTAAACATCTATGTACAAAGCAAAAGTATAAAACCAGATATATAAGTATGCAAAGAAGCAAAAGGAAATACAAACAACACTTAATGGCAAAGCAAAATTATACATGTACAGCCGAGACAAGCAAGTATGGCCTAAGTCAACAAGAAAACATATAAAAACACAAAGTACTTAACAATAAATGCAACATACCCTATGCATTTAATACAAAACACATCAGCCTTACCTATTGCATAAACAAATAACCCTATACAAACATTGCCTTCTTCTATATATACATATGTATTTCCTTATCTCAGTTTCTTCCCTTCAAACTGAGTGACTTCTGAGGTGATATCATCTACAAACTGAAACAAAACTTAAATTCGAAAACAACTCAAACCTGAGATCAAGAAGGCTTTAGCAAGCAGTGTCTCAGGCTGGTTTCAAACCTGGGAAGATTTCAAAATCTGGAAATCAAGAGCAAAGTAACTAATTCAACTTCAAGCACAAGATCAAATCTATATCAAGCAAAGTTTTCAGATTTAAAAACTAAAAGCTCTGCTCTTCTTTCTCTGGTCATTGTTCTTGTTCTCTGCCTTCATATTGCAGGTGAGCAACTCTTCCTTTAAAAACCTGCTCTGTTCTTTCTTCTAAAACCAAGTGAGAAAACTACCCTTTTTTAGATTAAATCTGTTTAATCTCTGATGGTATACATATATATACTTGAAATCATGTGAGTAACATTTCATTCTTTTTATTTAAGGGTTTGAATCTGTGCAAGTATATATGAGAATTGTATGTTTGTGCATATATAAATTGTCTGTATATATATATATGGGAAGATTGAAATAGAGTATACAGGCTGTTGTTTTAAATTTGCACCTGTTTCCAGCTTAAAACTCAAACTGTTGATTCAAAAATCATTAACTCCTTTTCTGATTGATGATTGAACTTCAAATTCAAACAAAAGATGTTTGTATCATCATAAACTAGGTTTTAAAATTTGTGTAAGATTAAAACAATTTAAGATAGTCTCTGGAAACCCAAAACTACCTGAACTAATTCAAGATTGTCCATTTTCGAACCTCTTGATTTTCGAATTCGGATATCTAAACTGAATTCCCATACGACAACATGATTTTTAAAGGTTGTATCATGATTTTTAGAGATAGGGATGGGCAGCAGTTTGTGTGTATCTGTTTTCGACATTTCCAGTCGCTTGGGTCGGTCTCGTTGATCAGAGGGCCCGGAACTTGAACTGGGAATGAAGGAGTGTGAGGATGTCACGGGAAAAATACTGGGTGGTTGAACGAAGTGTTGGGGTGGCGGCAGAAGGTAATCTAATTCTGGTAACCTAGTTTTGGAGGGTGTTAGAATTTTGATCGATGAGGCTTGCTGAGATGATCGAGTGTTACAGCACTCAGGGGAAGGCTAGTGTGGGGTTGGACGGAGACGTAGTCGGAGGAGGTGGCGCGTTTGTGGTCGGAGGATGGTGTGCGAGGGGATTTCCGATCGGAGGTCTCGTTCTAGTTTGATCGAGTGGCCTCGATTTCGATGGCCAGTGAATCGATGGGTTCCAGTTGGTGGGGACGTTTGAGTGTGGCCGTGGCGACGTGCTGGAGGTCTCGACACGGACTGGAGTCGAACGGAGGGAAGGTGCACGTGCACGTGCACGTTTGGAGTGGCGTATCTGTGCGTTCGAGAATTTGGGGAAGATGAAGACGAGCTGGAACTCGGGGGCGACTGGGGGAATTCATGAAATTGCTCGAAGCAGCTGGGTGATTCGCGAGTGATTGGGCAATAGGCTCGGGGAAACGTAAATTGACTCGGGTAATTTGAACGTTTGACTCGAAGCAGGAGGGAGGATGACTCGAAGCAGTTTCTATTTGCCTCGGGTTAGTTGTTGATTTCCAGTTTTTGTAACTTGAACAATTTAAGTCAATTTAATTTCTAAACTTATTTTTCTTAAAAATAAAGATTGTTGTTAAGTACAAATATGAATTTGTTTTGAAAGGTTTTGAAATAACAATATTTCTGAAGTTAATTAAGTTAATTAAAATGTTTTAAACTTATATTCGAAAGGGATTTATTTTAAAGAAAACTTAATTAAGTAATTGAGAAGTGGATTTAATGTTTAAATTTATTAACTTAAAAGTTAAGTTAAATATATATTGATTTATGATTTATAATTAGCTAACGATAAATTATTAACTTAAAGCTGATTAATTTATAATTAAGGATAATTAATTAAATGGTAATTAATTAAAGGTTAAATTATTAATTGAAGACAATCAATTAAATGGTGAAATTTATAATTAAAGATTGATGAACTATAATTAAAGGTTAATTAATTTATTGTTAACGGTTAATAAATAAATGATTAAAGAGTAATTTACCAAGATGATTTGTAAATTATTGAAGTTAATTAACCAGGATTAGAAATTTATTCATAAGAAATTAATCTGATTTGAATTATTCAGATATTAACTGACCTTACTTATGAATATTTGGATTCTATTGATTTGATTGTTTGATACCCCTGATTGTGATACTTTGTGATATATCCTGATTATGTTATGATCTGTAATTTACTTATCTGTGATGTATATATATTGTTATGTGAATATGAAACCCTTTGCCGTGAAACGGCACTTGAATTTTGATGCGACAGGGAGTCGGATTCCAGTTGGTTATCCGAAACCCACATCGAATTATAATAATGAATCTTTGTGACTGATAAATTTATTTTATCTATGAATCTGTGAATGAAGATAAGCGTTATTGATTTTACCGCTTATCGATATATCTGTGATGATTGATGTTGCACTATTGTGTGTAAAACCCCTGGACTACACCATACACACACAAATATGGATTTCACGTGGAAATCGGTTAAGTCACAGATGGTTTAAATTTGATGTTTTTGAAATTGAAATTTTAATTTCAATTGATTTTGAAATTGGAAATTTCGGTTTAAAAGTAAAAAGCTTTTGAAATGGAGTTTCAAAGATAAGACTTATTTTTGAATAATTTGATGAAGTTTTGGAAGTTTAAATAATTTGATTTAAAACTTAAAATCAAGTTTAAAAAAAAATTTAATTCTAAAATTTGAAACTAGGGATTAAAGATGTTTATATATGGGTTAAACTATTTTAAAAAGTATTGATTTTGGAATGTGAATATAATTCAAGGACTTTAACCCGTGCAAATAAAATTGGATTTTTCTTAAATGAAAACTGTTTGTTTTCAAATGATAAAAGCTTTCATATATATATATATAAAATGAAATTCCAATTTAACGGAATTTCAAGTATGAATTGAAAGATGGTTTTCCAAGTTATAAATGAATTCTTTTTGAAAACTATGAATTGAAACTGTTTATTTTTAACAGATTTAGAATGATGTTTTGTTTAAACCATTCGAAATGAAATTGTTTTGAAAGCTATAAGTTGAATCTTTATTTTAAAGATTTAACGAGTTAATCCAATTGAAACAGAAATTGTTTTGGAAAAACTGTGAATGAATCTTTGTGAAAACGAAGTAAACTTTGTGAAATAAATCTTTTTTGTTTAAAAGATTTGAAATGGTAATTGGTTTAAACCATTTAGGAAGAAAGTTGAATTATTAAGTTGTGACTTAATTGAAATCCCAATATCCATATGTTTTTAAATATTGCGCTCGTTATTCGGGTTAGCCGGGAAAAGACATTTGTGTCATATAACCCATTCCGAATAATGATACGTCGTATATGGATAGCATTTGAAGACCGGTGTTGAAGACCGGATATTTACGAAAACGAAAGGACAACTCGTCGAATGTCTCTGCACCGACTGGTCCCCGGTATAGAGATTTTATCACCCTTTGTGATGGGAAGTCCGGACGGGATTGTGAATACCCGGAATTGCAAGGGCTTCGTAAGAAGTGCCTTCGGTTCTGTTCGAACCCGAAACAGACTTGTATGGATACATGTCTGACATTACACTTTGAGATATAAAGCCGATTTCTTTCAAATACATTTCTGTTGGTGGCGGAGAATTTATTCTTTTAGCTTAACACCCTTCTCTGAGACGTACGAGCTCAGAGGTTATGTAGTTGAAATTTATCAGCGATATATCCCAATTTGGTAATGTGGCATGCTGAGTGTTGCTGTGTGATGATCAGTGTTTGATCATTTGCGATATGATCATTTGTTTGATCTTATATCTTTGTGATCATAGGTTGATCATTTGTTTGACCCGAAGCATGGCTTTGTGAACAAAGCGTAGCTTTGTGGACGAGACTTCGTCGAGCCTCACACCCCGGAAATGGTCAAAACAGGAAGGATGCAGCAAGGTTCTAGGGAGTAGCGCCCCTTAGTGTATGTCATTCCTTCTGGATAGAGGTGGTATCATGGTATGGAGCCCAGATACTTAACCTATGTGGTTACTGCATTATTATTCTGATGTGGTTGTTGGAAATCGAGGATCCTCGGGAAGATCGGTTACGATCGGGGGATGGCATACGCGTGTCAGTAGTTACCTATTTTTGCAGAGGTAACCCGGCCTTGTGTTGGCAGAGATCCGGTTAGGTTCTCGGGTCGTCTATTCCAGGGACGTACCCATCGTGGATAGGAAGTTCCTTAGCCTGACCATTTGTTGGAAATCCAAACTCCAATACGAACTTTGTACGGTATTAGTTGTAGAACCTGCCATTTACGTACGGTGGTCACCACTGTTTAGATGGTAGCTATAGTAGGCATACGATACTGGTCGTATGTTGGCTAAGATTAATATTATACTTTCGAAATGATTTTTCTACACTATGCACTAATAATAATATCAAAAATGATTTGATTTTTGCGTAGTAAGCATCTTTGACTATCATAAGAAGAAATCTCCTCCAATTCTGCGTTTGCATTGTGTGTGTGGTGGGAGGTCTTATGGTAGTTTCATTTTCAAAAAGCATTTCGAATTGACTTTAAAATTCTCTGCTATTTGTTTTAAAGATAAACTGTTTTTGTTGCTCACACCAGTCCCATGACTGATCCGGAGTTTATTGTTTCTTTCCTAAACTCTGGGTGCTCAAAAATTTTCTACACGAGCAGTCTAGAGTTGGGTTTTTCAGATAGTCAGATTAGTAGATTTTCTGGAGCTAGTTCAGTCTTTGGATCAGACTGCACTTGCTTATCTTTGTGCATCGTTATTGGGAGTTCAAGCTATATCTGGATTGCTGCTTTGGAGATGGAGATTATCCGCTGCTGATGTTATCATTTTCTTTTCCGCTGCTATTTGTTGTATCATATCTCTGATGTATATTGATATTCATTGTATCATCATTGTATCTGGATATTGTATCAGATGTTGTATATCTATATTCTTTTTTTTCCGCTGTGTTATTTACTTAATGTTGTTATAAGCTCCGGCGAATCGGATTTGAACGGTCGAATCTATGACATTCGAGTACGATGTAAAGTATGGATGTCGATTTTCGAACGCGAAAATCCGGATCGTTACATTTGGTATCAGAGCTAAGGTTGAACTTTAGCTCAGGAGTATAACACGTTAAGTAGCTCATTAGAGATAGAGTGAAGTAAACTCTAGAATGAGTAATTCTCAGATATCCGTCTGAATGTCTCAGTAAATTCTCTTACTATCCACTGATAGTGAGTATGAGTGCAAGAAGAAGACGAGATAGGGGACAAGGGAATACGACTATAAATGGTCAATACCCTGCAACAGTGGAAACAATCTTTCTCTATCAATATTCTTTGATTCGTTTCCAAATTCTTTTGATTGCTTCGTATCAACTATAAGAAAGAAGTTTCGGTGTGATGATGGCTCTACGGATCATTGTCGAGGATCTTTACTTTGTATCTTCATCGGTTCTTATCAGCTTTTTGATTTAAACTTTATTGAATTTGAAGTTAGAAATTTGAAATAAATTGGAAATTTTAAATGGAGTTAAATTGATTAATCGAATATGAAGCTAAAATTGAATTGTATCAATAAAACGATTTCGTTTGAAACCGAATTTTGAAATTCTATTGAGATTTCTGTGAATACCAAAGTCCGAAGAGGGACAAAATTGGTATGTATTCTGAGATATTCCGACTTGAATTCGGAATCCGTATCTTATGTTTGAGGAATTATAGGAGATCAAATTTATCTTTGATCTATCTGTCTTTGTTTTCGTGCCTGCGAATTTCGAGGACGAAATTCTTTTAAGGGGGGAAGTTTGTCACGACCCCGAAATTTAAATTTATTTAAATTAATAATTTATTGAATTTTTGAATTAAATTGAGTAATTAAATAAATTTTTGGATAAAAATTTGTTGATTTAATTAGAAAATTGGAGCGAGTTTCCCCGTTTCAAATATGAGTGAATTTGAAAATAATAAATATATAGACATATATTTGACTTGAGTTTAAATTGTAAATAAATAATTGATAATAATATTAAAAATTGATGGTTAATAATAATTTGAAATTATAAATTTAATATAAGATAATAAATAAGTATTTAAGTTAAAGTAAATATTTAAAATTAGAAATAGGAATAAGAATATATATAATAAGATAAATTATAAAAATATAAAGTAACATATAGTTAAATTCAAACAACAAAATTTAAAATAGGAATGAAATACATTTATATATGAACACTTATAAAACCACATAAGAAGAAGAAAAAAAAAGTAACAAAACAAACATATAAAGTAAACACCTTTATTTAAAGACCTAAAGACAAATGAAAGCTGCCAGGCCAATATAAAGAAAGAAAGTATGGAACAAAACATCTCTAAATACAACATCATACCCCAGCCGAAGTCAATGCATAAACAAATAGTATTGTAAACATCTATGTACAAAGCAAAAGTATAAAACCAGATATATAAGTATGCAAAGAAGCAAAAGGAAATACAAACAACACTTAATGGCAAAGCAAAATTATACATGTACAGCCGAGACAAGCAAGTATGGCCTAAGTCAACAAGAAAACATATAAAAACACAAAGTACTTAACAATAAATGCAACATACCCTATGCATTTAATACAAAACACATCAGCCTTACCTATTGCATAAACAAATAACCCTATACAAACATTGCCTTCTTCTATATATACATATGTATTTCCTTATCTCAGTTTCTTCCCTTCAAACTGAGTGACTTCTGAGGTGATATCATCTACAAACTGAAACAAAACTTAAATTCGAAAACAACTCAAACCTGAGATCAAGAAGGCTTTAGCAAGCAGTGTCTCAGGCTGGTTTCAAACCTGGGAAGATTTCAAAATCTGGAAATCAAGAGCAAAGTAACTAATTCAACTTCAAGCACAAGATCAAATCTATATCAAGCAAAGTTTTCAGATTTAAAAACTAAAAGCTCTGCTCTTCTTTCTCTGGTCATTGTTCTTGTTCTTTGCCTTCATATTGCAGGTGAGCAACTCTTCCTTTAAAAACCTGCTCTGTTCTTTCTTCTAAAACCAAGTGAGAAAACTACCCTTTTTTAGATTAAATCTGTTTAATCTCTGATGGTATACATATATATACTTGAAATCATGTGAGTAACATTTCATTCTTTTTATTTAAGGGTTTGAATCTGTGCAAGTATATATGAGAATTGTATGTTTGTGCATATATAAATTGTCTGTATATATATATATGGGAAGATTGAAATAGAGTATACAGGCTGTTGTTTTAAATTTGCACCTGTTTCCAGCTTAAAACTCAAACTGTTGATTCAAAAATCATTAACTCCTTTTCTGATTGATGATTGAACTTCAAATTCAAACAAAAGATGTTTGTATCATCATAAACTAGGTTTTAAAATTTGTGTAAGATTAAAACAATTTAAGATAGTCTCTGGAAACCCAAAACTACCTGAACTAATTCAAGATTGTCCATTTTCGAACCTCTTGATTTTCGAATTCGGATATCTAAACTGAATTCCCATACGACAACATGATTTTTAAAGGTTGTATCATGATTTTTAGAGATAGGGATGGGCAGCAGTTTGTGTGTATCTGTTTTCGACATTTCCAGTCGCTTGGGTCGGTCTCGTTGATCAGAGGGCCCGGAACTTGAACTGGGAATGAAGGAGTGTGAGGATGTCACGGGAAAAATACTGGATGGTTGAACGAAGTGTTGGGGTGGCGGCAGAAGGTAATCTAATTCTGGTAACCTAGTTTTGGAGGGTGTTAGAATTTTGATCGATGAGGCTTGCTGAGATGATCGAGTGTTACAGCACTCAGGGGAAGGCTAGTGTGGGGTTGGACGGAGACGTAGTCGGAGGAGGTGGCGCGTTTGTGGTCGGAGGATGGTGTGCGAGGGGATTTCCGATCGGAGGTCTCGTTCTAGTTTGATCGAGTGGCCTCGATTTCGATGGCCAGTGAATCGATGGGTTCCAGTTGGTGGGGACGTTTGAGTGTGGCCGTGGCGACGTGCTGGAGGTCTCGACACGGACTGGAGTCGAACGGAGGGAAGGTGCACGTGCACGTGCACGTTTGGAGTGGCGTATCTGTGCGTTCGAGAATTTGGGGAAGATGAAGACGAGCTGGAACTCGGGGGCGACTGGGGGAATTCATGAAATTGCTCGAAGCAGCTGGGTGATTCGCGAGTGATTGGGCAATAGGCTCGGGGAAACGTAAATTGACTCGGGTAATTTGAACGTTTGACTCGAAGCAGGAGGGAGGATGACTCGAAGCAGTTTCTATTTGCCTCGGGTTAGTTGTTGATTTCCAGTTTTTGTAACTTGAACAATTTAAGTCAATTTAATTTCTAAACTTATTTTTCTTAAAAATAAAGATTGTTGTTAAGTACAAATATGAATTTGTTTTGAAAGGTTTTGAAATAACAATATTTCTGAAGTTAATTAAGTTAATTAAAATGTTTTAAACTTATATTCGAAAGGGATTTATTTTAAAGAAAACTTAATTAAGTAATTGAGAAGTGGATTTAATGTTTAAATTTATTAACTTAAAAGTTAAGTTAAATATATATTGATTTATGATTTATAATTAGCTAACGATAAATTATTAACTTAAAGCTGATTAATTTATAATTAAGGATAATTAATTAAATGGTAATTAATTAAAGGTTAAATTATTAATTGAAGACAATCAATTAAATGGTGAAATTTATAATTAAAGATTGATGAACTATAATTAAAGGTTAATTAATTTATTGTTAACGGTTAATAAATAAATGATTAAAGAGTAATTTACCAAGATGATTTGTAAATTATTGAAGTTAATTAACCAGGATTAGAAATTTATTCATAAGAAATTAATCTGATTTGAATTATTCAGATATTAACTGACCTTACTTATGAATATTTGGATTCTATTGATTTGATTGTTTGATACCCCTGATTGTGATACTTTGTGATATATCCTGATTATGTTATGATCTGTAATTTACTTATCTGTGATGTATATATATTGTTATGTGAATATGAAACCCTTTGCCGTGAAACGGCACTTGAATTTCGATGCGACAGGGAGTCGGATTCCAGTTGGTTATCCGAAACCCACATCGAATTATAATAATGAATCTTTGTGACTGATAAATTTATTTTATCTATGAATCTGTGAATGAAGATAAGCGTTATTGATTTTACCGCTTATCGATATATCTGTGATGATTGATGTTGCACTATTGTGTGTAAAACCCCTGGACTACACCATACACACACAAATATGGATTTCACGTGGAAATCGGTTAAGTCACAGATGGTTTAAATTTGATGTTTTTGAAATTGAAATTTTAATTTCAATTGATTTTGAAATTGGAAATTTCGGTTTAAAAGTAAAAAGCTTTTGAAATGGAGTTTCAAAGATAAGACTTATTTTTGAATAATTTGATGAAGTTTTGGAAGTTTAAATAATTTGATTTAAAACTTAAAATCAAGTTTAAAAAAAAATTTAATTCTAAAATTTGAAACTAGGGATTAAAGATGTTTATATATGGGTTAAACTATTTTAAAAAGTATTGATTTTGGAATGTGAATATAATTCAAGGACTTTAACCCGTGCAAATAAAATTGGATTTTTCTTAAATGAAAACTGGTTGTTTTCAAATGATAAAAGCTTTCATATATATATATATATAAAATGAAATTCCAATTTAACGGAATTTCAAGTATGAATTGAAAGATGGTTTTCCAAGTTATAAATGAATTCTTTTTGAAAACTATGAATTGAAACTGTTTATTTTTAACAGATTTAGAATGATGTTTTGTTTAAACCATTCGAAATGAAATTGTTTTGAAAGCTATAAGTTGAATCTTTATTTTAAAGATTTAACGAGTTAATCCAATTGAAACAGAAATTGTTTTGGAAAAACTGTGAATGAATCTTTGTGAAAACGAAGTAAACTTTGTGAAATAAATCTTTTTTGTTTAAAAGATTTGAAATGGTAATTGGTTTAAACCATTTAGGAAGAAAGTTGAATTATTAAGTTGTGACTTAATTGAAATCCCAATATCCATATGTTTTTAAATATTGCGCTCGTTATTCGGGTTAGCCGGGAAAAGACATTTGTGTCATATAACCCATTCCGAATAATGATACGTCGTATATGGATAGCATTTGAAGACCGGTGTTGAAGACCGGATATTTACGAAAACGAAAGGACAACTCGTCGAATGTCTCTGCACCGACTGGTCCCCGGTATAGAGATTTTATCACC
The DNA here is from genome assembly GCA_030737815.1 of Allium fistulosum. Lineage (NCBI taxonomy): Eukaryota > Viridiplantae > Streptophyta > Magnoliopsida > Asparagales > Amaryllidaceae > Allium > Allium fistulosum. Next base: position 1,143,330,139 of record CM060904.1, read on the forward strand.
CTTTGTGATGGGAAGTCCGGACGGGATTGTGAATACTCGGAATTGCAAGGGCTTCGTAAGAAGTGCCTTCGGTTCTGTTCGAACCCGGAACAGACTTGTATGGATACATGTCTGACATTACACTTTGAGATATAAAGCCGATTTCTTTCAAATACATTTCTGTTGGTGGCGGAGAATTTATTCTTTTAGCTTAACACCCTTCTCTGAGACGTACGAGCTCAGAGGTTATGTAGTTGAAATTTATCAGCGATATATCCCAATTTGGTAATGTGGCATGCTGAGTGTTGCTGTGTGATGATCAGTGTTTGATCATTTGCGATATGATCATTTGTTTGATCTTATATCTTTGTGATCATAGGTTGATCATTTGTTTGACCCGAAGCATGGCTTTGTGAACAAAGCGTAGCTTTGTGGACGAGACTTCGTCGAGCCTCACACCCCGGAAATGGTCAAAACAGGAAGGATGCAGCAAGGTTCTAGGGAGTAGCGCCCCTTAGTGTATGTCATTCCTTCTGGATAGAGGTGGTATCATGGTATGGAGCCCAGATACTTAACCTATGTGGTTACTGCATTATTATTCTGATGTGGTTGTTGGAAATCGATGATCCTCGGGAAGATCGGTTACGATCGGGGGATGGCATACGCGTGTCAGTAGTTACCTATTTTTGCAGAGGTAACCCGGCCTTGTGTTGGCAGAGATCCGGTTAGGTTCTCGGGTCGTCTATTCCAGGGACGTACCCATCGTGGATAGGAAGTTCCTTAGCCTGACCATTTGTTGGAAATCCAAACTCCAATACGAACTTTGTACGGTATTAGTTGTAGAACCTGCCATTTACGTACGGTGGTCACCACTGTTTAGATGGTAGCTATAGTAGGCATACGATACTGGTCGTATGTTGGCTAAGATTAATATTATACTTTCGAAATGATTTTTCTACACTATGCACTAATAATAATATCAAAAATGATTTGATTTTTGCGTAGTAAGCATCTTTGACTATCATAAGAAGAAATCTCCTCCAATTCTGCGTTTACATTGTGTGTGTGGTGGGAGGTCTTATGGTAGTTTCATTTTCAAAAAGCATTTCGAATTGACTTTAAAATTCTCTGCTATTTGTTTTAAAGATAAACTGTTTTTGTTGCTCACACCAGTCCCATGACTGATCCGGAGTTTATTGTTTCTTTCCTAAACTCTGGGTGCTCAAAAATTTTCTACACGAGCAGTCTAGAGTTGGGTTTTTCAGATAGTCAGATTAGTAGATTTTCTGGAGCTAGTTCAGTCTTTGGATCAGACTGCACTTGCTTATCTTTGTGCATCGTTATTGGGAGTTCAAGCTATATCTGGATTGCTGCTTTGGAGATGGAGATTATCCGCTGCTGATGTTATCATTTTCTTTTCCGCTGCTATTTGTTGTATCATATCTCTGATGTATATTGATATTCATTGTATCATCATTGTATCTGGATATTGTATCAGATGTTGTATATCTATATTCTTTTTTTTCCGCTGTGTTATTTACTTAATGTTGTTATAAGCTCCGGCGAATCGGATTTGAACGGTCGAATCTATGACATTCGAGTACGATGTAAAGTATGGATGTCGATTTTCGAACGCGAAAATCCGGATCGTTACACTAAGACTTTGCATGGTTTCTATAAATTTTGAACCCTTAAGCAATACAAAATGCATATATTTAATCCATATTCCATCACATATAAATGTTATATGATGAATGATCGCAGTGTACGAAATTTGAATGAAATTTGTTCATTGGAAATAATCAAGTTAAGCAAAATGTGTAACCGTGTATCCAATAGATTGAATACAAAAAGGATTTCTTTTAAGTGGTTTGACTACTTAGATATGGAGAGCAAATTTATAATAGTGGATGTAACTTAGGCATAGTTGGGATAAAGAAAATGAATAGTCAACTCTGCTTTATAAAGTGATATCAGAAACGAGAGTTATACAAATGCTAATAGTTACTTATGGAATAAGGAATGTGATTTCTATTCCAATTGTGTTATAATAAAGAATACTTTTTTGTAAAGGTTATTTCTATGAGGTTAAGATATCTGATCAATAACTCTCGACTTTAAACTATTTACAGTAAAAGAAATAAAATTAAAGTAAATGAAATAACATGCAATAGAAATAATCCTATTTGATTGAATGGGTGGGCATATTGGAAAGAGTTGTGAACATACCTAAAATGAAACGGATTCGACCTCAAAATTCGCTCCTCAATGTAAGGAGTAATGTTATGAACATACCTATTTGTTGATAAGGAGTAATCGAAATTTGTTAGAAAAAGTACGATTAGTGACGAGTGAAGTTGAGTTAACTTCTACTTAAGAGTACACGAGGTTATAATTAATTTTATTTAAAGAATAGTGTATAAAATCATACAAGATAAGGGTTTATAAGAAACCTCAATGTATCCTAGGTCAAGAAGTTAGCACGTTGTGCAAGTCAAAAGACTACATGTAATAATTGTACGTGAAAGATCTTGTATGAATTAACCCAAAAGTGGTTTGGGTAAATCGTCATTGGATTAAAAAATTTATGTTTTGAACATAGGTACAGTAAATTAAAACAAAATTAGGTTTATGTACAAGGCAATTTATAAAGTGTTTATCAAAACTCATTCCGTTGCACTGAGAAATGATTGTTATTTTCAAGAAATACCAACTTCGTAGCGAAGGAACTTCTTATAGAAATTATCGGTAGTAAAATGAATTTGGAAACGATCCAAGGATAAAACTAATTATGAGGGATGAAATGAAATTAACTAAATCTAAATGAATATAATTCATTAGAATGTCTAATAAATATTCTAGAACATTGAAGAGAAAATATGAGTTTCTTATAAATTTCAAGAATAGATAATTTTTAATGAAAGCTCCACACCTTCGGCACCTAATATACCATTATAGTACGCCACAACGGTGCTCAGCGGATGTAGGACGATGGTCAAGGGTTGTAGTAAAGTAAACCAATCACACAAAATATGTCGTATATCTCACAGCACATCGAATAAAATATAATAATAAAACATATTAGATATAAAGTAGATGAGACAGTAATAAATGAATGAATCACAAAAATAAGAGTACTCGGATCTAAACAATTATACAACATAAGTGATAAAGTTTATACAACTGATAGTAAACTCAAAATAGATAACTATCTCTAAATAGATAATAGCATTAGCAAGCTCTATGTGTTGCACAGCAGAATGATAAGCAATAACAACTAAAAATAGTAATACGAGAGTATAGCCTCTTGCTCATCACCTATCCAACTCCACGTGCTCACCAGACCTGATATCCCTAATCTAATCATTTAAGAGTACCCGGAATAATAGAAAGCAGAGCATAAAATCTCGAGTCAAACAACAGTCTGGCGTGAGCAGTAGAAAATTTTAAATACTACAAAGTCGGTATACCAGGACAAATGGTATGGAAAATTATACCTGACATGTCCACAAAGTTAGCACATAACATAGGATATATGCTACTCTACATCATAATCATCATGGGTGTACACCCAAAAGCATCAAGTGGTGTCTAAGTATCTACATCGATAACATCTACATCATGTGACATCCCTAAGGTGATAAGAAATCAAAGCAAATATAGCATCCATCCATCCTCACATTCACTCACTCAGTGCGTTGGATATTTGATAACTCGCCTAAGCTATCATGCTCGAGGACTTGACTACGCATCATTATAGTCAACGACCTAGTTTCACGGTACTCGAATCCGTGCCACTCAATAAGTTGGGAACTAGACTAACCATCACGTTAGTTTGGGGTAAACAAATCTCTCATCTAAAGATAATAAGCCATAACGCCACAAGTGCATACTCCACTTTATGAGTACACTAGAAACCTCCAAGTATCAACTATTCCTTTGCACACATCATCCATAGTAGAGTGCATCCTGGAGCTGCCCTTACAACTCCCATCTGAAGTTATCATGATTTTGGACAACCATCATCAGTTGTAGAATATCATAGTTTGCCATCTAAAGATAAGAAGCCATCACGCTTCATGGGCTATCACTCCCTAAGTGCATACCTCACTTTACGAGTACACCGGAAACCTTCGAGTACCAACAATCCCTTTGCACACACCATCCGTAGTAGAGCGCATCCTGGAATCGTCCTTACAACTCTCGTCTGAATTCATCGTGGTTTAGGATGATTTCTGACAATCATCGTTAATCGTAGAATATCATCATTGATCCAAGAATTTGTTCCTAATTCTAAATGTGACGACCCGGAATTTTGGATATTTGAAATGAGGATATTTAATTAATTTTAAATATTCAAAAAGGGTAATTTTGACTTGAATTTCAAATATCAATATTTGTTGGATAATTTAATTCTTGAATTAAACAATTGAAAATTTGGGTAAATTATTGAATCTGGGGTTTTAAGCCAGTTAAAAATAATTTGAAGGCTTATAAAATTCATATTAATAATACTGAAGGTGATAGAACTTTTAAAATTAAATTTAAAAGTGTTTCGTTCAGTTTTGAAAATATATCGTTTAAATTGATATTTAAAAATAGCCTTCCGAGGCACAGTCTCGGAATTTGACGAAACTAGTTCCATTGGATCCGTAATAGTGTATTATTGTCGGATTTCAATTTTCGTAGCGTTTGGAGTTGTCGTGTGATCGTACGGTAGATAAACGCGCTGAAATCTATATCGAAAATTCGATATAATAACTAGGTCCAAAAAGTTATCTTCTTCATACGATCGAATTAGGACTCGAAACCTTTTTCATTGCGTTCAGAATAGGGGTATAACATTATAAACGCCTAGCGGCATGCCTCGATAGGAGATCGAGATTTTAGTTTTCGTTTTCGAGACAGTTTCAAATTTAAATATATATATATATATATATATATATATATAATTATTGACTGGTCAACTTCAGCTGAAATAATTTCACATCGTTGTTTTTCTTTCACCTCAAAAAGCACTGTAGATTGTTTATTCGAGCATGCTAATGTCTTCTCTTGTCTTCCCCATTTTTCTCTTTAAATCATTACTCCCTTCATAAATCAACAGAAAAGAAAAAAATGCATATTCTTTCCTCTCAAATTAAATCGAAGGAAAAAAATGGCTCCCCCTGTAAAAATTCAAACCCAGGCCGATCGAAATAAATCGAGCCTTCCTTTCCTCTATCCTCATAATAAAATACCAGATCGAAACCTATTTAAAAAAAGATAATGGTGGAACGAAATTCAAATCGTTCCAATACGAAGCCCTATCGATCGAGGAGGAAGGGCACAACAGACTCGTGAATAGAGTCGCGAGTCATTCTGACGTTGCTAAGATGGCGAACGACGACATTTGAGGACTCGGGGAAGGGGGTAGGGGTCGGCGTGGGGTCGCGACTGCGACTAGAAGGGGGTTTCGAGAATTATCGCACGCGAGTGCAGGCACGGCAATCGAGTTGCGATAGGGACCGTGGGGAGTCGAACAGCGGCGAGGTGAAGCGACGAGCTTGTTGGGGTTTGGCACACGCGAATGGGTTCATGAAGGCAGTGGGGTAATGGTGAGGTTGAGGTGCTCGATGGGAAGGGTTCCGAGTTGACAAATTGTTTGGAGATAAGATATTTTTTTTTGTAACTTAATTTAAAAGGTTAGGATAATTCAAAAGTTTAGAGAGGAAAATATTTACAGTAAGGTATTTTTTTTTAATTCATCATATTTTATTTTATTAAATTGCATATGTGTAGATTAGAAAGAACAGAAAATATATGCAGGAAGATTTTGGAAAATATATATAGGTAGACGAAAAAATTATTACAGATAAGGTGTGGGAAAAATATATATATTGGGAATTTTAAATGTTGAAGAGTTTTTAAAATCTATATAGATTATTTTTATGTAGTTTCAAAGGAAATAAATAAAATAGATATACATATATGCATATTTTTCACTTACTAGATTATTTTAAAGTAGTAAATTATTGGGTTAACTCGTTTAATTAACTTGCCCAATTTATTTTAGTTACCAAAAGATTTTTAAAGGAAATTTGTTAATTAAGTTATTAGTTAATTAAAATTAATATGGTAATTGATTAGTTCAAAATTAAATAAATAAATGGTAATTGGTTTTCCAATTATTTTAAATGTTAATAAACCCTATAATGTTTATACAAGGTCAAAAATCGTGGAGAGGCAAGCCGGTTTGGAGTGGATTGCAAATAAAATCAAAGGTGAGTTAATCACACTCTTCTGGATTTTTATTTAAATTTAAATGGTTAAATTTAAATAATTGGTTGAATGATTGAATTGGTTTGATGTGCTATATTATGTATAGTAGTATATAGTATAGATTGGAGTGATAGATTTCCCGCAATTATATAGTGGATGAGACCCTATGCGCCGCATAATAGCGGATGATATTATATAATCCCATATACCGCGATATTCCACTTTGAAGTGGAATTGGTATTGTGCTAACGTCTGTGGATGCAGGGAAACAGGTTGGAGGGATCCAACTGGATTCCTCAAAATTTATTTAGAATGTTTAATATTCTCTATTAGGGTTATTTGTTATCCTGTGATGAATTATATTGATGATTGGAATGTTGGATGCAATGGGTTGATTGAATATATTTGGGTATATTGGGTTACCAAAAATATATATATCGGATTTTTGAAAAAGGAAATATAAGAGAAGATTTTTAAGTAGATAATGATAGAGAATTTGAATAAATTCAGGAATGAATTGGGAAAAGAATAAAAGAGATTTTTAAATTCTAGTAAATAAATTCCGAGGATGGAAAGGGAATTTTGAAATAACCGAGAAATAATGAATTTTAAAACTCAAGCATTATTATTTTAAAGAAATAAAGAATTTATTTTAAAATTCAAGGGTTAAATTTATTTAAAGGGATAAGAAAGAAATTTGGGAAATCTGAATTGGTATTCTCAGTTAAAAGAGATTTTTAAATCATAATAAGAAATGAAATTTAAAGTTAATAGATTTTGAAATAAATGGAGTAAGTAAGGAAATTTATTAAAAGTGAAGTAAATTGGAAATCAATTTGGGAATTGATTTAAGTGTTTAAACGGGATTTTTAAAAGAGAAGTGAGACTTTGGATTTATAAACTGGGTTTATAAAAGTGAAGGAATATATTAGTGGATATTTGGAGGAATAAATTCACGATGGGAATTTATTAAAGGAATGGGTAAATTTGTTTAAAAATAAGTGGTGATTTTTTTTAAAGATGTGAAAGCGAAGCGTATTTCCCTAGATAGCCAAGTACATTTCAAAGCAAATTTTTGAATATAAGTTAAAAGTTTTTAATGTTGTTTTAAAAGCATGTTTTAGAAATTTATTATTTTTGAATGTTTAAATTCTGAAGTAAGGATTTTTTAAATCTATTATAATAGTAAATATTAAAAGTGACTTGGTATTTGTTTTAAAAGGATAAAAATCTAGTTTTATATTTTATTAAGAAGCTTTATTTTAAATATTCTTAAAGTATATTTTCGGCTGAGTATTGAAGTAGTTTTCAATTTAAATGTTAAAGTATATTTTATAATAAAGTGTTTTTAAATTATTTTAAAAACCTAAAGTTTTTGTACTTGGTGTTTTCAGTGGAAATAAGTATTTGGGAATTTATTCCATGAGAAGAGTGGGGTTTGAAAACTGTTTTTCAAAGGGGTTGAAAATGGAAATATATCTTGCGAAGATATTTGTAAGGTAATAAATAATTTGGAAAATTATTTATGTTTGATGGATGTTTGTGAATGTTAATTGATAGTTAAATAACTGACTATCAATATTGGCCAATGCGCTGATCGTTTCGAAGAGACCGGGATTGAGATTTATTTCTCGAAAACCACTTCGATCTGGTTTGTACGTTTCGTGTGGAAAAATGAGTTCGGAGTCGAAAATGGAGCAGTGAAGTGCAAGGGCTAGTCGCTACTAATCCTGAGGGTGATTCCAAAATGGATGTAGTAGGAGTAGTGCCTTCGGATCCGTTCGGACCCGGAACGGACTTGTATGGATGAATGCTTTCGGAACATCGTCAGGTGGACAATGGGCATTCTAAGGGATATGTTCTATAAAGGTAACGCTTAGCCTCAAGCCTCATCAACCGGTAATGACTGAAAATCAGGGGTTATGCAGCAAGGCTATGTGGGTAGCACCCATTAGGGTGAGGTCATCCCTGTCTAGATGTCCTTTTTTATTCGGCTTAGTGGTGCGGTTGCTGATCCCAACCGCGGGGTGATCTTACTCGGAATTATCCAGTAAGGGGTAGTTCCGGTCTTGTGTTGTAGGGGATCAGGCGTGGTCCTCGGTACACTGATCTAGACCAGGTACTGTGACAAGTGGTACCCCAGTGCCTAGTCATTCGTTGGAAATCCATTCTCCCTACGTGCCTATACGGTTTTGATTGTGCCTAACTATTGCTGAAACGTGAGATGCAAGCATTTCAGCTAGATTCTATTTTACTTTCTATAGACACTATTATAATATCAGACGAATTTGATAAAAAGTGTTTTGGCTATCGTAAGGTAAAAACCCGACATGTTTATTTGTGGTGTGGTCTTACGAGATGCTTTTGATTTCAAAGGGTTTGGAAAACTTTAATAATCCAATTGAGTGTGTTTTCTCACGCTGGTTTTCCAGACTGACTTGGGTGTTATTTTATTATAATGCTCGGGTCAGACCGAGTATTACAGATACAGGATAGGATGTTGTGGAGCTCAGGAGACGAGCTGGATGGCGAGACGTATCACTCGTACTTGATGTATTCTGCTGTGTTGTGTGTACTGTGTATTCAGTTTTGTGAGGACATGTAGTGATTACTGTACAGTTATTTGTTAGATGTTGTTGAACTCTGATGTTGTATTCTAAAGATGTAAAGTATAAACAAATATAGTTTTCTTTTGTGTAAAGATCAGTTATTATCTATTATATTTTATTCCGCTGCGTTTGTGAGATTCTGATGTGGTTTTCTTTTTCTTCTTCTACCTTCTTCTTCTTTAACCCTAATAGTTCATATTTCCGTTCACTTTGAGTCGATATGTTGGAGAATAGTGTCGATTCAAGGGGTGCGGGTTTGCGGGCTGTTACACTAAGTCGCCATCCGATCAGCATTTTCATCCAAACAAACATCATTCATTTAAGCATCAACATATACAATATAATCTAACAAGAAAACATTCATACACATCAGATTAGAACCTAAATCTAAGGGTAAAACTAGAGAATAACCACAAGAACAAGGGAGACCCATAAGAACACAGATTCGTTAAATTTTGCAAAATTATTTCAGATTAACATATATGATTAGTTAAGGGTTAAAACAAATTTTAGGGTCAAAAATCATTTTAAGGTGTATAATGACTGATTAGCAAGTGAGAGGTTCTAACCACTCACCTAAGTCTAAATAAAATCCAAAAGTGCACAAATCCTGATATAAACAACAACTCCAATTGATCTCCAACAACAAGTCTCCAAATTCAAATGCTAATTTTGCTAACCTCTCGTTAATGAAAAATTTGGGCAGTTAAAGTAGGGTTTAGGGTTGCTTTTTGGCTTAGAAGTGGCTAACAAGGTTTCTTTCTTTATTTTGGGAAGTGTGAAATGATGGAGAGAAGCCCCATCATGATGTTAATCCTGAAATAGGCTTTCGGCCTAGCCATTCACTTGCTAATTATCCATTAAGCTGTTCAAAATCAAATGTAACCTTAAATAGCCATAAATCCCAAACTGTTAGTCCATTTTGCTAGTATGACCACTCTACGAAAAGAAAACCATCATCCCAATCTAATGAAAGTGGTTTCAGATCCAAATTCGGATCCTATCAAAAAGTATAGGTCATGCAAGATTTTAAGGGTCGAAATCGTCTGATAAAAATTCCAATGATGGAAAATGTCTCTAGTAGTCATTTTCCAAAATTATAAGATCATACGACCCTAAATAAAAATAATATTGATATTTTAAAATTCTCTGATATGTAAAATACAAGTCGTTACATTCTCTTCCACTTTAGTAACTTTGCCCCTGAAATTCCAAAAAAAATCAATAAGTTTATCCCACGCGCTTGTCAACCATATACAAGCAATGACAACCATCGCACATCAAATATGCATACATGACAACAAATTAAAATGGAAACACCAAGCCTATCTTAGCATGCATGATATTATACTATGGTATACTTCAGGATATCATAAGTGAAAGTAAAAGCGATAAATCGAAACACTCACCAAGTAAAGAGCTCTAGATAAATTCCTCATGCTCTCCTCGGTCTCTCAAATGCAATTGCCTTCGCTTTTCGCTCCACTAAACCTTCACTAAATTCACTGCCAGCCTTCTAAGCTGCTTCTATCACGTCCGACGATACGAACAAGCCTATGAGGTCTCGAAGCCTTTGGTTCAATCTCAATATCATAGTTGATCTGGTGCGATAATTACGGCCGAGTTGTGCATAAATTCTGCAAGTGAGAAATGTGTAACACATTATGCATTCTTGCCATTCTTTGAGGTAAGTCGGCTCTATAAATAAGGTTCCCAATCCTCTCAAGTATTAGAAATGGACCTACAAATTTTGGTGCCAACTTCCCTTTACTGTCGAACCGAATTACATTCTTTAATGGAAAGATCTTGACAAATACCATATCATCAATAAAGAACTCTATGTCTTGAGCAGCATTAATCCATTGTCGGATGATCTTAATCTTATCCAAGGTTTCTTTGATCATATCTACTCCGAGTATCAATTTTTCGCTCGCCTCCCACCAACACGAAGAGTCATTACATGGTCGGCTATACAATGATTTCAATGGTGCCATATCGATGTTGGAATGATAAATATTGTTATATGCGAATTCAACTAGATGAAAGTGATCATACCACGAGCCTCCAAAGTCGATAATACAAGCTCGTAAAAGATCCTCTAAGATATGATTTACTCTCTCAGTTTGGCCGTCAGTTTGAGGTTGATAAATCGTAATCAGATGCAGCTTTGTCCCCAATGCCTCTTGTAATCTCTTCCAAAACCCACTAGTGAACGATGGATCTCGATCACTCACAATGCTCTTCGAACACCATGGAATCGTACTATCCATTTCATATAAAATTCAACCAATTTGACTACATTCTACCTGACTTTACGGGTATAAATCTGGCGCTCTTAGTCAATGAATCGATTATGATCCAAATACTATCGTACCCTGCTATAGTCCTCGGTAGTCCATCGATGAAATTCATCAAAACTTGTTCATATTTCCACTCAGGAACTTCTAGCAGTTGCGTTAAACGACTAGGTTTCTTTTTCTCTGCCTTAACCAACTGGCAGTTCATGCACTTCGAGATGAATGTCCCAATGTCTTTTTTCATCCCTTCCTAATAATAGGTCTGCTTTATATCACAGTACATCTTATTACCGTCAGGATGGATAGTTAATCTCGAGTGATGGCGCTCTCATAGCACCACATCCCTCAACCCATCGACATCAGGAACAAACCGTATCCCATCTTTAAAAGGAGCCAACCATCTTGGTCAAGTCTACATTGTCTCTTCTCTTTAGACTCCACTCCATCTTCAATCTTAGCAATGATCTCGGTTAAGTTAGGATCATACGTCTGACTCGTATCGATCCACTCAATCAGAGTTGGTCTGATAGTCAAGCTCATCGATATCTCTGGCTCTATCTCGCATCTCGTTTAGAAATCATAACCATCTCTAACTGCAACCACTCTAGGAACATAGCTCCCAAGCTAGCGTGTCTCCTACTCAACGCACCAGCAACAACATTCCATTTCCCTGATATATATGCAATATCGAAGTCAGAGGAGGTTAAGAGCTCCAATCATCACTGCCGACGAAGGTTAAGATCCTTCTGTGAAAAGAGGTATTCAATGATTTATGGTCGGTGAACGGCTCGAACCTCTCTCCTAAAATATAGTGCCACCACATCTTCAGTACAAACACAATCGCTGCTAATTCCATATCATGGGTCGAGTATTTCTTCTCATATGGCTTCAGTTTTCAACTAGCATATGCAACGAACTTGCCTTTTTGCATCAATACCACACCCGAGCTTGTACCACAAGCATCGATGTATACCGTCGTCTCTTCATTCCCTCTCAGAATGGTCAATACTGGTGCACTTGTCAATTTTTTTTAGACTCATGAATGAATGTTCACATCTCGCATCCTAATTAAAAGTCTGATTCTTTTTCATCAACTGAGTCAACGGTGTGACTACTTTGAAGAAGTCCTAGATGAATCGTCTATATTATCTAGCTAACCCCAAGAAACTTCTCACATCCATGGCATTTTTAGATCTAGTCCAATCTTAAACTGCTGCAACTTTTGCAGGATCCACAACATTGCCCTGCTTAGAAATAATATGACCCAAGAATCGCACTTCTATCCTCCAAAAGTGTCATTTGGAGAACTTTCCTTTCAATTAGTGCTCTCTTAACACCTCAAGCATGATCCTCAAATATGTCTTGTGTTCTTCCTCTGTCTATGAGTAGATGAGAATATCATCAACAAACACAAGCACAAATTTATTTAGCTAACCCCTGAAAACACGGTTCATGAGATCAACAAAGTATGAGGCACGTTAGTTAGCCCAAACGACATAACCAACCACTCATAAGAACCAGATGATGTATGAAATGCTATAATTGGCACACTCTCCTTCGCTACTCTTGGTTGGTGAAATCTCATTGCAAGATCCATCTGGGAGATTACTCTAGCACCATGAAGCTGATTGAACAGTCATCAATAGGTGAGAGCGAATACTTGTTCTACCTCGTTACTTTATTCAGCTCATGGTAATTGACACAAAGTCTAAGTGAATCATCCGCCTTCGTGGTAAATACTACAGGCGCTCCCCACTCAGAAATACTTCTGTGAATGAATCCTTTTTGTAATAGGTCATTTACTTTCACCTCAAGCTCCTACTACTCTCTAGGTGCCATCCTCCTTAAAGGCATCACTACCGGTCTGGCATCTTTAACTAAATCAATATAGAACTCGATCTCTTTGTGTAGCGAAAGTCTGATCACCTCCTCAAATACGTCCGGATACTCCTTAGCAATAGACATTGTTGACAACTCATCTTGTGGGATATCGAGCAAATATAGAAAGCTAACCATCACCTCATCATCTGATAGGCAGCCTAACACTACTGTTCGCCCATCATCTATCCCTATTGTCACCAATGATTTCTCACAATCCACTATCAATCCATATCTATTAAGTCGATTCATACCCAAAATAATACCAAAACTCGCAAAACTCAAAACAAAGCAATCACAATCGAAAGAACATTCATGACTCGATAAGACTAAAACACGACAAACTATACACAAGCTAGTAAAGCACCAACAAGGTTCGTCACAATCAAAGGTTGGTCAACAGTTTTGGGTTTTAATCTGAACTTATCTACAAATTACTAGATATGAAGGAATGTGAAGCCTCGGTAAACAAAAAACGTACATGAACATCATAAATGGAAAGCATACCTTGAATAACAATTCTCTTCCCTTCTCTTTTGCTGATGGAGCACTCGACGAAGTTGGTACAACATTAAGACCATATGCTTTCACCACATACTTCTATTTCAGGGGCTCTAGACGGTCCTTCTGAATATGCCCAAGCTTATTGCAATTGTAGCATTTCTTCCCCTCGGCTTTGCGATCTCTACTATAATAACCCTTATCACCGCATTTGTAGCAAACTGCTGCAGCTTTACTCATCTTTTGGCCATCATTACCTTGAAATTGCTTCCTCTTCTTGTTATTCCACTTCTTCTTGCCTTCCCCATCCAATTGTGGCTTTGGCTCTTCTTTAAGAATAGCAATCTTTGGCTTCGGATAGAGACTCTCATGCCATGGGCCTTCTCAACTATCATCTCAAAAGTCTCGTCAATGTGGCCTACGAGCCTCTCTCCCAAGTAATCATTCAAGCCAATAATGAACTTCTCGTTCTTCTTTAATGGAGTGTATATAAAGGACATCCCATACTTTGATAGGGCATCGAACTCAGCAATGTATTCGGAGATAGAAAGTCCCCTTGCTTTAGATCCACAAATTTACGGAACAAGACCGATTTCTGACTTGCCGGTATAAACTTCTCTTCGAATCTAGCTTTGAATTGGTCCCACATGAGTTGGTCCTCCGGAGTAGCAACCTTCATAGCATTCCGACGGTTAATGGCTCACCCTTGAAGCTGTCGGGAAGCCAATCGCCTTTTTATAGCATCATTCGACTTTAAGTCATCAAAGATTCTTTCGCAGGTGTCAATCCAATCATGCACTTCCATCGCCAACTCGATTCCTTGGAATAGTTTGCCATCAAGACTAGTAAAGTCCATGTTCAGCTTAACAAAATCGGCTCTAAGCACCTAACTGGGGAACCACCATCAATAACAACATTTGGAGCAGCTGCTTAAGCATTCTACAACATATTATGCATCATGTAATGAAAATCATATACAGCTCGAGATTAGCTACACCCGAGCTAGCTTCTTCTTTGACTCCAAAGATGGAGTTCCTAGCAACATTCCTTGTTTGAAGATTCATCCTTTGGTCTATAATAAGGATGGTCAGTCACTCTATAGAGAATTCTACTTAAGTAGTAATCGTGTGTGCAGTGCAACTTCATACTATATACATACTGCTATATAGTTTTGAAAACCAAAATATAAAACAAGTATGCACTCTCGTATATATACACTCTCGATCCAGTCTAAGATGATAACTCCTACTCTATCACTAACGAACCATGGTATCCCTTGGGTTAAACGACACAGCCTAAGCTCTGATACCAAATGTGATGACTGCCCTATACCTTTGGCATCCAATATACCTTTATAGAGCAATGTAATGATGTAGGATGAATGTTAAGAGTTGTAGTACGGTAAATCAATCAATCAAAACCTGTCATATATCTCATGGCGCATCGAATAAAATATAATAATAAAACATCTCAAATATAAAATAGGCGAGACTGTAATAACTGAATGAATCACAAAAATAAGAGTACTCATATCCAAGCAGCTATACAACATAAGTGATAGAGTCTATACAACTGATAGTAAACTCAAAATAGATAACTGTCTCTAAATAGGTAATAACACCAGAAAGTTCTATAGCGCTGCACAGCGGAATGATAGGTAATAACAGATAAATATGGTAATTTGAGAGTATACCCTCATGCTCGTCACCTATCCAGCTCTACGTGCTCATCGGATCTGATATCGCTAATATACTCATTTTAGAGTACCTGGAATAATAAGAAGCAAAGCATAAAATTCTAAGTTAGACAATAGTCTGGTGTGAGCTGTAGAAAATCTCAAATACGATAAAGTGGATATACTAGGGTAGATGGTATGAAAAATCATACCTAACATGTCCCTGCATCCACAAAATTAGCACATAACACAGGATATATGTTACTCTACATCAAAATCGTCATGGATGTATACAAAGTACTAAAGGGGGTCTAAGTATTTATATCGGTAACATCTGCATCATGTGACATCTCTAAGGTGATAAGCAATCAAAGTAAACATAGCATCCATCATCCATCCTCGCATTTACTCACTGAGTGTATTAGATATTTGATAACTTGTCTGAGCCATCACGCTCAAGGACTTGACTATCCATCACGATAGTCAACATCCTAGTTTCATGGTACTGGAATCCATGCCACTTAATAGGCCAGGAACTAGACTAACCGTCACATTAGTTCGAGCTAAACAAATTACCCATCTAAAGATAAGAAGCCATCACGCCTTAAGTGCATACCCCACTTTACGAGTACACTGGAAACCTCTGAGTATCAATAATCCCTTTGCACACATCATTTATAGCAGAGTGCATTTTGGAACCATCCTTATTACTCCCATATAAAGTCATCGTGGTTTGGGATGATTTTCGACAATCATCGCCAACAGTAGAATATTTTCATTTGTCATGTAACCTTCCTCCAACAGTTCCTTCAATCTAACTCACAGTCATCTACTATGTGTCTCAAAATACAACCATCCATCATTGAAGTTGTTACTTCCTATCATAGAACCATCATCAGCAAGCCACTCATCGTCGAAAATCTCCACCAAGCCTCATGGTTCGGTACCGACCTAAGCCTTAGCTCAAAATAGATGTGATTTTGCTCGACGTAGAAGTCAAAATGAAAACCCAAAGCAATTGCCCCTATAACTCAAATAAAGCACATGAGTGACCCGAAGCCACCCTATAACTCTCCACCACTAAACCATACTACTCTGATCCATAGAATCCATACCAAACACCATTGATCTGAGTTCCTCCAAACCAAGATATACCGGTCCATGCCTCAACAAGCTCCACCGATGCGACACTTCACCACTCGAAACCCTTCATCACCGAACCAAAAAAACCTATGGATCGATACCGAGGCCATCGACCCAACCCTTAACATAGTTCTTCCTCTTTACTCTACCGATTCAACATCTAGCATGACACGAAGTAGCTCCCACCTAGCCTGAAGCACGGCTCACGATCGATCCCACAATTGCAATTTTCCTATCTTTCTCACATAACCCACGGATACTGCGAGCGACCCGAAGCACTCCACCATGTAACTAGAAGCAAACCTCCCAAGAACACGAGCATGACTCAAAGAAACTTCCCACCGATCTAAGGCTTTTAAACCTCCATCGATCCATCTTCAATTGACCATAACTCGAGCAATTGAACTCCAAACGACATGAAACTTGGAACATAGCCTTGTGAGGCCTTACTTAACGCCTCAAATGGATCGCATCAAATTTGGACGAAATTGAATTCTTGGATTATCAATGATCCAAGAATTTGTTTGTAATTATAAGTCATCATTCGATCGGCATTATCAACCAAAAAAATATCATACATTCAAGCATTAAACATATACAATATACTATAAGAAGTAAACATTCATACACATAAAATTAGAACCTAAATCTAAGGGCAAAGCTAGAGAATAACTATAAGAATAAGGGAGATCCATAAGAACACAAATTCACTAAATTTTGTAAAATCATTTCAATTAACATATGCGATTAATTAAGATTTAAACGCATTTTATCTTCCAAAAATCATTTTAAAACGTCATTTTATGGTATATAATGACTATTTAGCAAGTGAGAGGTGTTAATACCCTAACAATTGATTTTGATAAACAAACATATAAATATTACTACTAACATACCTTTGAGATGTGCGGTACTTTAAGATGTATTATGGAGACAATTTTATAGAGATAACAAGAACTCAGTAGATGCAAATGAAATATATATATATATATGAAGATTAATCAGAGCAAATGGGAGAACAAAATTGATTAAAGAATAATGAAACACAAATGCTTTAATGGTAGAGATATTTCTTAGATCTTTATAGATACATCATGGCAATTATACTTGAAGATCATCAACCACCTTAATTGAATCACAAATATCAACAAATATGAAGTACTTTGAAATATGAAAATCAACACATGTATGTCGGCATATCCACATGCATGTCGACATATCTCCCTTAAGTATGTCGCATATCAACTATTTTTCTATTTTTTATAATTCAAATGAAGGAATTTCCCTTCATTCCTTCACCAATGGACATGTCTCTCCAACCACTACATAATGGCTTTGGAAAAACAAAATTTAAAACACGACATTCTCATTTTCTCTTATTCTTTCATTTCCATACTTTTGTGAAAAAAATCCATTACTTATTCTTTTATTCTCTTTGCAAATTCATACTCTTTCACTTCAATTCTTCAAGGATTCGAAAATCACACAAGATCAAAGAATTTGTACTTGAATTCATATCATTCTCTCTCGGATTTCATCATATTCCTCAAAGAGTTCAAAATATATTGTCATTAGAGGTCTATTGGATCATTATACCAAATCTACAAGAATCTATATTGAAGATACAATTATTTGTCATACTCTACTGTTGACTGTAAAGAGAAGAAAATGTTCTTGTAGCCTATGAAATCAAGAGGGCGATCTTGTAGCCCGATAAACCAAGAAGGACATCTTGTAGCCTATGAAATCAAGATTATAAAGGTGTTCTTGCCATCCATGGAAAGCAAGTAGTCACAGTGAAATTCTATATGGTGCAATGGTGGACAGGATGTAGGATTGGTCAATCCAAACTAGTATAAAAACTCTTGGTGTTATTTATTTTACTACATCTTACTTTACTACTTACTTATTCTATGATTATTTATTCCTGCTTGCAATTTGAGTAGATAAATTTTAAATTCATAAGTAAGTTTTAAATAGTTTAAATAGACACTTCACCCCCTTTAATGTATAAATGGCCTTAAGATCCATTCTGATTATTGTGTTACAGACAACCCACTTTCCCATAAGAGGTCCTAATCACTCACCTAAATCCAAAGCAAATCCAAAAGTACACAAATCCAGAGATGAACAGCAACTCCAAGTGATCTCTAAGAGCAAATCTCCAAATTCAAATGCTAATTTCGCAAATCTTCCTTAATAAAAAATTTGGCTAATTAAAGTAAGCTTATGGTAATTTTTTGGCTTAGAAGTGGTTAATGGAGGTTTCTCTCTATTTTGGGAAGTGTGAAATGATGGAGAGGAGTCCCATCGGCCCCATCATGATGCTAATCTCAAAATGAACTTTGGGCCTAACGTTAATTCCCTAATTACCCATTATGCTTGTCAAAATCAAGTGGAACTTCAAACAGCCATAACTCCCAAATGGTAAGTTTGTTTTCCTAATATGACCACTTTACGGAAAGTAAAACCATCATCATGATATAATGGAATTGGTTTCAGACCCCATTTCATCTTTTAGCAAAAGTTGTAGGCTATAGAAGATTTTTAGGGTCAAAATCATCCGATAAAAATTCCAAAGATGGATAATGTCTCCAGTGGTCATTTCGGAAAGCTATATAATCATACAACCCTAAATAAAAATAATATTACTATTTTACAATCCTCTAATACGTAAAGTATGTGTCGTTGCATAATCCTTAGTTGTCAATTAAGCCATTAAGAGTATTGACTCTACGATATAGTATGATGCACAAATCTAGAAGGGTTCCAAAATACATTACCAAAATATGATTTTGATAGTTGTACCTAATGGTATATGATCAATCGACCGCAAGTGTGCCTTCAAGAGAAAGACTAACGCGGTTGGAATATAATGAACAACATTAATAAGAATAACATTATGAATTTCAATTGTTGAAAACTTAACAGAATCGCCATTCGATGTTTCAGATTTTACTCATAGAATTATCACTTGGCATGATTTTCTATTTTGGTACATATGTGTTGAAACAAAAAATTCCAAATAATGATTTAGGATGGACCGTTTGCACTAAACAACAAAAATGTTCCGAAGTCAGTCGAAGCGATATTGAGTTCAGGGTTTTCAGATATGATCAAAGAACGGATATGAAAGTACCATTCGACAAGCATTAAAGTTGAACAAGTCTTTTGATAAAAATATCAAATAATTTGATTTTTAGTCAAAATGCAAAGGAATCATGTGTCTATAAGAAAGAACATTAAAAGATATGTATATATTTCTTAATTATAAGTAAACAACATACTACTGATTTTTAATGATGTACTTATGTTAAAATCAATTCTAGTTTGGTTGTTCAATACTCGATATTGGATTTCTAAATTATATCATTTATAACAAGTATAAAGGATGTTGGGAATGTCCAAAATGATATAAAAGACACCTTATTAAAATGTTTAATATGAAATATGTAAGATGGATTTCTTCTGCATTGGCAATAGGAATTATCATACATTTGGTATTGTCTACAGTATCGTATTTACTTATATATTTGATGCATGAAGCAAATATTAAATCCAAATTAAAATCACTGGATCATAGTTTAGAGTATTCTCATTTATTTGCAAAATATTAGAGAATTGTATACAGAAACAACGAACTTCTTATGAAGGAGCGTTCTGATCTGAACTTTATAGGTTCTATTGAATATAATATGTCGATATTGATTCATGTTCAGACCATAGTTATGGAGCTTTAAGTAGGAAATGTATAAAAGAAAGGTTGTGGCTGATTCAACAAAAAGGCCGCCTTGAATAAGCACTGCAATAAAAGAGGTATAAATAAATGCAAAAATTTATAACTGAGCTAGGGGTGATTTCAAATTTTGAGAATCTCATGACATTTTTGTACGATAATAATGTTATGATACAATTCACATCGAATACAGAGCTCACTGGAAGTCAAGGGGCACACTCCAAATAGTTTCCCATGATAAAGGTAGTTTATCAGCATTGGAGAGAGTGGATTGATAGAGTAAATAATTAACATAGCATACTCATTCATTGAGGGACCGACCCGATTAGTTTTTGAGAAAAGGATCAATGAAGTTGGAATCAGATTCCATAATTGACCCTAAATGCAAGTGAGAGATTGATAGAGTTTGAGGTATTATCTAAGGGCAGTTATGTATTTTGTTACATGTATCTAACTCGATAACCAATCTTATTCAAAATAGAAGCTGTTTTTCTTTGTTATATACTGGTTATAATATGTTATATATAAATTGATTATTCAATTTAAGTATACCTAACAAAAAATCCATAAATGGTATGTTTTTGTGATAGTAGTTACAATGTGCTGTAACTATGACTAATTCATTGCAATATAATAAACATAACATTTTAAATATTCCTAATCAAGATGTATTGAAACTGGATATCGATACATCTGTTGAGACTAGAGTTTGTAACGCTCTCCAAATATTGGGTAGTGTATTACTCATGACTACTGAGGACACCAAGGGGTTACATATCGATAATTATTAGATAACTATGGATTGCCTCACTTGATAGTTTTCTATTAGTTAATACAGCTGAGGTCAAATGGAGAATATCGATGTGATAATTTTGCACAATTTCCTTGACTTGGCAATACTGTTAAGCTTCAATGCGGAAACTTCGCTTTGACTATAGTCAAATCATGCTAAGATATCTATCGAACGGCTATAGTTGGGTCGAGTGGAAGCATTGAAAGTGAAACATTATTCAAGAGAGAATTTGTCTCCTTAGTTATATGGAGTTAGTATCATGGGGTCAACTTGAGTCAACTCAAAATCAAAGTCTCTGGCCAGAGCAGTACGATTAATAATAATCGGTATTATTAAACTAAGGAATTTATGTTTAAACTTACAAATTTGAATTTGGATGATGTTGGAATTTTGACCAAAACCAAATTTCATAAGTCCTATTGTGATATAGTTTTGACGAAGAGAACTAGTGTAAATAATCATTACTACCAGGTACCGCTTATACAATAAGTAGAATTGGATTTTACTGAAAGATGTGTAAATGGTAAACTCAACCAAAATGTCATAGGACTAGCTAAGGTGATGTGTAAATATTAATATTTGAGTTGTTCGATATTATTCGCTGACTAAATTTACACATTTGAGTCGTACAACAAAAATGATGAATACTCTGAATGAACCACATGATTTAATTAATTTATAATTAATTTAAAATAACTAAATTGATTAATATTTATGAAATATTAATTATTAAATTTCATTTAATTTGTTTAGATACCATTAGTGTTTAATATTGTGCGTATATAGAAGTTATAAACGTATGTATCGATATATGATATCAGTAGAGAATTTTAATTGGATTTAAATATAATAAACATTAACTATGTTTTTAAATAGATTAAATTAATCAATATTTGTGTAATATTAATTATTATAAATTTTTGTTTGATGTTTGAATGCCAGTAGTATTAAATATAATGCGTATATAAAAGTTATAAATGCAAGCAGCGATATATGATATCCACAGAACATTTAGATCAGATTTGATCGAAATTAATGCGAATGAGATTTTAGAAATTTTGAGGGACCATATATACCATTTATAGCCACTCATACATGGAGAGAGGGGAATTTAATAAGATTCAATTAAGAATTAGATAGAGAAAGTTTTAAAGAAAGGAATTGAAAGGTTTCAACATTTCCTTTAAAATTGATTCTTCCTTATTCATTTCATTTGACACCCTCTGACATCTTATTTCCTCTTACCCTCTTCCTCCCTATTTTGGCTGCAATTTCCATAGCTTCTAAGCCACAAAATTCCAAAAATAAATTCAAACACAAACAAATAAATTCAACCAGGGTCTTCTCTCTAGATCCTTATAAAATTCAAAGGTTGATTCAAGCAAATCGGGGTTTTATTCATCATTCAAGGTGAAAATCATTGACTTTATTTTCTGTAAATCTAATTATATATAATTGTATACTCATCATGTTTAGGTGACTTAGATTCTATTTTGTCTAAATATAATTTCATCATGTTCATCTGTTTCTCTTCTTTATCTATTCTATTTATCCATTTGTATGTATTTGTAAAAATGTTTTGGATATTTAGTTTATTCCATTGAGCCAGTTTTATCCTTATCATGTTAATATGATTAAAATCACCTTGTTTATATTCTCTGTTAGTCCTTATCATGTTAATATGATTAAAATCACCTAGTTTATATTCTCTGTTAGTCACATATAACATATGATAATAATTTTGGATTTACCTCTGTTTTCTTTGGATTTTTATACCACTACAACAAAAAGGCACTTTAATAGCGTTTAAAAAAAGTTGTAAAAGGCTTTTATAGCATTTTCATAAACGCTGTAAATCTACAAGTTGTAATAAGTCAACGACCTATTATTGCAACATAAGAAACGCGTCTTTTTATGTCATTTTCAAAATGCTATAAAAAGAATTATTAATGGCATTCTTAAAATGTTATAAAAACCCTTTATTATAATGACATGTTCGGGTACAACGGTCATAAAACGCTATTATTAACTGTAATAGCGTTTCATAAATGCTATTATAGGCTTTAATACCATTTTAAAAACGCTATTAAATCCTTTAACAGCGTTTTAAAAACACTATCACATCCTTTAACAACGTTTTAAAAATCATTTTTGCAGTACGCACATATCCATTATCACACCATAATCGACAAATTTACATAAACACATTGTATCATTTCACACAACCATATAGATTACATTAAACGAAAAATAACCAACCATTCAGCATTCACATAGAATAATGCATAATATGTCGTAATATTTAATGAACATTACATTAAAAGTGTAAATAATACAAGTAATAAAAGATCGTACTACACATGATGATTAAATGTGCAAACCAAAAAAGTTGGTTGTCACGTACCGAAATTTTCGACTTTCGAAAATTCGACATCGATACTCACTTTATCGACTGCCGAGCGATCGAGTGCCGGAAACTCCAATAGTGAGGGTTTAAATAGAAGAAAAAGGTAGAAGAAGAAGAAAGCAGAAGAAAGAGAGTAGAAAAAGAAAAGAAGAACAACACATCAGAACAGAAAACAATATCAGAATCTCACATATCGCAGCGGAACAATATAGAATAGATAAACACTAGTCTTTTAAAACAAAGAACTATATCAGTTTATACATACATCAATCATCAGAGTCAATATACAACAATGGACAGTTATATAACTTGTCCTCATACAGAATACACAGCGGAATAAATACTATCAGATACAAATACTACGTCTCGTCATCCAGCTTATCTCCAAAGCTCCAGAATATCCTGATAACATAACTCTAGGCTGCCCGTGTGGAAAATTTGTGGGCACCCAGAGTTTAGAAGGGAACAATAAACTCCAAGTCAGTCATGGTGACTGGTGTGAGATCGTAAAACAGTTATTCTTTCACAAAGAAATATAACAAATTCGCAATGCTTTTGGAAAATGAAACTACCATAAAACCTCCCGCCACACACACAATGCAAACACAGAATTGGAGGAGATTTCTTCTTATGATAGTCAAAGATGCTTACTACGCAAAATCAAATCATTTTTGATATTATTATTAGTGCATAGTGTAGAAAACATTTCGAAAGTATAATATTAATCTTAGCCAGCATAGGCATTCCGCACTTATGCCTACTATAGCTACTATGTTCAATAGCAGGTTACCGCCACATTCCATAGCAGGTAATACAACTAAAACCGTACAAGTCGCGTATTGTTTCTTTGGATTTCCAACAAATGGTCAGGCTAAGGAACTTCCTATTCCACGATGGGTACGTCCCTGGAATAGACGACCCGAGAACCTAACCGGATCTCTGCCAATACAAGGCCGGGTTACCTCTGCAAAAATAGGTAACTACTGACACGCGTATGCCATCCCCCGATCGTAACCGATCTTCCCGAGGATCCCCGATTTCCAACAAACCACATCAAAATAATAATGCAGCAACCACATAGGTTAAGTATCTGGGCTCCATACCATGATACCACCTCTATCCAGAAGGAATGACATACACTAAGGGGCGCTACTCCCTAGAACCTTGCTGCATCCTTCCTGTTTCGACCATTTCCGGGGTGTGAGGCTCGACGAAGTCTCGTCCACAAAGCTACGCTTTCTACAAAGCCCTGCTTCGGGTCAAACAAATGATCAACCTATGATCACAAAAATATAAGATCAAACAAATGATCATATCGCAAATGATCAAACACTGATCATTTCACAGCAACACTCAGTATGCCACGTTACCAAATTGGGAGTATATCGTTGATAAATTTCAACTACATAACCTCTGAGCTCGTACGTCTCAGAGAAGGGTGTTAAGCTAAGAGAATAAATTCTCCGCCACCAACAGAAATGTATTTGAAAGAAATCAGCTTTATATCTCAAATTGTAACGTCAGACACACAATCCATACAAGTCTGTTCCGGGATCGAACAGAACCGAAGGCACTTCTCACGAAGCCCTTGCATATCCGGATAAATTTCTAATCACGTCCGGACTTCCCGTCACTAAGGGTGATAAAACCTCTAAATCGGAGATCAGCCGATGTAGAGTAACTCGACGGTAATCCTTCCGTTTTCAAAAATATCTGGTCTTCAACACCGGTCTTCAAATGCAATTCATAACGACGTATCACATATTCGGAATGGGTTATACGACCCCATGGTCCTTTCCCGGCTAACCCAAATAGTGAGCGCTTATTCAAAAATAAGTGTGGCATTCAATTTCATCCAATTTACAACAAATACCATTCAAGGTAATTATTGATAGTCGGTTATTTAACTATCAATAAAGATGCGTAACATCATCAGATTCCAAATAATTTTCCGAATTATTTATTTTCAAAAATATCTTTACTAGATATAGAATTTCCACACTTAATCATTTGAAAACAATTTCAAATCAATTTCCACATTTCATTTTATCTTGAAGATAAAATCTCAAAACAGTTCATTTCATATTGGAAAAACATTTCCATACTTATTTAAAAATAAGTATTTCACAAATCTATTTATTTTCAACATTAGAAAATATTCGATATACTTAAATCAAATTAAGTATATATTTCATTCTTTTAAGGAAACCATTTACTATAACATTTATTTGAGTCAAAACGAATGTTACGTAAAACATCGTTACGACGACTCAAAATCACTAGTATAGGGATTCGGATTTTGATAGATATATAAATCCCAATACTACATCAAAAGATTTCCTTTCGAAAATCATTTACTATAACAACAGTGTTATAGTCTACCATTCCCTTATTTCTCGAAAACGCCTATTTCAACAAGAACTGTTGAAATCTATGCTTTCGATTCATAATACATTTTAAAACATCTTTAAAATGTTTAACTTCATTTCTACCATTCCCTTATTTCTCGAAAACGCCTATTTCAACAAGAACTGTTGAAATCTATGCTTTCGCTTCATAATACATTTTAAAACATCTTTAAAATGTTTAACTTCATTTCTAATATCACTTCTTCAAAAATAAATCCATTTTACTTAACAATATATTCACTGTCCAAAATCGTGAATATACTTCACTAACCAAATTTCAGTCTTTCTACATATTTATTTCAATAAAAATTCGCTATCCAAAACGCGAATATATCTTCTTTTATAATCTCCTATATTTAATTTATCAAATTCCATTGATTTTCGAAATTTATAAAACAACGTTTATAAATTCCATTTCTATTTTATAACTTTGATTTATAAATCTTCTTTATAATTCAATTCATTTTATAACTCAACTTTATATACCAAAAGTCCATATTAGAGGTTAAGTACTTATACTTCATGTATTTATAACATTCGTTCCTTTAAGGCTTCACAAATTTTAAATCTTATTCCTTATAAGATTTCATTTAAAATCTTATTTTTAACAACAACCAAACTACGTTTAAAATTCCATTGTTTGGATTTATAAAATATATATTTTATAAATCTCGTCTATAAACCATTCATACTTATTCACAACTCTTAATTAAAATGTCGAAACCCGATTTATAAGTAAATCACTTATAAGTCTTTTGTTTTACAAAAATCTATTTATTTTGTAACTTCATAATTTATAAATATAAAATTTCGTTCACTTATACCATCCCTTTATTCTTCATTTTAACACTTATTAAAACTCGTTTTATAATCCCAATATTTTATATTTATAAAAATCAAATTTTATACATCTTTTATATACATCGTTTTAATAATTCAAAAATCTCAATTCAAATCTTTTTATTTATGACTTAACCATTTATTTCAAAAGAAATTTTATCTTTCGGTTATATTTTACAAACATTATAATTTCCATAACTTTAAATTTATAACATTTATTTATTTAAAGTAAATCAATTCAAAAATTCAAATAAAACGTATACTTTCAAATAATCACTTTTAAAATCTCTTTTAAAGTTAAAGATCGTTATTTTTAAACTTCAAAATTTTGAATCCAATGATGCAACGCATCAATTTGTCCATCACAACATCAGACATCATATATCAATATATGATAACAGAATGTATATATCAACATCTGTAAATAAATAAATAAAGTTGAGGAATCCAGTTGGATCCCTCCAACCTGTTTCCCTACATCCAAAGACGTTAGCACAATACCAATTCCACTTCGAGGTGGAATATCGTGGTATATAGGTTTTATTAAAATATCCGCTTACTAACGGTGCAATAGGGTCTCATCCGCTATACGAGGCGGGAAATCAATCAATCCAATATATACATATGCCAATATGTATATATTGCTATATATATATATATAGATATATCCTACTATATCTAATATCACATCCAAATAGCAATCAAATCAATCAATAACTGCAATTCATTTTGAGTGAGGAAAATAATCTCACCTTAGCTTTTTAATTTGCCATCCATTTCCATCTCAGTTTGTTTTCTTCCATTCTTAACCTTGTATAAAAATTAAGGATTTATTAATATTCGAACAAATTGAACATTTAATTTCCTTTCAATAGATTAAATAAATCAACACTTTTAATTTGAACAAATCTAATCATTGATTTCCTATTAGGTAAATTAAATTAGCCAAATTATTTTTATTAACAAACTTTCTCTTATCAATTTATTAAATTAAATCGAATTTCCTTTTGAAAATCTAAATTAACAAAAATATATTTTCCGGTTAAATCAATCCCCTTATTAGTAAATTGGTACATTAAAAATATACACAAATTTTTTTCTTTGAACTTCATATATACAAAACTGTTTTATCTTTCTGTTAGCTTAAAATTTTTTAAAACAGTTTAATAAAGCTTCACCTTCAGTCTATAAAACCAACAATTAACCATAAATCTAAAACACTAATTTAAAAGAAAAACTGTTAACTTTATTGTTTTACTGCATATAAAATATCAAAACTGCCTAAATATTTCTTTAATGAAACATGTAAATTTATCTTCTATATTACTTTATCTCAAAAATATCGTTGAATAAAAATTTATAAAAATGCTTACAGTCGAGTTCGAACGAAACCCAAACTTCATTCACGCGATCAACCACGGAACTCGAGCTTGAGACCCATGCTTGCCTCGACCAACAGAAATCGCCACCAACAAAAGCCTCGATCGCGACCCCAAATCCTCATCATCGAACTTCGCCTACTCGAGACTGGCTTCGTGCCCCAGACTCCATCTCGCGCCGCCGCACCCTCCAAACTAGCGAATCGCCCCGCCTCCCAGTTGCTCGCGTGTCCCCCATCGATCTTGCTCCTCCTCGAGACCACGACGTGCGCACGCGACCATCATTTGATCGAACGCAACCCTCGTATCAGTCGCGACATCGAATACCCAGACCCTAAGTTGCTCGAGATTGTCCTGCCTTGCGTCCACGAGCCACGTGCGCGTGCCTGGAACGCGCCCCAAACCTCGCCGTGGTCGAACTCGCGTTCGTGAGCCTCCCATTAAGTTCGAATCGCCAACCCTTCAGAGCATCGCGCCCTAGTTTTAGTTCGCGGCCAGAAATTTCGAACGAGATAGTGTTTTGATTTATGCAGAGGGAAGGAAATTGAGATACTTCATTTTAACTGGCTCGCCATTTTTTTTCTTTCTTCGATTTGAATTGAGGAATGAGGGAAAGTATTTGAAAATGAAGAAGGATGGGTTGCGTGAATGGTTGCACGATTTTTTCGTGATGCTCGGCGTGAATTTAGGCATGAGATAAGGGAATACGTGGTGATGTTAAATAATATAAATTTAAATTTTTAAATTAAATTCGCTTTAAAATTTCAACGCGTTTTCTAACCGTACGGTCACAAAACAACTCCGATTAACACGAAAATTGAAATCCGATAATAATAAACTATTACGGACCCAATGGAACTGGTTTCGTCGAATTCCGAGACTGTGCCTCGGAACGCTATTTTTAAATATCGATTCAAACGATATAAATCCCAAAACTGAACAAAACAGTCTGAAATTAAATTCTGAAGCTCCTATTATTTTCAGTATTGTCAATACGAATTTTAAAAGCTTTCGAAATATTTTTCTTCGGCTTACAATTAAAGATACAAATTTTTATTCAACTCTCAATATATTTAAATTATATAATTTAACCGTTAAATTCAAAGTTACATTCGGGATTCAAATTAAATCATCGTTCAAATATTTAAAATTAATTAAATATTCTCAATTTAATTTGTTCAAAATTCTGGGTCGTTACAGACTTCCCTCCTTAAAAGAATTTCGTCCCGAAATTACAAGTTAAGAAAAATGATCCCTAACTCGTCTACTATTTTTCACAATTCAATAGTTTTATCAAATTTATCAAAACAAATCTTTCTACTAAAGATTCGTTATTAATTCAACTAACTTTCTAAACCTTTCATAGTTTTCAAACAATATTGTTTTACTTCAAAATTCAAATTCAAATTCAAATTCAAATTTAAACTTTCAAAATTTTCTCAAAAATTTTCTAACGCTCTAAATTTTCGAAAAATTTCGCCAACGTCTCCTTTGCGCGGCTAATACGGCACGACTACAAAACGTCCCTACGGACTCTCAGATTTCAAAAAGAAAAGGAAAAAGCCAAGCGGCTAGAGAAATAAGTCATCAAATCTCATATTCAAATTTAAATACATACCTTTTTCGAGCAATTCAAATTTATCTTCAAAATCAAAATCCCAATTCCTTTACACCTATATATCCTACTAGCCATAATATCTAGCTACATATTCAAACCATTTTGCAAATTCTATTACAAAATTTTCAATATAAACTGCTTATATATCTTTAGCTTACTTCACTGTTGAAGTTACATATTCATATCCATTCAATTTTACATTTCTAATCTCATTTGAATTCAATTCTCAATTTTAATTCTATTGGAATTCAATTTATCTTCAATTCCGAATATTGAATTTTATCGATTATCTTTCATTCATAACTGCACCATTTTAAATTAGTTTCAGTTACTAATCCATTTCAAATTCTAATCCACTTATTCAAATTTGTTTTCAGTATTCAGTTTCAATTCCAGTTTTATTCACTTTTGTTCGCTCCCAAAATTTATTTACAATTCACTATTTTGGTTTATAACCACTTATATTAAACTGGATTTCAAATAACATATGAATTTTAATCCATCTTTCAATTTACATTATTCAATTCAATTCATTGCTTACAAATTCGAAATGAATTTCAACTTTCAATTTCACTTTTATTAAATCACAATTGTAAATTTATTTGTTCATTCACAATTCACTTCCATAATTCAATACTCGATTCCAATTTATTTTAATTACCCTAAATTTATTTTCAACTTAATAAAATTTCTTTAAGTAATCATTTCACTTCATTCAAATGTATTCACTTACACTTACTTTAATTTAACTCCATTCTTTAAGTTAAATTTATTGCATCAAAATTTAATTTGTATAAGTTATCAACTTGATAATATTTCATACATATGGTATTCCAGAGTCTTTTCAACCTTTCAAAGAACCATTTTGAAATCAATTCAAATTATTCTTTGAATTTCCAAAACTAAACCCAAATTTTTCAAACAACTTCCATTTAAAACAATTTGGCAGTAATTTCCTCTTTTGGAAACCCGAAAATGAACACCGGTGATGCTGCAGTCATTACCGAAGTTATTTTCCAGCGACCGAAAAGAGTTTGGAGCTTTCAACTCTCCAAAAATATTTTTCAAAACCTTTGAAATTCATTTTCATATCAAAAGAATTTAAACTTTCCAAATCACCAAAATTTTCAAATTCTTTTCAAAACCTTTCCAAAAACTTCTCTGGAATTCCGTTTCAAATTACAAATTACATTTATAACTTACATTTTTAGATTTCATTTGTATGTGGATTTATTTCTTAACTTTGAAGTTACGATTTCAATTTCTTATTCAATTTCATATAATAATGATAACATTTCAACATTATCACTTTCCTAACAAACAAGCATCCATATATTGTAATAATTCACAGAAAAATCATTTCTTTTCTATACAAAAATAGTTTTGGGCAAAATTATTTCATTCACCCTATTTAAAACAATACTGTGTCGGTTTATCTTGTTTAAGAGTTTAGAAACCCCTATCGATTACAGTTAGCTAGACTGCACCGACCAGAATCCATAAACAATCAACCGATAAGTCAACACAATACAAAACAATTTTATATTCACTAACAAATACGCGCTCATATCTATTATTACACTCAACTCATTCTAGAGTACTGCTGACTCTATCTCTAATGAGTAACACCCAACAGAGCAGGGTTGTCGCTTAACCATATGCTCTGATACCACGCTGTCACGTACCGAAATTTTCGACTTTCGAAAATTCGACATCGATGCTCACTTTATCGACTGCCGAGCGATCGAGTGCCGAAAACTCCAATAGTGAGGGTTTAAATAGAAGAAAAAGGTAGAAGAAGAAGAAAGCAGAAGAAAGAGAGTAGAAAAAGAAAAGAAGAACAACACATCAGAACAGAAAACAATATCAGAATCTCACATATCGCAGCGGAACAATATATAATAGATAAACACTAGTCTTTTAAAACAAAGAACTATATCAGTTTATACATACATCAATCATCAGAGTCAATATACAACAATGGACAGTTATATAACTTGTCCTCATACAGAATACACAGCGGAATAAATACTATCAGATACAAATACTACGTCTCGTCATCCAGCTTATCTCCAAAGCTCCAGAATATCCTGATAACATAACTCTAGGCTGCCCGTGTGGAAAATTTGTGGGCACCCAGAGTTTAGAAGGGAACAATAAACTCCGAGTCAATCATGGTGACTGATGTGAGATCGTAAAACAGTTATTCTTTCACAAAGAAATATAACAAATTTGCAATGCTTTTGGAAAATGAAACTACCATAAGACCTCCCGCCACACACACAATGCAAACGCAGAATTGGAGGAGATTTCTTCTTATGATAGTCAAAGATGCTTACTACGCAAAATCAAATCATTTTTGATATTATTATTAGTGCATAGTGTAGAAAACATTTCGAAAGTATAATATTAATCTTAGCCAGCATAGGCATTCCGCACTTATGCCTACTATAGCTACTATGTTCAATAGCAGGTTACCGCCACATTCCATAGCAGGTAATACAACTAAAACCGTACAAGTCGCGTATTGTTTCTTTGGATTTCCAATAAATGGTCAGGCTAAGGAACTTCCTATTCTACGATGGGTACGTCCCTGGAATAGACGACCCGAGAACCTAACCGGATCTCTGCCAACACAAGGCCGGGTTACCTCTGCAAAAATAGGTAACTACTGACACGCGTATGCCATCCCCCGATCGTAACCGATCTTCCCGAGGATCCCCGATTTCCAACAAACCACATCAAAATAATAATGCAGCAACCACATAGGTTAAGTATCTGGGCTCCATACCATGATACCACCTCTATCCAGAAGGAATGACATACACTAAGGGGCGCTACTCCCTGGAACCTTGCTGCATCCTTCCTGTTTCGACCATTTCCGGGGTGTGAGGCTCGACGAAGTCTCGTCCACAAAGCTATGCTTTCTACAAAGCCCTGCTTCGGGTCAAACAAATGATCAACCTATGATCACAAAGATATAAGATCAAACAAATGATCATATCGCAAATGATCAAACACTGATCATTTCACAGCAACACTCAGTATGCCACGTTACCAAATTGGGAGTATATCGCTGATAAATTTCAACTACATAACCTCTGAGCTCGTACGTCTCAGAGAAGGGTGTTAAGCTAAGAGAATAAATTCTCCGCCACCAACAGAAATGTATTTGAAAGAAATCAGCTTTATATCTCAAATTGTAACGCCAGACACACAATCCATACAAGTCTGTTCCGGGATCGAACAGAACCGAAGGCACTTCTCACGAAGCCCTTGCATATCCGGATAAATTTCTAATCACGTCTGGACTTCCCGTCACTAAGGGTGATAAAACCTCTAAATCGGAGATCAGCCGATGTAGAGTAACTCGACGGTAATCCTTCCGTTTTCAAAAATATCCGGTTATCAACACCGGTCTTCAAATGCAATTCATAACGACGTATCACATATTCGGAATGGGTTATACGACCCCATGGTCCTTTCCCGGCTAACCCGAATAGTGAGCGCTTATTCAAAAATAAGTGTGGCATTCAATTTCATCCAATTTACAACAAATACCATTCAAGGTAATTATTGATAGTCGATTATTTAACTATCAATAAAGATGCGTAACATCATCAGATTCCAAATAATTTTCCGAATTATTTATTTTCAAAAATATCTTTACTAGATATAGAATTTCCACACTTAATCATTTGAAAACAATTTCAAATCAATTTCCACATTTCATTTTATCTTGAAGATAAAATCTCAAAACAGTTCATTTCATATTGGAAAAACATTTCCATACTTATTTAAAAATAAGTATTTCACAAATCTATTTATTTTCAACATTAGAAAATATTCGATATACTTAAATCAAATTAAGTATATATTTCATTCTTTTAAGGAAACCATTTACTATAACATTTATTTGAGTCAAAACGAATGTTACGTAAAACATCATTACGACGACTCAAAATCACTAGTATAGGGATTCGGATTTTGATAGATATATAAATCCCAATACTACATCAAAACATTTCCTTTCGAAAATCATTTACTATAACAACAGTGTTATAGTCTACCATTCCCTTATTTCTCGAAAACGCCTATTTCAACAAGAACTGTTGAAATCTATGCTTTCGATTCATAATACATTTTAAAACATCTTTAAAATGTTTAACTTCATTTCTACCATTCCCTTATTTCTCGAAAACGCCTATTTCAACAAGAACTGTTGAAATCTATGCTTTCGCTTCATAATACATTTTAAAACATCTTTAAAATGTTTAACTTCATTTCTAATATCACTTCTTCAAAAATAAATCCATTTTACTTAACAATATATTCACTGTCCAAAATCGTGAATATACTTCACTAACCAAATTTCAGTCTTTCTACATATTTATTTCAATAAAAATTCGCTATCCAAAACGCGAATATATCTTCTTTTATAATCTCCTATATTTAATTTATCAAATTCCATTGATTTTCGAATTTATAAAACAACGTTTATAAATTCCATTTCTATTTTATAACTTTGATTTATAAATCTTCTTTATAATTCAATTCATTTTATAACTCAACTTTATATACCAAAAGTCCATATTAGAGGTTAAGTACTTATACTTCATGTATTTATAACATTCGTTCCTTTAAGGCTTCACAAATTTTAAATCTTATTCCTTATAAGATTTCATTTAAAATCTTATTTTTAACAACAACCGAACTACGTTTAAAATTCCATTGTTTGG
Organism: Allium fistulosum; assembly: GCA_030737815.1. Classification (NCBI taxonomy): domain Eukaryota; kingdom Viridiplantae; phylum Streptophyta; class Magnoliopsida; order Asparagales; family Amaryllidaceae; genus Allium; species Allium fistulosum. The sequence goes on from CM060904.1 coordinate 1,143,364,402, forward strand.
ATTTATAAAATATATATTTTATAAATCTCGTCTATAAACCATTCATACTTATTCACAACTCTTAATTAAAATGTCGAAACCCGATTTATAAGTAAATCACTTATAAGTCTTTTGTTTTACAAAAATCTATTTATTTTGTAACTTCATAATTTATAAATATAAAATTTCGTTCACTTATACCATCCCTTTATTCTTCATTTTAACACTTATTAAAACTCGTTTTATAATCCCAATATTTTATATTTATAAAAATCAAATTTTATACATCTTTTATATACATCGTTTTAATAATTCAAAAATCTCAATTCAAATCTTTTTATTTATGACTTAACCATTTATTTCAAAAGAAATTTTATCTTTCGGTTATATTTTACAAACATTATAATTTCCATAACTTTAAATTTATAACATTTATTTATTTAAAGTAAATCAATTCAAAAATTCAAATAAAACGTATACTTTCAAATAATCACTTTTAAAATCTCTTTTAAAGTTAAAGATCATTATTTTTAAACTTCAAAATTTTGAATCCAATGATGCAACGCATCAATTTGTCCATCACAACATCAGACATCATATATCAATATATGATAACAGAATGTATATATCAACATCTGTAAATAAATAAATAAAGTTGAGGAATCCAGTTGGATCCCTCCAACCTGTTTCCCTACATCCAAAGACGTTAGCACAATACCAATTCCACTTCGAGGTGGAATATCGCGGTATATAGGTTTTATAAAAATATCCGCTTACTAACGGCGCAATAGGGTCTCATCCGCTATACGAGACGGGAAATCAATCGATCCAATATATACATATGCCAATATGTATATATTGCTATATATATATATATAGATATATCCTACTATATCTAATATCACATCCAAATAGCAATCAAATCAATCAATAACTGCAATTCATTTTGAGTGAGGAAAATAATCTCACCTTAGCTTTTTAATTTGCCATCCATTTCCATCTCAGTTTGTTTTCTTCCATTCTTAACCTTGTATAAAAAGTAAGGATTTATTAATATTTGAACAAATTGAACATTTAATTTCCTTTCAATAGATTAAATAAATCAACACTTTTAATTTGAACAAATCTAATCATTGATTTCCTATTAGGTAAATTAAATTAGCCAAATTATTTTTATTAACAAACTTTCTCTTATCAATTTATTAAATTAAATCGAATTTCCTTTTGAAAATCTAAATTAACAAAAATATATTTTCCAGTTAAATCAATCCCCTTATTAGTAAATTGGTACACTAAAAATATACACAAATTTTTTTCTTTGAACTTCATATATACAAAACTGTTTTATCTTTCTGTTAGCTTAAAATTTTTTAAAACAGTTTAATAAAACTTCACCTTCAGTCTATAAAACCAACAATTAACCATAAATCTAAAACACTAATTTAAAAGAAAAACTGTTAACTTTATTGTTTTACTGCATATAAAATATCAAAACTGCCTAAATATTTCTTTGATGAAACATGTAAATTTATCTTCTATATTACTTTATCTCAAAAATATCGTTGAATAAAAATTTATAAAAATGCTTACAGTCGAGTTCGAACGAAACCCAAACTTCATTCACGCGATCAACCACGGAACTCGAGCTCGAGACCCATGCTTGCCTCGACCAACAGAAATCGCCACCAACAAAAGCCTCGATCGCGACCCCAAATCCTCATCATCGAACTTCGCCTACTCGAGACTGGCTTCGTGCCCCAGACTCCATCTCGCGCCGCCGCACCCTCCAAACTAGCGAATCGCCTCGCCTCCCAGTTGCTCGCGTGTACCCCATCGATCTTGCTCCTCCTCGAGACCACGACGTGCGCACGCGACCATCATTTGATCGAACGCAACCCTCGTATCAGTCGCGACATCGAATACCCAGACCCTAAGTTGCTCGAGATTGTCCTGCCTCGCGTCCACGAGCCATGTGCGCGTGCCTGGAACGCGCCCCAAACCTCGCCGTGGTCGAACTCGCGTTCGTGAGCCTCCCATTAAGTTCGAATCGCCAACCCTTCAGAGCATCGCGCCCTAGTTTTAGTTCGCGGCCAGAAATTTCGAACGAGATAGTGTTTTGATTTATGCAGAGGGAAGGAAATTGAGATACTTCATTTTAACTGGCTCGCCATTTTTTTTCTTTCTTCGATTTGAATTGAGGAATGAGGGAAAGTATTTGAAAATGAAGAAGGATGGGTTGCGTGAATGGTTGCATGATTTTTTCGTGATGCTCGGCGTGAATTTAGGCATGAGATAAGGGAATACGTGGTGATGTTAAATAATATAAATTTTAAATTTTAAATTAAATTCGCTTTAAAATTTCAACGCGTTTTCTAACCGTACGGTCACAAAACAACTCCGATTAACACGAAAATTGAAATCCGATAATAATAAACTATTACGGACCCAATGGAACTGGTTTCGTCGAATTCCGAGACTGTGCCTCGGAACGCTATTTTTAAATATCGATTCAAACGATATAAATCCCAAAACTGAACAAAACAGTCTAAAATTAAATTCTGAAGCTCCTATTATTTTCAGTATTGTCAATACGAATTTTAAAAGCTTTCGAAATATTTTTCTTCGGCTTACAATTGAAGATACAAATTTTTATTCAACTCTCAATATATTTAAATTATATAATTTAACCGTTAAATTCAAAGTTACATTCGGGATTCAAATTAAATCATTGTTTAAATATTTAAAATTAATTAAATATTCTCAATTTAATTTGTTCAAAATTCTGGGTCGTTACATTGGTACTTCAAAAGAACATCAAATCGCTAATATACTGCAGCATGTTGCCATTTGTATGCACCATAGATGGGTAGTTACCTATGAAAAAGAAATTCAACAATTAGCAACTATAACTGTACATACATACATATGTGTGTGTGTGAAACTTAATTATTTAAATTTAATTAATTTATATGGAACTTAATTAATTTATATGAAAGTTGATTAACTTAGTTAATTTTTATAAAATTAAGTTGATTTATATAAACTTTAGTTAATTTTATAAAATTTAGTTAATTTATATAATCATCTGGAAACGATATCAATAACATATGGAATTTCCTACAATGGATGTAAATTTTGTTTAAAATACTTTATTCAACAATTGCATGTATATTGTTATAAACTTATTAATTTTTATAAAACTTAATTAAATTTTGTAAACTTATTTAATTTAAAAAAACAGTTGGCTTATTTAATTGTTATAAAACTTAATTAACTTAGTTACTTATTTTAAAGTTAGTTAATTTGTTGTCGTCGTTATTGTTGTTATTGTTATTGTTGTTGTATTACTAGCATGGGACACGTGCTACGCACATGGGAAGTTAAGACGTACAAACGTGTGCATGTCATCATGCCAGTTGCAAAGGGTTAAAAAATAAGTCTCTTTTTATTGCTTTGTGAATAAAGCAAAATGATTAAATAAGCAGTGATAACAATTGTTAAAATAAATGAAAGCCTACATGTTAACCAAACTGTGTTGTTGACTAAGCAATCTTGAATGACCAAGATACACTTAGTATCTACGTGTTCAAAAATGATTATAGCATTAAATTTTCAAATTGTAAGCATACTAAAATCATTTCCCATTCATTTGCTCATCGGAACCCATATTTAGACAAAAGTTTAGTAAAAATACAAAATAATCTGTGATCCTCTCATATGATCTTTTTCTTCTACTTACTTCAAGATTTCCCTAATTAAATGTAGCCGGTGATATAGGAACATACAATCGTGTTATTCATTGTAAACATAAGTATTCTTTTTTTATCTTCAACGTAAACTCTTCAAGTGATAATCATACTCATTAATTATCACCTTATTTGGATTTTCTTCACCATTTTCTACGATGAGCATAACTTCATCCTATGATCTTGCATCTACTAGTATAATGTATCTTTATCTTCTTTTGTACCATTGGTTGGAGATTTTGTCAGACATTTGACATCTGTAAGTGCATGATGATAGGACCGAGAGTGGAAACGTGAGTGAAAATCGACAATGAACTGTAGAAATTACAAATTAATGGTGTTCCCTATTTTTACATCAAATGATTGATTATTATATTTAAAATTATATGATGAATCCGTGCTCCGTACATGGATATCATCCAAACAGTTATGTACAATTACAGTGGTTTTTTTTAATGATAACTTGATGTTAGATGAGAAATTTTGAGTTTATGTTTATTTAAAAGTTGTTATTAGTGGTTATGTTGATGGTGACATTCAAAACCACGTAACCGTTATTTAATTTTGTGTTCATAGCCATTAATAGCAAAAAAAATTATATACCTTTATAAAAATAACATTTTAATCGGGAAATGCACAGCAATAAGTATAAAACAATGGCTAATCGCTGATGGATAGCTGGAATATACAACGGTGCTTGTTTAGAAAATGAAGCAAATGCAGGAAGTCAAAGCGTTAGAATATATGCAGCAATTTGGAAATAAAATATGTTTAGAGTTAGAATAGCGGCCAGACAATCGAAGTGTAATCAATAGAGAAATTATGAACTAAGTTTGCGAGTAGGTAGTATTTACTATTCAAGTATTATTTTCAATATATCCATTATGGAATATAAACAACATGCTGGTTATATAATGTTGTAATAATTTTATAAAACAGAACAAAACCAAGGGCCTTAAACTATATCAATATTGTTATGATGCTAGTATGTTGCTGTAACATATGTCCGCCTAAATTCAGCAATGGGAAATAATTACATGTAAAGTAACCAATATATATATATATATATATATATATGAACTTGCCTATACTTGTAACTCTATGGTTGTAGGCTTGGGTCGTTGGAGAATGGTTGTGACAACCCGGATTTTAATGTCTATTTATCGGGTGATTAACTGATGTAATTATTGGAATATTAGTTTTGATTAGTCGAATAAATGAATTTCTGATATTCAAAATATCTGAATATATATATAAATTGATTTAAAAACTATATTCAAACTTAGGTTATAACATTTTAGTTATGATAAATTTCATAGAAAAAAAATTATAAAAAAAACTCTTCCATTTGAAATTTAGATGGAATATCCATAAAAGTGTATATAACTATACAAGCTTTATGATAATTAAACATGTAAAAGGTTATGATGTTTAAATATATACACAAGCATATAAGTAATATGTATACATATTTATTTGCCACATGAACTAATATACATGAAAAGTTGTGTAAATGTGAATATTTATATATATACATATAATGATAAAATATACATAGCATAAATATATATACATAAGTATAAATTATATGGATATAAATTAAGAGTTGATAGTTTATGTTAGAAAAAGAAATCAAAATAAGTATTGATGTTAAATAAATATTTCAAATAAATGGTTATGTAAAAATATGAAATGAACTTAAGATAATTCTAGAATTGTATATATATAGGGTAATACATGTAGTTATACAATGAAGTAAGACAAAGGAGGAAAATAAAATATATACAAGATGTACTAAATAAAAAAAATATAGAATGTGTAAGCTTGAAAAGGGACCAAAGCATTAAATGCCATCACCTCTAGCACAAGAACAAAATCATATCAGCCTCCATATAAAAATAAAAAAACTTCTGACCAAAGGAAATTAAATAAAACAATGAATGAAGCTTGCTGTGTACGACAATGCAGCCTATTTTCTTATGAATACCTCCACTTACCTTCATTTTATACGATTACAAACTGCCATTGCCAACTAAAACAAATCAAAACCTGTTAGCATTTTCAAACCAAGAAAAGAAAGCAAACAAAATCAAACAATCAACTGATCAGTTTCAAGATCATTCAAATCAAGTATCAAGCTAGGATTCAACTCATCTAGGCAGATCAAATTCAAGTTTTCAGCTTCAAAACACTTTTCAGTTTTCAAGATTAAAGAAATTTCCAGTTTCTTTTCAAAAAGCTCCTCTGTCCCCATCTTTTTACAGGTGAGTAAACTACTATTTTAAACTTTAGTCTGATCTATACCTTGATGTTGTTATTAATATTTGAAGTGAAGTGGTGGAAAATGTTTGCATGGATGTAAATATGTTTGTATATATATATATATATATATATATATATATATATATAAATATGCAAGTACTTGAGTATGCATGTCTGTATATATGTATGTTTAGGCTCTGTTGTTAATCACAGGTTCAATTCAATCAAAATATAATTAATATCTCTTTGCCTAAACAATTTCTGGCTAGGATCCCTAAAGGAATTATGTTTGAGTTAACTAGATCTTATTTTTAAAAATAAATATAAGTAAAATTAGTTAATGTGTAACTGGAAAATTAGAAATTTACTGTAAATATATATATAGTCAGGAAAATCGATGAATTTAAATTTATATTTTGAATATATAACTGGATTTGAACTTGAAAATCATGAATTTTGATAATAGTTTTAAGATTTTTAAGATTGGGGATGATGAGGAATTGCAAGTTGATCAGAATCTACTTTTTCATCGATTCTCGACGATCGGCGCAATGATGTTCGTCGTGCTCGAGGCTGAAGGTTGCTCAAGTGTCGATGATCATAGGAAAAATGATGAAGGAATTTATCATTCGCCGTGGAGGTGGTGCGATGTTGATTTAGGGTTTTATGCCCAGTTTTTCTCGAGGTGGTTCTTCGGGTGATTTCATCATCGAGGCTGAATCGGAGGCAATCGGACCAGGAGGATTATAAGTGTAGACGAGTGACGCAGCTCTGATCGTGACGGCGTGGTCTCAGATGGTCGGGATCGTCGGCGTGAGGAATTTTGGTCGATCGGGGTTTTGGGTTCCAGTTTGATCGAGTGCTCGATTTCGATTTTCAGACGAATTGATCGAATCTGGGTACTCAGGCTAATCGAGAAGATCATCGCTGACTTGTAGATGACGGCGAGGTCGATCGGAGATGGTCGGGATGGTGGTGCACGTGCACGTGTACATGATTGGGTCTGGGTTGTTGATTGATTTGGGAAGAAGAATGGGTCTTGGGGTTTAACTCAGGAAATCTGGTGGTTTGACTCGAAGTCGAGATGATGCGAGGAATACACGGGGCTTGGCTCGGGGAAATGATGGGTTAAGCTCAGGTTTCTTTTGTTATGATATCCAGTTTAAAATAAAGGAAAATAACAAGTTTAAATGAAAACATAAGTTAGTTAACAAGTTTTCAATAAATCATAAAGTCATATGGTTTGAAATTTAATTTGTTTTTGATTTGAAAATTTTATATTAGGTTAATTAATTGAATTAATATGGAATTGTTTTCAAAATAAAATGATTTAATTAAGTGATTAATTAAGATAATGTTTATCTTAGAATTAATTAAGGTTGTGATGATTAATAAAGCAATTAAAGAGTCATTAATTAATTTAATTAATAAATGATTAAGGTTTATTAATTAATAATTAAGGGTAATTAATTAGGTAATTAAAGATTAATTAATTGCTTTGTAAGGTAATCAAGGAATGATAAATTAATTAAATGGTTTGTAATTAATTAATGATTGATTAAGCAGGGTTAAGTAATTAATTCTTAAGTAATTACTTTAATCAAGTGATTAGAGAATCATTAATTAATTTAGGAGATTAATTAAAGGTTAATGTGAATGGTTAAGGCTAATTAATCTATGGGGTAATTAAAGGTTAATAACTTAATGTAATTAAAGGATAATTAATCAAGGATGATTAATAAAGATGGATGATTAAGGAATGATTTATTAATTTGGCTGTAATTAATAAATGTTGAGTATGCAGGATTAAGGTAATCCAAGTGATTATAGTTGGTTATTAATTTAATTGGAGATTAATTAGATTAATTAGAAATTATATATCTAATAAATCTTGCTTATGGATGATTAAATTGTAATGAATGCTTGGAGTGATTAATATCTAGACTGATAACTTGTAATGTACTGTGATAGGATATGATGGTTGAACTGTGATATTGTGAGTTATCTATCGATAATTGATTTGCTATGAGAATATGATAACCTGTATTTAAAATTTATTTGTATCCACTTAAACAACTGGGATTAAGGATGACATTTAATGGAAGAGACCGGGGTCGGGTATCAGTAAATACCCGAAACCACTTCGATTAGAAGTCTACAATAATTCTTTATAGATTTGATATGTGTAATCAATAGGCTGGAATGGAATAATGTAAGTAACTGGATCATTGAAACTATATAGTGGTAATTAGGGATTGATTTGTGAAATAAGTGGTTTATCTTAACAAGTTAAGAACTCGTAGGAAAGGTACAAATTACCCGGGATTTGCAACTAAGTTTTATAGCTTGGTATTTCAAATTTGTAAGGGTTTACTCACGCTGGTTTCCAGCCTGACCCGGGTGTTACTTTGATGTAATGCTCGGGTCAGACCGAGTATTACATATTTTCAGGTAAGGACGTTCTAGAGCAGGAGACGATCTGGATGGCAGGAACGTATGAAGTGTTTCCGCTGTGATATATTGATGTATATCTAGGACATGTTGATTGTATATGTCCAGTGGTTGTATATATGTTGTAACTCTGACGTAAAATAATGTAATTAACTGATACAGTTTCCTTTGTGTAAAGAATATTATTTAATATCATATTTTATCCGTTGCGAATGTGAGATTCTGAGTTTGATTTCTGTTTCTTCTTCTTCTATCTCTTTCTTCTTTTCCTAACTATCTGGAATTTTCGGGATCGAAAATTCCGGGTCGTTACACTTGGTATCAGAGCTGGAAGGTTAAGCGAGAACCTTGGCTCTGGTGGGTTTACTCATCAAGGATAGGGTCAGCGGTACCCTAGGATGAGTTGAGCATATATATATATATATATATATATATATATATATGAGAGCGTACTTGTTATTTTCATATATAAAGATTTTAAATGATTTTATATAAGAATATATTTTGATATATATAAAGCAATATTTCTTTCTAATGAATATTAAGGTAATTGGTTGTTAAATTATTGGAATTAAATTAAGAGGTAATAGAAATACAACCAAATTGAAACTAAATAAAGGTAAGTTTAAAATGGATTCAAACTAAAATTAAATCTGGAATTTGGGGAAAAGTTTCAGAATAAGATAATAATGAATTGATTTCCAGATATGATAATCTTGGTTATTATTATAAATAATTGTTGAGTTTAATAATAAGATGTGTATTAATGAGTAAGCAAAATGAAATGTTTTAGATAAGTATGACTTATAAATTGGAATCTAACTTGGGAAGTTAATGGTTAATTTGAATTGGGAGTTTGTGTGATCTCAAAATGGGTTTGAGATCAGAAAATTGGTAATGGATGGATGTTTTTGAGTGATACCATCCTATTATTATTAATAATCCTTACATTGTGAACTGGATTTTTTTAAATGAATGAGGAATGAAGTGTGGTAATATATCCATTTATTGAGATAAAAGGGAAATTAAACTTTAATTTGAAATTAAGGATATGGAACTATTTTGAACAGAAAATTTGAATAAATTGAATTTTTAAGATAAATTTGTTTTGAACTCTTATTTGAACCTTGAAATAAGTTAAGTAAAGATAATTTAAAATGAAATTTTGAGAATTGGACTCAGAATTAAATTGTTAAAGATTTGGATTATTGATAAAGGTAAATTTGATTTAAGGGGTTAAATCAACATTTGAAAATTTAACTCGAATTTATATAATTCGAGATGGTTTAAAGTTGAGATTCGGATTTCATTAGTTCAAATTGAATTTAGTTTGAATTAACTAGAATTGAAGATGGATAAATATAAAATTCAAATGGAAAATTTGAATTGGATTAATTTGAAATAAAATTGAAGATTGAATAAGTTCAAATTCAAATGGGAATTTAGATTAATTCATATAGAAATTGAAATGATTTGAAATTGAAGTGGATTCAATTTGAAATTAATCTAAAGTAATTTGAATAAATTGAAATTTGTAATTAAAGTGAATATGTTTAAAATCAAATGGAATTTGATTTGAATTTTGGAAAGAAATTGAGATTAATTCGATTTGAATTGGGAATAAAACAAGTTCAAAGGAAATTGAAGTTATTCAAATTAAAATTGGGTCAATTTAAATGAAAGGGAATTTAAATTGAATTGATGGGGAATTGAACAGTTCGGCTCTGGACTATTTTTAAATAAATCATTTTGATATAAACTATTTTAAGTCTATTTTCCTAACTATTTACTATACAACTTTTCTTTTTAAATCCCAAGACTATTTTATTTTATTTAACAACTACTTTTGAAACTATTTAGCTATTTTGCAACTATTTTATAAACTAATTACTGTCTTTCTAGCTACTTTATAACTAACTAATATTTTACAACTAATTTGTAATTATTTTACTATTTTTCAAATATTTTACAATTACCTAACTATTTCACAGCTATTTTATAAACTAATACTTATTTTTCAACTACTATCTATTTTTAATGTTCAAGCTATTTTCTAAATATAAGCTGGACAGAGTTCAAACTGTTTATGGATAAACATTCAATTGAGATAAGAATTAAAATGGTAATCCAAGAGAGGATTGAAGCAAAGGTGAATAAGTGGATAGAGCTTAAAATGAATGTGAATAGAAAGGAGAAATTGATTTAGCTAAAAATCAATGAAGATAAATACGTAGGATGTACGTATATTATTATATTCGCATAGTGATTTGATCCAGATTCAAACGCAGAATTTCGAGATAGTATTATCGATCCGAGTTGGGATTTTTCGCTCGATTTTCAACGGCGAACCTGGATATGGATTTTTGATTGGTTCTGGATATTCTCTATCATAGTTATGGCTATGCAAGGAGAATGACGGTTTATGATCAAGAAACCATATCCGAGTCCGTCCTAGGAAGTCGGGTGGACAATACTAGTTTGGAAGTGAAATTGTGTGATCGAATGGGCGATCAGATTGATATTGTGTACGGATGACATGTGGACATCGTACGAGTTTGAATGAAATTGATATTGAAATTGGAGATAAGAACTGTAATATGGTTGTTGAAATGGAAAGTATATATTATGAAATATGTGATGAAATAAAGTGGGAATTGAATATTCCTATGATTAAAAATTACTTTATGGAAGTAAGCAATATGGTAAATGACTTTACAAAAGAGTAATCAAAATTTGAATATTTGATTTGGAATAAACGAAGTTATATATCTTTGTTATATATGTTAAAACTCCCCTTGTTGAATCTATTGCCAGAAGAAAATGATTTTTGAAAGTATTTGAAGTATAAAAGTGAATTTATACAAGTACAAATGGATTCAAAGATTTTTCAAAATTTATATATATATGAATAGATAAAAAGGATTTTGTGAAAATGATTTTGAGGGAAGGTTTTGGGAACCTTAGGATTTGGTAAGGCTTTTGATTTTTGAGAAAAATCAATTTTGGAAATTTGAAAAGCCTAGTTTGAGAATTATCGATTTTGGGAATCGATTTTGTAAAGGAGATTTATATGAGATTCATACTAGGTGTATGATTTGGGAAAATACTATATGTGTATAGTATAAAGTGTTTTGAAGTGGCTCTGGGGAAAAAGGCGCTCCCTTGAAATGAACTTCTCAGGAGTGCCACAGGGTGGTACTGCCTTGAGCCTCTAAGGGGGAGGTTCTAAAGTTGATCCTGTGAGGAGTCCGGACAAAACTAGTTCCTGATGATTATTGGGTGGCGAAAGTCGAGGGCGCTGATGCCTACAGAGGCATTTGGGTTATGCTGTGACGACAGTGTAACTCGATGTCACTGCGATCTACTGCAGACCATAGCGAAAGTCGTGTGTGCCGCTGAGAGCCAACAGTCTACGTTTGATTTTATATCGGTAGACTACGACACCATGGTAACATAGCGAAAGTCGTGTGTGCCGCTGAGAGCCAACAGTCTACGTTTGATTTTACATCGGTAGACTTCGACCCATGTGGGAGTGGAGAAGTTTCATTTTTGACATCGAAAATCGAGGGCGCTGATGCCTACAGTTACATGGACTTTTGCTGTGATGGCAACGTAACCCTGGAATGTAACTGCGATCTGTTGTGGGTTCCATGGCGTAATCGAGGGGCGCGGAGTGCCTACAGTTACATGGACTTTTGCTGCGATGGCAACGTAACCCAGGATGTAACTGCGACCATGGATGGGAGTGATGATTTCCAGAGCATTCTCACCAAAGATATTCTCTCTATTTTCGAAACTGTTTCTATATTTTCAATAAAATTATTTTCCAAGTGTTTTCACTGGGTGTTGAAAACAGGTTTACCAAGTACTTATAAATTTTCAGTCCTACGCCTGATCAACGGATGACCGAATTTCTATGAGAATAAGGATGGACTTGTTGAAACATCGAGTTATAAAAGTATTTTTATAAAAACTACTTTGAAATAATATTATATGGATTTTTAAAGTGATTAAAAAATGATTAAAGAATATTTATCTGATTTTAAGCATTATATTAATTTTGGTTTCGTTCCTTTTCGAGGACGAAAAGTTCTAAAGGGGGGGGAAATGTGACAACCCGGATTTTAATGTCTATTTATCGGGTGATTAACTGATGTAATTATTGGAATATTAGTTTTGATTAGTCGAACAAATGAATTTCTGATATTCAAAATATCTGAATATATATATATATATAAATTGATTTAAAAACTATATTCAAACTTAGGTTATAACATTTTAGTTATGATAAATTTCATAGAAAAAATATATTAAAAAAAACTCTTCCATTTGAAATTTAGATGGAATATCCATAAAAGTGTATATAACTATACAAGCTTTATGATAATTAAACATGTAAAAGGTTATGATGTTTAAATATATACACAAGCATATAAGTAATATGTATACATATATATTTGCCACATGAACTAATATACATGAAAAGTTGTGTAAATGTGAATATATATATATATACATATAATGATAAAATATACATAAGCATAAATATATATACAAAAGTTTAAATTATATGGGTATAAATTAAGAGTTGATAGTTTATGTTAGAAAAAGAAATAAAAATAAGTATTGATGTTAAATAAATATTTCAAATATAGGGTTATGTAAAAATATGAAATGAACTTAAGATAATTCTAGAATTGTATGTATATATATATAGGATAATACATGTAGTTATACAATGAAGTAAGACAAAGGAGGAAAATAAAATATATACAAGATGTACTAAATAAAAAAAATATAGAATGTGTAAGCTTGAAAAGGGACCAAAGCATTAAATGCCATCACCTCTAGCACAAGAACAAAATCATATCAGCCTCCATATAAAAATATAAAAAACTTCTGACCAAAGGAAATTAAATAAAACAATGAATGAAGCTTGCTGTGTACGACAATGCAGCCTATTTTCTTATGAATACCTCCACTTACCTTCATTTTATTCGATTACAAACTGCCATTGCCAACTAAAAAAAAATCAAAACCTGTTAGCATTTTCAAACCAAGAAAAGAAAGCAAACAAAATCAAACAATCAACTGATCGGTTTCAAGATCATTTAAATCAAGTATCAAGCTAGGATTCAACTCATCTAGGCAGATCAAATTCAAGTTTTCAGCTTCAAAACACTTTTCAGTTTTCAAGATTAAAGAAATTTCCAGTTTCTTTTCAAAAAGCTCCTCTGTCCCCATCTTTTTACAGGTGAGTAAACTACTATTTTAAACTTTAGTCTGATCTATAACTTGATGTTGCGATTAATATTTGAAGTGAAGTGGTGGAAATTTTTTGCATGGATGTAAATATGTTTGTATATATATATAAATATGCAAATACTTGAGTATGCATGTCTGTATATATGTATGTTTAGGCTCTGTTGTTAATCACAGGTTCAATTCAATCAAAATATAATTAATATCTCTTCACCTAAACAATTTCTGGCTAGGATCCCTAAATGAATTATGTTTGAGTTAACTAGATCTTATTTTTAAAAATAAATATAAGTAAAATTAGTTAATGTGTAACTAAAAAATTAGAAATTTACAGTAAATATATATATAGTCAGGAAAATCAATGAATTTAAATTTATATTTTGAATATATAACTGGATTTGAACTTGAAAATCATGAATTTTGATAATAGTTTTAAGATTTTTAAGATTGGGGATGATGAGGAATTGCGGGTTGATCAGAATCTACTTTTTCATCGATTCTCAACGATCGGGGCAATGATGTTCGTCGTGCTCGAGGCTGGAGGTTGCTCAGGCGTCGATGATCATAGGAAAAATGATGAAGGAATTTATCATTCGCCGTGGAGGTGGTGCGATGTTGATTTAGGGTTTTATGCCCAGTTTTTCTCGAGGTGGTTCTTGGGGTGATTTCGTCATCGAGGCTGAATCGGAGGCAATCGGACCAGGAGGATTAGAAGTGTAGACGAGTGACGCAGCTCTGATCGTGACGGCGTGGTCTCAGATGGTCGGGATCGTCGGCGTGAGGAATTTTGGTCGATCGGGTTTTTGGGTTCCAGTTTGATCGAGTGCTCGATTTCGATTTTCAGACGAACTGATCGAATCTGGGTGCTCGGGCTAATCGAGAAGATCATCGCTGACTTATAGATGACGGCGAGGTCGATCGGAGATGGTCGGGACAGTGGTGCACGTGCACGTGTACACGATTGTGTCTGGGTTATTGATTGATTTGGGAAGAAGAATGGGCCTTGGGGTTTAACTCAGGAAATCTGGTGGTTTGACTCGAAGTCGAGATGATGCGAGGAATACACGGGGCTTGGCTCGGGGAAATGATGGGTTAAGCTCGAGTTTCTTTTGTTATGATATCCAGTTTAAAATAAAGGAAAATAACAAGTTTAAATGAAAACATAAGTTAGTTAACAAGTTTTCAATAAATCATAAAGTCATATGGTTTGAAATTTAATTTGTTTTTTATTTGAAATTTTATATTAGGTTAATTAATTGAATTAATATGGAATTGTTTTCAAAATAAAATGATTTAATTAAGTGATTAATTAAGATAATGTTTATCTTAGAATTACTTAAGGTTGTGATGATTAATGAAGCATTTAAAGAGTCATTGATTAATTTAATTAATAAATGATTAAGGTTTATTAATTAATAATTAAGGGTAATTAATTAGGTAATTAAAGATTAATTAATTGCTTTGTAAGGTAATCAAGGAATGATAAATTAATTAAATGGGTTGTAATTAATTACTGATTGATTAAGCAGGGTTAAGTAATTAATTCTTAAGTAATTACTTTAATCAAGTTATTAGAGAATCATTAATTAATTTAGGAGATTAATTAAAGGTTAATGTGAATGGTTAAGGCTAATTAATCTATAAGGTAATTAAAGGTTAATAAGTTAATGTAATTAAAGGATAATTAATCAAGGATGATTAATAAAGATGGATGATTAAGGAATGATTTATTAATTGGACTGTAATTAATAAATGTTGAGTATGCAGGATTAAGGTAATCCAAGTGATTAAAGTTGGTAATTAATTTAATTGGAGATTAATTAAATTAATTAGGAATTATATATCTAATAAATCTTGCTTATGGATGATTAAATTGTAATGAATGCTTGGAGTGATTAATATCTAGACTGATAACTTGTAATGTACTGTGATAGGATATGATGGTTGAACTATGATATTGTGAGTTATCTATCGATAATTGATTTGTTGTGAGAATATGATAACCTGTATTTAAAATTGATTTGTATCCACTTAAACAACTGGGATTAAGGATGACATTTAATGGAAGAGACCGGGGTCGGGTATCAGTAAATACCCGAAACCACTTCGATTAGAAGTCTACAATAATTCTTTATAGATTTGATATGTGTAATCAATAGGCTGGAATGGAATAATGTAAGTAACTGGATCATTGAAACTATATAGTGGTAATTAGGGATTGATTTGTGAAATAAGTGGTTTATCTTAACAAGTTAAGAACTCGTAGGAAAGGTACAAATTACCCAGGATTTGCAACTAAGTTTTATAGCTTGGTATTTCAAATTTGTAAGGGTTTACTCACGCTGGTTTCCAGCCTGACCCGGGTGTTACTTTGATGTAATGCTCGGGTCAGACCGAGTATTACAGATTTTCAGGTAAGGACGTTCTAGAGCAGGAGACGAGCTGGATGGCAGGAACGTATGGAGTGTTTCCGCTGTGATATATTGATGTATATCTGGGACATGTTGATTGTATATGTCCAGTGGTTGTATATATGTTGTAACTCTGACGTAAAATAATGTAATTAACTGTTACAGTTTCCTTTGTGTAAAGAATATTATTTGATATCATATTTTATCCGCTGTGAATGTGAGATTCTGAGTTTGATTTCTGTTTCTTCTTCTTCTATCTCTTTCTTCTTTTCCTAACTATCTGGAATTTTCGGGATCGAAAATTCCGGGTCGTTACAATGGTTCGCTGTTGAACTTGTATGAGCCACGTACGCTGAGCAAACTTTTATAGTTAGTGCATACACCACCAAGTGAATTGTTCAATCGTATGTTTACCTGTCCAGACATAAAAAAGTATATCGGTGTGTGTATATTGACTCCACCAGGTGACTCAGTGAAGTTGACTACCTTGTTAATGCATAGGTGCTCGCCATTGTAGTGAAACCAAGGTACTTTTCTATTAATATTAGTACAACCAGATTAAATGTTCTGAAACCAAAGCAAGCATGCTAATGTTAATGCTTATGTGCATGCAAAATAGAGGAACTGCCTCTTTATTGGAAGGAATACATCCATTGAACTTTTCAGTTCTATCAACATCAGGATAGCTCATATCAATCACTTCATTGTTGCAAAGATTGTCATTTTGAATCGTTTCTTGTAGCAATATTTTGAATTAACGCACCTAGAAGTTTAAAGAAACAATAGCCATGAGAAAATATTCACCATAAAATTCTTATGTAATGTTATTTTATGATGACAAAGGGTAAAATTATGTACGACGATATTGTACAGTATAGGAGATCAGAAAAATTAACCCAAAAAACAAAGCCAATACAACTAATCTTATAGAAATAGTATTCATTCAACATCGAACATCAAAAAAATTTACCTTAATAACAATGACTGTTTTAATGTGGAAGGGAACTTGTTAATACATTAAAAAAACACAAACTGCATTTTGAACATCGAAAATGGAGGCTGTAGTCATTGGCACAATGCATCCTAACAATAAATGTTAAAAATAACCAGATCAAAAGTTGCATATCATCAAAAAATAGACAATTGAAATTTGATTTTTTCTAAAAAACATACCAAATCTAACATGAACAATTGCAGATCTGAAGTTAGATCCAATAAATAATTGCACTGTAGGTAAACGTCAGTCAATTCATCGGAGTTAAGCCAGTTCTTCTTAGTCAAATCAATGGGCATTAGATTATATTCGATTAGGATTCAGTAGCAAAAGGAGAGGAAAATTATTAGAATAGTTTAAATCCTTCACTATCCTGGATTCTTCCAGAAAAATGGGATAAATCAATAGCGAAGTAACAACCCGTGACAGTAAAATAAACAAAAAAATTACAACTGTATGAATTGCCATCAAACCAAAACAAAAAATTGAATTCATAACTTTACTCAAAGTTAATTTCACAGCCTCCAATAGTTTCAATTATATTTGAATCGTGAACTGTTTGACTTCATTTTTAATTATTTTTCAGCTTCATTACTCAATACATGGAAAAACACATCAGTATTTATTGCTCATTCACTTCCACTATCATTTATCAACTTTTCATGAATATTTGCGTTCACATGCTTATTTTCGACACTTTTTCCAGATCATCGACTATTTCGACACTTTTTCCAGATCATCGAGTGTTGGTAGGCCATTGTTTGCAATACATTAGAAACTACAAATCACATATGTCCTTATCAACTTTGAACTATGGACCCCTCATGGATTTTCAAATTATATCTATGGATACAAAAATTGTTGCAACATGCTTGATGGTATACTTTTCTGTAATTTAGGTATAACATCGGTTTTTTTATGTCATACTTGAGCAATTACATATATGTAAAAATATATGAACACGTTTGAATATGTTACATACTTAGACGTATTACAGGGCATGTTAAAAATAGTAATATCAAAAGTAGTCATCATATTCCATAGCATAAATCTACCCAAAACATAATACCACACCACCAAACACAAAGCTTCGGCCATGTAAATTATAACATTAACATATATATGACTACACTATTTAGTATTTGAACCCAATATTTCTCCATCTCTTGGCCGACATTAACATTTTGGTAGTCCACTTACATAAATTATGCAAGTAGGTAGGTGGACTTATTTTAAATTTCAATATAGGATTTCCTCCTTGCAAAGTGTTCAAAATTCAAAGTGATACAAAAGTAGTCATCTTCTATACTTAATCTGGTAAAACTTATTAGCTTGATTTAGAAAAGGAAAAGGCAAATTTCATATATGCATGAGAATATAGAATTTAAATCTGTATGGTAGATTTATTAATGGACATCGTCAACCCGAAAAGTAGCTTCCTATTGAAATTTGATAAACATATATACACTAACTGACATAAGGGTTTAGAGTATCTAAAGTTCTTATTTTATGCAATTTCAAGAAAAGTTTATTTAGAAATGAATATGTAAATTAAATCTCTATTTTTTTTAGATAGAAAGCCTTGTTTAACGCTTTCCTAATAGAAAACACAAATGAACATGTGGTTTTTAAATAGTTTTTCAAAAATCGAGTTTCGTTATTTGTAAGTATGCATAATTGTTATGTAAGTTATTTTTATCAAATAATTGCATTTTTTTACCATTTTCAAAAATATATTAAAAATACTTTTCTATTGAAAAGCGCAAGTTAGTTACTTCTACTATATTTCAAAAGAGCCTAAGTTATATATTCATTATTATAAAGGCTTTGTTATAACAACAATGAAAATATGGATATGTGGCTTTTTTATAAGTAACATAAGTTGGAAAAAAAATGGCAATATGCATTTAGTTGAAAAATTTGACATAAAAAACAAAGACGACGGTAGTCAAAATCACCGACAAAAGAAGAAAAATATAAATAAAACTTATACAGCTGAAGCACACAATATATTTCTAATTTATTCCCTCCCTCCTAACCTGAATTACTTTATAATAGATTATCTTCTAGTTATTAACTAAATAGAATGTTGATAATTAATTAAAATCAAATGTTAACTATGAGAGTTCAGCCTAATAGATTAATTATACACGTTACCATTTAATTACTGGATTAAGCTAATTATTCTATCAAATACTTTGCATATGAAATGATAACAATAAAATAGAAAAATTGTCTATGAAGCATGTGTGTTGCAATACCAGTAAATTGATGTTAAAGTAGTTAATAATATAATAGCATATAACTTATCTCTCACTTTGATAATTGACTTATAAAATTTTTAAAGTCTGACCATAGTTATCACAAATGAAGAAGAACCAGAAAAGCAAAATAACTAATAAAAATAAGAAGAACCAGAAAAGCAAAATGACTTATAAAAAAATGAATTGAAGAAGAAATAGAAAAGCAAAATAACTAATAGAGAATCTCTTGTTAAGAAGGTAAAATTGGCAAATAGGAAAAGGAAACTTAAGCCTGATTATGTATATGATGATAAAAATAAGAAAATTGAGAAGAAGATAATTGCAAAAATGAAGAAAGTGGTTGAGAATAAAGTTCTTGAAATTATTGAAAATTCTGACCATAGTTATCACAAATAAATAAAAAGTCCATGGAGTCATTTGTAAAGAATGTTTTAGTTCAACATTTGCCTGAAGATATGAAAAAAGTTGCTCAAACTTATTTGTACTTGGCTTGTTAAACGTAAGTTCATTTTTATTGATCTAAAAAATAAAGTATTAGATGCATTTTAATTATAAAATTATTTATATTAATCTATATGTTATTTGTAGGGAAACTATTTGGCACAGTGATGACTTTGATATTTTGATTGATGGAAAATTAATGATGGAACTGCTTGATGGCAATCAATATATAGATTCTACAATGAGTTTTTTTTTAAAAGTTATTTTTCTAGTATATTTGATTATGTATTTTTATTTTTATTTTTCGTTAGATTATTGATTGGTATGGAAGACAATTATTTGATTCATACAGTGGACATATATTTTTTTCAACTTATGCCACGGTATGTTTATTTTTTTGTTTGTTTTGTTTCTTTATTATAAGTGACGATATTAATATCTTATATATACACATATTCTTTTTTTTGCAGTATGGTATTCTACATGATGACCTGGGTTATACGAAGAAATATTTTGAAGATGTCATTGATCAAATTGATAATTCAATTGAAATTATTAGTTTATTTTTTATAGTTTTGAATTATGGTCATTATACATTGTTGGTTTATGATAATATTGCTGGAATATGGTTTTTTTTCAATTCATTAAAAGCACCAGTTCAGGGAATTCATGAAGAAGCAGCAAAGAAAATTGTAAGTTTTTGTTGTAATTAAATTTATATTTGTGTTGGTTTAGTGTACTTCAGTTAAATGTGTTAAAATATAAATAAATATAGTGTACTTATGTGCTTATTCATTAACATTGTTTGTTTTTTTTTCTAGAAATCTTTTTGTGACTCTGCAATGAAGAAGAAGGCAAAAGAAAAGACAAATTTGTTTGTACCAAAAAAACCAACAGTTATTAAGTTTATAAAATGTCTTCAATAAAAAAATAGATAATAATTATATATATATATATATATTTATTGAATTTTAGTTAATGTTTATTTTGTTTTTTTTAAATGCAATTATGATTGTGCTTTGTATGTTATGAGGTTCATGGCTCAGTTACAGAGTTTGAAAAAGTTGAGGAAGAAATAGAAGCACAAAATATTTGTTTAGATAGAAGTAAAATTTTGTATTAGTTACTTTGTGATCCTCCAAGAAGTTGGAACATTAAAAAAATTAGTAGTGAGTTGAAATTATAATTTTATGTGAATATATATATATATGACATAAGTTGTCTGTTTGTAATACTGATAAGGTGATTATATATTAGTAATGGCTTGAATTTGTGTTTTTATGTTGAATTTGTGATTTTATTATTTTATGCAGTCATGTTAATAATAGTCAACTGGATATTTAGTTCTGTAATATTTAACTGCATGTTTGGTTATGAATTTATGATTTTATGTAATCTTGTTAATAATGTTTTATGAATTTATGCATTTATGTTATGCAACGTTGTTAATAATGTTTTATGAATTTATGATTTTATGTCAAATCTATTCAGTTAAATTATTTTAGAATTTTTCTTAAAATTCTGCAAATATTCTTTAATGTTTGAAGTAAAAATTGTAATAATATGACTTGGAAGTGGAAAATGTTTTTGAATTGATACAATTATAGACATACATTGAACAATATAAATGACATTATGTGAATAATTGCGAAAGATTAAAAATTATTGTAGTTTTTTCTGCAACTTTTTAAGATATTTGCTGAAAAATCGGAAAATATTGAAAAAATTTAGATAACTTAGTACAAATTTTTTTTAAATTTTGCAGTAAAGTATCTAATTGTAGAAATAAAAATATAAGGATTTTTTAGCAGAATATACTCCTTTATATGCAGAGATTTTGAATATTTGCAGTTATTTCAGCAATTATATTTAAAAACTGCAGAATTCTCTGCAAATATTGAGAATTTTATTTAAGTTCTGCAAATATGATGAATATTTGTAATAAAAAATGTAATAATATATTATCGAGCCATACATTGAAGGATATAGATTGTTTTAAATGAATAATTGAAAACATTATTGAAATGGATTTATTTATACAATTGCTAAACAACAAACAATTGTTCAGTATAATTGCAGACATACATACAATTATTCTATATAATTGCAGACATCTTTCCAATTATCGTGAATAATTACATAAATCTGTGATATTATTAGAAGTAAATCTATATATATTTACAATTATTATTAATAATTGTATTTTTAACTATATTTCACTTATGAATTTATTGCTTCGTTTAAGTGTATTTGCTAACTGCATATGCTATGCAGTTAAAAATTACAATTATTAAATACAATTTTAACTGTATATAAGATATGCAGCTAAAAATGCATTTAGTTGGTGCAATTTTAACTGCATATATCATATGCAGCTAAAAAATACATTTAGTTTGTAACGTATCGGGTTTTGCCCGCTCGAAAATCAACATCCGTACTTCACATTGTACTAGAATGCCGCAGATTCGACCGTTCAAATCCGATTCGCCGGAGCTATAACACAATTAAGTAAATAACACAGCGGAAGAAAAGAATAATACATTGATATACAATATCTGTTACAACAGAATGATACAATGAATATCAATATACATCAGAGATATGATACAACAAATAGCAGCGGAAAAGAAAAGATAACATCAGCAGCGGAACAATATCAATAGAAATGATAACTCCAAAATGATCTTCAGACAAGAATGAATCCACAACTCCAAGATAAGCAACTCCGATAAATGAACTAGCTCCAGATAATCTACTAAACCTGAATATCTGAAAAACCCAACTCTAGACTGCTCGTGTGGAAAATTATGAGCACCCAGAGTTTAGGAAGGGAACAATAAACTCCGGATCAGTCATGGGACTGGTGTGAGCAACAAAAACAGTTTATCTTTAAACAATCAACAAAAGAATTTAAAACATTGAAATCCGCAATGCTTTTTGAAAAATGAAACTACCATAAGACCTCCCGCCACACACACAATGCAAACGCAGAATTGGAGGAGATTTCTTCTTATGATAGTCAAAGATGCTTACTACGCAAAAATTGGATATTATTACTAGTGCATAGTGGAAACCATTTCGAAAGTATAATATTAATCTTAGCCAGCATAGACATTCCGAACTATGCCTACTATAGCTACCATTTAAACAGTGGGGCGCCACCATAAGTAAATGGCAGGTTCTACAACTAAAACCGTACTGGTTCGTATTGGAAGAATGGATTTCCAACAAATGGTCAGGCTAAGGAACTTCCTTCCGCCGCATGGGAACGCCTCTGGCGGGACGTCCCGAGAGACAAACTGCTCTCTGCCAACAAGGCCGGGTTACCCCTGTAACAGGTAACTCACGAATATGCCACCTCCCGGTCCTTTGGGACCTTTATCCGAGCGCTCGATATCCAACATCACACATAATAAGTGTATCCACATGAGTAAGTATCAGGGCTCCATACCATAATACCACCCTTTTCCAGAAGGAAATGACATACCCTAAAGGGCGCGACCCTCATAACCTTGCCGCAACGATCCTGTTTCGACCATTTCCGGGTTGTGAGGCCCTGACGAAGTCTCGTCCACAAAGCTACGCTTTTTCAAAAAGCCACGCTTTGGGTCAACAGATGATCAACCTATGATCACAAAGATAAATGATCAAACAAATGATCATATCACAAATGATCAAACGATGATCATCACACAGCTACACTCAGCATGTCACATTACCAAATTGGGATATATCGCTGATAACCTTCAACTACATAACCTCTGAGCTCGTACGTCTCAGAGAAGGGTGTTAAGCTAAGAGAATAAATTCTCCGCCACCAACAGAAATGTATTTGAAAGAAATCTGCTTTATATCTCAAAGTGTAATGTCAGACATACAATCCATACAAGTCTGTCCCGGGTTCGAACAGAACCGAAGGCACTTCTCACGAAGCCCTTGCAATTCCGAATAATTTCCAATCACGTCCGGACTTCCCATCACAAAGGGTGATAAAATCTCTATACCGGGGACCAGTCGGTGCAGAGACATTCGACGAGTTGTCCTTTCGTTTTTGTAAATATCCGGTCTTCACCACCGGTCTTCAAATGCTATCCATATACGTCGAATCATTATTCGGAATGGGTTGTATGACACAAAGGTCCTCTCCCGGCTAAACCGAATAATGAGCGCAATCTTTAAAAACATACGGATAATTGGGATTTCAATTAAGTCACAACTTATTACCCAAAACTTTTCTTTCAAATGGTTTAATAAATTACCATTTCCAAATCTTTAACAAAAAGATTCATTTTAACAACCTTCAATGGTTTAACAATTTTCCACACTTTAATCTTTTAAACAAAAGATTCATTCACAGATTTTCCAAATTAATTCCCATTTCAATTTGATTAACTCGTTAAATCTCTAAAACAAAGATTTAACTTATAGCTTTCAAAACAATTCAATTTCAGAGGTTTAAACAAATCATCATTTTTAAATCTGTTAAAAATAACCAGATTTTATTCATAGCTTTCAAAAAGAATTCATTCATAACTTAGAAAACCATTTTTTCAATTCAAACTTGAAATTCCTTTAATTAAACTGGAATTTTATTTCTTATTTGAAAGCTTTTATTCTTTTGAAAACAAACAGTTTCATTTTGGAAACCCGATTCATTTATACGAGTTGAAGTCATTTGGGTTAAATCCAAATTCTCAAAATTATGCTTTTAAAATGGTTTAAATTCATACAAACACATTTATAACATTTTTAACCGTAATTTCCAAACATGGAATTCAATTTCCAAATTATTTTGAATTCCAATTCAAATTAAATTATTTAAATTGGAAATTTAATTAAGTTATTTAAAATAACTTTTATCTTAAAAACTCCATTTCAAAAGCTTTAACATTTAACCCAAATTCATTTCCAAAATCAATTGAAATTAAAATTTCAATTTCAAAAACATTAAATTTAAATTATCTATGACTTAACCGATTTCCACGTGAAATCCATATTTGTGTGTGTAAAAGTGTAGTCCAGGGGTTTAACACAATAGTGCAACACGATTCAATCATCACAGATTAAAACACGGAAATATAGTTGATAAACGATATAAACTATATCGCTTATCTTTATTCACAGATCACAGATATATATAAATTTCAGATAAATAAATTACATCATAGATAATTAACTACAGTACAGATCACACACAAATCGTAATATGTCACAAGGCATCACAATCCAGAGATATCAAACAATTCATCCATTCAATAAAATCCAAACATTCATAACTTGGATCAATAAATTGTCTAATTAATTTAAATCAGATTAATTACTTGTGTATTACAAATCTGGGTTAATTAACATTAATAAATTTCAAATCATTTTGATTTATTATCCTTTCATCATTAATTAACCATTTATAATAAATTAATTAACCTTTAATTATAATTCATCAACCTTTAATTTTTAATTAATCAATTTTCTTAATCAATTTAATCATTTATTCAATTACTCTTAATTAAGTAATTATCTTTAAGTAATTAATCACCTTTATTTACTTATATTAATTACCCTTAACCATTCACAGTAATTAAACATTAATTACTTTTAATTAATATTCATAAATCTCTAATCAGTAGTTAATCAATCATAATCATTAGTTAATTAAATTAATTAACTATTCTTAATTTATTTCATTTTGTAATTATCCTTTTGACTACTTTAATTAACTGATTAACCTTTAATTACTTTTATTAAGTAATTAACCTTTGAAAACCTTTTATCTTTCTTAATCAACTTCTTAATTACATTATTAAGTTTTAAAATAATATATAATTTAAAACACTTAAAACTTAATAATTTCAAAATGATTTATTTTCAACCCTTTATCTAATCCCAAATTTAAACAATCATTAATGATTAAAAATGAATGAGTTAAACATGTTTCTTCTTAAAGTTTGAAAACCTGGATCCAATTTAAACAAAACTCGAGCCTAATATTTGAATACCCAAACCTATCATCACAACTTTTAAATTTATTTAAATTTGCTTAAATTCAAATTCATTTCAAAAAAAAAACAAAACAGTGACAGGTTCTATTAAAAACCTGTAACCAAACTCATACTCGAGCAAACCCTTAATTGCTTCGAGTCAAAACCTGATCTACTTCGAGTGAATCACGAAATAACTCGAGTAAAACTCGAGTGTCTTCTGCTTCAACCCAAACTGCCAAGTTTCAGACCATCAGAGCAACAGTGTTCGTGCACGTGCACGGCGCCGCCGCTCGCTTCCATTCGTCGCCGCTACACCGAGCAAGTTGACGAACCCCCACGTACCAACTCCAGATCGCCAGAATCCCCATCGTCTCCTCGAAACAAAATCGAGCTCGAAAACGAAACCTGGAAATATCAGATATCCTCCCATCCCAACCTGTCAACGTCTCGTCCTTACATCTCCGATCGCCAGCAAAGCAATGACTCCGACCACAAGCTCGTCTATGGCCATACTTCCATCTCACCAAACCTTACTGCACTCGATCAACCAACGACGAAGTACGAATTGGAAACAACTGCCCTTTCCAAACTAGGTCACCAGACTTCTATCGCCTACCACCACCACCATAGTCATCGCTCGACCATCGGCGCATTTTTCCCATGACCCTCGATCACCGCCGCGTCTCCAGTCCAAGTCTCGACCCTTCCAGCCGCCTCGATCAACCACGGCAACTCAAAATGTCAACAACAAAGAAATCCAAACTTCTCTTTCATTTAATCACTAAAATTTTCGATATGAACTTTAAAATTCACGTCTTCCAGTGAGTATTCAAGTTATGTAGTTGAATTCGAAAATAACGAGATTCGAATTTTGACCCATTGAAGTTGTGCTCGAAAACATCTCCTTCCAGAGATGATACCAAGTGATTTCAATTTGAATTTATTTAATGTTTAGTTCAAAGTTAAATAAACAATAATTGTTTTGATTCCAAGTCCAAATATCCCATAGTTTAGGCAGTATTGATTTTTTGAAATCAAATTTGGCTTCCAGAGTACCAGAGAACAAGCATTTTCAAGCATTTCCAGGTTATAGTTATATGCTGAGGTCCTGTGTATATATATATATACTGGCTTATCCACACTTATATATGTGTATTCCTACCCAACCAAATTTCAGATTTAATCACACGACTAGATTTAAAACGTAAGTTATTAAATATGAAGCTACTAACATTTTAAAGAACATAAGTTTATACTAGAGCTAATAATAACAAAATTATCTAAAATTCTCACAGGCTTGCATATATACAAATATGCAAAGAAATCATCATCCAGAAATTCCTATGTACACAAATTCGTTACTTGAGTTTATAGAAGTGATGTTACTCACCGTTTTAGAGGAGATGGACAGAGCAACCATTTCATATATATGTATATACATATATAAACACATTCACATCTATGCAGCTATCTTATTTTAGAAATCAACCCAGGCATTTTAGTTATAGATTTAAGGTTTTAAAATAGAAATTTGCTCACCTGTAAAAACAGAGAACAGGGGACAGTCTTCTTATTTCTGGTTCCAGGTTTTAAATGCTTTGGTTTTGATTCCTGAAGCCGATGTTTTTGAACTGCAACTTTGATTATGTTGAATTTGTTGCTTTGTAGGTTCGAATCAAGTTGATTCTTCTCTCAAGCTTTGAAGTTATTGAATTCATTTTCCAGTTGTTTATGTTTGTTCAAGTTGAAGTATTTGTTGTTTAAAGTGAAGTTGTAGTTCACTTCAGTTTTTTTTTTCTTAGTTGAATGAACGAATTTAAGTAGGAGGTGATACATATAAAAAAGAAGTTTACAGGATATTATTTGTTTTAAACATTATCAAGTCAGAGATATTTTCCTATAGAGGAGGCTGAAATGAGATATAAAATGTACTAAAGATACAAACATTTAATGCTTATGTCCTTATGTCTACAAACACTCATCCCCTACCTTTCGTATGTACTTAGATAATAGTTTTCTTCTTTTTCAAGTGTACACAATTGTTTAATACTTCCTGTACAAGCATCATGAAGATATATTTTCTTCTTTCCAGGCTTGTTAAATTATTTTACTTGCTTTACAAACTTGTCTCGGCTAAGATAATATGAGAAGTTGATGTATATATGTCTACTTTGTTTTGTATATTTACTTAATATATGTTTAAAAATGTGTGGTCTGGTTTGTTGTTATGCTTTTGTTTGTACAAAGATATTTTTATTTTCTTTGCTTTGTTCTTATTTTATTTATTTTGGTTTCACACTTGCTTCATTTGTTTTATTCCTTTACAATGTTATCTTACTTATATATTTATTATCTTATATTTACTTTATAATTTCAAATTATTATTAACCATAAATTTTAATATTTAAATGTTATTATCAATTATTTATTTACAATTTAAATCCAAACCAACGTATATGCCCAAATACATATATATTCACACATATATAATATTTAAATTTAATCGGTTAACACAAATTTATTCGTCCCGGGGAAACTCGCAATCTATCTACCGTTTTATTTCACAAATTTTATTCAAAAACCAATTTAATTATCAATTTAGATATATTTAAAATTCGGGGTCGTTACAGACTTCCCCTCTTAAAAGAATTTCGTCCTCGAAATTACCAAGGAGACCCAAAGATAGATGGAGGATATTTCATCGAATTAAATTGAACGTCTATTCTGCATTTGGCTTACCAAATCAGAATATCAATAACAGATACTAGAACGAATCTGTTTTAACACTTCACAAGACACTCGGGTTATCCAGATCTACGAAGTATATAGTGGCATCGGTTAGTTCAAAGTGATAACTAACCATTCGTAGAATATACTGGGACCCAAAGAATAGATAGATCTATGGATACAATTTTCAAAACTTCCAGTTTAGAACTAAAGTATACCTATCAACTATAGCAATCAAAGCAACCAAGGCAACTAATACATCCAAACAACAATTTTGGTCTATCCGGAGTTTACGTCCCATATTGATATATTGAATTTCTTTCTGGATCTACCAGAAATTTTCGAAGAATTGAGAAAAGAGATGTTGAACAAAAGAGATTGATAGAGAAAAGATTGTTTCCTTGTTGTTACTGAGTATTGACCAATTATAGTCGTATTCCCCTGTCCCCTATCACATCCTCTTCTTGCACTCATACTCACTATCGCTGAATAGTAAGAGAATTTACTGAGACATTCGAACGGATATCTGAGGATACTCATTCTAGAGTTTACTTCACTCTATCTCTAATGAGCTACTTAATGTGTTATACTCCTGAGCTAAAGTTCAACCTTAGCTCTGATACCACAAGTAACGTATCGGGTTTTGCCCGCTCGAAAATCAACATCCGTACTTCACATTGTACTAGAATGCCGCAGATTCGACCGTTCAAATCCAATTCGCCGGAGCTATAACACAATTAAGTAAATAACACAGCGGAAGAAAAGAATAATACATTGATATACAATATCTGTTACAACAGAATGATACAATGAATATCAATATACATCAGAGATATGATACAACAAATAGCAGCGGAAAAGAAAAGATAACATCAGCAGCGGAACAATATCAATAGAAATGATAACTCCAAAATGATCTTCAGACAAGAATGAATCCACAACTCCAAGATAAGCAACTCCGATAAATGAACTAGCTCCAGATAATCTACTAAACCTGAATATCTGAAAAACCCAACTCTAGACTGCTCGTGTGGAAAATTATGAGCACCCAGAGTTTAGGAAGGGAACAATAAACTCCGGATCAGTCATGGGACTGGTGTGAGCAACAAAAACAGTTTATCTTTAAACAATCAACAAAAGAATTTAAAACATTGAAATCCGCAATGCTTTTTGAAAAATGAAACTACCATAAGACCTCCCGCCACACACACAATGCAAACGCAGAATTGGAGGAGATTTCTTCTTATGATAGTCAAAGATGCTTACTACGCAAAAATTGGATATTATTACTAGTGCATAGTGGAAACCATTTCGAAAGTATAATATTAATCTTAGCCAGCATAGACATTCCGAACTATGCCTACTATAGCTACCATTTAAACAGTGGGGCGCCACCATAAGTAAATGGCAGGTTCTACAACTAAAACCGTACTGGTTCGTATTGGAAGAATGGATTTCCAACAAATGGTCAGGCTAAGGAACTTCCTTCCGCCGCATGGGAACGCCTCTGGCGGGACGTCCCGAGAGACAAACTGCTCTCTGCCAACAAGGCCGGGTTACCCCTGTAACAGGTAACTCACGAATATGCCACCTCCCGGTCCTTTGGGACCTTTATCCGAGCGCTCGATATCCAACATCACACATAATAAGTGTATCCACATGAGTAAGTATCAGGGCTCCATACCATAATACCACCCTTTTCCAGAAGGAAATGACATACCCTAAAGGGCGCGACCCTTATAACCTTGCCGCAACGATCCTGTTTCGACCATTTCCGGGTTGTGAGGCCCTGACGAAGTCTCGTCCACAAAGCTACGCTTTTTCAAAAAGCCACGCTTTGGGTCAACAGATGATCAACCTATGATCACAAAGATAAATGATCAAACAAATGATCATATCACAAATGATCAAACGATGATCATCACACAGCTACACTCAGCATGTCACATTACCAAATTGGGATATATCGCTGATAACCTTCAACTACATAACCTCTGAGCTCGTACGTCTCAGAGAAGGGTGTTAAGCTAAGAGAATAAATTCTCCGCCACCAACAGAAATGTATTTGAAAGAAATCTGCTTTATATCTCAAAGTGTAATGTCAGACATACAATCCATACAAGTCTGTCCCGGGTTCGAACAGAACCGAAGGCACTTCTCACGAAGCCCTTGCAATTCCGGATAATTTCCAATCACGTCCGGACTTCCCATCACAAAGGGTGATAAAATCTCTATACCGGGGACCAGTCGGTGCAGAGACATTCGACGAGTTGTCCTTTCGTTTTTGTAAATATCCGGTCTTCACCACCGGTCTTCAAATGCTATCCATATACGTCGAATCATTATTCGGAATGGGTTGTATGACACAAAGGTCCTCTCCCGGCTAAACCGAATAATGAGCGCAATCTTTAAAAACATACGGATAATTGGGATTTCAATTAAGTCACAACTTATTACCCAAAACTTTTCTTTCAAATGGTTTAATAAATTACCATTTCCAAATCTTTAACAAAAAGATTCATTTTAACAACCTTCAATGGTTTAACAATTTTCCACACTTTAATCTTTTAAACAAAAGATTCATTCACAGATTTTCCAAATTAATTCCCATTTCAATTTGATTAACTCGTTAAATCTCTAAAACAAAGATTTAACTTATAGCTTTCAAAACAATTCAATTTCAGAGGTTTAAACAAATCATCATTTTTAAATCTGTTAAAAATAACCAGATTTTATTCATAGCTTTCAAAAAGAATTCATTCATAACTTAGAAAACCATTTTTCAATTCAAACTTGAAATTCCTTTAATTAAACTGGAATTTTATTTCTTATCTGAAAGCTTTTATTCTTTTGAAAACAAACAGTTTCATTTTGGAAACCCGATTCATTTATACGAGTTGAAGTCATTTGGGTTAAATCCAAATTCTCAAAATTATGCTTTTAAAATGGTTTAAATTCATACAAACACATTTATAACATTTTTAACCGTAATTTCCAAACATGGAATTCAATTTCCAAATTATTTTGAATTCAAATTCAAATTAAATTATTTAAATTGGAAATTTGATTAAGTTATTTAAAATAACTTTTATCTTAAAAACTCCATTTCAAAAGCTTTAACATTTAACCCAAATTCATTTCCAAAATCAATTGAAATTAAAATTTCAATTTCAAAAACATTAAATTTAAATTATCTATGACTTAACCGATTTCCACGTGAAATCCATATTTGTGTGTGTAAAAGTGTAGTCCACGGGTTTAACACAATAGTGCAACATGATTCAATCATCACAGATTAAAACACGGAAATATAGTTGATAAACGATATAAACTATATCGCTTATCTTTATTCACAGATCACAGATATATATAAATTTCAGATAAATAAATTACATCATAGATAATTAACTACAGTACAGATCACACACAAATCGTAATATGTCACAAGGCATCACAATCCAGAGATATCAAACAATTCATCCATTCAATAAAATCCAAACATTCATAACTTGGATCAATAAATTGTCTAACTAATTTAAATCAGATTAATTACTTGTGTATTACAAATCTGGGTTAATTAACATTAATAAATTTCAAATCATTTTGATTTATTATCCTTTCATCATTAATTAACCATTTATAATAAATTAATTAACCTTTAATTATAATTCATCAACCTTTAATTTTTAATTAATCAATTTGCTTAATCAATTTAATCATTTATTCAATTACTCTTAATTAAGTAATTATCTTTAAGTAATTAATCACCTTTATTTACTTATATTAATTACCCTTAACCATTCACAGTAATTAAACATTAATTACTTTTAATTAATATTCATAAATCTCTAATCAGTAGTTAATCAATCATAATCATTAGTTAATTAAATTAATTAACTATTCTTAATTTATTTCATTTTGTAATTATCCTTTTGACTACTTTAATTAACTGATTAACCTTTAATTACTTTTATTAAGTAATTAACCTTTGAAAACCTTTTATCTTTCTTAATCAACTTCTTAATTACATTATTAAGTTTTAAAATAATATATAATTTAAAACACTTAAAACTTAATAATTTCAAAATGATTTATTTTCAACCCTTTATCTAATCCCAAATTTAAACAATCATTAATGATTAAAAATGAATGAGTTAAACATGTTTCTTCTTAAAGTTTGAAAACCTGGATCCAATTTAAACAAAACTCGAGCCTAATATTTGAATACCCAAACCTATCATCACAACTTTTAAATTTATTTAAATTTGCTTAAATTCAAATTCATTTCAAAAAAAACAAAACAAAACAGTGACAGGTTCTATTAAAAACCTGTAACCAAACTCATACTCGAGCAAACCCTTAATTGCTTCGAGTCAAAACCTGATCTACTTTGAGTGAATCACGAAATAACTCGAGTAAAACTCGAGTGTCTTCTGCTTCAACCCAAACTGCCAAGTTTCATACCATCAGAGCAACAGTGTTCGTGCACGTGCACGGCGCCGCCGCTCGCTTCCATTCGTCGCCGCTACACCGAGCAAGTTGACGAACCCCCACGTACCAACTCCAGATCGCCAGAATCCCCATCGTCTCCTCGAAACAAAATCGAGCTCGAAAACGAAACCTGGAAATATCAGATATCCTCCCATCCCAACCTATCAACGTCTCGTCCTTACATCTCCGATCGCCAGCAAAGCAATGACTCCGGCCACAAGCTCGTCTATGGCCATACTTCCATCTCACCAAACCTTACTGCACTCGATCAACCAACGACGAAGTACGAATTGGAAACAACTGCCCTTTCCAAACTAGGTCACCAGACTTCTATCGCCTACCACCACCACCATAGTCATCGCTCGACCATCGGCGCATTTTTCCCATGACCCTCGATCACCCCCGCGTCTCCAGTCCAAGTCTCGACCCTTCCAGCCGCCTCGATCAACCACGGCAACTCAAAATGTCAACAACAAAGAAATCCAAACTGCTCTTTCATTTAATCACTAAAAATTTCGATATGAACTTTAAAATTCACGTCTTTCAGTGAGTATTCAAGTTATGTAGTTGAATTCGAAAATAACGAGATTCGAATTTTGACCCATTGAAGTTGTGCTCGAAAACATCTCCTTCCAGAGATGATACCAAGTGATTTCAATTTGAATTTATTTAATGTTTAGTTCAAAGTTAAATAAACAATAACTGTTTTGATTCCAAGTCCAAATATCCCATAGTTTAGGCAGTATTGATTTTTTGAAATCAAATTTGGCTTCCAGAGTACCAGAGAACAAGCATTTTCAAGCATTTCCAGGTTATAGTTATATGCTGAGGTCCTGTGTATATATATACTGGCTTATCCACACTTATATATGTGTATTCCTACCCAACCAAATTTCAGATTTAATCACACGACTAGATTTAAAACGTAAGTTATTAAATATGAAGCTACTAACATTTTAAAGAACATAAGTTTATACTAGAGCTAATAATAACAAAATTATCTAAAATTCTCACAGGCTTGCATATATACAAATATGCAAAGAAATCATCATCCAGAAATTCCTATGTACACAAATTCGTTACTTGAGTTTATAGAAGTGATGTTACTCACCGTTTTAGAGGAGATGGACAGAGCAACCATTTCATATATATGTATATACATATATAAACACATTCACATCTATGCAGCTATCTTATTTTAGAAATCAACCCAGGCATTTTAGTTATAGATTTAAGGTTTTAAAATAGAAATTTGCTCACCTGTAAAAACAGAGAACAGGGGACAGTCTTCTTATTTCTGGTTCCAGGTTTTAAATGCTTTGGTTTTGATTCCTGAAGCTGATGTTTTTGAACTGCAACTTTGATTATGTTGAATTTGTTGCTTTGTAGGTTCGAATCAAGTTGATTCTTCTCTCAAGCTTTGAAGTTATTGAATTCATTTTCCAGTTGTTTATGTTTGTTCAAGTTGAAGTATTTGTTGTTTAAAGTGAAGTTGTAGTTCACTTCAGTTTTTTTTTCTTAGTTGAATGAACGAATTTAAGTAGGAGGTGATACATATAAAAAAGAAGTTTACAGGATATTATTTGTTTTAAACATTATCAAGTCAGAGATATTTTCCTATAGAGGAGGCTGAAATGAGATATAAAATGTACTAAAGATACAAACATTTAATGCTTATGTCCTTATGTCTACAAACACTCATCCCCTACCTTTCGTATGTACTTAGATAATAGTTTTCTTCTTTTTCAAGTGTACACAATTGTTTAATACTTCCTGTACAAGCATCATGAAGATATATTTTCTTCTTTCCAGGCTTGTTAAATTATTTTACTTGCTTTACAAACTTGTCTCGGCTAAGATAATATGAGAAGTTGATGTATATATGTCTACTTTGTTTTGTATATTTACTTAATATATGTTTAAAAATGTGTGGTCTGGTTTGTTGTTATGCTTTTGTTTGTACAAAGATATTTTTATTTTCTTTGCTTTGTTCTTATTTTATTTATTTTGGTTTCACACTTGCTTCATTTGTTTTATTCCTTTACAATGTTATCTTACTTATATATTTATTATCTTATATTTACTTTATAATTTCAAATTATTATTAACCATAAATTTTAATATTTAAATGTTATTATCAATTATTTATTTACAATTTAAATCCAAACCAATGTATATGCCCAAATACATATATATTCACACATATATAATATTTAAATTTAATCGGTTAACACAAATTTATTCGTCCCGGGGAAACTCGCAATCTATCTACCGTTTTATTTCACAAATTTTATTCAAAAACCAATTTAATTATCAATTTAGATATATTTAAAATTCGGGGTCGTTACAGATGGTGCAATTTTTAAGTGTGTTTCCCTTATGCATTTAATTGGTGCAATTTTTAACTATATTTCACATGTGCCACAATAATTTAACAGCAAACACAGAATCATGCTCAACTGCAGTTAATAAAATCTAAATACATCAAGATATAGTTATACCAATGTAAAACCTGAATAATACAACAAATTTTTATTATACATTATTTTAGAATGATCCAACAATATTCTCAGAAACATGTTTGACTTCAGTCATGGTCTTGTTATAGCTATGTACAATCTGGATAATGAAATCAGTACTTGTTGAAAATATCATAATGGTTGTTACGTGTGAACTTTTAAGTTGGTCATCACCACACTTTAGAACAAATAAATCTCCAACCATCTAGTGTCGAATTGACGAAATGATTACGTTTTACTTTATCTTTCATTTGAAATCAAAGACAAGAGTATTGAATTTTATCTTGTAACTCATCGTCTTCATCTCTTAAGTGCAACAACTATCAAGTTGGCACTCATTTTAGTTTACATCGTACCCGAATGTCGTAGATTCGACCGTTCAAATCCGAGTCGCCGGAGCTTATAACACAATTTAGTAAACAACACAGCGGAAGAAATGAATAATATCATTGATATACAACACTGATACAATATCTGATACAATAGAGTGATACAATGAATATCAATATACATCAGAGATATGATACAAGAAATAGCAGCGGAAAGAAAATAGATAACACCAGCAGCGGATAATCTCCATCTCCAAAGCATCCATCCATAAATAGCTCGAACTCCCAAATCGATACACCAAGATAAGCAAGTGCAGTCCGATCCAAAGACTGAACTAGCTCTAGAAAATCTACTAATCCTGACTATCTGAGAAACCCAACTCTAGACTGCTCGTGTAGAAATTTTTTGAGCACCCAGAGTTTAGGAAAGAAACAAAAAACTCCGGATCAGTCATGGGACTGGCGTGAGCAACAAAAACAGATTATCTTTTTAAAAAAGAACATCAAGAGAATTTTTTTTTAAAGTCAATTCGCAATGCTTTTTGGAAAATGAAACTACCATAAGGCCTCCCGCACACACACACAATGCAAACGCAGAATCGGAGGAGATTTCTCCTTATGATAGTCAAAGATGCTTACTACGCAAAACAAATCATTGGATATTATTACTAGCGCATAGTGCAGAAAACATTTTCGAAAGTATAATACCAATCTTAGCCAGCATAGGCATTTCACGTTATGCCTACTATAGCTACTATGTTCAATAGCAGGTTACCGCCACATTCCATAGCAGGTTATACAACTAAAACCGTACAAGGTTCGTATTGGAAAATGGATTTCCAACAAATGGTCAGGCTAAGGAACATCCTATGCCACGAAAGAACGCCTCTGGCTGGACGCTTCGAGAGACAACTTGCTCTCTGCCAACACAAGGCCGGCTACCCCCTTCCCGGGGAATATACAAAACCTCAGATATGCCACCCCCGGTCCTTTGGGACCTTTAAACGAGCGCTCGTCACCAACATCACACAGTAATAAATATAGTGTGTCTACATGAGTAAGTATCTGGGCTCCATACCATGATACTACCCTTTTCCAGAAGGAATGGCCATACCCTAGGGAAGCTACCCCTGAAACCTTGCTGCATCTTTCCTGTTTCGACCATTTCCGGGTTGTGAGGCTCTGACGAAGTCTCGTCCACAAAGCTACGCTTTTTCACAAAGCCACGCTTTGATCACAAATGATCAAATAAATGATCATCACACAGCAACACTCAGCATGCCACATTACCAAATTTGGGAATATATCGCTGATAAATTTCAACTACATAACCTCTGAGCTCGTACGTCTCAGAGAAGGGTGTTAAGCTAAGAGAATAAATTCTCCGCCACCAAACAGAAATGTATTTGAAAGAAATCAGCTTTATATCTCAAAATGTAATGTCAGACATGTAACCATACAAGTCTGTTCCGGGTTCGAACAGAACCGAAGGCACTTCCGAAGAAGTCCTTGCAATCCGGGTATTCACAATCCCGATCGGACTTCCCAACACTTAGGGAATCTCTATACCGTAGCTACTCGGTGCAGAGACAATCGATAGGTCATCCTATCGTTCTCGCAAATACCCGGTCTTCACCACCGGCCTTCAAATGCGATCCATAACGTCAAATCACATATTCGGAATGGGTTATACGACCCAAAGGTCCTTTCCCGGCTAATCCGAATAGTGAGCGCAATATTTAAAACATATGGATATGGGATTTCAATTAAGTCACAACTTAATAATTCCAAACTTCCTTTCAAATGGTTTAAACCAATTACCATTTCAAATCTTTTAATCAAAAGATTCAATTCACAATGTTCACCCAGTTGTTCACAAAGATTCATTCATAGATTTTCAAATCAATTTCCTTTTCAATTGGATTAACTCGTTAAATCTTTAAAACAAAGATTTAACTTATAGCTTTCAAAACAATTGCATTTCAAATAGTTTAAACAAATCATCATTTTTAAATCTGTTAAAAATAAACAGATTTAATTCATAGCTTTCAAAAAGAATTCATTCATAACTTGAAAAAAACCATTTTTCAATTCAATCTTGAAATTCCTTTAATTAAACTGGAATTTCATTTCTTATATGAAAGCTTTTACCCTTTTAAAACAAACAGTTTTCATTTTGGAAATCTGATTCATCTATACGAGTTAAAGTTCTTGGGTTAAATTCAAATTCTCAAAATTATACTTTTAAAATGGTTTAACTTCATATAAACACATTTATAACACTTTTAACCGTAATTTCCAAACAGGGAATTCAATTCCTTATTTTGAATTCAAATTCGAATTAAATTATTTAAATTGGAAATTTTTTACCAAGTTACTCAAAATAGTTTTTATCTTTGAAAACACCTTTTCAAAAGCTTTTAATATTTAACCCAAATTCATTTCCAAAATCAATTGAAATTAAAATTTCAATTTCAAAAATATTAAATTTAAATCATCTGTGACTTAACCAATTTACTCGTGAAATCCATATTTGTGTGTGTAAAAGTGTGGTCCAGGGGTTTCACACAATAGTGCAACATCATTCAATCATCACATCTCAGAATACAGAAATATAGTTGATAAGCGGTATAACTATAACGCTTATGTTTTATTCACAGATCACAGATATGTAGATTTCAGATAATATATTAAATCACAGGAAATTAATTACATTCATCTCAGAGAAATAGATCATAACACAAATCAGGATGTATCACAAAGCATCACATATCAGGAAATATCAAACAATCAATCATTCAATAGAATCCAACATCCGTAGGTAGGATCAAGTTAATTATCTGATTGATTTAAATCAGATCAATTTCTATGAATAAATTACTAATCCTGGTTAATTAACATTAATAAATTACAAATCATTTTGATTAATTATTCTTTAATCATTTATTAATTAATCATTAATAATAAATTAATTAACCTTAAATTACAATTCATCAAACTTTAATTATTAAATAATTTTAATTATTAAATTCACCATGTAATTAATTATCTTTAATTAATTACTTTAATTAATTATTCCTCAATTAATTATCATTCCTTAATCACCTTCATAAATTAATTAACCTTTAATAAATTGATTATCCTTAATTCATCATTCCTTAATTACTTGGTTAATCAAACTTAAATCATTAATTTATATCGAATTAATTATTCCTTAATTAATTATCATTAATTATTTCTTAACAAATCACATTAATTTAATTAACCTTTAATAATAAATTTAAAATTAATTAACCCTTAATAATAAATTTAAAATTAATTAACCCTTAGTTAATTACCCTTTATTTAATTACATTTATTAATTTATCATTAATTATGTCTTAATCACATTAATTTCCACTAGTTACTTTATTAAGTGATTATTCTTAATTATCTTCATTAATATCAAAATCTTCAATTAATCCAAATCATAAATAAATCATCATTAAATCTTTATTAATCAAAACTTAGGTCATTACTATTTATTTAAAACTTGGGTTAAAAAGTTTTTCTCTTTCACTTATCATAAATTAATATTGTTTTCTTTGCAAATGAAGAAATTAACTTAACAGTGTGATTTAAAATTTTTGATTGGACTTAACCCATTTAAAACACACCCGAGTGAACCCAGGCTTTACTCGAGCTCAACCCGAGGACTTTTCATCCTTTCCCCGAGCCATCTCCTTTCTTCCCCGTGTTCTCTTCTTCCTCCAGTTTCTCTTTTTTTTTTCTTTTTGCTAAGTTTAAAACTTGATTACTACAGGGCCAAACCATTCGAATGCGAGAGGAACCCAAAGCATTTCACGAATTTTCTCGAGTTTCCTCTCGAGCTTCCCATGGCAATTCACCGACACTTAAATCACTTCGTGCACGTGCACGACGTGGCACCGTGACTCCGATGATCGCCACGATCATCGGCAAGTCATAAAATCCACACAATTACGAAATCCATCTTCAATTCGACTCAAGAAACCTGGAATCGAATTTTCACCATTTCGTCGAACTGCAAACTCGATCGTACCAGAGAAACTCGCCTCGTCACCACGTCTCAGTTCACCAGAAAAACCCACGCTTCCGGCCATACCACGTCAACAACCTAAGCTAACCTCCCCCTCGACCTCGATGAACTCGACCACTCCTAGGTGATGAAATCACCCTGTTTTCAACCCACTGCAAAACTTCAATTCTAACCCTATATTTGTCTCGAACTCAAAATCCTTGCATTCGAAAAATCTTTAAGCATTTTTCTTGGATTCGTGGAGAATTAAACTTGCTACATAACAAGTTTCAGCATTTATAGTTGATTCGATCATGAGATATTTGTAGAAATGCAAGTTTTGTTCAAACGTGAATTTCACTGGAAGTACTTAACTAAAAATCATCATTTTTGTTTTAAAAATCCTATTTTTGTATGTTCATTCGAGTTATGTAATCAAATCAATGGTTTGAAATACTTGAATTAATCATAAAATCTTGTTTTTGCTGTAAAATTTTAATTACAGAGTTAACTCTTCATAATCAAACTCACAAAAAATCCTAGGCAATGATTCTAGTTGAAACAAACTTGTTTTGTTTTTGAATCCTAAGCTAAAAATGTTCGCATGAAGATGTTTTATTTTTCTTTAAGTTTCTTTGCTCAGAACTTTAAGTATTAAAGAACATTACATACTAGATCTCCAGAGAACATCTCAGAAACACATATTTACATCATACAGCAAACACAATGTTTATAAACTAATTACCAAACTTAAGATTTAAAAGAAAACTGTAAGTTTACTTACAGGAAGAAGGATTTTGTTTAGAAGTTTGCTCACCTGAAACAGTTTGAAAACCAAGACCACGGGCTTGAATTTAAAACTGGAAATGATATCTAAGTTTGAAAACTGATCTGACTTGATTTCTTGTTTTATTTGTTTGATGTTCCTTATTCTGAGTTGATTAGGTCCTTGTTTTGTTGAAGTTGAAATTGTTGATAATCTTTGTTTTCAGATTTGCTTATTTACCCTGGATTTTGTTCCCAGGTTTGATATCTTCCAAAATTTTATTTGAGATGTTAATTACTTTAGATTTTGCTCAGCTTTTAGAAATGAAACTGAGGTGAAGAGTGTGATGTATATAAAAGAAAAGTGTACAGAGTGATGTCTTTGTTTGTACAGTGTGATACCTTTGTTTATTCAATAAGCATGGCTGAAATGTATTGGAGGCATGTTGCATTAATTGCTAGAGGTGTAAACATGTAATGCATTAATTTCTTCGGCTTACTTTCCTTTTTTTTTTACAGTCTATGCTTATGTACTTTGTTTTGGCTGAAATGATGGTAGTTTGTACATATGTTTCTATTTTTATTTATAAGCTCAGGTTATTTTGTTTATGTGTACATAGGTATTTAGTTTTTTTTTATTTGTTTTACTTTAAATACCATTTGCTGTCTTGTTTGTTCTATTGCTTATGTATTTGCATTAGTATTCATGGCTTAAGTATTAATTATTACTTTATAAAATAAGTGAACTTCTATTTTTATTTTACTTTATATTTTTATTATTTATCTTTTATTTATTTCTATTTCTAGTTTAAATCTTTATTATTATTTTTACTTTAATACTAATTATATTGTATTTTTCTATATATTTATTTTATAATCCATTTATTACAAAATTTATTCAAAAATTCACATTAATTTAAAATCAATTAAAAATTCAAGTTAATTAACAATTTATACTTAATTAAAATTCGGGATTGTTACATAAATGTTATTATGCTTGTTTACATCCTTGTTTGATTGTATTCATCTTGATTTGAAAAATTGCAACTAGATAAGTAAATGCTTCAAACTTATTTATTGTTGTTTACTTACGATTCAATATCTTGTTGTCAGATGTCT
The DNA here is from genome assembly GCA_030737815.1 of Allium fistulosum. NCBI lineage: Eukaryota > Viridiplantae > Streptophyta > Magnoliopsida > Asparagales > Amaryllidaceae > Allium > Allium fistulosum. Next base: position 1,143,406,179 of record CM060904.1, read on the forward strand.
TGAAATATAAGTACTTTGAAATTTTGTAAATTTTCTTTTTAATTTTTTAAATAAGGATGTTATATAATTTCTGTGCAAATAAATAAAAGATTTTATTAGACTAATTAATATATTATTTTCTTCAATATATTAATATTTTTTTCAATTTACTTACCATTTTTCAATATACTTTTTAATTTGATCCATAAGATGTTTGTGTATTATCTTTGGCCATAATATCATTAACATTTTTTTGTTGCATATGCAATAACGAACCAAATTTGATGACACACTTAAGTTAGAATTTCATAGAAGGGATGTTGCAGTCAACTGTAAAAAAAGAAGTTTTGCTGTATCTTATTTATCTTGTTTGATATTATCTTTAATTGTAGAAAATATTTGTTATTTAATCTTCTTTTTGTTGACACTAACTTTATCTTTAAAATGTCTATTCATAAAAGAATTGAACTCAAAATCACTTTTTTATTTCATTTTAATGTGGTTTGAAACTGTGACAATTTGAACTTCTATTTAAGCACCAAGCAGTTGTGCAATATCATTTTCTAAAAATTTAATTTTTAGATCTCCAAACTGAAAATACTTGAAATTATTTCTATAATTTCTAACAATTATATCAATAGTTGTAGAATTTTTAAGGATTTCTTCAGTTAAATCATTTAATTGTAAATCATTTTTATGAACCTATAGGAAGACAATCTTTTTAGATATTCATTTTGCGATTTGTTCAACAAATTTTCTTTTTAAATCATCATTAATATCTCAAGAAAATGTTTCAAACTATTCCTATAAGTTTCTTTTTTGGTAAAACTTTTTTGTAGATCGGCTATATTTGGTTTTTTTTTTGCTTTTGCATCAATCTTTTCTTCATTAAGTTTTCCAGCAACAATCATGAATTTTTTTGGAAAAACTTTATATTCTTTTTATAATTATTACATTTTTTATGTAACTATTTTAAATAATTGCATACAAAGCTAAAAAAACTTAAGAATGTGCAATTATTAAAAATTAATATTGTTGTAATTAAAAACAGTATTTTAGTATAGATTTTAACTACATTTTTCATTAATTTTTAACTATATAATACATATATAGTCTTAAAATGAAACAGTTCAGTACCAAGATTTTTTGAGGATCTTATTAGTTTTTAATTGCATATATAAAATGCAGTTAAAATTTACATTTAACAGCTATATTTATTAACTGCATATCAAGTATGCAGTTAAAAAACGCATTTAACAGCTGCAAGTTTTAACTACATAACATATATACGGTTAAAAATAATACAATTAATAATAAATATATATGCAAGTAAAATAAAAATCTTATTAATTTTTAACTGCATAAGTGAAACACACTTCAAAATTTACATAATTCAAGTGTATATTTTAATTACATATGTTAAAAATAGTGCAATTTATAACTGTATGTGAAATGAATTGTTCATAATTGAAAACATATATACAACTATTCAAAATATTTGTATATATATCTATAAGTATAACAAAAATCTTATAACTTTTAACTACATAAGTAAAATGCACTTAAAATTTACATCATTTAATTATATATTAAAATTTACATATAAAAGCTGTATTTTTAAAATGCATATTAAACATGCAAATAATTGCACATAAAAATGCAGTTATATAAAAAATTTACTACTGTAAACAATTTACATGAAATTCTATAATAATTCAAAATATTGTATATTAATTTGAAAAAATATATTTAAATTTTCAAATAACTCTTTCAATGCATTAAATTAAATATTGTTTGTATGTAAATGTTTTTGAGCTTTTCTAACAAATATATGCAAATTTAGTTATTAAAATAGAATAAAAATCGAAATGACAATTTCTAAATAGATAACCTTCAATTTTTTGATTTGAGTAGTTTTCATCATCTGAATCTCAGCTTTCTTTAGTTCTAAACTCGATTCAAACATCGAATTTTTAAGTAGCAACTACTTCCCATTTATAATTCTTTTTTTAAGATGTTGATCAATAAAAAGAATTTAAAGGGTGCTGAATTTTATTCGAAGAAGCATAAGGACATTTAAAGAAATATTTTTGTCCAGATTAAAAGTAGGAATATATGTAAATGTTCCCTTAAATCTATCTATGTCGAATCATCATCAGCGAACAGTTTAGAAAGCAAACTCTGAACTGGAAAAATACAAGCAACTCAAATAGTATCGAGAGTGTGCTCAATCAGCTTAACATCCTGCTTTATAAATAAATCAACTAAGTAAAATGAAAAATTGTTAGCCCATAATAAGAAATTGAAAAATTGTAAGCTCATAATAAGAAATTCAACCATTATTTTATCGATGTACATCCTTGAGAAAATCTTAGAATCAACAAACTATATCACAAGCAATGTTAACAATTTGAATTTTCACTCTGAATTGATGAGGTACTGGATATGGCAGTCCATCCAAAAATAAAAAAGGAAAAACCCAAAAAGCATAGCTATAACACATAACTAAAATGTACTGTTGTTATTTGACTCAAATCTTGTGAATGCAAAAGAATAAGTTGATGACAACACGAATCCCTTTATGAGATTTTTCAGCCTCTGAGCATTACTACATTGCCAAGCTCGAGGATAGTTAATCTCAATAAACTGACATAAACTAGTTATACAACATATATCATGCTTCAGTAATGACAAATGATATCTTCTGAATGCAGGAGATTTAAGTAGGTTCCCTCTGTAAAACAGAGGCTTAAATCTATCTACACCTCATTAACTTGTCAAATCATCATCAGCAACTAATCTTAGACCGTCATACTGAACTTTAATCATTTTTAACGTTTTGAAGAATATAAAGCAATAATATGTAGTGTTGATACTGAACTCCAATCTTGTAAATGCTAAAGAATTAAGCTGATGACAACACAAATTTATTTCTGAGATCATTTCGCCTATGGCTATCATGAATTTACCACAACCAAGGCAAGCTAATCTCAATAAATTGCACTTACGTTAAAACCAATGTTAAAATCTACGAGCATCAAAAATAAAATAATATAATTACCTCAGCAATGACTATGAATATCATACGAATGTATAGAGATTTAAATAGTTTATGTTCATAAAACAGAACCTTAAATCTATCCACGTCTAATTAACTTGAAAATCTTAGTCGGCAACTGATTTAAAAGACAGACCATGATTTCAAATAACACTAGTTATTTAAAAACCAGAAAGGCTCAGTTACCTTCAGCTTCTCGATCAAGAATTTTCAGAAGCAGAACTGGCATATAAAGCTGTGTTTGTGTATCATCATTGCCAGATAAATCACCAAAAACAAAAAATATAAAATTAGCTCGTAATAAGGAACTCAACCGCTGTTTAATCGTCAATAAAATCACAGAAGAGCACGCAACTTATAATCAAAGTCTTAAAGCCAACAACGAACAGAGATTTTAACGAATTGAAACATTGCAGAACGATAAGGCGACAAAAAAATAATAAGAAGAAGATAACGTAGAGCCGCCATGTAAAATGAAATTTTAGAATAAGATGCAGATATATTTATAGGGATGCAGAACAGCAGAAGCCCTAACCCTAGTTTGATAGCTGATGAACGGTGGGATGTGATCGGCCAGTATTATGGCTCAATTTAATTTTAGGCTAAATTTATTAACACCTCAAAGGTTACCTTTCATTCCTCATTGTTTATTAGAAAAAAAAAAATTTAACGTTTTCTTTTGTCGTCCCAATTTGTTTTTATTATACTCTTTTAATACTTTTACTTCCTGCATCTTTGAATATTTTACATTCATTTTTATTTTATGTTTTAACTAAAATTTTCAAATAACAAGAATTTTCTCAATAATTGTAGCTTTTGTTGATTAGAAATAAAGAAGGAAATCCTATGCTAAAAGTTTTTGTTAAATTTTCAAAAAACTAAAGTTTTTACATATGATTGATTGTCAAACTAATTTACATACATTCCTAATGCACATAATACTATGTTTTTACCATTTCATGGAGTGCATAACACTAGGTATTTATCAATTACAAGTGCATGACACATTAGGTTTAATAAAATCTTATGCAACAGGAAAAAATTGACGTGAACTCAAACAAAAACATAATAAAACAAATGACAAGTTGTTTATTTGAGGAAAAAGGTTAAAAATTATCATATTCAAATCCACCGTCATATTTCTTCTTCTTAGATACATCATCATGTATTATTATTTTTAAACAAATGTAATCACATATCTAAAACTAATCGTTTAACAAGGGTAAATATGTAATATAAAATTTATTATTTTAAGTGGGGTGGGAATGGAAGTTAACCGGATGTTAATAGCAATAGCCTTTATTTTGTATATAAAATTAATTCCGTTATGAAGCCCAACACACCCACAAGGTGATTTCAAGTCATCTGTGAATCACAGGTACTGGAAGATCATTACTAGATTTCGGTCGTATTTCTCGCAAAATAAAGAGGCGGGTGGGCCACTTATAAGCCCATATCATGCTAGGCTTAACTACGCAATGTTCTTAGTTCCTCGTCCGGCGCAGTTCGAATAGCAATAGTTAAAGTCCATGCATCATCCTCATTCGTCACATAACCCCTCGATTCAATGTTTCACCTACCAGCCCAGTCAGGCTCACTTGTAGAAGCGCCTCGTTCATTTTAAAAAAACTGACGGGTTGGTCTCCCTTACGGACGGCAGGCACACCCGAGGCAGACTACTCTTGGAGGATAAGACCGACGGCGGTCGACCTAGCCAATCGGCAAAACCGTCAAAACAAAATCCTCGTTCGTCGTCATCCTCATCCGGACCTGCCATCACTCATAGGAACTACACGACATCCCTCAACCATGCCAATAAATCATCAAGCTCCTTAATACAAAAGATGCACCATCTGTGCCACATTGTGGGAAGGTCGGTCTTCACTGGCGTGGCTCGTATAACATAGGTGTCGTTGTGCATATCCCCTGATTTTCAGTCATTCCCAGTTGATGAGACTCGAGGCTAAGCGTTACCGTTTTAGAAATATTCACTTAGAATGCTCATTGTCCTCCAATGACAATGTACTGATAGCATTCACCATACAAGTCGGTTCCCGGTCCGAACGGAACCGAAGGCCCTACTCATACTACATCCATTTTGGAATCACCCTCAGGATTAGTAGCGATTAGCCCTTGCACTTTACTGCTCCATCTTCGACTCCAAGCTATTGTCTTCATTTCGAAAATGTACTCGTTGGATCGAAGTGGTTTTTGGATCGCAAATCCGATCCCGGTCTCTTCGAAACAACGTTCGTTATTCCCGGTAAACTCAACACCGGGTTCTCTAGGAAATAAACAGACGAAAATAAGATCGGAGATCACCTCCTAACCGTTGGTGGACGAATTTCCTTAAAAATGTCCTAGAAGAACGAACGAGTTTATACGTACAGTATAACACCTCGAACGGTAACTGTACCATATAATTCTCGTACTTCTCCTAGATATTTCCAAAGTTATATTTGGGTCCAGATTTGATAGTCGGTTATTTAACTATCAAATAAACAACCAATTCAACCAATTATTTTATTTCCATTGAAAAACACCAAGTCTTATTTAATTTAGATTTTTAATAAATTAAATCACTTTATCAAAAAAAATACACTTAAAATACTTAAAATAAAGCTACTTAAATTATTTTGTTCAAAATAATAGTTATGAAATTCTATAATAATTTTCCAAGTAAAACTTTAGCCAAAAACTACTTTTAAAATAAAGCTATTATATAAAGTATAAATATTTAATAATTATCCTTTAAATCATAATACCAATTTAACTTAAAAATAATTAACTACTATAATTGACTTAATTAATATTTCCTTTAACAATTTTAAAACAACTAAATAATAAATTTTTCTAAAACATTCTTTTAAAACACTTTTAAAACTTCTAATTTATACTTAAAAATCTTCCTTTGAAAATATACTTAGCTTTTCAGGAAAATGCACTTTCCACTCCAATAAAACAGTCTTGTCATTTATAAATCCTTCTCGATTAATCTCCAGTTTAAAATTTACGTTCCAACCCCGTAAATTTCCTTTTCCACACTTTTAAAAATAAACCCACTATTTATTTTGAAAACGAATTACCATCTCCTACTATAACGTGACATTCCTGACCCTAGAAGACATCATCGACCCACACTCCCACAGGCCAAAACCCAAGCTTGTCGAACACCACCTCTACAGCCATCCACGAATCGCGACATCACCCAGATGTTCTCAAGCCGCGACCACTTCCCAAATTCCATCACGCAAAGCCTAGGTCGTAGGTCACGACTTCGATTCCTGCCACCTACCCTCGCGATAATCGACATGCGCACCCTCCTCCCTACGAGCCTTCCGCCCAATCTCACGCGCGCCCCTCCTCCGAGTCGATCCCTTGTGAAGTAGTACGTGTCCCCGATTTTTATTTTTTGAAACTTCGTTCGATTTGTGAAAGAAATGAAAAGAGGGAGGGAGAAAACTTTGTTCGAACGAGAAGGGTATTCCAGCTTTTCTTCATTCGACCATTATATTTCTTTTTTTTACTGTGCTTCGCTGCTTTTAAAATGAAGAAAGGAGGGAAGGTACTTGCGTGATTGAAGATGCTTTGCATGTAGGAGTGGGTGAGCAGTGATTTGAGGTATTGAAAAAGTTTTGAAAAGGTTCCGATGTGAAGAGAAATGAAAAGCTCTGATGTGAAGTTTTGAAATACACAGATATATATATATATATATATATATATATTAAACCGTCCTGATTTCGCAGCTTAAAATTTTGACATCCTATCGAGACGTGCCGCTAGGCGTTTATACTGTTATACCCCTATTCCAAACACACTGGAAAATGTTTCGAGTCCTAATTCGACCGTATGGAGAAGATAGCTTTTTGGACCCCATAATTATATTAAATTTTCGATATAGATTTCAGCGTGTTTTTATTTCGTACGATCAAACGATAACTCCAAACATTATGAAATTTAAAATCCGATAATAATACACTATTACGGATCCAATGGAACTGGTTTCGTCGAAATCCGAGACCGTGCCCAGGAAGGCTATTTTTAAATATCAATTTAAACGATATATTTTCAAAACTGAACAAACCACTTTTAATTTCAATTTTAAAGCTTTCATTATTTTCAGTATCATCAATATAAATTTCATAAGCCTTCAAATTATTTTTAACAAGCTTAGAACTCCAGATTCAACATTTTACCCAATTTCCAATTATTAAATTCAATAATTTAATTTTTCAATAAATAGGTATATTTGAAAATATTTAAAATCAATTAAATATTCCAATTTCAAATACCCAAAATTCCGGGTCGTTACACCTATCCCTCAATCAAGATATTAGTTATCCATTCTTGCTAATATCTTCTGTAAATGAAATTCCGAGGTTGGTGAAGCATACAATCAATATTTGATGCTAGAAGGAGGGCAAAACCTTCGGAGCTTTCTTTTCTCAAACACCTATTCCAGTCTGTTACCACAAAGCCAACTCTGGGATCTGAGGTAAACAATTCTAACGAGCATGAAACCAACGGTAACACCATCGCCAATATTGCATGCTCTATCCCAGGGTTCAGCATGGACACACGGCGCACCATAGTGCAATAGGTGACAAACATGGGCAAATTGACCCCATGAAATAGAAAGTCCTAAGACAAGACTGGACCCCTAGATGACGGTCAACTTTGCCGCACCTATAGTCGATCAAACTCCTCAACCTGTCCCTTCAGCCGCATACAACCTCACAAGCATTGCTGAATCTTTGGGAGGTTAGTCTTAGAAATCCCACTCTGCTAGATTCATGTCCACTACGGGAGCTCTCATGTTGTCTTAATGCAAGAGAACATCCGTGCGATCCCAGAACCCGAGCCAGCAATGTGTCATCGATCTCCATTGCCCGAAAGACAGTCATAATTCCAACGTCGGCTGATAGCAAATGGAGACAGTGATCTTCGTTTTGAACATATTAATGGGGGAGAACAAGGTAGGGCTGTAGGGCCTAAAGAACCATCGGTTCACTCTCGACTGCAGCGAGAGATACTCCACCCTAGATCCCTAGAAAGGCGACTCTATCCATCCAGTTTTCCATCGATCGCTAAGGACAGGTCTCCTACTCCGGCCATTGTCATCATTCCCCCTCGTTGTATTTTCGTTCCAGATTAGGGATGCCAGACAAATGACCAAGAAGCCTCTTCCATACGAGGGACAACCGTCATCCATGACCTGAGCAATTTGGCCTCCAATAAGAAGTTGTCATTGTAACGACCCGTAATTTTCCGATAATTAAGTTATTGAAGTTAATAAGATTTTATAATTTAATATTGGAAGAAATAAAAATTTATGATTTATTAATGAGAATAATAACTAGAATTAAATTTAATAATGTTAATGCAAGGCATTGAGAATTATTTTAACGCAACTTCAATTAATCGAATTGATTGTAAATATAAAATTTGGTTATAAATTGTAAATAAGGAAAAAGAGTAAATGTTATATTAATTGGTGAAACAATATGTAATTAATTGAAATCGGGTAAAATTAGTGTTGTGTAAGTAGTCATAACATTTCTTTGAAGATAATAAACTTATAAATGTGATTAAATTTATTTAATCTGTTGAATTAAATTGGAAATCAACTGCAATTAAATGTAATTAAATATTACATTAATGTAAATTAAGATGAAAATTGTAGATTATTAGTGTAATAAAATTTAAACCAATGTTAACCATGTCCATAGAGTAATGATTGATTGAATAGAAAGATTGAAATCAAATTAAATCAATTTATTGGAATTAAAAATATAATTAACTGGATTTTAATTGCAGTTGAAACTGAACACTGTAATTAGTGTAATATTTAACACTGAATTGACATGAAAAATTGTTTTAAATTATTGTAAATGTCTAAGTAATCAAAAATGACAAAATTTGTTAGTTATTAAATTTGAATATAAAAAGTTATAAATTTAATTTAATAATAATTTATTTAATTAACGCGATGATAGCCATTTTGGCCACTGTCTTGGATTTCAACGAAACCAGTTTCATCAGATCCGTAACGGTGAATTATAGTAAGATTTCAAGTTTCGTAGCGATCAGACCGGTCGTTTGATCGTACAGGCTCGAAACGCGTAGAAATCAATTTAATTGAAATCAATTTGAAATAAGCCGACTTTAAAGCTAACTTCTTCATACGATTTAATTAGGACTTGAAACCTGTTCCATTGAATTTAAAAATATCAACAACATCTATTTTGATATATGGGATGACCCACTTTCATTTCGGGAATGAAACGGGCTTTTTAGGGTCGTTTATCGTTTCAATCCAAATCGATCTGGTCCATTCTTTCTATTTCAGCTCTGTCTATATATAGGCTATTATAAACCCTAACAGCCTTTCTATTCCTCATTTCAATACATTCAAAAATTTATATATGCTTCTTCTTCTCAATGGCTGAAAACCTAAATCCCCAAATTCAATTTCAAAATCAATCTCAACCCTAACATATTATATACCGCTTCGAAGCTCTCGACGAGCGTAATTCATTGGTGAAATTCATTTATCGAATCGAATCACCGTTTGTCCAGAAATTGAGGCTGAACCCCAGCCGTCCATATTAGGGTTTGAATTATTTAACGGTGGATTTGCGACGAGGGGACGATCGGAGGGCATGGGCACGAGGAGGAGGTAGAGCAGTCATGATCGGTGGCCTTCGTTTATCTTGGAGTGACCAGATTTCACCTGGAATCATGAATAACTTTGGTGGCGGTGGCGAGCTCTAGGCTCGATCGGAGTCCTGGTCGTCTTGGGCAGAGGTGCGGCTAAGGAAGGGGGTCGCGATGGCATAGCTTGATCATGGTGGTTGTGGTCGTGGGCAAACGTATGGGTGGTCAAACGGCAGTTGATTGACGGCTGCAGGTGTTCGATCGCGACTTTTTCTTTGGTGCTAGGGTTTCTGGAATGAAGCGACGTGGCGAAGAATGGTTCGTTCTTTTTTATTATTATTTATTTTAGTTTAACTTAAAATTTCAATCTTCTAATGCGTATAACTTTTACATACGGGCTCGGATTCATGCGCGGTTTGCTCTACTGGGATCGTATCGGAATTCCGGACATTTCGGCACTAGTTCGGACCAATTCTAAGACTGTTGAAATTTGGGCCTTCGTTTGAATTTCAAATTGATTTGAAACCAAAAGTGAGTGTTTTGGCCCACTCACAATTACTAGATTATCTTATGTTGGTTAAATTGAATTTATGATATGATTAGAAGTTGATTGGTTACTGTTTGATATATTTAAATTGCCCTTCTAGTTAAACCTGACTTTTATTGAATTTAATCGCCGTTTAATTTAATATTGAATTTTACAATTTCCACTTAATACCTGTTAATGATAACCAGTAAATTGTTGATGTTTATTGGCTGATTTGAATGGTGATTGTGATGGATGTTTGATTTTTGATAGTGGATGACTTGATGTTATGTTTATATTGTTATAACACAGCAAGTTCCATTAGTTATTGCTATGAATATCCCTATGGGTTGAAATGCTACATACCCGAACGATCTATAGATTTGAAAAAAATATTATGGGTTGAAATGATAGACCTGAGTGATTTTATGGATTTTATTTTAATTTGGGATTTCAAGTTGAAATGATATATACCCGTAAATTTAAAATATTTACTGATTGAAATGATAAATATCTGTATCACTTGACCATAGGATAGAAAATTATATATGGACACCGGATTGGTTAAATTAAATGATTTTCAAATCCTTTAAATTTGAATTCAGTTAAATAATATTTTGAAATAAAAATTTGATTTATATAAACTGAATTATTTTCGAAAATCAAGCTTTAAATGTTGAATTTGAAATTGAAATTGGTTTAAATCAAAAATCTACAGCTGATTTTGAAGTATAAACGAAATTTATCAAAATTGATTTATTGAAACGTTGAAATTTGTAACTTTGAAACCTATTGAAATTGGAATAGCTAAAATTGATATTTCAAGATGAGAAATTGGGTTTTGGTTGGAAATCTGGATATGGTGCAGATTTGTCGAAATGAAAGAAATAGTTAAGTTTGATGTTAATTTCAAATTTATTTTTCTTAATACGAACTGTTAAAATATTATTTTAAATTCTAATTATTAAAAAAAATTCAACTATTAAACTAAATTAATCTATTTTAAATTATTTTAAACCATTTTTAATCAATTTAAACTATTTTAATTTATTTAATCTATTTAAAGTATTTTAACCTATTTTAATCTATTTAAAGTATCTTAATCTATTTTAATTTATTTTAAATCTATTTAAAGTATTTTGACCTATTTTAAATCTATTTACAATATATTAATCTATTTAATTTATTTTAAATCTATTTAATCTATTTTAAATCTATTTTAAGACTATCTTAAATCTATTTCAACTATTTTAATCTGTTTTTAAACTATTAAACTATTTTTAATCTATTTTAACCTATTAAAAATTCAAACTAGGTAAAATGGGATGATTTATATTAAACGAATAAGGTTAAATGATATTATAACAAAAGTTGGATCTAAATGACATATTTAATTAAATATGATGATTTTGAAATGAGAATTTAACCTATTTGGTCGATATGATTTCAAAAGTGAATATAAATTCAAAGGTGATATGGTTTTGAAAACATGATATATTGATATCAATCATGTATGGTTTTGGAAATTTAAAAGAACCATCTGGCATGAAATAAGCGTTTAGTTGTTAAAGAGATTGGGATCGGATATTGTCATACTCTCTACCAATACCGAAAACCACTTTAACAACTGTGTACGTGGTGGAGAATCCATAATGAAGTAGGATGATTTGGTGTACGATTCTGTATGTGGTATTTACATAGCCCTGACTCCCGTGAGTTGGCTTAGATGTGACTAAAACAGGAGCCACGCCGGGCCAAGTGAGGTCATTCCTTCTATCGGACAAATTTCTTCGATACCATATTTGTTACTTTGTGATTGATTTGGTGGCCACCCCTCAATTTTGATTATGGAAGTGTGTTCCGAGGTGGGTGGTAGTAGCTGTTATGCGTTACCACCAGTCCGGATCCGCAAATGGTAGAATCCTACCCTGGCATTGCCTCGAGTGCCATGTTCACATGTCGTAGCGCACCTTCTACGAGTTTGGTTTGTACCATACCTATAGAGTGCCCTCTGGTAGCCCTCCAGTTTACGGAGGAATTGCGGTACTATATAGACTATGGGAATATATAAAAATGTTTAAGGGGGATATGGGTAACGCCTTAACGCTATTTTAATACTTTACTTTACTGTAGACATATTATAATATCGTATTGTACTACATAGTAGATAGTTTAACGGATCCTTAGGAGATGGTAATCCCGAACATCTCTTAAGTTACTGCACTCACGTTAGACACTGGATTGGAGATGTCAAACCCCGTAAACATCTCCGACGCCGTTACACTCATATTTACTTACTATTGATTTAACTTACATAAGATCTTTTAGTTCTGACTCGAGTGTTTTGTCTTTTAAATTCACTTAGGTCGGTCTGAGCTTTTCAGTGTATCGAAGATTGCTTTCTAGAGGACGAAGACGAAGATTTAGTACTATTGCTATTTATTATATTCATACAACTATATCATGTTGTTCCGCTGTATTATTTAGTTATTACTGCTGTATGTACTCTGATTCTGTATTTTAAAAGTATAATCAAATGTTATTTGTAAAATAGCTTCATGAACTATTTATTTGATTATTATATTTTGTCATTCCATTGTGAGATTCTGTGTTTGTTTTCTTTCTTTCTCTGCTTTTTCTTATTTACCTCATAACAATTTGCCCTTTTGAATGGTTTGAGTCTGACGTGTGTGGTTTATCGTTGATTTAAACCATCCAAAAAGGCGAGTTGTTACAGTCATCCTACGTTAGTAGATGGCAAGATCCAAGCAAGGAGGCTTGGGGACGAGGAGGGGTCCGACAGCGAGAATTGGGATCCTTTCTTTGAAGATATCTTGGGTGCATGCATCCACCATAGATATGTCATACCGCCCATGTAAATTAAAGAATGTTGCGGATGCAAGAAGTTTTTCGGTTTGAAGCGTAAAAGGGCCAAGTAGGTTCTACTTCAATCCTTAGATGATGCATTAAGTCACAAATGGGAAACTCTTGATTTCATTAGGAAATCTAAATGGAACGGTAGGAGCAGGTTTAGTGCTATGTCAGGAAGGTTGGTACCATATAGGTGAGGATATGATACCTATAGGCTACGCGCGGTCCATGTATTGTATTGTTCCCTTAAAGGCTACGGCGAACCAGGTAGACGTGAATAGGGAAGTATATAGTTTATATATGTTATTTGATTTATATCATAGTAGATGTTTTCCACGTATGCCTATGTAAATCTTGGAATTATAGGATTAGAAATTGCATATACTTGAATTTGGAAAATGTTGGTGTTAGTAGTCCCTGAATTTAGTATTGGGTAGCAATAGTCCATGAACTTATGGATCATGTGATAGTTCCAAATTTGTAGATTTAAATGATGCATGCAAATAAAATGTAAATTAAGTTATCACGGTAAATTGTTGGGGTTTAGGTTATATTTTTATTCATTGGAATGTAGAGGATTGCAATGTAAATTCCTATGGATTATCAAGTTCAAATTTATAAATAGAAGCATATCATTTGAAATGACAAGCAATATGCCAAAAAAAGAAAGAGATGTATAAAATAAGGATATTTACCTTATTTTGTATTGTCTATTTCGATAATTATGAAAAATATAATTCATTGTAATATGAAACATAACACAATTTCTTATTTTTGGATAAGACATAGAAATTGGCACTATTAACCTTTCCTTTGGATGAGAAGCAATTCCAATGCATTAAAATATAGAAATCCATAAGTATAAACTAAAGTATTAGTCACCATGTCTATTGGATTAAAATAGCAAGGCATCATTCCACATTAAGTTGTCTTAACCATGAATTAATTAGAATAAAGTGATAAGAGGTTATGTTCGGTAAAAAGGACTCATTTATGGGAGGACATTCAGACATTGTAAAGTTTTGGAAGTTAGAACCACAAAAGATATCCTAGATAAAATTATAGTCAAGATTTTGCAAGGGATGGTTACTTCAAGGGTTTGGCCTCGGTCAAGAAAAAAACATTGTTATTTGCACGCATTGGGAATATGAAGGCGATTTTCATAGAAAACTGGATCGAATTTTTTTTAATAAGATTTGAAGGAAAGGATAAAAAGGATTCTTCCTAAACATCCATTGGATTGGAAGAAGACTATTTACTCAAGGAAATTCATGGAAGGCTAACTTGCAGTGCGTGGGTTGTGTTGCACAACAATCGCAGGCGAACAAAGTACCACTTAGGTGATTATCATCAATGCTAGAATAATTCTAGATTATAAATCCTATTAATTTTAGTACTTTTATTATTAGGGTTGAATGGGAAGATAGACCAAACTTCCACTTGTGAAATTTAGGATGGATCCATATAGACTCTAAATGTGATGCCTATGTACCATGATTTTTAAAGGACTAAAGAAACACTTCAAAAGTAATATGAGATGAATTAAGTTGAATCGAATTGAAAAAGAAGTTTTTCTATTCTCAACAATTTAAGAAATCACCAAGTTTAGATACCCTGGGTAAAGTGGAGAAGTAACAAAGAGCCAGTAGGAAGTACTATAAAGGAGACACCATCCGCATTCGAGTTGTCCTACTTGGTATTTAGAAGTTGAGGTTATCAGGTATACCACTGGATGAGTTGAGGCAGTAAGTTGTGAATTGAGGATTTCATAAAGCTACAGTTTCGTGGGAGCATACTTATACTCAAGTTATTTAGTGTGGTGTAGGTCGACATCGTTTGAGTTGGTAGCAAGGATTTTTAGAGGTTACCGATGCACATACATCTGGATTGAAAATTTATGCTAGTGGTGAAAATTGATAAGGGCAGTCGGAATTCGATTCATAAAAGGACAAGGAGTCAAAAGTTAGGTAGAAAAGTATGTACCAATAAGAGACACATAAGGTAGTCCGAGAAGCTGAGTCCTCTACATTTTGTGAAGCTGAGTCCATAACAGGAAGTAGACAAGTAGAAAATCCCCAAGGCAAGATAGAATACGACTAAATATTGGAGAGCCATCATTACATACTTGCGGAAGTGTTTATGTGATGCGGCTACCGTGGTCGAGCTGTGTCAGTTATGAAAAGTTAAAAAGGATAGGTGAGAACCTTATTCACCATGCACCAACCCATATTTTTGGGCATGGGACAAGTTGACTCTATAATGAAATAATTAAACTGGTTAGAGTCCAGTAGGGAGACAATACAATTGAGAGTACATAGGATCTTAAGGAGAAAGTCTGAGCTACCTATCTCGAACTCTTTTCCGGCACGTATGCATTTTAGTTAGAAAAGTATAGATTACTTTTATATTTAGGTTCTAGCTTAGGTAGAGACCATTAGATGGTAGGAATGGTTGCAAACGTATCATTATGACATGTTATGGATGGCGAATGCTAGTGGATGTATTGTTTGGATCGTTCCTTTTACACATTCAGGACAATATATCATCTAGGTTGTACACACACATTTACATTATCTCTTATTTGTTGTTTAGCCTATTAGATATGATACATATGGATGCTTGATTGATGTTAATCTTATTAAGAATTATGCATATGAATGTCGCATTGGGATGGTATGGTTGCACATATATGTAGAATTGCAAGTATATTTACTTAGGATGTTGCATACATTTTGATGGCATGGCATGAGCATTTGCATGACAAGAGGTCGACCAGATCAGAAGACCGCCTACTCTTTGTATTATTATAGGTTCACGTGGATTTCACGTTGCATATATATGTACATATTGCATTGGAAAATTTTTAAGAGCAATGATTTCCCGTGGATGATGGATTAGTATATGGTTGTAGCTATTAGTTGTGTGTGTAAGTTACATTTTTCCACCCTTTGAGATTTCGGGGATGAAATCCTTTTTAAGGGGTGAGAATGTAATGCCCCAAAAGTTTAAGGGAAATTTAATAAGAAGATTAAATTCAAATAAAAAATGACCAAAATAAAATTTTCACAAACATCTGAATTTGGCTATGAAATTTGCACCATTGTGTTCATAGAGATTTTATAGACAATTTTCATATATAACACTTCAAGATAAAAGTTAATATGAAGAAGTTACAAACGTTTCAAAATTTAAAAATAAAATAAACATTAAAAATCAAAACTTCCTAAATTTAATCCACCACCGGTAGACCCTAAGGAGTCAATGATCTATAGATAGTGGTCGACCGTCCACGTTGAAAGTTTGAGGGTTTTTTGGAGCGTTTGAATGACTGAGATTGTTTGCTTTGTTGCCAAGTTGCGATGTGCATGCGAGATGTTACTAAAATATTCTTCAGGCAAAATCAATGCACCAAATTGATTTCCAGTCTCTATAATATAAACCTAGGCTAACCCTAAAATTAATAGAAAACTTATAAACTATCGAAATCTTTCAAAATTCGTCCTCTCCACTCCCAATTTTCTTTCAAAAATTAAAATAAAATCAAAGAAAATACACGATAGTAGATTGGATCTGGAAGACTAAGCTTACAGAGGGTAATTCTTTGACAGTGTGTGTTGGAAGAGTTTGGATCTAAGGTGAGTGGGAAGATGTTTAGTAAGTTGATTTATTACAGTTAAATTTAACCTATTTTACTTGATCCAGGGTGTTAGTAATTAAAATGGAAACTATAAACCTTATTCCTTAAATATAATTGCTAGATCTACAATCTGAAGTAAAAGCTGGAATTGATATGAATTGGACATCTCATTTAAATTAAAGTTAAATCCTAACTATAATACTAGAATCTAGATTAGAAATTGAGTTGTAAATTGATTAACATGTAAACCCCTTGTCATTAAATTTAAACCTTAGATTACACAACTGTAATTAAATTGTGTAAATCTAGAAAATTGGGAAATATAGACTGGTCATTGTAGTTGCTTAAGGTTCACTGTAAATGCATAATTAATATACTTAGCATTAATTAAAAATCCAATCGGAAGAATGAACGAACCCTAATTTTTGTACGCGACCGATCGACCATTCACCCTTAACGGTCGACCGCAAGCGATTAACCGATAGGGTGTAGCGATCGACCGATTATAGCCTAAAACGCGTAACTTGAACCTTGGCCTAAGGCCTAGGTTAATTGATGTGTAAGCCTATTTTGGGCTATCTGTATATTTGTTAGGAGTTGTAGGGAAGCTATTTCCCTATAAGATGACTCTAAGACGTTGCAATGTTGGGTAAATGTTCTTTACCCTACTGGTGGGTTGATTATTCGACTATGGGTGATTTTTATCGCTAATGGCACTCATAGGAAGTTCTACGGTGAACACGCAACACTAATGATGATGCCCGATGAAGTGTGGGTCTGGCATAAGGGGATTCCTAGTATGCACGGATACTGACGCGATGTGGTACGGTTCAGATATTGGATCCCGAAGCGTGCAATAACATACGTATACCGCGGTCAAGAAGTAGACACAGATGCAATTATGCAAACTATGAGACACACCAATGACGTGGCATTATGGGTTTCCCCTTGGTGCGTAGTTGGGTTACGTGTAGTCGTAGTTAGAAAAAAGAAATTCCTCAATAGCCTAATGTAACAACCCTAATTTTGATTAACATTATTTAGGATATTTAATTAGATAAATAAAATAAATAATGTAAAATGGTAAGAAGATAGAGATTTGACAATTAGAATAGGTCGAGTCTCGAGTAATGAACTAATAGGATTAATTAAACATTAATAAGGAAGAGGAATGCATGCAAGGGGAAACATAGGAAAAGGAGTTTATTTCCTAATACTCACCCTTCCATCCTCTTATCTCACAATCACTTCATTCAAAGAAAAAAAAATAGACCAAGGTCGGCCATTAACAAGGGTTTCAATGGGAAGAAAAGCTAGGAAAACAAGATCAAAGCTAAGGATCAAATCAAAATATAAATCTCAACCTTCTTAATCCATTCAAGGTAAATAATAGTTATGCATCTCAAGTTTTGAATGTTATTTTCAATTTCAAGTTTAAACCCGATTCTTTTGCTTATATTATGTCATGCTATGATAGTTTAAATGATTATATGCTTATTAGGGAATATATTTAATTTACTTATGAAATTATTTGATAAGTTTCAGTTACAAAACCTATCATGTGACACCCAAATGACTTGAGATTTTGATATGATGTTAAAAACATCACTTTGGGAGCAGGATTTTAATTTAATAATTTTTGACTAGAATATTTGGTGAATTTTCTAAGGTTGGAAATTGGTTTATTTCGAGTTTTAATTTTTAAAAATAATCAATTTAGGTTTTTGGCTGCAGAAGTTTTGTATTTTAAAAAAGATAATAAATTGGATTTATCATGATTTTTGGGGTTTTTTCCCAAGTGTTCATGATTTAATATGAATTATTTCAACTAGAAAGGCTTAATTAGTATATTTAAATATTAATATAAAATGCAAGGTTTGCTAGTATTTTGGAAACGATAAATCTACTTTTGAGCAGTTTTCTGGAAAAGATTTTGGTAAAGGAGGTTGTATCCAATAGTATTTTGACAAATATAAGGGGTCGGTGAAAAGAAATACTTTTATTAGTAAGAAATCAGTTTTTAAAGTAATTACGGCTTTGCCACATCGAGGTTCACAATGCCACATTTCATCATGTCACCCCTGTGGTCTTCGTCGTCAACCAAGAGTAAAGCATAGGGTATCAACTTCGGTTGCTGTGGTATGCATTGACTTAGTCAAAATGGGAAGCCAAGCATCAGGGTCAACGTTGTGAACTTCGAAATGGACAAGGTTGCTTCCTTAATACGTTGATGCTGCACTTTTAACTATGCCGCCTGTTTTCAACAACGTCGTCGACCCCAATGGTTTCAAAGTGGTTTATAGCAGTGGTAATGATGTCGCATGTTTTAAATACATTAACTTTGACTTTATAGGCTTATGCCCCTATTATTAACTTCGGTAATATATAGTACCGTATTTTATCACTTCGACCTTAATTTTGTAACCATTTTCGAAGACGATGATGGTGCCACATATATTGAATTCGGCTCTAATAAAGCCGCCTATTATACTTGAAGGCATTTGATGTCGAGATTTAACTATGTCGACATTAAGCTTTAAGACCTTAAACTATGCAAACTATGTTTTATATCCTACGACGTCGACACTTTATGAACTGCGACGTCCCTATTATCGGCCTTATGACCTTATGTTTTATAAGTTAAGGACTTTAGTGTTTTTATTGAAGAGGGGCGACGAGCCCAATGGCGATAATGACGCTGAGTTATATCAATATAAAAAGTTTGATTACCCTTGGCTTTATGGCCTGTGTTTTGAAGGGTGAAGACCTTCGTCGACTATATCTAGTCGAGTTTTATCAATATAATGACTTTATATTGTTTGCTTCTATAGCCTATGTTTTTGTAAGGCGATGACCTTAAATGACTTCGAACTTCATCAATAAGTTTTGTAAAAGCATATATCATGGCATAAATATTCTAGATAAGTAAAAGGGCTATATTTTTCTTATTTTAAAGGCGCGATTTCAAAGGTTAAATCATTTATAAAGAATTATGTTTTAAGGAAAACAAAGGGTGATTAGCCTAGAGTTTTACTAAAGAAAAGATTAGTGTTCTTATCACCTTTAGATCAATTATGTTAGGATGAATTGACTCGGAGATGACATATTATTCACACCATGCTTTTTTTCGACTCGAAGTTTATGTTTTCCCCTTCGGGTGCTCAAAATTTGATTTGAGTAGGTCGGGAGTAAGGGCTTTACAAGGTAAGTAGGTATTGGCAAGTAAAGCTTTCGAAGACGTGCAGGAGGCAAAGCTAGCTATGTAGGAGTCTATTTATTTATATTATCTGCTGTGTTATGTCAGTTGTTGTATGAATGTATTGACACTAGATGTATTTGTCTATTTAGTAACTCTAACCAACCAAGGATGCATCTTCATATGTCGCTCTTGGAGTATTTTGTAATAATTATATTTTATCTGCACCTGGGCAATGTTTGAGATTATGTACAAAATATGAAATTATGACTATGAAATAAAACGTGAAAGTTTGCTTTTATTTCTTATTCTTGTGCTTTTGCTACCGGATTAATACTGTAGACGACTACAGCATCTGTAGCATTTAGTTTCTGACCTCAAAATGAGGGATGTTAAAACTTGTTATTAGAGCATAGGTTTATGTAAAACTAAAGAATTTTAAACTTTAAAAAGAATTTTTGAAAACATAATCCAAATGAATCAAAGAATAAGATTAGGTATGGGATAACACTATAGTAACATACTTGTATTTAATATATATATATATATGTATATGTATATGTATACGCTTTATCTCTATTCTCCGTCTCTCTTAGACCATTTTTCCGTATTTTACTAAGGTTCGAATGTAGAATTAAGGAAGTAAGATATGGAGGCAGGAAATGGAAAAGTGAATTTCGGTGGAGGAAGCACCACTACCAATGGAAATGTCAGGCCCAACACTAGGAGAAATCTAGATCGACAGACAATGGCTACTAACGTAGGTGTGGGAACACTACAGGTTGATATGGGAGTAATGTATCAGTTCTTTTTCAACATGATGTAATTTATCAATAAGACATCCTAATAGTACCAACCGAATTATATACTCAGTAGAGAATTCAAGTTCAGTGTTTGTGCTTTATTGGGTGTAATAGAGGAGGAGGATGAGTTAAACCGGGTTTTCGTAGTTAGAGAATTCGCAAATGTTTTTTAGCCTGTTACAAGCCTTCCGTCGAAATGAGCTATTGAGTTTCAGATAGATCTTGTACCTAGAGCTGAACCCATAAGTAGACCGCCTAGCAGGATGACACCTATCGAGATAAAGGAGTTAAAGGTGCAGCTAGTGGACTTAGAAGGAAAGAGTTTTATTAGACCAAGCAGTTCACCTTGGGGAGCGGCCGTGGTATTTGTGAAGAAACTAGACCGGTTATTAAGATTATGCATCGATTATCATATGTTAAATGAAAAGATGATAAAGAACCAATATCCCCTACCGAGAATCGATGATTTATTTGATCGGTTGAGTGGAGCCAAAGTGTTTTCCCAATTGGATTTGGCGACATGGTTCCATCAACTAAGGGTGACAGACAGTATTCTATTGATGGTGTTTAGAACAAGATATGGTTCCTGCGAGGGGTTAGTAATGTCATTCAGATCGACTAATGCTTCTGCTTTCTTCATGGACTGAATGAACCGAATTTTACAAGAGCACTTAGAATGTTTGTATTAGTATTCATAGACGACATTTTAATGTTTTCTAAGTATGAAAGAGATCATGAGATTCAACTTAATATAGTGCTTGAGATGCTGAAGCAGCATTAGTTAAAAGCTTTCAAAGTGTCATTTTTAAAAGAAGGAGGTGAAGTTTCTTGGTCATGTAGTCTCGAAAGAAGGGTTATTAGTAGATCCAACTAAGATAAAAGTTGTAAATTACTAGAAGAGACCCGAGATGGTGACTGAGGTAAAAAGTTTTCTTGGATTAGCCGGCTACAACAAGAGATTTATCAAGGATTTTTCGCATATAGCATCACCGATGACTAAACCAACGAGGAAGGGACGTAAAGTATATTTGGACTGACAAATGTTAGGAGGCATTCCAGAAGCTGAAACGTTTATTGACCAATGCGTCTGTGTTGGTTGTTTTGGATGGAAATCAAGATTTAGTGGTGTATGTTGATGTGTGTGAAACATGATTAGGAGCGATGTTAATGCAGAGGGGTAAAGTAATTGTCTATATTTTGGGACAACTCAGATCGTATGAAGTTATATATCCGACTCATGATTTAGAGTTAGCTGCCATAATATTTGTTATCCCGCCTTTTGGCAAGGCCGTGGTACTAAGAACTTGACTAGAAACCAATGACAGTTCGTCTTGGAGATCGGTTATACGCAGGCTCACCATGGATATCGATGAATTTTGTCCGAGTCTGGATCGAGCTAAAATTGATATGACACGACAAGCGAAGCTATGAAAGCCAACGTTCCAAATTTCAAGTCAATCCGAGTTCATATGCTCAAGTTATAATCGATGCAAGATTGGATGAAAAATAGTCTCGAGTTCGAATCCCTCGACTAGCCACTATTTGAAACGATCGAGTTCGAATCGATCGAGTTCGAATCGATCGAGTTCGAATCGATCGACTGGCTGCTGTTCGAATCGATCGAGTTCGAATCCATCAGGGAAAGCCTGCTTCGAATCGATCAGCTCCGCATCAATCACAATAGCCTACTTCGAATCGATCAGCTCTGCATCAATCACAATAGCCTACTTCGAATCGATCAGCTCTGCATCGATCACCAGAGTCTACTTTGCATCCATCAGTGGATCACTGTTCGTATCCTTCAAGATCGGTTGCATCGTATCCATCGAGGAGCCCTTATTCATATCGATCCATATCATGGTTATTCGTATCGATCTGGCTACCAATGTTCGAATCCATCTGGCCACTTCAACTTCGTATCGATCGACTGGAGTCATTTCCAATCGATACGAACAAGGCCACGCAGTTGAATTATTCCATGTGTTCTCCATCGATACGAAACAAGGGTCACCTTTCATCGATTCAAACAAGACAAGTGCCTCGATACAAACAAGGCGAAAGTCCTGGAATGACTCGATCAACTCGGCGAAGAAGGTGGGTCGATTCGAATAATGCTCGCCACGTCACCACTTGATCACGCGCAACTATCGATTCGAACAGGATTGAGTCGAAATGATCGAGTCGAACGAAACAGCCAACCAAAAGTCTCCATTTCATATCGATCATAACTCGAGATCCACAAGTCCAAATGCTATGAAATTTTCACAGAAGCTTACGTGCATGCTAAAGAATGTCCACGCCAAATTTCGACTCCATCGAACGCAATCTTGATCAATACGAAATCCGTTCGTATCGATCACGGATCGGGCCGAAACTTCGCGGGCTTGGTCGCGCGAGCCTACTCACGTGCCAGAAGTAGTCTCCCGAGATCTGAGCGAGATATCTGCCTCCTACACCTATAAATAGACCTCTAGAGCCAACAGAAAAAAGGATCTTCTTCTTCTTTGAAGGCTCCAACGCCCAGACTCCACCGGATCCAGTTCTAAACTCCATTGCTATTGCTACTAACGAATTTCACTGCTGAAAATCATTGTTATCTGCTATTAACCGCTGAAATCAATTGTAATCATCAAAGAAATATCAATAAAGTAGCCGACTTCATAATGGACGTAGGCAACACGCCGAACCACTCTAAATTCTTGTGTTTCTGTGCGTTCTTATTACTTTCATTATCTGCTTTTTGGAGTTTTTGTTAGATAATCCTCTTTTTGCATTTAATTTCTTCATTTTATCTCTTCAAAAACTTCCAAAGAGTGTTGTGCCCAATTTTGGTACAAACACTTTGGTGCTTTCACTGAGAACAAACCCAATTTTTCTCCTGCTCCTTGGATCTCCTATCGATACCGGATTGCATAAATCCAAGAAGAAGATCCAGATCTCAATTCTTAAAGCCCTTCCATTCTATTCAGATTTGCATCAAGATCTAGGAAAGGACTTTCATCAATTCATCATGGTAAGTACACGAACTGCCTCCACAGCTGCTGATCAAGGAGGACGGGACAGGCAGAATCCCGCACAATTGCCTCCATCAAACCAAGATGCCGCCGGACCTTCAGATCCATCAGGCCCGGTTACCAGACAAGAGTTTCAGATACTGCTTCAAGAGTTGACCCAGAGTCGGCAACAACTAACTGAACAACTACGCGCCAACACAGAGCTGACCAACCAGCTGAATCGCCAAAGGCGCAGAAGATCCAGAAGAGATCAAGGTTCTTATTCTTCCACGGAGAGTTCCGCCTCATCTGACGGTCATCATCGATCCACACGACCACAGTTGGATGTAAGCTACACCCAAACCACAGGACATCCACCTGCCTTGAATCTAGGACAACCCAGAACTGGACCATCCACCAGCCATCATACTGGACCTTCATCCCGAGGAGGTGCTGCTCCTTACCACGTCACAGGCAACCTCGCTACCACCACCACTACCGAACAAGGAGTTGATGCTAGAAATCAAACTGATCCTCATCGTAGCTAACAAGAGCACACTCCAGAGCCTTATATCCCAGAAAATGTTGAACCAAGGAGGCGAGGCATGGACCGTCGATCGCGTCCGGTCCAGACTCGCGCTGTGGAACCCACCCACACCTTGGCACAACATGCTCCAAGTATCCGGATGCCGGATATACCGACGATGATTCGTCAGATGATCCGTGAAAGTCAGGGTCACATTAACGACGACTGGAGAATCTCCCAGAGTCATACCCCTTTCACCGATGACATACTATATGCTGAACCACCTCGGCGCTTCAGGATGCCAACTTTGTCGGTCTATGAAGGAAGTTCTGATCCCAATCAACACATCCTGAAGTATGAATGGCTAATGAATGCTGCGAGAGCTGATGATGCAGTAAAATGCTGTAGTTTCCCTATTTCCCTAGGGGGCATTGCTACCATGTGGTTTACTCGTTTGCCACCACGATCCATCTCTAATTTTGACCAGATGGCTACCAAGTTTGTTGAACAATTCTGTATGCATGTGGCGAGGCCTAAAGACGTTAACACTCTGTCTAGTGTTACACAAGCTCCTGGAGAAACACTTAGACGTTACTTGGAACGATTCCATGCTGCGTGTGCAGAAATAAGCAATCCCAATGACAAATCTATCCTGATGGCATTGACTAAGGGGATTGATCCTGATTCCGAGTTTAGAAATTGGTTAGCTGGGAAGCCACCTGCGTCATTGGACCATTTCTATTCCAAGGCAGCCTAATTCTTGAGAAGGGAGGATGCGAAACAGTCTAGGAAGAAGGATGACGCAGGGCCCAACATCGAAGGAATTCAGAGTAACATCGCCGTTAAACAATCCAGAGAGAGTTCTGGAAAAGTTCAGTTGAACATACAAAATAAACAGAATCAGCAGAGGGATAGTGGAAATCAAGGCAAAAAACGAGATCGGAATCGTGGCCCACGACGTAGAGCTCCCATGTACGATAATTATACTCCATTGAACACGTTGTTGGAAAATGTGTATTTGCAGACCTGTAACACCATGCAATACAAGAAGCCTGCCCTGAAACCATCAACGGAAAGACAAGTCCAAACAGGAAAGTTTTGCAGATTCCATGAAAGCTATGACCATAATACAAACGAGTGTCGTCATTTACAAGATCACATTGAGAAACTGATACGTGAACGAAAGTTGGATCAGTATGTGTGGGTGCCGCAGTCAGAAGATGTGGGCCCATCAAATCAGAATCATGCGCCAAATCAGGAAAAGTAGGAGGAACCCGCTCGTACTGGCGGGAGGTTGGTTATTAATACGATAAGTGGTGGTCCTCATCCAGCAGACCGAAGCTGGAAGGAAATGGAGTCGTATGCCAGCTCTATCAGGCATGCAGACTTCGAATGTTATAGTAGTTTTGATGAAGGGGCTTCGGCCAAACAACAGAAGACGATGACAGATGACATCGTGTTCGAAAACAGAGACGCTGATAAAGTCGAAGCCTCCACTATCGATCCACTGGTCATCTCAGCTCAAGTAGGTCCTGCTTGGATGAAGAGGATCTTAGTTGACAGTGGAAGCTCTGTGAATATTTTGTTTAAGCGAGCTTATGATCAAATGAGAATGGAAGCCAAGGACTTGAAACCTTGTCAATCTCGAATCCATGGTTTCAACGGAAGTGCTACTATACCCACTAGAGTGGTGGAACTGCCAGTGGAGTTGGGAGTTGGAGAACGCCGGAGAGTACGGATGTTACAGTTCGTTGTTTTGGACATAGACTCTCCTTATAATACTTTCTTGGGCCGACTGGCCCTCGCTGAATTTAGGGCAGCCATTGCCCCGTGGTGTTTGACTTTAAAGTTTCCCACTGATCGTGGAGTGGGAATCATTCAGGGAGATCGGGCTGCTGGAAGAGCCTGTTATGTCGTAGAGCTGCAGGAGGCGCAGCGAAAGGAGAAAGGAAAGGGCGTAGAGGAATCTCTCTGCGTCCGCTTTGCTGATAATTGACAATTAACGCCCGGGCCAAGGCTCGGGCACCCCAGCCAATTCCAAAGGGATCTTGATCCAAGAGAAACTGAAGACGAAGGAGAATCTAAAGAAAGTCAAGCATCCTCGGCCGAACTGACGATTGATGTCCCAATTGACGATGACGATGATTCGAAAATGATAAAGATTGGGTCTCAGCTAAGCCAGCAAACTCAAGAGGAATTAGTTGAATTTCTATGGGCGAATCTTGACGTATTCGCCTGGACGCATTCTGACATGTATGGGATCTCGCCGGACATCGCGAGCCACACTCTGAATATTGACCCGCGGCATGTCCCGGTCAAACAGAAAAGGCGTGGTATGGATCCAGAGAGATCTGCCGCCCTTAAAGAAGAAGTAGAAAAGCTTAAAGCGAATGGGTTCATTCGAGATGCGCTATATCCTTAATGGGTGTCGAATCCCGTGCTCGTCCGAAAACCGAACGGAAAATGGAGAACATGTGTCGATTACTCCGATCTGAATAAAGCTTGTCCCAAAGACAGTTTCTCGCTTCCCAGAATTGATCAGCTAGTAGATTCAACAGCCGGACATGAGCTCTTATCCTTTATGGACGCGTATTCTGGCTACAATCAGATACCAATGCATTTACCTGATCAAGAACATACCAGCTTCGTAACCAATCTGGGGCTTAATTGTTACAAAGTTATGCCATTCAGACTCAAGAATGCCGGGGATACTTATCAACGATTGGTCAATCAGATGTTTGCCAATCAAATCAGGAAAATAATGGAAGTATATGTAGACGACATGCTTGTGAAGTCACAATTTACCACTGACCATATTAAAGACCTGGAAACCATGTTCAACATACTTTGAGAATACAGAATGAAGCTCAATCCACTGAAATGTCATTTTGGAGTTGCATCTGGAAAATTCCTTGGGTTTAACGTCAATGCTCGGGGAATCGAAGCTAATCCTGAAAAGATTTGGGCAATCAGAAATCTTAAGACTCCGAAAACTATAAAGCAAGTCCAGAGTCTCAATGGCAAAGTAGCCGCATTTAGCAGGTTCATTTCAAAGTCCACCGACAAATGCATTCCCTTCTTCGATTTGATTCGAAAAGGAAAACGAAACTTTGAATGGACCACGGAGTGTGAGGGCGCTTTCCAAGCACTAGTTCAACATCTATCCACACCACCTATCCTGTCAAAGCCTATTGATCATGAGAAGTTGTACATATACTTGGCGATATCAGAAAACGCTATCAGTGCTGCTTTAATTCGAGAAGAAGACAGGATACAGAAGCCAGTGTACTACGTCAGCAAACGATTGACTGGAGCTGAAAGAAATTATCCGAAGCTAGAGAAGTTGGCTTATTGTCTTGTAATTGCATCAAGAAAACTCCGACCATATTTCCAGGCACATCCTATTATTGTTTACACCGACCAGCCGTTACGACAGGTCCTTACGCGGCCTGAGACGTCTGGTAGGTTACTCAAGTGGAACATCGAACTGAGCCAGTTTGATATTACTTACACTCCAAGACGATCCATTCAAGGACAAGTCCTAGCCGATTTTATAGTTGAATTTACCATTCCAGAGGACTTGCCCGAAACCAGTGAATCTCCCGAATATGTCTGGAAGCTGTATACTGATGGTGCATCAAACGACCGGTGTTTGGGCGCTGGTGTTGTACTTGAAACTCCCGAAGGCCGATCTATGTGTTATGCTTTGAAGTTCGATTTTCATGCAACCAATAATGAAGCTGAATATGAAGCCCTCTTAGCTAGACAAAAGCTTGCCGAAGATTTGAGAATTATCGCTGTGGAAATTTACTGTGATTCACAGTTAGTTGTGTGTCAGGTACGAGGAGAGTATCAAGCGAGAGATCGAAGGCTGGCTACTTACTTAGCTCGAGTTCAGAAAGTGCTAAATCAGTTTGATTATTATGCCATTTATTGTATACCTCGAGAACGCAACCAAAAATCCGATTCATTGGCAAAGTTAGCCAGCACAGGTGAAGCTCGGCAAATGGGACTCGCTCCCGTAGAGACGTTATCTTCCCCAAGCATTGACCGGGCAGAAATAGACTGGGTATGCGAAACCGTCCCCGAAAAGGATTCATGAATGACTCCACTTAGAAATTACATTGAGCACGGAACCCTGCCGGAGTGTAGGAGTGAAAAGAGACAAGTCCTTCGGAAGGCCTCACGATTCACCATCCAGAATGGAATCATGTACAGAAGAGGGTACTCTGTTCCTCTACTCTGGTGTATCGCTCACGATGAAATTAAATGAGTATTGCACGATGTACACGACGGAGAATGTGGCGATCACACCGGGGGGGCAAGTACTTGCCAAGATAATACTTCGATATGGATATTACTGGCCTACTGTGAATTGCGATGCGTCGGATTATGCAAAGAAATGTGATAGGTGTCAAAAGCATGCTCGAATTCCTAGAGCCCCTCCTACCGAGATAACGCAAATGGTCAACCCATGGCCATTTGCAATATGGGGCATCGACATCATTGGTACTTTACCTCTGGCAAAAGGTGGCGCGAAATACGCCATCGTCGCAGTTGATTACTTTACAAAGTGGGCTGAAGCTGAGCCTCTTGCTACCATAACGACGAAGAAAGTGATCAACTTTGTAGTCTACAACATTATCTGTCGATTCGGTCTCCCACACACCATTATTACTGACAACGGAACCCAATTCGATAGTGCATAATTTAAAGATTTTTGCAAACGGTTTCACATTCAAAAGAAATTCTCTGCGGTTGCACACCCTCAAGCGAACGGGCAGGTCAAAGCGGTCAATAAAGTTATAAAGTCCATTCTAAAGAAACGATCGAAAAAGGTCGGGGGCAAGTGGGTCGATGAACTTCCTATGGCTTTATGGGCTTACCGAACAACCCACAAGTCCACGACCGGTCACACTTCGTTCTCTCTTTCTTATGGTTCAGAAGCTGTTATTCCGGTCGAGCTAGAAGTACCTTCTCATCGTGTGACATACTATGACCCAAAGACTAATGCTATCCTACTTGCTGAATCTCTCGATTTACTAGATGAGAAGCGTGAAGAGGCTGATTTGAGGGCAGCCGTGCATCGAAGTCGAGTCGCCCGATTGTACAACACCAAGGTCCGTCCGCGAACCTTTAAACTAGGCGATCTCGTCTTGAAAAGAATCTATCTGGTTCCTTCGCATATGAAGCCGACATGGGAAGGACCGTATGTCATTGAACGAAGGCTCGGGGATGGCACAATCAAATTATCAACCGTTGACGGTCTTACTTTGCCACGAGCCTGGAATAGCAAGAGTCTTCGTTGCTACTACACATAACAGGCTATGTTATTTCATTTAGTTTATTTTCCATTTTGCAATTTGTTTCTGCATTTTGAAATTAGAATTTGTAATAAGGCAGCTGACTTTGCCATATTTTCTTATTTCAGCAATAAGCAATCTCTTCGAGCCAGAGCTGTGATTTACTTGAAATACTTCATATGAACATCACCATGCACGGAGAGCTAAGTTTCACCATACGGTGGGATTTATTCAAATAGGGAGTGACTGTGATGCAACCGATCACTCACTAAGTGAAACCCAAGCTCGGGGACAAGCCATCACACCAAAGCCAAAAAAGGATTGATACACGACAATCCTTTACTTAACTCAAGATTCCCAGAGTGCGAACTGGAGTATAAAATACGTCTGCGAAGATGGTGGATCCGTCCGCCTAACGACTTCGTCCGTATCTGCACCAAGTTTGAGGAGGGTGGAACCGTCCATCTAACGACCTCACTTGTTAACTCAGGGTGGATATGATCTGACCATCCATGATCCTGATACACCTTTCGTTCCTAGAGTGCGAGCGAAATCCAAAAACATACAGTAAGTGTGACTGACCGTCTACTTACCAACTCCGAACTCCCAGAGTGTGAGACGGAGTATAAACATCAACTCCGAATTCCCAGTGTGCGAGTCGGAGTATAAGCATCAACTCTGGATTCCCAGAGTGCGAAACGAAGTATAAACATCAACTTCAAATTCCCAGAGCGTGAATTGAAGTATAAATATCAACTCCGAACTCCTAGAGTGCGAGCCGGAGTATAAATGTCGATTCCGAGTCCCAGAGCACGGACGTACGATTTAAACTTAAGCCGACGTGACCAACCGCCAATAAACAAATGAGAATCCACGGAGTGCGGATATGATCATCGATAATCAAACAAGCATAGAAAAACCGCTCAATCTCCACTTGTCTCAAACATCCGTTCAGCGACACTAGACTCAACGTGTTATAAGTGAGATGCAATCGCTGACTGATATTGTACAACTCATCCCCAAGACTTGGGGGGCATGACTTAAGCATCGACTATTGACTGAAGCGGTGCGACGCCGAAATTCAATTCACTTCCTGGTCGTGAATCATGTCCACGGTTTCCGGACCTGGCAAGCAAAAACAAACTTGACTCGAAAGCTGAAACTTCACAAGTGCACTTCAGATATTGAAACACTTAAGCAAATACACAATAACTGAAAAGAAGCCAAAAAAGAGAAGTTTCATTTCTATTGTTTGAAAAAGAAGTCCATCCACAAGTTTGTTCCAAAAATTCCTACTAGCAGGGGCCGAACCCGCATCTATACATGGCCAACAAAATGAAAGTCAAAATAAACCAAGGAAGCATGTCTAATCTTTCTTCCTCCTCGGCTTCCTTTTTGGTGTAGACCCGCTGGAACCGCCACTACCTTTCCTCTTTGAGCCTTTGCCTTTAGGTGGTCGGTCTCCAGGCGGGGGCATGATCTCGACATCCTCCTCCGAGCTCGAGTGAACATGGATGCTTCCTGCCGGCGAAGTCGGAGGAACAGGATCAAGTGTAGAAGATGGAATGGGCGCACTGGTGTCAAAAACTATACCGCTAGGCGATATCATTCTAAGCGGAGCTGGACCAAGTGCCGCCGTTCCACCCCCAAAACTTCCACCATGAGCCGCTGCTGCCATTTCAGCGTTGATTTCGGCCAAAATCTCCTCTTCAGTAATCACTCGGGCCTCGCTGGGAGCATCAGCAGTTGGCATCGAAAAGCTTGTAGCAGGAACGCCTCCGCCCATGACAAATGGTAAGTCAGCTAAAGGATCGCCATGATGGCGAAAGAGTTCCTCCATCAACTGCTCATCAAAAACAAGTGAGCTTCCCTGCATATCGTCAAGAGGCGCAGTTGTAGTCACGGCAGTCGCTTTAGAAATGATAGCCCCCTGCGTCTGATATGATTCTTGAGTAGCAGGAGGCATGACCGGTGCAGCATCAATCACTGGACAAAAAATAAGAGAAATGTTAGAACTTAATTCGAGTGAGGATTTCGACTTAAGACAGATATGTGGAATGTTCAGAATACCTTCCTCGGTTTGACTTGTAAGCGGCTTAACGGCTTCAGTAACTTGCACTGTAGCCGAAGACATCTGCGGTTGATCCGGATTGTAAGCAGGAACAGCTTAGGGATCGACCGTAGACGAGGATTCGGACTGGGTTGACGCTGGAACTTCAAGACTCTCCTTATGATGGTCAACCCCTGAACCCTCTCCTACTTCGAAGTGCTGGGCGCCGAGCCTTTCCTTTTCATGCAGAATCATTGACTCGTGAAGAATCTTCCTTTCATCTTCATTCAAAATGCGATTCTCGAGTTCAAACTCATCCACAGACTCACCCAGATGCGCCTCCTTCTCTTCTTCAACTAATCGGTCCCAGGCGTTGTATAGATGCGCCGGGTAATCATCGAGCCAGGCTAGACCCCTGTGCCTCAGCACGTTAGCGTTGTAAACAACGAGAAGGTCTTCAATATCAGCCTCTAGCATGGACTCGGCCGATTTCACTTTCTCCTTAACCTTAGTCTCCACCACGTGGACCTTAGCCACGGCCACGTCCCTTTCACCCCGGAGCAAGATAGCCTGCTCGCACGCCTCCTAGGCCGCGTTGTTCGCATCATCCCTTTCCTTAGCCATGTCAGCGAATTTGGCCTTAAGCTCGTTAAGTTCCTTAACCGCCACATCCCGTTCGGCGGTGACTGTGGTGTTCCGATGGCCCATCTCCTCCACCAAGGCGACATGAGTCTGCCTCAACCTCTCCATTGTCACGTTCGCTTCATAAGCTTTTTTGGTGGCCTCAATTTCAGATTTCCGAGAAGACTCGGCCTCAGTATTGAGCACTTGTATGATTCGGTCCTTTTAAGCGAGTTCGGTCTCCATTTTCTCAATCGCTTTGGCTCACTCAAAGGCCAACTTGGAAGCTTTCTCTATGGCTTTTACCCACTCTCTATACTGGGTGTAGACGTCATGAATGTAGTCATGCATCGTGTTTTCCACACCATATGGGATTCTCTTTAAGTGAGGTGGAAAGACGTAGCCATCGAAGCATATGTTCGGAAACTCCTTCCTCAACTGAGCAATTTTAATAG
Organism: Allium fistulosum; assembly: GCA_030737815.1. NCBI lineage: Eukaryota > Viridiplantae > Streptophyta > Magnoliopsida > Asparagales > Amaryllidaceae > Allium > Allium fistulosum. Next base: position 1,143,438,854 of record CM060904.1, read on the forward strand.
CCCTTTCCCCCGTGGGCTTAGTAATGGCCTGCTCTGCAATTATGGGGGGCACAGTTTCAACTCGCTGGTGTTGAGTATCGGACCTCGAAGTTTGAGAAGACGGTCTATGTCGTGGAGGCTCTGGCGGATGTGGGACAAGAACAGGAGGTGGAGATGGAAGTCTAAGAGGTGGAGAGCGAGACCTAGATCGGTGTCTGTATTCTCTACCCCTATCCCGCTCGTACCTCTCTTGACTAGAGTACCCGCGATCGCGGTCTCTATCTGAGTCTCTCCTGCGGGAGTCATAATAGGTAGAAGACTTTCTAACCAAGCGAAGATTCCTAAGCATTGATCCTCTTCCGGACATCGTACCTGAGAATGAGAGACGAAGGAAAAGTTAGTGATTTCTTAGGTTGGACGATTTACAGTTATGAATCATGTAGTGCAGTGAAGTGTATGCATGTGCAACCCCCCGACCAACCGGAAATGTCGGCCGCACTCATAGCAAGCGACCCGCTCAGTTCAAGAGCATTATTAAGCTCCTCCATCCCGGTGCCGCGTTGAAAGGACACATAATCCAGAATCGGAATACCAGCAAGTAGGCCTGGCAATGGGTACCCGAAAAATCCGATATCCATCCGCATCCGTATCCGAAAATATGAAATATATCCGTTATCCGAAAGGCGGATACGGATATCCGATATCCGAAAAGTTTTTCGGATACGGATATGGTTATAGTGGTATCCGTATCCGAAAAATATCCGTCCGATTGTTTGACATGAAAATACACACATTATATATACATGATTTATACATACATATAAAAAAATTTAATGGAAATCGGCCTTGAGAACAAATTTGGTGTGGGTTTATATTTACCAATTAGACAATTAACAGTCCGCATTTCTCTATACCTAATTTAATTATCTATACGGCTTTACATTGTCACGCAACACACCAAAACCCTAACATTTTACTGAAGCAAAAATTTCCAGCCGCCATCACTTCGTCTTCACGCAAATTGGAGATCGATCGGAGTCATCGGACGTTGGTCTCTCGATTTGAAGCTCGCCCCTCGATTGGAAACTCCATCTCTCGCGAGTCACGGCGGCGCCTATCAATCATCACGCTCTTTCTCTCGATTTGAATGATAGCTTGGAAATCTTAACTCAGTATAATTTCTAAACTTAATTAGGTGATTTTTGAAAATTGATTTGCTGTTAGTTTATTTACAGTTAGTTGATTTAAGATTAGATTATTTTCAGTAGTTTTGAAGCCATTAGATCATAGATGCTGGGTAAATATGAAAGCAAGGTTAGTTTCTCTTGAGAAGCCTATGTAACTAGAGCCAAAATGTAATTTACAGTAAATTGTGATTCAGAATATAAAATCCGGTATCACGATAAATAAAAGAGGATTACTACAACGTGTTAGGTTATCTAGTAATTATACAATAATGTAATAATGTGTTATATTGGGGGAAGTACAAATGCACAACTATAGGAGATGCAGCTTTATGTGCAGCATATGCCAGTGCAAATGTACCCACTTTTCCACCAGCTTCATCAGTCACAATGCCAACCTGTTAACACATCAATAATATCAATTACATCTGTATTCATCTTCATCTGATTCCTATAATATATTTGCAATAAAAAACAGAAATGCTTTTGCTTTTATTTAAGAACCTTTTTAATTTCAGGAAATTGATAAGTTGAAAATTTTGTCAAAATATCCATTTTCATTCAAATAAGGTAAAAAAATAGCATTAAAAATAATTTAATTTTGGTATCAAAATTGCCTTTGTAACTTTTGCATTTAAAAAGCAAAAAAAGTTACATTTTAAAAGCTGTCAAAACAGCCTCCATCGATAATAAGGTTGTTTATAAAGCAGATCATCACACGATAATCTGAGGTTACAGTTTTGATTCTGCATTCTAAGATTATTCCTGCAGGAAACAAGCCTAGTCCTAAATTTGTCAAATCTCTGACAGAGAATTTATCCATTTTGATAGGAACTGAGATAGAGAATTAGGGACTCAGGTTTCAATTAAATATACGTGCAAGATATTATTAAATTTTAACTATAGGCATCAAAATTGTAAGTACCTACATTACAATGTATATTTCTATCCAACTGTTCTTCAGTTCCAACATCCTCACTTAAGCTATGTGAAATAGGACTTGCGTATTCAAATTAATTAGGACTGTTGTTTCATCAAAGTTTGTACATGTACTACATATTTTATTTGCATGAGCATGACTGCTGTTTCATCAAAGTTGTGGCTTTTAAGGATTAAATTAGGACTTTGAACTGTTTTTTATGTTGTAGATTGCAAAAATGTCAAATACATCATCAAGCCGCAGTAGTAAGTCCATTCAGTGTTCATCAATGAATAATGCTAGCGTCAATGATAATACGTCTATTGTGCAAGAAACTCAAAATCCGGACAATAATTTGCAAATAATTCAAGATGTTTCAACAAATTCGGATAAAAATGAACCTGTAATGAAATCCTTAAAATCTGAAGTATGGAAAGATTTTGATAGAAAAATAGTATTGGAAGATGGTATTAGCCGTATTAAGGCCACGTGCAAACATTGTACAAGGGTATTTAATGGAGCCGCCTCTATGGGAACAACTCATTTAAAAATGAACTTTAGTTGTCATAATGAAAACTTTTTTAGCAGGCAGGAACAAATCTGTTTCCTTGAATCATCATAAAGTTGATTTGTTGGTCATAATTTACACTTAAACTTCATATTCTAACATAACACAATTCAAAATATCACATAGAATCCTTTGCTCCTGGTATCTGTCTTGAAGGCCCTGAATTTATCCAAGCATTAAACACATGCTTGCTGCTCCAAGCTTGGAGCAGCAAGCTTGAAACATCATGCTTGTAGCTCCAAGCTCTGCTGCTCCAAGCTTGGAGCAGCAAGCAGGAACAACAAGCGTAAAATCATGCTTGCTGCGCCCAGCTTGCATACTCAACATACAAAAATAATGTACTTCATTTTAGTTTTGTTTTATTACTAACTGATAGTCTATTACAATTTACAGGGGTAAACTTTTAAAGCATCGACTAGCCGCTACTTCATGGAAAAATGGAAAAAGAATGCAATATATTAAATTATATGTGTGCTACGTAGATGATTTTCTGTATTTGCTACAATTTATGACATGTATGATGTATTTATGATTTATGTTGTTTTAGGTTATGACATGTATGACGTATTTGCTTTTATGACATGTATGACGTATTTGCTTTTATGACATGTATGATGTATTTGCTTTTATGATGTATTTCCTGTAATTTGTATATTTGCTTTTGTGATGAATTCGCTGTAATTTATATATTTGCTTTTATGATAAATTTGCTACAATTATATGTTGTATTTGCCACAATTTATGCATTATGCATTTTCGGATATGCATTTTGAAATTCGGATACAGATATTTTCGGATATTCGAAAATATCCGTATTCGCTGAGCCGGATACGGATATTTTCGGATAAATATCCATGGATATGGATACAGATATTCTTCAACTGGTATCCGCGGATATCGGATACGGATTCAGATACGGATTTTTATTTTTGGATACGAATTCGGATACAACACTATCTGTATCCGATTATATCCGTTGACAGGCCTACCAGCAAGCCCTTCGAAAGGATTCTCTACTTGCGGGGGAGGAGCCTCCGAAATTCTAATCCCCTGAACAGGCAAGGACATAACCACGGATTTTAATCTCATGGATTTAGAACGCTTGTGAGCAACTGCCTTGCTTTTCTCCTTCCTCCTGAATCCTGGACATCGGAAGAAGGCCCAGCTTGGAGCTCGTTATCAGTAGGCGTTCTCTTCGGGTCAACTTCTTCAGCTATTACGACTCCGGGCGCCTTGCGTTTCACCCGCTTCTTCGAGACCGCTCTAAGTGTCCCTTCCAACCTTATGCTTTGCCTCCATTCAATCAGCCCGACAGTCCTCAAGTTTCTATCGGTTAGAACCAAGTCAATGTTCCTCTCTTCACCCTGAACTACTTGGAGGATCCGAACTAACTCTCTGAAATACCCACCATCGGGCCGTGAGATTGCGGCTGTAAAGGAAGAGAAGTATGTCAGTTTTGAGGTCGGTTATTATTATTTCGATAATTCATGAGAAGGATTGAAACGCTTACGTCTATCTAGCCATCGCCTAGCGAATCCAGGGGGGCATCGAACATAGAACCATTCTGTCTTAAAGTAACTCAGCCTTCCCCAGGACCCCGTTACTATTTGACAGTTCCTAACCGCTTCCAAGAATGTGAAAGAAGGGCTGTCTCCATGACTCTTAATGTTAAATAGATATCTAATCTCGATCGGCTTTGGTGGTCGAAAGAGAATTTCCATAAACAGAATGAAAGTGCTATTCAACAAGGCGTATCCATTGGGGTGTAGCTGGGATGGAGCGATTCCAAGGAATGATAGCATTTCCCTTATGTACTAATTGAATGGAGGAAGTGTTCCCGCCGTACAAGCATGACGATTGAAAGTAGTAAACCCCTCCAGGGGAGCATGCAGCCTATCATTTGGCCCCGGTAGTAACACGTCGTCAAGCGACAAGCCGTGCCTTAAACAAATCCGTCCCAGCATATCTTCGGAGATGCCGGACGGCATAGAATCTTGTGGACGACAAATGAACCGGGCGTTTGGAAACTCGTCCAGAGCTGGATCTATGACTTCGGCTTCGATGACCGGTATCTCGATGGTTGAAGGAATTGAACTCGGGAGTTCCTGCTGCTGTGAACTTGAAGGTTCCATGACTAACTAGCTTATGAAAAATCATTGTTAAACAGACAATAACGCTCGTGCATCCCCCAGTGTAAAGTGTGTGAGTGTGTTGTGCAGTGCAGTACTGTATATCACTTGAGAAGTTCTACAGAATTGAAGAAAGCATGTAAACGACGAGACTTCAAAATTCAGTCGGATTGACCGTCATCGCTGACCGTCACAGCCGTGCCATCCAGATATTAGCAATCGATCCAAGTTAAAGTTTGTTATCGTTTTGTTAAATTAAAGTTCCATCGATGAGCTTCGTAAGACAGTCAGATGTGCCATTCTAAGGTCAAGTCCAATTATGCAACTTTGAAGCTCGTCGGAGTCAGTTTTTCAAGTGTACAGGGAATTACAAATTCTTTAACGTTCAATTCATATCGATCACAAGAGCCCTGTTCGCATCGGTAATTCATATTCATCTATGTGCGAGTTCGACTCGGTTAAAAGCTGAAGACTTTGAATCGATCCAGGGTGATCATTTCGCATCCATCAATTGGGTCGCCGTCGTATCGATCCCCTGGAGCATAATTCGAATCGATCGAAAACCCTGGGTTTCGAATCCATCAGACGCAACCCTTTCGTATCGATCAACATGCTCGAGACACTCGCATCGATCATCCCGACTCGATGCAAAAGCTTAGCCATCGATCGATACGAAGGCCTCCATCTCATCATCTCGAAGCCCTGACTCCAGATCGACACGAAAACGAGGACCAAGCCATCTTCCTCCACACTCCTTCTTCCCCAGATCGATTCGAACTCCATCTTCTCCTTCCTCGACCTCGCGCAATATCTACTTCCCCAAACCACATCCGGACATGAATTTGAGTGGAATGGCATAAGAATCTGAATCTCATCATTTTAGGAGTGACTTTGTTCAATTAATTACCTGATTTTGATAACTGGTTAAAGGGGTTAAAGGTTTTTGAATCGATTCGAAGGCAAGAGCTTTTCTTTTCCAAGGCTCTGGAGTGATACGAAGGCAAGGTAGAAGAAACGAGCGAGTAAAAAGTAAAAAGTGAAAAACGGCTAAGTCCATAGTATTTATATGGACTCGAGTGCGAAGGTAAAAAATGATACGCATTCCAGTAAACTCGACCGGTTGCAATGTGTCACCTTTGAATCAGTTCGAAACAACTGTTCGAATCCATGAACTCGAGTCTGTATCGATGCAAAGTCGTCACTAAATCCATCGATGCGAAGCCCTTATTCATATCGATCACTTTCGACTCCATCCCCAGTGTAACAATATGAACTGTGCAGTTCGAATCCATTGAATCACAACTCTCAGAGGCCAGTACCCATCGATATGAATTGTCTATTCGTATCCAATAACACCAAGTCCATCGATTCGAAATGCACAACAAGGGCTGTTCTGAAAGCATTTAAATCCATCGATACGAACAATCGTTTCGTATCCATCGGACCTCACATCCATCGATACGAAATGCTCATTTCGAATCCATCAATACAATGAATACCGATGTAAAGACAATATTTCAACCTTTTCACATCGATTCAGGAGAGGATCGTTACGAAGGAACATTCAAAAACAACCATCGAGCGTTGTTACAATTCGAATTTCACATCGGTTCGGGAGAGGATCGATACGGAATTCAATATGAGATAAACTGACAATGGCTCGTGAACGTCAGCGAGAGTCAGATTAACGTATATGCATATACGTCGGACTAATATTCAATTTTTGACATTCACAGGAATTGGATACTTATCTGATAACGATTACAACAACAAACAGCTAATCTCAGTCAAGCAGCAATCAGTTACAACAATACATGGTACAACAGTTGACAGTCAACAGTTTACATTACTGAGGAAATCAGTCAAAGATTACAACTTTCATCGAAGAGACGATAGCTATTCAGAATGAAGATTGCAGCATTTCAAAGCACATCATGTTTCCATTAGACGTACTTTGGGGGGCAAATGTTATCCCGCCTTTTGGCAAGGCCGTGGTACCAAGAACTTGACTAGAAACCAATGACAATTCGTCTTGGAGATCGGTTATACGCAGGCTCACCATGGATATCGACGAATTTTGTCCGAGTCCGGATCGAGCTAAAATTGATATGGCACGACAAGCGAAGCTATGAAAGCCAACGTTCCAAATTTCAAGTCAATCCAAGTTCATATGCTCAAGTTATGATCGATGCAAGATTGGATGAAAAATAGTCTCGAGTTCGAATCCCTCGACTAGCCACTATTCGAAACGATCGAGTTCGAATCGATCGAGTTTGAATCCATCGACTGGCCGCTGTTCGAATCGATCGAGTTCGAATCCATCAGGGAAAGCCTACTTCGAATCGATCAGCTCCACATCAATCACAATAGCCTACTTTGAATCGATCAGCTCCGCATCAATCACAATAGCCTACTTCGAATCGATCAGCTCCGCATCGATCACCAGAGTCTACTTCGCATCCATTAGTGGATCACTGTTCGTATCCTTCAAGACCGGTTGCATCGTATCCATCGAGGAGCCTTTATTCGTATCGATCCATATCATGGTTATTCGTATCGATCTGGCTACCAATGTTCGAATCCATCTAGCCACTTCAACTTCATATCGATCGACTGGAGTCATTTCCAATCGATACGAACAAGGCCATGCAGTTGAATTATTCCATGTGTTCTCCATCGATACGAAACAAGGGTCACCTTCCATCGATTCGAACAAGACAAGTGCCTCGATACAAACAAGGCGAAAGTCCTGGAACGACTCGATCAACTCGGCGAAGAAGGTGGGTCGATTCAAATAATGCTCACCACGTCACCACTTGATCACGCACAACTATCGATTCGAACAGGATCGAGTTGAAATGATCGAGTCGAACGAAGCAGCCAACCGAAAGTCTCCATTTCGTATCGATCATAACTCGAGATCCATAAGTCCAAATGCTATGAAATTTTCACAGAAGCTTGCGTGCATGCTAAAGAATGTCCACGCCAAATTTCGACTCCATTGGACGCAATCTTGATCGATACGAAATCCATTCGTATCGATCACGGATCGGGCCGAAACTTCGCGGGCTTGGTCATGCGGGCCTACTCGCGTGCCAGAAGTAGTCTCCTGAGATCTGAGCGAGATATCCACCTCCTACACCTATAAATAGACTCCCAGAGCCAACAGAAAAAGGATCTTCTTCTTCTTTGAAGGCTCCAACGCCCAGACTCCGCCGGATCCAGTTCTAAACTCCATTGCTGCTGCTACTAACGAATTTCAGTGTTGAAAATCATTGTTATCTACTGTAACCCGCTGAAATCAATTGTAATCATCAAAGAAATATCAATAAAGTAATCAACTTCATAGTGGACGTAGGCAACACGCCGAACCACTCTAAATTCTTGTGTTTCTGTGTGTTCTTATTACTTTCATTATCTGCTTTTTGGAGTTTTTGTTAGATAATCCTCTTTTTCCATTTAATTTCTTCATTTTATCTCTTCAAAAACTTCCGAAGAGTGTTATGCCCAATTTTGGTACAAACAATATTTGCTTTGAAGGTGTGGAGACATTACTTTTTGGGAGAATGATTCGAGTTGTATGTGGACACAAGTTGGTAAGATACTTATTCTCTTATAAGGAATTGAATATGGGACAACAGAGATAGTTAGAGTTTTTTAGCTGCTTATGACTTTGGAATTGAGTGCACACCGGGGAAAGGAAACAAAGTTGCAGATGCACTTAGCGGGAAACATCAGGATGTGATGTTAGCTACGTTGGCTAAATGTAATGATTTGGAAGCATTGAATACTTGCCGTGTGCGGTTAAGATCGACTGCCAGTTCAATTCAGAGTATCGCAATGTTATCTTGTTTAGAAATTCAACTAGTATTGATCAACAAAATTGCTTCTAAACAAAGAGATGATCCATTGCTAGCTGAAAGAATTAAAAGATTGGAACGTGGAATTGAGATCGATGGTTTGAAGGATTTGTACCTTGACCAGAATGGATGGTGGAGAAAGAAGGGATGATCGTGGGTTCTCGATGCCGGTGACTTTTGGAAAGAAGTTCTTAAGGAGTGTCATTGATCGAAGTTTACTATTCATCGAAGGAACTAAGATGTATTAGGATATGAAGAGAAGTTTCTTTTGGGAGGATATGAAAAGAGATGTAGGCTTATGGGTAAAACAGTGTTTGAATAACCAACAAGCGAAAGCCGAACATCCGAAGCCTAGTGGAGTGCTTCAACCTTTAGATATACTAGTTTGAAAAAGTGATTCGATGTCCATGGATTTTATTAATGGGTTGTCAGGTCGGATAGAGGAAATAAAAGTATCCGTGTTATAATGGAGAGACTAACTAAGAGTGCATATTTTATACCCGTTAAGTCGGCAAGAACAACACATGTTTTACCTAAGTTATTCGTGAAGAATATTGTTAGACTACATGAAGTTCCTAGGAGTATAGTCAGTGGCAGAGATTCTTTATTTACTAGCGAATTGTGGAAGTCTATAAGAGGTTTTAGGTATCAAGCTCAAGATGAGTACCACTTACCATCCACATACCAATGGGTAGACGGAAAGAGTTAACAAAGTCATGGAGGATTTGTTAAGAGATTGTGTGCTAGATTTTGGAGTGTCATGGGAAGACCATCTACATTTAGTCAAGTTTTCGTATAACAATAATTATCAGACTAGTATAGGGATGAAACCTTTTGAAGCTTTATACAGAAGGCCATGTAAATCACCAGTATGTTGGTTAGAGACCAGAGATAGATTAGTTTTTGGTCCGGATATGGTAAGAGAAACCATGGAAAAGATTGAATTAATTCAAACTAGAATGAAGAAAGCTTAGTCTAGACAGAAGAGTTATGCAGATAAAAGACGGCTAGACTTAGAGTTCTCAGTTGGAGGCCATGTTTTCGTCAAAGTATCACCACAGAAAGGTGTCGTTAGGTTTGGGAAGTCGGGGAAATTAGCACCGAGGTTTGTTTGAACATTTCCTATTATTGAAAGGATTAGAAGACTTGCCTACAGGATAGAGTTACCGGGTAGTTTAGCAGGAGTCCATAATGTTTTCCAGATTTCACATCTAAGGAAGTGTGTATAAGATCCAGAAACCACTATTACTCTGGCTGGATTGGAAGATTTGGTAGTGGAGCCAGATATGACCATTGTTAGGCAACCAGTTCATATTATGGTTAGGGATGAGAAGAAACTAAGGAACAAGGTAGTCAGATTAGTAAAAGTCCAGTGAAGTGACGACGAGATAGATTGTACTTGGGAAACAAAGAGCATGATTAGGGATACTTATCCTGACTTGTTTGATGGTATGTTTTACATCTATGCTTTTATGTTCGATTTAGGACATTTAATTTGATAAATTAACTAAAATAATGTAAAAAGGTAAGAAGATTAAGATTTGATAATTAGAATGGGTCGAGCCTCAACTAATGAACTAATGGGATTAATTAGAACATTAATAAGGAAGAGGAATGCATGTAAGGGGCAAAATAGGAAAAGGAGTTCATTTCCTAATACTCACACTTCCTCCTCTTATCGCATTATCACTTCATTCAAAGAAAGCGAAAATAGATCAAGGCCGACAATGAACAAGGGTTTCAAATGGAAGAAAAGTTAGGAAAACAAGATCAAAGCTAGGGGAATCAAATCAAAATACAAATCTCAATCTTCTTAATCCATTCAAGATAAATAATGGTTATGCATCTCAAGTTTTGAATGTTATTTTCAGTTTTTAGTTCAAATCCGAATCTTTTGCTTATATTATGTAATGCTATGATAGTTTGAATGATTATGTGCTTTTTGGTGAATTTATTTAATTTATTCATGAAATTATTTGATAAGTTTGAGTTAGAAAACCTATCATATGACATCCAAATGATTTAAGATTTTGATATGATCTTAGAAACATTGCTTTGGGAGTGGGTTCTTAATTTCATAATTTTTGGATTTAATTAGAATATTCGGTGAATTTTCTAAGGTTGGAAATTGGTTTGTTTCAAGTTTTAATTATTAAAAACAATCAATTTAGGTTTTTGGCCCCGAAATTTTTGTATGTTAAAGAAGATAATAAATTGGATTTATCATAATTTTTTGAGGATTTTTCCCAAGTGTTTATGATTTAATAGGAATTATTTAAGCTAGATAGGCTTAATTAGTATATTTAAATATTAATATAAAAGGCAAGGTTTGCTAAGTACTTTGGAATGGATAAATCTGCTCCTTATTAGTTTTTTTGGAAAAGGTTTTGGTAAAGGAGGTTGTATCCAATAGTATTTTGACAAATGCAAGGAGTTGGTGAAAATTAATTACATCTATTAATAAGATATCAGTTTTTAAAGTAATTATGGCTTTGCCACGTCGAGATCACGATGCCCCCATTTCATCATGCCGCCCCTATGGTCTTCGACATCCACCAAGGGTATCAACTTCGATTTCTATGGAATGCATTGACTTGGTCAAAGTGGGAAGCATAGCATCAGGGTCGACATCGTGAACTTCAAAGTGGACTAGGCCGCTTTCCTTAATACATTGATGTCACATTTTTAACTATGCCGCCTGTTTTCAACAACGTCGTCGACCATAATGGTTTCGAAGTAATTTATAACGCTGGTAATGATGCAGCATGTTGAATACATTAACTTCAACTTTATAAGCCTATGCCGCTATTATTAACTTCGGTAATATATGATACTGTGTTTAATCACTTTGACCTTAATCCTTGTAACTGTTTTCGAAGACGGCAATGATGTTGTTAGTTCTTGAGATGATGGTTTTGATGACAACAACCTTAGGACTTGTTATAAAATATAAATACTAATATTCTTGTCTAGATATATATGTATATACAGGATATATATATATATATATATATATATATATATATATATATATATATATATATGCAGGTACTGAGAATGAAGATGTACAGTATAAAGATTCAAGATTGGGTATAGAGATTCAAGACTGATGAATTCAAGATTGAAGAAATCAAGACTGAAGACTCATGAGTATCAAGAGTTCAAGAGTTTAAGATATCAAGATAAGTAATAGAGTCTAGATTTATGTTAAAACTTCATAATAGCACTAAAATATTTATTCGGATTTTAATTGTGGAATGAAACTCACCTTCTCGCTTTAATAGTGGGATGGAATCCACGACCTCTTTAGTGGGATGTAACCCATGACCTTCTCTAGTGGAATGGAATCCACAAAATTTTCAAAATGATTTATTTTTTCAAAACTATCTTTTTAAAGTCATCTCCATCAATTTAAATATTTTAGCCTTAATTCAAAAACTATTTTTGATCATATTAATTTCAAAATCATCTCTTGTTTTTTAAACTATCTCTTGATTTTAATATTTTAGCTTTAATATATTTTAAAGAAATCTATACTTAGTTTTTGATATTACTTTTATATAATTGATTATATATTTTAAGATTACTTTCTAAAACTCTTTTATAAGTTTAAACTATATTCAAAATGGTTTACAAAGTTTAGAAATTATTTGACAAGTTTTAGAATATAAATCATTTTAAAGAAAAATCTATAATCAAAAATAACATAGGCATGTCGACATCCCTCATCCCCCCATGTCGACATGGTAGCTGTAGAATTCAAATTTCAAATTTTCAAAAGAAGCGTCTATTCGTCATAACCTTTCATGAATGGACATGACTGTTGTTCTCCTATAAATACCAGTTGTTTTCAATGAATTTTAAGTTAGTTTTTCTTCATTTCTTCACTCCTTCGTACACACTCAAATATTCTCTTATATTTCAAATGCTTTAACAAAACTCTGCCGAAATTCTAAGTGAATCAAACTCGATCATCTCTAGTTTGATTCTCTGCCACTCTCTCTCAAAGACCTTAGTGCTATTTAGAGTTATAGGATCATTTGTAATCAAAAAAGTGTATCGAGTCTCTCTCTACCAAAGTGTGGTTGGAAACGGTGTGATTATGACCCATAAATCAATTGGGTGTGATTATAGCCCGTAAATCAATTAGGTGATCTTGTAGCCTGGTTAAATCAAGAGAGTTTGCCCTGGACTCGAAGACAGGAAGGTGTATCTCGTGGCCTTGAAATTGAAGTTGTAATATCGACATTATATTTGAAAAGAAATATACACAAGAAATTATGAGGGACTGGATGTAGGGTAACTCCGAACTGGTATAAAATTTCGATATGTTCTTTCCTTTGCTGTTTTATTTACTATTTACATCTGTGTATGGTTCTGTGATTGTCTCTATGTTTGTGAAATTGCATCCGTATGTGTTTAATTTGAAAAGATTTCAAAAATTCCATAAAATCCATTAAACACTGTTCACCCTCCTGTAGTGTTAATCCAGCCTTAAGATCCGTAATCCGCATTTCCAACATTTGGCATCAGAGCATTGGTTTTCAAAGTTTTCATAATCTGATTTTTGAAAAGTTTTCAAATGGCTACCAACACTGGTAATGTCAACACTATCACTGGTTCATTTGTAGAGGGTCGGTCTACTGAAAGACCACCACTTTTTAATGGCAGTAACTATGCATATTAGGCATGTAGGATGAAAATCTATTTACAATCAATAGGATTAGACACTTGGAATATCATACAAACTGAGTACATTGAACCCACAACTGATTTTGCATAGTGGACTGCTGAGCAAAAGACTGTTACATAAAACAATTCCAAAGCCATGAATATTCTATTATGTTCACTTGATGGGAATGAGTTTAATAGAGTGTCTGTCTGTAAGTCTGCATATGAGCTCTGGAAAACTTTGCAAGTTACTCATGAAGGAACAAGCAAAGTTAAAAATACCAAAATATCTATCTTGAGCAATCAGTTTCAATTATTTAAGATGAATCCAAATGAGTCCATTTCAATGAACTACATTGGCTCGAGTAATAAAGATCGAGGAAATCATGAAGGATTCTCTGCAAATGCTGACTGCATTACAAGTCATGCAAATAAGGATGGCAAAAGAACAAGAGAAACAAGGCAAGATTCATAGAAATTTGCAAAAATTTCTAATGGATAATCATGCAGACCCTATTGTGATTGAAGATGATTCCTCTAACATACGTATTCATAATCCATTAGAGGATGACGAAGAAGAAGAAGCGGAAGAAGCTCAAATGGACAAAGGCGATAAAGTTATTTGCGTTGGAGAAGTCTGTTTTGACAAAAATGGTAATTTGGTCGAACTACATGGAAACTTTTGTCTCCATTACCCTAATTGTTCGATTCAAAAGTCACCAATTATCAAGGACTCTCGTTAGATTGTTATTATATTAATGTTTTTATATTTTGTGTACTTGTATATATTTGTGTCTATGTTTCATATATATGTGTGATGTAACATCATATATAATAAAATTAGATTTATGTTTTGTAACGACCCATATTTTTATGGATCGAAACATCGTAAGACTATTGTCATTAGGTCGTAATGTTGTTAAGACGTCTAGGGTTTAAGTCGTTCGAAGCTTAAGTCGAGTAGAATTAGATCAAGAGCGACTTAAGAGAATGGAGCGACTTAAGAGAATTGACCGAGTTAAGGAGATAGGCGACTTATAGAAACTGGCAACCTAAGGAGTTTGGGATAGGTCGTATAGGAGATAGGTCGTGGGATAAGCTTAGGTCGTGAGGTAGGATAGGTCGAGTGAATGACCTAAGTATTGGAGCGACCTATAGGAAAGGCAGCGACCTAAGAGAGTTAACGACCTAGCAGTTAGGTCGCATAGTGGTTTAGGTCGTGTGTTAGTTTGGAGCGACTTATAGGATGTTAGCGACCTAAGGGAGATGCGAGCTAAGGAGTATACGACCTAGTGGAGTGGAGCGACTTAGTAGTTAGGTCGTTAGACGACTTAAGGAGTTAAGTCGTATCCTGGCTAAGTTAGTAAGGTCGCAGGTTTGTTAGGTCGTAGACGACCTAAGATTAGTTAGGTCGCGTCTTAGTTAAGTCGTAGGTCGTAACTCTGTTGAGTGGTTAGGTCGCGAGGAAGTATCTGCGTTAGGTTGCTGGGTTTTGCCTGAGTGTTAGGTCGTGAGCGACCTAGGAGTTGTTAAGTCGCGAGCGACTTAGGAGTTGAGCTGCTAAGTCGTAAGTCGTAGACAGGTGAGTTTCGATAAGTCGTAAGTCGCGTGGTGATAGGTCGCGCGCCTGCGTTGTGTTAGGTCGCAAAGAGTTAGGTCGGAGGGTTTGTTAGGTTGTGGACGACCTAAGAGTGTGCGACCTAAGGGGATTTCAGCTATAAATAGGAAGGTTTTTCTCACTTTTTGGGATCCGGATTTCGAAGCGACGAAGTGCTGCCATTTTGAGAGCTCGACTTCTACACTTCTTCACTTCTTTTCTCCACTCTAATCTAGTGATTCCTTCCATCCATATCGAAGATCAAATCGACGATCGAAGAGCTTAGATTGAAGATCTACATTCTTCGAAGAGAGATTTCATCGTTTGAAGCGGATTCGTGGTAGATCGTGTTAGATCCTTCGCTGTCCAGATCTGAAGTGTGTTGCTTTTGAGTTGATTTGGTGATTTGGTGAGTGGTGATTATCTCTCACACGGATCCAAAGGAGTATATCGGATCGTTGGCTTGATTTGGTGTTAAAGTAGTGATTTCCATGCACTTTTGTAAACCTAAGTATAGATCCATATAGATTCATTGTTCATGATGATTTGACAACCATTTTACTACATGTTAACCTATGCAAGTTCATTCATCAAGATTATAGAGATATTGATCATGTTTCATGCTTGTTAGACTTTTGACTCTTTAATTACGAAATTGCCATTATTGTTATAATTGTCCATTTAGCTTATATTTGAATGCTTGATTACTTGGATTAATGTTTGACTTGATTGATTGCTATGAATTAGATGATTTGATTTAGACAAGTTGGTCGAAGATGATTCAAAAGCTAAGGGAAAGGCTCTTGAATTGGAAAAGCTGCTCGTGGCATATGTAGCGGATGATGAAGCTCATATGGATAGATTTGATGATGATGTTGAGATGAAGCTTTGCTATGATGATGATGAGGCGAAGCATGAGATGAGATAGTCTTGGTCTAATCCAGACGGGATCATTCCAAGCATATTGATAACTCGGTGAAATGGTTCGAGTTAGAGGATAATGGTTTGCTCGAGAGGCACTTGAGCTAGTATGGAAACAGTCGTCAAGGAGGATGACTAGAAGGCTGAGATCTCATCGTTGTTGAAGGTTCTAGCATGCTCAAAGCAAGAGTACGTTGGGCAGATTCGATAGTCCCTGAAGACTAATGATTGGTAGTCAAGTACTCTGGGCAGATTCGATAGTCCTAGGCACGGGTCACGATGACGTGCGGAGTTATGTCTAGAACCGAGGTTTTCCATTAGCCCTTGACGGACGGCTGAAATAATGTGCCGGTCATTCAACTAACGGTGATATTGAGGCAGTGATAACAGTGATAGCTAGAGTCATGGATGTTTGGTTGTATCGTCATTCGGTCTCAAGAGCGGTATTTTCTTGGTGCTTATCTGATCTTGGTTTAGGCCTTGGGGGTTTGTGCTTGGAAAGCATCGCCCTTGACTCGAGTGATAATTGCTTTACTTTAAATTGTATGCTCTGCTATGTTTGCTTCTGCTTAGTGTGTGTCTGGGGACTATCACTGTAGAAAGAGGTGGAGTGGGAGGATTGTATTCCTATTCCTTTTTCCTTTATGCTCTTTTGGTATGTTGTTAGTTAATTTACTGCTCACTAAGACTGTTGTCTGACTCAAGGCTTTATGTTTTAACTCTTATTGCCTTGGGCTGTTCGTCCATTTTGGGACGGGCAGACTAGGTAGCAGGTGACAGGTGCTGTTCTTGCTTCCCACGATGCTGATGTCGAAGACGAGCTGGAGGCTTGCATATTATCTTCTTACTATATGTACTGGATGTTCCGCTGCTTTGTATAATTCTCTGAGTGATATGTAGTGAGGCTTGATGTATTGACTATTCAGATGTTTGTATTCAACTATTATGAAGTTTTATATGATGACATTCTATTCTGTAAAGCTTCACTATTTAAATATTTATTGTATTTTGTCCATGCGCTGTGAGTAATACGATAGATTCTGCTGTTTTAATTTACCCTGACAATCGTCCATGGTCGCCTGGCACACTTTACAGCGCACTTTCTCTAGGTTCGGTGCAGGGGTCATGGCCTGGCACACTTTACAACGCTCGCTGACGTAACTACGTATGAGAGACGTAATTGTATTTTGATGGATGATTACTATATATAATATAGTAGCTTAGTAGAGTTTGAGTCCTTTATGCAGTTGTTTCTCTAGGTGTGCTAATCATTCCTTTTTATAGATATTAAGGATGAGTCGAAGAGGGAGACCAGCTGCTAGGGAAGGCCTTATTGCTGAGGGGACTGCTGATTATGCAGCTATGTTCGAAGCTATGATGACTTCGATCATGAGAAGGATACCGGTTCCGGGGACAGCAGTTGATGTTGGAGTTCAAGTTCAAACTCCAAGACCGGTGGATTTTGCTAAGCTGTGTAAGGACTACACTGCTCTTGGAGGAAAGGTTTTCTTGGGAACAGAATCAACCATTGAAGTCCAGAGGTGGATAGATGCTTGTAGAAGGATTTTTGGTGATTTGGGAATTGAGGATGCAACTATGAGGAGGTTGGCATCAAGACAGCTTCAAGGGAGAGCTTCTGATTGGTGGAACTCTATCACCATTGATAGTCCGGAGGAAGAGATTACTTGGGTGCAATTCCAAGCCAGATTTGAAGCTAAGTTCATTTCTACAGCTCAGAAGTCTGTTCTGTTCAAGAAGTTTGTGGAGCTCAAGCAAGGAGGAAGACCAGTTCTTGAGTATGTTTCTGAGTTTGAAGCTTTGTCCAAGTATGCCCGATCGTATATAGAATCCTCATATCAGAAGAACGAGAAGTCCGTGACAGGCTTGGACAGTTACCTTGGGAGGCAGTTGGTGGATCATTTGGACGATTCATTTGAGAAGCTTGTGGAGAAAGCTCTCAGGCATGAGAGTCTGTTTCCTAAGGAAGGATCTGTTGTTGCTGTGACCAGGGAAGAGTCTAAACCCCAGCAGGGTGGAAACAAGAAGAGGAAGCAGCAACAACAGAAGGGTAAGGATGGCCAGAAGAAGCCGAAAGGCGAGGTGACCTGCTACAATTGTCAGCAGAAGGGCCATTTCTCTAGGGATTGCAAGAATCAGAAGGTACCGATGAAGTGTCACAACTGTGACAAGCCAGGGCATGTCAGGAAGTATTGTCCAGAA
This sequence comes from Allium fistulosum, assembly GCA_030737815.1. Lineage (NCBI taxonomy): Eukaryota > Viridiplantae > Streptophyta > Magnoliopsida > Asparagales > Amaryllidaceae > Allium > Allium fistulosum. The sequence continues at coordinate 1,143,456,902 of CM060904.1, forward strand.
CCGCAGAAGGACAAGCAGATTGTGCAAGCTTATGCTTTGGGGGCTGTTCCATCATCTTCGAAAGCTCCCACCGCTGAAGAGAAGGGAGAGAGTGTAGTGGTTCAAGGTACTCTTTCCATATGTGGTGTTCCAGTCAGAGTGTTGTTTGATACTGGGGCGTCGCATTCGTTTGTTTGTAATGAACTTGTAGGTCGGTTAGGTTTGGAACCGGATATTGTTGATAGGCCATTGGTTGTGACTAATCCAGTTGGGGGTTCGTCTTGTTTGTGTATGCTATGCCGTGGTCTGATTGTATCGAGTCATGGTTGCTCTTTTGTTTGTGATTGTTTTGTTCTGAACTTTGCGAGGTTCGTAATTATTTTGGGTATGGACTGGCTTAGGAGATATGCAGCAAAGGTTGATTGTGAGAGGTTGGAGGTGACAGTCGAGAATGTGGAGGGGCGAAAGATTGTGATACGATGTAAGCATGAAGAAGGCGTCTTCATGAGCTTCATGTATTCGCTGGTTGTTCCACGGGATGGACTGTCATCGATGCCAATCGCTAATGGATTTGAGGATGTCTTTGACGAGGTCAAAGGGTTACCGCCGCATAGAGAGATCGAGTTTCGTATAGATCTAGTTGAAGGAGCCAGACCTGTTGTGATGCCTCTTAGGCGGATGGCGCCTAGGGAACAGCAGGAGTTGAGGGTGCAGGTTGATGATCTTTTGCAGAAAGGATTCATTCGGCGTAGTGTGTCCGAATGGGGTGCACCAGTTGTGTTCGCAACCAAAGCGGATGGATCGTTGAGGTTGTGTGTGGATTATCGTGAGCTGAATAAGGTGACTAAGAAGAACAAGTATCCATTGTCGAGAATAGATGACTTGTTTGATCAGCTTCACGAAGCTAAGGTGTTTTCTCAGATGGATTTGGCAACGGGATTTCACTAGTTGAGAGTGGCTAAGGATAGTGTGCCGAAGACTGCTTTTAGGACACCATCCGGTTTCTTTGAGTGGCTGGTAATGCCGTTTGGATTGACTAACGCGCCAGCATATTTTGTGGATCTTATGAATAGAGTGTTCAGAGATCAGTTGAACAAGTTCGTGCTTGTGTTCGTGGATGATATTCTGATTTATTCCAGAACTGAAAAAGAGCACAAGACGCACTTGCGTATTGTTTTGGAAATCTTACGGAAACATCAGCTGAAGGCTAAGTTTTCGAAGTGTCACTTTTGGAAGAGTGAAGTGAGGTTCTTAGGTCATGTTATCTCTGGAAATGGAATAGCGGTTGATCCCGCTAAGGTGGCAGCAATCCAGGATTGGGTTAGACCTAAGAATGCATCTGATGTGAGAAGTTTTCTTGGATTAGCAGGATATTATCAACGGTTTATCAAAGACTTCTCCAAGGTGGCTGCACCATTAACAGGATTGATGAAGAAGAACCAGGTGTTCAGATGGGAAGATAAGTGTGAGAAAGCTTTCAGAATCCTGAAAGAGCGACTGACAAGTGCTCCTGTTTTGACTATTCCAAGTGGGAATGATGAGATGATGGTTTACACCGACGCATGTAGTACTGGACTTGGAGCAGTGCTGATGCAAAGGGATAAAGTTGTTGCGTATGCAAGTCGACAACTGAAGCCGCATGAAAGGAATTATCCGACTCATGATTTGGAGTTAGCGGCGATTGTATTTGCTCTGAAGATGTGGAGACATTATCTATTGGGAGTTCGATTCGAGTTGTTTACGGATCATAAGTCGTTGAAGTATCTTTTCTCCCAAAAGGATTTGAATCTTCGGCAGCAACGTTGGCTAGAGTTTTTAGCATCATATGATTTTGGTATAGCTTATACTCCGGGAAAAGGTAACGCAGTGGCAGATGCGTTAAGTCGAAGACATGCAGGGTTGGGAGCCATGTTTTCAGAATGGAAGAATCTCGAGTATTTAGCTGGATTTGACTTCAGGCCTAGATGTGAATTGGAACCTGAGATGTTGGCAAACTTGTCGATAAGACCGACTCTTGTGGAAAGGATTGGCGAGAGCCAAAAGCGAGACGATAAGCTTGTCAAGATTATCCATGATTTGGAATCTGGATTGGACCCAGAAAAGGATAAAGGATTCGAGGTCGATCGAGAGGGTTGGCTTCGGAAGCAAGGACGACTAGTTGTTCCCGATATAGATGAATTGAGAGATGAAGTTCTGAAGGAAAGTCATCACTCGAAGCTGACAATTCATCCAGGTGGAAATAAGATGTATCGGGATATGAAGAGAACCTATTACTGGGAAGGCATGAAGAAGGATGTTGGAAATTTTATTTCCAAATGCATGAACTGCCAGTTGGTAAAAGCCGAATAGAAGAAGCCAAGTGGATTGCTTCAACCATTAGAAGTTCCTACATGGAAGTGGGAGCAAATATCGATGGATTTTGTTGATGGTCTACCTAGAACAAGAATGGGAAATGAAGGGATTTGGGTCATCGTAGATCATCTGACTAAGAGTGCAAGATTCATTCCTGTTCGATCGACTAGGACTGCATCAAAGTTGGCTGAGTTGTATGTTAAGTGGATTGTTCGATTCCATGGTATTCCGAAGAGTATACTGAGCGATCGAGATCCATTGTTCACTAGTGGATTTTAGAAGAGCTTCCAGGAAGTTTTGGGAACCGAGTTGTGTTTGAGTACAGCTTATCACCCCCAAACAGATGGTCAGACCGAGAGAGTCAACCGAGTTTTAGAAGATCTCCTCAGAGCTTGTGTTTTGGATTTCGGAGGATCATGGGAAGATCACCTTCATTTGGTGGAGTTTTCGTATAACAACAGTTACCAGTCAAGCATTGGTATGGCACCGTATGAGGCATTGTATGGAAGACCGTGTAACTCTCCGACATGTTGGTTAGAGACTGGAGAAAAGCTGATACTTGGGCCAGAGATGATTCGACAGACTTCGGATTGCATAGAGATCATTCGGCAACGAATGAAGGCAGCCCAAGACCGTCAGAAGAGTTATGCCGATAAGCGTCGTAAGGATTTGAAATTCGACGTAGGTGATATGGTTTTTGTGAAGATTTCTCCACTGAAGAATGTTATCCGATTCGGGAAGAAAGGAAAATTGACTCCGAGATTTGTTGGACCATTCCCGATCATCGAGCGAATTGGAAAGCTCGCCTATAGATTGGAGTTACCAGAGAAGATGTCGAGTGTGCACAATGTTTTTCATGTATCCTATCTACGGAAGTATGTGCACGACTCGAATACAGTGGTTTCTGCTGATAGCTGTGAAGATTTCGAGATTGATCCAGGCGATAAGAGACCTCGTAAGCCGCTTCGTGTTGTGGAAACCAACACGAAACAGCTTAGGAGGAAGGTAGTTAAGTTGCTCAAGATACAATGGAGTGATGATGATAACGACTGTACGTGGGAGGTGGAAGAGAGGATGAAGGCAGCTCATCCTGAACTCTTCAAGGTATGGCCCTAAGATATCGTGTCATCTAACGACATTGTAACTTGTTCTAAGTTTTAGAATTCTGCATGCTAAGCTAGAATTGGATGCATGGTTTGTTGATTGCTGTGGATGGTAGGCATGCAGAATAGCCTTTGTTTGCTCTTGTTTGTTTGGAATTTCGGGGGCGAAATTCCTAAGGGGGAGAGAATGTAACGACCCGTATTTTTACGGATCGAAACATCGTAAGACTATTGTCATTAGGTCGTAATGTTGTTAAGACGTCTAGGGTTTAAGTCGTTCGAAGCTTAAGTCGAGTAGAATTAGATCGAGAGCGACTTAAGAGAATGGAGCGACTTAAGAGAATTGACCGACTTAAGGAGATAGGCGACTTATAGAAACTGGCGACCTAAGGAGTTTGGGATAGGTCGTATAGGAGATAGGTCGTGGGATAAGCTTAGGTCGTGAGGTAGGATAGGTCGAGTGAACGACCTAAGTATTGGAGCGACCTATAGGAAAGGCAGCGACCTAAGAGAGTTAACGACCTAGCAGTTAGGTCGCATAGTGGTTTAGGTCGTGTGTTAGTTTGGAGCGACTTATAGGTTGTTAGCGACCTAAGGGAGATGCGAGCTAAGGAGTATACGACCTAGTGGAGTGGAGCGACTTAGTAGTTAGGTCGTTAGACGACTTAAGGAGTTAAGTCGTATCCTGGCTAAGTTAGTAAGGTCGCAGGTTTGTTAGGTCGTAGACGACCTAAGATTAGTTAGGTCGCGTCTTAGTTAAGTCGTAGGTTGTAACTCTGTTGAGTGGTTAGGTCGCGAGGAAGTATCTGCGTTAGGTCGCTGGGTTTTGCCTGAGTGTTAGGTCGTGAGCGACCTAGGAGTTGTTAAGTCGCGAGCGACTTAGGAGTTGAGCTGCTAAGTCGTAAGTCGTAGACATGTGAGTTTCGATAAGTCGTAAGTCGCGTGGTGATAGGTCGCGCACCTGCGTTGTGTTAGGTCGCAAAGAGTTAGGTCAGAGGGTTTGTTAGGTCGTGGACGACCTAAGAGTGTGCGACCTAAGGGGATTTCAGCTATAAATAGGAAGGTTTTTCTCACTTTTTGGGATCCGGATTTCGAAGCGACGAAGTGCTGCCATTTTGAGAGCTCGACTTCTACACTTCTTCACTTCTTTTCTCCACTCTAATATAGTGATTCCTTCCATCCATATCGAAGATCAAATCGACGATCGAAGAGCTTAGATTGAAGATCTACATTCTTCGAAGAGAGATTTCATCGTTTGAAGCGGATTCGTGGTAGATTGTGTTAGATCCTTCGCTGTCCAGATCTGAAGTGTGTTGCTTTTGAGTTGATTTGGTGATTTGGTGAGTGGTGATTATCTCTCACACGGATCCAAAGGAGTATATCGGATCGTTGGCTTGATTTGGTGTTAAAGTAGTGATTTCCATGCACTTTTGTAAACCTAAGTATAGATCCATATAGATTCATTGTTCATGATGATTTGACAACCATTTTACTACATGTTAACCTATGCAAGTTCATTCATCAAGATTATAGAGATATTGATCATGTTTCATGCTTGTTAGACTTTTGACTCTTTAATTACGAAATTGCCATTAGTATTATAATTGTCCATTTAGCTTATATTTGAATGCTTGATTACTTGTATTAATGTTTGACATGATTGATTGCTATGAATTAGATGATTGATGATTTGATTTAGACAAGTTGCTCGAAGATGATTCAAAAGCTAAGGGAAAGGCTCTTGAATTGGAAAAGCTGCTCGTGGCATATGTAGCGGATGATGAAGCTCATATGGATAGATTTGATGATGATGTTGAGATGAAGCTTTGCTATGATGATGATGAGGCGAAGCATGAGATGAGATAGTCTTGGTCTAATCCAGACGAGATCATTCCAAGCATGTTGATAACTCGGTGAAATGGTTCGAGTTAGAGGATAATGGTTTGCTCGAGAGGCACTTGAGCTAGTATGGAAACAGTCGTCAAGGAGGATGACTAGAAGGCTGAGATCTCATCGTTGTTGAAGGTTCTAGCATGCTTAAAACAAGAGTACGTTGGGCAGATTCGATAGTCCCTGAAGACTAATGATTGGTAGTCAAGTACTCTGGGCAGATTCGATAGTCCTAGGCACGGGTCACGATGACGTGCGGAGTTATGTCTAGAACCGGGGTTTTCCATTAGCCCTTGACGGACGGCTGAAAGAATGTGCCGGTCATTCAACTAACGGTGATATTGAGGCAATGATAACAGTGATAGCTAGAGTCATGGATGTTTGGTTGTATCGTCATTCGGTCTCAAGAGCGGTATTTTCTTGGTGCTTATCTGATCTTGGTTTAGGCCTTGGGGGTTTGTACTTGGAAAGCATCGCCCTTGACTCGAGTGATAATTGCTTTACTTTAAATTGTATGCTCTGCTATGTTTGCTTCTGCTTAGTGTGTGTCTGGGGACTATCACTGTAGAAAGAGGTGGAGTGGGAGGATTGTATTCCTATTCCTTTTTCCTTTATGCTCTTTTGGTATGTTGTTAGTTAATTTACTGCTCACTAAGACTGTTGTCTGACTCAAGGCTTTATGTTTTAACTCTTATTGCCTTGGGCTGTTCGTCCATTTTGGGACGGGCAGACTAGGTAGCAGGTGACAGGTGCTGTTCTTGCTTCCCACGATGCTGATGTCGAAGACGAGCTGGAGGCTTGCATATTATCTTCTTACTATATGTACTGGATGTTCCGCTGCTTTGTATAATTCTCTGAGTGATATGTAGTGAGGCTTGATGTATTGACTATTCAGATGTTTGTATTCAACTATTATGAAGTTTTATATGATGACATTCTATTCTGTAAAGCTTCACTATTTAAATATTCTATTGTATTTTGTCCATGCGCTGTAAGTAATACGATAGATTCTGCTGTTTTAATTTACCCTGACAATCGTCCATGGTCGCCTGGCACACTTTACAGCGCACTTTCTCTAGGTTCAGTGCAGGGGTCATGGGAGGTCGTCACATGTTTCGCTTATTATACTTCGTTATTAGGATTTAGTTCTGTAGTATTAGTTTTAGGGGGAGCTATATAGTTTAGGATTAGTTTTTGTTGATGACAAAGGAGGAGAATTTTGAAATAGGTTATATAGGCTTAGATTAAGGGGGAGTTGTTGGAATAAGGGGAGTCGGAGTAGAATCGAAATTTGTTGGAGTAGATTTTATAAACAAAGGTTGTCATTATCAAAAAGGGGAGATTGTTAGTTCCCAAGATGATGGTTTTGATGACAACAACCTTAGGACTTGTTATAAAATATAAATACTAATATTCTTGTCTAGATATATATGTATATGCAGGATATATATATATATATACAGGTACTGAGAATGAAAACTGTACAGTATAAAGATTCAAGACTGGGTATAGAGATTCAAGACCGACGAATTCAAGATTGAAGAAATCAAGACTGAAGACTCATGAGTATCAAGAGTACAAGAGTTCAAGATATCAAGATAAGTAATAGAGTCTAGATTTATGTTAAAACTTCATAATAGCACTAAAATCTTTATTCGGATTTTAATTGTGGAATGGAATCCACCTTCTCGCTTTAATAGTAGGATGGAACCCATGACCTCTTTAGTGGGATGGAACCCACGACCTTCTCTAGTGGAATGGAATCCACGAAATTTTCAAAATGATTTATTTTTTCAAAACTATCTTTTTAAAGTCATCTCTATCAATTTAAATATTTTAGCCTTAATTCAAAAACTATTTTTAATCATATTAATGTTAAAATCATCTCTTGTTTTTTAAACTATCTCTTGATTTTAATATTTTAGCTTTAATATATTTTAAGGAAATCTACACTTAGTTTTTTATATTACTTTTATATTATAGATTATATATTTTAAGATTACTTTCTAAAACTCTTTTATAAGTTTAAACTATATTCAAAATGGTTTACAAAGTTTAGAAATTGTTTTGACAAGTTTTAGAATAGAAATCATTTTAAAGCAAAATCTATTTTCAAAAATAACATAGGCACGTCGACATCCCTCATCCCCCCATGTCGGCATGGTAGCCGTAGAATTCAAATTTCAAATTTTCAAAAGAAGTGTCTATTCGTCATAACTTTTCACGAATGGACATGATCGTTGTTCTCCTATAAATATCAATTGTTTTCAACGAATTTTAAGTTAGTTTTTCTTTATTTCCTCGCTCCTTCTTCTCCACTCAAATATTCTCTTATATTTCAAATGCTTTAACAAAACTCTGCCGAAATTCTAAGTGAATCAAACTCGATCATCTCTAGTTTGATTCTCTGCCACTCTCTCTCAAAGATCTCAGTGCTATTTAGAGTTATAGGATCATTTGTAATCAAAGAAGTGTATCAAGTCTCTCTCTATCAAAGTGTGATTGGAAACAGTGTGATTGTGGCCCATAAATCAATTGGGTGTGATTGTAGCCCGTAAATCAATTAGGTGATCTTGTAGCCTGTTTAAATCAAGAGAGTTTGCCCTGGACTCGAAGATAGGAGGGTGTATCTCATGGCCTTGAAATCAAGGTTGTAATATCGACATTATATTTGAAAAGAAATCTGCACAAGAAATTATGTGGGACTGGGTGTAGGGTAACTCTGAACCGGTATAAAATTCTGGTGTGTTCTTTCCTTTACTGCTTTTATTTACTATTTGCATCTGTGTCTGGTTCTGTGATTGTCTCTGTGTTTGTGAAATTGCATCTGTATGTGTTTAATTTGAAAATATTTCAAAAATTCCATAAAATCCATTAAACACTATTCACCCCCCTCCAATGTTAATCCAGACTTAAGATCCGTAATCCGCATTTCCAACAGATGTCACATATATTGACTTCGGCTCTAATGAAGCCGCATATTTTACTTGAAGGTATTTGATGCCGAGATTTAACTATGTCAAGATTAAGCTTTTAAGACCTTAAACTATGCAAACTATGTTTTATATCCTACGACGTCGACACTCTATGAACTACGACATCCCTATTATCGGCCTTATGTTTTATAAGTTAAGGACTTCAATGTTTTTAATGAAGAGGGACAACGACCCCAGTAGCGATAATGGTGCCCTGCTTTATCAATATAAAGAGTTTGATTATCTTGGCCTTATGGCTTATGTTTTGAAGGGTGAAGACCCTCGTCGATTATATCTTGCTGTGTTTTATTAATATAATGACTTTATATTGTTTGGTTCTATAGCCCATGTTTTTGTAAGACGGTGACCTTAAATGACTTCGAAATTCATCGATAAAGTTTTTGTGAAAGCATATATCATCGCATAAATATTTTGGATAAGTAAAAGGGCTATATTTTCCTTGTTTTAAAGGCATGATTTCAAAGGTTAAATCATTTATAAAGAGTTATGTTTTCAAGGAAATACAAAGGGTGATTAGCCTAGAATTTTAATTAAAGAAAATATTAGTGTTCTCATCACTTTTAGATCAATTATGATAGGATGAATTGACTCGGAGATTAGAAAACCAGATGAGACTGGTATAGGGTCACATCCTATACTTTAGCTAGTAGCCCCTAGCTAAAATAAGTCCAAAATTCTAGTGCATAGGGCTTTCTCACGGGAAATACTAAAAGTAGGTTTATGCACATAAGGGAATACACATAAAAGAGATAGGTTATTGGTGAGCCCGCATAACCATTAGGATCAGTTGACCCTAGGAATAGTAAGTTCCGGACACACCGTCCAGTTGACTTCTAACAGTATGTTAGATAATTTGATATATCAGGTAGGCCCGAGTCAGCCAAAGGTTTGTAGTCAGCCTATGAAAACTATGATGTTAGGACGGACAATCCATTGATTCAGATACATTGTTCATGATTACCTATGTTGCATGTATGCATATTATTGTTTATATCGTTTATTTTAACCAGTTTGGTTGCACGACGTTGATTTGCAAAAGATATATCTTAAAAAGAGATATTAGTGAACGGAAAACCCGTTTCGCTCAACGGCGTGGTCTCACATTAGAAAATAGCCGATCAAATTTAAATTAAAAATTAACCGCAAGCGCACGGTTTAAGATTGTAGCACGTGGCGAATATGGGTCGATCCGTAGGGAATTATATAGATTTTAAAAAATTAATTCAATCGAATTAAACCAATATTTGAAATGATTTTGAGCTAAAAAAATGTAAATAAACTATCAAAAGAAAATGGATAAAAATAATGAGCGTAGAACAATTTAGAGATAAATCCACTCTCTTGATCGCATAAATCAACACAGCATGAAATTATGATCTCTTTTTTGGTCATTAGTGAATTTAATTGATGTGTTTATCATAAGTATGGATTATTTGTGCTATTAATTAGCCCAATATAAACCATCAAACTATAACACACCCATTAAACTACTTCTTATCTCTCATGAAAATTTCAATGAAATTGAAAATAACATCTATTCTAAGAATGGCCTATTAACTATTGATTATAAATATAGACCATTAAATTTTGATTTTAAAATCACTTCATTACCATAAGCATATGTAGATGAAGAGGTAATTTGTATTTTGTTTGTTTAAGCATAGCTTATTTGGTGTCAACAATATAGGCTATCAAATTCAAAGCTAAACAACAAAATTTAAACCACATTAACCATTGTCATTAAGCATGATGGCTTTGTTTGATGTAGGTGGTGTTGACAGCAGTGAGATGAATGATTGAGGTGGAGGAGGTTGATGGAATAAGAGGTGCACTAGTTCAGTTTGATGTGGTAGGGTATGTGCAGTTATTGAAGTGGGTATGTTTTGAAGGATTGCATTTTGAAATTGTTTGTGAAGATAGTTTGTATGTGAAGAGAAGTGTGGTTGGTTGTTTTGGTGGCAACGTAGAGTGATGATCGTGCACAGTAATGTGCACAGAGATGTGCACAGCGCCCTTTATATATTTTTTAATTTTGAAAGTAATGCAAACAAAAGAAGAAAGTGCAAATGAAATGTAAATGTGAAAGTGTAAATGCAATAAACTAATTTTATTTGAAATTGTGTATGCTTTTAAAAAAATGAAAATTGCAAATGCACAATAGAAAAGCAACAAATGCAAACAAACGCACAAACAAAGGTAAGCAACAAACACACAATTTTTTTTAAACGAGTACAAACATACAAAATAAAAACACACAAAAATCAAAAACAAATAATTCGAAGAATAGAAAATTAAAATCAAATAAATTCTCCGGCAATGGCGTCGAAAACTTATTTGACGGCTAAATCTCCATCAAATTAGAAAATAGCTGATCAAATTTAAATCAAAAGTTAACCGCAAGCGCATCGCGCACGACTATAGCACGTGGCAAATACGGATCCATCCGTAGGGATTTATATAGATTTTAAAATTTCTATTCAATCAAATTAAACCAATATTTGAAATGTTTTTGAGCTAAAAAAATGTAAATAAATTAGCAAAAGAAAATGGATAAAAATATGATAGTAGAAGGCAATTAAGAGATAAATCCACTCTCTTGATCACATAAATCAACACAACATGAAATTATGATCTCTTTTTTGGTCATCAGTTAATTTAATTGATGTATTTATCATAAGTATGGAATATTTGTGTTATTAATTAGCTAATATAAACCATCAAACTATAACACACCCATTAAACCACTTCTTATCTCTCATGAAAATGCAATGAAATTGAAAATAAAATATATTTTAAGCATGGGCTATTAACTATTGATTATAAATATAGACCATTAAATTTTGATTTTAAAATCACTTCATTATCATAACCATATGTAGATGAAGAGGTAATTTGTGTTTTGTTTGTTTAAGCATAGCTTATTTGGTGTTAACAACATAGGCTATCAAATTCAAAGTTAAACAACAAAATTTAAACCACATCAACCATTGTCATAAGCACAAAAGGAGATCAAAAATGAGCACATTATGTTAAATCCACATAATTATAGAGCTACATTACCCCTGAATTGAAGGGGTTTAGTTTCCCATATTTGTTATCATGTCAACAAATGTAGCATTCAACATGAAATAAAAACAAGAAGAAAATGCAAGCTAAGTAAAAGTAAAAAAGAGCTAATTAAAATGAAATAAAAGCTATTCTGCTTGCATAAATAAAAAGATCTACACTACTAACATGAAAGGAGAAAGCATGTAAATAAAAAAAGAGAAAGAACTAAAATTGCATTAAGAAGATAATTACATAAGAAAAGAAAATGGCCATGAAAAGAAAGAAAGGGCTTTTGTTTATTTTTGAGCCTAAAACTAAAGTAACTAAAGAGGAGGCTCAAGGGCTAAGAGATCATTACATGAAACATAAGGGGTATTTATACAAGTTTGAAACCCTAATCCATATTTTTGGGGACTACCCAAAATACCCTTAGGAAGTGTGGCCACCAAGTTATCATTAGCATGCGATAATCCTCCATTAAAATGTGCAAGAAACTTTAATCTTCGTTAGCATGTGCATTGGATCCTAATAGGTGATCATGGTAAGTGGGTAGGTGGGGTCCTCCATGTTGCATGGTTTGAATTATTTCTATCTTTATTCCTTTGTTTTCTCTTGTGAATGCATATTTTCCATGAAGCCTCTTCTAAAATTCACTAAAATTCCTACAAAACAACATTAAAATGTCCAAGTAAATTTCCTCAAATTAATATATGCACAAAAATGATCATTTTGCCCCAATATGAAGATGAATAAATGATGATTTGAAAATAATTGAAATATTGGTTTAAACATGTTAAATTACCCTATATGCTCATTTATTTAAATTAGATTAAATATGGAAGTAAAAATATGCACATTTACGTGCACATCAAATACCCCCACACTTAACTTTTTATTCATCCTCGAATAAACTAAAAACTAAGATAAATCCATTTTCGTAGGAGGCACGATTGCATTGAGCATATGCAACAAGCTGTTAAACCTCTAGATGTCCCTAGTAGGACGAGTGTTGTCTCGTGAGGGTTTTCAACGGATACTACCCACAAAATCCGAATGTGAAATGTAAAATTCCTAGATGCAAGATTTATTTACAAAGAGATGAATGCAAGTTTTTGAAAATATTTACAAATAAAGAATTACTTTTAAATTGACATAAATAAGTTAAATATAAGTTTTGGTCATCATCATGAATTTTAAGACCTTTTACTTTTCAAAATTTCCAATAAAAATTAAGTTATTATAACAAATAGACTGTAATTTGGCTAGTTGTTTTGGTTGATGACATAGTGTAACTATGAACTGGATCCTTAGTTGATTATCAAAGTTTTTCAAAATGGTATTTTCATTTCTGTCGAATAACAAGTCAAATCAAAGAAGTGAAAAATAGTGCTTAGATTTCAATTGCTTGCTTTCTCTTTATTTGAAAATTTTATTGATATTAACACTATTTACATATGCCTAACTCAGAAAACTGAGGCCAGATTATTACCAATGCACTGCCTTTCGGGCGTACGTAAGGGGAATACTAAGTGTGGTGAGTGAACACACGAGTGTGTACACCTATCGACTATAGGCATTATTAATAAAAGACTTTATATACATACACCTAACTCAGATAAATTAAGGCCAGATATATCGATCATGCACTGCCTTTCGGGCTTACGTGAGAAGGGTACAGAGCATGGCGTGTGTACACACTTGCGTGTGAACACATGACTCTAGATGTTTATAAAAAAAATATACAAATATTATTTTTAATATATTTTTTTACATTGATTTTTTTGTTATATATATATATATATTGTTTTTTGAAGAGAGAGTTTTGCAAAATCATCTTAGTACCACTTAACTTAGAAGATAAAAAATGTTATATCCTTTTCTTTAAATCCACCACTTTTTAAACAAAGAATTTTCATTAGGATATACTTCATAATTATCACCCATGAACCTTCCTATATACTAGTTAAACCATCATTACTTGTAATCAAACTTTATTTTTATTTTTGTTGAGACAAATAAATTTTCAAAAGTTTCAATTTAATAACCAAAATCTTATACTTATCCTATAGTGTTTCTTTAAAATTAAATCAATATGCTAAAAAAAAATTCTTTTTGGATTTTTTTAATTTTTTTAGTTTTGGAAAGAAAATGCCAAAAAATAAACCATGAAAAACCAAAAATGAAGATGAAATTCCCCCATTGTTGATTTTGACTATGTCCCCACAGTCAACCCAAGTGAAAGGAGAAAAATAAAATAAAAATATGATATATATTTACATAAAAAAAAGATTATTATTTATAAGACATCAGAAAATATACAGCTAAAGAGTAGATGAACCGGTCTTTCAAAGACCAATTCATTTGTCTAGTCAAGTATGAGAGACACAGCTTAAGCACAGAAAACCAAACCATAAAAGATTTTGAAGTTGAATGTTGATTTAGAAAAATGAATGCCGTTTTTTTAAAAATCATACGAGTTGTTTTATATTCGATGATTTTTGGGTGTATAGAACAAGTGGTTGAAGTTCAAATTTACTTTCACCAAATTGAAATTCAAACTTATCATTGAAAACTTCTTCAGAATCATTTATTTCAAAATCAAAATGGTGATTTAACTCTTCCCCTTCAGAATTTAACAACTCATCTTCGAAAAGTCCAAAAAAATTATGTTCACTAAATTCATCTTCCTTTGTTGAATTATTCACAACTTCATCGCATATGTCAAGTTCAAAATCCAAAGTTGTTGTTTTCAAATTTTCAAAATCAAAAAAGGAAGATCAAATTTTAATTTTTGTTCCACACTCTCAAAAGAATTGAAATCCAATTCAATTGCCAAATTTTCAACAACTTCATTAAGATTTTCGTTTTCAATTTCAAAAGTTGTTATATGAAAATCGTCAATTTTGGTAAAAGATGGATTATCACTTGACTCCTCACATTTTAGGATTTGATTTTTTTTCTCACGTCTTATCATGTATGTTTCGAACAACAAATCCATGTGATCATTGTAAATCTCTTCCATTTTCTCAACAAAATACAATTTCTAATCATAACTTGAGAAGTTTCAATTTGAAATTGTTGAGAACAAAAATTGTCACCATGATTGAAACTAGCCCCATTGCCAAAATCATTTAAATAGTGATTCACATTTTTGTTTTGATTTTGAAATTCGTTTTGGAGTTCGAAATTGAATTGGCATGGGTTATAATCGAAATCATTTGAATTTTGAAGTGAATTCAAATTTTGATTATTTTGAAATTCTTGACTTGAGTTATTGCACAAATATGAATTACACAAATTATTTATCATTTGATTATTTTTTGTAGAGAGTTCAAGTAAAAACGAAATCGTTTCAATACTCTTTTCAAGGTTTGAAGGTTGGTCATCATTTTGAATTTTTGTGGTTCAAAATTCAAATTGTTTGTACAGTAGTTGTTGTTAAAATATCCATAAGAAATTGGAGTGAAATTATATGGTTCATATTGATTTTCACAACTATTGTAAAATTCTAGCGAATAGGGAAATTCAGACATTTTCAAAAATGGTTTTTCTTTTTATTTCTTTATTGGATTTTTTTATAAAGAAAAACTATTTACCAAAAAGAATTTATTTTTCAAAAGGGAAATTTGATTTTTGTTTTGTTTTTTGGATTTTCAATTTTTTTTATTTTTGAAAAGGTTTTTTATTTTATTTTTCATTTTTACTTTTCTAAAAAAAAACTAACTCAAATTTTTTTTTGGATTTTTGATTTTGATTGAACAATTTCAAAAGAAAGGATTTAAAAACTAAGTTAAGGAATATTTACAAATTTTTTAGTTTTGGAAAAAATATATGCATGAACTAATGCAACTAAATGAATACAAGGACTTAATTACAAATTTTCTATCCAAAATTGTATAATTATGCTTTGTCTTAATCCAACAAGATAGTTCTTAGCCATGTAACAAACATGACTTATCGGTGTACCACGAATCACCGTAGCAATGCAGCCGAAGGTTTAAGTACCTTCAGAGAAACAATCAGTATAATATTTACGAATCACCGTAATATATATAATTGATTATTACTCTGCCGTAGCCTAGACACCAAGAAATTAAATTGTCGAAATAGGACAATTTGTCAATATACAATTAAGCCCTAAGTGAGCTCGTGACACCCTTAAGATATCTAACCGTTATTATTAATCAAGTTCTAAAATGAAATGCAAAACTGAAATTAAACGTGTATTAACAATGCAACTACAATCAATTTTGTTTTTTGTTTTTGAATTTTTTTATATATATAAATGCAAGCAACCAACAATGCAATATAAATAAAAATTAGAGATGAGAGCACGATGCCAGAGCATGTAGAATTATTAGCAAATTTATTTAAGCGGTGATTTTTTTAAAGCAAGCAATTTGTTTTTGGCAAGCAAAGCGAAGCAAACAACTTTTCCAATCTGCTTTGGCAACCTGAAAATAAAAACAAGATATATATATATATATATCTAAAACAAAACACAACGAGACTTTTTTATATGTTTATCAAAGAAGAAAATAAAACAAGTGAAAAACAAAACAAATGAAAGTAAAACAAATGAAAACTAAAACAAGTAAAAACAAATGAAAAATGAAAATTAAACAAAACAAGATTAAAAAAAATATTATCCCACCCCGGCTCAATTAGAAAACAAAATGCACCCTTTTCTCTCTCGTTTCTAATTCGAAACAAACCAAACACACTGAGAAATTTCGCGACTTCAAAATTTCAATCGATTCCACAATTCATATTTGAAAACAATTTCAAAATGGTTTAGTGGGTGTGTTATGATGGCCACGGTTGTTTGGGGGTTTCTTTCGATTATGGTGGTTTCGCGAGGCGATTTTGGGTGAAGAAGCTGGGGTTGAGGAGATTTGGAGTTGAGGTTTGGAGAAGTTGCAGGAGTTAGTGACGTGGGTAGTGGTTGCAATTTGGTTTGGCAATTTGGGTGTTGGAAGTGGTGACAAGGTAGAGGCAAGGCAATGACAGGTAGCAAGTGAAAAAACAAGGCAGTTTGAAAATGATGTGCATAAAAGTTTGGTATAGGTTGCAAGCAGTGTGTGGGTAGGTTGATGTGGTGTAATACAATGGGTGATGGTGTAACTGTAATGTCTGAAATGCACTGTGGGGTTGTGAATGTGAAGAGCAGATGAAGGCTACAATAATTTGTATGTTGTGGATGGAGGAACAGTACAGGGTAGTGTGGTGATTTGAGGCAATGGTCAGGCAGCAGGGATGTATGAAGGCAATGGGAATGTTGCAATGTAGTGGTTGGGCACTGTTGTTGTAACGACCCGAACTTTCCAGACCCGGAAAGTCGAACCATTTTAGTTAAGAAGAAGAGGTAGAAGAAGAAAAATAGAAAACAAAATCAGAATCTAACCATCGCAGCGGAATAAAATATAATATATATCAACAGATCTTTACACAAATCAAAAACTATATCTGTTTATACAATATATCATCAGAGTACATCAACATCCATAACATACAACTGAATACACAGCGGGAAAAAAATATAGCAAGTACGAGAGTACGTATCGTCATCCAGCTCATCTCCTGAGCTCCACAGCATCATATCCTAAACCTGTTTATCTCGGTCTGACCCGAGCATCATATAAAACAATACCCGAGTCAGTCTGGAAAACCAGCGTGAGAAAATCACACTCAATTGATTATTAAAGTTTCAAACCCTTTGAAAACAAAAGCATCTCGTAAGACCACGCCACAAATAAACATGTCGGGTTTTTACCTTACGATAGCTAAAACACTTTTTATCAAATTCCTCTGATATTATAATAGTGTCTATACACACATACTTATTAAAATAGCTGAAATTGTTACATTATTAAATTCCAGCATACTAGCCACAAAAGTGGGTAATACAAACAAATACCGTACAAGGCACGTAGGAAAAATGGATTTCCAACGAATGACTAGGCACTGGGGTACCACCTATCACAGTACGTGGCCTAGATCACCGTACCGAGGAGTACGCCCGCTCCCCTGCAACACAAGGCCGGAACCATCCCTTACTGGATGATCCCGAATAAAATCACCCCACGGTTGGGATCAGCAACCGCACCACTAAGCCGAAATAAAAAGGGACATCTAGACAGGGATGACCTTACCCTCCAGTGGGAGCTACCCACGAAGCCTTGCTGCATAACCCCTGATTTTCAGTCATTCCCGGTTGATGAGGTTCGAGGCTAAACGATACCTTTTAGAGAACATATCCCTTAGAATGCCCATCGCCCGCTGACGATGTTTCGCAAGCATTCGTCCATACAAGTCCGTCCTGGGTTTGAACGGAACCGAAGGCACTACTCCTACTACATCCATTTTGGAAATATCCTCAGGATTAGTAGCGACTAGCCCTTGCACTTCACTGCTCCATCTTCGACTCCGAAATCGTTACACGAAACGTACAAACCGGATTGAAGTGGTATTCGAGTCTCCAGACCTAGAATCCCGGTATACGGAAACTCGATCCCGGTCTCTTCGAAACGATCAGCGCATTTGGCCAATATTGATAGTCGGTTATTTAACTATCAATTAACATCCACAAGCAACCATCACACAATAAATAATTTCCCACATTATTTATTTGCCCAAATATCTTTTCAAGATATATTTCCAAATTTTCAAAGCTCATTTGAAAACCGTTTCAAACAGTTTCCGCTTACGGAATACATTTCCCAAATAATTATTTCCACTGAATCACCAAGTACAAAATACTTTTAATTTTAAAATAATTTAAAAACACCAAATATATTTTATAACATTGAAATTTTAAAACTACTTTAATACTTTATCAAAATATATATTTTAAGAATATTTAAAATAAAACCACTTTATAAATATAAGCTGACTTCCTCTTTAAAACATAATACCAAATTACTTTTATATAATTACTACAATAATAGATTTTTGAAACTACTTACTTTAAAAAGTTAACATTTAAAAATAATCAATTTTCTAAAACATGTTTTTTTAAAACATATTAAAACTTTTAACTTATATTTAAAACTACCTTGAAAACGTACTTGGCTATCCAGAGAAATACACTTCTCATTTCCATCCTTTAAAAATAAACCAACATTTATTTTAAACCAATTCATATCCCTTTATAAATTCCCACCTTGAATTTATATTTTCTAATATCCACTGATATTTTATTTTATTTTATAAACCCAGTTTATAAATTCCAAAATCTCATTTCTCTTCTAAAATTCCAATTTTAAACAACTAAATCAATTCCCAATTGATTTCTCAATTTACTCTACTTACTTTGAAATAAATTTCCTTTGCTACTTCATTTATTCCAAAATACATTAACCTTTAGATTTTTATTCCTTATTACGAGTTAAACCCCTTTTTACCAATATCAATTACAGATTTCCAAAACTCCTCATTTATTCTTTAATTAACTTTAATCCTTAATTTCAAAAATAACTTCTTTTATTCTTCAAATAATATCACTTAAGTATAAAATTTATTATCCCTTGTAGATTCAAAATCCCCTTATTTCATATTTGTTAAAATTCCAAATCACCTTATTTTTATTTCAATTCGTTATAAATTTTATCCCAATTCCTCGAATTATTTTACTTAAACTTTTACTCCTTGATTTCTTTCCAAAAATTCAATTCCATAGATTTTATAATTTATTATACTGGACAATCCAAATCAACCACATCATCCAATATAAAATCATCACATAATATCAAATATTCAGAACATAGAATATTAAATAATCTAATAATTTTGAGGAATCCAGTTGGATCCCTCCAACCTGTTTCCCTGCATCCAAAGACGTTAGCACAATACCAATTCCACTTCGAGGTGGAATATCGCGGTATATGGGTTTTATAAAATATCATCCGCTATTATGCGGCGCATAGGGTCTCATCCGCTATATAAATGCGGGAATATCAACAACTCCAATATATACATATGCCAATATGTATATATTTCTATATACTACTATATATAGTATCATATCAACCAATGCAATCATCCAATCAATTATTTAAATTTAACCAATTAAATTTAAAATAAAAATTCAGCTGAGTGAGATTAACTCACCTGTTATTTTTGTTTTGCAATCCATCCAACCCGACTTGATTTTCCTTGATTTTAGACCTTGTAAAATATTAGATGATTTTATTAATATTCGAACAAGTCGAACAACCAATTACCGTTAACAGTTTTAAATTTTAACTCATGATTCAATTTAAACAAATGATTTAAACCTTTAAACTAATTTTCCTTTTCAGATCTCTTAATAACTAAAATAAATTTTAAATAAGTTAACTAAACAAATATATTACTTTAAAGTTAAACCAGTAAATTCAAAAGGGTGTAGATATATATTTATTTCTTCTGAGACTATTCGCCTACTTATACAACTTATTTACATAGATTTAAAATTCTATTGTTATATTGACTTCAATATACAAAATCCCTATATATCTTACCAAACTTTATCTATATAAATCTCTAAATATTACTGTTTTTCTATATATATATCAGGATATATAGTTTTACTGTCTGACCAATTTATTGACACTTTAAACTTTAAACTACTATACTTTTAATTCCAGATAAAGAAATAAAATTTAACAAATTAATTTAAGGGTTTTTAAACTTTAAGTACAATAAATTTAAGAATGCTTAAAATTCAAATTACCTCAAAATCGCCAAGAAACAAAATCAATGGCTAAGCTCTAAGCTCCATACGAGACTGCTGATCGACACTCAACCCCCACCACGCCCACGACTACCACCTTAATCAATCGTAGCTTGAACCCTAGAGCGGAGGTCGCCTTCGATTCGTCGCCGTCATCGAGATACCCCCAAGCCCTAGCAGTCGTCTTCTCCACTTCCTGGAACTACAGCACTACACACGAGACTCCCTACCCCATCCTAAATCGATCGCGAATCGATTTGAATCAAAGTCGGTCCTTTCTTTCTTTTCTTTTTTTTCGAATGAAGGAGGGCGGAGGGGAAATCGATTCGAACTGGAAGAGAGATCGGAATATGAAGGAGAATAATGGAATGCATGGTGAATTCAGAGAGGTGAACGATTGAATGAGAACTGGGTTTTTAACGAACGATTTCGTTCGGCCATAAATTTTCTATTTTTTTTTTCCGTTCGATTACAACTTAAAAATGAAGAGAAGGAGCTAGGGTTGATTTCAAACGAAAGAAAAGATGGAGTAGCTCGGGTTTATACTGGAAGCATCGAATTATTGTTTTTAGCTTCTAAAGAAAGACAGAGTATGTGATGTCTTTGAAAGGAGGGTAACATGTTCAATTAGGCCATCTACAGTGACATTCGAAATGAAGGGAAAAGATCTGATGTGAAATTCTTTTTAACTGGTCAATATAACTTATTATTTATATTTGAATTTCAATTTAATTTTCAGCGCGTTTATATATCGTACGCTCACGCAACGACTTCAAATGCTACGAAAATTGAAATCCGACAATAATACAATATTACGGATCCAATGGAACTGGTTTCGTCGAATTTCGAGACTGCGCCTCGGAAGGCTATTTTTAAATTCAATTTAAACGATATAATTTCAAAACTGCGCAAAACACTTTTAAATCAAGTTTTAGGAGTTCTATTACCTTTAGTATTATTAATATGAATTTTTCAAGCCTTCAAAATATTTTTAATTAGCTTAGAATACCAGATTTACTATTTTATCCAACTTCAACTAAATTTAATTTAATTATTAAATTACTCAATAAACATCGATATTTGAAATTTAAGTTTATAATTAACCTCTTAATATTTTAAATTAATTAAATATTCCAATTTCAAATGCTCAAAAATTCCGGGTCGTCACATTCCTCCCCTCTTAAAAGAATTTCGTCCCCGAAATTACCAGTTAAGAGGAATGATTCAATCCCCGTTAACTATTTCCCAAATTCAAACAGTTTTAACAATACCCAAACAATCTTTTATTAATGATACACTAATCATCTTTTAACTTCCCAAACTTATTCATAAGTTCAACCCATACCACCTACTTATCCATTCAAATTTAAATTTGAATTCAAATTTTGAATTATCAAAAATTTCTCAAAATTTTTCTAACTCTCTAAATTTCCGAAAAATTTCGCCAGCGTCTCCTTTGCGCGGCTAGCTCGGTACAACTACAAAATGGCTCTACGGCCTCCCAAACTCAAAAAGAAAACAAAAAACCAAGTGGCTGGATCCAAAACCCAATCAAATTTCATATAGAAATTCAAATACATACCTTTTTGTCGGGCCATTAAATTTTATCTTCTAAAATCAAAAATCCCAATTATCCATTGCTTTTATACACCTGTATATCCTACTAAGGAATAATATCCCATCACAATTCCAAAGTTATTTTATACTTTTCTTTACAAATTTACAATATTTGTTTTACTTAAGCCCGTACGATGCACATATATTATCCGTACGCAATATCACATTCGATCGCTCAATCGATCACACAATTCCACTTCCGAACTAGTATCGTCCACCCGACTTCCTAGTGCGGACTCAGATCTGGTTTCTCGATCAGAAACCGTCATTCTCCTTGCATAGTCACCAACTATGATAGAGAATATCCAGAATCAATCAACAATCCATATCCAGGCTCGCCGTCGAAAATCGAGTGAAAAATCCTGATTCGGATCGATAAAACTATCTCGAAATTCTGTGTTCGATATCTGGACCAAATAGCTATGCGAATAAAATAATATACGTACATCTTACGTATAAATTCCAATTGATTATCAGTTATATCAATTCTCTTTTATTCACATTCCTTTTTGATTGTTATCCCCTTATTCACAACTATCCCATTCCACAACTTCAGTTTTAGTCTTCATTCAACTATTCACTTAGTATATAGATTTTTATTTTTCCATTCCAAAATTTACTAAGTATATTTCCAATACCAATTTTCTTAAGAATTTCATTCTTCAATTCTTAAGTCCAATATAAATCTTTCTTATATTTATTTACTACTTCACCACTGAAGTGTATATATTCAAATCGAAATCCAATTTCATATGAATTTCAATTTACTTCAATTTACTACTTCATTTCCAAATTTTTTTTCCTTAAATTCAATTCATCTCCAACTTCCAAAAATCGAATTTTATTTAGCTCGAAAACAATCCAAGTTAATTCATTCAATAACTATTTCTCAACTTATTTAAACCACTCCTCTGTTTGAGTTCAGTTTCCATTCAACACTTACTTAAGTCAATAACTTAAGTTTATTTTCCATTTAACCAACCCTTTTAAAGTTTTATTTCCATCTTTCATTTGATTCTTATTTAATCAAATTCCATCCATTTATTTATTTAATATAATTGGTTCATTCACTCCATCATTATGAATTTTAATTCCCATACTCAATTCATCTGGAATTATTTTATTAATAACCAGGTCATTTCCAATTTGTTTTCACTTATTTGGATTTCATTCGCAATTCAAACCATCACTATGTTAATCCAATTTCATTAACTCACAATTCAATTTCATTAACTAATTTATTATCTAATTAGTTCCTCCACTGGTTAAAATTAAATACTTGCTTTTTAATTCCAAATATCACTTCACTTAATTTTCTTAAGTTCAATTTATTTTATAATTCAAGTTTGGATTTATTTAAAAATTAAGATTGCTCATCTTAGTTGTTTCCATTTGATAATTACAATTTCAAATTATAACTCTTAATGGTTCAAAGAAATGAATTCTCATTTATGACTCATTTCTATTCATAAGTTTAACTTACTTAAGATCTGGGACTATTCATTTAAGTCCATTTTCATCTTTACAATCAAATTTCAAATTATTTCACTTAAGAACTTAAGAATATGAATTCCTTTACACAATTATAAGCATTTTACATTACCTTTATATCCAATTCAATTTGACTTCAACTTATTTACATTTAACTCAATTCCAATTCTCAATTTTTATTTAACTTATCTTAAGTTAAATTCAAATATATTTTATTCACCTTCGTATACTCAAATTAAATTTTAATTCCAGGATACAAATTTTATACGAGTTTTACAATTCATTCACCTTCAAGTTCTCCAACTCTTTTATCTACCAACTTATATTACTCATTGAGTTATTTTCATCTCATAATTATAATCCCAGAGTTAAACTTTCATTCCCTTCTTATTTCAATCAACTTCATTCTATACTTTATATTGTTGATTCGTTTAAATTTCCACATTTATATTTTAAATAGAATTCCCAGAATCCAATTGCCCGGTTTTATTTCAAAACCATTTTGAATCCATAAATAACTCATACATATCTGGTATATCACCTCAAATCCCAATTTCCAAAATAATCTGCTTTTACCAAACAATTTTCCCTTTGAATTTCAAAACCAACCCAGTTCACAATCATTTCCAATTTAAAACAGTTTGGTAGCAATTTCTCTTTGGAAACTCGAAAATAGACATCGATGATGCTGCAGTCATCACCGAAATTATTTTCCAGCGACCGTAAGAGAATTTAATGCTTTTATCACTTTAAAACATTTCAAACATTTTAAAAATCCCAAATTCCCACCAGATTTCAATTCAATTTCAAAAATATTCATGAAATAATATCACCATTATTTCCCCAAAACCTTTAAAAAACTATTTTTTTTAAATCCAAAGGAATTTAAACCTTTCCCAAAACTTCAAATTCAAAATCCATTCAATTTTATATCCAAACATTACTCTGGAATTCTATCACATTTTATTTCAAGTTTTAAGTCACATTTACAATTTACATTTACAAATTTCATTTGCTTATGAATTTATCTCATTGACTATAAATCACATTTGTAATTCACATTTGTATATAAAGGTTATCTCAATTTATAAATTTCATTTATAGTCTATATTTCAAATTCCATTTTGTTATATAAATTTATTCTTCAACTTGGTTATAAACTTTCAATTTCTACTCAATAATGAGACTAACTCATTATGGTCATTTTCTAACAACCAAGCATCCAAATATATAATTTACAAAAGTTATCCTTTTATATATAAAAAAATAATTTTGGCAAAATTATTTCATTCACCCTATTTAAAACGATACTGTGTCGAACTGTTCTATTCAAGTGTTTAGAAACCCCTTCGATACAGTTGTACAGACTGTGCCGACTAAGGTTCATATGCCACTAAATAAATCAACCAACACAATATAAAACCATTTTATATTCACTAACAAATACGCGCTCATATCTATTAATACTCTCAAAATTCCCACCAGAGCCAAGGTTATCGCTAGCCTAAGCTCTGATACCACTGTAACGACCCGAACTTTCCAGACCCGGAAAGTCGAACCATTTTAGTTAAGAAGAAGAGGTAGAAGAAGAAAAATAGAAAACAAAATCAGAATCTAACCATCGCAGCGGAATAAAATATAATATATATCAACGGATCTTTACACAAATCAAAAACTATATCTGTTTATACAATATATCATCAGAGTACATCAACATCCATAACATACAACTGAATACACAGCGGAAAAAAAATATAGCAAGTACGAGAGTACGTATCGTCATCCAGCTCATCTCCTGAGCTCCACAGCATCATATCCTAAACCTGTTTATCTCGGTCTGACCCGAGCATCATATAAAACAATACCCGAGTCAGTCTGGAAAACCAGCGTGAGAAAATCACACTCAATTGATTATTAAAGTTTCAAACCCTTTGAAAACAAAAGCATCTCGTAAGACCACGCCACAAATAAACATGTCGGGTTTTTACCTTACGATAGCTAAAACACTTTTTATCAAATTCCTCTGATATTATAATAGTGTCTATACACACATACTTATTAAAATAGCTGAAATTGTTACATTATTAAATTCCAGCATACTAGCCACAAAAGTGGGTAATACAAACAAATACCGTACAAGGCACGTAGGAAAAATGGATTTCCAACGAATGACTAGGCACTGGGGTACCACCTATCATAGTACGTGGCCTAGATCACCGTACCGAGGAGTACGCCCGCTCCCCTGCAACACAAGGCCGGAACCATCCCTTACTGGATGATCCCGAATAAAATCACCCCACGGTTGGGATCAGCAACCGCACCACTAAGCCGAAATAAAAAGGGACATCTAGACAGGGATGACCTTACCCTCCAGTGGGAGCTACCCACGAAGCCTTGCTGCATAACCCCTGATTTTCAGTCATTCCCGGTTGATGAGGTTCGAGGCTAAACGATACCTTTTAGAGAACATATCCCTTAGAATGCCCATCGTCCGCTGACGATGTTTCGCAAGCATTCGTCCATACAAGTCCGTCCTGGGTTTGAACGGAACCGAAGGCACTACTCCTACTACATCCATTTTGGAAATATCCTCAGGATTAGTAGCGACTAGCCCTTGCACTTCACTGCTCCATCTTCGACTCCGAAATCGTTACACGAAACGTACAAACCGGATCGAAGTGGTATTCGAGTCTCCAGACCTAGAATCCCGGTATACGGAAACTCGATCCCGGTCTCTTCGAAACGATCAGCGCATTTGGCCAATATTGATAGTCGGTTATTTAACTATCAATTAACATCCACAAGCAACCATCACACAATAAATAATTTCCCACATTATTTATTTTCCCAAATATCTTTTCAAGATATATTTCCAAATTTTCAAAGCTCATTTGAAAACCGTTTCAAACAGTTTCCGCTTACGGAATACATTTCCCAAATAATTATTTCCACTGAATCACCAAGTACAAAATACTTTTAATTTTAAAATAATTTAAAAACACCAAATATATTTTATAACATTGAAATTTTAAAACTACTTTAATACTTTATCAAAATATATATTTTAAGAATATTTAAAATAAAACCACTTTATAAATATAAGCTGACTTCCTCTTTAAAACATAATACCAAATTACTTTTATATAATTACTACAATAATAGATTTTTGAAACTACTTACTTTAAAAAGTTAACATTTAAAAATAATCAATTTTCTAAAACATGTTTTTTTAAAACATATTAAAACTTTTAACTTATATTTAAAACTACCTTGAAAACGTACTTGGCTATCCAGAGAAATACACTTCTCATTTCCATCCTTTAAAAATAAACCAACATTTATTTTAAACCAATTCATATCCCTTTATAAATTCCCACCTTGAATTTATATTTTCTAATATCCACTGATATTTTATTTTATTTTATAAACCCAGTTTATAAATTCCAAAATCTCATTTCTCTTCTAAAATTCCAATTTTAAACAACTAAATCAATTCCCAATTGATTTCTCAATTTACTCTATTTACTTTGAAATAAATTTCCTTTGCTACTTCATTTATTCCAAAATACATTAACCTTTAGATTTTTATTCTTTATTACGAGTTAAACCCCTTTTTACCAATATCAATTACAGATTTCCAAAACTCCTCATTTATTCTTTAATTAACTTTAATCCTTAATTTCAAAAATAACTTCTTTTATTCTTCAAATAATATCACTTAAGTATAAAATTTATTATCCCTTGTAGATTCAAAATCCCCTTATTTCATATTTGTTAAAATTCCAAATCACCTTATTTTTATTTCAATTCGTTATAAATTTTATCCCAATTCCTCGAATTATTTTACTTAAACTTTTACTCCTTGATTTCTTTCCAAAAATTCAATTCCATAGATTTTATAATTTATTATACTGGACAATCCAAATCAACCACATCATCCAATATAAAATCATCACATAATATCAAATATTCAGAACATAGAATATTAAATAATCTAATAATTTTGAGGAATCCAGTTGGATCCCTCCAACCTGTTTCCCTGCATCCAAAGACGTTAGCACAATACCAATTCCACTTCGAGGTGGAATATCGCGGTATATGGGTTTTATAAAATATCATCCGCTATTATGCGGCGCATAGGGTCTCATCTGCTATATAAATGCGGGAATATCAACAACTCCAATATATACATATGCCAATATGTATATATTTCTATATACTACTATATATAGTATCATATCAACCAATGCAATCATCCAATCAATTATTTAAATTTAACCAATTAAATTTAAAATAAAAATTCAGCTGAGTGAGATTAACTCACCTGTTATTTTTGTTTTGCAATCCATCCAACCCGACTTGATTTTCCTTGATTTTAGACCTTGTAAAATATTAGATGATTTTATTAATATTCGAACAAGTCGAACAACCAATTACCGTTAACAGTTTTAAATTTTAACTCATGATTCAATTTAAACAAATGATTTAAACCTTTAAACTAATTTTCCTTTTCAGATCTCTTAATAACTAAAATAAATTTTAAATAAGTTAACTAAACAAATATATTACTTTAAAGTTAAACCAGTAAATTCAAAAGGGTGTAGATATATATTTATTTCTTCTGAGACTATTCGCCTACTTATACAACTTATTTACATAGATTTAAAATTCTATTGTTATATTGACTTCAATATACAAAATCCCTATATATCTTACCAAACTTTATCTATATAAATCTCTAAATATTACTGTTTTTCTATATATATATCAGGATATATAGTTTTACTGTCTGACCAATTTATTGACACTTTAAACTTTAAACTACTATACTTTTAATTCCAGATAAAGAAATAAAATTTAACAAATTAATTTAAGGGTTTTTAAACTTTAAGTACAATAAATTTAAGAATGCTTAAAATTCAAATTACCTCAAAATCGCCAAGAAACAAAATCAATGGCTAAGCTCTAAGCTCCATACGAGACTGCTGATCGACACTCAACCCCCACCACGCCCACGACTACCACCTTAATCAATCGTAGCTTGAACCCTAGAGCGGAGGTCGCCTTCGATTCGTCGCCGTCATCGAGATACCCCCAAGCCCTAGCAGTCGTCTTCTCCACTTCCTGGAACTACAGCACTACACACGAGACTCCCTACCCCATCCTAAATCGATCGCGAATCGATTTGAATCAAAGTCGGTCCTTTCTTTCTTTTCTTTTTTTTCGAATGAAGGAGGGCGGAGGGGAAATCGATTCGAACTGGAAGAGAGATCGGAATATGAAGGAGAATAATGGAATGCATGGTGAATTCAGAGAGGTGAACGATTGAATGAGAACTGGGTTTTTAACGAACGATTTCGTTCGGCCATAAATTTTCTATTTTTTTTTTTCCGTTCGATTACAACTTAAAAATGAAGAGAAGGAGCTAGGGTTGATTTCAAACGAAAGAAAAGATGGAGTAGCTCGGGTTTATACTGGAAGCATCGAATTATTGTTTTTAGCTTCTAAAGAAAGACAGAGTATGTGATGTCTTTGAAAGGAGGGTAACATGTTCAATTAGGCCATCTACAGTGACATTCGAAATGAAGGGAAAAGATCTGATGTGAAATTCTTTTTAACTGGTCAATATAACTTATTATTTATATTTGAATTTCAATTTAATTTTCAGCGCGTTTATATATCGTACGCTCACGCAACGACTTCAAATGCTATGAAAATTGAAATCCGACAATAATACAATATTACGGATCCAATGGAACTGGTTTCGTCGAATTTCCTCGGAAGGCTATTTTTAAATTCAATTTAAACGATATAATTTCAAAACTGCGCAAAACACTTTTAAATCAAGTTTTAGGAGTTCTATTACCTTTAGTATTATTAATATGAATTTTTCAAGCCTTCAAAATATTTTTAATTAGCTTAGAATACCAGATTTACTATTTTATCCAACTTCAACTAAATTTAATTTAATTATTAAATTACTCAATAAACATCGATATTTGAAATTTAAGTTTATAATTAACCTCTTAATATTTTAAATTAATTAAATATTCCAATTTCAAGTGCTCAAAAATTCCGGGTCGTCACAGTTGTATGGTGGGTGAACGTGGCAGAGGAAGGTGGTGAGATATGTTGAAATGATGATGTAGGTGGCGGTGAAATGGGGATGTGGCACAGTTGTAAGGAGGCGGTCTGGGTTTTCAAGTATGGTTGTAAGTAGGTATGCAGTGCAGTTTTGGTGGTAACTATTGTTGTATAGGTGTTCAACAGAGAGGATGGAGTTAGGGGTTTTGTGATGTTCTGGAGTGATGGTTGGTCTGGGTGAATGATGTTTGTTGTATGGAGGAGTTGTTTGATGCAGCGTAAGTTCTGGTTAGATGTATTTATGGTGGTAGTTAAGACGGTGAATTGAAGTGGTGATCTGATATGCAAAAATGAAGATGGGGAAGTTTTGTACAGGCAGAAGTATTCAAGTGAGTGAATTTTGATGGTGGCGGTGAATTGTTTGTTTTGGGTAGTTGAAGTGTTGTATATGTGTTGAAATGTGGGAAATAGAGGTGAATGGAAGTTTGTAGTAGAAGTGAAGGTGGTTAACAGTTGTTGGTATTAATGGAAGTGGGTTTCTGGTATAGGTAGAAATGAAGTGAGGAAGGAGGAAGACATGGAAGTGGTTGGAGGAGATGTTGAACAGTGGGGATGGTCATGAAACTGAGCTTGTCAGTGTGCACTTCTGTTATGGTTGACTTTGGTATGGTGGTTGAAAGATTATGTGATGTAATGTGAGGAGCTGATAGTGGGTGATATGTAGGGATGGTCAGTTTGTTGAGGGATTTTTGAGTCAGTGCTGTTGAAAACTTGTTTAAAAACTTGTTTGAATTGTCGTTGTGCAAGTGAGCACTGAATTGAAGTTGTTTGAAGATATGCAGAACCGTTTTTTGAAGATGTAGATGTTGTTGTATTGATTGTTGCTTGTAGAAATGAATAGTGCACAAAAATGGTATTTAATGTTATTATGCAGTGTTATCTATTGCTGCACAGTGATAGGAGGGGAGTAGTTGAATGGCAAGATGGAGTGCAAGTTGATATGGTATGATGTATGTCAGTGGAAGCAAAGGGATGCACTGTTTTATGTGATATTGTGGTGGATGTGGAGTGACAGCTGCAGTAATTGAATGGTAGAGGTGAAGTTATGGTATGTCAGTAGATAGAGAAGTATGTGGAGAGGTTTGAATGCTGTTGTGGTATGTTGGTTAGAGGGGTATGGAGGAGCATGAGCAGGTTGTTTTGGATAGTGCAGAGAGGTAGATGGATGATGTAATGGATTGGCTAGTGAAATGTTGATATGGAAGTGATATGTTGATAGGGCTGTTGCTGGGGAGGTTAAGGGTTATGTGGTGACGTGACAGCTGTTTGTTGAAGGTAAATGGCAGTGAGGCAATGAGGCACTGAATATGTGATGCAAGGCAGCAGTGAGGAACTGGAACAAGGGAATATTGTAGAAGGTACCGATGTGGATGAGGGAGGAGCGGTAATGGTAGTTATTGTATGGTTTGATCTGGCAGAGGGGTGATGTGTAAATAGAGGCTAAGGATAGTGGCACAGTGTGGATGGCTATGAGTTGCTGACTCAAAGTGTTGTTAGTGGGAGATGATGATGACAAAGGTAAAATATTATGGCAAGTGTTGATGAGCAACTGTGAGTTTGATATTTGCAGTGATGAGTTTTTGAGATGGTGTAGTTGAGATGGTACTTTGAAATTAAAGTGGATGTCAGTGATGAAATTATAGCTGAGATGGTGCTTTATTGATGATAATGAAGTGGCAGAAAAGGTTGGTTTTGGCAATGGTCAGTGGGTATGCAAGTAA
This sequence comes from Allium fistulosum, assembly GCA_030737815.1. NCBI lineage: Eukaryota > Viridiplantae > Streptophyta > Magnoliopsida > Asparagales > Amaryllidaceae > Allium > Allium fistulosum. The sequence continues at coordinate 1,143,487,956 of CM060904.1, forward strand.
TAAAGGATGGTTGGTATGGTTTTGGGTGGTGGTTGTATGGTTAGATGTGGGAAATGAATGTTGATGTATGTATATGGTATGACTGGAATATGTTGTATGTAAGAAGTGTTGTGAGGCACAGGGATGAAGGGTTGAATTGTCAGGTGTAACGACCCACAATTTTCATTAATTAAATTTAATAAATTAAATAAGTTTTTTGATTTAATATTGGAGAAAATTAAAAGTTTAAGATTCATTAATGAGAAAATAACTAGAATGAAATGTAATAAAGTAATTTCAGGCAATTGATAATTATTTTAACGCAATTTCAATTAATCGAAATGATGGTAAACATAAAATTTGGTTATAAATTGCAAATAAAGAAATAAACCAAATGTTGTATTAATTGGAGAAGTAATATATAATTAATTGTAATTGGATAAAATCAGTGTTGTGTAATTAGTTATAACATTTGTTTGTAGATAATAAACTTATAAATGTGATTAAATTAAGTAAAAGGTAACAATTGTTATTTGTTACCCATTTATTTAATCTATTAAGTTAAATTTGAAACCAACTGCAATTAAATGTAATTAAATATTACGTTAATGTAAATTAAGATGATAATTGTAGAGTATTAGTGTAATAAGATATAAACCAATATTAAGTATGTACATAGAGTAATGATTGATTGAATAAAAAGATTGAAATCAAACTAAATCAATTTATTTGAATAAAAATATAATTAATTGGATTTTATTTACAGTTGAAACTGAACACTGTAATTAGTGTAATATTTAACACTGAATTGGTATGTAAATTTGTTTTAAATTATTGTAAATGTCTAAGTAATCAAAAATGATAAAAATTGTTAGTTATTAAATTTGAAATTAAAAAGTGATTTAATCAGTTTAATAATAATTTATTTATTTAACGTGAAAATATCCATTTTGGCCACTGTCTCGGATTTCAACGAAACTAGTTTCATCGGATCCGTAACAGTGAATTATTGTAAGATTTCAAGTTTCGTGGCGATCAGACTTGTCGTTTGATCGTTCGGACTCGAAACGTGTAGAAATCAATTTAATTGAAATCAATTTGAAATAAGTCGATTTTAAAGCCAACTTCTGTATACGATGGAATTAGGACTTGAAACCTGTTCCATTTAATTTAAAAATATCAAAAACATCTATTTTGATATATGGGACGACCCATTTTCGTTTCAAGGTCAGAACGGGCTTTTTGGGTCGCGTAGTCGTTTCGATCAATCCAATCTGGTCCATTCATTTCTAATTCAGATCTGCCTATATATAGGTTGTTATAAACCCTAATTGTTTCTCATTTCTTATTTCTGTACATACTATTATTTCTACCAGTTCCTCCTTCTCAAATGACAGAATATGAAACCCTAAATCCCAATTCAATTCCAAATTTCAAATCAATTTCAAAAATTTAACTCCTCCAAACCATAACATATTATATACCGATTCGAAGCTCTCGACGAACGCAATTCAAATCTGCAGTTTTTTTCTCGATCTTGGTCTCTATATGTCTAGAATTTGGCGATTAAATCGTGGCCGTTCATTGGGGTTTGATCGTAGTCGACGGATCGTCGATTCAAGGGCATGGGTGGGCGGAGAGTGACGAGAGGAGTTCATCCATGTGGCTCGTTCGTCGTATCAACGGCCAGATCGTCGCCAAAAATTCATCTAGGGTTCAATATAATCGGCGGCAGCTGTGCAATGTTCTCGTCGATGACAGGGGGAGGGGGTCGCGATGGTCAGGGATGGTCGTGGATGCGTGGGGGAAGGCGGCGGTCCATCTGGAAGGGGCGCGAGGCAGTTTTGGTTGATCGTCTCTGGCGACGCGGTCTGTAGGGTTTAGGGACGATCGCATTTTCTCTATGGCTAGGGCTCGAGCACGTGAGAGATGATCAGGTATGATGACGTGGAAAGTCAATGTGTTAATTAAATTTTTATATAATTTAAATCGTATAACTTCTAACATACACAACTTTTACGTACGAGGTCCGATTCACGCGCGATTTGTTCCGCTGGGATTGTATTGAAATTTCGGATATTTTGGAATCTGTTTAGACGAATTCTGAGACTTTTGAATTTTGGACCTTATTTTGGATTTCAAATCGATTTGAAATCAAAGGTGAGTGTTTTGATCCACTCACAACTACTAGATTATCTTATGTTAGTTAAATTGAATTTTTGATGCAATTAGAAATTGATTGGTTAATGTTTGGTATATTTAAATTGTCATTCCAGTTAAATCTAACTTTTATTGAATATTATTGCCATTAATTTAATATTAAATTCTAAATTTCTAGTTAATACCCGTTATTGATAATCGTCACTTGTTATTATTTATTGATTGATTTGAATGATGATTATGATGGATGATTGGTTGTTGATATTGGATGACTGGATGTTATATTTTTATATTGTTATAACACTACAAGTTCCCTATGGGTTGAAATGATACATACCCTAACGATCTGATAGATTAGGAAGAAATCGTTATGGGTTGAAATGATAGACTCGAGCGGTTTCATGGATTTGAAGTAAAATTTGGGATTGCGGGTTGAAATAATATATGCCCGTAAAATTTAAAATATTTGTGGATTGAAATGATAAATATCTGTATCACTTGACCAAATGATAGAAAATTATCTACGGACACCGGATTGGTTAAATTAAATGATTTTAAATCCTCAAACTTTGAATTCAGTTAACGGTATTTTTGATGATTTATATATACTGAATTGTTTTAAGTGAATTATTTAAAGGATTTAAATTGAAATTTTAAAGTTGAATTTGAAGTATAAACGAAATTTATCAAAATTGGGTTATTGAAATGTTTGAAATTGTAACTTTGAAATCTATTGGAATTGGAGTAGCTTAAATTGATATTTTAAGATTGGAAATTGGGTTTTTCATTTGAAATATGGATACGGTCCAGTTTTTTTGAAATGGAAGAAATAGTAAAATTTGATGTTAATTTCAAATTTATTATTTTAATATAAACTGTTAAAAATATTATTTTTAAATCCTGATTGATAAGGTTTTCAAACTATTAAACTAAGTTAATCTATTTTAAACTATTTTAAACCATTTTAATCAATTTAAACTATTTTAATTTATTTTAATATGTTTTAATCTATTTAACCCAATTTAATCTATTTTATCCTATTTTAAACTAATTAACTTATTTTAATCTCTTTTAAATCTATTAAATCTATTTTAAATCTATTTAATCTATTTTAAATATATTTAATCTATTTTAAATCTATTTAATCTATTTAATCTACTTTAAATCTATTTAATCTACTTTAAATCTATTAAATCTATTTTAAATCTATTTAATATATTTTAAATCTATTTAAAGCATCTTAAATCCTTTTAAACTATTTATTCTATTTCAAACTATTTTTGTATTTTAACTATTTAAAAAATTATTTTAAACTATGCTAAACTATTTAAACTATTTATAACTATCTAAGCTATTTTCTAAATTTCAGATTTGTAAAGTGGAAGTGTTTATATTTAAATCCTTGATTTTTAAGCGAATGTGGTTAAATGATGTTATAACTTAAATTGGGATTTGAATGATATTTGCTAGTGAAATGACATATTTGTATAAATATGATGATTTTGAAATAAGGGATTTAATTAATCTATCTTGTCGATATGATTTTGAAATAAGGATTTTAATACTTTACTTTACCGTAGACACTATTATAATAACGTATTGTACTATGTATGTAGATAGTTTAATGGATCCTTAGGAGATGGAAAACCCGAACATCTCTTGAGTTATTGCACTCACGTTAGACACTAGATAGGAGATGTCAAACCCCGTAAACATCTCCGACGCCGTTACACACATATCTACTTACTATTGATTTAACTTACATAAGATCTTTTAGTTCTGACTCAAATATTTTGTCTTTTCCATTCGCTTGGGTCAGTTTGAGCTTTTTAGTGTGTCAAAGACTGCTTTTGGAGGACGAAAATGGAGATTTAGTACTATTATTATTTATTATATAATTTCCACTGCATCATGTTGTTCCGCTGCATTGTTATTTATTTTTGTTGTATGTAACTCTGATATGTGTTATAAAAGTGTAATCAAATGTTATTTGAAAAATAGCTTCATGAACTGTTTATTTGATTATTATATTTTTTCATTCCGATGTGAGATTCTGTGTTTGTTTTTCTTTCTTTCTCTGTTTTTCTTATTTACCCCATAACAATCCTACCATTTGAATGGTTTGAATCTGACGTGTATGGTTTATCGTCGATTTAAACCGTCCAAAAAGGTGGGTCATTACATCAGGTACAGGGATGAAGAGTAGAAGTGTGGGGGAGTAGAATTGTCAGGTACAGGGATGTATATGGAGTTGTAGTTTATGAATGAAGTTTGGCAAGGGGTGTCATGAAAGTTGGAAGCGCGGTGGTTTGTATAATGGTTGTGGGTGGTGTTTGTATGATGGCTTTGTTTGATGTAGGGGATGTTGATAGCAGTGAGATGAATGATTGAGGTGGAGGAGGATGATGGAATAAGAGGTGCACTGGTGCAGTTTGATGTGGTAGGGTATGTGCAGTTATTGAAGTGGGTATGTTGTGAAGGATTGCAGTTTGAAATTGTTTGTGAAGACAGTTTGTATGTGAAGAGAAGTGTGGTTGGTTGTTTTGGTGGCAACGTAGAGTGATGATAGTGCACAGTAATGTGCACAGAGATGTGCACAGTGCCCTTTATTTATTTTTTAATTTTGAAAGCAATGCAAACAAAAGAAGAAAGTGCAAATGAAATGTAAATGTGAAAGTGTAAATGCAATAAACTAATTTTATTTGAAATTGTGTATGCTTTTTTTTTAAAAAAAATTGCAAATGCAAAATAGAAAAGAAACAAATGCAAACAAACACACAAACAAATGCAAGCAACAATCACACAAACACACATTTTTTTTAAATGAGTACAAACATACAAAATAAAAACACATAAAAATCAAACAACAAATAATTCGAAGAATAGAAAATTAAAATCAAATAAATTCTCCGGCAACGGCGCCGAAAACTTGTTTGACGGCTAAATCTCCATCGAATTAGAAAATAGCCGATCAAATTTAAATCAAAAGCCGCAAGCGCATCGCGTACGATTGTAGCACGTGGCAAATACGGATCGATTCGCAGGGAATTATATAGATTTTAAAATTTCTATTCAATCAAATTAAACCAATATTTGAAATGTTTTGGAGCTAAAAAAATGTAAATAAATTAGCAAAAGAAAATGGATAAAAATATGGTAGTAGAAGGCAATTTGGAGATAAATCCACTCTCTTGATCACATAAATCAACACAACATGAAATTATGATCTCTTTTTTGGTCATCAGTTAATTTAATTGATGTATTTATCATAAGTATGGAATATTTGTGTTATTAATTAGCTAATATAAACCATCAAACTATAACACACCCATTAAACCACTTCTTATCTCTCATGAAAACTGCAATGAAATTGAAAATAAAATCTATTCTAAACATGGCCTATTAACTATTGATTATAAATATAGACCATTAAATTTTGATTTTAAAATCACTTCATTACCATAACCATATGTAGATGAAGAGGTAATTTGTGTTTTGTTTGTTTAAGCATTGCCTATTTGGTGTCAACAACATAGGCTATCAAATTCAAAGTTAAACAACAAAATTTAAACCACATCAACCATTGTCATAAGCACAAAAAGAGATCAAAAATGAGCGCATTATGTTAAATCCACATAATTATAGAGCTTCATTACCCCTGAATTGAAGGGGTTTAGCTTTCCATATTTGTTATCATGTTAACAAATGTAGCATTCAACATGAAATAAAAACAAGAAGAAAATGCAAGCTAAGTAAAAAAGAGCTAATTAAAATGAAATAAAAGCTATTATGCTTGCATAAATAAAAAGATCTACACTACTAACATGAAAGGAGAAAGCATGTAAATAAAAAAAGAGTAAGAATTAAAATTGCATTAAGAAGAAAATTACATAAGAAAAGAAAATGGCTAAGTTGCCATGAATAGAAAGAAAGAGCTTTTGTTTATTTTTGAGCCTAAAACTAAACTAACTAAAGAGGAGGCTCAGAGGCTAAGAGATCATTACATGAAACATAAGGGGTATTTATATAAGTTTGAAACCCTAATCCATATTTTTTGCAGACTACCCAAAATACCCTTGAGGAAGTGTGGCCACCAAGTTATCATTAGCATGAGATAATCCTCCATTAAAGTGTGCATGAAACTTTAATCTTCGTTAGCATGTGCATTAGCTCCTAATAGGTGATCATGATTAGTGGGTAGGTAGGGTCCTCCATGTTGCATGGTTTGTATTATTTCCATCTTCATTCCTTTGTTTTCTCTTGTGCACACATATTTTCCATGAAGCCTCTTCCAAAATTCACCAAAATTCCTACAAAACAACATTAAAATTTCCAAGTAAATTTTCTGAAATTAATATATGCACAAAAATGACCATTTTGCCCTTATATGAAGATGAATAAATGATGATTTGAAAATAATTGAAATATTGGTTTAAACATGTTAAAATACCCTATATGCTCATTTATTTAAATAAATTAGATTAAATATGGAAGTAAAAATATGCACATTTACGTGCACATCTGCATCCTTCTCTAAATCAATCATAAACTTGATCTACCTTCAGGGTGGGAGACCTGAGACTTCTTCAAAAATGTCAGGAAATTCTCGAACGATAGGTATATATGAGAGATCATCTTGTGATGTTTTAAGAGAATATAAATATCTTAACTTGACTGAGTCTTGGGGTGTACATCAAATGTCCATCTCTCGTCCTCTACAACTTCTTAACCAAACGATCATCCTATTACAATCTAAGATAGCCCCGTAATAAGATAACCAATCCGTCCTTAGGATAGGTCCATACCCCTCAAAACTAAGAATATAGGCATTACATGTAATTGAGGTTATATATATATATATATTCACAACTAGGTCTTTGCAAATTAAAGAAAGATGTGTCAACCCCCAATAGAATTTGACACAACAATTAGGTTTCTTATAACTTAGGTTTCTAGACTCAAAGAGTTAACTACGTTTCTAGTTATAAATGTATGTGACTCTCCCAAGTCAAATAAGGTACAAATACTATGCTAAGAAATAACATTTATACCTTCCATTGCGACTTTTCCTTGATCTTTCGGAGGAGGTCTACTCAAGATAGGAACGACTTCAATCTCAAGTGATTCTGTCCTCGACATTCTCCTTAGCTACTATCATCCACCAATCAAACTCATCCCATACAGCTTCAATTTTGGAGGAGATCTTCATAGCGGTGTCAATCAAACTCATCCCAAACTTAGCTAGCTCTGTGAACTTGCTGATATACTCCTTCAATGTGCAGTCTCTCTGTCTAAGCTGTATAAACTTTTCCAAGTGCACACTTACTTCTGCTCTAGACATAAATCGCAACTTAAAGCAAGCTTTGAAATCAGCCCAAGTGATTCCTTCCTCGGCATTCTCCTCAGCTACTATCTTCCACTAATCTAACGCTTCTCCTTTAAGATGTCATGCCCCCATTCTCCTTTTGATCTAGTCTTCCCATCCAAGCTCTCGAAATATCCACGCACAGTCATTAATCCAAGCCTTCGTCCCCACAAAACCTTCAACTTTTGTATACACTTTTCCTCTCATATTCTAGAATTCTTTACACATCTTAAGAAAGTCTATAGGATGAGGTGCTGCTTTAGCATGTGGGGCAGCGGGTGTCGCTGGTGTAGCTTGTTGAGGAATGGAAACTTGCCCAACATGTCTTAGGTATTGCTTGAACCATTCAGGCATCCCTCGGATAGTGGGTTAGAGGGGTTCATAGACTTAGAGGAATGATTTTCAGCCATAATCAACTATCTGTACGTTTAAACTTTTAGTTACTATTTCCTAAGATAGTATTAATTGCTGAAATAATGGATTTGCCTAATGTGTTTGCATATGTTCAATTAAGTGTGTGTATATATATAATAGGGTTTGGAAAATTACTTTCAAAAATAATAAGTATGCACTCATACATATGTCTATCCCATTGATCGAGCAACCTAAGCTATGATACCAAATGTAACAACCACTACGAAATGGGCCTAATTTTTGACCCAGCAAAGGCCCATCGAACCTTAGACCCATTACAAAGCTGGTCGTTGGTTGGTAAAATTAATGTAACGAGCAATACACAGAGCTATCCATACTAATGCTATCAGAATCTCACAGCGGTAAGGATAAAATATAATATCAAAAATAGTACCTATTTTTATAGAAATTCAAATCTCAAAATAGGACATAACATCCTAATATCCGAATACAATATCTCAAAATATGCAACATCATGTCTGAAATGGGTACATCAAAACATATAAAAAACACAAGTAGATAGATAACTGCCATAAGTCCCCGCCTCCGCCTTCATCTTCTAAATCATCATCATCTCACCTAACCTGTGTGTTGTAATGAGGAGGGGGTCATTACAATAAAGTCCGGTGAATGAAAATATCAAATCTTACCATAACAACATTTGGGCAGTATCATTTAGATAAGTAATATGTCTTTGCATTTTAGCCATATCCTTGCAAGAATACCTACTACTGTAAGCCCGAAGGCTTTTCCAGTCCAATCCTATGATCTGCACTCTTTTCATCCAATTCCATTACTTACCATCAATTATAGGCCAATGGCCATTTCCAGTCCCGCGCAACTTCCACAATTACCATCAATCATGTCCTAACAATGTGAGATAAACTACCCAAGCCACTTAATACCTTTCAATAGGAATTAGGAAGACTCTAACCATTTAATACATATATCTTAGGCAGGTCTCCATCAGACTACTTAATACTTCTGTAGGAGAGAAGTGGACCCTACAATAGTCACTTAATACCTCAACTCTGAAGCGGACCCTTCTCGATATTTCCTACAACCGTGCCTAAGCGATAACCCCGACCATCTAATACTTTCTAAATAGGAAGGAGGCAGACCTTACAATAGCTACATAATACCCCTAACCTCGAAGCAGGTTCTACATATTATGATACTAATCCAAACCCATGACTTTTCACATTAGTCCAACTATTCGTAGGTGCTGGAAGCCAGATTAGTATTGGATGGACTTACCCTACAAAATTGGGACTAACCTCGCATCCTCCATGGGCACTTATTATAGACGATGTCTCACATCAGTTGTAAAATCTAGACTTCTATGTGCTTTTTGTTGACCTTGCATCCCTATAACTTACTTTTAATTTCCATTCTCCTAACCTACTACCATATATACCTCAACATATTCACATTAAGGCCTTGTAAGGAAAACTCCTTATTCCGCCTTTAATTATGGATTAATTTCCATAATTATTTCTACTTCCTTCCTAGGGGGTTTTAATATTGATTATAAACCTAATTATATTATGTGGTTAATACATTATAATTATATATTATAATATACGTTTATATATATATGAGACTAAAACTAATTCCTAAGCGTTCGTAGATTTCTGCATCCTAAACTAATCATTAAATGTCAAAACTTCCAAATTATACAAGTCCAACTCCAAACAATAACTTGCAAAATAGCTAATATCCTTAGCCAAACCAATAGACTTGCATAAAATAAGATAGAACCTTATACCAAACTTATTCTACATTGAAACAGTAGAATCAATGCTTCTATTTTAAGGAATAGCATTTACAATTTAAATCTTTTATACTCTATTCAACTTTTACATAAATGAATCTGAAGTGAAATAGGATTCATATTAAACAACAGAAATAGGCACCGCAAACTATGAATTAAGAAATTCATACCTTACACACCATTTCCTAACTAGGTTTCCATTTTGAATCTTTTAACACTTCAATAGAGAAGAATTGGAATTAGAATAAAATATGAAAGTGTCCAAATTGCAATATCAAAACAAACTCTACCATTTTAATATAAAACAACCGAGATTCCAATAACATAAGAACAGACTTTTCGTTTAGGAGAATTTTAGGGTTTTATTTTCGTGAAAAAAATTCCCCTAGGCATAAAACAAATCCAAATTCAATTGTATAACTACTAAAGATGATAAAATTTTAAGTGTTATAATCAAAATTTTCCCAGTTTTCGAACGGACTTAAACAAGCGAGTTGGACGAACAAACGACAAAGAAATGACCCAAGGACTTTGGAAACATCATAAAAAGGCAAGAAAAGGAAATATAAAAATTAGTCAAAAAAGTTGAAAAATTGGAAAGTCATATTTTTGGTCGGAGTCCTCAGGTCGGTACTAAGTAGAACTCGAGTCAGACACACAATACTCTTGTGTCAGACTCTAAGCGATCGGTACCGAACAGAACTTGGGTCATATACACAAAACTCTTGTGTCAGACTCCAAGCGATCGGTACCAAGTAGAACTTGGGTTGGACACACAAAACTCGTAGGTAGGACTCGAGGCACTTCAACCTTTGGATGACTTCAAGCAAGGCTCGAAGCAAACACACAAACCTCTCGAGTTAGACTCCAACTCAGGTCAACTCCGACCGAAGCTCATGATTTTCACCGAATTGATTCGCTCTAACATAACTAAAAGCTATCTAGAATGATGACATGAAGTAACACAAGAAACTACAAAGGAGGATTGGAGTAAAGGGAACTACTCGGTTTCGAGAACTTCCTTTCGATACCAAGCACTTAGAATCGCACTTCTGGATAACTTTTCGAGTATACGTGACGTCTTTCATGTTTCCCAATCGAGGAAGTGTCAGTGGGATTCAGAGACAGTTGTGGACCCGAGAAACAAATAGGAAGTCGAGATATTTGCATGTCTAACTTGTAGCGCAAACTATTCGGATAATTGACTTGGATGTCCGACAGCTCAGAAGTAAGAAGATCCTATTAGTAAAAGTGCAGTTGTCCGACAATTTGTTAGATTGCACCTAATAGACTCAAGAGCTTATGGAACGACTTACCCTGAGTTATTTTCTGATGCTCAAGAGTCGGGCATGTTTTGTAATTTGTTTGTTATTAGTAAATGGTGTATATAAGCTAGAAGTTCACTGGCTAATTATAAATTTTTCCAAAGGTGACACCGCGAGGACGCAATTTTCTTAAGGTGGGAAGTTTGTAATGACTCGTTGTCAAGAAACAATAAATTGGGAATTTTATAATAAAGATCAAGTTAATTAAATGTGTTTTAATATAATAAATGTGAAATTATAGAAATGATTTGGAAATTAGATGAAAATTATTTTATTAAAAATAGGAATTATTTTAAAAGTAATAAATATTAATCATATAATTAAACTAGTTATTCCATAATTTTAAAGATAAATTTAATATTTAAAATTAAATGATTAATTAAAATTATTATAGAGAATAATATTTAAAATAAAAGAGTTTGGAATTTATTTTAACTACAAAAAGAATTTTACTTTAATTTTTGGAATTTATTTAATAAATAAGGTTAAATAGGAATTTAAGGAAATAATTAAATTAAATAGATAATTACAGAAATTTTTTTATAAAATGTAAACAATGTTACTTAAAAGTTAAGAGAATTAAATGTCATTTTTATTTGAGTTATAATGGGCTAGGAAGGGAATGAATACATTATTTTAAGAAAAGAAAGTGGAAAAAGTGAGAATACTAACCAAATATTGCCCAAATCCAATTAGCCAATCCCTTTTCATTCTTGAGTTTATATTTTTCTAACTCTAGATTATTCCCTCCACATTTATAAATATGAGTTCATGTTAACAATATTGAACATCCTGTAGCTCTTAACTTCATTTTCAAAGTTTTCTCAACCTTCACCTCCTCTTCAAAAATTTATATAAATTAAAATAAATTTCTATAAATTCCCAAAATCACGTATGAGCTTCTTGACAACACTCTTTCAGTTAAGAAGAAATTCAAGTTTTGATCGAAAATTATTGGAATTGGAAATTTACAGCAAAGGGAAAGCAAGGAAGAAGATCATAGTGGAAATTGAAGTTCTTCAATAAAGTGGATGTTTTAACTCACTTGCTATGTCTATATCAATTTATGATGAATATAATTATGGTCATAAGCTTGTGCAAAGTTGCAAACCCATTCTCTACAAAAGTATTTTTCCTCTTTTCTTCTTGATTATGGGTCCAAGGGGATAAATGGATATTTATGGACATGATTGGATTATATATGGATTAGCACTGGTGTAAGCATCAAATTAGAAGAGAGGATAACAAGAAGATGGAAGAGAAGTAGCCAAAACTCAATCAGAATGATCGAATCAGGGCTATAAAAATTATGACACTAATGCACCGGTGTGCATAATTTATGCACCCTACAGATTTAAAAAATAAAAATAAATAAAATATACATATAATATAAAATATACAATATCATTATTATATCATAACCTTAATTTAAAGTAAAGTAAAATGAATGGCCCTCGTATGGCTGTGTCTCCTACGCCCCTACCCTATTCCATCAACATCTCTTTCACCGCTTTCTGCTTCCTCGATCAACCCACTCGTACCCTCAACCATTCTGTCACATCGTCCCTCCCGCATGCTCCTTCGAACCCACCGCCTGCTCATGTCCACCCTTCGTCCCTTCCCCCTCCTCGATTCGCCTTCTATCCCTGCCTCTGGTCTACCTTCTCCTTCACATGTCAATCAACCCGAATGGACTTCTTTATTCAAGCATAAACCATGCAACGCTGGAAGTACATCCCGGTTGATCTGACTCCATCTTTCAATGGCGATGCTTTACTGCCTCCTCCTGACATTATTCACGCTGGCTCCCTTGTTTGGTGTGACTCCTTAGTTGGCTTCTTCCTCGACAGACCCCTATCTTACTCCGCTGTTCTTAAAAAACTGAAGTCTCTATGGAAATTGAAAGGCTCAATTCGTGTTAAATCTGATGGTATCTTATTCCTTTTCTCTCTAACCTGCCCTAAAGACAGACTGAAAATATTGCAAGGTGACCCCATTATTATGAAAAACAAACTTTTCATTATTAAGCCGTACGACTCATCCATCAACAATGTTTGTGGGAGCATTCCTTCAGTTCCGGTTTGGGTGCTACTTTGAAATATACCTCTTTTTGTGTGGTCTCACCTTGGAGTAAACTGGCTAGCATGTAGACTTGGTAAACTCTTATGTATGGATGAAATGACGGAGAAGCTTGACAGACTCGAGTACGCTAAATGCCTTATTGAAGTTAAACCTGATAAAACTCTGGTTGATGATTTTCTAGTCCAGTTAGTTGATGGTGGGACGCAGAGGATTTATGTCGAATACCTTTGGAAGCCTAACATTTACGGGGTGTGTAAATCCTTTGGGCACACTAAAATGGCATGTGAAAAAATTGAGATGCAAAATGCACCCTCTGTCCCAGATGGAATCAAGACTGGTGGGAATGTTGCAGTGTTAGGTAGCAGTATGAAAAAGCCTTTCCTAGCACACAAGGGCAGACCACTCCAAATTTGGCATAAAGTCTACAGAAAAAAGAAAAGTATGGATGAGAAAAAGGAAGACCATAATTATCATGCCACTGAAAACAACAAAAACAAGAAGGAAAAAATGCAAGCAATTATGGAAACCGAGGAAGGTGAATTACTTGACTCTGTTACCATTGATAATAATCAGGTAGGGCCAGTTGCATGCGAATTTCAAATTAGTAATAGTTTTAGTGTGTTAAATAATGTTGATGGGGACGAACATGATATCATGATTTCTGATGAAACTGTAATGAAGACTGGTAACACAAATAATTTGCATGTGGATGGCCACAACAAAAACAGTGCACAATGTAATATTTCTTCGAGTAAAACCTCTACAATTGTCAATTTAACTTTGAGCAAGCCCCCTGCTATTGTTATTCCTACTTTGAGCAAGACCACTGCTTTTGATAATAACCATAAAGCTCCTTCACCTGTGGACACTTATGAGGTGGTTGTGATCACTCCACTAAATGATGAAAATGAGCAACAAGCTGACACAAACATGAAAAACAATTTGCAAGAGAGTGTGAGTTTGGTGGACACTGTAGTGCTTGAGTTTGTGGATAATATGCATTTAAATAATTTGGAAAGACAATGATGTGCATGTGCATCCACAGTCATGTGCACCACAACATGCTATCCCCAAATCATGCTTACTGTGCGCAACTCGTGATCTAAACTCAGCATATGATCACTCCCAAATTACCACATACCCTCTTCATGACATAGAATCCCATTCTACTTCACACGACCACTGCATATCACATTCCCTCCTAGCATCTGAGCTCATCATCAAACCCTCCTCCCATGACCCCCACTCCTCATTTTTACGACCACATTTCTCCTCCCTCTGCATGGAAACCACCACCCGCTTCTCTTCCCAACTCCTCATCTCTTTCTTTCTTAACCATTAAACATTCAGCTTTCTCTCCTTCGACCTCTAACAACCCTTTAAACATCTCCTCCCCTCACAAACATGCTGAACATGGTGAACACTTCTCTAACTCCCCACTCTCATCCATTGTTCTTGGTTATATGATGTTGAATGGCTCTTGTACTAGGAGCAAGTCAAAAGTCATATCAACACCCTCAAAAATCTCCCAATGACACACAATTTTGGTGTATGGAATATTAGGGGTGCCCATGGTGACATAAAGCTTGAACAATGTAAACTGTTGATTAAACAACACAAACTATGTCTTCTTGCCTTACTCGAAACTAAACTTAACCTTCCCCTCATTCTTTGTACTGCAAAATTCATCAACCCTTCCTGGAGTCTTTTACACAATCATGAACACACAAGCTATGGTAGAATCATGATCATATTTGATCCCTTTTTTCACACCATTACCCCCATATCCTCTTCACGACAAATGCTCAATTGTCATGTTACACAACCCCATACCTCTACATCTTTCTACCTCACAATAATTTATGTTGACCACTCCTCGAATGCCAGATCATCCCTTTTCTACACCCTGCCTTTCCTTCGGCAAGAAACTCACCCTTGGATTGTGTGTGGTGATTTCAACTGCTGTCATGATTTGTCTAATCGTGTTGGAGGCAACCCTCTCTCTCTTAATGAAGTCAGATCCCTTAATATTGCCACCCATAACTCCAACTTGATTGAAATTAGAAGCTCTGGTGCTTATTGCACTTGGAATAACAAAAGAAGGCTTGGAAGTCGTACTCACTCCAAAATTGATTTTGCCTTTTCCAATCAAATTACTCTTGCTAAATGGCCTTCAATCCACAACTTCAAACCCAACCCTATCCTTTCAGACCACTCTCCTCAAATCATCTCTTTGGGTAGTACTGTTATGAAAGGAAAAACAAATTTTAAACTTTTTAACTCATGGGTCAAAGAAGTGGATTTTCATGAGACTGTGAAAAATATTTGGTTTAAAAATTATTATGGTAACCCTATGTTTATTTTGAAGAAAAAAATTGAGAGCCACCAAGGATGTGCTTCGCGCTTGGTCTAAAAAAAATTTGGTAGTGGTACAAAACTTTCTGATCACCTTAGGCAACAACTTGATGAGATACAAGGCAGAATGCAAGCTCACCCTTCTTATGACAGTCTTGCTCAGCTTGAAACCAGCACCGCAAAAGAATACAATCTTGCCCTCTCTTTGGAACTTGACATGATCAAGCAGAAAAGTAGACTACAATGGGAAGATGAAGGTGACCGGAATTCTTCATTCTTTCATGCTACACTTAAGGCCAAATGTATAAAGGACAACATCCAATCAATCACTGATCACAGTGGCCAAAAACATACTGACCCAAAGGATATTGACAAAGCATTCATACCATTCTTTAGTGAAATATTTGGAAATGCTACTAACTTCTCCCCTTTGATTGATTCCATTGACCCATCTATACTCCCCAGACTTTGCCTGCATGACTTCCAGAGCCTGTTCATGGAAGTATTAAGCGTTGAAATTAAAGATGCAATGTTCTCTCTAAACAAGAATTCGAGTGGTGGGCCAGATGGTTTCAATGCATGTTTCTTCACCTCGTGTTGGTCCTATATTGAAGATGATGTGGTCCTAGCTGTGAAAACCTTTTTAAAAATGCGAGGATGCAAAACTCTTTCAATAATACTAATATTGCTCTAATTCTTAAGGTAAAGAATGCTAACAGTGTTCACTCTTTTCGTCCGATTACATGCTGCAACTCAGTTTACAAATGCATTTCTAAAGTCATTACAAACAGACTGAAGATGGTGCTTCCCAATATTATCACACATAATCAAGCTGCCTTCCTGACTGATCGTAGCATTCTTGATAATGTACTTCTATCCCATGAACTTCTCCGTGGTTACAATTTTAAACATATTTCTCCACGTTCCATGCTCAAGCTTGACATCAAGAAGGCTTTCGACACTTTACACTGGGACTCCATTGTTAGGATAATGGGTTACATGAATTTTCCTAAACATTTTATTGCATGGATATATGCGTGTATTTCGACTGCCAATTTTTATATTGTCATTAATGGAGCCTCTGTTGGTTTCTTTCGGAGTAAACAAGGTATTAAGCAAGGTGATCCGATGTCATCCTATATTTTCATTCTTGTCATGGAGTTGCTTACCCAAATGCTGAATGAACTAGTCAGGCAAGGATTATATCGTCTGCATCCTAAATGTAAAGAGCCACAAGTCACCTCTCTTATGTTTGTTGATGATTTGATTAATTTTTGCAAACCTGACCTTGGTACTATTAATTCCATCCTCAAAGCCCTTGATCTTTTCTACAGTATGACTGGTCTCAAAGTTAACCTTGCTAAATCAAACATTATGATGGCCGGGGTTGATCAGCTGCTCTACAATGACATTCTGCGTACCACTGGCCTTTAATCTAGTGCTGAGACTGTTTCCTACCTTGGTATCCCCTTGGCCACTTCTAGGATCACTTCTAATCAATGCCTCCCGCTGTATGAAAAAATAATTCATAAACTTAAAAGTTGGACATGTAGATTTCTAAGTCAGGCTGGTAGATTAACTCTCATCAAGTCTGTCATTTTTTCCACCTGTGTGTACTGGGCTAGAACCTTTGTTTTGCCTCAGAAACTTGTTAGGATGATTAAAACTTCCATGATGAGATTCTTCTGGAATAGATCAACTCAAGGAAAATATTTAGCTCTGATTTCTTTCACCTCTGTTGAAAAACCTATTAAAAAAGGTGGCCTAGGCATTTGTAACTTGACTCAATGGAACAAGGCAGCCTTTGTCAAGCATCTTGATAACTATCTGAATTCAACTGACATCATTTGGGTTAAATGGTTGACTAAACATGTAATTCGAGGCAAAAGATTTTGGAAAATGCAGGTACCTCAAAACTCAAGTTGGACGTGGAGGAATATATTCAAGCTCAGGGAAGACGTATTGCCTCACATTAAGTACGCTGTCGCGAATACCTCTAAAATCAGTTTCTGGTATAACCCCTGGTCTGATTATGGATGCATCCTCGGTAACCTATTAAGCCACTAGGAAATAGCTTAGTCTGGTGTTCATGCTAACACTGAGGTTAATGAATTACTTCATCACAATCACATTATTCTGCCTTACAACTCTAATGCTCGTACTAGAATGTTATGGAACTCTCTTCAAAGCAACAATTACAACGCACAACAGACTTGTGGCATCATATGGAAGAACACGAGAGGAGCTTTTACTATGGGAACTTCTACTTTACTCTTATGAAATTCGAAACTACTGTCAATTGCAAATGGTATAAAAGGGTTTGGAGTAAAGATAGCTCTGCTAAAGAAAACTTATTTTTCTAGAAAATGATAAATAATGCCATCTTCACTAAACACAAGCTTCTGTGTCGTGGGATGGTTGTGGATGAGTGTTGTGCTTTTTGTGGTCAATCAGAGACGACATCACATTTGTATTTCACCTGCCTGCCCATACACAAACTGTGGAAATTGGTCATGTCTAAGCTTGGCAGGTTTGATGTTACTAGAGATCATGTGGTTGAGTGGGAAAGAATTCACAGTATTTCTGCTATGTTCAATGCTCACTCGAGACTGGTTCTCTGGGTTTTGAAAAAATTCATGCGTATCGTTTGGATTGAAAGGAATACAAGAGTGTCAAGTGGTGCGAGCTAAATCTGATGTGTACTTCACTACATATCTTTTGCATGATATTAAAGTAGGTTTAGGTCATTTGCATTTTGCTGTTGACCCTGGAATATTACCTGCGTTTAACTAGGCTTGTTTAATTTCCTTCTTATTTTTTCTTTCTTCTTTGTTGTGTTTGTATCCCCGCATGTTTGGTACACTTTGTTTCCCATGTTTTCCTATGTTTGTTTTTCTTATCTATGTAACTCTTTGGGTGTATCAATAAACTGGTAGGGGTCCAGTTAACCCCGTCGGCTTTGCCAAAAAAAATTCATGTTGTTTTAATAGTCATATGAAGTTATATTAAGTATATATTTGAAGCTTCGCTATTCAATTTTTAAATAAGATAAATATATATAATTAACAATAAATTATATCATTATTGATCTGAACTTGTTTTATGATACAATATCATTTATGTGGAAATATTAAATTCAATAATTGGATTATTAATGAATAAAATTGATTTTTGGAGTTTAATAAATTAATTAAAATTCTATTTGCTAATTAAAAATTATGTAAAGGTTTTGTAATGTTTATTTGTTGATTTGGAAATAATATTATAAGCCTAATGAAATATTCAAAAGTGTTTGCATATCAATTTAAATATTCTATGTGTTATTTTAATATAATAAATATCTTTTTATTTATAAAATATTATCAATGCTCTCAAAATAATATGTAATATTTGTCTAAAAATGCGATTGCTTTCATAAACTATATGTGTTTTTGTATTTTTTGTGTAATGAGAAATTTGAATAAACGGAATTATAATATGGGCTGGTGTGGGACTTTCAGTAATATTTCTCCAGTTATTCATTGGACTTGTTGGATAGAAGATAGAATGGATTGAGTGTATTTTATGAGCATTGAATAAAAGATCGAATAACACGTGGTGGTATAGGACGCCGTAGTGACACTTGCTCGGTTATTATTTGTAAGTAAATGACACTCATACGAGATTTGTATTGTTTGAGGTAATGCTCACTGCGGTGAGCAATGATATATCTTTTTCCATGTGTCGGCTATTATTATAGATACTATGTGTTTATTTATTACTGTCCAACTCCTCTTATGGTATGAAAGTGAACCAAATTAGACTAGTATCCATCTCAACCGCCTGATTACGGGGGTCGCGCCATGAATCCATGGTACACTTTTTTATTACAAAGCTGAAAGCAATCGATGAGAGTGTTTTCCCCTATGTCATATAGGCCATCAGTCTGTTACCATTAGGGGAACTTACAGGGTCTTCACCGAGGCTCTGCATAGACGATCATCTAATGGATTTGAGTCATGATATCCATCGAGGTAACTAAAACTGTAGAAGCCATGTCAGACGGACACATGTGTGGTTCCTGGAGCAAGCAAGCATGCTGTCAGTCTTCCATTTGATTCTCCATATGTGTGGTAGATAGACATATACTATTAATGTCCTTATTGAGATGATGAATATGACTATAATAGAGATCTTGATTCTAAAGTGTAGTCAGTCCCCGTATTATCCATACTTATTTATTAACATTATATTTTCAGGTACACTAGAGTGATAGCCATTGTTTTCTGGATGTATGGATTGATATTATATATATATGTGACTTTTGATTATTTCAACCATACTCAACTTTGATGTTGTTGAATGATGATTTGATGATTTGATTTGGCTATCTCATGTTATTCTCTCATTTATGTGATATATTTTACCACATTACTACTACTACTACTACTACTATTACATCACTTTGAAATTGTATGCAGACATAGTCTGACCCATGTTTTATTTATAATACCCGGGTCAGTCCGAGACGCTATAAGACTAGGTACACGGCGGACAGTTAAATTCACTAAGGGTTTTTGGGAGGCTTGTGGTTATTATAGGATGATACATTGTCTATGTATTTTGTAGCCTCATTATGTATTTATTATGGTGTACTAATATGATGTGTGTATATAAACTGGGCTACAAACTATCATTTTGTAGACTCACTAAGACTTTGTATATATGACATATTATATTTTATTTAATGCGTTTTGACTTTATGTACTCTATTATTTATATTACATGTTATGTATTGTTCTCTCCTGAAGGCACACATGTTTATTTCATTGTGCTAATACCGTGTACTATTTGGTAAGTATTATATGATTTGAGATTTGTATCGGTGTTAGCCAAAGGGAATATTCACGTGCGTAAGCTCGACATCGCCTCATTCTCTATATTACCAAACAATATTATTTAGTGATACTCTTTGGTAGTAGGGTATAGAGGTGGCGTGTTTCAGATAATGTGGCAATGGAAATTTCTGAGTAAGAAGTTACTTGGAAAAGATTTAAGGAGATGTGTAACGACCCGCCATTTTGGACCATTCGCATCCATTATAAGTGTATAGGTAGACACTCATGCCGGAGTTGAATTGCTCAAAATACCGCGTTGTTAATTTAAATTTGGCAAAACTGAACATATACAGTAAATAAATAATCACAGATCACAGACACAAAGTAATAATTTGCAGCGGAAATAAAAGAGATAGTAGTTCATGAAGCTACTATATGAATATATAAAATACATCAGAGTTTACAACAGAAGAGTAATAGATACATCAGATACAAATCAGAATACATCACTGGAATCATCGAATATCTGAAAGCTGGATAGATAGTTGGATCCCCCAAGCGAAGCTCCAACTCCAAAGGTGAGTCTCGAAAGCTGAACTACTCAGTCTGACCCGAGCGTAAAGCAAAAACACAAGACACTCGAGTCAGGATTAACATTCTTATATTAATAAATCCAACTCAAGTGAAATAGCAATTGAAATACAAGTAACTCACAGGATGTTTGGAATAACCATCCTCTAAGGATCCGTTAAACTATCTACTATGTAGTAGTGTACGATAAGTAGATAATGTCTATCAGTAATAATAAGAAGATATCAAAATAGCGTTAAGTCATGGCCCATTCCACCCTTAACACATTTTTATTCCCAAAAGCATATACAAGACCGTAGTTTCCCCAAAACCGGAAGTCACCAGAGGGCAATCCATATACTAAAGGTACAAATCAAAATCGTAGTGGTCGCGTATAAATGGAATACAAGTATGACAAGGCACATGAGGCAATACCCAAGGTAGTGATACTACCGTTCGCCTGATCCGGACTGGTGAGAACGCAACGCCGCAGCGCCCGCAACACCGTGAAACAACACTCCCAAAATCAAGGGTGCACCAATTGACAACAAGTATAAGTAGTTCGAAGAAGTGTGTCCACTTGAGGTAGCAAATCCTCCATTGGCCCGGCACAGCTCCTGTTTTAGTCATTTCCAATTTGACACAAGTGTCAAGGCTATCCATTATCGTTCACTTTCTTCAGTCATCGCGTACATCATTCCAACCACTTCATTCTGGATCATCACTCCGCGCATAGTTATTAAAGTGGTTTCGGTTCAGATAGAGAGTATATCCATTACCGATCCCGGTCTCTTTAATAACTTTCGTAATTATTACACCGATTGGTCATTTAATATATTTCAAAAACCAAATCAAATTCAATTTCAATTTCAATTCGTAAACCAACCTTTCATTTCTCTTTCGAAATCAATTTCCATAATTTACGTCTCAAAACTTCCAAATTACCATCTCAAAACCTTATAATACAATTTCAAATTTTATTTAAACGATTCCAATATTGATTCAAGTTCGTATATAAGTTTCATTCCGAAATCATTTAAATTAGTCTAATTTAACATTCAAATCAATTTCAAATTCATTTATCGATTTCATTCAATATTCGTTAAGTTACTTTATCATTCAAAACAATTTCTATTAAATTTCCAATTCATTAAATCAATTCTTAAGTTCAACTTTATTAAATCAAAACTTACAATTTTGAATTAAACTAAATTCGTCAAATCAATTCTTTCAATTACAAGTCTTACATTAATTCCAAAATATCACATTTTCATTTCTTGTTAAAGAAATTCCATTTCACTTATTTACTTTCTTAAATAATTTTCCCAAAACTTAATTTATAAAGAAACTCAATTTCAATTATTTACGAAGTAAAATTCACTTATTCAAAAGTTCAGTTTTACTTATTAAAGAGTTCAATTCAATTTAATCATTAAATAATCCAATCTTATTTAATTATTAAATAATTCAAAACTTAATTATTAAATAATTTCAAAGTTTAATAATTTCAAACTTAACTATAATTTCAAACTTAACTATAATTTCAAACTTAATTATTAAATCATTTCAAAGTTTAATAATTTCAAACTTAATTTTACATTCAACTTAATTCAATAATTTCTCAAATTAAACAACATTCTTTCATCAATTACATTGTTAATATTTTGTTTCATATTATTAAATATTAACATTTTCCTTTCATAAAAATTTAAATTTCAACTTCATTTCAAAACCATATTATTTATTCAAATAAAATCTTCATTTATTTTTAAATCAAATTATTGACCAATCGGGTTTTATTTAATTCTCTATCCTAGGTCAAAGTTCAATTTGGGTATTTATCATTTCAACCCGATTCCAATTCAATTCAAAATCAAGCATATCAAAGGGAACTTGCAGTGTGATAACTGGGATGGTGTCAAAGTAAATAAACAAGCAATAACAACAATCACTAACAATCCAATAATCAATTCAAATAATCTCGAAATAACCGTATTAATTCGCATTGTTATTTGTACGAATTAATATAATTATTTCTAGAATCTACACTATCATTTCATGTAGATTAAAGATTATTACATTACGGTTCTTCACTTGTCATCTATTTACAATTTCATACATCATCAATTTAACAACATACATTTAAATGGTTCAAGGTGTAATTCCATATTTCTACGTGTCAACTAGTTTAACATTTAAAGGGGTCATATTATACAAAATTTAACTAATCAAATTCAACATATAGATTCAATTTAAATGGTTAACTATCATAAATCAATTCAATTGCATATTATTTATCACTTTAACATTAACCATTTAACGTCCAATATAAACATCAACAATAAATCAATTATCAACCAAACTGAATTATCATTTCATAAATAACAGATAATGGTGTCAGATGTCACAGGTGAACTGATACGGGTAATAGCATATATAACAGTGTAATTAACTAACAGCAGCATATTTCAATTGTCGTTTCAATTGAAATCAAATTTAATAAATAAAAGAACGTTAATCGTGAGTGAGTGCTCACCTTTCGAGGCTAGAGACTACAGAAGATGACACGGCTACGCACTTTGATACGGACATTGAAATAGAATTGCTCCAAGCAAAGCAAAAATCAACACGAATTCAACGATCAAAGCTGATTGGCACGAATTGATGAAAACGGATCAGATAATATGAATAGACAAAATAATCAAAATTGGGTCGATGAAAATAACTGGTATAAGCGAATATATATACAACTAATATGCTATGTATAAAATTTGTATACAACTTATAAGTTAAATAAGCAAATAATCTTATAATCTTTAAAACAACTTTATACATATAATATGTATATACTAATGCTTATAATAAAATATGTAACTTTTTTTTTTACAACCAAATGATAAAGATACATTCTGAATTGAGATGTGAGCAGTATCCACCTTTTGATTGCCAATTACAACAATAAGAAGAAACCAATATTTGAGTAGGCTAGATATTTTTGGGACACACGATAACGTGCATTAAATGGATGAAACTTAACTCCGCATCTGCACAACTCTTGCATTTTGATACCGTCGCCTATTATTTTCAAAGTTTGAACATTTGAAACTAAACTAATTAGATTAAAATATAATTTCTCACCAACTAGCCTTGGCCCAAAGCCCGCTTGCCCATTCCATACCCCAACCAGTTACGCTACAGGAAATCAATTCCCCTCATTCGCATGAAATAAAACACATTAACAGGGACTTAAAACTTATACACTTAAACCCAACAGACTTTATATAAACTAATATATGTATCAATCATATATATTGTACCACTTAAAACCTGTTATAACTATACTCCATATATATAAGGTTATAGATCAACTAGCATATGCAGACGGCATAACCCAACTTACTTAATACTCATATAGGCGAATATATATAAACTATATTCTTTTATGTAAAATATGATATATATATATACACGTAATATATATGTAACAATATATAGGTAGTATAAATGAAATAAAACAAATATAAATTTGAAAGCAACAAAACATGAATATATATTAGAAAGCATAAAATGTATGTAAACAAAAATATATATAAACTGACCTTTAACTCAAATAAATCAGAAAGCACGGAATAAAAAGAAACTCGGCCAAGCTTGGCAGGTTGAAGGAGCTATTAGCGTGCTCGACTGGGAAGGGACAGGAAAAGTGGTGATCGGCGGAGGAGTTATTGGGTCAGTTAAAGAGGGGAAGGCGCGAGCAGTGAAGAACGGGCGGTTTTCGGTGGTCGAGGCCAGAGAAATGTAGGAGGAGATGGAAGGGAAGGGAAGACGAGGCCATAGGTGCATTGATGCCTTGGCGAGGCTAGGTGGCAGGAGTGACTCAGCTGGGTGGTTGCGCTCGGATGAACGTGGCTGTAGGGTTGCGGATCTGGGAGTTGAGCAGGTGGAGGCAAGGGCCGAGGCTTCTTGGAATGGTTTCAGGTGGTGCAAAATAGAGGGTTGTCACGGTGGTTCGGCTGCGGCAATGAAGGTGGGACAACGGTGATGGACGGTGGCTTTGGTGCTACTAGGCAGACATGGGAGGCACGTGCTCGGGTCGGAGGCAGATGCTGCATCGGCGGCAAGTTGGTGGGGCGAGAGATAAAGAGGTGTGGAAATTGGTGAGGCTGAGTGGTGTGCAGAAGTTTGATTCTTGAGGTGGAGATGGGCTTGCATGAATCTAGGCAGAGGGAGGGAGAAAGAAAATGACAGAGGAGAGGAGGAATATGAGGAAGGAAGATGAGAGAGGGGGTGAGGTTGGAAATAGTGGACGTGAGCAGGCATGCAGAGCAAAAATATGGCAACCGAAGATTTTAATGAATAGGCAATGAAATAAATAGAAGAAAATGAAACGGTGTCATTTTACAAACCAAAAGCTGAATTAATAAATGTTAGACTCCAAAGGTTAACACAATGAGAATTGAAAAGGTCACGGTAATCAAAAGATTTTTAAAACACTTACCGATACGGTAGGCGGTGTTTCCCAGATTTCTCCACACTCAGGATTTCGAAATTGACAATTGAATATACCATGAAGATCAGCGCGACGAGGCGATCAAAACGGTATACAGATATCAGTGGTACGATCGAATTATAAAAATTCGAATTTTCTAATAGCGGAAAATGCAAGAAAAACGCTGAAAAATAAGATCGACGGAGCCAAAGATGTCCGAATTTGGAAAAACGACAAACTAACATCTTGCTCAGAAGATGGTTTAGAATTTTTCTATGTAAAAATATTTAGGTTTCGGAAATATTTTATTTTCATCGCTTTTTAACTGATTAAATTGAAGTGAATTTACGCGCGAAATAAACTTTCATATTTTCGGACGAAAATTTACCAGTTGCTATGTTTAACAAGACGTATTCCAAATATTAAATTTTTATTTCAAAATTTTATCGTTTAAAATTTCAACTAATTACGTTATTAAAACAGTTGAAATTTACGGGTCGTTACAAGATGCTTAAGAAGCAGTTAATTTTGGGATTAGAATTGTTAGCAATGTTCGAAGCATTTATGGAGCTGGAACAGGGAAGTATGATCGTGCCAGAATATTTGCAAAAAATTTATGCCTTTTTTAAGTATGGATTTTATACGATTAGAATGCAAAGAAAGAAGTGAAGAAGTTTATCTTTGGCTTAAGGCCAGGGCTAAGTGATAGGACGATGACTCATCTAACACTCCAGTTTTATAAAATAGTAGGCATGGCGAGGCGGTATGAGCATGCATATACCAACCGGAAGAAAATGGGATAATATGCTTAGACAAATAAGAAGAAGAGGTTCACCCTAGACAAAAAGCGTAAAAAGATTCGGCAACTTAAAGGAAAGGCTCGGAAAGGAGAGCTCGAAAGGATGTGCCCGAAGTCACTTACTATAGTTGTAGGCAAATAAGACATTATGCGTCTATGTTCCCAAAATCAGAAGGAGCGGTAAGAGTCAAGTGCTTTAACTATGATAAACCTAAGCATAAAATGAAGCATTGTTCATAATTGAAACAAGCAAAGGTGTTTGCTTTGGAAGGACCTTCAGTGAGGCCACGGTTGAGGAAAATGGAAAGAGTATAAAACTTGGAGGTATGATTTTGATTTCTAATTTTTCAATTAGAGTTCTGTTTGAGATTAAGGCTACACACCTTTTCATTTTGAAGGATTTAGTTTATTGTTTAGAGTTAGAAACTACTTATCAAGTAACATTTTTGCATGTGATTAATCCGATAAGTGGGTATGCCACTCTAGGATTAAATTGCATCGATGTTAAGTTTAACTTGTGTGGACATTGTTTGTTTGCAACCCATATGTGTCGACTTCGTAGGGTATATGTAATCTTGGGTATGGATTTGTTAGTGTGAAATGATACTAGAATTTATTACGTCGATAGGGTTATCGCTTTACGAAACCAAAGGGGTGGAGAATGGATCATGACAACATTAGAGGTAATGAAGGAGAAGATGGGGATTACAATGTATACGGTGAAAGATCGAGAAGATCAAACTAATTAAGTATTAGTGGTTTAGGAGTTTGTAAAAGCGTTCGAACTCGTGACGCGATCACCACCAAGAAGAGTGATATAATTTCATATAGATTTGACTCCAGGAGCGCAATCTATTAGCAGGCCATCTAGTAGAATTACCACCGAAGTCTGTTGCTTTGTTCACAACACTAATCAAAACCATCAACACATTATCATTACACTGGTTCTTCACCTTCATCTAATAGTGTTGAACCTTTCCAAAAAGTTTTTCGGGGTCTCATCGAACCTCTTTCGCAACTTAACTAAGGACATTGGTGTTTCGGCTGAATTGAATAAACTCAAAATTCCCCTAAGAACTTATTTGCCAACTCATCATAAGAAGATAAGGATTCACATTTCAGCATGCATTTCGACATCATGGTCAATCCCACAAAGAAGATGGGACAACATCTTCATTTAATTTCATCCTCAGCTCAGGCACCACCCATTTTTCATCCATACTTCATTAAATGATGCATTGGGTCAGTCAACCTGTTATAACTTTGCATCGTTAGCATGACGAACTTCTTAGGACATCTTACAACTATCTCCTCATTAAATGGATTTCGTGTAGAAATGTATTCTCATTTATCATCTTGTTGCTTATTATGTTGTAGCAACCTCATGAATGTTATGGTAATTAACTCATCATTACCTTCCCTCAATGAATGGTGACCATCATTGTAACAACCAACTTTTTCGACCTCGGATCCGACACCCGAATCAATTCTAACACCCAAGAATCAAAAAGACAATTCATTGGGAGAAAGGTATACTATAAACAACTAAGGCAGATATATATGGATATCAGATACTATATATAAGTTCTAACAAACACTAACCACTTTCAGAGTCTCACAACGAAATGAATAAAATACAATACGTAATCAATATCATAGTCACATCACCAAATCATATCTGAAACTATCAAATAAACATGTCTGGCAAATATAGATATAACCCAATCCCCTAGATATAGAACTAACTCCAAATACAGTACTAAAAAATTCCATATATATAAATATACAAATAAATCTTCATCTCTTATACCGCCTCATCACTGAACTCCATCAACCTGGATACATGTATAAAAATAAAGTATCAGTGGGTCAAACATAATTATGGTGAGTGAACTATACGGTACTCTACATATACTGCAAAATTGATACTACAATATGATATGAGTCTATTGTTCGACTACCATCCGTTTTGTTGGCACAACATACGTAAATATCGTTTATATATAACCATATTGTATCTATATGAACTCACGCTCTGGTCCGACCCCATGCTCTATAGAGTCACCCATTGTCTATCTCCTAATACATCATATAGGGCCTACGCCTTGGACCACCCGTAGCTTATTGGGTCACTTGTTGTCCTCATGCTACCTAGTTGGATTCACGTCCTGGAACACCCGTAGCCTACAGGGTCACTTACCATCCACCCCCTTCAGCTATTCCATTAAAGCACTTTAGGGAAGCAACAATCATCAAGCCTGGACTACCTAATTAATGTCACAGGACTACACTCACATCATATATACATTCTGAGGCGTCTACCTTGCGTCCCATACTCGTTTCCATTAGCATTCAACATTGCATCATAATATCATACCATAACACATATATACATATATTTATATTCTCCCTATAAAACAACCAAACCATTCATTATCCATTCACTTCATATCATCGCTACATTACATCCATCCACTCGTTTCGTATCACCATCACATTCCGTACACCCATCATTTCATAGCACCATCACTCACCTCATCTCACCTCAGACCACCTTCTAGAATATAAGAGAAAGCACAAATCGTATTATAAATTATATATTCAAATTGGTCCATTTGGCCGAGGTTCAAACAGATAGTTTTAATGTGCACCGGTCTAGGCCACTGGTCCTTCGGTGTACACGTTTGTTTCAGATTTCTGTGTTCAAGATTTTGTTGTTCGATGTCCTTTTTATTCCGGCCGCAACCGCTTTCCCTTAGATCAACAAAGGACATCCCTAGATCCTAGTTTTAGATTCTTAAGTCCAAATATATTCAATGATTTAAGGGTTATACTTTCAGAATTCTAGAGTTTAGATAAACCTAGTTTCTAGTTCACTATTCACCCAAATCCCTCCAAGCCATCCTAAATTCAAGATTAAGTGCATATATATAAATTACTACACTAAACATATTCTAGAGATCATCTTATAATGTTAAGATTGTATTATAGAAGGATAAGGTGTAGATCACTCATTAAATAGCCAAATCCAATCCAACTTCTTACTGTTCGAATTTGTTGCTCGATCTACTTTTGAGTTTTTGCCTCAAATTCATTGCTAAGTCATAGCCCCATCAACTAGCTTCGAATTACCTTTGCTTTTGTTGAATTTGATTGAGAAATGAGTGAGTTAAATTAGTTTTTACGGAGGTTGGTTTTCTAGGGAATGAAGAAAGAAGGAGGAGAAGTTATGAAGTGGTTTCTGAAATGTGAAATGTGGAATACGTAATTCAATATTAGTCAACAAAGGGAAATAACCGTGTTCTCTGAAATTCGAATTCAAATTCATCCCGTGTAGCACTAATTTGACTCGACAACATTTTCGGCTATATCTCCTTCATAAAAGCTCTAAATAACATGTGAATCGGAAAAATAAGACGGTCACAATGACATTGGTTTCGTCATCATATTACAAAGTCTTAAAAATGGCCATTTTACCCCTCCTTATGTTTAATTTATTTAATTAATTCAAAATTTTCACTAATTTTCATATTATTAATACTTAACAAAAAATAACTTGAATTTTTGGAGTATTATATTCTACCCTCTTTAAAAGAATTTCATCCCCGAAATTCCTGAGGACGAAGAATATAATATAATGCTCATTCGTCAATATATATAAACTAAATTACAACATCCAAATTAAAGCAATCGAACAATATATCATGATATGAGCATATACGGATAGGCATGCCATGAACTAGCTGTTTCTAATCTTGAAATGCGTATATGCAGCTAATGCATCTTGTATGAATGCGAAATAAATGGTATATAAGGCATGATGCATAACATCCTAGTATAGAATAAATATATATTACTATATGAATGTGATTCGATCATATACATATAATTTCAACAACAAATCACCCAAAGGATCCAAATCCTAATACTAGAATGATCCAACTATAGAAATTAAACAAATATAAAAAAACGTACTGAAAAAGAGTTGTGGATGTGTAGCCCTCATCTTCTCTTTAGGCTCCTACATGCTCTCTGTCAGGATATTTCCCCATTGCACCCTAACTAATTTCAGCATTTTATTTTTAAGTCCTTTCACCCAACGTTCCATAATACGGGTTGGATCGTGGGATGAAATCGGCTCAGACTCCAACTCCACTTCCTCCAATTGACTAGGCACTATTATGGTCGTCGGGTCATTTACATATTTTCACAACTATGACACGTGAAATATGTTATGGACTCTTCTTCTCTGGTAGCTCAACTCAATATGTCAATCTTCCTGTCCTCTCCAAAATTGGGAATAGTTTGACAAATCTGGGTGTTAGCTTTCCTGAATTTCCAAACCTTACTACTCTCTTCAATGGAGAAACTTTGATGAAAATTAAATTTCCCCTTCAAACTCTAGATCTTTCCTGCTTTAATCCGCACATGATTTCTGTCGATCTTGCGCAAGTTTCATCCTTTTCCTTATGAGTTCAACTTTCTCCGTTGTATCCTTAACCATTTCTGATCCTAAAATAAGCATGTCTGTAGACTCCCACCAACAAGAATGTGACTTATACGGCCTTTCGTATAAAGCTTCAAACTGTGCCATGCCTATACTAGTCTGTTAACTATTATTATATGCCAACTCCACCAAAGGTAAAATGGTCTTCCTAAGATCCTCTGAAATCCAGTCCATAAGCTCTCAACATATCCTCTAAATCTCATTTTACTCTTTCCGTCTATCCATCGGTCTATGGGTGGTATGTAGTACTAAGATTTAACTTTGTCCCTAAAGCCTTCTATAGACTCCTATAAAAATTGCTCATAAAAAGTGGATATCGGTCGCTTACAATACTAGGTGGTATCCCATGCAGCATAAGCACTTCTCCAATATACCGAATTGCCAAAGTTGCTGCAGACCTTGTACTCTTCACTGGAATAAAACGAGAACTCTTCGTAAGATGATCTACTATCAATTATGTACTTTCATTTCCTCTTCTACTCCGGGATAATCTGTATACAAAGTTCATGAATGTACATTCCCACTTCAACTGTGGCACATCTAATGGAAGTAATAGTCCACTTGGCTTTTTCTATTCTGCCTTTACTCTTTGGCACATTACGCACTTTGCTACATACTCAGCTACCAACCTTTGCATTTTTGGCTAATAGAATACTCTCTTCACATCTCTATACATCTTATCCTCTCTTGTATGAATAGTTGTTCTAGAACGATGAGATTCACCCAAAACCTCTTTTATTAACTCCTTAATCCTCGGCACCCATGATCTCCCACCTCTCCTCAAATATCTTTCTAGTATAAGGAGCAACGATCCAAGTAACTCGATTATTTACCCCATCTCAACTGCTTTATAATATCGACCCACGATGTATCTTGTCCTTGACTTCCACAAATATGATCGATAAGTGTTGGTTTGACCTCCATTGCTGCTAATAATCTAGGTGCGTACTTTGATCTAGGCTTGAAATTACATTTCGATATAAACTCTAAAATTCCCCATTCTACTAACATAGCATTCATCTTCGCATATTTCCTACTCGAAGTATCTACAGCTACATTTCCTTTCCTGGGAGTATAAGAAATACCAATATCATAAGACAATGAGAATTCTACCGACTTTGTTGTTTTGGGTTTGGGTCTTCTAAGAAAACAAGTATTGAGAGATTTATGGTCCATAAATAGTTCAAATCTCCCACCTAACAAATAATATCTCCATGACTTCAAAGAAAATATAAAAGCAGCCAACTCCAAGTCATGCGTCAGGTAATTCTTTTCGTAGTTCTTCAGTTATCCACTCGTATAAGCTATTATTCTTCCTTCCAACATAAGTACGACACCAAGACCAGTACCGCAAGCATCGATATACATAGTAAATAGTTTGTAACCATCTTGGATAACTGAAAATGGAGCACTCGTTAATAACTCCTTCAATCTAATAAATGTTACTTCACACTCCGGGCTCCAAGTATAATTTAGATTTTTCTTCTTCAAATGGGTCAGAGGTGTCGATATCTTCGTAAAATCCTTAATAAACTTCCAATAAAATCCAGCTAAATCCAAAAAGCTATGGACCTTCGAAGTATTATTTGACATCTTCCAATCTCTGACTACAATTACTTTTCCTAGGTCTGTTGCCAATCCACTCGCTGATACTATATGCCTAAGAAAACGAACTTCATCTCTCCAGAAATGATATTCTAAAAATTTAGCCTTTGACTGATTCCTCCTCAAAACAACCATCACTTCTTTTAAAAACACTTTATGCTCCTCTTTATTTCTAGAATAAATAAGGATATCATCCACGAAGACCACTACAAACCTGTTTAGTTGCTCCCGAAATACTTTATTCATCAAATCAAAAAAATAACCTGGAGCATTCATCAATCCAAAAGGCATCACCAGCCACTCAAACAATCCATCGGGCATATAAAAAGCAGTCTTCTGGATACTATCTTCTACAACCCTCAACCGGTGAAATCTCGTTCCTAAGTCAAGCTGCCAGAAAACCTTTGCCCTGACTAACAGATCAAAGAGGTCATCAACATGAGGTAGTGGATAGCGATTTTTTTTGTTAGCTTGTTAATTTCTTAATAATTGACGCATAATCTCAGGGAACTAACTGCCTTTATAGCAAAACGACAAGCGTTTCCCATTTCAAAATACTCATTTGAATAAAATCCTTCTGCAATAATTCAGACATGTGTTTATCCAACTCTCCTCGTCACTACGGAGCCATCTCAGGCATGTGTAGGATCTTTCTCAAGAAATTTCTCTTTAGGGAGGAAGATCATAAACTTCTTCAAATTTATCGGGATAGTCTTTCACTAGAAGTGTACATGATAGCTCTTCATGTGATAGGCTAAGCGAATATAGATAAGTCCCCATAATCGAAACATCAGGCTCACAACATAAAATCAAAAAAAACCCATCAACTTTCCTCAACCAAACCGTCCTTCCATCATAATCCAAAAATACCCCAGAGCAAGATATCTAGTCCATTCCCAAAATCTATCCATACCTCTAAAAAGTTCGGTACATCTGCATCGCAAGGGAACTCCATACAATGGATGGTGAACTTTAAATTATGACACAACATCAAAAGATGGGTCGATCTCCCAACATGATTCGACACTATAACGAATTCTTGCGCGATGTTAGATTTAAGAGATAAGATATCAACTAACGCACTTGCTATGAATGAATGTAATGCACCAGTATCAAATAAGGTAAAGATAGGAAAATCAGATATCAACACACCTTCCATCACAACTTGTTTTCCTTTCTCTTGCACAAATGACGATGCCTTACTGGAAGTAGGAATGGCATTTAAAGCATATGACTTAACAATTTGACCCTCATTCCTCAAAGCTGGACAGTCTCCCTTTATATGCCCAATCTGATCACAGTTATACCACTTTCACTTTTCTGAGCTGGAGCTACCTTATAGTATTTAGCCACGTATCCTGCCTGGTTACAATTATAGCATCTGCCCTTCGAAAGGTTCATCCTATAATTCTTTACCGTTTGTCCTACCTTCTAACATCTGTGACACATAACTACCCGCTTCTTGCCCTGTCTTCCTTGGGGTCTATTTCCTTTTCGTTTTCCTTGTTGCTATTGTCCTTCAATTTCCTTACTGTGTTCCTTCGTTGGGTTCTCATTTAAAGAGTTTAATAACGCTACTTCCAATAATCCTTAAAATGTCACTCCATACATCATTTGATTCAACTTTAATTCTCTCAAAGGTGAATTCAGACCTTTTGCAAATTTCAATGCCTTCTTCGTAGGGGTATTCAAATCCAAACCGGGCTAATTCATTAAACTGACTAATATACTCACTTACCATTAATTCTTCTTATTTTAGATGGATAAAATTTTCTAATAACAAATCCTTCTCAGCACCAGAAGGAAACTTTGTCTCGAATCTGCTTTGAACATCCTCCATGAAATAACATTCTCATCCACCTCAGTTGTTACTACTTCCCACCAACAAGCTACTTCAACTTTCAAATGCTAAGTAGCTAACTGCCTCTTTATCGTATGACAAAGTCCAACATGTTGCAATTTTTTCACAATCATTAAGCTAGGGATGAGTCACCATATATGGTTCCGTCCTATGAAATGGCTTCCCACCAAGGTTAGAGAAATCCTTACATGGCTTAGGAAAGTCAATAGTTGGTGGTGCAGAGGTTGGAATCACACCTTGATTAGTAGTGGTATTGGTGGCCACGGGTTCGGTGGGGATGAAACTAGACTAATTCATCACCTGAAGGTAGCGTATGAACCATACTGGAATGTTAACACTGTGCCTATCCAATATACATACACGATTACTAGTCCTTACTTTGGTTTCCACCCCACTAGCATTGGCTGTGTTAGTCTCTGTTCTAATTGAATTACTCCTATTCAGCTATCTAAAAAGAAAAATAGGATTCGTTAGCAACTTCCTAATAGATAGTAAATAAAACAGAAACAATAATTGGGTGTGTGCATATGTACTTTTTCTTCTATTCCAATATATATATTTGTGTGTGTGTGTTTGTGTGTGTGTATATGTATGTATGTATGTATATGTATCTACTAGGAAAATACAAGTACGCACTCTCAGTACGTTCCTAACCAATGCTCTGATACCAGATGTAACAACACACCTTTTCGACCTCGGGTCCAGCACCTGAATTGATGTCAACACCTATGAACTGAAAAGACAAGTCGTTGGGAGAAATATATAATATAAACAACTAAGACAAATATAGATGGGTATCAACTACTAAATATAAGTTCTAACAAACACTTTCAGAATATTACAACGGAATGAATAAAATACAATACATAATCAATCTCATAGTCACATCACTAAATCATGTCTAAAACTGTCAAATAAACATGTATAGCAAATATAGATACAACCCAATCTCCTAGACATAGAACCAACTCCAAATACAGTACTAAACAATTCAGTATATATACAACACATAAATAAATCTCCATCTTTGATACTGCCTCGTCATTGAACTCCATCAACCTATATACATGTACAAAAATAAAGCAGGAGTGGGTCAGACATAAGTCTGGTGAGTGAATTATACTCTACTCTGCATATACTACAAAATTAACATTATAACATGATATGAGTCTAACGTCCGACCACAATACATTCTATTATCATGCCATACCTAAATGTCATTCATATCCAACCATATTGCATCTATACATAATCACGCTCTGATCTGGCCCATATGCCCTATAGAGTTGCATTTGCCCATCTCATAATACATCATATAGACTCACTCCTTGACGACCCATAGCCTATAGGGTCGCTTGTAGTCCTCGTGCTGCCTAGTTGGACTCATGCCCTAGTCGTAGCCTACAGGATCGCTTATTGTCCACTCCTTTCAACCGGTCCACTAAAGCACTGCACGAAGGAATAATCGTCAATCCTGGATCATCTACTAAGTGTTACAGTACTGCATTTCCATAGCATATACATTCTGAGGCGTCTACCCTATGTCCGAGACTCGTTTTCATCTACATTCACCATCGCATCACAATATCGTACCATAACACATATATACTTGTGTGTGTATTCTCCCTATACAACAACCAAACCATTCATTATCCATTCACTTTATATCACCGCCACGTTCCATCCACTCATTTTGTATCATCATCACGCTCCACACACCCATCATTTCGTAACACCATCACTCACCTTGTCCCGCTTTAGACCACCTTCTAGAATATAAGAGAAAGCTTGAATTTTATTATATATTATTTATATTTAAATTAGGTAATTTGGCTGAGGTTCAAGCAGACAATTTTAACGTGCACTGATGCACCTATTTAGGCTACTGGTCCACCGGTGTACACGTTTGTTTCAAATTTCAATGTTCGGGATTTTATTGAATTTGATGTCGTTTTCAATTTCGATCGCTATCTTTTCACCTTTGACCATCAAAGAATGTCCCTAGACCCTGGTTTTAGATTTATAAGTAAAATATGTCGATTATTTTAATGAGTTATGGATTATACTTTCAAATTTCTAGAATTTAGATAAACATAATTTTTGGTTCATTAACCTAAATACCTCCCAAACCACCTTAAATTCAAGTTTAAGTGTGTGTGTGTGTGTATAAATTACTACACTAAACACAGTCTATTGATCATCTTATAGCGTTAAGTTGCATTATAGGAAGGATAAAGTGTAGATCACTCACCGAATAGCCAAATCCAGTCCAACTTCTAGCTGTTCAGAGCTGTTGCTTGACCTAACTTTGGTTTTTCGCCTTAAATTTGATGCTACATCATAGCCCCCATCTACTAGCTCCGAACCGCTTTTGGAATCATTGAATTTGGTTGAGAAACGAGTGAGTTAAGTTAGTTTTTGTGGAGGTTGGTTTTCTGAAGAATGAAGAAAGGAGGAAGTTACAGAGTGGTTTTTGAAATGGTAAATGTGGAGTATGTAGTTCAGTTTTAGTCAACGGAGGGATATAACCGTGTCCTCCAAAATTCGAATTCAAATTCAGCTCGTGTAGCGCTTGTTCGACTCGACGACGTTTCTGGCCATATCTCCTTCATACGAGCTCCAAACGATACAAACAAATATATCACATGAATTAGAAAAATAAGACGGTCGTAATTGTGCTGATTTCGTAGTAAAATTTCAAAGTCGTAAAAATGACCATCTTGCCCCATTTTATACTTAATTTATTTAACTAATTCAAATTTCCATTAAATTTCATATTATTAATATTTAATAATAAATTTACTTGAATTTTTGGAGTACTATAATCGCACACTTCGCTGAGTGTTCAACTCTGTGAATAGTCTTGGCTAACCCGACAATGCCTAGGTCCTCCTACCGCTGGGCAGACGATTCATTCAATTCTTCTGTGATGCCTGGTCGAATAGTAGCCTCTCATAGTATTCCTAGCTTTATTGCTCCAACAACACCATCTCGAGGACTAGTATCATGTCCTCTCTCAGCATCAATCTCCTGATCACTTCTAGAGTTGTCACTCACTTTCATGTGTGCACTAGATCGATCAGTGCCAAACTGAAATGAATGGATATCGACCCATTCCTAAGCTGGAGTAGTTGCTTCGATTTACATCCATTTTTCGATGCTTATGCACCCCTTTTTGCATCTTCTTCTTTCAATATCTTTGGTACTGATCCGATGATCATTCTTCGCTCGAATAAGAAGATGACAGATCCCTTTTATCTTTGTATTTCTACATATCCGTCTTCTTGTAAAGACTACGTCGGTAAAGCAAATTGTTTCTTCTCCTCTATGATGGATAGCTGAGATTGCTGCATTTTCCTATCCATATCTACCATCATTATAACGATCCAGAATTTCATCGCTTTGATTTGCGAATATTTATTAATTTAAATATTCAAATAATATGTTTAAAAATAAAACTCTTTTAAACAATAACTAATGATGGTGAAATATTTTTCTAAATTTGTTTTACAAAAATATCTATTTCCAAGAAAAATCGAAAATATGATCGGAATTTGTTTTTCGATTTTTCGTCGGCTAAAAGTTATCGGAAACATTATAAACTCTTGAGGGTAAATTTACAAATTTATAAATAGGTTAGGATATATATAAGTGTATTAGTATATATATACATACACACATATGTATATACTTAAGTATGTAGGATTTAAAATATAAATTTAGTGAAAGGAACGTGTCACATCATAGGCAAACATAGTACATTCAGTACTAAAAAAATGTTTAAGACATTAGTACTTATGGAGTTAATGTATGTTGGCATGAAATGGAGGGAGGGGGACATAATGGTGGCATGAGAAGCATGGAGGGGGACAAGGAGGATGATGTGGCAAGAGTGGAGTAGAAGTTATGTCCACTAGGCTATTTTAGTAATTTAACTTTTGCACTAGTATATATAAACATTTCCTACTATTTTCCTCATTTTCTAATTTCATTTTTCACTCTCTAAAAACTCCTCCAAGCTTTCATTAGCTCTCTAGTGGCTTTCAAGTTTTAAAATCTCATTTCATTTCCACTTTTAACTTTTTAAAACTTCGTTTAAAGCCTTCCATCCATTCATACACCTCTTCTTCTCCAAAGCAAGGTCACACAACCGTTCCACAACCTAGGCCGAGCCACTCGCCCATTTAGGCCGAGCCATAGTTCCAATTTTAGCTCATAAAAACTTCATTTTTCCAAAAATTAAAGCATGGATCTAGGCTCGGGTCAAGTTTTAGTGAAGTTTGGTGTAGTTAGTAAGAGTTTGGATAGCTTAAAGTGAGTAAAGTTCTCACCTTTTTACTAAGTTTTAAAAACACATATTATTGCTTGGTATGGTTGTTAATATGGTGTTTGATTAAGTAAAAATATTGTTGGTTGTACGTATATAGAAGTTCTTGGATTATAATGATGTTTGAATATAATTTATATGTGCTTGTATGCCATGGTTTGTATTAGACTTGAAATGAAGTCTAATGTTTATGTTGGTTAGAAAGTTGAGATCTTGCTTATGGTTTGGTATTATGTCATTTATGTTATGATCTTATGGGCGTTTCATATGCTAAGGTAGTTTATATATGGACTTGTTTAAGCGACAAAAAGATCCATTGTTTTTTTGAAATTTAGTTTTACTTAAGTATTCATTAAAAAGTTTAATAAAGTTTCCAAAAATTTCTAGTTTCAAAAGTTTTTCCAAGTTATAAAATGCTTCAAATATAAAAAGAAAGGTTTAAAAGGTATTTTGTATGTTAAACAAGTTTTTGGAAATACGGGTCATATAGCAATAGTCGCTATAAATGCAGTTCATGAAATGAAGTGTTTTCAAAATCTAAAGTTATTTTCACTTAAGAATCCTTTTGGAAATGTTTCCAAATATAATTTAAGTTATAAAACATATTAATTAATTAATTAATGGTTGATTAATTAATTAATTAAGGTAATTAGTATTTAATCATTAATTAACAAGTATCAATACCTAAGTGTTAGTTAAGTAGATTAATTATAATTTGTTAACTAATTAAAAGTTAATTATTATTTAAATATTTTTTTATATTTATTTATTATAAAAGGGTTAATTATTAATTAATTTCTAGTTAAATTAAACTAAGATTTAATTAAGACTTAATTAAGTCTTAAATTATTATCTAATAAAGGTTTAATTTATTATTAATTATTAATTAAAGACTAATTATGGTTAAATTATTTATTAAATGATTAACTATTATTAAATTATTTATTTAAAGGATAATTATTATCTAATCATTTATTTAAAAGTTAATTATTATTTAATTAATAATTAAAGGTTTAATTACTATTAATTAAGGAGTTAAATGTTATTTAATTATTGAATAAAGGTTTTAAATTTTCAAAATCATTATTTCGAAATATCGATTTTATTTTAAAAATAGTTTTCTTTTGCAAAAGTATTCCAAATCAAGGGATTTCTTGGTTAATTTCCCTTAAGTAATCTCAAATGATTATGAAACTAAACAGAATCTATTTAGCAGAACAAAACACCATTCTGCTATGATTATAACTTGGACATCTTACCTATATGTTGAGTTATTTGTTGTTGGATGATTTCCTTTATATACCTATTTGTTATGTAAATACCCATGTTACAACTTGGATAAGTTAAATTCAATTAAATGAACCATTGTGGTCACTAAGCTTCTTTCTGGTTTTGTGAAATCAAATATTTCATTTTATTGTTTTTATATGGTTTTAAATTAAGTAATGATTTCATTAAAGGTGTATTTGAAGTTAATAGAATGATTTTTAAATGATTGTTTAAAATCATTGTTTCGTTAATATGGTTTAAAGAAAATTCAACGAAGGATATTTTTAAATAATAACTTGTTGTATAAAGGTGTTCTAAATAACCGTTTTGTTTATCAAAAGGAACTTAATTAAATAAGATTTATTTAAGGAGTGTTATTTTAAATAAGGAATATTTATAAGAAGTTTTATAAATGATTTTGGATATTTAAAAAAGAAGTTTTATAAACAATTTTGGAGATTTACAAAGAATTATAAAAATGGTTTTGATGTTTATAAAAGAGTTTTGTAAATTAACTTGGAGTTTATAAATGAGTTTGGAATTTAAGTAAAAGATATTTATTAAAATGATTTGTCGAAGTAAATTATAAAAGAATTTGAGATTGGATTTCCTTTAACTTACCTTCTTAATTTTGGTAGTATGGACATTTGCTCCACACTTAACACCAAAGGAAGAGTGTTTGAGGTTATCTTTATCTCCAATTTAAATAACATTTGTTTGATCCTTTTAATATGATTTTGTAATAAGGAATCTTTCACAAATGTTTTGCGAACATACTTATCTTAGTGAGATAAGTATATGAATGTTTTGATAAATGTTTTGAAAATGAAGATTTGTTTTTGAGGCTTAATGGTTGCTATGGGTAATTTAATCTTTTGATTTTGTTTGTTTGTGTATCTGATAGTTAAACAACCGACTATCAAATCTTGGCTAGTTTTACTTAGGAAGTATGACTGTATATGTGAGTTCCCCGGTGAGGACTCGAATACTTATTGTATACTTTCAAAAGAACTGGGAATTAGTCAACCGGAAATTATCGTTGCTGGTTTGGAGAGACCGGGATCAGATATGTTATCTGAAAACCACTTCGAACCAACATATGTGTTCGCATGGAAGACATCTTGAAGATGATTGATGATGATGCTCCTTGAAGAGCCTTTGGTTTCATTCAGACCCAGAATGAACTTGTATGGATGAATGCTAGCATTGCATTTCTACATAGAGGGCAGCGTTAGCATTCCAAGATGGATTGCTAAATGATAAGAGTGTAGCATCTCAAACCTCACATCCCGGTAACGGTTAAAACAGAGTAGATGTGGAAGGGCAATGTGGGTCACACCGATTAGGGTATGATCATCCCAGGATCTACTGTCGATATCTTTATGTATGCATCAAGCCCATTTTTGGTTGTTGATCGCAACTAAGGCGTGATCATATTCAGTACTATCTAGTTCAAGGGTAGGCCAGTCCTATGTTGTCAGGGGTCGAAAGGTTTTCGATCCCACTGTACATTTTGTCTTGAGGTGTACAGATTTTCGAAAGGTAGTCCCTTACCTTGCCATTTGATGGAAATCCATTCTCCAATATAAGTGCCTTCTATTTTTGATTGTATACCTATTATTGCTGTCATGTACATGCATCATAGCTACTTGATTATTGGTATTTTAAGCCTATAGACATTATTATAATATCATTGTATTTTATAATAGAAAGGATTTTGGTTTTCGTAAGGTAAAAACCCGTCCGTATTTATGTGCGGTGTGGTCTTACGAGATACTTTTGGTTTAAAGGTTTTTATAAAATTAAACTTATGTTTTACTCACACCAGACCCATGTTTGACCTGGAGTTTTATTTTCTTTTCCTAAAACTCTTGGATGCTCAAATTTGTATAAGTAGCTAAGGAGTTCAGGTTTCCACGGATGCATTTTTGGAGGACCTTGGAGCAGGTGGCTTCACCGATAGTTAGCTATTCATCTTGTTTCCGCTGTGTCCAATGTATTTTGTATTAGTTAAGTTAGGAAAGGCAGTTATAACTGTCCCATGGTATAATTTATACTATTATGACTCTGATGTATTGTTTTGGAAATGACTATGTAAAATTTTATGTTAACTAATATATATTATTCCGTTGCGTTGTGAGATTCTATGTTGTTTAGTTTCATCTTGTCTTCTTTCTTCTTTTCTTTCCCCAACGATCCATTTTTTCAGCACTTGGATGCTTGGCACATGAATACCGTGGATGTATTAGTGTCGACTTCTGAGGGTTGAAAAGGCGGGTTGTTACAATCATGCAATCTAGTTTTGCCTTCATAAGAATCACTGGTTCCTGTGAAGTTTGTTCTTCATTAGCTTCATGGTGAAAACTTTATGGCTCTTCATTGATTACACCTGATCTACTAGGAACCTTTTTAGGGGTCATTTCTTACAAATCTCCTTGGGGATTTTTGCAAATCCAATACCAATGATGGATTTGATTCTGATCTTTACTGTCTTAGTTGAAACACCAAAAAATGTCTGCATAAAAAACGGGCAAACACCACCAATTAATAAAAACGAATTTAAATTGAAAGAATTTGCCAAACAACTATAATAATCGTGCAATTTTCTTTCATTTCTTTTATTTAAATTCATTTTTATTCCCTAGGGTGTTTGTTTGTTTTACATACAACCAAGTTCCATGGTTATAAATTTTGTCTGTATCGATTACTAAACCTTTTATATAATAATTTCATGTGAACTTTAAAATTTTATTGTACAATATTGATTTACAATTATGTTATTACAAAATGTTCATAAAAGTGTATATAATACGTTATGTTATATCTTGTTAGCAAATTTTTTCGATAACCAAAATATGCAAGGCAAGTCAAGGTTAGTTTGGACAAGGGCTTAAGTGGCCTTATGCAAGCCAGGAAGTATATGAAAGTTCAAGTTTGAGTCCAAGTCCACAGATAAGTCATATACATGTCTATTGTCCAAGTCTAGGTCCCAAATAAATCGTATGCATGTCTATTGTCTCAAATAACTATTTAGGAAAATATAAGAGAAGTATGCTGCAAAGTTGAATGTTCAAGTCCTTATTTGGAAAAGTCACAAGAGTACAATCGTCTCTAAAAATCCCTAATTTGATTTAGGGTTTACAACATTTCAAATTGAGAAATAGAGTAAGAATGAATCGCCCCTCTTTAGGTGTAGATGTGGGCCTATTTATAGGGATGTCAATCATGCGGGATGATTGACAGATGGCAAGACTTTGAATACAACGGCTCCAATAGCATCATCCTGATGGATCTCAGCATCCCGTTGTTGAGATTCGACGTTACTTGCTTACATAGGTTCAACAACATAATCTCCCTTGCGAAAACTCGACATCCTTTATATATTTAAAGTTTGGTATCTCTTGCTGCTAGTAAAAGCTCGAAACCCTTTTCTATTATTGAAGCTTGATACCATTTATTAGTAGATGCTCTACAGTATTATTGTTGTAGAGGCTTAATAATAATAATTGATGCATCATTGGCTTGTTATTCATAGAAACTCGATATCCTCCAATTGCAATTAGACACTCGATATCTTTTAGTGGTGCGACATCCTTCCTTTGTTATATACTCTACAACACTTTGTGTTATAGAGATTCAACATCTCTTCTATCTTTAGACTCGGCAACCTTTGTGTTGTAGAAGATCGACATCTCTTGTTCTTCCAAATTTGTTGTAGATCGATATTTCTAAGCGCTCTTTGGTTCGACACCTATTAGCGCCAAAATTGGTCAATAACATCCAAACGCCATTGAAATCACCAAATTGCAGTCACAGATCATAGATAGAATGTATATAGAGAGTTTAAATATGAAGAACAATAAAAATTAAAAAGAAAGCAGTAATAACAGAGGATTTATAGTGGTTCGGCTGACTCTGGCCTACGTCCGCTCTAGAAATTTCCTTTTTTATTGATATCAGAATCAATTACATTTACAATCTGGTGTTTTTAAAATGATAATGGCAGAGTAGCCTTAATGAAGAAGATGAAGGGAAACTGAATAAAGATGCCCTTTTCTGAAGCCCCGCCTGCTGTATTTATAGGCAAAATTCAAGTTATTGGGCTTCCCGAGTGGTCCAGGCCCATCAAGACCATTTCGACCCTAAATTCATCATTACGACCGACCCTGAGTTCTGATCACGCCGACCCAGTGTTGCCCTAGGAATGACTCGAAGTGAACGTAGATGTGACCCGGAGCAAACTCGCCTGTGACTGAAGTAAAACATGTCAGGGCTCAGAGCAACTCAGTGCCGATCGCACTCCCTCAAGACACCGATCCCCTTTAGCCGATCCGAAGTCCTCGTCTTACCGACCCGGAGTTGGGAGTTCAATGACCCGAAGCAGCCGACCCTATTCGATATACCGACCCCTACTCTTGTGCCGACCCGGGTATAATCCTATGCAGACCCCAAGCCACTCCAACATGCTGATCCACACCATCCTGCTGATCCACACCATCCTGTCGATCCACACCATCGTGCCGACCCACTTCAACATGCCGATCCACACCATCAAGACTGACCCACTTCAACATGCCGATCCATGCCATCAAGATCGACCCACCTTCCTACCGACCCGAAGCTTTCACAACACCGACCCAGTGTTTATGCCCGACCGACCCAAAGCATGCCGAACCACTACATTATGCCGATCCCAAAGCCTGCCACTCTCATGACCCAAAGCATCCCCCTGGATGACTCAGAGCGACCATCAAGAAAACCCGTAGCAAGTCCAAGTACGACTCGAAGCAAGTCTCTAGGCAACTCACGACAACTCGACTTTCGTTGAAACCCATATTTCGAGCATTCTGCGACTTTTATCCATCGACCATGCCGAATCCCGGCTTCATAATCATGATCATCATCTGTTATTGATCGTTTACCCATCCAGCCTCGATGACCGAGCAATCGATTTAGTAAAATCCGCATGTTTACGGCCTTGCCAAAAGGCGGGTTAACATTTGCCCCCAAAAACATGCCTTGCGCTAGGAAGGCGTGTTTTGAATAGCTTTTGATCCGTTATCCAAAGTCCATATGTCATCCATAGCCATACCATCCGATCCATAATCCAATCCATTTTATCCAAGTGCCATTGCCATATCCTTATCCAAATCCACGACTGCTCCGAGTCAATATCTGATCCCTATCCAGTAACTAAATCCTTATCCAATTCCACATCCATCTGAATCCGATAACCGAGTTATAACCCTTCCATACCCAATAACCAATAA
This sequence comes from Allium fistulosum, assembly GCA_030737815.1. Lineage (NCBI taxonomy): Eukaryota > Viridiplantae > Streptophyta > Magnoliopsida > Asparagales > Amaryllidaceae > Allium > Allium fistulosum. The sequence goes on from CM060904.1 coordinate 1,143,532,924, forward strand.
CCAAATCCATGACCTCTCCGGGTCGGTATCTAAATCCGAGATCGCTACGGACCATAGCCAATCCTTAGCCATTAAAAGCCGAAATCTGAATCTATAACCTCTTTGGGTTCTTGCCAAGCGCACTCCACACTTGACGACCTATGTTAAGTTATGCCGTGGTGTTCCTGGTTCAGTGTCCCTGAACGCTGAATAATGTCGTGGCTTAAGTCCTAAGCCGAATCCCAATCGCTCTGGACCCTTGCCGAGCATAGTCCATACCCGACGACCGGAAATAACAAGTGATAGACAATATGGGGCCTAAGTCATAGGCCGAATCCTGGTCTCTCCGTACCCTTGCCGAGCATACTCCATGCTCGACGACCTTTTAGCCAAAAACCAGAGGAAAATCCAATCGAAATCCAATCCGAAATCCAAATCAAACCAGAAAACCAGAAACCCATATCAAAAATCCAAACCAAAAGACAAACGTCCAAACCAGAACCCAAATCAGAAAACAAACAAAACCAGGAGTTCAAACCAAACTCCAAAACCAAACCAGAAAAAGCAAGTGTCCAAGCCGAAACGAAAAAACAAATTTCACAAACCAAAGCATCACGGTTTATCATCATCTCAGAGCATGCCTAGGGGTTGTCTCCATCACCGTACATGAGTAAGTGACTTAGCCACCTGCCTAGAGTTTGTTACTTATTCCAAACCATCACGATTAGTTAATGACCAACCGACCACCATTTCCGGGCCTCGCACCATCGTCATTCAAGGTAGGCAGTGGTTACTCCTGTTCCACCGTCGTATTCCGAGTTTCAACATATTGCCGCAACTTACCATTCCTTATATGCTCCTCGATTATATCTTTTAGATGCCTGCAGCTGTTAGTATCATGCCCATCCAGGTCATGAAAGAGACAGTGCCTTCCCGATGTCCTTTCGCGTTCTGAGGGTTCCTTCCTTGCCGGCCTTCGATAAGGAAGGCGGTCCCGAGTATCCAAGTATATCCGTTCCAATGTCTCATTTAGTCCTGTGTAAGTGGAGAATTTTGGTTCTCCCCGGTACTTCCTCTTCCCTTTATCCTTATCTTTACCCGAGCTTTCACCGGACGGTTCTCCATCCTTAACCATGTTTACTTCCTTTAACCTCATATCCAAACATGCATCATCTTGTCGAAGAAACCTCTCATCTTCGTGAAAAAATTCCTCGAGATCCATTGGTGGGTCCCGTATTAACGATATTTTGGAATCTAAATTATCCCTGACTTCTGAAACCGCCGCCATTAGAACCATTGGTGGGTCCGATCGATCCACCGAAGCAACTGCTGCATTAAACCGAGTTAAAAAAGTCCTGAGCGATTCTCCCATCTTCTGCTTCACTGACGTCAGTGTCATCACATTCTTCGGCCTTTTGATGTGAACTCGAAACTACATTAAAAACCTATCCACCAATTATGTCCATGTTCCAATAGATCCATCTTCTAGCTGTCTGAACCACATAGCAGCTATATCAGTCAAGTATAGAGGGAAACAACGAGCCATAACCTCCTCTGATTCCCCCAGCACTTTCATATGTCTTGTGTACCTTATCAAGTGGTCGGTGGGATCCGTCTTACCGTTGTATACTTCCAGAGTGGGCAGCTTGAAATCAGATGGATTCCTAGCCATCCAGATGTTTTAGGTAAATGGACTTTTGTTTACTTCCTCCGAATCCTTGTTTGCCAGACCTCCGCGAATAGTTCGCCTGATAATGTCGGCTAATCCAGTGTTATCTACCAAGGGTTGCCCCCCATCTTCATTTCCTAACCGCCCTCCAGGTCCTCGGGGAATTCTGGTACATACTCCTCATCATGCACTCCTATATTTCTATTGGCGTCGGGCTACGCAACGTCATCTGGTATCCCTCCATGGATTGGTCCAGCATTACCTGGTGGTGTGCCCCCAAGTCCAGGTCCATCCAGATTGATAGTTGTTTGCTGATTGGGGGCTGCCCCCTGCTAAACCACTCCATCTGCTTGCCTGTTGAGTCCTTCTGATCCAGCTCCATGGATCTGAGCTCCTTCTGTTCCTGCCTGTCCAAATTGCCTAAGAAGGGTCTGCATCACATCCTCTTGCTTTTTCATCAACTTCTCCTGCATAGAATTCATCATAATATGCATCTCGTCCCTAGTGATGTAGATTGAGGCTTGATTAGCTCCAGAGGAAGCCTCCTGACTTCCCTCTTGCTGACTCCTTTCTGTTCTTTATTTCCTTGTTGATTGCTTTGCCACAGTCTCCAAAATCCAAGTTCCTAAGCCTTTAAATCCAAAATCCAAGCTTCCCAATCCCTGAGTACTAGCGTTCTCAGTGAAAGCACAAAAAAGTTAGCGCCAAAATTGGTCACTAACACCCAAACACCGTTGAAAGCACCAAATTACAGCCACAAATCATAGATAGAATGTATGTAGAGAGTTTAAATATGAAGAACAATAAAAATTAAAAAGAAAGCAGTAATAACAGAGAATTTATAGTGGTTCGGCTGACTCTGGCCTACGTCCACTCCAGAAATTTCCTTTTTTATTGATATTAGAATCAATTATAGTTACAATCCGGCATTTTTAAAACGATAATGGTGGAGTAGCCTTAATGAAGAAGATGAAGGGAAACAGAATGAAGATCTCCTTTTCTGAAGCCCCGCCTGCTGTATTTATAGGCAAAATCCGAGTTACTGGGCTTCCTGAGTGGTCCAGGCCCATCAAGACCATTGCTGACACTAAATTCATCATTACGACCGACCCTGAGTTCTGATCACGCTGACCCAGTGTTGCCCTGGGAATGACTCGAAGTGAACATAGATGTGACCCGGAGCAAACTCGCATGTGACTCGAAGTAAAACATGTCAGGGCTTGGAGAAACTTAGTTCCGATCTTGCTCCCTCAAGACACCGATCCCCTTTAGCCGACCCGAAGTCCTCGTCTTACCGACCCGGAGTTCGGAGTTCAATAACCCGAAGCAGCCGACCCTATTCGATATACCGACCCTTACTCTTGTGCCGATACGAGTATAATCCTATGCCGACCCCGAGCCACTCCAACATGCTGATCCACACCATCCTGCCGATCCACACCATCATGCCGACCCACTTCAACAAGCCGATCCACACCATCAAGACCGACCCACTTCAACATGCCGATCCACGCCATCAAGACCGACCCACCTTCCTACCGACCCGAAGCTTTCACAACACCGACCCAGTGTTTATGCCTGACCGACCCAAAGCATGTCGAACTACTACATTATGTCGATCCCAAAGCCTGCCACTCTCATGACCCAAAGCGTCCCCCTGGATGACTCAGAGCGACCATCAAGAAAACTCGAAGCAAGTCCAAGTACGACTCGAAGCAAGTCTCCAGGAAACTCACGACAACTCGACTTTCGTCGAAACTTATATTTCGAGCATTCCACGACTTTTATCCATCGACCATGCCGGATCCCGGCTTCATAATCATGATCATCATCCATGATTGATCGTCTACCCTTCCAGCCGAACCAAACCCGTTCGTATTCCAGCCTCGATAACCAAGCAATCGATTTAGTTAAATTTTCATGTTTACGGCCTTGTTAAAAGGAGGGTTAACAACACCTTCATCCTTTTACAGGCTCGATACCCTTCTTTATTGCTAATGTTCAATATCACCTTCTACTTGTTAAATGTTCGACAATATTTTCTATTGTAGAAGCTTGTCACCTTTAAAGGCTCGGCATCTCTTAACTGCTTGTTATTTACTTGAACGTTCAACATCCTTAGAGATTCGATACCTCTTTGTTGTTAAATGTTTGATACCCTTAGAGACTGGGCATTTTTCTTGAGTTCTAAATGCTTGGGAACTTCACTTTCTTTAGTCTTGACATCTCTCTTTATTTCCAAGCTCGACATGTTCTTCTTTAGAGGCTCGATATCCATATTTGTAGTAACATATTCAATATTTATGCAACTGCTACATTTTTATTAAATTAAAAATTTTCTATGTACAAAGCACGGGTTCGCCTCTTATTATTAATAATATTTATTTTGTATTTTGAAAAGTCCAAAAAATGAGTTTCCAAATGTATGTAAATATATCATCAAAATGATGGAAAAGTAAAAATATATTCTTTCATAGAAATACAAACTAAATCAAATTCCTATGATAGCTTATTCCAAGCAAAACCAAATTTTGATTCAAAAGCTTATCAAAAGGCAACAAAGCATGAACATAAAATCAATGAGGCAATAAAAAGCAAAAGCATTTGCATCCACCATCTCCTCATTTTTTCTAATCTTTATTATTGCTTTATTTCAAAATGTGAGAAGACAAATTATCAACCAACGATGAATTAATAACGAGACAATGAAATATGAAAAAATTAAAAATTAAGAAAAAAATCACATTTGCTGCATTATTCATGAAATCGTGATTTTTTTTAATAAAAATAGTGAACTTCATTACCAGTTCCATGTAGTGAACCAATGTGCATATTAAACAAAAAAATAAACAAAATACTTATAACGATTGTGCCATTTGCATCAACATTCTCCCTCAAGTTTTCTTCACACTGATCCAGTTTTAAAGCTGGTTGTTTCCTTTTATTGAAATCTTTGAAGAAGTTGAAAGAGCTTGTAGGTGTTAACATTGTTTACTTGAAATCACAAATTTTATGGAGAATTTAAGAATTGATTGAGGCATTAATTTGTATTTTACATTGAGATGATGATAAGTTAGCAGATCTCATTTTGTTTTTTTACCCTTTTTTCTGAATTTGCAATGATGTGTTTTAAATCTTAATTCATCTATATTCATTTTGTACATCCTCCCATACCATCAATACAAATCAAATCATTATAATATGTGGTTTAGATTTAATTTAACATATAAGAACATTGAACATGGGATAGAGGATGTTGTAATATATGTTTTATGTCCCTTTTAAACACTTTGCATTTCCATCAAAACTTTGTGCTACTGTGAACCAACAAATGAAAATGACATTAGGAATATTGAAAAACAATCTAAATAAATCACCAGGATAAAAAATATTCAAATATCTATCTTTCTAAGATTGTACATAAATTTTACTCTTCTTATCATTATACTAATCAATTTTGTGTGAATTCCGCTTCCTCTGAACAAGATTAACCTTTGGTTTATGTGGTTATGAAATATTACCTTCTTACCCAAACTTTAATTGGCACATATCTCGTCTATGCCATGCAAATCTCTCAAAATAAACCAAAACAATAAAAGCTGATATAATCTGCATTTTCATTTGAGATAAGCTGGCAGAAAATTATTTACCAATCTTTTATATAGCTGCCAATTGATCTAAAAAAAGAGATTGATAATAAAAGAATATTATAAGCATTTGAAATTTGAACCGATGATCATTAGAAAATCAAATTATTCTTAAAATAAGGTGGATTAACCAAATCAAATATCGACACTTATTCATCAAAAAAATGGTGCCTCAACACATTCAGCTTGCCACTTGATTTACCAAATCAAGTAGCCACGACATGAGTGTATCAACACTCATTCATCAAAATAGATGGTGTCTCAACACATCTTGTTTGCCATTGGATTAACTAAATTAAATAACTATAACATGAATGTATCTGCACTCATTTATCAAAACAAATAGTGGCTCGACACTTTTAGTTTTCCACTATATTAACCAAATCTGGTAGTCATAATATGAATGTATCTATACTCATTCGTCAAAAAATAGTACATTGAAACTTTAAATTTGTTTCTTTATTAGCCAAAACATATGTGAATTAATTATGTAGCATAATAGTATAATGAATCATACATTCTTATCATAGATTCTCTCAGCCAAAGATGATTTGTTGTAAGAATTTTTAAATGGCAATGCAAGTAGATTGGTCCACTGAACCATTAAAGAAAATAATGATACTTTCTTCACATCCTTAGAACCTATATTTGCAATATCCATGTCATAAATTCGTCTAGAAATTCCAAGAAAGTGCTCAAAAAGAAAATCTATAAATATTTTAAACAGTAAACACTTCAAATGTTTTTTAAACATGCCACAACGAATAAATACAATAGTTAATGCTTATCGGAAGAAAAGGTAAACAAAAATCGAAAGTTGTCCAATTCTTTTGGGCATCCCTCATCTTTTTATGATATGCCATCTTAGTGTGTGTTTGGCATAATAGAGCAGCCCCCATGCATAGTGTGAAAATTCGTCTCTTACACCTAAAGATGACACTTAATACATCCCCGGTATTCATGTGCCGATCATTCAAGTGTCCGAAAGACGGATCATTAGGGGTTAAAGAAAGAAAAATAAAGAACAGAATAGACTAGAATCTCACAACATGACGAATAAAATATAATATACACAAATTCTTTACAAGAAGAAACGTTTTTATTTGTACATAACATCAGAGTACACTAACCTATTTCAACATGGATAGTTATAACCGCCCGTCCTTACAGTTGCTGATATATACAACACTAAATACATGACAAACAAACAAATAGAACAACGGAAGAATTTTGAAAGATACATGAATACATCTTGAAGGCTCTAACTTGTCTCCTGAAAGCTCCAAAGCATCTAGCTAAATCTAAAAAATATGATCGGTCTAACCCGAGCATTATAACAAAATAACTCCCGGATTAGTCTGGTAAAACCAGCATAAGAAAAGCTCTTAACAAGTCATACTAATTTCTATATTTGGAAAAAAAATTCAAAGCAAAGGGTATCTCGTAAGATCACACCACACATAAACACGGATGGGTTTTTACCTTACGATAACCAAATCATTTTTATTTAAAATCCAATGATATTATAATTGCGTCTAGATTTAAAGTAAACATTGAATCATAGCCGAATTGTTACATTAATTAAGTTCCAGCATAGGCTCTACAATTAAAACCGTAAGGTATGTATAAGAGAATGGATTCGATTAATGCTGAGGTAAGGGACTACCCTCCTTCCGATTGGTACACCTCTAGACCTGAGGCTGCAACTCGTTGCACCTCTACTACACAGACCCAGCTGCCCTTTTAACATGACCAACCAGATTACATCACCCCTTCACACCGAGGCGGCGTACCCCCGGTGCCTGTGCACATACAACAACTTAGAAGGGCAATCTAGAAAGGGGTATATGCTCCTAATGGTAGCTGACCACATAGCTCTGCCGCATTGCCCTGTTTTATTGCCATTTTTCTCGGTTGCTAGGCTTAAGGCTACACTCTACCTTATACTAGCAAACCATCTTGGAATGCTAACACTGCCCTCCAGGTAGAGATGCAATGCCAGCATTCATCCATAAAAGTTGTTCCGGAATCGAACATACATTCAAACTAACTATCTTCCATTTTGGAATCACCCTCAGAAAGGACAGTATAACTCTATAGTATACTTCAATATGATATAACACGAACGTTATTATTTTGGAGTGGTTTGATAACCGGTGTCTCCAAAACTAAGCGATAATTCCTAGCTAACTCAATTCTGGTTCTCTTGGAAGTATGCACTAAGCAATCGAGTCCTCACCAAGAAACTCGAATATACCAGACATACTACCTGAGTCAAAACAGGTCCAGATTTGATAGTCGGTTCTTTAACTATCAAATAACAAACATCGTCTATTCAATTAGAGATTTATTTATCCATAGCAACCACTAAGCCTTAAAGCAACTCTTTAGTTAATAAATCTCTTTCAAAATGTTCATAAAAACATTCATATACTTATCCCGCCAGCATAAGTATATTCACAAGACATTTGCAAAAGATTTCTTACTCTAAATCATCTTAAAAAGGGTTAAACAAAAGTTGTTTAAATTGGAGATAAGGATAACCCTAAACACTATTCCTTTGGTGTTAACTGTGGAACAGATGTTCCATACCCCCATTTTTAAAAGGTCAGCTTAGAGAAACCCAAATCTCAAATTCTTTTTGTAATTTCTTTTCGGTAAATCCGTTTTAATCAAATCAATTTCATTTGTGAAATCTCTTTACTTAAAGTCCAAATCCATTTTGGAAATACTTATCAACTTCAAATTCAGTTATAAAACTCTTTATAAATATTCAAAGTCACTTATAAAATCTCTTTATAAACATTCAAACCTTTTATAAAACTTCTTTTATGAACATTCAAACCATTTTCCAAAAACTTCTTTATAAATATTCAAAACCATATATAAAACTTCTTTATAAATATTCGACCTTTTTGAAAACTTCTTTTATAAATGTTCAAATCATATCTCAAAACTTCCTTTATGAATATTCAAATCTTTTCTAAACTTCTTTATGAAAAACCCAAATCTTTTATAAAATTCCTTTATAAACCTTTCTTATTAAAACAACTTCTTTAATAAAACATTAATCAAATAAGTTCCCTTGATAAACCAAACCACTAGTTAAATTATCGTTAATGAAACCATTTCCAAATCATCCTTTAAATATCTTGTCAAAATGAAATAACTTTGAGACCATTATCAAAAAGGAAAATGAAATATTTACTTTACAAAACCAAATGGAGGCTTAATGATCACAATGGTTCATTTAATTTGGTTCTACTTAACAAGTTAATATGGGTATTTGCATGAGCAAGCAATAAGTAAAAGAGATCTTCCAACAACAATCAATCAATTGTAAATGTCCAAGTGTTTATACTAGCATAATGTTGTTTTGTTCAGCTAATATATGTCATTTAGTTTTGTCATAAGAGATTACTTAAGGGTGAGCAACAATAAAATCCTTTGATTTAAAACAATTTGAAAAAGAAAATAATTTAAAACAAAACTGATTACTTTAACTCAGAGCGATTTTAAAACAATTAAAAACCCTATTAATTAGAATCAAATCCTTATTAAATAGTAATTAAACTTATTAAAAGTTATTAAACCTTAATTGAACCCTTATTAAAACATAATTAAACTTTAATTCATGATTAATTAATAATAAAACCCTTTTTAAAATAATAATTAAATAATAATTAAATAATAATTATCTTAAATAAATAATTAAATAATAAATAATTAAATCCTAATTACTAATCAAATAATAATTAACTTTATTTACTTAACTAATCACGATTAACTTAATTGATTAACACTTAAGTATAAACAACCTTAATTAACTGATGATTAAGTACTAATTACCTTGACTAATTAATTAATTAATTAAAATCGTTAAATAATAAATTAAATAATTTAATAATTACTACCTAATTACTTAATTAAAGTTAGAAATTATTTTCTAAAAATATTTTAAGTTAAAATAAGTTTAGATTAGAAAAATAGTTAGTTTTTCGAACAACGCGTATAGCGACTATTGCTATACGACCCGTAATTTCAAAACTTAGTTTTTTTAAGAAAATTAACCTCAAAACTCCACCTTTACACTTTTAAACTTATAACAAAGTTATAAAACATTTTTCAAAAAGGTTTTAAGTGGAAACAAATTTCGGATTTGAAAGTAATTTGGTTTTTGCGAACTGTGCGTATAACAACTATCGTTATACGACCCGTAATTTCAAAACTTAAGATTTCTTTACTAACTTTTTAAAACTTAAAATTTTGGAACCTTATCATTATGAAAACTTAAAGGGAAGTTTTTGAAACCAAAAAAAGTTTTAAACTTGAAGTATTCTGAATTTAAAATCAAATTTCAAACCTTTGTTAAAAAGGGTTTTCATGTCGCTTTTTAAAATTAGTAAGCGCTAACTTTATTATTGTGAACTACATGTACCAAATACCATATCCAACATTTCAACACAACATCACATCATATTTATACTCATATAAAGATACTAACTTTAATTTCATCAACTAACTTTCCTTTCCAAATGTTAATTAACATTTCATAATCACACTAATACATAACCAAAACATCACATATCCAAGCATATATATGTACCACCAATACACAATATCATCATACATCCAAGCATCATATATTTCAAGTCATATACTTCATATTTTAAAGTTCGCAGCTTAAGTTAAAAAAGTAGAACTTTTCTCATCATAAAGCTTCCAAACTCTTATTAACTTAGGGTATGACCTAGCACTTCAATTCTTAAGCAAAAAGATGGAGTCTTGATGGCATTAATGACCAAGGTGGCTCGATCTTGAAATAAAAAGGAAATGAAGCTCGTTTTTGGAAGGTGAAGTGACTTTGGATTATCATCGAACTCTCAAAAATCAACCCGAAAATGGGTCATATTCCAACTGATTTCTGGAAAAATTACTCACGTAATTTTAAAAAGTTATCACAAAGAAAGTTATTGGAAATTCTCTTCTCTTCGATTTTGAAAAAGTATTACTCAATTTCAATTTGTTTTAAGGGAGATATTGTAATGACCCAGAATTTTGGTTATCTAAATTAGAATATTTAATTGATTTTAAATATTTGAAAGTTAATTTTATAGATTTAATAACTCAAATTTCAAATATAACGATTTCTTGGGTAATTTAATTGTTGAATTTAATAATTGGGAATCGTTTAAATAATTTAAATCTTGGATTTTTATTTGGATAAAAATGATTTAAAGGCTTATTTAATTTCTATTAACAAAAATGAAGATGATAAAACTTTTTAATTGATTTTAAAACTGATTTAACAAATTTTTGGATTTTTCTCGTTTTAATTAACACATAAAATAGCTTTCCAGGGTACAGTCTTGGATTTCGATGAAACCAGTTCCATTGGATCTATAATAGTGTATTATTATCGGATTTCAAATTTCGTAGCGTTTGGAATTACCATTTGGTCGTGCGGGATGGAAACGCGTTAAAATTAATATCGAAAATTTAATATAATAATTGGGTTCAAAAAGCTATCTTCTCTATACGATCGAATTGGGGCTCAAGGCTTGTTCCATTGCATTTGAAATAGGGGTATAACATTAGCAATGCCAGGCGGCACGCCTCGATCGGAGTTTGGAATAAAATATCTAAATATTTTGGGATTTAAAATAAATGAATAAATAAATAAATAAATATATATATATATAAAAATTGATTTGACTTCCCACAAATATCTTCCTTCACATCGCAGACCTACAGCCACCCTACTCGTGCCTATATCTTCCTTTTAAGCCCGTTTTCCCTTCATTTTAAACATAGCAGGAAGGGGAGAGAAAAATGAAAACTTCAAAAAAAAATTATTTCGATTTCTAATCGATGAAAAATTCTCAAACCAATTTTAAAAATCTTGTTTAAGCATAAGCTTTGATCTGAGATACAGTCTAAGAGTGCGCATGTGTCCCTGGAGTTCGACAGCAAGTCGAGCTGCAAAAATGACCTAGGGTTGAGTTTTTCTTTGATTTATGACATTGATTCGAGATATGGAGGATTGACTCGAGTTCGTGGCAAAATTTGGCACCTGGGGTCGAAGTTTGGAGGCGCGCGATGCTTTCTGGTGGAACGCGACAATTACTGTGCGTGTAGGGAGGGGTCGAGTCGCATTTCAATGGGGTCATTCGGAGGTGATGATATGGTTGCCAATGAGTTAAGGAGGCGGAGAGAATTTCAATGGTGTAGTTAGATTTAGGAATCGACGACCGGAGCTTGGTGTCAGTGACAAACGTGCACGGCCTGGAGTTTTCTTTCCTACGTGCATAGTACTTAGCATTTGTTGAAGAAGGAAGAGGAGGGAAAAGTGGATCGGGTGATAGTTAGTTGGGCCGGGCTTGTTGATATTTAGGGTAAATTATATAATTTATTATTTTAAATAAAATCGATAACTTGTAAATTTTATAAACTGTTCGTTTTAGGTCCAAATCGAACGCGGTTTGTCACATTTGGTTCGTATTGAATAGCACTACGAAATGGAATTGATTTGGTGACAATTGGAGTTAGCAGGAATTTTGGTTAAAATTAAACGTCTGTTTAATTTTAAATTTAAACGGAATGCTTCAGCAACGACTGTAATCAATGTGAGTAAATCTCACACATCTTGGATAATTGGTTTATTTTAAATAGTTAAAAATTATTGGCCGATTGGATGAATTGATAAATTATTATCAATTGAATATTATATTATATTATATTATATTATATTATATTATATTATATTATATATATATTAGTGTGTGTGTGTGTATTAGTAGTTGGATATATTTCCCACCGTTGGAGCGGATGAGACACTATGCACCCCGCATAATAACGGATGACCCAATATTACCATGATATTCCGCCTCGAAGCGGGATTAGTATTTTAAGTTGTATAACATATGTGGATGTAGGGAAACAGGTTGGAGGGTTCCAACTGGATTCCTCAAAAATGTTGATTTTAATTCCATATATAATGATATATGATGTGTTTGCAAATATGTGATAGATTTTGATATGATTTGATTTATTGGATGCTATAGTACCATTAGCCTCAATTTTGGTATTATAAATACCATAAATAATATTTTTGAATTTTAAAAAGAATTTTTAAACAGCGATTTTGGAAATAATAATATTTATATTGAATTTGGATTAAATAAAAGATTGATTTTGGAACACTATAAGTAATATATTGAGTTTTAAAAGAAGTTAAAAATAATTTTGAAATAATAAGTGTTTCCAAAAAAATCTTGGATTATTCAAAAAAAGAAACTTATTGTATGAAATTAACGACTGGATTTTGGATTTTTACTTAACTACTTCCTAAGGGATTTTAAATAGAGATTTTAAAGTGATGGATAAAGTGTTTGTAAAATGAATTTAAGTGATAGTTCTGAAAATATGGAAAAGGAGTTGAAATGGTGACTTAAAATAATTTGGAAAATATAATGGATTTATAAAGGGATGGATTTATAAATGTTATTTTATTAATGAGAATATTCTATAACCAAGTGGAACTTGAATAAGTGTAAATTTATAAACAATGTTTATAAATAAAATGAAATTATTATCTTTTGATAAATGGAAAAATATAAATTCACATATGAATGATATATGGGCTTACTGACTGCATATGTGTGTAATTTGATAGTTAAATAACCGACTATCAAATTTGGCCAAATTCATTATTCGTTTCGAAGTGACCAGGATCGGATTTAATTATCCGAAACCACTTCGATTCGATTTATGCGTTACGAATTGTGATATGGTCAAGATAATGAAGACGGTGATTTTGGAGATTTGGTTTGTTCAGACCCAGAACAACTTGTAAGGATGAATGCTATCAGCACATTGTCATTGGAGGGCAATGAGCATTCTAAGTGTAAATTTATTGAAAGGTAATCGTAGCCTCAAGCCTCATCAACCGGAAATGACTAAAACAGGGCATGCAGCGGGGCTAAGTGGGTCGCTCCCATTGGGGTATGTCATCATTCTTCTAGATTACCCTATATTATTATGGATTTGGTTGTGCATGAGAGATCTCGATTAAGGTCGGAAGACCGGGATGATGAAATATTCGGTACTAGTAGTCAAGAGCTAGGCTGGTTCTGTGTGGAAGGGTACAAGATGTTCTTGTCGGACCCGGATGCATTGATATAGAGATGCACCTATTGGAGGTAGTTTCTTACCTGGTCATAGTATGGAATCCATTCTCCAATACGTGCCGTACGGTTTTGATTGTGCCCAACTATGTTGAAATGTTAGATGCAAGCATTTCAGCTATTTTAATAAGTATTTGTACTTGGACACTATTGTAACATCACTGGATTTTCTATAAAAATGTTTTGGTTGTCGTAAGGTAAAAACCCGTCGTGTTTATGTGTTGCGTGGTCTTACGAGATACCTTTATTTTCAAAAGGGTTTTTGAAAATAATCAAATTCAAATTGAGTGTGTTTTCTCACGCTGGTTTTCCAGACTGACTCGGGTGTTATTTTATTACAATGCTCGGGTCAGACCGAGGATTGCAGATTCAGGTTAGGACGATATGGAGGTCAGAAGACGAGCTGGAGGATTTCAGACGTATGTCACGTACTTGATTATTTCTGCTGTGTGTGTGTTATGATGTATATTCAATACATGTGAGGACAAGTTATTATAACTATCCATATTGATTGTTGACTATTGTACTCTGATGATTTTATGTATATTACAGTTACATTTTCTTTGTATAAAACATATTATTATATATTATATTTTGTTCCACTGCTACTGTGAGATTCATTATTGTTATTTCTATTTCTTCTATCTCTTCTTCTTTCTTTCCCCTAACAATCGGGTCGGCATTCGATTTCTCGGCATGTAATATGGTGGACTTATTAGTGTCGATTTTCGAGGATCGAAAATTCCGATCATTACAGTTGGTATCAGAGCTGAAGGTTAAGCGAGAACCTTGGCTTTGGTGGGGTAACTCATTAGAGATAGGGTCAGCAGCACCTTAAAATGAGTTTGAGTGTATTAATAGATATGAGCGCGTATTTGTTAGTGAATATAAAACATTTTATATTGTGTTGGTTGATCTATTAAGTGGCTTATGGATTCTGGTCAATACAAGTAATTAACGATATTGATAGGAATCCCTAAACACTTGAACGGAGTAGTTCGACATGGTATTGTTTTGAAATTGGGTAAATAAAATAATTTTACCTGGATTATATTTTAAATATATAAAGGAATAATTTTTCAAAAATTATTATAGTTGTATATGGTGTGCTTGGTTGTTAGGAAATGATAATGTTCAACTATTATCATTTGTTTTTTGTTGTTGTGTTTGAATAAAAGTTGATATTATAATCAAAATTTAAGAAATAATTTCATATAACAAAATAAATATGATTTGTAAATGTAATTTATAAATTGAAATGAATTTCCCGAAGTATATTATATAAATATGGTTTATAAAAATGATTTATAAAGGATTTAAAAGCTGGAAATGTGGGAATTTCAGAAGTATATTTTAAAATATGATTGTAAGGGTTTAAAGCTGGGAATTTGGAAATTTAAATCCTGTTGGTTTTATAAATTATTTTTAAAAGGGTTTGGGAAATAATAGGGATATTAATAGGAAAATATTTTTAAAAGGATTTTAAAAAAAATAGAAAGCACTGAACTCACTTCCGTCATTGGAAAATAATTTTGGTGATAACTGTAGCATCATTGACGTTCATTTTCCAGTTTCCAAGAGAGGAATTGCTACCATTAGAGTTTTGTTTTGGTCAAACTGGTTTTGGTTTTGAAATTCAAAAGAATAATTTGATATACCAAGGGATTTTGTGTGTGTGTGTGTATGATTTCAAAAATGATTTGAAATACTTAGAACAAAGTGTTTAAAACTCTGGGATTTTAATTTAAAATGTTTTATGGAATATGAATAAGTTTGATAACTTGTAAATTTGAAAATTTGCAAGTTAAAGCAATGTTTAAAATGGTTGAATGTGAATGCAAGAAGAAAAAAATTTGAATTTTTTTATGATGGAACTAATTAAGTTAATTAGTGAATTGGATATGGTTTGAAATGTTGATTTATAAATCAAATATTGAAAATGGAATTGAAATTGGATTAGATTTAGAAATGGATAAGGACTTAAGTTGTGAAGTGGAGATAACCATAAGACGTGGTATAAATGTTAATAAATTTAGGAAAGTCTTATGGAATAATTCATAAATGAAGTAAGTATGAAGTGAAATGTGTTGAACATAGGATTTGGTGGGATAATTCTTAAATGATATTAGTATTGAAAGATATATACTAAGTAAATAAGGAAATGTGAAAAAGCATTGTGGATAATTGAATGCAGATCAAATAAATGCGAGTAATTGAAAGTGAATATAATGAATGTGAATAAAAGGAATTTGGTATAGCTAAGAATCAATCTAAATAAATACATAAGTTGTATGTTATTACTTTATTCGCATAACGATTTGATCCAAATTCAAGCACAAAATTTCGAGATAATTTATATCGATCCGAGTTAGGATTTTTCACTCGATTCTCGACGGCGAACCCTGGATAGAGATTTTTGATTGATTCTGGAATTCTTTATCATAGTATATGGCTATGCAAGGAGAATGACAGTTTCTTATCAAGATACCAGAACTGAGTCCGCACTAGAGGGTTGTGGGAATGATACTAGTTCGGAAGTGAAATTGTGTGATCGAGTGAGCGATCAGATTGGATATTGCTTATGGATGATATATGTACATTGTACGGGCTTAAGTGAAGCAAATACTGGAAATTGAAAATGCAGATTAATATGATTATAAACTATATGTTGGATATCATGGGTAGATAAGATGCAGGTATTTAAAAGCAAGAGCTAATTTGATGCCTTTGATTTCATAAGAAAATTGGGTTGCTCGACTAAAAGGTACATGTTTGAATTTGATGGTTTTATGATGGAGCCACTTGGCTTTTGATTTCTTTTGCGGATTTGGGCCTATAGTGGCGATTTGTAGTTGTTTTGATCTAGCCGCGCAAAGGAGACGCTAGCAAAACTTTCCATAAATTTAGGAGTTAGAGAATTTTTGAGAGTTTTAAGATATTTTTGGATGACTTAAAATTTGATTTCTAGTTTTAACTGGAAAATGATATTAGTGGACTTTTGGAATGGTGTTAGTTGTCATCTAAGAATGAAGTTAAAGACTTAGAAAATGTGATAAAATTTCAACTAAAGCGGGTTGAAAGGTAAAAGGAATTTTAAAGGAATTTGGTAATCAGTTTCAACTAAATTGGTTTTGGAAAATTAAAGGGTTTGTAGTATTTTTCTTACCTTAATAATTTCTGGGACAAAATTCTTTTAAGGGAGGAAGAATGTAACGACCCAGAATTTTAGTTATTTGAAATTAGAATATTTAATTGATTTTAAATATTTGAAAGTTAATTTTATAGATTTAATAACTCGAATTTCAAATATAACGATTTATTGGGTAATTTAATTGTTGAATTTATTAATTAGGAATAATTTAAATAATTTAAATCTTGGATTTTTATTTGGATAAAAATGATTTAAAGGCTTATTTAATTTCTATTAACAAAAATGAATATGATAAAACTTTTAAATTGATTTTAAAACTGATTTAACAAATTTTGGATTTTTCTTGTTTTAATTAACACATAAAAATAGATTTCCGAGGCACAGTCTCGGATTTTGACGAAACTAGTTCCATTGGATCCGTAATAGTGTATTATTATCAGATTTCAAATTTCGTAGTATTTGGAGTTACAATTTGGTCATACGGGATGGAAACGGGTTAAAATTAATATCGAAAATTTAATATAATAATTGGGTTCAAAAAGCTATCTTCTCCATACGATCGAATTGGGGCTCGAGACTTGTTCCATTGCATTCGAAATAGGGGTATAACATTAGAAATGCCAAGCGGCACTCCTCGAACGGAGTTTGGAATAAAATATCTATATATTTTGGGATTTTAAATAAATAAATATATATAAATTGATTTGACTTCCTACAAATATCTTCCTTCACATTGCAGACCTACAGCCACCTTACTCGTGCCTATATCTTCCTTTTTAAGCGCATTTTCCCTTCATTTTAAACACAGCAGGAAGGGGAGAAAAAAAATGAAAATGAAAACTTCAAAGAAATTTATTTCAATTTCTACTCGATGAAAATTTCCCTAACCAATTTTAAAAATCTTTTTTAAGCATAAGCTTCAATCTGAGATACTGTTTGAGAGTGTGCGCGTGTCCCTGGAGTTCGACAACAAGTCAAGCGGCAAAAACGACCTAGGGTTGAGTTTTTCTTCAATTTCTGACATCGATTCGAGATATGGAGGATTGATTCGAGTTCATGGCGAAATTTGGCACCTGGGTTCGAAGTTTAGAGGCGCGCAATGCTTTCTAGTGGAACGCGACAATTACTGTGCGCGTAGGGAGAGGTCAGGTCGCATTTCTATGGGGTCATTCGGAGGTGATGATATGGTTGCCGACGAGTTGAGGAGGTGGAAAGAATTTCAATGGTGTAGTTAGATTTAGGAATCGACGATCGGAGCTTGGTGCCATTGAAAAACGTGCATAGCCTGGAGTTTTCTTTCGTGCATGCATAGTACTTAGCGTTTGAGGAAGAAGGAGAGGGGAAAGTGGATCGGATGATAGTTAGTTAGGCCGGGCTTGTTGATATTTGGGGTAAATTATATAATTTATTGTTTTAAATAAAATCGATAACTTGTAAATTTAATAAATTGTTCGTTTTAGATCCAAATCGAACGCGGTCTGTCGTGTTTGGTTCGCATTGAATAGCACGACGAAACAGAATTGATTTGGTGACAATTGGAGCTAGCAAGAATTTTGGTTGGAATTAAACGTCTGTTTAATTTTAAATTTAAATGGAATGCTTCAGCAACGACTGTAATCAATGTGAGTAAATCTCACTCATCTTGGATAATTGGTTTATTTTAAATAGTTAAAAATTATTGGCTGATTGGATGAATTGATAAATTATTATCAGTTGAATATTATATTATATATATTACTGTATATATATTAGTAGTTGGATATATTTCCCACCGTTGGAGCGGATGAGAAACTATGCGCTCCGCATAATAGCAGATGACCCTATATTACCGCGATGTCCCGCCTCAAAGCGAGATTGGTATTTTATGTTGTATAACATCTTTGGATGTAGGGAAACAGGTTGGAGGGATCCAACTGGATACCTCAAGACGTTGATTTTAATTTCATATATAATGGTATATGATGTGTTTGAATAATCAGTGATAGATTTTGATATGATTTGATTTATTGGATGCTATAGTAGCATTAACCTCAATTTTGGTATTATAAATACCATAAATAATATTTTTGAATTTTAAAAAGAATTTTTAAACGGCGATTTTGGAAATAATAATATTTTATATTAAATTTGGATTAAATAAAAGATTGATTTTGGAACACTATAAGTAAATATTGAGTTTTAAAAGAAGTTAAAAATAATTTTTGAAATAATAAGTGTTTCCAGAAAAATCTTGGATTATTCAAAAAAAAGAATAAAATTAACGACTGGATTTTGGATTTTTACTTAACTATTTCCTAAGGGATTTTAAATAGAGATTTTAAAGTAATGGATAAAGTGTTTGTAAAATGAATTTAAGTGATATTTCTGAAAATATGGAAAAGGAGTTGAAATGGTGACTTGAAATAATTTGGAAAATATAATGGATTTATAAAGGGATGGATTTATAAATGTGATTTTATTAATGAGAATATTCTATAATCAAGTGGAACTCGAATGAGTGTAAATTTATAAACAATGTTTATAAATAAAATGAAATTATTATCTTTTGATAAATGGAAAAATATAAATTCACAGTGCGAAATTATGTCGAGAAGTGAAAATTGGTTTTTGTAAGAAATAGATTTATAAATGGAATTTAATTACAAATCGATTTATAAATAGATTTTTCTAATATAAACCTGTATAAATTGGAAATGTGTTTATGAAATTTATAAACAATGTTTATAAATAAAGTGGAATGATTATCATTCTATAAATTGGAAATATAAATCCACCGTGAAAATTTATAACGAGATATGGAAATTGGTTTAGAAAGAAATAGTGGATTTTATATTGGAATTTGGAAAAGGTTATGAAATTGGGAACGTAAATTGATTTGTTATGAATCGAGATAAATTTATAAATATGAAATTGGTTATATTGGAATTTAAAAATATATTTTTATCAAGAAGCGAAGTTTGTTTTTAAAAAGAATTTTTATTTATTTATTAAACTATGTAGTTTGAAAACAATTAATTGGATTAAAAATATTTCAGGAAGTTAGCAATCTAAATATTTAAATTTGTGGAAATGAATTCTAAGTTTTATAAATATGTTTTGAAAATCGATTAGGAATTTTATAAATGAATTGGAATTAGTTATCGACGTTCTTTTAAAAGTGCTTGATATTTTTAAATAATTATTTAACCATGTTCTTGAAATTTATTATTTATTATAGGGGTTTTTAGGCTCAAGGAAGAAGTTGAAAAAAAATTTAGTCTTAGAGACAAGAAGTTTGCTTTTTAGGCTAAAGGACACTTTCTAGTGTAAATCACAGAATGATAGTTGTAACTATCATTTTCTGTTTACACTAAAAAGTGTCCTTCAGACTAAAAAATAAACTTGTTGTCCCTGAGACTAAATTTTTTTGCAACTTCTTCCCTGTGGCTATTTTCCTGTTTATTATATATATACATAGAATTTAAAAGTAAGTAATTGGAATTTATTCATAAATACTCTCGAGATTGTAAACCGGATTTTATTAAACGGATGTGATTGTGTGAGTGAAATGTTATAATAGGATTTCTGGAAATTTAGGGAATTTTCCAAAATAGTTAGACTCGAGAACTTCGAAAATGAATCTGAATTCATAAAAGGAATTATAAATGGTTAGTTGGATTATAAATAAGTATAATCGACAACTTTTGGGAATTTTAAGAGAATTAATAAAAAAAATTCCGGAGATTTATGAGTTAAGAACGGAATATTTCCTGTAACGACCCCAAATTTTATAAGTATTTAAATTAATAATTAATTGAGTTTTTGAATTTTAAAATTGTTATTATTATTTCATTCTGAATAAAAATAGTAAAATAAATGTTTTAAAGTGAAATTAATCGATTTATTTATTGCGAGTTTCCCCGATATCCAAGTATATTCTGTATAAATCATTTGAGATTAAAATATTGTAAATAATGTATATACATATATAGGTATATACGAGCAGATTTAATATATATATATATATATTTGGATTGATGGTTAAAGATGGTTTGAGTTTATAAAATAGATATAAGACGATAAATATTAGGTGAATGTTGATAATTAGACTTTGAATAGAAAATAAAATTTTAAAATGTATGTTATAATAAAATACATTTAAGTATGATTTAATTAAGTGAGTATAAAACAAATAAAAATAATAAAGAAAGATTTAATGGAAATTCGAAGTTCACTTGTATTTTAAAAGTAATCAAAATGAGAAAAACAAAAGGGAAACAACTTACATTCAAATAAGTAAATACAATTGTTAGAATTATAACAACATATTAAAAGAAAAATATGTACATACAAAATGAAAAAAATTATGCAAGTATGAAACCAAAACCAAATAAATGCAAATATCTCTAGCACCCCACAAAATCTTCTCAATATCATTTCCAGCCGAGTGAGAAAATGCAAGGCAAGTACAAACCAAATATAATATACTACCTTTATATAGAAAGCATTTACAGCCGAAGTTAAAAAAAAAAATAAACAAATGAAGGCTTATCAAATAAGCTAAGTTAATTAATGCAAGCACACAAAAGCAAGTGTACCAGCCTGCATAAGTTGTAAGTAAATAAAAGAAGAAGAAACAAATGAGTATATGTTTGTACACCTTAATTAATGCAAGGTACCTCATCTGCTTTAGTACACGAACCAGCCACCAAAACAAAAACAAAAAAATCTCTGGTAACAATTTGTACAAACTAAATTTATATCACCCTGTGTACTTGTTTTCTTGTATATTATCTTCATTCCAGTTCGTTCATAATCACATCTAAAAAGAAAAAGAAAAAAAGAAAGAAAGCATCATTATTTTACAAACTCAAAAACATCATTCAATTCAATAGCAAGAAATTTCCTCTAAAAACTTAAACAAAGATTCAAATTGAAACAACAATCCAAATTTATGCAAACCAAAGAAGTCAAGAAACTCAAGCCAGTTCAACATTGAAGAGGCTCTGTGCATTCTTTTTGAAAGAAGACAGGTGAGCAACTCCTTGTTTTTAGAAGCTTAACCTGTTTTGTTTCTTGATATTTGTGAGTAAACTTCACCTTCTCTGCTTTGAAATGTCTGTGAGTAACTTAAATTTAAAATCTATTTAAGTATGTTTGATATGTTCTTATGTCTGAAAAAAGTGTGTTTGTATGAATATATTTATACAATCTTTTATTTGTACTGATGGCTGTCTGTGTATGGTCTGGAAACCATTTTTTTTTTTGTGATAAAACTGGAAGCTCAGGCTTAAACAAAATCAACCTGCTTAATCTAATTAGTATTTGTATTTAGTCTGTGAACAAAACATGTCTGTTAGATCACAAAACAAATTATCAATTTTGAAATTCGAGTTCATCAGGTAGCCTGGCTCTGTAAAACTTGAAGAACAGGCAATAATCAATATAAGAAAATTCTCAAACATTTTAAAATATTGATTCAAGTTTACAACTTGAACTCTTGCCTGAAAATAGGATTTTTAAAACTTGAATCATATTTTTTAGTGGAAAATTGAGTTGGCATTGTTGTGATGAACGGAAAACGAGTTTTCGTCGATTTTGGGTGATCAAGTTGACTGGAGTACTTGGCGTTCACTGTGGTGATGGAGTAGTAAACGGAGAGGCAGGAAAAAATGGTTGAAGACGCTGTAGTTCGTCGTGGTGGCAACGGCGACAAAATTTCTTTTGTAAACCTAGTTTTGTTATGAAGATATATGGGTCTCGTTCGAATGCCACAGTGCTTCGAGTTCGACCGGCGTCTGGGAATCAGAAGCTGGAAGGAAGGCGAAGGCGTGGCCGGAAGCCCAAAGGCTCTGGTGATCGGAGAAGCGAGTTCGATGGAGATCCAGTTTTGGGGTGTTATTCCTGTTCTTGTGACAGGCAATCTCGAATTCGACTGGGGGATTCGTTCGAGAAACTGGTGACCGGAATCGTGGAAGGTGGTCGTGATCGATATGCCGGCGTTGGAGTTGATGGTCGCAGGCGAACGTTTCGCCTGTGCACGTGCACAACCTGGAATACGTATCAGTGGAAGATAGGCTGGAGACTCGGTGATGTTCTCGAGTGTGTGTGGGGTTGAACTCGGGATCGAGCTCGTGTTTATGGAAGATCTGGGTCAGTTTTGTTATGAGGCTTTAACAAAAAAAGGGGGGGAGGAAGAGAAGAAGTGGCGTGTATTGCAGGGATGGCTCGAGTGATTTGGGTAGATAACTCGAAGTACTACTCGAGTTTAGCAGGGGAATTCTCGGGTCTGGGAAGTTGGTGATCAAAATAGTTTTTGAAGTAAAAACTTAATTAAGTTAATTTATTTTTAATGGTTAATTAACTTTTAAAGCTTAAAGTAAATTTACTTGATAAAGGAAATTAATTACTTGAAGTTAATTACTTAATAAAAGTAATTAAGGTAAATTAACTGATAATTAAGTTTGATAAATCAAGTAATTAAAGAATAATTAATTAAAGGAAAATTTAGTTATGTGATTAATTCATTAAGGTAATTAATTTGAGAATAATTAATTAAAGGATAAATTAATTATACAAGGTGATTAAGGAATGATAATTAATTGAGGAGAAAAAATTAACTAAAGTAATTAATTAAAGTTAATTTATTAAATGGTGAATTAAATAATTAAGGGTTAATTATTTAATAATTAAAGGATGATGAATTAAAATTTAAGGTTAGTAAATTTATTTTTAATGGTTAATTAATAAATGATTAAAGAATAATTAATCAAAATGATTTGTAATTAATTAATGATTAATTAACCCGGATTAGAAATTCATAAGTAATTAATCTAATTTGAATAAATCAGATAATTAATTGACCTTACCTATGGATGTTTGAATTCTATTGGATGATTTGATTGTTGATATTCCCTGATATATGATGCTTTGTGATACGTCCTGATTTATGTCGTGATCTGTAATTTACTTATCTGCGATATATATATCTGTTTCTGTGATATATTACTATGTGAATATGAAAACCCTTGACCTCTAAACGACACTTGAATTTCGATGCGACAGGGAGTCGGATTCCAGTTGGTTATCCGAAACCCACATCGAATTGTAATGATGAATCTTTGTGATTGATAAATTTACTTTATCTATGAATCTGTGAATGAAGATAAGCGTTATGGGTTATACCGCTTATCGATATATCTGTGATGATTGATGTTGCACTATTGTGTGAAACCCCCGGACTACACTTTTACACACACAAATATGGATTTCACGTGGAAATCGGTTAAGTCACAGATAATTTAAATTCAATGTTTTTGAAATTGGAATTTTAATTTCAATTGACTTTGAAATTAGAAATTCGGGTTTAAAGTGAAAAGCTTTTGAAATAGAATTTCAAAGATAAAAGTTATTTTGAATAACTTAATCGAGTTTTGAAAATTTAAATAATTTGATTTAAATTTGAATTCAAGTTTGGAATTGAATTCTATGATTTGAAACTAGGGATAAAAAAATGTTATAAATGCGTTTATCTGAATTTAAACCATTTAAAGGTATAATTTTGAGAATTTGAATTTAACCCAAAGATTTCAACTTGTATGAATGAATCAGATTTCCAAAATGAAACTGTTTGTTTTCAAAAGATAAAAGCTTTCAGATAAGAAATGAAATTCTAGTTTAATTAAAGGAATTTCAATATTGAAGTGACAATGCTTTTCCAAGTTATGAATGAATTGTTTTGAAAAGCTATGAATTGAATCTGTTTATTTTTAACAGATTTAAAATGATGTTTTGTTTAAACCATTCGAAATGAAATTGTTTTGAAAGCTACAAGTTAAATCTTTGATTTAAAGGTTTAACGAGTTAATCAAATTGAAATGGAAATTAATTTGGAAAATCTGTGAATGAATCTTTTGTTTAAAAGATTAAAGTGTGGAATTGTTTAAACCATTTAAGGTTGTTAAAATGAATCTTCTTGTTTAAAGATTTGAAAATGGTAATCGATTGAAACCATTTAAAAAGAAAGATTTTGGGTTTAAGTTGTGACTTAATTGAAATCCCATATCCATATGTTTTAAATATTTCGCTCACTATTCGGTTTAGCCGGGAGAGGACCTTTGGGTCGTATAACCCATTCCGAATATGTGATACGTCGTATATGGATAGCATTTGAAGACCGGTGTTGAAGACCGGATATTTTTGAAAACGGAAGGATTACCGTCGAGTTACTCTGCATCGGCTGATCCCCGATATAGAGGTTTTATCACCCTTAGTGACGGAAAGTCCGGACGTGATTGGAAATTATCCGGATTTGCAAGGGCTTCGTGAGAAGTGCCTTCGGTTCTGTTCGAACCCGGAACAGACTTGTATGGATACATGTCTGACATTACACTTTGAGATATAAAGCCGATTTCTTTCAAATACATTTCTGTTGGTGGCGGAGAATTTATTCTCTTAGCTTAACACCCTTCTCTGAGACGTATGAGCTCAGAGGTTATGTAGTTGAAATTTATCAGCGATATATCCCAATTTGGTAATGTGACATGCTGAGTGTTGCTGTGTGATGATCAGTGTTTGATCATTTGTGATATGATCATTTGTTTGATCATTTATCTTTGTAATCATAGGTTGATCATCTGTTGACCCAAAGCATGGCTTTGTGACAAAGCGTAGCTTTGTGGACGAGACTTCGTCAGGGCCTCACAACCCGGAAATGGTCGAAACAGGATCGTTGCGGCAAGGTTATGAGGGTCGCGCCCTTTAGGGTATGTCATTTCCTTCTGGAAAGGGGTGGTATCATGGTATGGAGCCCAGATACTTACTCATGTGGATACACTTTCTTTATGATGTGTGATGTTGGATACCGAGCTCGGATAAAGGTCCCAAAGGACCGGGAGGTGGCATATTCGTGAGTTACCTGTTACAGGGGTAACCCGGCCTTGTTTGGCAGAGAGCAGTTTGTCTCTCGGGACGTCCCGCCAGAGGCGTTTCCTTCGTGGCATAGGAAGTTCCTTAGCCTGACCATTTGTTGGAAATCCATTTCTCCAATACGGAACTTGTACGGTTTTAGTTGTAGAACCTGCCATTTACTTATGGTGGCGCCCCACTGTTTAGATGGTAGCTATAGTAGGCATAGTTCGAAATGTCTATGCTGGCTAAGATTAATATTATACTTTCGAAATGTTTTCTACACTATGCACTAATAATAATATCCAATTGATTTTGCGTAGTAAGCATCTTTGACTATCATAAGAAGAAATCTCCTCCAATTCTGCGTTTGCATTGTGTGTGTGGCGGGAGGTCTTATGGTAGTTTCATTTTCCAAAAGCATTGCGGATTTCAATGTTTAAAATTCTTTGGTTGTTGTTTAAAGATAAACTGTTTTTGTTGCTCACACCAGTCCCATGACTGATCCGGAGTTTATTGTTCCCTTCCTAAACTCTGGGTGCTCATAATTTTCCACACGAGCAGTCTAGAGTTGGGTTTCTTTTCAGATATTCAGGTTTAGTAGATTATCTGGAGCTAGTTCATTCATCGGAGTTGCGTATCTTGGAGTTGTGGATTCATTCTTGTCTGAAGATCATTTTGGAGTTATCATTTCTATTGATACTGTTCCGCTGCTGATGTTATCATTTTCTTTTCCGCTGCTATTTCTTGTATCATATCTCTGATGTATATTGATATTCATTATATCACTCTGTTGTATCAGATATTATATATCAATGTATTATTCTTTTATTTCCGCTGTGTTGTTTACTTAATGTTGTTATAGCTCCGGCGAATCGGATTTGAACGGTCGAATCTGCGGCATTCTAGTACAATGTGAAGTACGGATGTTGATTTTCGAGCGGGCAAAACCCGAGTCGTTACATTTGGTATCAGAGCTAAGGTTGAACTTTAGCTCAGGAGTATAACAAATTAAGTAACTCATTAGAGATAGAGTGAAGTAAACTCTAGAATGAGTAATCCCTCAGATATCCGTTCGAATGTCTCAGTAAATTCTCTTGCTATTCACTGATAGTGAGTATGAGTGCAAGAAGAGGATGAGATAGGGGACAGGGAAATACGACTATAAATGGTCAATACTCTGTAACAACAAGGAAGCAATCTTTTTGTCTATCCTTTCTCTATCGATTCTTGTTCGTCATCTTTTCTCAATTCTTCGATAATTTCTGGTAGATCCAGAAATAAATTCGATATATAGAAATGGGACATAAACTCCATATAGGCCAGACTTGTTTGTTTGGATGAATTGGTTGCTTTGGTTGCTATGGTTGATAGATATACCTTAGTTCTAAACTAAAAGATTTGGAAATTGTATCTATATATCTGTCTATTCTTTGGGTCCCAGTATATTCTACGGATGGTTAGTTATCCCTTTGAACTAACCGATGCCCTGCATATTTCGTAGATCTGGATAACCCGAGTATCTTGTGAAGTGTTAAACAGATTCGTTCTTGTATCTGTTATTGATGTTCTGATTTGGTAAGTCAAAGGCAGAATAAATATTCAGTTTGAGTTGATGAAATATTCTCCATCTATCTTTTTGTCTCCTTGGTAATTTCGAGGACGAAATTCTTTTAAGGGGGGAAGTCTGTAACGACCCCAAATTTTATAAGTATTTAAATTAATAATTAATTGAGTTTTTGAATTTTAAAATTGTTATTATTATTTCATTCTGAATAAAAATAGTAAAATAAATGTATTAAAGTGAAATTAATCGATTTATTTATTGCGAGTTTCCCCGATATCCAAGTATATTCTGTATAAATCATTTGAGATTAAAATATTGTAAATAATGTATATACATATATAGGTATATACGAGCAGATTTAATATATATATATATATATTTGGATTGATGGTTAAAGATGGTTTGAGTTTATAAAATAGATATAAGACGATAAATATTAGGTGAATGTTGATAATTAGACTTTGAATAGAAAATAAAATTTTAAAATGTATGTTATAATAAAATACATTTAAGTATGATTTAATTAAGTGAGTATAAAACAAATAAAAATAATAAAGAAAGATTTAATGGAAATTCGAAGTTCACTTGTATTTTAAAAGTAATCAAAATGAGAAAAACAAAAGGGAAACAACTTACATTCAAATAAGTAAATACAATTGTTAGAATTATAACAACATATTAAAAGAAAAATATGTACATACAAAATGAAAAAAATTATGCAAGTATGAAACCAAAACCAAATAAATGCAAATATCTCTAGCACCCCACAAAATCTTCTCAATATCATTTCCAGCCGAGTGAGAAAATGCAAGGCAAGTACAAACCAAATATAATATACTACCTTTATATAGAAAGCATTTACAGCCGAAGTTAAAAAAAAAATAAACAAATGAAGGCTTATCAAATAAGCTAAGTTAATTAATGCAAGCACACAAAAGCAAGTGTACCAGCCTGCATAAGTTGTAAGTAAATAAAAGAAGAAGAAACAAATGAGTATATGTTTGTACACCTTAATTAATGCAAGGTACCTCATCTGCTTTAGTACACGAACCAGCCACCAAAACAAAAACAAAAAAATCTCTGGTAACAATTTGTACAAACTCAATTTATATCACCCTGTGTACTTGTTTTCTTGTATATTATCTTCATTCCAGTTCGTTCATAATCACATCTAAAAAGAAAAAGAAAAAAAGAAAGAAAGCATCATTATTTTACAAACTCAAAAACATCATTCAATTCAATAGCAAGAAATTTCCTCTAAAAACTTAAACAAAGATTCAAATTGAAACAACAATCCAAATTTATGCAAACCAGAGAAGTCAAGAAACTCAAGCCAGTTCAACATTGAAGAGGCTCTGTGCATTCTTTTTGAAAGAAGACAGGTGAGCAACTCCTTGTTTTTAGAAGCTTAACCTGTTTTGTTTCTTGATATTTGTGAGTAAACTTCACCTTCTCTGCTTTGAAATGTCTGTGAGTAACTTAAATTTAAAATCTATTTAAGTATGTTTGATATGTTCTTATGTCTGAAAAAAGTGTGTTTGTATGAATATATTTATACAATCTTTTATTTGTACTGATGGCTGTCTGTGTATGGTCTGGAAACCATTTTTTTTTTTTGTGATAAAACTGGAAGCTCAGGCTTAAACAAAATCAACCTGCTTAATCTAATTAGTATTTGTATTTAGTCTGTGAACAAAACATGTCTGTTAGATCACAAAACAAATTATCAATTTTGAAATTCGAGTTCATCAGGTAGCCTGGCTCTGTAAAACTTGAAGAACAGGCAATAATCAATATAAGAAAATTCTCAAACATTTTAAAATATTGATTCAAGTTTACAACTTGAACTCTTGCCTGAAAATAGGATTTTTAAAACTTGAATCATATTTTTTAGTGGAAAATTGAGTTGGCATTGTTGTGATGAACGGAAAACGAGTTTTCGTCGATTTTGGGTGATCAAGTTGACTGGAGTACTTGGCGTTCACTGTGGTGATGGAGTAGTAAACGGAGAGGCAGGAAAAAATGGTTGAAGACGCTGTAGTTCGTCGTGGTGGCAACGGCGACAAAATTTCTTTTGTAAACCTAGTTTTGTTATGAAGATATATGGGTCTCATTCGAATGCCACAGTGCTTCGAGTTCGACCGACGTCTGGGAATCAGAAGCTGGAAGGAAGGCGAAGGCGTGGCCGGAAGCCCAAAGGCTCTGGTGATCGGAGAAGCGAGTTCGATGGAGATCCAGTTTTGGGGTGTTATTCCTGTTCTTGTGACAGGCAATCTCGAATTCGACTGGGGGATTCGTTCGAGAAACTGGTGACCGGAATCGTGGAAGGTGGTCGTGATCGATATGCCGGCGTTGGAGTTGATGGTCGCAGGCGAACGTTTCGCCTGTGCACGTGCACAACCTGGAATACGTATCAGTGGAAGATAGGCTGGAGACTCGGTGATGTTCTCGAGTGTGTGTGGGGTTGAACTCGGGATCGAGCTCGTGTTTATGGAAGATCTGGGTCAGTTTTGTTATGAGGCTTTAACAAAAAAAGGGGGGAGGAAGAGAAGAAGTGGCGTGTATTGCAGGGATGGCTCGAGTGATTTGGGTAGATAACTCGAAGTACTACTCGAGTTTAGCAGGGGAATTCTCGGGTCTGGGAAGTTGGTGATCAAAATAGTTTTTGAAGTAAAAACTTAATTAAGTTAATTTATTTTTAATGGTTAATTAACTTTTAAAGCTTAAAGTAAATTTACTTGTTAAAGGAAATTAATTACTTGAAGTTAATTACTTAATAAAAGTAATTAAGGTAAATTAACTGATAATTAAGTTTGATAAATCAAGTAATTAAAGAATAATTAATTAAAGGAAAATTTAGTTATGTGATTAATTCATTAAGGTAATTAATTTGAGAATAATTAATTAAAGGATAAATTAATTATACAAGGTGATTAAGGAATGATAATTAATTGAGGAGAAAAAATTAACTAAAGTAATTAATTAAAGTTAATTTATTAAATGGTGAATTAAATAATTAAGGGTTAATTATTTAATAATTAAAGGATGATGAATTAAAATTTAAGGTTAGTAAATTTATTTTTAATGGTTAATTAATAAATGATTAAAGAATAATTAATCAAAATGATTTGTAATTAATTAATGATTAATTAACCCGGATTAGAAATTCATAAGTAATTAATCTAATTTGAATAAATCAGATAATTAATTGACCTTACCTATGGATGTTTGAATTCTATTGGATGATTTGATTGTTGATATTCCCTGATATATGATGCTTTGTGATACGTCCTGATTTATGTCGTGATCTGTAATTTACTTATCTGCGATATATATATCTGTTTCTGTGATATATTACTATGTGAATATGAAAACCCTTGACCTCTAAACGACACTTGAATTTCGATGCGACAGGGAGTCGGATTCCAGTTGGTTATCCGAAACCCACATCGAATTGTAATGATGAATCTTTATGATTGATAAATTTACTTTATCTATGAATCTGTGAATGAAGATAAGCGTTATGGGTTATACCGCTTATCGATATATCTGTGATGATTGATGTTGCACTATTGTGTGAAACCCCCGGACTACACTTTTACACACACAAATATGGATTTCACGTGGAAATCGGTTAAGTCACAGATAATTTAAATTCAATGTTTTTGAAATTGGAATTTTAATTTCAATTGACTTTGAAATTAGAAATTCGGGTTTAAAGTGAAAAGCTTTTGAAATAGAATTTCAAAGATAAAAGTTATTTTGAATAACTTAATCGAGTTTTGAAAATTTAAATAATTTGATTTAAATTTGAATTCAAGTTTGGAATTGAATTCTATGATTTGAAACTAGGGATAAAAAAATGTTATAAATGCGTTTATCTGAATTTAAACCATTTAAAGGTATAATTTTGAGAATTTGAATTTAACCCAAAGATTTCAACTTGTATGAATGAATCAGATTTCCAAAATGAAACTGTTTGTTTTCAAAAGATAAAAGCTTTCAGATAAGAAATGAAATTCTAGTTTAATTAAAGGAATTTCAATATTGAAGTGACAATGCTTTTCCAAGTTATGAATGAATTGTTTTGAAAAGCTATGAATTGAATCTGTTTATTTTTAACAGATTTAAAATGATGTTTTGTTTAAACCATTCGAAATGAAATTGTTTTGAAAGCTACAAGTTAAATCTTTGATTTAAAGGTTTAACGAGTTAATCAAATTGAAATGGAAATTAATTTGGAAAATCTGTGAATGAATCTTTTGTTTAAAAGATTAAAGTGTGGAATTGTTTAAACCATTTAAGGTTGTTAAAATGAATCTTCTTGTTTAAAGATTTGAAAATGGTAATCGATTGAAACCATTTAAAAAGAAAGATTTTGGGTTTAAGTTGTGACTTAATTGAAATCCCATATCCATATGTTTTAAATATTTCGCTCACTATTCGGTTTAGCCGGGAGAGGACCTTTGGGTCGTATAACCCATTCCGAATATGTGATACGTCGTATATGGATAGCATTTGAAGACCGGTGTTGAAGACCGGATATTTTTGAAAACGGAAGGATTACCGTCGAGTTACTCTGCATCGGCTGATCCCCGATATAGAGGTTTTATCACCCTTAGTGACGGAAAGTCCGGACGTGATTGGAAATTATCCGGATTTGCAAGGGCTTCGTGAGAAGTGCCTTCGGTTCTGTTCGAACCCGGAACAGACTTGTATGGATACATGTCTGATATTACACTTTGAGATATAAAGCCGATTTCTTTCAAATACATTTCTGTTGGTGGCGGAGAATTTATTCTCTTAGCTTAACACCCTTCTCTGAGACGTATGAGCTCAGAGGTTATGTAGTTGAAATTTATCAGCGATATATCCCAATTTGGTAATGTGACATGCTGAGTGTTGCTGTGTGATGATCAGTGTTTGATCATTTGTGATATGATCATTTGTTTGATCATTTATCTTTGTGATCATAGGTTGATCATCTGTTGACCCAAAGCATGGCTTTGTGACAAAGCGTAGCTTTGTGGACGAGACTTCGTCAGGGCCTCACAACCCGGAAATGGTCGAAACAGGATCGTTGCGGCAAGGTTATGAGGGTCGCGCCCTTTAGGGTATGTCATTTCCTTCTGGAAAGGGGTGGTATCATGGTATGGAGCCCAGATACTTACTCATGTGGATACACTTTCTTTATGATGTGTGATGTTGGATACCGAGCTCGGATAAAGGTCCCAAAGGACCGGGAGGTGGCATATTCGTGAGTTACCTGTTACAGGGGTAACCCGGCCTTGTTTGGCAGAGAGCAGTTTGTCTCTCGGGACGTCCCGCCAGAGGCGTTTTCTTCGTGGCATAGGAAGTTCCTTAGCCTGACCATTTGTTGGAAATCCATTTCTCCAATACGGAACTTGTACGGTTTTAGTTGTAGAACCTGCCATTTACTTATGGTGGCGCCCCACTGTTTAGATGGTAGCTATAGTAGGCATAGTTCGAAATGTCTATGCTGGCTAAGATTAATATTATACTTTCGAAATGTTTTCTACACTATGCACTAATAATAATATCCAATTGATTTTGCGTAGTAAGCATCTTTGACTATCATAAGAAGAAATCTCCTCCAATTCTGCGTTTGCATTGTGTGTGTGGCGGGAGGTCTTATGGTAGTTTCATTTTCCAAAAGCATTGCGGATTTCAATGTTTAAAATTCTTTGGTTGTTGTTTAAAGATAAACTGTTTTTGTTGCTCACACCAGTCCCATGACTGATCCGGAGTTTATTGTTCCCTTCCTAAACTCTGGGTGCTCATAATTTTCCACACGAGCAGTCTAGAGTTGGGTTTCTTTTCAGATATTCAGGTTTAGTAGATTATCTGGAGCTAGTTCATTCATCGGAGTTGCGTATCTTGGAGTTGTGGATTCATTCTTGTCTGAAGATCATTTTGGAGTTATCATTTCTATTGATACTGTTCCGCTGCTGATGTTATCATTTTCTTTTCCGCTGCTATTTCTTGTATCATATCTCTGATGTATATTGATATTCATTATATCACTCTGTTGTATCAGATATTATATATCAATGTATTATTCTTTTATTTCCGCTGTGTTGTTTACTTAATGTTGTTATAGCTCCGGCGAATCGGATTTGAACGGTCGAATCTGCGGCATTCTAGTACAATGTGAAGTACGGATGTTGATTTTCGAGCGGGCAAAACCCGAGTCGTTACATTTCCTAAGTATGGATATTAGAAATTATTTTAGGAAAAAGACTTATAATATTTTCCTAAGTATTGGCATTAAAGGATTTAGAGAAATTTTAGCGACAAAATGATTTATATAGGAATATTTTTCTAAGTAATGAATTATAAGTTTGATTTGGAAATATTTTTAAGGGTTAATGTGGGTTGAAATATCCTGTGATGGATATAAGTATTAGAAATTGTTTTCGAATATTGAAATATTGGAAGAAATTTGGATATATATCTTTGTAAAGATATTTTAAAATAAATATTTTGGAAATTTTATAATATGGGCTTAGTGACTGCATATGTGTGTAATTTGATAGTTAAATAACCGACTATCAAATTTGGCCAAATTCATTGATCGTTTCGAAGAGACCAGGATCAGATTTAATTATCCGAAACCACTTCGATTTGATTTATGCATTACGAATTGTGATATGGTGAAGATAATGAAGACAGTGATTTTGGAGATTTAGTTTGTTCAGACCCAGAACAACTTGTAAGGATGAATGCTATCAGCACATTGTCATTGGAGGGCAATGAGCATTCTAAGTGTAAATTTCTTGAAAGGTAATCATAGCCTCAAGCCTCATCAGCCGGAAATGACTAAAACAGGGCATGCAGCCGGGCTAAGTGGGTCACTCCCATTTGGGTATGTCATCATTCTTCTAGATTAACCTATAATATTATGGATTTGGTTGTGCATGAGAGATCTCGATTAAGGTCGGAAGACCGGGATGATGACATATTCGGTACTAGTAGTCAAGAGCTAGGCTGGTTCTGTCTGGAAGGGTACAAGATGTTCTTGTCGGACCCAGATGCGTTGAACTAGAGATGCACCCATTGGAGGTAGTTTCTTACCTGGTCATAGTATGGAATCCATTCTCCAATACGTGCCGTACGATTTTGATTGTGCCCGACTATGTTGAAATGTGAAATGCAAGCATTTCAGCTATTTTAATAAGTATTTGTACTTGGACACTATTACAACATCACTGGATTTTCTATAAAAAAAATTTGGTTATCGTAAGGTAAAAACTCGTCGTGTTTATGTGTGGCGTGGTCTTACGAGATACCTTTGTTTTCAAAAGGATTTTTGAAATAATTAAATTCAAATTGAGCTTGTTTTCTCATGCTGGTTTTCCATATTGACTCGGGTGTTATTTTATTAAAATGCTCGGGTCAGATTGAGTATTGCAGATTCAGGTTAGGATGCTATGGAGATCAGGAAACTAGCCGAAGGATTTCAGACGTATTTCACATAATTGATTATTTCCGCTGTGTGTGTTATGCTCTATATTCAGTACATGTGATGACAAGTTATTATAACTGTCCAAATTGATTGTTGACTATTGTACTCCGATGATTTTATGTATATTATAACTACATTTTCTTTGTATAAAAACCTGTTATTATATATTATATTTT
Source organism: Allium fistulosum (assembly GCA_030737815.1). NCBI lineage: Eukaryota > Viridiplantae > Streptophyta > Magnoliopsida > Asparagales > Amaryllidaceae > Allium > Allium fistulosum. Next base: position 1,143,567,671 of record CM060904.1, read on the forward strand.
ATTCCGCTATGAATGTGAGATTCAGTATTGTTGTTTCTATTTCTTCTATCTCTTCTTCTTTCTTTCCCCTGACAGTCGAGTTTCCGGCTTTCGATTTCTTGGCATGTAATACATTGGACGTATTAGTGTCAATTTTCGAGGGTCGAAAATTCTGGTCTTTACAAATATGGTTAAAAGACGATGGGCTATTTTCAGACCTAAAAATATGAGTCCGAAAACACTCTAAAAAGAAATGATATTTTGATATAACTAGGCTCAGAATTTGAAGAATTGGTGTACATGAAAATTGTAGCCACTAAAATTTCCTATGGTTTGAAAAAATAAAATCTCCATTTGGATAAGTTATGAGAGAGATATGATGGAAGGAAGAGGAGGTTTTAAAAGGAGGAGGAGTGTAGAAGTGTTTAAAAAAAGTTTCCATGAACTTAAGAATGGAAGAAAAATGTTTAAAACTTTAGAATACTTTTTAGGAAGCCATGAACAAACTTAGAGAAGGAGGATACGAGGTTGAAATAAAGAAAATAAATGAAAATGAGGAAAGAAAATAAGAGATGTTGGTTTTATATAAAATGTACACATCAAATTACCAAAATGACCCCATATACTTTACCCTCTACTAAATGAATGCCTCCTCAACTTATCTCCTCCTCCTACATGTCATTTTCGAAAGTTATGCCTCCCTCTCTAGCTCATCACTTCCAATATCCATTAATTGCTTAGTACTTTGTTGTTTGCTAAAGTCTTTAACATGTTTGAACATGTTTCAAATGTGATCTTCATGGGATATTCTTTTAACTTTATTTTGTTTGACTTAACTATATGCCCAAACAAATATATGCATAACTTAACTAATTGTAAATGTGACTATGAACATTATATTCTAGGGTTTATAACATTTCCGACAACTTTTAGTCGACGAGAAATCGAAAATTCGAAAAACGAATTCCGGTCACATTTCGATTTTTAATTAAACTAATTATATTTGTAAACAAATTTTAAATACTATTTTACCATCATTATCTATTATTAAGAAGAGTTTTATTTTAATTATAGAACTTATTAGAATAATTAAATTTAATTAAACATTCACAAATCAATGCGGTAAAATCATAGTTATATGTTAACCCGCCTTTTGGCAAGGCCTTGGACATGCAGATTTAACTAAATCGATTGCTTGGCGGTTGAGGATGGAATACGATAGGTTTGAGTCGACTGGATGGATGGGTGATGCAACGCGCCTGGAAGATGGATATTGGATTAGCTTAAAGCTGGATCGGCTATGACTTGGGTATAGGAAATGTGGACCGACATTTCTGGGTCGGTCAGAGGTGGATCGGCATAGGTGGGTCAGTGTGGATGGTGTGGATCGGCATGGAAGAATGGCTCGATCGAGGAGTGGAGGCCATGTAGGGGTCGTTCAGCATTGGTGGTTCGGTCTGGGAGTCACGGGTTGTTCGGCATTGGTGGTTCGGTCTGGGAGTCACGGGTCGTTCGGCATTGATGGTTTGGTCAGTAATGTGTGGCTCGGTGTAGTGGTATGGGCCGGTCAGGACGAGGTGGCTCAATGTAGTAGTATGGTTCGGTCAGCAGTGGTGGCTCGGCATTTGATTGGGTAGATGAATTGGTCTTAGAACGGTGAGCATGGGAAGAGCACTTGGGTTGGCACTGATTCCTAATTCGGGTCGGTAGGCACTAGGCTTCGGGACAGCACTCGAATAGGCTCGGTCATCAGCTTGGGTTCAGAGTCGATTGGTATGATGGAGTGGGAGTCATTTGCTTCGGGTCGGTCTTTGCATATCCCCGGGTCGGCATAGGGGAGTAGGTCAGCAACAAGATTGTGGGTCGGCTGCTCGGTTGCTTCCAGTTATGAACAGGTTTACTTCGGGTTAACACCTAGGATGCTTCGGGTCGGCTTATTGAGGAATGGGGATCGATGGATCGGCTCGTCCTGCCTGGGTCGGTCGTAATGTTGAGCCTGGATCGGCTATAGCCTTGATGGGCCCGGATTACTCAGGAGGCCCAACTACCTGGATTTGCCTATAAATACAGCATGTGGGGTTCCAGAAAAGGGATCGGCCTTTCGACTCTCTTACTTTCTCTTTTCTAAGGGTAAGGCAACTCTGCCATTTTGTAACTGTAATCGATTCTAACATCAACAAAAAGGAAACTTCTGGAGTGGACGTAGGCCGGAGTTAGCCGAACCACTATAAAATCTCTTGTTCTTTACTGCTTTCATTTTAATTCTTGTCGTCCTCCATATTAACAGTGACCATATATATTCTATCTATGAGCTGTGACTGGTATTTGGTGCTTTCGCTTGGATTTGGGTGTTAGTGACCAATTTTGACGCTAACATTTTGGTGCTTTCACTGAGAAAGCAAGCACTCGGGGATTTTGGAGTTAGGAACTTGGATTCTAGGAAGCAATGGCTAGGCCACCAACAAGGAAGCAAGTGACAGAAAGAAGCAATCAAGAGGGAAGTCAAGAGGCCTCCTCTGGAGCTGGAGCTGGTCAAGCATCCATCTACATCACCAGAGACGAGATGGAAGCGATGCTGAAAAGACAAGAGGAGATGATGCAGAATCTTCTCAGACAACTTGGACAAGCAGGAACTGCAGGAGCTCGGATCCGTGGAGCTGGATCAGAAGCACTCAACCAACAAGCAGATGGAGTGGTCCAGCAGGGAGCAGCCCCTGATCAACGAACAACTATTAACCCGGATGGACCAAGACTTGGGGGCATACCAAGATGTAATGTTGGACCAATCCTGGGAGGGACACCTGATGAAGCTGTGCAACCCGACATCAACAGGAATACAGGAGTACGTGATGAGGAATATGTTCCAGGATTCCCTCGTGAACTCGGGGGGCAAATCGGAGGCAGCAGACAAGGATTACAGCTTGGCGAGAATGACAGATTAGCGGAGATGGTCAGACGAGCTATGGGAGGTGGATTGGTAAATAAAGACTTGGAGGATGTGAATAGGAGTCCCTTTAGTTCTACTATCAAGCAAGCTAGGAACCCACCGAATTTTAAGCTACCAACATTGGAGATGTATGATGGGAGGACGCATACCACCGTTCACCTGGCAAGGTACATGAGGCATATGGAGGTACTGGGGGCATCGGATGAGGTCATGGCTCGATACTTTCCTTTGTATTTGACGGATATAGCAGCTATGAGGTTCAGACAGCTGGAGAGTGGTTCTATTGACACTTGGACGAAGCTGATTGAAAGGTTTATGAGGCAGTTTCGGGTCCATATAGTCAGACCCAAGAACGTAATGACCTTGACATCGATGAAATAATGGAAGGGAGAGTCGCTCAGGGATTTCTTAACCAGATTCAACGCGGCGGTAGCTTCAGTGGATCGACCCGATCCGTCGATGGTTTTGATGGCAGCAGTTTCTGGAATTGCAGATAATTCGGATTTTAAGATATCGTTGGAACGAGACCCCCCAATGGATCTTGGAGAGTTCTATCATGAAGCGAAGAGATTCCTATGGCAGGAGGACGCGCAAACCGAAAGAGAAGGGAGAGAGGCTGAAGCTTATGCTGTTAGAGGTGGAGGTCTACCCAGGGAGGAGCCAAACAAGGACGATAAGGGCAAAAGGAAAATGAGTGACAATGGTAACCCATCAAAAAGGAAATGGAGAGAATCAAAATTTTCTTTTTATACGGATTTGAATGAGACTCTGGAAAGGATTTACTTGGATACTCGGGGGCACCTCCAGTATCGAAGACCGGCTAGGAGGGAACCATCAGAATACGAGCGGGCGTCAGGAAAGCATTACCTATTCCATAAGCTAAATGAGTACAACACAAACGATTGTAGGCATTTGAAAGATATCGTGGAGGAGAATGTAAGGAATGGTCACCTGCAACAGTACATAAGGAATCGAGCTGTAGCAGTGGAACGGGAGCGGCCACCGCTTACCTCGAACGAAGGTGGCGCTGGATCTAGTCACCGCCGGCTTGTTATCAACTGAATCGATTTATGGTTCTAAATAAGTAATAGAACTCAAAGTAATACGGCTAGGTCACGGAATCGAGGATGGTCCCTAGGCGTGCTCTGAGATGACGAAAAACCATACCGCTTGGATCTATGAAATCCTGTTTTCTTTCTGTTTTTCTACAAACTCTAGTTTCTTCTTTGGTACTTCGGACATTTAATTCCCTTTGTTGTATGAACTTTCGCTTTGATAACTGAATTCTATAATGATTGGGGTTGGACTAATTCAATAAATAATACAGGCCAAGCGATTACCGTCCCGACCGGAGAGACAGGGCAGTAATCGCGAATTACGAGTCCCTTTGCAGGAGAGCAATGGAATGGAATCGAACAGAATAAACAAAGTCCTCGGTCGGAGAGCCGAGGCCGGAGAAATAAACAAAGTCCTCGATCGGAGAGTCGAGCCGGAGAATATGAAGTCCTCGATCGGAGAACCGAGGCCGGAGAAATAAACAAAGTCCTCGACCAGAGAGTCTAGACCGGAGAATATAAAGTCCTCGACCGGAGAGTCGAGGCCGGAGAATATAAAGTCCTCGACCGGAGAGTCGAGGCCGGAGAATATAAAGTCCTCGACCGGAGAGTCGAGGCCGGAGTATGATAGAATAACCTGGATTTGAGTTACAGGACCCAGAGAGGTCCTAGATCTGGGTATGGACCCAATGAGGTCCCAGATATGGATTTTAGGACCCACTGAGGTCTCGACTTCGGATTTGGACCCGAAAAGGTCCTTAATTTGGACTACAGGACCCGGAGAGGTCCCGGACTCGGATAAAATGATCCGGAGAGATCGTGGATTCGGTTAATTGATTTCAGATGGATGTGGAATCGGATGAGGATTCGGTTACTGGATAGGAATTGGATATCGATTCAGAGCAGTTGTAGATTCAGATAACGGATCTAAAGCTATTCAAAACACGCCTTCTTGTCGCAAGGCATGTTTTGGGAGGCAAAATGTTAACCTGCCTTTTGGCAAGGCCTTGGACAGGCGGATTTAACTAAATCGATTGCTTGGCTGTTGAGGATGGAATACGATAGGTTTGAGTCGACTGGATGGATGGGTGATGCAACACGCCTGGAAGATGGATATTGGATTGGCTTAAAGTTGGATCGGCTATGACTTGGGTATAGGAAATGTGGACCGGCATTTCTGGGTCGGTCAGAGGTGGTTCGGCATAGGTGGGTCGGTGTGGATCGGCGTGGAAGCATGGCTCGGTCGAGGAGTGGAGGCCATGTGGGGGTCGTTCGACATTGGTGGTTCGGTCTGGGAGTCACGGGTCGTTCGTCATTGGTGGTTCGGTCTGGGAGTCACGGGTCGTTCGTCATTGGTGGTTCGGTCTGGGAGTCACGGGTCGTTCGTCATTGGTGGTTCGGTCTGGGAGTCACGGGTCGTTCGGCATTGATGGTTCAGTCAGGAATGTGTGGCTCGGTGTAGTGGTATGGGCCGGTCAGGACGAGGTGGCTCAGTGTAGTAGTATGGTTCGGTCAGCAGTGGTGGCTCGGCATTTGAATGGGTCGGTGAATTGGTCTTGGAACGGTGAGCATGGGAAGAGCACTTGGGTCGGCACTGATTCCTAATTCGGGTCGGTAGGCAGTAGGCTTCGGAACAGCACTCGAATAGGCTCGGTCGTCGGCTTAGGTTCAGGTTCGAGTGGTATGATGGAGTGGGAGTCATTTGCTTTGGGTCGGTCTTTGCATATCCCCGGGTCGACATAGGGGAGTAGGTCAGCAACAAGATTGTGGGTCGGCTGCTCGGTTGCTTCGAGTTATGGACAGGTTTACTTCGGGTTAACACCTAGGATGCTTTGGGTCGGCTTATTGAGGAATGGGGATCGATGGATCGGCTCGGCCTGCCTGGGTCGGTCGTAATGTTGAGCCTGGATCGGCTATAGCCTTGATGGGCCCGGATTACTCAGGAGGCCCAACTACCTGGATTTGCCTATAAATACAGCATGTGGGGTTCCAGAAAAGGGATTGACCTTTCGCCTCTCTTACTTTCTCTTTTCTAAGGCTGAGGCAACTCTGCCATTTTGTAACTGTAATCGATTCTAACATCAATAAAAAGGAAACTCTGGAGTGGACGTAGGCCGGAGTTAGCCGAACCACTATAAAATCTATTGTTCTTTACTGCTTTCATTTTAATTCTTGTCGTCCTCCATATTAACATTCACCACATATATTCTATCTGTGAGCTGTGACTGGTATTTGGTGCTTTCGCTTGGATTTGGGTGTTAGTGACCAATTTTGGCGCTAACACTATACGACCCATATTTTCAAAACTTGAAATTTTTTGACTAACTTTTTAAAACTTAAACTTTTTGAAACCATATCTCTTTGAAAACTTAAAGGAAAGTTTTTGAAACCAAATTTTTTTTTGATCTTCAAATATTTTGAATTGAAAATCAAATTTCAAACCTTTATTAAAAAGGATTTTCGCGTCGCTTTTTTAAATTAGTAAGCGTTAACTTTATTATTGCGGACTACATGTACCAAATATCATATCCGACATTTCAACACAACATCATATTTATACTCATAAGCAAGATACTAACTTTAATTTCATCAACTAACTTTCCATTCCAAATGTTAATAACATCATATAATCACACTAATACACATCCAAATCGTCGCATATCCAAGCATATATATGTACCACCAATACAAAATATCATCACGCATCCAAGCATCATATATTTCAAGTAATATACTTCATATTTTAAAGTTAGTAACTTAAGTTAAAAAGGTAAAACATTTCTCACCATAAAGCTTCCAAACTCTTACTAACTTAGGGTATACCTAACACTTCAATTCTTAAGCAAGAGTCTTGATGGCACTATGACCAAGGTGGCTCGGCCTTGAAAGAAAATGGAAGTGAAGCTTGTTTTTGGTGAGGTGGAGGAACTTTGGATTATCATCGAACTCTCAAAAATCAACCCGAAAATGGGTCATATTCCAACTGATTTTTGGACAAGTTACTCAAGAAATGTTAAAAAGTTGTCAAAGAAAAAGTTATTGGAAATCCTCTTCTCTACAATTTCAAAAAAAGAGTTACTCAATTAAATTTTTTTAAGGAAGATATGGTCAAAAGATAAAGGGCTGTTTCCGGACTTAAAAATATGGGTTCGAAAACACTGTGAAAATAAATGAGATTTTGGTATAGCTAAGCTCAAAATTTGAAGAAGTGGTACACATGAAAGTTGAAGCCACTGAAATTTTCTATGGTTTGAAGAAAAAAAATCTCCATCTAGATAAGTTATGAGAAAGATATGATGGAAGGAAGAGGATATTTTAAAAGGAGGAGGGGTATAGAAGTGCTTAAAGAAAGTTTTCATGAACTTAAGAATGGAAGAAAAATGTTTAAAACTTTAGAATTCTTTTCAGGAAGCCATGAAGAAATTTAGGGAAGGAGGAAGCAAGGTTGAAATGAAGAAAATAAATGAAAATGAGAAAAAAAAGATGTTGGTTTTATATAAAATGTGCACATAAAATTACCAAAATGACCCCATATACTTTACCCTCCACTAAATGAACGCCACCTCACCTTGTCCCCTCCTCCTACATGTCATTTTTGAAAATTATGCCTCCACCTCCACCTTATCATTTCCAACATCCATTAATTTATCAATTCTTTGTTATTTGCTAAAGTCCTTAAGATGTTTAAACATGTTTCAATGGCATCTTCATGGAATATTCTTTTAACTTTATTTTGTTTAACTTAGCTATATAGACAAACATATGTATGCATGTCTTAACTAATTGTAAATGTGAGTATGTACATTATATTCTAGGGTTTATAACATTTTCGATAATTTTTAGTCGACAACGAAAATTCAGAAAACGAATTCTGATCACATTTTCGATTTTTCATCGAACTAATTATATTTGCAAAAAAAATTTAAAAAATATTTTACCATCATTATCTATTATTAAAAAGAGTTTTATTTTAATTATAGAACCTATTATTTGAATATTTAAAATTAGTTAAATATTCATAAATCAATGCAGTAAAATCATCGCTATACGACCCATAATTTCAAAACTTGAAATTTCTTTACTAAATTTTTAAAACTTAAACTTTTTGAAACCCTATCACATTGAAAACCTAATGGATAGATTTTGAAACCAAAAATAAATTTTGAACTTGAAATATTTTGAATTTAAAATCAAATTTCAAACCTTTATTAAAAAGGATTTTCATGTCGCTTTTTAAAATTAGTAAGTGCTAACTTTATTATAGTGAACTACATGTACCAAATACCATACCCAACATTTCAACACAACATTACATCATATTTATACTCATAAGCAAGATACTAACTTTAATTTCATTAACTAACTTTCCATTTTTCAGATATTAACTAACATCACACTAATACACATCCAAATCATCATGTATCCAAGCATATGCATGTACCACCAATACACAATAGCATCATACATCTAAGCATCATATATTTCAAGTAATATACTACATATTTTAAGGTTAGTAACTTAAGTTAAAACAGTAGAACTTTTCTCACCATAAAGCTTCCAAACTCTTACTAACTTAGGGTATGACTTAGCACTATAATTCTTAAGCAAAAAGATGGAGTCTTGATGACATTAAGGACCAAGGTGGCTCGGCCTTGAAGGAGAAAGGAAGTGAAGCTTATTTTTGGTTAGGTGGAGGGACTTTGGATTACCATCGAACTCTCAAAAATCAATCCGAAAATGGGTCATATTCCAATTGATTTTTGGACAAGTTACTCACAAAATGTTAAAAAGTTATCGAGGAGAAACTTATTGGAAATTCTCTTCTCTACAATTTCAAAAATAAGAATTACTCAATTTCAATTTTTTTAAGGGAGACATGGTCAAAAGCAGAAGGGCTATTTTCGGACTTAAAAATATGGGTCTGAAAACACTCTGAAAAGAAATGAGATTTTGATATAGCTAAGCTCCAAATTTGAAGAAGTGGTACACATAAAAGTTGTACCCACTAGAATTTTCTGTGGTCTGAAGAAAAAAACCTCCATTTGGATAAGTTATGAGAGAGATATGATGGAAGAAGAGGAGGTTTTAAAAGGAGGAGGAGTATTGTGTGTTTAAACAAAGTTTTCCTGAACCTAAGAATGGAAGAAAAATGTTTAAAACTTTAGAATTCACTTTAGGAAGCCATGAACAAACTTAAGGAAGGAGGAAGCAAGGTTGAAATGAAGAAAATAAATGAAACGAGAAAAGAACATAAGAGATGTTAGTTTTATATAAAATGTACACATCAAATTACCAAAATGACCCCATATACTTTACCCTCCACTAAATGAATGCCACCTCACCTTGTCCCCTCCTCCTACATGTTATTTTCGAAAATTATGCCTCCTCCTCCCCCTTATCACTTCCAATGTTCATTAATTTCTTAGTACTTTGTTGTTGCTAAAGTCTTTAACTTGTTTAAACATGTTTCAAAAGGCATCTTCATGGAATATTTTTTAACTTTATTTTTTTTAACTAACTATATGCATAAACATATATATGCACATATCTTAACTAATTGTAAATGTGAGTGTGTACATTATATTCTAGGGTTTATAACTTTTTCAACGCAAAGTCGAAAATTCGGAAAACGAATTTCGGTCACATTTTCGATTTTCCATCGAACTAATTATACTTGTATAACAAATTTTAAAAACTGTTGTACCATCATTATCTATATTTAAAAAAGAGTTTTTTAATCATAAAACCTATTACTTGAATATTTAAAATTAATTAAATATTCACAAATCAATGCCGTAAAATCCTGGGTCATTACACATAATATTTTATATTATCAACATCCTCCAATAGAGACAGGTACATGCAAAGCACTACATCTTGAGTTTTCCGGGGATGATAAGGCATGCAATTTCAAACATTACATATACTCTAACATAATAATTCAGTTCTTCTAGGCCTTCAGGTTCCCATATAAGTTCCAGCAATTTATTAAATATATTTCACAAGATTTTTCTCATTTTCATCGGACGAATGTTTTGTAGAAAATTCAATACATTTCTTTCTTGAAAGGTCATGTTCTATCACAGGCTCTCCATCTATAAGAAAGCCTCTGATTATAGCCACATCTTCTAACATAAGGATGATTTTCTTATCACAAATAATAAAACAAGACTGCTCAATATCATATGTATTCGCAAGGTAATTGTTAACTAGATTCCAATGTACTTTAAAGCCAGTGTTAAGTCTTAATACCAAATCAAATCCACTACCTTACAGTATATGTAAGGCTCTATCTTAATTCCACTTTCGAAGAGTTAATAAATATGTTTTGTTAGAATGTTGTTGCAAGATAAATAAATATATATATATATATATATATATATATACGTATTAATTATTTAATTTGTTTTACTTATTCAAAAAACAGAAAGAGATATAAAAAACCGTATCTTTTCCATTACAAATATAAGTTTTCTTTGTCTTTCCGAGCTATAGACGTGTAATAGTTGGACTCATCAGTGATCAAATTATTAACTGTTAGAATGAAAGTTCAATTATTTTTGGAGAACAAAATTAAGAAAACCAAACATTTTTTCAGTATTTCAACCTAACGCAGGCGTTATATATAATCTACCAAGAAATACTCCTCTTCTAATCAGACTATTGGATAATCTATCAAGAAATAAAGGAAATCCTTCTAGATATGAAAAATTTGATGTCATAAACATGAATATTTAGAATGTATGCAGACGGGATTACTTGCTAATACGTGGGGGGATATACAACACAATTTCATCTACAATCGAGGCATATAAAATAACTACTTAAAATGTAGAATAAATAACGAGTTAAGGATAATGACTAGTTACTACTATGTATATATATATGTGTGTATGTGAGAGAGAGAGAGTGTGTGTGCGTGTGCGTAGAAGCTCTGTTTAAGTCAGATGTGGATCCAACAGATTCTTCTTTATACAATAATATGTTGATTGCAACAAATAACTTAAGGGAGAAACAAACTATTCAATATCACAATAACTTGCGACTAGCTTGGACAACAAATGGAGTTTCATTTTCCCCGATGGACATATACATGCCATCCTTATCATGAGAATGAATAATATCAGCATTTCAACATTAATTTCAGGATACCATGAAAATGTTCTAAATTTAGAGCATATAAAACTTTTTTTTATATAGTAATGTATACTGTAATGGGCAATAAATAGCAAAAAATATACAATAATATGGTTGTGAGCATATAATAATATGGATTTAAACAAGAGAAATATGAAAGCATTGGAGTTTTTTTTCATGAACCAAATTTCGCAAAATAACAGAAGAAAATCAAGTTATGGGATGTCTGTAATCGTCAAATTTTTAACATGAGAAGCATAATACAATTCAAAGATTTCAAAAATGTTATTAATATCTAAAAGGCATTGACAACAGGTCATGCTCAAACTGTCTCCTAATGAACATGTAATTCATTTGCAATTGCAGGTTAAATCCAAACATACACAATTCAAACTACAAAAATTACGCTTTCTTGAAAACTAAAAAATTGATTTCAAAAATTACATTCTGAATACATAAAATATGCACAAAAAATTAAAATTTACACTTGCTTGAAAACTATAGTGGCTATTGCTATAACTACTAAAGATTTATGCACTTAGATAAATTATTATGCTCAAATTTTATGCTAAAAAAGATAACTCAAATTCATTAGCTTTATGTCATAGTTTTGCCGCCAAAATTGCTTCATAAATTGACAACGCTAGTCCATTTTTGTGATTTCTGTTTCTATTTACTGAATAATTTGTTCTCTTCAGTGATCAGTAAATAATGCATGACTTGTCAAATATGTCTTTTTCTACTCTGAATTATGCATATACAATCCTAATGTGAGAACCATGAATATATGAGTACCCTGAATATATAGAAATTTTCATATTTATCTAGATGCTTGATACAAAATTTTTTTTAGCATTTGGCGATGGATTTTGTTTATGTACCGCCTACATGACATTTAACTATTCTATAAAGATCACACCCACAACCAAAAACATGACATTCTCGACATTAAAATAAAACATAAAAACATTATACAACTGTTATTTACGACATCATAAAATAATATATCGAGAAAAAAATTTCAACTAGTTTACTAACGCTAGTCGTGCTAAATTTTCAATGTTCCATCAAAGCTAATATACTTCAAACGAGTTGTAAAGAATGTCGCTTTCTGGTGTCATTGCAATAACACACTGACGATTAAATTGCATATTTTGGATTATAAGAAGTCATATTGACGTCAAATTGAATTGCATATTCTAGATTTATCTTTGGCATTTTTACTTTATACGCGGCATTTTCCCCCAATAATAAATACACATCATAGATGGACATAAACACGCAACATCATATACGGACATTCTAACATTGCCAAAATAGCAACAATAACTATAAATTTCACATCCAACACAATTATATCACAGTCAAACATAATATTAAATCAAACACTATTAACAACATTCGATCCATGCACATAATAGAATCAATATTACATGTCTATCAAAAAATAACCAATAATAAATACTACGTAAACAATACAACCATCTCCATATAAATACTACATACACACTACATAAATATAAACCATATCAATTAGCCTAACAAAGACATAATACTACATGAACAACAATCAAAACACTACATGACGGACTGCCATTGGAATTTTGGGAACAATGTTTTAGATGAATAATCTAACATTCATTGTTGTAAAAAAAATAAAACTAAAATAAATTTTGGGAACAATGTTAGATTATTCACCTAAAACACTCGTTATTCACCTAAATACAACAGAGATATATTCGCAGTGTTTTAGATTTTGGGAACAATGTTAGATTATTCACCTAAAACACTCGTTATTCACCTAAATACAACAATGAATGTTAGATTATTCCCAAAATCTCAAAACGAGTGTTTTAGGTGAATAATCTAACATTCATTGTTGTAAAAAAAATAAAACTAAAATAAATTCAATTATTACTTGCAAATAAATACAAGCACGTACTCAACATCAAAATTCACACTAGAACCACATTTTCTCCTTTTTCCGACGTGTTACAACCAAATTGATTTTGTGCAAAAACAACATTTCCTACATTAAAAATGCTTCCAAAACCTATTAAAGACTACCAATTATGTAATGTAGTATGCATATGTGTGTTTGTATGTGTGTGTATGTATGTATATTTATATGTATATGTATGCATGTGAATGTATATATATAAACATACACATGCACACTCTATGACATAGAAATAGAGAGAAATTCTACCAAAACACAAATTAGTCGGACAAATGATCAAATAATTAGATCTACCTCTGCAACTTCTTATATAAAGGCCGTAAGTAAGATACAACAACTATAGCCTTGTACAGAAGTTATTAATATGTTAAGAATGTTGGTTGCAACAGATTTGGAAAACTAAACATGAGCGAAATAGTATTTTACATGTTAATCAAGTTAACATTAAATCCATTTTAAAGTATTCAAAATTCATAAAGCATTTTTTTATAACAGAAGTGATAATTTAAATAAAACACTGATTTTTATGTCTTCCAAGGCCCTTAAAACACTAAAATTCAGAAAGCAAGGCTAATCTAATTTTTAAAAGGAATATTTTATTTCAATGGACACACAAATGGACTCAATAAAAGGAATATTTAAATATACTGGACAAACTACATACGTCTTAAAAGTAAAGAAAAAACAATGATATTTTTTAAGACCAAAATAAACCAAGCTTCACTTGAAGAGTGTACGTAGTGTAGTTTAGAAGCACATACTCCTCCGATGGGGTCGATTAGGACGTGGACATAAGGGTCTTTATGATACAATCAACAATTCGATTCATTTGTAATTAGATCTTGCTTTAGCCTCTCCAGGGGTTATTACTTCTTTAGTAGCTCAGCACGTGTATTCTTTACCTTCTTATGCATTCATAGCGCAAGACTTTACTACTCAAGCCGCATTATATACTCATCGCCAATACATCGCAGGGTTCATAATGACAGGAGCCCTTTCTCATGAAGCTATATTCTTCATTACAGATTACAATCTGGAGCATAATGAGGATAATGTATTGGCAAGAATGTTGGACCATAATGAAGCTATCATATCTTATTTAGGTTGGGTCAGTCTCTTTATAGGGTTTCATACCTTAGGTCTTTATGTTCATAATGACAATATGCTCATTTTTGGTACTCCGGAAAAACAAATCTTGATCGAACTTATATTTGTCCAATGAATACATCTACTCATGATAAGACTTTATATGGGTTTGATGTACTCTTATCTTTAACAATTAGACCAACATTCAATGCTGGCTGAAGCATATGTTTCCCGATTGGTTAAATGTTATTAATGAGAATAATAATTCACTCTTCTTAACAATAGGTCCGGGAGATTTCTTGGTTCATCATGCAATTGTTTTAGGTTTGCATACAACTACATTGATTTTAGTAAAAGGTGCTTTAGATGCACGTGTTTCTAAATTAATGTCAAATAAAAAGGATTTTAGTTATAGTTTTCCTTACGATGACGTGGGGGTACTTGTGATATTTCTGCTTGAGACGCATTTTATTTACAGTTTTCTAGATGTTAAATACTATTGAGTGGGTCACTTTTTATTGGCATTGAAAACATATCACATTATGGCAGGGTAAAGTTTCAAGATTTAATGAATTTTTTAGTTATTTGATTGGGTGGTTAAGAGATTATCAATGATTAAATCACAATTTATCAATGGGTATAACCCTTTTTGTATGAATAGTTTATCGATATGGGCATGAATGTGTTTTTATTTGGACAATTTTTTTGGCCTACTAGATCTATATTTTTAATTTCCTGGCAGGGATATTGGTAGGAATTAATTTAAACTTTAGCATGGGCTCATGAACGCATACCTTTGGCCAATTTGATTCAATGGAGAGATAAACAAATGGCTCTTTCCATCGTGCAAGCAAGACAGTTTGAATTAGCATATTTTTTGTAGGGTATATATTCACTTATGCGGCTTTCTTAATTGCTTCCACATCAGGGAAATTTGGTTAATTTAGTTCTTTTCCTTATCGTGTCAACAACAATCTCATTTCTTTCAATGAAGAGGGGGTCTCCCTTCTTTTATTTTTACATCTAGGATCTAAACTGTATTATTGATAATAATAAGAACTGAACATTATGGAAAGAAAATGTTTGATTCAGAGGGAGAAGAAATGACAGAAATTAGAACAGAAATATCATTTGGTTCGTCGATCCTTAAAAAAGAAATTAGCAAGATTCCGTCGTTGAGTGAAATATGGGAAATTCGTGAAAAATTGCAATCCTTACTATGTAATAGTGCATCTATACGTCTTCTTCGACGTTGTTTTTTGATTGGAAGACCTAGAGCTAACCATTGAGACTTTAGACTATCTAAATATGTACTTCGAGAAATAGTTCATGCATATTTGTTACCCGACGCAACAAGATCTAGTTTGTAAGGATAAAAATTTCATTTTTGGTTTGTACAGATCTCTATGATCATAGATCATAGAAGGACCCTCTTTACCATTTTGTATAAGTATACTATTCTATTTGTATAAATATGGTAGAGCGCATATCCAATCTTTCTTGACCCACTAGTTCCTAGTTCTTTAGCGCAGAGTAGAGCAGTTTGGTAGCTCGCAAGGCTTATAATCTCGAGGTCACGGGTTCAAATCCTGTCTCCGCAACATTTTTTTGTCAATAAAAATAAGAAAATTATCTTTAGGTCTTGTGTTATTCTGTTAACGAGTCATTAATTACTATTTTTGGTTTTGGATGAGAGGGAAACAAAAACAAAAGGAAAGACAAAACTACTAGAAAAAATATATATAAATAAAAGTGTTGTAGCAACTACTATAAATCATTATAGTAAGTATCATAATGGACTACTGAATTTTTCATTTTTTTATTATTCTAATTATAGTGCATTACTTCATCATGGGCGGATAGCGAGAATTGAACCCGTATCTTCTCCTTAGCAAAGAGAAAATTTTCCATTCTTGTAAAATAAAGAACATTACTAATTCTCCTAGCGTAGACCTACTTGTTGCCAATAGATAAATAAGAGTATTATTTTGGTATATAACTCTTTTATAGAGTTCATTAATATCTCAAAGACTTGGGTAGTAAAAAAAGTGGGATGTTCTATTTCCAGGATTGGATTTCATACCCGAATAAACTACATAATCGT
Source organism: Allium fistulosum (assembly GCA_030737815.1). Lineage (NCBI taxonomy): Eukaryota > Viridiplantae > Streptophyta > Magnoliopsida > Asparagales > Amaryllidaceae > Allium > Allium fistulosum. The sequence continues at coordinate 1,143,583,939 of CM060904.1, forward strand.
AGGAAAGTAGGTTTTGTAGCTATGGGCCTGGGAAAAGAAAATTTTAGATAGGTTCCTATCATATTGGATCCCCACTTTTAAAAATCGAACATGAAGGTTTCCTCTCATCCAGCTTAAGTAGGTATAACAAATAAAGAAGGGAGTTTTTTTTTCTTTGCTCGATAAAAAGAAAATCCTACAAAGAACTACTTTTTTACTCAAGTTCTCTATTCAGCAAGGACTTTATTAATTCATTTTTTTACCTTCACTTCTGAACTTTTTGAATTTATTATTTATGACAAAATAAAATTAAGTTGTGAAATTACCGAGTAGTCTACTTCCCTTCAAATGATGAACCACTTATTAAATTACAAGAATGTTTTGGGACTCGTAAAGGATTTACTTATTTATATCCGTTGCATTCCATTCGATCTTTTAGGTCCCTACTTACATCGACGGCTATGTCATTATGCCCTTATAAGCGTATATGCGATAAATAAACTTTTGTAACCATGTCATATTTACTTGCTTTAATGAAAACACTCTCTAAAAGAAATGGAACAACGCATTCCATTAGATATTTTTTTTTTCACGAGGTATAACTGGTAATTCCTATTTAGCTATTATGGAATTGACCATGGATCAATCCCCCTTCATTTAGGGATATGAAATACACCCAAAATTCTAAGCTTCATTGTAACACCCCAAATTTTAAATAACATTATTCAAGAGATTTAATTAGATAAATTAAATAGAATAATGTAAAGATTAGAGTGATAAGGGGATTAAGATTTGAAAATTAAATAGAGGTCGTGCTTAATTAAATAAAATTTAAAAGAATGAGTTTATGGAAATGGTTTCATAAGTTAACTAATAAGAGAATAAGGCAAGGGTGTTATGGGGAATAGTCATCCACTATAACCCTTAACCCCTAAACCCTTATTCCATTTTCATTTCACAAGCTCATAATTCTAAAACATAAGCCAAAGAGCTCAAGCCGGCCATAACCTAGAGGAAAAGAGGAGAAAATCAATTAAAAGCTAAGGAATCAAACAAGGAGAATCAAGCAAGATCAAATCTCAAGTTCCTTATCCAAAGCAAGGTGAATAATAATCAAAACCATCTCATTTTCGTTTTTAAAAGAGCATTTGATTTTGGGTTTTAAGTTTAAAACCTTTATGATGATTTTAATGATGGTATGCTTGGATTACATTATATGATTGATTCAAACAAGTATATTTGATAAATGTTTTGTTCGATTTTAAGGTTAAAATCGTATATATTAGATTTTGAATGCCATGAGGATTTAAAATGTTATATAAAACATTATTTTGGAGATGGGTTTAAGTTTTCGTAATTATCCAACCTATGGATAATTTGTTATGAATTTTTGAAGGAAGAAATAAATAATTGGATTTAAAATTTATTTCGACTATTGTACAAAGGATTTTGGGTCTGAGATTTATATATGTTATATATAACATAGTAAACTGAATAATGATTATTTTTGGAGATTTTTTATAAGTAATTTACTATGTAAATTAAATTATTTAAGTTGGATGACTTAAATGTCTTAATTGTTTTGTTTAAGGGAAAGGCTACTTCGCAAATTATTTTTAATTAATTCTGGATGAATTCGGCAGTCCTTTAGAAAAGATTTTGCTAAAGGTTATGGTAACCAATTATATTTTTACAAATAGGCAAGTTAGTTGAAAAGCATTTATTTAAGAAGGCAACAAAACAGTTTTGTACAGATTTATTGTTTAGCCACTTCCAGTAGCAACCTTTCGACCCCGTACCTCTGCCCTCAACCAAGTCAAAACCAATACATATGGTATCAATGCTTTGGTACATAGTGGATTGGAGAAAGACGGAAGGTATAGAGTCGAAACCATGCTTTCGAAGGGGTCGAGGCCATTTTAAATAACTTTCGAAGGCCTTTGTTTTGCTTTCAAAAGAGATGTCGCTTGCCTTGCTTTTAATAGAAGCTTTCGAAAGGGTTGAATTACTTCTAACATAGCTTTCTAAGGGGGTTGCCACCTCTTTGTTTAAAGGGTGGCTTTCGAATAAGTTGTCGTATATTATGTTTTAAAGAGAAGCTTTTGAAAGGGTAGTATTGAACCAAGTCGAAACCTTGCTATCGTCTTCATACCTTTCAAATAGGTTGAAGTTTTCAATGAGTTTGAAAGGTAAACCTTTGTTTTTATAAATATAAAGTCGCTTCCTAATGCTTTCGAAAGGGCTCCAGTAGCCATTTAAACTAAAGGTTTCAAAGGCAATGGCTTCGAAAGGTGTTTCGAAGCTATCCTTTCAATTGTTTTACTTAAAAGATTAAAGCTTTCGAAAGGATGGTTCCGAAGCCATCTGCTTTCCCCAAACTCTTTTATACGAAGGTTAATGGTTTCGAAAGGGGTATTTTCGCTTAGGTTCACTTTGACCCAAATGTTATATTTAAGATTTAACCCAATGGTTTCGAAAAGGGTACCTTCAAATAATTTCGAAGCCATGCTTCTATAAGTTGGAAAGATATGCTTTAATAACTTTTGAAAGGAATGTTTTGGTGGTTTCGAAAGGAAGGTTTTGATGCTTTCAAAAGAGATATTTTAAAGTGTTTCGAAAGGCATACGTTTAAGTGTTTTTAAAAGAAGATTTGAATGTTTTCGAAAGATATATTCTAATTGTTTCGAAAGTAAAGGTCTAAGGTTTCGAAAGACTTAGTTTTCAAAACAAAGAACCCAATCTCATTTTTAAAGGAAAACCCATAGCAATATAAAAGAGTTTTGAAATGGCTTTTAAACTAGGAGTTTTTGAAGAAGCTTGCCTTGATAAAAATAATGGGTTAAAGGGATTAACCAAATTTCATGTGGAAATGATTTCAAGAATATCAAACTATAAATGTTTGTATTGTTATGTTATTGTATATGCTTCTCCTATAAACATATTCACTATATAATGGACCCATAACTGTATTTTGGGGAGAAAGGGCAGAATAACCAGCTAGGTTGACCCAAATATAAATTGGGTAACTCCTGAATGAGTAGAGTTACATCCAGGAGGTCAGGTAAACCAGAACATAAGATGACCAAAAATTGATCAAAGAAGTTGTCAATTAGACAGGTTCATAGTAAACCCATGGAAACTATGTTTGGAAAGAGTTATTGGCAGAGGCCATTAGGTTCATAGTGATCCCATGAAAACTATATCCTGATAAAGTTATTGACAGAGATCAATAGGTTCACAGTCAACCCATGAAAACTATGATATGAGAGAAGTTATCTGAGATACCAATAGGTTCAGGGAGAACCCATGAAATAATTGGATAAAGTTATTGGTAGGGGCCAATAGGTTCTTAGTGATCCCATAAAAATAATGACCCCGGACAGATAGTCCATAAGTTTGAATAGGTTATTAGTCAGCCCATGAAAACTGATAGGTTAATAGTGACCCTAGATACTATAACTAAGACAGATAGTCAAATGAATGACGATGGGAAATCCAGGATATTTTTCTTGTTTGCATATCATCATGATATTTTAAATTGCTATTTTTAACCATTGTGGATGCAGGAGCACAGTATATAGTTATTATAAATTTTTGGACAAGATACTAGTGAGGGGAAAATCCGTTCCTCTAAGCAGCGTGGTCTCACTAGATATCTAAATGGTTCAAGATGGTAGGTTATTATTCATACCAGGTTTTTTGTCTGACTCGAAATTTATGTTTTACCTTTAAACTCTCGGGTGCTCAATTGATTTTGAGTAGTTTGAGAGTATAGGTTTTCAGGTTCTCCTTTAGACGAATAAGCTTCCGGAGACGTGCAGGAGGCAAGCTAGCTATTAGTAGTTCTTTTCTTTTTGATTCCACGGTGTTTTGATGTAAAGGAAAAGTTGTTTAATTGCCTATGTTTAGACTCTAATCATCCAAAGGGGCATCTTTATAGGTCGCTCTTGGCGTAGTTTATAATAATTATATTTTCTCTGGACGTGGTTCTCGAATTTGGAATTATGTAATGAATTTGAAATATGAAGGAAATGGAATGAGAAATTTGTTTAATGGTTTTAATTTTTTTCATATCCATGTGTTTCTGTAATATAAATATATCTAACATTACCCCATTTGGTCACCGAGAATTAATAACTATTTATGACTGCAGTATCTGTAGCCGTTAGTTTTTGGCCTCCAAGTGGAGGATGTTACAAGTTGGTATCAGAGCGTAGGTTTATGAAAACTTAAAAATAATTTTTATAACATAATCTAATGAATCAGAAAATAAGATCGGGGTTGGGTTAACGTTATAATAACGTACTTGTATTTGATATATATATATAAGTACGTATTACCCTCTCCTTTAGACCGTTGTTCTGTATCTTACTAAGGCTCGTATGCATATTTTCGAGAAGGGAAGATATGAAGGCAGGAAACGAAAGAGGAAATCTCAGTGGAGGAACCACCACAACAAATGGAAATGCTCGACCCAACAGGAGAAACCAGGGTCGACAGGAAAATGCTAATCAAAATGCAGATGCCAACGTAGGTGCTAGAAATCCACCAGTAGATATGGGATGATGTATCTGTTCTTCGTTAATCTAATGCAAGCTGGGGCAGCTGCTGGAGTAGCTGGGAATGTCGGAGGAGCTAATCACGTGGCTCCAATTGGCAACAACTATGCCAAGCTGAGCAGATATTATACTAGTCTTGGTGGGAAGTCGTTTTTGGGAGTGGAGGAGGCTATAGAAGTTAAGAATTGGCTCTTGCATTGTGAAAGGATTTTCGCTGACTTGGGATTAAACGATGAACAGAAGAGGAGACTAGCCTCTAGGCAGTTGCAGAGAGCAGCGCTTCATTGGTGGAATAGTGTCACTGCTGGATTTCACGAGGAAGAATTGACTTGGACAGAATTTTGAAGGAGATTCAAAGGGAGGTTTTTGTCTGAAGTTGCAAAGTCGGCATTGTTGAGGAAGTTCATAGATTTGGTGCAAGGCGAGTTGTCGGTGATTGAGTATGCTATGAAGTTTGATAAGTTATCAAGATATGGATTTTCTACCATTGACACCGTCATTAAGAGGAATGAGAAGTTTATTCGGGGATTGAGACCCGAGATTGCTAGTGCGACCTTGCCACATCTTCGTGATCCTTGTAATTTTGTGGAAATGGGAATCCGACATGAGGAGATGCTTGCTACTTATGGGAAGGATAAGCAGGTTGAAACCCAGAGTTCTCTTGGCAAGAAGAGGAAGTTCTTCAAGAAGAAGGGAACCTAGAAGGGAGAAGTTGCCAAGAAGGCAAAGGCTAATCTGGTTTGCTTTAAGTGCGATAAGAAGGGTCATTATTCTCATGAATGCCGAACCGGAAAAGGAAAGAAGGCCGTAAACAAGAAGGGTGTGAAGTGCTTTAACCGCGACCATGCACGGCATTATAAGAATCGATGTCTAGAACTAGCCAGGGCAGATAAGGGGAAAGTCTTTGCTGTTGGGCCATCATCTGCTAGGTCAACTACTGCTGAGAAGGGAAAGACTGTGATGGAAGGTACACTTTTGATTCGAAGTATACCAGTTAGGGTACTATTTGATACCGGTGCATCACATTCATTTATATCTCAGTGTTTGGTTGATAGGTTATGTTTGGAACCACATACCTTGTTACTTCCTTAAGGGTTGCGAACCCGATAGGAGGGTATCCAACTCTGGGAATGAGATATGACCAGTTAGAACTTGATTTGTTAGGTCATAAGTTTGCATGCAGTCTGTATGTTTTCGATTTCGTAGACTTCGAAATCATTTTAGGTATGGATTGGTTGGGTAGATATGAGGCTATGATATTTTGACAGGATAGGGAAATATCGCTGAGACACCCTGCTAGTCATAACCAAATTATATTCTTAATGGAGGATTCTGACCGGAGTGCTTGTACTCTGTTGAGTGCTATGGAAGTAGAAGAGGAGTTAAGTCGGGTTCGTGTACCAATAGAATTTGCAGATGTTTTTGAGCCAGGTATAGGATTACCACTGAAACGAGCCATTGAGTTTCAGATAGATCTTGTGCCAGGAACAGAACCTGTAAGTAGACCACCTAGCAGGAAGACACCGACCGAGACGAAGGAATTGAAGGTGCAACTAGTGGATCTAGAAAGGAGAAATTTTATTGGACCAAGCAATTCGCCTTGGGGTGCGGCCGCGGTGTTCGTGAAGAAATGGGATGGGTTGTTGAGGCTGTGTATCGACTATCGTAAGTTGAATGAAAGGACGATCAAGAATAAGTATCTTTTGCCGAGAATCGATGATCAATTTGATCAGTTGTCTAAAGCCATAATATTTTCCCAATTGGGTTTGGCGACGGGTTTCCACCAGTTAAGAGTGGCAGAGGACAATATTCCGTTGATAGTGTTTCGAACTAGGTATGGTTCGTACTTAGTAATGCCATTCGGGTTAACGGATGCACCAGGTTCCTTCGTAAATTTGATGAACTGAGTTTTTTGAGAGTACTTCGATAGGTTCGTATTGGTATTTATAGATGACATTTTAGTATACTCTAAAGATGAAAGAGAGCATGGAGGTCATCTAAGAGTCGTGCTTCAGAAGCTATGACAGAATAAGCTGAAAGCAAAGTTTTCCAAGTGTCATTTCTAGAAGAAAGAGATTAAGTTTCTTGGTCACGTGGTTTCAGAGAAGGGTTTGTCAGTCGATCGAAATAAGATCAAAGCTGTTAATAACTGGAAGAGACTAGAGACGGTGACTTGGATTAGATGTATTCTTGGACTCGCTGGCTATTACCGGAGATTCATTAAGGATTTCTCACGGATAGTAGTGCCTTTGTCTACGTTAGCCAGGAAGGACATTAAGTTTATTTGGTCTGACAAATGTGAGGAAGCGTTCCTTAAGTTAAAGCATTTGTTGACCAATGCGCCTGTGTTAGTGGTTCCATACGGAAACCAAGGGTTGATGGTGTATACCGATGCATGCAGAAACAGACTAGGAGCTGTGTTGATGCAGAAAGGTAAATTCATTGACTACGCTTCACGATAGCTTAGGTCGCATGAGGTGAGATATCCTACTCATGATTTAGAGTTGGCTGATGTGATCTTTGAGTTGAAGATAAGGAGACATTATCTCTTAGGGGAGAGATTTGAGCTATACATGGATCATAAGTCCTTAAGATATTTATTCTCTCAGAAAGAGTTGAATATGAGACAACAACGGTGGCTGGAGTTTTTAGCAGCTTATGATTTTGGTATAGAATATACACCTGAGAAAGGAAATAAAGTAGCGGATTCTCTTAGGAGAAAACATCTAAATTTGGTGTTAGCTATATTGACAGAATGGAAAGATTTAGAAGCTTTTACTACTTTTAATGTGCAGTTAAGATCGACTGCTAGTTCTAGTCAGAGCACCGCCATGTTGTCTTGTTTGGAAGTTCAACCAGTGTTGATCGAAAGAATTGCTTCTATGCAGAAAGATGATCCATTATTAGCCAAGAAGGTTAGAAGGCTTGAGGTTGGATCGGAGATCGATGGTTTAAAGGATTTTAGTCTTGACCAGAAGGGATGGTTGAGGTTGAGAAAGAAGGGATGGTTGTGTGTTCCGAATGTTGAGGACTTGAGAAGAGAAGTTCTTAGGGAATGTCATCGATCTAAATTTATGATTCATCCTAGAGAAACCAAGATGTATCAAGATATGAAGAGGAGCTACTACTGGGAAGGTATGAAGAAGGATGTTGGCTTGTGGGTTAGGCAGTGTGTGAACTGTCAACAAGTAAAGGCCGATCATCAGAAGCCGAGTGGTTTGCTTCAACCTTTGGAGATTCCAGTTTGGAAATGGGCTATGGATTTTATAGATGGATTGCCAAGTTCGAACAGAGGAAATGAAAGTATATGGGTCATAGTGGACAGGTTGACCAAGAGTGCCCATTTCATTCAAGTAAAGACAACCAGGATGGCACATGTTTTAGCTAAGTTGTTTGTGAAGAACATAGTTAAGCTGCATGGGATTCCTAGTAGTATAGTTAGTGATATAGATGCTTGTATACTAGTGAATTCTGGAAGATTCTATAGGAGGTGTTAGGTACCAAGATCAAGATGAGTACTGCGTATCACCCTCAGACAGATGGGCAGACAAAGAGAGTCAATAAGGTACTCGAGGATTTGTTAAGAGCTTGTGTATTGGACTTTGGTGGATCTCGGGAAGATCACTTACACTTGATTGAGTTTTTTATAATAACAGTTATCAGACTAGTATAGGAATGATGCCTTTTGAAGCTTTGTATGGAAGGCCATGCAAATCATCAACATGTTGGTTGGACACTGGAGATAGATTAGTCTTGGGTCCAGATCTGGTTAGAGAGGCGACGGAAAAGATTGAGTTGATCCGAGAAAGGATAAAGGAAGCTCAATCTAGACAGAAGAGTTATGCAGATAAAAAGCGTAAAGGTCTAGAATTCTCAGTTGGAGATAGAGTCTTGATTTAAGTATCACCAATGAAGAGTGTGGTACGGTTCGGAAAGTCGGAGAAACTGGCACTAAGATATGTTGATCATTCCTATTATAGAGAGGATTGGAAAGCTGGTGTACAGAGTAGAGTTGCCGAGCAGTATGGCAAGTGTTCATAATGTGTTTCATGTATCTCATCATTGCAAATATATGCATGATCCACAGATTACTATTCTTCCGACAGGGTTGGAAGATTTGATGGTAGAATCGAATTTTAATTTTATTAGACAACCAGATCGGGTTGTAGCGAAAGTGAGAAGAGGTTAAGGAACAAGACAGTCAAGTTGGTGAAAGTTCAGTGGAGCGACAACAAGAATGACTGTACTTGGGAGACAGAAGATGGGATTAGAGATACTTATCCTGATCTGTTGTGAGGGTATGTTCTATATTTGCTTTATATAGATTATTACTAGTCAGGTAGGCTAGCATGGTAGTTAGGAGATGTTACAGATGATAGCTATGCTTAGTATTTAGTCCTCACTTAATTTCGAGGATGAAATTCTTTAAGGATGGGAGCACGTAACACCCCTCATTTCAAATAACATTATTCAGGAGATTTAATTAGATAAATTAAATATAATAATGTAAAGATTATAGGGATAAGGGGATTGAGATTTGGAAATTAAATAGAGACCGTGCATAATTAAATAAAATTTAAAAGAATGAGTTAATGAAAATGGTTTCATAAGTTAAATAATAAGAGAATAAGGCAAGGGTATTATAGGGATTAGCCGTCCACCATAACCCTTAACCCCTAAACCCTTATTCCCATTTTCATTTCACAAGTTCATAATTCTAAAACATAAACTAAAGAGCTCAAGTCGGCCATAACCTAGGGGAAAAGAGGAGAAAAATCAATTAAAATCAAGGAATCAAGCAAGGAGAATTAAGCAAGATCGAATCTCAAGTTCCTTATCCAAAGCAAAGTGAATAATAATCAAAACCATCTCATTTTAATTTTTAAAAGAGCATTTGATTTCGGGTTTTAAGTTTAAAACCTTTATGATGATTTTATTGATGATATGCTTGGATTACATGATATGATTGATTCAAGCAAGTATGTTTGATAAGTGTTTTATTCGATTTTAAGGTTAAAAACTTATATATTAGATTTCAAATGCCATGAGGATTTAAAATGTTATATAAAACATTATTTTGGAGATGGGTTTAAATTTTCGTAATTATCCAACCTATGGATAATTTGTTATGAATTTTTGAAGGAAGAAATAAATAATTGGGTTTAAAATTTGTTTCGGTTCTAATATAAAGGATTTTGGGTCCGAAATTTATATATGTTAGATAACATAGTAAAAGTGAATTATGATGATTTTTGGAGATTTTTTCTAAGTAATCTACTATGTAAATTAAATTATTTAAGTTGGAGGACATAAATGTCTTAATTGTTTTATTTAAGGGAAATGCTACTTTGTAAATTGTTTTTAATTAATTCTGGATGAATTCGGCAATCCTTTAGAAAAGATTTTGGTAAGGATTATGACAACCAATTATATTTTTACAAAGAGGCAAGTTAGTTGAAAAGCATTTACTTAAAAAGGCAGCAAAACAGTTTTGTACAGATTTATTGTTTAGCCACTTCCAGTAGCAACCTTTCGACCTCATTCCTCCGCCCTCAACCAAGTCGAAACCAATACATGGTATCAATGCTTTGGTACATAGTGGATTGGAGAAAGGCGGAAAGTATAGAGTCGAAAACATGCTTTCGAAGGGGTCGAGGCCATTTTAAATAGCTTTTGAAGGACTTTGTTTTGCTTTTAAAAGATATGCCGCTTGCTTTGCTTTTAAAAGAAGCTTTCGAAAGGGTTCAATTACCTTTCATATAGCTTTCGAAGTGGGTTGCCGCCTCTTTGTTTAAAGGATAGCTTACGAATGAGTTGCCGTATATCATGTTTTGAAGAGAAGCTTTCGAAAGGGTAGTTTTAAACCAAGTCAAAACCTTGCTGCCGTCTTCATACCTTTCGAATAGGTTGAAGTTTTCAGTGAGTTCGAAAGGTAAACCTTTGTTTTTATAAATATAAAGTCGCTTCCCAATGCTTTCGAAAGGGCTCCAGTAGCCATTTAAACTAAAGGTTTTGAAGGCAATGGGCTTCGAAAGGTGTTTCGAAGCTATCCTTCCAATTATTTTACTTAAAAGATTAAAGTTTTCGAAATGATGGTTCCGAAGCCATCTGTTTTCCCCAAACTATTTTATTTGAAGCTTAATGGTTTCGAAAGGGGTACTTTCGCTTATGTTCACTTTGACCCAAAAGTTATATTTAAGATTGAACCTAATGGTCTTGAAAGAGGTACTTTCAAATAGTTTCAAAGCTATGCTTCTATAAGTTGGAAAGATATGCTTTAATAACTTTCGAAAGGAATGTTTTGATGGTTTCGAAAGGAAGTCTTTGATGCTTTCAAAAGAGATATTTTAGAGTGTTTTAAAAGGCATATGTTTAAGTGTTTTGAAAAGAAGATTTGAATGCTTTCAAATGATATATTCTAATGGTTTCGAAAGTAAAGGTCTAAGGTTTCGAAAGCCTTAGTTTTCAAAACAAAAAACCCAATCTCATTTTCAAAGGAAAACACATGGCAATATAAAAGAGTTTTGAAATGGCTTTTAAACTTGGAGTTTCTGAAGAAGCTTGCCTTGATAAAAATAATGGGTTAAAGGGATTAGCCAAATTTCATGTGAAAATGATTTCAAGGATACCAAACCATAAGTTTTGGTTTTGTTATGTTATTGTATATGCTTCTCCTATAAACATATTCACTATATAATGGACCCATAACTATATTTTGGGGAGAAAGGGAAAAATAACCAGCTAGGTTGACCCAGTTGTGAATATAAATTGGGTAACTCCTGAATGAGTAGAGTTACATCTAGGAGGTCAGGTAGACTAGAACATAAGATGACCAAAAACTGATCAAAGAAGTTGTCAATTAGACAGGTTCATAGTAAACCCATGGAAACTATGTTTGGAAATAGTTATTGGCAGAGGCCATTAGGTTCATAGTGATCCCATGAAAACTATATCCTGATAAAGTTATCGACAGAGATCAATAGGTTCATAGTCAACCCATTAAAACTATGATATATAAGAGAAGTCATTGGAGATATCAATAGGTTCAGGGAGAACCCATGAAATAATTGGATGAAGTTATTGGCAGGGGCCAATAGGTTCTTAGTGATCCCATGAAAACAATGAAACCGGATAGATAGTCCATAAGTTTTGAATAGGTTATTAGTCAGCCCATGAAAACTGATAGGTTAATAGTGACCCTAGAAACTATAACTGAGACAGATAGTCAAATGAATGGCGATGAGAAATCCAGAATATTTTGCTTGCTTGCATATCATCGTGATATTTTAAATTGCTATGTTTTTAACCACTATGGATGCAGGAGCACGGTATGTGGTTATTATAAATTTTTAGGTAAGATACCAGTGAGGGGAAACATGTAACGACCCACTATTTTGGACCATTCAAATCGACAATAAAACCACACATGTCGGACTTGAATAATTCAAAAAAAAGATTGTATAAATTTGGAGCAAATAAAATCAATCATAGATCGCAGACACAGAATATCAGAATAACTCGCAGCGGAATAAAAATAACACAGTAGTTCATGAAGCTACTACAATACATAGTCTCAAAACAAATACATAATACCGGAGTCCGAAAGCAAATACAACTGGAAATCCAAATACATAAGTTCATTAATACATAAGTAAGGCTGAATGGAAATAACTGAAATAGAAATAGATAAACAACTAGATAGATAGATAAATCTCCAGCAAATCTCTAGCTCCAAAGATGAATCCAAAGCTGTGATCCTCAGGCTGACCCGAGCGTAAAGCAAAACACAAAACACTCGAGTCAGGACATACATACTTATAAAATGTAAATCAACTCAAGTGTACTACAATAGAAATGCATCAATAACTTAAAGGATGCTTGGGATCGCCCATCCTTTAAGGATCCGTTAAACTATCTACTATGTAGTAATATACGCTATTATAATAATGTCTAAAGTAAAGTAAACTATCAAAATAGCGTTAAGGCTTTACATTTTCCACCTTAACACATTTTATATATTCCCATAGTCTATACAGTACCGTAATCTCCCCTGTAATGGGCGTCGTCAAAGGGCACTCCATAGGTATGGTACAAAACAAACTCGTAAAAGGCACGCTAGGATAGGTGACATGGCACAAATATGCAATGCTAGGGTAGATATACCAATTATGCATCCGGACTGTTGGTAACGCAAAGCCGCAACAATCGCCCAACTCGAGCCACACTCCCGAATCAAGGGTGCACCCAATCAATCACAAAGTAATAGAATGGTATACGATGGAGTGTGTCCGATAAGGGGTGCCATTCTTCTGGGAGGAAGAACTACAGGTCGAGCTCCAGGAATAAGATCAATATGCGATTTCCCGCTTAGGAGGTAAAGAAGAGACTTCACCAAAAACATCGGGATAGAGTTTTACCATAGGAGTTGAATCAAGAGCACCAGGAGAAGAATCCAGAGAGAAAATAAAACTGTCAGCAAAATCCTGAGGCATACAACACTAAATCACCAAAGGATTACCCTGATCATCAACAAGAGAAACAGTTCGGGTTTTACAAGAGATAACGGCTTCATGCCTCTTCATCCAATCACCTCCAAGTAACATATCAAAAGCATCAAAACCCAGAACATAGAAATCACCAGAAAAACGATGGTCAAAATAGAGGAGTTTCTCTTGGTTACAAATCCTACTAAGGTTCGTGGGACCCCCAATAGGATTAGTAACACACAAAGGTACAGCCGCAAACTTGGGTGAAAGGAGATGCTCAAACTTATCACAAAGATCTACAGAAATAAAACTATGGGAAGCTCAAGTATCAAATAAAACACGAACAGGAAAATCAAACAAAGTAAAGGTGCCCTAGAGAGTACCTTGGGTATCACTAGGAGCCGGTGGAGTAGGCGGAGCATGAGTGGAAGAAGTCATGGCAAAGACTTCAGATGTCTTGCCCTTCTGATACAAGGGGCAATCCTTCTTGAAATGGCCAAGATGCAAACAGACAAGACAGAGGTTGTTCCTAGAATCCTGAGGTGGAGGAACAACAACACCAACTGAAGTAGGGTAACTATTGGCATAGTGACCCTTCTGATCGCACTTGAAGCAAGTGATGGAAGATAGGTCGATAGGATGCTTCCGAGGAGTAGATCCTAAACCTGGATTCTTCAGCCAATTCTGCTTCTGCTGATGAAAGTTAGGCTTCCTCTTCTTAGAGTTGCCAGAACCAAGCTGAGATGGAGAAGCACGAGGAACATAAGCTTCCTTAGAAGTGGGGTTCTCATATCTAATGGCCATGTCCATTAACTCCGTGAAGGTACCATGCACATGAGAAATGAGACGATCATAATACTCTGGGCGAGCTCCAGCTATAAACTTCTCATTCTTCTTAAGAGAGGTGTCAATCAGGCCAGGACCAAACTTGGAAAGTTCATTGAACTTCCGCTCATACTCAGAAAATGACATGCTCCCCTGCTTAAGATCCATAAACTCCCTATATAGCTGGGACTTCTCGGCTTCGGGCATCCACTTTGCCACAAAAGCCTCCCTGAAATAAGAGATCCAAACTAAGAAAGATTCCAAAGAGAGAAAACTGAACCAAACTCAAAACCAACTCAAGAAGATACCTAAACTGCTCCTAAGAAATATTAGCCTCAACCGTCTGAGCTGTAACAGACTCCCACCAATTCTGGGCTGCCTCCTGCAACTGCCAAGCTGCCAACTGACGCTTCTGAGCATTAGTGATCTCCAAACCAATAAAAATCCTCTCTAAACTCCTCAACCACTGCTGAGCCTCTATGATGCTCTCAGATCCAGTAAACTTGGTACCACCAAGCTGAGTGAATTGCTTACAGAGAGTGGTGAACCTGATGGGTGCAACAAGCTCAGGAACTGGGGCAACACCACGACCCCTACCTCTGGCATTCCTACGATTCATCCTGAAAAATCAAGAATGAATTTTAGGACAAAGGTAAAATAGAAAGACAAAGATAAGATTCAACTAGAATGGAAATCCTAATCAAAGAATTCAAATAAACAAGGTGGATTCGAAAGGAATGAAGTTAAGAAAATGATATTTTAAAACAAGAAAATTTTATATCCAAAATAATCTTTTAAAATCCTTTGAAAATCATTTTATACTTAAAAATACGTTCTCTCACAAAGAAATAATTCTAAGATTGATTTCACTCATTCTAGGGTATTTCTACCCTATCTCTAATGAGTTTTTGCCCCGTAGGCTAAGGTTTGCTTAAAACCAAAGCTCTGATACCAAATGTAACGACCCACTATTTTGGACCATTCAAATCGACAATAAAACTACACATGTCGAACTTAAATAATTCAAATCAACAGATTGTAAATAAATTTAGAGAAAATAAAATCAATCACAGAATCACAGACATAGAATATCAGGATAACTCGCAGCGGAATAAAAATAACATAGTAGTTCATGAAGCTACTACAATACATAGTCTCAAAACAAATACATAATACCGGAGTCCGAAAGCAAATACAATTGGAAATCCAAATACATAAGTTCACTAATACATAAGTAAGGCTAAATGGAAATAACTGAAATAGGAATAGATAGACAACTAGAGATAGATAAATCTCTAACAAATCTCTAGCTCCAAAGATGAATCCAAAGCTGTGATACTCAGGCTGACCCGAGCGTAAAGCAAAACACAAAACACTCGAGTCAGGACATACATACTTATAAAATGTAAATCAACTCAAGTGTACTGCAATAGAAATGCATCAATAACTTAAAGGATGCTTGAGATCGCCCATCCTTTAAGGATTCGTTAAACTATCTACTATGTAGTAATATACGCTATTATAATAATGTCTAAACTAAAGTAAACTATCAAAATAGCGTTAAGGCTTTACATTTTCCAACTTAACACATTTTATATATTCCCATAGTCTATACAGTACCGTAATCTCCCCCGTAATGGGCGTCGTCAGAGGGCACTCCATAGGTATGGTACAAAACAAACTCGTAAAAGGCGCGCTAGGGTAGGTGACACGGCACAACTAGGCAATGCCAAGGTAGATATACCAATTATGCATCCGGACTGTTGGTAACGCAAAGCCGCAGCAATCGCCCAACTCGAGCCACACTCCCGAATCAAGGGTGCACCCAATCAATCACAAAGTAATAGAATGGTATACGATGGAGTGTGTCCGATAAGAGGAGCTACCTCATTGGCCCGGAATCGCTCCTGTTTTAGCCACCTTATGTTAACTCATGGGAGTTAGGTCCACGTAAATATACCTTAGGATCGTCGCCACCATCCTACTTCATTCTGGAATCTCCACCACGTACACAGTTGTTAAAGTGGTTTTCGGTATCGACAGAGAGTATGCCCATATCCGATCCCGGTCTCTTTAACAACCAACCGTTATTATAACCCGTGGTTATTTATTTCAAATGGTTAACATTTCAAATCAAAACATATTTATTTCAAAACCATTAAAATCCGATGTCATTATTCTTCCAAAAATATTATTTATTTTCCAAAGTTATAACACTTCCAAATCTATCCACTTAGTTATAACACTTCAAAAATGTAATGTTTAGAAACCATAACACTTTTTAAAAAATGTGATATTTTAGAAACCGTAACACTTTAAAAATGTGACCCTTATATAGTAGCATTTTTAAAACATAACCTTAAAACCATAGCATTTTAGAAATGCTGCAATTTCTATTATATTATCTGTAACATATTTAAAACATCATATCTTATATTTTTATCATAGTTATTATATAAGATCTATTTTAGTTTACAAACCTAATTATTTGGATATTAATTAAACTATGATTTTTGTTAAATAAAATTTATTACTAAAATATCCAATTAAAAACTGTATTTTCTTATATTAAGTTAAAAATACATTTTTAAACCATTTATTAACTTATAAAAATTTAACTTATAGAAAAATTAGTATATATATTTATTTAAATCATTTAAATCAAATTTTAAGTTAAAATTCCATAATTTAAAAATTCCAAATACTTAACAATTTTCAGAAAATATATTTTTTAAAATTAACCACAGGTCTGTATAATATTTTCTAACCTAGGTCAAGTGAATATGGATATATATCATTTCAATCCGAAATATAAAATTTCCGGGTTTGATCATTTCAAACCCACAATCCCAAGTCAAATAAAAATCGCTCGAGCCTATCATTTCAGCTCATAACGACTTTTCCTTATTCTAAAGTCCGTTCGGGTATGTATCATTTCAACCCATAGTAAGGAAACTTGCAATGTGAGAAACAGAAATATAAAACGAACAGTATAACATAACATATCATATCAGGTGATAAAATAGGTATATCATAGCATATCATGTCAGATAATGAAACAGGTATAGCATAGCATATCATGTCAGATGATGAAACAGGTATAGCATCAGGTTATAACATCATATAATATCATATCACAGGCATATATATGAAACTACTATCATCATGGCATATCACTATTACAATTCACAAGTCATCAATTCACTAGAATATAAGTACGAAGTCGAGAGTGATAAACTCACCTTCTTTGGCTAGAGATAACAATTCAAGACACAAGATCAAACTCCGAAAAGCACGACAAAGCACGAATCAAACTCGAGTGGAAGTAGAGTCAAGATCCAAGTCTTGTAATCAAACAAAAGTAAAACATATAAGTAAATATTTTATACATGAAAGAATTAAACAAAATAAAGTAAAATGAGCTAAACAAACATAAGTAGGCTCGGCCATCATAGAAATAGGCTCGGCCACAAGCAAATATGCTCGGCCATGATGGGTTCATGGGCTAAGAGGTACGGCTATGGTGGATTTTGGACTAGGTAGACTCGACCATAGGTGCATACAATTGGAAACAAGGCAATGAGAGGCAAAATTACAAGGGGAAGTGCATTTTGGGTTCGGCCATGGGTCAATGGGTTCGGCCACTTTGGTTTGTGGTTTGGCCATGTGGTGATTTGGGTCAAGGCATCAATGGATACGGCTATGAGGTGATGGATGGTCACGGCTATGCAATAGGTTGTGGAAATGATGGTGGCCGAGGCAAATAGAAGAGGAGTGGATGATGTAGTGGCTCGGCTAGGGTTTTCAAGGCATGTGGTGATGGGTTTTGGGTCTAGGAAGTCACGGCAATAGGAGGGGATGGTGGTGATGGATGAAGGCCGATCATGTGGTGGTGATTAAGTGGAGAGGAGGTCGGCTAAAGGGATGGTGAATGGTGGAGCCGATCTATGTTAAGGCAGAAAGAAACAAAATAGAAAAAGAATGAAAGAAGAAGGAAGAAAGAAGAAAACTTACTATAAATGTTTTGTCAGGAAAGTGAAAATGAGAAAGAGATGAGAAGGGGGATGTTTTGAACGGCTATGGATTATGGAGAGACATCTCTTCAATTTGAAAAGTCACAAAAGTGTATATTAGGAAATTCCTAAGCCCATTAGTCAAGCCCAATAACAAAGCAAGCCAAACACAAAAAAAATCAAGCCCAAACCAAAATAGAAAATAAAATACGGAAAAATAATTGCGTGTAAAACGCTGAAATTTAACAGATTTAAAAAGTATAAATCAGAATTTGACGAAACGAAAAGCAGAGAAAATGTTAGAATCAAATTCAGCTTCAAAGAAAAAGAATAAAAATTAAAAATTCAAATTTAAAATTTTCAACCGAAAGTCAAACTTTGACCAAGTTGACCAAAAATTTAAATTTTCAGAAAATCTTTATTTTAATATATTTGGAAAAATAATTCTCAACAAAATCCAAAATTACATTATAAAATTCCAAATTTCAATTTTTAAATGATTTAAAATCAAAGTTGTCAGATAAATTTAATTTAAAAATATTTGTTAAAATTACGGGTTGTTACAAAATATGTTCCGCTAAGCGGCGTGGTCTCACTAGATATCTAAATGGTTCGAGATGGTAGGTTATTATTCATAATAGGCTTTTTGCCTGACTCGAAGTTTATGTCTTCCCCTTAAACTCTCAGGTGCTCAATTGATTTTGAGTAGTTTGAGAGTTGAGGTTTTCAGGTTCTCCTTTAGACGAATAAGCTTCCAAAGATGTGCAGGAGGCAAGCTGGCTATTAGGAGTTCTTTTCTTTTTAATTCCGCTGTGTTTTAATGTAAAGACAAAGTTGTTTAATTGCCTATGTTTAGACTCTGATCATCCAAGAGGGCATCTTCATAGGTCGCTCTTGGCGTAGTTTGTAATAATTATATTTTCTCTGAACGTGGTTCTCGAATTTGAAATTATGTAATGAATTTGAAATACGAGGAAATGGAATGAGAAATTTGTTTAATGGTTTTTAAATTTTTTCATATCCATGTGTTTTTGTTATATAAATGTATCTAACATTACCGCATTTGGTCACCGAGAATTAATAACTATGGATGACTGCAACATCCGTAGCCGTTACTCCTTCCGTAGCCGTTACTCCTTCCAAAAATCATGTCAGAGTCGGGGGCATCCCAATCAGATTAAATGGGATGATAGTTTAGTAGTGAAAATATGTAAAATGTGAATTTCGATCAAATCGCACATTGCAATATACTAGGCCTTCTAATTCCTTAAGAGGTTTATCTAAAAGGTTCACGATATAACTAAGAAGGTATTTCAAACACGACATATGAGTTATTGGACACGAGAGTTTGATGCATCCTATTTTATATCTTCGTATCCAAGAATCAACAAACTCCACCTCACATTCTTCACAAAATTTTGGGTCCTCTTTTTTCACTCCGATCACTCGATAATTTCCACAAGCACAAATTTCAATTTTTATGGGTCCAGAGATTCTTTCACAAAACAATCCACATTTTTCCAATTTATTGGTTTTATAATAAAAATTATAGGGCTTTGCCACCTCTCCAACTATCTCCCCATTTAGTAGGATTTTTTTGGCTTGAGTCCTTATTTGTTAAGGAGACACTAATCCAATTCGAAGTTGTTGATGTTTATATTGATTAATCATAGAATAGAAATTTTGATTCATTCGGATCTAACTTCCCTCTGATTAATCTGATTTTTTTTCAAATACAAGGAAATGGTTCGGTTCCAAAGCCAAAGATTGTAATTCTCGAACGATTAATCAAAATGATTCTAGGGCATCATCATGCTGTCTATTACTTGTTACCAACTTACGCTATATTACTCATGACGAATAAGATCTATTCATCTCTTCTATTCCATGCTCAAAAAGGAATAATTAAGTCTCATTTACTGCAATGGATAAGAATTTCATTCTATCCAGCCTCTATCTAAAAAGGCAACTAAGCTTGGGGAAATTCTCTCTTTAGCTTTCATCTTTCCCCAACTAAGGTCTACCTATCCCAACCACGTGTGTCTTATCATCTTACTAATATCATTTCACTATTCTTCTATAGTCTACACACATGAAGCAACATTTCTAGGTTTTCACTAGTGTCTTATACACCTTACGGGAACTTTCATTATTAGTACTAGGAGTAACTACTTCTATAGCCTTATACTTTTCCCGTTACACCTAGGAAATGATTCATATCTACTCCATATTTAGAAGGCTGGTTTGGTTTGGTATATATCATTTTACTTCAAAACTTAAAGCTTCTAAATTTTATCTTTTCAAAAACTTATTTACTTTTCCACCAACCCATTTTTTTAAAAACATGTCTTACTTGTTCTTAAAAAAAATTTCTTTTTTCTTGACTTTAAAAAAAATCGTCCTCACATGGTTTCAAAATATCCTTTTTTATAGATTTTCAAATTTACTGAAACTGGAGTAAATACGAACAATTATTTTATCAAAAATCTCTTAACTTTCCTACTCTTCCAAATGCTTAACCTTGAAGGAGTTACTAACTTACTACGCTTAATGGTTTTATACCTTAATGTATTGGAATTACTTTCTCTTATGAGAAACCATTAACGCTAAAACCTTCTATGAATCCTTTAAAGGAGGATTTCATGTTTATGTGAAATTATAAGGAATTTATTTTATATTTTATCGAAATAGGCTATAAAAAATATGGTGCTTTCCATACCTTGTACATCTCTTTCACGTATTCCTTATAACTTGCACAAAACATCTTTATTTGTGATTCATAGAAAATTATATCATTATTCATTTCATTCCAATAGATTAAGATATGTTTACTCTATATTTACTTACATAAGATATTTCCTACTAAATTCATTAATTTATCATACATTATTTTTCAAAAGAACCCATTTTTAAAACTTCATTATAACTAGAAAATATTTTCATATACTTATTAAATAATAAGTGTACATACAAACCACTTTAGAGATTATCTTCAAAACTTATTTGGGTCAAAACAAATGTTGCGTAAGACACCGTTACTACAACAAAAAATAATAATATATGGATTCAATTAAAATAAATATTAATAAATCCTGTATGCTATGTAAAAACATTTACTTTGGGAGTCACCTACTATAACAATAGTGTCATAGTCTATGCTTCCTTTATTTTTACTGAAAACATTTATTACAACAATAAATGTTGGAATCTATGTTTTCGATACTTAACACAATCTAGTTTTTTATAATTAAAATCTTTGTTTATCTACAAAGAAACTAGCGAGCTATACATGCTCTATAATTCTTCAAAAAGAATTTCACTTTTAACAAAATTGACATCATATAATAACCAATTTAAATTTCATACCACTTATTTTTTTCAAAAACCCAATATTTACTTCCTCAAAGATATTAACAATTATATATTTCAACTTTTCAATTCAAAAGTTCCATTTTATTGGGTTAGTCATAAAGTGAATTTTCTTTTTACTAAAACCTCTTATTCCTTCCAAAATAAAAAACACTCTCCCCACTATCCCTAGGGAACTTCCTTACTTCCTATAACATATGAATACAAATTTTCTCTCAAAACATGGCTTATTTGTACGCTATAAATCGGTAATAACATAGGGCTCAACATACTTGGGTCATCCCAAACCCAACTAGCAAACCAAACACAAATATACTTCTAAAAACTTTCCATGTGTTAAAATCTATAATTAGGGACTATTTGGATTTTAGTACATAATATATTTATATTTTATTCAAAAATACAAATACGTTCACTCATTATCTACCTAGGAATCCTAAACCTAGACTTTGATACCAAATGTAACAACCCAAGTTCCAATGAGTCCGGATTTTTCGAAAAAAATGCTAAAACCCAAGCCCATTGAAGCTCGATTTTTGTATCTGGTATTCTGCAAATAGGTAAAGACAAATATACCAGAGCTTAGATAAATATCTCACAGTGGAACTGACTAAAATATAATAGTAAGTAAATACTCACCAGTAATATAACACTTTCTAAATAAGTGTCTCAAAGCTGGGAAGTCTCTGCCATTTACCTAACCTGTAGTATGTTATGAGAAGGGGGTCAGAACTAAAGTTCTGGTAAATGGACAAATTATACAATTCTAAGCTCAATTCTACATATACCGTTTTATTTCCATTTACTGTTATGTTAGGTTCATTCGGTTTATAATACTCCCGCCTCTGTGCGTGAATCCTGCCCATTTACTTCCTAGTAGATTAAAACCTAATAACTGATATATATATATATATGTGTGTGTGTGAGTGTGTGTGTAGCTATATGCCCAATGACCACATTGGTCCTAGGTACTACCCATAGTACCTTCCGTATCATCCTCGCAAAGGACTCCATCGTCTTGCTTCCATGGCGTTCTATGACTGCATCTATAAAGGACTGCCTCATAAGGCCTACAATACAGATGTTCCGTTGTCTACTATGAAAACGTAAAACGGCGTCCGCACTAGTCTATTCTAATGCTCAGACATCCTCAATGTACCACCCAGTGCGTACCTTGAGGACTATACGTAATCATTCTGTCTACTCCCTGAATCCCGCTTAACAAGGTCTACCTTGTACGGAATTCAGTCGGAGATTTTCTATTTCTGTAAATGACCGCCTCGTTAGGCCTACAATACAGATATTCTATTTCTGTAAAGGACTGCCTCGTTAGGCCTATAATACAGATATTATATTTGGTCTGTCTCTTTTCTTATCGTGGCTATGGCCCCACGTAGCCACCCCTCAATTAATTGAAAGACTTCTAAAGAGCTAAGTGGTTGTGCCCTACTGCAAACAATCTAAACATCCAATTGGTTGCTCCCCTCATCCAATGTCTCGATAGTGAAAGTATCATTGGACTGTTGGTTTAACTCTAGTCTTTCCCGAACTCGCTCTTGGTTTTGATGCTGGCCCGATATCCGCATGCGAATATCCTTTTGGGTCCTGCCCACTAAACTTACTTGCAAGTACTGGGACATACGAATATCTTACTCCAAACATCAACCTCTTTTGACTGCCTACAATGGTCCTGCCATGCAAAAAGCAGTCAAGGCATACTCTTTTGATGGAACACCTTAAGACCTGCCTCTGGAGGACTGCTTCACTACGCCTACCCCAGAGGGCCATTCTAGAGTACCCTCACGTCCCATTGAAGTCTCGTACTTCCTTCTAGCCCAAAATAACTAAGTTGGACGTGCTTCTTCTGTGCTGAAATCTGTGATGAACTGGTTCGTTAGGCTCTTCATCCTTTGGGTTGCTCCAAACGCATCTCACTCTTTCATTAGACCCTAAGGCTAATCTTTTAATTTGTGTTTAGTTTACTTTTCTTATTCTATTGGCTACTTATTTACCCTAATTTGCATAATCTTGTCTCAGCCTCACCTAACTGTTGTAAGACTATCAGTTCCTGACTGAAAGGGAATGCTGTTGGTATGTGTCACTTCTATTATCTTACTTATTAACTTAATTTAAGTCTTAAGTTTATTAAAATAAGCCTCTTCTGTTCTTTCTACTTAATTATAACCTATGTTAATTTGTACTTTATAAATATAATTACAAGCTTCTCTTTTCTATTCTAGTCTATCTTCTTTTATTATGATGCTGAATTCTCTTTAATTCTCTTATTTATATGACAAGCTTAGCTTTGAACTACGTCCGCTTGTCACAAATTTATTTATCATAATAACTACTTTACTTTTATTCTATTATCTGCGCAGTAAATGCAGATCTAGGTACATTTCTGTTTATAGCTTCTAGTCTTATCTAATAATTAACTTGATTCCTTTAATTCTTTGCTTTATCTTCTTATATTATAGGAAGTAGTTCTATTCTATTTGGTTGGTTACGAAAACTGTGCTAAAAATTCATTTTCATATTTTAATACTAAATAATGCTATAAATAATAATCTGTAACTGCAAGATATTTCTTTTATTATCTCTTTACTTTTTGGATAGTGCAAAATACAGTGGTTTCTCTATTTTACACTAATTCCTTTTTCTTTCTTTTATTCTTGCAATTACGTTTATCGTTATCAATATCTTTTTAAATATTAAACTATAGAAATGTATTCTATTTTCTAAACCAACCAATTAATCTATCACGTACTTCCAAATAAAGTTATTAGATTTTTCTTTAAGTTATTACTCTCGTTTTAGCATAATTACTGTAAATTTATATCTTTTTCTTTTTATTTCAGCTTTTCTTATTTTACATCTTATTTCTGTAAATCCAGTATTCTTCTATTTTAGTCCGTATTTGCGAATTCTTCTCTTTACTATTTTATTCGTATAAAAATGAATAAAAAGAAGCTAACATTTACAGGCTAAATTTCTTCTTTAAAATAGATGTAATCAACTGTAAACTTCTTACTTTTAAGCTTACGTCTTTCTCTAACTATCAAGTCTAATATTAATTAAATATAAGCTCTCTTATACAATTTACAGTCTCAGCATAACTAATTAGCAGAATTAATTACTGAAATAAATACTAAATAAGATTATTTAACGGGAATCTAACGATAATATATCATAAACATAAAAGATATATAATTAAATTCACTCACATGTCGTCCTTAGCTTCAATCTCTTTCCCTTTTAATTTGCTACGCTTTTCTTCGCTTTTTCCCCGATTCGCTGTAAATTCTCTGATTTGTTTGCGCAATTCTCTGATTTGTTTGTATGTATTTCCTTCCTTAATTTTATTTTTGGTTTGGGGAAAGATTTGATTAACAAAGGAGAAAGGAAGAGGGAGAAGAGAAGATTGTTGTAAACGGCAGCTGATTCAGAAAAAATAGTGTGGGCCAAGGTTAAGTTACGTTCAATTTATAGGTGCAGTGAACAACTAGAAACCATCTGATTAACCGTAAAAACAATTATCACCATCAGAACTTGATTTGTTTACGTTAGCTTATAACGTATAACTCTCCAACGTTATTCATTTGTTCCTTTGTTATATGACCCTATTAATTCACGTTTCTTTTTAAACAAGATTCTCCCATTAATCATCCAATTAATTAGATCATATATATATATATATATATCCAATATTAATTGATTCTTATATGTTTTAATTCTTACCTATTTGAACACGTCAATTAATACCTCTATTAATTGAATGCATATAAAAGTTATACTTTTTAATTTATTCTTATTAATTTACCTACATCATAAACTTAATTACTTTATTTGATTTTGTACGCGTTCCAATTTTTTTTTAACATAAAAATAAATAATTCTATAACTGGCATTTTCTTCTAGCCAATTAATTTACATTATTAGCTATTATAAAGATGACATATTCTTTGATTAATTGACACCCTTTTAAAATGCTCAACTAATTACCAATTAATTAACTGACACGTTTTCTCATTTTAATCGATATCCAAATTAATTCCTATGCGTCACTCAATCACACATTTATGAGTTGTACATATTTAAACCGTCAATTCATTACCCAATTAATTGACATATGATTTTTCCTCTTTTATTGATTGACGCTTACATAAGGTCTTTAATTAATTTCTCAATTAATTGTTTGCGTCAATTATAAATTAATATATATATGTTATTTAATTTATTCCCCACATACATTTCTCTTTATTAGAAGATCCCTTAATTAATTAATGTTATAAAAATGACATATTCTCTTACTAATTGACGCCTCCATGTCTCTTAATTAATTCATTTTTTAATTGATTGATACGTCAATTAATCACACACTCATTGGTTGCATATACCTATGTAACCTCTTAATTTTTAAATGTGTATATTTGACATTTATATTTTTCACTATTTTGCAATTATGTTAATTCAATTGATTGTATTTGTCATTAAAGCGCGTGGTGTTACAATAATGCAAGAGCATTACAATTATTTTTTGCTTTTTATAAATTCTGTTCTTTCTTTATAAAATACCTATCGATGTCTATAAATCACTTGTCAAATTCATTTTTAGTATGATTTCATCTGTAATTTAAATATATATATTCTGTCTCTTTTAAAGCTTTAAAACATCAAAATGTGAAGTATTTCATTGTAGTGTACATTTTTATTTAGATATAAATGTATCTAATTGTTATCCCGCCTTTTGGCAAGGCCGTGACACCAAAAAGTTGACTGGAAAACTAAAGACAGTTCATCGTAAAAGCTCGTTATACACTGTTTTACCATGGATATCAATGAATTTTGTTCGAGTCCGGATCGAGCCAAAATTGGTAGGACATGACAAGCTAAGCCATGAGAGTCAACGTTTCAAATCTCAAGTCAATCCGAGTCCGTATGTTCAAGTTATGATCGACGCAATTTAGAAGAATCTATGTTCGAATCCATCAGTGTAGCCATCATTCGAATCCATAGCATTCGAATCCATCGAAAGAAGGTGCTTCGGATCTATGAAGCATAGCCCCAGGTTCGAATCCAACAAGTTTTCCCTGATTGCTTCGAATCCACGAGGGGTACTTAAGCTTCGACTCCATCAAGCGAGGCCTAGTTCGAATCCATTAGGCCGTCCCTTCCTTCGAATCCACAGAGCTGCAGGTATGAGTCCTTCGACTCCATCAAAGGAAGTTCCTTCGAATCCACAAAGACTAATCAATTCGACTCCATCTCGTAAGATACTTCGAATCCACACTGTTTGAGGCAACTTCGAATCGATCAACTTTAACGTACCTAGATCGATTCGAACAGACCTTCGCTCATCCGATTCGAAGAGGGATGTCTTCGAATCCACTACCACGAATCCACCCAGCCAAAGCGGCGAAGAACATGGAGTCGACCCAGTCAATCCGGAGTGAGAAGCGGATCGATACGAAACATATGCACCACGTCACCATCTTCACATGCAGAAGCATCGATTCGAACCTATGGATTCGAACCATATCGATTCGAATGAATCCATGGGACGAAGAACACCAACTTGAATCGATCATAACTCGAGATCCACAAGTCCAAATGCAATGAAATTTTCACAGAAGCTTAAACACATGATGAAGAATGTTCACACCAAATTTCAACACGATTGGACACTTTCTTGATCGATTCGAACCAAGGGTCGAATCGATCCCAAAGTGGGCCCGGTTCTCCAGATTTCGGCCATGTGGCCCCCTCATGTACCAGAACTGGTATCCCCGGATTTTAGGCGAAATATCAGCCTCCCACACCTATAAATAGAGCCCCTGGTCATTCAGAAAAGGGGTCGGACAATTCTAAAAGCTAAAGAGCGCCCAGACTTTGCCAGATTTACTCAGAATCACCACTGCTTCCCTAGATTCAGATTCTAATCTTAAAATCAGTTGTATTACATCAGAAGAAATTGTAATCATCAACCGAATATCAATAAAATCATCAACTTCAGAGTGGACGTAGGCAAGATCGCCGAACCACTATAAATCTCGTGTTTCTGTTCATTATTTCTGAATTGTGATACTCTGTTTGCTTATATTTGAGATTTGTGTGTGAATATTGTTGATTTATATTCATACACTGGTGCTTTCATAACATTTGGGGTTTGTGACCAATTTTGGCGCAAACACTAATTATACGATGGAGGCACATAAATGATAAATTATGCTTCTAGTTGTCTTCGTTACCAATTTTTGTGCGTAAATTACTTTTTGATTGAATATTTCATCACTTTAGCTGTGATAATTTATTCAAGTATGATTTTTTTTTGCCATTTGGATATTCCATATCTTCTTTCCAAATATATTTTTTATTACATTATTCGCAATAATAGGTTTGTTACTAGACCCTTTAACTTTATTTTCCAAAACAATACTTTCAAATTGAGGACTTCTACTTAGTTACATTTCTAAAGAGCTACTTACAGAATCTTGATCAATATCAACCAAAACTAAATATAATCATCATAACTATCTCTACTATATTATTTATATTCATTACATATAATTCAAAACAAACTGTGTGCATAACATGATTCAGAAATATAAGACAATACAAAAAACAATCGAGGTGTGGAGATATCTTAGCTTGTAATCTACCGTGCTAAAGTTGTCATCTTGGTTTAATAAAAATAGAGAGAAAAGAAAAAAAACGAAAAAAAAACAAAAAATGAAATATAAACAGTGACTGAATACTTCTATAGTAAGATTAAATAATAATAGATAATTGAATAAATGCTAACCTGAAAATTAAGACGTGTGAAAGCAATAATGACCATCAGCTATGAGCAGTGATTGAATAAATGCATCAGTACCATGACAAATATCATGCTTTCACTTAAACTCAGGAACAAAAAATTATAATAATAGTTTACTTACTCTCTATTTCAACCTGTTTTTAAGCTAACGTATAATAAAGGGGCTTTGCACGAAAGGTTCCTATTTTTGTTGTTGTTACAAGAAAAGTCGCTGTATATATGAGTATGTAAATTAGGTCCCTGTTTTTTTCTAAATCAAAAGGCGCAAACTAGCCTGTGCTTTTTAAACATTAAAAAAATTTCAAAAAAAATTAAAATAAAAAAACGCAAACTACCTTGCGCTTTTCAAAAATTTCAAAATCAGAAAGCGCAAACTAGCTTGCACTTTCCTGATAGAAAGTGCAAGTTAACTTGAACTTTTCAAAATTTCAAAAATTTCGAGAAAAATTTCAAAATAAAAAAAGTGCAAGTTACCTTGCATTTTTTGTCAGAAGAGTGCAATACACCTTGCGTTTTTTATTTTTCAAAAAATAGGGACCAAATTTATATTTATTTCTGCAAGAACTTTTCCTATAACAACATCAAAAACAGAGACCCGTGGCTCTATTCTTGTATAATAAAAGATTGAGCTTCTTAATTCTACCTATTATAGTATGCAGTTGATAATAATATTACTGGTAATATAAGTGCAGTGCTATATGCATCGAGTTTAGCATCAGATATGAAGATGCTATTTTTTAACCAATTAATAGATGTACTGAGTTTAGAAACAGATATGCAGATGCTATTTTTAAGGATCAATTAATATATTCAAGTTTAGAAACATGCATGCAGATACTATTTTTTAGGATCAACTAATAGATACACCGAGTTTAGAAACAGATGTGCAGATGCTGTTTTTAGGATCAATTAATAGGACAATTTTTTAAAGAATTGTGTATAGAGAGCAATTTTGGAACTTCGGGTTCAGATCAAAAGATTGTACTTTCAAGGCATGATTATACGGTAGTTAATGCTTCCAGTTCCCCAATAATTTTCAGGCCCGCCTTTTCTCTAATCATTACCCTCTTCCCTCTTCTTTTGCGTTCCAAGATTTTCACTTCCATTTGAAAGAATGTCTCCGTGCCTTTCTCATTAACATTCGTCAGAATATATACATCAGATATTAGCATAATCCTAGGCTAATTTACAGGAAACTAATCATGTACATAGAATGATTCTAGGAGACTAATTCTACGCTTTTTATTGACAAAGTATTTGCTATATTTTACACTCCCCCGCAGTCGAAACGGGAGGTTGACCAACGTTGAGACTGTCCCGGAATTCTTCAAATAATACTCGTGGCAATCCCTTAGTGAAAATATCGGCTATTTGATACCGGGATGGAACATGTAGAATGCGGACTTGTCCACGTGCAACCTTCTCTCTAACAAAATGGATATCCATTTCTATATGCTTTGTACGTTAATGTTGAACCGGATTACCCGACAAATAAATGGCACTTACATTGTCATAATACACCAAACTAGCTTTCTTTATTGGACAATGCAACTCGAGGAGAAGGTTTCTTAGCCAGCATGATTCCGACACTACCTTGGCCACTCCACGGTACTCGGCCTCGGCACTCGAAAGAGATAATGTGGGCTGCCGCTTTGAGGACCAAGAGACTAAGTTGTCCCCTAAAAATACACAGTAACCGGATGTAGATCTCCTTATATCGCGGCACCCACCCCAATCTGCATCAGTGTAAGAGACCAAAGAGGAAATAGACGATGGGTACAAATGCAAGCCATTGTCTAAAGTACCTTGTACATATCGAATAATCCGTTTGAGAGCAGACATATGGTCCGTTCTCGGATCATGCATATGGAGACAAATCTGTTGGACGGCATAAGAAATATCCGGCCTTGTAAAAGTACGATATTGTAGAGCCCCTGCAAGACTCCTATATAGAGTAGGATCATCAATAGGAGTACCGGATGTAGCACTAACCTTTGATTTAGTGTCAACTGGAGTGGCTGTGGATTTACAAGAGGTCATTCCGGCACGTTCAATTATTTCTTCGGCATATTTGCGTTGAGAGAGGAACAAACCATCCTTATGTCGAGTGACCGCAATACCCAAAAAATATTTTAATGGTCCAAGATCCTTCATTGCAAATTCAGAACTGAGACGATCCATAATAGAACGCCGGAGAGCATGTGAAGAAGCAGTAAGAATAATGTCATCAACATATAATAAAATATACGCCATATCTGACCCCTTTTTGTAAATGAATAATGAGTTGTCACATCGACTATTAGTGAAACCGAGAGACAAAACATAATCAGCAAAACGCTTATACCAAGCTCGTGGAGCTTGTTTAAGCCCATATAAAGACTTACGTAAGAGGCAAACATAATCTGGATGGGTACGATCCCTATACCCCAATGGTTGATGCATGTACACTGTTTCTTGAAGCTCACCATGAAGGAAGGCATTCTTGACATCTAACTGATGGATTGGCCATGCCTTAGAGAGAGATAGACTGAGAACCGTCCGAATAGTAGCAGGTTTAACAACCGAACTAAAAGTTTCACCACAATCGATACCAACCTGTTGTGTTTTTCCATCACCTACAAGACGGGCTTTATGCCTCTCAAAACCACCGTTAGAGTTAAATTTATGAGTAAAAATCCACATTGAACGAATTACATTAACACCAGGAGGTCGGGGCACCAAATCCCAAGTCATATTTTTCATAAGAGCATGGTATTCGTCGTCCATGGCCAATTTCCAGTTTGAGTCACGAAGTGCAGCTATTGGGTTACGAGGCAATGGTGACTTCGAAACCTCAGTGTGTAGCGCATGGTATTTTGGGTTGGGTTTATAAATACCACGCTGACTTCTAGTAACCATACTGGGCTTAGGAATAAGAGGATTAGATGGAGGTGCCATGACTGGGCCTGGAGTTGGTTTGGCTGTGGGTGAGGTAGTTGGAGTGTGGGTGATGGGTGATGCTGAAGGTAGAGTTTGTGGGGAATGAGGAGCTGCTGGGCCTGGGCTATTGAGATCCGGTTGGGGAGGATCGTGGGCTGGGCCTGGAGATGTGGGAATGGGAGCAACATATTGTTGGAGATGATCCAACACATAAGTAGAAAAACCTTCATCCAAAAAATCATAAGTATGTGATGAGGGAGTATGCAGTGATGCAAATGGGAAAACGGTCTCATCAAATATGACATGGCGACTTATGAAAATTTGACGGGATGACAAATCATAGCATTTATAACCCCGATGATTAGGTGGGAAACCCAAAAAAAACACAAGGAGTAGATCGAGCTTGTAACTTATTAATTTTAGTGGATGGAATAAGGGGATAGCAAAGACACCCAAAAACCCGAAGATGAGAATAGGAAGGAACCCGTTGATATAGAATTTCTAAGGGAGACTTATTATCCAAAAGTTTGCTTGGAAGAATATTAAGGAGATATGTTGCCATTTGTAATGCATGATGCCAAAAGGAAGGTGGGAGAGATGCATGAGAGAGAAGAGTACGAGTGATATTATTGATAGACCGAATTTTCCGTTCGGCCTTCCCATTTTGAGGAGAAGTGTGAGGACAAGAGAGACGAAAGGACATCCCACTCTTTTTACAAAAATCCCAAAAAAATCCATTGTCAAATTCCCTCCCATTATCACATTGCATAGTTTTAATATTACGTTCAAATTGGTTGACAACATGAGCTTTAAAAATCATAAACTTCTCATAGACCTCTGATTTTTGACCCAAAGGAAAAGTCCACAAGAATTTAGAGAAGTCATCCAATAATAAAACATAATACTTATGCCCTGCAGAACTCAAAACAGGTGAAGTCCAAATATCACTATGAATAATATCAAAGGGCAAAGAAGTACTCGAAACGGATGAAACAACCGGCAACTTAATATGTTTTCCAAACACACAAGAACGACAAACACTAGAATTAGAAGTTCTATTACAATCAATGCTTTTATTGACCTTAAGAGCTTGTAGAACCGGAGCACCCGGATGACCCAAACGAGCATGCCAAAGCGAGGAAGAGATAGCTGCAAAGGTTGATGGAGTAGCTTGATTGTGGATAGAACGGAGAGGATAAAGGTCACCCTGACTATCACACCTCATTAGAGGCATCCCCGTCTGAAAATCCTTCACAGAAAACCCAAAAGGATCGAATTCAACAGAAACAGAATTATTAGTAGTGAATTTCCTAACAGAAATCAGATTTTTGATAATTTTGGGAGCATGTAGAACATTTTGTAAGGATAAAGGGGGATTAGGAGAAGGTAAAATAGTATGACCATAGCCACTTATAGGAATTGAATGACCATTTCCGACAATAATACCAGAATTTTGATTGCTCAAATTAAAATAAGACGAAAGATTACCATTTGATGAGGTCATATGAGATGTTGCGCCGGTGTCCATATACCAAGTAGGATCAGGTGGATTGAGAGTCATTGTGTGCATAGCTGAAGCAATGTCTGTTGGCACATACGAACTCGTCTAACCATTGAAAGAGGGAGCCATCGGAGCAGTGTAAGCCTGGCAAGCCTGTTGCTGCGGACGTGGGCCTAGCACACCAAGCCCATTGTTGGAAGTTGGAGGGCGAGCCCATCCTTGGGTAGGCATAGGACACGGGGGAGCAGCCCATTGAGGCCACCCCCAATTTGCATACGGACCCCAACCCCAGAACTGTTGTCCTTGCGGGCCAGCCTTGCCGGACCGTCCACCATTGCCGCCTTTGGTCTGCTTGCCACCACCGCGACCACCTGAATTTTTCCGGCCGTGTTGAGGTTGTTTTCGGACGTTATGTTGCTGCCCCTTCCCCTGTCCAGAATGAGATGGAACAAAGGAGGAGCTCTCATCTTCGTTCGAAGTGGCGACCATGGCAGATTCGGAAGCCATGGTTGTCTCCTTAGCCAAGCCTGATTCCTCCAGAGTAAGCATGGATCTGGCTTTATAGAAGGAAGGGAGGGGATCACTCTGTCGGATCATAGTACCCACACCACGGTACGGAGCAGTGAGACCAGAAACAAGCTGTAGCACCAACCGGCTCTCAGACACCGGAGCCCCGACGTTCTTCAATTGATCGGCCAAAGATTTTAGCCGTTGACAGTATGCCGAAGCATTGGGAAAATTTTCCATCTTGGTGGTGGAAAAATCATGTTCAAGAGTCACTGCACGAGAATGTTTATTGTCCTGGAAAATGTCTCGCAAACGGTTCCAAGCCTCCATTGTCGTAGCATCGGGCTCAATGATGGTGTGTAAAAGGTCATTGGAAATTGTGGCATAGATCCACGACAGGGCTGTGGCATCAAGAGTAGCCCACATGTCTGCATCCTCCTCGACCGATGCCGCCTCGATTGCAGCCTTTTCCTTGGTCGTAGGAGGAATGATGTGATGGAGAACCTTGGTTGAACGTGCATGAACCTTAAACAACTCCGCCCAGGTTGAGTATTGCACGGTTTCCATCTCGAGAATTATAGGAACATGGTTCCTAATGTTAGAGACAGCAAGAGCAGGGTGAAAAGTTTTAGATTGGGACATCGTTGTCGAAGGAGACAAACAGTAGGGAAGAAACGAGGAGGAGGAGGGCAGAAATCACAGCTAGGGCGCAGCGGAAAGAGATCGAGAAAAACCCTATACTGCTGATACCATGAAAGAATGTCTCCGTGCCTTTCTCATTAACATTCGTCAGAATATATACATCAGATATTAGCATAATCCTAGGCTACTTTACAGGAAACTAATCATGTACATAGAATGATTCTAGGAGACTAATTATACGCTTTTTATTAACAAAGTATTTGCTATATTTTACATCATTCTCACTTTCTTCCATAGCTCTCCATGGCAACGTAGATCCTCAACCAGCAAATCCACCGCCTCTCAACCCCCGTCCCCTACTACCCCCTCCCCCTGCTACCCCCTCCTCACACTTGTTCTGCTTCTTACCGCACCTCCCCAATTTGGGTAAATTAAGAGGGCTAAAATCAGATTTTCATTAATATTCGTTCAATTGGAACAATTCCTTTATCTATCGTTCTCCTTCCTTGAGCTTCTCAAAATCCCGTTGCCAAAAAAACATTACTCTAATAATAAAATCCCACTCCTCTGACTTATCGATTCTGCTACTTCGGTTTGTCACTTGTGCTTGGTAATGATAATGGCTGCCGACAACGTTGCTTAGGAGTCACCTGGAATTCTATTCGTGCTTGGAGTTGTCCGTGCTCAAGATAGATGGTGTCGAGTAGGAGTTTTACCATGATTATTGCGTTTTTATAATAGATCAGTGCTGCATGGAGATAATTAGCCTATGAGTCTGAGAAGATCTATTTACATGCTATTAAGTGATTGAAGAGCTGCTCCTCCACTTCAGCGTTGTGTTTTGGTCAGAGAGGGCGAAGGCGCAAGCATCTTCTCGTGAGCCAAAATACCTCCGTAGAAACTATACTCTTGATGAGGCAATAGCAAAAAATAAATCTGATGCTGATCTCATACTCATAAAAATTGCCCTCGAAACATTCAAGTGGGACAACACTAATTGCCTTACCAAGTGACCCTCTTCGCCTGGACACTGCTGTTTCCTATCCTGCCCATCCACCATCAAACACCTTTGTCCCAATACCTAGTACTAAGGCTGTGGCAGGCATCTACTGGGAACTAGGCGACTTAATATGTCTTAAGATGGCTAACAACTTTTCTCTGTTGGAAAATATCAATGAAACGAGGCACATACTGGGATGATGGTAATGAAAAGGCACGTTATAAGATCATAACCAACACTCCACCTATGATGCTAAAACCGCTGATGTTGGAGGTGATTCAACGGTTCACATCCTGCCTTGCATTAATGGTCTGAGGTAGAGCTAGTTTGTTTATGTGCCTAAGATATGTGTGTGTCGCCATTGTGAAGATTCTGGCTAGAAATGATGGATGCAGACACTCACAATGCCTGGAAGCATGCTCGGAACTGGACAGTAAATACACTATCAAAATCATGTAAGTATTAATCATGTGAGTATTTCTGTTTAAATAAGTCAGCGATAATTAATTTGCTAATTAAATATAAAGCGAATTTTTTTATGATCGTTAAGTGAATAAGTCAGCGATAACTTCTCTGAAGTGAATAAGTAACCAATAGTCTTATACAGGGCCGGCTGA
Organism: Allium fistulosum; assembly: GCA_030737815.1. Lineage (NCBI taxonomy): Eukaryota > Viridiplantae > Streptophyta > Magnoliopsida > Asparagales > Amaryllidaceae > Allium > Allium fistulosum. The sequence goes on from CM060904.1 coordinate 1,143,619,173, forward strand.
ATCTTCCAGCCTGCCTGAATCGAACCTCTGACCTTGAGGTTGAAAAACCTATTTACATCCATTGCACCAACATTAACTTTACTAATGAAAACAACAACATCAAAAAAGCCTGTCTCTAACCACCTACCTCCCTCCACCCGTTGCCCTCACCCGGAGGGTTTCCCTAGGCGGCCGCCTAGCTAGCCTAGCCCTGAAACCGGGCCTGGTCTTATACACACTAATAATTTTGGATTTATCTTCTTATAGGTACAGTAACCATTAAAAATGTTATCTTCAGTAGATTGCTATCGCTAGGATCTAGGTATTTAAAAAAAAATTGTCTGATCATTTATGGGTAAGGTCAAACAAAAATAATGTTTAATGATAGTTGGGTTAGACCAAATACCACTAGAAAACTTTTACAAGAAACTACGTCTACTATACTACCTTTACTTATTTCATCGCACTACATTATAGTTTAAGTTTATTGGTGACATTATTGTAGCAATCCAAAGCTCCTTAAACTATGTTCATATACCTTATTCATTACTGATATTTGAGAACACAAATCATTATTGGTTCTTCCTCCAACGACATGATACGCTAACTACTATGGAGTCCAACTTGGGTAATAAAGGATTCCAAATTCTGGGCTAAATATTTTCGTTCCATGTGATGTGTACCTAACCATTTAAATAATAAAAGTAATACTAAAAGGAGTCTTTTGGAGTCACTTAATGGTTATTAATCTATGTACTGAACACTGTTTATTCTGTTACTCATGCAAATATATGTGTATTCTATAATTTTCCAGCAACTAATTGTTAAATTTTGTGAAATATATCCAGATGCAAGGCATGCATTTGAAGCTAGGGCTATTTTCATTTTCTTTCACTTGACGAGGTTGTTAATTTGTACCATCAGGCATGAGGTATTGCTCAACTTCAGATATCGTAGTATTTGTATTGTTTTGTTTGTTTCCAATTCCAATGGTGTTGAAGCTAGAAACTGGCGATGTGAGGCATTTTGGATCTACAAATGCGGGATTTTGCTATACCAAATCAACCAAGGTTAGATGCCTAGAATCATTTTCTTATTATCATATTAAATTGTGATTTTCTAGCATCTTAGCTGTAATAGTTTTGCCATATTATATTGTATTTTGGACCTTAAAAAGGCATTATCCTTATTTTATTTTGACAACAGTGTTGAAATTTATTATGTTCTAAAATCATATATCTTCCAACTGTTAACTTCCATGACTTGCTTTTTAATGATAGTGGTATAGCAGATAGTTTCAGGGTGATGTCTAGAAATAATGTGGGAGTCTTTGAGTGCACTGTAGACTGATTTTTGTTGCATTTTCCAGCTATGACTCTGATGCTGATATTGCCTTCTTTGGATTTTGTTGTTTTTATTTCCTTGCTTTCTATTTCTTAGTATCTGTTGTTATACGTCTAGTATACCAAAACAGAGAATAATCAAATATAAACTCGTCGCACAAGTTTATAACTCAGATTTCCACTACACTGGAATTCTGTATTAATTATTATAACGATATGAATGTTGTAAATAAATTACAACAACAGCGTTATACTATTTTGAATAAATAGTATAACAAAATTAAAGGATAGAATAACTAGAAATCTAACCGCATAGCGTCTGAGGCTTGTCGTAACAATTTCCTTAAGAATTTTATTTCAAAATTCTCCCAAGATACAACAGACGTAATCTGCACGAGATTGTAATGAGTATGTCAACTCTGTGATATATATGGAATGTTGAGCAGTAGAGCAAAGAAGCAGAAGAAATTAGATTGGAATAGGATGAGAATGTGATCAGTATTCTCTCCTATTTATAATTTCGTCCGCATCCCTTCAAACAGTCGCGTCCGCTTGACGGGTCGCACTCGTTGCCTTTTGGTCGCTGCTGTTCGTTAACGGGTCGCACCCGCCTGCGCATCTGCTTGTGTCCAATGGTACTGTTTCGCACCTGCTCGTACCGCCTGGTACTGTTTCGCCCGCACCTCTTCAGTCGGGTCGCACCCGCTCGCGCCGCATCTGTTTGCTTCTAACGGGTCGCACCCGCTACTGTTCGCGCCTATTCAACCCGCGTCCGCTTCCGAACAGATCCGCATCTGTTCGTATGGCCTGCAACTGTCAGAAAGCCCGGTCCAGTTTGTAGTAAAAATACGAGTATCATATTAGACCCAAACCCAAACCCGCGTGTGTGGTGGAGATGCATGATCTCCCTCCTTACAACGAAGCATACATTTGGGAGCCCCAGGCCCCCAACTTCCTCTTGAGAAAGGCATATATAAACCAATATAGCTCTCAACAATTTGGCGATGTGGGACTTTGTATATTTCCATTCATTCTACCTTTAGGAATTCCAACATCTTTGCTCCATTCTACAATTTTATGCATTATATATGATATCAATATATTGACTAATAATACATATCATGTTGCCATTTATATAAGTTTATGTGATTTAATTTTATAAGTACCGTTTAGTATATTATATGATTTTGTTCTATAAGCAGTTAGTTGAATATGGAAGCATGTAATAATCTTATATTTTATTTTTGGCAGAAACGTTGATCCAAAGTTGCAGGCCTTTTGCAGGTCCAGGTCCAGGTCCAAAGGGCATTTCTGAATGCACTAGGCCATTGCCTGCAGTCATCCGTTGTAAGTCACTGCCTCTTATTGTGCCTCCGTGTCCTTCGAAATCTTCATGTGTTACTGCATCCTAAATATCGTTTTACAATTTGATAAGAAATCAACCTAAGTATTGGTTTTAGTACTTCATTTTTTGCCAATGGACAGAAGAAAAAAAAGTACTTACCTCTAGCATATGAGTGACGGTTTCAAAACCAGAAAATCATAGTAGAATGACCTGAGGCAAAACTTTTTGCCGACAAGGTAAGAAAATAGAAGATTAGTTATACCTCCATGAGGATGATCAGGGAATACTGCATGGGCAGTAGCTGCAATTTTTGGATAATAAAATTTTAATCAACATTTCATTCAAGCTAATTTAGTCACTCTACTTTTAATCACATTTTCCAGTCCAATGCTTCATCACATATTCATGCAAACTTCAGTCCATACATACATATCATCTTCAACCAGTACATCCATTTTTCATCAGTTTCTATGTAATCACTCTGCAATCCATCATTCTACATCTATTTGTACTAGTTCAACACACTTCAGCTCATCACCTTGCTCCTGTGAGGCTTCATTTTAGACTCATCGCTTGTAAATTTCTCATGCCAACATAGGTTTTCTCTACAGTTTTGTCCATTTATTTTCATCTCATCTCTGCTACAACTCATCATTTCTACAACTTATAATCTTGAAGTCCATTATGTTTAGTTTGGTTGCATTCATTTCATATTTTGCAATGCTCTCTGATCTTCTTTCTTGAAGTGATCGATCAATCTAAAAAATTCCAGTACTCCTCTCGTCTATTTGGTCTTCATCTGGCACTGCATTAATGTTTTCCAAAGTTGTGGCAACAGTATCCCACTAAATAGTTGCAACTACCTCAAATTTTACTGCACCTACTCAAATATTTATCCATAGATAAATCGGTGGCAACCTTGGGAAGAAGAAACTCGCACTCTTGAGCACCAACTATCAAACGGTAATCATTTATTTACATACATCATGAAAATTTACGACTGGTATCAAAAGAATATGTTGTATAACACAGGAAGTTAATTGTACTATTCGGTAATAAAAAACATCAATATCAGTACATAAATCATTACGTTATACTCGTAACATTATTCACTCGCGCGCACGCACACAAAGTTGAAATTCTGAAGACATGAAATGTGCAAACCCCTAGATTTAGGTTCACAAGACAAACATCTTTTGGGCAGCGACATTTAACATTTTGAAGCAACTGCCAAATAATTTGTTGTGCAAAAATTGCACAAATGCGGAAAGACAATAAACAGGATCTAGATTTGCCAATTTGAACATCACTTAATCTAGCAGCAATTATTCTATACTCCAAATAAATAGTAAATAACTATAAAAAAAAGGAAGACACGCAAAATTTATACTAGTTCCACTATCATATAGATAGTGTACGTCCAGTCCAAAGGAGAGAGATTTTATTACACTTGAGAGAATTACAAGAGATTACAAAATAAGAGTTTACATACCAAAGTCCCAATTAGGGATAACAAAAAAAGAGACACTCTATCTGGAGATCGCTGGCTGAATACCATGATGGGTTTACAATAAAGTCTACCCTCAATATATAGCCAATATAAATTCATGTGAGTCATCAATCAAATTACCAAAATATGGTAAGAAGATAATGGAGACAAATTACAACAGTAACAAATCACGCAAACATAGTAAGTAATTCACTCGTTCCAAAGATGGAAGAAAATAATCCCAAAGCAATGCGATTACGAAGAAAGAAATAATATGCATATCTTTTGCATATATATTATTCCATAACGTGCGCATGCATAAATTTCCTTGCCATCTCATTCAAATGCAATCCAATTATTAATGCATTTCCATAATGAACAAACGTGATTACTTTCCCTTTTGCATATTTGTTTCCTTCTATTTGTGATTGTGTATCACCAAAATTTAACACTCCACCTTGATGCAAAATCACATATTTCCAACACTCCACCTCGAGTCAAATTCTCTTTTCAACATAAAACTCTTAAAATCAAACTCCACCTTCAACCAAAATCTCTTAACGAGATGGATACCAAAAATGAATACTTACCCAATGGGTTCCGGCAAGGCCACCCCCCATCACACCTTGCTAATGAGCTCAGACTATGTCCACGCCCACCAACAAAATGTTGCAAATATCCAAAATCAAAAGAAGGTAGATATCAATATAATCTCAAAGCCACCAAGGCCAAAAAATTCTCTCAATCACCAATCAAATACAGAGCTAGAAAACAAAAAAGCCAACAGACATAACAAGGCTGATCCAAATCTCTGTATACAAGACAAATCTCTCTCCTTCCACATACCTTATCTGCCAAACAACAAATTTTCCATGGAAATCAACATAAGACTCTCACATCAACATCGAGCCATAAAGCAGATACAAGTTCCCAAATCCAGATGTCTCTTCAACACAGTAAACTCCTTATCATCAAATTTCCAAGACTGGAACACTCTTCTCTCTCAACATAATCTCCTCCACTCCATATTGCACAAAATCTCCTTTTTCCATCCAAATGAGTAATAGCATAATCACCACCAGATCTACCGCTCTTTCTAGAAGCCATTGATGCACAAATCTGAACAAATCGCATAACTCTGATACCAATCTGTTGTGCAGAAATTGCACAAATGCGGAAAGACAATAAACAAGATCTAGATTTGCCAATTTGAACATCACTTAATCTAGCAGCAATTATTCTATACTCCAAATAAATAGTAAATAACTATAAAAAAAGGAAGACACACAAAATTTATACTAGTTCCACTATCATATAGATAGTGTACGTCCAGTCCAAAGGAGAGAGATTTTATTACACTTGAGAGAATTACAAGAGATTACAAAATAAGAGTTTACATACCAAAGTCCCAATTAGGGATAACAAAAAAAGAGACACTCTATCTGGAGATCGCTGGCTGAATACCAGGATGGGTTTACAATAAAGTCTACCCTCAATATATAGCCAATATAAATTCATGTGAGTCATCAATCAAATTACCAAAATATGGTAAGAAGATAATGGAGACAAATTACAACGGTAACAAATCACGCAAACATAGTAAGTAATTCACTCGTTCCAAAGATGTAAGAAAATAATCCCAAAGCAATGCGATTACGAAGAAAGAAATAATATGCATATCTTTTTCGTATATATTATTCCATAACGTGCGCATGCATAAATTTCCTTGCCATCTCATTCAAATGCAATCCAATTATTAATGCATTTTCATAATGAACAAACGTGATTACTTTCCCTTTTGCATATTTGTTTCCTTCTATTTGTGATTGTGTATCACCAAAATTTAACAATAATTAACCGGCTTGTAAGATGAATTACATACGTATGCTATTTTTTTCTTTCTATAATATGTAATTTTAATCTACTCCTGTAAACAATTAATTTCATTCTTATACCGCACAGATCTGCTTTCTAAGGAGTTAACTGCGCTTATAGATAGTGGTGCAGACATGAATGTAATTCAAGAAGGAATAATTCAACTAGGTATTTTCATAAAACCACTAATTCATTAAGTCATGCAGTTGTAGGAAAACTTGATATTAAATTTAAATTACCACATGCTTATATATGTAAAAATAAGACTTGCATTCATACAAGCTTTTTACTAGTAAAAAATATTACTAATCAAGTCATACTTGGAACACCATTTATAGATAAAATCTATCCTATAACAAATATTGATAAAAATGGAATAACAGGTATTTATGAAGATAAAACTATTACTTTTGAATTTATAACTAAACCCTTTACAAAGGTCTTACATGAAATAAAAGATCTCTTGACTCAAAAAACCTATCATTTAAATTATCTAAAACAAGAAGTTATTTTTCTTAATATAGAAGAAAAACTCCAAAATTCAAAACTGCAAGAAAAAATTAAAATGATTTATAACAAATTTTCTATAGAAATTTGTAATAACCATCCAAATGCCTTTTGGGATAGAAAGAAACATATTGTTAGTCTTCCATATGAAGAGAATTTTGATGAGAGAAAAATCTCTACCAAAGCAAGACCATGTCAAATGAATTCTGAATATCTAGAATTGTGTAAAAAAGAAATTGAATCATTATTACAAAAAGGTTTGATAAAACCATCCCAATCACCCTGGTCATGTACTGCATTTTATGTAAATAAACATAGTGAACAAGAAAGAGGAGTACCCAGATTAGTAATAAACTACAAACCTCTTAATAAGGTTTTGAAATGGATTAGGCATCCAATTCCTAACAAAAAGGATTTATTAGATAGGCTATATGATCCTATCATATTTTCTAAATTTGATTTAAAATCTGGCTATTGGCAGATCCAAAATTCAAAATCTGACCAATACAAAACTACTTTCAATGTCCCAATTGGACATTATGAATGGACAGTAATGTCTTTTGGTTTGAAAAATGCACCCTCTGAATTTCAAAGAATAATGAATGACATTTTTAAACCATATAGTGAATTTATTATAGTTTATATTGATGACATTCTAGTATTTTCAAAAGATATTGAAACACATTTTAAACACTTAGATAATTTTAGAAAAATTATTATTCAGAATGGTTTAGTAATATCAAAAACAAAAATGTCTTTGTTTCAGACAAATGTGAGATTTTTAGGCCATAATATTGAAAAAGGAAAAATAATTCCTATAAATAGAAGTATAGAATTTGCTTCAAAGTTTCTTGATATAATAACCGATAAAACACAGTTACAAAGGTTCTTGGGTAGTTTAAATTATATATCCTCTTATTATATTAATTTAGCCACAGATGCTGCTATCTTATATGATAGATTAAAAAAGAATCCAGGCCCATGGACGGAACAACATACTCAAGCTGTTAAAATTATAAAAGAAAAGGTAAAGAATTTGCCTTGTTTGATGCTTTCAAATCCAAATTGGGAAAAGGTAATTGAAACTGATGCATCATATATAGGATTTGGAGGAATTTTAAAGCAAATATGCCTAAAAACAAAACAAGAATATCTTGTTAGATTTCATTCAGGTAAATGGACTAATAGTCAAAAGAACTACGCAACTATAGCCAAAGAAATTCTTGCTATAGTTAAATGTGTTTCAAAATTTCAAGATGACTTATATAATCAAAAATTTATTATAAAAACTGATTGTAAATCTGCTAAATACAACATGATGTGTCGAAACAAATGTTCGCCAGATGGCAAGCTCATTTAGCGTCTTTTGATTTTGAAATCTTTTATAAAAAAGGTGAGGAAAATAGTCTTCCTAATTTTTTAACTCGTGAATTTTTACAGGCAGACGATCCCTAGAGGAAGGGGTAATTTCTCCTACAGAGGAGGCGGCAGAGGAAATATCCTGGCCCAACATGGTAACAAAATGCTAATAGCAAAAAATTTAACCAATTCAGGAGGTAATAGCTCAAATGATCCTTTATACAAAGAATTTTAGAATTCAAGAAAAGGAAAGAGGCTAATAGCCAAACAACTAATAGCCAAACGGCATCCTCTTCATATGCTAGCATAACTGGCAATGAGGAAAATGAAGAGAGTATAACCGCATATGTGGAAAATCCTCATAAGGAAGTCATAATTCTTTTGGAATTTAATGATCTAAAAAGGAAAAATGATCCCTGGAACTTAATGCAGAGATATCTGGATACATCATCATTTGCTGTTACGACATATAAACAAAGAGGATATTATGAGGCAATATTAAAAGCCTCTGAAACTTGTGAAATAACACATTTTAATGAAGGAGATCCTAATGTTTATAGCTTCAGCAAAATAATTATTAAAAGGCTTATATTGCCAGAAGAATGGAGGTTATCTACCCTTAAAGAAAAGAAAATGTTTTTACCTGATAAAAAAGTAGGCACTAACAGGTATAATTATTGGGATTATGTGGACGCACTAAAGTATTCCTTTATGAAAATAATAAAAAGAAGCATTCATGGTTCATTAAAATCTGTGCGGAAGTTTATAAACGTCCTATACCAAATTGGTTTTACGAACGGTGGTCAAATTATGGACCACCCCTTGATATTCTTCCTGAAAAACTAAAAGAATTATATTCTGAATGGGTTGTTGTTTCACCCAAGCTCAATAATCTTGACCAATACCTTATGATATCAGGATCTGGTTCGATATATTTCTTTATTGAATTTTCTATTCCTTGGATATGGAAATGGAAACCTGAAATAGGTTATACTGAGAAGGAAATCCCATGTTTGCAAAGATGTTTCTTTACTAAATTCTGGAATAAATTAACCAGGACTGATAATAGCATAGGTCAACTATTTGGCCAAGAAATGATATCCGAAATAAGCAACAAAATAAAGTTATATCAGGAGCAGGAAGATGTGATCCAGCATAAAGAAGCTCCAAGCACGTTCCAATATATCATCAGAAAATTGAAGATGCAAAAAGGAACAGTCACTAAAAAAGATATTCTTTATGCATACATTGCAGAAGTAAAAAAGGATTTAATAAGAAATATTGGCAAAGAAGACACGAAATCTGACACGTCAATGGCAACTTCAAAACTGTGCAGTTAAAGCGCTCGGCAGATTCAAAGCGGTGGATGTGCAAAAAGTCATAGCGGGGATACAGCGAGGATATAGCGGGATATAGCGGATGGCTCTAAAATAGCATATAAAACTTGTACTTAATGTTTTTACAAATATATAAATGGTAATTAAATGAAAAATTATCATTCAGTTGAATTATAATTAATACATAAATAATTTGAAATAAAAACATGTACGAATATACTTTAAATAAACGTAAAACTGTTATATAACATAATTAAATTTAGTAGAATATTAGAGTATGTTCATTTGTGAAAATATATTAAAAATTAAATCAAATAAATTAGTTTCATAATTTTTATAATGTATAAATGCAATTTTTCAATTCATTTTATTAAAGAAGATATAGCGGAAATAGTGGAATATAGCGGGAATAACGGGATATAGCGGAAATAGCGGGGCTTAAAGCGGAAAGGCTATATTTTGGGGCTATATGGAAAAATCGTAGCGGCAGAAATCCGCTATGAGATATAGCGGGGTTATAGCGGGGTAATAGCAGGGCATTAACTACACTGCTTCAAAAGCAATACATAACTGGAGATGATAATTATTCAGATCTGAATGATGAGGATTATGCCGAAATATTTGACGAAATTGAGAAAGAGGCCCACGATATGGGAAAAGACAAAGGAAAAATGGTACTGGATTAGTATCTTTTTAAACAGGTGGCCAGTTACTTTAATAATTGAAGACATGTGGCCATATTCTTTAAGAATAATAGACAGGTAGCCTATTCTACCTTATACTTTAATAATGCAAAAGGATGCTTTTCGGATTTAAAGCATTTGGAATCCGAAGTTAATCAACTTGAATTCTAAGTTGAGGTCCAGCCTCAGCTATATAAAGGTAGGCATTTCATTTGAAAAGGGCAGACTTCATTCCATCCATCATCTTCTCTACTTCAAACCTTCTGCCGTTAATAAATATTGTGTAATAAATATAAGTGTGTACTGAAGAAGAAGAAGACTGATTCTTTTGGTTTTTATCTGTAAGCTGTATTCTGTAAGCTTTTAAATTTTGTAATATATTTTGTAATATAAGCCTGAATAGGCTAATTTAATTATGTGTTGAATTACTTTTGTTCTATATGTATGTTTTCTTGTGTTCATAATTTTAAGGAATACAAGTTTAATTAAAAATACTTGATATGGGTTAAGAATAACATCCACAACAGTAATTACTAATTAACTTAAGTCATGTACTTATGCCCGTTTTAGCCATGGTAAGGCGTTTTAAGGGTTTTCTTTTACATTGATTTGTTAATAAGTATTTATTGTTAGACAGATGCTTAACTTGTAAAATTACCCAGTATATATTTAAGGCAATTTTTTTACAAAACCTTAATACTGTAATAGACTGTTATAAATGTAGTCCAAGAAATTTGTTTTGCTATAGTACTAAAAATTACCCAGTAATAAGTATTTAAGGCAAAATTTTTACAAAACCTTAATACTGTAATAGACTGTTATAAACGTAGTCCAAGAAATTTGTTTTGCTACAGTACTGGTACAGTACTAATTTTGCTACAGTGTTCTCGGGATCTTACATACTAAACCAAAAATACAAAAATATATCCTGGGTAATTTTACAAGTTAAGCATCTATCTAACAATAAATACTTATTAACAAATCAATGTAAAAGAAAACCCTTAAAATGCCTTACCATAGCTAAAACGGGCATAAGTACATGACTTAAGTTAATTAGTAATTATTGTTGTCGGATGCTATTCTTAACACATATCAAGTATTTTTAATTTAACATATATTCCTTAAAATTATGAACACATGAAAACATACATATAGAACAAAAGTAATTCAACACATAATTAAATTAGCCTGCCATTCAGGCTTATATTACACAATATATTACAAAATTTAAAAACTTACAGAATTCAGCTTACAGATATAAACCAGAAGAATCGGTCTTCTTCTTCAGTACACACTTATATTTATTACACACTATTTATTAATGGCAGAAGGTTTGAAGTAGAGAAGAGGATGGATGGAATGAATTCTGCCCTCTTCAAATGAAATGCCTCCCTTTATATAGCTGATGCTGGACCTCAACTTAGAATTCAAGTTGATTAACTTCAGATTCCAAATGCTTTAAATCCGAAAAACATCCTTTTACATTATTAAAGTATAAGGTAGAATAGGCTACCTGTCTATTATTCTTAAAGAATATGGCCACCTGTCTTCAATTATTAAAGTAACTGGCCATTTGTTTAAAAAGCTACTAATCCGGTACCATTTTTCCTTTGTCTTTTCCCATATTGTGGGTCGCTTTCTCAATTTTGTCAAATATTTCGGCAAAATCAACATTATTTAGATCTGAATAATTATCATCTCCAGTTATGTCCTTTGCTTTTGAAGATGCCATTGACGTGTCAGATTTCGTGTCTTCTTTGACAAGATTTCTTATTAAATCCTTTTTTACTTCTGCAATGTATGCATAAAGAATATCTTCTTTAATGACTCTTCCTTTTTGCATCATCAATTTTCTGATGATATGTTGGAACGTGCTTGGAGCTTCTTTATGTTGGATCACATCTTCCTCCTCCTGATATAACTTTATTTTGTTGCTTATTTTGAATATCATTTCTTGGCCAAATAGTTGACCTGTGCTATTATCAATCCTCGTTAATTTATCCCAGAATTTAGTAAAGAAACATCTTTTCAAACATGTGATTTTCTTCTCAGTATAACCTATTTCAGGTTTCCATATCCAAGGAATAGAAAATTCAATGAAGAAATATATCGGACCAGGTCCTGATATCATAAGGTATTGGTCAAGATTATTGAGCTTGGGTGAGACAACAACCCATTTAGAATATAATTCTTTTAGTTTTTCAGGAAGAATATCAAGGGGTGGTCCATAATTTGTCCACCATTCATAAAACCAATTTGGTATAGGACGTTTATAAACTTCCGCACAGATTTTAATGAAGCATGAATGCTTTTTTTTCATAAAGGAATACTTTATTTAGTGCGTCCACATAATCCCAATAATTATACCTGATAGTGCCCACTTTTTTATCAGGTAAAAACATTTTCTTTTCTTTAAGGGTAGATAACCCCTATTCTTCTGGCAATATAAGCCTTTTGATAATTATTTTGCTGAAGCTATAAACATTAGGATCCCATGCATTAAAATGTGTTATTTCACAAGTTTCAGAGGCTTTTAATATTGCCTCATAATATCCTCTTTGTTTATATGTCGTAACAGCAAATGATGCTGTATCCAGATATCTCTGCATTAAGTTCCAGGGATCATTTTCCCTTTTTAGATCATTAAATTCCAAAAGAATTATGACTTCCTTATGAGGATTTTCCGCATATGCGGTTATACTCTCTTCATTTTCCTCATTGCCAGTTATGCTAGCATATGAAGAGGATGCCATTTGGCTATTAGTTGTTTGGCTATTAGCCTCTTGCCTTTTCTTGAATTCTAAAAATTCCTTGTATAGAGGACCATTTGAGCTATTACCTCCTGAATTGGTTAAATTTTTTGCTATTAGCTTTTTGTTACCATGTTGGGTCAAGATATTTCCTCTGCCGCTTCCTCTATAGGGGAAATTACCCCTTCCTCAAGGGATCATCTGTCTGTAAAAATTCACGAGTTAAAAAATCAGGAAGACTATTTTCCTCACCCTTTTTATAAAAGATTTCAAAATCAAAAGGCGCTAAATGAGCTTGCCATTTGGCAAACATTTGTTTCGACACATCATGTTTAAAATCTTTATTAAACATGTATTTAGCAGATTTACAATCAGTTTTATAATAAATTTTTGATTATATAAGTCATCTTGAAATTATAAAACACATTTAACTATAGCAAGAATTTCTTTGGCTATAGTTGTGTAGTTCTTTTGACTATTAGTCCATTTACCTGAATGAAATCTAACAAGATATTCTTGTTTTGTTTTGGGCATATTTGCTTTAAAATTCCTCCAAATCCTATATCTGATGCATCAGTTTCAATTACCTTTTCCCAATTTGGATTTGAAAGCATCAAACAAGGCAAATTCTTTACCTTTTCTTTTATAATTTTAACAGCTTGAGTATGTTGTTCCGTCCATGGGTCTGGATTCTTTTTTAATCTATCATATAAGATAGCAGCATTTGTGGCTAAATTAATATAATAAGAGGATATATAATTTAAACAACCCAAAAACCTTTGTAATTGTGTTTTATCGGTTATTATATCAGGAAACTTTGATGTTCTATACTTCTATTTATAGGAATTATTTTTCCTTTTTCAATATTATAGCCTAAAAATATCACATTTGTCTGAAACAAAGACATTTTTGCTTTTGATATTACTAAGCCATTCTGAATAATAATTTTTCTAAAAATATCTAACATGATATTCTTGTTTTGTTTTTGGGCATATTTACTTTAAAATTCCTCCAAATTCTATATCTGATGCATCAGTTTCAATTACCTTTTCCCAATTTGGATTTGAAAGCATCAAACAAGGCAAATTCTTTACCTCTTCTTTTATAATTTTAACAGCTTGAGTATGCTGTTCCGTCCATGGGTATGGATTCTTTTTTAATCTGTCATATAAGATAGCAGCATTTGTGGCTAAATTAATATAATAAGAGGATATATAATTTAAACAACCAAAAAACCTTTGTAATTGTGTTTTATCAGTTATTATATCAAGAAACTTTGATGTTCTATATTTCTATTTATAGGAATTATTTTTCCTTTTTCAATATTATGGCCTAAAAATATCACATTTGTCTGAAACAAAGACATTTTTGCTTTTGATATTACTAAGCCATTCTGAATAATAATTTTTCTAAAAATATCTAAGTGTTTAAAATGTGTTTCAATATCTTTTGAAAATACTAGAATGTCATCAATATAAACTATAATAAACTCACTAAATGGAATAAAAATGTCATTCATTATTTTCTGAAATTCAGAGGGTGCATTTTTCAAACCAAAAGACATTACTGTCCATTCATAATGTCCAATTGGGACATTAAAAGCAGTTTTGTATTGGTCAGATTTTGAAATTTGGATCTGCCAATAGCCAGATTTTAAATCAAATTTAGAAAATATGATAGAATCATATAGCCTATCTAATAAATCCTTTTTGTTAGGAATTGGATGCCTAATCCATTTCAAAACCTTATTAAGAGGTTTATAGTTTATTACTAATCTGGGTACCCCTCTTTCTTGTTCACTATGTTTATTTACATAAAATGCAGTACATGACCAGGGTGATTGGGATGGTTTTATCAAACCTTTTTGTAATAATGATTCAATTTCTTTTTTACACAATTCTAGATATTCAGAATTCATTTGACATGGTCTTGCTTTAGTAGAGATTTTTCTCTCATCAAAATTCTCTTCATATGGAAGACTAATAATATATTTCTTTCTATCCCAAAAGGCATTTGGATGGTCATTACAAATTTCTATAGAAAATTTGTTATAAATCATTTTAATTTTTTCTTGCAATTTTGAATTTTGGAGTTTTTCTTCTATATTAAGAGAAATAAATTCTTGTTTTAGATAATTTAAATGATAGGTTTTTTGAGTCAAGAGATCTTTTATTTCATGTAAGACCTTTGTAAAGGGTTTAATTATAAATTCAAAAGTAATAGTTTTATCTTCACAAATACCTGTTATTCCATTTTTATCAATATTTGTTATAGGATAGATTTTATCTATCAATGGTGTTCCAAGTATGACTTGATTAGTAATATTTTTTACTAGTAAAAAGCTTGTAGGAATGCAAGTCTTATTTTTACATATATAAGCATGTGGTAATTTAAATTTAATATCAAGTTTTCCTCCACCTGCATGACTTAATGAATTAGTGGTTTTATGAAAATACCTAGTTGGAATTATTCCCTTTTGAATTACATTAATGTCTGCACCACTATCTATAAGCGCAGTTAACTCCTTTTTAAAATGGTTATCAATTAAAAGGGTTATTTTGATAAACCTTTTTTGGGATATTACAATATCTAATTTTGAAAGAAATCCTTCTTGAGAACAATTTATTTGATTGTTTTCAATGGGAATAATTTGTTTTGCCTGTTCTAGAAAAAAGAGTGTATAATCAAAATTTCTATTTTCAGTTTTTATTATTTGGATTTCTTTTTTAAGATTTTGGATTTCAATATTAAGATCTTCCACAGTAGTAGGATATTCAATTTTTTGTCGTTCTTTCAAAAGTTTATGAACTTCATTCATAGAATATGGATTTTTAGAACTTCCAATATTTTGAAATGTCTCTGTCGACGATTCATTGTTTTTGCTTGTTTTTGGAATATCTTCCATTTGATCTATCATTTTTGATCATAATTCCGGGTCTTTAACTAATTTTAAGAATTCTATAATATTATTATTAGTTAATACACTTATATTTAAATCTTGAAATTGTGAGAGGATTTTATAAAATTCATCATTTTCATCTTCTCTTTCTATTATTGGGTTTAGACAGGGTTTTTCCTATCCACAAGGTTCACATCATTCATCAGATTCTGATGATTCTTCGTCCAGAACTTTCAGTTTTTCAGAAGTAACCGAATAGTCTGAATCATTTTCAAATTCTATTTCTGAATCATTTTCAGGGCTAGAGTCTAGCAGAAGTTTTGATAATGTTTCCTTTAATTCATTATCAATCTGTAAATTATTAATTTTCTTTTTTAGTTTGCATCTATTTGCATAATGTCAAACTTTTCCACATTTATAATAATGGATGATTTTATTTTACTTTTTATTTAATCGTTCCTCTTTTCTTTGGATTTTTTTTTCCATCTTTTTATGAGAATAAAATTTCTTCTTTTTTCGAAAGGATTCCTTAAATTTATTATCTTTTCTATGGGGTTTTTTAATGTTTGGAACATCCATTCCAAATTGACTACAAAATTGTCCTAATTATTTCTTTCAGTTAAATTTTGGCGTTTTATTTGTTGATTTAATTTTATTTCATTGCACAATGATAAGCCTTCTTGGATGCATGTTCCAATAAGCTTACCATAAGTATAACTTTCATAAGGAATATTTATTTTATCCTTTCTTAAAGACTTTCTTACCCTTTCTGCAAATAATGAGGGGAGACCATCAATAAATTTTGATTTCCAATGAGAGCTATTACTCTCTGGTAATTCCATTACTCTATTTAAAAACGTATCTTGGTACCATCTAAAATCAGTTAATGTTTTACACCTTAAATTTTGTAGAAGTGTACGAACACTTTCATTATTATCAGATACTCTTCCAGTAAAATGTTCTAGAATAGTAACTATTAAAGTATATACAGCATTTTGGACCATTTGTCCGTCTTCTTGTTTTACTGTGTTGTAAATCTCATTTTTATGAGTTCTAGGAAGATAATTATCCCACCATCCTTTAAGCTGGCCAGTAAAACCAACGACTATCATTCTTGCAACAGTAACATCATTATTACCATTATTTTTGCAAACCGTACTATACATTAGCATACGATGGGCTACATTAAATATTTGTTTTTCACTGAATGTGTCAATATTCCATTCATATATACTTTTACCATTGTAACTATTATTACTAATAAAATCTGGTTCTTCAGGTAAAGTATCCATATGAGGTCTCCTGTAGTAAAATAATTTTTGAGAAGGCTTATATGCATATTTTTCAAGTTTATTTATCTCATCTTGAACTGTGTGGTAGCTATTATTTTGTTGAGAAGATTCTTCTTCAAGAGTATTTAATCTGAGATTATCCATTCTTTCTTTTAGAAATCTCTCTAAGTCAGATTCAGATTTTAATTTAAAAACCTTTTCTAATTCTGATTCTGTTTTTAACTTAAAACCTTTAATTTCAGGGGGAGGTTGAAGGCTTGAAGTTCGCTTACTTCTTCAGTTGTAATTGAAAGTGGGTTTTATATTATTAATAGCAGAAAATATTTTTTCTATTTTGTTATGTAATGAAGTAATTTGTTCACCAATAACAGCTAAATACAAATTTGCATAATTTTGTTGTTCAAATATTTGGTTTATTTGTCTTACAGTAATTTGTAATGTATCATTTTCTAATATTTTAGAAAATGAATTAAAACTTAAGTACTTTCCATTTTTTTCCATTTGAAAAGATTGCTGAGGAGGATATACTACCTTTAGCAAATTTCCATTTGATAGTTTATAATCTCTTTCTATTACAGAAATGTATTGTTCAATATAATTTGTTGTAAACCGAGGAATAAAGGGAAACATTATATTTCTTTCAGTTGTGAATTTATAGAATTCGTCTTGAAAGTATTTATGTTCTTCTTTCGAAAAACTTTCAAAAAACCATTTCCTAAATGGTTCCCATTTTGGAAAATTAAATTCAAATTAAATTCTTTGTCTGGCCTGAGAGCCAGGGCTAAAATCAATTTTGGTTATATAATTCATTAGATAGAGAAATTCATTTCTGATTCGGTTATATCCGCTTCCTGATTGTTGTAAATACCTTTTACAATATTATTTCTGTTTATATATAATTTTTCTACGGTGTTATCTTTTAAAGATCCATCATTAGACGATTTTCTTTCAGTTTCTTTAATTTGAGATGTGGACATTCTTGATGGAGATTCAACAGTATAATCAAAAGGCGAAATATGAGAGTGAAAAGATTTTGCTCTTGATAAATATGTGTTACTAGAACTAGGTCTAGAAAGATTATTATCCATTTGTATTTGAATAGTTCATTTAGGGGTTTGTATAATATTAGTAATATTATTATTTGTTATTGGTTGTGAAGGAATTGCTCTTTCTATTTTCCAATTTTCTGGAAGAGGAATTTCCTCCCATTTTATTGATCTTCTTGTAGTTATATTAGACTGACTAAAATTTGTTTCTATTAAAATAGTTTCATTTAACGGTTTATCAACCAATTTACATTGGGGGTTTAGAGTATATAAAGGTTTACAATAATAAGTTCTATAGCAAATACACATTACTTCAGATCTTGGAATATAATTATATCCATGGGTTTTTACATTTAAAGTAATGGCTTCTAAAATATTAACATCAGATAAAGAGAGTTGTAAGTTTGGATAAACGTTGAAATAGACTGGACCATGTGCCAGACTTGACTGTATTAGTCTCATTAATGATTTTTTCCAATCTAAATTTCTGCCCTCTCTTAAAGCAGCTATAAAGCTTTCTGGCAGTCCTTCAAGGGTCAAAGGTTTAAATGCAATTTGTATCAAACCTATATGAATAAATTTGTGTGTTTGCCTATGAGGCTGTAAATCTTTTTCACTTAATAGTTTAATTTTCATTTCGTCGTTATCTAGAGAAATTGACTCTTCTATAGTTTTAACTACTTGTTTTAAGCCGAGTCTTTCAAAAGTACCTAATTGGTATATTACCTTAGGTTCAATTTTGGGAATTGTCCATTTATTTAGTAAGTCTAAATTTTGGGGAATATCATATTCTTGTTTAATATTGTTTTTAACAATATCTCTTTTTCTGGTCATATTCATTTTATTGAATATGTGTTGAATTACCCTGAAGCTATATGTACATACCATGGCTCAGTACATAAATCATTACGTTATACTCGTAACATTATTCACTCACACGCATGCACGTGCGCACACACAAAGTTGAAATTCTAAAGACAAGAAATGTGTATACCCCTAGATTTAGGTTCACAAGACAAACATCTTTCGGGCAGTGACATTTAACATTTTGAAGCAACTGCCAAATAATTAACCGGCTTGTAAGATGAATTACATACGTATGCTATTTTTTTCTTTCTATAATATGTAATTTTAATCTACTCCTGTAAATAATTAATTTCATTCTTATACCGCACAAATCTGCTTTCTAAGGCAGTTCGCTAATTCAGTGTCCAAAGTTGATTACTTTGCACTTCGCAATGGATTCATCAAAGTAAGTATTTTCTACCTGAAACTATAATCCTATGAATATAATTGTCATAATAACTAATATTAAATTCCTATCATAGAGCCATCTCCCACAGCATGGCACTTTTGATTTCTGTAAGTTTCTTCAAATATCGATTGATCAAGATTTTAGCATGATTATGATAATAAGGTTCGTATTCTTTAGATGCATTAAATGTTTTATATACTTTAAACTTACTTTATATTCTTGCTCTAATCTTGTTAAATGTTTTGTATAGCCCTGGGATTTGGCTCTATAATGTCCTGGTCATTTTCTTTAATGCTCACGGTAATAAAATTTTACCATTTCCCATTTCTTGTTTGTATAACAACTAAGATTTTTCTTTCCTTCTTTCCTTTTTTTCCTAATGTGATATCTCAAAACCTACAATCTTCCTTGATATTCTATGTAGACATTTACAATCATTACTGGCTTTCATTCATTCGTTTATAAATGTATCCAGATTTGTAGTAATACTAAAAGATAATGTAGAAATATTAATAAAATGATAACAATTTAGTTTGCTAATAGATCTGCTATTTCTATGGGTCATTGCATGTGTTTCGGAGTGGGTGCCAAAAACTGGAATGGATGAGAGCGTGACATGATCAATAGTGGAAGGTTGGTCTGAGTGTACGGTGGTAGATGATAAGGTTGCATGGGTATGTGAATTATCCTTACGTTCAATGGTGACAGGGTTTATTTGTTTTTTAGGTGGTGGTTGTTCGATGGAAGAATGGGATTATATTGTAAGTGGCTGAAGTTATTTCAGTGGATGAGAGGTGAGTGGATGAGTAAGTATGAGAAATATCTTTGCGTTCATTAATGGTAGGTGTTAATTGCTCTTCTTGATACTGATTATCGAGGTATAGGTATCTGAATTATCCTCACTGCCACTAACCATTAATATGTGTCATATCGACCACCAACTGCTGCATTACTCAATGAGTCATCCCAACTGTTGTCATATACATCGCCTCAAGTTCTCATATATGTTGGTGTAGGTGCGAAAGAAGCAGAATTTGGGTATTGACAACTTTTGAGGGTACATATGGATTGCTTTTGGTACATGATATGTAATGTACTTGTTCTTAGCTAAACATAACCAAATTTTTGGGTGTGCTTAAAAACATTTGCTACTACCTTTTGGTATGTGCTGAAAACATATGTAATGGATATTTTGTGTATGTTTAATCATGTTTAATACGACGTCTGTAGATATTTGGTATGTTTGATATAACGTGTTACATTTTCTGATTATTATGTTCTTCGATTCTTACATTGTTCATATTGTTATGTGTTTAAAGAAGATTCATTTTGATATGCTATTACTACATTGTAATATATAATAAGATGCATCAGAAACACAGAAAAATAAACCACAACGCTTAAAAAACGTTATGGTTATATAATATAAGCGTTACAAAAAGGTAATGTAATGCAGATGTTTACTGACAAAGAATAGCGGTATAAAAGCGTTATTGTACCTACGCGTTATATAGCGGCATATATACGTTGTAAATCAATTTAGACTATATTATAACATGTCAATATATAGCATTTATACAACCGCTCCAAATATTATTTATAGTGGCAGTAATGCGCATCCTCTATAAATACAATAGTGGTATATACGTGCTCTGAAGGCTTACTATTTTATAGCGGCATTTTTTGTGTTTCATTGTTTTTTATAACATGTCGATATACAGCGTTTATCCAACCGCTATAATTTTGTTTAATAGCGGTTCTATGCCGCTATAAAAGACACTTTTTGTTGTAGTGAGTTACGAAATTTTGAGGAGTCAGTATCAATTTATGGCGGATTGCTCCATATATAGTTCCTCGAATCGAATTCTCGAAACGAACAAGAGCCAATTCAAATTGATCTTGTAATAGATCCGCTACAGAACAAATATGTTTATTTTTCAAGCGATTCATATCATCAAATGTACCCATTCCCAATTTAATTCTGATCAAATGATCCGCAGCAGCCAATAGATCACGTGGTAACAAAAATGTATTATTCCGAGGTATATCAAGATTTAGTCTTTGGTTAATATTTCATCGATCGGTCCTTCCTAATTCACATTTTTATTGAAAAAATTTCTTTTGTAATTCCTTATATAAGGACTTAGAAAATACCGAATCCCCACTAACACAAGCATATTGTTGATAAAACTCCAAAATGGCATTTTCTTTGGATCCAATCTTTTTTTCTGCTTACCATTCGAGAATTCAGGGTAACAAACATTATCCAGAATTTCTCTTAGATTTGAACCAATAGCTGATGATAAAACTAGAATAAATATTTTTTATTTCCTACTTACATGTGCCCATATCCTTGTTCTTCTATCAATTTCTAATTATGATCTTCCTCCCAAATCAAATATTATAGTGCTAATATACACAAAATTTCTGTTATGATCCAATTCTGAACGATAGTAAATAGCAGGACTTTGCAATATTTGATCGATCTCAATTCTGTATATTTAATTTACCATGGAGGTTCCTAGGGAATTCGTTTGAGGATTTTTTCCAATAAAAACAGTTTGTTGTTGCATATCCCTATCCTCCCATAGGGGAATATAATTTAGAAGAATATGTGAGTGATTCATACATAACATCTCTTTCCTTCGTCAAGGGCTCCAACAATTGATACCTTTCTGCAAATAAATGAAATTCCATTTCTTGATCTCTATCTTTAATTTTTATGAACTTATAAAATTCTTTCGTTAAACCCTAATTAATGAACCTACAAAATCCCTCAAATTTTATCTGACTAAATCCAAGTATTGTGGACATTCCCTCATTTACATTCTGAAGCATCTTAGTCTTAAGTTTCCTATTTATTTTTATTGAAAAAAATTCAATTATCGATTCACCATTCATTGATCCATATGGATCGATCTAGCAATAATAAAATGTATATTATGTTTACTGAATCGCATAAAATTTTAGTCAACTCCACATATCTATTTCAAATGTATGAATGGAGATGGAGCAACGAAATAAATAATATTTTGGGCCCAGGTTCAAATTTGGATGGGCTAAATTGAGAAAATATTTTTGAACAAAAATTCTATTATTTACACTTATGGAGCCTTGTTTAAAATTGATCCAACTTCTACCTAGCGTATTAGTATGATTTTATGATTTAGTGGGATACCACAAAAAGGAACGATTGAGATCAAATCTCCTCTTTAAATTTATAAATGAAATAAAGACAGAATAATCATAAGTAGTACAGAGTTTTCTCCCTTTTAGCACAAAAAATGGAATTTCATGTTCCAAAAAGAGTTGGTGGATATTTTTTGGTAGGGAGGAAAATTTATAGAATACGCTTGAATTGTGTAACTTAATATAAATATGCTAAAATAAATGTTTTATTTATTAAGTACATGTTGATACGGCTGTCTATCCATATATCACATCCTTTCTTGCAATTTCTGGAGCAACATTAACATGGATCGCACTCCACCAAAATTCGTATTTTATATTCATATTTCAATCTATTTATTCAATGAAAAATTGAAACATGAGAATTCTCTGTAGGGATATGTACATAAGAGAGAGACTAATCTCGATATCTGGGTAAAAATTTGTGTTTTGGGGTTTACATATACACATATTTGTTGTTATAGTATAGAAAAGCCTTTTTTATTGAAAATAATTAGATTAGTCATAAATCGATCATAAATCAATTTTCTTTTTCTATTCAAGGAAATAAAATATTATCTCTGGTAAAAATTGAAGAACCATTCACTAATTTCGATTTAAAGTCTAATTTAAAGTAAATTATTAATGGTTCCAATCTGTCATGTATTTTTCAGTTTGCCTCAGAATTTGATTCTCAATAGAAAAAAATGAGAAGGAAAATTATTAATTGATGTATATTTTGAGATATAAGAAATCGAAGAAAATAATAGAAACCAAATAAAAAAAGAATGTGTTTTTTGTGGATTAAATACAATGAGATTCAAGATAAAAAAGAGTTAGTAGTAGAAATATAATATGGCTAATATTTTTATCCATTTTATTTTGGATCAAATTTGCCGGTGTAATGATCGCCTTTTCGACCTCTGAATGTCTACACTAAATACATCTACGGTATTTGTGTGCCACCTAAGTGTTGGAAAGACAGAAAGTTAGGGAAAAAAAAAAGAAACATGCCAAGAAATAAGAACATAATATCTTCATATGCAGAACGCTAATATATAATACCTCAAAAGTGTAGTAAAAAGAGTTACTCCAACATACATGAATCTCAGAGTTACAAAATGACTAAGCACTACAATCAGTCTGTACAGTTATAACTATCTGTCCTCACAATGGTGAATACATACATAATAGTGAACGAAAATGAAATTAGGTAGATAGATATATAGATTGATAGGTGGAAGCATCCAGCTCGTCTCCATAAGCTTGAAACATCCAACCCTAAGACCTACTTTACTCAATCTACTCGAAAGAGTAAACAAAGAATTTTGGAAAAAGAAATACCACATGTCAGACATAAGTCTGGTATGAGAAACTTAGAAATGCGTATAAACACATAACAGTACTTCCAAGACCAACCAAACCATCGGATTGGTTTCCCCTCGAAAGGATCAAACTCAACTGATATTTACATTAGGTGATATTATAGATAATATCTAAGGTGTGTAATATAAATAAGAAAATAGCTATGTTGCTTGCATTTCACAACACAACGATATTAGAGTACATTTAAAATCGCCAAGGCACGTTCGTAAATGGATTTCCGTTGGAGGGTCCTCAGTACGAGGCAAGCCTTCTAAAAAGGGTCAGAAATTACCTTTTCGAGGACCGTATATCTTTAGACAAAATATACCAAAATTAGGAAGACATAGCTAGTTCATGCAGAAAACGTGTTTCGAATACCATCAACTCCCGCTAGCAGTAATCGATAAGCATACTGTAGACAATGGAGTAGACATGTACCCTCTGAAGTTAGCTATACCTCGTTGGCTATGCACCTACTTTGTTTTTTGTCATTTTCTGATGTCGAGGCTACGTTGGCATCATTCACATAAATCTTCTTCACTTGAACAGGGTTCACTTCAACGATCTCTTCCAAAACTGAACCGTATAATAGTTCTGAAGTGGTATTAGGAAAGTAAAACACTTACTGATCCCGGACTCTTCAAAACTAATCGATGAATTTCTGGTTAACTCAATCTGGTATTTTTAGAAGTAACCGAATGCTAGAGGCATTTCATACCAATGCTTGTCCCCGGGGATCTCTCCGCGAAGCCTTTCGTCCACTTTCTAAGTTAAGTTTGGTCAAGATCGGTAGTCGACTAATCGACTATCGAGTCTCAAGCGCTTGCTTATAGAAATAAAGGTTCGTATACTTAACACGTTTCCGACATTCCAGCTTAACTATTCCTCAACTAAGAGGGAAGCCGTTAGGTTAGAGCTCTATTGCTATGTCCCTACTCGTGCATCAATCCCGACCCTCACAAATAGAGAAGCTTACCTCGTTCGACTTTTAGTGTTAAGTATAGTGTTACTAACATTCCATAAACAATCAAACTATAGTCATTACATAAGTGTTACTTTTTATCCCTTCTTGTAAAACAATAGACTTTTGAAATTTCTTGTATAAACAAATTAGAAACTCTTTTAAAATGATGTATATATGTATAATAGTTTTATTTAATAAGGAATTAGAATTTGGAATAAGTTAAGGCATGAAAGTGCATAAAAGTTCTTACTTTAATAAAAGAGTTAAAAATAGTTTTATAGACTTATATATAATTAAAATACCTTTAAATTACTCATATAACTAAGATATAAATAAATATAGAAAATAATACTTTAAAAATAGTTACTTAATATTGATTTTGAAAACCTTTACTATTTTAACAAAATAAACAAGTTTTGTGGATATAAAATAAGAAAACATTTGCTTTATAATTTCAAATAAATTCTTTTAAAATCTATTTAAAATTCAAACTTTTTTAAAATAATCATATATCTTTTATTAAACTCCTTTGAAAATATTTCATAAAAATATCCAAAGTAATAACATTTTAAAGTTTACAAAAACTTGTTTTTCCGAAGCGCATCAATATCGACTATCACTATATGGACCATAACTCCACTAACTTTCTTTTATAAACAAAATAGCTTTTAAACTTCACTTCTTAGTGTTTTTAAATAGTTTATATATATAAAGATATACATTTTTCAATGGCTTCCTTCTGTACGCATTTGTATCGTTCGCTTTTGTTCCAATCGTCTTGCCAACCCTAGTTTCCTCTGTCCTCCCTTCCGTTTTCGTCCTCCCTCCTTTTCTTCATGCCCAAT
The DNA here is from genome assembly GCA_030737815.1 of Allium fistulosum. Taxonomy (NCBI): domain Eukaryota; kingdom Viridiplantae; phylum Streptophyta; class Magnoliopsida; order Asparagales; family Amaryllidaceae; genus Allium; species Allium fistulosum. The sequence continues at coordinate 1,143,644,674 of CM060904.1, forward strand.
TCTCCTTTACTTCCGTCCGTCCCAGTTGTTCCATCCTCTTCTCCTTCGTCTACGAGATCTGGTAGGGCTTTTCGAAATCCAGCGCCTATGTTATCTGTTCCGCCGTCGCTTTCAATCTCTGAGTATCCTCCTCTGCCTTCCGCCAACAATTCTTCAGCTGATGATTGCACTTCTGTGCGATCTGAGATTATGAACTCGGTGGTTGGTGATGTTTGTCAAATGGTTAGTGGTACTGAGGTGAAGTGTATTGCTGATGTTGTTGTCTCTGATGTAAATGAAGAGGAAATTGGTGTGACTGGTAGAGAGTTTGTACCTGTTGCTGCTTTAAATATGATTTTAGCTCGACGCACTTCAGCCGTTTGTCCAAATGTTTCTGAGAAGGATCTGTCATGTGTTATGAGTTCAGCTGAGAATTTGCTTGTGGCCTCCTCCCCTGCTGGCTCCAACCCTTTGCTTGTGGCATCTGTTGGTGTTCCCGAAGTTGTGGAGGTTCCACCTGTTGCTCCTTCCCCTGCAGTTAACAAAACTTGGTCTTCGCTCTTTACATCACTGCCCCGTAACGCAGGTGTATATGAACCAGTGGAATTTGATATTGTTGAAAAAAATGGCGTGATGATTCCTCCGTCGAATGTTATGCAAGCTGGTATGGACTATTGGTCAGATTATTTGGTTGGTTTCTTTTTGGACCCTCATCAACGCCTTCTTGATGCATCATCTGTTTGTCGTAGAGCTTGGAAGCTACGTGGAAATCTTCGTGTTAAGCTGGTTGACACAATGTATTACTTGTTGTTCTCATCTTCTGAGGATCGCTGTCGTGTTCTTGAGGCTGAGCCTTCGTTTTTTGATGGAAAACCTTTCATTATCACCCCCTGGTCACCAACGGTTGCTAGAGCTCGTGAACAAGTTCGTTCTATCCCAGTTTGGGTTTATTTTTCTCATATTCCTTCTGCTCTTCAACCGCTGATTGGTTTGAATTGGCTTGCTTGCAATGTTGGAAAACTTAAATGTTTTGACTCTAACACTGTTGCTCGTGATAAGCTGATGTATGCTAAAGCTCTGATTGAAGTTTCCCCCTGTAAGCCACTGCCTACCTCTATTCATGTTCAGCTAGCTGTTGGTCATGTGGAGACCGTCCGTGTTCGTTATGGTTGGGTCCCAGACATTTGTTCCTCCTGTCTCTCCTTTGGTCACTTGGTTTCTGCCTGCACTCATACTCCTGTTTCAACTGCCGCGCCTAAGACTCCTCTCCCTCGGCCTCCGCTTAGGAAATGGGTTCCCAAAGTCTCACTGAGCGCTCCTCCTCCTGAATCTACTAATCTTGATCCTAGTTTGTTATCTTCTATTGCTAAGCCTGCTGTCCCTAGTGAAGTTTCTTCGGATCCCATTGTTGACCTGGATCTTGCTCTGCCTCAATCTACTGTTTGTTGGTCAGAGTCTGAGCGTTGTTGGGTTGATCGCCGTTCAGATATGTGTTTTAACCCAGTGGATAATTATTATTTCAGATATATCTCTGATGATCTTATGGACCTTAGATGCTTATATTATCGACCCTCTGGTGATTCCTTGGTCCTTGACTTGGATGGTTTGTATGCTGATTTAAATTCTGTCCAGCTAGCTGACTCAACCTGGGATCGATCTTTTATTTACTCTTCTGATGCTCTGATATATGATCCCTCTCTTGCAGTCTTGTTTCGTCCCTTTTTTGGCCTTATAGGGAACGTGGATTCCTCCCAGGTTGTTGAAGTTCGAGATTCTCCCTCTATGGAGGTGATTTAGTCTTCTACGTCATTTATTGTAGCTGTGACATGCTGTCACACTCCTGTGCTGTATTTTCTTATTTCATTTAGTAGTTAAGGTGCCTCTACCTTTCTCCTGTACTTAAACTTTTATTACGCTTCGTAATAAAAAGTGGACGGTCCACTATAAAACCGGCTGGCCTTGCCAAACAAAAACATTTTATTTGAAAATGAACAAAATATGGGATTTTAGAAAGTGAGATAAAAGAAAGGGATTTCAAAGTGCACTTATAGTGACTGTCGCTATACAGAAAATTTCGTATTCAATTCGATAGTTAATATCATTCGATTATATAGGCAAATATGATTTCCAAATCCAAATCATATCATAATGAAGCATGTAATAACATGTGTGCTAAATAACATGTCCAAACTTTCAATTACATGTACTTAAATAAACAACACAATTCAAAACATTTTAAGGAACAACACTTAAAAAAATCACATGCTTTTCAAAGCACATAATTATTAGTTATAACTTTAAGTAGTTATAGTATGTTATCATAGTTTATAATAAGCAAAATCATCAAGTTTTGATTAATTTTTTTTCAAGTTTATGGTTTTATTTAATGAGTGAGATGACTCGCTTTTGATTCAAAGATGAAGCTACGTCTATTAAAGAACAACACACTTCAACCAAACAAGCATACAAATAAGAGGAGAATGGCCTAGAAGAGCATGACCAAGGGGGAAATGGATCTTAGGGTGCACATCCTAGGCACAAATGACCCTAATTGGGTACGGCCTTGGTGCTTTCCAAGAGGATGGCTCCAATTTATTTAGTTTTGAGGTAGTATATTAGGATGATAGCAAGAGTTTGGAGGAGTTTTAGCTTTGTTTGAATTACTTCGATTTAAAAAAATTGAGAAGAGAAAGGAGTGTAAGAACTTGGAATTTTTTGTTTGTGAATTAGTGAAGAATGAAAAGAGCCTTGCACATGCTTTATAGGCTAGAGAATGGATGACAAATGACCTTGGAAACCCTTCCTTAGCCATGAAGAAAAATGACTCGAAAATGGCTAAGCCATATCTCCACTTTACTTCACACCTTACCTTTAAAAGTTCTTCTAATAATTTCCTCCATTTGTGTACTTCTTTTAGAAGCCTTTTGTTAATTAATTTATCTTATGAAAATGGATGGTTTAATTACTTGTTAATATTTTTATATGTTTGTCACACAAGCCCAATGATCTTGGGAAACTTTTATTTAACAAAAAGTCGATTTTTAACAAAACATTTTTGGTCACATTTTAAATATTTCATCAAATTATATATTTGTGTAAACACATTTCAAAAACAAGTTTTCTATTATTAGTTATTAATCAAAAAGTGTTTAATAAGGTTATAAAATCATATTTTCAATACATAACCATTGTCCAAAAGTTGAGATATTCGAAGATGAAGTGTTCGAATTTCCGGATCGTTACAAGCGGTGTAGCCTAGTGGTAAGGTAGGGGACTGCAAATCCTTTATCCTCATTTCAAATCCGGGTGTCGCCTGATCAACCAAAGGTTTTTGATTTCTTATTTTGTTGATCTAATTCGATGAATTATTGCTCCGCAAGAAGGGGAGGCAAAGAACTAAGTGGACGTGTCAATACTTGATTTTTATAAACTATAGCATAGGTTTTAGAAAAGACGGTAACTTTTTTTCTTAAAATCTAAGTCTAGCTCAAATCAAATCGGCAGTAATTGGGATAAAGTTAAAAACTTAATTATTAATTTAATCATTGGTAATGATTGATTTTCATCATTTATTTCAAAAAAAATTGAAATAAATGGTGAGAATCAATTTGAGAATGGAACTAAGATCGAAAATTTTGATATACAAAGATTCCCAAGAGGCACCCCATTTTTACTACTATAATAAAAGATTATATAAAAGATTGGCATATCAAAATCTCTTAAATAGTTTTTAATTTTAAGTAGTGTCTCATGATTCTATTGGATATTACATTAGATTGGATATATTGATGGGAAATAAATTTAGGGCTTGTAGAAAATCATGAAGATACTTTATATTTAAACTCACAAAGGCTATGAGTCTCAGATATATAATCAAAATAGTTGGTCGACTCTTATCTTATAGAGTAAAGGTAAAAATTGAAAAAAAAGAATATATGTATACAGTAATAGTGGCAGTGGGTTCTATCGATTCTTTCATAGAAAGACAGTAATCTTAGATTAAATAGAAAATAGAGGTATCTGAAATATAGTTTTTTATAAAAAATGCATGTATATCACCTTTTACTTAATACTTTCTGACTCTACCAGAAATCTTAAAATATTGAAACTTGTTGCAAATGCATTCGTTGAATTGATTTGTTTCATCAATAGTTTAAGTCAGAATCCTATTTTAACTTTGTATCATTGATTCCACTATGATTATTAAATAATAATTGAATAATTCTTTTATAGAAATAAGGGACATAAATCACATCGATATAGTAAGTCTTACTTAGGCTGCTTTAATTGTTTTAAACTTCTAGAAATTATACCTTTTTGACTCATCTCATGTTTTGTTTAAACGTGAAAAACGACTAGGTTTACTCTAACCCCTTTTCCAAATCTGAAGAAGTTATCATATAACTACACGGACCATCTGTTAATTGTTCAATCAAATCAATTTCTCGTTTAGAATTGAATAGTATAACATAGGAAGATCCCATACAAAAAAACCATTTTTGATTAGATTATAAATACCTATCATTGGGTTTTCATCCTTTTTCCGCTTGTTCTTTTCTATAACCTAGCATCTTATCTTTCTTATACAATTCTTCTACTTATACATATACATAGAATTTTGTATATAGAATTATATGTATTATATAACTGATATTCTTTAAGGCATAGCAAAAGTGAGATTAAAAAAGTAAGGTTAAGTCTAAACAATCGTCTGTTCAATATTTACCATTACTAAGAATAAAAAAAGAAAGAGGCCTTACTTAGTTTTATTGGTTTTTTATTTTATGCTATTTTGTTTTATTAGTATACTCTTTGTTTTGTTGAATTGAAATTGGAACGTATACATTATAAATTCAATATAAAATTGGAATGAGAATGAAATAAATTATTTCAAATTAATAGTCATTATTGAGGCTAAAAAAATTTGGATTTAGAAAAGATGCGGTTTAACCTAGAAAGTACTTTGCTCAAGAATTAATTAGACGAAGATTAAGTTCATTGTATATCATATAATAAACAAAACCTATGTCTGTACCCCCTTCCCCCAAATCTGAGCACTCTATTACATTTCATTGATCAAAAGCAGAATGACTGAAGAAAAAAGTATCGGTACTTCTTAAAATTTAAATACTTAATACAGAAATAGTCCCAATTATACTAAATCTACATATACATTTCCTTATCAATTAGTACTTGGGAAGAAATTGACCTTCCTATATTTATCTAATGAGACAAGCAAATCTACACAGTGCAAATCTACATATACTTTAGGACAACATCTATAATGACCCGACTTTTCGACCCTCGAATGTCGATACTAATACATCCACGATATTTGTGCGCCGAACACCCAAGTAATGGAAAGAGAAAAGGTTAGGGAAAATATAAAAAAGAATAGAACATGAAAGGAAGAACGCAACATCAGAATCTCACAATGGAACAATAATATATAATATCAAAAGATTAGTACAAAAAGTTACTCTGAATATAGAAATCCTGGAGTTACTAAGACCTAAGTACTGTCATCAGCCTGGACTGTTATAACTGTCTGTCCTCATAATGTTGGTATATACAATACAGTAATGTAGTGTAAATAATAATACTACGGTAATCATCAGCTTCTCTCCATAAGCTCCAAAGTGTCTGTAGCTAAATCTGGAAACATGTACGGGGCTGACCCAAGCATTACAAGGAAAAAATATCTGAATCAGTCTAATAAACCAGCATGAGAAACTCAAGAAATAAGAGTGACATATAGTAGCACCGTTTTGAGACCGTATGAATTATCGTAAATTTTTTCCCCTCAAATGAAACGAACCATTCATTAAGTTTAACATATAGTGATATAATAGATAATGTCTAGTGTGTAGCACATAAATCATACCAAATAGTTGTTGTATAATCGCCACAACAATAATAGGTATACAATCAATACCACTAAGGCACGTTCGCATAGGTGCATGGATAACTGTGGAGCTCTCCTCGGATCAAGTCGAATTCAAACTCCATAAACAGGATCAGAAACTTCCTTCCGAGTATTGTATATCTTTAGATAGGATATACTATAAGGTGAACACAACTGGCCCAATGATGAACTATGTGTCACCAAGTGTAACATCCCATATCTAGAGGCCCAAAGTTAAGCGCTACTGATGCTGCAATCATCCATAGTATTAACTTCCGGCGGCTAAATACGGCTATGTTAAAGGTATCCATAATATCTGAAGCATTTAAATACGAAACAAAATCACATATTTCGAAAACAACTTTTCGCATTGCATTTTCAAAACACGTGTTTCACATTCAAATTACATAATCCCATTATCGTTTCCTAGGTTCTGATAAAATATAATTATTACATAAATATGCCAAGAGCAAAATAAGATGATGCCCCTTGGTTGACCAGAGTACTATATAGACATAGCTGTCTTAAATACAACACAACGGAATAAAACAAAACAAAACAGCAACTCCTAAATAGCTATCCGTCAGCCATCTGCTCATCTTCGGAATCCTTATTCGTCAACCTATTAAAACCTGCAAAACCTCAACCCTCAACCTACTCAAATCAATTTTTGAGCACCCGAGAGTTTAAGGGGAAAAACATAAACTTCGATTCAGACATAAAGCCTGGTGTGAATAATACTGTACATCTCGAATATACGATATTAAGTAAGACCACCCCGCTTAGTGAAACGGGTTTTCCCTCACTAATATCCCTTTTAAAACATATGTTTTGCAAATCATAATCCTACAACCAAAACTGGTTAAAAGTGTAAAGCATTTTATGTAAACTTACATATCAGGTAACAAATGGACTATCTGTCCGAACTCTATAGTTTTTTTGGCTAACTACTAACCTTTCGCTGACTCAGGCCTACTAGACAATATAATCAAAATAATTTAATATCTGTTAGAAACTCCTCTTTTGAATGGTCTATCCTTAACTATCTGTTAAATACTCCTCTTCTGGACGGTCTGTCCCTAACTATACATCCCCAGGGTCACCTAATCCTGAGGGCTTTACGGGCTCACCAATAACCTATCTGTATACAAACATATATTCCCTTCTGTGTGTAACCATAATTTTAGTCTTACCTTTGACAAAGCCTTACACACTGGAATTTTAGACTAAATTAGCTGGGGCTAATAGCTAATGTATAGGGCGCGACCCTATACCAGTCTCATCTGGTATTCTAATATCTGAATCATTTACTTAGGGAAACCTTCCCATAAATTTTCATTGAAAACCTTTTCAATCTGATTTAAAACTTTAAATCTAACTCACACAAGGAAAATACATACACTCTATGCTTTACTCAAAATCACCTTGCCATGTTATATATATGTCCCTTACTCAAACCTTAGTTGATGAAAACAGTAAAACCTTTGAAAGTAGCCTTTTCGATCCTATTGAAAGTATCCCTTTCGTAATGAAATAAACCCTTTTCTTTCATCTAGGCGGAAAGGCCAGAACTTCCTTTCAAAACCATTTACATAAACCTTTCGAAACCACTTAAATACCTTTTCCTTCAAAAGGTAAAAACCTTAGACATCTTATCTTTAAAACCTTTAAGCATAGCCTTTCGAAACCATTGGAAAAACTTTCCTTTAAACCTTCCGAAACCATTAGGGAACCACCCCTTGGACACCTTTCTTAAAAACCTTTCAAAAGCACTCAAAACCATAAACCTTTTGAAAGAATTTGGGTTCAATTTCTAAAACATGTGGAAACACCTTTCGAAACCATTCAAAACCATCTCTTTCGAAACCATTTGGGATATACTTCAACAGAGCAAAAGGGTCATTAAAACCATTTAAGTCAAAAGCCTATCTTTTGAAAGCGTTCCTAAGAAAAGAAGTGATGGTGTCGAAACCACCCTTCCGAAAGCATTGGAGAAGTGGCCAAGTGTTAAAAAAACAAAATGTACCTTCTGAAACCATTGACTTCGAAAGGTAGGAAAAGCGGCAGTTATGGCTTCGACTTAGTCGAAAGCAGTCATTTAAAAGCAAAGGCGCAACCTCTTAAAACCTTTTCTTCAAACCATTTGACCTGGTTGAAAGCTAACCAAGTCAAAAGCAGTATAGTCGAAAGCAAAGCAGGCGCATTTTAATTTAAAACAACGCAACACTTCGACCCTTTCGAAACCCCTGGTTTCAACCTTGTACCTTCCGCTTCTTATCCAATTCGCTGCGCACCAAGTCTTTAATGCCATGAACATTGGTTTCGATAGTAATGGAGGCAAAGGAACTACGTCGAAAGCCATCTATGTCGGAGGCAGGGTGCCGAAAGTGGTGAAACATGCTATTTGCAGGTAAAACTGATTTTTAACCTTTTTAAGTAAACATTTTAACTAATCTGCCTTGTTTGTCTAAATCTTATTGGTTGCAAATTATCTTTTCTAAAAGCACCACCAAAATTTCAGAAATAAACACTTTAATTTATTTACAAAATACCTCTTCTCTTTTTATAAATATGTAGAACATTTAAGTCTCATACCTTAAATAATTTTATATATTCATCAAAACACTTAGGAAAATTTTACAAAAATTCCAGAAAATCCTTTTTAATATGTTTTCTAACATATATAAATTTCAGACCCAAATTATTTATAATTTAATCATAAATTATTCATAACCCAATAAATCATTTTCTTCACTAGAAAATTAATATAAAATCCAAATTAATTCACAAAATTATGAAAATTGAAACCCATATCTAAAATATCATTTTTGATCTATATCTAAAATCACAAGGCATTTAGATGTCATTTAATAGGGTTTTCATATTAAAACACATCATAAAATCTACATGAACAAGCATAAATCATCAACAAGTATACATAAACATATAATCCATCAAAAACATGGCATAATCATGCAAAACATTTCAGATTCAACTTAAACCGAATTTTTTTAAGAAAATGAGATGTAGTCATTATTCACCTTAGCTTGAGATTAAGGATGAGATTTGAATAGCTTTTGATTTGATTAATCTTCATCCTTACATTTTTCTTCCTCTAGTTCTCTAAAATGGTGGTCGGCCTCTATGGTTTTAATTTGCAAATGAGAATGAATAAGAGAATACATAGCTAAGGGGTTTAAGGTTTATGGTATAAGGATTTTCCTTGTTCCCATTTTTCCTCTGCCTACTTCCTAACGCTTTATCTATTTTATTTCATATTATCTCATTTTGATTTACTCATTAACATGACACGATTACCCCCATTAATCACAAATCTCAATCCATTAATCACCTTACATTATTTTATTTTATTTATCTAGTTAAATATCCTAAATAATGTTACTAAAAATATGGGGTGTTATAATCTCTCCTACTTAAAGAATTTCGTCCTCGAAATTACAATAAGGTACACAACAAAACAATCAAAGGTAAAACATACCACCGAACAAATCAGGATAAGCGTCTCTAATCCTGCTCTCAGTCTCCTAAGTACAGTCTCTCTCATCGTCACTCCACTGGACTTTCACTAGTCTTACTGTCTTGTTCCTTAACTTCTTCTCTTCTCTCGCGAGTATCCGGACAAGCTTCCTAACTATAGTCAAGTCTGGTTCCACTACTAAATCATCTAACACAGTTGGTGCTATAGTAGTTTTCCCTAATACACTTCCTCAGATGGGATACATGGAAAACATCATGGAATCCTGCCAAACTACTTGGTAACTCTACTCTATACGCGAGTTTCCCGATCCTCTCTAAATAGGAAACGGTTCTACGAATCTTAGTGCTAACTTCCCAGTCTTCCCGAACCTGATAACACCTTTCATTGGCAATACTTTGACGAAAACATGATCTCCGATAGAGAACTCTAAATCATTTCGTCTTCTATCTGCATGGCTCTTCTGCCTAGATGAGCTTCCTTCATTCTCGCCCTTATCAGCTCAATCTTCTCTGCTTCTTCTCTTACCAATTCAAGACCAAGGACTAATCTATCTCCGTTCTCTAACCAACATGCGAGAGATTTGCATGGTCTTCCATCCTTATACTAGTTTGATAACCATTGTTATACGAAAACTCGACTAGGTGTAGATGGTCTTCCCATGATCCTCTGAAGTCTAATACAGAAGCTCTTAACAAGTCTTCCAAGATCTTGTTAACTCTTTCCGTTTTCCCATCTGTCTGCGGATGGTAAGCGGTACTCATCTTAAGCTTGGTTCCTAAATTATCCTGTAGACTTTTCCAGAACTTGCTAGTGAATAAGGAATCTCTATCACTAACAATACTACTAGGAATCCCATGAAGTCTAACTATATTCTTCGTAAATAACTTCGCTAAAACAGGTGTCGTCCTAGTTGACTTAACTGGAATGAAATTTACACTCTTGGTCAACTTTTCAACTATGACCCATATACTTTCATTTCCTCTATTAGATCTCGGCAACATGTCTATGAAATCCATAGAAATATAATTCCATTTTCATACTGAAAGATCCAATGGCTGAAGCAACCCACTTGGCTTCTGATGCTCGGCTTTCACCCGCCGACAGTTCAAACACTGTTTCACCCATAAGTCTACATCTCTCTTCATTCCTTCTCAAAAGAAACTTCGCTTCATATCCTGGTACATCTTCGTTCCTCCTGGATGAATAGTAAACTTCGAACGATGGCATTCCTCCAAAACTTCCTTCCTTATGTCTCCCACATCTGGAACACATAATCTATTCTTCTTTCTCAACCACCCATTTTGGTCAAGACTAAAATCCTTCAAGCCATCATTCTCCGTTCCATCCTTTAATTTCCTGATCCTTTCAGCTAGCACTGGATCCTCTTCTTGTTTAGAGGCAGTCTTCTCAATCAATACCGGTCGGACTTCTAAACAAAACAACATAGCAGATTCTCCACTAGACCTAGCCTCAGATCACCATTGCACTCTGGAAGACGACAACGCTTCCAAGTCTTTCCATTCTGCTATCATAGACTACACTACATTCTGATGCTTCCTACTAAGCGCATCTGCGACCTTGTTGTCTTTTTCTGGTGTGTACTCAATTCCAAAATCAAAAGCGGCTAAAAACTCTAACTACCTCTGCTGTCTCATAATTAACTCCTTCGAGAGAACAAATACTTCAACAACTTATGATCCGTGTAAAGCTCAAACCTCTCTCCTAAAGGTAATGTCTCCACACCTTTAAAGCAAAAATAACTGTAGCTAACTCCAAGTCATGAGTCAAGTGTCTAACCTCATGCGGTCTAAGCTGTCTAGAAGCAAAGGAAATCAATTTACCTCTTTGCATTAGTACAGCTCCTAATCCAGTACCACATGCATCTGTATAAACTACCAAATCTTGATTCCCCTTCGGAACAACTAATATAGGTGCATGGTTCAATAAGTGTTTCAAGCTCTGGAATGCTTCCTCACACTTATCGGTCCACACAAACTTCACATCCTTTCGCATTAGCTTGGTCATCGGTGCTGCTATCCGCGAAAATCTTTTATAAACCTCCGATAATATCAGCCAACCCAAGAAAACTTTTTATCTCAATCACCATTTCTGGTCTCTTCCAATTATTAACAGCTTTGATCTTATCTGGATCGACTGATAAACCCTTCTCCAAAACCATATGACCAAGAAACTTCACTTTCTTTTCTAGAAATGACACTTCAAAAATTTTGCCTTCAGTTGATGTTCTCTCAAAGTCTTAAGAACCACTCTAAGATGAACTTCATGCTCTTTCTCATCCTTAAAGTATACCAAAATATCATCTATGACCACCAACATGAATCTATCCAAGTACTCTCTGAAAATTCGGTTCATCAAGTCTACAAAGAATGTCGGCGCATTAGTTAGTCCGAATGGCATAACTAGCCATTCGTACGATCCATACCTGGTTCTAAATGCCATCAAAGGTATACTATCTTCTGCCACTCTAAGCTAATGGAAACCTGTACCCAAATCCAACTGAGAAAATATCTTGGCCCCACTCAACTGATCGAACAAATCGTCAATTCTAGGCAGTGGATATCGATTCTTTATCATCTTCTCATTCAACTTATGATATTCGATACACAACCTCAACGATCTGTCTGGCTTCTTAGCAAATAATGCGGCTGCTCCCTAAGGTGAACTACTAGGGCTGATAAAATTCTTCCTTTCCAAATCCACCAACTTCACTTTCAGCTCCCTCATCTCTGTAGGTGTCATTCTGCTTGGCGGCTTACTAACCGGTTCTGCTCAAGGCACCAAATCTATCTGAAACTCAATGGATGGTTTCGGTGGAAATCCTACTACTGGCTAAAAGACATCCGTGAATTCTCTAACCATGAAAATGCGATTTAACTCGTCTTCTAACTCCATAACTCCTAACAAAGCATTCACCTCACAACCAGGGTTTTCTATGGTATAAACTATCTGATCACTATAGTAAGGGTGTCTAAGTGATATTTTTCTATCGTGGCAAAGTATTCTAGCATCGTACTTACTTAACTAATCCATGCCCAATATAATTCTGAACCCTACAAAGTAAAATATACGCAAACTGCAAACAAATGTGTAACCTAACAAATCAAACTCTAGGTGGTCACACTTCATCCCAAGGGTCGCATACACTCCATCGGATTTGCAACACTTAAGGAAGTAACTAAATATGTAGGTTCTAGGTTAAGCTTATCTACCAAACATTGAGATATAAAAGAATGCGATGCACCAGTATCAAACAAAACGCTAACAGACATATTATGGATTTGAAGCATACCTCCCAAAACTGCCTTTCCTTTCTCCTACACCATTGGCTTCGAAGTAGCAGGCTCCAATGCATACACCTTACCCTTCCCATCCTTAGCGGGCTCTTTGCATTGATTCTTATAGTGGTCGATATGATCGCAATTGAAGCACCTGCTGTACTTCTTTCCGATCACTTCCTTAACTTTCCCAGTATGATGCTCATTAGCAAAATGTTCTTTCTTGCTGCACTTAAAACAGACCACCTCAGACTTTCCTTTCTTCGCTACTCCTCCCTTCTATGCACCCTTCTTGTGAAAGAACTTCCTCTTCTGACCTTGCCCAACCTAGACCTCCTTCTCCCTCTTCTTCTCCAAACAAGCAAGCATCTCTTCATGTCTTAACGCCATCTCCACTACCACATCACAGGGATCTCTGATATGCGGTAAGGTAGCCCTAGCCAACTCAGGCTTCAATCTCCGAATAAACTTCTCATTCCTTTTAATCAATTATTAACAGTGGCATAACCATATCTAGCCAATTCTTCAAATCTTCTAGCATACTCCAAAACAGACATCTCTCCTTGCTCTAACTAAGCAAACTTCCTGAGCAATGCAGACTACGCCATCACAGATATGAACCTCTCCTGAAACCTTCCCCTAAACTTAGCCCATGCCATCTCCTCTTCATTTACTCCAGCCGTCACACTATTCCACCAAAATAAAGCTGCTCTCTGAAGCTGTCTCGAAGCAAGCCTCCTCTTCTGCTCATCATTGAGCCCCATGTCTGTAAAGATCCTCTCACAATGCAGCAACCAGTTCTCCACTTCTATAGCATCCTCAGTTCCAATAAATGGCTTTCCTTCAAGCCTAGCATAGGCTCTACTCAAGTTAGCATAATGGTTGACAATCAGAGCTTCCCTGAACTCCTACTCCTGCATTCCCTCCAAAAACTCTAGCAGCAATCCCACCTTGCATCATGTTCACGAAAAACTGATACATGGTCCCCATATCCACTTGTGGGACCCCAGCACCAACATTCTCAGCTTGAGCCCGACCTTAAGTCCTCCTTGTATTGGGTCGGGCATTTCCAATGGTGGTGGTGATGTCCCCTCCTAGGTTAACACTGCCTCTTCTTGCGTTCTTATCTGTATTCAAGCCTCGGGAGATACAAAAGAATAACCTAATAGAGATATGAGAATAAAGAAATAGCGTATACTTATATATAGCAAATATATGTACGTTACTATAGCGTTATCCCTTACCCCGATCTTAACTCAAATTCCTAAGGATAATGTTTTCAAAAATCATTTTTTAGTTAAAGTATTTCATAAACCTATGCTCTGATACTAAGTTGTGAATAATACTATACATCTCGAATATACGATATTAAGTGATACCACGCCACTTAGCGAAACGGGATTTCCCTCACTAATATCCCTTTTAAAACATATCTTTGGCAAATCATAATTCTACAACCAAAACTGGTTAAAACTATAAATTGTTTTATATAAACTTACATATCAGGTAACAAATGGACAATTTGTTCGAACTCTATAGTTTTATTTGGCTAACTACTAACATTTGGCATACTTGGGCCTATCAGACAATATAATCAAAATAATCTAACACCTGTTAGACACTCCTCTTCTGGACGGTTTGTCCCTAACTATCTGTTAAATACTCCTCTTCTGGACGGTCTGTCCCTAACTATACATCTTCCCAGAGTCACCTGATCCTAATGGTTTTGCGGGCTTACCAACAACATATCTGTATACAAACATATATTCCCTTCTATGTGTAACCATAATTTAAGTCTTACTTGTGAAAAAGCCCTACACACTAGAATTTTGGACTAAATTAGCTAGGGCTAATAGCTAATGTATAGGGCGCGACCATATACTAGTCACATCTGGTATTCTAATATCTGAGTCATTTTACTTAGGGAAATCTTCCCATAAATTTTCCTTGAAAACCCTTCAATCTGATTTAAAACCTTTAAATCTAACTCACACAAGGAAAATACATATACTCTATGTTTTACTCAAAATCACCTTGCCATGTTATATATACAAACTTTACTCAAACCTTAGTTGATGAAAACATTTAAACCTTTGAAAGTACCTCTTTTGATCCCATTGAAAGTATCCCTTTCGTAACCAAATAAACCCTTTTCTTTCATCTAGGCCGAAAGGCCAAAACTTCCTTTCAAAACCATTTACATAAACCTTTCGAAACCATTGAAATACCTTTTCCTTCGAAAGCTAAAAACCTTAGACATCTTATCTTTAAAACCTTTAAGCATAGCCTTTCGAAACCATTGGGAAATCTTTCCTTTAAACCTTCCGAAACCATTAAGGAACCACCCCTTGGAAACCTTCCTTAAAAACATTTTGAAAGCACTCAAAACCTTAAACCTTTCGAAAGCATTTGGGTTCAATTTTTAAATCATGTGGAAACACCTTTCGGAACCATTTGGGTTATACTTTAACAGAGAAAAAGGGTCATTAAAACCATTTAAGTCGAAAGCCTATCTTTCGAAAGCGTTCCTAAGCAAAGAAGTGATGACGTCGAAACCACCCTTCCGGAAGCATTGAAGAAGTGGCCAAGTTTTAAAAAAAAAGAAAATGCACCTTCCGAAACCATTGACTTCGAAAGGTAGGAAAAGCGGCAGCTAAGGCTTTGATTTAGTCGAAAGCAGTCATTTAAAAGCAAAGGTGCAACCTCTTAAAACCTTTTCTTTAAACTATTTAACCCGATCGGAAGCCAACCATGTTGAAAGCAATATAGTTGAAAGCAAAGCAGACGCATTTTCAATTTAAAACAACGCAGTGCTTCGACCCCTTCGGAACCCCTGGTTTTGACCTTGTACCTTCCGCCTCTTATCCAATTTGCTAAGCACCAAGTCTTTGATGCCATGCGCATTGGTTTCGATAGTGATGGAGGCGAAGGGACTAAGTAGAAAGCCATCTATGTCGGAGGCAGGGTGCCGGAAGTGGCAAAACATGCTATTTGCAGGTAAAATTGATTTTTAACCTTTTTAAGTAAACTTTTTACTAACCTGCCTTGTTTGTCTAAATCTTATTGGTTGCAAATTATCTTTTCTAAAAGCACCACCAAAATTTCAGAAATAAACACTTTAATTTATTTACAAAATACCCCTTCTTCTTTTATAAATATATAAAACATTTATGTCACATACCTTAAATAATTTTATATATTCACTAGAATACTTAGGAAAATTTTACAAAAATTCCAAAAAAATCCTTTTTAATATGTTTTCTAGCATATATAAATTTTATACCCAAATTATTTATAATTTAACCGTAAATTATTTATAACCCAATAAATCATTTTCTTCACTAGAAAATTAATATAAAATCCATATTAATTCGGAAAAGTATGAAAATTGAAAACCATCTCTAAAATATCATTTCTGATCTATATCTAAAATCACAAGGCATTTAGATGTCATTTAATAGGGTTTTCATAATAAAACGCATCATAAAACCTACATGAACAAGCATAAATTATCAACAAGTATACATGAACATATAATCCATAAAAAACATGGCATAGTCATGCAAAACAATTCAGATTCAACTTAAAACCGAAAACATTTAAGAAAATGAGATGTAGTCATTATTCACCTTAGCTTGAGATTAAGGATTTGATATTTGAATAGCTTTTGATTTGATTAATCTTCTTTCTTAGCCTTTTTTTCCTCTAGTTCTCTAAAATGGTGGCCGACCTCTATGTATTTAATTTGCAAATGAAAATGAATAAGACAATACATGGCCAAGGGGTTTAAGGTTTAGGGTATAAGGATTTTCCTTGTTCCCATTTTGCCCCAGCATACTTCCTAACACTTTATCTATTTTATTTCATGTTATCTCATTTTGATTTACTCATTAACATGATACAACTACCTATTAATCACAAAAATCAATCCATTAATCATCTTACATTATTTTATTTTATTTAGCTAATTAAATATCCTAAATAATGGTACTAAAAATATGGGGTGTTACACTAAGTATCAACAATTCCCACATGCAACATATCGACAAGCATACTCTAGATCTGGAGTTGATATACCATTATGGGTAAGCTAAACCCGAGATTGTGCATCTTACTCTAGTTTTAGTTATTTATGATGTCGAGACAACGTTTGACATCTTTCGCATAAGTCTTTACTACTCAAGCATCATACAAATCCCCAATTGGATTCCTTCATCTCGAACATTTCACGAATAACTACATAGATTCGAGCATCTCAAACAGATCTCGAAGTTCCATATAGGTTCCCCACATAAGTCCTTCGATGAATGCTAACACTGTCCTCTGTCTTGGAATACTCCTCAAGATAGATAGTCCCACTCTATAGCATCGTTTGAAATGTTAATGCTGACCTCTCCCTTAGGCTTAACCTGCGGATAGACAGACTTTATAACATTTCACTTCACAACTGCTTCCAAAACATAGAAATCATATAATAGTTTTAAAGTGGTATTCGATAAGTAAAACACTAACCGATTTCGATCCCTTCAGAACCAGTCGATGAATTTCTGGTTAACTCAATTTTGGTTCTTTCAAAAGTAGGTGAAAGCTAATGAATTTTCGTACTAATACTCCTCCTTAGAGGTTCTCGCTGATATGAAATCGTAAAACCTTTTGATTACTTCTTAAGTTATAATTGCTCAAGATCGATAATCGACTAATAGATCATCTAGTCAAAACAATTGTTTCTATAAATAAATATTCATATACTTAACTCATTTTTGACATTCCAACTTAACTCATCCAAAAGTGAAGCCAGGAAAGTTAAAGCACTGGGTGCATCAAAGCCTTGCCTAGGCACTTCATTCTGGAATCTCATAAATAGATAAGCCTACCTCGTTGGTTTTTAGTATTAAGTATAGTATTAATAATTTCCATAAACAAGTAAGAAATCAACACGATTAACACTTTTCCGACATTTTTTCGACTTACTATTCCTCAGTCAAGAGGGAAGCAAGTAGGTTAGAGCTCTATTGCTTCATCCCTACTCGAACATCAATCTTAACTCTCATAAATAGATAAGCCTTACTTCGTCGGCTTTTAGTGTTAAGCATAGTTAATTACTTTTCAAACGAGTAATCAAACAATTAACCATTTGGACATTAAGCAATTCTAACCCCTTTATAAACCTTTTTTTATACTTTTAAAACCCTTTTTAAAATGATATATGTGTATAGTAATTTACTTGTAAAACTAGAAGTTAAATAAACCATTTTTAGAAGATATTTATTACATAAGATGTAAAATAGTCAACATAGTTTCTAAAAACTATATATACTTAAAAATGCTTTCAAAATACTATATAATACTTATAATAGGTTTTAAAACATTTTCTCAAAATATTACTTGAAAATAACTACTTTACAATTTCCTTAAAAACTTGGAAAAACAAGTTTTTATTATAAAATCTTCTTTTTAAAAATTCACCACTAATTCTTAAAAATTCATAAATATCTCAAAATACTTTTGAAATACTCAAATATGAGTTAGTAAACACTTGTAAAAATAATGAAACAAAATAATTAAATTTAAATATCTTTACAAAGCTTTAAAGTCCAAAAATCAAGCCTAAACGGGCCAGTTTTGCACAAGTGAAGTTTTGGCCACTTTTCGAGATGTTACTTAACTTTTAATTATCCAAGATTTTTATAGAAATAAACATATATATAAAATATTATAAATATGGTGAGAAATCCCCAAGGATCTTTCTATAAAGTTCCGTAGAAACAGCCAAAAATAAGGCAATTCCTAAACGCGTCCATAGCGACTATCGGCATAAGTGCACTTTCAAATTCGAGTCCGATCTAAACCAAAGTCCATCTATAACCTATGTGCTTTGTTTCAAGGTCTTTCCACAAGTTATAAAAGTCCATTCAAGTCCATTCGAAGTCCTTACGTATGGATTATATGTGTCACTTACTTTCAAAGCAAGAATTCAAACTAATGTTTTGATATATGTCAACAACGATTCAAACAACTTAAACACAATCAAACCCCAACAAATATGGGTTATGTTTTCAATCAAAGAGGTTAGTTATCTTACCTTTAACCTCACAAACAACCAAGATCCAAAAACCCAGGCACAAGCCCAACCTTGCAACACCTTCTTCCTTCCTTCCTCCTTTTACTTTCACCTTCCTTTATGCTCAAGGCTTTCAAGAATAGGGTGAGTGTGGCTTTGTTTCTTCAACTTATAACTAGGTAGGATGTTTTGAAATGTTCTCCTAAGCTTCACTCTAAATTTGAGTTGATTTGGATTTGATTTGCAATTAATTTTCTTTAGGATTTAGAGATGAAGAAGAAGAAGAAGCCATTAAAGAGGGCTTCGTTTTGGTTTGTGAATTTGTGATTTATTCCTAAGGGTATGCCCCTCCTTTTATAAGCTTCATATGGTATTGCCTAAGCTTGTGTTCACCCTCCCCCACTATGCCATGGAAGACTCACCTCCCATCACTTCTCCTTATTCTAATTACACTTATAACCTTAGCATGATATGTTACTTATCCTAATGGAAGCTTCTAGAATGTTCCATGCTTTATGAAGAGGGGGTGTGTGTTAATTAGTTGTTAATGTGTTCATTTAAATGTAACCGCAATTACTGTCTACCCAACCTATGATGTAGAAATGTAAAACTGCTCATAAATTGGTTGAGCACAATTCCACAACAAATAATAGCCAATGTTCCTAAAATGCCGAGCATGACTAAACAATCAAGGTTATGGAGTATTAAACTATGAGAAGCACTAGAGTCATACAAACGCGAATAGGTAAACCGTAAACAGATAGTATACCCTCAAGAATATGCTTTCCATTTCTTAAGCATAGGACAATCCCTAACAAAATGGCGAGGCTGGTGGCAATCGTAACAACCTTTCGGTGCAAACTGGCCTCAAGCTTTGAAAACTTTTCGATTAGTGTTTTAACCATCTGCCCTTCTCCACCCAACCTACACTTATTAGGAAAGTGACCCTTTTTCCCATATTTATAGCAAATGAGGGTGAACCTATTCTTTGGCGATTGAAACTTATGCTTGTTGTCTCCTGTCGATGCAGAAATAGTTGGCTTCGGAGCCAAGCTCTCAAACCTCAAAGCCATGTTCACCAAACCCACAAAAGACCCCATGACATGATTAGTCATGTCCCTTTGGAACTCAGGAAGCATACCTATGATGAACATCTCGTTTTTCTTTGACAGGGTATCTACTAATCCCAACCCAAACCGAGATAATGCAATGAACCAATTTTCATACTCCACTACGGTCATGCCCCCCTGCTTTAGATCCAAGAAGCTCCTAAATAACAAAGTCTTTTCGACTTCCAGAACAAACTTGATCACAAACTCATCTTTGAATTGGGCCCTAGAGAAGTCGTTATCTTGGACATCGGCTATAATAGAACTCCACCAATCCATGGCTGCATCTGTCAGATG
The DNA here is from genome assembly GCA_030737815.1 of Allium fistulosum. Lineage (NCBI taxonomy): Eukaryota > Viridiplantae > Streptophyta > Magnoliopsida > Asparagales > Amaryllidaceae > Allium > Allium fistulosum. The sequence goes on from CM060904.1 coordinate 1,143,664,820, forward strand.
TTGCGATGCCAACCTACGCTTTATTGCATCATCTAGCTCCATATCTCCAAATAACCGATCACATAATCTGAGCCAAAACTGGACTTCTATAATAGCCTCCATGCCACTAAACCTCTTACCTCCTGGTCTCTCATAATCACAATAAAGCGAAGTAAAACCCATCTAAGGCCTGACCCGCACGATCTTCCGTACGACATACTAGGGCAACATTCCTCGGTGCTTAATTCCCACCATTCGTGACAGTACTACCCCGACCATCTCTAGCATTGGCAGCTCTAGTACTCATAGTTCTTACTACCTAATCAAAGTGGAACAACTTAGGAGATTAAAGGATAGAGTTACTCCAAAGAGAGGATTACGAAGAAAGAGACTTTTCTAAGGAATAATTTTAAGAGTCTAGTTTTCAAAATACAAATATGCTCTCATATGTACTATAGACTCAACTCATTTTAGGGTGTCACTTAGCCTATATCTAATAAGCCATACCCAACCAAAGCCAAGGTGTTTGCTCCACCTGGCTCTGATACCAAAATTAACAACCCAACTTTTCAACCCTCGAATGTTGACACTAAAACATCTACGGTTTTCGTGTGTCGAACATTCAAGTGTCGAAAAGGTAGAAAATTAGGGTAAAATAAAAAAGAATTAAACAAGAAAGGAAGAAAAAAACGTCATAATCTCACAATGGAATGGTAATATATAATATCAAAAGATTAGTACAAAGGGTTACTCTGAATACAGAAATCCCAGAGTTACTAAGACCTAATTACTATCATCAGCCTGAACAGTTATAACTGCCTGTCCTCGCAATGCTGTTGTATACAATACAGTAATACAAAGGAAATAATAATACTACGGTAGATAATCATTCAACTTTTCTCACCGTAAGCTCCAAAGCGTCCTAGTTAAATCCAAAAACATACATGGGGCTGACCCGAGCATTATAGAAAAATAACACCTGGATCATTTTGGTAAACCAGCATGAGAAAGTCAAAAAATAAGAGTGACATATAATAGTACTTTTTTGAGACCGTACGGATTAGCATAATGGTTTTCCTCTCGAATGAAACCAACCATTCGTTAAGCTTAACATATAGTGATGATAGATAATGTCTAGTGTGTAGCAAATAAATCATATCTAATAGTTGTTGTGTGAAAACCATAACAGTAATAGGTATACAATAAATACTGCTAAAGCGTGTTCACATAGGTGTAAGGATTTCCATGGAGCTCTCATCGGATCAAGCCGAATCCAACCTCTATGACCAAGATCAGAAATTTCATTCCGAGCATCATATATCTCTAGATATGATATACTCTACGATAGACACAACTGGCCCAACGATGAACTGCATGGCATCTAGTAGCAACAACTCCCGTGCATAACATATCGATAAGCATACTCTAGATCTGTAATTGATATACCCTCAAAGGTAAGCTAAACCCAAGATTGTGCATCTTACTCTGGTTTTAGTCATTTTGATGTAGAGGCTACGTTCAGCATCTTTCGCATGAGTCTTCACCACTTGAGCAGCACACGAATCCTCAATTGGATTCCTTCATCTTGAACGGATCACAAATCATTACATGGATTTGAGCATCTCGAACAGATCTCGAACCTCCACATAGGTTCCCACATAAGTCCTCCGATGAATGCTAACGCTGACCTCTCTCTTAGAATACTCCTCAAAATTGACAGTCCCACATGATAGCGACCTTTGAAATGTTAACACTAACCTCTCCCTTGGGCTTAACCATAGAATAGACATTTCAACTCTATAATATTTCACTTTACAGTAGCTTCCAAAACATTGAACTCGCATACTAATTTTGAAGTGATATTCGATAAGTAAAACACTTACCGATCCTGGTCTCTTCAAAACCAATCAATGAATTTTTAACTCAATTTTGTTTCTTTAAAAGTAAGTGAGAGCTAGAGAGGTTTCGTACCAGTGCTCCTCCTCAAGGGTTATTATTGGTATGAAATCGTGAAGCCTTTCGATTACTTCTTAAGTTATAACTGGTCAAGATCGATAATCGACTAATCATTTATCTAGTCAAAACAACTACTTATGCAAATCAATATTCATATACTTAACTCATTTTTGATATTTCAACTTAACTATTCCTCATCCAAGAGTGAAGCCATATAAGATGGAGAGCTGGTTGCATCAAAGCCTTGCCTAGACACTTCATTCTTGAATCTCACAAATAGATAAGTCTTCCTTATTGGCTTTTAGTGTTAAATATAGTATTAATGATTTTCATAAACAAGTAAGAAATCAACACAATTAGCATGTTTTCAACATTTCCTGACATACTATTCCTTAGTCGAGAGGAAAAACGGTAGGTTAGAGCTCTATTGCTCCATACCTACTCAAACATCATTCTTTACTCTCACAAATAGATAGGCCTTAATTCGTCATCTTTTAGTGTTAAGCATAGTTAATAACTTTTCAAACAAGTAATCAAATAATTAACCATTTGGTCATTAAGAAATTCTAACCCTTTTCTAAACCTTTTGTTTATACTTTTAAAACCTTTTTTAAAATGATATATATATATATATAGACTAAACCCTAATGGCGGTTCATAAACTAAACCCTAATGGCAATCTTACCAAGGATAGAGGAAGACCACCTGAAAAGATGGATTCAAACAAGATGCCGCAAGCAATTTCATATCGGGATAAAGGGAAAGCAGTGGCGAACAATACTAATCGTTTTGACCTGGGAAGGGACGGATTGCCTCACGGTAATCAAAATACCACTAAGATGGTTCGTCAATCCAGGGATTCAAATTTGGGGGGGATCAAACCCGAACCAGATCTGGATTCCCACAGGTTCATAGCGATAGATATGAGTCAAGCAGGGAAGACACTAAATGGAAAGCGATACAAAATGACATAAATTCTGGAAACTCAAGATCCTGGAAGGAAGCAGCATGTGGAGGAATAGGGGAGCAACAAGATGAATATCTGGATCTACAATATATTAAACCAGTTCTTGTCAATGATAAAAGGAAAGCTAGTATATCTGAACCCGCTGTGAAAAGGGCGGAAAACAAGTGGGAACACTCTATAATATTCTACGTGGGTCAGACCTTATCATATTCATCTTAAGGGATACATAGAACGGGTATGGAAACCGGTGGGAAAGTTTCAGCTATTAACTCGAGAGAACGGTTTCTTTATAATACGTTTTGATGATAAATTAGATTGTGATAAAGTGCTGAAGGGTGGACCTTATTTGTTTGATAACAAAGTGATTATACTGAAAAAGTGGGTGATGGGTACTAGATTCAGAAAAGACTTACTAACAACTCTTCCTATATGGATAAAACTTTCTAATCTAGAACTCGAGCTATGGGATAAAGAAGCAATGAGTGCCATTGCAAGTGTGTTAGGAAAGCCTATTAAAATGGACAAGATTACAGTTGATGAAACTAGGGTTGCTTTTGCTAAAATACTTGTTGAAATGCAAGCAAGTGATGATTTCCCCAATGAAGTGGATGTTATCCTTTATACGAGGGAGGAACTAAAGATTAAAGTTGAATATCTTTACAAACCAGCCAGCTGCAAAGAATGTAAAGTGTTTGTCCATTCTACCCAGCAATGCAAAATAAAAAATAAAGAAAAATGGGTCCCAAAAGATAAAGAAAAGGCTTCTACCTCATCCTATTCTGAGCCTCATTCAGAACATATTAAAGAAAATGTAAGTTCAGAGCAAATAGCAGGAAAATCAAATAATGGTCTAAACGAGGAAGTTATAAATGTGGATTCTGAAATTACAAACGAAGAGTCTGAAAACCCTTTATTACATGAACAGAATATAAATGAAATTGAAGATAACCTAATTAATGACTGCAATGTAGAAGTGATTTCCAATGACCAAGTTGGTGTCTCTGCAGCTGAAAATACAATAGTGAATGAGATAATGAACGAAAACCCAAATAATAACAAGGAGAAGACTATAAATGAGAAAGATGTCATCCCTAATAATCAGCCTCTATTTGAAGGATTGGTAGAAGATTTGAGTGAGTCTGAAGATGAGGAACTTATCAGCAATCTTGCTAGAGAGGAAACTGTCCCTAAACCGCCAGAGAAACTTGAAGATGTCTCGAACTGTGTGGAAAAAAACCAAAAATTCTATGAGGAAATTGAAACATCTAAAATGCAGAATACTAAAGGTAAAAAAGGAAAACCAATCCCTGCTCCTCCTAAAGCAAATACAAGGAGCCAAAGTAAGTTTAAAGAATAAACATTGTTTCTTGGAATGTTAGGGGTTTAAATGCTTTAGACAAACAATTTGAAGTGTCTAAATTCCTAACTAAATATAAGCCATCTATTATTGGCTTACTTGAGAATAAATTAAGTAACTTGAATATAGAGAAATTATGTGTTAGATTGCAGAGAAACTGGAAGATGATTGATAATAATGACTGTGGTAGCAAAGGTCGCATACTCATTCTTTGGGATTCAAATATTTGGAATTTTCAAATTGAGAAGAAATCAAATCAATATATCTCTTTATTAGCTGAAAACACTGGTGGTTTTAAATGTAGAATAACCTTTGTCTATGCTAGTAATTTTATTAGAGATAGAGATAAATTATGGGATGATCTAATTGATGAATCAAGGTTGGTGAATTCCCCATGGATTATTCTTGGAGATTTTAATAATATGTTATCCTCTTTTGACAAAAAGGGTGGTACAGCTGTTCCATTTAGTCATCTGGTAGGTTTTAATAATTGTATGTCAAGGATTGGTCTGATAGAACTGCCTATTACAGGTTTCAAATACACATGGAGGAAAAAAGGTATGGCTTCTAAAATTGATAAAGTTCTCTGTAACCACTCATTACTGGGTACTATGCCAGGGATTACTACCTTTGGGGTCTCTAATGCTATCAGTGATCAAATCCCTATTTTTATTAGTTTTATTAAAGAGAACAAAGGTCCTAGAAATACTCCATTCCGATATGTTAACTCATGGCACTTGGGGGAAGGGTACATGTCTTGTATTGATAAAGTTCTAGACAAATATTATTCAAATTTCCCAAATTACCAAGCTTCAAAACTGCACAAGTTCATGAAGTTTATTAAAGATTGTAAGATTATGCTGAAAGAGTGGAATCGCAAGAACTGCAGAGAGGGTAATCCCCTTAAAAATTATGAAGAAGAATATCAGAAGTGTCTTAAAGAGTGTGATGAAAACCCGACTAACTCCTATCTTTTTGATAAACTTAGTAATGCTTATAACAACTGGAAGTCTCAAAATGTTGCTGAATTTTTAAAGGCCAGACAGAAAGCAAAAATTGAATGGTTTACTGATGGGGACTCATGCACAAAATTTTTTCATGCTAAGATGTCACAAAGGAGACACATTAATAAATGGAATCAGATCATTATGAGTAATGGGGAAGTTATTCAAGACTCTGGAAAAATTGAACTTGAAGCAATAAACTATTACATTGATATTTTTTCTCCAAACATCCTTTATCAAGTAACTTCCCTGATATCCAGTGTATGAACATAATAAATGATAGAGGCAGAACTAAACTTACTTCTGGTATCAATCTTGAGGAGGTGCAGAAAGCTATATTCTCTATTTCTGATGACAAGAGCCCGGGTCCTGATGGTTTCACTGCAAAATTTTATAAAATTCACTGGGATGAGTTGAAATTTGATCTCCTGAACCTGATTCAAGAAGTATTCAATACTGGTAAAATTGAAAAAGGCTTAAATCATACTTTTATCACACTTGTGCCTAAAACCAAATAGCCAATTTGTATTTCTGATTACAAGCCTATTGCATGCTGTAATGTCTTATATAAAATCATATCTAAAATTATATGTAATAGAATCAAACCTTTTTTACCTCATCTAATATCAGAGAACCAGTCTGCTTTTATTCCAGGAAGATGTATTGCTGAGAACATCCTGCTTGCACATGAACAAATTAGACAATTCAATAGAAAATGCAGTGATAAAATGTGCCTTAAGATAGACCTTCAAAAGGCTTACGACATGATAAATAGGAAGTTTTTATGCCATATGCTGAATATGATGAGATTCCCAAATAATCTTGTCAAACTAATAAGAAATTGTATCTCTTCCCCCACTTACTCTATTCTTGTTAATGGTAGTCCTAAGGGATTTATTTCCAGCAATAGAGGGTTGAGACAGGGAGACCCTCTCTCCCCTTATCTCTTTTGTGTTGCTATGGAGTTTCTTTCATTGATGATGTACAAAGCTCACAAGACTGATAATTTCCAGCCTATTTACAATCAAGATCCAAATGTCACTCATCTTATATATGCAGATGATCTTATGATCTTTTCTAAAGCCAAGCTTAAGTGTGCTAGAACTATTAAAGTGATGATGCAGAATTTAAAAGATTTGGCAGGTCTGAATATAAATAATATGAAGTCTAAAGCATATTTCAGTAGAGGGGTGATAAACAGAAATGTTTTGCTCAATATTTTGGATATGAGAGAAGGAGCATTGCCTATCAAATACTTGGGAGTACCACTGTCCTATAATTATCTTCACTACTCTGATTGTGGTCATCTTCTAGATAAAATTCAGCTCAGAATGGATGGGTGGGACTATAGGCTTCTTTCTATGGCAGGTAAGATTGAGCTTATTCTCTCAGTTATTACTCATATGGTTCTATATTGGATGATGACATACCAACTGCCTATTGAAACTATTGATAAAATTAATAAGATATGTGCTAATTTTATTTGGTGAGGCAGAACTCATAAAATAGCTTGGGATATCCTATGTAGACCTAAAATTGAAGGAGGGGTGGGCCTGAGAAACTTTAGAGACATCAGAACTGCCACTGCTCTTAAATTGTTATGGCATTTTATTAACAAAAATAACTTATGGTCTAAATGGATGAACAAAAGATACTGTAAAGATAAATACTTCTAGACTATGGATATTGATAATAATAGCTCATGTACCTAGAAATCTATTCTTAAACACAGACAAAAAGGTCTACAACACATACATAGAAATATAGTTGATGGGCAAAATACACTTATATGGCATGACCCTTGGATTAATAATGAACTATTGGTTAATATCCTTGGGTGGGATGCCCTTGGTTTAAATGGTGGCGACAATTTGAAGGTCAGCAGTATTATACAAGATAACATTATTAATCCAGAGACATTCCATTTCACTAGACAAATTAACCAAATCAAAAATGTGGAAATTTATACTAATTATGACTCAGATTTTTGGAGCTGGAACAATAATCCCAATGGATTTACTTTCTACTCTGCATGGGATTGTGCTAGAAGTCATTTTCAGACAACTAATTGGTCAAAAGTAATTTGGAGCTACTGTAACAGCCCTAAAATGGCTCTTTGCGCGTACAAAGTTATGTTAAACAGAATTCCTACCAAAGATAAACAGATTGAATGGGGATACTCTATAGATCCTATATGTGTACTTTGCAATTGTGAATCAGAAGATAGGAATCACATGTTTTTCCAATGTTCATACTCGGCTTATCTCTGGACTCGAAACAAAATGAAGCTTGGCATGAATCTGAATGGTCCTTTGCTGATTCATGTAGAAGCTGCAGCTTTATACGACTCCTTTAAAGTAGCGAATCAGATCAAAGATCTGGCCTTTTGCAGCTTCGTCACGATCATCTACCATATATGGTTGGAACGAAACTCTCGAATCCATGAAGGGAGTGAAACTGACAAGCTTCGGAGATGGAACCTAGTTGAATTAGATATTAAATATCAGATGACTAAAAGTAGAAAGAAGATGATGAGATCGAGAGAGAATGAAAATATTTTAGAAAGATGGGGCATTGAATTAGTGGATACCGGCTAAAGCTTCGATCTTGTTTTTTCATTTTTCTTAGCCGGTCATAAAGAAGGAGGAAGACAACAAGTTTAAAAGAATGAGAGAATCTTTTTTATAGTCATGGTTGTGGTCTCCGCCACGTGGCTTTGCTTCTGCTTGTAACGGGATGTTTTGTTTTCCAGTTTTATTTTCTTATGGATTGTTTGTACATATACTTTGTAAGTTTCTTTTATTGATGCGTTATCAATAAAGCACCGCACTCTTTTTCCCCTACTAATTATCACGTCGATAGTTAGTAAGGTTTTTAATGAGGCGGTTTACCCAGTTTCAAATATATATATATATATAGTAATTTACATGTAAAACTAGATGTTAAATAAACCCTTTTTAGAAGATATTTATTACAAGGTTTTAAAACATTTTCTCAAAATATTACTTGAAAATAACAACTTTATAATTTCCTTAAAAACTTGGAAAAACAAGTTTTTATTATAAATCGTCTTCTTTAAAAATTCACAACTAATTCTTAAAATTTCATAAATATCTCAAACCTCTTTTGAAATACTCTAATATGAGTTAGTAAAAAACTTGTTAAAAGAATGAAATAAAATACTTAAATTTAAATATATTCTCAAACCTTTAAAGTCCAAAAATCAAATCTAAACGGGGCAGTTTTGCACAAGTGAATTTTGGCCACTTTTCGAGATGTTACTTAACTTTTTACTCTCCAAGCTTTTTATAGCAATAAACATACATACATACATACATACATATAACTGTAATGATCCATAATTTAATAGCTTTGAATATGAATATTTAATATGTTTTTAAATAATTAATTAGTGGATTTTATAGCCCAAATAAATCCCCTTTTAATAATAACTGGCAATGGTGGTATTGTTTTCAAAATTTGTTTACAAAAATAATTAGTTTGAAGAAAAATAGAAAATGTGACCGAAAATCGTTTTTCAAATTTTCAACTTTTCATCGTCTAAGAGTTGTCAGAACTATTGTGACATTTTATTAAACATTTACACATATATTTATATTAACATGAGTATGGACAAGTTAAATAATGTGGTGAAAATTTATTTACTTAAGTAAATATAAGAAAATGTGACATCCTTTCAAAAATATAAATAAAAATAAATTAAGAATGAAATATATTATCACTTACACATCATGGTACGTGGGAAGTCAATTATATGGTGGACAAAGGGGAGGGTGGAGGTGCCTTACATGTGTTTAAGGAAGGAGGGGAGTGGTGATTTGGAGCAAAATGAGTGAAGGGTATGTAAGGAAGGGCATTTTAGTAATTCACATATTCCACTTTTTATAAAAACAAATCTCTTATTTTTCCTTCTTATGTTTTCATTCCGTATTTTACTTTTCAAAAACTTCATCACCTTCCTTAAGCTTTTGAAAACTTTTTAATGGCTTCCTAAGTTTTTAAATTTAAAAATCCATTCTTTTTCACTTCTTCCTTAAACAAAATTACTAAAGTTCATTTCTTTTTCCTCTACTTCTCCTAACTAATCAAAACAAGACCCATCTCCACCATTTTAAGCCAAGGCTGAGCCCATGTTACCCATGGCCAAGCCCATCTAGCCCTTTAAGACTTAAAAATTCAAACTTTTACAAAGAAAACCAAAGATCGGGTGTTAGTTCAAGGCGTGGTGTTAGTTTGACTTGATATGGTTGCTTTTGGTGAGCAAAATCTCACCTTTATAGACTAAAATTATTAGCTTTGTTATTGTTTATAATAGTAGTTACTAGTTACTTGTTTATATATTGTAAAGTGATAATGGTTGACTTGATTTCCACTTTAAAAAGACGACATCTTGGTATCTAGTAAGTGACTTGAAATTAGTTGGAAAAAGTTTAAGTAAATAATATAAGTTATGCTCTCTACATGTTGTACAGTTGTTACTTGCTTTTGTATTTATGCTCATACTTATGTTATGTGATGCTTGGATGAATAAATGATATACGAAAATGTTTATGGTAGTGTACTTATGGCAACTATCGCTATATCGGCACTTTGAAAATTATCATCCCTTTTGAAATCTTTTGGTTTGACCTTGTGCTTGGGTTTTACAAAGTTAATTAATTGTTCTCATAATGATGTGCTTAAATTTAATTAACTATTTTAATAATGTATTTAAAATCAATTACTTATTTTAAATAACGATGATTAAGGTTAATTAAGTATTTAATTAATGATGTTTTAAGATTAATTAATCATTTTATTAATGATGTTTTAAGGTTAATTAATAACTTTAATAATGATGTTTTAAAGGTAATTAATTATTTTAACTAATGATGTTTAAGGATAAGTAATTATTTAATAATGATGCATTAAAGTTAATAATAATTTTAATAATGATGTTTTATGATTAATTAATCATTTTAATATTAATGTTTTAGATTAATTAATCATTTTAATAATGATGTTTTAAGGTTATTTAATCACTTCAATAATGATGATTAGAGTTAATTAATCATTTTAAATAATGGTGTTTGGAGTAATTAATCATGGTTAAAGCTAATTAATTATTCTAAATAATAATATTAAAAGAATTAATCACGTTTAAAGTTAATAAATTGTTTTTAATGATGATAATTGAAGTAATTAATCATGGTTCAAGTAAATTAATGATTTTAATAATGTCGTTTAAGGTTAATTTTTGAAATATGAAATCCCAGCACAAGTTTGGTTTTTAAAGTTAAAATGTATGATTCGGTTATGGAAAGGATAAGAAATTTAATTTTTGCTAATCGGATATCGCTTATATGGAAAGGATTTAGTCATACTCTTAGCACTAAACGTCGAGGTGTGGAAACTCGTCCCTATCTTGAAAGTTAAAAATGTCGTCAAGGAAATGCCTAGAGGTAACACCATCTTCACTTGCCCAACTTCATTTTCAACCAAGAAATAGTATAAGTTTGAAATCGACAAGTAGTGATAAGAACATGAGATTTAATTTCCGTGTATGATCATTTTAAATATTCCCGATAGTTGCTGTATTGACTATCAATTCATCTTTCTTCTTTATGTATCGTCAATTTAAGACGATTTGTTGCTAGGTGGGGTTGCTCCCACTAGGGTATTATCACATCCACTATAGATTAGTTTGGGATATATGCACACTGAGATGTGAAATACTCGGATTCTCAGTAAGGTTGGCGCGGTCCGACTTTGAGTTCCCGAGAGAGTTCCAGAGTATATGACTCTCTCAAGTATATTTTCTAGGCTATATTTTCGGTAAGAGGGGTGCACCCTCCTATTTATTTGCTAAAAAAATCTCATTTTCCTTCCCTTCGATTCAAAACCTTTGAATTTAATTCTTTCTTGATTACATCGCGAAGTGTCTTGCACACTTTGTGATGTTTAATTTTCCATACCGATTACTTGTGGTTGGATGTTGTTATTGTGAGGGGAAACACGTTCCACATTTGGCGGCATAGTCTCACATATTGTTGTTTGTTTTCACCCTTTATTTAGAGATTTAATTATATCAGACTTATTGTTTTACCCGAGTTGTTTCTTTTTCCTAAACTCTCGGGTACTCGGTTATTATTTAGTAGTCTGATAGCAACAAGTTTCTTTGGGCTCTTTTGAAGATGATGGACGAGTAGAGGCTCCGTATCGATTTAGTTATATATTTCCGCTAATATGTTTATCTATGTTGGTGTATTTTGGATCAGCAATTATAAAGGTGGGGTGTATAACAGCCTAGGCTGATAGTAGTAGTACTCTTGTGTAACTCTGATAATTCCATGTTAAGGAGTAACCTTATGCACTATATTATTGTTATATTATATTTAATCATTCCCTTGCGAGATTTTCTGTTCTGTTCTTTATTTAACCTCACGACAACTCGTCTTTCAAATGCTCGGGCAATGGCACATGAACACAAGGGATGTGCTAAGTGTCATTCCCAAGGGCCAGAAAGGTGGGTCGTCACAGTATGTATTAGAGCTTCGGTTTAGTGAACACCTTAGTCTGATTGGGGTACAACTCATTAGAGATAGGGTAAGTGATAACCAAGAATGAGTTAATCTTGAGAGAGCATATTTGTAATTTTGTTAATAGTACCTATCCTTTAAAGTCTCGTTTTAAATCCTTTATTGTTGTTTCCTTAAACCATATTAATCCTATTCTTGTAGATACCTAATATTTGCTTAGATAATAGAAGATGGACATAAGAAGAGGAGTAAGGAGAGGATCTGGAACTAGCACGACTACCAATGGCAAGGTACCTAGAAATACTACTATGCCGGCTATAGATCTGATGGAGGAAGTGGTAGCACAAGTTCAACCTCCTATGAACTTCGCGACTTTGTGCAAGAATTACACCACTTTAGGCGGGAAACCATTCTATGGGAATGAAGGTATTCTTGGAGTGCAAACGTGGCTTTGTTCATGTGAAAGGGTATTTGGAGATCTTTGATTGGTAGATGCAGAGAAACGACTACTGGCATCGCGAACAACTTCAGAAGTCAGCGATAGATTTGTGGGGTTCAGTGATAACCAATACTCCGAAGGAGGAGTTTTCTTAGGCTCGGTTTAAGGAAGTTTTGAGGAGTAGTTTATTCCAAAAGCCAAAAGGACTTATTTATTTAGGAGTTTCTTGGATTTAAAGCAAGGGGATATGACGGTGGCATAGTATGAACATAAGTTTAATGCATTATTCCATTTAGGACTTGGATCGATTGACATACCGCTCCAAAGAATGAAATATTTGTGAATGAGATACGACCAGAGTTCCAGCGAGAAATGACTAATCATCTTATGGGTACATTCACCAACCTTATCGGTATGACTTTGAGGTTTGAAGCTCTGGATATTAAGGAAGGAATCCAGAAGGGAGTAGTGTCAGCAATCAGTGCCAAGCCATGTCAGTTATAATAATTGGAGGCAAGCCAAATTTCAAGCATAAGTTTAAGGGAAAGAATCAGTGGGCATGAAAGAAACTAGGAGGTGGGGCTCCAGCACAGAGGAAGTCGCTCGACTTGGGTAATATTACTTCTTTCAAGTGCAACAAAATGGTTTACTTTGCACCCAATTGCACGACTACCATCTGCTATAATTTTCACAAACAGGGACACATGAAGAATGAGTGCCCTTTTGCGAAGAAGGGGTCGCAAGGACAGGCTTTTCCTATGAAGGAGATATCATCCACTTCTTTAGGACAGAAAGGGAAGCATGTGTTACAAGGTACCTTATCCATCTATGATATTCCTATTAGAGTGTTATCTGACTGGGTGCTTCCTAGAGTTTTATTTCAGTTTGACCTCGTTGGTGAACTTAACCTTAAACTCATCCTTTTGAGTAACCCTCTTTATGTGTCAAACCTATTGGGGATCCGACAAGTCTTGTCACTATGTATTTAAATGCGCCTATTTCTTATCAAAATCGTCTCTTTTCTTTTGACTTGTTTGTTATTTGGTTCTGGGTTTTGAAGTGTTGGTGGGAATGGATTGGTTATCTAAGTTTAGAGCTATCGTGGAGTGTGTTAAGAGAATGATCGTGGTAAAGGATGTAGTAGGAAGAAGCATTGATATATTTTGTGAAGAGACTAAAGAGTTAATGAGCAGTCTTCTCTATTCACTTGAAGTAGCTAAGAAGGAGCTTAGGGATATACCAGTTGTTCAAGATATTTTTGATGAAGTGCAAGGTTTACCTCCTCACCGTGAGGTGGAGTTCCATACTGATTTGACTCCAGGAACCAAACCTATCGTACAACCTCTTGAAGGTTGACTCTGAAAGAGAAGAGGGAGTTGGCAAGCCAGACATTCAACTTGTTGTAGAAGGGATTGATAAGATGTAGTACCTCTAGTTGGGGACCGCCAGTCATCTTTGCTACAAAGGCAGACAGTTCTTTAAGGTTATATATAGACTACCGGGAATTGAATAAAAGGACTATCAAGAATAGATACTCTTTACCAAGGATCGACGCCATGTTTGATCAGTACTATGGCACCCAAATATTTTCCCAATTGGATCTTGCCACTAGTTTCAACAATTAAAGATAGTAGAGGAGAGTGTGCCTTAACAGCTATTAGGGCTCCAGATAGTTTCTTTGAGTGGTTAGTTATGCCATTTTTGTTGACTAATGCACCTGCTTATTTTTCTGGAGTTCATGAATCGAGTATTTTAGGACGTTCTTAATAAATTTGTTCTTTTCTTTATTGATGAGATTCTTGTCTATTCAAAATTGGAGGAGGAGCACAAGTACCATCTTCGAGTCGTACTCAATACCTTGAGAAGATAAGTGTTAAAGGCTAAGTTTTCTAAGCCCATTTCTGAAAATCTATAATTAGGTTTCTGGGACATGTTGTTTCAGGAGAAGGCATATTAGTTGACCCAGCTAAAGTTGTTGTTGTTCAATATTGGAAGAAGTCTGAAAGTGAGACAGAAGTTATAAATTTCTTGGGATTGGCTGGTTTAAACCGAAGGTTCATCAAAGATTTCTCCAAGATTGCTTCTCAACTGACGAAGTTAACAGAGAAAGATTCTAAGTTCATGTAGATGCCTAAGTGTGATCAGGAAATCATTGAATTAAAGGAGAAGTTGACTAGCCCCTTGTTTTGACTATTCCAGATGGGAGCAGAGGTTTGACGGTGTATACGGATGCTTGTAGCACCTGTTTGGGAGCAGTTTTGATGCAATATGGGAAGGTTATTGCCTATATGAGTCAAAAGCTTAAGCCACACGAGGAAAATTATGCTAGGCACGATTTGGAGCTTTTAGCTGTTGTCTTCGCACTGAAGATATGGAAGCATTATCTTCTGGGTGAAAAGTTCGAGTTATATACGGACCAAAATTCCTTGAAATATCTCTTTGCCTAGAAAGACTTGAATTTGAGGTAGCAGAGATGGCTAGAGTTTCTTGTTAGTCCTTGAGATGATGGTTTTGATGACAACAACCTTAGGACTTGTTATAAAATATAAATACTAACGTTATGGTTTAGATATATATGTATATGCAGAATATAAACATGCAAGTACCAAGAATGAAGACTGTACAGTATAGAGATACAAGACTAATGAATTTAAAGATCAAAGATATCAAGATTGAAGACTCATGAGTATCAAGAAATCAAGTTATCAAGAGTTCAAGATTTTAATAGTACAAGATAAGTATTGAGTCTAGAATTATGTTAAAACTTCTTGAAAGCACTTACATCTTTATTCGAAATTTATTCGTGGAATGGAATCCACTTCGAGCCTGTTAAAAGGATGGAACCCTAGTGGGATGGAACCCACGACAATATCTAGTGGAACATAGAGTGGTCCTATTTTGATATCCACTAATTTTATAAAATTGTTTTTCAAAAATATATCTCTTGTTTTTTTTTAAAATGTTTTCAAAACTTTCTTTTCGAAAAGACATCTCTCTTGTTTGAAATATTTTAGCCTCAAAACTATTTTTATCATTTTTAATATTTTGATTTCAAAATTGTCCTTGTTTTTAAACCATCTCTTGTTTTAAATATTTAGCTTTAAAATATTTATATACTCAGATTTTAAATCACTTTATAGATTAAGATTATATATATTAAAAATTATTTTCTAAACTCTTTTATATGTTTAACCTATATTCAAATATATTTACAAAGTTTAGAAATTGTTTTGACAAATTATAGAAACCAATTTTAATAAGAAAATCAAAACATCAATTTTTCCTTGAGCATGTCGACATCCCTCAACCCACCATGTCGACATGGTGTCCGTTATTTTCAAATTTCAATTTTCAAAAGAAGTGTCTATTCGTCGTATCCATTCATGAATAGATATGGTTGTTGCTCTACTATAAGTACCAGTAAGTTCTAAACGAATTTTTATCAGATTTCACTTGTTTTCTCTTCTCTTCATCTTCCACATTTATTCTAAAGAATCCTAAACTATACTCTGCCGAAATACCAAGTGAATCAAACTTGATTATCTCTTGTTTGATTCTCTGCCACTCTCTCCATAAGATCTCAGTGCTATTCAGAGTTATAGAATCTTTTGTAAATCAAACTGTTTAGTAAAAGGTGCAGTTGCGCCTTGAAATCAATTGGGTGTGATTGTAGCCCTAGAAATAAATTAGGTGATCTTGTAGCCTGGTTAAACCAAGAGAGTTTTCCTTGGATTCGTATACAGGAGGGTGTACCTCGTAGCCTTGAAACCGAGGGTGTAATCTGGAAGATTATTTTGATAAGAAATCTGTACGATTGTACGAGACTAGATGTAGGGTAAGTCCGAACCAGTATAAAATCCTGGTGTGTTCTTTCCTTTACTGCTTTTATTTAGTATTTGCATATGTGTCTGATTCTGTGATTATATCTGTGTTTGTGAATTGCATTTGTTAGTGTTTAAATTTACATAAGTTTCAAAAAGATTTAAAAAATCCATAAAACACTATTCACCCCCCCTCTAGTGTTATTCCAGCCTTAAGATCCGTAATCTGCATTTCTCGCTTCTTATGATTTGGAGATTCTTTGTACCCTTGGAAAGCAAATGCTATTGTGGATGCGTTGAGTAGAAATGTAGCAATAGTTGCTAACTTAGAAGTCAAGCTAGTATTGATGGATAGAATTACGGCTAGTCAAGAAGAAGACTCTATTTTGGATCGACTCAAGAAAGATGTTCAAGGAGGTATTGCTTCTAGTTTTGAGATTAATCCCCGAGGAGTATTGAAAATGAACGAACGCATCTATGTTTCGAATGTTAATGGGCTTAAGAGAGAAGTGTTAGTTGAATGTAACCATTCGAATTTATCTTTCCATTTTGGAGTGACCAAGATGTTTAAAGATATGAAGAGGGTATTCTGGTGGAAGGGGATAAAGAGAGATGTTTCGATCTTTCTGAGTCAATGTGCAAACTGCCAGCGGATTAAGAGTGACCAGCAGAAGTCGGTTGGATTGTTTCAACCACTCGAGATCTCGAAGTGGAAGTGGGAGCATATCTTTATGGACTTTATTGATGGACTTCCTAGGACAAGAAGAGGGAATGAAGGTATTTAGGTTATAGTCGATCGGCTGACTAGGAGTGCTTATTTTATTCCGATTAAGCCAACTAGGAATGCAAAAAGTCTGGAGAGTTTGTATGTGAAGGAGATTGTCCGGCTCCATGGTATTCCTTGTAGTATTGTAAGTGACCAAGACCCGATATTCACTAGCAGGTTCTGGAAGGGACTACAAACTGCCTTAGGGACCAAGCTGAGTTTGAGTACAGCTTACCATCCCCATACAGATGGGCAGACAGAGAGAGAGTAAATCGGATCTTGGAAGATTTGTTGCAAGCATTCATTCTCGACTTCAAAGGTCCTTGGGAAGATCATTTACCCTTAGTCAAATTCACTTACAACAATAGCCACGAGGCAAGCATTGGTATGGCTCCTTTTGAAGCTCTATACAGTCGTCTGTGCCGTTCTCCTTCATGTTGGTTTGAGTCTGGTGATAGAATTTTCCTTGGGCCCGACTTGAACTTAGAAGCCAATGAGACGGTAGTTGATATTATAAAGAAGATGAAGGAAGCGCAGGATCGACAGAAGTGTTATGCGAATAGATGGTGCAGGGATCTTGAGTTCTCGATGGGAGATTTAGTGTTTGTGAAGGTCTCTCCGCTGAGAAGTGTTGTGAGGTTCGGGAAATCAGGGAAGCTAGCCTCTTGATATATTGGTCCTTTTCCCATACTGGACCGGATTTGTAGACTGCATGTAGTGATGTTGCCAGAGAGACTATTGGATGTGCACCACGTATTTCACGTATCTCATTTACGTAAGTACATACACATCCTATGACGATCGTGGAACCGTCGCAACAAAATGATTTGGAAGTTCAGCCTAACCTAACCATTGTTAGGTGGCCTATTTGTATCATCGTTCGAGATATAAAGCGACCGAGGACAAAGGATGTGAATCTTGTTATGGTTTAGTGGAGTGGGGATGATAGGGATTGTGCTTGGGAAACCAAGGATTATATTAGCGACGCTTATCCCGAGTTGTTGTCGTAGTTGTTTGTTCTTTGTTGTATCTTTGTAGTGCACTCACCGGTTGTGATGGAGTTGCTTTATTTGTACCTATTTGTTAAATGATATCATTTGGGTTTCCTTTGGTATCTTTTATTGTATATGATTAATTTCAAAGATGAAATTTCCTATAAGGAGAGGCGAGTGTAACGACCCGTAATTTAATCACTTTAAATATGAATATTTAATATATTTTTATGGATTTTATAACTCAAATAAATCACTTTTTAATAATAACTAGTTATGGTGGCATTGTTTTCAAAATTTGTTCCTAAAAATAATTAGTTCGAAGACAAATAGAAAATATGGCATGAAATCATTTTTCGAATTTTCAATTTTTCGTCGCCTAAAAGTTGTCGAAAATGTTATGTGCATTTTATTAAACATATACACATATATTTTTATTAACATAAGAATGGATAAGATAAATAATATGGTGAAAATGTATTTACTTAAGTAAACATAAGAAAATGTGACATCTTTTCAAAATTTAAATAAAAATAAATTAAGAATGAAATGTCACATTATCACTTACACATCATCGTACAATGGAAGTGGATTTTATGGTGGACAAAGGGGAGGGTGGAGGTACCTTGTATGTAGGTTAAGGAAGGAGGGGAATGGTGATGATGTGGAGCAAAATGAGTGGAGGGTATGTAAGGATGGGCATTTTAGTAATTCACATATTCCATTTTTTATAAAAACAAATCTCTTATTTTTCCTTCTCATTTTTTTCATTTCATTTCTTACTTCTCGAAAGCTCCATCACCTTCCTTAAGCTTTTGAAAACTTTTTAATGGCTTTCTAAGTTTTCAAATTTAAAAATCCTCTCTTTTTCACTTATTCCATAAACAAATCACAAAAGTTCATTTCTTTCTCTTCTACACCTCCTAACTAACCAAAACAAGACTCGTCTCCACCATTTTAAGCCAAGGCTTCAAACTTTTACAAAGAAAACCAAAGATCGGGTGTTAGTTCAAGACGTGGTGTTAGTTTGACTTGATTTAGTTGCTTTCATTGTGCAAAATCTAACCTTTATAAACTACAGTTATTAACTTTGTTATTATTTACAATAGTGGTTGCTAGTTACTTTTTTATATGTATTGTAAAGTGGTGATGGTTGACTTGGTTTCCGCTTTAAAAAGACGACATTTTGGTATTTGGTAAGTGACTTGAAATTAGTCGAAAAAAGTTTAAGTAATAATATAAGTGATGCTCTCTACATATCGTATAGTTGTTACTTGTCTTTGTATTTATGCTCATACTTATGTTATGTGATGCATGGATGAATAAATGACATATGAAAGTGTTTATGGAAGTGTCCGTATAGCGACTACCACTATATCGACACTTTGAAAATTACCATCCCTTTTGAAATCTTTTGGTTTGACCTTGTGCTTCGGTTTTACAAAGTCAATTAATTACTCTCATAATGATCTGCTTAAAATTAATTAATTAATTTAATAATGATATTTAAAATCAACTATTCATTTTAAATAATGATGAATAGGGTTAATTAATTATCTAATTAATGATGTTTTAAGATTAATTAATCATTTTATTAATGATGTTATAAGGTTAATTAATCACTTTAATAATGATGTTTTAAAGATAATTAATCATTTTAAATAATGTGTTTAAGGATAATTAATTATTTAATAATGATGTGTTAAAGTTAATTAATCATTTTAACAACAATGTTTTTAAAATTAGTTAATCATTTTAATAATGATGTTTTAAGATTAATCAATCATTTTAATAATGAAGTTTTAAGGTTAAGTAATCACTTTAATGATGATGATTAAAATAAATAAATCATTTTAAATAATGGTGTTTGGAGTAATTAATCATGGTTAAAGCTAATTAATTATATTAAATAATGATATTAGAAGTGATTAATCATGTTTAAAAGTTAATAAATCATTTTAAATGATGATAATTGAAGTAATTAATCATGGTTCAATTAAATTACCAAGTTCAATAATCTCGTTTATGGTTAATTTTTGAAATGAGAAATCCCAACACATGTTTGGTTTTTAAGTTAAAAAGTACAATTCGGTTATGGAAATGATAAAATATTTAATTTTTCGTAATCCAAAATCGCTTATATGGAAAGGGTTTAGTCATACTCTTAGCACTAAATGTCGAGGTATGGAAACCCCTCTCTATCTCGAAAGTTAAAATAAATGTCAAGGCAATGCCTAGAGGTAACACTACCTTTACTTGCCCGACTTCATTTTTAACCAAGAAATAGTACAAGTTTAAAATCGACGAGTAGCGATAAGAACACAAGATTTAATTTCCATATACAATCATTTTAAATATTCTCGATAGTTTATGTATTGACTATCGATTCAGCTTTCTACTTTGTTTATGGTCAATTTAAGATGATCTATTGTTATTGGAGCATTGATATCCTTTGTCGAAAATGACTAAAACCAAAGCGCGAGTATGGACCAAGCCATATCGGGTTGCTCCTATTAGGGTATTACCACATCCACTGTAGATCAGTTTCGGATATATGCACACTAAGATGTGAAATACTCGGATTCTCGGTAAGGTTGGCGGGGTCCGTCTTAGAGTTTCCGACAGAATTCCAGAGTATATGACTGTTAGCCAAAATTGGTCACTAACCTCGTTGAGAAAGATTGTATAGAGAGATAAATGATGAGAGTAAATTTAAACAAAGAGCAATATGATAAATTGAATGCAAAGACGAGAACACCGGATTTATAGTGGTTCGGCGTAACTGCCTACGTCCACTTTGAGGTTAATCTTTATTGCTTTACTTGATAATTGATTACAGATACAATCAGTACACCAACTACTTGAATGCAATTGCTAAGTAAAGAGAATGAGTCTTGAAAGCGGTAGAGTCTCCCCAGTGTTCTCTGAAAAAAGGTCCTTTTCACTGTGCCCCTGCCTCTCTATTTATAGACAAAGATGGGTTGGACTTCCCTGGTGGGCCTGGCAGCTAAATACCTCGGCCCAAAAAGAGTGAGCTCTGTGTGCCGAACCCTAGATGCCGAACGAAGTGATGCCGAACGATATCATCATGCCGAACGAAGTGATGCTGAACGATATCGTCATGCTGAACCAAGTGATGCCGAACGATCTTGAATGCCGATCGAGATCTATGCCGAACGAGGTTGAGTGCCGAATGAGGTGTGGATGCCGGGCAGTATGGAATGCTGAATGACTCTGCCATGCTGAACAGTCCATGTATGCCGAACGCTCTAGGTATGCCAAACACCCTCGAATGCCAAACGATCCACGTATGCCGAACACTCTCGAATGCCGAACGGCCATAGATGTCGAACGTCACTTAATGCCGGACGATATACAATACCGAACGACTCTTAATGTCGAACGGTATGCAAGTGCCGAGTGCCTGGTTGTCTGGTCAAATCTTCAGGTAACACTTGCCCCCCAAAGCATATTATGTGGTTAAACGTGATGTGCTTTGAATCATGAATCCACCGTGCTTTGCTTCAAGCTGTGGCTTAGTCTTCATGATAATATCTTCTCTCGAATCCCAGGTGAGGCGATGGGTGCCGAACGATATGCAAATACCGAACAACATAGCCAAATCCGAACACCTTGGATGCCGAACGACACGGCCGATGCCGAACAATGTCGTTTTGACCGGTTCTACCGGTTATTGCCTCTTCGACTTCCTCTCCTTTCCTATAAAGGCCGGCATTCTCCTTCTTCTTCTCTTTTTCACTTTTTACCTCCGCGACTCTCCAAGAATACATAACTTACCTCCCTTAATTTTTATTCACCTCTTCCGATCTTTCCTTCCTACTTCGAATCCAACAAGCCCTTTCCAAATTAAGCTCGAACAATCTTTCAATCTTAAGTCCACAGACCCCCAAGCTCCCGCTGTTTTCTTCGGTAAGAACCTTTCGATCATTTTCTCGAATTAGGAAGCATAACACAAAACTCGAACTCGTAAATTTTCCGTAGATTAAAGGGAGTAAGAGGCGTGTAGGTGATGAACTGTTGTGGCTCGGCACGATCTTTTAAAGCCACGTGAGTATAAGGGTGCATGGAATTGGAGATAAGGCCTAGTGATGTGGATCGGTATGACCGTGGTTTGACACGGCTTGCCGAAAGACTTGGTCATGCCGGTCGGGAGAGATGGAGGAAAAGAGGAGAAGTGATATTAAGGGCAGAAGGCCGAGCGAATCGGCTCGGCATGATTTGCCGCGTGCACTTGTATTTAATCCGAACAGAAGGGAGGTCGAATAGAATGAAGGCCGAACAAAACGAAGGCCGAACAGAACGAAGGCCGAGCATAACGAATGCGCCGAACAGAACGAAGGCCGAGCATAACGAATGCTGAACGAAACAAAGGCCGAGCATAACGAATGCCGAACATAACAAAGGCCGAGCATAACGAATGTCGAACAGAACAAAGGCCGAGCAGTACGAATGCCGAACGGCATTTAGGCCGAACGCCTATTCACCTTGCCTAATCATATAACAAAAACAAGGACAAGGACCTAAGCATACTAGCATATCAAACTAATCTGGACCGATAACTTCCTAGTCTCAATAATCACAAGCCTGAACTTAAACCTATAAAAACATATAAAAGCTTTTAACACGCAGTGCCAATGTCCAAGTCCGAAATTGAAAACATTGCAAGGCTGGCTTTCGGAGACGGTCAGCGATGACGGTCTTCGAAGACGACAGTTCAAAGCTCAACTTTATACCATCAATTCTGTGACTTATAATTTCTTCAGCATTTACACCTGAATGATCGCACTAGTTCACACACCACACGAGGGGGAATATTCGTATTATTACGTCTAACGTCGATTATTTTTCTAGTATAATTCGAACAGGTGCTCTGCTAGATTCAATTTTTATCAGAGATGTCTAGGAAATCTAGTTTCGCCATGATTTTAGACAGACCTGGGCCGTCCTCTCGACGAGAAGCCGCAGATACTTCAAACCCGTCAACTTCTCCTACACATGACTTAGCTCCCGATGCTCTGGAGGCAGCAATTCTCTTGGACAACCTTGTCGATTCACATGCTTCGAAGATTAATGAAAGTACACTCCGTTAGATATGCTCTGTCCACGGAATCCCCTTTGATGACGTGCTAGTTCCATCGGGGCATGATCGTCCACACTTGCCCCCAGTCAGATACACAGCTTGTAATAAATTCATGTGCCGGGTTGGCAGTGTGTCACCGTTCAACTCGTTTCTTCAGGATGTGCTGCAATACATTGACATTGCCCCATCGCAACTGCACCCGAACGGCCATGCATTCCTCTACGGTACTTGCATCCTCTTCATGAATGTCCTCTCTAGGCTTCCAACTCCGGGCGATATCAGATACATATATTGCATCAAGAAGCGGAAGCATAGCCCATCATTCATGTTTCTCAAGCTGCGTAACAAATGTCAGATCTTAACTGGGGCGTGGACCAAGTTCGCCTTGTATAAACAGGAGTGGTTTTATGTGCGTTGTCCTCCCAGCTTCGCGAGGAGATGGGTTGAAGGAAGTAAGCCTTTTTCTTGGACCGTTACTCATGTTTAGTCGAAGCCGTACCTTTTCTAAATTTTACCCGTCTTTTCAGGTATCAATCCACGTCCTGACGGTCGCGGATACTCTAATGTCGTCGAAGCTATTCGAGCCCTTCCTGCTGAAGAACGGGACATTAGAACTCTCATTTCGAATGAGTCACTTACAAGGCTTGGACTGTTGGAAGAAGGTCGTCGGATAAGCCTTCCTCAAGGCGTCACCATTCCCAGGCCTGCCTCTGGCAAAGGGAAAAACAAGCTGAGTCTTCAGCACGCAATGCTTCTGATGCACTAAAAGAGGGGGAAATCAAGGAGACTGAGACACCCGAAGTACAAGATGAGAATGTTGGTCCCACTCGGGATCCGACGATCGAAGTTCACGATATCGAAACGTCATCTTCCCCTTCGAAGAGGAAAAAGAAACTGACGTACAAGATGAGGAAGGAAAAAGTTGGCGGAACTTCTAAAGTTACTCTTGTTCCAGTGGAGAAAGAAGCTTACTCACAACATTTAGAAAGTTCTTTAAAAGGCCTATCGAACCTCTCCATTCCCGATTATCTACTCAATTATGATTTTGACGATCCGAAGGCACTCAGACTTCACTCGCCCATCAGAGGCGATGCAGGCGTTCAAGCCCAACATCAGGGAGAAAAAACTCCCGTTAGTAAAACGATTGGTCCGTTGGGGGGAAACACTAGGACACACACAAACACGTGCACTTCACCTTCTACTTCAACTTTTGTCATCACCCAGACCTTTTCTAACTTGTCGTTATTCTCATTTTATGCAGGTGACATGGGACGCTCCCATGGATTCGATCATCTTCACGGTTCATCCATCTTTCACCACTCTGGCTGGGATTCGGGCTCCGGCAAGCGTCGCGATAGAGACGACTCCGGAGACCGAGACAACCGTTCCCGAGAGCCGACTTATCGAAAGAAATCTTACAGCCAGTCTTCATACTCTCGCGATCCTCCTCCTCAAATAGAGTCAGGCAGAGAAAAATCTTCGCAGAAGGGGTCTCAACCCGATGTTTCCCGAGATCAACATTCTGGTTCATCAAGCACTCGACAATCTCGGGAACATCGCAAGAGGACAGCACTTTCAAAACCTCCTCCCCCTGCTCCTACGGTAGACCCAACGATATCGGAGAAGCTGGTCGAGCTTAAAGCTAAATTTCCCAAAATCTGCTTTGACGGTCTGAAGTTCCTTCCAGCAATTCATCATATTTCGAGGCATGTCAAGCAGAGTGCCATCGCTTGTAACAATGACGTCTATGTTCAACATGACGCGTTTGTTCACTTAGTCGAAAAAGTCTCGGAAATCTCCGTTGAGCGCCAACAGGAAATCGACCGCTTGAAGCTTGAAGCTATTTTCGATAAAGACATCATCAAAAATCAGGATGAAGAACTCGCTTCGTACAAGTCCAAGCTCGAGGCCGCCGAACAAAGTGCTAAAGACACTACCGAGGCCGTCACTCGACTAGAGATGACTCATAAAAAGGAGCTTGACGAAGCGGTCCAACGCAGTGGAGCTCTGGCTTTAGAAAAGGACTCCGTCCAAAAAGAAAGGGATGTGCTCGCCCAGTAGGTTAAGGAATTGAAGGAGCTACTCTCAAGGAGAAAGAAGAGAAGATAGCCGCTCAAGAAGAGTCCCAACGATATTGCAACGAAATTGTTGCTACACGGCTCTTAAAAGCAAAGCTCGATGATGAGCTTTCTAAGGTTGAGATGATGAAGGACGAAGCCCGTGAAGAGGGCAAAAGAATTGCGTCCGTGGAGATCGACTCCCGTCTTGAGGCGACCACAGAGGCCGGCAGAGAGGAGGTCAAGTGTATGTTTGATCCATTGATAGTTGAATACAACGCCCGCATCCTCATGCACCGGGACTTGACTTTCTTAGGCGAGGGCTATCTTGAATCTCTAGCCGAGGCCTGGGAGACTTTAATAAAGATGAGAAAGGTTGAGTCGGGCATTGAGGAGGTGGATGAGGAGGCTTTAGTGAAAGAGTTTCTCAGGGGGAACGAGCCATCGGACTTGTCTGCAACTATGGCTATCTTTAGTAAAGGCTCTCCTCCATCAAAGGAGAAAGATGACATCGCTGGCTCATCTGGATCTAGACCTTCAGCTCCCCCTCCTACTCAATCGGTCAATCGGCCAGTACTCGATCCGTTCGAACAACACACCGGCTATGATCCGGAAGATCCTGGCCTCGGCATTCATGTGCTATCCCCCATTCTAGAGGGTGAAACTCCTCGCACAGCCGAAAGCCAGCAAAAAACCGGTATAAAACTCTTCTTATTGAAGTTCAAAGATCCGTCGCTTTCTGCGAGCGGTTGTTGATTCTAACGTTCGTTCTTTATGTTTTTATGCAGGCCGCTCTGATCCTGAACCGGCTCCGAGGAGCGATGACGCCAAGGAGGAGACAGGGAAAATAAGTGATGCTACTCACGTGGGAGTAACCCCCGGTCCAGATGCTCAAGTGATCGGGGCGCTAGATGATGATAAGTCTGAAACTTCATCTCCCGTTGAAGGGAGTTATGAAATTGAAATAACGGGCGCCTCAGAACACACTTCGAAGGTGAGTATGAAGGAGCAACTCGCGGAAGAGAAGAAGAAGAAAGTTGAGATCAAGGTCGAGTCTCAAGTAATAGAACTTAACGATCCGCTGAACAGGCCTCTGAAAGTCATTCTTCCCGGCAAATCCAAACCACTGGATGTTCCTCCTCCCACTCCTGACTCCGCTTCTTTAGCGAGCAAAAAGTCCAAGAGGAAGCGTGAGGGAGAGGAGTCATCTGAGAAAGCAAAGGAGGACAAGAAACTAAAGAAGTCGAAGAAGTAGCCACTATACTCGTTCAACGAGGTTTAGCTTAGGTCATGTAACTACTTTTACTTTTTCGTTTCGTAGTTTATGTAGATAGACTTTTGACTCCAAGTTTTGGAGGAGTGGTTGTATAACCCCATTTTGGTTTATTGAATAAAGTTCAGTTTCTTTTTCATTTGAACGATTTCTGCTTTTTAGCTTTCTGTATAACTGTGGTCGAAACTCAAGTTCTTATGAGTTACATAAATTCCCAATCCATTCTTACATTGTTCGGACATTATTTGGAATTGTACATCTCTTATTTCACATTTCTTGTATTTAGAGTATTTTTCAATCCGCATTCTGGGGACTTAGAATACTCCAGTCCGCATTTAGGGAACTTGGAGATTTGAGTCGTTTATACTCTAGTCCGCGCTCCGGGGACTCAGAGTACTCCGGTCCGCACTTAGGGGACTCGGAGATTCAAGTCGTTTATACTCTAGTCCGCGCTCCGGGGACTTAGAGTACTCCGGTCCGCACTCAGGGAATTCGGAGATTCAAGTCGTTTATACTCTAGTCCGTGCTCCGGGGACTTAGAGTATTCCAGTCCGCACTCAGGGGACTCGGAGATTCAAGTCGTTTATACTCTAGTCCGCGCTCCGGGGACTCAGAGTACTCCGGTCCGCACTCAGGGAACTTGGAGATTTGAGTCGTTTATACTCTAGTCCGCGCTCCGGGGACTCAGAGTACTCCGGTCCGCACTCAGGGGACTTGGAGATTCAAGTCGTTTATACTCTAGTCCGCGCTCCGGGGACTTAGAGTACTCCGGTCCGCACTCAGGGAATTCGGAGATTCAAGTCTTTTATACTCTAGTCCGCGCTCCGGGGACTTAGAGTATTCCAGTCCGCACTCAGGGGACTCGGAGATTCAAGTCGTTTATACTCTAGTCCGCGCTCCGGGGACTCAGAGTACTCCGGTCCGCACTCATGGGACTCGGAGATTCAAGTCGTTTATACTCTAGTCCGCGCTTCGGGGACTCAAAGTACTCCGGTCCGCACTTAGGGGACTCGGAGATTCAAGTCATTTATACTCTAGTCTGCGCTCCGGGGACTCAGAGTACTCCGGTCCGCACTCAGGGGACTCGGAGATTCAAGTCGTTTATACTCTAGTCCGTGCTCCGGGGACTCAGAGTACTCCGGTCCGCACTCAGAGGACTTGGAGATTCAAGTCGTTTATACTCTAGTCCACGCTCCGGGGACTTAGAGTACTCCGGTCCGCACTCAGGGGACTCGGAGATTCAAGTCGTTTATGTGAGTTCGTACGCTAGGTAGAATAATGCAATTCCAGCTGTTTGTCACCAGACTATGAGGTTCAGAAACATCAATAATTCATAGAAAGGATGGCTTCAAGCCTTTATTAATAAACTAAATCATCTGATTACATGCTTAAAAGGAAACTAAGAATCAACGGAATAAAAACATACGGGAAACAATTGCACCTAAAACAGGAAACAAACAGGCTAAATATAATAACGTCGCAAATGTTCACTGTTCCACGCTCGGGGGAGTGTCATACCATCAATGGTCGCTAGATTGAAAGTTCCCTCTCCAAGCTTCCGTTCAATGACATATGGACCTTCCCAGTTGGGATTCATACGTGATGGTACCGGGAAAACTCGTTTCAAAACGAGATCACCCACATCAAAGATTCTTGGGCGGACCTTTTCATTGTAATATCGCTTAACTCGGTGCCTGTATGCTACTGCCCTTAACTCAGCCTCTTCGCGTTTTTCATCAATGAAGTCCAGTGATTCCAACAAGAGATCACGATTTGTCCTTGGATCATAATGTGTCACCCAATGTGATGGAACTTCAAGTTCCACGGGTATAACAGCTTTCGAGCTGTATGCCAATGTGAATGGAGTGTGGCCAGTCGCGGACTTGTGGGTAGTTCTGTAAGCCCATAGCGCTGTTGGAAGTTCATCTACCCACTTGCCTCCATCCTTTTCCAAACGCTTCTTTAATATGGACTTGATTATTTTGTTCACGGCTTCAACTTGTCCATTAGCCTTCGGATGAGCAACGGCGGCGAACTTTTTCTCAATGCCGTACTTTAAACAGAAATCTTTGAATTCTCTACTTTCAAATTGGGTTCCGTTGTCCGTAATGATGGTTCGCGGGAGGCCAAAGTGGCATATAATGTTTTGTACAACGAAATTAATGACCTTCTTGGAGGTGATTGTGGCTAAAGGCTCTGCCTCGGCCCATTTTGTGAAGTAGTCGACCGCAACTATCGCGTATTTTGCACCACCTTTGGATATAGGCAAAGAACCGATTATGTCGATTCCCCAGATTGCAAACGGCCAGGGACTAACTATTTGTGTGAGTTCCATTGGTGGAGCTCTCAGGATTTTCGCATATCTTTGACACTTGTCACATTTTCTTGCATAATTTGCAGCATCCCGATTCACAGTTGGCCAATAGTATCTGTAACGGAGGATCTTTTTTGCTAGCGTCTGCCCCCCAGTATGGTCGCCACATTCTCCTTCATGAACTTCCTTCAAGACCCGCTTTGTCTCATCATGGGCAATGCACCGTAATAAGGGAACCAAGAACCTCTTCCGATACATTACTCCATCCTGCATCACATATCGTGCGGCTTTGCGAATGACCTATCGTCTTTCGCTCCTTCTTTCAGGTAAAGTCCCGGTCATCAGGTATAGTTTGAATGGGGTTATCCATGACTCCCTCTCGCTTCCTGTCTCCAACACAAAATCAACCTTCATCGCATCTATGCTTGGAGCATGTAAGGTTTCGACGGGAACCAATCCCATTTGCTGTGCATCGCCAGTGCTTGCGAATTTGGCCAACGAGTCGGCTTCCTTGTTTAGTTCACGTGGGACATGCGAAATGTCATAATGTTCGAAGTTCGCCAATAGTTCCTGAACCAGAGCAAGGTACGGAGCAAGCTTTTGTCCCCTTGTTTGTTAATCTCCCCGCACTTGGTACACCACCAACTGTGAGTCACAAAATATTTCAACTAACTTTACCCCGAGTTCTCCAATAAGCTTTAAACCAGCAATCAATGCTTCATATTCTGCTTCATTATTCGTAGCCGGGAAATTGAGCTTCAAAGCATAACAAATCGATCAGTTTTCTGGAGTCACGAGAACTACACCAGCTCCAGAGCAACGGTCGTTTGATGCCCCATCGGTGTACAATTTCCATCGAATGGGGGGAATGACACTGTGACCATCTGGTACGTCAGATACAGTAAACTCAGCGATGAAATCTGCTAATGCTTGCCCTTGTATGGCTCTTCATGGCAGGTAGGTAATATCGAACTGACTCAACTCGATATTCCATTTTAACATCCTTCCAGAAGTTTCTGGTCGTTGGAGTACCTCTCGTAAGGGCTGATCGGTATAGACACTAACTGACTGTGCTTGAAAGTATAGACGCAGCTTACGTGATGCAATCACTAAGCAATAGGCCAATTTCTCAATTTTAGGATAATTTCTTTCTGCCCCCGTTAAACGTTTACTAACGTAATACACCGACTTTTGGACTCGGTCCTCCTCGCGGACCAAAGCCGTGCTTATAGCATGCGGGGATACGGCCAAGTATACGTACAGTATTTCGTGGTCTACTGGTTTTGATAGCACTGGAGGACTCTCCAAATGTCTCACCAGATCTCGGAACGCTTCCTCACAGTTGGATGTCCATTCGAAATTCCTCTTTCCTTTCTTTATTATATCGAAAGGGAATACACTTGTCTGTGGCTCTGGATATGAATCGACTCAGCGCAGCCACCTTCCCATTCAAGCTTTGCACCTGTTTTATAGTTCTGGGCACTTTTACATCTCGAATAGCTTGAATCTTTTCCGGGTTAGCTTCAATTCTCTGGGCATTAACAATGAATCCCAAAAACTTCCCCGACGCAACGCCAAAGGAACATTTCAGAGGGTTGATCTTCATTCCATAATATCTTAGTATGTCAAACATCTCTGCTAAGTCCCGAATGTGGTCGTTTGACTGTCGCGACTTCACGAGCATGTCATCCACATAGACTTCCATCGTTCTACCAATCTGATCTTTGAACATTCGATTCACCAAACGCTGATAGGTCACTCCCGTGTTTTTCAATCCAAAAGGCATTACTACATAGCAATATAGCCCAACATCTATGACGAAACTGGTGTGTTCCTAGTCCGGAGTGTGCATCGGGATCTGATTGTATCCCGAGTATGCATCCATGAATGACAACAACTCGTGTCCTGCGGTGGAGTCGACCAACTGATCAGTCCTAGGTAATGGGAAACTATCCTTGGGGCATGCTTTGTTCAAATCGGAATAATCTACGGAAGTTCTCCATTTCCCGTTCGCCTTTTTCACCAGCACGGGGTTTGATACCCATTCAGGGTAGAGGGCGTCGCGGACGAACCCATTGGCTTTGAGTTTGTCCACCTCCTCTCTGAGAGCAGCGGACCTCTCTGGGTCCATTCCTCTCCTCTTTTGTTTAACCGGGACGTACTTTGGGTCAATGTTCAACATATGACTCGTAATAGCGGGAGAAATCCCACGCATGTCGGAATGTGTCCAAGCAAAAACATCGAGATTCGCTCGGAGGAAATCACTGAGGTCTTCAGTCATTGAGGGGCTGAGTTGTGATCCAATCTTCAATACTCGCGATGGATCGTCCCGGCTGACCGAAATGTCGATCGTCAGTTCAGCCGGTGCTGCTTTTTCTTCCCTGGGTTCCTCATCATCGTCTCTCGGATCTATGTCTCTGTATATCCGAGAATTTTGCCTGAGCCAGGGCTCGGGCATTATTTGTCAATTGTCGGTATTCTGCATGCGGACGGAATTATCCGCAACCTTCCCTTTCTCTCTCCGCTGGGCCTCTCGGAGCTCAGCCACATAACATGCACGACCGGTCGCCTGGTCGCCATGAACAACACCTACTCCTTTGTCAGTCGGAAACTTTAAAGTCAAACACCACGGGGCCAATGTTGCCCTAAACTCAACCAGGGCCGGTCGGCCCAAAAATACATTGTATGGAGAATCTACATCCAAAACTACGAAAGGAAGGATTCGCACCCTCCTTCGCTCACCTTGTCCCAGTTCAACTGGCAATTCCACATACTCCACTGCATCAGTCGCTGCGCCATTAAAGCTGTGTATACGAGCTTTAGATGGCTTTAAATCCTACGTCTCCATCTTCATTTGGTCATAAGCCTTCTTGAAGATGATATTAACAGAACTTCCACAATCAATCAGAATTCTTTTCACAAAAGCCGGCCCGATTGTCTCAGATATGACCATCGGGTCAATGGTAGGAGCCTCCACCCGATCTGCATCTCTGCTCCTGAATATTATATCGTCTATCATCATGCGCAGTTGTTTAGCTGGGGTCTCATCCTCCACGTTGGAACAACACTCAAAGTCTGCATGCCTCAGGGAATTAGCATACCGCTCCATTTCTTGCCAGTTCTTATCTGCAGGGTGAGGTCCGCCGATGATCGTGTTTATGACTAGTCTGCCCACAGTCCGAGTAGGCTCCTCGGGGTGACGTGGAGCGGGTGCACGACCGGGATTGGACGTTCCCTGTACACCTTCTTGCGGATTCTTTACAAACTCCTGTAGCTTTTTCTGCCTAATCAACTTCTCTATAGCGTTGTGTAGGTGTCTGCACTCTTCAGTATTGTGCCCATAAGTCTCGTGAAAATGACAATACTTCCTGGTCCGCTTTTTGTTCTTCGGTTGACTCCTTTGGGCGTGGCTTTCTGTACTGAAAGGTATTGCAAGTTGATAAGTAAATATTTTCAAGAGATGCATTCAATGGGGTGTACTCGTTGTAGGTTGGAGTTCTCGGCTTCCATTTCCCCGCTTCTCTCTTCTTCCCTTGATTTCTTCCTCCGGATTCCTTAGATTGCCCGGGCTTATTCTGGACATTGACCTGAACTTTCCCCGAGTTCTCTCCAGATTGCTTCACAGCAATGTTGCTTTTCATGGACTCCTGAATAGGCCCTGGTGCCTTATCTCGCCTTATCCACCTGGCTTCCTCTCTTCTTATGAACTGATGTGCCTTTGAGTAAAAATGCTCTAGCGTGGTTGGAGGTTTTCCTGCCAGCTAATCCCCAAACTCTGAATCCGGATCCACACCTCGCATCACAGCCATAAGAATTGCATGATCATTGGGATTACTGACTTCAGTAGCCGCAACATGGAATCTCTGCAAATACTCCTTCAACGATTCCCCAGGAGCTTGGATTACGCTTGATAGAGACATCACGTCCTCCGGACGAGTAGTATGTATTCTGAACTGTTCTATAAATTTCTTCGCCAACTCCTCAAAACTAGATACGGACCGCAGAGGAAGTCGGGTGAACCACATAGTAGCGATCCTAGATAGAGTTATTGGAAAGCACCTACACTTGGTTGCATCATTTGCTCTAGCCGAGTCCATCATCCATTCGTACCTCATCACATGTTGCCTGGGATCAGTCTTTCCTTCATAAGCCGGGATAGTTGGCATGCTAAACTTCATGGGGTACTCAGCCCGTAGGACAGTGTCCGTGAACGGAGTATGACTCCTGAATACCCCCCAATCATCATTCGACAAGCCTTGATTCTATTTCATCAACTGTCTGATCATAGCTGTTAGGTCTGGGGTTTGTATGGAAGATGGAAGGTTGGAGTCTGTCCTACGGGATTGATCAGGTTGATGCCTCCTCTGCTGGCGATCCGCCAGACGTGCATCTTGAGGTTCGGCATCATTGTCATCTTGGTGAGCCGGGCGTCCAGCCTCCACCTGCACTCCAGCTCCTAAGTTTCCAGTTCCTTCTCGGTCACGGTCTCCGAGGTGTAACTGGTCCCGAGTTGTTCGAACAGCAGCACCTGCCTACGTAGTTTCAATCTTGCGGCGTCTACGCCTGGGTGGTTCATCGGACGAAGTCGAGCTGTCGGATGAAGAGTAAGGAGCTGGACTGCCCCCAGCATTCTGATGCTCTTGTTGGGTGAGCTGTGCCATAAGGTTGGCGTTAGCTTGCATATGCTCTCCAAGTTGTCTCCTGCTTTCCCTGAGCTCTCTCATCAAGTCGTTGAACTCTATTCTGGTGACAACTTGCATTTGGTCATGGGCGGTAGTCCCTGCACCTATATTTGCTTGCTGATTGCTAGGCCCTGCTTGTTGTACGCTAGTAGTCTCATGGGCGTCCGCATTATGAGAGGATGATCTGGTACGTGGTCTTCCCATTGTAGAGTTATTGGTAGGAACTCTGAGTAGAATCAACGGACGTCCTATGAATGACTCGGATCTCCTTCGGGGGATTTATTCAATCCAGTAGCTTCAAAGTAGATCCTTGTGGCCTGAGAATTTGATTCTCAGTGAAAGCACCAAAGTGTTAGCACCAAAATTGGTCACTAACCTCTTTGAGAAAGATTGTGTAGAGAGATAAATGGTGAGAGTAAATTTAAACAAAGAGCAATATGCTAAATTGAATGCAAAGACGAGAACACCGGATTTATAGTGGTTCGGCGTAACTGCCTACGTCCACTTTGAGCTTAATCTTTATTGCTTTACTTGATAATTGATTACAGATACAATCAGTACACCAACTACTTGAATGCAATTGCTAAGTAAAGAGAATGAGTCTTGAAAGCGGCAGAGTCTCCCCAGTGTTCTCCGAAAAAAGGTCCTTTTCACTGTGCCCCTGCCTCTCTATTTATAGACAAAGATGGGTTGGACTTCCCTGGTGGGCCTGGCAGCTAAATACCTCGGCCCAAAAAGAGTGAGCTCTGTATGCCGAACCCTAGATGCCGAACGAAGTGATGCCGAACGATATCGTCATGCCGAACGAAGTGATGCCGAACGATCCCTGGATGCCGAACGATCTTGAATGCCGATCGAGATCTATGCCGAACGAGGTTGAGTGCCGAATGAGGTGTGGATGTCGGGCAGTATGGAATGTCGAATGACTCTGCCATGCCGAACGGTCCATGTATGCCGAACGCTCTATGTATGCCGAATACCCACGAATGTTGAACGATCCACGTATGTCGAACACTCTCGAATGTCGAACGGCCATAGATGCCGAACGTCACTTAATGCCGGACGATATACAATACCGAACGACTCTTAATGCCGAACGGTATGCAAGTGCCGAGTGCCTAGTTGCCTGGTCAAATCTTCAGGTAACAATGACTCTCTCAAGTATATTTTCTAGAGGTATGCTTTTGGTATGGGGGTGCACATCCAAGTCGGTTGTTGGAAAATTTACCTTTCCTTCCCATTGATTCAAAACCTTTGAATTTAATTCATTCTTGATTGCATCGGGAAGTGTCTTGCACACTTTCCAATGTTTGATTATTTATCCTCATTACTTGTGGTTAGATGTTGTTATTGTAAGGGGAAACCTGTTTCGCATTTCGACTGCATTGTCTTACATATTATTGTTTATTTCCACCCTTTCTTTAGAGATTTACTCATACCAGACTTATTGTCTGATCCGGGTTGTTTGTTTTCCCTAAACTTTCGGGCATTCAATTATTTTTTAGTAGTTCGATAGTAGCAGGTTTCTTTGGGCTCTTTTGAAGATGATGGACGAGCAGGAGGCTCCATATCATTATGTTTATCTATGTATGTGTATTTTGGATCAGCAATTGTAAAGGCAGGATGTATAACTACATAGGCTGATAGTAGTAGTACTTTTGTGTAACTCTGATAACTACATATTAAAGAGTAATCTTATGTACTATATTATTGTTGTATTATATTTAACCATTTTGTTGTGAGAGTTGTTGTTCAGTTCTTTATTTTACCCCATGACAACTCATCTTTCGGATGCTTGGGCAATGGCACACAAACACCGAGGATGTGTTAAGTGTCATTCTCAAGGGTTAAAAAGGTGGGTCGTCACAATAACATTATAAATATAGCGAGAAACCCCTGAGGATCTCTCTACAAAGCTCCATAGAAATCACCAAAAACAAGGCAATTCCTAACATCTATAGTGACTACCGCTATAAGTGCACTTTCAATTTCGAGTCCAATCTAAACCAAAGTCCATCTATAACCTATGTGCTGTTTTTCATGGTCTTGTCACAAGTCATCCAAGTCCACTCAAGTCCATTCCAAGTCCATACATAAGGATCATATGTGTCATTTATTTTCAAAGCAATAATTCAAACCATGTTTTAACATATATCAACAACAACTTAGACACAATCAAACCCCAACAAATATGGGTTATATTTTCAATCAAAGAGGTGAGTTATCTTACCTTTAACCTCACAAACAACCAAGATCCAAGAACTCAAGTCCAAACCCAACCTTGCAACACCTTCTTCCTTCCTTCCTCCTCTTGCTTTCACCTTACTTTGCCTCCAAACCCCTCAATATGCTCACTGCCTTCAAGAGTAGGGTGGGGTGTGGCTTTGTTTCTTCAACTTCTAACTAGGTAGGATGTTTTTCAATATTCTCCCAAGACTTCACTCCAAATTTGAGTTGATTTGGATTTGATTTACAATTAATTTGCTTTAGGAATTTAGAGATGATAAAAAATAAGAAGCCATTAAAGAGACTTTAGTTTTGGTTTGTGAATTTGTGATTTATTCCTAAGGGTGTGCCCCTCCTTTTATAAGCTTTATATGATGTTTCCTAAGCATGCCTTCACCCCCCCAACCATGCCATGGAAGACTCACCTCCCATCAGTGCTCATTTACATCACTTCTCCTTTATCCTATTTACACTTGTACTCTTAACATGATATGTCTCTTATCATAATGGAAGCTTCTAGAATGTTCCACGCTTTATGAAGAGGTGTGTCTGTTAATTAGTTGCTAATGTTTTCATTTGAGCATCAGACAAGTGCACAAGTGTAAACAACTTATATCAATTGAAAAGCTGTTTACCGATAAACGAATTTTCGATCACATTGTAATTTTGCTTCGACGAATATATTTTTGTAAACAATTTTCAAAAAACAAGCTTCTTATCATTATTCATTAAAAATGATGTTTAACAAGGTTATATAATCATATTTATAACAGTTAACTATATTTAAAAATGTTTTGATATTTGAAGACGAAGTTTTCAAATTTCCAGGTCGCTACAAGACCTTACCACAACATTAATCGACTAGATTTGATGAATAGTGCTTACGTGTTTCTTAAGAGCCCATTTTGTATGCGCTATTTCCCAGATTATTTATTCAACTAGAACCATGCAAGTAGCAAACCGTGTATCAATCAAGAGTATGAAATGTCCAAGTACATAAGGAATCCAAAACTATAAAGGCATCTCCAATAGGTTCAGGGCTGAATATTCAGTCCTGAAGAGGGTTTGGAACCCCAATAGTTAGACGTCCATTTAATAGGCGCCTGGGTTCCAAGCGCCCATTAAATGGGCATATGACTCTCCCCTAACAAAACCCCACCCCTCTGCCTTCCCACTTCATTTCTCCTTCCACCTTCATTTTCAATTTTCTTTTTATATTATATAATACAACGAAATGTCGCCGCATCCAACTAAAATCGTTAGAATAACCTTCCGTAGACATCCGAAAAAACAAGCTGGTCCAGTACATGTTCCTCCAGCTCTTGGACTGACATTATACGATCTGTGCGTACTTCATGAGCTTCCAGATGGTTTTCGACATAGGTCTGAAACTGCATTATCTACAGTGCAGATATATTTAGCAGTAATTTTAGTATAATAATATGTATATATGTATCACATAATCATATTAAATAACTGACAGTGTATTTAGTTTTTGCATTCGTAAATTATATATATAGGATCTATACGTTCATTATCGAGGTAGTTAGACCAAGTGCATTATATAATTTTATGACATCCTTCCACATTCTATTATAGACAGGCTACATGCTAGTCCTTTTGGTATGTTTTTTACAATCGGGTCTTTCTAGTCCTTTGATCGACCTCTCATTCAGACATTATTTGAGAGGTAATTGGCCAGGACACACACGTTTCATTTTTCAGATTTTGAGTTGTGTATTACCCTATCGACTTCTATATGCTTATGGGTATTGAGATTGGAGGACATGGACGTAGGCCTTTCCCATTTGACGAGATATATGAGTCCCCTAATTTGTTTACCTTTCTTACCTTACATTTATTCGAGCTACATACATAGTGGTGTTGTTCCATTGGCCTATCTTCAGCTCTATGTCACAACTTACAGAGACAGAGAAGATATGATGTATGCGTAACTCGTGCATTTCTTTTGTACTTGTTCGGTTCGACCTTTTTCTCGAACCAAAAAGGTATGGTTCCTCTAGGTTATCTAATAGCGCTTGCATGGCTGGATCAGCTTCATACTATTGATTGGGGCACGATCATAATAGGTACTTTGTACATAACATTGGATTCATTTGTGCTTGATGAGGTCAAACAGATGTCTGCTTTTTGGTACATGTTGTCGTTATGGTACTACGAGTACACGTCAAACATTCATTCCCGCATCCAAGGGATAGCTAGTCTGGCGACCAAGCAGTACTTTCCTAGGATGAGATGGTGGGAGACAGTTCAGTATGTGCCTCATGCTCCCTTAGGTGTTAGACATGACTTGATGGAGGCTAGATCGCAGCTCGACATGTGCAGTCGCAACGACCTCATATGAACTCCTTGGGCCTCCATTAGACACAGATTATAGATGCAGGCCTTATGGTGGATGACCATCCAATGATGATCTCATATTCATTGTCTAGGCATAGGGTCATTGCACACACCTGCATTCTTGCCTATGTGGTATCTAGGTGAGTGATGTGCGTATTAGACCACAAGCGATGGCCATATACTAGCCGATATATTATCATGAGAGGAAATGTTTGGAAAACACGGGGTGATTGGAGATCGGTGTCTGCTTTCTCTTTGACAGGCTGGATGGGTGGATACTAGCACATACTTTTTAGTTGGAGATTACGATGCATATTGGTCTAAAGTAGCATCGCGTCGTTTCATATTACCAAATTATGTACATGGGGTCAACTCTAATCATATGCTCCCTCATGTCACAGTTGGGGGAGTTCAAGTACCGCAGTTTTCATTCAATCCTACCTCCGCATGGTTGTCCTAGGTTTCGATGCAGTTGAAGCCTGATTATATGTTTAGGGTATATGTTGTCACTGGTACATTGATTGAGCAGCCCTTAGTCCTTCTAGAACAGTATGACATTCGTGGCGTTTCTTCAATCGGGTAATACCATCCATTTGTGGTACTTATTATTAGTTATATGTATCTCGTCTTCTATTTTAAACTAAATTGTTTACATGTCATATTATTTCTTTGTTTAGTATGCATCTATTTTGGATCAGGCTAGACTTTCATGTGCTGTGATGCGAGATATGATGCTCGCACATACACGGACCCAGCATGAGACCTCCAGATGCAGGTGGTGTTGCAGATGTTGGTGATGCTGGAAGAGGCAGTGGTGATATTGGAGATGGTGTGATAGAGACCCTGACGATAGTGAGGATAAGGACGATGATGATGAGGACGATGGTGATGAGGAAGGTAGTGATGAAGACGATGATGATGGTGTTGAGGACGATAAGGACGAGGATGGTGATGATGGAGGTGATGATGATGATGCTGCAACATTGGATTGACATACTTATTTTCTAACGTTGTCTGATTTTGGGATATGTATGTTGTATGTCATTATATGGACAATGTACGTTGTATTTTGTCATTTTATGTCTATTATTTGTTATTAATTTATATTATTATACTATGTCAATCATATGTTTATCTGTAGTCTTTGGATTTATATTATGCCCATTATTTCATTGCCTTATATACTACGGTTCGGTTATTTTTCACAACATGATCTATTGGAAAATTAAACACTTGATAAACATATTTTTGGAAATAAACATAACCGGGATACAGATATTACCAATCCTAGATTGCTTAACTATCATGATGATTAAACCTTTCATGCAATTGATTACGGTACACATTATTCACTCTCTATAAGTCTATAATAAATTCAATCGTTCTTTGTGAAAAAGGTCGATCTATCCATTGGTGCAATCCGCAGATGTTGTGTCTATATTAGTAGTACCGATGTCCAACATCCCTACCATATGATAAAGTGGCTAGGCTTGCTAACCAATCACATTGACATCTTTTAGCATATTCATCCATATCCAACGGTTTTGTATGTGAGAATGGATGTCGATTGTGCCGGGGATCATTATAACGTTATGGTAAGTCAAAATCAGGGACATCATTAAGCCTACATCTTTCCTCATGCTCCTCGTTATTTTGCATCGAATGTCTTCATAATGCTGGTTCTACAGATAGATGTTGCACCCCTCAAGAGCTCAACCGAATGATGAATTCTCACGTAGATGATTCTCACTGTCTCGATTGCTTGTGTGTTAATTTATAACAATTTGAATGCAAAGATGAAGGTGTACAAAGCATGGTTGATTTGATAGAATATTCCAATATTCCAAGCCGATAAGACAATATTCTTAGCTTTACAGATGATTTGACACAATATTCATATTTCCACCCACAAAGGAAAGTTGATTTGAAACAATATTCACCTCTGTTTCAATTAACAAAACTTGATGCGACACAATCAATAATTTACCAAATAACATACAATGCATACAAAAATATGATTAGTAATTAGTACTCCCTAATTATCATCGAGACAGATGTTGAGTGAATGAAGTTGTCGCCATAACAACATATTTTCTCCAACAAGGTCCATAGTATAACCAACTTGCCTTTTAGAAAATGAATCATCAATCCATTGTCAAAAATTACATCCACGGGGCTGGTCACATTGGTAGTAGCGTCGTCCAATGTTCCAATTATGCACTATTACAATAATGATTTTAGCTGGCAAATCGTACTGGCAATTCCCAATAGTGTTGACTTCAACTCCATGTTGTCGTTGATTGTGCCTATTTTGTTCCATTTCAAATATTTTGATGTACACATTAACGTAACATATGAACCATACTTATAGGTGGTAGTTTTTGCAGAAATATTCTAAACTTGACTCCAAAGTAAACTGATAAGACACAATATTCTTAGTTTTATCCCAAAGCAAACGGATGCGGCATACTATTCTAATTTTTACCCTCAAAATAAATCTGATAAGACATATTATTCTTAACTTTACCCCAAAACAAACCGATGCAACAGAATATTCTAATCATTACCTAAAAAACAAACCGATAAGATAATATTCTTAGCTTTAACCCCATGTGACACGATATTCTTAACGTTAAAACGATGTGACATAATTTCTTCACTTTGTAGATGATTTGGCACAATATTCATAACTTTAACCTGATTTAACACAATATTCTTGAC
Organism: Allium fistulosum; assembly: GCA_030737815.1. Lineage (NCBI taxonomy): Eukaryota > Viridiplantae > Streptophyta > Magnoliopsida > Asparagales > Amaryllidaceae > Allium > Allium fistulosum. The sequence continues at coordinate 1,143,705,375 of CM060904.1, forward strand.
TTCTTCTAAATAAACGGTAATTCTATTAAATCATACAAATATTAAACTTATTCCGCATAACTTAAACTTATCATATTATTCAAAAATCAAACAATTTTGCTCAGGAACAATGTCTTCAAACATACTAAAAGCTATGATGTTATGCGATAGTGACTCTAAAGAGGAAGCGTACGAACTAGCACATTAACAAGAAGAAGAGGAACCGTTGATAATTTACCATGAAACACATAGTTCAACTTCTAAGAGCACGATGGCTCGATCATGGGTCGGAGATGCATCATGCGTAACCAGACAGCATTCCACAAAACACTGATGCAAGATTACTTTAATCGTGATCCAACTTATGGTACTTGAATGTTTCACCGACGATTCAGAATGAGTCGTGAATTGTTTTTAAGGATTTTGAAAAGTATTCAATGAAATAATAATTACTTTATTTATAAGTTGAATAAAATGAAAATTCATGGTCTAAGTGGACATTAAAAGAAGACCACGGCTTTGAGGATGTTAGCTTACGGTACACCAACTGACACCCTTGACGGTGAATACCATATTGCACAGAATACAGGTTTGGAAAATCTAGACTTCTGCCAAAGTTGTGGACATTTATGAGACTGAATACCTTCGTTCTCCCAACGAAGCAGATGTGGCGAGATTCCGAAAAATGCATGAAAGTAGGGGATGACCGGGAATGCTCGAAAGTCTGAATTGTATGCATTGAAAGCGGAACAACTGTTTTAAATCTTTTCATGAAGCATAGAATGACAAGAAAAAATACCAACTATTATTATGGAAGCAACCGCATCCAATGATTTTAGGATTTGACATTCATTATTTGGGATATCAAGTTCTCATACCGACTTAAATGTTATTGAACGACCACATTTGTTCAATGATTTGGCGCTTGATAATTCAACTTCTGTGTCATTTACACTTGGTCAGAAGACATATGATCATGGATACTATCTAGATAATGAAATTTATCCTAAATGGAGCACGATTGTAAAGACTTTCGTAAACACATTAACTTCAAAACAGAGTAATTTGCTGTAATGGAAAAGGAACAAAAAAAAGATGTTGAAAGAGCTTTTGGAGTGTTTCAAGCAAAATTTGCAATGGTTAGTAATCCAAGTAGACTATAGAAGAGATCAAAACCGTCTACGGTTATGTTCATTTGTATAATTCTGTAACGACCCACATTTCCGTACAATTTAAGCTGACAATAAACTACATAGTCCAATCTAAATTGAACAGAAAGGCAGATAGTTAGGGAAAAGAAAGAAGAGAGAAGACAAGAAGAAACTAAACAACACAGAATCTCACAGCGAAACGAATAATCTATAATATAAAACCAATTGTTACATAAAAACAAACTGTAATATGTGTATATACAGACATTAATCAGAGTATACTAACCATTTCAACGCGGACAGTTATAACAACCTGTCCTCACAATTGCTGATAAATACAACAATGAATGCAACAGAAAAATAACCATGTACCTGAATACGTCTCTATGCCTCCAGCTCATCTCCTGAAGCTCTAAAAATATACAACTAAACCTGGAAATATGCTCGGTCTGATTCGAGCATTATAGGAAAAGAATGCTCGGGTCAGTCTGATAAAACCAGCATGAGAACTTAAATCACAAGACACTTTATTTATTATAACTTTTAAAATCCTTTAAAATCAAATGTATCTCGTAAGACCACGCCGCACATAAACACAGATGGGATTTTACTTTACAATAACCAAAATATATAAATTTAAATGACGCTATTATTTAGAATAATGTAATTTAAATTCAATTGTTTTCATATGCCCAAAATTTATACTTTTCCAAAGTCATTGACAAGTTACATTAAAACGTTGTACTCGTTCATACGAGTCCAATGCAAAAATCCGTAGGTCAAATGGATCACATACGAGCAAGATATAGTATTTCAAAGTTTGCCCATTTAAATTATATATTTAAATAACTAATTAAGTTCCTAACCCAAAAGCTAATGGGCCGAGCCCACAACCACTTAATGGAACACATTCTTCCCAAAAACCCAAATGCAAGAAATAATCAAGAAAACAAGGCAACCCATTCTCCATCTTCCAAAACTCGATCTTCCCCAATTCACCTGAACCATACACGACGTGCACCGTGCACGTGTACAGGTGAACCGCTCCACCAAACGTCGATGCGACTCCACCTACCAACCTCCTTTCACCTCCTCATCATGTCTACCCTATCACCCCCCATCTCTAGTAGCTCTAACAATTTCTGACACTCCATCGAAAAAATGAAAACGCGCCATTAATTGAAAAGCGAGCATGACACGCCACCACACTCTGCCTGCACCCATGCCACCACCTCCACTAGGACCACCTGCCGTCCACATGCCTCAAGAGAAGGACTGAGCACACTCGGTGCATCACCATGCCGTCGCCACCTCAATTCCTAAAACCCAAAATCCAACAGCCTTAAACCCTATATGAAACTCGATCGTGCTACACACCTTATTGGAGACCCTGCAACTCCGCCAATGACTCTCCCATGGCCCGAGGTTCCTCCAACCACGACCACTTGACCCATCATCAACAACCTTGCGAAAATTCAAGATTAACCCAATTCCGTTCAACTTACTCCCAAACACAAATCCCAAACTTAAAAATCACTCGGATACCATTAAAAATCATGAATCTATGTGATAAACAAGATTATACAATGCATTTGACAAATTAGAATTGTTCAAAAATTCATTTTTATAGCTTGCTTACTGTAATGAATCCATTACTGTCGTCTCAGTCGATAAAACATTGAACAGATAATTTTTAAAATAACTATGAACGTAAGTGAACATCTTTGCAGTTGATGGCTCGGCTAATATCAAGTGGTTTATGAGTTATTGGTTTTTAAACTTTTGGGATGGTGTATGTTTGAATTTGTAAAACAAAACTGAGAAGATAAAATACCTGTAAGTGATTATTTACATGTATACAATGTTTAGCAGTAAGTATGCTCTTAAATCAACCACTAAGATTAGTAAGCTCACCTTCCACATTTCTCTTTGAAATTTTCGTTTCTTCTTTTTACATGTATACAATGTTTACCTGTAAGATTTTGAAAAGCTTTACAAGATAAGATTTTTTTCCTTTCTTCTTTTTCCTTTAAGATTTCCCTTTTCAAATATGATGAGCATGTTTATAACAAGTAGTGTATGAGTATATAGATATATGAAAAGGATTAAAATATATACGTGTAAAGAAATGAAAAATATCTTACCACATCATTTCATTGTATGCCTAAGTACATACATAGAAGCTCATGTTGGGTTAAAAGAAGTTTCAAGTACTAATATCTTTAAATGTTAAGTACTTTGTGTTTTATGCATAAATTATTATTATTATTATTTCGTAACAAGTCACATCCTTAAATGTGTGTATATATATAGCATAACTCTAATTTATCTATAAATTTATGCATATGAGTATACAATATTGTTCACACATTTTACTAAAAAAAATTTGGTTGATGGAAACTGAATTTCGATCACATTTTTTATTTTACTTCGAACTAATTACTTTTGCAAACAACCTTTCGAAAACTAATTCACCATCTCTATTTATTATTCCAAATATTTTTTATTTTAATTACAAAATCTATTATCTGAATATTTAAATTAATCTAAATACTCAGCAATCAAAGTGCTGAAATTTCCAGGTCGTTACATTCTCCCCCCCTAAAATAATTTCGACCCCGAAATTTTATCGCACAAAACCAGTAAAAACAAGGTTAAACAAAACCATCAACCCATCGATTACTAACTATTTAAATAAGGTTAATTATCCCAGCATGCCAAAATACACTAGAAATACTACATATATACAAAAGCATCTACTAAGATGCTTCATCAACTATAATCACAACATAACATCCAAAAACTATCAACACAACATAACAGGATACACATAGCTATACCAAAAGAGCTGCTCTAAGCATCCAAGAGGACTCCTCAAAGTGGACTCTCTCCGTCGGAGTCCGCCACCTCGGGTCCCTCTAATACTATGGACTCGACGTCATCATTAGGAATCCATATGATCTCTAGGTCGGGATCCCTGGGAATCAGCATCTCTCCTCTCGGCCACCATGCATCATCTAAATGGACGTCCCAATCCTCCACTTCAATCGGATTGTCAATGACTTCCCCCATCTTCTAGATGATTGCATCATTATTCTCTGATTCCGGCTCCTCTCCTGGAACGGGTTCCATTTCTTCTTCTAACTCCTCCCCTTCTTCGAATTCTTCCTCTTCCTCAAATTCCTCCTCGAACCCTTCCTCAATTGCCTCCTCGAACTCCTCTTCTAACTACGGATGAACAATATCCTCCGTAATACGGCTAACCATGCCCTGATCGCCAAGCCTCCTAGCCTTCATAAGCGCTCCTCTAATGACAATGGGAGTCCTCTATAATAAATCAACAAAAACCCTTAGAATAAGATTCCAAGTCCTACTAAGGTCCAAATATAAAACAAAGCATTTAAAAGATGACTCAATTTTTTTAACTTATATAGGCTCTCCTATATCCTAGTTATATACACAAAACATCATATTTTTAAATCCTACTTATCTCGTTCCATTTTAATGTAGATTCCAATAATTTATTATATACTTAAACCAAAAATTTCTTCTAAATAATATTGTTATATATATTCAAAATCTTAAACACATTTTCAAAAACATTGGAATTTAAGTCCTCAAGTTTTCAACCTAATTTTTTTTCAAATCACAGATACATTCTATAAATTCATTTTATACTATCTATTCTGTTTATAAAATTAATTTTCAGTTATTTATTCTAAATTACTTTAACTTCCTTATATAAATCATTTTTCAAATATTATTCCGAAATATTTAAATTTTATTTTAATAAACTTCTTTTACAAAATCCCAATTTAATACAACCAACTTTTATATTCAAGTATTTCCAAAATATTTATTTCAAAATATTCCAATTTCCTTTTAATAAAAAAACATTTAGTAAAACTTAATTTTACCAAATCAACCTTTATATGAAATTGTTTCTAAAATATTTATTTCAAAAATATTCAAATTTTCTTTTAAATAACCATCCTTTAGAAATCGAATTTCTAACTCAACATTATCAACGAACGCCTTATATTCAAATTGTGAAACTTAATTCATAAGGTATTCGTTTCAATGTTCCTAAAATTCCTATCTATCCGAACTAGGTTTCAAAAGGAAGATTCTAGATAGATTAACTGATAATTGTCAATGCTCAGAAATGGGCGAACATGACCGATCAAATCCTAGATGATAATGGTGGAATATTAACATTTCCCATCAACCAAGCACAACCAAGAATAATTATATTAAATTTTCTTTGAAAAATTATTCTTTTATATATAAAATATATTTCCATGTAAAATTATTTAAATTACCCAAATTTAAAATCAATACTGTGTCGATTGGTCTTAATCGAGTGTTTAAGAAATCTCTATCGAGATAACGTTGGCCAAACGCATCGACCGGAATTCTAAAGCCACTCAACGGATCAAACAACACAATATAAAACATTTTTATGAAAATAACAAATACACGCTCTTATATATACTCTCAAACTCATCCTAGGGTCTCACTTACCCTAACTCAGATGAGTCAATCCCACCAAAGCCTAGGTGTTCGCTCAACCTAAGCTCTGATACCAACTGTAACGACTCATTTTTCCGTACAGTTTAAGCTGATATTGAACCACACATGTCCAACTCAAATTGAATGGAAAGGCGGATAGTTAGGGAAAAGAAAGAAGATAAAAGACAAGAAGAAACTAAACAACACAGAATCTCACAGCGGAACAATAATCTATAATATAAAACCAATCTTTACATAAAAACAAATTGTAATATGTATATATATATACAGACATCAATCAGAGTATACTAGCCTATTTCAGCCGGACAGTTATAACAACCTATCCTCATAATTGCTGATAAATACAACAATGAATGCAATGGAAAAATAACCATGTACGTGAATACGTCTCTGAGCCTCCAGCACATCTCCTGAAGCTCCAAAAATATCCAACTAAATCTGGAAATATGCTCGGTCTGACCCGAGCATTATAGGAAAACAATGCCTGGGTCAGTCTGGTAAAACAAGCTTGAGAACTTAAATCACAAGGCACTTTATTTATTATAACTTTTAAAATCCTTTAAAATCAAAGGTATCTCGTAAGACCATGCCGCACATAAACATGGACAGGTTTTTACCTTACGATAATCAAAACCTTTTATATCATAATTCCAATGATATTATAATAATGTCTAAGGACGAAAATAATAATAATCAAGTAGTTGTGATGCTCGTGAGTGTACATCACAATAATACTATGTATATAATCAAAAACCGATAAGGCATGTTCATTAATTGTGTAGGTTTCCATGGAGGTGCCCTTAGTACTTTGAGGAACGGTCCTCCTACACAAGGATCAGAGATATCCTTTCCGAAGCAGCATACATCCCTAGTGATGTACCATAAGAAAAACATGGTTGGTTTTGCTAAGACCGAGTGCATCGCCCCATGCATGCATAACAACTATAAGTGACATCTAGTAGGATCCGACTACACCCTATGGGTTTGCCAACCCTACTGGGCATGCCTTCTATCTCTGATTTTAGTCATTCCTACTGATGAGGCTATGTCCGGCATTCCAGCTCATGCACTTCCATCAAAATAGATCATGGAATCCCAATTGGATTCTAATACCTCAACGGGTCTCGGAATCACACATGGATTCCCACATCTCAAATAGATCTTAGAATCACACACGGATTCCCATACCCCAATGGGTCTCGGAATCACACATGGATCCCAATGTCTTAATATATCATGAATCTCCTCCATAGAACCGTATATAGTTTTCGGAGTGGTCATGGGTTTTGAGTCATCTCTTACGAGTACACTCTTCTGCTTCTCGGGTGCTCCACAAAACAAAACAACGATTTCCGAAATGCTCAATACCGGTTCTTTAGGAAATAATCAGACAATATATAAGAGCGGGGATCACCCCCTAACCGTTTAAGCGGACGGATCTCCTTATCATTTGTCCTAGAAGAACAAAACGAGTTTATACATACAGTATAGCACCACCAATGGTAACTGTACCATATAATCCTCGTGTTTCCCTTAGATATTTCCAGAGCTAAAATCCTTCGGTGTTAAGTAGAGAATATTTCCCTACCAGCAAAACTAAGAAGGATTACATATTCAGGCCAAGAGTTGATAGTCGGTTATTTAACTATCAAATAAACAAACATTCCAAACAAAGATTATATTTCCCACAGAAATCACTAAGCCTCTTAAATTAATCTTTCATTAATTTAAAATCACATTTCAAATACTTGGAAATCACTTCCATATACTTATCTCAACAGGATAAGTATATTCACAAACCACTATATTTTCGATACTTAGAAAATATAACCATATATTATGTAAAATAACTTAAATTAATAAGTTATTATTCAAACATCCCTCTATTCCATTCAGCTTAAATTTCATTTAAAATAATAACTTTAAAACCTCATTAATAATATATTAAATTAATTTTAAACATTATTATTGTACTAATAAGTTAACTTCAAAACAATATTAGGATAATAATTAATTAACTTTAAATAATATTAATATGATAATTAATTAACCTATAAATATAATTAATAACTTAAATCAATATAATTAAATAACCTTAATTAAAAATTAAAGTATAGTTGAATCATTTTAAATAATTAAATTTAAAAAAAAATAAACAATAACTAAATAACTTTAAAATTATAATTAAACATTCTTAAATAACGTTAAGAAATAACCTTTAAGGATCTAATTAATAAAATAATTAACTTAAATCATTATTAGAAACAATTATAAACTATCTTTAAAATATTACTAATAAAGAATTATTACTTTTTTTTAAATCTTATTATTAAATAATAATTATCTTTAAACCTTATAGTAAAAATAATTATTCTTAAAATTGCTTTCAAATCAATAATTAGTTTTTCAAATTTGATGGAGGCTTAACGACCACCATGGTATTTAAATCAGCTACCATATTATTCAATTTAACTTTTCAAGTTAATAACAGATATTTACATAATCCATGACTACGTAAATAAATTCCATACTCAACCTCATTGGTTAACATATCACATATTCAAAGTGGCATATCAATTTATCAATATATAATCAGATGTCTAAAGTTATAAGATAGCAGAACGGGGATTTATTCTGCTAATTAAATGTCAAATTATTTAATAGCTAATTAAATGTCAAATTATTTAATTAGTGGAATGGTGTTTTATTCCTCTAAACGGATGTCCAACTACCATATTCAATCCAGCTTAACTCAACGGTATTTTATTTGGTCGAATAAGCATCAATAAATAAGGCATATAAATTTAAATGATGTTATTATTTAGAATAATGTAATTTAAATTCGGTCGTTTTCATATGCCCTAAATTTATACTTTTCCAAAGTCATTGACAAGTTAAATTAAAACATTGTACTCATTCATACGAGTCCAACGCAAAAATCCGTAGGTCGAATGGATCACATACGAGCAAGATATAGTATTTCAAAGTTTGACCATTTAAATTATATGTTTAAATAACTAATTAAGTTCCTAACCCAAAAGCTAATGGGCCGAGCCCACAACCACTTAACCGAACACATTCTTCCCAAAAACCCAAACGCAAGAAATAATCAAGAAAACAAGGCAACCCATTCTCCATCTTCCAAAACTCGATCTTCCCCAATTCACCTGAACCATACACGACATGCACCGTGCACGTGTGCAGGTGAACCGCTCCACCAAACGCCGATGCGACTCCACCTACCAACCTCCTTTCACCTCTTCGTCATGTCTACCCTATCACCCCCCATCTCCAGCAGACCTAACAATTTCTGACACTTCATCAAAAAAATAAAAACGTACTATTAATTGAAAAGCGAGCTCGACACGCCACCACACTCTGCTTACACCCATGCCACCACCTCCACTAGGACCAACAGCCATCCACACGCCTCAAGACAAGGACTGAGCACACTCGGTGCGTTACCGTGCCTCCACGACCTCGATTCCTGAAACCCAAAATCCAACAGCCTTAAACCCTATATGAAACTCGACCGTGCTACACACCCCATCGGAGATCTTGCAACTCCGCCAATGGCTCTCCCATGGCCGAAGGTTCCTCCAACCATGACCACTGGACCCATCATCAACAAACTTGCCGGAAATTAAAGTTTAACCTAGTTCCATTCAATTTACTCCCAAACACAAATTCCAAACTTAAAAACTACTCGGATACCATAAAAAATCATGAATCGATGTGATATACAAGATTATACAATCCATTTGACAGATTAGAATTATTTAAAAATTAATTTTTATAGCTTGCTTACTGTAATGAATCCATTATTGTCGTCTCAGTTGACAAAACATTGATTTTAAACTTTTAGGATGGTGTATGTTTGAGTTTGTAAAACAAAACAGAGAAGATAAAATACCTTTAAGTGATTGTTTACATGTATACAAAGTTTAGCAGTAAGTATGCTCTTAAATCAACCACTAAGATTAGTAAGCTCACCTTCCACATTGCTCCTTGAAATTTTTTCTTAAGATTTTGAAAAGGTTTACAAGATCAGATTTTTTTTCCTTTCTTCTTTTTCCTTTAAGATTTCCCTTTTCAAATACGATGAGTATGAGTATATAGATATATGAAAAGGATTAAGAATATGTATATATATATATAAAGAAATGAAAAATATCTTACTACATCACTTCATTGTATGCCTAAGTACATACATAGAAGCTCATGTTGGGTTAAAAGAAGATTCAAGTACTAATAGCTTTAAATGTTAAGTACTTTGTGTTTTATGCATAAATTATTATTATTATTTCATAACAAGTCACATCCTTAAGTGTGTATATATATAACTCTATTTTATTTGTAAATTTATGTATGTGAGTATACGATAATGTTCACACATTTTACTGAAAAAATTTGGTTGACGGAAAGTCGAAAAAATCGAAAAATGAATTCCGATCACATTTTTGATTTTTCTTCAAACTAATTACTTTTGCAAACAAATTTTTGAAAACTAATTCACCATCCCTGGTTATTATTCCAAAGAATTTTTATTTTAATTACAAAATTTATTATCTGAATATATAAATTAATCTAAATACTCACAAATCAAAGTGCTGAAATTTCTGGGTCGTTACATTCTACCTCCCTTAAAAGAATTTCGACCCCGTAATTTTATCACACAAGACCAGTAAAAAGAAGGTTAAACAAAACCATCAACCCATCGATTACTAACTATTTAAATAAGGTTAATTATCCCAACATGCCAAAATATACTAGAAATACTACATATATACAAAAACATCTACTAAGATGCTTCATCAACTATAATCACGACATAACATCCAAAAACTATCAACACAACATAACAGGATACACATAGCTATAACAAAAGAGCTGCTCCAAGCATCCAAGAGGACTCCTCAAAGTGGACTCTCTCTGTTGGAGTCCGCCACCTCGGGTCCCTCTAATACTATGGACTCGACATCATCATCAGGTATCCATATGATCTCTGGGTCTGGATCCCTGGGAATCAGCATCTCTGCTCCATGCATCATTTAAAAGGACGTCTCAATCCTCCACTTCAATCGGATTGTCAATGACTTCCCCATCTCCCAGATGATTGCATCATCATTCTCTGATTCCGGCTCCTCTCCTGGAACGGGTTCCACTTCTTCTTCTAGCTCCTCCTCTTCCTCGAATTCTTCCACTTCCTCAAATTCCTCCTTGAACCCTTCCTCGATTGCCTCCTCGAACTCCTCTTCTATCGACGGATGGACAATATCCACAAAAATCCAGCTAGCCATGCCCTGATCGCCAAGCCTACTTGCCTTTATAAGCGCTCCTCTAATGACAATGGGAGTCCTCTATAATAAATCAACAAATAACCTTGGAATAAGATCCCAAGTCCTACTAAGATCCAAATATAAAACAAAGATTTAAAAGATGACTCAATTTTTTTAACTTATATAGGCTCTCCTATATCCTAATTATATACACAAAGCATCATATTTTTAAATCCAATTTATCTCATTCCATTCTAATGTAGATTCCAATAATTTATTATATACTTAAACCAAAAAAAATTTCTAAATAATACTGTTATATATATATTTTTTCAAAATCTTAAAAACATTTTCAAAAACATCGGAATTTAAGTCCTCAAGTTTTCAACCTAATTTTTTTTCAAATCACAGATACATTCTATAAATTCATTTTATACTATCTATTTCGTTTATAAAATTAATTTTCAATTATTTATTCTAAATTACATTAACTTCCTTATATGAATCATTTTTCAAATATTATTCTGAAATATTTAAATTTTCTTTAAATAAACTTCTTTCACAAAATCCCAATTTAATACAACCAACTTTTATATTCAAGTATTTCCAAAATATTTATTTCAAAATATTCCAATTTCCTTTTAATAAAACAACATTTAGCAAAACTTAATTTTACCAAATCAACCTTTATATAAAATTGTTTCAACTCAACATTATCAACGAACGCCTTATATTCAAATTGTGAAACTTAATTCACAAGGTATTCGTTTCAATATCCCAAAAATTCTATCTATCCAACCCAGGTTTCAAAAGGAAGATTCTAGATAAATTAACTGATAATTGTCAATGCTCAGAAATGGACGAGCATGACCGATCAAATCCTAGAAGATAATGGAATATTAACATTTCCTATCTACAGCGCACAACCAAGAATAACTATATTAAATTTTCTTTGAAAAATTATTCTTCTATATGTAAAATATATTTCCAGGTAAAATTATTTAATTTACCCAAATTTTAAATCAATACTGTGTCGATTGGTCTTGTTCGAGTGTTTAAAAAATCCTTATCGATAACGTTGGCCAAACGCATCGATCAGAATTTTTTCAGCCACTTAACAGGTCAAACAACACAATATAAAATATTTTTATGAAAATAACAAATACGCACTCTTATATATACTCTCAAACTCATCCTCGGGTCTCACTTACCCTATCTCAGATGAGCCAATCTCACCAAAGCCTAGGTGTTCGCTCAACCTAAGCTCTGATATCAACTGTAACGACCTATTTTTCCATACAATTTAAGCTAATAATAAACCACACATGTCCAATCAAAATTGAATGGAAAGGCGGATAGTTAGGGAAAAGAAAGAAGAGAGAAGACAAGAAGAAACTAAACAACATGGAATCTCAAAGTGGAACGAATAATCTATAATATAAAACCAATCTTTACACAAAAACAAACTGTATTATGTATTTATACAGACATCACTCAGAGTATACTTACATATTTCAGTCCGGACAGTTATAACAATCTGTCCTCATAATTGCTGAGAAATACAACAATGAATGCAACGGAAAAATAACCATATACGTGAATACGTCTCTGAGCCTCCAGCTCATCTTCTGAAGCTCCAAAAAATCCAACTAAATCTGGAAATATGCTCGGTCTGACCTGAGGATTATAAGAAAACAATGCCCGGGTCAGTCTAGTAAAACCGGCGTGAGAACTTAAATCACAAAGCACTTTATTTATTATAACTTTTAAAATCCTTTAAAATCAAAGGTATCTCGTAAGACAACACTGCACATAAACATGGACGGATTTTTACCTTACGATAATCAAAACCTTTTATATCATAATTCCAGTGATATTATAATAATGTCTAAGGGTGAAAATAAAATAATCAAGTAGCTGTGATGCTCGTGAGTGTACATCACAACAATACTAGGTATATAATCAAAAATCGATAAGGCATGTTCACTAATTGTGTAGGTTTCCATGGAGGTGCCCTCAGTTTTCGAGGGACGGTCCTTCTACACAAGGATCAGAGATATCCTTTCCGAAGCAGCATACATCCCTAATGATGTTCCATAGGAAAATAAGGCTGGTCTCGCTAAGACCGAGTACATCATCCTATGCATGCATAACAACTATAAGTGACATCCAGGAGGAGCCGACTACACCCTATGGGTTTACCAACCCTACTGGCCATACCTCCTAACTTTGTTTTAATCATTCCCGCTGATGAGGTTACGTCCGGCATTCCAGCTCACGCACCGCCATCAAAATAGATCATGGAATCCCAATTGGATTTTAATACCTCAATTGGATTCTAAACATTCTTAAATAACGTTAAGAAAATAACATTTAAGGATCTTATTAATAAAATAATTAACTTAAATCATTATTAGAAACAATTATAAATTATCTTTAAAATATTATTAATAAATAATTATTACTTTTTTTTAAATCTTATTATTAAATAACAATTATCTTTAAACCATATAATAAAAATAATTTTTCTTAAAATAGTTTTCAAAACAATAATTAGTTTTCAAATTTGAAGGAGGCTTAACGATCACCATGGTACTTAAATCAGCTACTGTATTATTCAATTTAACTTTTCAAGTTAATAACAGATATTTACATAATCCACGACTACGTAAAATAATTTCATACTCGACCGTCATTGGTTAACATATCACTTATTCAAAGTGGCATTCAATTTATCGATATATAATCAGATGTCTAAAGCTATAAGATATTAGAATGAGGATTTGTTCTGCTAATTAAATGTCAAATTTATTCAATTAGCGGAACGGTGTTTTATTCCGTTAAACAGATATCCAATTACCATATTCAATCCAGCTTAACTTTAACAATATTTTATTTGGTCGAATAAGCATCAATAAATAAGGCATATAAATTTAAATGGCGTTATTATTTAGAATAACGTAATTTAAATTCGGTCGTTTTCATATATCCTAAATTTATACTTTTCCAAAGTCATTGACAAGTTACATTAAAATATTGTACTCGTTCATACAAGTCCAACGCAAAAATCCATAGGTCAAATGGATCACTACGAGCAAGATATAGTATTTCAAAGTTTGACCATTTAAATTATATATTTAAATAACTACTTAAGTTCCTAACCCAAAAGCTAATGGGCCGAGCCAACAACCACTTGACCGAACACATTCTTTTCAAAAATCCAAACACAATAAATAATCAAGAAAACAAGATAACTCATTCTCCATCTTCCAAAACTCGATCTTCTCCAATTCACCTGAACCATACACAACGTGCACGTGTACAGGTGAACCGCTCCACCTTCCTTATAAATTGTATGTGTCTAAACCAGTCAAAAAAGGATTTTTTTAATTTTCAAATGATATTAAAATTTGTATATTTGCAACGAAGTATTTTAAATTTATAAAAAAAATTAATTTTAGATCCTATTTGTAAAAGTATTTTGAATTTGTAAAGCTTGTTTAATCGTTAGATCCTACTTTTAGGGACGTTTGAATTTGTAAAAAGGTTTAATATTAGATTCTATTTTTAAGTGATTAAGGTTTGATAATATATAAAGAAGCGTTTTTGGTAATTCACGTTGATACCATAAAAATGTGACACTAAAACTATTACAACTAACAATAAAGATTACTACTATTTCATAATCACAAGTCACATCCTTAAGTGTGTGTATAACTTCAATTTATTTGTAAATTTATACGTATGAGTATACAGTAATGTTCATATATTTTACTGAAAAAATTTTGATTGACGAAAAATCGAAAAATTCGAAAAATGAACTCCGATCATATTTTTATTTTTCTTCGAACTAGTTACTTCTTCAAAAAAAAAATTGTATCTAAAATGCTCCACGCTGATATGCTACTGAAAAAGCGTATATAATTTATGTAAATAACTATATCGCTTGTCGAAATGCAGCTATTCATACTAAACTTCAAAAGGATTTGATACATCATATTTGGAATTATTATAAAAATCGGTAGTTAAATTTCAAATCATCAAATTTAACTATTTGCATTTGCATTAAGAATTTGTATAATGCAGTATTACCAAGTTATAATTATGTTTAACTTTGTTTAAGTAAAACAATTATGTTAAATCATGAATTCTTTGAAAACAACGGTAAACCCAATAGCACTTCAAACATACATAATATTAGTACATAATATAGAACAACAATTAAAAATACAGTTTACATTACTCAACACAACTGCATGTGTATTATTACATAACTATTCTCAACAATGGATTGTTTATACAACATCAAATATTAAAATGAGTGGAACTATTTCTATTAAATCCTTTCCCATAACAATTGCCTTATGACGCTCAATCTCAAATCTTCCCTTTTCAATTGATATATGTTCTTCTAACACGACCAACTTCTCCGCAGAACTCTTCCAACGTTCAGCATTTTATTTTGCATGTTTTTCATGCATTAGGACTATTCAAAATCCAATCTGAGCCCGAACAATAATTTTTTTCTTAGCTGTCGATATCTTTATCTGTTCAAGCTTCTACTTCAACTATGTAGTTAGTTTTGATTTTATAACTGTGTAGTTAGTTTTGATTTTGTAGTTAGTTTACTTTAGGAATAATTAAACTGATTTTGTAGTTAAAACAGTGCATAATCTTTTTTTTATGTTAATAGTCATAAAGGCATAAATTTTTAATAGGCATTGAAATTTTAACCAGAATAAAGGTAGTAAACCTTTGCAGATTCCTTCAAGGCGTATTGTAGGCTATTTTCATGATTTGATGAATGGCACCGAGTGCTACAAGTCCATGATAGTGTATGTTGTTATGAAACACTATTTTTGTTTTTGGGTAGTTATAGAATTTAATGTCATTTTAGGATATTACATTCAAGCAAGAACACTTTATGTTTGTTTATCTTCCTACTAAAATCACACTGGCATTATTTTTGCTGTAACTCATGGGTAGATGACAGCA
Organism: Allium fistulosum; assembly: GCA_030737815.1. Lineage (NCBI taxonomy): Eukaryota > Viridiplantae > Streptophyta > Magnoliopsida > Asparagales > Amaryllidaceae > Allium > Allium fistulosum. Next base: position 1,143,721,312 of record CM060904.1, read on the forward strand.
TTTAATTCCTTCTGTTATTAGTTAGGTTATCGAGTGTCTTCTTGCTTGTTTGGTTGTTTGCAATACTGTTTATAAACCAAATCTTGAATCAGAGAATCAATAGTATATCAATTCAATACTGATTGAGTTTTCTGGTTTTAATGGCTTTTTGGGCATTACAGGTTCTTCAAGTTTGTTTGTTATTTTTGGTTGTTAGCATAGTGGCGGCGGTAATTTGTGTTTTTAATTTCTTTGCCTTTCCACTATGTCACATGAGAGTTAAGTGGATGCCTATTTTTTCAACTGAAAACGAGTATTTGGATACACTCAATTATGAAGAGATAATAGACGAGTTTGTTTCGAAGAATGCACGAAGAAGTGGTTCTGTTAGTTTGTGTTAATTTGTTATGATATCACATTAGAATTGAGATTTAATTTATTTTGAGATGTAATTGAAATGACCACTTGAATAATATTTTATGATCAATGAACAATATTTTGTGATTAGTGCTAAATTTTATTGTTAACAAATGAGAACTTAATATCCTATCCTATCATATATCATATATACTATAAAAGTGTGAATGTTTCTTCCATTTTGTGATAATTCCAAAATATCATTCGATGGATATTTTTTTGAGCTTAGCTTGCTGACTTAAGAACAAGTATGGGGTGCTAATTGTTGCACCCGTACATATAAGGACAAAAATCAATGCTAGTTAAATAGCCATTTCGAACCATACTCATCCCTTTTATTAATTAGGTTATCGAGTGTCTTCTTGCTTGTTTGGTTGTTTGCAATACTGTTTATAAACCAAACCTTGAATCAGAGAATCAATATTATATCAAACACATGCTTACTTTGTATCACCGTTTGAGACATCAAAAAAATTGAAAACTTTTACCTTTTTGTATCACATCTGTTTTACTTTCTCTTCACAATTTCACCACAAATAATAGGTGGTTGATATAGAGGTTAAGTAGCTTACAATATCCACATATTAGAGAGAGGTACATTTTGACAAATATTAAATATCTTAAGAAATTAGATGCCAAACATTGCAGTTTAACAACATATGAAACCAAACAGATGTGATACAAAAGAGACTTGACTCGGGCTGATCAGTATCATCAGGAACATATAGCACAGTGGCATTCTTGAAAGGCAGCAACCTATGGTGACTAACACTTACAATACCCTGTTCTCTAGAAATTCTATATGGCTTTTCAAACCCCGTTCCATAAACATTGATCAATGTGAATATTGTAAACGTTTAGGGAACCAAGTTTGAAAAGGCATAGAATTTCTGAAGAGATAGGGTATTGCAGGTCTTAGTCACCATAGATTGATGTCTTTCAAGAATGCCACTATGCTATATAACAAATATCAAAGTACAGTTATTTTTTCTATATACAACCGAAGTGAAATACAAAAATATAAAATAATACGGAAGCAAACGAACTAATTGCAGCGGTCTTTATACAATTTGGTTTACATACATATGTAGTCAATTTACAAAAATCTGGTTATACATGGATAGTTATATATATACTAGTTTGCACATATTGTTTATATAATTTAGTGTTATAAACAAATGAATGAAGGAAAAAAAATATAAACAAAATTTCAATATAAAAAACATAACTAAAATGATTAAACAGTTTATCATTTAACAATGCCATGTATGAAATTTATTAAAAACATCCATAAACCAACAAACAAAAATTTATATTTATGGGTTATAAGTTAACCAAGAGGTTGAAGTTGACAGAGGCTGAAGTGGAGAGGAAATGAAGTTTTTCTGTGTTATATGTTGACCAATAGGTTATGACAAATTTGAGCAGATTGCTGTGAACTGATTAAAACGAAAATGATAAAACAATTTATCATTTAACAAATCATTGAATCAAAATTTTTAAAAAAAATTATAAACCAAGAAATAAAAAATGAATAAAATGTAAACAGATTATAACCAATATAACTTAAATCATACGTTGAAAGTACATAAAATATACAAATTTAATGAAAATAACAGTATATATTGAATGAAAATGATAAAGAAGTTTATCCTTTTGGCATAAAGACATATAGAAATATTGTCACTGTCTATGTTGAACTATATATTTTCAATGTTCTCAAGTCAATTATTTGTAAATGATAAATAGAACTATCATTTACTAAAGGTAAATAGTTTTATCATTTATTAAATGATAAATAGAACCATCATTTACTAAATGATAAATAGTCTTGCTCCAGAATAATAGTATAATTGAATAAAAATATACGAACTAAATGAAAATAACTGTATATATTGAATAAAAATGATAAAGAAGTTTATCATTTTTGCATAAAGACATAAAGAAATATTGTTAATTGTCTATCTTGAACTATATATTATGATTATTCTCAAGTCCATGATTTTTAGATGTATTCTAAATCAGATATTTGTGTCAAATGGATTTGTATGATAAACAGAATTATCATTTACTAAATGATAAATAGAATTATCATTTGGTAAAGATAAATAGTTTTATCATTTACTAAATCATAAATAAAATTGTCATTTAATAAATGATAAATAGAATTGTCATTTAATATATGTTGTCATTTAATAAATGATAAAAAGATAAACATATATACCTTTATGTATTATAATACATAAACATATTATCACGGTATAATTAATATACTTAATACAATCATTTTGACATAAAGATAAAAAGAATTATCATTGATTCAATACAATTATTCTGAAATTAATATAAATGCAACTATCATTTAATATATAAACAGTTAAAAAAACTACTACAATTATTTTGACATAAAGATAAATAGTTTTATCATTTGATAAACAATAAAGGTAGAAGCAAATGGTTTTTATTAAATGATAAATAGCTTTATCATTTACCAAACAATAAATAGCTTTATTACACTTAGCTTAAGTACATGGAGCTAACATTTATAGACTATAGGCAAATGCTTCAAGGATACTTGACTTGATGTTAAAAAGAACAATTTCAATGATATGCAGTTACTAACCAAATCAGTAACAGAAATGAAGTCCAAGATCAAAAGCTTTCAGACAGTTTTTATCGAAGTTTATTATTTCTGTAGTGCAGACGCATGCTACTTTAAAAATGTTCTAATGATGAAAAATTAGCATGCAAAGTCTTTACGCAATTGTGCGAGATTGGAATCTACTTTAGACTAGTAGAAATCTCAAATCTAGATTGTTTCAGTTATGTTGGCTTATCTAACAACACACAAGATAAATACAGTTCGCAAAAATTACGATTGAAACTCAAGCGATTTTGCCTAAGTTAACACATAGTTAAAGTACTAGTAACTTCTTAGAAATAGGACTTTACATTGCAATAATCTTTCCATGCTCGAAATTACGGACAACAGTAAAAAATACAATATTCTTAATAACAATACATTGTATGAAAACGAATTCAAAAATGCAAAATTAATGTTGCTTTACAACTCTACAGGCATTAAATTTAAAAAGAGATAACAAAATTACCTTATTTTGAGAAGAAATTGTTCGACCGACTATAGATTTGGATTAGAGCGATTTCCAGTTGGAATCAATTTGGAAGAAATTGTTCGGCCGACTATAGATTCGAATCGATTAGGAAGAAATTATTGTTAAACGTTTTTGAACTTATGTCGAATGAGAGAGTAGGAACGAAAACCCTAAATTTTTGTGTTTGTTTTGTTACGTGGAAATGTAAAATGTCCTACAAACTTATTTTTTAATGTTGTGGGCCTGGAAACTAATTAGTAGGACTAAATGTGCCCTTTAGCCTAATTACCCCAAATTAAATTTTACTTACAATTACCAATTGGGGAAGACTTCCTTCTCAGTTTTTGACGATTCGTTCTCACTCACATCCTCGTACTCAGACTCATCACAGCACAATTGTAGCGATCCTGAACTCGACCTTCGAAAATCGGCATCCGTACTCCACTTGTACTCAAAATGCCGCAGATTCAAACGCCGAATCTGGCTCACCGGAGCTTATAACACCATTAAGTATAACAACACAGCGGAAGAAAGAAAATAGATGATATCATATACAACTCCAACGAATACAATATCCAGTATGATATACAACAATGATATCAATATGATACAACAATATCAGAGATAAATAATGATAAAGAGGAAATAACAGAAGTGATAACTCCAAATGATCAGCCAGAGAGGCTGAGTCCAACCACTCCAATGTCAAGCTCGAACCACAAAGATAAGCAATGTCAGTTATCCGTGAACTCCAAGAAATGATCTAGCTCCAGATAATCTACTGAACCTGACTATCTGAAAACCCCAACTCTAGACTGCCCATGTGAAAAATTGTGGGCCCCCAGAGTTTAGGAAGGGAACAATAAACTCCGAGTCGGTCGTGGGACTGGTGTGAGTAACAAAAACAGTTTATCTTTAAAACAACAACAACAAAGGAAGTAAAATACATTCGCAATGCTTTTGGAAAATGAAACTACCATAAGACCTCCCGCCACACACACAATGCAAATGCAGAATTGGAGGAGATTTCTTCTTATGATAGTCAAACATGCTTACTACGCAAAATCATTGGATTATTATTATTAGTGCATAGTGCAGAAAAACATTTCGAAAGTATAATATTAATCTTAGCCAACATAGGCATTTCACACTATGCCTACTATAGCTACTATGTTCAATAGCAGGTTACCGCCACATTCCATAGCAGGTTATACAACTAAAACCGTACAAGGTTCGTATTGTTTCTTTGGATTTCCAACAAATGGTCAGGCTAAGGAAATTCTTACTACCATATGGGATCGCCTCTGGCGGGACGTCCCGAGAACTAGCTAGCTCTCTGCCAACACAAGGTCGGGTTACCTCTTACACTAGGTAACTACTACACGAATATGCCACCCCCCGGTCCTTTGGGACCTTTATCCGAGGTGCCTCGATCAAACAACAATCACACAGTAAATGAGATTCGAGTATCCACATAGGTTAAATACCAGGGCTCCATGCCTGATACCACCCTTTTCCAGAAGGAAATGACATACCCTAAAGGGAGCGACCCTCATAACCTTGCCGCATCATTTCTGTTTCGACCCTTTTCGGGTTGTGAGGTCCGAAGAGGTCTCGTCCACAAAGCTACGCTTTTTCACAAAGCCGTTCTTTGATCAACAAATGATCAATAAATAATCATCACACAGTAACACTCAGCATGCCACACTACCAAATTGGGAGTATATCATTGATAACCTTCAACTACATAACCTCTAAGCTCGTACGTCTCAGAGAAGGGTGTTAAGCTAAGAGAATAAATTCTCCGCCACCAAACAGAAATGTATTTGAAAGAAATCAGCTTTATATCTCAAAGTGTAATGTCAGACATGTAACCATACAAGTCTGTTCCGGGTTCGAACAGAACCGAAGGCACTTCCGAAGAAGCCCTTGCAATCCGAGTATTCACAATCCCGATCGGATTTCCCATCACTTAGGAAATCTCTATACCGGTGCGACTCAGTGCAGAGACAATCGATAGGTCATCCTATCGTTCTCGCAAATACCCGGTCTTCACCACCGGTCTTCAAATGCTATCCATATACGACGGATCATTATTCGGAATGGGTTATATGACACAAAGGTCCTCTCCCAGCTAAACCAAATTATGAGCGCGATATTTAAAAACATATGGATAATGGATTTCAATTAAGTCACAACTGATTATGCAAAACTTTTCTTTCAAATGGTTTAAACACATTACCATTTTAATCTTTTTAATAAAAAGATTCAAATCACAAAGTTTACCCAGTTTCACAAAGATTCATTCATAGATCTTCCAAATCAATTTCCATTTCAATTGGATTAACTCATTAAATCTTTAAAACAAGGATTTAACTAATAGCTTTCAAAACTTGTTTCCAAAGATTTTATTCGTAACTTGGAAAACCATTTTCAATTCAACTTGAAATTCCTTTAATTCAAATTGGAAATTCATTTCTTATATGAGAGCTTTTATCAGTTGAAAACAATTAGTTTCACAAATCATTGAATTCAATTTCAAATATTGAATTCAAATTTAAATCAAATTATTAAAATATCAAGTTTTATTAAGTTATTTAAAATAACTTTTACATTTGAAACTCATTTACAAAGCTCTCAATTCCAATTTCCAAAACTATTTGGATTCACAAATTCAACCTTTGAAAATTGTCAACAATTTGTGACTTAACTGATTTCCACGTGAAATCCATATTTGTGTGTGTATGGTGTAGTTCAGGGGTTTTACACAGTAGTGCAACATCATTCAATCATCACAGATCAGAATACAGAAATATAGTTGATAAGCGGTATACCATAACGCTTATCTTTCATTTACAGATCACAGATATATAAATCTCAGATAATAATTTACATTCATCCCAGATAAATAACTACAGTACAGGTCACACACAAATCAAAATATCTCACAAAGCATTACAGATCAAAAATATCAAGCAATTCAATTATTCAGTCAAGTCCAAACATTCACAAGTGAATTTATTAATCAACTGATTAATTTAAATCAGATGTATCGATTATTAATCCGGGTTAATTATCATAATTTAATTACAAATTATTTGAAATAAATTTTCCCTTCAAATTTATTAGTTAACCCTTAATTATTAACTAATCATTTTTAATAAATGAATTAATTAATCTTTAATTATTAAATTAATCTTAATTAATCACTATTATAAATTAATCCTTTAATTTATTAACAAATAATTTACTCAAATTTTAAATCATCATTCAATCAATTACATTCAGTAATTATCTGTTAATTACTTCTCTAAGTGATTATATCTTCCCAAATTATCAAGTGATTATTCTGAATTAATTCACTTAAGAAATTAACTTGAACAAATTCGATTAACTCAATTAATTATACTGAATAATTAATTTCACAATTACTGTCATTAAGTAATTATACTTAATAGTTCCACAATTGATTATTATTAAATTAATCTAAATTTATTGTTAAAATTTATCACATTAATTAATTGTTCAAATAATCTTAGTTAATGATCTCATTAACTATTAAATTTCTTTAATCACATTTTAAAGAAAATTTCTTATATTAATCATTTTTTATTATAAATTAATTAACCATTAAGAATTCATTCATTAATGAATTTTAAATCATAAATCTTTATTTTTTAAAATAACACATTCATATTTAGGATTTAATGATTATTACCATATATTGAAATATTGTTTCAAATTTTCTTTTTATTCCCAATTTAGATTTAAAATTTGAAATAAATCCTTATTTACTTTTAATAAAGTTTAAAATAAATTTCCTTAACATTTTAAATTTATATAATAGAATAATCATTAATTACAAAAGAAATTTTAAAGAGTTTAAAAATCAATTTTTCTTTAACTTTAACATTTTAACTCATTGCCACACTTAAGTGATAAAACTTAATTAAATCTCAAAATTTTAAAATCTGATTTAAAATTAATTCCAGGTTTTACTTTTAAATTTGTTTAAATTTCATTTTCCAATTCAATTCTATTTTGAATTCCAAATTTTCTTCAATACCTTTAATTACTTTAAATTATTAAAACAAATGGAATTTAAAATTTGTATTTATCTTCAAACTAAATTTCAATTCAACTTGAATTATATTTACATTTTGATTTAAACCTCAGTTTAAACTTTGCTTGATAAATTTAAATTTAGTTTTGAATTTCAAAACAGAAAATAGTTCAGACATCAAAGCCTGGAACAAAACTCTGACCCGAGTCCCCATGCATTTTCTTCGAGTAACTAGCTCGAATTACTCGAGTCACACGCGAGAAAATTCTCGTTCTTCCCAGACAAATACCCAGGCTGACACCCCCAAAATTCGTGCACATCGCCTCTGGCGATCTTCCAGCACCGCCACTACGTCGAGCACGTCGACAATCCTCCCCAGATCGATTCGCGACCACCTGAATTTCGCCTACATCTCAAAATCGAATTCGAGAAAAAATTTTGAAACCTGGAAACTCGAGAGCAACTTCCTCTCGAAACCTGGCAACGCCTCGAACTCGCCGCCTAGACCACCGGAGGACCTGAAACTCCGGTCGATGCTTCGTCTACACCTCCTCCATCGTTCCCCAAAACCTCGTAACACTTGATCGATCATAGGCGTCGAACAAATTAATTTTCTTAGCCGTGACAAAATTAGGTTTACAAACTTCAAACCAACACCGCCACCACGACGACCAACTGCACCACCTTCAGCCATTTTTCCTCGCAACTCCGTAGGCTCCTCCATCTCCACAAACAACCCCGACCAACTCGAATCATTCGATCACCAAAAAATGATAAAAATGCATATTTTGTTCAAATATTAACTGCAACTAGGATAGTTAACTAAAAATCATCATATTAGTTTTAAAAATCCCATCTTTGAGTGTAGATTCAAATTATATAATCAAACTAAGATTTTACAATATTTGAATTTCCCAGAGTTTCAAGTTTTGACTGTAAAAGTTTGATCTTTCACTCTATATACCTTTATACTTCACGAAATCATTTTTAGATGATAAATCGTGCTTGAACACAACTATTTTGTGTTGAAACCCAAGCCTAATATGGATTATAAAACAAGAAATTGAATTTTCTTGCTTTGTTGTTTGGTGCTCTGGAACTAACAGAGAAGAAGAAAGCAATGATACACACATATATATACACAGAGCAAATTCAACATATACTTAAGTTTAAATTACTAAATGTTAGTCACCTTGAACATTTTAAATCCCAGAAGTTTTGAAGTTTGAAAAGTTGAGGCCTTTTTGAATTTTAATTTGAAATCTGGTTTTGAATATGATACTGGAAGTCTTCACTTGATCTCAGACTTCTTTGATTGCCTAATGTTTTTACTGAGATGTTTGTTTGAGTTTGAAATGATTCTTACTTCAGTTTTTTTCTTTCTTTTGCTCAGTTTAAAATGGATGAACGAAAAGTTTTATAATATGTTGAAATGTATAGGCTGAAATGAAGCGTACAGGGTATAAAAATTTGTACAAAGTGATGATTCATAATGTACAAGATGATATAATGTTTTGTACAAATTTAGGGATATTTTCTTGGTTTAGAGGCTGATGAGTGTTTGCATTTATTACCTTGTACCATATTTTTTTTCCTCTTTAGTTCGGCTGTACAAAATGTTTGAGATAGTGATGTGGCTTCTTTTATAAGCTTTGTCATACTTGTATTCTTGTTTTCTTATTTGAATTTCTTTTTCCTTTGTTTGTTTTTAACTTGTCTTTATAATTTCATATGCATTTGGTTTTTGTTTTTATCTTTTTCTTTTATTATTTTTGAATGTGTATTTTCTTTTGTTTTGTTGTGGTTATAATTTATTTATGTATTTATTTTATTTTGTTTTATATATATTTGTTTCCTTCTTTTGTTTGTTTGGTTTCATACATATCTATTTTTATATGTTAGTTTTTTTTTCTTTCTCTTTTACAAGTGTATACATATATTTATTTTCATATTTAAATACGTTGTTATAATTTATCTAAGGTATTTATTTTATACTTTTATATCATATATATTTTCATTTTTTAAATCATTTATTTACAATTTTAAATTCAAGTCAAATATATATACACAATATTTTAAATTTAAATGATTTATACATAATTTATTTTACTTCGGGGAAAATCGCAATCAATTTATCGATTTATTTTACAATTTTTATTCAAAAAATTAAATTAATTATTAATTTAAATATATATAAAATCCAGGGTCGTTACAACCTTCCCCCCTTAAAAGAATTTCGTCCTCGAAATTGCACAGTTCATTTTATAAATTATCCACACACTCAGAATAGACCAATGACAACTCACTATACCGGTAAACACATAGATTCTTACGGTTAATCCAAAATACACTTTATATTAAGCGTTACTAAGGGCATTCATACAGATGTTATAGTCACATTCATCCAACCATACACATATATACATCTAGCATTCACGACATCCTGAGTCAAAATACATATATAAAGCATACACTACCCAAAAGGAAACATCCTAATCATCTACAGATCATCACCATCGGAGCTTTCCCTTTCAGGCCCTGACAATTCCCTGATCTACGCCTCACCGTCTGATTCTGAAACTTCCACTGGATCAGGTACTACAGGGACAAAGCCTTCACCATTCAGATCCTCAACGGCATCATCTAGATCCCAAATAATTGCTTCATCATCGTCTGATTCTACATAATACTCCTCAATTTCATATTCTTCTCTGTCTTCAACCTCTTCCTCGTCCTCTTCGAGTCCTTCCTCGTCCTCGAACTCTTCCTCATCATCAAATACTTCCTCGGGTTCTTCTTCAGCTTCCTCCTTGGGCTCCTGATCTTCCTGAGGTTGTGGCTGCACCATAGGCTCCACTGGCACTTCCTCATCTAAAGATGGCTCACCGAAGTCCTCCTGAGTCTACCTAGACGAACTAGACTCACCAACTCTTCTGGCCTTTGAGGCTGCTCCGCCCCGGCTGATGCTATGGGTTCTCTACAATCAGAATCAAAATCCAAAGATATGATAGATGAAAGATGATTCGTCAAATCAAATTGAATATCTATTCTGCATTTGGCTTACCAAATCAGAATATCAACAATAGATACAAGAAAGAATCTATTAAGTTTTTCACACAATACTCGGGTTATCCAGATCTACGAAATATGAAGTGATATCGGTTAGTTCAAAGGGATAACTAACCATTCGTAGAATATATTGGGAATCCTAAAGAATAGATATATAGATATAATCTCAAAACTTTTAGTTTAAAAACCAAGGTATACCTATCAACCACAACAATCAAAACAACCAATACATCCAAACAAACAATTTTTTGGTCCATCCGGAGTTTATGTCCCATATTAATATATCGAATTTTTCCTGAATCTACCAGGAACCATCGAAGAATTAAGGAAAGATGACGAACAAAAGAGACTGATAGAGAAAATTAGTTTCCACTGTTGCAGGGTATTGACCATTTATAGTCGTATTCCCATGTCCCCTATCTCATCATCTTCTTGCACTCATACTCACTATCAGGTAATAATAAGAGAATTTACTGAGGCATACGGACAGATATCTTAAGGATACACATTCTAGGGTATACTTCACTCTATCTCTAATGAGCTACTTAGTGTGTTATACTCCATAGCTAAGTTTAACCTTCAGCTCTGATACCAAATGTAGCGATCCTGAACTCGGCCTTCGAAAATCGGCATCCGTACTCCACTTGTACTCAAAATGCCGTAGATTCAAACGCCGAATCTGGCTCACCGGAGCTTATAACACCATTAAGTATAACAACACAGCGGAAGAAAGAAAACAGATGATATCATATACAACTCCAACGAATACAATATCCAGTATGATATACAACAATGATATCAATATGATACAACAATATCAGAGATAAATAATGATACAGCGGAAATAACAGAAGTGATAATTCCAAATGATCAGCCAAAGAGGCTGAGTCCAACCACTCCAATGTCAAGCTCGAACCACAAAGATAAGCAATGTCAGTTATCCGTGAACTCCAAGAAATGATCTAGCTCCAGATAATCTACTAAACCTGACTATCTGAAAACCCCAACTCTAAACTGCCCGTGTGAAAAATTGTGGGCACCCAGAGTTTAGGAAGCGAACAATAAACTTTGAGTCAGTCGTGGGACTAGTGTGAGTAACAAAAACAGTTTATCTTTAAAACAAAAAAAACAAAGGAAGTAAAAGACATTCGCAATGCTTTTGGAAAATGAAACTACCATAAGACCTCCCGCCACACACACAATGCAAACGCAGAATTGGAAGAGATTTCTTCTTATAATAGTCAAACATGCTTACTGTAACGACCCAGAATTTTGAACAAATTAAATTGAAAATATTTAATTAATTTTAAATATTTGAACGGTAATTCAATTTGAATCCCCGATATAACTTTGAAATTGGCGATTAAATTATAAAATTTAATCTAGTGAATGCTGAATAAAAATTTGAATATTCAATTTTAAGCTGAAGAAAAATATTTCGAAAGCTTTTAAAATTCGTATTGATATTACTAAAGATAACAGAAGCTTCAGAATTGAGTTTGAAAATGATTTGTTCAGTTTTGAAATTGTATCGTTCGAACCAATATTTAAAAATAGCCGTCCGGGGCGCAGTCTCGGAATTCGACGAAACCAGTTCCATTGGGTCCGTAATATTGTATTATTACCGGATTTCAAATTTCGTATTTATCGGAGCTGTTATGTGAACGTACGACACGTAAGCGCATGGGAATTACGGAGATGAAATTAAATTTAAATGCAATATATCCCTTTTTCTTTAATCCGACATTTTGTACAACCTGCCGCCTATTTGCCTCCTTCGTACCCCTTCATTTCTTTTCCCCTTTATTTCGTTTCACATCAGAACACTTCATCATCTCGTTCAAAGATAAAAATCAAAACAAAAGAAAATTTATGGAATTTGAAAGGAATCGCGAAAATCATTTCCCAGATCAAAATAGAAATTAACCGCCTCGTTTGAAAATCGATACTACTCTCGTTCCTTTTTCTTTTCAAAATCCCTAAATTAAATTCACGAGATCAGGGCGAATCAATTTAATCAAAAGCCTGGGCGCGAGTTCTTCAGTGACGAACGCGAGTGACAGGCAACTCGAAGACTGGCCTCGGCGACCATGTGAAGGCGCGTTGGCTCGCGGCAACCATCTAGAGGGCTCCTGGGGTTTCGCGAGCGCGAGTTGGATCTCGCGATTCTGGGTGGTCTTCGATGCCACGTGAAGGCTGGAGATTTGGCGCGTCGTAGTTCAGGGGATGTCGATGGTGATGGTCCCGCGACTGCGACTGGGATGTGAGGCAGCGCGAGTGGGCAATGTCGAGCAGCAATTCGTGGGAATGGAGGCGCTCGCGATCTGTTCGTGGTGGTCGAACCTCGGTTTCGTACAGTAAGGTGAATTATCTTATTTTATTCGATTTAAAGTTTATTTATATACATATGTAAAGAAGAATTTACAGTAAAGTCAAATTTTAGTTTCATATAAATCTATATGTTTATAGGAGAAAATATATGAATGAACTGTTCAATTTTAAAGTTGTTATAAAATAGATATTTTCACATGCCTATTTTAAATTAAGAATTCAACTGTTAAAAGAATTTTAAAAAGGAATCTACTTTACTGTGAAATAAATTACTAAGTTATACATTTATTTTCTAACTTATATAATTTTAAAATAATGAATTCAGGGAGATTAATTTGTTAAATTGACTTATATAATTATTTCAGTTACTGAAAATTTATTTAAAAAGGGAATTTATTTATAACAAATTTAATAGTTAAAACCAATGTATTAAGAATTAATTAATCGATTAATTTAAATATTAATAAATTGTATAATTGTCTTACAAGGTTAATACAATGAAGGAATGATCAAAATGGAAATGATTGTAAATAAAGCAAAGGTGAGATTTTTCTCACTCAAATGAAAAGTTGAATTTGCAGTTATTTATTGACTGATTGATTGCTATTTGGATGTGATATTAGATATAGTAGGATATATCTATATATATATATATAGCAATATATACATATTGGCATATGTATATATTGGATTGATTGATTTCCCGCCTCGTATAGCGGATGAGACCCTATTGCGCCGTTAGTAAGCGGATATTTTTATAAAACCCATATACCGCGATATTCCACCTCGAAGTGGAATGGGTATTGTGCTAACGTCTGTGGATGTAGAGAACAGGTTGGAGGGATCCAACTGGATTCCTCACCAGTATTTATTTATTTACAGATATTGTGATATTTGTGGATTATCATATTGATATATGATATTGAATGTTGTGATGGACTAATTGGTGCGTTGCATCATCGGATTCAAGTTTTGAAGTTTAAAAATAACGACTTTTACTTTAAAAAGGATTTTAAAGTGATTTTTGAAAGTAGACGTTTTATTGAATTTTTGAATTGATTTATTTCAAATAAATAAACGTCTAAAATTTTAAAGTTATAAAAGTTAAGATTTTTGTGAAATAAAATCAAAGTGTGATTTTTGAAATAAAAGTTAAGAAATTTATGAAATGGTTTAAATTGGGATTTCTAGTATTATAAACGGTTTATTTAAAAGATGTACAAAAATGGATATTTATAAATTTGAAATATTGGGATTATAAAACAAGTTTCTACAAGTGTTAAAATGAAGTATAAATGGGATTTCATAAGTTAATGAAATCTAAAAGTTTTAAATTTTGTGAAGTTTAAAATAACGATTTCTTTTAAAATAAATGAATTATAAGTTATATTAACTTATAAGATGGACCTTTGGTATATACATTGAGTTATAAATTGAATAGGTCATTAAAGAAGATTTATAAATCGAAGTTGTTATAAAATGGAAATAGAATTTATAAACGTTGTTTTTATAAATTCGAAAATAAATCAAATTTGTATAGAGATTATTAAGGGAATTTTATCCACGATTTTGGATAGTGGATAATTCTTGAGATAAAATGTGTAGAAAATAGTGAAATGTGTTAGTGAAGTATATTCACGATTTTGGACAGTGAATATATTATTAAGTGAAATGGATATGGTTTTGGGAAAGTGATATTTGAAATGAAGTTAATTATTTTAAAAGATGTTTTAAAATGTGTTAAATATCGAAACCATAGATTTCAACATTCATTGTTGAAATAGACGTTTTCGAGGAAGAAGGAAATGGTGGACTATAACACTGTTGTTATAGTAAATGATTTTCGAAAGGAGATGTTTTTATATAGTATTGGGATTTACATATCTATCTTAATTTCGAATCCCTATACTAGTGATTTTGAGTCGTCGTAACGATGTTTTACGTAACATTCGTTTTGACTCAAATAGATGTTATTAAAATAAATGTTTTCCTTAAAGAATGAATGTATACTTAATATTGTTTTTAAGAATATCGAATATTTTCAAATGTTGAAAATAAATAGACTTGTGAAATTCTTATTATTAATAAGAATGGAAATGCTTTTCCAAAATGAAATGAAACGTTTGAGAATTTATCTTCTTAAAGATAAATCGAAAGTGAATACTTGGAATCGATTAAAAATCATATATCAGTCGATATTTTGAAAATATAAATTCACTATGGGATTTATAAAAGAAAAGGGAATTGGTTTTAAAAAAAAATATTGATTTATTTTTGAAGTGTGGAAATTTTATATCTCGTAAAGATATTTTGGAAAATAAATACTTTGGGAAAATTATTTGGAATCTGATGATGTTGCGCATCTTTATTGATAGTTAAATAACCGACTATCAGTAATTACCTTGAATGGTATTTGTTGTGAATTGGATGAATTCGAATGCCACACTTATTTTTGAATAATCGCTCACTATTCGGGTTAACCGGGAAAGGACCATGGGGTCGTATAACCCATTCCGAATATGTGATACGTCGTTATGAATTGCATTCGAAGACCGGTGTTAAAGACCGGATATTTTTGAAAACGGAAGGATTACCGTCGAGTTACTCTACATCGGCTGATCTCCGATTTAGAGGTTTTATCACCCTTAGTGACGGGAAGTCCGGACGTGATTAGAAATTTATCCGGATACGCAAGGGCTTCGTGAGAAGTGTCTTCGGTTCTGTTCGATCCCGTAACAGACTTGTATGGATTGTGTGTCTGACGTTACAGATTGAGATATAAAGCTGATTTCTTTCAAATACATTTCTGTTGGTGGCGGAGAATTTATTCTCTTAGTTTAACACCCTTCTCTGAGACGTATGAGCTCAGAGGTTGTGTAGTTGAAATTTATCAGCGATATATTCCCAATTTGGTAACGTGACATACTGAGTGTTGCTGTGAAATGATCAGTGTTTGATCATTTGCGATATGATCATTTGTTTGATCTTATATCTTTGTGATCATAGGTTGATCATTTGTTTGACCCGAAGCATGGCTTTGTAGAAAGCGTAGCTTTGTGGACGAGACTTCGTCGAGCCTCACACCCCGGAAATGGTCGAAACAGGAAGGATGCAGCAAGGTTCTAGGGAGTAGCGCCCCTTAGTGTATGTCATTCCTTCTGGATAGAGGTGGTATCATGGTATGGAGCTCAGATACTAAACCTATGTGGTTGCTGCATTATTATTATTATGTGGTTTGTTGGAAATCGGGGATCCTCGGAAAGATCGGTTACGATCGGGGGATGGCATACGCGTGTCAGTAGTTACCTATTTTTCAGAGGTAACCCGGCCTTGTGTTGGCAGAGATCCGGTTAGGTTCTCGGAATGTCATTCCAGAGGCGTTCTATTCGTGGAATAGGAAGTTCCTTAGCCTGACCATTTGTTGGAAATCCAAAGAAACAATACGAGCCTTGTACGGTTTTAGTTGTAGAACCTGCCATTTAATATGGTAGCTATAGCAAGCATACTATAATGGTACCTAAGCTGGCTAAGATTTATATTGTACTTTCAAAATGTTTTCTACACTATGCACTAATAATAATATAAAAAAATGATTTGATTTTGCGTAGTAAGCATCTTTGACTATCATAAGAAGAAATCTCCTTCAATTCTGCGTTTGCATTGTGTGTGTGGCGGGAGGTCTTATGGTAGTTTCATTTTCCAAAAGCATTGCGAATTGACTTTAAAAAAAAATTATTTTGTTGTTATAAAGATAAACTGTTTTACGATCTCACACCAGTCACCATGATTGACTCGGAGTTTATTGTTTCCCTTCTAAACTCTGGGTGCCCACCAATTTCCACAGGGGCAGTCTAGAGTTAGGTTATCAGGATATTCGGGATATTCTGGAGCTTTGGAAGCAAGCTGGATGGCATAACGTATCATCCGTATTTGTATCTGATATTATTTATTCCGCTGTGTATTTTGTATGAGGACAAGTTTATAAAACTGTCCATTGTTGTATATTGACTCTGATGATTGATGTATGTATAAACTGACATAGCTCTTTGTTTTAAAAGACTAGTGTTTATTTATTATATATCGTTCCGCTGCGATGTGTAAGATTCTGATATTGCTTCTGTTTCTGATCGTGTTATCTGTTGTTTCTTCTTCCTCTTTTCTTCTTTCTCTTCTTTTCTTTTCCTTCTATTTTCTTCTTCTTCTATTTTTTTCTTTTTCTTAAACCCTCAGGGTTCGTATTTCCAAGCCTCTTGAGTTAATCAATGGAATTTAGTGTTTAATCAAGGGTACGGATTTGCGGATCTTGACACTTACTACGCAAAATCATTGGATTATTATTATTAGTGCATAGTGCAGAAAAACATTTCGAAAGTATAATATTAATCTTATCCAACATAGGCATTTCACACTATGCCTACTATAGCTACTATGTTCAATAGCAGGTTACCGCCACATTCCATAGCAGGTTATACAACTAAAACCGTATAAGGTTTGTATTGTTTCTTTGGATTTCCAACAAATGGTCAGGCTAGGGAACTTCTTACTGCCACATTGGATCGCCTCTGGCGGGACGTCCCGAGAACTAGCTAGCTCTCTGCCAACACAAGGCCGGATTACCTCTTACACTAGGTAACTACTACACGAATATGCCACCCCTGATCTTTTGGGACCTTTATTCGAGGCGCCTCGATCAAACAACAATCACACATTAAATGAGATTGGAGTATCCACATAGGTTAAATATCATGGCTCCATCCCTGATACCACCCTTTTCCAGAAGGAAATGACATACCCTAAAGGGAGCGACCCTCATAACCTTGCCGCATCATTCCTGTTTCGACCCTTTTCGGGTTGTGAGGTCCGAAGAGGTCTCGTCCACAAAGCTACGCTTTTTCACAAAGCCGTGCTTTGATCAACAAATGATCAATAAATAATCATCACACAGCAACACTCAGCATGTCACACTATCAAATTGGGAGTATATCACTGATAACCTTCAACTACATAACCTCTGAGCTCGTACATCTCAGAGAAGGGTGTTAAGCTAAGAGAATAAATTCTCCGCCACCAAACAGAAATGTATTTGAAAGAAATCAGCTTTATATCTCAAAGTGTAATGTCAGACATGTAACCATACAAGTCTGTTCCGGGTTCAAACAAAACCGAAGGAACTTCCGAAGAAGCCCTTGCAATCCGGGTATTCACAATCCCGATCGGATTTCACATCACTTAGGAAATCTCTATACCGGCGCGACTCAGTGCAGAGACAATCGATAGGTCATCTTATCGTTCTCGCAAATACCCGGTCTTCACCACCGGTCTTCAAATGCTATCCATATACGACGGATCATTATTCGAAATGGGTCATATGACACAAAGGTCCTCTCCCGGTTAAACCGAATTATGAGCGCGATATTTAAAAACATATGAATAATGAATTTCAATTAAGTTACAACTGATTATCCAAAACTTTTCTTTCAAATGATTTAAACACATTACCATTTTAATCTTTTTAATAAAAAGATTCAAATCACAAAGTTTACCAAGTTTTACAAAGATTCATTCACAGATCTTCCAAATCAATTTCCATTTCAATTGGATTAATTCATTAAATCTTTAAAACAAGGATTTAACTAATAGCTTTCAAAACTTGTTTCCAAAGATTTTATTCGTAACTTGGAAAACCATTTTCAATTCAACTTGAAATTCCTTTAATTCAAATTGGAAATTCATTTCTTATATGAGAGCTTTTATCAGTTGAAAACAATTAGTTTCACAAATCATTAAATTCAATTTCAAATATTGAATTCAAATTTAAATCAAATTATTAAAATATCAAGTTTTATTAAGTTATTTAAAATAACTTTTACATTTGAAACTCATTTACAAAGCTCTCAATTCCAATTTCCAAAACTATTTGGATTCACAAATTCAACCTTTGAAAATTGTCAATAATATGACTTAACTGATTTCCACGTGAAATCCATATTTGTATGTGTATGGTGTAGTTCAGGGGTTTTACACAGTAGTGCAACATCATTCAATCATCACAGATCAGAATACAGAAATATAGTTGATAAGCGGTATAACATAACGCTTATCTTTCATTTACAGATCACATATCACAGATATATAAATCACAGATAATAATTTACATTCATCCCAAATAAATAATTACAGTACAGGTCACACACAAATCAGAATATCTCACAAGCATTACAGATCAGAAATATCAAGCAATTCAATTATTCAGTCAAGTCCAAACATTCACAAGTGAATTTATTAATCAAATAATTAATTTAAATCAGATGTATCGATTATTAATCCGGGTTAATTATCATAATTTAATTACAAATTATTTGAAATAAATTTTCCTTTCAAATTTGTTAGTTAACCCTTAATTATTAACTAATCATTTTTAATAAATGAATTAATTAATCTTTAATTATTAAATTAATATTAATTAATCACTATTATAAATTAATCCTTTAATTTATTAACAAATAATTTACTCAAATTTTAAATCATCATTCAATTAATTACATTCAGTAATTATCTGTTAATTACTTTTTTAAGTGATTATATCTTCCCAAATTATCAAGTATTTATTCTGAATTAATTCACTTAAGAAATTAACTTGAACAAATTCGATTAACTCAATTAATTATACTGAATAATTAATTTCACAATTACTGTCATTAAGTAATTATATTTAATAGTTCCACAATTGATTGTTATTAAATTAATCTAAATTTATTGTTAAAATTTATCACATTAATTAATTGTTCAAATAATCTTAGTTATAATCTACTTGTTACTTTCAATGCAAAACCATCTCTTTAATATTTTTTGTTACTGCTACTTGAAGAGAATTTCATTAAGTGCAGTACCAGCACCCAGATAAAGTAACTATTTACATGTTAGCAATTTAATTCTTATTAGCATTGTAAGAACCTCACGGACAAAGTAACAGAAGCAAACCGCTAACGAATACCACCTAGTCAATATATCCGTTGTAACCAGCGAAATCGCCAAAATGAGCTTAGAACACTCGCTTATCCTAAATAAGAAAGGATATTAAGAAGTTCTTTTGTCATTTATATATTTATATGTTAATTTTCACGAATAAAATCTTAAATAATAATTTACTCATTCATCAACAATTAAAGGCAGCTAAATGTAGTTTTTTATAACTCTTTCCACTTGCCTTGTATAATGTAAAGTTTATGTTTTGAAATTGTTGCCGAAGTCATATTTTTACATTAAAGAAAGCTCATGCCTTATCTGCTTTGTTACAACTTCTTTTAACTTCAATCTAGCGGAGTACACAATTTACAGCCTTTTAGAATGTTTAGCTACACTTTTTGCAGAAAATAAATTTTAGATACACACCTTAATTTGTTTATGATTTTTTGTTATGGCAGGCTATCATCTTTGATAGCTGCCCATATTATATAGCGGGAGTAAGAGTTTTGATTTACCCCTAATCCAAAGTTACAGAACCCAACGAAAGACAGTTAAAGGGTGAAAAATCAAAATTTTAAAATATGAGGTCAACGCATGCGAGCATTGCTGCCCTAACCCTGCCAGCCTTAATGATGGCGATGCTCATCTCTCCACTCCATCTGCCAATGCTCCTCTCTCCACTCCATACCCTCATTCCTCTCTCCTCAACGCATGCGAGCATTGCTGCCCTAACCCTGCAAGCCCTGATGATGGCGATGCTCATCTCTCCCCTGCATTTGCTGATGCTCCTCTCTCCACTCCACCGCATACCCCATTCCTCTCTCTTCTCCATCTACCGATGGTCCTCTCTCCACTCCACATGGTGATGCTCCTCCCTCTACTCCACCGCATACCCTCATTACTCCTTTGAGCCCTCTCTTGAAAAAGGTGTATGAAGCTGTAGATGCAGGTCTTTCGGCTTTAAAGCAAATTGTAGAGGAAGGTGAGAAAATAAAGGCCGAGGAAAGCAGAGAAGAAGGAGCCCAAGGAAAAAAGGGAGAGAAAGCAGAAGTAAAGAGGTGGATGAAGGGAAGGAGCCCGAAAGAGGGGAGGTAGAGAAGGTCAGGAAAAAGAAAGAGAGCCCTTTATACGGTCTGCGAGAAAAATAAAAATATGTATCAAGTTTAGTAATTATGTTTAATATTAACTTTTTTTGTTTCTTTAAACCTTAAATTTCGAAACTTGAAATGTTTGTTTTAGAATTTTGAAATCTAACATTGAATTACTGAACTTGTGTCAGATACTAAAACTTAAAATGTTAAATTTTGAAGTCTAATGTTGATATTTATATATATTTTTTTTATGTATTAGTAATAAAAATTATATAAAATAATCAAATTTAGTTCACATAAATTTGAAAATTGAAAATAATTTTTATTTAGAACTAATAAATTAATATGGCTCATGATATTAATTCTGTAGAAAAAACATAAAGCCAGTTTCGTTGAAATAAAAAAATAGCACTTAAAATAACTCAAAATGAAAATTTTAGATGTTAATTGAGATAATTTATTATTGCAAATATTTTATGATTTCTCAAAATAAAAAAAAACAAAATTTATATATGATGATTTGATATTAAATTTAATCAAATATGATAATTATACAATAATTATTACTCTTATTTTATCTCCGACCTGATTGATTGTGTAGATATGAAGACTTCTCACATGTACCGCGACCCAAATAATATAGGATTGATTAGTGGTCACCGCAATTATTGGCAATTTCATAGTTTATACTAAAAGTTAGTTGTCTAAGACCAATGTTTATACTTGCCAATAGATCAGGATCTCCAATTAATATACTGGCACCTTTGAATCCGCCCTTCGATCTTCAGAATAGTAAGTATACAACTACACTACCTTGCTTTTTTTATGAAAGCAGAGTAGAGCCAATTATTTCGTACTTGCTCAGTGTGCCCCTCTTTCGTCAAGTGCCCCGCACAGTTCACTGGGCTGTTGACCTACCAAGCACTTGCCCGCAGCTCCTGCCACCCTCCAAGCAGGCGGAGTGCTCGTTATCATGTTCTCTCTGCTGGGGCCCCCTCCTATTGCTCTAGCCATAAGCTATGGCAGCTACAGCTCGCACCCACTCTGGCCAGCCCTGCGAGGACGTTGACCTCGATTCAGCTGAACCCACGATAGAATTGTGCGTTTGGTATTAACAAAATGACCTTAATTTATATACTTAATCTACAAAAAATACGACGACCAAAGGTTGGAATTTGGGATGAGGAGATGGAACATCCATTTAGACTCATTAAATGGACAACTAGAAATGAGCATCCAATTAATCAAACACCTGGTCTTGGACTTTAAAAAATGAGCATCCAGTACCCTTTCAGAAAACTGAAGCCTGAGCAATATTACTCTTAATATTCAACTTATACTTCTCTATCGTAAGGGAGAAACTAAATAAATAATTGAAGATGAATTGCTGCTATTGGAGATGCCCCAATTGGAAATAAACAGCTTAGAAAGAAAAGTGAAATGTGAAAATTAAATAATGTTCGATCAACATTCAGTTTTATCAAACGTTAGTTGTGAATTAAAAAAATTGAAACATAAAACATAACCAGCAACGAGAACGGGGCAAAATAAATCGCACCCGCAATCAAAGTGAAAATTAATCGACCACTACAAAACAATAGAAGAAAATGCATCTAATAAGCTAAAATCACAAAACAACTCATTATATATACATATTAGACGAATCATAAAAATTAACGAACCACTAAACCAAATCAGAAATTAAAAAGCAAAAATATATGAAAATTTGACGTGAACTTAATAGCAGCAATTTTAACATAACGATCATAGATGGAATTGAGAATTAGAAAGCACGCGGTTACAATAAACGAAAATTTTTTACTCTTAAAGCACGATGGGCTATGGTTTTAATTGATGAAATGGTATAGGAAAGGAAAGCGTGTTGGTGTGAGATTGTACAAGTAAAGAAAGCAATAAGCAGTAAAAAAATAGCTGGAAATCAGAAGAAAAAGCAAAAATTTAGCGAAAACCGTAAAACCAAACAGAAAAGACCCAAACTCAAACCGTAAGACCCAATCAACAAACATAAAAATATACGCATTTCTAGTTTTAATACCCAACAGTTTGGACCGACAATCCCCGACATGACTAGAATCAAGAACTGCCGGAGATCAGGTGTAATTACCACCGTAAAAAAATGTTGGGCCGGCATTGAACTTTATTAGATATATAGGATTAATAAACACGGTTCTCGAAAATCACAGTTAACTCAATAATCACCTCCCAAAGCCTTCATACTTTCGCGAAAATGTATCGGAGCATTGCTTTATACAAAACACTTGCTCGGTAAGCCTTGCATCAAATAAAATAATTTTTGCATAATCCAAATACCTACTCCAATCACTATTTCATAATAAGATTACGAAAATATGGGGTTGTTACTGAACTTCATTCTTGTAAATGCAGAAGAATTAAGTTGGTGACAACACAGATCTCTTTCTGAGATCATTTCGCCTTAGGCATCATTAAAACTTAACATGCTCAAGGCAAGCTAATCTCAATAAATTATCATCTACATTGAAACTAATTTCAACGTCTGCTTCTAAGAAAAAACAAAACAAAAAAACGTTTGCCTCAGCAATGACAAACAATATCATATGAATGCAGGAGAATTAAGTAGGTTCTCTCTGTAAACAGAGGCTTAAATCTATCTGCACCTCTTTTACTTGTCAGATCATCATCAGCAAACAATTTGAAGATAAATTGTTAAAAGACTAAAACATAATTTAAAAACCATCGACTGAGCTAATTCGGCTTCTCAACCAAGTATCATGAGAACCAAATCCGGAGCATAAACTAATCTTTATGCAATAAATGAATAAAATAAACAAAATAAAAGGTAGTTAGCTCATATTAAGAAATTCAACCATTATTTTATCCTTGTACTTCATTGAAGAAATTCTCAAAAGCGCGGATAAGTTTTTAATCACAGCCAACAACAAACTAAAATTGATAGCTAGTAAAACGTTTTCAAACCATGAACTGCAATTTCAAACCATGAACTGCAAAAATATAGCGACAGGGATTAAAACAATAAATTGATGCCTTTAGAAATTGAAAGGGAAGATCAGGAGGAAGGAACAAAATTAGCCGCAGTGAAGGAAGAGAAAAATTAGATGATTGGAAGGCGGTCGGTATGATTATTTATAAAGTGTGTAAAAACCTAACCCTAGTTTGGACGGTCGGATGTATTTGTTAGTCCGTTAGCTCACTTTTCAGGTTCGAAGCCCAATAGCCATCTAATATCACAATTGTTTAATGCGGTGTTTATCTTTTAGTCGCCGAAGAAAATGCAAATGTCCCGTTCACCCCAAAAAATGGATAGTCATGCTCTCTTTGTAACGTAAACTGGCATATTCTACCATTGAGTTTGGTTATTGTACATTTATTTTTTACAAGGAGACAGTCTGATTTTGTTTCCCACTAAGAAAAGTAGGGACACAATGCCTCTTATGCACAGAGATAAACTAAATGTCACGAATGTCTTTCATGCTATCCGTCATGCACAAAACGACATCTAGATTTACAAATGCCACGGATGATAGCTCTTCGGTAAATTTAAAATAAATGAGACACGCACAGATATGTGTGTGTATACTCACATATACATACACACAAACATACATATACACACATATGCATATGTGTATACGTATACGTGTGTATATGTATGTATGTGTGCGTGTAACAACCCGTTTTTTCGACCATCTGGTTCAATGTTCAAATCGACGTCAGTATCTCGAGAATCGAAAAGGACGAGTTGTTGGGGTAAGATAAAATAAACAGTTCTAACTAATAATTTTCAAAGTCTCACAGCGGAAGGAAATAAAATATAATACAACAATAATCATAATCACATCACAATAACATGTATATTTGTCAAATACATATGTTTATACAATACAAGTCAAATCCAAACCATACACATAGTTAAATCCAAGTCACAACACTTATCTACATCATATACGATATTCACAAATGAATTCCTATCTATGATACCATCTCGCCTACAAACTCCATCAACCTGGATATATAATTAAAATGAAAAAAATAGGAGTGGGTCGGACGTAAGTCTGGTAAATGAGTCATACTTTACTCTACATATACTACAAAAACAATATTATAACATGATATGATTCTAACGCTCGATCACCTCGCGTTATGCTGGTCACGTCACCCCTAACTACTATTTGCACTTAGCTGTATCGCATCACATATGTGTGGGCTCACTTCCCTGTACTTGCCTCGTGCACTATAGGTTCACTTATTGTCCACCGTCACGTGAATCGCATATAGAACTCACTTCTCTTGACTAGCTTGATGCCCTACAAGGTCCCATGTTGTCCTCGCATAAAATATGGACTCACACCCTGGACTAGCCCTATACCCTACAGTATCGCTTAACATCCATCTCCACACTAGTCTACACTATAGGGGAGCGACGCAATACCTGGATCACCTACTTGTGTCATGGGTCTGTATTTGTATCCTGGGTTGCCTACTTGCGCCACAGGCTTGTTCACGTTCATGACCATCATCGCATTACTTAACTATATCACAACAAAATACATATCCATTTCAAATAATCATCACACACATTCACTCGAATTCATAACGCCATCACTTGCCTCATCAATAGCCTTCAAACGCATTCAGAAAACAGAAGAAACAAGACTTGAATCGAAAATGTTAATTCATATAGGCTTGAAGGGTCCAAGTTTAATCTGAGCCTAGATTAGGCCACCAATGGACCGTTTACACTAACTGAAACCAGTGTACCTGTATTTTGGAATTCTTGGGCTATGGATAATTTCTTTTCCACCACTTCGTTTCGCATCCAGTCGCCAATGCTCTACCACTGGCAGGCTAAGAAAGTACCTCACACCTAACCATATGTTTTTATGTACAGTTTAACACTTTATTACATCAATTTGGGTGTATATTCATTTAATTACAATAATCATGTACAAACTAGTTCTAGTTTATTGTTTGTAACAAATCCCTCCTAAACCCTAATTAAATTTTAATTTGATTACTTAATAATGTTTATCTACACTAGTATAGCTTACATGTCTTATGTATGTATGTATATAATCAAAAATGCATTATACGAAGAGGAAACTATGAACCGCTTACTGAAATTGCTTTGCACTGCTAGATCTACGGTGTCTAACATGTTGCGCATCTTTGCTTCATAATTTAGCCTCCAAGTTGGTGTGGATGCATGGTTCTCCTTAATAGCTTCGTGATGTCGCTAGTTTCACACGATTTTGTTGAATTTTGACAAAGATATGGTGGCTTTAGTTTTGTTTGTAAAGAGGAAGAAGGAGGCGGAGAGAAAGAATGATCAGTTTTTGGAAAATTGAAAAGTATGTGACTTTCTGTTTAAATGGAAGGATGGAAAGTAATTGTAAGGATCTGCCTTTCTTACACCTAAGGACGACACTTAATACATCCTCAGTATTCGTGTGCCGATTATTGAAGTGTCTGAAAGATATGTCATTAGGGGTTAAAGAAAGAAAAAGACAGAACAGAATCTCACATTGTGATGAGAATTATATAATATATACAAATCTTTACAAGAGAAATCAACTTTATTATATACACAACATCACAGTACACTAACATGTTATCAGCCTGGATAGTTATAACAGCTCATTCTTACAATTGCTGATAAATACAGATAAGAACAAAACATAATATAGCGGAAGAATATAAGATACATGAATACGTCTTGGAAAATCCAGTTCGTCGCCTGAAGGCTCTAAAGCATCCAGCTAAATCTGGAAAATATGTTCAGGCTGACCCAAACATTATATAAAAAAATTCTGGATCAGTCTAGTATACCAACGTGAGAAAGCTCAATCAAATCATATTGATTTCTACATTTGAAAATCCTTTCAAAATAAACGGTATCTCATAAGACCACACCACAATAAACACGGACGGATTTTTACCTTATGATAACCAAATCATTTTATTATAAAATTCTAAAGATATTATAATAATGTCTATGGGTTTAAAATACCAATAATCAAGTAGCTGTGGTGTGTGTACATCACAACAATTGTACTTTCGAAAATGGTACAACGCTAGATAAAATGGACCTTAGGACGAAAATCTTTTGACCTCTGCCAACACAGTACCGGCCTACTCCGTACTGGATAGTACTGAATATGTTATCACCCAGTTGTTCCCAACCTTTATAGAGACTCTCAGGCACACTTAAATCCATAATTGATAATCAAGAAAGGTGATGACACACCCTTATGGGAGCAACCCATACAGCCTTGCCACATCTACGATATTTTAGCTATTTCCGAGGTTTGATGCTCATGAGGTAATGATTTACCCACCTTCAGCTACCACTTGGAGTGCTAACACTGCCCTTAAGGCAGAAACGCACTGTTAGCATTCATCCATACAAGTTCATTCTGGGTTTGAAACCGAAGGCGCTACCTCTACTACTTCCATTTTGGAATCACCTTCGGGATTAGTATCAAATAGCCCTTGCACTTTAGAAGCTCCATCTTCGATTCTATACTCTTCAGGATGTCTTCAGTTCGAAACGCTTAAGTTGGATCGAAGTGGTTTTCAGATAATTTATACTTATCCGATCCTGATCTCTCCGAACCAACAACCGACGGTTTTTTTAGAAGTAAGTGGACTACATCAAAGTCCCAAAGGGATCTCTAACATATCCCTTAAAGATAGATACATTTCACCAGAATGGGTTCTCCCTAGGGATCTTAAACTGTATGAACACGAAAGTTCTTATTTACTTCCTAAGTCAAAACTGGCCAAGATTTGATGGTCGGTTATTTAACTATTAAATAAACAAAACCAACAATTCAGAGATTTAATTACCCATAACAACCACCAAGCCTCATTTAAATAAATCTTTCATTTATTAAATCATTTTTCAAAATATTCATATACTTATCTTACTGGCATAAGTATATTTACAAAACACCGTGAAAGATTTCTTATTCCAAAATCATATTAAATGATCAAACAAAGTTATTTAAAATGAAACAGAGATAAGGATAACCCTAAACACTATTCCTTCGATGTTAAATGTAGAACGAATGTTCCATACCACCATAATTAAGAAGGTCGGCTTAAGGAAATCAAATCTTAATTACTTTTATAAACTTCTTGTATAAATCCTTGTAAATATATCTCTTCCATTTTATGAAATCTCCTTTATTTAAATTCCCAAATCCATTTATAAAACTTCTTTATAAATCCCCAAGTTTATTTTTAAAACTCTTTTATAAATATTCAAAATCATTTATAAAACTTCCTTTATAAATATCCAAAATCAATTATAAAACTCTTTTTATAAATATCCAAAACCATGTATAAAACTTCTTTTATAAACTATCCAAAATCATTTATAAAACTTTTTCTCAAATTTCAAGATCTCTTTTATAAAACTCCTTTAATATACCTTTTTCAATGAAGTTCCTTTGATAACCAATCAATTATTTAAAATACCTTTAAATAAACAAGTCATTTTTTAAAACATCCTTCATTTAATTATCTTTGAACCACATTAACAAAATAATGATTTTAAGCAACCATTTAAAAAGTATTAAATTACTTCAAACGCCTTTAATAAAATAAGTGCTTAATTACCCTTTAAATATCTTATTTAAAATGGTAATAAATTTTAAATCGTTTTTAGAAAGAATAAAATGAAATATTTAACTTCAAAAAATCAGAAAGAAGCTTAGTGACCACAATGGTTCTCATTTCATTAAGTTTAACTTTCCAAATTATAACATGGGTATTTATATAGAAATTAGATATGTAAAAGGAATAGACCAATAACAACCAATCAACATATAGGTAAATGTCCAAGTTACCAAAATAGCATAATTGAGTTTATATTGTAACAACCCGGAATTTTTGTCGTCTTAAGTTATGGATATTTGTTTTTAATATTCAATAATACAATATTTTAATCAAAATAAAAATCCCCGTTAAATAATAATTGGTAATAATAAATAGTTTTAAATCCAGATAATATTTTGAATTTTCCATATTTTTATTTACAAAATAGAAAATTGATTTAATTTGAATTTCTTATATATGTATGTATAATAATAGAATTCATATATAAATTTAAAACAAATGCATAACAAATAAAAATGAAAAAGAAGAATACATGGAGAAATTAAAATGAATATAGCAATTAAAAATGAATGAGAAGTATATATATATATATATATTATAAATAGAAATGAATATAGCTTATGAAATATATTGTTGTATAAATAGAAAAGAGTTTTAAAATGGGTTTTCACTTATGTATATGCATAAAAGTTTAAAAAGAGAAATTTATAAACAAATAAATATAGTATATTAAAAACAATATATATATGGTAAGTAGAAAATACATACGAACATATTATATGATAGAAATGAGAAATTTAATAAAATCATTTAAACCATTTTTGGAAGAGAATCTTTTTACAAAATGGTGTTTCAAGCGAAAATGTTATTTTCATACATTCAAAATAAAATAGCAAACTTTTATTTCTTTGAATTATACATTTGTAAATATTAAGAGAAATGTGAATATCGAAATTTACAACAATTCATACAAGTCAAAGAAGTAAAGAGTAAAACATCAAGATTTACAACCAAAATTTACAAGTCAGAAAAGGAAAAGTAGATAAACATCATGGTCAACAAAGAAGTGTAGGCTGAAATTCATTTCATCTCAAACTTCATCTCAAACCAGCAGCCATTAAAGATTCTTTTCAATCCATCAAACCTTGTACGGATCAAAACCTTTCTCGAGCTCCATAAATATGTAATATATTCATCATTACAAATTATATAAGCATGTATATATAGAGGTATGTATGCGTGTATGCTGCGGTTCTTAAAAACACTGTAAAAACAAAATAACCTGTAACAAAACACGGTAGAAAAGAAAAAAAAAAGAACATTCTGCTCTTTCAAAATCCAAAAGCAAGCAAGATTATCAAGATTTCAGATCCTAGCCTAGATTCAAACTGGAAGTTTTCAAAGAAATCTCAGCATTTTGAAGGTGAGAACTTTAAATTTGAAACCTGGAATATGCTTATCATCTCTCTGTTATGTTAACAGAGGTATAATTCTATATATGCTTTAGTTTTAAAAATCAATATCTCTTATTCCAATTCGAATTTGTAGATGATGTAAACCAATGAATTGTTTGTTATTGGGTATAAAACACACTAAAAATAGTTTGTAGCTTGTTCATTTTATATTTTGTGTGAAATTGCCAAATGATAGTAAGCAACCCAGTTTTTGATATTTTCCAACCTGTTCAAAACACTGAATCAAGATTATAATCATGATTGTATTACTAAATCATGAATTTTAGTGGAAAAATCCTAAATTTTAGGATCTTAAATCAAGAGTAATTTGAGGTTGAAGGATTTTCAATTAAAAATTAAATTTGGGTTTAGGGATGGACGAGGCAGCGGGTAAATGGCTTCAGGGTGACCGTGGGAACGTGGGCAACATTTTGACCGAAGGGATTTCGTTCTAGTGGTGCGGTTTGGAGCAGCGAGGTGTTTTTAGGGTTTTGGTGCTCGGGTTTTTGGCTATGGAACGCGATCGAATTGAAGGAGAATGGCATGATCGAAGGTCATGAGACTTGGCATGGAGGAGGTGATGGGAACTGGGCTTCGAATGGTGGCAGCGGCGAGTGGATTAGTGGGGTGAGGTACGAGCAATTCGGAGATTTGTGGAGGTGGGTTTCTTTGTGTGTTCGGGTGGAAGGCTCGATCCTTAATCGGTGGGGTTGGAGCTTCGGCGAAGTGAGGAGGAAGCTCGGGGATCGGAGTGGAGTGGATTCGGGAAGTCGCGGTAGTGGTGTAGGCACCTGAATGTATGTGCATGTGCACAGCGTGCACGCGAAGTTCGTCTATTGTAATGACCCTGGATTTTATATATATTTAAATTGATAATTAATTGAATTTTTGAATAAAAATTGTGAAAATTAATTGTAAATTGAAGCGAGTTTCCCCGAACCCAAATGAAATAGATGTTAAATCATATGAATTTAAATATTGTATATATGCGATTTGGATTTAAATTTCAAGTAAATGGTTTAATAATAATTTGAATATATATGTATATATATATTGAGTTTGAATTAAATTTTAAATAAATGGTTTAAAGATAAATTTTAAGTTATAAAGTAGCACATTAGCTAAAATTTTAGCAACATATTAAATATAGAAAATTCACTTGTATTATAAAAGAAAAATATGATACATTCAAGCAATATGAACAAAGTATAAGTTAAAAAGAAAAAAAATGTAGATAAGTATGGAAACAAGTGAACATATAAAATAAGTATGAACAAAGGAGAAAAAAAATAACTATTAGCTTGCAAAGGAAGACAAGCCTAATTTATGCAAATATCTCTGGTACACCATATTTTCATATCAGCCGCCCAAAGCAAGAAAATCTCTGACCAAATACAAAGTATCTTGTACTAGATTTTACATTACCCTGTACAACAAATAATAATATAGCCTGTACACATTTCTTTTTATATGTATCAATCTTCATCTCAGTTTCGATCATTCTAAACTGAGAAAAACTAAAGTAAATATCACTCAAAGCTTCAACCTAAATAACTCAAACAACAAAACAAATCGATAAAAACCAGAGCTCAAAATGGTTTCAGCAAGCAAAGAACTCAAGCATGTTCAACATAAATGGAAGCTCTGTTCATTCTTTAAGCACTGTGAGTAAACTTTTTAACTAAAATTTTAAGTAAGTAGATGAATGTTGCTTGTGAAGTTTCTGTGATGATGATGCCCTGCATGTGTATACACAAGTATAAAATCTGTATATATGAATGTGTTCATGTGTGCATGTCTGGTTGTATTCATGCTCTTCTCTGTTTCCATATTTCAGAGTTTAAATAGATCAAAATCCATTCTCTCTTCCTCTGATTTCTAATAAGATTTAGTTTTCAAACAACAAATGTTTGTTTAGTCATAGATCTAATCTTAAAAATGAATTTAAGCAAAATATTTAGAAGTTTATCTGGAAATTGGAAAGACAGTAGAAATTCCTTTAAACATGTTAAAATCGATCATTTTATTTTGTTGTTTCAAGATTATAACTTGAATCATCTCTGAAAGGTAGGATTTTTAAAACATAAATCACAATTTTTAATTTTGATATGAACGTGAATTTTGGGGATAACAGGAATTGGGTTTTTGGGTGAATTCTGATGATCCAAGTGATCAGGGAGGTCATGGTTTCCACTGGAGATAGTGGAGTGATCGGGAAGGCCGGGAAAATTATCTGGTGGAGCTCCAGATCACCGTGGCGGCGGCGGTGGGTTGTGAAAGTTTTTAACCCTAGTTTGTGTCTTGGTCGGAAAAGGAATTAGCACGGCAACTCTGGTGATTCGAGTTGCATTAGACCATGGGTATTGGTGACGTGGAAGATTGGCGAAGCTGGGGACGAGGTTTCTTAACCTCTGGTGGTCGGAAAAGCTTGGACGAGGGGTTTTTCTGGCGATGGTTTAGTTTCCAGGTTCGACTGCATTGCTCAATTTTGATCTCGAGGTTGTGGAGATGTTTGGATGGTCGGGTTTGCTTGTATGGATGTTCGGTGACGAGACGATGATGTCGTCGATGGTCGGAGGTGGCTCCGGTGATGGTGCACGTGCACTGTGACTTGGGTTGTGCACAGGGAAGTTTTCCTGTCAGTTGTTTTGTGTTGTGGGGTGACTCGAAGAGGTGATCAGGTTTTTGGGTTTGTGACTCGAGAGGGAACTCGGGTAGGTGTAAGTGTTTTTGGCAAACAGTTTTAAACTTTAAATTTTTTCTAAGTTTTTTTTCAAAGATGGAAGAAGTTGAAGAAACTCGAGTCTGAACTCGAGCTAGTCTCTGGTAGAACCCAAAGTGGTTTAAAAATGCAGATTTTAACAGTTTTTTTTAAAACAAGTTTTAAATTTTAAAATTGAATCTAATTCTAAACTATTATGTAAACAAAATGTTTCTTTTAACATTTGATTTAGAAGTTTTATAATTTGTTTTAATTAAAATTTGTTAAGTTAAATTGTAAGTTATTTCTTTATCTTAAATTTAAAAGTTAAATTAAAAGTGGAATGTTTTAAATGTATTTAAATTATGTTAATGATAAGTGAGTCATTAAATAAAGATTTATCTTAAAAGTTAATTAAAATTTTGATAATTAATGCCTAATTAATAAAGTGATGTAATTAAGAGTAATTAGTCAATTTAATTAATAATGATTAAGGGTTAATTAAGGAATTAATTAAGAGTAATTAATTGATTTAATTAATTTATTAATTAATAATTAAGTGTTATAAGTTAATTAATTTGAGATTAATTAATTAAGTAATTAAGGTTGATTAATTAGTAATTAGAAGATTAATTAACTTATAATTAAATAGTACTTAATTTGTAATTAAGTTGTATTAATTAATAATTAGGCTTTATTAATTAATAATTAAGAATTAATTAACTATTATTAAGGGTGAATTAATTGTAATTAAGGATTGATTAACTAATTAATTAAGGATTAATTAATTTGTTATTAAGTTTTATTAATTGATAATTGAGATTTATTAATTAATAGTTAAAGGATAATTAATCTACAATTAAAGATTTATTAATCTGTTTTAAAGGTAATTAAGGGATAAATTACCAATTGTAATCAAGGAAGTGAATGTGATTAATTTTAGTTAATTAATGTGTTATTTAATTAAAGGTAATCACTTGATGGTTGATTAAGTAAAATTACTTAATGAGATTGAATAGTGTAATTACTTAGTGAAGTAATCAATAGATAATTACTAGATGTAATTAATTGAATGATAATCAGTAATTTGAGTATAATTATTTGTGAATAATTAAATGATTAATTAATAATTATGATTAATTAAGATTTATTTAATAATTAAAGGTTAACTAATAAATTTGAAATGGAAATTTATTTCAAATAATTTGTAATTAACTATGATGGTTAACCCAGATTAATAATTCATTCCTAAATATACATCTGATTTAAATTAATCAGTTGATTAATAAGTTTATTTGTGAATGTTTGGACCTGACTGAATGATTGAATTGTTGATATTCCCTGATCTGTGATGCTGTGTGATATATTCTGATTGGTGTGTGATCTATACTGTAGTTCATTTATCTGGGATGAATGTAATATATTATCTGTAATTTATATATCTGTGATCTATGAATGAACGATAAGCGTTATAGTTTATACCGCTTATCAAATATATGGTTGTATTTAATCTGTGATGATTGAATAATGTTGCACTACTGAGTGAAACCCCTGGACCACACTTTTACACACACAAATATGGATTTCACGTGGAAATCGGTTAGGTCACAGATGATTTAAATTTAATATTTTTGAAATTGAAATTGAAATTTCAATTGATTTTTGAAATGGATTTTGGGTTAAATGTTAAGGCTATGTTTGGTTTACCGTTTTTAGTTTTGAGTTTTCGTCCATACAAAAATACGCACGACGCATGTATATTATGAAAAATGACCATTTTAGAAAACGAATTTAACACAAAAAATAGAAAACAACTTATTTTCATTTTTCGTGTTTTGAGAAAAACGGAAGGAACGAGCAACAATTCATCCTTCCGTCGTTACTCCATCCACTTCGTGGTCCCCTCCAATCTTCCGTTCATCCCTTCCAACCTCCCTTCATTCTTCTCATATTTTGTAATTAATGTTGAAAACTCAAAACATAAAATACAAAATAAACCAAACGACCCCTAAAGTTTTGAAAAGGAGCTTTTAAGATAAAAGTTATTTTGAACGACATGGTAAAGTTTTCCAATTTAAATAATTTAATTTGAATTTGAATTCAAAAATTTGGAATTGAATTCCATGTTTGGAAATTTTGGTTAAGATGTTATAAATGTGTTTATATGAAGTTAAACCATTTTAAAAGTATGGTTTTGAGAATTTGAATTTAACCCAAGGACTTTAACTCGTATAAATGAATCAGATTTTCCGAAAATGAAAACTATTTGTTTTCAAATAATAGAAGCTTTCATATAAGGAAAATAGTTTTCCGAGTTATAAATAAATCTTTGTGAAGATCGTTGAACTTTGTTTTGAAATTGGAAAGGTGTACCTTTTGTATAAATATTGAAATGGAATTGTTTTGAAAGCTATCAATTAAATCTTTGATTTAAAGATTGGACGAGTTAAATCCAAATTGAAATGGAAAATCGATTTGAAAATCTATGAATAGATCTTTGTGAAACTGGGTGAACTTTGTGAATTGAATCTTTTGTGTAAAAGATTAAAATGGTAATGTGTTTAAACCATTTAAAGAAAGGTTTTGGGTAATAAGTTGTGACTTAATTGAAATCCCAATATCCATATGTTTTTAAATATGCGCTCATTATTCGGTTTAGCCGGGAGAGGACCTTTGTGTCATATAACCCATCCCGAATAATGATACGACGTTATGGATAGCATTTGAAGACCGGTGGTCAAGACCGGATATTTTCGAAAATGAAAGGACAACTCGTCGAATGTCTCTGCATCGACTGGTCCCCGGTATAGAGATTTTAGCACCCTTTGTGATGGGAAGTCCGGACGTGATTAGAAATTATCCGGATTTGCAAGGGCTTCTTTGGAAGTGCCTTCGGTTCTGTTCGAACCCGGAACAGACTTGTATGGTTGTATGTCTGACACTACACTTTGAGATATAAAGCTGATTTCTTTCAAATACATTTCTGTTTGGTGGTGGAGATTTATTCTCTTAGCTTAACACCCTTCTCTGAGACGTACGAGCTCAGAGGTTATGTAGTTGAAGGTTATCAGTGATATATTCCCAATTTGATAGTGTGGCATGCTGAGTGCTGCTGTGTGTTGCTGATCATTTGTGATCAAAGCATGGCTTTGTGAAAAATCTTAGCTTT
Source organism: Allium fistulosum (assembly GCA_030737815.1). Taxonomy (NCBI): domain Eukaryota; kingdom Viridiplantae; phylum Streptophyta; class Magnoliopsida; order Asparagales; family Amaryllidaceae; genus Allium; species Allium fistulosum. Next base: position 1,143,757,306 of record CM060904.1, read on the forward strand.
GTCGACGATACCTCATCAGACCTCACAAACCGGAAATGGTCGAAACAGGAAAGATGCAGCAAGGTTTCAGGGGTAGCTCCCCTAGGGTATGACCATTCCTTCTGGAAAAAGGTGGTATCATGGTATGGAGCCCAGATATTTACCTGTGTGGTTGCTCCAATCTCATTTACTGTGTGATTGTTGATGTGTGATCGAGGGCCCTCGGATAAAGGTCGCAAACGACCGGGGGTGGCATATCTCAGGTTTACTACCCGGGAAGGGGGCAACCGGCCTTGTGTTGGCAGAGAGCCAGGTGGTTCTCGGGGCGTCCCTCTAGAGGCGTTCCCATGTGGCATAGGAAGTTCCTTAGCCTGACCATTTGTTGGGAAATCCAAAGAAACAATACGCGCCCTATACGGTTTTAGTTGTATAACCTGCTATGGAATGTGGCGGTAACCTGCTATTAAACATAGTAGCTATAGTAGGCATAAGTGCGAAATGACTATGCTGGCTAAGATTAATATTATACTTTCGAAATGTTTCCTACACTATGCACTAGTAATAATATCAAAGGTGTTTTTGCATAGTAAGCATGTTTGACTATCATAAGAAGAAATCTCCTCCAATTCTGCGTTTGCATTGTGTGTGTGGCGGGAGGTCTTATGGTAGTTTCATTTTCCAAAAGCATTGCAGATTTTAATGTTTAAAATTATTTTGTGTTTGTTTTAAAGATAAACAACTGTTTTTGTTACTCACACCAGTCCCATGACTGACCCGGAGTTTATTGTTCCTTTTCTAAACTCTGGGTGCCCACAATTTTTCCACACGGGCAGTCTAGAGTTGGGTTTTTCAAATAGTCAGGTTTAGTAGATTATCTGGAGCTAGTTCAGTTTTGGAGTTCACGCATGACTGACGTTGCTTATCTTGGTGCAACGTGATGGTGGTTCGAGCTTATGTTGGAGTTGTTGGATTCATTCTCTTTTGAAGATCATTTGGAGTTATCACTTCTGTTTTCCGATGTATCATTATTTATCTCTGATATTCTTGTACCATATTGATATCATTATTGTATATCATTCTGGATATTGTATTCATTGGAGTTGTATATGATATCATTGATTTCTTTATTCCGCTGTGTTGTTATACGTACTGTGTTATAAGCTCCGAGGAGCCAGATTCGGCGTTTGAATCTACGACATTTGAGTACAAGTGAAGTACGGGTGCCGATTTTCGAAGGCCGAGTTCAGGATCTTCACATCTATGGCGAACTAGAGCAGGGATGAGGGAAGGGAATGGTGCATGCGTGGTTAGCTCAAGTGTTGGGTATCGATATCGCAAGTTGATGCGATCATAAGTGAAGGAAGCAAGGTTGATCGAGATATTAGGCTTGGATTTGGGATTGTTTGGTTTTGGCTGAGAAATTGGGAACTGGAAGAACAAGAGAAGAGAGGAGAAAGGGGGAATGGGTTTTTGGTATTGGGTTTGGGCTTCGGCCCAGTTACATGAAAATTGAGTATTTATATTGTTTTATTTATATATATAGTTAAAAACTTTAAATTGTCATAACTCGTTCATATAAAACCAAACCAACCTGATTCTTTTTGCGACGAGTTCGTATCATCGAGTACTTCATTTTCATGAAGCCCATTGTATGATTTGACTTAGTGATAATTTATGGTATTTTAAAATGGTCAAGTTTTAAAATACGTGAATTAAATAAATTTGGTTGTTCAAAATATATATGTTCCATCTATCAACGTAAATTGCCAAGTAAAATATTAATGAATTAAATTGAAGTTAATAAGACGATATGACATCTGTTAGCGGAATAAAACACCATTCCGCTAAATGTATTTAAATTGGATTCATGTTGGCAGAATAAATCACCGTTCTTCACTTATTACTAAATAAGCATGTTCTTGGACATTGATTAGCAGAAATAAATCCCCGTTCTGCTATCATATTTGTATGGACATCCATTCATTATCCTGATAATTATATTGGGCAATATGATGTTGAATTGATTGTTAAAAATGGATTGATGTGAATCTATTGTTCTGTATTGTTATGAAATAAATAGTGACTTGATGAAATACCATAGGAATTAATAAGCCTTTTTCCAAATTTGGAAGTTGATTTTTGAATCAAGGTTGTTTTAAGGTTAATTATTTTATAAATTTTATAAATTTATTTGAAAGTATTGGTTTCAAAGTTATTTAATTATTTAAAGTGTTTAAAAGTATATTTTAGTTATTAATTAAGGTTATCTTATCATGATTTGATTGAAAGTTAATTATTATTTAAGAATTAAGTAGTATTAAAATATTATTATTTCAAGGATAATTTGTTCAAATATTAATATCGTTTTAAAAATAATATATTATATAATAAACTTTTATAAAAGAGTATTTCCTAAATTAACTTTGAAATTATTATAGAAACTTTATAAGTATTATTTGAGATGATTATTGAAATAAAAGATTTCGGGAAGTAATGGTATAATTTCATAGCGTAATTCGAGTGCAGAGATTGCCTACAGTTTGGGATGTTTTCACTGGGATAGCGACGTAACCATTATGCAAACTGCGATCTATGATTGATTGCATGGTGGAAATCGGGAGGCAGAGATTGCCTAAGTTAAGTTTGGTTTTTCTGGGATAGAGACGCAACCATCGAGCTGCGATCCATGGTCGATACCGAATGTTGTTTTCCATATTTATTTTTAAAAGTTTCAAGTATATTTTTTTTGGAAGATATGATTTGTTAATATACTTATTCCGGTGAGATAAGTATATGTCTGATTTTGATAAAGATATTTAATTTATTGAAATTAAATTAAATGAGGCTTAGTGATTTCAGTGGGAAATGAAATCTTTGGTTGAATGTTTGTTTGTTTGATAGTTAAATAACCGACTATCAAATCTTGTCCTAAATATGTAATCCTTATTAATTTTGGTGGTACAGAATTATTCCCTACTTAACACCGAAGGGTTTTAACTCTGGAAATATCTAGGAGAAATGCGAGAATTATACAGTACGGTTACCATTGGGGCGCTATACTGTACGTATAAACTTGTGGATCTTCTAGGACAAATGATAAGGAGATCCGTCCATTTAAACGGTTAGGGGGTGATCCCCGATCTTATGTATTGTCTGATTATTTCCTAAAGACCGGTCTTGAGCATTCCGGAAATCGACGAATGGTTTTTGGAGCACCCAGGAAATGGAGAGTGTACTCATAAGAGATGACTCGGAACCCATGACCTACTCTGAAACCATATACGATTAAATGAAGGAGATGCGTTATAATTTAGGATGTTGAGATCCATATGTGGTTCTATGACTCGTTGGAGTGTGGGAATCCATGTGTGATTCCAAGATCTATTTGAGATGTGGGGATCTGTATGTGATTCTAAGGCCATTGTGGTATGGGAATCCATATGGGATTCCGTGATCTATTTTTGGAGTGCTGCGTAAGATGGAACGCCGGACGTAACCTCATCAGCGAAAATGACCAAAACCAGAGATAGGAGGCATGGCCAGTAGGGTTGGAAAACCCATAGGGTGCACCCGGCTCCTTTTCTAGCAATACGGATACCTTCAGTTGTTTTGGCATGCCGGAGCGATGCACTCGGTCTTAGCAAGATCAGTTATGTTTTTCCTATAATACCCCGTCTAGACGGGTATGATGCTTTGGAAGGATAACTCTAATCCTTGTGCAGGAGAACCGTTCTCGAAGTACTGAGGGCACCTTCATGGAAATCCTACACAATTGGCGAACGAGCCTTATCGACTTTCGATTATACACTTAGTATCGTTGTGATGTACACTGCACGAGCATCACCTCTACTTGATTATTATTAATATTTTTGCCCTTAGACATTATTATAATATCATTGGATTTTCTGATATAAAGATTTTGGTTATCGTAAGGTAAAAACCCGTCCATGTTTATGTGCGGAATGGTCTTATGAGATGCCTTTGATTTTAAAGGATTTTACAGGTTAACATCAATAAAATTCCTTGTGATTTTAATTCTCACGCTGGTTTTACCAGATTGACCCGGGCGTGGTTTTTCCTAAATGCTCGGGTAAGACCGAGCATATTTCCAGGTTTAGATGGATATATTGGAGCTTCAGGAGAGGAGCTTGAGGCCCAGAGACATATTTGCGTAGATGATTATATTTCCATTGCATTTTAGTTGTGTTTTATCAACAATTGTAAGGACAGGTTGTTATAACTGTCCGTGCTGAATAGGTTAGCATACACTGATTGATGTCTGTATATATATATAAATTACAGTTTTGTCTTTTGTGTAAAGATTGTTATATATTATAAATTATTCATTCTGCTGTGAGATTCTGTGTTGTTTGGTTTTCTTTCTATCTTCTATCCATATTCTTTCTGCTTTCTTTTTCTTAACTATTCGCCTTTCCGTGAAATTTGGGCTGGACAAGTGTGTTTAAATGTCAGTTTAAATTGTACGGAAAAGTGGGTCATGACATATATCCTGCTTAAATAGATGTCAACATAATCTACTTGGTGAATTACGACAGAACTATGATTTATTCGGCTAAACAGATGTCAATGGGTTTTATACTTATTTGGGGTTACTTAAGGGTAATCGACAAAGAAATCACTTGGAATAAAAATATTCTTTAAAAAGAGAGTTGCTTTAAAAACAAAACCTATCTTTAAAAATAAAGTGACTTAAAATCAAACTTTTGTTCAATAATTTAATAACAATTAAACTCTTTATTTTAATAATAATTAAACCTTTAATTAACAATCAAACAATAATTAACTTTTAAATAAATGATTAAATAATAATTATCTTTTAAATAAATAATTAAATAATAGTTAACTTTAAAATAAATAAATAATCCATAATTAATCTTCAATTAATAGTTAAATAATAATCATCCTTCTAAATAAGTAAATTAAATATTAATTAATCTCAATTAATAATTAAATAATACTTAAACCTCAATTTATAATTTAATTACACTTTAATCCTTAATTAATAATTAAATAATAAATCAAACCTTCATTTAAGAATAATTATATCTTAACAAAGTCTTAATTAAATCTTAACTTAATTAGTGATTAATTAAATATTTAAACCCTTTCTTAAATAATAATTAACCTTTAATTATTAACTTAATAAACATTAATCCTTAAATAAATCTTTAATTAGTTAACTAATTGTAATTAACTTAGCTTATAATTAAGTACAAATTTCCTTTATTAACTAATGATTAAGTACTAATATTTTCCATACTTAAAATATGTTTGAAAACACTTTTCGAATAATACTTAAGTGAAAATAATTTTTAATTGCAAAAAGAGTTTATTTTTACAACTACACCCATAGCGATTATCGCTATACAACTCATAATTTTCAAAACTTGTTTTATATTCCAAATTACTTTCAAAACTCTATCTTTTAGGATTAACTTACTTTTATAAACTTTGGATAAAGGGTTTGGAAACTAAAAGTAAAGTTGTTTAAAAACAAACTTTATAAACTTTTCTTTAGAAAACCACTAAAGTAAAACAAGTTGAAAACAAGGGATTTCCTATGTTGCAACAAAACCACAAGCTCTAAAGCTAAACATTGTATGTATGATTACAAATAACCTAACTTGAAAACTTTGCTAACCTTGACTCTATTTTTCAAGTTTTAAACAACTACTACATCCAAACACATATACTCACATACAAGTCAATATCAATTTCGTCCAACGATTACCATACTTAGCAACTAAACAACATCAAAAATAAAGTTAAAACTTTATTTAAAAGAGTGAGTTTAACTCACCAAAAGCTATGCAATCGAACCAACAAGGACTAGAACTTAGAAAAGGCCTTAGATCCTTGGATTTCCTTTAGAAAAGGTGATTTTTGACCCTTGGACTTTTGAAAACGGCTCGACCTAAAGGATTTTATGGATCGACCTAAGGGAGGTGGCTCGGTCATGTTGGTTTTAAGGAGGGTTTGGCTTGCTTGTGGTTGCTAAGTGAAGTAGAAGGTAGAAATATGGGTTTTAATTTGTTTTGGAATGATTTAGGTGGAAAAAAACTTGATTTTTGAATTTTGGAAACTAAGGAAGATATGGAAAACTTTTTGAAAGCTTGGAAACAAGGATATAAGTTTTTGAAATGAAGAAAAGTGAAAACAAGAAGGCTTAAAGAATTAGGAATTTGCATATATACAAAGCGGTTTTATTAAATTACCAAAAAGCCCCTAGGTACTTTACCCTCCACAAATGATTGCCACCTCATCGTGCTTTGTCCCCCCTTCCCTTGAAATTACGAAATTTAGGTCCCCTTTACCTTCCCTTGAGCTAACATGAAATAAATGCTAATTGTACTTATGTTAGACATGATATGACAGTTATTTTTTTTAACTTTTTCTTATTTTTAATAAATGCATAAAAGTTCACATCATGTTTATATAAACTTAAGTGTGTGTGTGTGTGTGTATGCACATGTAATATATAACTCTAACTTATATATAAATGAATGTTTATATTTATACTAAATAGTTCACAACGTTTCCGACAACTTTTAGCCGACGAAAAGTCGAAAATTTGGAAAACGAATTCCGATCACATTTTCGATTTTTCTTCGAAATATATAATTTTGTAAACAAATTTTAAAAACTATTTCACCATTATTATTTGTTACTAAAAGATTTTTATTTTAATTATAAAATACATCATTTGAATATTTAAAATTAATTAAATATTCACAAATCAAAGTGGTGAAATCCGGGTCGTTACACTCTCCCCCTTTAAAGAATTTTAACCCCGAAATATACCACAACCCTAACGTAGAAACACTTGACACTACTCATCAATCCGTATGATGTACATAGATCATTTCTATGCAAAATACAATTTGGTCACTCACTCGAATACATAACTTTACTTCCAAACTAGTATCGCTCACCCGACTTCCTAGTGCGAACTCCGATCAGACTTCTTAATTAGAAACCTCCATTCTCCTTACATACTCATATACTATGATAGAAAACTTTAAGTTCCACATTAAGAATCCTCACCAAGTGTCTGCCGTAAAAAATCGAGTGATAGATCCTTCTTTGAATGATGTGAAACATCTCAGGTCATATGCTCAAATCTTTGATCGAGAATTATGTGAAAAAGGGGAAGGATCTACGTACAACTTACGTACTTATCTAAAGTTCATATCTACCCAATTACCTTTTATCCTCCCATAAATATTTATGAAAACATTTCATAAAAATTTCAGCTTAGATTCAAACATTTTAAAATGAAACGACTTTATTTATGAAACCTTTTCCATAAAATCATTTTAATTTATTAACTTGTATAATACTCTCCTACATCCTAATAATACATACAAAACATTTGATTTTTAATTCTGTTTCCTTTAACTATTTAGATGTAGACCCAAAACAATTTGGGTCTAAAAATTTAGTCGACCGATCTAACATCCTTACCTGTTCGGTCTGGTAAGTAGCTAAGAAGAGTAGGATGCTGGTATCCAAACTCTGCCCTTGAGTCTACTTTTTCTTAGACGCCTCCAAGGTAAAAAAATGTTTATTAGCCGGTCCAATTACATCCAATAATTTCTAACCTCCTAGGTGTTAAAATCAAAAGACACGATTTAATAAACAAATTTTATTTTACCTTCTTATTAAATTTAAGCCAATCAAAACTTCATTTATCAATCCATTCTTTAATCAAAATACCTTATTATTTTGAAACCTTAGGAGCCATATACCCGGGTTTTATTTCAAAAACTTTTTGAAATGATACTTTATTTTTAACCCTTAGAAATTATACTTATAGCCCGAGTAACTCCAAAATGATATCAAGGAATTGGGTACTACCAAATAGTATCATATAGCCCATTACCAAGAAGGGTAATACTCAAGAGAAGTGTTTACCATCCGAACACATCCCTTTCTCATTTTTAGTTATTTTCAAGCTACTCGAACTAGTTAATCCTAAAAATACTTCTTCTTTTCAAATCCAAACATTACTATATATATATTTCTAGCTAAATAGTTTTTAACAAAATATTTATTACAACTTGTTTTGGATTCGTTCAGATTCAAACTTGTTTCGATCGTAAAATGACAAAGAGAATAATTTACTAAGTGCACTACCACATCCGCCTAAGCAAACATCCGATTGTCACTTAGAAGATTTTTTTGATTATCACAAAACATATCGAGACTCATTTCCTGAACTATCCAAAGAAAAATCTTACTCTCAAATTTTCTTTCAAAATATTATACCTTAAAGTATTTTTAAATATAATTACTATTACTTATCCAATAATCATTTGAAAACTTTATCAAATCATTTGGATTTAAATTCTTCGAAAATCTATCTTATTTTCAAAATATATTTTATAATCCTAATTTATAAAATTAACCTTTTATAAAATCATCTAAAACATTTCTTTTTATAAACACCTTATATTAAAACCCAATTTTAACCCAACACTATCAACGAATGCCTTATAGTCAAACTGTGAAACTTAATTCACAAGGTGTTCATCTCAATGTTCCCATAATTTCTACCTACCCAACCTATAATGGAAAAAGGAAAATCAACAAATAATAGTCAATGCTCAAAACTGGACGAGCATGACTAGACAAACCTTATATGATAATAATTAAATATTATCAACTCCAAACAACAACACATTTTAGATAACTATATAAAATTTAGAAAATCATTCCTTTATATTTAAAATATATTCCTATGTAAAATTATTTCATTTACCAATTTTAAAAAATATTGTGTTGGTTGGCCTTATTCAAGTGTTTTTAGATCCTTATCAATAAAGTTAGCTACTCATATTGATCAGAATCCAAAATTCAAACTTAACAGACCAAACAACACAATATAAAACATTTTTATAGCACTAACAAATACGCGCTCTATATACACTCAAACTCATTCTAGGGTGTTACTAACCCTATCTCTAATGAGTTACTCATTCTAGGGCATTACTAACCCTATATATAATGAGTTTACCCCACCAAAGCCTAGGTGTTCGCTCAACCTAAGCTCTAATACTACATGTAATGATCCCCCTAAATGAGTGGTGCCAACATGATGATAACCTCAAATCTAATTTTATGGCCAGCCTTTCGATTGTAAGCACGAAGTAAACCAACCCATTAATTTTAGGGACGTGTAAGGAAAAGAGACTAAACTTTGGCACAGTTCACAAAGCGAGAACCAATATCACGTTAAAGCAACTTTGCAAACAGATCTGATCCCGGTCTCTCCGAACCAACAACCGATAATTTCTGATTGACTCAATCCAAGTTCTTTAGAAGTAAGCGGACTACATCAGAGTCCCAAGGGGATCTCTAATATATCCTCTAAAGCTAGAGATGTTTCACTAGAATGAGTTCTCCCAAGGGATCTCAAACTGTATGAACACGTGAAGCTCTTATTTACTTCATAAGTCAAAACTTGCCAAGATTTGGTAGTCGGTTATTTAATTATCAAATGAACAAACAAAAAAATTCAGAGATTTAATTACCCATAGCAACCACTAAGCCTCATTTAAATAAATCTTTATTTATTAAATCCTTTTATTTATCAAAATATTCTTACACCTATCTTACTAGCATAAGTATATTCACAAAACATTGTGAAATATTTCTTATTCCAAAATCATATTAAAGGATTAAACAAAGTTATTTAAAAAGAAACGAAGATAAGGATAACCCTAAACACTATTTCTTCGGTGTTCAGTGTAGGATGAATGTTATATATTACCATAATTAAGAAGGTTGGTTTAAGGAAATCAAATCTTAATTTTTTTTTGAGAAAAATGTGTGATCCTCTACAGGAGAGAAGAGCACACATGTACATATATATAACATCAATAATAAAGGAACTGCCAACAAGCCTGGCAGGTAGCAAAAGACCCCTTCCACCCCATATAAAATGAAAAAATCAAACCCTTCCAAAAGCCTATGAAACTAAAGACTTACCCTAAACTAACAACTCTATCCAGAAATAAAAGCCTGAAACAACACTGAAAGATAAGTAACCATCTGAAACAACTTCTGCAACCGCAACCTCAACAACCAAGCTGAAAAAACCATAATATACTGCATCTACACAAACCACGAACAAACTCCAAAACAACAATTATCACAATACATCCCCAATATATCAACAATCCTCAAGCAAAAGACTTAAAAGCTTTACGTTTTAAATGAGGACTTCTCCTAATATTAACAGTTGAATAACTCCTACTATTCCTTCTACCAGATTCAGATGCATAAGTCAAATCCCAAGTATGGACAGGAGAACGAGGAAATTTACCTATAGACGCAAGACAACAATACATAACAAACCTGAAACACCCTGTACGATAATAGAGCTTGATCAGAACCAACATCTCCAATCAAGGCAGAACACACATCATTCAAAATAGTACCCAAAGGCTCCTCATCAATACCACAGTGAACCAAATCATCATCCAAATATTCAGATTTCTCCTTAAATCCAACTCTATGCTTACCATCAATAATCACTATAGAATATATGTTAATCGAAAGAACATTGTCTAATACCCTATCAGCAACATGAGCAAGCAAAACAACATATTCAACCAAGACACTAGATCTCAAAATTGGTCTAAACAAGACCCCATGCATCTCCTCAAAGCCATCCAAAAAACTGGAAGCAACAGAACCATCTAACTTTGAAGTCAACAATTTGTTATTGTGCAACTGCAAATTATCCAAATCCAAGTTCAACACATCAAAATTTCCAACAAGATACAAACTTTCAAAACCATTAACAACTACAACCAAACTCTGACCAGATATATTGCAAGCAGAATCAAGAACATGCTTAGAGCAAACAACCAAGACATCTAAATCACTTAAACTATCAAAACAATAAGAATTATCACTCTTCAAAATCCTTTCTCTACAAGAACTGATCTTGACATAAGAACTTATAAGCTTGAAAACATAATTATTGCTTACTTAAATCAGTACCCATCTTATTGCAAACACTATAATCAATGTCTAGGATAGTATCATCAGAGACAGCCGAGTTTTCCTCCCACACACATGACACAGATGAGCAAGAAGACTAACTGACCTTATCAAACTTCAACACAGACGGATCTAAACTCATACATTCGGGGATTAAAATCTGAGGAACATCAACAAGCAAAGAATCATCTTTAATGGGAACAATGAACTCATCAGTAAAAAGCCTAAAAACCGAACTATCATTTGCCTTCAAATTAAACTCAGAATCGACCTTACAAGAAAAACCCAAACCATCATCTTTAATATCTTTCCCAAATTCAGATTCACCAAATTTTTCCTTATAATTCACTCCTATATTAACAGAATTAATGACTTCAAAGTGATTAAACATATCCTCCAAGAAATTGAAACATTCATCTCTTCGAACCCATAGAAAATCTAAAAGGATTCTTTTCAACTTCAAAAACTTTAAAACGAATTGAAAACTATGTTCTTGAATACTAAGATTCTTGAAATACCAGAATTAGAATCACGAGAAGACTTCATATAGCTTACCTTTTTATGCCCGGACTTCTCATAATTAAAACACCACAGAGGTAATCTACAGTCTCTAGCGAAATGTGCTAAACCACCACATCTGAAGTAGTAGAAATTCTTCTTACTGGAGCCGATCCAATTCTTGATGGGTGGATTGGAATGAACGGAACGCGAATACGAATCTTGAAAAACCCTATCGCAAGATCGAAGAGGTGGGAATAATAATTAGGGAAGAACAATTTATGAGGAGGAGGAGCCTGAAGATTATACGGGAAGACGAAATTAGAGTCTACGCGAAAAGAGGATGCCATTATTATGTTTCTCTAAAGAAGAAGACTTTTTTTAATTCCCTTTTATAAAAGGGGACATCCGATAAAATCTTAATTTCTTTTATAAACTTCTTATATAAATCCTTATAAATAAATATCTTCCATTTTTATAATATCTCATTTATTTAAATTCCCAAATTCATTTATAAAACTTCTTTATAAATCTCCAAGTTTATTTATAAAACTCTTTTATAAATATCCAAAACCATTTATAAACCTTCCTTTATAAATAACCAAAATCATTTATAAAACTCTTTTATAAATATCCAAAACCATTTATAAAACTTCATTTATAGACTATCCAAAATCATTTATAAAAACATTTTCCCAAATTTCAAGATTTCTTTTCAATTTATAAAACTCCTTTGATAAACCTTATTCAATATAGTTCCTTTGATAAATAATCAATTATTTAAAATACTTTTAAATAAACAAGTCATTATTTAAAACATCCTTCATTTAATTATCTTTAAATCACATTTACAAAATAATGATTTTAAGCAACCATTTAAAAATTATTAAATTGCTTCAAATGCCTTCAATAAAATAATAGCTTAATTATCCTTTAAATATCTTCTTTAAAATGGTAATAAATTTTAAACCATTTTTAAAAAGAATAAAATGAAATATTTGACTTCACAAAATCAAAAAGAGGCTTGGTGGCAACAATGGCTCTCATTTAATCAAGTTTAACTTTCTAAGTTATAACATGGGTATTTACATAGAAATTAAATATATAAAAGGGATCAACCAATAACAACCAATCAAAATATAGGTAAATGTCCAAGTTATCAAAATAGCAGAACTGAGTTTATATTCTGCTTAAATAGTGTCAACATAATCTACTTGGTGAATTATGATAGAACTATGATTTATTTTGTTAAACAGATGTCATTGGGTTTCACACTCATTTTTTAACATCCCGGAATTTTTATCATTTTAATTTTGAATATTTAATTAATTTTAAATATTTAAATAATTAGTTTTAAAATATAAAACTCTTTTAAATAATAAATAGTGATGGTGAAATGGTTTTCAAAATTTGTTTACAAAAACATTTAGTTTGAAGAAAAATAGAAAATGTGACCAGAAATCATTTTCCGAATTTTCGACTTTTCGACGGCTAAAAGTTGTTGGAGAACGTTATGTGCATTATAGAATAAGTTTACGCATTCATGCATAAATAAGTTAAGATATGTTTGTATATGTATACATTTACTTAAGTGATATAAAAAGTGGGATGTGACATTTTAGGTAAAAACAAAATAAAAGAATTAAAAGATGCCTTATGTAACATAATAAAACATAAGTACAATTAGCATATAATGTATGTTGGCTCAATGGTACTTGAAGGGGACAGGATTTCTTAAAAATACAAGGGAAGAGGGAGGCTAGCATGGCGATGTGTTATGAGTTTAAGGGGGGGTAAGAGCTTGGGGACTTTATGGTAATTTAAGTTATCCATTTTATATAAAAACTATTTCCAAAATTTCTTCTTCTCATTTTCATTTCTTTTCTTCATTCTGAAACTTTGTTTCCTCCTTCTTAAGCTTTCCAAAAGTTTTTATGGCTTCCTTAGTTTCCAAAATTCAAAAATCAAATTTTTTTCAACTTAAATCCTTCCAAAGCAAATTAAAACTCATATTACTACCTTCTACTTCACCTAGCATCCAAAAGCAATCCAAACCCTCCTCATCAACTCCATGGCCGAGCCCACACCCCCTAGGTCGAACCCTTCTACCTTCATTCTTGTCCAAAAATCAAGTTTTGGTTCAAGCAAAGCAAAGAGCTAAGGTTGTTTTCAAGTTTTAATGAAGTTCGAATGGAGTTAGTAAGGGTTTGGTTAGAATTTAGGTAAGAAAGCTAGCTCCTTATTTAAAGTTACTAACTTTAATTATGATGTGTACTTAGATGTTAATTCATTGCTTGATTGGTTGGATATGATGTTGATTAGTATGATTACATAAGTACTAGAAAGTGACAGTTAGTTCGATTTGAGAATTTAAAGTTAGAATTGTGGTATGGATGGAAAATTGTAACCTTGCTATGGTTTGACATTGTGGCGTGTAAACTTATGTTACGATCTTGTGAATATGTTGTTATTCTAAGAAAGTTAGCATATAAACTTGCATAAGCGATAAAGAGATCATTTGATTTTGAAAATGTGTTTTACTTAAGTGTTTAATAAAAAGGGTTTATAAAAGTTTTTAAAAACTTTACTTTTAGTTTTCAAACTTTATTCAAGGTTTATAAAAGTAAATTATAAACATAAATATAAAAGTTTTGAAAGTAATTTGGAATATAAAATAAGATTTGAAATTACGGGTCATATAACAATAGTTGCTATAAATGCAGTTCGTGGAAACGAACTCTTTTTGAATTTAAATAGTGTTTTCACTTAAGTATTTGAAAAATGTTTTCAAACTTATTTTAAGTATGGATAAGAAATTATTATTTTTAATTATTAATTAATTAATTAATTAATTAATTAATCAAGGTAATTAGTTCTTAAGTATTAATCAAGAAAATAAACTATAATTGGTTAATTAATTAAAGATTGATTTTTAATTAATAATTTATTCAAGGGTTTATTATTATTAGTTAATAATTAAGATAGGTCTTAAATATTTATTTAATTATTAATTAAGTTAAGATTTAATTAAGACTTAACTAAGGCTTAAGTATTATTTAAGGATGTTTAATTATTAATTCTTTCAGTTAAGATTTAATTAAAACTAATTAATTTTTAATTATTATTAATAAAGGTTTGAAGTATTGTTTAATTATTAATTAAGGACTAATTATTTATTTAATTATTAATTGGGAGAATAATTATCTATTTTGATTATTAGTTAAAGGTTAATTATTATTTAATTCTTTATTTAAAAGTTAATTATTGTTTAATGAATAATTAAAGGTTTAGTTATTACTAAGTGATTTAAATGTTTTTTAGCTATTAAATGAAAGCTTTTAACTTTTAATAACTTTAATTCCGAAGGTCGATTTGATTAAGAAACTATCTTTTAAAGGAATAATTTTAATCCAAGGGATTTCTTTGTCGATTACCTCCAAGTAACCTTAAATGAATAGGAAATCCAATGACATATTATCTAAATTGCAGAGAACCCATCTGACTATTTATATATTATTTGTAACCATTGTTTTACAAGAAACATTTGTAGAGAGACCCTAAGGGGTTTCTCACCAATAATTATTTATTTCCTTATGTTGCCATATTGATGTTTGGTTAAAAATAATTGTGACATTCTATTTAAATTATTTAAGTGTCGTCATAGCAATTTTTCGCTATACCATCACTTATCATATCCTTAACCCCTTTGTGTGTGTTGAACTTGAGTTTGTATTTTCACAAAATAAATGTTTGAAATTAATTAATCATTTTAATTAATATTTGAATCAAATAAATCATTTTATCTAATGACGTTTAAATTAATTAATCATTCTAATTAATGATATTTGGATTTAATTAATCAATTTAATTGATGATATTTGGACTTAATAAATAATTTTAATTAATGATATTTAAGGTTAATTAATCATTTTAATTAATGATATTTAAAGTTAATTAATTATTTCAATTAATTGGTTTAAATATTAATTAATCATTTTAGTTAATGATGTTTTAAAGTAATAAACTGATTTAGTAAACTTGATTTAAGGTTAATTAACTAACTTAATAAAGGTGTTTTAAGTTAATTAATTAATGTAACAAAGGTATTTAAATTGATTTATTACCTTTCGTGATAATAAATGTTGTTTCGAATTTATAAATAATAGTTTAAAAACAAGAAGATCTGTAAAAATAATTGTTTCAAAATAAAGCTAAATGCAAATTGTTTTGGGTTTAAATAAACAATGTTTTGACATTTGTTTTGACCTTAGTTTTAATACACTTAGAAATATAATTTGCCCTTTTAAAAAAATACTTTAAAAACTGTTTTTAAAGTCTTTAAAAGTACCGTGATGTGAAAATTAAGCGTAAGTATGAACAACTATTTTATCCTTTCCGATAGTTGATTTATCGACTATCGACTTTAATTCTGCTTTCTTCTTTGTGTTCTGTCTATTCAAGACGATTTGTTGCTCTTTTGAGCTTTGTTATCCTTTGTCGGAAATGACTAAACCCAAAGGGCGAGTGGAAACCAAGCTATGTGGGTTGCTCCCATTAGGGTATTTTCACATCCACTCTAGATTAGATTTGGTTTTGGGCATAGAGATGTGAAATACTCGGATACTCGATAACAGTCGGTGGGGTACGGCTTAGAGGTATACTTTCGGCAAGGGGGTGCACCCTCCTAATCATTGTTGGAGAAACTTCTCTTTTTCTTATTGTTAATTCAATTCTTTGAATTGTTTCCTTAATTGCATTGAGAACTGTCTTGTGCTCTTCTCAGTGTTTAATTATTTGTGTCCATTCTTTCAAATTTTGGACTTTTACCTTGTTTGTCCATTCTTTCCAGTTTGGATTTTGTTAAGGTCTTTTAAGTCTAGACTTCGATATTATTTATGCCAATTCCTTAAGTATGAGATTTGTTCTTACTGGTACCCATTCTTTATATTTAGATTTGTTTCTGTTATTTATTTCCACTCTTTCATGTCTGGATGTTGTTCTTGTATAATGAAACCCCGTTTCATGTTTGCGGCATGGTCTCACCAATTGTTTTATGTTTAGCCCGTTACTTGAATTTTCTCACGCTGGTTTTCTTGACTGATCCGGGTGTTATTTTATTATAATGCTCGGATCAGACCGAGTATTTTTGCAGGTTGGCTTTGGTGACATGAAGTTCTTGGAGAAGAGCTAGATGTTCACCTTATGTTGTATTTTAATTCCGTTGTATACTTGTCAGCAATTGTAAGGCCAGGATTTATAATTGTCCAATTGATAAGGTTTATTTTTAACTGTGATGTACTATGTATTTTGGAGTGGCGATTTATACTGTTTTTGTTGTATTATATGTTGTCGATTCTGCTGTGAGATTCTGCTTCCCATGTTCTTTGTTCTTTCTATTTTATTTTACACTAACAATCCACCTTTCCAACGATTGGATGTTCGACATTGAATACCATGGATGTATTCAGTGTCGACTTTCAATGGTCGAAAAGACGGGTAGTTACACATTTGGGGTTACTTACGGGTAATCGACAAAGAAACCCCTTGGATTAAAAATATTCTTTAAAAAGAGAGTCACTTTAAAAAAAACCGATCTTTAGAAATGAAGTGATTTAAAATCAAACTTTTTTCTATAATTTAATAATATTTATACTCTTTATTTTAATAATAATTAAACCTTTAATTAATAATTAAACAATAATTAACTTTTAAATGAATTATTAAATAATAATTATCTTATAAATAAATAATTAAATAATAGTTATTCTTTAAAATAAATAATTAAACCATAATTAATCTTTAAAATAATTAAATAATAATTATCCTTTTAAATAAGTAATTAAATATTAATTAATCTTAATTAATAATTAAATAATACTTAAACCTCAATTTATAATTAAATTATACTTTAATCCTCAATTAATAATTAAATAATAAAATCAAACCTTCATTTAAGAATAATTAAATCTTAACTAAGTCTTAATTAAATCTTAACTTAATGAGTAACTAATTAAATATTTAGACCCGTTCTTAAATAATAATTTAATAATAATTAACATTTAATTAGTAATTTAATAATAATTAGTCCTTAAATAAATCATGAATTGATAATAAATCTTTAATTAGTTAACTAATTATAATTAATTTATAATTAATTACAAATTTCCTTTATTAACTATTGATTAAGTACTAATTACCTTACTTAATTAATTAAATAATAATTAAATAAAAAAATAAATAATTACATAATAATTATTTACCATACTTAAAATATTTTTGAAACACTTTTCAAATAATACCTAAGTGAACAATTTTTAATTAGAACAAGAGTTCGTTTTTACGAACTACACCCATAGTGATTATCGCTATACGACCCGTAATTTTCAAAACCTGTTTTATATTCCAAATTGCTTTCAAAATCTATCTTTTATGATTAACTTAATTTTATAACTTTGGATAAAGGGTTTGGAAACTAAACGTAAAGTTTTTTAAAAACAATTTTTATAAACTTTTCTTTAGAAAATGACCAAGTAAAACTAGTTGAAAACAAGAGATTTCCTATGTCGCAACAAAACCACAAGCTCAAGAGCTAAACATTGTATGTATGATTACGAACATATATATATGACATAACATCATAATGTAAGCAAAGAACCTAACTTGAAAACTTTGCTAACCTTAACTCTATTTTTCAAGTTTTAAACAACTACTACATCCAAACACATATACTCACATACAAGTCAATATCAATTTCGTCCAACAATTACCATATTTAGCAACCAAACAACATCAAAAATAAAGTTAAAACTTTATTTAAAAGAAACTCACCAAAAGCCATGCAAATGAACCAACAAGGACTAGAACTTAGAAAAAGGCCTTAGACCTTGGATTTCCTTTAGAAAAAGTGATTTTCGACCCTTGGACTTTTGAAAATGGCTCGACCTAAGGGAGTTTATGGCTCGGCCTAAGGTAGGTGGCTCGGCCATGTTGGTTTTGAGGATGATTTGGCTTGCTTGTGGTTGCTAAGTGAAGTAGAAGGTAGAAATATGGGTTTAAATTTGTTTTGGAATGATTTAAGTGGAAAAAACTTGATTTTTGAATTTTGGAAATAAGGAAGATATGGAAAACTTTTTTAAAGCTTGGAATTAAGGATATAAGTTGTTGAAATGAAGAAAAGTGAAAACAAGAAGGTTTAAAGAATTGGGAATTTGCATATATACAAAGTGGTTTTATTAAATTACCAAAAAGCCCCTATGTACTTTACCTTCCACAAATGATTGCCACCTCATCATGCTTTGTCCCCCCTTCCCTTGAAATTACGAAATTTAGGTCTCATTTACTTTCCCTTGGGCCAACATGAAATAAATGCTAATTGTACTTATGTTAGACATGATATGACACTTATTTTTTTAAGCTTTTCTTATTATCAATAAATGCATAAAAGGTCACATCATGTTTATATAAACTTAAGTAAATAAATATATATACACACATGTAATACATAACTCTAACTTATATATAAATGAATGTATATATTTATACTAAATTGTTCACAACGTTTTCGACAACTTTTAGCCAATGTCGAAAATTCGAAAAACGAATTCCGATCATATTTTCTATTTTTCTTCGAACTATATATTTTTGTAAACAAATTTTGAGAACTATTTCACCATTATTATTTATTATTTAAAAGAGTTTTATTTTAATTATAAAATTGATTATTTGAATATTTAATATTTATTAAATATTCACAAATCAAAGCGATGAAATTCTAGGTTGTTATAGTAACCGTCGTTTTAAATTCAAAGTTCTAAGTTTTGACGCCCGATCAACTCAACACTGTTCGACTATTATTCTTTCATATGGACCCTAAACGAGGCAACCAAAATACTATGCGAATCAGAAAAACATGACAGTCGCAATGGCGCTGGTTTCATCCTTAAATTCCAAAGTTGGAAAAATAAACATTTTGAACCCACCTTACTTTTAATTTATTTTATTAACATATTAAATTCAAATATTTTTACATTATTATATCATTAACATTTAATCAAAATATTTATCAATTTTTTGGGGTATTACTCACATAAACACACACACACACACACACACACACACACATAAACATAAACACCCCCCAAAAAGGCAGCCCAGTGGACAAGGCATATACGTGGAAATCACTTGACATGAGTTCGAATCCCAGTGGCATAATCCCCTTAGATTTACCTAAAGTATGTGTTGTTAGGTTCGTGCATGCTTCCTTGGGATGTTACCGATGCTTGACCCATTGACTCCTGTTTATATGCATACATATGTATGTATATATATATATATCCCCTACTTTGGTGCACCCCTATAATATTTTGAGTTACATGATTTTAAATGTTATGAAATTTTGTGGATATGTTCATATCATACTCAAGATCATCTCCATAAAATTTGTATGCATTAAATAAATATAACATGATAAACTTGATGTTTCAAACCGGTGGGTAAAGTAATTATTTTAACGGTTAATATTGACTTATTTTTTTGACGAGGTTAAATATTTCAAAACGATCTCATATTTTGTAGAGATCATATTCATAATGTGGATTAAACTGCTATAAAATTTCACAACATTCAAAAATTGTATAACCCAAAATATGATAGAGGTGGTAAAGGGGTGCTCTAAAACTGAGGTGGTATTAACCCTCTCCCCCCCACACACACAGAGAGAAATATGTGTGTGTGTGTGTGTGTGAAGGTCCAAAATCGTGTAACTCAAAATATGATAAGGGTACTAAAAGGGTGCTCCGAAACAGGGGTGCCATTGGACCTTCTTATGTATGTGTGTGTGTAGTACGTATGTATGTGTGTGCGTGCGCGCATGTGCATTGGACTAAGGAGTCATTGTCACTGTATGTAAAACAGTTAGAGTCTAATAAATACATCGGATCCCATATATAATTCTCATATGCATGATAAAATCTGACATATCCATATACAAAATAATGGGTAAATGATCGAAGTAATATATATAGTCATGGCTCTAAAACTTGCTCAAACTAGTCGTGTCTCCCTCCTTTGTTTAACTTACTTAAGGACCGGATAACAAAATATAGCAGGTGAGTGAAAAGTATCTATAAACTATATGCTAACTAATGTGATTTTATCTCATGATTATTATACGTAATTTTCACAAAGCAAGAAAAAGGGTTGTAAGACAAAAACTATGAAATATAATTATGGAATCAAGGGATGATTAAGAAGCATGATAATAAAACCATTAGAAGTATTGAGATACTACTACTGAAATATAAGAAGGTATAGTTTACTACGAAAAAACATAAGTGAATCTTCAATGAGAACATATGAAAAGGCATCATATATATTGATTTATAAGCTACCAAAGACATAAAGGCATTTAGAATATCATAAAGGGACATATTCATGATAATATTTATAAGTTCTTATTAAGGAAATTATTTCAAGTATATGTACAAAACGAAAGTATAAAGGAAGCTATTTAACATGAAGGGATAAAGGGAAATTGCTTATCTAAAAAGATGGCCGCACTTAGTTAAGGATAAGAACTCCAACTACTCCCCATGAAACCATGCCACTTTTTCCAATTCTACACATGGATATGATCATTTTACTAATCCACGTGAACTGCTCATACTTTGAAGTCATTAAAAGTTAGTGGGGTATGCCCTAGGGCAATTATGTAATTTTTACATATTCTAACTTTGAAACAAATCTCGTTCACAACAAAGTATCCTTTTGGTGTCCATTTTCTATTATATTATATTATGCTATAAATAAATAAGTAAATAATTATATATATATATAATCCTTAAGTAATGTATTATACGATTGCAGTTACAAGTATGGAAACCATAAGCATTAAATCATAAATAAAAAATATTTGTTATAAATATTCCTAGTCAAGCTATTTCGAGAAAAGGACATCGATGCATCCTTTAAGACCAATGTGTGTAGCGCTTTCCAATTATTGGGCAGTGTATTACCATGGTTGTTGGGTGTACCAAGGGGTTATTATTTGTAGTTATTGCATGACTATAGAATAACTCGACCGAGAGTTTCCTATTGGTTGATGAAAACTAAGGTCAAATAAGAAATCTCAACGTGATGATTTTACATGGTTTTTCCAACTTGAAAATACTTTGGGATTTCGACATGAACACTCCTCTTTGATTATAGTTGAATCATGTCACCGTGACTATCGAAGGATTGTAGTTTAGTCTACGTTAAAGTGTAGGAAGTGAAACACTATTCAATAGAGAATTCATCTTCTCCATTATGAGAGATTAGTATTGCGGTCAATTGTAGTCAACTCAAATTCAAAAGTCTCCGGCCAGGGCATATATGTTAATAATAAATGTTATTATTGAACCAAGGACTTTGGATAAGGGCTAAATAATTATATGTGGATATTATTAGATATTTGGCTGTGACCAATCTCCGGTTATCAAAAGTGATGCAATGGTAGGAAAAGAACGTGCATGTAATATATCGTTGCTCGAAGATGCTACTTAAATCAATCAAAATATGGTTTTACCAAAAAGATCTATAAGTAATGAATTCGGCCAAATTGTCACACCATCAGCTAAGGTGACGTGTGAAAGCTAATATTTGAATTGTTTAATGTTTTTCGTTGACTGAATTCACACATGTGAGTTACATAATTGAATTTGTGGAGTGAAATATCACTTGAATTAATTAGTTTATAATGTGTTATTAATTAATTAAATTAATTAATATGTAAGGTATATTAATTATGACTGCTTTTAGTAGTTGGGTTTCCATTAGTAATTTTGTTAGCTTCTAGGAATTTTCTAGATGTCTTTAGTAATTATTTGGATGTGTGTATAAGTGTTATAAATAAACATATTAATACATGATGTTAAAACATATTTTAATGAGTTAAAATATGAAAATAAATGCATAAATGAAGGAGAGAAAAAGGTGGAGGGATTCACATTTATGGGAGGTAAAGAAGGTTGACTTTGGATTTAAGAGTCATTAGTGGTAGATAACTTTCCTAGCAACTCTTCTATAAATGTCATCTTAAACTCCTTCATTATTCTTCTTGCATGAAATGAAAAAAAGAATTTTCCATTCCAAACCTCTGCATCTATTGCCGACCATTCTTTACTCCATTCCAAAAATAAAAATACCCTTACCTTTCAACAGTGATAGTTCTCTGTGTTGGAACTGGGGTAGCTCGCAGCGGAGTGATCGAGTAGATTTAATAAAATTTATCTCTTGGACCTTTTTTAGGCCCTTGAATTCTAAATTGTTTTAGGTCCAATATAAATATTTTTAAATAACATATTTATTTTTATTTATTTATTTATTTATATAAAGATTTGATTTTGTATAAATATGCAATATATAAAGTGTATATATGTATCAAATATGGGCATTTCACCAGAAGGATAAACTTTGCAGTCCAATTAGTTTCTAGGACACACATTCACAGAAATTAATTTCAAGGCCAAAGTCAGCATAATAATTACTTTTAAGGACAAAGTGAGCAGTCCAATTACTTTCAAGGACATAATTTCATAGGTTTTTAGGCCTTAGAAACTAATTATTTTGCATTTTGTCCTTAAAAGTAATTATTTCAGTTTTGTGTCCTAGAAACTAATTGCGCTTGCTAAAGAGACCCTTATGGCTAATTTCCACTATCAAATACACATATACATGTAAGTGTGCGTGCAACATATAAATGTGCACATGGTATAATATGCCCATATATAAGTGTAGTGATTTACATCGCAACAGACACATTGGCCCTACTATGCACACTACAGTCTAAAAAATAATTAAATTATAAACACACACACACACATATATATAATATTAAAATGTTGAATTTATTTTTTTATTAAAATAGGTTATTTTGAATAAGTCAATAATTTTGAAATTCAAAATTCATTTTAAATATCTAAATTATTTAATTAGTAAAACAGTTTAAAAATAGATAAAGTATATATATATTA
Source organism: Allium fistulosum (assembly GCA_030737815.1). Classification (NCBI taxonomy): domain Eukaryota; kingdom Viridiplantae; phylum Streptophyta; class Magnoliopsida; order Asparagales; family Amaryllidaceae; genus Allium; species Allium fistulosum. The sequence continues at coordinate 1,143,780,825 of CM060904.1, forward strand.
TAAAATTAAATAAACATATCATAAATACAAATAAAATAATTTATTTTGAATAAGTTAGTAATTTTGAAATTCAAAATTCATTTTTAAAATGCCTAATTTGTTTAATTAGTAAAACAGTTTAAAAACAGATTTGAATCTATAGATTTAAACAAAAAATATATATACATATATTCTATATAAAATTAAATAAAAATATCATAAACATATATATATATATAATTTTGAAAATGATTGTATATATTTATTTAATAATAATACATTAAAATAATTAATAAGATAATTAAAATCTATGTATTTAAATAAAATGCCTTACGGTCAAAATAAAAAAATAATATAAAATTATTTTTTAATTCTATAAACAGTAAAGTATAATTTTACAAAATAAAAAATATTAATATATACATATATATAATGCTAGTTAATACATGTTACATTAACATTAATACATACATACATACATACATACATACATATATATATATATATACATATATATAAACTTTACATTTAAAATAAAATAAAAATAAATTTTGATTTTTTGTCTGTAACATTAATTTATGATACATAAGAAACTAATTTTTGATATATAACTAAATATATTTATTTGTTCATTTATATTTGTCGTTGAGACAGTGTTAAATCAATTTAAAATAGTTTTTAATGTTTTAAAAATTATATTTAAAAATTTGTTAGTCTAATATATATATATATATATATATATTTCAAAATTTATTAGTTCAAACAAATAGAATTGATAGATAGTGAAATTTGTAGATTTATACTCACATATACATATGCACGACAATACAATTGAACAGGACAATGATTGTGCATATAAATTTGTTCAAATATATATAATTAACTATATTAACATAATGACATATTAAACATATATTATAGGATGTCACCTCAAAAATGTTGCCTTAGATTTGCACCTTGATTGGTAGGCTTTCCTAGATTCAATCCAGGTTCGAGCTCCTAGCTTTGCAACTACTTGGAGAACCACTTTTAATTTCTTATTTAATGTTTGGATCCGATATCTTTGGCCTAAGGAGGCTGGAAATGGCGGTTGTCGTAAAGGAGAGGGAGAGCAAAAGCAACATGAACAATGAGGGATAGTGCGACCTTTTATAGAGAGAGTAAAGGAGACATTCTCTTCTTGGTTTACACCTTCTCTGTTGCCAAATCAACATCCAACTTTTTTAAATCTTTAGCCCCTCTGTTGCTCTCATATAGATGCTAGATAAGGCTATATAAGCCTTAAATCATTCCAAATCTATTAGCAATTGATCACATTTAAATCCAGCTTAAATGTATGTCGATATTGAATATTGATTCAGGCGTATATAACTTTTATATACACACCTAATTAATTACTATTGGCACCCAATACATTAAATAAAATAATAATTAATATTTCATAAATATTGATTGAGTTGATTAATTTATAACAATTATACATTAATTAAATCATGTGGTATATCAAAGAATCTACCAATGTGGTTGTGCGACTCGCATGTGTAAAATCAGTCGATGGTTAATATCGAACAATTCAAATATTAACGTTTATATATAACCTTAGCTAGTGGTGTGACAGTTTGGCCGGATTTATCGCTTATATTTTTTTGGTAAAATCCAATTTTATTATTTTAAGAGGTACCTATTAGTGACATTTGTATACATCGATTATCTTCGTTAAAACTATATCACATTAGGACTTATGGAATTTAGTAAGAGTCAAAATTCCAATATTTTTCACATTCATCTTTATAGTCTAAACACAAAATCCTTGGTTCAATAATAACAATTATTATTAACCAAACTGCTCCGGTCGAAGACTTAAACTTTGAGTTGATTTCAATTAGTCGTAATACTAACCACATATAACCGAGGAGACAAATTCTTTCTTGAATAGTGTCTCACTTCCAATGCTTCCACTCGACCCAACTGTAGTCGTTCGATGGACACCGCATCATGATTTAACTATAATCAAAGTGGAGTTTCCATATCGAAGCTTAACAGTATTCTTAAGTCGAGGGAATTTGTAATATTGTCGCATCAATATTTTTTGTTTGACCTTAGTTTTATTAACCAACAAAAAACTATCGAGTGAGTTATTTCATAGTGTTTCAATAACTATCAGTACGTAACCCCTTAATACCCCCAACAGCCATGAGAAATACACTGCCCAACATTTAGAGAGTATTACATACTCTAGTCTCAAGGATGTATCGATATCCAGTTTCGATACATCTTGATTGGGAATATTTAACACAGTATGTTTATTTTATTATGATAAATCACTCATGGTTGCAACACATTGTGACTACAATCCCAAAAAACATACCATTTATGGATTTTCTGTTAAATATACTTTTGATTAAATTAATTAATTACTATAACACATTATATCAAGTATATAATATAAAAAACACTTTTAAAGTTAATTATCGAGTTAGATATATGTAATGATTACATAGTTGCCCTTAGGGCATACCCCTAACTCTATCAATCTCTCACTTGCACTTGGGGCATATTATGGAATCTCTATCCCATCCCTTCGAACAGTTTGATGAGAACCGATCGAGTTGGATCTTTCATGAATGGATTTACTATGTTGTTTTAATTATCTACTCTATCAATCAACTCTCTCTGATGCTAATAAACTATCTTTATCATGTGGAACTAGTCGTAGTATGTTTCTCGACTTCTAGTGAGCTCTTATTATTATATTGTTATCAATAATGTAGTATTCTCAATACTTGGAATCACCCATAGCTAAGTTATAAATTTGTGTATTTATATTTATACATTTCTTTTATTATGTCGCTATTCAAGGCGATGTATTTTGTCTTTTCATTGAATTAGCCACAATGCGTCGTTTAGAACATTTTCAACTTAAAGCTTACTAGGTAAGGTTTAAATGTGAATTTAATATTGACATATTATACTCAATAGCACTTATAAAGTTCGAGTTCGAACACTCCTTCATAAGGAGTTCATTGTTTCTATAAACAATTCTCTGGTATTTCGTAAATATTTGATAATACTCTAAACCACCATTTAGCAATCTTAATTTGGAATTGATATTTGCTTCATGCATTAAATACATAAGCAAATTACGATATTGTAGACAGTACAACATGTATGATAATTCCTATTGCTAAAACATAAGGAATCCATCTTACATGTTCATAATTAAACTTTTTAATAAGGTGTCTTTGCACATCGTTTGGGACACTCCTAACATCCTTTATACTTATTGTAAAAGATATAATTTACAAATATAATATTGAGTATTACACAACTAAATTATTATTGATTTTAACATAAGTACATCATTGACAATCAACAATATGTTGTTTACTTATAATTTAGAAATATCTATATACCTTTTAGTGGTTCTTTCCTACGGACACACGCTTCCACTGCATTTTGACTGAAAATCAAACAATTTGTTATTTCTATCAAAATACTTGTTCAATCCGATGCTTATAGAATGATACTTTCCTGGGATCATATCTGAAAAATCCACAAACTCGGTATTACTCCTATTGATTTCAAGGTACTTTGGTTGTTATATGCAAACGGTCTATTCTAAATCATTATTTATAATTTTCCACTTCAACACAAATATACCAAAACACAAAGTTATACCAAGTTATAATTTTGTGAGTAAAATCGAATTGACTTGAGCATGCTAAATAATGAATCTATTATGCTAATTTCAACAATTAAATTATGATGTAATTCTTATCAATGTTTTTCATTGTATTCCGATTACACTAGGCTTACTCTTGAAGACTAATTCACGGCCAATGTATCATATCCTTATGGGTACAACTATCAAAGTCATATTTTGATACCATGCTTGGAATCCATTTCGAATTTGCACATCATATCATATCATATCATAGAGTCAATTCTTAATGGCTCAATTGATTGCTGAGGATTATCTGTTATCGACATTGATAAGAAATTCATGGTTACTCTTTAATATGCAAGAATATTTATTAGACATTCTAATGTGTTTATTTAGGTTTGGCTAATGTCATTTCATCCCATGTAATCAGTTTTATCTTTGGATCGTATCCAAATCCATTTTACTACTAATAATTTCTGATTGAAATTCCTTCGCTACGAAGTTGGTATGTCTTGAAACAATAGTTGTTTCCCAATGCAACAGAACAAGTATTCATAAACACATTATGAAATGGCTTATATATAAAACTGATTTGATTTTAGTTTACAATACTTATATTCAAAACATAAATTGGTCATCCAATGACAGTCGTTCCCAAGCTCCTTTTGGGGGCGATTCATACAAGATCCCTCATGAAGAATTATTAAATGCAGCCTTTCGACTTGCACAACGTGCTAACTCCTTGGTCTAGGATATGTTGGGGTTTCTTATAAATGCTTATTTTGTATGATTTTGTAAACTATTATTTAGATGAAATTAATTTTAACGTTGTGTACTACTCTAAAGTACATGACCTTATAGAATGAAATTAATTCAACTTCACTCGTAATTAATCATACTTTGTCCAACAAAGTTCGATTACTCCTTATCGATACATCAATATGTATCATAGGAAGGGGTGACTTTTGAGATTGAATCTCTATTCATTTTAGGTACGTTCGAAACTCTTTCTACTATACTTACCTATTCGATCAAATTAAATCATTTTTTTCTATTGCATGTAAGTTCATTTACTTACGCTTTATATTATATGAACCTATCATAGACATGCTACATGTGCATCGAATACATACACATGTTCATGTTTGTGATAACTCATTAGTTAATGCAACGAAATACGTGGAACCATTTTGGTATTATTAGACTTACGATTATGTACATCTATATGTATTAATCTGAAGAGTTCATCAACTCTTATGATCACTCCCACTGAATGTTGCCATTTATTATTTGAGATATAATTCACTAGCAAAGTATGGTTCATAATAATATAATCAAAGAATTATTTCTCCAAACTTAGGCTTAGTCCATAATTCCAAAATAATTGCAAATAAATTTATATACTTCAGTATTTTCCAATGTGTCACAAATATCAACATTATAGTTTTATTTTATAAATAATATTCATACTGAAATAAAACTATGTATATTTTCAGTCAACACTAAAAAATATTTGTTATTTCATAAATAATATTTGGTATGTTTTGCAAAATAACTTTCGTAACTTGATGCGACTAATAAGTGCTATATGGAATGCTCCCACCATTTCCACCATTATTATAATAATGTATGAAATATAGATCTCCATTCAACCACTTAATAAGCTATTTATTCTAATTACTGTAATTAGTTTACAGTCGAGAGTTTTAAGATCAAATATCTTGAACTCAAAGGAATAAATCTCACAAAGAACAATTTTTTACATGAAAATACATTTCGAAGTAGAAATCATGCTATTCATTCCAATGTTAAGTATATATTATTATTTCACAATTCCAATCTCCGATGTTTCTTTATGAAGTAGAAGTGACCATTCACTCTCTTCATCCCAACCATGCCTTAAGTTACATCCACTCTCGTACATTCGCTTTCTGTTTTCAAATGGTCGAACTATTCAAAAGGAAACCTTGCTACAACACCATAATGAACTCTTTACAAAAGTGCATTTGGTTATCCTTACCATTGAAGGATATCAAATAAGCTGTAGTTTATGTAAACTGACCAAACTGACATTTCAGTGATCGAATCCTTATACTTATCTCGTAGCTTTTGGTCTAGTATTACATTTAATACAAAAAGATTCTTATTGTAATCAATCACATTGAATACATGAACTCGCATTTGTTGGAACTGGCCAACAGACTGTGAGGTAAAAAGATAAATTTTGAAGATTTACTCTATTTGAATCTTTATTGGGTCTATGAAGTATAATTTTATTTAAATCTTATCTATAATTTTTCTAAATAAAATCAATATTTTATTTAATTTTACAAATAAGATTTTATTTATAATTAAATGTATAGTATTATATGATATGTGTATCATATACACATATGTATGTACGTGTACGTGCAACATAATAAGGTGTACATGGTTTAACATGCTTGTATATAGATGCTGAGATTTACACCACAACGAACATGCTAGCCCCTCTGTACACATAAGTGCTATATATATATATATATGTATGTATATATGTGTGTGTATGTATGTGTATATGAAGTATATGTTACATATATATATTATTTGTTAAAAATATTAATTATAAAATGTTAAATTTTATATTACATATATATATGTATGTATGTATGTATATGCATGTATGTATGTATATGCATGTATGTATGTATATATATTGAATTAACATTATTTAATACAATAAATTAATTTTAAAAATTTATATGTATTTTAAAACAATTCTAATTTAGTACAATAAATTAATTTTTAATATTTATATATATAATATTTTGAATTTTATTAAGTGATATATTTATATATATATATAATTTTTTATATTCATATATAGATATATATACATTAAATAAATTTGAATGTTTTATTTACTTATATATAACATAAATAAATACATATAAATATATAATAAAGTTTTAATTAAATTTACATACATATGTCAAACTAGCTTTCACCTTCCCAAAAATATTTTTTTTAATTTAATTTTTTTATATATATTTCCATATGGAAAAATAGTTAAAAATTTAAAAATAATTTTAACATTTCGAAACCAATTTTGAATGATTACATTTTATGTTGCAATAATTATAAACATATGATATAATTTTGTATATATTTATTTTTTATATATATATAAAAGGTTAATTTTGAATAAAGAGATATATACATATGTTAACTATTTATATAAATAAAATATATTTTTTAATTCGAACATTAGTTATGCATATACAAAATAATGAAATATAGTACATACATTATACGTTTACATATTATATTAATTTTATTTGTAGCATTAAAAGCAATTTAATAATATATTTAAATTCAGAAAAATGATTTTTAATTAAATTCTAGCCATGAGCATGTATGTGATAAGAAAAATCCTTTTTTAATTTTAAAACATATATACATATATATAATCCATCATATGGTGACAACACTAATATACACAAATTCGTGATATTCGATTACTATCTAAATAGATATGCAATAATGACCATTATATACAATATATATAAATATAAATGAGAATATACCTCGCATACCTTGCAACATTGGATTCGAACTCCTTGAAACAATTTCTTTATTCAGAAGATGCTACCTTTCTAAATGCAGCTACCACTAAAGCACGTACATTATTTGACTTTACATTTTAAGCTTGATAATTTGAGGATGGAAGAGGGAGGAGTGGCCGACCATGGCTATAGCAAGGGAGAGAGAAAAAATCAAATAAAAGTGAGGGTTATGTGCTTTAAATAAAGAAGATCCTAAGGAGTGAAGTAAGGATCTAGATCCTTATTTTTCTCTTACCTAATCTCCTCTCTTTAATTCAAAACCTCTTTTAGTCGTCTAATGGCCAACCCTCTTAGCCATATCATAGCCACTTACATCAACCCCATACGGGCCTCAAAATCTATTTAAGCCCAATCAATAATTAACACATTTAAATCCAATTTAAACGCGTATTGATATTATATATCAATTAGTGTATTTATAACTATTATGTACATACATATTTAACATTGAGCAACAAATATCAAATAAAATTTATAATTAATATTTCATAAATATTAATTCAATTATTTAATTTATAAAAAATATAATTTAATTAAATCAGGTGGTAATATGAGTATTCAACGTTTCGGTTGTGTAACTCTTAGGTGTAAATTAGACCAATGGTTAACACCATACAATTCGAATTTTAACGTTCACACGTAACTTAGCAAGTGATGTGACATTATTACCAGATTTGTTGCTTACTTGGCTTTGGTACAATCCAATTTTACTTTATTAAGCATTTCCGATAGTGACAATTATTTACACCAATTCTCTTCGTCGAAACTATATCACATTAGGACTTATGGATTTTGGAAATGGTAAAAATTCCAATATCATCCACATTAACTTTATAGTCCAAACACAAAGTCCTTGTTTCAATAATAGTAATAATTATTAACTGAACTACTCTAGCCAAAGAATTTGACTTTGATTTGATTTCAGTTGACCATGATACCAACCCCATATAACCGAGGAGATGAATTCTCTCTTGAATAGTGTCTCACTTCCAATGCTTCAGCTCGACCCAACTCTATTCATTCAATGGACATCGTGCTACAATTTAACTATAATCAAAGTAGAGTTTTCACATTGAAGCTCGACATAATTCTCAAGTCGAGGGAATTGTGTAATATTGTCACACCAATATTTTCTTTTTGACCTTATTTATATTAACCAACAAAAAATAATCAAGTGAGTCATTCCACAGTGAACCAATAACTATTAGTACGTAACCCCTTGGCACCTCTAACAACCATGGATAATATATTGTCCAACATTTAGAGAGCGTTTCATACTCTAGTCTCAATGGATATATCGATATCTAGTCTCAATATCTTGACTAGGAATATTTAAAATGATATGTTTATTTTATTATGATAAATCACTTATGATTATAACACATTGTAACTACGATCGCAAAACATACCATTTATGGATTTTCTATTAAATATAATTTTAATTAAATTAATTGACTAAGATAACACATTATATCAAGTATATAATGGAAAGAAAACACCTTTTATTTTGACAAGATTGGATACCATGTTAGATATATGTAATAATTACATAATTTCCCTTAGAGCATGGTTCTAACTCTATTAACACTATGGTTTAATTTCTTATTTCGAAGGAACTAATTTCATCGAACTAATTTCATTGAGATTTCGTATATTAAGCATGGTGACGTTCACCATAGAATATTTATATCTAATGGGAAATGAATCAAATATTCAATTTTTTGTATTGCTTTTAGAGTTCGAAACTCATCAAAGACAATACACGGTCTTGGGCAAGTAAACATACTTACCAAGTTACGAACGTATTTAGTGGTTGTATAATTAGGCACTTGCATTGGTTAATGTAACGACTGAGATTTTCGACCCTCGAAAATCGGCACCAATACATCCTCGTGCTGCAAATCCAAGTGCTGGAAAGCCCGATTGTTAGGGAAAAAAGAAAATAATGATAGAATAATCTTTACAGCGGAAAATTTTGAACACAATATCAAAATCGAACTTGATTTCAGCCTGGGCAATTATAAACCTTTGTCCATCCAAATGCTGAAAAATAAAAACAAATGCAATAGATACAGCGGATAATAGAATACGTCCATACATAGGTAAAAATCTCCAGCTCTCCTCTGGAAACTCCAAGCGTCTTCAACTAAACCTGAAACTACTCGGATCTGATCCAAGTATTAAAATACCCGGATCAGGCTTGATAAACCAACGTGGGATACTCGAAATTTGTAATGCTGATGTCAATTAAAAACCTTTGAAAAGAAGGTATCTCATAAGACCACGCCCACACATAAATACGGACAGGTTTTTACCATATGTTAACCAAAATACTTTATATCGAAAACACTTTGATATTATCTTAAATGAGATTGGTTTTGAAAATATTTTTCAAGTAATATATCAAAATAAAGTATCAATACCTGGACTAAGTCTATGGTAAAATATCTGGACTAGGTCAATGGAATATACCGGATGGAATATATGATATTAAAGGGGTAGTTGAAATGTTTGCAAAACATTACAGCTATTTTTGGATTACAATCAAAACCATAAAGCTCGTATTAGAATTGGGTTTCCAACAAGATAGGGAACTAGTGGCCTTTTCCTTCGATCCACGCATAGCAAACATTGTTCCCTCAGAAGCCTTGTAGATTTTCTCAAGCAAGCCACTTGGAACCGCACTTGCTACACTACTATGGAACAAAGTATTACTCTCTATCCATTCCATTATCTTAAGGCAACAGATGCCTTGAGGCAACAAATGCCTTCATTCCTCATAACTGATAACATGAAATATGTCCTCCATACCACATAGTATCCCGTATCATCTCCGGGATGTGAGGCTCGTGAGGCTACGCTTAACTTCTACAAAGCCACACTTTATTTCACAAAAAGCCATGCTTTGATCATATCGGGTTCCACTTTGCATGCCACATTGCCATTCCTTCGATCACTATTGACTCTAACGAACATACAACCTATGATCTCGTACATCTCAAAGAAGGGTGTTAAGCTAAGAGAAGTTGTTGTGATCTCAGAAATGCGATGTCAGACATGTCCATATAAGTTCGTTCTAGGATTAAATGAAACCGAAGGCACTCCTCCTACCACATCCTTTTGGGAATCACATATAGGATCAGTAGCGAGTAGTCCTTGCAATACGAAGATTTCAAAACATGACAGGACCACTGCTATAATAAATATATCTATATTGGAAGCAACCCAGAGAATGTCAACAAGCAGCCCTTCCGCTATGAAGATCTTCGGTCTTCAATAATCATCATCTTCAACATGTCTTCATCATCAAGATGTTTTTATTTTCGAACGTATATATCGGTTCAAAGTGGTTTTCGGATAGAAGTTCCCCGAATCTGACATCGGTTTCTTCGAACCAATCGTCGATTAAAAAGATGTTAAGTCCATATGTGACTATCAATCATCATTCAATTTAATTCATCTTTTTATTCATTCATAAATATCTCTTAGAGATATATTCATTAAATCATTTCTTTATCTTTTTCAGAGTATATGGAATTATTAAGCCTCATTTAACAAATCGTTTGGTTAGTCAAAAACCCTTTTTTAAATCTTAGAATAATTCTAAATCAATTCACCTTTTACTTAGGAAAACATTTTCAAATCATTTACTTAACTCTTTAACAAAGATTTTCCATTACAAATCATAACTTTTAAATGGGTCAAAAACGATTTTATTTAAGACATAGTTTACTGCAAACCCAAAACAATTAATTTTAAGTATAGGAATTAAAATAATTCCAAATCATTTATTTAAATCTCATAGTGGAAAACATTATTGAGTAAAAAGGGTCATGAAAATTATACTAATTCTACTCAATATCAATTTCTGCATTCAACCTTTACTATCCATCGAATAGCGGTGAAATCACCTTTTAAATTCATACGGATAGTACGGGTTCCCTCCTTGGAATTTAACACCAAGTGTAAGAAGATTATCTCCATGCAATCTAAGCTGTTTAAATTTGGAAAATTTAAATCTTTTATACTTAACCTATTTCCGACATTTCGACCTTATCTATCCCTCACCCAGAAGAGGCCAGGTGAGCAGGGCACTTGTTGCTCCTGAACATCTCCTTAGTTTAAGTACCTCTCCCGGATTTCACAAATAGAAAAATCCTGTCTACTCGTCGGCTTTTAGAGTCAAGATTAAATCACTTGATTTTGATAGTTTTTCTTTAAATCATTTATTTAAACTCTCTAAAATAAATTATAAAATCTCAAATCATCTTTAAAAATACTTAATTATTTATTTGAAAACATTTATAAAAGATTTGGGAAAGAATTTTTAAGTTTAACTGGGAAAGAATACTTAGGTTTAAATTCATATTTCAAAAGTTATCAAAGTGCTGCGAATAGTGCTACAAATAGTATTTTCAAGGCTTATTTGATTAAACAACTTTTCTATCATTTAGAAATTCATTTTTATAACTCAAATCTCTTTTAAAACATTTTAAAAGATTTATAAATTTTATTTCATATTTTAAAACATTTAAAAATATTCATTTTAAATCAATTTCAAATTCGGGTTTTAAAATGCAAAACCGTGATTTTTCTGAAAACTTGTTTTGGACTTATTTAAAAATTTACAAGATGAAATCTTGATTTTCTTTCTTCATGTAAAAACTATGGATATAATGGTCCAAAAAATTCTTATCTCGAACAATTCCGAGCTATATTCCACTTCATATACTCGTTTGAATTCTTTGGTACGAAATCGCGAACTACCGTTACGCGCGGCCTAATTTTGACTTATTTTTCAATTTCTTTTCAAACTTCATGGATACACTTTTATATGTTTATAAAACATTTCTAAATCATTTTAAACTCGTTTAAGCAAATACTTTTCATATTTCAAACTCATTTTCAATTTCACTTCATATTATAAGATTATATTATTATAATATTCATTTTAAACCTGTTTAGATATTTCAATCATTAAGAGGCTAAACAACTCCATACACATATTATTTATGGATTTAATTTAACTATGATTAATTACTAACCATTTCTCTCATCATTTATCAAATCAAGTTATCAACCATATCACAACCATATAACTAATCACAATATCAATCAAGTTATCATCCAATATCAACCAATATTCAATATATTAATCTCAAATTTAACATGTATATTATCACTTTAAGTTTTATTTAAATAAAATTAAGATTGAGTACTCACATTTAACCAAATCAATTAACTTTCTACCAACATTCTTATCCAATAAACACTTCACTAAACCATCACCTAAACACTCCTCCACCTTTTCCAAGTGCTCGACCAACACCACATTCCACCTTGCCCTCGGCCATGCTCCTTCTCCTAGCTCACGACCAACCCCCTATCCACCTCCACTCTCACGGCCTAAGGCCATAAATAAAGAAGAGAAGAAGAAGTTGATTAAGAAGAGGTTAGAGAATAACAAGTGGATTGATGCTTAAGCACTCCACTATTTTTAACCCTCCTACATCTCTTGAAGAAGAGAAGCCATTAATGAGCATAAAAAGCTCAAAAATGAAGAAGAAGAATGAGAAGTGTGAGAAAATGAGTGAATGGAAGATGGTATTTATAGGAAAAGTAGGAAGTGGTAAATTACCAAATTAACCCTTTACCAAATTACCAAAACACCCTTAAACTTCACATCCCCAAAAGCATACTTACCATCACACATCACATCCTTGCTTTATGCCATAGGCACGTAAGGCTTAAGAAATGTAAAGTGAAGATTTTGTTAGAAATTGATGTGATTTGATTTGACTTTTTGACTTTTCTTACTTACTTTTTTACTAATTACTTTCTAGAATTTTCTAATTATGATTAGTAAAAGTAAACTTGTTTAGTTATTTAAAATGTGTATATATATGTTAAAACATGTTAACAAAGGTGCAACAATGCTACGACAACTTATATTGAATAAAATGTTGATTCTCAACAAAACGTTTTGCGATCATATTTTGACGTTTCTGTTAAACTATTTATTTATGTAAACAAAACTTGAAAATAAGTTTCTTATCATCTTTAAATAATTAAAACAAGTGTATTTGACTTTAAAATCATATTTAAAGATATTAAAATCCAATTGTTAAAATACGACATTGATTTGTTGACGTGCAATGAAATTTGTCAATCATTATAAAACACGTATTTATATAGTTATAAAATTTTTATCGATCAATTATTATCATTAAAAACAAAAATTGAATGTTTATCCAATTTTATCGAAAACCGGCTTTTGTCACTTTTCAACGAAAATCAAAACTTCCTGATTTTGTAATCAAACTCTAAAAATATGTTTATCATTCTTATTTATCACATAAAACATGATTATTAAGTTTGAAAATTCTATATTTGAATATTTAAAAATAAATAAATATTCGGTCGTTACATACTTCCCCTTTAAAATGATTTCGTCCACGAAATTAAACCAAAATCCAAAACCCGATAATACTTACCTAAAACAATCTTTAATTTAATTCTGTATGATATACACAGATCCCTCGCACGCAATATCTGATTCGATCTACTATTCAAATCCACAACTTTACTTCCGAACTAATATTGATCCCCCGATCCTTTAGTGTGGACTCTAATCAGGGTCTTTGATCAGAAACCTTCGTTTCCCTTACATAACTCTCAACTATAATAGAAAACTCAAGTACCCAATCACAAACCCCCATCAATGTTCATCGTCAAGAATCATATGATAAATACTTTTTCGAACAGGTGTGAACACCTTAAAGTTTTGTACTCGAATCTTATATCAAAATCGTGTGACGAAATGATCTACATACAACATACATACTTATTTACATTCAAATTTTTTTTGAAAACTTTTCATAAAACATTTATCTTTTATTTTTATAAAGATATAATCACTTTAAATATTTATTTCCAATTTTTTTGCTTTAAAGGAAAACATTTCATCCTAAAGGAATCATTTCAATTTTAAAAGATTATTTACCTTTTACTTTCCAAAATTACAATCGAATTCTCTCATTATAATATATTACTTTTTAACCAATTTTGATATTAACTTATCAAATAATAATTCAAAATTATCCTTTTAACTTAAAGAAAATCATATAAATCGAATACCTCCAAAATAATACCAAAGAACTGGGTACTACTAATAGTATTTTATATTCCCTTAACATGAAGGATAATACTTAAGAGAAGTATTTACCATCCGAACATATCTCTTGCCAATTTTTAGTTATTTTTGAGCCACTCAAACTAGTTACCATTTGAGACTTTCTTACTTTTCAAATTTTTTATTTGAAATTTCTTTACGAAAAATCAATTAGAGATTAGTTTGTTTATAAAACCCATTTTATAGATCCTTTTCATAAAATCATCTTATATTAATTTACTTCCTTTTAAAATTTCATATTTCTTTTTCAAAATACCCAAAATTTAGTTTCTCAAAATTTATATAACATATCTTTCATATCCATCTGTTTCAAAATCATGTTATTTTGGTAAAATACATTTTTTATACTACATGCTTATTCATTATTTAATGTAAATTCATTAACCTTAACCTCATATTATTTTCGAACATCTTATAGTCAAATCATGAAACTTAATTCACAAGATGTTCGTTCTCAACAAATGGTAATAACCAAATGTTATCATTCCCTGACGCACATAAATATTTATATCTTTCAAAAGATATTCCTTTATACTTAAAATATAATCCTTTTAAATTTTCAAAAGATTAGGATAGGAGTTCTTAAAATTCCTATTTATTAAACATATATCTTTTACACTTGAAACAGAATATATCAACCCTAAATGATTTTTCTTTCCTCTTTTTCTTTGCTTTCCTTTTATCATTTTCCTTTATTTTCTTATCCTTACACAAAATTGCATAATTCCCTTCTCTACCATATCTGTAATAGAAGATGCTGGGATAAGATCCTAGTTTTAATTTCTCTTCTACCTCTTTTTGTGCATGTATTCTTCATGCTTGCTTTGGATTAACTCATAACTCATCATCCGGCATATAATAAGACATCCTAACCTAATTGATATACTAGGTTATTATCAGAAGTTTTATACCATTAATTTCTTAACTTATCCAAATTACTTGATTCATACTTGTTCGGATTTGAACTTGCCTTGATTGTATAATGATAAGTACCAAGTACTCAATGCCATTCACCGAAGCCAAGATAAGATCGATACTTACAAGATTATTCACACCATCACTAAACAGATCAAGACCTTATTCTTGAAATTTTCCAAAGGGATAACATCTTATAAACTTACCATATCACATGATTATTTATATTTTTGTATATATAATATATACTCCTTCTAAAAATGGTGTGTCAGTTTACCTTGTTTAAGTGCTTAGAAATCCCTATCGATAACGGTGATCAGGCGCATCGACCAGAATCTGTAAACCACTCAACAGATAAATCAACACAAAACATTTTTATATCAAATAACAAATACGCGCTCATATATATAATACTCTCAAACTCATTCTAAGGTGTTACTAATCCTATCTCTAAAGAGCCACTCATTCTAGGGTATTACTAATCCTATCTATAATGAGTTTTACCCCACCAAAGCCTAGGTTTTCGCTCAACCTAAGCTTCGATACTAAATGTAATGACCGGGATTTTCAACCCTCGAAAATCGACATTAATACATTCTCGTGCCGCAAATCCAAGTGCCGAAAAGTCCGATTGTGACAGGAAAAAGAAAATAAAGATAGAACAGAACAGAAAATAGAATCTCACACAAATGGAATAACATATACTATTTCAATATATAATCTTTACAGTGGAAAATTTTGAATACAATATCAGAATCTAACATGGATTCAGCTTGGACAGTTATAAACTCTCTATCCTTACAAATGCTTAAAAACAAATGCAATAGATACAGCGGATAATAGAATATGTTTATACGTAGATGAAGATCTCCAGCACTCCTTTGGAAACTTCAAGCGTCTTCAACTAAACCTGAAACTACTCAGATCTGATCCAAATATTAAAATACCCGGATTAGGCTTGATAAACCAGCATGAGATACTCAAAATTTTTAATGTTGATGTCAATAAAAAACCTTTGAAAACAAGGGTATCTCATAAGACCATGCCCCCACATAAATACGGATGGGTTTTTACCTTATGTAAACCAAAATACTTTATACTGAAAACACTTTGATAATATCATTAGTGACATTGGTTTTGAAAACATTTTTCAAGTAATATATCAAAATAAAGTATCAATACCCAGACTAAGTCTACGGTAAAATATCTGGACTAAGTCAACGGAATATACCGGACGGAATATATGATCGTAAAGGGGTAGTTGAAATGTTTGCAAAGCATTACAGCTATTTGGGACTACAATCAAAACCATAAAGCTCGTATTGGAATTGGGTTTCCAACATGATAAGGAACTAGTGGCCTTTTCCTTCGATCCATGCATAGCAAACATAGTTCCTTCAGAAGCCATATCGCTTTTCTCTAGCAAGCCACTTGGAACTGCACTTGCTACACTACTATGGAACAGAGTATTACTCAGTGGCTTTACACGATCTCCATCAGCCTTCGGTACCTATCCATTCCATCACCTTGATGCAACAGATGCCTTGAGGAGGCAACAGATGCCTTGAGGAGGCAACAGATGCCTTAAGGCAATAAATGCCTTCATTCCTCATAAACGATAGCCCGAAATTTGTCCTGCGGACCAAATAGTATCCCGCATCATCTCTGGGATGTGAGGCTCATGAGGCTACGCTTAACTTCTAAAAAGCCATGCTTTATTTCACACAAAGCCACGATTTGATCGTATCAGGCTCCATTTTGAATGCCATATTGCCATTCCTTCGATCACTATTGACTCTCGCGAACATACAACTTCTGAGCTCGTACGTCTCAGAGAAGGGTGTTAAGCTAAGATGTATGTTTGTAAAAGTCAACGTTGTGATCTCAGAAATGCGATGTCAGACATTCATCCATACAAGTTCATTCTAGGACTGAACGAAACCGAAGGAACTCCTCCTACTACATCCTTTTAGGAATCACCCCTAGGATCAGTAGCGAGTAGTCCTTGCAATATGAAAATTTCAAAACATGACAGGACCACTTCTATAATAAATATCTCTATATTAGGAGCGACCCAGAGAATGTCAATAAACAGTCATTCCGCTTTGAAGACCTTCGGTCTTCAATAATTATCATCTTCAACACATCTTCATCATCAAGATGTCTTCATTTCCAAATGTATATATTGGTTCGAAGTGGTTTTTGGATAGGAGTTCCCCAAATTCGACCCCGGTTCCTTCGAACCAATCATCGATTAAAAGATGTAAAGTTCATATGTGGGTATCAATCATCATTCAATTTAATTCATCTTTTTATTCATTCATAAATATCTCTTAGAGATACATTCATTAAACCATTTCTTTATCTTTTTCAGAGTATATGGAATTATTAAGCCTCACTTATCAAATCCTTTGGTTAGTCAAAAACCCTTTTTAAAATCTTGGAGTAATTCTAAGTCAATTCACCTTTTACTTAGGAAAACATTTTCAAATTATTTACTTAACTCTTTAACAAAGATTTTCCATTTCAAATCATAACTTTGAAATGGGTCAAAAAACCTGTTATTTAAGACATAATTTACTGGAAACCCAAAACAATTAATTTTAAGAATAGGAATTAAAATAATTCCAAATCATTTATTAAAATATCATATTGGAAAACATTATTGAGTAAAAAGGATCATGAAAATTATACTGATTCTACTAAATATCTATTCCCGTATTTAACCTTTACTATTCGTCGAATAGCGGTGAAATCACTTTTTAAATTCATTACGGATATTACGGGTTCCCTCCTCGGAATTTAACACCAAGTGTAAAAAGATTATCTCCATGCAATCCAAGTTGTTTAAATTTGAAAATTTTAATCTCTTATACTTAACTCGTTTCCGACATTTCGTCCTTATCTATCTGTAACGACCCAGATTTTCAGTCGTTTGATTTTGAACATTTAATTTATTTTAAATGTTGGATTTGAAATGTAAATGGATTTTTAATATGAAGTTTATCGATCGAATAAGTGGAATAAGATTTAAATTTCAAATATAGCGATTATCGTAATACGAATAGTGCAAATAATTGGAATTTGAGCTGAATACGAATCAAAACAATTTCTAATGTGGATATAAATTCTATTTGAATTAGAATTGAGTTAGTAAGTTTTGGAAATGATTGGAATCTATCTGTAAATTCTCTCGAGATTTGTATACAGAGATCTGTTTAACAGAGGTGATTTTGATAAGAGAAATCTTATAAAGGATTTTGGGAAAAAGGGGAATTTCCAAGATATTGAAATACAAGAACTTCGAAAAATGAATCTGAATTCATAAAAGAAGTTATAAATTGTTAGTTGAATTATAAATAAGTATAATCGATAATTTTTGGAAAATTATAAAAGGAAATAATAAAAATTTCGGAGGTTTATGAGATAAGTTATGAAATATTTTCGAAGTACGGGTATTAGAAATGATTTTTTTTTGGAAAATAGACTTATTAAATTTTCCTAAGTATTGGAATGAAAGGTTTTGGAAATATTTTAACTACGAAATGATTTATATAGAAATATTTTCCTAAGTAATGAATTATAAAGGGGATTTGGAAATATTTCTAAGTGTTGATATGATTTGAGAATATCCTGTTATGGATATAAGTATTTGAAATTTTTTTCAAATGTTGAAATACTGGAAGATATTTGAATATATATCTTTGTTGCGATATTTTGAAATGAAGGTTTTGAAAGATTTATAAATTGGGCCTAGTGGCTGCTATGTGTGTAATTTGATGGTTAAATAACCGACTATCAAATCTGGCTAAAATCGTTAATCGTTTCGAAGGGAACGGGATCAGATTTAATTATCTGAAGCCACGTCGATCCAATTTGAGCGTTACGAATTGTGAAATCTTGAGGGTAATGAAGACGTTGATCTTTGAAGAGATTGGTTTGTTCAGACCCAGAACAACTTGTATGGATGAATGCTATCATTGCATTGTTGCTTGGAAGGCAGTGATTAGCATTGCAAGTGGGATTGCTATTCAAAAGGTAAAACATAGCCTTGAACCTCATCAACCGGGAAATGATAAAAATTGGGCATGTAGTAGGGCCAAGTGGGTCGCTCCCAAGTAGGGTATGTTCATTCCAAATCTAGATCGGTTATTATTCCTCATTGGTATGCTTCGGGGCCCATTAATGGAGGGATGATCATATTACGTACTACTAGTCAAGTGGTAGGCCAGTCCTGTGTGGCAGGGGTACAAGATGTTCTTGTCAAACCCCAGTGCATTTATCTAGAGATGTACCTTCGGAAGATAGTTCCTTGCCTTGTCATCGTATGGAATCCAATCTCCAATACGTGCCTTATGGTTTTGATTGTAGAGCCTAGTATGCTGGAATTTACTTAATGTAACAATTTCGGCTATTTTAATAAGTATTTGTACTTAGACACTATTATAACATCACAGGATTTTTATATAAAAGTGGTTTTGGTTATCGTAAGGTAAAAACCTATCCATGTTTATGTGCAGCGTAGTCTTACGAGATACCTTTGTTTTTCAAAAAGAAATTTTTTAAATAATTAAATTCAAATTGAGTGTGTTTTCTCATGCTGCTTTTCCAGACTGACTCGGGTGTTATTTTATTATAATGCACGGGTCATACCGAGTATTACAGATTCAGGTTATGATGCTATGGAGATCAGGAGACGAACTAGAGGATTTCAGGCGTATTACACATACTTGGTTATTTTCCATTGTGTGTTAAACTGTATATTCAGTACTTGTAAGGACAAGTTATCATAACCGTCCAGATTTCCTACATTGACTGTTGTACTCTAATGATTGTATGTATATTAACAGTTATAGTTCCTATTTGTATAAAGATCTGTATTTATCTATTATATATTGTTCCACTGTAATTTGTGAGATTCTATGTGTTGTTTTCTATTTCTTCTATCCCTTCTTCTTCTTTACCCCTAGCAATCGGTATTTCCGGCACTTGAATATTCGGCAGGCTATACAGCGGATGTAGTAGCATCGATTTTCGAGGGTTGAAAATTTCGGTTCGCTACGCTATCCCTCGTCCAGGAGTGACCAAGTGAGCCAGGGCACTGGTTGCTCCCGAACATCTTCTTAGTTTAAGTACCTCAGCCGAATATCACGAATAGAAAAATCCAGTCTACTAGTCGGCTTTTAGAGTCAAGATTAAATCACTTGATTTCGACAGTTTTTTTTAAATCATTTATTTAAACTCTCTAAAATAAATTATAAAATCCTCAAATCATATTTAAAACACTTAATTATTTATTTGAAACCATTAATAAAAGATTTGGGAAAGAATACTTAAGTTCAAGTTCATATTTTAAAAGTTATCAAAGTGCTGCAAAAAGTGCTGCGCATAGTGCTGCGAATAGTCTTTTCAAAACTTATTTGATTGAAACAACTTTTCTATCATTTAGAAATTCATTTTTATAACTCAAATATCTTAAACACATTTTAAAAGATTTATAAAATTTATTTCATATTTTTAAACATTTAAAAATATTCATTTTAAATCAATTTCAAATTCGGGTTTTAAATTGCAAAACCGCCATTTTTCTGAAAACTTATTTTGGACTTATTTAAAAATTTACAAGATGAAATCTTGATTTTATTTCTTCATTTAAAAACTATAGATATAACGAAAAATTCTTGTCTCGAACAATTTCGAGCTATATTGCATTTCGTATACTCATTTGAATTCTTCGGCGCGAAATTTCGAACTACCTTTACTCGACGCGCCTAATTTTGACTTGTTTTTCAATTTCTTTTCAAACTTCATTGAAGTACTTTTATATGTTTATAAAACATCTTTAAATCATTTTTAACTCATTTAAACAAATAATTTTCATATTTCAAACTCATTTCCCATTTCACTTCATTTATAATATTATATTATTATAATATTCATTACCTTTTTAGATATTTAAAATCATTAAGAGGCTAACAACTCCATACACATATTATTTATGGATTAAATTTTCATTTAATTTGACTATGGTTAATTACTAACAATTTCTCTTATCATTTATCAAACCAAGTTATCAACCATATCACAACCATATAACCAATCATAATATCAACCAAGTTATCATCAGATATCAACCAATATTCAACATATTAATCTCAAATTTAACATGTATATTATCACTTTAAGTTTTATTTAAATAAAACTAAAATTGAGTACTCACCTTTAACAAAATCGATTAACTTCCTACCAACATTCTTATCCAAATTAACACTTCACTAAACCATCACCTAAACACTCCTCCACCTTTTCCAAGTGCTCGGCCAACACCCCATTTCACCTTACCCTCGGCCATGCTCCTTCTCCCTCTCCTATCTCACGGCTGAATCCCTATCCACCTCCACTCTTACGACCTAAGGCCGTAAATAGAGAAGAGAAGAATAAGAAGTTGATTTAGAAGAGGTCAGAGAGTAACAAGTGGATTGATGCTTAAGCACTCTACTATTTTTAACCCTCCTACCTAAGAGAAACCATTAATGAGCATAAGAAAGCTCAAAAATGAAGAAGAAGAATGAGCAGTGTGAGAAAATGAGTGAATGGAAGGTGGTATTTATAGGAAAAGTAAGAAGTTGTAAATTATCAAATTAACCCTTAACCAAATTACCAAAACACCCTTAAACTTCACATCCCCAAAAGCATACTTACCATCACACATCACATCCTTGCTTTATGTCATAGTCACTTAAGCTTAAGAATTGTAAAGTGAAGATTTTGATGTGCTTTGATTTGACTTTTTGACTTTTCTTACTTACTTTTTTACTAATTACTTTCTAGAATTTTCTAATTATGATTAGTAAAATTAAACTTGTTTAGTTATTTAAAATGTGTATATATATGTTAAAACATGTTAACAAATGTGCAACAACGTCGTGACAACTTATATTGAACAAAACGTTGATTTTCGACAAAACGTTTTATAGTTATATTTTGACGTTTTTGTTAAACTATTTATTTATGTAAACAAAACTTAAAAATAAGTTTCTTATCATCTTTAAATAATTAAAACAAGTGTATTTGACTTATAAAACCATATTTAAAAATATTAAAATCCAGTTGTTAAAATACGACGTCGATTTGTCGACGTGCGACAAAATTTGTCAATCATTATAAACTAGTATTTATATTTTTATAAAACTTTTATCAATCAATTATCACCATCTTATAACAATTAAAAAAAGAATCATTTATCATTGAAAACAAAAATCGAACGTTTATCCAATTTTATCGAAAATCGGCTTTTGTCACTTTCCGACGAAAACCCAAACTTCCTGATTTTGTAATCTAATTCTAAAAATAAGTTTATCATTCTTATTTATCACATAAAAAATGATTATAAAGTTTGAAACTTCTATATTTGAATATTTAAAATAAATTAAATATTATGTTTAAAAGTGATAAAATTACGGATCGTTACAATCAACATGTAAAAATTTATTTGTATTTTACATTTCAATTTTTCAATGTTAATTCAATTTATATGTATATTTTAATCAAAAAACATCATATCAATTATATTTAATGCACAAATTTATCGATGTAGATTAGTTTAGTTTATACATAGCAGATATTCTTACAATATTAGAAAGGTTAACTGTTACCATGTTATTTTTCTAATAAGGCACCCACTAGTAATTTATGTTTCTCCAAACCCTAAGATGAAACATGTAAGTCTTTCGATTTAAATAGTGGGTGTTAGAACTCATCTGTCTTGAGATTCTGACCTTACGTTTGCTTAACAAGTCATAACCCTACATACGATGGATAACTCCTTATCGGTTGTATAATATACAACTCCAAACCCGTAGTTCCTTGTCCTAATCTCATTTCGACTTTGAGTTTTCTCAACAAATTAAAAGAGATTATTCACTCGTACCTATCATTTCGCGATGGCCTAAGTATAATATATGTACCTTGAGTTTGCTTAAAAAATACATATAGTTGTAACAACCCGCATATTTTACGATTGTATATTTAAATATTTTATTTAAATATAGCATCGTTAATCGGATTAAAGTTCGAAATGTTACTTTTTGTAAACAGTCGAATTGGGACTCGAGACCACTTCCATTGAGTCCAAAATGGCGTTTACAACTTTTTTGAGTATAAACATCGATATGTTTGGAGTTGAGTAGAATTTTGCTATTTTTCTATTTTGGGCTTTGGGTTTCAGCCCACTAACCCAACATAATACCCTAACTCCACTCAACTCCTCTTCATTCATTTCATTCCTCATTTCCTAACACTCAAGCTCTTAAGAAAAATGGGGGAAAGAATGGGAATTAGAAATTCCTAAACCCTAGTTTTATTAGGAAATTCAAGTTCTTACTCTAAAATTAAAGAGAAGCTTAGGTAAGCATCCTCTTCATCTTCTCCATCTCAATCTCTCTTCAATTTTCAGAAATTCCTATAACCTAACTTAGGAAAAACTTCACCTTTGATAATAGATTGAAGATTCTAGAGGTATATTGAAGAGGAATTGGTCTTGCTTTGTTTTAAGCTTCTCATTCGTGTCTTTGAGTTTTAAAGGTGAGTTCTTTAACTCTCATCTACGTTTATAACTCTCATTGTTGTTAGGTATGAATTCCTAACATCTATTCATGTTCATTTGCTTTTGATTTGAATTGATTTGGTGAATTTTCCAATTTTTGGATTGTGAAGTCCAATTTTATGAAAATCCTACCATGGATGTTTGGACATGATATTTGGGATGTATCGAAGAGCCTATAAGACTTGGTTGTCGCTTAGCATAAATCCCTAGTCGTCGTTGCTCGTCCGATCGCTTCCGAAATGTTTTGGCCATCTTGGCCTAGGCAAATTGTTGCCCAGACCAGGTGACCAGACGTCTGGTTATCAAGTCCAGACGTCTGGTTATAGACCTGGAGGAAAAAATATACACGACAGAAAAAATAAAATGGCAAAGACTAATTCGAGATGTCTGAAATATTGGTTCAGACGTCTGATTAGGGCTCAGACGTCTGCTTCGAAATTTCAAACGTCTGGGAGGTTTTCTTAAAATTTCCAGAAAACAAATCCAGATGTCTGGATTCTAAACCAGACGTCTGGAACTGTGCATTTTGCCTATTTGCCTATTTTTTTGAGTGGATTTCCAATTTTAATCGATTTTGTTGATCCGGTTAGTTGTTATCACTTATTATCGACTTTGATGACTTCTTTCTTTGGATTTTTGGGAATATCCATTTGATGGATTTGATATCGATTTTTATGGATTTAATTCACATTGTCGTATGTGAATTTTTGGTGATTGATTGTTTCTACAATCATTTTTGTGGTTTGGCACTTTAAAATACAAAGGTTTATATACTAGTAGTAAATACTCAAACTCTTTCACAAAAACGATTTCAACAGTACTTTTAAATACAAAGCTCGTTTCTAAAACTGTTTTCTAAATCTATTAGTATACACAAACCTTTACCTCATTCGTATGAGAAATCTAATTAAACGGCTTAGCAAAACAAGTGGTATGAAACACTTGCGTTTACTTCGTCGGTTAATTCTTGGACTTGTTCGATTGAACTCTTGTGACAATTTTCGAGTGGAAATCTACAATCTGTTCGTAAATATTTAAGTTAAGCTAGTGGTTATGGGACATGAAGCTAAACTCATTTATTTACTAGCTTAGTGTAATTGACACTTCTTATTGATCAATGATGATCATTTTATGGTTTAGACAAGCGATGTGCGATGTCTCTTTGTCCGCGTGGGGGACTGTACCCCGTTCTATAGAGCTTCGACTCACTTTTATGGGCTAGTGACCCATGGTCTTTGGACTGTTCGTGGAGCAATCGGCTCGATAAGTCGGTGCATGGGGCGTATCTTTTTAGGTGCGTCGGTGTCCGACTAGGCATGTGGCGTATCTTTTTAGGTGCATCGGTGTCCGACTAGGCATGGGGCCTATCTTTTTAGGTGCATCGGTGTCCGACTAGACATGGGGCGTATCTTTTTAGGTGCGTCGATGTTCGACTGTGCATGGGGCGTATCTTTTTAGGTGCGTCGATGTTCGGTTCATGGGATAGCGACCCATTTGTGATACACGTGTTGGTGAGTTTTCATGCTCCCGTTTGTGATAGGCCTACTTCCCCTTTTTGTGATTTCTGGATTTCTAGTTGATGATTTCTAGAATTTGTGTTTCACCGATTTTTGCGATTGGCATTGATATGTTTTGTCAATATTTGTGTTTTGGTGAATAATTTAAAGAATATGACATTCTTTTTAGTGTTTGAGAATATTTGAGATATTGTATGATTTTTGTTGTTATCTGATGTATACTTGTCACAGTATGGCATTATTGTTATCATATATTTTTGTGATATCTCTTATCCTATCTCATTTTATATGATATTTATAGCTAGACTGATCCGTTTATTATTTTCTTCTTAAATAATACTCGGGTCAGACCGAGGTATTTCAGGTGCTTCTGCTTGACTTCTTATCTGGGACCATCATCTGATTTTTGGCTAACTACTTTAGATTAGTAGTTTTTGCTTTTATACATTTGAGTTAGAGACTCCTTGATGTATACTTATTCTTTTGCTTAGCACTTGTACCTATTCTTTTGTGATGTAGTGGATCTTGTATGACCACTACTTTGATGTACACTTCTATGTGATATATTCATAACTGTTTCCGCCTTAGTGATATGAATATCTGTGACTGATTTGTGTTAAGTTTATTTCTATATTTGTTCCGAAGTCCACATAGCCACTGTGTGGTAGCTTGGAGTTTGTATTTGATATGTCGGATTTCCTCTTGAAATGAAATGTAAGTTATATTATCTGACATATTGGTACTCGCACAAAGCAATTACACAGATGGTCGCTCCTCAACAACCTTATTCTTCGTGCTAGTCGACGACACTACCTCATAGCGTCCTTGGCTAGTGTGAGTATAGAGGTGGGGCATCACAATAGTTATCTTACCTCGTCTGTTCAATATATTAATGATACTACAAATAAGGTCTCTAGCTTGACTTTGCTCAACAACCAGAGAGTATGCAAATAATTTATTAATATATAAATGGTAGAGGACAACATTATACTACAAATTCATAATCTTTAAAATATTTAATTAAGTGACATCAACTTGTGGAATAATGTATTTCTTATGAAATACTCTCATGATTCAAGTGTCGGTCATATCAAAAATCACGATATAAGTACTATGCGCATGTATTTATTCCTTAAGTCTAACTGGGTTTGTTATCATTCCACATTTTATTATACATCTATATTATATAAGTTTAATTCCCGTATAACATATTATAATTTAATTAACTTATATAACAATCTTATGTATAATCTTACATTAATTTTGTTAATTAAATCTTATTTATTTAATTTAATAAATAAATTAATTGACATTTTAATTAATTTTATTTTATTCATTTTAAACATTTTAAATTGAATATGTGCACCAAAGCGTTTACACGCACACACACATATATGTGTGTATGTGTATGTATAATTTTATTAATTAGTTAACATTTAATTAATTTATTTAATTAAAACATTTTTAACTAATTATAATTAATTTTAAAAATTATATATATATATATATATATATATTACCTTAACATCTTAATATAATGTTACATATATCAAGATATATGTTATTTAATTTAATTAGTTAACTTTTAATTAATTATTCGGTTTATTAATCTAACTAATAATTAATAATTTTTAGAAAATTATTATTTTATTTTCAAAGTAATTTTGAAAATTATTTTATAACATTTAAATTTAAACTTTTAAATTTAAAATATTATTTTAATTTCAAAATAGATTTTGGAAATTAGTCCAAGACCCAAATCAATTTGGACCTTTATATTGGGGATAACCTTTGGGCTTACCTCATCCTCTTAGACCAAGCTAATGGCTAAGTAGGGTAGAGTATTTGATTACCCAAACCCAACCTCAAACACTACTTTATAGACACCATACCATATGTGTAGGCCTTAATAAGTTAGCCCTAATACAGCTAATTTAGACCGCATAAGCTATTTGTCTTTAAAACCAATGTTAGAATTGGGCTAACTCATAGCGAAGTAATTGGGTAAATTTC
This sequence comes from Allium fistulosum, assembly GCA_030737815.1. NCBI lineage: Eukaryota > Viridiplantae > Streptophyta > Magnoliopsida > Asparagales > Amaryllidaceae > Allium > Allium fistulosum. The sequence continues at coordinate 1,143,808,315 of CM060904.1, forward strand.
AATTTTTTTACCTTTTGGATCTTTATTGGATCAATGAAGTCTAAATTGATTTAGATTCAATCTAAATAATTTTAAGTTAAATCTTTATTTTGTTTTATTTATTCATATAAAGATTTGGTTTTGTATAAATATGTAATATATAAAGTGTATATATGTATCAAATATATACATATGTGTAAGTGTGCGTGCAACATATAAATGTGTACAAGGTATAATGTGTCCATATATAAGTATTGGAATTTACACCGCAATGGACATATTAGCCCTTTATATGCAAATTGCTGTCCAAACCAAGTTTAATTATAAATATACATACGCACATACATACATATATATTATTTAAAATGTTGAATATTTATTTTGTAATAAACTAATTTATTTTAAATAATTCAATAATTTGAAATTAAAAATTCATTTTAACTATCAAATCTGTTTAATTAGTAAAATAGTTTGAAAACTGATCTAGGTCGATAGATTTAAATTATATATATATATATATATATTATAAATTTAAATAAAAATATCATTAATATAAATAAAATATTTCATTTTGTATAAGTTAATAAGTTTGAAACTCAAATTTCACTTTCAAAATATATAATTTTTTAGTTAGTAAAATAGTTTAAAAATAGATCTAGACCTATAAATTCAAATTATATATATATATATAATTAAATAAAAATATTTATATTATGTAATTTCAAAAATGATTTTTTTGTATATGTATATATATATTTAATAAAATTATACATTAAAATAATTAATAAGATAATTAACATCCATGTATTTTAATAAAATGCCTTAAGGCCAAAATAAAAAATAAAAATAAATAAATAAATAAATAAATATATGTATATAAATTGTATTCTTTTAAATTCTGAAAATAATAAAGTTTAATTTTGTAAAATAAAAATATTAATATATATATAATACTAGTTAATACATGTTACATTAACATTAATACATATATACATTTATATATAAACTTTATATTCAAAATACAATAAAAATAAAATTTTATTTTTTTGCTATATCATTAATTGATACATAATAAAATAATTTTGGATATATAATTATGTATATTTAATTTTCCATTTATATTTGTAGCGAAGATGATGTTAAACAAATTTAAAATAGTTTTTAATGTTTTAAAAATTATTAAAAATTATATTTAAAAATTATTTACTTTGATACATACACATATTCTTTTTAAAATTTTGTTAGTTCAAACAAATAGAATTGAGAGATAGTTATATTTGTAGATTTATACTTACGTATACATATGTATGACAATATAATTAAACATGACAATGATTGTGCATATAGATTTGTTCAAATATATATTAATTAACTATATTAACAGAATGACATATTAATCATAGATCATAGGATTTTACCTTTAAAATGTTGCCTTAGATTTTCACCTTGATTGGTAGACTTTCCTAGATTTGATCCTAATTCGAGCTTCTAGCTTTACAAATACTTGGAAAATCACTTTTGATTTTTTATTTGATGTTTGGATCTAATATCTATGGCCTTAGAGGGATGGAAATGGAGGCTATCATAGAGGAGGGATAGTGCAAAAGCAACTTGAACAAGAGGGGTAGTGTGGCTTTATAGAGAGAGTAAATGAGATATTCTCTCTTTGGTTTACCCCTTCTCTATTACCAAATCTAGATCCAACTTTTTGAATCTTTAGCCTCTTTCTTGCACTCCTATAGTTGCTAGATAAGGCTATATAGGCCTTAAATCATTCTATACCAATTAACGAATAATCACATTTAAATCTTTAAATGCACGTCGATATAAAATACCGATTCGTGCATATATAACTTTTATATACGTACATAATTAATTATTATTGGCACCTAATACATTAATAAATAAATAATTAATATTTAATAAACGAATAACTAATACATCAATAAACAAATAATTAATAAACGAATAATTAATACATTAGAAGAGACTTCTTATGGAGTGGGGAAAACTCTAACAGTAGTATTAAATGTTTAGTAAATTGGGAAACTATTTGTAAGTCCAAAAGGATGGTGGTTTAGGAGTCATTAATTTGCATAATATGAATTTGTCATTGTTAGGTAAATGATTATGGAAGTTTAAGGATATTAATAATAATCCTTTTGGAAAGAAATCATTTATAAATATTAATATAATGATAGTAATAATTTATATCAAATTACTCCTACGGTTATATGTAAATTGTCTAATTTTTGGAAATCTATTTTAAAATGTAACAAGATTTTTAACTTAGGCACTAATATAATAGTTCATTCAGGTAATAGTACTTTTTTTGGCATGATCATTGGATTTCTGTTATTCCTTTTAGAATTGAATTTAAAGAGCTAAATGATATCTGTAATTTTAAGGATGCTTTAATTCTAGAAGTTTTTTCTCCCGACAATGACCCTCCTTGGAGTTTTAGTTTTAACGGAATTTTAGTTGGTTCAACTCTTAGGCAGCTTGCTTTGCTTTATGCTAGATTAAACCTATATAATATTGATAATGTTAAAGATAATATTAGTTGGTGTAACAACCCAAAATTTAAGCTATAATGATTAATTAACAAATAAATGAAATGATAAAATAACTTTATGAAATTATTAGAATTGAGCCACGGGAGTTGCACCATTGTGTCCGCGGTAATTTTCTAATCAATTTCCATATATAGAACGTCAGAATCCGAGCTTATATGAGTAAGATACGGAATTAACAAGATAAACGAAAATATATATATAGGGAGGCCAACCATCCCAAGGCCTAGGTCGATCGGCCGCTCGACCTGGCTTCAAGGGCGGTCGACCCGCCTACGAATGGGAAGTGAAGGAAATTTCCTTCATTCCTGGGTGTTCCAGCAAGTTTTTTTACACGTTGTTTTCGTCATTTTGGCTCATCTGGTCCCTCCGTGCTACCATCCGACGGCTCCCATTCAGCCTATGACATGGTTGCATCCTATTCAATCTCTAAATCCAACGGTCTGAGATCCAATTCTACCCCTATAAATAAGACCCTAGGCCTAACACTTTTTCTCATTCTAGATTTTCTCCACTTGGGTTCACCTTTTCTGGAAGGAACCTAAAAGGAATAATTTTCCAAGGAGAGAATCTTTTTAATAAAAATATTTTAATACCCTCAAGTGGATCTAGAAAGACCAAAAGGGAAGAGCTTTGGACCACATGTGAGTGATTGTAATTATTTAGATTTTTAAGCAATCTAAAATAATAGGGTTTCCAATAGCTGTAGTTTTTCTACGATTTTGGAAATACCTTTTTATCAGTTATTTTTAGTTTTATATTTATTTCCAGTCTATTTCTTTTTAGCTATTCTTTTTAGTTATTTGTAGCTAATTTCTGTTAATTATAGCTTTTCTGTTTAATTACAGTTATTTACAGTATGTTAAATTTATTTACTGTTATTTATGCGTTATTTACATCTTTTTCATACGCTTTAGATTTTCTTCTATTTTCAGTTTTCTTTTGTTTTTCCTTCTTCTTCGCGTATAGATTAGAATGGATTAAAAGCAAATATGGATTAAAATTATAAGAATACTGAAATAACGGAAGATAAGATGTAAAATGAAACGACTGTAATAAGAATTGGACTGAAATTGTGATTTAAATATTAGAATTGGACTAAATTAAAGAAGTTGACCTAGTTATAACTTAGAATTATAACTAAAAAAGAGTAAAAGATGAAAGAAGCTTATTTTCACACTTAGACCTTGGGTTAAGTAATAAGCATGATTATAACATAGGTTATAATAAGAAAACAGAACAGAATGAGGCTTATTTTAAGACTTAGGATAAATTAATAAGCACAGATAGTAAGAACAATAATAAAGGCTTATTTGAATAATTTATCTAAGTTAATAAGCAAAGAAGTAAAGTAGGACCTGTACCAAATAGCATTCCCATATTATTTCTATAGACACGGTGTTTTACATAATCCTGAAGTGAGACGAGGGGCACGCTTATGCTAATAATGGTAGTAATTGGTCAATAAGTAGAAGTCCAAATCATGGGGATTTGGGCAAAGGGGCGCAGCTAGATATTGTTTGGATGACGAGCCAGTACCAATAGAATTTCCCCTATTATTTCTATGGACACGGTGTTTCACATAATCCTGAAGTGAGACGAGGGACACGCTTATGCTGGAGCTTGAGGTAATAAGAAGACCCAGTAGGTGGAACAATAGGTAACGCGAGCTTAGTGGTGGTCATGCGTGCGACTTCCAATGATGGCTTATAAATCGTTATGAGTTCCAAGCGCTTAGTATGTGTGCCTTTCGTAGACACCATTGCCTTCTATGTAGGGAGCTATATAACGTCTAGTCCATAGTATATACTTTATGCGTCTTTCGTAGACACCATTGTACTTTGTGCGTATTTCGTAGATGCCATTGCCTTATGTGTAGGGAGTTATATAGCATCTAGTCCGCAGTAGGTCTATGGAGTAGCAGGCCGATCAAAGGGTAGAATTAGGATTTCAGCCTAATTATTGGATTAGGAATTCAGCCTAATCAAAGCAGCGATCAAAGACAAGTGCAAACAATCAAATTTAACATATCATATTAATTTAGCAATAGTTAATTCGTACTTATTTCCAGCTTTATCTTTCCTTCTATTTCCTTTTTAATACAAGAACTGTTGTAAAGCCTATTACCTTTACTTTGCTTAAAAATACTAGTGATCACTATCATTCACCAGACTTTTAGTCTGACCCACTCCGCTATTTTCCCATTTTCCCCCTAGGCAATCAGGGACAAGGATGGTAGACTGCAGATTCGTGGAGACTTCTTTGGCAAAGATTCTATCATGTATTCCTTTTCTTTATGTGACGACCCGTAATTTTTGGATATTTGAAATTGGAATATTTAATTGATTTTAAGTATTTAAAAGTTATTTTTTAGCTTGAATTTCAAATATCACTATTTATCGGGTAATTTAATTATTAAATTTAATAATTTGAAATTGTGTAAATGTTGAATCAGGAGTTTTAAGCCTGTTAAAAATAGTTTGAAGGCTTGGAAAATTCATATTGATAATACTGAAGGTGATCGAACTTTTAAAATTGAATTTAAAAGTGTTTTGTTCGGTTTTGAAAATATATTGTTTAAATTGAATTTAAAAATAGCCTTCCGAGGCACAGCTCGGAATTCGACAAAACCAGTTCCATTGGATCCGTAATAGTGTATTATTATCGGATTTCAAGTTTCGTAGTGATTGGAGTTGTTGTGTGAGCGTACGACATATAAACGCGCTGAAATTTATATCGAATTCAATATTTACTGAGTCCAAAAAGCTATCTTCTCCATATGATCGAATTAGGACTCGAAATCTTTTCCATTTCATTCGAAATAGGGGTATAACATTATGAACGCCTGGCAGCACGCCTTGATAGGAGTTCGCCATTTTAAGCTATGTAAATCGAAACAATTTAAGTTTAAATTTGAATTTAAATATAAAATATACTTTCTTTGACTGGTCAATTAATCTTCACATCCAAACTTTCTCATTCCTTCTCCAACACGCTTCATTCTCCTTTTTCTTTTTAATAATACAAACCAGATGAAATCGATTTCCACTCTTTCTAATTTCATACGAAGAATAAAAATAAATGGCCAAAGAGAAATTTTAGGAGGGGGAAATATATATATATATATATATAACGTTTGAATCAACATTTCACCCCTCAGTTCAACCGCATACCAATTCATTTCCTTTTCCTCTTCAGTTTATTCGCATATCCAAAATCACGAAGCCATGGCCGAATCGATCTAAAAAAAAGGAAGAGAACGAAATCGATTTTCGTTCGAACTAACTAGGGTTTTGAGAATTGGGCAGCAGGTTAGAAGAATCGCGATAGCTTTGGGTCGTGTTCAAGTTCGCGCAGGGGGCCGAGACGGCGAGTGATGTTGGCATAGCATTTTGGGGGGGTGGCATCGTTCAATGTGAGGCCGAAGACACGGCCAGAGGAAGGGCACTGGAGGCGACTCGTACCTGTGAGATGGGGCAACAGCGGGTACCGCGCGAGTTGTGAGGCCGCGATTTCGAGCGATGGGTTCTAGAGTTCAACGTGGGAAGGACAACTGGGTTGCGGTGGCGTTGGTGGAGGAGCAGTTGCATAGGAAGGTATAGCAGTTATTTTATTTTAATTTAAATAGATTTTTAAATGTAGAAATTATTTTTATATAGATAAGGTTTGAAAAAAAAATAGAAACTTGAACATGTTGAAGTTTATATAAAAATTTGATTTTTGAAATCTATAAATTATTTTATAAGTATACATGTAGTTTTAAAAGAGAATAAATATACATATGCATATTTTAATTTACTAGTTTATTTAAAAATAAAGTATTAAGGTGATTAATTTGTTTAATTAACTCATTTAATTATTTTTAGTTACTAAAAGATTTTGAAAAGGAAATTAGTTTAATTATTGGTTTAAATTAAATCATAAGTTAAAATTAAATTATTAGATTAAAATAAATTTATTAAACGGTAATTAATTGTTCGATTTAGTTCAAATGATAATAAATCATATAATTGTTTATACAAGGTCAAAAATCGAGAAACAAGCCGGTATGGATCAGATTGCAAATTAAAATCAAAGGTGAGTTAATCTCACTCTTCTGGATTATTATTTAAATTTAAATGGTTAAATTTAAATAACTGATTGAATGATTGAATTGATTGGATGTGCTATATTATATATAGTAGTATATATATAGTATATATTGGAGTGATTGATATTCCCGCATTATATAGCGGATGAGACCCTATGCGTCACATAATAGCGGATGATATTATAAAAACCCATATACCGCGATATTCCACCTCGAAGTGGAATTGGTATTGTGCCAACATCTGTGGATGCAGGGAAACAGGTTGGAGGGATCCAACGGGATTCCTCAAAATATTTAGATTGTTTAATATTCTGTGATATGATTTATTTGATAATATGTGATAGATTACATTGATAATTGGAATGTGGAATGTTATGTTTGATTGAATATATTTGGGTATACCGAGTTACCAAAAACATATAGATTGGATTTTTGAAAAGAATAAAAGTGATTTTAAAATTTTAATTGGTAAATTCCGAGTATGGAAAAAGGGATTTTGAATAAACAGAGAAATAATGAATTTTAAAACTTAACTGATATTATTTAAAGGAATAAGGAATTCATTGTAATCCAAGGTTTAAATTTACTGGGAAGGATAAGGAAGGAATTTGGAAAAGTATGAAAATGATATTTTCAGTTAAACAAGATTTTAAATCATAATGGAGAAGTAAAATATGAAGTTAAATGGGTTTTGAAATGAATTTGAGTGAGTAAAGGAATTTATTTCAAAATGGAACAAAATATGAAAATCAATTTGGAAATCGATTTAGTATTTGAAACCGTGCCTTGAAAGGAAGGTGGAACTGTGGAATTTATAAACTGGGTTTATAAAAGTGAAGTAATTTATCAGTGGATATTTGGAAGAATAAATTCACGGTGGGAATTTATTAAAGGAATGGGTAAATTTGGTTAAAAATAAATAGTGATTTATTTTTAAAAAGATGTGAAAGAGAAGCGTATTTCCCTGGATGGCCAAGTACGTTTCCAAAGCAAATTTTAAAATATAAGTTAAAAGTTTTAATGTTGTTTTTTAAAAAGCATGTTTTAGAAAATTTATTATTAAATGTTTAGATTTTAAAGTAAGTATTTCTCAAATTTTATTATTATAGTAATTATTTAAAGGTGACTTGAAATTTTGTTTAAAGGGATAAAAATTTAGTTTTATATTTTATAAAGTAGCTTCATTTTAAATACTCTTAAAGTATATATTTTTGAATAAGAATTAAAGTAGTTTTTAACTTAAATGTCTTAAGGGATATTTTATAATAAAGAGTTTAAATTATTTTAAAAATCTAAAGTTTTTGTGCTTGGTGTTCCAGTGGAAATAAATATTTGGGAATTTATTCCATAAGTGGAGTGTGGTTTGAAAAACCGTTTTCAAAAGGGTTGAAAATGGAAATATATCGTGCAAAAATATTTGAGGGAAATATTTGGGAGATTTTTTATTGTTTGATGGATGTTTGCGAATGTTAATTGATAGTTAAATCACTGACTATCAATATTGGCCAATGCACTGATCGTTTCGAAGAGACCGGGATCGGGTTTGCTACATTACAGCATGATAGGGGGTTCTCGCTTCGTGTTTGGTGGCGAACGGGAGACTCTTACCCCTACATGTCCCTTTGAGGTAGTATAAGGCCTTGGGTTGGTTGCGAGTCGAGAGGCTGGCCGTAAAAGCAAATTCGAGGTACCAATGTATGCCACGGTGGGTCTGGGATGGTTGCAAATCCTACCAATCGCCACTGCCTTGGGTCGTTACACTTGGTATCAGAGCTTAGGCTGGCGATAACCTTGGCTCTGGTGGGATTACTCATTGAAATAAAGTCCGTAGTACTCTAGAATGAGTTTGAGTGTAGTAATAGATATGAGCGCGTATTTGTTAGTGAATATAAATGGTTTTATATTGTGTTGATTGATTTATTGAGTGGCTTATGAACTCTGGTCGGAACAGTCCGTACAACTGTACCGATAGGGGTTTCTAAACACTTGAATAGAACAATTCGACATAGTATTGTTTTAAAATAGGGTAAATGAAATAATTTTACCCAAATTATTTTTGTATATAAAGGAAATGATTTTTCGTAAACTATTATAGTTATAAATATATGATTGCTTGATTGTTAGGAATGATAATATTAAATTATTATCATTGATGTGAAATCTGAATAAGAAATTGAAATCATAACTAAAAGCTAAGAAATAAATTCATATACAAATGGGATTTGTAAATGTGATTTATAATTTGAAATAAAATTCCAGAGGAATATTTGAAAATAAATTGAGATGAAAATTCCATAGTAATGTTTGAATATAAATTGGATGGATTTGAAATTTAGAATTTTGGAAAAAGTTTAAATTCCTTTGAGTTTGAAAATGTTTCCAAAGGTTTTGAAAAAATAATAGAAATTGAATTTGGATTGGGAGATAAAATTTAATTGGATTGAAATTAATTGAATTAAACTAGAAAAAAAATCCAGTTGTATTTGAATTAAGTTAAAATCGAATTGAAATGAAATAAATTGAGATGTAGATGATACTAAGTGAAAGTAAGTCCTTACTTAATTTAAATTCAAGTGGATTGGGTGGATTAAGGAGAATAGTATGATGCTAGATTAAACCGAAGTTAAGTTAAATAAAATTGAATTGAATTAAAATTCAGTGAGTTATAGAGAATATTAAATAGAACTGAATTCTTATTCAAATGAACTTAAAAGAATGATAAGAAGTTAGATTTAACTGGAAACGAGTTAAATAAAAATTTGAACTGGAATGAATAAATTCTGATGGCTTATAAAAGTTGGAATTTATGAAAAGAATATAAGTGTGTCTTATAAAGATTGGAAAGTGAATATATTTGAGCTAAAATGAAAGGAAGTATGGGAATATAAGTGTATGACTTATAAGTGAGAAAAAGAGAGAAATAAAGGCCAAAATAGAATTGTTTGACATTTTGGTGAATAAAATAAAAATCCAATCTTGAATTATAAAATAGAATTGAATTCAAGTAAAGTAATAAAGTGATTTTTGAAGGTAAAAAAAATCAAATATTGAATTAAAAGTGGGGAATGAACTAATTTGAATAAATTAGTTAAGTGAGTATGTTAATGGGATTTAGATTGGATGAATAAAAATTGAATTATGAGTTAAAATGGATTTTTGTGAAGTTAAACTTGAGTTATAAATAAAATTCAAACTGGGAGTGTTAAGTGAATTGAATGTGGTTGAAATATGGTGAAATGAAGTGAAGTTGGATTATAATAGAATTGGTTTGAGTTGTAAATAAAATCCAAGTGAATAGAAATACAATTGAAATGGTTTTATTATTAATAAAATGAGTTCGGAAGTGAATTGAAAATGTGAAATAAAGTTTAAAATGAATTGAATGTAAGCAATGAAGTGTAAACCATTTAAATGGAACGAAATAGAGAATGAATTGAGTGAGTTGTAAATCACTTAAATTGAATGAAATGGCATATGAATTGATTGAAAGCAATTGAATTAGTTTTGCAATCATATAAATTGCTCATGGAAAGTGTGGGTGTATATTGCTTATGAAATGCATGTGTTTAGCTATTGAAAGTAAGTGAAATGTTAATAAATTTCATATATCTAGTACTTACATGTTTAAATTGAGTAAGTACAGGTTCAAGGAAGCCGTTTTGGCTGGAATGGGTCATGCAAAATGCTAAAATAATAATCCGCTTGCTTAAAAATGCTAAATAAGGTATGCCTACGCAATAAAAGTTAGGAAATATGAACTGTTGTTTGTTTTTTTTGTTTTTCCGACCGTGTGGGTCGATGTATATATATTTATATCTCTTGTCAAATTGCAAAAGCTCCTCCGTACAAAGGAGACTCTGCCAAAATTTTCCAAAATTTTGGGAGTTAGAAATTTTTTGGAATTTTTGAAAATTTTCAGTAACGACAAATGATTTCAAATTTGAAATTGAGATAAGGTAAATAGAATTCAATATATAAAATGAAGCAAATTGAATTCATATGAAATTGGAAATCCAGTTTTAAAATAAGTGGATATAAAGACTAAAATGGTAGAGTAATAATATGAGTATATGAAATGCTTATATTAAAATTAAGAAATGAATGGTGGAAATTCTTGAGTAATTTGGTATTGGGAATACACTAAGTAAATTTGGACATTGTTGTTAAGTATAGTATACAGGGATTATAAAGGCTATAGGCAAAAGGGAATTGGATTTTGATTTCAAAGATAAATTTGAATTTGCACGACAATAAGGTATGTATTTAAAATTTCTGTATGAAATTTGATTGGGTTTTTGATCTAGCCACTTGGCGTTTTGTTTTCTTTTGAAATTTGGGGGGCCGTAGAGGCATTTTGTAGTTGTACCGAGCTAGCCGCGCAAAGGAGACGCTAGCAAAAAAATTCGGGGTATTAGAGAGTTGGAGAAATTTTAAGAAATTTGATAATTTAAAATTTGGTTTTGAATTTAAATTTGAATTGTTCGGTAAGTGATATTGGTGGGAACTTATGGATAAGTTTGAAGTTAGAAAGAGAGTTAGTGTGTCTTTGATAAAAAGATTTGTTTTGGCAAGTTGTTAAAAAATTATTTGGGTTGAGGAAATAGTTAATGGGGTTATGGATCATTCTTCCTAACTAGTAATTTCGGGGATGAAATTCTTTTAAGGGGAGAGGAATGTGACGACCCGTAATTTTTGGATGTTTGAAATCGGAATATTTAATTGATTTTAAATATTTAAAAGTTAATTTTTAGCTTGAATTTCAAATATCACTATTTATCGGGTAATTTAATTATTAAATTTAATAATTTGAAATTGTGTAAATGTTGAATCAGGAGTTTTAAGCCTGTTAAAAATAGTTTGAAGGCTTGGAAAATTCATATTGATAATACTGAAGGTGATAGAACTTTTAAAATTGAATTTAAAAGTGTTTTGTTCAGTTTTGAAAATATATTGTTTAAATTGAATTTAAAAATAGCCTTCTGAGGCACAGTCTCGGAATTCGACAAAACCAGTTCCATTGGATCCGTAATAGTGTATTATTATCGGATTTCAAGTTTCGTAGTGATTGGAGTTGTTGTGTGAGCGTACGACATATAAACGCGCTGAAATTTATATCGAATTCAATATTTACCGAGTCCAAAAAGCTATCTTCTCCATATGATCGAATTAGGACTCGAAATCTTTTCCAGTTCGTTCGAAATAGGGGTATAACATTATGAACGCCTGGTGGCACGCCTTGATAGGGGTTCGCAATTTTAAGCTACGTAAATCGAAACAATTTAAGTTTAAATTTGAATTTAAATATAAAATATACTTTCTTTGACTGATCAATTAACCTTCACATCAGAACTTTCTCGTTCCTTCTCCAACACGCTTCATTCTCCTTTTTCCTTTTAATAATACAAACCAGATGAAATCGATTTCCCCTCTTTCTAATTTCATACGAAGAATAAAAATAAATGACCGAAGAGAAATTTTAGGAGGGGGAAATATATATAACGTTCGAATCACCATTTCACCCCTCAGTTCAACCGCATACTAATTCATTTCCTTTTCCACTTCAGTTTATTCGCATATCCAAAATCACGAAGCCATGGCCGAATCGATCTAAAAAAAGAGGAAGAGAATGAAATCGATTTTCGTTCGAACTATAAATTCCGTAAGGGCCGAACTCGCTTCAAATCTAACTAGGGTTTTGAGAATTGGGCAGCAGGTTAGAAGAATCGCGATAGCTTTGGGTCGTGTTCGAGTTCGCGCAAGGGGCCAAAACGGCGAGTGATGTTGGCATAGCGTTTTGGGGGGATGGCATCGTTCAATGTGAGGCCGAAGACAGGGCCAGAGGAAGGGCGCTGGAGGCGACTCGTACGCGTGAGATGGGGCAACAGCGGGTAGCGCGCGAGTTGCGAGGCCGCGATTTCGAGCGATGGGTTTTGGAGTTCAACGTGGGAAGGACAACTGGGTTGCGGTGGCATTGGTGGAGGAGCAGTTGCATAGGAAGGTATAGCAGTTATTTTATTTTAATTTAAATAGATTTTTACATGTAGAAATTATTTTTATATAGATAGGGTTTGAAAAAAAAAATAGAAACTTGAACATGTTGAAGTTTATATAAAAATTTGATTTTTGAAATCTATAAATTATTTTATAAGTATGCATGTAGTTTTAAAAGAGAATAAATATACATATGCATATTTTAATTTACTAGTTTATTTAAAAATAAGGTATTAAGGTGATTAATTTGTTTAATTAACTCGTTTAATTATTTTTAGTTACTAAAAGATTTTGAAAAGGAAATTAGTTTAATTATTGGTTTAAATTAAATCATAAGTTAAAATTAAATTATTAGATTAAAATAAATTTATTAAACGGTAATTAATTGTTCGATTTAGTTCAAATGATAATAAATCATATAATTATTTATACAAGGTCAAAAATTGAGAAACAAGCCGGTAAGGATCGGACTGCAAATTAAAATCAAAGGTGAGTTAATCTCACTCTTCTAGATTATTATTTAAAATTAAATAACTGATTGAATGATTGAATTGATTGGATGTGCTATATTATGTATAGTAGTATATATATAGTATATATATTAGAGTGATTGATATTCCCGCATTATATAGCAGATGAGACCCTATGCGCCGCATAATAGCGGATGATATTATAAAAACCCATATACCGCGATATTCCACCTCGAAGTGGAATTGGTATTGTGCTAACATCTGTGGATGCAGGGAAATAGGTTGGAGGGATCCAACAGGATTCCTTAAAATATTTAGATTGTTTAATATTCCGTGATATGATTTATTTGATAATATGTGATAGATTACATTGATAATTGGAATGTGGAATGTTATGTTTGATTGAATATATTTGGGTATACCGAGTTACCAAAAACATATAGATTGGATTTTTGAAAAGAATAAAAGTGATTTTAAAATTTTAATTGATAAATTCCGAGTATGGAAAAGGGGATTTTGAATAAACAGAGAAATAATGAATTTTAAAACTTAACTGATATTATTTAAAGGAATAAGGAATTCATTGTAATCCAAGGTTTAAATTTACTGGGAAGGATAAGGAAGGAATTTGGAAAAGTATGAAATTGATATTTTCAGTTAAACAAGATTTTAAATCATAATGGAGAAGTAAAATATGAAGTTAATGGGTTTTGAAATGAATTTGAGTGAGTAAAGGAATTTATTTCAAAATGGAACAAAATCTGAAAATCAATTTGGAAATTGATTTAGTATTTGAAACCGTGTCTTGAAAGGAAAGTGGAACTGTGGAATTTATAAACTGGGTTTATAAAAGTGAATTTATAAACTGGGTTTATAAACTGTGCCTAGTTATCACTTAGGAATTTATAAACTGGGTTTATAAAAGGGTTGAAAATGGAAATATATCGTGCAAAGATATTTGAGGGAAATATTTAGGAGATTTTTTATTGTTTGGTGGATGTTTGTGAATGTTAATTGATAGTTAAATCACCGACTATCAATATTGGCCAATGCGCTGATCATTTCGAAGAGACCGGTATCGAGATTTATTTCTCGAAAACCACTTCGATCCGGTTTGTACATTTCGTGTGGGAAACGAGTTTGGAGTCGAAGATGGAGCAGTGAAGTGCAAGGGCTAATCACTACTAATTCTGAGGGTGGTTCCAAAATGGATGTAGTAGGAATAGTGCCTTCAGTTTCGTTCAAACCCGGGACGGACTTGTATGGATGAATGCTTTCGAAACATCGTTAGGTGGACGGTGGGCATTCTAAGGGATGTGTTCTAAAAGGTAACGCTTAGCCTCAAGCCTCATCTACCAGGAATGACTGAAAATCAGGGGTTATGCAGAAGGCTATGTGGGTCGCACCCATTAGGGTGAGATCATCCCTGTCTAGATGTCCTTTTTATTTCGGCTTAGTGGTGCGGTTGCTGATCCCAACCGTGGGGTGATATTACTTGGAATTATCCAGTAAGGAGTAGTTCCGGTCTTGTGTTGCAGGGGATCGGGCGTGGTCCTCGGTACGCTGATCTAGACCAGGTACTGTGACAGGTGGTACCCCAGTGCCTAGTCATTAGTTGGAAATCCATTTTCCCTACGTGCCTTTACGGTTTTGTTTGTATACCTATTAGCTGGAATTTAATAGATGTAATAATTTCGGCTATTTGAATAAGTATTTGTATATAGACACTATTATAATATCAGAGAATTTTTATATAAGTGTTTTAGCTATCGTAAGGTAAAAACCTGACATGTTTATTTGTGGCGTGGTCTTACGAGATGCTTTTGATTTCAAAGGATTTTGGATAACTTTAATAATCCAATTGAGTGTGTTTTCTCACGCTGGTTTTCCAGACTGACTCAGGTGTTATTTTATTATAATGCTCGGGTCAGACCGAGTATTACAGATACAGGATAGGATGCTGTGGAGCTCAGGAGACGAGCTGGATGGCGAGACGTATCACCCGTATTTGTTGTATTCCGCTGTGTATCATAAGTTGTATAGTCAGACTTGTGAGGACAAGTTGTCATAACTGTCCAGTATTGTATTATTGATTGTGATGTACTCTGATGATGAGATGTATAAAATAGATATAGTTCTTTTGTGTAAAGATCTATTATTATCTATTATATTTTATTCCGCTGCGATGTGAGATTCTGATGTTGTTTTCTATTTTCTTCTTCTACCTCCTTCTTCTTTTAATCCTGATGGTTTGATTTCGGGTATGAATCGGGCCATTACACTTTATTTCCAGTTTTTAGTTTCCTTTGCTGTAACTGGCACTTTTTGGGGAAAGTTGTACGCTGAATTATTTGAGACTATGGTTTTTGATTTCACGAGACTTGTATGGGTATTTTGACATATGATGTATTTGATATTTGGTGACTTATTCTTATCATCTTATATTATGGAGTTTGATTTTTAGCAAAATACTATAACTGTTTCCACTGTGTTATTATTATTATTATTATTTAGTTTTTGTCTTGTGAATCTTAGTCTCTGCTAGTTTTAGTTATACCTACAACGCACCACACCTTTTAGTGTATCCTTTTGGGTATACTAAGGGGTGTGGGGTGTTTCATTTGGTATCAGAGCCTAAGGTTACAGGATTCCTAAAAACTTGTTTTAAAAATAAAGTATTTTTCCAAAAGCAACATATTTTTTAAAGTAGCATATCTTCAAACTAGAAGTATTTCTCAGAAAGAAACTCTTATTATAGGAGTAGTTTTTCAAGTATAAAAGTGTCTTTATAAAAATCCCCTCAAAAGTCCAGTTCAACCTTCTTTCGATTCTTTCGAGCCTAAGTTTCCTTTTCTTTGCATAGCATGGATGACTGGTTCCGTAGAGCTACGGTACTAGAGGTGCAAGGGCAAGCACCCAATATAGCACCGGTAGGTGGAGATCCGTTTAATCCACCTACAACAGCCAATTTTTCTAAGCTATGCAAAAACTTCGCTAGTCCAGGTGGCAGAATGTTTTCTGGCACAAAGGATTTCATGGAGGCACGAGCTAAGTTGGAGGTTATGGAGCAAAGGTTTAGGATGTTAGATTTGGAGGACCTCAGAAGTGGATCAAGAAAAGCGGGAAATGCAATAATTATGGACAGGTTGGGCATTACACATAAGACTATAAGAATAAAAGGTGTTATAACTATGGGCAGCCCGGTCACCTTAGTAGAACTTAACCTCAGAAAACGGGGCAGAGAGCAGACGCACCTACAGCGCAAATACAAGCTTTGGATACAGCAGTGGACCGGATAAAGGTAGGAAAATCTCTTTAGAAGGATTGATCTCTCTTTCTGATTTTCCCATTGGGACTCTTTTCGATTCTGGAGCATCACACTCTTTCATATCTAGTTCTATAGTAGATTGTTTGCACTTAGACATCTTTTGTTGTAGACCCCATTGTTGTTTCAAACCCCATAGGAGGATCGACACACTTGTCTATGGTTTGTAGGGGTTTGAAAATTTTTATCCTAGGCGTAGAATTTGACTTCGACGCCTATGTTTTGGTATTTTCGGGGTATGGGATGAGTTTGGGAATGGATTGGCTATCCACATATGGAGCTATATTAGATTGTGAGAGGAGAGTCGTCAGGCTAGAGACATGCAGCGGTAGGACTCTCGAGGTTTCTTGTGACCCGCAAGGGTCAGTTATGTTGAGCTTCCTTTATTCCCTCGATTCATCATCATCAGAGTTAGTTTTGGTTCCTGTCGTCAGAGATTTTCCAGTCATCTTCGCTACTAAGGAAGATGGTTCTGTTGATTATAGTGAATTAAATAGCTCACAAAGAAGAACCGATATCCACTTCCTAGGATAGAAGATCTTTTCGACCAGTTAATTGGCTGTTCGGTATTCTCTTAGCTTGATTTAGCCACTGGATTTCATCGGCTTAGGGTTGCTGATGACAGCATTGATAAGACCGCATTTAGGACACTCGATGGATTCTTTGAGTAGTTGGTTATGCCTTTTGGGCTAACCAATGCCCCAGCCTATTTTGTAGATTTGATGAGCCGTGTTTTTAGAGATATCCTAATAAGTTCGTGGTGGTATTCGTGGACGACATTTTGGTGTTTTCCAAGAGTATGGAGGAGCATGCTGTTCATTTAGAGGAGGTTCTTCATCAGTTGAAAGAAAAATTCTTGAAGTATCACTGCGGTGTAAGGAGGTGAGTTTCTTAGGGCATAGAGAAGGTCTACACATGGTAGGAGTTTGAGAAATGGTTTTGTACACTTAGGTTCAGATTATGGAAATCCAAAGAGTGGTAGGCAAAGATAGGAAATGTACAATAGATGCAGTTGATAAGAAAAGAAGAAAATCCATGTGTAGATAATTGCAGATATTATAATTGTTTCATATAAATGGATTTATCAGTAATGCCTCGGAATAAATATAAGCATATAAGAGGAATAAGAATAAAAGACTTTAGTTTAGGTAGGGTACTCCTAAGGTAGTAAGAAGGAAAACCCACTTTATTGAAAGTGACTACTGTGTGCCTAGTTATCACTTAGGATCGTATAATATGGAATGTATTATAATCTAAATGCGGAATCAGATAATAATAATAAAGCAAATAAGAATAAGCACACCAGGAGTTTTTATACTGGTTCGAACTTCCCATTCTACGTCCAGTCCCAGACTTTCTTTTGGAATTTAAACTCATAACCCCTCACTTAACCCGAAGGAATAGGTATACAACACCTCAGCAGCCGAACAGGATTTTTCCGCCTCTAACAGCAGAAAGAGGACTTTTACCGCCTGAACAACCAAACATGACTTTTACTGGTATAAGAAAATAGTTGACAATTGTGTTTTGAATAACACTGATATGTCTTTAAGTATACAACCTTCCTATAATCAAATCCTCAAGTATACATTGTGTGTGTGAAGATATGAAAGGAAGATATTGCTTAGAATCAAAGAATATATTGATTAGTTCAGAGATTCAAGCAATATAAAGATTGTGATTGCTTTTAGAATGCAGGGATATAGTAGACAGTATAGTCAGAAAACAAAATGAAATTCGGTGGTTTGGAAAATGATTTTGATGTGTTTATATAGTAGACAAACAACTACAACTATTCACGAAGAGTTTTGATCAAAAGATGCAGCCATATCTCTTCAATTTGGATCGTAACTCTTCGCAAATGGAAGTGTCTCTTCAGAAAAAATAGCTGTTAGAATCGTTCAGTCGACTGAGCAAAATCGACCAGTCAACTGAATATTCAAAGACTACGTAAAACAGAGTATATCTGTGCAACTGAACAGGTTCCGTCGACTGGTCATTTTTGGTCAATCGACTGACCTGGTTGTCAGTGCACAGTTTATACTATCTTTAAAGAATTTGAATCTTAAAACAACTTTGATTTTATGGAAACTACTTGAGGATAGATTTTAACAATTTCAACCTATATCAAATGACTACAACTTCAATAAATAAACATACTATACTTATATTTGAGGTCTTGTCTCCTTTGTAGTTTAATAACATATCTCATTCTCTTTTTGTCACTTGATCGTATAGTCTCATCACTGATTGTTTAAGCTTTTTGTCATGAATCAAAACTCATGATTCAACATTCTCCCCCTTTTTGATTGATGACAACCTGTTTTAGATGATACTATATTTTAAGAATTATATAACGGAAGTTATATATATCTCCCCCTGAATATTTGGCGACATATCTAACCCTGCAAAGAATTGGTTAGTCATACAAATTTCTCCCCCTTTGTCATCGACAAAACGGAAATAACCAATAATTATATCATTGTGAACTAACAGCATAACAATCACAAACAAACAAATTGTTTCAAATTTTACCGAGCTATTTATACAAGCTTGTAAAAAAAATAAACAGTAGTAGAATGTTTGTGAAATTAAAAAAATAACTTACTACCACCAATCAGGAAATATCAACATCACTCATCAGAGTCTGAATCTGTTACTTCTTCCACTTGCACTGGTCCTTTGCCTCGTGAAGAACTTTCCACAAATTGTCTGCCACCCCCATTTCCACTGGTGTCAGAACTTGTATGTTCTTCGGATGTAGACCAAGTAAAACGAGGTGCTGGACGTTTGCCCGGATCCCGATGTGAAGTGTCCGCAATTGTGGAGGAGGAACAAGAGATTGCATCCCATAAAATCCCGAAAAAGCTTTTGATCTTGTCAAACTTTTTGTCGATCTTCTTGTCAAGATTTTTGATTCGAGAATCCAAAATGACTTGATTACATGCAAGTAGATCAATGGACTCTCGAGTGCTTTGGGATGGGGTTAGGGTACGAATGTCATCTCTTTGTTACTGTGGAGTAGTAGCTTGCTGATGAGGTCTTGATTGCCAATCTTGGAAAGACATGATAGTGAGAGGTCTAGGAGGCAATTTCATCAAACTAATTGTGCGGCTATTTAGAGTTTTAGTAGCAGAGGTATCAGATTCTGGAATAGGAACTTGTAGGTTCATAAGTACCTGCATAATATACTCTCCGTAATAGATGATGTTCATTCGACCTTGGTTGAAGGTTAAGAATTCGTCAAGAATAAGCTTAGGCCAATTGATTTGAACATCTCCCCAAATTGCATATAAAGCCCTATAATTCTCCGGATATACAAGCTCATAAGAACCAGTACGAGGAAGAATTGTATGCATTAAGGCTCGATGCATAATTCAAGCTGTAGGGCGTAAGGCGATAGATTTTAAATCTGTCATGTCATCTTCCAAAAACCTATGACTTACTTCATCTCGTTCGCCTATACGAACATTTAAATCTTCTAAGGGAATACCATTTGTTGGTGTGTGAAGAATGTGTCCAATTCTATCTAATGACAAGAATACTTGTTGACCACAAACTAAACTCCACACGCAATTGTCACGATTTCGTGGATTTTGATGATCCAAATTTAAGTTGGCGTAAAAGAGTTTTACCATTGTATGATTAATTTTGAGATTGTTCTGATTGTGGTCGAGAAGAGATTCTAGACAACTTCTCCTTGCAAGCTCTTGAATTCTGCATGCAGAGATCAGGAAACACAACAAAAGATCCTTCGAGAAAGCGTGCTTCCTTCATTTTGTTCCATCTTTGGACAGCTGTGGCATCATAAAGCCATTGAGCTATTTGGCTGTCAGTAGGCTCAGAGGAAGAGGATGATGCTTGTCTAGATCGTTTAGGGTGTCTTGGAGCCATTTGAAATTAAAATGAAGTAAAGGAATTTGAAAATTTTGAGAGCTAGGGTTTTGAAATTCTGATGAGGGAAAGTAAAAGTTAAAAGTTAAAAATAAGAAGGTAGGTTAAAAGGGTAAAAAGTAGCTGAAACAGAAGTTAGTATGTTCAGATTAGTCATTCAGTCGACCGGTCGTATATGGTCAGTCGACTAATCAATATCCCAAAACTCTCTGTTTCCAGAATCAGTCGACTGACCTAATTCGTTCAGTCGATTAAATGCTCTTTTGCAGCATTATCAGTCTTTTTCATGTGTTAACAAATAGATATTAATATATTCAATATATTAATCAACAAAGCATACAATACAAATTAAAATTAAAATAAATAAATAAAAACTTAGTTAGATGAAGAAGAAGTGGATTAATGCAGAGTCTTGCAATCTTCTGGTTCAACTTTAGTGTTTTCTTTGTATGGTTTTAATGGAGACCAGTGATTTCCACGTTCCCATGAATTTGGAGACACAGGAGGAGGTTGTGGTGACTGATGATAAGAAGACATTGTGGGTTGATGAACATTGGATGAAGACAAGCCGCAAAATTTCCAGCCAAGTTTCTCCAGAAAGCTAAGTCGTTTTGAATTTTGTTTTTATTCATAGTACATTTCTCGTTGAATTGCTATTGGTTCCCTTTGATAATGATGTAAATCATCAATCTTTTGTTTTGTTAATGGAGAACCAAAGAATCAAAAACGACGTGCCTTCTTTTTTTCTGGAGTATGACCAGTATGATAGTTGGATGGTCTGGCCGGTTCATGACATGGAGTAGGTGTAGGTAAATATGAAGATCCAGAGGATGGTGAGGAGAAGTCGACAGAGGAATATCCAGAGCCATGTGGGGAGTTGTCTTGGGAGGACATTGTTGAAAGAAAGAAATAATATATGATTAAAGCAAATGAGATGGAGAGATAAACATACACTCTTCAAGTATATATAATAATGAAAAAAAATAGTAGATAGATGAAATAATGGATAGCCAGAAAAATAATTAGAGGAGGAAAATAATTAGAATTTTCATGGTTGAGAATTATCCATGAGAAGAGTGAAATAAGTAAATAAAATATATTATAAAATCAGTTGTGAAACAACACATAGTGAAATGGTAAAGACATAGAATTTCCAAGCTAGAGGTGCTGAGTTAAAGTATCAATTTTTTTTAATAAATTTATTATTGAAATGTTATAATTCTTTTAAAGAAATTATAGCTAGTTCTCTTCTTAGCTTTATAAAACAATTTTCATTGATTGGTTTAGTAAAAATATCAGCTAACTGATTTTCAGAATTTACAAATTCTAAATTTACTATATCCTTCTCAATATTATCACGAAGAAAATGATGACGAATGTCAATTTGTTTAGTTCGTGAGTGATTGACAGGATTTTTAGATAAATTTATTGCACTGGTGTTATCACAATATATTATAGATTTATTTAATTTTATATCAAAATCTTGTAGTGTTTGTTGCATGTAGATTACTTGAGCACATGCTAAAGCTACAGATATATATCCTGCTTCACATGTCGATAGTAAAACGCAGTTTTGTTTCTTGCTAAACCAAGATACTAAGGATCGTCCGATGAAATGACAAGTTCCACTTATACTTTTTCTATCTGTCCAACTTCCTCCAAAATCAGCATCACTATAGGATACTAATTCAAAAGGACATTCTTTTGGATAAAATAGTCCTAAATCGTTGGTCTTGCTAAGATAATGAATTATACGTTTTACTACTCGCATATGTGATTCTTTAGGATTTGCTGGAAATCGAGCACACAAACAAACACTCATCATAATATCAGGTCGACTTGCAGTTAAGTAAAGTAATGATCCAATCATGCTACGATATAGTTTCTGGTCGACACTTTTACCATCTTCATCTCTGTCGAGATGTATAGTTGTACTCATAGGAGTTGGCTTGGAAGGAGTGTTTTCCATACCAAAACGTTTAATTAGATTATTACAATACTTTTCTTGATTAATAAAAATGCCATTTTGCAATTGCTTGATTTGTAGTCCAAGAAAATATGATAATTCTCCCATATGTGACATTTCAAATTCATTTGTCATGATAGTCGAAAATTCCTGACATAATTTTTCATTTGTCGAACCAAATATAATATCATCAACATATTTGTATAATTAAAATATCTTGTTTAGATTTCTTAATAAATAAAGTTTGATCAACTTTTCCAATTTCAAAACCAGAGTCTATTAGATAGCTTTTAAGTCAGTCGTACCAAGCACGAGGTGCCTGTTTTAAACCGTATAATGCTTTCTTAAGTTTATAAACATGATCTAGAAATTTTTCATGAGTAAAAAGAGGAGGTTGTTCAACATAGACATTTTCTTTTATATATCCATTTAGAAAAGCACCTTTAACATCCATTTGATATAATTTAAAGTTATGAAAACATTCAAAAGCCAATAGAATACATATAGCTTCTAATCTTGCGACAGGAGCAAACATTTCTTCATAGTCTATTTCCTCTTCTTGATTATATCCTTATGCTACTAATCTAGCTTTATTTCTAGTTATATTACCTAGTTCATCAGCTTTGTTTTTGAAAACTCATTTTGTACCAATGACGGATTGATCACTTGGTCTAGGAACTAATTCCCAAACTTCGTTTCTTTCAAATTGGTTTAACTCTTCTCGCATAGCTATAATCCAATAGTCATCAGTGGAGGCCTCCTTAATAATTTTAGGTTCTATATTAGAGAGAAAAGCTATATGGCCCATTTGAATTAATTGATGTCTTGTTCTTACATTTGAATTTACTTCTCCAATTATATTTTGAACAGGGTGATCTCTAAGAATTCTTGGAGGAGATCTTACAAGATTTTCATTATGAACAATGTTTTCATCTTCTATAATATTATTAATGTTATTATTTTGAAAAATAATATCATCATCGTCTGAATTATTTGTTATGATTTTATTTGAATTATTTTTCAAGTTTGTAATATTAGAAGAAATTTTGACATTTTCATCGAATGAAACATGAAGAGTTTCTTCGATTACTTTAGTTCTTATATTAAAAACTCGATAAGCTTTGCTTCTTTCTGAATATCCTATGAATATTCCTTCATCAGATTTTGGATCAAACTTGCCAAGTTGATCTTTAGTGTTAAGTATAAAACATTTTGAACCAAATACTTTGAAATAGGATATATTAGGTTTTCTACTATTTAAAAGTTCATATGGGGTGTGTTTTGTTAACGATCGAATAGAAACACAATTCAAAACATAACAAGCAGTTGCAACAGCTTCTGCCCAGAAATGCTTAGGTAGAGTGCTTCCATTTAATAAAGTTCTTGCACATTCTTGTAATGTTCTGTTTTTCCTTTCTACAACTCCGTTTTGTTGTGGTGTTCTAGGAAAAGAAAAGTTATGATTAATTCCTTTCTTGTTACAAAAATGTTCAAAAGCTTCATTTTCAAATTCACCTCCATGATCACTTCTAATATTTTCAACTTTTAAATTCTTTTTACAAAAAATTTAAAATTTTCAAAAGTATCACTTTTATGTTTCATGAAAATAGTCCATGTATATCTTGAAAAATCATCTACAATGACAAACACATATCTATTGTGATTAATAGATTGAACTTGAGTAGGTCCAAAGAGATCCATATATAGTAATTCAAGTGGTTGTGTTGTAGATATGATTTTCTTAGATTTAAAAGAAGACTTTGTTAATTTTCCTAACTGACATGCATCACAAATATTATCAATTTTGAATTTCATATCAGGTAGTCCTTTAACAAGTTTATTTTTAGCTATTTTATTAATAGTATTAATATTTATATGACAAAATCTTTTATGCCATACCCAAGAATCATTTTCTGTAGCTACTAAATACATGTTTGTGTTATGATTTATATTCATATTTAAAATATAAATATTTCTATCTCTTTTACCTTCAAAAATTAAATTTTGATTTTTATCAGAAATATTGCATTTATTTTTTGAAAAGGATATACTAAAACCTTTATCACATTATTGACTTATGCTTAATAAATTATGTTTTAAGTTTTTAACTAATAAAACATCAGAAATGAGAGGTAAGTTAGAGATACCGTTATTGCTCACATCACCTTTGCCGATGATATAACCTTTTGAATTGTCTCCAAAAGTGACCGATCCTCCATTTGAGTAGACAATGTTAGTTAACATGTCCTTATTACCAGTCATGTGTTTCGAGCAACCGCTGTCTAAAATCCATTTTCCTCTCTTTTTAAGTGGAACCTGCAAAGAATAAAGATTAAGTTGGTACCCACTTTTCTTTTTAGGGTCCTAAGAGTTAGGTCTTAGGAAACCAAACCCAAGCGGGTTCAGAATTTCCTTTATAAATATAATTCTTATTTTTATGAACAGTTTCCATAAATGTTTTGATATGTCTATTCCTAATTAAATTGTTATTTGTTTTAGGAATCCATATCTTAATAGTTTTAAGATCGTTAGAAACTGTTTTCTTAATATCTTTCTTAATTTTGTTTTTAAACTTATTTTTAGACTTTCCAGATTTCTTTGGATTTCCAATTTTCTTATATCCTAGTCCCATTTTATTTGAAGTAGACTGAGAATTTCTATTATTGTAGAAAGATTTTCTCGTCCTTTATTGAAGTTAGAAATATTTCTATGAATATCTTCTAACTTAGTTTTGAGACTAGATTTTTCTAACTCTAATACTTTAGTGTTAGATTTTAAATCATTAATTTCTGCTGATAAACATCATTTTTATTTTTCTGAATTAATAATTCCTGAGTTATCATAGAAAGTTGAGATGTTAAATTAGAATTAGATTCTTGAGATATATCAAGTTCTTCTTTTAGAATTTTCTTTTCATCTCTTAGCATACTAATTTCTAATTCAGATCTATTTAATTTTCCTTGTAACTCTTTATTTTTCTTTTTAGTTTGTTTTACAAAGTCCACTAGTTCTGAATTAATTTCAACCAAATCTTCAAAACTTAGTTCACTTACATCATCACTTGTAGCCATGAAGCATACATTTGCTTGCTCTATGTCACTATCACTCTCTGATGATGAAGAAGAATCTAAATCATCCCATGTTACCGAAAATGCTTTCTTCTTGAATTTGTCCTTCTTGAATTTAATTTTCTTTTTCTCTGGACAATCTTTCTTCATATGACCCTTTTTATGACATTTATAACATTCCATGATAGAAGATGATGGTTTATTGCTATTATTGTTGTTGTTAGAGTTATTTTTGTAACTTCTGAACTTGTTATTCGTTTTGAATTTCAAAAACTTTTTGAAATTTTTAGCAATAAGTGCCATATCCTCTTCATCTGAATCAGAATCATCTTTTTCTGCTTGAAATGCTAGATTCTTCTTATCCTGTACTTGAACTTTCTTTGCCTGCAAATTCACTTCATATGACATTAGATTTCCTATTAACTCTTATGGTTTCATAGTGGAAAGATCGTTTGCTTCTTCTATAGCTAAGACCTTTCTTTCCCATTCATCCGTTAAGGAGTTTAGGATTTTTGATACTATATCAAAGTCAGAAATTTTTTCCCCTAATGCCAATAGTGAGTGATATACATATCTTGAAATCTAGAGTACATGTCATTTATAGTTTCGATTTGTTTCATTTTAAAATTTTGGAACTAATTTTTCAACATAGATATTTTGCTTTGTTTGACTTTGTTAGTTCCTTCATGAGTTATTTTTAGAGTTCTCCATATCTCATAAGCAGTTGCACACATACTGACCCTATTAAACTCATTTTTATCTAATGCACAGAATAACATGTTTATAGCTTTAGCATTTAAAGTAGCATCAGTTTTTTGTGCAGTAGTCCAAGTTGAAAAATCTTCTGTTGGCATGGTATACTCCTTTTGGGTAATATTCCAGGTTTCAAAACCATTAGCTTGCATATATATTCTCATTCTAGTTGACCAGTAATTATAGTTAAGACCATTAAATAGTGGTGGTCGAGCAGTTGACTGACCTTCAGTGAAACTAGAGTTAATGTTAATGCTAGAATTGGTGTTACTATCCATATTACAAAAAATTATCAAATAACTATGTTACGGTTATAGGATGTCCTTGCTCTGATACCAAATGAAAGTGACTACTGTGTGCCTAGTTATCACTTAGGATCGTGTAATATGGAATGTATTATAATCTAAATGCGGAATTAGATAATAATAATAAAGCAAATAAGAATAAGCACACCAGGAGTTTTTATACTGGTTCGAACTTCCCGTTCTACGTACAGTCCCAGACTTCCTTCTGGAATTTAAACTCAATAACCCCTCACTTAACCCGAAGGAATAGGTATACAACACCTGAGCAACCGAACATGATTTTTCCGCCTCTAACAGCCGAAAGAGGACTTTTACTGCCTGAACAACCGAACATGACTTTTACTGGTATAAGAAAATAGTTGACAATTGTGTTCTGAATAACACTGATATGTCTTTAAGTATACAACCTTCCTATAATCAAATCCTCAAGTATATATTGTGTGTGTGAAGATATGAAAGGAAGATATTGCTTAGAATCAAAGAATATATTGATTAGTTCAGAGATTCAAGCAATATAAAGATTGTGATTGCTTTTAGAATGCAGATATATAGTAGAGAGTATAGTCAGAAAACAAAATGAAATTCAGTGGTTTGGAAAATGATTTTGATGTGTTTATATAGTAGACAAACAACTACAACTATTCACGAAGAGTTTTAATCAAAAGATGCATCCATATCTCTTCAATTTGGATCATAACTCTTCGCAAATGGAAGTGTCTCTTCAGAAAAAATAGCTGTTAGAATCGTTCAGTCGACTGAGAAAAATCGACCAGTCAACTGAATATTCAAAGACTATGTAAAACAGAGTATATCTGTGCAACTGAACAGGTTCAGTCGACTGACTTGGTTGTCAATGCACAGTTTATACCATCTTTAAAGAATTTGAATCGTAAAACAACTTTGATTTTGTGGAAACTACTTGAGGATAGATTTTAACAATTTCAACCTATATCAAATGACTAATACTTCAATAAATAAACATACTATATTTAGATTTGAGGTCTTGTCTCCTTTGTAGTTTAATAGCATATCTCATTCTCTTTTTGTCGCTTGATCGTATAGTCTCATCACTGATTGTTTAAGCTTTTTGTCATGAATCAAAACTCATGATTCAACATTTATGTCTAGCCCAATAAAAAGGAATGGTTGAAATTAGAAAGCTGATAATATAATTGATAGAATTGAAAATTTTCACTGTCTTTTAGAAAATGAATATGAGGTTTTAGAAAAATGGTATGAAATTTAAAATGGTTTTTATATGATATAAATTTTGTTAAAAGTGAGATTCGTTTTTTAAAGAATTATAACTTGCAAGTTTCTTTGTAGGAAAACAATGATTTTAAAATATAAAGACCTAGAGTTTATATAGTATCGGAAACGTAGATTACAACATTTATTGTTATAATAGATGTTTTTGTGAAAATAAAGGGAGCATAGACTATAACGCTACCTTATAGTAGGTAACTCCCAAAGGAAATGTTTTTACTTAATATGTGAGGTTTATTAGTATTTATTTTTAATTAAATTCATACACTAGTATTTTTTGGGGTGTAGTAACAGTGTTTTACGCAACATCGGTTTTAAACCCAAATAAAAATGAATTTTAAAAGATAATTTATAAGAGTAGAAATGAAAGTGATTTTTAAAATACACTTATTATTTAAATAAGTATAAGAAAATGTTTTTTGGCTATGGATATATTAAAACAGTTTTAAAAATGATTTTTTTCTGAAAAGAAAAGAGTAAGTTAGATATTAGAAGATGTCTATCAGAAGAGAATATAAATTAAACATACTTTAATCTATTGGAATGAGAAGAGTAATGCAATAATTTTCTATGAAACTACTAAAAAAAAATTGTGCAAGTTACAAGGAATGCATGAAAAAGATATACAAGGTATGGGAGCATCATATTTTGAATAGCCTATTTCGAAAAATATAAAATAAGTTCCTTGTAATTTCACATAAATATGAAGTCCTCTTTTAAAAGGTTCATAGAAGATTTTAGCGTTAATAATTTCTCATAGGAGAAAGTAGTTCCAATACATTAAGGTATGAGAACTTTGGGTGTAATAAGAAGATGTTTTGAAAACACATAAGGATATCTTAAAGATATTCTAAAAGAAAATAGTTTGGTGAAAAGGTAAATAAGTGTTTGGAAAACTTAATAAAATAAAATTTGAAAATTCAAATTTTTATAGAAAACTAAAAAAGTCTCTAAAAGAAAACGAGGAATAAGTTTTGGACTTAGAATTTGAAAGTTTTTCCCTCTAGGTTTGGGAAAATAATGTGAATTCAAAAAGCTGTGAAGATGTAAGGCTAGAAAGATAAGATTTTAAGTAACATAGTATTTTTGAATTTAATAGAAACTTAAAGATAACACTTTTAAAGACAAAGGTTTTGGGATTTGATGTTTTAAAAATTTAGAAACCTTAATTTTTAAAATGGAACTATAAACACCGAACCAAACTCCTAAATGTGAAGTAGATATGAATCATTTCCTAGGTGTAACAAAAATGGTGTAAGGCTATAAAGGAGACAATAGTGGTTACTTTTAGAAGTAATAATGGAAGTCCCTGTAAAGTGTATAGGACACTAATGAGAACCTAGGAGTGTTGATTCATGTGTGCAGACTAAAGAAGAACAGTAAAGTGAAATTAGTAAGATTGTAAGGCACAAATGGTTGAGGACGTGTATTTTTGATTTTGGAGAAACTTGGGAGAAGCAACTTCCTTTAGTGGGATTCTCATATGATAATAGTTTCCAAGCTAGCATTAGAAGTGGCACCTTTCGAAGCTCTTTATGGAAGACCGCGCAAGTCGCCTTCGTGTTGGATAGAGTCTACAGAGGGATTGCCTTGGTTCCGACATAGTTAAGGAGACTTCAAAGAAGATTAGTTTGATTAGGAGAAATTTTGTATCTCATAACCACATCTCTTTGATAGTAAATTTCAAATTTCCTATTTCCATCTTTAGTTTTGAATAGGTTCTTACCTTTATTATCCTTTGGGAGGATAGAACTTAAGATTTAACATATGGATGATAGAATTTGATGTAAACATGTTATTAGAACATGTTATGTATGATGTATGCTAGTGATTGCAAGTGTTTGCTAATGGACGCATATACTTACACTAGGCACTATTATCCTTTAGGGATTGGCCTAACTAGGACACTAGAGCATATGCATATGGATGTGTGTGCATTTGCATTTTTATTTTATTTTATGGTTGCTATAATTGGATGATTATCACATGATTGTTGCATTTGGATGATGTTTGAAACACGCATATAGAACTATCAGTTATCATTAGGAATTTTTGCATTCATTTGGATACATAGCATGGGCATGATTGCATAAAAGGAGGTCAACTGAATCAGTGGACCGCCTAATCTTTTGCATTAGTTAGGGACATTGACACTACACTAATTGCATAAGTATCATAAATCGCATTAGAAAAACTTAAGGACAATGGATAGATGGTTGATGGTTGAGTAGTTGGGTGTAGATATTAGATGAAAATATTTAGTTCATTCTTTTATCCTTAGAGATTTCGGGGACGAAATCCCTTAAGGAGGGGAGAATGTAATAACCCAAAATTTAAGCTGTAATAATTAATTAATGAATAAATGAAATGATAAAATAACTTTGTGAAATTATCAGAATTGAGCCATGGGAGTTGGACCATTGTGTCCACGGTAATTTTCTGGTCAATTTCCATATATAGAACGTTAGAATCCAAGCTTATATGAGCAAGATACAGAATTAACAAGATAAATGATAATATATAAATATATATAGGGAGGCCGACCTAGAGGTCGACCATCCCAAGGCCTAGGTCGACCGACCAGTCTACCTGGCTTCAATGGCGGTCGACCTGTAGGTCAACCAGCCTACGAATAGGAAGCGAAGGAAATTTCCTTCGTCCGTGTTGGTTCCAGCAAGTATTTTTACACGTTGTTTTCGTCATTTTGGCTCATCTGGTCCATCCATGCTACCATCCGACGACTCCCATTCAACCTATGATGTGGTTACATCCTATTCAATCTCAAAATCCAACGGTCTGAGATCCACTTCTATCCCTATAAATAAGACCCTAGGCCTAACATTTTTTCTCATTCTTTCGCTTGGGTTCACCTTTTCAGGAAGGACCCTAAAAGGAATAATTTTTCCAGGAGAGAATCTTTTTAATAAATTTTTTTTAATACCCTCAAGTGGAACCGGGAAGACCAAAAGGGAAGTGCTTAGGACCACAGGCGAGTGATTGTAATTATTCAGATTTTTAAGCAATCTAAAATAATAGGGTTTCCAATAGTTGTAGTTTTTCCACGATTTTGGAAATACCTTTTTATCAGTTATTTTCAGTTTTAGATTTATTTTCAGTCTATTTCTTTTTAGCTATTCTTTTCAGTTATTTGTAGCTAATTTCTGTTAATTATAGCTTTTCCGTTTAATTACAGTTATTTACAGTATTTTAAATTTATTTACTGTTATTTATGCATTATTTACATCTTTTTCATACGCTTTGGATTTTCTTTTATTTTCAGTTTTCTTTTGTTTCTCCTTCTTCTTTGCATATGGATTAGAATGGATTAAATGCAAATATGGATTAAAATTCTAAGAATACTGAAATAACGGAAGATAAGATGTAAAATTAAACGACTATAATAAGAAATGGATTTGGACTGAAATTGTGATGTAAATATTAGAATTGGACTAAATTAAAGACATTGGCATAGTTATAACTTAGAATTATAACTAAAAAAGAGTAAAAGATGAAAGAAGCTTATTTTCACACTTAGACCTTGGGTTAAGTAATAAGCATGATTATAACATAGGTTATAATAAGAAAATAAAATAGAACGAGGCTTATTTTAAGACTTAGGATAAATTAATAAGCACAGATAGTAAGAACAATAATAAAGGTTTATTTGAATAATTTATCTAAGTTAATAAGCAAAGAAGTAAAGTAGGACCTGTACCAAATATCATTCCTCTATTATTTCTATAGACACGGTGTTTTACATAATCCTGAAGTGAGACGAGGGGCACGTTTATGCTAATAATGGTAGTAATTGGTCAATAAGTAGAAGTCCAAATCATGGGGATTGGACAAAAGGGCTCAACTAGATATTGTTTTGATGATGGACCAGTACCAACAGCATTTCCCCTATTATTTCTATGGACACAGTGTTTCACATAATCCTGAAGTGAGACGAGGGGCACGCTTATGCTGGAGCTTGAGGTAATAAGAAGACCCAATAGGTGGAACAACAGATAACGCAAGCTTAGTGGTGGTCATGCGTGCGACTTCCATTGATGGCTCATAAATCATTATGATTTCTAAGCCCTTAGTATGTGTGTCTTTCGTAGACACCATTGCCTTTTGTGTAGGGATCTATATAACGTCTAGTCCACAGTTGATACTTTGTGCGTCTTTCGTAGACACCATTGTACTTTGTGCGTCTTTCATAGATGCCATTGCCTTATGTGTAGGGAGTTATATAGCGTCTAGTCCGCAGTAGGTCTATGGAGTAGCAGGCCGATCAAAGGGTAGAATTAGGATTTCAGCCTAATTATAGGATTAGAAATTCAGCCTAAACAAAGCAGCGATCAAAGACAAGTGCAAGCAATCAAAGTTAACCTATCATATTAATTTAGCAATATTTAATTCGTACTTATTTCTAGCTTTATCTTTCCTTCCATTTCCTTTGTTTCCTTTTTAATACTAGAACTGTTGTAAAGCCTATTACCTTTACTTTGCTTAAAAATACCAGTGATTACTATCATTCACCAGACTTTTAGTCTGACCCACTCCTCTATTTTCCCACTTCCCCCCCAGGCAATCAGGGACAAGGATGGTAGACTGCAGATTCGTGGAGACTTCTTTGCCAGAGATTCTATCATGTATTCCTTTTCTTTATTTCCAGGTTTTAGTTTCCTTTGTTGTAACTGGCACTTTTTGGGGAAAGTTGTACTCTGATTTATTTGGGACTATGGTTTTTGATTTCACGAGACTTGTATGGGTATTTTGACATATGATGTATTTGGTATTTGGTGACTTATTCTTATCATCTTATATTATGGAATTTGATTTTTAGCAAAATACTATAATTTTTTTCACTGTGTTATTATTATTATTTAGTTTTTGTCTTGTGAATCTTAGTCTCAGCTAGTTTTAGTTATACCTACAACGCACCACACCTTTTAGTGTATCCTTTTGGGTATACTAAGGGGTGTGGGGTGTTTCAGTTGGGAATGGGATAAGAGTAAGAAATATACATATAATTCTTTTTATAGATTTATTAACTTTTCAGGTGTAACCAATAACTCTTTTAAATTTATATGGAAGTCAAATGCTCCACGTAAATCTAAAATTGACATGTGGTTAATTATGCATGGAAAACTAAATACTATAGAATTTTTAAAAAGAAAAAATATGCAAATCGATAATAAATGTTATTTTTGTAATCTGCATTTTGAAGATATTAAACATGTATACTATGATTGCATGGATACTTATTTCATTCTAAATAATATCCTTAAAATCTTTAACTTTAACCTAAATACTAAAATTTATGATTGTGAATATTATTGGAATAGTTTTAAAATTAAGTTCAAAAAGGAAAATAGATTTTACTTGACACTTTATTCATTATAATTTGTTGGTATATTTGGTTTGAAAGAAATTAGAGAATTTTTAAAAATAATTATAGTCATTTTAATTAATTGATTTTTATAATTTCTTCATTTTGTTTAATTGGATATCTAATCCTAAATATAAATTAGCTAAAAATAATATATTTAAAGTATATCTAAATAAGGTTAATAATAATATAAAACTATTTATATATAAAAATAATACTTTTGGCATTAATAATTGTAGTATTAATATTTTTTCAAACTTAAATGAT
The DNA here is from genome assembly GCA_030737815.1 of Allium fistulosum. NCBI lineage: Eukaryota > Viridiplantae > Streptophyta > Magnoliopsida > Asparagales > Amaryllidaceae > Allium > Allium fistulosum. The sequence continues at coordinate 1,143,841,642 of CM060904.1, forward strand.
GATTTCACTTTGTATCATAACATCCTTTTGATCAAAGGACCATAAGGATATCTTTGATTTGTTTTAGATATTGTTTTAGTTTTTGTTTGTTTTATTTTTTAGATCTTTAAGTTCATTCGATCATGGATTCCTTTTTGTCTTTTTTCTAATCTTTATTTTATTCTTTCATATTAGCTTAACTCTTGTATCATTATTTCTATTTCTTTTATACATATATATGTATATAAATTTCATTTACATACATATATGTGTATCATTCTAACTATTTTCTTTAGTTCCGTTTCAGATACAGGTCTTAAGCTAGATATGGTGTTAGTTTCTTATTGCAGGTACATAGGATTGCGACTTGCAGGATTGCTGTATGCAGGGAGGGGTTCCACTCAATACATCTTTATCTTCATTATGGCGCTCTGTTTACAAGAGGATTCACTATTCAGCTATGCACTACTTCCAGTTTTACCGAGGCTTCAAAGTGGCGTTTCTAGTCCAAATCATTTTCAGTTCCGTTTCAGATCTTTCGCTTTTCCATGCCTTCAGAGTCAGGGACATGGAGTTGCCTTCTTAGATAGAGCTGGCTTTTAGTTTCATTGGATATTTCATAGTTTTTCAGGTACTTCTAACACCTTAATATCGGGCAGTGGCCATGCCGGAGCTCGGTATTGGGGTGTAATGGGCGGTGGCTATGCCGGAGCTCATTTTAGGGGTACCTAAGTTTTTCCTTTGATTTTTGTACTTAGATTAGCTGCCTGCCAGGCATGTTAGCAGCACCTTGTCTTGTGACACACACACACATGTGTGCTCTCCTCTATTTTAGAGGATCGCACATTTTTCTAAAAATAATAATAACTAATTTAATTAATTTATAACAATTATAGATTAATTAAATCATGCGGTATATCAAAGAATATACCAATGCGGTTGTGCGACTCGCAGGTGTAAATTCAGTCGATGTTTATATTAACGTTCATAAGTTACCTTAGTTAGAGGTATGACAGTTTGGTCAAATTTACCGCTTATATATTTTTTCGGTAAAATACAATTTTACTATCCCGTCAGCGACAATTATTTATAAACAATTCCCTTCATCAAAGCAATATCATATTAGGAGTTATGGAATTTGGTAATGGTCAAAATTCCAATACTGCCCTTATTCGACTTTATAGTCCAAAAACAAAGTCCTTGGTTCAATATTAACAATTATTATCAATCGAACTGCTCTGGCCAGAGACTTTGACTTGGTGTTGACTTTAGTTGATCGTGATACCAACCTCATATAACCGAGGAGATGAATTTTCTCTTGAATAGTGTCTCACTTCCAATACTTCCACTCGACCCAACTATAGTCATTTGATGGATATCGTGCCATGATTTGACTATAATAAAAGAAGAGTTTCCACATTAAAGCTCGATAATATTCTCAAGTCGATGGAATTTTGTAATATTGTCACATCGATATTTTCTATTTGACTTTAGTTGTGACGCCCCACATTCGGGAAGGTTTAAATTGACAATAATCCACACATGTCCAACTCAAACAATCCGAAACATAGATAAACAATGGGGTTAATTAAAAAAAATAAGAAAAGAAAGAAGCAAATACAAAATCTCGTAGTGGAATGACAAAATATAATAATCAAATAAATAGTTCATGAAGCTGTTTAGAATATACATTTGATTATAATTTATATAACATTTATCAGAGTTATATATACAATAGAGACAACATAATAATGCAGCAAAACAATAATGTAGTGAAAGAATACTAGTAATAATAATATACCAAATCTTCGTCTTCGTCCTCCAGAAAATGATCTTCAATACACTGAAAACTCAGGGCTGACCCGAGCGTAATGAAAAGACAAAACACTCGAGCCAGGACTAAAATATCCTTTTGTGAGTCAAATCAATATCACATCTAACATGAGTGTAATAGCGTCAGAGATGTTTACAGGATTTCACATCTCCTATCCAGTGTACAACGTGCGTGCAATAACTCAAGAGATGTTACAGGATTTTCGATCTCTTAAGGATTTGTCAAAATATTTATATATAGTAGAATACGCTATATATAATGTCTAATCAGTAAAATAAATATTTTTCTTAGCGTTAAGGCTTTACATTAATCCCTCTTAAAGCATTTTTAAGCATTGTCGTATAGTTTGCATATAATGCCCCAGTAGCACATCGGGGGAAAGGGATGCACCGTGATACGACAACACTAAACCAAAATCGTAGTGGTCTTGTTTAGGGATAAAAGTATGACAAGGCACGTGAGGCAATGCCCAAGGTAGGATACTACCAGTTCGGGTCGTAGGGCTGGTGGTAACGCATCGTAGCCACGATCGCCCACCGCGTACATCCATCCCATATCGGGTAAAAAGGAGGTTATCCCAAAATCAAGGTGCACCAATCGAAACCAACAACAGGAGTAATAATATGGACCAAGTCCAATAAGAAATCGAAGAACGAAAGTCCACTAGGGGTAGCTAGCTCGCTTGGCCCTATCAAGCCATCCTGTTTTAGTCATTTCAAATTGGCACAAGTGCCGGGGTCTATCCATCATCGTTCTCTTTCTTCAAATCCAGCTAACGTACGCCAAATCCAACCACTTCGTTCTGGAGTCTCCTCCGCGTACACAGTTGTTAAAGTGGTTCCAATATTGACAGAGAGTATGCCAATAAGAGGCCTCGGTCTCTTTAACAACCAAACGTCGTTTTACACACCGGTTGGTACTTTTACATTTCTAAAACGATTCATACTTGATATCAAAATATCATATTCTTCAAATATCATTTTCATTTCAAAATATCATATTTATTCCAAAATATGTCAATTCGGTTCGATATGTCAATTTCACTTCAAAATTCGATTCAAATTACAATTTAGGTTATAACTTCATTTAACTCAATTCACATTTAAATCCACAATTTAAATATAAACATTCCACCCTTGCACAGTTTGAATTTTTATTTTTAGAAAATAGTTTGAATAATTTTTAAATAGTTTAAAATAGTTTTAATAGTTTGATATAAAATAGTTTAAGTATTAAAATGATTTATATAGAAAAATAGTTTGGAAAATGAAAATAATTTGAATATTTAAAAAGTTAGATTTTAAACACTTTATATTGAAATAATTTATTTGAAAATAGTTTCAAAGTCAGTCCGTCTCTTTCCATTTCAACAAATATGGACCCAAGTCCAAATTCCAATCAACCGATTCAATTTCAATTATTCTAATTCAAATCATTTTCAATCTCAATTCAATTCAAACCGACTCAATTTCGATTTCAACTTGAATTAACTTCGATTTCAATTCCAATTCAAATCAATTTCGATTTCAAGTTAATTCAATTTTGATTTCAATTCCAATTAATTTCAATTCCAATTAATTTCGATTTCGATTTTTCATTGATTCGATTCAAAAGATTAAATTTCAATTCCATTCCTAAATTTAAACCCTTTCAGTTTATATCAATTTTGGGTTCAATTTAAAAATATCAATTTAAAAATATCAATTTAAATCACTTAATTCAAATTAAACTTCAATTTTCGAATTTAGATTCAAATCTTAAAATTAATTCCATTTTCGAGTCCAAATTTGAAATATCAATTTATATCACTTTTACTTAAATAACTTCGAAGTCAAGTAAAAGTTCAAACCTTTTAAAAGAATTCAATTTCTATAATTCGAGTTATATTTCAATCATAACTTCAATTTCCAAATTTAATTCTTTAAACAATTTCTTTTAACAATTTTAATTTCAACATTTCAAGCTCGAGTTCGAAAATAATCCAATCCCCATATTTCGATTCAATTTAATTTTTTTAAACAAAATCACTTGAATAAGTTCAATCTAGTGATTTAAAATCATTTAATTTAACCAATCCGGTGTCCGTATATAATTTTCTATCCTATAACCAAGTGATCAACTATTTCAATTTAATTTCAGGGATGGATATATATCATTTTAACCTAAAATAAATGTCATATGTATATATCATTTCAACCTATTTCTTAATTCGAATATAATTCAGATAACAGTTCAGATGCTGTCAAATAATTTATATGGTGATAACATAATATATATATATATAAATAAACATCCAATCATCCAAAATATCATCCAATTGGCATCCATCACAATCAATCATCCAAATAGCCAATAAATCATGACAACTAACTAATTATTAATAATCGGGTATTTTTATTAGCAATTTAATTTAAATTCCAAATTTAACTATCAATTTAAATTTCTACCAGTTCAAATCATATGTCAATTTAAATGTCGATTAAACTACCAAACAACAGTGAATAAAAGTAAATTACTTCATGATTTAAATTTAACTAACATAACAATATTTAGTACTTCGTGAGCATATAAAACACTCACCTTTTATTTGAAACTAAAAATATTTCGGCTTCCAATAAATTCCACCTCAATCCCATGTCGTAGACGACTTCGATATGATCCCAACGCAATTTGTTTCGTCCAAAACAAGCCTCGTACACAAAAGTTACGATTTAATTAGTGTTAACGATATAATTAAAGTTTAATTAACTAAAATAATAAAGTAAATTATTAACATTACCTCACTGTTCACGCATCCCAAGCTTCCAGTTACGTCCTTCCCAGCGAGCTCGCGCGATTCGCTGCTCCGTTCCTTTTTTTATTATTATTATATGATCGCCGCCGAACGCCAACGTCACCGCTACCACCAAGACCGCCGCCGACATCTCCCAACTGCCGCGTCGCACCTCCAGCTTGTGAATGTACGGTCATTGAGAAACCCTAAACCCTATGACGAACGCACGCTACACTCCACTGCTGCCGCCCTCTCGCCCGGATCCGCCGTCTCTCGCGCGCGTTGCTTGCCATGGACTGCCCGGGTCGCGCCATTTGTTTTTTTTTCTTTTTTCTTTTTTCATTTTCGTTCTGCACGAATTTGAAATAAGGGAGATGAGAGAGTAAGGGTAGACATAAATGTAGGCGGGATGTACGAATGGTCGAGTAAAGGTGAGTATATATATTATAATTAGAAAATATCTAGCTTTTAACGTTCGAAATTCTCGAGCTCCAAACGAGGCGTGCCGCCTGGTGTTCTATATGTTATACCCTCATTTCGAACACAATGGAACTAGTTTCGGGAGCCAATTCCATCATATTCAGAAGGTAGCATTTTAAAATCAAATTATTTTAATTAAATTCTCTTAATTAATTTGTAAGCGTTTCAAGCTCGCACGGCCAAACGACAAGTCCGATCGCTACGAAACTTGAAATCCTATAATAATTCACTATTACGGATCCGATGAAACTGGTTTCGTCGAAAGCCGAGACAATGGCCAAAACGGCTATTTTTACTCGTTAATTAAAACAAGTAATTCAATTTCATTTTATTCACTTTTAAAAATTAACAATCTTCATTCATATTTAAATAAAATTTAAATCAACTTTCGATATCATTTTCATCCATATTAAATTCATAATTCAATTATTTAAATAATTTCCAATATTAAATTTAACAATTTAATTATCCAATAAATTACATTAATAATCATTAAATTTCAAATGAATTTTAGTTATCAACAATTATTTTATTTCTATCTAAATAATTCAACATTTATTATTCAATTTCGGTTATTGATTATAAACACAATCAATACATAGAATTTCATTTCAATATTGGTTATTGCCTAAATTTCGGAAATCGGTTATTTCAAAATTTTATTCCAGTTCATATCCACAAAATTACATTAATCCATCATAAATTTTTATTTCTAGCCATTTTTATCTAATAATCATATTAAATTTAATAATTTAAAATAGCTAAAAAAATACGGGTCGTTACATTCTCCCCCATGCAAAAATTTTCGTCCTCGAAAAGGGGTCAAGTAAGGAATTTAACATATGATATATTTTACTCAAAATAATTAACTTATAAACATTAAAACCTTATTTTGCAAAACCTTTACTACGCTTCTACTACGCCACCCCGATATCGGTTTTACGAAAATTACAACTTATTTATAAAAAAAAGTTATAAAAATTTTAAAATCTCAAAGTTTTTCTAACACCCGGATTTACAGAAAATTTCGGCAGCATCTCCTTTGCACGGCTCGATCAAATTTTTTTTACTATACAATATATAACACAAATATACCAAATATACATCTCATCTCAATGATGAGGCATCCCATAAGGAAAAATATAAAAGTGCGGTATGTAATCCGAGATGTGTAACTTATCATTATTAATACGAGCGAGTTCGCTTGTATTAAGCAAGCAAAAGCATATTAAATCTGCGTATACATCCAAACGGTCTTCATATATACCTATCTCAACTCAATTTAGAATATTAGTCACTTATAAAAGATATATAAAGCATGTATGAGTTTAATAGAATTATATGACGTTAATTTTGAATCCAAATCATAAGCACAAGCACAAATACACAACATATCAGTCATATGCAATCAAAAGCAGTAACAACAATGGTTTGCAACAAAAGAAACCATTCAACCATCAATACTCGTCCAATTAATCCAATTAATTCATAACTATATGAATTTACATTATCCAATGTAAATATTTAATTTATACACTTCATTTCTTATTACATTCAATTTTTATTAATTGGAGAATGTATTTCCATACAAATGACTAGGTGAAGGGACTACCTTCCGATGGGTAAACCATTAGATGGATGTCCCGAGGAACCATCACAAAGCTCCACTACCAACACAAGACCGGCCTACCTCTATAACTAGATAGTACCAAATATGTCATCCCCCGGTCGTTACCGACCTTTATCCGAGCGCTCGATTTCCATACGCCACATTAATTTACATTCCGAACGTCATAGCGGGAGGAAATATATCTAGAAGGGGATGATCATACCCTATTGGGAATGACCCACTTAGCCTTGCCGCATCTAACCCTATTTCGGTCATTTCCGGTTGATGAGGCTTGAGGCAACGATTACCTTTTCACATAGCACATATCACATCTCTAAATGCACATTGCCATTTCCGTTGACTACTAATTACCTTCCACAAAAATACAACCCTTGAGCTCGTACATCTCAAGGAGGGTGTTAAGCTAAGAGAAGTTGCCGTACATAATCTAAGAAAATGCACTGTCAGACATTTATCCATACAAGTTCGTTCTAGGACTGAATGAAACCGAAGTTACTCTCCTACCACATCATGCGGGAATTAACCCTAGGATTAGTAAGGAGAAGTCCTTGCAACCCAAAAATTTTTAGATACAAAAGGACCACTACTACTTAGTATTTGGGAGCTAACCAGAATTATGAACAAGCAGTCCTTTCATCCCGAAAATCCCTGGTCTTCATTCTTCATTCTCCTTATCAGGTCTTCATCTTTTTGAACACGTAAATTGGTTCGAAGTGGTTTTTGGATAGGAATCACCCAAATCTGACCCCTGTTCCTTCGAAATCCAATCATCGATAAAAAGTGAATATGAGTATACAAGATTTATTAAGTCTCTTTTCACTTAAATTCTTTTTGGATGATTACAAAATCTCTTCTTTATGTCTTAGAGTAATTCTAAGTTAATTCATTCTTTAATTAGGAAAACATTTCCTATTTCCTTACCTATCATCGATCCAGAATTTCTTAACTTATAATTGGGTCAAAAACAATGTTATTTAAGACATCGTCTACTATAAACACTAAAAACAATCTTAGCAAACATTATTGAGTAAATAGGATCATAGAAATCATTCTAATTTTACTCAACATTAATTTCTGTATTCAACAAGTGCTATGGGAGGAATAACGGTGAAATCACCTTTTAAATTCCATGAATAGGACGAGTTCCCTTTTCAGAATTTAATACCAAGTATAAGAAGATTATCTCTATGCAATCCAAGTTGTAATTTATTCATTTTGGAGATTAATCTTCTTATACTTAAATTGCTTACCTTTCGGAAAATAGTAATTCTCTTTTGATTTTGGACAAACTTAATATGATCTTTTTAGAGCATCCGGGCTTTCCTTTCGATCCGTTCCACCCCTCACCTAAGAAGAGAAAATACAGGCCAGGTAAGTTCAGAGCACTGGTTGCTCCATCCCTAACCTTAGTTAAACACCTTGTTTTATCTTCCCAGATCTCACAGGCGGGACAAATATACTAGTCGTTTAAGCATACTCAGTTATTAGCCTTTATTTTGGAATTGATTATAAAGATTCCAAATTATCTTTTAAACGCTTAATTTTTCTTTTAAAATCATTCATAATTGATTCTAGGAAAAATCGTTAAGTTTAAACTCATATTTCAAAAGTTATAGAATTCGCAGCAGAAAAGTGTTGCGGAAAGTGCTATATATGGCTTATTTGATTTAATCAACTTTTAATATTTGAAAATTAATATTTTACAATTCAAATCTCTTTTAAATTATTTATATAGATTTATCAAATTTATTTCATATTTTTTCATAATTAAAAACATCTAAAAACATCCTTTAAACAGATTTTGTGTTATGGCCACTTAACTACATAAGCGCGGTTTTTCTAGAAAATTTATTTGAACATAATTCAAAATCTACTTAACGAAATCTTGATTTTCTATCTTCGTTTAGAAGATACATATATAATAGTCCGGAATTTCCTTATCTCGAAGAATTCTGAGTTATATATTCCACTCTATACATTTGTTTGAACTTTTCGGCGCGAAACCGTAAGCTACCGTTGCACGACGCGCCTAGTTTTAACATATTTTTCAATACTTGAAATAATTTATTCAAATTGAATTTCATTACTTAGAAAATTATTACAAATCATTTTAAATCAATATTCTTTTTAAAGTATTTAAAGTGTATTTTCACTATTTCCATATTATAGTATTGTTATATTCCTATATTTTAATATTAAATTTTAAAATCCAATTTCAATTAAGTTTTAATCCTAACTTCAAATTAAACTCAATTAAAACTTAGATTTCAAATTTGATTTCAAATCCATCTTTAATTTCAACTCAAATTTCAGTTTCAATTTCAATTTCAATTTCATTTTCAATTTCAATTTCAATATCAATTTCAATTTCCATTTTAACTTCGATTTCAAATCAAATTTCACTTTTAAATTCAAATTCTATTTTACCTTAACTTTAATTTCAATTTCACTTAAAAAGAGACTTGTTTTTTCTAAAGTATCTCATATCACCAAAATTGGGTCTTATTTAACAAAGGGAACAATTGATTATTTCAACTAAGTAACACAACAAATTTAACTATGATGATAATATAAACATAATAGTGTGAATTATCAACTATTCATCCATTCAATCCACATGTCCAAACATTCAATTCATCCAACATATTCAAACAATCATTCAAACGTCCATATCATCAAATGATGATTATCTAACATAACAATTTAACTTGATAATCAATAAAATTCAAATAGCGATGAGAATTTCTCATCTTTAACCAAAATCGTTTCACTTCCTACCAACATTCTTATCCAAACCAACACTTCACTAAACATTTCTAAACCTTATCATAACCATGCTTCCAAGCGCTCGACCATCCCCACCTCTCCTTGCTTTGCTCACAGCCATGACCCTCCTCCACCACCTTGCTCTCGGCCCAAGCCCTTAAACACCTTCATCCTCACGGCCCATGGCCATTATAGAGAAGTAGTTTTAAGAAGTGGTTAGAGAGTTATTAGCGGATTGGTGCTTAAGCACTCTACTATTTTTAACCCTTCTACCAAATCTTAAAAAGAAAAGAAAAGAGAGAACTTCCTTTTGGAAGCCATTAGAGAAGCTTAAAGAAAGCTTTAAGAAAGGAAGAAGAAGAATTTTGGTGTGAAGAAATGAGTGAAAGTGAGGTGGTATTTATAGCAAAAATTTCTTATGTAAATTACCTTTTTAACCTTAGCCAAAATGACTAAAATACCCTTCTACTTTTTGAATTTTCAACTTATTTTCTTTCCTTTCCAAGACATGATTTGATGTCTTTTAATGAGCTAAAGATGATTTTATTTGAATGAGTACTTTTATGAAATGATTATGTTACTTTATTACTTAACAAAATGTATAAAATAAGAAATTATTATTTTCCATGCTTAGATTTGACATTTTAGTGTTAATACATTAATGAGAAAAGAGGTGGTAAGTCCTTTTTGTAATGATGAGATTTACTAATTTTATTTAAATGGGAAATTGTCAAATCATGTTACTTTGTGAATTATTTGTTTACTTTGACTTTTCAAAATGAATTTGTATTTAAATGGAAATATAAAGTGTGTATAGTTTGTTAATATGCATTTTATATGTTGATAAAGTGATTATGTTGTCAAAATGTTGTGACAACTTGTTTTGGTTGAAAACGGTGTTTTAGTTGATATATTTTACAGTCAAAATTTGACGTTTTTGTTAAGCTATATATTAACGTAAAACAAACTTAAAAATGAACTTTTTACTTCCTTAAATAAATTTAAACACGTTTATTCATATCTTAAAAATATTCAAATAATATCAAAATCTCCATTTTTACAGTGTATGTAAAACTGACAAAATGCGACAAAATTTGGACATTTTGTAAACCAATTAAAATTATGTTTCACAAACCTGATTAGATTTTAATTATCATTACTAAATGATTTTAATATGAATCTTTTTCTTTCCCAAATCGATTTATACTTTTAAAATACCGCTTTTGTTGATTTTGGAGTTGCATTGACAAAATATGACAAATTTTGAATATATTTGTAAAACGGTTATAAACATATTTTTAAATCCTTAAATATACTTCTATTATCTTTATTAAGTGAGTTTAATAAGATTTAACATTTCAAATAAATATTTAAACATATTTATTTAAACGTTTATTTATTTATTTTACAAAATTTAACTTTTGCTGATTTGTTCTAAAATCCAAATTTTATACTTTTTAATTATTAATTATAAGAATAAATAATTCCTATATTATTAGTTATTATATATAACTTATTTATTTAAGTTTTAAACCTTTTTAAATTTTTAAATAAACAAAATATCTCATTTACGAAGTAGCGAAATTACGGGTTGTTACATTCTCCCCTACTTAAAAGCATTTCATCCTCGAAATGAAAGTTATATAAAGGAATCTATCTCATACTCGTATCCTTAAACATTTTGGCTTATTTATACTGATGATAGAAAAAAATGCATACATAAAAAGAAGGTTGATACCATAACAACACTGAACAAATGATACCAAACATACATACAAAGATTCCACATACCAACCTAAGTACTTATCACGTACGTATGGTTATATATACATACATCAAGTCAGACTCCTATTCTAACCATCCTAGTGCATACCGCACACTTAAGATAATATACACAACTACAAAACAAGACTATACATCCAAAAACAACCACACTGATACTATATTAACATAAATGAATACATCCAACATAACTCATCCCCTGACCTAAGCATGTACTATACCTGAGGTCTATATATATATATATACACACACATATACATACCAAACATAAGTCTAACCCCTATATCTTAGTGCCTACTATTTAAGATAACTATCCAACTACTATGTAGACAAACCCAAAATATCATACTATATGTGATATTTGATTCGATCTATTATTCGAATCCACAACTTTACTTCCGAACTAGTATCGGTCCCCCGATTTTCTAGTGCGGACTTTGATCAGGCTTCTTGATTACAAACCATTGCTTTCCTTGCATAGCTCTCAACTATGATAGAAAACTTGAGTACATAATCACTAACCCTCATCAATGTTCACCGTCAAAAATCGAGTGATAAATCCTTTCTCGGATTGGTGTAAACACCTCAAATTTTAGATCAAAAATTTATGTGCCAAAATGATCTACGTATAACTTATGTATTTATTCACATTCATTTCTACCTAATATATTTCTTCAAAATTTCTATTAAACCAAGTTTATTTTACAACCATTTACTTTCTACTAAATCCATTATTACTTAAGCATACAAATATGACTTAAACTTGTATAATATACCTTTACTTCCTAAGAGTATATATACATATCCTCAAACTTCAAACTGTTATTACTTCAATTAGGGTGTTTAAAAAATGTGGAATTTTACTATTATCTTAAATTAATAAGTTATAAAACCTAATCCTTAGTTTTATTTACCTAAGGTCTTAATTTAGCTAATATTATTTATCTTATCCATATATTAATAAGACAACTTTACCAAGTGTACATCTTTTTCTTACTAATTCTATGATTATCTACTTAACTTATTTGCCTACCCATTTCTAAATCAAATTTCTTAACCTTAAATCCATCAAATACCTTATAATCAAATTATGAAACTTAATTCACATGGTATTTGTTATTTATACATTTTCATCCAACAATCAACCTACTAACCATATTATTCAAAACTTCTTTTTAACTTTTTCTAACCTATCCACTTCCAATCTTACTTCATTTTTGAATTACAAATGTTACCCTAAATGTATCACTAATTCAAAGTTTTATATTAGGATGATATTTCGTATATCTCTTATTCCTAAATTTCACTTTGATTTTAGCCTAATCAAAGTGTTTGAATTTCAAATTATCTTATCTCCTTTATAAGTTATAGAACTTACCCTTTTATATTATATTTACCCAAAGTCTCAATTTAGGCTTATCTTTTTCTATCTTGTTGATAAGAATTTTTATAAGTGTGCATTTCTTTTTACTTTCTCTAATTACAACTTCTAGCTTCAATATTATCATCAAATACCTTATAGTCAAATCGTGAATTTTACTTCACAAAATATTGTACTTAGCTTTTAAATCCATCAATTTTGATGATCATTAAACCATTATTTCTTAATAACCAAATCTCTAGGGGTATTAAAGTTCTAAATTCTAGCTTTCAACTAATTGATTCTACATGGAATATCTTATAGTCAAATCGTGAAACTCTAATCACAAAATATTCATATTTTAGTTTAACTAAGCTAAATTACAAACAACCCTTAATTTCTAACCAAAAAATAATAATATCCCCTTTAATATTTAAAATATAAACCCAAGGTAAAATTATTTCATTTACCAATTTTCAAATCAAAATCATTTTATATATACCACTAACAAATACACGCTCATATATAATACTCTCAAAATTCATTCTAGGGTGTTACTAACCCTATCTCTAATGAGTTACTCATCCTAGGATATTACTAATCCAATCCCTGATGAGACTTACCTGTTGATTCATGAGTTTTGATTCATGACACAAGCTTCAGAGATCATACGACTAAATACAAAGAGAATACTATATGAAAGCGACAAAAAGAGAATAAACGTATATTGTGAACTACAAAGGAGATAAGACTACAATCCAGAGATTAGTATGAATATTTTATTTTATTTGAGTCTTAGAATATTGTTAAAATCATTCCTCAAGTAGTCACACACACACAAATTGATCCATGCTAATTTATACATATATAAGTGTACACTGTGCAAATAACATCAGGTCGGCTGACCGACCAGGATCCTCGGTCGACCGACCCTGTGTTATGTGCACAGGTACTCTCTGTTTTATGTAAGATTTCGAACTCAGTTGACCGGCCAGATTTTCCGGTCGACCGACCAGAGAATAACGGCTAGTTTACTGAAGAGATGCGATCATTTCATGAAGAGGAGTGTCCTCTATTTCAAGAGATATGGACACAACTGTTGACTGAAACTCTTCATGAAAGATTATAACTCTTCTACAACTATATAAACATATTCAATTCACTTCTACAATCACCGATTCTTGTTTATATTCTGAAATCTAATCTCTATTCATTTCTGCAAATAAAAGTTTTCATTCTTAATTAATATCACTAGAATCCTTGTTTTAATTCATATACTTCGATTCTACGTGATTATCTTCCTTCTAAATCTTCACACACATACATACTCTTGAGGATTTGATTATAGGAAAGTTGTACTATCAAAAGACAATCAGTGTTATTTAGAACACATTCGTCTACAAACAATTTATATTAGGCTGAAGTCCTCTTCGGTTGTTGAGGCGGAAAAATTCCTGTTCGGCTGCTCAGGTGTCGTATACCTATTCCTCCGGGTTAAGTGAGGGGTTTAGTTTAAATCCAGAGGGTATTCTGGGACTGGACGTAGAACGGGAAGTTCGAACCAGTATAAAAATTCCTAGTGTGCTTACTTTAATTTTTATTTTACTGTTATTACCAGTTTCCATTTTTATATACCATATTACACGATCCTTAGTACTACACGTACACTTTCATTTGGTATCAGAGCAAGGTCATCCTATAACCATCACAAAGTTATTTGATATATATTTCTAGTAATATGGCAACTACACAAATTAACGATGTTAACACTCACACTAATTCTAGTTTCACAGAAGGTCAATCGACTTCACGACCTCCACTTTTCAATGGTATAAATTACAATTATTGGTCAACTAGAATGAGAATCTATATGCAATCAAGTGGATTTGATATCTGGAATATTATACAGAATGAGTACACAACTCCTACTGGAGAATACTCAACTTGGAGTAACACACAAAAACTAGATGCTACATCAAATGCTAAGGCTATGAATATTTTATTTTGTGCATTAGATAGAAATGAATTCAATAGAGTTAGCATGTGCACTTCCGGTTATGAAATTTGGAGAACTCTTAAAGTTTCACATGAAGGAACGAACAAAGTTAAATTGAGCAAAATTTCTATGTTGAAACATCAATTTGAAAATTTTAAAATGAGGCCAAATGAATCTATAAATGACATGTACTCTAGATTTCAGGATATTTATCATGCTTTATTATCATTAGAACAAAAGTTTACTGATTGTGATGTTGTTACAAAAATCTTAAATTCTTTAATGGACGAATGGGAACGAAAAGTCCTAGCTATTGAAGAAGCAACTGATTTGTCAACATTAAAACCAGAAGAATCGATAGGTAATTTAATGTCCTACGAAGTAAATTTGCAGGCAAAACGAAATGGTGCACAAGAAAAGAAAAATGTGGCATTCCAAGCAGAAAAAGATGATTCCGACTCAGATAATGAAGATATGGCAATGATCGCTAAAAATTTCAAAAAGTTTTTGAAATTCAACAGAAACAAATTCAAGGGAAACAAAAATAATTCCAACAACAATTCAAATAGCAGCAAACCATCATCTTCAACAATGGAATGTTATGAATGTCATAAGAAAGGACACATGAAGAAGGATTGTCCAGATCGTAAAAAGAATAACTTCAAGAAGGATAAAACCAAACGAAAGGCTTTTTCAGTCACTTGGGACGACACTGATTCATCATCCTCATCAGAGAGTGAAAGTGATAATGAACAAGCAAATGTATGCTTCATGGCTTCGTCAGACGATGTAAGTGATTTTACTTTTGAAGATTTAATTGAAATAAATTCTGAATTAGTAAATTTAACAAAACAACTTAAAAAGAAAAATAAAGAGTTGCAAAGAAATTTAGATAGAACAGTTTTAGAAGTAGATATGTTAAAAGATGAAAAGATAATATTGGAAGAAGAACTTGAAATTTCTCAACAATCGAATTCTAACTTATCTTCTCAAATTACGTCAATATCCGAAGAACTAGAAATTCAGAAAAATAAAAATGATGTTTCACTTTTCGAAAATAATAGTTTAATATCTAAGATTAAGGATTTAGAGTTAGAAAAATCTAGTCTTAAAATAAAATTTGATGATATTTCTAAAAATGTTTCTAATTTCAATAAAGGAAGAGAAAATCTTTCTAGTATGCTAGAAAACTCTCAATCCTCTAACAATAAATCTGGACTAGGATTTAAGAAACAAAATAATTTTGCTAAAAGTAAAATTAATAATAAAATTAAGAAAGATATTAAGAAAACAGTTTATTCAAATACTAAAACTATTAAGATATGGATTCCAAAAACAAATAATGTATTGATAAGGAATAAACATATCAAAACGTTTATGGAAACTGTTCATAATAACAAAAATTATGTTTATAAAGGGAATTCTGAACCCGTATGGGTTTGGCTTCCTAAGATCTAACTCTTAGGACCCTAAAAAGATTGGGTACCAACTTTTTATAAACTTTTTGCAGGTACCACATAAGAAGAGAGGAAAATGGATTTTAGATAGCGGTTGCTCAAAACACATGACTGGAAACAAAGAAATGTTGTCAAACATTATATACTCAAATGGAGGAGCAGTCACCTTTGGAGATAACTCAAAAGGATATATCATCGGCAAAGGCAATGTCAATAGCAACGGTACATCTAATTTACCTCTCATTACTGATGTTTTATTAGTTAAAAATTTAAAACATAATTTATTAAGTATTAGTCAACTATGCGATAAAGGTTTTAATATAACTTTTTCAGAAAATAAATGTAACATTTTTGATAAAAATCATAACATTATTTTCGAAGGAAAAAGAGATAAAAATATTTACATCTTAAATATGAAAGTTAATAATAATTCAAATTTGTGTCTAGTGGCTAAAGAAAACGATTCTTGTCTTTGGCACAAAAGATTTTGTCACATCAATTTTAAAACCATCAACAAACTAGCTAAAAATAAATTAGTTAAAGGTTTACCCAATATAAAATTCGAAACTAACATATTTTGTGATGCATGTAAATTAGGAAAATTAACAAAATCTTCTTTTAAATCAAAGAAGGTAATATCTACAGAACAACCACTTGAACTTTTACACATGGATCTTTTTGGTCCAACTCAAGTACAGTCTATTAATCATAATAGATATGTTTTTGTTATTGTAGATGATTTTTCTACATATACTTGGATTTTCTTTTTGAAAAATAAAAGTGATACTTTTGATAATTTTAAAGTTTTTGTTAAAAGAATTCAAAATATTAAAACTTTGAAAATTAAGAATATAAGAAGTGATCATGGAGGCGAATATGAAAATTTGTTCATCTAAGAAGGATGATGTTGCTGAACCTTCTTACAGATCTCCATCACCTTCAAACCCCGTTCAAACTCCAATAGCTCCAAGATGGTCACCAATAGAAAATGTTCCGTCTCCAAACTCATGGGAACATAGATACTGATGAACCATGGCTATAATTTAATATATATATGCTATTATTTTCAATAAGATGTACAGATATAAATAATGTAATAATAAAATCTATATTTATATAATTTTTTATTGAAAAACAGCAGAAATCTGTTAGTTTACATGCCTCGATCGACCGAAAACCCTGAGTCGGTCAGCCGAAGCTATCCCGAGAATTCTTGTAAAAACATATTTCTGCCAGGTCGGTCGACCGAACCCCCTGAGTCGGTCAGCCGACCCTGTATCCCGAAAAGCAACTATAACATTTTTTGAGTCGGTCAACCGAGTACCCTGTACCAGTCGACCGAAGCTCTTCCCGAATGATTGAGCACTAACCTGAAACTCAAGTCGGTCGACCGACCCAGGCAACTCAGTCGACCGAGCGTGTTTTCTATTGCAATAGACTACATACTTTAACCCATCCACTCACTTTTTCCATCTCACCTCTTCACTCTTACTCTCCCAAAACAGATTTTAACCCTAGCCCCCATTACAATCTCCCCAAATTTCTTCAAATTCTTCAAACAAAAATGGCCCCTAAGAAGAAATCTAAGACTAATGCTGGCTCATCTTCATCAACTCCTGTAGACTCTCAAATTGCTTCTTGGCTAGTAAGTGACAAAGCTTTAGAAAGATGGATAAGGCTTCAAGATGCCAAAATCTTTGAGGAGTCTTTTGTAAGTTATCCTGATTTTACCTCCTACGGTGTTGAAAATGCCGCCCTTGAAAGTGGTCTTGATACATTTCTTGACCATAGGAAAAATAACTTGAAAATTAATCATATAATGGTCAAGTTATTTCTAGCAAATCTCAACCTTGTAAATCCACCGAGAAACACTGAAAATTGTGTTTGGACATCGGTTTGTGGCACTTCGATTTTTCTTTCCATTGATCGAATTAATCACATTTTAAATGCTCGACCGGGTGGAATTTCGTTACATGATGTAGACTGTAATACATCGACTCGTGACCGTCTAAGTCATTTATTTTTTGAAGATGACGCTACTGATTTAAGGCTAACTTCATCCCTTCGACCTAAAGCCCGACTCTTTCATCAATTCATGATGAAGTCTATTGTTCCAAGAGGAGGATCATACCACTTAGTATATCCCGAAAACTTCAAAGCTTTGTATGCTATGTGTGGAAATATACAAATAAATTGGGCACAACTTCTTATGGATGAATTTCTCTCCTTCAACCAAGGAAAGATGCTCCATATTTATTATGGAGAATACATAACGAGGTTGATTAATAGCTTCGTTACCAATGCTCCGGAATCCGAAACATCCAAAGTTCGTTCTTTTGACTCACGAACCATAAAACTAATGAAGTTACCCGATGCACCTTCCCAAATTACAACTTTTCAGCAATGGCGTACTACTCCTCGAGAACAACTACATCGCAGCTATTCTACACCTCAACCATCTACCCATTCTACGGAACGTATAACTCGTCAAACCTCAATTCAACGACCAACTCCAGGTACTAGTACGGAGGCTGCCATTGATATTTTGGCTCAAAATCAACTAGCTTTGGATTCTCGACTTTGAAAAATTGATGGACGGTTCAAGAAGATAAAAGGCTTCTTCATAAATTTATGGGATGCCTTATCATGTACTTTCGAAGCCGGTGCTTCATTTGTTGCTCCTGGAAAAAGACCAGCGCCAAATTTCTCTTGGTCTACATCCGATAACACAAGTTCCAGCACATCGGCAACTCACGTTCCTCACACACAAAGACGGGGTAAGGAACTAGCTCCACTGGATGATAATACTCATCCAGAATTCTGGGATTCTGATGATGATGAGGAGTAATTGTAGTATATTACAATTTAATTTCAAGAATTTCTTTATGAGCACAATATATTTTTCCTTCATTATTGTTATGTACTAAGCAAACATCCTTAATTGCTCTTACTTTGGTTTGAATACTTAATAGTTAAATTTCAATGATTTTCATTACTTTAACTTATTACTTCTGGTAAGTATTCCTTTTTATCGATGACAAAGGGGGAGAAAAATATATGAAAGCTAACATATTTTTTGCAGAAAAGTCGCCATATATTCAGGGGGAGAGTTATAATATAGATAAGTTTTACTTCGTCACATAAGTATTGTCATCAATCAAAAAGGGGGAGAATGTTGATTCATGAGTTTTGATTCATGACACAAGCTTCAGAGATCATACGATGAAATAGAAAGAGAATACTATATGAAAGCGACAAAAAGAGAATAAACGTATATTGTGAACTACAAAGGAGATAAGACTACAATCCAGAGATTAGTATGAATATTTTATTTTATTTGAGTCTTAGAATATTGTTAAAATCATTCCTCAAGTAGTCACACACACACAAATTGATCCATGTTAATTTATACGTATATAAGTGTACACTGTGCAAATAACATCAGGTCGGCTGACCGACCAGGATCCTCGGTCGATCGACCCTGTGTTATGTGCACAGGTACTCTCTGTTTTATGTACGATTTCGAACTCAGCTGACCGGCCAGATTTTCCGGTCGACCGACCAGAGAATAACGGCTAGTTTACTGAAGAGATGCGATCATTTCATGAAGAGGAGTGTCCTCTATTTCAAGAGATATGGACACAACTGTTGACTGAAACTCTTCATGAAAGATTATAACTCTTCTACAACTATATAAACATATTCAATTCACTTCTACAATCACCGATTCTTATTTATATTCTGAAATCTAATCTCTATTCATTTCTGCAAATAAAAGTTTTCATTCTTAATTAATATCACTAGAATCCTTGTTTTAATTCATATACTTCGATTCTACGTGATTATCTTCCTTCTAAATCTTCACACACATACATACTCTTGAGGATTTGATTATAGGAAAGTTGTACTATCAAAAGACAATCAGTGTTATTTAGAACACATTCGTCTACAAACAATTTATATTAGGCTGAAGTCCTCTTCGGTTGTTGAGGTGGAAAAATTCCTGTTCGGCTGCTCAGGTGTCGTATACCTATTCCTCCGGGTTAAGTGAGGGGTTTAGTTTAAATCCAGAGGGTATTCTGGGACTGGAGTAGAACGGGAAGTTCGAACCAGTATAAAAATTCCTGGTGTGCTTACTTTAATTTTTATTTTACTGTTATTACCAGTTTCCATTTTTATATACCATATTACACGATCCTTAGTACTACACGTACACTTTCATTACCCATATCAGGCTTCGGTGTTCGCTCAACCAAAAGCTCTGATACCAAATGTGACGACCTACAATTCTATACCCTTTGAGCCGATAATAAACCACACATGTCTAACCCAAATTGCATGAAAGAATGGATTATCAAGGGTAATAAAGAAAAATAGACAGAATAGAATCTCACACAAATAGAATAACATATAATATTGACCAATAATTTTTACAGCGGAAAACCTTTAAAATACATATACCAGAGTCTAGCCTAATTCAGCTTGGACAGTTATAAACATCTGTCCTTACAATTGCTGACAAACATCAAACAAAAACAAACAGATAGCAGCGGATAATAGAATACGTCCGTACGTAAGTGAATATCTCCAGCTCTCCTCTAGAAACTCCAACCGTCTTCAACTAAAACTGAAACTACTCGGATCTGACCCGAGTACTGAAAATACCTGGATCAGGCTTGATAAACCAGCGTGAGAAAAACTCAATAATAAATGACAGTTTCATATATCAGCCTTTGAATGAAATCCTTTAAAAAGAAAGAGTATCTCATAAGACCACGCCCACAAATAAACACGGACGGGTTTTTACCTTATGATAACTAAAACACTTTTATATCAAAACATTTTATATTATTTTTAATGACATTCTTCGAAAAACATTTGCAAATAAACTTATTAATCTTAGCCGAAATGGTTACCCATATAGCATTTCGGGGCTATTCATTACGCCAATACCAACAAAACCGCAGGTTCTTATTGGAGAATGGATTTCCATACAAATGACCGGGTGACGGGACTACCTTCCAATAGACACACCTCTAGATGGATGTCCCGAGGAACCATCACAAAGCCGGCCTACCTCTATAAATAGATAGTACTGAATATGTCATCCTCTAGTCGTTACCGACCTTTATCCGAGCGCTCGATTTCCATACACCACATTAATTTACATCCCGAACGTCATAGTGGGAGGAAATATATCTAGAAGGGGATGATCATACCATAATTGGGAATGACCCACTTAGCCTTACCGCATCTAACCCTATTTCGGTCATTTCCGATTGATGAGGCTTGAGGCAACGATTACCTTTTCACATAGCACATATCGCATCTCTAAATGCCACATTGCCATTTCCGTTGACTACTAATTGCCTTCCAAAAAAATACAACCCTTGAGCTCGTACATCTCAAGGAGGGCGTTAAGCTAAGAGAAGTTACCTTCTCCGCCACCACAGATGTATGTTTGTAAAAACCAATGTACGTAATCTAAGAAAATGCACTATCAGACATTTATCCATACAAGTTCGTTCTGGGACTAAACGAAACCGAAGGTACTCTCCTTCCACATCCCATCGGGAATTAACCCTAGGATTAGTAGCGAGAAGTCCTTGCAACCCAAAGAATTTTAGAAACTAAAGGACCACTGCTACTTAGTATTTGAGAGCAAACCAAAATTATCAACAAGCAGTCCTTTCATCCCGAAAATCCCTGGTCTTCATTCTTCATTCTCCTTATCAGGTCTTCATCTTTTCGAACACGTAAGTTAATTCGAAGTGGTTTTCGGATAGGAATCACACAAATCCGACCCCGGTTCCTTCGAAATCCAATCATCAATAAAAAGTGAATATGAGTATACAAGATTTATTAAGTCTCTTTTCACTTTAATTCTTTTTGGATGATTACAAAATCTCTTCTTTATGTCTTAGAGTAATTCTAAGTTAATTCATTCTTTAATTGGGAAAACATTTCCTATTTCCTTACTTATCATCGATCCAGAATTTCTTAACTTTTAATTGGGTCAAAAACAATGTTATTTAAGACATCGTCTACTGTAAACACTAAAAACAATCTTAGCAAACATTATTGAGTAAATAGGATCATATAAATTATTCTAATTTTACTCAACATCAATTTCCGTATTCAACAAGTGCTATGGGAGGAATAACGGTGAAATCACCTTTTAAATTCCACGAATATGACGAGTTCCCTCTTCGGAATTTAATACCAAGTATAAGAGATTATCTCTATGCAATCCAAGTTGTAATTTATTCATTTTGGAGATTAATATTTTTATACTTAAATTGCTTAACTTTCGGAAAATAGCAATTCTCTTTTGATTTTGGAAAAACTTAATATGATCTTTTTAGAGCATCCGGGCTTTCCTTCCGATCTGTTCCACCCCTCGCTTAAGAAGAGAAAATACTTAAATTTTATACTTTTTAATTATTAATTATAAGAATAAATAATTCCTATATTATTATTTATTATATATAACTTATTTATTTAAGTTTTAAACCTTTTTAAATATTTAAATAAACAAAATATCTCATTTTCGAAGTTGCGAAACTACGGATCGTTACAGACTTGCCACGTTTAAGTGTTTAGAAACCTCTATCGATAACATAGTGTCCCACGCACCGACCAGAATTCATAAACAACTCAACGGATAAGTAAACACAATATAAAACCTTTTATAACACTAACAAGTACGCGCTCTCATATATATATATATGCACTCAAACAGACTCATTTTACGGTATTACTACCTTATCTCTAATGAGTCAAACCCCACAAAGCTAAGGTTATCACTAAACCAAAGCTCTTATATCAATTGTCACGCCCTACATTTCAGAAGGTTTAAATTGACAATAATCCATACATGTCCAACACATACAATCCAAAACATAGATAATCAATGAGGTTAATTAAGAAAAATAAGAAAAGAAAGAAGCAAATACAGAATCTCGCAGCGGAATGACAAAATATAATAATCAAATAAACAGTTCATGAAGCTGTTCATAATATACATTTGATTATAATTTATACAACATTTATCAGAGTTATATATACAACAGAGACAACATAATAATGCTGCAGAACAACAATCTGGTGAATAAATACTAGTAATAATAATATACCAAATCTTCATCTTCGTCCTCCAAAAAAGGATCTTCAATTACGCTGAAAACTCAGGGCTGACCTGAGCGTGATGAAAAGAAAAAACACTCGAGTCAGGACTAAAATATCCTTATGTGAGTCAAATCGATATCATATCTAACATGAGTGTAATAGCGTCAGCGATGTTTACGGGATTTCACATCTCCTATCCAGTGTACAACGTGCGTGCAATAACTCAAAAGATGTTACGAGATTTTCCATCTCTTAAGGATCCGTCAAAGTATTTATATATAGTAGAATACGCTATATATATAATGTCTAATCAGTAAAATAAATATTTTTCTTAGCGTTAAGGCTTTACATTAATCCCCTTTAACGCATTTTTAAGCATTGCCGTACGGTTTGCATATACTGCCTCAGTAGCACGTCGGGGGATAGGGATGCGCTGTGGTACGACAAAACTAAACCAAAATCGTAGTGGTCTCGTATAGAGGTAAAGTATGACAAGGCACGTGAGGTAATGCCCAAGGTAGGATACTACTATTTCAGGTCGTAGGGCTGGTGGTAACGCATCGTAGCCACGATCGCCCATCGCGTACATCCATCCCATATCGGGTCAAAGGGAGGTATTCCCAAAATCAAGGTGCACCAATCGAAACCAACAACAAGAGTAATAGTATGGACCAAGTTCAAAAAGAAATCGAAGAACGGATGTCCGCCAGGGGTAGCTAGCCCGCTTGGCCCTGTCAAGCCGTCCTGTTTTAGTAATTTCAAATTGGCACAAGTTTCGGGGTCTATCCATCATCGTTCTCTTTCTTCAAATCTAGCAAACATACGCCATATCCAACCACTTCTTTCTGGAGTCTCCTCCACATACACAGTTGTTAAAGTGTTTCCAATATTGACAGAGAGTATGCCAATAAGAGACCCCGGTCTCTTTCATAACCAAACGTCATTTTACACACCGGTTGGTACTATTACATTTCTAAAACGATTCATACTTGATATCAAAATATCATATTCACTTCAAATATCATTTTCATTTCAAAGTGTCATATTTATTCCAAAATATGTCAATTCGGTTCAATATGTCAATTTCACTTCAAAATTCGATTCAAATTACAATTTAGGTTATAACTTCATTCAACCCAATTCGCATTTAAATCCACGGTTCAAATATAAACATTCCACCCTTGCACAGTTTGAATTTTTTATAGAAAATAGTATGAATAATTTTAAAATAGTTTAAATAGTTTTATATAAAATAGTTTAAGTACTAAAATGGTTTATACAGTAAAATAGTTTGGAAAATCAAAATAATTTGAATATTTAAAAAGGTAGATTTTATATAGTTTATATTGAAACAATTTATTTGAAAATAGTTTCAAAGTCAAACCGTCTCTTTCCATTTCAACAAATCTGGACCCAGGTCCAAATTCCAATCAACCGATTCAATTTCAATTATTACAATTCAAATCATTTTCAATCTCAATTCAATTCAAATCGACTCAATTTTGATTTCAACTTGAATTAACTTCGATTTCAATTCCAATTCAAATCAATTTCAATTTTGATTTCAAATTAATTCAATTTCAATTTCAATTCCAATTAATTTCAATTTCAATTCGAATTAATTTCGGTTTCGATTTTTCATTGATTCGATTCAAAAGATTAAATTTCACTTCCATTTCCAAATTTAAACGCTTTAAGTTTATATGAATTTTGGGTTCAATTTCAAAATATCGATTTAAATCACTTAATTCAAATTAAGCTTCAATTTTCGAATTTAGATTCAAATCTTGAAATTAATTCCATTTTCGAGTCCAAATTTGAAATATCGATTTATATCACTTTTACTTAAATAACTTCGAAGTTCAAGTAAAAGTTCAAAACTTTTAAAACAATTCAATTTCTATAATTCAAATTATATTTCAATTTCCAAATTTAATTCTTTAAACAATTTCTTTTAACAATTTAATTTCAACATTTCAAGCTCGAGTTTGAAAATAATCCAATTCCCATATTCGATTCAATTTAATTTTTTTAAACAAAATCACTTGAATAAGTTCAATCCAAGGATTTAAAATCATTTAATTTAACCAATTCGGTGTCCGTATATAATTTTCTATCCTATGGCCAAGTGATCGGTTATTTAAATTTAATTTCAGGGATGGATATATATCATTTCAACACAAAATAAATGTCATAGGTATATATCATTTCAACCTATTTCTTAATTTATTCGAATATAATTCAGATAACAGTTTATATGCTGTCAAATAATTTACAGGGTGATAACATGATATATATAAATAAATAATCATCCAAAATATCATCCAATTGGCATCCATCACAATCAATCATCCAAACAGCCAATAAATCATGACATTTAACTAATTATTAATAATCGGGAATTTTTACTAGCAATTTAATTCAAATTCCAAATTTAATTATCAATTTAAATTTCTGCCAGTTCAAATCATATGTCAATTTAAATGTCGATTAAACTACCAAACAACAGTCAATAAAATTAACTTACTTCATGATTTAAATTTAACTAACATAACAATATTTAGTACTTCGTGAGCGTATAAAACACTCACCTTTTATTTGAAACTAAATATATTTCAGCTTCAAATAAATTCCACCTCAATCCCATGTCGTAGAGGACTTCGATACGATCCCAACGCAATTTGTTTCATCCAAAACAGCCTCGTACACAAAAGTTACGATTTAATTAGCGTTAACGATATAATTAAAGTTTATAACTAAAATAATAAAGTAAATTATTAACATTACCTTACTGTTCACCATCCCAGGCTTCCCGTTACCTCCTTCTTCCCAGCGAGCTCGCGCGATTTACTGCTCCGTTCCTTTTTTTTATTATTATTATACGATCGCCGCCGAACGCCAACGTCACCGCTACCACCCAGACCGCCGCCGACATCCCCCACCTGCTGCGCCACCCCTCCAACTCACGAAAGTATGGTCATCGAGAAACCCTATGACGAACGCACGCTCCACTCCACTACCGTCGCCCTCTCGCCCAGATCCGCCGTCTCCCTCATGCACGCGTCGCGTGTCATTGACTGCCCCGGTCGCGCCATTTGTTTTTTTAACGATCTGCACGAATTTGAAATAAGGGAGAGGGGAGAGTACGGGTAGACATAAATGTAGGCGAGATGTACGAATGGTCGAGTGAAGGTGAGTATGTATATATATATATTATAATTAGAAAATATCTAGCTTTTAACGTTCGAAATTCTCGAGCTCCAAATAAGGCATGCCGCCTGACGTTCTATATGTTATACCTCCATTCCGAACACAATGGAACTAGTTTCGAGAGCCAATTCCATCATATTTAGAAGATAGCATTTCAAAATCAAATTATTTTAATTAAATTCCCTTAATTAATTTCTAAGCGTTTCAAACTCGCATGGCCAAACGACAAGTCTGATCGCTACGAAACTCGAAATCCTATAATAATTCACTATTACGGATCCGATGAAACTGGTTTCGTCAAAATTTGAGATAGTGGTCAAAATGGCTATTTTTACTCGTCAATTAGAACAAGTAATTCCAATTTCAGTTTATTCACTTTTAAATTCAATTTTAAAAGTTAACAATCTTCATTCATATTTAAATAAAATTTAAATCAACTTTCGATATTGTTTTCATCCATATTAAATTCAGAATTCAATTATTTAAATAATTTCCAATATTAAACTTAACAATTTAATGATCCAATAAATTACATTAATAATCATTAAATTTCAAATGAATTTTAGTTATCAACAATTATTTTATTTCTATCTAAATAATTCAATATTTATTATTCAATTCCGGTCATTTATTATAAACACTATCAATACATAAATTTCATTCCAATACTGGTTAGTGCCTAAATATCCGAAATTGGTTATTTCAAAATTTTTTTCCAGTTCATATTCAATAAATTACATTAATCCATCATTAAATTTTTATTTATATCCATTTTTATCCAATAATCATATTAAATTTAATAATAAAAAATAATTTTAAAAAATACGGGTAGTTATATTAGTTATATCAACCAATAGAAAACTATCAGTATGTAATCTCTTGGTGCCTCCAACAGCCATGAGTAACACACAGTCCAATATTTGGAGAGCGTTACGTACTCTAATCTCAACGAGTGTATTGATATCCAGTTTCGATACATCTTGACCAGGAATATTTAAAATGGTATGTTTATTTTATTCTGATAAATCACTCATGGTCATAGCACACTGTAACTACTATAATAAAAATACATCATTTATGGTTTTTCTATTAAATATATTTTTAGTTAAACTAATTAATTAATATAACACATTATATCTAGTATATAATAGAAAGAAAACATCTTTTAATTCAAACAAGGTTGATTATCAAGTTTGTTATATGTAATAATTACATTATTGCCCCTAGGGCGTACCCCTAACTCTATCACTTTGATCCTTACAAGATCTAGAAGAAAAAATTTAGATTCCTAAGAGATATACACAGATTAAGGTATGAAAAGCGACAAGATCACAAAGGTATTTTTGATAGACCCATAGATGTTATGCCCAGACCTTTGTATGTGATGATATTTCCATTCATATAATTTATTGATAACTGTAGAATTAATAATTAATATAAATCTTATATACATCAACTTGTTTTAAACTATAAATCTTTTAAGTATGTATGAAATTAGTTTTCTGCCTATGATAAAACTAATATTGTGAAAATTATTATATGAAATACTACCTAATTTTACCATTTAAAATACCAAATATATTTTTGGTTTAAATTTACATATGCATGTTTGAATTAAACATAATATATGTATATTTTATTTAAATAGTTTTGGAAAAATAAATAATTACATTTTGTAAACTTAATTTATTTTATTTAATGAAAAATGTCTATAAAAATTTGATCTTAGATGCAAATTACATTTAGTCAAATATGATTTATTAATTAATGTATGCATAAATCATTCAAAATGTGTTTTAGGTTTTATTGATTATATATGTGTGCGTTTGTGTAGTTAAAGCGCTCGGCAAATTCAATGCGGCGGAGGTGTAAAAAGTCATAGCGGGGATACGACAAGGATATACCGGGATATAGCGGATGACTCTAAAATAGCATATAAAACTCATACTTAATGTTTTTACCAATATATAAATGATAATTAAATGAAAATTTAACATTCTATTGAATTATAATTAATACATAAATAATTTTAAATAAACATGTGCGAATATACTGTAAATAAACGTAAGACTGTTATATAACATAATTGAATTTAGTAAAATATTAGAGTATTTTCGTTTCTAAAAATATATTAAAAATTCAATCAAATAAATTAATTTAATAATTTTTATAATGTATAAATGTCATTTTTCAATTCATTTGTTTTAATGAAGATATAGCGGAAATAGTGGAATATAGCGGGAATAATGGGATATAGCGGGGCTTAAAGCGGAAAGGCTATATTTGGGGCTATATGGAAAAATCGTAGTGGTAGAAATCTGCTATGAGATATAGCAGGGTTATAGCAGGGTAATAGCGGGGCATTAACTGCACATGTGTGCATGTATTCAAAATTAATTTAAAATGAAATATATACATATATGTTGACTTATTCAAAGTATTCAAACAATGAGTGTACTTGTTAAGTTTAAAAATGGAACATTAATATTAGATCTAGATCACTTTTGATTACAGTTGAACCATTGCATTAGCTAATAATAACAATTGGAACATTAAGAGTCTTAGGCTTTTCATTTTGAATTTGATGTTTCAATCACTTAATTATTCATCCTTTATATATGCTTACAATAGCTATAAATCCCAGTAATTAATATATGCACATATTTCACATATGCTTTGCATTTTTTGTTATGTTGTTATTAATGGAACTGGGTCAACATGCAGCTGGTTAAATAGGTAAATTTCAAAAAGAATTCCATTTTTACATCTTATTAGGTCTATGAAGTTTAAATTGATTTAGATCCCATTTAAGTAATTTTAAATAAAATCTTTATTTTATTTAATATAAAGGTTTGGTTTTGTATATATATGTAATATATAAAGTGCGTATGTGTATCAAATACACACATACGTGTAAGTGTATGTACAACATATAAATGTGTACATGATTTAATGCGTCTGTATATAAGTGCTGCGATTTACACCGTAATAGACACATATGCACTTTACATACACATTATCGTCTAAAACTATTTTAAAGTACACACACACAAATATATATTTAATAATTAAATGTCGAATACTTTTATAATAAAATAAGTTATTTTGAATAATTCAAGAATTTTAAAATTCAAAATTAATTTTTAAAACATCTAATTTATTTAATTAGTAAAACAGTTTAAAGACCGATATAGAACTATAGATTTATATTATACATATAGTCAAAAATAAAATACCATAAATATAAATAAAATAAGTTATTTTGAACAAGTCGGTAGTTTTGAAATTCAAAATTCATTTTCGAAATATCTAATTTGTTCAATTAGTAAAACTATTTAGAAACATATCTAGACCTAGAGATTTAAATTAAATTATATATATAATTAAACAAAAACATCATAAATATATCATATCATATAATTTTCAAATAATATATATAATACTAATAATAATAATAATTAATAAAATAATTAAAAAAAAATATATAAAATAAGGTAGGACCAACATTAAAAATAAAGTTATATACATAATAAATATAAATAATAAAGTAAAATTTTATAATATATATGTATAACACTAGTTAATACATGTTACATTAAATATTAATATATATATATATAAACACCCATTTATATATAAACTTTATATTTAAAATAAAACAAAAATATATTTTATTTTTTTGCTGTAACATTATTTTATGACATATAATAAAATAATTTTGGACATATAAATTCATATATTGATTTGTTTATTTATATTTATAGTTAAGACAGTGTTAAAATTAAATTACATCGAGCCCGCTACTATGGAATACCAACTTTTTAATGTTTTAAAAATTATACGTAAAATTTCAATATTGTAATATATATAATTATTAACTAAAAAAATAAAACTAATATATATATATATATGTATGTATAAGCACACACACACTTATGTGTGTGTATAAAATAGTACAATTAAACAAGACAACGATTGTGCATATAAATTTGTTCAAATATATATTAATTAACTATATTAACACGATAACATATCAATATAGGAAGTTACCCCAAAAATTGTTTCCTTAGATTTGCACCTTGATTAACTAAAAGTCTAAAAGGATGTATCAGTATCCTGTCTCGACATATATTGATTAGGAATATTTAAATTAATATGTCATTTTAATGTGATAAATTTCTCTTGATTGTAACGCATTGAAATTAGTATCACATAACATATCATTTAAGAATTTTCTATTTAATATACTTTAAACTAATTATTTAACTAAATATATCATAATATAACAAGTATGTAATAGAAAGAAAATTGCTTTTATTTTGAACAAGATTGGTTATCGAGTTAGATATATGTAAAAAATTACATAATTGTCCCCTATGACATACTCTAACTCTATTAATCTCTTACATGCACTTAGGGTTAATTATGGAATCTTATTCCAACTCCTTCGATCGGTTTTCTCAAAAACCAATCGGTCAATCCCTTAGTGAACATGTATGCTATTTTGTTTTAATTATCTACTATGTCAATCAACTCGCTCTGATGTTGATAAACTGCCATTATCATGGAGAACTTTTCAGAGTATGTTTCTTAACTTCTTATGAGCTCTAGGTTCTTTCATAATTTGTATCACAACATTGTTATAATAGCAGTGACACGAGATTCTCAATATCTAGAATCACTCCCAGCTCGGTTATAAATTTGTACATATACACACACATATCTTTTATTATGGCACTATTTAAAGTGTTGTAGTTTTCCTATTTGGTTGAATTAGCCATAACCTTTTTGTTTTGAACACTTCCAATTTAAAACTCCTTAATTGACATTTGAACACAGATTTAATTAATATATTATACTCGATATCACTTATGAAGTTCTAGTCCGAGCACTCTTTCATAAGGAGTTCGTTTTTTCTATAAAAAACTCTATGGTGTTTTGCAAATACTCAAGAACACTCTTAACTACCAATTAGCAATCTTGATTCAGATTTGATACTTTCTTTAGGTAACAAATATGTAGGTGAAATATGATATTGCAAACAATGCAGAATGTATGGTAATTCTTATTGTCAACGCATAAAAAATCTGTCTTACATGCTCCATATTAACATTTTAATATGGTGCGTGTATACCATTTAGGACAATCCCAAAATCCTTTTATACTAATTATAAAAGATGGGGAATTAATTTAAAGGACAAAAATTTGTATATTTTTAGCCTCAAGGACACGACCTCAATATTATAATCACAAAAACAAACATTCTCCTAAAAATTAATCATAAGGACAAACATTCTTTCAAAATTATTCATAAGGACAAACATTCTTCCAAAACTGCTACCGAACTAAAAACCGATACCTAAAAACTGCTGCCGATAACTACAAACTGACACCTAAAAACTGCTATTAATAACTAAATACTGATACCTAAAGAAAGTTGTCCTTCAGACTGAAATACCGAAGGTCTGTCCTTGAGGCTAAAACGCTGAGAAATTTTATCCTTGACAATAATTTCCTGTATAAAAGATATCATTTACAAATCCAACGTCGAGTATTAAACAAGCAAACTATAATGATTTTAACTTAGGTACATCATTAATAATCATAAGTTTGTTGTTTGCCATTTAGAAATATTCAAGTACCTATATAGTTCTTTCTTACAGACACGCTTCCTCTTTTTTGAACCAAAATCAAACTATTTGATATTTTTATCAAAATAATTCTTCAACTTTGATGCTAGTCGGATAATACTTTTGCATCATTTATTGGATCATATCAGAAAACCAACAAACTATGTATTGCTCTCGCTGATTTGAAGACACTTTGGTTGTATGTACTGACGGTCTATCCAAAATCATTATTTAGAATTTTCTATTTCAATGCATATGTACCAAAACTCAAAGTCATATCAGGCAATAATTTTATGAGTAAAATCTGCATTATCTTAAGAATTTTGAATGACAAATCTATTATGTAAATTTCAATGATTGAAATTTACGCTGTTATTCTTATCAGTATTACTCATTATATTCCAACTGCATTAGTCTTCTTCTTGAAAACACATTTGTGGCTGATTGATCATATCCCTTTGTATACAACTATCAAAATCATATTTTGACATTATACTTGGAATCTATTCTGGATTTGCACATCATACTATATGGCAAAGTCAATACTCATAATTATTTTACAACTTAGGAAGTTCTTTTCGCCATTGATACGAAACCATAGTTTCTCTTCAATATGCAAGAATATTTATTTGGCAATCTAATGTGTTATGTTCGATTAATTTTGGTTAATTTCATTTCATCATTCATAATCAGTTTAATCTTGGATCATATCCAAATACATTTTACTACTAATAATTTCTAAAAGAAATTTCTTCACCACAATGTTTGTATTTTTTGAAACAACAATTACTTATTGGTGCAACATAATAGGTATTAATAAATATTTTATGAATTGCCTTTATATATATATAACCAATTTGGTTGTAGTTTACGAAACTTGAGGTCAAAACATAAAATGGTCAATCAGTATTGAATGGTTTTATAAAAATTAACTATGCTTATAATAATAACACTACGAATAATAATAATAAATTATAAAATATTAACCAAGTTAAATTAGTTTTATAAAAATTAACGAAATTTACATAATAATAATAATTAATTAATTAAGTTTATAAAAATTAATTTATTTAATTAAGTTTATAAAAATTAATTTATTTAATTAAGTTTTATAAAAATTAACTAAGTTTATAATAGTAATAATAAATTAACTAAGTTTATGAAAATTAACTAAGTTTATAATAATAATAATAAAATATAAAATATTTAACAAATTTACATCTAATTAATTGTATCGATAGTACCTATGATTTTTGGGAGGAAATGAAATGTTATATGTTATTGGTTTCGTAATTCTCAAACTGTTCTTTTTTCCTTTTTATTTGAATCAAATTATGAATTGATCATTACATTGATAGGCATGGTTTCGAGAACTACCCACGGGAATTTTGGGCTCAACGACACCAGATCAGATTATGCGATGTAGTAGCAAAGAAGAGTTCTCTCAGCTTGTAAGGTTGCTTCCACTAACCGAAGCAGCACTGCTTGATCGGGCTATTAATCTTATGGCTGATGTTGGGAACATGAGCAATACAACAAAATGAATGCAAGAAACATTGCTATGGTTTTTGCACCCAACATGACCCAGGTTACAACCTTTTCTCCTCTGAAAAAATGTAACTTTATTTATATATACTAATTGTATATTAATTTTTGGCTCAGATGGCAAATCCATTGACTATATTGATCCATGTAGTTCAACCGATGGCTTCCTCAAGACATTAATCATGAAAACCATTTGAGAAAGGGAAGAAGCACTTTTAAAATCCATAGATTCACTTTTCTTCTCTCAATCGCCAAATGATAGCGAAGAAAACATAGGATTTACTTGACTATCCTATGTTTGATACTTACTCATTTAATAAGTTCTTATTCAGAAATAACAAAGATATAGACTATGACCCTGAAGACAATTTTCATAGTTTCGACAAGAAGAAGAGCGACGTGGATGATAATGATTTTGTTTCAGTTAAGAACTCACCAGCGAAATGTGATGTAAATAGTAAAGAAATGAAGTCATTGTGTTGGATGAATTCAGCTTTCGAGAAGGTATACAAGATTTGCCAACATCCCATGTGCCAATTGAGCAAACCAAATAGAAAACATAAGGATGTAATAATTGTCTGTTATGATAAAGAAAAAGAAGGAACTTGTATATGAGTTTAGTGATGAATGCACTAATTTGATTTCTAGTTTTAAAGTCTAAGGTAAGGTATTACAATAGCGATTTTGAACGGTGATAAAATATTCTAAAAGGCAGTTACTTACATCCTCATACAAAGTTTTTAGTTTTGTACTTATTTGCACAGTATTGTTTAGTAGTACAGATATTGGTTTAGGAAGAATAAAAAGTTGTATATTTTGGACGTTCCTTTTTATATTGCTACCATATGGTCTAAGGGAAGATGTTATTCATCTCAGTACTTGGTTTTCATTTGGAGAGACAAGAGTAGAATATGCCTTGTATATCATATAATTGACTCTATATAGACAAATTATATTTCTAGATTAGTTAGTTACTAAAACACAATATTTTAGTTATATATGTATAGGATGTTCTTTAGATGCGAGTGTTATTATTAGGAAGACCACCATCGCGTCAAAGTCGATACATATAAAGAAGACCACGATTAGCAAGTAACTAAGAATAGTAAAATTCGAAAGTCGTCGATTGACATTGCTTGAGAATATAATCTATATGAAATTGCAGTGGTTTAAGATAGAGAACAAAGAGGAAGACTTTATTACAACATACATGCGCTTATACGGCTGTTTGAGTTGAGAGTAGGTATTTGATGGCTTTTTTTAATGTAGAAACTTCATTTATCAATTTTATTCATATTTATATTTATATTCGATATTCATGGTGAGACAATGATAGATTTGAGATATTTCTTCTTTTTAATGCAAACAACTAGCTACTTTATTTGGTATACGCATATAATAAAATATTATGTAGTAAAACCGTGGGATCTTGTGTGTGTGATTATTTGGTTCTATTTAATACAATGTGTTATACCTTTATGTTTAATATTTTTTATGCTTTTTCATTATTTAAATGGACGTATGTTTTGAAATATTCTTAATGTAGCATTTTGATATGTATTGACTATCGTGATTTATATGGATGCGGTAGATTTTAAAAATGCAAAAAATAAACCATAGCACTTAAAAATGTTATAGAAAGCTTACAAGAAAAGCGTTATCAAAAGTAAAAAAAATTATGGCGCTTTTTTGTTTTATGCATAGCTCGGTATATATTATAACATGTCAATATACGCTATTTATTAAATCGCTATAAAATACTTACAATGGTGGGAAAAAAGGCGCTATAAAAGATGATTTTTTATAGCGGTACTTTTGTGCTATAAATAAGCCATGTTTTTTATAACATGTCGATATACGGTGTTTATTAAACCGCTATAAAATACTTACAATAGCAAAAAAAAGCGCTATAAAAGATGACTTTTTATAACGGTTTTTTTATGAAATAAGCCATTGTTTTTTATGACATATCGATATACAACGTTTACTGAACCGCTACAGTTATCATTTATAGCGGTTTTAGGCTGCTATTAATGACATTTTTGTTGTAGTGTAAGTAGGACAACTTTGGGGATTCATTTCATTCTTTGTCGACATTCTAGAGTCCATGTAACATTTCAATGTTGTATACTGCGGCATTCAACACCGCATGCGATTATATCATAATTAGATTGCTGTTACTGTTACTATTAGTGCTACGGTTGCACAATTTAGTATGTGAATTATTGGGAGAGTGGAGATATCCATATTAGTAAGGATTTGCGTCATTTGGTTGATGTACCCATGGGAGAATCAATTTTTTATTCAATCATTGTATGTTATTAGTTGAATGATAGAAGCCTATGACACATTTACCATTGAGACTGTTTACTCGATGTACCGATAGGCAGTTTACCACTGAAATTGTATACTCAATGCACGCCTTAGGTGGTGTACCATCGAGAGTGTATGCCTTATGTAGCATATTGAATAGGTAGTTTACCATCAAGATTGTTTAATCACTATATTACTAGGTAGTGTACCATAGGGATTGTATGCTCGATGTACCATTTGTATATGTGATTTATCTTTGAAATTGTACGCTCGATGTATTATTAGGTTTACCCGGTTTTGGAATGTCCAACCTTTGGGTCAAAATCTATGCGGGCTATTATCTGATTTTAGGCATCTTATGGGTTGTTGCCCTATACTTAATTAGTTGTCTAATTCGTTAGATGTAGGCGTGCATGTGAAGACAAACACCATTAGGTTGTGTAGATTATAAATGATAATTTCTTTGCCTATTAACACCATACCACTAGTGATATTTCTAACTCACTGGACCATTTCTAACTCCTTTATCATTCCCTCTTTATACCTACTTTCCGGTTAACATGATAGTAGGGCGGAGTGATGAGACTAAGATATGTTGGAGGAGATTACTATGCACACCGAAGTTTCTTTATTTACACCATTCTATATTTATCTTATTTTACTAGTCATCTAGTTACTTATTTATATTTTCAGTTGGTTGTCAAGAACTTTCCCTAGATTGTTTCCTGAACTGGCACTACCTTTTAATAAGAGATATTTTAGAAGTTTTATGTTATTTATATTGTATGATTTCCGCTATGAGATCTGAAGTACAGATTGTTTAGAAGTTACTTTTATCTCTGTACCATATAAACTATCTCAACCTAATAATATGTCCTTCTAGGTATGATATGAGTTCGAATGTTATTTTTAGGGGTTGAATCAATATGTCCAAAAGTGCGGGTTGTTACATCTAGTATTGGAGCTTAGGTTTAGAATTCCTTAGGAATTAGGAGTGCAATGAGAGAGCATACTTGTATATTTTAAAATTATACTATATATATATATATATTTGTGTGTCTGTGTGTGCAACACAGATACACATATATAATTCCAATAATGCGTACTATTTTCCTAGGAAAGTTGCTAATGACTATGGTTTATAGATAATAAAAAACAAGCAATCAAACTAGAAATAGTTCCGGTGAGGCAGCAATTGAGGTGTCGGGCATGAAAATTTGGGTATGGCTTTGCCGGTATCTTCATGAAAGAGACCAGACAGAAGTTAACCTCAATGGATGACCTATAGCTCGAGCACATGGTGCAGTTTCTACCCCTCTAATTCTTTATATTTTCCCAAATTGTGTCAGCATTTCCAAAATTTTGGTGGAAATAATTATATGGGGACTTAATCAATCATAGAGACTCGGGCATGGCTAAAAATAATTGTGATGTTGATAAAGTCATAATAGAGGCATAGAGGGAGGACTCCACAAAGTTAGAGTAAATCCCATTGGTAAAGTTAGAAGTCCAATTCTTGTATAAGGAATAGTTTCATAAACTTTGTTTAACTCAAGTTAACCATTTTTAGTAGGAGAAGAGCCAAAACCATATGCACTTAAAACTTTGTTAGATATATGCCTTTATTGGGCTTATGTAAATAAGATTGTTTTCATCTACTCCAATTCAAGTGTTAAACCATCACACACTAGGTTTGTTATTCCCGACCCAAGTATGGCCAAGACCCACTTAGTATTATAATCAATGTAACACAAATACTACAACCCTTTACTGCATCATTCATCGTCTATAATCATTTTGAACATAAATCTATATACACATACCTAATCACTATAATATTTATCAAGAGGACTTAAGACAAGTAATGTGAGGCCAATGTCCCTTGATATAATGTTGCACGGGGTCTATCTCCCTTTCTACCAAGATAGAACCTCTCCTATCTCTGAATTGATGCTGCCTAACATGAGAAATTGAGACAACCACGCCTGATTCTACAAATGGTACATAAATATCAAATTCCAAGGCCATAACCAAGGGATATACACTTATCCCAGATATGAAACATCGTATAGAATTGTATATCACAATACACTAGTCATACCATATCGAAGCCACCATACGGCTCTATAAAACCACCATGTGAATTGATTCACATCTTAAACCATCACCTTGGTCTCTATATTGTTTAGCATCCATCGCACGTTTTTCAAGACCTTGTGTACCATTCTTATACTCGGCATATTGCTATTTAGTCACTGTAGACCTTCTGACCATCATGTGGGTCTACAAAATGAACTCAAACACCTAAAATTCAAAAATCCAAAACCAAACTCGACTATCTAATACAATAGTTGTTCAGACATGCGAATAAGGGATTTAAACACCTGGCCTTAATTTCAGTCGTCTAACTCAAAAATTCAACCATTTTAATTACGCTCGTGTTACATTAAAATATTGCAGGAACTAATTTCTTAATATTCAGACGTCTGAATTTGGCATTCAGATGTCAGAATGCTTGTTATGGATGAGATTTTGATTTGTAGAAGGATTTCCTCTAGTAGAAATTTGTCCCACCTTCTTCTCTTTCTCTCGTTCAAATTTCTTCTCTTCTATTCTCTTTTACATTTATATGTTTTACCGAGACACCTCGTGCTAACTCCTCTCCAAATAGATTCATGCCTCTTTTATAAATTCCTCAACATTCAGATGAATGTTGCCTCATACTTGACGAACAACTTTGAGGCAACAACCCTTTTCAACCAATCACTCATAAATACTCTAATTTTATTCCAACTTCTACGTTAATCCAAGTATGATATCCTTAAGTGTCCTAACTCATTCTTTGCTCATATAATCATTTCCAAACCAAACAATAATTAATTTAATCAACAACCAACATATCAACATATTGTACAAAATAGTGTCATTCAACAGTGTTTTAATACATTTATTTTATGATTAAACATAGATAAAAACCCATTCAATATGATCCTTGTATCTAAAATCCCAATTCAAGTTCATTCATCAACCTTTAACCCAACCAATAGCATTAAAAATAATATATAGCATAAATGGTTATCACATAGTATATAAGATAAATATCATTCACCAAATCCTAAGAAATTTAAGCATCAAGCGAAACCACTCTTGAAACCTTTGATTTCAGAAATCTGACCTCAATTCTCACAAAAGTATAAACTTAAATAGCTAGATTTGTAGAGAATCTCTTAACTTGAATTTGGAGTATTTAATTATAAATTTTCGTTTAGAAAATAATAAGTTACGGAGATTATAAGATTTGGAAATATAATTTCCTTTTCTAAAGAAGAGGAGGACGAAGATACTAAAGAATTTTTTTATTTAAATACCATTTGTCTACTAGTTTCTCTTTTTGCCACTTTTACCATATTATCTAATTTTGTCAAACTTTGTATGTTTTTCGTACGTGAATGATATAACAAACACCATGGAATAGATCTTGAGTCCTAATTAATTTATCTTTAAAAATCGCATTTTAATTCATTCATTTTATTAAGTCATATAATCTAATTAAAATGATTTATTTTCTTAAATACTAAGAATTGGAAACATAGGATGTTACAAGAGCCCTTAAAGCGAGAGCATTTTTTGACCCACGCAAGAGAAGATAACACATTCCACTCCACATATAGATGTTCAAGGTGCGATTAGGATTTGTGGAGGAGGTGTTATTGTTCCTATACCAGAAGCTAGCTTTGCAAAGTCATGTTGGAAGCTTTTCAAGTCTTGATAGCAAGCCTATCGTGGGACGAAGTCTTTTGGTTATACTCTGGTTTGCTTGAGGACCCCTGATCATATCATTAGACAATTGGGCTTAGGCATGCAGTTGTAAAGAGGAGAATGTGAAATGAATGATTTTGATGAAGGTCGAATTGGTGGGACTTTTTAGAAGAGAAACCTACAGTAGATTCAAATCTCATGAGTAATCAACCAACCTTAGTATGATCCGCTCTTAGTTGAGTTAATATATATTGACTTTAGTTTGAAAGGTGTAACAATTGTTTTGGACTTTTATGAGTTGTGGTGTCTCATAGGTCGTAGACTGGAGGACCTGTGGGTACTTGATTTAGCAAGATTATCGATGATAGTCAAACACCCCAAGAGGCATAGGCTAGGTCTGTATACTGTGTTTGAGAACTACATGAGGATTAGCCATTTGAGTTTTCTTTTATATCTCTATATAAGTTAGTATAGGACAGATCTTTTATATGGTATTTAGATATTTTTCATGGTTTCTAATTTACATTCATATCCTGAGATTGATTTTTATATCAATATTAAGTAGGGACGTGAGCCCATGGTTATGCTTTTGGAGTAATGGACAATGAGGAACAATGAAAGGATGAGAAATGTGAGTAGAGAAGTTGTTGAAGGAAATATACATTCAACACAAGTATTTTAGAGTGTGAGACACATGTAGCATTAGATATAAAGGCTAGCGGGTAAGTTGGGTAGGGTAGATTCCATACTTCATATGGGTAATTTGTGTAACCGATATTGGTGGAATAAAAATCTCTTTATACAGTTTTTGGAGGCTAGTTACTCTCAACATACTTCTATCTAACCCTCATTTTCTTTATTTTTGTTTTCCCTATTGGGTTTCTCTCTCAAGTAGGTTGAAATAGTTTTTGGAGGATTAGCTGACAGGATGGTTGGGCTTTAGGGATATGGAGAAATTTTTGATTATCATGTATTTGTGCATTTTATTGTGCCTTCATTCACCTATATACTTACTTTTTTATTCCACAGTGTGTTATGCATAGAGGTTATACCAACATTTTCCTTTTTTAGTTAGTTTTATTTTATCTAATGTTATGCCACTTATAGTGATCGATATTGTATGTTTGATCAACGTATACTCATGACATTGTAAATAAAGGGTCGTTATAATTTTCATTTGTTTATCTTAAGGAATATAAATTAAGGTCAGCTAGCCGAAGAAAGGACTAGTTTCTTAGCATAAATCGTAGTTAAAATTAGTTGTAGATTAATTTGTTGTTAACTACACATTTTGACAACATGTCAAATGAAATGACAAATTAAGAGATCAATTAGATAATTACTTTTATGAATTGATCGAGTAGTCAAAGAATTAAAAAGCTGTTAATTAGTTCTTCTTATTAAAGATTAATTTTAGATATAGACTCCTTAGAAAATTTATTATGAAAATAGATTTCAATGAAAACCTATTACAAAAATAGGCCCAGTTTTTACTAAGTTAGCTTTTTATACCGACGCGTTTTAAAAGTGCGGATGTTTATGAGAAAATATATGTACATGCGAACATTAAAAGCGAGCATTCGCATGTACAAATTATGCCTTGATGATAATCAGATCTATTTGCTAATAAATTTTCAACGGGGCCTATTTTTGTAACAAATTTTAAAAAAATACTATTTCTAAAATTCCTCCTTTTATTGATTGCACTTATTTTCTTACATAAAGTTGCATACATTTTATGAGTTATAAGTTTAAGGTTTATTTTTTGGATTATTAAAATGTTGGCTTTTCAAGAATATTATGGCTATAATATGCCATGCATTTCGATCAACCTAACTTGTTTGTAAACGTTTTATTTTTTCTTCGATACAACCCATTGTGATAATACTCCCTCAAAGTGCATCCTATATAGGTCAAAATTGTTAGTTATATCCAAAAGAACATTTATCATGTAGAGTATGCTTACCGACTTACCTAGTTAGAATCAACTCGAGTTATACAAAATGTCATGCTTAAAAATTAAGTTTGGTCCGAAGACTTTGATCCTCGGTAAATGTATAAATCCATTATTTTACTTTTCCATCAAATAAAAATTAAAAGTTAACCATTTCTTTTTGTAAATCAATTTGTTTATTATTCAAAAAAAAATAAGCTAGCTAGTACACATTAAAAAGTAATTAACATATGCTATTTACTTTATCCCTCCCCTACATTTAACTTCCATTATTTTTACTTTGTCAAAACTCATTCACACAAATATCCTAAAAATATCTAGTGTTAACCCAAATCAAAATTTAACAAAAAGCTATAATTTTATAATTTCTTTTTTTCATTATATTTCATTTGTAGCTATAATGAATCTTGTTTTTAGAAAAAAAATTAGTTTGAAATCAAAAAAGTCTACATGTGAATGTTGTTTTAGCTGATACTAAAAGTTCATTCATCAAAAAATCAACCAAATTTTTCATCCAAAAGTACTAATTTGACTACATTTTAGCACGTTAGTTATTTTGGTTTGAAGGGTTGTGAAAATATCTCAATCATCAGCTTTTTAATAAAAAAAGACATTGTATGTTAAATAGTTTGTGTCCTTTAAACATGACTTATCCACTAATTTGCATCCATACAATAAGATCCCTAAATGATTTCAGCCTCATTCTTATTAAGGGTACTTTTACTTACACTCCAGTTTGGCATACGTGGGGGTCATATTAAATTATATATATATATATATATATATGTATGTATATATATATATATTATGAGAAGTACTAATCAAACTAGCCACTACACAAAATTACAATCAAATTGACCTAATGGCCTTTCTTTTATTTGCCATAATTTTCCCTTAATAATCATTAACCTTTAATCCAAAACCAGTAATCGAATAATGAAAAATTCAAAATCACCTTTAGATGGAATTACAAATGAGAAAAAGATGAGGTTGATTCTTACTCAAGAGAAAATTCAACACGTAAATTTTATTGAACAGAACGATTAAGTAGTTTATTTAAAAAATTATAGGATTTTAGGGATTATCATAAATTCTTATTCAACAAAGGGGTCAACTAGAGAAAGGAACAATGATGAAACTGAGTTGTGAGCGGTGGAAAATAGAATTTCAAAATTAAAACTCAATGGGGCATGTCGATCAATTCAATTAGCTCGACGGACCACTGCTAAAGTATGCATTTTAGTTCGACAACGACTACCTAATTTTTCATTTTATTTCGATGTCCTCTTGCCGAATTATCAACATATTTATAAAAAAATTACATTCTTTTAAGTATCATAGAATGATCATGATAAAGAAATAGTCAGAGGGGATAATGGCAATGAATTCCAAAACGATGAAATCAATAAGGATCATAATGTAGAAGTTGACATATCGATAAGCCAGGATTCAAATTATCTTGATTTAACTACTTATTTCACAACCGATATGGTATGATCAATTCGTTAAATTTTATATGTATAGTTGAATTATGTTACAGGTTTGAATCAAAGAAATATGTATGAGGTTAGTCCATGGATCGTGGAGTCTTCGTAAATTGTATTATTGTGATAAAAAGAACAAAATTAAGAAACTTACATGCTTAATGGAAAAGGATTATAGATGGTCCTTGTATGTGAAATATGTTGGGGGTATTTGATAGTAGAGCAGAGAATTATGTTCTAAGAACACAACAAAATCGGTGAAGGATGCAAAGTAGAAAATGTACTTGTACATTTGAGTTAAGTGCACATTGTTAAATGATGGAATGTGGATACTAAATGTAAAGAATGGATGCCACAATCATATGCTTTCTAATGTCCTAACCGAATATCTATATGTGGCGAGGCTAAAAGATCATTAATTTAAGATTATTGGAAAAATGACTAATAGTCATGCTAGGCCTTATAATATTTGAACTATTATTAAAATCGATAACTTAGATAACCTTGGAAGAAGAATCAAAAGTTATCATATTTATTTGATTCTAGGGTTTCGCATAGCCTCCTCTAATGGGGGCTGGGTTATCTTCTTCTCCCCTAATCTCAAGCGAATCTTCCCCTACCGAGCAACAACCAGATGAAATTGGCCACATCCCTCAAGACAAAGAATACACTAATGGGTTTTCTCCTATTCGATCTAGAAAATGGAGGCGTTCTGAACGTTCTTCGCCTCAGCAATTTAAACATAGGACAACATGTACCAAATTTTCACATGCTCCTGAGATTAATTTTAACATTCACAATAATAGGGAATTCCCAAACTTAGCTAACTCTTTAGGATATGGTAATGTAGGCACAAGTCAGCTCAATAAATATTTTCCAGCAAAAAAGCCAAAAACTTGGAGCTACATTGTTGTCGAAAATGCGGTATCTACTTTTACACCAATAACCTATTTCCCAGCCCATGTTGTAAATGACCTAGAGTGTGCTAAAATGAACACTCATTTAAAAGACAAGGCTAGAGGATATTGGCATAATTCAACAGTGTTATATGTTATGGGTCCAAAACCATACTACCACTATTTTAGAGCTTATATCCTTAGGGTTTGAAAACCGAAAGGTGAGTTCTAAATTTATTCTAGAGATAATGGGTTTTACATTATCAAATTTGAAAAGGTTGAAGATTGTGATACCATCCTAGCCAACGTTCCTTATTTCTACGATAAGAGATCAAGGATGAAGAAATGGTCTCCTAATACTTACTAAAGACTTCTTACAATCTATAGCCATCTGGGTTAGATTTTCGAGGCTTGACATTGAATTTTGGATTGATGAAGGTATTGGGAGAATTGCTTCATTTCTTGGGAAACCTATAAAAATTGACCAAGTTACTAAAGGTATAATTCGAATAACATATGCAAAAGTATTAATAGAAGCAGACTCGAATTTCAAGTACCCAAATGTGGTTCTTATTTTAGATGAGGATGATACTATTACTTGGCAAGAAGTGATTTATGAATGGAAGTCACACGATATACTTCATGCCATTGTTATGGAAACTCAAAAAAAATCCTGTTATTTGAAAAAATATGGACCCCTATAGTCTTAGAATCACCCCTGTAAGCAACAATGATATGAATGTAGATCTCAATAAGAGTGAATAAATAGAAACTGGTTACAATTATCAAATTGAAAATATACAAAATCAGGCCACAAATCATAGATCACTAAATAACAATC
Organism: Allium fistulosum; assembly: GCA_030737815.1. Classification (NCBI taxonomy): domain Eukaryota; kingdom Viridiplantae; phylum Streptophyta; class Magnoliopsida; order Asparagales; family Amaryllidaceae; genus Allium; species Allium fistulosum. The sequence continues at coordinate 1,143,886,459 of CM060904.1, forward strand.
GACAACTGTATAATACACAGTTTAACTTATCACATTCCGCAAATATACAATTCAAAGTCAACTCCATCTCTCAATCATCTTTAACTAACAAGGGTAAAATGAAAAGTTGTTCTAAAGCAGGCTAATATTTCCCAAATCAAAGTAACATGGACCCTACCGTTGACAATGGCAAGAACACATCTGATGACACATTGGTTGATCAACCTTATGTATAAAATTCTTCAGATTTAGAAGCAGATACTAATATGCAAGACTCTCTTGACTTGCCTCACAATGGTCAGCCTTCAAATGTGATGCATACAGGTTTATATCCAAGCACCTCTTCTCATGATCTTCAGTCAGATTCTACAGCAAAGGAGGCCTTCATTTCATCCCGGTCAGAAACTCAAACAGAAAGTGAAAGTAATAGAATTCGTACGAGACAAGCAAGAAAAACTAGGACAGTAGATTCATCTTTCAACTTTAGTGCCAATGAAGATAAAGACGTGATTGATAATCCTGTGTGGGGAAATTATGTTTCTCTACTTGGTGTGAATGCAAAAAAAAACTAAAGAAATGGAAAACGAGTACAGCAACTCCAAACTACTCAAAAGTTAGGAGCAACACAACTGATTAATGTCGTTATTGTGTAGAACGTGAGGGGTCTCAACTCCCTCATTAGGAAACAAGATGTCAAACAAAATCTCATTTCCTTTAATATAAACATCATGGGTTTAGTAGAACATAAGTTGTCCAATGACAATATTTCAAAATTTATTAAATTTTTAAGTGATGATTGGGAGGTGATTCACAATAATGATCTGGATAATAGATGCAAAATTATGCTACTTTGGAATAAGTCAATCTGGTTAGTGAATAATGTTACTATGTCGGACCAACATATTAGATGTTCTCTGACTAATAAGGGTGGTATGAACTGCAATTTTATCAATAGTATGCGCTAAACATTCAGTATATGAAAATGCTCAATAATGGAGGAACTTATCTGTGGAGGTGGTTAATACTTCCATGCCTTGGATTCTTATAGGAGATTTTAACTACATTCTTAACAATGACGAAAGAGTGACTATAAACAATTTATTAAATGCAGATTCAAATTTTCAGGAATTCGTCCATAATATGGGGTTATATGAGGTAAAGTTATATAGGCAACATTTTCACTTGCCGTGGGGGAATAAAATTTTCTAACCATAGTAAGTAAGTTAGGGTTCTTGGCAATTTTGATTTATTAAATAAACTCGCACACCTTAATGTTGCTATGCTTAATCACACTTCTAGTGACCACTCCCCTCTAGTGATTAGATTTATTATCAATTCGCCTTAGTGTTAAAACAAATCTTTTAGATTCAATAATGTTTGGCCTTCACTTCCAGGGTATCACCTAGGACTGGACTCGGTCCGGTATCAAAAATTCATATTCAAAACTATCACCATAAAGATTTATATGGTAATAGAAAAATCATAACATTACCAACTAAAATAATCGAAAAACTGATACTTCAGTTTGTGGTTGGTAATGGTTGGTAGAGGTCGGTAATAACTTTTACCATTTACAAGTATGATATCTATTTGTTTACATTATTTCATGTTAAAAGAATAAATATTAAGAGTTGTTATTTTTTATTATACGATTATTTATTGATTTTATTTTGCATAGTCAAACAACAAGTAAACATTGCATAAAGCTAAAATATTGTATAAAATCGTATTTATATTTATGATAAGAATTGCATTTGATCTGATATCATAATAGTATTTTGCTAGATTTTATATTAAATCATTACACATCATAATATATATATGTGTGCGTGTGTGCATGTGTATTGGTTAAGGTATGTGGTAGTTATGGTATTACCGCATTTAGTAGTTAATTACCGTTGCCATAATGCATATTTTCGTGCGGTTCGGCAAACCGTACCAATCAAATTGGTTACCATTTTTTCGGTACCATTTTAGAGAGGCTACTAACCCTATATATTTAGAACTGTTAGATAATCCTCATAATGATAGTTTGCTTCAAGCTTACAAGGAAAATTTACTGCTTTTATAGCCTATGCTAAAATCAGAATCTATAGAAAATCATCAAAAATCAAAATCTGGTTATCTTCTTTATGGAGACCAACCAAGCAAAAATTTCCATTCCAGGATGACTAGTTGACCACACAAACTTTCGTTACATAGTCTGCTAGATGAAAATGATCTTCTCATTTTAGACTCTAGTAAACTAAAGGATGAAGCCATTCATTATTTTACAAAATTATACAATACAGCCACTACCGTTCACCAGTTTTCAAACTAGAATTTGATATGTAAAAAGATCCTAACTGAATACGCCAGAGGAATCTTTTATTACCAATTTCCATGAAGGAGGTGCTACATTTCAAATAGATGATAATAGCAGCCATGGTCCTAACGGGTTTAGTGCCAAGTTCTACGTTGGGAGCAAATCAAGGAGGAAATTCTAGGCGTCGTGAATTATATCTTTGAAAAATGGAAGTTTATGAAACAATATACTTTCATTATTCTTGTACCAAAATCTCATAATGTTAATAACATAAGTGGTTATAGGCTTATATCCTTCTGTAATGTTTTATACAAAATCTTAACAAATATAATTTATAGCAGGATGAAAGGCTTAATAAACAATCTTATTTCACTTAACCAAAATGCTTTTATTCCAGGTCATAATATTTTTGAAAGTTCATTATTAGATTATGAAATGGTTAGAAGATTCAACAGAAAAACAAACAGAAATCTTTATGTCAAGGTGGATTTGCAAAAGGCGTATGACAGAATTAACAGAGAGTTCATGATTCAAATTATGGTAAAAATGGGTTCTTCTCCTCTTTTTACATCCCTCGTTCGATGGTGCATTTTCACACCCTCATTTTCTATCATCATTAATGGCTCTCCTCAAGGATTATAATGAGTAAACAAGGAATCAAACAAGGTGACCCTCTTTCCCCATAGTTATTTGCAATAGCCATGGAGTACTTATCCATCAATCTGGATAGTGAGTTTTTACAAGGTAACTTAAGCCCATCATATAACATAGACCCAATGTTAACCCACTTGATCTATGCTAATGATTTGCTTATTCTTTCTAAAGCAAACATTGAAAGTGCAAGTTCAATTAAAAATGTTTTTGATGACTCGAAAAGATATGCTGGTCCAATTGTTAATAACTCCAAAACTAAGATTTTTTTAGGAAAGGTGAAAAGTTAATAACCAGATCTCCCAAATCCTTGGGGTCCAAAGTGGAAGTCTTCCCATTAAATATCTAGGAATCCCCTTATCAGCAAACAAACTTAAGATTTTGGATTTTGGGGAATTAATAGATAAGGTTAATGGTGGACTTAACACTTGGAGTTGTAAGTACTTAAACAATAGTGGTGGATTGGAGCTTATCAAGACTACAATCAACCCAATTCTCTAGTTTTGGATGCAAAATGTTCAGATTCCAAAAAACATTCTTCACAAAATAGAGTAGCAATGCTCCAAGTTCATTTAGAAAGGGAAACACCATAAAATTAATTAGGCCACTGTTTGTAAACCAAAGACGAGAAAGGACCGGGATTGAGAAATCCTGAGGAATTGGACCAAGCTTATGCTATCAAATTAGTCTAGAACTTTTGTAAATCAAAATACACTATGGGCTAAGTGGAGTCACAATAGATATTGCTTGAAAAGGAATTTCTAGATAGTCAACTTCGATAATAATGCCTCGTATACTTGGAATTTTATGCTATGTACAAGAGAAAAATGCAGTAAGCTGATTAATAGGAAACTTGCAAATGGTAGAAACACTAGTCTATGGTTTGACTCCTGGATTAAGAGGAAATCTCTTTCAAACTTAGTTCACTGGTCGTATATGGTACTTTTTAAGACCCAAGGTAGAGAAGTTAGCACTATTATTAATCAAGGGGAGTGGGATTTCACTGGTTCAAATTTGCCAGCAAATGTTTGCAACTCAATTTAGGAAATCAAAATACACAGCAACAATAGCCATGATGAGCGGAAGTGGATGACTAATGGAGTTAAATTTTCTTTAAAATCAACTGGGGAATTATCTAGAATTCAGGGCAAATAAATTATGTGGTGTAATAAGGTTTGAAATCACTGTTGTGTGCCTAAAATGACCTTACTGCATACTTTGCAATACGTAATAGACTTCCTACCAAAGGTTGAATAAAACAATAGACTCACATAGATAATCCTGGCTGTAGCTTATGCAATTCAGAGTTAGAATCAAGCAAACATATGTTATTCAATTGCTCTTATTCGAAATCGGTATGGGTGTATTAATTTCCAGTCTGAACCTAAAATTTGTTTGCTTAAGTAATTTGGTCCTCTTTACTACAATAGAAGGATATTCAAGATTTAATCAATCTAGAAATTTGAGAAATGACTTGAGGGACATCGCCATTACCAAGCGGTTTGGCACATATGGCAAGAACGAAACCAGAGAGTTTATTGGTCCAGATGCTTTCCAAGGGAGATCAGATATAAGCTCCTTCTCATGAACGTAAGCTTGCTATTATCAAAGTCAAAGTTTATACAAGAGCAATCTTCACTTCGGGACTTCCTTTCTACTGCTTTGGAATCGGAGCTAGGGAGCGATTCAGTTGGAATTCAACTCGATTCGAGTTAACTTTCGGGATCCTCGGTAATTTTAATTTTCGAATAGAAGAACATTCTCCATTAAAGATGAAGATTTTCTGCTAGGGCTTGTTTCAATTGAAGTCTTTATTTGTTGTATTTAGTGTTTTCTTTTGTTATTAATTAGCTATTTCGAAGCGGATATAGTAGTTGCTTACCCATATGAGAAGTCTATTTTGTTTTGTAGTAGTTATTGTATTATTCCTGTTTTGGGTGGCACTACTTCTTTATACCCAAACTCTATTTTATCTCAAGTTAATAAAGTGTCACTTTCTAAAAAAATAAGAAAAATAAAAACCTGTCAACTATAAGAAATGTTTACAATGCAAAAGCAAACCTTAAACTACAAAATATGAAGGGTGGATCGATGCATCAATTTATGTGGTTAGCTAGTAGTCATCATCATTCCTTGCAACATAAGCTTATTGGTACAACCAATCAAGTTTCTGATCTTTTCATTAGCCATTTTATTTGCTTTTCTCTTACATAGTGTTTTCATCAGATATTGTCTTTGGATTGTAGGTTCAAGACAAATCTTTACAAGTTATCATGGTTCGATACAGATTGCTAACATCCATAAGGGCATCCTTTACCATTGCGATTGTCTTTATAAGTCGAGAGACCACATAAACATATATATATATATAGGCTCTTCAATATGTAAGAAAATTGTATAGAGAGAAATAAATTCCAAGTGTTATCATTAAAAATGCCAAATTGCTCTTTCAAATGGCACATCATATTCTCCATGCATGGCATATATCGAAGAATTTTCAAGTAAATTGCAAGCCAAATTTCATTAAAAAGAAACAAGTGTTGATTGGCAATAAAGAGACCAAATTGAAAGTTGGAGAAGAGAAAAAGGAGTGCTAAATTTTTGGGATGGTTAGATTAATATAATCCAATCTTTTGTCAAAAGAAGAGTACCATAGGAACTTAAACTCCTTTTGTGATGATTGGCTTATGAATCCAATATAATCAATCACATATGTTATGAAAAATTGGTTAGGAAAATATAGGGAGATGTTTGCTTTGGCTTGGACCGACAAAATACAACACAATGATAATGTGTCGACTAGCATTATTGAAATTGCATACCACTGCCTGAAAATGTATTTTGATCCAATAGTAGGTAGTTTCATCTAGTGTTGGAGGAATGCACATCTTTGTGTGGAGAACAAATTAGTTGGAATTTAACTTGCTTTAAAGACATGTACTTCTAAGATAATGCATCGATACGAAATGAATCTATGTTTAAAGAACATTTTGGATTTGTATCTAACAAAGCTCCAAATTTCCTATTATAGGAATTGGGTAGAATTTCAAATGTTGCTTTGATTATCGAGACATATGGTTGTGTTATGGCAAGTAAATGGATTACTATGTGCATATATGCTTATAGACTTCAGACTTTCGCACGATTTCATTTTTCTTAGTGTCATAGAATCCTTATGGAAATAATTATCTTGCACTCTTCCTACATTGCATCGTTCTACTCTTAGGTTGCTTGATTTACCTAAAACCAAAGCCTTGAAAACTAAGAATGAAGAAGCTAACGTGCGAGTTGTTATGCAAAGTGATCAGAAAGTGATACCATTTTCCCCCTTGACAAATATTACAAAAGGCAGGCCTTCAAAACAAAGATAAGTCAACTAAATGAGACCCTTTTTACTTTGAACATGTTGAAACATCATTGTCTTGCGACTCAAATCTCACTCTAATTCATTCGTATAGAACCATAAGTACCAAGAACAAATTATGCGAGAACAATCAAGTTGATGGGTATTATTTGGTGTAAACACCAAAATGTATAAGTCCCTACAAAATTGGTTCATAGGACATGCCTAGCGACTGTAACTGTGGTTATTGAATTGTGGTTAATAATGAAACTCCACAATCGAAGACTTGAAAATCCTTGCAAGTTTTTATGTGAATTTGTGGTTGATAAATTACTTCTACATTCTGAGTTATATAAAGGAATGTAGGATGAATATGATTATGAAGAAGTAAGAAAAGGATATAAAGTACAGATACAATTGGATATAGTGAGTAGATGTAGATGGCATACACATGATTTGTTATTGTTGAAATGTTTGGCACTATTTTGTTGTTGTTGAGTAATAAGTTGAGTTGTATGTTTGTCCTTACAGTAGTTTGCACAAGCTTGTTAAACCAAATTAGGATGGTGGTTATAGGCCACGTAGACAAATCACATTTTGTTAGTATTAAACTTAGTCCTGGCTCTCCTTTGCCTCCCACTCCTCAATTCTCATATTTTCAATGCTTGTACATCATCAATGCAATGGATCAGATCAAACGTAGTTGGAAAGATGAATAAGTACTTATCCTTGGTGGAAGACTGTGAAGATAAATGGAAGGTAACTAAACTAGAATATGTTACTCTTGCTTTATATTGATTGTATGGAAACATTGGATGTATGCAAATTTGTTATGGTTTTGATTTTACACAAATGGTAGATGTATGTAATTTTGGCTAGTGCAAAATACATCAAAAAGGTTAACTGTTTTCATACGATTTATTTAATTGAATTAATAACCCATCTTATTTTTCAATCATTGTGGTCTAAATTGAACATCAAGTGATTAGATATACTATGAATTGTTGTGGTTTGAATTAATAAATCATCAAGTTCGATAGGGCATAAAAACATATTTTTAGCAGTTTCGACGATCCCACCTTGAGTGTATTGTACACATTTGACAATTGTGCATCAAAAACCTTAAGACAATGGACCACTATCGTCTGTTCTACAGTTAATCGATGGGGGCTATTATTCTTGAAAGTTTTTGCAAAACCACAAAATGTCATTGCCAAACTAAAATTTTCATATTCAACAACATCCCTTCGAAATACTTCAAAGTTTGGTATACATGGTAATCAAGTTCGATAAAGGAAAACCTATTTTTCAAGAAGTTTCAATGAACCCCCTACTGAATATATTTTACATTATCAAGAGCTTAGACCAGAAAATCAAATAGTCACAATGGTTTATCGTATGTTTAGAAATTATTTGATGTGGGGCTATCATTCTCGAAAATTTTGGTAAAATGCAAATTAACCTCACTGAGTTTAAATTCTATTTTGCCAGACCCCTCCAAAATATCTGGTAATATAAGAATACCACCATCGTTTTTATATTTTTAGTGACTAAACTAGGTTCTATGTTCCATTCTTTGGCATAACTCCACCAAATCTGCTTCTTAAAATTGAAAAAAGTCCTTCGAACTATAGAATATTAATAAACTTTAATTAATAATTAAAGTGCGACATACATCAATAACCACATTGAATAATTCACATACATTAAAGTGCAATACCAAAGTAACACCATAAATCATTTTCCATCAACTGCAACACTAAAGTAACAACATAATTCATTTTTCATCAAGTATCATGCATAATTATGTCCCATAATTAGCAACCATCAAATACATTATGACCGACTACTAAGCCAAAATAAGTCATTTGTCATCAAGTTCTACAAAAAATACCCAACTAATGATCAAAATAAATTCATTAATAACCACCATAACATTATTTCCTTTTGTTTCTAGAAAATTTCCCCCAGTCTCGGAACATACTCAAATCAAAGAAACTAGACTCTGAAATGATGATGGTATGGATCGGGAAACCTAAAAACTACAAAGATTGATGATATGAAGGAGCTCAACAAAATTGACCCAGTTTCGACCAACTAAAACCAGTCGACACCGATTGATATGGGTTGAACCCAAATGGTTTAGCTACCTTGCACTAGAGCATGAAGACTTGAAGCTCGAAGTTCAACACGTGAAAAAGCTATAAAGCAAAATCGGTCGATATCTACCGGTTATGGTCGATACCGAAAGATATTGTATTTCTTGAATTGTGTGCCTCAGGATCTAGAGACTGCTACCATATGAAAGACTTGGATATTTGCAAATACAAATTGTTCAACACCGACTGGTCTTGTTCGGTACTGATTATTTTGCCTATCTTGGGAATCATGTGCATTGACCCGTTCTTTGTGTGGGAACTTCAGGTATGAATATATTTGCTCATTCAAACCTAATGATGATTTTTGTTCCGAAATCCATCAATAAATGGAAAGCCTTCATCAACTAGAGGAGGGATCAAACTCTTCTTCTTCTACCTCATATGACTTTGAGCAAAACTACGATTTACACTATTGTAACTCAAAATTGATTGAAAATTGTGTAATCTGGAGAGAATTCATCAATAAAACACAACTAACTAGAAGCAGGCAGGGGATCTTTCCGAACCACTATAAATAGATAGTGTTTTTGCTCTTTCTTCGTTGGATTTCTTTTAATTTTCATTTATTTGATTCGTATTTGATTGAACCGGGGTGTTTTCCCATTTTTGTTGAAAACATTTTTAATTATTTCACTAAGAAGAACTTGAAATCTAAATTGTCGAAGATGAAGATGCCATCTACTAGGAAAGCTTTAGCTAAAAGAAGTTAATTGGAGCAAGGGGGCGGCTAGGAGGTGTCCTTTAGTTCAAATCCACCTTTAATCTATGTAACCGAAGAGGAGATGGAAGGTGATGACCAACATGCAAGCAAGATTATTAGCTCGATAAAAGGTGATGTTGGATAGATTCTTCCAATACATGGAGCAGCAAAGAGCGACTAGAGTTGCATAAAATCAAGACCAGAGAAGGTCAGTAAACATAAACGATGGAATAGGAGTCCGAATTTAGGATATAGAGCCAATTAAAACCAACTCCACCCCCACCCCTCAGTGCTGACCAATATGGGCAAGGAGGTGGGGTCAATCTGAATACTAAGCATGAAAGCGTTCGTTAAATGGATGATTTCGTGCCTTAGAATTAAGATCAGAATTCCAACATGTAATAGAATGGAAGAGAACCGGAAGGTCCCTGCAAAAACATAGGATAAGAGGAATTTTTTGATCAAAAGCATACCAAGCCTTAGAGCTTTCAATCAAATCACGAGGATTGAATCACTGAAATGATTAGATAGTACTATGTGTTGGAGTCCAAGATCGGAGTTTAGAGGATGTGAACAAAAACCTTTTCACCCAAACATTTGATATAAAAGGAGTCTACCGGATTTCAAGCTACCTCTCCTAGAACCATATGATGCGATCATACAGTCTATTTGATAAGATACATCTAACATATTGGAGTGTTGAAAGCTTCGGAGAAAGTGATGGGACATTGCTTTCCTCCATACTTGACTGTTTTGGCTGCCACGTGGTTTTGCCAACTTGATAATGGTTGCACATGGACCAAATTAATTCAGAGATTTATGAGCCAGTTCAAAGTTTATACAGATCGACCAAGGAATGTGATAACGCTTTTGAATGTGAACCAAAAGAAAGTGAATCTTTATGTAGTAACTTGACCATATTTAATGCAACAGCCGCTGCAGTTCAGAATTTAGATCCGTCAATAGTTCTTATAGCGGTGGTGGCTACAGGTGCTACTAAAACTAAATTTAAGAAGGCATTGGAAAGAGACCCACTAGTGGACCTAGTAGATTTCTATTATTAGGCTGAGTGGTATTTGCAATAAGATGCTGAAACAAAGAATGGTGAAGTGAATTATGAAGAGAATGGAAGACCATCTAGGAGAGGACCCAGAAAAGATAAAGGAAAGCGAAAAACCGACGATGGCTTTGGAGCTTGCAGTGACCAAAGAGGGAATCAAAGTTTGCCTCCTACATTGATCTGACTGAGACCTCGGAAAGGATCTATCTTGATAGTAGGTGAAAGATCCCTATAGAACACCTACTATGAGAGAACCCATAGAATGGAAGAGAAAATCTAGAAAGTATAGTCTATTCTATTAGCTGGATGGGCACGAAATGAACGAGTGCGTATACTTAAGGGATCTGGTAGAAAAGCAACTTCGGAGTAACTGATTACAATAGTATATGAGGAGTCAAATAACATTAGCACGATTTGCAGTAGCGCAGCAGGAGCGACCAATAGCTATGGCGGATATACCTGGTTGCAACCGAGGTTGTGGGTTGGGCATGGCAATCCCATGATTGGGATGGATTGGAATTAGGTTTATTTTTTGCAATTTTCTTTTGCTTTGAATAACTATAAAGGTTTACCTTCAAGCCACTTACACATGCGTGCAATCTTGGTCGGTCATATGGGCATGCTATGAGTTCGAGATCAAAGGTATTCCCTAATAAGACTAGATGTTTTGATTTTCTTTTTATGCATTTTGATTTGAATAAGATACTTCAATGATCAGATGTTTGCTATTAGTTGGACATGATATTCGATATTGATGTTGGATGCCAATTGAACTTGTTATCTCTCGTGTTTGATAAATAAACTGAAAGGTAGTGGTTTACCTCGACCAAAGAGACTAGGTGACTGACTATGAGATATAGGTCCCCTCGAAAGAGAGTGCGTAGATGGGTCTATATAGGGTAGCAAGTCCCCTCATTGGAGAGTGAGTAGTTGGACTCACCTTAAAACTTTAAGTCCCCTCACAGGAGAGCGGGTGATTGTGCCTAATACAAATTTTTACTTATTAGACCCGAAGAGATCAAAACTTAAACTCAAGGTAAGGACACCATTTGATTTGGATTTTTTTGATAATAGTTACTGTATGATTGATGAATGTCTTTTCCTTAATCTGATAGGACTTACTTATAATGGAATGTTAGGCAATACTAGATGATTTATAAGTGATGCTCCAATCGGGGGCAATGCATCTCTATATTTATATTACATGAAAGTGTGATACATGATATATTTATGATAATTTACTCAAGAGAGAAGGCGAGATGATAATGGTTTATGATTGATATTTTGGCAAGAATTTGAGTTCTTAGCCATAATGGGTCCAGAATGGCCTTTGATTTGTAGATGAATTCGAAGGAACTGGATGATTTGCCATGATTGGTCCTGTAGGTAGCCAAAAAGAGTAACCGATGACAAATTTCTAGTCTCGATATGTGTTTTTGAGCAAAGAATGCTTTTGTATTATTGAAATCACGTTTTAGGACTCGAGTGTTTCTAGCAAATTTCCGATGGTCTCAAAACAGACTCATATTATAGAAACTAGATTATAAAATGATGAAAGAATGGATCGGGAAACATAGAAACTATTAAGATTAATGATATGAAGATGTTTAAAAAAATTGACCAAGTTTTATCCAATTAAAACCGATCATTATTGACCAATATGGATTGGTACCATATGATTTGGCTACCTGTTTTGAGTGCATTGGAGCATGAAAACTTGAAGCTTGGAGTTGAAAAAGTGAAAAAATTGAGGCAAAATCGGTCTGTACTTATCATTACGATTGGTACCACATGGTATTGGATTTCTTGATTTGTGTGCCTTGGGATCTAGGGACTTCTATCATGTGAAAGACATGGAAATTTGGCAAATACAAATCGTTTGGCACCGATCAGTTTTGGTCAGTACTGATCGATTTAACTACCAAGAGAATCATGCACATTGACTCATTCTTCATGCTAGAACTTGGGATCTGAAGATATTTGCTCATTCAAACCTGATACGATAATTTTGTGCTGAAATCCATCTGTAAATAGAAAGTCTTCATCAACTAGAAGGGGATTGAACTATTCTTCTTCCTCAAGACACTTTGAGAAAAATCAAAATTTTCTTCATTGTAATTTGAAATTGATTGTAAATTGTGTAATTAGGAAAGAATTCATCGATAAAAAAAATTAAGTGGACGTAGATAGGAGATTTTACTGAAGCACTATAAAAAAAGATTGTGTTTTTTCTCTTCCTTCCTTGTATTTCTTTCATTCTTCATTTGTTTGATTCGTATTTGATTGAATTGGGTTGTTTGCCCATTTTTGGTGCAAACACTTCTCACTCTTAGCTTTTTGCTCATGATTGATCACTCCTTCACCTCCTTTATTTTTCCTCTTCTTCGCATTGGATCCTGCTACTTGTTTTCTACGGGTACATGTTCTCCAAAAGTCTAAAGCGGCCCATCTTCCCTGATTCGTTCAACTTACTCTAGCACTTGGGACATTTAATCACTATGTGTGCATGATCTATAGCAATATGTTGAAGTCTCTATTTATACAAATACAAATTCTTAGATTGATAATATAAACTAACATACAATGCAAAATTAGTTAGTTTTATATATGAACTTACAATGCATATAACAAACGAGTTGTGTTTGCTGGCATGCATGGCTCGATAATTTGTGTTTGTGGATCAGCCACAAATGGATGTGAGCTGACTTATATAATTCCATGCACATTGCCTCACAATCCCAAGAGCATACAATGTGGTTGTGTCAAACTCTCATTAAAAAGATAGTTTTTTCACTCACTGTAGTTGAAATCTCCTAAACTAGAGTAGGCTGTCTTGTATGATTTTACCAATGACTTTATTTTTTTGGTCTCTAGAGTGAAAGTAGTGGAAGGTACTAGTTAAAAAAATATCCAAATTGATGAATAATTCTTTGTGCTAGATGCAACTCTACTATTTCAAAAAAAAAACCAATGGGACCATGGTACAGTGCACATCGCTGAAATGAGTAATAATCTTGAATATCCTTTAAACAACCCAAAAAAACATCACTACCTTTATAGTCAACAATTTTCTCCCTAATACCAAATCAAATTCCAAATTGTTACTTAGTTCCATTGCAAAATAAAATGCTGCCCCTAGTTCATCAAGCACTATGAATAATCTGATTATTTCGTCTCAAAATCGAAAAGTACTCATATATCCAAATCCATAATAAACCACCAAACATAAATAGATGGCATAACACTTGGTTTGAATTTTTATTTTACTCATACCTGAAGTAAAGTCATACGACCAGAAATTTGACGTATGTCTTTTCTTGTACATTGGGCTAAGTTATAAAATAATGAACTCAAGCATGCGGTCCCCGAGGAGTAACTACGCACTTGCCTCAACCCATGCAGCCATTGAAAAAATGCACTGAGACATTATTTCTAGATTCATCACCACAAACTAACATGCTAGTGGTGTATAATTGGTATACAATCGCAAATTGCCTTTTCTACCTATGTTATCTAATTGTTGGGAACTAGAAAATGTAGTTTTTAGCCACTCCAAATGGACTTTTTCTTCATACCCAATAGTTCGTTAGCCGTTTTCTATTTGATGCCAAGACAACTTAACCAACAAATCATATAAATCTTCATCGCTTATCCCCCTAAAACTTACAAGTGGTCTTGTAACTACTTTTCCATCTAAAGGAAGGCATGTAATATGAAATGCTTTATCAATAGTAATTGTCATCTCATTGAATGGAAGATGAAATGTATTCATTCTAAGGTAAAATCTTTCTATAAATGCATTGATCAAAGCTTTGTTAAGTTTTTTTCATGTGCATGTTTTATTATATGCTCAAACCTAATTTGGTAACTGCACCCTTTATAAAATCACATTCCTTACTTAAACCCCATCGTTTATGATTCCCAACATGGCCACGATGCTTGACAATTATAGCTTCATTCCTTTGGTGGGCACATTAAAAAAAGATATTCAAAACATATAATCTTAATAATTAACATAGTATTTGCTAAAATAAAATAATAAAATTACTAATGTATTCCAATTCGAAGAAGCAATATGATCCTTGTAAGCAAACTACGAGGACAGTTGAACTTCACTTTTGGTAGATTGACTTGACGATTGTGTCATCAACCTCTTGCCTTAGTTCTTCCTCATCAGGGCTTCAATTTCTATGTCACTCTCATCTTCACTTTCCTTCCATGGTTCATTCTTGTTTGCATTTTCCTCCTCTTGATTGGATCTTGTGTAGTTAAAGCCCCGCTAAAGCTCTACAAAATCCCTGCTATAATGCATGGCGCACTTCGACCACCGGGTTATCTTAATTAGGCGCTATTAAACATTACAGCCACTTTAATCTCCGCTATTTTCCATTGCACACGCTAAATCAAGGATTTTTAGCACAAGCTTTAACAACAATACAAAGGTTAATTTGACTAGTTCTCTACTAAACAAAATCAATAAAGTTATAGTGAAGACCTAATTTTAAGGCATAAGTGTCTAATATAAGTTAAAAATTTATTGTAGTAACCAAATCTAGTCTGCATATATCATGATATTCTTTGGTTTTGTTATATAAAATTAAATAATATTTCCTTTTATTACATAAATGGTGTGAGAATGAGGATAAACTAACTTTAAATATTTGATTTTCTATCTTATGAAGCCTTTTGCACTTCCGCTATATCTTCATTTTATCTCCGTTATAACTTTTTTCACATGCACCGCTATACAACTGCTAAGTGCTTTAATTGCACGGATTGGACCCACTTATGGTTCCCTCAATACAGTTCTCCGGTCGGCTGTTCTCACTTACAATATTATCGCTATTATTGCTAATAACGTTTTGAGTTTCCTCGTAGATACGTTTCTTCATTCTTTCCAAAGCTAATTTTTTGCGATTCGATGTCGTTCATGGTACATGAGTGGTTGAAGATGTAGCCATTAAACTTTTGCTAAAACAAACGAATAAAATCATGTGTTAACTAAGTAGATTGAACAAAAAGCCAAACAAACAATGCTACATCACAAAGTGACTGAACAACCAATCTTGACTAGTCCATACCGAACTAAAATACTGAAATCAACAAGCCCACGCCGAATAGAAAAACAATTAACTATGACCCTTTGCCGTACTAAATTAATAACTTCAACCTCTATTACTGAACTAAATTTCTGAAAAAAAAACATGGGTTCAGCGTTACAAATTAACATACACGACACGCCCCCATCGAACTGTATACTCTAAGTCGGCTTAAAATGTACGATTCAAAAACTCGTATAACCTAAAGACGGTCAACATAATAATTTTAAACCCTAGAATTTACCATAGTTAAAAAAAACATAAGATAAATTGGGTTAAGAAATAGCATTGTCATCACCTTCTCTACGTATTTGGATCCGAGCACGAAGATTGGGTTGAATTTTTTGTTCTCATTGTTATTTTCTTTTTCAAAAGGAAGGAAAATTTGAGAGTAAATGTAAAAGTGTTTACGATTTTAATGTTTTAACTAAGAGCAAAAGATGTAATAATATATATACATATTCGCGCGTGTGTCTATATATATATATATGTATGTATGTATATATATATGTATATATGTATATATATATATATGTGTGTATGTATGTATGTATCTGTGTGTGTGTATGTGTGTGTATTACTAATAGGATATGTGACCTTCATAGCAATTTAATTTTGCAAGGAATGCTCATGAAATTAGCCTACCTCATATCCTTTATCAAAACCTCTATGAGAAAATTTGTATAGAATTTCATGTTTACATCTAATTCTCTTCCATGAATCCAATGGGAAAGAATTCAATCTAACTCAGCAAATTTCAAACATAACCAATTCTGAATAAGTTAAAACAATTATAAACCTATTTTGTCAGCTGATTTAGATTTCAACTTTATTTCTTTGTCCATTTCGACAGAGTTTGACCAAAAGGTTATCGGTAGATCTTGATCATGGCTTTGGTGACTTTGGAGATGTTAAGAATATAAAGGAGGCTAACAGAGAAACTGAATAAAAATAAAATATAGGATTAAATTGGTATAAAATGAGATGAGCAAAGATGCTTATAAGATGTAATTTTGTTACAAAATATGGAAGGGGGGTATTAATAGATTTAGCGTCAACCTAGTTTGAAATTTCTTCTTATTGAAAACTAAATTCCTTATGGTAGATAAACTTTCTGTTATCCGACATTGTTAATCATTCAATACTATTTTTGACATAAATTGATATATCAATCTGATATTTCTAAATTTTTTATTTTTAGTGATAAAAACATAAGTAACATTTTTTTTCAAAAATGACAATATTGTTAATTTACCATAATGTTACTATAATGCCAAACATTTTGATTTTCTACAACAAGAAAAAAGTCACAGGTCCCTGTTTTTGATGTTGTTATACAAAAGTCCCTGCAGAAATGAATATGTAAATTTGGTCCATATTTTTCAAAAATAAAAAAAACGCAAAATGTCTTGCACTTTTCTGACAGAAGATGCAAGATAACTTGCACTTTTCTAATTTTGAAATATTTTTCAAAATTTTCGAAATTTTCGAAAATTTTGAAAAGCGCAAGTTAACTTGCACTTTTTATCAGAAAAGCGCAAGCTAGTTTGCGCTTTCTAATTTTGAAATTTTTTTCAAAATTTTAAAAAGCGCAAGGTAACTTGCGCTTTCTATCAGGAAAACGCAAGCTAGTTTGCGCTTTCTGATTTTGAAAATTTAAAAAGCGCAAGCTAACTTGCGTTTTCTTATTTAGAAAAAAATAGGGACTTAATTTACATACTTATTTCTACAGGGACTTTTCTTGTAACACCATCAGAAATAGTAACCATTCGTGCAAAGCCCCTTTCTACAAAGTGGCATGATGAAATGTATGATGAATCATCATTATGTTACAATAATGCCAAACATTTTGATTTGTTATACAAAAACGTGATTTACCATTGTAACATTTAAAAGTTTATCCCAGATGCATATTAGGCTACGTAAGAAAAAGTAGCATGATAGTTTTTCCAAAGCGGCTACGTCAACCGTTAAACATATTGAGAAAGAGGAAGAAAAAAAAGGAAAAGGATAATTTGATAGAAACTTTACAAATAAAGGGTCAGCCATAGGCATGGTTAAACCCCCACACACACGCTCAAAAACAAGTTTTCCAATTTCAAACCACACAATAACACTGTAAACTTTTATAATAGCTTTTCACAATTCGTAACACACATCAAAACTCAAGTTCAAAAGGATACTAGCAATCGGACCCTTCAAAATCCAAACTCTGACAAGATGAACTCAGGTCCAGTTCATCGAACACACTCTTCTTTCCAACCAAATCAGCAACTCTTTTAGCACACCCTGAATCCCTAGGACTCTCATCAACGCATCTATGTGTCCTAATCTTCAGCAATGGCAATCCTACAAACTTTGGAGATGATGACATTTCCACCCTCATTTCTTTCAAATTAGCACCTCCTAGAGATAAACACCTCTTCCTCCTCGCTTCATTCTTCTTCGCTTCCTTCTCTTCATCTTCAGGCAATGACCATTTCCTTCTCTTACTCCCTTCTTCGTTGTTAGCAAAAGCAAGACTATAACGACTTGGCACAATTCTGTACTTTGCAGTATTCAAAGGTCTCTTCTTCTCCTCAAACAAAGTCTTTGGCCTTACTCCCATAATCAATCCATCATCAATTTTACTTGGCTTTTTGGCACCAACAGTTGCGATTCCGTTCCTGAGATTGGAAACATTTGATTTCATAGCAGTTTTTCTAGACTTCGGACTTGTAGTCATGCACGCATTTTTCTTTTTTTTCTCTTCTTGGATATTTTTTGTATGTCTTTGAATCTCCATTGGCCCTATACTCATTCCTCTTCTTTTCAGCATCGCCGAATTCTTCCCTTTATCATTATCCTCTTTGATAGCGTTATTTTTTTGTGCATTAGCAGGAGTGACATTTTCACAAACATCTCTCGGGCCTAGGCTAAATCCACTACTTCTACCTTGATGGATCTTTTTCAATCCAGGTGTTGCCAAACACTTGTCTTTGGCCTTCTCCGCTTGTAATACAGTGCTGCGAAAAGGAGTGGCATGTGAGTAAATATCTGCAGGACCAAGACTGAAGCCTCTACGCTTGGATTGCTGAGTTTTCTTCGACCCAGGTGTCTCGATACTCAAAAACTTAGCTGGAACGATCCTTCCACGCTTTGCATCGGATGGAGTCTTGGATTCGGTTTGCTTGCTTTTCTTGATTTTCAAGAGTTCGAGCTTTTTTGAAAGGCGAGCGATTTCTCTCTCCGTCTCTGTTATTTCTTCATCTACGGTTGTGGGTTTCTTGAGCAGCCGAAAGCTTTCATTTGGGTCGCTGTTTTCGAAATCTTCAAAATTGGGATTGTTTTCAGTGATGGGTTGAAGCGGAAGTGATTCGATGAAAGTGGCATTGTTGTAAATCTGGAGATTGGGAGAGTCAAGAATGGTGCTCATTTTTTTTCTTCAGAAAGGTGGTTTCGCGAGAGAAAGTGGCGAGAGAAAGATATTGCTTTGTGAGGAAAATGTGACCGTTTGAGGAGATGAATGAATATGACCGTTGAGAGAGAGCGTTTTAATTTGGGTTGGGCCATGCGATTAAGAGGTAGATGGAGCGTTATATGGTAATTATTGATCGGATTTTTTAACGATCGCCATTCATGTTATCGTGTTAATTGATCTACAACTTGTTTAAACTGCATAGGTACCATTTGGTTTGACTTAAGTAAGCTGTTTTTTGAAAACCAAAATGAAATTAATTTGGTCTTAAAAAAGACTTATTTAAACCAATCCAAACAAACCTTAAACTTATGCTCTGTTTGTTTTGCTAAAATAAGCGTTTAACATCTAATATAATAAGTGAACAAAAATGTTATTTGACCGTTTGTTTTAAAAGTGTGTTGTGATTATCCCTTTCTATTCATCATAATGAAAAAACAATAAATTTTTGCTTTTTGAAAAAACTGATTGCTTATTGAAACAGTTTCTTAATAATAACATTTTATGTATAATTCAATTTTCTTAAACCTTTTTCTCATTCATTGCTTTCAACTGTATAAATATTATTCAAACTATTCGAATATTTCAAAGTCAATATTAATTTTCATTTCTAGTCAAGATTTTCTAAGTTAAGCCAAACTTTTATTATTTAGTGTTGATTTACTTTCACTTTTGGTAATTTTCGATAATTGAAAAATAATATAAAAAACTATACAGAGTAAAAAGTGTTTGTTGATGCCTACAAATAATTTTTGAACATAAATATGATAACTATCAACTCACTAATAAGAATTAAAACAACTTCGAGTTAAAGAGAAATATAATGTGTAATCGAATGAAAATATATAACAAATATACAAATAAATAATTTTGAAAAAGGTGAATAAAAGCATGTGAGATCTTTTATGTTAAAATGAAAAGAAAAGTTTTGTTTCCATCCTTAAATTTGCATAAGAAAAAATAAAATAATAATGTCTTTTGTAGGACTGTTGCTTCAGAGAATAATTGAAATTAACAGCGAAGGGTAATATCGTAAATGTAATCATTTATGTTAATAAAAATCACTTACAATCAGAATGCAAACAAACAATACTTTAAGTATTCAGCAATCAGCTTTCAGCGATCAGCATTCAGCAATCATTATTCAGTCACAAGTGTTTAGCAATTAGCATTTTAAACAAATGCAACCTTAAACACGGTATTTCATTATTCCGTAATTTCAAAATGCTAAATTCTGTTCCGATCTTTTTTTTACTTCCTTCTAACTTTCCTACAACTGGTTAACACCATATTCGTTCATCTTCCCACCTATTGCAATAACAATACATTTTTTAAAGAGTCGTGCTAAATACACTCTACTATGTGCTTCGTTTTACCCATCAGTTTCATTCGGAAGTATACTGCCGGATGCATTTGAAAATTTCGCCGATATGCTATCGAAAGCTGTATGTATGTGTGCACACACACACCAATTTCGATCGGCAACATACGATCGATCAAGATTGGATAAAATAAAGCACGTAATGTGGTGTATTTAGGATAACTCTGTTTGAAGCCTTAAAATAGCTCTTCTCCTACCAAATTAAAATTGATTCAGATGTCCAACCTTTTCTAGCATTTTTCTTATTGCGAATCCTGTGTCTTCTCCACCGTCGAATCTTTTGTATCGACGTCTCAAAGTCGTTTTGATTGCATCATCAATGTTCGATTTGAGTCATTTGTCAAGTTGTACATGAGTTGTTGACGTCTTCGAACTTCATTGTCGATCCTAATCGATGTTAAACTAGGAGAAGCGATTGGTATTATCATTTGTCAACAGTGTTTCCACTTTTATTTTCTACCATCACAGCTATCATTCTCCACTCTATGGTACTGATAGACAGTCATGTCAACTATATTAGTACTTTTAAAAATCATGTACATTTTTTCCCACTTATGCCAATTATTTGCAATTTTTCGCTAACCATGTCTGATTAAAAGAACTGGTTGTTGCTTCTACCAGTTCTAGCAGTTTATATTTTAGCCAAATAGTTGTCAACTATCTGTCTTAAATCATTGATTATACATGGCTTAAATATATCTTTATTAATAGTTGTCTTGGATGCGCAATCTTTTGGTCCGACCGTGAAGTTCCAAAATTGTCCTTTATATGTATTCCACTATCACACTCTTTTGGTGTCAGTATGAAATACAAAAAATGCATCTGTACACATATTATTAAAATTTAACATCACTTAAAAATAAGATCCGACAATTAAACTTTCTTTACAAATTCAAAAATTTTTCTACAAATATTTACCAAGTCTTATTATTACTTAAAAATAGGATCTAACAAATAAACTAATTTACAAATTCATTTTTAATTAATTAATAATATAAATACAAATTTAAACTGATAAAAAAAATAGATATTACAACTTAGAAATAAAAAATCAAATTAACAACGTTTGATTCAACACAAAAATTTAACTATTTGTGGAAATCATTTTCTTTTGAACATATTAAACAAATACAATTTGTATAAAAACAATTTAGATACTTTCATCACGCGCGAAGCGCGTGCCGTAACGCTCGTTTGCCATATTTATGTTTCCTAAATATTTATAACAACCGTTATGACTTAGCTTCTGAGACATTTTTTTTAATGAAAGGGTCGTACGTCGTAATCACATTTTCATTAGTGATTTAAGTCGTTTAATGATCATATTTTACGCAAGTTGTATATTACTATTTTTGAATTTACATATTATCGGTTATGCAAGTTAATATTTGGTGTGCTATTTGGTTTGCACTTTACTCTAAAGCTAGTCACCTACCGCTATAATAAAGGGAAGTGTTGGATCACCATCCACGTAAGCACGTGTCAACTTTCGGTAATCAACGAAATTTCCTTCTCTTGTCATCCTGTAAAACATGTGCATATTTAACATTATGTTTGCTTGTTTTACTATGTGAATTTTGAGTGTATGAACATGACTAACAGGATCATCATCTTGGGAAGTAAGCTATTGAGATAAAAACTAAAGTGGGAATATGGCATAAACAATGAGAATACCTTAGCCAGTTCGCATTCTTATCTCTGAACCCAAAGGGCATTTCTGTATTTTTATCTTTGCCAGTTGTAATGCTTAGACAAAGTCCATATTTTACTGTATAAAAGGAAATGTCATCACACTGTACAATTATCAATAATATCAATAAGGCTTTGTTCGTTTTTATCTTTGTTTCAATTAGCATTCATCACACAGAAACAAATCAAAAACTCAATTTGATATTAGAGCCAATTCACCCAACGGTGTAACAGTTTCAAAATCACCCTTCAGAGAGATCTCATTATCAGGGGTGTGTATTTCTTTCTGAAATTCATTTTTCTTCCTCAGAGAAATCAATGCAACCATCAAGAATTCATTTCTTGAAGGCAGTGCCATGCCAAGAAAGCAAATCAGAACTAATTCATCACTTTTACCTTCGGCTGCACCACCTTTGGCTATCAGACAGTGTATATCTTACACTTGCATCATCATCAGCCATTCTTAACCCACTAATTCACTTACCTGAGAGCAGTGTCGTGCCAAGAAAGCAAATTAGAACATCCTCATCACCTCTGCCTTCGGCTGCACCGCCCTCAGTCATCAGTTGTCTCCTTCCAACAGTCAATCATTTCTTCTGATCAATGGCAACAGGAGATGAAGACAATTCTTCAAACACCTCACCACCTCAACAAGATTGCCACAAGGGCGCCATATTCTAGGAGCCCAAACTATATAGAACAGCAATAGCCTACTATTAATATTAGGTCTCCTCGGTCTCCTACGCTACCTCCATCCCCGCTCTTGATCTTCCGAAGCTTATCCATCGCTTTTGCTTCTGGGTGCAAAGAACCAACCAGATTGACCCAATGGATAAATAAGGAATACAGAAACAAAAACAGCAATTGGACCAGAGAATGCGATTGCATTATATGGTCGTAGTTGAACAGATCGAGCAAGTTCAAATTGGCGTAACATAAAACCTATTAGTCCGAAAGCACCATGGAGGGCAACAAAAGTCCACAAAGAAACTTCTCTAAAACTACCTATAGGCGGAAGAGGTCGAGTTATTGATGTGAGATGGATCCAGAAAAAGACGGGTTCCAGCTATAATCCAGAAAAGATTCGTGTATATATTTTACAGAAACGTGAAATCAAAGTGGGTGATAAAGTAGCTGAGAAACCTTTCTCATTATTATTGTGGATCTTCAAAAAAACAGGGTTTGTATCGGATCTGAAGCGCAGGACTTAGGTGTGTAGCGGCATTATGCCAATCAAAAAGTGCAACCCAGCAGGAAGGATCGCACATCGAGAGCCCCAATTTCATTCTCATTCTCAAGATTTAAGGCTATTCCTTTCACACCGCTGGCAAATTCAACCATTTCCCCAGCTTGAATCTCGTTCAATCATAAACTCGTGCAATCCCATCTCCAACTGAGACCACTCGACCGATTTCATCTACTTGAAAATTCGTGTAAAAGTTGGTCATCGTCGATTCGCGACGAATCTTATTATTTATATTAGAATCTCTTCCATTTTTATATTTATTTTTTGATAAAAAAGATCTTTCTAAGTTTTCTAAGTGTTATTAAAAATGAAAAGAATACTTTAGTTTAAACAAAAGAGTTTAAAAGAACCCTTATTCATCCATTTCCTAAAGGATAACTATATCGGATTCTAGAATCTACATCTAGACGATTCAACATGAATTGACTATTATTATTGATCCAATGTATCTCAGCCAAACCCAATTGAAGATCCATCAAAATCCATCATTAATCCTCAAAGTCAGATAGTCACTGTTCAACTCGATGAAGGAAACTATCTACTCTTGGAATTTCAAGTCCAAACAGCAATCAAAGGCTATGGATTGGAAGACTACATTCTTGAATCAGCCACCATTCCAGAAAAATACACTGCAGACAGTGAAGGAAAACCTATCAAGAACAAAGAATACATCATCTACACAAGACAAGACAGCCTGTTGAGTGCCTGACTGTTATCATCAATAAATGTCAGTCTTTTATCTCAACTAATTGTGGGGTGCAAGACCTCAAGAGAAATCTGGTGTACAATTGAACAGATTTTCAGTTCACAGTCATCTGCTAAAGTAATGTACTACAAGAGGCTAATGCAACATCAAAGGAAAGACAATCTGTCTATGAGGGAATATCTCACAAAAATGAAAACTTACTGTGACTTACTTGAAGCTACTGGTCATAAATATTCAGACACTGAGCACATACTAAGTATTATGAATGTCTTAGGTGAAGAATACGAAGCAGTTGTTGCAGTAATCTCTTCCAGAGAAACTACACCAACTCTTTAGTATGTACATGCCACTCTTCTTGCTCATCAAGGGAGAATAGAGCAGAAAAGATTGCAAGAAACAGACATATCAGTGAACTATACAAGAAACAAGATTCAAGAATGATACTTTAACAACAGAAATGAAACTAGAAATCAAAATTCAACAAAAAATCAGACTGCCAGATTTAGAGGAAGAGGTGGTAGGTGGAACAACAATCGACCAAGGTGTCAAATATGTTAAAGACTTGGGCATACAACCAACAAATGTTATTTCAGATTCAATTCAAACTACAATACAACTCAAGGCACCAGCACTCAAAGAAATCAAAACATGAACATAAATTCAACAAGCATGCAGCAAGAGTCAATAAATACAATTGATGAGTCAAAGGTTCACAACATTAATCTGCTGGACACAGCAAAGCTGGAGGATCTACAGAGTGAAAATCGATACCCAGACTCAGGTGCCACACATCATGTCACAAATAATTTGCAAAATCTGAATTTGGGCAACAAGGAATATCAAGGTCCACATTTAATTAGTGTGGGTAATGGCACATGTATCAACATCACACACACAGGTCAAGCACAAATTAAGAGCAGAAGAATGCTACACCTTAACAATCTATTAAAAGTACCCAGAATTAAAAAGAACTTGATTAGTGTATCACAGTTTGCACAAGATAATGATGTATTTTTTTGAATTTTACCATAATCACTGTCTAGTCAGGGATATTCAGACAAAGCAAATCTTATTATAGGGCAACATTTACAAGGGCCTATATAGATTCAAAATGTCACATGTTAAACAAACAAGCAATTCAAGAAGGCAATGCAACATAGCTGAATCAAGGCCATTTGAATCTAACATAAGCCTTTTTGATGTATGGCATTACAAACTAGGTCATCCCAATGTAAAAGTTGTAAAATAAGTGTTAAGTGATAATAAAATTTCTGTTGAAAATATACGTGCAAAATACACTTGTGTTTTTTGCCAAATGGGAAAGAGTCACAAACCGCCATTTCCAAAATCACAAACTGAGTACTCTAAGCCACCGCAACTTGTTGCAACTGACTTGTGGGGACCAGCACCCATTAGCTCTGACTATGGGTTCAAATACTACATTTCATTTGTAGATGCTTACTCTAGATATACTTGGATATATTTCCTGAAATCAAAGTCTGAAACATATAATGTAGTCATACATTTTATCAAACAAGCAGAGAGACAAATGAATGAGCATGCAAAAGCCATCCAAACAGATGGAGGCACTAAGTTCAAGCCACTCAAATCATTTTTTCAAGAAAAAGGAATACATCACAGAGTGACTTGTCCATATACTTCAGAACAGAATGGTCTAGTTGAAAGGAAACATAGACACATTGTAAAGACTAGTCTTACACTACTTGCACAAGCCTCACTACCACTAAAAGTTTGGCTAGATGCCTTTGCAACTAGTGTATCTCTAATCAACAGACTACCAACCAAGGTATTGCGAGGCAAATGCCCAATGGAAGTGCTATATAGTGCAAGACCAGACTATGAAAGCTTAAAAACATTTGGGTGTCTGTGTTTCCGTCATTTAAGACCCTATAACTCACATAAATTAAATTTCAGGTCAACCCCATGCACCTTTTTAAGATATGCAGCAAATCAAACAGGTTACAAGTGTTTAGACTGCAATGGAAAGATGTTCATTTCCAGGCATGTAGTATTCAATGAGAACATCTTCCCTTTTACAGGATCAGACATGAAGATTTCAAACAAAGTCTACAATCCAAAAATATAAATTCCAACTATACCAGTGGTCACCAGCAATGAAAATCAATCAAAGACATACCAAAGTGATACAGAAGGTCAACTCACACTACACCAGGCAGGGCAAGGTCAACTCAACTCTGAATCACCTCAGCATTCTCCACAAATCTCACTACCTACACAGACTGCATCAAATATGAGCAACACTCAAACAAACAATGAAGAGAGTGATGAGTACAGAAATACAGACCAAGTAGCAGGCATCCAACAACAATCAATCAGAGGACATCATATGATAACCAGATCCAAAAGTGAAATATTCAAACCAAAGGCATATACAACAGATACTGGTGTACTAGAGACCTATGAATAAGCAGTCGGCAACCGGATGATAGCAATGACAGAGGAATACAACGCTTCAATGAAAAATAAAACATGGAGCCTAGTCCCACAACCCAGAGATAAGAATATAATTGGATGCAATGGATATACAAAATTAAAAGGAACCTAGATGGGTCAATTCAGAAATACAAGGCCAAGCTAGTTGCAAAAGGCTACACACAACAACAGGGCTTTGATTTCAAAGAAACCTTCTTTCCAGTGGTCAAGCCAACAACTATAAGGGTCATATTAACAATTGCTCTACATAAAGGTTGGGACATTAGACAACTGGACGTAAATAATGCATTTCTGAATGGGGAACTACATGAAGAAGTATATATGGAACAACCACCTGGATTCAAAAAATCAGAAAACAACAATGTTGTCTGCAAATTACATAAAGCTATATATGGTCTAAAAAAGCTCCCAGAGTATGGTTTGACAAACTGAAGTCAACTCTTATTAGTTTAGGCTATCAATCAGCAAGATCAGATACCTCTCTGTTCACCAAGTTCTACAAAGGTATTACAACCTATATTTTAATATATGTTGATGACTTCATAATCATAGGAAGTGGTATAGAAGAAATCAACTACATAGTGCAACAACTAGACATGCAATTTTCAATAAAAGACTTAGGTGCACTAAAGTATTTCCAGGGAATAGAAGTTAATAGAGTGTCAAAATTAGAATGACATCTGTGCCAGAAAAAGTACATCAATGATCCACTTTTCAAGGCAAAGATGCTTCAGGCTAAACCACTGCCAACTCCTATGACTAGCAACATACATCTATCTAAATACAAAGGTGAAACCATACAAAATGAAAAAGAATACAGAAGCATTGTTGGGGCACTTTAGTATGCAACCATAATCAGACCAGAGATAGCCTTTAATGTCAATAAAGTCTGTCAGTTCATGCATCAGCCTCTAAGCGAGCATTGGAGAGCAGTCAAAAGGATACTTAGATATTTAAATGGAACAATAAACTATGGCATCACACTAAAAGCAAGTAACAACATTACCATCACTGGATTCTCTAATGCTGACTGGGCTTCAGACCCAGATGATCGAGGATCAACCACCGGGTACTGCATATTTTTAGGCGAATGTCCTGTGTCGTGGTGCTTGAGAAAACAGCCCACAATCTCTAGATTTAGCACCGAATCAGAGTACAGAAGCCTCGTAAGAACAACTGCGCAAGTGATGTGGCTTGAATCTCTTCTCAGTGAACTAAAAGTCGAAATCAATAAATCGACCATCTGGTGCGACAATTTGAGCACTGTATCGCTCACCGCAAACCTAATTTTGCACTCGAGAATGAAACACATGGAGCTCGACTTGTATTTCGTACGAGAACAACTGAATAAAGGATGACTCAGCATAAATCATATATCTGCCTTCTATCAAAGAGCAGATATTCTGCCCAACCACTATCTTCAAGAAATTTTCATCGATTGAGATCAGATCTAAAAGTCAGATGCTTCAGAAGTGAAGTTGGGGATAAAGAGGAAAACCTAGTTGAGATTGAGGGAGAGAAATAACGAGAATACCTTAGCCGGTTCGCATTCTTATCTCTGAACCCGAAGGACATTTCTGTATTTTTATCTTTGCCAGTTGTAATGCGTAGACAAAGTCCATATTTTACTATATAAAAGGAAATGCCATCACACTGTACAATTATCAATAATATCAATAAAGCTTTGTTCATTTTTATCTCTGTTTCAATTAGCATTCATCACACAGAAACAAATCAAAAACTCAATTGGCATGCTTTTTTTTGCTCAAAGGAACATAGAGAATGGTAAAGTGGAAAATAGGCAAACGGACAAACTTTGAAAAAAATTTAGGCTGAACGACAACAAGTTTCATTTTTGGGCCGAAGAACAAACTTTTAAAAAAATTAAGCTTAAGGACAATGCTAATTATATTTAGCATTTTTTATAGTATAAAACTAAATATAATGCTAGTTATAACTAGCATTTTGTATAGTGTAAATACTTAATATAATGCTAGTTATAACTAGCATTGTCCTTCAGCCTAATTTTTTTTCAAAGTTTATTCTTCAGCTCAAAAATGAAACTTGGTGTCCTTGGGTCTATTTTTTTGAAACTTATTGATAAAAAAATTATTAAGCACATGTTAGTTTAACATGCCTTTACTTTTTTATGTGTTAATGATTATGAAATATAAATTGATAGGCTAAGGGTTTGCTCTTGGGGCAATTCTGTAATTTACTGTAAATTATTAACTCTATAACGAAATCTCATTCAAATTAAATGACGTTTTACTTTTAATTATATACTTGATATAATGTGTCATACTAATTAATTAATTTAATTTATGTATACTAAAAAGAAAATGCATAAATGATATGTTTTGTGATAGTAATTACAATGCGTTGTGACTACGGAAAATACAATCAATGATCGTGTTTGATGATAACAAACATTTATTTTGTTGCTAATATTTTCATAGAGTGAATCAGATTTAATTCGAATATTTAATTCAGCAAAATACAAGAAAAGCATTGAATGGTTCATTTCATTGTCAAAGTCAAAATAATATATTTGATTTTCATTCAAAACAACTACAATTCGCTTCCATTGAAGAATTCAACACAATTTATTATTATTATTTATTCTCAAAAGCAAACCACACATTTGCTGAAGGAATAAAATATAAAAATCTACACACACGACAGTGATCATCTCCAATGCACCGTAAATATCTCAAAATAATTCACAAAGCTTCATTAAAACAGAATCATTATCAAGCTCAATAAGTCTAACCATCGCTACATTATAATAAAGACCAAGTCTCACCCACACACCATCTATTTTAATTCATATTTTCAAAGTTGCCTCAACAAACACTCATACAATCACAACCTAAACTTCGAGTCCACGGTAACAAACACTCATACACACATAACCTGCAACCACATTTTGGCATAGGTGAAATTCAAGCTCATTGCAACAAACACCATAACAAACTTTGACATCATTGAGTTCATCTGTGTAGCAAGATTCACCAACGACGGGATCTCTAACACCCAAACATTTGATTTTAAATTTTTAATTAACTTTAAATATTTAAATAATTGGATTTTGGAATGTAATAACTTATTATTCAAATGTTATAATAATTTAATATTTGAATTGTGAATTTGATATTGGTTAAATGGATTTAATAATTTTATTTAACTCCTTTTAATTAATAAATGATATTGATAAATTCAATTTGTAAATTTATTTACAAATATAAATAGATCGGATAAATATCGATAATTGGACCGAAAATATAAAATGATATTTAGAAATGTGAAATTATCATATAGGGGCATTATCTCGGATTTTGATGAAACCAATGTCATTAGATCCGGAATAATAAATTGTTATACGTTGTTGAGTTTCGGAAGGATCAGACGTACCGCGTGGTCGTGCGAGCTCAAAACGCATTGCGATTAATTTTAAAAATAATTCGATTTAAAAAGATAACTTCTGTATACTTTGGAATTAGGTCTTGAAAATAGTTTCGTTGAGTTCGGAATAGGGGTATTTGGTATAGAATGCCTGTGAGCATGCCTCAATAGTAGTTCCAGATTTTTGGATGTGTATTGTCAGATATTATTGAATAAAATAATATGTGTCCTATTTTTCAAGCCCATACCTTCACCATACCCCCTCACATCAGCCCTACCTCCCACGTTCACTACCCATACCCTCCTCCCCTATTTAAACATTGCCTGTAAACTAAAAAGAGGCTTTTTCAAACTTCTAAAATCAAAATCAACTTTATGGTTAACTAGAAATCATGAAAATTGTTGCTATGGGTTTGTATAGTTGAAAACTTGTATTCCTTGGCCATTTTGTTGTTCGTGGCAGTGTTGGAGGAGCATCGACAACCTTGAGCATCTTTGCATAAACTAGGGTTGGGGATTTCGTCGGTCATGAGAAGAGTTTGGTTTCGAGACTTGGTTCGTTGGCTTCATGGTGGTGAGGAGCACGCATAGGCGTGTTTTGAGGTCGTCCGATGGAGTGTTGTGGATCGCGTTATCGGTGAACAATAACAGGGAGGCTTTGCATCGCTTTGGATGGGGGCGTGCAGACCGTGGATTGTTGGGTGGAGATCGTAAAGGCTTCAAAGTAGAGTCGAATGGCGATGTTCGTTCGCGTTTCATTGATGGTAGAGGAAGCGGTGGAGGAGAGAAGGGAGGTCGGTCATGGTTTTTCTATAGGAATTTAGGTGGGAGGATTATTAATGTGGAGAAGAAGAGTGTTTTGGGGGTAATTAGTTTTAATTGAGATTAATGAATTAATTATATTATTTAATTCGCCAATCTTATAAATCGAATAACTTTTGCTTACGAGGTTGGATTCGAACGCCGTTCATTATGTTGCACTCATATAGACATTATCTTCGCGATGGAGTTGATTTTGTAGGATTTGGAGCTAGTGAAATTTTGGGCTAGTTTAAACAGGAACGCTTCGGCGAAAACTGAAATCAATGTGAGTTTAACTCACATTCAATTTTACTTTATCATATTTATGATGCTACAAACTATAATTGATTACTTGGATGTTATTTAGATTGCTTGATTGATTGTTTTGTTGAATTTCCGTTTGAAAAATGGATGACATATTAATTTAATTGTTATGAACCTGTATGATTGTACATATTATCCATAACCATTGTTTTGTAGGGAAAATTATAGAGAGATCTTGAGGAGTTTCTTGCCAATAATTATTTATTTACATCTTTATACTGTTATATTAATGTTTAATTAAAAATAAATATTGATATTCTATTTAATTTGTTAAGTGTCGTTATAGCGATTTCGTTATACCAGCATTTATTAATTATCAACCCTAAAACCATGTCGTTTTTGTTTTGAACTTGAGCTTGTGTTTTCACTAAATAGAATTATAAAATTCATTAATCATTTTGATTAATGATAATTTAAATTCATTAATCATCTTAACTAATGATTTTGATATTAATTAACTAATTTAATTAATGATGTTTAAAATTGGTTTATCTTTTGATCTAAATGAGATTGGATTTAATTAATTATTTAACTAATGATTATTTGAGTTTAATTAATTATTTTAATTAATGAAAATGGAGTTTAATTAATCATTTTAATTAATGATATTTGAAATTAATAATCAATTTAATTAATGATATTTAAAAGTAATTAGTCATTTTAAGTAATGATATTTGAATTTAATTAATGATTTTAACCAATGATTTTAAACTTATTTTAATTAATAAATTGTTTTAGATTTAGTTAGTTGTTTTAACAAGTGATATTTGAAATTTAGTTAACCATTTTAATTAACGATGTTTTATAGTTAATTAATCATTTTAACAAATGATGTTTAATTTATTACTTTAACCAATGATGTTTGAATTTAATTAATCCAATTAATTTATGATTATTTGAACTTAACTAATTATTTTTAATTAATGGAATTTGAAATTATTTAATCATTTTAATTAATGATGTTTGAAATTAATTATTCATTTTAATTAATGATTATATGAATTTAATAAATCTTTTAATTACCGATATTTAAAGCAGATTAATTTAATAATAGTGATTAAATTAAATTAACTAATTTAATGAAAGTGTTTTTTTAAAGTTAATAAACCAATTTAATAAATATTTTAAAGTTCATTTTTTGATGATATAAAAGTGTTTGGAAATAAGTAACTATTTTATTAAAGATAACAGATTTGTTTATTTAAAAGAGATTATGAACATGATTAATTATCTTTCGGGATAATCAATATTGTTTTAAATTTATAAAGGTATTTAAATTGTTTTATTTTCTTTTGGGATAATAAATATTGTTTTAAATTTACAAATGATGGTTTAAATGAGAAAATCCTTTAAAAGGAATTATTTATAAATAAAACTAAGTGTAAGTTGTTTGGGTTATATTAAACAATGTTTTAATGACATTTGTTTTTTACCATTGTTTTAATACACTTAGTATTATAGAATTTGTCTTTTAAAAGAACATTTTATAAATTATTTCTAAAAGTGTTTTACTGTACTATGGAAATCAAGCACAAGTTCAGTTTTTAAAAGTAAGGTTCGTTCGATTATGGAAAATTTGTTCCGTAGTCGATATCGCTTATATAGAAAGGATTTAGTCATACTTTTAGCGCTAAACGTTGAGGCTTGGACTCATTTCTATCTTGGAGGTTAAAAATGTTGTCAAGGCGATGCCTAGAGGT
This sequence comes from Allium fistulosum, assembly GCA_030737815.1. Classification (NCBI taxonomy): domain Eukaryota; kingdom Viridiplantae; phylum Streptophyta; class Magnoliopsida; order Asparagales; family Amaryllidaceae; genus Allium; species Allium fistulosum. Next base: position 1,143,918,939 of record CM060904.1, read on the forward strand.
AACACTACCTCAACTTGCCTGGCTTCATTTTCAATCGAGAGATAGCACTTGTTTGGAGTCTACGAGTAGTGTTAGATATATGATATTTAATTTCCATATATGATGATTTTAATTATCCCCGATAGTTGATTTATTAATTATCAGATCCAACTTTCTTCATGGTGTATCGTCACCTTAAAAACAATTTGATGCTCTTTGAGCTTTCTTACCCTTTGTCAGAAATGACTAAATCAAAGCGTGTGTTTCTGGGGCTAAGTTATGTGGGGTTTCTCCCATTAGGATATTTTCACATCTCATCCAGATTTTGGTGTACCGTCACCTTAAAACGGTTAAGATTTAGATGTGAAATATTCGAATTCTCGATAAGATTTGATGGGGTCCGGCTTGGAGTTCCCGGGGTTTTCAAGTATATTTCTAGAGGTATACTTCTTTTAAGGAGGATGCACCCTCCTAGTCATTTGTTGGAAATTTTCCCTTCCTTATTTGAATCGAATCTTTGAATATGTTTTTCTTTAATTGCAGCAGGAAGAGTCAACCACTCTTTGCGGTGTTTAATCATTGGTTTTTGTCCATTCTATCAAGTTTGGACTGTTACCTTATTTTGTCCACCCTATCAAGTTTGGATTGTTATCCTGTTTTATCCGTTCTGTCCAGTTTGGATTTTGCTTGGATTATTTTCATTCTTTCAAGTTTGGTTTTTAATACTATTTACGCCTATTCTTATTTGGGTTTGTTTCTTGTTGTTTATCTCTACTCTGTCCTGTATGGATGTTATTCTTATGAGGCAACAACCCTTTCCACGTTAGGGGCATGGTCTCACAAAACTTTTATAAGTTCCCCATTATTTTAGTTTTCTCATGTTGGTATTTCCAGACCGATCTGGGTGTTATTTTGTTATAATGCTCAGGTCGGACTGAGTATTTTCTTAGGTTGGTTTTGATGTTAAGGAGCTCTTAAAGAGGAGCTGGAGGTTCAGCTATCGTAGTATTTTATTTTATGCTGTATATAGTATCTATATTAGCAATTATAAGGTCAGGATTTTATAATTATCCAATGATAAGGTTTGTTTTTAACTCTGATATACTCTGTATTTTTTTTGGAGGGACAGTTTTTACTGTCCTTTTTATATTATATGTTGTCGATTCCGCTGTGAGATTCTGATTTTCTCTGTTCTCCATTCTTTCTTTTTATTTACCCTAACAACCTGCCATTTTGTCAGTTGGATGCTCGACATTTGAACACAGCGGAAGTATTCGGTGTCGACTTTCGATGGTCAAAAAGACGGATCATTACAAGATCTTAAAGGAAACTAACTTTTAAGCTTTGAACTCATCACTTCATCTCTCTCAGGATACCAATTACTTCGACGTTTCGCAATAGCATGTCAAAACGTAAACTTCTCTGGCAACGCAATCGACGATAAGCATCTACATCCAGATCTAGGCACACAAACGCGAGGCGAAGGAAATTGATAGATGAAAGTAGTTTGAAGCCTAGGCAACAAGATTCAGTAGTTAAACTTGAGGACTAGGTCATAGCGGTGCAAAAACTCGAGGATGAATAAATTAAGAAAGGAATATTTTTTAGGCTGGTTCTATTTACATCCCACTTTCCCCCTTTAACACCCCATTCAGTTTCAAAAAATTATAACACCCTATTTTTTTTTCTTTTCACCCCTCAATTCATACCGAAAATGCCCTCATTTTTCTTAAACCACGTTCAAATATGACGTGGATGGTTCATGAACCTCGCTCGATCCAATTTAGGTAATTATACAAACCTCATTCGACCCAAACTAAGTTATTATATGAACCTAGTTTGGTCGGAGCGATGTTAGTACATAAAGCTCGCTTGGAAAAGCGAGGATTTTACATAAATATCGCTCTATTGAAGGTTGTTTTCATGACTGTTTATATTAAACATGATCAGTTGTGGTTTGAAAATAGTGGTAGTTTTGGAATATTTAAAATTGATAAAATAGCGGGGTGTGAAAGGAGGAAAACATGGGGTGAACAGAATCAGCCTGTTTTTTATTCGAGTGAAGCAATTTTAGGAGGAAGACTAAATAGAGGATTCAAAAGATTTTTCTAACACGATCAGGACTTGGTCAAAGAAATAAGAGGGTAGAGAGGAATATTATATTGTGGCCTTTTGTTTTATTTATTTTCTAAACTTTTAGGTTTCTACATTTTAATATATATGTTTGTCAATGAAATAGTTTTAATACCCAATTCACCCTTCTGTAGGGTATATTTACTATCTTATAAGTGCTATCGGAGCCAGTTAAACTTTTAGACATGTCTTGGTCTAGCAATGCTTTTCCTAAAGGCCAGTCCATAGTTAGGCCATCTATATTTAACAGGAATGATTATGCATACTGGAAAGCTAGGCTAAGAATTTTTTTATCAGTTGCTTTCGAGGTTTGAAATATAGTTGTAAGTGGTTACGCTGCACTCATAATGACTGAAAATGAATGGTAGTTTCCTAAGCCAGTGGATAGGTAGGATGCAAATAATAAAAAACTTTGTGCGTTTAGCACCAAAGCTATGAAATCTCTTATATGTGCTTTTGATAAAACTGAATGTAATCGAGTTTCTCATTGTATGACAACATATGAAATATGACATACGCTCGAAGTAACAAATGAAGGAACTTCACAAGTCCAAGACTCATGTCTAGCCATACTCAATAATGAAATCGAAAAATTTGTTATGGTAATGGATGAGAGCATAAAATAAATGTATGGATGCTTTTCAACCTTGGTTCACATCTCTAGAGATTTAAGAAAAGTCTACTATGAAGTAGAGCTGATCCATAAAATTCTGAGAATACTTCCAAGAATTTTGAGGCTAAGGTGACAGTTATATAGGAATCAAAAGACTTGAACAATGTGAGTATGGAAAATTTGATAGGAAATCTTATGACCAGCGAGATGGAGCTCAAAGCTCGGGAAGAGCATGATAATACAAAAAGGAAAAAGTCAAGTGCATTAAAAAGTTCAATGGATAGCAACGATGAAAATGATCATATCGAGGAGTTTGCAATGCTAATGAAAGGAATGAGAAAATACGGAAAAAATACTACAAATTGGAATATAGCAAAGTCAAGATTGATTAAACTTTAGATGATTTGGATGAGAGTATTACTTGCTACAAATGCAACAAACCGAGTCATATCAAAACAAATTATCCATTAAATAAACTTGATAAGGAAAATAAAAAGAAAAGAAGAGCATTTGCAGTAATTTGGGATGATGAAGATGGAGAAGAAGAAATCGAGGGTGATGAAGTAAAGCAAATCTATGCTTGATGGGAACTGAAAGCAACAACAACAATGAGGTAAGTGAAATTGCAAATTACTCTCATAAAGATTTACTTTTGTTATGCCATGGAATGGAAATATAGGTAGTCTTATCAAAAGAAAAAAATTAAAATCTTAAAAGACATAATTTCTTCGCATAAATGATAAGATAGAAACCAAACTTGAAAAATAAAATTTGGCTTTAACGATATTTTTTAATCACTTGAAAACAAAAATGAGATTTTGAAGAAAAATAAGTTTGAATTATCTTTATAGAATAATTCTTTGGAAAAAGAGCTTGAAATTTTTTAATTTAAAAATATCAAATGCTAGAAATGTGCTAATTTTGAAAAAGAATTAACTATTTTTAAAGATGAAGTGCTTGAAAATGAAAATCCGATTCTTGCAAATGACAAAAATAAGCTAATTCACAAAAATAATGAGTTAGAAATAGAAGTTAAGAAACTCAAGAAATTTGAATGCAAAAAGTGTATGATTTTTTTTTTGGCAAAGCCAGCGGGGTTAAAAATGGGCCCCTACTATATTATTGATATACCAAGAAAGAATTACAAAGACAGGGGAACAAAGCAGCCTAAAACAAGTAGGCAAGCAGGACACATAGGAACAAGAAAACATAGAAGACAGGTATATCAAAAACAGAAACATAAAAAAAGAAGGAAGACAGAAGACACCAATACCAACCAAGCAAGATCAGCGAAGTGCATTCAAAAATGCATTATCAAAAGCATGCCCAGATGCTGATATACCGAATCTTATTCCCTCCAAGATACTCCCTTTCATTTGAGCGAACGTTTTCCTTTTCCCTGTAAAAATAATCGCATTCCTCTCATCCCAGATCATAGAGATGAAAATTTTAAGGGTAAAGAGAAGAAAGTAGGAAGAATCATTCTTCCATCGCGTTGCTTTGTAGATTAGATCCCATTCAATTTCACTGATCATGGCAACCGACCTACCAGTGGTGATAGCATTAATAGCAGACCATAATTTATTAACGTATGAGCAGTTGAAGTATAAGTGCAGAGTATCTTTAGCAGCAGCAAAACAAAAACTACACACAGTATCAATATTGATTCCTTTCTGACTCAACTTAAACTTGGTTTTCAAGCTATCACTGAAGGTCTTCCATAGAAAGAGGTTATGCCTCTCACTGCTATGATTAAGACATATACGTTTGTACCAGCTGAGAATCACACAGTTATTTTGATTCACCAACAGCTTGTACATGCCTCCAATATTATACCTGCCTTGACAGAAAGTCCATGAGATGCCATCATATGGAGATAAGGGGACATGACAACCCTGGAGGAAATTCCATAGCTGACGAACACTCTGGTTACTAGTGTATGGAAGTACCACACTTTCATTAGAAATATACTCAATAGCCAGAGCATAATTTCTAATCCCAGTTTGGACCCGCTGATTGTAAGAGAGAATTTGACTCAGAATAGTACCATACTTCACCCATGGGTCATCCCAGAAAGACACACGACTATTAAAACTAATTCTACTTCTAGCATAAGGCAGTATATCAGATCGAAGTTTGAGAATACACCTCCACATCCAGCTACAAGATTGAGGAACATGCATGGTCCAAAAATTCTTATTTCCAATCATATACCTATGCGACCATTTCACCCATATATTGTCCTTATGATTCAGAAGATTGTCAATATGACAAACCATGGCAGCACGATTCCACAGCAGCATATTTTTGATACCTAAGCCACCTCTGGATTTCGGGATTTCAAGTTTGGCGAAAGCACAAGGTATTAGTTTGTTAGAGTTCATAGTGCCATGCCAGAAGAATTTAGACATCGCACTCTTTATCATATTAATCAGCTTGGTGGGAAGGATAAACGATCTGGCCCAGTACACTGACATGGAGAAAATAATCGAATTGATAAGAGTAAGCCTCCCAGCTTGACTGAGCAACCTATTAGCCCACAAAGATAATCTAGCTGTGATCCTCTCCTATAGGGGAATACATTGAGCATAAGTGATATGAGAAGTAGCCATTGGAATACCAAGATACATGGAAGTATCAGATCTTTGCAATATAGAAGTTAGACTAGATATTTGGGATATCTCATCATTGCTCACGCCAGCTATCATAAGATCAGATTTGGATATATTAATAGTTAAGCCAGTGATTTTATAAAACTTGTCAAGACCATCCATAATAGATGACACAGTCATCAAATTTGGCTTGAAAAAAATAACCAAATCATCGGCAAACATTAAAGATGTGATGAGTGGATTCTTACATTTCGGGTGCACAAAATACCTACCATCATGCACAAGTTGAACCAGAATTTAAGTTAAAACCTCCGTAACTAGAATGAATAAATAGGCAGACATAGGATCACCCTGTCTAATTCCCTAATTGCTTCGAAAATATCCCTCATTACATTTATTGACCATTATTGAGAACCTAGCAGTAGAAATGCAGGCTTCAATCCATGCAACAAAATGTTTTGGAAAGTTCATTAACCTCATGATTCTAAAGACTGAGTCCCACTGCAACGAGTCAAAAGCTTTGGAAATGTCTAGCTTAAACATGGCTCTGGGAGAAACATGAGAGGTGTTATATCCTTTCAGAAGTTCGTGAGACATCAGAACATTATCAAGGATACTCCTGCCACTAAGAAAGGCAGCCTGGTTGGAAGAAATGATCTTAGGCAAGACTAACTTGAGTCTATTAGCAATAATTTTAGAAATACACTTATAAATGGTGTTGCAGCAAGAGATAGGCCTGAAGTCAGAGACGTGACTGGGGTTTTTAATTTTAGGAATGAGAGCAATGTTCGTTGCATTGACAGATCCAACTATCCTGCATTTGTTAAAGAAATTATGGACATCCTTCAGGAAAGTTGCACCAACTATATCCCAGCATGAGGTAAAGAATGTGGCATTAAAACCATCAGGACCTCTAGTTGAGTTAGAATTGAGAGAGAAAAGAGCATCTTTTATCTCATTGTCAGTAATAGCGTAAGAAAGAAAAGCATTGTCTTCAGAAGATATTCTGGGAAGGCTAATAGCGTCAAGAAGCTCAAGCAAAGGAGTGAAATTATTGCTATTACCAAGTAAGTTGCTGAAATAATCAATAAACATGTTAACAATACGAGTGGGATCAGTAACAAACTCACCATTATCATCATTCAGAGCATTAATTGTTTCTCTGGACTGTTTAGCTTTAAGCGCAGAATGGTAGAAAGAAGTATTACGATCACCATCCTTGAACCACTCCATCCTAGTCTTCTGTTTAATCATTTGCCCTTCATGTCTCATGGCATCAAAAAGTTGATTAGATAATGAAGCTTCCTGAGCCGCTATGTCAATGTTTGAAGTGTCAGACATCATAGCCTCCTGAACTTGATTAAGTTTGTGAGAGATAGTAGTAGACACCAGATTGCCTTTACCAAATTTATTCGCAGACCAAACTTTCAAATCAGTTTTGACCGCTCTAAGTTTACACTACAAAATGAACATAGGGTTGCCAAATGCAGAGGAGGACCAAGCTTTATTAACAATATCAAAAAATTCAGGGTGCTGCACCCACGCATTAAAAAATTTAAAATTTGCTTTTCTTGTCCTCATGGCAGGACCAAAAGATAGAATCTGGGGAGAGTGATCAGAAAGGCCTGGCATTGGAAGGAGGTTATACATATAAGGCCATTTGGTTATAGCATATTGATTAGAAAAGGAAAAATCAATTTTAGAGAAGGTACGAGGGAAAGATCTTCTAGAATTATTCCATGTGAACAGGGCTCCAACAGAATTGATTTCGATCAGGTTTGATTGAGTAATAGAACAGTTAAGAGGAGTTATCTCACGAATAGACAGGGGATTGCCGCCAATCCTATGAGACAAAAGGTGGGAACAGTTGAAATCACCTATAACTATCCATGTATGAGAATCTTGCCTAAGCGATGGGAGGAGGTCAAGGAAAGATTGTCTAGCTAAGGCAGAATTAAGGCCATAAATAACAGTAAGATAAAAAGAAGTGGAGGAAGGAATATGGATACAGCGCATGTGAATGAGTTGAGATGATAAGAGAAGAAGAAAAAACGGAGGGATTATAGATAACAAGAATTCTGCCATAGGGCGCCTCAGAGAGATTATTGATCGACTTCCAACTCGAGTTAATGAAGTTAGCAGCCTTGGAAGTAAGAGTAGCATTAAGCTTGGTTTCTAAAATGGCAAGTATACCCAGAGCATGAGTAGAGATTAATTTCTTACATTGATCTAGTTTGATTTCAGAGTGAGCACCTCTAATATTCCACACACCAATATTGTTCAACATTGATCAACTACTTGGTTAAGGAGAAGTTTCTTTCTGGTACCCCTAGTTAAAGGAGTGTTTTGGACATTAGTTCCAGGGAAGGTAGGAGAAGATGTGGAGCCAACACAAGGGTTGAGATCGATTTCACGGAGGATCTTAGAAGATTTGATGGATTTTACATTACTAGACTTGGACTGGCCTTCCTTTTGAACCAAGAGAATTGAATACTGGGAGTAGATTCAGTGGGAGGGGAAAGAGAGGGGGGTGGAGGTTTCCAGGCCATGGGAGGTTCAATATGATGGTAAGGACGATCAGTTTCCATGTATGCTGAGTTAATGATGTTTGGAGAAGTATTTGGTTCAGTGGAACTTAAATTATTTCTTTGCATGTGCACAATGTGCACGTGCACATTGGAAACATGGACAGAATTAGATTTGGTTGGTGAAGGATTGGATATAGCAGAAGTTGAATTACTATTACGAGTTGAAGACGAAGACAAAGGGATGATAGAATCATGGGGAGAAAGATCATCAGCAAAGATACTGGTGCAAGTGGGAATATAAGGAGGTTCGATTTCACTGTTTATGAATGCAACAGGGGAGGTAATATTACATTCATTATCATGTTTTGTTTTGCCACACATCTCCTTAAAAGAAGAATGGTCAATTACTTCACTTGTACTAGTTACAACAGTCAAATCATTTTCATCTCTATTCATATTGCATGTATCCACCTTAGCATTTATCTCTCCCAATTCAGCAATAGTTTGTAATTCATTTACTTCCAAAACTCTAGAGTTACCAGTTACAACAATCTCGTGACCATAATTAACTGCCTGAACATCCAACTCAGCAACAATTTCCCCTTCCTCTAACTCTTCCCTTTGTTTATCCTTATTCCTTTCTGTGTTATTTATTCCATGTGTGACCTCAATATTGTTTTTCGTTAAAGAAGGAAAGTTCCTTTTTCTTCTAGCTTTGTTTACGATTTTCCACTTTTGTTTCCTAGGCCTGAAGGTATTAACAGATTCATTTTTCGAAATGTCAGCCTCTTTGACACCATTACCTACATCTTCACTATACTTTTCTTTACTCTCATTCACCACAGCAGAGATTAACTTATCACAGTCAGACATAGTGTGACCAAAAACACAACATCTCGAGCATATATCAGGCTTCCAATGGTACTCAATACGAATTACTTGGGTTCCTCCATCAAGCAACTGGACAGGAAATGAGTCTATTAGCTCCTGATCTGGTTTAATCTCTACCAGACACTTAGCAAAGGATAGCCTTTCTAACTTCTCTGTTGATTCATCCATGCAAACAAGCTTACCCAATCTGCTAGCTAGCCAGTTTATTCCAATGTGAGACCAAGAAAACATTGGAATATTGTAAAATTTCACCCAAACTGGCACAGAAGAGATAGATTCACAAGCATTTCCTACATAAGGGTCCCACTGCTTAACTATAAAGAGCTTGTTTCACATTACAATTGGATCACCTTGAAGGATCCTGTTGCGGTCTTCATCACAGGATAGAAGAAATAAAAACAAGAAACCATTAGATCGCACATGAATCGATCCTTTTAGTTTCCAATAGGTTTTCAGGTAGTTAATAACAGTTGAATACGACAGTGGTTTATCAAGGAAAAAACCAACAAGGTATTTGCTCCATACTTGAGTTCCAGCATCAATTACATTAGAGGGAGGAAGCATAACCTCATTCTTGAAAACAGGGGACATCTCAACAGGAATGTACTTACTCGCATTACTCGGCTTGCGTTTGAAAAGGGAAGTCCATGCCTGTTGAGAAGGAGGAGGTAGCAGAGGAGGTAGCAAGGGAGAGGAAGGCAAAGAAGAAGAAGAAGATGGGATACTGGAGGAATGAACAGTTGGCAGCGGAGGGGGAGGGGGTTCAGGAGCAGGACTGTAACGACCCGTATTTTTACGGATCGAAACATTGTAAAACAGTTGTCATTAGACTGTTGGTATTGATAAGTCGTCCGGGGTTTTGGTCGACTAGAGCATAGGTTGTCTAGGAGTTAAGCCATGTTGTAGCTTAAGCCGTTTGGAAGTTGAGTCGTGAGGTAGCTAGGTCGTGGGATAGGTTAGGTCGGAGTAGACAACTTAAGGAAGTGGAGCGACTTATAGGAGTTGGCGACCTAAGGAAGTTAGTGGTAGCAGTTAACGACTTAGGAACTGGAAGAGGTAAGGCTTAGGTCGTATGACAGTTAGGTCGCGTAGTGGTTTAGGTCGTACGTGAGTTTGGGACGACCTAAGAAAATAGGCGACCTAAGGAATAGGCGACCTAAGGAACTGGCGACTTAAGAGTTAGCGGTATAGGAAACTGGGGTTGAGCGACCTATGGGGGTTGTGCTTAGTTAGGTCGTGAGCGACCTAAGTAGTTTGGTTAGGTCGTGAAGTCGTAACCCAGCTAAGTCGCGCAGGTGTTAGGTCGCGATCGTTGTTAAGTCGCGTAAGCAGTTAGGTCGTAAGTCGCGCGTTAGCGTTAAGGCTTAGGTCGCTGGGTCGTTCAGGCGCGCATATGTTAGGTCGCGCGCATGTGTTAGGTCGCGCGCATATGTTAGGTCGTATATCTGTTAGGTCGCGCGCATGCGTTAGGTCGTTAGGTCGTGGATGCGCATAGGCTTAGGTCGTGGGGTTTCTTAGGTCGTGGACGACCTAATAGCGAGCGGACGACCTAAGGAAATCAGCCTATAAATAGGCGGGTTTTTCTTCACTTTTTGGGATCCGGATTTCGAAGCGACGAAGTGCTGACATTTTGTGAGCTCGAGTTCTACACTTCATCACTTCTTTTCTCCACTTTGATTTAGTACTTCCTTCCATCCAAGATCGAAGATCCAAGAGCTAAAGTTGAAGATCTACATTCTTCGAAGAGTGATTTCATCGTTTGAAGCGGGATTGTGATAGATCGAGTTAGATCCTTCGCTGTCCAGATCTGAAGTGTGTTGCTTTTGAGGTGTTTAGGTGATTTGGTGAGTGGTGATTATCTCTCACACGGATCCAAAGGAGTATATCGGATCGTTGGTTTGATTTGGTGTTAAATTAGTGATTTCCATGCATTTCCGTAAACTTAAGTATAGATCTATTGTTCATGATGGTTTGACATCCATTTTACTACATGATTAACCTATGCAAGTTCATTCATCAAGTTATAGAGATATTACTCATGTTTTCATGCTTGTTAGATTTCGACTCTTTATTTACAAGATTGCCATTATAGTTGTAATTGTTTATTAGATCATGTTTGAATGTTTGATTACTTGGATTAATGATTGACTTGGTTGATTGTTATGAATTAGTTGATTGATGATTTGATTTAGACAAGATGGTCGAAGATGATTCAAAAGCTAAGTGAAAGGCTCTTGAATTGGGAAAGCTGCTCGTGGCATATGTAGCGGATGATGAAGCTCATATAGATAGATTTGATGATGATGATGTTGAGATGAGGCTTTGCTAGGATGTGATGAAGCGAGGCATGATATGAGATAGTCTTAGTCTAATCCAGATGGGATCATTCGAAGCATGTTGAGAACTCGGTGAAATGGTTCGGGTTTGGGGATAATGGTTTGCTCGAGAGGCGCTTGAGCTAGTATGGAAATAGTCGTCGAGGAGGATGACTAGAAGGCTGAGATTTCATCGTTGTTGAAGGTTCTAGCAGGCTCAAAGCAAGAGTACGTTGGGCAGATTCGATAGTCCCTAAATACTATGATTGTAGTCAAGTACTCTGGGCAGATTCGATAATCCTAGGCACGGGCTGCGACGACGTGCGGAGTTATGTCTAGAACCGGGGTTTCCATTAGCCCTTGACGGATGGCTGAAAGAATGTGCCGGTCATTCAATTAACGGTGGTATTGAAGCAATGATAACAGTGATAGCCAGAGTCATGGATGTTTGGTTGTATCATCATTCGGTCTCAAGAGCGGTATTTTCTGAGTGCTTATCTGATCTTGGTTTAGGCCTTGGGGGTTTGTACTTGGAAAACATCACCCTTGACTCGAGTGATAATTACTTTACCTTAATTGTTTGCTTTGCTATGTTTACTTCTGCTTAGTGTGTGTCTGGAGGCTATCACTGTAGAAAGAGGTGGAGTGGGAGGGTTGGATTCCTATTCCTTTTTCCTTTATTCTCTTTTGGTATGTTGTTAGTTAATTTACTGCTCACTAAGACTGTTGTCTGACTCAAGGCTTTATGTATAATTCTTATTGCCTTGGGCTGTTCATCCATTTTGGGATGGGCAGACTAGGTAGCAGGTGACAGGTGATGTTCTTAGTTTCCGACGATGCTGATGACGAAGACGAGCTGGAGGCTTGCATATTATTTTCTTACTATATGTACTGGATGTTCCGCTTCTTTGTATAATTCTCTGAGTGATATGTAGTGAGGCTTGATGTATTGACTATTCAGATGTTTGTATTCAACTATTATGAAGTTTTATATGATGACATTCTATTCTGTAAAGCTTCACTATATATATATTATATTGTATTTTGTCCATGCGCTGTGAGTTATACGATAGATTCTGCTGTTTTAATTTAACCTTGGCAACCGTCCATGGCTGCCTGGCACACTTTACAGCGCACTATCTCTAGGTTCAGTGCGGGGGACATGGGCGGTCGTCACATTTGGTATCAGAGCTTTGGTTAATCAATTTTACCCAACGCTCGCTGACGTAACTACGTATGAGAGACGTTATTGTATTTTGATGGATGATTACTATATATAATATAGTAGCTTAGAAGTAAGTGAGTCCTTTATGCAGTTGTTTCTCAAAGGTGTGCTAATCATTCCTTTTATAGATATTAAGGATGAGTCGAAGAGGGAGACCAGCTGCTAGGGAAGGCCGTGCTACCGAGGGGGCTGCTGATTATGCTGCTATGTTCGAGGCTATGATGACCTCAATCATGAGAAGGATGCCAGCTCCGGGGCCATCAGTAGATGTTGGAGTTCAAGTTCAAACTCCGAAACTGGTGGATTTTGCTAAGCTGTGTAAAGATTATACTACTCTTGGAGGAAAGGTTTTCTTGGGAACAGAGTCAACTATTGAAGTCCAGAGGTGGATAGATGCTTGTAGAAGGATCTTTAGTGATTTGGAAATTGAGGATGCGACTAAAAGGAAGTTAGCATCCAGACAGCTTCAAGGGAGAGCTTCTGATTGGTGGAACTCTATCACCATTGATACTCCGGAGGAAGAGATTACTTGGGTGCAGTTCCAAGCCAGATTTGAAGCTAAGTTCATTTCTACAGCCCAGAAATCTGTTCTGTTCATGAAGTTTGTGGAGCTCAAGCAAGGTGGAAGACCAGTTCTTGAGTATGTTTCTGAGTTTGAAGCTTTGTCCAACTATGCCCGGTCGTATATTGAATCTGCATATCAGAAGAACGAGAAGTTTGTGACAGGCTTGGACAGTTATCTTGGGAGGCAGTTGGTGGATCATTTAGACAATTCATTTGAGAAGCTTGTGGAGAAAGCTCTCAGGTACGAGAATCTGTTTCCTAAAGAGGGATCTGTTGTTGCTGTGACCAAGTAAGAGTCTAAACCATAGCAGGGTGGAAACAAAAAGAGGAAGCAGCATCAGCCGAAGGGTAAGGATGGTCAGAAGAAGCCGAAGGGCGAAGTGACCTGCTATAATTGTCAGCAGAAGGGCCATTTCTCCAGGGATTGCAAGAATCCAAAGGTGCCGGTGAAGTGTCACAACTGTGACAAGCCGGGGCATATTAGGAAGAATTGTCCAGAACCGCGGAGGGACAAGCAGATTGTGAAAGCTTATGCTTTGGGGGCTGTTCCATCATCTTCGAAAGCTCCTACTGCTGAAGAGAAAGAAAAGAGTGTGGTGGTTCAAGGTACTCTTTCCATATGTGGTGTTCTAGTTAGAGTGTTATTTGATACTGGGGCGTCGCATTCTTTTGTTTGTAATGAACTTGTAGGCCGGTTGGGTTTAGAACCGGATATCGTTGATAGGCCATTGGTAGTGACTAATCCAGTTGGGAGTTCGTCTTGTTTGTGTATGCTATGTCGTGGTCTGATTGTATCGAGTCATGATTGCTCTTTTGTTTGTGATTGTTTTGTTCTGAACTTTGCGGGGTTCGGAATTATTTTGGGTATGGACTGGCTTAGGAAGTATGTGGCAAAGGTTGATTGTGAAAGGTTGGAGGTGACAGTCGAGAATGTGGAGGGGCGAAAGGTTGTGATACGATGTAAGCATGAAGAAGGCGTCTTCATGAGCTTCATGTATTCGCTGGTTGTTCCACGGGATGGACTGTCATCAGTGCCAATCGCTAATGGATTTGAGGATGTCTTTGACGAGGTCAAAGGGTTACCGCCGCATAGAGAGATCGAGTTTCGTATAGATCTAGTTGAAGTAGCCAGACCTGTTGTGATGCCTCTTAGGCGGATGGCGCCTAGGGAACAGCAGGAGTTGAAGGTGCAGGTTGATGATCTTTTACAGAAAGGATTCATTCGGCGTAGTGTGTCCGAATGGGGTGCACCAGTTGTGTTCGCAACCAAAGCGGATGGATCGTTGAGGTTGTGTGTGGATTATCATTAGCTGAATAAGGTGACTAAGAAGAACAAGTATCCATTGCCGAGAATAGATGACTTGTTTGATCAGCTTCACGAAGTTAAGGTGTTTTCTCATATGGATTTGGCAACGGGATTTCACCAGTTAAGAGTGGCTAAGGCTAGTGTGTAGAAGACTGCTTTTAGGACACCATCCGGTTTCTTTGAGTGGCTGGTAATGCCGTTTGGATTGACTAATGCGCCAGCATATTTTGTGGATCTTATGAATAGAGTGTTCAGAGATCAGTTGAACAAGTTCGTGCTAGTGTTCGTGGATGATATTTTGATTTATTCCAGAACTGAAGAAGAGCACAAGACACATTTGCGTATTGTTTTGGAAATCTTGCGGAAACATCAGCTGAAGGCTAAGTTTTCGAAGTGTCACTTCTGGAAGAGTGAAGTGAGGTTCTTAGGCCATATTATCTCTGGGAGTGGAATAGCGGTTGATCCCGCTAAGGTGGCAACAATCCAGGATTAGGTTAGACCTAAGAATGCATCTAATGTGAGAAGTTTTCTTGGATTAGCAGGATACTATCGTCGATTTATCAAAGACTTCTCCAAGGTGGCTGCACCATTGACAGGATTGACGAAAAAGAACCAAGTATTTAGATGGGATGCTAAGTGTGAGCAAGCTTTCGGAATCCTGAAAGAGCGATTGACGAATGCTCCTGTTTTGACTATTCCAAGTGGGAATGATGAGATGGTGGTTTACACCGACGCATGTGGTACTGGACTTGGAGCAGTGCTGATGTAGAAGGGTAAAGTTGTTGCGTATGCAAGTTGACAACTGAAGCCGCATGAAAGGAATTATCCGACTCATGATTTGGAGTTATCGGCGATTGTATTTGCTCTGAAGATGTAGAGACATTATCTATTGGGAGTTCGGTTCGAGTTGTTTACAGATCATAAGTCGTTGAAGTATCTTTTCTCCCAAAAGGATTTGAATCTTCGGCAGCAACGATGGCTAGAGTTTTTGGCATCATATGATTTTGGTATAGCCTATACTCCGGGAAAGGGTAACGCAGTGACAGATGCGTTAAGTCGAAGACATGCAGGATTGGAAGCCATGTTTTCAGAATGGAAGAATCTCGAGTATTTAGCTGGATTTGACTTCAGGCCCAGATGTGAATTGGAACCTGAAATGTTGGCAAACTTATCGATAAGACCGACTCTTGTGGAAAGAATTGGCGAGAGCCAAAAGAGAGACGATAAGCTTGTCAAGATTATCCGTGATTTGGAATCTGGATTGGACCCAAAAAAGGATAAAGGATTCGAGGTCGATCGAGAGGGTTGGCTTCGGAAGCAAGGACGACTAGTTGTTCCTGATATAGATGAATTGAGGAATGAAGTTCTGAAGGAAAGTCATCACTCGAAGTTGACAATTCATCCAGGTGGAAATAAGATGTATCGGGATATGAAGAGAACCTATTACTGGGAAGGTATGAAGAAGGATGTTGGAAATTTTATTTCCAAATGTATGAACTGCCAGTTGGTAAAAGCCGAACAGAAGAAGCCAAGTGGATTGCTTCAGCCATTAGACGTTCCTACATGGAAGTGGGAGCAAGTATCGATGGATTTTATCGATGGACTACCTAGAACGAGAACGGGAAATGAAGGGATTTGGGTCATCATAGATCGTCTGACTAAGAGTGCAAGATTCATTCCTGTTCGATCGACTAGGACTGCATCAAAGTTGGCTGAGTTGTATGTTAAGTGGATAGTTCGATTCCATGGTATTCCGAAGAGTATAGTGAGCGATCGAGACCCATTGTTCACTAGTGGATTTTGGAAGAGCTTCCAGGAAGTTTTGGGAACCGAGTTGTGTTTGAGTACAGCTTATCGCCCTCAAACAGATGGTGAGACCGAGAGAGTCAACCGAGTTTTGGAAGATCTCCTTAGAGCATGTGTTTTAGATTTCGGAGGATCATGGGAAGATCACCTTCATTTGGTGGAATTTTCGTATAATAACAGTTACCAGTCAAGCATTGGTATGGCACCGTATGAGGCATTGTATGGAAGACCGTGTAACTCTCCGACATGTTGGTTAGAAACAGGAGAAAAATTGATACTTGGGCCAGAGATGATTCGACAGACCTCGGATTGCATAGGGATCATTCGGCAATGAATGAAGGCGGCCCAAGACCGACAGAAAAGTTATGCCGATAAGCGTCGTAAGGATTTGGAATTCGACGTAGGTGATATGGTTTTTGTGAAGATTTCTCCACTGAGGAATGTTATTAGATTCGGGAAGAAAGGAAAATTGACTCCGAGATTTGTTGGACCATTCCCGATCATCGAGCGAATTGGAAAGCTCGCCTACAGATTGGAGTTACCAGAGAAGATGTCGGGTGTGCACAATGTTTTTCATGTATCATATCTGCGGAAGTATGTGCACGACTCAAATACTGTAGTTTCTGCCGATAGCTGTGAAGATTTCGAAGTTGATCCAGTCGATAAGAGACCTCGTAAGCCGCTTCGTGTTGTGGAAACCGACACGAAACAGCTTAGGAGGAAGGTGGTTAGGTTGCTCAAGATACAATGGAGTGATGATGATAACGACTGTACATGGGAGGTGGAAGAGAGGATGAAGGCAGCTCATCCTGAACTCTTCAAGGTATGGCCCTAAGGTGTCGTGTCATCTAACGACATTGTAACTTGTTCTAGTTTTAGAATTTTGCATGCTAAGCTAGAATTGGATGCATGGTTTGTTGATTGCTATGGATTGTAGGCATGCATAATAGTCTTTGTTTGCTCTTGTTTGTTTGGAATTTCGGGGGCGAAATTCCTAAGGGGGAGAGAATGTAACGACCCGTATTTTTACGGATCGAAACATTGTAAAACAGTTGTCATTAGACTGTTGGTATTGATAAGTCGTTCGGGGTTTTGGTCGACTAGAGCTTAGGTTGTCTAGGAGTTAAGCCATGTTGTAGCTTAAGCCGTTTGGAAGTTGAGTCGTGAGGTAGCTTAGGTCGTGGGATAAGTTAGGTCGGAGTAGACGACTTAAGGAAGTGGAGCGACTTATAGGAGTTGGCGACCTAAGGAAGTTAGTGGTAGCAGTTAACGACTTAGGGACTGGATGAAGTAAGGCTTAGGTCGTATGACAGTTAGGTCGCGTAGTGGTTTAGGTCGTACGTGAGTTTGGGACGACCTAAGGAAATAGGCGACCTAAGGAATAGGCGACCTAAGGAACTGGCGACTTAAGAGTTAGCGGTATAGGAAACTGGGGTTGAGCGACCTATGGGGGTTGTGCTTAGTTAGGTCGTAAGCGACCTAAGTAGTTTGGTTAGGTCGTGAAGTCGTAACCCAGCTAAGTCGCGCAGGTGTTAGGTCACGATCGTTGTTAAGTCGCGTAAGCAGTTAGGTCGTAAGTCGCGCGTTAGCGTTAAGGCTTAGGTCGCTGGGTCGTTCAGGCGCGCATATGTTAGGTCGCGCGCATGTGTTAGGTCGCGTGCATATGTTAGGTCGTATATCTGTTAGGTCGCGCGCATGCGTTAGGTCGTTAGGTCGTGGATGCGCATAGGCTTAGGTCGTGGGGTTTCTTAGGTCGTGGACGACCTAATAGCGAGCGGACGACCTAAGGAAATCAGCCTATAAATAGGCGGGTTTTTCTTCACTTTTTGGGATCCGGATTTCGAAGCGACGAAGTGCTGACATTTTGTGAGCTCGAGTTCTACACTTCATCACTTCTTTTCTCCACTTTGATTTAGTACTTCCTTCCATCCAAGATCGAAGATCCAAGAGCTAAAGTTGAAGATCTACATTCTTCGAAGAGTGATTTCATCGTTTGAAGCGGGATTGTGATAGATCGAGTTAGATCCTTCGCTGTCCAGATCTGAAGTGTGTTGCTTTTGAGGTGTTTAGGTGATTTGGTGAGTGGTGATTATCTCTCACACGGATCCAAAGGAGTATATCGGATCGTTGGTTTGATTTGGTGTTAAATTAGTGATTTCCATGCATTTCCGTAAACTTAAGTATAGATCTATTGTTCATGATGGTTTGACATCCATTTTACTACATGATTAACCTATGCAAGTTCATTCATCAAGTTATAGAGATATTACTCATGTTTTCATGCTTGTTAGATTTCGACTCTTTATTTACAAGATTGCCATTATAGTTGTAATTGTTTATTAGATCATGTTTGAATGTTTGATTACTTGGATTAATGATTGACTTGGTTGATTGTTATGAATTAGTTGATTGATGATTTGATTTAGACAAGATGGTCGAAGATGATTCAAAAGCTAAGTGAAAGGCTCTTGAATTGGGAAAGCTGCTCGTGGCATATGTAGCGGATGATGAAGCTCATATGGATAGATTTGATGATGATGATGTTGAGATGAGGCTTTGCTAGGATGTGATGAAGCGAGGCATGATATGAGATAGTCTTGGTCTAATCCAGACGGGATCATTCCAAGCATGTTGAGAACTCGGTGAAATGGTTCGGGTTTGGGGATAATGGTTTGCTCGAGAGGCGCTTGAGCTAGTATGGAAATAGTCATCGAGGAGGATGACTAGAAAGCTGAGATTTCATCGTTGTTGAAGGTTCTAGCAGGCTCAAAGCAAGAGTACGTTGGGTAGATTTGATAGTCCATAAAGACTATGATTGTAGTCAAGTACTCTGGGCAGATTCGATAGTCCTAGGCACGGGCTGCGACGACGTGCAGAGTTATGTCTAGAACTGGGGTTTCCATTAGCCCTTGACGGACGGCTGAAAGAATGTGCCGGTCATTCAATTAACGGTGGTATTGAAGCAATGATAATAGTGATAGCCAGAGTCATGGATGTTTGGTTGTATCGTCATTCGATCTCAAGAGCGGTATTTTCTGGGTGCTTATCTGATCTTGGTTTAGGCCTTGGGGGTTTGTACTTGGAAAACATCGCCCTTGACTCGAGTGATAATTACTTTACCTTAATTGTTTGCTTTGCTATGTTTGCTTCTGCTTAGTGTGTGTCTGGAGGCTATCACTGTAGAAAGAGGTGGAGTGGGAGGGTTGGATTCCTATTCCTTTTTCCTTTATGCTCTTTTGGTATGTTGTTAGTTAATTTACTGCTCACTATGACTGTTGTCTGACTCAAGGCTTTATGTTTAATTCTTATTGCCTTGGGCTGTTCATCCATTTTGGGATGGACAGACTAGGTAGCAGGTGACAGGTGCTGTTCTTAGTTTCCGACGATGCTGATGACGAAGACGAGCTGGAGGCTTGCATATTATTTTCTTACTATATGTACTGGATGTTCCGCTGCTTTGTATAATTCTCTGAGTGATATGTAGTGAGGCTTGATGTATTGACTATTCAGATGTTTGTATTCAACTATTATGAAGTTTTATATGATGACATTCTATTCTGTAAAGCTTCACTATATATATATTCTATTGTATTTTGTCCATGCGCTGTGAGTTATACGATAGATTCTGCTATTTTAATTTAACCTTGGCAACTGTCCATGGCTGCCTGGCACACTTTACAGTGCACTATCTCTAGGTTCAATGCGGGGGACATGGGCGGTCATCACAAGGACGGTGAGGACAAGATGGAGATGGCAGAAGAGGAGTGGTGATGGCAGCAGGAATTGAGGAAGAGGACGATAAAAGAACCGATGGAAGGTCAGCCATGATTTCAAAAAGTGTATGATTTTGGATAAAGATATAATTGAGATTATTGTTTTAAACTAGTATTCGATAAATAAAATTGAAAATCTCAAGAAATTTAAAAATTGTGAATTAGAGGAAATTCAACCATTTAAAAAGATGGATGGACTTAAGACCAAAATAAAAGAACTCAAAGAAGAAAACTTGGTTTTAAAGATAAATAAATCCAAAATAAAGTAAATTTCATGGTCGTTGTTCAACAATAGTAAATGCAAATAATTTTCTTAGATAAAGTTTGTGATCTTGAGTAACTCTATATGAATTTTCCACGGATGAAAAATCTTTTAACATTTTATAAAATAGCCAACTGTTTACAAACAATCGAAAGGGATTAGGATATGGAAAAATGATCAAGTTTGATAAAACGATCAATGACACGACTAAAGGGAGAAGTGTGTTTCCAAAATATTTTAAATGTGAAAATAATTGAACATTCACATTATACTTATTAGTATAAGAATAAAAATATAAAATTCAAACATATTTGGGTTCCTAAGGGTACTATTGTTAATTTTCTTGGACCTAAACAAGTTTGGATGCCTAAATATTCTACCACTGATATTGATGGACGTATCAAGGATTTTAGGTCATTTCATTATTCTTTTGTGTAGATATGTTGGAAGGCTAGGGAACAACAAGAATGGTATCTTGATTTAGACTATTCCAAACATATGATAAGTGACAAATCAATGTTCCTTAGCTTAGAAAATCATTGAGGAGAAAGTGTTACATTAGACAATAATGGAAAATATACGGTCACTGGTAAAGGAAAAGTAGGTAATGACACATTCTCGTTAATTGACATTCTATATGTTGAAAACTTACATCATAATGTCATCTCCATTAGCCAACTCTGTTGTATAGGTATGAGTGTTGTTTTCGATATCGATATTTGGAAAATCACTGACTAGTCTTCTAGTGAGGTTGTGCTTGTAGGAAAGAGAAAAGAGAATATTCGTTTGATGATCTAATTATTACTAGATGTTTGGAAGCGAATGAAGAAGAAGCTACCTTATGACACATACGACTATGACATGCTAGCATGGGGTTACTGAAAAATATTAACAAGGAGTTAGTGAGAGGTTTACCACATAAAATATGAGACCGGTAAGGTGTGCAAAGTTTGCACGTTAGGTAACTTTAATCGATCATCTTTTCGTGTTAAAAACATCATGTATACTTCTAGAGTTCTTGAGTTAATTCATATGGATTTGTTTGGCCCTAATGATATTGCTAGCTTAAGTAGCAAGAAATATTGTTATGTATTAGTTGATGATTATTCTAGATTTACATGAGTCTATTTTATAGCCAAAAAGCCTTAAATTTATGATTATTTTTCAAAATTCGTAAAACTAGTTTAAATGAAAAAGCTGTTTCAATTATTAATTTAAGAAGTGATCAAGGTGGTGAATTTGAAAATTATGATTTTGAAAGTTTTTGTGAAGAAAATGGTTTTATACATAAATTCTCAGCTCCTCGAACACCTCAAGAAAAGGGGCGCTCAAAAGAAAGAATCGTACAACACAAGAATTGGCTAGATCTATGCTTAATGAATATAATCTGTGTTTATCCTGTTGGGCAAAAACAGTTAACACGTCATGCTATGTAATGAATAAAGCAATGATTAGGTCAATACTAAATAAACCTTCTTACGAACTTTGGTTTGACAGGAAGCCTAACATTTCTAATTTTAGAGTTTTTGAATGTCCGTGTTATATTCTTAATATAGGCGATCAACTTGGAAAATTAGAGTCCAAAATAGATAAAGGAATTTTCTTGGGTTATTCATCTAGAAGTAAAGCATATCGACTTTTCAAAAACCGATTGAAAACTATCTTAGAAACAATCAATTGGAAGTTTGATAAGACAGAAAGTGATAAAACTGCAAAAAAAGATAAAGATGGGGATGATGGAGAAAACAAGATCAACAAAAGTACATTAAAGGACAGCAATGAGATTGACTAGCATATTACCGAGTCTCAAAAATCAAGGTTAGAATTGAGAATTTAAAGTTCAAGGAAAGTTACCCTCCATAATTAGTTATGGGTAATCCAACAGTGGGTATACAAACATGTGCTTTTAATAAAAAAATCATGTTCTTTGTGTATACATATTAATTTTATTTTTGAAATAGAACCTAAAATTATTGATATACCATTTAGTGATGAATGTTGGATAATAGCCATGCAAGAAGAACTTAACCAATTTGTACGAAACCGTGTTTGGAAGTTAGTCCAGGAACCTATGATTATCCTGTGGTAGGTTCCAAATGGGTGCTCAAAACAAACTTGATGAATTCGGAAATACAATTAGAAATAAAACTAGATTGGTTGCAAAAGGATATAACCAAATAGAAGGTATTGATTTTGATTAAACATTTGCCCCAGTTGCTAGGTTAGAATCAATTAGAATTTTGCTTGCTTTTGCATGTTTTAAAGGTTTTAAAATTAAGCAAATGGATGTATAAAGTGCCTTTTTAAATGGTTATTTAAAAGAATCATCAATTTCCAAATCATCCATACAAACTTAAAAAGCGTTATGGACTTGATGTGACACCCCGAAAATTTAAGCGAAGATTTAATAAAAGAATAAAATTTAAATACAACAAAGGCAAAGAAGGAATTTTTATGAATGTCCGAATTTGGGTATGAAACTTACACTGTTGCATGTAGCGATTTTTTTGAACAATTTTCATACATATCACTTTGAAATCAGAGCTATTATGGAGAAGTTATAGACGTTTTAAATTTTGAAAATGAAAATAATTAAATAAGGAAATTAAAATATCCTAAAATGAATATCTCCACTAGTCAACACCCATAATAGGACCGGTTGACCGTCCCCATATATAGCGGTCGACCGGTTGACATGTTAGAACGAATTTTTTAATGATGAACGGCCCAGGTTTGATCGCTATAGTTTACTTAGGAACGAAGCAAATGGTTAACGCATGTGATATAAACAAAGATTCTTCAAGGGTTGATCAGTGGTTAATACTAATCTAAAACCCCTATAAATACACAGCTAACCTAAACCCTAATTCATCAGAAATCTATTTGTGTACCCAAACTCTATCAATTCTTTTATCCTCAACTTATAAAATTCTTCAAAATAAATAAGAAAAAAATGGAATCTAAGACGTTCAAATTAAGCAAAAAACTAACGATGGGGAGGGGGGGACTTCCAGATGGAATTCAAAGTAAAGCTTGGATCTGTAGTGAGTGGGTATATTTTTAATAAGATGATTTATATGTGGTTAATTTTAATGTACTCTATCTAATTTAGGTTGTTAGAAACTAAACCGTGAATCTTTGGATCTGAGATTTAATAACAAATTAAATTGATGTAAACATGTTAAATAGGAATTGATCTAGGATAAAACCCCTTTTCTAATTAGGTAGAAATTCCTATAACCTGTGAATACAGATGTTAATAGTAACGCTCGATTGAATTGTTTTTCTAGAAATCGATAATTGAATTTGAATAAGAAATTTTGATAATTACAAATCTAGGGTTCACTGTAATTGCTCTAACATCATATTATAAGTCACCGTAATGGAAATTTGGGAAGGAATGACTAATTATTAATTTAATAACAAAAACAAATTAAAAATCAAAAATTAAAACTCTTAATTAGCGACGACCGGTTGACCGCACTATCTAGAGCGGTCGACAACAAGCGGTCGACCATTTGACGTTTCCAGAATGCATTTTGAACTCAGCCTAAGGCCAAGTTATAAATAAAAGTATTATTTTAAATAAAGGTATTTAGTATGTGTGTGTGTATATGGAGGTTAGGAGTAGGGAAGCTTGTTCCCTATGAGGCGACACTAGGACATTGCGGGACCGGGTAAATGCTATTTATCCAGCAGGGGTCGATATTTGACTGGGGAAGATTCGATAAAAAATGCACTCGCTAGAGGTTCTACAGTGGATGCAAACTGATGGCTGATGAAGTGTGTGGACCGACACAACAAGAGTTCCTTGGTATTCACAAATGATGTGTAGCGACGTGATGCTGTGTTGTTTTCGGATCCCGACGCATGCAATAAGAGGCTTATGCTAACATTGAGAGGTGGACACAGACGCAGAAGATGAGACACTTCGATGAGTCGACATTGCGGGCTCCCCCTCAATGCGTAACTAGGATACATGTAGTTTTAGTTATGGGAAATTTATCACCTGTGGAAATTGTAGGGAAACCTATGTGAAATAGTTACGTGTAATCGTAATGCGAGAGATTTAGTCCCATAGAGGAAATTGTAGGATAATCCTACGTTGGAGAAGTTCCCATAGCTATTAGTCGATCATTAGTTATTTTAGGTTCAATTAGTTGTTCGATCCTCATATAAGCCAGCATAAGCCATTAATGTAGTTGTATATTAAGTTAAAACCCCTTCAATAAAGAAATCTAGTAATTCACAGACACTTGCAGAACACACTAGGTTACATAGAGTATTATTAGAGTCAACTACATATGATCACCATATAATAATGATGTACTCATTCACCAGACTTTTGTCTTACCCACTCCATTTTGCTTTCTTTATCCTCACCATAGGAGAATAGAGCAGCAGGTAATTGGCCTATCACTAGTACGTGGAGAGGCAAGCTCATCATTGGAGTTGCTTGTTCTTTTATATTACTCTCCATGTAACTATCTATCTTATTTAGTACTTAGTACTTATCAGACTACGTATTGTATTTCTATGTACTCTGGATTTGACTACGTACTGTTTTCTGAGACCATGTTTTAAAATATTTTCTGAGATGGTTATTTGCTATAATTATATTTTGTTTCCTTCCGCTACGAGAATTGAAAGTGTAGAATGTCTTAGATCATATCTTCAGTCTTCGTAATGTTTTGGAAACCCCAATAGCTCGTATTTCTCAGCACCGACGCAAGTTCGAAAATGACCCTAGCCTTGGATCAGTGTGTCAGGAGATGCGGGTTGTTACAGCTGGGATCAAATCTTAGGTTTGAAATTCCCTAGGGATTAGGAACGTATTGAGAGAACGTACTTGAAATGTTTTCTATAAAGATATGTCAGTTTGATCTGTTTGTGTAAAGTGTAGCTTATTTGTTATCCTTAAACATTAAGAATAATCAAATGCACATTTGTAAAGAGTTCATTACGATCTTGTAATAAGGGTTTCCTTTTGAATGGTTCAACTATATGGCGAGGAACGTGAATGTTCAAGAGTAGATATAACTTAAGGCATAGTTGGGATGAAGAGAGTGAATGGTTACTTCGGCTTCATGAAAAGACACAGGAAATGAGAATCATAAAATAATAATAGATACTTAACATTGGAATGAGAAATATGATTTCTATACTGAAATGTATTTTCTTATAGAATTTTTTTAATGAGATTTATTTATTTAAGTTCAAGATATTTGATATGAAAACTCTGGTTTGTAAACTGGTTATAGTAGATGGAATAAATAGCCTATATTAAGTGGTTGAATGGAGCTTCGTATTTCGTAGGCTATTATAAAATGGTGGAAATAGTAGGAGTATGTTATATAACACTTATTGTGGCATCAAGTTATTAAAATTGTTTTCGTAAAACATACCAACCGTTATTTATGAATTAACAACTTTTTTCAGTGTTGAATGAAAAACACACATAGTTTTATTTAATATGAATATTATGAATATTCGTTATAAAATAAAACTATAATAGCGGTATTGTTTCCATAACAAAAGCGAACTAAAAAATACAAAAGTAACTAAAATTATTTTCAATTAGTTTAGAATTATAGACAAAGGCATGGCTTTGAAAAATAAATCTTTAATTATATTAGTATGGATAATATGGTACGAGTGAATTATATCTCAAGCAATTAAGGGCAAAACACCCATTCAATGGGAGCAACATGAGGGTTGTGAACTCTTCAGATTGATACATATTGGTGTATGCAATCGCAAGTCTAATAATGTCAAAACGATTTCACATAGTTTATTGAATTCAACAATAAATTATCACAAATACGAACATGTGTTTTTGATACACATGTAATATGTCTATGATAAGTTCATAGAATATAAAATTTCATGCAAAAGAAAAGAAAATAATTCGATTTGATCGAATGGGTGAGTATACTAGAAAGAGTTCCGAATATACCTAAAAATGAACAAAGATTTAATCTCAAAAAGCACTCCTCCCTGTGATACATAACAATGTATCGATGAGGAGTAATCAAACTTTGTTGAACAAAGTACGATTAATGATGATAAAGTAGAGTTAACTTCTTTCTGTAAGGTCGAGGACTTAAGTGTAAAAGGTTAAAATTAATTTCATCAAAATAGTAGTTTACAAAATCATATAAGATAAGGGTTTATAAGAAACCCCAAAACATCCTAGATCTAGAAATTTGTAGGCTATCCAACTCAGTAAACTACACATAATAATTATACGTGAGTGATCTTGTACGGATCACCCTAAGAGGAGTTTGGGAACAATCGTCATTGGATGACCAATATGTTTTGAACATAAGTATTGTAAACTAAAACAAAATTAGTTTTATATATAAGGCAATTCATAAAGTGTTTACGAATACCTATTTTGTTTCACCGAGAAACAATTGTTGTTTCAAGAAGCACTAACTTCATGATAAAGGAATTTCTTTTAGAAATTATTGGTATTCGTGATGAAGGTATTTTATTAGAAATTATTAGTAGTAAAATGGACTGGGATATGATCCAAAGATAAAATCGATTGCGAGGGATGAAATAAAATTAACCAACCCGAAGGAAACACAGCAAATTATAATATTTAATAAATATTCTCTCACATTAAAAATAGAAATCATGAGTTTCTTATTAATGATGAGAATAATAATCCTTAGTGGTCAATAAAACCATTAAGAGTATTGACTTTGCCATATGGTATGATGCACAAATCCAAAAGGATTCCGAGTACATTATCAAAATACGATTTTGATAGTTGTACCAGATGGACTATTATCCATTGGCCGTAAATGTGTCTTTAAGAGAAAGACTAGTGCAGTTGGAATATAATAAGCAACATTTATAAGAATAACATTTTTAATTTAAATTATTGAAATTAGCTTAGCAGATTAATCATTGAATGTGCTCAGGTTAATTCGGATTTTATTCACAAAACTATCACCTTGTATGACTTTACATTTTGGTACATGCATTGTAATAGAAAGTTTTAAATAATGATTAAGAATAGATTGTCTGCACATAATGACTAAAATGTCTCGAAGCCAGTGGAAGCGATATTGAGTTTGTGGGCTTTCGATATGATCCATTAATGGATACGAAGTATCGTTCAACAAACCTCAAAATTGAACAAGTATTTTGATGAAAATATCATAAAGTTTGATTTTCAATCAAAATGGAAAGGAAGCATGTATCTACTGGAAATAACATTAAAAGTTATATAGATATTTATAAACTATAAGTAAACAACATACTACTGATTGTTAACGATGTACTATGTTAAAATCGGTTCTAGTTTAGTTGTTTAGTACCGATATTAGATTTGTAAATTATATCTTTTATTATAGGTATAAAGATGCTGGGAATGTCCCAAACGACATACACAAGCACAATAGTAAAATGTTTAATATGGATCATGTAAGATGCATTCCATATGCATTGGCAGTAGTCATTATCATACATGATGTATTGTGTATGATATCATATTCCATGTAAGATTTGTTACATAAAGAAAATATCAAATCCAAATTAAGATCACTAAATGGTTATTTAGAGTGTTCTCGAGTATCTACGAAATACTAGATAATTTTTATAGAAACAATGAACGTCTTATGAAGGAGTGTTCAGACTCGAACTTCATAAGTGCTATCGAGTATAATATATTAGTATTAAATTCATACTCAAAAATATTTATTAATAATCTTTAAGTTTGATTCCAAACGAAACTTTATGGCTGATACAATGAAAAGGCTAAGTACATTGCCTTAAATAGTGCCATCATAAAAAACATTTATAAATATAAATGCATAAATTTATAACTGATCCATATGTGATTTCAAGTATTGAGAATATTACATTATCGTTACATGTTAACACTGTAATGATAAGAGCTCAATAGAAGTCGAGAAACATACTCTGAGTAGCTCCACATGATTAAGGTAGTTTATCAGCATCGGAGAGAGTTGATTAACATAGTAGATAATCAAAACAACGTAACAAATCCATTCATGAAGTGTCTAACTCGATTAGTTCTCGTCAAACTAAACGAAAGGATGGGATTGAGATTCCATAATTTTCCTCAAGTGCAAGTGAGAGATTGAAAGAGTTATGAGTATGCCCTAGGGGAATTCTATAATTTAATATAAATTATTAACTCTATAATGGAATCTTGTTCGAACAAAAGAGTTTTTTCTTTCTATTATATACTTGATATAACGTGTTATGTTAATTAATTAATTTAATTTAAGCATATTTAATAAAAAATACATAAATAATATGTTTTGCGATAGTGATTACAATGTGTTGTAATCATCAACAATTTATCACAATATAATAAACATATCGTTTTAAATATTCCAAGTCAAGATGTATCAAGACTGGATATCGATACATCTGCTGAGACTAGAGTACATAACGTTTTTGAAATGTTGGGCAGTGTATTACACATAGCCACTGGGGCACCAAAGTGTTATGTACTGATAGTTTTGGATAACTATGGAATGACTCATTATTAGTTTTTTGTTAGTTAATATAACTAAGTTCGAACAGAAAGTATTGATGTGACAATATCACACAATTCTCACGACTTGAGAATACCATCGAGCTTCAATGTAGAAACTCCTCTTTAATTATAGTTAAATCATGGCACAGCGTCCATCGAACGACTATAGTTCGGTCGAGTAAAGCATTGGAAGTGAAACACCATTCAATAGAGAATTCATCTCCTTGGTTATATGAGGTTAGTATAATGGTCAACTAAAGTCAACTAAAAGTCAAAGTCTCTGGCCAAAGCAGTTCGGTTAATAATAATTGTTATTATTGAACCGAGAACTTTATGTTTGGACTATGTTAAATGTGAAAAATATTGAAATTTTGACCATTACCAATTCTATAAGTCCCAATGTGATATAAATTTAACGAAGAGAATTAGTGTAAATAATTGTCATTACCTGGTAATGCTTAAAATAAGTAAAATTTGATTTAACCTGAGCTATGTAAGCGATAAATTTGGCCATAATGTCACATTACTAGCTAAGGCGATGTATGAACAATAATATTTTAATTGTTTGATATTAATCCCTAATTAAATTTATACCTAAGAGTCACACAATCAAAATGTTGAATACTCTGACACCACCTAATTAAATTAAATTGCAGCAACCCGACTTTTCTTGACCATATGGTCGAGTCATATGCCCCTTAAAATGATAAGCTGGATTATTTAAAACAACAGTATTGAAACAGCCCGCAAACCCATACCCCTTGAATTGACATTAATCTCCATCAAATCAACTCAAGAAGAATGGAAATACGAACCATTTGGGTTAAAGAAGAAAGAGGTAAAGGAAGAAAATAGAAACAACATCAGAATCTCACAAACGCAACGGAATAAAATATAATAGATAAGAATTGATCTTTACACAAAAGAATCTATATCTGTTATACATACATCATCAGAATACAACATCAGAGTACAATACAAGCAACATTATAATTCAGGACAATTATAATAACTTGTCCCACACAGAATACACAACATACACAACACAACGGAATATACATCATATACGAGTGATACGCCTCGCCATCCAGCTCGTCTCCTGAGCTCCACAGTATCATATCCTGTATCTATAATACTCGGTCTGACCCGAACATCATAGTTAAATAACACCCGAGTCAGTCTGGAAAATCAGCATGAGAAAACACACTCAATTGGATTATTAAAGTTCAAAATCCTTTTAAAATCAAAAGCATCTCGTAAGACCACGCCACATATAAACATGTCGGGTTTTTACCTTACGATAGCCAAAACACTTTTTATCAAAATCCTCTGATATTATAATAATGTCTATAGAAAGTAAAAATAGAATCTAGCTGAAACGCTTGCATCTCATGTTTCAGCAATAGTTGGGCACAATCAAAACCGTACAGGCGCGTAGGGAGAATGGATTTCCAACTAATGACTAGGCACTGGGGTACCACCTGTCATAGTACCTAGTCTAGATCAGCGTACCGAGGATCACTCCCAATCCCCTGCAACACAAGACCGGACTACCCCTTACTGGATAGTCCGAGTAAGATCACCCCGCGGTTGGGATCAGCAACCGCACACTAAGCCGAAATAAGAATGGACATCTAGACAGGGATGACCTCACCCTAATGGGCACTACCCACTTAGCCTTGCTGCATAACCCCTGATTTTCAGTCATTCCCGGTTGATGAGGCTTGAGGCTAAGCGTTACCTTTTATAGAACACATCTCTTAGAATGCCCACCGTCCTCCTGATGATGTTCCGAAAGCATTCATCCATACAAGTCCGTTCCGGGTTCGAACGGAACCGAAGGCACTACTCCTACTACATCCATTTTGGAATCACCCTCAGGATTAGTAGCGATTAGCCCTTGCACTTCAATGCTCCATCTTCGATTCCAAACTCGTTTTCCCCATGAAAACGTACAAACCGGATCGAAGTGGTTTTCGGGAAATAAATCCCGATCCCGGTCTCTTCGAAACGATCAACGCATTGGCCAATATTGATAGTCGGTTATTTAACTATCAAATAGCATTCACAATCAATCATCAAGTCATAATAATTTCTCCCAAACTATTTATTTATCTCAAAATATCTTCGCGAGATATATTTCCACTTTTCAACCCTTTGAAAAATAGTTTCAATCCATCTTTCTCTCACGAAATAAATTTCCCAATATTTCCTATTTCCACTGATATATTACTTCACTTTTATAAACCCAGTTTATAAATTCCATAGTCTCACTTCTATTTTAAAATCCCACTTTTATACACTTAAATCAATTTCAAATTGATTTCCAAATTTCTCCATTTTGAAATAAATCCCTTTACTTACTCAATTTATTTCAAAACCCATTAACTTCCAATTTTATTTCTTTATTATGATTTAAAACCTTTTTATTTGAAAATACCAATTTCATATTTTTTTTCCAAATTCCTTCTTTATCCATTTTAAATAAATTCAAACCTTGAATTAAAAATAAATTCTTTATCTCTTGATATAATATCACTTAAGTTTAAAATTTAATATTTCTTTGTTTATTTAAAATTCCCTTTCCCATATTCGGAATTTATTTATTAAAAATTTAGAATCACTTTTATTCCTTTCCAATTCATTCTTTAATTTATTCAAATTCTCTAAAATTATTTACTTAAAATTCTCTCTTTTATTTTCTCATCAAAATCCAATTCTATATATTTTAATAACTCATTATACCGAAATATATTCAAACATACCATAGCATCCAACATTTCCAATTACCAATATAATTCATCACAGAATATCAAATAATCATAACACAGAATTATTAGAACAGTCTAAATAAATTTGAGGAATCCAGTTGGATCCCTCCAACCTATTTCCCTGCATCCATAGATGTTAGCACAATACTAATTCCACTTCGAGGTGGAATATCGCGGCATATGGGTTTATATAATATCATCCGCTATTATGCGGCGCATAGGGTCTCATCCGCTATATAATGTGGGAATATCAATCACTCCAATATATATATATATACACTACTATATATATTATCACATCCAATCAATTCAATCATTCAACCAGTTATTTAAATTTAACCATTTAAATTTAAATAGCAATCCAGAAGAGTGAGATTAACTCACCTTTTATTTTAATATGCAGATCCGATCCAAACCGGCTTGTTGCTCCACGATTCTAAACCTCGTATAAACATTATAGGATTTATTAATATTTGAACTAATCGGACAATTAATTTTCCCATTTGATAAATTTTAATTAACAAATAATTCATAGATTTCAAAAATCTAATTTTATATAAACGTTTAACATTTTAAAAATCCTTATTTTTCTCTTTTTTTATCCATATATATATTTTTCCTGTTTTACCTATATTATCAAAATATTTGTGTATATTTACATATATATATAGGTGTTCAAATTTCCCTACTGTATATATATATACATATATATATATATGCTAACTTCAAACTAAAACTTAAACCTTACAGTAAAAATAACTTTCTGTTTACCCACTTATATATTTATATATACTAAATTTAAATAAAAATCAATTTTATATCTACTGCAAAATTCTATATTATTTAATTTTTTTAAAACAATACGCATAGCAAAGAGGAAGCAGAACCATACCCAAACCCTAGCTGCCCTTGCCACACTCATCGACTCGTGCTCACGAAACCCTAGGCCGCTCCCTTCTAGTGATCGCGAATCCCTTTAGACACCCATGCGTGAGCGATCTGACACAAAAACCCACCTCCTTCGCGACCTCTGCTTCGAGAACCCATAGAACTCGAGTGTCCACCCATCGCCTCGTTCGAGCGTCGATTTGCTGATGAAATCGCGATTGAAATGATTCGCGAATCCCCTTATCTCGATTTCGAGCCTTGCGAATTTGATTACGTACGAGGCTCCGCCATTATTTGATTTTGTTTTTCAACCGAGATGCTTGGGTGTTTTGAATTGGTTGAGGGAGATTGCGATTTTTATATGAAAATTTTCTTTTCCCTGATACTCTGAAAAGCTCGGCTATGAAACAAAGTGAAAAGGGAAGAGATGTTTGCGTGTTGGCTGAGATTTGTGTATAGTGATTTGAAGAGAAACGAAAAAGCTCTGATGTGATAGAAATTCAGCTGTAGTTGACCATTATAAAAATATATATTTTAAATTCAAATTCAAATTGTCTCTAAATTTGCAACTCAAAATCTCGACCTCCTATCGAGACGTGCCGCTAGGCGTTTATAATGTTAAACCCCTATTTCGAACACAATGAAAAAGGTTTCGAGTCCTAATTCGATCGTATGGAGAAGATAGCATTTTGGACCCAGTTATTATATTGAATTCGATATAAATTTCAGCGCGTTTATATGTCGTACGCTCACACAACAACTCCAATCACTACGAAATTTAAAATCCGATAATAATACAATATTACGGATCCAATGGAACTGGTCTCGTCGAATTCCGAGACTGTGCCCCGGAAGGCTATTTTTAAATATCAATTTAAACGATATATTTTTAAAACTGAACAGATCACCTCCAAATTCAATTTTAACACTTTTACTATCTTCAGTATTATCAATATAGATTTTACAAGCTTTCAAATTATTTTTAACAAACTTAAAACTCCAGATTCGACATTTTACCCAACTTTCAATTATTAAATTCAATTATTTGATTATCAAATAAATAGTGATATTTGAAATCAAAGTTAAAAATTAACTTTTAAATATTTACAAATCAATTAAATATTCCAATTTCAAATATCCAAAAATTACGGGTCATCACAAGTATAAAGATAGCCAAGCTAACTAATAATATCTTTCAAAAATCACAACGGAATGGATTTAACTAAAATATAGATAAAATAAGCAAATCTCATCTATATACATCATAAGTCATACATAGTCTTTATACATACACATACTGTCACACTATATATACAATATGAGCAAACAAACAGATAACATATGTAAACGCCTTCATAGTCACCATTTTCGAACACCGTACATGTCAAGGCTACTCCGTTAACCTATAGTGTACGAGGAGGAAGGTCAGACACTTATCTTACAAATAAAAATATTACCAAGTATATACTACTAAATGATTTCATAAACATCATATGAGAACTAATACTTACTTTACCTCAATCTATTTCACCTACATCTACAGAGTTAGTCCATCGCAATAAACATAGTATAGGGATCACTATCATATACTTAACATCATTAAATGTATAATAGAGTTAGTTAAACATAAAATAAGTCGTCTACACACAAGAGAGAGAAAGTGTAAGCTAAACATATAGTAACTCGACGATACATACAAAAGTTAGTTAAATAGAGACTAATCCTAGGATATTGTTAAACTTAGACTAATCCCATAAATGTAGAAAAGAGCATGAGTTAGATAGACCATGTTGCATATACATAAAGGATAGGTAAACACAGTCTGGCTTCTTTAAAACCGATTCAACATAATCGTCACAACACACAATCATCGAAGCATGTCACTAGACATTAAATACTTCTTCATGTCGCTAAGAAACTAACACATTGCTCACCTTCCATTTCGTATAGGCTTAGCTGAAGTAAAAATGCTTCAGCCCTGGTCCAGGTTCAATCTGATAACCTAAACTGTGCACCGGTGGACTGGTGTACTTAACACCGGTGGATCGATGTATGCACCGAATGCCAAAAAACAGAAAATCAGAAGGTTCTTCCTTCCCTATTTCGAATTGCCTTCACCATTTACTGTTTTGATTATTTTCTACTTCTTTTAAGCATTATTTAATAATTTCTTAACCATTCATATATCACATATAAACCATATGTTCATAATCTGACTTTAATTATCATATATTAATCATTTAACTCTAATCTTCTTCCCTAATACCAATTTAATCCTAATTAAATTATCAGTTAGCATGGTCTAATGCCATAATTGCATCAGTATTATCACCTAATCTAATTAATCCAAATTTCGTATTTATCAACCCTAATTAGCCATCACATGACGAAACTACTTTCATGTGAGTACTATATAGCCCACTAATGACTCCCACTCACCAATCTACGCCGCTAAGCCCTAAAAATCACTAAATTGGCCTCCAATCCCTTGCAGTCTAGAATTCCCAGTCTTCGAAATTCTTCGATTCCATAAACAATGAATATCTTCATGTAGCCCCGTTCGCCTTCGTCGATGTGATATATAAATGTTTAGGGTTTGGTTTATATTTGAAATAGAAAAGGAGATGGCGGAGAGATGGAGAAAGAAAGAGAAGTTGCAACTGAGAAGTATGTGAGAAAAATGAATTTGAATTCTACGCGGCCTGTTATATAACTCCCTAATCGTCTCTTCATTCAAATGGGCTTACGCCCGTTAGAATTAACCAAAACTCATAACCAAAAATACCCATATCTTTTTCATACGAACTCTAATATGGACAAACCAATATTCTATTTTGACCATAAAAATGAGCTCTACGCAATGGTATAGTTCCTGTTGCCAAATTCCAACATTTGTAAAATTATTATTTTGCCCCTATTAATAAAATATATGTTTAAATCCCACGTGGTGTTACATTCTCCCCTATAAATTTCATCCTTGAAATTTCGAACGCAACTCCTTTTAATGTAACTACGTATCTTATATATATAGGAAAATAACAAACATCATATTGATCTTTCCAACACCAGGAAACTCCCTTTTCATTTGGCCCATCCGGTTGCAATTATAACACAAATCTTAGAGACCTTCGGTTTACAATCTTTTACCTTGTGTCCCCTTGAATATTTCATACCTCGTGTTTTACTTACCACTTTGTCCACTTGAATGTCCAAGATCTTTGTGCTTGCCTTGATTGACATTCTTCATCGGTTATTCTTTAGAAGCCTCCACTATAGTGGTATTCAACAGTGCTACCTCGATTAAACTCTCGAACGTCACTCCCATAAGAATCTAACTAATAGCTAATTCCCTAAGTGGTGCACTCTAACCTTTCACAAAATTCATCGCCTTCTTGGGTATCGTGTCTATCAATTCAAAACCAAATTTCACTAAAGCTATTAATATACTTCTTTATAGTTGAATTTCTCTATTTGAGATTAATAAACTTCTCAAGCATCACTTCCTTTTCAGTACTGAACAAATTTTTTGCCTCGAACCTTTTCTTAAAATCAGTCCAAGAAATTTCACTTTCACTTACTTCCTCTATAACAACGTCCCATGGGTTCATTGCTTCCCCTGTAGGTGCCAAGAAGCAAGTTGCCATTTTACCTACTTAAATTCAACATACTAAAAATCCTATCACAAAAATGCAACCAATATTGGGTCTTCACAAAAGCTTCCATACACTTATCTGTCTTGCCACCTATATTCAGGAAATCCTTACACAGTTTTAGATAATTCGGCCTTGGTACATCAACAACATCTCCATCTTGTACTCCCGTTACAGTGGCCCCTTCATTAACAATGGCCTAGTTTCTAACTTGAAGATAACAACGGAACCAAAGTGGAACGTTTATGCGTTATACTTACACATCTTCATTTCAAGTTTCAATCGGGTAACTCATCTCTACTATTTGTAAAATTGGATTCAAAACATAAACCCAAACTAAATGCTATATACCCTATTTACTTTAACCAATACACACACACACATATGAAATTATACAAGTACGCTTTCTCTATAGTTTCTAATTTATGCTCTGATACCAAACGTGATAACCGGACTTTTTGCAACCATATGGCCGAGTCATATACACTGTAAATGAAAAGCTGGATGGTTTAAAACAATAGTATACAAAGAGCTAAGCTAACTAACTATATTTTTCAAAACTCATACCGAAATGAACTGAACTAAATTATAGACAAAGTAAATAAATCCCATATATATACATCATAAGTCATACGTAGTCTTCATACATACACATACTATCACACCATATGTACAATATGAACAA
This sequence comes from Allium fistulosum, assembly GCA_030737815.1. Taxonomy (NCBI): domain Eukaryota; kingdom Viridiplantae; phylum Streptophyta; class Magnoliopsida; order Asparagales; family Amaryllidaceae; genus Allium; species Allium fistulosum. Next base: position 1,143,955,461 of record CM060904.1, read on the forward strand.
ACAAATGGATAATGTATGTAGGGGCCTTCATAGTCATCGTCTTCAAACACCATATAGGCCATGGCTACTCCTAACCTATAGTTTATAAGGACGGGGGTCAGACACTTATCTAGTGAGTAAAAATATTACCAAGTATATACTGCTAGCATGATTTTATAAACATCATATGAGAACTAATACTTACTTTTCCTCTAACTGTTTCACCTGCATCTACATAGTTAGTCCATTATAATAAACATAGTATGAGGTTAACTATCATATACTTAACAATAACATTAGTTATATGATAAAGTTAGTTAAACATATATTAAATCATCTACACATAAGAGAGAGAAATAGTTAGTTAAACATATACTAACCCGACGATACATACAAAAGTTGGTCAGAAAAAGACTAACACCTTTATATAGTTAAACATAGACTTGTCTTGTAAACATAGACAAGAGCGTGAGTAGGATAAATGCAGACTAACTCGCATATACATAAAGGATAGGTAAACATATATGACTCCTTTACAAATGACTCAACACAACCATCGAAGCACGTCTTTGGTCGTTAAACACTTCTTGATGTTGCTAAGAAACCAATATGTCGCCCATCTTCCATTTTGTATAAGACCGATTGAAGTAAAAAATGCTTCAGCCCTAGTCCAGATTCAATCTGGCAACCTGAACCATGCACCAGTGGGCCGGTGCACTTAACACCGATGGATCAGTGTACATGCTGAATGCCAAAAAAATAGAAAATCAAAAGTGTTTCTTCCCTATTTTGAATTGCCTTCACCATTTACTATTTTGATGTGTTTCTACTTCTTCTAAGCATTATTTCATACTGCGTTAACCATTCATATATCACATATAAACAATATATCCATAATTTAACTTTAATTATCATCTATTAATCGATTAACTCTAATCTTCTTCTCTAATACCAATTTAATCCTAATTAAATTATCGCTAGGACTCTCTAGTCCCAATATCGCATCACTATATATCATCTAATCCAATTAATCCAAATTCTACATTTATAAACCCTAATTAGCCATCACATAACGAAACTACTTTCATACGAGTACTGTATACCCCAATAATGATTCCCACTCATCAATCGACGCTGCTAATCCCTAGAAATCACCAAATTAGCATCCAATACCTAACTGTACTGAATTGTTATTCTTTGAAATTTCTGATTCCAAAAATGATGGATATCTTCTTGTAGCCCTCTTCGTGCTTGTTGATTTGATATATACATGTTTAGAGTTTGGTTTAGATTGAAAGAAAAAGAGATATGGAGGAAGAAAGATAAGTTGCAATAGAGAAGTACGTGAGAAAAATGAGTTGCAATAGAGAAGTACGTGCGAAAAATGAATTTGAATTCTATGCAGCGTGTTATATAACTCCCTAATCGTAATGCCCCTGAATTTTAATTAACATTATTCGTGATATTTAATTGGATAAATTAAATAGAATAATGTGCATATTTAGGGAGATGAGATTAATAAATCAAACGGCCATGTCTTAATGAATGAACTAAAATAAGACTTAACTAAATTTAGAAGCAGAAATTTTCCTAAGGGGTAAACTTGAAAATGAGGCTACATTTCTTAGTATAAATCTCTTCCTCCACCTTAATAAATTTTCACTTTCTCATTCATTAACTTCTTACCTACTTTTGGCCGGCTATTAAAAGCTCCAAGAAGAGCATAAATTGAAGAAAAAAAGCTAAGTAATTAAAGCTAGGAAATTATCTCATTCTCCAATCAACTAATCAAGGTGAATAATCATGTTTATCATCTCATTTTTCTCTGTTTGGATCGGCTATGGGTTATACCCGATTCATGTTTGTGTCTTGGTTAGGATATAACCATTTAAACCTTTGTTTGGATAAGACATAGGTGTTTTAAATGTTAATGGATTAATTAACACGTTTTTATTCGGTTTTGGTAAATTCCGAGTGGTTTTTATCTTCATATGCTTTAAAATTTTAATATGTTGAAGAGAATGTATTAATTGATTTCTGGAATATTTCCAGAATTTTTCATGATGTTTTAATAGTTATATAAAATTATTTAAGGTTTGGGACTTAAATGTTTTGTATAATTATAAAGGAGAAAGAGGCTTTTTTCAAATTTATTTAAATTTCCAAATAAGGAAAATCGGTAGCAATTTTGAATATAAAATTCTGGCAAGCAATCAGATTTAGACAAACAAGGCAGGTGGGGTACAAATGAACTGTTTTAAAGTACAATTTTCACTATTTCAACTCTTTCGGCAAGAGCTTCTGCCTTCATTCCAAACCTTCCGACAAGGTCGAAAGGTATCAAACCTTTCGACTAGGTCAAAAATAAATGCACATGGTATCAGGCGACTGGTACGTGTGAATTAAAAGGGGTCGAAAGATTTAGGGATGAAAGGTTAGAGCTTTCAAAGGAGATGAAAATTTGTTTTGATTTTAAAGAAATTACGCCTGCTAACTTTCGACAAAGAGCTTTCGACATTGTCAAATGGTTTAAAAAAAGGTTTCGATTGGTTTGCTTACTTGTTTTAAATGAAACCTTTCGACAAAGTCGAAAGGTTAGCTTTCGATAGGGTCAGAAGCATAGTTGCCGCTTCCAAACCTTTCGACCCAGATGGGGTCAAAGGTTATCTTTTGTTTTATAAAACTTGTCGCCTTTCTCCATTGATTTCGAAGGATTGGTTCCAACAACAACACTTCATTGTTTTTGAATGGTTTCGAAAGGTTTTGATTTCGAAAGGTTTTGGTTTTGACTTCGAAAGGTTTTGTTTTCGAAAGGTTTTGGTTTTGAAAGGTTTCGAAGGGGTTACCTTCAATGATTTCGAAAGGTTTTGAGTTTTAATGATTTCGAAAGATTTTGAGTTTCATTCCTTTCGAAAAGTTTATAAATGGTTTATAGAGGGGATATCCCAGGTTTTCGACAAAGTCGAAAGGTGGAACCTTTCGACTAGGTCGAAAAGAAACCTTTCGACAATGTCGAAAGGTATGATTTTGTGATGCTTTCAAAAGGAAGACTTCCGAAGGGGCTAACTTTGGATGGTTATTTGCTTTCGAATGGGTCTTCATTCGAAGGGGTTTAAAGGGAAGTTTTAGCTATTTTTCCTTAAGTAAAAGTTTGCTAATTTGAAGGGGTTACTTTGAAGGGTTATAACATAAAATACTTATCTTTGTTTGAATATGTAAGGGGGATCCTTATATAAATTGGATGCAAATAAACCTTGGGGACACCGGGGTGGGTTTAATGTTTTCGATACATAGTTTGGGATTACAAACAGAAATATGCTTTCGAAAATATACATTGGGGCTATCAATGTGTTTTTATTAAATTTAACCTAATTGGGGCTACCAGTGGGAATAGGTTAAACGGGTGGTATACCTGGGGAAAATAAATAATCATGGAGATCATGAATTTTTATACATAATCATGGGGATCATGATATTTTAATTGGACAAGTGTTGGGTTCTTGGTTAACCTAGGATAACCATGGAACGTGCGTTGGATAGCCCACATCAAATTTCTAAATTAAAGAATGTTTTGCCAGAGGTGGTTAGCCTCGGGATTTGGCACCTAAGGGTTCATAGTCATTCTAGGAAAACTATGGAGTGTGGAGTGGATAGCCCACACCAACTTTTATAAAATAATGTATGATGGATAATCTGCATTTATTTTAATGAATTTGGGACGGATAGTCCTATTAAAGTTTTGACGGATAGCTGTTTTAAAGATTTTAGAGGGGAACTCTAATAAATTGCTTTTAGATGGATATCTAATAAATGGGTGGATGAGATATCCAATATATATGATTTATGGTTTTATTTCATATTATGTTAAGACTAATCATTTTAGGTGCAAGGGCATAGTAAATGATTTGCATGTTTTGTTTTGGATACTAGTGAGGGGAAAACCCACTCCGCTAAGCAGCGTGGTCTCACTAGCTATCTATTTATGATAAGAGATGATAAGGGATTATTCATACCAGACTTATTGTCTGACTCGAAGTTTGTGTTTCTCCTCAAACTCTCGGGTACTCAAAATTAATTTGAGTAGTCTAAGAGTGGGAGACTTTCAGGTTCTTGAACGAATAAGCTTCCGGAGACGTGCATGAGGCAGTGTTAGCTATATAGGAGCTATTTTTTGTTTTCGCTGTGATGTACTAAGAATTGTAAAGTTCATATTTATTAATTCTCTGATCATCATAAGGGGACATCTTCATATGTCGCCCTTATCGTATTTTATACATGTATATGTGATCTGAATGTGGTTAACGTCTGGGATTATGTAATTAAATCTTAAATTGTAATTTGCATGAAATGGGAAATTTTGTTTATTGGAAGTTAATTTTTTTTCATATTCATGTGTTCCGGTGTATCAATGTTAACTATGCCGCATTTGGTCACCAAGAAATAACAACTACGGATGACTGCAACATCTGTAGCGGTTAGTTTTGGGCTTAAGAAGGCGGGTTGTTACACTAATAGTCTCTTCATTCAAATAGGCTTAGGTCCGTTAGAATCAACCAAAACCCATAACAAAAAATACTCATATCTCCTTCATACGGACTCCGATCTGGACAAACCAATATACCGTTCTGACTAAAAAAATGAGCTTTATGCAATGGTACAGTTCCGTCACCAAATTCTGATATTTGTAAAATTACCATTTTGTGCTTATTAATAAAATATATGTCTATATCTCAAGGGGTATTACATATGCAAGTACATATCTTATAATATGTAAACGTCTATATATAGGAAAATGACACAACTCATAGTAATCTTTCCAACATTGGGCACTCCCTTTTCATATGGCCCATCTGATTGCAGTTATAGCACTTAACCTTGAGGACCTTCACTCTACAATCTTTCATCCGTGTGCCCACATATTGAATCATTCACACCTCATGTCTTGCTTACTACCTTACCCACTTGAACCTCCAAGACCTTTGCACTTGCCTTAATTGACATTATTCACCGGTTGTCTTTTAGAAGTCACCACTATAGTGGTATTCAACAACGCTACCTCAGCTAAATGGTCGAACGTCTATCCCATAGGAATTTGACTAAGCGCTAATCCTTAAGTGGAAAACTCAATCCATCCACAAAATTCATCGCGTTCTTGGGTATCGTGTCTATTAATTCAAAATCAAATTTCACCAGGTTATTAAAGCTATTAATATACTCCTTAATGGTGTAATTTTCCTATTTGAGATTAATAAATGTCTCGAACATCACTTCCTTTTCAGCCCCGAACAAAATTTGTCTTAATTTTTTTTCTTAAAATCAGTCCAGGAAACTTCATTTTCACTTACTTCCTCAATAACAACGTCCCACCAGTTCGTTGCTTTCCCATGTAGGTGCCAAGAAGTAAGCTGCCATTTTACCTACACAAATTCAACATACTAAAAAACCTATGAAAAGTACGCAACCAAGCTCAGGCCACAAAAGCTTTTGTTCCCTTATACGGTTTGGCACCCATATTCAAAAAATCTGTACATAGTTATGAAAAATTCGGCCTTGGTACATGAACAACATCTTCGTCTTATACTCCAATTATTGTGGCTCCTTCATTAACAATAGCCTAGTTTCTAGCTTAAAGATAAAAGCAGAACCAAAGTGGAATGTTCATGCCCGATACTTTTGTAGCTTCATTTCCAGTGCAAGTTTCAGTAGGGTTGCTCGTCTCTTCTGTTTGTAAAATTGGACTTAATATTAGGTCCTCCCAGAGTAGTAAATAGAGATTGTAAATATAAATTAAACGTCATATACCCCCATTTACTTTAACCAACATACATACACACATTATATAAAAATATATTTGTAGGTTCTCTCTATATGTCCTAACATATGCTTTGGTATCAAATGTAACAACCCAGTTTTCACGATCATATGGTCGAGTCATATGTGCCGTAAAATGAAAAGCTTGATTGCTTAAAACAATAGCATACAAAGATCTAAGCTAACTAACTATATCTTTCAGAACTCACGGTGGAATGAATTAAACTAAATAAAATAATCCAATCCCATATATATACATCATAAGCCATACATAATCTTCATACATACATACACTGTCATACCATATATATATAAACAAACGGATAACATATGTAAACGCCTTCATTATTACCATCTTCAAACACCATACACGCCAACGCTACTCCATTAACTTATAGTGTATGAGGAGGGGGTCAGACACTTGTGCGGTGAGGTAAAATATTACCAAGTATATAATGCTGACTTGTTTTGATAAAAATCATATGAGAACATATGCTTATAATACCTCAACCTGTCTCACCTACATCTACAAAGTTTGTCCAGCATAACAAACATAGTATGGGGATCAGTATCATATACGTAACAACACTAAACGTACGATAGAATTAGTTAAGCATAGACTAACTTGTCCACACAAGAGAGGGAACGAGTTAGTTAGACAAATACTAACCTTACGATACATACAAAAGTTAGTTAAACAAAGACTAAACACGGATATACTTAAAAATAGATTCCATAAATGGAGACAAGAGCGTGAGTTAGATAAACATAGACTAACTTGCATACACATAAAGGATGGGTAAACATAGCCTGACTCCTTTACAAATGACTTAACAAAATCGTCATAACACATAATCATCAAAGCATATTTTTAGACGTTAAACAATTCCTGATGTTTCTAAGAAACCAACATGTCACCTACCTTCCATTTCATATAGGCCTAGATGAAGTAAAAATGCTTCATCCCTGGTCCAGGTTTAATCTGGCAACCTGAACTTTTCACTGATGGACCGGTGTACTTAACACCAGTGGATTGGTGCACGCGCCAAATGTCTGAAAACAGAAAATCAGAACTGTTTTCTTTCCTATTTCAAATTTCCTTTACCATTTACTTTCTTAATGTGTTTCTACTTCTCATAAGCATTATTTCATACTTCCTTAACCATTCATATATTACATATAAACCATGTAATGACTCGCCCTTTCGACCCTCAAATGTTGACACTAATGCATCCACGGTATTCACGAGCCGAGTACTCAAGTGTAGAAAAGACGAATTGTTAGGGCATAATAAAAAAATAAAATAGAATAAGAAAGAAGGAACACAATAGAAGAATCTCATGACGGAACAATAACACATAATATCAAAAGACACAAAACCATCACTCTAAGATACATAACATTCCAGAGTTACAATTCTAAATACTTTCATCAGCCTGGATAGTTATAATAGTCTGTCCTCACAAATACTAATACTTACATAATAGTAATGTAGCGGAAATAAGAATACTACGGTAGGTGAAGGCATCTAGCTCCTCTTCTCGTGCTCAAATGAACATCAACGAAAACATGCATTTCTCAGACTCCTCGAAAGAGCACACGAGGAATTTAAGGAAAATAAAAATCGCTTGTCATACCCAATTGGGTGTAAGAAACTCAAGAAATATGTGTACACCAAATAACAACACCTTTTGGGACCATCGTAACGGTTATCCCCTCAAAAGAGACAAAGCATCTACAAAGTACTTATTGCGATATAATAGATAATGTATAGGGTGTAGAATATAAATTAGAAAATAGCTGTTAATGCTTACATTGATCATACCACAACAATATTGAGGTATAATCAAAACCGCTAAGGTTTGTTCACATAATGGATTTTTCATGGAGATCCCTTCGATTAAGCCGAAATCCAATCTCCTGCACAAGGGTTAGAAACTACCTCAAGCATCGTATATCTCAAGATAGAATATATACCATAAGGTAAACATAGTTGGTCCATGTCTAAAACACGTGATCCAAGTACCATTAACTCTCGCTGCAACATCGATAAGCATACTATAGATATTGAGTTGATATACCCTGTCGTGGGTTTGCTAAACCCCAGACTGTGCTCCTACTCTATATTCTGTCATTTTTAATTTCAAGGCTACGTTCGGCATCTCTCACACAAGTCTACATCACTTGAATAGAACAAGAATCCCCAAATGGATTTCAGCAACTCGAATGGACCACGAATCTCCACGTAGATTCCTGCATAAGTCCTTCAATGAATGCTAATGTTGATCTCCCTTGGACTTAACATTAGGATAGACGCTTCAACTCTATAGCATTCCACTTCGCAACTACTTCCAAAACATAGAACTTGCACACTAGTTTTGAAGTGATATTCGATAAGTAAAACACTTACTGATCCCGATCTCTCCAAAAACTAAATTGATAACTTTGGTTAATTTCAAAAACAATGAAAATGATTGCATATGGAAACTAAGTCTTGTATACTTATCATGTTTTCGAACATCTTAACTTATACTATACCTCAGTCAAGAGTGAAGCTAGGTAAATTAGAGCACTGGTTGCATCTAAGCCTTGCCTGGACACTTCATTCTCAACTCTCATAAGTAAAGAAGTCTACTTGGCCGGCTTTTAGTGCTAAGTACGCGACAAAATACTTATCATCAATGAGTAAACAAAGCACGATCAAGTCACAAAAGCACGATTAAGTCACATAAGTGACTTCTAATCCACTTTTTATTTAATTGATACTTTTATTAATTAAAACCTCTTTTATTAGTAAAAAATTCTTTTTATCTAATAAAACTCCGTTTATCAATTTCTACTATTCATTTGTACTCCTTTCAATACTTCAAAAATATTCATATACTTATCTCAAATGGTACGAGCACATTCACAAATCATTAACAAGATTTCTTACTTTAAACCTTTACTTTTTCTATCTTTTTCCAAAAGATTCGATACTTATTATTATCTTTGGAAATATCCATTTAAAAGGTCTAATTACATTCACAAAACTATTTCAAATGGTTTAAGACTAATGTTACTTAAAAATTGTCACCACAAAACCAAAACCATTTCACTTATGCTTACCTTTAAAACATTCTTTTCTAAAGATCTATTTACATTCATAAGTTTAATAAAAAGAGTTAAAGACAAATGTTGTTAACACATTGTCACAAGAAACCCAAAACCATTCCATACTTGTCATTATCTTTAAAACATTCTTTTCCTAAGATCTGGGTATAGTTATTAACAAGATAATATGCTTTTACATAACTTCACAAAACCATTTATTACAACATAAGTGTTATAATTCAAAACTTCCTTTGTTCTTTTATAAACACTTAACTCACTTTTCCAAACTTATATATATATATATATATATTGTACATAGATATTTAAAACCTATTTATAATTACTTTTAAAGTGTATATATATACACACTTTAAAAAAAATTATAAATAGGTTTTAAATATCTATTTACAATATTATATAAAAAAACTAATTATAAAACCCCTTTACTTTAAAAATACATATATAATTATTGGAAATATATTCAAACTTCAAACCAACTTTAAAATACTACAAAATATATAAGAAAACATCCTTAAAAAGATTAGGGAAAAAGTCCTTGATAAAGAACAATATTGAAAAGCATGAACTTTGCGATCGGTTTTCACTACTTTTACAAATGATTTAAGACTTGAAATTTTTACGGTAAGTACTAACCCTTAGGGTACTTAAATATTATGTAAAGAAACCTCTAAGGATATCTCCTAAATTAATTATAAAAATTCCCAAAAACAAGTTATTTGTAAAATGTTCGTTTAGCGACATTTTTACTCCAACTTTTGCCATTTTTTTACCAGTTCCAAAACCTTTTAAACTCCAATTTTCTTCCAGTAATAATAAAAATATAATAATTATTAAAAATGCAAAGACCTCATAGAGAATAAAAGCTGAGAGATATATGCTATCACTCTAGTTTTATTGATAACACCCACTCCCTAAGAATATCTTTCAATTTAAATACAAAAATTTCCAAAAAGGACATTTCAAAGTGCTCATATAGTGACCTTCTTCTTGCTATAACAATTTGCAACTTTGTATCATAAGTTAATGAAAGACATAAACTTCAATATTTTTCCAATAATAAGTAATCTTCTAGTACTTGTCAAAAATGCAAAGAAGCCCTTAGGATGTCTCTCAAACTTGACTTTGAAAATTACCGAACACAAAGCATTTTTAAAGTGCATTCATAACAATATTTTCGCTTCTAACTTTCACAATTTCTTTACCTTTCCAAACCATTTCTTTACTATCCTATAGACAAAAATATGTGTAGAGAACATTCAAATCACATTATCCCAAGTTAAGTTCATAAATCTTCCATTTACACAAGTTAAAGTTAAGGGATACCGAAGTATACTTATAACTACTATTCTCGCTTCAAACACTTTCAAACATACTTCAATTTCAACAGATTATCCAAACAACCATTTAAACATCAAGTCAAATAGATGCCACATGTTATAGAAGGTAATAGGAGTGATGTTACATAATATAAAGTTGTCATTTGCTTTCAAAAGCAAGAGGGTCCCAGGTTTATAACTTTAATTAGTTAATGTCAGTTTAACTTTATATTTTCTCATACATACATATATAAACAATATATACATATAAGATAGCGAGATAACTTTGCCAAATCCAAGCCTACAACAAGTTCAAACACACAAGAACAAAGAAACACTTTCTTCCAACACCCAAAAGCCTAAAGATCCAACCTTTAACACGTCTAAGCCAAACCAAGCCTCCCCCTCACCATCCATGCTCACGGCCTAAACCAAGATCCCATTTTCTTCAGCTTTCTTCCACTTTGGCTTTATATCCATGCTTCCCAAGGTGTTCTAAGGTATTGGTGAAAGTTTGGTGGAGTATGGAAGAGATTTGAACCGATTGGAGAAAGATTAGTGAAGAATAAAGTGGATTAGTGCTAATCAATTTCCATTATTTTTTAGTTTTTATTTCTTTTAAAGCTTTTGATTATTATGAAGTGTTAACACATTAAACCCTCTCATTTAGCCTCCCATTTTTGTCCAAAGAGAGTCCCCCATATGTGACATTCATGCTTTTCACTTTACACCTATTAAACCACTTGAAAATATCTCTTTGCTTTTACACCTAACTAGTTAACTTTAAACAGCTTGTAACGACCTGCAATTTTTAACTTTTCGAATGGGAATATTTAATCTATTTAAATATTCAAATTTGATTCAAATATAATAAATAATAAAAAAATCAATTGTTAAAAAAGTGTATTGATTATAATGATGCATTTTAAGTTAATTTATAGGATTTTTCCATAATTTTTAATCTAAAAAATAATTAAATTTTTGTTAGGCGCATATTGTGGCAAACGATGGTATTTTTAAAACTTCACATAATAAGACAACCCGTGTATTTTTGTGTTTTATGATCGTGTCGTGTTGTTGTGCACGATCATTTTTATTTTTGTTGTTGGCAGTTTGTACGCGAACGTGATATGATGTAGCGGAGTATCATAAAACTTATTTCCAAAACAAAATTTACACACACGCACACAATATTTTTGCCCATATCTTTTCCTTGTCCTTGCGCATGTTTCTTGCCTTCATTTGTGGATCTTACTTTGTTTTTTGGGGTGATGGGAGTGTTGACTTTTGGTTGCTTTGCTTGGAAGCTTTCTGTTGCCTTTATTTATACATATCCACACACACAACACATGGGAACACAATACAAAGGCACATCTCTTCTTTGCATTTCATTTCTTTCTCTATAATGAAAACCATAACAGTCTTCCACTTTTAGAAATCAGTACATCTCAATCCATTCACATTTAGAAAAAGTGATCAACTAAAAAGTTATAGAAAATAGCCTTTGCTATTTTTATGAATTGGTCGCATGATTTTTCGATAAGAAATGAGGCAGATATCGATCAATGACTATCGGAGGAGGTTTTCGACCGTAATCTCCAAAAATTAAATTCTCCCATTCCGTTTCGAATTAGGCGGCGTCATTAGTGGCATTGGCTTCGTGAGGCGGTCTGTGATTTTTGGTGAAGGTTTGGTATTGTTCAGTGGTGGCCGATGACGACCAACGAAAACTAAGGTTTAGGGGTGGAGGTGATTTAGCAGCGTTAGGCGAAGGCAAAGGCGAGTGTAGATTCAAGCTTCTCGAGCAAAGGCGAGTTGGTGGTGAAAATTTGGTGAGGCGTGGCTGTGTTTGGTGAAGTACAACATTCCCTTTGTCGTGTAGTGGTGGTGCAGTTGCCTTTTGATTGGGTGGGTCGAGCTCAACGTGGTGGTGATCGGGAAGTAGAGAATGCGAAGTGGAGTTTGTAGCAACTTTTGGTGGTCGATTTTGTGGAGAGATAAGGGAGATATGAAGAGAGAGGAGGATCGACTATGGCCTATGTGTGTGAAAGTTTGTGCTACGTGCATGTACAGGGTAGTGGAGTTGGGGAAAAAAGTGGATTATAGGGGTAATTGATTAATTAGTAAAGTTAATTGAGTAATTAGCTAAATTATGTAATGCGATTTATTATAAAATCCATAACTCTTGCATACTAGGTCTAAATCAAACGCAGTCATTTCCGTTGTGCTCGTATGAGTGTTATCTACACGCTAGAGTTGATTTTATCTGGATTGGATCAATTATGATTTTGAGCTAAAATCGAATGTCGTTCGGTTATAGATCTAGCAGGATTCATAAGCATTGGCTGGAATTTTGGTGAGTTAGCTCACCTTTGAATGAACACTATATGATTTATGTGTTGATATAAATTATTGTTTGTGTGCTTGAATGATTTCTCTAGTTGGTTTGATTGAATTTCCACTTTGGAAATTGAAGGGCATATAAAATGAAATAAATGGAACTTAGGGAATTTTGTAAGGGTATTGTGACGACCACCCATGACCCCTGCACCGAACCTAGAGATAGTGCGCTGTAAAGTGTGCCAGGCGACCATGGACGATTGCCAGGGTAAATTTAAACAACAGAATCTATCGTATTACTCATAGCGCATGGACAAAATACAATAGAATATATATATATATATATATATATAGTGAAGCTTCACAGAATAGAATCTCATCAATAAAACTTCATAATAGTTGGATACAAACATCTGAACAGTCAATACATCAAGCCTCACTACATAACACTCAGAGAATATACAAGCAGCGGAACATCCAGTACATATAGTAAAAAGATAATATGCAATCCTCCAGCTCGTCTTCGTCATCAGCATCGTGGAAAGCAAGAACAGCACCTGTCACCTGCTACCTAGTCTGCCCGTCCCAAAATGGACGAACAGCCCAAGGCAATAAGAGTTAAAACATAAAGCCTTGAGTCAGACAACAGTCTTAGTGAGCGGTAAATTAACTAACAACATACCAAAAGAGCATAAAGGAAAAAGGAATAGGAATACAACCCTCCCACTCCACCTCTTTCTACAGTGATAGCCCCCAGACACACACTAAGTAGAAGCAAACATAGCAAAGCATACAATTTAAAGTAAAGCAATTATCACTCGAGTCAAGGGCGATGTTTTCCAAGTACAAACCCCCAAGGCCTAAACCAAGATCAGATAAGCACCCAGAAAATACCGCTCTTGAGACCGAATGATGATACAACCAAACATCCATGACTCTGGCTATCACTGTTATCATTGCTTCGATATCATCGTTAATTGAATGACCGACTTATTATTTCATCCGTCCGTCAAGGGCTAATGGAAACCCCGGTGCTAGACATAACTCTGCACATCATCGTGACCCATGCCCAGGACTATCGAATCTGCCCAGAGTACTTGACTACCAATCAGTAGCCTTCAGGGACTATTGAATCTGCCCAACGTACTCTTGCTTTGATCATGCTAGAACCTTCAACAACGATGAGATCTCAGCCTTCTAGTCATCCTCCTCGACGACTATTTCCATACTAGCTCAAGCGCCTCTCGAGCAAACCATTATCCTCAAACCCGAACCATATCACCGAGTTATCAATCTGCTTGGAATGATCCCATCTGGATTAGACCAAGGCTATCTCATATCATACTTCGCCTTATCATCATCATAGCAAAGCTTCATCTCGACATCATCATCAAATCTATCCATATGAGCTTCATCATCCGGTACATATGCCACAAGCAGCTTTTCCAAATCAAGAGCCTTTCCCTTAGCTTTTGAATCATCTTCGACCATCTTGTCTAAATCAAATCATCAATCATCTAATTCATAGCAATCAATCAAATCAAACATTAATCCAAGTAAACAAGCATTCAAATATGATCTAAATAGACAATTATAACAATAATGGAAATTTCGTAATTAAAGAGTCAAAAGTCTAATAAGCATGAAAACATGAGCAATATCTCTATAATCTTGATGAATGAACTTGCATAGGTTAACATGTAGTAAAATGGATGCCAAATCAGTATGAACAATGGATCTATATGGATCTATACTTAGGATTAGGAAAATGCATGGAAACCACTACTTTAACACAAAATCAAGCCAACGATCCGATATACTCCTTTGGATCCGTGTGAGAGATAATCACCACTCACCAAATCACCTAAACAACCCCAAAGCAACACACTTCAGATCTGGACAGCGAAGGATCTAACTTGATCTATCACAAATCCGCTTCAAACGATGAAATCTCTCTTCAAAGAATGTAGATATTCAATCTAAGCTCTTCGATCTTCGATTTGATCTTCGATTTGGATGGAAGGAATCACAAGATTAATGTGGAGAAAAGAAGTGAAGAAGTGTAGAAGTTGAGCTCTCAAAATGGCAGCACTTCGTCGCTTCGAAATCCGGATCCCAAAAATGAAGAAAAACCCTCATATTTATAGGCTGATCCTTAGGTCGCTCGCTCTTAGGTCGTCCACGACCTACGACCTAGCGCAAGTGCGCGACTTACAGATCCAACGACCTAACACATGCGCGCTCATACGACCTAACGACTTAGCATATGCGTGCTTCCTCGCGACCTACGACTTAACTGAGACGCGACCTAGCAACAGTTCCGACCTAACGACTTAACGGAAGCCACGATCTAACTATGTCGCGACCTAAAACAATGCGCGACCTAACTATGTCACGACTTAAAACAATGCGCGACCTAACTACTCAATAACCACGCGACTTAACTAGGTTACGACCTAACCCCTTACGACCTAATACTTAGCGACCTAACAACCCACGACCTAACTCCTAAGTCGTCTACGACTTAACTTCCTTAGGTCGCTCACTGCTACCACCAGCTTCCTTAGGTCGTTGCCGACCTATCCTTCTTAAGTCGCTAACTTGCCCAGTTTCTTAAGCCGCTAACTCTTAAGTCGCTTACTTCTATAAATCACTCCAATCCCTAAATCGTTTAACTCCTAAGTCTTCTACTAACTTAGGTTGCTTACGTCCTAACTAAACCACCCCATAGGTCGCTCACTGACTTAAGTCGCTAACCCCTTAGGTCGTCTAATCCTTAGGTCACCAATTACCTTAGGTCGTCTACTCCGACCTAACTTCTATACGACCTAAGACTTAGACTCTGGACGACTTATCAACAATGCGACCAAACGTTAACTGTTTTACGATGTTTCGATCCGTAAAAATACGGGTCGTTACATTCTCTCCCCCTTAGGAATTTTGCCCCCGAAATTCCAAACAAACAGAGCAATCAAAGACTATTCTGCATGCCTACCATCCATAGCAATCAACAAACCATGCATCCAATTCTAGCTTAGCATGCAGAATTCTAAAACTAGATCAAGTTACAATGTCGTTAGATGACATGACACCTTAGGGCCATACCTTGAAGAGTTCAGGATGAGCTGCTTTCATCCTCTCTTCCACCTCCCATGTACAGTCGTTATCATCATCACTCCATTGTATCTTGAGCAACTTAACTACCTTCCTCCTCAGTTGTTTCGTGTCGGTTTCCACAACACGAAGCGGCTTACGAGGTCTCTTATCGACTGGATCAACTTCGAAATCTTCACAGCTATCAGCAGAAACCACTGTATTCGAGTCGTGCACATACTTCCGTAGATACGATACATGAAAAACATTGTGCACACCCGACATCTTTTCTGGTAACTCCAATCTGTAGGCGAGCTTTCCAATTCGCTCGATGATCGGGAATGGTCCAACAAATCTCAGAGTCAATTTTCCTTTCTTCCCGAATCGAATAACATTCTTCAATGGAGAAATCTTCACAAAAACCATATCACCTACGTCGAATTCCAAACCCTTACGACGCCTATCGGTATAACTTTTCTGACGGTCTTGGGCTTCCTTCATTCATTGCCGAATGATCTCTATGCAATCCGAAGTCTGACGAATCATCTCTGGCCCAAGCATCAGTTTTTCTCCGGTCTCTAACCAACATGTCGGAGAGTTACACGGTCTCCCATACAATGCCTCATACGGTGCCATACCAATGCTTGACTGGTAACTGTTGTTATATGAAAATTCCACCAAATGAAGGTGATCTTCCCATGATCCTCCGAAATCCAAAACACAAGCTCTGAGGAGATCTTCCAAAACTCGGTTGACTCTCTCGGTCTGACCATCAGTTTGAGGGTGATAAGCTGTACTCAAACATAACTCGATTCCCAAAACTTCCTGGAAGCTCTTCCAAAATCCACTAGTGAACAATGGGTCTCGATCACTCACTATACTCTTCGGAATACCATGGAATCGAACTATCCACTTAACATATAACTCAGCCAACTTTGATGCAGTCCTAGTCAATCGAACAGGAATGAATCTTGCACTCTTAGTCAGACGATCTACAATGACCCAAATCCCTTCGTTTCCCGTTCTTGTTCTAGGTAACCCATCAATAAAATCCATCGATATTTGCTCCCACTTCCATGTAGGAACTTCTAACGGCTGACGCAATCCACTTGGCTTCTTCTGTCCGGCTTTTACCAACTGGTAGTTCATGCACTTGGAAATAAAATTTCCAACATCCTTCTTCATACCTTCCCAGTAATAGGTTCTCTTCATATCTCGATACATCTTATTTCCACCTAGATGAATTGTCAACTTCGAGTGATGACTTTCCCTCAGAACTTCATTCCTCAATTCATCGTTATCGGGAACAACTAGTCGTCCTTGTTTCCGAAGCCAGCCTTCTTGATCGACCTCGAATCCTTTATCCTTTTCTGGGTCCAATCCAGATTCCAAATCACGGATAATCTAGACAAGCTTATCGTCTCGCTTTTGGCTCTCGCAAATCCTTTCCACAAGAGTCGGTCTTATCGATAAGTTTGCCAACATCTCAGGTTCCAATTCATATCTGGGCCTGAAGTCAAATCCAACTAGATACTCGAGATTCTTCCATTCTGAAAACATGGCTCCCAATCTTGCATATCTTCGACTTAACGCATCTGCCACTGCGTTACCCTTTCCCGGAGTATAGGCTATACCAAAATCATATGATGCCAAAAACTCTAGCCACCGTTGCTGCCGAAGATTCAAATTCTTTTAGGAGAAAAGATACTTCAACGACTTATGATCTGTAAACAACTCGAATCGAACTCCCAATAGATAATGTCTCCACATCTTAAGAGCAAAAACAATCGCCGCTAACTCCAAATCATGAGTCGGGTAATTCCTTTCATGCGGCTTCAGTTGTCGACTTGCATACGCAACAACTTTATCTTTCTGCATCAGTACTGCTCCAAGTCCAGTACCACATGCGTCGGTGTAAACCACCATCTCATCATTTCCACTTGGAATGGTCAAAACAGGAGCACTTGTCAATCGCTCTTTTAGGATTCCGAAAGCTTGCTCACACTTATCATCCCATCTGAACACTTGGTTCTTTTTCGTCAATCCTGTTAACGGTGCAGCTACCTTGGAGAAGTCTTTGATAAACCGTCGATAATATCCTGCTAATCCAAGAAAACTTCTCACATCAGATGCATTCTTAGGTCTAACCCAATCCTGGATTGCTGCCACCTTGGCGGGATCAACCGCTATTCCATTTCCAGAGATAACATGGCCTAAGAACCTCACTTCACTCTTCCAGAAGTGACACTTCGAAAACTTAGCCTTCAGCTGATGTTTCCGCAAGATTTCCAAAACAATACGCAAGTGCGTCTTGTGCTCTTCTTCAGTTCTGGAATAAATCAGAATATCATCTACGAACACTAGCACGAACTTACTCAACTGATCTCTGAACACTCTATTCATAAGATCCACAAAATATGCAGGCGCATTAGTCAATCCAAACAGCATTACCAGCCACTCAAAGAAACCGGATGGTGTCCTGAAAGCAGTCTTCGGCACACTATCCTTAGCCACTCTTAACTGGTGAAATCCCGTTGCCAAATCAATCTGAGAAAACACCTTAGCTTCGTGAAGCTGATCAAACAAGTCATCTATTCTCGGCAATGGATACTTGTTCTTCTTAGTCACCTTATTCAGCTCACGATAATCCACACACAACCTCAACGATCCATCCGCTTTGGTTGCGAACACAACCGGTGCACCCCATTCGGACACACTACGCCGAATGAACCCTTTCTGTAAAAGATCATCAACCTGCACCTTCAACTCCTGCTGTTCCCTAGGCGCCATCCGCCTAAGAGGCATCACAACAGGTCTGGCTCCTTCAACTAGATCTATACGAAACTCGATCTCTCTATGCGGCGGTAACCCTTTGACCTCGTCAAAGACATCCTCAAATCCATTAGCGATTGGCAACGATGACAGTCCATCCCGTGGAACAACCAGCGAATACATGAAGCTCATGAAGACGCCTTCTTCATGCTTACATCGTATCACAATCTTTCGCCCCTCCACATTCTCGACTGTCACCTCCAACCTCTCACAATCAACCTTTGCCGCATATTTC
This sequence comes from Allium fistulosum, assembly GCA_030737815.1. Lineage (NCBI taxonomy): Eukaryota > Viridiplantae > Streptophyta > Magnoliopsida > Asparagales > Amaryllidaceae > Allium > Allium fistulosum. The sequence continues at coordinate 1,143,974,181 of CM060904.1, forward strand.
CTAAGCCAGTCCATACCCAAAATAATTCCGAACCCCGCAAAGTTCAGAACAAAACAATCACAAACAAAAGAGCAATCATGACTCGATACAATCAGACCACGGCATAGCATACACAAACAAGACGAACCCCCAACTGGATTAGTCACAACCAATGGCCTATCAACAATATCCGGTTCTAAACCCAACCGGCCTACAAGTTCATTACAAACAAACGAATGCGACGCCCCAGTATCAAATAACACTCTAACTGGAACACCACATAGGAAAAGAGTACCTTGAACCACTACACTCTTTCCTTTCTCTTCAGCGGTAGGAGCTTTCGAAGACGATGGAACAGCTCCCAAAGCATAAGCTTGCACAATCTGCTTGTCCCTTCGCGGTTCTGGACAATTCCTCTTGATATGCCCCGGCTTGTCACAGTTGTGGCATTTCATCGGCACCTTAGGATTCTTGCAATCCCTGGAGAAATGGCCCTTCTGCTGACAATTGAAGCAGGTCACTTCACCCTTCGGCTTCTTCTGGCCATCCTTACCCTTTTGCTGCTGCTGCTTCCTCTTCTTGTTTCCACCCTGCTGTGGTCTAGACTCTTCCCTGGTCACAGCAACAACAGATCCTTCCTTAGGAAACAGATTCTCATGCCTGAGAGCCTTCTCCACAAGCTTCTCAAATGAATCGTCCAAATGATCCACCAACTGCCTCCCAAGATAACTGTCCAAGCCTGTCACAAACTTCTCATTCTTCTGATATGAAGATTCAATATACGACCGGGCATACTTGGACAAAGCTTCAAACTCAGAAACATACTCAAGAACTGGTCTTCCACCTTGCTTGGGCTCCATAAACTTCTTGAATAGAACAGACTTCTGGGCTGTAGAAATGAACTTAGCTTCAAATTTGGCTTGGAATTGCTCCCAAGTGATCTCTTCCTCCGGAGTATCAATAGTGATAGAGTTCCACCAATCAGAAGCTCTTCCTTGAAGCTGCCTTGATGCTAACTTCCTCTTAGTTGCATCCTCAATTCCCAAATCACCAAAGATCCTTCTACAAGCATTTATCCATCGCTGGACTTCAATGGTTGGTTCTGTTCCCAAGAAAACCTTCCCTCCAAGAGCAGAATAATCCTTACACAACTTAGCAAAATCCACCGGCTTTGGAGTTTGAACTTGAACTCCAACATCCACCAATGGCCCCGGAGCTGGCATCCTTCTCATGATCGAAGTCATCATAGCTTCGAACATAGCAGCATAATCAGCAGCCCCCTCAGTAGCACGGCCTTCCCTAGCAGCTGGTCTCCCTCTTCGACTCATCCTTAATATCTATAAAAAGGAATGATTAGCACACCTAGAGAAACAACTGCATAAAGGACTCAAACTCTACTAAGCTACTATATTATATATAGTAATCATCCATCAAAATACAATTACGTCTCTCATACGTAGTTACGTCAGCGAGCGTTGGGTAAAATCGATTAACCAATGCTCTAATACCAAATGTGACGACCGCCCATGACCCCTGCACCGAACCTAGAGATAGTGCGCTGTAAAGTGTGCCAGGCGACCATGGACGATTGTCAAGGTAGATAAAAACAACAGAATCTATCGTATTACTCACAGCGCATGGAAAAAATACAATAGAATATATATATAGTGAAGCATCACAGAATAGAATCTCATCAATAAAACTTCATAATAGTTGGATACAAACATCTGAACAGTCAATACATCAAGCCTCACTACATAACACTCAGAGAATATACAAGCAGCGGAACATCCAGTACATATAGTAAAAAGATAATATGCAATCCTCCAGCTCGTCTTCGTCATCAGCATCGTGGAAAGCAAGAACAGCACCTGTCACCTGCTACCTAGTCTGCCCGTCCCAAAATGGACGAACAGCCCAAGGCAATAAGAGTTAAAACATAAAGCCTTGAGTCAGACAACAGTCTTAGTGAGCGGTAAATTAACTAACAACATACCAAAAGAGCATAAAGGAAAAAGGAATAGGAATACAACCCTCCCACTCCACCTCTTTCTACAGTGATAGCCCCCAGACACACACTAAGTAGAAGCAAACATAGCAAAGCATACAATTTAAAGTAAAGCAATTATCACTCGAGTCAAGGGCGATGTTTTCCAAGTACAAACCCCCAAGGCCTAAACCAAGATCAGATAAGCACCCAGAAAATACCGCTCTTGAGACCGAATGACGATACAACCAAACATCCATGACTCTGGCTATCACTGTTATCATTGCTTCGATATCATCGTTAATTGAATGACCGGCTCATTATTTCATCCGTCCGTCAAGGGCTAATGGAAACCCCGGTTCTAGACATAACTCTGCACGTCATCGTGACCCGTGCCTAGGACTATCGAATCTGCCCAGAGTACTTGACTACCAATCAGTAGCCTTCAGGGACTATCGAATCTGCCCAACGTACTCTTGCTTTGAGCATGCTAGAACCTTCAACAACGATGAGATCTCAGCCTTCTAGTCATCCTCCTCGACGACTTTTTCCATACTAGCTCAAGCGCCTCTCGAGCAAACCATTATCCTCAAACCCGAACCATATCACCGAGTTATCAATCTGCTTAGAATGATCCCGTCTGGATTAGACCAAGGCTATCTCATATCATACTTCGCCTTATCATCATCATAGCAAAGCTTCATCTCGACATCATCATCAAATCTGTCCATATGAGCTTCATCATCCGCTACATATGCCACAAGCAGCTTTTCCAAATCAAGAGCCTTTCCCTTAGCTTTTGAATCATCTTCGACCATCTTGTCTAAATCAAATCATCAATCATCTAATTCATAGCAATCAATCAAATCAAACATTAATCCAAGTAAACAAGCATTCAAATATGATCTAAATAGACAATTATAACAATAATGGAAATTTCGTAATTAAAGAGTCAAAAGTCTAATAAGCATGAAAACATGAGCAATATCTCTATAATCTTGATGAATGAACTTGCATAGGTTAACATGTAGTAAAATGGATGCCAAATCATTATGAACAATGGATCTATATGGATCTATACTTAGGATTAGGAAAATGCATGGAAACCACTACTTTAACACAAAATCAAGCCAACGATCCGATATACTCCTTTGGATCCGTGTGAGAGATAATCACCACTCACCAAATCACCTAAACAACCCCAAAGCAACACACTTCAGATCTGGACAGTGAAGGATCTAACTTGATCTATCACAAATCCGCTTCAAACGATGAAATCTCTCTTCAAAGGATGTAGATCTTCAATCTAAGCTCTTCGATCTTCGATTTGGATGGAAGGAATCACAAGATTAATGTGGAGAAAAGAAGTGAAGAAGTGTAGAAGTCGAGCTCTCAAAATGGCAGCACTTCGTCGCTTCGAAATCCGGATCCCAAAAATGAAGAAAAACCCTCATATTTATAGGCTGATCCTTAGGTCGCTCGCTCTTAGGTCGTCCACGACCTAAAAACCCCTACGACCTAGCGCAAGTGCGCGACTTACATATCCAACGACCTAACACATGCGCGCTCATACGACCTAACGACTTAGCATATGCGTGCTTCCTCGTGACCTACGACTTAACTGAGACGCGACCTAGCAACAGTTCCGACCTAACGACTTAACGGAAGCCACGATCTAACTATGTCGCGACCTAAAACAATGCGCGACCTAACTATGTCACGACTTAAAACAATGCGCGACCTAACTACTCAATAACCACGCGACTTAACTGGGTTACGACCTAACCCCTTACGACCTAATACTTAGCGACCTAACAACCCACGACCTAACTCCTAAGTCGTCTACGACTTAACTTCCTTAGGTCGCTCACTGCTACCACCAGCTTCCTTAGGTCATTGCCGACCTATCCTTCTTAAGTCGCTAATTCGCCCAGTTTCTTAAGCCGCTAACTCTTAAGTCGCTTACTTCTATAAATCGCTCCAATCCCTAAATCGTTTAACTCCTAAGTCGTCTACTAACTTAGGTCGCTTACGTCCTAACTAAACCACCCCATAGGTCGCTCACTGACTTAAGTCGCTAACCCCTTAGGTCGTCTAACCCTTAGGTCGCCAATTACCTTAGGTCGTCTACTCCGACCTAACTTCTATACGACCTAAGACTTAGACTCTGGACGACTTATCAACAATGCGACCAAACGTTAACTGTTTTACGATGTTTCGATCCGTAAAAATATGGGTCGTTACAGGTATCCTAAGGGATTACTCACCACTATTGATTTTAATTTCATTTATTTCCTTGTTGCATAAATTGTTGAATGCCAAAATCTTGGTAGCTTGGCCATATGGGATGTGACTTTGATACGTCGCAAAAGTTAAACTCTTTTAGTGTAGATTAATAAAAGTAGTTATTAAGTGCTATGGTAGCTCTAAATCTCATTTTAGTATTTTGGAAATACTATTATTTGTTGTTTTTGATTTGAAAAGGGTTTTGATTCTGAGAATGATTTTAAATGTGACTTTTGCAATTTTTATTGGCATTTTAGTTTGAAATGGTTTTTTTAACTTCTTTATTTTACATCAACCTTTTTTGTTAGTCTATTCTAATTTGTATGGAAATGTTTTATAGGTATTTAGGGTAGTATTTATTATGCAGAAAAGTTAATATAATAACGAATTTTTATTTTAAAGAAAAAGTGGATTTATCTTTTATAATAAAGCAATTTTGTTTTTTAGGAAGATAGAAATATTTTGAAATAAATATTCGAGAAATGCCTTATACAAAATGTTGTATAGAAAGATAGATTTATAGATAGTTTTTTAAAATAAACATAAGAATAGATTTATAAATGATATTTTATAAAAGAGAAGTGATATCATTTTGATCAATTGGAGTAATAAATCACATTTGTGAATTTACAATGATATATGAAATGATTGTTTTATGGAAAGTATTTAGTCCTATCTTGAAACCGAAGATTGGTGGTAAGTATATATAAGATTTAAAATCGGGATATTTATAAAAGGATATTTTTAAATATAAAATAGATAAAGGAGTTTCGTAAAAGGAATGAGATTTGATTTCTATAAATGATCATTTTAACTTATAGTGGTATGGAAAGTATTCTTTTCATACTTAATACAAAATTTCAAGGTTGGGAAACTCGTCTTCATCTATGATAGTTTAAGAGTGTACATAAAGGCAAGGATAGTACAGTAACCTGTCTGACTATATTGTTAATCGAGGGATAGTACAAGTTTGAAATCGAAAAGCGGCGAAAAGTATATTTGCTCTAATTTCTACATAATCCATTTACTTACACTCATAGTGTTTTGGGTTTATTGTTATCAATGTTTTTAAATGACATTTTCTTTAACCTATATTAAGTATGTTTTCAGAAATGAAATATTTCTTATGATTTTGTAAACATACTTACACCATTGAGATAAGTATATGGATAGGTTTTCGAAAGTGTAGTATTTTGTGAATATACTTGTACCGATAACATAAGTATATGGATATTTTTTCAAGCATTGAAAGTGTATAAATGAATAGGGAATGAGTAGTATACTTACGTATATCTTTTGTAAAGGTATTTTAATACCAGTATTTACAAAGTTGTCTTAATTAATGAAGGGATTAATTAAGGAGGCTTAGTGGTAGGTTATGTGCTTAATCATTAATGGTTTCCTTGTGAAATTAAATCTCTAATTGGTTTTTTCTTATTTGATATTTGATAGTTAAATAACCGCTATCAAATCTTAGCTAGTTTTTAAACTGCCGATTGTTGGTTTGGAGAGACCAGAGTCGAATAAGCATGAGTTATTCGAAAACCACTTTGAACTAACATAAGCGTTTGAATTGGAGACAACTTAAAGATGATGGAAATCGAAGGCAGAGACCTTGGAAGTGTAAGGGCTACATGTTACTAATCCTGAGGGAGATTCCAAAAAGGATGTTGTAGAACTTGTGCCTTCGGTTTGTTCAGTCCCAGAACAACTTGTATGGATGAATGCTGACATTGCATTGTCGCCCGAAGGGCAATTTAGCATTCCAAGTGAGATTTGCTAAAGGTTAAAACATAACCACAAAATTCACATCTGGAAATGACTAAAACAAGGGAGATGCGGGAGGGCTATGTAGGTAACTCCCATTAGGGAATGATCATCACTCTTATCTAGACCGGTATTTATGGGTTACACATGCTAGGCGCACAGAAACAGTTTGTAAAGTTGGTAGTTGGGGTGATGATCATAATCGGTACTATTCAGGAAGGGGTAGGCCGGTTCTGCATTGGCAGAGGTGCAATGTGTTTGCAATCTCGGTACATCTTTTCTTGAGGTGTACTTTATGGAAGGTAGTCCCTTGCCTTGTCATTGTTGGAATTCATTTTCAAATATGTGCATTTACGGACTTACTGTATACTAAATATACTGTTGAATGTAATTAATGTAACCATTCCAGCTATGTTAACTATTTATTTTAAACCCTAGATATTATTATAATATCACTAGATTTTCTAATAAAAATGTTTTGGTTATCATAAGGTAAAAATCTGTTCGTGTTTATGTACGATGTGGTCTTATGAGATATATTTATTTTTGAAAGGCTTTATAACATTAAAAATCCCTACGATTTGAGTTTCTCACGCTGTTTTATTAGATTGATCCAAGTGTTATTTTCTTATAATGCTCAGGTCAGTTCGAGCATACTTTCAGATTTAGCTGGACGCTTTGGAGCTATAGGAAATGAGCTGAATACCTCTTAGACCTATTCATGTATTTTATTTCCATTGCATTTCTGGTATTGTATTTATTAGAATTAATGAGGACATGCTGTTATAACTATCTAGGTTGATGATAGGTTAGTTTACTCTGATTGATATATGCATATTATAGTTTTCTTTTGTAAAGAATATTTGTATATTATATATTACTCATCATGATGTGAGATTTTGTTCTCTCTTTTCTTTTCTTTCACCCTAATAATCTGCCTTTCCGGCACTTGGATGCTCGGCACGTGAATATCGTGGATGTATTAGTGTCGACTTTTGAGGATCGAAAAGGCTTATCATTACATGTGGTTTTAGAGCTTAGGTTCAGTGAACACCTAGGCCTTAGTGGGTTAAACTCATTAAAGGTATGACACCCTAGACTGAGTTTGAGTGAGAGAGAGAGAGAGTGTGTGTATTATAACAACCCGTACCTTAATGGGCTTAAATTTTGGCAAAAATCGAAACCCAAGTCCATCAAAGAACACATCGTTGGATTTGGTACCTGCAAATAAGCATGAGCATTAATAGAGTTGATAGATATCCAAACTCACAGTGGAAACAATAATAGGATAAGAATACTGACTATGACTACTACCTTGGAACTAAGGGTATTCCTTGGATAGCAGATTTTCACATCAACATTGAGCATGAGAGAAAAAAGACTCTCCACCAACAAAGCGCATCCAGCCCCAATGAACTGTTCCTCTAAATTCTATCCCATGGGTTGTAATGAGAAGGGGGTTAGAACAACAATCTAGTGATTGAACAAGTATAAATTATCCATAACATAAACTTATACCGGTAGGTTTCCATTTAATAGTTATGTCCATTTAGGTTAGCAATTCTAATCTAATCTTGCATTGCACACATAATTACATACTTCCAATATATGAAATACTAATGAAGCCATATCAACCATCGAATACTTCCAAACCCATTAGCCACTTAGTAATTCTAAATATGAAGCAGGCTTCTATAATACTTTTAAAAGAGAAATAGGCAGACTCTGTCATTTACGACCTTAATTGAGGTAGACCCCATCATTTAAGACCAATTCCAAAGGTGGTTTCCTAACAATGTTGTCGATGGTCAGTGGGTCCTAGCTATAAGACCACTAACCACTATTTAAGGCTTCTGATATTTAATGTCCAACTATTACTGCATCTATCGTCGAAATAATCGAAATCATGTAATAAACAGTACCCAAGCCACTTAATACCTTTTTATTAGAAATAAGCAGACTCTAGTCATTTAAGACCTTAACTAAGTCAGACCCCATCATTTAAGACCTATCCCAAAGGCGTGCTCCTAAATGGTACTATTATTATTACGGCTTTATCAATGTAAGAGACTGTTCCGAAGCTACATAATACTTCGCAGCGGAAAATAGGCAGTCCCCATCATTTAAGACCTACTTCTGGAAGCATGCTCCTCAATGGTACTATAGCCGTCACTGCTTGGAAATCTCATTGGTTTACTTAATACTTATTTTATAGGAGAGGCTTTATAGTCACTTAAGACCCCTAACTTGAAGCGAACCCTTCTCGAGATATCCACCCTCACTCTTTAATTATAAATAAGGCATCTCATTAGGTTACTTCTTTTGGTAGGGAGCCGGACCCTCAACCACTTAAGACCTCAACACTGAAGTAAACCATTTTTAGAGACATCCTTATTTATTTATTTGGAATCTCACTAAGTTACTTAATACTTCCATTGAGAGGAGCGGCGGACCGTTTAGCCACTTAAGACCTCAAACCAGAAGCGAACCCTTATGGAGATATCCCTCATCACCCCTAATTTCAAATTTGAACCATTTTATACTTTACAATTCAGAAAGCAAGCCCAATCTCTCACGTCGTCATGAATCCTAGGATTAGTGATATCTCACATTAGTAGTAAGTACATCTGACTACTGGTAACCTCAAAGTGAAGGGCAGTCTTCCATCAACTGACTTTATTGACCTCACATGACTAATCCACTAAGTCCAATTAACCATCCTAAGTCTATATTCATATTATCTTAGTGTAGCGACCCGCAGTTCCGTACCCTTTGAGTTGACAATAAATCACTCCCGTTCAACCAAAATTGTACGAAAGAGCGCATAACTAAGGTAAAGAAGAAGAAAGAGTTAGAAGAAGAATAGAAACAACAACACAGAATCTTACAATCGCAGCGGAACAAAATATAATATATAATAACAGATTTTATACAAAAGAATATGTAACAGTTATATACTTACAATCACCAGAGTACAACAATCAATACATCAAACTGGACAGTTAGATAACTTGTCCTGACACAGCGGAATATAAGCCAAGTACGGAGGTACATCTCTGTCATCCAGCTCGTCTCCTGAGCTCCATAGCATTCTATCCTGAATCTGTAATACTCGGTCTGACCCGAGCATTATAATAAAATAAGACCCGAGTCAGTCTGGAAAACCAGCGTGAGAAAACACACTCAATTTGAATTATTAACTTTTTCAAAATCCTTTGAAAACAAAGGTATCTGGTAAGACTTCGTCACACATAAACACGACAGGTTTTTACCTTACGATAACCGAAACACTTTATAGAAAATCCAATGATATTATAATAGTGTCTAAATACAAATACTTATCCAAATAGCTGAAATTGTTACATTAATTAAATTCCAGCATACGAGGCTCTACAAACAAAACCGTAAGCTCGTATTGGAGAATGGATTCCAACGAATGACTGGGCCACAGGGGTACCGCCGTCACAGTATACCTCTAGAACCATGTACCGAGGACCACGCCGCGATCCCCTTCTACACAAGACCGGTCTACCCCTGACCTAGATAGACCGAATATGTTATCACCCCGGGTGTACCCACCCTTACTATCGAGCGCTTCTTCTTTCGTGTGTGCCCATATATAAGATAAATAGGGTTTCCGAGGACATCTAGAAAGATGATAACATACCCTACTTAGGTGCGACCCACTTAGCCTTGCTGCATCTTCCCTGTTTTAGTCATTCCCGGTTGATGAGGTTTGAGGCTAAGCGTTACCTTTCAAGAACAATTTTACTTAGAATGCTCATCGTCCTCCAATGACGATGTTCTGATAGCATTCGTCCATACAAGTTGTCCTGGGTCTGGACAAACCGAATCACCATCTTCATCCTCTTCACGGTATTCATTCGTTACATTCAAACCGAATCGAAGTGGTTTTCGGATAATTAAATCTGATCCCGGTCTCTTCGAAACGGTTAACGAAAATTAGCCAATTATTGATAGTCGGTTATTTAACCATCAATTTAAACATCCATATGCAATCATTTGGCCTTATTATAATTTTTCCCAAAATATTTGCCTTCAAAATATCTTTAAAGATATATCTATTCCTTCCAACATTTGAAAACAAATTTTCAAATACTTAAATCCGTAACAGGATACTTCCAAACATCTCAACACTTAAAAATATTCCCAAATTTCTATTTTCCTATACTTAGGAAAATATTACAAGTCTTACTCTCAAAAACCCCTTTCAATATTAACGTTTCAGAGAATTATTCCGTAACTTACCCCAAAAATCTTCGGAATCACAAATAAATTTTCCTCTCTTCAAAATCGTACCCTTTTATAAGCCTCTTTAGAATCTCGAGAGAATTTATAAATTAAATTTTCCCAATTACTTTAAACTCTATATATATAATATTTAAAGATAAATAATTTATTTTTAAAACATGTTCGAGTAATTATTTAAAATATCGAAACACTTTTATAACATTAATAACTCATCTTTAGTTAAACAAATAAATTTTCAAAGCCGATTTTAAAAGTTAGAATTTACTAAAATTAATACTTCATATTTAAAAATCTACTTACCAAGTATTCCAACCTCAACTAGTTTAAAATTCCATAGTCTTAAAATAATAAAATTTTCCCTTTAAAACAAACTCACTTCTTAAAATTAAAAATATATTTTTAAAATCTCAATAACCAATTTAATTTATAACTTCCTCTCGATTTCACAACATATCGATTTATCTTCGCTTCCCTAATCATTTCCATTTCAAAATAGAATCTATTATTTTTCTCAATCCTGTTTTCCATATCCTAATATAAACTCACCCTATGAATTTATATTTCCAATTATCATCTGCTATCGAATTCCTTAATTTATTTTTTTGGCAAGGCCGACGGGGTTAGATGGTCCCCGACCACTTTATTGCTGCACCAAACAGAACATTACACAGTTTACAAAGATCAAAGAAAACAGGGGGATACATGGCACAACAAGCAAGGGGAAAAAAAACAGAAGTAAAAAAGAAAACAATAAAAGAAAAACAACACCGACTAAAATCACAGCTGGGAATAGATCCCAGGATCAAAAGAGAAAGAGAGAAGACTTAAGTCATTGGTAGTTTCTTTCATAATCCACTGCCTTAGTACTCCCTCAGATTTAGCATTACTTGCATCGAACACTCTATTATTACGTTCCCTCCAAACAGAGCTGATGAAACTCTTCAGGACCGTGTTGAAAACCCTCTTTCGCTCACTTTTATTTCCCGTTGTCATATAAATTCTTTCCCATTCCACCCGATTGTCATCAGAGACATTAGTACGCTGTAGTTTAGCCATGATGCATATCCATAATTGCTTAATAATAGAGCACTCAAAATATAAGTGTTCAACAGTTTCAGCTTGCTCACTACAGAATATACAGTCAATGCTGACATTCATCCCCAAGCATGCAAGTTTAGTCTTGGTGAGAATGGCACGGTTAAGGATTTTCCAAAGCATGAAATTATGTCGCATTTTACTGTCATTGCACCAGGTTCTTCTCCACCATCTCCATGTTGGGTAGGTACTATTCTGCAAGATATATTCATATGCTTCTCCAGTTTTGAAAATGGTCTTATTTTTACCCCAGACCAGTTTAGCAGAAGTAGTTGTTACTGGTTTAAACATGCGTATTTTGTTCCAAAGGTTTTGGATCCTACTATTTGAAGATACCCTACGTGTAGATTGAAGACTGTAAATAACATCACTAACCTTAGTAGCCAGATGTATCCCAGTTTGCTGTATTTCATTGTATGTTAATTGACGCCGCAGTATGATTCCCACGTCTAACCAAGGATCCTCCCAAAAACTGACGGTATTTATAGGATTCGAATTCAGTAGAACAAGAGGAAGAAAGTGCTCCTTAATCTTGAAGATGCTCTGCCAGGTCCAGCTCAAGTTCTGTGGCTTGTGCATATTCCACAAACTCCTTCCCTTTATCACATTTTTGTCAGACCACTTTGCCCAGAGGCTTTCAGAACAATTGTAGTAAGTGTCAATATGTTTCGCGAAGGCAGCCTTGTTCCACTGCTTTAAATTAAGAATACCAAGACCACCTTTGTCCATTGGCCTCTCAATTCTGCTAAATTTAATGGGTGCTATATATCTTCCAGTTGTCTTGCCAGTCCACAGGAATCTCATGATTGCACTTCTGATCATATTAATTAACTTAAAGGGGAGAATGAAGGTACGAGCCCAGTAAACTTGCATTGAAAAAATTACAGACTTAATTAGAGTCAATCTACCAGCTTGACTAAGCATTCTGGTGGTCCAGCTGTTAAGCCTAGCCGTTATCTTCTCAAAAAGAGGAAGACATTGGGCAGTAGAGATTCTAGACAAAGCTAGCGGTAGACCTAAGTATGAGACTGTATCAGTGCTGTGTGTCAGGCCAGTAATACATGCAATTTGATTGCACTGATCAGCATGAAGACCAGCAGTAATGATTTCAGATTTGCTAATATTAACTCTCAGCCCTGTCATGTTGAAAAATTGATCAAGAGTAAGCATTATATTCGTGACTGTGCTAGTTTCAGGAGAGCAGAAAACAATTAAGTCGTCCGCAAACATAAGTGCAGTGATCATAGGTTCTTTGCAGGAAGGATGAAGTTTAAATCTACCCTGATTATGCTGTTTTTCGAACAACTGCGTGAGTAGCTCCATAACCATAATGAATACATAAGCAGACAGAGGATCTCCCTGTCTAATTCCTTGCTTAGAAGTAAAAAAGCCAACAGACTTTCCGTTGACATTAACTGAATATGTTGGAGTGGAGATGCATTCATATATCCATGATATATAATGCGGAGGGAAGTTCATATACCCCATTATTCTCACAATACTATCCCATTGTAACATGTCAAATGCTTTCATAATATCTAGTTTCATCATAGCTTTTGGAGGAGAATTCTTACGTGTATAGCCTTTAATTAGTTCATGCGAGAGAAGAACATGATCCAGAATATTCCTACCAGGTAAGAAAGCAGCTTGGTTTTTGGATATTATATTTGGTAAGACATTTCTAAGTCTTGATGCTATAACTTTTGAGATGCATTTATAAATAGTGTTGCAACAGGAGATAGGGCGAAATTCATTCACACAGTGAGCATTCTTCTGCTTGGGGATCAGTGCTATGTTCGTATAGTTAAATGATCTGAAAAGTTTACTTTTCTTGAAGAATAGTAGAATGGCATTGATTACATCAGTTGAAACAATAGACCAGCAAGAAGTAAAGAAGTAGGCATTCAACCCATCTGGGCCACCACACGAATTGGAGTTAAGAGAGAACATTGCTTGTTTAATCTCTTCATGGGTAACTTCATTGCATAGCAAGGTATAATCTTCAGGACTAAGTCTAGGCAGGATTGCATCAGGGATCTGTTCAATATTAGGACTGAAGTTGCTCTTGTTGCTATACAGATCAGAGAAATGTTGAACAAAAGCATCCTGGACCTCATCAGTTTTGGAGTGCAATACACCATTCGCATCGTAGATAGTAGATATGTTTTCTCTTCTCTGCTTATTCTTGAGAGTAGCATGAAAGTAGGCACTGTTTTTATCTCCCTTTTCTTTCCACTTTATTCTCGACTTCTGTCTTACCATACAAGACTCAGTAGCTAAAGCTTCATTGTACTGTTGAGTCAAGTAACTTTCAGTCGTAGCATGGTTAGCATTATTCACATCAGACATCATTGCAATTTGAGCTTCAATCAGTTTTTCTTTTATCAGAGTACTCATTTTCTCACCATTTCCATATTTTTGGAAGGCCATTGTTTCAAGACCACCTTTATCTCTTTAATTTTTTCCTGCAAAACAAACAAATGAGTACCAAATTTAGGCCTGTTCCATGTTGTTATCACTATAGTTTTAAAATCAGGTTCAGAGACCCAAGAATTAAAAAATTTAAAATTTGATTTTCCCCTCTTGTCCGCTTCACGTAGGTGAATAATCTGGGGTGAGTGGTCAGAAAGGAGAGGAGGAGGAAGGTGATTGAAAAGAAGAGGCCATTTAGATAGGGCTGATTGATTGGAAAAGGTGTGATCTATCCTAGAGAAAGTTCTACAACCATGTCTCCTCTTATTGTTCCACGAGTACGGCATACCAACAGTTTTGACCATTATCAGATCAGCGTCGATAAGAGTATCAGCAAGCGGTTTAATTTCATTAAGGGATAGAGGGCAACCACCTACTCTATCAGAAAGTGAGAAACTACAATTGAAATCCCCCATGATAATCCATGGGCAGGTGGACTGCCTGAGAGATGGAATGGTCGAAAGTAACATAGTTCTAGACGCAGCAGAGTTGAAAGCGTAAACAAAGGAAACAAAGAAGGTAGAGTTATCAGAAGGGTCATAGGCTTGACAGTGTATTAGTTGGGATGAAGAAAGGATGGGGGTAAGTTGAATTGTTTTGGGATCATATAGAATCAAAATTCTACCATATGGTGCTTCATTCAAGTTATGTATGAATTTCCAGTTAGGGTTAATGAAAGTAGCCGCTTTGTCAGTCTTGTTTTGATCCAACTTGGTTTCAAGAATAGCTAAGATTGTCAGTTGATGAGTTAAGATAAGCTGTTTACACTGTTCCTGTTTGATAATTTGGTTTGCACCACGAATGTTCCATGCTCCGATGCGTGACATCATTGGATAACACGCGCATTAAGTAATTCTATCTTCATTCTCCTGGTCACCGCCTGATTAGAGGACAGGTAATTAGGAATTGTTGCTGAAAGGGGAGTAACTTCATGGTTTTTTGTTTCATCAGGCAAGGGGGAGGAGGCTTGACCAGATTCAGTAGGGGAGGGGAGCACTGTTATAGGTGGAGGGGCTTTGTAAGCTGAAGGGGGTTGAATTTTGGAGTAACAGTGATGAGTGGTTAGGTTGGGAATCGCATCAATACCTGGGTGCATGGATTTAGTGGTTTGAATATCGGTCTGATACGAAATGCATGCATCTTCTTTGTGCATGCTTTCTTTCAACAGTTCATTTTTCTTTTGTTTGCGCTTCTTGCTGCTATTTGGTTTTCCTTTTCTACCAGAAGTGCAGTTTTCATCACCTTTTTGACTCTCATTGTTTGTTTCAACTTGCCTGCATCCTTCATTGCTCTTCACAGTTTGTTGTATTACATTCTCTGATCGCTCTTCATCATGTTTCACTTGAAAAGAATTATGTCTCCAATCCTCTTCCAGATTAATAAGGTTAACATCTTCATTTTGTTCCTCTGTTACATTGTTTCCAACTGCTTTCTGACCTTGTTTATCATATTCCACACATTCATCATTTATTTCAATAATGTTCTCCTCCTCTTGCAGATTAAGGAGCGCATCAAAACTATTGAATATTAATATATTTTCAACAGTGTTATTTTCTCCATTTGTCTCCACTTCTACCGGACTATATTCTTTAACCACTTGATTTTTTGCTTTCTGTATGTTAACATTTACTTCTTCATTCATGTTTTCACTGTTGCTACTTTTATCACTACTTAATTTATTATCTTGGTCTTCACTTCTCTTCTCTTTCACATTCTTGCTTGTCTCTTTGCTTACTCCATCCTGAACTATATTATTTCCCTTTTCCACCGCCTCTGGCTTCTTGTTGTTCACTCGTTGCCAAACTCCTTTGTTTCGTTGCATAACTGGTTTGACATATCTATTATCACGGAGTATCACTGATGCTTCATCCTTTTTTATTTCCTTACTTTCGTTCCTGTATATTTCCTTTCCTTTATTACCTTGACTATTCTCCTTACTATCACATCTTTCTGTTTTATGTCCAAATTTTTTGCATATTACACATACATCTGGCTTCCACTGATATTGAACATAGATCTTTTGATAACCCCCCTCAACCAACTTAACCATAAACTCATCAGGAAGCTCACTGTCTGGCTTGACTTCAATTAAGCACTTCGCATAGCTTAGCCGTTCTTGCTTCTCCGTCATTTCATCCATACACAACATCCTCCCCAGGTGACTACTAAGCCAGTTAATCCCAATTGGCGACCACGCAAATATAGGAAGGTTATACATCTGCACCCAAACAGGGACCGCAGAAATAGATCCAGGTACATTACTAATCGCTGCATCATATGGTTTAACTATGAACATTTTATTATTCATAATTATAGGATCACTTTGTAAAATCTTAACTCTATCTTCCATACACGTAAAATTAAATAAAAAGATGCTTCCATCTGACTTGGCTATAACCGAGCCTTTTAACTTCCAAATCTTTTTAAGCTTACTGATAACTGCTGTATAGGACAATGGTTTGTCTAAGAAGAAACCAACCAGTGTTTCATTCCATAGAACTGCTCCAGCTTCAAGAACTTCTTGCGTTGGAATTAAAGCATCACCTTCGTACTCTGGTTTCATGTCAACGGGAATGTACTTCCCAGCATTTTTTGGTTTGTGCTTAAATAGAGAAGTCCATTTTCGTTCACACTGATAAGAAGTAGGAGGTAGGTCAGATAGGGTAGAAGTGGATACGGGAGGGAGATGGGTTGGATTTGGATCTGGGGGAACAAGCGGTGGCATCAAAGCGGGAACAAGCGAGGGTAGTAAGCAAGGCTGAGAGATGAAAGACTGGTCAGAAGAGGTGGGAGGTGCTGAAGAGGATGAATGGCGGAGGTCATCGGTCACTACGGCTACGGCATGGGGAGGGGCGTTAGTGGTGTCAGAGGGAGTATGGGAAGGTACTACAGGGTTGACTAATTGGTTATGGGAGAGGACTACGGAAGCAGGCATGGGAATTCCTTAATTTATAAACATTATTTATAAATTTTATAACCCTTTTTGGCTTTTATCTATTAATAAACAAATCTTATTTATTTAACTCCATTATATACATTCTTTTCTTATAAATTCCATTTACACTTCAAATCTATTTTCAATATTGTTTTCAACTCCTTTTTATATTTCCAGAATATTTCTTATAAAATTCTCTTATATAATTCATTTTTAAAATCCCATTTAATAATTCACAATAGTTAGGTATAACCAAAAATCAATATATTTTTCTATTTTTTTTAAAATAACTCCAGTTCCAATATATATATTTTTATATCAAATACCTTTAGTTCCATAAATTTTAAAAAAATATATTCATAATATTTAAATTATCAAAATTCAGACCAGTACTACAATAGCATCCAATAAATTTCAATCACTATAATAATCTGTAATAGATTATTCTACATAATTCATATATCATCATATATGAAAATAAACAATAAAATTTGAGGAATCCAGTTGGATCCCTCCAACCCGTTTCCATGCATCCACAGATGTTAATACAACATAAAAATACCAATCGCACTTCAAGGGGGATATCGCGATATATGGGGTCATCCGCTATTATGCGGGGTGCATAGGGTCTCATCCGCTATAACGTGCGGGAATATCACTCCAAATACTATATGTATAATATATCATCATTCAACAGATAATCATTTTTATAAATGCAACCAAGCAAACTATAATTAATTATAACTAACTAAAATTTATTTTGGTTATCCAAATGAGTGAGAATTTCTCACCTTTGATTTTTTTCCTTTAAATTTACTAATCGCTCCAATTTAAAATCTTTTGCTCAGATTCCGCAGCTCCGAATTTCCCCGACTGATTTGTTCAGTTTAACCTCGTATGAATTAGATATTTCATTTATAAATTAACGATTTTATATAATATAATTATTTACATTTAATTACATCATTTACCAATTTATTACCTTCGTTAACCTAATCACCGCCAAGTCCTTCCTAAATTCTCGCTCACGATCAGATAAACCAGATTATTGACAACCCTAGGCTGCCCCTTCCCTTCGACCATACACCCCAAAAACCCACTACCCCGCACTTAGCTCGCCAGAGCCCCAACTTCATCGCCATCCTCCATCACTCGCGCACTTGGCTCCGCTTCAGCCATCGCGACTTCATCCATTGACGAACATGCAACTCCCCAACCCAACTGCTCATCGCCAACCACCTCTTCGCGAATGCCATCGCGAGCCACAACCCGCTAACATCGACGCTTCCCCCAATTCGACCCAGACAAACCCCTCCATGCCACGCTCGTGCTTTGCCATCCCCTCGCCTCACGTACATGGCTCGCCTCCACCTCTGGTTTCCTAAGTTGGCCATGCGACTCGATTGCTACTCGCTCGCGCTCACGAGCGTTTATATTTTTTTGGCTGCTCAAATTTGATTTTGATTTCGTGTAAATTGATTTTTGTTTCTGAATTAGGAAGAGGAAGGCGCTATTTTGTTTTAGAATTTAGGAATAATTAACGTGGCATTTTTTTCTTTTGTTTTGTTCATTCATATCAACTGAAGATGGGAGGAAGATAGACGTGATTTTAAAATGAGGAAAAGATGCCTTGCGTGTTGCTTGCTGGCTACAGTGATTTGAAGAGAAAGGAAAAAGTTCTGATGTGAATTATTTTGTCAAATCCATGAATATATATTATTTAATTTTAAATCGTCTCGAATTCGTAGCTTAAAATCTTGACCTCCTATCGAGGCATGCCGCCAGGCGTTTATAATGTTATACCCCTATTTCGAACGCAATGGAAAAGGTTTCGACTCCTAATTCGATCGTCTGGAGAAGATGGCTTTTTGGACCCAATTATTATATTAAATTTTCGATATAAAATTCAACGCGTTTATATCTCGCTCGGCTAAATGATAACTCCAAACGCTACGAAACTTGAAATCCGATAATAATACATTATTACGGATTCAATGGAACTAGTTTCATCCAATTCAGAGACTGTGCCCCGGATTGCTATTTTTAAATGTCAATTTAAACAAGCTATTTTTAAAATTAAACAGATCACTTTTAAATTCAATTTTAAAGCTTTTATTATCTTCATTATTATTAATATAAAATTTATAAGCCTTTAAATTATTTTTATCGAGCTTAAAACTCAAGATACAATAATTTAACCGATATTCAATTATTAAATTCAATAACTAAATTATCAAATAAATCACTATATTTAAATTCTGAATTTATTTTATAAATAAACCCAAATTTCCATATTCAAAGTCAATCTATAATTCAATTCAATACTTAAAAACATTTAAATATTCCAAATCAACGTCGAAAATCCGGGTCGTTACAATCCTCCCCCTAAAATAATTTCGTCCTCGAAATTGCTAAGGTAGGAAAAATGCTCCTAACCGATTAACTTATTAAAACCCACTTAGTGAAAATTCGATATTTCACTTTTCTAATCTTTTTAGTCTTTACTAAAACAATTAGTTTTCAATTCTAATTCCAAAACCCTTATTTCATATTCAATTTGAAATCAATTGTCGTTAACAAATATTTTCCAAAAAATTTCAAAATTTTTCTAACACCCTAAATTTTCGAAATTTTTTGGCAGTCTCCTTTGTACGGAGGACCTTTTGCAATATGACAAGAGAGATAAATATATATGCATCGACTAACTCGGTCGGAAAACAAAACATATATCAATATTTTTATATTTCGCAGTATTTAATCCGAAAACGTACCTTATTTTAGCATTTTTAAGTAAGCGGCTTATTTTAATTTGCAAGTCGTGCAACCAAAGTCAAACAAAACAGCTCCAGGTATCTGTACTTACTCAATTTAAACACGTAAGTACAAAATATATGAAATTTTAACAACATTTCATTTTTTTAACTAGTTAAACACCAGAATTTCATAAACCACATGCCAAATATATATATTTGTAAGCTATTATAAGGTTCCAATATTCGATTATCATCTTCAAATCGATTTATACATCAATTCATATTCAACTCGAAAGATTTATGACTTAATTTCCTTGCATTCAATTTATTCTATGCCAAACAAACTCATATCCTTTTCAAAATTGGTTTTAAAATCAATTCTTTCACTTGCCATATATTCACAGGAATTTTATTTACTCCCGTTTCGTCAAATGACAATTTATTTCCACGCAAATTTGACGACATTTATTTAATAGAATACCCATTTTAGTCTATAACTATCTTAAATTGATTCCAAATCAATTTATATTCAATTCTATTCCATTCAAATCCACTTTCATCGTTTTCAAATCCATTTAGCTTGAAAACATTCCATGCTATTTTCTTTAGTGGTCATTTCACAACTTACTCGAAGCCAAGCTTCTATTAAATATTAACTTAAGTTATTTATTTACTTCAATCCTTTCAACTATATAACTTAAGTTTTATTTTTATTTGCAACAATTTCCCTTTTCAATTTAATTTGATCCTTATTCAATCTAATTCCATTCCATTTACTCATTAACTTTATTAGTTCATTCACTCCATCCAATTTAATTTTTATTCCGCACTCAGTCCATTAAAATAATATCCAAGGCCATATTTAATTCATTTATACTCAAATAGAACTTAGTTGTAAATTAAGTGATTTCTATCCCAATCCCTATCTATTTTATTCGACAATATTTCCAATTATATTTTATTCGCTTACATTTTGTCGAACTACAATTTACACTCAAGTTCCAATTCCAATATTCACTTTTTAATTCACAATCCAAATTTATTTAACCAAGTTGAATTTCATTCCCATATCCAATTCACTAATCAATTCATCTAATTAGTTCACTTCCCAATATCTGATTTTATCTCAAAAATCACTTCAATAAATTTACTCGAGTTCAATTTATTTTATAATTCAAGTTTGGACCTTTATTTTGTTTCCAAAATATCAAACTCTTTTATTTTGGCTTATCTTTTTTTTTTACTTTTCAATTTTATAAGTTACACAACTTATTTTCCACATTTCCATCAATTTTCTACTCGAGTATGTTCCTATTTTATTTTTAACTCGAGACTATACATTACTTATATCTTATATATACTTTTATTCCATTTGTTTTCAATTTTTTAAGCTATTCCAATTTATTTATTCAAATTCCAATTTCCACTAAATTTTTATCTCACTCAAAATTTACACCATACGGTTTTTATAATATTTCACAATTCAAAATTCATGTTTACATCAATTCACTATTATTCCTAATCCAATTCAAAATTTATAACTTATAGTTATATAGTCACTTTAAAATTCACATTTACATATTTAATTCAATTCCATATAATTCAAATCAAACTCACCTTTTTATTTACATTTTAATTTCTTTTAACCAACATTTCAAAACCAAACTCGAGTTATTCATACTCCAATTAATTTCACTCCAAACCATTTTTATTTTTAATCCCTTCAATTTCAAACAAGTAAGGATTCAATTCTAATTTCAAATTTTATTTTTTTCCCACTTCCTTATTTATATTCATATAGCAATTTATTATCTCAATTCCCAATAAATTTATTTAACTTTCCCTAAGTTAAATTCAATTCACACAACTCCATTTTAACTTACTTAAGTTAAAATTTATTTCTCAAAATTCAATTTTCATATTTTCCTTTCTTATTGAAATCGTCCCCTCTTTAAAAAACCGGTATATATTTCAAATCACTTTGAAATTAAATATATATACATATATATATATATATATATATATTCATTTTTGTTTAACAAACCACTTCCTTCGAATTTTAAAATCAACCTGATTTTATCCAAAACAATTCCCTTCGGAATTTTTAAATAAACCCGTTTACCCCAAAAATCTGAATCAAATCAATTTCGGCAGCAATCCGTCACTTAGAAACTCGAAAATGAATATCGATGATGCGACCGTCATCATCAGAATTATTTTCCAATGACTGAAGTGAGTTCAGTGATATATCATTTCCAAAATCCATTTAAAACCATTTTCTCTTCAAAAATATCTCCAAAATAATATTACTATTATTTATTTTCAAACACTTTGGAAAATACTTCCAAAATCTCTGGGATTTAATTTTTCAAACTCTGGTTTTTATTAAGTTTTAGTTTTAATTCAATTGTATAACCCATACTTATAAAATTTCCATTTAACAAACTCCAATTTTATAATCTTGCTTCGATTATAATATTATCGTCCAAACACTCCAAATATACCATAATAATTTTAGAAAATTATTTCTTTTATATGAAAATATAATTTGGGTAAAATTATTCCATTTACCCACATTAAAACAATACTGTGTCATTTTATCGCGTTCAAGTGTTTAGAAACTCCTATCGATTTAGTGGCATCCCACTATTCGATAAGAATTTATATACCACTCAACCAATAAGTCAACACAATATAAAACCGTTTTATATTCACTACCAAATACGCGCTCATATCTATTATTACGCTCAACTCATTCTAGAGTACTACTGACTCTATCTCTAATGAGTAAATCCCCACCAGAGCCAAGGTTCTCGCTTAACCTCGCTCTAATACCAAATGTAGCGACCCACAGTTCCATACCCTTTGAGTTGACAATAAATCACTCCTGTTCAACCCAAATTGTACGAAAGAGCAAATAACTAGGGTAAAGAAGAAGAAAGAGATAGAAAAAGAATAGAAACAACAACACAGAATCTCACAATCGCAGCGGAAAAAAATATAATATATAATAACAGATTTTATACAAAAGAATCTATAACAGTTTATATACTTACAATCATCAGAGTACAACAATACATACATCAAACTGGACAGTCATATAACTTGTCCTGACACAGCGGAGTATAAGCCAAGTACGGAGATACGTCTCTATCATCCAGCTCGTCTCCTGAGCTCCATAGCATTCTATCCTGAATCTGTAATACTCAGTCTGACCTGAGCATTATAATAAAATAACACCCGAGTCAGTCTGGAAAACTAGCATGAGAAAACACACTCAATTTGAATTATTAACTTTTTCAAAATCCTTTGAAAACAAAGGTATCTCGTAAGACCGCGTGACACATAAACACGACGGGTTTTTACCTTACGATAACCAAAACACTTTATAGAAAATCCAGTGATATTGTAATAGTGTCTAAATACAAATACATATCCAAATAGCTAAAATTGTTACATTAATTAAATTCCAGCATACCAGGCTCTACAAACAAAAACGAAAGCTCGTACTGGAGAATGGATTCCAACAAATGACTGAGCCATTGGTGTACCGCCCGTCAAAGTACACCTCTAGAACCATGAACCGAGGACCACGCCCGGATCCCCTGCTACACAAGACCGGTCTACCCCTGACCTGGATAGACCGAATATGTTATCACCCCGGGTGTTCTCAACCTTACTATCGAGCGCTTCTTCTTTCGTGTGTACCCATATATAAGATAAATAGGGTTTCCGACGACATCTAGAAAGGTGATAACATACCCTACTAGGGTGCGACCCACTTATCCTTGCTGCATCTCCCCTATTTTAGTTATTCCCGGTTGATGAGGTTTGAGGCTAAGTGTTACTTTTCAAGAACAATTTTACTTAGAATGCTCATTGTCCTCCAATGACGATGTTCTGATAGCATTCGTCCATACAAGTTGTCCTGGGTCTGGACAAACAGAATCACCGCCTTCATCCTCTTCACGGTATTCATTTGTTACGTTCAAACCGGATCGAAGTGGTTTTGGAATAATTAAATCCGATCCCGGTCTCTTCGAAATAATTAACGAAAATTGGCCAATTATTGATAGTCGGTTATTTAACCATCAATTTAAACATCCATAAGCAATCATCTGGCCTTATTATAAATTTTCCCAAAATATTTGCCTTTAAAATATCTTTAAAGATATATCTATTCCTTCCAACATTTGAAAACAATTTTCAAATACTTAAATCCATAACAGTATACTTCCAAACATCTCAACACTTAGAAATATTCCCAAATTTATATTTTCCTATACTTAGGAAAATAGTACAAGTCTTACTTTCAAAAACCCCTTTCAATATTAACATTTTAGAGAATTATTATGTAACTTACCCCAAAAATCTCCAAAATCACAAATAAATTTTCCTCTCTTCAAAATCCTATCCTTTTATAAGCCCCTTTAGAATCTCGAGAGAATTTATAAATTAAATTTTCCCAATTACTTTAAACTCTCTATATATAATATTTAAAGATTAATAATTTATTTTTAAAACATGTTCGAGTAATTATTTAAAATATTGAAACACTTTTATAACATTAATAACTCATCTTTAGTTAAACAAATAAATTTTCAAAGCTGATTTTAAAATTTAGAATTTACTAAAATAAATACATCATATTTAAAAATCTACTTACCAAGTATTCCAACATCAACTAGTTTAAAATTCCATAATCTTAAAATAATAAAATTTTCCCTTTAAAACAAACTCACTTCTTAAAATTAAAAATATATTTTTAAAATATCGATAACTAATTTAATTTATAACCTCCTCTCGATTTCACAACATATCGATTTATCTTCGCTTCCCTAATCATTTCCATTTCAAAAATAGAATCTATTATTTTTCTCAACCCTGTTTTCCATATCCTAATATAAACTCACCCTATGAATTTATATTTCCAATTATCATCTGCTATCGAATACCTTAATTTATAAACATTGTTTATAAATTTTATAATCCTTTTGGGCTTTTATATGTTTATAAACAAATCTTATTTATTTAACTCCATTATATACATTCTTTTCTTATAAATTCCATTTACACTTCAAATCTATTTCTAATATTGTTTTTAACTCCTTTTTATATTTCCAGAATATCACTTATAAAATTCTCTTATATAATTCATTTTTAAAATCCTATTTAATAATTCACAATAGTTAGATAACCAAAAATCAATATATATTTCTAATTTTTTTTAAATAACTCCAGTTCCAATATATATATTTTTATATCAAATCCCTTTAATTCCATAAATTTAAAAATATATTTATAGTATTTAAATTATCAAAATTCAGGCTAGTACTACAATAGCATCCAATAAATTTCAACACTATAATAATCTATAATAGATTATTCTACATAATTCATATATCATCATATATGAGAATAAACAATAAAATTTGAGGAATCCAGTTGGATCCCTCAAATCTGTTTTCCTGCATCCACAGATGTAAATACAACATAAAAAATACCAATCCCACTTCTCGGGGGATATCACGGTATATGGGTTCATCTGCTATTATGCGAGGCGCATAGGGTCTCATCCGCTATAACGTGCGGGAATATCACTCCAAATACTATATATATAATACTATATATATAATATATCATCATTCAATAGATAATCATTTTTATAAATTCAACCAAGCGAACTATAATTAATTCTAACTAATTAAAATTTATTTTGGTTATCCAAATGAGTGAGAATTTTCTCACCTTTGATTTTTTCCTTTAAATTTGCTAATCGCTCCAATTTAAAATCTTTTGCTCGGATTCCGCAGCTCTGAATTTCCACGACTAATTTGATCGGTTGAACCTCGTATGAATTAGATATTTCATTTATAAGTTAACGATTTTATATAATATAATTATTTACATTTAATTACATCATTTACCAATTTATTACCTTCGTTAAACTAATCACCGCCAAGTCCTTCCCAAATTCTCGCTCGCAATCAGATAAACCAGATTATTGACAACCCTAGGCCGCCCCTTCCCTTCGACCATACACCCCAAAAACCCACTGCCTCGCGCTTAGCTCGCCAGAGCCCCAACTTTATCGCCATCCTCCATCACTCGTGCACTTGGCTCCGCTTCAGCCATCGCGACTTCATCCATTGACGAACATGCGACTCCCCAACCCAACTGCTCATCGCCAACCACCTCTTCGCGAATGCCATCGCGAGCCACAACCCGCTAACATCGACGCTTCCCCCAATTCGACCCAGACAAACCCCTCCACGCCACGCTCGTGCTTTGCCATCCCCTCGCCTCACGTACATGGCTTGCCTCCACCTCCGGTTTCCTAAGTCGGCCACGCAACTCGATCGCTACTCGCTCGCGCTCGCGTGCGTTTATATTTTTTTGGCTGCTCGAATTTGATTTTGATTTCGTGTAAATTGATTTTTGTTTCCGAATTAGGAAGAGGAAGGCGCGATTTTGTTTTAGAATTTGGGAAGAATGAACGCGGCATTTTATTTTCTTTTGTTTTATTCGTTCATATCAATTGAAGATGGAAGGAAGATAGACGTGATTTTAAAATGTGGAAAAGATGCCTTGCGTGTTGCTTGCTGGCTACACTGATTTGAAGATAAAGGAAAAAGTTCTGATGTGAATTATTTTGTCAAATCCATGAATATATATATATATTGTTTAATTTTAAATCGTCTCAAATTCGTAGCTTATAATATTGACCTTCTATCGAGGCATGCCGTTAGGCGTTTATAATGTTATACCCCTATTCCAAATGCAATGGAAAATGTTTCGAGTCCTAATTCGATCGTATGGAGAAGATGGCTTTTTGGACCCAATTATTATATTAAATTTTCGATATAAAATTCAACGCGTTTATATCTCATACGGCTAAATGATAACTCCAAACGCTACGAAACTTGAAATCTGATAATAATACATTATTACGGATTCAATAGAACTGTTTCGTCGAATTCCGAGATCGTACCCTGGATCGCTATTTTTAAATTCAATTTTAAAGCTTTTATTATCTTCATTATTATTAATATATATTTTATAAGCCTTTTAATTATATTTATCGAGCTTAAAACTCAAGATACAATATTTTAACCAATATTCAATTATTAAATTATCAAATAAATCGCTATATTTAAATTCTTAATTTATTTTATAAATAAACCCAAATTTCCATATTCAAAGTCAATCTATAATTCAAATTCAATATTTAAAACCATTTAAATATTCCAAATCAACGTCGAAAATCCAGGTCGTTACACTTGGGTAGACATTGGAATTAGCATATCAATTCCCTTTTTATTTAAGACAATAAGATTTACCTTAAATATTTATCTACCCATAAATCCCCATTTAATGCTTATAAATGTCAGTCTATCCATAAAATCATAATAGACATTTCCTATGATATTTATATGATTACAAAATTTAAATTAGTAACCTTTTATATCTATCCCATTTTTATCAGTCCCATTAATCCATTTACCCTATTAATTTATTGCAACTTCCATATTTATTACAATTTATTAGAGTTACAACCTTTTAAATTCTTTTCTCATTAGCTAATTATCATAAACGCGAATATTACGTGCAAGTGTCATTATTAGCTTTTTATTTAATTATTATAAGCGCAGTAATTACATACAAATATTTACTTTTATCAAATATGTTCTAATTATATATATATATATATATATTCAGTAGAATATATTTTTCCGCGTTAAATTATTGGAATCATATCTAAAAGGTTATCCGTTATAATTTCCATAAAGTAGTCCAAAACAAAATATTTAACTTTAAAATATAAAAGATTACATCGTTTGAAATTACAAGGAATAGTCATTTCTTTTTACTGCTGAAACAGATAGTGTAAAATACAATGAATTCATACTTTACAGATCTCTTTCTCTTTGCTCTGTCCCTTGTTAGATCAAATGCCGTATCTTTCTAAAGTGGAAAGAAATCAAATTAATTTACAAACATTAAACAGATCTAAATTCCAACAATTCCAACTATAGAAAAGTTTATATTCTAACAAGATTAGGGTAATAATCCAAATTTATAACATTATTATATAACCTAATTCAGATTTGGAATAAATTTCATTTGAATCAATATTCTAAATTCATACTTTTGGGACTGATTTCTAGATCAGGTTGTATACAAAGCTAAACCAATTCATAAACAAGAATATGTAGGCGATATTTATTATATTCAGATCGTATTCAATTCGTCACCTACAACTCATATACAATTACCCAATTAGGTATAAAAATCGAATAAATATCAACGGGATAATTTTCATATTATAAAAATCTATAAAAATTTCCACTCACCGTTTAAAAAGCGATCCAAATCTCCAGATCTGAAGCAGAACCTTTGATTCATCTCTAAATCCTTTTTAATCCAAGAGATATGTATAAAAGGGTATATACATACATTAGAGTTATAGATCTGAGAAGAGATTTGAGATTGGGAGAGAAAATAGACACAAATATATATATATATAAATATATAAATTACCTCAAATACGCATATGATTGATTCTCTTCTCCTTTTTATTAGATTTCTACTTTTCTTCGATTTGTATGAATATAGATACAAATATCTTATCTTTCGAATTTAGAAAGAAAGTAGAAAAGATGGAATGGCAAAGTTTCACTACCGCCTCCATAAAAATATGAGAAGTGAAGGGAGGGTTAAGCCTGAATTTATAGGCACTAGAATCAACCAAAACCGTTCGATCGAAATATATTAAATCTGGGCCGTTGCGGCCTAGGTTTAATGGAGCCGCCAGGTCGCCACTGCTCGACTGCCCTTGGGTGACCGGTCGGCCGCTATGGGTCTACTATCCCCAATGATGGGTCGGCCCGTGGATCCGGTTAATTAATATAAAAACGTTAATTATTTCTTATTTAGTTATTTTCATTCCGAATTCGTTTTTCATCTGTAACTTCTTCATTCTGACTCCGATCGCAAAACTCCAAATATAAAAGTTGCTCAGAATTTCACCACGAACGCAATGGTGAAAGTTTCATGGTCAAATTTCATCATTTGCACTAATTACATTTTCGAAGCCTAACTAATTAACTAACTAACTAATTAAATAACTAACCACAAATTACGAGGTGTTACATTCTTCCTCCCTTAAAAAGAATTCCATGCCCGAAATTTCACCAATGACTAAGTCAAGGTTTTGGCTCCTAATTATCCTAAACTTCACAACCAATAAGTGTACAACAAATTTCTGCAACCAAACGTTCATAAGTGCATAGTGTGTAACTGTATCACCACACAGAAATTTTGTACGCAGAATGATTCTAAATCAGACCCTCCTATATGAATGCATTTCTTTTGAAAACATTTTTTTTGAAAAATATGATGCAAAGAACATATATATATATATATATATATATTTATACTAGCAGTTCTGCATGTATGTAGTTTTTTGAAAAATCTTTTCAACCCAAATTCCCATACTCCTACAAATAGAAGTATGAAGCAACAAATGGAATTTAGGCGGAGAATTTAACATTCTTACCACACAATAATCTTCCTATTTCCAAAGTACGGTGGAAATTTCTTTGCTGCTCCAGATTTACTCCAAATTTTGCACGCACAAAACACATAAGGAGGCGTATTTCAAGCTCTAAAACGGAATTAAGTCTAAAAATAGACTTGCACGCGTCATCGATAAGGTATGGAAATAGAAATTCCAAGGCTAAAACAGCTTTTCCCTTGTTATCGCTTGTATTTATTGCATCGTCGACCCTAATGCACCGATAAACTCGTAAATTCTAACTCTATTTGTCTTCTTTACGCCTAACATATGGTCTTCAAAATCAAAGTTTTCCTAAAACTCTTTCTCACTTTTCAAATTTGTACGTCATTTTGAAAATAAAATCTCAAAATATTTAGATGCATATTTTCCCTTGAAATAAAATTTTGATTAAAAACTCTAAAAATAATTTAAGAGTAAAAAATAACTAAAACGAAAAACTTTTTCTTACTCTTTTTTTAATAGGAACTTTTCAAAATATTTTCCTTCTCAAAAAGTTTGATAAATGAAGCAACAATTTAAGCATAATCGGAAGTCGGTTATGCGCTAAACGCATAACTGAATTCCAAAATTCTACAACAAACCTTTATCCAAAAATTTGACATTTTATTTAAAAATGTCAACACGTCTATTATTCAAAAAAATTAGCTTTTAAGGAACAGAGTAATGATCCACGATATCAAAATAACTTTGTCATGTCCTTCGCTAAAATTTCCAACTATTCTAAAATTCCAAGCATTTACTGTTAGTTATGTGTCTTTATGGGGTTTCCATATTTATTTTTTTTCTCTACTATGGATATATATATATATATATGAGCGGTTCGCATATCCAGAAACAATAATACAGAAAATGAATAAAAACTCATAATATTGTGCGTGCCTTTTATAAAAGACAACTAACAGTTTTACAACCCAACAACCCAAAAGAAACGAACAAATGCTAGAATCTCACGCCGTTGGCGTTGCTGCTCCATCTTAATCTCTCGGAGCTTTACCTGAACCTTACGGATAGTAGCAAGCTTAGGACTAATATATATCCTTCAATGCCCTGCGCCATCCCTTGCTATTGGTGTTGCGGCTCTGGTGGTGGCACAGGTGGTGCGGCAGGTGGGAAAGGGATATTCACCCGCTTAATGGTGGTCCGGTCGATGGTAGGAGGGACCTTCCTCACTACTGGCTCTTTGCTCAAATTTAACCCATAAAGACTAAACACTCGAGTGAGCAAGTGGCAATATGGAAAGTGAGTCATCGGGGTACCAACTCCCTAATCAATCATATGAAGCATCAAGACATGAGCCCAATTAATGGCTATGCCGCCAATTATAGCATAGGTGGCCTTCCGCACTAAGGTGTAGATCTGGCTAAGGGCCCATGTCTTCGGAATGATGTTTGCTGAATGATGCGTACAATGAGACAGGATACCGGTCGTAAATTGTTGGTCCTCCAATCACCAACATTCCTGAAAAAGATCTATTGTCTCTATGTCGTCCAAATCTATGCCTACTGAAAATATCTCCAAAATTCCAACGAGATCATCATCTGACATCTCAATCCAAGCTCCCTTCACCTTGGACTCAATGTAGCCATTGCCATCATCGAAATTCTATGCCATCTGTGGATTGAAAAGATGGACAAAGCATGTTTAATATTTCCACTCATAAGTCTTGAAACGGAGGATCGGTGAATGTCCCATCGTGATGAATAGCTCTTTAAGCGTGAGAGCGGCGAAATCTCCGAACTTCACTGGTCATCCATAAAGGAAATCAAAGTCCACCCATCTGAGGTAGATGGCGATCTTCCGCTCGCTCTGGTCAAGCCAAGCGGCTTCTTGTGGAGTAAGGATGGGATGACGAGAGAAAGAGCCGCCGGTGCGTGGCGGTGCCATGGGCTGAGAGGCGGTTGGAAAAGGGAGAAAAGGATTTAGATCCGAAGTAGTGTTGGAGAAAGATCTGACGCGCAAGGATTTTGCCATTGATTGGTGGAGAAATGGAGGAGAGAGGCTTTGGTTAAGCGGAGGAAGGGGAAGGTGGAAATAGGTTCCGCTAAAAGAAATTGAAGAGGAGAAAGAGAGTGAGGAGGTGCGGCGGATGAAGGTTTGGACGCGACTTATAGTCGTGTTTCGGGTTCGAGTTCGGCCCGAATCCACCTAGCGGTCGACCGCTATTAGGTCAACCGATCGACTGCTTGCCCAGATTTGGGCGTGGCCTGAACCTGTATCTAATAGGGCCTGTTAAATTAATTAATATTCTAATGATCATTTCGCACACCATCTTCAGATTAACCTATCCATAAAAATTTTACCTTCCACACGACGGTATCTACCTTACCATGTAGACCCTTCCTGGGCAAGATTGCGATAGCCTTAGCAAAACTGTTGCGACCAACAACACTTCCAAAAGCCCAAAAATATTCCAGCTGCCATTTCATGCCTACTTTGCATGAAAATATTTCTTCCAATAGCTGGTGGGTTCAACAACACTTCAAACTACATACTCTAATAAAGTTGACGTCATTCCTATTTTGTCCTTACCTTAAAGAAAGAAAATATTAAAACCTTTATTTTATAAACCAAAAAATCACTAAGCTAAGTATATACTCCTTTATACTTGTTTCTAAATAATAGAAATCATTTCATACCAAAACTTCCCTTAAAAGTCTAACTTATATATATAAATATTTCAGAGTTTCCAAAAACATTTTTAAAATACAAATTTCCCAAATTGGAAAACTATTTTCTTGCCAAAAATCAATATAAATCCTTTACTGATATATATACATATAAATATTTAAGAATTTAAAGAATTAATCTTTTATAAACCAAAAATTTCTTAACACGACCATTCTAACAGTATACGTGTTTCTTTGAAAAATAAAATTTCAAAACTTTCTCCAAAAAACTTCCAAAATAAATCCTCGGGAAAGAAATCCTTTGAAAATATATTTTCAAAAATCTAAGGCATTTCCAAAATATACTTTTTTTTAAAAAAGAATTCTCTCACAGGTTTTGGACTAAGGAATTGAAATTAATTATTTAAATAAAAATCCGATTTGCCATCCAGGAGGTGATCAATGAATGCACCCGAGAAAAGACTTGCTTTCAAATAATTACGATATACATAATCTAATTTTCCATTCATCTAGCATAATCGTGTGTCTTCGATTGGAACTCAATATCCAAAATCACAAGGTAGCTAGAATTTCAACCATCAAGTCAAACACGTCCAGTCTCTAGGATTCAGCCATATATCGTACTCATGCTCTTCATCAACGGCGCTTTATGCATCGCCAGCACTCCGTGGGGTACTTCGAAATCGGCGTGAAAATTTTAGCTCTAAGATATTTCCAACTCATAATTTGCCCATTCCTCCGGAGTGGAACTACAACTACTTCTAAAGTGGAAACTCTTAGAATCTAGCATAACAATATAATATTACTAGATAGGAAAGTATGAATACGTTCTCTCAATTTATCCTAATCCCTATGATCTACTAACTTAGTGCTCTGATACAAAATGTAACAACCCACACCTTAATGGACCTAAATTTTGACAAAATCCGAAATCGAAGTCCATCAAAGCATAGATCTTGGATCCAGTACTTGTAAATAAGCATGAGCATTATTAGATATTGATAGAAATCTAAACTCACAGCGAAAACAATAATAGGATAAGAATACTGACTATGACTACTAACTTGGAATTAAGGGTATTCCTTGGATAGCAGATTTTCACATCTGCTTCGAGCCTGAGAGAAAAAAGACTCTCCACCAACAAAGCACATCCAGCTCCAATGACCCGCTCCTCTAAATTCTATCATGTGGATTGTAATGAGGAGGGGGTCAGAACAACATTCTGGTGATTGAAAGGTATAAACTGTCCATAACATAAACTTATACCAATAAGTTCCCGTTTAACCGTTATGTCCATTTAGGTTAGCAATTATAATCTAACCTTGCATTGCACACACGATTACATATTTACCCCTTCCTAAGATACAAAATACTAATGAAGGCATATCAACCACCCAATACTTCCAAACCCATTACCACTTAGTACTTCTGAATATGAAGCGGGCTTCTATAATACTTTAAATAAATAAATAGGCAGACTCTGTCATTTACGACATTAATTGAGGTAGATCCCATCATTTAAGACATATTTCCAAGGTGGTTTTCTAAAAATGTTATCAATTGTCAGTGAGCCTTAGCTACAAGACCTCTAACCACTATTTAAGGCTTTTGACATTTGATTTCCAACTATTACCGCATCTGTCACTAATAAAATCGAAATCATGTAATAAATAGTACCAAAGCCACTTAATACCTTTTTATTAGAAAATAGGCATACTCTGGTCATTTAAGACCTTAACTAAGGTTGACCCCATCATTTAAGACCTACCCCCAAGGCATGCTCCTAAATGGTACTATTATTATTACAGCTTTAGCAATGTAGGAGACAATACCCAAGCAACTTAATACTTCGCAGTGGAAAATAGGCAGACCCCGTCATTTATGTCCTACTTCTAGAAGCGTGCTCCTCAGTGGTACAATCTAGCCGTCATTTCTTGGAAATCTCATTAGGCTACTTTATACTTCTTTTATAGGAAAGAGGAAGACTTTATAGTCACTTAAGACCCTAAACCCGAAGCGAATCCTTCCTGAGATATCCATTCTCTCTTTAATTATAAATATAGCATCTCATTGGTTACTTATTTTGGTAGGGGGCGGACCCTTTAGCCACTTAAGACCTCAACACTAAATTAAACCCTTTTTGGAGACATCCTTATTTATTTATTTGGAATCTCACTAGGTTACTTAATACTTCCATCTAGGAGAAAGGCGAACCCTTCAGCCACTTAAGACCTCAAACCAGATGTGAACCCTTATGAAGATATCCCTCACCGATCCTAATTCCAAATTTGGACCATTTAATTCTTTTCAATTAAGAAAGCAAGCCCAATCACTCACACCGTCACGGGTCCTAGAATTAGTGATATCTCACATCAGTAGTAAGTCACTCGACTACTGATAGCCTCAAAGTGAAATGCAATCTTCAGTTGAGTGACTCTACTGACCTCGCATCACTAAGTCTAATTAACTATCCTAAGTCTTTATTTATATTACCTTAGGTAGACATTGGACTTAGCTTGCTAATTCCCTTTTTATTTAAGGCAATAGGATTTACCTTAAATATTAATCTACCCATAAATCCCCGTTTAATGAACATAAATGTCAATTTGTCTAGAAAAATCCAAACGGACATTTCCTAAGACATTTATGTATGATTACTAATTTTAAATTAGTAACATTTTATATCTATTCCATTGTTATCAGTCCCATTAATCCATTTACCTTATTAATTTTATGCAAATCCCACATTAATTACCATTTATTGGAGTTTCAACCTTTTAAAAACTTTTCACATTAGTTAATTATCCTAAATGCGAATATTATGTGCAAGCATCGTTATTAGATTTTTATTTAATTATTATAAGCGCAGTAATTACGTATAAATATTTACCTTTATCAAATATGTTATTATTATATATCTTCACTAGAATATACTTTTCCATGTTAAATTGTTGGAATCATATCTAAAAGATTATCCTCTACAATTTACATAAATTAGTCCAAAACAAAAGATTTAACTTTAAAATATAAAAGATTGCATCGTTTGAAATTACAAGGAATAATCATGTCTTTATTGAAATAGATGGTGTAAACTACAATGAATTCATACTTTACACATCCCTTTCCCTTTCTATTTGCATATATTCCTTGTTAGATCAAATGCTGTATCTATCTAAAAGGAAAAGAAATCAAACTAATTTACAAATATTAATTGGATCTAAATTCCAACAATTCCAAATACAGAAAAATTTAAATTCTAACAAGATTAGGGTAGTAATCCAAATTTATAACATTACCATACAACCTATTTTAGATCCGGAATAAATTTCATTTAAATTAATATTCTAAATTCATACTTTGGGACTGATTTCCAGATCAGGTTATATACAATGCTAAATCAATTCATAAACTAGAATATGTAGGCAATATTTATTATATTCAGATTGTATTCAAATCATTTCCTACAACTCGTATACAATTATCCAATTAGGCATAAATATCAAATAAACACCAATGGAATAACTTTTATATTATAACAATCTATAAAAATTCCCACTAACCTTTCTAAAGCGATCCAAATCTCCGAATCTGAAGTAGAACCTTTGATTCATCTTCAAATCCTTTTAAATTCAAGAGATATGTATAAAAGGGTATATATACATTAGTATTATAGATCTGCGAACAGATATGGGATTGAGAGAGAAAATAGATACAAATATATATAACAATATAAATTACCTCAAATACGCATATGGTTGATTCTCCTCTCTTCTCCTTTTTATTAGATTTCTACTCTTCTTCGATTTGTATGAATATAAATACAAATATCTTATCTTTATAATTTAGAAAGAAAGTGGAGAAGAAGAAATGGAAGAGCTTTGCTATTGCCTCCATAAAAATACGAGAACAGAAGGGAGGGTTAGGCCTGAATTTATATGTGCTAGAATCAACCAGAACCGTTCTATTGAAATATATTAAATCCGAGCCATTGCAGCCTATGTTTATTGGAGCCGCCAGGTCGCCATCAGTCAATCGCCTTTGGGTGACCGGTCGACCGCTAGGGGTTGACCATCCCCAATGATGGGTCGGGGCCTGGGTAATTAATAAAAACGTTAACTATTTCTTATTTAATTATTTTCGTTCCGAATTCATTTTCTGTTTGTAACTTCTTCGTTTGGACTCCGATCGCAAAACTCCAAAAATGTAAGTTTCTCAAAATTTTGCCACAAATGCAATGGTGCAAGTTTCATATTCAAATTCCATTGTTTATACATATTCCATTTTCAGTGCCTGATTAATTAACTAACTAACTAATTAAATAACTAATGCCAAATCACAGGGTGTTATATATATATATATGAGTGCAATTTGTTATTGTTATAAAAATGTTTTATATCGTGTTGCTTGGTCTGTTGAGAAGTTTATAGATTCTATTCAATACGAGTTACTTACATTATTAATAGGGATCTCTAAACACTTGAATATGCAAACCGACACATTATTACGTTGAAATTGGTAAATGAAATAATTTTACCTAGGATTATATTTTATATATAAAAGTGTAATTTTTGAAAATTTATATAGTTATTTATGATGTGTTTGTTTATTAGGAAATGATAATATTATATTATTATCGTTATTTGTTTGATTAGTCATGCTTATCCAGTTAGGAGCATTGGCCATTGTTGTTAATTGCTATGCTCGATGAAATTAGGAACATTTATTAGTCTGATTTAGATTAAATACGAAGACCTAGTGAATTAAGTTTTATAATTTAACTATAAGGTCTTCAATAGTAATGTTATTATAAAGTTTATTTTGATCCAAGAACGAATGATTTTATATGAAGACGAGTTTATAAAATTGGTTTATTAACGTGTCTTATAAAATAAAATGGATTTTTTGAGAATTTAAATCCCGAAGTCTTTGGAAAAAGATTTCAAATGATTTTTAGGAAAAAGTAATAAAAGTACTACTTGAAAGTATGTACAAGTATAATGTTTCAAAGAGAATTTTAAGTAAGGTACATTTTCTTTGGATAGTTCGGGTAATGAGTCTAGATTAGTTTCGTGGTAATTTGAATAATCTTCTAAGTGAAGATCGGATGTTTACTTAGGCGAACGTTGTAGTGCACTTGGTAAATTATTCCCTTTGTCATTGTATGATCAAAACAAGTTCGAATCCGAATAAACCCAAAGCAGGTGGTAATAGATATTTTGTTAAAACTATTTATATGGAAATATGTACAATATGGTTTCCAAATGGGATTCGAAAAAGAAGAAGTATTTTTATGTTAATTAGTCGAATGGCTCGAAAATGACCAAAAATGGACAA
This sequence comes from Allium fistulosum, assembly GCA_030737815.1. Classification (NCBI taxonomy): domain Eukaryota; kingdom Viridiplantae; phylum Streptophyta; class Magnoliopsida; order Asparagales; family Amaryllidaceae; genus Allium; species Allium fistulosum. The sequence continues at coordinate 1,144,011,268 of CM060904.1, forward strand.
TAGATGTGTTTGGATGGTAAGCACTTCTCTTAAGTATTGCCCTTCTTAGTAAGGGGATGTATGACACTACTTTATATGACCCAGTTCCTTAGTATCATTTTTGTGTTACTTGGTATATATGTATATTTTCTATGGATTAAAATATATAGTATCATTTCAAAAAGGTTTTGAAGAAAAAGAAAAAAAACGGGTATTTAGTTCTTAAGTTTCCATAAAGAAAATAGGTTCAAATTTAAAAAGTATTTCGATAAAAATGTGGTTTGATAAATGAAATTTTAATATGGGTTTATACCACTCTTGGTTAGAGAATAAATAACTTAACACAAGTTTAATGGGTTAAATTTAATAGGAAGGTTTTAATAAACTTTGTTTTAACTGTGTCTTTTGTTTTAGCATCTTAGTTATGAAAACTATTTGATATTATTGGGCCGACTAATAAACGTATTTACCTTGTAGATGTCTAAGGAGAAGTAAACTCTAGGATTGAGTTGGATAACAGCATCCTACTCTTCTTAGCTACTTGCCAAACTGGATGGGTAAAGTGGTTGAGGAGGTCGAGTCGGTTTTAAGACCCAGATTTACTTTGGGCCTACATCTGAATTTATGGAAAAAGAAAAAATTAAATCAGATAGTTGTATATACTCTCAAGATGTAGTAGGATATTATACTAGTTTAAAACTTAAGGTTTTTTTTTGTGAAATGTTTTTCATGAATAATTTTGGAAAGTAAAATGGAATTGATGTTTTGTATGTACTCTCAAGATGTAGAAGAGTATTATACGAGTAAATGGAGTGAAGTAAGTTTGTGGAATGTTTTTAAATAAAGGGATGTCTTTATAAAATGGTTATTTTGTGGTTCAGTCTAAATTTCATATTATTTCCATCTTTGGAATTTTCAAGGACGAAATTCTTTTAGAGGAGAAGAATGTAACGAGCCGTAATTTTTAACATTTCGAATGAGAATATTTAATCTATTTAAATAATCAAATTTGTTTCAAAAATAATAAGTAATAAGAAAATCAATTGTTAATAAAATGACTTGATTGTCTTGATGCATTTTTAAATGAATTTATAAGATTTTTCCATAATTTTTAATTTGGAAATAATTAGATTTTCGTTGGACGCATATTTCGGCAACTGATGGTATTTTTGAAACTTTATAGAATATAATAACTTGTGTATTTTTGTTTTGTTTTACGATCGTGTCGCATTGTTGTGCGTGATCGTATTTTTATATCAGTCGTTTGTGGTTCATATGTGAATGTGGTAGGGTGTAGCGGAGTACCGCAAAACTTTTTTCTAAAACAAAATTTACACACATGCACGCAATATTTTGCCCATATCCTTTTCTTGTCCTTGTGCATGTTTCTTGCTTTCATTTATGGATATTGCTTTGTTTTTTGGGGTGATGGGAGTGTTGACTTTTGGTTGCTTTGCATGGAAGCTTTTTCTTACCTTTATTTATGCACATCTACACACATTACAAAGGAGGGACACAATATAGAGGCACTTCACTTCTTCCCCTTTCTTTTCTTTCTCTACAATGAAAAATCATAACCATATTCCACTTTTAAAAATCAATACCTTTCAATCCATTCACATATAGCAAAAGTGATCAACTGGAAAGTTGAAGAAAATAGCCTTTAATAGTTATAGGAATTGGTCGCATGAGTTTTCGACAATAAACAAGGCAGATATTGTTCATTGACCATTGGAGGTGGTTTTCGACCATGATCTTCAAAAATTATATTCTCATAATGTTCGAATTAGGCATCGTTTGTGGCATTGGCTTTATGAGGTGATTAGTGATTTTGGTGTAGGTTTATGGTTGTTCAGCGGTGGCCGATGACGATCAACGAAAACAAGGGTTTAGGGGGTGGGAGCGATTTAGGCGGCGTTAGGTGAATGCGAGTGTGGATTCGGGCTTCTCGAGTAAAGGCTAGTTGGTGGTTGAAATTTGGGGAGGCGACACTATGTTTGGTGAAGTGCGACATTCCATTTGTTGTGTAATGGTGCTGCAGTCGCCTATTGTTTGGATTCGACATGGTGGTGACCGGGGTGTAGAGAATGCAAGTGGAGTTCATAACAACTTTCGGTGATCGATTTCATGGTGAGATAAAGGGGATAGGAGAGAGGAGGATAGGCTATGGGTTATGTGTGCGCAGGTTTGTGTTACATGCATGTACAGGGCAGTGGAGTTGGAGAAGAAGGTGGATTAGAGGGGTAAGTGATCAGTTAGTAAAGTTAATTAAGTAATTAGTTAAATTATATAATCCGATTTCTTATAAAATCCATAACTCTTGCATACTAAGTCCAAATCGAATGCGGTCTTTTGCGTTGTGCTCGTAGGAGTGTTTCTACGCACTAGAATTGATTTCGTCTAGTTTGAAGAAAGTAGGATTTTGAGCTAAAATTAAATGTCGTTCGATTTTAGATCGAGCAGGGACGAATAAGCATTGGCTAGAATTTTGGTGAGTTAGCTCCCCTTTGAATGAAAACTATACGATATATGTGTTGATCTAAGTTATTGTTTATGTGCTTGAATGATTTCTTTAGTTGGTTTAGTTGAATTCCCGCTTTGGAAAACAAAGGGCATATAAAATGAAATACAGGGAACTCAGGGAATTTTGTAGGCAGATCCTGTAACGACCCATCTTTCCGAACCCCAGAAGTCGACACTAATATATCAACGGTATTAACATACCGAACAACTAAGTGCTGGAAAGACAGATTGTTAGGGGAAAGAAAGGAGATAGAAGATAGAAGAACTAGGAACAAACACAGAATCTCACAATGCAATGGAATAATATATAATATAATCAAGTCTTTGCAAAATCTGAGACCCTCTTTTTCTTATACATATACATATAAGAGTTGGACAGTTATAACACATGTCCTTACAACAGAAAATAAACTACACATAACACACACAACGGAAGAAATCCAAAATACGAGAGTACGTCCTGGGCCTCCAAATCGAATCTATAGCTCTAAAGCATCTAAAGTTAACCTGGCAAACATGCTCGGTCTGACCCGAGCATGACATGGAATAACGCCTGGGTCAATCTGGTAAACTAGCGTGAGTAAAACTCGATAACAAGTAACAACCAAACTGATTTTTTACATTTGAAAACCTTTCAAACAAAGGGTATCTCGTAAGACCACACCGCACATAAAAATGGATGGGTTTTTACCTTATGATAACTAAAACATTTTATATCAAAATCTAGTGATATTATCATAGTGTCTAGGTTTACAGTAAATAGATAAAATAGCTAAAATACTTGCATCTCACATTCCAACATACTAGGCCCTACAATCAAAAATGTAAGGCACATATTGGAGAATGGATTCCAACTAATGACTGGGCTACTGGAGTACCGCCCGCCACAGTACACCTCTAGAAAAATGTACCGAGGTCGTACCTAACGATCCCTGCCAACGTAGAATTGGCCTACCGCTTACTGGATAGTACCAAATATATCGTCACCCCGGTTGCTTTGCAACCTTCAACCGAGCGCTCCCACGTACATGAATCATTGATGATTGTGTATATATCTAGAAGGGTGATGATATACCCTAATGGGTGCGACCCACATAGCCCTGCTGCATATCCCCTGTTTTAGTCATTCTCGGTTGATGAGGCTTGAGGCTACGATTTACCTTTCTGAATAGCAGTCCCTATTGGAATGCTAACAATTCACTCCAAGCTGTAATGCAGTGCCAACATTCATCCATACAAGTTGTCTAGGATAAGGATAAACCGAAGGCACAACTTCTACTACATCCATTTTGGAATCACAATCGGGATTAGTAGCAAGCATCCCTTGTACTTCAATGGATCCGTCTTCGATCCCAAGCTTCAAGATGTCTTAATTTCGAAATGCTTGAGTTGGATCGAAGTGGTTCTAGATAAAATATCCGATCCCGGACTCTTCGAAACTACTTTCGATATTTTCCGGTAAACTCAAATCGGGTTCTTTAGGAAATAAACAGACAAATGACAAGAGCGGAGTTCACCTCCTAACTGTTTTGGATGGATTTCCTTATCATTCGTCCTAGAAGAACAAACAAGTTTATACATATAGTATAGCACCTTCGACGGTAACTGTACCATATAATTCTCATGTTTCTCCTAGATATTTCCAAAGTTATGTTTTTGATCCAGCTTTGATAGTCGGTTATTTAACTATCAAATAAACAAACATCCAATCATGGTTTAATTTTCATATGGGATCCACTAAGCCTTTATTAAAATTCTTTAATTAATAAAACCACTTTATAAAATCTGATCACAAAATATTTTCAAAACACTATTCCCAAACCCTTTACATTTCCTTTATACTTGGAAACATTTATATACTTATCTCAACAGTATAAGTATATTACCAAAACATTTTACTTTTCATGCCTTGAAAAAAAATCATATACTTATCTTATCAGTATAAGTATATTTACAAACTTTTCTTGTTTCCAAATCTCATACTAAATAACCAGATATTTCTTCCAAATAAAACATTCCGCTTATCCTTTATCAAAAAGTCCCTTTTTTAAAAGCTCATCTCATTTTTCAATTAACTTATAACTTTCAAAATAAAGTTATAACCCAATTTTATAAACCCTTAAGTTAATTTATAAACCTCTTTCCAAATCTCTGAAATGATTTATAAACCTTTTTCCTATTTTTAAAACTCTTTATATAAATCTTTCTATACTCCTTTATAAATTATCCTTTATAAACATCATTTGTAAAACACCTTAATAATCCTTTTCGTTAGAAAAACCCCTCTCTATATACAAGTTATCATTTATAAATTCCTTTATAAGAATTATATAACTTGAAAACCATTTATAAACCCTTAGTCTCAAATTGATTAAAGAATTTAAATAAATTCAAAGCCATACTTTATAACTCCAAATGAGGCTTAGCAGTCTCAATGATACTAATTTATGTAACCATTTAAATTCAGTTGGATTCCTAAATCACATAACAATTATTTACATAAGCTACCATATATGTAAATACAGTCATATCCAATCAGGGAATAACATGTTAATATAACTAATTGGCATATACAAGTCAAAATAACATAACAACAGGATGGTGATTTATCCTGCTAAATAGATGTCCAAACAATCCAATCAATTTATAGTAGAACAGAGATTTATTCTGCTTAACACATATCCACACAATCAAATCACTTACACTATTGCAGATGGTGTTTTGTTCTGCTAAGGGATGTCATTTATTATCCTAATCATATGGGTTACTTAAGGATCCGGACAAGAGATCCTTTGATATGGAATCGATTTACTTTGAAAAAGAAAATTGATTAGAACACATTCTATTTAGTTTAAAATTACCTTTGAAAAGTTAAAAGTATATTTAATTAGCTTAAACCCTAACTAAACCTAAATTAATCCAATTTAAATCAAGATTAAATCATAATTAAACTCTAATTAGGCTTAATGAACTTGATTAAGTACTAATTAATTTCCTAATGCAACTTGGTTAAGGTTAAACCAAATTGTTTAAGAGTTAAACCCTAATTAATTAAATAATCAATTAACTACTTAATAATTAATTATCCATTAATATTAATTAAATAATTATTAATCACTTAATTACTTCATAACCATATAAAACATTAATTAAAACTTTATTAATTAATTAACAATCCTTAACTTAAGTGACGATTAACCTTTAATCATCTTCTTAATTACCAATTTAGTGCTAATTACCTTTTATTTAATTAATCAATCAATTAAATAAATAAATATATTACAACTTAATTAATTTTAACATTACTAATTAAGTTTGAAAAACTTTATAAACTAATTTCGAATTAAAACAAATTTGAAATAGAAATTCAAACCATTGCCGAACTGCATCCACAGCGACTATCGCTATGAGTGCAGTTTGCTCTAACCCACCTTTAAGCGAAGCCACTTTAATAAATCTATACCATTTCATGATTGAAACATACCTTAGTAAATTTTCACACTTTAAAACCAATTACGCAAACTTTAACCAAAATCTAAACTTTAAACTCTTGAAACGAGTTTGATTTCAAATCCGACCTCAAATCCGTCACGACTACATACAATGTTTCAACTTTGTTTTCAACCCATCATAACTATAGTCAATTTCATCATCACCCTTTTTTATTCATACATCACATTCATACAACAATATGTATACATATACCAATATATATAATTACTACCTTTGTAATAACACATCCATTCTAGTGCTAACACTAACCCATACATTAACATTTATCATCACATTTCAAACATGCCAAGATCCAAAATATATATAACATATATATATATATATATAGCTAAGGATCAACACAACTTATAAAGGAAAGTTCTTTCCAAAAGATTAGGAATTTACTCACCGAAAGCTATCCAAACTCTTGCTAAATTAGATTATGACATAGCACTTCCATTCCTAAGCAACAACATGGCGTCTTGAACCCTGAATGCACTAGGTAGGCTCGTCCTTGAAGGAAAGAGGAAGCGAGAGTTATTTTGGTAAGGAGGAGCGACTTCGATAAATATCGAATTCTCAATAATAAACTCGAAAATAGGTCATTTTGCAACTGATTTTTGGGCATTCTACTCATGGAATTTCGTAAAGGACTCAAAGAGAAAGTTATTGTAATTTATTTTCTCTATCATTTCAAAAAAAGAATCACTCATTTACAATTGGTTTTGAAGAAGTTATTATCAAAAGAAGAAGGTTAGTTTTCGGACTTGAAATTCTAAGTGAAAAATTGCTTTGCCAAGATTGGGTATTTTGGCATAGCTATGATAAATATTTGAAAAAATGGTCAACTAGAATGTTGTAGCCATTAAATAGAATGTTGTAGCCATTAAACTTTCACATGGTTTGAAAAAAAATGCCATTTGAGTTAGAAATGAGGAAGAAAGTGTTGGTGGAAAAAGGAGGAAAAATGGAGAAACATATGGGCTATTTATAGGCAAGATTTCACACCTAATCACTTTGTCATGTCACATCACAAATCTTTTATAATATATATATATATAGAATTATGTTTAATCACTTCACTCTTTTATATATATAATTATTATATTTAGTCACACCATTCTCTTATATATATATAATTGTTATGTTTAGTCATATCACATTCTTTTATATATATATATATATAAGTAATTATTAATTAACTAAGATGTGACAAGATATAATTATGGCCAATGATTACAAATCTAAGATGTGACAGTACTTAATATATATATATTTATATAAAGTGTTTATTATTTTTAAAATTATGTCTTCTCACATCACTTACTAATCCAAATTAATATAAGATAATTTATTTCTAAGTGCATTATTATCTCGTTAATTAACTCTTATATATATGTACATATAGTGCATAAAGATGAACAACATTCTTGACAACTTTTCGGTGTTGAAAGGTCGAAATTTCGGAAAACGTTCTTCGGATTTTCTGTTTTTCTACGAACTATTTAATTTGGTAAACAAATTTTGAAAACAATTTTACCATCATTATTAATTAATTAAAATGAGTTTATTTTCAGTATAAAACCTATATATTTAATATTTAAAATTAATTAAATATCCACTAATCAAAGTAGTGAAATTCCAGGTCATTACATTCTTCCCCCTTAAAAGAATTTCGTCCCCGAAATTACACTTCGACCTATCCTAAAAAACAGTTAACATTATACATTAGCTCATATGATGTACATAGATCATTCTTATGTAAAATCTGATTCGATCTCAGCTCGAATACATATCTTTCCTTTCGAACTAGTATCGCTCACTCGATTTTCTAGTGCGGACTCCGATCAGGCTCCTTGATTTGGAACCACTATTCTCCTTACATAGTTATAACTATGATAGAAAACTTTGGTCTCACACCAAGAACCCACATCAAGTGCTCGTCGTCAAAATTCAAGTAATAGATCCTTATTCGGAATGGTTGAAACACCTCAAAGTCATGTACTTGAATCTTGGATCAAAACTATATGAAAAGAAGAAATGATCTACGTCCACCTTACATACTTACTAATTAGTTCTCCCTAATACCAATCCAATTTCCACTAAATCATTTATGAAAACATTTCATAAACTACACTGGTTCAACTTGGATGCTATTCCACTACATCCTAAGATCATATATCCCTATCTGATTTCATTATTCCATTTTGAATTTATCTCTCAAAGAAAACTCAAGATCCAAATACCCGGCTTTTATTCAAAAAAAATTTCAAATAAAACTCTATATTTAAATCATAGAAACATATATCTATAGCCCGAGTAACTCCAAAATGATACTAAGGAACTGGGTACTACCAAACAATATCCTACATTCTCTGACCAAGAAGGGTAATACTCAAGAGAAGTGTTTACCATCTGAACACATTCCTTGTAACAACCCTGGTATTGGTGATTACCTATGATATTAAATTATAACGATAGTTATAATTTAACATTGAGAATGAAATGAAATAGAGAGGATAAATTTGTTTTAAATTGCTTATTTCAAATAAACAATGTGTTTGAAGTTAAAGATTGATCTTGGAATTTAATTAAATGGAGTTTTGGGTAATAAATTGGAAATATTGGAATCTTTGGTAATTTGAGTTAATAAATTAATCAAGGGATGTATTTCAACATTTAATTGTGGAAATAAAAATAATATATGGAAATAAAGTTTTAAAAACTCTATTTTGAGGGTTTGGAGTGAAATTAATCAATTATTGGATTTTAATTGAGTCAATGTAATGATATTGGTAATTATTGCCAATATTAGTCTTTTATTGAATATAAAAGGAGAAATATGTAGAAATTATATATTTTATTAAATAAAAGATGAAATATTGGTCGGAAATAATATTTTAATGATTTAATAAAGTTAGAATGATTTATTGCAACTTATTTGACAAGAAAATAATTTTTATTAAGCTTGTTGTGTTAAAAATGGTATATTTACACTAAAATTGTGTAAATTGTTAAATATTGTTAAAAATGGGGTTTTATTGTTAAAATTATCTTTTTATTGTTAAAATGAATTTTACTTTGTCACAATAACTATTTTGTTTCAATACAATTGGATGTGTACATTTTATTTGGCATATAAACGTTGAAATGTGTGAATGTAGTGTTAAAATAAGTTAAAATATGAGCATAGCCTTGCATTTTATCTAAGTATATTTAGTCTTGGCCTTGTTTGGGTAAGAATTATATCCATTAACCCTAACCTAGAAACTTCTGGTGAGAAAGAAATAATCAGTACGTTGTTCTTCCTCTTTCTCAAAAAGCAAGTTTACAGTAAAAAGAAAAACAATGGCTTCTCTCAACTAAATCAATTTCTACTTAATTTCTACTGAAAAATTCAAAAGGAAATCATCTAAATCAAGAATAGAAAAGGTAATCACATCCAATACTAGATAGATTTCATCAATAATCTTGAATTGGAAATGAGTCTGTCTGTAACTTTTTCTATTTTAACTGCATGTTTCCGTTTCAGCATTTACAGGTGCTTAGAGCTTCAATTCTCCTCAAAAGATCATTTCTTGCTAATAAAACTTTGCTAAATCGCCAAGGTGAGTAAAATCCGGATTTTCTGAGTTTTCTGATTTTTATACGATTTCACCATTTTGAGAGTTTGTTGCATCGATAGCCTAGAGCTACATGAGATGTTATATAGGGTGATTTCATTTTCATGAGATTTGAACTCTATTTTGAGTTCCATGTGATTCATAGTGGAAATTTTGAGGAGTTTCCCTTATAGCTTTTGAATGGTTACTTGCATTTATATTGAATGCCTTTGTGTTTAGAATAATATATTGAACTAAACTTAGCTCATGATGAAATGGAAAAAAAAGTGCCAAAACCAACATACTTAGCTCTTATCTAACGCAAGGCTATGATGGTCGCCCTTATCCAGCCCTATTCTCCGCATTAGCAGGCAAAATTATTATGTATTTCTCTTTATTAATGTGGGTCTCGATGTGGGGTGTCACAGCTTGGTATCAGAGCAGGATTCGGAACGAATGTAATAAACATAGAATAATATACATGATTATCATGCAATCAAGTATAATACACTCATAAACATCATCCCTAAATCATAACCTAACCCGACCTTGTCCTTAACCTTTTGATTCCTTTGGAGGTAGATAGAAAGGAATATGTCTAGGAATGTTAATTTTAGTTCCATAGTATTCCTTAATTACTGCATTTGAATTGCTAATATCTACCCCTGTGAATAATCCTATCTTATCTTAACTTTCAGCTATGGCTGGAAGAGGAAGAGGTCGCACTTCGGAGACGAGACCGTCCAGTGGTTCTCGTCCCGAAGGGGTTTATATGTCGATCGACCAGGTTCTCGAGCTTATTAGGAGCACTCAGCCTCCTGTCCTATCTCACTCTTCTCCTTCGTGCAAATCCGCATTGCGCGTATGTGTAGCAACTTCACTCACCTCAGAGGAAAGCCGTCCAAAGGCTCCGAGTCAATTCTTGAGGTTCAGGCTTGACTCCGTACTTGCGAGCGCATTTTCACTCACATGGAGATATCTGATCATAACCGAGTTTTTGTGGCATCGAGTATGCAACAAGAACGAGCTTTAGACTGGTACGAGCTTATTACAACAGAGATGGATGAGTCCACTCTCACATGGCAGCATTTTCGAGACAGATTTGATCTTAAGTTCGTACCGGCCGAAAAGGCATTCCTTGCCCGTCACTTCCTTGAGTTGAAGCAGGGTAAGTCATTAGTATCAGATTATATTTCATCTTTTGAGTCTCTATCTAAGTATGGGCTTGAGTTCATTAGCACCCCATACAAGAATAATCTTAAGTTCGTATCTGGACTTAAGAAGTATTTAAAGAAGTCGCTCATGCTTCAGCTTAAGCTCTCATTCTAGGAGCTTGTAGATTCGGCGCTTCACCTTGAAGCCGTCGAAAAGGAAAAGGATAGTAGCGACGAGGCTGAGGTTCGAAAGAACACACAGAAGAAGAAATTTCCTTTTCAAAGATTCAAATCCTTTCCTCCAAAGAAGAAGAAGAAGAAGCAAGGCAATTCTGGTTCTAGTTCTTTTGCAGCGCCTCCTTTCAGCCAAACTCTTAGCTTGCTTCAACTGTGATTCTCGAGATCATCTAGCTCGAGAGTGTCCTCATCCTCGCAAGTGTCTCTATTGCAAGCAAGAAGGACACATGATTTCTACTTGCCTTAAGAAGAAGAAGGATGCTCATTCTAGCAATCTGAATGTGGCAAAGGCCTCTGGTAGTGCATCTTAGTCCCAAGGTATATCTCCTATAATTCTTGAGGGTTCTATATTGTTTCATGATCGTTCTATAAGAGTTCTCTTCGATACGGGTGCGTCGCATTCATTCGTGTCGAAGAAACTCGTTGATGCATTACAGTTGGATGTTTCTTGTTTGATTACTTCTTTGAGGATTGCGAATCCCATCAAGGGATCCGCAACCCTTAGTATGCTTTGTGAAGATGTTGAGATTCTTATTTTTGGATTTTCTTCCCGTGCGAATCTCCACGTAGTTCCTTGTCTTGGATTCGATATGATTTGGGTATGGACTGGCTAGTTCGATACGATGCCAGGATTCTATGTTTAGAGAGAGTCTTATATCATCAACATCCCGACTCTCCAGCTCAGTTGTCCCTTATTCTACGGGATATCGATCGTGATTCCGTAGCTTCTCTATTCTCTCTTGAATCTAGAGACGATGATGATGATGATGTGTCTCGGATTCCTGTTGTTCGTGACTTTCCGGACTTATTTGTGCCTGTTTCGGGATTACAACCCAAGCGGCCTATCGAGTTCCGCATCGACCTTATTCCAGGCGCACAGCTTGTTAGTCGTCCTCCCACGAGGATATCTACTAAAGAGAATAAGGAACTCAAGAAGCAACTCCTAGAGCTTAAAGCCAAGCATTTCATTCGATCTAGTTCTTCACCATGGGTAGCTGTAGTGGTATTCGTGTAACGACCCGAAATTTTCGATCCCGAAAATTCCAGATAGTTAGGAAAAAAAAGAAAGAGATAGAAGAAGAAACAGAAACACTACACAGATTCTCATTCGCAGCGGATCAAAATATAATATCAAATAATAACAGTTTACAAAAGAATACTGAATCAGTTGATTACATTTTTATACGCCAGAGTTACACATGTACTCAAACACTGGACATATACAAATCAACATGTCTCAGATAAACAGAAATATCTCATAGTGGAAACACTCCATACGTTCCTGCCATCCAGCTCGTCTCCTGAGCTCCAGAACGTCCTTACCTGAAAATCTGTAATACTCGGTCTGACCCGAGCATTACATCAAAGTAACACCCGGGTCAGGCTGGAAACCAGCGTGAGTAAACCCATCTAACATGAAATACTAATACATAAAACTTATTTAAAACCCGGGGTAACTCGTATCAATTTACAAATTCACAATTTAAAATAGACCCCGATTATTTCACACATCAAATCCTAAGTACCAAAACTTAGATTAAATGGTCCAATTCACTTAAATCATTCCATTCCAGCCTATTGATTTCACATATCAATTTATAAGAATCGAAGTGGTTTCGGGTATTACTGATACCCGACCCTGATCCCTACGAATATAATGCCATCTTAACCCAAGTAATTCAAGTGAATTAGATTTTAAATACAAGACATCACTTTTACACAGCAATTCATTATCGATAGAAAACCCCATTATCATTGTCCATCCAATCATAACACAGAACATTTCCTATCAGAGATATCGATCAATTTAAGGTATTAAATCATCATACATCATTTATAGGCAAGGTGGATCATTTCCAAAAATCAATTTACCCATTAAATTAATTACTAATTCTTTATCACTTAGATTACCTTTTCTTAATCATTAATTAATTACAAATAAATTAATTATCCTTTAATTATCCATCTTAATTAATGGTCAGTCTATCTTTGTCCCCTTTTTAATTAACCATCCTTTATGTATTAATTTATAACACCTAATTATTAATTGATGAATTTAACTAATTACACTTAATTAATTTCAAAAGACATTAATTTATCTAAATTCAATTACTTAAATTAATCAATTTAATTAATTAAGTCATTATACTTTAATTACTTTTGTAAATAACTTGATTTAAATTAAGATAACATTTATTACATTAAACTCTGGCCTCCCATTTACATTAAATTAAACTTAAAGCTTGAATTTGATTTATTTAAAAACCATCGTCCTTTAACTGTTAAGTGAAATACGTTCACAATTCCTTTTCAACCATCTGAATTGATTTGAAACATTTATGGGTTAGTTACCAATTTTACTTAATGTAATATTTAATAAATCAAAACTATTTAAAACAAAGTTTAAACTTTAAAATTCCACTTTAAAACTGATGTTTGTTTTAATCATTGTTTTCTAGTCTAAACATTTACACACAAAATAATTGGTTAAAACTTTACTCAAATCTGCTTTGCCCTTTTAAAATCTTGAAATCATTTTAGTTTAAAAATCTGGACTTATCAAAACTGGAAACAAAATGCTTCCAAGCCCAAAACCACAATTTTCCCGAGGCCTACTTGAGACAGCACCCGAGTAAACTCGATGCACCCAAAACAGGCTTCAGCACCCTCGCAACTTCGAGTTGATCACGAAGAAAACACGAGAACTTCGGCCCGACATCTTCATTCCAAAATCCATCAAAAACCCAGGTGCATGCGATGACACTGTGTACATACATGGTCGGAATTCTTGCCACCGTTCCACTTCCTGGTCTTCGGCAACTCATCATCGACCTCGCCTATCACCACGACGAAGCGGAACCACAGAGTCAAAGCGAACCCAAAAATCGACATCACGAACCACCTGGAAGCGAACATGATCAGCGAATCCACCTGCCGCCGACGAATCACGCCTCCTTCACCCAAACTGTTGCGACTATAGACGCCTCTCGAGGCACTGAATCCATCTTCCCTACGGGATTGAACTCGGTGGACCATCATCGCCGTGCAAACCCCTAAACATCGACATTACCAAATAACGCGAAAACCCTACTTCATCCTTCAACGGCCACCACGGCCAACAGAAAAATCAAGCACTATTTTTTTCAGAGACCTCTGACACTCTGGCCACCACCATACCCATCCACGAGCTCCAATTTGCCACCGATCGCCATGGGCAGCCAAAATACCCAAAAACGTTCATCACCGAAAAACTCATCGAAACCCAAATGAAAAATCTCAATATTCATATCTAAATTCATGATTTGACTTTACTTTCTAGATTATAAATTCCGAGGTTTATATTAACATGTTTGAATTTAACCCATTTTCTGATTTCGACTGTAATTATAAGGTTTACAGAGCTTTAACCAAATATAGTCACCTAAAATTATTCTTAAAAACAATAACACGTTGTTATTACCCTTTCCTTTTAGAAATCAAAATCTAATATTGATTATTTAGGAAGATTGGAATTAATTTGATGAAGTTGAGCCTGATATTGATAACAGGGCATAAATAAAAATATACATAATCAATTTAAATTTTTTTTATACTTATATACACACATTATATTCAAAACTCAAGCAAGTATTATAGTCTATATTTCTACACATACAACAAGGTTTCATCACAGATCGTTAAACTGCTTTTAAATAAAAGATACTCACCTGGATTTTGAGAAAAAAAAAAGAACAGAGCCTTCTTTCACTTGGAAACAGGTTTGTGAAACTGCTATTTGAAACAAACTTGAATATTGCAAGCTGAAACTCCCTTCTTTAATCTCTGGTTTGCATGAAGTTGTATTGTTTTTTTAAGTTTAATTTTTGTTGAAGTATGAAATGGTGTTGTACTCAGATTCACTCAGCCTAGATTGGTCGAACCGAAATGGAGGGTTGATAAATATAAACAAGTTACGGGTGATACTTTTACAGGGTGATCAAATTTTGTACAACAGTGATTATATTTTGTACCAAAGAGACCAGAGATATTTTCTTGGTTAGTTTAACTCAGCTGATTTTCATTACTTTAGGGGCTGATACAAATTTTCTTTGGTGGCTGATAATCTAGTTTTAGCAGCTGATATGATATACATTGTGGGCTGCATTAAATTTCATTATCTTGTTCATAGATATTTATTCTTTTTGTTCATACTTATCTTTTAATTTCGAATGTACTGAAATGTATATTTTCTTTTGCAAACTTATAGACATATACCTTGTTTCTTGTTGTCTTCCAGGTCTACATACTTATCTAGTTTGTTTGTACTTGAAAGTATCCTGGTTTCTTGTTTGTCAAGCCTACATATTTGAATATATTTCTAGTGTATTCACTTTATATTTTACAAAACTATATAATTTATCTTATGTATATTTGTTTTATTTCTATTTCTAACTTAAACTATCAACACTTGATTTAAATGTTCATTTCCTATTTTACATGACTATAAACTTATTTGACATATTTATTTAACTTCAATACTTATTATTTATTTAAAGTTTAACTATTTAACATTCACTTTACTTATTTATTATTTATTTTTATACTTGTGTCAAAGTCATATTTTCTTATGTCTATATATATTTATATTTATTTTAAACAATATATTTGTTTTATACTTAGATGCAATATTGATAAGATTCATTTTATTTCAACCCTTATTATTTAGATTACCTCATAACTATATATTTAAATCAAATGTCAGTAGGCAGAGCTTACTTCATTTAGGTAAACAAGATAGGTTTCATTTTTTTTAAAATAATTTGAAACTCTTTATTATAAATTTCAAATCAATATTTCTTCCCAATACACAAATATATATTAGTTTTAAAAGATAAGTTATATTTTAATTAATCACATTAAATATTTATTAAAATAATACTGCCAAAAATCCCAGGTTGTCACATTCCTTCCCCCTTAAAACTTTTCGTCCTCGAAAAGGAACGAAACCAGAATTATTAAAATGCTTAAAATTAGATAAATTTTCTTCGATCATTTGTAAAATACTTTAATTTTAACATCTATATAATACTATTCCAAAGTAGTTTTTATAAAAATACTTTTATAACTCGATGTTTCAACAAGTCCATCCTCGTTCTCACAGAAATTCGGTCATACGTTGATCAGGCGTAGGACTGAAAATCTATAAATACTTGGTAAACCCGTTTTCAACACCCAGTGAAAATACTTGGAAAATAATTTTATTGAAAATATCGAAAACAGTTTTTGAAAATAGAGGAAATATCTTTGGTGAGAATGCTCTGGAAATCATCACCCCCATCCATGGTCGCAGTTAACCCGATGGTTACGTTGCCGTCCCGGCAAAATCCAAAGATAACTGTAGGTCTCCGCGCCCCTCGATTACGCCATGGAACCCACTACAGATCGCAGTTATACCCAGGTTATACGTTGCTATCACAGCAAAAACCCATATAACTGTAGGCATCAGCGCCACCGAATTTCGCTGCCAAAAGAATGAAACTCCTCCACTTGACCATAGATCGCAGCGTACCGATGTTACGTTGCCGTCCCGGCAAAATCAAGTGTAGACTATTGGCACTCATCCTCCACACTATTTTTGCTATGGTCCACACAGTAGATCGCAGCGACATCGAGTTACACTGTCGTCATAACATAACCCAAATGCCTCTGTAGGCATCAGCGTCCTCGACTTTCGCTACCCAATAATTCTCAGGAACTAGTTTGTCCGGACTCCTCATAGGATCAACTTTAGAACCTCCCCCTTAGAGGCTCAAGGCAGTACCACCCTGTGGCACTCCTGAGAAGTTCATTTCAAGAGAGCGCCTTTTCCCCCAGAGCCAATCTCAAAACACTTTATACTATATACATGTAGTATTTTCCAAATCATACACCTAGTATGAATTCATATAAAGCACCTTTACAAAATCGATTCCCAAAATCTATAATTCTCATATTAGGCTTTTCCAAATTCCAATATTGATTTTACCCAAAAATCAAAAGCCTTTCCAAATGCCATAGGTTCTCAAAACCTTTTCTCAAAATTATTTTCACAAATCCTTTTTATATATACATATATATATAATATCCTTGGGAAATTTTTGAATCACTTTATACTTGTATAAATTCCCTTTCTATACTTCAAATACTTTCAAAACCCTTTTTCTCCTGGCAATAGATTCATTAAGGGAAGTTTTATCATATATATAACAAAGATACGTAACTTTGTTTATTCCAAATCAAATATTCAAATTTTGATTACTCTTTTGTAAAGTCATTTACCACATTGCTTACTTCCACTTTACTTCATCATATATTTCACAAAATATACTTTCAATTTCAAAAATCATTTACAGTTCTTATCCACAAATCTTCAATATCAATTTCACTCAAACCCGTACGATGTACACATATCATTCGTACGCCACATAAATCTGATCACTCCTCGATCACACAATTTCTCTTCCGAACTAGTATCGTCCACCCGACTTCCTAGTGCAGACTCAGATCTGGTTTCTTGATCAGAAACCGTTATTCTCCTTGCATAGTCACAACCATGATAGAGAATATCCAGAACCAAGTCAAAAATTCATATCCAGGTTCGCCGTCGAATATCGAATGAAAAATCCCAACTTGGATCGATAATATATCTCGAAATTCTATGCTCGAATCTGGATCAAATCACTAGGCGAATAGACTAATATACGTACATCCTACGTATTTATCTTCATTGATTATCAGTTAAATCAATTCTCTTTCTATTCATCCTCACTTTGATTTTATTCACTTATTCACATTTGCCTTAATCCCCATTTGGATTATCACACAATTCTTATCTCAATTGGGTATTTAATCAATAATAGTTTGAACTCCGACCAGTTTATATTTAGGAAATAGATTGAAAAATTTAAAGATAGATAAATAGCTGAAAAATAATTATTAGTTTGTAAAATAGCTGTAAAATAGTTAAGTAATTGTAAATAGTTGAAAAATAGTTATAAAATTTTTAAATAATTGCAAAATAGTTGTAAAATAGTAATCAGTTATAAAGTAATAGAAAAATAGTAATTAGTTTATAAATCAGTTGTAAAATTGTTAAATAGTTCCACAAGTAATTGTAAAACAAGTTTAAGATAGTTTTAGGTTCAAAAAGAAAGGTTGTATAGTAAATAGTTTGGAAAAACAATTTATTTTGAAAATAGTCCAGAGTCAAACGGTTCAATTCCCCACCAATTCAATTTAAATTTCCACTTCCATTTAAATTGACTCACTTCTAATTTGAATAACTTCAATTTCCCTTGAACTTGGTTTATCCCAATTCAAGTTGAATTAACCTCAATTCCTTTCCAAATTCAAATCAAATTCCATTTGATTTTAAACATCTTCACTTTAATTACAATTCCAAATTATTTAAATTAATTTAGACTAATTTCAAATTGAATCCACTTCAATTTCAAACCATTTCAATTTCTATATGAATTAATCTCAATTCCCATTTGAATTTGAACTCATTCAATCTTCAATTTTATTTCAATTTAATCCAATTCTAATTTTCCATTTGAATTTTATACTTATCCATCTTCAATTCTAATTAATTCCAGCTAAATTCAATTTAAATCTCAATTTTAAACCATCTCGAATTATATAAATTCGAGTTATTTTTTTTATTAAACGTTGATTTAACCCCTTAAATCAAATTAACCTTTATTTTTAAATCAATAATCCAAATCTCTAAATAATTTAATTCTGAGTCCAGTTCTCAAAATTCCATTTTAAATTATCTTTACTTAACTTATTTCAAAGTTCAAAGTAATTCTATATTCTTAATTTCAAATTAAAGTCTAATTTCCCTTTTATCTTAATAATGGATATATTACCACACTTCATTTCTCATTCATTTAAACAAATCCAATTTCACAATTTAAAGATTATTAATAACAATATGATGATATCATCCAATTTATTTTAAAACATCCATCCATTTCCAATTTCCAGATCTCAAACCCATTTTGAGATCACACAAACTCCCAATTCAAATTTTAAACTTCACATTAATAATCTTATAAGTTCAAAAACTTATTACCTTGAGTATCACATCTCATTCCAAATTTAAAACTCAACATTTAGAGTTTATTTCAACCCATTTTTGATATTATGTATATTCCTCATATATACATATTTCCTTTATACTCTAAGTTATCCTTAAATTTTAAACCACTTTTGGTTTTAGTTCAAACAGTTTCCTTTAATGCTTTCAAACAACTCTTATTTTAAAGTATGATCACCTTCAAAATATTCTGAATAATACCCTTTATTATTTCTATTAACATTTGAAACAGATTCCAAATTTTCTGGCTTAGATTTAGAACTTCACAATCTAGATCATCTTCAGTTCCAATTTATAAGTCATACTTATCTAAAACATTTCATTTTGCTTACTCATTAATACACATCTTATTATTAAACACAACAATCATTTATGAAAATAACCAAGATTATCATATCTGGAAACCAATTCATTATTATCTTATTCTGGAACCCTTCCCAAATTCAAGATTTTAATTTCAGTTTGAATCCAATTCAAATTTATCTTTATTTAATTTCAATTTGGTTGCATTTTTATTACCTCTTAATTTAATTCCAATAATTTAACAAACAATTGCCTTAACATTTATTGGTTAAGGAATATTACTTTATATATATCAAAATATATTCTTATATAAAATCATTTAAAATCTTTATATAAGAAAATAACAAGTACGCTCTCATATATACATATACACTCAACTCATTCTAGGGTACTATTGACCCTATCTTTAGATGAGTAGACCAACCAGAGCCAAGGTTTTCGCTTAACCTTCGCTCTGATACCAAGTGTAACGACCCGAAATTTTCGATCCCGAAAATTCCAGATAGTTAGGAAAAGAAGAAAGAGATAGAAGAAGAAGAAACATAAACACTACACAGATTCTCACATTCGCAGCGGATCAAAATATAATATCAAATAATAACAGTTTACAAAAGAATACTGAATTAGTTGATTACATTTTTATACGCCAGAGTTACACATATACTCAAACACTAGACATATACAAATCAACATGTTTCAGATAAACAGAAATATCTCATAGTGGAAACATTCCATACGTTCCTGCCATCCAGCTCGTCTCCTAAGCTCCAGAATGTCCTTACCTGAAAATCTGTAATACTCGGTCTGACCCGAGTATTACATCAAAGTAACGCCCGGGTCAGGCTGGAAACCAGCGTGAGTAAACCCATCTAACATGAAATACTAATACATAAAACTTATTTAAAACCCGGGGTAACTCGTATCAATTTACAAATTCACAATTTAAAATAGACCCCGCTTATTTCACACATCAAATCCTAAGTACCAAAACTTAGATTAAATGGTCCAATTCACTTAAATCATTCCATTCCAGCCTATTGATTTCACATATCAATTTATAAGAATCGAAGTGGTTTTGGGTATTACTGATACCCGACCCCTGTCCCTACGAATATAATGCCATCTTAACCCAAGTAATTGAAGTGAATTAGATTTTAAATACAAGACATCACTTTTACACAGCAATTCATTATCGATAGAAAACCCCATTATCATTGTCCATCCAATCATAACACAGAACATTTCCTATCAGAGATATCGATCAATTTAAGGCATTAAATCATCATTCATCATTTATAGGCAAGGTGGATCATTTCCAAAAATCAATTTACCCATTAAATTAATTACTAATTCTTTATCACTTAGATTACCTTTTCTTAATCATTAATTAATTACAAATAAATTAATTATCCTTTAATTATCCATCTTAATTAATAGTCAGTCTATCTTTGTCCCCTTTTTAATTAACCATCCTTTATGTATTAATTTATAACACCTAATTATTAATTGATGAATTTAACTAATTACACTTAATTAATTTCAAAAGACATTAATTTATCTAAATTCAAGTACTTAAATTAATCAATTTAATTAATTAAGTCATTATACTTTAATTACTTTTGTAAATAACTTGATTTAAGTTAAGATAACATTTATTACATTAAACTCTGGCCTCCCATTTACATTAAATTAAACTTAAAGCTTGAATTTGATTTATTTAAAAACCATCGTCCTTTAACTGTTAAGTGAAATACGTTCACAATTCCTTTTCAACCATCTGAATTGATTTGAAACATTTATGGGTTAGTTACCAATTTTACTTAATGTAATATTTAATAAATCAAAACTATTTAAAACAAAGTTTAAACTTTAAAATTCCACTTTAAAACTGATGTTTGTTTTAATCATTGTTTTCTAGTCTAAACATTTACACACAAAATAATTGGTTAAAACTTTACTCAAATCTGCTTTGCCCTTTTAAAATCTTGAAATCATTTTAGTTTAAAAATCTGGACTTATCAAAACTGGAAACAAAATGCTTCCAAGCCCAAAACCACAATTTTCCCGAGGCCTACTTGAGACAGCACCCGAGTAAACTCGATGCACCCAAAACAGGCTTCAGCACCCTCGCAACTTCGAGTTGATCACGAAGAAAACACGAGAACTTCGGCCCGACATCTTCATTCCAAAATCCATCAAAAACCCAGGTGCATGCGATGACACTGTGTACATACATGGTCGGAATTCTTGCCGCCGTTCCACTTCCTGGTCTTCGGAAACTCATCATCGACCTCGCCTATCACCACGACGAAGCGGAACCACAGAGTCAAAGCGAACCCAAAAATCGACATCACGAACCACCTGGAAGCGAACATGATCAGCGAATCCACCTGCCGCCGACGAATCACGCCTCCTTCACCCAAACTGTTGCGACTATAGACGCCTCTCGAGGCACTGAATCCATCCCCCCTACGGGATTGAACTCGGTGGACCATCATCGCCGTGCAAACCCCTAAACATCGACATTACCAAATAACGCGAAAACCCTACTTCATCCTTCAACGGCCACCACGGCCAACAGAAAAATCAAGCACTATTTTTTTCAGAGACCTCTGACACTCTGGCCACCACCATACCCATCCACGAGCTCCAATTTGCCACCGATCGCCATGGGCAGCCAAAATACCCAAAAACGTTCATCACCGAAAAACTCATCGAAACCCAAATGAAAAATCTCAATATTCGTATCAAAATTCATGATTTGACTTTACTTTCTAGATTATAAATTCCGAGGTTTATATTAACATGTTTGAATTTCACCCATTTTCTGATTTCGACTGTAATTATAAGGTTTACAGAGCTTTAACCAAATATAGTCACTTAAAATTATTCTTAAAAACAATAACACGTTGTTATTACCCTTTCCTTTTAGAAATCAAAATCTAATATTGATTATTTAGGAAGATTGGAATTAATTTGATGAAGTTGAGCCTGATATTGATAACAGGGCATAAATAAAAATATACAGAATCAATTTAAATTTTTTTTATACTTATATACACACATTATATTCAAAACTCAAGCAAGTAATATAGTCTATATTTCTACACATACAACAAGGTTTCATCACAGATCGTTAAACTGCTTTTAAATAAAAGATACTCACCTGGATTTTGAGAAAAAAAAAAGAACAGAGCCTTCTTTCACTTGGAAACAGGTTTGTGAAACTGCTATTTGAAACAAACTTGAATATTGCAAGCTGAAACTCCCTTCTTTAATCTCTGGTTTGCATGAAGTTGTATTGTTTTTTTAAGTTTAATTTTTGTTGAAGTATGAAATGGTGTTGTACTCAGATTCACTCAGCCTAGATTGGTCGAACCGAAATGGAGGGTTGATAAATATAAACAAGTTACGGGTGATACTTTTACAGGGTGATCAAATTTTGTACAACAGTGATTATATTTTGTACCAAAGAGACCAGAGATATTTTCTTGGTTAGTTTAACTCAGCTGATTTTCATTACTTTAGGGGCTGATACAAATTTTCTTTGGTGGCTGATAATCTAGTTTTAACAGCTGATATGATATACATTGTGGGCTGTATTAAATTTCATTGTCTTGTTCATAGATATTTATTCTTTTTGGTCATACTTATCTTTTAATTTCGAATGTACTGAAATGTATATTTTCTTTTACAAACTTATAGACATATATCTTATTTCTTGTTGTCTTCCAGGTCTACATACTTATCTAGTTTGTTTGTACTTGAAAGTATCCTGGTTTCTTGTTTGTCAAGCCTACATATTTGAATATATTTCTTGTGTATTCACTTTATATTTTACAAAACTATATAATTTATCTTATGTATATTTGTTTTATTTCTATTTCTAACTTAAACTATCAACACTTGATTTAAATGTTCATTTCCTATTTTACATGACTATAAACTTATTTGACATATTTATTTAACATCAATACTTATTATTTATTTAAAGTTTAACTATTTAACATTCAATTTACTTATTTATTATTTATTTTTATACTTGTGTCAAAGTCATATTTTCTTAAGTCTATATATATTTATATTTATTTTAAACAATATATTTGTTTTATACTTAGATGCAATATTGATAAGATTCATTTTATTTCAACCCTTATTATTTAGATTACCTCATAACTATATATTTAAATCAAATGTCAGTAGGCAGAGCTTACTTCATTTAGGTAAACAAGATAGGTTTCACTTTTTTTTAAATAATTTGAAACTCTTCAAATCAATATTTCTTCCCAATACACAAATATATATTAGTTTTAAAAGATAAGTTATATTTTAATTAATCACATTAAATATTTATTAAAATAATACTGCCAAAAATCCCGAGTTGTCACAATTCGTGAGGAAGTCCGATGGGACTCTTAGGTTATGCATCGATTATTGCAAGCTTAATGAGTTAACCATCAAAAACCGCTATCCATTACCTAGGATCGACGATATATTCGATCAATTAAGTGGCGCTAGGGTCTTCTCTCATCTTGACCTTGCCATGGGATTTCATCAGCTCTGAGTTGTGGAAGATAGCTTTCAACTTACTGCTTTCCGCACTCGCTATGGTTCATATGAGTGGCTCGTCATGCCATTTGATTTGAAGAACGCTCCTGCTTACTTCATTGACCTTATGAATCGAGTATTCTGGGAATATCTCGATAAGTTTGTTCTTGTTTTCATCGACGACATTCTTGTGGATTCTAAGTCCAAAACTGATCATGCTCGACATCTTAGAATTGATTTGAGTACTCTTCGATGGCATCAACTCAAAGCAAAGCTTTCTAAGTGTCATTTCTGGGAAAAGCAGGTTAAATTCTTAGGCCATGTTGTTTCTTCCGAAGGCATTTCGGTTGATCCTTCCAAGATCGAAGCCATCTAGAATTGGAAGAGGCCTAAGAGTGTACATGAGATTCGTAGCTTTCTGGGTTTAGCAGGTTATTACCGGCACTTCATCGAAGACTTTTCCCGTATTGTGCTTCCCTTGACTAGCCTTACGAAGAAAGGCGTTCGCTATACTTGATCCGATAAGTTTGAGGCTTCCTTTCAGAGATTGAAGGAACTTCTCACTCATGCTCCCGTTCTTGTGGTTACCGAAGGGAATCAG
This sequence comes from Allium fistulosum, assembly GCA_030737815.1. Classification (NCBI taxonomy): domain Eukaryota; kingdom Viridiplantae; phylum Streptophyta; class Magnoliopsida; order Asparagales; family Amaryllidaceae; genus Allium; species Allium fistulosum. The sequence goes on from CM060904.1 coordinate 1,144,035,829, forward strand.
GATCTTATTGTATATACTGATGCCAGTCATAGTGGCCTCGGTGCTGTTCTTATGCAGAAAGATAGGGTAGTTGCCTATGCTTCAAGGCAATTACGTCCGAAAGAGGTTCGGTACGCTACCCATGATTTAGATCTTGCCACCATTGTATTTGCTTTAAAGATGTGGCATCATTATTTATTGGGAGAGCACTTTACTCTCTTCACCGATCACAAGTGTGACATCCCGGAATTTCTGACAATATCAATTTAATAATCTGCATTTAAAATTAAATTGATTTGATGATTTTTGTTAATAAAATCTGAATTGACTTAATAATCTTCTTTTGAATAAATATTTAATTGAGAATTTATCTTTTAAAAGCTAATAAATTGTTTTCTATTTACCATATATATATATTTGTATATATTATAAATAGAAATCTTTGGGTTGAATTTAATAATTAAATGAATCTTATTCTATAATTCTAATATTTTTGATAGTTGGGAAATTTGATTTTTAATTTAATATTAAGCTATTAAATAAATACCCATATGGTTTTAAAATAGTTAAGATAAATGTTTGATTGATTTAAATTATATCTTAGCTTAGGGTAAGATAAATAAAAGGTTTATTTTAAAATATTGTTTAGTAAATATGAGATATGAGTTTATTAAATAATAATAGGAAGTTATAATCTCTTTTATAAATTAATTAAATTTGGCAAATTGTTATTTTCAAATAACATTATTAATATATTGGTTTATATATATGAATATAAATAGATTTTTAATATAGAAGTGTTATTTTCAAATTTAATATGTAGTTGTATATGTATATATACAACTTGAGGTTTAAATTTGATTTTGAATTTATTTGAATTCAAAAGCCTTGAGATTTAAAAGAGTAAATATTTAAAATGTTTTAATTTAAGAGATAATTGTATAAGCTTTTGTATAATTGGCTTTATTTTTATTTCTTAAAATTTATCTATATATATATTAATAAGTAAATGAAGTATTGAATAGTTTAAGTTAAAAATAAAAGAGAATAAAAGTAAAACACATTACCTAAAAATCTAATAATATAGTCTATAAGAATGCTCACATATGTTTACAAGGCTGGAAGCATTCTGTAGGTAACTTGTAAAATTATGAAGGCAAGAAGATACAAAGACACTTAGAAATTCTGGAAACACTTATTTGCTAGGCTGTAAGAATATAAAAGGGAAAGAAATAAACATATGTTCTGTTTGCTCAGTAAAACAATTTTGTACACTTGAAGAAAAAAGTAAAAAAATGTACTTAAGTGTGTAGGCAAGAAAATATAAACAAAGTATACATATGTATATGCAAGGAAAAATAGAGCATAGGCAGACAAGAAGCAAATCTATAAACAAATAACATGTAAAGCTTCCAGGCAAAGGAAGGTAACCTGTAATTATGCAAAGCTAGAACATAGTGAAAATAAAATATCTATGAATATAAAAATAGAAATGAGGTAAGGTTGTAGACATTAAGTACCATTGCATTAAATGCCAGCCAAAACAAAGTCTATTCGAATGGTTGAAAAAATCGTCTCAGCCCCATAACCTACCTGATAAGCTAAAGAGAAAAAAAATCTCTGGTCATTTTGTACAAGTAAAATGATGCCATCCTGTGAACTCTTTTCCATATATCAATCTATTTCATTTCAATTCGTTCAAAAGAAACTTAGCATTTTCCACTCCAAAGTTTTCAAAGACATACAAACTAAAGCTTTAGTTCAACCCAAAGCTAACAGGAGAATCAAGCTAGCAACTTTCAGGCAGATTTCAAGTTTAAAAGCTTTTCCCAAAACAATAATGTGCTTTATTCTTTCAAAATACAAGGTGAGTAACATCACACTTTTGAAAACTTCAATTTGTTTTTGGTTGCATGTCAAGTTTTGGAATGTTGTTACTTTGTGAATATATTTGTGTGGTGATCTCTGCATATATATATGGATGTATTGATATGTGAATATGTTTATTACCCTGTAGCACCTCTGTCACTAGTTTGTTTCAAGCTAAAGACTTATTCAAAAAAAAAAACAGTATCTCTTGATCCACCCTATATTAGGATTTAAGTATTAAACAAAATTTGTTTGTTTGGTCCTAGAGTAGGTTTAAATTTTTAATAAAGTTATATAAAACTGAAAAGGGTCTGGAAATCCAAGAAGACAGTCATACTTCAGTTTTGTCAAATTTTCAAACATGTTAATTTAACAACTCAGTAATATAAACTGAATCTTTATGCCAAACACTGATTTTTAAAACAAAAATCACATTTTTAGTAAGGGTTTGCAAGAGCATTTCTGGGTTGACCAGAATTGGAGTTTTGGAAATCACTGGTGATTCCAGTGATTGGAGAGATCGAGTTCCTCTCTGATGATAGTGGGATGTATGGAGAGTTGGGGAAAAATAGTGGGAAGGTGGTCAGGGCTCGGTGGTGACGATGGGAGGTGGATGAAGTTTGTTGACCTAGTTTCGGCTGGTCTGGAAATCATGATCATCACGATGTCTGGGAATGATCGAGTTTGATAAAACTCTGGGGGATGGAAGTTTGGACGAAGACGAGGAATTAGCCGGAGTTTCAGATTTTCTGGTGGACAGGGGGTCGAGGACGGCGCGTTTTTAGATTTCGTTCTTGTTTCTAGTTTTGAAGCATGAAACTCGATTTCGAGTTCGACCTATGGATGTCGATCTGATGATTGCGAGAGGGTGTGAGGGTGATCGCCTATGTGTGTAGATCGTCGTTGAAGATCAGGGAGGGCGAAGTCGATGGTGCACGCGCACGTGCACGTTTATCTACTCTGTTTTTTTGGGAAGATGAAGTTTTTCACTCAAAGTTTTACTCGAGTCGTTCGAGCATGTTACTCGAAGTGGGGGAGAAAATGACTCGAAGCAGGTCTTGGTTTGTTTCGGGTAGATGGTGTTGTTCCAGGCTTTTGAAATTTAACCTGACAGTAATTTGAGTTTAAATTAAATTTAAATGAAATTAGTCTAGGTAGTAGATTTAAACCCAAGTTTAAATCCAGTTGAATGTGGATTCAAATTTATATATTTGAACCCAAATCTGAAATGAATTAAAAGTTTAAAATTATTTTAAAAAAAAGGTTTTCGGGATTTAAAACAAGCCTGGCAGTTTTCTTGATTTTTAAAACTATAATATAAAATCGGAAACGTAATTTAAAACCAAGTTTAAAACAGAATTTTTAAATTTGAATCCAAATCGAATTTGAATCTTAGGTTTGAAAAAGATTAAAGTTTATAATTTTAAATGAGGCAAATAAGTTTAAACTTTAAGTACACTTAAATGTTTGAATTTAAAAAGGAATTTGGTTTAAAATCTTTAAATTAGTATTTAATGATTTGGATTCATTAAAATATTAAGATAATTAAAAATGGATAATTAACTAATTAAATTAGTTAATGATTTGGATTAATAAATTCAGTAATTAAGAGTTTAAAGTTTATTAATTAAAGTTTAAAGACCAATTAATTAGAAATAATTAATTTAGAGATGAGATCATTAATTTGATAAGATTAGATTTTGAATTTATGATTTAATGTTAATTAAACAAGTAATTAAAGGTTAATTAAGTTAAGGTTAAAAACTTGAATTAATTAAATAATTAGTGGTTAATTAATATTTGGTTAAGGATAAATTAATTTGAAATTGATAAGGGTTTATCTAAGTTAAATTTCTTAAGAAGAGAAATTTAGGACTGTTAATAGAAATAAAGGTCATTAACTTAGGATTTGTTTTATAATTAATCAATATGAAAATTTTGATAATTAATTAGATTGATTAATTAAAGAAAATTAATTGTGGAATTTGTTTAAGTGTAATTAAAGGAATTAATTTCTCAAGATAATTAATTTAGTAAATTTGGATCATCTAAGTTGATTAATTGGTAAATTTATGTGATTAATTTTAATAATTAATTAGATAAATTAGTTAAAGATAAACATTTGTGAAAATGTTTAATGGAAGTAATTAAGGAATTTATTACTTAATAAAATTGATCGAGTTAAACGATTTGTTTAAGTTAATTAATTTAGTTTAATTAATTTGAATAAACCATTGGATGATTTGATAAGTATAATTACTTAAATGTAATTAATAAAGTGAAATTACTTAATGAAGTAATTGATGACAATTACTATATGTAATTGATTGAAGATGTTTTGAGTATAATAGTAATTTGGATTAAATTTCCTTGTGAAGTTAATCAAGGGATTAATTTAGAAAATTAATTAAGGAGTAATTAATTTATTAAGTGAAGTAATTAAGGGTAGTTAATTACTGAATGGGATAAATCAAGGATGATTAATAATTATGGTTAAAGATTAATTACTTAGAGTAATTAATGTAAATGGAATAGTTAATTTAAATTGTATTAGGAATCATTAATTATATGATTAATGATAAATTTAAAGGATTGATTCATTAAGACAAATTAATCGATAATAAGTGTTAAGAGTAATTAATTGTAATTAATTAAGGATAAATGTAATTAATTATGGTTAATTAATAAATAGAGTAATCAAAGATTAATTACTGTATTTGGTTATAAATAATTAATTTGTGTAATTAATTAAAGAATAAATTACTCGAATGTAATTAAAAGATAATTAATCTAGGATGATTAATTAAGATGGAAATCTAGAGAATGATTAATAAATTGATTGGTAATTAATCAAATGGTTAAGTAAGCATGATTTATAGAATGAAGTAATTAATTTAATTTACTTTAAATTAATTAGAGAGTTGTAATTAATTTAATTCATTTTAAATTAATTACAAATGGTGTGATTATTAATCATTGCTTATGATGGATGATATTGATTTCCTTAATTTATTGTGATCTCAGATATGAGATGAATAATATCTATTGTGATATGGATGCTTGTTTTAAATATGATGATATTGATTATCTGTTTGAGTAGATAATATGGATTATCTGTTTATGATGGTGATGTTATTATCCATTGCGATATTGTGATTTATCTATCTCTGTGTATATAGATAATTGAATTAAACTGTTTTAACTTTAAAACGACTTGGCCCTAAAAAGATACGGTTTGGATTTCGATGAGACCGGGATCGGGTTTCCGTATACCGGGATTCTAGGTCTGGAGACCCGAATACCACATCGATCCAAATTAACGATAGGTCGTGCAAGTGAAGATGAAGATTCAGAGTGCAAGGGTTATTGTCGTTAACTCTGAGGGTGATTCCAAAATGAGTGTAACGAGATAATGCCTTCGGTTTCGTTCGAACCCGGAACGAACTTGTATGGATTGAATGCTTTCAGAACATCGTCAGGTGGGCGATGAGCATTCTAAGTGATGAGTTCTGTTAAAAGGTAATCGTGACCTCAAGCCTCACCAACCGGGAATGGCTAAAACAGGGGAGGTGCAGCAAGGCTTCGTGGGTAGCCCCCACTTGAGAGCGGAATATACCCCTGTCTAGATGTCCCTTTATATTCGGCTTAGTGGGCAGTTGATTCGCGACAACTGCTGGGGTTGTTTCGTTCGGAACTGTTCAGTAAGGAATGGTTCCGGCCTTGTGTTGTAGGGGAGCGGGCGTACTCCTCGGTACGTTGATCTAGGCCACGTACTGTGACGGGCGGTACCCCAGTAGCCCTGCCATTGTATGGAATCCAAAATCCAATAAGTGCCATCGGATTTGATTGTATACCTATTTATGCTGGAATTTAATGAATGTAACAATTTCGGCTATTTCTTATTTACTTGAAAACCCTAGACCTATTATAATATCACAGAATTTCCTATCAAAGTTTTGGTTAGCGTAAGGTAAAAACTTTTCCATGTTTATGTGTGGGAAGTCTTACGTGATACCTTTGTTTTCAAATGATTTTCAAAGATTAAGCAACTTTAATGTGTTACTCATACCAGACCCATGTCTGACCCGGAGTTTATTTCTGTTTTTCTTAAACTCTCGGGTACCCAAATTTTTACGGGTAGCCAAGGGATTCAGGTTAGCTTTGACGAATTCTGGAGGAGCAATGGAGCAGGAGGCTTCAGCGTGTAGATATATAGTGGTTCCGCTGTGTTAGTGATTATTTTGTATTTCCGCTGTGTTGTATCTCTGTGCTGTGTAAGTTGTATTAACTAGACAGGTGTTTATAACTGTCTAGTATATGCTGTATATTCTGTGTACTCTGATGTATATGATACTATGTATTAATTTATATGATATATTATATCTTATTCGTTCCGCTGTTGAGATTCTGTTGTTGTTTTCTTCTTCTTCTCTTTCTTTCTACTTTCTCACCCCTTTCTTTCTAATCGATGATGCGATTTTCCGGTAGTGGAAAGTTGGGTCGTCACACGTGGTATCAGAGCATAGGTTGAGCGAATACCTAAGCTCTGGAGTGGTGTCTATCTTAAGAGAGCGTATTTGTATTTTTATATATATATATATATTTATATATTCTACCTATTTGTTGGGTTACCTGTTCGGGTTTTCCAATATAAGTTATAAAAGGTAGATAAGGTAGTGGTGTGTATAACACGACTACCAATAGTTGGAGTTGTTGAGGTTGGAAGTGTATCTGTCGAGACCGTAGACCCAATACCGTCTCGAGTGAGCTTTGTTGTGGTATAAGGATTTCACCAATATCTGTTAGGGTTTGGAGATCATTTTTGAAGTGTAGTTTGGATGAGTAGAATTAGGATTTTGATAGCTAAGCAGAAGCTAGTGATAGTATCTTGATACCTCAGGAATCAGTAGCTGTGTGATGAGACACAGTGACTATGGATGTCTCCGAAGATTTTCTTTGGAACAGTTTAAAGAAGTATGTCTGCTTCGGTGTTGAGGCTGTGTTTAGCCGGGTGTTTGTGTTTGGCTTTGAGGCCTGAGTTTCTCAAGGAGTTTGGTTTAGGATGTCCTTGGCAGCAGTGGCAGCATTTGTAGTTCTGATTGTTCTGTGGGTAGGCAGGAGGTCGTCTGTCAGCAGTTTTCTGGAAGTGAAGTTCAGGAGCAGCAGAGTGGATCCGTTTCTTCGATGGATTGGCTAGATAAGCTTAAGCTGTTCTGATTGGTAAAGAGAGAGCAGTTTTTCTTTGGATATTGGGTTGGATTGATCGCAAAAGTGACTTGCGATAGTGGAGTGTTCTCTTAGCTTGTCAGATATCTTTCGGGATTTCTAAGTTTTCTTCTTTATGGATCTGTTGAACCATATTTTTGGGATGTGTTGTCCGGTTTGTGCTCGGGTGTACCATCAGCATTTCTTCTACTCAGATCAGAGTTGTGCAGCGGAAGCAGTTGGGAGTGCATCTGTTTTTCTTTTCCGGATAGGAGAAGTTGTTTTCTACTGATGATAGTAGAGGCTGTGTTCTTGGATTGTTTGTGTGTTGATCATTGTGATGAGTTGTTTTGAGGCATCAGCGAAGGTTGAGCCCATCAGTAGGGATAGAGGCAGCCTGGATCGTCAGATGAGTTTTGTGGATATAAGATGGAGGAATTTGGATTTCGAAGTCGAGGATTTGGTTTTGAGTAAGTTCTCTCAGATCGAAGGGGTTTCAAGTTGGTAAGACTGGGAAGTCAGCACCGAGGTATCTTGGATTTTATCTTGTTCTGGTAAGGATAAGTGTTTGATCTTCTGGAGTGAATTGTCAGTTTGGATGACTGGGATTCGATGAGTTTCACGTATCTCTGAGGGAGTACGTGTATGATCCATCTCTGGTTTTGGAACCAGCAGTTCAGGGAGTGTTGGTTGTTGAGTCAGACTCGTCTGTAGTTTGATATCTGTTTGGTTTTGTAGATCTAGATGAGTAGGAGCTCTATAGATTAGTAGTGATTGTTTGGATTCTCTAGAGCGAGTATCCCAGTATATATACTTGGGAACTCGAGAGAACTCTATCCAGAATTTTGTCTGGATCATTAGATTTGTTTGTTTGGATGAGTTGTTTGCTATGGTTGTTAGCGTATAATTAATATATGCTTGTGTTTTAAAATTAAATCTTTAATTAGATTATTAAATTACCTTTGTTTTAAATTTCGGGGACGAAATTCTTTTAAGAGGGGAGGAATGTGACATCCCGGAATTTCTGACAATATCAATTTAATAATCTGCATTTAAAATTAAATTGATTTGATGATTTTTGTTAATAAAATCTGAATTGACTTAATAATCTTCTTTTGAATAAATATTTAATTGAGAATTTATCTTTTAAAAGCTAATAAATTGTTTTCTATTTACCATATATATATATATTTGTATATATTATAAATAGAAATCTTTGGGTTGAATTTAATAATTAAATGAATCTTATTTTATAATTCTAATATTTTTGATAGTTGGGAAATTTGATTTTTAATTTAATATTAAGCTATTAAATAAATACCCATATGGTTTTAAAATAGTTAAGATAAATGTTTGATTGATTTAAATTATATATTAGCTTAGGGTAAGATAAATAAAAGGTTTATTTTAAAATATTGTTTAGTAAATATGAGATATGAGTTTATTAAATAATAATAGGAAGTTATAATCTCTTTTATAAATTAATTAAATTTGGCAAATTGTTATTTTCAAATAACATTATTAATATATTGGTTTATATATATGAATATAAATAGATTTTTAATATAGAAGTGTTATTTTCAAATTTAATATGTAGTTGTATATGTATATATACAACTTGAGGTTTAAATTTGATTTTGAATTTATTTGAATTCAAAAGCCTTGAGATTTAAAAGAGTAAATATTTAAAATGTTTTAATTTAAGAGATAATTGTATAAGCTTTTGTATAATTGGCTTTATTTTTATTTCTTAAAATTTATCTATATATATATTAATAAGTAAATGAAGTATTGAATAGTTTAAGTTAAAAATAAAAGAGAATAAAAGTAAAACACATTACCTAAAAATCTAATAATATAGTCTATAAGAATGCTCACATATGTTTACAAGGCTGGAAGCATTCTGTAGGTAACTTGTAAAATTATGAAGGCAAGAAGATACAAAGACACTTAGAAATTCTGGAAACACTTATTTGCTAGGCTGTAAGAATATAAAAGGGAAAGAAATAAACATATGTTCTGTTTGCTCAGTAAAACAATTTTGTACACTTGAAGAACAAAGTAAAAAAATGTACTTAAGTGTGTAGGCAAGAAAATATAAACAAAGTATACATATGTATATGCAAGGAAAAATAGAGCATAGGCAAACAAGAAGCAAATCTATAAACAAATAACATGTAAAGCTTCCAGGCAAAGGAAGGTAACCTGTAATTATGCAAAGCTAGAACATAGTGAAAATAAAATATCTATGAATATAAAAATAGAAATGAGGTAAGGTTGTAGACATTAAGTACCATTGCATTAAATGCCAGCCAAAACAAAGTCTATTCGAATGGTTGAAAAAATCGTCTCAGCCCCATAACCTACCTGATAAGCTAAAGAGAAAAAAAATCTCTGGTCATTTTGTACAAGTAAAATGATGCCATCCTGTGAACTCTTTTCCATATATCAATCTATTTCATTTCAATTCGTTCAAAAGAAACTTAGCATTTTCCACTCCAAAGTTTTCAAAGACATACAAACTAAAGCTTTAGTTCAACCCAAAGCTAACAGGAGAATCAAGCTAGCAACTTTCAGGCAGATTTCTAGTTTAAAAGCTTTTCCCAAAACAATAATGTGCTTTGTTCTTTCAAAATACAAGGTGAGTAACATCACACTTTTGAAAACTTCAATTTGTTTTTGGTTGCATGTCAAGTTTTGGAATGTTGTTACTTTGTGAATATATTTGTGTGGTGATCTCTGCATATATATATGGATGTATTGATATGTGAATATGTTTATTACCCTGTAGCACCTCTGTCACTAGTTTGTTTCAAGCTAAAGACTTATTCAAAAAAAAAACAGTATCTCTTGATCCACCCTATATTAGGATTTAAGTATTAAACAAAATTTGTTTGTTTGGTCCTAGAGTAGGTTTAAATTTTTAATAAAGTTATATAAAACTGAAAAGGGTCTGGAAATCCAAGAAGACAGTCATACTTCAGTTTTGTCAAATTTTCAAACATGTTAATTTAACAACTCAGTAATATAAACTGAATCTTTATGCCAAACACTGATTTTTAAAACAAAAATCACATTTTTTAGTAAGGGTTTGCAAGAGCATTTCTGGGTTGACCAGAATTGGAGTTTTGGAAATCACTGGTGATTCCAGTGATTGGAGAGATCGAGTTCCTCTCTGATGATAGTGGGATGTATGGAGAGTTGGGGAAAAATAGTGGGAAGGTGGTCAGGGCTCGGTGGTGACGATGGGAGGTGGATGAAGTTTGTTGACCTAGTTTCGGCTGGTCTGGAAATCGTGATCATCACGATGTCTGGGAATGATCGAGTTTGATAAAACTCTGGGGGATGGAAGTTTGGACGAAGATGAGGAGTTAGCCGGAGTTTCAGATTTTCTGGTGGACAGGGGGTCGAGGACGGCGCGTTTTCAGATTTCGTTCTTGTTTCTAGTTTTGAAGCATGAAACTCGATTTCGAGTTCGACCTAAGGATGTCGATCTGATGATTGCGAGAGGGTGTGAGGGTGATCGCCTATGTGTGTAGATCGTCGTTGAAGATCAGGGAGGGCGAAGTCGATGGTGCACGCGCACGTGCACGTTTATCTACTCTGTTTTTTTTGGGAAGATGAAGTTTTTCACTCGAAGTTTTACTCGAGTCGTTCGAGCATGTTACTCGAAGTGGGGGAGAAAATGACTCGAAGCAGGTCTTGGTTTGTTTCGGGTAGATGGTGTTGTTCCAGGCTTTTGAAATTTAACCTGACAGTAATTTGAGTTTAAATTAAATTTAAATGAAATTAGTCTAGGTAGTAGATTTAAACCCAAGTTTAAATCCAGTTGAATGTGGATTCAAATTTATATATTTGAACCCAAATCTGAAATGAATTAAAAGTTTAAAATTATTTTAAAAAAAAGGTTTTCGGGATTTAAAACAAGCCTGGCAGTTTTCTTGATTTTTAAAACTATAATATAAAATCGGAAACGTAATTTAAAACCAAGTTTAAAATAGAATTTTTAAATTTGAACCAAATCGAATTTGAATCTTAGGTTTGAAAAAGATTAAAGTTTATAATTTTAAATGAGGCAAATAAGTTTAAACTTTAAGTACACTTAAATGTTTGAATTTAAAAAGGAATTTGGTTTAAAATCTTTAAATTAGTATTTAATGATTTGGATTCATTAAAATATTAAGATAATTAAAAATGGATAATTAACTAATTAAATTAGTTAATGATTTGGATTAATAAATTCAGTAATTAAGAGTTTAAAGTTTATTAATTAAAGTTTAAAGACCAATTAATTAGAAATAATTAATTTAGAGATGAGATCATTAATTTGATAAGATTAGATTTTGAATTTATGATTTAATGTTAATTAAACAAGTAATTAAAGGTTAATTAAGTTAAGGTTAAAAACTTGAATTAATTAAATAATTAGTGGTTAATTAATATTTGGTTAAGGATAAATTAATTTGAAATTGATAAGGGTTTATCTAAGTTAAATTTCTTAAGAAGAGAAATTTAGGACTGTTAATAGAAATAAAGGTCATTAACTTAGGATTTGTTTTATAATTAATCAATATGAAAATTTTGATAATTAATTAGATTGATTAATTAAAGAAAATTAATTGTGGAATTTGTTTAAGTGTAATTAAAGGAATTAATTTCTCAAGATAATTAATTTAGTAAATTTGGATCATCTAAGTTGATTAATTGGTAAATTTATGTGATTAATTTTAATAATTAATTAGTAAATTAGTTAAAGATAAACATTTGTGAAAATGTTTAATGGAAGTAATTAAGGAATTTATTACTTAATAAAATTGATCGAGTTAAACGATTTGTTTAAGTTGATTAATTTAGTTTAATTAATTTGAATAAACCATTGGATGATTTGATAAGTATAATTACTTAAATGTAATTAATAAAGTGAAATTACTTAATGAAGTAATTGATGACAATTACTATATGTAATTGATTGAAGATGTTTTGAGTATAATAGTAATTTGGATTAAATTTCCTTGTGAAGTTAATCAAGGGATTAATTTAGAAAATTAATTAAGGAGTAATTAATTTATTAAGTGAAGTAATTAAGGGTAGTTAATTACTGAATGGGATAAATCAAGGATGATTAATAATTATGGTTAAAGATTAATTACTTAGAGTAATTAATGTAAATGGAATAGTTAATTTAAATTGTATTAGGAATCATTAATTATATGATTAATGATAAATTTAAAGGATTGATTCATTAAGACAAATTAATCGATAATAAGTGTTAAGAGTAATTAATTGTAATTAATTAAGGATAAATGTAATTAATTATGGTTAATTAATAAATAGAGTAATCAAAGATTAATTACTGTATTTGGTTATAAATAATTAATTTGTGTAATTAATTAAAGAATAAATTACTCGAATGTAATTAAAAGATAATTAATCTAGGATGATTAATTAAGATGGAAATCTAGAGAATGATTAATAAATTGATTGGTAATTAATCAAATGGTTAAGTAAGCATGATTTATAGAATGAAGTAATTAATTTAATTTACTTTAAATTAATTAGAGAGTTGTAATTAATTTAATTCATTTTAAATTAATTACAAATGGTGTGATTATTAATCATTGCTTATGATGGATGATATTGATTTCCTTAATTTATTGTGATCTCAGATATGAGATGAATAATATCTATTGTGATATGGATGCTTGTTTTAAATATGATGATATTGATTATCTGTTTGAGTAGATAATATGGATTATCTGTTTATGATGGTGATGTTATTATCCATTGCGATATTGTGATTTATCTATCTCTGTGTATATAGATAATTGAATTAAACTGTTTTAACTTTAAAACGACTTGGCCCTAAAAAGATACGGTTTGGATTTCGATGAGACCGGGATCGGGTTTCCGTATACCGGGATTCTAGGTCTGGAGACCCGAATACCACATCGATCCAAATTAACGATAGGTCGTGCAAGTGAAGATGAAGATTCAGAGTGCAAGGGTTATTGTCGTTAACTCTGAGGGTGATTCCAAAATGAGTGTAACGAGATAATGCCTTCGGTTTCGTTCGAACCCGGAACGAACTTGTATGGATTGAATGCTTTCAGAACATCGTCAGGTGGGCGATGAGCATTCTAAGTGATGAGTTCTGTTAAAAGGTAATCGTGACCTCAAGCCTCACCAACCGGGAATGGCTAAAACAGGGGAGGTGCAGCAAGGCTTCGTGGGTAGCCCCCACTTGAGAGCGGAATATACCCCTGTCTAGATGTCCCTTTATATTCGGCTTAGTGGGCAGTTGATTCGCGACAACTGCTGGGGTTGTTTCGTTCGGAACTGTTCAGTAAGGAATGGTTCCGGCCTTGTGTTGTAGGGGAGCGGGCGTACTCCTCGGTACGTTGATCTAGGCCACGTACTGTGACGGGCGGTACCCCAGTAGCCCTGCCATTGTATGGAATCCAAAATCCAATAAGTGCCATCGGATTTGATTGTATACCTATTTATGCTGGAATTTAATGAATGTAACAATTTCGGCTATTTCTTATTTACTTGAAAACCCTAGACCTATTATAATATCACAGAATTTCCTATCAAAGTTTTGGTTAGCGTAAGGTAAAAACTTTTCCATGTTTATGTGTGGGAAGTCTTACGTGATACCTTTGTTTTCAAATGATTTTCAAAGATTAAGCAACTTTAATGTGTTACTCATACCAGACCCATGTCTGACCCGGAGTTTATTTCTGTTTTTCTTAAACTCTCGGGTACCCAAATTTTTACAGGTAGCCAAGGGATTCAGGTTAGCTTTGACGAATTCTGGAGGAGCAATGGAGCAGGAGGCTTCAGCGTGTAGATATATAGTGGTTCCGCTGTGTTAGTGATTATTTTGTATTTCCGCTGTGTTGTATCTCTGTGCTGTGTAAGTTGTATTAACTAGATAGGTGTTTATAACTGTCTAGTATATGCTGTATATTCTGTGTACTCTGATGTATATGATACTATGTATTAATTTATATGATATATTATATCTTATTCGTTCCGCTGTTGAGATTCTGTTGTTGTTTTCTTCTTCTTCTCTTTCTTTCTACTTTCTCACCCCTTTCTTTCTAATCGATGATGCGATTTTCCGGTAGTGGAAAGTTGGGTCGTCACAACAAGTCTCTCAAATACTTCTTCACCTAGAAAGAGCTCAACATGCGACAGCAGCGTTGGCTCGAGTTTCTAGCTTCGTATGATTTCGATATTCAGTATACCCCTGGCAAGGGGAATCGAGTGGCTGATGCTTTGAGTCGGAAGCATTCAACTATGGTTTCCATGATGATTGCAGAATGGAAAGCCCTTGAGACTCTTTCCATATGTGATATTCGTGATCGTGCTTCCACTTCAGATTCACCTATTCTATTATATAGCATGAAAGCTCGTCTTACTCTTCTAAATCGGATTGCCGAGGCACATCGGCAAGACTCCAATATATCTACTCTTATTCAGAAGTGTAAGTCTGAATCCCATGATGATATTGAGATGAAGGATTTTAGCATCGATATTCATGGGTGTCTTCAAAAGAAGAACCGTCTAGTCGTGCCTCCTATTCCAGAACTTAGGCAGGACATTCTAGCTGAATGTCACCGTTCTAAGTATACTATCCATCCAGGTAGCAGCAAGATGTATGCTGATATGTGTCGTCTCTATTATTCGGAAGGCATGAAGCGAGATATAGCAAGTTATGTAAGCAATTGCATGACTTGTCAGCTTATTAAGGCCGAGCATCAGCGACCCAGGGGTCTTCTTCAGCCTTTAGAGGTTCTGTAACAACCCGCATATTTTACGATTATATATTTAAATGTTTTATTTAAATATAGCATCGTTTGTTGAATTTAAAGTCCAAAATATGACTTTTTGTAAATAGTCGAATCCGAACTCGAGACCACTTCCATTGGGATTAAAACGATGTTTACAACTTTTTTGAGTATAAACATTGATATGTTTGGAGTTGATTAGGATTTTGGTATTTTGTTTGGGCTTTGGTTTGTGTTCTAGCCCACTAACCCAATAAGAGAACCCAAACCTTCTACCAAATACCTCCCACTCCACTCCTCTTCATTCATTCATTCCATTATTCCTAACACTCAAGCCTTAAGGAAAAAATGAGGGAAAAGATAGGAAATTAAAATTCCTAAACCCTAGATTATTAGGAAATTCAAATCCAAGTTCCAAAATCAAGGAGAAGCTTAGGTAAGCATGCTCTTCATCTTCTCCATCTCAATTCCTCTTCAATTCTTGATTTTTCCTATAACCTAACTTAGGAAAAACTTTGCATTTGATCATAGATTGAAGGTTCTTGAAGTGAAGTTGGAAGAGAGATTGATCTTGCTTTGTTTTAGAGATTCTCATTCTTTGTTTTTGAATTCAAAAGTGAGTTCTTGAACTCACATCTATGTCTATACCTTTGATAGTTGTTAGGTATGAATTCCTAACATCTCTTTCATGTTCAATTTCTTTTGAATTGGATTGATTTGGTAAATTTTCCAATTTTTGGTATTTTGAAGTCAAAATCTATGAATATCCTACTATGGATGTTTGGACATGTTGTGTGGAGTGTATTGAAGAGCCTATAGGGTTGGGTTGTTGCTTAGCATAAATCCCTAGCCACCGTCGCTCATTCGATCGCTTGCGGGTTGATTTGGCCATCAATGGCCTAGGCAAATTATGCCCTGAGCTTCAGCACAGATGTCTGGTAAAATGCTCAGACGTTTGAAGCAACAGAATAAAAAAATTCCAGACTTACAGCTCAGACGTCTGAAGTTATTCCCAGATGTTTGGGCGATCTGGAAGAAAATTTCCAGACTCACAGCTCAGACGTCTGGGAAAACCACCAGACGTCCGACGCTGTTAATTTCAGCCAACTTACCTGTTTTTATGTGGGTTTCCGTTTTAATTGATTTTTGTTGTTCCGGTTGGTTGTTGTCATTTATTATCGACTTTGATGACTTCTTTTCTGGATTTTTGGGAATATCCATTTGATGGATTTGATATTGATTTTCATGGTTTTGATTCACGTCGTCGAATGTGAATTTTTGGTGATAGATTGTTTTTACAATCGTTTCTATGATTTGTCACTTTAAAACACAAAGGTTTCTATACTAGTAGTAAATACTAAAACTCTTTCACAAAAATGATTTCAACATTACTTTTAATACAAAGCTCATTTTTAAAACCGTTTTCCAATCTATTAGTATATACGAACCTTTACCTCATTCGTACGAGAAATCCAATTAAATGACTTAGCAAAACAAATGGTATGAAACGCTTGCGTTTACTTCGTCGGTTAATTCTTAGACTTGTTCGATTGAAATCTTGTGACAATTTTCGAGTGGAAATCTACAATTTGTTCGTAAATATTTAAGTTAAGCCAGTGGTTATGGGACATGAAGCTAAACTCATTTATATACTAGCTTGGTGTAATTTACACTTTTATTGATCTATGATGATCATTTTGTGATTTAGACTAGCGATATGCGATGTCTCATAGTCCGCGTGGGGGACTGTACCCCGTTCTGTTGAGCTTCATCCCATTTTTTGTAGGCTAGCAACCTATGGTCTTTTTATGGAGTTCGGTTCATCGGGCGTACCGTTGTACTACGCCGTTGTTCCATCTTATTTGAGTTTCAGGTTCCTCGGGCATACCGTTGTACTACGTCGTTGCGCCGGCTCTATGGGTTAGCGACCCATGGGATAGCGTCCCGTTTGTGATACACGTGTTAGTGAGTTTTCATGCTCCTGTTTGTGATAGGCCTCTCCCTTTGTGTTTTCTGGATTTCTAATTATTGATTTCTAAAATTTGTGTTTCACCAATTTTTGTGATTTGCATTGATAAGCTCTATCAATATTTGAGGTTTGGTGAATAAGCTAAAGAATATGATATTCTTTTTGGATATTTAAGGAGATTTGAGATATTGTATGATTTTAATTGTTATCAAATATATACTTGTCACAGTATGGCATTATTGTTATCATATATATATATATATATATATATATATATATTTGCCATATCTCTTATCCTATCTCATCTTATATGATATTTATAGCTAGACTGATCCATTTATTATTTTTTCTTCTTAAATAATACTCGGGTCGGACCGAGGTGTTTCAGGTGCTTCCATTTGACTTCTTATCTGTGATCATCATCTGACTTTTGGCTAACTACTTTAGCTTAGTAGTTTTTAGTTTTTATACATTCGAGATAGAGACTCCTTGATGTATACATATTCTTTTGTCCAGCACTTGTACCTATTCTTTTGTGATGTAGTGGATCTTGTATGACCACTACTTTGATGTACACTTCTATGTGTGATATTCATATCTATTTCCGCCTTAGTGATATGAATATCTGTGACTGATTTGTGTTATGGTTATTTTATATTTGTTTCTGAAAGCCTCATAGCCACTGTGTAGTAGCTTTGAGTTTGTATTGGATATGTCAGATTTCCTCTTGAAATGAAATGCATGTCATACTATCTGACATATCGGTACTTGCACAAAGCAATTACATAGATGGTCACTCCTCAACAGCCTTATTCTTCGTGCTAGTCGACGGCATTACCCCGTAGTGTCCTTGGCTAGTGTGAGTATAGAGGTGGGGCGTCATAGGTTCCATTGTGGAAATAGGACCAAGTTTCTATGGATTTTATCGATGGCTTACCTCGTTCAAGGTCAGGCCATAGCAGTATTTGGGTTATTGTGGACCGTCTCACCAAGTCCGCACATTTCATTCCTATTAAGTCTAATAGGATGGCATCTCTCTTATCGAAGCTGTATATTAAGGAGATCGTGTGATTACACGGTGTTCCTTCATCTATTATGTGTGATCGTGATCCTATTTTCACGAGTCACTTCTGGCAGAGTCTCCAACAGGGTTTGGGCACATAGCTTATCACCCACAGTCTGATGGAAAGACTGAACGGGTGAATCGTATCTTGGAAGATTTGCTTCATGCTTGTATCTTAGATTTTGGTTGTAGCTGGGAGGATTATCTTCCTCTAGTTGAGTTTGCTTATAATAATAGCTACCAAACTTCTGTCGGCATGGCTCCTTTCGAAGCCTTATACGGAAGGCCGTGTCGTTCTCCATCGTATTGGTTCGAATCAGGAGAAAAGCTCATTCTTGGCCCCGAGTCTATTTGAGAATCATCTGAGAAGATCCATCTTATTCGAGAGAGAATGAAAGAGGCTCGAAGTCGAAAGAAATCCTACACGGACAACCGTAGGAGGCCTCTTGAATTCTCAGTGGGTGATCTTGTTTGTATCCGAGCTTCTCCTCTGAAGGGAGTGGTACGCTTCAGCCAGACAGGGAAATTGGCACCATGCTATATTAGGTCATTTCCGATTACAGAGCGTATCGGTCTTGTTGCACTAATGTGTAGCACTTCCCGAGTAGTTTTCTGGAGTTCACGACGTATTCCACGTCTCTCAGTTGAGGAAGTGTCTACGAGATTCAGATTCTATGCTTGATTCTCGTGCTTTAGAGAAGTTGGAGGTTTCTCCTGATCAATCTTATGTGCAGCATCCCGTGAGAGTTCTTGCTTCGGAGACTAGACGTCTTTGAAACAAGAGTGTTCCGCTCTTGAAGATTCAATGGTCCGGTAATCCCAATGACTGCACTTAGGAAACCAGAGAATTCATCGAGCAATCGAATCCTGAATTCTTATCTTCTCACGATGAAGGTAAGAATTTTCCATTTTTAATCTATCTAAATTTCCTTTGTTTGTTGAAATAAAGTGTGTTGAATACAGATTTCCTCTAGAAATTGCGAGGACGCAATTTTTATAAGGGGGCGTCTGTAACAACCCTGGTATTGGTGATTACCTATGATATTAAATTATAACATTGAGAATGAAATGAAATAGAGAGGATATATTTGTTTTAAATTGTATATTTAAAATAAACAACGTTTTTGAAGTTAAAGATTGATCTTGGAATTTAATTGAATGGAGTTTTGGGTAATAAATTGGAAATATTGGAATCTTTGGTAATTTGAGTTAATAAATTAATCAAGGGATGTATTTCAACATTTAATTGTCGAAATAAAAATAAATAGATGGAAATAAAGTTTTAAAAACTTTATTTTGAGGGTTTGGAGTGAAAATAATCAATTATCAGATTTTAATTGAGTCAATGTAATGATATTGGTAATTATTGCCAATATTAGCCTTTTACTGAATATAAAAAGAGAAATATGTAGAAATTATGTATTTTATTAAAATAAAAGATGAAATATTGGTTGGAAATAATATTTTAATGATTTAATAAAGTTAGAATGATTTATTGCAACTTGTTTGACAAGGAAATAATTTTTATTAAGCTTATTGTGTTAAAAATGGTATATTTACACTAAAATTGTGTAAATTGTTAAATATTGTTAAAAATGGGGTTTTATTGTTAAAATTATCTTTTTATTTTTAAAATAAATTTTACTTTGTCACAATAACTATTTTATTTCAATATAATTGGATATATACATTTTATTTGGCATATAAAAGTTGAAATATGTGAATATAGTGTTAAAATATGAGCATAGCCTTGCATTTTCTCTAAGTATATTTAGTCTTGGGCTTGTTTGGGTAAGAATTAGATCCATTAACCCTAACTTAGAAACTTCTGGTGAGAAAGAAATAATCGGTACGTTGTTCTTCCTCTTTCTCAAAAAGTAAGTTTACAATAAAAAGAAAAACAACGGCTTCTCTCAACTAATCAATTTCTAATTAATTTCTACTGAAAAATTCAAAAGGAAATCATCTAAATCAAGAATAGAAAAGGTAATCACATCCAATACTAGATAGATTTCACCAATAATCTTGAATTGGAAATGAGTCTGTCTGTAAGTTTTTCTAATTCTACTGCATGTTCCTGTTTCAGCATTTACAGGTGCTTAGAGCTTCAATTCTCCTCAAAAGATCATTGCTTGCTAATAAAACTTTGCTAAATCGCCAAGGTGAGTAAAATACTCACAATTGCCAGCTGAACTAAGTGTTATTGCTAAGAAATCTACTCTGTAAAAGCTTCTGCATATGTTCATACTCTCTGTTGTTGTTTTTTTCCTGTTTCTTGTTTCTGGTTGCCACTTTGAGTGGCCATATCTCTTTGATTTTCAGTCGAATTGCTGCCGGATCTTTTCCGGATTGTAGTTTAGTTTTCAAAATCTTTGTATGTCAATTTTCGCTGCAAAACTTGATCATTTGCTATGCTAATTTGCTGTTGGAATTTGAGTTCGAAGCAGGAAAATTACCCAGGAAAATGTCCATAGCCTGGGTCGACACAGCAACCACCAGGTCGACCTGGGGGTTGACCTAGTGGTCGACCAGGCGGTCGACCTAGCTACAAGCCTGGGTCAACCCCTTAGTTGGCCCAGTACGTGAAGTTGTGGTCATTTGTTCCTGTTCCTTTTGCAGCTTGTTTCATAGTATTGCCTTTGAATTGCTATGGTTTTGTCACTTGTTTTGATGCTAATTTTGAGATGATTTTGATGATGCCTATGGGCTATGATATCCATTAATGGATTAGCCAAGTTTTGGAGGAATTTGGAATTTGGAATTTTGGTTTAAATTCGAACTTCAATTTGGAGTGAATTCTTCGTTTTTCTTCGATTTCAAGCGCTATTTCTTCCAAAATAAATTTTGAGAAAAGTTCTAAATAACTTGGCTTTTGAAATCATTATTATGAAATATTTTCAAATTATTATTAAATTATTTCAAAGTATTTTAAAAATATTTATTTCCTATAATAAGGAGAAATTTTACTAAATTGCTTCCAAAATGGTTTCAGAAAATTATTTTTAAATCCCGTTTTCTCTAGAAAATTATTTTATAAATAATATACTTTATTTTTATACTTTTCGGACGTATGAGAAAGAGAATTAAACAATTTAGTAAAACACATGGTATGGGACACGTGAGTTTACTTTTTCGGTTAATTCCGGACTTATACGATCGAAATCTCTTGAGTATATTGTTTTGAGTTTGATTATTGAGATTTATAATTCCTATTACATGAATTATCCGAGTTAGGCAATATTTAGTGAGATGAGAGGTTCGAGATCTCCTATTATAGGAGTAATAATTGATGAGAACCACTTATATATGTTGTTTTACTCGACAACGAGACGAGGTGAGTCTTGAGATGAGATTTCCCTTTTCGGGAATTATAGTTTATGAGAAACCACTATGAGATTTATTAAAACTTGTCGATGATACAAGGCAAGATATATGAGTATTCTGAAATTTGAGATTTTATTTTTATGATGTGGAGTTAGCTATCGGCTAGCAAACCGTTTAGTGCGAACGTGTGGTATGGGACGCAGGTTAACACTTTTCAAGTTCCTTTTCGAGAGTTTGTGACACATCCATGAGTATGCCAGTGCTATAGACCTTCCAGTCATCTGAGTATGTGACTTCGGTCACCACGAGTATGACATTCGGGTCCACGAGTTAGGTACCTAAATTCTAAATAGCACTGGATAAGAGTTTAGCACGTGCAATATTGCTTCGGCTTTGCAATCGGGGATCTAGCCAATCCGGGTTTTCTGAGTTTTCTGAGTTTTATACAATTTCACCATTTTGAGATTTTGTTGCTTCGATAGCCTAGAGCTACATGAGATGTTATATAGGGTGATTTCGTTTTCATGAGATTTGAACTCTATTTTGAGTTCCATGTGATTCATATTGGAAATTTTGATGGGTTTCCCTTATAGCTTTTGAATGGTTACTTGCATTTATATTGAATGCCTTTGTGTTTAGAATAATATGTTGAATTAAACATATTCATGCGACAAACCTTAATGAATCTATTCCATGGCATTGCATGTGAGCTATACTTGTATATCATTCCTTTATAACTAAAGGAAGAGTTCCCTTATGCACTTATATTCCTCTTATCTTGTACTAATATCAAGTTCTAGTTAGCCTGACCCGTGTATTTATTACTCGGGTCAGACCGAGTTGCAGGTTAGGTAGTTAGACCCTTAGCTTACCTTACCTTTTGGATTTCACCATCGCTTTGGATATGGCTAGTTTTTGTGTTGTAGTCTTTTTGTTGGGAACTTGTGATGTATATTCTTTTGTGGGGGATGTTTGTATATATCTATGGTGGTCGAATGCCACTTATAACGTGTTGTATGATATTTGATGTATATATATGTATATCATTTCTGTGTTGTTGTTCTGTGTCTTGTGATTGTTGTAGTTATTATATTTTGTTTCTGAATTGATCCTATAGCCACCATAGTAGTGTATTAGGTAGGAATTAAGTATGTCGAATACTCAAGATGAAGTGGAAAAAAAAGTGCCAAAACCGACATACTTAGCTCTTATATAACGCAAGACTATGATGGTCGCCCTTATCCAGCCCTATTCTCCGCATTAGCAGACAGAATTATTATGTAATTCTCTTTGTTAATACGGGTCTCGGGGTGGGGCGTCACATTCCTTCTCCAATTTTAAGTTATTTTCGAGCCACTCGAACTAGTTAACTTAAAAATATTCCTTTCATTTCAAAATCTCATTTTTGGAACAATACTTGACATTTTCCAACAAAACATCTATTTCCAACTTACTTTGGGTTCGTTCGGGTTGAGCTTGTTTCGACTCTATAATGATAAAGAGAATAATTTACTAAGTGCACTACAACATTCGCCTAGGCAAACATCTGGTCATTACATAGAAGATTATTCTGATCATCACAAAACAATCAAGACTTGTTCCTTGTACCAATATAAAAATAACACTTCTTACTTGCACTTTTATCCCCAAAAATTTACACTTAAACCAAATTGGTTTCAAATATTATTATTATTATTTTCCCAAAATCTTGAAAATCATTTTTCCAAAAGCACCGGAATTTAGGTTCTCATGTTTTCAACCTAAATTCTTCCAACTTAAATAATACATTTTATAAACCCATTTTATAAATCACTTCTATTAAACCATTTTAAATATTTATCTCAAAATATTCTAACTTTTAAATCAAATTCTACTTCAACATTAACATCGAACGCCCTATAATCAAACTGTGAAACTTAATTCACAAGGTGTTTGTTGCTATATTTTTCCCAATCCTTATTTACCTAACCCATGTATTAAAAAGGAAACTTCCTATATACACTAACCATAGTCAATGCTCAACTGGACGAACATGACTAAACAAGCCACAAATGATAATAATAACATATTATTATCTCCTAATATCTTAACCAACTATACTATTTTTGAAAATTATTCTTTTTATATATAAAATATATTCTTGTTAAATTTATTTCATTTACCCAATTTCAAATTAATACTGTGTCGATTAAACTTGTTTAAATGTTTAGGAAATCCCTATCGATAACTTTGGCAAAACGCATCGACTAGAATTCTTAAGTCACTCAACAGATCAAACAACACAGTATAAAATATTTTTAGATCACTAAAAAATATGCACTCTCATACACACACACATACACACTCAAACTTATCCAAGGATCTCGTTTACCCTATCTTTGATGAGTAAAACCCCACCAAAGCCAAGCTTCTCGCTTAACCTTCAGCTCTGATACCACGTTGTAACGACCCATCTTTCCGAACCCCAGAATTCGACAATAATACATCCACGGTATTAACATACCGAAAACTAAGTGCAGGAAAGATAGATTGTTATGGGAAAGAAAGGAGATAAAAGATATAAGAACAAGGAACAAACACAGAATCTCACAACGCAACAGAATAATATATAGTACAATCAAGTATTTACGAAATCTGAGACCCTCTTTTTTTTCATACATATACATATCAAAGTTGGATGGTTATAAGACCTGTCCTTACAACAGCAGACAAACTACACATAACACGTACACTACCTAAGATATCCAAAATACGAGAGTACGTCCTGGGCCTCCAACCCGACTCCATAGCTGCAAAGCATCTAAAGTTAACTTAGAAAACATGCTCGATTTGACCCGAGCATTACATGCAATAACGCCCAGGTCAGTCTGGTAAACCAGCGTGAGTAAAAATCGATAACAAGTAACAACCAAACCGATTTTTACATTTTAAAACCTTTCAAACAAAGGGTATCTCGTAAGACCACATCGCACATAAAAACGGATGGGTTTTTACCTTACGATAACTAAAACATTTTATATCAAAATCCAGTGATATTATCATAGTGTCTAGGTTTAAAGTAAATAGGTAAAATGGCTGAAATGCTTGCATCTCACATTCTAACATACTGGGCTCTACAATCGAAAACGTAAGGTACGTATTGGAGAATGGGTTCCAACTAATGACTGGGCTATTGGGGTACCGCCCGCCACAGTACACCTCTAGAAAAATGTACCAAGGTCGTACCTAACGACCCCTGCCAACACCGAACCGGCCTACCCCTTACTGGATAGTACCAAATATATCATCACCCCGGTTGCTTTGCAACCTTTAGCCGAGCGCTCCCACGTCTACGGATTCATTGATGATTATGTATATATCTAGAAGGGTGATGATATACTCTAATGGGTGCGACCCGCATAGCCCTACTAAATATCCCCTATTTTAGTCATTCTTGGTTAATGAGGCTTAAGGCTACGTTTTACCTTTCTGAATAGCAGGCCCTCTGGAATGTTAACACTGCCCTCCAAGCAGTAATGCAGTGCCAACATTTATCCATACAAGTTGTCCAAGATAAGGACAAACCGAAGGCACTACTTTTACTACATCCATTTTGGAATTACTCCCAGGATTAGTAGCAAGTAGCCCTTGTACTTCAATGGCTCCGTCTTCGATCCCATGCTTCAAGATGTCTTCATTTCGAAATGCTCGAGTTGCATCGAAATGGTTTCCGAATAACATGTCTGATCCGGTCTCTTCGAAACAACTTTCGATATTTTCCAGTAAACTCAACCCCGGTTCTGTAGGAAATAAACAAACAAATGACAAGAGCGGAGTTCACCTCCTAACCGTTTATGGATGGATTTCCTTATCATTCATCCTAGTAGAACAAACGAGTTTATACATACTGTATAACACCATCGACGATAACTGTACCATATAATTCTCATGTTTCTCCTAGATATTTCCAAAAGTTACATTTTAGATCCAGCTTTGATAGTCGATTATTTAACTATCAAACAAAACAAACATCCAATCATGGTTTAATTTTCATATGGGATCCACTAAGCCTTTATTAATTCTCTTTAATTAATAAAACCACTTTATAAAATCAGATCACAAAATCTTTTCAAAGCACTATTCCCAAACCCCTTACATTTCCATTATACTTGGAAACATTTATATACTTATCTCAATGGTATAAGTATATTACCAAAATATTTTACTTTTCATGCCTTGAAAAAAAATCGTATACTTATCTTATCAGTATGTATATTTACAAACTTTTCAAAGTTTTCTTCTTCCAAATCCCATATTGAATAACCAAACATTTATTCCAAATAAAACATTCTACTTATCCTTTATCAAAAATTCCCTTTTTGAAAGCTCATCTCGTTTTTCAATTAACTTATAACTTTCAAAATTAAGTTATAACCCACTTTTATAAACCCTTAAATTAATTTATAAACCTCTTTCCAATTCTCTGAAATGATTTATAAACCTTTTTCCTATTTTTAAAACAATTTATATAAACCTTTCTATATTTCTTTATAAAATATCCTTTATAAATATCATTTACAAAGCATCATTTGTAAAACACCTTAATAACCCTTTTCGTTAGAAAAACCTCTTTCTATAAACAAGTTATCATTTATAAATGCTTTTATAAGAATTATATAACTTGAAAAACTATTTATAAAACCTTAGCCTCAAATTGATTAAAGAATTTAAATAAATTAAAAACCATACTTTATAAACTCCAAATGAGGCTTAGCAGTCCCAATGATACTAATTTAAGTTACCATTTAAATTTAATTCGATTCCCAAATCACATAACAATTATTTACATAAGCTACCATATATGTAAATACAGTTCATATCCAATCAGGGAATAACATGTCAATATAACTAATTGGCATATACAAGTCCAAATAACATAACAATAGGATGGTGATTTATCCTGCTAAATAGATATCCAAACAATTCAATTAATTTATAGTAGAACAGAGATTTATTCTTCTTAACACATGTCCACACAATCAAATCACTTACACTATAGCAGAATGGTGTTTTCTTTCTAACGGATGTCATTTAATTCTTCTAATCATATGGGTTTCTTAAGGTCCGAACAAGAGATCCTTTGATATGGAATCGATTTACTTTGAAAAAGAAAATTGATTTAAACAAATTCTGTTTGGTTTAAAATCACCTTTGAAAAGTTAAGAGTATATTTAATTAGCTTAAACCCTAACTAAACCTTAATTAATCCAATTTAAATCAAGATTAAATCATAATTAAACTATAATTAGGCTTAATGAACTTAATTAAGTACTAATAAACTTCCTAATGCAACTTGGTTAAGGTTAAGCCAAATTGTTTAAGAGTTAAACCCTAATTAATTAAATATTAATTATATAATCCATTAGTTACTTAATAATTAATTAACCATTAATTTTAATTAAATAATTATTAACCACTTAATTACTTCTTAACCATATAAAACATTAATTAAAAATTTATTAATTAATTAACAATCATTAACTTAACTTAAGTGATGATTAACCTTTAATCACCTTCTTAATTACCAATTTAGTGCAAAATACCCTTTAATTAATTAATTATATTACAACTAAATTACTTCTAATATTACTAATTAAGTTTGAAAAATTTTGTAAACTAATTTCAAATTAAAACAAATTTGAAATAGAAATTCAAACCTTTGCCGAACTGCATCCATAACGACCATCTCTATGAGTGCAGTTTGCTCTAACCCACCTTTAAGCGAAGCCACTTTACTAAAACTATACTATTTCATGATTGAAACATACCTTAGTAAATTTTCACACTTTAAAACCAATTACGCAAACTTTAACCAAAATCTAAACTTTAAACTCTTGAAATGAGTTTGATTTCAAATCTGACCTCAAATCTGTCACGACTATATACAAAGTTTAAACTTTGTTTTCAACCCATCATGACTATAGTCAAGTTCATCATCAACCCTTTTTATTCACACCTCACATTCATACAACAAATTGTATACATATACCAATATATATATATAATTACTAACTTTGCAATAACACATCCATTCCAGTGCTAACACTAACCCATACATTAACACTTATCATCACATTTCAAACATGCCAAGATCCAACATATATATATATATAGCTAAGGATCAATACAACAAATAAAGGGATGTTCTTTCCAAAAGATTAGGAATTTACTCACCGAAAGCTATCCAAACTCTTGCTAAAGTAGATTATGACATAGCACTTTCATTCCTAGGCAATAAGATGGAGTCTTGAACCCTGAATGAACTAGATAGGCTCGGCCTTGAAGGGAAGAGGAAGCGAAACTTGTTTTGGTAAGGAGGAGCAACTTTGGATAAACATCGAATTCTCCATAATAAACCGAAAAATAGGTCATTTTGCAATTGATTTCTGGGCTTTCTACTCATGGAATTTCAAAAAGCACTCAAAGAGAAAGTTATTGTAATTTCTTTTCTCTATCATTTCAGAAAAAGAATCACTCATTTACGATTGGTTTTGAAGAAGCTATGATCCAAAGAAGAAGGGTAATTTTCAGACTTGAAATTCTAAGTGGAAAATTGCTTTGCCAAGATTGGGTATTTTGACATAGCTATGATAGAAATTTGAAAAAAATGGTCAACTAGAATGTTGTAGCCATTAAAATTTCACATGGTTTCAAAAAAAAACTTCATTTGAGTTAGAAATGAGGAAGAAAAGGTTGGTGGAAAGAGGATGAAAAATGGAGAAACATATGGGCTATTTATAAGCAAGATTTCACACCTAATCACTTTGTCAAGTCACATCACAAATCTTTTATAATATATATAATTATGTTTAATCACATCACACTTATATATATATAATTATTATGTTTAGTCACATCACTTTCTTATATATATATAATTATTATGTTTAGTCACATCACTTTCTTATATATATATATATTATAACTATTAATTAACTAAGATGTCACAAGAGAAAAGTATGACTAATGATTACAAATCTAAGATGTGATAATACTTAATATATATATATATATATAATGTTTATTATTTTTAAAAAATTTATGTTTTGTCACATCACTTACTGATCCAAATTAATAAAAAATAATTTATTTCTAAGTGTATTATTATCTAGTTAATTAACTCTTATATATATGTACATATAGTGCATAAAGACGAACAACATTCCCGACAACTTTTCGGTGTTGAAAGTCGAAATTTCAGAAAATGTTCTTCAGTAACATTTTTGTTTTTATACGAACTATTTAATTTGGTAAACAAATTTTGAAAATGATATTACCATCATTATTAATTAATTAAAATGAGTTTATTTTCGTTATAAAACATATATATTGAATATTTAAAATTAATTAAATATTCACTGATCAAAGTAGTGAAATTCTAGGTCGTTGCAGTTCCTAAGGGATTCCTCACCACTATTGATTTTAATTTCATTTATTTATTTCTTGTATAAATTGTTGAATGCCAAAAGCTTGATGGTTTGGCCATATTGGATGTGACTTTGATATATTGTAAAATTTGAAATCTTTTAGTGTAGATTAATGAAAACACTTGTTAAGTGCTATGGTAGCTCTAGGCCTCATTTTTGTATTTATGAAATATCATTATTTGCTATTTTTGATTTGAAATGGTTTTTATTAGGAGAATGATTTTGAATGTGACTTTTGGAATTTTCTATGCCATTTTATTTAGAGATGACATTTTTTAACTTCTCTATTTAACTTCAACCTTTTTTGTTAGTCTCTTCTAGTTTGTATGGAAATGTTTTTAAAGTATTTTGGAAAGTATTTATTATGCAAAAAGTTAATATAATAACGAATGTTTATTTTAAATAAAAAAGGGGATTTATCTTTTATAATAAAGTGAGTCTGTTTTAAAGAAGGTAGAAATATTTTGGAATAAATATTTCTGAAATGCCTTATATAAAATGTTGTTTAAAAAGATAGATATATAAATGGGTTTTTAAATAAATGTAAGAATATATATAAGTGATATTTTGTAAAATGGAAATGATATTATTTTGATAAATTGGAATAATAATCACATTTGTGAATATATAGTGATACGTGGAATGATCGTTTTATGGAAAGTATTTAGTCCTATCTTAAAACTGAAGATTGGTGATAAGTATATGGGATTTAAAATCAAGAGATTTATAAAAGAAGTTTTGTAAGTATAAAAGAAGTTTATAGAAAGGAGTTCTATAAAAGGAATGAGATCTAATCTCTATAACTTATCGTTTTAACTTATGGTGATAAGGAAAGTATTCTTTGCATACCTATCACCAAATTCCAAGGTATGGAAACTTGTCTCTATTTGTGAGAGTTTAAGAATGTACGTCGAGGCAGCGATAGTGTGCTAAATTGTTTGACCATATTGTTAATCAAGGGTTAGTATAAGTTTGAAATTGGAAAGTGGTGGTAAGCATATTTGACCTAACTTCTATACGATCCATTTACTTACATCAAAAGCGTTTTTGGTTTATTGTTATGAATGTTTCTAAATGACATTTGTTTTAACCCAAATTAAGTATGCTTTTGAAAATGAAATCTTTCTTATGATTTTGTGAATATAGTTTCACCGCTGAGATAAGTATATGGATACGTTTTCTAAGTGTTGAAAGTGTAGTATTTTGTGAATATATTATACCGATAAGATAAGTATATGGATATTTTTCCATGCATAGAAAGAGTATAAATGAATAGTGAATGAGTAGTATACTTATGTATATTTTTGTAAAGGTATTATAATACCAATATTTACAAAGTATTATTAATTAGTTAAAGGATTAATTAAAGAGGCTTAATGGTTGCTTATGTTCTTAATCATGCTTGGTTTCTTTTTGAAATTAAATCTATAATAGGTTGTTTGCGTATTTGGTAGTTAAATAACCAAATATTAAACCTTAACCTGTTTTGAAACTATCAATTGTTGCTTCAGAGAGACCAGAATTGGATATACATGAGTTATCCGAACACCACTTTGAAATGGCATAAGTGTTTAAATTGGAGACATCTTGAAGATGATGGAAATCGAAGATGGAGTTCTTTGAAGTGCAAGGGCTACTTGCGACTGATCTTAAGGGTGATTCTAAAATGGATGTAGTAGAAGTAGTGCGTTCAGTTTGTTCAGTCCCAAAACAATTTGTGTGGATGAATGATGACTTTGCATTGTTACTTGGAGGGCAATGTTAGCATTCAAAGAGGGATTTGCTAAAATGTAAAACATAGCCTCAAAACTCACACCATGAAATGATTAAAATGGGGAAGATGCGGCAGTGCTATGTGGGTCGCTCCCATTAGGGTATGATCATCACTTATATCTAGATAGGTGTTTATAATTTATGTATGCTGGGCTGTGACGCCCCACCTCTATACTCACACTAACCAAGGACACTACTGGGTAATGCCGTCGATTAGCATGAAGAATAAAGCTGTTGAGGAGCGACCATCTATATAATTGCTTTGAGAGAGTACCGATCTGTCAGATAGTATATTACGCATTTCATTATAAGAGGAAATCTGACACACCAAGTACAAACTCAAAGCTACTACACAGTGGCTAAATTTCCTTCAGAAACAAATATAAAATAGTCATAACATAAAATCAGTCATAGATATTCATATCACTAAGGTGGAAACATATATGAATTTAACACATAGAAGTAAACATCATAGTAGTGGTCATACAACATCCACTATGCAACAAAAGAATAGGTACATGTACTACACAAAAGAATATGTATACATCAAAGAGTCTCTATCTTGAATACATGAAAGACAAAAACTACTAAGCTAAAGTAGTTAGCCAAAAGTCAGAAGCTAGACCCTGCTAAGAAGTCAAGTAGGAGCACCTGAAACATCTCGGTCTAACCCAAGTATTATTTAAGAAGAAAAATAATAAACGGATCAGTCTAGCTATAATTATAATGTAAGATGAGATAGGATAATAGATATGACAAATATATATATGATAATAATAAAAATCATAAAATATCTCAAGTTTTCTCAAACACCCAAAAAAAATCATATTCTTTAATTTTATTCACCAAATAACAAATATTGATAAAGCTTATTAATGCAAATCACAAAAATTGGTGAAACACAAATTCCAGAAATCAATATTTAGAAATCCAAAAAGAACAAAGAGGGAGGCCTATCATAAACGGGAGCATGAAAACTCACCAACATGTGTATCACAAACGGGACACTATCCCATTGGTTGCTAACTCATAAAATTTGAGCTGAAGCTCCATAAACGGCCCGAAGACCATGGGTCGCTAACCCATAAAATTTTAGCCGAAGCTCTACAAACGTCCCGAAGACCATGGGTCGCTACCCCACCAAATTGAGCTGAAGCTCCACAGAATGGGGTATAGTCCCCCACGTGGATAAAGAGACATTGCACATCACAAGTCTAAAGCACAAAATGATCATCATTGATCAATAAGTGTAAATTACACTAAGCTAGTAAATATATGAGTTTAGCTTCATGTCCCAGAACCACTAGCTTAACTTAAATATTTACGAACAAATTGTAGATTTCCACTCGAAAATTGTCACAAGATTTCAATCGAACAAGTCTAAGAATTAACCGACAAAGTAAACGCAAGCGTTTCATACCACTTGTTTTGCTAATTCGTTTAATTGGATTTCTCATGAATGAGGTAAACGTTTGTATATACTAATAGATTGGAAAACGGTTTTAAAACGAGCTTTATATTAAAAGTAGTGTTGAAAGAGTTTTAGTATTTACTACTAGTATAAAACCTTTGTATTTAAAAGTGACAAATCACAGAAACGATTGTAAAAACAATCTATCACAAGAATCCACATTTAGATAACGTGAATCAAACCATGGAAATCGATATCAAATCGATTAAATGGAAACACCAAAAATACAGAAAAGAAATCATCAAAGTTGATACTAATTGATAATAACTATACGGATAATCAAAATCGATAAATTTGGAAATCCACATAGAAATAGGCCAATTTCCAGAAATCAACAGCCACAGACGTCTATGGGAAATCCACGGACGTCTATCCCCTGTTTTGGGAAATATTTTTCCTAAAGCTACAGACGTCTGTGGATAATCCACATACGTCTATCGCCTGTAGCGAGATAGAATTTGCAAAGCCCTTAAATGGGCAAATCTACACAACTTCTCGAATTCGGAGCGATTGAATAAGCAACGACTACTAGGGATTTATGTAAAGCGACAACCCAGTCCTAAAGACTCTTCAATACACCCAAACAACATGTCTAAACACCCATTCTAGGGTTTTCATAAAATTTGACTTCAAAAATACCAAAATTAGGAAAATTCACCAAACCAATTCAATTCAAAAGAAATTGAATAAGAAATAGCGATCAAAGCTAAAGACATAGATGTGAGTTCAAGAACTCACCTTTAGACTCAAAAATAGAAATGAGAAGCTCTAAAACAAGCTAAGATCAATTCCTCTTCTACTTCACCTCTAGAATCTCCAATCTAGTATCACATGCAAAGATTTCCTAGATTTGGTTATAGGAATTTCTGAAAATTGGAGAGAGATTGAGATGGAGAAGGTGAAGAGGATGCTTAGCTAAGCTTCTCTTTGATTTACAACTTGAATTTGAATTTTCTAAGAATCTAGGGCTTAGGAATTTTGATTTCCTCTCTTTTCCCCCATTTTTCCTTTTGCTTGAGAGTGTTAGGAAATAGAGAATGGAATGAATGAAGAAGAGAGGAGTTAGGGTATTTGGTAGAAGAGTTTAGGTTAACTTGTTGGGTTAATGGGCTATAACACAACCCAAAGCCCAAATGAAAATACCAAAAGCTTAATCAACTCCAAACACAACAATATTTATACTTAAACAAGTTGTAAATGCCGATTTGAACTCAATGAAAGTGGTATCGAGTCCGGATTCGACTGTTTACAAAAAAGTCATATTTCGGACTTTAACATAATTAACGTTGCTATATTTAAATAAAACATTTAAATATATAATCGTAAAATATGCAGGTTGTTACAGACTGCCCTCCTTAAAGAAATTGCGTCCTTGCAATATTTAAGAAGGAAATAAGAGTAACAACCATTTTGTGACATAACAACACAAAAAGGAAGATTGAAATGAGAAGTTCACCTTAAGGAGCACGAGAGAGTAAATCAGGATGTGTTTGCTCAATGAATTCTCTTGATTCCCAAGAACAATCCTTAGGATTTGCGGACCATTGAATTTTCACAAGAGAAATGTTTTTGTTACGAAGGCGTTTAACCTCCATAGCAATGATGTGAATAGGATATTGCTCATAAGTCAAATTAGGTGAAGTCTCAATTTCTTCAATAACACTAGGCTCAAGAATAGAATTAGAATCTCTAAGGTATTTCCGTAACTGAGAAACGTGAAATACGTCATGAATAGCGGAAAATTGAGCCGGTAACAAAAGGCGATAAGCCATGGAACCAATGCATATGGTAATGGGAAACGGGCCAATAGATCAAGGTGCTAATTTTCCCGATCGACTGAAACGCACTACACCCTTAATAGGAGAAACACGAATGAAATACCAAATCTCCCACAGAAAATTCCAAATTCCTTCTTCGATTATCGGCATAGAATTTTTGTCTTGTGACATCCCGGAATTTTTGGCAATATCAATTTAATAATCTGTATTAAAAATTAAATTGATTTGATAAATTTTGTTGATAAATTTAAATTGATTTAATAATCTTCTTTTAATAAATATTTAATTGGTGATTTTATCTTTTAAAAAGCTGATAAATTGTTTTCTATTTATAATGTATATATATTTGTATATATTGTAAATAGAAATCTTGGTTTGAATTTAATAAATAAATAAAGCTTGTTTTCAAATTCTAATATATTTTGGTAATTTGGAAATTATGATTTAATTTAAAATATATGGTTTTAAAATGTTTAAGATAAATGTTTAATTGATTTAATTTATATCTTAGCTTAAGTTTAAAATTAGTTAAAAGGTTGGTTTTAAAATATTGTTCAATAAATATGATATATTAATTCATTTAATCATAATAGGAATTTATAATCTCTTTTATAAATTATTTAAATTTGACAAATTATTATTTTCAAATAACAGTATTAATGTATTATTTTATATATAAATATAAATAGATTTTGAAATAGAAGTGTTATTTTCAAATTAAATATGTTGTTATATATGTATATATATAACTTCATTTTAAAATTTGATTTTAGAATTTATTTTAAATTTAAAAGTCTTAAAATTAAAAAGGGTAGATATTGTATATATATAAATAGTTTTGTTTTATTTTCTCTAAAAAGTAATTCATAAGTATTTGTGTTAGAAAATATGAATATAAAGTAAATGTTTGATACTTAAACTTTAAAAAGAAATAAAAATAAAGTAGGAATAAAAAAATATATAGACATAAGTGAACACATTTGTTAGTTCTGGGAAATACTTGTAGATATGTTAGGCAAAGGAAATAAATATTCATGTTGTACAGGAAATGAGTGGATGAGTATTAGTACATACGAATAAGAAGGGGATAGGTATGACAGTATAAAGAAAGATGTACAAAATAAAATAAAGAAATGGTATGTGTAAACATGATAAGGAACAAGCATTAAATGTTAACATCTCTAGTAAACATTATAAAATCATATCAGCCTCCAAAGGAAATAAAATCTCTGAACATTTTGTACCTGTAAAATAGTATCACCTGTATAAACATTGTTCTATATCAATCTTCTCTATCTCTTTTCGTTCATTAAAAAGAGACTTAGCAGTCCAGAAAAGTAAATACATTACAAATGAAGCTTCAGTTCAACTCAACAAACATAAAGATCAGCTAGCAACTTTCAAAGCAATTTTCTAGTTTTAAAGTTTTCAAAGCTTGTTTCAAAATAAAAGGCTCTGTTCTTCCTTTTCTAAACAGGTGAGTAACATCACTCTTAACAAGTTTAAATATATGGATATGGTTGCTTGTTAATCTCTGTGATAAGTATGTATAAGTGAATATCTGTGTGTATATATATGTGAATATATTGGTGTGCATGTTGTATATCTGGATTCTCCCTGATTCTAGTTTCCAGGCTTCAGTTCTAAATCAAAAATTCATTATCTCATTCCTAATCTAAGTTAGGGTATTAGTTTCAAACAAAATTTGTTTGTTTATTAATGATTAAAGTTTTAAAAATTTATTCAAGATAAAATAATCTTGTATTGGTTCTGGAAATAAAACAACAGAGCAAAATTAGTATAAAGTGAAAATTCAAACACATCAATTCAATGTTTCAGGTTTGTGATCTGAAACCTTGCATAAAAACATGATTTTTAAAACTAAAATTATAATTTTTAGTTTGGGTTTGAATGAGCAGTTTCGGGTTGAACTGAAATTGGTATTTTGGTGTTTTCTGGTGATCTCGTTAGTCTGGGAGGTCGTGATTCTTTCTGGAAAAAGAAGAGTTGTCAGTGGCTAAGGGAAAAATGGTAGAAGTGATGACAGTTCACGGTGGAGGTGGTGGTTGTCCTTCTTTGTCTGGAACCCTAGTTTTAGTTGTGTCAGATGTTTTAGATCGTTCGCCTGCCCTAGTTGATCGAGTTCAACCAAACTCGAGGGGATGGAAGTAGGGAGGTAGGCAATGGTGTGGTCGGAGTTGTAGACACTCTAGTGGTCGGAGATTCGAGAACGA
Organism: Allium fistulosum; assembly: GCA_030737815.1. Taxonomy (NCBI): domain Eukaryota; kingdom Viridiplantae; phylum Streptophyta; class Magnoliopsida; order Asparagales; family Amaryllidaceae; genus Allium; species Allium fistulosum. The sequence goes on from CM060904.1 coordinate 1,144,071,753, forward strand.
GGTGGTTTCCAAGCTTGGATGGGTGTTCCAGTTTTTGGTTTATAAGCTCGAAGTCGATTTCAAGTTGATGGTCACGATCTGATGAGGGTGATGGGTTGCGTGGATGTTTTCCGATGTGATGAAATCATCGATGATGATCGGAGTTGGCCAGAGTCACCGTGCATGTGCACGGTGCATTTCTTTGGGAATTTAATGATTTGGGTTGAGCAGAAGACGCTCGAGTTTTTCTCGAGTAGATTGAGGGTTTTGCTCGAAGTCAGGAGGAGTTTGGCTCGAAGCAGTTTTTGGTTGGCTCGGGTAAATGGTTGTTACAGGTTTTCTGAAAACCTGTCTGTTTCAAATTTAAATTCAATTTTAAATTTGAAAGCAAGTTTTAAACAAAGTTTAAACTAAATTTAAAATATGGCTTCAAACTGAATTTGTATCCTAGTTTTAAATTTGAATTAAGTTTTATAAATTAAATTCTTTTAACAATTTTAAATGTTAAGTGTATTTAAATTGAATTAAAAAAGGAAATTTGGTTTAAAATCTTTTAAATTTCTTTATAAGGTATGTAATTCTTTAACATGAGATTTTAAGGGTTATCAAATGGTTTTAAACTTTGTTAAGGTTAAATTTGTATTCATTTTAAATCTTAAATTTAAAATGAAATTTGAAATAAATTTGAAAGTAAATTGTTTTAAATGTTTTGTTAATGATAATTTAATCATTAATAAGAATAATGTTTATCTTTAAGTTAATTAGAATTTAATGATTTGGATTCATTAAATTATTAAGATAATTAAAATGGATAATTAATTAATTTAATTAATTAATGATATGGATGATTAATTAAGTAATTAAGAGCTTTAAATTAATTAATTAAAGTTTAAGACTAATTATTTAGGGAATAATTAATTAGTAATTTAGGGATCATTAATTAAGTAAGATTAGACTTTAAATTAATGATTAAATGTTAATTAATCAAGTAATTAAAGGTTAATTAAGTTACAGTTAAAACTTAAATTAATTAAATAATTAGAGATTAATTAATGGGTTATTAAAGATAAATTAATTTGTAATTAATAATGGTTAATTTAAGTTTAAATTCTTAAGAAAAGAAATTAAGAATTGTTAATAGTTAATGAAGGTCATTAACTTAAGATTTGTTTAATAATTAATTAATATGATAATTTTAATAATTAATTAGATTAATTAATTAAAGATAATCATTTGTGAAAATGTTTAAGTGTAATTACTTAATGAAAGTAATTAAAGGAATTAATTAATTAAGGTAATTAATTAAATAAATTTGATTAGTTTAAGTTAATTAATTAAGTTTAATTAATTTTAATTAATCATTGGATGATTTGTTAGCATAATTACTTTATGTCATAAATGAAGTATAATTACGTAATGAAGTAATTAATGGTAATTACCGTATGTAATTAATTGAAGAGGATTTAAATATGAAAGTAATTTGGATTAAATTACTTTGTGAAATTAATCAAGGGATTAATTAAGATAATTAATTAAGGAGTAATTAATTTATTTAAATGAAGTAATTAAGGGTAGTTAATTACTGAATGTGATAAATCAAGAGTGATTAATAATTATGGTTTAAGTAAAGATTAATTACTTAATGTAATTAATTTAAATAGAATAATTAATCAAAAATGTAATTAAGGATCATTAAATTATATAATTAATGATGTAATTAAGGGTTGATTAATTAAGACTAATTAATCAATAATAAGTGATTTTGAGTAATTAATTAATGTAATTAATTAAGGATTAATTTAATTAATTATAGTTAATTAATTAATAGAGTAATTAAAGTTTAATTACTGTATTTGGTTAAGGATAATTAATTTGTGAAATTAATTAAAGGATAATTACTTGAATGTAATTAAAGGATAATTAATCAAGGATGATTTATTAAGATGGAAATTAGAGAATGATTAATTGATTGATTTGTAATTAATTAATGGTTATGTAAGCAGGATTTATAGAATGAAGTAATTAATTTAATTTACTTTTAATTAATTAGAGATAAAGTAATTAATTTAATTCAATTTAAATTAATTATAAATGGTGTAATTAGTAATCCTTGCTTATGTATGGATGGATGATATTGATTTCCTTGAATGGTTTGAAATCTCAGATATGAGATAAGTAATGCTGTATGATATGGTTGCTTTGGTTGAAGTGTATTGATAATGTAGATTATCTATTTGTGATGATAATGTGAATTATCTATCTGTGATATTGTGAATTATCTACTGTGTGTATATGGATAATGAATTGAATTGTTTTAACTTTAAAACAACTTGGCCTTAAAAGAAACGGTTTGGATTTCGATGAGACCGGGACCGGGTTTCCAGATTTGAATATCTGAAAACCACATCGATCCAAATTAACGATAAGTCATGAATCTCAAGTGAAGATGAAGATTCAAAGTGCAAGGTTATTGTCGTTAACTCCGAGGGTGATTCCAAAATGAGTGTAACGAGATAATGCCTTCGGTTTCGTTCGAACCCGGAACGAACTGGTATGGATTGAATGCTTTCAGAACATCGTCAAGTGGACGATGAGCATTCTAAGAGATGTGTTCTCTAAAGGTAATCGAAGCCTCAAGCCTCATCAACCGGGAATGGCTAAAACAGGGGAGGTGCAGCAAGGCTTCGTGGGTCGCACCCACTGGAGAGTAAGATATACCCCTGTTTAGATGTCCCTTATTATTTTGGCTTAGTGTGCGGTGGGTCATGACAATCGTGGGGTGATCTTATTTGGGATTGTTCAGTAAGGAATGGTTCTGGCTTTGTGTTGCAGGGGAGCGGGCGTACTCCTCGGTACGCTGATCTAGGCCAGGTACTGTGAAGGGCGGTACCCCAGTAGCCCTGCCAATGTATGGAACCCATTTTCCAATAAGTGCCATCGGATTTGATTGTATTACCCACTTGTTGGCTAGTATGCTGGAATTTAATAAATGTAACAATTTCGGCTATGCATATATTTACTTGAAAACCCTAGACCTATTAAAATATCATAGAATTTCATATTAAATGTTTGGTTAGCGTAAGGTAAAAACTTACCCATGTTTATATATGGGATGTCTTACGTGATACCTTTTGTTTCCAAAGGATTTTCAAAGTTAAGAAACTTTAACCTGTTACTCATACTAGACCCATGTCTGACCCGGAGTTTATTTCTGTTTTTCTTAAACTCTCGGGTACTCAAATTTTTACGAGTAGCCAAGGGATTCAGGTTTGCTTTGACGATGTGTGGAGGAGCAATGGAGCAGGAGGCTTCAGCGTTATAGATATATTGTTTTCCGCTGTGTTGGTATCTCTGTGTTGTATTTGAGTTGTATCGAGTTGTATTAACTAGACATGTGTTTATAACTGTCTAGTATGTGATGTATTATCTGTGTAACTCTGATTGATGTTGTATATTATGTAATACTTATGTGGTTAATATAATTTATTCGTTCCGCTGTTGAGATTCTGTTGTTGTTTCTTCTTTCTTCTCTATCTTTTCTCTTTTCTATCCCTTTCTTTCTTAAAGATGATGCGACTTTCTGGTGGTAGAAAGTGGGGTCGTTTCACTTGGTATCAGAGCGCTAGGTTGAGTGAATACCTAGGCTTTGGATTGATTTCTATCTTTCTTGAGAGAGCGTATTTGTAATTTTGATATATACATATATATATTTATATATTTCTACCTATCTGTTGGGTTACCTGTTCGGGTTTTCCAATACAAGTTATAAAGGTAGATAGGGTAGTGGTGTGTGTAACACGACTACCAATGGTTGGAGTTTGTTGAGGTTGGAAGTGTATATGCCGAGATCGTAGACCCAATACCGTCTCGAGTGAATTTTTGTGGTGGTGTAAGGATTTCACCAATCTCGGAAGGAAACCTGTTAGGATTCGAAGTCCATTTTTGAAGTGCAAGTTTGGATGAGTAGAATTTGGATTCTAACAGTTGAGCAGAAGCTAGTGATGGTATCTTGATAACTCAGGAAGTAGTAGTTGTGTGATGAGATGTAGTGGCTATGGGTTGTTTCCAAAGATGTTTCTCAAAGAGCTTGGGATAAGGAAGTGTGTCTGCATCGGTGTTGAGGCTGAGTTCAACTGGGTGTTTGTGTTTGGCTTTGAGGCCTGAGTTTCTCGAGAAGTTTGGATTAGGAAGTCTTTGGCATCAGTGGCAGCGTCGCAGTTCAGATTGTTCTGTGTGTAGGCTAGGAGGTCATCTGTCAGCAGTTTTCTAGAGGTGAAGTTCAGAAGCAGTAGAGTGGAAACTTCTCTTCGATGGATTTGCTAGATAGGCTTAAGCTGTTCTGATTGGTAAAGAGAGAACAGTTTTCTTTGGATATTACATTGGGTTGGTCGCAAAAGTGACTTGCGATAGTTGAGTGTTCTCTTGGTTTGTTAGAGATCTTTCGGGATTTCTGAGTTTTCTCTTTATGGATCTGTTGAACCATATTTATGGGATGTGTTGTCCAGTTTGTGCCCGTGTGTATCATCAGCATTTTCATCTACTCCAGATCAGAGTTGTGCAGCGGAAGCAGTTTGGGAGTGCATCTCTTTTATCTTTCGGATAGAAAAAGTAAGTTCAGTCTTCTGATGTTTGAGGAGTAGAGTTTGTGTTCTTGGATTGATTGTGAGTGGATCACTTTGATGAGTTGTTTTGAGAGGCTTCAGCGAAGGTTGAGCTGATCGGTAGAGATGTAAGCAGCCCTGGATCGTCAGATGAGTTTTGTGGATAAGAGACGGAGGAATTTGGATTTCGAAGTCGGGAATTTGGTTTTGAGTAAGTTTTCTACGACCGATGGAGCTTTAAATTTGGTAAGACTGGGAAGCTAGCTCCGAGGTTTCTTGGATCTTTTCTGTGTTTTGTGAGGATAAGTGTTTGGTCTTCTAGAGTGAATTGTCAGTTTGGATAACTGGAATTCGATGTGTTTCACGTACCTCTTAGGGAGTACGTGTATAATCCATCTCTGGTTTTGGAACCAGCAGTTCTAGAGGTTTGGTTGTTGAGTCAGACCTGTCTATAGTCTGATATCCTGTCTAGTTTTGTAGGTCTAGATGAGTAGGAGCTCTGTAGCTTAGTAGTATAGTTTTTTTGGGTCCTGTAGAGCGAGTATCCCGATGTTTATACTTGGGAAACTCTAGGAATTTCTATCCACAATTTTGTCTGGATAGTTAGATTTCTTTGATTGGATGAGTTGGTTGCTATGGTTGTTAGCATATGATTAATATATGCTTGTGTTTTTAAAATTAAATCATTAATGAGATTATTAAATTACCTTTGTTTTAAATTTCGGGGATGAAATTCTTTTAAGGGGGGAGGAATGTGACATCCCGGAATTTTTGGCAATATCAATTTAATAATCTGTATTAAAAATTAAATTGATTTGATAAATTTTGTTGATAAATTTAAATTGATTTAATAATCTTCTTTTAATAAATATTTAATTGGTGATTTTATCTTTTAAAAAGCTAATAAATTGTTTTCTATTTATAATGTATATATATTTGTATATATTGTAAATAGAAATTTTGGTTTGAATTTAATAAATGAATAAAGCTTGTTTTCAAATTCTAATATATTTTGGTAATTTGGAAATTATGATTTAATTTAAAATATATGGTTTTAAATGTTTAAGATAAATGTTTAATTGATTTAATTTATATCTTAGCTTAAGTTTAAGATTAGTTAAAAGGTTGGTTTTAAAATATTGTTCGATAAATATGATATATTAATTCATTTAATCATAATAGGAATTTTAATCTCTTTTATAAATTATTTAAATTTGACAAATTATTATTTTCAAATAACAGTATTAACGTATTGTTTTATATATAAATATAAATAGATTTTGAAATAGAAGTGTTATTTTCAAATTAAATATGTTGTTATATATGTATATATATAACTTGATTTTAAAATTTGATTTTAGAATTTATTTTGAATTTAAAAGTCTTAAAATTAAAAAGGGTAGATATTGTATATATATAAATAGTTTTGTTTTATTTTCTCTAAAAAGTAATTCATAAGTATTTGTGTTAGAAAATATGAATATAAAGTAAATGTTTGATACTTAAACTTTAAAAAGAAATAAAAATAAAGTAGGAATAAAAAAATATATAGACATAAGTGAACGCATTTGTTAGTTCTGGGAAATACTTGTAGATATGCTAGGCAAAGGAAATAAATATTCATGTTGTATAGGAAATGAGTGGATGAGTATTAGTACATACGAATAATAAGGGGATAGGTATGACAGTATAAAGCAAGATGTACAAAATAAAATAAAGAAATGGTATGTGTAAACATGATAAGGAACAAGCATTAAATGTTAACATCTCTAGTACACATTATAAAATCATATCAGCCTCCAAAGGAAAAAAAATCTCTGAACATTTTGTACCTGTAAAATAGTATCACCTGTATAAACATTGTTCTATATCAATCTTCTCTATCTCTTTTCGTTCATTAAAAAGAGACTTAGCAGTCCAGAAAAGTAAATACATTACAACTGAAGCTTCAGTTCAACTCAACAAACATGAAGATCAGCTTGCAACTTTCAAAGCAATTTTCCAGTTTTAAAGTTTTCAAAGCTTGTTTCAAAATAAAAGGCTCTGTTCTTCCTTTTCTAAACAGGTGAGTAACATCACTCTTAACAAGTTTAAATATATGGATATGGTTGCTTGTTAATCTCTGTGATAAGTATGTATAAGTGAATATATGTGTATATATATATGTGAATATATTGGTGTGCATGCTGTGTATCTGGATTCTCCCTGATTCTAGTTTCCAGGCTTTAGTTCTAAATCAAAAATTCATTATCTCATTCCTAATCTAAGTTAGGGTATTAGTTTCAAACAAAATTTGTTTGTTTATCAATGATTAAAGTTTTAAAAATTTATTCAAGATAAAATAATCTTGTATTGGTTCTGGAAATAAAACAACAGAGCAAAATTAGTATAAAGTGAAAATTCAAACACATCAATTCAATGTTTCAGGTTTGTGATCTGAAACCTTGCATAAAAACATGATTTTTAAAACTAAAATTATAATTTTTAGTTTGGGTTTGAATGAGCAGTTCTGGGTTGAACTGAAATTGGTATTTTGGTGTTTTTTGGTGATCTCGTTAGTCTGGGAGGTCGTGATTCTTTCTGGAGGAAGAAGAGTTGTCAGTGGCTAAGGGAAAAATGGTAGAAGTGATGACAGTTCACGGTGGAGGTGGTGGTTGTCCTTCTTTTTCTGGAACCCTAGTTTTAGTTGTGTCAGATGTTTTAGATCATTCGCCTGCCCTAGTTGATCGAGTTCAACCAAACTCGAGGGGATGGAAATAGGGAGGTAGGCAATGGTGTGGTCGGAGTTGTAGACACTCCGGTGGTCGGAGATTCGAGAACGAGGTGGTTTCCAGGCTTGGATGGGTGTTCCAGTTTTGGGTTTATAAGATCGAAGTCGATTTCGAGTTGATGGTCATGATCTGATGAGGGTGATGGGTTTCGTGGATGTTTTCCGATGTGATGAAATCGTCGATGATGATCGGAGTTGGCCAGAGTCACCGTGCATGTGCACGGTGCATTTCTTTGGGAATTTAATGATTTGGGTTGAGCAGAAGACGCTCGAGTTTTTCTCGAGTAGATTGAGGGTTTTGCTCGAAGTCAGGAGGTGTTTGGCTCGAAGCAGTTTTTGGTTGGCTCGGGTAAATGGTTGTTACAGGTTTTCTGAAAACCCGTCTGTTTCAAATTTAAATTCAATTTTAAATTTGAAAGCAAGTTTTAAACAAAGTTTAAACTAAATTTAAAATATGGCTTCAAACTGAATTTGTATCCTAGTTTTAAATTTGAATTAAGTTTTATAAATTAAATTCTTTTAACAATTTTAAATGTTAACTGTATTTAAAATGGTTTGAATTAAAAAAGGAAATTTGGTTTTAAATCTTTTAAATTTCTTTATAAGGTATGTATTTCTTTAACATGAGATTTTAAGGGTTATCAAATGGTTTTAAACTTTGTTAAGGTTAAATTTGTATTCATTTTAAATCTTAAATTTAAAATGAAATTTGAAATAAATTTGAAAGTAAATTGTTTTAAATGTTTTGTTAATGATAATTTAATCATTAATAAGAATAATGTTTATCTTTAAGTTAATTAGAATTTAATGATTTGGATTCATTAAATTATTAAGATAATTAAAATGGATAATTAATTAATTTAATTAATTAATGATATGGATGATTAATTAAGTAATTAAGAGCTTTAAATTAATTAATTAAAGTTTAAGACTAATTATTTAAGGAATAATTAATTAGTAATTTAGGGATCATTAATTAAGTAAGATTAGACTTTAAATTAATGATTAAATGTTAATTAATCAAGTAATTAAAGGTTAATTAAGTTACAGTTAAAACTTAAATTAATTAAATAATTAGAGATTAATTAATGGGTTATTAAAGATAAATTAATTTGTAATTAATAATGGTTAATCTAAGTTTAAATTCTTAAGAAAAGAAATTAAGAATTGTTAATAGTTAATGAAGGTCATTAACTTAAGATTTGTTTAATAATTAATTAATATGATAATTTTAATAATTAATTAGATTAATTAATTAAAGATAATCATTTGTAAAAATGTTTAAGTGTAATTACTTAATGAAAGTAATTAAAGGAATTAATTAATTAAGGTAATTAATTAAATAAATTTGATTAGTTTAAGTTAATTAATTAAGTTTAATTAATTTTAATTAATCATTGGATGATTTGTTAGCATAATTACTTTATGTCATAAATGAAGTATAATTACGTAATGAAGTAATTAATGGTAATTACCGTATGTAATTAATTGAAGAGGATTTAAATATGAAAGTAATTTGGATTAAATTACTTTGTGAAATTAATCAAGGGATTAATTAAGATAATTAATTAAGGAATAATTAATTTATTTAAATGAAGTAATTAAGGGTAGTTAATTACTGAATGTGATAAATCAAGAGTGATTAATAATTATGGTTTAAGTAAAGATAAGTTACTTAATGTAATTAATTTAAATAGAATAATTAATCAAAAATGTAATTAGGGATCATTAAATTATATAATTAATGATGTAATTAAGGGTTGATTAATTAAGACTAATTAATCAATAATAAGTGATTTTGAGTAATTAATTAATGTAATTAATTAAGGATTAATGTAATTAATTATAGTTAATTAATTAATAGAGTAATTAAAGTTTAATTATTGTATTTGGTTAAGGATAATTAATTTGTGAAATTAATTAAAGGATAATTACTTGAATGTAATTAAAGGATAATTAATCAAGGATGATTTATTAAGATGGAAATTAGAGAATGATTAATTGATTGATTTGTAATTAATTAATGGTTATGTAAGCAAGATTTATAGAATGAAGTAATTAATTTAATTTACTTTAAATTAATTAGAGATAAGGTAATTAATTTAATTCATTTTAAATTAATTATAAATGGTGTAATTAGTAATCCTTGCTTATGTATGGATGGATGATATTGATTTCCTTGAATGGTTTGAAATCTCAGATATGAGATAAGTAATGCTGTATGATATGGTTGCTTTGGTTGAAGTGTATTGATAATGTAGATTATCTATTTGTGATGATAATGTGAATTATCTATCTGTGATATTGTGAATTATCTACTGTGTGTATATGGATAATGAATTGAATTGTTTTAACTTTAAAACAACTTGGCCTTAAAAGAAACGGTTTGGATTTCGATGAGACCGGGATCGGGTTTCCAGATTTGGATATTCGAAAACCACATCGATCCAAATTAACGATAGGTCGTGAATCTCAAGTGAATATGAAGATTCAGAGTGCAAGGTTATTGTCGTTAACTCTGAGGGTGATTCCAAAATGAGTGTAACGAGATAATGCCTTCGGTTTCGTTTAAACCCGGAACGAACTTGTATGGATTGAATGCTTTCAGAACATCGTCAGGTGGACGATGAGCATTCTAAGAGATGTGTTCTCTAAAGGTAATCGAAGCCTCAAGCCTCATCAACCGGGAATGGCTAAAACAGGGGAGGTGCAGCAAGGCTTCGTGGGTCGCACCCACTGGAGAGTAAGATATACCCATGTCTAGATGTCCCTTATTATTTCGGCTTAGTGTGCGGTTGGTCATGACAACCGTGGGGTGATCTTATTTGGGACTGTTCAGTAAGGAATGGTTCCGGCTTTGTGTTGCAGGGGAGCGGGCGTACTCCTCGGTACGCTGATCTAGGTCAGGTAATGTGACGGGCGGTACCCAAGTTGCCCTGCCATTGTATGGAACCCATTTTCCAATAAGTGCCATCGGATTTGATTGTATTACCCACTGGTTGGCTAGTATGCTGGAATTTAATAAATGTAATAATTTCGGCTATGATTATATTTACTTGAAAACCCTATACCTATTAAAATATCATAGAATTTCATATTAAATGTTTGGTTAGCGTAAGGTAAAAACTTACCCATGTTTATGTGTGAGAAGTCTTACGTGATACCTTTTGTTTCCAAAGGATTTTCAGAGTTAAGCAACTTTAACCTGTTACTCATACCAGACCCATGTCTGACCCGGAGTTTATTTCTGTTTTTCCTAAACTCTTGGGTACTCAAATTTTTATGAGTAACCAAGGGATTCAGGTTAGCTTTGACAATGTGTGGAGGAGCAATGGAGCAGGAGGCTTCAGCGTTATAGATATATAGTTTTCCGCTGTGTTGGTATCTCTGTGTTGTATTTGAGTTGTATCGAGTTGTATTAACTAGACAAGTGTTTATAACTGTCTAGTATGTGATGTATTATCTGTGTAACTCTGATTGATGTTGTATATTATGTAATACTTATGTGATTAATATAATTTATTCGTTCCGCTGTTGAGATTCTGTTCTTGTTTCTTCTTTCTTCTCTATCTTTTCTCTTTTCTATCCCTTTCTTTCTTAAAGATGATGCGACTTTCTGTTGGTAGAAAGTTGGGTCGTTTCACTTGGTATTAGAGCGCTAGGTTGAGTGAATACCTAGGCTTTGGAGTGATTTCTATCTTTCTTGAGAGAGCGTATTTGTAATTTTGATATATACATATATATATTTATATATTTCTACCTATCTGTTGGGTTACCTGTTCGGGTTTTCCAATACAAGTTATAAAGGTAGATAGGGTAGTGGTGTGTGTAACACGACTACCAATGGTTGGAGTTTGTTGAGGTTGGAAGTGTATATGCCGAGACCGTAGACCCAATACCGTCTCGAGTGAATTTTTGTGGTGGTGTAAGGATTTCACCAATCTCGGAAGGAAACCTATTAGGATTCGGAGTCCATTTTTGAAGTGCAAGTTTGGATGAGTAGAATTTGGATTCTGATAGTTGAGCAGAAGCTAGTGATGGTATCTTGATATCTCAGGAAGTAGTAGTTGTGTGATGAGATGTAGTGGCTATGGGTTGTTTCCAAAGATGTTTCTCAAAGAGCTTGGGATAAGGAAGTGTGTCTGCATCGGTGTTGAGGCTGAGTTCAGCTGGGTGTTTGTGTTTGGCTTTGAGGCCTGAGTTTCTCGAGAAGTTTGGATTAGGAAGTCTCTGGCATCAGTGGCAGCGTCGCAGTTCAGATTGTTCTGTGTGTAGGCTAGGAGGTTATCTGTCAGCAGTTTTCTAGAGGTGAAGTTTAGAAGCAGTAGAGTAGACACATCTCTTCGATGGATTGGCTAGATAGGCTTAAGCTGTTCTGATTGGTAAAGAGAAAACAATTTTCTTTGGATATTAGATTGGGTTGGTCGCAAAAGTGACTTGCGATAGTTGAGTGTTCTCTTGGTTTGTCAAAGATCTTTCGGGATTTCTGAGTTTTCTCTTTATGGATCTGTTGAACCATATTTCTGGGATGTGTTGTCCAGTTTGTGCCCGTGTGTATCATCAGAATTTTCATCTACTCCAGATCAGAGTTGTGCAGCGGAAGCAGTTTGGGAGTGCATATCTTTTATCTTTTCGGATAGGAAAAGTAAGTTCAGTCTTCTGATGTTTGAGGAGTAGAGTTTGTGTTCTTGGATTGATTGTGAGTGGATCACTTTGATGAGTTGTTTTGAGAGGCTTCAGCGAAGGTTGAGCTGATCAGTAGAGATGTAGGCAGCCCTGGATCGTCAGATGAGTTTTGTGGATAAGAGACGGAGGAATTTGGATTTCGAAGTCGGGAATTTGGTTTTGAGTAAGTTTTCTCCGATCGATGGAGCTTTAAATTTGGTAAGACTGGGAAGCTAGCTCCAAGGTATCTTGGATCTTTTCTGTGTTTTGTGAGGATAAGTGTTTGGTCTTCTGGAGTGAATTGTCAGTTTGGATAACTGGAATTCGATGTGTTTCACGTATCTCTGAGGGAGTACGTGTATAATCCATCTCTGGTTTTGGAACCAGCAGTTCTAGAGGTTTGGTTGTTGAGTCAGACCTGTCTATAGTCCGATATCCTGTCTAGTTTTGTAGGTCTAGATGAGTAGGAGCTCTGTAGCTTAGTAGTATAGTTTTTTTGGGTCCTGTAGAGCGAGTATCCCGATGTTTATACTTGGGAAACTCTAGGAATTTCTATCCACAATTTTGTCTGGATAGTTAGATTTGTTTGATTGGATGAGTTGGTTGCTATGGTTGTTAGCATATGATTAATATATGCTTGTGTTTTTAAAATTAAATCATTAATGAGATTATTAAATTACCTTTGTTTTAAATTTCGGGGACGAAATTCTTTTAAGGGGGGAAGAATGTGACATCCCGGAATTTTTGGCAATATCAATTTAATAATCTGTATTAAAAATTAAATTGATTTGATAAATTTTGTTGATAAATTTAAATTGATTTAATAATCTTCTTTTAATAAATATTTAATTGGTGATTTTATCTTTTAAAAAGCTAATAAATTGTTTTCTATTTATAATGTATATATATTTGTATATATTGTAAATAGAAATCTTGGTTTGAATTTAATAAATGAATAAAGCTTGTTTTCAAATTCTAATATATTTTGGTAATTTGGAAATTATGATTTAATTTAAAATATATGGTTTTAAAATGTTTAAGATAAATGTTTAATTGATTTAATTTATATCTTAGCTTAAGTTTAAGATTAGTTAAAAGGTTGGTTTTAAAATATTGTTCAATAAATATGATATATTAATTCATTTAATCATAATAGGAATTTATAATCTCTTTTATAAATTATTTAAATTTGACAAATTATTATTTTCAAATAACAGTATTAATGTATTGTTTTATATATAAATATAAATAGATTTTGAAATAGAAGTGTTATTTTCAAATTAAATATGTTGTTATATATGTATATATATAACTTGATTTTAAAATTTGATTTTAGAATTTATTTTGAATTTAAAAGTCTTAAAATTAAAAAGGGTAGATGTGACGCCCCACCTCTATACCCATGCTAGCCAAGAACACTACGGTGTAATGCTGTCGACTAGCACGGAAAATAAGGCTGTTGAGGAGCGACCATAAGTGTAACTTCTTTGTGCGAGCACCGATATGTCAGATAGTGTAGCATGCATTTCATTTAAGGAGGAAAAATCCGACATACCGATACAAACTCAAAGCTATCACACAGTGGCTATGTATAATCTTCGGAAATAAATATAGAAATAAACATAACACAAATCAGTCACAGACATCCATATCACAAAGGCGGAAAAAGATATGAATAAATATATAACACATGAAAGTGTACATCAGAGTAGTGGTCTAAAAGATCCACGATAATACAAAAGAATAGCAACACGTGCTATACAAAAGAATAAGTACACAACATAGAGTCTATATCTCAAATGTGTACATCCAAAAACTACTAATATATGTAGTTAGCCAAAAGTCAGAATAATCCTGAAGAGGAGTCAAGCAGAAGCACCTGTAACATCTCGGTCTGACCCGAGTATTATTTATAAGAAAATAATAAATGGATCAGTCTAGCTTTAAATATCAGATAATATGGTGTAGAATAAAAGACATGGCATGAACGTGTAATAACCATAATGGCATACAACTATAAGTATATAATTGAAAATCAACAAGAGATTAATCAATATCACAAGAATCTTCTCAAAGATAAAATGGGGTATCATACCCTAAACTTGTATTCATAACAAGTCAATGACACACAAATTCACCAATGCACAAAAATTGATAAAACTTATCAATGGAAATCACGAAAATTGGTGAAGCACAAATTCCAGAATTCAACACACGAAATCCAGAAATCACAAAAAGGGGGAGGCCTATCACACGAATGGGAGCATGAAAGCTCACCAACATATGTATCACACGAACGAGAAGCTATCTCATGAAAGCTATCCATTAATTTTTGAACACACGAACGGCCCGAAGACCATGGGGCGCTACCCCACATATGTGATGTTGAAACATCACACAAACGGGGTTTAGTCTCCCTCGTAGACAAAGAGACATCGCACAATCGCTAGTCTAAATCACAAAAATGATCATCATGATCATCAAGAAGTGTCAATCACACCAAGCTAGTAAATATATGAGTTTAGCTTCATGTCCCATAACCACTAGCTTAACTTAAATATTTACGAACAAATTGTAGATCTTCACTAGGAAATTGTCACAAGAGGTTCGGTCGAACAAGTCCAAGAATTAACCGACGAAGTAAACGCAAGCGTTTCATACCACTTGTTTTACTAAGCCGTTTAATTAGATTTCTCATCCGAGTGAGGTAAAGGTTTGTATATACTAATAGATTGGAAAATGGTTTTATAAACGAGTTTGGTATTGAAAATAGAGTTGAAATCGTTTTGATGAAAGAGTTTTGATATTTACTACTAGTATTGAAACCTTTATATTTTTGAAGTGACAAATCACAAAAACGATTGTAGAAACAATCAATCATCAATATTCACATACGAAGACGTGAATCAAATCCAAAGAAATCGATACTAAATCCATCAAAATGGATATTCACAAAAAAAAATCCATAGAAAGAAGTCATCAAAGTCGGTAAAAGTGATAACGTCTAATCGGATCGACAAAGCTCGATTAACATTGGAAGTTTTACTCAAAATTAGGCAGATAGGCAAAACTGGGAATTTCCAGACGTCTGAGGGGTTGGTCCAGACGTCTGGATTTAGTCTCTGGAAATATTCCAGAAAACTATCCAGACGTCTGAAACCCAAAATCAGACGTCTGAAAGCATTCAGACGTCTGGAGAAAAGTCTAGACGTCTGAAAACACAAATCAGACGTCTGGAACAATAGTTCAGACGTCTGAAATTAGTCACTGCCCTTTTTATTTTTCTACCGTTAGTTATTTTTCACCAGGAGGCAAAACCAGATGTCTGGCATTGATCTCCAGACGTCTGAACACCTAATCTGGGCTTAAATTTGCCTAGGCCAAGGTGGCCAAAACGTTCTCGGAAGCGATCGAGCAAGCAATGACAACTAAGGATTTACGTCAAGCGACAACCCGGTCTTATAGGCGCTTCGATACACGCCAAACAACATATCCAAACATCCATTGAAGGATTTTCACAAGAATTGGACTTCAAAAACCAAGAAATTAGGATATTCACCAATTCAATCCCAAACAAAAGGAAATGTACATAAATAAGTGTTAGGGATTCATACCCAATCACAAAGATAGATATAAGCAAAGATGTGAGATAAAAATCTCACCTTTAAACCCAAAACAAATGAAGAAGAAGCTATAGAGCAATGGCAAGAGCAATCACACTTCAATTCCAACTCAACAACCTTGAATCTAGGCTAAAAAGAGAAACATTTCCTAAGTTAGGTTTATGAATTTCTGAAATTGATAAGAGAATGAGTTGGAGAAGAAGAAGAGGAGGCTTACCAATGCTTCTTCTATTAGTTTGGAGCTAGAACTTGATTTGCAAAAGAAAACTAGGGTTTGGAGTTTTAATTTACCATTCCTCTCTCCATTGTTGTAAAAGCTTGAGTATTAGGAAAAAGAAGTAAGGTAATGAAGAGAGGAGGGTTGAGGCTTGGGTCTAATGAGCTGAAACAAGACCAAAGCTCTAAGTAGAAAAAGTAGCAAAATTCTACTATCTCCAAACATATCAAAGTTTATACTTAAAAAGATCGCAAACGTCATTTTGAACTCAATGGAAGTGGTCTCGAGTCCTAATTTGACCGTATGCAAAAAGTAACTTTTCGGACTAAAATCCGACTGACGATAAAAAATTTAAATAAAATATTTAAATATAAAATCGATAAATATGCGGGTTGTTACAGACTCCCCTCCTTAAAGAAATTGCGTCCTTGCAATATATAAGATGGAAATAAAAAGTAACAACCATAAAAGCATATTAACACAAAAGAAATTTGAAATAAGAAGTTCACCTCAAAGAGCATGAGTAAGTAGGTCCGGATGTGTACGCTCGATGAATTCTCTAGATTCCCAAGAGCAATCCTTAGGGTTTGAGGACCATTGAACTTTAACAAGCGGAACATCTTTATTTCGAAGTCGTTTAACCTCCGAAGCAATAATTCGAATAGGATGCTGCTCATAAGTTAAATTCGGCGAAACTTCAATTTCTTCCACAACACCGGACTCAAGAATAGAATCGGAATCCCGAAGGCACTTCCGTAATTGAGAAACGTGAAAAACGTCATGCATGGAAGCAAACTGAGCCGGTAATGAAAGGCGATAAGCCATGGAACCAATACGTTCGGTGATAGGAAATGGCCCAATATATCAGGCCGCTAACTTTCCCGATCGACTGAAACGTACAACACCCTTCATAGGTGAAACACGAATAAATACAAGATCTCCAACAGAAAATTCTAATTTCCTTCTTCGATTATCGGCATAGGATTTTTGTCTACTCTGGGCTTCTTTCATCCTATGACGAATAAGTTCAACCTTTTCTGTGGAATCACGAATGAAATCTGGACCTAAAACCAGCTTCTCACCGGCCTCAAGCTAGCAAGAAGGAGATCGGCATGGCCTTCCATAGAGTGCCTCGAAAGGTGCCATACCAATACTAGCTTGGAAGCTGTTATTATAGGAAAATTCAACAAGTGAAATATGATCTTCCCAACTTCCACCGAAATCAAGCACACAAGAACGAAGAAGATCTTCAAGAGTTTGATTCACACGCTCAGTTTGTCCATCGGAATGGGGGTGATAAGCGGTGCTAAAATTAAGCTTCATTCCCAAAGCTTTTTGAAGACTTTTACAGAATCCACTAGTAAACAATGGATCACGATCACTAACAATAGAAGTAGGAACTCCATGTAATTTAACAATTTCTTTGATAAAGAGTTTGGCCAGAAGAGGAACGGTTCGGTTCGACCGAACGGGAATAAAATGGGTGGATTTAGTAAGTCTATCAACAATCACCCATAAGCTATCATGACCCGAACGAGAACGGGGAAGGCCATCAATAAAATCCATGGAAATTTGATCCCACTTCCAAACTGGAATTTCGAAAGGTTGCAATAACCCACCTGGCCTTTGATGTTCAGCCTTGACAAGTTGGCAAGTCATGCAACACTTAACAAAGTTAGCAACATCAGATTTCATTCCCTCCCAATAATAAAGTCGCTTCATATCCGCGTACATTTTACTACTACCGGGATGAATGGAATACTTGGAACGATGAGAATCTTCTAGTATATCTTTACGAAGATCACCGATATTTGGTACGATAAGTCTACCAAATTTTCGAATGTTGCCACGAGAATCAATATCAAAGTCTTTCAAACCTTCAATATCCATTTTATCCTTAAGATTTTGGCCAAGAAGAGCCAATTCAGGATCTAGCCTTTGAGCTTCAAGGATGCGGTCAAAAAGAGAAGGACGGGCCTCAAGGCTACATAAAACCAGAGATGAACATAAATCAGATACACGATCTCTAATCTCACAAGTGGATAAAACCTCGAGATCATGCCATTCGGATATCATCATGGAAACAACCGCTTGTTGCTTACGGCTAAGAGCATCAGCAACTCGATTTCCCTTTCCGGGAGTATAAAGAATATCAAGATCATAAGAGGCAAGGAATTCGAGCCAACGCTGTTGACGCAAATTAAGTTCCTTTTGAGAAAATAAATATTTCAAAGATTTATGATCCGTATAAAGTATAAATTTCTCTCCCAAAAGATAATGTCGCCAAATTCGAAGGGCGAAAACGATAGCCGCGAGTTCTAAATCATGTGTGGCATATCTAGTCTCAGCCGGCTTCAATTGCCTAGAAGCATAAGCAATAACACGTTCTTTTTGCATAAGAACGGCACCCAAACCAACGCGACTAGCATCGGTATAAACAACAAAATCTTGATTCCCTTCGGGAATAACAAGAATAGGAGCATCAGAAAGGAGTTCTTTTAATTTCTGAAAAGAAGTTTCAAATTTGTCCGACCAAATGTATTTAACACCTTTCTTTGTTAAGCCAGTAAGAGGCACGGCAAGTTTAGAAAAGTCTTTGATAAAACGACGGTAATAGCCCGCCAATCCGAGAAAGCTACGGATTTCTGTCACACTTTCCGGTCTCTTCCAATCTTGAATCGCTTTAATCTTTGAAGGATCCACTAATATTCCGGATTCGGAAATAATATGACCGAGAAACTTCACACTGGATTGCCAAAAGTGGCATTTAGAAAACTTTGCCTTTAATTGATTACTTCGAAGAGTTTCCAACACAATCCGAAGATGCCTTTCATGTTCCTCCTCGGTTTTAGAATACACAAGAATATCATAAATAAAGATGAGAACGAATCGATCGAGAAAATCTTTAAAAACTCGATTCATAAGGTCAACAAAATAAGCCAGAGCATTCGTTAAACCAAATGGCATAACAAGCCATTCATAAGATCCATATCGAGTACGGAACGAAGTCAAAGGAATACTATCCTCTGCAATACGAAGCTGATGAAATCCGGTAGCCAAGTCCAATTGTGAAAAGACTCTAGCACCGCTAAGTTGATCAAATAGATCATCAATCCGAGGTAAAGGATATTTATTTATAATAGTAAGATCATTAAGCTTGCGATAGTCGACGCAAAGCCTAAGTGTACCATCAGATTTCTTCACGAAAATTGCTGAAGCTCCCCAAGGCGAGGAACTAGAGCGAATAAATCTCTTCGTCTCTAATTCGAATAATTGTTTGCGCATCTCTTCATTCTCCTTATTGGACATGCGATAAGGAGGACGAGTAATAGGTTGAGCTCCGGGTATAAGATTAATTCTGAACTCAATTGCTCGCTTAGGTGGTAATCCTAAAACGGGCTCAAATATGTCGGAAAATTCACGAACGACGTGAATGCGAGAAATGACATCTTCCTCATCATCATTATCATCATCATGAGGATTTAAAGAATATAAAGATGCAGCCAAAGTGGAATCCAAATCTTTAAGAATAATTGAAATCTGCTTTACGGATTGCGGATGTCGGAGATAAATAGTCCGCTCAGGACATAGGATATGAGCTTCATAACGGTTAAGCCAATCCATACCCAAAATCATTCCAAAGCCTAAGTAACGCATAACATGAAAATCGGATCGGAAAGAAAAATCACACAAAATAATCTCGACATCTTTACAAAGCAAACTAATTGTTGCGGATCCACCAACCGGATTCGCAATTCTCAAAGAAGTCATTAAACACAAAACATCCAAAGAAAATGTATCAACGAGTTCTTTTGATATAAAAGAATGGGACGCACCCGTATCAAAAAGAACTCGAATAGGTTGATCACGAAATATAATGATGCCATCAAGGACAGAATGAGACATACCTTGACCGTGAGATGTGTTGCCAGGGGCTTGAGCAACGTTTAACTTTCCCTCCTTGCCTTGAAGCCTAGGGCATAGATGCATATAATGATCTGGACTTTTACAATAGCGACAAGAACGGGGCTTTGAACACTTGTTCGCAAAATGTCCCCTAGCACCACAGTTGAAGCATTTCCCATCACTAGGGGAAAGTGTCTTTGCAGCAGGAGTTGCTTGCTTGCCCTTTTTGTTGGGATAAGGACCTTTGAACTTGTTAGGCCTTTTCTTGTTGTTGAAGTTTGGTTTGGAACCCCCCACTTCAACATCACTTTCCCTATCCGCCTCTTCAAGACGAAGAGCAATACCAATGAGTTGGTCAAAAGGAACTTCTAATTTTAGAAGTAATGGCTTCTTGAGATTCTTGTTTAAGCCATAGACAAATCTTTGATTCTTCTTCAATGGGGTGTTGATGTATTCAACCCCATATTTAGACAGTGACTCGAAGGATGCGACATAATCTGTCACAGAGGATTCACCTTGAACAAGGTCTATAAAACGTCGAGCCAATGTCACTTTCTCTGCTTCTGGTACGAATTTTAATTCGAAGCGTTCCCGGAATTGCTCCCAGGTGAGATCAGCTTCATTAATTTCAGAAATAAGAAGTTCGTACCAATCCAGTGCTCTTTCTTGGAGCATACTGGAAGCCACCTGAACACGGTGAAGATCGATAAGATTCATGCGAGAAAAGATTCTATCGCATGTTCTTAACCAAGCCTGGACTTCAATAATAGTTTCGGAACCTTTGAATGGTTTCCCACCCAAGTTGGTATAATCGTTGCACAAGCGTGCAAATCCAGACTTAGGATGAGTAGGTTCCTGATTAGGACCAGCTGCTTGAGCATTCTTTACTAAATCAAGAAGCTACTGAGCAGTCATGAAAACTCCATCCTGGGGAGTAACAGTAGATGGTCCAGCTCTGGGACGACCTGGTCTAGACATTCTCTTCTTTAAGGAAGAGGAAAGAAGAAAAGTTATTCTCCAAATAAATATCAAGCAAGTCTTGATAGATAAAACAAGGATTCATAAGAGGAAATAGGATGAGTCGGTTCGAAGACTCGACTTAAATCCTAAGGCACGACTCCTAAGTTGGACTTAGGACAATGATCCTTGTTAAGTTATTCTACATTGTTCCGAAGTTTGGCTCTGATACCAAGCTGTGACGCCCCACCTCTATACCCACGCTAGCCAAGAACACTACGGTGTAATTTTCAAATAACAGTATTAATGTATTGTTTTATATATAAATATAAATAGATTTTGAAATAGAAGTGTTATTTTCAAATTAAATATGTTGTTATATATGTATATATATAACTTGATTTTAAAATTTGATTTTAGAATTTATTTTGAATTTAAAAGTCTTAAAATTAAAAAGGGTAGATATTGTATATATATAAATAGTTTTGTTTTATTTTCTCTAAAAAGTAATTCATAAGTATTTGTGTTAGAAAATATGAATATAAAGTAAATGTTTGATACTTAAACTTTAAAAAGAAATAAAAATAAAGTAGGAATAAAAAAATATAGACATAAGTGAACGCATTTGTTAGTTCTGGGAAATACTTGTAGATATGCTAGGCAAAGGAAATAAATATTCATGTTGTACAGGAAATGAGTGGATGAGTATTAGTACATACGAATAAGAAGGGGATAGGTATGACAGTATAAAGAAAGATGTACAAAATAAAATAAAGAAATGGTATGTGTAAACATGATAAGGAACAAGCATTAAATGTTAACATCTCTAGTACACATTATAAAATCATATCAGCCTCCAAAGGAAATAAAATCTCTGAACATTTTGTACCTGTAAAATAGTATCACCTGTATAAACATTGTTCTATATCAATCTTCTCTATCTCTTTTCGTTCATTAAAAAGAGACTTAGCAGTCCAGAAAAGTAAATACATTACAACTGAAGCTTCAGTTCAACTCAACAACATGAAGATCAGCTAGAAACTTTCAAAGCAATTTTCCAGTTTTAAAGTTTTCAAAGCTTGTTTCAAAATAAAAGGCTCTGTTCTTCCTTTTCTAAACAAGTGAGTAACATCACTCTTAACAAGTTTAAATATATGGATATGGTTGCTTGTTAATCTCTATGATAAGTATGTATAAGTGAATATCTGTGTATATATATATGTGAATATATTGGTGTGCATGCTGTGTATCTGGATTCTCCCTGATTCTAGTTTCCAGGCTTCAATTCTAAATCAAAAATTCATTATCTCATTCCTAATCTAAGTTAGGGTATTAGTTTCAAACAAAATTTGTTTGTTTATCAATGATTAAAGTTTTAAAAATTTATTCAAGATAAAATAATCTTGTATTGGTTCTGGAAATAAAACAACTGAGCAAAATAAGTATAAAGTGAAAATTCAAACACATCAATTCAATGTTTCAGGTTTGTGATCTGAAACCTTACATAAAAATATGATTTTTAAAAACTAAATTATAATTTTTAGTTTGGGTTTGAATGAGCAGTTCCGAGTTGAACTAAAATTGGTATTTTGGTGTTTTCTGGTGATCTCGTTAGTCTGGGAGGTCGTGATTCTTTCTGGAGGAAGAAGAGTTGTCGGTGGCTAAGGGAAAAATGGTAGAAGTGATGACAGTTCATGGTGGAGGTGGTGGTTGTCCTTCTTTGTCTGGAACCCTAGTTTTAGTTGTGTCAGATGTTTTAGATCGTTCGCCTGCCCTAGTTGATCGAGTTCAACCAAACTCGAGGGGATGGAAGTAGGGAGGTAGGCAATGGTGTGGTCGGAGTTGTAGACACTCCGGTGGTCGGAGATTCGAGAACGAGGTGGTTTCCAGGCTTGGATGGGTGTTCCAGTTTTGGGTTTATAAGCTCGAAGTCGATTTCGAGTTGATGGTCACGATCTGATGAGGGTGATGGGTTGCGTGGATGTTTTCCGATGTGATGAAGTCGTAGATGATGATCGGAGTTGGCCAGAGTCACCGTGCATGTGCACGGTGCATTTCTTTGGGAATTTAATGATTTGGGTTGAGCAGAAGACGCTTGAGTTTTTCTCGAGTAGATTGAGGGTTTTGCTCGAAGTCAGGAGGAGTTTGGCTCGAAGCAGTTTTTGGTTGGCTCGGGTAAATGGTTGTTACAGGTTTTCTGAAAACCTGTCTGTTTCAAATTTAAATTCAATTTTAAATTTGAAAGAAAGTTTTAAACAAAGTTTAAACTAAATTTAAAATATGGCTTCAAACTGAATTTGTATCCTAGTTTTAAATTTGAATTAAGTTTTATAAATTAAATTCTTTTAACAATTTTAAATGTTAAGTGTATTTAAAATGGTTTGAATTAAAAAAGGAAATTTGGTTTAAAATCTTTTAAATTTCTTTATAAGGTATGTATTTCTTTAACATGAGATTTTAAGGGTTATCAAATGGTTTTAAACTTTGTTAAGGTTAAATTTGTATTCATTTTAAATCTTAAATTTAAAATGAAATTTGAAATAAATTTGAAAGTAAATTGTTTTAAATGTTTTGTTCATGATAATTTAATCATTAATAAGAATAATGTTTATCTTTAAGTTAATTAGAATTTAATGATTTGGATTCATTAAATTATTAAGATAATTAAAATGGATAATTAATTAATTTAATTAATTAATGATATGGATGATTAATTAAGTAATTAAGAGCTTTAAATTAATTAATTAAAGTTTAAGACTAATTATTTAGGGAATAATTAATTAGTAATTTAGGGATCATTAATTAAGTAAGATTAGACTTTAAATTAATGATTAAATGTTAATTAATCAAGTAATTAAAGGTTAATTAAGTTACAGTTAAAACTTAAATTAATTAAATAATTAGAGATTAATTAATGGGTTATTAAAGATAAATTAATTTGTAATTAATAATGGTTAATCTAAGTTTAAATTCTTAAGAAAAGAAATTAAGAATTGTTAATAGTTAATGAAGGTCATTAACTTAAGATTTGTTTAATAATTAATTAATATGATAATTTTAATAATTAATTAGATTAATTAATTAAAGATAATCATTTGTGAAAATGTTTAAGTGTAATTACTTAATGAAAGTAATTAAAGGAATTAATTAATTAAGGTAATTAATTAAATAAATTTGATTAGTTTAAGTTAATTAATTAAGTTTAATTAATTTTAATTAATCATTGGATGATTTGTTAGCATAATTACTTTATGTCATAAATGAAGTATAATTACGTAATGAAGTAATTAATGGTAATTACCGTATGTAATTAATTGAAGAGGATTTAAATATGAAAGTAATTTGGATTAAATTACTTTGTGAAATTAATCAAGGGATTAATTAAGATAATTAATTAAGGAGTAATTAATTTATTTAAATGAAGTAATTAAGGGTAGTTAATTACTGAATGTGATAAATCAAGAGTGATTAATAATTATGGTTTAAGTAAAGATTAATTACTTAATGTAATTAATTTAAATAGAATAATTAATCAAAAATGTAATTAGGGATCATTAAATTATATAATTAATGATGTAATTAAGGGTTGATTAATTAAGACTAATTAATCAATAATAAGTGATTTTGAGTAATTAATTAATGTAATTAATTAAGGATTAATGTAATTAATTATAGTTAATTAATTAATAGAGTAATTAAAGTTTAATTACTGTATTTGGTTAAGGATAATTAATTTGTGAAATTAATTAAAGGATAATTACTTGAATGTAATTAAAGGATAATTAATCAAGGATGATTTATAAGATGGAAATTAGAGAATGATTAATTGATTGATTTGTAATTAATTAATGGTTATGTAAGCAGGATTTATAGAATGAAGTAATTAATTTAATTTACTTTAAATTAATTAGAGATCAGGTAATTAATTTAATTCATTTTAAATTAATTATAAATGGTGTAATTAGTAATCCTTGCTTATGTATGGATGGATGATATTGATTTCCTTGAATGGTTTGAAATCTCAGATATGAGATAAGTAATGCTGTATGATATGGTTGCTTTGGTTGAAGTGTATTGATAATGTAGATTATCTATTTGTGATGATAATGTGAATTATCTATCTGTGATATTGTGAATTATCTACTGTGTGTATATGGATAATGAATTGAATTGTTTTAACTTTAAAACAACTTGGCCTTAAAAGAAACGGTTTGGATTTCGATGAGACCGGGATCGGGTTTCCAGATTTGGATATCCGAAAACCACATCGATCCAAATTAACGATAGGTCGTGAATCTCAAGTGAAGATGAAGATTCAGAGTGCAAGTTTATTGTCGTTACCTCTGAGGGTGATTCCAAAATGAGTGTAACGAGATAATGCCTTCGGTTTCGTTTGAACCCGGAACGAACTTGTATGGATTGAATGCTTTCAGAACATCGTCAGGTGGACGATTAGCATTCTAAGAGATATGTTCTCTAAAGGTAATCGAAGCCTCAAGCCTCATCAACCGGAAATGGCTAAAACAGGGGAGGTGCAGCAAGGCTTCGTGGGTCGCACCCACTGGAGAGTAAGATATACCCCTGTCTAGATGTCCCTTATTATTTTGGCTTAGTGTGCGGTTGATCATGACAACCGTGGGGTGATCTTATTTGAGACTATTCATTAAGGAATGGTTCCGGCTTTGTGTTGCAGGGGAGCGGGCGTACTCCTCGGTACGCTGATCTAGGCCAGGTACTTTGACGGGCGGTACCCCAGTAGCCCTGCCATTGTATGGAACCCATTTTCCAATAAGTGCCATCGGATTTGATTGTATTACCCACTTGTTGGCTAGTATGCTGGAATTTAATAAATGTAACAATTTCGGCTATGATTATATTTACTTGAAAACCCTAGACCTATTAAAATATCATAGAATTTCCTATTAAATGTTTGGTTAGCGTAAGGTAAAAACTTACCCATGTTTATGTGTGGGAAGTTTTACGTGATACCTTTTGTTTCCAAAGGATTTTCAAAGTTAAGCAACTTTAACATGTTACTCATACCAGACCCATGTCTGACCCGGAGTTTATTTCTGTTTTTCTTAAACTCTCGGGTACTCAAATTTTTACGAGTAGCCAAGGGATTCAGGTTAGCTTTGACGATGTGTGGAGGAGCAATGGAGCAGGAGGCTTCAGCGTTATAGATATATAGTTTTCCGCTGTGTTGGTATCTCTGTGTTGTATTTGAGTTGTATCGAGTTGTATTAACTAGACAGGTGTTTATAACTGTCTAGTATGTGATGTATTATCTATGTAACTCTGATTGATGTTGTATATTATGTAATACTTATGTGATTAATATAATTTATTCGTTCCGCTGTTGAGATTCTGTTGTTGTTTCTTCTTTCTTCTCTATCTTTTCTCTTTTCTATCCCTTTCTTTCTTAAAGATGAAGCGACTTTCTGGTGGTTGAAAGTTGGGTCGTTTCATGTCTATTCTGAGCTTCTTTCATCCTATGACGAATAAGCTCAATCCTTTCTGTGGAATCACGAATAAAATCTGGACCTAAAACCAGCTTCTCACCGGTTCCAAGCCAACATGAAGGAGATCGGCATGGCCTTCCGTAGAGTGCTTCGAAAGGTGCCATACCAATACTAGATTGGAAGCTGTTATTATAAGAAAACTCAACAAGAGAAATATGATCTTCCCAACTTCCACCAAAATCAAGAACACATGAACAAAGGTGATCTTCAAGAGTTTGATTCACACGCTCCGTTTTTCCATCAGAATGAGGATGATAAGTGGTGCTAAAATTAAGCTTCATTCCCAAAGCTTTTTGAAGACCTTTCCAAAATCCACTAGTAAATAATGGATCACGATCGCTAACAATAGAAGTAGAAACTTCATTCAATATAACAATTTCTTTAACATAGAGTTTAGCCAAAAGAGGTACGGTTCGGCTAAATCAAATGGGAAGAAAATGGGAGGATTTTGTAAGTCTATCTACAATCACCCATAAATTGTCATGGCCTGAACGAGAACGGGGAAGACCGTCAATAAAGTCCATGGAAACTTGATCCCACTTCCACACGAGAATGTCTAAAGGTTGCACCCACCCACCGGGCCTCTGATGCTCGGCCTTTATGAGTTGGCAAGTCATGCAATGCTTAATAAAGTTAGCAATATCAGATTTCATTCCATCCCAATAATAAAGTCGTTTCATGTCCGCATACATTTTACTACTACCGGGATGAATGGTAAATTTAGAACGATGAGAATCTTTTAAAATGTCTTTACGAAGATCACTAGTATTTGGCACAATAAGTCTACCAAATTTTTGAATGCCTCCACGGGCATCGATTTCAAAGTCTTTCAGACCATCAATATTATTTTTATCCCTACAACTTTGGCTAAGATGAGCCAATTTGGGATCGTGCTTTTGAGCTTCAAGGATGTAGTCTAAAAGAGAAGGATGAGCCTCAAGGCTACATAAAACAAGAGATGAGCACAAAGTGGATTCACGATCTCGAATCTCACAAGTGGACAAAGTCTCGAGATCATTCCATTCAGATATCATCATGGAAACACCCGCTTGTTACTTACGACTAAGGGCATCGGCAACACGATTTTCCTTTCTGAGAGTATAAAGAATATGAAGATCATAAGATGCAAGGAATTCGAGCCAACGTTGTTGACGCAAATTAAGTTCCTTCTGAGAGAATAAATACTTTAAAGATTTATGATCAGTGTAGAGAACAAATTTCTCTCCCAAAGATAATGAAGCCAAATTCTAAGGGCGAAAACAATGGCTACGAGCTCTAAATCATGAGTGGCATATCTAGTCTCGGCACGCTTTAATTGCCTAGAAGCATAAGCGATAACACGTTCCCTTTGCATGAGAACGACTCCTAAACCAACACGACTAGCATTGGTATAAACAATCAAGTCTTGGTTCCCTTCGAGAATCACAAGAATAGGAGCATCGGAAAGGTGTTCTTTTAATTTCTGAAAAGCAGCTTCACAATTGTCTGACCAAATGTACTTGACTCCCTTCTTTGTCAAACTAGTAAGAGGTACGAAAATTTTAGAAAAGTATTTTATGAACCGACGGTAATAGCCCGCCAATCCAAGAAAGCTATGAATTTCCATTACACTTTCCGGTCTCTTCCAATTTTGAATCACCTCAATCTTTGAAGGATCCACAGAAATTCCAGATTCAGAAATAATATGTTCTAAAAATTTCACACGAGATTGCCAAAAATGGCACTTAGAAAAGTTTGCTTTCAATTGATTGCTCCTAAGAGTTTCCAACACAATGCGAAGATGTTTTCCATGCTCTTCCTTGGTTTTAGAATAAACAAGAATATCATCAAAAAAGATAAGAACAAATCGATCGAGAAAGTCTTCGAAAACTCGATTCATAAGGTCAACAAAATAAGCTAGAGCATTTGTTAAACCAAATGGCATAACAAGCCATTCATAAGATCCATAACGAGTACGAAACGATGTCAAAGGAATACCATCCTCTGCAATTCGAAGCTGATGAAAACCGGTAGCTAAGTCTAACTGTGAAAAGACTCTAGCACCGCTAAGTTGATCGAATAAGTCATCAATCCGAGGCAAGGGATATTTATTCTTGATGGTAAGAAAGCTTGCGGTAGTCAATGCAAAGCCTAAGTGTACCATCAGATTTCTTCACAAAGATAGCTGAAGCTCCCCAAGGAGAGGAACTAGATTGAATAAACTGTTTCACTTCCAATTCGGATAATTCTTTACGCATCTCCTCATTTTCTTTATTGGACATACGATAAGGAGGACGAGTGATAGGTAGATCTCCAGGGATTAAATAAATTATGAAATCAATTGCTCGCTTAGGTGGTATCCTAAAACGAGCTCAAATATATCGAGAAATTCGTGAACAACGTGAATGAGGGAAATGACATCTTCCTCATCATCATTATCGTCATCATGTGGATTTAGAGAATATAAGGATGCTCCCAAATTAGAATCTGAATCTTTAAGAACAATAGAAATCTGTTTAACAGATTGAGGATGTCGAAGTTGGATAGTCCTCTCGGGACATAGGATGTGAGCTTCATATCGATTAAGCCAATCCATTCCCAAAATCATTTCGAAACCTAGGTAATACATAACATGCAAATTGGCTTGAAAAGCATAATCACATAAAATAATCTTGACATCTTTACAAAATAAACTGAGTGTTGCGGATCCACCAACCAGATTCGCAATTCTCAGTGAAGTCATCAAGCCCACAAAATTTAAAGACAAAGTATCAACAAGTTTGTTTGATATAAAAGAGTGAGATGCAACCGTATCAAAAAGAACTCGAATAGGATGATCACGAAATATAATAATGCCATCAAGGACAGAATAAGAAATACCTTGACCAAGAGGATTGTTACTAGGGGCTTGCACAACATTCAGCTTTCCCTCTTTCTTGTTTTGGAGTTTAGGACATGAAGATATAGGATGACCCAAACTTTTGCAATAGCGACAAGTAAGAGACCTTGGACACTTATTTGCATAGTGGTCCTTAGATCCACAATTGTAGCATTCCCCACGATTAGGGGTAGGAGTCTTTGCAACCGAAGTTGCTTCCTTCCCTTTCTTGTTGGGATTAGGGTCTTTGTACTTACTATCGGGATGCCTCTTCTTATTGTTGTTGAAGTTCTTCTTGGCACCCCCAACATCACCATCACTTTCTTTATCGGCCTCTTCAAGTCAAAGAGCGATATCTACAAGCTGATCGAAAGGCACTTCTAGTTTCAGAAGTAAAGCCTTTTTGAGGTTCTTATTCAAACCATAGATAAACCTCTGATTTTTCTTCAATGGGGTATTAATATACTCGACCCCATATTTAGAGAGGGATTCAAAAGATGCAACATAATCTGTCATAGAAGATTCACCTTGAATAAGGTCAATAAAGCATCGAGCTAAAGTTACTTTTTCTGCTTCAGGTACAAACTTTAACTCGAACCTTTCCCGAAATTGCTCTCAAGTAAGATCCACTTCTACAATTTCCAAAATCAAAAGCTCATATCAATCTAATGCTCTCTCCTGGAGCATGTTAGAAGCCACTTGGACTCGATGTAAATCTAAAAGATTCATGCGAGAAAAGATGCGATCACATGTTCTAAGCTAAGCTTGGAGTTCTATAACGCTTTCGGAACCTTTGAATGGCTTTCCACCCAAATTGGTGTAATCACCGCACAAGCGTGCAAACCCAGATTTAGGATGAGTAGGCTCAAGAATGGGACCGGCAGCTTTGGCATTCTTTACAAGATCCAAAAGCTGTTGAGCAGACATGAATACGCCATCCTGAGGAGGACCACTAGATTGACCAGTGCTAGGACGGCCTGCCCTAACCATTTCTCTTCTTAAACAAAAAGATAGAAGAGGAAAAAGGTTATTCTTAGAATGAATTCAAATAAGATTGATTGATAAAACAAAACATCATAAAATAAGATAGGACATGACAAATCCTAAGACTCAAATTAAATCCTAAGGCACGATTCCTAAGAGAGACTTAGGACAATGATCCTCATCATAATATCCTATATTGTTTCGAATTTTGGCTTTGATACCATGCTGTGACGCCCCACCTCTATACTCACACTAACCAAGGACACTACTGGGTAATGCCATCGATTAGCACGAAGAATAAGGCTGTTAAGGAGCGACCATTTGTATAATTTCTTTGAGCAAGTACCAATCTGTCAGATAGTATATCACGCATTTCATTTCAAGAGGAAATCTGACATACCAAGTACAAACTCAAAGCTACTACACAGTGGCTAAATGTCCTTCGGAAACAAATATAAAATAGTCATAACATAAAATCAGTCATAGATATTCATATCACTAAGGTGAAAACAGATATGAATTTAACACATAGAAGTGAACATCATAGTAGTGGTCATACAAGATCCACTACGTAACAAAAGAATAGGTACATGTACTACACAAAAGAATATGTACACATCAAAGAGTCTCTATCTCGAATGCATGAAAGACAAAAACTACTAAGCTAAAGTAGTTAGCCAAAAGTCAGAAGCTAGTCCTTATTAAGAAGTCAAGTAGGAGCACCTGAAACACCTCGGTCTGACCCGAGTATTATTTAATAAGAAAAATAATAAACGGATCAGTCGAGCTATAGTTATCATGTAAGATGAGATAGGATAAGAGATATGACAAATATATATGATAACAATAAAAATCATACAATATCTCAAGTTTTCTCAAACACCCAAAAAGAATATCATATTCTTTAATTTTATTCACCAAATCACAAATATTGATAAAGCTTATCAATGCAAATCACAAAAATTGGTGAACACAAATTCCAGTAATCAATATTTAGAAATACATAAAGCACAAAGGGGGAGGCCTATCACAAACGGGAGCATGAAACTCACCAACACGTGTATCACAAATGGGACGCTATCTCATAGGTCGTTAACCCATAAAATTTGAGCTGAAGCTCCGCAAACGGCCCGAAGACCATGGGTCGCTACCCCACCAAATTGAGTCGAAACTCCACAGAACGAGGTATAGTCCCCCATGCGGACAAAGAGACATTGCACATCGCAAGTCTAAATCACAAAATGATCATCATTAATCAATAAGTGTAAATTACACTAAGCTAGTAAATATATGAGTTTAGCTTCATGTCCCATAACCACTAGCTTAACTTAAATATTTACGAACAAATTGTAGATTTCCACTCGAAAATTGTCACAAGATTTCAATCGAACAAGTCTAAGAATTAACCGACGAAGTAAACGCAAGCGTTTTATACCACTTGTTTTGCTAAGTCATTTAATTGGATTTCTCATACGAATGAGGTAAAGGTTTGTATATACTAATAGATTGGAAAACGGTTTTAAAACGAGCTTTGTATTAAAAGTAGTGTTGAAATCATTTTTGTGAAAAAGTTTTAGTATTTACTACTAGTATAAAATCTTTGTATTTACAAGTGACAAATCACAGAAACGATTATAAAAACAATCTATCACAAGAATCCACATTTCGATAACGTGAATCAAACCATGGAAATCGATATCAAATCCATCAAATGGAAACACCAAAAATCTAGAAATGAAACCATCAAAGTTGATATTAATTGATAATAACTATACGGATAATCAAAATCGATAAATTTGGAAATCCACATAAAAATAGGCCAATTTCCAAAAATCAACAGCCATAGACGTCTGTGGGAAATCCAAAGACGTCTGTCCCCTGTTTCGGGAAATATTATTCCTGAAGCCTCAGACGTCTGTGGATAATTCACAGATGTCTGTCCCCTGTAGCGGGACATAATTTGCAAAGCCCTTAAATGGGCAAATCTACACAACTTCTAAAATTCGGAGCGATTGAATGAGCAACGGCGACTATGGATTTATGCCAAGCGACAATAGTCCTAAAGGCTCTTCAATACACCCAAACAACATGTCTAAACACCCATTCTAGAATTTTCATAAATTTTGACTTCAAAAACACCAAAATTAGGAAAATTCACCAAACCAATTCAATTCAAAAGCAATTGAAGAAATAGATGTTAGGAATTCATACCTATCAAAGCTATAGACATAGATGTGAGTTCAAGAACTCACCTTTAAACTCAAAAATAGAAATGAGAAGCTCTAAAACAATCTAAGATCAATTCCTCTTCTATGTCACCTCTAGAATCTTCAATCTAGTATCACATGCAAAGATTTCCTAGATTTGGTTATAGGAATTTCTGAAAATTGGAGAGAGATTGAGATAGATTAGATGAAGAGGATACTTACCTAAGCTTCTCTTTGATTTAAAACTTGAATTTGAATTTCCTAAGAATCCAGGGCTTAGGATTTTGATTTCCTCCATTTTCCCCCATTTTTCCTTTTGCTTGAGAGTGTTAGGAAATAGAGAATGGAATGAATGAAGAGGAGAGGTGTTAGGGTATTTGGTAGAAGAGTTTGGGTTAACTTGTTGGGTTAATGGGCTAGAACACAACCCAAAGCCTAAATGAAAATACAAAAATCCTAATCAACTCCAAACACAACAATGTTTATACTTAAACAAGTTGTAAACGTCGATTTGAACTCAATGAAGTGGTCTTGAGTCCGGATTCGACTATTTACAAAAAAAGTCATATTTCGGACTTTAACATAATCAACGATGCTATATTTAAATAAAACATTTAAATATATAATTGTAAAATATGCGGGTTGTTACATGGGTCAACGAGAACGATTTGTCAAGTTGGCAACCGTGGTGATGATCATATTCAGTACTGTCCAGGAAGGAGTATGCCAGTCCTATGTTGGCAAAGGTGCAATGTGTTCGAAGCCTTGGTACATTTTCCCTAGAGGTGTACATAGGATGGTAGTCCATTATCTTATCATTGATGGAATCCATTTTCCAATACGTACCTTTACGGACTTAGTTATGTACTACGTATGTTGTTGAATGTAATTAATGTGAACATTCTGGCTATATTAACTGCTTATTTTAAACCCTAGACACTATTATAATATCACTGGATTTTCTAATAAAAATGGTTTTGGTTATCATAAGGTAAAAATCCATCCGTGTTTATGTGCATCGTGGTCTTACGAGATACCTTTATTTTTGATAGGTTTCATAACATTGAAAATCTATATGCTTTGAGTTTCGCATGTTGGTTTACCAGACTGATGCAGATGTTATTTTCTTATAATGCTCGGATTAGCCCGAGCATATTTCCAGATTTAGTTGGACGCTTTGGAGCTTCAGGAGAAGAGTTGGATGCCTCTAAGACCTATTCACGTATTTTATTCTCCGTTGCATTTCTGGTATTGTATTATTAACATTTGTGTGGACAGGCTGTTTTAACTGTCCAGGCTGATGATAGGTTAGTTTACTTTGATTGATGTATTTATACTACAATATTATTTTGTAAAGATCATTTGTATATTATATATTACTCATCATGGATTAAGGTTCTATTTTGTCTTTTCTTTTTTACATCCCAACAATCTATCTTTCCGGCACTCGGAGGCTCGACACGTGAATATCGTGGATCGTATGAGCGTCGACTTTTAAGGGTCGAAAAGGCGGTCATTACAAAGCTTCTAGAAGCTTCTTAAGAGTTTTAGTGCAAAATATTTTTAGTTGCTAATTACCTCTATAATGGTTAATTAGATGAGCGTAAAAATTTCAAACAACTTCCGTTATGAAAAATCCTGTTTATCGATAAAACGATTTTCAGTTATTGTATGGGTATTTTAACGAACTATATAATTTTGCAAACATTTTTCTAAAACAAGTTTACTATCATTAGTTATGACTTAAAAGGGCATTAACATGGTTATTAAACCGATTTAATCACATTTAATCCAAGATTCAAATATTTAAATAATTCAGATATTTAAATGCGAAGTGTTTGAAATTCTAGGTCGTTACATTCTCCCCCACTTAAAACATTTCGTTCTTGAAATTCCAACACTAGCAACCAAAAGAAACAATCACAGAGCAATACTTAATAGTATTCAAAATCATTAGCAAACAAAGTCCACAGTATGCTCAAGTTCAAAAATCCTCTTATCGCATAAGGACGATAAATAATCTACTAAGTGTACCTTACACTCAACAGCCTCAGGTCATTACTTAGTCGATTATTCATGCTACCTCCTAACAAATCGAAGAGTCATCACCTAAACTCTCCGTAAGCCGAGCAAACACAGTATGCAAATATACCAAGCCATACAATGTGCATGGATCATCTGTATGCAATATCTGATCTGATCACTTGCTCGATCACATAAATTTAACCTCCAAACTAATATAGATCACTTGACTTCTCTAGTGCAGACTTCAATCAGGTTTCTTGATTAGAAACCTCCATTCTCCTTATATTGCCATATACTATTACAAAAAACCTTAAGATCATATTAAAAATCTGTATCAAGTGTTCATCGCCATGAATCGAGTGAAATATCCTTCTTTGGACCGTGTAAATCACCTTGAAATCATGTGCTCGAATATTGGATCATGAACAGTCAAGCGAATAAAATGATCAACGTACAACTTATGTAATTTATTCTTTTGGTTTCTTAACTATACCAATTTCATTTTATCACATTCATTTTTACAAATAGTATGTCTTATTAATATTCGAATCATTTATGAACCATTTCATAAAAACATAACTTCTAGTTTATAAACATTTTATAACCTTATTATAAAAACTTACTTTACTTTATAGTCGTATGATACTTTACTACATCCCAAGAGTATATACAAAACATCAAATTTGTTTTACATAACAAGTATGTTCAACAATTTAAACCTTGTTTTTAACTTACTACATTCTCAATTCAAGAGTTACAAAAGCTCAACATTTATATTTTCACAAAAATACTTAACATCATGTTCTATAACAATTCAAAAGTTTTGGACCGTCCACAATCGTTGAAAATCCCGAATGAAAACTGCCAAACAATATATCATAACATGATGCACATATAATACCATCATAATGCATAGGATACATGTGTCCATAAAATAACTTAACAAGGTTTCACTTATTTATTAAACACACTTTACCCTAAAAAAACATGAAAAGGTTTCTTAATCATTTGGGTTATACAACTACCACTTGGGAACCCAACATAGTATAAAAATTTCTACACAAAAAGTTCATATCAAATTTCATTTAAAGAAAAACTTTAGAACCAAACACTGGATTGATTTAAGTTCATTTTGAAATAAAAATACATACATACATACATATATATATCTTTTGTATATCAAATAATACTTCGAGATTAAATAAAAATCTATTTTACCAAAACAATTTTGTAGCATCCCCTACTTTGAAATCCAAAAATGAACGCCGATGAGGCTGTAGTCAACCGAAATTATTTTCAAGCGACAGAAGCGAGTTCAGTATCTCCAATCATGCCTTTTGAACTTAACCAAAATCATTTTCCAAGAGGTATAAAATACTTCATAAATATTACTAAGTACCATAATCTCAATTTCATAAACCAATTTCCTAAATATTTACTTTTAAATAATAATAATAATATTTTCTCCAAAATCTTGAAAAATATTTTCAAAGACACCGAGATTTTAAGTTCTCAAAATATCAATTTAAATCATCTTTGATTATAAAGCATGTTTTATAAACCATATTTTATAAATCACTTTCTTATATAAAATCTTTTCACAAATGTTTATTTACAAAATATCTTATATATCCTTTAGATCACAATAAACATCTTTTATTATAGTTAAATTTTAACCCAACATTGTCACCGAATGCCTTATAGTCAAACTGTGAAACTCAATCACAAGGTGTTCGTTCCAATGCTCCCACAAATACTGTCTACCCAATCTATGCAGTGAAAAGATAAAACTGCTCACAAATTGGTCGAGTACAAATTAATAATCAACAAACAATAGTTAATGCTCATAAACCGGCCGAGCATGAATAATCAATCAACACATGATAACAATGTCCGTAAATTGTTTGAGTGGTATTAAGCTAATAATTCTACAAATGATAATAATGCTCATAAACTGGCCGAGCATGTCAAATCATTCTAGAAAGGACAACAATGCCCATAAGCTAGCCGAGCATGACCAAACAAATTAATGAGGGGTAACAAATGAACATCATTAATCCTTACATTAATTGAACTATACATTAATAATCCATATTTATATAAGTTACCTTATATAAGATCTTTGGTTTTCACATTTGGAATTACCTTTAAGGTATAAATTTATAACAAATACGCTCTCGTATGTATGATACACTCAACTCATGCTAGGACATTCCATTATCCTATCTCTTAATGAGTAATATCCAACCAAAACCAAGTTTCTCGTTTAACCCTCAGCTTTGATACCACATGTAATGATCTGCCATTTCGACCCTCGAATGTCGACACTAATACATTCATGGCATTCACGTCCTGAGCACTCAAGGGCCAAAAAGATGAATTGTTAGGGTAAATGTAACGATCCTTATTTTAACCATTTAAAATGTTAAATTAAATAAGATTTTTGAATAAATTGTTATAAAAATATATTTAAGATTGCATTGATACAAACTAAATTATAATATAATTTATGAGCTTAATTTAAATGCCTATTAATGAGATATGTTTGCAATAAGGTAAGAATAATAACATAGGATAGTGTGTATTTAATGATATTGGTTTGAATGAAATTGATAACTTTCTGAATGTAAATTTCCAATTGATTGGAATAATAAATGTTAATAAAGAATAATAAATGTTTCTTTATTAAAGAAGAAATCATATGTTTATTCATTTGAAATGTTTGGCAGCTGAAAGATTGATTACAGGTGTAAGAAATCAATTATTTAATAAAAAATTAATAACTTTTGGTTTGTATACAATAGTTCCATAAATACGTTAAATTACTATAAACCGGAATTGAATTGTCTCATTTCATTTTTAAAATTTAACTTTTGGATTAATTGCAATTAATGTAATTGAAATCTTTTAAATAAAAGGAAAGAGAACATTAATTGTAATTAATAGACGTAAAATAGAAACATACCTATGAATTAAAATAAAAGAGAAAGTTGAAGAAATAAAAAGGAAACATATGTTTTAATTGAAAAGGTAATTTGATATAATAAAAAGGAATATTTTTAATCAAATTAAAAGAATGTTTTGGAAAATAAAAAAATGAATGTTTACATTTTGTAATTAAGTATAATTGTGTGAAAAGAGAAAAAAACTAAATTTTGAAACAACATTTTAGGGTCAGTAAATAGCAGTCAGAGATAGTACGAAAGAAGTTTTAATGCTAACCCTAAATTTTAAAATAAATTAAATATTTGAGTTTCTGATTGTGCGCTGAGAAAGACGTTGTTTTTTAATTTGAGTTTGGAGTCCTGAGCTATCTTTATTTGTGTGTAGCGGTTGTCTCCATGACATTAATTGGTGTGTTCAAATTTTATTTGTTGTGTGTTAATAAAATTTAAATGGGTGAAAGTTGAGTATTTTAGAGGTTAAAAAATTAATTGAGTGGAGAATGCGTTCTAGAATTAGATCCCAAAAGTTTGGTAGCAGTATATGGCCGGTCCTCTTTATTTACTCTATATTACCTCATTTATGTCTGTGACATCCCGGAAATTTTGGCAATATCAATTTAATAATCTGTGATTAAAATTAAATTGATTTGACAATAATTGTTAATAAAATTTGAATTGATTCGATAATTTTCTTTTAAATAAATATTTGACTGATAATTTATATTTTAAAAACTGATAAATTGTTTTCTGTTATAATCTATATATATCTGTATATACTGTAAATAGATGAGATCTGTTTTAAAAGTTTTATTTTTCTTTTTGAATATAGATTGATAAAATAAGTAATTTATTTATACAGTAATAATTTCTTTTATAAAATCATTTTATTTGATAATGAGTTTTATTTTTATGGAAATAAATTCTTTGTAAATTATTTTAAATTGATATGATACTTTTATAAATAGATTTTGAATAAATAGAAGTGGTAAATTCTTTTGTTTAAATTTTTTTAAAATTTATAAATGAGCCTTTATAATATTAGTAAATATAAATATACATGTTAAAATAACGAGCTAACAATAATACGGGTACAAAACATACATCAGTAAATTTTATCGTTTGTAAAGAAATAAGCGAACGCTAAATAAACAAACAACGTAATTGGATAACAAGTAAATTGATAATTCGTAGATTATAAAATAAATATACACTAAACAAACAAACAACATTCAATTACCATTCTTTGTTAAGCTAGAAATGTGCACAAACAAGTAAACATAACAAGATAAACATCCTCCATAATTTATAAACAAATAGTATGACAATAAAACAATAACATAGTGGATACAATCAAACAATAAGGTGAATATAACAAAACAATATATTAAAAACAACACCCATTACATTTTATTTTCAACTCTGTAATATATATCGCATAGCCAAAAGAATCAAAGTCAAAGTGAAACAATTCGAGAATGATAAGCCAGCCCTAATAAAATCTGTTCGAAGATATACATGCAGACTAAAGGCAAAAAAATAAGCAAAGTAGAATAACAAAGTATTTTCACATAGAAATAGAAATGTGTAGAACCAGTGGTGTAGCTATAATTAAAGTATGCAGGCTGAAGCAAAATCTGGACAGATGAAATAGCTTAAGAAATAAACTAAGTAAATAACAAAGAAAAATTGTACAAGATGCATGCAGGCCTGGCAACAAAATAGAAAGATCAAAGCAAAGTATAAATATATTTGTAGCTTGCAATATAAGTCACAGGCAAGTATGAGATAAGTATAAAGTAAGAACATCAAGTACAATAACAATTAATGCTCCATTTCTTTGCAGCCAACAAATCCGGTTCGAGTTGCATAAATTTCTTTTCAGCCTCCATACTTTACAAAATATCT
The DNA here is from genome assembly GCA_030737815.1 of Allium fistulosum. Classification (NCBI taxonomy): domain Eukaryota; kingdom Viridiplantae; phylum Streptophyta; class Magnoliopsida; order Asparagales; family Amaryllidaceae; genus Allium; species Allium fistulosum. The sequence goes on from CM060904.1 coordinate 1,144,110,916, forward strand.
CTGACCTTAGAAATGAAATAAGAAAAAAATATATACAACCCTGTAAACTGTTTATACATAGCCTGGGAAACAATTTTTCCTTTATCACTTTATACTTCCAGTTCGAGTTAAGCAAATACAAATTGAAACTCCATTTTTTTATCTCAAAACAAGCTTCAACAAATATCAAGCAACTAAACAAGCAAGGTGATTGGCCAGAGAGTTTCAAGGAAAACATTTTCCAGATTTCAAATTCAAACTGTTTTCAAAGGATAACATGCTCTGTTCTTCTTCTCTGCCTTTTACAAATCTTTGTGAGTAACTTTTATTTTAAAACTTATAACTTTGGTTAAAATGACATGTTTTCTATGTGATGACATGTATCTTGTCTGTGCATATCTGTGTCTGCTCTGAAATTTTATGTTGCATGATGTTCTTCTTTTAAGTAGAATTGTAAAACAACTCCCTTCTCTTTTGATCTAGCAATTATTGAATGAAGATACAAGCAACCAGTGGTTGTTTAACTATAACTTGGATGATAAAATTTATATAAGATAAACTGTCTTGAAAATTTACTCTGGAAACCAAGGAGACAGGGTTCAACCTCAATCAAGTTTAAAAACAAACTTCTTGTTTTAAGTATTCAAGGGTATAGGGTGAAACTACATACGAAATCAAGTTTTTTAAAACAAGTTTTATGATTTTTAATGCTGGGGTTGAAGAGCAGTTCTAGATGCACTGTTTTAAGCTTTTTAAGCTGCCGTGGGTGATCTCGACAACTAGGGATGTCGAACTTCGGTCTGGAAGTAGAGGAGCGATCGAGGGTTCTAGGAAAAATGCTCAGAGGTTGAACGACGCTTTGTGGTGGCAGTGGGAGGTGTTCGAACTAGGGTGACCTAATTTTGGTCGTGCTGAAAGACTTGATTAATTCTTCCTCTCTGAAGTATCGAGTGCGATAAGGCTTCTGGAAGTGGATTCGTGGGGGTTTGGCGATTGTAACGACCCTGAATTTTGAACGAATTAAATTGAGAATATTTAATTTATTTTAAATATTTGAACGGTGATTTAATTTGAATCCCCGATATAACTCTGATTTTTGCGATTAAATTTTAAAATTTAATCTATTGAACGGGATAAAAATTTATATCTTCAGTTTAGAGCCGACTAAAAATATTTCAAAGGCTTAGGAAATTTATATTGATAATACTGAAGACAATGAAAGCTTCAGAAATTGATTTGGAAACAATCTGTTCAGTTTTGAAATTAAATCGTTTGAATTGAATTTGAAAAATAGCCGTCCGAGGGACAGTCTCGGAATTCGACGAAACCAGTTTCATTGGGTCCGTAACGTTGAATTATTGTCAGGTTTCAAGTTTCGTATTTATCGGAGTTGTTTTGTGACCATACGGTTAGAAAACGCATTGAAGTTTTAAATCGAATTCGATTTAAAATTTATATTTATATTAATAAATACCCCACGTTCTCTTCCCTTAATTTCAGCCGAGCATCACGAACGAGAAATCGTGCAACCCATCCCCCTTCAATTCTAAATAATCACGCAACTTCTCCCTTTTCCTTAGTTTAAACTTTTAAACGAGATGAAATCAAACGAAGAAAATGGCCGAGCAGAAATCTCCTCTTCAAAAATTTAAAACGAAAAAAAAAAGTCGCTTCCTTCTTTAAAACGAACAAATTCGTTCGTTCATTCTTCAAATCGCGACCTCAACATACCGCGAGATCGAGCGATGGGGGATCGTGAGGCGATTCGTCGCGAGTTCAAGCATGGGTCGCGAGGCCGGCTGGAAGACGAGGGAAAGGGCGGGGCGTTCGTAGCACGCGAGGCGATTGGGGGTTTTGGTCGATAGCGCGATCTGGAAGGAGGGGATCGGCGGCGCGATGGTGGCACGAGCGCGGCACTCGCGTTCGACTGGAGGCAGTGGGGTTTTCGAGCTTTGGGGCCGTGATGGCTCGCGTGCGCGAGCATGTGAGGGCGAAGTTCTGGCATGGGCGTTCGTCGTCGCTGTCAAAGGTGAAGTAGATTGGGGTTTCTCTGGAGAAGTCGCGAATCTAGCAAAGCAATTCTGGCGGTGTCAGATTTTTTTTTTTTTTTTTCGTGAGCCTGGGTTCGTTCGAGTTGTCAGTGAGGTAATCGATATTTGTCTTCCTCAATTTTTCCTTGCTGGTACATCATATTCAAATTTAAATTTAAATTTATTTTAGGACAGTTTAATTTAATAAATGAGAGATGTTTGGTATGTATAGGCAGTTTGGGATAAAATAAATAAGTATATAATATTTGGAAATCTACCGAAGTTTATAATTTTTACAGAGAAATTTATATAAGCAAAATGTTTGATAAGTTTATTTAAATTCGTTTAGTTGTTAAGAAAATGATAATAATTTAATTTTTTGTTATAGTAAAATAATTTACTAAAGAATATATATATAGGAAATTTAGTTTTAAAAATAAACTTTTGAGTTAAAATGAATTTAGTTTTAGTTTTAAAATTTTATTAAATAAACTTTTAAAAAGGATTAAGTTAAAATCAATTGTATTTAATTTGTTAAAAGAAGATTTGTTTAATTTAATTGTTTAGAAATGGTTAGAGAATATTAGGTTGAAACTGGAATGTTGGTTAAATAAATCTATTTATAAAGAAATTGGTTTAGAATAAATTATTCGATGGATTCGAATATTTACAAATTGTGTAAAATATTTATACCAGGTTAAAAGGCGAGAAAAAAACGAAAGAAGAATTGGATTGGATTGCAAATTAAATGCTAAGGTGAGATTTTTCTCACTCAAAATTGAAAAGTGGAATTTTCAGTTATTGTTTGATTGTCTGTTTGGATTGTTGATATTAGATATTTTAGGATATATCTATATATATAGCAATATATACATATTGGCATATGTATATATTGGATTGATGATTTCCCGCCTCGTATAGCGGATGAGACCCTATTGCGCCGTTAGTAAGCGGATTTATAAAAACCTATATACCGCGATAATTCCGTACTGGAGCGGAATTGGTATTGTGCTAACATCTTTGGATGCAGGAAAACAGGTTGGAGGGATCCAACTGGACCCCTCACATTGATTGAATTTATTTCTATTGTGATATGAATCTGTGAATGATTATAGTGATGCTATTAATCATATTGATATCTGGAAATTGTTTGAAAACTAAAATTCAGCTGAATGGATGTTTTGACATCATTGGATTCCAAAGATAAACGAAATTGAATTTTTGAGATTCAAGTAGAAAATTTCTAAGTGAATCAATTTTTTGAAATTGAAGAAATTTTGAAGAAAAGAATTTAAAAATATAAAAGCTGTTTTTATAATCTTATCGAATAAATTCCAGAATAAAGTGAAAATGCTAAATAAATGGATTTCATAAAATAGTGATTTTAAATTGAGGAATTTAATTTAAAATTTGGATTTTTAAATAGATTGAAAGAGATAAAGAAATTGATTTTCTTTAAAAGGAATTTATTTAAAAAGAAATAAGTGGAAAGTCCAATTAGAAATTTAATTGGCTAATTGAAGCGAATTTGGAAAATCGATATGAAATTTATAGATGTATAAATTGTAAAGTTAAATCGATATGAAATTTATAGATGTATAAATTGTAAAGTTAAATCGATATGAAATTTATAGATGTATAAATTGTAAGTAAAAAGAATGAAATTTATGGATTTATAAATCGTGAAGTTAAAATGAATGAAATTGTAGAATGGAAGATTTATAAGAAATTAACTTATAAAATTGGATTTTTACCTTTAAAGGGAGTATTGATCGAACTTGTTAATAAAGGGGATTTATAAATCAAAGTTATTGTGAAATATAAGGTTGAATTTATAAACGTTGTTTTATAAATCTGAAATCACTTATTTTAATAAGTGTATTATAGAAATTAATAAAAGGAGATTTATAAACCGAAGTTGTTATAAAACAGAAATGGAATTTATAAGCGTTGTTTTATAAATTCGAAATAAATTGAATTTGATGAATTTAATAGTGAAATGTGATTAGTGAAGTATATTCACGATTTTGGACAGTGAATATGTTTTTTTAAGTAGAATGGATATGGTTTAGGGAAAGCGATATTATAAAAATGAAGTAACTGTTTTAAAAGATGTTTTTAAAACGTGTTAAGTATCGAATACATAGATTTCAACGTTCATTGTTGAAATAGACGTTTTCGAGAAAAATAAGGAAATGGTTGACTATAACACTGTTGTTATAGTAAATGATTTCCGAAAGGAAATATTTTTACGTAGTATTGGGATTTATATATCTATTTTAATTCCGAATCCCTATACTAGTGATTTTGAGTCGTCGTAACGATGTTTTACGCAACATTCGTTTTTGACTCAAATAGATGTTAAAATTTATGATTTCCTTAAAGAATGAAATGTATACTTAATATTGATTTAAGTATATCGAATATTTTCAAATGTTGAAAACAAATGATTTGTGAAATACTTATTTTTAAATAAGTATGGAAATGCTTTTCTAATATGAAGTGAACGTTTTGAGATTTTATCTTTGTAAAGATAAATTGAAATTGAATATTGAAAACGATTTGAAAATCGTATATCAGAAGATATTTTGAAATATAAATTCACTATGGAATTTATAAAAAGAAATGGGAAGTTGTTTAAAAATAAATGTTGATTTATTTTTGGAAGTGTGGAAATTTTTATATCTAGTAAAGATATTTTTGAAGATGAAATAATTTGGAAAATTATTTGGAATCTGATGAAGTTGCGCATCTTTATTGATAGTTAAATAACCGACTATCAATAATTACCTTTAGATAGGTATTTGTTGTGAATTGGATGAATTCGAATGCCACACTTATTTTTGAATAAGCGCTCACTATTCGGGTTAGCCGGGAAAGGACCATGGGGTCGTATAACCCATTCCGAATATGTGATACGTCGTTATGAATCGCATTTGAAGACCGGTGTTGAAGACCGGATATTTTTGAAAACGGAAGGATTACCGTCAAGTTACTCTACATCGACTGATCTTCGATTTAGAGGTTTTATCACCCTTAGTGACGGGAAGTCCTGACGTGATTGAAAATTATCCGGAATGGCAAGGGCTTCGTGAGAAGTGCCTTCGGTTCTGTTCGATCCCGGAACAGACTTGTATGGATTGTGTGTCTGACGTTACAATTTGAGATATAAAGCTGATTTCTTTCAAATACATTTCTGTTGGTGGCGGAGAATTTATTCTCTTAGCTTAACACCCTTCTCTGAGACGTACGAGCTCAGAGGTTATGTAGTTGAAATTTATCAGCGATATATCCCAATTTGGTAACGTGGCATACTGAGTGTTGCTGTGAAATGATCAGTGTTTGGTCATTTGTGATATGATCATTTGTTTGATCTTATATCTTTGTGATCATAGGTTGATCATTTTGTTTGACCCGAAGCAGGGCTTTTTGAGAAAGCGTAGCTTTGTGGACGAGACTTCATCGAGCCTCACACCCCGGAAATGGTCGAAACAGGAAGGATGCAGCAAGGTTCTAGGGAGTAGCGCCCCTTAGTGTATGTCATTCCTTCTGGATAAAGGTGGTATCATGGTATGGAGCCTAGATACTTAACCTCTGTGGTTGCTGCACAGTTATTATTACTTTGTGGTTTGTTGGAAATCGGGGATCCTCGGGAAGATCGGTGACGATCGGGGGATGGCATACGCGTGTCAGTAGTTACCTATTTTTGCAGAGGTAACCCGGCCTTGTGTTGGCAGAGATTCGGTTAGGTTCTCGGGTCGTCTATTCCAGGGATGTACCCATCGTGGATAGGAAGTTCCTTTGCCTGACCATTTGTTGGAAATCCAGACTCCAATACGAACTTTGTACGGTATTAGTTGTAGAACCTGCCATTTACGTATGGTGGTCACCACTGTTTAGATGGTAGCTATAGTAGGCATACGATACTGGTCATATGTTGGCTAAGATTAATATTATACTTTCGAAATGTTTTCCACTATGCACTAATAATAATATCAAAAAGAATTTGATTTTGCGTAGTAAGCATCTTTGACTATCATAAGAAGAAATCTCCTCCAATTCTGCGTTTGCATTGTGTGTGTGGCGGGAGGTCTTATGGTAGTTTCATTTTCCAAAAGCATTTCGAATTGACTTTAAAATTATCCTGTTGTTTATTTTAAAGAATAACTGTTTTACGATCTCACACCAGTCACCATGACTGACTCGGAGTTTATTGTTTCCCTTCTAAACTCTGGGTGCCCACAAATTTCCACACGGGCAGTCTAGAGTTAGATTATCAGGATATTCTGGATATTCTGGAGCTTTGGAGATAAGCTGGATGACGAGACGTAATATTTGTATCTGATAGTATTTATTCCGCTGTGTATTCTGTATGAGGACAAGTTATATAACTGTCCATTGTTGTATATTGACTCTGATGATTGATGTATGTATAAACTGATATAGTTCTTTGTTTTAAAAGACTAGTGTTTATCTATTATATATTGTTCCGCTGCGATATGTGAGATTCTGATATTGTTTTCTGTTTCTGTATCTGATGTTATTCTGTTGTTGTTCTTTCTTCTCTTTTTCTTCTTTCTTCTTCTTCTGCCTTTTTTCTTCTTTCTAAAACCCTCACTATTGGAGTTTCCGGCACTCGATTGCTCGACAGTCGATAAAGTGAGTATCGATGTCGAATTTTCGAAAGTCGAAAATTCCGGGATGTGACAAAGTGGTATCAGAGCATATGGTTAAGCGACAACCCTGCTCTGTTGGGTGTTACTCATTAGAGATAGAGTCAGCAGTACTCTAGAATGAGTTGAGTGTAATAATAGATACGAACGCGTATTTGTTAGTTAATATAAAATTGTTTTGTATTGTGATGATTGGTTTATTGAGTGGTATATGAACCTTCGTCGGCACAGTCTGCGCAACTGGATCGAAGAGGTTTCTAAACGCTCGAATAGAACAATTCGGCACAGTATTGTTTTTGAATAGGGTGAATGAGATAATTTTGCCCAAAACTATTTTTGTATATAAAAGAAATGATTTTCTATGAATTATCATAGTATATGATTGCATGGATGTTAGGAAAGTGATAATGTTGAAATGTTATCATTAAATTTGAAATTGAATACGAACTGGAAATTATAACTCCAAAGTTAAGAAATGAATTCATATACCAATGAAATTAAAGAATATAAATTATAAATGTGACTTATAATTTGAAACGGAATTCCAGAGGAGTATTTGGAAATGTTTCGAAAGGAATTTGTAAATTTTGGTGTTTTGGAAAGTTTAATTCCTTTTTGATATGAAAATGGATTTCAAAGGTTTTGAAAAGTATTTGGAGAGTTGAAAGCTCTAAACTCTTTTCGGTCGCTGGAAAATAATCCTGATGATGGTGGCCACATCATTAGAATTCATTTTCGGGTTTCCAAAAGAGAAATTGCTGCCAAATTGTTTTAAAAGGAAGTTGTTTGAAAAATTTGGATTTTGTTTTAGAAAATTCAAAGGATGATTTGAATTGTTTTCAAAAATGGTTTTGAAAAGGTTGAAAAAACTCTGGAATGCTATATAAAAATATTGATGAGAATAATAAATGAGTTGATAACTTATACAATTAGTTGTGAGTTTAGATTGAATAAATTTAACTTAAGGAATTTTAAGTTGAATCAAAGAAAGTATAAGTGAATGAATTTGAATAAATGAAAGTGAAATTGAAAGTTGAGATTCATTTTGAAATTGTAAGTAAGTAAGACTGAATTGAATTTTGATTTATGATAAACAAAGTGAAGTACTGAAATGAAATTAGTAAGTGAACTAATTGAAGAAATGACGAATTAATATGGTTTGAAATGAATTAAATTCATATGGAATTAGAAATTCAGTATAATATAAGTGATGATAAACCAAAATAGTGAAATGAAAATAAATTTTGGGAATGAACGAAAGAATAAAACTGGAAATTGAAACTGAATGTTGAAGACAAATTTGAATAAGTGAATTACAATTTGAAATGAATTAGTAATTGAAACTAATCTCAAATAAGCAGTTGTAAATGAAAGTTAATCGACGAAATTCAATATTCAGGAGATAAACCGAATCCAAATTAGATTGGAATTGTGAAATTGAATTCAAATGTGAATTTGAAATGTGAAATTGAATGAAAAATATGTAACTTCAACAGTGAACTAAAGATGATATAAGTAGTTTATGTTGAAATTTTTGTAATAGAATTTACAAAATGGTTTGAATATGTAACTAGATATTATGGCTAGTAGGATATACAGGTGTTATAAAGGAATGAGATTTGATTTCAAAGATAAATTTGAATTGCTCGACAAAAGGTAAGTATTTCAATTTGAATATGAGATTTGATGACTTATTTCTCTAGCCGCTTGGTTTTTTCCTTTTCTTTTTGAAATCTGAGAGTCCGTAGGGACGTTTTGTAGTCGTACCGTATTAGCCGCGCAAAGGAGACGCTGGCGAAATTTTTCAAAAATATCGGGCGTTAGAAAATTTTTGAGAAAATTTTGAAAGTTTGAATTTGAATTTGAATTTAAATTTGAATTTTGAAGTAAACAATATTGTTTGAAAACTATGAAAGGTTTAGAAAGTTAGTTGAATTAGTAACGAATCTTTAGTAGAAAGATTTGTTTTGAAAAATTGATAAAACTATTGGATTGTGAAAAATAGTAGACGAGTTGAGAGCCATTTTTCCTAACTTGTAATTTCGAGGACGAAATTCTTTTAAGGAGGGAAGTCTGTAACGACCCTGAATTTTGAACGAATTAAATTGAGAATATTTAATTTATTTTAAATATTTGAACGATGATTTAATTTGAATCCCCGATATAACTCTGATTTTGGCGATTAAATTTTAAAATTTAATCTATTGAACGGGATAAAAATTTATATCTTCAGTTTAGAGCCGACTAAAAATATTTCAAAGGCTTAGGAAATTTATATTGATAATACTGAAGACAATGAAAGCTTCAGAAATTGATTTGGAAACAATCTGTTCAGTTTTGAAATTAAATCGTTTGAATTGAATTTGAAAAATAGCCGTCCGAGGGACAGTCTCGGAATTCGACGAAACCAGTTTCATTGGGTCGGTAACGTTGAATTATTGTCAGGTTTCAAGTTTCGTATTTATCGGAGTTGTTTTGTGACCATACGGTTAGAAAACGCATTGAAGTTTTAAATCGAATTCGATTTAAAATTTATATTTATATTAATAAATACCCCACGTTCTCTTCCCTTAATTTCAGCCGAGCATCACGAACGAGAAATCGTGCAACCCATCCCCCTTCAATTCTAAATAATCACGCAACTTCTCCCTTTTCCTCAGTTTAAACTTTTAAACGAGATGAAATCAAACGAAGAAAATGGCCGAGCAGAAATCTCCTCTTCAAAAATTTAAAACGAAAAAAAAAAAGTCGCTTCCTTCTTTAAAACGAACAAATTCGTTCGTTCATTCTTCAAATCGCGACCTCAACATACCGCGAGATCGAGCGATGGGGGATCGTGAGGCGATTCGTCGCGAGTTCAAGCATGGGTCGCGAGGCCGGCTGGAAGACGAGGGAAAGGGCGGGGCGTTCGTAGCACGCGAGGCGATTGGGGGTTTTGGTCGATAGCGCGATCTGGAAGGAGGGGATCGGCGGCGCGATGGTGGCACGAGCGCGGCACTCGCGTTCGACTGGAGGCAGTGGGGTTTTCGAGCTTTGGGGCCGTGATGGCTCGCGTGCGCGAGCATGTGAGGGCGAAGTTCTGGCATGGGCGTTCGTCGTCGCTGTCAAAGGTGAAGTAGATTGGGGTTTCTCTGGAGAAGTCGCGAATCTAGCAAAGCAATTCTGGCGGTGTCAGATTTTTTTTTTTTTTCGTGAGCCTGGGTTCGTTCGAGTTGTCAGTGAGGTAATCGATATTTGTCTTCCTCAATTTTTCCTTGCTGGTACATCATATTCAAATTTAAATTTAAATTTATTTTAGGACAGTTTAATTTAATAAATGAGAGATGTTTGGTATGTATAGGCAGTTTGGGATAAAATAAATAAGTATATAATATTTTGAAATCTACCGAAGTTTATAATTTTTACAGAGAAATTTATATAAGCAAAATGTTTGATAAGTTTATTTAAATTCGTTTAGTTGTTAAGAAAATGATAATAATTTAATTTGTTGTTATAGTAAAATAATTTACTAAAGAATATATATAGGAAATTTAGTTTTAAAAATAAACTTTTGAGTTAAAATGAATTTAGTTTTAGTTTTAAAATTTTATTAAATAAACTTTTAAAAAGGATTAAGTTAAAATCAATTGTATTTAATTTGTTAAAAGAAGATTTGTTTAATTTAATTGTTTACAAATGGTTAGAGAATATTAGGTTGAAACTGGAATGTTGGTTAAATAAATCTATTTATAAAGAAATTGGTTTAGAATAAATTATTCGATGGATTCGAATATTTACAAATTGTGTAAAATATTTATACCAGGTTAAAAGGCGAGAAAAAAACGAAAGAAGAATTGGATTGGATTGCAAATTAAATGCTAAGGTGAGATTTTTCTCACTCAAAATTGAAAAGTGGAATTTTCAGTTATTGTTTGATTGTCTGTTTGGATTGTTGATATTAGATATTTTAGGATATATCTATATATATAGCAATATATACATATTGGCATATGTATATATTGGATTGATGATTTCCCGCCTCGTATAGCGGATGAGACCCTATTGCGCCGTTAGTAAGCGGATTTATAAAAACCTATATACCGCGATAATTCCGTACTGGAGCGGAATTGGTATTGTGCTAACATCTTTGGATGCAGGAAAACAGGTTGGAGGGATCCAACTGGACCCCTCACATTGATTGAATTTATTTCTATTGTGATATGAATCTGTGAATGATTATAGTGATGCTATTAATCATATTGATATCTGGAAATTGTTTGAAAACTAAAATTCAGCTGAATGGATGTTTTGACATCATTGGATTCCAAAGATAAACGAAATTGAATTTTTGAGATTCAAGTAGAAAATTTCTAAGTGAATCAATTTTTTGAAATTGAAGAAATTTTGAAGAAAAGAATTTAAAAATATAAAAGCTGTTTTTATAATCTTATCGAATAAATTCCAGAATAAAGTGAAAATGCTAAATAAATGGATTTCATAAAATAGTGATTTTAAATTGAGGAATTTAATTTAAAATTTGGATTTTTAAATAGATTGAAAGAGATAAAGAAATTGATTTTCTTTAAAAGGAATTTATTTAAAAAGAAATAAGTGGAAAGTCCAATTAGAAATTTAATTGGCTAATTGAAGCGAATTTGGAAAATCGATATGAAATTTATAGATGTATAAATTGTAAAGTTAAATCGATATGAAATTTATAGATGTATAAATTGTAAAGTTAAATCGATATGAAATTTATAGATGTATAAATTGTAAGTAAAAAGAATGAAATTTATGGATTTATAAATCGTGAAGTTAAAATGAATGAAATTGTAGAATGGAAGATTTATAAGAAATTAACTTATAAAATTGGATTTTTACCTTTAAAGGGAGTATTGATCGAACTTGTTAATAAAGGGGATTTATAAATCAAAGTTATTGTGAAATATAAGGTTGAATTTATAAACGTTGTTTTATAAATCTGAAATCACTTATTTTAATAAGTGTATTATAGAAATTAATAAAAGGAGATTTATAAACCGAAGTTGTTATAAAACAGAAATGGAATTTATAAGCGTTGTTTTATAAATTCGAAATAAATTGAATTTGATGAATTTAATAGTGAAATGTGATTAGTGAAGTATATTCACGATTTTGGATAGTGAATATGTTTTTTTAAGTAGAATGGATATGGTTTAGGGAAAGCGATATTATAAAAATGAAGTAACTGTTTTAAAAGATGTTTTTAAAACGTGTTAAGTATCGAATACATAGATTTCAACGTTCATTGTTGAAATAGACGTTTTCGAGAAAAATAAGGAAATGGTTGACTATAACACTGTTGTTATAGTAAATGATTTCCGAAAGGAAATATTTTTATGTAGTATTGGGATTTATATATCTATTTTAATTCCGAATCCCTATACTAGTGATTTTGAGTCGTCGTAACGATGTTTTACGCAACGTTCGTTTTTGACTCAAATAGATGTTAAAATTTATGATTTCCTTAAAGAATGAAATGTATACTTAATATTGATTTAAGTATATCGAATATTTTCAAATGTTGAAAACAAATGATTTGTGAAATACTTATTTTTAAATAAGTATGGAAATGCTTTTCTAATATGAAGTGAACGTTTTGAGATTTTATCTTTGTAAAGATAAATTGAAATTGAATATTGAAAACGATTTGAAAATCGTATATCAGAAGATATTTTGAAATATAAATTCACTATGGAATTTATAAAAAGAAATGGGAAGTTGTTTAAAAATAAATGTTGATTTATTTTTGGAAGTGTGGAAATTTTTATATCTAGTAAAGATATTTTTGAAGATGAAATAATTTGGAAAATTATTTGGAATCTGATGAAGTTGCGCATCTTTATTGATAGTTAAATAACCGACTATCAATAATTACCTTTAGATAGGTATTTGTTGTGAATTGGAAGAATTCGAATGCCACACTTATTTTTGAATAAGCGCTCACTATTCGGGTTAGCCGGGAAAGGACCATGGGGTCGTATAACCCATTCCGAATATGTGATACGTCGTTATGAATCGCATTTGAAGACCGGTGTTGAAGACCGGATATTTTTGAAAACGGAAGGATTACCGTCGAGTTACTCTACATCGACTGATCTTCGATTTAGAGGTTTTATCACCCTTAGTGACGGGAAGTCCTGACATGATTGAAAATTATCCGGAATGGCAAGGGCTTCGTGAGAAGTGCCTTCGGTTCTGTTCGATCCCGGAACAGACTTGTATGGATTGTGTGTCTGACGTTACAATTTGAGATATAAAGCTGATTTCTTTCAAATACATTTCTGTTGGTGGCGGAGAATTTATTCTCTTAGCTTAACACCCTTCTCTGAGACGTACGAGCTCAGAGGTTATGTAGTTGAAATTTATCAGCGATATATCCCAATTTGTTAACGTGGCATACTGAGTGTTGCTGTGAAATGATCAGTGTTTGGTCATTTGTGATATGATCATTTGTTTGATCTTATATCTTTGTGATCATAGGTTGATCATTTTGTTTGACCCGAAGCAGGGCTTTTTGAGAAAGCGTAGCTTTGTGGACGAGACTTCATCGAGCCTCACACCCCGGAAATGGTCGAAACAGGAAGGATGCAGCAAGGTTCTAGGGAGTAGCGCCCCTTAGTGTATGTCATTCCTTCTGGATAAAGGTGGTATCATGGTATGGAGCCCAGATACTTAACCTCTGTGGTTGCTGCACAGTTATTATTACTTTGTGGTTTGTTGGAAATCGGGGATCCTCGGGAAGATCGGTGACGATCGGGGGATGGCATACGCGTGTCAGTAGTTACCTATTTTTGCAGAGGTAACCCGGCCTTGTGTTGGCAGAGATCCGGTTAGGTTCTCGGGTCGTCTATTCCAGGGACGTACCCATCGTGGATAGGAAGTTCCTTTGCCTGACCATTTGTTGGAAATCCAGACTCCAATACGAACTTTGTACGGTATTAGTTGTAGAACCTGCCATTTACGTACGGTGGTCACCACTGATTAGATGGTAGCTATAGTAGGCATACGATACTGGTCGTATGTTGGCTAAGATTAATATTATACTTTCGAAATGTTTTCCACTATGCACTAATAATAATATCAAAAAGAATTTGATTTTGCGTAGTAAGCATCTTTGACTATCATAAGAAGAAATCTCCTCCAATTCTGCGTTTGCATTGTGTGTGTGGCGGGAGGTCTTATGGTAGTTTCATTTTCCAAAAGCATTTCGAATTGACTTTAAAATTATCCTGTTGTTTATTTTAAAGAATAACTGTTTTACGATCTCACACCAGTCACCATGACTGACTCGGAGTTTATTGTTTCCCTTCTAAACTCTGGGTGCCCACAAATTTCCACACGGGCAGTCTAGAGTTAGATTATCAGGATATTCTGGATATTCTGGAGCTTTGGAGATAAGCTGGATGACGAGACGTAATATTTGTATCTGATAGTATTTATTCCGCTGTGTATTCTGTATGAGGACAAGTTATATAACTGTCCATTGTTGTATATTGACTCTGATGATTGATGTATGTATAAACTGATATAGTTCTTTGTTTTAAAAGACTAGTGTTTATCTATTATATATTGTTCCGCTGCGATATGTGAGATTCTGATATTGTTTTCTGTTTCTGTATCTGATGTTATTCTGTTGTTGTTCTTTCTTCTCTTTTTCTTCTTTCTTCTTCTTCTGCCTTTTTTCTTCTTTCTAAAACCCTCACTATTGGAGTTTCCGGCACTCGATTGCTCGACAGTCGATAAAGTGAGTATCGATGTCGAATTTTCGAAAGTCGAAAATTCCGGGATGTGACAGCGATGATATGGCTGAAGCTACGAAGCTTCTGATGATCGGAATTGGTAGTGCGTGGCAAATAGGTAGGTCGAGGTTGGGTTCCAGTGATCTTTGAAGAACCTCGATTTTGATTTCGATTGTGTTTGGCAATTCTGGGTGGTTGGAAGGTTGGTGGGGGTCGATGTCGATGGGATGAAGGTGGCGATGATGGTCGGAGGTGGACCGGTTACCTGTGCACGTGTACAGGTGAGTGTTCTGGTGGTTGTGTATTCGTGGTGATGACAGGAAGTGGACTCGAGAATTTCTCGAGTAGAAACGTGATTTTCTCGGGTGGAATGATAAGTTGCCTCGAAGTGAAATAGGGGCTGTCTCGAGTAAGCCTGTTATTCTCAAATTCGACAGTGCACAGGGTAACTCGAGCACGTACTCGAGTAAGTTGCAGTCTGGCTCGGGAAATCTGATGTTTTTCTCGAAGCAAAACAAAGGGGACTCGGGTTACATTGTTACCAGTTGTAACAGCGACCAGATTTACAGTTTTAAATTGTTAAAGTTTTAAATTTTTAAATCCAGTTAAACTGAGTTAAATTTAAGTGTTAATTCCAGATTTTTGAAGAAAAAATATAAATCTAAATAAGTAAATATTTGGACTTAAGTGAAATTGTTTTAAAAATCTTTTTATAACTAAGTGTTATTTTTAATTTGAAATTTTAAGTTTTTAAAAGAGATAGTTTTATAAAATGAACAAAGTTTAAATTTGTGTTCCTTCAAACTTGGAAATTTTAAATGGAAGTTCAAAGAGAAAGATGGAATTTAATCAATTATGAAGATGAATTTTTCTTTAAGTTAATAAAGATTAAAGGTTTAAATTCTGTAACCATTAACAAATGAGGATGATAGTTGACAGTTTGAATTGATAAATTTTAAATTGAAACTAAATGAGTTAATTCAAGTTTAAAGATGAATTAAATAATTAATTTGAAGTTATAAGTCCTAAGGTATTAAATTACGATTTTATAATGGAATATGTAATTAATATGTTATTAAGAAATCATAGATTAATCTCAAATCAATTATTGAATAATAGATTGAACTTATAATTAATAATAATTAATGTAAGTTAATTATTTAGAATATTAAATAAATGTTAACCAGATTAATTTACAATTAATTGATTGATTTTTAATAATTGATTGGATATATAAATTTAACAATCAACATTGTAATTGTTAAATATAATTAATAAATGGAAAGTAATTAAGAAATTAATTACTTGAGTAAATTGAGTTAATTAATTTATTTTAATAAATTTGGATTAATCAAATTGATTGGGTGATAATTATAATTACTTAGAGAAGTAATTAGAGAATAATTACTGGATGTAATTAACGGGATGTTGTTTTATGAATAAAGAAATTTGAGTATAATTACTTTGTAAGATTTATCAAAGGATTAAATTGAAATAATTAATTATGGAATGTAATTAATAAAGTAATTAAGAAGTTAATTTCTATATGTGATTAATCAAGAGTGATTAGTATTTCGGGTTAATTTGAAATAAATTTCTTTGATATAATGAAATTGGAAATGTAATTTGAGATCATTAATTAATATAATTAATATTGGAATTAAAATGGATTTATTTGATATAATTAATAAATAAAGAGATTTATTTATGTAATTAATTAAGTAATGTGATTAACCTTAGTTAATTAGTTAATGAAGTAATGTAAGGATTTACTTCTATAATTGGTTAAGATGAATAAATCTGTGAAATAACTTAAGGATAATTACTTAAATGTAATTAAAGATAATTAATCAGGGATGATTAATTAAATGGGAAAAATGGGATGATGATTAATTAATTGGTTGAAAAATTAATTAATAGAAATATAAGCAAGTTAATATTGATGTAGTAATTAATTTAATTTATTTTAAATTAATTAAAAAGATAAGGTAATTAATTTAATTTATTTTAAATTAATTATCAACGATGTGATTAGTAATCCTTGCTTATGTATGATGATTGATTGATATCCCATTTATTGATTGGTTGTGATCTCAGATATGAGATCAGTAATATCTGTTGTGATATGGATGTTTGATTGATGTATGGTGATGATATAGTTTATTCATATATGCTGATATGTGTATCATCCATCTATGATATTGTGATTTATCTATCTGTGTTGATATAGATAATTAAATTGAATTGTTTTAACTTTAAAACAACTTGGCCTTAAAAGACACGTTTTGGATTCGATGAGACCGGGATCGGGTTTCCGTATACCGGGATTCCAGGTCTGGAGACCCGAAAACCACATCGATCCAAATTAACGTTAGGTCGTAAAATGCAAATGGAGCAAGTGAAGACTCGAGGTATAGGACTATACGTCAGTATAACTCTGTGGGTGATTCCGTAATGAGTTTGACGGTGATAGTACTTATAGATTCGAGATGGTGATTCAGAGTGCAAGGGTTATTGTCGTTAACTCTGAGGGTGATTCCAATATGAGTGTAACGAGATAATGCCTTCGGTTTCGTTCGAACCCGGAACGAACTTGTATGGATTGAATGCTTTCAGCACATCGTCAGGTGGACGATGAGCATTCTAAGTGATGAGTTCTATTCAGGTAATCGTGACCTCAAGCCTCATCAACCGGGAATGGCTAAAACAGGGGAGGTGCAGCAAAGCTTCGTGGGTAGCACCCACTTGAGAGCAAGATATACTCCTGTCTAGATGTCCCTTTATATTCGATTGTGTGGGCAGTTGATTGCAACAACTGCTGGGGTTGTCTTGTTTGGAACTGTTTAGTAAGGAACGGGTCCGGCTTTGTGATGCAGGGGAGCGGGCGTACTCCTCGGTACGGTGATCTAGGCCACGTACTGTGACGGGCGGTACCCCAGTAGCCCAGCCATTGTTGGAAATCCAATTTCCCTACGAGACCTTACGGTTTTGATTGTATTACCCACGTTGTGGCTAGTATGCTGGAATTTAATAGATGTAACAATTTCAGCTATTTTCTATTTACTTGAAAACCCTAGACACTATTATAATATCACTGGATTTCCTATAAAATGTTTTGGTTAGCGTAAGGTAAAAACTTACCCGTGTTTATTTGTGGGAAGTCTTACGTGATACCTTTTCTTTTTAAAATGATTTTCAAAGTTAAACAACTTTAACCGGTTACTCATACCAGACCCATGTCTGACCCGAAGTTTATTTCTGTTTTTCATAAACTCTCGGGTACCCAAATTTTTACGGGTAGCCAAGAGATTCAGGTTAGCTTTGACGAATTCTGGAGGAGCAATGGAGCAGGAGGCTTCAGCGTATAGATATATAGTGATTTCGCTGTGTCAGTGATTATTTCTGTATTTCCGCTGTGTTGTATCTCTGTGATGTGTGAGTTGTATTAACTAGACAGGTGTTATAACTGTCTAGTATGTGTTGTATTATCTGTGTACTCAGATGTATATGATATTTATGTGATATATTATATTTTATTCGTTCCGCTGTTGAGATTTTGTTGTTGTTTCTTCTTCTTCTCTTTCTTTTCTACTTTCTCACCTCTTTCTTTTCTTAAAAACGATACGTCTTCCTGGGCGTAGGAAGTCGGGTCGTGACAATGTCGTTATATTTTTAATGTTGTATATTCTCTTAATTAATTACACAAATTTGTGTACATAATTTATTTTCATTTATTGTGTGTTAATTAAATCTTTAATGGATGTCAATTTTAGTATGTTTAGGATTAACAAAATTAACTGAGTGAACAAATGCTTTTGAAATTTGAATTCCAAAAGTTTGTTTATAATGTAGAGTTGGTCCATTCATTTCCTTACTAATTAATAATTGCCACACTCTTTTCATTGTTTCCTTATTTATTCCATTAATCCTTTCCATCTACATTGTCTGAAGCTTTTTTATTTCGCAAACGTGAACTACTTTTCATATTTTTAATCCTTTCCTTCACCTCTTTTTAATACCTGCTACTTTTACAAAGGTTGTTCATATTTAATTTATTTCAATACCTAGTTTGTTCATATTTACTTTATTACATTTTCGTTCATTTTCAAACTTCATTTCCCGAAGCATCATTTCATTTATTTCTAATTAACAACAGCCTCTCTTTTCAAATTTCAATGGCCTTAAACCTAATTCAAACCTTGTAAATAATATATGATGCAAATGAAACCCTAGCCTCCATTCTAATCTTTTTTTCTTCAAATCTTCTTCCTCTTCAAATCTTTTCCTTTTTCAAACCTTCTTTTTTTTCAAATCTTTCTTTCCCCGAATCATTTTAATGTGAGTTTGCAAATTCAAAAGCTTTCTTTTATGAAACATGAGTTACATTTTTCATTATTCCAACACGTTCTGCACTCATCTTAGTTTGTTCTTCCATCTTTGCTTGGAACCTCATCTTGAGAAAAACGTGAGTATTAAACTTTGTTTGTTTTTTATTTAATATGTACAAATTATTATTTTAATAATATTTTTATAACGCGAATAACTTTTGCATATGAACTCGGATTCACACGCGGTTTCTTCCGTTGGACTCGTAACGAAATTCTGGACAACATGAATCTTGTTTGGTTGAATTTGGAGACTTGAAATTTTGGGCGTTTGTTGGATTTTTAATGGGTTTAAATCAAAGGTAAGTGATATAACCCACTCACGCATTACTAAATTTCTAATATTAGTTAAATTGAAATCTTGAAGCGATAAAATTTTGTTGATTGCTGTTTGGTAATTTAAATTGACATTTAAATTGAATTTGAATTTTTATTGAATAAAATTGACATTTTAATTAATATTGAATTTAATTGCTAGTTAAACACCGACAATTGATAACTAGTAACAGTTGGGATATATTGGTTGGTTTGGATGTTGATTGTTATGTATGCCTATTGATTGATGTTGGATGTATGGTTGTTTATTTATTTGGACATATCCCTATTATTCGCTATTTATTAGTTGACATCTTATAAATTGTCACTTGTAATATTTAAAATGAACTAAGAAATATGTTGAAATGATAAATACATATGTCATTTAATTATGGGTTGAAATGATATGTATCCATCCATGTATTTTTTTTTTTTTGGCAAAGCCAGCGGGGTTAACTGGGCCCCTACCAGTTTTATTGCATGACAATAAAAAAGAAGAACAACATAAAGAAAAAGAAGAAGAAGGAAAAAAGAAAAAAACAAAAGCTACAAGAATTACAAACTCATCCCCAAGCATCAACAATTGAAATTGGGAAACCATTAGCACAATATTTCAGCTGAGTCTGAGTTCGAGACTTGACTTCATTCCAAATTAAGGCATCAGTTCTTCTAACATTATCAAAAACCATGGAATTCCTTTCTGCCCAGATCACTGACATACTAATTTTCAATACAACAGCTAATACTCTTCCTTGTAACATCCTCCACCTAGTTGCTTTAAGGATAATATGCCAGAGAGTACTAGTACCAGATCTAGTAAAATGATAACCAGTAATACAACTGATCTTGTCTAACATGAATTGCAAAGAAGGACAGTCAAAAAAAAGGTGTTCAGTAGATTCTTCATGAAGTTGACAGAACAAGCACTGCTTGGAACAAGCCATACCATATCCACTGAGAACAGTTCTTGTTAGTAATGCCTGATTTATGACTTTCCACATCATTAAATTTTCTTTTGGAGTTGTATCAGAATTCCAAATCACATTGTACCACTCAGCAGCTGGAAGCGGAACACAAGCAGTAACATTATTGTAAACAGTTTTAACAGAGTGAGCTTTCTTATCCCATGAAACACAAGCATCTTGTGGCACACTATAGTGATGCTGTTGTATATCACCCCACAACTGGGTGATCACTTGGTTGCTACTGGATGGTAACAGAATTTTACCATTATGCAAAAAATCATTTGCATATGCATTCTGGTGTATACCAGACTGATTTATCTGAGAATGATCACAAACATTGTATAAGATAAGACCCATGCTGGCCCATGGTTCGTGCCAAAAACTAACAGGTTTTGAAGAATTTATAGGGTATTGTATCAAAGGTAGGAAAACATGCCGTAGTTTCAAAATACTTCTCCAAATCCAGCTGCAGTTCTGAGGTGCTTCCATAGTCCAAAAATGCTTGCTCTTTATACTGTGGTTCCATGTCCATCTGACCCACAGACTGTTCTTCTTGTTAAGTAGGGCATCAAAATGTTTACTAATTGCAGCTGAATTCCATTTTCTGATATCAATAACTCCCAGCCCCCCTAATTTGAAAGGAGTCTCAATTTTAGTAAATGAACATGGCACAAACTTTCTGTTGTGTATATTGCCAGTCCAAAAAAATCTAATCATGGCAGACCTAATGAGTTGTAACAATTTAGCAGGAAGGATTAGGGTTCTAGCCCAGTAGACCAATGAGGGAAAAACAACAGATTTTATTATAACCAGCCTTCCACTCTGTGACACGCTCCTATTGTCCCAACTAGATAAGGCAGAGGTGATTTTATTGAAAAGGGGAATGCAATCAGCCTTAGTTATTCTTTTTGATATTAAAGGTAGACCAAGATACCTCATATCATTAGACATGCTAGAGAATCCAGTAAGGTTATGAAGTGCAGCAGCCTGCAATTGACTAACACCAGAGATCAGAAGAGAAGACTTTCCATGATTAATGGTGAGCCCTGTCATTCTGTGAAATTCATGCAACACTTCCAAAACACAATTCAGAGAAGGCAATTCTGGTTTGGTAAACAACATTACATCATCAGCAAACATAATAGAGGTAATCTGAAGGTCAGAGCACTTAGGATGATACTTAATGAGTTTATGATTGAACCTATCTCTGAGAATAACAGTTAACACTTCCATGACTATCAAGAAAATATAAGATGAAATAGGGTCACCTTGTCGAATCCCTTTACTACCTCTGAAACTGCCTACAGGTCTGCCATTTAATACAACAGAGTAGGTAGGGGTGGATATGCAAACATATATCCATCCATGTATTTAAATTGAAATGAACGATCACTTGGCCATAGGGTAGAAAATTATATACAGACACCGGATTTGGTAAAATTAAACGGTTTCAAAATATTGAACTGAAATTGGTTTAAATGATATTGTTTTAAAGAAAATAAAAATTGGATTTATATGAATTGAATCATTTTCTAAATTAGAGTTTTGAAAAGTTGAAATTTTAATTGTTTAAATGAAGTTGTTTAAAGGATTTAATTTGAAATCTTAAGTTGAATTTGGGAAAATACTTAAATTTATTGAAAGTGAATTATTTCAAAGGTTTAAACTTCAATTTAAACTTTGAATTTATTTTAATTAAAGTGGTTTCAAATTGGTATTTCAAAGTTTTGGATGTGAAATGGATTTAAACTAAATTTTTTAAAATGAGAATTTGAATTGAAACTTTCAGCCTTTGAATAAATCGTTTAAATTGAATTTTAAGTGAAGTTGAAAATCGTTTGAATTGAGGTTGATTTAAATTGAATTTTGAATATGAAGTTTACTTGAATTGGAAGTCGAAAAATTGAACTCGTTATGTTTGGAATTTGAACCTTGTTGTGAAAGGAAGAAACAATTTTAATATAAATTATTTTAATATATAAACTATGATTCAATATTAAACTATTTTGATTGTTCAAACTATTCTCAATATTGAAACTATTTTATATTCAAAACTATTTCCAATCTTTACACTATTTTAATTATTCTAACTATTTTTCAATATTAAAACTATTTTAATTATCCAAACTAATTTCACCTTTCAAACTATTTTAATTATCCAAAACTATTTTCAATATTCAAACTGTTTAAGATTGTGAATTATTTAGATTTAAATCATTGATTTAAATACGTATGTTTTGAAGGTATGACCTATTTTGAATTCGAAATGATTTTGAAGTGAATATGATATTTTGATATGAAATATGACTTTTTCTTGAAATTTAAAAGAACCAACCGGTGTGAAAAATGACATTTGGTTGTTAAATAGACCGGGGCCAAATATTAGCATACTCTCTGTCAATACCAGAACCACTTTAACAACTGTGTACGCGGAGGACGTTATCTAGAATGTAGAGGTTGAATTGGAGGCGTTTACTGGAATGACTAAAGAGGACGATGATGAAAGACCTCGATACTTGTGTCAATTTGAAATGACTAAAACAGGACGACTTGTCCTGACCAATGAGGCTGGCTACCTCTAGGGACATCTGTTCTTCGTATTACTATATTGTTTTTGGCTCGATTGGTGCACCTTGATTTGATTATGGGATAGATGTTCATGGTGGGCCATTAGGTGATACCACTAGTCAGGCGACTCTAACAGGTAGTATCCTACCTTGGGCATTGCCTCGCATGCCTTATCATACTTTTATCCTTTACGCGACCACTACGACTTTTTTTTAGTGTTGTTTTATCATGGTACCTCCCTGACTACCAACGTTACTAGTGATGCTGAAGGCAATTTGTAGGACAATGTTTAAAAATGTGTTAAGGGGTATTAATGTAAAGCCTTAATGCTATTTTAATACTTTACATTACTGATAGGCACTACATATATAGTGTGCCTTACAAAATATAGATAGTTTGATGGATCCTTAGGAGATGGAAAATCTCGTAACATCTCTTAAGTTATTGCACTCACGCTGTACACCTGATAGGAGATGGAAAATACCGCAAACATCTTTGAAGCTATTACACTCATATTTACTTGTTATTGATTTAACTTGCATAAGAACTTTTAATTCTGACTCGAGTGTTTACTTTTTTCATTACGCTCGAGTCAGCCTGAGTATTTCAGTGTTTTAAGACATTATTCCTTGAAGATGAAGATGGAGTTTGCTAGACCGTATTTACTATTATTATTCTACCATATTATTTTGGTATGTTTGTTGATTGTACTCTGATTTTGTTGTAAAAATTGTGTAATCAAATGTATATTGTAAAACAGCTTCATGAACTGTTTATTTGATTATTATATTTTGTCATTCCGTTGTGATATTTTGTGTTTTGTTTTCCTTCTTTCTCTTATTTTCTTATTTACCCCATTGATAATCTGCCCTTTTGAATGGTTTGAGTTACACATGTGTGGTTTATTGTTGATTCAAACCATCCAAAAAGGTAGGTGGTCATAGTTGGTATCAGAGCTTTGGTTTAGGGATACCGTAGCATGTTGAGGTATAAACTCATTAAGAGATACGGAAATTGAATGTCCTATTATGAGTTGAGAGTATTATATGAGAGAGCTTATTTCTTAGTGCTATAAAAATGTTTTGTATTGTGTTAATTTGTTCTATTGAGTATTTATGAATTTTGGTCAGTACGTAGGACGCTATGGCATTGATAGGGGTTTCTAAACACTTGAACAGGGTAAACTGACACAATATTGTTTTGAAATTGGTAAATGAAATAATTTTTAACTAGTATTATATTTTGTATTTAAAAGAATAATTTTTCACAAATTGATATTGTTATTTTTGGTGTGTTGTTTGTTTAGAAATGATAATATTTGATTATTGTCATTTACTGATGGTTATTCAAGGTCCTTAAAACTATTAACTATTGTAGCTTATAAGAAAATGTAATCTTATAAATATGGTTTATAAAAAATATTTATAAAGAAAATGAACATAAATTAGAAATTTGAGAACTTAAGTCTTAGTGTTTTGAAATTGGTTTTCAACGATTTTGGAAAAACAATAATGGTATTATTTGAAAGTTTTTGCAAATAGAAATATTTTCAATAAGATTGAAAAGAAATGTTTTAAAAGAATTTTAAAAAGAAAATAAGTTAGGTACTCCCCACTTCTGTCATTGGAAAATAATTTCGGCGATGACTACGGCATCGTCGACATTCATTTTCGAGTTTAAAATTGGGAAGACCACTATAATAGCTTTGCTACACGTTTCTTTGATAAACTAATTTTGATTTAAATCCATTAAGTATGATTTGACATAAAAAAATATGCATATATTATTTCAAGATGATTTGAAATGAATCTCGGTATTTAGTTCTTAAGTTTTCTGTTAATTACTGATTTTCAATTATTGAAATGAAATAGAATTTTTGACGATTTTAAAATGGTTAGAAACTTCCAAATTGAAATCAAAAATTAAAATCTAAATGTTTGATGAAAATATAAAAGAGGAGGTTTTGTAACTCTTAAATGAAAAGATGATGAAAATTTAGAAGATTTAAACTATTGAACATTTTCGTTAGGTAAAATGAATAAGATTACATGAATATGCTTCTAGGATTCAATGGAATATTATACAAGTAAAAACTTAAGTAATAAAAAGGTTTCAAAATAAAATTATGTCCGCAAATAAAGAATTAAAATTTACACAAAATGTTATAAACTTAAGTTAATGTTTTGAAATGCTTAATAATTAAATTGAATCGTAAAAAGTGAATACTATTTAAGTAAATGGTAATAAACTTAAGAAAATGTTGAAATGATTCATAAATAGATTTAATATTAAATGATACTATACATGAAGGAGTAAATGGGAATTAAATTTAGAGGAACTTAAATAATGATTCATTTATGAATATTAATATAATGAAAGTTAAGTTACATAAGTAAATAATAAATGTGAATTAAACTGCAAAGTAACATATGTACTGCTTTAAGAATTTATTAATTGATGATTTTAAATATTGAATGTGAAATAATCTATGTAAGTAAATGAATGTAAATTAATAAAAGATGATCTTGTGTGAATGAATGAGAATTAAAATAAATGAAAAGTAGATGATGTGTTGAAGAAACCAATAGAATAAAATATGTAAGTTTTGCGTTGATCATTTTATTCGCATATCAGTTCTGATCCCGATTTGAATACATGATTTGTGGAAATTCACACCAGTCCGAATTAGGATTTTTCGCTCGATTCTTGACGGAAAACATTTGATACAAATTTTTGATATGATTTTGAAGTTTTCCATCATAGTTTATGGCAATGCAAGGAGAATGGAGATTTTTAATCAAGAAATCGGATCAAAGTCTACACTAAAGCGGTCGAGTTAACAATACTTATTCGAAAGTGAAATTTGTGTATTCAAGCAAGCGATCAGAATTGATATTGTACACAAATGATATATGTACATCGTACAAACTTAAATAAAATATAAATTCTATGTTGTTTGGCTGATGGGAAGTTTGAAAAATGATACTTCAAATTGTTGAGATTGTATGAATAATCTATTGAGTAATTACCTAAGGCTGTTGAGCGTAAGGCACACTTGGTCGTTTATTTATCACACTTGTGCGATGAAAAGTTTTTGAACCTGAACAAACCATTAGTTTTTTTATTGCTGTGATGACCTGATTTTCATACCTGAAAAATCGAACCATCAGGATTAGAAGAAGAAGGAGGTAGAAGAAAAGAAAACAACACAACAGAATCTCACATCGCAGCGGAATAAAATATAATAGATAATAACTGATCTTTACAGAAGAAACTATATTTGTTTATACATACATCATCAGAGTTCAATACAATCAACATCACAATTCAGGACAGTTATAATAACTTGTCCTCACAAGATGACTATACCACTTATGATATATAGCGGAATACAACAAATACGGGTGATACGTCTCGCCATCCAGCTCGTCTCCTGAGCTCCACAACATCCTATCCTGTATCTGTAATACTCGGTCTGACCCGAGCATTATAATAAAATAACACCCGAGTCAGTCTGGAAAACCAGTGTGATAAAACACACTCAATTGGATTATTAAAGTTTTAAAACCCTTTGAAATCAAAAGCATCTCGTAAGACCGCGCCACAAATAAACATGTCGGGTTTTTACCTTACGATAGCCAAAACACTTTCTTATCAAAATCCTCTGATATTATAGTAGTTTCTATATACAAATACTTATTCAAATAGTTGAAATTGTTACATGATTAAATTCCAGCATACTAGCCACAAAGTGGGTTCTACAATCAAAACCGTAAAGCGCGTAGGGAGAATGGATTTCCAACTAATGACTAGGCACTGGGGTACCACCTGTCACAATACCTGGTCTAGATCAGCGTACCGAGGATCCACCCTAAATCCCCTGCAACACAAGACCGGACTACCCCTTACTGGATAGCCCGAGTAAGATCACACCACGGTTGGGATCAGCAACCGCACCACTAAGCCGAAATAAAAGGAATATCTAGACAAGGATGACCTCACCCTAATGGGCGCGACCCACTTAGCCTTGCTGCATAACCCCTGATTTTCAGTCATTCCCGGTTGATGAGGCTTGAGGCTAAGCGTTACCTTTTTAGAACACATCTCTTAGAATGCCCACCGTCCACTTGACGATGTTCCGAAAGCATTCATCCATACAAGTCCATTCCGGGTTCGAACGGAACCGAAGGCACTACTCCTACTACATCCATTTTGGAATCACCCTCAGGATTAGTAGCGACTAGCCCTTGCACTTCACTGCTCCATCTTCAATTCCAACTCTTGTTTCCACACGAAACGTTTAAACCGGATCGAAGTGGTTTTCGAGAATTTAATCTCGATCCCGGTTTTTTCGAAACGATCAGTGCATTGGCCAATATTGATAGTCGGTTATTTAACTATCAATTAACATTCACAAACATCCATCAAACAATAAATAATTTTCCAAATTATTTATTTACCTCACAAATATCTTCGCAAGATATATTTCCATTTTCAACCGTTTTGAAAACGGTTTCAAAAACCACCGTTCTCTCACATCTTTAAAAATAAATCACTATTTATTTTTAAAACTAATTTACCCATTCCTTTAATAAATTCCCACCATGAATTTATTCTTCCAAATATCCACTGATATATTACTTCACCTTTATAAACCCAGTTTATAAATTTTTTAGCCCCATCTTCCTTTAAAATTTCAATTTCCAAACGCTTAAATCAATTTTCAAATTGATTTCCAATTTACTTCACTTTGAAATAAATTCCTTCACTTACTCCATTTATCTCAAAGTCCATTAACTTTAGCTTTTATTTCTTTATTATGATTTAAAATCTTTTAAACTGAAAATATCAATTTCAGGTTTTCCAAAATCCTTCTTTATCCCTTTAAATAAATTCAAACCTTGAATTTTTAAAATAAATTCTTTTATTCCCTTAAATAATATCTCTTAGGTTTAAAAATTTAATATTTCCCCTTTTATTCAAAATCTCCTTTCCCATACTCGGAATTTATTTAACAGAATTTAAAAATCACTTTTATCCTTTCCCAATTCATTCTTTAATTTATTTAAATTCTCTATAATTATTTACTTAAAAATTTACTCTTTTATTTCTTTCCAAAAATCCAATCTATATATTTTGGTAACACAGTATACCCAAATATATTCAATCAAACCATAGCATCCATCATCTCCAATTATCAATATAATTCATCACAGAATATCAAATAATCATATCACAGAATTATTAGAACAATCTAAATAATTTTGAGGAATTCAGTTGGATCCCTCCAACCTGCTTCCCTGCATCCACAGATGTTAGCACAATACCAATTCCACTTCGTGGTGGAATATCGCGGTATATGGGTTTATAAAATATCATCCGCTATTATACGGCGCATAGGGTCTCATCCGCTATATAATGCGGGAAATCAATCACTCCAATATATATATACTACTATATATAATATATCACATCCAATCAATTCAATCATTCAACCAAATATTTAAATTTAACTATTTAAATTTAAATAAAACACAGATGAGTGAGATTAACTCACCTTTGATTTTTGTTTTGCAAACCACTTCCGTCTAGACTTGTTTTCTTCACGACTGAAGACCTTGTGTAAACATTATAAGGTTTGTTAATATTTGAATTGATCGAACAATTAATTTCTATTTATTTATTTAATTTAAGTTAATAATTTGGTTTTAAACTAATTGTTTGATTTTAAACTAATTTCCCTTTTACATGAATTGTCTTTAGTAACTAAATAGCTAAATAAGTTTATAAAATAAATTAATTACCCTAAATACATATTTTTAATATAATTAGTAGATTTGAAATATGTATATGTATATTTATTTTAGTTTTGAAATTTTATATATATACTCATAAGAAATACTCTACATAGATCAAAATCTAGTTTTTATACAATTCTTATGTTTTTTTAAAGCCCTACATATATGTAATAATTTCTGTTTCTGGTTTTCCTATATATATATATATAAATATGTGTGAGTAAAAATTTGTTTTCTTTCTCTGTAATTACAATAGAAATTTCTTTACTGTATATATATGCATATATAAATCAACTGTTTAATAAACTTACTGTTAAAATTTTTATTTCTTTCACATAGAGTAAACATTTATTAACATAAATTTAAAAAAAAAGATTACAAAATAAAACTACCTCGACGATGCCGATCCCTCCCTCTCCTCCAACTGACTCCACCTAACACCACCACATCGAGTTCGAATTTTTCCTGAAGGTCGCGACCTTCAGCCATGGCCGAACGCAAAAGAAAATCGATTCCCCTAAATACACGTTCGCACGCCACCTAAAGGCCACCTGAAACCTTGCCTTCCACCAACGAACCAACCTCCGGCCTCAAATCCACCGATCGCTGCTTCAAATACAAATGAACACCCACCCCAGTTCGAACAGCCTCGAATGCGATTTCAGAGACACGATGGAGTTTTGAGCTAGAAACTAGAAAGGGGGGTCGTGACTTCGAACTGGGAACGAAGGAGATTGGCTCGACTCCGAGAATTCATTTGGAACGTGACCTGATTTTATTTCTTTTAAAAGATTTTGATTTCTGGAGAAGGACTCGGCTGAATATTTTTTTTTCTGTTTTTCAATTGATTTGAAACCCGGAAAGAAGGAGACGTGATTTTGATTTTTCTTTTGACCGGTTGCATGAGGAAGATGTCTTGCTAAAGTAACACGAAGTGAATAGAAATACAACTTATGTGAAGGAATTTCAACTGATGTTTGACCAGGATATAAATATATATATATATATATATATATATTAATTCAAATTCAAATCCAAATTGACTCGATAACCGTAACTCAAAATCTTGACCTCCTATCGAGGCGTGCCGCCAGGCATTCATAATGTTATACCCCTATTTCGAATGCAATGGAAAAGGTTTCGAGTCCTAATTCGATCGTATGGAGAAGATAGCTTTTTGAATCCAGTTATTATATTGAATTTGATATAAATTTCAGCGCGTTTATATGTCGTACGCTCACACAACAACTCCAATCACTACGAAACTTAAAATCCGATAATAATACAATATTACGGATCCAATGGAACTGGTTTCGTCGAATTCTGAGACTGTGCCTCAGAAGGCTATTTTTAAATACCGATTTAAACGATATATTTTCAAAACTTAACAAAACACTTCCAAATTCAAGTTTAACACTTTTACTATCTTCAGTACTATCAATATAATTTTACAAGCCTTTAAAATATATTTTTTTACAGGCTTAAAACTGCAGTTTCAATAATTTACCCAATTTCAGTTTATTAAATCCAATAACCTAATTGCTAAATAAATAATAATATTTGAAATTCAAGTTAAACTACCTTTCAAGTATTTAAAATCAATTAAATATTTCAATTTCAAATGCTCAAAAATTCCGGGTTGTCACAATTACTATGGATGTGTGATGGATTCTTTGTTGCATATAATGGTCATATTGCTTTTGTTCGCATATGATTATTATATATGTTGTATTGCTTGTGCTATTAATTGGAACAACTAATATATTACTCTTTTTACATAGTTTTAACTCTTTTGGATTATGTAAGTTAGATACAGGTTTATGGAAGCAATGACAATTGCTTTTGGTTTCATAAATAGAGTTTTGTTTGCTCGACAAATAGGTACGTTTTCGGATCATAGATTTTGTAGCGGTATTTTGTTATTTTCACATGGTTTGGGACGCTTTAATATTGAAATATGATATTTACAATGTAATTATTGATATTGTTATTTTTTTTCGGACCTAACCTAGCAAAGGAGATGCGGCAAAAAATTTCATGAATTTAGAAATTAGAAATTTTCCGTGGAAGTTGAGTTGTTTTCAAATTTATATTAAACTAGATATGCAAGCTTAATTATTTATAAATTAACTATTTCGAATAAAATATATCAAATTTCTTGATTCTTTCTTGTTCTTTTTTGGGGACGAAAGGTTTTGAGTGGGGGAGATTGTAACGACCCACATTTTAACCATTTAAAAATGTTAAATTAAATAAGATTTTTGAATAAAATGGTTAGAAAAGAATATTTAAGATTTGATTGATACATGCTAAATTATAATATATAAGTTATGAGCTTAATTTAAATGTCAATTAATGACACATGTTTATAATAAGATAAGAATAATAACATAGGATAGTGTGTATTTAATGATATTGGTTTGAATGAAATTTATAACTTTCTTAATGTAAATTTCCAATTGATTGGAATAATAAATGTTTCTTTATTAAAGAAGAAATTATATGTTTATTCATTTAAAATGTTTGGTAGTTGAAAGATTGATTACAGGTGTAAGAAATCAATCATTTAATAAAAAATTAATAACTTTTGGTTTGTATACAACAATTCCATAAATATGTTAAATTGCTATAAACAGGAATTGAATTGTCTCATTTCTTTTTTAAAATTTAACTTTGGGATTAAATGCAATTAATGTAATTGAAATCTTTCAAATAAAAGAAAAGAGAACATTAATTGTAATTAATAGACGTAATAATAGAAACATACATTGGAATTAAAATAAAAGAGAAAGCTGAGGAAATAAAAAGGAAACGTATGTTTTAATTGAAAAGGGAATTTGATGTAATAAAAAGGAAAATTTTTAACCAAATTAAAAGAATGTTTTGGGATATAAAATAAAATGAATGTTTTTATTTTGTAATTAAGGATAATTGTGTGAAAGAGAAAAAAAACTGAACTTTGAAACAACATTTTACGGTCATTAAATAGCAGTCGAGACAGTTCGAATTAAAATAAATTAAATATTTGAGTTCCTAATTGTGTGCTGAGAAAGACGTTGTTTTTAAATTTGAGTTTGGAGTCCCGAGCTATCTTTATTTGTGTGTAGCGGGTGTCTCCATGAAGTTAATTGGTGTGTTCAAATTTTATTTGTTATGTGTTAATAAAAATTTAAATGGGTGCAAGTTGAGTATTTTAGAGGTTAATGAATTAATTGAGTGGAGAATGCATTTTAGAATTAGATCCCAAAAGTTTGGTAGCACTGTATGGTTGGTCCTCTTTATTTATTTTATATTACCTCATTTATGCTATTATATTTTTAATGTTGTATATTCTCTTAATTAATTACACAAATTTGTGTACAAAATTTATTTTCATTTATTGTGTGTTAATTAAATCTTTAATGGATGCCAATTTTAGTATGTTTAGGATTAACAAAATTAATCGAGTGAACAAATGTTTTTGAAATTTGAATTCCAAAAGTTTATTTATAGTGTAGAGTTGGTCCGTTCATTTCTTTTCTAATTAATAATTGCCACACTCTTTTCACTGTTTTCTCATTTGTTCCATTAATCCTTTCCATTTACATTGTCTGAAGCTTTTTCATTTCACAAACGTGAACTACTTTTCATATTTTTAATTCTTTCCTTCACCTCTTTTTAATACCTGCTACTTTTACAAAGGCTGTTCATATTTACTTTATTTCAATACCTAGTTTGTTTATATTTTCTTTGTTACATTTTCATTCATTTTCAAGCTTCATTTCCTGAAGCCTCATTTCATTTATTTCTAATGAACAACAGCCTCCCTTTTCAAATTTCGATGGCCCTAAACCTAACTCTAACCTTATAAATAATATATTATGCAAATGAAACCCTAGCCTTATTCTAATCTTTTTTTCTTCAAGTCTTCTTCCTCTTCAAATATCTTCTTTTTTCAAATTCTCTTCTTTTTTTCAATTCTTTCTTTCCCTGAATCATTTTAATGTGAGCTTGCTAATTCAAAAGCTCTCATTTTCGTAAATTCAAAAGCTTTCTTTTATGAAACATGAGTTACATTTTTCATTTTTCCTACACATCCTACACTCATATAAGATTGTTCTTCTATCATTGCTTGGAGCCTCATCTTGAGAAAAACGTGATTATTAAACTTTGTTTGTTTTTATTTAATATGTACAAATTATTATTTTAATAATATTTTTATAACATGAATAAATTTTGCATACGAACTCGGATTCGCACGCGGTTTCTTCCGTTGGACTCATAATGAAATTTTGGACAACATGAATATGGTTTGGATGAATTTAAAGACTGTTTAAATTTTGGGCTTTTGTTGGATTTTTAATGGGTTTAAATCAAAGGTGAGTGATTTAATCCAGTCACGCAATACTAAATTTTCTACTGTTAGTTAAATTGAAATCATGAAGTGATAAAATTTTATTGATTGTTGTTTGGTAATTTAAATGTAATTTGAATTTTTATTGAATTAAATTGACATTTTAATTAATATTGAATTTAATTGCTAGTTACGCCAACAATTGATAACTAGTAACTGTTGAGATATATTGGTTGATTTGGATGCTGATTATTACTGTATGCCTATTGATTGATGTTGGATGTATGGTTGTTTATTTATTTGGACATATCCCTGTTATTACCCTATTTATTATTTGACATCTTATAAATGGTCACTTGTAATATTTGAAATGAACCAAGAAATAGATTGAAATGATATATACATATGTCATTTAATTATGGGTTGAAATGATATATATCCATCCATGTATTTTAATTGAAATGAACGATCATATAACAGATAGTGTTTAGGGTGTAAAATATATATCATAAAATAATTGTTGGTACTTGAATTGATCACACCATAATAATATTGAGGTACAATCAAAACCGCTAAGGTTTGTTCACATAATGGATTTTCCATGGAGATCCCTTCGGTCAAGCCGAAATCCAATCTCCTACCCAAAGGGTCAGAAACTACCTCCAAAGATCATATATCTCTACATAGAATATACCATAAGGTAAACATAGTTGGTCCATATCTAAAACACATGATCCCAAGTGCCATTAACTCCCGCACGCAACATCGATAAGCATACTCTAAATATGGAGTTAATATATCTTGTCGTGGGTTATCTAAACTCTAGACTATACTCTTATTCTGTTTTTTTGTCATTTTCGATGTCGAGGCTACATTCAGCATCACTCACATGTGTCTTCATCACTCGAGCAGAATACGATCCCCATATGTATTGCAACATCTAGAATAGACCACGAATCTCAATGTAGATTCCTGCATAAGTTCTTCGACGAATGCTCATGTTTACATTTCCCTTAGACTTAAAATTAGGACAGTTAGTTCAACTCTATAACATTCCACTTCATAACCGCTTCCAAAACACAAAACTTGTTTATTAGTTTTGAAGTGGTATTCTATAAGTAAAATAATTATCGATCTCGATTTCTCCAAAAACTAAATTGAAGACTTTGTTTAGTTTCAACAACAATGAGAATGGTCACATATAGAAACTAAGTCTCGTGTACTTATCTCATTTCCAAGCTTCTCAACTTATACCATCCTTCGGTCAAGAGTGAAGCCAGGTAAGTCTGAGCACTGCTTGCATCAAAGCTTTGCCTAGACACTTCATTCTCAACCTAATAGACAGAAAAGTCTACTAAATCAGATTTTAGTGCTAAGTACATGACTAAATAATCCCTAGGGTGTCTCTCAAATCTGACTTTGAAAATCGTTGAACATAAGGCATTTTCAAAGTGTATCCATAGTGATCTTTTCGCTTCTAACTTTCACAATTTGGTTTCGCAATTTCTATAACTTCCCAAACCGTTTCTTTATTATCCCATACACCAAAATATGTGTAAAGAATATCCAAATCACTTTATCCAAGTTAAGTCCATAAATCTGCCATTTATGCAAGTTAAAGTTAAGAGATATCAAAGTGCATTTATAGCGACTATTCTCACTTCAAACACTTTCAAACCTACTTCAATTCAACACACAGTTCAAACAACCATTTAAACATCAATTCAAGGCCACGCCACATGCTATGAAAGGTAATAGAAGTGATGTTATATAATATAAACTTTTCATTTTCTTTTAAAAGAAAAAGGGTCCAGAGTTTATAACTCTAATTAGTTAATATCACTTTAACTTTATATTTGCAAGCACATACATATATCCATAATATGTACATACAAGATAGTGAGATAACTCGCCCAAATCCAAGCCTACAACAAGCTCAAGCACACAAGAACAAAGAACCACTTTTCACCATCACCAAATAGCCTAAAGTTCCAACCTTTAACATCCAAGCCAAGTCAAGCCTCCCTCTTACCATCCATGCTCACGGCCTAAACCAAAATCCCCTTTTTCTTTAATTTTCTTCCACTATGACTTTAGACCCATGTTTCCTAAGGTGTTGGTGAAAGTTTGGTGGAGTTTGGATTAGATTTGAACTAGTTAGAGAAAGATTAGCGAAGAACAAAGTGGATTATTGATAATCCACTTCCACCATTTTTGCGTCTTTATTTCTTTTGAAGCTTTTGACTATTATGAAGTGTTAACACATGTAAACCCTCTCATTTAGCCTCTGATTTCTGGCCAAAGAGAGTCCCCCACGTGCCTTGCATGCTTTTCACTTTACACCTCTTAAACCACTTGAAAATTTCTTTTTGCTTTCACAACTAACTAGTTAACTTTAAAAAGCTTTTTAAGAGTTTTGGTGCAAAATATTTTTGGTTTCTAATTACCACTATAATGATTAATTAGACAAGAAAAAAAAGTTCAAACAACTTCTATTGAGAAAAAAACTGTTTATCGATAAAACGATTTTCGGCCATTTTATCGGTATTTCAATAAACTATATATTTTTGCAAACACTTTTCTTAAATAAGTTTACCATCATTATTTATGATTTAAAAGGGGCTTAATAAGGTTATTAAATCAACTTGATCATATTTAATCCAAATTTCAAATATTTAAATAATTCAGACATTTAAATACGAAGGGTCCGAAATTCCGGTCATTGGAAACTATATATCCATAAGGAAAATTTTGACATACATTCTTATGAGTATAAAATATTAGCATTAGGTCTCATCCAATTTCTTTTATAAATTATATCCCTATTTTCAAGAAAAAAGGTGAAATTTACGGAGGTATTTATGTAATTTTACTAACCTAAACATGTTCTCTTGGGTATATGTCCATAACTCGTAACCGCCGTAATAAACGTTGAAGTGACCGCTTTCAAATTTAGAAATGAGAGAAGTGAAAAAGAAAGAAATTAAAAAATTGCGATGTAGAAAATAGTTTTTAAAAGGGAAGGATGTAAAAAAATAAGCTTATAAAAGAGAGATGTGTCCCTATTTTCTACTATCCATAATTTAATTATCATATATTAATCATTTAACTCTAATCTTCTTGTCTAATACCAAATAATCCTAATTACATTATCATTAGAACTCTCTAATCCCATAACTGCATCAGTATTTATCATCGAATCTAATTAATCCACAAAATTACCATTCACTGAAATTCCTTGATTCCACAAAATGATGGATATCTTCTTGTTGCCCTTGTCGCACTCTCAATTTGATATATATATATATAAGGTTTGGTTTAGATTTAAAAGAGAAAGAGAGATGGAGGATGAAGAGAGGTTGCAACAAAGAAATATGCGAGAAAATTGAAATAGAATTCTACGCGGCCTATTATATAACTTCCGTACCGTCTCTTGAATCAAATTGGCTTAGGTCCGCTAGAATCCACTAAAACCTGTAACAATAATACTAATATCTTATTCATACAGACTTTGATCCAGACAAAGAAATATATCATTTTAACCAAAAAGTGAGCTCTACACAATTGTACAGTTCCCATTGCCAATTTCCAAAAATTTGTAAAATTACCATTTTGCCCTCATTGATAAAATATACGCCTAAATCCTATGAGGTATTATAAATTAAATTATAATTGTTATAAGTTAACTAATATTTATGAAATATCGATATAAATTTTTATTTGACTTGTGTTGATTGTTAATGAAAATAGTGCATATCTATAAGTTGTATACACACGTATCGATATACGATATCGATGTACATTTAAATTAGATTTAGATGTATTTTATTTGATTGCGCTTGAAGTGGCATGGAGGCCTATAAAGGATCTACAGATAGCAACCTAAGGATGTTAGACAAGGGGATTGAATTTTGATTCAAAAGGGTTTGAAATTGCAAGAGAAAATAGTGGATCCGGATCAATTTTAGCTCCACTCTATCTACTATTTAAACACCCTTAAGCACTCTTTTGGAGCCCTCTCTTTCTGCTCCTACCTCACCTATTTCTTGTTGGCTATTATGAACCTCCTCTTGCACTGGTTCAATCATTAAAAAAATTCAAATAAAATCTGGACAGCAATGTGTTTCGGTCAGGTGGCCCTTTCTAAAAGGATTTGAATTCAGATTTAAGCAGAGTTGTTAAACCAAAATATGGTCTAACACCCCAAAGTGTGGAGATGAGAAGGTGATCAAGTAAAATTTTTAACGAAGCTAGGTGAAGCCAATATTTTCTTATACGTGACCCTGTCGCAAGTATTGAAGTCATTCATGTTTGAAGAAGTAATCAATCTTTATTTCTTATGCATATGAATTACACAAATTACAAGTCACTAAAATTCCCCAAATTGATTTAGGGTTTAAGATA
Organism: Allium fistulosum; assembly: GCA_030737815.1. Taxonomy (NCBI): domain Eukaryota; kingdom Viridiplantae; phylum Streptophyta; class Magnoliopsida; order Asparagales; family Amaryllidaceae; genus Allium; species Allium fistulosum. The sequence continues at coordinate 1,144,148,126 of CM060904.1, forward strand.
ATTTGATTACAAGAAGTAATTTAGGGAAATAAAACCCTCTTAAAATATGGCCCTAGGGTGGGTCCAGGCCTTCCGCCTCCATGGTGCCGTCATGCTTGGTGTCGACAGTGTCGAAAGGAGCTTGGTGTAGGTTTTAAAGAGGCCTTATGCGTCTTATATAATGCTTCCGCCTTACTTGAATTGACCCCTTCGTCATTGTTGACAACAAAGTCTTTGTGGAGGTTGACTTAATACCCTATCAATACCCCTTGTTTGAATGCTTTTGATGTTGTCGGAAGGGAGTTGATGTGGTATTATGCTGCTGGAAAGTAGGAGAAGGCATGTTGAATCCCTTTGTTGTTGAGTTTTGGTGTCACCATGGAGTGGTACTTATTTGAATAGATGCGGAAGAGTTTGAAGGAGCGATATATGTAGAAGGCGACAACACCATGCATGTGGAGGGAAAATGTACAAGTGGGGAAAGTATGCCGGAGGAGGATGCTACACTGGTGTACGGAGCAATGCTGATGACAGGAGCTATGTTGTTGGAGGGAAGCTCAAATTGAAGCAATGCTTGTGACAGAGCAACACTTGCGATAGGAAGAACTTCGATGGGAGGAGGCAATAGTTGCAGCAGGATGACTCCTGTGGAAGGATAAGGCTAGTGGAAGGACGATACAGGCAGAGCTAACCCCTACGGAAGGAAAGCATTAATGGAACCAACCTTTGAAGAAGGACTTTACTTGCGGTGGCATCACTGTTGCTTCTTTGGTGATGGCGTAACACTTCCCTTTGCTGCTCTTTGGCTTCGACGGGATTGAGTTGATTTCTGTAGTAACATTTGCCCTCCTAACAAAGGAAAAAACATGACTTTTCAAGTCAATCATTTCAACACCAATTCATTCCTTCCTTTAGTATCCCCGCGTTAATTTGAATCTTCCATTTGAATTTGATCTGACAGTTCTCCTTCCATCTACTTTTCCTATAAGTACCAACTCCTCTTCTTCTTCCTCTTCTACCCGCAATTAAAAATTTGAACGAGAATCCAATTCTTTCTTTTAAATTCAAGCTGTTAGATTAAAAACTTTATATTTAAGGTAAGATTTCTATCGCCTCGAATCTTAAGTTAATTTTCACAATTAAATTTTGAATTTGTGTTTCTAGGGTTTAGTATCGATTTCACTGTTTTGAAATCTGGTTTTGATTTGAGTTAGTCGATTACAATGTTTAATCTTGCTTATGAGTCTTCATTCGCCAATTTACATTGATTTCATTTAGTTTGTAACAATAATCTGTTTAGGAAAATGAGTTCGTTGATTTGGGGATTTCTTATTGATACTAGATACGGGTTCAAACCCGAATCCGCTATATTCAATTGCAGACTGGTTAGAGAAATTATAGTAGTTAATTAATGTATTAAGGCCTAATGCGGTTTAGAACTTGCTATAAGTCTACTGTGTCGTTAATTCAATTTAGGGAAGATCATTTTCTCCGACACTATCAGCACTAGCCATTGTCCCTCCGACTTAGTCAAAACAACTAGCAACTAAAAGAAATGCAAAGCAATTCATATTGTTTGTTTCAATAATAAACATCGTTGGCATGCTCCGACAGTGTCGGAGCCAACTTATTTTTAGCTTTTTAGACTTTCGGCTTATTTGAAATGTAGCATTCCGTTATTGTTTACCTTAAGTAGTTATAATGTGAATAGTTTCATTTTTTATTGAAAGTGGGACTCAAGGACTTCGACACCGTCGAAGGAGAAAGCAAAATATTGCGACGGAAATATTGAGTAGTTGTAAGAAGCTTCGACACTATCGAACGGCAAAGCCAATTGGCTTTGATACTGTAGAAGGGCGAGTCTAAAGGACTACGGGATGAACTGTAAGCCGTTTAACTGGTTTCGACACCATCGAAAGGCTATGATACTTAATAATGTTAACTCTTTACATTTATTTTGTCTTAACTTATTTGTTTTAACCCTTAAGAATTAGTTTTCCCAAGGATTTCCACTTGTTTTTCTATAGTGTGTTACTTGAATAATTCAAACTTCACTTTGCATGCACTGCACATTTTAAATAAAGACTTTGGTTGCTTTATAAGTATGGAATAATATCACCTGGTAGTATTATGGGTAACATGCAAACGCGCAAGAAACCTGCTAGGGAGGCCAGCCAAGAGCTCCAGTCATCTCCTTCTAACAGTAAAAAAAAGAAGTTATTTCCAAATACTCATATATCTCTGCCCAAGCTGAAGGGAATCCCATTCTCAGGGACTTTGGAATTACTAGCATCAAAGCCATTCCTCCTAATCCTACAGACACTATGTACAACCCACCAGATGGGTATTTTTCCTATATTGCAGTTCATATATGGCATACTGGCTTACTACCCTTCCCGGACTTTATACCAAGGTTTATGATGCATCTCAATATTGCTCCTATCTAGCTCTCAGAAAACGCGTATACATACTTGACCTGTCTGTAGCTCATGGCCTTAGAATCTGGAATCCCTTCTTTAAATGCTGATGTTCTTCATTACAAGGCCCATCTTGCTAAAGTCAGCGACTCATCAGATTATCAAATATTCCGAGTTAATCCATATCCAAAGCTAGTCTCAGAAGGTGTAAATAAGTTTAAAGTTCGGGGAACACAATTTTTCTATGCCAAGTGTTTCCCTAGCATCAGGGGAGACATTTCTTCTCCTAGTAAGTATTTTAATCCCCTTACTCCTGCTAGTTTATTGTCTTTTACTAACGAGCATTACTTTCCCAGATCATGCCTCTAAGAATCTTAATGAAGCAGATCAAAAAACCGCAGCCTTGATGAGTGCCGATGCTAAAGTAATCAGAAATAGGCTTACATTGCTGACCCCGAGTAAGCTCTGGAAACATTCCATTATTCCAACTGGTCAAAAGATCCTTGGAAAACCTCCCTTAATCCAGCTCAACTCTAAGAGCAAAAGCTCTTTTGTAGCAGGAGACTCCACGACCTTCGCATCTACATCTTCCGTCTAACTGGATATATCTTGTGAGATTTCATCGTATTCTTTTATAACTTACTACAACATTATCTCATAGGTCATTTTCTTTGTTTTGGTTCTTCTACCCCAATAGCTATTCTCACAGGAGGAAAATAACTACCGTCATTATCTTTGTAGGAAAAGAAATAATTACTGTCGCTTCCTCCATCGAGCTAGAAAAAGACAACCAAACCTCTCAATCCAAGACGTCCCGGATTTCTGCTCTTAAAGCTGCAATTGCTAAGTCTAAATCTCAGGCTAGGAGAAAACTTAAAGAAAAAGCCGTAATCGTTGATGCATCCAATAAGAAGCTCAGAACTGATGAAGTTCAGACCTCCATAATTTCATAGAAGGAAGAAGTTATTAATCTTGATCAAACTATGGAAGATTCCATTATTAACATATTGCTCACGAGTCACATCATAGCTCTCTATATCTTGAAGCTCAACAGGAAACCGTGGTGGACCTCCTAAGAGGTAATCCACTGGCTCATATTACCATTCTAGGCACTCGTAAAACGCTTAAGAAAATCTACAACGATCTTGGCTTCTTTTCTTCTCTGGAAGGTCTGATCCCTCCTGGGTCTTCGGCACCTTTTCCTCCCAATAAATTCAACGACCTTCTTCAGTGGATTATCCGATCCATATCCTATGCTGCTTTCCAACCACTATCACCTTCAACTTTGACAGAAGGTCATTGAATCGCTCTTATCAAGCAACAATTGTTGGTATATCTCTGCCTTATTTTATTACTTTAGATCCTTGATTTTATACATAGTCTTCTGACTTAACTTTATGCTACTCATCTCAGGATACCAAAAATTTGTTTTCTTTACAAGAAAGCGCTTTTGGAGCATCTAGTGAAGTGTTAAAGCTTAAAGAGGAGGTTTCTTTATTGAATAATCAGGCCATCAATCTATGCACGGCCAAGGATGAGGTGGCCCATGTAACTGACCGGGATTTTCGATCTTCGAAAATCAACATCAATACGTTCACTCTATAAAATGCCGAGTAATCGAATGCTAGAAATACCAATTCATTAGGGGAGAAGAAGAAAAGGTAGAAGAAGAAACAGAAAGAAACAACAACACAGAATCTCACAATCGCAGCCGAATAATATATAATATATAATAACAGATTTTAAATACAAGAACTGTACTGTTAATATACATCCATTATCAGAGTACAATAGACAACAGTCAATCTGGACAGTTTAATAACTTGTCCTCACACAGCGGAAATACAAATCAAGTACGGGAATAAGTCTGAACTCCTCCAGCTCGTCTCCTGAGCTCCATAGCATCCTATCCTAAATCTGTAATACTCGGTTTGACCCGAGCATTATAATAAAATAACACCCGAGTCAGTCTGGAAACCCAGCGTGAGAAAACACACTCAATTTGAACTATTACCTTTATCAAAATCCTTTGAAAACAAAGGTATCTCGTAAGACCACGTCACACAAACACGACGGGTTTTTACCTTACGATAACCAAAACATTTTTATCAAATCCGTCTGATATTATAATAGTGTCTAAAACCAAGTAAATACAAAATAGCTGTAATGCTTGCATCTCACGTTTCAGCATAGTTGGGCACAATCAAAACCGTACAACGCTTATTGGAGAATGGATTCCATACAGGTACCACCTATCATGGTACACATCTAGAATAATGTACCGAGGACCTCGCCGGGGTCCCCAGCAACACAAGACTGGCCCTATCCCTAACCTGGATAGAACCGAATATGTTATCACCACGGGTTTTCCCACCCTTAAATCGAGTTCTTCCGCGCACCATAGTGATAATATCCGAGGGTATCTAGAAGGTGATAACATACCCTGATTGGTGCGACCCACTTAGCCTTGCTGCATCTCCCCTGATTTTCAGTCATTCCGGTTGATGAGGCTTGAGGCTACGCTTACCTTTCAGAACAATTCACTTAGAATGCTCATCTTCCTCCAATGACGATGTTCTGATAGCATTCGTCCATACAAGTTGTCCTGGGTCTGGACAAACCGAATCACCATCTTCTCTGTCTTCACGGTATCCATTCGTAACATTCAAACCAGATCGAAGTGGTTTTCAGATAATTAAATCCGATCCTGGTTTCTTCGAAACGATTAACGAAATTGGCCAATATTAATAGTCGGTTATTTGACTATGAATATAACATCCATAAGCAATCACTAGGCCATTATTTGTAATTTCTTCCAAAATACTCATTTTATAATATCTTTACAAAGATATACATTCATCTCTTTCAATATTTCAATATTCGAAAACAATTTCAAATATTTATATCCATAACAGGATAATTTCAAGCCATCTCAATACTTAGAAATATTTTCTTCCAATTCCATTTATAATTCAATACTTTGAAATTATATCTATAATAATAACCTCATAGTTAAAATATTTCAAATCCATCCAGTCCAACACATAGAAATTATTCTTAAGTATAACTTTCCAAAATCATTTATTTTTCCAATACTTAGAAAATATTTCATTTATTTCCTATTTTCTCAAATCCTTTAAAATTCACCTGTAAATTCCTTATCTCACTTTTAACAAATTCTATAAGTTCCAGAATCTATTAATTAATTATCTTTAATATTTGCAAAGTTAAATATACTTGCTTATAATTCTAATTTCCCTTTCTACTTCTATTATGAATTCTATTACATTTTTCGAAGTTCACTTTTATTTAACTACTTTGGAAATTTTCTTACTTTTTCCCAATTCCATTTTTAAAATTATCTTATAAATCCCAAATTCTTAATAACCCAATTTTCAGATTTCTGAGAAGATTTATAAATAAATTTAAACCATTACAAACTCTATATATATAATAAGTATTTAAAAGAATAATAATTTATTTTTAAGACATGTTCAAGTAATTACCTAAAATATTAAAACACTTTTTATAACATAACTTTTCAAAGCTAATTTTAAAATTAAGGATTTTTTTTTTAAATAAATGTTAAATATTTGAAAAATCCACTTACCGAATTATTTCAATTCTAACTAGTTTAAAATTTTCATAGCTCAATAAATAAAATTTTCCTTTTCAAAACTAACATAAATTCTAAAATTTAAAAATATATTTTTAAAATCTCAATAACCAGTTCAATTTATAAATTCCTCTCGATTTCCATCACATCGCTTCCATTTCGATCTTCTTAACCATTTCCACTTCAAAAATAATATCCACTATTTTTCTCTCATCCTATTCCCATATCCCAATATAAATTCTGCCTGTAAATTTATATTTCGAATTTATCATCTGATATCAATTTCCTTTATCTATAAACATCCTTTATAAATTTTTATAATTCCTTTGAGTTTCACTAAAAATAATCTCATTTATAAAATTCCATTTTATAAATTCAATTCCTTATAAATTCCATTTATTTTTGCCAATCTGTTTTTAATATTGATTTCAACTTCTTTCCATATTCTTTCCCGAATATCATTTTAAAATCCAGTCTTAAAAATCCCTTTATATAATATATTTTAAAATCTCTATTTAAAATAATTTTCCCACATTATTTAGTACGATCAAAAACCAATTATTGCTTATTCAAAACAATCTCTATTAAATAACCCAAATTTCGATATACATATTTTTATGTTAAAAATCTCCTTTTAATCCCTTAAAAGAAATTCAAATAATATTTATGGTGTTTAATATATCAAAGTTAATTCCTATGCTATTATAACATTTAAAAAATTTCAACACACAATGATCCGGCAGATTGTTCAATCACATAATATATTTTTATATATGTGAAAAAAAACACACTAAATATATTTGAGGAATCCAGTTGGATCCCTCCAACCTGTTTCCCTACATCCACATATGTTAGACAATATAAAATACCAATCCCACTTCGAGGGGGATATCGCAGTATACAGGGTCATCCGCTATTATGCGGGGCGCATAGGGTCTCATCCGCTAAAATATGTGTGAACAACAATCCAACTACTAATATATATACTACTATATATATACCCAACCGAGAATAATTTATAAATTCAGCCAGCATTCAATAATTTATTTTTACTATTTAAAATAAATCTAGTGATCCAAATGAATGAAAATTTCTCACCTTGATTTTTACTAGCCGAATATCCAAATTTTAAACTAAATCAAACATCGTTCGATTAAATTTAAAATTCCAACGGACTTCGAAAAATTCCAAACCACTTCCAGAATGTGAATTTTGCAGCTACGAATTTATCGTGATCGACTTCATGATTTTTGGACTTCATAAGAACATTTATACATTTTTAAAATCACACACGTCAAATATTAAGGTAATTTATTAAATTAAAATGTTAACAGTTCATTACCATCAAACTGCCGTAACTCTCCTACTCCCAATATCTCCTCTACAAACACAACCCAGGCCATCTTCAACTCTAGTATTTCGAACCCACGCCACTGCCTTCTGATGATCGCACCTCCATTTACTAACCTCGAACCACTAACCATGCTCGCCCTCCTTCACTCGTACGCCCCTCTATCAGGCCGAAGTCGCGATCGATTTCTACTTTTTTTCAATCGCCATCGCCACAGTGAGACATCGCGACACCCATCACCATTGCCTTCCACTGTGAGTGATTCACCTCCAGCCCACAGTCGCTCACCTCAAATCCAATGCCAATCCCTACGACCTCACGTTCGCGACTCCCTGCCCTAGCCCCAACCTCGCCGCGTCGCCCATCACCGAACGCCATCACGATTTGATCAATCGCGACTCCCCCCTTTTTTGTCTCTGCTCGATTTTTCAGTAGGGGATGTATGCGATGTTGAACTGAGATGTCGAACTGATTGAGAGGAAAGAAGGAGATGATTTTTATTTTGTTCGATTTTTTTTATTCGTTCATTCGAACTGATTGAGAGGAGAGGGAAATGTCGTGTGAAATATAAAGAGGAGGGGATGTGATGTTGGCGTGTAGAGGAGAGGCTACAGTGTTCTGAGGTGAGCAAAAAAAAGCTGATGTGAACAAAAGGTAAGTCAAATAAATAAATAAATAAATAAATATATACATACTATATAAATTTTCAAACCGTCTCGATTTTCACAACTCAAAATCTCAAACCCCCATCGAAGCATGCCGCTATACGTTTACAATATTGTACCCCTATTTCGAACGCAATGGAAAAGGTTTCGAGTCATAATTCAATCGTATGGAGAAGATAGCTTTTTGGACCCAATTATTATATTGAATTTTCGATATTAAATTCAACGCGTTTATATACCGTACGGCCAAACGATAACTCTAAACACTACGAAATTTGAAATCCGATGATAATACACTATTATAGATCCAATGGAACTGGTTTCATCAAATTCCGAGACTGCATCCCGGATCACTATTTTAACGCGTCGATTAAATCGACGATTTCTAAATTGACAAAATCATTTGAAATTTTCAGTTTTAAAAACTCGTTAATCCAACTATAAATTCCAAATCCAATATCTAAAACATTTAAATATTCAAAATTAAACGACAGAAAAATCCGGGTCGTTCATTCCTCCCCCCTTAAAAGAATTTCATCCCCGAAATTGCTAAGGTAGGAAAATTGCTCCAAATCCATTACTTATTCAAAACCCACTTAGTGAAACTCGACATTTCACTTTTCTAATCTCTTAGTTTTCAATCAAAACAATTAGTATTCAATTCTAATTACACAACCCTTTATTCCAATTACAATTTGTAATCAAATTGTCGTTAACAAAAATTTTCTAACACCCTAAATTTCCGAATTTTTTGGCAGAGTCTCCCTTGTACGGAGAGCCTTTTGCAATATGACAAGAGAGATAAAAATGTATACATCGACCCATACGGTCGGAAAACAAAATATATATCAATATTTTATAATTTGCGGTATTTAATCCGAAAACGTACCTTATTTAAGCGTTTTTAGCGAGCGGCTTATTTTATATGCAATTACGCAATCCAACTCTATCCCAATAGCCTCCGGGTACCTGTACTTACTTAATTTAACGACGTAAGTACCAAAATATGAAAATTCACTAACATTTCATTCATTTAAATAATTAAACATATGAATTTCATAAACAACATGCCAAGCAAAGATTTATAAGCAATTTAAGGTTCCGATACTAATTCAATTACAATCAATCGATCCATATATCATTTCCTTCAATTCGAATGATTTACAACCCAATAATTTGCATTCAACTCATATTTATACCAAACAATTTCATATCCACTTCAAATTGATTAAAAATCAATTTATTCACTTCCTATTAATTTATAGAATTTCATTTACTTCCGTTTACGTCGTCAAACGACAATTTTTCTATGCAAATTCGGCGATATTCATTTAATAAAATGACCATTCCAGTTTATAGCTATTATAAATTGATCCCAAATCAATTTATATTTAATTCTATTCCATTTCAAATTGATTCTCAATCAATTTAGTTGCCTTCCACTCATATTATATTCAAATCCATTTTATTTAGCTTGAAATCATTCCATGCTAATTTATTAAATAGCCATTTCACAAATTTATTTGAGCCAAGCTTTCATCCAAAAATATAAACTTAAGTTAATTCATTTATTACAAATTATTTCAACTCTATAACTTGAGTTTATTACTATCACAACCAAATCCCATTTTCATTTTCAGATTTATTCTCATTCAATCAAATTTCATTCCATTTTACTACTTAATTTAATTAGTTCATTCATTTATTCCACTTCAAATTTTATTCTATACTCAAATTTATTATCGAATTCATTTAAATGATATCCAAGGCCATATTCAATTTACTTACACTTTAATTGAATTTATTTATAATTCAAGTCATTGCTATTTCAATTAATCTCCATTTTATTCGACCGCATTTCCAATTTAATTTAATTCGCTTATAGTTAAGTCGAATTTTATTTACAACTTAAGTTCCATATTTACTTCCAATTTCAGTCCATAATTCATTTTACTTAACCGAGTTAATATCCATTTTTATATTCAATTCACTAATTAATTATCTAATTAGTTCACCTTCATTTTAATTTACTAGAGTTCAAATTCATTTTATAATTCAAGTTAGGATTTTATTTCTTTACTTGAAAATATCACACCACTTGTATTTTGGTTGTTCTATTTTATTTTTCCAATTTAATGAGTTACACAACTTATTTTTCACATTTCCATCAATTTTATACCCGAGTATATTCACATTTCATTTTTAACTCAAGATTATACATCTATTTAAAGCCTAAGTATATTTTTATTCCATTAATTTCAATTTTTATATGCTATACAACTTATTTATTCACCATTCCATAACTTTTCCTGTTAAATTTTATTCCATTCAAAATTTTATAGCTTATAGCTATCCCATCACTTTATAATTCAAACTCTATATTCAATTTAACTCGATACATTTCTATTTCCAATTTCTTTTCATTCAATTTATCCACATCCCAATTTAATTCATTTAATTAGTCCAATTCACTAATTTATTCCATTCCAATCACAATCAATTAAATTTTTTAAAATTTGATTCCTTCAACTTAACTTAAGTTGAATTCCATTTATTTTATATCTCAATCCCAATCGATACCATCTCCAATTTTATTTTATTTAACTTAGCTCAAGTTAAATTTCATTCATTTTAACTTACTTAAGTTAAAATTAATTTCAAAAATTCAATTTCCATATTTTTTTTAAAAATCATTCACCATTTATAAGTTCATACTCATTTTCTGATATTTCCTAAACATTTAAATAAAGATTCCAGAATTTTTTTAAAAACCAGGTATTTATTTCAATCATTTTAAAATCAAATATATAGCTCTTCCTTGGTTTTAACAAACCATTCCTTGGAATTTCCGAAACCAATTTGGTTTTATCCAACACAAATTTCCTTTCTAAATTATTTTCAACAAAATCCTCATATAAAATTACTACGGTAGCAACCCATCACTTGGAAACTCGAAAATGAACACCGATGATGTCGCGATCATCGTCGGAATTATTTTCTAGCGACTGTAGTGAGTTCAGTGCTTTAAACATTTTCTATTTAAAAACATTCCATAATAATATCACCATTATTTATTTTCCAAAAATGTTTCTGAAATAACACCAATTTCATCTCCATAACTTTCTGAAAATATTTTCTAAACCTTCTGGGGTTTAAATTCATGAATTCGAGTTCGAATCCATTCAAATTATAATTCATTTATTAATTCACACTTATACAATTTTCATTTGGTTTTTATAAACTATTTCCAATTTTATAATCTTGTTAGATTATAATATTATCAACCAAACACTCCAATATACTATATATAATTTTAGAAAATTATTCATTTTACATCAAAATATGGTTTGGGTAAAATTATTTCATTTACCCACTTTTTAAAACAATATTGTGTCAGTTTGCCTAGTTTAAGAGTTTAGAAATCCCTATTGATACAGTTGTCCAGACTGTACCGACCATAATTTATAAACACTCAGCCGATAAGTCAACACAATTTAAATTTTTTTTATATTCACTAACAAATACGCGCTCATATCTATTAATACACTCATACTCATTCTATAGTACTACTGACCCTATCTCTAATGAGTAATCCCCACCAAAGCCAAGGTTCTCGCTTAACCTCACTCTAATACCAACTGTAACGGACCGGGATTTTTGATCTTTGAAAATTGAAATCAATACGTTCACTGTATAGAATGCCAAGCAATCGAATGTCGGAAATACCAATTCATTAGGGGTGAAGAAGAAAAGGTAGAAGAAGAAACAGAAAGAAACAACAACGTAGAATCTCACAATCGCAGTCGAATAATATATAATATACAATAACAGATTTTAAATACTAGAACTGTACTATTAATATACATTACAATAGACAACAGTCAATCTGGACAGTTTAATAATTTGTCCTCACACAGCGAAAATACAAATCAAGTACGGGAATACGTCTGAACTCCTCCAGCTCGTCTCCTGAGCTCCATAACATCCTATCATGAATCTGTAATACTCAGTCTGACCCGAGCATTATAATAAAATAACACTCGAGTCAGTCTGGAAACCATCGTGAGAAAACACACTCAATTTGAATTATTAACCTTTATCAAAAACCTTTGAAAACAATGGTATTTCGTAAGACCACGTCACACATAAAAACGACGGGTTTTTACCTTACGATAACCAAAACATTTTTATCAAATCCGTCTGATATTATAACATTGTCTAAAACCAAGGAAATAGAAAATAGCTGAAATGCTTGCATCTCACGTTTCAGCATAGTTGGGCACAATGAAAACCGTACAACGCTTATTGGAGAATGGATTCCATATAATGACTAGGCACTGGGGTACCACCTATCATGGTACACATCTAGAAAAATGTACCGAGGACCTCGCCGGGATCCCCTACAACACAAGACCGGCCATATCCCTAACCTGGATAGAACTGAATATGTTATCGCTCTGGGTGTTCCCAGCCTTAAATCGAGTTCTTCCACGCACCGTAGTGATAATATCCGAGGGTATCTAGAAAGTTGATAACATACCCTAATTGGGTGCGAACCACTTAGCTTGCTGCATCTCCCCTGATTTTCAGTCATTCCGGTTGATAAAGCTTGAGGCTACGATTACCTTTCAGAACAATTTTCGCTTAGAATGATCATCGTCCTCCAATGATGATGTTCTGATAGCATTCGTCCATACAAGTTGTCCTGGGTCTAGACAAACCGAATCATCGCCTTCTTCGTCTTCACGGTATCCATTCGTAACGTTCAAACCGGATCGAAGTGGTTTTCAGATAATTAAATCCGATCCCGGTCTCTTCGAAACGATTAACGAAATTGGCCAATATTAATAGTCTGTTATTTAACAATCAATATAACATCCATAAGAAATCACTAGGCCATTATTTGTAATTTCTTCCAAAATACTCATTTCAAAATATCTTTACAAAGCTATACATTCATCTCTTTCAATATTCGAAAACAATTTCAAATATTTATATCCATAACAGGATAATTTCAAGCCATCTCAATACTTCAAAATATTTTCTTCCAATTCCATTTATAATTCAATACTTTGAAATTATATCTATAATAATAACCTCGCAGTTAAAATATTTCAAATCCATCCAGTCCAATACTTAGAAATTATTCTTAAGCATAACTTTCCAAAATCATTTATTTTTCCAATACTTAGAAAATATTTCATTTATTTCCTATTTGCACAAATCCTTTACAATTCACCTGTAAATTCCTTATCTCACTTTTAACAAATTCTATAAGTTCTGGAATCCATTAATTAATTCCCTTTAATATTTCCAAAGTCAAATATACCTGCTTATAATTTTACTTTCCCTTTCTACTTCTATTATGAATTCTATTTCATTTTTCAAAGTTCACTTTTATTTAACTACTTTGAAAATTTTCTTAATTTTTCCCAATTCCATTTTGAAAATTCTCTTATAAATCCCATATTCTGAATAACCCCATTTCCAGATTTCCGAGACGATTTATAAATAAATTTAAACCATTACAAACTCTATATATATATATAATAAGTATTTAAAATAATAATAATTTATTTTTAAGACATGTTCAAGTAATTACCTAAAATATTAAAACAATTTTTATAACATCACTTTTCAAAGCTGATTTTAAAATTTAGGATTTTTTTTAAAATAAATGTTAAATATTTGAAAAATCCACTTACCGAATTATTTCAATTCTAACTAGTTTAAAATTTTCATAGCTCAATAAATAAAATTTCCCTTTTCAAAACAAACTTAACTTCTTATATTTTTAAAATCTCAATAACCAGTTCAATTTATAAATTCCTCTCGATTTCCATCACATCGCTTCCATTTCGATCTCCTTAACCATTTTCACTTCAAAAATAGTATCCACTATTTTTCTCTCATCCTATTCCCATATTCCAATATAAATTCTCCCTATAAATTTATATTTCTATTTTATCATCTGATATCAATTTCCTTTGTTTATAGACATCGTTTATAAATTTTTGTAACTCTTTTGAGTTTCACTAAAAATAATCTCATTTATAAAATTCCATTTTATAAATTCAATTCCTTATAAATTCCATTTATTTTGCCAATCTGTTTTTAATATCGATTTCAACTTCTTTCCATATTCTTTCCCGAATATCATTTTAAAATCTAGTCTTAAAAATCCCTTTATATAATTTATTTTAAAATCTCTATTTAAAATATTTTTCGCACATTATTTAGTACGATCAAAAATCAATTATTGCTTATTCAAAACAATCTCTTTTAAATAATCCAAATTTCGTTATACATATTTTTAAGTTAAAAAACTCCTTTTACTCCCTTAAAAAAAATTCAAAATAATATTTATGGTATTTAATATACCAAATTTAATTCCCATGCTATTATAACATTTAAAAAATTTCAATACACAATGATCCGACAGATTATTCAATCATATCATATCTTTTTATATATATGAAAAAAATACTAAATATATTTGAGGAATCCAGTTGGATCCCTCCAACCTGTTTCCCTACATCCACAGATGTTAGACAATATAAAATACCAATCCCACATCGAGGGGGATTTCGCGGTATATAGGGTCATCCGCTATTATGCGAGGCGCATAGGGTCTCATCCGCTAAAATATGCGGGAACAACAATCCAACTACTAATCTATATACTACTATATATATACCCAACCGAGAATAATATTATAAATTCAGCGAGCATTCAATAATTTATTTTATCTATTTAAAATAAATCTAGTAATCCAAATGAGTGAGATTTCTCACCTTGATTTTTACTTGCCGAATATCCAGATCTTAAACTAAATCGAACATCGTTCGATTAAATTTAAAATTGCAACGGACTCTGAAAAATTCCAAACCACTTTCAGAATGTGAATTTTGCAGCTACGAATTTATCATGATCGACTTCGTGATTTCTTGGACCTCGCAAGAACATTTTATACATTTTTAAAATTACACACGTCAAATATTAAGGTAATTTCTTAAATTAAATTGTTAACAGTTCATTACCCTCAAACTGCCGTAACTCTCCTACTCCCAATATCTCCTCCGCGAACACAACATAGGCCATCTTCAACCCTAGCATTTCAAACCCACGCCACTGCCTTCTGATGACCGCACCTCCACTGACTAACCCCGAACCACCAACCATGCTCGCCCTCCTTCGCTCATACGCCCCTGTATCAGGCCGAAGTCGTGATCGATTTCTTTTTTTTTCAATCGCCGTCGCTACTGCCAAACATCGCGACACCCATCACCATCGCCTTCCACCATGAGTGATTCACCTCCAACCCACAGTCACTCGCCCCAAATCCAATGCCAATCCCCACGACCTCACGTTCGCGACTCCCTGCTCTAGCCCTAACCTTGCTGCGTCACCCATCACCGAATGCCATCACGATTTGATCGATCACGGCTCCCTCCTTTTTTGTCTCTACCCGATTTTTCAGTAGTGGATGTACACGATGTCGAACTAATTGAGAGGAAGGAAGGATATGATTTTTATTATCTTCGATTTTTTTATTCATTCATTCGAACTGATTGAGAGGAGAGGGAAATGTCACGTGAAATATAAAGAGGAGGGGGATGTGATGTTGGCGTGTAGGGGAGAGGCTATAGTGTTCTGAGGTTAGCAAAAAAACAACTGATGTGAACAAAAGGTAAGTCAAATAAATAAATATATATATATATATACACTATATAAATTTTCAAACCGTCTCGATTTTCACAACTCAAAATCTCGAACCCCTATCAAAGTGTACCGCTAGGTGTTTATAATGTTATACCCCTATTCCAAATGTAATGGAAAATGTTTCGAGTCCTAATTCGATCGTATGGAGAAGATAGCTTTTTGGACCCAATTATTATATTGAATTTTCAATATTAAATTCAACACGTTTATATACCGTACGACCAAATGATAACTCTAAACACTACGAAATTTGAAATCCGATAATAATACACTATTACAGATCCAATGGAACTAGTTTCGTCGAATTCCAAGACTGTACCTTGGATCGCTATTTTAACGCATCGATTAAGTCGACGATTTCTAAATTGACAAAATCAGTTGAAATTTTCAGTTTTAAAAACTCGTTAACCCAAATATAAATTCCAAATCCAATATCTAAAAAAATTTAAATATTCAAAATTAAACGACAGAAAAATCCGGGTCATTACAGCCCATGAAAATGAAAAGTTAAGTGCCTCTTTGAAAGCAATCGAATCCACAATCACCAAGAAGAGAGGTGATAAGCAAATCTCAGATGATAGAATCATTGCACTTGAGATAACGCTTAAAGAAGCTAAAAAAGAGAAGACCAAGCTTTATGCCAGATGCAACTCACTTAAGAAGAGTTGCACTTCACTCGAGAAGAGATTGGAGAAGAAAAGTAATCTTTTTATCAAGGCGACAAACATTATAAAAGATGCCAAACAAATAGTCTCTCACTTTCTTCGAGGACCTTTTGATGAGATTATCATAAACTCTTACGAAGATGCACTTCTCGATGCCTACACCAATAATGCAAACAAATGGCCATATTTTTGTTTTCCTTCTCTAGATCCTAAGTTAAATGATAGATTTATGGCTAAATTCAAGGGGATAGAACATAGGTCTGCAATACCAAAAGAGGGAATAGACGTGGCTAAGTTATTAGCATTTGACAACTCTCTAGTGGATGAGGAGACTGATTCAAATAAAGAGGAAAAAGAGAATGATGATGATTTAAAGGACAATGATAAGGATAATGTTAACAATAATGATAGCCATAATGATGACCCTGAAGGTGGTGGAGAAGGTCCTTTTGGGCCATTAGAAGATAAGGATGGATTGAGAGATACCAATCCTGAATTGAGTGCATAAGATATGGGGGCGACCGAGACCACTGCTCTTCCCAAGATAACCCCTCCTAGGAAAGATGATGTTTCTCAGAGTTAAAGACCCAAAGATAAAGGGAAAGAACAATCATCTTCAGTTATAGTTTCTCAAGTACGGGTTTCTTTGTTTAGATGTCTTAAGCTATTGAATGATTCTTAGTTTACACATTGACTATATTAGACTAAGAGGAGAAAAAAATACTATTATGATGTAATACCTGAGAAGAAACAGGCAGAAATATATCATTTAACAGAGAGTTTAACAGAGAGATAAAAGTGCATAATAAGCTGTCAAAACAATATCAAAATCTTCTCAAGAAGAGTTCAAAGCAGAATGACTTTAAGGACAAAGAGATTCCCCTTGGATTGAAGAAATTGCGTTTTCATTGAGATGAGCTCATAAAAGAAAATAATGAATTAAAAACACTCCTTTGGATGCTGATTGAAGATAGAGACATTTTAGTGGTATTTTTGTACAAGGCCTACTATAGAGGGAAAATTACTGATTTTTCTTTTTTAGGCGACTACAGTGGAGGCTTACATAGACGTTTCCACAAGAGATATTTAGATGAGTTCAAATCTGAACCCCACTCGTGGGAGTGCTGGAACCTTATGAGAGTACACTTTATACCTCACTCACTACCTCCTGAAAAACTTAAGTATAAGAAGAACGGATTTATTCTGAGTTCATTAAGAGATCTATTTTGTATGAACCATAATAAGATTGTAATATGGAATTATACCGTTTTAATTCTCCTATTCTAAGTTTTAATTCATTATGTGATACAGAACAAACCCTTTTCAAGCAGCCCAATTTTCAGAGATATTTTGAGTAAATATGTCAAGTTGAGAAGAGATTTTTCTGAAAAATCCTCACTTCTCAAAACATCAAAGTTGGCAAGATACTGTTTTTTTTAGAATTACAAAAAATTTACCTGCGGTACCCTCGATTTCACTTTGACTTTTTAGGTGAAGAAAAGGAAAAGTTACTTAGGGAAATTTGAACTTATCACGCAAAACTGACATGCGGTCGCCACTGTCCTCCAGCTGGGAATGAGACTATAGCGAATTTCCCCCTATTTGTACTCTAGAAGCAATTAACAATCCTTTCGAGGCATCACTCACTATGTCGACAAAATCTTTTGAAAAAGTTAAAATGTCGTTTCAAAACTTTGAATGCTATAAAATAAGATATAGTTGTGATTATAACCTATCTTTGGTAGGAGAGTGATGTAATTTTAACTTTGTTCATTTTAAGTTGTGACCCTTGTTTCCATAATGAAAGGAATATTTTTTCAAATGCTAATTCTTGTTTCGCTTACTTTTAAATAGGAAAAACAGTTAACAGTCGTGCTTATCCTTACAGACTCTCACTCTCAACTAATTGATTTTAAGAATAGGTTGGTTGCTGATTTCGAACAAAGTAGTTCTTCCAAAGATGCCTCTACTATCAAATTCTTAGATAATCCGGAAGTGCAGGAATGACATAGGAAGTTCTTATTTCAAAGAGTAATTGTTAGAGGTTTTTATGAACATATCACTAGCATGGAAACAGAATCAAAAGAAAAAGGATGAAATAATTTTAGGCTTAAAGTGTCAGATAAAGTCTAATCCTTCAATTGATTTTGACAATGAGATGGCTAAGCCTTATCAACAAATAAGCAATCTGGAAAAAGAGCTATCAGATAGTCAAGCTTATTATGAATCTTTAGAACTCGTTATTGGAGAAAGCATTCCGAATCTTAACTCCCCGGTTGCTCCCGCCACTCCTAATGTTAGAAGGACAACAAGGTCTCACTCCCTAGCAATTCGAGAATTTCCTCTATGATAAGGGTTTGAATGAAAAAGTAGTTGGTGAATGGTGTAGGAAGGTTAAATTCAAAATCATCTAACACATGAATAAACAATAGGAAGAAAAGACGTCTCAACCCTTCATGGATTACAAAGGCAAAGTTCAAAAGCTTGAATGTGAGAAATATTTCCTCAAAAAGCAAATTGCTGAGTTAGAAAGTCAATATAAGACCATTAAGAGATCCAATAAAGCTTACAACTATGCCTTGAAGACTCGCATTGAGTCTATTGATGATGCTGATCACTTAGAGAAAAGGAGAAGAAGCTCAAGGGAGTTCTCTACGAAGCTATTCGCCATATTATTGATCCCTTAATTTCTAAGAATTTAGATGGGATAACGCAGGATCTTTAAGCCACAAACTTATTTTGATCTTTTTATACCTATATCTTGAAATATTGTACAACGTATTTTGTAAATGATTTTGTAAATTAAATGGATATTACCTTATTTGTAGTTTCTTGAACCTGCTCTTTAACAGTTCTATTTAATGACTGAATTTTCCATGTTTGCTTTTAAGAATAAATTCGGCAACATTTAATTAGCTGGGGATATTCTCCAAAGATCTCATTTTTTAGTATCATCATCATCTGGAAATAATGGGAGAGGAACAGAAATACACATCTGGTAATAATAAGAGAACTCGAAGAAATCATCATTTGAAAATAATATAGAAAGTTTGTCCAGAAATCATCATCTAGAAATATTAGAGGAAGACCAGATATCGGCATCTGGTAATAATAAGAGAAGTCCAAAAATCATTATCTAGAAATAATAGAGGAAGACCAGAAATCGACATCTGGTAATAATAAGAGATGTCCAGAAATCATCATCTGGAAATAATAGAGGAAGACCAGAAATTGACATCTGGTAATAATAAGAGAAGTCCAGAAATCATCATCTGAAAATAATAGAGGAAGACTACAAATCCATATCTGGTAAAAATAAGAGAAGTCTAGAAACCATCATCTAAAAATAATAGGATAAGTCTTTTATCTTGTGCCACTCTTCGGGCTTTAAATATTTGATTTCTATGTTTTGCAGCACTCTCCGGGCTTTGGACGTCTTAATTCTATGATTTGTGCCACCTTCTAGGCATTGGATGATTTAATCCTTCATTCTACGCCACTCCTCAGGCTTTGATTTGTGCCACTCTTTAGGCTCAGGATGTTGTTAATTTTTCAATTTGACCCCTTACCACCATCTGAGGTGATGCATCAAGTTGTCCGAGACGTTTGGTTAGCTTTCATCAAGCAGGACCAATGACTTACCTAACCTCTCTCTAGGAGGTGCTTGAAACATGCCTTATAGGCGAGAATGAAGGCTGGTTCAGTGCTTTGACCCGATCGTCTTAGACGAGGACCAAAGGCTTATTCTGTCCCTCTAGGAGGTGCTTCAAACAGGGCTTATAGGCGGGAATGAAGGCTGGTCGGTGCTTTGATCCGGCCATCTTAGGAGGGACCAAAGACTTACTCCATCCTCGCTCTAGGAGGTGCCTTGACCTGGCCACGTAGGCGCGATCAAGGGCTTGTAGATGCTTTAGCCTGACCATTTCTGGCGCAGCTAAAGGCTTACTCTGACCTCCCTCTAGGAGGTGCTTTGATATGACCATCTTGGCACGATCAAAGGCTTTCTACCATCTTAGGTAGTTTCCAAATTTGAGAAGAATCTTACTCCCATCCATGTAGATTTATTTATTTGAATGATCTTTATTATTGAATCCATTTAAGATCTTCTTACAAAGTTATTAAGATTTCCCTGTCTAAAGTGTCTGATAATCATTCTTTCTGGTTTCCTGCACCGGTTGATATCATATGTGTTGGTTGTATGGTAGTAACAGTATGACTCTCTAAGGTTCCTTTCAAAATTAGGCGTTTTCTTTTGCTATGGCTAATAATTGAGCTCACTCATGGTCAGGAAATTGATATTTTCCAATAATGTAATGAAGTTGCAATCTTTTGGAAGCTTTGATTTGAAGGCCATCTGCCTTGATTGGTATTTGACCCTTTTGCTGCTTGGTTCAGGCACTTCTTTTTCAATAACCAGCTTTTTTTAAAGCTCTTCGAACTTCATTTTGGTTTAATGAGCCACCCATGATCTTATGCCATTTTAAGCAAATGTACAGTAATCAGCCATCATTCCTTCTTCAAATATGGTTCCTTTAACATAAAATTGGGTGGCTTTCTTCATTTTTACAAATAGATTATCCTTCTTGGAGCACTCTCCTTCTAATGCAAAAATCAGTGTAGAGCCAAATGGATTAATACTCCAATTGTCTGGATTGTATAAGTCTACTTGTTTCTTCTCATTTATGATTTGCAGTGCCTTAAATCTAAGTACTTACTCTTCATAATGTCGAGGGTCACTACTGACTTGACAAGTGGAATTAGTTACCCAAGGTTCAGAGGACCCTTGTTCTGTCCTTTTGACATGGTTATTCATCATAATAACTAAAGATAGACTTGGTATGGTAGGACAACTAGGGATAAGGAATAGTGGTTTTAGGATTTCAACGTAGTCGGAGGTTCGAGCCATCCTTTTAGCACCAAAAATGTTAAACCACAATATGGTCTAACACCCCAAAGTGTAGAGATGAGAAGGTGATCAAGTTGAAGTTTTAATGAAGCTTGGTGAAGCCAATATTTTCTTATACATTACCCTGTCGCAAGTGTTAAAGTCATTCGTGTCTGAAGAAGAAATCCATCTTTATTTCTTATACATATGAATTACACAAATTACAAGTCACTAAAATTCCCCAAATTGATTTAGGGTTTAAGAGAATTTGATTACAAGAAGATATTTGGGGAAAGAAAACCCCCTTAAATATGGCCCCTAGGGTCATATTTATAAATGCGGGTCCAGGCCCTTCCGCCTCTATGGTGCCGTCATGTTTGGTATCAACAATGTTGAAAGAAGCTTGGCGTAGGTGTTAAAGCGGCTTTATGTGTCTTATATAATGCTTTCGCCTTGCTTGAATTGACCCCTTCATCACTGCTGACAACAATGTCTTTGTGGATGTTGACTTAATACCCTATCAATATCCCTTATTTGAATGCTTTCGATTTCTTTTGGAAGGGAGTTGATGTGGTATTATGCTACTGAAAAGTAGACGAAGGTATGTTGAATCCCTTCATCATTGTTGAGCTTTGGTGTCACCATGGAATGGTACTTGTTTGAATAGATATGGAAGAGTTTGAAGGAGCAATACTTGCGGTTGTATAAGAGGAGGAATCCGGAGGAGGATGCTACATTAGTGGACAGAGCAATGTTGACGACAGGAGCTATGTTGTTGGAGGGAAGCCATATTAAAGCAATGCTTACGATAGAGCAACACTTATGGCAGGAAGAACTTCGATTGGAGGAGGCAATAGTAGCGGCAGGACGACTCCTACGGAAGGATAAGGCTTGTGGAAGGACGATACTGGAGAAGCCAACCCCTGCGGAAGGAAAGCATTAGTGGAACTAACTTTTGCGGAAGGACTTTACTTGCTATGGAGTAATTGTTGCTTCTTTGTTGATGGCGTAACACTTCCCTTCGCCGCTCTTTGGCTTCGACAAGATTGAGTTGATTTTTGTAGTAATAAGAGTCAAACAATTCAGCATTCAAGGTGTATTCTCTAGAATATAGTAAGGTAATACTTTTATTTACAATTTTTTAGCAAAGCTAGCATGGCATTTATAGTGGGTCATCCATATGTATAAATGAATTTGAAACAAGTGTTCAGGTACAAGCACCAAAATAGCTAAATGAAAAAAATGAAGCACAGGGGTTTAGCGAAA
The DNA here is from genome assembly GCA_030737815.1 of Allium fistulosum. NCBI lineage: Eukaryota > Viridiplantae > Streptophyta > Magnoliopsida > Asparagales > Amaryllidaceae > Allium > Allium fistulosum. Next base: position 1,144,170,692 of record CM060904.1, read on the forward strand.
GTACTAAACCACTAACCAATAAAAAAAGCCAAAATAGTCTCCCTCCGTGGAAGAAGAAGAACTCCCCTCATTCGAAAATTCAGGCCCAATAACATGATAATACCTAGAGAAAAGAGAAGCTAACGTAGGCACAAAATCTACAGAATCAGCACCGTAAAGGTATTTCCTACCCCATGAGGTATCCAAGAGAATAGAATTATTAAGATTACCCAACTGACCTATAAGCGAGAGCACAAGGCCATCACTCTCAACATGATAATATAGCCACCTTTCTTCGTCATCTGCAACAACATACTTATAGAACCTACCACCCTTAGGGTCAAATCTCATTTCACAAGGCTTATGAATCAAAGCCTGTTGAAATGAAACCCAAAAGAAGTCATCTAAGGAGGGATCCAAATCTACAATTCAAGCAGAGCTGACCACAACATTAATAGAGCGACATAAGCCACGATGACAGGAGGCAAAAGCACAACAGCATCAACAGACAAACATCTAAGACATCACCAGAAGGAACAGTAACGGTCGAAGGCACGGTAACAGGAGAAAAACAAGATCAACCACAGTGCGAGCAACATCAGTAGTTATAGACACTGGAGGATAAGAGACCTTAGGCTTAGGAACCCACTTCCTAACCGGAGGATGGGGAAGAGGAATCTTCACTGGAATAGGAATGGGGAATCATCAAGAACATGCTTACAAGAATCAACAATGTGACCAAAAGTGTGACAAATCGAGCAAATATCAGGTTTCCAACTGTAGCTAATATCAACAAATACATTCCGCCCATCAGTGATACGGATCCTGAGCCTAGAAGGCAAAGGCTTGTCTGGGGCAATCTCAACCAATGCCTTAGCATAAACTAACTTGTTTCTAGCCACGGTATTAGAATCAAAACATTTTAACCTGCCAATAATGCTAGCTAACCAATTTAGCCCTATCAAAGGTTGTAAAATAGATGGGATATGAGTGAAATGAGCCCAGACAGGAATAGACAATACATGTTCTCTAGCACTATCGACCAATGGACTCCACGACGTAATAATAAAAGGCTTCATGATAGATGGTTCCGCTTCAAAAAGACAAAGTCTTTCATCATCACTAGAGAAATTGAGGTAAAACATATCATCAACGAAATGCACTTGACGACCACCTCTTAGTTTCCAAACACGACAACAATGTTCTCTAACATCACACTAAGCCGAGCTGGAATCTAGAAAGAAACCAACCGAGTAATTAGACCAATAATCAATACCCGCTTGAATTACTTCAACGGGAGGAACCATAGAACTATCTATTTCAATATTCTCAAAGGTTCTATGAATGTACACATCCGTGTTTTTAGGCAATGTAGCAATCAATGAAGATCATTTATTAAGAATAGCGGGGGAAGTAACCTGATTAGGAATTAGAGGTGCCATCACAGGGTCAGCGTTAGGAATAGCTTTAGGCAAGGGTTGAAATTCAGTTTCAAGATTTGTAGGCAGAGATTGGCAAGTTGCAGTAGGTTTTACTTGTGTAATAACACGAGCACCAGGCATGAGAATAGATGGAGAAGCCGTTTCACTATAACCATTATATATACATGTTCATTATATGATTCATGTGTAGTTAGAGCAGTTATCACGAATTCCTATATGTGTGTGCTATCAACATAAGATGTGAAAATATATATATACACACATTACAAAAAAAAATTTGTATCTACACATATTCTTTCAACCAAAGATTAAAAAAATCAAAATTAAATAACACTTTAAAAGGGTTTTAAAACAAAATTGGCATCGATATATAAATATAAGTATATATATTTAATTATTTTTGTTAAATTATAAATGTATATTAGCATTTCCAGAAATATATATATATATATATTCTAATGTCTGCATATATATATAGTTTATTTAAAATATTATACATTGTTTTAATAATATATATATATATATATTATAAAATACACACACATGGATATATGTGTGTGTGTGTGTATCACATATAAACAATATATATGATATGAAATTGATTTTCAAAACTATAATTTTTAAACCAATTATGTACGAAGGTACTTTAAATAAAATTAAAACTCTAAAGTTTTAAATAAAAATATATTTTATGGTCGAAAACATATATATGTGTGTATGTGTTTATGTAACATCCTGAAATTTTCAACCATTCGCATCCATACATGTCAGATTTGAATTGCTTAAAATACCAGATTGTTAATTTAAATTTGGCCAAACTCAGCATATATAGTAAATAAATAATCACAGAATCACAGACACAGAGTAATATAATAATAATGCAGTGGAAACAAAAGAATAGTAGTTCATGAAGCTACTATATATATATATAACATAGTTGAATAAGATATAACAGAGGTCTCAAATACATAGATGTCTCAATACAATAGTAAAATACAAAATCTGAATACATTACTGGAATCAACTGAATAACTGAAAGCTGGATAGATAGCTAGATCTCCAAGCGAAGCTCCAATTCCAAAGGTGAGTCTCGAACACTGAATCACTCAGTCTGACCCGAGCGTAAAGCAAAACACAAAACACAAAACACTCGAGTCAGGATTAACATTCTTATATCAATAAATCCAACTCAAGTGAAATATCAACTGAAATACAGTAACTTAAAGGATGTTTGGGATTACCATCCTCCAAGGATCCGTTAAACTATCTACTATGTAGTAATACGCTATTATAATATGTCTATAGTAAAGTAAACTATTAAAATAGCGTTAAGGCTTTACATTTTCCACCTTAACACATTTTAGATATTAATAATAGTATATAATAAATAGTTTATAAAATAAAATAGTTTATATAAAATAGTTATAAGTTAAAATAGTTTATAATAAAATAATTTAGCATATTAAAATAGTTTATATAAAATAATTTATAAAGTAAAATATAAAATAGTTTTAAATATAATTTAAAAATACTTTATATAATAAAATAGTTTCCTCAAATTTCACAAATCGATTCAAATCAACTCGAATTCAAGAATTCAAATTCAATTGAATCTTAATTCGTAAATTCCAATTCAATTCCGTTTATCAATAAATCATTTCAAATTATATCGATTTCAAATACAGATTTTAAACCACAAAAAAAACCATTTCAATTTTAGTATATTTCAAAGCTTTAAATATTCCACAATTTCAAAACTAAATTTGATAATTCCATTTATATCTCAATTTAAATTCATTAAAATTTAGTTTTGAAATATTTATTTAATCATTTCAATGACATTTAAATAAACTCCAAATTACAAATTTAAATAAACTAAATAACCCATCTCAATTTATGTAAATTTGAGACTATTCATTTAAATTATTTTTAATCCAAATCAAGTTATAAAATCATAGCTTTAAAATCTCAAATTTAATAATTTCAAATCAAACTTATTTAAGAAAAATTCATAAATAAATATAATTTCAAATCAATTTCAAATTTACCTTTCCAACCTGAATCATTATAAACTCTATATTTGAAAATATATATTTTAAATAAATACTTAAACATATTATATATCAACTTTATTGAATCAACTTTAATAAAATTTTAAAATCAATATTTATTAAAACCATATATTTCCTTTCAAAGCCATAGAAATCATTTTCAATATATATATATATATATATATAGACCAACGGTGTCTGTATATAATTTTCTATCATATGGTCAAGTGATACAGATATTTATCATTTCAATCCGCAATTTAAATATATATACGAGTATATATCTTTTCAACCGGCAATCCAAAATTCAATTCAAATGAAAATCGCTTGGGTTTATCATTTCAACCCATAACGATTTTCTCCTATTCTACAAATCGTTCGGGTATGTATCATTTCAACTCATAGTGAATTCTATACTAACAGGGAACTTGCAAAGTGATAACAGATATGATAATAATATAACAGGCATATATCATCAATATAAATAACAGATAATGGTGTAAGATGTCACAGGTGAACAGATACAGATAATGACATATATATAGCAATGTAAATAACTAACAGCATCATATATAACAATGTAAATAACTTACAGCAGCATATTTCAATTGTCGTTTCAATTGAAATCAAATTTAATAAATATAAGAACGTTAATTGTGAGTGATTGCTTGCCTTTCGAGGCTAGAGTTAGACAACAAAGCAAGCTACGAATTCCAAAGCAAAGTGAGACGAGCATAAATTTGACGGACAAAGCTGATAAAATGGGAATCGATGAGACAATTAGAACAACTTAATAGAAACAGCAAAAATATTATTATTATTATTATTACTATTATTATTATTATTACTGCTACTTCCACGAAATCAATATTAAAATCAAAATAACATACATATAATTAAAATTATCGTTTGAAATAATATATGAGATAAATACTCATATAGATATAAACATATCAAAACAACAATCTTATATACTAGTAGATATAACAACTTATATACTGCGACTCATATATAACCACACTTACAAATATAAACTTAATAACTATACAGGCAAAACGACTCAAAAGCACTTTTCACAACCAACGTATATATACAGCATATATATATATTAAACTATTTCAACTGTACTAAAATATATAAAACTAAAGTACTAAAATATCAAGATATATATATATATATATCTTTACCAAAACTTCATATGTATGCAGAATATATATATATTTGCGTATAACTAAATGTAATACTATATATATATATGCAGATTTCAACTATGTGCATAAGTACACAGCTTTTGAATTTAGAAATTCTAGACTTATTTATGTCAAGCAAGTACACATATAACAGCTATGCAAAAGGAGCTATCATATATCTCTGGTTAAGGCAGAAACAAAACAACATAGATATATTTGCCAGTATACATAACTAATATATACTCTGTAAAACATATTGTAAAAATAAACTTGCTTTCTCAACAAACAATACATGCAACTCTCAACGACAAGTGAATGAATAAACTTATTTGCAGCCTTATATAAAATAAACTATTAAAATCTTTACATTAAAACATAACTAACTAATATATTATTAATACATATAGCTCACGCAAACTATTATATATACAAGCATATGTTTATACATTACAAAATAATACACTTATATAGATATAAACTTAATATATATACTTACATATATATAACCGAAAAATGTAAAACAGAGAAAAACGAAGTAGCCTAAAATATATATTTATATACATATAAAATATACCTCCTGTATGAAAAACAGTTGATCACGTGGCCCGCAAGGAGGAGGAGGCGGACAAAGTCACGGTAAGGAAGAGCAGGTCGGAACAGCAGCGCGCTAGTGGAGGAAGTGGGTTCGGCGGTGAAGGGTTTGGATCGGCACTGCTTGGTGATAGGACTGTGGAAGTGGTGAAGGGAAACAAAAAGGCAGATGATGAGGGTGAGTGGGTGACTGAGGCCGGCGAAGACTAGGTGGTCAGGGGCTCAGTCACGGAAGTGATGAAAGCTTGGTACAAGTTTGCTTGCCTCAGCGATGGACACACACATGAGAGGAAGGTCGGGACGAAGGCTGACGTGGATTGTTGGAGGTGAGGCAAGTGGCTGAAGAGGAGAAGGATTCTCGGCTGGGCTTGCTTCGCTTGAATCTGGAGTAGCACGCGTGAAAAATATGGCAAGGAAAAGAAGAGTAGGAGGAGAGGAAATATGCACAGGCTAAATGAAGCAATACGAACCTTTCTTTTCCTTTGTTATTTCAAAGAGTACAGAAATGAAATGGGAAGAATGAGTTAGAGAGGACGCACTATTTTCAAGACCAGAGGATGATCAAAGGTCCACATTAATATATGGGAAATAGTAAAAATTCTATGGCTATTCATTTCAGCTGAGTGCAAACGAATGGACAGGGAAACTTAAAGGTCTAAATGCGGAACCGATACAGAAATCATTCTGTGAATTTCGCCGTCTCCCGGACTCTAAAACACCCAAATGAATATGATGCGGAGATCAGCATGACAAGACGATCAAAACGGTATACAGATATAAGGGTACGATCATCCGATCAAAAGTCGATATCGGTACCAAAAATGATGCTATTTCGCCGAAAATAAGAACGACGGAGCAATAATAGTCCAAATTTGAAGAAAAGAAATATGACGTCTCACTCAAAAAATGATTTACAAATTTTCTATATAAAAATATTCAGGTTTGGAAAACATTTTATTTTCACCAATTATTAACTGATTTAAATTGAAATAGAATTACACAATAAAATAAACTTCAATATTATTTGATGAAAATTTACCAGTTGCTATGTTAAATTAAACGTATTACAAATATCAAATTTCTATTTCAAAATTTTATTATTTAAAATTTCACAAAATTTCAATTAATTAAATAAACAAAACCACTAAAATTTACAGGTCGTTATAGTTTATGTCTATATATATATATATATAATTAAAATATAATACATTGATTTAAATCTGAAGTTAGAAGATATTTTAATACACAGATCTTGATTTGAAATTTAATTTTGAAAGTTGAATCTCAATTCAAACTTAAAACTATTTATATTTGTATTTACAAATATTAGCATCTTATGTACACAATTTTTTTTATTTATACTATTGTAAAATATTTTATATATGTATACGAAGGGACTAATGTTGGATCATAGGTTTTGATTACTGACAAGACACAACAGTTCATGAATCTACGACTATGACAACATCCGGACTCAACGACTCAAAGTATGGTTCATATAATTATATATTTTAACAAGAGTCATCAAATATATATAGAGAGTATAGCTTAGTGCTTTGTTAAAATCTTTCCTCAAGAATCATCATTCACATTCAAATAAATTTTCATATTTTAATCAAAATCAAGTTTTTTTTAAAAATGCATGGAGTGGGGCTCGAACCCGGGTCACTAGTTTAAAAGGCAAGTGCACTAACCAACTGAGCTATAGTGATTTTTGTTTATCAACAGAATCACTCGACTGAACAAGATCATTCAGTCGACTGAATCTGTGCATTTTAACATATATGTGCATGTTTTTAAATTCAGTCGATTGAATGATCAAAGTCAGTCGACTGAATCCTATAACTGTTGTTTTTTAAATGAAAAGACACCTCTTTTCTAAATAGTTGTCTTCCTCCCCAAGGGTTGCAACCATTGTTATTCGTAGAGATCTCTTAACCAGCAGTTGCAACTTCTTAACTACTATATATATGCATGAATTTCAAGATCAAATTACTTCACTTACTTGCTTATACTTGAATCATATTTTCTGAATTAATACTCTTTTGAATTCATACATTCATTGCTTACATATTCATTTCCATATTCTTCAAGCAATTTGAAACTTCCTAATCTTCATATACACACAACTACACACATCATACTTAAGGAAAATATTATAGGAAGGGTGTGCTACAAGTGACAAATCCGTGTTATTAGAACACACAAGGTCAAAACAATCTTTTGTATTTGTTAAAGTCCTGTTCGGCTGCTCAGGTGTGTGAAGTCCTCTTCGGTTGCTGAGGCGAAATCCTGTTCCGCTGCTTAGGTCCCTGTTCTGCTGCTCAAGGGTTGTATAGATATGTTCCTCCGGGTTAAGTGAGGGCTGTTGTTTTAGTGAAATTCCAGAAGGAGTCTGGCACTAGACGTAGGACGGTGCTCCGAACCAGTATAAAAATCTTTGGTGTTATTTTTATTATACTGCTTTTATATTCCACACTATTTACCGTATACCTATCATCACTATATTTTGTATTATCGTATTTCCATATTACACGATCCATAGCACGCTTTCATTTGGTATCAGAGCCTGGAATTCTATCGATCGTCACAACATCATAGAATAATGGCCAGAAAACGATCCAGTCGAAATACAACAGGTAAAATCCCTGTCAAAGCCACCAGTGAGGACTACAAAAAGGTACTTTCTGATTTACAAATTTCAGTAAAAGATAATAATGAATTAGTTAGTATAAGCAATAAGATTTCAAAGCTTAACTTTATTATTTTAGAAAAGATGAAATCTGTTGAACTTGAAAATGAGAAATTGAAAAACGAGAAGTTAAATTTATAAAATCAACTTGATGATTTAAAGAATAATTTTATAACTTTTAAAGATTTTCTAGATGAACAAAACACCATATTTGAAAAAGAGAGAGAAAAATTTTCAAAAGAAACTTTTGATTTGAAAAGACAAAATGATTTATTACAATCCTTTTTAGATAATTCATAATCTCAAAATTTCCTTCTCAAAAATGAGAACTGTACGTTAAAAAACAAGAATTCTGAATTAAATAAGAAAACTGATATTTTGAATACTAGTAATATTTCTTTTGAAAATAATAATTGTGACTTTAAAGCTAAATTTGATAAACTTAACACTGAAGTCACAAAATCTAATAAAGGTCAAAACGATTTAAACATGATGTTATCTAGTTTTAGACCTTTACATGATAAAAGTGATTTAGGATATAATAAATCTAACCATAGAAATAGCACTAGATACGCTTTCATGTATAGTAAAAATGTTAGTGCTAGTACTAAATTTCGAGTAAAGTCTAAATCCAATTTTAATAGAAATTCAAATATTACTATGACCGATAATGTTTATAATTTTTTTAGAAGTACAAAATCATTGACGGTAAATATGAATAAAAATTATCTACATATTTGGACTCCTGTTAATTGGAAAAATAGAGAAAAATACATTGATGATTATTTTGATATGGTAGTTAATAATAAAAATTATATTTATACAGGTTCAACCACACCCAAATGGGTATGGTTTTTTAAAAATTAGGAAATTATAAGAACCTTGGGTATCGCATGCTTTAAATGTTAATTTTTTTTCTGATACCTTACATTATAAGTAGTAGTTATTTTGTTTTATATTGTTCTATGTTAACACTTATGTGGAATATAATTTATGTCATCATATAAACTCTCCTTTTTGTCGATGACAAAGGGGGAGAAAGATATTGCTCTAACACTATTTGCAAGAATAAACGATGCAAGCATAAATCAAGGGGGAGAAAAGATTAATTATTTACAGGAATATATAGCATAGATTCAAGGGAGAAATCTATAGCACAATTACAGTAATATATTCAGGGGGAGAGATAAGTCAACAAAGCTTGTCGAAGATTCGTCCGTAGCAAATGGAGTTGTCATCATCAAAAAGGGGGATAATGTTGGATCATAGGTTTTGATTGCTAATAAGACACAACAATTCACGAATCTACGACTATGACAACATCCGGACTCAACGACTCAAAGTATGGTTCATATAGTTATCTATTTTAACAAGAGTCATCAAATATATATATATATATATAGAGTCTAGTTTAGTGCTTTGTTAAAATCTTATCTCAAGAATCATCATTCACATTCAAATAAATTTTCATATTTTAATCAAAATCAAGTTTTTTTTAAAAATGCATGGAGCAGGGCTCGAACACGGGTCACTAGTTTAGAAGGCAAGTGCACTAACCAACTGAGCTATAGTGAATTTTGTTTATCAATAGAATTCAGTCGACTGAACAAGATCATTCAATCGACTGAATCTGTGCATTTTAACATATATGTGAATGTTTTTAAATTATGTCGACTGAATGATCAAAGTCAGTCGATTGAATCCTGTAACTGTCGTTTTTTAATGAAAAGACACCTCTTTTCTGAATAGTTGTCTTCCTCCCCAAGGTTGCAACCATTGCTATTCATAGAGATCTCTTAACCAGCAGTTGCAACTTCTTAACTACTATATATATGCATGAATTTCAAGATCAAATTACTTCACTTACTTGTTTATACTTGAATCATATTTTCTGAATTAACTACTCCCTTGAATTCATACATTCATTGCTTACGTATTCATTTCCATATTCTTCAAGCAATTTGAAACTTCCTAATCTTCATATACACACAACTACACACATCATACTTGAGGAAAATATTATAGGAAGGGTGTACTACAAGTGACAAATCTGTGTTATTAGAACACACAAGGTCAAAACAATCTTTTGTATTTGTTAAAGTCCTGTTCTGCTGCTCAGGCGTGTGAAGTCCTCTTCGGTTGCTGAGGCGAAATCATGTTCCGCTGCTCAGGTCCATGTTCTGCTGCTCAAGGTTTGCATAGACATGTTCCTCCGGGTTAAGTGATGGTTACTGTTTTAGTTAAATTCCAGAAGGAGTCTGGGACTGGACGTAGGACGGTGCTCCGAACCAATATAAAAATTTCTGGTGTTATTTTCATTATACTGCTCTTATATTCCGCACTATTTACTGTATAGCTATCATCATTATATTTTGCATTATCGTATATCCATATTACACGATCCATAGCACACTTTCAACTAATAGGTCTAATGCGATGTAAATCACACTTAAATACGGGCACGTTGAACCATGTACACTGTATATGTTATATAAATGTCATTTTTACTAATACTTATGAGAAGTCTTATATCAACTTCTCTTCTTATGAATCCAGGTAGGATTGCATGTTGATATATCTCATCTGTCGATTCACCCTCTACACAAACTACTCTGCCCTGGTATGGCATCCCCATCTATTTCACCGTTAAACTTCCGGTCAGTTGTGATGTGTACTTCACACGGTTCTTTAGTTTTCGTACGCTTCAGGCATTTGGAGGATTCATAAATCTTACTGTTATTGTAATCCGCTACATCATAATCTCCCTCAATGGCATCACTTCTCTTCGTCTGTACTATGTCTCCAAAAATCTTCACTATCCTTGATAACTTTAAATGTCCTCGCAGCATATCATTTGGGTATAGTAACGAGGGACAAGATTACCATGATTAAGGTTGCGACCCTCGAATCAGTCCGCTAGGATGGATACTGATAGTCTAGTAGTCAATATCCTATGCCAAACTCGATAAATGTTAAATTTATTACTTTTAAAATCATTTGGTCATCCCAAATGACATTCATTCCCAAAATATCATTTTAAACCCATCATATAGCTTATTAAATTAGTCGTGTTCGTGCAATATAGTTTTACTTGCAGATAACAACATTATTTATAATAATGACAATTTTAAACGCGACATTAAATATTAATAATCGAGCTAAAATTAAGTAAATAACCTAAACGATGAATTTAAACTAAATGAACAGGTATAATATTATCCAATCAAGTATATAACCACTCAAGTTCAAACTAATCAAAGTGGATTTTGAATTATTTAATTATGATTTATTCTTTTAATCCTAATTTAACTAAATTTTTTAATAAATAATTCAAGTTTAAACTTTAAAAATATGAATTTCAACCCAAAGTATTTCAGATATGTACATGGGAATTTTCAAAAGAATAAACTAGAATTTTAATTATTTTCCATCCTTCAAAGATATTATAAGCCCTTCATATTTAAATTTTAAATTCAAAGTAAAATCAAATAACTCAAATTCAATCTTTAAAAATACAAATTTTGTCTCAAATATGATTTTGGGATTTCCCAAATCAATATACTTGAATCTTTCCCAAATTAAAAATTATAAAATATTTATACTTTAAAAAATACCTCTTTTCGAGTTTTAATTCGACTTCAATTTAAATCTCTTCACTTCCTATTTAAAATAATAATAATAATTCAAATTTAACTAAATTTCAATTATTTTCAATTCAAATGTGATTCATATAAAATTTATTTGGTAAAAAATCTCATAAAACTATTTATTTCAATTTTATAAACCAAAATAAATTATTTCAAATAATATTTGCACTTCTTTTATTTAAAAACATATAAGATCTTATTCGCAAATATATTCAATATTTTTAATATATTTAAATAGATCCAATAGTGGAAATTGATATGGATAATTCAAATCACACAATTAATTAAATTTCCACAGTCTAAAACAACCAATATCATGGTATACATATTATCCAACCGTATATAATTCAACCCAAACAATTATTAATCAAACAGTCAACCATCAATCATCTACTAATAGTAATCAAGACCAATTATCTACCAATAGTAATCAAGGCTACCAAGCCATCATCAATCGATATAAACTCAATTCAATTTAACTTAGAAATGTAAAATTTAATTTTATTCTTCTTCTACAAATGATTTATATTCCTTAAATTGATTTCATGAGGCAACTCATCCTAAATCAATTAATAATCACTTAAATCAATATCAAACATCATAATTTATTCAACATCAATCAATAATAGCAAATAAACTTAAGCAATAATCCATGATAAATCAAAATAATATTTTGAACTTATCAAAATCAATCGACATGCTCACTATTAACTGAAATTGGATAAGTATAACCACTGTATAGTTAAAATTATGTTGTTATACTCACCCAAATCATCAGCTCAAGCCTTAACCACCAACCTCAATCTCGCTCCGCCTGTCCAGGACCCGCACGTAGTCCTAGGTTGCAAGCCCCACCAACTTCGTCATCACACGCTGCTCCTGACATGCACTATTGCGCTACCATCCCCTCTCGACGTTACACACAATCTTAGGTCCCAACGGGCTCTAGCCGTCGTCGTCGAACCCCAAAGCTTCGCCAGCCTATCCTCCGTAACGCCACAATGTCACCGCTCCTATTTCGATTGTTTGAGCACCCACGATTTTTTTCTCATTTTGATTCGCCCGAATTAATTTAGGGCTAAAGCTTTAAATAGAAGGGGGAAACGAGATAAGAATGGGAAATACAGGGAGTGGATGGATTTTGGTCCAATAAAATTTACAATGAATTTTTTTTCAAATAAAACCGTACCTCTAACTGCCTTTAAATCTAACTATCTTTAAATCAAGGTTTTACATCCATTTAAAAATCTACTTAAGGCGTTTTAGCAAAAAAAAATCATTTCAATAATGATTTTTCGTTTATTAAAATATCACTTTTCAGTTTTTAATAATTATAAAATAATTTTTTTATTTTCATAATAATTCAAAAGTTTCATAAATATTATTTATTTTACCAAAATACATTTTCAAATGACTTTGGATTTTAAAACACAACTCAAATTCATAATTTAAATTTTAAATCAATATTGTCGTTTTATTATCAAATAAATCCAAAAATTCAGTTTATTCGATTAAATTCAATAAATTATTCAAAATGGTTTTTTAACTATATTTATCCATTTATAATACTTATTCAACATTTAAACTTAATTTGAATCTCGATTTCAAATTTTTATATACAAATATTTGAAATGTTTTATTTAAATACCCAACTAAATTTCCCAAATCTATTTTAATATATTTATTATATTTAACTTCAAAACGAGATGTTACAACTGACTGGTAGTTTAATCTTTATTACATGGTTAATTAATTATTCAGCACACATACCCTCAACCTTAGAATGTGTTCTTTAATTGTTCTATTATAATGAAGGGTAATACTCGTGTCTATAAGCATGTAAATGATGATGAGTCATTTAAAATTATCATGCCCTTTCTATATTACCTTTGCAGATTTATAAATTGATTTTTCTTATAGTGAGAATGTTTGTCTACACACCTAAAAGATTTCTATATTACCTAAAAGCATTAGTATAATCTTATCGAATAGTGGAAGGCATATACACAAAATATTGCTATTTTCGTATAGTTTACCTTGTATTGATGCTTAAAGCCTTGAACCAAGTAAAATACTTTATTGATGCACCACCATTTTCAGTTTTTTCCAACATTCAATATTTATACTGGCTTATTATGTTAACCATAATTTATTTTGGCAAAAATTATAGCTAAAAATCTGAGAATCATTGCATTTATATAATTTGAATAGTATTGAGTGGTATCATCTACATATATTTTCTCAAAAGAAAGATTAGATAATAGTATGCCCATATCAAGTAAAATGTTAAAAGCATGGTATAACTGAAATATTCATGCAAAGATTCTTAAACTTGACTGCTGATGTTTATAACTTGCCCTGACCTATTATTCAGGTGGATACTAGTCTTCTTCAATTGGTTTGAGGCCTCTGTATATTATGCCTAGCATGTGCAGGTACTCTAAAGCTATGAGGACTTCAACTACGTAGAACCTACACATGAATTAAATGTCCAACTAACATATGTTTCTATATATTGGTTTACTTCCAACATATTGGGTCCATGCAAAGTGAGCATGTTATACTTGCATTGTCTAACATGTTGTGGACATTAAACAAGCTCTGTTAGAATTGTTATTTAGCTGTAACACGTACTTGAAATACGTGCGTGGAGCGAAGATATGCATATAAACTATAAAGCGACGAATGGATTGAGTGAAAGTACTTGAATGTATGAGCGCGTTTGGTTGTCATCAGCACCGATGAACCTCACTTTCCCATTTAACATTTTAAATGGTATAGTGATGCAGCTAGGCTGTTTTGGAATAGTTGGAAAGAGTTAGTATAACTAGAAAAGGCGGACCAATTATGCCATTTCCAGATCAGAGGGAAAATGCCAACCTACCGCTTTCGTACTTATAAATTTAATTTTTCCTTTTCTTTTATCCTTTTTCTTTTATTAGAAGAATACTTCTTAATAACATTAGAACATATCTAGAATATTTGGTTCTATCTGGAATAAAACTCAAAAATTTGTGGGATGTTGGGTAGAATGCGTAAGATAAGGGTGTAGGCAATCTCTTTCCAATAAATAAAAAAATATTGTCTTTCATCAAACCGTCTGATCTACCACACTAAAGGTACAAAGTTGAATGAAAACATCAAATCAAGTCTGTTATTTAAGATAAGGTTTGCTAATACCAAGATCATGCCAGTCTAAAAGATGCATTCCTAGAAATAAAATAATCTGAATATGTTAAATTCATATTCATGTTGTTGACTCATTATGTCAACCACTATTTCTTTTGGCAAAAACTCTAGCTAAAGAATCTGAGAATCGTTCACTCTAATCACAGCAATATGAATATATATTCAAATTTGCTTAGCCTCTCACAATGTTGTAAATTCACTTAGCATTCCCTTCTGCCTTAAAGCATTTTATACAACAAGATAATCAAATAATGAATTACACAGCAATGAGTGTGAGCCAGTAACAACATGTGTAGTAAATGATTAATGAATGGTTTTAGTGCAAGTCCTATGACTATCAGACACAACAAGGACTACTAAATTAGCTTAGATAGATCCTATTAGACCATAAAGCTATAAAGTCCATTGTGTTACATAATGAATAATGGTACTGATTCATATTAGACGCTACATAGAAGAAATAAGTTCTGAAATTTCCAACTAACGCAAAAACTAATGTAGATTTTGACTCTGGCCAGCCGCCAGATGAAGGAGGTGGGGAGCAAGCTGGCTTCACGCCTGTATGGTCCAGAGGGCAGAGAAGGTTGCAGAATCAAGGGAGGAGAGAGACTTTCAAACAAATTAACTTGGGAGACAAGAAACAATTTCTTTTGCTGGTAACAAAAAGAAGAATCACGTGAGTGATTTGTTATACGTCTAGTATACCAAAACAGAGAATAATCAAATATAAACTCGTCGCACAAGTTTATAACTCAGATTTCCACTACACTGGAATTCTGTATTAGTTATAATAACAATATAAATGTTGTAAATAAATTACAACAACAGCGTTATACTATTTTGAATAAATAGTATAATCAAAATAAAGGATAGAATGTAGAAATTCTAACCGAAATATGTCTGAGGCTCGTCGTAACGATTTCCTTAAGAATTTTATTTCAAAATTCTCCCAAGATACAACAGACGAATTCTGCTTGAAATTGTAATGAGTATATCACTCTGTGATTTATAGTATGCAGGAGCAGGGAAGAAGAAGAGAAGGGAACGAAATAGAATTGGAATGAGATTAGAATGTGATCAGTATTCTCTCCTATTTATAATTTCGTCTGCATCCCTTCAAACAGTCGCGTCCGCTTGATGGGTCGCACCCGTTGCTGTTCATTACCAGCCTGCGCATCTGCTTGTACCCGCTCGTACCGTTTCGCCCCCGCCTCTTCAGTCGGGTCGCACCCGCTCGCGCCGCATCTGTTTGCTTCTAACGGTTCGCACCCGCTACTGTTCGCGCCTATTCAACCCGCGTCCGCTTCCGAACAGATCCGCATCTGTTCGTATGGCCTGCAACTGTCAGAAAGCCCAGTCCAGTTTGCAGTAAAAATATGAGTATCATATTAGACCCGTACCCGTACCCGGTTCGGTTCGGTCGGACGGACAGGGGCGGCGCGCGCGCGTGTGTGGTGGAGATGCATGATCTCCCTTCTCACAACGAAGCATACATTTGGGAGCCCCAGGCCCCCAACCTCCTCATGAGAAAGCTATATTTAAACCAATATAGCTCTCACAATTTGGAGATGTGGGACTTTATATTTCATTCAACTTAAAGGAATTCCAACAATCCCCCACATGAATGATAATATACATATCCCCCACACAAAGCGAAATATCACAGAGTATATATGGATTTAATGCTTTATCGTGGATAAGTAGATATTTCACTTTGAACTTTCCCTAGTTAAAACTTATCGGATTTACTTGGCTAATCGGTGAATTATTTCATCTTGAACCGTCGGCCTTTATTGTATATCCAGACAATAAGCTTTACGAAGCATTGATTCCCTTCTCATCCAATCTCTTGGTTTTGTTCATTTTGGTCCTGAACATATGTTGGTTCTGCGAGTGTTTTAGAGAATAAAAGCCTTTTAATATTCTCATAGAGCCGACCCAGCTCACACTTACATAGGTGATCACAACCATTAAGAGTATCCTACATATACCCCACTTGTTATTTCCAAGATATGGTCATCATTAAAAAACATAGTTTTATCTTTAAATTCTTCTGTAGGCATGCATTTATATTGTGCACCATAGGAATGGAGTTGGACTATGTCCAAGGAAATGCATTACGTCTTGAGTTATTTAGAACTGGTTTGCCTATTGATCCTAGTCCGTGGGATCTCCAGTCCCTAGGATAGGTTTCCGTATAAGATAACTCTTGGTGGTTTAGTCTTTTAAACCCATTCCCCTCGATGCGCAGTCAATTTTCTCTCTTGATAAACCTTTAGTAAACGGATCTGCTAGGTTATCATTTGTCCTCACATAATCAATGGAAATAGTTCCATTAGAGAGTAACTGCCTAACTGTGTTATGGCGTCGTCGAATATGTCGTGACTTTCCATTATACACAAAGTTGTGCGCTCTGCTTAGCACTGCTTGGTTATCGCAGTGTATGCATATGGCCGGTACAGGTTTAGGCCAGAATGTAATATCTTCCAAAAAGTGACGAAGCCATTCTGCTTCTTCGCCTGCTTTATCTAAAGCGATGAACTCTGATTCCATAGTGGATCGAGCTATGCATGTTTGTTTGGTAGATTTCCATGACACTGCTGCCCCTGCTAGGGTAAATACATAACCACTAGTTGATTTTGATTTCTCTGAATCTGCAATCCAGTTTGCATCACTATATCCTTCTAAGACGGTAGGATATTTTCCATAATGTAAGGAATAGTTAGCGGTATTTTTTAAATATCCAAGCACTCTCATTAGTGCTTTCCAGTGTTCCTTTCCTGGATTGCTTGTATACCTGCTCAGTCGACTTACTGCATAAGCTATATCTGGTCTTGTGCAATTCATGAGATACATGAGACATCCTATTACACGAGAGTATTCCAGTTGCATTACACTCTCATTAGTGTTTTTATGCAGTACTTCTGATGAATTAAAAGGTGTTCTCGCTCCTTTAATTCCATAGTCTTGGAATTTTTCAATCACTTTGTCTACATAGTGTGACTGAGACAATTCAATTCCATTAGGAGTTCTTATTATTTTGATTCCCAAAATAACGTCTGCAACTCCTAAATCTTTCATATCGAAATTGTTAGTTAACATCTTCTTTATGGTCTCTATTACCTGAGTATTTGGACCAAATATTAACATATCGTCTACATATAAACAAATCATCACATATGATTGTCCAATTTGTTTATAATAAACACATTTATCGCATTCATTTATACGAAAACCATTTCTCATCATGACACTATCGAATTTTGCGTGCCATTGTTTTGGAGCTTGTTTTAGTCCGTATAATGATTTTACTAATCTACAGACTTTGTTTTCATTTCCTTTGGAAATAAAACCTTCAGGTTGCTCCATGTAGATCTCCTCATCGAGATCTCCATTTAAGAATGCTGTCTTTACATCCATTTGATGAATTTCTAGTCCATAAATTGATGCAATTGCTATTAGCATTCTTATAGAGGTTATTCATGTTACTGGCGAATATGTATCAAAGAAGTCTACTCCTTCTTTTTGACGATATCCTTTGGCTACTAATCTGGCTTTATACTTGTCGATAGAGCCATCTGCTTTCATTTTCTTCTTGAAAATCCATTTGCAGCCAATAGGTTTTATTCCTGGTGGAATATCAACAATTTCTCAAGTTTTATTACTTAGAATTGAATCAATCTCACTTTGGATTGCTTCTTTCCAACATGAAGATTCAGAAGATGACATTGCTTCCTTGTACGTTTGAGGTTCATGTTCTAACACATATGTGAAAAAATCCGAACCAAGTGTTTTGGAAGTTCTAGCCCTTACGCTTCTTCTTGGTTCAGCATCCTCAATTTCATGATGAGTTTCGTCTTCATGCGAATCTTTTGATTCTTTCCTTGTCCTTTTAGGGACATTATTTCTTTCATTCCTTGTGTGGAAACACGTCTTCAAAGAATGAGCCATCTCTTGATTCCATGATTGTATTTACATGAATATCAGCTATATCAGACTTGAATACCAAAAATCTATAGGCACTACTATTTTGGGCTGGTCCTAAATAGTAACAATCTACTGTTTTTGGTCCAAGTTTGACTTTCTTGGGAGGCGGAACTGGAACTTTTGCCAAGCACCCCCACACTTTGAGGTATTTAAAACTTGGTTTGTGTCCTTTCCATATCTCATATGGAATTGTTCCTGTTTTATTATGAGGGACTTTGTTTAATATGTGATTAGACATATTTAAGGCTTCCCCCCACAAGTTCGTCGATAGACCAAAGGTTAAAAGCATAGCGGTAATCATGTCTTTTAACGTTCTGTTCTTCCTCTCGGCTACACCATTTTGTTGTGGTGAATATGGAGCTGTTGTTTGATGAATTATACCATTTTCGGCACAGAACTGTTCAAATGGTGATTCATATTCTCCACCTCGATCAGATCTCAATATCTTGATCTTTTTATTTAACTGATTTTCTACCTCAGCCTTGTACTTTATAAACGATGTAATTGCTTCATCTTTACTATTTAAAAGATATACATAGCAATATCGAGTATAATCATCAATAAACGTGATAAAGTACTTTTTCCCACCTCTTGTAGGTAATGATTTAAAATCACATAAATCTGTATGAACCAAACCTAGTGGTTCGGTGCTTCTATCAACAGATTGAAATGGTTTTTTAACCATTTTTGCTTCTACACATGTCTCACATTTGTAGTTCTTATCTACTTGGAATTTTGGAATTAATCCCAAGTTTGATAATATTTTCATTTTTTGGAAATTTATGTGTCCTAATCTATCATGCCATAGTAAAATTTCGTGCTCAAGCAAGTAAGAAACTTCAATTTTATTAATAGCACAATCAGAATACATAGTTTTATTGCCGATAACGGCTACATTTGCCTTAAATAGGCCATCACATAAGTATCCCCTTCTGATATACATTCCAGCTTTGGACAGAACCATCTTGTCTGACTCGAACACCATTCTGAATCCTTTCTTTGATAATACTGCACCAGAGATGAGATTCTTGCGTATGTCTGGAACGTGGAGCACGTCATTCAACTTGACAGTTTTTCCTGAAGTAAACTTGAGGATTACTGTGCCACTGCCTTCGATCATAGATACTGCAGAATTACCCATATAGAGTTTTTCTTCATGATCGAATTTCTTGTATGTAGAAAACATGGATTTGTCAGAGCAGATATGACGAGTAGCGCCTGTGTCCACCCACCATTGGTTAGGATTCTGAACCATATTGCATTCAGATACAACTGCCGAGAAGTTGAACTCATCCACTTCCATGTTGTCTACTAAATTTGCCTCTTTGTTGCGGTCCTTTTTGAGTCTGCAATCTCTAGCGGCATGTCCAACCTTTCCACAAACCCAACATTCACCATTAAACTTTTTGGTTCGTTTGTTGTCTTTTGGTTTGTTGTCTTGAGCTTTCCTTTTCTTCTGGAAATTCTTCTTTTTGTTTTTGGTCTTTGAATCTTCAGCCACAAATGCCTCCTCGCTTTGTTTTGTAATTCCACGGTTATCTGCCTCAATTTTCAATCGGACTATGAGATCCTGTAAAGAGATTTCCTTCTTTTTATGCTTTAGATAATTGCGGTAATCTCTCCACGACGGTGGCAGTTTTCCCGTGATGGCTTCAACCAAAAACGATTCTCCAACCTTATGACCTTCCGCTTCGAGTTCATGAATAATGATTTGTAGTTCATGTAATTGAGCAGTCACCGGTTTGGAGTCAACCATCTTGTAGTCCATGAATTTGTCTACAATGAATTTCTTAAGACTGATATTCTGCGTCTTATACTTCGTGGCAAGTGCATTCCAGAGTGCTTTTGCTGTCTTTAGAGGTTGATATACTTTGTATAGCACCTTGTCGAGACAATTCAGAATATAGTTTCTGCATAGGAAATCGGAATGTTTCCATGTAGCAACATCTGCTTCCTTGCTTGGTGTTTCAATCGGTTCCTCCTCCTCGAGATACCGTTGCAGACCGAGTGTGGTGAGGTAAAATAACATCTGATTCTGCCATGTTAAAAAATCGTCACCATCTCCCTTAAACGGTTCAGGTCTGTTGTGAGTAGTAGTCTTTGAAAATTCTACTGTTGCCATCTCTGTTTTAGTAAGAAAACAGTAAAATTCTTAAGATGTTATACGTCTAGTATACCAAAACAGAGAATAATCAAATATAAACTCATCGCACAAGTTTATAACTCAGATTTCCACTACACTGGAATTCTGTATTAATTATAATAACAATATAAATGTTGTAAATAAATTACAACAACAGCGTTATACTATTTTGAATAAATAGTATAACCAAAATAAAGGATAGAATGTAGAAATTCTAACCGAAATATGTCTGAGGCTCGTCGTAACGATTTCCTTAAGAATTTTATTTCAAAATTCTCCCAAGATACAACAGACGAATTCTGCTTGAAATTGTAATGAGTATATCACTCTGTGATTTATAGTATGCAGGAGCAGGGAAGAAGAAGAGAAGGGAACGAAATAAAGGATAGAATGTAGAAATTCTAACCGAAATATGTCTGAGGCTCGTCGTAACGATTTCCTTAAGAATTTTATTTCAAAATTCTCCCAAGATACAACAGAATGAGTATCATATTAGACCCGTACCCGTCCCGGTTCGGTTCGGTCGGACGGCGGCGGCGCGCGCGCGTGTGGTGGAGATGCATGATCTCCCTCCTCACAACGAAGCATACATTTGGGAGCCCCAGGCCCCCAACCTCCTCATGAGAAAGCTATATTTAAACCAATATAGCTCTCACAATTTGGAGATGTGGAACTTTATATTTCATTCAACTTAAAGGAATTCCAACATGATTTAGGTACTTCGTAGATCAATCCAGAAAAGTTATCAGCTGCTTCTAGGGCATGGAATGTGGTGGTAGCGGTGGGAGGGATATCGACTTTAACCCCATGTCCCTTGGTACCCACCAATAATCCGCAATCAATTACTTTGTGCTTAAATGTCAATGCAAGTGGTTTTTTGATGCTAGAGAACAACGGACACACCAATTCCAATGTCCGTGCCGGTCCGGGGAAGCCCACCAAACCCTTAAGCTGGAGCAATCCCTGGACCAGGGCAATTTAAAAAAAAATGTATATGGTGTCTAAATATAAAAACATGCATACTAAAGTAATTATGAAGTGTGTTATGGTTTAGTGGATAAGCCTGCTCTCTTTTTTCTTGAAGAGTGAGGTTGAAAGTTGCGGGCAACCATTTTCATAGTGTTTTGTTTTTCATCCAGTTTCCTATTTTGTGAGACATTTTAGACTGGGGCAGCCCAGCCATTGGACTGGTCTGTGTACGTGATGGATCCCAAACTCTACTATCATTATTTCAAAGCATATTAATAAGGTCTTAAAGCCTTCATGTGATTTTCATATTTATTCAAAGGATAATGACTTTTCATACGGTGAAATTTGAAAAACTAGTTGCTTGTGACAATATTCTGGCTAATGGTCCTTAATTTCATGATAAGAAGCTAATGATGATTAAAAATTGAGTTCTGGGCAGGAAAATTACCAAGGAGTTTTTGAAATCTATTCCCAGATATTCTAATTTAGATCTGGACCGAAGTGGGTATTGGTAGACTCGCTTCAATTATTGGTAGACCGATCAAATTAGATCAAGTCACGAAGGGTATGATGTGGATTTCATTTGCTGGGATTCTAATAGAAGTAAATGCCACTTCCTCATTCCCTAATAGAGTGCCTATTTTGGATAGCAAGACAACTTATGTGGTATACTAATGGAAGCCAAATTGTGGGAAATGTGTAAATGTTTCGGGCACAGTGGAAAGTCGTGTAAAATCACTCAGTATTGGATGTTGAAACAGCATCAACCTTCTATAGAAAATGTGTGTAACATGCAAGTGGACTCGAAAGATCTTAACCATAATACATCAGAAATTTCACAATCAGATCATGATCAAGCTCAACATTCTATGACAAACATAAACTCAGAGGATCAAAACAATAAGAATCTAATGTTGAATACCAGTTTACAAAGTGGATCATCGTCCCAGTCAAGTTACATTGACAAGTTACATCAATATAAGAAAAATATGGAAATTAAAGTACATCGTGAATCCTTTTCATTACATTCTACAAAAGAAATTCAAAAGGCATCTATTAGTATAAGTGTCATTGAATGCTGCAGAGGTGATGCAAGATATTACGTACTGTAGATGATCCGATGCCTGATAGGGACCAAAGGGATGTTAGCTAACTCACCGATTTGAATGCTAAATCAATAGTGGTATAAATGGAAGGCACATCAACAGCTAACAGTGGCAGTAATGCAAATCAAACTACAGGAAATAGTAATGCAACTTTGACCACTACCGCTCCTGATATTTCTCAGAGGCAAACTAGAAGGACACGTGTAACGACCCACCTTTTCTACCTTCTGAAATCGACACTAATACATCAACGGTATTTACGTACGGAGCATCTGAGTGCCGGAAAGATAGATTGTTGGGGAAAAAGAAAGAAAAGATAGAGCATACACAACATGATGAGCAATCTATAATATAACAATGATCTTTCAAAAGAGAAACCGATCCTTATTATAAATATATCAATCAGAATCAACAAATCAATCAACAGCCTGGAAAGTTATCATAACATGTCCTCACAATTGCTGGTAAATATAAACAACCAATGTAGTAGAAAATAATATATACATGAATATGACTTGAAGGCATCCAACTCGTCTCCTGAAGCTCCAAGTATCCAAACAGAATCTGTAAATATGCTCGGTCTGACCCAACCATTATAATAAAATAAAATCTCGATCAGTCTGGTAAACCGGGTGAGAAACACACCTCTATTGAATATTAATGTTATAAAAAACCCTTCAAAATAAAGGTATCTCGTAAGACCACGCTGCACATAAACACGAACGGTTTTTACCTTACGATAACCAAAACATTTCATAGGAAATCTTCTGATATTATGTAATGATCCAAAGTTTTTGTCAATTGATTTTGAAATGTTTAATTGATTTTAAAATATTGAAGACTAATTTTATAAGTTAAATAACTTGAATTTCAAATATAGAGATTTATTTGATAATTAAAAGTGTTAAATTAAATATTTGGAAATATTTAAAATAATGGAATCTTGAATTTGAAATGAACGGAACCGATTTCGAAAGCTGATTTAAATACTATTTTGATAAGAATGAAGATAGTAAACTTTTAAATTTGAATTAAAAGTGAATAAACTAGTTTTTATAATAACTTGTTTTAATTAATGTATAAAAATAACCTTCCGTGGCACTGTCTCGGATTTCGACGAAAACGGTTTCATTGAATCCGTAATAGTGAGTTATTGTATGCCATCGAATTTCGTGGCAGTTGGATGTATCGTGTGGTCGTACGAGTTTGAAACGCATATAAATTAATTGTAGGAAATTAATATAATATAACCAGGTTCGAAAAGCTATCTTCTGTATATATTGAATTAGGTCTTGAGACTAGTTCCATTGTGTTCAGAATAGGGATATTACATGTAGAACGTCATGCGACACGTGTCGATAGGAGTTCGAGATTTTCAGACGTTTTAAGCCGGATATTTTAGAATAAAAATATGTTAGCCCATACCCTACCCATGCTTTGTACCACTCAGCCCATACCCTTGCCCACATTCACACTCATACTCCTTCCCCTATATTAATCGCATTCTACCAGAGAAATTTCGGTTCGAAAATTTCAGATTATAACATTGCCTCATCCAACGATCTACATCCATCGGCTCCACAACGAGCAAAATCCGGCGAAGTTTTCAACTAACAAAGCATGCGCAAGGCCAAGACAAAGACATTCAACGGTTGGATCGTCGTCAATCATCGCGTGGTGGCCGCAGTTCATTTGATGAACGTGAAATTTATTTTCACGAATTTCGACGATTTGGGTCGTCGTTGGGTGATGACACCTAAAGGAAAATCGTAGAGAGGGTCGAGAAGAGGGTACGGTCGAAGTTTGGCGGCACGGCGTGGCTTGTGGCGGCGACAAAGGGGGTAGAGGCAGCGGGGTGAAGGGACGACTGTCGTGTCTTGTTTAGGGGAGGCGGGCTCGACGTCTTGGGGTGCATAGCGAAAAGGAGAAGCATAGTGACTCGTTGGTGGGGGTAGTTCATCGAATGGGTGGCCGGGGATGATGCGCGAGTGCACGACGGAGCATTTGAGTGTCTCGTGTACTGGAGGGGGGTTTAAGGATGGGGAAGAAGAGTTTTAAGGGTAATAAAGTTAATTTTGTAATTAGAGTGTTTAATTATATTATTTAATTCCAATAACTTATAAAATCGATAACTCTTCCATACGAGGTCCGAATCTAACGAGGTCAGTTGCGTTAGGTTCGTATCGACGAATACTATGATATGGAATTGGTTTGATAATGAGTGAAGCTAATTGAATTTCACGTTAAATCGGACGCTGTCCAATTTAGACAGAAACCGAAACGTCTCGACGGTAACTGAAACTTCAGTGAGTTAAGCTCACCTTTTTGGCTAACTAGTATGTTATATAGTTAATAAAAATTGTTGATTGAATGTTTGGATGATTTACTGTTTTTATCAGTTGATTTGGATTTATTCCCGCCTTTGGAGCGAATGACCCTTTTGCAGTATCTTTTTGAAATATTTCCATAGTATATCTGAAATTACTGCACAACTCAAACAAGCATTAGTAGATTTATTTATATGATTGTTGTCATCAGAATCAACATGTAGAGTATTAACAAAAACCCGATATAGTTGATAAACCATTGAATATGTTGAAACCCATGGGAGGTTAGGCTAATTTATGCAAGGTTTGTCATGACGTTCTTTTATCAAATCATGGTTGTACTTTTCTATGTGATTTGTTTGTTCTGGCTTTGTCAGGTTTGAGATTATTCTAGGTATGGATCGACTTTCGAGATATGAAATGGTACTTGACTTAGAGAATTTATTGGTGATGATAGGGAGTGATGATGGATCGAAGATAAGGTGCTCCATGCCTAAGGATGAAGGTTTAGCTATTCATATTCGTTTTATATCTCACACGATGAGTTGTCAATAAAACTTATTGCAAGGGAGTATCTTGATGTTTATTAGGAAGGTATGGGTTTATCACGGCATAGGAAAATCGAGTTATTTTTAAATCTTGCGAAGGATGCTGGACCGATTGTTATATCTACTAGGAGGATGTCACCTAAAGAGTAATAAGAAGAATCGGAAGTATAGAGTGGTATCCTGATTTGACCGGTTGTCATGCCCAAGGGTGGAACCCAATTGTGAATTGGGTAGGTACGTGCTACCCAACATTTGAAAAAAAACAATTTGTAAAGTGCTTAGCCCATTTGCAGTGCTCACCCTCTTTCTTTCACACTTCAATGAAAATAGAATTCAAAACCCTAGATCATAAAATTTGTAAAGTGGATTACTTTTTTGTTTCAATTTCTTATGATATGATATTTTAGGGATTAAATCAAATAGTTTGAATTTAATTAAACCGAAACATTTCTTCATTGTTTTAGGTTAATTGTTCATGGTGTTTTCATAAAATCAGCTTGTTAATCTTAATATTGTTCAATGTTTTTTTCTTAAAATCAGTTTGTTGATCTTAAAATTTGAAAGGACTTTAAATATAATTGAAACGGATGTTCGAACTCGGATGGGGTTGAATGACTAAATGATAGTTGTGTCACTTGTATTGAAAGGAGTGTCTTTGATACCATTGACAATGATGCGATTATCGATTGTTTTCAAAGTATGAGAACTTGTCGAAAACAACTTTAAGATATGTATTTAATGATTAATTTCTGTTTGATAAATCAATTATTGATCGTTTTTGTAATGGAACCCAAAGTCTATTAAATGTTCAAGATATTATTTAACTCATTTTAGTTATATAAGTATCTTTGTGTAAACTTTTTTAAATACAGCGACATCCAAACAAATTTGTCGGGGTTGTTGCCCCCAAAACTCATTTCGCTTATATCCAGCCTTCGCCACTGGTTGTTCCTATTATGAAGATGTTGTCTCCGCCTTCGTTCTGTCTACTATCACTCTCACCACTCCCTAACTCCTACACCATCTCCTCTCTACTCAAATCCTTCTCCTTCACCCTTCTCACTTAGCTTCACTCCCACATTATCAAGCTCAACCTCTCCTCCCCCTAGACTCCTTCATCCGTTCTTACACCTCCTTTCACCTTCTTCCATGAATTTATTTCTCTCTATGTTCCCATATGTGACGTTATCACCCACAATTACTCCATGATCTATGCCTTTTCTTAAAGCGGTGATCATGTCAGCACCTGCCGCTGGACTTGTTTAGAGCTTGGTTATACATGGAAAGAGGTGAAGTAGGTTTAAAAAAAATTCAAGCAATGGAAAGTGGTGTATCAACCAAGGTTCGAAATTCCGGTCGGCATGTCGGAATCCCGGCCATTTCGGCCTGGTTCCGACGATGATCGGGCCGGAATTCATTGAAATTACCGGTTCCGCTGTCAAGGAAGAAAAAAAACGAAATTTCTGTATAAAAAAAAGTAAATCAAAATTTTAACGAAGAATTCAAAGGAATGGTACTAAGCACCATAGAAGAAGAAAAATCAAAGAATTAAACGAAGAAACCCAAAAAAATTAATACCTGAGAAGTGATTTAGGGCTTAGCGGCTTCGATATTTGCATTAATTGAGCTGTCGATGTTTTGAGTAAATAGATCTTTGGTTCATTTTCATTATTGCACTTTGATTTACATGTTCAAATCAGGACGTATGTTATCATTGTTTCGAGAAAATCTAGGGATTTAAAGAAGATGAAAGATTATACTGATTAATAAGATTCGTGGTGGAGCATACTAAGTACATATTATCTATTAATTGGGCCCTGCATACTTGGGCTTTAGGGCTTCAATATTGTAAAGGGAAAAGATGGCTGGGTTGTGCAGCTCCAACATTTCAACTTTGTTAAATTACAATTATTAGTAGCCCACTTGCAACTATGTTAGATTTATCAATATATATATGTTTGTGTGTGTATAATGGGTTTATCAATGTATTTATAAAAATACACAATGAAATCCGTAATCGGAATTGAAATGAAATATCCGGAAATTCCGAAACGGAACCGAAACTTTAAAAATATCAAACTACCGGAAGGGAACCGAAAACCGGAATTTCAAACCTTGGTATCAACGATGAGCTTTGTGTGTGTACCATGGTTCAAGGTTCCGGCCGGCATGCCGAAATCCCGGCCATTTCGGTCCAGTTCCGACGATGACGGACCGGAATTGACCTTGAAATCAGTTTCGGGTAAACAATAGAAAAAAGGAGGGAAAAAACTTATGTGTATAGAAACTGCGAGGAGAGAGATGGTAAGAGGAAGAAGGCGACATCGAAGAGAGAGAATGCCACATTGAGAAAGTAGGGAGACGCAGCAAGGAGGAAGACGCAGATTGATTTGGGGTTTTTAATGAATCAAGATAACAAATGGTTGGGTTATTTCCACTTTCTTGGGCTGGGCTGGATCTTCAAAATTCTAAGTTATTTTAAGTGGGTAAGGAACCTTGAGATGAAAATATAAATTAACTAGTGTGTGTATATATTATAATAAAATAAGCTATATTTTATGATTATTTAGCAGTGAATTATGATAAATAATTTGTATAAATTTTATGTGAAGCTTTATTTTTTGTGTGTATAAAGTTCAAGTTGTTTATATCAATAAATTGTATTAATTAACATATTTATTAAAAAAATATACCGGAATTCACAAAATGGAATTAAAGCGAAACTTTCAAAATTTTCGAAACGGAATCGAAATTTTCGAATTTATCGATGACCGGAACGGAAACGAAAAACAAAATTTTAAACCTTGGTGTGTACGCATGCAGGGTTGGTGGAACCATGTAAAGACTTGTTTTATTTGATGAGTAAAAAAGTATGGTATAAAGGCTAAAGTTTGATCATTATGGCTGCACGATGGATGTATTGGCTCAGAATGGGTGGCTAGAGGAAGCTGAGGACTTGGTACACTCAATGCCCATTGCTGACCGATGCTTAAGTTTGTGAAGCGGTACTTATGACAAGATGTGTCGGCTTTATAAGAGTGTTAGGTTTGCCGAATATGTTGCTGAACATATGTTGAAGTTAGAGAAAGTTTGTGGTAGTGTTTATGTGCTCTTAGCAAATATATATTCAACAACATATATTTAATGTCTTTATCCGCACCAAATCACTAACATTTAAGTTCTGTTTTCTAGTTGCTACAATACAAATTAGAAATTTACTTCCTGAGGAATTCTGACAACATTTCTTTAATAGAAAAATGTTCTAATTCTCTTTTTCTTGAATTGAAAAGGAGACGCATTTAATTTGTTTTCTTTTCTTTCCTTTTTTTGAAGATATATTAAAGTTACATCTATTCAATCAAAGAATAAGTGATACAGCTGATATCTTCTATAAATAGTGCAATTTCTTCTATCATCCCTGTAACAAAATATAGTATTTTATGGCTGAAGATTCTAAACTGCAAAGATATTTATGTTAGAACCAGTACAGGGTGGGTAACATATCTTTGATTTCATATCATCAAAACTAGACACACACACGCCGTAGTTTTTCTAAACGATGATCAGCTTGTTAATTAAAGTGAAAAAGAAAAAGAAAAAAAAAGATGTAAAGCCCGAATAAAAACTAAACAAATTACAAAAACATAGTTGCGTCTTGAACGAGCTGATACATACCCTCTTCCATCAATTGAGGGCTCAATCTAACCATCAAAACACAGAACTCCATCTGACTCAACATTCCATCCCCGTCTAAATCGCCTTCCTTCAACATCTCTCTCAACTCTGCGTCACTCATATGATTCAGGCCCATTGTGGGAGCATTTGCTTTCAGGCTCTGGAACGTTATCATGCCTGTATTTGCATCCATCAACAACCGGAAGCCGTTGCATAGCTCCTGCATGAGGCCATCGTCTCCTAGCTTGTTTGCCATTGTTGGTAAGAAGTCTTCAAAGCAATCCATTACTATTACTATTAATGCTGTTTATACAAGGCTTATACTATATATACTTGTTGTATATACTATATGTACTTGTTGTATATAAAATATGAGAGATGGTAAATGATAATTGAGGTGTATTTATAGGGAGAGAACGAATGGCATAATCAGTGTGATAGATAGCTGGAGATGTTAAGGATTTACGATTAGTTGTAATTTTGAAGAAGGTGAGGTAGGAATCTTGAACAAATAAATGTGGGCTTTCCAAGAAGGTGCTGCTCAGTAATCAACTTATTTCTGAAATTAGTCGTGCGTATGTGATATGTGTGAACAGTAAGACCCTATATGTTCAGAATATTTTATGCCCTTATTTGATATTTCCTCAGTTGACTTTTTTAGATTAATTATTCTTTCGAACAATGCTACCGTACGTAGGAATTTGTACGTGTACACTCCTGGTGAAGAAATTGATGGATCAGATGAAACATATATTGTTACATTTCATAGTTATTACTGACTCATGTATCAACATACTACTCATATGGTTGTATATATTCTGCAGATCTATAAATAGTTTGAGGACTGCATTTTAACAATGTAAAAGGTGATAAGTCTTGCTTTGATTTTCGACTAGATCTAACAATACAATTTGAAATCTTATTAGCTAAGCATTTGGTTGAACATATTGCTAACAATATAAGGAAAACCTATATACGTCATGTAAGCAATCTAAGGAAGTTGTTGACAGGGTGTGTCATGTTTAAAAGAAACTAATGTTAGTGTCATCTATTTTGTACTTGGTAAAATTATTGGGATGCACTGAAATTTCTTAACGCTTGACTAAATTACATGAGATATTTCAAGGATATAAGTATAAAATAGAACACGCTATTGTGGACAAAAGCATTGTATTCACACACTTCTTAGTCTATAAGCCGCAATTGCGCTGTATATTCACACACACTTTCCAGTACAACATGAGGAATGCTACGAAATTACAAGGCTTTTTAACATGAAGGAATTGGTCAGGAACTGATTATGATACTGCGGTGATAATTCATTACGTATGAAAAGGGAACTCTGATGGAAATTATCATGCATATTTTATTTTTTACATGGATTAAGTTGATTGAGCCCTGTATATTATTTAGAGTAGAAATTCTGAACAGGCAAATGCACACATTGGCAGATATGTAAACCTGTGAACTATGAAATCAGGCCGGCTTCTATCCGCATATACCTTTTCTTAATTCAGAATGCTTGTTGTGCACGCACACATACACACACTCACAAACAAACATATACCTAGAACCAAGCTTTGCTTTTAAATTCTAAGGGGTGTCCCAGCCCATACTTCGGATGCTTTCACGTAAATAGTGTAGTTGGCGAAAACTAAACTACAGTCTAGTTTTTTGCTGTTGACCTGAATTTATAAAAATATCATTATTTGGACACATATGAGTTCACGAGGTCGAATCTCGTGCTTAATATAAAAATAATTTTTTTATATGGTTACAACTACGTTCTTAACAAAAGTACATTTTTTGTTTTAATAAAGCCACCGATTTGAATCTAAACTCGGATAAAATTATGTGCTTCTTACATTGTTATGCTCCAAAGTTCAATTATTTTTATTTTCAACAATAGTACAAATCTCCTAGTCCACATTGCAATTCGCAAGGTTCCGCATCCTTTTTCACATACAGTAACTTCAACTTGATCCATAATGGACACTTCGTAATCAGTCCAGAAATGCATCATTGCTCCGTCATATGGACAAGGAGAGTTTCAGTAGTACAATAGTGAAGACAACGAGTCATTTGGAGTTGTAATGAACAAGTTATGAAGCGTTGAAGGTGCAAAGTAATATGAGGCAAATTTTGGAGGAGCTGAACCAAGTCACTAGACTGTCAAATATCCTTTAGTCGACTAGATTAGGACGCTGAAATACTTCAACTGCCTGGAGGCATAAGGGAAGCAGACAACACGTAGGAGCTGAAGCCAAGAAGCGAAGAGTTGAGGAAGAAAAGAACTATACAATTTCGGCCTAGTCCAGTCGACTAGCTATCCATATCCAGTTAACTGTACTTGGGTAAAGATAAATCATGTTGCTTTTTACCGACGCTATCAGTCGACAACCTATACTACGCAGTCGACTGAACGTGCCCGATAAACCCAATTTATGGGCAAATCCGGATGGTGCTGAGTGGAATGTATCTACTTTGGAAGGCTTCTGTATTACTTCATCTCTATTAGGAAAGAAAAAGAAAAAAAAAGAGAGAGAGAGAGCGCGCGCGCAAGCAAACGAAATGGGATGATTAACTCAGCATATATGGGCTTGGATTTTTCAATAAGCCCAACAACCATTATTAGTGCAAAATCATTATAAATAGAAGTGTATAGCATCTTGTACATTTTCTCATTTTGCAAATATTCAAACTCCGTCATCATCATCTCATTTCCTAATATGGTATAAGAGCACTTCAAAACTGTTTAACCAACATATCGGTACCTTGCCAATATTCATCAGAATTCTTTTTCATCATCTGAATAGGCTGCATCTGCCGCAGATCATCAGAGATTTCTCTCATCATATGAAACTGCTAAAGTTTCAGTTCCTGAATTTTTTAATTCATCAAGATCATCATTAAGCCGTGCCAAGGAAAGTTGTCAGAGAATATTCATCATTCAACTCTTTGGCTACTTTCAGTTATAAAAAAATTAAGAAACTGAAACAAGGATCATCACTAAGCCATGCCAACAATCAAGATTATTGGCTGCTATCGGATCTCATTCAAGATATTGGTCTAAATTCACCTGAATAACTTGCATTTGCTCAGATTCTTGTCTGTGAAATCGGGTTCTTGATTCTTCGTCTTGTTTGAATAACTTGTCTTTCACTCTTTCTTGAATCTTAATCATGGCTGAAGGAGATATAGACTGTAACGACCCAGAATTTGGTCACTTTAAGTGTGGATATTGAAATATAATTCTAAAAATTAATTAATGGATTTTATAACTAAAATGAACTCTTTTTAAATAACAAAAAATGATAGTGAAATCATTTTAATTTTTGTTTACAAAAATATTAGTTCGAAGAAAATTTGAAAATTTGACCAGAAGTAGTTTTCCGAATTTTCGTTGACTAAAGGTTATCGAAAATGTTGTAACACTTTTGTGTACACATGCACATATTTACAAATCACTTTGAACATGGAAATGTACATACGAATATGCATGTACGCTTGAGTATATATGCATATATGTTAAGGTAAGATATTTTTATAAAAAGTATATATATATATATATATATATATATATATATATATATAATATAAGATACCACCTTAGACAAAAGGTACAAAAAGAGGACAAACATGTTTCTTTTGATTTGATATGAAGGTGGCTAGGGTGGGGGGCAAAATATTGTGAGGGGCAAGGAGGGATGAGGTGGCAAAGAGTGAGAGGAGGGTAAAGTACTAAGGGCAATTTGGTAAATTCACTTGTTAACATTTTATAAAGGAAATTTCCTATTTTTTTCCACATTTTCTCATTCTCTTTTTCACTTTACAATTTCCTAAAGCTCTTAAGCATGCTTTCATGGCTTTTCGTCATATTTTAAAAATTCAAAAATCTTAGTGTTTCATTTTTAAAATCACTTCCAAGTTGCTAAAAAACACTTCTTCCTCCAGCACTTCACTTTCTCTTTCAAGATCAAGCACATATCCACTCAAATTAACCAAGGCCATACCTTTTAATGCTTATGGCTGAACCATGTTGTGCTTAAGCTAAGTACATTCCCAAAGTTTCAAGCAAGATAGAGTCTTTTTCAAAAAAAATTCAAATATCCTAAGTCGTTTTGCAAAAAGTTTGAAAGGAATTCATTGAATTTGGTGAGTAAAACTCCTAACTTTGGAAAGATCTTACTTTTGTTTATATGATGGTTATGCGGTTATTTATGCATGATATTGATGTTTGAATTAGGATATGGTTTAGATATATATATATATATATATATATATCTGTGTGTGTGTGTGTGATAGCTTATGTTTTAGTTTTGGACTTGAATCGATGGATTAAATTGATGTATTAATTATAAAGTTCTAATCATTGCTGTGATATGGTAATGATATGACTTGGTGTACATATAAAATCTTGGTTTGTTGTTAAATGGTTTGGAAGGTTGAACTTGAGATATTGAGAAGGACTTTAGATCCATTTTTGGAAATAAATCGATTACTTTTTTGATTTAGAAAATGTTTTGTCTGATTTTTTTAGTTTCTAACTTTAGTTAAAGTTTTAAAACTTTCTTGAATATGTTTTTAAAAAGTAAGCATAAGTGAAAAGTTTAAGTTTTGGATGGTAACTTAAAAAAGCAATTCTAAGTTATGGCATCCATAGTGATAGTCGTTATGGACATCGTTCGGAAATTTAGGATTTTCAAGTTTTGTTTAAGTTTCTTTTAAAATGGTTTGAAAACAATTTCAAATTTAATTAGATATTACAAAAATTAAATTAGATATTATAAAAACTTAATTGACTTTTATTTTATGAGTTTAATAATTAATTTATTTAATTAAAATAATTATCAATTAATTAATCAAGTAATTAAGTTAAGTAATTAGGGTTTAAGAATCAATTAACTAAATTAGTCATTTGTAGTTAATTAAGAAAGTTTTAATTAATGATTAATTAAGTTAAGAGGTAATTATTTTAATTAATCTATTTAATCAAGATAATTATTTTAAATTTTAAATTTAATTAGTATTTAATCATTTAATTAATTATTATTTAATTAAGAGTTATTTTTTGATTAAGAGTTATTTATTTACTTAATTATTAATCAATTAGGGTTTAAATATAATAGATGTTTAGTAAATAAAGTTTAATAACTATTTATTTTTAACTACTTATGGTTCAATTATTATTTAACTAGAGTTTAATTCTTTAATTTATTTTGATTAATAAAGGGTAATTATTAGTAATTAATTAGGACTTAACTAAGATAACGAAGGTTTAAAATTTAGTTTAAGTATAATTAATTAAGGATTAATTAAGCTTTAAATTAATGATTTAATGATGATTTATTTATTATTTTAAGTTATTTTAAACTCCAATAGTTCTTTATTCTAAATTAACGTTCTTCTCTCAGTCATTTGTTTTTAAACATAAAGGATCTCTTATCCATGCTATTAAGTAGCCAAATGAATTAAAGTAGTTGTAATAAAACGGTGACACGTTTTATTGAAAGTAAGAAGGCTTGTACTTATCACGAATACAACACTTCGGGAACGTGATGAATACAAAGGGGTTAATTTCGATAAGCAGGTCATGATAGTCTAAGCATATGGAACATATGTCCATATGTAAATCTTTACACCCTGATAGTGGGACAACCCACTATAAACAACTTGACCCTTTAAGATTATCGAGCGTTGGTCCGGAGAGACCGGGATCGGATAGCAGTTGTTATCGGAAAACCACTTCAAACCAACATAGGCATTCGAATTGGAAATATTGGGAAGTCGTGATCCAAGATAAACACTTAGAAGTACAACGGCTACTTGTTATTAACCCTGAGGGTGATTCCAAAATGGGTGTGGTGAAGGTAGTGCCTTCGGTTCGTTCATCCCCTGAATGACTTATACGGATGAGTGCTGACATTGTGTCAACATCTAGAAGGTGATGTTAGCATTCCAAGTGGTAGTGCTATAATAAAAGGTAAACGTAGCCTTAAGCCCCATCAACCGGGAATGACTAAAACATAGGAGATGCAGTAAAGCTAAGTGGGTCGCTCCCATTAGGGTAAGGTTATCCCTATCTAGAGTCCCCACTATAAATTCATGTATGCTTCCATACGGTTGCTGATCCCAACTGAGGGATGATCTTATTCGGTACTATCCAGTAAGGCATAGGCCGATCTTATGTTAGCAGGGGATCCAGGTGAGGTCATTGGTGTTATTTTATCTAGAGATGCACCATGATGGGCGGTACCCCAGTAGCCCAGTCATTGTATGGAATCCATTCTCCAATAAGTGCCGTATGTTTTTAGTTGTATATAAATATGTTGAAATGTGAGACGCAAGAATTTCAGCTATGTTCTATTATACTTGAAAACCTAGACATTATGACAATATCACTGGATTTCTATATAAAGCGTTTTGGTTATCGTAAGGTAAAACCCGTCTATGTTTATATGCGGTGTGGTCTTATGAGATACCCTTGATTTTAAAAGTGTTTGAAAAGTAATAATTCAGTTGTTAGAGTTTACTTACACCAGACCCATGTCTGACCTGGAGATTTATTTTCTTTCCCTAAAACTCTTAGGTACCCAAATTTTTATGAGTAGCCAAGTGTTCCAGGTTTCTCACGATTGCATTTTGGAGGAGCTGGAGTAGGTGGCTTCAATTTTAGCTAACTACTACCTTATTCCGCTGTGTATATATGTATTTATTTTGTATTACTAATGTAAGGATGGGTATTTATAACTGTCTCGGTTTGGAACTTGTACTATAATGACTCTGATGTACTAAACTTTTGTAAAATCTTATGTTGATTAATATATGTTGTTTCGTTCCGCTGTGAGATTCTGTGATTGTGAAGTTTCTTCTTATCTTTCTTTTCTTCCACCCTTAATGACTCGTCTTTCGGAGTATGAAAGGCGGTTCGTTACATTTGGTATCAAAGCAGGGTTGAGCAAACACCTAGGCTTTTGGTTAGGGTCAACTTCGAGAGCGCGTATTTGTAAATTTTATTCGTATACATATATATTCCTATTTGTTAGATCGGCTTTAATAGGTTTGATTAGTATCCCTTCTTAAAGAGTTATCTCGTCTAAGTATCCTAAAGATATCTTACTTTATTCAGGTAGTAAGAATGAGTTCGAGAAGGGGACGAGGATGGGGGAAACAGTAGCACAACAACCACAAATGGAAGAACCCCGAATGTTAGAAGGGGTGGAATAGCTGTTAAGGCCGTAGCTCCAGTACAACCTCGAGTAAACTTCGCAACTCCGTGCAAGGACTTCACAAACCTAGGAGGAAAACCTTTCAAGGGTACCGAATCTATCATTTAAGTACAAGCTTGGCTACGCTTATGTGAGAAGATTTTCAAAGGTCTGGACATTTCTAATGACCAGAAATGATTCTTGTCATCCTGGCAATTGTAAGAGGGTGCAGCCGCATGGTGGGATTCTGTCACGACAAATGTTCCGAAAGATGAGTTCTCATGGGATAGATTCAAAGTATTTAAAGAATAATTCATGCCAGCTGCGGGAAAAACTCGATTTAATAGAAGTTTCATGGATCTCAGGCAGGAGAACTTGTCGGTGGCTGAATATAAGACGAAGTTTAATGAGTTATCTCATTTCGGTCCTGGACTTATTGGCATCCCGCTAAAGAAAAATGAGATGTTTATATTGGGTATGAGAGAAGAGTTCCATGAAAAGATGACCGCTCATATAAAGGAATCGTTTGTGGATCTTGTAGACATGGCCTTGAGATAAGAAGCGCTTTTAAAGAACAAGCCAGCAGCAGCAGCAACACCTAGTGCCGGTACTATTAATCCAAATAAAAGGAAGTTTAATCCAAATTAGAAGAAGTAAGGAAAAGGGAAACATGGAGAATGTCAAGGAGGCAAGCCTAAGGATAGTGGTTGTTATATCTGCAAGCAGAAAGGATATATTGTCAAGTATTGTCTGAATCATGAATTTCCTAAGTAGCAAAGTGGTCCCATCTCTCCAATGGTCCAGAAGACTCTTTGTTTTAATTGTCATCAGCCCAGCCATATGGTAAAGGACTTCCCACTCATGAAGAAGGTGCAGCAGCCCAAGGTGTACGCTATTAAGAATGAACCATCGACTTCAACTGATGTGAAGGGGAAAGGTGTCCTTGAAGGTACCTTACTGACTAATGATATTTTTGTTCGAGCATTATTTGATACTGGTGCCTCTCATAGTTTTATCTCCTTAGAATCAGTAGATAAATTTCATCTTATTCCGAGTATTGTAGAACACCCTATGTGTGTGTCTAACCCCATAGGCGGGGTAACCCATTTGAATATGATTTATGAGAATGCACCAATTTCCTACCTTTCTCATCACTTTTCTTGCGATTCATATGTCTTAGACTTTAAAGGATTTGACATTATTCTTGGTATAGATTGGTTATGGAAATATGGAGTTGTTCTAGATTGTAATGAAAGAACTATATCATTAGTAACCAATTTGGAAAGAATTGCTAAAGTATCACATCAAGAACCCTGTATCCATACGTGTAGTTTCTTGTATGCCCTGGAAGCATCCCAAGAAAATTTAGGGTCTATTGAAGTTGTTAAGAATTTTCCCGATGTATTCGAAGAGGTTAAAAGTTTACCCCCGCACCGAGAGATAGAGTTCCGCATTGATTTATTCCTTGGTGCAAGGCCTGTGGTTCAACGTAAGCGAAGGATGGCTCCGAGGGAGAGAGAGGAGTTAATAAGTCAAGCCCATGACCTGTTAAGGATAGGATTGATTAGACCCAGTCGTTCAAGTTGGAGGTCTATTGTGGTGTTTGCGGCTAAGTTTGATGGACCTTTAAGGTTGTGGATGGATTATAGGGAGTTGAATAAGCTAACCATTAGGAACAAGTATCCCTTACCCCACATCGATGATCTTTTTTATCAACTTCATGGAGCTACTGTATTTTCTCAGATGGATTTAGCTACTGGATTTCATCAGTTGAGGGTTGCTGAAGTTAGTATACCCTTAACTGCGTTTAGGGGCCCTGACTATTTCTTTGAATGGTTGGTTATGCCTTTTGGGCTAACCAATGCACCAACTTATTTTGTTGATCTAATGAATCGTGTTTTCAGAGATGTTATTAATAAGTTCGTGCTAGTTTTCATCAATGACATTCTTATCTACTCCAAATCTGAGGAGGAGCATAAACATCATTTGGAAGTGGTATTGGAAACATTGAAGAGACATGTCCTAAAGGCGAAGTTTTCAAAGTTCCATTTTTGGCAATCAGAGGTAAGATTTCTATGGCACGTTGTATCGGGAGATGGCATTTCGGCGCACTCGGTAAAAGTGGCGGCTGTTCAGGAATGGAAGCAACCGTGGACTCCTACCGAGGTTCGCAGTTTCTTAGGTTTGGCGGGATACTATAGGAGGTTTATTCAAGATTATTCTAAGATTTCCTCCCATTTGACAAAGCTAACTAAGAAGGAAGAGAAGTTTGTATGGACTCCAAATTTGTGAAGAAGCATTTCTGGAATTGAAGAAGAGATTGACCAGTGCACCAGTTTTGGCTGTTCCAGATGGAAATAGTGGATTCATGGTTTACACAGATGCTTGTGGAGTGGGACTAAGTGTTGTTTTGATGTAGCAGGGTAGAGTGATTGTGTATGCAAGTAGGTAGCTGAAGCCTCATGAGAAAAACTATGTTATGCATGACCTGGAGTTGCTGGTTGTTGTCTTTGCATTGAAAATGTTGAGGCACTACTTGCTGGGTAAGGATCCTTCTATTCCTTCTTTATTTTCTTTCCAGTCTTTCGGGATTCTAGTGAGTAAGTTTTCTTTCTTTAATTAGGTGAAAAATTCGAGCTCTTCACGGATCATAAGTCCCTGAAGAATCTTTTCACTCAGAAGGATCTGAACCTGAGGCAACAGAGGTGGTTAGAGTTTCTGGCATCCTACGACTTAGATATTCTCTATATGCTAGGGAACGCTAGGGAAAGAAAATGTGGTGGCAGATGCTTTAAGTAGGAATGCAGTCTTGGCTCTCTTAGAGGTTACCCCAACTCTTTAGGAAAGGATTGTAAGCAATTAGAGGAAGGATAAAATTCTGGAAGAATTAATTCAAGGAGTCGAGAAAGGTCGATGTTCGGATTTTGAGATAGATGGTCGAGGCGCTTTAAGGATGAGTAGACGATTATGCGTTCCAGATGTGGATGGACTGAGAGAAGAAGTTTTGTTAGAGTGCCACAAATCTAAGTTAAGTATACATACTGGAATTCAGATGTACAAGGATATGAAAAGAGTATTCTAATGACCAGGAATGAAGAAGGATATCTCTATCTTTGTAAGCAGGTGTGCGAGCTGTCAACAAATCAAAGGGGATCATCAGAAAACTGCTGGATTACTTCAACCTTTGGAAATCCCAAATTGGAAATGGAAGATGATATCGATGGATTTCATCATTGGTTTACCCAGAACCAGAAAAGAAAATGAAGGATTATGGGTTATTGTGGACCGGTTAACTAAGAGTGCTCATTTTATTCCGGTCAAGCCAAGTGGAACTGCAGCTTCATTAATAGAGATTTATATGAGGGAGATAGTTCGACTACATAGAATCCCAATGAGTATAGTAAGCAATCAAGATCCTGCCTTTACAAGTCAGTTCTGGGAAGCCTTGCAAGTTGCATTGGGAACAAAGCTAAG
Organism: Allium fistulosum; assembly: GCA_030737815.1. Classification (NCBI taxonomy): domain Eukaryota; kingdom Viridiplantae; phylum Streptophyta; class Magnoliopsida; order Asparagales; family Amaryllidaceae; genus Allium; species Allium fistulosum. The sequence continues at coordinate 1,144,210,910 of CM060904.1, forward strand.
TCTGAGCACTGCCTACCACCCTCAAACCGATGGAAAAACTGAGAGGTTAACCACATCTTGGAGGATATGTTGAGGGCCTGCATCTTGGACTTCGGAGGGTCTTGGGAAGATCATCTGCATCTAGTGGAATTCTCTTACAACAACAGTTTCTAAGCAAGTATCAGTATGACACCTTATGAAGCTCTCTATGAAAGGCCATGCAAATCACCAGCCTGTTGGGTAGAGTCTGAAGATTCTCTATTGCTTGGGCCAGATATAATTCGAGAGGCAATAGAGAAAGTTGCGATGATTAAGAAAAGAATGAAGGCAGCCCAAGATCGCCAAAAGAGTTATGATGATAGGAGGCGATGAGATTTGGAATTTGATCTTGGAGACCTTGTGTTCGTTAAGATTTCGCCAATTAGAGGAGCTGTTAGATTTGGGAAAGCTGGGAAGTTAGCTCCAAGGTATATTGGACCTTTCCATATTCTTGAAAGGAATGGGTCTCTTGCTTATAAGGATGAGTTGTTGGAGAGATTGGCAGGTGTTCATAATGTATTCCATGTGTCGCATTTAAGAAAATTTGTGCATGATCCGACCTTGATTGTAGAGCCGTATAAGCAGGAGGATCTGGAAGTGGAGCCAAACTTGACAGTGATTAGACATCCAGTCAATATTGTAGATTAGGATGAGAAGTGGTTGCGCAATAAAGTAGTGCGGTTGGTTAAAATTCGATGGAGTGAGGATCCTAGAGACTGCACTTGGGAGACTGTAGACCATATGAAGGAGGCATATCCTGACTTTACGTTAGGATAGCTAGTAGTTTGTTGTATGTATAGATTAGGCATTACTTGATATGGATGTTTAGTGTTTGTCTTTTGTATGTGTTTTATGATATGAATATATACCTGTTCAAGTAATTAAGTTCTCTTCTTATGTGCCAATTTCGGGGATGAAATTCTTTTAAGGGGGAGAGCGTAACGACATAGAATTTGATCACTTTAAGTGTGGATATTTAAATATAATTCTAATAATTAATTAATGGATTTTATAACTAAAATAAACTCCTTTTAAATAATAAAAAATGATAGTGAAATCATTTTTAATTTTTGTTTACAAAAATAATTAGTTCAAAGAAAAATTGAAAATGTGACCGGAAGTCGTTTTCCGAGTTTTTTATTTTTCGTCAACTAAAAGTTATCGGAAATGTTGTAACACTTTTGTGTACACATGCACATATTTATAAATCACTTTGGACATGGAAATGTACATGTGAATATGCATGTACACTTAAATATATATGCATACATGTTAAGGTAAGATATTTTTATAAAAAGTATATATATATTATATATAATATAAGATACCACCTTAGACAAAAGGTACAAAAAGAGGAAAAACATGTTTCTTTTGATTTGATATGAAGGTGGCTAGGGTAGGGGTGAAATTCTGTGAGGGGAAAGGAGGGATGAGGTGGCAAAGAGTGAGGAGGGTAAAGTACTAAGGGCAATTTGGTAAATTCACTTGTTAACATTTTAAAAAAGAAAATTTCCTTAAAATAATTCACATTTTCTCATTCTCTTTTTCACTTTAAAATTTCCTAAAGCTCTTAAGCATGTTTTCATAGCTTCTCATCATATTTTAAAAATTCAAAAATCTTAGTGTTTCATTTTTTAAATCACTTCCAAGTTGCTAAAAAAACAGTTCTTCCTCCAGTACTTCACTTTCTCTTTCAAGATCAGGCACATCTCCACTCAAATTAAAGAAGGTCGTGCCTTTTAAAGCTTATGGACAAACCATGTTGTGCTTAGGCAAAGTACAGTCCCAAAGTTTCAAGCAAGAATGAGTCTTTTTCAAAAAAATTCAAAAATCCTAAGACGTTTTGCAAAAAGTTTGAAAGGAATTCATTGAATTCGATGAGTAAAACTCCTAACTTTGGAAAGATCTTACTTTTGTTTATATGATGGTTATGTAGTTATTTATGCATGATATTGATGTTTGAATTATGATATGGTTTGGATATATGTGTGTGTGTGTGTGCGCGCGCGCGCGTGTGTGTGATAGCTTGTGTTTTAGTTTTGGACTTGAATCGATGGATTAAAGTGATCTGTTAATTATAAATTTGTGATCTTTGATGTGTTATGGTAATGATATGACTTGGTGTACATATAAAATCTTGGTTTGTAGTTAAATGGTTTGGAAGGTTGAACTTGAGATATTGAGAAGGAATTGAGATCCATTTTTGGAAATAAATCGTTTACCTGTTTGATTTAGAAAATGTTTTGTCTTATTTTTTTAGTTTCTAACTTTAGTTAAAGTTTTAAAACTTTCTTGAATATGTTTTTAAAAGGTAAGCATAAGTGAAAAGTTTAAGTTTTGGATGGTAACTTAGAAATGCAATTCTAAGTTACGGCATCCATAGCGATAGTCGCTATGGACGCAACGATTTTCAAGTTTTGTTTAAGTTTCTCTTAAAATGGTTTGAAAACAATTTCATACTTAATTAAATATTATAAAAACTTAACTAGATATTATAAAAACTTAATTAACTTTTATTTTATGAGTTTAATAATTAATTAATTTAATTAAAATATTTATTAATTAATTTAGTAATTAAGTTAAGTACTTAGGGTTTAAGAATCAATTAACTAAATTAATCATTTGTAGTTAATTAAGAAAGTTTATATTAATGATTAATTAAGTTAAGAGGTAATTATTTTAATTAATTTATTTAATCAAGATAATTATTTTAAATTAATAATTTAATTAGTATTTAATTATTTAATTAATTATTATTTAATTAAGTGTTATTTATTTACTTAATTATTAATCAATTAGGGTTTAATTTATAATAGATGTTTATTAAATAAAGTTTAACAACTATTTATTTTTAACTACTTTGGGTTTAATTATTATTTATTAGAGTTTAGTTATTTAATTTATTTTGATTAATAAAGGGTAATTATTATTAATTAATTAAGACTTAACTAAGATAACGAAGGTTTAAATTTTAATTTAAGTATAATTAATTAAGGATTAATTAAGCTTTAAATGTATGATTTAATGATGATTTATTTATTATTTTAAGTTATTTTATACTCCAATAGTTCTCTATTCTGAATTAAATTTCTTCTCTCAGTCATTTGTTTTTAAACATAAAGGATCTCATGTCCATGCTATTAAGCAGCTAAATCAATTAAAGTAGTTGTAATAAAACAGTGGCTGTTTTATTGAAAGTAAGTCAGCTTGTACTTATCACGAGTACCGCACTTCGGGAATGCGATGAATACAAGGGGGTTAATTTCGACAAGCAGGTAATGATAATCTAAGCATATGGAAGATATGTCCATATGTAAATTTTACACCTTGATAGTGGGATAGCCCACTATAAACAACTTGACCCTTTAAGATTATCGAGCGTTGGTCCGGAGAGACCGGGATCAGATAGCAGTTGTTATCGGAAAACTACTTCAAACCAACATAGGCATTCGAATTGGAAATATTGGGAAGTCATTAGATAGTAGTTGTTATTGGAGTTTTATTTTCTTTCCCTAAACTCTTGGGTACTCAAATTTTTATGAGTAGCCAAGTGATCCAGGTTTCTCACGATTGCATTTTGGAGGAGCTAGAGCTGGTGGCTTCAACGTAAGCTAACTACTATCTTATTCCGCTGTGTATATATGTATGTTTTGTATTAGTGATGTAAGGATATGTATTTATAACTGTCTCGGTTTGGAACTTGTACTATAATGACTCTGATGTACTAAATATCTATAAAATCTTATGTTGATTAATATATGTTGCTTTGTTCCGCTGTGAGATTCTGTGATTGTGAAGTTTCTTCTTATCTTTCTTTTTCTTCTACCCTTAATTACTCATGTTTTGGAGTATGAAATGCGATTCATTACATAGACAATAATTCATCAACATCACCAAGCCCAAGATTATATCCTGTATCATCAAATACAACAAAAAATATATCAAAGATTATTGTGAGTCCACAAACTCAATTAGATGAAACAAATTATCTGCTATGGAAGTTTCCAATTCAAACAGCAGTAAGAGGATACGGCTTAGAAGAATATATTCTTGGAACAAAATAAGAGATAGTGCAATATATTTCAAATATTGAAGAAAATTCAGTTTAAAACAGGGAATACACATGGGTAATGGTGAATCGACTAAAATAACTTATGGTTATATACAAGGTGAAAGGGTACTCTATCTTGATAATCTTTTAAGGGTTCCACAAATCAAGAAAAATTTGCTCAGTGTATCTCAATTTGCTTGAGATAACAATGTATATTTTGAATTTTATCCAAGACATTGTTTAATAAGATATATACTAACAAATAAAATTCTCTTGCAGGGTAAAACAGTGAAGGGACTTTACAAATTTACTCTAACTGATCCAAGAAATACTGAACAAAAACCTATGCTGTAACCTTTGTCAATCGTCTCAAAATAAAAGGAGTATGAGTATATTTGATGTATGCATTATAAGCTAGGTCATCCTAGTGTAGATGTTGTAAAAAGAATATTGAATAACTATAAAAATTTCTTTTGACAATGTATCCATTCCATTTGTCTGTACATACTGTCAATTAGGAAAAAATCATAAACTGCCCTTTCAAGATTCTAAAACCAAATACAATAACCATTAGAACTTGTTGCTATAGATTTATGGGGACCAGCTTCCATTGATATTGACTATGGTTTTAAGTATTATATATCATTCATAGATTCATATTCAAGATATGTTTGGATATATTTTTTGAAAGCAAAATTTTAAACATATTTTGTAGTTTTGCAATTTATAGCACGGGCAAAAAAACAAATTGGTAATGAAGTCAAAGTCATGCAAACTGATGGTGGTGCAGAATTCAAATCACTTAAGGAGTATTTTCAAAAGAGAGGGATAATACAGAGAACTACTTGTCCTTACACATTTGAGCAGAATGGCTTAATAGAAAGAAACCACAGACATATAGTTGAGACAAGACTCACCATGCTAGCTCAAGCATCTCTACCTTCTAAATTCTAGCCAGATGCTTTTGGTACAACAATATTCTTGATTAACAAATTGCCAACCAAGGTACTACAAGGAAAAAGTCCAACTGAGATGCTACTCAATGTACAACCTGATTACAAAAGTCTAAAAGTATTTGGTTGCTTATGCTTTCCATGATTAAGACTATATAATAAACACAAGCTAAGTTTTAGATCTTCTCCTTGTACCTTTCTAGGATATGCCAATAATGTAAAAGGTTACAAATGTTTGGACAGCAAAGGAAGAATCTTCATTTCAAGACATGTTGTCTTCAATGAAGATGTATTTTCATTCAATGATAAGGAGATTAAGACAACTCAGAAAATTTAGAATTCAAAGTTCTCAATACCTCCCTTACCACACAATCAAGAGATGTATGTTGAAGATCAACCAAGTGATTTTGGACCACACCACAAAGTACCCAATATTGGGTCAGGTTATGAGTCAGCCAAATCACCCATAAGTCCTCATTATGCAACCCATTAGGATATCTGTTATCAGTCAATTGATCAACAAATGAGCGATCAAGCATAGATATCAAGTTTACAGTCTAAATCTGAGAATAGATCCAATCATCAACCTTCTGCACCTGCAACAACTGGTCACCGTATGATCACTAGGGCAAAGAGTGGAATTTTTCAACCAAAAATATACACTGCAAATCTAGATACTGAAGAACCATATACATATCAGCAAACCATGCAAAGTGAAAAATGGAAAGCATCCATGGATGAAGAGTATACAAAACTCATGAATAACAATACATGGAGCACTTACCAAAGGGCAGACATACTCACCAAAGCGCCATATGCTAAGAATTTCTTGCGTCTGAAGCAAGAATTAAGTGTCGAAGATTTCAGCAGTCAAACTATCAAAACCCTATATCGAATCTAGGGTCAAATCTGGCAACATAATCTCAAAATTAAATAATTACTTGAAGGTTGAAGATTTATTAACCCATCACTGTAGGAGATGAAGAATTAAACTCTATGCTAGAACGTTCGTTGAAACCTTTGCTCAAACCAAGTTGTTGAAGCTCAAGCAAAGATTGGCAGATCTAAAGCTCAAGTTTTTTTTGAAGATCTAAAAGATTTGCAGAGAATCGAAGCTCTTTTGAGGAGAGATGAAAACCTTAGCTCATATTGCGGGGAGATATTAGAAGTAAAAAAAAGAAATCAACATAGCCGAATGAAATGAACAAAGAGCAAGCAAGCGAAATGGGACAATTAACTCAGCTTATATGGGCTCGGGTTGTATTTGAATAAGCAGGTTGTATTTGAATAAGCCCAATAACCCATAGTTTATTATTACTGCAAAATCATTATAAATAGTAGCGTATAGCATCTTGTAACTGCATCAATTGATTCACTGAATACATTTTCTCATTTTGCAAATATTCAGAATCCATCATCATCATCTCATTTTCTAATAATCACCAAGGATTCTACTCCTATAAATATTGCACTTGAGAGAGAAACCAGATCAGTCCATAAGAATATATTTATTCTGCCTATATCAATCCTCTAGTATTTTTTAGATTACTAGTACAACCATACTATGGTGGGAAGAAACCGATTGTTAAATTTAATAATTTAAAAGGAAATAGTTATTATAATTTTCTCATTAATTTCAATAAGATGTTATGGTTGTACAATGATCAAAAAATTATTTCCACTAATACAAAAAAAATGAACAATAAATAAATTGTACGATAGTGAATAATTAACAATTAAGCGTTGAGCATGTGAATAAAAAATGTGGGATAAATTAACACACGCATATATTTAAATAGAGATTTGTGGCTAATATCAGAGGGCTACAAAATGATGATAAATAAATGAGCTATTGATCCAAGCTATATGCTATATGTACACACTAAAGGTAATTTTGAAAATTTGCATCCATAGAGGAAAAAGCAGTAGTCAACTTTATAGTCACAATCTCTTTAGGAAGCCCATATCCAAAAGTAAAACTCAACTGAACAAATCATGAAATATTTAACAAAATTCAAATCAGATAATGCATCAATTAGAAAAGTGCATTTTCTAAAATCAAGTACTTGGATATATAAATGTAAACTTAATGCTAATGTGAATATAAAGACTCGCTACTTTTTATATTATGCTTATATTTTGTTCTTGTGTAAACAACTGTTACAACAATTTTATAATCAACGTGGCTAAAGATCATTCTCCTGCAAACTGAACATTAACAATTTGATTCACATGTTACTCTTTTAATCTCTTATAAGTTACCTCAAAATAATAAATATAATTGGTAGATGGTGCACAAAATGCAGTCAACCAACCTACACCTTACCTAGAATATATACAATTAGGAGATTCACCATAGTATACAGTTCCAAAACTTCATTGCTTGAAACTTTAATTGAAGATATAAGCTTCCACTTCAAATATTTTTTCCAAATGGTGTAGCTTTCTTCTTCAAGACTTATTCCTGTGAAGCATATGCCCAAACTCCTAAAATTTATTAAGCTTGTTGTTCAAGCATGCCTTTGGTTAATGTGAGAATGTTGTTTACAACGTACATGTGTAACATCAGTTTCGCTAGTAATTTTAGTGGCTTTGTCATACGCTTTCCACATAGCTCTTCCCAGTATACTTATCAGAACCCAATACGATTAAGTTGGCAATGCCTATAAGTCCATCATCCAACCTCCAACATGTAAAGTTTCGAACCTGATTTGTGTTAAAATAATATAGTAATCATTAGAATCCTCTTTCCAGCAACATACATGAATGATTTATATAACATTTGTACAACTATTTTAAATATACACATAAACTAACGCTACCAAACAGTTGGTAAGAAAAACACGATTGTGTGTTTGCATTCATCATGAACTTCCACTAACTCCACACTTTCTAATATTTAAACTCATATTCATACCAAACATGCAAATATTTAAGTTTTAATCAAATCGTCGCCATGTTCTTTTATGTATAACCCTGATATATTACTAGCCTGAATGAGGAACATTTTCTGAACAAAAACCAAAAGATGTTTGTTTTAAAACAATTAGGTTCCATCTGTCCATGCAGTACTATGGTACTGCTTAATAAATAACCTGGTTTTATATTAAGGACAACAATTTTTTCATTTTAGAAATATGGCATACGGATACATGTATATCTACAATGAATGAACTAATCTTAACTTACACACACATTAATTAGAACACGAGTCAACTATTAAGGGCTATGGAATATACCTAAGTAAACATTACAATGTTATATAAGAAAGAAATCAAAATCATGTTTACACAACCTAGTAATTATAATGCAAAAATACATATCATAGACAAATTATAACCGAAAAATTATATGTCTAATGGATTATATATTTCTGATACCTAGAAATCAATAGAAAACAAACAACTTATAGATATACACCAATAAACCTTATGCTTATTGTGATATAACTTAATACTAACGGTGACTTAAGTTGCAATCAAATAGAAAACAATAAATCTAAATTTAGGTCTATCAATGAATACTCGAAAAATGCGAAATCCATCTGCATTCATATCTGAAAATGGATAAATATATGATATCTGGGAAATCGGATGCAGATGCAGATATAAAAGTATCCACATCCAAAAATTATCCGTTCGGTTTTTGTCAAGATTATGGTTAACATTTTATGTATTTAATACAACGAAAGACATGTGTTTAATTTTTAATTAAGTTAACAGTTTGTATTATATGAATTTAATGCATATTAATTGTTCAAAACTATTTATTATCATCGTATTTATTTATTTTTCACATTTTTATAGTCAACATGATTGGAAAAAATTATGCTAAATCAAAATTTCCTATTTATACTTCTCGATTATCGATTGTTAATGGATATGATAATTATCCAATATTCATCCGTATCCACGGATGCGGATATTCGAAAATGATTTTGAATGTGGATGCGGATATGGCATTATTTGTATTTAAAAGTATCCGTTTACAGGCCTCCATCTGCATTTATAAAATAGTAAGCTTTAGTTGATCCATCGAGCTGATCAATGTGCATATGTAAAGATTTAGTGTAAATATTAGAGTAAAAATATTACTAGCAAGAAACTATTACAGGCTAAACATACAGAAAAATACACATCTCATCCCAAAAATAAATAGAGAATAAAATTCATTAAAATTCCAAACTCCCCAGCTTCATATTTCTTCTGATACAAAATGCTAGCGCATAAAATCAGGTGTTTTGCATCCTAATAGACATAAGTTAAAATAATTTAGGATACTTAATAATATCATCCAACACCCCTTTAGTAATAACCCTAGGAAAATTACCACTAGCCCCTTCACAAATATTATCATTCTCCATTTTCTTCTTCTTACTGCAGAAGCCATGCACTGACACACCCGGCCCGAAAGCAGGACAAGCAAGACCTTTGCCTAGGGCAACACTGTTGGAGATGGTGAAGGGGGCAACAAAATGTCTCATATGCTTTTAAAAATATTGATATAGAATTTTACCGAGGCAACAAATAGAACAAAAAGCTTGTAACATAATTGTTTAAAGTCCTTACCCATTACCTTAACAACTTAGGTTCAAAAAGCTTATTGCATAATAGTTTAAAGTCCTTACTCATTACCTTAACAATCAAGGTTCAACTCCTCGCATTTAGCATTTTTTTCCTTAATTTTTTAAGCTCCATATGTTCCTACATTTTTGTCTAGGGCAACCAACACCATAGGGTCGGCACTGTGCACTACCTCCTCTTTATTTATTTCTTTGAAAAACAATTGTGATAATGTCTTCAAATGAAGATATCATTGTCTTAGTAAACAATTTAATTATGTTGTCTACAAGTAGTAGTTGTGGATCAGGTAGAAGTTATCTTGCATTTTGCTTCCTACTCCAAAAGTGTCGCAAATTGAATGAGGTACCACGGATTTTTATTTATTTTGAATGAAATGCCAGCGGTTTAGCTTCTTATACAAGGGCATTAACACAGAGTAATATATTATATGTTTTGATGTTTCCACTGATGCAGTAAAATTCCTGCTAAGACCTCAATATTTAGTATAAAATATCTTATGGCATGTGTTGATGAGGTTTAGTTAAATGTATATATAGCAAACAATCGACCAAAAAACTAGTTACAGGTATACTCAAAAGGATTCTAAACCAAAACAATCTACTCTGACATGAAATAATATCACATCATAACGATAATGAGATATTCATATAATAATATGCAATCCATTATTTTATTCATTTCTTATATATAACAAGCTCCTAAACAATCAACCAAAAACACACCAACAAAATTCAAACTTTGTATAAAGACTCTAATTACTAACCACCAACAAAAATTATAACTTACAAAACATGGACATATGAACATCAACTTGAATTGGGCAAATTGATGCACTTGTCACTAGCAAAACATAGACATATGAACACCATCACTTACACTTTTAATCTCAAAGTAGCTAGATATGCGGCTGCAATACATAAACAGTCCATTTATGAAGATTGTACAAGGTGAGATCTCTTGCGAAATACCAAATAATTCCAACGAAATCGCAAAATCAAGTAACATGTGGCAAACTCTTTGTAACTTCAAAGCAACTCATCTATTCTATGCTAGCACATTCTTCTATCATTTTATGCACAAACTATGCAGCAAAGAGCCACTTTTTTTGAATATAATGTTTTGATAGAACTAATTTTCGAGTAAAGGTTTATCATGTATAATTTACCATAATTTTCATTTTTGACAGCATCCAACCTCCTAGAAGTTTGTCCTATCCTGAACTTTTTAATCATCTTTCTTGCATGTACCCTACAACCAATAGGTAGGGAATATGGAGTGCCAGTAATCACCATATGAAATCTTACTTTATTAACACATGTCTAGCAATACAGTTTTATTTGTATGGTTATAGAAGACTTGATTATATATCAATGTAAGTTATCTTGAGAATACCAAAATGATAAACCATAATAAAATGCTTGTTGGTACTGATATTTCAGCTGATACAATTGTTGTTAATTTTTTAGCCATTATGTTTCGTGCACCTAGTTCGTATGCAACTCCTTACTCACTCTTTGCTAGCATACAAAAAGTAGATGTAAGAATAGTACATAATGGAAAATTTTATGATAAAGTATACAAAACATAGATGCATGAGTAACACAGGTTCAGATATAGGTGGAAAAGTGAAATAGATAACTATATAACACAGTTTTCGACATACCCAGTTCCAGTGGTGAATGACTTATGAACCATCTCCACACATCCATCAATACTCAGGCTATAAAATAAATAAGATTTATATATTATTTTACAAACAAAATTTCATATTCAAGACCGCATTTATAAAAAATGTTAAATTTTTTGCGGTTTGAATTGGAATACAGTAGTGTATATAATGTATAACATAAATAAAGCATCCCTACGACTGTAGCATTTCTCAGATATCCAATCAGCGGTTTGATAAAAAAATCCATAGAAAACCATTGCATACCAGGTTTGAATTTGAAAATGTAATATTACAGTGATTTTCAGATGAATTGATATATCTAATTAATACAAATCAATTCTAAAATGAATCAATTTCCAGATCAAATCATTAATTGATCGGTAAATAGATTTATTGGTTAGTTCCTTTTATGATCTTATTTAAGTACAAATTTACCTGATTCAATGATTTTTGGCTTTGCGTTATGCTCTTCTTCTCTCTGTAGTGAGACTTGAGAATATTAAAGGGATTTTAATCAAATCAGATCATAATATGAAGAAGAAATAGAAAATGAAGCGAAAAGATTGAAGAAATTGTCAACTGGAGAATAATGGGGATACTTGATTTGTTTTGTAAGGATATAGGAGAATACGTTTTCCAATTGAATTGTGATTATGGTCAAGAGGAGAAGAATGCGGAGGAGGAGCATATGAGAAACAAAAAAGAAACAGAACCAGTGTTATTTGGGCTTTAGAGTATTTGATTTTGGACAAGTGACAGTAAGCAAAGCTCCCTAACGGTCGGTTTGATTATTTTTCACCAAAATCAGTCTTTATCCAATTTGCAAATCTCTTTTGTGACACATCATTTATTAAAACGGGCAATAAGAAAAAGTTATGTTCAATTTGCGAGTTATCCTAAATAACTTATTTCTATTCCTATTGGTTATTGTTTGATCTATTTGTCATCAAATTAGTGGTTTTAAATCTTGGACTATTATTTATTCTATATAGATTAGGGTTAGCCTACCAAAATCCTAATAGTTGGTATAGGGGCAATGAAACTATTGGAACTGATATGCAATGGTTAGATCAAAAGATCTGACTAGTTATGCGAAGAATATATTCAATGGAAAATGAGATTTTAGGACTTGGACGTTGAATATGGAAGCGGCATTGGGAAAGAAGAAAACTTTTAAAGTAGATTCCAATTGTGATAAATCGAAAGATCTTAACTCAAATAAATTGAAGGAGATGAAGGATGAAGCTCATAAATCTATTCGGCTATGTCATTAAAATGAGATCCTTTGATTGTTTGCTCATAACACTAATGTAATGAAACTGAAGATTTCATTAAAGGATGCATACCATGATAAATCTCTCATCAACTGTATTATTCTTCAACAACATCTAGATAGCTTTAAGACAGAGCCAAAAACCACACTTTTAGAGAACCTAGACACGTTCAACACTTTAATCATAAATTTAAAGGCAGTAGATGTAAAAGTTAATTTTGTTATGTTTCTTATCGTTTGAGTATGCAATATTTGTTAATTTCATGATTTACGAAAGGGATTCCATACACAGGACTGAGGTAAAAGTAAGGTTGCATAATAAAGTATCAAGGGGGAAGTTGGTTGGGAGTTAGAGCGGTGTTGATAATTCGAAGGCTTTGTTTGCACTAAAAGGGAGAATGAAGCACATCTTCAAGTTTGATGGATGTAGGCAGTCTAGATGCAAATCCAAAGGGCCTAAGAAGGAGGCTTGTTAATTTTTAGAAAGCCGGGTGTAACACCTAGTATAATAAGAAATAAATAAAATAAGAAAAATTAATTAAATAAGATAAGGCTAAAATGGTAATTTTGCAAAGTCAGAATTTGACCATGAAAGTTATGGCTTTGCGTTCGTGTCGATTTTCTGATCAATTTTCACATATAATGTGTTAAAAAGGAGCTCAAATGGAAAGGTTTTGGACGTTTGAAGTTTTCGGATTCAAAATAATTTAAATAGAATTCAAATTCAAATAATTAAATAATTCTCAAATTTGAAATTCAAAAGGTAAAGTAATTAGACTTGAGGGTTAAGTAATCTTAAAATTAACATTAACGTTAAAGGAGTAATAAAGGAATGAAATAAATAAATCAACAACAATTAAATCGTTCCTTGAAATAAACAAACTGATCGAAGCCTATCCATCGACCGGTGAGCAAGTGACGGATGGGGTCTATTTGGACAGTTAACGTTCCAAATTTTATTACTTTTAACTGACTTAAATCCGATGGTTCTAGTGCATTCCAACCACTATAAATAAGGGCCCAGCTCCCTCACTTTTATTTATACATTATTTTGGGAAACCTAACGAAGCTTTACCTATCTCTCTCTTCAAAGGTTCAGAAAAGTTCTTTGGGTTTTAGGGAGATCTGAAAGAGGTTATTAAAGGCATGACAAATCCAAAATGAGGAAGAGCTAAGAATCTGTTGTGAATGAAAATCTTTATCTTTCTATTTCAGTAATTGAATAGTGCAATTTGGATTTGATATATGCCTTAGGGAATTCTCGTTTACGAAAACATCACATTAAAACCCCTAAAATTCTCATATAGTGAAATGTCAATTCTTAGGTTGGAAACTCAATCATTTTATATTAAAATAATGTAATTTGTGTATTGTTTGCAATTTCAATGTTTTACCTTCTACTCCACTTCTTATCTTTTTCTTTAGATCTAGTTAAGTTTTTTGAATAGGACATGGTGTATAATTACAAATTCTTATTCGTAATTTGCACTACATATTCCACAATTTGAATAGAAATTCCTTTTGTCTGATTTCATATAAAGAAAGTTGGATAGAGCGTAAAAACATGTAAATTGCAAGTTTCTATTATTGATTTTTTCCATTGTTTCAATGTAAAATAAGTGGGTTTGGATTCTGTTTTCTTATACAAGTCTATTGATTTGATTTTAGATATTGGATTTATGGTATATTTGTTAATATGAAAATGGGACCTGTATAATTTTGAAGATTTGACATTTAAACATTAGTTTAGAGCGTAAACTTTGCACGCTTAGAAATTTACTGAGCGAGAGAGAGAGTGTGTGTGTGTTAGCGTAAACAACGTAAGATTACAATGCATTATTGGCGTAGTTAATAGGTTATTAATTATTATTGATTTTCCCCCTAGGAAAGTGAGTAATTATAGAGGCAAAATAAGAAGTTTTCTTATAAGGCCTTAATTATGGATATGATGATATGTATGGTAATATGTTAAGGGAGTGTTAAAAATAATGACTAAATTATAGAGATGCGAGGTCAATCAAAAGCACACATAAATCTGCCCAGCTAGTCTGGCTACCAGCAGTGTGACTTTGGGGCTGATGTGAGACATCGTCCATAGTAAGCAACTACGGATGACCCGAGGTTAGTCCCAAATTCTATAAGGTAAATCTGCCCAGCCAATCTGGCTACCAGTATCTACGAATAGTCGGACAAATGTGAGACATCACTATGGGGTATGAGTCATAATACGAAGGACCTACTTCAGAGATTGAATGTATTAAGTGGCAGCCTTTTCCCCATATAGGAGGTAGTAAATGGTTGGGGTTAAGGTTAAGGGTTAGGCATTGTAATGACCCAGAATTTTATCGCTTTGATTTGTGAATATTTAATTAATTTTAAATATTCAATTAATTATTTTTAATAATAAAAAAACCTGCTTTAATTAATAAGTAATGATGGTAAACTCATTTTGAAAGTTTGTTTACAAAAATAAATAGTTCGATGAGAAATTGAAAATGAGACTGAAGTTCATTTTTTGGATTTTTCGACTTTTTATCGAATGAAAGTTGTTGCAACCTTATTGCACACATATACACATATTTGTGTACACATTTTTACACATTTAATAAAGTTGTAAATAGTAAAAAATAAAGTATTAAAATAGTAAAAAATAAAGTAAACAAAGTTACTTTCTTTAATGGTTTCACTTATAGTTAAAAGTGTATTTTAATTTCTTACACTTATGCCTTATTTTAAGGGAGATGTGATGTAGTATTAAGTGTTAGTCCTTGAGATGATGGTTTTGATGACAACAACCTTAGAATAGATTATAAAATATAAATACTAACATTACAAGTTTAGATATATATGTATTTGCAGGATCTAACCATGCAGGTATCAAGAATGAAGACTGTACAGTATAGAGATTCAAGATACAGAGATAGAAGACTCATGAGTATCAAGATTATCAAGAGTTCAAGGTTAAGTCTGTTTTATTAGGGATATTTGTTAAAACTTGTAGAAAAGTACTGGCATCTTAATATCCAATTTATTCGTGGAATGGAACCCACTTCGAGCCCGTTAAAGGGATGGAACCGTAAGTAGGATGGAACCTACAAAAATCTAGTGGGACATTGTTTTGTATCCACTAATTTTAATTCAAATGATTTTACAAAATTATCTTGTTTTCAAAATGATTTCAAAACTTTCCTTTTAAAAGATTCAAAACTCTCTATCCCGATTTTAAATAATTTTAGCCTCAAAACATCTTTAATTTCAAAGTCAAAATACTTTTGTTTTTAAATGTCTTTTCAAATAATATATTTAACTTTTAATATTTATACTTAGATTTAAATATAAAATTATAGTTAAATTATGTATTTATTGTTCTTTATATTTACTTATGAATTTCAACTATATTCAAGTATATTTATAAAGTTTTAAATAGTTTTTATATAAGATAAATATTGTTTTTATAGAAATTCAAATTATCATTTTTGGCTGAGGGATGTCGACATGCCCCTAGGTAGTATGTCGACATAGTGACAGTTGAAGTTCAAATTCAAATTTCAAAAGAAGTGTCTATTCGCCATAACTCTTCATGAATAGTCATGGCTATTGGTTTTCTATAAATAGGGGTCAGTTTCAACGAATTTTCAATCATATTTTTCTGATTTTCACTCCTCTTCATCTTCCACATTTCTTATTACAAAATCATACCATTACTCTGTCGAAATCAACATCGAATCATACTCGATTACTTCTAGTTTGATTCTACATCACTATCTCTACAAGGTTCTCAGTGCTATTCAGAGTTATAGACTTCTTTGTAATATATTAGCGAGAAAAGGTGTGATTGTAGCCTTTGAAATCAATCAAGCGAGAAAAGGTGTGATTCTAGCCTTGGAAATCAATAAGGTGAACTTGTTGCCCCGGAAATCAAGTATCTCTACCCAGAGGATTGTTATTCTGGAGGGTGTACCTCGTAGCCTTGAAATCGAGGGTTGTAATTGTTGAATTGCTTTTGAAAGGAAATCCGTACTTAGTTGTACGGGACTGGATGTAGGGTAACTCCGAACCAGTATAAAATCCGGTGTGTTCTTTCCTTTACTGCTTTTACTTTATATTTGCATCTGTGTTTGATTCTGTGTTCATATCTGTGTCTAATTAGTGTATACATTGTTAATAAAGTTAGATAAACTCAAAAAGATTAACAAATTTCTTAAAACACTATTCACCCCCCCTCTAGTGTTAATTCTAGCCTTAAGATCCTTAATCCGCATTTCTCACATTAAGTAGTACCTAAACGAGTGGTGGTAGATGCCTAGGTGGACTAGGGGAGACGCACTTATGAGGGAGAAGGGGGGTAGTGGCATAAAATAAGGAGGGGCATGTTGGGTCATTTGCCATTTTACAAATTTTATAAAAGTGCCTCCTTTGTTTTCATTTCTTTTTTCATTTCATTCTTTGCTCTCTTTTACTTCATTCTTCCTCGCTACTTTTCCACTCAATACTCTAAACGAAATTCACTTTATAACACTCCATTCTCTCCTCTAAATTCTTATATAATCCTAGAATTGCATAGCTAACACCACTATAGGCCCAAAGATGTAAACTTTGTTGCCAAACCCCACTCTTTCAACAATGGTCGAGCACTCTTGAAACCGTAGGAGGCTTGGGCGTCAAAATAGGAGTGAAGGAAAGGAGTTTTCAAGAGCTAAGCAAGTGTAGTGATGTTGTGTGGTGTTTGTGTAACATCCCGGAATTTTATCATTTTGATTTTGGATATTTAATTAATTTTAAATATTCAAATAATTGGTGTTTAAAAATATAAATAAATTATATTCAAATATAGGCACTATTTAAATATTTGAATTATGAATTAAATATTACTTAAATGGATTTAATAGCTTTATTTAAATCCTTTTAATTGATAGATAATAATAAGAAAATTTATTGTTAAAAAATGACTTATTTTTAATGATGTATTTTAATTTAATTTATTGGGTTTTTCCATATTTTTAATTTGGAAATTATTTGAATTTTTGTTTGCCTTACTTTACGGCAAACGATCGTATTTTTGAAATTTCATAGAATAAAATAATATGTGTATTTTGTTGTTGATTTGTGATCGTGTCACATTTGGATGCACGATCGTATTTTTATTCATGTCGTTCGCGGTTCGTACGCAGACGGAATATTGTGTAGTGGAACAGCACAAAATCTTTTAAAAATTCAAATCAAATTCAAAAGTTTCAACCAACCATTAATATTGATTTGATTTTGAGATGATAAGTAGTTTGAAAATATTGTTTAGCTTGATTTTTTGGTTAGCTTGTGATTGAAGATAGGTATTTGGAATTGGTTATAAAACTAAATAAGTCAATACTTAGCAAATTCCTATTTTCAATCCCCTTCCTTACTTTTCACAATCCCTCCTCTTGTATATTTGCTGAAATAAGAGAATTAAAACCTTTATCCAATGGCCTGAATTGATCGGCACTACTAGAGGCCGATTTAGATGAAGTGGCCAACTAAGAAAATATGCATCGTGATGTGGGGAGTTTGATGACTAGTTGGATTGGGTCGTGGGGGACCGAGGAGGCACATATTTTGCGATGAGCAGAATTGGTTTTTGAGTTCACCATTGAGCTATAGGCATTGTGGGGAATGACAGACAGTGTTGGGTTTGTCTGAGGCGAGGCTACCTCCTGTAGCGATGTGGCAACCGGAGGAGGCCTATGGCGGCGATGGTGATCGGGAAAGCAAGGTATCGGGGTTTCTAAATTAGTGGCCTGGGTTTTATTAATGAAGAAGGATTAGAAGGGAAATTTATTTTAATAGGGTAATTATAAAGTTAATTAAGTTATTAATTAATTTAATTAATCCAAATTCTTATAAATTGAATATTTTGCTCATAAGAGGTTGGATTCAGATGTGATTAGTTGTGTTGGACTCGTAGGAATGTGACGACCGCCCATGACCCCTGCACTGATCATAGAGATAGTGCGCTGTAAAGTGTGCCAGGCAGCCATGGACGATTGCCAAGGTTAAGTTAAAACAACAGAATCTATCGTATTACTCACAGCGCATGGATAAAATACAATAGAGAATATATATAGTGAAGCTTCACAAAATAGAATCTCATCAATTAAGCTTCATAATAGTTGAATACAAACATCTGAATAGTCAATACATCAAGCCTCACTACATATCACTCAGAGAATATAAAAGCAGGGGAACAACCAGTACATATAGTAAGAAACTAATACGTAAACCTCCAGCTCGTCTTCGTCATCAGCATCGTCGGAAACTAAGAACAGCACCTGTCACCTGCTACCTAGTCTGCCCATCCCAAAATGGATGAACAGCCCAAGGTAATAAGTGTTGAACATAAAACTTTGAGTCAGACAACAGTCTTAGTGAGCGGTAAATTAACTAACAACATACCAAAAGAGCATAAAGGTAAAAGGAATAGGAATCCAACCCTCTCACTCCACCTCTTTCTACAGTGATAGCCCCCAGACACACTAAGCAGAAGTAAACATAGCAATCAGACAATTAAAGTAAAGCAATTATCACTCGAGTCAAGGTCGGTGTTTTCCAAGTACAAACCCCCAAGGTCTAAACCAAGATCAGATAAGCACCCAGAAAACATCGCTCTTGAGACCGAATGACGATATAACCAAACATCCATGACTCTGGCTATCACTGTTATCATTGCTTCGATACCACCGTTAATTGAATGACCGGCACATTCTTTCAGCCGTTCGTCAAGGGTTAATGGTAACCCCGGTTCTAGACAGAACTCCACACGTCGTCGCAGCCCGTGCTTAGGACTATCGAATCTGCCCAGAGTACTCGACTACAATCATAGTCTTTAGGGACTATCGAATCTGCCCAGCGTACTCTTGCTTTGAGTCTGCTAGAACCTTCAATAACAATGAAACCTCAGCCTTCTAGTCATCCTCCTCGACGACTATTTCCATACTAGCTCAAGCGCCTCTCGAGCAAACCATTATCCTCAAACCCGAACCATTTCACCGAGTTATCAACATGCTTGGAATGATCCCGTCTGGATTAAACTAAGGCTATCTCATACCATGCCTCGCTTCATCTCATCATAGCAAAGCCTCATCTCAACATCAACATCATCAAATCTATCCATATGAGCTTCATCATCCGCCACATATGCCACGAGCAGCTTTTCCAATTCAAGAGCCTTTCCCTTAGCTTTTGAATCATTATCGACTAACTTGTCCAAATCAAATCATCAATCAACTAATTTATAACAATCAATCAAGTCAATCATTAATCCAAGTAATCAAGCATTCAAACATGATCTAATAAACAATTATAACAATAACGGCAATTTTGTAAATAAAGAGTCCAAATCTAACAAGCATGAAACATGAGCAATATCTCTACAACTTGATGAATGAACTTGCATAGATTAACATGTAGTAAAATGGATGTCAAATCATCATGAACAATGGATCTATACTTAAGTTTAAGAAAATGCATGGAAATCACTATTTTAACACCAAATCAAGCCACCAATCCGATATACTCCTTTGGATCCGTGTGAGAGATAATCACCACTCACCGAATCACCTAAACACCTCAAAAGCAACACACTTCAGATCTGGACAGCGAAGAATCTAACTTGATCTGTCAAAATTCCGCTTCAAACGATGAAATCTCTCTTCGAAGAATGTAGATCTTCAACTTTAGCTCTTGGATCTTCGATCTTGGATGGAAGGAAGTACTAAATCTTTTGAAGAGATAAGAAGTGAAGAAGTGTAGTTCTCAAGCTCTCAAAATGTCAGCACTTCGTCGCTTCAAAATCCGGATCCCAAAAAGTGAGGAAATGGACGTGTATTTATAGGCTGAAATCCCTAAGTCGTCCGCCTCCTTAAGTCGTCCACGACTTATGAAAACCCACGACCTATGTGACGCCCCACTCCAAGAGCCTCATTAACAAAGAGTATTATATGGATAATACCGTCTGCTAATGCGGACAATAGAGTATAATGGAAGCGACCATGTGTAGTCTTACTTTAACTATCTACTGAACACGCCGAAAAGTGGTTTTTATCATCTCATGTGGTTCGACAAGTTCAATAAATACTTAAAGCAAAACTACAATGGCTATAGGATCTATCAAAACAAAATGTAACAACTCAATGTAATATACATCACAGAACAGCGGATCATCATAAACACATTTACTTATACAAAGCAGAGTTTACAAAATGATACATGTCAAGTGGTATAGCAAACCACAATACACAGACGAGTTCACAGAATACATATCAGAGTTACAACAGATAAGGACTAAACAAAAAGCTAAGACAAAAAGGAGCTAGCGGAATAGTCCATGCGGAAGCAAAAGAGGCTAAGTCCAAAAGCACCTAACCTGAAACATCTCGGTCTGACCCGAGTATAGAATACACGGGTCAGTCTAGCTAAACAAATCAGTTAGATAAACTGAACGATAATAAACCTACAAGATCATATAGTATAACAATTATCTCTAAAGGAGATAATTCAATCATCTAACATAAGATGAATCATAACAAAACAAGCCTCATATCATCGGCATCTCAACAAGCAAAGGATATCATATCCCAAATCAAGCCAAAAGGCAAATAACAAATACCAATGAAGGTATACAAGTTCCACTAGATGATCGCTACATATCATGCGGCTCAAAAAGACCAACATCGAAAGGCGACACCTAGGGAATATACATATTAATCAAAATGACAAAAGATTGCTCGAGCTCAGTACTATATAAACAAGGATCCATAAGCCCGAAGGCTCCAAACCCAATATCACCCATGCGGCTCAAAAAGAACAACATCGGAAGTGATACTATAGGGTAACAACAATCCCAAATATCTCTTGAGCCGGGGCAAAGGACCAACTCCAAAGCGATATTAAAGGCAACATGCCAGAAAGAGACAGTCTGAAGACACTATCCCAAAGGCAACAAACCGTAGTGGTGAAGGTCCGGAGGCCCAGTACTGGACACCACTAACTGGCGGAATGTGTCACAACTCTTGAAAAGGAACCCGAAAAGTGTTAACGTGAGTCCCATAACCACTCGTTCGCACTAAACGGTTTACTATCCATTAGCCAATTTCACACTCAAAGCATTACAATGTTTACCTCATCTCATCGGTAAACCAAACACAAAGGTCAAAACGATCAATCGAATAGGTCGGGGATTAATCGGAAAGATGAACGCTCGGATTCATGGTCCGTGTTTTACCTAACCATTTAATCTCCTTTCCACTTCGTTCGAAGTGCAAAATTGTGTGTGTTTAAATAGAAATTTATAAAGCGGAGAAGGGAGCTTTTAATATGATTTAGAGGGATTATTTATAAAAACCGTGAATGAAGTCAAAGGTAAGTTATCAAAGCCAAAGATGCAATATTAAACACTAAGAACCAACTTGAATCGATAAAATTTGGAAAACCAATCAAAACGAGCAAAAATAGGCAAAACAGGGAAAACAGGAGCAGGTCGGTCGGCCGTTATCAGAGCTCGGTCGACCGGACACTGTTCTGAAAAATTCTCGGGAAGTAGGCCGGTCGACCGGACTTCCTGGGTCGGTCAGCCGGAGCCTGAATTCCTGCACTTCCAAAACAGAGGCAGGGAATAGCTCAGGTAGCAGGTCGGTCGACCGGACACTGCATTCGGTCGGCCGGAGCCTGATTTCCAGCACTTCTTGCCTTATCAATGAATACCAATTCTTTCCAAATCAAAAGCAATAGCACATGAATACTTGTTAGGAATTCATACCCAACATCAATGATATCAAGAGAGGTAGATGTGAGTTCAAAACTCACCTTTTTACACACAAGCAAAGAAGAAGAAGCTCAATTGCAAAGAAACAACCAATCACACTCCACTTCAATTCTACAAGCTTAAATCTAAGAAGACAACACATATTTCCCAAATTAGGTTTAGGAAACTTCCTGAAATTGAAGGAGAAAGAGTTGGAGAAGATGGAGAGGAGGCTTACCTATGGCTTCACTTTGATTTTGGAGCAAGAAATCAAGATGCAAGAAGAAACTAGGGTTTGCAATTTCTATTTCCTCTTCCTTTCCCCCATTTCAGTTTTTACTTAAGTTTGGAGAGTGTGAATGAGAGAATGGAGAGGAGAGGGCTGAGTTAGAGGGTTAAGTGAGTTTAGTTAGCTAGTGGGCTGAACCCAAACCCAAACCCAACTAGAAAAAGTAGCAAATATCGACTTACTCCAAACATATCGAAGCTTATACTCAAAAAGATCGCAAACGGCATTTTGAACTCAATGGAAGTGGTCTCGAGTCTAAATTCGACTGTTTGCAAAAAGTAGCTTTTTAGACTATAATCCGACGAACGATGTCATATTTAAATAAAATATTGAAATATACAACCGATAAATATGCGGGTTGTTACAGACTCCCCTCCTTAAGAAATTGCGTCCTCGCAATTCTTTAGAAGAAAAATAAAGAGTAACAACCAAAAAGCATATCAACACAAAAGAATAACGGAATAAGATGTTCGCCATAAAGCGCACAAAAGGATAAGTTCGACCTTGCTTGCTCGGGGAATTCTCCGGATTCCTAAGCTCAAAACAATTCGGAACACCGACGTGGTATAAACAATACGTCAAATGAACCAAAGCTCACAAATGAAGCGCAAGAAAATGTCCGATGAACTTGGTAAAAAGATCATTCCATTCGGACATCAACAAAGAAACAATCACTTGTTGCGTACAACTAAATGCATTGGCAACACGATCCCCCTTTCGGGAATAAAAAGAATAAGAGTATTAGAAAAGAGTTCTTCCAAATAATATTTTTACTGAAAAGCTAAAGCTTCAAATTCAATTACCTTCATGAAATCATTTTTCTGGAAAAATTTCCTTATTTCAAATCAGTTTAGTGTGTCAAATTGTCTCATCAAAGCGTTTAGGAGATTCCTATCGATAACGTTGATCAGGCGCATCGACTAGAATTCTTAAAGCACTCAATGGGCAATACAATCACAAAATCATCTTCTATATGATAAACATGTTTCTAAAAACTTTTAAAAATTCTCTTTGTTCGTTTTAAGAACAAAAATCCCATTTATACTTATAAATAAATCTTATGAAAAAGATTTGCAAAAATTTTAAATTGCTAATTTCCATCCAAAACCAATAAATACTAAAATGGAATCATCGAGATATTCACAGAATACTCGATTCATAAAATGGATGAAATGAGCTAGACAAACTGAATGACATAATAAATCATTCATAAGAATCACAACGAGTGCGGAATGCGGTAAGTGGAATGCTAACTTCCGCAACTCGTAGCCAAATGAAAAACGGTGGTAAGGTCGAGCTAAAAAGACCTTAATACCACACAAAAGATTGCTTAGGTGATAATCCTAAGACAAGACCAAAAATACCAAAAAATTCTCAAACTACAAGAATGAGAGAAACAACACTTTCCTCGTCATGAGGGCTTAAAGAATAAAATGATGCCATCAAATTAGAATTGAAATCATAAAGGAATAATGGATATTCCCTAGGTAGATAATTCAATATGGAATACTACGGAATTTAAATGCATTCCTAGACGTATTCCTCAAATCCTATCTACCCCAAAAGCACGGAAGGAATAAAGGCACGATGATTCAAAGATTTGTAACACTTATTACACTTTGATGTACCATAATATGTGCTTCTATTCTGTGTTTATCATACTTTGTTCTGAACTCAGCTCTGATACCAAGCTGTGGCGCCCCACTCCGAGAGCCTCATTAACAAAGAGTATTATATGGATAATACCGTCTGCTAATGCGGACAATAGAGTATAATGGAAGCGACCATGTGTAGTCTTACTTTAACTATCTACTGAACACGCTGAAAAGTGGTTTTTATCATCTCATGTAGTTTGACAAGTTCAATAAATACTTAAAGCAAAACTACAGTGGCTATAGGATCTATCAGAACAAAATGTAACAACTCAATGTAATATACATCACAGAACAGCGGATCATCATAAACACATTTACTGATACAAAGCAGAGTTTACAAAATGATACATGTCAAGTGGTACAGCAAACCACAATACACAGACGAGTTCACAGAATACATATCAGAGTTACAACAAATAAGGACTAAACAAAAAGCTAAGACAAAAAGGAGCTAGCGGATAGTCCATGCGGAAGCAAAAGAGGCTAAGTCCAAAAGCACCTAACCTGAAACATCTCGGTCTGACCCGAGTATAGAATACACGGGTCAGTCTAGCTAAACAAATCAGTTAGATAAACTGAACGATAATAAACCTGCAAGATCATATAGTATAACAATTATCTCTAAAGGAGATAACTCAATCATCTAACATAAGATGAATCATAACAAAACAAGCCTCATATCATCGGCATCTCAACAAGCAAAGGATATCATATCCCAAATCAAGCCAAAAGGCAAATAACAAATACCAATGAAGGTATACAAGTTCCACTAGATGATCGCTACATATCATGCGGCTCAAAAAGACCAACATCGAAAGGCGACACCTAGGGAATATACATATTAATCAAAATGACAAAAGATTGCTCGAGCTCAGTACTGTATAAACAAGGATCCATAAGCCCGAAGGCTCCAAACCCAATATCACCCATGCGGCTCAAAAAGACCAACATCGAAAGCGATACTATAGGGCAACAACAATCCCAAATATCTCTTGAGTCGGGGCAAAGGACCAACTCCAAAGCGATATTAAAGGCAACAAGCCAGAAGGAGACAGTCCGAAGACACTATCCCAAAGGCAACAAACCGTAGTGGTGAAGGTCCGGAGGCCCAGTACTGGACACCACTAACTGGCGGAATGTGTCACAACTCTTGAAAAGGAACCCGAAAAGTGTTAACGTGAGTCCCATAACCACTCGTTCGCACTAAACGGTTTACTATCCATTAGCCAATTTCACACTCAAAGCATTACAATGTTTACCTCATCTCATCGGTAAACCAGACACAAAGGTCAAAATGATCAATCGAATAGGTCGGGGATTAATCGGAAAGGTGAACGCGTGGATTCATGGTCTGTGTTTTACCTAACCATTTAATCTCCTTTCCACTTCGTTCGAAGTGCAAAATTGTGTGTGTTTAAATAGAAATTTATAAAGCGGAGAAAGGAGCTTTTAATATGATTTAGAGGGATTATTTATAAAAACCGTGAATGAAGTCAAAGGTAAGTTATCAAAGCCAAAGATGCAATATTAAACACTAAGAACCAACTTGAATTGATAAAATTTGGAAAACCAATCAAAACAAGCAAAAATAGGCAAAACAGGGAAAACTGGAGCATGTCGGTCGGCCGTTATCAGAGCTCGGTCGACCGGAAACTATTCTGAAAAATTCTCGGGAAGCAGGTCGGTCGACCGGACTTCCTGGGTCGGTCAGCCGGAGCCTGAATTCCTGCACTTCCAAAATAGAGGCAGGGAATAGCTCAGGTAGCAGGTCGGTCGACCGGACACTGCATTCGGTTGGCCGGAGCCTGATTTCCAGCACTTCTTGCCCTATCAATGAATACCAATTCTTTCCAAATCAAAAGCAATAGCACATGAATACTTGTTAGGAATTCATACCCAACATCAATGATATCAAGAGAGGTAGATGTGAGTTCAAAACTCACCTTTTTACACACAAGCAAAGAAGAAGAAGCTCAATTGCAAAGAAACAACCAATCACACTCCACTTCAATTCTACAAGCTTAAATCTAAGAAGACAACACATATTTCCCAAATTAGGTTTAGGAAACTTCCTGAAATTGAAGGAGAAAGAGTTGGAGAAGATGGAAAGGAGGCTTACCTATGGCTTCACTTTGATTTTGGAGCAAGAAATCAAGATGAAAGAAGAAACTAGGGTTTGCAATTTCTATTTCCTCTTCCTTTCCCCCATTTCAGTTTTTACTTAAGTTTGGAGAGTGGGAATGAGAGAATGGAGAGGAGAGGGCTGAGTTAGAGGGTTAAGTGAGTTTAGTTAGCTAGTGGGCTGAACCCAAACCCAAACCTAACTAGAAAAAGTAGCAAATATCGACTTACTCCAAACATATCGAAGCTTATACTCAAAAAGATCGCAAACGGCATTTTGAACTCAATGGAAGTGGTCTCGAGTCTCAATTTGACTGTTTGCAAAAAGTAGCTTTTCGGACTATAATCCGACGAACGATGTCATATTTAAATAAAATATTTAAATATACAACCGATAAATATGCGGGTTGTTACAACCTACGACTCATAAAAACTTACGACCTAAAACCCCATAACTTAAGACCTACGACTTAACACTCACGAGCCTATGCGCATCCACGACCTAACAGTTCATCAACCTAAGCCATAACACGCGTGCACAACTTACGACCTAACAAAGATGCGACTTAACGACTCAACAGATCTTCCGATCTACGACTTATCGACTTAACAAAATGAGTCCTCACACGACTTAACAGCTCACGACCTAACACCTTTAGGTCGTCTAACGACCTAACTAAACACGCCATAGCAACTCAACGACTTAACTCCTCAACTCGTCCACGACTTAACTACACACACAGGGTCTTACGACCTAAACTTCAACGACTTATCCCATATTCCTTAAGTCGTTAACCCCGCTTAACCCCCTAGGTCGTTAACTCCCCTAAGCCGCTAACTCTTAAGTCGCCGCTTCCTTAAGTCGGTCAATTCCTTAAGTCGCCTGTTATCCCAACTTTTGGCAAAGCCGAGATACCCAAAGATTAACTAAAAATCAATGATTATTAGTCATGAACATCGATTGTGCATCGCAGGTTCACCATGGATATCGATGAATTTTGTCCGAGTCCGGATCGGGCTGCAATTGATAAGACATGTCAAGCAAGGCCAGATGAAACAACGTTCCAAGTTTCGAGTCAATCCGAGTTCGTATGCTCGAGATATCGCCAGCGAAAGATGGAGTAGACAGTCCTAAGTTCAAATCCATAGGTGGAGCCTATGTTCGAATCCATCAGGTGGCCAGGCTTCATATCCACGGGACGATCTTCGTTCGACTCTATCATACTCCCTCTGCTTCGAATCCATGGAGAGAAAGTACTTCGAATCCACGATGCCTAGCCCCGCTTCAAATCCATTAAGCGAGTCACGGTTCGAACCCAATGAACCATTCCCCTTCTTCGAATCGATCAAAGGGAAAGTCTTCGAGTCCATGTAGTTGAAGAGCTTCGACTCCATCCTGCGAGTATCTTCGAATCCATTCAACCAAGAAGCCTTCGTACCGATTAACTGAAACCTACCTTGATCGATTCGAAGAGAACGTTCATCCGATCGATTCGATAAAGTCATACCTTCGAATCCATGTACTTCGAATCCACTACCACAAATCCCCAGTCAAAACGGCAGCTAGAAACGTGGAGTCGACCCGGGCAACTCGGAGCACAAGACGGATCGACACGAAGGAAGCGCTCCACGTCATCACAGAAGCACGTGCTGGATCGATTCGAACGAATCGATTCAAACTAGATCGATTCGAACCAGGCTAGTCAACCAGAAATGCAACCTTGAATCGATCATAACTTGAGATCTACATATCCAAATGCTATGAAATTTTCACAGAAGCTTGAGCACATGTTGAAGAATGTTCACACCAAATTTCAGCTCGATTGGACACTTTCTTGATCGATTCGAACCAAGGGTCGAATCGATCCCAAAGTGGGCCCGGATTTCCATAAAGCGGGCATGTGGGCCCCCTGACATACCAGAACTGGTCTCCCTTCATTTTAGGCAAAATATCAGCCTTCTACACCTATAAATAGAGCCCCTGCTCATTCAGAAAAGGGATCGGACAATTTTGAGAGCTAAAGAGCGCCCAGATTCTGCCAGATCTACTCCAGATCACCATTGCTGCCTTAGATTCAGACTTAGTTCAGCAAATCAGTTGTAATACAACATACGAAATTGTAATCTTGGAGCATCGAGCAATAAAATCATAAAAACCTTGAAGTGGACGTAGGCCGGAGATAGATGAACCACTATAAATTGTGTGTCACTGTTCATTATTTCTTAACTGTTACTTGTTACTTGCTTAGATCTGTGATTTGTGTGTGAATACTGTTGATTCGTATTCATACGCTGGTGCTTTCACTACACTTGGGGTTTGTGACCATTTTTGGTGCAAACACTTTGGTGCTTTCACTGAGAAGAACTAGCACCCGCTACACCAGATTCAAAGTTTAGATTTGGAATTTTAAGGATTCAGATCTGACTCTACAATGACTCGACAAACTAGACAAAGAACTGAGAGGAGCCAACAGGCAGGAAGTCAAGAGGCATCCTCTGGCGCTGGAGAAGGACAAGCTTCGATCTACATTACTAGAGATGAGATGGAGGCTATGAATAACTTAATGCAGGAAAGAATGATGAAAAGCCAACAAGAGATGCTGCAGAATTTCTTCGAGCAGATGAGAGCTGCAGGGACGCAGAACCCTAGACCAGCTACAGCGGCTATGAATGCAGAACCAGAAGGCAATCAACAAGGGCTTGGGGGCAGGCCCGCAAGATCCGACGCAGAAGGACATTTGGAAGGAGCTCAACCGGCTAGGGCCAACGCAAATGCTAACGAGCCGCCCGAAGAGTACGTACCAGAATTCCCTACGAGACTCGGAGGGCAAGACAGAGACATGACAAGGGGGCAACCCCTAGATGGAGATGAAAGAATGATCGGCCTAGTGAGACGACTCATGAGAGGAGGGTTTTCAGGAGGAGGATTGGAAGAAGTTAGTCGGAGTCCGTTCGCTCCGAATATCAGGAATGCAAGGAACCCTCCGAAGTTCAAGCTACCAACACTGAATCCTTATGACGGAAAGTCAGACCCGACCATGCATATCACCAGATATATCAGACACATGGAAGTGCTGGGAGCATCCGAGGAAGTAATGGCACGATGTTTCCCCTTATTCTTATCAGATTTGGCTGCGCTTTGGTTTAGACAGCTAGAGACAGGATCAATCAGGACATGGGGCGAGCTTGTGGATTGCTTCATGAAGCAGTTTAGGGTTCACATGACGCGACCTAAGAGCGTGATGACTTTGGCATCAATAAAACAAAGGACCGGAGAGTCCATAAAAGATTTTTTGTTATGATTTAATGCGACGGTGACTTCTGTAGATCGCCCGGACCCATCGATGATTTTGATGGCGGCAGTGGCAGGAGTTGGAGAAGGCACCGAATTCAAAGACTCTTTGACTAAAGATCCACCGCAAGATCTTGGAGAGTTTTTCCATGAAGCTGAAAAATTCATTCGATTAGAGGGATCACGAGCCGAGAGGCAGGAAATAAATGTTGCACAAGGCGAAGGAACCGCCAGGGAACAGTCCAGGGCAGACAAAGGAAAGAGAAAGCAGGATGACGCACATGATGGTCCTGATAAACGGAAGAAATTCCGAGAGCCCAGATTCAGGCAATACACAGACTTGGTGGCAGGACTGGAACGAATTTACACCGAAACTCGGGGGCAACTCCCCTATCGAAAACCACCCAGGAGAGATCCCACGGAGCGGGAACGTAGGACTGGAAAGTACTGCCTATTCCATGAGCTGGATGGGCACACTACCGATGAATGCCGCCACCTGAAGGATGAGGTGGAAGAACATGCCAGGAGTGGTAGATTGCCGCAGTATGTCAGAGAACGCACGACGGCGGTTAGACCCGAACAACTACCACCTCAACCAAACAGGAATGATCCTGGATCGGGATCACGACTCGTCATCAACTGATTGTGATGGCAAGGGCCAAGTTCAAGATTTGGACTCTGGTCGATTAGTTTTCTTAGATTTGATTTCCAAAATAAAACGGCTATCCCACTTACTCATGTACGGGAACCGGAGAGATCCCTAGGCATGCTCTGAGATGGAAATAGACCGCTCCGCCCGGAGAGGCATTATCTTGTTTTTCCTGGTGTTTGAGATTGAACATATAGGATTTGAATTTAATAAAGAAACACTTATTAAAATAAACCTTTGACCGGAGAGTTAAAGGATAAACATTAAATATCAATATAAACATGATCGCTTTATGATCCTACCCGGAGAGGTAGGATCCGGAGTGCAAGAAGTGAGTTGCTTCGCCGGAGAGCGACAGGATCAACTCACTTAAGCATCGTTTCCTATTCACCGGAGAGTGATTGGATCAGGATTCGATAAGAGCCCGGAGAGGCTATGATCGGCCCACGATTTAGGCCATGACATCGCTTAATGTTCAGATACACTGAACCGGAGTGCAGGGAGTGTAGCCGCTTCGCCGGAGAGCGACAGGATCGGCTCACTCATCGTTGTTTCCCCTTCACCGGAGAGTGAAGGATGGGACCCAGTAAGAGCCCGGAGAGGCTGTGATCGACCGACGATTCAGGTCATGACATCGCTTAATGTTCAGATACGCTGAACCGGAGTGCAGGAGGTGAGTCGCTTCGCCGGAGAGCGACAGGATTGACTCGCTTAACGTTGTTTCCCCTTCACCAGAGAGTGACAGGATGAGATCCAGCATGAGCCCGGAGAGGCTATGATCGGTCCAGAATGACCAAGACATCGCTATACGCCCAAACTGGGGCCAGAGTGCAAGGAATAGAAAGCAGCGCCGGAGTGCAATAGGATCTTTCTATTCGATCGCTAAATCTATAATGGGTTTGACAAGGGTCCGGAGTGACCATCAATAGTACGGAGAGACCGTAGAATTTCACTCTTGACTTCCACTGGAAAAAATTGATACCAATTCGGCTTCGAACAGCCATGGACTTGATTGAAAATGCTATAAGCTATGAGTAAAACACGAACTCACTGCATTTAACTTGAGACTGATCAAAACACGCCTTTTACCGAAAGGCATGTTTTGGGGGGCAAAATGTTATCCCAACTTTTGGCAAAGCCGAGATACCCAAAGATTAACTACAAATCAATGATTATTAGTCATGAACATCGATTGTGCATCGCAGGTTCACCATGGATATCGATGAATTTTGTCCGAGTCCGGATCGGGCTGCAATTGATAAGACATGTCAAGCAAGGCCAGATGAAACAACGTTCCAAGTTTCGAGTCAATCCGAGTTCGTATGCTCGAGATATCGCTAGCGAAAGATGGAGTAGACAGTCCTAAGTTCAAATCCATAGGTGGAGCCTATGTTCGAATCCATCAGGTGGCCAGGCTTCATATCCACGGGACGATCTTCGTTCGACTCTATCATACTCCCTCTGCTTCGAATCCATGGAGAGAAAGTACTTCGAATCCACGATGCCTAGCCCCGCTTCAAATCCATTAAGCAAGTCACGGTTCGAACCCAATGAACCATTCCCCTTCTTCGAATCGATCAAAGGGAAAGTCTTCGAGTCCATGTAGTTGAAGAGCTTCGACTCCATCCTGCGAGTATCTTCGAATCCATTCAACCAAGAAGCCTTCGTACCGATTAACTGAAACCTACCTTGATCGATTCGAAGAGAACGTTCATCCGATCGATTCGATAAAGGCATACCTTCGAATCCATGTACTTCGAATCCACTACCACGAATCCCCAGTCAAAACGGCAGCTAGAAACGTGGAGTCGACCCGGGCAACTCGGAGCACAAGACGGATCGACATGAAGGAAGCGCTCCACGTCATCACAGAAGCACGCGCTGGATCGATTCGAACGAATCGATTCAAACGAATCGATTCAAACTAGATCGATTCGAACCAGGCTAGTCAACCAGAAATGCAACCTTGAATCGATCATAACTTGAGATCTACACATCCAAATGCTATGAAATTTTCACAGAAGCTTGAGCACATGTTGAAGAATGTTCACACCAAATTTCAGCTCGATTGGACACTTTCTTGATCGATTCGAACCAAGGGTCGAATCGATCCCAAAGTGGACCCGGATTTCCATAAAGCGGGCATGTGGGCCCCCTGACGTACCAGAACTGGTCTCCCTTCATTTTAGGCAAAATATCAGCCTTCTACACCTATAAATAGAGCCCCTGCTCATTCAGAAAAGGGGTCGGACAATTTTGAGAGCTAAAGAGCGCCCAGATTCTGCCAGATCTACTCCAGATCACCATTGCTGCCTTAGATTCAGACTTAGTTCAGCAAATCAGTTGTAATACAACATACGAAATTGTAATCTTGGAGCATCGAGCAATAAAATCATAAAAACCTTGAAGTGGACGTAGGCCGGAGATAGCCGAACCACTATAAATTGTGTGTCACTGTTCATTATTTCTTAACTGTTACTTGTTACTTGCTTAGATCTGTGATTTGTGTGTGAATACTGTTGATTCGTATTCATACGCTGGTGCTTTCACTACACTTGGGGTTTGTGACCATTTTTGGTGCAAACATCGCCAACTACTACCACCAACTTCCTTAGGTCGCCAACTCCCTTAAGTCGCTCCACGACCTATCCTTCTTCACGACCTAAGTCCCAACACGACCTAACTACCACACGACTTAAGCTTCGAACGACTTAACAATACTATCAATCTAATGACAACAGTTTTACGATGTTTCGATCCGTAAAAATACGGGTCGTTACATTCTCTCCCCTTTAGGAATTTCGCCCCCGAAATTCCAAACAAACACAAGCAATCAAAACTATTCTGCATGCCTACCATCCATAGCAATCAACAAACCATGCGTCCAATTCTAGCCTAGCATGCAGAATTCTAAAACTAGAACAAGTTACAATGTCGTGAGATGACACAACACCTTATTGCCATACCTTGAAGAGTTCAGGATGAGCTGCCTTCATCCTCTCTTCCACCTCCCATGTACAGTCGTTAACATCATCACTCCATTGTACCTTGAGCAACCTAACTACCTTCCTCCTAAGCTGTTTCGTGTCAGTTTCTATAACACAAAGCGGCTTACGAGGTCTCTTATCGAGTAGGTCAACCTCTAAATCTTCACAGCTATCAGCAGAAACCACTGTATTCGAGTCGTGCACATACTTCCGTAGATACGATACATGAAAAATATTATGCACACCCGACATCTTTTCTGGTAACTCCAATTTGTAGGCGAGCTTTCCAATTCGCTCGATGATCGGGAATGGTCCAACAAATCTCGGAGTCAATTTTCCTTTCCTCCCGAATCGAATAACATTCTTCAGTGGAGAAATCTTCACAAAAACCATATCACCTACGTCGAATTTCAAATCCTTACGACGCTTATCGGCATAACTTTTCTGTCGGTCTTGGGCTGCCTTCATTCGTTTTCGAATGATCTCTATGCAACCCGAAGTCTGTCGAATCATTTCTGGCCCAAGTATCAGCTTTTCTCCTGCTTCTAACCAACATGTCGGAGAGTTACATGGTCTTCCATACAATGCTTCATACGGTGCCATACCAATGCTTGACTGGTAACTGTTATTATATGAAAATTCCACCAAATGAAGATGATCTTCCCATGATCCTCCAAAATCCAAAACACATGCTCTAAGGAGATCTTCCAAAACTCGGTTGACTCTCTCAGTCTGACCATCTGTTTGAGGATGATAAGCTGTACTCAAACACAACTCGGTTCCCAAAACTTCCTGGAAGCTCTTCCAAAATCTACTAGTGAACAATGGGTCTCGATCGCTCACTATACTCTTCGGAATACCATGGAATCGAAC
Source organism: Allium fistulosum (assembly GCA_030737815.1). Taxonomy (NCBI): domain Eukaryota; kingdom Viridiplantae; phylum Streptophyta; class Magnoliopsida; order Asparagales; family Amaryllidaceae; genus Allium; species Allium fistulosum. The sequence goes on from CM060904.1 coordinate 1,144,245,098, forward strand.
TATCCACTTAACATACAGCTCAGCCAATTTCGATGCAGTCCTAGTTGATCGAACAAGAATGAATCTTGCACTCTTAGTCAAACGATCTACGATGACCCAAATCCCTTCATTTCCCGCCCTTGTTCTAGGTAGTCCATCAATAAAATCCATCGATATTTGCTCCCACTTCCATGTAGGAACTTCTAATGGCTGAAGCAATCCACTTGGCTTCTTCTGTTCGGCTTTTACCAACTGGCAGTTCATGCACTTGGAAATAAAATTTCCAACATCCTTCTTCATACCTTCCCAGTAATAGGTTCTCTTCATATCCCGATACATCTTATTTCCACCTGGATGAATTGTCAGCTTCGAGTGATGACTTTCCTTCAGAACTTCATTTCTCAATTCATCTATATCGGGAACAACTAGTCGTCCTTGCTTCCGAAGCCAACCTTCTCGATCGACCTTGAATCCTTTATCCTTTTCCGGATCCAATCCAGATTCCAAATCACGGATAATCTTGACAAGCTTATCGTCTTGCTTTTGGCTCTTGTCAATTCTTTCCACAAGAGTCGATCTTATAGATAAGTTTGCCAACATCTCAGGTTCCAATTCACATCTTGACCTGAAGTCAAATCCAGCCAAATACTCGAGATTCTTCCATTCTGAAAACATGGCTCCCAATCCTGCATGTCTTCGACTTAATGCATCTGCCACTGCGTTACCCTTTCCCGGAGTATAGGCTATACCAAAATCATATGATGCCAAAAACTCTAGCCATCGTTGCTGCCTAAGATTCAAATCCTTTTGGGAGAAAAGATACTTCAACGACTTATGATCTGCAAACAACTCGAATCGAAATCCCAATAGGTAATGTCTCCACATCTTTAAAGCAAATACAATCGCTGCCAACTCCAAATCATGAGTCGGATAATTCCTTTCATGTGGCTTCAGTTGTCGGCTTGCATACGCAACAACTTTACCCTTCTGCATCAGCACTGCTCCAAGTCCAGTACCACATGCGTCGGTGTAAACCACCATCTCATCATTTCCACTTGGAATAGTCAAAACAGGAGCACTTGTCAATAGCTCTTTCAAGATTCCAAAAGCTTGCTCACACTTAGCATCCCATCTGAATACTTGATTCTTTTTCGTCAATCCTGTTAATGGTGCAGCCACCTTGGAAAAGTCTTTGATAAACCGACGATAGTATCCTGCTAATCCAAGAAAACTTCTCACATCAGATGCATTCTTAGGTCTACCCCAATCCTGGATTGCTGCTATCTTAGCGGGATCAACCGCTATTCCGCTTCCAGAGAAAATATGGCCTAAGAACCTCACTTCACTCTTCTAGAAGTGACACTTCGAAAACTTAGCCTTCAGCTGATGTTTCCGTAAGATTTCCAAAACAATATTCTAGTGCGTCTTGTGCTCTTCTTCAGTTCTGGAATAAATCAAAATATCATCCACGAACACTAGTACGAACTTGTTCAACTGATCTCTGAACACTCTATTCATAAGATCCACAAAATATGCTGGCGCATTGGTCAATCCAAACGGCATTACCAGCCACTCAAAAAAACCGGATGGTGTCCTGAAAGCAGACTTCGGCACACTATCCTTTGCCACTCTTAACTGATGAAATCACGTTGCCAAATCCATCTGAGAAAACACCTTAGCTTCGTGAAGCTGGTCAAACAAGTCATATATTCTCGGAAATGGATACTTGTTCTTCTTAGTCACTTTATTCAGCTCACGATAATCCACACACAACCTCAACGATCCATCCGCTTTGGTTACAAACACAACTGGTGCACCCCATTCGGATACACTACGCCGAATGAATCCTTTCTGTAAAAGATCATCAACTTGCACCTTCAACTCTTGCTGTTCCCTAGGCGTCATCCGCCTAAGAGGCATCACAACAGGTCTGGCTCCTTCAACTAAATCGATACAAAACTCGATCTTTCTATGCGGAGGTAACCCTTTGACCTCATCAAAGACATCCTCAAATCCATTAGCGATTGGCACCGATGACAGTCCATCCCGTGGAACAACCAGCGAATACATGAAGCTCATGAAGACGCCTTCCTCATGCTTACATCGTATCACAACCTTTTGCCCTTCCACATTCTCGACTGTCACCTCCAATATTTCACAATCAACCTTTAACGCATACTTCCTAAGCCAGTCCATACCCAAAATAATTCCGAACCCCGCAAAGTTCAGAACAAAACAATCACAAACAAAAGAGCAATCATGACTCGATACAATCAGGCCATGGCATAGCATACACAGACAAGACGAACCCCCAACTGGATTAGTCACAACCAATGGCCTATCAACGATATCCGGTTCTAAACCCAATCGGCCTACGAGTTCATTACAAACAAAAGAATGCGACGCCCCAGTATCGAATAACACTCTAACTGGAACACCACATATGGAAAGAGTACCTTGAACCACCACACTCTTTCCTTTCTCTTCAGCGGTAGGAGCTTTTGAAGATGATGGAACAGCCCCCAAAGCATAAGCTTGCACAATCTACTTGTCCTTCCGCGGTTCTGGACAATTCTTCTTAATATGCCCCGGCTTGTCACAGTTATGGCACTTCACCGGCACCTTTGGATTCTTGCAATCTCTGGAGAAATGGCCTTTCTGCTGACAATTGTAGCAGGTCACTTCGCCCTTCGGCTTCTTCTGGCCATCCTTACCCTTTTGTTGTTGCTGCTTCCTCTTCTTGTTTCCACCCTGCTGTGGTTTAGACTCTTCCTTGGTCACAGCAACAACAGATCCTTCTTTAGGAAACAGATTTTCGTGCCTGAGAGCTTTCTCCACAAGCTTCTCAAATGGAACGTCCAAATGATCCACCAACTGCCTCCCAAGATAAATGTCCAAGCCGGTCACAAACTTCTCGTTCTTCTGATATGAAGATTCAATATACGACCGGGCATACTTGGACAAAGCTTCAAACTCAGAAACATACTCAAGAACTGGTCTTCCACCTTGCTTGAGCTCCACAAACTTCTTAAACAAAACAGATTTCTGAGTTGTAGAAATGAACTTAGCTTCAAATCTGACTTGGAATTGCTCCCAAGTAATTTCTTCCTCCAGAGTATCAATGGTGATAGAGTTCCACCAGTCAGAAGCTCTCCCTTGAAGCTGTCTTGATGCAAGCTTCCTTTTAGTTGCATCCTCGATTCCCAAATCACTAAAGATTCTTCTACAAGCATCTATCCACCTCTGGACTTCAATGGTTGACTCTGTTCCCAAGAAAACCTTCCCTCCAAGAGCAGTATAGTCTATACACAGCTTAGCAAAATCCACCGGTCTTGGAGTTTGAACTTGAACTCCAACATCTACTGCTGACCCCGGAGCTGGCATCCTCATCATGATCGAAGTCATCATAGCTTCGAACATAGCAGCATAATCAGCAGCCCCCTCAGTAGCACGACCTTCTCTAGCAGAGTGTCTCCCTCTTCGACTCATTCTTAATATCTATAAAAAGGAATGATTAATACACCTTGAGAAACAACTGCATAAAGGACTCAAATCCTTCTAAGCTACTATATTATATATAGTAATCATCCATCAAAATACAATTACGTCTCTCATACGTAGTTACGTCAGCGAGCGTTGGGTAAAATCGATTAACCAATGCTCTGATACCAAATGTGACGACCGCCCATGACCCCTGCACTGATCATAGAGATAGTGCGCTGTAAAGTGTGCCAGGCAGCCATGGACGATTGCCAAGGTTAAGTTAAAACAGCAGAATCTATCGTATTACTCACAGCGCATGGATAAAATACAATAGAGAATATATATAGTGAAGCTTCACAAAATAGAATCTCATCAATTAAGCTTCATAATAGTTGAATACAAACATCTGAATAGTCAATACATCAAGCCTCACTACATATCACTCAAAGAATATACAAGCAGCGGAACAACCAGTACATATAGTAAGAAACTAATACGTAAACCTCCAGCTCGTCTTCGTCATCAGCATCGTCGGAAACTAAGAACAGCACCTGTCACCTGCTACCTAGTCTGCCCATCCCAAAATGGATGAACAGCCCAAGGAAATAAGAGTTGAACATAAAACCTTGAGTCAGACAACAGTCTTAGTGAGTGGTAAATTAACTAACAACATACCAAAAGAGCATAAAGGTAAAAGGAATAGGAATCCAACCCTCCCACTCCACCTCTTTCTACAGTGATAGCCCCCAGACACACTAAGCAGAAGTAAACATAGCAATCAGACAATTAAAGTAAAGCAATTATCACTCGAGTCAAGGTCGGTGTTTTCCAAGTACAAACCCCCAAGGCCTAAACCAAGATTAGATAAGCACCCAGAAAACATCGCTCTTGAGACCGAATGACGATACAACCAAACATCCATGACTCTGGCTATCACTGTTATCATTGCTTCGATACCACCGTTAATTGAATGACCGGCACATTCTTTCAGTCGTCCGTCAAGGGTTAATGGTAACCCCGGTTCTAGACAGAACTCTGCACGTCGTCGCAGCCCGTGCCTAGGACTATCGAATCTGCCCAGAGTACTCGACTACAATCATAGTCTTTAGGGACTATCGAATCTGCCCAGCGTACTCTTGCTTTGAGTCTGCTAGAACCTTCAATAACAATGAAACCTCAGCCTTCTAGTCATCCTCCTCGACGACTATTTCCATACTAGCTCAAGCGCCTCTCGAGCAAACCATTATCCTCAAACCCGAACCATTTCACCGAGTTATCAACATGCTTGGAATGATCCCGTCTGGATTAAACTAAGGCTATCTCATACCATGCCTCGCTTCATCTCATCATAGCAAATCCTCATCTCAACATCAACATCATTAAATCTATCCATATGAGCTTCATCATCCGCCACATATGCCACGAGCAGCTTTTCCAATTCAAGAGCCTTTCCCTTAGCTTTTGAATCATCTTCGACTAACTTGTCCAAATCAAATCATCAATCAACTAATTTATAACAATCAATCAAGTCAATCATTAATCCAAGTAATCAAGCATTCAAACATGATCTAATAAACAATTATAACAATAATGACAATTTTGTAAATAAAGAGTCCAAATCTAACAAGCATGAAACATGAGCAATATCTCTACAACTTGATGAATGAACTTGCATAGATTAACATGTAGTAAAATGGATGTCAAATCATCATGAACAATGGATCTATACTGAAGTTTAAGAAAATGCATGGAAATCACTATTTTAACACCAAATCAAGCCACCAATCCGATATACTCCTTTGGATCCGTGTGAGAGATAATCACCACTCACCGAATCACCTAAACACCTCAAAAGCAACACACTTCAGATCTGGACAGCGAAGAATCTAACTTGATCCGTCAAAATTCCGCTTCAAACGATGAAATCTCTCTTCGAAGAATGTAGATCTTCAACTTTAGCTCTTGGATCTTCGATCTTGGATGGAAGGAAGTACTAAATCTTTTGAAGAGATAAGAAGTGAAGAAGTGTAGTTCTCGAGCTCTCAAAATGTCAGCACTTCGTCGCTTCAAAATCCGGATCCCAAAAAGTGAGGAAATGGACGTGTATTTATAGGCTGAAATCCCTAAGTCGTCCGCCCCCTTAAGTCGTCCACGACTTATGAAAACCCACGGCCTACGACTCATAAAAACTTACGACCTAAAACCCCACGACTTAAGACCTATGACTTAACACTCACGAGCCTATGCGCATCCACGACCTAACGGTTCATCAACCTAAGCCATAACACACGTGCGCGACTTACGACCTAACAGAGATGCGACTTAACGACTCAACAGATCTTCCGACCTACGACTTATCGACTTAACAAAATGAGTCCTCACGCGACTTAACAGCTCACGACCTAACACCTTTAGGTCGTCTAACGACCTAACTAAACACGCCATAGCAACTCAACGACTTAACTCCTCAACTCGTCCACGACTTAACTACACACACAGGGTCTTACGACCTAAACTTCAACGACTTATCCCATATTCCTTAAGTCGTTAACCTCGCTTAACCCACTAGTTCGTTAACTCCCCTAAGCCGATAACTCTTAAGTCGCCGCTTCCTTAAGTCGGTCAATTCCTTAAGTCGCCAACTACTACCACCAACTTCCTTAGGTCGCCAACTCCCTTAAGTCGCTCCACGACCTATCCTTCTTCACGACCTAAGTCCCAACACGACCTAACTACCACACGACTTAAGCTTCGAACGACTAAACAATACTATCAATCTAATGACAACAGTTTTACGATGTTTCGATTCGTAAAAATACGGGTCGTTACAAGGAATGTTAGCTATGCAATGGAACTGATTTCGTTGGAGTTGGAGCTAGTTGAATTTTGGATAAAAATCGGACGTTGTTTGATTTTAGACCAAACAGGAACCCCGAATCGTCCATTGGAATTTCAGTGAGTCTACTCCCCTTTAAATAGACTATATGTTATCTATGTTATTATAGATTATTATTAAATGCGTGCATGATAGTTTATATTGTTGTTTGATTGTTTATTTGGATTTAAATTCCTACTTGAAAAGCAGATGGCATAATAATCGTTGTATTGTAGGCGACAAAATCAAAAGAAAAGTCAGAGTGTACGTAGTGAATAGGTCGCTACCGAATGTTTTGATTATTCACATTCATATATGTAATTTACATGGGACTTCTGTCGAGAGACCCTAAGGTGTTTCTTGCCAATATTTATTTACTTCTATTTTTATGTTGCTTATATTGATGTTTGGTTGAAATATTCGTGACATACTGGTTGATTTGAACAAGCGTCGTTATAGCGATTTTTTTATACCATCACTTTGAAGTATCATCCTCTTTAAACCTTTTTGTGTGTTAAACTTGAGCTTGTATTTTCACAAAATAAATGTTTGATCGTGTTTTGCAATATGAAAAGTTTTTTAAACTGTATTTTCAAATATTTTTGGGAATTTTGAAAATAAAGGATGAGTGTTAATTAAAATTTATAAAAGGGGTTATTAATTTAATTAATCATTTTAATAATGATGTTTAAAATTAATTAATCATTTTAAATAATGATGTTTAAGGTTACTTAATCGTTGTAATAATGATGTTTTAAAATTAGTTAATCATTTTAAATCATGATGTTTAAGGTTAAGTAATCATTTTAATAATGACGTTTAAAATTAAGTAATCATTTTAAATAATGATGTTTAAAATTAATTAATCATTTTAAATAATGATGTTTAAAATTAATTAAACATTTTTAATAATGATGTTTATGGTTAATTAATCATTTTATATTTAAAGTTAATTAGTTGGCTAAAATAAAGGTGTTTAAAATTAATTAACCGATTTAATAAAAGTGTTTTTAAAGATTAATTAACTAATTTAATAAAAGTGATTAAAGTAAATTAACTAAGTTAATAATAATGTTTAAAGTTAACTAATGGATTTATTAAAGGAGTTATAAGTTAATTAATTATCTCTTGGGTTAATTAATGTGGTTTTAAATTATAAAGAATTATATCAATTATCTTTCAGGATGATTAACACTATTATAAATTTATAAAAGCATTTCAATTGATTTATTATCTTTCAGGATAATAAATGTTGTTTGAAATTTATAAATGATAGTTTATAAATGAGAAAAATCTTTTGAAAGGAAATATTTTTAAAAATAAAGCCGAGTGTAAATTATTTTGGTTTATAGTAACCAATGTTTTAATGACATTTGATTTTTATCCTTCTTTTTAATACACTGGCTCTTTAAAAAGAATATTTTCAAGGGTGTTTTTAAATTGTTTTACAAATATTTATGATGTTAACACCAAGCATAGGTTCAGTTTCAAAAGTTTAAAAGTTTGATTTGGTTACTGAAAGAACAAGAAATTTAACTTCCGTAAACGGTATCACTTATATAGAAAGGATTTAGTCATACTCGTAGCAATAAACGTCGAGGTATGGAAACCCGTTTCTATCTCGAAGATTAAAATTGTTGTCAAGGCAATGCTTAGAGCTAACACTACCTTCACTTGTCCGGCTTCATTTTTAACCGAGGGACAATACAAGTTTGAAATCAATGAGTAGTGGTAAGGGTATGAAATTTAATTTCGACATATGATCATTTAATTATTCTTGATAGTTGATTTATTGATAATTGATTCAACTTTCCTCTTTATGTATCATCAATCCAGAACAATCTGCTGCTCTTTTGAGCGTTGATATTCTTTGTCAAAAATGACTAAAACCAAAAAGCAAGTGTACATCTAGCTATGTGGGGTTGCTTCCACTAGGGTATCTTCACATCTACTCTAGATTGGATTCGGTTGTATGCATGTGGAGATGTGAGATACTCAGATACTTGATAAGGTTGGTGGGGTCCGACTAGTAAATATCCGAGAGAGTCACAGAGAAAACGACCCTCTTAGGTATATTGTCTAGAGGTATACTTTCGGTGAGGGGGGCACACCCTCCTATTCATTGTTGGAAAATTCCTTTCCTTGTCGTTGATTCAAAATTTTGAATTGTTTTCTTAATTGCATCGAGAAGTGACTGGAGCCCTTCTCGATGATTAATTATTTGTGTCCATTCTTTAAGTTTGGATTTTGATCTTATTTATGCCCATCCTTTCTAGTTTGGGTTTTGTTTTTATTTGTTTCCATCCATTCATATGTAGAAGTTGTTTTTGTGAGTTAAAACCCATTCCACTTTTAGTGGCGTGGTCTCACTGAATTATTATATGTTCATCATATTACTTGAGTTTCCTCACGCTGGTATTTCCATACTAATCCAGATGTTATTTTATTATAATGCTCGGGTCAGACTGAGTATTTTTCTAGGTTGTCATTGGTGGAACATCAAGCTTATGGAATAGAGCTGGATGTTCACCCGACGTAATATTTTTATTTTTCGCTGTACTATAATAGGTCGGGAAGTTATAACTACCCAGGCTGATGAAGTTTGTTTTTAACTCTGATATATCATGTACTTTAGAGTGACAGCTTTTGCTATCTTTGTTATATTATATGTTATCGTTTCGCTGTGAGATTCTATTTTCCTCTGTTGTTCCTTCTATTTTACCCTAACAATCTGTCTTTCCAGCGATTGGATGTTCGGCATTTGAATACCGTGGACATATTGAGTGTCGACTTTCGATGATCGAAAAGGCAGGTCGTTACATCTTGCTTGGTACTAGCAAGGAGTAGGAGCGTGTTGCAAGAAGTTGGTTAAGATAAAAGTGAGATAACCCACTTTGCAATAACTTTAAAAATGATGTGGCATGTTATTGTTTATGTTGTATATAGTTATATATATGGATGTATAAATAGTGTTGGATATTGTTTATTCCCGCTTGAAAATGGATGGCATACATAACCATTTTTGCAGAGGACAAAAGCAAAGAAATGGAAGTTGAAGTGTTTCGTAGTAAATAGTTGCGATGAATATTCTTCGAAAGATTTGATTCTGTATAGGGATCCAACAGGATTCCTCGCAACCACTAATTTCACATTTCATGATTATGTATATGAAATGCTTGTATTCCATGGCTTGGTAGCTTGGCTATATTGTTTGTAAAACATTCATATGTTTTAAAGATTGAATCTTTTCTTTAAGGAAAGAAGTTATAGCATGTGTTAAGTGCTAATGTAGCTCTGAAGCATCTTTGCGATTTTTTGAAATGGTTTATGACATTGATTTCCCTTTGAAATAGTTTTGGTTTCTACTTGGAATTTCAAGGATGTTTTAAATGCGGCATTGGATTTTTGTAATTCTCCTTTATGCGACTTTGTTGTTTGATTTCTAAAAGGATTTCGAAATGGCTTCCAAACTTGACTTTTTTTATAAATCTTTTTGCAAAGGAATTAAATTGGTTTAAAGATATAAAATGAAATATGGTTTAAAAGCTAATTAATTTACAAAACAAAGTTTTAAAAGTTTCGGTCCATATAGCGATAGTCGCTATGGATGCCTTTAGAAATCTATGACTTTAGTGAAGTATAAAAGGGTTATCTATTTTAGATATTTTGTAATTTCTTTTCGAATGTGTTTTATAAAAGTTATATAAGTATGTTAAAAGGAGTTTGAAGTTTTAAATACATTTTTAAAGCTAATTATTGATACACTAAGGTAAGAGATATAAATTTTATAAAGGAAATTCCTTTACTATTCGAAGTCAAGTTCTCTTTTAAAAAGGCAACGATCTTTTAAGTGATGTTTTCAAAATAAAAGGGTTTTAAAACTTGGTTATTCTTCTTCAACCCTCTGGGGTAAGTCCTTCTATTATATATATATATGTGTGTGTATGTGTGTGTGTGTGTGTTTGTGCGTGTGCGTGTGTGTATTTAATGAGATTTAAAGGATTGATTTTGAGATATTTAAACCAGCAAATTATATACAGGAAATCTCTTTACTTTTCAAAGTCGAATTATCTTTTAAAGGTGATGGCTTTAAGTAATGATTTGAACGGAAGTTTTAAACTTTGTTTAAAAGTGTTTTAAAGGAGGTTTGAAACTTATATACGTGATTTCATGGATTATTTGATATAATAAAGGAAGGGATGCTTTTATGAAAAGGGGATCCAAATCAAACTTAGTTTAAATAAAGATTTTCAAGTGAGATTTTGTATGGAAGTTTTAAAGTGTATTATAAGGGTTTTAAGTCGAATCTTATAGAGGAAAGAAGTCATGGATTACAACACTTTTGTTGTAATAAATGTCTTCGGAAGGTGGAAAGAGACTATGAACTATAACATTCTTTTTATAGTAAATGGTTTCGAAAAGAGTGCGAAGAAAGTTTGTTTTATAGTACTTTGTTTATTATAAATAGTATACAGAATTTATGAGTTCTTATACTTGATATTAAGCTTCAAGTTTGTTTTATAGTACTTTGTTTATTATAAATAGTATACAGAATTTATGAGTTCTTATACTTGATATTAAGCTTCAAGGTAGGGAAACTTCTATCTATCTTGAAAGATAAGATTTTTTTTGAGTCAAGGTTTGAGAGATAATAATACCCCAACTTGAACAGCTTCATCATTAACCAAAGGATAGTTTAAGTTTGAAATCGAAGACTAAAGTAAGTATATGAAGTATTATTTCTGTATACGAATTCGTTAGTTGTAAAAATAAGTAGTCCTATGCTTGGTGTAAACAAATTTCTTTGTTAACTCAAATACATAAGATAAAGCAAGCCAAGTTCAGATATAGGCTTACATAGTCATATTCAAAGCACTAGGAAAATATGCAAATGAAGGTTCTAGTCCAATTACACTAGAACGGAGTATGCATGTTCATAGCTCGAGTCAAGTGTTAGAAGTCACATGCATGTCGAAAATTTGACAATTGGCCAAATAGATTTATTCGATTGAAGTATGCTAAGCAATGTTCATTTTTTAAGTCCTTATATACAAAAGTCACAAATGTACAATCGGCTCTATAAAATTCCCAATTTGATTTAGGGTTTACAACTCAAAAATGTAAGAAATGAGATGGTAAAAATTCGCCCCTCACATGAAACCATGGGGTCCATATTTATAGGGGTGGCAACAGGCGGTATGGATGCCATGTGTCCTTCAATACATTGTGTGAATTGCTAATATTCAATATCCCTTTGTAGCGCCAATATTCGACATCCTTTGTTGTACTGATGACATTCAGCATCCTTCTATATATTGATGACATTCGACATCCCTCTTCATATTGATGATATGCAACATCCCTCTTCATATTGATGACATGAAATATCCTTCATAACTGTAGACATTCGATATTCTTTACGTCCTTAGAAGTTTGACATCCTTTACTGCTTGTGACACTCAAGACCAATTGCCACTTGTGGATGCTTTACAACGGTTATAGTTGTAAAGGCTCAATATATATTGCTTGTTTCATGGAATCTCGATATGCCCTCTTCATGACTATGTATTCAATATCTTCTAATGATGCGGCACCCCTCTTCACTTTTCCTTCTATTAGCACTCTATGTTGTAGTGGTTTAGAACTCCCTCTGATTATCTTCAGGTTCAATATCCTTCGTACCATAGTATCTTGGTACCTGTTGATATTCGACACCAATTTTGGGCTTGTTATATGCTCGATATCTTTAGAAATTATTGGGGATATGATATCTCTTCCTCCTTACATGCCCGACAACTTCTATGGTTGTTAAAGCACGATACCTCTTCTTCCTTCATTCAAGCTCGATAACACTTATAGCTCGACATCCTTAGAGATTCGATACCTTAATGTGATATCTTTTCGATTGTTAAGGTTCAATAACCTTTTTGCTATGCTAATGCTCGATACCTTTTGGGTTTTCCAACTGCTTGGAATTCAATACCTTTAGAGACTCGTCATCCCATCTTAAACATTCGACACCTTTGATTATAGATGTTCGACATCTCCCTGTGTTTCTTGAAGTTCGATGCCTCTTACCGAGTGCTTGATTGCTTTTCCTTCATCACACTCGACATCTTGAATTTCGATATGTTTTTCCTTGGTGTTAGACACCTTTATCTATAGTAACACTTGGCGCTAAAAGTCGATGAGTAAATTGATCCTCCATAAGTCGAAATGTCGGAAACATGGCAAGTGGAGGAGATTTGATTTCTATAAATAATCATTTTGAAAATTATGGTGGTATAGAAAGCATTCTTTCCATAACTTACACCAAATTCTAGGGTAAGGAAACTCGTCACTATTTATGAGAAATAAGAATGTAAGTCGAGGCAATGATAGTTCTCTAACTTATCCGACTTCATTGTTAATCGAGGGGTAATACAAGTTTTGAAATCGGAAAGTGGTGGTAAGTATATTTGGTCTAATTTCCATACAATCCACTTACTTACACCAAAAGGAAAGTGGTTTGGATTTATAGTAAACAATGTTTTTAAATAACATTTGTTTTGGCCCATTTAAATATGATTTTGGCAAAAAGGGAAATCTTCCTTAAGATTTGTGAATATACTTATACCATCAATATAAGTATATGAAAACGTTTTCTAAGTATTGAAGTAAAATGTTGTGACGACCCTGAATTTTTGACATTGGAAATTAGGATATTTAATTGATTTTAAATATATGGAAGTTAGTTTAATTTGAAATTCAAATATCAGAATGAATTTGGCAATTTAATTATTGAATTTAATTTATTGAAAGTTGGGTAAATGATTAAATCTTCAGTTTTAAGCCTGTTAAAAATAATTTGAAGGCTTGGAAAATTTATATTAATAGTACTGAAGATAATAAAAGTTTCAGGATTGAATTTGAAACTGTTTTGTTCAGTTTTGAATTTTATCGTTTAAATCGATATTTGAAAATAGCCTTCCGAGGCACAGTCTCGGAATTCGACGAAACAAGTTCCATTGGATCCGTAATATTGTATTATTATCGGATTTCAATTTTCGTAATGTTTGGAGTGATCGTTTGGCCGTACGGTAAGCAAACGCACTGGAAAATATATCGAAATTTAATATTATAACTGGTTCAAAAGGCTATCTTCTCCATACGATCGAATTTGGAGTCAAAACCTTTTCCATTGTGTTCGGAATAGGCGTATAACATTATAAAAGCCTAGCGGCATGCCTCGATAGTGTAACGACCCCGAATTTTAATTACATTTAAATTGATAATTAAATAAGTTTTTGAATAAAATTTGTGAAATAAAACGATAAATGGATTGCGAGTTTCCCCGATATCCAAGTATATTTGTATAAATTGTTTAAAAATTTAAATTATTGTATATATGAGAATATATATATATGTATTTGAACAGATCTGACTAAATTTGAAATAATATAATATATGTTTGATTTGTGTTTAAATTGTAAATAAATGGTTAATAATAATTTGAATTTATAAATTAAAAATATAAGGCGATAAATAAAATAAAATGAATACATTAGAAAGATTTAACAACAAATAGAAAAGTAATTATATTATAAAGTAGCATGAACACTTGAAAAGAATAAAAATAAATGTTAAGTACATTCATATGTAGCCTGTAAGAAATATGCAAAAAGATAAGTGTGAAAACAAAACAAAAAATATACCTAAGTATGTAAACAAGTAAAGGCTTCCAATACAAGCCAAGTAATAAATGCAAATATCTTTAGTACATTAGAAAATACCAGCCACCGAAATGAAGAAAGAAAATATACTTTGTACAAGTTAATTAATGCAAGCCACCACAAGTATTATCATCAGCCCCCAAAAGCAAATATCTCTGATCGTTGTACAAATAAAAGAAATATCAACCTGTAAACTTCTTTTTATATACATCAACTTCTCAATTTTTTTCAACTGAGTTTCGTTCATTTCGAACCAAATAAAACTGAAGTGAAAATCATTCAAAAAAAATCAAAACAAAACCAGACGATCAAGTGAAGATTTCAACTTTGCAAATTTAAAAGACTTCAACTTTCAACTGGAAGATCAAAGCTTGGTTCAAAAGAAAAAAAAACAACTCTGTTTTCTTTCTTTTGGAAACAACACGGTGAGTAACTTTTAAAAATCTAAATTTTATCTGGTTGCATGCTATTTATGTGATAAATATTGTAGTAAGTACATATATATATAAATGTAGTCTGCTGTATGCATGTTTATATGAATGTCCTCTGTTTGTAGTTTCCAGTTCTCCTGTTTGTTTTAAATTCATATTCTTTTAGACTCAAATCTCTGTTCAAAACTTTTGCCAGGTGAGTAAATAGTCATATAACACTCAAGTATTGTTAATCTTTGCACAAGTATATAGTGTTTTTGTAGTCGTGAAGCTCTGTGTATATATTTATATTCGACAGTGCTGAGGTATGCATCCTCCTCCCTGTTTTAGCTCACAAGTTAGAAATGACCAAAGAAATTCAATTTTATATTATCTAATTCTTATCAGGCTTTGATTTCAAAAGCAAATATGTGTGCTTAAGTATGAAGTATGACTTAAGAATAGTTTTAAGAAGTTTAAGCATATACCGTATGAAAAACTTAATTTTTACAGAGCAAACTACAAATTTTTGATAATTTCGAATGACATGAAATATCGATTCGATTATGCACCCTGAATCCTTACATCAAAATGGGATTTTTAGGCTACATATGGAAAATTTTCATTTCGTGGGTCGAGTGCAGTTTTAGGATGAACTGGAAATAAGTTTCAATGAAATTCAGGCGGCCGGAGGTGTTATGGGGGACGGGCTCTTGCGTGGAGGTGGAAGAGTGATTAATGAAGTCGAGAAAAATGCTAGGTTGTGTTCCAGTTCATTGTGTCGATGGCGAAGAAGAAATTTTAGTTTCTAAACCTAATTTGGACGTGGGGACTTGATTTGGTTCGTTCGACCTTTATGGTCGACCGAGTGCAACCGGTCATTGGTGGTTGGAAGTGGGGTGTCAGATGAGGCCGTGGCCGGAATTTCGTGGCCACCGGTGGTCGAGGCGACGTGGTTGGAGCGATGCCAGGTTTGAGGAGATGATGGGCTGCGTTTTCCAGGTTCGAGTTTTTCGAACTCGATTTTGATTCGAGTTGCCGTGGGGGTCTTGGGTGATCTCGATCGACTGGTGTGATGGTAGGTATTGGTTTGGCGCACTGATGGGTGGCCGGAGGTAGGCGAGGCCACGGTGCATGTGCACCGTGCACATTTGCACTGGCATATGTTGGGTTGGGTAGTTAGGGGTTGGCTTGGTTTTTTTCTTGAGTTTCCTGGGTTTTACCCCGAGTTTTCTGGTAAAAAACTCGAAGCAACAGGGGATAGGACTCGAAGCATTTTGCTTCAGAGTTTTGGGATAGCGGTACAGGTTTTAACAGCCTGGGTTTTTTATTTATTTAAAGTTTTAAAGAAAAATTGAAATTTTAAATCAAAATTTAAAACAAAATTTTGAATATGAAATCCAGTTTTTGTTTGAATTAAAAAAATCTGGAAATTTAAAATAAGTTTTAAACTGAAATTTGAAATGGATTGATAAATCTAATTAATAACGGGATTAATTAAGTAATTCTGAGTTTTAAACTCATTAATTAAGTTTAAGTTAATTATTAATTAGGAAAAACTAATGTGGAGTTAAAGATTATTAATTTAATAGATTAGATTTTAAATTAATGATTAAATGTTAATTAATCGGTAATTAAAGGTTAATTAAGTTACATTTAAAAACTTGAATTAATTAAATAATTAATGGTTAATTAATGGGTCATTAAGGATTAATTAATTAAGTTAATTAATTAAGGAATTATAAATTAATGAAGGTGATTAAGGAAAGATAATAAATTAAGGGCTAATTAATCAATGTGATTAATTAAGGATAATTAATTTAAGAATAATTTATTAATTATTAATGGTTAGTTAATAAATGATTTGAAGGATAATTAATTATATTGGTTTGTAATTAATTAATGATTAATTAACCCGGATTAGAAATTCATAAGTAATTAATCTAATTTGAATAAATCAGATAATTAACTGACCTTACTTATGAATATTTGGATTTGATTGGATGATTGAATTGTTTGATATTTCCTGATCTGTAATGCTTTGTGATATATTCTGATTTATGTGTAATCTTTACTGCAGTTTATTTATCTGAAATTTATATATATCCGTGATCTGTGCATGAAAGATAAGCGATATAGTTTATATCGTTTATCAACTATATCCTGTATTCTGATATGTGATGATTCATTGTGTTGCACTATTGTGTGAAACCCCTGGACTACACTTTTACACACACAAATATGGATTTCACGTGGAAATCGGTTAAGTCACAGATAATTTAAATTTGATGTATTTGAAATTGAAATTTTAATTTCAATTGATTTTGAAATTGGAAATTTGGGTTTTAAGTGAAAAGCTTTTGAAATGGAATTTCAAAGATAAAAGTTATTTTGAATAACTTAATCGAGTTTTGAAAATTTAAATAATTTGATTTAAATTTGAATTCAAGTTTGGAATTGAATCCTATGATTTGAAACTAGGGATTAAAAATGTTATAAATGTGTTTATCTGAATTTAAAACATTTAAAAGTATAATTTTGAGAATTTGGATTTAACCCAAAGACTTTAACTCGTATGAATGAATCAGATTTTCTGAAATGAAACTGTTTGTTTTAAAAGAATAAAAGCTTTCATATAAGAAATGAAATTCCAGTTTAATTAAATGAATTTCAAGATTGAATTGAAAAATGGTTTTCCAAGTTATGAATGAATTCTTCTTTTTGAAAGCTATGAATTAAATCTGTTTATTTTTAACAGATTTAAATTGATGTTTTGTTTAAATCATTTGAAATGGGATTGTTTTGAAAGCTATAAGTTAAATCTTGATTTAAAGATTTAACGAATTAAATTGAAATGGAAATTGATTTGGAAAATCTGTGAATGAATCTTTTGTTTAAAAGATTAAAGTGTGGAAACTGTTTAAACCGTAAAGGTTGAATCATTTTGTTTAAAGATTTGAAAATGGTATTTTGTTTAAACCATTTGAAATAAAAAGTTTGGGTTTAAGTTGTGACTTAATTGAAATCCCATATCCATATGTTTTTAAAATATTACGCTCACTATTCGGTTTAGCCGGGAGAGGACCTTTGGGTCGTATAACCCATTCCGAATATGTGATACGTCGTATATGGATAGCATTTGAAGACCGGTGTTGAAGACCGGATATTTTTGAAAACGGAAGGATTACCGTCGAGTTACTCTGCATCGGCTGATCCCCGATATAGAGGTTTTATCATCCGTAGTGACGGGAAGTCCGGACGTGATTGGAAATTATCCGGATTTGCAAGGGCTTCGTGAGAAGTGCCTTCGGTTCTGTTCGATCCCGGAACAGACTTGTATGGATTGTATGTCTGACATTACACTTTGAGATATAAAGCCGATTTCTTTCAAATACATTTCTGTTGGTGGCGGAGAATTTATTCTCTTAGCTTAACACCCTTCTCTGAGACGTACGAGCTCAGAGGTTATGTAGTTGAAGTTATCAGCGATATATCCCAATTTGGTAATGTGACATGCTAAGTGTTGCTGTGTGATGATCAGTGTTTGATCATTTGTGATATGATCATTTATTTGATCATTTATCTTTGTGATCATAGGTTGATCATCTGTTGACCCAAAGCATGGCTTTGTGACAAAGCGTAGCTTTGTGGACGAGACTTCGTCAGGGCCTTACAACCCGGAAATGGTCGAAACAGGATCGTTGCGGCAAGGTTATGAGGGTCGCGCCCTTTAGGGTATGTCATTTCCTTCTGGAAAAGGGTGGTATCATGGTATGGAGCCCAGATACTTACTCATGTGGATACACCTTCTTTATGATGTGTGATGTTGGATATCGAGCGCTCGGATAAAGGTCCCAAAGGACCGGGGGATGGCATAGTCGTGAGTTACCTGTTACAGGGGTAACCCGGCCTTGTTTTGTAGAGAGCAGTTTGTCTCTCGGGACGTCCCGCCAGAGGCGATCCCATGCGGCGGAAGGAAGTTCCTTAGCCTGACCATTTGTTGGAAATCCATTTCTCCAATACGGAACTTGTACGGTTTTAGTTGTAGAACCTGCCATTTACGTACGGTGGTCACCACTGTTTAGATGGTAGCTATAGTAGGCATACGATACTGGTCGTATGTTGGCTAAGATTAATATTATACTTTCGAAATGTTTTCTGCACTATGCACTAATAATAATAATCCAATGATTTTGCGTAGTAAGCATCTTTGACTATCATAAGAAGAAATCTCCTCCAATTCTGCGTTTGCATTGTGTGTGTGGCGGGAGGTCTTATGGTAGATTCATTTTCCAAAAGCATTGCGGATTTCAATGTTTAAAATCCTTTTGTTGTTTGTTTAAAGATGAACTGTTTTTTTTGTTGCTCACACCAGTCCCATGACTGATCCGGAGTTTATTGTTCCCTTCCTAAACTCTGGGTGCCCACTATTTTCCACACGGGCAGTCTAGAGTTGGGTTCTTTCAGATATTCAGGTTGAGTAGATTATCTGGAGCTAGCTATGGATTGGAGCATTCTATTGGAGATATTGTTCCGCTGCTGTTGTTATCTTTTCTTTTCCGCTGCTATTTATTGTATCATATCTCTGATGTATATTGATATTCATTGTATCACTCTGTTGTATCAGATATTGTATATCAATGTATTATTCTTTTCTTCCGCTGTGTTATTTACTTAATTGTGTTATAGCTCCGGCGAATCGGATTTGAACGATCGAATCTGCGGCATTCTAGTACAATGTGAAGTACGGATGTTGATTTTCGAGCGGGCAAAACCCGAGCCGTCACATGTGGTATCAGAGCTAAGGTTGAACTTTAGCTCAGGAGTATAACAAATTAAGTAGCTCATTAGAGATAGAGTGAAGTAAACTCTAGAATGAGTAATTCTCAGATATCCGTCTGGACGTCTCAGTAAATTCTCTTGCTATCCACTGATAGTGAGTATGAGTGAAAGAAGAGGATGAGATAGGGGACAGAGAAATACGACTATAAATGGTCAATACTCTGTAACAACAAGGAAGCAATCTTTTCTCTATCAATCTCTTTTGTTCAACATCTTTTCTCAATTCTTCGATAGTTTCTGGTAGATCAAGAAAGAAATTCGATATGTTAATATGGGACATAAACTACAGATAGGCCAAATTGTTTGTATGGATGAATTGTTTGCTATGGCTGATAGGTATAATTTAGTTTCTAAACTAAAAATTTTGAAATCGTATCCATATATCTATCTATTCTTTGGGATTCCGATTTATTCTACGGATGGTTAGTTATCCATTTGAACTAACCGATGCCACTGCATATTTCGTAGATCTGGATAACCCGAGTATCGTGTGAAAGGATTCAACAGATTCGTTCTTGTGTGTATTATTGATATTCTGATTTGGTAAGCCAAATGCAGAATAGATGTTCAGTTGATTTGATGAATTGTTCTTCATCTATTTTTGTGTTTCCATGGTAATTTCGAGGACGAAATTCTTTTAAGGGGGGAAGTCTGTAACGACCCCGAATTTTAATTACATTTAAATTGATAATTAAATAAGTTTTTGAATAAAATTTGTGAAATAAAACGATAAATGGATTGCGAGTTTCCCCGATATCCAAGTATATTTGTATAAATTGTTTAAAAATTTAAATTATTGTATATATGAGAATATATATATATATGTATTTGAACAGATCTGACTAAATTTGAAATAATATAATATATGTTTGATTTGTGTTTAAATTGTAAATAAATGGTTAATAATAATTTGAATTTATAAATTAAAAATATAAGGCGATAAATAAAATAAAATGAATACATTAGAAAGATTTAACAAAAAATAGAAAAGTAATTATATTATAAAGTAGCATGAACACTTGAAAAGAATAAAAATAAATGTTAAGTACATTCATATGTAGCCTGTAAGAAATATGCAAAAAGATAAGTGTGAAAACAAAACAAAAAAATATACCTAAGTATGTAAACAAGTAAAGGCTTCCAATACAAGCCAAGTAACAAATGCAAATATCTTTAGTACATTAGAAAATACCAGCCACCGAAATGAAGAAAGAAAATATACTTTGTACAAGTTAATTAATGCAAGCCACCACAAGTATTATCATCAGCCCCCAAAAGCAAATATCTCTGATCGTTGTACAAATAAAAGAAATATCAACCTGTAAACTTCTTTTTATATACATCAACTTCTCAATTTTTTTCAACTGAGTTTCGTTCATTTCGAACCAAATAAAACTGAAGTGAAAATCATTCAAAAAAAATCAAAACAAAACCAGACGATCAAGTGAAGATTTCAACTTTGCAAATTTAAAAGACTTCAACTTTCAACTGGAAGATCAAAGCTTGGTTCAAAAGAAAAAAAAAACAACTCTGTTTTCTTTCTTCTGGAAACAACACGGTGAGTAACTTTTAAAAATCTAAATTTTATCTGGTTGCATGCTATTTATGTGATAAATATTGTAGTAAGTACATATATATATAAATGTAGTCTGCTGTATGCATGTTTATATGAATGTCCTCTGTTTGTAGTTTCCAGTTCTCCTGTTTGTTTTAAATTCATATTCTTTTAGACTCAAATCTCTGTTCAAAACTTTTGCCAGGTGAGTAAATAGTCATATAACACTCAAGTATTGTTAATCTTTGCACAAGTATATAGTGTTTTTGTAGTCGTGAAGCTCTGTGTATATATTTATATTCGACAGTGCTGAGGTATGCATCCTCCTCCCTGTTTTAGCTCACAAGTTAGAAATGACCAAAGAAATTCAATTTTATATTATCTAATTCTTATCAGGCTTTGATTTCAAAAGCAAATATGTGTGCTTAAGTATGAAGTATGACTTAAGAATAGTTTCAAGAAGTTTAAGCATATACCGTATGAAAAACTTAATTTTTACAGAGCAAACTACAAATTTTTGATAATTTCGAATGACATGAAATATCGATTCGATTATGCACCCTGAATCCTTACATAAAATGGGATTTTTAGGCTACATATGGAAAATTTTCATTTCGTGGGTCGAGTGCAGTTTTAGGATGAACTGGAAATAAGTTTCAATGAAATTCAGGCGGCCGGAGGTGTTATGGGGGACGGGCTCTTGCGTGGAGGTGGAAGAGTGATTAATGAAGTCGAGAAAAATGCTAGGTTGTGTTCCAGTTCATTGTGTCGATGGCGAAGAAGAAATTTTAGTTTCTAAACCTAATTTGGACGTGGGGACTTGATTTGGTTCGTTCGACCTTTATGGTCGACCGAGTGCAACCGGTCGTTGGTGGTTGGAAGTGGGGTGTCAGATGAGGCCGTGGCCGGAATTTCGTGGCCACCGGTGGTCGAGGCGACGTGGTTGGAGCGATGCCAGGTTTGAGGAGATGATGGGCTGCGTTTTCCAGGTTCGAGTTTTTCGAACTTGATTTTGATTCGAGTTGCCGTGGGGGTCTTGGGTGATCTCGATCGACTGGTGTGATGGTAGGTATTGGTTTGGCGCACTGATGGGTGGCCGGAGGTAGGCGAGGCCACGGTGCACGTGCACCGTGCACATTTGCACTGGCATATGTTGGGTTGGGTAGTTAGGGGTTGGCTTGGTTTTTTTCTTGAGTTTCCTGGGTTTTACCCCGAGTTTTCTGGTAAAAAACTCGAAGCAACAGGGGATAGGACTCGAAGCATTTTGCTTCAGAGTTTTGGGATAGCGGTACAGGTTTTAACAGCCTGGGTTTTTTTTTTATTTAAAGTTTTAAAGAAAAATTGAAATTTTAAATCAAAATTTAAAACAAAATTTTGAATATGAAATCCAGTTTTTGTTTGAATTAAAAAAATCTGGAAATTTAAAATAAGTTTTAAACTGAAATTTGAAATGGATTGATAAATCTAATTAATAACGGGATTAATTAAGTAATTCTGAGTTTTAAACTCATTAATTAAGTTTAAGTTAATTATTAATTAGGAAAAACTAATGTGGAGTTAAAGATTATTAATTTAATAGATTAGATTTTAAATTAATGATTAAATGTTAATTAATCGGTAATTAAAGGTTAATTAAGTTACATTTAAAAACTTGAATTAATTAAATAATTAATGGTTAATTAATGGGTCATTAAGGATTAATTAATTAAGTTAATTAATTAAGGAATTATAAATTAATGAAGGTGATTAAGGAAAGATAATAAATTAAGGGCTAATTAATCAATGTGATTAATTAAGGATAATTAATTTAAGAATAATTTATTAATTATTAATGGTTAGTTAATAAATGATTTAAAGGATAATTAATTATATTGGTTTGTAATTAATTAATGATTAATTAACCCGGATTAGAAATTCATAAGTAATTAATCTAATTTGAATAAATCAGATAATTAACTGACCTTACTTATGAATATTTGGATTTGATTGGATGATTGAATTGTTTGATATTTCCTGATCTGTAATGCTTTGTGATATATTCTGATTTATGTGTAATCTTTACTGCAGTTTATTTATCTGAAATTTATATATATCCGTGATCTGTGCATGAAAGATAAGCGATATAGTTTATATCGTTTATCAACTATATCCTGTATTCTGATATGTGATGATTCATTGTGTTGCACTATTGTGTGAAACCCCTGGACTACACTTTTACACACACAAATATGGATTTCACGTGGAAATCGGTTAAGTCACAGATAATTTAAATTTGATGTATTTGAAATTGAAATTTTAATTTCAATTGATTTTGAAATTGGAAATTTGGGTTTTAAGTGAAAAGCTTTTGAAATGGAATTTCAAAGATAAAAGTTATTTTGAATAACTTAATCGAGTTTTGAAAATTTAAATAATTTGATTTAAATTTGAATTCAAGTTTGGAATTGAATCCTATGATTTGAAACTAGGGATTAAAAATGTTATAAATGTGTTTATCTGAATTTAAAACATTTAAAAGTATAATTTTGAGAATTTGGATTTAACCCAAAGACTTTAAATCGTATGAATGAATCAGATTTTCTGAAATGAAACTGTTTGTTTTAAAAGAATAAAAGCTTTCAGATAAGAAATGAAATTCCAGTTTAATTAAAGGAATTTCAAGATTGAATTGAAAAATGGTTTTCCAAGTTATGAATGAATTCTTCTTTTTGAAAGCTATGAATTAAATCTGTTTATTTTTAATAGATTTAAATTGATGTTTTGTTTAAATCATTTGAAATGGGATTGTTTTGAAAGCTATAAGTTAAATCTTGATTTAAAGATTTAACGAATTAAATTGAAATGGAAATTGATTTGGAAAATCTGTGAATGAATCTTTTGTTTAAAAGATTAAAGTGTGGAAACTGTTTAAACCGTAAAGGTTGAATCTTTTTGTTTAAAGATTTGAAAATGGTATTTTGTTTAAACCATTTGAAATAAAAAGTTTGGGTTTAAGTTGTGACTTAATTGAAATCCCATATCCATATGTTTTTAAAATATTACGCTCACTATTCGGTTTAGCCGGGAGAGGACCTTTGGGTCGTATAACCCATTCCGAATATGTGATACGTCGTATATGGATAGCATTTGAAGACCGGTGTTGAAGACCGGATATTTTTGAAAACGGAAGGATTACCGTCGAGTTACTCTGCATCGGCTGATCCCCGATATAGAGGTTTTATCATCCGTAGTGACGGGAAGTCCGGACGTGATTGGAAATTATCCGGATTTGCAAGGGCTTCGTGAGAAGTGCCTTCGGTTCTGTTCGATCCCGGAACAGACTTGTATGGATTGTATGTCTGACATTACACTTTGAGATATAAAGCCGATTTCTTTCAAATACATTTCTGTTGGTGGCGGAGAATTTATTCTCTTAGCTTAACACCCTTCTCTGAGACGTACGAGCTCAGAGGTTATGTAGTTGAAGTTATCAGCGATATATCCCAATTTGGTAATGTGACATGCTAAGTGTTGCTGTGTGATGATCAGTGTTTGATCATTTGTGATATGATCATTTATTTGATCATTTATCTTTGTGATCATAGGTTGATCATCTGTTGACCCAAAGCATGGCTTTGTGACAAAGCGTAGCTTTGTGGACGAGACTTCGTCAGGGCCTCACAACCCGGAAATGGTCGAAACAGGATCGTTGCGGCAAGGTTATGAGGGTCGCGCCCTTTAGGGTATGTCATTTCCTTCTGGAAAAGGGTGGTATCATGGTATGGAGCCCAGATACTTACTCATGTGGATACACCTTCTTTATGATGTGTGATGTTGGATATCGAGCGCTCGGATAAAGGTCCCAAAGGACCGGGGGATGGCATAGTCGTGAGTTACCTGTTACAGGGGTAACCCGGCCTTGTTTTGTAGAGAGCAGTTTGTCTCTCGGGACGTCCCGCCAGAGGCGATCCCATGCGGCGGAAGGAAGTTCCTTAGCCTGACCATTTGTTGGAAATCCATTTCTCCAATACGGAACTTGTACGGTTTTAGTTGTAGAACCTGCCATTTACGTACGGTGGTCACCACTGTTTAGATGGTAGCTATAGTAGGCATACGATACTGGTCGTATGTTGGCTAAGATTAATATTATACTTTCGAAATGTTTTCTGCACTATGCACTAATAATAATAATCCAATGATTTTGCGTAGTAAGCATCTTTGACTATCATAAGAAGAAATCTCCTCCAATTCTGCGTTTGCATTGTGTGTGTGGCGGGAGGTCTTATGGTAGATTCATTTTCCAAAAGCATTGCGGATTTCAATGTTTAAAATCCTTTTGTTGTTTGTTTAAAGATGAACTGTTTTTTTTGTTGCTCACACCAGTCCCATGACTGATCCGGAGTTTATTGTTCCCTTCCTAAACTCTGGGTGCCCACTATTTTCCACACGGGCAGTCTAGAGTTGGGTTCTTTCAGATATTCAGGTTGAGTAGATTATCTGGAGCTAGCTATGGATTGGAGCATTCTATTGGAGATATTGTTCCGCTGCTGTTGTTATCTTTTCTTTTCCGCTGCTATTTATTGTATCATATCTCTGATGTATATTGATATTCATTGTATCACTCTGTTGTATCAGATATTGTATATCAATGTATTATTCTTTTCTTCCGCTGTGTTATTTACTTAATTGTGTTATAGCTCCGGCGAATCGGATTTGAACGATCGAATCTGCGGCATTCTAGTACAATGTGAAGTACGGATGTTGATTTTCGAGCGGGCAAAACCCGAGCCGTTACAGATAGGAGGTCAAGATTTTTAGTTGCATATTCGAGACAATTTAAAATTTACAATTTATATATATATATATATTTTGGTGGACATCTATAATCAAATCAGAACTTTATCCTTTCATCTCAAAATTACTGTAGCAAGATTTTTTCGAACACGTAAGGACATTTTCACGAGCCAACGTCATTCTTGTCCCCCTCCATTCTTTTAAAGAAAAGAAAAAAAATCTCGTTCAAACAAAATTAATAGATGCTACTGTCTTCACTCAAAATCGAGATAAATGGCCGCGTTTGAAAATAAAAATCGAATACTCCTTCTCGTTTCTAATGGCCGAACAATTTCTCCCCTCCGTTCTAAAATCAGTTCAAATCATTTCGAAAAAAAAGGGAAGCGAGATCGAATCGCGACTCAGCGGCATCGCGATGGAGGCGCGCGCTCGCGCACGCGAAGGGAGGCGGTGACCTGGCGAGGCGTTATCGAACGGCACGCGAGGCTAGGGTTTCGTTGCAGCGTCGCGAGGTCAAGGAGGAGCGAACTGGTGTGGTTCGAGATGGGCGTTCGAGTTGAAGGAGGTCGGCGATTCAGTGGTGGCGAGTCGGCGATGGGGGTTGCAAACGATTTCACGATGGAGCATATCGTTGGGGTTTCGCGTTGCCGCGAGCTCGGCAAGGCGGTGAGGGAGTGTTCGACCTTGTTGGGCATCTCGAGTTTGGGATTTTAATCTGTGAGGTATGAAAGTTAAGTTAAGTTAAGTTAATTTAATTTAATTCAATTTAAATAAATTTATATATATGTATAATATAGCAGAAATTTTTTTTACAGTAAGGTTATCTGTGAATAAACAGAAATATATAAGTGGATTTGTGGTTCTATATATTTTATAACTATTTATAAGGATTTCAAAAGAAAAGGAAATGAAATAAATATACATATATACCTAATTTCATTTACTAGTTTATTTTTAAATAATATATGATAAAGATAGATTTGTTAATAAAATTTATTTAATTGTTTTAGTTGCTGAAATAATTATTAAAAGGAAATTTAATAATTAGTTAATTCAATCTATTAAAATGGCAATTGAATTGTTCGATTGATTCGAATATTAATAAATTGTATAAATTGTTATACAAGGTCAAAATCTTAAAGAAAACAAGTCAAGACGGGAATGGAAATGGATTGCAAAATAAAAGCAAAGGTGAGATCTTCTCACTCAAATTAAATTGGCATTGCAGTTATTGATTGACTGCTTGGATGTGGTAGTATATATAGTAGTATATATATATTTGGAGTTGTTGATTTCCCGCATTATATAGCGGATGAGACCCTATGCGCCGCATAATAGCGGATGATATTTAATAAATCCCATATACCACGATATTCCACCTCGAAGTGGAATGGGTAATTAATTGTTGTGCTAACATCTGTGGATGCAGGGAAATGGGTTGGAGGGATCCAATTGGATTCCTCAAATTATATGAATTTGTTTCATATGTTGTATGATGTGATTTATTGATAATCTATGGATGATGATATTGATAATTGAAATTGTTGAAGGCTAAAATTTAGCCGAATGTATTTTGGGTATCGTTGGATACCATAAATAAATAAAATTGGATTTTTGAAATTAAAGTAGGAAATTTTAAGTAAATTTCTTTTGAATGAATTAGGTGAATTTAAAAGAAGGAATTTAAAAGTATTAAAGTGATTTTTGAAATCTTATCGAATTAATTCCAAAATATGGGAAAAGATATTAATCAATGGGTTTTGAATAATATTGTTTAAAAGTTGAAGAATTTATTGAAAATGGAATTTTAAATAATTTGGAAAGAATAAAGGGATTTATTTAAAAGGTGATAAATTTCTAGAAATCAATTTGATAATTGATTTGGTATTTGAAAATAAATCTTTGGGAAATCGATATGAAAATATATTTGGTGTTGAATGAAAATGGATTTTGTGTTGAAATAAACTTGGAAATCGATTTGTAAAATAATTTGGTATTTGGAAATAAATTCAGAAATAAATTGCAAATGGTTTGTTAATTGGAAATAAACTTAGAAATCGATTTGCAAATGTTCTGTTCTATTGAAAATAGACTTGGGCATCAATTTGTAAAATTGATTAGGTATTTGAAATAAATGGAAGAATCAATTTGAAATTTGATTTGGGGGTTGAAAGTGAATATTTGAAAAATCGTATATAAGTGAATATTTGAAAAATCGTATATAAGTGGATATTTGAAAATTTAAATTCATAGTGGAAATAAATAATATCGTGAATTTTATTCCGCGAGTGAAAAGTGATTTGAAATTGGTTTTCAAAATGTTGAAGTGTGGAAAATATTTATCTTGTAAAGATATTTTGAAATCTAATAATTTGGAAAATTATTTAGATTGGTTGATTGTTGTGAATGTTGTTTGATAGTTAAATAACCGACTATCAATATTTGCCTTTGAAATGGCACTTGAATTCGTTTTAAAAACAAGCGCTCATTATTCGGTTTAGCCGGGAGAGGACTTTGTGTCATATAACCCATTCCGAATAATGATACGACGTTATGGATTGCCAGGGCTTCTCTGGAAATATCTTCGGTTTTGTTCGAACCCGGAACAAACTTATATGGTCGTATGTCTGACACTACACTTTGAGTTATAAAGTAGATTTCTTTCAAATACATTTCTGTTTGGTGGCGGAGAATTTATTCTCTTAGCTTAACACCCTTCTCTGAGACGTACGAGCTCAGAGGTTATGTAGTTGAAGGTTATCGGTGATATACTCCCAATTTGGTAGTGTGGCATGCTAAGTGTTGCTGTGTGTTGATGATCATTCGTTGATCATTTGTGATCAAAGCATGGCTTTCGTGTAAAGCGTAGCTTTGTGGACGAGACCTCATCGGACCTCACACCCCGGAAATGGTCAAAACAGGAAAATGCGGCAGGGTTATGAGGGTCGCACCCTTTAGGGTATGTCATTTCCTTCTGGAAAAAGGTGGTATCATGGTATGGAGCCCAGATATTTTACCTGTGTGGTTGCTCCAATCTCATTTACTGTGTGATTGTTGCTTTGTGATCGAGGGCCCTCAGATAAAGGTCGCAAACGACCGGGGGGTGGCATACTCGTGTAGTAGTTATCTAGTAAGAGGTAACCCGGCCTTGTGTTGGCAGAGAGCTAGTTAGTTCTCGGGACGTCCCTCCAGAGGCGTTTCCATGTGGCATAGGAAGTTCCTTAGCCTGACCATTTGTTGGAAATCCAAAGAAACAATATGAGCCCTTTTACGATTGCAATTTGTATAACCTGTCACCTCAGGTGGTAGCTATAACAGGCATAATATAATGGTACCTATGCTGGCTAAGATTAATATTATATTTCAAAAGGATTTTTACACTATGCACTAGTAATAATATCAAAAGAGTTTTCTCGTATTAAGCATATTTGACTATCATAAGAAGAAATCTCCTCCAAGTCTGCGATTGCATTGTGTGTGTGGTGGGAGGTCTTATGGTAGTTTCATTTTCCAAAAGCATTGCGAATTTCTTTTATTTTCTTTGTGAAAATAACTGTTTTTAAGATCTCACACCAGTCCCACGACTGACCTGGAGTTTATTGTTCCCTTTCTAAACTCTGGGTGCCCATAATTTTCCATACGGGCAGCCTAGAGTCAGGTTAGCAGTTGGATCTGGATGGATTGCCGTGGAGATCTGGAGGCGAGCTGGATGGCGAGACGTATCACTTATATTATGTATTATTCCGCTGTGTATTGTGTTATGTGGACAAGTTTATATAACTGTCCAGTATTGTGTATAGTTGTTGTAACTCTGATGATGTATGTATAAACTGATATAGTTCTTTGTGATAAAGATTATTTATTCATCTATTATATATTGTTCCGCTGCGAATGTGAGATTCTGATATTGTTTATGTTTCTTTTCTTCTGTCTTCTTCTACCTCTTCTTTTCAACCCTAAAGATTCGCACTTTTGTCCACTTTGAGCTGAATTGTTGTGGAATTTTGTCAGCTCAAAGGGGTACGGATTTGCGAGCCTTTACATGTGGTATTAGAGCAATTGGTTAAGAGACAACCCTGGCTCTGTTGGGTGTTACTCATTAGAGATAGAGTCAGTCGTACTCTAGAATGAGTGTGAGTGTAATAATAGATATGAGCACGTATTTGTTAGTGAATACAAAAAAAAAATTGTTTTGTATTGTGTTGACTTATCGGTTGATTGTTTATAGATTTTGGTCGGTGCAGTCTGGCCAACTGTAATCGATAGGGGTTTCTAAACTCTTAAACAAGGTAAACCGACACAGTATTGTTTTAAAATAGGGTAAATGAAATATTTTACCCAAAACTATTTTTGTATAGAAAAGAAATCATTTTCCGGAAATTATTATAGTATAAGGATGCTTGGTTGTTAGGAAGAGATAATATTGAATTATTATCATTGTTATATGGAAACGGAATACGAAATAATGGTATAACTAAAGATTTGGAGATAAATTCATTTAACAAATGAAATTTATAAATATGAATTGAAAGTATAAGGAAATGAATTCATATATGAATGTGATTTGTAAATGTAAATTGTAAATGTGATTTATAATTTGAAATAGAATTCCAGAAAAATATTTGAAAAATAAAATTCATTAATGGAATGAAATTGGTAATGTGAAAATGTGAATGAACAAACGAGGTTACATTTGTAAATAAATGAATTGTAAATTGAATAATGAAATTCAGTTTAAATATAAGTGGTTATTAACCAAAATGGTGAATTGGAAGTAAATATGGAAACTATATAGAATATTGATATTGAACTTAGGAAATAAATGATGAAATTCTTAAGTAGAATTTGGAGTTGAGAAAATATTCTAGATTAATGAAGATTAAACTGGAAATTGTGAAATGGAAATTGTGAATAAAGGAATGAACGAATGAATAAAATTTGAATTGAAACTGAATATTGAAATCCAGCTTAAATTGTGTAGAATAAAATGAAGTTGTAGAATTAGTTCGAAGCGGACTAATGATAATAAAGGTTGGGAACAAAAATGGTTTGAATTTGCATATAAATTCAAGTTAGTAGTAAAAATAAATTGAAATCTCCTTGATAAAGATAAAGTAAATTCAGGATGAATTGAATATGGAAATTTGAAATTTAAAAAGGATAAGTGAATATATTAATTGAATTAAATTAGTAGATGGAATGGATTTGATAAATGAGGAAAAATCAAATCAAGAATTTAAATTAGAAATTGTTTACAAGGAGAATGTGTTTCCTGGAGATTTGACCAGGCAACTGAGTACTCGGCGTACAGGACGACTCGGTGTCAACTAGTGATCGGCATCTCATAGTACTCGGCGTAGTGTTCAGCATCTCATAGTACTCGGCGTAGTACTCGGCATCCAGTGGTACCCGTCATCAAGGAGTACTCGGCGTAGTACTCGGCATCCAGTGGTACTCGGCGTTAGAAGACGTTCGGCGTATATAACTACTCTAAATGGCAGCATCGTTCGGCCAAAGGATCGTTCGGCTAAGAAGCATCATTCGGCCAAAGCATCGTTCGGCTAAGAAGCATCGTTCGGCCAAAGGATCGTTCGGCTAAGAAGCATCGTTCGGCCAAAGGATCGTTCGGCTTCGACTGACAACTGTTCTGTACTTCCCACCCATCAAACGTACCGTTCGGCATTGAGAAGGTGGTTCGGCGTCAACGTGTTCGGTCTACTTGGTTCGGCATACAACGACCACTACACTTGGGCTAGAGTGTTTGGCCACCAAGCCCACCTGGGAAGTCCAGCCCATATTTGTCTATAAATAGAGGGGCAGGGTCACAGTGAAAAGGGACCCTTTTTGGGAGAACAATGGGGAGACTCTGCCATTTTTTATACTCTCCTCTTTTTAACTCAAACTTGTATTCAAGTCATTAATATATGGATTGTATCTGTATTCAACTACTTATGAAAGAAATAAAGATCAAAACTCAAAGTGGATGTAGGCAGTTACGCCGAACCACTATAAATCCGGTGTTCTTACTTTCTGCATTTAAATTAGCATATTCTTCCTTGTTTAATTTAACTTCATCACTTACATCTCTACACAATCTTTTTCAACGAGGTTAGTGACCAATTTTGGTGCTAACAGAATGAACTTGAGTTTTGAGTTGAAATAACTTAAGCAATATTTGGATAAAGGCTCGATTTAAGTAAAATTTTGAAATGGTTGTTGTCGAGTTTTGTGAAATGGTTTCAAATGAAATAAACCAAATGTGAATATGGAATGCAAATTGAATTGAATGGAATCAATTGAAAATGAAATGGAATTAAAATAAATTGAGTTGGTATCAATTTAAATTAGTTATAAACTAGAATTGATATTCTATTAAGTGAATATCATTGAATTTGCATATAAATGGTTGTCGTTTGACGCAAACGAGGTTATATAAAATTCTATAAGTTAAATGAAAGCCAATAAAATTATTTTTTGTATCAATTGAAATAGATATGAGTTTGTTCCATTTAAAAATGAATTGAATGTAAGGAACTGCGATGTAAATCACTTGAATTGAATAGAAATGATGTGTGATATAGTTGTAAGAAATTTAATTTGTATCGAAACCATATAAATTGCTTATGGGAATTATTTTGAGTGTATTATTTACGAAAACTACTTGTTTGTTATTGAAAATAAGTGAAATGTTAATAGATTTCCTATATATGTCACTTACATATTTAAATTGAGTAAGTACAGGTACAGGGAGCCGTTTGGCTGCATTTTGGTCGCGCAAATAGCTAAATAAATAAGCCGCTTTGCTTAAAATGCTAATAAAGGTACGCCTGTTGATTCATGAGTTTTGATTCATGACACAAGCTTCAATATCATACGACGAGAATACTATATGAAAGCGACAAAAAGGAGAATAACCATTTATTGTGCACTACAAAGGAGACAAGACTACATTCCAGATATTAGTATGAATATTTTATTTTATTAAGTCTTAGAATATTGTTAAAATCATTCCTCAAGTAGTCACACACACACAAATTGATTTATACAAAAATAAGTGTGCACTGTGCAAATAACAGCAGGTCGGCCGACCGGCCAGAAACTTCGGTCGACCGACTATGTGTCAAGTGCACAGATATGCACTATTTTATTCACGACTGTAAATTCAGCTGACCGGCCCAGGTTTCTCGGTCAACCGACCAGAACATAACGGCTAGTTTTCTGAAGAGGTGCGATCGTTCATGAAGAGGAATGTCCTTTAATCTAAGAGATTCAGACACAACTTTTGATTGAAACTCTTCATAAAAGATTGCAACTATCCTATAACTATATAAACATATTCAATTCACTTCTACAATCACCGATTCTTGTTTATAATTCTGAATTCTATTCTCTATTTATTTCTGCAAATAAAAGCATTCATTCTTATTCAATATCACTAGAATTCTTGAATTAATTCATATACTTCGATTCTACGTGATTATCTTCCTTTAAAATCTTCACACACATATATACTCTTGAGGATTTGATTATAGGAAAGTTGTACTATCAAAAGACAATCAGTGTTATTCAGAACACATTCGTCAACAAATTATTTGTATTAAAGTTGAAGTCCTCTTCGGCTGTTGAGGCGGAAAATTCCTGTTCGGCTGCTCAGGTGTCGTATGCCTATTCCTCCGGGTTAAGTGAGGGGTTTAGTTTAAATCCAGAGGGTATTCTGGGACTGGACGTAGAACGGGAAGTTCGAACCAGTATAAAAATTCCTGGTGTGCTTACTTTAATTTTTATTTTACTGCTATTATTAGTTTCCGCACTTATATACCATATTACACGATCCTTAGTACTACACATACACTTTCATTTGGTATCAGAGCAAGGAAATCCTATAACCGTCACAAAGTTATTTGATATTTATTTCTAAGTAATATGGCAACCACACAAACTAACGATGTTAGCACTAACACTAATTCTAGTTTCACAGAAGGTCAATCGACTTCACGACCTCCACTTTTTAATGGTATAAATTATAATTATTGGTCAACTAGAATGAGAATCTATATGCAATCTAGTGGATTTGATATCTGGAATATTATACAAAGAGAGTACACAACTCCTACTGAAGAATACTCAACTTGGAGTAACACACAAAAACTAGATGCTAATTCAAATGCAAAGGCTATGAATATTTTATTTTGTGCATTAGATAGAAATGAATTCAATAGAGTTAGCATGTGTACTTCCGGTTATGAAATTTGGAGAACTCTTAAAGTATCACATGAAGGAACGAACAAAGTTAAATTAAGCAAAATCTCTATGTTGAAAAATCAATTTGAAAACTTTAAAATGAGGCCAAATGAATCTATAAATGACATGTACTCTAAATTCCAGGATATTTATCATGCTTTATTATCATTAGAACAAAAGTTTACTGATTTTGATGTTGTTACAAAAATCTTAAATTCTTTAACGGACGAATGGGAAAGAAAAGTCCTAGCTATTGAAGAAGCAACTGATTTATCAACATTAAAACCAGAAGAATTGATAGGTAATTTAATGTCCTACGAAGTAAATTTGCAGGCAAAAAGAAATGGAGCACAAGAAAAGAAAAATGTGGCATTCCAAGCAGAAAAAGATGATTCCGACTCAGATAATGAAGATATGGCAATGATCGCTAAAAATTTCAAAAAGTTTTTGAAATTCAACAGAAACAAATTCAAGGGAAACAAAAATAATTCCAACAACAATTCCAATAGCAGCAAACCATCATCTTCAGCAATGGAATGTTATGAATGTCATAAGAAAGGACACATGAAGAAGGATTGTCCAGAGCGTAAAAAGAATAATTCCAAGAAGGACAAAATCAAACGAAAAGCTTTTTCAGTCACTTGGGACGACACTGACTCATCATCTTCATCAGAGAGTGAAAGTGATAATGAACAAGCAAATGTGTGCTTCATGGCTTCGTCAGACGATGTAAGTGATCTTACATTTTAAGATTTAATTGAGATTAATTCTGAATTAGTAAATTTAGCAAAAAAATTTAAAAAGAAAAATAAGGAGTTACAAAGAAAGTTAGATAGAATAGTCTTAGAAGTAGATATGCTGAAAGATGAGAAGAAAATATTAGAAGAAGAACTTGAAATTTCTCAACAATCAAATTCTAATTTATCTTCTCAAATTTCGTCAATATTTGAAGAACTAGAAATTCAGAAAAACAAAAATGATGTTTTATTTTTTGAAAATAATAGTTTTAATTCCAAGATTAAAGATTTAGAGTTAGAAAAATCTAGTCTTAAAATAAAATTTGATGATATTTCTAAAAATATATCTAATTTCAATAAAGGAAGAGAGAATCTTTCTAGAATTCTTGAAAATTCTCAATCTTCTAACAATAAATCTGGACTAGGATTTAAGAAACAAAATAATTTAGCTAAAAATAGGATTAATAATAATATTAAGAAAGACATTAAGAAAACAGTTTTCCCAAACACTAAAACCATCAAGATATGGATTCCAAAAACAAATAATATTTTGATAAGGAATAAGCATATCAAAATGTTTATGGAAACTGTTCATAATAACAAGAATTATTTTTATAAAGGGAATTCTGAACCCGTATGGGTTTGGCTTCCTAAGATCTAACTCTTAGGACTCTAAAAAGATTGGGTACCAACTTTTTATAAACTTTTTGTAGGTACCACATAAGAAGAGAGGAAAATGGATTTTAGATAGCGGTTGCTCAAAACACATGACTGGAAACAAAGAAATGTTGTCAAACATCATATACTCAAATGGAGGAGCAGTCACCTTTGGAGATAACTCAAAAGGATATATCATCGGCAAAGGCGATGTCAGTAGCAACGGTACCTCTAATTTACCTCTCATTACTGATGTTTTATTAGTTAAAAATTTAAAATACAATTTATTAAGTATTAGTCAGCTATGCGATAAAGGTTTTCATATAACTTTTTCAGAAAATAAATGTAATATTTTCGATAAAAATCATAACACTATTTTCAAAGGAAAAAGAGATAAAAACATTTATATCTTAAATATGAATGTTAATAATGATTCAAACTTATGTTTAATAGCTAAAGAAAACGATTCTTGTCTTTGGCATAAAAGATTTTGTCACATCAATTTTAATACTATCAACAAACTAGCTAAAAATAAATTAGTTAAAGGATTACCCAATATAAAATTCAAAACTGATATATTTTGTGATGCATGTAAATTAGGAAAATTAACAAAATCTTCTTTTAAATCTAAAAAGGTAATATCTACAGAACAACCACTTGAACTCTTACACATGGATCTTTTTGGTCCAACTCAAGTGCAGTCTATTAATCATAATAGATATGTATTAGTTATTGTAGATGATTTTTCTAGATATACTTGGATTTTCTTCTTGAAAAATAAAAGCAATACTTTTGATAATTTTAAAGTTTTTGTTAAAAGAATCGAAAATATTAAAAATTTGAAAATTAAAAATATAAGAAGTGATCATGGAGGAGAATTTGAAAACGAAGCTTTTGAACAATTTTGTAACAAGAAAGGTATTAATCATAATTTTTTGTTTCCTAGAACACCACAACAAAATGGAGTTGTAGAAAGGAAAAATAGAACGTTACAAGAATGTGCAAGAACTTTGTTAAATGGAACCACTTTATCGAAACACTTTTGGGCAGAAGCTGTAGCTACTGCTTGTTATGTATTGAATCGTGTTTCTATTCGACCGTTAACTAAGAATACTCCATATGAACTTCTAAATGGAAGAAAACCAAACATTTCATATCCTAAAGTTTTTGGGTCTAAATGTTTTATATTAAATACTAAAGATCAATTAGGCAAATTTGATCCAAAATCCGATGAAGGAATATTTGTTGGATATTCGGAACGAAGCAAAGCTTATCGAATTTATAATAAAAGAACTCAAATTATTAAAGAAAGTTTATATGTTTCTTTTGACGAAAATTTTAAAAATATAAGTCCAAATATTACTATCGATTCTGATGATGAAACTACTTAGACGGAAAATAGTAATTCAAATGAAAATTTTGATATTTATGAAATAATTGAAAATACAAACATTACTCCTAATATAATAAAATCTCCACCTAGAATTTTACGGGATCATCCTGTACAAAATATAATTGGAGAAGTAAATACGAACGTTAAAACCAGACATCAATTAAATCAAGTTGGTCATGTAGCTTTTCTCTCAAACATAGAACCTAGGAATATAAAAGAAGCCTCAACTAATGACTACTGGATTCTTGCCATGCAAGAAGAACTAAATCAATTCGAACGAAACGAAGTTTGGGAACTCGTTCCTAGACCTAGTGATCAATCAGTCATCGGTACTAAATGGGTTTTCAAAAATAAAGCAGATGAACTAGGAAATATAACTATAAATAAAGCTAGGTTAGTTGCACAAGGATATAATCAAGAAGAGGGAATATACTACGAAGAAACGTTTGCTCCAGTCGCCCGACTTGAAGCAATACGAATCTTATTGGCTTTCGCGTGTTTTCATAATTTTAAACTTTATCAAATGGATGTTAAAAGTGCTTTTTTAAATGGTTATATAAAAGAAAATGTTTTTGTTGAACAACCACCACTTTTCAATCATGAAAAATATCCAGATCATGTTTATAAACTCAAAAAAGCATTATACGGTTTAAAACAAGCACCACGTGCTTGGTATGATCGTCTTAAAAGTTATTTATTAGAATCTGGTTTTGAAATTGGTAAGGTAGATCAAACGCTTTTTATTAAGAAAACTAAGAAAGATATTTTAATAATTCAAATATATGTTGACGATATTATTTTTGGCTCGACAAATGAAAAACTATGTCAGGAATTTTCGACGATAATGACAAATGAATTTGAAATGTCTCATATGGGAGAATTGTCATATTTTCTGGGATTACAAATTAAACAAATTGAAAATGGAATTTTTATTAATCAAGAAAAATATTGTTATAATTTAATTAAACGATTCGGTCTGGAAAACACTGCTGCCAAACCAACTCCTATGAGCACAACGATTCATCTCGATAGAGATGAGGATGGCAAAAGTGTTGATCAGAAACTATATCGTAGTATGATTGGTTCTTTATTATATTTAACAGCGAGTCGACCCGATATAATGATGAGTGTTTGTTTATGTGCTCGATTTCAAGCAAATCCCAAAGAATCACATATGCGAGCAGTTAAACGTATTATTCGTTATCTAACTAAAACCAAAGATTTCGGGCTATTTTATCTGAAAGAATGTCCTTTCGAATTAGTCTCCTATAGCGATGTTGATTTTGGAGGAAGTCGGACGGATCGAAAAAGTACTAGCGGAACGTGTCATTTCATTGGACGTTCCTTAGTCTCTTGGTTTAGTAAGAAACAAAACTGCGTTTCTTTATTGACATGTGAAGCAGAATATATATCTGCTGCTTTGGCATGTGCACAAGTCATATACATGCAACAAACACTACAGGATTTTAATTGTCATCTTGAAAAATCTATAATTTACTGTGATAATACTAGTGCAATAAATCTTTCTAAAAATTCGGTTAATCACTCACGAACAAAACACATCGATATATGTCATCACTTTCTTCGTGATTGTTTGGAAAAAGGATTAATAAATTTAGAATTTATTAATACTGAAAATCAAATTGCTGACATTTTGACTAAACCACTAAATGAAAATAATTTTGTAAAACTTAGACGTGACTTAGGAATAATGTCTTTTAAAGATTTATAAATAAAAATATGAAAGAAATTTTTTTTATTGAAAAACAAAAATTATTTTATTTCTGACCAAAGCGGAACTCGAACTCATGACCTCTGACTTGCTTGTTATATGTTGTATTATAGCTACTTGAGCTATGGGTGTTTCTTGTTTCAGTTTTATTTACAGTTTGTATCATTTATTTTGATTTCAGAAAAACTATTTTTAGCTCTAAAGCTTATAAATCATACATTTACGAACAGTTTTATTGTAAAAATTCTATGATTATAGTTAAAAATATTTCCTATCCACAAATTTTTAGGCATCTGATACTTATATATACTTTGCTTATTCTTCAAGATATATACTAAGAAAGTTTTAAAATCAAAACTTTAAAATGTCTTCAAACAACGACTACTACAATTCCGAAAACCCTGAACCGGTCAACCGAACCCTACACGAGAATTTCAAACATACATTTCTAACAGGGTCGGTCGACCGCAAACCCTGAGTCGGTCAGACGAACCCTACCCGAGAGTTTCAGCATCTTTCAAATTACCAGATCGGTCAGCCACCCCAGAGTTTCGGTCGACCGAACGTATAAATCTGCTTTTTATATTCCTCTTTAACAACCCATCCATTCACTTTTTAATCTACCTCTTCACTCTTACTTTCCCAAATTACAGTTTTTTTACCCTAGCCCCATTAAAACTTCTCAAATTTTGTTACTTTTCTTTCAAAACAATGGCTCCCAAGAAGAAATCAAAGACTACCAATGCTTCATCTTCATCTACTCCAGTGGATACTCAAATTGCTTCATGGCTAGTCAATGATATAGCTCTTCAAAGATGGATTCAACTTTAAGACGCAAAAATCTTTGAAGAATCATTTGTAAGCTACTCTGATTTCACTTCCTACGGTATTGAAAATGCCACTATTGAGAGTGGACTTGATACATTTCTTGACCATAGGAAAAATAACTTGAAAATCAATCATATTATGGTCAAGTTATTTCTAGCAAACCTTAATCTTGTTGATCCACCAAGAAACACTGGTAATTGTGTTTAGACATCGGTTTGTGGTACTTCATTTTTTCTCTCAATAGATCGAATTAACCACATTTTACATGCTCGACTGGGTGGAATTTCGTTACACGATGTAGATTGTAATATATCAACTCCTGACCGTCTAAACCATCTATTTTTTGAAGATGATGCTACTGATTTAAGGCAAACTTCATCCCTTCGACCTAAAGCCCGACTCTTTCATCGATTCATGATGAAGTCTATAGTTCCAAGAGGGGGTTCATACCACTTAGTATATCCCGAAAACTTCAAAGCATTGTATGCTATGTGCGGAAATATACGAGTAAATTGGGCACAACCTCTTATGGATGAATTTCTCTCTTTCAACCAAGGAAAGATGCTCCATATTTATTATGGAGAATACATAATGAGGTTGATTAATAGCTTCGTTACCCATGCTCTGGAATCCGAAACATCCAAAGTTCGTTCTTTTGACTCACGAACCATAAAACTAATGAAGTTACCCGATGCACCTTCCAAAATTTCAACTTTTCATCAATGGCGTACTACTCCTCAAGAACAACTACGCCGTAGCGTTTCCACACCGCAACCATCAACTCATTCTATGAAACGTCTAACTCGCCATCATTCAATTCAAAGACCAACTCCCGGAACTAGTACGGAGGCGGCCATTGATATTTTGGCTCGAAATCAACTAGCTTTGGATGCCCGACTACGAAAAATTGATGGTCGTTTCAAGAAAATCAAGGGCTTCTTTGTGAATTTATGGGATGCCTTATCATGTACTTCCGAAGCCGGTGCTTCATTTGTTGCTCCCGGAAAAAGACCAGCGCCAAATTTCTCTTGGTCTATTTCAGATAACACAAGTTCCAGCACATCGACAACTCACGTTCCTCACACTCAAAGACGTGGAAAGGAACCGGCTCCTCCGGAAGAAAATATTCGTCCAAAATTTTGGGATTCCGATGATGATGAAGAGTAACCATATTTTTACAATTTAATTTCAAGTATTATTTATGAACAATATGTCTATTGTTAGATGTTGTGAAACTATGAAAATATTCCTATCTTGTTTAAACTATGTAATATTTAAAACTTGATGTTCTCTTACTGGTGTTACATGTTCCATAATTTTTAATATTACATCTAATAAGTATTCCTTTTTGTCGATGACAAAGGGGGAGAAATATATGAAAGCTAACAAATTCTTTGCAGAAAAGTCGCCATATATTCAGGGGGAGAATTATAATACTATTTCGTCACATAAGTATTGTCATTAATCAAAAAGGGGGAGAATGTTGATTCATGAGTTTTGATTCATGACACAAGCTTCAATATCATACGACGAGAATACTATATGAAAGCAACAAAAAGGAGAATAACCATTTATTGTGCACTACAAAGGAGACAAGACTACATTCCAGATATTAGTATGAATATTTTATTTTATTAAGTCTTAGAATATTGTTAAAATCATTCCTCAAGTAGTCACACACACACACAAATTGATTTATACAAAAATATGTGTGCACTGTGCAAATAACAGCAGGTCGGTTGACCGGCTAGAAACTTCGGTCGACCGACTATGTGTCAAGTGCACAGATATGCACTGTTTTATTCACGACTGTAAATTCAGCTGACCGGCCCAGGTTTCTCGGTCAACCGACCAGAAAATAACGGCTAGTTTTCTGAAGAGGTGCGATCGTTCATGAAGAGGAATGTCCTTTAATCCAAGAGATTCAGACACAACTTTTGATTGAAACTCTTCATGAAAGATTGCAACTATCCTATAACTATATAAACATATTCAATTCACTTCTACAATCACCGATTCTTGTTTATAATTCTGAATTCTATTCTCTATTTATTTCTGCAAATAAAAGCATTCATTCTTATTCAATATCACTAGAATCCTTGAATTAATTCATATACTTCGATTCTACGTGATTATCTTCCTTCAAAATCTTCACACACATATATACTCTTGAGGATTTGATTATAGGAAAGTTGTACTATCAAAAGACAATCAGTGTTATTCAGAACACATTCGTCAACAAATTATTTGTATTAAAGTTGAAGTCCTCTTCGGCTGTTGAGGCGGAAAATTCCTGTTCGGCTGCTCAGGTGTCGTATACCTATTCCTCCGGGTTAAGTGAGGGGTTTAGTTTAAATCCAGAGGGTATTCTGGGACTGGACGTAGAACGGGAAGTTCGAACCAGTATAAAAATTCCTGGTGTGCTTACTATAATTTTTATTTTACTGCTATTATCAGTTTCCGCACTTATATACCATATTACACGATCCTTAGTACTACACATACACTTTCAACGCCTACGCAATAAAAATAGGAAATATGAACTGTTTTTGTTTTTCAGACCGTGTGGGTCGATGTATATATATTTATATCTCTTGTCAAATTGCAAAAGCTCCACTGTACAAAGGAGACTCCGCCAAAATTTTCTGAAAATTTTGGGAGTTAGAAATTTTTTGAAATTTTTGGAAATTTTCACTTAACAACAACTGATTTAAAATTGGAATTTGAGATAAGGAAAGTAAGATTCAATCTTCGAAGTTAAAGATGAATCGAATTCAAGTAAAATCTGAATGAAAATTTGGAAATAAAAGTATTGAGATTTGAAATGAATTAGTAAATTGAAGCAAATTGATTTTATATGAAATTGGATTCCAAGTTGAATAGAAGTAAATTAAAACCAACTGGTAGTGAAGTGAAAATAAATATAAGAAGTATGTAAATACTTATATTGAACTTAAGAAATGGTGAAATTCTTAAGTAAAATTTAGAATTGAGGAAATATTCTAAGTTAATAAGTGAATGAAAATTTAACTGGAAGTGGTAAAAATGGTGATTGTTAATAAGTGGATAGAAATCAAAATATAAATGTGAATAAAAGAAAAGAAATATATAAAATGATTTTGAAAGCTAGGATTGGAAATCATTGCTAGTAGTATACAGGTGTTTTAAAGGTAAAAGAAAATTTGGATTTTGATTTCAGAAGATAAATTGGAATTTGCTCGGCAAAGGTATATATTTAAATTTCTGTATGAAATTTGATGGGATTCTAATTTTGCCACTTGGCGTTTTGTTTTCTTTTGGAATTTGGGAGTCCGTAGGGACATTTTGTAGTCGTACCGAGCTAGCCGCGCAAAGAAGACGTTGGCAAAAAATTTCAAAAATTTAAGGAGTTAGAAAAATTTTGAGAAAATTTTGATAATTCAAAATTTGGTTTCGAATTTAAATTTGAATTGTTGAATAAGTAACATTGTTTGAACTTATGAATAAGTTTGGAAAGTTAGAAAAAGATTAGTGTGTCTTAATAAAAGATTATTCTGGAAAGTTGTTTAAAACTATTTGGATTTGAGAAAATAGTTAACGGGGATTGGATCATTCTTCTTAACTTGTAATTTCGGGACGAAATTCATTTAAGGGGGGAAGAATGTGACGAAGAAGAACCATGTGTTCAGATGGGAAGCTAAGTGTGAGCAAGCTTTCGGAATCCTGAAAGAGAGATTGACAAGTGCTCCTGTTTTGACTATTCCAAGTGGGAATGATGAGATGGTGGTTTACACCGACGCATGTGGTACTGGACTTGGAGCAGTGCTGATGAAGAGGGATAAAGTTGTTGCGTATGCAAGTCGACAACTGAAGCCACATGAAAGGAATTACCCGACTCATGATTTGGAGTTAGCGGCGATTGTTTTTGCTCTGAAGATGTGGAGACATTATCTATTGGGAGTTCGATTCGAGTTGTTTACAGATCATAAGTCGTTGAAGTATCTTTTCTCCCAAAAGGATTTGAATCTTCGGCAGCAACGTTGGCTAGAGTTTTTGGCATCATACGATTTTGGTATAGCTTATACTCCGGGAAAAGGTAACGCAGTGGCAGATGCGTTAAGTAGAAGACATGCAGGATTGGGAGCCATGTTTTCAGAATGGAAGAATCTCGAGTATTTAGCTGGATTTGACTTCAGGCCTAGATGCGAATTGGAACCTGAGATGTTGGCAAACTTATCGATAAGACCTTCTCTAGTGGAAAGAATTGGCGAGAGCCAAAAGCGAGACGATAAGCTTGTCAAGATTATCCGTGATTTGGAATCTGGATTGGATCCAGAAAAGGATAAAGGATTCGAGGTCGATCGAGAGGGTTGGCTTCGGAAGCAAGGACGACTAGTTGTTCCCGATATAGATGAATTGAGGAGTGAAGTTCTGAAGGAAAGTCATCACTCGAAGTTGACAATTCATCCAGGTGGAAATAAGATGTATCGGGATATGAAGAGAACCTACTACTGGGAAGGTATGAAGAAG
Organism: Allium fistulosum; assembly: GCA_030737815.1. NCBI lineage: Eukaryota > Viridiplantae > Streptophyta > Magnoliopsida > Asparagales > Amaryllidaceae > Allium > Allium fistulosum. The sequence goes on from CM060904.1 coordinate 1,144,288,824, forward strand.
GATGTTGGAAATTTTATTTCCAAGTGTATGAACTGCCAGTTGGTAAAAGCTGAACAGAGGAAGCCAAGTGGATTGCTGCAACCATTAGAAGTTCCTACATGGAAGTGGGAGCAAGTGTCGATGGATTTTATTGATGGATTGCCTCGAACCAGAACGGGAAATGAAGGGATTTGGGTCATTGTAGATCGTTTGACTAAGAGTGCCAGATTCATTCCTGTTCGATCGACTAGAACTGCATCAAAGTTGGCTGAGTTGTATGTTAAGTGGATAGTTCGATTCCATGGTATTCCGAAGAGTATAGTGAGCGATCGAGACCCATTGTTCACCAGTGGATTTTGGAAGAGCTTCCAGGAAGTTTTGGGAACCGAGTTGTGTTTGAGTACAGCTTATCACCCTCAAGCAGATGGTCAGACTGAGAGAGTCAACCGAGTTTTGGAAGATCTTCTTAGAGCTTGTGTTTTGGATTTTGGAGGATCATGGGAAGATCACCTTCATTTGGTGGAGTTAGCATACAACAACAGTTACCAGTCAAGCATTGGTATGGCACCGTATGAGGCATTGTATGGGAGACCGTGTAACTCTCCGACATGTTGGATAGAGACTGGAGAAAAGTTGATACTTGGGCCAGAGATGATTCGACAGACTTCGGATTGTATAGAGATCATTCAGCAACGAATGAAGGCAGCCCAAGACCGTCAGAAGAGTTATGCAGATAAGCGTCGAAAGGATTTGGAATTCGACGTTGGAGATACGGTTTTTGTGAAGATTTCTCCACTGAAGAATCTTATTCGATTCGGGAAGAAAGGAAAATTGACTCCGAGATTTGTTGGACCATTCCCGATCATCGAGCGAATTGGAAAGCTCGCCTATAGATTGGAGTTACCAGAAAAGATGTCGGGTGTGCACAATGTTTTTCATGTATCGTATCTACAGAAGTATGTGCACGACTCAAATACGGTGGTTTCTGCTGATGGCTGTGAAGATTTCGAAGTTGATCCAGTCGATAGAAGACCTCGTAAGCCGCTTCGTGTTGTGGGAACTGACACGAAACAACTTAGGAGGAAGGTAGTTAAGTTGCTCAAGATACAATGGAGTGACGATGATAACGACTGTACGTGGGAGGTGGAAGAGAGGATGAAGGCAGCTCATCCTGAACTCTTCAAGGTATGGCCCTAAGGTGTCGTGTCATCTAACGAAATTGTAACTTGTTCTAGTTTTAGAATTCTTCATGCTAAGTTAGAATTGGATGCATGGTTTGTTGATTGCTATGGATGATAGGCGTGCAGAATAGTTTTGATTGCTTTGTGTGTTAGGAATTTCGGGAGCGAAATTCCTAAGGGGGAGAGAATGTAACGATCCGTATTTTACGGATCGAAACATCATAAAATAGTTGATCTTTGGTTGCATTGCTGTTAAGTTGTTTCAGATTTTGGCCGAATTTTGCTTAAGTCCTAAGTCGTAGCCGACTTAGGAGTTTTGGATGAGTTAAGTGATAAGTCTGGGCGAGTTAATGACTAAGGGGTAGGTCGGCGACGCCCTAAGGAAGAGGGGTTGTGGTTTAGGTCGTATGACAATTTGGAACGACCTATAGGGTCTGACCGACTTATGGTAGTAAACGACCTTAGGAGTTAGATCGTGGAGAAGTTAGGTCGGTTAGACAACTTAAGAAAACTGACCGAGTTAGGGATTAGGTCGGTGGGATGAGTTAGCGACTTAAGGATTTTAGGTCGAATGGTGAGATAGGTCGGTCAAGTGACATAAGGGTTGACGACTTATAGTTGATAGCAGGTTAGCGACCTAGTGGTAGCAAAGTTAGGTCGTAGCCTAGTTGGGTTGTGGCCTTGTAGTTAGGTCGTAAGTTGTATACTCAGTTAGGTCGTAACCGACTTAGGGGTTAGCTGCTAAGTCATAAGTCGCAGGATCTCTAAGTCGTGGTCTGTTAAGTCGGAATTGTTGGCTAAGTCTTAGGTCGCGTGTTGACTTAAGGTTAGGTCGTAACTCGGTTGAGATGTTAAGTCGTAGGATGGGTTATCTCGCTAAGTCGTCTAACCAGTTAAGGCGCGTGCGCATTATGTCGTAGACTGGGGGGTTTTGATAAGGCTTAGGTCGGAGAGGCTTAGGTCGGAGAGGCTTAGGTCGGAGACGACCTATGGAGATAGACGAGTTAGAGATTTCAGCTATAAATAGAAGGGGGTTGGCTTCATTTTTGGGATCCGAATTTCGAAGCGACGAAGTGCTACCATTTTGAGAGCTCGACTTCTACTCTTCTTCACTTCTTTTCTCCACTCTAATCTAGTGATTCCATTCCATCCATATTGAAGATCAGATCGAAGATCGAAGATCGAAGAGCTTAGATTGAAGATCTACATTCTTCGAAGAGAGATTTCATCGTTTGAAGCGGATTTGTGATAGATCAAGTTTGATCCTTTGCTGTCAAGATCTGAAGCGTGTTGATTTTGGGTTGTTTAGGTGATTTGGTGAGTGGTGATTATCTCTCACACGGATCCAAAGGAGTATATCGGATTGTTGGCTCGATTTGGTGTTAAAATAGTGATTTCCATACATTTTCTTCATCCTAAGTGTAGATCCATATAGATCCATTGTTCATGATGATGTTACATCCATTTTACTACATGTTAACCTATGCAAGTTCATTCATCAAGATTATAGAGATATTATTCATGTTTTCATGCTTATTAGACTTTCAACTCTTTAATTACGAAATTGCCATTATTGTGATAATTGTCTACTTAGATCATATTTGAATGCTTGATTGCTTGGATTAATGTTTGATTTGGTTGATTGCTATGAATTAGATGATTGATGATTTGATTTAGACCGAAGATGATTCAAAAGCTAAGAGAAAGGCTCTTGAATTGGGAAAGCTGCTTGTGGCATATGTAGCGGATGATGAAGCTCTTATGCATAGATTTGATGATGATGTTGAGATGAAGCTTTGCGAGGATGTGATGAAGCGAAGCATGATATGAGATAGTCTTGGTCTAATCCAGACGGGATCATTCCAAGCATGTTGGTAACTCGGTGATATGGTTCGGGTTGAGGATAATGGATGCTCGAGAGGCGCTTGAGCTAGTATGGAAATAGTTGTCGAGGAGGACGACTAGAAGGCTGAGATCTCATCGTTGTTGAAGGTTCTAGCATGCTCAAAGCAAGAGTACGTTGGGCAGATTCGATAGTCCCTGAAGGCTACTGACTGGGTAGTCAAGTACTCTGGGCAGATTCGATAGTCCTAGGCACGGGTCACGATGACGTGCGGGAGTTATGTCTAGAACCGGGGTTACCATTAGCCCTTGACGGACGGCTGAAAGAATGTGCCGGTCATTCAATTAACGGTGATATCGAAGCAATGATAACAGTGATAGCCAGAGTCATGGATGTTTGGTTGTATCGTCATTTGGTCTCAAGAGCGGTATTTTCTGGGTGCTTATCTGATCTTGGTTTAGGCCTTGGGGGCTTGTACTTGGAAAACATCGCCCTTGACTCGAGTGATAATTGCTTTACTTTACTTTGTATGCTCTGCTATGTTTGCTTCTACTTAGTGTGTGTCTGGGGGCTATCACTGTAGAAAGAGGTTGGAGTGGGAGGGTTGTATTCCTATTCCTTTTCCTTTATGCTCTTTTGGTATGTTGTTAGTTAATTTACTGCTCACTAAGACTGTTGTCTGACTCAAGGCTTTATGTTTTAACTCTTATTGCCTCGGGCTGTTCGTCCATTTTTGGGACGGGCAGACTAGGTAGCAGGTGACAGGTGCTGTTCTCTTCTCACGATGCTGATATCGAAGACGAGCTGGAGGGTTGCATATTATCTCCTTATTATATGTACTGGATGTTCCGCTGTTTTGTATTCTCTGAGTGATTTGTAGTGAGGCTTGTTGTATTGACTATTCAGATGTTTGTATTCAACTCCTATGAAGTTTTATTGATGAGATTCTATTCTGTGAAGCTTCACTATATATATATGTTCTATTGTATTTTGTCCATGCGCTGTGAGTAATACGATAGATTCTGTTGTTTTTATCTACCTTGACAATCGTCCATGGTTGCCTGGCACACTTTACAGCGCACTATCTCTAGATTCGGTGCAGGGGTCATGGGCGGTCGTCACATTTGGTATCAGAGCATTGGTTAATCGATTTTTCCCAACGCTCGCTGACGTAACTACGTATGAGAGACGTAATTGTATTTTGATGGATGAATACTATGTATAATATAGTAGCTTAGTAGAGTTTGAGTCCTTTTATGCAGTTGTTTCTCTAGATGTTCTGATCATTCCTTTTTATAGATATTGGGAATGAGTCGAAGAGGGAGACCAGCTGCTAGGGAAGGCCGTGCTACTGAGGGGACTGCTGATTATGCAGCTATGTTCGAAGCTATGATGACTTCGATCATGAGAAGGATACCAGTTCCGGGGGCAGCAGTAGATGTTGGAGTTCAAGTCCAAACTCCGAAACCAGTGGATTTTGCTAAGTTGTGCAAGGACTATACTGCTCTTGGAGGGAAGGTTTTCTTGGGAACAGAATCAACTATTGAGGTCCAGAGGTGGATAGATGCTTGTAGAAGGATTTTTGGTGATTTGGGAATTGAGGATGCAACTAAGAGGAAGTTAGCATCAAGACAGCTTCAAGGGAGAGCTTCTGATTGGTGGAACTCTATTACCATCAATACTCCGGAGGAAGAGATTACTTGGGAGCAATTCCAAGTCAGGTTTGAAGCTAAGTTCATTTCTACAGCTCAGAAGTCTGTTCTGTTCAAGAAGTTTGTAGAGCTCAAGCAAGGTGGAAGACCAGTTATTGAGTATGTTTCTGAGTTTGAAGCTTTGTCCAAGTATGCCCAGTCATATATAGAATCTGCTTATCAGAAGAATGAGAAGTTTGTGACAGGCTTGGACAGTTATCTTGGGAGACAGTTGGTGGATCATTTGGACGATTCATTTGAGAAGCTTGTGGAGAAAGCTCTCAGGCATGAGAGTCTGTTTCCTAAGGAAGGATCTGTTGTTGCTGTTACCAAGGGAGAGTCTAAACCACAGCAGGGTGGGAACCAGAAGAGGAAGCAACAGCAGCAGAAGGGTAAGGATGGCCAGAAGAAGCCGAAAGGCGAGGTGACTTGCTACAATTGTCAGCAGAAGGGCCATTTCTCGAAGGATTGTAAGAATCCGAAGGCACCGATGAAGTGTCACAACTGTGACAAGCCGGGGCATTTCAGGAAGAATTGTCCAGAACCTAGGAGGGACAAGCAGATTGTGCAAGCTTATGCTTTGGGGGCTGTTCCATCGTCTTCGAAAGCTCCTACCGCTGAAGAGAAAGGAAAGAGTGTGGTGGTTCAAGGTACTCTTTTCTTACGTGGTGTTCTAGTTAGAGTGTTGTTTGATACTGGGGCATCGCATTCGTTTGTTTGTAGTGAACTCGTAGGCCGGTTAGATTTGGAACCGGATATTGTTCATAGGCCATTGGTTGTGACTAATCCAGTTGGGGGTTCGTCTTGTTTGTGTATGTTATGTCGTGGTCTGATTGTGTCGAGTCATGGTTGCTCTTTTGTTTGTGATTGTTTTGTTCTAAACTTTGCGGGGTTCGGAATTATTTTGGGTATGGACTGGCTTAAGAGGTATGCGGCAAAGGTTGATTGTGAGAGGCTGGAAGTGACAGTCGAGAATGTGGAAGGGCGAAAGATTGTGATACGATGTAAGCATGAAGAAGGCGTCTTCATGAGCTTCATGTATTCGCTGGTTGTTCCACGGGATGGACTGTCATCGGTGCCAATCGCTAATGGATTCGAGGATGTCTTTGACGAAGTCAAAGGGTTGCCGCCGCATAGAGAGATCAAGTTTCATATAGATCTAGTTGAAGGAGCCAGACCTGTTGTGATGCCTCTTAGGCGGATGGCGCCTAGGGAACAGCAAGAGTTGAAGGTGCAAGTTGATGAACTTTTGCAGAAAGGATTCATTCGGCGTAGTGTGTCCGAGTGGGGTGCACCAGTTGTGTTTGCAACCAAGGCAGATGGGTCGTTGAGATTGTGTGTGGATTATCGTGAGCTGAATAAGGTGACTAAGAAGAACAAGTATCCATTGCCGAGAATAGATGACTTGTTTGATCAGCTTCACGAAGCCAAGGTGTTTTCTCAGATGGATTTGGCAACGGGATTTCACCAGTTGAGAGTGGCTAAGGATAGTGTGCCGAAGACTTCTTTTAGGACACCATCCGGTTTCTTTGAGTGGCTGGTAATGCCGTTTGGATTGACTAACGCGCCAGCATATTTTGTGGATCTTATGAATAGAGTGTTCAGGGATCAGTTGAACAAGTTTGTACTTGTGTTCGTGGATGATATTCTGATTTATTCCAGAACTGAAGAAGAGCACAAGACACACTTGCGTATTGTTTTGGAAATCTTACGGAAACATCAGCTGAAGGCTAAGTTTTCAAAGTGTCACTTCTGGAAGAGTGAAGTGAGGTTCTTAGGCCATGTGATTTCTGGAAATGGAATAGCGATTGATCACGCGAAGATGGCAGCAATCCAGGATTGGGTTAGACCTAAGAATGCATCTGATGTGAGAAGTTTTCTCGGATTGGCAGGATATTATCGACGGTTTATTAAAGACTTCTCCAAGATAGTTGCACCGTTAACAGGATTGACAAAGAAGAACCAAGTGTTCAGATGGGAAGCTAAGTGTGAGCAAGCTTTCGGAATCCTGAAAGAGAGATTGACAAGTGCTCCTGTTTTGACTATTCCAAGTGGGAATGATGAGATGGTGGTTTACACCGACGCATGTGGTACTGGACTTGGAGCAGTGCTAATGCAGAGGGATAAAGTTGTTGCGTATGCAAGTCGACAACTGAAGCCACATGAAAGGAATTACCCGACTCATGATTTGGAGTTAGCGGCGATTGTTTTTGCTCTGAAGATGTGGAGACATTATCTATTGGGAGTTCGATTCGAGTTGTTTACAGATCATAAGTCGTTGAAGTATCTTTTCTCCCAAAAGGATTTGAATCTTCGGCAGCAACGTTGGCTAGAGTTTTTGGCATCATACGATTTTGGTATAGCTTATACTCCGGGAAATGGTAACGCAGTGGCAGATGCGTTAAGTAGAAGACATGCAGGATTGGGAGCCATGTTTTCAGAATGGAAGAATCTCGGGTATTTAGCTGGATTTGACTTCAGGCCTAGATGCGAATTGGAACCTGAGATGTTGGCAAACTTATCGATAAGACCTTCTCTAGTGGAAGAATTGGAGAGAGCCAAAAGCGAGACGATAAGCTTGTCAAGATTATCCGTGATTTGGAATCTGGATTGGATCAAGAAAAGGATAAAGGATTCGAGGTCGATCGAGAGGGTTGGCTTCGGAAGCAAGGTCGACTAGTTGTTCCCGATATAGATGAATTGAGGAGTGAAGTTCTGAAGGAAAGTCATCACTCGAAGTTGACAATTCATCCAGGTGGAAATAAGATGTATCGGGATATGAAGAGAACCTACTACTGGGAAGGTATGAAGAAGGATGTTGGAAATTTTATTTCCAAGTGTATGAACTGCCAGTTGGTAAAAGCTGAACAGAGGAAGCCAAGTGGATTGCTGCAACCATTAGAAGTTCCTACATGGAAGTGGGAGCAAGTGTCGATGGATTTTATTGATGGATTGCCTCGAACCAGAACGGGAAATGAAGGGATTTGGGTCATTGTAGATCGTTTGACTAAGAGTGCCAGATTCATTCCTGTTCGATCGACTAGAACTGCATCAAAGTTGGCTGAGTTGTATGTTAAGTGGATAGTTCGATTCCATGGTATTCCGAAGAGTATAGTGAGCGATCGAGACCCATTGTTCACCAGTGGATTTTGGAAGAGCTTCCAGGAAGTTTTGGGAACCGAGTTGTGTTTGAGTACAGCTTATCACCCTCAAACAGATGGTCAGACTGAGAGAGTCAACCGAGTTTTGGAAGATCTTCTTAGATCTTGTGTTTTGGATTTTGGAGGATCATGGGAAGATCACCTTCATTTGGTGGAGTTTGCATACAACAACAGTTACCAGTCAAGCATTGGTATGGCACCGTATGAGGCATTGTATGGGAGACCGTGTAACTCTCCGACATGTTGGATAGAGACTGGAGAAAAGTTGATACTTGGGCCAGAGATGATTCGACAGACTTCGAATTGTATAGAGATCATTCGACAACGAATGAAGGCAGCCCAAGACCGTCAGAAGAGTTATGCAGATAAGCGTCGAAAGGATTTGGAATTCGACGTTGGAGATATGGTTTTTGTGAAGATTTCTCCACTGAAGAATGTTATTCGATTCGGGAAGAAAGGAAAATTGACTCCGAGATTTGTTGGACCATTCCCGATCATCGAGCGAATTGGAAAGCTCGCCTATAGATTGGAGTTACCAGAAAAGATGTCGGGTGTGCACAATGTTTTTCATGTATCGTATCTACAGAAGTATGTGCACGACTCGAATACGGTGGTTTCTGCTGATGGCTGTGAAGATTTCGAAGTTGATCCAGTCGATAGAAGACCTCGTAAGCCGCTTCGTGTTGTGGGAACTGACACGAAACAGCTTAGGAGGAAGGTAGTTAAGTTGCTCAAGATACAATGGAGTGACGATGATAACGACTGTACGTGGGAGGTGGAAGAGAGGATGAAGGCAGCTCATCCTGAACTCTTCAAGGTATGGCCCTAAGGTGTCGTGTCATCTAACGAAATTGTAACTTGTTCTAGTTTTAGAATTCTTCATGCTAAGTTAGAATTGGATGCATGGTTTGTTGATTGCTATGGATGATAGGCGTGCAGAATAGTTTTGATTGCTTTGTGTGTTAGGAATTTTGGGGGCGAAATTCCTAAGGGGGAGAGAATGTAACGACCCGTATTTTACGGATCGAAACATCGTAAAATAGTTGACCTTTGGTTGCATTGCTATTAAGTTGTTTCAGATTTTGGCCGAATTTTGCTTAAGTCCTAAGTCGTAGCCGACTTAGGAGTTTTGGACGAGTTAAGTGATAAGTCTGGGCGAGTTAATGACTAAGGGGTAGGTCGGCGACGCCCTAAGGAAGAGGGGTTGTGGTTTAGGTCGTATGACAGTTTGGAACGACCTATAGGGTCTGACCGACTTATGGTAGTAAACGACCTTAGGAGTTAGATCGTGGAGAAGTTAGGTCGGTTAGACAACTTAAGAAAACTGACCGAGTTAGGGATTAGGTCGGTGGGATGAGTTAGCGACTTAAGGATTTTAGGTCGAATGGTGAGATAGGTCGGTCAAGTGACATAAGGGTTGACGACTTATAGTTGATAGCAGGTTAGTGACCTAGTGGTAGTGAAGTTAGGTCGTAGCCTAGTTGGGTTGTGGCCTTGTAGTTAGGTCATAAGTTGTATACTCAGTTAGGTCGTAACCGAATTAGGGGTTAGCTGCTAAGTCATAAGTCGCAGGATCTCTAAGTCGTGGTCTGTTATGTCGGAATTGTTGGCTAAGTCTTAGGTCGCGTGTTGACTTAAGGTTAGGTCGTAACTCGGTTGAGCTGTTAAGTCATAGGATGGGTTATCTCGCTAAGTCGTCTAACCAGTTAAGGCGCGTGCGCATTATGTCGTAGACTGAGGGGTTTTGATAAGGCTTAGGTCGGAGAGGCTTAGGTCGGAGAGGCTTAGGTCGGAGACGACCTATGGAGACAGACGAGTTAGAGATTTCAGCTATAAATAGAAGGGGGTTGGCTTCATTTTTGGGATCCGGATTTCGAAGCGACGAAGTGCTGCCATTTTGAGAGCTCGACTTCTACTCTTCTTCACTTCTTTTCTCCACTCTAATCTAGTGATTCCATTCCATCCATATTGAAGATCAGATCGAAGATCGAAGAGCTTAGATTGAAGATCTACATTCTTCGAAGAGAGATTTCATCGTTTGAAGCGGATTTGTGATAGATCAAGTTTGATCCTTCGCTGTCCAGATCTGAAGCGTGTTGATTTTGGGTTGTTTAGGTGATTTGGTGAGTGGTGATTATCTCTCACACGGATCCAAAGGAGTATATCGGATTGTTGGCTCGATTTGGTGTTAAAATAGTGATTTTCATACATTTTCTTCATCCTAAGTGTAGATCCATATAGATCCATTGTTCATGATGATGTTACATCCATTTTACTACATGTTAACCTATGCAAGTTCATTCATCAAGATTATAGAGATATTGTTCATGTTTTCATGCTTATTAGACTTTCAACTCTTTAATTACGAAATTGCCATTATTGTGATAATTGTCTACTTAGATCATATTTGAATGCTTGATTGCTTGGATTAATGTTTGATTTGGTTGATTGCTATGAATTAGATGATTGATGATTTTATTTAGACCGAAGATGATTCAAAAGCTAAGAGAAAGGCTCTTGAATTGGGAAAGCTGCTTGTGGCATATGTAGCGGATGATGAAGCTCTTATGCATAGATTTGATGATGATGTTGAGATGAAGCTTTGCGAGGATGTGATGAAGCGAAGCATGATATGAGATAGTCTTGGTCTAATCCAGACGGGATCATTCCAAGCATGTTGGTAACTCGGTGATATGGTTCGGGTTGAGGATAATGGATGCTCGAGAGGCGCTTGAGCTAGTATGGAAATAGTTGTCGAGGAGGACGACTAGAAGGCTGAGATCTCATCGTTGTTGAAGGTTCTAGCATGCTCAAAGCAAGAGTACGTTGGGCAGATTCGATAGTCCCTGAAGGCTACTGACTGGGTAGTCAAGTACTCTGGGCAGATTCGATAGTCCTAGGCACGGGTCACGATGACGTGCGGGAGTTATGTCTAGAACCGGGGTTACCATTAGCCCTTGACGGACGGCTGAAAGAATGTGCCCGTCATTCAATTAACGGTGATATCGAAGCAATGATAACAGTGATAGCCAGAGTCATGGATGTTTGGTTGTATCGTCATTCGGTCTCAAGAGCGGTATTTTCTGGGTGCTTATTTGATCTTGGTTTAGGCCTTGGGGGTTTGTACTTGGAAAACATCGCCCTTGACTCGAGTGATAATTGCTTTACTTTACTTTGTATGCTCTGCTATGTTTGCTTCTACTTAGTGTGTGTCTGGGGCTATCACTGTAGAAAGAGGTTGGAGTGGGAGGGTTGTATTCCTATTCCTTTTCCTTTATGCTCTTTTGGTATGTTGTTAGTTAATTTACTGCTCACTAAGACTGTTGTCTGACTCAAGGCTTTATGTTTTAACTCTTATTGCCTTGGGCTGTTCGTCCATTTTTGGGACGGGCAGACTAGGTAGCAGGTGACAGGTGCTGTTCTCTTCTCACGATGCTGATATCGAAGACGAGCTGGAGGGTTGCATATTATCTCCTTATTATATGTACTGGATGTTCCGCTGTTTTGTATTCTCTGAGTGATTTGTAGTGAGGCTTGTTGTATTGACTATTCAGATGTTTGTATTCAACTCCTATGAAGTTTTATTGATGAGATTCTATTCTGTGAAGCTTCACTATATATATATGTTCTATTGTATTTTGTCCATGCGCTGTGAGTAATACGATAGATTCTGTTGTTTTTATCTACCTTGACAATCGTCCATGGTCGCCTGGCACACTTTACAGCGCACTATCTCTAGATTCGGTGCAGGGGTCATGGGCGATCGTCACATATAATATAGCAGAATTTTTTTTTACAGTAAGGTTATCTATGAATAAACAGAAATATATAAGTGGATTTGTGGTTCTATATATTTTATAACTATTTATGAGCATTTCAAAAGAAAAGGAAATGAAATAAATATACATATATACCTAATTTCATTTACTAGTTTATTTTTAAATAATATATGATAAAGATAGATTTGTTAATAAAATTTATTTAATTGTTTTAGTTGCTGAAAGTAATTATTAAAAGGAAATTTAACAATTAGTTAATTCAATCTATTAAAATGGCAATTGAATTGTTCGATTGATTCGAATATTAATAAATTGTTATACAAGGTCAAAATCTTAAAGAAAACAAGTCAAGACGGGAATGGAAATGGATTGCAAAATAAAAGCAAAGGTGAGATCTTCTCACTCAAATTAAATTGGCATTGCAGTTATTGATTGAGTGCTTGGATGTGGTAGTATATAGTAGTGTATATATATATATATATATATATATTTGGAGTTGTTGATTTCCCGCATTATATAGCGGATGAGACCCTATGCGCCGCATAATAGCGGATGATATTTTATAAATCACATATACCGCGATATTCCACCTCGAAGTGGAATGGGTATTTAATTGTTGTGCTAACATCTGTGGATGCAGGGAAATGGGTTGGAGGGATCCAACTGGATTCCTCAAATTATATGATTTTGTTTCATATGTTGTATGATGTGATTTATTGATAATCTCTGGATGATGATATTGATAATTGTAATTGTTGAAGGCTAAAATTTAGCCGAATGTATTTTTGGTATCGTTGGATACAGAAATAAATAAAATTGGATTTTTGAAATTAAAGTAGGAAATTTTAAGTAAATTTCTTTTGAATGAATTACGTGAATTTAAAAGAAGGAATTTAAAAGTATTAAAGTGATTTTTGAAATCTTATCGAATCAATTCCAAAATATGGGAAAAGATATTAATAAATGGGTTTTGAATAATATTGTTTAAAAGTTGAAGAATTTATTGAAAATGGAATTTTAAATAATTTGGAAAGAATAAAGGGATTTATTTAAAAGGTGATAAATTTCTAGAAATCAATTTGATAATTGATTTGGTATTTGGAAATAAATCTTTGGGAAATCGATATGAAAATTTATTTGGTGTTGAATGAAAATGGATTTTGTGTTGAAATAAACTTGGAAATCGATTTGTAAAATGATTTGGTATTTGGAAATAAATTCAGAAATAAATTGCAAATGGTTTGTTAATTGGAAATAAACTTAGAAATCAATTTGCAAATGTTCTGTTCTATTGAAAATAGACTTGGGAATCAATTTGTAAAATTGATTTGGTATTTGAAATAAATGGAAGAATCAATTTGAAATTTGGTTTTGGGGTTGAAAGTGAATATTTGAAAAATCGTATATAAGTGAATATTTGAAAAATCGTATATAAGTGGATATTTGAAAATTTAAATTCACAGTGGAAATAAATAATATCGGGAATTTTATTCCGCGAGTGAAAAGTGATTTGAAATTGGTTTTCAAAATGTTGAAGTGTGGAAAATATTTATCTTGTAAAGATATTTTGAAATCTAATAATTTGGAAAATTATTTAGATTGGTTGATTGTTGTGAATGTTGTTTGATAGTTAAATAACCGACTATCAATATTTGCCTTTGAAATGGCACTTGAATTCGTTTTAAAAACAAGCGCTCATTATTCGGTTTAGCCGGGAGAGGACTTTGTGTCATATAACCCATTCCGAATAATGATACGACGTTATGGATTGCTAGGGCTTCTCTAGAAATATCTTCGGTTCTGTTCGAACCCGGAACAGACTTATATAGTCGTATGTCTGACACTACACTTTGAGATATAAAGCAGATTTCTTTCAAATACATTTCTGTTTGGTGGCGGAGAATTTATTCTCTTAGCTTAACACCCTTCTCTGAGACGTACGAGCTCAGAGGTTATGTAGTTGAAGGTTATCGGTGATATACTCCCAATTTGGTAGTGTGGCATGCTAAGTGTTGCTGTGTGTTGATGATCATTCGTTGATCATTTGTGATCAAAGCATGGCTTTCGTGTAAAGCGTAGCTTTGTGGACGAGACCTCATCAGACCTCACACCCCGGAAATGGTCAAAACAGGAAAATGCGGCAGGGTTATGAGGGTCGCACCCTTTAGGGTATGTCATTTCCTTCTGGAAAAAGATGGTATCATGGTATGGAGCCCAGATATTTTACCTGTGTGGTTGCTCCAATCTCATTTACTGTGTGATTGTTGCTTTGTGATCGAGGGCCCTCAGATAAAGGTCGCAAACGACCGGGGGGTGGCATACTCGTGTAGTAGTTATCTAGTAAGAGGTAACCCGGCCTTGTGTTGGCAGAGAGCTAGTTAGTTCTCGGGACGTCCCTCCAGAGGCGTTTCCATGTGGCATAGGAAGTTCCTTAGCCTGACCATTTGTTGGAAATCCAAAGAAACAATATGAGCCCTTTTACGATTGCAATTTGTATAACCTGTCACCTCAGGTGGTAGCTATAGCAGGCATAATATAATGGTACCTATGCCGGCTAAGATTAATATTATATTTCGAAAGGATTTGTACACTATGCACTAGTAATAATATCAAAAGAGTTTTCTCGTATTAAGCATATTTGACTATCATAAGAAGAAATCTCCTCCAAGTCTGCGATTGCATTGTGTGTGTGGTGGGAGGTCTTATGGTAGTTTCATTTTCCAAAAGCATTGCGAATTTCTTTTATTTTCTTTGTTAAAATAACTGTTTTTAAGATCTCACACCAGTCCCACGACTGACCTGGAGTTTACTGTTCCCTTTCTAAACTCAGGGTGCCCATAATTTTCCATACGGGCAGCCTATAGTCAGGTTATCAGTTGGATCTGGATGGATTGCAGTGGAGATCTGGAGGCAAGGTGGATGGCGAGACGTATCACTTATATTATGTATTATTCCGCTGTGTATTGTGTTATGTGGACAAGTTTATATAACTGTCCAGTATTGTGTATAGTTGTTGTAACTCTGATGATGTATGTATAAACTGATATAGTTCTTTATGATAAAGATTATTTATTCATCTATTATATATTGTTCCGCTGCCAATGTGAGATTCTGATATTGTTTCTGTTTCTTTTCTTCTTTCTTCTTCTACCTCTACTTTTCAACCCTAAAGATTCACACTTTTGTTCCACTTTGAGCTGAATTATTGTGGAATTTTGTCAGCTCAAAGGGGTACGGATTTGCGAGCCTTCACAAATGTTTTATGAGTATACTTATATAGTTGAGATAAGTATATTTATACTTTTTCAAGTATTGAAAAGAATAGAGAGGGTTTGTGAATATATTTTTTGTAAAGGTATTTTAATACAAATAATTGAAAGGAGATTTTAACTAACGAAAGGATTAAGTAAAGAGGCCTAGTGATTGCTTATATGTAATCATTCATGGTTTGCATATGAAATTAAATCTCTGATTTGGTTATTTGTTTATTTGATAGTTAAATAACCAATTATCAAATCTTGACCAGTTTTGACTTAGGAAGTATATATGAGCCTCACGTGTTCATACGGTTTAAAATCCCTTGAGAGAACTCATTCCGGTGAAACATCTCTCTTTAAGGGTGGATTTTCAAGATCCCATGGGGAGTCTTATATCATCCGCTTACTTCTGAAAAAACCTGGATTAAGTCAACCAAAAACTATCGATTATTGGCTCGGAGAGACTAGGATCGGATAAGTAATTCGAAAACCACTTCGAACTTGCATAAACGTTCAAATTGAAGACATCTTGAAGATGATGGAAATCGAAGACGGAGTTCTTTGAAGTGCAATGGCTACTTGCTACTAGTCCCGATGGTGATTTCAAAAGAGATGCAGTAAAATTAGTGTCTTTGGTTTGTTCATATATTGAACAACTTGTATGGATGAATGATGCCATTGCATTTGTGATGACCCGGATTTTTGAACTAGTCAAATTGTCGAAAACCCGTCTGTTCTAAAACTACTAATGCAAACTACCAATTTAATACACGATGTCATTTGATAAATATATAATACTGCTAAATGTATAGGATACAAATTCAATAATACAACTTATCATCGTTCTAATCTTTTATTCTAAAGGTTGTGCTTTAATACGTACCATCCTCAAATACTATAAATCTACCGCTGCACAACTCTGATGAGAGAGACAGTAATAGCCATTTCCGCAAACTCAATAAACATGTCAACACGGAATAAAGTGGTAAGCAGGAAAGACACAACATCACATGATAAATAGCAAACAATAAACAAGAAAAAGATATATTATTATTAGGGCTTCATCACTACCACTTGTGACTGCCTATGTACCCTCATTTAACTTGGTACCCAGATATCGGATCAAACCACCGTTGTTCTTCTATCAAAAATAGGATTCAAGGAGACTGCAATGCACAAACAAAGATGCAATTCTCAAACTACCCACTTAGGCTTAATCTTCACATTTAAATTTTCTGAAATCTAATTAAGTTTATTATTTTCAAAATATAATCTTTTTTGAAAATAATCTCTCAAACTAAATTCTCAGTTTCATTTCAAATCCTTTTGAAATAATAATATATATCTTTTGTAACAGTCATACTTTCGAGTTTAAATCAAAACCTATAAATTGTATAAACTAATTTCCTAAATATTCTTCTATCAAAATACATATATAAAAGTGTATCAAAATAGATTAGGAAATACCACTAAAGGTAAATGGTGAAAAAGGCAAATGCTTAGTAAAAAAATAAACATCCCTTAGGACAATACCCCTCTTGGGTATATAATCATGGCAATTGCCAATCGCTGCATGAAAGCAAAAAAATCGTAGATACCAACTGATGACGGATCCCATTGAATGGACAATACCCAAAAATCTAAATCAATAAATATGAATATACTTTCACTAACAAATTCATATTTCACAATAATAATTCTTACAAATATTTTCAATCATACTATTATTATTCTTCCCAAAATCTTTTCGAAATCAATTCCAAAACTATTGGGATTTAAGTTCTCGGAATAATAGCTCTTTTTAAATCCTTTTTGATCCAAAATATTTAAAGCAACATTTATTTCCAAAGTCTCTTTTATATCAAAATATGGGAAAACACTCTTATAAATATTTATTACCAAAAATATTTGTATTTCCTTCAAAGAATCCATTTCATTTAAAAGATAAACATCTTTATAATTATAATAAACATCTTTTATTATAATAATTACTTAATCAAATATTTTCATCAAACACCATATAGTTAAACTGTGAAATCCTAATCATAAGATGTTCACTTATAATTATTTTCTACTCAACCCATGCATATGGAAATTAATTGCTCATAAAATGGCTGAGCACAATTCAAACAACAATAATAAACAACGAACACATAAATTTATCGAACAATAATTAATAAACATATTAATTAACTTTAAAACAATCATTTTACTTACAAGCATAGAAGGCGGATTTATTTTTCTCAATAGATGTCCAAAATAATCTATTAAACTTCTAATAGCAGAATGGAGATTTGTTCTGCTAATTAAATGTCACTAATCATATATAATTATTTGGTTACGCTTTAACGTAAATAAATTTGATGCCTAATATTTTATCAGTATGTTATACTTCTTTAAAAGTGTCAAATAACTATACTAGTGTATTTTATTTGTTTATACGAATTTAACAGCGAAAACCGCGGGTTAAACGGACTTCGTATAGGTGAGTCATACTTTTCTAAAATTTAAACATTTAAATAACTTAACCAATAAACTATATTACTGAACTTAATAAAATAACTAATACTAATACTAATACTAATACTCTCACCCACTTCTGCCAAGGCCCAAGGCCCACTCATGCTTCCAAACCCGAAAGCGATTCCTTTCTCATTTCTCCATGCACACTTATGCCTAAATAAAACAATCACCTCCATTCATGTGCAATTATCCACATTAAGGAGGACCTATTTGCAAAACCTTTCTTTATGAATAGTAGCATCCCTTTTTCTTTCCAAATGCCTATTGCCTGCACACGATTTTCCTTCTCCCTATAAACTGCTCACGTCTTCTTCCCCTTCATCTATTGTTCTCTCTCACGCATGCTTCCAACATCCATGCAGACCACCTCCTTCATCCATTCTTCTCCCTCATCTTCATGCCACTCACGCATGGCCATGCACACCTCCTCAAACCCAGCTGCTAACACATGCTCCATTTGCGTGCACGCCATACATTTTCATGCAAGAAAATGGAAAATTGTGTGTACATTTAGGTGTACATATCTGTGTTCATGAATATATGTAGAGAAGAATGAAAAGTGAATATGTGTGCAATCTCCACTTTTGTGATCTACGTGTACATGTGTTTTAGAGAGAGAAAGAAAGAAAAATGGATG
Organism: Allium fistulosum; assembly: GCA_030737815.1. Taxonomy (NCBI): domain Eukaryota; kingdom Viridiplantae; phylum Streptophyta; class Magnoliopsida; order Asparagales; family Amaryllidaceae; genus Allium; species Allium fistulosum. The sequence goes on from CM060904.1 coordinate 1,144,306,875, forward strand.
ATCTCTTGCTTTTTCTTTGCCGTGTGCATGCATGTATATATACAGGAAAAAACTTAAGAGCTAAGCAAAACAAAATGATTAAATTTCCAAAAGAAAGATCCATAAATTTAGGCACAAAAACAGGTAGCAAATAAGGCATGTAATGGCAAAGATATGGGTGCTGCATTGCAAAGGTAAGGTGAAACGAATGGTGATGTGTGTGTTGCATGTCCCCTCTTTCTTTCTTTTTTTTTTTTTTTTTTTTCCAAAAAGAAAATGTATATAAATATAAAGGGAGAAAAAACGCCTTTCTCCGGTGGCTCACAAAAATAGGCGAAGCATATGAAGACCATATACCTCCCAGACAGAAAAAACCGAACAGCAGTACAAAGATCAAGAAAAGGAAAAACCAGCAGAAAATAAATACAGCTAGCCAGGGATGACCAGAAACAACCACCAACAAAACAACCCGCCAACCCGCCTGAGCTCAGAAGAGCAGGCCAGACCTCCAAACCATACCACAGTAACAGAGACGAGACCTCAACGAAAATCTGGAAAAAGATGGAAAAAAGGGATAACGACGTCTCACCAACAAGGACGAAAACCTCATCGAACAAAGGCGACCCAAACAATAACCATGCGCTAAAAGAAGAAGGCAATGCGGATAAGAGAAGACAGGTATCCCTCAACCAACCCAACAACCAAGACATAAACAAAGAAAGGAGGCAGTAGCCGTCTCCTAGGCGGTAGCACAGAACCAGAAGCGGTCAGACAAAGATATCCGCAAGAACAAAGCAAGCCGAGGCCACCTGTACTACAAAACTAGCAAACACATTAAAACCAAACAAAAAGGGGGGGGGGGGGGGACGGGGACGGTGGGAGAAAACCAACACCCAAGACAAGAAATCAGCCAACTCCCTGACGAGCATAGGCCAGGCCACAAGATATAGACAAGAGACACACCAATCGCCTAGACCGATGGCTCAAAATTCCCCTGAATGGTCTACCACGAAATGCCAGGAAAACGTCATTCCTAACACGCCTAATAATGGAAGGGGGATCCATAGGAGAATTCTCAAAGATAGCTTTATTCCGAGCGCACCAAAGGTGCCAGCAGATAAGGCAAGGAATCAAACGGAAAACGGACGAGCGGAGAGATTTCCCAGACAGCCCAGACCACCAGGAAAGCAGGAGGTCAAAAGGAGATCTGGCCATTCGTCTTACACCCACGAGGTTGCCGAAATAATTCCAGCAAGATCTAGCCGAGACACTATCAAAAAACAAATGGTTTAAAGATTCCGATGCCCCGTTGGCACAACAGCGGCAACGCGAAACAAAAGGGATGCCAATAAGTTGAAGGTTAACGTCGAGTGGCAAACAATCGTGCATGATACGCCACATCAGAATAGAAATTTTCGGCGGAATACGGGAGTCCCAAATGAAGGAGAAAACCGGGCTACTGGGACTCGGAGATCTGCAGGATGACCACGCTTTCAGGATGGAAAAAGGCGCGCCATCCCAGCCAGAGGAACCTCCATGAGAGTCGGAAAACGCTTTCACCGACTGCATGTGCTTCCAGGTTTCGCTAGCATAAGACGGCGATCCTGAGAAATTAGAGATAGCAAGCCTTCGGTATTTCGCGTGGAGGAAAGATGCCCATAAAGAATCATTCGCACCGAACCTCAGCCACAGCTTACAAGCAAAAGCCACACAAAGATCCTTGGGATTACGAAGACCAAGACCACCCTCGATTTTGGGGCGACAAATCGTTTCCCATGACACCCAATGGTGTCGGCGAGCATCTTCCTTTGACCCCCAAAAAAAAGCCGAGGCCAAAGACTTATATGCCCGGAAGAAGGAAGAGGTAGGGGACATAGCAGCGAAAATATGAGTTCCCATCGAATCAAGAACAGACTTGATAAGAACCAGTCTGCCTGCCTGGGATAGGAGAGACGCATTCCAGCGTAAAATCTTACCTCTGACTTTGTCCGCCAACGAATCGAAATAGGCATTGAGCTTCCTACCACGATATAGGACAATACCAAGATAGGGGAGAGGGAGAGATGCCTCTTTGAATCCCGAGACGGACTCAATCCAGGCAGCACGAGACGGAGACAAGTCTTTAGCATGGACGAAGCAACTTTTCGAAGGGTTAACGAGTTGGCCAGAGGACCTCTCATATTGATGCAGAAAATTTAGGAGTCGCCGAACGGAGGAGCGACTGCCGTTAGAAAAAATGACAATGTCATCTGCAAAGGATAAAGAAGAAATAAGGGGGCAACCCCTCGGAATACCGAAGCGTTGAACTTGCCCATAAATAGTCAAGGAATGGAGACCGCGAATCAAAGCCTCCGCCGCGATCACAAAAAGGGAAGGCGAAAGAGGATCCCCTTGGCGAAGCCCTCTTCCCGCCCTGAAGTAACCTTTGGCCGATCCGTTTATGAGCACAGAAAACCAACAGTTAGAGATGAGCCTCCAAACCAGGTCAATAAGGAATTCCGGAAAACCGAAGGCCCGTAAAACCTTGATGACGAAGAACCAAGACATGCGATCATAGGCCTTGGCCATGTCCAGTTTGAAGACAACATTAGAGCCCCTAACTTTCCGATCAATTTGGGAAATAAGTTCCTGGGCGAGAAAGACGTTGTCGGTGATCAAACGACCTTTGACAAAACCTGCTTGCGAGGGAGAGATAATACGGTCAAGAAAAAGGGCCAAGCGAGAGGCTAAGATCTTGGAGATGACTTTATTAGAAAAGTTGCACAGACTGATCGGCCTGAAATCCCCACACGATCTAGGATTATCGCACTTAGGAATTAGAATAAGGTTGGTGGAGGTCCATCCGGCAGGAAGGGATTCCCCAGAGAAGAAGGACTGAATAGCAAGACAAAAATCAACCTGAATAATAGGCCAGGAGCACCGATAAAAGCTGCCGTTGAAACCATCCGGTCCACAAGCGCTGTCCTTGCTTAAGGCAAAGACACAGTTCCGGATTTCCTCAGCGGTCGGCAGCTCGGAAAGAAGGACACTATCCGACGAGGAGATGACACTAGGGATGAAGGCTAAAAGAGCCGGATCAGAAACCGCAACTGACTCAGAGCCAAGAAAGGATTGAAAGTGGGCCAGAATGGTATCTTTTACTTCCTCAGGAGAGGAAGCAGTAGAAAGGTCAGGCCTCAAAATCTCACGAATCGTAAGAAGGTTATTCTTCTTACGAATAGAAGAATGGAAGAATTTGGAGTTCGTATCGCCTTCGACTACCCACTTGATCCTAGCCTTTTGACGAAGGAAGTCATTTTCGATACGAAGCTCCGAAGAAAAAATGATTTGCGCAAGCGTCCAAGCCTCCTTGTTTGCCGGAGATGGATCATCGTCAAGCAAAGATTCGGCTAAGATTAGAGACTCTCCAGCCATTCTAACGCGATCAAAAATGTTCTTAAAGACGAGACGATTCCAGACCTTAAGGCTCTCCTTTAGACGCTTAAGTTTACGGCTGAAAACAGCACAGGGAGGGGCTGCAATCGGAGTGATCCATGAATCTTCCACCTCCTTAATAAAGGAATGATGAGAGATCCACATGCTCTGAAACCGAAAGGAAGAAGGACCCGAAAGGGAGAACGGAGAGCACCGAACAATCATAGGAGCATGATCAGAGAAGGAGCGGTGAAGGTGAGCGATGGAGAAGGAGAAGGGAAGGCGAAACCAATCCTCCGATCCAAAGACACGATCGAGTCTGGAAAGTATACGGTTCGGACCCTCTTGGTTGTTAGACCAAGTAAAGCCGAACCCGTAAAAGGAAGCTCGGAGAGGCCAGAGCTGGCAATGAAGGAATTGAAATCCTCCACTGCAGAACGGTTGACGGACGCCCCGCCCCGTTTCTCTGCTTGGCAGGCGACGATATTAAAATCCCCACCGATCACAGAGGGAGCAATCCCCGTAGACCCAAGGCCCAGAAGGGCTGACCAAAGGTCTAATCTAATCGACCGATCGCAACTGGCGTAGACCGCCGAGAATAAGAAGGCTGAAGGAAAGGAAGGAGACGAACAGGACAAGGAAAGGAGCTGAGGAGAATCAAAAACGGGGGAAACCGAAAAGGATTTGGACCATAAAATCCAGATCTTTCCCGAGATGTTGGCGGACCCGCCACCAAATCCTAAGGAACAGATGACAGAAGAAATTCCTTCTGGGGCAATGAGAGGTTCCATAAGAGCAATCAAGCCAACAGAGTGCTTTCTGACAATGCGTTTTAGTCTAGCCAAAGACGCATCGTTGCCAATGCCACGAACATTCCAGAAGAGAATGTTAGCCATGAGGAAGAGGAAGAAAACGAGGATGACAAAGGATACAAGCGGACAGCAGGAAGAAGAGACAGAAGGACTCAAATAAGATACAACGAAGATCGAGAAGATCTGCTCGGACGCCGCTATAGAGCGTGTGCGGATGGTGCGAGGAGTAAACGGGACCCTACGCGAGGCGCGTCGAGTCGAACGAGGAGGAAGGGCAGCGGGCTGGAGAACAGTCTCATGCGGCTCCTCAGCAGCGATCTCCCTCAACGACGACGTCGAAGGAATAGACCGCGACCGCGAAAACGAGGGAGAGGAGTTCCTAGTTAAGCAATCAAGACGCTCATTAAGGAGCGCAATTTCCTCCCTACTCATAAGAGGGATGGAGATGGATAAAGAGCACGAAGACGAAGGGGAAGAGCACTCCGATGAGCAATGAACAGTAGGCGGATCCCGGCTATCCGGAAGCTCAACCGGCGTGCTAGTGAAACAAGGGAAGCGACCCGAGCGCAATCCAAAGGACCTAAAAAATAGCGCGGAAAAAAAGGAACAGAAAGGAGAAGAGCCAACAGCAACTGAAACCTCAGAAAAGGCCGAGTATAAAGGAGAAGAGGAGGAAGAAAGCAACGGAAGGACGACACCAGAAGACACCACTGGGGACAGAGAAAAAACATGTGAGGGAGAGCAAGCAAGCTGCTTCCCCAATTGCTGTGGGAGTCTTACCGGAGCCGGACTGTTACTAATGAAACAGCCCCGCAAAAGTGGTAAGAGTCGCTGATCGGTTCCAACCGAAGACATAGAGCGGAGAGAAGAATAATAGCAACATCCCGGACTATCCATATAGTGGTCGAGGGCGGCCACTATACGCATAGAGCTGGGAAAAACCCCGGACAATACGCTCCACGTCTGGTGGAACCTCCGAGGATAACCAGAGATAGCGGACACCAAATGGAAGCTAAATGAAAAATCGGTCAATGACGACACAGATGCGGCCTCGTCATGACACACTGAAAAGCCCCCAAGCCAGAAATCCGACAGGGGCAACCCAAACAGCACGATGGACGGGAATCCCCCAAAAAAACATAGGTGAGATATCACAGAGATATACACCTGCAAACCGCAATGAGAAACAGCCAACATAGCCCAAACGAAACAAACACCACAGAAGGGACCTAACACTGCCCATTTCAAAAGCGAAACGACAATGTTAGGGAGCACGCACAAGCGTGCGTCATGGCTCAGACAGACAGAAAAAGTCGCAACGGACCAAAACCAGTAAACAGCAGGCAAGCCAAAGGAACCAAAGGCAAAGGAGCAGTAGGATGAGGAGCATACCTGCCAACGATGGACAATACTCACCTCATGGCCAAGGGACGAAGACCAGCCACACCCCGTCCCCGCTAAAGCAACGAGTTCCACAGCATAAGGCATAGCAAAGCCTAAAAGCGAAGGAAAATCCAGCAAAGGCAAAAAAGGAATGCCAGCAAAACCCGAGACATCACCAGGCACTGAAACCAACTGATCACTGGGAGGAGGGAGGCAGGTGATCAAATCCTCCTCCCTACAAGCACCCACGACCTCAATTGCAGCAATAGTACCAAAGACAATAGGGGCCTCGACCGAACAAGCAGTCAAACCTGCTCCAGAGAAAGTCAGACTGGGAGCGAATCGAGTGATGAAATCTCGATCGCCACCCAAGGAGGAGCCACCGACCAAGGATGAGTCACAAGAGCAAACAGTGCCAGAACCAAACGAACCAAAGCAAACATCAGGCAAGAACTCAACCTGCCCTGTCAAAGCCTCCCCGAAAACAAGACGTGGTGAAAAACGGGTGGTTAAATCCCGATTACCACAGATCGCAGGCAGGGACGAAGAAGCAGACGAGAAACTTGACGTCTCAAAGACCTCCGGTCGCGACCCATCGCTCCCAAATTCATTCGAATAGGTAGGGGACAATTCCATGAAAAGATCATCCACCACCAGAAACCTGAAGCGCGCGAGGGACGCGAACGCCGAGAGAGAGAAAACAGAGATCTGAATCGAACAGTCACTAGCAAAGCAAACCGACATAGGCGGCGCCGCCACCTTCAGCAGAGCAGAAGCGATGCTAGCGAATGATGGGCAGCAACGCACAAAATCACCACGAAACGAGAAAACCCCCAAATTCATAGCCAAAACCCTAGAAATCACACAGCAGAGAACAGAGATAGTAGCAGAGATGGAGCAAACCTAGAAGAGAAACACGAACAACCCGAGAAAGAATTTGCGAAGAGACGAAGAAGAAAAGATGAATTCGCAGAGGAAGGTTAATTTAGGAGGCCATTAAAATGACCGTTGCGTTTTTTAGTTTTTTTGTGAAACTGCATGTCCCCTCTTTCTCTGTACATGCATTCATGCATATATATAAAAATATAACTCAACTACTTCAAGCTATGCTAAACCAAAATAAACAAAGTCAATTTACTTCAAAGCTTAATAAAACAAAGTCAAGTGCAAGTACAACCCAAGATATGGTGAACGTGTATGTATTGTTTAACTTTTGGAAAAGTTAGATTTTGTGGTACCCACCACACAGTAACACGTCTACATACGAGCCGTAAACGACAGAAATAAAAATATAATCATGCTCAACAATGTGACACGATCATAATATAGTAATAAAATACATAGGTTAACTTATTTTGTAAAGTTTCAAAATACCGACGTTTAAAGTAAAATATGTCAAACGAAAATTTAATTATTTATCAAATTAAAATTTATGGAAAATCCTATAAATTAAATTAAAAATATGTCAATAAAAATCAGGCCTAAATTTGGAACATATATTTTATTATAATTAAATTCAAATATGAATATTTAAATAAATTAAATATTCAAATTCGAAGACTCAAAAAATAGGGTCGTTATAGCATTATTGCATGGAGGGCAGTGCTAGCATTTCAACTGGAATTTGCTAAAAAAGTAAATGTAGCCTTAAGCTTCACACCCAATAATGACTAAAATATGGGATATGCCGCAAGGCTATGTGGTTCGCTACCATTAAGGTATGATCATCACTTGTATCTAGAGCGATATTTATGGATTTTGTACATTGTTATCAATGGAAACGGTTTGTCCAGTTGGCAGTCGAGGTGATGATCATATTAGGCACTATCTAGTAGAAGGGTAGGCCGATCTTGCTATGAGGGGTTGTAAGGTTTGTAACCTTGATACATTTTATCTAGAGATGTACTGTAACAGGCGGTACCCTAGTAGCACTATTATTGATGGAATCCATTTTCCAATACGTGCCTTATGGACTTAGTTTTATACTAAATACGTTGTTGAATGTAATTAATGTAACCATTCCGACTATGTTTTATTTTCAATCCTAGACATTATTATAATATCATGGATTTTCTAACAAAAATGGTTTGGTTATTGTAAGGTAAAAACTCATCCGTGTTTATTTGCACCGTGGTCTTATGAGATACGTTTATTTTTCAAAGGTTTTATAATGCAAAGAAATCCATATGATTGAATTTCTTATGCTGGTTTACCAAACTAGTCCAGGTGTTATTTTCTTATAATGCTCAAGTCAGCCCCGAGTATATTTTCAGATTTAGCTATGGACGCTCTAGAGCTTCCGGAGAAGAGCTAGATGCCTCCAAGACCTATTTATGTATTGTATTTTCCGCTACGTTACTTGTTTGTATCTATTAGCATTTGTGAGGACTGGCTGTTATAACTATCCAGGCTGATGATAGGTTAGTTTACTCTGATTGTTATATGTATATTAAAGTTTTCTTTTTGTAAAGATTATTTGGATATTATATATTACTCATCGTGATGTGAGATTCTATTCTATCTTTTCTTTTCTTTCACCCTAACAATTAGTATTTCTAGCACTTAGATGATCGGCACGTGAATACCGTGGATGTATCAGTGTCGACTTCTGAGAGTCGAAAATGCGGGTCGTTACAGACATGGTGGTGGATATCTTGAAAAGGGTCCGCTTCAATATGAAGTATTTAGTGACCAAAAGGATTTCGTGCAATGTCAACTAGATAAGTACCACTGAGGTGTCCGCCTTGGGATAGGTATTAAATGATGGGGACCTACCTTAAATAAGATATTAAATGGTCAGAGTCTGTCTAATTCCCATTAAAAAGGTATTAAGTGGCTTGTATACTATCTCTTACATTGATAAGACATTACTGATGATAAATATGGGTTATTAGGTTATGAGAGTAACAGTTATGAAATTGGAATTGGGAAAGCCTTAGGGCTTAAAGTTGGAAAGACTGAGAATAAAGCTTATATACGAAAAACATATTCCTGTTTAAATTATACTACCCAAGTACTATTAGAGTAAGGCTAGGGATTTTTATTCACCAGACATATGTTGTTCTGACTTCCTCCTCATTACAGCATGTAACAATCCGCTGTTTCGAACCATTCGCACCCGCACATGTCGGACTTGAATTGCTCAAAACAACAGACTGTTAATTTATATTTGGCAAAGCTCAGCATATACAGTAAATAAATCAATCACAGACACAGTAATAGAACAATAAGCAGCGGAATAGATAAATAGTAGTTCATGAGGCTACTATATAAACAACAGAGTTTGAAACAAAATACAACAGAAAATCTCAAATACAGAGAAGTTACTAATACAAATGCCAATAACAAGTCTGAACAAACAACTGGAATAAACTGAAGTAGCTGGAAAGCTAAATAGACAAAGATAGATCTTCAAGCAAAGCTCCAAACTCCAAAGGTGAGTCTCAAATGTTGTGACACTCAGTTTGACCCGAGCATAAAGTGAAACACAAAACACTCGAGTCAGGATTAACATTCTTATACCAGTAAATTCAACTCAAGTGAAATGTCAACTGAAATACAAGTAACTTAAAGGATGTTTAGGATTTCCATCCTCTAAGGATCCATGGAACTATCTACTATGTAGTAATATACGCTATTATAATATGTCTATTAGTAAAGTAAAGTATTAAATAGTGTTAAGGCGTTACCCATATCCCCATTAACACATTTATATAATGTCGTAGTCTATACAGTACTGTAAACTCCACCCGCAGGTGGGCTATCAGGGAGCACTCCACAGGTACGACACAAATCAAACTCGTAGAAGGCGTCATAGGGCATGTGACAAGGCACGCGAGGCAATGCCAGTGTAGAAATACCGTTTGCACTCCTGGACTAGTGGTAACGCATAGCAGCTACTACCACCCACCTCAAGACACACTCCCAAATCAAAGGTGCACCCAATCAAATCACAAAGTAATAGAATGGTATCGAAGAAATGTGCCCGATCGGAGGAATGACCTCACTTGGCCCGGTATAGCTCTTGTTTTAGCCACATCAAGCTGACTCGTGGGAGTCAGAGCTACGTTAATACCTCATATGGAATCGTTGCCAACCATCCTACTTCGTTCTGAAATCTCCACCACGTACACAATTGTTAAAGTGGTTTTCGGTATTGGCAGAGAGTATGACAATATTTGATCCCGGTCTCTTTAGCAACCAAACGCTTATTTCACACCGTGGTCGTTTTATAAAATCACTTTTATAAACATTTCAACAGTTCATACTTCGTTTTAAAATATCATATTCATTTAAAAATCATATCACTTTCGAAATTATATACACTTTCGAAATCATAACCATAAGATAATTTAAACCATCATATCAAAATATTCGCTTTTAAATCTATTAAATCTAGATCATAACACTTTCTAACTTAAACAGTATAAATATTGAAAATAGTTTATATATATTTAAATAGTTATAAATTAAAAATAGTTTATATTTAAATTAGATTATAGATTAAAATAGTTTATTTATTAAAAATAGTTTATATATTAAAAATAGTTTATGATAAGAATTATTTCTTCCAATTTCACAAATCAATTCAAATCAACTTTAGTTCCAAAATTCAATTTAAATCAATCCCAGTTCATCAATTACCATTCAATTCAAATACTCAATAAAACCACTTTTAATTTATATCGATTTCAAATCCAGATTTGAACTACAAATTTAAACCATTTTCCGATTCAATAGGTTTCAAAGTTAAATATCAACAATTTACCATAACCCAATTTTATAAATTTCATTTATATTTCAAAATTGAACTTTGACTTTATTTAAATTTGAAATATTCACTTAATCATCTCTAATAACATTTAAATAAATCTTCAAATTACAAGTTTAACTAAACTCAATAATTAAATATATAACTTCAATTATATTTGATTCCAAAACATTCACTTAATCCCTTTCATAATCAAAATAAAAACTCAAATTACACATTTAAATCGAAATTAAATATTCAATTTCAGTTTATTTAAATTCAAAAATATTCATTTAGTCACTTTTAATCAAAACCAAGTTATCAAGTGGTAATTTTCATATCTATAAAATCTCAAATCAATAAGTTCCAAGTCATTTTTATTTAAATTCAATTCTTAAATAAATCAAAATATAAATCAGCTTTAACTTCTCTTTCCAACCTTTATTTATTAAAGTTATTACAAAAATATATTTTTTTAAATATAATTTTAAATAAATACTTAAACATAATATATATTAATTAAATTAAATTTTATTAAATTAAATCTTATTTTATATGTTTTTAAAATAATAAAGTTATAATAAAAATCTTAAAATTTATATATTCAAAACTAACTTATAGATTTAAATTTTCAAAACATATAATTTTAAAAATATAAATTTACACATATATAAAAGTAACATTTATATATTATATTTTTAAAAATCAATATTTATTAAAACCCATATATTTCCTTTCAAAATTTTGGAAATCATATCAAAATATAGACCAACGGTGTCCGTATATAATTTTCTACCCAATGGTCAAGTGATACGGATATTTATCATTTCAATCCACAATTTAAATTTAATATTTACGGGTATATATCATTTCAACCCGTAATCCCAAAATTTCAAAATCAATGAAAATCGCTTGGGTTTATCATTTCAACCCATAACGATTTTCCCCTAATCTATAAGATTGTTCGGGTATGTATCATTTCAATCCAAAGGGAATTTCTAAGCTAACAGGGAACTTGCAGAGTGAGAACAAATATGATAATTATATAACAGATCAACAACAGGCATATATCATCAGCAACAAATTTAAATAAAATATATACAACAAGGTTATGGTGTCATATGTCATTGGTGAACAATAGCAGATAATGGCATATCACATTTAACAATTAAATAACTAATAATTCAAATTTAACAGCATAATCCAATCGTTATTTCATGTGAATTAAATTTACTAAATACAAGAATGTTAATCGTGAGTGATTGCTCACCTTTCAAGGCTAGAGAAATTTGATAGCGAACCGAGCTGCGAATCCAAGCAACAATTCCTACGTAAAGTACGATGAATACGAATTTGACGATCAAAGCAAAGCTGGAAGTTTGGAATTAACGGAAAATAAATCAAAACTGGCTCGATATAAACTGAACTGAATATATGTTATATATATATATATATTATATTGTTTCAAAAATCGATTTTAAAACATATATTTAATCTAGAATCTTTATGTATACTTTCAAATCAATCCTTAATTTAAACACGTATAAAATAGAATCCCTATATATATTTGAAAACCAAGCTCATGTACTTATACATATATAAACTAGTATATAACTTATATACATATTATATCAAAATGTCTATATATAGTATCAAAATCAATACAAAATCAATATTCATAAAACCCACACATTTCTTTCAAAATTTCCCAAATACATTTTAAACAGACCATCTATATATGTTAAATTTTTTTCAAGAATCTATTTTAGAAATATTAACACAAGTTTAACTCACAGTTTAAACATATTATATATACTTAGTTTAATATACTCAGTTTAAACTTATTATATAAGCAGTTTAACATATTATATATATATATTCTGACAATATATATAACATATATAACATAATTAAGAAGAGAGGGCTAGGGGTGGCGGTCGGATCTGTGTGCTCGGGCTGGAGTTTGGAAGGAACAGTACGGTTGAAGGGGTGTCAGGTGGTTTGAAGAGGCCAAGTGTTGATAGGTTGGAGGAGGAGACACTGGTGGTGGTGAAGCAAGAGAAAACTTCGGCGAACTGGAGAGCAAGGGAAGTATTGGGAAGATGATGGCATGGAGGAAGGTGAGAAGGCGTAGGTGGAGCTCTGGTTGTCAGGTAGAGGAAACGGTGGGTGATTGCTCAGGTGGTGACTCAACTACTAGGGTGATGGAGCAACAGAGGGAGAGAATGGATGTCAGAGAACACGGTGGCAGTCTGGTGTGGAGGCCGAACGTGGGTGGGCTGCTGAATGAGTGAAGGCGGCGAGATCCAAGTGTAACAACCCGTATATTTGGACCATTTAAATTGACAATAACCCACACATGTCAACTTAAATAATACAAAACACGAATCATTATGGGATTATAAATACATAAATGTAAATGAGAATCAATACAACATCACAGAACAGTCACAGAATAATGCAGCGGAAAATACATCGTCATAATAGCAGTTCATGAAGCCACTATATAATATACAACAATGTCTTAACATCAAGTGACTAATACCAAAAAATGTCCAACAGACTAGGACATCAATACAGGAATAAATAGACTGATAAAGATAAATGCTAAGCCTTCAGCATCTTCAACCAACCTTGATCAGCAGCTGGATAGCTTCAGACTGACCCGAGCATATGCAAAAGAAACACTCGAGTCAGGACTCAAAATCTTATACAATTAAACCAAGTGCAAGGTAATAGTTCATAATTTAAAGATGGGTGTAATAACATCTCTAAGGGTCCGATAAACTATCTATATATACAATAGAATACGATAGGTAGATAATGTCTAATCAGTAAAGTACGGTATTAAAAATAGTGTTAAGTCATGGCCCATACCACCCTTAACACATTTTTATTCCCAAGAGCATATACAAGACCGTAGTTTCCCCAAAACCGGAAGTCACCAGAGGGCAATCCATATACTAAAGGTACAAAACAAAACGTAGTGGTCGCGAATTGGATAATCAGTATGACAAGGTACATGAGGCGATACCAACTAGGATACTAGTAGTTGCGTGATCCGGACTGATGTTGAGCATAGCAGCTACTATCTCAACACCGCGAAACAACACTCCCAAATCAAGGGGTGCACCCAAATCGAATCACAAAAGTAACAGATATGGTATCGAAGAAGTGCATCCGCTAGAGGTAGCGAACCTCAATGGCCCGGCGCGGCTCCTGTTTTAGTCATGTCAGGGGTCGTCCAATATCGTTCTCTTTCTTCAGTCAACGCGATCACCAAACCATCCACTTCATTCTGGATCAACACTTCGCGTGTAATAGTTATTAAAGTGGTTTTCGGTATCGACAGAGAGTATGTCCATATCCGATCCCGGACTCTTTAATAACTACGTATTTATTACCCAATGGTCATTTAAGTTAAAGTTTAAAACAAATCAAAGTCCGAAAGTCAAGGTGCAAATTTGACTTCCAAAATTTGACATTTCACGATTCAATTTATTTCGGATATTTAAAATCATATTTCCAAATGAAATCTGTAGTTCAACATTTAATTAACAATATATTTAAGTATTCAAGTTCAATTTAATAACTCTCTTATTAAATTTAGTTCAAAATCAATTTATCCAAATTTACCGGTCAATTAAGTTCGAATCGTTAGATCAAATTCTATTTATCTCAATTCATGTTTACATTCATCGTTACATTAAATATAATCATAAATTTGATTAAATCGATTTTATTAGATTTAAAATCATTTACCTTTAAATTGTCGCTAAATTTAATCCATAAACTTTAGTTAGTTTCGTATTCCATTTTAAGTCAAAATTTCCTAAATCTAAATTATTATTTATAACAAGTTAAATCTATTTAATTTAAAACTTAGTTTAAATCTGAATCTACCAATCTAATAAATTAAATTATTAAATTCTAAAACTCACTTGTTTTAAATCTTATTTCAATCAAATTCTCCAATTCATTTTTCTTCAATTAAATAGATTTATTAATCCATTTCAATTTAATGCATTAATTTATTCCAATAAATCCATTAATTTATTTTAGTTAAATCCATTAATTTATTTCAATTAAATCCATTAAGTCGTTACTTGATTTCCAAACAATTTAATAAGTTCATTTCTTAATTTCAAATAGATTTCAATTTCAAAATAATTTCGTTGACCAATCGGGTTTCTTATTTTTAATTGTCTATCCTAGGCCAAGTTATTTAAGTGGGTATTTATCATTTCAACCCGATATCATTCAATATAAAACAAATCATAACAAAGGGAACTTGCAGTGTGATAACTGGGATGGTGTCAAAGTAAATAAACAAGCAATAGCAACCATACATAACAAATTAACAATTTATTCAAATAATCCCGAAATATCCATATTAACTTACATTCGTTATTTATGTAAATTAATATAATTATTCCTAGAATCCTACGGATTAAAGATTATTACATTATGATTTTACTTGGTGTCCGTTATCAAATTTCTACATCAGTCGTACTTATCAATTTTAATGTCACTATTATTTACTCTAATTAACATCATATTTCAGTTCAACATGTTTAATCAATTTAAACAATACATGGCGTCAAATTTTTAGAAGTTAACAATTTTATTTCAACCCAATTCTAACAATCAACAATTTAATATCCAGATTAATATTAACAACAATTATCACTTGATTATCATCGCATAATAGATTGAGTCGTGAATATAAAATATTCACCTTTCGTGGTTAAAGATTGGACGACGAAGCACGAAGACGAATAGATAAGATAGACACTAACCGGCACGACGCAAAACGAACACAACTGCAAATCAAATAAAAGATTATCAATAATTTGTTTATTGTCATATATATATCGATTGAATATATATAAACCATACCAACGATGAAGCGAGATAGATTCAACAAGCCGGATAAAGCCTAGGACTGAGATCCCGGATCAGCAGCTGCAAACCAGTAAAACACTGTACGTAAGCAACTATTCCAAGCACATAATTAACAGTTTCATGCATATATTTATATGCAACTGAAGTGCACTAAACACAGGCAGCCAAGGCGTGGCACAGCAGTGACGGCGGGTGGGTCTGGGCGGAGCAGGGGCTGTAGTGGCGATGGGGTGGCCTGGTGGGGACGAGGCGGGCTGGGCTGTTGGTGGCGGAGGGCTGGCGAGCTGGGTGGCTGGGCGCGAGGCAGTGGGCTGGGGACGGGCAGTGCGGAGGGGACGGGACAGGGTGGCTGGTGGGTACGGGGCAGAGGCGGAGGCTGGGCGAGGCGGCTGGTGGGGTGTGTCGCAGGGGACGGCTCGGCTGCATGGGGTAGTGGGGAACGGAGGAGGGGCTGGGGACGTGGGCGCGCGGATGGAGGCTGGGCGGAGGGCGCTGGGGCGGCAGGCGCGGCATGGGGCGGGGCAGGCGGGGCTGGGGAGGTTGGGTGGTGCGCTGGGGCGGAAGGACTGGGGAGGTTGGGTGGTGCGCTGGAGGCAGGCGGGTTGGTGGTGGGGCGGAGGGAGGCTGGAGGCGGTTGCATGGGCGGGGTGGAGTGGGGCAGGCGTACGGCGGAGCTGGCTGGGGACTTGGGTGCGGGGTGCTGGGCGGAGGCCGGTAGTGGGCGGAGGAGGCTGGGGCGTGGGTGGGGGGTGCGGTGACTGGGCTGGTTGGGAGCTGCGGTGTTCCGGTGGTGGAGGGAGGCTGGGGCGGAGGGCAGTGGGACGGGCAGTGGCTGGGGCGGAGGTCGCGGGTGGCAGTGGCGGTGGGGACAGGGCAGCGGGGAGTCGGTTGCCGGGGCATTGGCGTACGTGGCGGAGGAGGTGGCAGGGGCTGGGTGGGTGGCGAGGTGGACGTGGGTGCGCGGGTGGAGGTGGCAGGGGCTGGGTGAGCATGCATGGGGAGGGGAGGAGTTTACGTATGCTCTTCTCCAAAAATAAAATAAAGTAAAGTAGAGAAGAGGGAGAAGGAAAAGAAAGGAAAGGCAGAGGAGTACGTACCAATTTTCTTCTGAGGCGAAGTGAAAAGTGATGAAGGCAGAGGAATTAATGCGGGGCAGAGGGCAGATATATACAGAAGTTTACAGTCCCCGTGCAAATCAAATGATGGTTTGTCACAGTGCCTGTTGAGTTTATGAAGGGTCATTTGAATTTTGAGCGGGAAAAATAGGGTACCGGTTTGTGTGGCGTAACGGATCAGTTTGTACTCCGTCAACCAATTAATAGCTTGCAACGCCGAACTCCGATTGACACAAACAAATATACCATTTTGATCAGCGCGACGAGGCGGACACAACGGTATGAAGATATTGATGGTTTGACATTGTTTGCGAAGTGGCGAATCTTATTAACCCATTTGCACGAGTGAACATTTTAACTAGCAATCAAAAGCGAAATTTGACGAAACGAAATGCGCCGTTATGATCAGAATATTTTTCTTATGCAACATTGCGAAAAATATTAAAGTTCGGACGATAGAAAATTTACACTTAAAATTAAAACTAATATGTAAATTTGACGAGCGAAATTTACTACAATATTTTTCGACGAAATTTGGCATACACCTATGTCTATCTAGTCGTATTCCAAATGTGAAGTTTGAACGGTAACGGAAATCGTTTGTGAATATTTGAAATTCCTATTACAGGGAATGCAGCAAAACACCGAAGAATAAGATCGACGGAGCTAAAGATGTCCGAATTTTGAAAAACGGAAAATGATGCCTTTGTCAGAAAATGATTTAGAATTTTCCTATGTAAAAATATTTAGGTTCGGAAGATGAAATTTTTCACGTTTTTAAAATGAACCGATGTGCAGTAAAACGCGCACGAAATTTATTGCGGTATTTTCCGACGAAACTTTACCCATATCTACAATCATCAGGGCGCAATTTAGAAACAAAGTTTGGACGTTGATTGAAATCGTATGAAAGTTTTACACTTTATATTAAAATAACGGTTCTAAAATTTTTAAATTGGGTCGGAATTTCAGGGTCGTTACACCAAGGGTGGATGTGACTGGGTACATAGTGGGGAGAGGCGAGCAACAGTTTTCTCACAATATAATATAAAAATAAGCTACAGGCAAAATAAATGATGGATGCGCATGGATCTGAAATGGGATGAGCTATCAATGCTATACGAATTATAAAACTTTAGTATATATAAATATTTTCATTGACAGAATACAAAGAAAAATGAAAGGAAGAGAATGGGAATAGAAGTAGGCAGCAAAACAACAACCGGTGGGAAAAGTGAAAGTCATCCCTTGAATTTTGGAATAATAAAAGCTAATGCCTAATTGTTTTCCACCGTGGAAATTGAATGGTCACAAGAAACTCAAAAGATTTAAAACGGTTACCGATACGGTAAATCGTTTCGCTGATTTCGCCGTGCACTGTACATCGAAATACAAAATTGAATAAACTACAGAGATCTACACGACGAGACGAACAGAGTGGTACATAGATATCATCGATACGATTATTCGATCAAAAGTCGATATTTTGCTGTCAAACTGCTGCTAAAACGCCGAAAATAAGATAAACGGGTCTAGAGCAGTCCAAATTTGACGAAACGAAATACGACGTCTCACCCAGAAAATGATTTACAATTTTTATTATATAAAAATATTCAGATGTTGAAAATATTTTATTACCATCAAATTTAACTGATTTAAATTTAAATAAAATTACACAACAAAATGAACTTCCATATTCTCTGATGAAAATTTACCATTTGCTATGTTTAAATAGACGCATACCAAATACCAAGTTTTCATTTCAAAATTTTATTATTTAAATTTCAAGAAAAATTCACTTAATTATGTTATAAAAATCGTTAAAATTTCCGGATTGTTACACAGCACAAGTTAGGAAAGCCGGTGCTAAAGGCGAAGCCAAGGAGGAAATTTGTGGCAGATATCTATTTATCTACTTATGTTATTTTCTGATGTACCCATTAAAAAAATAATGATGTATTTCAAAAAATTTGTGCTACGGATATGTGACGGTTTTTATTGGTAATTATGTAATGGATTTTATGACATTTGGATTTTAAATGAAATGGGTACTATTTCTGTTATTATATTTTATCCTTCCACTACGAGTTTTGAATGTGTAGATAAATAGCTATGTGTTTTACTTTATACCAACTGCCAACTAGCTTTGAAATGGGTCTAAGTTTCGATGGGTCTTTTTCTAAGTTGGAATTTAGACCTATTTCAGGATGGATTGTTACATTTGTTATTAGAGCCAGGTTACCCGATCAACCAGAGTAGGTATACTTATGAGAGGCGTACTTGTTATTTTCGAATACGTTTTTCAAAAATCCTACTATGTATAAATACACACACACTTATTTTTACTTCAACGTATAATACTGTCTTAGGAAATGTAGAAGGAAAAGATTGTAACTCCAAAGTTAATGAGGCAATAAATGTGCAATAAATAGAGAGTTAGAAGAATTTAATAAGGATATAAATGGACAACTTAAAGAGATTATTGGGGTGATTATAGAGAGATAAGGAAGGCATAATAGGAAAAAAATTAGAATGAATAAAAAAATACCTTTAAAAATTTCCGTTAGAATAATGATCATTTATTGTAAACAATTGGCATTTATAGAAATAACAAATAAACATATTAGATAGTAATTGAATATTATAAGGCATTATAATTGTCATTAGAGTAAATTATATTGCCTTAATTATACAAATAAAGGTTAGTGGGCCTAGCCCAATATATAAAAATAAATGGGAGATAAGAACCTATGTGTTGTAAACATCCAGAAGTAAGGAATGATAGGAGTAAAGCAAGATCTAGTGGAGCAAGTTCCCACAAGAAGGTGTGCATTAATCACCACAAGGAGATAATCAGATTTTTATAAAGATTGTGTAGGAAAGAAAGAAATTTCAAAAGAACAGACAATTAAAGTCAATTTCTAAATCCAACCCCATGAAAAAAATTTGATAAAAGAGTTTTGGAAAATTCCTAGAAATGTTTTGAAAAAGTTTCTCAAAGAATTTATTGGGAAGTTTTTGTTTTGAAACAAGGAAATTCATAATTTAAAATTTTGTTGAGTCAAAAGGGATTTTGGTAAAAGGATTTTTCATTTTTGGAATATTAGTTTAAAATTGGTTGAGTCAAAAGTTTTCGATTTTTGGGGAAAGGGATTTTTTCATTTTTAAAATAAATATAAAATAGAGGGTAGGTTGGACTTCATGATTATTCTTCTGTTTCATAAATTTGGAAGTTCTTCTTTTTAATTCTTTCTAAGAAGAGGAAATAAATTGAAATGGAGCTTAATTAAATTAAAGAATAGAGAGTAGAAGGATAAGAATAACAAGGATAGGAGGATCATTTCCGTATAGGGAAATATGGAGAATAACAACTGAAGTAGAAGCCAATTAGTTAGGAGAAATATAAATAGAGACAATATTGGGAGACTTGGATAGACATAGCTTTAGGAACTTATATAAAATAGGATCAGTAATCTAGTTAGAAATTAATGGAATAGTAGTTATCATTGTCTACTCCACTTTCATTATTTAAGGTTAAAGAAGATGTTTTTGAAAAAAAATTACAATTGGATGGAATTAAATGATGATAATTAATAAAGAGTTAGGATAATTTTGCGAATGTTATAAGGAAAAGCATTTATGTGAGGATGGAATTATATGTATATATATTTAGAACTTGTTTGAATAAGAAAAAAATACTATTTAATTTAAAATGGTAATGAAAGAGAAATAAATTGGGATTGATAAGAAAAGGATTGTGAAAGGTTTTAGGAGTTTAAATAATAGTTAAACAAAGTTATAAAAAGTATTTAGTTAAGTGATAGTACATTTTGAATTATAAAACAATAGATGTTGATGCATATTTTTAGGACAATATAGCAACTTGAAATTAGAAATTTGGCATGCATGTGGTCTACTAAAATAATTGTCTTGTAACTAGAAATATCTTTGAAATAATGAATGTCTAATAAAGGAAAACCTATTATTTTGAAATTATAATCATTGTAATAGATTTAAAATGAGCAAAATTTAGAAAATAATAATAATATTCCTTAAAATGGTAGTCAATGAACTTTTTATAAGTATAGACCATAATTTCATGGAGAAATAAATGCTGATTTCGAATTTACTGTAATAAGTTTATTTGTATGAAAGCAATTTATTGAAAATTATTTTGTATGTTGTAGAAGGTTTTTAAGAAGGGAAATTATTTTTCTCATTTACGTAATTAAGCAATTTTTGAATTTTTGATTTAATAATAGTTTGGTTTAATAATTGAGTTTAAATGTTTTAGATTAAAAGTCTAACTTTAAAAGAAATATATCTCTATTATAGAAAGTCCTTAAAATAGGAAAGTTAGTTAGAAAAGGAAAAAAATTCATGGCTCCTTTTGGGAACTACACAATTTTTTGAAAATCGACAAAAATGGTTTCCAAGTTTATATTTTTAAAGATAAAGGTTTCGGATAAGGTACTTTATAATTGTGATATTTTAATTTTAAGAATGGTATGACTAAACAAAAAAATTTACGCAGTAGATAGGAATCACTACCTAGATAAGGCATGGTATTAGGATACGAATGAAAGAGGAATAGTATATACAACCCGATCTGGATATTATGAATCAGTCCTAAATATTTAATTGTAGAATATTGGTAAAGTTGTGACGATATTCCAGATTTATAATTGGGTTATAAGTTAGGTTGCCCTAGTTGACTTAGAATGTGAATTTCTATGTTTTGGTTTATTTGGAGCGGTTTCCATGTAACTTCCTTAAAATTTCCAATTCTAAAATATGTATAAAAGTGTAGCGTTTGAATTAATAAGGAATATACCAAAAAGGGAAAGAGATGCGTAAGTATGGATATTCTTTTTCATAGGTTACACTGTCTATTTCGTTAAAAGGAAAGAAATAATTCCAAGTAATTTCAAACGAAGCAAAGATATAACTTCGGTTAATTTATGGAAAATTATAATGATGATCCTTTTTAGAAAGATAGCTTTGATAAATTAAATTGTGGAAAGAAATGTTCTAGTTTAGAAATTAATGATTAGAAATAAGAAATATATGTATACACATGTATTACCGCGCTTCACGTATAAAATAGAAATATATAAATAACATAATTTATGACTATATACGTATTAGTTATTAATTAACAGATTATGATTTATGGACATTAACTACAAATTTAATGGCCAATAAATTTGTAACTAATGGGGACTGATTATAGAATTTAATATGGCATTTATGGAGGAATTGAATCAGTTAACAACTGAGATTTTGAAACTGGTAAAAAGAAAAGGGATTAAATGATGATTTATTAGAAATGGTCCAATTTTGACAATATCGATTAATTATTAAGGATATATTAACTGAAGTAATGAATGGACCACATTTATTAGAAACCAAGAAGGACAATTAAGAAAGATGGAGAATTGAGTGGAATGACATACTAAGAATGTTAATCTTGATTTAGTAAAGAGTATTAGGGCACCGACATCATTAACACTAAGTAATGATAAATGGAACCATCCAACAAATTTTTCTTTTAGAGTTTTTGAAATTGTTATCGCTAGTTGTCTCCCTTATGTTATGGGAAAAGCTTATGCTATGTTATAAGATATGTTACTGTTTATCATTGGGTTGATTTTATGGATGAGATTAGATCGCCAGATATATATATATATATATATATATATATAGGAACGACGTAAATAAGAAAATTTCATGAGGACACTTAACTAGCAATAAATTGTAGGTAAGACGGGAAGTTAATGAGGAAATTAGGTTAGTAACTAGGAATAAAGGATGCTTTAATCCCAAAAAAATTAGGATTTTGGGAAAAACAAATTTTAGCTTACGGAGAGAGACCATTCAAGGTTGACCATTCACCCCAGAGGGGATAAAATGAATGGGGATATAAAGAGAATTTTTTATTGGACAGGGATTAAGAAGAAGGTGGCAGAATTTGCTACTCAGCGTTTGACATGCCAAAACGAAAATAATAGAATTGATCAACCAGCGAATGAAGGCCGCACAAGATCGTCAGAAATCTATGCGGATAGGCAAATAAAAGAGTTAGAGTTTGAAGTAGGGGATATAATGTCTATCAAAGTTTCTCTTCTTAGAAAGATTGTGGGATTTAGAAAGTCAGGAAATTTGGCACCAAAATTTGTTTGACCTTTCCCAATTTTAGAAAGAATAGGAAGACTTGCTTACTACGTGGAGCTACCGAATAAGTTGGCAGAAGTGCACTTCGTTTTTCACGTTTTTCACTTGAGGAAATGCCTTCATAGCGTAGCCACTATGGTAGAGCTCGATCGATTAGGGGACATTGAGAAGGAGCTAATAGCATCCCGTGCCATCGCACACAGTGTAGAGCACGGAAATAGGAAACTCCACAATAAAGAAATTATGTTGGTTCGAGTATAATGAGGGCAAAATCCAACGACAAGCATGCGGATTTCTCATCCTAATCTTTTCACTGGTGAACTTTTCCCTCCAAAATTAGTTTTTGTTCCATCATGGTTGCTAGATTAGACTGTAGGAGATGGTTGCTACACTTTTACTATCACTTTTGCACTCATATATAACACTTTTTGTATATTTAGGATGTATGCATGCATGCCTATATGTCACGACGCTTGCATTCACGCTAGGATTGAGCTCATCTAAAGTATGCATGCACACATAATCATATTACACTTTTGGCTGAGTAGATGGTCGTGTATGTAACTTGGTTGTACAATATGGATGTTCATTATGTGTTACGATGTCCGTCAATTGGAAATATTTCGAGGATGAAACCCTTTTAAGAGGGAAAATGTAACACCCCATAAAAATTAATAAGAAATAAATAAAATAAGATTAATTAATTAAATAATATAAAGCTAAAAATGAAAATTTTGCAAAAGTCAAAATTTGGCCACAGAAGTTATGCAGTTGCGTTCATGATGATTTTTTGATCAGTTTTCATATATGATATATTGAAAACGGAGCTCAAACAGAAAAGTTAGGATGTTTGCAGTTTTTATATTCAAAATAATTTAAATAGAATTCAAATTTAAATAATTAAATAATTCTCAAATTTTAAATTCAAAAAGTAACAATAATTAGACTTGGAGGTTAAATAATCGTTAAAATTAACGTTAACATTAAATGAGTAATAAAGGAATGAAATAAATAAATCAATGGCAATTCAAAACGTAGCTTGAAATAAACAAACCAATCGACCGCCTACCCTAGCCGGTCGATCGCTAGGGTAGGGGCGGTCAACGGCTAGGGCAGTGGTGGTCAACCGATGAGCGCGTAACGACTAAGTTTTGTTTGCACAGTGAACGTTCCAGATTTTATTATTTTTAATCGACTTAAATCCGACAGTTCTGGCGCATTCCAACCCCTATAAATAAGGTCCTAGCCCCCTCACTTTTATTAACACATTATTTTGAGGAACTTAGCGAAGCTCTGTCAGTCTCTCTCTTCAAAGGTTCAGAAAAGTTCATTTGGGTTTCAGGAGAGATCTGAAATAGACTATTGAAGCATGACAAATCCAAAATAAGGAAGAGCTAAGGACCTGTTGTGAGTGGAAATCGTAGTCTTTCTATTTTAGTAATTGAATATTGTAGTTTGGATTTGATATATGCCTTAGGGAATTTTGATTTACGAAAACATCACATTAAAACTCCAAAAATTCCCCTAAAGCAAGGTCAATTCTTAAGTTGAAATCTCGGCTGTTTTATATAAAAATAATGAAATTTGTGTATATTTTCCAATTTCAATATTTTAGCTTCTATTCCACTTCTTATCTTTTTCTTTGGATCTGATCAAGGGTTTTGATTATGAAATAGTGTGTAAGGCATGAATTCTTATTCATAGTTTGCACCACCTATTTCCACAATTTGAATAGAAACTCCCTTTATCTAATTTCATGTAAAAAGAAGCCGGATAGAGCGTAAAAGTATGTAAATTGTAAGTTTCTATTATTGACTTGTTCCATTTTTTAACGTAAAATAAGTGGGTTTGGATTCTGTTTTTATAAAAGTCCGTTGATTTGATTTTGGATATTGGATTTATGGTATATGTGTTAATATTGAAATGGGACTTGTATAATTTTAAAGGTTTAACATTCAAGCGTTAGTTTAGGGCGTAAATTTCGCATGCTTAGAAATTTACTAAGTGTGTGCATACATGCGTGTGTGTGTGTGTATATATATGTATATGTGCGTGTGTGTATATACATACATACATAGTCACACACACACACACACACACACACACACACACACACACATATATATATATATATATATATATTAGCGTAAATAATGTAAGATTATAATGTGTGTGTGTGTGTGTATGTATATGTGTGTCTATACACACACATACACACACACACACACACACATATATATATATATATATATTAGCATAAATAATGTAAGGTTATAACGTATTAATGGTGTAGTTAAGAGGTTTTTAATTATTATTGAATTCCTCCTTAGGAAAGTGAGTAATTGTAGAGGAAAATAAGAAGTTTTCTTAGAAGGCCTTAATTATGGATATGGTGAGATGTGTGATAATTTGTTAAGAGAGTGTTATAAATTATGACTAAGCTATAGGGATGTGAGTCAGTCAAAAGCACACAGAAGTCTGCCCAGCTAATCTGGCTACAAGCAGTGTGACTTTGGGGCTAATGTAAAACATTTCCTATAATAAGTAACTACGGATGACTCGATGTTATTCCCAAATTTTATAGGGTAGATCTACCCAGCTAATTTGACTACCAGTACCTATGAACAGTCGGACCATTGTGAAACATCACTATATGATATAGGTCATAATACGAAGGACCTACTTCAGGGATTAAAGGTGTTAAGTGGTTGTGTGAGAGCCCGCTTCTTCCCTATGTAGGAAGTAGTAAATGTTTGGGGTTAAGGTTAAGTGTTAGGCACAGTAGTGGATGTCTTGAAAAGAGTCTGCTTCAATATGAAGTATTAAGTGGCCAAAATGATTCACTGCAATGCCAACTAGATAAGTAACAGTGAGAAGTCCGCCTTGGAATATATATTAAATGATGCGGGACCTGCCTTAAATAAGGTATTGAATGGTCAAAATCTGCCTAATTCCCATTAAAAAAGTATGAAGTGGCTTGGGTACTATCTCTTACATTAATAGGACATTACTGACGATAGATATCGGTTATTGGGTTGTAAGAGTAACAGTTATTGAATTAGAATTGGGAAAGTCTTAAGGCTTAAAGTTGGAAATAATTAGAATAAAGCTAATATACGAAAGAAATATTCGTATTTAAGTTATACTACCCAAGTACTATTATAGTAAGGCTAGGGATTTTTATTCACCAGACAAATGTTGTTCTGAATCCCTCCCCATTACAACATAGGTTAGAAAAGGCGATGCTGAAGGCGAAGGTGAGGAGGAAACTTATAGCAGTTTATCTATTTATCTACTTATGTTATTTTCTGATGTACCCATTAAAAAAATAATGATGTATTTCAAAAATATTATACTTTGGATATGTGATGGATGTTATTGGTATTATGTTATGGATTCTATGACATTTTTATTTTAAATGAAATGGATACCGTTTTTATTATTATATTTTATCCTTCCGTTGTGAGTTCTGAATATGTAGATAAATAGCTATATATTGTTCTTTATACCATCCAGCAACCAGCTTTGAAATGGATCTAAGTTTCAATGGGCCTTTTTCTAGGTTGGAATTTAGGTCCATTTCAGGGCAGGTTGTTACAACTGGGATATCAAAAGGCTAAAGGTTCAGATTCGAAGGAAAAAGAGACGCTAAAAAGGCATTAACATATATTGTATATGTATAGACATCAGATGTTAATAGTGATGCTAACAACTTGTCTTTCTTATTCAGTGACTGTTGGATTAACAATGCAGTATGGATTATTGAATTGGGAGCATCCAATCTCATGACATCATATATAGAGAGATTGTTGGATATTTTGTACTTATAAAAAACAACGCTTCTTGTCATTTGGTTGGTATTAGGAGTGTAAGGATTATGACATATGATGAGGCGGTTAGGACTATTTTGATGTGAGGTACGTAACACAATTACATAAGGTTTTATTGTTCATGGGTTTTTTCAATAGACTTTGTTTGAGGATTATTATGGAGGGCGGGAATTTGAGAATAGCGAAGGGTTCATTGGAGGTTGTGATGACTGCCCTACACCACCAACACCAAATATATCAAAATAGTGCACGGCTACGATGACCGGCCAAAGTAGGACAATCATCAAGGGTTGAAAATAAATAAAACATCACAGAACCTGTCCTACACCTCACAACGCATGGAATAAAATATAATATACATCACATATATAAAAAAGGGAAATGGTAAAAACCTAGTAAACCAAATATCAAATCATGGATCCACAGAGTTATACAACATACTAATAGAGTTTATACAAAATTGTAACGACCCACTTTTCTGTACACTATAAGCTGACAATAAACCACACATGTCCAATCCAAATTGAACGAGAAGGCGGATAGTTAGGGAAAAAGAAAGAAGATAAGGAGAAATTAAACAACACAGAATCTCACGGCGAAACGAATAATCTATAATATATAAAAAATCTTTACACAAAAACAAAACTATGATATATGTATATACAGACATCAACCAGAGTATACTAACCTATTCAACATGGACAGTTATAACAACCTGCCCTCACAATTACTGATAAATACAACAATGAATGCAACGGAAAAATAACCATGTATGTGAATACGTCTCCGGGCCTCTACTTTCCTCTTGAAGCTTCAAACATCCAGCAAAACCTAGAAATATGCTCGGTCTGTCCCGAACATTATAGGAAAACAACGCTCGGGTCAGTCAGGTAAAACCAGCATGAGAACTCAAATCACAAGAAATTTTATTTATTTTAACTTGTAAAATCCTTTAAAATCAAAGGCATCTCGTAAGACCACGCCGCACATAAAAACGGACGGGTTTTTACCTTACGATAACCAAAACCTTTATATCAGAAATCCAGTGATATTATAATAATGTCTAAGAGCGAAAATAACGATAATCAAGTAGCTATGATGCTCGTGAGTGTACATCACAACAATACTAGGTATATAATCGAAAATCGATAAGACACGTGTGCTAATTGAGTAGGATTTCCATAGAGGTGCCCTCAGTACTTCGAGGAACGATCCTCCTGCACAAGGATCAGAGATATCCTTCCAAAGCAGCATACATCCCTAGTGATGTACCAAAGGAAAATCATAGCTGGTCTCTCTAAGACCGAGTGCATCGCCTCATGCATGCATAACAACTGTAAGTGACATCTAGGAGGAGTCGACTACACCCTATGGGTTTGCCAACCCTACTGGCCATGCCTCTTATCTCTAGTTTTAGTCATTCCCGCTGATGAGGCTACGTCCGACATTCCAGCTTACGCACTGCCACCAAATAGATCATGGAATCCCACATGGATTCCAATATCCCAACAGTTCTCGAAATCACACATAGATTCCCACATCTCAATTAGATCTTATAATCACACACGGATTCCCATACCTCAACGGGTCTCGGAATCACACATGGATCCCAACATCTCAAAATATCACGAATCTCCTTCATAGAACCGTATATGGTTTTTAGAGTGGTCACGGGTTCGAGTCATCTCTTACGAGTACACTCTTCCATTTCCTGGGAGCTCCACAAACCAAACGCCGATTTTCGAAATGCTCAATACCGGTTCTTTAGGAAATAATCAGACAATACATAAGAGCAGGGATCACCCCCTAACCGTTTAAGTGGACGGATATCCTTATTATTTGTCCTAGAAGAACAAAACGAGTTTATACGTACGGTATAGCACCCCCAATGGTAACTGTACCATATAATCCTCGTGTTTTCCCTAGATATTTCCAGAGTTAAAATCCTTCGGTGTTAAGTAGGTAATACTTCCCTACCACCAAAATTAAGAAGGATTGCATATTTAGGCCAAAATTTGATAGTCGGTTATTTAACTATCAAATAATCAAAAATTCAAACAAGATTACATTTCCCATGGAAATCACTAAGCCTCTTAAATTAATCTTTCATTAATTTAGAATCACATTTCAAATACTTAGAAATCACTTCCATATACTTATTTCAACATAATAGGTATATTCACAAACCACTACATTTTCGATACTTAGAAAATGTAACCATATACTTATATCGATGGTATAAGTATATTCACAAACCACTTCACTTTTCAAAGTTGGAAACTCTTCCATATACTTATAAAATGATATAAGTATATTCACCAAACACTTAGAAAGATTTCCTGTTTTGAAATCATATTTAAATGATCAAACCCAAATGTCATCTGAAATGGAGAAACCAAAGACACCAATCCCTTCATAAAACATTCTTAGCAAATTCCAAATCCCGTTTACAAAACTCCTCCTTCTCAGATTCTTTAAAACTCATTTATAAATTCTTTCTACAATTATCCAAAGCCATTTATAAAACTCTTCCCATATTTAAACAAACCTCTTTAATAAACTCCTTAAGTCAACAAGGCTCCCTTGATAACCCATATATTAAAATAACTTTAAATAATAAGTTATTATTTTAAACATCCTTCTATTTCCTTCAAATTAGACCTCATTTAAAATACTACCTTTAAAATCTCATTAATTAAATAATTTTTTAAAACACTATTATTATATTAGTAAGTTAACTTCAAAACAATATTAATATAATAATTAATTAAATAAATTTAAAACATTATTAAAACAATAATTAATTAACTTTAAACTAATATTAATATGATAATTAATTAACCTATAAATATAATTAAATAACTTAAATTAATATAATTAATTAACTTTAATTAAAAACTAAAGTATTATTAAATCATTTTAAATAAGTAATTGAATTAATTTTAAAAACATTTTTAAATCAATAACTAAATAACTTTAAAATAATAATTAAACATTCATTAAGGAATAACCTTTAAGAATCATATTAATAAAATAATTAACTTAAAACATTATTAAAACAATTATAATTTATCTTTAAAATATTATCATTATTAATAAGTTATTACCTTTTTAAATCTTATTACTGAATAATAATTATCTTTAGACCTTATAATAAAAATAATTATTCTTAAAATAACTGTCAAATCAATAATTAGTTTTTTCAGATTCGAAGGAGGCTTAACGAGCACCATGGTACTTAAACAAGCTATCATATTATTCAATTAAATTTTCAAGTTAATAACAGATATTTACATAATCCACGACTATGTAAGTAAATCCAACACTCAACCATTATTAGTTAATATATCACTAATTCAAAGTGGCATATCATTTACAATATATAATCAAACGGCCAAAACTATAAAATAGCAGAATGGGGATTTATTCTACTAATTAATTGCCAAATTAATTTAATTAGTGGAATGGTGTTTTATTCTGCTAACTGATGTCCAATTACCATATTCGATCCAGTTTAACTCAACAATAATTTATTTGGCCAAATAAATATCGATAATTAAGGTATATAAATTTAAACGGCGTTATTAAATTAAATAACGTAATTTAATCTCGGTTCATTTAAATACTGAATTTTTACATGCCAAAGTTATCAACAAGTTACCATAAAACGATATACTCGTCAATACGAGTACGGTGCAAAAATCCAAGCGCAATACGGATAACATATGAGCAAATTATGCAATTTATAGTCTAACCATCATTTTTTATAAGAAAAACAAATTAAATGATAAAATCCTCACCCAGTCTAATGGGTCGAGCCCAACCGACGCAGACCCGCCTGTAGGATCGTTTTCACCCTAGAGGGGGTGTAACGTTTGACTTTTCGATGCTCGAAAGTCGACATTAATACGTCCACTGTATCAAATGCCGCGCAATCGAATGCCGGAAAACCGAACCATTAGGGTTAAAAGAAAAGGTAGAAGAAGACAGAAGAAAATGAGAACAGAAAAACAGAAACAGAAACAATAACAGAATCTCACATTCGCAGCGGAACAATATACAATAGATGAATGAATAATCTTTAAAATAAAAGACTATATCAGTTTATACATTACATCATATCATCAGAGTTTACAACAATACACATCACTGGACGGTTATATAAACTTGTCCACATACAGAATACACAGCGGAATAAATAACAAGTACGGGAGTACGTCTCGCCATCCAGCTCATCTCCAAAGCTCCAGAATATCCAGAATATCCTGATAACATAACTCTAGGCTGCCCGTGTGGAAAATTATGGGCACCCAGAGTTTAGAAAGGGAACAATAAATTCCGAGTCAGTCATGGTGACTGGTGTGAGATCGTAAAACAGTTATTTTCACAAAGAAAATAAAACAAATTCAATGCTTTCGGAAAATGAAACTACCATAAGACCTCCCGCCACACACACAATGCAAACGCAGAATTGGAGGAGATTTCTTCTTATGATAGTCAAACATGCTTACTACGCAAAATCAGTTGATATTATTATTAATGTCTAGTGTGGAAAACATTTCGAAAGTATAATATCAATCTTAGCCAACATACAACCATTATTGTATGCCTACTATAGCTACCATCTAAACAGGTGACCACTATAAGTAAATGGCAGGTTCTACAACTAATACCGTACAAGGTTCGTATTGGAAGATGGATTTCCAACAAATGGTCAGGCAAAGGAACTTCCTTACACCGAAATGGAAACGCCTCTGGAAAGACGCCCCGAGAGTCAACCTGCTCTCTGCAAACACAAGGCCGACGCTACCTCACGCTTTAACCAAGCTGTAACTAGGTAGCTAACACACGAGCTATGCCATCCCCCGGTCGTCACCGACCTTTATCCGAGGATCCTCAATCACAAAGCAACAACCACAAAGTATAATAAATTTGCAGCATCAACATAGGTAAAATATCTGGGCTCCATACCATGATATCACCTTTTATCCAGAAAGAAATGACATACCCAAGGGGCGCTACCCCTAAAAACCTTTGCCGCAACATTCCTGTTTCGACCATTACCGGGTTGTGAGGCTCGACGAAGTCTCGTCCACAAAGCTACGCTTTTTTCCACAAAGCCATGCTTTTTCACAAAGCCACGCTTTGATCAACAAATGATCAACAGCACTTCGTATGCCACATTACCAAATTGGGAATGTATCACTAGTAACCATCAACTACATAACCTCTGAGCTCGTACGTCTCAGAGAAGGGTGTTAAGCTAAGAGAATAAATTCTCCGCCACCAACAGAAATGTATTTGATAGAAACCAGCTTTACATCTCAAAGTGTAACGTCAGACACACATCCCTACAAGTCCGTTCCGGGATCGAACGGAACCGAAGGCACTTCCAAAGAAGCCCTTGCAATCCGGATATTCACTAATCACGTCCTGACTTCCCATCACAAAAAGAGTGATATAAATCTCTATACCGGAGCAACTCGGTGCAGAGACATTCGATAGGTTGTCCTTTCATTTTCGAAAATACCCGGTCTTCACACCGGCCTTCAAATAATGTCCATTCACGACGTATCACTATTCGGAATGGGTTATATGACACAAGGTCTTTTCCCGGCTAACCTGAATAGTGAGCGTTTGTTTAAAAAAACAAATCAAGTGCCATTTCAAAGGCAAATATTGATAGTCGGTTATTTAACTATCAACAACATTCACAACAATCAACCAATTTAAATAATTTTTCCTAAATTATTTATTTTCAAAATATCTTTGCAAGATATAAATTTTTCCACACTTCAACATTTGAAAACCAATTTCAAATCATATTTCACACTTTATCTCAAGATGGTCCATTTAACCCAATTAAATAAATCCTTATCGATTTATTTCAAATTTACATCCCAATAAGTAAATTTATTTCCACACTTCATCACTTTGAAAACCAATTTCCAAATCACACTTTCCACACTTTAAAAATAAATCAGTGTTTATTTTTAAAACAAATTTCCCTTTCATTTCATAAATTCCATTTTGAATTTACATTCCCAAATATTCACTTTTAACCCCAAATCAACTTCCAAATTGATTTCAAATTTTATTTCAACACCAAATCAATTTCAAATTGATTTCCAAATTTATTTTCAATCCCAAATTGTTTTTCCAAACATTTATTTCAAAACCCCAAATCAATTACAAATTGATTTCTAAGTTTATTTCAAATCCCAAATCATTTTACAAATCGATTTCCCAATTTTTTTCAACACAAAATCTATTTTCATTCAACATCAAATAATTTTCATATCGATTTCCCAAAGATTTATTTTCCAATACCAAATCAAGTATCAATTGGATTTCTAGAAATTTATCACCTTTTAAATAAATCCCTTTATTCCTTCCGAATGGTTTAAAATTCCACTTTCAATAAATTCTTCAACTTTTGCACAATATTTTCAAAACCCATTTGTTACTATCTTTTCCAATATTTTGAAAATAATTCGATAAGATTACAAAATCAACTTTATACTTTTAAAATTCCTTCTTTTAAATCCACTCAATTCTTTCAAACAGAATTTACTTAAAATTTCCAATTTTAATTTCAAAAATCCAATTTTTATTTATTTTCGGTATCCAACGATACCAAAAACACATTCGGCTAAATTATAGCCTTCAACAAATTCAATCACAGATATAATCATCCACAGATTATAAATAAATCATCACACAACATATGAAACAAATTCAAATGTTTTGAGGAATCCTGTTGGATCCCTCCAACCTATTTCCCTGCATCCACAGACGTTAGCACAATACCAATTCCACTTCGAGGTGGAATATCGCGGTATATGGGATTTATAAAATATCATCCGCTATTATGCGGCGCAATAGGGTCTCATCTGATATATAATGCGGGAAATCAACAACTCCAATATATACATATTCCAATATATATATTGCTATATATACTACTATATATACTATCATTCAAGCACACAATCAACACAATCAATAATTTTAAATATAACTATTTAAAATTAAATAAAACCCTTTGTTTGAGTGAGAAGATCTCACCTTTGCTTTTAATTTTGCAATCCATTTTCCATTTCCGCTTGTTTCCCCATAATTGTTGACCTTGTATAAATAATTATACAATTTATTAATGTTCGGAATAATCGAACAGTTCAATTGCATTTTATAATTTTAATTCAAGTAATAATTTTAATTTTAAACTATTCTTTCTTATAAATAAATTATTTTTAGTAACTAAAAATAATTAAATAGGTTTATTGACCAAATCAATCTTCAAAATATTATTTATTTATTATTTTCCCTTTTTCTAACAACACTTCAAAAGTCCTATATATTTTTAAACTGTATATATATATTTGTATGTTTCCAAAAAGGTTACTGTTTTAAACTATATACATAGATTTCAATTTTGTATATATACTCATTAAATGTTTATTTTAAAAATAAACAGCCGATATACATTTTACTGTAAATAACAAAAACAGTAGTTTCCGTTACTCTTAATATTTTTTATATAAATCATTAAGTTATAGTATATGTATTTTCTTCTTAATCTACATATCATTATCTTTCAAATCTGTGCATATTATATTTTAGAAAAAAAATAAAGAAAGAAAAATAAATAAATAAAATAGCTTATACCTTACTGGACGAAACCCGGTCTCGAACTCGAGCCCACAACCAGGCGACACAACACGCGAGTGCGCGACACCTTGTCAACGTCGAACCCAAATATAGGAAAATCCAATAGTACTCAAAGTAGGCGACGATGAAGGAAAGTATGTGGCTCAAGTTGTCGCCGAAGATAGCAAAGTAGGCATCAAGATCCATCGCGAACCCGAAGTGAATCGACGGTGATTGGTCGCGCGACTTGAAACCCTAGTTTTTTCACTTTCGATTCGACGTTGACCCCTATTCGCGGCGCCAGGCAGGCGAGTTGCTTGCTACAGGCGAGCGCCTCCACGCGACTCGATTCCAGCATTTTTTTTTCTTTCGTGATTTCGTTAATAAATTCGAGGAAGAGAGTACGCGGCCATTCCTTTTAGTTTGAATGATAGGTTTAGCTTTTTTTTTATTTTTTTCGATTTCGAGCATCGCCATTGTTTTGGTTTTTTAAACGAGACCATATTTTTTTTTGAACGAGAGATAGCTTCGTTTTCTTTAAAAGAATGGAGAGGGAAAAGATCTCATGGTTGCGTGTACAAGAACAATTACAGTGATTTGCAGAGGAGACCAAAAAGCTTTGATGCTGAAAGAATTTCAGCTGATGGAAAGAAAAAGCTGATGGGATGAATTTGACTAGCCAACTTATATATAAAATATTATTCAAATTTAAATTGTCTCGATAAATGCAACTCAACATTTCGATATCCTATCGAGGCGTGCCGCTAGGCGTTCGTAATGTTGTACGCCTATTCCGAACACATTGGAAAAGGTTTCGAGTCCAAATTCGATCGTACGGAGAAGATAGCTTTTTGGACCAGTTATAATATTAAAATTTTCAATTTAATTTTAGCGCGTTTGCTTATCGTACGGCCAAACGATCACTCCAAACATTACGAAAATTGAAATCCGATAATAATACAATATTCCGGATCCAATGGAACTGGTTTCGTCGAATTCCGAGACTGTGCCTCGGAAAGCTATTTTTAAATTCAATTTAAACGATAAAATTTCAAAACTGAACAAAACAGTTTCAAATTCAATTCTGAAGCTTCCATTATCTTCAGTATAATCAACATGAATTTTCTAAGCCTTCAAATTATTTTTAACCAGCTTAAAACTGAAGATACAAATTTTTACCCAGATTTAATAATTAAATTCAATAATTTAATCGCCAAATTCATTTTGATATATTGAATTTCAAATTAAACTATCATTCGAATATTTAAATCGATTAAATATTCACTTTTCAAATGTCAAAAATTCAGGGTCGTTACAATCTTTCCCCCTTAAAAGAATTTCGTCCCGAAATTACAAGTCAAGAAGAATGCACCAATACCCGTTTATCATTTTACCAAACCAAACAGTTTTATCAAATTTTCAAAACAAACCTTTTTATTAAAGATTCGTTATCACTTTACTAACTTTCCAAACACTTTCATAGTTTCATACAACTTTATTTTGCTTCACAATTCAAATTTAAATTTAAATTCGAATTTTAAATTATCCAAAATTTCTCAAAAATTTCTAGCTCTCTAAATTTTCGAAAAATTTCGCCAGCGTCTCCTTTGCGCAGCTAGCTCAGTACTACTACAAAATGTCCCTACGGACTCCCAATTTCCAAAAGAAAACAAAATGCCAAGTGGCAAAATCAGAATCCCAATTAAATTTCATACTGAAATTCAAATACATACCTTTTGTTGAGAAATTCAAATTCATCTTCGAAATCAAAATCCAATTCATTTTCCTTAGCCTTTACAATCCCTGTATACTTTACTTAACAACAATGGCCAAATTCACTTATTGGATTTCCAATACCCATTTACTTAAGAATTTCATTCTTTATTTCTTAAGTTCAATACAATTATTTCTTACATTCATTTTCACTTCGCTAACAAAGTTATATATTCATTTCCATTCAACTTTGCATTTTCAATTCCATTTGAATTCAATTTACAATTTCAATTCTATTTGAATTCATTTTATCTTCAAAAATTCACTTAGTGAAAACTCGATATTCACCTTTTCTAGTTCAATTTCTACGCTTTCATTACAATTTGCAAATCAAATTTCCGTTAACAAAAAAATTTCCAATTTTTTTTCAAATTTTTTTTTCTAACTCCCAAAATTTTCAGAAAATTTTGGCGGAGTCTCCTTTGTACGGAGGAGCTTTTCCAATTTGACAAAAGATATAAATATATATACATCGACCCACTCGGTCGGAAAAGCAGGAAAACAGTTCATATTTCCTATTTTTATTGCGTAGGCGTACCTTTTAGCATTTTAAGCAAAGCAGTTTATTATTAGCATTTGCGCGAAATCAAAATGCAGCCAAACGGCTTCCAAAAACCTGCACTTACTCAATTTAAACATGTAAGTGACAAATATAGGAAATTCTATTAACATTTCATTTATTTTCAATAGCAAACACATAGTTTTCATAAGCAATACATTCAAAATAAATTCCATCAGCAATTCATATGGTTTCAATACAAATTAAATTGCTTTCATCTAATTTACATTCAATTTCTATTCAATTCAAGTGATTAACAACTCACTTTCTTCATTCTATTCATTTTTAAGCGAAACGAATTCATATCCATTTCAATTGATTCAAAATCAATTTAATTTACATTCCATATTCACATTCATTTCATTTGAAATCATTTCACAAAACTCGACAACAACCATTTCAAAATTTTACTTAAGTCGAGCATTTATCCAAATTTGCTTAAGTTATTTCAACTCAAAACTCAAGTTATTTTTTTCTTGTAAACAATTTCCAATTTAAATCTTTGATTTGATTTTTTTCATTTATCAAATCCATTCCATCTACTAATTTAATTCAATTAGTTTATTCACTCATCCATTTTAAATTTCGAATTCCCATATTCAATTCATCCTGAATTTATTTTATCAAAAACAAGGAAATTTTCAATTTATTTCTACTACTTGAATTCATATGCAAATTCAAACCATTTTTATTCAGCTCACAATTCAATTTTAATTTAACCAATTCAACTTTCAATTCATTATTTCATGAATTATAACATTATGAAGTTAATTTACTAAATTCAATCCATTTTATTTTACCCAAGTTTGGATTTTTCTTCAACTTGATTCAAATCAAATCTCATTTCATTTTTCAATTCCAATTCATTTATTTACAAATGTAGCTCCATTTATTCATTCACAAATTCATTCATTTTAAATTTGAATTTCATTCCAATCAAATTCGAATATTTTTATAAGTTATCAACTTATTTACATTCCATAACATTTTAATGAAATTCCAGAGTCTTTTTTTTTATAATTACTCTGG
This sequence comes from Allium fistulosum, assembly GCA_030737815.1. Classification (NCBI taxonomy): domain Eukaryota; kingdom Viridiplantae; phylum Streptophyta; class Magnoliopsida; order Asparagales; family Amaryllidaceae; genus Allium; species Allium fistulosum. The sequence continues at coordinate 1,144,344,248 of CM060904.1, forward strand.
CACTTTATTTTTATTTATAAAACTCATTTATAAATTCACATTACCAATTTCATTTCATAAATGAATTTTATTTCAAATATCTTCTAGAATTCTTTTTTCAATTTGTAGATCACATTTACAATTACATTTACAAATCTCATTCGTATATGAATTCATTTCCTTATATTTTCAATTCCATTTTATAAATTTCATTTGTTAAATGAATTTATCTCCAAATCTTTAATTATACCATTATTTCTTATTTGATTTCATATAACAATGATAATAATTCAATATCATTACTTCCTAACAACCAAGCATCCATATACAATAATAATTCATAGAAAATCATTTCTTTTCTACACAAAAATAGTTTTGGGTAAAATTATTTCATTTACCCCATTTAAAACAATACTGTGTCAGTTTATCTTGTTCAAGAGTTTAGAAACCCCTATCGATTACAGTTGGCCAGACTGCACCGACCAGAATCTATAAACAATCAACCGATAAGTCAACACAATACAAAACAATTTTGTATTCACTAACAAATATGCACTCATATCTATTATTACACTCACACTCATTCTAGAGTACTACTGACTCTATCTCTAATGAGTAACACCCAACAGAGCCAGGGTTGTCGCTTAACCGGCTGCTCTGATACCACATGTAATGTTCGACTTTTCGACACTCGAAAGTCGACATTAATACGTCCACTGTATCAAATGCCGCGCAATCGAATGCCGGAAAACCAAACCATTAGGGTTAAAAGAAGAGGTAGAAGAAGACAGAAGAAAATGAGAACAGAAAAACAGAAACAGAAACAATAACAGAATCTCACATTCGCAGCGGAACAATATACAATAGATGAATGAATAATCTTTAAAATAAAAGACTATATCAGTTTATACATTACAACATATCATCAGAGTTTACAACAATACACATCATTGGACAGTTATATAAACTTGTCCACATACAGAATACACAGCGGAATAAATAACAAGTATGGGAGTACGTCTCGCCATCCAGCTCATCTCCAAAGCTCCAGAATATCCAGAATATCCTGATAACATAACTCTAGGCTGCCCGTGTGGAAAATTATGGGCACCCAGAGTTTAGAAAGGGAACAATAAACTCCGAGTCAGTCATGGTGACTGGTGTGAGATCGTAAAACAGTTATTTTCATAAAGAAAATAAAACAAATTCGCAATGCTTATGGAAAATGAAACTACCATAAGACCTCCCGCCACACACACAATGCAAACGCAGAATTGGAGGAGATTTCTTCTTATGATAGTCAAACATGCTTACTATGCAAAATCAGTTGATATTATTATTAATGTCTAGTGTGGAAAACATTTCGAAAGTATAATATCAATCTTAGCCAACATACAACCATTATTGTATGCCTACTATAGCTACCATCTAAACAGGTGACCACCATAAGTAAATGGCAGGTTCTACAACTAATACCGTACAAGGTTCATATTGGAAGATGGATTTCCAACAAATGGTCAGGCAAAGGAACTTCCTTACACCGAAATGGAAACGCCTCTGGAAAGACGCCCCGAGAGTCAACCTGCTCTCTGCAAACACAAGGCCGACGCTACCTCACGCTTTAACCAAGCTGTAACTAGGTAGCTAACACACGAGCTATGCCATCCCCCGGTCGTCACCGACCTTTATCCGAGGATCCTCAATCACAAAGCAACAACCACAAAGTATAATAAATTTGCAGAATCAACATAGGTAAAATATCTGGGCTCCATACCATGATATCACCTTTTATCCAGAAAGAAATGACATACCCTAGGGGCGCTACCCCAAAAAACCTTTGCCGCAACATTCCTGTTTCGACCATTACCGGGTTGTGAGGCTCGACGAAGTCTCGTCCACAAAGCTACACTTTTTCATAAAGCCACGCTTTTTCACAAAGCCACGCTTTGATCAACAAATGATCAACAGCACTTCGTATGCCACATTACCAAATTGGGAATGTATCACTAGTAACCATCAACTACATAACCTCTGAGCTCGTACGTCTCAGAGAAGGGTGTTAAGCTAAGAGAATAAATTCTCCACCACCAACAGAAATGTATTTGATAGAAACCAGCTTTACATCTCAAAGTGTAACGTCAGACACATATCCCTACAAGTCCGTTCCGGGATCGAACGGAACCGAAGGCACTTCCAAAGAAGACCTTGCAATCCGGATATTCACTAATCACGTCCGGACTTCCCATCACAAAAAGAGTGATATAAATCTCTGTACCGGAGCAACTCGGTGCAAAGACATTCGACAGGTTATCCTTTCATTTTCGAAAATACCCGGTCTTTACACCGGTCTTCAAATAATGTCCATTCACGACGTATCACTATTCGGAATGGGTTATATGACACAAGGTCTTTTCCCGGCTAACCCGAATAGTGAGCGTTTGTTTAAAAAAACAAATCAAGTGCCATTTCAAAGGCAAATATTGATAGTCGGTTATTTAACTATCAACAACATTCACAACAATCAACCAATTTAAATAATTTTTCCCAAATTATTTATTTTCAAAATATCTTTGCAAGATATAAATTTTTCCACACTTCAACATTTGAAAACCAATTTCAAATCATATTTCACACTTCATCTCAAGATGGTCCATTTAACCCAATTAAATATATCCTTATCGATTTATTTCAAATTTACATCCCAATCAGTAAATTTATTTCCACACTTCATCACTTTGAAAACCAATTTCCAAATCACACTTTCCACACTTTAAAAATAAATCAGTGTTTATTTTTAAAACAAATTTCCCTTTCATTTCATAAATTCCATTTTGAATTTACATTCCCAAATATTCACTTTTAACCCCAAATTCCAAATTGATTTCAAATTTTATTTCAACACCAAATCAATTTCAAATTGATTTCCAAATTTATTTTCAATCCCAAATTGTTTTTCCAAACATTTATTTCAAAACCCCAAATCAATTACAAATTGATTTCTAAGTTTATTTCAAATCCCAAATCATTTAAAAATCGATTTCCCAATTTATTTCAACACAAAATCTATTTTCATTCAACATCAAATAATTTTCATATCGATTTCCCAAAGATTTATTTTCCAATACCAAATCAATTATCAATTGGATTTCTAGAAATTTATCACCTTTTAAATAAATCCCTTTATTCCTTCTGAATGGTTTAAAATTCCACTTTCAATAAATTCTTCAACTTTTGCACAATATTTTCAAAACCCATTTGTTACTATCTTTTCCAATATTTTGAAAATAATTCGATAAGATTACAAAATCAACTTTATACTTTTAAAATTCCTTCTTTTAAATCCACTCAATTCTTTCAAAAAGAATTTACTTAAAATTTCCAATTTTAATTTCAAAAATCCAATTTTTATTTATTTCCGGTATCCAACGATACCAAAAACACATTCGGCTAAATTATAGCCTTCAACAAATTCAATCACAGATATAATCATCCACAGATTATAAATAAATCATCACACAACATATGAAACAAATTCAAATGTTTTGAGAAATCCTGTTGGATCCCTCCAACCTGTTTCCCTACATCCACAGACGTTAGCACAATACCAATTCCACTTCGAGGTGGAATATCGCGGTATATGGGATTTATAAAATATCATCCGCTATTATGCGGCGCAATAGGGTCTCATCCGCTATATAATGCGGGAAATCAACAACTCCAATATATACATATTCCAATATATATTGCTATATATACTACTATATATATACTATCATTCAAGCACACAATCGACACAATCAATAATTTTAAATATAACTATTTAAAATTAAACAAAACCCTTTGTTTGAGTGAGAAGATCTCACCTTTGCTTTTAATTTTGCAATCCATTTTCCATTTCCGCTTGTTTCCCCATAATTGTTGACCTTGTATAAATAATTATACAATTTATTAATGTTCGGAATAATCGAACAGTTCAATTGCATTTTATAATTTTAATTTAAGTAATAATTTTAATTTTAAACTATTCTTTCTTATAAATAAATTATTTTAAGTAAGTAAAAATAATTAAATAGGTTTATTGACCAAATCAATCTTCAAAATATTATTTATTTATTATTTTCCCTTTTTCTTACAACACTTCAAAAGTCCTATATATTTTTAAACTGTATATATATATTTTTATGTTTCCAAAAAGGTTACTGTTTTAAACTATATACATAGATTTCAATTTTGTATATATACTCATTAAATGTTTATTTTAAAAATAAACAGCCGATATACATTTTACTGTAAATAACAAAAACAGTAGTTTCCTTTACTCTTAATATTTTTTATATAAATCATTAAGTTATAGTATATGTATTTTCTTCTTAATCTACATATCATTATCTTTCAAATCTGTGCATATTATATTTTAGAAAAAAAATAAAGAAAGAAAAATAAATAAATAAAATAGCTTATACCTTACTAGACGAAACCCAGTCTCGAACTCGAGCCCACAACCAGGCGACACCCCACGCGAGTGCGCGATACCTTGTCAACGTCGAACCCAGATATAGGAAAATCCAATAGTACTCAAAGTAGGCGACGATGAAGGAAAGTATGTGGCTCAAGTTGTCGCCGAAGATAGCAAAGTAGGCATCAAGATCCATCGCGAACCCGAAGTGAATCGACAGTGATTGGTCGCGCGACTTGAAACCCTAGTTTTTTCACTTTCGATTCGACGTTGAACCCTATTCGCGGCGCCAGGCAGGCGAGTTGCTTGCTATAGGCGAGCGCCTCCACGCGACTCGATTCCAGCATTTTTTTTCTTTTGTGATTTCGTTAATAAATTCGAGGAAGAGAGTACGCGGCCATTCCTTTTAGTTTGAATGATAGGTTTAGCTTTTTTTATTATTTTTTTCGATTTCGAGCATCGCCATTGTTTTGATTTTTTAAACGAGACCATTTTTTTTTGAACGAGAGATAGCTTCGTTTTCTTTAAAAGAATGGAGAGGGAAAAGATCTGATGGTTGCGTGTACAAGAACAATTACAGTGATTTGCAGAGGAGACCAAAAAGCTTTGATGCTGAAAGAATTTCAGCTGATGGAAAGAAAAATCTGATGAGATGAATTTGACTAGCCAACTTATATATAAAATATTATTCAAATTTAAATTGTCTCGATAAATGCAACTCAACATTTCGATATCCTATCGAGGCATGCCGCTAGGCGTTCGTAATGTTGTACGCCTATTCCGAACACATTGGAAAAGGTACGAGTCCAAATTCGATCGTACGGAAAAGATAGCTTTTTGGACCAGTTATAATATTAAAATTTTTGATTAACAGCGCGTTTGCTTATCGTACGGCCAAACGATCACTCCAAACATTACGAAAATTGAAATCCAATAATAATACAATATTCCGGATCCAATGGAACTAGTTTCGTCGAATTCCGAGACCGTGGCTCGAAAAGCTATTTTTAAATTCAATTTAAACGATAAAATTTCAAAACTGAACAAAATAGTTTCAAATTCCATTCTGAAGCTTCCATTATCTTCAGTATAATCAACATGAATTTTCTAAGCCTTCAAATTATTTTTAACCTGCTTAATACTGAAGATACAAATTTTTACCCAGGTTTAATAATTAAATTCAATAATTTAATCGCCAAATTCATTCTGATATAATGAATTTCAAATTAAACTATCATTCGAATATTTAAACTCGATTAAATATTCACTTTTCAAATGTCAAAAATTCAGGGTCGTTACAGGGGTGTGAATTGGGTGATACTAATAATAATAAAAATTAATGTGGAAATAAAAATAATAATAGAAAGTAAAGTAGAAGAGATCACACACAAATTTACCCAGCTTCGGCAAAACCCTGCCTACGTGTTGCCCCCAAGGTTTCTACTAGAAATTAAGTAGTCGGACGCTTACACACTTAAACTTGCGACACCCGCTACTTGATTAACCTAACACTATGCTCAAAATCCTGCCACAACTCAGCCGCTGAGTTGCGAATTCTCAAACTACGCCCCATAGTTTGTACCTAGTCACACGACTAGAGAGTTACACAATTTAAAAAGAAAAATTACAAATGAAAATTAAAAACTAAACAATATCTAAACAAAACCCTATTTTTAACAATTTAAGCCCAAATAAATTTATAAAGGCCGACCCAAATTTAATAGAAGAAAATCCTTTTTCTTTTCACTTCGTAGCTCTATAGCTATGGCCGCCTTCTTTCTTCGTTCCTCTTCAACAATTAGGGTTTTGTAAAATTGAGGCACCGCTTGATATTGATCGATTGAATTGAAGTATTCACTTCACTTTGCTTCGTCAATCGTCTCTGGCATTGATTGCTCACTCTGCTGCTTTAATTTGTTGAGTTCGATTGAATAGAAATTGGTATGTGATTTTTGCTTTTCTTTCACTGTTGATTTGCTCGAACTCGATTTTCTTTCGAACTTGATTGGATTTTTTTGGTTTTTGTAAGTATGCTCTCTGGATTTTTTTTGCTTCGAACTCCAATGCTTTTTGCCGATGATGTTAATGGATAACTTATAGAGATTAAAACCCTAAATTTTAGTTCGTATATTTTTCATTTGAATACTTCATGATTTTATTCTCTGCGTTGATTTTTGATCGTATGATCTTGAGACCTCTGACTGGTTCATTCCTTGATTGTATCTTGATATTTGAATTTGAGATTTTATTTATTTTCTGACTTGTTCGAGTTACTCCATGAGTTTAAATTAGCTTTGTTCCTTTTTGACTTGTTCATCGTATTCGTGTTACTGCATAAATTTGAATTTGCTCTGACCTTTTCTCCTATGACTTTGTTATTTTGAATTTGTGGATAATTTGGACTTCGACTATGTTTGACCCCTGTTGATTATTATCTCAGCCTTGACTTGTTCATTTCGTGTACTTACATCTCTGCTGGCAATATTAGATTTTTTGAACAATTCAATGATTTTTGTTTCTCTTGAAGTCTACACTTGATTCTGGTCTGTGTTTGCATATTAACTTGTGTGTTCTTCATTTTGATTTCACTGGCTTGTGTTTCATGTTGATGATGACTTGTTTTTGAATGAAGTGTTCGCTTGAGTCTGCACTAGGTTGTACATTAGTGGTCTTGAAGTCTTAGTTATGATGATCTGGTTTGTGTTGATCCCATTTGCATTCCTGTTGTCATTTTATGTTGAGGCTGTTTCATTATTATTGCATGTTGAAGTCAGTTATGTGATTATGTTCTGATCTCATCTGTTTCATATGTATGCTCCTCTGTTGCATGTGCATATATATATGGTGCATCAATATTGCTCTGTCCATATGAGCATATATACTGCCATATTCAACTGACCTTATGCATATGTTTTTTTCGAAATGCAACTATTTGATCATTTCTTTTTGACCGCTCCTTGACTTGTACATGATGTTTGATCTGGTGCACTTGTATTTATTCATGTTTTCATATGAATAAAGTCTGCACTTTGAAGTTGTTCATGCTTTTATTTCATGTTCACTTGTATGTGTTCCTGTCCTCAATTCTGGTTGTTCATGCCTGCTTGCATTTTGATTTTGTTGCCATAAATTTTGTGCTAGTTAATGTGTCCTCTGTTGCATACATATCACTGTCTGGTCTGGTTATATTACTGGTTCTGGTGCACTTTGTAGTTTGGTTTCACTGGTTTGTTGAGTTCATTTCATGTTACTGCAGTGTTGCACTTGACCATATGTGCTTGATTCATTTTCTGTCTTGTTTTGTATGTTCACTTAAGTCTGGTGCAATTATGAGCCTTCATGTGTCATTGAATCCGGTGCCTTTGTTGTTGTGAGTGTTTGTGTTTGCCTCTGGTCTGGTTCACTCTAGTTTGGTCTTGTGGGGTGTTGTTGCCTTTGGTCATTGCATTGCTCAGGTGCCATATGTATTGTCATGCATTCATTTGCTTTGTACATGGTTGCATGTCTTGTTTTCAAATTTTGCTTATATAGATGTCACTGCCTTGAGTCCAGACATTTGTGTGCACTTAAATATGTTGCTATATACATATATGTATATTAGTGTGTTTTCTTTTTCTGCTTCTGATAAGTGCACTTGAGTTGAATCCAGCTTAGGCTTGGGTTTGACCTTGTGCTCACCTGTCCCTGCAGTTTTAACAAGCAAGTGTATATCGGTGTGCACGGCCTTGTGGCATGTACAGTGATACACTATGCATGTCACAAGTTGTTCGTGTAAGATGGATTAAAAATAAATGATGACGAACAACTGTAACGACCCGTAATTTTCGATAACTTAAATAATAAAATTTGATAAGATTTTCGAATTTAATATGGTGGAAATCAAAATTTATGATTGACAAATGGGAATTGTTTGAGTATGACTTAATAATATGGTTTGAATGTTAGTAACCACTATATTATTGTAACGTTAACAAATTGAATAAATATGAAGTTAATTTGGTTATAATTGGAAATAAGGAATAAATCAAAATATTGGAGTTAATGTTGGAAGTATCTGTTGTAAATGAAATTGGTTTTATTTGGAAAGTGCAATCTGTTGTGGCAAGTAATTTAAGATTTTGGTTGTAAACAAAAGTTAATAAATGTGAAATATTAACGAATAACAATTATTTATTTATTATCTTATTTAATCCAATTGAAATTAAATTTGGAAATAGTTGATTTTAATTTAGTGAATTAAATATTCAATTAATTTGAGTTAAGATGATAACTATAGGCTATTAGCATAGTGAAATATAAATTTGATGTTAATTGTATTCATAGGGTTTTGGTTGAGTTATAAGGTTATTTGAATTCATTTTATTTGGATAAAACTAATAAGTTGAATTTAATTAAAAATAGAAATTGAGTAAATTGGAAGTTTAATATATTAGTTGTTAAATAATTGAAGTTGTAAATTTATTTGAATATAGGGTTTAATATATAGGAAATTGATTTAAAATTTTATATAAGCAACAATTAAGATGGTTAACATTTAAAATTGGATTTAAATGTGGGAAATTTAAAATTGAAAATTTATATTGTAATTAACGAGTAAAAATAACCATTTTGGCAATGGTCTCGGATTTCGACGAAACTAGTTTCATCGGATCCGTAATAGTGAATTATTGTAGGATTTCAATTTTCGTAGCAATCAGACTTGTCGTTTGGCCGTGCGAGCTTGAACCGCGTAGAAATTTAATGTCGAATTTAATTAAAATAATCGACTTCAAAAGCTATCTTCCACATATGATTGAATTAGGCCTTGGGACTAGTTCCATTGCGTTCGGAATATGGGTAAAACCTTATAAACGCCTAGCGGAACGTCTCGATTGGAGTTCGGACGATTTTGGACCTACCTATATAAATACGCACGTAAACCGAGACAGTTTGATTATTATTTTATTTCAGAAACCCTAATTTCAAACCATGGCCGCCGCCTATTCCATGGCCAGAAATTGCCGATCTTCTTTCCTTAATATCTCTCAATCCGTTCAACGAAATCAAAAAATTCCAAAAGCAAAAGTGTAGATCTCGACGAGCTCTTCGAATCCATATGGTTGATTGCTGCTAATACATCATAGATTTTCCGAGATCTGGGATTGAAGGATGAACGTTTTTTCATGGATTGCGTACAAATGGCGGCGAATGACGCGATGAAACTTGGCGCGTAGGTGGCTCTCAAGGTGGCGCACATAGTGGTGGTCGCTGATCAATCTCTGATGGCTGATCTCTGCGTGCGTGTGGAGGTTGAAAGGATAAGGGTGGGTTCGGCTACGATCTGGGATTGGGAAGAAGAAAGTAACGTAATTTTTTTTATTATTTAGTTATTTCATAACAAAATATATCGTATAACTTCTAATTAGCATATCTTTTGCATACGAGCTCGGATCGACGCGCGGTTTTCTCCGTTGCGTTCGTATCAAAATTCCGGACAACATGGAGCTAGTTTAGCTGCATTCCGAGACTGTTCAAATTTGGGCCTTTATTTGGATTTTAAATCGTCGATAAATCAAAGGTGAGTGTTTTAACCACTCACGCTTGACTAAATATGTTATGTTAGTTAATTTGAATTCATTAGTTAATATGAATGTTTCTGGTTGCTAGTTAGTAGTTTAAAATTGATGTTTAGTTGAAATTAAATCGAATTGGATTAAATTGTTATTTAAATTAATGTTGAAATTTAATTGTTAGTTAAATACCCATCTATGATAACCTGTTATTTGTTATGACCTGTTGATTGAATGATGAATTATGATGTTGTTGATGTTTGATGTTTGGTACATTAAAATTGTTATTCCAATTAAATATGACATTCATTGCTGTTAATATCCATTCGATTTAATATTAAATTCCAATTTGCAAGTTTATACCTGTTAATGATAATAAATAGTCCATTGATGTTTATTGATTGATGGTTGAAATGTTTGAATTATTATTTCAGTTAAGTATGACCTTATTTCATTTAATCGTCATTTAATTAGCATGAACTTATAAATTGCCAGTTAATAACCGTTATTGATAATCAATTAAATTATGTTATCTATTGTCTGATTTGGATGATGATGTGATGGATGTTTAACTATTGATATTTGGATATTTGAATGTTGTTATTATTTTATGTTGTTCTAATACTGCAAGTTCCCATAGTGTTTATTTTATTTTATATTTATATTTAATTAAAATGGGAACGGGTTGAATGATAAATACCCAATTAAACAACTTGGCCTATGATAGACAATTAAAATAAGAAACCTGATTGGTCAACAAATTGTTCCGAAATTAATTAACAACCTTAATGGATTTAATTTGGAACTTATAAATGATTTTACTCGAGTTTAAACGAAATAAATTAATGGATTTGATTTGAATAAACTAATAAATTTATTTGAATTGTAATAGAATAAATAAAAGAATTGATTTGAGTTTATATGGAATTGGATTAAGTAAAATTTAAAGTTAAGTAAAAATTTAAGATCTACAGACTTGGTTTTGATTAAACGGATTTGAGACTTGATAATGAAATCTAATTTAAGATTAAATGGAATTTGGCATAAGTCGAATTTAAACTAAGTAAAGTTTGCGAATTTGATTAAGGGATAACTTAAATATAAAATGATTTTAAATTGAGTGAATTAGTTTAATTATGATTTTGTAACTTGGTTACGAAGTTAAATTGTTTTGAAACTTGTTGAGAAAATAAAATTGTATTAATTAATCAATGAACTAAATAAAGTGAAATAAGATTCTTTAATAGAAATTGAATTTGATTTTGTAAACGGGTTAACTAAAACTATTTGATTTAAAGGGGATTTAGTTAATGAAATTGATTTAACCGAATTTATAATTATATTTAATGAAGTAATGAATGTAAACATAAATAGGAATGAATAGAATTTTGTTTAAATGATTTTGAATTAAATTAAGAATCAAATTAAATCCATTGAATATGAAATAAATTTAATAAGTGAAATTGGAATCTTATTAAACTGAAATTGAATACTTGAATTGATTTGCTAAATAAATGTTGAACTAAATTTATTTGGAAATATGATTTAACTATTGAAACGAATTGAATTGTAAAATAATCAAATTTGAAAGTAAATTTGAAGTTGACTTTTGATTTGATTTGGTTTGAACTTTAAGTATTGAATGACCATCGGTGTAATAATACGTAGTTATTAAAGAGACCGGGATCGGATATGGACATACTCTCTGTCGATACCGAAAACCACTTTAATAACTAATATACGCGGAGTGTTGATCCAGAACAAAGTGGATGGTTTTGGTGAACGCGCTGATTGAAGAAAGAGAACGATTTTGGATGACCCTTGATATGACTAAAACAGGAGCCCTGCCGGACCATTGAGGCTCGCCACCTCTAGCGGACACACTTCTTCGTTACCATATCTATTACTTTTGTGATTCGATTTGGGTGCACCCCTCGATTATGGGAGTGTTGTTTCGCGGTGTTGGGGTGGTAGCTGCTATGCCCAACATCAGTCCGGATGACGCAACTACTAGTATCCTAGTTGGTATCGCCTCATATACCTTGTCATACTGATTATCATATTCGCGACCACTACGATTTTGATTTGTGTTATACCTATGGGGTACCCTTTGATAACCACTAGTTTACGGTGGGGCTTACGGTGCTGTCTAGACTATGACATTTATAAACTGTGTTAAGGGTGGAATGGGCCATGGCTTAACGCCAGGAATGATATTTTACTTTATGATAGACATTATTGTATATAGCGTATTCTATTATGTAGTAGATAGTTTAACGGATCCTTAGGAGATGGAAATCCCGAACATCTCTTAAGTTAATGCACACACGTTAAACACTGGATATGAGGTGTCTAAAACCCGTAAACATCTCCGACGCCGTCACACTCATATTTACTTATTCGATTTAACTTACATGAGATATTTTAGTCATAACTCGAGTGTTTTGTCTTTTCATTACGCTCGGGTCAGCCTGAGCATTTCAGATAAGGTTGAAGATCTATTCTGGAGGACGAAGACGGAGTTTGGTATTACATCATTTGTATTCTACTACTGTATTATTTTTCCGCTACATCGTTGTATTATCTCTGATATGTATGTAACTCTGATTTATGATGTATAATAATAATCAAATTTATTTATTTAACAGCTTCATGAACTGTTATTTTATTATTATATCTTGTCCCTTCCGCTGCGAGATTCTGAGTTTGTTTCTGTTCTTTCTTTTCTTTTCTTATTTAACCCCAATAACTATCTGTATTTTGGGTTGTTTGAGTCGGCATGTGTGTATGTTTTGTCGACTTGAACGGTCAAAAATGTGGGTCGTTACAGTTGGTATCAGAGCTTTGGTTTAGATTACCTTGGCTCTAGTGGGGAATAACTCATTGAAATAGGGTTAAACCTTATGAATGAGTTTGAGTGTATATGAGAGAGCGTATTTGTAATTTTGATATAAAAATGATTTTATATTGTGTTAATTTGTTCCGTTGAGTATTTATGAATTCTGGTTGGTACTTGGGACGCCAAGGCATCGATAGGAATTTCTAAACACTCGAATAGGACAGATTGACATAATATTGTTTTGAATTATATTTTATATATAAAAGAATTATCTTGAAAATTTATAAATTTTGATTGTATTGGTTGTTAGGAGATGATAATATTAGATTACCATCGTTTATTGTTGATTAGTCAATATTTCTAACTATTGACTATTGGATGATTTTAAGAAATGAAACTTGTAAATATGATTGACAATGAATATAAATGGTAAATAAAATAAAATAAAAATGAATTTAAATTAAGATGGAGAATTTAAATTACGGTGTTTTGAAAATTTATTAACAAAAATTTGAAATGTATAATATAAGTATTATATGATAGTATATTCGATTAGAAATTATTTTCAAAGGATTTTCAAATGAAGTAAGTTATATACTCCCCTCTTGACACTAGAGAATGATTTCGGTGATGAGTGCACGCATCATCAACGTTTATTTCCAAGAGTCCAAGTGGGGGAGATCACTTAATAGCTTTTTCTAAACCCTGTTTTGATTAAAATTGAATTTTATTTTGTATTCTCTATAGTATGACTTGATATATATTAATATAAGTATATATTATTCCAAACTTGATTTGAAATGAAACCGGAGTTGAAATTCTTAAGTTCTTTAATATTTAATGACTTTAAACTATTGAAATAAACAAATGCTTGAATCATTAAGGAACTTCTGAATTGAAAAATAAGGAATGAACCTGAGTGTTAAGTGAAAATTGATTGAAGTAGGAAACCCTTAGAATAAAGGAGTATAAATTTGAAATAAACTAGAAACTGTAAACTTGGATAGTGTTCAATTTGATTCAATAGCATATATATATAACTTACCAAAATATTTAAAAAGTTCAAAATGTCTATATGAATAAGTGATTGGATAATATACAAGTATAGGTATGAAAAATGAAATATGAATTTAATTAGTGGTTTGCAAATATGAATAAAACTTAAACTGTGAAAATAAATGATATATAGTTATGTTATGTTATGAAATTGAATTCCAATAAGTTAAGTGAATATATTGGACCAATATAATAAACTAGCAAATGGATTATTAGATTTATATAACTTATGGAAGTTAATGAAATGAACAAACAATATTTTGTTGAATGAATAAATTAATAAAATGAATCAAATGAGATAGGATGAAAATTTTCGAACACTTTTGTTAATTAAATAAATAAGGGAATTTTGTGTAAGTTAGAATGTGAACAAATGAATATAAGTAGAATGAAATATTTGTGTAAATAAAAACGAATTAAAACAAATGAGATATGTACATTATACCAAATTAAATAAAATTTTGAATTCTTGGTTGTTGTTGTTGTTATTGTTGGTTTATGGAATGTTTGGGAAAGTAAATAAATTTAATATGAATTGAAAATGAATAAATTAGATGTAAATAGGTGTTACAAATTATGTGCAATTGAATTGAATGAAAATGCATGTAGAGATTAATAAATATATTATTAATCAAATGAACGTAGAAGAGTTTAATGTAAACCAATTGAATTGAAAGAAAATCATGTGAATTAAGGGAAACTAATCAATTGAATATCAATGTACTGAATTTGAATAAATCAAACGTTGATGAAATGAATATTAGCAATTGAATAAAATTTTGAAATACTCAAAGAGAGCTGAAATGAAAATAGCCATACCTTTTAAATGGTTGAACGGAATTCGACGATCTTGGACTTTTCGAAAAGCCTAGAAACTGTGCTACATCTTTTGTTTAGAATGTTTTGATAAATACCTGCATCCACTAGGCTTAAAACACCAATATTAGTCGCTGGCTTGTGCGAAGTAGAAATCTGAAGCACCTTAGTATTCTCGCCATAACTTTTTACTGGTGTATCGGATTTTGACGATCTTGCACTTTCTGGAAAGCTTAGAGCCTAAGCACCAACTTTTGTTTTATAAGCCTTTCCTATTTCTATCATTTAGGAGGTCGAAAATCTAAAATTACATTTCAGGCCTGCGCTACTTGCCCGGGACTGAAGCGTATCATTTTAGTAAAACGGCCGTCACTTTTGAACGGATGGTCCGAATTCAATGATTTTGGACATTTCGGAAAGCCTGAAACAAATGCAGCAACTTTTATTTAGATTCCCTTACAAAATTTCATCGTTTAGGGAACTAAAAAACTTGGATTTGTTCGCTGTCCTGAATTTAGAATCCCAGTTTTGATGTTAAAATATGTTATATAAATGTTGTATATGCTAAGTATATCAATCTACCTTTATATGCTTGGTTATCATTGTTTGTTGAGTATTTTAGTAGGTGACAAAGGGTTGCGCTTCGCTTGTGGAGCTCGCTTCTGCGCTTAATGCAAATGTAAGTTAAATTGCTAATAAACGCTAAAAAAAAGGGTATATATATCGAATTATATATCGTACTTTGGTATTATATATTGTTTCCCCATGGTTTGGGATGCCTCATCATTGAGATGAGATGTATATTGTGATTATATATGTATTGTGATTTTTCCGGACCTAGCCGCGCAAATGAGACTCTTTCGAAATATTCCGTGAATTTAGGACATAGAAAATTTTGGTTGGAATTGGAATAATCCATAGTAATATATTAAACTGTTGATATAAGTTAATGTTTCTAAGTTGAGTAGAAGTTATATTATTAAATATACCATATGATAAATCCCTTACTACACCTTTTCGCGGACGAAAAGTTTTGAGTGGGGGAGAATGTAACGACCCGTAATTTTCGATAACTTAAATAATAAAATTTGATAAGATTTTCGAATATAATATGGTGGAAATCAAAATTTATGATTGACAAATGGGAATTGTTTGAGTATGACTTAATAATATGGTTTGAATGTTAGTAACCACTATATTATTGTAACGTTAATAAATTGAATAAATATGAAGTTAATTTGGTTATAATTAGAAATAAGGAATAAATCAAAATATTGGAGTTAATGTTGGAAGTATCTGTTGTAAATGAAATTGGTTTTATTTGGAAAGTGCAATCTGTTGTGGCAAGTAATTTAAGATTTTGGTTGTAAACAAAAGTTAATAAATGTGAAATATTAATGAATAACAATTATTTATTTATTATCTTATTTAATCCAATTGAAATTAAATTTGGAAATAGTTGATTTTAATTTAGTGAATTAAATATTCAATTAATTTGAGTCAAGATGATAACCTAGGCTATTAGCATAGTGAAATATAAATTTGATGTTAATTGTATTCATAGGGTTTTGGTTGAGTTATAAGGTTATTTGAATTCATTTTATTTGGATAAAACTAATAAGTTGAATTTAATTAAAAATAGAAATTGAGTAAATTGGAAGTTTAATATTTTTTTTTTGGAACTAGGGAAACCTGGTCAATCACTACCGACATGCGATTTCTGAACAGTAAACCTAGGGAACAGATGGCTGGCCCGCCACAACCACTATTCCAGGCTAGCTAGACCTTTCGGTTGACTTGGAGCGGTAGGCGCGAAAATGAACCTCAAACCTCCCATGTGAAAGGCGTATCTCCTCCCACACAAAGGTGGGACTCGAACCTCGAACCTCACACTTGGGAGGCGTATCACCCCACCACCTCGCCACAAGCCCGCGGACAAATAATTGAAGTTGTAAATTGAACCTCAAACCTCACACTTGGGAAGTTTAATATATTAGTTGTTAAATAATTGAAGTTGTAAATTTATTTGAATATAGGGTTTAATATATAGGAAATTGATTTAAAATTTTATATAAGCAACAATTAAGATGGTTAACATTTAAAATTGGATTTAAATGTGGGAAATTTAAAATTGAAATTTTATATTGTAATTAACGAGTAAGAATAGCCATTTTGGCAATGGTCTCGGATTTCGACGAAACTAGTTTCATCGGATCCGTAATAGTGAATTATTATAGGATTTCAATTTTCGTAGCAATCGGACTTGTCGTTGGCCGTGCAAGCTTGAAACGTGTAGAAATTTAATGTCGAATTTAATTAAAATAATCGACTTCAAAAGCTATCTTCCACGTACGATTGAATTAGGCCTTGGGACTAGTTCCATTGCGTTCGAAATATAGGTAAAACCTTATAAACGCCTGGCGGCACGTCTCGATTGGAGTTCGGACGATTTTGGACCTACCTATATAAATACGCACGCAAACCGAGACAGTTTGATTATTATTTTATTTCAAAAACCCTAATTTCAAAACATGGCCGCCACCTATTCCATGGCCAGAAATTGTCGATCTTCTTTCCTTAATATCTCTCAATCCGTTCAACGAAATCGAAAAATTCCAAAAGCAAAAGTGTAGATCTCGACGAGCTCTTCGAATCCATACGGTTGATTGCTGCTAATACATCATAGATTTTCCGAGATCTGGGATTGAAGGATGCACGTATTTTCTTGGATTGCATGTAAATGGCGGCGAATGACGCGATGAAACTTGGCGCGTAGGTGGCACTTAAGGTGGCGCACATAGTGGTGGTCGCTGATCAATCTCTGGTGGCTGATCTTTGCGTGCGTGTGGAGGTTGAAAGGATAAGGGTGGGTTCGGCTATGATCTGGGATTGGGAAGAAGAAAGTAACGTAATTTTTTTATTATTATTTAATTATTTCATAACAAAATATATCGTATAACTTCTAATTAGCATATCTTTTGCATACGAGCTCGGATCGACGCGCGGTTTTCTCCATTGCGTTCGTATCAAAATTACGGACAACATGGAGCTAGTTTAGCTGCATTCCGAGACTGTTCAAATTTGGGCCTTTATTTGGATTTTAAATCGTCGATAAATCAAAGGTGAGTGTTTTAACCACTCACGCTTGACTAAATATGTTATGTTAGTTAATTTGAATTCATTAATTAATATGAATGTTTCTGGTTGCTAGTTAGTAGTTTAAAATTGATGTTTAGTTGAAATTTAATCGAATTGGATTAAGTTGTTATTTAAATTAATGTTGAAATTTAATTGTTAGTTAAATACACATCTATGATAACCTGTTATTTGTTATGACCTGTTGATTGAATGATGAATTATGATGTGGTTGATGTTTGGTACGTTAAAATTGTTATTCCAATTAAATATGACATTCATTGCAGTTAATATCCATTCGGTTTAATATTAAATTCCAATTTGCAAGTTTATACCTGTTAATGATAATAAATAGTCCATTGATGTTTATTGATTGATGGTTGAAATGTTTGAATTATTATTTCAGTTAAGTATGACCTTATTTCATTTAATCGTCATTTAATTAGCATGAACTTATAAATTGCCAGTTAATAACCGTTATTGATAATCAATTAAATTATGTTATCTATTCTCTGATTTGGATGATAATGTGATGGATGTTTAACTATTGATATTTGGATATTTGAATGTTGTGATTATTTTATGTTGTTCTAATACTGCAAGTTCCCATAGTGTTTATTTTATTTTATATTTATATTTAATTAAAATGGGATCGGGTTGAAATGATAAATACCCAATTAAACAACTTGGCCTAGGATAGACAATTAAAATAAGAAACCCGATTGGTCAACAAATTGTTTCGAAATTAATTAACAACCTTAATGGATTTAATTTGGAACTTATAAATGATTTTACTCGAGTTTAAACGAAATAAATTAATGGATTTGATTTGAATAAACTAATAAATTTATTTGAATTGTAATAGAATAAATAAATGAATTGATTTGAGTTTATAAGGAATTAGATTAAGTAAAATTTAAAGTTAAGTAAAAATTTAAGATCTATAGACTTGGTTTTGATTAAACGGATTTGAGACTTGATAATGAAATCTAATTTAAGATTAAATGGAATTTGGCATAAGTCGAATTTAAACTAAGTAAAGTTTGCGAATTTGATTAAGGGATAACTTAAATATAAAATGATTTTAAATTGAGTGAATTAGTTTAATTATGATTTTGTAACTTGGTTACGAAGTTAAATTGTTTTGAAACTTGTTGAGAAAAATAAAATTGTATTAATTAATCAATGAACTAAATAAAGTGAAATAAGATTCTTTAATAGAAATTGAATTTGATTTTGTAAACGGGTTAACTAAAACTATTTGATTTAAAGGGGATTTAGTTAATGAAATTGATTTAACCGAATTTATAATTATATTTAATGAAGTAATGAATGTAAACATAAATAGGAATGAATCGAATTTTGTTTAAATGATTTTGAATTAAATTAAGAATCAAATTAAATCCATTGAATATGAAATAAATTTAATAAGTGAAATTGGAATCTTATTAAACTGAAATTGAATACTTGAATTGATTTGCTAAATAAATGTTGAACTAAATTTATTTGGAAATATGATTTAACTATTGAAACGAATTGAATTGTAAAATAATCAAATTTGAAAGTAAATTTGAAGTTGACTTTTGATTTGATTTGGTTTGAACTTTAAATATTGAATGACCATCGGTGTAATAATACGTAGTTATTAAAGAGACCGGGATCGGATATGGACATACTCTCTGTCGATACCGAAAACCACTTTAATAACTAATATACGCGGAGTGTTGATCCAGAACGAAGTGGATGGTTTTGGTGAATGCGTTGATTGAAGAAAGAGAACGATTTTGGATGACCCTTGATATGACTAAAATAGGAGCCCTGCCGGACCATTGAGGCTCGCCACCTCTAGCGGACACACTTCTTCGTTACCATATCTATTACTTTTGTGATTCGATTTGGGTGCACCCCTCGATTATGGGAGTGTTGTTTCGCGATGTTGGGGTGGTAGCTGCTATGCCCAACATCAGTCCGGATGATGCAACTATTAGTATCCTAGTTGGTATCGCCTCATGTACCTTGTCATACTGATTATCCTATTCGCGACCACTACGATTTTGATTTGTGTTATACCTATGGGGTACCCTCTGATAACCACTAGTTTACGGTGGGGCTTACGGTGCTGTATAGACTATGACATTTATAAACTGTGTTAAGGGTGGAATGGGCCATGGCTTAACGCTAGGAATGATATTTTACTTTATGATAGACATTATTGTATATAGCGTATTCTATTATGTAGTAGATAGTTTAACGGATCCTTAGGAGATGGAAATCCCGAACATCTCTTAAGTTAATGCACACACGTTAAACACTGGATAGGAGGTGTCTAAAACCCGTAAACATCTCCGACGCCGTCACACTCATATTTACTTATTCGATTTAACTTACATGAGATATTTTAGTCCTGACTCGAGTGTTTTGTCTTTTCATTACGCTCGGGTCAGCCTGAGCATTTCAAATAAGGTTGAAGATCTATTCTGGAGGACAAAGATGGAGTTTGGTATTACATCATTTGTATTCTACTACTGTATTATTTTTCCGCTGCATCGTTGTATTATCTCTGATATGTATGTAACTCTGATTTATGATGTATAATAATAATCAAATTTATTTATTTAACAGCTTCTTGAACTGTTATTTTATTATTATATCTTGTCCCTTCCGCTGCGAGATTCTGAGTTTGTTTCTGTTCTTTCTTTTCTTTTCTTATTTAACCCCAATAACTATCTGTATTTTGGATTGTTTGAGTCGGCATGTGTGTATGTTTTGTCGACTTGAACGGTCAAAAATGTGGGTCGTTACATCCAGTGCACTTGAGTTGAATCCAGCTTAGGCTTGGGTTTGACCTTGTGCTCACCTGTCCTTGCAGTTTTAACAAGCAAGTGTATATCGGTGTGCACGGCCTTTTGGCATGTACAGTGATATACTATGCATGTCACAAGTTGTTCGTGTAAGATGGATTAAAAATAAATGATGACGAGCAACCCAAATAACCGAGGCAAATAATATTTTCAAAACACACACTTCATTTTGCACTGCAAAATATTTCTTTTTCAATTTTACAGCGTCAGTGTTTATTTTGCAGATAATTCAGATGCTGGATACAAACTGGAACAGAGTTGAAGATAAAATACGAGTGAGAGTGAATATGTAGTGAGGTGAAAGTTGTAAATTCAAAGATGTGTTGTAATTGAAATTGTATTGTAGTTGAAAATGTATCTATGTAGTGAGAGCTCAAATTTGTACTATTTGAATTTGTAATAAAATATTTGTTTGAATAAAATATTTGTTTGAATATGGATTTTGAGTTATTTATTTTATTCAATGAATATTTATTTAATTATGTGAAAAATAAAATAGTACATTAACAAATACATTTAAACAAACATATATATATATATATGTTTATTATCATCAAACAAAAATCATAGGCTATTGTATTTTACACCGCCTTGCTACAGTGCCGCTCCTCCTTTCTTCCCCAAACTCGTTCTCCCAATCCTGGAACCTCATTTGCATGAACGTGCACGACAGCTCTGGACACTCATCACTGCAACCAAACCCCTCACTGCGCTCATCTCCCCGCCTCGACATGGCACCACCGCCTTGCCTTCCAGCCCCCCACATCAAAACACGACCGGTCGACCCAAAAAAAATACGTACAGGTCGCGAAAGAAATTCGCTTTGATCCTTCCCATACTTGCAACACACGAAGCTCTCTCCTCCACAAACTCAATGCCATACACCAAAACTTAAATCGTTGCTCCAATCAACCACAAAATCGAACCCTGGAAATCGACGATCGTTGATCATCGACGCGGAATCACGCCGAAACTTTCTTAAAAATACTACAACACCCTACGAATCCAACGGCGCCTACGACGTCGATCCATTCGAAGCGTAACTCGAGAATTTGATTTTTGAAGTTTAAGAACCTTTTCTTTCTTTTACTGTAAAAGTGGGATATCTTGCTCGATTTCCAACGAAATCTTGAGCGATCAATTTTTAAAAAAAAACTAGACTCCTTAGCGAACAACTTTCATGTTCGGAGATAGGGTTGAAAGTGAGTGAATTGGAAGTTGTGGATTTTTGAAAGGGAGAGGGTTGAGTTTGTTTTCCATTTACAGGAAAAAATGAAGGTAAGAAGAAGAACAGAGATTCTTGGTTGTGAACATATATATATACGCAAACATACCAGAGCATGTTGAAGACGGTAGGCAAGGGAACATAAAGAACGATGGCAGGGGAGACAATGGTGGCTAGGGAAAGAAAAGGGTGGATGAGTTGATGGAAACTGCTACAGCAAGGGGAAAGGAAAACTGCTGTGTACCTTCTCCTTCGAAATGAAGCGCGAACACAATATATGAGATAATTTACTTTGTAGCTAAGGGAAACACAAAGGTACAAACATTTAATGTTAGCCCTCAAAATGTCAAGTAGAGCACAGAACAAAATATGCAAAAAGATATTGTTTTGACTTGTTGTGTCCATATGTTTCAAAATAAAAATACTATGCAGTCGATACACATTAATTCTAAGCGTGCAAAAGGACAATAAAAAGATAAATGAAAAGATATGAAAAGGGTGAATTTGAGTGTAACATATATATGTAAATTTGAGTGTAAATTTTGGTTTTTAAAAAGTTAGATTGCGGTACACCACCATATAATAACACATTCACTTACAAGCCATGAAGGATGGAAATAAAAATACGATCGCGCTCAACAATGTGAGACGATCATAAAACAATAATAAAATAGACAAGTTAGCTTATTTTGTGAAGTTTCAAAAGTACCAACGTTTGCCGCAAAAACGTCAAACAAAATTTTACTTATTTTCCAAATTAAAAATTATGGAAAAATTCTAAAAATTAAATTAAAAATACGTCATTAGAAATCAAGTCTAAATTTTAGTCAAAGATTTTATTATAATTTAATTCAAATCCGAATATTTTAACAAATTAAATATTCAAATTCGAAGACCCAAAAATATGGGTCGTTACAAAAATGGTAATAAACTCAAATAGACTATCTCGTAATAGTAAAAAAACACTATCTATGCTCCACAGTGTTGTAAAGCGGAATAAACAATAGAATATCCAGTTATAATACGAGAAAGCTCCATCTAGCTCGTCCTCTACACAGCTACTGCATCTCACCCAGACCTACAATATAGTCTACTCATTTAAGAGTACTCGAAATAATAAGAAGCAAAGCATAAAACCACGAGTCAGATAACAGTCTGGTGTGAGTGATAAATGAACCTAAAAACACTATACAAGTCAATATAGTAACGAACAAGGGTATATGAACCATATCTGACATGTCCCTACAACTAAAAGAGTTAGCACATAACATCATAGCATGCTACTCTACTATCATCATCAAAATGTACTACATCCTAAATACAACATCAGGTGTCTAGGTATCCACATCCAAAATACCTATATCAGGTGACATCCCTAGAATTATAGACTACATGAGAAAACAATCAAAACAAGCATAGCACCTATTAAATAATCATCACTATTAGTTGATGTGCTTAGATATAAGACAACATGTATGACACGATCATAAGCCAAAGATCTAACCAAATCTCAGCTCCACGGTGCTCAATCTATGCCACTTCGTGAGTTAGGAAATAGACCCACGGTCATAAGATGCAGGGTAATCTAAGGTCATAAGATCTAAACAGAGTCATAATCCATGTAGGCATCCATGCGTGCCCTTCTACATGAGCACACAGGAAACCTCCAAAGTGTCTACAATCCCTTCGCACATGCCTCCATAATGGAACACGATCATTATTCCATCCTACCATATGCACGGTGGAACACAATCACAATTCTACCCTACTCATATGTATAGTGAAACACACAGATAATTCCATTCACGAGTTCCCCTTATTTAACCCGCCCTTTGGATCATCACTTCAGCTCCAGTCATTGAGCCACTACCATCAAAACCTAACTCCATCCATTATCAACTTACTATCATCGCTGTTTCGAAGCTATCACATCAAAGCACTCCAATATCGCTTTGTTTCTTAACCATTAGTCTTCATCGTGCTGTCATGTCACCATTAAACGAAGAACGGATGAACACCTTCGACATAACCCATAGATCACGTACTTCACCTCCCAGAAGTTTCACACTGACCTGATTAAAAGATTCTAGTCGGTGCAGACCTAATATACTCGGTGACGAGTTGATCACTTCATCATTTTTGGGTCAATCTACTTCCGTGAAACTTCTTTCCTCCAATGCTTCTACCTCCAAGCCAGTAGACCCCTTCTTTCCTCGAGAAGTGCACTCGGCATCAACCCTCTCCTTAGCCAAATGTATGCTTCTAACTTTTGGAATTTCTCTCCCTTGCCAGCCTATGGCTCAACTTGAAGTTTCCCTCTTTTTCCCGAAGAAAGCCCAGAGCATGATTCAAAGTTTAAGTCCACCGAGTTGATTCCTACCGACTACAATTGTTCTCACCGCGAGAAGAATCCACTGATCAGAATCTGACACAAATTGAAATGTAAGCTCCCCCATGCTCTAGAGCCCCTCCTCCAAGTTTCATCCAATTCCGTCCACTTTTGCCTTTGATTTGCCCAATTCGACCACCTCTTTCCTAACTACCTAAAAGCACTTGCAAATCAGTATCAAAGCACAACATAAAATCTGAAATATCATCCATATGCATCCATACACACATACAATTCATCAAAATATGATAAACGTTCAAGTTCTATCCTAGATCTAACTTCACTAGCATGTAGATATGATCAAAAAAGGGTTACAAAACCGTTTAAAAACTATTTTGAATCATTTTAATTTCGTCCATAAATATTTACAAAAGTGTGATTAAAGTTAGAAAACATTTTATCATCAAAATCATATTAAAACATCAATTTTAACTATATAAACATGCTTAGAATACTAAGAGGTTAATAACCAATCACCAACTACCCAAATTACCACTTTGATCCTTGAATCCTAGATGGACAACCAAGAATCCAAATTTGCAAGCACCAAAATGATAGATCTATTAATCCCTTCATTAATTATCCATCTAATGGTGATTTGGTTAAGATTAGTAAGGAAAATGTAAGCTTTTGGATGAAATTAGGATTAACAAGAACTTAGAACTATTTTGGTGAAGATTGAAATGACATAGACCCTACAGCCTTCCCTTAGCACAATTCCTGAAATTCATTAATGGGTCTAAGTATGGGCTCAGTTAATTACCCATTAATGTGGGGCAGCAGCAGCCAAAACTTAAACTAGCCATAACTTTCAAACCGTAAGTCCGTTTCACTATTATAACCATATACAGAATGGGAAACCATTATCCTGAAGTAATGGAAGTGGTTTCAGACCCTAACTTGGCACATGTCAATAGTTATAGTTCATACAAGATTTTCAAGGTCAAAATGGTCACATAGAAATTCGATAAAATTTATAGATGTGTAACATATCCCTACGAGCCATTTTCCAAAATTTTAGAGTCATACACCTCATACAAACAAAATAAAAATATTTACAATCCTCTGGTATGTAAAATACGGATCCTTATAGTCTCCCCCATTTAAGAATTTCACCCTCGAAATCTTCAAATAAGTCAAAGAACAGTCAACCATAGTTACCCACATGCCTAACAATCATATGCAATCATCAAACATGCAACCATACAACCAACAGTGTAAATAAACTTATCCTAGCATGTGAGATACTAAACTATCCTATATGATATCAAAAAAAAGTAAATATGATAAATAGTAGGCCTTACCATGCAAAGTGCTCTAGATATGCAACCGTCGTGCTCTCTTCGGTTTCCCACATGCAATCGCTTTCACCTTTGTTCAACCTTCACTAACTTCACCATCTTCCTCATAAGCTATTTTGTATCATGTCCGACGATACGAATCAGCCTATGAGATATCGAAGCTTCTAGTTGAATCTCGATATCTTCAAATTGATTCGATGTAATTGTCAGACCTGAGTATGCACAAACTTCTACAAATGAGAGACGTGGAAGATGTTGTGCACACCCACCATCTTCTAAGGCAAGTCGACCCTATATGCTAGGTTCTGAATCCTCTCTGCTATCGGAAAATGACCTATGAATATTGGTGCCAACTTCCCCTTACCACCGAATCTAATAACATCCATCAATGGAGAAAACTTCACAAATGACATATCGCCGATGGAGAACTCCAAGTCTCTACGTCTCCTATCAGCATAGCTCTTCTATCTATCCTAAGAAGTTTTCATCTGTTGCTATATGATCTTGATCTTCTTCAAAGTTTCACTCATCATATTAGGCCCAAGTATCAGTTTTTCGTCCGCTTCTCGCTAACACGAAGGAGTGTTACACAATCAGCCATACAATGCTTCGTACTGTGCCATATTGATACTAGACTGATAACTGTTGTTGTATGTGAACTCTACCAAATGCAGATAATCGTCTCACGAGCCTCCAAAATCAAGTATGCAAGCTTGCAAGTGAACCTTTAATATACGATTCACTCTCTTAGTCTACCCATCTGTTTGCGGGTGATAAGCTATACTGAGATGCATCTCGTTCTCCAATGCCTTTTGTAAGCACTTCCAAACCCCACTAGTGAACAAAGGGTCTCAGTTGCTCATAATTTTGCTCTGTATACCATGGAATAGTACAAACCATTTCACATACAACTCAGTTAATTTGGATGTCGTTCTGCTAGACTTAATATATATGAATCGAGCACTCTTGGCCAATCTATCAACTATGACCCAAATGTTATCTACCATGCTCTAGTCCTAGCAATCCATTTATGAAATTCATCGAAACCTGCTCCTATTTCCACTTAGGAACTTCAACTGGTTGCATCAACCCACTTGGCTTCTTCTGCTCTACCTTTACTCATTGGAAGTTCATACACTTCGAGATGAATGTCCTGACGTCGTTGTTCATCCTTCCCAATAAAAGGTCTGCTTCATATCAAGGTACATCTTATTAATGCCTAGATGTATAGTCAATCTAGAGTGGTGGCACACTCACAGCACCTTATCTCGCAATCCATGGACATTAGGAACAAACAATCTCCCATCCTTACAGAGCCAACAATCTCCTTAGACTCCACTCCTTCTATTTTCACCATGATCTTAGCTAGTCTAGCATCTCGCCTCTGATTTATACCGATCCGCTCAATCAAAGTAGGTCCAATAATCAAACTTGCCAACATCTCTGGCTCTAACTCGCAATGAGGTCTGAAGTCATAACCAGCAATGTACTCCAATTGCTTCCACTCTAGGAACATCGCTCCCAAACTAGTATGGCTTCTACTCAATGCATCGATGATCGCATTTCCTTTATGGGGCGTATAGGAAATGTCGAAGTCATAGGAGGCCAAGAATTCCAACCATCTTTGCTAGCGAAGGTTGAGATCCTTCTAGAAGAAAAGGTACTTTAAGGATTCATCGTCCGTTAATAAATTGAGCTTTCCCCTAATAAATAATGCCTCCTAGTCTTCAAAGCAAACATTATCACTACCAAATTCAAATCATGAGTCGGATACTTCTTCTCGTTCAATTTCTGCCATCGAATGGCGTTTGTGATAAAAAAATTCCCTCTACATCAATAACACATCTAGTTCAGTACCACAAGCATCTGTGTATACTATTAGCTCCTCATTCCCGATCATAATGGTCGATACCGATGCACTTGTCAACCTCTCCTTTAGACTTACAAACATGTGCTCACACTTCGCGTCCCAAATAATAGTCTGATTCTTCTTCATCAAATTGGTCAACGACGCTGCTACCTTCAAGAAGTCCTTGATAAAATGTCAATAATATTCTGTCAATCCTAGAAAACTTCTCACATCAGTAGCATTCTTGGGTTGGTTCTAATCCTGAGCCACTGCCACCTTAGCAAGATCTACTGCAGTGCCATGCTTAGAGATGACATGACCCAAGAATCTCACTTCCCTCCTCTAGAAGTGACACTTCGAAAACTTCATTTTCAATATGTACTTCCTGAATAATTCAAGCACAATCCATAAGTGCGTCTTGTGTTTCTCCTCTGTCCTAGAGTAGATCAAAATAACATCAATGAATACAAGTACAGAC
The DNA here is from genome assembly GCA_030737815.1 of Allium fistulosum. Taxonomy (NCBI): domain Eukaryota; kingdom Viridiplantae; phylum Streptophyta; class Magnoliopsida; order Asparagales; family Amaryllidaceae; genus Allium; species Allium fistulosum. Next base: position 1,144,372,181 of record CM060904.1, read on the forward strand.
TTGTTCAACCAATCCCTAAAGACATGGTTTATAAGATCAATAGAGTATGCTAGAGCATTGGTTAGCCCGAGTGGCATAACCAACCACTCATAGAAACCATACGGCATATGAAACGTGGTGATCGCACACTCTCTTTCACTACTGTCAACTGGTGAAATCCCATCGCCAAATCCAATTGGGAAAAGACCTTCGCACCGTAGAGCTAATCGAACAAGTCATCAATACGCAGGAGTGGATACCTGTTCTTTTTCGTCACCTTATTTGGCTCCCGATATTTTACAAATAACCATAGAGAGACATCAACCTTAGTGGAAAGTACTACATATGCGTCTCACTCAGATATGCTTCTACGAATGAACCCTTGCTTCAATAGGTCACTCACTTGCACCTCCAACTCCTTCTGCTCTCTGGGTGACATACACCTCAAAAGCATAACTATCAGTTTGGCATCCTTCATCGAATCTATATGGAACTCGATCTCTCTATATAGTGGTAATCTGGTTACCTTCTCAAATATGTCTGGATACTCCCTAGTTATATCAAAGATAACAACTCGTCATGAGGGATCTCGAGCGAGTATAAAAAACTAACCATCACCTAATCATCAGGCAGGCAGCCTATCTCCAACCTACGCCCATCATCTATCCCTATCACCATCAATAGCCTCTCACAATCTACCATAACTCCATATTTCTATAGCCAGTCCATCCCCAATATAATCTCGAATCCAATGAAATTCAAAACAAAGCAATCATAAATAAAAGAGCATCCATGACTTGATAAGACCAAACCACGACAAACCATACACAGGCTAGTGAAGCCTCCAACAGGATTCATCACAGTCAAAGATCGGTTAACTATTTCAAGTTTCAATCCTAATATATCCACTATGTTACTAGATATGAAGGAATGTGTAGCCCCGCTATCGAATAAAACATGTATCGGAACATCATAAATGGAAAGCATATCATAAATAATGACGCTTTTCCCCTTCTCCTTTGCCAAAGGAGCACTCAATGTAGTCGGGACGACATCCAAAGCATACGCCTTCACTACCTGTTTCTTCTTCACTGGCTTAGGACAATTCTTTTGAATATGTCCCATCTTGTTACAATTGTAGCACTTCCTTTTTCATCCTTGCAATCTATAATAAGGTGACCCTTCTCCCTACAGTTGTAGCAAGTAGGCTCCAACTTTCCCTTCTTCTAGCCACCCTTAACCTGTCGCTATTTTCTCTTTCCATTCCATTTTTTCTTGCCTCCACTGCCTTGTTGTGATTTTGGCTCCTTTTTAACCATGGTAGCTAATTTGGACTTAGGGTACAAACTCTCCTAGCGAAGAGCTTTCTTAACAAGCCTCTCAAATGGCTCGTCGATGTGACTAACTAGCTTCTCCCCCAAATTGTCATCCAAACCCATAAGAACTTTTCATTCTTTCTTAACAAAGTGTCAATGAAGGACATCTCATACTTCGATAGGGTGTCGAACTTAACAATATATTCAGAGATAGAGATATCTTCCTGCTCTAGATCAGCAAATCTCCTGAATAGCACAGACTTCTGAGCAACCGAAATGAACTTCTCTTCGAATCATGTTTTGAACTGGTCCTAAATAAAGTGATCCTCGGGGGTAGCAATAGTAATGGTGTTCCACTAGTTCATAGCCCACCCTTGAAGCTATTTAAAGGCCAACTTCCTCTTTATGGAATCATCTACTTCCATGTCACCAAAGATACGCTTGCAAGTGTCCAACCAATCCTACACTTCGATGGTCTGTTACAAGAAATGGTTTGCCTCCCAAGGTGGACTAATTCTTATATAGCTCGGAAAAGTTGGCCCTCGATGCCTACACCTAAGCAGCAATACCAATAGAAACAATGAAGCGGCCACTTGGGCAATCTACAGCATGTTTTCCATCACTGTATTGTACATAGCTTGCAAATCAAGGTTAGTAGCCCTCGAACCCTTTTTGAAACAAGAACGATCAGTGTTTATTATTTACCGACTCATTCTTGATATGTAACATGAATGATCAGTCTCTCATAAAGGAAACTATGTTAATGGTACTCACGTGTGCATGCGACTTATGTACTGTATACCTACCAATAAATAGCTTTGAAAACCAAAATAAACAGCAAGTAAGCACTCTCTCGTATACATATCCATATATACTCTCAATTCAGTCTAGGGTGATAACTCTTTCCCTACCTCTACTAGACCATGGTATCAAATCAGGTTAATCTTGTAACCAAGATCTACCAAATGTGTCGATCGTCCTACATCATCGGCATATAATATATCAAAATAGTGCATTGCTCAGGTGCCCGGTCGATATAGGATAATCATCAAGGGTTGAAAAGAAATAAAACATCACAAAGCCTGTCGTATATCTCATGGTGCATGAAATAAAACATAATATATGTCACAGATATAAAACATGAGAGACGTAATAACTAAGTGAACCATATATCATAGCATAGATCCATAGGGTTATACAATATAGTAATTGAGTATATACAAAATAGTAATAAACTCAAATAGATTATCTCATAATAGTAAAGAAAACACTATTTAGGCTCCATAGTTTTGTACACTGGAGTAAACAATAGAATATCCATATATAATATGAGAAAATTCAATCTAGCTCGTCCTCTACACAGCTGATACGTCTCACCCAGACCTGTTGTTTAGTCTACTGATTTAAGAGTACCCCAGATAATAAGAAGCAAAACATAAAATCTCGAGTTAGACAATAGTCTATGTGAGCGATAAATTAATTAATCTCAAAATACTATACAAGTCGATATAGTAAGGAACAAGGGTTTACAAACCATACCTGACCTATCCTATAACTAAAGAGTTAGCACATAATATCATAACATGCTACTCTATTATCATCATCAAAATATACTACATCCTCAATACAACATCGAGTATCTAGATATCTAAATCCTAAGTGCCTACGTTATATGACATCCCTAGAGTGATAAACTACAGGAGAAAATAATCAAATCAAGCATAGTATCCATCAAACAATCCTCGCTATCACTCGATGTGCTTGGATATAAGACAACTCGTATGGCACGATCATAAGCCAAATCCTAACCAAATCACGATTACATGGTGCTCAATCCATGCCACTTCGTAAGGCTAGGAAATAGACCCATAGTCATAAGTTCCAGGTTAATCTATGGTCATAAGATCTGGACACAATCATAATCCCTTCGCACACGCCTTCATAATGGAACATGGTCATTATTCCATCCTACGCATATCCATGGTGGAACACAATCATAATTCCACTCTACTCATATCCATAGTGGAACAAAGTCAAAATTCCACTCACGAGTTCTCCTCGTTGAATCCACCCTTTAGATCATCACTTCGACTCTAGTCATTGAGCCACTACCATCAGAACCAAACTCCATCCATTATTGAGTTACTATCATCGTCATTTCAAAGCTATCACATCGAAGCACTCCAATATCAATGGTTTCTTAACTATTATTCTTCATCGTGCTATCACATCACCATCGAATGACGAATGAATGAAGACCTCCAGCATGACCCGAAGACCATGTACTTCACCTCTCAGAAGTGTCACACCCACCTGATCAAAAGATTCAAGTCGATGCCGACCTAATTGTAACACCCCTAATTTTTCATTAACATTATTCAGGAGATTTAATTAGATTAATTAAACAGAATAATGTGTGGCGTGAAAAGGAGATGGGATTTTATAATTAATTAGGTTAGGCCTTAACTAATCAACATATAAGACTGTTTTGACTTAAACATAAGTAGGAGGATTTATGAGAGGGGAAAATTTGAAATAAGCTTCATTTCCTAAACATACACCCTCATATCCTCATTCATTGTTACATTCACACAAAACACAAACAAAGTAGAGGCCATTGCTAAAGCATTTAAAGGAAGAAAAATTAAAGAATCAAGTTAAAGCTAAGGGGAATCGAATCAACAATTCAAATCTCAACTCTTTTTCTCAAAACAAGGTGAATAATAGTATTCATCTCATTCATATGTGTTCAATTTTAAATTTTTGATGTATTCCATATTGTTTGATGATGATATGGTTGGTTTTACCATTGTTTGCATAAAAGATGATTTATTGGAATTTTTATGAAATTATTATGATAGCTTTCAAGGGAAAACCTTAGTAAATGACCTCAAAATGACTTGATATTTAGATATGTTGTGTGTTACATAATTTTGGAGATGGATTTTTAATTTCATAATTTTTGAAATTAATAGGGATATTTTATGAATTTCCTAAAGTGAAAAGGGCATTTATTTTGGGTTTTAATTATTTAAAATAATGAATTTTAACCCGAGATTTTTATATAGTAAATAAAATGTTATTTCAGATTTTTGGCAATTTTTGAGATTTTTCCCAAGTGTTTTTTATTTATTATGAATTTTCTAAGCTAGAAAGACTTAATAATTATATCAAAATATTAATATAATTTAATGGTTTGAAAATAATTTTGAGAATCATGAAATCAGATTATAGCAGTTTTTCTACAAAGAAATTGATAAAGTATACCTCTTACTAATAGGAATTTGACAAACAATAAGAGTTGGTGAAATTTTAGCAAAATAACAGTTTTACGTTAATTACGAGTCTGCCACTGAACCCCTTTCTCCAATGTTGGAGGAACCCCCTTTCTCCAATGTTGGTGGAACCCCTTTTTCTCCAATTTCGGAGAAACTTCCTTTCCCCAATGTCAGTGAAACCCCCTTTCCTCCAATGTCGGTGGAACCCCCTTGCTCCAATGTTGGTGGAACCCCCTTGCTCCAATGTCAGAGGAACTCCTTTTTCTCCAATGTCGGTGGAAACCCCTTTCTCCAATGTCGGTGGAACCCCTTCCGCCACTGTTGCTTTAATACCCTTTCACCAACTATGTTTTCAAAACTTAAAATATATATAACTTTTTAACCGTAAGACAATTTCTCTATTACGACCACTCTACGAAAAGGGAAACCATCATCCGGAAACAATGGAATAGGCTGGATACCCCAATCCTATACATATAAACAGTTATAGCCCATGAAAACTATGCCTTGAGAAATGTTATTCTCAGGGGCCAATAGGTTCTTAGTGATCCCATGAAAACTATGTCTGGAATAAGTTATTGACAGAGATCAATAGGTTCATATCAGCCCATGAAAACTATGACCTGGGAGATGTTATTGGAGAATCCAGTAGGTTCATAGTCAGCCCATGAAAACTATGATAGGATGATGTTATTGGTGGGCACCAATAGGTTCTTAGTAATCCCATGAAAACTATGAAACCAGATAGATAGTTTGTAAGCTTGGAACATGTTATTAGTTAGCCCATGAAAACTAATAGGGTAATAGTGATCCTAGAAACTATAACTTCAGACAGATAGTCAGATGAATGGGGATGGGAAATCTATGATATATTGTATAATTGCATATCATCATATTATGTTATGTTTTAATCATTGTGGATGCAGATGCATAGTATATGGTTAATTAATTTTTGGTTAAGGTACTAGCGAGGGGAAAACTCGTTGCACTCAATGGCATGGTCTTACTATATATTTATTTGGTTTGAGATGGTATATTATTATTCACACCAGACTTCTTGTCTGACTCATAGTTTATGTTTTTCCCCTTAAACTCTCGGGTGCTCAATATTAATTTGAGTAGGCTAAGGGTAAGGGTTTTTTAGGTTATTAGTTGACGAATAAGAATTCAGAGACATGTAGGAGGCAAGCTAGCTAATTAGGAGATTCTATCTATTGTCCATGTGTTATATGGATGTAAGGGAAAATGTGTTTAATTACTTATATTTAGACTCCGATCAACCAAATGGGCACCTTCATATGTCGCTCTTGGCGTATTTTATAATAATTTGTAATTTCTTTTAACGTGGCTTACGTATGGGATTATGTAATGAATCTAGAATGCTATTAGTAATGAAATGAGAAATTTGTTTTAAATTGAGTTTAATTTTTTTTCATATTCATGTGATTTTGGTATATCAATGTATCTAACATTACTGCATTTGGTCACCGAAAATTAATAACTATGGATGACTGCAGCATCCATAGCAATTAGCTTTGGGCCTCTAAATGGGGGATGTTACAAATTGGTTTCAGAGCATAGGTTTATGTAAATTTAAAAGAAATTTGAACCTAAAATATTTTCAAAACATAACCCAATGAATCGGAGAATTAGACCGGGGTTTGGGTTAACGCTATAGTAACGTACTTGCATTTGTTATATATATATATATATATATATATATATATATAATTACGTATTCCCTTGTTCTCTTAGACCGTTCTTTTATATCTTACTAAGACTCATATGCAGATATATGAGAAAGGAATATATGGAGGTAGGAAATGGAAGAGGAAGTCTGGGTGGAGGAAGCACCATAACTAATGAAAATGCTCGACCCAATACCAGGAGGAATCCGGGTCGACAGGCAAATACTAATCCAAATGCAAATGCCAACGTAGGTGCTGGAACCCCGCCCATAGATATGGGGATGATGTATCAGTTTTTCATCAATCTGATGCAAGCTGGAGCAACTACAAGAGCAGCTGAGGGAAATGCTATGAATGATAGAGGAGTAAATCCTATGGATCCAATTGGCAGTAACTATGCCAAGCTAAGTAGGGATTACACCAGTCTTTGAGGGAAGCCATTTTTGGGAACAAAGGATGCTTCGAAGTAGAAAACTAGTTATTGCACCGTGAAATAATTTTCGCTGACTTGGGATTAGATGATGAACATAAGTGAAGACTTGCTTCCAAACATTTGCAAGGAGCAGCATTATACTGGTGGAATGGGGTTACCGTTGGAGTACCTGAAGAAGAATTAACTTGGTTCAAGTTTCGAAGGAGTTTCGAAGGAGATTCAAAGGAGATTCGAAGAGAGGTTTCTATCCGAAGTGGTAAAGTTGGCATCGATGAGAAAGTTTATGGATATAGAGCAGGAGGATGTCAGTAATCGAATATGCCACGAATTTGATGAGCAGTGCAGATACGGATATGCCATGATTGACACTGCCATCAAGAGAAATGAAAAGTTTATTCGAGGACTGAAGCTAGAGATTGCCAGGATAACCATGCTACACCTCCGTGACCCAAGCAATGTCGAAGTGGAGATGGCCAGTAGGAATGAAGAGATGCTCTATACGTTTAATAAGGTGAAGTCGGTTGAGGTTCAAGTTTCCCAGGGAAAGAAGAGAAAGTTCTTTAAACAAAAAGGAGCTTAGAAAGGAGGAGCATCCAAGAAAGGAAAGGCCGATGTATTTTGCTACAAGTGCGATAAGAAAGGAAATTTCGCTTATGAATATCAAAGTGGAAAAGGGAAGAAGGTTGCAGATAAGAAAGGAGTGAAGTGCTTCAACTATAACCAGATTGGGCATTACAAGAATTAGTGTGCGGAACCAGTTAGAGCAGACAAGGGAAAAGTTTTTGCCTTGGAACCATCTTCTTCCAGACCAATAACAGTTGAGAGGGGGAAATCCATGATGGAAGGTACGCTTTTGATTCATAGTATACCAATTATGGTACTATTTAATATCGGTGCATCGCATTCATTTATATCTCAGTGTTTGGTAGATAAATTATGTTTAGAACTATCATACCTACTTACTTCCTTAAGGGTTGCGAATCCAATAGGAGGGTATGCAACTCTGGGAATGAGATGTGATCAATTAGAACTTTACTTGTTAGGTCATAAGTTTGAATGTAGTCTGTATGTTTTTGATTTTTGGGGTTTCGTGATCATATTGGGTATGGATTGGTTAGATGGATACGATGCATGAATATTTTGCCGGGATGGGGAAATATTGTTGAGACACCCCAACGACCGTAACCAAATTATATACTCGGTAGAGAAGTCAGACTCAAGTGCTTGTGCTTTGATGAATGCAATGGAAGAAGAAGAAGAATTAGATCCGGTGTTGGTAGCAAAAGAGTTTGTAGATGTTTTTGAGCCAATGTCAGGGCTACCGCCCAAGCGAGCTATCGAGTTTCGGATAGATCTTGTGCCAAGGGCAGAACCTGTAAGTAGACCACCTAGCCAGATGACACCTACTGAGATGAAAGAGCTGAAGGTGCAGTTGTGGATTTGGAAGGGAAGAGCTTTATTAGACCAAGTAGTTCTCCTTGGGGAGCAGCTGCGGTATTCGTGAAGAAGCCAGATGGATCTCTAAGGTTGTGTATTGACTACTACAAGTTGAACGAAAAGGACAATCAAGAATAAGTATCCTTTGCCAAGAATCGATGATTTGTTCAATCAGTTTAATGGATCCAGAGTGTTCTCCCAGTTGGATTTGGCAATAGGGTTCCATCAGTTAAGAGTGGCGGAGGATGGTATTCCGCTAACGGTGTTCAGGACCAGATATGGGTCATATAAGTGGTTGGTGATGCCATTAGATGAAAGCACCAGCTTTCTTCGTGGATATAATGAACCAGATTTTCCGAGAGCACTTGGATATGTTCGTATTAGTATTCATATATGACATCTTAATATACTCTAAGGATGAAAGAGAGCATGAAGTTAATTTTAGAATGGTGCTTGAGATGCTGAGGCAGCATCAACTAAAAGCAAAAATTTCAAAGTGTCATTTCGGAAAGAAAGAAGTTAAGTTTCTTGGTCATGTGGTTTCAGAGAAGGGTTTGTCAGTTGATCCGAATAAGATCAAAGTTGTTAAAAATTGGAAGAGACCAGAGATGGTGACTGAGATAAGAAGTTTCCTTGGGCTTGCTGGTTACTATCAGATGTTTATTAAGGATTTCTCGTAAATAGCAGTGCCTTTGACTGGGCTGACCAGGAAGGATTTGAAGTTTTCTTGGTCTGGCAAATGTGAGGAAGCGTTCCTTAAGTTAAAGCATTTATTGACCAATGCACTGTGTTAGTAGTTCCAGAAGGGAATCAAGGATTAGTAGTGTATACCGATGCATGTGGAACCAGATTAAGAGCTGTGTTGATGCGGAAGGGTAAGGTCATTGCCTACGCTTCTGGATAGCTTAGACCCCATGAAGTGAGATACCCTACTCATGATTTAGAGTTGCCTACGATAATCTTTACGTTGAAAATATGGAGACACTATCTCTTGGGAGAGAGATTCGAGTTATATACCGATCATAAGTCCTTAAGATACCTATTCTCTTAGAAGGAGTTAAATATGAGACAACAGAGGTGGTTGGAGTTTTTAGAAACTTATGACTTTGGTATAGAGTACACGCCAAGGAAAGGTAACAAGATTGCGGATGCACTTAGCAGGAAACATCAGAATGTGGTGTTAGCCTTGTTGGCCGAATGGAATGATCTTGAGGCGTTGATTACGTGCAGTGTGTAGTTAAGATCTACTGCTAGTTCTAGTCAAAGTATTGACATGTTGTATTGCTTGGAAGTTCGATCGAGATTGATCGAAAGGATTGCATCTAAGCAGAAAGATGATCCAATGTTAGCTGATAAGATTAGAAGGCTAGAGCTCAGAATCATGATTGATGATTTAAAAGATTTTATTCTTGACCAGGGAGGGAGGTTGAGAAAGAAGGGATAATTGTGTGTCCCGAATGTAGAAAACCTAAGGAAGGAGGTTCTTAGAGAATGTCATTAATCAAAATTTACGATTCATCCTGGAGGGACCAAGATGTATCAGGATATGAAGAGGAGTTTCTACTAGGAAGGTATGAAGAGGGATGTTGTCTTGTGAGAAAAGCATTGTGTGAACTGTCAACAAGTGAAGGCCGAATATCAGAAGCCGAGTGTGTTGCTTCAACCTTTGGAGATACCAGTTTGGAAATGAGATTCGATATCCATGGATTTTATAGACGAGCTGCTAAGGTTGAACCGGGGAAATGAAAGTATATGGGTCATAGTGGATAGGCTAACCAAGAGTGCCCATTTCATTCCAGTCAAATCAACCAGGACGACACCTGTCTTGGCTAAATTGTTTATGAAGAATATAGTTAGATTACATGGGATTCCTATTAGCATAGTCAGTGATAGAGATGCCTTGTTCACAAGTGAATTCTAGTAGTGTCTACAAGGAATTGAGCGCTGAGCTTAAGCAGAGTACCGCTTATCACCCACGGATGGATAGGCAGACAGAGAGAGAGTCAACAAGGTACTCGAGGATCTATTAAGAGCTTGTGTATTAGATTTTGGTGGGTCGTGGGAAGGTCATTTGCACTTGGTTGAGTTTTCCTATATTAATAGCTACTAGGCTAGTATAGGGATGGCACTTTTCGAAGCTTTATATGGAAGGCGGTGCAAATCACCAGCGTGTTGGTTAGAGACCGGAAACAGATTGGTCCTTGGTCCAGATATGGTGAGAGAAGAAATAGAGAAGATGGAGTTGATCGAGGTAGGATGAAGGAAGCTCGGTTTAGACAAAAGAGTTACACAGATAAGAGGCGTAAAGATATAGAGTTCTCAGTTGGAGATAGGTTTTCATTAAAGTATCATCGATGAAGGGTGTGGTATGATTTGGAAAGTTAGGAAAATTGGCGCCGAGATATGTTGGACCGTTCCCGGTCATAGAGAGGATCAGAAAGCTCGCATACATAGTAGAGTTACCGAGCAGTTTGGTAGGATTCCATAATGTGTTTCATGTGTCTCATATTCGTAAGTATGTACATGATCCAGAGACTACTATCCCTCTGACTGCATTGGAAGACTTAATAGTAGAACCGGATCTGACTTTGTTAGGAAACCAGTTAGAGTTGTAGCGAGAGATGAGAAGAGGTTAAGAAACAAGAGAGTCAAGTTGGTAAAAGTTCAGTGGAGTGACAACGAGAAGGACTGTACTTGGGAAATAGAATACAGGATTGGGCATACTTATCCTAGACTATTATGAGGGTATATCTATATTTGTTTTATATAGACTTTTCGTTGGTGGGATATACTAGCTTATTGGCATGATTGATATGCTTGTTTGTAGTCCTTACTGAATTTCGAGGACGAAATTCTTTAAGGGGAGAGCCTGTAATACCCCTAATTTTTATTTAACATTACTCAGGATATTTAATTAGATTAATTAAACAGAATAATATGTGGCATGCAAAGGAGATGGGATTTGATAATTAATTGGAAGACCTTAACTAATCAACATATAAGATTGTTTTAACTTAAACATAAGTAGGAGGATTTATGAGAGGGGCAAAATAGGAATAAGCTTCATTTCCTAAACATAAACCCTTCCACCCTCATATCCTCATTCATTATTACATCCACACAAAACACAAACAAAATAGAGGCCGTTGCTAAAGCTTTTAAAGGAAGAAAAGTTAGAGAATCAAGTTAAAGCTAAGGGGAATCAAATCAACAACTCAAATCTCAACTCTCTTTCTCAAAACAAGGTGAATAATAGTATCCATCTCATTCATATGTGTTAAATTTTGGATTTTTGATGTATTCCACATTGTTTGATGATGATATGGTTGATTTTACCATTGTTTGCATGAATGGTGATCTATTGGAATTTTTACGAAATTATTATGATAGGTTTCAAGGGAAAAACCTTAGTGGATGACATCCAAACGACTTGATTTTTGGATATGTTGTGTATTACATAATTTTGGAGTGGGTTTTTAATTTCATAATTTTCAGAATTGATAGGAATATTTTATGAGTTTCCTAAGGTGAAAAGGGCATTTATTTCGGGTTTTAATTGTTAAAAATAATAAAATAATGAATTTTGCTCCGAATTTTTATATACTAAATAAAATGTTATTTCATATTTTTGGTGAATTTTTCCTAAGTTTTTTCTATTTATTGTGAATTTTCTAAGCTAGAAAGGCTTAATAATTATATTAAAATATTAATATAATTTAATAGTTCGAAAATTATTTTGGGAACTATGAAATCTGATTGTAGCAGTTTTTCTACAAAGGAATTGATAAAGTATACCTCTAACCAATAGGAATTTGACAAACAATAAGAGGTTGGTGAAAAGAATATACTTTACTTAGCAAAATAGTAGTTTTGTGTTAATTACGAGTCTGCCACTGAACCTCTTTCTCCAATGTTGGAGGAACCCCATTTCTCCAATGTCAAAGGAACCCCATTTCTCCAATGTCGATGGAAGAGGAACCCATGTTTGACGGTTAAATCTCTATCGAATTAGAAAATAACTGAAAATTTTTAAATTAAAATTAACCGCAAGCGCACGGCGTATAAGTTTAGTACGTGGCGAAAAAAATTTAGAGGCAAATCCACTCTCATATTTTTGTAAATCAACAAAAAAATAATCTATGATCTCTATTTTTGATATTAAGTGGAATTAGTTATATATTTATTATAAGTATGGTTTATTTATGTTATTGATTAACATAACTTAAACCATCAAACTATAATATAACAACTAAAGCCACTTATCAATTCTCATGAAAATGAAGTCTAAGCAAAAGCTATTTTAAGTATGATCTATTTACTATTGTATTTAGTAACATAGATCATCAAATTTTGTTTCTACCTTAATTTCATAATCAAAATCAATTAGTAAAATGTTGATGTAAATTGTGTTTATGTTTGAATTAGAATAGCCTATTTGTAAATACAACATAGGCTATCAAATTCATTTTTTATAAACTTATATCAACATTTACTTCTCATGAAGCATAAAAGAGACCATAAATCACAAAATATGTTGAATTTACATAATTTTAGAAAGCTTCAATACCCCTAAATTAAAGGGGTTTAGTTACTCATTTGTGTTGTCATATCAACGCATGTAAATTTCAATATTAAAACAAAAGCAAAGAAGGTAAGAGCTAATTAGAATAAAAGAGAAACTAAACTATTTGCATAAAAGTAAAACTAAGGTACTAACATAAAATGAAAGAGCATGTAAATAAAAATGAACAGGAAAATAAAATAAGAACGAGGAAGAAGTAAAAGAACAAGAGGCTTGGGAGGCCATTTTTATTTCATTTAACTTTGAGGCTACAACTTGCATGCTAATTTCCTAAGTAATTAAAAAGAGAAGAAGATCCATTACATGTACATAAGAGGGCTATTTATACATGCACAAAACCATAATCCATATTTTAGGGGGATTCCCAAAATACCCTTTAAGAAGTGTGACCGCCAAATAATCATTAGTCTCTAATTAATCCATCATTAAGTATGCATGAAACTTTAACCTCCACTAACTTGTCCATTAGCTTCTAATTGTAGATTAAGGTAAGTGGGTAGGTGAGGTCATCCATGATGCATGGTTTGAATTATTTCCATCTTCATTCCTTTGTTTCCCTCCTTGTGCATGCATATCTTCATGAAAACACCTTCATATTTCCATCCAAAATTCCTATAATTAAAAAGAAAATGTGCAAATAAATATTCTCAAAATTAATTCATGCACAAAATTACTATTTTACCCCCACATTGAGGCATGAATGATGACTTCAAAGCATATTTGAATTTTGGTTTTAAACATGTAAAAATACCTAATTATGACATTTATTTAAAATAAAAATAGATTAAATATGGATGTAAAAATATGCACATTTACGTGCACATCAACCCCTTTTCTCCAATGTCGGTAGAACCCCTTTTTCCAATGTCCAATGTCGGTAGAACCCTCTTTCTCGAATGTCATAGAAACCCCCTTTCTCCAATGTCGGAGGAAACCTCTTTCTCCAATGTCGTGGAATCCCTTCTGCCAATGTTGCTTTAGTACCCTTTTACCAGCTATGTTTTCAAAACTTAAAATATGTAAAACATTTTAACCGTAAGTCAATTTCTCTATTATGACCACTCTACAGAAAGAGAAACCATCATTCCTAAGCAATGGAATATGTTAGATACCCCAATTCTGCACCTATAAAAAGTTATAGCCCATGAAAACCGTGCCTTGAGAAATGTTATTGGCAGGGGCCAATAGGTTCTTAGTGATCCCATGAAAACTATGTCCGGAATAGGTTATTGACAGAGATCAATAGGTTCATAGTCAGCCCAGGAAAACTATGACCTGAGAGATGTTATTGGAGAATCCAGTAGGTTCATAGTCAGCCCATGAAAACTATGATTGGATAATGTTATTGGTAGACACCAATAGGTTCTTGGTAATCCCATGAAAACTATGAAACCGGATCGATGGTCCGTAAGCTTGGAACATGTTATTAGTTAGCCCATGAAAACTAATAGGGTAATAGTGACCCTAGAAACTTTAACTTGAGACAGATAGTCAGATAAATGGTGATGAAAAATCCAGGATATATTGTTTAATTGCATATCATCATATTATATTATGTTTTAACCATTGTGGATGCAGGAGCATAGTATATGGTTAATTAGTTTTTGGTTAAGGTACTAGCGATGTGAAAACCCATTTCGTTTAGCGGCGTAGTCTCATTAGATATCTACTTGGTTCGAGATGGTATATTATTATTCACACCAAACTTTTTGTCCGACTCGATGTTTATGTTTTCCCCCTTAAACTCTCGGGTGCTCAAAATTAATTTGAGTAGGCTGAAGGTAAGGGTTTTTCAGGTTATTAGTTGACGAATAAGCTTCCGAAGACGTGCAGGAGGCAAGCTAGCTAATTAGGACATTCTATCTATTGTCCGCTGTGTTATTTGGATGTAAGGGCAAATTTGTTAAATTGCCTATATTTAGACTCTGATCAACTAAGAGGGCATCTTCATATGTCGCTCTTGGCGTATTTTGTAATGAACTGTAATTTCTCTGAACGTGGCTTACATATGGGATTATGTAATGAATCTATAATGTTATTTGTAATGAAATGAGAAATTTGTTTTAAATTGAGTTTAATTTTTTTTAATATTCATGTGTTTCTGGTATATCAATGTATCTAACATTACCGCATTTAGGCACCAAAAATTAATAACTATGGATGACTGAAGCATCCGTAGCAGTTAGTTTTGGACCTCTTAATGGGGGATGTTACACTAATCTACTCAATGATGACTTAATCACTTTATCATTTTTAGGCCAATCTCCTTTCATGAAGCTTCTTTCCTCCAATATTCAACGCCCGGATCATTAGATCCCTTCCTTACTTCAGAAAAGCACTCAGCACCGACCGCTTTCCATAGCAAAATTTTGGCCTCTAACTTTTGGAACTTCTCTCCTTTGCCAAACCCAAGGCTTGACTCGAAGCTTCCCTCTATTTTCCCTAAGCAAGCCTGGAGCATCACTCGAAGTTTAAGCCCACCAAGTTGTATTCCTGGCGATTACAATTATTCTCGTTGTGAGAAGCATCCACCGATCAGAATTTGACGTGACTTGAACCATAAGCTCCCCTATGATCCAGAGCCTCTCCTCTAAGTTTCGTCTAATTCTAACCACTTTTGCCATCGATTTGCCCAATTCGACCACCTCTTTCTTAACTACCTAATAACACTAGCAAACCATATTAAAGAACAACATACAATCTGAGATATCATCCAGATACATCCATATACACATATTATTCATCAAAACATGATAATCATACAAGTTCTATCCTAGATCTAACTTTTTCATTAGCATGTGGATATGATCTAAAGGGGTCGCATTATCATTTAAAACCATTTTAAATCATTTTAATTTCAGTAATAAATACTTTAAAAAGTGTGATTAAAGTTAGAATACATTTTATCATCAAAATCATGTTAAAAACATCGATCTTTACTCTATAAACATTCATATGATAATGAGAGGTCCAGAACCACTAACCAACTATCAAATTACCACTTTTATCCTTGAATCCAAGATAAATATCCAAGAATCTGTAACAACCCGTATATTTGGACCATTTAATTTGACAATAATCCACACATGTCAACTTAAATAGTACAAAACACGAATCATTAATGGAGTATATGTATATAAATGAGAATCATCACAGAATCACAGAAAATATAACATCACAGAATAGTGCAGCGGAATTACAACATAGTCATAAGAGTAGTTCATGAAGCTACCCATAAATACAACAATGTCTCAAATAAAATGAAGTAGAACAACATAGATGTCCAATAGGGTCCAAAAAGAAAGAGCAATACTGATAAGATAAATATGATGATAGTCTTCGGTCTTCAGCTCCAGATAGAACAGCAACAGCAATCCTCAGTCTGATCCGAGCATAAGCACAAACAAACACTCGAATCAGGACATATATTCTTATACAGATATTATGATTCAGAATTGGAAAATAACAATAACTCAAAGACGAATGGAATAAACATCTTTTAGGATCCGTTAAATTATTTATACATAATATTGTACGATAAATAGATAATGTCTAATGGTAAAGTAAAATATCAAGATAGTGTTAAGGCGTCACCATTATTCCCCTTAACACATTTATATAAGCATCATAGTCTATACAGCACTGTAAACTCCACCGTAAACTAGTGGGCTATCAGGGAGTACTCCATAGGTATAATATAAGACAAATTCGTAGTGGTCGCGTATAGGGCTACAAGTATGACAAGGCACATGAGGCAATACCCAAGGTAGTGACACTACCGTTTGCCTGATCCGGACTGGTGAGAACGCATCGTCGCAACGATCGCAACACCGCGAAACAACACTTCCAAATCAAGGGTGCGCACCAACCAATCACAAGTAATGAGTAGTTTACGAAGAA
This sequence comes from Allium fistulosum, assembly GCA_030737815.1. Taxonomy (NCBI): domain Eukaryota; kingdom Viridiplantae; phylum Streptophyta; class Magnoliopsida; order Asparagales; family Amaryllidaceae; genus Allium; species Allium fistulosum. Next base: position 1,144,388,794 of record CM060904.1, read on the forward strand.
GTGTGTTCGCTCGAGGTAGCTAACCCCATTTGGCCCGGTAAGGCTCCTGTTTTAGTCATTTCCAATTTGACACAAGTGTCAAGGCTATCCATTATCGTTCGCTTTCTTCAGTCATCGCGTTCGTCAATCCAACCACTTCATTCTGGATCATACTTCGCGTATAGTTATTAAAGTGGTTTTTGGTTTAGACAGTGAGTATGTCCCTAACCGATTCCGGTTCCTTTAATAACCTTCGTAATTATTTACCGATTGGTCGTTAAATAAATTTCAAAATCAAATCAATTCCATTACAATTAGAATTTGTAAATCAACATTCCGTTTGTCTTTCTAAACCAATTTCCAAAATTTACGTTTCATGTCTTCCAATTTCCATTTTAAAATTCTATAATTCAATTTCAAATTTTGATTTGAACAATTCAAGTATACACTTAAATTTGTATATAAGTTCCATTCCATAATCATTCAAACTTAATTCAACGTTCAAATCGATTTAAACTCATTTATCGATTTCATTCGATATTCATTAAATTAATTTATCATTTAAACAATTTCCATTAATTTCTAATTCATTAAATTTACTTCTCAAGTTCAACTTCATTATCAAAACCTACAAATTTAATTCAATTTTAATTTGTCAAATCCAATTTTTTTAAAATTTCAAGTCTTTCATTTGTTCCGATAAAACGCATTTTTATTTCTTGTTAAAGAAATTCAATTTCATACATTTATTCCTTCCATTACAATTTCAAACTCAATAAGGAAACTTACTTTCACTTATTCAAAACGTCCAATTTCACTTAAAAGAAAATTCAATTCAATTTAATTATTAAATAATTCAATCTCATCAATTTATCAATAATTTCAAATCTTAATCATTAACTAATTTCAAAACTTAACTATTAATAATTTCAAAACTTAATTATTAATAATTTCAAACTTAATTATTGGAAATTTCAAAACTTAATTATTGATCAATTAAAATTTAAACAATGCTCTTTCGTCAATTACTACGTTAATCTTTGTTTCAAATTTCAAATATTCACAATCCCCATTCATTTAAATTTAAATTCCAATTTTAATTCAAAACCTTATCATTATTCAAATAAATTTTTTATTTTATTTTAAATCAAACATTGACCAATCGGGTTTTAATTAAATTTTCTATCCTAAGTCAAAGTTTATTTGGGTATTTATCATTTCAACCCGATTCCATTTCAGTTCAAAAATCAAAGCATAACAAAGGGAACTTGCAGTGTGATAACTGGGATGGTGTCAAAGTAAATAAACAAGCAATAGCATCCATACATAACAATTCAACAATTTATTTAAATAATCCCGAAATAATCATATTAATTTACATTTGTTATTTATGCAAATCAATATAATTATTCCTAGAATCTACACTATCATTTCATGTAGATTAAAGATTATTTCACTAATAATTTTTACGGTTTTTCACTTGTCGTTCAATTTCAAATTCATTCTACAACAATTAATCCAATATACATCCAATGGTTCAAAGTGTAATTATCACTATACTATGTGTCAATTAATTTTACAATTAAAGGGATCATATTTAACTAATCAAATTTTACATATAAATCAGTTTAAAACTGTTAACTATCCTAGATCGATTCAATTTAACTTTAACAATAACAAATAGCATCCAATTTCAACATCACAAAGCAACATTCATCAACCAAACTTGTATAAGAATATAAGTCGTGAAAATTCATTTCACCTTTCGTGGATAAAAAAATTGACGGCGAAGCATGAAGAAGTAAGAATAGAGTCGGTACAGCACGAACAACGAACACTGTAATATCAACAAAAGGAAACGATATTAATTCAATGAACGTCCATATATAATTTATAAGATTATATAAATGCGCTTACCGAAGACGGAGAAAAACGAAGCTGAAAATCGATGCTGCTGCGAAAGAAGCTCAGTCGATTGCTGCCACAACAATAGGAAAAGGAAGATAGTTACTATCTATTCAGCAACCAAAATATATACAGTAATATACATTCCCACTTTCCATAATCGATACTGTTCATTTCCGATTGTGAAACAAAATTTGTTTCACCACCCTTCCTCCCCCCCCCCCCGCATACAAAACAACTTTTCACGGCACACATATATTCATGTACACATTTTTGTACATGCACAGCACCAAACACACGCACACACTTGCGAGGTCGGGGACCGGGTAGTGGTGCGGCCAGACAGTGGAGGAGGGGTTCCGGTGGCAGTGCGCTGGATGTAGGGGAGATGGCTGGAGGTCAGTGGAGAGGAAAGTCTGGGGTGGTGCTGTCAATGGCGGACCTCGAGGAGGTAGTGCAGGCGGCAAGGCGACTGGGTGTGGTGAGGCACGTGGGTCTGGGAATGGCGTTTGGCTCAAGTGGAATGAGGCAAGGTTGTGACGAGGCAGGGCGGAGTGGCGGGATGGTGACGTGCGGTGGAGGTGTGGGCAAATATGGGGTGGAGGCGGTGGCTCGGCCGTGGCTGGGAAAACAGGCGCACGGTGGTCTGGGGTGGGACGAGTGGGTTGGTTGGTGGGCGAGGTGGGGAGTTGTTTCGGCCATGGAGGGGGAGGTTGGTGCGTGCTTTCCTTTTTTTATAATTTACAGAAATGAGTAGAAGAAAGGAGGAAGAAATGAGGGAGGGGAGGTGCGTTACCTGCTGCTTTTGAATTTGTGAAGAGAACAGTGAAAAATGAGAATGGAAGAAGTGTTTCTCTAATTTTAAAATCTCGTATACATAAATTCATTTCTCAAATAACGAACCGTCACAACACTTCCCAAAGTTATCTCCCAGCTTCCAACTACCACCTTAAATGCATCAGCTGACTTTTATTTCAAATTTTTGAACGGTATGGGCTACAAATCTGGGCTGAATATTATTTGACCGGTCCGTTTAGATCGGTTGAATTAACGCGACTCCTTTACAACGGACTCCGATTTGCACGAATAAATATACCGTTTTGATCAGTGCGACGATGCGCTTCCGACGGTACACAGATAATTGTGATACGATAGTTTTATAAAAATTCGATTTTACGCTGCTTAAATTGTTCATTTTGCAAAACAATTTAAACGGAACAGGCGATGACAGTTTCTGACGAAACGAACTACATCGTCTTGCTAAGAATAATTTTTACAACAAAACTGTGTAAAAATATTTGGATTAGAAAGATAAATTTTACGCAGCTTAATATGAACTGATATACAGTAAAACACGAACGAAATTTACTGTAATATTTTGCGACGAAACTTTTTCTATATTCATATCTAACTGGACGTATCTTATAAATAAAGTTTGGATATTAATCGAGGTCGTTCATAAATTTCAAAATTTTATATTAAAACGATGGATTTAAAATTTTAAATCGGGTCGGAATTTCAGGGTCGTTACAGAATCCGAATTCACAAGCACCAAAATGATAGATCGACTAATCCTTTCACTAGTCACTCTTCTAACGATGATTTGGCTAAGATTAGCAAGGAACATGTAAGCTTTTTGATGAAATTAGGGTTAGTGGAAACTTAGAACTATTTTAAGGAAGATGGAAATGACTTAGATTAGTCCCTACAGTCTCCGCTTATCACAATTCTTAAAATCCATTAATGGGCCTAAGTATGGGCTAAGTTCTGTTATCCACGTATTTTCTGACTACTATATCGAAAGAGTTACCAAAGGAAAGAGAGGTAATTAAATCAATAAGAGGATATGGGAGCATTCAATGATATATATCGAACTTGTAAATGCATGACGATATGAATAGCCAAAAAGTTCATGATGATATATTAAGATCCCAAATCAATGATATACCGAACCTCTAAAGGAGACATATCGAATCTGTAATGCATAAGGAAGACAAATATACATAGTGACTTCCAACTGTCAAATGAGTGTACTTTGCATCCAATAAGCCATCAAGACAATAATAAACATATTTATGCTATTAGGTGGGCCAAGCATACGAAGAACAAGCTCTATGTTCAAGTACATTTTTAGCAAGGCTAGCCGGTTTTATAGTGGACCGTCCACCTTTTACAGATATAATCAAAACAGGTATGAGGCAAGATGCCCCAACAACTACAACTCACACTAAACCCTACCTACTTATACAAAAGAAAATACATATGCCAACGAAAGAAGTAATAAAATACAATGGTCTGTGATGGAAAAAAATTAGCAATAGAATACTCTATATCGTCATCTAAGTCATCAGGGTTAATGATCTTAGACGTGCCCGAGGAAGCAGGTAGGTCAGGAACTCCAGAAGCATCAGGGACTTCAATAACCAAATCCACAATAGGAGAAGAGGTAACTATAATGATTTGATGAGAAGATGTAGAGGCAATATAAGACTGAAGCCTTGAAAGAGCTACAAGATCAGGAGGATCAAGGAGAGGAGATACAATAGCAGGACTTGCAAAGAAGCAGATGCAGAAGCCAAGCTTTTAATTTTCCATTGACAAGGGCGAGGTTCTTCAATAGAGGATTTAGCAAGAATAGAGGCAACCTCGCCTTCCAATGGACGATGTTTACAAAGAGGGTCAGTGTGGTCAAAGGAGTGACAAATAGAACAATCGGGGAAGACCATTGATAATCAATGCCAATGAGGCCAACTCTATCCCTGGACAGAGCTATCGATTGGTGGGAAGGCAAAGGTTTGATAGGGGTAATCTCAATAAGGGCCTGGGCATACTTTAACCGATCGCAACATTCAGTATTCTCATCAAAGCAAACAAGTTCTCTAATATGACAAGCCAATAAATCTAGACCCTCTGACAATTGAAGAGAAGAAGGAATATTTGTAAACTGTGCCCAAACAGGGATAGACAAAAAATTCTCTCTAGCAAAATCGATTGAAGGAATCCATTTAGTGATAATAAACACCTTTCCATCTATGAGACACGGATCAACCTCTAATACCATTCTCCTTTCTTCGGGGCATGAAAATTAAAAAAGGAACATATCATTATCAAACCTCACTTTCAAAGACCCTCTAATCTTCCACTTGTTCCTTAAGTAATTTTTAAATGTCGAATAATTGCGCCCCTCATCTAAGAAAAATCCTACAAGGATATCGTTCCAAAAAGCAATGCCTGCATCAACAACAACCTATGGTGGAACTAGCAATTCATCACAATTCCCAATAATGTCAAAGCGTTTGGAAACATACCTTCCCGCGTTTTGGGGTTTCAAAGAGAAGAGCGATTTCAAAGAGGTTGAATGTAGAGCATTAAAAGTGACATTACGAGAGGGAGGCTGTATATCAATAGGAGCAGATTTACAAACCAAAGTGCTTGGATTAACATTTGAAGCACAACCTACCTTAGGCACAGATCCAGATAGGTTTTCACATACAAACTTGGAGCTATCTTGCTCAAGCAGGTCACTATGTTTCTTGACAACACCAAAAATAGGTGCCATATTTTTGCAAATAGCAGGATGGCGGGTGTTGACGATATCCATCAATTCAGATGAGAATGGAAAATTGTACGACAAAGCATTAGGGGAAGCAACATATTTTAAACTGGAGGAGGACTTGCGTGAGCTAGATAAAGTTGAAAAGGAACCAACGTTGTCGAGAATTAGGGGCTTAAGGCCAACTTTCCCAGATCTAGTTACAGATGGCACAATGACAAGAGCTAATTTCGAAGAATCTTGTTTTCATTGAAAAGCAATTGGATGAAAGATGGGACGATGCGTGAACGAGAGACGATAGAACGAAGCAGGGGAAAGGGAGGCGTGAGCGAAGGAGGGGAGATGGCTAGAAAAGAGAAGAGGGGAAGAGATAAGAAATGTCCCCATTTTTGACTTTCATGATGTTTTTGAATGTTAAAGCAACACGTTATATTCAAGTACTGCATGAAATATTAATCCCATGCAAACATAATATCAAAATTGTCGAATCCCTAAATATCATTAATCTTGGAGCTCTAAAGGTGGTGTATAAAAAAATTATTGAACCTGTGAACAAGTGGTATCGAACTTATACAGAAGTTGTCGAATTTATAAACCGGAGACATCTCGAGCTTTTAAAGCAATGAAGATGGCAAGTTTGTAAAGTGATTAGGCATGTAGCTTATAATTTTAGACATAACGAGCCCCTAGACATTTAGTGATAACAAGCTTCTACAAACGTCAGAAGGGTGTCGAGCCACTACAATAAGGAGCGTTGCCGAACATGTAACAAAAAGGGGATACCGAGCATCTAACATTATAAGAAGATATCGAGTCTATAGATGAGTCAGCATGTCGGATATATAAGTAATGAGCAAGCCAAGCATGAAGATGTTAAGCCTATATTCAAAGGGGGAATCGAACATTAAATAACCAAGAGATGTCGAATTTCTAAAGGATACCGCCCCAATAAAGAGTGTCGAGCATCTAACTACAAGAGGACGATGGAAAATCTCTTTGGGAAAACAAGCTTCGGATACAATAACTATCATCTAGCCTTTACAATCTTAACTATTGCAAAGCATCTCTAAGCGATAAAGTTTGCCAAGCATTTACTTATTAAGACAGGATGTCGAGTCTTTAAAACATTAATTGTTGCAAAGCAGCTCTAGGTAGATAACGATACTGAGTTTCTACACAAGGAAGGAATGTCAAATGTTGGAAAGATATCTAATATTATTCATATAGGAGGATGTCAAATATGAACAATATAAGAAGATGCCAAATATCAATAATGCAAAGGGGGATGTCGAATATCATCAATACATGTGGATGTTGAATGTCATCAATGTAGAGGAGATGTTGAATGTCATCAATGCATGGGAGATGTCGAATATCTAGTTGGATGGACACGTAGCAACCATGCCGCTTGCCACGACCTCTATAAATAGACCCCTCTACCACTTAAGGGGTGGGGGCGAATCATTTCTTTCTCCATTTCTCAAATAACAAAGTTGTAAACCCTAAATTGAATTGGGGATTTCTTAATACAATTGTAACTTTTTGCACGCAAGGACTTGGACAATAAACAATAAACTTTGCATAGCATAATGCCTTCGATATATGTATCTTTGACTATTATTAAGAGAATGGACTTACATATAGCTTACCTTTGTATATTGACTATTTGAACATGGCCATTTAAGCCCTTGCCTAAATTAAAGTTTATTTTACATAATGACTATAATGCCCATTGGCATATGAACAAAGGATTGGACCATATGTAAATCGCCTATTTAGTCCATAATACGAATTATGAACTTTTGCACAATTACGTGACTTGCCTATTTTACCCTTCAACATATGACATGAACTTTTGAACCTCATGACGATATTGAAGCTCATGGGCATTACTGGGGCCATTTCGGATAATATTATCTTATGCAACATCTTAGATGTTGAACCATTTTTTTGGTTTAACATTTTGGTGCTAGAAGGAGGGTTCAAACCTCCGACCCATTATTTCCTTACTTAGAAACTAATTATGTAAAGTTTTGTTGCAGGAAAATGGTGAGAGTTAAAACAGTCAGTGTTCCAAACGAAAAGATTATGGAACGAACAAACTTGGAGGAAAATATCACTCCAAACTTTTATTCATGCAATATGGAATCTGGGCAGCCTTCGACACCAGTGAAGCCAACAAATAACAAGGCTAAGATTCAAGATTTAACACAATAGCTTGCAGTAATGTAGGAACTCCTTAAGAAAGCTCTTTCTCAGAAGTTTTCTAAAATAGAAAACTTACTGAAGGAAGAGAAGAAGTGGAATCTCCAAGGAGGGATCTTGACACCACACTACTCAAGAGCATGGATAAAGGTACAAGCATCATGAGTCCACAAAGGAAGAAAGAAACTCAAAATGAAGGGCTAACGGTGTATTTCCTAAACTCGCCGAACGATGAAATTAAGATGAATCATCAAAGTGAAAGTCAAGAAAGGAGAATAAGAAGATCTTTCGAGCAATCAGGCAGCTCAATTTCAGGTAAAGAATACAAGCCCTCCAAAAGGGATTATCATGATGATGAAGCGTACCTGAAAGACATATCCAATAAAATAGTTAAAGACATGCTTGATCATAAAGGGAAGAGAACCCTTGACCCTGGGGTAAATAATAATCCTCGTGAAGCTCCATTCACAGAGGAAATAATGTATGTTAGAATTCCGTCGCACATCAAAATCCCATCATTAAGTATAATGGAACCACTGACCCTAATGACCATCTTTTGGCTTTTGAGAGCTAATTTGCATAATGCTTCTGGAGCAGTAGTTGTAGACTCTTTCCTACAACTTTTCAAGAAGCAGCTGCCAAATGGTACATACATTACAGAGAGAAACTATTTACTTTTGGAAACAATTCTTACGAGTTTTCAGCACAATTCTACATATAGAAAGATCCTACTATTGACTCTAGTGTGCTGGAAAATGTCAAACAAAAACTAAGAGAGTTGCTTGGTAAATATCTGAAGAGATTCAACATCGAGGAACAAAAGGAAGAAAACATGATTGATAGAGAAAAACTAATGGCAGTGCGCTCAGGATTAATTGAACAAACCCCCTTTTGGAAGGAACTCACGTCCATGGATGCAGGGATCTGGAAGATTTTCATTTCCAAACTAATAAGTTTATCTGTATGGATGAAATATACCATGCTTAGAAGAAATCCCGGCTAAAGAAGGAAGGATGAAAATGTAGATATGATCACCCTAACAAAAAGCTTAGGTGGGATGAAAATAGAATAAGAAAATAGGTGGAGATCCCAAAATCCAAATATGTGGCTTTGAATAAACCCATTTCCTATATTTTTGTCATGGCTTAAAATGGAGGAAACATCCCTGCTTCCTACAAAGAGAGAAACAATCCAGAACCGAAGAAGGGGAGATTATTGTGCTTACCATAAGGCAAATGGACATAAAACTACGAATGTCATGTTTTGGCTAGGATAATTCAGAATATGATTAGGTTTGGATCTTTGAAGGAGTTTGTCAAGGAGGATCAAAAACCCTCCAATATTGAAAGGAACAATCAGAGGCCCTAAGCAATACTGCAAATTTCATAGAGAATGATTCTCAGTCGGATTTCGTTCCTCTGATCAAGTGCGTAGATATCGTCCATGGAGGTCCTCATCTTGTTGGAAGCAGCAAAGGAGCCAAAAGCAGATACATGAGGGAAGTAAGAGAAGGTGTGACAACCCTTATTTTACGTATCAAAGGTTCGTAAAATATTTTTATTTTATTTATATGAGGTCATATGATTCTATAATTTTGGGATATGACTCTTAGAGACATTTTACACATCTATGATATTTCCTGAATTTCTATATAACCATTTTAACCATGGAAATCTTGTTTGAACAATAATATTTGATAGAAGTTGGAATAGGGTCTTAAACTAGTTCCATTGTTTTTGGATGATGGGTTTCCATTCCATAGAGTGATCATAATAGGAAAACAGACTTACGATTAGGAAGTTATGCCTATTTTAAGTTTAGATAGCTGTTGGCCAAATTAATGTGTTATTAATTAAGCCCATAAGTTGGCCTACTAATCTATTTCAAGATTAGCATAAATAGGGGGTTGTAGAAGTCAAATTAAAACCTTTCCTCTTTCCCAAATCAGACCTAAACCCTTATTAACCCTAATTTCATCTAAATCGCATGATTTACTCCCTAATCTTTTCCAAACCGCTAATTAGAGAGGAAATCATCAAATAGAAGTTAGAGATCATCGTTTTGGTTGATTTGCGTTGCTTTCTATTGCTGTCAACATCGGATCTGGACTTGGATTGGTTGATTTTGGTAATTGGTGAATGGTTTATGCCTTCTCACTATCTTACGCATGTTTATATGGTAATATTACCTATTTTAACATAATTTTTGCCTTAAAACCTTTTCTTACCTTAATTACATGTTAAAGTATGCTTATGACCTAAATTGTAAACTTTGAAATGGTTTTCAAAAATAATTTAGTAATTCTCCTTATTCATATTCATATGTGCATGTAATATGTAGATTTAGATTAGAATTGGTTTGTTTATCAAATTCTTATGTATTGCTTGTAAGAATGGATATATATATATATATATATATATATATATATATATATATATATATGCATGTTATTCTATACGAGTATGTTGTGTTTTGATGTTGTTTGCTAGTGTTTTGGATGCTTAGGAAGATAGGATTGTGAACTTAGCAAATCGCAGGCAAAGTTGGTTGAAATTGGATGAAACTTGGAGGGAAGTCCCTATAGCATGGGTGGAGCTTCAGAATAAGACGCACCTTCGAATTGCTTAAGGGCTCAACTCGGTGCTGAGTTAAAGGGTTGGGTCGACTTTTAGGAAGTCGAATGGCTCGATGGTTAGCATGGGTCGATAGAGTATGGCTAATGGAGGTTGGCTATGGCAAGATGCAGGAAATTAGCTAAGTGTTGGATATTATACCAAGTTGTTTCTAGAAATTGGAGTTGAAAGCTTTGAATTAGGGACCGAGTTGTTTTGATGAATGAATTGGGGTCCAAAGCCCTTGAGAAGGAAGTATTAGAGGCAGAGCAATTTACTTAGCCAAAATTAGCTAAGTAAATGACGTAGTGCTAAGTCATTTTGACTCGGTACCGAGTTGTTTTGTTGAGAGTTATGAGGTCAGGCTTGTATAGGGAGGAAGCAAGAGACTCTGTAGATCATGCTGGAGGTATTGGCTCGTTCGCTTGAGGATTAGATGGCGACGTAACTGTATTATAAAAGATTTGGATCTTCAGTTTGTAACTCATGAAGAGAGTAGGTACCGAAGATAGCGGGTCGATAAAGGAGTGAGCCATGGATAGGGAACGTGAAGGGTTTCGAATAATGGAAACTAGATTGAGCAAAGGGATGGCTCAGATCAGAATGGAGCAAAGAAGGGCTCGAATGTATGTGCTAAGGAATCGTTGATACTTGGAGTGTTTTTTGTTGTACTCGAACAAAGATATTATAATTAGGGACGTCGACGGATCAATGCAGTGGATCTAAATACCCTGAACAATGGCTTTGGGTCTAATGTCTAGCTTTGGGCTATGAAATACGTATCGAGCTTTAGGCAGTGTGATACATGAGTACACTGAAAAATTAGATTTCCATTAGTTCCTGGCAGTAAGGAGGCCATACAAGTTATCATATATTCAGAGCACATGGAGTTATAGTGAGGATTGCTTGATAGATGTTATGGTTGTTGTGGTTGCTTTAGTTGCTTTATAGGCTATCACTTGGAGATATCATTGGGAGTAGGTATTGGAGATAGGAATACCTAGAGAGCTGATATCGTTATTTTGAGTAGAGTAACTTTATGTTATTTGTAGAGTATCGTATTATGATGTTACGTGCTAACTCTTTGGTTGCGGGAACAGGTCGGGTATGATTCGTGTACCTCTCTTTCTAACTATATTTACATGCATTTTATGTTAAGATTCATCTACCGATTACACCAGACTATTGTTAGGGTCAAGGATTTATGCTTTTCTACTTATTATCTTAGGTACTCTTAAATGAGTAGACTAGATAACAGGTCTAGGTGACACAATAGTTGTGCGGGGACGAGCTAGATGAAGCTATCTCGTAATATTTATCTATATGAATCTTTATGCTTATTCCACTATGTACCACTAGGAAGTCTTAGCAATGACTGCTTATTCTCTTATTATAAGATAGTTGTTAGGTTTGTTTTCGTTGTATAAACTCTACTACATTTGTATATAACTCTGTGGAACTATTTTCTGATGATTTGTTCACATTGTTATTACCGTCTCTCTTGTTATATCTATGATTTTATATTTTATCCATGCGTTGTGAGATATTCGACAGATTATATGCTTTATTTGTTTCATTTTCAACCCTTATGATCATTCTGTATTGATCGGGCATGGCTACAGCTCACTATTTTGATATTGTTAATGCCGGTGCTATAAGGCGGTCGTCATAGAAGGAGTCTTTTTTATTCAAGAGGAGCCACCACTCAAAAATCGTAAATATTAACTTCAATTACCCAACTTAACAATAACCCCACAGGAGCTGAGGGGGGTCTGTTACCTGTATAATGCGGCGCTGATGATAACTTCACAAATTGGGCTCTCTATGGTAACAAAGATCTTAGTGGATATCAAAAGTGCAGTAAATGTCATCTTCAAGCATGCTTTCGATCAAATGGGTATTCCAAAGGAGAATTGGAGCCAAGCTTTGAGCCAATCTCTAGATTCAACAATAAAGGATATACTCCAGTAGGACAGATTAAGCTTCTGGTGTAGATGTGAATTCCTCCATATTCTAGGATTTTTGAAACCCTGTTCATAATAATGGATCAACCTTCCTACTACAATGCTTTCTTTGGAATATCAGCCCTAGATGATGTGAATGTGTTCGTTTCACCAAAATATCTAGTGGTAAATTTTTTGACTTAGAATGGTTGGAGAACAATAAGGGGGAGCAATTTAGCTCCCGGAAGCCGTATTTTGCTACACTTGAGAAATTCAAAAGAGACGGTGCTTCCTATTATGATTCAGAGAGAAGTGAATTAAGAAAAGCTAAAATTGAGAAGCCTTCAGTGACAGTCCTTCAAACCGACTATCCAAGGCAAATAAGAAGACTAGAATAACTGAAAAGCCCAAGAATTTACCGAAAAGATTCAGCTTCTCCAAGAGGAAAAGAAAATAAAAGGAGGCAAACCAAGTAGACAACAAAATAGATGGTGAAGAGATCGTTACCGAATTTGATTATAGAAATGAGCAAGAAAGAATAAAGTCTGTCGAAGAACTAGAAGAGGTAACCCTAGATTCACTTGATCCAACAAAAACAATAAAGATGGGAAAAGAGTTGGGCAACAAGCTCAGAGGAGAACTTATCTAATTTCTGTAGTCAAGACAGGATATGTTTGTCTAGACCCACTTGGACATGCTCAGAATATACCCAATGATCATGACCCACGCTCTAAATATAGATCCAAATATTGTCCTAGTTCGGCAAAAGAAAAGGCAATATGATAAAGTTCACGCTAATGCATCAAAAGAAGAAATTAAAAGATTACTTAAGAATGGGTTTACCAGTGAAGTGCTTTACCCCAAATGGCTAGCCAATCACGTGTTAGTTAAAAAGTCCAATGGAAAATAGAGAACCTATGTCGATTACACCGATCTAAACAAAGCATACCCGTAAGAATTGTTATCATTTTCCTTGAATAGACTAGTTGGTTGATAACACTAGCGAACATAAGCTATTATCTTTTATGGATGAATCTCAAGTTATAATCAAATTCCCATGTTCAAACCAAATGAAGAGCACATGAGTTTTATAATAGATTGGTGAATTTATGCTACAAAGTTATGCCTTTGGGGCTGTAGAATGCGGGGGCTGCATATCAAAGGTTGGTAAACATAATGTTTAAAAACAAATTGGACAAAACATGGAAGTATATATAGATGATATGCTAGTGAAATCTCAAGAGGAAACCAACCACTTAAAGGATCTCGATGAAATGTTTGAGGTACTAAGAAAGTATAAAATGAAACTAAATTCACAAAAGTGCTACTTCGGGATATGATCTGGGAAGTTTCTGGGGTACATTATCAATGCTTGGGGAATTGAGGCTAATCCTGATCAAATTAAAGCCATTAAGGATACGGCAGAACCAAAGACAAGCAAAGATGTGATACCTCAACGGAAGAGTGGAAGCTTTGAATAGATTTATCTCTAAAGCAACCAATAAGTGCATCCCTTTCTTTAATGTGATCAGAAGAAAAAAAAACTTTGAATGGGGAGAGGATTGCTAAAGGGCCTTCAAAGAATTGAAGGATCATCTTAAAAAACTTCTGATCTTATCTAGCCCTAGGGGAAATTTGTATCTCTATATTGTGGTCTCCGAACATGTAGTGAGTTCAGTCTTAGTAAGAGAGGAGAACAAAACTCAACTTTTGTGTATTATACGAGTACAAGGCTTAAAGATGCAGAGGTTATATATTCAGTTATAGAGAAGTTGACACTTTAAATCTCACCGCACGAAAGTTAAGAGCCTACTTTCAAGCACACCAAATCAAAGTCTTAACCAATTCTTCACTTAAACAAGTTTTCATTAAATTTGAGGCATTAGAAAGACTAGTAAAATGGGGGATAGAGCTTAGCCAATATGATATTGGGTTCCAACCCCCAGTTGCGATTAAAGTGCTGACCCTAGATTATTTTGTAACGAATGCGCAAGGTTCATTAAAGAACAATCAAAAAGGGAGAAGGATTTAAAGCCTAAATGGCAATGGTTTGTTGATGGGGCCTCGAATGAGCAAGTGGCTAGCGCGGGTTACGTAATCATTACCCCTGATAGACATTGATTGCATTACACAATGAAGTTAGGTTTTTTCATTACCAATAATGTAGCTGAGTATGAATCAATGGTGGCAAGACTTGCTTTAGCCCTTCAGTTGAAGATTCCAATGATCAATTTTTTTACTGATTCTCATCTGATGGTTAATAAGCTGAATCAGACATATCAAATGAAAGATGTCAAATTGATCATTTATGTTAAAAAGGTGCTAAAGATGTTAACTCAATTTGAAGATTTTTCAATACACCAAGACCTAGTGGGAAAATTCCCAAGCCGATTCTTTGGCCAAACTGGCTAGTTCACGAGGAGCACCAAAGACCCGAATTGTTCTAATAGGCTTCTAACAAAGTCCTAGTATTGAAGGTAAAGCCCATAAGCCAAAAAATAAAGCAATGGTATTGACTAGATCCCAAGCACTCAAGCATATGGAAGAAGGAAAAGAAATGGGAGGTGGAAGTGATGTCGTTCAGGAAGGAACCATTCATACGGAAATAAGCAACCACAATGAGAACAATTGGATGACCCTTATTGTCAAGTACCTAATAAAAGGAAAACAACCAAAAGATTAAAAGGAAACTAAAAGGATAAAACATCAAGCTCCAACTTTTGTTATGATGGGGGGATACTTTACAAAAAAGGATACTCACTCCCATACTTGAGATGTGTTAGTTCAGAAAATGGCACAAAACTGTTGAGCGAAGCTCATGAAGAATTCCATGGAGACCATTCAAATGGCATAAAATTTGCCAAAAAGGTCATGAAACAAGGTTTTCATTGGTCCCATACGACCAACAATGTGATGAATTATGTAAATAGATGTGAGAAATGTCAAAGATTTTCAATAATTCCACATATGCTGACAAGTGAATTGACCCCAATCTCAAGCCCATTGCCCTTCGATGTATGGGAAATCAACTTAATCAGACCGTTACCTATACTCAAAGGTGGAGCTAAGTATGCGGTAGTAGCCACCAATTACTTTACCAAATGGGTAGAAGCAGAACCATTACCAAACATAACATTTGAAAAAGTGCTAAAATTTGTGGTTAACATAGTCACCCGGTTTGGAATACCGCATAAGGTAATATTCCATAATGGAACTCAATTTGAAGGTGAGGAGTTTACCACATTCTGCAAGAAGAATGAAATAATGTAGCAT
Source organism: Allium fistulosum (assembly GCA_030737815.1). NCBI lineage: Eukaryota > Viridiplantae > Streptophyta > Magnoliopsida > Asparagales > Amaryllidaceae > Allium > Allium fistulosum. The sequence continues at coordinate 1,144,404,264 of CM060904.1, forward strand.
CCCCTTACTTGGAGGCTCAAAACTAATGGCTACGGATGCTGCAGTCATCCATAGTTATTAATCTTCGACGACCAAATACGGCGGTGCTAGATACATTGATACACAGATCACAAGAATATGGAAACAATTTAACAATTCAAAAACATATTTCCACATTCAAATCATAACCTTTCATGTTCATTACATAATCTCAAAACATTAACCACGTTCAGCAAAAATATAATTATTACACATACGCTAAGAGCGACATATGAAGATGCCCCTTTGGTTGATCAGAGTATATAGTAAGGCCAATAAATCTGCCTTTACATCCAAATACATAGCGGAAAAGAAAACTCTAAATAACTATCTGCCTCCTGCACGCCTGCGGAAGCTTTATTCGTCTAAGAAAAACCTGAAAACCCTAAACCTCAAAGTACTCAAAATCAATTGAGTACCCGAGAGTTTAAGGGGAAAGCAAAAACTTTGAGTCAGACATAAAGCCTGGTATGAATAATAGTCTATCATCTCGAACCAAATAGACATCTAGTGAGACCACGCCACTTAGCGGAACAGGTTTTCCCCTCAATAGTATCCTAAAACCTTTATAAAACCATATACGGTGCTCCTGCATCCATAATGGTTTAAAACATAGTATTTCAAAACATTATGATGATATGTAAAACAAGCAAATCAAATCTGGATTTCCCTATCCCCATTTATTCTGACTATCTGTTTCAATTATAGTTTCTAGGGTTACTATTAATCTATTATTTTTCATGGGCTAACTAATAACCGGTTAAACATTTAAGGACTACCTGTCCAATTACATAGTTTTCATAGGCTTACTATGAACTTGTCTATCTGACATCTTCATTTACACATAGTTTTCATGGGCTAACTATGAACCTGTCTATCTGACATCTTCATTTACACATAGTTTTCATAGGCTAACTATGAACCTGTTTATCTGACATCTTCATTTACACCTAGTTTTCATGGGCTAACTATTAATCTATTGGCCCTTGCCAATATCATACAGTTTTTCATGGGCTTACTGGAAACTTATTGGCCCCTGCCAATATCTTTCCTTTATATTTTACTCATTCAGGAGTTTATTCAATTTATATTCACTACTAGGTTAACCTAACTGGTTCTCCTACTCTTTTTCCCAAAATACAGTTATGAGTCCATTATAAAGTGAATATGTTCATATTAGAAGAAGCAATATAACAACATAACAATACCACTCCTGTGGGTTTAATTTATCAAAGATAGATCCTTCATAAACCATTATAAAACTCATTTAATATAGCCATGGGTTTTCCTTTAAAAATAGAATTTCGATCATAAAACCTTTCGATAGCTTCGAAACCTAGCTTTCGACTTCATAGGGTAACCTCCTTCGAAAGCACTTAAAACATTAGGCTCCTGCCTTATATTACTTTAAATTCTACTTTTCGAAAATATAAAACTTGATCAAAAGAAAACAATTTTACAACCCCTTCGAAAGTATCTCCTTCGAAGGCAAAGAAAACCAAGCAAACACATTCGAAAGCAAAGAAAACAACCCCCTTCGGAAATATAAAACTTTGTTTTAGCTGTTACTTTTTATAGCTGTAGAATTAAGGTCTCTAACATATTCCATTGTGTTCAAATGATGGTTTCCTTTCCATAAAGTGGTCACAGCGGAAAAATGGGCTTACGGTTTGAAAGTTATGCCTATTTGAAGTTTACAAACAAAGTTGGAGAAAACTGCTACAAAAGAGCTTCCACAACGTTTACAACTGCTGTCGAAAGGTAGCTTCCGACAAGGTCGAAAGTTAGCTTCCGACAAGGTCGAAAGGTGCTACCAAAGGGTCCAAAATAGAATGATGCTGTCGAAATGTGCTTTCGACAAGGTCGAAGGGTGCTTCCGAAAAGGTCGAAAGGTGCTTCCAAAATGCTGCAGAAAGGTGCAGAAGTGCTGCGGAAGGTTCTAAGTTGTAATGTTACTTAGTCGGAAGGTTACTAAGTCGAAAGGTTCATCTAAAATGCTGCAGAAAGGTGCATGTGGAAGGTTCAGTGGCAGAGTCGTAAATAACTTGAAAACTGCAACTCTTATTCTTTGTCAAATTCCTATTGGTTAAGGACAAACTTTAACAATTCTTTGTCAAATTTCTATTGGTTAATGACATATTTTAACAATTTCTTTGTAGAAATTCTTCTATAGATCAGATTTATTATTGAGAAATTATTTTCAAAATAATTAATTATATTAATATTTTAATATAATTATTAAGCCTTTTTAGCTTAGAAAATTCATAATAAATCGAAATAATTTGGAAAAAATATTAAAAATTCATGAAAAATCTTAAATAACATTTTCTTCATCATATAAAAATTTCGAGGCAGAATTTATTATTTTTAATAATTAAAACCCGAAATAAATGCTTTTTTCACCTTAGGAAATTCATAAAATATTCCTATTAACTCCGAAAATTATGAAATTAAAAAATCATCTCCAAAATTACGTTTTACATAACATATCCTAAAATCAAGTCGTTTGGAGGTCGTTTACTAAGGTTTTTATTCTAAAACCCATCATTTTAATTCCATAAAAATCCCAATAAATCACCATAAATCATTATTCTATCCAAACAATGATTATTAGATCCAAACATGATCATCACATTCAGTTACTATCTATAACCGAACCAAAACAAGTAAAAATGAGATGATTTGCACTATTATTCATCTTGATTAGTTAATTGGAGAATGAGGTAATTTCTTAGCTTTAATTCCTTAGCTTTATCTTCGATTTATTGTTCTTCCTTGAGCTTTTAATGGCTGGCCGAAATATAGGTGAGGAGTTATGAATGAGAAAGTAAAAGTTTATTAAGCTGGAGGGAGAGATTTATACTAAGAAATGTAGCCCCATTTCCTAGTTTACCCCTTAGGAAATTCCTCCTTCTTAATTTAGTTAAGTCATATTTTAGTTCATTTATTAAGACACATATATTGGATTTATTTATCTCATCTCCCCAATTATTCACATTACTCTATTTAATTTATCCAATCAAATATCCTGAATAATGTTAAACAAAAATTAGGGGTGTTACAAATAATCAAAAAAATTCGTCCGTAGCTCATCCTAAGGCTAATGAGCCGTTGAAGCTGCCAGCAAAAATATTAAGACTATGCTTAAGAAGCAACTGCATAAGGCAAAAGAAAACTAGGCAGAAGAATTACCATTCGTGCTTTGGGCATACCAGACTTCTGCAAAAACTGCAAAAGACATACTCCATTCTCTTTAACATATGGATGTGAGGCAATGTTTCTAATTGAAATTGAGATACCATCTCACCGAAGAATCACATATGCTTTTAACCCTTATCAAGAGCTAAGAAAGGAATCCTTGGACCTGATTAATGAATTAAGCGATGAAGTAGCCATACGGACGACCGAATATCAATGTTGTTATCAAAATACTATAATTCCAAGATTAAGGAAAAATCATTCCCAAAAGAAGACTTGGTAATTCGAAAGGTCATGGAAAATACCAAAAATCCAACGGATGGGCTACTTGGACCAAACTAGGAAGGACCCTTAGTTATCCACAAAGTAATCTCGTCAGGAACCTATCGACTATACCGACCTGATGGCAATGTAATAGCAAGAACATGGAATGCCGAACATTTGAGACCATACTTTCCTACAATGAATGAATAAAGAGATTAAGACAAGTATATCTATAGAGTGGATAATCGAATGAAGGAAAGGAACTACAAGGAAAAACCTAAATCATTATCTATAAGGTAATTAAGGAAAAATGAAAAGCCTTTGATCCCACCACAAAGGCCTAGTTAAAGCACCTCCTAGAGGGAGGTCAGAGTAAGCCTTTGGTCCCGCCAAAGCACTGCAGGCCTTCGGTCCTGCCTACGTGGCTTGGCCAGAGCGCCTCCTAGAGGGAGACTGGAGTAAGCCTTTGGTCCTGCCTAAGATGCTTGGCCAAAGCACCGAACCAACCTTCGTTCCTCTTATAAGGCCTGACCAGAGCATCTCCTAGAGGGAGGATAGATAAGACTTTGGTTTTACCTAAGATGGCTAACTAAACGCACCGACTAGCCTAAATCATTACCTATAAGGTAATAAGGGGCTCAATCAAAGCCTAAATCATCACCTAAAGAGTGATAAGGGGTGAAAGGAATTAAAGCCTAAATCATCACCCAAAGAGTGACAAGGGGCGAAAGGAATCAAAGCCTAAATCATCACCCAAAGAGTGATAAGGGAAAAAGCAAATAAATCAAACAAGTATGACTTCGTCCAAAGAATGGACCAAAGCAACCTCCTAAAAGGAAGTGTAATAAAGCATGGCCAATTTGACACTAAGCTAAGAATAAGGCAACCTTCAAAGGAATGAACAAGAATTATCTATGACTCAGAACTAGGGATCTCAGCATCAAATATAGACATATGAGAAGTTGTGAATCTCTTGGTTAGAAATACTCCAGCAAATAATGGGAAACTCAGTTATCACTTAAATTTCCAATCTCCTATTAGGTAGGATGTAGTATTACCAGATAGATTTCTGCTCTTCTATTCAAATGATACTATGGTATTATTACCCGATGGATTTTTGGTCTTCTGTTCAAATGAAATTGTGGTATTATCGCCAAATGAATTTCCAGCCTTCTATTCAAATGAAACTATGATATTATTACTGGATGGATTTTCGATCTTCTTAACAAATTAATTTATGATCTTCTTGCCAAATGAATTTCTGGCCTTCTTATTAAAAGGGAATCTATGGATTTCTTGCCAGACATATTTCCGGATTTCTAACCAGATGGGTTTCTAATCTTCTTATTAATTGAATTTATGGACTTCTTATCAAACGAATCTATGAGGTTCTTATAAGATGAATTTTCGACCTTCTTGCTAATTAAATTTATAGACTTCTTATCAAGCATATTTCTGGTCTTATAAACTTGGCTTTACATTGAAACATAAAACCTCCTTTATATGCAGAAGAAGACAAATTAATCCACGTCTTTACCAAATTCGAAAGAGGTTATCTAAAATTCAATTTAAAATAAAAAAATGAAATTATCATCGTTTACTTTATGGTTTTCAGGAAAACAGGATTGAAGAGAAAATTTCACAGGAAATTGGAAAGGTAAGAAGATACTTGGTTTTACACTGAAGTGTAAAAACCTTCTTTTATATAAGAAGGGGGCAAATGTTATCCACGTATTTTCTGATTACTATATCGAAAGAGTCACCAAGGAAAGAGAGGCAACTAAATCAATAAGAGGATATGGGAGCATTCAAAGATAGATATCGAACTTGTAAATGTGTGATGGTATGACAAGCCAAAAAGCTCATGGTGATATATTAAGATCCTAAATAAATGATATACAAAACCCCTAAAGGAGACATATCAAATGTGTAATGCATAAGGATGACAAATATACATAGCGACTACCAACTATCAAATGAGTGTACTTTGCATCCAGCAAGCCATCAAGACAAGGGTAAACATATTTATTCTATTAGGTGGGCCAAGCACATGAAGAACGAAGCTGTATATTCAAGTGCTGCCTGCAATATAAAAGCCATGTAAACATAATATCAAAGTTGTCGAATACCTAAAAATAATTAATACCGGAGCTCAAAAGGTGGTGTATAAAAAAAATTATCGAGCCTATGAACAAATGGTATCAAACTTCTACGGACGTTGCTGAATTTATAAATAGAAGACATCTCGAGCTTGTAAAGCAATGAAGATGGCAAGTTTGTAAAGTGATCAAACATGTCAAGCATATAATTTTGGATATAACGAGCCTCTAAACAATTAGTGATAGCGAGCTTCTACAACAGCAGAAAGGTGCAAGCCACTACAATAAGGAACATTGCCAAACATGTAATAAAAAGAGGATATCGAGCATCTAACATTATAAGAAGATAACGAGTCTATAGATGAGTAAGCATGTCAGACATAGAAGTAATGAGCATGCTAAGCATGAAGATGTTAAGCCTATATTCAAATGGGGTATCGAACACCGAATAGCCAAGAGATGTCAAATTTCTAAAAGATACCGCCACATTAAAGAGTATCGAACATCTAACTACAAGAGGAGGATGGCAAATCTCTTTGGGAAAACAAGCTTCGGATACAATAACTACCATCGAGCATTTACAACATTAACTATTGTAAATCATATCTAAGCAATAAAGCTTGTCATGAATTTACTCATGAAGATAGGATGTCAAGTCTTTACAACATTAATTGTTGCAAAGCATATCTAAATAGATAATGATACCGAGTTTCTACACAAGGAAGGGATGTCAAATGTTGGCCAGATATCGAATACTAGCCATATAGAAGGATGTCGAATATGAACAATGTAAGAAGATGTCGAATACCAATAATGCAAAGGAGGATGTCGAATATCATCAATGTAGGGGAGATGTCAAATGTCATCAATGCATGGGGATGTCGAATGTCAATAATGTGTGGGAGATGTCGAATGTCATCAATGCATGGGAGATGTTGAATGTCTAGCTGGATGGACACGTGGTAACTACGTTCCTTTCCACAACCTCTATAAATAGACCCCTCCACTACTTAAGGGGGCGAATCATTTCTTTATTTCTCAAATAACAAAGTTGTAAACCCTAAATTGAATTGGGGATTTCTTGGTGCAGTTGTACCTTTTTGCACATAAGGACTTAGACAATAAACTTTACATAGCATAATGCCTTCAATATATGTATCTTTGACTATAATTAAGAGAATGGACTTGCAAATGGATTACCTTTGGACTACTATTTGAGCAAGGCCATTTAAGCCCTTACCTAAATTAAAGTTTATTTTACATAACAACTATAATGCCTATTTACATATGAACAAAGGATTGAACAATATGTAAATCCCCTATTTAGTCCATTACATGAGTTATGGACTATTGCACAATTATATGACTTGCCTATTTTACCCTTGAACATATGACATGAATTTTTGAATAACCTCATGACGATATTGAAGCTCATGGGCATTATTGGGGCCATTTCGGAAAATACTATCTTACGCAACATCTTGGATGTTGAACCATTTTTTGGTTTAACAAGTTAATTACCCACAATTGCAGGCTAGCAGCAGCCAAAACTTAAAACATTCATGACTTTCAAAAACTACATATGTTTGACAATTATGACCACTCTACAGAATGAGAAACCATCATCCTAAAGCAATGGAAGTGGCTTCAGATCTTAACTCGGCTCCTATCAAAAGTTATAGGCCATACAAAATTTTCATGGTCAAATTGATCACATAGAAGTTCAATAAAAATTATAGATGTTGAAAATGTTCTTACGAGTCATTTCCTAAAATTTTAGAGTCATACAACCTCATAAGAATAAAATAAAAATATTTTACTATCCTCTAATGCGTAAAATACAGGTCGTTACAGTTGTGATGAAGGGTGTTGGGCTAAAGACTTATTTTGTTAAAGGTGAGAACTGTGGTATGAAAGTCAACTACTGTGTTGGTTCCTCCAAGCGGACCCGGTTAGGTTATGGCATCTTAGGACGGGACATGCCAGCGAGAAGAGTTTGAAGGTACTGCACAAACGAGTTTTGATTGGTGGTGTTGATCAAGCAAATTTTGGGTGTTGTGTGGGATGTGTTATTGGAAGGGGAAAAAGGTTTTATTTGATGTTGTAGCATAAAAGGCCAAGGTTGCACTGGATTATGTCCATACTGATGTGTGGGGGTGCACCAGGTACTTTGCTTGGAGGAGAAAAGTATTTTGCTTTCATTATTGATGGTATCTTATAGAATATTTGCGTATATTTTATGAAGTCCAAGGATTAGACTTTTTGCAAGTTTCCAAACTTGAAGGCGGTAGTGAAGAAGAATGTGGGGAAGAAGTTGTAGATTCTTAGATTAGGCGATGATGGTGAATTTATGTCATAAGAGTGCACCCACTATTGTGCATTTTGAGAGTATCATCAAGCATTACACCATATCAAGCAACTCTCACTCTAATGGGGTTGCAAAGAGGATGATTCAACGTTGCTAGAGTGGAACTACCATTTTAGGTTAAAAAGGAAAATTTTGTTATGCATTATTTATGGTGATTTTCCTTATCAACCACACACCTTCTGTAGCCATAAATATGAAATCTTCGAAGAACAATGGAAATGTGAGAATTTGAAGTAATTTCATTCCTTTGAGTGTTTGCTTGTCCTACTTATGTTCTTGAAAGTAAGGATTTGTTGGATCCAAGAGCAAGAAAGTGTATTTTTCCTAGGTATCGAGGCATAAAGAAAGGTTATAGGATATAGTTTCTTAATACCAAGAAAATCATTACTAAAAGGCATGTGCCATTTGATGATAAGGTTATATTGAAAGTGGAATCAACATAAGCTGATGACAATTGAGGACAAAGGAGTATCAAACGCATGGTAAGTAATCAAATTCTTTCCGGAAAGAAAATGATAATAGTGTTTACGATGACGCCTTAGTTGATGAGTAGGTTCAAACTAAAATGGGAGCTCAATCTCAACCTAGGCCTATTAGAAAAGGAATAAAGGTAGAGCAGTCAAAGGTTTTTATTGGGCTTAGCATTGAGGATGTTTATTTTGATGATAGGAGTGCATATTATATATAGGTTATTGATTATGTTAAACATGATTGATGGTGGTTATCTTGTTGGTCTTCGATCCAAACATATTTTTGATGCATGCTTGAAAAATTCTGATTTAGTCCCCATTTTAAAAAAGCTTGAAAACTGATACTTTGGTGTTTGACTTGTCTATATCTATGCTGATTTCTAGTCCATGCGACCCTTTCTTCTTTCCCTTCTATAAAATCTTTCAACGTTCAATCCTTTGTCATCAAAATAGTTCCATATATGAAATATTTAAGAACTCCCCCTTTCTCATCTATTTGATTTGTATGTATTTTTTTCATATCCATGTTTAATTTTATATTCGATATCATACATATATTTTACTGGAAATTTGCAATGACTTTTCAAATTTCTCTCTCTAGAATGTTATTCTTCGATTATTACAATCAATTGCACATTTAATCTCGCAATTTTCAATTAATTTCCAGTAGACAAGCGTGCAAGGGTCCATAGGGAAATGAGTAATGCTATCATTCCATGGACGGGATCTGGACCGACTTAATGTGAGCATGTTCAAGCCGGAGCTGTGTACACAAAATGAGGTACTGACAAACATGTTTGGTTTTATGCAGGGTGTTTGTGGAGTACAAACCATACAAAAATGCAAAGGTGCATTGATGAAAAATGGTTTGTAGTTGCTAAGAGAGATAGATTATGTGACACAATATCGCTATGTCATACAATCATAATCCAACTGCACATGGCAAAATATCGGTAGGTCGATGGTGTTAAACCCTCGGAGGATGGTGCAATGTAAGATTGAGTGAGGACGCTCATTATTAGCAAGTAGGTCCAGCAACCTATCAGGACAAATTGGTTAAATATTCTTTCTCTCCTAGTCTATGGGTCATCCATGTCATCATATATTTGATAGCACTACGGAATGAACTAATGAAGGGTACAATCAAGTCATTAATATTTTGGATTCCTTATTTATTATGTGGTATTTAGTTTCAGTATGTTTATACCTATGGACACCATAGATCACTTTACTATATAGTAGTATACCCTATTATAAATTAGACATATCGAGTTTATATGTTGATGTTTGTATGTTTAGGAGGATGGTACGAGCATAGTATAGTAGGCATGTCTCATGATCATTACTATAAGGATGGATGGGTTCTTATACTCGTACACTATATATCTATCAAAATTTATATATTATTATAGGTGGATGAGCCATTCACACCAAATCGTTATTTGACCAAAATTTGTTTATGTTGTCCCTTTTCATATAACTCTTAGGTACTATCATGAATAGATTGAGAGACATGTTGGTGTGAATACTTATAGTACCTGATTAGTGTACACGAGCAAGAGACTTAGAATTAGTTACTCTTTTAGAGCTTTATTAAATATATATACTAATTGCGGTGTTTTGAATATACAACACATATTTATGTCATTAGAGGCAGCTTGTTTATTTGCAGTCATTTATGCATTTGAGAGATATTAACTCGTTTATTTTCTGTATTATCATTTGGGAGCTTCTATATTGTGATTGTAACGACCCGCTATTTTGGACCATTCAAATCGACAATAAATCCACACATGTCGGACTTGAATAATTCAAAATATCAGATTGTTATTTAAATTTGGCAAACTCATCATATATAGTAAATAAATCAATCACAGAATCACAGACACAGAGTAATACAATAATACGCAGCGGAATAGATAGAATAGTAGTTCATGAAGCTACTATATAAACATCAGAGTAAAAAAATAAAATACAACAGAATATCTCAAATACAATGAAGTCTTCAGTACGAATAGATGACCTCTCTGAACAAATCAACTGGAAAGCTGAAAGCTGAATTGATGGTTGGATCTCCAAATGAAGCTCCAAACTCCAAGATGAGTCTCAATTGCTGTATCACTCAGTCTGACCCGAGCGTAAAGCAAAACACAAAACACTCGAGTCGGGATTAACATTCTTATACTAATAAATCCAACTCAAGTGAAATATCAACTGAAATACAAGTAACTTAAAGGATGTTTGGGATAACCATCCTCTAAGGATCTGCGGAACTATCTACAAGGTGGAAATATACACTATAACACTGTGGTCGTTTCAAATTTATTTATACTTCAAAAATCAAAATATCATTTTCATTTCAAATATATCTATTTCCAAAATAGTATATATAGATTAAATAATTTATAAGGTAAAGCATTTACAATTTTCTCAAGTCTCACAAATCGATTCAAATCAACCCAAATTCTAAATTTCAATTTAATTCAATCTAAAAATTTTCATTTAAATTCAATTCAGTTTCTAAATAACAATTTCCAATTTAAATTGATTTCAAATACAGATTTGAATCAAAAATAAACCATTTAAATTCCAATATATTTCAAAGCTTTAATATTCAACAATTTCAAAGTTAAATTTAACAGTTTCATATAGCTCTTGATTTAACTTCATTATTATTTAAATAAATTCAATATCATTTAACTAGCCTTAAATTTCATATTTACTTAAATCAAACCCAAGTTATAAATCATATCTTAAATCTCAATTTCAATAAGTTTCAAATCGGTTTAATTAAATAAAATTATCTTCCCAAATCCATAAAATTTATTTTCAAAATATTTATATATATGGACCAACGGTGTCTGTATATATCTATCATATGGTTAAGTGATACGGATATTTCATTTCAATCTGTAATTTAAATATATACGGGTAGATATCATTTCAACCCGTAATCCCAATTTCAATTCAAATGAAAATCGCTTGGGTTTATCATTTCAACCCATAACGATTTTCTCCTATTCTAAAGTCCGTTCGGGTATGTATCATTTCAACCCATAGTGAATTCTATACTAACAGGGAACTTGCAGAGTGATAACAGATATAGAAATAATATAACAGGCATAGATATATCATTAGTACAATATAATATAAACAGCAGGATATGGTGTCATATCCCACAGGTGAACAGTTACAGATAATAGCATATATATATCAATATAAATAACAGATAATGATGTCGGGTGTCACAAGTGAACAGATACAGATGATGGCATAGATATAACAATATAAATAACTAACAGCAGCATATTTCAATTGTCGTTTCAATTGAAATCAAATTTAATAAATATAAGAACATTAATCGTGAGTGATTGCTCACCTTTCGAGGCTAGAGATAGACGAGAATAAGATGAGTTACAAATCCAAGCACGAATTTCGGAACAAAGCACGATGGACATGAGTTCGACGATCAAAGCTGATAAATAAGAATTGATGAGAAAAATCAAATTGGCTTGATATAGACTGAACGAAACATATACAGTATATATTACTTTAAATCAATATAAAATTTGAAACATCAACTCATTTTAAATCTGTATATAAATTTAAAATCAATAAATGACTTTCAAGATCTATATATATATATATTTCGAATTAATAGTTAAATCCCAAAATGTACTATATCCCATTTTTTTTGAAAACCAAGTTCACACATACACACGAACTTATACATGTGTTCAAACTTAAATTTAATATTGTTTAACATACCTTTAAAACTATACTTCAATAACATAAACTAAATATTGAAATTTATATACATGCAGCACTAAATAAGCTTTATTAAATGAACATTACATGCAACCATACGTTAAAATATGTTACTACAGACACTTATATACTAAAACAATCAACAAGAGTATAAACTAAGATATATATAATATATATATAATTATATAATATGCCATAAAGTATCAGGCAAAACCGAGGTTATGCAGACTTAACTTGAAATATACTAACATATACAAATTTGACTTGTAATACACTAACATATGCAGACTTGACTTGTAATATACTAACATATGAAATTTACATATGCAGCAAACATACTTTATAAAATATGCAACAGACGTGAGATCTATTTGCTATCATTTTATACAATTACTATACTGTAATAAAATATAACTTATGTATTTAAATAAAAATCAATATAAATAACCAAAAAAAATTACCTTAGAAATCTTTATATATATAACACATATATATACGCTTCTGAACATATTGTAGTTTAAAATTTATACTTATCATAAAATCAATATACATTACCTTATCATAATACTTATAAACTAACCTACATACACAGACTATATTATATATGTAAACAACATATGTAGCAACTCAAAACCATATATACACACTTCTACCGTGCAATCTATACTTTGTAAACTATATCTAAGACAACAGATATTATAAACAATAACTTTATATGCTTAATAAAACAGAACTAACTAATATATATTAGATATAACATACGTATTTATACAGAAATCTATATATATGTACCTAATTAAGTGGAGAAGCCTCTCGGCAAAAGGAAGAGGAGGATGGGATTTGTAGGCAGGCGCACGGTGGAAGCTGGAGGGGTTGGTGGTCGGTGCGTGGTGAGGAGGAAGGGGTTGGCGCATGGAAGCAGTGACGCAAGGCAGAGGGAGGGGCAGCACCACGTGCACGGAGGTGTGTTGTTCAGGCGGTGGATGCGGAGGCTGAAGGTTGCGTGCGGGTTCACGTGCAGGCGGAGGCACGGCAAGGAGAGGGTTAGGGTGTGACGAGGCTGCAGGTCGAAAGAACACGCGTGGGGAAAAGGTGATGCGTATCAGTACAGCAGTGGGGAGAGGGGAGGGCGAATGGGCTGCTTGCGTGCTCTCGGTGGGGAGGTGTGGAGGCGGGCTTGGCAGCGGAGGGAGTAGGTGTGTGGAGGTCTGGTTGCATGGGGAAGGAGGATGTTCTCAAGTAAAGGAGTGGCTCGGCAAAATATTAGGAAGGAGGGAATTTGCAGAGGAGAAGGAAGATGAAGAACCAAATATGATTTCGCAAAAGTGGAACTGAGTTATCAAGGAAAATGAAATATGAACTGTTGCCAAATAAATGTATACAAAACGTACACAAATAAATGAAATGGTAGGTGATGGCAACGGCTGAAATTTGGAATAAATGTTGAAAGGAAAGCTAGTGACCGTTTTATTCCAGCCGTTTGAAAGTTGAATGGGCATACTTATCAAAAGTGAAAAGTGGTACTGGTACAGTTATATGTTTCACAGATTTCGCCATGCACCGGACATCAAAATACAAAAATAAATATACCATGGTGATCAGCGCGACGAGACGATCAAAACGGTATACAGATACTAGTGGTACGATCATCCGATCGAAAGTCGATAATCGGTACGAGTAATGCTGCTATTTTGCCAGAATTAAGATAAACGGAGCAATAGAAATCCAAATTTGGAAGAACGAAAGATGACATCTGACTCAAAAGAGGATTTAGAAATTTTCTATAGAAAAATATTCAGGTTTTGAAATAAATTTATTACCATCAATTTTAACTGACTTAAATTGAAATAGAATTTCACAAGAAAATAAACTTCAATATTATCAGATGAAAATTTACCAGTTGCTATATTAAAATAGACGTATTCCAAATAATAAATTTTTAATCTCAAATGTTATTGTTTAAAATTTCACAAAATTTCAATTAATTAAATAAATAAAATCACTAAAATTTTGGGTCGTTACAGTGATATTCTAGAATTTATTTATGAGTAGTTTATTTTGGTAACACTGTTATATCTTCAATTTTATATCTATGTTATATTATAGGTTGTTTATTCTCTATGAGATGTATGATGGTTTATGAGATTGTTAGTTAAATTTCAAAATTGGTCTTCCATGGGTCGGTTGCTTAATACCTTAATATGATCCGGACATGGAGGAGCATTTTAGAAATGTTTCTACTTGATTGCATATTTTATGGAGAGTGGAAACATGAATGGAATTCCAAGGACATGCTCCTAATAGTAAATGGTGGAACTTTCGCAACGAATGTTCAGAGCGCTTTGTGAGTAGGACTATGCTCGACAAAATGACAAATTTAGAACCAAGTTGTGCTCATCGAAAATTTCTTGATGGTTGTATACACATATGTGTGAAGGCTTATTATATATCCTTACTCAAGTAGACATGCTCTAGATACAACATAATGGAATTAAAGCATAATCTAAGACTTTATTCTTAAGATGCATAAAAGATTAATAAAGTCTATTATGATTTTCATATGAAATATTCTATATGTATCACAGATTAACAAAGTATAACTGTTCTATCTAACATGCTTGTTGTTAATGTAGTAGATAAATATTATACCTAGTAAAAAGTGTTCAACTCTAAGATGTGATACAATAAAATAAAGCAGTCACATAAATACGAGATGGCAGAAGTAATATGCTAATTGCCATACATAGAAAATATTATAATGCTTGGGTCAAAGCTCATAAAAAAGATGCTAACGCTTTGGCTAGAAAATAAAGTGTTTGTGATTATGCCCTAATAAAAAAAAGTCACATAAAAGATGAGCAACATAAAGAAGCGATCAACGTTCTACTTTCGAGGCTTCTTCTTCAATCCTTTTGGTTCTTTCTTCTTTGGAGTTTCCCTCCTACTATCACAGGAACCTTCCTACTTCAACTTTACAATGATAGAGATAATGTTAGAATCCGGTCTAAGATTAGTTATGCAATTGGAAATAAAGCTTAAATTATCCATAGATAAGGTCCCTTATGATAGTGTTAAGGGTTCACCCTAAGGACAATTGTATAAATTATAATATAACTTAACACTTGCAAAAGAATTGTAGCTACCCACAATTTCGAACACTTCGTCTTTGAATATCGAAACTTTTAAAATATAATTAATTGTTATAAATGTGATTTTATAACCTTATTAAACTCTTTTTAATCAATAAATAATGATATGAAACTTATTTTGGAATTTTTTATAAAATTAAATATTTTGAAGAAATATCGATAAATTGACCGAAAATCGTTTATTGATAAACGACTTGTTATTCGAAATAAGTTGTCGAAACATTTTGTATGTGTCTAAATAACATAAGAAGTAATTAATTGCTAATAAAAATAATTTCACTAATTATGGTTAACTAAGTGAGCTTCTAGAAGCTTTTAGAAGGAAGTTGATATTTAAGTGGAAGAAGATATTTAGTGAGGGTATTTTCCATGGCATGTGAGGTGGAAAGGTGATCACATGGAGGCACATGGGAGGAGGCTTGGTCGGCTAGGAGTGGTGAGGGGAAGGTAAACTAACTACTTGTTTCCTATATAATGGAACCTAAGGCTCATAGAAACACTTTCATAAAATTTAGCAACTAAATAAACTAGCTCTTCATTCCTTTTCTCTTCATAAATTCCTAAGAACAAAACAACTTAAAACACCTAAAACTCTCTCCAAACTCAAGTATAACTCTTACAACAACATTGCAACAGCTATTAGCAACTTGAATCTAGAAGATTTGGAGCACAACACCCCAAACATCTCTAGGCCATGGGAAAAGGTGAGGCAATATTGTTTAGGTCGTGAGCTATGGTGAAGGTAGGAAGGATTTTGGGAGCTGGCAAGGTTGTGGTAGGAAGTGGAAGCTTATGTATGATTGTTTACTTGTTTAAGGGTGAACTAACTCACCATTTGAATGAATATGAAGTGTACATATGCTTGTGGTTGATTATAGTTTTATGTTTGAATTGATATTGGTATATTCGTTACTGATTCTTGCGTTCAAAAGAAAATAACATACGTAAATGGTGTGTTTGGACTTGTATGACTTTCTATGACTTGTTGTATAGCTTTGACATAAAACACATAGGGTTTGGTTAGACTTTGATTTGAATCGGACTTGAAATGGAAGTGGTTTTCTAGCGATAGCCGCTATATAAGCATGTAGGAAATGCCTTGCGTTCAGCATTTTCTGTGGTTTTCTGTTGGGAATCCTTAAGGGTTTCTCACCATTGTTCTAATGTATATTGTGTATACGAGTATAAATGCATGCCCTGTGGGCCTACATCTAGTCATATTGATATCTAGACTTTATATATCATAATATCTATAAGCACATTGTTTTCTTCCCTTGATTATAATCTATTTGATGATTGCTATATTTATTCACTCAGGTACCAATTACTTGTTCTTTCCTGCCTCACCAATTCATTGTTATAATTAGTTGTTCACTTACTTAGTTCTACTATTTATAATGTGAATCAAAATTCAAATCTCTATCATTGACTCTTCTGCCCAGAATGTGAATAGATGTACTTAGCATATTTATGAATTAGTTGAAATTAATTTAGTAAGTGTATGTAAGAAATCAATGTGTATGCTTTTCATACTTACTCTACGAACGATGATTGAAATTGGCTAATTATTAAATAAAATAATGTATACTTAAGTATGATAAATTGGTTTTAAATTATATGAAGTGATGTAAAAAACAAAGTATGAGTATTTCAAAAAATAACCAAAGTTATTCCAAATTTAATTATATATTGGGCAATTAGTATTGATTTAGTAAAGCTATAAAAAAATTGAATTTTGGAAGTTAAATATTATTAAATGGATATTTTTAGAACTGGTGAAAATTTGTTTACATAAAGTTTAAAGAATTTATTTTGAAAAAAAAGGTGCAGTGATCGAAATTAAACGATTGGTTGAAGTTAACAAAGAATTTTATGGTTTTCAAATCTTACTTTTTTGTGAAGAATAAGATGTGAGATCAATGATTTTGATTTAGAAACTGAATTGGAAAGTTATTGATATTTTCAATTGAATTTTGATTGGAGCTAGAAAAGAATTACATAGACTACAAAGTTTGAATTAATTTTGGTGCACTGGCTAAGATAATCGGTATAGCACTGTACTAAGGACTTGCTAGAAATGAACGCTATGGATTTATGATTTAGGTATTTGTGCTGGAAAATTAATAAAGGTATCATTTATAAATTTTGGGAAGAAAGAATATTTTAAAAAGTCTATTTTGAATATAGAATTTACAATTATATATTACAGAATATAAATAAATAGTAATATATTTTTGGAAAATTGTCTAAATTTTTAACAGATAATAACATGACTGTTTTATGGAGTTTATGAAAAGAAAATTATTATTATTATTTAAGTTATAAACATAAGAGGTATTATGAGAATAATAATAATAAAGAGACATTTATGATGGGTATTTTTGGTTAAATTATTATCATTCTTGATATAAATGTCAATAAAAAGGATATTGGGATTTAATGTCGAATGTTGTTATTATTGAATGACATATAATAATATAGTGGTTGTGAGATACAAAACGATTTAAATAAATTTTATTGTTTTGATATAAAATGATAATAATATTATTTTGAAGGAAATTTGATGGAAAGTATTAGCTTTGGGCTAAATAATGATGTTTGAGATATTTAAAGTAATATGTTGAAAACAAAGGATATTTGACGTATATTATCGATTTGAAAAAATACTATTTTGAGACGATAAAGAAAAGGTATTCTTAAAATAAACAATATCGAGATGATTTATACTTAAGAAAAAAATAACAAATTTAAATTTATTATGTTGAATTATTGGAACATATGTTATTAAATATTGTTTGAAATTAACATATATGTTCACGATAAGGGCTGGGATATTCTTATATAAGACGTGAGAAGCAGGAGAGCGTAGTTAAGTAAAAAGTTTTTTAAAATGTTAAATAATTGAAAATTGGTTGTATAAGACAATCGTCGATAGAGGATAACCATACTTGTCTATGTAAACTGTTTTTGGAGTATGGCAATGTATATAAGGTACTCTAGCCGCATGTTAGTTTGTGGGACTTTACAAACACATGGAGTTAATATTATCTTTAAAGTATCTAGTGTTGTATGATATAAAGAAATGAAGTAAGTGTTTTAATTTACACTAACTAAGGTACGAAGGAGACCTTAAGATAGGCGTGATTCAGCGATTTGGAAGAAAGTTGTCTAAGAGGTAAGGTTAGTTCTTTTCAGTTATCACTCAAGTTGAAAGAACTAACTTATGAAGTCAATTTTACGAAATAGTGACATTTTGTGCATAACTTATTATCAGTGCCCAATGCAAGTGATGTTCTGTAATGGCGGTCGGACCAAGCTCCCAATCTCTAGCACGTGGCGTATGCATATGGTTGGCACACACATTGTTGTAACAAAAGGAATCTCCGATGTTACGTGCCTACCAACCCATATTTATACACCATCGGCTCTAATATCATTGTTGTGAAACGGTGGTCAGACCAAGCTCCCCATCTCCAGCACGTGGCGTATGCATATGGGTTGGCAACCTTTGAGAGTACTGACGTGTCTGCATGGCCCAGTCCGTAACCATCGGCTCTGATATCATTGTTGTGAAACAGCGGTCGGACCAAGCTCCCCATCTCCAGCACGTGGCGTATGCATATGGGTTGGTGCACACTTTGTTGTAACAAAAGGAATCCCCAATGTTACGTGCCTACCAACCCATATTTATACACCACTTCTCCAATTTATTTAGCGATGTGGGACTTTCCAAATTCAAACCATCGTTCTTCCTTTAAACATGCGAGACAACTCTAAGGTGTTGACCAAACTCATATGTTTCCCCACGTAGGGATGTGCAGACGTGATTTCAATAAGTGAAAAATAAGTGAAAAATGCACAACCTAGTTTATGAGTTTGTTATAGTAATATTGTGTTCTTCAAAATTAAGGCATCATCCATTTGTGATATCTATAAATTAAACGATGATGGAGTATGGGGTTCATATATGAATCTTAAATGTTAGTCCATTTAAAGGTATGTCGCCTTTCGTTATCATGTTGTTGTGCCTATAAACTTAAGAAGAAGATTAGTAAGACATGTCAAAGTATACGAGAGAGTTTCCATTGGTCGAGGATGAAGAAGCAAGTGGCAGAAACAACATTTCCAAGAGGAAAAGAGATTGCTTCAGCAGTTGAAAAAAAAGGTCGAGCTCATGAAATGTAAGTTACATATACTTGGAAATAACATTGCAAAATGAAGATATATCGACCCAGATTGGGTGATATATTTTGTACATTATCTACCAGTTCTGGGAAAACTCATTAACAAAGTGATCAACTTCATCAGATCATACAATGCAATCAAAAATACACAAAATGAAACAACTATATACATACGACTGAATGATTCGGTTGGTGGTGTGTGCATTGACACCAAAAGTTTACTCAACGTGCTTAGCTCATACAAGTTCAACAGCTGACAATTCTCTAACAACCTGAACATGCAGCCATCATCACGTAGCCGACATAGGTACGTTCCTGACTTTTATTAAGTGCAGACTTTAAGTTTGTTTAGCAACTTGAGTTTTTGAAAACACCATTTGGTTCAATATTATCACCTCTTTGTCTAAAACACTATGATTTTTAGTTTGAGATTTAAGCTAGAGGTGAAAAAAAAAGTTTATGTGATAGTCTAGCTCTAAATCCTAAAAAATTGCTGACTTTTTGTTTTATTACATCTTTCCTGTAATGTCAATTTGCATGTTCATTATCGAGGTTGTGATGAAGGATTTTCCTAGTAAAGTTGTGTTCATATGGTTCGTCAACATTTAACTATGCATCATTTTCTATATACTATGAACGCGTTGACTATTTTTTACTTTTCTTAATAGGTTCCACACGATTCCTGTGATGAATCTACTGATCATTAAAACTACTTGCAATGAATTGGTTTACACCTAACACCACTTTACCTACTTAATGAATGCAATATACTTATGCTATGTTGGGCTCACACTTAGTATTATAGGGAATAAAATGGATGTAAATCACTATCCATATATGAAATGTTTCATATATGGATGCATTTACGAATGAGAATATAAATCAACGGTATGTGTATGGAATAGTGTATAATTACAAATGGGATACTGATTCACCCCATAACTATAACAGATTAGACTAACAAGATATGTAAATGTGTTTTAAGTTATTTGTGTGGCATTCAAAGTAAACAAGGGTGCATATAGATAGCCCAATATCACATTGTCAAAGAGTATTGTAAACTATATAAAAGCAGAACCGTAGCCTAAATCTCTATATATGATCGAAAGAATAATAACAAAAATTATCCTTTTGCTTTCCTCAATCAGTTTTTTTTTATGGTATCAGAGCAAAAGCTGTCAAACGACAAGAAGCAGTTGCTGATTACCCATAGAATCTCATCAGAGAATATTTGTTAGCCTCATCATTGAACCATCCAGAGGTGGTGTCAGAGCTGCCTCATCATCCACCACTCTGTTGCTCTCAGTCATAGGCATTCTCATCACTTGAGAGTGCAGTATCATCTCCTTATCGTGTTTTTTAATCAAGAACCTCCAAAAGCAGTGCCACGCCAAGAGTCTTGCTTCAAGATTCACAAGCTTGGCTGCACCGCAATAGATCTAACATCAAGAATCTCAACATCACTTCCAGACACTCCACCATGGCAGGAAATGATGATGTCTCATCAACTGCATCAAGTGGAATCAAGAATCAGGAAGGGTCAAGACCAGACAATCAAGAAACATCAACCATCGAAATAAATCCCTGCAATATCATCAAACCAAAGAATAACTTAGTAACCACTGCACTTGGTGAAAACAATTCATATTGTGGAAATATCAAGTTGAAACCAGCATAAAAGGCTATGGTTTAGAAGATACCTGTATGGAACTGCAGAAATTCCAACAAGAATGGTTACCAACAGCAAAGGAGAAAGAATCATCAACAAAGAATACATCACTTACCAGAGACAAGACAGTCTGTTAGCAGCATGGCTAATATCATCCGTCAGTCCACCTCTACTCACTCAACTTGTTGGATGGAAAACATCATATGAGATATGGACTGCAATACAACAAATATTCAGTACACAATCAGCTGCAAGAATCATGTATTACAAGAGACAATTGCAGAACTTAAGGAAAGATAATATGACAATGTAGGAATATCTGACAAAGATAAAGTCATATTGTGATCTTCTTGATACTGCAGGGCATAAAGTGTCAGAAACAGAGCAAATTCTGTCTATACTGAATGGTCTAGATACAGAGTACGAATCAGTTGTTGCAATTATCTCATCACAACAGAATCTACCCAATATGCAATATGTTCACTCAATTCTATTATCACATGAAGGAAGGGTGGAACAGAGAAAGGAAAAAAGAACTGTCAATCAACTATGAATCAAATTAAAAAAATAAGGTACAGGAAAATCAAAATGTCAGACAAAACTCATACAATCAGAGAGGTGGTGGCAGTCAAAGAGGAAGAGTAAGGAATAATAAATGGAATAATAACATAGCAAAGTGTCAAATTTGCGAAAAACCTGGTCATACAACAAGGCAATGCTATTTCAGACTCAACACTGAATATTATCCAAGTCATCAGAAAAATGGTGAATCAAGTGTAAATATAGCACACATTAATCAAAGATCAAACAATCAGTCAGAGGATGCAAGAATGCAACAGTCAAGTTTAGAAAGGCTCACCAGAACAGAGGACATAACAAATGAAGATTGGTATCCAGACTCAGGTGCTACCAACCACCTCACAAGTAATCTTCAAAACCTCAATCTTGGAAACAAAGAATATACAGGTATGCATACTATACATATGGGTAATGGTGAAGCTATAAACATCACACATGTTGGAACTAGCAGTACCAAAGGTAAAAGATATCTTTACCTCAACAATCTACTAAGAGTTCCTCCAAATTAAGAAAAATTTAATGAGTGTATCTCAGTTTGCTAATGACAACAATGTGTATTTTGAGTTTCACCCAAAATTTTGTGTTGTTAAAGACTTACTAAATCAAGAAACATTACTACAGGGTGAACTTGACAAGGGTCTATACAAGTTCAACTTTGGAAATACAGGAAATGGCAAAAATAGAAATATGTGGTGCAACAGTTCTGTGTCAAATATTAAGAAAGACAAAGAAACTTTTGATTTTTGGCATTGTAAACTTGGACATCCTAGTGTAAATTTTGTAAAACAAGTACTTAGTAATAGCAATATTGCTTTTGATGTATCTGTACCATGTATATGTACCTACTGTCAATTAGGCAAAAGCCATAAGTTACCATTTGCAGATTCCAATACAATAGTCAGTAAACCACTTGAACTGGTGGCCACAGATCTATGGGGACCTGCACCAGTAAGTTCTGACTACGGATACATGTATTATATATCTTTTGTTGATGCCTATTCTAGATATACATGGATATATTTTTTGAAATCAAAAGCAGATACAAGCAAGGTTGTGATACAGTTTATAACACAAGCTGAAAAGCAAACAAACAATGAACTCAAAATAATACAGACTGATGGAGGTAGTGAATATAAACCACTGAAGGAATATTTTCAAAAAAGGGGAATTGTTCAAAGAACAAGCTGCCCACATACCTCAGAACAGAATGGGCTTGTTGAAAGAAAACATAGACACATAGTAGAGACAGGGCTAACACTACTAGCTCAAGCCTCTATGCCAATAAAATTTTGGCCAGAGGCATTCAACACTGCAGTCTATCTGATTAATATACTACCTACCAAGGTACTCAAATATCTAAATCCCATTGAAATATTATTTGGGGTTAAACCAGACTATCAAAGTCTGAAGACATTTGGATGCTTATGCTTCCCATGCCTCAGACCATATAACAGTCATAAACTAAGCCTAAGATCCACCCCTTGTACATTTCTTGGCTATGGAAATAATCAAAAGGGATATAGATGCTTGAGTAATGATGGTAGGATATTTGTTTCAAGACATGTTGTATTTAATGAAGGAAAATTTCCCTTTGCAGATGAAAATATCAGAACTACAAGGAAAGTGTATGACAAAGGCAGTGCATCATTACCATCAATACCTATTGTGTCAGACTGGAGTATCAGTGCAACTCAAGGAGGCAAGCATAGAAATAATAAATCACAACTCACTGTATCCAGAGAAGATACTGGATCAGGTCATGATTTGAAAAGATCTCAAGTCCTCCTCCTAGTAACACTGGCCAGAACAATGGTATAGACTCAGAGGAAGAGCAGTCTCAACAAACAGATGATAACATCAATGCACATGAGCCTCAACCTGCAAGAACAGGACATCATATGACAACAAGGTCCAAGAGTGGTATATATAAGCCAAAAGTGTACAATGCACAATTAAATCAGACAGAGCCAAGCAACTATAAGGATGTTGTTACAAACATCAACTGGAAAAAAGCAATGGATGAGGAATATAAAGCACTCATCAAAAACAAAACTTGGAGTCTCACAACCAGAACTAAGGACAGCAATGTAGTTGGCTGCAAATGGACATATAAGATTAAAAGAAATCCTAATGGAAGCATCAGCAAATACAAGGCGAGGCTTGTAGCTAAGGGTTATAATCAACAATATGGATTCGACTTTTATGAGACATTTTCTCCTGTAGTTAAACCAACAACAATAAGAGTCATACTGACCATTGCACTATGCAAGAAATGGAGAATCAGACAACTGGATGTAAACAATGCATTCCTCAATGGAGACCTAAAAGAGGTTGTATTTATGGAACAACCAGAAGGGTATGAAAGAGGGGACAACAACAAACTTGTATGTAAGCTACATAAAGCCATCCATGGTCTAAAACAAGCTCCACGAGTATGGAATGAAAAACTCAAAACAACACCGATGAAGCAAGATTTCACACCAACAAAGTCAGACAATTCTCTTTATGTACAATGCAAGAATGACAGTATTACATATATACTGATATATGTTGATGATATTATCATTACAGGAAGTAACAGCAAAATCATAGATCAGACAATAAAGCATTTAGATCAAGTATTCTCCATCAAGGATCTGGGTGATTTAAGATATTTTCTAGATATAGAAGTCATACAGAAATCAAGTACAGAACTGTTTCTTTGCCAGAAAAAATACATCCTCGACATTCTGAAAAGAGCAAATATGGATAATGCTAATTCGTTGCCTACCCCTATGACCAGCAATCTTCGACTCTCAAAAGACAGAGGCGAAGCCATTGAAAATGAAAAACAATATAGAAGCATTGTGGGAGCATTGCAATATATTACTATAACCAGACCAGATATAAGCTACAACGTGAATAAAGTATGTCAATATATGCACAAACCTCTCAATGAACACTGAAAAGCAGTTAAACGTATTTTGAGATACCTGAAAGGAATTCTGAATCATGGTCTAACATTCAAATGCACAAAACAACTAAGGATACAGGCTTACTCAGATGCAGACTGAGCCTCCGACCCCTATGATCGAAGATCGACATCAGGGTATTGGATTTACCTGGGCGACAACCCAATTTCCTGGAGTTCAAAGAAACAAGCCACTATATCTCGCTCTAGCACAGAGTCTGAGTACAGATCCATAGCCAGCACAGTAGCAGAGGTCACATGGATAGAGTCATTACTGCAAGAAATCAAAATTGATCTCAAAAGCACACTGATTATCTGGTGCGACAACCTCAGCTCGGTTTTCCTCACTGCGAACCCTATTTTACATTCACGAACGAAGCACATCGAAATTGACCTTTACTTCGTTCGTGAGAAGGTTATAAGCAAGAGACTGAAAGTTCACCACATTCCAGCCTTCAATCAAAGAGCGGACATTCTCACGAAGCCGTTATCTATGACTAATTTCATTAAATTAAAAGAGGAGCTTAGAGTTAGAGGTGGCAGTGTAGAGGAAGATGAAGAAGGAAACCCTAGATCTAATTGAAGGGGCGAATTATGAAGTAAAGAATATCTCGGTAGTTATGTTATATCTGTAATGAGTCTGTAGGGCTTGGGCCAAAATAGATAGCCGAATATCACATTGTCAAAGAGTATTGTAAACTATATAAAAGCAGAACCGTAGCCTACATCTCTATACAGTAGCCTACATCTCTATACATGATTGAAAGAAATAATAACAAAAATTATCCTTTTGCTTTCCTCAATCAGTTTTCTTTTAATTGACCATGTTGTTTTTTACATATGACTAAAATGAATATCATATATTGATTGTTTGGTGTATGGAATGGTGATTATGTTGTACAGTGCTGCTCATGACGCCTCTGGCTTCACCTATATTGTGTCAGTTCTAATTTAAAATTTTACATCGAACCATTTTTTGTACCATTATTTGCTTATTACACACAACTTCCTTGTCGTTTTAAGTTTTCTTAAGTAAACATTGATCGTTGTGTCTAGTTTTTTTATCGTGCCGAACTTTAGTTTATCATAAAGGCGATTGAGGAGTAGTGTACGCTTATTCTAATATCCAATTAAGTGACTATTACAATGAACAGCATAAAACAACTAATTCGATATTACACTAAATAATATAGCGTTTTAACTATTTTTCCAACCTACATTAAATTTATAAACACCTCACACTTTGTATATTCAAATTTTAGCTAGGATATATCCTGCGCAAACATCGATAATTTTGGTCCTTTATTTCTATCATTTGTAATTGTACAATTCGCTAAATTTTCCCTTATTGACTGACTTCTCTGTTTCAAATTTATTATATGCTTAGTGGTACATTTATATCTTATGTGGTTCATTTGCTAAGATTGAGACGCGCCAATGTTTAGAGTTCTTGGATCCACATATGAATCATTGTTCAAATTTATGATATATGATAGTTCACTTTGCTCACAGAGATGAGAAAGAGATAACTTCAATGAACAGTTAAGGTGTTAATCTTTTGTATTCAGCAAAAAAATGTCGTTATCTTTCCTAAAATTGCAGTTTATACTAGATAAAGTTGTATAGATATATGTAATATTTTGTAGCATGAATTATGAATATGACATATATCTTAATCATTTGCTTTCCTGTGCCTTTTCTATTATCTACATTTATATCATGTATACCATTTATAGAGCAATCAAATTGAATATAAATCTTATATGTTGACATATATTAATTGTATTTTATTGAGCACAAAGTATTCAAGAATTTTACATATATTCTCTTAAACTACAAAGATTTTACATGTTTTTTTTTTTAATATTTGTTCTTCCCCCCTCCCCCCCTTTTCTATGCATAACTTTTTGAATATTTCTTGTCCCTTATTCTGCTTTGTAAATTTGCAGCCCAAGTTGACAAATAACAATATCATAGTGATACCTTAGCAGTATTAGATGGGATTTGAAATGTTAATCTGTGGAACTTCAGAAAAACTACTATGCTTCTTATTATTTTAGGTTGTTCTAAATGTTATACCATAATATGCTTCATAAACTGGAAATTAATAGAGGATATTATTGTTTACTCTTATCTTTACCACTCAACCCATGTGTGTCTGTATGCATTTGATTTACTTGCTAATTTTCTGTTCTTTGGAAACGAGAACGGTAGATTTATACACGGTGTTGTTCAATCGATGATTTAAGCTCTCGATGTCATATGTTATGAAATTGAGGGAACGTTTTTTTAAAGGTTCTATTGATGGTTTTTTTTCCTTTAAAAAGGTTTTGCTTATATGCTTGCATCATCCAATGGTATCTTTTTTCCTTATCAGCAACTATTTATTCCATAAATTTTGTGTTAAATTTCACTTTCTGTCGTACGATAAATTACATAGTAATTATTCTCTAAACACTTTCTTTTACACTGATTATTCTAATTCATATCTCTACACTCATGAGAATGTGGACATATGGTTTATAAGGTTGCATTATAATGGGCTTGGCAATTGAATTTTGATAGCTGTCAACTTATTTTTCATTCTAATATCCTTTTTATCTTTATTGGTTTTCAAATCTAAGTGGTATCTCAAAGTTGAGGAATGGGGGAAGATGCATTATTCAGCTACTTTTACATTGGAAATATATATGAAGTTTGTAGTCAACAAAAATACAATGTGTCAGTTGTTTAGTTTAGAAGACCAACTTTTACTTCGATTACATTACGGTATATTTTTCAATGTGCATGCAACCATTGAGGTAAGGTTGAGTAGTCGAATTAATTCTAATTTGTCAGTAACGGGGTACAACTTAGTATGATATTTAAGAAATTGTAACATTATGAATTTATGACAAGGATTAAAATTTATCTGTTTGATGTGTATATTTTGCACCACTTTTCCAAGAAGCGCTGTAGGTGCATGTTTTCAAAAATTTATGCAATAAATTTAAATAAAACACACTACCTATTGATAAAGGATAAAATAGGTTAATGGTTTTTCATTACAGTACAAATTAATACATTTCATCCTTTCATCCTACAAATAAGGATTACTCAATCCGTGTGCGAAGCATGGGTTCATCTTAGTTACTTTGAAAGTTCTTAGATTAGTTGATACTACATCCCCATATTTGAAAGTTATGAGTTAATCGGATGATTCCTATGCTCTTGTATGAAAGTTGGGCATTCAACCAAAATAACTACTATAGGATTTGATTCCAAAGGCTTGCGTTAATGTTCCTTAAATTAATCTTATTGATTTTGTTAAATTTTGTGACACTATATGATGGAGAATTGAAGAGGATGGAAGTAGCTTCGTGTCGGAGAAAACGGTTCGCAAATCGGAGTCCGGAGGAAGAAGATATGAAGGGAAGAAGCTGGGCTGTTTTTCTGTTAGAGGTCAGATGTCTGGCTGAGAGGGCCAGACGTCTGACGAGGTTCAGGCTGGTTCCCGAAAGTTCCTGCAGACGTCTGGTCCCTCTGGCCAGACGTCTGGGCTTGTCTGTTTCAGCCTGTTTGAACCTGGCTCAGACGTCTGAGGCCAAAGGTCAGACGTCTGAGGCGGTATAAACCTGTTTTTTCCTGGGTCGGGTTTTCTGAGCTGTTTTGTGATTTGTGAAGGGCAAAGTGGTCTTTCGCCAAGGTTTTCTCTATTAGTATTTATACTCTTTTCAGGTCTGAAAGGGAGGCAATTCATTCAAGCAATCTAACCTAGGGTTTAGTCCTCCATTAATTAGGGTTTTAGGCAAAACCCTATTTCTTCAATTCTAATCTCCACAAACATTGATTCTTATTAAATAGATCATTGTAAACAATCTCTTGTACTCTTTCTATTGGTGATATAATAAAAGCTCTCTCAAGTGGATGTACACTAACACAACGTTAGTGGAACCACTATAAAATCGTGTGTGATTTACTTATTGTTATTGCATTCATATATTGCTTGTATTGGTGTTGTGATCGTGTTCGGATTTGGTTTTATTGAATTCTTCGAGTGTTTGGTTGTTTTGCACTATCTAGCACGATTTGGCTTTTCCGCGTTGCGCGTTGCGATTGTATTCGAGTGGTCTTGGGTGTAGTCGTAATAACATTTGGTATCAGAGCTTTGGTGTTGCTAGGTGGTTGTTGAAATGCCGGAAACGGATACCTCTGAAAATTCAATGGTTGGTCCAAGTAGTATAGCGCCGTATGTACGTGGGTCGTATGTGGCGTTGGGATCGCAATTGGTTATCGACAAGTGGAATGGCGATAATGATTTTGAAAAATGGCAATGGAAGTTGAAAGCGGTTCTAAGGAGGAATCGGGTACATCGGGTAGTGTTTGATACACATTTGTTGCCGGCGGACATCTCGCATGTCGAGAGAGAGGAAATGGAAGAGTGGGCATTTACTACACTTCAACTTGCTATGGGAGAGAATGTGATCTCCGAAATTAGTGGTGAGACGACCGCTAAGGACATTTGGGACAAGTTAGAGGAGTTGTATATGAAGAAGTCTCTAACTAATCGTTTGATCTTGTTGCGAACGTTTTTCACGTATAAGATGAAAGAGGGGAGTTCGCTTAAGGCACACTTGAATGTGTTTGATGATTTGCTAATGAAGATGAAGGCGGTAGATTTGAAGATTGAGGAAGAGCAAAAGGCGATGATATTGTTATGTTCGTTGCCGGACCGTTATACGGGTTTCTCAAATAGTTTGATCTATAGCCGGGATACATTGACGTTAGATGATGTCAAGACGGGTCTTCTTAGTGAGGAGTTGAGAGATCAAATGAAGGAGTTGAGTGTTGGTGGTAGTAGTGCCGGAAATGGTCAAGGTTTGTTTGTGGAGAAGGAGAGATATGCGAAGAAGGAGAATCGGGGGCGTTCCAAATCTAGGAATCCCGGTTGGAGAGGAAAGTCGAAGGAAAAGAAAGGCAAGTGCTATATTTGTAAGAAGCCCGGTCATTGGAAGAATGAGTGTCCGGACAAGGAGAAGACCAAGAAGGAAGTAGCATCTTCATCGGTCGCGGTGGAGAGAGGTGTTGGTGAGGGAGACATGGATGTATTGACGGCGGTAGCATCAAATGTTTCGGGTAGCGAATGGGTTCTCGATTCGGGGGCGTCTTATCATATGACGCCGAATAGGAATTGTTTTTCTTCTTTCGAAGCTAGAGAGGGAAATTCGATTGTTATGGGAAATGGTGCTATTTGTAAGTCGAAGGGCATTGGTTCCGTGCAAATTAGGATGTTTGACGGAGTAGTTCGTACTCTCACTAATGTGCGCTATGTTCCGGGACTTAGGAAGTCCCTTATCTCTTTGGGGCAATTAGATTCTTTGGGGTGCAAGATCACTATTGAAAGAGATGGCTTGAGGGTTTCGAAGGGGGCGCTTGTGGTTATGAAAGGTGCTAGGGCTCATGGTATATATTTGCTTCAAGGTGTGACCATAGAAGGTGAAGCTAGCATTGGGGTTGATAGATCTCGCGACTTAGATGCAACTAGATTGTGGCATTTGAGGTTAGGACATGTCTCGGAGAGGAGTTTGGATATTCTTCGGAAAAGGGAGATGATTGGTGGTGAGAGTTTCAACAAGCTAGAGTTTTGCGAAGAGTGTGTCATGGGGAAGCAAACAAAGGTTTCATTCGGTGAAGGAAAACATGATTCAAGAAGCGTTCTTGAGTATGTGCATACGGATGTTTGGGGACCGGCACCGGTTGCTTCTTTAGGTGGAGCAAGGTATTATATTTCTTTTATTGATGATTTTTCTCGTAAAGTTTGGGTGTATGTAATGAAGGCTAAGTCGGAGGCATTTGCTAAGTTCAAAGTATGGAAGGCTCTTGTTGAGAATGAGAGTGGTAAGTCTTTGAAGGTTCTTAGGTCCGACAATAGCGGAGAATATGTTTCCGGAGAATTCTTGGAGTATTGCAAGCATCATGGCATTCGGAGACATTTTACTACACCGGGAGATCCGCAATCAAATGGTGTTGCGGAGAGGATGAATTGTACTCTACTAGAGAAAGCTCGATGTTTAAGATTGACATCGGGTTTGTCTAAGGGATTTTGGGCCGAAGCTTTGTCAACCGCGGTGCATATTATTAATCGAATTCCGTGCTCGGCTATTGATAACAAAATCCCGGAGGAAGTGTGGAAGGGAAAGAGTATTGACTTGAGCTATCTTCGTGTCTTTGGAAGTCCGGTTTATGTGCATGATCCGGGAAATGATAAGCTTGAACCTAGAGCTTTCAAGGGGATTTTGCTTGGCTATACGGATGGAGTGAAAGGCTATCGGATTTGGAATCCGGAAACGAAGAAGGTAATAAACTCTCGTCATGTTACTTTTGATGAGTCGGCATTGTTCAAGGAGAATGAGAGCTCATCGAATATTCCGGTCTTAGTTCGTGATGAATCGAAGGGGAAGGAAGTTATTACCACATTTTGTCCAAGTAGTAGAGAGAGTAGATTAGTTGAAGATGCTTGTGAGGAGAAAGCGGTTGATGATACATCACATAGTCCACAAGGTGCCTCTAGTAGTGTTGGTGATGTACACGAACCTAGAGAAGATTCGGTTCAAGGTGGAGCCGAAAGGGGTTTGGGTGATAATATTGCTACTCGGGTTGGTCATCGTGCTATAAGGCCACCCGAAAGATATGGTGATTGGAACTATCTTAGCTTTTGTGATAGGTTGGACTATGCTCTCAATGTAGTCCAAGATGAGCCTATGGACCTTGAAGACGTCATGAATTCGAGTGATAGCTCGAAGTGGATTTGTGCCATGGAGGAAGAGATGCAATCATTAATGAAGAATCAAACTTGGAGTTTGGTTCCACTTCCTAAAGGAAACCGTGCTATTGGGTGCAAATGGATTTACAAGGTGAAGGACGATGGAAGATACAAAGCTAGGTTAGTGGCTAAGGGGTTTGCACAAAGGAAAGGAAAGGAGTATGATGAGATATTCGCACCGGTTGTGCGCCACACTTCTATCCGGATATTACTTGCCATAGTTGCTATTCACAACTTGGAGTTGGAGCAACTTGATGTGAAGACCGCCTTCTTGCATGGTGACTTGGATGAAGACATTTACATGGAGCAACCACAAGGGTTTGTTGTAAATGGTAAGTCAAATATGGTGTGCAAGTTGAAGAAATCGCTATATGGGTTGAAGCAATCACCTAGGCAATGGTACAAGAGATTTGATCATTTTATGCTTGAAAGTGGCTTTGATAGGAGCATCAAAGATGCTTGTGTTTATTTCAAGAAGTTGGGAAATGATTGTTGGGTGTACTTGCTCTTGTATGTGGACGACATGCTCATTGCTTCGAAGGACAAGAATGAAATCAACAAGTTGAAATTGCAATTAAAGTCGGAATTCGAAATGAAAGACCTTGGAGAAGCAAAGAGGATATTGGGCATGGAGATTGAAAGGGACCGAAAGCGTTTTGAGTTGAAATTGACTCAAAAGGAGTACATAAAGAAGGTGCTTTGCCGGTTTAGCATGGAGAATGCAAAGGTGTCAAATACACCATTACCTTTGCATGTGAAGCTTTCGAGTAAGGATTCACCTATCTTGGAGAAAGACAAGGCTTATATGGCAAAGGTGCCATATGCAAGTGCGGTTGGTAGTTTGATGTATGCTATGGTGTGTACAAGACCCGATATTGCAAATGCCGTCGGGGTGGTTAGTCGTTTTATGTCTAACCCGGGAAAATCGCATTGGGAAGCCGTGAAGCTTATATTGAGATACCTTAGAGGTACGTCATCTCATGGTCTTGTTTTTGGCGGTAGTGGGAAAAGGAGTTGCAACTTAGTTGGTTATTGTGATTCGGACTACGCCGGTGATAGAGATAGGAGAAAGTCAACTTCCGGTTATGTCTTCACACTAGGTGGTACGGCCATAAGTTGGAGATCGAGATTGCAAACCGTAGTAGCTTTATCCACTACGGAGGCGGAGTTGATAGCCGCGGTGGAGGCGGCTAAGGAAGCACTCTATTTGAAGCGATTGTTGTGTGACTTGGGTATTGAACACGATAGCATTGATGTTCAATGTGATAGCCAAAGTGCTATTCACTTGGCGGAGAATTTGGCGTTTAGCTCACGGACTAAGCATATAGAAGTGAGGGAGTCAATCTTGGTAGCCATGGATGAGGATAAGCAAGTATGTCATCGGAAGGTGCACACAAAGGAGAACGCGACGGATATGTTCACTAAGGCATTGCCAGTTGGGAAGTTCGAGCATTGCTCGGACTTGATTCGCTTGGAGAAGTGCTAGGTGCCACTAGGTGGCACGGGTGAGAGAGTAGCTTGGTTGTAGATGTGGAAGAGTATTGGTATGAGATTGTCATTCTATCTTCTTGGTGTAGTGCTAGTGTACACTCCTAGTGCTCTTGTCTTTGGTGAGACGGTGTTTGAATGTTTTCAACATTTCGTTGGCGGGTGGGGGCTTTGTGCCTGAACTCGTTGATGGAATGCAATGGGGGGTGGCTTTGCCGGAACCCGTTGGGGAAACGTTCACGTTTGGTTGAAGGTAGAAGTGTTAGTATTTGGAGCTATCGGTTGTTGATGGTTTGGTACCATTGGTGTTGGAGATGGATATAGTGTCAAGGTGGAGTGTTAAATTTTGTGACACTATATGATGGAGAATTGAAGAGGATGGAAGTAGCTTCGTGTCGGAGAAAACGGTTCGCAAATCGGAGTCCGGAGGAAGAAGATATGAAGGGAAGAAGCTGGGCTGTTTTTATGTTAGAGGTCAGATGTCTGGCTGAGAGGGCCAGACGTCTGACGAGGTTCAGGCTGGTTCCCGAAAGTTCCTGCAGACGTCTGGTCCCTCTGGCCAGACGTCTGGGCTTGTCTGTTTCAGCCTGTTTGAACCTGGCTCAGACGTCTGAGGCCAAAGGTCAGACGTCTGAGGCGGTATAAACCTGTTTTTTTCTGGGTCGGGTTTTCTGAGCTGTTTTGTGATTTGTGAAGGGCAAAGTGGCCTTTCGCCAAGGTTTTCTCTATTAGTATTTATACTCTTTTCAGGTCTGAAAGGGAGGCAATTCATTCAAGCAATCTAACCTAGGGTTTAGTCCTCCATTAATTAGGGTTTTAGGCAAAACCCTATTTCTTCAATTCTAATCTCCACAAACATTGATTCTTATTAAATAGATCATTGTAAACAATCTCTTGTACTCTTTCTATTGGTGATATAATAAAAGCTCTCTCAAGTGGATGTACACTAACACAACGTTAGTGGAACCACTATAAAATCGTGTGTGATTTACTTATTGTTATTGCATTCATATATTGCTTGTATTGGTGTTGTGATCGTGTTCGGATTTGGTTTTATTGAATTCTTCGAGTGTTTGGTTGTTTTGCACTATCTAGCACGATTTGGCTTTTCCGCGTTGCGCGTTGCGATTGTATTCGAGTGGTCTTGGGTGTAGTCGTAATAACAGATTTTTAGACCCATTTTTTTAAATAATTGTCTAGCTCATATTAGGTGTATGAAGATGACCAGCAAAGCAGCATAGTATGGAATGAATTGGAACTAAAACTACATTGCATATAAACTGTGCCATATTAGATACAACATCCAAGGCCCACTAATATCCATACTCAAAGTAGCGTATTTTCTGTTGGCTACAAAAGCAAACGGCAATTTTTTATTTCTTGCTTACATTCAGTACAAGAAAGCTATATATATAGGCTTACAACATGCTAGTCCAACATAAAATAAATGCAAATACAACTTTTCAGTCTTTCAAAAATTTCACTATGAACTGACATTACCTTTCATTTTTAATATTCCCAAAGCTGCTTTGAATTTGAGTCAACACAGCCCCCTTCAAATCAAAGCTGCTTCATTCCCAACATGTCTCTTAGTTTTAAAAAGGTTAGCACTGTGCATCCTCGGTCCAGCATGCACCGTTGAAAAGGCACTTTCAAAATGCACTTTCAAAAGCTTCGCGGTGTCAGTCTCATGCATTCTCACTCAAGGATGCATCTTCAAAAGTTTGCATAGTTTCACCTTCAAAGGCAGTGCAATCTTAGACTTCAGAGGCTACATAGTTTCACCTTCAAAGGCCGCATAGTTTTAGTCTCATGCATCCAAGGATGCGCTGTTAAAGGCTGCATTGTTTTAAGTCCCATACGTCCTCATCCAAAGATGTACCTTGAAAGGCTGTGAAGTCTTAGGCAACTGTCAATGCGGTTTCAACCAGCGCATCACACTATCAAAGCTATGCATTAATATTTGTGCAATTTGTGCTAGTGCATCCTCGAGGATACGCTGTCAAAGGCTATGCAGTTTTAGTCCTATTCATCCTCATCTGAGGATGCGATGAGGATGCACCTTGAAAGGCTACACAGTTTCATCTTCAATGGCTATGTAGTCTAAGCCAACCTCTATGTAGTTTCTACAGGCTCATCCTAATTTGAGGATGCACTGCCAAAGGATTCGCAGTTTCAGTCATGTGCATCCTCGTCCGAGGCTGGACATTGAAAGGCTATGCTGTTGTTATTTTCAACGACTGTGTAGTTTCGGCCAAATGTTTACCCAGTTTCTGCCAGAGATAGGGATCAGGCAACAAAAAATGCCCAGAGGATGCACGTTGAAAGCAAGGTTCGAAGTTTCGGATTCCGTTTCCGTTCCGATCATATGAAAAATTCAAAATTTCGGTCCCGTTTCGGGATTTCCGGAAATTCCGTTTTAAATCCGGTTTGTGAATTCCGGTACATTTTTATTATAAATACGCAAATAAATACGCAATACTAATAGTCAATTACACTAAATTATTCAAGTGACATAAAAGTTACAAAACATACAACATAAAAGTTTAATACCAAAAGCTATTTCTCTGAGCACAATATAAATTTTGTCCATCGCTCTCTTCATCTGGTGTCAGATTATAATATGACGGAAAAGCATACTGCTGTATTTGATCCGAACTTAGAAATGTTGTCATCATATTATCAAAGGGTGAAGGTTCATCTTGGCTACTTGATGCCTCAGCAACATACGGTTGATTTAACCCACAATACGAATAACCTCCGGTATAGTCAGACGTAGAATACCTAAAACTAGGGACATTGTTAGAAGTATATCTGCCATCATAATCCCCTTGATCTTCATGTACAACGTTCAAATTTCTATCTCTTCGTCGACTATAGTCATCTGCTTCATAATTTTGAATATGTCTTTGAGACTCATCAAAAGTGGAACCAACGCCATAACCACTAGACCAATACCATCACCACCAGCATTACCTGAATCATCATTTGATGAACTATCATTTTCAGTATTTTCTGCAGATACATTATCATTGTCCGACCAAGGATTATCGCTTGCATTATTAAGTAGTGGATTCTCAGCTTCTCTAGTCCATTCTGCAAGTGGATCCTCCTCATGAAAGATGTAATCTAAATCAATAAGTTGGTCGGTTGTTTGTTGGCGTTTAGCATGTCGTACTCTTAATCGCATATTATAATGTACAAATACCAGTTTTTCTAAGTTCTCCATTTTTATTCTGTTTCTTAACTTCGTGTGAATCATTGCAAATGTTGTCCAATTTCTTTCACAATTTGAAGAAGAAACTGTTTGGCTAAGAATACGCATAGCTATGCGTGTTAAATTTGGAGCAGCTTCCCTACCAATTATTGACCACCACATAGCTGGAAGACACGACTTAACTGCACGTTTTGCTTTTGTAGAACCAAATACATCAAGTTTCATTCTATATTTTTCAACCTACAAATCATTCATAATAAACCAAGTTATTCTTTGCGTTAAACATAATAGCAAGAATCATGAGTAGTTTAATAATTTGTTTATTACCTCTTTTGAAATTTCAATTTGCATAGCAATATCAGGTACCATTTTTTCAAGAACATTTGTCCATCCATTTAAAACATCATCATCGTTTGTTGCATTATCTCCGTACTGTATGTGAGGATTGAGAAAATAACCTAAAACAATTTGATAGTTCAAAAAAATATTGACATGATATGTACTTTTATAATTGTGCAATAATTAAAAAAAATTACCTGCTGCATGAATAGGTCGATGCAATTGTCTTTCCCATCTTTTATCGATTATATTCCACCACTTTTGACACTGTCTTATACCGACATTTTTCTTAATTGATTCCTTCGCTCGATCCATTGCTTCATATAGATATCTCATCTCTGCTTTATCATCATTGTCCACCATTCTTAAAACTTTTACAAGTGGACCAAATACGAGAATAATAGCAGCAACGTTGGCCCAAAATTTATCACTGTGGATCAAATTATAAATAAGAATTGCAGTTTTTTTATCTTTAGGACCGAGTTTAGGAATCTTTGCGCTCCACTCCCTCGAAGAAATCATTCTTCTTAGATTCTCTTTATGTTTATATATGGATTCCAATGCAATAAAGTGAGTAGCAAACCTGGTTACTGCTGGCCGAATCAGTTCTTTATTATTGGTTTCTTTTCTCATTATGGTAAGCAACCAACCATGATTGTATATGAATCCTGTTATTGATTGACAATTTAAAATTATCGATTTCACCTCAGTTTCTTTTGAGATATCTTCAAGAATCAAATCGATACAATATGCTGCACATGGTGTCCAGTATAGTTTCCTTCTTTTTTCCATCAGTAGTTGGCCAGCAGCTTTGTAATTTGCTCCATTGTCAGTTACTATTTGCACAATTCTATCTTCTCCAATAAAATTAACAACATTATCCATTAGACCACAAATATACTCAGCACTTTGAAATTTGTCGGTAGCATCTACAGATTTAAGAAAGACAGTTCCTTGGGTAGAATACACAAGAAAATTTATGATTTTTCTTCTATTTTGTGTGCTCCAACCATCGCACATCAACGTACAACCATACTCATCCCAAAAGTTGGAATAAGTGTCGATGTGTTGTTTGATTTCAGTGCACTCTAAATCCAAATATGTTTTTGATAATTCATGTGTCGTCGGTCCTTTAATTCCAGGACCAGCTTCTTGAATGGCCTCTACCATAGTTTCATAGTAAGGACTATTAGCAGCATTGTGTGGGATATGATTAAAGTAAAAAAAAATTGATATTGCACGACCTATGTGTTTTTTGGCATCTTTAATGCCTTTTATTGCAGTTCTAATAGAAGGTTGAGTTCTACCTCCTCATTTTTGTACATAGGGATCAATCCTTCCAGCTGCCCGTGTTGCTAAATCGTCATCTATTCTGATTGATTTAGAACGGTCATTGCGCTTTAGTCTGCTGTATCGTATACCTGTTCCACTAGATCCTACACCTGAGTTCATATAATTTTCTTTACTTTCTTGCAAGGCGCATCATAGCTCTATGTCATCTTCACCTCCATCACTGTCGGTATCTTCATTATGTTGTTCGGGCATGCTCATTAGCTCTTCTTGCACACGTTGTTTTTCGAGCTTCCCTTGATTTCACTCACTTCTCTTTTTATTCAGATGTTCTCGTATAAGTTTTCTGACTTCTCTGGGAACAGTCGGACATACTGCTACGTCGCCTGTTTGTCCTGCTAAATGTTCT
This sequence comes from Allium fistulosum, assembly GCA_030737815.1. Lineage (NCBI taxonomy): Eukaryota > Viridiplantae > Streptophyta > Magnoliopsida > Asparagales > Amaryllidaceae > Allium > Allium fistulosum. The sequence continues at coordinate 1,144,442,525 of CM060904.1, forward strand.
TTCATACGTGTTATACCACCACCAGAAATTATTTTATGACAATAATTACATTTGTTTTTTCTTTTTTCACCAATAACTGCTGTACAATAATTCCAAACGATATCACGATTTGCCATAATCAGCCACCTAAATAAGAAACAAAATAATTTAATATTTAATTACTTAACGCTAATATATTTTAATGCAAACTAAACAATATATTATTTCCATTATACAACTTCCATTCATGGTTATTCATTATCAAATTAAAGTAACCAATATTTTTTTTAACATAATAATTTTTGTCACAGTATATTTTCAAAATTGCTTTTAGCTTTAGCAATTGCATTATAGAACTTCCATTTATGCAACTATAACTATGACATTTCATTTATGTAATACCATTAAATATTTCGTTTATGCAATAGTTAACTAACATGGCCCATTTATGCAATAGCATTAAACATGTCATTTATGCAATACTACCGTTAAATATTTCATTAAATAACGAACACGGCCCGTTACCAATACAGAACGCAAATCAAAGACACGAAAGGGGGAAAATTAAAATACCTGGTCGCCGCTGCCAAGCTCGAGCAAGATCCTCCGACGCAGTGCTGCCAAGCTCGAGCAAGATCCTCTTACGCGAATGAGGAGGCGCAAGGAAGATGCGACGCGAACTGGTGCTCTCAGATTTGGTTCGTTTCTGCCATGATGCGACGAAAGGGGGGAAATGAACTGATCCTCTACCGTGTTCGTTTCTGCCGTTGCCAAGCTCTCAGATGCGACGCGAAGAGTAGGTTAGTTTTACTGTCTTTACATTGTATGAAGACGTCTCTGGTTTTATAGAGGTTAATTCGATTCTTGTTCACGTGAAATTTTGGTTTGAATTTGTTTGTGGCAGACAAACTATGATTGATTGAATTGAATTTTGTATTTTTGCTTCACGGGTGTTGTCTTTGATTTTGTTATTTTTGTTTTTCTGTGATTTTTTTTTTGTGGAAGACGAAAACCGGACACGGTTTTCTGCCCTAGTTAAGGTCCGGCCGACGCCGGAACCGGGCCGAGATGGCCGGAACTCCGGCGTGCCGGCCGGACTTTAATACCTTGGTTGAAAGGATATGCAGTTTCACATTCAAAGACACTGTAGTCTCAGTAAAGTGTCTACGCATTTCACCTTCAACGACCGTGAAATCTCTACCCAATGTCTGTGCAGTTTCTACCATCATATCCTTATTCAAGGACCTGCAGAAGGCTGCACAGTTTCAGCTCTCTGCATCCTCATCTAAGGATGCAACTTGAAAGGCTGCATAGTTTCACCTTCAAAGATTTCGTGATATCAACCAAGCGTTTGCATAGTTTCTGCCAGTGCATAGGGCCAGCTACGCAGCCTTAGCCCATTTTTTTGCATAGTTAGCTCATCTCATCTAATGATGCACCTTGAAAAGTTGCATTGTTTTCATCTTCAATGGCTGTCTATTTCTATTTACACAGTTGCTACCAACTCATCCTCATTTGAGGATGCACCATCAAAGGCTGCGCAATTTTAGTTCTGCGCATCCTTATTCGAGGATGCGATTAGGATGCACCTTGAAAGTCTATGCAGTTTCATCTTTAATGGTCATGTAATCTAAGCCGATGTATACGTATTCTCAACTAGCTCATCCTCATTTGAGGAAGCACTATCAAAAACTGTGCAGTTTCGATTCTACGCATCCTCATCTGAGGATGCATCTTGAAAGGCTACGCTATTTTCATCTTTAATCGCTGCATAGTCTTGGCTAAGTAGTTTCAATTCATTGGTTGCATAGTTTTAGCACAGCGTTTGCACAATTTTAGCCTATGCATCCTCATTTGATGATGCACTGTCAAAATTGTGTAGTTTCAGCCCAGTGTCTACGTAGTTTCAGCTAGTGCATCCTCATCCGTCAAAGCTGCATTCTTATAACAAATGCATCCTCATGATAGGATGCACCGTCAAAGAACAAACATCATAAATTCACATCTTCGAATATGATATACATTAACAACATCAGCCAAAACTATTCTAACTACACAAGAAGCGCAATGCAGTACATTATCATCAAACAAAGCAAATCTAAAATCTTTAGAAGGTAACATAAATCTAAGATAGGTGGCAAGCATCTAACAACATCACACACATTTCACTACTTCAAATTCATATTATCTCTCCTAACTCAAATTATCCCACCTAAATCCAAAATTATCCTATCTAAATCCAAATCTATTCCAGCCTAAAGCAAATTATCGCCTAAAACCATACCAGCTGTAACGATCCGACTTTTAGACCCTCGAATGTCGATATAAATGGTATTCGTATGTCAAGTACCAAAGTGTCGGAAAGACAGATAATTAGGGTAAAATAAAAATAAATAATAGAATAAGAAAGGAAGAACACAACATCAAAATCCACAACGGAATGATAATATATAATATCAAAAGAATAGTACAAAGGTGTCTGCATTAAAAATTGGCACAAACACCCATTAGAGCTTCGTAGAGAAATAAATGAAGAATGATAAATGAAGACGGAGGAAACAAGCAATTAATAACAGAAAATAAGCAATAATAAGAACGCAATGATTTACAGTGGTTCGACATTGAAAGCCTACGTCCATTTTAGAGAAATAGCTTTATTAATCGCTTGAATTGCGGAGTATAAAGGAATGGATAGGAGTAGAACCCTTGGTTACAAAAAAGTACAAAGCAACAAGTAGCGTAAAGATCTCGAATATGAACAATCAAGTTTATATTTATAGGGAAAGACGATGAAATATCTTTCTGAAATTTCGGCGGCAGTGTTCTAGATCAAGAAGAAGTTACAGTATCAATCGTGGGTCCCACATCATTTATAATAATGATCGTCAACGATCATTCTATGAGCTCCTTTTAGCATGCGATCGATATGTTGGGTTGCACTCTTCAATATATTGATGTTCCCGATGTTTCATGTGTAATTTACTTGTAGATTTTTAAATATCGGTCGTTTTCTTCTGAGTTAAACTGTAATATCAATACAGTACGATCCATAATTTGTGAATATGGATCGTACCCGATCCATTTTTAGTAAATGGTATATTTTTGTACTTTTGTCATTCTATTAAATCCGTTTTCTACTTTCACTTCGCCATTGCTTCATATTATCATTTGTGCCTAACCTCTAGGCTTCGTGATTGTTAATCTAACTTGTCGGTCCCGATGACAGTCGAGTCTAACTTATCTAATCGGTTCAAATATAGTCGGGCCAAAAGGCTAGATAACACTTGCCCTCCAAAGTACATCTTGTTTCAACTTGACGTGCTTTGAGTTGATGCAAGTTAGAGTCGTTGAAAAGGAATCTACCCAGTTTTCTGAATAGTAGTCTTTCCTTTGATGAATTCCTTTCCTTGAAAAGTCGCATCTCTTTCTGCTTGACATAATGATTGATTGATTTCCAATAGTATAAATTTCGTGTCACGTCTTGATGGTGATCATTTAAGTCTTCGTTTCAATGAATCCTCAGGCCTCGGCTGATTGGTTCAAATTTTCCTTCGATTAATACTAGTGAGTATCCATTTCTGTCGATTTTAAGAAATTGAAATTTTTTGGGATGTATTCTAGAAATTATACGTATTCATCCTTGATTCCCGACCATGATTGCACGTTCACGGGTCATTATCAACTTTTCTGCATATATTTCACCTCTCTTTTCTTTTTCTCTCTTTCTTTAGATGGATCGGCATGAATCCATCAAGTAAATGGATCGTACTTGATCCATTTTCAATATGGATCAGGTCAAATTCGTTTGGGATTGGATCATGTCTAATCGTTCTCCCCTCTTTTTTAAGAATCTAAGGAGAAGGATCGTTATACACCCATCACAGAACGATCACACCCGATTGTCTCTTGGTTGGCTAATTAATTGAATCGCAGGTTAAAAAAGATAGATCGACGCAAGATCATCATAAAACGATTGTTTATCGGTTGGATTCTCCGTTGAACTACAAACTTCGATGGTTCGTATTGCTTCCTTCATATATATATACTTGGATACTTAGCTTATTTTCCCCACTTTACATCATTAGCAAGAGCATGTTAACCGAACCAAAAAGAAAATAAACTCCATCATCTTGCTCCCCTTCTCTTTCAATCTAAATCTCGGATCCAAAATCTTTTTCCAAACTTCATCCATCTCTTAACCGATCAAATCCTTCACTATATCCGCCATCACAGTCTCCATCTCCTCAGATCTTCCTTTGTAATCGAATTCAAATCGCGTCCATCTTCCACATTTACACCTAGGTAGGTTCGATCCTTTTCTTACTTGTCATAATTCAGTGACAAGATGATGAGAACTTGTTCTAGTTTGCATGATTCAGGCTATGGCGATTCGATCGGTCAAAATGGAGGGGGAGATGGTGATGTAATGTTGAGATTGGATGGAGTGCGCTTGTTTGAGGTCGAAGGTGGAAGATCGTTTTAGCCGATCGTTCTTGGAGTTCCACATGTGGACTGTCGCCGATCATTTCTAACGAGGTGAAGTTGTTAGCATAGGGGAATGAAACGGAGTTCAACTAATCATTATGATGGATTGGTATTTAAAAAAATGATGAGAATTTGGATCGATCGTTTTCTGGTAGGGAGGTGGTTGGAGATTGGAGATTGCATTGAAGTAAAGTGTGGAACCGGAGCTGAAAGTTAGATCGATCGCAACGATCAATATGGAATAACGATTGGTTGGAGTTGCTAGAACGATCGGTTATGAATTGACCGTACAGAAACGATCGGTTATTAGAAGTTGGTTCGGTCATGCGCATTGGGATGGATCGGTCGTAGCATCATTTTGGACCGGTTGTTGGTTTAACTTTCCTGAACATACTTAAAATCTTCAAATCTTAATTAAACCTTTGTGATGAGCTTCGTCCTTGGACGCTTGAATGGTCGTACATGACTTGCATATGAAATGGACTGCATATTCAGACGTATTTGGCAATCGAACTATGGAACGAACTTGACTAATTTTCTACAAATTTATATTTGTTGCCTATGCCTTGGACATATTTTTGAAGCTCATCCACTCTTGAACTCACAATTCAAACTTTAACATGCCAACAACTGATCCCGGTGCTTAGATCGAATCATTAACCAGTGACATAGAGAATCGGTTGAGACAGTCAGCAATGATGGTCACTCCGATCGAACCCCAAAGTCTTATCATAGTCATAGCCTTTAATTCTGAACTATTTTTTACTGCACTGCACGATGCTGCACCACTCTGCACTAGCACACACTTTGCATGGGGGAAATGGGTTATTTTTTCTAATGATGATTATCTGCTGAGTTTAGTAGTCATGGGTTCCAGATGCTTAAGGCGTTTAGCTGCCATGTCTTCTGCACAGACTTCACAGCACAACAGTACAAGTTACGAATCAAGTTCCCAACTGCTTCCGATAACTCTCCTTGGACATCAAGCTGAACAACTAGAAAGTTCCTATCCATCACTCGATCATTTCTTTTCCATTCCTGTCCTTCCAGCAGAAGCGATAGACCCTACTCCCAACACCCTAGAAGACACAATAATTTTAGAAGATCCGGAGGATTCTGTGGCTTCAAAAATTAACGAAGCCTCTCTCGGTAGAATTTGTGCCAGATGCGGGATCCCATTTGATGACATGCGAATCCTGACTCGGAAAGACAGAGCTTATATGCCCCTTGAGGGTTTCACTACATGCAACAAGTTCATGTGTTGGGCATTATGTGCCCCACCATTCAATTCATTTATCCGAGAGATGCTATATCATATAAGGTTAGCACCGGCACAACTGCATCCAAATGGCTATGCCTTGCTTAACTATACCTACATGGCATTCATGGAGTTTATATTTTGTCCTCCAACTCCTAAAGACAATCCATTTCTTTACACCTTCAAGTGACAAAAGGGAAGCGCTTCGTTCACATTTCTCAAGTCAGCAAAAAGTGCCAGATCCTGATTGGTACTTGAAACAAGTTGAGTGCTTTCAAAAGCGAGTGGTTCTATATTCGCTGCCCGCCCGGCTTTGATAGACGGTGGTTAGAAGGATGTAAGTATTACTCCTTGCTTAATTTCTTGAGTGCTTTTATCTAGGTTGTACCTTAAATTAAGCAGCTTTTCTGGTTTGTGCTGCTTATCCACGACCTAATAGAAAACAATACACAGATGTGGTCTTAGCCCTCAAAAGGGTTCCATCAAGAGATAGAGACATCGAGAATCTCCTTACGGATGAACACCTCATTACCTACTACCTGATGGAAGAGGGTTGTAGCATAGGGCTACAGGTCACTACTGGAGTTATAGTAACTGAGCTACAGGATGCGGATGATGATGAAGGCCATCAAGCTGTTCTTGTTGTGCCTCCAGTTGAGGGGGCTTAGGATAATACCGATTAAGATGTAGTAGGAGATAAGGGTGACTACCTTGGTAGCGATATGCGGGTTCTAGTTTTGGGGCTACAGTCGGATCCCCGCAAACCTCTCAGCTCCCCGCTCTCGAAAAAAGAAAAAGGAAGAAACTCATTTGTAGGTTCCCTAAGAGTCGCCTCTTCAAACAACTCAACCTATCCATCACTCCTCGGGTTATTCTGAATCAGTCCGTTTCTCAACCTTTAGAGCACTTAGACGAAACATTTAAGGCATTATCTAATCTCCTGGTATCGGATGACGTTGACGACTTCCATTTTACTTACATGAGCGCCGGGGGATCAGAATCTCCTTTCAGAGTTGGGGTTGGAATCCCTCCTACCATTAGTAGAGAGGTTACTCCTACCAGTAAAGCTTTAATAACCGGTCCATTAGGGGGACAAAAGGACATGCACATTCGCACACACTTCATAATGTTGCATTGCATTTATTTTGTGTCTTTCAATACTTAGAGTTGATTCATTCTTTGTCTTTCTTTGTAAAAACAATGATGAGGAAGAAGCACATGTTTCAGTCTCTATAGGAAATATCACGCCAGAATCCTGGTTCTCATTTGGGCCCATACCGCCAAGGTAGTGGTCATGAATACAACCCTAGCTATTGCTCCAACCAGGATCGAGATTACCAAAATAGAGGCGACAGAGACAGGTCTTCCCATGATAAACATCGATCCAAATCCAGATCTCCTCCTCCAAAAGGTTCTAAAAGGCAACAAGATCACCGCGAAGATGTTCCCCCTATTGACACCTCTCGTGGTCCCCCTTCCACCTCAATTTCTTCACAATCCATTGTTGCATCTCATCCTCAGTGACCCAGTGATCATCGACGTCATAATGAGCATGATGTTCACCAACAAAGGCTGGGCAAAGAAAGCTCTAACACCCAAGTTGTCACTGAAGCCCAACAAGTCGATGTCGCCGCTTATATAGCCCAACTTAAATCAGATTTTCTAATTGTATGTCCCGATGGATTTTTCTTTGTACCAATCTTAAGAAAGTTCCTGAAAAAGTCTAGCAAATTACCATAGATTATGTGAATAATATCCATAAGTAGTATAATGATTGGAGGAGAGCGGCGGAGAGGATTTCTAAAGTATCTTGGGAGAGAGCGGTAGAGATTGAGAAGTTGAAACACCAAGAGGCCCATGACAGATGGATCATCGAAACTCTAACCAATGAGTTAGAATCTTTAAGGAGCTTACATGAAGAAGCCAAGAGAAAAGCAAAAACGACCATCAAGGCACTTGAGGATGAGAAAGCTAGGCACTTGGCTGAGGTTGAAGCGCTTCATCATCGAAACCATAAACTAGTGTTAGAAAGGGGTGCGGCCTAAAGAAGCGTAGTTGAGTACAAAACTATGTTTGAGCGTGAATCCAAAGATAAAGAGGAAGCGCTGAAAATCGGTCAGGATGCCTGTGATGAATTGGTTACCGTCGGGCTTGAAAGAGACGCGGATGTTGAAAAGGCCAAAGATATCGATGCCCTCGTTGAAAGAGAAGTGGAGGCCGCGAAATAAAAGGCCTGGGAGGAGGTTATGGAAGAACTAGATCCACTGCTTATTCTTTACAATGCCAATGCCCTGAAGCATAGAAACTTGGAGTGGCTCCGGGGTGATAACCCTTACCATCTTGTACGTGCTTGGGAGTATCTTGTTTGGGAGGGAAGGAGGCCCTCGGCATTGAAGAAATCGATTTGATGAGGCTAGAAGGCGAAATTATATTGGGTGATGAACCTAAAGTTCTACATCAAACCCAGTTTATACTCTAAAAAGAGCACGCCACAATCACTCAGCATGAAGCTGGTGAAGGTTCTGGATCCATGTCATACAATGTCGTGGATGACCAGAATCCGGTGACCCAAGCTATTCCCAGCACTGTTGTGGATTCTTCTATCGAGCCTGGTCAATTTGGAGAAGCTGCATATTGTCACATCTAGTGGGCTCTCCCCAATTATGGAAGGAGGTTCCGGTGGTACTCCGGCTCACGTGAGGGACCAATCCGAAGAAGGTATTTCATTAACCTCACCCGTTCTACAGAAAGCTGGGTGTCCCCGGTCGATATATCTAATCTTTTTAGTTATGTTTCCTCAGTATTAGGTCAGCCGACTATAGTTCCACCTCTTCCTCAAGAACCTTAACCAGGTCCTCAAGTTCTTGTGATAGAGTCGGTTACTCTCACGGCTTCGGAAGCGACCCAAGACGTCTTGGAAGAGGAAGCTTTTATGATCGACGATCACTATGTGAAAAATTTGTTAAGGGAAGAAAGAGATCCGCGTCAAGAGATTCCCGTTGATGATGACGTTGTGATTATTGGAGCTTCCCAATCCTTGTCAGGCCCTTCTATGCAAGGAATGGCACAAAAACTTGGAGCGGACATTGCCCTTGAGACGAAAGTCAAGCAGGAGAAAATGGAGATTGTTCCCCCTCCCATCTCCATCGTTTTGCCTGGAGAAAATGTGGATGCTTCCGCTCCTCAGCCAAAACCTGCTCAAGATGCACCTATTGGTTCAACCCGGTCTACTTCGGTGAAAGGCCAAGGAAGCGGGAAGAGAGAAGAGAAGAGGAGTGAGGAAAGTTCGAGTGAATTCTCTCCCGATCCCAAGAAGAAGAAGAGGAAGCCGAGGAGGAAGTGATTCTTTGTGTGTACTCATGCTCCCAAGTCTTTTGGGTTTTATTGGCCGAATTTGTACGGGATCGACCCCTGTTTTTTTTTATTCTTTTGCTATGAATACTTGTACTTGACTTTTCAAGCTTATGTAAATAAAGTTCTTTTACTTTTGTCAAACTCTTATGCGTATATTCTTAATTAGTTGAGCTATTACATTTTCCATTCAATGTACTTATAATTCGTCTCTCATTGATTCAGACGATAATCCGTTAATTTTATCTCAAGGCCTCTATATGGTCGTGGCCTAAAGTCATATTAGACAATGGGCTCATGCCCCAGTGTTACGCTGTCAGATTTAGCGATTTAAGTGAATATACTCCTGCCCCCACTTCTTGGGTTAAAGGAGTTAGATAGTGGATGGTTGAATTCCATCTTTAGCGAATTTATACTCGTCCTATCGGTTTCAGGTTGAAGTTTATGGAATAGCGAGTGGTCGAACCACACTTATCTATTTGTTTATACTTATATCTGTACTCTGGGGATAAGAGTTAGTTGGTGGGTGATCGAATCGCACCAAAGTTATTTCGAAAAATAGTCAGACCATACTTCCTTAATTGATTAATTTTCCCTGAATTCCAGGGTCTAACTCAGCGAGCGATCGATCATGTCACGATTGCTTTTGATTCATGTCTGTCCCATCGCTTGGTGGGATTAATTTGATTATTGGATGGTCAAGTCATATCCATTTCTCATTAGGTACTCTGTCCATTAGGTTGTGAGCGAGAATCTCGAATGAACGATCGGACCACATTCATTTTGTTTAGTCCAATCGTGAACTTGTGTAATCGGTTGGCTCCAAACTCTAGGAACCTACTCAGACATGTCGGTATTAGTTAGCCGGGTATTCTAACTAATATGTAATGCTACAACAATCATAGATATGAAGGAAATTTCAAATTTTATTTGCCAACTGGACAGAAATGACATAATTTGTCTTATTACATATCTGGAAAATCAAATGCTAAAGAAAATTCGAAAATCAAATGCGACCGAATGAAAAAGAAATAAACTAAGTGAAATAACATCGTAAATGCTTGGTATTCCACGCCCTTGTGAAATGACCCTAATTCTTAACCAAGAATTTTTTTTTTCATACTTAGCTAAGACTACCTAGGGTCATCCTTCCCTATTCTCATATTATCCAAGATCTTTCACAATATAAAAATATTGTTTTAAGTCTAAATCATTCCTAACATACATATATGAAGATATCTATGTTATATTCTACTAGAATCAGAGCATGATAATATGTAAGTAGAAATCCTTTTAAATCTATTAAAATGTGATAATTCCCTGATAAAAGATTAATTATTGTATCCTGATTTTTGACCATAGAATCCACTGGAAACATGTACTTTAGTCTGTTATTCTAATTAAGAAATGAGCAAGTAATAATAAGTGGGAAGCAAGCTTTTAATATGGATGATTGTGTTAAAGTCTGTATAGTATCAAACTCAGGCTAAAAGAAAGTGGATCATAAGTGAACACAAGCAACATCTAGGCGTAATGGAAACGCGCCTAACTTACACACGAGAGGTCACGAGTTCAAGTACTATGCTGGTCGGTTCAAACCCAATTTTTGTCTTTCTTTTGATTTTTCTCCTGTATGGTTTAAAATCTGATATCTACCTATATCTGCACATATATACTTAATTTTGCCTATAATCTAACATACAAAACAATATTTCTTGCTTTATTATTTTTAAAACCCATTCCTACAACTGTTTTAGGAATTTATATCTATATTTTTGCCCAGATATCAACATGTACACAGATATACATGTACAGGTCAATGTCTTTGCTCATTTTCTAGAAAACTGTGTTCAAATGGTTCCTTCCTTCATTGATTTGAAGTGAACAATTGGCCTGGCCTATGGTCTAACCATGTGGTTAATCTGACCATTCCTTTATTTGCATTTTACAAACCAGAATCTACCTAAACCATTGATACTCCTTCTTTTCAAAAGCATGTTTATATATATATATGAATCAGACACCTTGTGATCAGATTTATATCATCCTTCCTAACCATAATTCTCTTTTTAAAAATGCATATTCAGGGTATATACACTTTTACTTGCATTTGAACATATATCAATATCATGACTTGAAAATATAACAGTTATAATTCTTTCTGGATTTTCCCAATATAGCTTCCTATATATCTATCTTTTGAAAGAACTTAGGATGAACTAAAATCATCATAAAATGATTATGCTTATAAAATCCAGGTTTTTCCTCTAAATCAAAAACAACTTTAGCAAATAGATTTTCAAATCAGTTTAACATCAATATCCTTAATACATACCAAACCAGAAATAACCAGAAACAACATAGCACATATCTCTTACAAGTTCTTCCTACTTAATACATTTAGATAGCCATATCAATCAGGGAATACATGCATGAATTAACACATTCTAGCTCTTATTTCTAATTATCTTAGCATCCTCTATTCCATATCTTTTTGATCTTGCTTACTTAGCTCCATCACAACCTGCAAAAGCATTAGTGGCTGCCCCATTATGAATGAGACACCCCCATGTGCCATGAGCAATAAGGGTCAGATCTATGATCTGGTGTGAGCATTTCTAACATATCCATGATATTAAGCTAAGGATACAGCATAAATATACCTTGCATAACTTGACAGGTATTATCATAAATGGTTAATGTATAAATTGATCAGGTATTCCCCTATACATACATAAGAGCAAACATATGCATTAAAACAATTTTTATCTGGAACTACTAAGGTTCCTCATACCAACCCTAATCCAGGAAAGACTCAAGTTTCCTATATCATCATTTAAGGTTGCCTTTTTCTTCTTATAAATTCCTGGCCTCATCTGCTATAAGGAATCAAAGGGATACATTGCCATGAACTAATTAACATCATGGCACAAAGATCTCAGGACTTAAACAAGCCATGTGTCAACTTGTCTACTTCAAATAGGACAAGCATTCCAGCAGCCTTTGTTGATTCATGAGTTTTGATTCATGACACAAGCTTCAGAGATCATACGACGAGAATGCTATATGAAAGCGACAAAAAGAGAATAAATGCATACCGTGCACTACAAAGAAGATAATCTTACAATTCAGAGATTAGTATGGATATTTTATTTTATTTGAGTCTTAGAACAATGTTAAAATCATTCCTCAAATAATCACACACGCACACAAAACATTTTATATCAAAAAAATATGTTCACTGTGCATATAACACCAGGTCGGCCGACCGACCAGGATCCTCGGTCGACCGACCCTGTATCATATGCACAGTGACTTTCTGTTTTGTATACGTTTTTCAACTCAGCTGACCGGCCAGTTTTTTTCGGTCGACCGACCAGAGAAAAACGGCTAGTTTTCTGAAGAGACGCGATCTTTTCATGAAGAGTAATGTCCTCTATTTCAAGAGGTATGGACACTACTGTTGACTAAAACTATTCATGAAAGATTACAACTCTTCAACAACTATATAAACATATTCAATTCACTTCTACAATCACCGATTCTTATTTATATTTCTGAAATCTAATCTCTTCTCATTTCTGAAAATAAAAGCATTCACTCTTATTCAATATCACTAGAATCCTTGAATTTATTCATATACTTCGATTCTACGTGATTATCTTCCTTCTAAATCTTCACACACATACATATTCTTGAGGATTTGATTATAGGAAAGTTGTACTATCAAAAGACAATCAGTGTTATTTAGAACACATTCGTCAACAAACATTTTGTATTAAGTTGAAGTCCTCTTCGGTTGTTGAGGCGGAAAAATTCCTGTTCGGCTGCTCAGGTGTCGTATACCTATTCCTCCGGGTTAAGTGAGGGGTTTAGTTTAAATCCAGAGGGTATTCTGGGACTGGATGTAGAACGGGAAGTTCGAACCAGTATAAAAATTCCTGGTGTGCTTACTCTAATTTTTACTTTACTGTTATTACCAGTTTCCGCATTAATATACCATATTACACGATCCTTAGTACTGCACGTACACTTTCATTTGGTATCAGAGCAAGGTCATCTTATAACCATCACAAAGTTATTTGATATTTACTTATTTTTAGTAATATGGCAACCACACAAATTAACGATGTTAACACTCACACTAATTCTAGTTTCACAGAAGGTCAATCGACTTCACGACCTCCACTTTTCAATGGTATAAATTATAATTATTGGTCAACTAGAATGAGAATCTATATGCAATCAAGTGGGTTTGATATCTGGAATATTATACAAAGGGAATACACAATTCCTACTGGAGAATACTCGACTTGGAGTAACACACAAAAACTAGATGCTACATCAAATGCTAAGGCTATGAATATTTTATTTTGTGCATTAGATAGAAATGAATTCAATAGAGTTAGTATGTGTACTTCCGGCTATGAAATTTGGAGAACTCTTAAAGTTTCACATGAAGGAACGAACAAAGTTAAATTGAGCAAAATTTCTATGCTGAAACATCAATTTGAAAACTTTAAAATGAGGCCAAATGAATCTATAAATGACATGTACTCTAGATTTCAGGATATTTATCATGCTCTATTGTCTCTAGAACAAAAGTTTACTGATTTTGATGTTGTTACAAAAATCTTGAATTCTTTAACGGACGAATGGGAACGAAAAGTCCTAGCTATTGAAGAAGCAACTGATTTGTCAACATTAAAACCAGAAGAATTGATAGGTAATTTAATGTCCTACGAAGTAAATTTGCAGGCAAAACGAAATGGAGCACAAGAAAAGAAAAATGTAGCATTCCAAGCAGAAAAAGATGATTCTGACTCAGACAATGAAGATATGGCAATGATCGCTAAAAATTTCAAAAAGTTTTTGAAATTCAACAGAAACAAATTCAAGGGAAACAAAAATAATTCCAACAACAATTCTAATAGCAGCAAACCATCATCTTCAACAATGGAATGTTATGAATGTCACAAGAAAGGACACATGAAGAAAGATTGTCCAGATCGTAAAAAGAACAATTTCAAGAAGGACAAAAACAAATGAAAAGCTTTTTCAGTCACTTGGGACGACACTGACTCGTCATCCTCATCAGAGAGTGAAAGTGATAATGAACAAGCAAATGTATGCTTCATGGCTTCGTCAGACGATGTAAGTGATTTTACTTTTGAAGATTTAATTGAAATAAATTCTGAATTAGTAAATTTAACAAAACAACTTAAAAAGAAAAATAAGGAGTTGCAAAGAAAGTTAGATAGAACAGTTTTAGAAGTAGATATGTTAAAAGATGAGAAGGTAATATTGGAAGAAGAACTCGAAATCACTCAACATTCTCAACAATCGAATTCTAACTTATCTTCTCAAATTACGTCAATATCTGAGGAACTAGAAATTCAGAAAAATAAAAATGATGTTTTACTTTTTGAAAATAATGATTTAATATCTAAAATTAAGGATTTAGAGTTAGAAAAATCTAGTCTTAAAATAAAATTTGATGATATTTCTAAAAATGTTTCTAATTTCAATAAAGGAAGAGAAAATCTTTCTAGTATACTAGAAAACTCTCAAACTTCCAACAATAAATCTGGACTAGGATTTAAGAAACAAAATAATTATGCTAAAAGTAAAATTAATAATAAAATTAAGAAAGATATTAGGAAAACAGTTTATTCAAATACTAAAACTATTAAGATATGGATTCCAAAAACCAATAATACATTAATAAGGAATAAACATATCAAAAGTTTTATGGAAACTGTTCATAATAACAAGAATTATGTTTATAAAGGGAATTCTGAACCCGTATGGGTTTGGCTTCCTAAGATCTAACTCTTAGGACCCTAAAAAGATTGGGTACCAACTTTTTATAATTTTTGCAGGTACCACATAAAAAGAGAGGAAAATGGATTTTAGATAGCGGTTGCTCAAAACACATGACTGGAAACAAAGAAATGTTATCAAACATTATATACTCAAATGGAGGAGCAGTCACCTTTGGAGATAACTCAAAAGGGTATATCATCGGCAAAGGCAATGTCAATAGCAATGGTATATCTAATTTACCTCTCATTACTGATGTTTTATTAGTTAAAAATTTAAAACATAATTTATTAAGTATTAGTCAACTATGCGACAAAGGTTTTAATATAACTTTTTCAGAAAATAAATGTAACATTTTTGATAAAAATCACAACATTATTTTCGAAGGAAATAGAGATAAAAATATTTATATCCTAAATATGAATGTTAATAATGATTCAAATTTGTGTTTAGTAGCTAAAGAGAATGATTCTTGCCTTTGGCACAAAAGATTTTGTCACATAAATTTTAATACCATCAACAAACTTGCTAAAAATAAATTAGTTAAAGGGTTACCCGATATAAAATTCAAAACTAACATATTTTGTGATGCATGTAAATTAGGAAAATTAACAAAATCTTCTTTTAAATCAAAGAAAGTAATATCTACAGAACAACCACTTGAACTTTTACACATGGATCTTTTTGGTCCAACTCAAGTGCAATCTATTAATCATAATAGATATGTTTTTGTTATTGTAGATGATTTCTCTAGATATACTTGGATTTTCTTTTTGAAAAATAAAAGTGATACTTTTGATAATTTTAAAGTTTTTGTTAAAAGAATTCAAAATATTAAAACTTTGAAAATTAAAAATATAAGAAGTGATCATGGAGGCGAATTTGAAAATGAAGTTTTTGAACAATTTTGTAACAAAAAGGGTATTAACCATAATTTCTCTTTTCCTAGAACACCACAACAAAATGGAGTTGTAGAAAGGAAAAATAGAACGTTACAAGAATGTGCAAGAACTTTACTAAATGGAACAACTTTATCGAAACAATTTTGGGCAGAAGCTGTAGCTACTGCTTGTTACGTACTGAATCGTGTTTCTATTCGACCATTAACTAAAAATACACCATATGAACTTCTAAATGGAAGAAAACCAAATATTTCATATCTAAAAGTTTTTGGTTCCAAATGTTTTATTTTAAATACTAAAGATCAACTAGGCAAATTCGATCCAAAATCCGATGAAGGTATATTTGTTGGATATTCGGAACGAAGCAAGGCCTATCGAATTTATAATAAACGAACTCAAATTATTGAAGAAAGTTTACATGTTTCTTTCAACGAAAATTTTAAAAATATAAATCCGAGTGTTAATATTGATTCTGATGATGAATCTACTCAGAATGAGAATATTAGTACAAATGAAAATCTTGATATTAATGAAACCAATACAAATGTAACTTCCAATTTAATAAAATCTCCACCTAGAATTTTAAAAGATCATCCTGTGCAAAATATAATTGGAGAAGTTAATACGAATGTTAAAACCAGACATCAATTAAATCAAGCTGGTCATGTTGCTTTTCTTTCTAACATAGAACCTAAGAATATAAAAGAAGCTTCAACTGATGACTACTGGATACTTGCCATGCAAGAAGAATTAAATCAATTCGAACGAAACGAAGTTTGGGAACTCGTTCCTAGACCTAGTGATCAATCAGTCATCGGTACTAAATGGGTTTTCAAAAATAAAGCAGATGAACTAGGAAATATAACACGGAATAAAGCTAGATTAGTTGCACAAGGATATAATCAAGAAGAAGGTATTGATTACGAAGAGACGTTTGCTCCAGTCGCCCGACTTGAAGCAATACGAATATTATTAGCTTATGCATGTTTTCATAATTTTAAACTATATCAAATGGATGTTAAAAGTGCATTTTTAAATGGATTCATAAAAGAAAATGTTTTTGTTGAACAACCACCTTTGTTTAATCATGAAAAATTTCCGGATCATGTATATAAACTTAAAAAGGCATTATACGGTTTAAAACAAGCACCACGTGCTTGGTATGATCGTCTTAAAAGTTATTTATTAGAATCTGGTTTTGAAATCGGTAAAGTAGATCAAACACTTTTTATTAAGAAAACTAATAAAGATATTTTAATAATTCAAATATATGTTGACGATATTATTTTCGGCTCGACAAATGAAAAATTATGTCAAGAATTTTCAACCATAATGACAAATGAATTTGAAATGTCTCATATGGGAGAATTGTCATATTTTCTTGGATTACAAATTAAACAAATTGAAAATGGAATTTTTATTAATCAAGAAAAATATTGTTATAATTTAATCAAACGTTTTGGTCTTGAAAATACTGCTGCCAAACCAACTCCTATGAGTACAACGGTTCATCTCGATAGAGATGAAGATGGCAAAAGTGTTGATCAAAAGTTATATCGTAGTATGATAGGTTCTTTACTTTATTTAACAGCGAGTCGCCCCGATATTATGATGAGTGTCTGTTTATGTGCTCGATTTCAAGCAAATCCCAAAGAATCACATATGAGAGCAGTTAAACGCATTATTCGTTATCTAACTAAAACCAAAGATTTCGGACTATTTTATCCGAAAGAATGTCCTTTTGAATTAGTGTCCTACAGTGATGCTGATTTTGGAGGAAGTCGGACGGATCGAAAAAGTACGAGCGGAACGTGTCACTTCATTGGACGTTCCTTAGTCTCTTGGTTTAGTAAGAAACAAAATTGTGTTTCTTTATCAACATGTGAAGCAGAATATATATCTGCTGCTTTGGCATGTGCACAAGTCGTATATATGCAACAGACATTACAAGATTTTAATTGTCATCTTGAAAAATCAATAATTTATTGTGATAATACCAGTGCAATAAACCTTTCAAAAAATCCGGTCAATCATTCCCGAACAAAACACATAGATATTCGTCATCATTTTCTTCGTGATTGTTTGGAAAAAGGATTAATAAATCTAGAATTTATCGATACTGAAAATCAAATAGCTGACATTTTTACTAAACCACTAAATGAAATTTCTTTTATAAAACTAAGACGAGATTTAGGTATAATGTCGTTTAAAGACTTATGAATAAAATATATATATATATATATAAATATAAAATGATGAAAAATATAAAATTATTTTTTTGACCAAAGCGGTACTCGAACTCATGACTTCTGACTTGTATGTTAGATGTTGTAGTATAGCCACTTGGGCTATGGGTGTTTCTTGTTCCAGCTCTGTTTCTAATTTACATCATTGAAACTTGATTTCAGAATATACTATTTTTTAACTCTAAAGCATTGTATGTCATTCATTTGTAAACAGTTTTTGTTTAAAGAATTATGTGATTAAAATTAAAATCTGATTTTAGACCACTATTTTTTTAGAAAATATGGTTATATATATACATACATATGCTTATTGAATAGAGCATCAAATACAAAACAAAAACTTAAAACAAAAATGTCTTCTAATAATGATGTCTACAATTCTGAAAATTCTCATCTCTCTTATACTTCCCCGGACGACGACTATTCTGATCGTATCCCCGAAGGTGGTCCTTATCCTACATTTCCAATGCCAAATCGTGTTTTAGATTTTCCCTCTCCAGATAATGATCCCCGACATAGGTGGAAACCTTGGGAAGACTCTCATACAGGTTATACACCTGATAAAAAGAAAGGGAAAAAGGAAATGGTAGTAACTCCATCAACCAAACAAAAGATTGATGAAATTCATCACTACCAACAACAACAGATGAATATGCAAAGGGAACTTTATTACGAACAGAAAGTCACGGCAAGGCGTTTAAGCTTCCTTGAAAAGATTGCCATGAAATTTTGTTCATCTAAGAAGGATGATGTTGCTGAACCTTCTTATAGAACTCCATCTCCCTCTAACCATGTTCAATCTCCAATAGCTCCAATATGGTCACCGGTAGAAAACGTTCCATCTCCAAATTCATGGGAACGTCGATGCTAATTCATCATGGCTATATTTTAGTATATATATGTTATTTTTTATATAAGCTGTATAAATAAATATGATGTAATAACATGATTATATTTCTATAATTCTTATTTAAAAAAAAAACAAAAACAAACAACAGCATGACATGCTTTCGGTCGACCGAAATGCCTGAACCGGTCAACCGAAGCTGTCCCGAGAAGTTTTTAAAAACAGATTTCTTCCAAGTCGGTCGGCCGAAATACCTGACTCGGTCAGCCGAACGTATTTCCCGAATGACAGTAGAATATTTTTAAACTCGGTCAACCGAATTCCCTGCACCAGTCGACCGAAGCTTTTCCCGAAAGTTTCAGCACTGTTCTGAACCTAAACTCGGTCGACCGAACCAGGTCCTTCAGTCGACCGAACGTATTATTCTGCTCAAATTGTCTTCATATTTTAACCCAACCCTTCACCTTTTTATCTCACCTCTTCACTTTACTCTTCCACAACAGAATTGAACCCTAGCTCCCATTACAACCTTTCTAAAATTTCTTCAAATTCTTCAAGAAAAATGGCTCCCAAAAAGAAATCTAAGACTACCGCTGGCCAATCTTCCTCAACTCCTGTAGATTCTCAAATTGCTTCTTGGTTAGTAAGTGAAAAAGCTTTAGAAAGATGGATAAAGCTTCAAGATGCAAAAATCTTTGAGGAGTCGTTTGTAAGTTATCCTGACTTTACCGCCTACGGTGTTGAAGACGCCGCTCTTGAAAGTGGTCTTGATGCTTTTCTTGACCATAGGAAAAACAACTTGAAGATTAATCATATAATGGTCAAGTTATTCTTAGCAAATCTCAATCTTGTCAATCCACCTAGAAACACTGAAAATTGTGTTTGGACTTCGGTATGTGGCACATCGATATTTCTCTCCATTGATCGAATGAATCATATTTTAAATGCTCGACCGGGTGGAATCTCATTACATGATGTAGATTGTAATCCATCAACTCGTGACCGCCTAAGTCACTTATTCTTTGAAGATGATGCTACCGACTTAAGGCAAACTTCATCTCTCCGACCTAAAGCACGACTTTTTCATCGATTCATGATGAAGTCTATTGTTCCAAGAGGAGGGTCGTACCACTTAGTGTATCCCGAAAACTTCAAGGCGTTATATGCTATGTGTGGAATCATTCGGGTAAATTGGACACAACTACTTATGGATGAATTCCTTACATTCAACCAAGGAAAAATGCTCCATATTTACTATGGAGAATACATAATGCGGTTGATTAACAACTTTGTCACTCATGCACCGGAATCTGAAACATCCAAAGTTCGTACCTCTGACTCACGAACAATAAAATTGATGAAGTTACCCGATGCACCATCCCAAATCACAACCTTTCAGCAATGGCGTACCATTCCACGAGAACAACTACGTCGTAGCTATTCTACTCCTCAACCCTCCACTCATTCCATAGAACGTTTAACTCGTCAAACCTCTATCCAAAGACCACCTCCCGGTACTAGCACAGCGGCTGCCATAGATATTTTAGCCCAAAATCAATTAGCTTTGGATTCTCGCCTTCGAAAAATTGATGGGCGTTTCAAAAAGATCAAAGGCTTCTTCGTCAATTTATGGGATGCCTTATCATGCTCTTCTGAAGCCGGTGCTTCATTTGTTGCTCCTGGAAAAAGACCCGCACCAAATTTCTCTTGGTCTACATCCGAGAACACAAGTTCCAGCACATCGGCAACTCCCGCACCTACCACTCACAGACGGGGTAAGGAACCAGCTCCTCTCGATGAAAATCTTCATCCAGCACAGTGGGATACCGACGATGATGAGGAGTAATTGTAGTATTTTTTTAAATATTTTAACTTTCAAGAATCTCTTGTAGTTTATTTTGTTTCTTAATTAATTGTTATGTTATGTTCTAAGCAAACATCTTTAAATTATTTCTAATTAAGCTCAAAGAATGTACCATGTAAATTTAAATGTTTTTTGCATTACTTCAGTCTGTTATAAGTATTCCTTTTTGTCGATGACAAAGGGGGAGAAATATATTCAAATTAACGAATTTTTGCAGAAAAGTCGCCATATATTCAGGGGGAGAACTATAATATATATGTCAATATTACTTCGTCACATAAGTATTGTCATCAATCAAAAAGGGGGAGAATGTTGATTCATGAGTTTTGATTCATGACACAAGCTTCAGAGATCATACGACGAGAATGCTATATGAAAGCGACAAAAAGAGAATAAATGCATACCGTGCACTACAAAGAAGATAATCTTACAATTCAGAGATTAGTATGGATATTTTATTTTATTTGAGTCTTAGAACAATGTTAAAATCATTCCTCAAATAATCACACACGCACACAAAACATTTTATATCAAAAAAATATGTTCACTGTGCATATAACACCAGGTCGGCCGACCGACCAGGATCCTCG
The DNA here is from genome assembly GCA_030737815.1 of Allium fistulosum. NCBI lineage: Eukaryota > Viridiplantae > Streptophyta > Magnoliopsida > Asparagales > Amaryllidaceae > Allium > Allium fistulosum. The sequence goes on from CM060904.1 coordinate 1,144,463,870, forward strand.
GTCGACCGACCCTGTATCATATGCACAGTGACTTTCTGTTTTGTATACGTTTTTCAACTCAGCTGACCGGCCAGTTTTTTTCGGTCGACCGACCAGAGAAAAACGGCTAGTTTTCTGAAGAGACGCGATCTTTTCATGAAGAGTAATGTCCTCTATTTCAAGAGGTATGGACACTACTGTTGACTAAAACTATTCATGAAAGATTACAACTCTTCAACAACTATATAAACATATTCAATTCACTTCTACAATCACCGATTCTTATTTATATTTCTAAAATCTAATCTCTTCTCATTTCTGAAAATAAAAGCATTCACTCTTATTCAATATCACTAGAATCCTTGAATTTATTCATATACTTCGATTCTACGTGATTATCTTCCTTCTAAATCTTCACACACATACATATTCTTGAGGATTTGATTATAGGAAAGTTGTACTATCAAAAGACAATCAGTGTTATTTAGAACACATTCGTCAACAAACATTTTGTATTAAGTTGAAGTCCTCTTCGGTTGTTGAGGCGGAAAAATTCCTGTTCGGCTGCTCAGGTGTCGTATACCTATTCCTCCGGGTTAAGTGAGGGGTTTAGTTTAAATCCAGAGGGTATTCTGGGACTGGACGTAGAACGGGAAGTTCGAACCAGTATAAAAATTCCTGGTGTGCTTACTCTAATTTTTACTTTACTGTTATTACCAGTTTCCGCATTAATATACCATATTACACGATCCTTAGTACTGCACGTACACTTTCAGCCTTCTTGGCACAAAATCCTTAGTTATATTACTAAGTGTATTCATGTTCATTTTATCAATGATAGCTAGGTGTACAGACCACTTGTACACATGAAACATTCTAGTTACCTTGCAGACATAATATTGCAAGCAAGTTAAAGGTTACTTTCTAGAGGTATAACACCCAGTCATTCCATCTCACATTATTTAGCATATAAACACCCTATTCAAACATATACCAGAATGTTTGCAACTGAGAATAAATGCATGGCTTTATTGGGTTTATTTTGATTTTGCAAGCAACTATGTTTAGCCAGATTTTTAACCTTGTTTAAACATAATTTTTAGGCTTGTAAATTTTCTGTTTGGTTTAGGGCTCAGCACTTATGGAGAAAGACTCCATTGCACCCTTAACCAATTATTTCAAGCCTCAGCACTATACCATTGTATATGCAGCTCATAGTTTTCTTTTCCTTCATTCTTTATTTTAAGCCATGATTCAGACTAGTTACAAATACTCTCTTACATGTTCTTTAAGGTTTTGGCATAACATACAGGGATGAAAATAGAACAACAAAGTTATACATCCATCATAGCAGATCATATCTCATCAAGCATTCATTAAACCATCAGTAGTCAACATGGTTTGTAAATCAAAACATGCAAAATATAGCATATAAAAGCTTGGCTGCCTAATCTTAGGTCTTAATGCCATGTATATGAGTGAGAATACTCACCTAAATGCTTACACAAGCTTAATCCAGAAAACCCCTCAAATCTATAGCTTTTTCTTCCTCTTCTTCCTTAGGTTAATGAATTCAGTGAGAGAGTAGTTTTCTGGTTAGGCTCTTGATTTATATAGGGGTTCTACCTAGGGTTTTGGGTGATGCAAAATCCCTATTTTAGCCCAAACCAGAATCATGCATTTGGCATTGCATATTCTCTCCCTCCTAACCCTTAATGTCCCGGCCACTATTTTAAAACAAGGCTAAGTTGTGCCCATTTTCTTTCCTTTTCAGAAAGTGATTTCTTTAAGTATTTTTATTATACTTACCTCAAACATGATAATAGTGTGACTTTCTATTTTCTGCCTTTATACATTTGCTTTCTTGCACTTTGGTTCTTACTATTTTAGTGCTTCTTTTTCTTATTTTTCCTTTATTAATTTTCTGCTCAAATAATATCTGTATATATATATACATTTATACAACTATGGGTGTTAGTTTAACTTTAACCTTCTTTTATTTGCAGAAAACATGTGCATTCTTATATGCATTTCTATACTCCTATTATTCAATTAAAATTTCACTTATTCATTATAAATCAATGTTCTCTTCTGTCTTAATTTCCAGACAAGTCATACATATGCATATATATATATATATATAAATATATATATATATATATATATATATATATATATACATATCCTCAGGAATTTTAATATTCATGTCTAGGCCTATATTTCCTTTATTTAAAACATTTTATCTAAATGTTTTCCTTCTTTGTTTTATTATTCAGGAATTCTGTATTTTCTCTTAATGCCATAACTAGTGTGCACGTGCACACATGCACACAACCTTGCACCACTGAAAATCCCACCTATATAATAATTCTGATTTTTCCCCCAGAATTTTAATCATTTATTTAAAAGGATTTTCCTCAAAATCTTGGGGTATTACAATCACCCCTTCTTTTAGGAATTGTGTCCTCACAATTTGCAACATAATCTTTGAGTCCTTCTAATTCCTTAGGAAAAAAAAATTATTCAGCATATGCATGAGCAAATCAAATAGTCACTGTCTATCATACATATTAAACTTTCTTAGTAATCTAAGAATTTACCTTTTAAATTTGCAAAGAGCCTAGGGTAATCCATCCTGATTTTATCCTCTAGCTCCCAAGTACAATCACTAGGATCTATACTCCATTGAATCTTTACAAGCTTCAATGTCTTGTTTCTTAATTTCTTTTCTTCCCTTGCCACAATTCCCACTGGCTCTTTCTCATAGATTAGATCTGGATTAATCTGAACTTCAGTAGGCTTTTCTAAGATTTCCTCCTTGTCATGTACCCATCTCCTTAGTTGTGATACATGAAACACATTGTGCATTGCACTCATCTCCTCTGGAAGCTCCAGCGTATAGGCTAGTGAGCCTATCCTTTCCAAAATCTTGTATGGTCCAACATATCTGGGTCTGAGTTTCCCTTGCTTGCCAAATCTCAAGACTTTCTTCATTGGTGAAATCTTAATGAAGACATAATCACCTACTTTGAATTCCACTGACTTCCTCTTTGCATCAGCATATTTCTTTTGCCTATCTTGAGCTGCTGCCATCCTCTTTCTCACCAGTCCTATTTTCTCTGTGATGTCCTTGACATATTCTGGCCCTAGGATAGCTTTCTCTCCTGCCTCAGCCCAACATATAGGTGATAGACATGGCTTTCCATATAGGGCTTCAAAGGGTGCCATTCCAATTGTGCTTTGGTGGCTATTATTGTATGTGAACTCAGCCAAATGGAGATGGTCCTCCCAATTTCCTCCAAAGTCTAACACACATGCTCTAAGCAAATCCTCTAAAATCTTGTTTACCACTTCTGTTTGCCCATCTGATTGGGGGTGATAAGCAGTGCTTAGGCACAATTCACTCCCCATAGCTTCTTGGAAGCTCTTCCAGAATCTTGAAGTGAAGATTGTATCCCTATCACTCACTATAGTTTTAGGAACACCATGCAACTTTACCACTTTTCTCATAAAAGTTTGGGCTAGCCTAGGTGCATTTCTGTTTGCTTTTACTGGTATGAAGTGGGCTACTTTAGTCAGCCTATCTACAATTACCCAAATACTTGTATTTCCCCTCTTGGATCTAGGAAGACCATCTATAAAATCCATAGATATGTCTTCCCACTTCTACTGTGGTATGCTAAGTGGCTGCAACAACCCTGAAGGTCTTTGGGTCTCAGCTTTTATTTGTTGACAAACCATGCACTTAGCAACATGTCTTGCTACATTAGACTTCATTCCCTTCCACCAATAGTCCCTTTTTAAGTTTTGGTACATCTTGGTGCTGCCTGGATGTATGGAATATTTGCTCCTATGGTACTCATTAAGGATTTCTTCTTTCAATTCTATGATGTTTGGGACACATATCCTACCCTTGTACCTTAAGTATCCTTTTACATCAATGTGATAATTCTTCACTTCCTCCTTCTTTAATAGGAGAGACCTCTTTTCTGCTAAGTCTTGATCTTCTTCTTGCATCTTTGCCACCTTCAAGACCAAATTTGATTGTAAAGTAATTAAACTTAACCTTCCTTTACTCCTTTCTTCCTCAACTATCTCCATACTTATCCCACTGCTCTCATCTATATCCAAATCAGTGAGCATGGTCAAGTCTCTAAACTCCTCCATCATCAACATGGCCACTTTTGCATGCTGCCTACTCAATGCATCTGCCACTTTATTAGCCTTGCCTGGTGTATAAAGTATATCTAAGTCATAAGCAGCAAGAAATTCAACCCATCTGTGTTGTCTCATATTCAAATCTTTCTGTGAAAAGAGATACTTTAAGGCCTTGTGATCAGTGTATAAAATGAACTTTGCACCTAATAAGTAATGCCTCCAGAGCTTCAAGGCATATACTACTGCTGCCAACTCAAGATCATGAGTTGCATATCTAGTTTCATGGGGTTTTAGTTGTCTAGATGCATAGGCTATGACCTGATCTTGCTGCATCAACACAGCCCCTAGCCCTGACCCACATGCATCTGTATATACAACTAATCCCTCATTGCCTTCTGGTACTCTCAACACTGGTGATTTTACCAAAGCCTCCTTGATCTGGGTGAAAGCTTGTTCACACTTATCAGTCCATATAAACTTTTGGTTCTTCCTAGTCAGGTTAGTGAGTGGCATTGCTATTTTAGAAAATCCTTGTATAAACCTCCTATAGTATCCTGCCATCCCCATGAATGACCTAACTTCACTAACATTGTTAGGCTTCTTCCATGCTTGGATTGCTACTATCTTATTGGGGTTTACAGAAATCCCTCTAGCAGAGACAACATGTCCAAGAAAATGTACTTCCTCTTGCCAGAACACACACTTAGAGAACTTTGCTTTCAAATCTTTTTCTCTTAATCTAGATAAGACCAAATGTAAGTGGTTCTCATGTTTCTCTATTGTTTTAGAATAGATTAGAATGTCATCTATAAAAATCAGAACAAACTTGTCTAAGTAATCTCTGAATATCCTATTCATTAGGTCTACAAAGTAAGAAGGGGCATTTGTTAGCCCAAATGGCATAACCAGAAACTCATACAAACCATATCTTGTGTTAAATGCTGTATATTTAACACTTGATTCCTCAACCTTCATCTGATGAAACCCAGATGCCAAGTCTAGCCTAGAAAACACTTTAGCTCCACTGAGTTGATCAAAGAGATCATCTATCCTGGGTAATGGGTATTTGTTTTTGATGGTTACTTTGTTTAATTCTCTATAATCTATACACATTCTTAAGGTACCATCATGCTTTTTAACAAATACTACAGGAGCACCCCAGCATGAATTACTTGGCCTTATAAACCCCTTGGCTTCTAATTCTTCCAGCTGGTTCTTTAGCTCCTTTAATTCACTTGGCCCCATCCTTGTAGGCTTTTTGATAATTGGGCTAGCCCCAGGCATAAGGTTAATATGGAATTCAACAGGTCTATGGTGTGAGACACCTTTTACTTCCCCAAATACATCCAAGTATTCTTTAACTATGGGGATTTCATTAATAGCTATTTCCTTAGGATTATTTTCTAATTCAATTAAATGATTTAGCCTGTTTTCTTTGATAGGTTCACACAGAATTGTAACCCTTTGGCCTTTAGAATTTTGTAGTGAAATGGTGGATGCATCTAGGTCAATTATGGCTTTGAATTGTCTTAGCCAATCTGCCCCTAATATAACTCCTATATTTGGGAAATTTAGAACATATAAATTGGAAACAAATGTGTTTCCCCCTATGTTCAAATTCACATCCACACAAATCATATCTAATACACTAGAACTTCCTAAAGGGCTTTGTATTAACAGAGGTATTTCAGCCAAATTGCAGTTCATTTTCAACCTTTTAACTATTTCATGGGAAATGAGTGAGTGGGTTGCCCCGGTATCATATATTACAGCTAAAGGTATGGTACAAATAAATAGTGTACCTTCCACTTGACCATGATTTTCAGCATTAGCCTCAATTATGGCCTTGCCCCTACCTTCCAGGTTTGCCACTTTCCCTTGTTGCTTGTATTCTGGGCAATTTCTTTTCATATGCCCTTCCTTCCCACATAGAAAGCATTTGAAAGCTCCCCCTTTAAGCTCTGGGCATCTTGGCTTAATATGGCCTTCTTTCCCACAATGGTTGCAAACTATTTTTCTTTTGGCTTCATTGGGTTTTGCATCTACTGCCTTCTTACCATCTGCCTCTCCTTTCTTCTTATCATAAGGATGGTACTTCCCTTTGTTCTTCTTGTTGCTATTGTTTTTGAAGCTCCTAAACTTATCTCTTTCCTTGTCATGCTGCTCAATCTTCAGAGCCAAATCTATCACTTGATCAAAAGTTCTGTCAGCATAAGGTAATATAGCCCTGCTAAGCCCTGGGTTCAATCCCTTGATGTATCTATCATTTTTGGATGCTTCATCAGCCACTAACATTGCCCCATAGGTTGACAATCCCTCAAACTTCTGGGTGTATTCTGTGACATTCATAGTCCCCTGTCTATGTTTGATGAATCCTCAAGTAAAGTGGTTTTTGCTGAGGCTGGAACAAACCTTGCCTCTAACATCTCCTTAAATTGATTCCAATTAATATCATTTTCATTCCGGCCAGCTATGATCACCTCCCACCAACTCAAAGCTGCACCTTTTAATTGCCTTGAGGCCACTTGCCTCTTCCTTTGGTCATCTAGTTGCATATCAGTGAAGATCCTCTCTAATGTCCTCAGCCATGCTTGAATCTCCATTACACTTTCAGTTCCTTCAAAGCTCTTGCCTCCCAAATTGGTATAAGTCTTCACTAACTTGGAGAGCTCCTCATATGGGTTCTCAGGTCTGTGCCCAATTCCATCTCTCAAAACTCTCACAAATTCCTGCATGTCAAGCATTTGTGGTGTGCTAGATCCTCCTTGATGATGAGACCCTCTTCCTACCATATTTCTAAAAGTATATGTATTTCATTTTATTAGTTTATAATACTTTGCTTTAATTTTAAATTGGTTGTATCTTTCCTATTTAATCATTGTGTATGCCACATGCACACACATACATTCAGGGAATACTTATAAACAGTCAAATATATCACAAACAAACCTAGTATAAACATAAGCACACAAATATTTTGCTATGTCAATTAAAACATAGCTCTGATACCAAATGAAATGACCCTAATTCTTAACCAAGAATTTTTTTTTTCATACTTAGCTAAGACTACCTAGGGTCATCCTTCCCTATTCTCATATTATCCAGGATCTTTCACAATATAAAAATATTGTTTTAAGTCTAAATCATTCCTAACATACATATATGAAGATATCTATGTTATATTCTACTAGAATCAGAGCATGATAATATGTAAGTAGAAATCCTTTTAAATCTATTAAAATGTGATAATTCCCTGATAAAAGATTAATTATTGTATCCTGATTTTTGACCATAGAATCAACTGGAAACATGTACTTTAGTCTGTTATTCTAATTAAGAAATGAGCAAGTAATAATCAGTGGGAAGCAAGCTTTTAATATGGATGATTGTGTTAAAGTCTGTATAGTATCAAACTCAGGCTAAAAGAAAGTGGATCATAAGTGAACACAAGCAACATCTAGGCGTAATGGAAACGCGCCTAACTTACACACGAGAGGTCACGAGTTCAAGTACTATGCTGGTCGGTTCAAACCCAATTTTTGTCTTTCTTTTCATTTTTCTCCTGTATGGTTTAAAATCTGATATCTACCTATATCTGCACATATATACTTAATTTTGCCTATAATCTAACATACAAAACAATATTTCTTGCTTTATTATTTTTAAAACCCATTCCTACAACTGTTCTAGGAATTTATATCTATATTTTTGCCCAGATATCAACATGTACACAGATATACATGTACAGGTCAATGTCTTTGCTCATTTTCCAGAAAACTGGGTTCAAATGGTTCCTTGCTTCATTGATTTGAAGTGAACAATTGGCCTGACCTATGGTCTAACCATGTGTTTAATCTGACCATTCCTTTATTTGCATTTTACAAACCAGAATCTACCTAAACCATTGATACTCCTTCTTTTCAAAAGCATGTTTATATATATATATATATATGAATCAGACACCTTGTGATCAGATTTATATCATCCTTCCTAACCATAATTCTCTTTTTAAAAATGCATATTCAGGGTATATACACTTTTACTTGCATTTGAATATATATCAATATCATGACTTGAAAATATAACAGTTATAATTCTTTCTGGATTTTCCCAATATAGCTTCCTATATATCTATCTTTTGAAAGAACTTAGGATGAACTAAAATCATCATAAAATGATTATGCTTATAAAATCCAGGTTTTTCCTCTAAATCAAAAACAACTTTAGCAAATAGATTTTCAAATCAGTTTAACATCAATATCCTTAATACATACCAAACCAGAAATAACCAGAAACAACATAGCACATATCTCTTACAAGTTCTTCCTACTTAATACATTTAGATAGCCATATCAATCAGGGAATACATGCATGAATTAACACATTCTAGCTCTTATTTCTAATTATCTTAGCATCCTCTATTCCATATCTTTTTAATCTTGCTTACTTAGCTCCATCACAACCTGCAAAAGCATTAGTGGCTGCCCCATTATGAATGAGACACCCCCATGTGCCATGAGCAATAAGGGTCAGATCTATGATCTGGTGTGAGCATTTCTAACATATCCATGATATTAAGCTAAGGATACAGCATAAATATACCTTGCATAACTTGACAGGTATTATCATAAATGGTTAATGTATAAATTGATCAGGTATTCCCCTATACATACATAAGAGCAAACATATGCATTAAAACAATTTTTATCTGGAACTACTAAGGTTCCTCATACCAACCCTAATCCAGGAAAGACTCAAGTTTCCTATATCATCATTTAAGGTTGCCTTTTTCTTCTTATAAATTCCTGGCCTCATCTGCTATAAGGAATCAAAGGGACACATTGCCATGAACTAATTAACATCATGGCACAAAGATCTCAGGACTTAAACAAGCCATGTGTCAACTTGTCTACTTCAAATAGGACAAGCATTCCAGCAGCCTTCTTGGCACAAAATCCTTAGTTATATTACTAAGTGTATTCATGTTCATTTTATCAATGATAGCTAGGTGTACAGACCACTTGTACACATGAAACATTCTAGTTACCTTGCAGACATAATATTGCAAGCAAGTTAAAGGTTACTTTCTAGAGGTATAACACCCAGTCATTCCATCTCACATTATTTAGCATATAAACACCCTATTCAAACATATACCAGAATGTTTGCAACTGAGAATAAATGCATGGCTCTATTGGGTTTATTTTGATTTTGCAAGCAACTATGTTTAGCCAGATTTTTAACCTTGTTTAAACATAATTTTTAGGCTTGTAAATTTTCTGTTTGGTTTAGGGCTCAGCACTTATGGAGAAAGACTCCATTGCACCCTTAACCAATTATTTCAAGCCTCAGCACTATACCATTGTATATGCAGCTCATAGTTTTCTTTTCCTTCATTCTTTATTTTAAGCCATGATTCAGTCTAGTTACAAATACTCTCTTACATGTTCTTTAAGGTTTTGGCATAACATACAGGGATGAAAATAGAACAACAAAGTTATACATCCATCATAGCAGATCATATCTCATCAAGCATTCATGAAACCATCAGTAGTCAACATGGTTTGTAAATCAAAACATGCAAAATATAGCATATAAAAGCTTGGCTGCCTAATCTCAGGTCTTAATGCCATGTATATGAGTGAGAATACTCACCTAAATGCTTACACAAGCTTAATCCAGAAAACCCCTCAAATCTATAGCTTTTTCTTCCTCTTCTTCCTTAGGTTAATGAATTCAGTGAGAGAGTAGTTTTCTGGTTAGGCTCTTGATTTATATAGGGGTTCTACCTAGGGTTTTGGGTGATGCAAAATCCCTATTTTAGCCCAAACCAGAATCATGCATTTGGCATTGCATATTCTCTCCCTCCTAACCCTTAATGTCCCGGCCACTATTTTAAAACAAGGCTAAGTTGTACCCATTTTCTTTCCTTTTCAGAAAGTGATTTCTTTAAGTATTTTTATTATACTTACCTCAAACATGATAATAGTGTGACTTTCTATTTTCTGCCTTTATACATTTGCTTTCTTGCACTTTGGTTCTTACTATTTTAGTGCTTCTTTTTCTTATTTTTCCTTTATTAATTTTCTGCTCAAATAATATCTGTATATATATATATACATTTATACAACTATGGGTGTTAGTTTAACTTTAACCTTCTTTTATTTGCAGAAAACATGTGCATTCTTATATGCATTTCTATACTCCTATTATTCAATTAAAATTTCACTTATTCATTATAAATCAATGTTCTCTTCTGTCTTAATTTCCAGACAAGTCATACATATGCATATATATATATAGATATATATATATATATACATATCCTCAGGAATTTTAATATTCATGTCTAGGCCTATATTTCCTTTATTTAAAACATTTTATCTAAATGTTTTCCTTCTTTGTTTTATTATTCAGGAATTCTGGATTTTCTCTTAATGCCATAACTAGTGTGCACGTGCACACATGCACACAACCTTGCACCACTGAAAATCCCACCTATATAATAATTCTGATTTTTCCCCCAGAATTTTAATCATTTATTTAAAAGGATTTTCCTCAAAATCTTGGGGTATTACACCTTGGGAGTGTGACGCCATCAACAGTCGCTAGCTTGAAAGCTCCAAGCCTTTGTTCAATAATGTATGGTCCCTCCCAAGTAGGATTCATGTGTAATGGGACAAGAAAAACCTATTTTAATACGAGATCACACATTTCAAAGGCCTAGGGTCAGACTTCAGTGTTGTAGTATCGGGCGACTCGATATCGATGTGCAAATGCCCTCAAATCAGCTTCTTCGTGCTTCTCATCTACCAAGTTTAGAGATTCTAATAGGAGGTCTCTATTTGTTCTGGGTCGTAGTAGGTCACTCAACGAGAAGGGACTTCAAGTTCAACAGTAGTGACGGCTTCGGAGCCGTAAGCAAGGGTGAAAGGAGTATGGCCAGTCGCAGACTTGTGGGTAGTTCTATAAGTCTATAATGTTGTTAGGAGTTCATATACCCACTTGCCTCTAGCCTTTTCCAAATGTTTCTTTAGAATGGACTTTATGATTTTGTTTAGAGCTTCCACTTGTCCATTTGCTTGAGGGTGAGCAACTACCGAAAATCTCTTTTCAATATGATGTCGACCGCAGTAGTCTTTGAATTCAGCGCTGTCAAATTGGGTTCCATTATCAGTTACAATAGTTCGTGGAAGGCCAAAATGACATATGATGTTTTGGACAATGAAGTTGATTTCTTTCTTCGTTGTGATCATGGCTAAATGTTATGCTTTGACCCATTTGGTGAAGTAATCATCTACTACGATGGTGTACTTTGCACCACCTTTAGAGATTGGTAAGGAACCGATAATATCTATGACCCATGTGGAAAACGGACATGGACTGACCATCTGTGTAATTTCCGTTGGCGGAGCACTAGGAACTTCTACGTACATTTGGCACTTGTCGCATCGCTTAGCATAACTGGCAGCATCTCGGTTGACAATTAGTCAGCAATACCCATAATGGCGTATTTTCTTTGCTAGGGTTTTCCCCCTAGTGTGATTGCCATATTCCCCTTCATGGACTTCCCTTAGGACTCCTTTTATTTCATCATGAGCAATACATTGGAGTAGGGGAATGGAAAAACCCTTTCTATACATGACTCCTTCCTGAATGATATACCATGAAGCTTTGCGGAGGATTTGTCGTCTTTCATTCCTCCATTCGGGAAGGACACCCTGTAGCAAATAATCTTTAATCGGAGTCATCCATGATTCATTCTCAAGCTCCGTCTCTAGTACCCAATCGATTTTCATCTGGTTTATGCTTGAGGCATCTAATACTTTGGCTGGAACCAAGCCCATGTGTTGTGCATCCCCGGTGCTAGCAAACTTCGCTAATGAGTCGGCCTCTTTGTTTTGATCGCAGGGAATGTGCGTGATGTCATAATACTCAAAGTCAGTCAATAGCTCTTGAACTCGGATAAGGTACGGAGCGAGTCATTGTCCTTTAGCTTGGTAATCTTCCTTGACTTGGTATACCACCAACTGGGAATTGAAAAAGATTTCAAGAGATTTTATTTCCAGTTCTCTGGCAAGTTTGAGTCCAACAATTAGAGCTTCATACTCAACTTTGTTGTTCATTGCATGGAAGTCAAGCCTCAAAGTGTAGAAAATTGATTGATCCTTTAGAGTTACTAGCATGACTCCGACTCTAGAACAACGATCATCGGATGCTCCATCCGTGTACATTTTTCATTGAATGGTAGAGGCTCCACCACTCTTTGGAAGATCATCCTGTGCAGTGAATTCTACTATAAAGTCTGTCAGTGCATGTCCCTAGATGGCTCTCCGAGGGAGATAAGTAATGTCGAATCAGCTAAGCTTAGTGTTCCACTTGAGTAACCTACCAGATGTCTCAGGTCGATGTAGGACCTGTCGTAATGGCTGATCGGTGTAAACATTGATGAGATAAGCTTAAAAATAGGGGTGGAGCTTTCATGAAGCAATCAACAAGCAATATGCCAATTTCTCTGTCTTTGGATAGTTCCTTTCAGCTCTTGTTAATTGCTTGCCAACATAATAGGCCGGTCTCTGGATCCGATTCTCCTCATGAAGCAGTGCGAGACTTATAGCGTGTATCGACACAACCAAGTAGATATACAAGTCTTCATGATCCACCAGCTTTAACAAGATGGAAGGTCTCTCTAAGTGGTTCACCAAAGCTTGGAATGCACCTTCACAGTCCTGTATCCATTTAAAGTTCCTTTTCCCTCTTCTAATCAACTCAAAGAACGGAATGCATTTATCGATGGCTCTGGATATAAACCGGCTCAAGGCAGCAACCTTCCTATTTAGCTCTGTACTTATTTGATAGTCTTTGGTGCTTGGATGTTGCGAATAGCTCGAATCTTTTCAGGATTAGCTTCGATGCCGCGAGCATTGACAATGAAACCCAAGAACTTTCTCGATGCCATGGTAAAAGAACATTTCAGAGGATTGATCTTCATATTGTAATATCAGAGGATGTCGAACATTTCTGCTAAGTCTCTAACTTGGTTGCTTGATCATCGTGACTTCACAAGCATGTCATCTACATATACCTCCATCGTCTTTCCAATCTGATCTTTAAACATTCGGTTGACCAGGTGTTGATAAATTGCTCCAGCATGCTTCAAAAAAAATGGCATTACCACATAACAATACAATCCCACGTCAGTAATAAAATTGGTGTGCTCCTGGTCAGGGATGTGCATCGGGATTTGATTATATCCAGAGTAAGCAGCCATGAAAGATAGCAATTCATGTCTTACGGTAGAGTCCGCCAGCTGGCCAATTCTCAAAAGGGGATAACTGCCTTTTGGGCATGCTTTGTTTAAATCTAAATAGTCAACACATGTCTGCCACTTTTCATTCGCCTTTCTCACAAGTAAAAGATTAGATACCCATTTAGGATAGAGGGCGTCACAAATAAACCCATTGCTTTTGAGCCTATCCACCTCCTCTTTAAGGGTGGAAGATCTCTCTGGATCCATGCCACACCTTTTCTATTTCACCGGGAATTGCCTCGGGTCGATATTTAATTAATGGCTTGCAATGGCAGGCGAGATCCCACACATGTCAGATTGGGTCCAAGCAAACACATTGAGATTCGCTCGGAGAAAACCAGCAATTTCTTTCATTATCAGTGGGATGAGCTGTGATCCGATTTTAGGACCCACGATGGGTCATCACTGCTGAACGTGATGTCGATCGTCAGCTCAGCCGGTGCAGCCTTAGTCTCTTTGGGCTCCTCGTCGTAATCCCTCAGATCTATCTCTTTATAGAACCAACTATGGTGCCCAAGCTAAGGTCCAGGTGCTGGTTGTCAATCTTTGGTGGTTTGGATGCAGAGAGACTTGGCCACACCCTTACCTTTCTCCTTGCACTGAGCGTCCCTCAACTCAACCATATAGCAGGCACGTCCGGTCACCTGATCTCCATGCACAACTCCCACGTCGTTGTCAATTGGGAATTATAAGGTAAAACACCAAGGGTGATGGTTGCCCGGAATTCAGCAAGGACTGGTCGACCCAAAAAGACATTATATGGAGAGTCCACATCCAGCACAACAAATGGAACATCCGCACTCTCATGCGGTTGCCTTCTCCCAACTCCACGGGTAGTTCAACACTGTGCAGTTAATGTCACGCTATTACCCCGTTATAACCCCGCTATATCTCATAGTGGATTTCTACCGCTATGATTTTTCCATATTACCCCAAATATAGCCTTTCTGTTTTAAGCCCCGCTATTTCCGCTATATCCCGTTTTTCCTGCTATATTCTGCTATTTCCGCTATATCTTCTTTAAAAGAAATGAATTGAAAAATGAAATTTATACATTATAAAAGTAATGAAATTAATTTATTTAATTGAATTTTTAATATATTTTTAGAAATGAAAATACTCTAGTATTCTGCTAAATTTAATTATGTTATATAACCGTTTTACGTTTATTTACAGTATATTCGCACATGTTTTTATTTAAAATTATTTATGTATTAATTATGATTTAATTAAATGTTAAATTTTCATTTAATTACCATTTATATATTTGTAAAAACATTAAGTACGAGTTTTATATGTTATTTTAGAGTCATCCGCTATCCCGCTATATCCCCGCTGTATCCCCGCTATGACTTTTTGCACCTCCGCCGCATTGAATCTGCCGAGCGCTTTAACTGCACAGGTTCAACATAACCAACAACTTTTGTTACATTACCATTAAGCCATGAATGTGGGCTTGGTTTCAAGTCCTTGTCTTTCATCCTCATCTAATCGTAAGCTTTTTAGAAAATAATATTCACGGAACTCCCACAATTAATCAAGATCTTCCTCACTAAGGCAGGGCCGATCATGGTCAAAATGACCATTAGGTCGATCGTTGTTGCCTCTACCTTATCTGCATCTCTGTTTTTGAATACAATGTCATCTGCCATTATACGCTGCCGTGTGATCAGAGCCCTATCTTATATATTTGAACAACACTCAAAATTCATATGCTTGATTGCGCTAGCATAGCGCTCCATCTCGTGCCAGCTCTTATCAGCTGGATATGGTCCTCCGATTATTTTATTGATAACTAATCTTCCACCAGTCTGCGCAGGCTCCTCGGCCCTATGCGGCACTTGTCCACGGTTGGGGTCGGATGTCCTCTGCCCACCATCTTGCGGAGCTTTAACAAACTGCTGTAGTTTTCCTTTCCTAAATCAATTTCTCGATAACATCCTGGAGATGCCTACACTTATTTGTGTTATGACCATAGCATTTGTGGAACCGGTAATATTTTCTAGTCTTCTTTTGTTTCTCCATCGATTCCTTCGAAGGTGGCTTCCTTTATTGCGTGGTATTGCACATAGATAAGTAGACGTTCTCTAGAGACGTATTTAGTGGTGTGTAGGTGTCATACATTAGAATCCTTGACTTTCCTCTTCCAGAATCCCTCTTTCATTCACGGTTCCTATCACCAACTTTCTTCTACTGATTCGGTTTATTTTGGACATTTACTTGAACTTTTCCAGAACTCTCCCTGGACTGTCTCACTACGATGTTACTCTGCACTCCCTCTCCACTCGGTCCCATAACATTTTTCTTCCTAGAGCATCTAGCTTCCTCTTTCCTCAAACATTGTACTGTTTTTGCGCAGTCCAACATTGCGGGTGGTTTACTAGCTAACCAATCGCCAAAGTCACATTCTAGGTCAATCACTCTTGTTACTGCCATCAATATTGAATGGTCATTTGGATTACTGACTTCTGTGACAGCTATATTAAATCTCTCCAAGTAATCTTTCAATAATTATCCCGAAGCCTGGATCATGCTTGATAGGGACATTACATCTTTGGGGCGAGTTGCGTGCATACGGAACTGCTCCACAAACGTTGTTGCTAAATCGTCAAACCTAGTGATTGACTGTAGGGGTAATCTCATAAACCATAGCGTCGCTATGCCAGAGAGAGTAACATGAAAACATCCGCATTTTGTAGCATCATCAGCTCGTATGGAATCCATCAACCATTCATATCTCATGATGTGCTGCCTGGGGTCAGGTTTTCCCTTATAGGCAGGCATCGACGGCATGCCAAATATCCTTGGATATTCCGCGTGTAAAATATTGTTTGTGAACGGAGTATGGCTTCGAGAGATCCCCTAATCATCATTGGTCAAACACTAACTTTCCCTTACTAGCTGTCTGATCATAGCCGACAAGTCCAGCATTTGGATAGTTGGAGCCAAGCAGTAGTCATGCTTCACCTTACATGAATGGTCAGGTCGATGTCTACGTACCGTTCCACACCTTCTTGGCTCAACATCATCTTGATGTGTGTCGCATGCGTCTACATTGTCGTCATTTCACAAAGGTAACTGATCTGCATTAACATGAACTCCAACATCTATATTAATCGCAGCGTCACTAGTATGCATTCTTTCCACCATCTACTATAACCCGCTTCCAAAATTTGGATTGGCACCGATCGTTCTAGATGGATCAGCACCGATCATGATCGATCTGCCTGGATCGATTAGATGATAGGGGTCGACGTTTTGGCGTGGTATTCGTTGGTTCTGCGACGTCTATGTCTCTGATAGTCATCTGATGAGGTTGATCTCTCTGATGAAGAATAGGGAGTTGGCTCCACGTTGTTGATCCCTGAGTTGATTCATTAGATCGATATCGGCCTGAATCTGCTGGTTCAACTGTTGACGGCTATCCATGACTTCTCTTATCAAACTTTGGAAATCAGCTCTTGTGAAGGAATCATCTAGATTTTGGACATCAACTGGATTGGTTGCATAAATATTTACTAGCAGATTGCTCTGGCCACTTTGCTGGATGCTAGCATTCTCGTTTCCTTCTGCATTTTGAGAGGCAAATCTAGTGTTCCCTAACCACTATTGATAGTTTTCCTTAGACTTCTACAAATCTGAATAGAAATGGAAGCTTGTCGATAGAAAGCTGGATGTATCTCGTGAATATAGGAATCCACAAGTAGATGATGAGATCCAATCAAGCCGAGAATTCGCCTTCTCAAAAGCACCAAAATGTTTGCACCAAAAATTGGCACAAACACCCAATAGAGATTTTATAGAGAAATAAATGAATAATAATAAATGAAAACAGAGGAAACAAGCAATTAATAACAAAAAATAAGCAATAACAAGAAAGCAACAATTTATAGTGGTTCGACGTTGAAAGCCTACGTTCACTTTAGAGAAATAGCTTTATTAATCACTTGAATTGCTGAGTACAGAGGGATGGATCGGAGTAGAACCCTTAGCTACAAAATAGTACATAGCAACAAGCAGTGTAAAGATCCCGAATATGAACAATCAAGTCTATATTTATAGAGGAAGACGATGAAATATCTTCCTAAAATTTTGGCAGCGGAGTCTCCAAATCCAGAAGAAGTCACAGTATCGATCGTGGGTCCCACATCATTTATAATAACGATTGGCACCAATCGTTCTATGAGCTCCTTTTGGCATGTGATCGATATGGTGGGCTCCACTCTTCAATATATTGATGTTCCTAAAGTTTCATGTGTAATTGACTTGTAGATTTTGAGATATCGATCGTTTTCCAGGTTGAACTATAATATCGATATAGTACGATCCATAATTGTTGAACATTAATCATACCCGATCCATTTTCAGTAAATGGTATATTTTCATACTTTTATCGTTCTATAGAGTCCATCTTCTACTTTCACTTCGCCACTGCTTCATATTATCATCTGCGCCTGATCTGTGGGCTTTGTGATTGTCAATCTAACTTATCGGTCCTAATGACAGTCGAGTCTAACTTGTCTAATCAGTTCGAATATAGCTGGGCCAAAAGGCCGGATAACAAAAGGGTTTCTCTGAATATATAATTTTCGGAGTTACAAAACCTAAGTACCGTCACTATAGGAAAATATGCATCAGACTACGGTTATGCTCCGTTATCTAATTGCATATCTATCTGTTGTTAAATCCCATGTGTTTCATTGCACATCAGACCACAGAGATGCGCGTCGTCTGATATGCATTAGCACGACAAAAAAAACCATATGTTATCTAATGCTATAGTATCATTTCTAGAAATTCTTATTAGACAACAAATAAATATTGATTGATATGAATAATTGTTCACATAATGAAATTCAAATATTTTATTTAAACAAATATTTTATTTCAAATCAAATTCAAATACAATATAACTTTCACTATCACTCTATTTATATTTTCAAATACAACTTTCACTATCACTCTCATATATACAACATTTCTATACACTCTCATATACAACATATTTTTTCCTCCCACTCACTCACACGAGTTTATTTTGGATGTTGATCTTGATTTACTTGCTCTAGCTTGCGTCCAGCCATCTCCTATACCTATCAAAAAAAACAATGCAGTAAAATAGAAAAAGAAACAAACTTAAATTGCAAAAATAAAGTTGAATTTGAATATTAATATTACCTCAGCTTATGGGTTTGTTTTTCTTCATGTTTTAGACAGGGATAAATATATGTGTGCATGGACAACTTATGATATGCACAGTGCATCATTGTGAATATCACAAGGCCGAGCCTCAATTCAATCTCACGAACAAGTGTGCACAAGGTCAGACCAAGCAGTGTACATAAGACATTCAGCATTACACAGTCACACATATATACATACGTATGTGTGCATGTATATATAGTGCAGTGAACACAAGTGAAGACGGGAATATGGTGCAGCGAACATCACCAAAGAGACAGTTGAATAGAATTAAAGACCAAAATATGGTGCAGCGAACACAAGTGCATAAGCTCATATTAGTAAACCAAAATGAAACAAAATGGAAATCATATCCAGGCCAGAATATGAATTCAGACATGAACAGAAATGTATGTACATGTGTATCAGGTCAATACTAATGCAACAGCAAGCATGAATTGTGATTCAAATTGAACAAGGAAACAAGATGGAAATCAAATTCAGGCAGACACACAGTGTATCAAGAGGAGATACACATAGCTGCAACTCGATAGCATATACATCAAGAAACTAACTCAGTGCACACATCATTTATGTACTGGAAACAAGTTTAACTCAAAATGGTTCAGAAACTCAAAATGGTTCAAAACTGAAAATAAGTTCAACTAAACCTCAAAATGGTTCAAGCTCAAGGCAACTCGAGTGTACACATGAACATACAAGTGTACATACAAGTATATACAAGTGTATACAAGTATATATAAGAACATACAAGTATATACAAGCATATCCAAGTACATACAAGCATATACAAGAACTGAATTGGAATAAGATTTGCAGTTGAACCAGATCAGACTCATGTAAAAAAGGCAGTTCACACATATATATGCAGATATAAGAACATTCACACACACATACACACACATATATATATACAGACATATGTATGTATGTATATATGTATGTATGTATGTATGTATGTACATGGAAGCTCACAAATAATATGCAAATATGTATAAACATACATACACATGAGTATGGATGAACCAAGACAGCATAACAAGAAATCACAGTGTAAAAGCAACATTCACACATATATACATGCATATGTATGTATGCATATACATGGAAGTTCACACATATACAAACACAGATGTAGTGATATGCATATATAAACATACAAACACATGAGTATGGATGAACCAAGATAACATAATAATAAATCACAGTGCAAAAGCAACATAGACCATCATTACATAATAACAAGTCCAGGCAGTTCAAGTTCGAGATCAAAGCGTAGCCATGAGATTCGAGTTATCAAAGTGCCACAAATTGTGTATATACATGGAAGTATGTATATACATGTATGTACTGGCTTAGCGAGCATTCACACATATATACATACATATAAGTATACACATTGAACAAGGCAGAGCATACATTTCAAAATTTGTTAAAAAACTCAAACAGAATCAGCTGGAAACAAAATCAGACACAAACAAAACTAGTCAAACTTAACTTCCCAAAACAAGGCAACGTTTATTTGATTCTCATCACTAAACAAACAACAAAATGTCAACCAATATTCAGAGTTAAGGAAATCAACCAATACAGCAAACCGAAGTCAAGACCGAAGTCAGGGAGATCAACCAGATTCAAATATTAGGAATCAAAGGATGAATAAGTCAAATTCCTATAAATATCCATTATCATCATCGGCAATGATTTATCGAGTTCAAAAAGGCAAAAATCCAAATCCAAATCAGAAAAAACATACCAATTCTCATACCAAAAGAACTCGACCAATTGAAACTCTAATTCTAGAAGATCGATCGACAAGGCAAGATTAGGGTTCTTCCGATTGAAGGTAGCAGATCGATCGACAAGGCAAGAGTAGGGTTCTTCCGATTGAAACTCTAATTCTAGAAGATTTGGTTTGGTTTTGAGATTGAGAGAGTATGGGGAGAAGAAAATGGGATGAGGGGTTTAATCGTTTATTTGACTTCGAAAAGGGGAAATGGAATGAGAGAAATAGAAGAGGGAAATAATTAAAAGAACGACATCCATAAAATAATTGAGAGGGAAACCAAAATATAGGTGGAGCCAATACTAAATTTTTTTATAACTTTAATCAGATAGCAAATAAAATGTTGTTTGAAAGACAAGCATGAACATTGAGATTTCAGGAGCTATGTCAAACAACAGATTATTTTTCCATATGTTGTTCGAAATAGTGGTAAATATTAGGATAACAAAAAATCTACCTTATGTTGTGTGATCACTATTATCTGATTCACTTTATGGCATAGTGTATCATCAGCTTGGACAGTTATAACTATATGCCCTCACAACGCTGATACATGCATACATAATATAATGCAACAAAAATAGAAGTAGATAGATAATAGAAGCCTCCAGCTTGTATCCTGGACTTTGAAGCGTCCCAAATAAAACCTGCTTTATGCATCCCACTCGAAGAGTACGCAAGGAATTTAGGGAAAACAAAAACTAAGCGTCGGATATAAGTCTGGTATGAGAAAACCCAAGATACATGCAATATATAACAGTAACTATTGACACCATACGGATTACCGTAACGATTCTCCCCTTAAATGAAACCAACCATCCGATAAGTGAACGTATTGGTATAATAGATAATGCCTAGGGTATAGAACAGAAATCAAGAAATAACTGTTATGCATACAACACAACAATAATAGGTATATAATCAATACCACTAAGACGCATTCGTATATGGATCTTTTTACGGAGATCTCTTCGGTTCAGCCAAATCTGAACTTCATGACAAGGATCAAAAACTACCTTCCGAACATCATATATCTCTAGATAGGATATACTATAAGGTAAAACACGATTGGCCCAACGATGAACTATGTGACACCAAGCATCAATAACTCCCACGTGCCACATATCGATAAGTATACTCTAGATCTGGAGTTGATATATCCTCATGGGTAAGCTAAACCCGAGATTGTGCATCATATTCTATTTTTAGTCATTTCCGGATGTCGAGGCTATGTTTGGCATCTCCCACATGAGTCTTCATCACTCGAACAGAACATGAATCTCCAAATGTCGAGCAGATCATGAATCGTTACATGGATTTGAGCATCTCGAACAGATCTCAAATCTCCACATAGATTCCCGTGTAAGTCTTCCGACGAATGCTAACGGTGTCCTCTCTCTTGGAATACTCATCAAGATAGACAATCTCACATGATAGCATCATTCGAAACGTTAACGCTTACCAGACGCTCCAAAACCAATCGATAAATTTTCGGTTAACTTAACCCCGGTTCTTTTAGAAGTAACTGAAAGCCAGAGACATTTCATACGAATGCTCCTCCCCGGGGGTTCTCAAAGTGTATGAAACCGTGATGCTTTTTGGTACTTCTTAAGCTATATTAGGTCAAGTTCGATAGTCGACTAATCGACTATCTAGTCAAAAACGATCGCTTATACAAATCAAGGTTTGTATACTTAACACATTTCCAACATTCCAACTTATACTATCCCTCGGTCAAGAGTGAAGCCAGGTATGTTATACCACTGGTTGCATGTCATAGCCTTTCCTAGACACTTCATTCTTGACTCTCATATATAAACAAGTCTATCTCATTGGCTTTCGGTATTAAGTATAGTATTAATGACTTCCATAAACGAGTAAGTAATCAACAAGATTAACACATTTCCGACATTCCAACTTAACTATTTCTCGTGTCAAAAAG
The DNA here is from genome assembly GCA_030737815.1 of Allium fistulosum. Classification (NCBI taxonomy): domain Eukaryota; kingdom Viridiplantae; phylum Streptophyta; class Magnoliopsida; order Asparagales; family Amaryllidaceae; genus Allium; species Allium fistulosum. The sequence continues at coordinate 1,144,486,247 of CM060904.1, forward strand.
GAATTCGTTTGGCTAGAGCATTATTGCTTCCATCCCTACTCGAACATCAATCTTAACTCTCAAGAAGTCTACCTCATCAGCTTTTAGTGTTTAGCATAGTTAATTACTTTTCAAATAAGTAAATAAAACACGATTTAGCCACTAAGCAATTCTTAACTCCTTTTGTAATCATTTGTTTATACTTTTAAAAAGGCTTTTAAAATAAGTATAATAGGTTTTAAAATATTTTCTCAAAATATTACTTTAAGATAACAAGTTTGTAAAACACTTTGAAACTTGGAAAAACCATGTTTTCTATATATTTAAACCCACCTCTTTAAAAATTCATAACTAATTCTGAAAAATATCAAACCACTTTTAAAATACTTTAATAAGAGTTAGCAAACTTTTTAAAAATAATGAAACAAAATAGTTAAATTTAAAGTCCTTCTGAAACATTTGAAGTTCGAAAAAAGGCTGAACAAGGCAGTTTTGCATAGTTGTAAGTTTGGCCACTTTTCATATATTACTTAAATTTTAACTACCCAAATTTTTTATGGTAGCAAGCCAACATATAAAACACTATAGTTATGGTGAGAAATCCCTAAGGATCTCTTTACAAAGTTCCATAGAAATTGCAGAACACAAGGCAATTCCTAAGTGCATTTATAGCGACTGTCGTTATAAAAGCACTTCTAAATCCAAGTCCAATTCAAACCTGCGTTCAATTACAACATAAGTGCGTTGTTACAAGGCTATGCTACAAGTCCACAAGTCCATACATATGGATTACATATGTCATTTTCTTTCAAACAATAATCGAAAGAATATTATAGACATATATTAATATTAGTGGAAATTAGCCACAAGGGCCTCTTTAGCTAGTGCAATTAGTTTTTAGGACGCACAACTGAAATAATTACTTTTAAAGACAAAATGCAAAATAATTAGTTTCTAAGGTCTAAAAACCTATGAAATTATGTCCTTGAAAGTAATTGGACTGCCGACTTTGTCCTTAAAAGTAATTATTCTGCTGACTTTGGTCTTGAAATTAATTTCTATGAATGTGTGTCCTAAAAACAAATTGGACTCCAAAGTTTGTCCTTCTAGTGAAATGCCCCTTAATATTACTACATATATTAATATCCATTCACACATCATATATATTTAAACACAATCACACACACACACACACATATCCATTCAAGGTTGTGAGTTGGCTCAGCCTTAAGTGAACAAGCAAGTCCAAGCAAATCAAGTTCAATCTCTACCTTGCAAACACCTAACATCTTACTCCTTTCTAGCTTTGCACTTGATTTTCTAAAGCAGTATTGCCTTTATTGCTCATGGCCTTTCTTTGGGAAGATGGAATTATGCTTTGGTTATTCAAAATCTAACTTACTAGAAGGTGTTGTGATGTTGTCCTAAGGCTTATGGCAAAGTTTGAATTGAATTGGAGTTGTTTTGAAATTATTTTGTTTAGAAATTTTGTGTAGAGAATGACATCGAAGAATGGCAACTTTTTGAAAAAGTTGTGAAATGGATTCAAGTGGTATGCTTCTTCTTTGATAGGCTTCCCATGAAGTTGCCTAAGCTTGCCCTCATCCCCTCTCCTCAAACCATGCCATGGAAGGATCACCCCTCCACATGTTCATTACTTCTCCTTCACACCTCTTACATTAGCTAATTACTTTTATACCCCTTACATTTGAAATATCTCTTATCCACTTAGAAACTTCTAGAGCATTCCAATCATCCCATGAAGCAAAGTGTGTTAATTAGCTCATAATGTGTTCATACGTTTATTAGCTTAGTACAAAAGAATTCGAATAACTTATATCGATCAAAAAGATGTTCACGATAAAACAATTTTCGGTCACATTATCGATTTTCTTTGAAGAATATATTGTTGTGAATAAATTAAAAAAACAAGTTTCTTATTATTATTAATTAATTAAAAGATGTTTATAAGGTTATAAAATCACATTTATAACACTTAACTAAATTTCAAAATGTTACGATATTCGAAGACGAAGTGTTTGAATTTATGGATGTTACACCAGCAATCTGTGCACATCAACCAAATTGAATAGATGAAGCACACGCGACAAGATCCAATGGTAGATGGACGGTACCAAGAATGATGTCTTCAATCAATGTGACGTCCTCTCTGCTATAAACATACATCACTATAGCTACCAAAAGAGATGGAACTTTGGATATTGAGAATATAAAATATTGTAATGGTTGTATGAAATCTCCATTAATTCAAGTGTTAAGCTAGAAAGGAAATATAAGGATTTATTTATTTGATTAGTGGATGTAGGATTTATTAACATTTGAATCGCGTAAATTCTATGTGTCTTTTACTTTATTTCACTTCCGTACTATTCTATGTGCATGTATTTACTTTAATTTGAATCGGTTTTTCAGGCATTTTAAGAAGTAATCAGATTGCAACCTTCATAGTTGTGCAAGCACAAAACAATATAATTACTTTTTTAAGGCAATTTCAATACTATTTAAATTTTCTAATTCTTAATTATGGAAGCATTTGGTATCGTAATTACTTTAAAATGAAGTTGGCGTTGTAAGAATGAAAAATCATGCCAACATTATTAGTTTCAAGAGGTGTTTAATCCAGAACAGTGATTAGATCATCCCTATTATCGTTTAAACTTAAATGGGTTTTATCAATGGCAAGTCATTAGATGTGTATTTGGCCAGTTGATACCTCCACTCTTAGATGAGAGTTGGGCAAACAACCAATGTGCTACAAATTTCTTCCTGTTTATTAGTAGTTTCAAAAGGATTTTTTTAGGGACAGTTTGGCTAAAGTCCCTATTAAGCTTCAAAATACACCAAACATCCTTACCAAAAAAGGTATGTAAATTAAGTCCCTAGAATTAAGTTACGGATTAATTACATACATTTATGCAATTATTCAGTGAGTAAATTACAGACATTTATGCAATTATATTAAAAAATTGCAAACATTTATGCAATTATTCACTGAAAAATTGCGGAAATTTTCACAATTATTCACTGAATAATTGCATAAATGTATGCAATTATTTAGTAGCTTAATTCTAAGGACCTAATTTACAATCTTTTTTTGGGGAGGAGTTTTGTGTATTAAGTTCGATTTTAAAGACTTGTATTCACTTCCACTAATCATATCAACCCCATCTTCGTAAAAATTCAAAGCTTCGCGTTTTACTTGCGAAAAGTCGCTAGACATAGATTTGATCTGTTGATCCATCTACTTTTGTGAGATAGCAATCATTGATAAAGTTTTACCGAAACCCTGATCTCTACGAGAATACCTCCACGACGAACGCTTTCTCTTTATGAACCATTCATGCCAATGCTACTTTCTGATGCTTCTTAAGAGAAACAGATAAAAGTCCACTGAGTATATCCTTTTCTAAGTTTGGTTGACTGAGATTCTGCAATGCCTCATGATATATTGATGTCTCGTCAAGCTCGCTGAATCTTTGCTCAGCAAAACTAACATGGTCCCCAACATCATGAAAACCGACCGTGTTTGGATTATAAACACTTTTTTCGTTCATCATATATAGGAGGCATCAAGCTTTATTTACCAATATTTGTACCATCGTGGAAGAATATACCCATCCTAGGCCGTTTAAGTTTTCACAATTCTCATACTTGATTTTTCCGATCGTACCATTTGCATTTTTTATATTATCTTCACTATCATTTTACATAGACATTAATTAAAGATTTCAAATTCCATTAATTAAAGGTTAGCTTCATAGCGACGCTCAACATACTCATTACCAATGTATATTTTAAATACTTTATACCAATAAAATAGTAGAATAATTGTTCCGTTTTAGTTTTGTATATGATCATTTCTTAGTCTTTATTTACTATCTTTACGGGACCATGTGACCTAAAACAAGTACTGTGGCAATTATACGCTACAAGCCACCCTCAATTGCAAGGGTAATAATCTATTATTTTATGACATTTTATGTAATCAACTAGCTATAATGTGTTACAACTACATATTTGTGATAAAAACATGCTCCATTTTCACCAAGCGTCGTAATTAGTTTCCATAATTTTTCAGTTTCTTGTAGTGGCACTGTAGATTTTTGTTCAGCAAAAATTGACATCTTGGCTATGTTGTGTTCAACCATATTTTTAGTTTCATTTTGTTTATGTTCATCATTTTCCAAACGAGGTATTATCGTATTTTCATTTATATTAGTTTTTAACAAGTTTTGGCTATTTTTATATTTTCCATTAAATTTGATTAGTTCAGCAAAAAGCTTTTATTTAATTTACATGACTTTGTACACATCAACATCTCTTGGTTTCCCATTTCCACATTTTATGTAATAAATTGAAGATACCATCAAAGCCTTCCTTTTTGGATGATTCCATGAAGTTCTACACTTCTACTAGACTTATTTGGTACAAAACAATAAAAATGGATCATAAGCAACAAACAATAATGAGGTGAAAATCAATATATAATATCATTATAGTATCTTTTTGGTGAGCATATTCCTACCAAGTCACATACACACACTGTGTGTCTCCATTGAACACAAAGTTAAATACAAAATTTAACACCAAGTATGGATCATCGGATCTTTTATCTTCAAATGAGGGAAGATCCAGTGGTTCAAATTTCATGCGTTAAATTTTGTCATCATTTTATGTTCAAATAATGTGTGTGTCATACACACACACACACATACATATACATATTGTGTGTGTGTGTGTGTGTGTATGCATATCCATATCCATATGTATATGTATGTATATGTATGCATAATGCATATGCATACATACATATATGGATATATGTGCATATGCATATGTATATGTATATATATAAGCATATGCATATGTGTGTATGTGTGTGTATATCTACATATGTGTACACACACGCACATATATATATACATATTGTTTGTACCAAAAATACAACACTCTTCGGAAGTTTTTGAAGAGATAAAAGTGAAGAATGAAATTGAAAATGAGGATTATCTAACAAAAACTCCAAATAACAGAAAGTAAATTGCACAGAAGACAACAATTTAGAGTGGTTCGGCGTTTCGTCTATGTCCACTATGAAGTTTGATGATTTTATTGCTCGATACTTGAAGATTACAATTTCTTATAGCGTAGTACAATAGATTTTATGATTATAATCTGAATCTAAGGCAGCAATGGTGATCTGGAGTAAATCTGGCAGAATCTGGGCGTTCTTTAGCTCTTAAAATTGTCCGACTCCTTTTCTGAATGACCAGGGGCTCTATTTATAGGTGTAGGAGGATGATATTTCACCTAAATTTCGGGAGACCACTTTTGGCACGTGAGGGGGCCCACGCGCCCGCCTTTAGGAAATCTGGGCCCACTTCGGGATCAATTCAAAATCCATTCGAATCGAAGAAAACGTCCAATCGAGCTGAAATTTGGTGTGGACATTCTTCAACATGTGCGCAAGCTTATGTGAAAATTTCATAGCATTTGGACTTATAGATCTCGAGTTATGATCGATTCGAATTGGTGTTCTTCGGCAGGCCGGTAAGTTCGAATCGATATGATCAAATCGATCACTTCAAATCGATAATGGCACATGACTTCGTGATGACATGGAGCGGAACTTTCGCATTGATCCGCTTTCTTCGCCTATTTGATCGAGTTGTCCCGGAGACTTCGCCACCTTGACTCGATGGATTCGAAGGCTTCAACCACTCTAGGATTCGACCTAGGCTTTGCTCGTATCGATCGTGAAATGCTTCGATCGATACGAAGTCAATGTGGCTGGATGGATTCGAAGCAAGGCACCTCGATGGATTCGAGCATGCCACCTATGCATGGATTCGAAGCAGAGCATCCTATTGGGTACGAAGTATGGTGTCTTCATGGGTTCGAACATTAGCCATATTTGATGGATACGAACTAGGGAATGGATAATCGATACGAGGATAGACCATCTGATGGATTCGACCTGCTCGATACGAAGCTGGAGGATGCGAAGCTTATGCCAGGAGATCATTGTGACGTGGTATTTTGTCGATGGATTCGAACTAGGAGACAGTGATCGATTCGAAATAGACAAGTGTTGATGGATACGAACAAGAAGTCGCCTGATGGATTCGAACATGGGTTTCTCCTATGGATTCGAATTATGGGGTATCTCCTTCATTTCGATTCGATCATAACTCAAGCATACGAGGTCGGATTGACTTGAAACTTGGAATGTTCGCTTTCCTTGCTTTGCTTGTCGTGTCTTATCAATTGCAGCTCGATCCGGACTCGGACAAAATTCATTGATGTCCATGATGTACTTGCGATGTAACTAATTTCCAGGACGAATTGTTATTGATTTCTAGTCAGTTCCTTGGTGTCACGACCTTGCCAAAAGGCGGGATAACATTTGCCCCCAAAGTACATCTTGTGGAAACATGACGTGCTTTGAAAAGTTGCGGTTTCTCTTTGATCAATCATCGTATTTCTTGTTGAATGTTGTACTCTGCATTGCTGTAACTAACTGTTGTATGATAGTGATTAGCTGTTTGTTTCTATAATCGTAATGAAGTGAGTATTCGATCCCTGTGAATGTTGAAGATCGAATATTAGTCCGACATATATGCATATATGTTATCTTGACTTTTGCTAACGTTGCGTGTTCACGAGTCGTTGCCAGTTCAGTTTATTATCGAATTTCATATTGATTCTCTCCTGAACCGATTTGAAATTTGAGTTGAAACAATGCTTGATGGCTGCTTTTGACTACCCTCTTGTATCGATCCTCTCCTGAATCGATGTAAAAGGTTGAAAAGTAGTTTTTTATATCGATGCGGGTCGAATTGATGGATACGAAATGCTCATTCGCATCGATGGTCACAAATGGATACGAAATGATCGTTCGTATCGATAGGTTTTGATGGATACGAAAACAAAGTTCGTATCGATGGTCCAGTATTGTTGCGAGTCGATGGTTATAAAATAGGCACTTCGAATCGATCAGTACCACATTGCCTCGTATCAATGGACCCTGTGTCGTTGGATGCGAATAGGCAATTTTTTCGATTCGCATCGATGAATATTGGCTCCTGGAGGTTAAGACTCGTAGGATTCGAACGACACAGTTTACATCGGTAGAGTGTGGGTGGAGTTGAATCGAATTGCAATTTCGAACCGATGAATCCTGGTGGTAAATTTGCCTCGATGAAGGCAAAGTCCGATGGATTCGAACAGAACATTCGAATCGATCTGTGGTTTTGACTGGTTGCGAGCGGTCACATAGACCGGGAGGTGAATCGGCCCGGTTGTCTTCTGAGTTTCATATAAATACTGGGTACCTCGGCATTTTTTACTTTTTACTTTTCATTGTTGCTTTCTTGCGCGATCGAATCGATCCTAGATCTCAAGAACAAAGACGAACACACTGCTCTTTCCCTCGAATCGACCCAGCATCTAACTCCTTCGATCCAATTACACATCTAGGTAGATAATCCGACTATGTATTCGAAGTTCTAAGATTTGAAATTCCCCCTATTTCCATTCGTGTTCGTATCGATCTTGATGGAGTCGAAATCAGGGATGAAACCAAGAAAGGTTGAATGAAGGAGAAGTATGGGAGAGAAAGTCAGAGCCTTTCCTTCGTGTCGATCTGGAATGACGGCGATCGAATCGATCTGGGAGATGAGATTCTTCCATGGCTATCGTATCGATCTAGATGTACGCAATGGAGGTTTGTGGGTCGAATCGATCACAGATGGTGAGTCCTCGTATCAATCCATAACGATCGATACGTGAAGTTGCCCCTAGGCGATCGATTCGAAGGTTTGGTGTATATGATCGATACAAAGTTTAGGCTACTTTGTTGTTTTGAAGTTTTATTTTTGGAGATCGATTCGAAGGCCAGACCGCTGATGGACACGAAGCTTCGGGGTTCTTGATCGATTCGAGAGTTCGGCCGTGATCGATTCGAATTGTATCGATTCGACTAAGACCGACTCGGAACAATGCCCCTCTAATCGATTCGAAATTTTTGATTCCAGCCTTGATCGATACGAACAAGTCTTCATGGATACGAAAATTTCACATAATTAATGGCATGATTCCGACGAGCTTCATCTTTGCATACTTGGACTGAACTTTTAAACGGCATACTTGACTGCCCTCCGAAGCTCATCAATGAAACTGTATTTTGACAAAAAGAACTGTAACATGAGTTGATCTTCGTAGGGTTAAATAATACGGTTGTATCGGTCAGTGATGACGGTCACTCTGAACAGATTTTGATATTCTTACTGTTTGCATATTTTCTTCAATTTTGTTGAGTTTCCCAAGTATTAGCTGCACTTCACTGCACAACACTTTCACACACTTTACACTGGGAAATGAACGGGTTTATCACATGCTTAATGTTACTTTCTGGTGAGTTAGTCAGTGAAGGAATCCTCGAGCTCTCAGCAGCAAGAGATTCAGAGTTCTCCTCCTCCGGTCCTCGAAATTCCAGACATCCCAGCGGAGATTGTAGATCCGGCTCCTGACGAGCTGCAAGATGCTATATTTATTGAGGACCCTATAGACTCTGTTCAATCCAATATTTCTGAAAACTTGTTGGGTAGGATATGCACAAGACACCACATTTCTTTGGATGATGTGCTATTGCCGGGTTCTAGCGACAGACCTTACTGTCCGCCCGAAGGGTACACCGCCTTTTATCGCCATGCTTGTGCGGCTGGGACACTCCCTCCATTTAATCAATATATTATTGAGATGTTATCATTTCTTGGGATTGCTCCCTCTCAATTACACCCCAATGGGCATGCGCTGCTGAACAGTGCGTTCATCGTATTTATGGACCATCTCTTCCATCCACCAAGGCCAACAGAAATCAGATATCTATTTAATTTCAAGAGTAGAGGTGATAGTCCATCCTTTACATTTTTGGAGGCAGTCAGGAACTGCCAGGTTATAACCGGAGCCTGGACCAGACTCAGCTACTTCAAGAATGAATGGTTTTATATCCGGTGTCCTCCAGGTTTTGCCAGGCGGTGGTTGTCTAGGCGTAAGTGTCGTAACCCGTCGATGATTTCCTTGACTAATGGTTTTTCAAATCTGGTATTGACATCCTACTTTTCTTACAGCCATTATCTCCAGACCCGATGGCGGGTATTACAAGGGCATGGTTCGGAGCCTTCAAGAGGTCCCGAGCGATTTGAGGCACATCGACTTGGTGTTGACTGATTATAACTTAAGAGCTCTTGGCTTGATTGAAGTAAATCAAAGCATAGTCACCAAAGGGATGCTAAGGCCCGTTCCAAAGAAGAAGAAAAAGAAGAAGAAGAAGAAAAAGGCGAAGAAAACGCTCAGAGTCGTGATAACCGAAGTGAGCGACGAAGAACGGGCTCACACAGATGTCGAGCCGATGGCTGATTTTTCAGACAATTTTGAAGAATTGGGAGAGAGACGAAAAAGCAAGGCTGTCGTTTCCAAAAAAACTTAAATCTAAGGGATGGAAGTCTGTAGATGTGTCTCCTCCCACTTCCGAAATCATAATTTCCGAGGCCGCCCCTTCTCAATCGAGAGATACCTTCGAAGGGCTTGGTGATATTCCCATCCCGGATTACATATCAATTCATCACAATCCCGGGTTGGAAGAATTCCGAGATGTTTTAAATATGAGAGAGCCCTTTCCATTTAGTGCGGTCAACACTTCCAGTTGGTCAGGGGGTTTACACATTTACACACACTTTCACAGCACTGCACGATTTCCGCATATTGGACATTATTTTTATAGGATGCTTAACTGCAGCTTCTTCTTATCACAGGTGAGATGTCAGGTCGTGGATCCACACTGGATAGGCTCCGCAATGTTCACCGATCTTCCTCACACTATGAGTCCCATTGGAGGGAATCAGATAGGGATCACGGGCATGGCTATACCAGCCAGGAGCGTTATGACAGAGATCGAGATTATTGGCGTGGCCTCTCTGGTCAAGAGCGTTCTGATAGAGACAGAGGCCATCAATATCGATCACGTTCTCGTTCTCCTCCGCCTCCTAGGGCCCCTATAGATCCCCCTGAGTCTTCGCAGCAACAACAGCCTTCTCAATCTTCGAGGCCCGAAACTCAGTGGCAAAGAGTTGAACCGTAGACAGCCGCCATTATTGAACAGGCTCCGGCAGAACTGACGAGTGAAGGAGCCATCAAGCTTGCTCAAATGAAAAAGGATTTTCCAGAAATCTGTCTGGATGCATACGTCTTCCCTCCTCATCTCAAGAGGATTCCTCCGGATGCCGAGAATATCGCGCATGACTATATTCGTGACTTTTATGCTCAATACAAAGAGTGGTATAAGGCAGTTGTGAAAGCTTCAAAAGTAGCTTTTGACCGGGCAAAAATTATTGAGAAACGCGATGCTGACCTTGCCCAGAAAGATCGCATCATCCAGGTTCTCCAATCAGAGACCGAGTCGTCCCGAAGTTCGGAAATTCAAGCGCTCAAAAAGGCTGAAGAGGCCATGGCGAAGATGGCAAGGATGCAGCAGGCACACTGTTCCTTAGTAGAAGGGATGGGCCATCGCTATACCACCGTATTAGCCGAGCGGGACACCGCCGTTAAAGAGCTAAATGAGCTTAAAGCCAAATTCGCTGAAATGGTGAAAGAAAAAGATGATGTAAACACCGCTGCTCAGGAGGCATGCGATCAAGCTGTATCACTCCGAGCTGAACTTGGTGCGGCAGTGGCAAAGGTTAAGACTGTGGAAGCAGAAGTTGAGGAAAAAATTAAGGCGGAGCGGTCCCGGATTGAGGTTGATTTTGACGATCTCCTGGTCACATATAACGCCAACGTGCTGGAACACAGAAATTTATCTTGGCTTGGGGATTACTCTATGCTTTTGTACAATGCCTGGACTAGGCTAATGGAGGAAAAGAAAGCAGCGCGTCCGGACGAAACACTGGATGATTTTGAACTTGAGACGCGCTTGCTCACTGAGGAAGAGAGGAAAGTTCTCCACGAGGTGATGATTTCCGTGGAAAAGGAGAGGCTTGGTGCTTGGCAGATGGAGACCGGTGAGGGCTCGGGGGTCGAGCATCGTGAAACAAGTGCTGAAGTTTTAATTCCGACAATGCCCGAAGCCACTGCCGCGGTGGATCTCCAGCCTATCCTTGCTTATAATCCGGATCAGCCGTAGTTGTCTTCCATCGGAGCATCTGTCTCCGCCCCGGCCCACACTCCGGGTCATGCCAAGGAAGGTATTTGAACGCTTCTCGTATATACTTAGTGTGGAGAGTCTGAAGCAATATATTTAGCTAACAATCTTCGCTTTTTCACATTCAGTGACCGAGGCCGTTATCTCTGCGCCTCCTGCATCTCAAGTCCTTTATCAAGTGCAGGAGGCTATTGTTACCGAGGCGATTATGACAACTGCTATGGTCGGCGAAGGGGGAGAAACAAGCATGTTATCTTTCGATGCTCAGATGATTGAGGAACTTCTTAGTCAACCCAACGATCCCTTCGCAGATCCATCTTTCGCCATGAGCGGGGCTCTCCAGCTATTAGCTCCTTCATGCCAGCCACCAGTACATCCAGCGCAGCCCAAGCACCTCGTGAGGATGATATTCTTGCCGAGATCGATGCTGAGATGGCGGCTGTGACAGCAGGTAGTATTTCTGGGGGTGGCATGGCACCGTCTGGCCCAGCTCCATTGATGATGATATCGCCAGGTGGCACTGTGGTTATTGCAAGTGCTCCCGCTCCACTTCCTGTTACAGCTCCCATGCCTCCAATTCCATCCTCCAAGAGAATTTCTGTCGCCTCAAGCTCCGAGGAGGATGTTGACATTATGCCGCAATCGATGGACAAAATGGAGAAGAGCAAAAGATTGCGGAGGAAGTCGGGTAGCGGATCCAGCGGGACTACCCCGAAAAAGAAACCGAGGAAGAAGAAGGATTAAGTGCTTCTTCAGTTTGCTCTGTCATATTCGGGGGTAGCATTTTGTTTTGTCTTTTTGGTTTTCTATAGCCGTGTATAGATGCGAGCTCGGCCCCTGCTAGTAAGAATTTTTCGAATTGGCTTGTAATTGGATTCCTTTTGTTGATAATTGAAATGAAATCGTATTCTCTTTTGTCTTCAATTCAATATTTGTTTTGGTTCCGCCCCCAGCTTTGGGGATAAGCCGTAATAAGCGTTGTGCGCAATTATCAACGGTTTAGTGTTAACATCCATACTTCAGGGATTTTATAAAGTTTATACTCCGTCTCGCACTCTAGGAATGCGGAGTTTGACGTATGTTTATACTCTGTCTCGCACTCTGGGAGTACGGAGTTGAGTAAAGTTTATACTCCGTCTCGCACTCTGGGAGTACGGAGTTGATGAATGTTTATACTCCATCTCGCACTCTAGGAGTACGGAGTTGAGTAAATTTTATACTCCATCTCGCACTCTAGGAGTACGGAGTTGACGTATGTTTATACTCCATCTCGCACTCTGGGAGTACGGAGTTGATTAATGTTTACACTCCGTCTCGCACTCTGGGAGCACGGAGTGGTTGTACGTTCATACTCTATCTCGCACTTTGGGAGTACGGAGTTGAGTGAGGGATTGTCGTGTGTCACCCTGTTTTTAGCCTTGATGTGATGGCTTGCCCCTAAGCTCGGGTTTCACTTAGCGAGTGGCCGGTCGTATCACAGCCACTTCCTACTTGAATAAATTCCACTGCATGATGGAATTCAGCTCTCCGTGCATTGTGATGTTGTACATTGTATTCAATGAATCACAGCTCTGGCTCGAAGAAATGGCATTTTATTGCTGAAATAAGAAAATATGACAAAGTCAGTTGCCTTATTACAAGTTCTAATTTCTAAATGCAAAAGCAAAATCGCAAAAAATGGAAAGATGTAATGAAACAAATAAAGCCTGTCATGTGTAATAGCGACGGAGACTCTCGCTGTTCCAGGCCCTTGGCAAGTCAAGACCGTCAACTGTCGATAGTTTGAATGTGCCATCTCCGAGTCTTTGTGTAATCACGTATGGTCCTTCCCAGTTTGGTTTCATGTGTGAAGGGACCGGATAGATTCTCTTGAGGACGAGATCGCCGAGTTCAAAGGTTCGAGGTCGAACTTTGGCATTGTATAATCTGGCGACTCGACTTCGATGTGCGGCCGCTCTCAAATCAGCCTCTTCCCGCTTTTCATCCAGTAGATCCAAAGATTCGGCAAGCAATATAGCGTTTGTTTTCGGATCATAATAAGTCACGCGATGGGAAAACACTTCCATTTCGACTGGAATTACGGCTTCAGAGCCATAAGATAGGGAAAACGGGGTGTGTCCGGTCGCAGTCTTGTGAGTTGTTCGATAAGCCCATAAAGCCATAGGCAGTTCGTCAACCCATTTTCTCCCGGCCTTTTCCAGTCGTTTCTTTAGAATGGACTTTATGACTTTATTAACAGCTTCAACCTGACCGTTTGCCTGAGGGTGTGCAACTGCCAAGAATTTCTTATGGATATGAAACCGTTGACAGAAATTCTTGAATTTCGTACTGCTGAATTGGGCTCCATTATCGGTGATGATGGTATTCGGGAGTCCAAATTGACAAATGATGTTGCGAACTACGAAATTGATTACTTTCTTTGTCGTAATGGTTGCAAGGGGTTCCGCTTCAGCCCACTTGGTGAAGTAATCAACCGCAACGATGGCATATCTTGCCCCGCCTTTAGCCAGCGGTAGCGTGCCGATGATATCGATGCCCCATGTCGCAAATGGCCAGGGACTGACCATTTGGGTTATCTCAGTTGGTGGGGCTCTTGGAATTCGGTCGTGTTTCTGGCACCTATCGCATTTTCTGGCATAGTTCGCTGCATCTCCATTCACAGTCGGCCAGTAGTATCCGTATCGGAGTATCTTCTTAGCGAGAGCTTGCCCACCGATGTGATCGCCACATTCTCCTTCGTGTACGTTATGTAACACTCGTTTGATTTCATCGTGCGCGATACATCGGAGAAGAGGAACAGAATACCCTCTTCTATACATGACTCCGTTCTGAATGACGAAACGTGAAGCTTTTCGTAGAATTTGTCTTTTCTCGTTTCTATGTTCAGGCAACGTCCCATTCTCGATGTAATTTCGGTATGGAGTCATCCATGATTCTCTACTGGGAGCGGTTTCAAAAACAAAATTCGTTTCTATTTAATCGATGCTTAGGGAGGACAAAGTCTCGACGGGGACAAGTCCCATTTGCTGTGCTTCACCTGTACTTGCTAGCTTAGCTAATGAGTCAGCTTTCTGATTATGTTCTCGAGGTATATGGTAAATAGCATAGTAATCGAATTGACTTAGTGCTTCTTGAACTTAGGCTAGATAGGCAGCTAGTCGTCGATCCTTGGTCTGATATTCGCCCCGAACTTGATATACAACTAACTGGGAATCGCAGTAGATTTCCACAGCAACAATCTTCAGATCACAAGCAAGTTTTAAACCGACAAGCAAAGCTTCGTATTCGGCTTCATTTTTGGTTGCGCGAAATTCGAACCTCAAAGCGTAGCATATGGATCGGCCTTTGGGAGTTTCAAGTACTATTCCGGCACCCGAACACTGATCGTTCGATGCACCATCGGTGTGCAGCTTCCAAATGCATTTAGGAGGTATAGTGGTTTCAGGCAAATCCTCTAAAACAGTAAATTCAGCTATAAAATCTGCTAGGACTTGTCCTTGAATGGCTCTTCGCGGAGGATAAGTGATATCAAATTGACTCAGTTCAATGTTCCACTTGAGTAGCCTACCAGACGTCTCAGGCCGCGTGAGGACCTGTCGTAACGGCTGATCGGTGTACACAGTAAGAGAATGAGCTTGGAAATAAGGGCGAAGCTTTCTTGAGGCAATGACCAGGCAGTATGCCAGTTTTTCTAGTCTTGGGTAATTTCTTTCAGCTCCTGTCAACCATTTACTAACATAGTAAACCGGTTTCTGCACTCGGTCTTCTTCTCGAACTAAAGCAGCGCTGATTACATGCTCCGATACTGCCAGATAAAGGTACAATTGCTCATGGTCAACTGGTTTTGACAAAATCGGTGGTGTGGAAAGATGTTGAACCAGCGATCGGAATGCGTCTTCACACTCCATGCTCCATTCAAAGTTTCGCTTTCCTTTCCAGATTAGATCGAAGAAAGGAATGCATTTATCGGTGGATTTTGAAATGAACCTGCTCAATGCTGCTACCTTCCCGTTGAGACTCTGGACTTGTTTTATGGTTCTTGGAGTTTGTAAGTTCCTTATTGCCCAGATCTTTTCGGGATTTGCTTCTATCCCTCGAGCGTTAACGATGAACCCAAGGAACTTTCCAGACGCGACACCGAAATGACACTTTAATGGATTGAGCTTCATTCCATATTCTCGAAGGATGCAGAACATCGAATCTAAATCTCTGACGTGATCTGTGGAGAATCGAGACTTTACTAGCATGTCATCCACGTAAACCTCCATGGTCTTCCCGATCTGGTCGGCGAACATCCGGTTAACTAAGCGTTGGTATGTTGCTCCGGCATTTTTAGACCAAAAGGCATGACTCTGTAGCAGTAGAGTCCCAGATCGGTCAAGAAACTGGTATGTTCTTGATCAGGCAAATGCATGGGTATTTGATTGTAGCCAGAATAAGCATCCATGAAAGATAACAATTCATGCCCAGCTGTTGAATCTACGAGCTGGTCAATTCGAGGAAGTGGAAAACTATCCTTTGGACAGGCCTTGTTTAAGTCAGAGTAGTCGATGCAAGTTCTCCATTTCCCATTCGGTTTTCGAACCAATATAGGTTTTGACACCCATTCTGGATACAAAGCATCTCGGACGAACCCATTTGATCGTAACTTATCAACCTCCTCTTTGAGGGCGGCAGATCTCTCTGGATCCATACCACGCCTTTTCTGCTTGACCGGGACATGCCACGGATCAATATTCAGGGAGTGACTTATGATGTCCGGTGAGATCCCGCACATATCAAAGTGTGTCCAGGCGAAAACGTCAAGATTCGCCCGGAGAAATTCAACCAATTCCTGTTGTGTCTGTTTGCCCAGTTGAGATCCAACTTTTAGCATCCTCGAATCATCACCCTCACTGATTGGGACGTCCACAGTCAGTTCGGCCGGGGAAGCTTGATTTTGTTTAGATTCGTCTTTATCTTCATTGTCTCTAGGGTCAAGGTCTTTATGGAATTGGTTGTCGTGCCCGGGCCGGGGCCCAGGCATTAATTGTCAATCATCAGCAAAACGGACACAGAGAGATTCCTCTACGCCCTTTCCTTTCTCCTTTCGTTGTACTCCTCGTAGTTCAGCAACATAGCAGGCCCTCCCCGCGGCCTGATCTCCTTGAATGACTCCGACCCCGTGATCGGTGGGGAACTTCAGAGTCAAGCACCATGGGGCAATGGCTACCCTGAATTCAGCAAGGGCCGGTCGGCCCAAAAACGCATTATAAGGTGAATCAATGTCCAAAACAACAAACTGCAACATCCGGACTCTCCGGCGTTCTCCAACTCCCAACTCCACTGGTAGCTCCGTCACTTCAGTGGGTATTGTAGCACTTCCATTGAAACCGTGGACTCGAGATAGGCAAGGTTTTAAGTCCTTCGCTTCCATTTTCATTAAATCATAAGCCCGTTTAAGTAAGATGTTTACGGAGCTCCCACTGTCAACCAGGATCCTCTTCATCCAAGCAGGACCTACTTGGGAAGATATGACCAGTGGGTCTATTGTGGGGGCTTCGACCTTATCAGCGTCTCGGCTTCTAAATATGATATCATCAGACATTGTCTTTTGTTGCTTGGCCGGAGCCCCATCTTCACAATTACTGCAGCATTCGAAGTCTGCATGCTTGATAGAGCTAGCATACGACTCCATTTCCCTCCAGCTTCTGTCTACTGGGTGGGGACCACCACTTATTGTGTTTATAACTAGCCTTCCGCCCGTACGAGCAGGTTTTTCTTGCCTTTCTTGATTTTGCACACGATTTTGATTCGAAGGGCCCGCACCTCCAGGCTGCGGCGCCCGCACAAACTGATCTAACTTCCTCTCCCTGATCAACTTCTCGATGAGGTCCTGCAAATGTCGACACTCATTGGTATTGTGGCCGTAACTCTCGTGGAATCTACAAAACTTCCATGTTTGAACCTGTCTCTCCGATGAGGGCTTCGGAGCAGGCTTCTTATATTGCACAGTGTTGCAAGTTTGTAGGTACACGTTTTCTAATGATGTATTCAACGGCGTGTAATTATCAAACATCGGAGCCCTACGTCGTGGGCCTCGGTTCTGATCTCTTTTCTTATCTTGACCATTGTTGCCTCTCGGCTGGGTTTGTTTGTTCTGTATATTCAACTGAACTTTTCCGGAACTCTCACAGGACTGCTTAACTGCTACGTTACTTTGTATTCCTTCAGTTTTGGGCCTCGCATCATCCTGCTTCCTAGACTGTTTCGCGTCCTCTTGCCGTAAGAATTGAGCGGCTTTGGAGTAGAAACGGTCCAACGATGCGGGTGGTTTCCCAGCTAACCAATTTCCAAACTCAGAATCGGGATCGATTCCTTTGGTTAATGCCATCAAGATTGAGTTATCGTTGGGATTACTAATTTCTACACATGCCGCGTGGAATCTTTCTAAATAACGTCTGAGTGTCTCTCCCTTAGCTTGGGTGATGCTAGATAGGGTGTTAACGTCTTTAGGTCTAGCGACATGCATACGGAACTGTTCGACAAATTTCTTAGCCAGTTGATCGAACGAAGAGATAGATCTAGGTGGCAACCTTGTAAACCACATTGTTGCGATTCCTCCCAAAGAGATGGGGAAACTTCGGCATTTCACTGCATCATCAGCCCTTGCAGTGCTCATTGACCACTCATATTTCAAAATATGTTGATTGGGGTCACTACTTCCTTCGTACATTGGGAGAGTTGGCATTCTGAATCGCCGATGGGGATCAGCGTATAATATCTCGTCTGTGAAAGGAGTGTGACTACGGGAGATTCCCCAATCGTCATTGGTAAGCCCTTGACTTTCGCGAATCATCTGACGTATCATGGTTGAAATATCGGGCATAGCCACATTCTGTGCATGCTGAGCTAAGGTGTGGTCGGGTTCCACAGTGCGAGTTTGGACCGGACGCTGTCGACGGCCCATGTCTCGCCTCCTTGGCTCGGCATCTTTCGGGACGTATGGTTCAGGAGTACGCCCATGTTGCTGATTATTCGAATCTGACAGATTTCGAGTATCAACCCTTGTTTCTACCGCGGCGGTTGCACTGCGATTGTCTGTGGTATAATGTGGAACGGCACCTCCTCGTGATGAGGGCCTGGTCTGGAGGCTGGTTGACGGCCCAACCCTCAATTGTCCTACGGTCAAGGCAGGTTGATATCCGGTAGCTTGTGTGTGACTCGCGTCTAATCGGGGACGTGTAGATCTGCCGTGATAGTCAGATGAAGCAGAACTTTTAGTGGACGAGTGGGAAGCATCATCTCTCCTGGTCCTCCTACGCCTTCGGCGGTTTAATTGGTTGGTCAATTCTGCATTAGCGCGCAACTGTTCAGTTAACTGTTGCCGACTTTGAGTCATTTCTTGGAGCAACACTTGGAACTCTTGTCTGGTGACTGGTCCTGACGGATCTGAGTGAGCAGTGTTGTCTTGATTGGATAGTGGCTGCTGTGTAGGATTCTGTCTATCCCGACCTTCTTGATCAGCAGTCGTAGAAGCAGTTCTCGTGCTAACCATCTTGAGTGGTGGAGTCCTTGCCTAGACTTTACGCAAATCTGAATAGGATGGAAGGATTCCGAATTAGAGATCTGGATCTTCCTCTTGGATTTATGCAATCCGGTGTCGATGGGAGATCCAAGGAGCAGGAGAAAAAACTGGTTTTTTCTCAATGAAAGCACCAAAGTGTTTGTACCAAAAATGGGCACAACACTCTTCGGAAGTTTTTGAAGAGATAAAAGTGAAGAATGAAAATTGAAAATGAGGATTATCTAACAAAAACTCCAAATAACATAAAGTAAATTGCACAGAAGACAACAATTTAGAGTGGTTCGGCGTTTCGCCTACGTCCACTATGAAGTTTGATGATTTTATTGCTCGATACTTGAAGATTACAATTTCTTATAGCGTAGTACAACAGATTTTATGATTATAATCTGAATCTAAGGCAGCAATGGTGATCTGGAGTAAATCTGGCAGAATCTGGGCGTTCTTTAGCTCTTAAAATTGTCCGACCCCTTTTCTGAATGACCAGGGGCTCTATTTATAGGTGTAGGAGGCTGATATTTCGCCTAAATTTTGGGAGACCACTTCTGGCATGTGAGGGGGCCCACGTGCCCACCTTCAGGAAATCTGGGCCCACTTCGGGATCGATTCGAAATCCATTCGAATCGATCAAGAAAACGTCCAATCGAGCTGAAATTTGGTGTGGACATTCTTCAACATGTGCGCAAGCTTCTATGAAAATTTCATAGCATTTGGACTTATAAATCTCGAGTCATGATCGATTCGAATTGGTGTTCTTCGGCAGGCCGGTAAGTTCGAATCGATATGATCGAATCGATCACTTCGAATCGATAATGGCACATGACTTCGTGATGACGTGGAGCGGAACTTTCGCATTGATCCGCTTTCTTCGGCTATTTGATCGAGTCGTCCCGGAGACTTCGCCACCTTGACTCGATGGATTCGAAGGCTTCAACCACTCTAGGATTCGACCTAGGCTTTGCTCGTATCGATCGTGAAATGCTTCGATCGATACGAAGTCAACGTGGCTGGATGGATTCGAAGCAAGGCACCTCGATGGATTCGAGCATGCCACCTATGCATGGATTCGAAGTAGAGCATCCTATTGGGTACGAAGTATGGTGTCTTCTTGGGTTCGAACATTAGCCATATTTGATGGATACGAACTAGGGAATGGATAATCGATACGAGGATAGACCATCTGATGGATTCGACCTGTTCGATACGAAGCTGGAGGATGCGAAGCTTATGCCAGGAGATCATTGTGACGTGGTCTTTCTGTCGATGGATTCGAACTAGGAGACGGTGATCGATTCGAAATAGACAAGTGTTGATGGATACGAACAAGAAGTCGCCTGATGGATTCGAACATGGGTTTCTCCTATGGATTCGAATTATGGGGTATCTCCTTCATTTCGATTCGATCATAACTCAAGCATACGAGGTCGGATTAACTTGAAACTTGGAATGTTCGCTTTCCTTGCTTTGCTTGTCGTGTCTTATCAATTGCAGCCCGATCCGGACTCGGACGAAATTCATTGATGTCCATGATGTACTTGCGATGTAACTAATTTCCAGGACGGATTGTCATTGATTTCTAGTCAGTTCCTTGGTGTCACGATCTTGCCAAAAGGCGGGATAACACATATGTGTGTGTGTGTATGCAAAGATTAGCTACACCTCACTTTTGCTACACCTTAAATCCTTTTAGTTTTGACCGCATGTTCCAAATTAAATAATATACTTTCTTTTTTTCTCATTTCCTTCTCTTTTGTCATTTCAGGAGAGAGAAAATGACGTTTGCTTAGCTTCGTGCTAATAGGTGCATATTCAAGGAACTATCAATTTACCTTTGTCATCAAATTCACTTTGTAACGGAAACGTCCATGCAATGACGCCAAGATGATGGTCCATCAAGGGATCCTCGATGATACCTTATAGTGCCATAAATAGGCCAACTAAAGGTTTTTGGAGATGGATGTTGGTCGACCCACACAATTTGAAATTTTTATGAAATATCAGGATGACGTAAAGTTTGCATAGACGTCCCGTTCCCTTCTTATAGATTATGCAGCTCGGAGTTGCAAATATACTTGGCTTGTATATTTTTTTAGTAGGTTTTATTTATTATCTTTTTTTTCTTTTCATATCATGCTGTACGAAATTACGTTCATTATGAAATTTTTATTGTTCCGCATATTTGTTCAGCTTTTACCAATACATGCTTTGCTGAACATCAATCCTTATTATTCAAACTTATTTATTACAACCTATTGATTATTGATTAATTAGTATTAGATAAATGTTATTAATTAGTACCTATACTTTATTAAATTATTAATCAAGCTAATATATATTATTAATAATATTGTATTAACTACTAATCAAAATTTACCTGTTATTAACTATAATAGAAAAATAGGTACACATGCACAAACTTTGAAAAAAGAATTAAGTTGAAGGATGACAAGTTTTTTTTAAAACTAAAAAACAATGATAATTGTAACTATCATTTTATATTGTGTAAAACTGAATATAATGCTAGTTATAACTAGTATCTTGTATGGTGTAAAATTGAATCAGTTAACAGTTTCAGCAATGTAAACTCACTTAACCATCATTAACTTGAAAACGCGAATTGTATTCTTTTGCAATTAGAACATACGTAGGTCCGTTTTGGCGTCAACCTCAAACGTGATATAATCAAAATGCGATTGAACATTTCCTTCGTTGAGAAGATATTTGACGTTTGGATAAGAGAGAGAATCTACGCACTCTACTATGTTGTTTGGACCCACAACTTTCCAGAATAAATCAGGGATGGTTGCTTCATTTTCATTTTTATATCTCCATCCATCGTATCCTCTTCAACTATTCATTTAAAACTAGGGTTTCATTTTGCGAAAAAAAGAACAATATGGGAGGAGGGGCTGTCAGAACCGCAGCCAAAGCGGCGTTGCTCACCGGTTACCGATCGAGCCTTGCCCGTCGAACACCGAACCTCTCCAATTCCGCCTCTGTATCTTCAACAGTTCACATGGTACACGATGGCGAGACTTCTCCGTTGGTGTTATCGAACAAGATCGAGGGCGGAGCAGTTCAGATGCCGGCTTTTGAACTGGGTAGTGATTGGGAGGAGGTTTCGGGGTTGAGCTTGGATCCGGTTATGGATCCGCCTCCTAGGTTAGTTTTTGGACCCACTCCGAGTTTGGAGGAAGCGAAAGAGGCCACGAAGGATTTGAAAGAGGCGATCGATGGGTGAGATTCTTTTTTTCCCTTGTTCCTTGGGTATTTATTAGTTGTCGTAAATTCATAATAGCTCTTTATCCCTGCGGATAAATTTATGATCGCACGTATTGTTATTTGTACTGAAAAACAATGGAATTTTATTGGCTTTGTATGTTATGCATTCAAATTTGATTTAAGATTGCATATTTTTGCAACAAGTAATCCATTGGCCAATATTTAAATTGTTTTTACAGTTTGAAGTTCATAATTTTCAACTTTTCAGCTTTACCAAGTTCATTAAGCACAAAAAAAATGCTTAATTAGTATAATTTACAAACCAGCACTACACTATCGTTTGTTTTTATGTCAAGAACTGCTTGATGTTATTGACAGTTACAAGTGCGTGGTAAGTTTCAAATGTTTTTGTATGGAAATTAGTGCGTGTTGTCTTTTTTATAATGTAAGAAGCATTAGGAACTTCAAAATGCTTAGTAGTTCTCATTATTTGCAGATATTTTATTGCAGTAAGTGCTCAATACCATTAAGCATTTATTAATAGGAAAACAAAGTAAGTTGCATTAACCACTTTATTGTGCCTATTGAAGTTCTAAGCATTAAGCACTTCTATTGTGTTTATCAGGTCGGAATGTTTATTCGACTTATGAAACACTCATTTAGCACAAGTTTGTAAACATAAACAAATACACTTGAAACTTAGCATCAGTCAATAAGCAAACGTTTTATCTGAAACAAACGCACATTATAAGCATTTTTAAGGGAAAAAAACACACACAAACACACCCCGTTATTACAGAAGTACCCCAATTTCTTGTTCATACAAAGGTTTTAACTTCTGGACGACATGACGCAATTTTAGAGATTCAGGTATGGTTTTTTAGTGGACCGGACTGGAATGTCAATTAAATGCCAAATTGGGAACTGAGTTAAAGAAGAAAAAAAACTTACATTGTGGAAACCATAGATACTATAGAAACATTAAAACAATTCACAGCGGAGGTGGCGTCGATGAGTTGGTATTGCATTTGATTTTTTTTCCTTTCTAAGTTATTTTGTCGATTTGAAGATGAAATTAAGCGGGTTTATTTTCTTAATTTGGAGTTTAAATTTGGTTGGGTAGGGCTAATAATTTGGGTAAACATAGCATATGTAAAACTAGGTTAATAATTTTGTATATATTCTTTATTTAAATGATGATATTTAAAGAAATGGTTTTTGGTTTGTTACGTGTTCTCTCTTTTTTATTGTCAATGCATGTATTATGCAAGTAATCTGAAGAATTTACCGTAAAATTTGTTATTATCGAACATTTGTTAATAATTATCAATGTATTTATTAAAAAGTACCAATTTGAAGAGTTTACTATAAATTTTTGTTAGTATTGAATATCTGTTAGTTATTAATGTATTTATTAAGAAGTATCAGAATTCACTAATCACAATTAAAGAGCAATTTTTCAAAATTCTTGAAATGGAGCAGAAAAATTCGTACTTCCCGATTATTGGAACGGAAATGGAAAACAGGATTTTGAACTTTTTTCATATTGAACCATTTCAAAATGATTTAACGACTAAAATACCCTTATTATTTTTCATTCTCAAATCCTATTCTTGTGACTACAAATTGAACTAGACATAAAATAATTGGTTTTTTAACATCAATAGATCTGGTGAATAACTTAACAATTATCAATACCATTTCACTAAAATTGGGTGATAGGTTCTTTTTTTTTCTTTTGATAATGAGTTTGCTTGTAGGGGAATGTATTAAGAATAACATTAGATAGGACTGTTAACAGATGCAAACAGAGTGGGATATTATTGTATTTGAATCAATAATAATCAAAAATCAAAATCTATATCCGCATCCGTTGTCTGTGGATATTTAGTAAATATCTGCATTTGTGGATATTTTAGGTATTAAAAAATATTTTTATGCGGTAAAAGATCCAAATGTTATCTGATTTCTGAAAATATTTATCCCCAAAAATTAAGATGTGGATAATTTTGGGTATTTACGACTTCAAAAGTAAATTAAGGTTATCAAATGTTTTCAAAAGCATATTGATACAAAAGACACAGTTCATTGAGTGTTAAACCTTAACGCATAGTTGTGAAAGGCCCAGTGCATATATAATGGTTTATACAATTAGCAATAGTAAACTTGGTGTATTATTAACTGTAGAAAGTTGGGATAAAATTGAATGGTTAATAAATTTTAAATATTTTCAGTTTTAAATGATGCGTGGAAAATGTGTAATGATTCTGATTTAATGATTTTAACTAAATGTTATTTCAGTTGTTAGAAAAATATATGTATTTAATATCATGCTGGATAGATATTTTCAGATATTGATATATCCATATTCAAAGAAGTATTAAGAAATCATTTATCTGCATCCGTTTTCTGAACATTGGATATCTCTGGATATGGATACGGATGTAGTTTTTTATTTTTTGGGTATGCACTGACATACATAACGTTAGAGAAGGGTAAAATTGAACAATCTGGGTATATAATCTTTTTTTTTTGTGGATATTGGATATTTTATATTTCGCGATATGGACATGGTCTTGTTTGCTTTTTGTTGTGTGCGCGCATTGACATACATAACATTGGTAGAGGGTAAAATCGAACAGTTTGGGTATATTATAATTAAATTTCTCCGTAGTGTGTAGCAAAATTGGGGATTCATGCAAGACCACCAAAATTTAAACTGTATGTAGAGTCACACATATTGGCCTTTTTCGGACTTTGGACCATATGTTGACGCTTGGTGTTATATTGCAGATTCATGCTAACAATCAATCATGTATTAACTCTTTTTGTTGTGAAATTGCAGCCTAAATCTGTTCTTTCATCTGTTTATAAAATTATTTGTTGTCACTGTTATGAATGTTAATTTTGGCAATGTATCAGGGTGTATTTTACTAATCTGGAAAATTCCAAGATCGGGAGTCAAATATCGGACTCAGGAAGTACAACCTTGGTTGCTTCAATGCCAAAACATGCTGTTCAAGCTTTTTCTTTGCTGCAGGGATGTCCCGAGGCTCAGGTTATGTTGTATTGCCTTAGCATTTTAAATTTGTGTCATGCAGTTATTAGCATAAGGTCAATTATGGCAGTTTCTGTTATTGTTTGAAGTTTGGTTCCACCATCTGTAAATCAAATCTTATGCAATTTCAAAATTGCAGAAACCCGGAATATTTGAAAATGTAATAATCCCAAACTGCAGTATTTACGTAGCGACCCATAAAACATCTGTTTAAAAAGTAATCCTCCTAATAGTGTTACTTTGCATGAAAACATATGATTTGCACAGCTGTGCTGTACTAGAAGTTTGAATTGTGTATGTGTATGCAGTCTGTTGTTGCTTCAATTGCATCCGACCCCAATGTCTGGAATGCCGTTCTGAAAAACAATGAGGTCATGAGTTTTATCAGCAAGCAGCAATCAGGTAGGTGCATGTCTTGTGCTAAATGAATTTATTCTAATCATTACCTTCATAAACTGAACTACTTGATTGCAAGCATATAGTGATTGGGATAGTAATGCTCCATTTCAACAAATTATAAGTAGCATTCCCATCAATCATCAATCTAATTTTATTATATTTTTTGCATGCACAGCTACTCTGCCAAATGAGGAAACTGAATCTACAGGCGAAAATGAATGTTCTGAATCTGTAAATTCCCCTGATGACGATACGACCAAACCGTCTATGTTCGCTGATATGTTTCAAAACATCAAAGCAAAGGTATCTGCAGTAGTAAACAACATATCAGACATTCTAAATGATTTCATGGGACCTTGGACTGATAGCACTCAAGGTGCCCCAGGCACAAAAAGCGATAAGGGCATCTTTGGGGAATCCACTTTGGGAGCTTCTTTTATGGCTTTGGCTGTGGCTGTAATCCTGATTGTTTTGATGAAGAGGGGTTAAGATGATTTAATGTACAAAAAACTTGTTGACTATACCACTAGCTTTGCTTATTATGTGCATTTTTAATGTTGGTGTAAATATATGGCATGTATGTATCACCTATCGGTGTCGAACTTGGTTATGAGTTGTGTCACTGTCCGACTTGCATTGTGTGATATGAAGCTTGAATGTTTCCTAGTTTCGATGTTAATGGGTGGTATGATGGCTTGCATTGTGCTAAGGATGCTGGTTGTTTGAATGTTGAATATTTACACTGTTGAGCATACCTAACGATTACTAGTACTTTGAAGTGGTAGTGGATCAGCACTGCTTTCGGATGCATGAATCATTTCTACATCTGACTTACTATGATGGTTAAATCCAACGGAGCATCAGCTGTTGTATGCAACTTGTACCTCGGGTAGAATGCATCCAATGGAGCAGTTGGAATATATGGAGAAAACAGTGTACACAACAATTAGCTTTTTTCTATGGGATTTTCAGTGCTCACGGTTTTTGTGGTAAGGTTATTGTGATGCAACATTCAACTTATTAGTCATCGTTGGTGCTATATGGTTCACACGTAATGGAGTGTGTTGTATTACCACATGTATTTGGTTATGTAGTTGCTTTGTTAGTGAATGAATGGAAGGTAAAACCTAACGTGGCTTTCCACAAAACACAGAAGTCAACATTCATTCGCTTAACGTGTTAGATTTTACCGTTTTATGAACCTTCCAAGAATGTGATAATTATAAATATTAATTAATTTACCACGATTATAAATTAATTAAATCGTGTGATTTTTCGGAGTATTCATCATTACAGTTGTATGATTCAAATGTGTAAATTCAACTAGCGATATATTGAACAATTCGAATATTAACGTTCACTCGTGATCTTATTTAGTGGTGTGCCATTTTACCTGAATTAATCAATTACACAGCTTTTCTGGTAAAATTCAATTTAACTATCATAACGGTACCTGGTGGTAATGAGTATTTACATTAATTCTCTTCGTCAAAACTATATCATTTTAAAATTTATAGAATTTGGTTTTGATCAAAATTTTAGTAACGTCCACATTCAACTTGATTAGTCCAAACACAACATTCTTGGTTTAATAATAACAATTATGATTAATCGTACAGCTCTCTGGTCAGAGACTTTGATTTTGAATTGAAAACAGTTGACTGTGATATTAAATCCTTATAATTGAGAAGACGAATTCCCTATTGACTAGCGTTTAACTTTCAATGTTTCAACTCAATTCCAACTACAGTCTTTCGATGAACATCCATGCCGAGTGTCTACTTCGAAGTTCCACGGTATTCTCAAGTCGAATGAACCGTATAACATCGTCGCATCAAAATTTTATGTTTGATCCGATGCAGGTAAAGCCCCGCAAAATCCCCGCTATAGCATATAACGCTCTCTAACTGCTACACTATTTCAATTCAGCGTTATTGAACAGTAGATCCACTTAAGCCCCGTTATATTTTGCTACACCCGCTAAATCAAAGCATTTTTAGCACCCGCTTTAGCAACATTACCATACAAAGGTTGATTTAAATAGTTTTCTTTCAAACAAACTCAACAAAATTAGGGTTAGACCTAATTTTAAGGTATAAATGCTCAAATAAGTTATAAATGTATTGTATTTACAAAATCTAGTATGCATAAATCATTATATTATTTGGTTTTGTTATATAAGATTAAAAATTATTTCTTTTCCTACATAAATTATATGAGAATAAATTAACTTCAAAATATTTGATTTTAATCTAATGAAGCTTTTTGCACCTCCACTATTTTCTTCTATATTATCGCTTTATCTCTGCTATAACTTTTTGCACCTCCATCGCTATAGTACCGCTAAGCGCTTTAACTGTAAAAGTTTGACATCCGTTATGTTTGATAGAGTTAAGTGTATGCTTAGGGGTAATTGTTACATATATATGACTCGTTGACTAATCTTATTCGAAATAAAAGGTATTTTATTTCTATAATATATACTTGATATAATATGGTTATATTAATTAATTAATTAATTAAATTAAAAGTGTATAAAATAAATATACCATTTTAAATGTTCCTAGTCAAGATGCATCGAGACTGGATATCGATGTATCCGTTGAGACTAGAGTACGTAACGCTATCCAAATGTTGGGCAGTGTATTACTCATGGCTGTTGGAGGCACCTAGGGGGTTACATATTGATAGTTATTGGATAACCATGAAACGACTCACTCGATAGTTTGCTATTGGTTAATACAACTAAGGTCAAATAGAAAATATCGATGCGACTGATTTACACAGTTCTCTCGACTTGAGAATATCGTGGATTTTCAATATAAAAGCTCTGCTTTGATTATAGTCAAATCATAGCATGATGTCCATCGAGTGACTATCGTTGGGTCGAGTGGAGGTATTGGAAGTGAAACACTATTCAAGAGAGGATTCGTCTTCCTGGTTATATGGGGTTAATTTCACGGTCAACTCAAAGTCAATGTCTCTTGTCAAAGCATTTCAGGTAATAATAATTGTTATTATTAAGCCAATGACTTTGTGTTTTGAGTATAGAGTTGAATATGGATGATATTGGAATTTTGACTATTACCAAATTCCATAAGTCCAAAATGATATAGTTTTGACGAAGATAATTGGTGTAATAAATGTCACAACCGGGTAACGCTTAATAAAGTGAATTTAGATTTTATCGAAACAAAGTAAGCGATAAATTTAGCCAAAATTTCACACCACCTGCCAAGTGACGTGCAAACGTTAACATTCGAATAGTTCGATGTTAATATCTAACCGAATTTACATCCAAGAGTTACACAACCAAAATGATGAATTCTCTTTAGACCAAACGATTTAACTAGTTTATAATTATTATAAATTAATTAATATTTATGAAATATTAATTATAAAATTTGAATATGATTTGAGAAATAAATATCGTCATATATATTTATAATGGTGGTAAATATATCGACCAATATGAGATATCGATGACGAATTAAATTGGATTTAATTAAACATATTTAATTGGGGTTGAATGGGCTATTGGCCCATGTTGTTTGAGGCATGGTTCGATAGCAATAATAAAGCATAGGGGTGGCAAAAGATGTTACGATTTGGTTTTGAAATGCATGGCTGAGATTAGGTGAGAAAAAGTATGAGATACTATCCTATTTTACTCTCATTCAACCAATATTAAATCATCTCTAAACCTAACTTCATCTCACTTTTTGGCTGCCTCATTCATCATTATTGTGCCAAAATACTTCCTCAAATCCCTATAAAAATCTCGAATCAAATCAACTAAAATCGACAGCTATTTGATCGCGAAAGGTTTGGATTCAAGACTATCAATCCGACGAATCGAGGAAATTTCCAAAGAGAGGGGATTCATCTTTTCAACGTGGACTTGATGGCATCAGTTATAGGTAACTATTTATTTATATAATAAGATATATATGATTATGGCATAATAATTCATTGCTTAAGTACATCTATGTATATATTGTTATTGCTTAGTTTGTTAGGTGAGATTTCTATAGATAATGTTATTATCATAATAATGATTGGCTATGTGCTTAAGTTTAATGTACTCGTATATACACATATATTATTAATAATATAATGTTCTATACCAAATAAATGTATTTTATTTTAATATTACATTAATATATATATATATATATATATAAATCAATTTATTAACATAATTTATATCAAAGCTTATATATATATTATATATATAATTTGATATAATAATTTTCTAATATATGTTTATATTAATTATGAATTTTAACAGCCAAAAATAATTTTTCTAATTAGATATTTTTATCATTATTTAATCACTATAAGGTTTAATGGATTCATATAAAATAAACATTGTTTCAAAAATTCAATTTTAAATTTTTTTAAATTAGTTTATCATCTCAGAAGATCTTGGAAAAAATTTCATTTTTTGAACAATTTTTTATATTTTTAAAAGTTAACCTAAAAATCGGCCGATTAACATTTAATTAATTAAAAATATAATTTTTATTCAGAAAAACTTAGAAATTTTTTGCATCACTTAGAATATTATTCTTTGTTTTTTGAAAATTTAAAATTTGATATTTTATTATATAATTATTTTATGTTATTATTTATGACAGTTTGACTTATTAATTCATAATAAATATATATTAATATATTAAAATTTTTAAAAATTTGGATCTGTAATTATTTCGAATTGGAATATTAAAATAAAATAAAAAATTATATATATATATATATATTATAATACAAACTTACGTTTAATTATTATATATATATATCATAATTATTAACTTTAATTCATGTATATATATACATATATACACACACACACACATATATATACATATATACATATATATATATACACGAATAAAAAAATAATTTATTTTCTTAAATTTATAATTTTATATGCACATACATATATATGTGTGTAATAAACACACACACACACACGTATGTATATGTATATTCGTATATAATTACTTGGATATTTATAACTATAAGTATATGCATATATTTGGATAACATACAATACATATAGAATGAGCTAATGTGTCTGTTGTGATGTAAATCCCAACATCTATATATGAGCATGTTATACCTTGTACGGAATATCATGTTACACGTGCATACACATTTATCTATGTATATGTTACATATGTATACTTCTATAATAAGTGAAAGTAAATCAAATAAATTTCAAACAGCAATTTATGAATTTAAATAAAATACATGATTTTATTTAAACTAAATTTAGAAATATTCTAAATAAATTAGACTTTATAGACCCAAGAAATATCCAATAAGGTAATTTCTTTTCGAAATTAATCTATATCTTCCACTACGGGCTGGCCTAGTTCAAACAATGTTAACCAATAGAAAAATCTTGAGTGAGTCATACCATAGCTATCCAATAGCTATCATCACGTAACCTACTATCAATCAGGAAAAAGAAATACACTGCTCAACATTTGGAGAGTGCTACATACTCTACTCTCAATGAATGTATGGATATCTTGTTTTGAAATATCTTGACTAGGAATATTTAAAATAATATGTTATTTTAATGTCACAAATTTATGATTACAATACATTATAATCACTATCACATAACATATCATTTAAGTAATTTCTATTTAATACACTTTAAATTAATTACTTAATTGATTGTATCACAATATAAAAAAGTATATTATAGGAGGAAAACTCCTTTATTATCAAAAAGATTGATTATCGAGTTAAATATATGAAACAAATATATAATTGCCTATAGGGCATATCTCTTACTCTGTCAATCTCTCATTTGCACTTTGGATCAATTATGGAATCTTATTCCAACTCCTTTGATCGGTTTTCTTAAAAATTAATCAGGTCAGTCCGTTAGTGAACCAGTATGCTATATTGTTTTAATTATCTACCCTTTCAATTAACTCTCTCCAATGCTGATAAACTATCTTGATTGTGTGGAACTCTTCAGAGCATGTTTTTCAACTTCTAATAAGCTTTAGATTCTTTTACAAACTGTATCACCACATTGTTATTATATAACAATGTCAAGGAATTCTCAACATTTGGAATTACCCCTAGCTTGGTTTAAATTTGTGCATTTATACATCTTATATTGTAGAGGTATTCAAGGCAATGTACTTAGCTTTTGGTTAAATAAGTCACTATTTATTGTTTAGAACATTTCCAACTTGAAATTCTTAACTTAAGATTGAACATGAAATTAGGATTGACATACTATACTCGATATCATTTATGAAGTTTGAGTCTGAATATCCTTTCATAGGGAGTTCGTTGTTTCTACAAATAATTCTCTAGTATTTCATAAATACTCCAATACACTTTAAACTGTTATTTTGTAATCTTAATTAAGATTTGATACTTTCCCTATGTATTAAATACACAAGCAAAATGCATACTATAGACAATACAACATTTTACGATAGTTCATGTTGTCAATGCATGAGAAATTCACCTTACATGTTCCATATTAAACATTTTAGTATGATGTCTGTGTACATTGTGTTGGGACAATCCCAACATCCTTCTATGCTGATTATGAAAGAAGTCAATGTCAAACATAATATCGAAAATTAAACAACCAAACAAAATTTATTTTAACAAAAGTACATCATTAATCATAAGTTTGTTGTTTACTTATAGTTTGTGACATATTTTAGTACCTTTATAGTGAATTCTTACGGATACACATTTTCTCTGCATTTTGACTGATATTCAAACTGTTTGGATTTTCTATCAAATTTTGAATAACTCTGATATTTGTTGAACCATACTTTTGTACTAGTTCTTGGATCCTATCTAATAACCCACAAACTTAGAATCGCTCTCACTGACTTCGAGGCACTTTGGTTATTAAGCGCAACTAAATCATTATTTAGAATTTATGTTTCAATATACATATACCAGAACTTAAAATCATATCGAGCGATAATTTTGCGAGTAAAATATGAATTAACTTAAGTATGACAAATGATGAATTTGTTACACTAATTTCAACAATTGAAATTTATGATGTTATTCTATCAACGTAACTTACCATATTCCATCTACATTAGTCTTCTTATCGAAGACATTTTTGCATTCGATGGATCATATTACTTCGGGTACAACTATCAAAATCATATTTTGATAATGTATTTGGAATCCATTCCGGATACGCACATCATGCCATATGGTAGAGTCAATATTTTCATAGCTTACTGACAATTGAGGAAATTCTTTTCTCAACATCGATAAGAGAATCATAGTTTCTTTTTAACGTGCGAGAGTTCCTATTAGACATTCTAATTAGTTATGTATGTTTAGGCTTGGTCAGTTTTATTTTATTCTTTGTAATCGATTTTATCTCTGGATCAGATAATTCATTTTACTACCAACAATTTCTAAAGAAATTCCTTCGTCATGAAATTGCATGAAATTGATATTTCTTGAAACAACAATTGTCTTTTAGTGCAACGGAACATATATTCATAAACATTTTATGAATTGCCTATATAAAACTGATTTATTTTTTAAGTTTATGAAATTTATGTTCATAACATAAATTGGTCAATCAATATTGATCGGTTCCAAACTCATTTGGATGGTTCATAATAGATCTTTCACGAATAAATATTACGTGCAGTCACTTAATTCACACGACATGTCAACTCCTTGACATATAATATGTATGGGTTTATTCATCGACTTTTATTTTATATAATTTTGTAGACCTTATTTTAAATGAAATTATATTTAACCTTATGTACTTACTCATAAGTACACGTCCTTATAGAAACAAGTTAACTCAACTTTAATCATCATTAATCATACTTATTCCAACAAAGTTTGATTACTTCTTATCGATACATCATCATGTTTCATAGAAAGGAGTGACTTTTGAGATTGAATCTTATTCGCTTTAGGTACATTTGGGACCCCTTTCCAATACACTCGCCTATTTAATCAAATCATATCGTTTTATTTTCTTTTGCACGTTATGTTATTTACTTCCATTTTAAATTCTATGAACTTATTATAAACATACTACATGTGTATCAAATATATATGTTCATGTTTGTGATAATTCATTAGTGAATTTAACGAAGTATGTGGAACCATTTTGGTGTCATTAGACTTACAATTGCGTATATGTATGAGTATCAATCCTAAGAGTTTACCAACTCGTATGTAACCCTCACTGAATGTGTGTTTTTCCCTTAATCGTTTGAGATACAATTCACCAATACCTTATGATTCATAACCATATGATTAAAGAATTATTTCTCAAAACCGTGCTTAGTCTATAATTTCAAAATAATTGTAGGATTTAAGATACTTTTTTATTTTCTAATGCATCATTTTACTATAAAACCAAATACCATTTTATAGTTTTATCTTATAACGATTATTCATAATATTCGCATTGAAATAAAACTATGTCTATTTTCAGTCAATACCGAAGATAGTTATATTTTATTAATTAATTTAATTAATTTACAATGATTATAAATTAAATAAATTATGGGTTTTTCGAAGTATTCATCATTATAGTTGTTAACAATAAAATATTCAGTAGAACGAAGGTATGAAAGAAGGATCACGATGGCATGAGGAAAGATCAGAAAGCACCGAGATGTTATGGATAATCATACCTTCCGACAAGGAGCTTCCGGCGAAGTCCAAGGCTATCTTTCAAAGTCCATAGGCAGGATGATGCTCCAAGAATCAACCTTTCGACTAGGACGAGAGGTCTTTCAACAAAGACAAAGGAGAAGGAGCTCAAACCAAACCTTTCGAAGGAGTCGAGAGGATGCAGCCATCAAGATTTAATAGCTTCAAACCTTCTGAAGTAGTCGAAAGGTTTCGCTCAGGGAGTTCTTACCTTTCGAAGAAGATGGAGAAATTAAAGCAAGAAGGTGCAACTCCATAACGACCTTTTCGAAAGCATAGCAAGCCTTTCGAACCGGTTGGAGTACATCTAGAATACCTTTCGACTAGGTCGGAAGGTTTTTATGAAGAAAGCAATGCTCAAAAGTCAGCAAAGAATGGTAGATAACCATTCAAAAACAGTGAAGGGAAACATAGCACTCGACAACAATCAAGTGAGAAGCAACCTTCCGACAAGATCGAAAGGTTCATAACGAGCACGTATAGAGCAATCTTCCGACAAGGTCAAAAGGTTCACAGCAATTAGGAGGAGAGCTACTTTCCGACAAGGTCGAAAGGAACACAGCAGTAAGAATAAGGCGAGCCTTTCGACAACATCGAAAGGTTCAT
The DNA here is from genome assembly GCA_030737815.1 of Allium fistulosum. Lineage (NCBI taxonomy): Eukaryota > Viridiplantae > Streptophyta > Magnoliopsida > Asparagales > Amaryllidaceae > Allium > Allium fistulosum. The sequence continues at coordinate 1,144,520,996 of CM060904.1, forward strand.
GAAAGCTTTAGAAAGGCAACCTTCTGATAGAGTCGAAAGGTTCGTGAAGACATCAGGAAAAGCAACCTTTCTTCAAAGCCGAAAGGTTCATGAAGGCATCGGAAAGACAAACCTTCTGACAACGACGAAAGGTTCATTATGGCATATAAGGGGAAAACCTTTCGACAATGACGAAAGGTTTGTAGTTGCATATAAAAGGGAAATCTTTCGACCCAGTCGAGAGCATAGAGTCGAAAGGGGGGGGGGGCGCCTGTGTCTATAAATAGGACCTGAGGGGTCATGCTCTGAGGATCCGAATTCTCTCATTCTAATCTTGTATTTTCTTAACCAATACATTGTTACCCTAATTGCATGCTGATTTGGGGATTTAATAAAATAAAGCTTTTTCTTGGATAAAGAGGGAAGTCCTAAGCTTTGTCAATTTCTTTATTGTTTGCTTAAGCTTTTGTTGGATTAACTCCTATTTTCAAGTTTGAACTCATCGAAAGGTTCTTGTCGACAAGGTCGACAACACTTCTGTTTCAAATAACTACTGTAACCCTTCGAAGCCTTCAACTTTACAGTTTGAACCCTTCGACAAGGTCAACAACTCAACTGATACCAATATACTGTAACCTTCGTAACCATCAGCTTTGAGGTCTAGCCTTTCGACAAGGTCAAGAGCTACTACATTTCCACCAAGGAATTTGATATCCAACCTAAACCCAAAGAAGGCTATCACCCTAACCTTTCGACAAGATTGAAACCTACCTTTCAGGGACTTAGTTCAGGGAATTTCGACCTAAACCCTTACAGAAGACTTCTTACTAGCTAAACAAAGTCGAAAGGTTGCTTAATCCACAATATATACCTTTCGACAACGTCGAAAGGTCTGGTCTAAGAATTATCAACGAATAAAGTCAAATTGAAAGGCAATTCTTAAGGGAATTTCACTCACTATTCTTGCAATAGACTACCAATATTTCTTAGCTACTTTGGGGTATTGACAAGAAATCTTGTTAACATTTTTGGCGCTAGAAGGAGGGCTCGAACCTCCGATCCCTAATCAATTTTACCAAGAATTAATAGAGCACTTCGCTCAAAAAGAAGGAGATGGAAGGAGTCATGAATAGTATTGATATCTCAAACAAGGAAGTTAGCCACAATCCACTTTGGAAAACAATATAGTCCCAAACTTTAACTTGGAGAATACAGAAATTGGGCAACCTTTGACCTTAAGGAGGTTGGAAAACAATGAAATCAAAGTCCAGCACCTGCAACAACAAATGATAGCCATTTAGAAATTTCTTGATAGGGTACTGTCTCAAAAGTCGCTAAAGGTTATGGAAGGAGAAGGCGAGGCACAACTCTAAATGAAGATCAATATGAGGAGCAAGGAAGTTAGGCTAGGAGAATCATCAAGCAATCAAATAGCTTAAACATTGAAAACAGTGGAGGTCACCATGACAACATTCACAACCAAGTCACAGAGGATACAATAAGAAATGTACTCAACGAATTAAGGAAATATGTTATCCTGGAAAAAGGCCCCTTTTTCAAAAGAAATTATGGCAACTAGCATTCCTTCTCATATTCAGATTCACCCACCAAAGTACAATGGAACTACTGATTCAGATGATCACTTTACAGCATTTGAAAATTGGATGAACTTGTATAATGCCTCTGGGACAGTTCAATGCAAACTTTTCCCGATTACTCTTCAAGGAGTAGCTATCAAATGGTGTAGGAATTATAAAGAGAAGACCATTTAATCCTGGGAATTTTTTTTTATGATTTTGTGACACAATTTTACGTATTCAAAGATCAAACCATGAGCTTTAGCCTGTTAGCTACAATCAAACAAAAACGGGGAGAACCACTAAACGAGTATTTAAAGAGGTTCAATACTGAAGCATTAAAAGCCGAAGATGCGACCGATAGAGACAAGTTAATAGCAGTTCGGTCTGGGCTAGTCGAACAAACCCCTTTCTGGGAACAACTTTATATTAATGGATGAGGGGATCTACGAAACTTCTACTTCCAAGCCAAGAAATTTATTTAGATGGAGAAAAAATATTCCACGACAAGGGAATCTCAACGAAAACAAAGGATAGAAGAAATCAATTTTGAGTCCCTAGTGAAAGATTGGAGGGAAAGAAAAGTAGGAGGGAAATTCAAAAGGAGATTTATGAATCCAATTAGGTGAATTTAAACAAGCCCCTTTCTCATATTTTTGTTGTAGCAAAAGATTCTGAAAGCTTTTCAATTACTCACAGTATATCAAGCCGCCCCAAACCAACCAAAGGGAATGATTATTGCGACTATCACAAAGCGAATGGACATAAGACCGATGAATGTCGCGCCCTATCAAGAGTGGTCTAAAACGCAATCAAGTCAGGATCTCTTAAAAAGTTCATTAAAGAAATTTGAATAGCTTCTTATGCTAATAAGAGAATTGCCTAAATACCCCAGAACTAACTCTTTCTGCAGAAGAATGGCAGATTAACAGTCTATTGAGCCATCAAATCCAGTGGCATTTGTTTACTATGCACTTTTCTTATTCATAAAATTCTAAACTTGATTTGTATTCCAAAATTGATCATGTACTGATTTGAAATTTGAGTGTCATTACAGGTAAAAACAAAACCAGTCCATGACATTCAGCACACGGATGGTACACAACAAATTTCTAGCTACTTGAGAAAGACAGCTCAAATGCCTGATATGGAGTAACTATCAATGTATAAGTTAATGCAGTACAAAGATCAGTTCTCATGAAACCTCGGGCTGCTATTATTTCTTCATCAATTTCTAAAAATACATACATACATACATACATACATATATTTTACAAAAAGGTCAATAGACCAAAAGATATTTTCACAAACGTCTCCAAAACTGTTTTTGTACCTCTTGGAAGGTGGATCAAAATTAATTTCATACCTCACAGAAAGTGGGAACAAAACTATTCAATCTTTCCTCGGAAATGTCTCTTGAGAAGAGAAACAAATTTTTTGAAAATAATATATATATATATATATATATAGTACAAAAAATGTTTTTGAGAATTAATCTCCGATGTCCAATCCAGAGTACAAAAAATGTTTTTGAGAATTAACCTCCGACGTCCAATCCAGAGTACAAAAAATCTTTTTGAGAATGAGCCTCCGACGTCCAATCCGGAGCATCTCCTAGAGGGAGGAATAAAGCCCCTAACGCCCATATCACCTCTAAGGGGAGGGTCAAGATAAACACCCGCAAAATCAAAAGCCCATAACGTCCATATCACCTCTTAGGGGAGGGTCAGGATAAGCATCCACAAAATCAAGAGCCCCTAACGTCCAAATAACCTCTTAGGGGAAGATCTGGTAAAGTGCTCATCAGCGGCCTTCTGGAGAAAGGTCACATAAGTACATATTCCTTTGAGACAAGGGAAGCCCAAAGAGAGGCTCATCAAACAATGGACTAAGATGTCCGAGCCCAGAGAGTGGCTCATCAAAGAGTAGACTGAGACGTCCAAGCCCAGTAGGGGCTCCAAATAAAAGAATAAGGACAAAGATGTCTACAAATCAAGAAGAAAGTCAGAACCCAAGAGAGTTAAGGGTGAAAGAAAGAAACCTATCCGTCATCTGAGACAAAGTTGGAATCCTAGAAGAGGATACACACAGAGGCAAAGGATATGCTAATGAATTACAGAACTTCCAACTGTAGGAAAATGATTCCTACATCAAAGGATTAAGAAACTTTCATACCACAAAAATGCATGAGACCAGAAAATGGAAGAAGGAATCCATAACATGGAAAAAAAAACAAAGACTGATACGAAATCCAAAGGAATGTAATAGATAATAAATTTTTAGTCATAAAGATAAAGTACTTCACTCCAGGATCAGGTTAAGAAAGCCACTCCTGAATTCTTTGAGATAAAGTGAACGATTAGATAGAAGAGTCTATTATACTTGTATATACATATATACATATACTACTAACTTATAGGCACTTTAGGAGCAACACATTTATTAAAAGGAAACTTTCCTGTGAATAACCTTAGAAGTAAGGTTAGATCAACTTAGTTATCTTTTATTTGAAATCTGCTAAATATGCTATTATTAGATATATCTATGGCTTCATACTTATATTGAATGGAGCTTTGAATATTTAATTCGTCAGGTGAGATCCTAACGAGACTTTGGATAAGTTCTTGATTTCGTGAATTTTGAGTTTCACCATTTCTATTGATGCAAATTTTAGTTTGGATTTCGTGAATTTTGAATTTCCATATTGCTTTTTATGATGATTTATAGATTTCATACTATGTTTACCTTGTCAAATTTTCATGATAACTTTTAATTGAATTCTTGATTTCATGAATTTTGAATTTCCCTATTGGTCTTATGATGGTTTGTGAATTCCAGATATTAGTTTCTCCCCATTGAATTTTCATGATGATTTCTTGTTAGTTGCTTGGTTTAATGAGTTCTTAGTTTCCTTGTTGAGTTTTATGATGATTTAGAGATTTCCCATTTCTAGTTTCCTTATTGAATTTCTGATTTCCAATTTTGTGAATTCTGGATTTCCTTGCCGATTCTCATAATGATTTAGGAGTTTTGTATTTCTAGTTTCCTTATTGAATTTCTGATGATCTTATTGGTTTTCGGGTTTAATGAATTCTACTCTTCCTTATGGATTTTTGTGATGATTTATGGACTTTCAATTCCTTTTTGTGAAGATTTTGTTTATGATGAATTATTGATTTCATTAACTTCACGATGATTTATCGATTTCATTGGAGAATTTATATAAAGGCTTCATATTAAATTCTTAGTTTCAAGGTTTCCCAATTCCTTCATTAACTTTCAAAATGCCTTATGAATTTTACATATATGAATTTTCATGATGATTTCCCACCATTCGTTTATTTATTAAGTCCCTAAATTCTTAAGTCATTTGTGGAGTTTTTATGATAATTTATGGATTTCCCATTGATTTTTGTGATGATTTGCTGATTTATATTCATGATTTCTTTACTAAATCACTGTGGTGATGTCTTGCTAAATTATTGGTTTAATGAATTTCCCCACTGATTTATCTGATAATTCATGAATTATACGTGTTACAATTTCCCATGGATCGTTTGTTTCATGAGTTCATGATTTCTTGGTTTCATTTGTTGATTTTCCATGATAATTTATGAATTTTCCATTGATCTTCCGATTTTGAACAAGAATGGATGAGTTTCAGATCACATTGTTGATTCTTGTATTTTTAATTCCCTGATTTAATGGAATTTAAGCTTCCTTATGGATTCTTAGGAGGATTGGTGAATTTTGTATTTCTAATTTTGCTATTGGAAGTTTTGGATGATTTTTATGGGGTTTTGAATTGATGAATTCTAAATTACTTGATGATTTTCATGGTGATTTATGAATTTATGATTTCCTTTTTAGGTGTTTGATAATCCTTTATGAGATTTCTAATTTAATGAATTCCGAGATTTCCTTGTGAATCTTTATGGTAATTTGTGAATTTTGCATTCTCAATGAATTTAGGATAATTTCTTGTTGGGTTTTTGATACAGTGAATTTCGAATTTCCTTGCCGGTCTTCGTAATAATTCACGAATTTGGTTCTCCATACTTCCATGGTAGAATTTGGATGGTTTCCTGCCTATTTTCTGATTTATTGAGACTCACGTTTTCCTTTGGATTTTGATGAGGGTTTATGATTTTCCTATTCCCTACCGTTTATTGGATTTTTAGGTCCCTGATTTTAAAAATCTTGTGTTTCCTTAATCATTTTTATCATGATTCGTGAGTTTCCTATTTCTACTGTCCTTATTGAGGTTTTTGATGATCACTATTTGGATTTTTGATCGAATGAATTCTGAAATTTCCTTGAGGGTTTCCCTGATGATTTATGAATTTTCTATGCTTGATCTTCTCATTGAATTTTGAATGATCTTTTGTCAATTGACCAATTTCATGGACTTTAAAATTTCTTTGTGGATTTTAATGACAATTTATGAATTTCACATCTCCGATTTCCTTATGGGACCTTTACTGGGTTCCTAACTTAATAAATTCAATATCCTGCTATTGAATTTTATGATGATTTATGAATTTTCCATTGAATTCAAAATTTGATTTCAATACAAGAACTTCTTGACACCAAATGGAAACATTACTAACCTACTTTCTAGTTTTTCACTAAATGAGAATTACCAATCAATGGTTTAAGGTTGAAAATGAAGGAAACTTAGAGGGACAAGGAAAGGTCCCCGATAGCATGAAATTGATTTCCACAAGTTGAAAAGGTTTAACTCGAGAAAGAAATATCAAGGATCTATAATAGATTTCCTCCAAAGGTTCATTTATTTGAACCGATATCTGCAAATCCGGTGATATTACTCCTCATTTTAAGGAAGTTTAATTATGGTCATTACAAAGCAACTTATCTAGAAATATTACTCCAATGACATCTTGAATATTAGCTGTGTAAATTTGAGATTGCTCGTTAAGATTTCATAACAAAGTCACAACCTTAATAGAAGTTATAATATATTTTGCAGAAAGCAAAGAAGGAAGTTCATTGGAGTTTTGTCCTAAAGAACAAAAGCTTCTTTCATACAAGGGGGGCTAAATGTTAACCATAAAATATTCAAAAGAACGAAGGTATGAAAAAAGGGTCACGAGAGCATGAGGAAAGATCAGAAAGCACCGAGATGTTCTGGATAATCATACCTTCTGACAAGAGCTTCCGGCGAAGTCCAAGGCTATCTTTCAAAGTCCATAGGCAGGATGATGCTCCAAGAATCCACCTTTCGACTAGCACGTAAAGAGCAACCTTCTGACAAGGTCAAAAGGTTCACATCAATTAAGAGGAGAGCTACCTTTTGACAAGGTCGAAAGGAACACAGCAGTAAGAATAAGGCGAGCCTTTCAACAACATCGAAAGGTTCATGAAAGCTTTAGAAAGGCAACCTTCCGACAGAGTCGAAAGGTTCGTGAAGACATCAGGAAAAGCAACCTTTCGTCAAAGCCGAAAGGTTCATGAAGGCATCGGAAAGACAAACCTTCCGACAGCGACGAAAGGTTCATTATGGCATATAAGGGGAAAACCTTTGGACAAAGATGAAAGGTTTGTAGTTGCATATAAAAGGAAATCTTTCGACCTAGTCAAGAGCATAGAGTCGAAAGGGGGCCGCCTGTGTCTATAAATAGGACCCGAGGGGTCATATTCCGGGGATCCGAATTCTCTCATTCTAATCTTGTATTTTCTTAACCAATACATTATAACCCTAATTGGATGCTGATTTGGGGATTTAATAAAATAAAGCTTTTTCTTGGATAAAGAAGGAAGTCCTAAGCTTTGTCAATTTCTTTATTGTTTGCTTAAGCTTTTGTTGGATTAACTCCTATTTTCAGGTTTGGAACTCATCGAAAGGTTCTTGTCGACAAGGTCGACAACACTTCTGTTTCAAATAAAAACTTTAACCCTTCGAAGCCTTCAACTTTACAGTTTGAACCATTCGACAAGGTCAACAACTCAACTGATACCAATATACACTGTAACCTTCCGCAACCATCAGCTTTGAGGTCTAGCCTTTCGACAAGGTCAAGAGCTACTATATTTCCACCAAGGAATTTGATATCCAGCCTAAACCCAAAGAAGGCTATCACCCTAACCTTTCGACAAGATTGAAACCGACCTTTCAAGGACTTAATTCAGGGAATTTCGACCTAAACCCTTACGGAAGACTTCTTACTAGCTAAACAAAGTTGAAAGGTTGCTTAATCCATAGTATATACCTTTCGACGATGTCGAAAGGTCTGGTCTAAGAATTATCAATGAATAAAGTCAAATTGAAAGGTGTTATCCCGCCTTTTGGCAAGGCCGTGACACCAAGGAATTGACTTGTAATCGATGACGACCCGTCCTAGAGATCAGTTATACACAGGCTCGCAATGGATGTCGACGAATTTTGTCCGAGTCCGGATCGAGCCAAAATTGGTAGGACATGACGAGCTAAGCCATGAGAGCCAGCGTTCCAAATCTCAAGTCAATCCGAGTTCGTATGCTCAAGTTATGAAGGATACAAGATTGGACGAAACTCAATCACCATTCGACTCGCTCCTTCGACTCGCTTCGCTCAGAGGCCTTCTTCAACTCGTTCCTGTTTGAATCACTCCACATCACTCAGAAGCGACAACTTCGACTCGCTTCTCTTAGAGGCCAACTTCGAGTCGTCCAGGTTCCACTCGCTTCGCATCCCCCAGAACTGCTCTCTTCGACTCGCTCCAGGCTGAAACCATCAAAAGTACACTCTTCGACTCGCTCGATCTGGGCATACTTCGACTCGCTCGACCAGTGCGTACTTCGACTCGCTCGATCTGGGCATACTTCGACTCGCTCGACCAGTGCGTACTTCGACTCGCTCGAAACAACATCAAGGGGAGAGTGAGATTCAAGCGCCACGTCACCGAGTCGAAACAGAAGCGAGTCGAAGGGAACAGAAGCGAGTCGAAGGAAACAGCCTACCGAAAACCCCATTTCGTATCGATCATATATCCTAATCTACAACTCCAAATGCTATGAAATTTTCATAGAAGACTACGTGCATGCTAGAGAATGTCCATGCCAAATTTTGACTTCATTGGGTGAAATCTTGATCGAGTCGAAATCTGTTCGTGTCGATCACGGATCGGACCGAAACTTCACGGGCTTGGGCGTGCGGGCCTGTTCACGTGCCAGAGAGGGTCTCCCGAGATCTAAGCAAAATACCAGCCTCCTACTCCTATAAATAGACCCCCAAAGCCAACAGAAAAGGGGTTCTTCTTCCTTTTTGAGATCTCCAACGCCTGGACTCTGCCAGATCCAGATCCGAACTCAATTGCTGCTGCTACCAACGAAATTCATTGCTGCAAATCATAATTGCCCACTGTAAATCATTGAATTCACTTGTAAACACAAAAGAAAGATCAATAAAGCAAACTACTTCATAGTGGACGTAGGCGATACGCCGAACCACTCTAAATTCTTGTGTCTCCTTGCACTTTAATTATTCTCATTTCTGAAATTTGGAGTTTTTGTTAGATAATTCTTCTTTTTCCATTTAATTTCTTCACTTTATCTCTTCAAAGACTTCCAAAGAGTGTTGTGCCTAATTTTGGTACAAACACTTTGGTGCTTTCACTGAGAAAACCAATTTTTCTCCTGTTCTTTAGATCTCCTATCTATATTGGATTGCATAAATCTAAGAAGAAGATCCAGATCTAGAACTTTGAAGCCCTTCCATTCTATTCAGATTTGCATTAGATCTAGGAAAGGACTTTCATATCCTCACCATGGTGAGCACACGTACCACTTCTACAGCTGCTGATCAAGGAGCACGGGACCGACAAAATCCCGTGCAATCACCTCCATCCAACCAAAATGTTGCAGGATCTCCAGATCCATCAGGTCCAATCACTAGGCAAGAATTCCAGACATTGCTTCAAGAGTTGACCCAAAGTCGACAGCAGCTAGCGGAACAACTACGCGCCAACACGGAGTTGACTAACCAGCTAAATCGCCAAAGGCGAAGAAGATCCAGAAGAGACCAAGGTTCTCACTCTTCCACAGAAATTTCAGCCTTTTCCGATGGCCAAACTAGATCCACACGTCCACGGCTAGGTGTAAGCTACACCCAAGCCACGGGACTCCAACCTGCTTCGAACCTTGGGCAACCTAGAGCTGGACCATCCACTAGTCTCCGCACGGTACCTTCAACTCGAGGAGGAGCTGCTCCTTATCATGTTACCGGCAACATTGCTACTACCACCACTGTCGAACGGGGAGGTGATGCTAGAAACCAAGCTGATCTTCAACGTAGCCGACGAGAGCAGACTCCTGAGCCTTATGTCCCTGAGGATGTTGAACCAAGGAGGCGAGGCACGGACCGTCGACCACGTCCGGTCCAAACTCGTGCTGTGGAACCTGACCACACCTTGTCACAACATGCTCCAAGTACCCGAACGCTGGATATACCAGCGATGATCCGCCAAATGATCCGTGAAAGTCAGGGTTTCTCTAATGACGACTGGGGAATCTCCCGAATTCATACCCCTTTCACCGATGACGTTTTATATGCTGAACCACCTCGGCACTTCAGGATGCCAGCTTTGCCAGTTTATGAAGGGAGTTCTGATCCCAATCAACACGTCCTGAAATACGAATGGCTGATGAATGCTGCTAGAGCTGATGACGCAGTAAAGTGCCGTAGCTTCCCCATTTCCCTAGGGGGCATCGCTACCATGTGGTTCACTCGTTTGCCACCGCGATCCATCTCTAACTTTGACCAGATGGCCACCAAGTTTGTCGAACAATTCCGTATGCACGTGGCGAGGCCTAAGGACGTTAACACTCTGTCTAGTGTTACGCAAGCTCCTGGAGAAACACTTAGACGTTACTTGGAGCGATTCCATGCTGCATGTGCAGAAATAAGCAATCCCAATGATAACTCTATCCTAATGGCACTGACTAAGGGGATTGATGCTGATTCCGAGTTCGGAAATTGGTTAGCTGGAAAACCACCTGCGTCATTGGACCGTTTCTATTCCAAGGCAGCCCAATTCCTGAGAAGGGAGGATGCGAAACAGTCTAGGAAGCAGGATGACGTAGGGCCCAACATCGAAGGAATGCAAAGTAACATCGCTGTTAAACAATCTGGAGATAATTCTGGGAAAATTCAATTGAACGTACAAAATAAACAGAATCAGCAGAGAGACAATGGAAATCAAAACAAAAAACGCGATCAGAATCGTGGTCCACGGCGTAGAGCTTCCATGTACGATAATTACACTCCATTGAACACGTCATTGGAAAATGTGTATTTGCAAACCTGCAATACCATGCAGTACAAGAAACCTGCCCCAAAACCGCCAATTGAGAGACAAATCCAAACAGGAAAATTCTGTAGATTCCATGAGAGTTATGGCCACAACACCAATGAGTGTCGTCACCTACATGACCTCATTGAAAAACTGATACGTGAGCGGAAGCTGGATCAGTATGTGCGGGCGCCGCAGTCTGGTGGTGCGGGCCCATCAAATCAGAATCGTGCGCCGAATCAGGAAAGACAGGAGGAACCCGCTTGTGCAAGTGGGAGGTTAGTTATCAATACGATAAGTGGTGGTCCTCAGCCAGCAGATCGAAGCTGGAAGGAAATGGAGTCGTATGCCAGCTCTATCAGGCATGCGGACTTCGAGTGTTGCAGTAACTTTGATGAAGGAGCTCCGGCCAAGCAACAGAAGACGATGACAGATGACATCGTGTTCAGGAACAGAGACACTGATAAAGTCGAAGCCCCCACTATTGATCCACTGGTCATCTCAGCACAAGTAGGTCCCGCTTGGATAAAGAGGATCTTAGTTGACAGTGGGAGCTCTGTGAATATTTTGTTCAAACGAGCTTATGATCAAATGAAAATGGAAGCCACGGACTTGAAGCCTTGTCAATCCCGAGTCCATGGTTTCAACGGAAGTGCAACTATACCCACAGGAATGGTGGAACTGCCAGTAGAGTTGGGAGTTGGAGAACGTCGGAGAGTACGGATGTTGCAGTTCATTGTTTTGGACATAGACTCCCCTTACAATGCTTTCTTGGGCCGACCGGCCCTCGCTGAATTCAGGGTAGCCATTGCCCCGTGGTGTTTGACTTTAAAGTTTCCCACTGATCATGGAATAGGAATCATTCATGGAGATCAGGCTGCTGCCAGAGCCTGCTATGTTGCTGAGCTGCGGGAGGCGCAGAGAAAGGAAAAAAGGAAAGGGCGTGGAGGAATCTCTCTGCGTCCATTCAACCGATAATTGACATTAACGCCCGGGCCCAGGCCCGGGCACCCTAGCCAATTCCTCAAGAATCTTGACCCAAGAGAAACTGAAGACGAAGGAGAATATAAAGAGAGTCAAGCATCCCCGGCCAAACTGATGATTGATGTCCCAATTGACAATAACGATGATTCAAAAATGATAAAGATTGGATCTCATCTAAGCCAGCAATCTCAGGAGGAATTGGTTGAATTTTTACGGGCAAATCTTGACGTATTTGCCTGGACACATTCTGACATGTGTGGGATCTCACCGGACATCGCGAGCCACACTCTGAACATTGACCCACGGCATGTCCCGATCAAACAAAAAAAGGCGTGGTATGGATCCAGAGAGATCTGCCGCCCTTAGAGAGGAAGTAGAAAAGCTTGAAGCAAATAGATTCATTCGAGATGCGCTATATCCTGAATGGGTGTCGAATCCCGTGCTCGTCCGAAAGCCAAATGGGAAGTGGAGAACATGTGCCGATTATTCCGATCTGAATAAAGCGTGCCCCAAAGACAGTTTCCCGCTTCCTAGAATTGATCAGCTAGTGGATTCGACGGCTGGACATGAACTCTTATCCTTCATGGACGCATATTCAGGCTACAATCAGATACCGATGCATTTACCCGATCAAGAAAATACCAGCTTCGTAACCAATCTGGGACTTTACTGTTACAAGGTTATGCCGTTCGGACTCAAGAACGCCGGGGCTACTTTCCAACGATTGGTCAATCGGATGTTTGCTAATCAAATCGGGAAAACAATGGAAGTATATGTAGACGACATGCTTGTGAAGTCATGACTCTCCACCGACCATGTAAAAGACCTGGAAACTATGTTCAACATACTTCGGGAATACAAGATGAAGCTCAACCCACTGAAATTTCACTTTGGAGTTGCATCCAGAAAGTTCCTTGGGTTCATCGTTAACGCCCGGGGAATCGAAGCCAATCCCGAAAAGATTTGGGCAATCAGAAATCTTAAAACTCCCAAAACTATAAAGCAAGTCCAGAGTCTCAATGGAAAGGTAGCGGCATTGAGCAGGTTCATCTCAAAGTCCACTGACAAATGCATTACCTTCTTCGATCTGATCCGAAAAGGGAAACGAAACTTTGAATGGACCACAGAGTGTGAAGGCGCTTTCCAAGCACTAGTTCAACATCTATCCACACCACCAATACCGTCAAAGCCTATTGATCATGAGAAGTTGTATGCATACTTGGCGATATCAGAAAACGCTATCAGCGCTGCCTTGGTTCGAGAAGAAGACGAGATACAGAAGCCAGTGTACTACGTCAACAAACGATTGACTGGGGCTGAAAGGAACTATCCAAAGCTAGAAAAGTTGGCTTATTGCCTTGTAATCGCATCAAGAAAACTCCGGCCGTATTTCCAAGCACACCCCATTGTTGTTTACACCGACCAGCCGTTACGACAGGTCCTTTCGCGCCCTGAGACGTCTGGTAGGTTACTCAAGTGGAACATCGAACCGAGTCAGTTTGATATTACTTACACTCTAAGACGAGCAATACAAGGACAAGTCCTCGCTGATTTCATAGCTGAATTCACCGTTCCAGAGGATTTGCCTAGAGTCAGTGAATCCCCCAAATATGTCTAGAAGCTGTATACTGATGGTGCATCGAACGACCGGTGTTCGAGCGCTGGTGTTGTGCTCGAAACCCCCGAAGGTTGATTTATATGCTACGCCTTGAAGTTTGACTTTCATGCAACCAATAATGAAGCTGAATACGATGCCCTCTTAGCTGGCTTGAAACTCGCCAAAGATCTGAAAATTATCGCTGTGGAAATTTATTGTGATTCACAATTGGTTGTGTGTCAAGTACGGGGAGAGTATCGGGCAAGGGATCGAAGGTTGGCTGCTTACTTAGCTCGAGTTCAGGAAGTACTAAGTCAGTTCGATTACTACGCCATTTATTATATACCTCGGGAGCGCAACCAAAAGGCCGATTCATTGGCAAAGCTAGCCAGCACAGGTGAAGCTCAACAAATGGGACTCGTTCCTATAGAAATGCTATTTCCCCCAAGTATCGACCGGACAGAAAAAAACCGGGTATGCGAAATCGTTCCCGAAAAGGATTCATGGATGACCCCACTCAGAAATTACATTAAGCACGGGACCCTGCCGGAGCGCAGGAGTGAGAAAAGACAAGTTCTTCGAAAGGCCTCAAGATTTACCATCCAGAATGGACTCATGTACAGAAGGGGATACTCAGTTCCCCTACTCCGATGTATCGCTCACGATAAAATTAAACAAGTGTTGCGCGATGTGCATGAGGGAGAATGTGGCGATCACACTGAGTGGCAAGCACTTGCCAAGAAAATACTTCGCTACGGATATTACTGGCCTACCGTGAATCATGACGCGATGGACTATGCAAAGAAATGTGATAGGTGCCATAAGTATGCCCGAATCCCTAGAGCTCCTCCTACTGAGATAACGCAGATGGTCAACCCATTGCCGTTCGCAAAATGGGGCATCGACATCATTAGTGCTCTACCTCTGGCAAAAGGTGGTGCGAAGTACGCCATCGTCGCGGTTGATTACTTTACAAAGTGGGCTGAAGCCGAAGCTCTCGCTACCATTACAACGAAGAAAGTAATCAACTTTGTGGTTCGTAACATCATCTATCGATTCGGTCTCCCACACACCATAATTACGGACAACGGAACCCAATTCGACAGTGCTGAATTCAAAGATTTCTGCAAACGATTTCACATCCAAAAGAAATTCTCCGCAGTTGCACATCCTCAAGCAAACAGACAGGTCGAAGCAGTTAATAAAGTTATAAAGTCCATCCTGAAGAAACGACTGGAAAAGGTCGGGGGCAAGTGGGTCGATGAACTTCCTATGGCTCTATGGGCTTACCGAACAACCCACAAGACCGCGACCGGCCATAGTCCGTTCTCTCTTTCTTACGGTTCAGAGGTCGTTATTCCAGTCAAGCTAGAAGTACCTTCTCATCGTGTGACATACTATGATCCAAAGACAAATGCTATATTACTTGCTGAATCTCTCGATCTACTAGATGAGAAGCGTGAAGAAGCTGATGTGAGGGCAGCTGCGCATCGAAGTCGAGTCGCCCGATTGTACAACGCCAAGGTCCGTCCGCGAACCTTCGAACTAGGCGATCTCGTCTTAAAAAGAATCTATCCGGTTCCTTCGCATATGAAGCCGACATGGAAAGGACCGTATGTTATTGAACGAAGGCTCGAAGATGGCACATTCAAGTTATCGACCGTCGACGGTCTTACCCTACTAAGAGCTTGGAATAGCGAGAGCCTTCGCCGCTATTACACATGACAGGCTATTTTTATCCATTTAGTTTACTTTCCTTTTCTGCAATTTGTTTATGCATTTCGAAATTAGAACTTGTAATAAGGCAACTGACTTTGCCATACTTTCTTATTTCAGCAATAAAATGCAATCTCTTTGAGCCAGAGCTGTGATTTACTTGAAATGCTTCATATGACCATCACTATGCACGGAGAGCTAAGTTTCATCGTACGGTGGAATTTATTCAAATAGAGAGTGGCTGCAATGCAACCAGTCACTCGCTAAGTGAAACCCGAGCTCGGGGGCAAGCCATCACACCAAAGTCAAAAAAGGATTGATACACGACAATCCTTCATCAACTCCGTATTCCCAGAGTGCGAAGCGGAGTATAAACATTCAACTCCGAGTTCCCAGAGCGCGAACCGGAGTATAAACATCAACTCTGTATTCCCAGAGTGCGAAGCGGAGTATAAACATTCAACTCCGTATTCCCAGAGTGTGAAGCGGAGTATAAACATCAACTCCGAATTCCCAGAGCGCGAGTCGGAGTATAAACATCAACTCCGTATTCCCAGAGTGCGAAGCGGAGTATAAACATTCAACTCCGTGTTCCCAGAGTGCGAAGTGGAGTATAAACATTCAACTCCGTATTCCCAGAGTGCGAAGCGGAGTATAAACATTCAACCCCGAGTCCCCAGAGTGCGAACCGGAGTATAAACATCAACTCCGTATTCCCAGAGTGCGAATAGGAGTATAAACATCCAACTCCGAGTTCCCAGAGCGCGAACCAGAGTATAAACATCAACTCCGAGTTCCTAGAGCGCGAACCGAAGTATAATTATCAACTCCAAACTCCCGGAGCGCGAGTCGGAGTACAAGTGCCAATTCCAAGTCCCCAAGTAGCGGACATATGATTGAAACTCAAGCCAGCATGACCAACCGCCAATAAACAAATGAGGATCCCCGGAGTGCGGATGTGATCATCGACGATCGGACAAGCATGAATAAACCACTCAATCCTCGTTTGTCTCAAACGCCCATCCAGCGGCACTAGACTCGGCATGCTATAAGAAAAGGGGCAATCGCTGACTTATGTTTTACAACATACCACCAAGACTGGGGGGCAAGACTTAAGCATCGACCATCGACTGAAGCAATGCGACGTCAAAATTCGACTCGTTTCCCGGTCGCAAACCATGTCCACAATACCCGAACTTGGCGAACAGAAACAAACTTCATTCGGAAACTGAAACTTCACAAGTGCATTTCAGACACTGAAACACTTAGACAAATACACAATGACAAAAAAGAAGTCAAAAAAGAAAAGTTTCATTTCTATTGATTATAGAAGAAGTTCGTGTACAAGTTTCCAAAAAATTCCTACTAGGAGGGGCCGAACCCGCATCTATACACGGCTAACAAAATGCAAATCAAAATACACCGGAAGAGCATGCCTAATCTTTCTTCTTCCTTGGCTTCCTCCTCGGTGCGGACCCGCTGGAGCCATCGCCAATCTTCCTCTTCGAGCCTTTGCCTTTCGGCGGTTGGTCTTCAGGCGAAGGAATTATGTCGACGTCCTCCTCCGAACTCGTGTGAATAGTAATGCTCCCTACAGGCGGAGTCGGAGGAACGGGATCAGGTACGGAAGATTGAATGGGCATACCGCTAAGGAAAACGGCACCACTGGGAGATATCATGCTAAGAGGAGCAGGACCCGGTGCTGCCATCCCACCTCCGAAACTGCCACCATGAGCCGCTGCTGCCATTTCAGCATCGATTTGAGCGAACATCTGCTCTTCAGCTCTTGCTCAAGCCCCGCTGAGAGCATCAGCGGTCGGCATTGATGAACTTGCAGCAGGATCAGTTCCACTCATGACAGATGGCAGGTCAACAAGAGGATCGCCGTGACGACGAAAGAGTTCATCCATTAGCTGCTCGTCAAACATAATTGTACCTACCTGCAGATCGTCAAGCGGGGCAGCTGTACTCATGGTGATTGCTTCGGTCGCAATAGCCTCCTGCGTTTGATATGGCACTTGAGTAGCAGGAGGCATGGCCGGTGCGACATCGGTCACTGGACAAAGAATGAGAAAACGGTTAGAACTTAACTCGATCGAAGATGTCGACTTAAGAAGGTATGTGGGATGTTCAGAGTACCTTCCTCAGTTTGACTCATAGGCGGCAGGGCGGCATCGGTGACTTGCGCTACAGCCGAAGACATCTGCGGTTGATCTGGATTATAAGCAGGGACGGCCTGGGGATCAGCCGCAGACGAGGATTCGGGCTGGGTTGACGCGAGAACTTCAAGACTTGCTTCATGGTGGTCAACGCCAGAACCCTCTCCCACTTCAAAGTGCTGGGCACCAAGTTTTTCCTTCTCGTGCAGAATCATCGACTCATGGAGAATCCACTTTTCATCATCAGTCAGAATGCGATTCCCGAGTTCGAATTCATCCACGGACTCGCCCTGATGCACCTCTTTCTCCTCATCGACCAGTCGGCCCCAAGCATTATAGAGATGCGTCGGAAAATCATCGAGCCAGGCTAGGCCCATGTGCCTCAACACGTTAGCGTTGTAGACAACAAGAAGGTCTTCGATGTCAGCCTCTAGCTTGGACTCGGCCAACTTCACCCTCTCCTCGACCTCGGTCTCCACCTTCTGGACCTTAGCCACAGCAGCATTTCGTTTACCCCTGAGCAGGACAGCTTGTTCGCACGCCTCCTGGGCTGCGTTGTTTGCATCATCCTTCTCCTTGGCCATATCAGCAAATTTGGCCTTGAGTTCATTAAGCTCCTTGACCGCCGCGTCCCGCTCAGCAATGACTTTGGTGTTTCGGTGGCCCATCTCCTCCACCAGGGCAACGTGAGTCTGTCCCAACCTCTCCATCTCCGCCTTCACTTCGTCGGCCCTTTTAACGGCCTCAATCTCAGATTTTCGAGAAGACTCGGACTCAGCAGAGAGTACCTAAATAATCCGATCCCTTTTTGCGAGCTCGGTCTCCATCTTCTCGAGCGCTTTGGCTCGCTCAACAGCCACCTTAGAAGCCTTCTCCGCAGCCTTTACCCACTCTTTGTACTGGGTGTAGATGTCATGAATGTACTCATGCATCGTGTTTTCCACTCCAGACGGAATCCTTTTCAAGTGTGGTGGGAAGACATAGCCATCGAAGCAGATGTTCGGGAATTCCTTCTACATCTGAGCCAGTTTAAGGGCCCCTTCTCCTGTGGGCTCGGTGGGGACCTGCTCTGTAATTATAGAGGCCGTAGTTTCGACTCTCTGAAGGTGAGTCTCAGATCTAGAAGTATGGGAAGTTGGCTTGTGACGAGGAGGCTCTGGCGGGTGTGGAACGAAAACAGGGGGTGGAGATGGAAGTCTAGAGGGGAGGAGAGCACGATCTAGACCGATGTCTATACTCCCTATCCCTATCACGCCCGTACCTATCTTGGTGGGAGTACTCGCGGTCGTGATCTCTATCTGAGTCCCTCCCGCGGGAGTCATAATAAGAAGAAGATTTTCGGGCCGAACGGAGACTACCGAGCATCGATCCTCTTCCAGACATAGTACCTGAAAATGAGAAACGAAGAAAGAGTTGGTGACTTCCTAAGTTGGACGAAGTACAGTTATGAATCATGTAGTGTAGTGAAGTGTATGCATGTGCAATCCCCCGACCAACCGGAAATGTCGGCCACGCTCGTAGCAAGCGACCCGCTCAGTTCGAAAGCACTATCAAGCCCCTCCGTCCCGGCGTCGTGTGGAGATGACACAAAATCCAGGATTGGAATATCAGCAAGCCCTGCAAAAGGACTCTCCACTTGCGGAGGAGGAGCCTCCGAAATTCTAATCCCCTGGAAAGGTAAAGACACGACCACAGATTTAAATCTCTGGGATTTAGGGCGTTTGTGAGCAGCGGCCTTGCCTTTTCTTCTTCCTCCCGAATCCAGGACATCATCAGAAGGCCTAGCTGGGAGCTCGGTATCAGTGGGCGTTCTTTCCGGATCAATTTCTTTGGCAATCACGACTGCGGGCGCTTTGCGCTTCACCCGTTTCTTCGGGACCACTCTATGTATCCCTTCCAGATGTATGCTCTGTCTCCGTTCTATCAGCCTGACAGCCCTTAAATTCCTGTCGGTCAGGACTAAGTCTATGTACCTCTCTTCGCCCGGAAACACTTGAAGGATCTGAACAAGCTCTCTGAAGTATGCGCCATCGGGACGGGAGATTGCAGCTATAAGAAAAGAAAAGTATGTCAGTTTTGAAGTCAGTTACTAGTATCTCAACGATTCAAGAGAGAAATGGCAACACTTACGTCTATCCAACCACCGCCCAGCGAATCCAGGGGGCACCGAACGTAGAACCATTCAGTTTTATAGTAACTTAGCCTTTCCCAGGAGCCCAGTACAATGTGGCAGCTTCTGACCGCCTCCAGGAAGGTGAAAGAAGGACTGTCTCCACGGCTCTTGACATTGAATAAATATCTGATTTCGATCGGCTTCGGCGGTCAAAAGAGGATCTCAATAAACAGGACAAAGGTGTTGTTCAACAAGGCATACCCATTGGGATGTTGCTGAGATGGAGCTATGCCAAGAAACGATAACATCTCCCTTATATATTCATTGAAGGAAGGAAGTGTCCTCGCTGTGCAATTGTGACGGTTGAAAGCAGTAAACCCCTCTGGGGGATCGTGTGGCCTGTCAGTTGGCCCAGGAAGTAGCACGTCGTCAAGCGACAAACCATGCCTTAGGCAAATTAGTCCTAGCATATCTTCAGAGATACCCGACGGCACAGAATCTGTTGGATTGAGAATAAACCGAGCACCCGGACGCTCGTCCAGAGCTGGCTCCATAACTTCGGCTTCGATAACCGGTATCTCTATGGATGGAGGAATAGAACTTGGGAGTTCCGGCTGCTGAGAACTTGAAGGGTCCATGACTAGCTAGCTTATAAAAAAATCATTGTTAAACTGACAAATAACAATCGTGCATCCCCCAGTGTAAAGTGTGTGAGTGTGTGCTGTGCGGTGCAGTACTGTATATCATTTGGAGAAGATCTACAGGATTAAGGGAAGCATATAAACGACGAGACTTCGGAATTCAGTCGGAAGGACCGTCATCGCTTACCGTCACAACCGTGCCATTAACTATCAGTCCGAGTTAAAATGTGTTATTATTTTAGTAAGTTCCAGTTTCATCGACGAACTTCAATAGGCAATCAGGTGTGCGGTGAAACAATTAAGTCCAGTTAAGCAAATCTGAAGCTCGTCGGAGTTAAGTGGTCAAAGGCACTAGAATTTTCGATATCGTCGAAATTAAATCAGTGGTCAATCGTCAAAAGTTCAAGTTCAAGGCAATCGCTCCGGTTCAAGTTTGAAACGTTCACTAAGGCGCGAGTTCGAATCGATTGTTCAGGGTGCGCAGTTCGACTCGGTTCAAAGCCCCGCGTTTCGACTCGCTTCGAAGCCTCTGCTTCGACTCGGTTCAAAGCCCCGCATTTCAACTCGCTTCGAACCCTCCGCTTCGACTCTGTCCAAAGCCACGCGCTTCGACTCGCTCCGAAGCCCCTGCTTCGACTCGATCCAAAACCCCTGTTTCGACTCGATAGAAAACTACGCAGTTCGACTCGATCCCAAGGCACTCCACTTCGAACCGTTTCAAGACGTAATTTTCGACTCAACTCGAGGCCATCATTTCGAGTCCATCAGGCGCGACCCCTTCGTATCGATCCATGAATTCAGAGCGCTCGATTCAAAGCGAAGCTCCACCATCGATCGATACGAAGACCTTCGCCTCATTATCTCGAAACCCATACTCCATCGACACGAAGCCGAGGCCAAAGAGCTTTCGATCGACCACGACTTTGATTGATTTGATAAGAAAACCCGAGCCTCATCATTTACGCGTGGATTCGTTTATTGATTACCTAGATCTGACAGTTAGTTCAAATGGTTGAAGATAGGAATCGATTCGAAGGCAAAGGTTCTTCTCTTGAAAGGCTCTAGAACGATACGAAGGCAAGGCAGATAAAGATGAAAGGTAAAAAGTGAAAAAATGGCTAAGTACGAAGTATTTATATGGACTCGAAAGCAGGGGGAATAAACGATTCGAATCCCAGTGGAGTCGAACACGTGCTTCGACTCCCTCTTCAGTGCGTTGATGCAGAGCTCCCTTTCGTATCGTTTGTCCTCGACTCCCTCTCCGGTGCAGCAAAACAAGCAGTTTGAATCCATCAAGGAAGCGCATTTCGACTCGCTCCATTTCGACTCGCTCAGTTCACAGCCATCAGGGAAGTGCATTTCGACTCGCTCCATTTCGACTCGCTCAGTTCACAGCCATCAGGGAAGCGCATTTCAACTCGCTCCATTTTGACTCGCTCAGTTCACGTCCATCATCGAGTCGAAAAAGCGCTTCGTATCCATCGAACCCTGCGTATATCACTGCAAAATTCCTGTTCGTATCCATAGTTTCCAACTCCATCAACTCGACATACTTACTTTGCATCCATAAATACAATGAAAATTATTTTCGATGTTTCAATCCTTCACATCGATTCAGGAGAGGATCGTTATGAAGGAACATTCAAAAACAACCGTCAAGCGTTGTTGCAACGAATTTCACATCGGTTCAGGAGAGGATCGATACGGAATTCAAAAACAATAAACTGACAACGACTCGAGAGCGTACAAACATCAATGGGAGTCAGATTAACATATATGCATGAATGTCGGACTAATATTCAATATTCCAGATTTTCAGGAATCAGAAATTCATCTAATAACGATTACAACAGCAAACGGGTAACCACTAGCATACATCAATCAGTTGCAACAATACATGGTACAGCAGTCGATAGTCAACAGTTTACATTATCAAGAAGAACGGTCAAAGGTTACAGCTTTCATCGACAAAACAATAACTATTCAGAGTAAAGATGACAGTATTTCAAAGCACATCATGTTTCTACAAGATGTACTTTGGGGGGCAAATGTTATCCCGCCTTTTGGCAAGGCCGTGACACCAAGGAATTGACTTGTAATCGATGACGACCCGTCCTAGAGATCAGTTATACACAGGCTCGCAATGGATATCGATGAATTTTTTCCGAGTCCGGATCGAGCCAAAATTGGTAGGACATGACGAGCTAAGCCATGAGAGCCAGCGTTCCAAATCTCAAGTCAATCCGAGTTCGTATGCTCAAGTTATGAAGGATACAAGATTGGACGAAACTCAATCACCATTCGACTCGCTCCTTCGACTTGCTTCGCTCAGAGGCCTTCTTCAACTCGTTCCTGTTCGACTCGCTCCACATCACTCAGAAGCGACAACTTCGACTCGCTTCGCTCAGAGGCCAACTTTGAGTCGTCCAGGTTCGACTCGCTTCGCATCCCCCAGAACTTCTCTCTTCGACTCGCTCCAGGCTGAAACCATCGAAAGTACACTCTTCGACTCGCTCGATCTGGGCATACTTCGACTCGCTCGACCAGTGCATACTTCGACTCGCTCGATCTGGGCATACTTCGACTCGCTCGACCAGTGCGTACTTCGACTCGCTCGAAACAACATCAAGGGGAGAGTGAGATTCAAGCGCCACGTCACCGAGTCGAAACAGAAGCGAGTCGAAGGAAACAGCCTACCGAAAACCCCATTTCGTATCGATCATATCTCCCAATCTACAACTCCAAATGCTATGAAATTTTCATAGAAGACTACGTGCATGCTAGAGAATGTCCACGCCAAATTTCTACTCCATTGGGTGAAATCTTGATCGAGTCAAAATCTGTTCGTGTCGATCATGGATCGGACCGAAACTTCACGGGCTTGGGTGTGCGGGCCTAGTCACGTGCCAGAGAGGGTCTCCCGAGATCTGAGCGAAATACCAGCCTCCTACACCTATAAATAGACCCCCAAAGCCAACAGAAAAGGGATTCTTCTTCCTCTTTGAGATCTCCAACGCCCGGACTCCGCCAGATCCAGATCTGAACTCAATTGCTGCTGCTACCAACGAAATTCATTGCTGCAAATCATAATTGCCTACTGTAAATCATTGAATTCACTTGTAAACACAAAAGAAAGATCAATAAAGCAAACTACTTCATAGTGGACGTAGGCGATACGCCGAACCACTCTAAATTCTTGTGTCTCCTTGCACTTTAATTATTCTCATTTCTGAAATTTGGAGTTTTTGTTAGATAATTCTTCTTTTTCCATTTAATTTCTTCACTTTATCTCTTCAAAGACTTCCGAAGAGTGTTGTGCCCAATTTTGGTACAAACAAAAGGCAATTCTCAAGTTAATTTCACTTACTGTTCTTGCAATAGACTACCAATATTTCTTAGCATTACTTTGGGGTGTTGATAAGAAATCTTGTTAACAACAGTTGTGAGACTTAAAGGTGGAAATTCAGTCAGTGGCTAATAATAAAAAATTTGAAAATTAACGCTCACACATCACCATAGCTAGTGATGTAACATTTTGGCTGAACTTATTGCCTACACGTCTCTCTTGTAAAATCCCATTTTACTATTAAGCGGTACCCATAGTAACAATTATTTACACCAATTCTTTTTGTTAAAACTATATTACTTTAGGACTTGTGGAATTTGGTTTTGGTCAAAATTCCAATATCGTTCACATTCAACTTGATAAGTCCAACATAAAATCCTTGGTTCAATAATTATTATTATCTGTACTACTTGGGCCAAAGGCTTTGAATTTGAATTGACAACAGCCGACCATGATATTAATCCCTTGTAATTAAGAAGATGGATTCTCTATTAGATAGTGTTTCATCTCCAATGCTTCAACTCAGAACCAACTATAGTCGTCTGATAGATCATTTGCCATGATTTAAAATTAAAGTGGAGTGTCCACACTGAAATTCCATAGTATTCACAAGTCGAGGGAACTCTGTAACATCGTCACTTTGAGATTCTTTGTTTGACCTTAGTTATTTTAACCAACAGAAAACATTTACGTGAATCATTTCATAGTTATCCAATTACTATCTGTATGTACTCCTTGGTGCCTCTATCAGGCGTGAGTAATACTTGCCCAATATTTGGAGAGTGTTGGTACTCTAATATCAACGGATGTATTAATATCTTGTCTCGAAACATCCTAACTATGAATATTTAAAATAAAATATGTTATTTTAATGTGATATAAGTTTCTCATGATTACAATAAATTGTAATTATTATCATGTAACATATTATTTAAGGATTTTCTATTTAATACACTTTATATTAATTACTTAATTAGTTATATCACAATATAACAAAGTATATTATAAGAACCAAACTCTTTACTACGAACAAGATTGATATCGAGTTAGATATATAGAGTTAATGGTATGCCCTAGGGCCAATTCTATAATTTATTGTAAATTATTTAACTCTGTAATCAATTCTCATTCGTACTAATGTTTTTTCTTTCTATTATATATTTGTTATAATGTGTTATAAATAATTAAATGTTTAATTAAAATATATCAAATTGAAAATTCCTAAATGATACGTTTTTGATAGTAATTACAAATAACTGTAATCATAAGTATTGTAACACAATATTATAAAACACGTCATTTTAAATATTCCTAGTCAAGATGCATCGAGACTGGATATCGATGTATCCGTTGAGATTAGAGTACGTAACGCTCTCCAAATGTTAGGCAGTGTATTACTCATGACTACCGAGGGCATCTAGAGGTTATGTACTAATAGCTATTGGATAATTATGAAATGACTCACTCGATAGTTTTCTGTTGGTTAATATAACTAAAGGTCAAATAGAAAATATCGACATGATCGATTTACACAGTTCTCTAGACTTGTGAATACTGTAGATCTTTAATATGAAAACTTCGCTTTTATTATAGTCAAATCATAGCACGACGTCCTTTGAATGACTATAGTTGGGTCGAGTGGAAGTATTGGAAGTGAAACACTATTCAAGAGAGGACTTGTCTTCTTACTTATATGGGGTTAGTATCACGGTCAAATCAAGTCAACTCAAAATCAAAATCTCTAGCCAGAGTAGTACGATTAATAATAATTGTTATTATTAAGTCAAGGAATTTGTGTTTGGACTATAAAGTTGATATGAATGACATTTGAATTTTTGACCATTATCAAATTACATAAGTCCAAAGTGATATAGTTTTGACAAAGAGAAATAGTGCAAATAAAATCACAACCAAGTAATGCTTAACAAAGTAAAATTGGATTTTACCAAAACTAAGTAAGCAATAAATTTGGCCAAAATGCCACGGTACCTGCTAAGTGATATGTGAATGTTAATATTGGAGTAGTTTGATATTAATCGCTGACCAAATTTACACCTGACGAGTTATACAACCCAAATGATGAATTCTCTTTTGGCCAAACAATTTAATTAGTTTATAATTGTTATAAATTAATTATTATTTATGAAATATTAATCATAAAATTTTGAATATGGTTTGAAGAATAAGTATTATTGAATATATTTATAATAGTTATAAATATATCGATTGATATACGATATCAATAATCAATTAAATTAGATTTAATTAAATGATATTTCTTTAGGCTTAAATAGGATATTGGCCTAGATGATGGGTTGGTATTTTTCATTGTAATAAGGGCAATAGGGAGCGGTTCAAATAGGTTAGTGATGTTTGAATTGGATGGCTTAGATTTAGTAATAATTGGTATGACATATGATCCATTATTTTCTCTCTTCCATCCACTATTTAAACACTTCTAACCTTAATTGAAAATGATTTTGGCTACTATTGTTGGGAAATATATTGCTGGCAGACTTCATCCCCTAGGAGTTGAAGCAAATCAAACTCTAATAATTTAAAAGACGAGTGCTATTTTATAATCAAAGGTTTACAGTTTGAGGATTAACAGTCCGTCGAATCGAAAAGCTTTCAAAGGAGGGAGAGTTCATTACAAGGTGGTTTCAAGGCATTGGTTTTAGGTATGCTTTTACTGTGTTGTATAGTTTAAAATTTCTAGATAATATTTTATTATTCACATGTATTAATATTATATTGTTAGTTTAGTGGCAATCTTATATGTATCGATGTTGTCACACACTAGATTGGCTATATATATGTAATCATTATTATTTTTCACATATAGATCGGGTTTACACAGCCGAATATTTTAATTATAATAATTATAATTTTGTTAATATATATATATATATATCATTTAATTATACTTTTATGGTTTGTATTTAATTACAACATCATTTCATAGTAATAATTGAATATATAATTTTATACATGTATATTTATAGTATTTATAATTTTCGGCAGTTGTAAAATATTTTTGGTAATTATTTACTATTATTAAATATTATTTGTAACAACCCGCATATTTTACGATTGTATATTTAAATGTTTTATTTAAATATAGCGTCGTTAGTCGGATTTAAGTCCAAAATGTCACTTTTTGCAAACGGTCGAATTAGGACTCAGGACCACTTCCATTGAGTCCAAAATGGCGTTTGCGATCTTTTTGAGTATAAGCATCGATATGTTTGGAGTTGAGTAGAATTTTGCTATTTTCTATTTGGGCTTTGGGTTTGGGTTTCAGCCCACTAACCCAACTTATTCCCTAACTCATTAACTCTTCATCCATTCACTCATTTCATTTCCTAACACTTTAGCTCAACTGAAAATGGGGGAAGAGAATGGGAAATAGAAATTCCAAGCCCTAGTTTCCTTTGCAAACTCAAATTCTTGCTCCAAAATCAAAGAGAAGCTTAGGTAAGCCTTCTTTTCACCTTCTCCATCTCGATCTCTCTCCAATTTCAGAAATTTCCTATAACCTAATTTAGGAAATATTTGTTTTTGATCTTAGATTGGAGCTCGTAGAGTTGAAGTGAAGAGTGGTTGATCTTTTCTTTGCGTTTGAGCTTCTCATCATTGTTTTTGAGTTAAAAGGTGAGTTTTTGAACTCACATCTAAGCCTATAGCTTTTGTTGTGGTTGGGTAAGAATTCCTAACCTCTATTCATGTTCATTTGCTTTTGATTTGGATTGATATGGTGAATTCTCCAAATTTTGGTGTTTTGGAGATAAATCTTTAAAGATCCTATTGTGGGTATTTGGACATGTTGTTTGGGGTATATCGAAGAGCCTATAAGACTGGGTTGTCGCTTGGCGTAATCCCCTAGTTTTCGTTGCTCATTCGATAGCTTCCCATTCGTTTTGGCCATCAAGGCCTAGGCAAATTATTGCCTAGACCAGGTCTTCAGACGTCTGAAATGCAAGTTCAGACGTTTGGTTTTAAACCTGGAAAACAAAAATATACGGCAGAAATTTATAAAAATGGAAGAAAACAAAGTCAGACGTCTGAAGCAACCTCACAGACGTCTGAAACATTGTGTCAGACGTCTGAAACAACCTTTCAGACGTCTGATGCAACATGTCAGACATCTGAAGCCACCCTCTAGACGTCTGGAAGGTTTCTGAATTTCCAGTGAATAAATCTAGACGTTTGGATTTTAAATCAGACGTCTGGAACTGCCTATTTTTGCCTATTTGCCTATTTTTGAGTGAATTTCTATTTTTTATCGATTCTTGTCGATCCAATTAGTTGTTATCGCATTTTTTGACTTTGATGATTCTTTTTAGATTTCGTACACGGGTTTTTATAAAGTGATCCTTTTTTTAAATGGTATTAAAAGCTCGTTTCTCCAACTTATAATTTCTATATAAAACATACAATTTTGCACTTCGAGCGAAGAGGGAGGAGAATTAAATGATTAAATAAAACGCGTGCTATGAACATGTGTGTTTACCTTTTCAGTTAATTCCTAATCTATTCGTTTGACCGTTTTGACCTTTGGGTCTGGTTTACCGATGAAATGAGGTGAACTTTGTACCGCTTTGAGTGTGAAATTGACTAACGAGTAGTAAACCGTTTAGTGCGAACGTGTGGTATGGGACTCACGTTAACATTTTTCGGGTTCCTTTCTGAGAGTTGTGACACATTCTGCCAGTTAGTGGTGTCCAGTACTGGGCCTTCGGACCTTCGCCACTACGGTTTGTTGCCTTCGGGGTTTGTTGCCTTCGGGCTTGAGCCTTCGGGGTTTGTTGCCTTCTTGGTTTGTTGCCTTCGGGCTTGAGCCTTCGGGCTTGAGCCTTCGGGTTTTGTTGCCTTCGGGTATGTTGCCTTCGGGCTTGTACCTTCGGATTTGTGCCTTCGGGTTTGTTGCCCTATAGTATCGCTTTTAGAGTTGGTCATTCGTCACCGCTCGAGAGATATTTGGGTTTGTTGCCTTCGGGCTTGTGGATCCTTGTTATACAGTACTGAGCTCAAGCATCTTTTGTTTCTTTGACAATTATATTTCCCTAGTGTATCGCCTTTCAGTGTAGGTCCTTTGAACCACATGATATATAGCGATTACCCTGTGGAAACTTGTGTTACCTTTATTGGTATTTGTTATTTTCCTTTTTGGCTTGTTTTGGGATATTCATATCCTTTGTTTATTTGAATTGCCGATGATATGAGGCTTGTTATGATTCATCTTTTGTTAAAAGATCTGGTTATCTCTTTTGGAGATATTTGTGGTATTTTATGACCTTGTATGTTCATTATCATTTAGTTTATTTTACTGATTTGTTTAGCTAGACTGACCCGTGTATTTTATACTCGGGTCAGACCGAGATGTTTTAGGTTAGGTACATTGGACTTAGCCTATTTTGCTTCCGCATGGACTATTCTGCTGGCTCCTTTTTGTTATAGCTTTTTGTGTAGTCCTTTGTGGCTGTAACTCTGATATGTGTTCTTTTGACTCACTTGTATACTGTGGTTTGCTTTACCACTTGACATGTATCATTTTGTATACTGTGTAATGTATCTGTATATGTGTAAATGTATGTGATGATCTACTGTTCTATGATGTGTATTACATTTGAGTTGTTATATTTTATTCTGATAGATCCTTCAGCCACCTATGGCTTTGTATTAAGTATTTATTGGATATGTTGATCCATTTGAGAAAGAAAAAAATGTATAGCAATTGTCGGCGTATTCAATAGATAATTAAGACAAGGCTATAGATGGTCGCTCCTATCCAGCTCTATTCTCCGTATTAGCAGACGGTGTTACCTAGTATTTGACGCCCCACCTCTATACCCACGCTAACCAAGAACACTACGGTGTAGTGCTGTCAGTTAGCATGGAGAATAAGGCTGTTGAGGAGCGACCATCTATGTAACTTCTTTGTGCGAGCACCGATATGTCAGATAGTATAGAATGCATATCATTTAAGGAGGAAATCCGACATACCAATACAAACTCAAAGCTATCACACATATGGCTATAAATAATCTTCGGAAACAAACATAGAAGTAAACATAACATAAATCAGTCACAGACATCCATATCACAAAGGCGGAAAAAGATATAAATATATATATAACACATGAAAGTGTTCATCAGAGTAGTGGTCAGAAAGATCCACGATAATACAAAAGAATAGCAACACGTGCTACACAAAAGAATACATCTATGAGTCGGTATCTCAAATGTATACAATAAAAACTACTAATCTAAGTAGTTAGCCAAAAGTCAGGGTAATAGATCACTGGAGAGAAGTCAAGCAGAAGCACCTGTAATATCTCGGTCTGACTCGAGTATTATTTCATAAGAAAATAATAAACGGATCAGTCTAGCTATAAATATCAGATGACATGATATAGAATAAGAGATATGGCATAAACATATAATAACCTTAAAGGCATACTACTATAAGTATGTAAATGAAAATCAACAAGAGATTAATCAATATCACAAGAATCTTCTCAAAGATAAAATGGGGTATCATACCCTAAACTTGTATTCATAACAAGTCAATGACACACGAATTCACCAATGCACAAAAATTGATAACATAGCAATGAAAATCATGAAAATTGGTGAAGCACAAATTCCAGAAATCAACACACGAAATCCAGAAATCGCATAAAAAGGGGGGAGGCCTATCACAAGAACGGGAGCATGAAAACTCACCAACACGTGTAACACAAGAACGAGAAGCTATCCATTAAATTTTGACACACGAACGGCCCGAAGACCATGGGGCGCTACCCCACATATGTGATGGTGAAACATCACACAAACAGGGTTTAGTCTCCCTCGTAGACAAAGAGACATCGCACAATTGCTAGTCTAAATCACAAAAATGATCATCATGATCATCAAGAAGTGTCAATTACACTAAGCTAGTAAATATATGAGTATAGCTTCATGTCCCATAACCACTAGCTTAACTTAAATATTTACGAACAAACTGTAGATCTTCACTAGGAAATTGTCACAAAAGGGTTCAGTCGAACAAGTCCAAGAATTAACCGACGAAGTAAACACAAGCGTTTCATACCACCTGTTTTGCTAAGCCGTTTAATTAGAATTCTCATCCGAGTGAAGTAAGGGCTTGTATATACTAATAGATTGGAAAACGATTTAAGAAGAAGAGTTTTGTAATAAAATAGTGTTGAAATAGCTTTGATGAAAGAGTTTTGGTATTTACTACTAGTATTGAAACCTTCATATTTTTAAAGTGACAAGTCACAAAACGATTGTAGAACAATCGGCCATAAAGCTTCACATTCGAAGACGTGAATGAAATCCAAGGAAATCAGCTCAAAATGCATCAAAGTATGAATAGGAGGTGCAACCAAGCATGCTGAGCGATCTAACAAAATACAGGTCGAACGACCTAAGTATAGAAAGACGTGCGACCTAACGTCTTAACAAGGCTGGGCGACCTAATGTGATACGACCTAGTAGTCGAACGATTTAAGAGGTCAGGCGACCTAAGGGAAAATAAGGTCTAACGACCTAAGGGAGATAGGGCCAAGCGACCTAAAAAGGTAAGCAGGTTGAACGACCTAATTAATCTCGCGACCTAAGAAGGTGGCGAGGCAATGCGACCTAACCATTTAGGACCGAGCGACTTTAAGGCAGACTGAGGTCAAGCGACCTAACTAGGTGAATGGTCGAGCGACCTAAGGGGAAACAGGCCGAGCGACCTAAGATGGAATGACCTACCATGCGCGCGACCTATCAGTGGTTCGACCTAGCGGGGTGGGCGACCTAACACGGTCGAGTTAAGGAAAGGTGCGACCTAATGGGGTGCGACCTAATGGGTAGGTAAGGTCGAGCGACTTAGTGGCCGAGCGACCTAGTAGCCGAGCGACCTAACGAGGTAATAGCCGAGCGACAAGTGCCATAAACAACATTCCCACGCCAGAGCGACCTACGACCTAGGGACGAACGACCTAAGTCCAGAACGAGCTAAATGCAGGCATAGTCTTTTCCACGCGCGCGAGCTAGCGGGGCAGAACGATCTATAGCCCAGATTTTCGCCGAAACACTAAAATTTGGGGTTTTTCACAATCCAAACCAAACCAAAGGCAAATGTACATGCTAAAGTGATGGGAATTCGTTCCCAACAGTCCAAGATAGCTATAGTCAAGAATGTGAGATAAAAATCTCACCTTTTCATGAAATTGATAGTGGAGCAGCTTAAAAGTGATGGAAGAATCAACCAATAGCTTGAATCCAATATCTTCACTTTGAATTTGGAGTTAGTTGTTGGATTTGCAAATGAACAAGAGCTTTGGAGTTTTAATTTCCAATTCCCTCCACCATTTTTTTGAAGAAGCTTTAAGTGTTAGGAAAATGAAGAAGGAATTAGTGAAGAGGAGAGGGGGTTGGGACTGACTTAGAAGTGGTTCAGCCCAAACCAAAAGCTCAAAGCAAAAAGTGACGAAAATTTCACTATCTCCAAACATATCGAAGTTTACACTCAAAAAGATCACAAACGTCATTTTGAACTCAATGGAGGTGGTCTCGAGTTCTAATTTGACCGTATGCAAAAAGTAGCTTTTCGGACCAAAATCCGTTTAACGATAAAATATTTAAATATAAAATCGACTAATATGCGGGTTGTTACAGACTCCCCTCCTTAAAGAAATTGCGTCCTCGCAATATATAAGATGGGAATAAAAAGTAACAACCATAAAAGCATATTAACACAAAAGAAATTTGAAATAAGAAGTTTACCTCAAAGAGCATGAGAAAGTAAGGCCGGATGTGTTCGCTCGATGAATTCTCTAGATTCCCAAGAACAATCTTTAGGATTTGAGGACCATTGAACCTTCACAAGCAGAACATCTTTATTTCGAAGTCGTTTAACCTCCGAAGCAATAATTCGAACAGGATGCTGCTCATAAGTTAAATTAGGCAAGACTTCAATTTCTTCCACAATTCCAGACTCAAGAATAGAATCGGAATCCCGAAGGCACTTCCGTAATTGAGAAACTTGAAACACGTCATGCATGGTAGAAAACTGAGCCGGTAATGAAAGGCGATAAGCCATGGAACAATACGTTCAGTGATAGGAAATGGCCCAATATATCGAGGCGCTAACTTTCCCGATCGACTGAAACGTACAACACCCTTCATAGGGGAAACAAGAATAAATACAAGATCTCCAACATAAAATTCTAATTTCCTTCTTCGGTTATCGGCATAGGATTTTTGTGTACTTTGGGCTTCTTTCATCCTATGTCGAATAAGTTCAATCTTTTCTGTGGAATCACGGATAAAATCTGGACCTAAAACCAGCTTCTCACCGGCCTCAAGCCAACAAGAAGGAGATTAGCATGGCCTTCCATAGAGTGCCTCGAAAGGTGCCATACCAATACTAGCTTGGAAACTGTTATTATAGGAAATTCAACAAGTGAAATATAATCTTCCCAACTTCCACCGAAATCAAGCACACAAGAACGAAGAAGATCTTCAAGAGTTTGATTCACACGCTCAGTTTGTCCATCGGACTGGGGGTGATAAGCGGTGCTAAAAGTAAGCTTCGTTCCCAAAGCTTTTTGAAGACTCTTCCAGAATCCACTAGTAAATAATGGATCACGATAACTAACAATGGAAGTAGGAACTCCATGTAATTTAACAATTTCTTTGATAAAGAGTTTGGCCAGAAGAAGAACGGTTTGGTTCGACCGAACGGGAATAAAATGGGCGGATTTAGTAAGTCTATCAACGATCACCCATAAGCTATCATGACCCGAACGAGAACGGGGAAGGCCATCAATAAAATCCATGGAAATTTGATCCCACTTCCAAACTGGAATTTCCAATGGTTGTAATAACCCACCGGGCCTTTGATGTTCGGCCTTGACAAGTTGGCAAGTCATGCAACACTTAACAAAGTTAGCAACATCAGATTTCATTCCCTCCCAGTAATAAAGTCGTTTCATATCCGCGTACATTTTACTACTACCGGGATGAATGGAATATTTGGAACGATGTGAATCTTCAAGAATATCTTTACGAAGATCACTAATATTTGGTACGATAAGTCTACCAAATTTTCGAATTCCACCACGAGAATCAATATCAAAGTCTTTCAAACCTTTAATATCGGTTTTATCCTTAATATTTTGGCCAAGAAGAACCAATTCGGGATCTAGCCTTTGAGCTTCAAGAATGCGGTCTAAAATAGAAGGATGAGCCTCAAGGCTACATAAAACAAGAGATGAACATAAATCGAAAACACGATCTCGAATTTCACAAGTGGACAAAACTTCGAGATCGTTCCATTCAGATATCATCATGGAAACAACCGCTTGTTGCTTGCGACTAAGTGCATCGGCAACTCGATTTCCCTTTCCGGGAGTATAAAGAATATCAAGATCATAAGAAGCAAGGAATTCGAGCCAACACTGTTGACGCAAATTAAGTTCCTTTTGAGAAAATAAATATTTCAAAGACTTATGGTCAGTATAGAGAATAAATTTCTCTCCCAAAAGATAATGTCGCCAAATTCGAAGGGCGAAAACAATAGCCGCGAGTTCCAAATCATGTGTGGCATATCTAGTCTCAGCCGGCTTTAATTGCCTGGAAGCATAAGCAATAACACGTTCTTTTTGCATAAGAACGGCACCCAAACCAACGTGACTAGCATCGGTATAAACAACAAAATCTTGATTCCCATCGGGAATAACAAGAATAGGAGCATCAGAAAGGAGTTCTTTTAATTCCTGAAAAGAAGTTTCACATTTGTCCGACCATATGTATTTAACACCTTTCTTTGTTAAGCCAGTAAGAGGAACGGCAATTTTAGAAAAGTCCTTAATGAAACGACGGTAATAACCCACCATTCCAAGGAAGCTACGGATTTCCATGACACTCTCCGGTCTCTTCCAATTTTGAATCGCTTCAATCTTTGAAGGATCCACTGATATTCCGGATTCGGAAATAATATGACCGAGAAACTTCACATTAGATTGCCAAAAGTGGCATTTAGAAAATTTTGCTTTTAATTGATTGCTCCTAAGAGTTTCCAATATAATCCGAAGATGCTTTTCATGTTCCTCCTCGGTTTTAGAATACACAAGAATATCATCAATAAAGATGAGAACAAACCGATCGAGGAAATCTTTGAAAACTCGATTCATAAGGTCAACGAAATAAGCCGGAGCATTCGTTAAACCGAATGGCATAACTAGCCATTCATAAGATCCATAATGTGTACGGAACGAAGTCAAAGGAATGATATCCTCTGCAATGCGAAGCTGATGAAAACCGGTAGCCAAGTCCAATTGTGAAAAGAGTCTAGCACCACTAAGTTGATCAAATAGATCATCAATCCGAGGTAAAGGATATCTATTCTTAATAGTAAGATCATTAAGCTTGCGGTAGTCGATGCAAAGCCTAAGTGTACCATCGGATTTCTTCACGAAAATTGCTGAAGCTCCCCAAGGCGAGGAACTAGAGCGAATAAATTGCTTCGTCTCCAATTTGGACAATTGTTTGCGCATCTCTTCATTCTCCTTATTGGACATGCGATAAGGAGGACGAGTAGTTGAGCTCCAAGTATGAGATTAATTTTGAACTCAATTGCTCGCTTAGGTGGTAATCCTAAAACGGGCTTAAATATATCGGAAAATTCACGGACGACGTGAATACGAGTAATGACATCTTCCTCATCATCATTGTCATCATCAAGAGTATTTAGAGAATATAAAGATGCTGTCAAAGTAGAATCTGAATCTCTAAGAACAATATAAATCTGCTTAACAGATAGTGGATGTCGAAGATAAATAGTCCGCTCAGGACATAGGATATGAGCTTCATAACGATTAAGCCAATCCATACCCAAAATCATACCAAAGCCTAAATAACGCATGACATGCAAATCGGCTAGGAAAGAAAAATCACATAAAATAATCTCCACATCCCTACATAGCAAACTAAGAGTTGCGGATCCACCAACGGGATTCGCAATTCTCAGAGAAGTCATTAAAGCATCAACACTTAAAGAAAAAGTATCGACAAGTTCCTTTGATATAAAAGAATGAGATGCACCCGTATCAAAGAGAACTCTAATAGGTTGATTACGAAATATAATAATGCCATCAAGGACAGAATGAGACATACCTTGACCGCGAGATGTGTTGCCAGGGGCTTGAGCCACATTTAACTTTCCCTCCTTGCCTTGAAGCTTAGGGCATAGATGCATATAGTGATCTGGACTCTTACAATAGCGACAAGAACGGGGCTTTGAACACTTGTTCGCAAAATGGCCCTTAGCACCACAGTTGAAGAATTTCCCATCAATAGGGGAAAGTGTCTTTGCAGCAGGAGTTGCTTGCTTACCCTTTTTGTTGGGATAAGGACCCTTGAAATTATTAGGCCTTTTCTTGTTGTTGAAGTTTGGTTTAGCACCTACCACTTCAACATCACTTTCCCGATCCGCCTCTTTAAGATGAAGAACGATATCAATGAGTTGATCGAAAGAAACTTCTAATTTTAGAAGTAATGGCTTCTTGAGATTCTTGTTTAAGCCATAGACAAATCTTTGATTCTTCTTCAATGGGGTGTTGATGTATTCAACCCCATATTTAGACAGTGACTCGAAGGATGCGACATAATCTGTCACAGAGGATTCGCCTTGAACAAGGTCTATGTAACGTCGAGCCAATGTCACTTTCTCTGCTTCTGGTATGAATTTTAATTCGAAGCGTTCCCGAAATTGCTCCCAGGTGAGATCAGCTTCATTAATTTCGGAAATAAGAAGTTCGTACCAATCCAGTGCTCTTTCTTGGAGCATACTGGAAGCCACCTGAACACGGTGAAGATCGATAAGATTCATGCGAGAAAAGATTTGATCGCATGTTCTTAACCAAGCCTGGACCTCAATAATAGTTTCAGAACCTTTGAATGGTTTCCCACCCAAGTTGGTATAATCATTGCACAAGCGTGCAAATCTAGACTTAGGATGAGTAGGTTCCTGATTAGGACCAACTGCTTGAGCATTCTTTACTAAATCAAGAAGCTGTTGAGCGGTCATAAAAACTCCATCCTGGGGAGTAACAGTAGATAGTCCGGCTCTGGGATGGCCTGGTCTAGACATTCTCTTCTTTAAGAAAGAGAAAAGAAGAAGGTTATTCACCAAATGAATATCAAGCAAATCTTGATAGATAAAACAAGGATACATAAAAGGAAATAGGATGAGTCGGTTCGAAGACTCGACTAAAATCCTAAGGCACGACTCCTAAGTTGGACTTAGGACGATGATCCTTGTTAAGTTATTCTACATTGTTCTGAAGTTTGGCTCTGATACCAAGCTGTGACGCCCCACCTCTATACCCACGCTAACCAAGAACACTACGGTGTAGTGCTGTCAGTTAGCACGGAGAATAAGGCTGTTGAGGAGCGACCATCTATGTAACTTATTTGTGCGAGCACCGATATGTCAGATAGTATAGAATGCATATCATTTAAGGAGGAAATCCGACATACCGATGCAAACTCAAAGCTATTACACATATGGCTATAAATAATCTTCAGAAACAAACATAGAAGTAAACATAACATAAATCAGTCACAGACATTCATATCACAAAGGTGGAAAAAGATATGAATATATATATAACACATGAAAGTGTTCATCAGGGTAGTGGTCAGAAAGATCCACGATAATACAAAAGAATAGAAACACGTGCTACACAAAAGAATACATCTATGAGTCGGTATCTCAAATGTATACAATAAAAACTACTAATCTAAGTAGTTAGCCAAAAGTCAGGGTAATAGATCCCTGGAGAGAAGTCAAGCAGAAGCACCTGTAATATCTCGGTCTGACCCGAGTATTATTTCATAAGAAAATAATAAACGGATCAGTCTAGCTATAAATATCAGATGACATGATATAGAATAAGAGATATGGCATAAACATATAATAACCTTAAAGGCATACTACTATAAGTATGTAAATGAAAATCAACAAGAGATTAATCAATATCACAAGAATCTTCTCAAAGATAAAATGGGGTATCATACCCTAAACTTGTATTCATAACAAGTCAATGACACACGAATTCACCAATGCACAAAAATTGATAACATAGCAATGAAAATCATGAAAATTGGTGAAGCACAAATTCCAGAAATCAACACACGAAATCCAGAAATCACATAAAAAGGGGGGAGGCCTATCACAAGAACGGGAGCATGAAAACTCACCAACACGTGTAACACAAGAACGAGAAGCTATCTCATGGAAGCTATCCATTAAATTTTGACACACGAACGGCCCGAAGACCATGGGGCGCTACCCCACATATGTGATGGTGAAACATCACACAAACAGGGTTTAGTCTCCCTCGTAGACAAAGAGACATCGCACAATTGCTAGTCTAAATCACAAAAATGATCATCATGATCATCAAGAAGTGTCAATTACACTAAGCTAGTAAATATATGAGTTTAGCTTCATGTCCCATAACCACTAGCTTAACTTAAATATTTACGAACAAACTGTAGATCTTCACTAGGAAATTGCCACAAAAGGGTTCAGTCGAACAAGTCCAAGAATTAACCGACAAAGTAAACGCAAGCGTTTCATACCACCTGTTTTGCTAAGCCGTTTAATTAGATTTCTCATCCGAGTGAAGTAAGGGCTTGTATATACTAATAGATTGGAAAACGATTTAAGAAGAAGAGTTTTGTAATAAAATAGTGTTGAAATAGCTTTGATGAAAGAGTTTTGGTATTTACTACTAGTATTGAAACCTTCATATTTTTAAAGTGACAAGTCACAAAACGATTGTAGAACAATCGGCCACAAAGCTTCACATTCAAAGACGTGAATGAAATCCAAGGAAATCAGCTCAAAATGCATCAAAGTATGAATAGGAGGTGCGACCAAGCATGCTGAGCGATCTAACAAAATACAGGTCGAACGACCTAAGTATAGAAAGACGCGCGACCTAACGTCTTAACAAGGCTGGACGACCTAATGTGATACGACCTAGTAGTCGAACGATTTAAGAGGTCAGGCGACCTAAGGGAAAATAAGGTCTAACGACCTAAGGGAGAAAGGGCCAAGCGACCTAAAAAGGTAAGCAGGTCGAACGACCTAATTAATCTCGCGACCTAAGAAGGTGGCGAGGCAATGCGACCTAACCATTTAGGACCGAGCGACTTTAAGGCGGACTGAGGTCAAGCGACCTAACTAGGTGAATGGTCGAGCGACCTAAGGGAAAACAGGCCGAGCGACCTAAGATGGAATGACCTACCATGCACGCGACCTATCAGTGGTTCGACCTAGCGGGGTGGGCGACCTAACACGGTCGAGTTAAGGAAAGGTGCGACCTAATGGGTAGGTAAGGTCGAGCGACTTAGTGGCCGAGCAACCTAGTAGCCAAGCGACCTAACGAGGTAATGGCCGAGCGACCTACGACCTAAGTGCCATAAACAACATTCCCACGCCAGAGCGACCTAAGGTCCAGCGACCTACGACCTAGGGACGAACGACCTAAGTCCAGAACGAGCTAAATGCAGGCAGAGTCTTTTCCACGTGCGCGAGCTAGCGGGGCATAACAATCTATAGCCCAGATTTTCGCCGAAACACTAAAATTTGGGGTTTTTCACAATCCAAACCAAACCAAAGGCAAATGTACATGCTAAAGTGATGGGAATTTGTTCCCAACAGTCCAAGATAGTTATAGTCAAGAATGTGAGATAAAAATCTCACCTTTTTCACGAAATTGATAGTGGAGCATCTTAAAAGTGATGGAAGAATCAACCAAAAGCTTGAATCCAATGTCTTCACTTTGAATTTGGAGTTAGTTGTTGGATTTGCAAATGAACAAGATCTTTGGAGTTTTAATTTCCAATTCCCTCCACCATTTTTTTGAAGAAGCTTTAAGTGTTAGGAAAATGAAGAAGGAATTAGTGAAGAGGAGAGGGGGTTGGGACTGACTTAGAAGTGGTTCAGCCCAAACCAAAAGCTCAAAGCAAAAAGTGACGAAAATTTCACTATCTCCAAACATATCGAAGTTTACACTCAAAAAGATCACAAACGTCATTTTGAACTCAATGGAGGTGGTCTCGAGTCCTAATTTGACCTTATGCAAAAAGTAGCTTTTCGGACCAAAATCCGTTTAATGATAAAATACTTAAATAAAATATTTAAATATAAAATCGACAAATATGCGGGTTGTTACATAGTAATACTCTTTGCTAATGTGGGTCTCGGAGTGGGGCGTCACAGCTTGGTATCAGAGCTGTGTTCAGAACAAAATATGATAAACATAGGACATAGACACATATTACGGTACATCAAAGTGTAGTACGAATGTTACGAATCTTTGAATCATCGTGCCTTTATTCTTTCCGTGACTTTGGGGTAGATAGAATTTTGGGGAATACGTCTAGGAATGCATTTTATTCCGTAGTATTCCATATTTGAATTAATGATATCTACCTTAAGAATAATCTTTATCTTATCTTAACTTCAGCTAATGGCCGGAAGAGGCAGAGGACGACGCTCAGATGTTGGGCAATCCAGCGGCTCGCATCCGGACGGCGTTTATATGTCTACTGAGCTGTTTTTGGAGTTATTTAGGAGCACTCAACCTCTAGCTCCTACTCGAGCATCTCCTCCACGCAAGTCTGCCTTTGCACGCCTGTGCAGTGATTTTTCTCATCTTGGAGGAAAGCCATTCAAAGGCTCCGAGTCCGTTCTTGAGGTCCAAGCTTGGATTCGCACATGCGAGCGTATCTTCTCTCGCATGGATCTTTCAGACCACGATCGAGTTCTTGTAACTTCTAGCTTATTGCAAGAGCATGCCCTTGATTGGTACGAGCTTCTTGTAGCCGAACTTGATGAGTCTGTTCTTTCTTGGACTCGGTTTCGGGAACGATTCGAACTCAAATTCGTTCCTGAATCCGAGAAAGTTTTATTAGCCCGTCGCTTCCTTGAGTTGAAGCAAGGGAAGTCCTCCGTCTCTGAGTATGTTGCATCAATCGAGGCCTTATCTAAGTATGGTCTTGAATTCATTAGCACCTCTTATAAGAAGAATATGAAGTTTGTCTCTGGTCTTAAGAAATATCTTAAGAAGTCTTTAATGCTTCAGCTTAAGCTTTCTTTTGAGGAGTTAGTTGACTCAGTACTTCATCTCGAAGCCATCGAGAAGGAGTGTGATAGTGGTGTTGATGTTGAGGTTCGCAAGAACCCTAATAAGAAGAAGTTTCCATTTCATAAGCGGGAATTTTTCCCTTCCAAGAAGAAAAAGCCTGTTGAATCTGGTTCTAACTCTCAATCTGCTGGAACACCTTCCATTCGGAAGTGTTTCAATTGTGGTTCTCCTGATCATATGATTCGAGCTTGTCCCAAGCCTCTCTTCTGCCGTTATTGCAAGAAGGAAGGTCATCATGTTTCCTTCTGCCCTACTGTTCTTGCTAATGCCAAGTCTGGCAAGCTTTATGTTGCTAAGGCTTCTGGAGGTTCTTCTCAGCCCAGAGGTATATCTCCATCTATTTTGGAAGGTTCTATTTTATTTCATGACCGTAGTATTCGAGTTCTTTTCGATACGGGTGCTTTGCATTCTTTCGTACCGAAAAAGCTCATCGATGATTTATCTTTGGATGTTTCTTGTATGGTTACTTCGTTGAGGATTGTGAATCCTATTAGGGGATCCGCAATCCTTAGCATGCTTTGTGATGAAGTTGAGATTGTTTTATGTGGCTTTTCTTTTTGTGCGAATTTGCACGTTATTTCCTATCTGGGATTTGATATGATTTTGGGTATGGACTGGCTAGTGAGATACGATGCCAGGATTATTTGTTCTGAAAGAATTTTATATCTTCGACACCCAAATTCGTCTACTCAGCTATCACTTGTTCTTCGGAATGTGGGTAATTCCGAAATGGCTTTATATTCTCTTAACTCACGAGATGATGATGATATATCTCGTATTCCTATTGTTTGTGACTTCTCTGATGTTTTTGAGCCGGTTTCGGGTTTGCCACCCAAGCGGGCGATCGAGTTCCGCATTGATCTCATTCTAGGCGCGCAGCCAGTTGGCCGTCCTCCCACGAGGATGTCTACAAAAGAAAATGAGGAACTCAAGAAGCAGCTTTTAGAGCTTGAGTCCAAACAGTTGATTCAGTCCAGTTTTTCACCGTGGGGTGCCGTGGTCGTCTTCGTGAAGAAGTCTGATGGAACTCTTAGGCTCTGCATCGACTATCGCAAGCTTAAGGAGTTGACCATCAAGAATAGGTATCCATTGCCTAGGATCGATGATATGTTCGATCTACTGAGTGGCGCTAAGGTCTTCTCTCAGCTCGACCTTGCCACTAGTTTTCACCAGCTCCGAGTCGTGGAAAATAGCATACCTCTTACAGCTTTCCGCACTCGATATGGTTCTTTCGAGTGGCTCGTTATGCCGTTCGGTTTGACGAACGCCCCTACTTTCTTTGTTGATCTTATGAGTCGAGTATTCCGGGAATATCTCGATAAGTTCGTCCTTGTGTTCATCGACGACATTCTTGTTTATTCTAAGTCTGAAGCTGAGCATGCTAATCACTTGAGAATTGTATTGAGTACTCTTCGTCACCATCAGCTTAAAGCCAAATTCTCCAAGTGCCATTTTTGGGAGAATAAGGTTAAGTTCTTAGGCCATGTTGTATCTTCCGACGGCATTTCTGTCCATCCCTCAAAGATCGAAGCTATCCAGAATTGGAAGAGGCTTGAGAATGTTCATGAGATTCATAGTTTCCTTAGATTGGCGGGTTATTACCGTCGATTCATTAAGGATTTTTCCCGTGTTGTGCTTCCTCTCACCAGCCTTACTCGGAAAGGCATTCATTATATTTGGTCCGATAAGTGTGAAGCTTCCTTTTAGACATTAAAGGAACTTCTCACTAATGCTCCTATTCTTGCGGTTCCCGAGGGGAATCATGATCTTGTTGTCTACACCGATGCTTGTGGTAGTGGTC
This sequence comes from Allium fistulosum, assembly GCA_030737815.1. NCBI lineage: Eukaryota > Viridiplantae > Streptophyta > Magnoliopsida > Asparagales > Amaryllidaceae > Allium > Allium fistulosum. The sequence continues at coordinate 1,144,563,427 of CM060904.1, forward strand.
TCGGTGCCGTGGTTATGTAGAAGGATCGGGTGGTTGCTTATACTTCTAGGAAACTGCGTCCGAATAAGGTTCGCTATGCCACTCATGATCTTGAGTTAGCCGCCATTGTCTTCGCCTTGAAGATTTAGCGACACTATTTATTAGGCGAACGCTTCATTCTCTATACCGATCATAAATCCTTGAAGTATTTGTTCACTCAGAAGGAACTCAATATGAGGCAACAACGTTGGCTCGAGTTTCTTGCCTCCTATGACTTTGATATCCAATATACCCCTGGTAAGGGAAATTGTGTTGCTGATGCACTTAGTTGCAGATATTCGGCTCTCGTTTCTATGATGCTTGCCGAATGGGATATTCTTGAGACTCTATCTTTTTGTGATATTCGTGATCGAGCTCCATCCTCTGATTCTCCGATAGTATTATTCAGTTTGGAAGCTCGACCCTCTCTATTTGATCGTATTGCCAAAGCTCAGCGGCGTGATCCTGATCTTGTGCATCTTATTCAGCTTAGTGAGACTGAATCCCATGATGAGCCGTTGCAGGATTTCAGCATTGATTTTCATGGGTGTCTTCGCAAGAAGAACCGTCTTGTTGTGCCTTCTGATTCTGCACTTAGGCATGACATTCTTGATGACTGTCATCATTCTAAGTATATCATTCATCCTGGCAGTAGTAAGATGTATGCCGATATGCATCGCCTTTATTATTGGGAAGGCATGAAGCGTGATGTGGCGAGTTATGTGAGTAATTGCATGACTTGTCAACGTATTAAAGCCGAACATCAGCGCCCTTCTGGTCTCCTTCAGCCTCTAGAGATTCCATTGTGGAAATGGGATCATATTTCGATGGATTTCATTGATGGCCTACTTCATACGAGATCGGGCCATTCTATCATTTGGGTTATTGTTGATCGCCTCACCAAATCAGCTCATTTTGTTCCTATTAAATCTAATAGGACTGCTTCTCTTTTGGCTAAGTTATATATCAAGGAAATCGTGAGACTTCACGGTGTTCCTAGCTCGATTGTGAGTGACCGTGATCCTTTATTCACAAGTCATTTCTAGCAGAGTCTTCAGCAAGCCTTGGGAACAAAGCTTAATTTCAGCACAGCTTATCATCCACAGTCTGATGGACAGACTGAACGGGTGAATCATATCTTAGAGGATCTCCTCCGTATTTGTATTCTTGATTTCGGAGGTGGTTGGGAGGATCATCTACCCCTTGTAGAGTTCTCCTACATCAATAGTTTTCAGTCCAGTATCGGTAGGGCTGTCAACGGATGCTTTCGGATACGGATAGTGTCATATCCATATCCGTATCCGAAATCATTTTCGGATATCGGATATCCGTATCCGTTTAATTTTCGGATATCGGATATCCGTATCCGCTTAATTTTTGGATACGGACGGATATTGGATATTTATCCGCTCCGCCAATAATTGATAAATTTAAAGGTATAAACGAAAAAGTTTAGATCAACATAAAACATTTTTTGTACTATTGTTTATAAAAAAACAAAGAAATAAAAAATATGGTGATAAAACATTGTTTTATACTAATATATGTATGTGTATCCAAAAATATTCAAAAGTTAAACACTCATAGCCCTATTTTCCTATTTTAAATTATATAAATATGCATCAGTTAATCGGACGGATATTTTTCGGATACGGATACCACTATAACCATATCCGTATCCGAAAAGCTTTTCGGATATCGGATATCCATATCCGCTTTTCGGATAACGGATATTTTTCATATTTTCGGATACGGATTCGGACGGATATCGGATTTTTCGGGTACCCATTGACAACCCTAAGTATCGGTATGGCTCCTTTTGAAGCCTTATACAGAAGGCCTTGTCGATCACCTTCATGTTGGTTGGAATCTGGGGAGAAGCTTATTTTTGGCCTAGATTTTGTTCATGATTCTTCTGAGAAGATTGATCTTATTCGTCAGAGAATGAAAGGGGCACAGAGCCACCAGAAATCCTACGCGGATAACCGTAGGAAGCCTCTCGAGTTCTCGGTTGATGATCTCGTCTTTATTCGTGTTTCTCCTTTGAAAGGGGTTATGCGCTTCAGTACGACAGGGAAATTGGCTCCTCGCTTTGTAGGACCATTTCCTATTACTGAACGTACTTCCAGCTCATCTATCCGGTGTTCACGACGTGTTTCAGTCTCTCAGCTTCGGAAGTGTCTTCGAGAATCGGATTCTGTTATCGATTCTCCTGATTTGCAAGGGCTTGAGATCTCACCAGACTTATCTATTGTACAGCAGCCTATTCGCGTACTTGCCTCGGAGGTGAGACACCTTCGAAACAAGGACGTGCCGCTCATTAAAGTTCAATGGTCCCCTAATCCCAATGACTGTACTTGGGAAACCAGAGAGTTTATCGAGCGATCCTATCCGGGTTTTCTATCTTTGCTTAGCAATGGTGAGAATATCTCTTTATCTCAAGCTTATTTATTTATTTTCTTTCCTTTTTGGGTGATGTAAGTATGTAGTTGTTACAAATTCTTCTCTAGGAATTGCGCGGATGCAATTTTGTTAAGGAGGGGAGATCTGTAACAACCCGCATATTTTACGATTGTATATTTAAATGTTTTATTTAAATATAGCGTCGTTAGTCGGATTTAAGTCCGAAATGTCACTTTTTGCAAACGGTCGAATTAGGACTTGGGACCACTTCCGTTGAGTCCAAAATGGCGTTTGCGATCTTTTTGAGTATAAGCATCGATATGTTTGGAGTTGAGTAGAATTTTGCTATTTTCTATTTGGGCTTTGGGTTTGGGTTTCAGCCCACTAACCCAACTTATTACCCTAACTCATTAACTCTTCATCCATTCACTCATTTCATTTCCTAACACTCTAGTTCAACTGAAAATGGGGGAAGAGAATGGGAAATAGAAATTCCAAGCCCTAGTTTCCTTTGCAAACTCAAATTCTTGCTCCAAAATAAAAGAGAAGCTCAGGTAAGCCTTCTTTTCACCTTCTCCATCTCGATCTCTCTCCAATTTCAGAAATTTCCTATAATCTAATTTAGGAAATATTTGTTTTTTATCTAAGATTGGAGCTCATAGAGTTGAAGTGAAGAGTGGTTGATCTTTTCTTTGCGTTTGAGCTTCTCATCATTGTTTTTGAGTTAAAAGGTGAGTTTTTGAACTCACATCTAAGCCTATAGCTTTTGTTGTGGTTGGGTAAGAATTCCTAACCTCTATTCATGTTCATTTGCTTTTGATTTGGATTGATATGGTGAATTCTCCAAATTTTGGTGTTTCGGAGATAAATCTTTAAAGATCCTATTATGGATATTTGGACATGTTGTTTGGGGTGTATCGAAGAGCCTATAAGACTGGGTTGTCGCTTGGCGTAATCCCCTAGTCTTCGTTGCTCGTCCAATAGCTTCCCATTCGTTTTGGCCATCAAGGCCTAGGCAAATTGTTGCCCAGACCAGGTCTTCAGACGTCTGAAATGCAAGTTTAGACGTCTGGTTTTAAACCTGGAAAACAAAAATATATGGCAGAAATTTATAAAAATGGCAGAAAACAAAGTCAGACGTCTGAAGCAACCTCTCAGACGTCTGAAACATTGTGTCAGACGTCTGAAACAACCTTTCAGACGTCTGATGCAACATGTCAGACGTCTGAAGCCACCCTCCAGACGTCTGGAAGGTTTCTGAATTTCCAGTGAATAAATCCAAACGTCTGGAACTGCCTATTTTTGCCTATTTGCCTATTTTAGAGTGAATTTCCATTTTTTATCGATTCTTGTCGATCCAATTAGTTGTTATTGCATTTTTTGACTTTGATGATTCTTTTTAGATTTCGTACACGGGTTTTTATAAAGTGATCCTTTTTTTTAAATGGTATTAAAAGCTCGTTTCTCCAACTTATAATTTCTATATAAAACATATAATTTTGCACTTCGAGCGAAGAGGGAGGAGAATTAAATGATTAAATAAAACGCGTGCTATGAACATGTGTGTTTATCTTTTCGGTTAATTCCTAATCTATTCGTTTGACCGTTTTGACCTTTGGGTCTGGTTTACCGATGAAATGAGGTGAACTTTGTACCGCTTTGAGTGTGAAATTGACTAACGAGTAGTAAACCGTTTAGTGCGAACGTGTGGTATGGGACTCACGTTAACATTTTTCGGGTTCCTTTTTGAGAGTTGTGACACATTCTGCCAGTTAGTGGTGTCCAGTACTGGGCCTCCGGACCTTCGCCACTACGGTTTGTTGCCTTCGGGGTTTGTTGCCTTCGGGCTTGAGCCTTCGGGGTTTGTTGCCTTCGGGGTTTGTTGCCTTCGGGCTTGAGCCTTCGGGGTTTGTTGCCTTCGGGTATGTTGCCTTCGGGCTTGAACCTTCGGGTTTGTGCCTTCAGGTTTGTTGCCCTATAGTATCGCTTTTGGAGTTGGTCATTCGTCACCGCTCGAGAGATATTTGGGTTTGTTGCCTTCGGACTTGTGGATCCTTGTTATACAGTACTGAGCTCGAGCATCTTTTGTTTCTTTGACAATTATATTTCCCTAGTGTATCGCCTTTCAGTGTAGGTCCTTTGAACCACACGATATATAGCGATTACCCTATGGAAACTTGTGTTACCTTTATTGGTATTTGTTATTTGCGTTTTTGGCTTGTTTTGGGATATTCATATCCTTTGTTTATTTGAGTTGCCGATGATATGAGGCTTGTTATGATTCATCTTTTGTTAAAAGATTGGTTATCTCTTTTGGAGATATTTGTGGTATTGTATGACCTTGTATGTTCATTATCATTTAGTTTATCTAACTGATTTGTTTAGCTAGACTGGCCCGTGTATTTTATACTCGGGTCAGACCGAGATGTTTCAGGTTAGGTACATTGGACTTAGCCTATTTTGCTTCTGCATGGACTATTCTGCTGGTTCCTTTTTGTTATAGCTTTTTGTATAGTCCTTTTTGGTTGTAACTCTGATATGTATTCTTTTGACTCACCTGTATATTGTGGTTTGCTTTACCACTTGACATGTATCATTTTGTATACTCTATAATGTATCTGTATATGTGTAAATGTATGTGATGATCTACTGTTCTGTGATGTGTATTACATTTGAGTTGTTATATTTTATTATGATAGATCCTTCAGCCACCTATGGCTTTGTATTAAGTATTTATTGGATATGTCGATCCATTTGAGAAAGAAAAAAAATGTATGGCAATTGTCGGCGTATTCAATAGATAATTAAGACAAGGCTATAGATGGTCGCTCCTATCCAGCTCCATTCTTCGTATTAGCAGACGGTGTTACCTAGTAATACTCTTTTTGCTAATGTGGGTCTCGGAGTGGGGCATCACATTATTTAAATCAATATACTATGTAAATAATTCATATAAAATAAATATATTTCTAAAATTAACTTTTAAATCTTATAAAATTATTTTATCATTAAATAAGTTACTGGCCAAAAAATGAGAATTAAAAAAAATCAATTTTCCTATTTTTAAAAATTATTACAACATATGGTCGAAAAACAAATTTTAAAGACAAAAATTATGAATTTTTTTCAAATCTCAAAATATTATATTAAATTTTCTAAAAATTTAATATTTGAATAAAATTCTTCAAAATTTTTTTATAGTAATATTTTATTTATTTTCGACTAATAAATTAATATATATATATATATATTTTATTGTAATAAAAAACTTTGTGCTATACATTCGATCTGGAATTGTTTAAAAATAAAAAAATTAATTTTTTTAATATATAAATATATATATATACACATTTAGATATATAGCGCTACATGTCACCCATGTTTGGAAGCACCCCCAATTGCCACCTATTTTCAGCCACAAGTCTCTATTTAAACCGTTTGAAGGGGGAGAGAATTAATGGGAAGAGAGAGAAACATAAATATGGGTTGGATATCGGGGGCTGTAGGGGTGCTGCATTATTTGGGGTGTAGTTGAATGCTCCTCATACACACACACACACATATCAGTTCAAATTTCTTTTCATATATTATGTACTAATATATATTACAATAATACATACACACACACATATATATACATTATTAATATTTTACATACATACATACATATATTATGTATACATGTATGTGTGTGTATTTAATTTTTTTCATTCTCATAAAATTATTTAAATAAAATTAACATATATATATATACATATATGTAGATTTATAATATTTATATAAATAACAAGTTTAAATATATATCTATATTTGGACAACATACAACACATATCGGGTGAGCTAACGTATCTGTTGCGATGTAAATCCCAACACCTATAAACAGATATGTTGTACCTTGCATGAATTATTATGTTACACATGCACACATACATATATGTATATGATACATATGTGTACATTTATATGTATAAAATATAAATCAAATAAAATTGTATATAATTTATAAATTTAAATAAAATAATAGATTTTATTTAAATAAAATTTAGAAATGTTCTAAATAAATACTTCATAGGCCCAATATAGATCCAATAAAGGATTTTTTTGAAATTCATCCATAACTTCCTTTGCAGGCTTGCCTAGTCCAACAATGGTACTAGGCATAATAACTTATGCGATCTAAATTAGTTATATTAGGGTTAACTGTTAAGCCCATAGCCCAAAGGTTGTCGTTAATATAAAATGCCTAAATTTGAGTTGGGCCTTGGGCTAATTTTCAAATTTGTTTAAAAATTTAAATATAAGATTTTTGGATTTAAAAGTTAAATTTAAAATAAGATATACATATATTATAAAGGTTATGATAAATAAAAAAATTCAAAATGTTTGAAAATAATTCAAAATAATTTCAATTTTTTTTAAAATTTATTAACAAGATTAAATTAAATAAAATTAATTTAATAAGTTAATTAATAAATGGATACATGTATTATATATTATGACATATGTTATATTACTTTAAACTGTTTAAAATAACATAAGTATACGTGTATGTATATGAATTAGAATTTGAAATTAATATAATTTAAATAAAATAGTCTAATTAAATATATAAATTAAAGGTTAATTTATTAAATAATATACGCATGTATATGATATATGTGTCATACTTTAAAAGTTATGGTATATAATAATTAATGAATATAAATGATATATTAATATAAAAATTAATTAAAATGTTAATTAATTAAATATGATTTGATTAATATAATTTTATACATAAGATTATTATATAACTAATATAAAATATAAAGGTCATATAATAATATAACTTATACAATATGAATGTATACTAAAAGTGGAACATTAAAGAAACCCAAATAGACTTAAGAGTAAATACATACATAAATGTACGTATATCATGATTTCTGATGTGTCCGACACTTGAATCACGAGAGTAATTCATAAGAATTATATTATTACATAAGTCAATATCACTCAATATTAACTATTAAAGATTAAGAATCTTCAATATAACGTTGTCCACTACCATATATATATTAATAAATTACTTATATACTCTTTAGTTGTTGAGCAGACTCAAGCTAGGGATGTTATGTGTAGTATTATTAATATATTGAATAGACAAGGTAACATAACTATATGTATTTGTTGAGGAGACTCAAGGTACATATACTATACTTAGGTCGTCGAGGTATGGCAAGTACGAGTGAATAATTTCGTTTCAATTTATTGAGCAGACTACATGTCGAAGCGGAATTAGGACAAGGTACCAAAGGGTTAGAAGTTTTATATGATACAACCGATAAGGAGTTATCCATCGTCCATGGACCTATGACTTGTTGCGCAGACACAAGGTTAGAATTCGAAGACGGATGAGTCCTAACACCTACTAGTGAAGTTGAAAGACTTCTATATTTCGACTTGGGGTTTGGCAAAACATGAAATACTAATGGAAGCTTATTAGTAAAATGAAATATAGATTTTAACCTTATTAATATTATATGAACATCTACTATGAATTGTGCTAATAATCTACCATTTAAACTTGCAGAAAATGACAACTTCAAAATTGTTTTCTAAAACTGACAAGCTTACCAGACCTAACTATACCAATTGGCTAAGAGCAAATAAAATAGCATTGAATTACAAGGACCTTTGGACTGCTATTACATGCGAACCTTAAAAAAACCCACCGATGATGCGGACCCCGAACATGATTGCTTATAAAAATGGGTGTTATACCTAGAGATCGCTTAAGTTTTCGTGTTGCCTACGTTAGACAAGCCGTTGCAGAGGCAGCACGAAAATATGTCTGTCCGTGAGATATTTGATAGTCTCAAGGCACTGTTTGGTGAACATTCACGTTCCGCAAGGTATGAGCTAATGAAGAAGCCATTCAATACCAAAATAACCAAAGGACAAAAAGTGGACGATTACGTGCTAATGATTAAGGACTATGTAATGATCCGCCTTTTCGACCATTAAAAGTCGACACTAATACCTCCACGGTATTCTCGTGTCGAGCATTCAAGTGCCGGAAAGACAGATTGTTGGGGTGAAAGAAAAGACATAACAGAATCTCACATCGTGACGAGTAATATATAATGTACAATAGATCTTTACAAAAGAAAATTGTAATATACATACATCAATTAGAGTAAACTAACCTATCAAAAGAAGACTGTAATATACATACATCAATTAGAGAAAACTAACCTATCATCAGCTTGGACGGTTATAACAACCTATCCTCACAAATGCTGGTAAACACAAATAACAAATGCCACGGAAATAAAAGATATATGAGTACGTCTTGGAGTAATCCAGCTCATCCTCTAAAACTCTAAATCATCGTAACTAAATCTGGAAATATGCTCGGCTGCTCCGAGCATTAGAAGAAAATAGCGCCCGAATTAGTCTAGTAAACCAGCGTGAGAAACACAGATCAAATGGATTTTTAATGTTATAAAAATCTTCCAAAAATAAAGGTATCTTGTAAAACCACGTCACACATAAACATGGCAGGTTTTTACCTTACGGTAACCAAACCATTTCAATATAGAAAATCCAGTGATATTATAATAATGTCTGGGGTTTAAAATAAATATATAACATAGCTGAAATGCTTGCATCTCACATTCCAATATATTTAGGCACAACTAATCCCGCAAGGCACTTATTGGAGAATAGATTCCTTACAATGACAAAGCTACTGGGGTACCGCATGTTATAGTACACCTCTAGAAAAATGTACCGAGGACCTTACATTGACCCTCTGCAAATCAAGACCGGCCTACCCCTTACTGGATAGTACCGAATATGTCATCACCCTGGTTGTTGGTCAGCAACCGTACCGAGTCACTAGCATACATAAATGGGTCAATATCGATCCAGATCGGGTGATGACCATACCTTAATGGTAGCGAACCATATAGCCCTGAAGCATATCCCCTGTTTTAGTCATTACTAGGTGTGAGGCTCGAGGCACGTTTTACCTTTTTAGAAAAATCCACTTGGAATGCTAATGCGGCCCTTCAGGTAATAATGCAATGCCAGCATTCATCTATACAAGCTGTTCATGATATGAATAAACCGAAGGCGCTACTTCTACTACATCCTCAGGATTAGTAGCATGCAGCCCTTGCACTTCAAATAACTCCATCTTTGATCCCACCATCTTCCAGATGCCTTCAATTCGAACGCTTATGCCTATTCGAAGTAGTTTTCATATAATATATCTGATCCTGATCTCTCCAAACCGACAATGATAGTTTGAAAACTGGCCAAGATTTGATAGTCAGTTATTTAACTATCAAATAAAAAAGCAATCCAACCAGAGATTTAATTCCATATCAAAACCAACCCTGGTTAAGCACATAAACAATCACTAAGCCTCTTTAATTAATTCTTTCATTCATTAAAATCTCCATTCAAATAATCGTATTTAAAATACCTTTTTCAAAAGATATATTCACAACCCTCTCTAATCTTTTCAATACTTGAAAATATTCATATACTTATCTCGACGGTATAAGTATATTCATAAACCATTTCACTTTCAATACTTCAAAAACGTCTCCATATACTTATATAAATGGTATAGGTCCTTAATAGGTTTCAAAATTCACAAAAACCCTAGTGAAAAAAAGTATGTAAATTAGGTCCTTATTTTTCGAAAATCATCAAAAAACATATAAAAAACAAAAAAAACCTCCAAATTTTAAAACTTATTTAGATTAATATTTATCATCGTATTCATGTCAAAAAAATCAAAAAACAAGGATGAAAAGGGAAAACAATGACACACGGTATGTTTCAGGAATACTTGCAGACATGTATGCAATTTTAGAGAATAATTGCAGACATGTCTGCACTTATTCTGAATAACACGCCTTTGCAACTAAAAATTGCAGATATGTCTGCAATTTTAAGAAATAAGTGCAGATATTTACGTAAATATCCTGATTGTTAAATTAAGGTGCTATTATTCAGTAAATAATTGCATACATGTTTGCAAATATATGGAATAATTGCAGACATGTCTGCAATTATATAGAATTTTATTCAACGTAGTTATTCGGTGAATAATTGCATACATGTCTACAATTATATGGAATAATTGCATAAATCTCTGTAATTATTTAGATTTTTATCGAATGCAGTTATTCAGTGAATAATTGCAGACATATATGCAATTATATGGAATAATTGCAGATACGTCTGCAATTTCTTTTTTTTTCTTTCAGAAATCTAGTTATTATATTTACAAGTTTTTGAATTTTTTTTAAGCACTGGCACAAAAAAACACGAAAAATACATGCTGCTACAGTAAAATAATTATAGGGACCTGCTTTACAACTTTTTTAGGGAGGATGCCATTTGACTTAACTTTGGTTTTAGGGATGCGTGACTGATATTCACAAAACACAATCCTTTTAGTGTATGTAAACGAGTCATATGGAAATTAGACCACATATACTTACCTCCATATTCCGCTTTCAAACTTATACTATCTCTCGACTAACAATGTAGTTAGACAAGTTAGCGTACTATCCTTATCTCGACATACATTCTTAGATCTCAAATAGGGACGAGTATCCCTACCTCGAAAGTTGGTTAAGTATGAATAGAATACTTTCCATACCACCATAATTTTAAAATGATCATTTACAGAAATCCAATCTCATTCCTTTTATAAACTCCTTATTTATAAATTTCTATTTACAAAACTTCATTTATTTATAAAACTCCTTTCTATTTATAAAATCCTTTTAATAAATCTCGTTTACATTTACAAAAATCCTTTTATAAATCTCCAAATATATTATAAAACCCCCTTTATAAAATCATTTCTAGTTATATCTCATATACTTATCACAAATCTCCCTTTTCAAGATAGGACCAAATACATTCCGTAAAACGATCGTTTCACATATCATTATAAATTCACCAATGTGATTTATTTTCCAATTTATCAAAATGATATAATTTTTCTTTTTATAAAACACCCTTTTAAAAATCTATTTATTTATTTTATAAAATACCACTTATAAACTATCTTTCTATTGATGAAATAATATTTATAAATCTATCCTTTTATACAACGTTTTATATAAAACGTTTCACCAATATTTATTCCAAAATGTTGCTATCTTCTTTTTAAAAACAAAATTACTTTATTACAAAAAATAAATTCCCCTTTATTTCCTTTAAAATAAACATTCATTATTGTAATTAATTTTTGTAAAATAAACACTTCCCAAAATAGTTTTAAAATATTTTCAAAAAGGTTGAAGTAAAATAGAGAAGTTGAAAAACCGTTTCTAAATAAAATGCCATAGAAAATCCGAAATCATATTTAAAAATCATTTTTTCCAAATCAAACCATTTCAAATCAAATAGCAAACAGTAGTATTTCTAAAATACTATAATGAGGCCAATAGCTACCATAACACTTAACCAATCCTACTACTACCTTTATCAATAAGAAGGTTTAACTTTTAACATATATTGATATCATATCCAATATGGCCAAACTACTTAGTTTTGACATTCAGTAATTTATATGACATGCATATAACTGAAGTTAAAATCAACAATGGTGAGAAATCCGGATTCCTCTACAAAATACCCTATATTATATGTCATTCACTTTTTAAAATGGAAATTCAACCAAACTAAACCAATAAATCATTCGAGCACAAAAACAATAATTTATATCTATTATATATCATATAGTGTTCAATTAGAAGTGAGTTATCTCACCAAAATTCCAGTTGACGCTTATGCGTTTTGGTTCGATCTAAAATCGAACGGCGGTTGTGACGACCCAGAATTTTTAGACCAGTCAAAATTGCCAAAAACCCATCCATTCTAAAACTACAAATGCAAACTACCAATTTAATACACAATATCATTCCATAAATATATAACATTGCTAAATGTATGGGATATGATTTCAATATAACAGCTGTTCATAGGAATCATTTGTTCTACTAGGTGTGCTTTAGTACATACCATACTAAAATACTATAAAAAATACCGTTGCACAACTCTGATGTGAAAAATAGCAATAGTCATTCCCGCAAACTCAATAAACAAGTCAATGCGGAATAAAATGATAAGCAAGAAAGATACAATAACACATGAATATTTAACAAACAATAAACATGAAAAAGATATATTATTATTGGGTTGCATTACCACCACTTATGACTGCCTATGTACCCCCATCTAATTGGGTATCCAATTAGATACATGAACGAACCAACGTAGTTCTCCTATCATAAATAGGACTCAAGAAGCCAACGATGCACAAACAAATATGCAATTTCCAAACTACCCACTTAGTCTTAATCTTCACATTTAGATTTTTGAAATCTAATTAACTTTATTATTTTCAAAAAATAGTCCTTTTTCGAAAATAATCTCTTTGAACTAAATTCCTGGTTTTATTTCAAATCCTTTTGAAATAACAATATACATCATTTATCAAAATCGTACTTTTGAGTTTAAATCAAAACCTATAATTTGTATAAACCAATTTCCCAAATATTCTTCTATCAAAATACATATATAAAAGTATATCAAAATAGATTGAGAAATACCACTCAAGGTAAATGCCGCCAAAGGCAAATGCTCACTAAAATAATAAATGTCCCTCGGGACAATACCCCCCTTGGATATATAGTCATGGCGATTGCCACTCGCTGCATGAAAGAAGAAAAATCACAGATACCCATTAACGTCAGATCCTATTGAATAAACAATACCAAATCCAAGTCAATAAAATGAATATACTTCACTAACATATTCAAATTTTACAATAAAATAGGTCACAAATACTTTCAATCATTATTCTTCCCAAAATATTTTCGAAATCAATCTCAAAACCACTGGGATTTTAGTCCTCGAAATACTCTTTATTTATAAAACACATTTTATAAATCATCGTTATACAAATCTCTTTTATATAAAAATCACTTCAAAAATATTTATTTCCAAATATTATATAAACACCTTTATATAAAATCACTTTAAAACATTTACTTCCAAATATTTCCATTTATTTTCAAAGAATCCATTTCATTTAAAAGATAAACATGTTTAAAATTATAATAAACATCTTTAACTAAAAAAATTACTTAGTCAAATATTTTCATCAAACACCTTACATTCAAACCATGAAATTCTAATCACAAGGTGTTCGGAAGCTTATTCGTCTTCGAAAACTATAAAAAGATCCTATATAGCTATCTTCGACTCATGCACGTCTTCGGAAGCTTATTCGTCCACCTACTAAACCTGTAAAAACTTAACTCTCAATCTGCTCAAATTAATTTTGAGCACCCGAGAGTTTAAGGGGAAAACATAAACTTCGAGTCAAACATAAAGCCTGGTGTGAATAACATCTTGGTTTTCTGATATTAAGAGAGACCACGCCGCTTAGTGGAACGGGTTTCCCCTCACTAATATCTCTTTCTAAAACATATCTTTTGCAAATAAAAATCCTGCAATCAAATTGATTGAACAATAATAGCAAGTTATACATACGCATAAAAATCAAGAAATCGATGGACTATCTGTCCATACTATAGTTTTACCTGGTAGACTATTGACCATTGGCTGACTTGGGCCTTCTAGACATAACCAAAGATCTAACTTCTGTTAGACACAAATTCTGGGTTGACTACCCTTAACTTTCGGGGTAACCGCCTTTAACTTCTGGGCTAACTGCCCTTAACTTCTTTTTTTCTAGGATCAACTGAACCTAATGGTTTTTACGGGTTTACCAATAACCTATCTTTCCCTATATATTCCTTTCGGTGTGTAATCCCAGTTTAGTCCCATCTGTGACAAGCCCCACACACTGGAATTTTGGACTTAATTTTAGCTAGGGGTTAATAACTAAAGTATAGGACGCGACCCTACACCAGTCATGTCCGGTCTTCTAATATCCGAGTCATAAATTTAGGGTAAACTACCCTTTTCATATATTTCCTGTCTTAGGGTTAACTACCCTATCAAAACTTTATTTCCTTGTAAACATCCTTTACAAATGATTTACCCCTGAAGTCATACTTTTATAAAACAAGGAAAACATATACTTTAATTTTTCTCAAAACACTTAAGCCATGATATATATACTTTATACAAAACAATGTTGATGAAATCTATTAGGATTATCTATCCTTCCAAAGTAAGTTAAAACCCTTTTTAACTTACAAGATCTTAGGCCATGAAGTCAAGGTAAACCATTCGAAACCTTTGTATAAAACTTTAAACATTCCTTTTTGAATCCATTGGAAGTACCCCTTTCAAAATAAGTTAACAATTTACCTTGAAACACTAGGCCGAAAAGCCAAAACATATCTTTCGAAACCCTTAAAAATAGACCTTTCGAAACCATTGAGAATAACCCTTCGAAAGCTATATTAAAACCATACACATCCTCTTTTCAAAACACTTTAAGCTTGCCATTCGAAAGAATTGGAAACCTTCCATTCAAATACTCAAAGTACCTTTCAAAAACATTGGGGTATCACCCATTCGAAACCTTCATTATAAACCTTTCAAAAGCAATAAACTTCTTACTTAAAACATATCTTTCGAAAGTATTGGGTTCAAGTAAAAACTTATGGAACATAGCTTTGAAACCATTTAAAGCCATTCCTTTCGAAACCTTTGGGTTTAACTTTCAATACATCTAAGGGTCTTAAAAAGAAATGGGATGAAAGCATCTCTTTCGAAAGCATTATTCCTAAGTAAAAGAAAGTGGATGGTTTCGAAACCAACCCTTTCGAAAGCATTGAGAAGCGGCTTCAAAGTTTAAAGAAAAAAGCATCCTTTCGAAAGCATTGCTTAGAAAGGTTGAATGCGGCAACATGGGTTCTGAACCCATTCGAAAGCTTCATTTTAAAATAAAAAGGCGGCAACCCCTTCGAAAGCATCCTTTAAAAGAAGGCAAGCGACATTTCTTTGGAAAGCAAAACAAAGGTCTTCGAAAGCTATTTAGAAATGGAGTTTGAGATGTAGAACTATTATTCATCTTAGCTTGTTGTTAAGGAGTTTGAGATTTTCTCTTGAGTTGATTTGATTAAGCTTCCTTCTTTAATTCTTGCTTATCTTCCCCTTGCTTTCCTTAGGTTATGGCCGGCTTGAGCTCTTATATTTTATGTTCTAGAAGTTTGAACTTGTGAAATGAAAATGGGAATAAGGGTTTAGGAGTTAAGGGATATGGTGGACAGCTATTCCCCATAATACCCTTGCCATATCCTCTTATTAGTTAGCCTATAAAACCATTTCCATAAACCCACTCTTTTAAATTTTATTTAGTTAAGCACGACCACTATTTAATTTTCAAATCTCAATCCCTTTATTACTCTAATCTTTACATTATTCTATTTAATTTATCTAATTAAATCTCCTGAATAATGTTATTAAAATTAGGGATGTTACAGGCTCCCCTTCTTAAAGAGTTCTTCCTCGAACTTATGATAAGGTACACATAGAAATCAACATGAAGGTAAAACATACCATGAAACAAGTTAGGATAAGTATCTCTAATCCTGCTCTCAATTTTCCAAGTACAGTCTCTCTCGTCGCCACTCCACTGGACTTTGACTAATCTGACCGTCTTGTTCCTTAGCCTTTTCTCATCTCTCGTGACTATACAAACCGGTTTTCTAACTACAGCCAAATTCGGTTCTACTATCAAATCTTCCAACCCTATTAAAGGAATAGTAGTCTCTGGATCTTGTACATACTTGCGAAGATGAGATACATGAAACACATTATGGATATCTACCATACTACTCGGCAACTCTACTCTGTATGCAAGTTTTCTGATCCTTTCTATAATCTGGAACGGACCAACATATCTCGGTGCCAGTTTCCCTGACTTTTCGAATCGCACCACCCCCTTCATCGGTGATACTTTAACGAAAACTCTATCTCCAACTGAGAATTCTAGATCTTTACGCCACTTATCTACGTAACTCTTCTGTCTAGACTGAACTTCCTTCATCCTCTCTCGAATCAACTCAATTTTCTCTGTCACCTCTCTAACCAGATCTGGACCCAAGACTAATCTGTCTCCAGTCTCCAACCAACATATCGGTGATTTGCATGCCTTCCATACAAAGCTTCAAAAGGCGCCATTCCTATACTAGTATGATAACTATTATTATAGGAAAACTCAACCAAGTGTAGATGATCTTCCCAAGATCCACCGAAGTCCAATACACAAGCTCTCAATAAATCCTCGCGTACCTTATTGACTCTCTCTATCTGCCCATCTGTCTAAGGGATATATGCAGTACTCATCTTGAGCTTGGTACCTAACACCTCCTGTAGACTCTTCCAGAATTCACTTGTAAACAAAGCATCTCTGTCACTAGCTATACTAATAGGAATTGCATGTAGTTTAACTATGTTCTTCATGAACTACTTAGCTAAAATAGGTGGCATCCTGATTGACTTAATTGGAATGAAATGGGCACTCTTGGTCAACCTGTCCACTATGACTCATATACTTTCATTTCCTTTATTTGACTTTGGCAACCCGTCTATGAAATCCATGGATATCGAATCCCATGTCCAAACTGGTATCTCTAAAAGTTGAAGCAATCTACTCGGCTTCTGATGTTCGGCCTTCACTTGTTGACAATTCGCACACTTCCTAACACACAAGCCAACATCCTTCTTCATAACTTCCCAGTAGAAGCTCTTCTTCATATCTTGATACATCTTGGTTTCTCCAGGATGAATCATAAATTTGGATCGATGACATTCCTTAAGAACTTCTTTCCTTAAGTCCACAACATTCAGAACACACACCCGTCCCTTCTTTCTCAACCATCCTTTGTGGTCAAGACTAAAATTCTTTAGATCATCGATCTCCAATCTCCGATATCCGATCCAACCTCAATCCTTCTTATCCTTTCAGCTAATACTGGATCCTCTTTCTTCTTAGAAGCAATCCTTTCGATCAATGCTGGTCGAACTTCCAAACAGGACAACATGGCGGTGCTCTGACTAGAACTAGCTATTGATCTTAACTGCACACTACAAGTAGTCAAAGCTTCCAGATCCTTTCATTTTACCAACATAGCAAACACCACATTCTGATGTCTTCTACTAAGGGCATCTGCTACTTTATTTCCTTTCCTGGGTGTATACTCTATACCAAAATCATAAGTTGATAAAAACTCTAGCTACCTCTGCTGTCTCATATTCAACTCCTTCTGAGAGAATAAATACCTTAAGGACTTATGATCTGTGTATAGCTCAAATCTCTCCCCTAGGAGATAATGTCTCCATATCTTCAATGCAAACATCACTGAAGCCAACTCCAAATCATGAGTAGGATATCTCACTTCATGTGGTCTAAGTTGTCGTGAAGCGTAGGCAATGACTTTACCCTTCTGCATCAACACAACTCCTAGTCCGGTTCCGCATGCATTGGTATACACCACTAACCCTTGGTTTCCATCCGGAACCACTAACACAGGCGCATCGGTCAACAAATGCTTTAATTTAAGGAATGCTTCCTCACATTTGTTAGACCAAATAAACTTCATCTCCTTCCTAGTCAACTTAGTCAAAAGCGCCGCTATCCGCGAGAAATCCTTAATGAATCTCCGGTAATAGCCAGCAAGTCCAAGAAAACTTCTAATCTCAGTCATCATCTCTGGTCTCTTCCAATAATTAACAGCTTCGATCTTATCTGGATCAACCGACAAACCTTTCTTTGAAACCACGTGACCAAGAAACTTGACCTCTTTCTTCCAGAAATGACACTTGGAAAACTTCGCTTTCAGCTGATGCTGCCTTAGCTTCTCCAGTACTACTCAAAGATGACCTCAATGCTCTCTTTCATCTTTAGAGTATACTAAAATGTCATCTATGAATACCAATACGAACCTATCTAAGTACTCTCATAAAACTCGGTTCATCAAATCTACAAAGAAAGCCGGTGCATTCATTAACTCGAATGACATTACTAACCACTCATACAAACCATACCTAGTCTGAAACGTGGTCAACAGAATATTGTCCTCTGCCACTCTTAGCTGATGGAAACCTATCACCAAATCCAATTGGGAAGATACTCTGGTTCCACACAACTGATCAAATAAATCATCGATTCTTGGCAAAGGATACTTATTCTTAATCGTCTTCTCATTCAACTTATGATAGTCGATACACATCCTTAATGACCCATCCGGTTTCTTCACGAACACCACAGCCGCACCCCAAGGCGAACTGCTTGGTCGAATAAAATTCCTTTCTTCTAGATCCACTAGCTGTACCTTCAATTCCTTCATCTCGGTCGGTGTCATCCCGCTAGGTGGTCTACTTACAGGTTCTGCTCCTGGCACAAGATTTATTCGAAACTCAATAGCTCATTTCGGTGGTAATCCCATAACCGGCGCAAAAACATCTCCAAATTCCCTTGCTACTCGAACCTGACTTAACTCTTCTTCTATTTCCATAGCACTCAATAAAGCACAAGCACTCCAGTCTGAATTCTCCACTTAGAATATAATTCGGTTATGACTATCAAGGTGTCTTAGAAATATTTCACTATCCTGGCAAAATATCCAAGCATCTATTTACCCAACAAATCCATACCCAATATGATTCTGAAGTCTACGAAATCAAAATCATACAAAGTGCATGCAAAATTATGACCTAACAAATTAAGTTCTAACTGGTCACATCTCATTCCCAGAGTTGCATACCCTCCTATTGGATTCGAAACCCTTAAGGAAGTAACAAGGTATGTGGGTTCTAAACATAACCTATCAACCAAACACCGAGATATAAATGAACACGATGCACCGGTATCAAATAGTACCCTAACTGGTATACTCTAAATCAAAAGCGTACCTTCCACACAGTCTTTCCCTTCTCAGCAGCAGTTGGTCTAGCTGACGATAGTCCAACAGTAAAGACTTTCCTCTATCCGCTCTGACTGGTTCTAGATACTGATTCTTATAATTCCCGATTTGGTCGCAATTAAAGCACTTCACTCCCTTCTTATCTGCGACCTTCTTCCCTTTGCTTGTCCGGCACTCATGAGCATAGTGTCCCTTCTTTTCACACTTATAACAAACTACAGTGGCCTTCACCTTCTTGGGATCATAATTCTTCCGAGCGCCCTTCTTGTGGAAAACCTTCCTCTTCTGGTTCCGCCCACTTTGAGCTTCCCCTGCTTTACTACCATCATGAAGGGCAAGCATCTCCTTATGCCTCAAAGCCATTTCAACCACTACATCACACAGATCCTTAATGTGTGATAGAGTCGCTTTAGCTAGCTCAGGTTTCAGTCCACGGATGGACTTCTCATTCCTTTTGAGAACCGTATCAACCGTAGCATAACCATATCCCGATAACTCTTCAAATTGGGTGGCATATTCAAGCACAGTCATATCTCCTTGCTCCAGATCCATGAAATTTCTAAGTAGAGCAGACTTAGCAACCTCTGACATGAATCTCTCCTCAAACCTTCTTCTGAATTCTACCCAAGTCATGGTCTCCTCATCGACTCCTACAGTAACACTGTTCCATCAATACAGTGCTGCTCCTTGTAACTACCTAGAAGGAAGTCTCCTTTTTTGCTCATCATTGAGCCCCAAATCAGCAAAAACTCTCTCACAATGAAGTAACCAATTCTCCACTTCCATTGTGTCCTCACTCCCGATAAACGGCTTTCCTCCGAGCCTGGCATAGTCTCGACTCTACACAACATAATTATTCCCAACTAGAGCTATGGGATTAGCTCCTCCAACATTACCCCCAGCTACTCCTGCAGCTGCTCCAGCTTGCATCAAATTGACGAAGAATTGATACATCATCCCCATATCTACTGGCGGATTTCAAGCAACTACATTGGCATTTGCATTTAGATTACCATTTGCCTGTTGACCCTGATTCCTCCTGTTGGGTCAAGCATTTCCATTTGTTGTGGTGCTTCCTCCACTGAGATTTCCTCTTCCGTTTCCTACCTCCATATCTTCCTTTCTTGTAAATCTGCATATGAGTGTTAGTAAGATATAAAAGAATGGTCTAAGAGAGAGGGGAATACATACTTATGTATATATATATCAAATACAAGTACGTTACTATAGCATTAACCCAAACCCTAATCTTATTTTCTGATTCATTGGATTATGTTTTCAAAAATTATTTTAAGTTTGAAATTTCTTTTAAGTTTTCATAAACCTATGCCTTGATACCATGTTGTAACATTCCCTATCTTGAGGCCCGAAGCTAAGCGCTACAGATGCTGCAGTCATCTATAGTATAAACTTCCGGTGACAAAATACGGTAATATTAATGGTATCCATAATATCAGAAGCACGTGAATATGAAATAAAATCACAGATTCGAAAAACAATTTTACTGATTACATTTAAAATCCATGCTTCATATTCCATTACATAATCCCAAAAGATTCCTTAAGTTTCGATCAAATATAATTATTACAAATTACGCCAAGAGCGACATATGAAGATGTCCCCTTGGATGATCAGAGTACTAAATAGACATATCGGTCTTAATACATCACAGCGAAAATGAAACTAAAATGCTCCTATATAGCTATCTTTGCTCCTGCATGTCTTCCGAAGCCTATTCGTCCACCTACTAAACCTGTAAAACCTTAACTCTCAATCTACTCAAATTAATTTTGAGCACCCGAGAGTTTAAAGGGAAAACATAAACTTTGAGTCACACATAAAGCCTGGTGTGAATAATATTGTTACATCTCGGTTTTCTGATGATAAGTGAGACCACACCGCTTAGCGGAACGGATTTCCCCCTCACTAATATCCTTTTTGAAACATATCTTTTGCAAATCAAAATCCTACAATCAAACGAATTGAACAATATTAGCAAGTATATACATATGCATAAAAATTAGGAAATCGATGGACTATCTGTCCATACTATAGTTTTACCTGGCTGGCTATTAACCACTGGCTGACTCGGGCCTTCCAAACATAACCAAAGATCTAACTTTTGTTAAACATAAATTCTGGGTTGACTACCCTTAACTTCTGGCCTAATAGCCCTTAACTTCTTTTTTTCTAGGATCAATTGAATCTAATAGTTTTTACGGGCTTACCAATAACCTATCTTTTCCCCGTATATTCCTTTCGGTGTATTATCCCAATTTAGTCCCATCTATGACAAGCCCTACACACTGGAATTTTGGACTTAATTTCAGCTAAGGGCTAATAGCTAAAGTATAAGGCGTGACCCTACACCAGTCGTGTCTGTTCTTCTAATATCTGAGTCATAAATTTAGGGTAAACTACCATTTTCATATATTTCCTGTCTTAGGGTTAACAACCCTGTCAAAACTTTATTTTCTTGTAAACATCCTTTACAAATGATTTACCCCTAAAATCATACTTTTATAAAACAAGGAAAACATATACTTTACTTTTCTCAAAACACTTAAGCCATGATATATATATATATATATATATATATATTGTACAAAACAATGTTGATGAAATCTATTGGGATTATCTATCCCTCCAAAGTAAGTTAAAACCCTTTTTAACTTAAAAGATCTTAGTCCATGAAGCCAAAGTAAACCATTCAAAACCTTTGTTCAAAACTTTAAACATTTCCTTTTGAATCCATTAAAAGCACCCCTTTCAAAATAAGTTAACCACTTTACCTTGAAACACTAGGTCGAAAGGCCAATACATACCTTTTGAAACCGTTAAAAATAGACCTTTTGAAACCATTTAGAATAACTCTTCGAAAGCTATATTAACACCATAGACATCCAGTTTTCAAAACACTTTAAGCTTACCATTCGAAAGCATTGTAAATCTTCCATTCAAATACTCAAAGTACCTTTCGAAAACATTGGGGTATCTCCCCTTCGAAACCTTTATTATATACCTTTCGAAAGCAATAAACTTCTTACTTAAAACATACCTTTTGAAAGTATTGGGTTCAAGTAAAAATTTGTGGAACATAGCTTCGAAACCATTTAAAACCATTCCTTTCGAAACCTTTGGGTTTAACTTTCAATACATCTAAGGTTATTAAAAGAACTGGGACGAAAGCATCTCTTTCGAAAGCATTATTCCTAAATAAAAGAAAGTGGATGGTTTCGAAACCAACCCTTTCGAAATCATTGAGAAGCGACTTCAAAGTTTAAAGAAAAAAGCACCCTTTCGAAAGCATTGCTTCGAAGGGTTGAATGCGGCAGCATGGGTTCCGAACCCATTCGAAAGCTTCATTTTAAAATAAAAAGGTGGCAACTCCTTTGAAAGCATCCTTTAAAAGAAGGCAAGTGGAATTTCTTTGGAAAGCAAAACAAAGGCCTTCGAAAGCTATTTAAAAATGGCCTCGACCCCTTCGAAAGCATGCCTCTAGACTCTATATCTGCTGCCTTTCTCCAATCCACTACGTACCAAAGCATTGATACCATGTGTATTGGTTTTGACTTGGTTGGGGGGCAGAGGTATGGTGTCGAAAGGTTACAACTGGAAGTGTCGAAGCGGTAAATATATGCAAAACTGTTTTATTGCCTTTTTAAGTAATTGCTTTTCAACTAACTTGCCTATTTGTAAAAATATAGTTGGTTGCCAATTCTTTTTCTAAACCTTTTTCCTTAAAGTACTATCGAATTCAGTAATTAATCAATTTTAAAACATTTAACAAAATAGCCCTTCTTCTTTTTAAACATATAAAACATTTATGTCCTATACCTAAAATAATTTTATATCTTTAATAAAATACATAGGAGAATTCTCCAAAAATTCCCATAAATCAATTTTTATATGTTTGCTAACATATTTAAATTTCAGACCCAAAGCTAATATATAATAGCCAAAAATAATTTAAACCCAATTTAACTATTTTCTTTACTAGAAAATTCATAACAAATCCACAAAATCTCAGAAAATTATGAAACTTGAAACCCATCTCTAAAATAATATTTCTGACCTTATATCAAAAACCCAAGTCATAAGGATGTCGTTTTATAGGTTTTCCAAATCAAAACTTATCATATAATCAATATGAAGCATCATAATTCATCAACAAGTATATATCCATTTAAACAAACAAATCATGGCATATAATTTGCAAAACCAATTCGGATCTTAAATAGAAACCAAAACCATAAAAATGAGATGTAGAACTATTATTCACCTTTGCTTGTTGTTAAGGAGTTTGAGATTTTCTCTTAAGTTGATTTGATTAAGCTTCCTTCTTAATTCTTGCTTATCTTCCCTTGCTTTCCTTAGGTTATGGCCGGCTTGAGCTCTTAGGTTTTATGTTTTAGAAGTTTGAACTTGTGAAATGAAAATAGGAATAAGGGTTTAGTGGTTAAGGGATATGGTGGATGGCTATTCCCCATAATACCCTTGCCTTATCCTCTTATTAGTCAGCCTATAAAACCATTTCCATAAACCCATTTTTTGAAATTTTTATTTAGTTAAACACGGCCACGATTTAGTTTTCAAATCTCAATCCCCTTACCACTCTAATCTTTACATTATTCTATTTAATTTATCTAATTAAATCTCATGAGTAATGTTATTAAAATTAGGGGTGTTACAATGGTGTACACACACATACACATATATATAAATAAATAAAATTCCTTCCAAACTAAGCTAAACCAAAGTGACCAAAGTCAATTGCAAGTACAACACATGATATGGTAAACGTGTATGTCAAGGTATGGGAGAAAGATGGTATGTGTGCATGTATATTTAAGTTTTGGAAAAGTTAGTTTTAAAAACTTTTAGGACGCCCTGCTACATAATAGAACGTTCATGTACGAGCCATGAATAACAGAAATAAAAATACAATCACGCACTACAATGTAAGATGATCATAAAACAATAATAAAATACACTGGTTAACTAATTTTATAAATTTTCAAAAATACAGACGTTTGCCGTAAAATGCATCAAACGAAGATTTAATTATTTTCCAAACTAAAAATTACGAAAAAATCTTATTAAATTAAAAATATGTAATTAAAAATTAAGTCGTTTTATTTAAAACTTATTTCCTTATTATTTATTAATTTCGATTCAAATTTGAATATTTAAATAAATTAAATATTCCCATTCGAAACGTTAAAAATTTCGGATCATTATAGCATTCGATTTTAGCTCATAATTCCACTTGCTCCAAACTTAATGAAATCACTTTCAGTGCGTATATAAATCTATTACGAGCTCAACGCAAAAGACCGCATCTCGATTGGACCTCTACGAAGCAAATATTAATTTTATATAATTTGAATTAATTAAAACAATTAATTCCTTAATTAACTTACTTTAATTACATAATTAACAACCTAAATCCTTCTCCCTCAATCTCTAAATCATATCCCTATGCATGAAAGAATGCACACCCTAAAACTGTGCACACCATTCACCCTTCCTGCCTCCTCGGACCATAAAATCGACATCCATCAGCTCCATCAGCCTTCTCTTCGTGTGAGCTTCGCAATTATATACCTGAAGTCGAGCTCGTACCCTCCATCGAAGATGCAACCTGAACCCTAAACGTTTGACTATGAAATGTTACCTTTCACCAGAAGTGGTCGCACATGCCCAAACTTCCACTACCCGTGCTCCTTCACACAACAAACACCACCATACACTCCAATTCACAAATCAAAGCCTAAATCTCCCACCATCCCAAACCCTAACATGGCTCCACTATGTCGAACATGCCCAATGTTCATCACACTTCACCAAACTCTATGGTTTTGAAGCCTACGACACTATGAACTTAACAGATCTGGTATTGTGATTTTTTTTGTTGAGTAAATCATTTGTTTTTAATTTTTGAAAAAGGAGGCTTAGATTTTCCTTTTACTATAAAGGAAAATAGTACGAGATAGAAGAGGGAAATAAAAAGAAAAAAAGGGAAATGGAAAATGAAGAAAAGTATAAGGTTAGTGTTTGGTTTATTTACAAATTTCTGGCCCTTCGCTATACAGAATTCTGTTTGCGTACAAATCACAAACGATAAAAAAAAATACGATCGCGTATAAAAATGTGATACGATTACAAAACAACCATAACATATATTGGTTATCTTATTCTGTGAAATTTTAAAAATACCAACATTTGCTAAAAAATACGTCAAACGATAATTTAAATATTTTCCAAATTAAAAATTATGGAAAAATCCTATTACTTAAAAAAAATACTTCATCAAAAGTCGAGTCATTTTATTAAAAATTAATATGCTTATTTTTATAAAATTTGAATCAAATTTTAATATTTAAATAATTTAAATATTCATGTTCAAAATGTTAAAAATTCGAGGTCATTACAGGCTATTGATAGGCTTTTATAGTTGGATGTACAAATAGGCAATGAATTGCAATAGACTTGATCCTTGGTGCTCTTACTCCTTAGTATGAACCGTTTATACAGAATTACATAATAAACCGATTAAATATGAATCTTGTGGAGCTCCTTAATATGTTGAGTTCAACCGAGTTCACATCTAAGGATCAAGGTGTCGTACCAGCTGTGAAGGGAAGTGCATCATCTTCGAAGAGTTCAAAGAAGTGTAAAAGAGATAGTAAGAAAAAGAAAAGTAATAAGACTGATGATAAGGATGAATTTCATCACTGCCACAAGAAAGGTCATTGAAAAAGGAAATGTCCCGACTACTTGAAGTTTGTTAGGGAAAGGAAGCATAATGGTTCTGTGGCTCCATCGATACATTTATGATTCAGAATTATTTTGTAATCAATAAAATGTCATAGGTTTTAGATGTTGGATCTAGTATTCATATATGTAATTCACTATGGGGCTTAGGAACTGGCATCGCATGGCAAAAGGAGAGTTGATGCTCCAAGTTGCTAATGGATCTATGGTAGATGCAATGGTAGTAGGAGACTGTTATTTAGTTTTGCCTAGTGGATTAGTATTAGTATTAAATAACTACTATTTTGTAAAAGACTTTATTTGTGAGATTATTTCTGTTTCTAAATTGTCTGAGGCTAGATATATATTTAATTGTGCAAATTATGTTATGAGTTTAAATGGAAATAAAGTCTGCAATGGTATTCTTGAAAATGGAATTTATGCGATTAATACTAATTATATGCGTTATGTGAATAATTTTTTTAACAGTTATCTTTGACATTATAGGCTAGGTCATATTAATGAGAAATGACTACATATTGAAAACCAAAAGTTTTCTATCGTCAATTCATTTTGAATCATTTGACACATTTGAGTTGTGTCTCAAAGGTAAAATGACCAATTACCCCTTCAGTGGGAGTAACGAGAGAGTTGATAAACTCTTAGTGTTAGTGCATAGTGATGTATGTGGCATAATTTCTATAGTTACCAAAGATAATAGTTCTTACTTTGTTACCTTTACTAATAATTTCTCGGGACTAGGATATGTGTACCTTACGAAGAACAAATCTGATGTTTATGAGAAATTTGTTGAACATAAAACTGTAGTAGAAAATCAAACGGGCTGCAAGATTAAAATAATTTGATCAGATCAAGAAGGCGAGTATGTTGGACAGTATTTACAACAATACTTAAAAGATAATTGGATTATCTCTCAGGTTACTCCAACCTATACTCTACAACACAACGGTGTGTCAGAGTGAAGGAACCGAACCCTATTAGATATGGTTCGTTCCATGATGAGTAAGGCTGAGTTACCTCTATCTTATTTGGGATATGCACTAGAAACCGCAGCGCATATGTTGGACTTGTTGCCCACTAAATCTGTGTCTAAAACACCATATGAGATGTGGTATGGTAAGAAACTCTAGCTTAAGCATTTGAAAGTGTGGGGATGTCTGACATACGTTAAGAATGTTGGTCCGAATAAACTAGAGGCAAGATCGGTACTATGTAAATTTAAAGGATCCAAAAACTCGATAGGATATATATATTTTACAATATCGAGGAACAAAAGGTCATTGTTTCTCGATGTATAATCTTTTTAGAAAAGGAATTTATGTCAAAGGAAATTAACAGCAAGGTTATAGACTTGGATAAGATCCAAGAAATTAACACTGAAACCGTACCAGTTGGAGAACCACGTTTACCCGTATTTGAAAAAACGCAACCTACTAGAAGGTCTAATAGGGAGGAATCTGGTGCACCATAGAGATACTGCGATATTCTCATAGATGGTGAGAAGGAGGACCGTGTCTTAGATGACAACAGTCCTCTATCTTTCCAATAAGCACTACAGAGTAAAGACTCTACACTATGGCTTAGAGCAATGAAATCCGAGATGGATTCCATGTACGAAAACAAAGTTTGGACTTTGCCGAACGTAATCGAGGGGATAAAACTCATCGGTTGCAAATGGATATTTTAAGAAAAAACTAAATGCAGATGGGGAAGTGGAGACTTATAAGGCAAGACTAGTTGGAAAAGGATTTCGTCAAATTAAAGGCGTTGATTATGACGAGACCTTTTAACCCGTAGCCATGCTTAAGTCCATTTGGATTATGCCAGCCATCGCTGCATTCTATGACTACAAAATATAGCAGATGGATGTAAAGATGGCTTTTCTAAATGGTGATTTATAAGAAATAAATTGTATGTTGCAGCCCAAGGATTTTGTGGTCAGTGACAGTGAGAGCAAGGCTTGTAAGTTGTTAAAGTCCATTTATAGACATAAATAGCTTTAAGAAGTTGGAATAAGTGTTTAGATAAAGTGATCAAATAGTTTGGATTTTATCAAAACATAGAGGAAACATGGGTATACAGAAAGGAACAAGGAAACGTTATCAATATCTTAGCACTTTATGTTGATGATCTATTATTGATGGGCACTGACACTTCGTCATTGCAATCAGTGAAAGCTTGGCTTTCCAAGAACTTCTCCATGAAGAATTTGGGAGAAGCAGCCTATATACTTGGTATAAAGATCTATAGAGATAGATCTAAGAGGCTGTTGGGATTGCCCTAATCCATGTACATTAACACCATACTGAAAAGGTCCGGTATGGAGAATTCCAAGCGTGGAAACATTCCAACGCAATCTGGAAGCATCCTTTCTAAGAAGGACACTCATCATACCAATGAGGAGAAGGTGCATATGAAGAGGATTCCTTATGCTTCAGCCATAGGATCCATAATGTATGATATGCTATGCATAAGCCGATACCAGTCTAATCCCGAAGA
The DNA here is from genome assembly GCA_030737815.1 of Allium fistulosum. Classification (NCBI taxonomy): domain Eukaryota; kingdom Viridiplantae; phylum Streptophyta; class Magnoliopsida; order Asparagales; family Amaryllidaceae; genus Allium; species Allium fistulosum. Next base: position 1,144,592,049 of record CM060904.1, read on the forward strand.
AAAACATTGGATGGCTGTAAAATGTATACTTAAGTATTTAAGAAATACTAAGGACTTATTCCTCATATATAGGAATGGATACCTTATAATAAAGGGGTATACAGATTCAAACTTTCAAAATGACATAGATGATAATAAATCAGTGTCTGGTTATGTCTTTATGCTTAATGGCAGGGCCGCTAGTTGGAAAAATTCCAAACAAGAAGCAATTGTTGATTCCACGATGGAGGCCGAGTACATCGCCCTCAATGAAGCAGCAATAGAGTTAACCTGAATGCGTAAGTTTTTCAGTGAGCTCAAAGTGATTCCCCATACCAAGAATCCTATAACATTGTTCTGTGATAACAATGCAGCGATACAGATAGCAAAAAAGCCTAGAGAACACAAGAAGTCACGACATGTTCTTTGGAAGTTCCACCTAATTAGAGAGTTCGTTGAGAAGAAAGAAGTCATGATACAAAGAGTAGATACCAAGGACAACATAATAGATCCATTCACTAAAGTCCTGGCTTGGTCGGCTCTCGAGAAGCTGATTGAAGGGATAGGATTGAGATTCCATAATTGGTCCCAAGTGCAAGTGGAAGATTTATGGAGTTAGGAGTATGCCCTAGAGACAATTCTGTAATTTATTGTAAATTAATCAACTCTGTAATCAATTCTCATCCGCAATAAAGGTGTTTTTTCTTTCTGTTATATATTTGTTGTAATGTGTTATAAATAATTAAACGTTTAATTAAAATATATTTAATAGAAAATATCTAAATGATGTGTTTGTGATAGTAATTACAAATAGTTGTAATCATGAGTATTGTATCACTATATTATAAAACACATCATTTTAAATGTTTCTAGTCAAGATGCATCGAGATTGGATATCGATGTATCTTTTGAGACTAAACAACGTAACGTTCTCCAAATGTTAGGCAGTGTACTACTCATGACTGCTAGGGGGTACCTAGAGGTTATGTACTAATAGTTATTGGATAATTATGGAACAACCCACTAGTTGGTTTTTTGTTGGTTAATATAACTAAAGTCTAACAGAAAATATTAACACGACTGATTTACACAGTTCTCTCGACTTGAGAATACTATCAATCTTCAATATGAAAGTTCCTTTTTAATTATAGTTAAATCATGGCATGACATCCATCCAGTGATTATAGTTGGGTTGAATGGAAGTATTATAAGTGAACCACTATTCAAGAGAGGATTCATCTCCTCGTTTATATGGGGTTAGTATCACGGTCAACTTAAGTCAACTCAAAGTCAAAATCCCTGGACAAAATAGCATGGTTAATAATAATCGTTATTGTTGAACCAAGGACTTTGTATTTGGACAATAGAGTTGAATATGGACAATATTGGAATTTTTGACCGTTACCAAATTTCATAAGTCCAATGTGATATAGTTTTGACGAAGAGAATTGGTGTAAATAAATGTCACAACTGGGTAACACTTAACAAAGTAAAATTGAATTTTATCAAAACCGTGTAAGCGATAAATTTGACCAAAATGTCACACCAGCTGCTAAGTGATGTTTGAATGTTGATATTCGAATAGTTCGATATTAATCGCTGACCAAATTTACCCATGACGAGTCACACAACCGAAATGATGAATTCTCTTTTGACATACGATTTAATTAGTTTATAATTATTATATATTAATTTAATATTAATATTTAGGAAATATTAATTATAAAATTTTGAATATGGTTTGAGGAATAAATAATATTGAATATATTTATAATAGTTATAAGTATATCAATCGATATACGATATCGATAAACAAAAAATTAGATTTAATTAAATGATTTTTAGGTTTAAATGGGATATTGGCCCATGATGATGGGTTGGTATTTTTGGCTATAATGAGGGCTATAGGGGGTGACTCAAATAGGTTAGAGATGTCAGAATTAGATGGCTTAGATTTAGTGAGAATTGGTATGAGATATGATCCATTATTTTCTCTTTTCCATTCACTATTTAAACATCTCTAACCCTAATTGAAAATGATCTCTTGGCTACCATTATTCCCATCTATTGATGGCTGACTTCATCCCCTGCGAACTCAAGCAAATCAAGCTCTAATCAATTTAAAAGACAAGTGTTATTTTATAGTCAAAGGTCTACGGTTCAAGGATTAACAGTCTACTGAATTGAAAAGTTTTCAAAGGAGACAGAGTTCATTGCTACAAGGTGTGCTTCAAGGCATTGATTTTAGATATGTTATTACTATAATATATAGTTTAAAATTTCTGGATAATATTTTATTATTCATATATATTATCATTATATTATTAGTTAGGTGAAGATTCTTATATGTATTGATGTTGTCACATACTAGATTGGTTATATGTATGTAATCATTTAAAAAAACAATTTTTCACATATAGATTAGATATGCACAGCCAAATATTTTAATTATAATAATTATTATTTTATTAATTAATATATACATATAAATATACCATTTAATTATGCTTATATGGTTTGTACTTAATTATAACATCATTTCATAGTAATTGAACATATAATTTTATACATGTATATTTAATTATAATTTTTGGCAGCTGTAAAATAGTTTTGATAATTATTTACTATTATTTAATATTATTCAATCATTATGCTATCTAAATAATTCATATAAAATAAAATATATTTCAAAAATTAACAATAAAATTTTATATAATTATTTTATCATGAAATAAGTTATTAGCTAGAAAATGAGAAATAAGAAATCATTTTTCCTATTTTTAAAAATTATTATAATATGTAACCGAGAAACAATTAATTAATAAAGAAATTAATTTTGATGGAGAAAAATTGTGAATTTTTTCAAAACTCAAAATACCATATTAGATTTTCTAGAAATTTATTATTTGAATAAAACGCTCCGAAAATATTTTTTATTTATATTTTATTAGTTTTGGACTAATATAAATCAATATATATATATATATATATATATTAATATAATAAAATTTTATTGTGCCGTGCATACGATCTGGAACTATTTAAAAATAAAAGACAATTTAAATTAATAGATATATATATTTATATACTTTTAGATATTATCAATATGCTTATGAATATATGTATATATCAGTTTAATTTTTTTTATATATTATGTATTTATATATATTATTTTAATATTTACTACAGTAATACACATATGTATAAACTACTAATATTATATATATATACACATATATTTGGACAACATATAATACATATCGGATGAGCTAACGTGTCCGTTGCGATGTAAATCATAACACCTATATACGGGCATGTTATACCGTGCAAGGATTATCATGTTATACATGCACATACATACATATAGGTGTAAAATATAAACCAAATAAAATTGCATATAATTTATAGATTTAAATAAAATAAGAGATTTTATTTAAATAAAATTTAGAAATGTTCTAAATAAATTAAACTTTATAAGCGCAATATAGATCCAATAAGGGAAATTTTCGAAATTCATCCATAACTTCTGCTGTGGGCTTGGCCAGTTCCAATAAGATATATATAATTACATAATTGCCCCTAGAGCATACACTTAACTCTATCAAATAATTCTTTTGAGAGTCTATTTCCATTAGCATGAAAATTATAGCTTTAAACTGAATAATATAAAGATATATTGATCACTATATTTTATTGATATTTATTATTATTTATGTTATGACAAATTTATTAGTTTCTGTTATTATTTTGATTAATTTTACTATATAATTTGAAAAATAGAAATGTTACAATTGGTGTTTATTTTTTTATCAATAAAATATATAATTTTAAAAATAGAACAAACAAATTAGAAAATGGATAATGCTTAAATATCTAAACTAATGACAAAAAGGAAGTAGGATTCGAGCTTATGTATTAATTAAAATTATAAAGGTAAAAGAGGCCTAACGGAATAAAATATAAAAACCATTTAATTGAACTTCATGATTCTAAAATGTATTAGGTAAAATAAAATAGTAGGATTTTAGCTTGGATCTTGCCTAACATAGAGGGAATCAGTAAGACCGAGTGGTTCTAAAATATTGCAAATAAAATATAAATGGTTATTGGGATTCGAACTTGGGTGGGATGCTCATCAAATGAAGGATGCTTAAGCATTAAGCAGATTAAGGAGATCTAAGTATTTTAAGTCTAATATTATGATAAAACAGGAAAAATATTGAGGGTGATCCACTAAGAAGATTATTTGCATGAAAAATGGCCAAACACCCTAGAACATGGATCTGGTAGAGCCTAGGATCCTATGTATGATTCTAGTGGTAGTTTTTAGGAGGTGGGATCTCTAGATATCAAATATATTTAGTTTTTCTTCTAATTTAGATAATGAATCATTGAAAACTATATTAGAATGCACGTAGTAAAATGCAATAAAATTAAATGACACGTAGAATTTTTATAGTGGTTCGTCAATCTATGGCCTACATCCATTTTGTATCTTTTATTATAATTCTTTGATTTACAATTTCTATGATGCTTGCTAAATCTCTCTGGATCGGTCACAACAATTGTAATTTGCTAGATCTGTGATTGACAAAACTCCGATGTTCTAGATCTTGATGTTGATCTGCCACAGCTCGATATTAGAGTGGGTCGGTTGATTGAAGGTGGTCGAATAAGATTGAGAAGATTCCTTTCTGTCCAAAAGTTCTCCAATAATTCAATTTGGGTAATTCAATTTGACAGTTTCTAGTGCTCCAAGCTTGTCCTCCATTACTATTCATTCATGGGGTATTTATAGGTATAAGGCATCCCATAAAGTAGGCACTTTCCACGTATGACCAAGTTTGGTCAGTAGTAATCGGTTGAGTAGAAGACGGTTAGGTATAATTCGATCTGGTAGTTAATAATTTGGTAGTACGGTACATACCAGGTTTTCTATTTGGCACTTACTCCTTACTGGACCGTTTTCGCTATTCGATTCCTGATGATCTTCTTTATGCCATAAATTCTTCATTTTAGGATAGTATCAAACGAAAGTTAGACCAATAAATTTGTACATCGTATTGAATAGTCCATTGCCTTCGGATATTCCATTTGGATGACGTAGTTAGTAGATTTCCATGGTGAGGCCCAAATTTGTTAGGTGGAGAATCGGTTTAAAGATGACCATATATTTCAATCTGTAGTTTAGACTGAGATGTGGTTTAGACCAAGGTGCATCTTCTGAACTTGAGTATATTTTCCTACTGGTTTAGTCTATTGCGAGCCTGTGCCAAATTTTCCCCTAAAGTATGGCTTTGTGAATACAAAGCGCATTTTGTTTGGGATCCAATCGTAGTAGGGGTATGGTGTAATTGAGGAAGTATTCCATAATGCTGAAATGCAGTTATTCATCTTGACTGTAAATCAAGGGGTTTATCCGAACCATAGAGGTTATAAACATCTTTTCTTGCCTAGTCATAAGTATTTTCACTCACTCCCATGGGTTTTATATATTTGAGTGGCAAGGTGCTATTATGCCCTCGGGTTTTCCCATCAAATATCAATGAGAATTTATTTATAAATGTGTTATCCAACCTTTTGACCAAGCAGTATTTGGATAGACTAGACGAGTCAAACTGGAAAGCTATCAACGCAGAAAGCCCGAAGAGATAGCCAGAGAGTCCAGAAACCAAGTGCAAACAGAGCCACGAGGTGGAAACCAAACCACTCCAAGAGATAAAAGGTAAAAAGGTAGAACCCAGTGCAGAAGGCTCCCGCATGATAGCGGACTCTGGGAAGGTCGATAATGTATGTAGCCTTTCCCTTGCATTGTAAAGAGGGTGTTTCTGAACTCGAACCTAGGTGCCCAGATCACCATGTGGATGACCTAACCATTGTGCTAAGGCTCCACCTCAAAACCACTCCAAGAGATAAATAACAAAAATCCAATAAAGAGTTGGATCGACATCGATCCAACCCATGGATTGGTACCGATCCTGATTTGGTCCAATCTAGCCCCACCTCCTACTATTCACAAGTGATGATGACAGGAGCCTATTCTAAGTTCTATTGCAATGATTCCATGCAATCCTCTACCAATCTCCTCAACATTGGAAATCAGTGACTCCCTTCTTCCACTGATCCATCGTTTGGGCTTAGAAACAAGCTAACAATAGTGCAAACAAGTTTGGAATCATGAAGGTAACCACAAATTGAGCCATGAAAAAGCATACAGAGTTATCCATATGAAGATCATATGGATCTGTACCGATCCATGATAATTGATGAGTTGTCCACCAAATTTTCTGAAGAATTGGTCATGGGTATGGAGAACAAGGTGGAGATTATGGGGTGAGATTTTAGGCTTCCTATAGCTATAAATAGGAGGGAAGGGGTTCATTTTGGCTCTCTTGCTCTCTTAATCCAATCTCTTATAATCGTCCACGGATTTATACCGATCCGTAAAAACTTGTAATTGCAAGTCAGTAATATTACTAATAAAATACTAAGTGGACGTAGGCCATGGTTAGCCGAACCACTATAACACGCTGTGTGTTCTTTTCTTGCTCATTTTAATTTACTTTTCTTCACTTTTTATTCTCTACACAATCTCTTGGGTGTTTGTGCCAATTTTTGGTTCAAACATTTTGGTGCTTTTACTGAGAACTTCATTCTCAGGCTACTCCGATCCATCATCTACTATTGGATTTCTTAGATCCGAGAGATACAGCCAATCTTTCAATCCTACCATTCTACTATTTAGATTTCCAACAATCTACAAGAAGCTATTCTCCATGGCCCAAAAGAGAGACCGTTCTACAAACTCTAGAGCTACTATAACGCTGAGAACCCGAATATTCAACATGTAGATGAAGTTGCCCAGCTAAAGCAAGCTGAGATTTAGGATCCAACTGATGTCTTGACCAAAATGGAGATGGATCGTGTGATGAAGCAAATGGAGGATAGGTTCCAAGAGAGTCGCAATAAGATGAACCAGCAGATATATGAGAGCTTGAGACTACGGAATGAGCTAACTTAGAACCACCGTAGAAGGAGCAAAAGGGACTTAACATCTTTTGATTCATAGTCTAATATTTCCTCATCATCCGAGCAAAGACAGAGGAATATGAAGAAAGAGGCTAGAACTTCAAACCAGGATCCAAGACAAACTCATGGCAAGGGATTGTGGATCGGTATCGATCTAATAGGACAGACTGATATCGATCCAACAAATGTTGGATTCGGAGCTTACCCTGTGGATGGTTGCATGAACTGGACCTCTAATCACCTTGTAGATAATCAGAATCTAGAATATTTAACTACTACTAACAATCCATCGCACCCAAATCAAATAGGGGGGCTGCTGGATGATTAGATCTCCTGGAGTTTGGAGAACCCAGGCATCGAGGGTCCGCCCAAAGAGCATTCGTGGGGCCGAACACTCGGAATGGATCCTGATTACCGCCATTCAGCGCAACCTGTAGAACTAGAGTACTTGGCCAAGATGGTTAGAAAACTTATGAGTGAAAACTAGTTTAGGAGTAACGACTAGTAGGGTAATTCTCCTAGCGAGAATCCGTTTACCGAGAACATTCTGTGTGAGAAGTATTCACGGAGGTTTGTAATGCTGACGATGCCATTGTACGATGGAAAAATGGATTTGTAGCAGCACTTTATGAAATACGAATGGCATATGGACTCTGCTAGAGCATTCAATGCCATGAGATGTCATTGCTTTCCAATATTCCTGGAGGAAGTAGCGATGATGTGGTCCACCCGGCTCCCACCGAAATCTATATCGTCTTTTGCTGAGTTGATACGAAGGTTTCTGGAGCAATTCCATTTGAACACTTCACGTCCAAGATGTGATGTCGTTATCAAACCTCTTCTAGGGTGCAGGAGAGTCACTGAAGGATTTCTTGAATAGTTTCTATACAATTGTGATGGAAGTTGTGAATGCTAAAGATGACATAGTATTGATGGCATTGATTAGGGGCATTTTCCCGAGACTGATTTTGGGAGATGGTTGGAAATGAAACCCCCATCGACGATGGATTATTTTTACAAAAAGGTTGATCATTTCTTGCGCTTGGAAGAGGCACGCACTCATTCCATAAGGGATAATGGTAGACATTCAGCTGAAGTGATATAAAGCAATGTCACGGTAAAGTAGTCCGGAGGGAGCTCCGAAAATGTGGATGTAACTGTTGGCAACAAGAATGATGGCCAAAAATGGAGTGATAATAGGGTCAGGAAGCTAAAGCCATATAGCAGGAATCGTCCAACGATTCCTAAGTAAGACTGCTATACTGAATTAAATAACTCAATAGAGAATATCTACCTAGCTACTCAAGGAACTGAACAGTATGGGAAGCCAACTCTGAGACGATTGAGAAATAGAAGAAATCTAGCAAGTTTTGTCAAATTCATGAAATGGATGATCACAACACCAATGAATGTAGACATTTGCATGATATGATTGAGGAGTTGATTCATAAAAAGAAATTGTAGAATTTGTGAAAGTCTCGCACGTTGGCGGCAAGGAATTTCTAACCCCCCTGGGTTGTCTTTCCAACAGGGGCAAGCCGGGCCTAGTGTTGATGAGCCTTGGCAGCTTGAAAAATATTTGATAATAAATACAATCATCGGTGGACCGTATTCAGCTGACAAGAGCTGGAATGAGATGGATAGATACATTGGTGCTTTAAAACATGAAGAGAATGAAAGCAGCCTTGCTATGGAGGATAGTACTCCTGCAAACAAGTAAGGACGATGACTAATGGCATTGTTTTCCGAAATAGAGACGCTGATGGGGTGGAAGCTCCGACAATCGACCCGCTTGTAATTACGGCTACGATCGGCCCTGCTATAGTTCGGAAGGTGCTGGTTGACTATGAGAGTTTGGTTAATATTTTATTCAAGAAAGCCTAGGACCAGATGCTTTTGGAGGGCAAGGACTTGAAACCGTGCAAATCTCGGATCTAGGGATTTAACGGGATGCCTGTTGAGCCAGTCGGATATGTGGAACTACAGGTAATACTTGGCGAGGGCGACTGCAAGTGAGTGAAGGTCATGCCTTTTATGGTGTTGGATATTTACTCTGCTTACAATGCATTTTTAGGTCGATCGGCCCTGGCTGAATTCAGAACGGCTATAGCTCCTTGGTGCTTGACGATGAAGTTTCCTACAGAGAATGGTGTGGGAATAATACAAGGAGATTAGGAGATTGGCCGTAAATGTTATGTCGCCAAACTAAAGGAGGTGAGGCAAAGAGAGTAAGGGAAAGGTGTAAAGGGAACCCTTTACATCAAGGCTTTGGACACATAGCAATCACTGCCTGAGCCCTGGCTCAGGCAGCATAGTCGGTTCTATAAGTATATGGATCCATGAAAAGAGCCACTGGACAGAAGAGAAGCTCTAGCTGAGTTGACGATCAACATCCCAATCTGCCTGGACGATCCTATGTGGGCCTTGAAGATCGAATCACAACTCGACACAAGGGTACTGAGAGAGTTAGTTGGTTTTCTCTGGGCAAACCTGGATGTGTTTACCTGGACTCACTCAGACATGTGTGGAATATCTCTAAAGACAATAGGCCATGCATTAAATATAAATCCAAAACGTGTTCCTATGAAACAGAAATACCATAGCCTGGGTCCGGAGAGATCTACTGCACTCAAAGAAGAAGTGTAGAAGTTGAAACATAACGTCTTCGTCCATGATGCCTTATACCCAGAGTGGGTATCAAATCCGTTCTTAGTGAGAAAGTCAAACAGGAAGTGGAGGACATGCGTCGACTTTCTAACCTAAATAAGGCATGCTCAAAGGATAGTTTCCCAGTCCTAAGGATAAATCAGCTGGTAGACTCGATAGCCGGACATTAATTGCTCTCGTTCATGGATGCATACTCTGGATACAATCAGATTCCAATACATGTCCCTGATCAGGAGCATACCAGCTTTGTTACAGACTTGGGACTGTAATGTTATCTTGTCATGCCCTTTGGGTTAAAGAACGCTGGAGCAACTGACCCAAGATTGGTAAAAAAGATGTTCAGAGATCAGATCAGACGTTCGATGGAAGTTTATGTGGATGACATGCTCATGAAGTCGCTAAATTCGAGAAACCATAGCGACGACTTAGTAGAGATGTTCAGCGTTCTTCGAAAATATGGGATGAAGCTCAACCCTTTGAAATGCTTATTTAGCGTTGCATCATGGAAAATCCTAGGCTTCATTATGAACTCCCATGGGATTGAAACCAATTCGAAAATGATTGAGGCATTGAGAAACATCGAGGCCCCGAAGACGATCAAGGAGGTGTAGAGTTTAAACGAGAGGTCGTCACCCTGAGTCGATTTATCTCTAGAGCAATAGACAAATGCATCCCTTTCTTTAATGTGATTAAGAAGGGAAAAAGGAATTTTTTTTAGATGTAGGAGCATATAGGCACATTTCAGGCTCTGCTGGATTACTTGGAGAGACCCTTATTCTTTCGAAGCCCTTGGATGATGAGGACTTGTTTATATATCTACTATGCCGGTGCATGCTTTGAGCACCGTGCCCATACATGAGGAATCCCGCATCCCGCGACTGATCTACTACCTCAATAAGAGATTAAAAGTAGCAAAAAGAAACTATCCAAAGCTGTAAAAGCTTGCATACTGCCTGTTGATCGCTTCAAGGAAGCGCCGCCCTACTTTCAGGCTCATTCGATCAAAGTTCTCAACGACCAGCCTTTGCGACAAGTCTTGTAGCGATCTGAGACTTTTGAAAGGCCGTTGAAATGGAACATTGAGTGGAGCCAATACGACATAACCTATCACCCTTGGAGAGAAATCCAGGGTCAAGCTTTGGTAGATTTCATTGCTGAGTACACTGCCCGAGACGATACTCTGGAGAGGAGTGGTAAGAAAATGCTAGGTGAAAGATGTACACGGATGGTGCATCAAACGAACATTGTTTTGTGCTGAGGTGGTACTTGTTACTCCTGGGGAACGTTCAATCTATTATGCCTTGAGACTCGATCTCCATTCAATAAACAATGAAGCAGAGTATGAAGCGTTGATTGTAGGACTCAAAATGGCCAAGGAATTTGGAGTTAAAACTTTACATATCTTTTGTGATTCCCAACTAGTGGTATGTCAAGTAAGGAAAGAGTTACAGTCAAAGAGAGCGAGGCTAGATCCTTATCTAAACAAAATCCTTGAGCTGCTTAATGACATTGAATATTACACAGTAATGCATATTTCCAAAGAGTAAAATGCAAAGGCCAACTCATTGGCTAAGTTGGCCAGCTTTGAAGATGCGCAGCTCATGGGCCTGGTTCTTGTGGAAGTATTATTGGCCCTGTGCATCGACCAGATGGTTGTCATTGGATCTTAGGGGCCGAGTGTGAAAAGGAGTCATGGATGACTCCAATAAAGGACTATTTGCAGAGGGGAAGCTTCTGGACAGAAAGAACGAGCGATGGAAGCTCCTTCACCAAGCTTCAAGATATATCTTTCAACAAGGAGCACTTTATTGGAAAGGATTCTCAGACCTAATGTTATTGTGTGTCACCAACCATGAGAACAAACAAGTTCTAAGAGAAGTTCATGAAGGGGCCTGTGGCGACCACACTGGGAGGGCAAACCCTAGCGAAGAAGATTCTCTGCTATGGGTGCTTCTGGTCAACTGTCAACGGAGACATAGGTAATTACACCAGAAAGTGTGACAAATGCCAGAGATTGGCTAAGATTCTGAGAGCCCCACTAATGGATATTACTCAAATGGTCAGTCCCTGACTGTTTGCGGTTTGGGGAATCGATATTATCGGTGTGTTGTTGATATCTAAAGGTGGCATGAAGTATGCCATTGTCGTAGTTGATTACTTCGCCAAATGGGCTGAAGCAAAGCCATTAACCATAATTAACATAAAGAAAGTAATCAAATTTGTGGTTTGGAACATCATCTGTCATTTTGGAGTTTCATAAGCAATCATTACCGATAATGGGACCTAATTCGACGGCATCGAGTTTAAACATTTCTGCGTCGACGTCGCACAGAGAAGAGATTTGCTACAGTGGCGCACCCCCAAGCGAATGAGCAAGTTAAAGCCGTGAACAAGATTATTAAGTCCATTTTAAAGAAGCGATTGGAAAAGGCTAAGGGAAAGTGGGTCAATGAACTTCCATTGGCACTTTGGGCTTATCAAACGACCCACAAGTTAGCGATTGGCCACTCTCCATTTGCCTTAGCCTACGAATCAAAGACTATGACTTTAGTTGAACTGGAAGTACCTTCTCATCGAATGACTCACTACAATCCATGGACGGTTGTGCAACTCCTATTTGAGTCTCTTGGAATGATTGATGAGAAGCACGATGAAGCTGTCTTGAGATCAGCTGCACACCGAAGCCGAGTCGCCCGATATTACAACACCTAGTTAAGAATCAGACCTCTGAAATTTGTGACTTGGTTCTCAAACAAGTCTTCCTAGTCTCACGAAACTTGGGCTTGAGTTGGGAAGGCCCGTAAAAAATTGACGAAAAGCTTGGAGATGGCATTTTCTAGCGAGCAATGGTGGATGGGATCTCACTCCCAAGGAAATGGAATGGCAAGCACTTGCGATGCTACTTCACTCGAAAATAAATTTGTACATAATTGATTAACGCCATGTAATAAGACAAAATATGTCATTTCCTATCTTTAATAAAGCGAAATGGATTTACGAATCTATGATGCTATCTTTACGTTGCTTAAGAGTTGTGAAACATGACCAACTCAATTGAATATGCATGTGTATAATGAAGGGAAGTAGGTACTTGGAGATATGTGCTAATTAAACTTCTACGGTCCATGATCGGACCCTTGGAATTCAACCACTCTTGGCATCTAGAGATAGATGCTAGCTAACTCTTGTCCTTGAAGCGGGGGTAGGAGTATAAACCAAAAAGGACATGACTTGACCATCCATCCGCTAACTCTTTGTTATCCCTCCTTTTAGCAAGGCCGTGATACCATAAAATCGATCGAGAAGCCAAAAACAATTCGTCTCGAAGAATGGTCAATTCAACATCTCAACAGAGCAAGTCCTGCTTATTGTTTTTTAAAATAAGATCCCCTACGGAGGGGGGTCCAGGGGGGGTGGCAACCCTACTGGATATCCAACTGACCTAAAGGTCCCAGCGACCTACGACCTAAAGGTCCCAGCGACCTACGACCTAAAGGTTCCAGCGACCTACCAGGATAAGATATCCAACGATCTAGCACACCGGCAAGCCTAAGCGACCTAACCTCCTACGACCTAGTGGTCAACGACCTAACCTCCTACGACCTAGTGGTCAACGACCTAACCTCCTACGACCTAGTGGTCAACGACCTAACGACTTAGTAATAGACAGCGACCTAGCGACCTAACACTTTCTGACCCAACGACCTAACATCCTAGCGACCTAGCGACCTAACAACCTATGCATACTCAAAGCCATTTGTTGCCTCTTCCAGTAGGTCGCTCACGACCTAAGCTTGACATTCCCTCTTCTACTAGGTCGCTCACGACCTATCCAAACGAAGACAATTCTAATACTGTAACTTCTTAGGTCGCTAACGACCTACCACTCCCTGCACCATAGCTCCTTAGGTCGCCGCTCTCTCTCCTGTTACCCCTTAGGTCGCTCACGACCTATGACCTATCCCTTAGGTCGCTCACGACCTACGACCTAGACCCAGTTTCTTCCCTATAAATGCCTCGCCAATTCCACATTGAAGGGGGGATTTTTTCGGATTTCAAAAGCGTCGACATTCTGCTATTTTTTGGGCTCCTCCAACACTTCAATCATCGAAGATTCCTCATCAACAGTTTTACTTCATTCAACATGGATCCAAAGAGAAATCCGTCATCAAAGTTCTAATCTCTTGCTTCGATTGTGTTGTAATCGTTGAAAAGTGTTGTAAAGGTGTTGTAACCGAGAAATCGTGTTGAAAAGTGTTGTAATCTTGTAAAAGTGTTGTAATCGTGTAAAAGTGTGCTCAAAGAACATAATGAAGGATGTAAAGTGGATGTAGGCTGAACTTTAGGCCGAACCACTATAAAAATTGCTGTCTCTTTTACTGTTTTTTTCCTTTTTCTGTTTACTTTTAGTTCCCGTGTAGACGGGTGGTGCTTTCACTAGATTACAACAAACACCAGGGTGTTAGCGTTATACTTTTTAGCATTAACATTCTTGTCTTTGAACCGAGGGCAGGAGTATAAACTAAAAAAGTTGTGACTTGACCGTCCATCCACTGATTCTTGCCCTTGAAGCAGGGGCAGGAGTATAAACATTCAAAGGCTATACTTCGGTCGTTGCCTGGAATAGGTGCAATTGCAAGTAAACATTCTAGTTTGGGATGTCCAGACCGCTATCTCAATTGGCTAACTCCAATCGATGCCTGAATGTTATGCAGGATCATGCTCAAATCACTAGAAATAAATGTTCAAGTTAACTTTTTAAGCAAGTGGAATTCGACCAAGTTCCAGAGTGGAACATGATCGTATTTGGACGGAAGTTCTTATGATCGCTCTCTACTCGCCTAAACAACAAATCGAACTAATAACTTGGTTCGATGACCACAACAAGAAATGGATCGCAAATACATTGAATGTAAAGCTCATTTCTTAAATACTTAGGCAAATTTACACAAGGCTTGGGAAAAACAAAAATCTATATTATTCATAATCAAAATAAGATTTAGAAGAAAAAGTACATGCGTTATTGACACTAAAACTGAAAAGCAAAAGCAGAGGCCGAATCCGCATAGCACCGGCCCTAAATTAAAAGCAAATGATAAAAAGTACCTAGGTATTGCTCAACAAAAAAAGTGAAGAAGATAGACGATCACTTCTTGATCTTCTTCTTTTTCTCTTTCCTCTCTTTCTTCTTTACAGTAGATTGCGCACTGGATCCTTCCAGTTGCTTCCTTATCCTTCCCCCGCTTCGTTTACCCTTTCGAAGGCGAGTTGTAGGCAGTGCTTTGGTACTTTGAGTATGTGGAATGCTTTCAGTAATGGGCATGCTCTGAGTGTTTCCGATCATAGGCAGCGTGATCGAAGCAAAGATGGTCTCGTATGGTAAGGCAATGGATGGCGGAGGAGGGAGATCAAATGGTTCCTACTTAATGTCCACAACTGATTTGAGTTTCTTTTTGAGAAGTTTGCTCATTCGAAGTCCTTTACCAAGGTTGAGCGACCCAGTGATCTCAACATCATCATCCAAAAGTGTCTCCTAGAAGTCGCCAGGCCTCTCCTTTTGCAGTGCATTGATAATTCATGCATCTGGGCCGAGGGCATCGCTAATCGAGATTCTCGAAGTCATCCCGGATATAGTTACAACCGTTGACTCGGTCATCATTGCTTGCTGTTCCGGTTGGGAGCACTCCTTTGGGAGACTTGGAATTGCAGGCTGACTTGAAACTTGAAAAAGATGAAACGAGATATTAATCACATCGAGTGGCGATATATGGACTTTCTCATATACTGGCGAAATCAACGAGATACCTTCTTCAGTCTAGGATTCAGTGTGGGCTGGAGTACCGCTGGAATTCCTTTCTAAGATGGGGGAAAGGTCGGTATATTTGTGCATTTGGGGTTTCTTTGGATCATATTCAGAGACAAGGATAAATCAAAAGCGGCTTTGGTTCCAAATTAATGACAACGGTGGCATCTTGAGGCAATGATCCAGAACCTTCGTCTATGTCTTTTTACACCATGGCAGCCAACTCGGGATGGAGGATGAGCTCGCCTTTTCTTAGTACATTGGGCTCATCTCCTATCAAGACCTCTTTTTCCAACTCTGCCAGGTCCACCTCACCCCCTTCCAAAAATTCCCTCTCTTCCATAAAAACCTATTCCTAGGCCAAAGCTAAAGCCCTGGAATAATCGTCACTGAGCCATTCTAAGTTGTGAAACTTAAGTACATTGGCATTGTATTTAATGATTGTCGACTTGAATCACTCCATCATCTGCTAATCAACAGCTTCAACTTCCTTCTTGGTGTGCACGTCCATGTCTCTAGCACGTGCAACCACCTCGTCCCTTTCCCTACGAGCAATATGCAACTATTCGCAGTACCCCCGAGCTTCTTAAAGAGCTTCATCCTTCATTTTTGTCGCACTCTTAAGTTTGGTTGACAGCTCATTCACTTTCTTGGTCAGAGCATCTCTCTCCAACAATAAGTCACAATTTTGATGGTGCGTAGTCTCTATCTCATCACGATGCTTGATCTATTCATTCTCGAGAACATGACAACATCATCGACCCTTTTCTTGGCTTTGGCTTATGATGTTTTCAAGCCAGTGACCTCGACGTCGAGATGAGCGATGATTCTTTTATCTTGCACCTCTATATGTTTCATATTATTGATCTCGAGCTACCTATCCCCTCAAACCTTAGAGATTTTCATGACCATCCACCTCCATACAATATACTAGTCATAAGCATCCATTACATAGGCAACTATCGTGCCTTCAATCTCTGGCAGAATGTCCTTCAGATTAGGCGAGAACATGATTCCATCAAAGTAAACTTTCATGAACTATGCCTTTAGTTGGACCATTCGGGCGCTAGTGGTGAGTTGTTGCTCCATAGTGACGACCGAAGCTTTTGTCGGTTTTTTTCCAGCCTTATGATAAGAGGCCTCGGAACTACCTTTATGGTGCATATGGTCGAAAGGTCAACAAATGTGAGTTAATGTCAAGTGTTGCACGGGAATGGAAACTAGAGGTGGTGCATGAGAAGCATCGCCCAGTGGTGAGTCATCACGGCGATCAAAATGCTCGTCCAAACCTCTTGTTGGAGGTGACATGGACTAGAGCGATATCTAAAAGTAGAGTTATGTGCAATGGATAGTCTCTGTCATGACTGCCTCTGTTGCGGCTGGACAGATTGTTGGAGTTATCGGCCACCATTCTGATAATACATGCTTGGACAAAGTTTCTATTATCGAGACACATTTTCCTCTAAAGGATGAAACATGTATTTCCTCTCCATGGATCCTGCAAATGAAATAGCAACAAGTTAGCTTTAACAAGGAAGGACACAAGACAGGTGTATTGCGGTGCATGTGTGTGCGGGTGTCCTAGTATCCCCCCGACGGACCGTGTGCTGGAGCTTTACTGATGGGAGTGATCTCTCCCATGATCATGGAAGGCATGTCATTGTAAAAGCAAATAGGGGAATCAAGACCCTCAAGGTTCATGTCACCAAGGCCGAAGGATTTAATCTTGGTTGGAATCGACCCCAAACCAATGAATATGTCTTCAAAAGGTAGAGGAGGAGTTTTCTTCCTAATTGTGATTAGAGGTGGCTGTGTAGAAGTCTGCTCTTTCAAAATCTTTATAACCAACTTTTTCTTCAAGACAAACTACTGGTCATCTTTGGGTTCCTCGATTAATGGCACGTGGCGTACATCAACATGATCATGGATGGATTCATCACCTTCGCCTATAATTTCACCTTCTTTGGCGTGCTCCTATTCTTCATTAGCTTCAACCCTTGGGCTTGGAACAAAGGGCACATCAGGATTCACATCGCCATCTCCATGCGAGTTACTGTTATCATCATCATCGTTATCTATAACTACTTGGATTTGACTGGTGCTATGGCCCGCTTTCAGCAAGTTATGGGCTAAGAGATTCTCATCAATAAGAAGAACTCAAACTTCTCTAGCCTCTTCAGAAGTGCTATGAAAGTTCTGATGACATCTGTAAGTGCCATGCCACTATGCCTCACCGGTACATCTAAATGAAAAATAGAATATGAGTGAAGCTTGTAGAATCGCAAGGCGAGTTCATATAAAACACATGAAGTAATACTTACGTCTGGATTACCATCTCTGTGCGAACCCGGGTGGATAGTGAATGTAGAACCATTCACTTTTGCAATAACTTAATTTGTTCCAAGCACTGGTAATGGTTCTACATTGCATAGCTGGTTCAAGATAAGTCAGAGAAGGGCTTCTTTTTCGGCTTTTGAGACTATATATATATATATATATATATATATATATATATATCGGATCTCCTTGTTATTGGCCAGGCGATATAAGTGTTGAGCGAAGACAATATAGGTGACATGAAGAAAAGCATAACTATTAGGATGTAGTTGTGCTGGAGCCAATCTCATGAAGTTCAAAATACAACGAATTAAATAATTGAAGGGTGGAACACATCCTGCATGCACATGTATCAGTTGTAGGTTTTATAACCACTACACGATGACGAGCCCTCTAATGGAGCATTATTCCCAGTACATCCTCACATGGAATTCCATGTTTATCGCAGATTCAACGAAGTGATTCCTCTTCGATCTTTGAAGCAATAGAATCGATGGGATCATCTAAGATAATAACAACCTTAAGTGTGTCGGGAGTAGTTTTGACTTCAGGGCCTTTAACGGGAACTTGAGGAGCCTCTGGATGAGGTTAATCCACCTGTGGATTTCCAACTAGAGGTATAGGTTGTATTAGTGTATGTTGTGTAGGAGAACCATAGTCGAGCTTGACTCGGTATCAGATTCAGCATATCTAGAAGTTGATGGACCTGAAGCTAAAGTGGCAAGACGCTTGGAACATCTATGCTCCATTTCTATCAAAAATCAACAAATAATTAATATCAGATCAATCATAAGTTTTAGCCTCCATGTCAAAGTGAACCTAGTGCGATGTTGTGTAGTATTTTGCAGTGTCATCCAGTGTTGGTTTTCGATATTGTGCAACAGTTCGTTTTCAACTCCTGATATCGCCCGGAGTGACCGTCATCACTGACCGTCCCTTCAGACTTAACATTGATGGCTATGCTTTGAGTATGTTTTTAGAAGTCATGAGAAATTTCTTAAAAACAACCCAGGTCTCAAACACGATATATTGCAAAGGAGTTTAAGGGAAAATGCACCAAAGGTCGAATCGGTACTGATCCGAGCCCTTGGTGTAAGCTTTCAGCTGTATACTTCTTTTTCCCCGATGTTGGCATAGCCATCGATATCCACATTCATCTACACTAGTCCTAAACTTCACCGCCTACCTAAGATTGATGGAAATCAAAGAAAATGGTATATTAAAGGCATATTTGGGGCTATGATCGAATCGGGTCTGGTATCAATGGTGGTTTGGGTTGCGAGTTTGAAGTCAAGGGTGTTGGCATCGATGGTCGTAAGGTTGCAGAGAGGTAGAGCTTAAATTACTTTCCAAGGCAAAGTCCTTTAACGGAGAGAGAAAGGGTCATTTCTGTGGTAAGAAAAAAAAAGTGAGAAGAAAGATAAAGGAAATTGGTTATATTACCCGAAGCTCGAGTTTCCAGGCAAGAAAAGTGGGAGACTTTTCTCAAGTCCTTGGATTGGTACCGAGTCTTGAAAAAAAGGAAATAAAGAAACGATGATGATAGTGATGACATATATATGCCTACATGAGTGCATGCATTTGATCGAGTGCTTCTCTGGGAATGTGCATGTATATGCGTGTACGTAAGTATATTCAACATCTAACAACTGGAACCGGAAGAAAATAGATTCAAACTTGGAAAATCCAGAAAAGGAACTAGTTCAAGACTATCAAGCTTGGAATAAGAGATCATGACAATGCACTCTAGATTTATAATATTAGATGTTGGTAAAGCGTCATGATGGACAAGCTATAGGCACAACTCTTCATAAAGGCAATTCGAAAAAGGACAACGACCATTCGAAGCATAGAGTGGAATCCTTTACATCAAGCTCGACTTGTCTCAATTCAAAGTACATCATGTTTGAAATAAGATGTACTTTGGAAGGCAAGTGTTATCCAGCCTTTGGACTAGGCAGTATTTGGATAGACTAGACGAGTCGAACTTGAAAGCTATCAAGGTAAAAAGCCTAGAGGAAAGTCCAAAAACCAAGTGCAAACAGAGCCATAAGGCAGAAACCAGACAACTTCAAGAGATGAAGAACAAAAATCTAACAAAGAATTGGATTGGTACCGATCCAGCCCATGGATCGATACCGATCCATGTGATTTGGTCCAATCTAAACCTAACTCCTACTATTCACAAGTGATGATGCTAGGAGCCTATCCCAAGTTCTATTGCATCGATTCCATGCAATCCTCTATCGATCTCCTTGAGCACCTAAAATCAGCGATTCTCTTCTTTCACCGATCCATCGTTTGGATTCAGAAACAAGCTAAAAATGGTGCAAACAAGTTTGGAATCACAAATCTAATCATGGATCAAGCCAGGACAAGGCATCCAGAGTGATCCATATGAAGATCATATGGATCGATACCGATCCAGTCCCATGGATCGGTACCTATCCATGATTATTGATGAGGTGTCCACTAAATTTTCTAGAGAATTGGCCTTGGGTGTGGAGAATGAGGTGGAGATCATGGAGCGAGATTTTAGGCTTTCTATAGCTATAAATAGGAGAGCAGAGGTTCATTTTGGGGGATCTTTTTGGCTCTCTTACTCTAATCTCTTGTAATCATCCATGGATTTATACCGATCAGTAAGAACTTGTAATTGCAAGTTAGTGACATAACCAATAAAATCACTAAGTGGACGTATGCCAAGATTTGTCGAACCACTATAAAACGCTGTATATTTTTTCTGCTCATTTTAATTTACTTTTTTTTCGCTTTTTATTCTCTACACAATCTCTTGGGTGTTTGTGCCAATTTTTGGTTCAAACAAAATGTAAGTTATATTTTGTGTTACAGACCCATAATCCATGAGGTCGCTCAGTTTTTGGAGTGTCATACTATATGTTCAAATGAAGTTAACCGTGTCTTTGGGACGTCTTTGGAAAAACGCTCTACTGTCTTTAGTGGAGCTAGGTTCTATCCTAGGGAATGGTTAGAATTACTCTCTACTATCTCTGGAGCAGTTGAGCCTTGTCTCTGAGGCTGAACAATTTGATACTTCGCTATCTTTGTTGAAGTTATACCATGTTTGTGAGGTTAGGAAATATTATACTCCATTGTTTCTAATGGAGTTGAACCCTATATTTGGGGATAAGAAGTTTATACTCTATTATTTCTGTTAACATTAGGTTAATTTTATACTCTATTATCTCTACAAGGGTTGAAGGAATTTATGCTCCGTTGTCTCCGACAGAGTTAATTGAGTTTATACTCTATTATGTGATGACCACGCTACACCTTTGGCATGAAACAACCTATAGCGTGTGTTGCAATGGTACCCGATCAGTATAGGATTATAGTAAGGGGAAACATAACTAATATAAACTAGAACATGTCGTATATCTCACAGTGCAGAGGTTAAAATATAACAACAACGTATATATAAAGCAGGCAAGACAGATAGGTATAGCTAAATGAACCAAAATAGGTAACATAGTTTATAAGGTTCACAATGTTATACAAAGCAAATGAAATGGAGTTCTTACATCGAATCAAAAACCCAAAGAAAACTTATCTTTACTAATAGTCTAGCGCTAAAATAATCTCCATAGTGCTGCACAATGGAATAATAATAGACTGAAATAGAATTATAGAAAAATGCTAGCCTTTTTCTCATCCTCTATAAAGCTCCATTCGCTAATTTTAGATATGATATCTAGTCTACTCATTTAAGAGTACCAGAGATTATAAGAAGCGAAACAAAAAAATCAAGTCAGATAATAGTATGGTGTGAGTAGAACATATACCTCAAAATACTATAAAAGTCAATATAATAAAAGGAACAACTGAGCATGAAGGAGCACACCTACCTTGTCCCAATATCCATAAGTTAGCAAATAACATCTATATATGTTAAAGTATCATCATGGACATACTATGATAAAGTTAGAGGTATGCCCTGGGGCATTATGTAATTTGTTACATATATCTAACTCGGTAATCATTCTTGTTTGAAATAAAGGTGTTTTTTATTGTATACTTGATATAATGTGTAATATTAATTAATTAATATAATTAAAAGTTTATTTAATAGAAAATACATAAATGGTATGTCTTGTGATAGTAGTTACAAAGTGTTGTAACCACGAGTAGTTTATCATAATAAAATAAATATACCATTTTAAATATTCTTAGTCAAGAGGTATCGAGACTGGATATCGATATATCCATTGAGATTATGAGTAGTAATGCTCTCTAGATGTTGGGTGGTGTATTACTCATGGTTGTTGGGGGCACCAAGGGGTTACATACTGATAGTTATTGGATAACTATGAAATGACTCACTCAATAGTTTTCTATTGGTTAATATAATTAAGGTCAAACAGAAAATATCGATGTGGCTAATTTACACACTTCTATCAACTTTAAAATACCATTGATCTTTAATGTGAAAGCTCTGCTTTGATTAAAGTCAAATCATGGCATGACTTCCATCGAGCAACTATAGTTGGGTCGAATGGAAGTATTGGAAGTGAAGCACTATTCAAAAGAGATTCGTCTCCTCAGTTATATGAGGTTAGTATCACGGTCAACTCATGTAACGCTCCTAATTTTTAATAACATTATTAGAAGATTTAATTAGATAAATTAAGTAGAATAATATAGAGTGATAAGGGGATTGAGATTGGTGAATAAACATAGAGGCCGTGTTTAATTAACTCTAATGGGCTTATTAATGGGTAAATGATAATTGAATTAACATAAGGGCATTAGGGTCATTGCCACCCATATCTCCTACCCTTATACCATTATCCATATACCATTCACGTTCATTTTATCATAAGCAAAAACAAATGAAAGAAAGCTAAAACCAAGCCGGCCATTAGAAGGAAGAAAAGAGAAGGGATTCAAGTTTAAAGCTTAGAAACAAGCTAGGGGGAATCAATCCCAATCAATCTTCAATTTCCTTATCCAATCTAAGGTGAATAATAATCACTACTTCTCTATTTTTGTTTTTGTATGATCATTGATTTTCGGATTTAAGATTAAATCTAATATGATGATTTTTGATGATATGCATGATTTCAAATGAATGATAGAGTCAAACAAGGTTGTTTGCATATGATAATCACGGTTTTAAGGGTAAATCCATATGTTTTGATTTTAAAATGCCATGGGAAAATTTTATGTTATAAAAAACATGATTTTGGATCTTGGTTTCAATTTTTAGAATATTCCAAGCCGTGGGGAATTTGTTATAAATTCTCAAAGGAAAACATGTATTGTTGCGTTTAGAAATTTATTCCAGTAATTAGATAACGAATTTGGGCTGAAATTTATATATGTTAGATAACATATTAAAAATTAATTTATGTTATTTTTGGGGATTTTTACTAAGAGATTTATTATGGAAATTAAATTATTTTGAAAGGATGACCTAAATGATTTAATTGATGTTAAATGGGAAGGGCTTATTTGTTAAAAGTTAATCTTGTTTTGGATCTGAGAAAATGTGGCAATTTTCTGTAAAATAATTTGAAAAGTTTAAGGCAACTAATCAAGAGTTTACATGTGGGAAAGTTAGTTACAAAGAAATTACTTTATTTGGTAAAAACAGCCTTTTACCTAGAAAAGTGGGTTCTGCCTCCTTTGGTAGTAGCTTTCGACTCAGAGTTTCCGCCTTCGACCAAGTCGAAACCAATGAAACCGAAACCAATACACATGGTATCACTTAGTTGGTACGCAGTGGATTGGAGAAAGGTGGAAGGTAGGGCGTCGAAACATAGCTTCCAAAGAGGTAGATACCTTTGTTTTGTTTTGTTTTCCAAAGAAAAGTGCTTGCCTATTTACAAAGAGGTTTTGAAGGATTCGAAACCAATGCTTTCGAAAGGGTGTTTTAAAATAAGCTTTCGAAGGAGAGCTGCCGCCTTTTTTAAGTAGTAGCTTCCGAAGGAGTTACTAAGTTTTTAAATTAATGCTTTCGGAAGGGGTAGTTTCCAACAAGTCGAAACCCTTCTGTAACTTGATGCCTTTCGATTGTATTGAAGATATCAATGCTTTCGGAAGGTACTTTTTGTTTTATAAATATAAACCACTTTCTATAGCTTTTGAAAGGGATTAGGGGTTTTGAAGGCAATGGTTTCGAAAGGAATTCAAAGCCAACCTTCAAATATTTTACCCAGATGTTTTATGCTTTCGAAAGGATGGTGCCGACACCATCAAGTTTTCCCCAATACTTTTATGAGATAAGAATGATTTAGAAAGAGATGCTTTTGCTTTTATTCACTTGACCCAAAAATAGATGGTTAAGGATGTGCATCGACTATCATAAGTTGAACGAAAGGACGATCAAGAATAGGTACCCTCTGTTGAGAATAGATGATCTGTTTGATCGGTTGAGTAGAGCCAAGGTGTTTTCCTAATTGGATTTGGCAACAAGGTTCCACCAGTTGAGAATGGCAGAGGACAACATTCCTTTGACAGCATTTCAGACTAGGTATGGTTCGTATGAGTGGTTAGTGATGCCTTCAGGTTGACGAATGCACTTGCTTTCTTTGTAGATTTGATAAACTGAGTTTTCCGAGAGCACTTGGATAGGTTCATGATGGTATTCATAGATGACATTTTAGTGTACTCAAAAGATGAAAGAGAGCATGAGATTCATCTTAGAGTGATGCTTGAAACGCTGAGGCGGAATCAGCTGAAGGTGAAGTTTTCCAAGTGTCATTTTTGGAAGAAGGAGGTTAAGTTCCTTGGTCATGTGGTCTCGGAGGAGGGCTTCTCAGTCGATCTAACTAAGATTGAAGCTGTCAATAATTGGAAGAGACCAGAGATGGTAACCGAGATTAGGAGTTTTCTTAGACTTGCTGGCTATTACCGGAGATTCATCAAGGATTTCTCGCGGCAGCGCCTTTGACTAAGCTTACCATGAAGGAAGTGAAGTTTGTATGGTCCGATAAATATGAGGAAGCATTCCTTAGGTTAAAGCATTTGTTGACCAATGCACCAGTTTTAGTAGTCCCAAACGGAAACCAAGGGTTGGTAACGTATACTGATGCATATGGAACTAGATTGGGAGCAGTATTGATGCAGAAGGGTAAGGTTATTGCCTATGCATCCATGCAGCTTAGACCGCATGAAGTAAGATATCTTACTCACAATTTGGAGTTGGCTGCGGTAATTTTTTCCTTGAAGATTTGGAGGCATTATCTCTTAGGGGAGAGATTTGAGTTGTATACCAATCATAAGTCTTTAAGATATTTATTCTCTTAGAAGGAGTTGAATATGAGGCAACAAAGGTGGCTTGAGTTTTTGGCTACTTATGGTTTCGGTATAGAGTATACACCAAGGAAAGGGAATAAGGTAGCAGATGCTCTTAGCAGAAGACACCAGAATGTAGTGTTGGCTATGTTGGTAGAATGGAAGGATCTAGAAGCTTTGGCTAGTTGTGGTATGCAGTTAAGATCGACTGCTAGTTCTAGTCAAAGTACTGCCATGTTGTTCTGTTTAGAAGTTTAACCAGTATTGACCGAAAGAATTGCTTCTAAGCAAAAAGAAGATCCAATATTAGCCGAGAGGATTAGAAGGCTTGAGATAGGATCAGAGATAGATGAACTAAAGGATTTTGGAATCGACTAGAGAGGATGGTTGAGAAAGAAGGGACGACTATGTGTTTCGAATGTAGAGAACTTAAGAAGAGAGGTTCTAGAAGAGTGTCATCGATCATAGTTTACGATTCATCCTAGAGGGACCAAGATGTATCACGATATGAAGAGGAGCTTCTATTGCGATGGTATGAAAAGGGATGTTGGCTTGTGGGTTAGGCAATGTGCAAACTGTCAACAAGTGAAGGCCGAACATCAAAAGCCAAGTGGATTGGTTCAGCCTTTAGAGATTCCCGTTTGGAAATGGGATTTGATATCCATGGATTTTATAGACGGGTTGCCAAGGTCAAATAGAGGAAATGAAAGTATATGGGTCATTGTGGACAGGTTGACCAAGAGTGCCCATTTCATTCCCGTCAAGTCAACTAGAAGGACACCTGTTTTGGTGAAGTTGTTCATGAAGAAAAAAGTTAGACTTCATGGGATTCCTAGTAGCATAGTCAGCGACTTCACTAGTGAATTTTAGAGAAGTCTACATGAGGTATTAGGTACCAAGATCAAGATGAGTACAACGTATCACCCACAGACAGATAGGTAGACAGAGAGAGTCAATAATGTACTTGAGGATTTATTGAGAGCTTGTGTATTGGACTTTGGTGGATCTTGGGAGGATCACCTACATTTGGTTGAGTTTTCCTATAATAATAGTTACCAAACTAGTATAAGAATGGCGCCTTTTGAAGTTTTGTATGGAAGGCCAAGCAAATCACCGGCATGTTGGTTGGAAACTGGAAACAGATTGGTCTTAGGTCCAGATTTGGTTAGGGAGGCATTAGAAAAGATTGAGTTGATCCGAGAATGGATGAAGGAAGCTCAATCCAGACAGAAGAGTTACGCAGATAAAAGGCGTAAAGACCTAGAGTTCTCAGTGGTAGACAAGGTTTTCATTAAGGTGTCACCGATGAAGTGTGTGATACGATTTGGAAAGTCGGGGAAGCTGGCCCCAAGATATGTTGGTTCATTTCAGATTATAGAAAGGATTGGGAAGCTAGCGTATAAAGTAGAGTTGTCGAGCAGTATGGCAGGTGTCCATAATGTATTCCATGTGTCTCATCTTCGCAAGTTTGTGCATGATCCAAAGACTACTATTCCTCTGACAGATTGGAAGACTTGGTAGTAGAGTCTAATTTGACAGTCGTTAGACAACCAGTCCGAGTTGTAGCGAGAGATGGGAAAAGATTGAGGTCCAAGACAATCAAGTTGGTGAAAGTTCAGTGGAGCGACAACGAGAAGGACTGTACATGGGAGACTGAAGACAGGATTCGAGATACTTATCCTGATCTTCTTTGATGGTATGTCTATATTAGCTTTATATAGATAGTAGCTAGTCAGGCAGGCTAGTATGTTGTTAGGAGTGGTTATAGATGATTGTTATGTTTGATATTTAGTCCTTACTGAATTTTGAGGACGAAATTCTTTAAGGAGGAGAGCCTGTAACACCCCTAATTTTTAATAACATTATTATGATGATTTAATTAGATAAATTAAATAGAATAATGTAGAGTGATAAGGAGATTGAGATAGGGGGATAAACTTAGAGGCCGTATTTAATTAATTCTAATGGGCTTATTAATGGGTAAATGATAATTGAATTAACATAAGGGCATTAGGGTCATTGCCGCCCATATCTCCTACCCTTATACTATTATCCCTATACCATTCATGTTCATTTTATCATAAGCAAAACAAATGAAAGAAAGCTAAAACCAAGCCGGCCAATAGGAGGGAGAAAAGAGGAGGAATTCACGTTTAAAGCTTAGAAACAAGCTAGGGGGAATCAGTCTCAATCAATCTCCAATTTCCTTATCCAATCTAATTGAATAAAATCACTACATCTCTATTTTGGTTTTTGTATGATCATTGATTTTTGGATTTAAGATTAAATCTATTATGATGATTTTTGATGATATGCTTGATTTTAAATGAATGATAAAGTCAAATAAGGTTGTTTGCATATGATAATCACGGTTTAAGGGTAAATCGATATGTTTTGATTTTGAAATGCCATGGGAAATTTTATGTTATGAGAAACATGATTTTGGAGTTGGGTTTCAATTTTTAGATTTTTCCAAGCCGTGGAGAATTTGTTATAAATTTTCAAAGGAAAACATGTATTATTGAGTTTAGTCCGGTAATTAGATAACGAATTTGGGTCTGAAATTTATATATGTTAGATAACATATCAAGAGTGAATTTATGTGATTTTGGGGATTTTTACTAAGAGATTTATTATGGAAATTAAATTATTTTGAAAGGAGGACCTAAATGATTTAATTGATGTTTAATGGGAAGTGCTTATTGTTAAAAGTTAATCTTGTTTTGGATCTGAGAAAATGCGGCAATTTTCCGTAAAATAATTTAAAATTTTTAAGGCAACCAATCAAGAGTTACATGTGGGCAAGTTAGTTACAAAGAAATTACTTTATTTGGTAAAAACAGCCTTTTACCTAGAAAAGTGGGTTCCGCCTCCTTTGGTAGTAGCTTTCGACCCAAGCTTCCGCCTTCGACCAAGTCGAAACCAATAAAGCCGAAACCAATACACATGGTATCACTTAGTTGGTACGCAGTGGATTGGAGAAAGGCGGAAGGTAGGGTGTCGAAACATAGCTTCCGAAGAGGTAGATGCCTTTGTTTTGTTTTTGTTTTCCAAAGAAAAGCGCTTGCTTGTTTACAAAGAGGTTTTGAAGGATTCAAAACCAATGCCTGCGAAAGGGTGTTTTAAAACAAGCTTTTGAAGGAGAGCTGCCGCTTTTTTTAAGTAGTAGCTTTCGAAGGAGTTACTAAGTTTTTAAATTAATGCTTTCGGAAGGGATAGTTTCGACCAAGTCGAAACCCTTCTGTAACTTGATGCCTTTCGATGATATTGAAGATATCAATGCTTTCACAAGGTACTTTTTGTATTATAATTATAAGCCATTTCTTATAAAATTTGAAAGGGGTTAGGGCTTTCGAAGGCAATGGTTTTGAAAGGGGTTTCGAAGCCAACCTTCAAATATTTTACCCAGATGTTTTATGCTTTCGAAAGGATGGTGCCGACACCATCAAGTTTTCCCCAATACTTTTATGAGATAAAAATGGTTTCGAAAGAGATGCTTTCTCTTTTATTCACTTGACCCAAAATGATGTTTTAAATATAAACCCAATGGGTTCGAAAGAGGGACTTTTAATGGTTTCGAAAGGGGGACTTTCAATGGTTTCGAAAGGGAGACTTTCAATGGTTTCGAAAGGGAACTTTCAACTGGTTTCGAAACTATGCTTCTAAAGATAAATGATAATACTTAATACATTCGAAAGTTTTCGAAAGAGAGTTTTAAAGTGTTCGAAAGGCAAGAGCCTAATGTTTTGAAAATGAATTTTTATGCTTTCAAAGGAGGGTATCTAGTGAGGTCGAAAGCTTGGATTCGAAGGAGTTGAAAGGTTTTATTTTCCAAAACTAATAACCCAAAATCAATTTTTAAAGGAAAAACCCATGGCTAAATTAAAGGAGTTTTTGTAATGGTTTTGGAAAGAAGCTTTCCTTGATAAAATAATAGATTAAAGGGATTAACCACATTTTATATTAAACCCACAGGAGTGGTATTGTTATGTTATGTTGTTTGCTTCTTCAAATATAAATATATTCACATTATAACGGAATCATAACTGCACTTGGGGATAATGGGTGGAAGAACCAACTAGGTTGATCCAGTAGTGAATATAAATTGATTAACTCCCGGATGAGTAGAATTGCATTCAAGAGGTCAGGAAGACCAGAATATAGGATGCCTAAACATAGAAGTTGTCAGGGAGATAGGTTCATAGTGCACCCATGAAAACAATAATTAGGAAGTTATTGGAGTTACCAATAGGTTCATAGTGATCCCATGAATATTATGATATAAAGAGTGGTTGGTAGAGGCAAAATGGTTTGTAGTGCACCCATGAAAACTATAACCGGATTAAGTTATTGACAGTTGTCAATAGGTTCCAAGTCAACCCATGAAAACTAGGATAAGAGGGAAGTTATTGGAGTCACCAATAGGTTCAGAGGAACCCATGAATTAATTAAACCCACAGGAGTGGTAGTGTTAAGTTAATTGGCAGGGGCCAATAGGTTCATAGTGCACCCAGGAAAACTATGAAATAGGACAGGGAGTCCAGAAACTAAATACAGGTTATTCGTAAGCCCATGAAAACTAATAGGTTAATAGTGACCCTAGAAACTATAAATATGACAGGGAGTCAATTAAACAAGGGATGGGAAATCCAAAATGTTTTAACTTGTATGCATTGTTAGTCCTTGAGATGATGGTTTTGATGACAACAACCTTAGAATAAGATTATAAAATATAAATACTAACATTATAGTTTAGATATATATGTATATGCAGGATTTAACCATGCAGGTACCAAGAATGAAGACTGTACAGTATAGAGATTCAAGATATCAAGATTGAAGACTCATGAGTATCAAGAGTATCAAGATTATCAAGATTTCAAGATAAGTATTGAGTCTAGAATTATGTTAAAACTTCATGATAGCACTGAAATCTTCACTCCATTTTTCTTTTGGGATGGAACCCATTTCTACCTTTTTAGTGGCTTACAAACCCATGACAAGTAGCTTACAAACCTACGACAAGTGGCTTACAAACCCACGAACATCCTGGTTTTGTACAAGTTCTTGAGTCCTGATGTGATGAGATATTATGCAGGAAGAAGCTTGCAAAACTACTTCAAAATGATTTT
Source organism: Allium fistulosum (assembly GCA_030737815.1). NCBI lineage: Eukaryota > Viridiplantae > Streptophyta > Magnoliopsida > Asparagales > Amaryllidaceae > Allium > Allium fistulosum. The sequence continues at coordinate 1,144,622,253 of CM060904.1, forward strand.
CAAAACTACTTCAGAATGATTTTCAAAACTGCTTTTCAAAATGTTTTAGTCTTAAAAATTATCTTTTCAAAAAGATGTTTTAGCCTTAAAATATTCTTTGTTTTTGTTTTTAATAAACTCTTGTTTTAAACTTCGTTTGTTTTAAACTATTTTTAATTATAATATATTTATACTTAGATTTAAATATAAAATTATAGTAAAATTATATATATATTATTCTCTATATTTATCTATGTATTTTATCTGTAGTCAAGTATATTTATAAAGTTTAAATAGTTTTTAATATAAGATAAAGGTTATTTTCAAAGAAAATCAAATCTTCAAAAATTGCTTTGGGATGTCGACATGCCCTAGTACCCCATGTCGACATAGTGACAGTTAGATTCAAAAAAAATTGAATTTCAAAAGAAGTGTCTATTCGCCATAACCTTTCACGAATGGACATGGCTGTTGTTCTTCTATAAATAGGGGTTGGTTTCAATGAATTTTATATCAGATTTTCTGGTTTTTCACTTCTCTTCTTCTTCCACATTTTCTTATTCAAAATCCTATCATCACTCTGCCGAAATCAACATTGAATCTAACTAGATCATCTTTGGTTTGATTCTCTGTCACTATCTCATCAAGATCCTCAGTGCTATTTAGAGTTATAGGCTTTCTTTGTAATCAATAGAGTAAAAGGTGTAATTGTAGCCTTGAAAATCAATCAAGTGAGAAAAGGTGTGATTGTAGCCTTGAGAAATCAATTGGGTGAACTTGTTGCCCAGAAATCAAGTATCTCTACCCAGAGGATTGTGATTCTAGAAGGTGTACCTCATGGCCTTGAAATCGAGGGTTGTAATTGTTGAATTGCTTTTGAAAGGAAATCCGTACTTAGTTGTGCGGGACTGGATGTAGGGTAACTCCGAACCAGTATAAAATCTGGTGTGTTCTTTCCTTTACTGCATTTACTTTATTTCTGCATCTGTGTTTGATTCTGTGATTATATCTGTGTCTGAATATTGCATACATTTGTGTACAAATCAACAATAACTCAAAAGGATTTAGTAATTTCTTATAAACACTATTCACCCCCCCTCTAGTGTTATTCCTAGCCTTAACATCCGTAATCCGCATTCCTCACATTTGGTATTAGAGCAAGGTTTTCAAAAGTTTCATAATCTGAATTTTGAAAAGTTTTCAAAATGGCTACCAACACTGGTACTGTTACTAACACTAGTATCCCTGTCACTAGTTCATTTGTAGAAGGTCAATCTACTGTCAGACCACCACTCTTTAATGGCAGTAACTATGCATATTGGGCATGTAGGATGAAAATATATTTACAATCTGTAGGATTAGATACTTGGAATATCACACAAACTGAATATTCTGAACCCACGACTAATTTTGCACAGTGGACCGCTGAGCAAAAGACTGTTGCTCAAAATAATTCTAAAGCAATGAATATTCTGTTTTGTTCACTTGATAGGAATGAATTTAATTGAGTGTCAGTTTGTAAGTCTGCATATGAAATCTGGAAAACTTTGCAAGTGACTCACGAAGGAACAAGCAAAGTTAAACAGATCAAAATTTCCATGCTCACAAATCAGTTTCAGTTATTTAAAATGAATACTAATGAGTCTATTTCAGATATGTATAGTCGATTTCAGGATATTGTGCATTCTTTAATATCCCTGGGAAAGGAATTTTTGGAAGAAGATCAAGTCAGAAAAATTTTAAATTCTCTCACTCCAGAATGGGATCAAAAGACACTTGCAATTGAAGAGGAAAATGACATCAGTACCTTAAAGATAGAAGAATTGATTGGAAATCTAATGTCGTTTGAAGTCCAAATGATCGAGAGAAGAGAAAGCAAAGCATCTGAAAAAAATCAATGGCATTCAATGCATTAACCGACGGATCAGACTCAAACAGTGATAATGATGAAGAGATAACATTTATGACCAGGAATTTTCGGAAATTCCTGAAATACAGAAATATGAATAATCTCAAGAGAAACAACTATAAGAATTCTGGAAATCAGAATGCAGTGCCAAACAATGTCAAATGTTTCAACTGTGATGAACCAGGCCATATGAAAAGAGACTGTCTGTATCCAGATAGGCAGAATCCTCCTATAAACAATGATTCAGTAAAGAAACGGAAGCGTGCATTTACTGCTACTCTAGATGACTCAGACTTGTCCTCAAGCGATGATGATCAGAAGACAGATAATTCAAATTTGTGTTTCACGGCAGTTCACGACTTCAACGAATTCAAGGAAATGAACTCAGAAAAAGGTACACATTTACAATACAATTGATTGAAATTGCATACTTAGAATTAGATGATTGATTGCTTGATTGATTGATTTTGAATTGGTGTGTTGATTGAATTTTAAATTTATTTTTTATTATTTTATTATTATTATACTTTTATTATTATTATTTTTTAATAATATAATAATATTTTATGGAATATACTATAATTCTAATAATATTCCAGATATATATATATATATATATAGACATTAAAATAATAAGTATATATATATATTAGAATACTTAGGAAAAATAAATCATAGAAATTCACAGGCATATGTCGACATGGTTCCTACCCTGATGTCGACATAGGTATCAAAATTTGAAATTCAAAATTTGAATTCAAATGGTTGAATTTCCCTCCACCTTTTCACTTCATTCAATACTCTGATAAGACATCTTTTGACCAGAGAACATGTCTTTCAAAAATCTATTTATTCACTATCTTTTATCACAACTTTGCACTTTCATTTTCAAATTCAAACTCTCTCTTCAAAACTTCAAGCTCTCTAGTCTCTACTTTAATGGCTTCTTCAAGCAACCCCTCCACCATGAGACTTTCCAGAAACTTGAAAGAGCAACTCCTCAATAATCCGGAGGCCATAAAAGCATACATCAATTATGCTAATTATGGAAAAGTCCATCCCGAAAAGTTTGCTATTTTTCAAGATTTTGCTTCTTATGAAATTGATACTCTTTTTGCAAACAATCAAATTCTTAGTCTTGTTGATTCTTATCAAAATGATTTTGTTTGTTACTCAAATCTTGTTAAAATTTTCTATGCAAATCTCAATCGAGAATTTTATGAAGGAAATGATAATGAAATTTGGAGTAGTGTCAAAGGCACTAAAATTGTTTTGAATTGTGATCTTTTGGGTACCATTCTCAATTGCAAAAGCACGGGAATGGATCTTTCTAGTTTTCAAATCGATGAACATGATCGTGAGACATTTCATCATATTTTTGAAGGAGATGGAAACTTTGAATTTAAAAACTGAAACTTTCGTCCTAAAGTAAGAATTGTCAATCTTCTTTTACAACATACTTTGACCCCAAGATCGGGAAATTTTAACAATCCTACTTCAAAAGTGTGCAAAGCACTTTTTGCTATTTTCGGAAATTATGATATCAATTGGGCGCAAGTTATTTTGGATGAACTTCGTCCTAAAAATTTTGAAATGGGAGAAAACACTTTATATCATGGAATTTACCTTACTCGGATTTTCAACTATTTTGGAGTAAATTTCAAAGGAGAAGAATTTATTTCAAGAAAAGTTTTTAATATCTCAAACATTTCTCTCATGAAAATCCCATATGTTTTTCAACCCTATGAGACTCTTGCCGAAAAGGAAGAGCGTTTGGCTCATGAAGAAATGGAAGAGGAGGAAGAGGAAGAAGAAGAAGAAGAAGAAGGGGATGAAATGGAAATAGAAGAAGAAGAAGGTGAAACATTCCTAGAAAGTATTGAATATCCCTCCAATCCTACCAACAAAACCCTTCTCAAAAACCAAAATATTATTATTGAGAATCAACGGGTTCTTAAAAGATCCATTAGTAAGAAGTTGGACAAAATATCATCCAAGATGAACAAGTTTTTCTCCAAAGTCAGCAAGAAACTTGGATTATCTTCATCTTCATCATCCTCTAAATAGTTCTATATTTTTATATCATGTCGAATTAGTTTAAGTTTGTTTTAATTTGAGTGTTTATGTAGTTCTTTATGGTTAATCATTGTATTATCCTATTATGCAATGAAATTGATTTCCTTTTCTGTTATCTAGCTTATCTTATCTCATGAATAAATGTTAGTATATTATATATAAATATATATATATATATATACATAATTATTCACAAAATCAAAAAGGTCATCAAAATTCACTGGACCATGTCGACATCCCCCCTTTGACCATGTCGACATGTACTGGTCAGAAATGACACTTCATTTTGAATTTGAAATTTGAATAACTACCATATGTCTATTCATTTCAAATGAATTTCTACACCTATATATACCCATTTCTTCCAGAATTCATTACTGAATATTATTTCTTTTCTATTCTATCTCTCATTCTTCTCACAATTTCAAAAATGGCTAATCCAATTCATAACTTATCCAAGAATCTTGAAGAAACTCTTAATTCATTCAAGAATATTCTCTCGTTCATTCTTCGTAACTAGCGACACTTAGAATTGAGTCAAATGCAGATGGCGGGGCAGAGATTGAAAAAGATCAAGGAATTAATATACTGGGCGAAGCCTGCTTTCCCTGCTAACCCTTCTCGCCAAGGAAAGAAGTCATCAACGAGCAAGAAAGGCATTTCGAGGCAATTCGATGGATGATTTCTTCTATGCACAAGGATGATAACGAAGCACATCCTCCTGTCTCTCTCACAAATGACAATGAAAATTAGGATGCCATCAAAGCAGACCCTATTTTCGGAGAAGAAGGATGGGTGGAAGTTCCTCGTAACGTTTAATTTGATTGCTTTATTTAATTTGATTACTTTGTTTGAATTGATTGCTTTGATTGAAAATTGTTTGTTTTGATTGATTTGATTGACACTTGGTGTGGATTGATGAATGTATAAATTTACAATGATATATTTATAATCGTTGATTAAATATCATGACTATAAGTATAGTTATTTCTTAATATACTCTATTATATAGTTTATTAATGCAGGTACTTGAGTACAAGAATGAGGGGGAGTTATATAGTTTAGAGTTTGTTTGTTTTTGTTGATGACAAAGGGGGAGAAATATAAAATAGGGTAGTTATGCATAGATTAAGGGGGAGTTATTAGATTTAGGGGGAGTTATTAGGATAGAAGTAATATTTTATAAACAAAGGTTGTCATCATCAAAAAGGGGGAGATTGTTAGTTCTTGAGATGATGGTTTTGATGACAACAACCTTAGAATAAGATTATAAAATATAAATACTAACATTGTAGTTTAGATATATATGTATATGCAGGATTTAACCATGCAGGTACCAAGAATGAAGACTGTACAGTATAGAGATTCAAGATATCAAGATTGAAGACTCATGAGTATCAAGAGTATCAAGATTATCAAGAGTTCAAGATTTCAAGATAAGTATTGAGTCTAGAATTATGTTAAAACTTCATAATAGCACTGAAATCTTCGCTCCATTTTTCTTTTGGGATGGAACCCATTTCTACCTTTTTAGTGGCTTACAAACCCACGACAAGTAGCTTACAAACCTACGACAAGTGGCTTACAAACCCACGAACATCCTGGTTTTGTACAAGTTCTCGAGTCCTGATGTGGTGAGATATTCTGTAGGAAGAAGCTTGCAAAACTACTTCAAAATGATTTTCAAAACTACTTCAGAATGATTTTCAAAACTGCTTTTCAAAATGTTTAAGCCTTAAAAATTATCTTTTCAAATGATTTTCAAAAAGATGTTTTAGCCTTAAAATATTCTTTGTTTTTGTTTTTAATAAACTCTTGTTTTAAACTTCGTTTGTTTTAAACTATTTTTAATTATAATATATTTATACTTAGATTTAAATATAAAATTATAGTAAAATTATATATATATTATTCTCTATATTTATCTATGTATTTTATCTGTAGTCAAGTATATTTATAAAGTTTAAATAGTTTTTAATATAAGATAAAGGTTATTTTCAAAGAAAATCAAATCTTCAAAAAATGCTTTGGGATGTCGACATGCCCTAGTACCCCATGTCGACATAGTGACAGTTAGATTCAAAAAAATTTGAATTTCAAAAGAAGTGTCTATTCGCCATAACCTTTCACGAATGGACATGGCTGTTGTTCTTCTATAAATAGGGGTTGGTTTCAACGAATTTTATATCAGATTTTCTGGTTTTTCACTTCTCTTCTTCTTCCACATTTTCTTATTCAAAATCCTATCATCACTCTACCGAAATCAACATTTAATCTAACTAGATCATCTCTGGTTTGATTCTCTATCACTATCTCATCAAGATCCTCAGTGCTATTCAGAGTTATAGGCTTTCTTTGTAATCAATAGAGTAAAAGGTGTGATTGTAGCCTTGGAAATCAATCAAGTGAGAAAAGGTGTGATTGTAGCCTTGAGAAATCAATTGGGTGAACTAGTTGCCCGGAAATCAAGTATCTCTACCCAGAGGATTGTGATTCTGGAGGGTGTACCTCGTGGCCTTGAAATCGAGGGTTGTAATTGTTGAATTGCTTTTGAAAGGAAATCTGTACTTAGTTGTGCGGGACTGGATGTAGGGTAACTCCGAACCAGTATAAAATCCGGTGTGTTCTTTCCTTTACTGCATTTACTTTATTTCTGCATCTTTGTTTGATTCTGTGATTATATCTGTGTCTGAATATTTCATACATTTGTGTACAAATCAACAATAACTCAAAAAGATTTAGTAATTTCTTATAAACACTATTCACCCCCCCTCTAGTGTTATTCCTAGCTTTAAGATCCGTAATCTGCATTCCTCACATGCATATCATCATAATGTTTTGAAATGACTATGTTTTTAACCATTGTGGTTACAGGAGCACAGTATATTGTTTCATAAAGGTTTTAGGATACTAGTAAGAGGAAAACCCATTCCGCTAAGCGGCGTGGTCTCACTAGATATCTAAATGGTTTGAGATGTTAGATTATTATTCATACCAGGCTTTATGTCTGACTCAAAGTTTTTGTTTTCCCCTTAAACTCTCGGGTACTCAATTGAATTTAAGTAGTTTGAGAGTTGAGGTTTTCAGATACCACATTAGACGAATAAGCTTCCGGAGACGTCCAGGAGGCATAATAGATATTTAGAGTTCTTTTCACTTTGATTCCGCTGTGTTGTTCTGTAAAGGCAAAGCTTTTTAGGTGCCTTATTATATACTCTGTTCACCCAAGGGGGCATCTTCATATGTCGCTCTTGGCGTATTTGTAATAATTATATATTTCTGAATGTGGTTTACGATTATGGAATTATGTAATGAACTGGAAATGATTTGAAATGGAATGTGATCCTGTTTGAAGTTTTAAAATTTTCTCATATTCATAAGTTTCTGTGTATCAATGAATCTAACACCGTCGTATTTGGTCCCGAGGATTAATAACTATGGATGACTGCAGCATCTGTAGCCATTAGTTTTGGGCCTCCAACTAGAGGGATGTTACAACTGAAAATCAAAGTCTCTAGACAGAGCATTTCGATTAATAATAATTGTTATTATTGAACCAAGGACTATGAATTTGGACTATTGAGTTGAATATAAATGATTTTGGAATTTTTACCATTACCAAATTCCATAAGTTCAAAGTGATATAGTTTTGACGAAGAGAATTGATGTAAATAAAAGTCACAAACAGGTAACGCTTAACAAAGTGAAATTGGATTTTACTGAAACCAAGTAAGCGGTAAATTTGGCCAAAATGTCACACCACCTGCTAAGTGACGTGTGAACGATAATATTCGAAATGTTCGATATTAATCGCCGACCAAATTTACACCTGACCAGTCACACAACCGAAATGATGAATGCTCCTTTGATCGAACGATTTAATTAGTTTATAATTGTTACAAGTTAATTAAATTATTCAATATTTATGAAATATTAATTATAAATTTGATTTTGATTTGATAAATGAATATTAATGTAATTATTAAAGTTATAAATATATTAATGATATATGATATCGATAAACGTTTTAAATTATATTTAAAACGCAAAAATGTTCATTCGGGCTTTAAATGGGTTCACGGCCTATCATGAGGGCTGGTAATTTTGGCAACAATATAGGTTAGGGGGCAGCTCATTTAGGGTTAGATAGGCTTAGTTTTGGATGGCTCAGATTGAAGGAGAAAGTATGAGATTAGATCCACTTTTCTCTCCTTTTTATCCACTATGTAAGCAAACCTAACTCTAATTAGATACAATCTTTTGTTGCCTCCTCTTTCCTTCTTGCCGGCTATTACCTGGTATTCTGACCTGGCTATATTGAACTAATTGCACGATATAGATTCAACTGTTATCAAGAACGATGACCATGGAGCAATAGCTGTAGGACCCGGAAGTAAAGTATAGATGATTATATGAAGCCAAAAATGAACGGAATTGGTAGATAAACGATGCAGGATGCTTGAAATATGGATATTAGCTTGAACAAGCAAGGGATCGGCATGGCTTGGCAAAACCCTAGGGATCGGCATGGTCGAAGCAAAGGAGGGCTCGGCATAGATGAAGCTAGATGGATTGGCATGGTTTGTTGGCTTGGGTAATTATATTTCAACTCGTAAGAAAGGGATCGTCACGGTTTGATAATAGGTGAGGGATCAGTATGCTCGAGTCTACCAAAAAGGGATCGGCACATGTCAGAAACTAGATGCAGTCTTGACTTCAACAATCAGTATTTAGGGATCTAAAGGTCCAAGGCAGTTGATATTTGGAAAGCAAGGCCTATAGACCTTAGGGGACCTACCCTAGGGATCGCATGTCAAATGTCCTAAGGATGAGGGATCGGCATATGTCCATTTGGAGGGTTCGGCTGAAAATAGCTTGCAAGTGGAGTTGAACCATAGACCCATCAATGGCGTGAGCTCCTCAAATCTAAATGATATGATATTTGAAGAGCCAACATATCTAAGCATGAAGAAGCCACCATAGGGATCGCTGCCCCAAAATCGACCAATGAAGGGATTGGTACCGATCCCTATTCATTGGGATTTAGGCCTAGCGACCTCTCTGTTATGTTGAGTCACATAGTCCATGAAGTTTTGATTTATGACAAAGAAATAAAGGCGATCGACAAAAAGAAGACATCTTGGCTATAAAGAGACACAAAAGAGCTACATATGGTACTCTAGATTATAGGTTGATTATTTGATGTTGTAATAGTGTTAAACTTGTTAAAATCTATCCTCAAATAATTATGCACCTCAATATAATCAATATATATACGTTTGAATGGCATTGCACATTCATTGTGCAATTTGACAGGGACCGGTCGACCGGTAGGTTTTGGGCGGTCGACCGTTTCTGTGTAAATTGCACAAAGAACGTGCACACATGCACATAACGTCTATATATTTGAAATCCTGTCTACCGACCATTTTTGACCTGTCGACCGTTTTCAAACAGAGAGCAACCTTTCGTATAGACACTTCCTTTTCTTCAACGGTTGCTTCTCTTTCTCTTCACCAATGATCATGACCTTTGTTTGTATCTTTTCACAAAGGGTTACAACTGTTTATTTCTTATATAAACATCATGAAATCATTATTCCAAATAACCAATTCTATTATTCTAATCTCTATTCTATTGATCTCTGTCTTGAACTCTCAAACATTTCAATTGCTTATTGAATCATTGACATTATTTCATATCTTTTGATTCAATAAGTAATATACTTCCTTCAATCTTCACAAACATCATTCACATATTTTGAGGATAAGATTATAGGAAGGGTGTACTACAAGTGACAAATCAGTGTTATCAAGAGCACAAGTTGTCAATGGCAATTGTATTTGTTTTTGTTGAAGTCCTCGGTGTTGTAAGAGGAACGAAATCCCGTTCGGCTGTTCGGGTGTTGTAAACCTGTTCCTCCGGGTGAAGTGAGGTAGTTGGTTGTGAAAATCCAGATAGAAGTCTGGGACTGGACGTAGGACGGGAGGTCCGAACCAGTATAAAAATCCCTGGTGTGATTTTTACAGTTTACTGCATTTACTATTCTATATCTGTGAATTTCTATATAGTTAGTTTATTGAATATTTACTTGTATAGCAATTGTAAATAACATTCCGCATATATTGTTAGTCCATATTACACGATCCACAATTAGTGTGCACAAGCGTACACCGTTTTTTCATTTGGTATCAGAGCACGGTCATCATATAACCGTAACACCGTTATTTGATATATTCTTGTAATATGGCAAATAACGCAAGCACTAGCACTAACACTTACACGGAAGGTCAATCAACACAAAGACCTCCATTCTTTAATGGTCTCAACTATAGCTATTGGGCTACACGTATGTCATTTTTTATGCAATCAAATAGCTATGATGCTTGGAATGCTACTCAAAAAGAAATAGTGAATCCAACAACTGAATATTCAGAATGGACAACGGCTGAGAAAACGGCAGCAGCCGTAAATGCAAAGGCAATAATATGTTGTTTTGTGCATTAGACCAAAATGAATATAACCGTGTTAGTATCTGCACTACTGCATATCAAATTTGGCAAACGCTGAAAACCACTCATGAAGGTACTAACAAGGTTAAACAAGCCAAAATAGCCATGTTGAAGAGTTAGTTTCAAAATTTCAAAATGAAACCGAATGAGACAATCAATGATATGTATTCAAGGTTTCAAACTATTCATCATGCACTTATCGGATTAGGGCAAAAATATTCAGATTTTGATGTTGTTTCAACAGTCCTACATTCTCTGACTAGTGAATGGGAAGGAAAAGTATTAGCAATTGAAGAAGCTAATTACCTTTCCATCATGAAGCCAGATGAATTGATAGGAAATTTAATGTCCTATGAAGCAAATTTGCAGGCTAGAAAAGAACAGAAAGAAGAAAAGAAAAATGTAGCATTTCATGCTGAGAAAGATGAAAATGAATCAGATTCTGAAGATGAAGATCTAGCATTCATTGCAAAAGGATTCAAAAAATTCCTAAAATATCGAAAAGCTAGTCGTTACAACAAAAGGAAAACTGGATCAAATAAACCATCTTCATCCAAAATAGAATGTTTCAACTGCCACAAAAAGGGGCACATGCAGAAGGACTGTCCAGAACAGAAGAAGAAGTCAGAAAATGATAAATTCAAATATAAGAAGGACAAGTCAAAGAAACGAGCCTTTTCAGTGACATGGGATGATTCAGACTCATCTTCATCTGAAAGTGAAAGTGATCAGGAGAATGAACAAGCTAATGTTTGTTTTATGGCAACAGAAGATGAGGTACAAATTCCTACATTTGATGAATTACTTGATATTAATTCTGAATTGATAGTCAAATATAAAGACATAAAACATCAATTAAAAGTAGCCAAAGCAGATTTGAGTAGAGCAGAGTTTGAACGAGATATGTTAAAAGATGAGAAGAAAATATTAGAAGAAGAACTTGAAAAACTTCAAGAATCATCATCTAATGTTGACTCTCAACTATCTCTTTTGAGTCAAGAAATTGAAACTCAAAAAGAGAAAAATGATGCTCTCACTACTGAAAATCATGAGCTTAAGGCAAAAGTTAAAAATCTGGACCTAGAAAAGGCGAGCTTACAAACTAAGTTAGATGACATTACTCAAAATGTTTCTAACTTTAACAAAGGTCAAGAAAATTTGACAAAGATCATTGAAAGTTCACAATCTGTTTCAAATAAACAAGGTTTGGGATATAAGAAACAAGAAACCAAGAAACATCTTGGTAATGAAAGGAAAAAGAAAGTACAAAAGACTAAAGCTAAGAAAAATCTTAGTTTATTATATTCCAAACCAAAGCCAGTTGTGAAATTTTAGAAGAAAAATGTCAAGACTATCAAAATATGGGTTCCTAAAACAAATAACAATTTGATTAGGAACAAATATATTCAGAATTTCATGAATACTGTGCATTATAATTCTAATTATGTATATAAAGGGGATACCAGACCCGTATGGGTTTGGATTCCTAAGATCTAACTCTTAGGACCCTATAAAAAGTGGGTACCATGGTCTTAATTATATTTTTTGCAGGTACCACTTAAGAAAAGAGGAAAATGGATATTCTGGTTGATACATTCCTATATTATTCCATTATCTATTACTCCTTTTTGTCGATGACAAAGGGGGAGAAAGAGCTAACAATTATTTGCAGGAATATATATATATATATATAAAGAATACAGACAAAATCTCAGGGAGATCACATATTCAGGGGGAGATTCAGAACTTCAGATATATGTTGTCATCAATCAAAAAGGGGGAGAATGTTGAGTCACATAGTCCATGAAGTTTTGATTTCTGACAAAGAAATAAAGGCGATCGACAAAAAGAGGACATCTTGGCTATAAAGAGACACAAAAGAGCTACATATGGTACTCTAGATTATAGGTTGATTATTTGATGTTGTAATAGTGTTAAACTTGTTAAAATCTATCCTCAAATAATCATGCACCTCAATATAATCAATATATATACGTTTGAATGGCATTGCACATTCATTGTGCAATTTGACAGGGACCGGTCGATTGGTAGGTTTTTGGGCGGTCGACCGTTTTTGTGTAAATTGCACAAAGAACGTGCACACATGCACATAACGTCTATATATGTGAAATCCTGTCTACCGGACATTTTTGACCTGTCGACCGTTTTCAAACAGAGAGCAACCTTTCGTATAGACACTTCCTTTTCTTCAACGGTTGCTTCTCTTTCTCTTCACCAATGATCATGACCTTTGTTTGTATCTTTTCACAAAGGGTTACAACTGTTTATTTCTTATATAAACATCATGAAATCATTATTCCAAATAACCAATTCTATTATTCTAATCTCTATTCTATTGATCTCTGTCTTGAACTCTCAAACATTTCAATTGCTTATTGAATCATTGACATTATTTCATATCTTTTGATTCAATAAGTAATATACTTCCTTCAATCTTCACAAACATCATTCACATATTTTGAGGATAAGATTATAGGAAGGGTGTACTATAAGTGACAAATCAGTGTTATCAAGAGCACAAGTTGTCAACGGCAATTGTATTTGTTTTTGTTGAAGTCCTCGGTGTTGTAAGAGGCACGAAATCCCGTTCGGCTGTTCGGGTGTTGTAAACCTGTTCCTCCGGGTGAAGCGAGGTAGTTGGTTGTGAAAATCTAGATAGAAGTCTGGGACTGGACGTAGGACGGGAGGTCCGAACCAGTATAAAAATCCCTGGTGTGATTTTTACAGTTTACTGCATTTACTATTCTATATCTGTGAATTGCTATATAGTTAGTTTATTGAATATTTACTTGTATAGCAATTATAAATAACATTCCGCATATATTGTTAGTCCATATTACACGATCCACAATTAGTGTGCACAAGCGTACACCGTTTTTTCATTTGGTATCAGAGCACGGTCATCATATAACCGTAACACCGTTATTTGATATATTCTTGTAATATGGCAAATAACGCAAGCACTAGCACTAACACTTACACGGAAGGTCAATCAACACAAAGACCTCCATTCTTTAATGGTCTCAACTATAGCTATTGGGCTACACGTATGTCATTTTTTATGCAATCAAATAGCTATGATGCTTGGAATGCTACTCAAAAAGAAATAGTGAATCCAACAACTGAATATTCAGAATGGACAACGGCTGAGAAAATGGCAGCAGCCGTAAATGCAAAGGCAATAAATATGTTGCTTTGTGCATTAGACCAAAATGAATATAACCGTGTTAGTATCTGCACTACTGCATATCAAATTTGGCAAACGCTGAAAACCACTCATGAAGGTACTAACAAGGTTAAACAAGCCAAAATAGCCATGCTGAAGAGTCAGTTTCAAAATTTCAAAATGAAACCGAATGAGACAATCAATGATATGTATTCAAGGTTTCAAACTATTCATCATGCACTTATCGGATTAGGGCAAAAATATTCAGATTTTGATGTTGTTTCAACAGTCCTACATTCTCTGACTAGTGAATGGGAAGGAAAAGTATTAGCAATTGAAGAAGCTAATGACCTTTCCATCATGAAGCCAGATGAATTGATAGGAAATTTAATGTCCTATGAAGCAAATTTGCAGGCTAGAAAAGAACAGAAAGAAGAAAAGAAAAATGTAGCATTTCATGCTGAGAAAGATGAAAATGAATCAGATTCTGAAGATGAAGATCTAGCATTCATTGCAAAAGGATTCAAAAAATTCCTAAAATATCGAAAAGCTAGTCGTTACAACAAAAGGAAAACTGGATCAAATAAACCATCTTCATCCAAAATAGAATGTTTCAACTGCCACAAAAAGGGGCACATGCAGAAGGACTGTCCAGAACAGAAGAAGAAGTCAGAAAATGATAAATTCAAATATAAGAAGGACAAGTCAAAGAAACGAGCCTTCTCAGTGACATGGGATGATTCAGACTCATCTTCATCTGAAAGTGAAAGTGATCAGGAGAATGAACAAGCTAATGTTTGTTTTATGGCAACAGAAGATGAGGTACAAATTCCTACATTTGATGAATTACTTGATATTAATTCTGAATTGATAGTCAAATATAAAGACATAAAACGTCAATTAAAAGTAGCCAAAGCAGATTTGAGTAGAGCAGAGTTTGAACGAGATATTTTAAAAGATGAGAAGAAAATATTAGAAGAAGAACTTGAAAAACTTCAAGAATCATCATCTAATGTTGACTCTCAACTATCTCTTTTGAGTCAAGAAATTGAAACTCAAAAAGAGAAAAATGATGCTCTCACTACTGAAAATCATGAGCTTAAGGCAAAAGTTAAAAATCTGGACCTAGAAAAGGCGAGCTTACAAACTAAGTTAGATGGCATTACTCAAAATGTTTCTAACTTTAACAAAGGTCAAGAAAATTTGACAAAGATCATTGAAAGTTCACAATCTGTTTCAAATAAACAAGGTTTGGGATATAAGAAACAAGAAACCAAGAAACATCTTGGTAATGAAAGGAAAAAGAAAGTACAAAAGACTGAAGCTAAGAAAAATCTTAGTTTATTATATTCCAAACCAAAGCCAGTTGTGAAATTTCAGAAGAAAAATGTCAAGACTATCAAAATATGGGTTCCTAAAACAAATAACAATTTGATTAGGAACAAATATATTCAGAATTTCATGAATACTGTGCATTATAATTCTAATTATGTATATAAAGGGGATACCGTACCCGTATGGGTTTGGATTCCTAAGATCTAACTCTTAGGACCCTATTAAAAGTGGGTACCATGGTCTTAATTATATTTTTTGCAGGTACCACTTAAGAAAAGAGGAAAATGGATATTCTGGTTGATACATTCCTATATTATTCCATTATCTATTACTCCTTTTTGTCGATGACAAAGGGGGAGAAAGAGCTAACAATTATTTGCAGGAATATATATATATATAAAGAATACAGACAAAATCTCAGGGAGATCACATATTCAGGGGGAGATTCAGAACTTCAGATATATGTTGTCATCAATCAAAAAGGGGGAGAATGTTGAGTCACATAGTCCATGAAGTTTTGATTTCTGACAAAGAAATAAAGGCGATCGACAAAAAGAAGACATCTTGGCTATAAAGAGACACAAAAGAGCTACATATGGTACTCTAGATTATAGGTTGATTATTTGATGTTGTAATAGTGTTAAACTTGTTAAAATCTATCCTCAAATAATCATGCACCTCAATATAATCAATATATATACGTTTGAATGGCATTGCACATTCATTGTGCAATTTGACAGGGACCGGTCGACCGGTAGGTTTTTGGGCGGTCGACCGTTTCTGTGTAAATTGCACAAAGAACGTGCACACATGCACATAACGTCTATATATTTGAAATCCTGTCTACCGGCCATTTTTGACCTGTCGACCGTTTTCAAACAGAGAGCAACCTTTCGTATAGACACTTCCTTTTCTTCAACGGTTGCTTCTCTTTCTCTTCACCAATGATCATGACCTTTGTTTGTATCTTTTCACAAAGGGTTACAACTGTTTATTTCTTATATAAACATCATGAAATCATTATTACAAATAACCAATTCTATTATTCTAATCTCTATTCTATTGATCTCTGTCTTGAACTCTCAAACATTTCAATTGCTTATTGAATCATTGACATTATTTCATATCTTTTGATTCAATAAGTAATATACTTCCTTCAATCTTCACAAACATCATTCACATATTTTGAGGATAAGATTATAGGAAGGGTGTACTACAAGTGACAAATCAGTGTTATCAAGAGCACAAGTTGTCAACGGCAATTGTATTTGTTTTTGTTGAAGTCCTCGGTGTTGTAAGAGGCACGAAATCCCGTTCGGCTGTTCGGGTGTTGTAAACCTGTTCCTCCGGGTGAAGCGAGGTAGTTGGTTGTGAAAATCCAGATAGAAGTCTGGGACTGGACGTAGGACGGGAGGTCTGAACCAGTATAAAAATCCCTGGTGTGATTTTTACAGTTTACTGCATTTACTATTCTATATCTGTGAATTGCTATATAGTTAGTTTATTGAATATTTACTTGTATAGCAATTGTAAATAACATTCCGCATATATTGTTAGTCCATATTACACGATCCACAATTAGTGTGCACAAGCGTACACCGTTTTTTCATGTTGGGCCTATATGGATTAGATGGTCCTATAGCCGAAGTTTCAGAGAGATTGGTGTCACCTTCACCTATAAATACTGGCCTAGGGGTCATTCTGAGAATCTTTACGCCGCTGGTTACATTAGTCTTTATTGTAATCAAGTTTTTTCTTACTTCTTGCTATTTGCTGCTGTAGCCAAACTATTAGTGAATCAATAAAGAGAATCTTCAAAGTGGACGTGGGCATACAACGCCGAACCACTATAAATTCCTGTGTTCTTGATTGCTGCTTTGATTTATCTATTAGTTTATTCTATTCCTCAGTTTAAATTTTACTTTCTTCATTTACTTCTCTACATATACCTATTCTTGGGTGTTTGTGACCAATTTGGTTGCAAACATTTTAGTGCTTTCAATGAGAAAACTGATTCTTGGCTTGCTAGGATCCCCTTTATTGCTACTGGATTGGGCAAATCCCTCGAAGGAGATCCATAGTTATCTTCATAAAGTTGCATATACTACTCAAATTTACTAAAATCTAAGCAAGGAGATCGATAATGGTGAGACATACTAGATCTACTTCTCAGAATGTTGATGGAAATGAGATTGCTATCATTCAACAAGGAGGCCCAAGCAACCAACCTACAAATTTGAATGCTGATCCGGTTGAAGTTCAAAACCCTACTGATTCTATAACCAGAGCTGAATATCATAATCTAATGAGAGATTGATGGAAAGCCGTCGACAACTAAATCAGCAAATGCAGACTAATATTAACCTGATGAACCAGATTACTTAACAACAGTGTGGGAAGTCCAGAAGGGATCCTACTCCCTACTTGGCATCGGAAAGTTCAAGCTCGTCGGATGAATACCACAGGCATAGTGTCGCAGGGTCAAAGGAGATCATGCAAAAACATCGGAGCACCGCTTGGTAGACCAATATGGTCTGCCAAGACCGATCGGTGCTGATCCCTCCCTAGGGATTGGTACCGATCCCTCCTCCAGAGGAGGGATTTCCCCATTACAGTTGGGAAATCGTGCTGGAGTTATTCACGGAAGCTTGGATAGTGGAGTTCGATCGAATGCTGACTAGGTACCCTTCGAAACGACGAAGAGATAAATGTTCAAGGTGCACAGCAAGAGGATAGTGAACCAAAAAGGTATGGAACGACCCATAGACATTGACCGGACCATTCATGTGAGGTGGAGCACGACCACCACTTGGCACCACCCATCCAGACACCAGATTTATCAGCAATGGTCGGACAGTTGTTGAGAGAGAACCAAGGCTTGACTAATGATGAATTGGGAATTTCGAGAAGCCATACCTCATTTACTGACAATGTTCTACATGAGGAATATCCGAGAAGGTTCAACATGCCATCAATGCCTGTCTACGAGGGAAAAACCAACTCCAGCCAGCATATTATGAGATACGAATGGCTGATGGATTCTGCAAGAGCCAATGATGCAACCAAGTGCAGATGCTTTCCCATAACCCTCTCTAGAATAGTGACATCGTGGTTCATGGGACTAACCCCGTGGTCAATTTCTTGGTTCAATGAGTTGGCAACCAAGTTTGTGGAACAATTCCGAATACACGTGACTCGTCCTAAAGACGTGATGTCCCTTTCCAGCATGATCTAGGCTCCGGGGGAATCGTTGAAGGAATATTTGTAGAGATTTCATACCGCCGCTACGGAAGTCAGTAACCCAAATGATCATGCTATTCTTATGGCCGTGACGAGAAGGATTGATCCAGGATCTGAGTTCGGTGATTGGCTAGCTGGAAAACCATCTGCTACATTGGAGCATTTCTATTCAAAGGCAGCTCAGTTTCTGAGGAAGGAGGAAGCTAGGTCCTCTAGGAAAAAGAATGTTGTTGGACCAAGTGGAGAAGCAGTGCAAAGAAATATTGCAATAAAGTAGTCTAATGACAGTTCTGAGAAAACTCAGGTGAATGCTCAGAATAAGCCAAATCAACAAAAGAGAAATGGAGACGGGAATCGAGAGCGGAAGAGGGATTCTGGGAGACTAAAGCCTAGGATTCCAATGTATGATAATTACACGCCGCTAAACACGTCCCTAGAAATTATTTATCTATCCACTTGCAATACCATGCAATACAGGAAGCCGCCTCCAAAAGAGTCGTCAGAGAGATAGAAGCAGACTAGGAAATATTGTCAGTTTCATGAGTGTTATAGGCACAATACAAATGAATGTAGGCATCCCCAGAATATTATAGAAAATTGATTTAGGAAAAGAAGTTACAACAATTTGTGAAAGCCTCGTAGGATGGCGGACAGGGGACATCTGACCTCAATTGAGGACAAGCTCCGCATAGGGCCGAGGAGCCTGCACAGACTGGTGGAAGACTGGTGATAAATACGATAGTTAGAGGACCGCACCCTGCGGATAGGAGTTAGCAAGAGATGGAGCGCTATGCTGGCATGATAAGGCATATAGATTTTGAATGCTGTTCGAATAGGGAAGACGGAGCTCCAGCAAAATAGCAACGCACGATGGCGGATGATATAGTGTTTAGAAGCAGGGATGCAGACAAGTAGAGGCCCCAACAATCGACTCGATGGTCATTGCAGCTAAGATTGGCCCTGCATTGGTGAGAAGAATTTTAATTGACTATGGAAGCTCGATGAATATAATCTTTAAAAAGGCATATGATCAGATGAGAATGGAAGCCAAAGACTTAAAGCTATCTAAAGCTCGTATTCATGGTTTTAATGGTTAAGTAGAATTACCTATTGAATTGGGAGAAGGTGAACATAGGAGAGTACAAATCCTACCATTTATAATTTAGGATGTTGACTCTCTGTACAATGTTTTTCTGGGCCGACCGGCCCTACCTGAATTACGGGCAGCACTTTCCTCGTGGTGTTTAACTTTGAAGTTTTCGATGCACAATGGTGTAGGAGTAGTTCATGGTGATAAGGCAACTAGACGTGCCTGTTATGTAACTGAGTTAAGGGAAGCTCAACGCAAGGAAAGAGGAAAGGGTATGGATAAGACTGTCCACATCCAAGCTACCGAAGATTAACAACCAGCGCCTGAGCCTTGGCACGGACGCCACCGTCGGTTCTATATGGATATAGATCCGAGAGATGACGAAGAGGAGCCTAAAGAGACCAAGGCTGCACTGGCTGAGCTAACGATTAATATCACGGTCAGCCACGATGACCCATCACGAGTCCTGAAGATTGGGTCATAGCTCAGCCCCTTGATGATGAAAGAACTTACTGGTTTTCTACAACTGAATCTGGATGTATTCGCTTAGACTCACTCTGACATGTGTGGAATCTCACCTGCCATTGTGAGCCATCCACTGAATATTGACCGAAGTATGTTTCGGTGAAGCAAAAAGACGAGGCATGGATCAGAAGAGATCTACCGCTCTTCAAGAGGAGGTGGATAAACTAGAAGTCAATGGGTTTATCCGTGACGCCCTTTATCTTGAATGGATATCTAATCCCATATTTGTGAAGAAGGCAAATGGAATATGGAGAACGTGCATTGATTATTCAGATTTGAACAAAGCATGTCAAAAAGACAGTTTTCCCCTTCCAAGGATTGACTAGTTAGTTAATCAACTGCAGAACACGAATTGTTATCTTTTATGAATGCGTACTCGGGATATAACCAAATCCCGATGCATATCTCCGATCAGAAGCACAACAGTTTTGTTATGGATGTTGGACTGTATTGTAACGTAGTAATGCCATTTGGATTGAAGAATGTCAAAGCAACCTATCAGTGCTTAGTTAACAGGATGTTTAAAGACCAGATTGGAAAGACAATGGAAGTGCATGTGGATGATATGTTCGTGAAGTCGCGATGATCAAGCGACCACATAGAGACTTGGTAGAAATGTTTGACATCCTTTGGTATTACAAGATGAAAATCAATCCTTTGAATGTTTGTTTAGTGTTGCATCAGGAAAATTCTTGGTTTTTATTGTTAATGTTCGTGGAATAGAAGCTAATCCCGAGAAGATTTGGGCTATTCGAGATATCCAAGCCCTATGAACTATTAAACAATTGCGAAGTTTGAATGGGAAGGTAGATGCCTTAAGTCGATTTATCTCGAGAGCAACTAACAAATGTATTCCTTTCTTTGGTTTTATTAGGAAGGGAAAAAGAAACTTCGAGTGGACGTAGGATTGTAAAGACGCGTTTCAAGATCTGGTGAGTCATTTGGAGAGACCCCCTATCATGTCAAAACCGGTAGATCATGAGGAGTTGTATATTTATTTAGCTGTGTCAGCACACACTTTAAGTGCCGCCTTAATTCATGAGGAGAATCGGATCCAGAGGCTGGTGTATTATGTCAGTAAACGACTAATAGAAGCAGAGAGGAATTATCCGTAAATAGAGAAATTGGCTTACTGTTTGCTAATTACATCATGGAAGCTTCTCCGTACTTCCAGGCACATCCGATCAATGTTTACACTGACCACCCGTTATGACAGGTCCTACATCGACTTAGGACGTCTGGAAGGTTACTCAAATGGAACATTGAGCTCAGCCAGTTTGACATCACTTATCTCCCTCGAAGAGCTATCCAGGTTTAGACATTGGCAGACTTTATAACGGAGTTTACTGTGTTGGATGATCTTCCAGAAGGTAGCGAAATCCCTACTGCACAATGGAAATTGTATACTGCTGGAGCGTCTAATGATCATTGTTCTGGAGCTAGGATTGTTCTTATAACCCCTAAAAACCAGTCAGTTTGTTTTGCCTTGAAGCTTGATTTCCCAGCGACAAACAACGAGGCTGAGTATGAAGCTTTAATTGCTGGACTTAAACTTGCTAGAGAACTTGAAGTTAAATCTCTTGAAATCTTTTGCGATTTGCAGTTGGTGGTGTATCAAGTTGTGGGAGATTATCAGGCCAGGGACAAAGGCTTGCCCTATACCTTACCCGAGTTCAGGAGTTGTTGACAGAATTTGAATACTATGACATTCCATATATTCCACGCGATCAAAATAGAGAGGCTGATTCGTTGGCAAGTTTGTTAGTACCGGTGATGCGCAGCAGATGAGCTTGGTTCCGGTCAAAGTATTAGATACCCCAGGTATAAATATGATGGAAATCGATCAAACATTGGAAATGGAATCTGAAAAGGAATCATGGATGAATCCATTTAAAGTCTATTTACTGCATGGAATCTTGCCTGAAAAAAGAAATGAAAAGCGACAAGTCCTTCACAAAGCTTTACGGTATATCATGCAAGAAGGAATTATGTATAGGAAAGGTTTCTCGGTCCCCCTACTCTGATGCGTCACTCATGATGAGATAAAACGTGTTCTAAAGGAAGTTCATGAAGGAGAATGCAGCGATCGCACTGGGGGGCAAACTCTGGCGAAGAAGATACTCCGTTATGGATATTATTGGCCAACCGTAAATCGGGACGCTGCTGATTATGTAAGACGATATGATAAATGCTAGATATATGAAAAATTCCCAAGAGCTCCGCCAACAGAAATCATGCAAATGGTCAGCCCATGGTCGTTCGCAATGTGGGGTATAGATATTATCGATTCTTTACCAATCTCTAAAGGTGGCACGAAGTATGCTATTGTTGTTGTTGATTACTTCACCAAATAGGCCGGGCGGAAACTTTGGATACGATTACGACCAAGAAAGTAATGAACTTTATTGTCCAAAACATCATATGTCGCTTCGGTATTCCATGAACTATCGTAACAGATAATGGGACTCAATTTGATAGTGCTGAATTTAAAGACTTTTGTCGAAGATATCGTATTGAAAAGAGATTTGCAGTGGTCGCTCACCCTCAGGAAAATGGGCAGGTTGAAGCTGTAAATAAAATCATCAAGTCTATTCTGAAGAAGCGTTTGGAGAAGGCTAGAGGCAAGTGGGGGATGAACTCCCTATGACACATTGGGCCTATAGAACCACTCATAAATACGCGTCTGACCATACTCCATTCGCCCTTGCTTACGGTTCAGAAACCGTTATTCCTGTTGAACTTGAAGTCCCTTCTCATCGAGTGACTTACTACGATCCCAAAACAAAAAAAATATCTCCACTTGGAATCTCTGGACTTTATAGATGAGAAGCGCGAAGAAGCCGATCTGAGGGCAGCTGCACACCGACATCGAGTCGCCCGGTGTTACAACACTAAAGTTAGACCGAGAACCTTCAAAATTAGCGATCTCATCCTGAAACGGGTTTTTCCTACCCCATCACACATGAATTTGATTTGGGAAGGACCATATGTCATTGAATAGAGGCTTGGAGAAGGAACTTTCAAGCTAGCGACCGTCGATGGCATTACACTTCCAAGAGCGTGGAATATCGAACATTTACAATGCTATTTCACTTAGTTTATTTCCTTTACATTTCGGTTTTCTTTAGCATTTGATTTTCCGAATATGTAATAAGACAGTTTATGTTGATCCTTTCCATTTAATGAATAAAGCTTCATGCTTCCTCTGTGTTTATGTTTGTTATTGCATTGAATGCTAATTACACAACGAAAATGATTGATATCGATGTGTATGAACATGCTCCCAGAGTTTGAAATCAATCAATCATGATAACTCCCTATGAGATCAGACAAGATGAGCTCAATCAACATGTTCATATAACAATTCTCATTCATAATCCAAAGAATGGGATATGCAATAAGGAACGAATGTGGCCAACAATCTGGAGATTGAGAAATTCTTGACCGGACTGTGGGACTAAAACAAAATCAAAGCAACCGAGATACGACCTATCGCATGCTAAATCAAAAACCCAAATTCTGGGGGGCAAGCTAATCAATCAAAAAGAGCACGACCTGATTGCTCTCTAAAATAACTCTAAGTTCCCAGAATGCGGACTGGAGTGTAAGCATAAATCGGGTGGATACCGACCGCTAGTGAAACAACTCTAAGTCCCCAAAGTGCGGACTGGAGTATAAACATAAATCTGGTGGAGACCGACAGCCCGTGGAACAACTCGATCTCCCCAGAGTGCGGGCTGGAATATAAACATAAATCGGGTGGAGACTGCCTGCCCACGGAACCACTCTAAGTCCCCAGAGTGCAGACTGGAGTATAAACATAAATTGGGTGGAGACCGACTGCCCGCGAGATAACTTTGTGTCCTTGGAGTGCAGAGTAGAGTATAGACATAAACTGGGTATAAACCGAACACCCATTAACTAAACCTTATCCTCAGAGTATGGATATAAACATGAATGAATAGATGAGTGGATTTTAACTATTCTCTATTCCACAAACTCAGGAATGAAACCGACATGAGAAGTATAAACTCGCGAAGGATGGAATTCGGCTGTCCGACTTCTGGCCTCGCCAAATCAATGCCGGGTGTAGAAGCACAGTTATTCAAAAGACTGCTAAATCCAATAGCATAACACCAAGGCCCGAGCCTGATGTTTGGTACGACTTGAGGCCACGACCACCTGGAGGCCTTAGGATGGAGTTGGTGAATTGTTACCAGAATTTACAAGCAACGAATTACAAGTACATTGATGGAAAGTAACCGTTCAACCACTTAGATAACAATTCACACAAAGCTTAGCAGAAAACATAAACTTTTATTTTCATAACAGGTGCTGAAATTTCAATATAAGTTATTCCAAAAGATCGGAATTCACACCCTTACAACCACAACTAATGAAAGGAACGACTATGCAAACTATGTACATTGAGCTGAAGCGACAGCTATTTCTTCTACTTCCTCTCTTTTTGGATTTCTTGGGAATAGAGACACTTGTGATTCTCTTTCGAACCCCTCGCCGCATTTAGCAGGAGAGCTTGTGGAGGTAGAAAGAAGTTCATTGAGGATCGACCCACCGGGTGGAATAACTTGTAGTGGCACAAGATAAGGATCATCGATGTCCACCTCGACGGGTTCACTCTTAGCCTTTCTTTTCGACATTTCCTCCTTCTTGATCCACTCCTTCATGATAGTTTTGTCGGTGTGTTCCGAGGCACCGGTAATTATTAGATCATCAGATTCATCGGCCGGGAGTGGATCCTCGATCTTGTCTTAATCAAGGGCACCGATGACTTGAGCATCGGGCCCCGGAACATCAGCAGCCAGGTCTTAAACCGTTTTCTCATGTTGCTCTACAGCGGCACCACTTCTGGGAGTCTGACTGGGGCTCGGAAGACCTACAAAATTTGTTAAAATAAGAAGATTAGCTAAATAACCATTGCGTGTGAAAAAAAAACTTTTCATATACTGAGGAGTAAAGTGCGGTACCAGCATCTGGTTGACTCTCTGTAGTTGTCGTGGTGCCTCCTTCTAAAATGAGGGATAACATCTTGGATCCAAAGCCGTGCTTATCCAGATTGTAGCCAAGATCCTGCTTTGTATCAAGAGAAATTGATGCTCTGGCTACTTGGGATGGAGAGGGACTCTTAGGATCGGTCCCCAAAGATCTAGTAATGTGTTCTCCTCCTTCAGTTGGTGTAGAAGCATTAAAAAATCGAAATTTTGCGACAGCTAGATCTAAAGGCTTGTTTCCATGAAGAATTTCCCTCACTAATTCTTCTTCGTTGAGCTCGGCTTCCCCCGGCTCATTCTTCTTCATCTCGACAATGTGCTCCCAAGCTTCAGCTAGTGATTCGAGGTAACCCTCACCAAGAAAACTTAAGTCGTGATGGATCAGGACTTTGGCATTGTATTCAATAATCAACGGGTCGAATAAGTCCTTAATCTCGTTCCTACCAGATTCCATGGCAGCTTCCACCAGGGAGTTAACTTGTTCGATCATCACTTTTCGGCCCTCTTCTCGAGCTTCTTCTTTGAGAGCTTCAATTTTAGCGAATTGCTCATCCAGTTTTTCCTTTAAGCTCCTGGCCTCAACAACTTCCTCGTAGTACTTCTGCGATTCCTCTTGAGCTTCTATTTTTTCCTCCCTTTCCTTCTTAAGAAGTTCTTCAAGTTCCTTAAAGCGGCGAGCTAGAGCGTCTTTCTCCTTTTGCAAGGAGTCCTTTTCTAAAGCGAGTGCCCCGCTACAATGAACTACCGCATTGAGTTCCTTTTTATGAGTAACATCCAAGCGGCTTACTGCCTCTGCTGTTTCCTTAGCATTCTTTTCAACTTCAGCAAGTTGGGTTTTAAATTCTAGCAATTTAGCGCCTTGATGGTTGATTATGTCCTTATCATGTATAGCTTTCAACTTGAGGCATTCTATCTCATGTTGTCGCTTCATGGAAACTTCGGAGACTTTTTCTTCCAAGTGTATAAATGATTTGTGCTGCACAAATACATCGTTCATGCACGTGAGAGAACTTTCCTTGGCATGCCCTAGAATTATGTGATGGAAGGAAGCAATTTGAGACCATTAAAACAAATTTTTGAAAAAGTGGCCTTGAGCTCAACCAACTTCTCTACATGGAAACGTCGGGAGCAGTAGCCGGCAAAGGCAGATCAGAGGTAGCAAGAGGATGTTTGCCTGATCGACGTTCACGAGATTGTCTGAAGCTTGAGGAACTAGAATGTTGCTCGTGAGATGCAGCGACGTGAGGGCCACGACAAGAAGGCTGTTCCCCACTCTGAGTCGTAAAATTAGATTGTTCGCCTTAACGCGATGTCTGGGATTGGGATTTGCGTTTGAAAGAGGAAGAAGATTCCCTTGAATGATAATTCTTATCCCGTCCCTCATCCTTCTCCATATGCCGGGTAGACTCGGAATCCGGCTTGGTCGATGGTATGATGACGAACTTTTGAGGCGATCAAAGGCTTTCAATTGAGACATTGCACCTATAAAGACCGAATGAGAATGTAATAGTAATTATCACACGAGAGATTAACAAAAAGTGTATAGTGAAGTGCATGTGGTTGTGAGTGTCCTAGTGCTCCCCCTAACAGACCGGTAACAGTAGCCTTGCTCAACGGTGTTTTCTCTCCTTTATCAGAAGGATGGACGCCTTCGCCACTTCTGGTAAGAGATTTGAGTCCTTCAATGTTAATGTTTGGAAAGTCGTAGGACATGATGTCGTCCGGAGTTTGAAGATTTGAAAACCCCTTTAACGAACTTTCCAAGTGTTGAGAGGACGATTCCTCTTCAATAGGAGTAATAACAAACTTTGGATCCACGGTGGTTTTTCTTTTACAAAGCTTGTACACCAGTTTTTTCTTTCTTTTTGTAGGTGTTTGGGATTGTGCGCCTTGCGATGATTTGACCATTGGCACTTTCCCGGGGCTTGCATCTACATCTCCCGACTTCTCGACTTGAGAATCTTTAATCTCGCCCTCCTCGGTATAGTCCCGAGTCCTCTCGACAGGGGGCACAATGAGGTTGGCGGTATCCCTTCTTCGTTCTGTAATATTCTTTGGTATTTTCGCACTTCCAGGAAGTCCGACACTATGGCCATCTTCCAACAGCCCGAACAAGGATAGTAACTTGTCATTTACGAGAAGTTTGATGTACCTATCCTCGACGGCGGTAGCGCATATGGTAGCAACAACTCTTGAATAATTAGCGCCTTTAGGATGTAGGCGAACACCTGAAAGAACTCCGGATGTTAGTAGATTCAAAGGAAAAGTTATGACTTGGAGTAGTGAACTTGAAAGAGAAGTTAAGGTAATACTTACATCCTTCTAACCATCGTCTTACAAATTCGGGAGGGCATCGCACGTAGAACCATTCGTGTTTAAATAGTGATATTTTGTTCCAAGTGCCCGTTAGAACTTGGCAATTTGGCAAGGGTTCGAGAAAGACATAAGAAGGGCTTCCCGATCGTCGTTTGAAATTGTAGATAAATCTTATATCTTCGGGAGTAGGCACATGAAATAAGATAGTCATGAACAGTAAGAAGGCTCCATGAATGAAAGCATAACTATTGGGATGAAGTTATGTAGGGGCGATCCCAAGATATCTCAACATTTCTCGGATAAACAAATTGAAGGGCGATATGCATCCAGCCCAACACATAAACTTATTGCATGTTATATACCTTACTGGGGGCAAGTGAGGTCTATCTTGTCTTTAAGGAACTAAGACGTCCCCAAACGGAATTCCATCAATAGAACATAACCGGTGGAGAGCAGCTTTGCCAATTCGAGAAGCCTGTAAATCCATCAGATTATCAAGAATAATAGCGCCCTCTATAGCATCAGGAGCATGGCTTATGTTTTCCGTCGGAAGGACTGGGATAACCGGGAAAAGATTGGCTTGTGGGTTAGAAAGTTCTGTTTGTTCCACAGGATGGTTTAGAGAAGGCCTGCCAGATATAGTTGCGGAACTGGACTTCGCTTCAAAACCAATGTGTCGCATCGTCGAATCAGAAGACATGTTAGCTGAACGCTTCGAGCATCTGAAATATATATCAGCTATACTCAGTAGATAATCAAGATTAAAAATAATAACATGTTCCCCCCGTGCTAATTGTGAATTAGTGTAATGAGGTGCAGTATATAACACATATAAAAGGTTTGAAGATAGAAAAATGAAATAAAATGGCAAGACTTGGGAGTTTTGTCCAAAGAGACCGTCATCGCTGACCGTCTCAATCG
Organism: Allium fistulosum; assembly: GCA_030737815.1. Classification (NCBI taxonomy): domain Eukaryota; kingdom Viridiplantae; phylum Streptophyta; class Magnoliopsida; order Asparagales; family Amaryllidaceae; genus Allium; species Allium fistulosum. The sequence goes on from CM060904.1 coordinate 1,144,650,355, forward strand.
GCAAGAGAATTGATCAGCTACAAAAGCTTCGGGATCGACTATCGGCATATCGAAGTATGAAGTTTGTTACTTAAGTTCATTTGCGAGTTTGTCACTTAGTCCACACCTAAAGTCCTGGAAATTTGATTCTTCAATCTCAAGTTCAAAAGTTTAAGTATGCATGTTAGATTGTCCATTGTCATCGTATGTTCAAGGTCAGCAAGGCAAACTAGCGTTGATTGTTCGAACAAATTAAGTTGGATTAGTTTATAAGGCATACGTCGATCCCTAGTTTTCACTGCCGATCTCTTTCCCAAGAGCTCCCTACCGATCCCTATACTTGACCACAAACGCTGATCCCTCCATCAGAGGCTTTTGTATCGAACCCTATCCTATATCACTACCCAATACTGATCCCTCTCCTAAACTTTCATTACCGATCCCTCTCTCCAAACAATCCTCACCGATCCCTCTCCACAACTAAAACAACTGAACCCTCACTTCCCTTATCCTTCTCCCCTCTCAACTCCAGTCCCTAAGTCACCAACACCACCGTACCCTTCATTCCTCTACCCTTGACTCTTCTTCCCTTAGAATCCCTCGCCGAACTCTTGCTTTATCTCCTCATCCCTTCTTCCTATGCCTAATTCAACCTACCGAAACCTTTGTTCCAATACTCCTTGACCACCCTAAGATTGTTCGCTACCTTATCATCACATCAACAACTCGAAGCAAATAACCTAATCATGTAATTGAAAGAGTTATTACAAATTCGTACCTATATGAAAATGCGGGGTTTCGAATTGAGATGAGGAGGAACGGTTGAGGATTATCGAATTGTAAACAAAAGAAGGGCGAGTTTGTGGAATAGCTAGGATTGTAGATGGATTTGAAGTCGAAGTTTGGAGAGTTTGGGTTCGGTAAGAAGGTTTTGTGCAAAGATAAGAAAAATAGGAAAAGTGAAGAAGGGAAATAGGACGGCTCGTATTTATAAGAATGGAAGAGGGTTCGGCTGCAAGAACGTTGAACAGGTCACAAGGGGAGAAGGGTTGGCATAGAAACTTGACGATCCCTATTTGCATGGCTGCAAGGATGGATCGACATAATGAATGCTGATCCCTATAGATGAAAATAATAATAATAATAAATAAAAAATTAAAGATGATTGTGAAGGTTTGGTTACAAAAATGAACATACAAAATATTATAGAAATTGGCAATGACCCATGAGCGTTCGAACATGTCGGGGAGCCAACAACAAGAACGTGTATAGGAATATGCATGAGAGTGGTTTAAAAGTTCAACTTTTTTGAAATCAACATAAATTGCAATCAAACCTGAAATCCTCTAGTTCAAGGCTGGACCAAATAATAATAGTTTATAAGTCTCGCATAAACGGATTTATTTATGTAGACGGAATATGGCACTAGATTTATATTATTGTAAATCGACTAAGCATCATGGCAATTAATGAAGAATTCAATGCCTTGGAAAACGATTCGACAAAGAAATAGCAATCAATCAGGAAGCTAGATGGATTTCATTTCAACAATTCAGACTTGTTTCGATTCAAAGCACGCCATGTTACTCACAAGATGTACTTTAGGGGGCAAGTGTTACCCGGTGTCCTGACCCTGCTATATTGAACTAATTGCACGAGATAGATTTGACTATTATCAAGAGCGATGACCACGAGGCAATAGCTGTAGGACCCGGAAGTAAAGTACAGACAGTTATATGAAGCTAGCAATGAACGGAATTGGTAGATAAACAATGTAGGATGCTTGAAATATGGGTATTAGCTTGGACAAGCAAGGGATCAACATGGCTTGGCAGAACCCTAGGAATCGGCATGGTTTGTTGTACCAGGGATCGGCATGGTCGAAGCAAAGGAGGGCTTGGCATAGATGAAGGTAGATGGATTATCATGGTTTGTTGGCTTGGGTAGTTATATTTCAACTCATAAGAAAGGAATCGGTGTAGCTTATAGAAGGGATCATCATGGTTTGATAATAGGCGAGGGATCAATACGCTCAGGTCCACCAAAAAGGGATTGGCACATGTCAGAAACTTGATGTCGTCTTGACATAAGCAGTCAATATTTAAGGATCTAAAGGTCCAAAGTAGTTGAGATTTGGAAAGCAAGGCAGATGGACCTTAGGGGACCTACCCTAGGGATTGCATGTCAAATGGCCTAAGGATGAGGGATCGGCATATGTCCATTTGGAGGGTTCGGCTGAAAATAGATTGCAAGTGGAGTTGAACCATAGATCCATCAATGGCGTGAGCTCCACAAATCCAAATGATGTGATATTTGAAGAGCCAACATATCTAAGCATGAAGAAGCCACCATAGGGATCGCTGCCCCAGAATCGACCAATGAAGGGATCGGTACCGATCCTTATTAATTGGGATTTGAGCCTAGCAACAACTCAGTTGGACCCATATGGATTAGAAGGTCCTATAGATGAAGTTCCAGAGAGATTGGTGATCACCTTCACCTATAAATACTGGCCTAGGGGTCATTCTGAGGATCTTTACGCTGCCGGTTACATTAGCCTTTATTGTAATCAAGTTTTTTCTTACTTCTTGTTGTTTGCTGCTATAATCAAACTGTTAGTGAATCAATAAAGAGAATCGTCAAAGTGGACGTAGGCATACAACGCCGAACCACTATAAATTCATGTGTTCTTGATTACTACTTTGATTTATCTATTAGTTTATTCTATTCCTCAGTTTAAATTTTACTTTCCTTATTTACTTCTCTACATAAATATATTCTTGGGTGTTTGTGACCAATTTGGTTGCAAACATTTTAGTGCTTTCACTGAGAAAACTGATTCTCAGCTTGCTAGGATCCCCTTTGTTGATACCGGAATGGACAAATCCATCGAAGGAGATCCATAATTATCTTCATAAAGTTGCATATACTACTCAGATTTACTAAAATCTAAGCAAGGAGATTGAAAGTGTGTACGCTTGTGCACACTAATTACGGATCGTGTAATATGGACTAATATATGCGGAATGTTATTATACAAGTAAATATTCAATAAACTAACTATATAGCAATTCACAGATATAGAATAGTAAATGCAGTAAACTGTAAAAATCACACCAGGGATTTTTATACTGGTTCGGACCTCCCGTCCTACGTCCAGTCCCAGACTCCTATCTGGATTTTCACAACCAACTACCTCGCTTCACCTGGAGGAACAGGTTTACAATACCCGAACAGCCGAACGGGATTTCGTGCCTCTTATAACACCGAGGACTTCAACAAAAACAAATACAATTGTCGTTGACAACTTGTGCTCTTGATAACACTGATTTGTCACTTGTAGTACACCCTTCCTATAATCTTATCCTCAAAATATGTGAATGATGTTTGTGAAGATTAAAGGAAGTATATTACTTATTGAATCAAAAGATATGAAATAATTTCAATGATTCAATAAGCAATTGAAATGTTTGAGAGTTCAAGACAGAGATCAATAGAATAGAGATTAGAATAATAGAATTGGTTATCCTTCTCTGGAATAATGATTTCATGATGTTTATATAAGAAATAAACAGTTGTAACCCTTTGTGAAAAGATACAAACAAAGGTCATGATCATTGGTGAAGAGAAAGAGAAGCAACCGTTGAAGAAAAGGAAGTGTCTGTACGAAAGGTTGCTTTCTGTTTGAAAACGGTCGACAGGTCAAAAATGGCCGGTAGACAGGAATTTGAATATATATACGTTATGTACACTTGTGCACGTTATCTGTGCATTCTGGACAAAAACGGTCGACCGCCTTGTTTTAAACCGGTCGACCGGTTTAGCCCAGACTGCACAGTTAATGTGCACTCATACATATATACATTTATATTCAAAGATTGAAGGTATGAGATTATTTGAGGATAGATTTTAACACTACTAACATACCAAATAATCAACCTCTAATGTATGGAGCTCTTTGTGTCTCTTTAAAACAATGAATAACTTCTTTTTGTCGATCACGGCTTATCCCTTTGTCAGAAATCAAAACTCTATAAAAATCTTGACTCAACATTCTCCCCCTTTTTGATTGATGACAACATATATCTGAAGTTCTGAATCTCCCCCTGAATATGTGATCTCCCTGAGATTTTGTCTGTATTCTTTATATATATATATATATATATTCCTGCAAATAATTGTTAGCTCTTTCTCCCCCTTTGTCATCGACAAAAAGGAGTAATAGATAATGGAATAATATAGGAATGTATCAACCAGAATATCCACTTTCCTCTTTTCTTAAGTGGGACCTGCAAAAAATAGAATTAAGTCCATGGTACCCACTTTTTATGGGGTCCTAAGAGTTAGGTCTTAGGAGTCCAAACCCATACGGGTCCGGTATCCCCTTTATATATATAATTAGTATTAAGATGTACAGTATTCATGAAATTCTGAATATATTTATTCCTAATCAAATTGTTATTTGTTTTAGGAACCCATATTTTGATAGTCTTGACATTTTTCTTCTGAAATTTCACAACTGGTTTTGGTTTGGAATATAATACACTAAGATTTTTCTTAGTTCCAGTCTTTTGTACTTTCTTTTTCCTTCCATTACCAAGATGTTTCTTGGTTTCTGGTTTCCTATATCCCAAACCTTGTTTATTTGAAACAGATTGTGAACTTTCAATGATTTTTGTCAAATTTTCTCGACCTTTGTTAAAGTTAGAAACATTTTGAGTTATATCATCTAACTTAGTTTGTAAGCTCGCCTTTTCTAGGTCCAGATTTTTGACTTTTGCCTTAAGCTCATGATTTTCAGTAGCGAGAGCATCATTTTTCTCTTTTTGAGTTTCAATTTCTTGACTCAAAAGAGATAATTGAGAGTCAACATTAGATGATGATTCTTGAAGTTTTTCAAGTTCTTCTTCTAATATTTTCTTCTCGTCTTTTAACATATCTCGTTCAAACTCTACTCTACTCAAATCTGCTTTGGCTACTTTTAATTGACGTTTTATGTCTTTATATTTGACTATCAACTCAGAATTTATATCAAGTAATTCATCAAATGTAGGAATTTGTACCTCATCTTCTGTTGCCATAAAACAAACATTAGCTTGTTCATTTTCCTGATCACTTTCACTTTCAGATGAGGATGAGTCTGAATCATCCCATGTTACTGAGAAGGCTCGTTTCTTTGACTTGTCCTTCTTATGTTTGAATTTATCATTTTCTGACTTCTTCTTCTGTTCTGGACAATCCTTCTGCATGTGCCCCTTTTTGTGACAGTTGAAACATTCTATAGTTGATGAAGATGGTTTGCTTGATCCAGGTTTCCTTTTGTTGTAGTGACTGGCTTTTCGATATTTTAGGAATTTTTTGAATCCTTTTGCAATGAATGCCAAATCTTCATCTTCAGAATCTGATTCATTTTCATCTTTCTCAGCATGAAATGCTACATTTTTCTTCTCTTCTTTCTGTTCTTTTCTAGCCTGCAAATTTGCTTCATAGGACATTAAATTTCCTATCAATTCATCTGGCTTCATGATGGAAAGGTCATTAGCTTCTTCAATTGCTAATACTTTTCCTTCCCATTCACTAGTCAGAGAATGTAGGACTGTTGAAACAACATCAAAATCTGAATATTTTTGCCCTAATCCGATAAGTGCATGATGAATAGTTTGAAACCTTGAATACATATCATTGATCGTCTCATTCGGTTTCATTTTGAAATTTTGAAACTGACTCTTCAGCATGGCTATTTTGGCTTGTTTAACCTTGTTAGTACCTTCATGAGTGGTTTTCAGCGTTTGCCAAATTTGATATGCAGTAGTGCAGATACTAACACGGTTATATTCATTTTGGTCTAATGCACAAAACAACATATTTATTGCCTTTGCATTTACAGCTGCTGCTGTTTTCTCAGCCGTTGTCCATTCTGAATATTCAGTTGTTGGATTTACTATTTCTTTTTGAGTAGCATTCCAAGCATCATAGCTATTTGATTGCATGAAAAATGACATACGTGTAGCCCAATAGCTATAGTTGAGACCATTAAAGAATGGAGGTCTTTGTGTTGATTGACCTTCCGTGTAAGTGCTAGAGCTAGTACTTGCGTTATTTGCCATATTACAAGAATATATCAAATAACGGTTTTACGGTTATATGATGACCGTGCTCTGATACCAAATGAAAGTGTGTACGCTCTGATACCAAATGAAAGTGTGTACGCTTGTGCACACTAATTGTGGATCGTGTAATATGGACTATCAATATATGCGGAATGTTATTTACAATTGCTATACAAGTAAATATTCAATAAACTAACTATATAGCAATTCACAGATATAGAGTAGTAAATGCAGTAAACTGTAAAAATCACACCAGGGATTTTTATACTGGTTCGGACCTCCCGTCCTACGTCCAGTCCCAGACTCCTATCTGGATTTTCACAACCAACTACCTCGCTTCACCCGGAGGAACAGGTTTACAATACCCGAACAGCCGAACGGGATTTCGTGCCTCTTATAACACTGAGGACTTCAACAAAAACAAATACAATTGTCGTTGACAACTTGTGCTTCTTAACAACACTGATTTGTCACTTGTAGTACACCCTTCCTATAATCTTATCCTCAAAATATGTGAATGATGTTTGTGAAGATTGAAGGAAGTATATTACTTATTTGAATCAAAAGATATGAAATAATTTCAATGATTCAATAAGCAATTTTGAAGTAGAAAGCTTTTTGAATGCAAGAGTATTTAGAAATTAAGATCAGAATTTTAAAGCAAAGAATTGTTGTATTTCAATCAATGATTTAGATATGTTTATATAGAGAATAAATGGTTGTAACTCTTTGTGAAGAGTAGCCATAATCAGATGTGATCATTGATGAAAGGAAAGAGAAGCAACCATTGAAGAAGGAAGTGTCTTTTGGGAAAGGTTGCTTTCTGTTTAAAAACGGTCGACAGGTCAAAAATGACCAGTAGACGAAAATTTCAAATATATAGACGTTATGTGCATGTGTGCACGTTCATTGTGCAATTTATACAGGAACGGTCGACCGCCTGGTTTTGGACCGGTCGACCGGTCGCTGTTAAATTGCACAGTGAATGTGCGCTGTCATCCAAAACGTTTATACATCGATTCTTTTGAGATACATGATTATTTTGAGGATAGATTTTAACATAACTAATATTACCAACATACCAAATAATCCACCTCTAATGTATGAAGCTCGTTGTGTCTCAATGAATGACTTCTTTTTGACGATCACGGTTTATCCCTTTGTCAGAAATCAAAACTATATAAAAATCTTGACTCAACAGAGATCAATAATGGTTAGACGTACTAGATCTACTTCTCAGAATGTTGATGGAAATGAGATAGCTAGAATTCAACATGGAGGCCCAAGCAACCAACCTGCAAATTTGAATGCTGACCCGATTGAAGTTCAGAACCCAACTGATTCTATAACCAGAGCTGAATATCATAATCTAATGAGAGAGTTGATGGAAAGCCGTCGACAACTAAATTAGCAAAAGCAGACTAATATTAGCCCGATGAACCAGATTACTTAACAACTGTGTGGGAAGGCCAAAAGGGATCGCACTCCTTACTCGGCATCGGAAAGTTCAAGCTCATCGGATGAATACCATAGGCATAGGCGTCGCAGGGTCGAAGGAGATCATGCAGAAACATCAGAGCGCCGCTGGGCAGACCAATATGGTCTGCCAAGGCCGATCGGTGCGGATCCCTCCCTAGGGATTGGTATCGATCCTTCCTCCAGAGGAGGGATTTCCCCATTATAGTTGGGAAATCGCGCTGGAGTTATTCATGGAAGCTTGGATGGTGGAGTTCGATCGAATGATGACTAGGTACCCCTCCAGAATGATGAAGAGATAAATGTTCAAGGTGCACACCAAGAGGATGGTGAACCAAGAAGGTGAGGAACGACCCGTAGACATCGACCGGACCATTCATGTGATGTGGAGCACGACCACCACTTGGCACCACCCATCTAGACACCAGATTATCAGCAATGGTCAGACAGTTGTTGAAAGAGAACCAAAGCTTGACTAATGATGACTGGGGAATTTCGAGAAACCATACCCCATTATTGACAATGTTCTACATGCCGAATATCCGAGAAGGTTCAACATGCCATCAATGCCTGCCTACGAGAGAAAAACCGACCCTAGGCAGCATATTATGAGATACAAATGGCTGATGGATTCTGCAAGAGCCAATGATGCGCCCAAGTGTAGATGCTTTCCCATAACCCTCTCTGGAATAGCAATAATGTGGTTCACAAGACTACCCTCGCGGTCAGTTTCTAGGTTCGATGAGTTGGCAACCAAGTTTGTGGAGCAATTTCGAATACACGCGACTTGTCCTAAAGACGTGATGTCCCTTTCCAGCGTGATCCAGGCTCTGGGGGAATCGTTGAAGGAATATTTGGAGAGATTTCATAACGCCGCCACGGAAGTCAGTAACCTAAATGTTCATGCTATTCTTATGGCCATGACAAAAGGGATTGATCCAAAATCTGAGTTCGATGATTGGCTAGTTGGAAAACCGTCTTCCACGTTTGAGCGTTTCTATTCAAAGGCAACTCGGTTTCTAAGGAAGGAGGAAGCCAGGTCCTCTAGGAAAAAGAACATTGCTGGACCAAATGGAGAAGAAATGTAAAGCAATATTGCAATAAAACAGTCTGATGACAGTTCCGAGAACAGGTGAATGTTCAGAATAAGCCGAATCAACAAAAGAGAAATTGAGATGGTAATCGAGAGCGGAAGAGGGATTCTGGGAGACTAAAGCCTAGGATTTCAATGTATTATGATTACACACTGCTAAACACGTCCCTGGAAATTATTTATCTATCCATTTGCAATACCATGCAATATAGGAAGCCCCCTCCAAAAGATTCGTCAGAGAGACAGAAGCAGACTGGGAAATATTGTCGGTTTCACGAGTGGTTTAAAAGTTCAACTTTTTGAAATCAACATAAATTGCAATCAAACCTGAAACCTTCAAGTTCAAGGCTGGAACAGATAATAAAAGTTTATATGTCTCGCATAAATGGATTTATATATGTTGATGGAATATGGCACTGGATTTATATTATTGTAAATCGACTAAGCGTCATGGCAATTAATGAAGAATTCAATGCCTTGGGAAAACGATTCGACAAAGAAATAGCAATCAATCAGGAAGCTAGATGGACTTCTTTTCAACAATTCAGACTTGTTTCTATTCAAAGCACGTCATGTTACTCATAAGATGTACTTTAGGGGGAAAGTGTTGTCCGGTATCCTGACCCAGATATATTGAACTAATTGCACGAGATAGATTCGATGTTATCAAGAGCGATGACCATAGAGCAATGGCTGTAGGACCCAAAAGTAAAGTACAGACGGTTATATGAAACCAGCAATGAAAGGAATTGGTAGATAAACGATGTAGGATGCTTGAAATATGGATATTAGCTTGGAGAAGCAAGGGATCGGCATGGCTTGGCAGAATCCTAGGGATCGGCATGGTTGGTTATACGAGGGATCGGCATGATTGAAGAAAAGAAGGGCTCAGCATAGATGAAGGTAGATGGATTGGCATCGTTTGTTGGCTTGGGTAGTTATATTTTAACTCATAAGAAAGGAATCAGTGTAGCTTATAGAAGGGATCATCACGGTTTGATAATAGGCGAGGGATCGGTATGCTCAAGTCCACCAAAAAGGGATCGCCACATGTCAGAAACTAGATGCAGTCTTGACTTCAGCAATCAATATTTAGGGATCTAAAGGTCCATGGTAGTTGAGATTTGGAAAGCAAGGCATATGGACCTTAGGGGACCTACCCTAGGGATCGCATGTCAAATGGCCTAAGGATGAGGGATCGGCCTATATCCATTTGGAGGGTTCGGCTGAAAATAGCTTGCAAGTGGAGTTAAACCATAGATCCATCAATGGTGTGAGCTCCACTAATCCAAATGATGTGATATTTGAAGAGCCAACATATCTAAGCATGAAGAAGCCACCATAGGGATCGCTGCCCCAGAATCGACCAATGAAGGGATCGGTACCGATCCCTATTCATTATGATTTGGGCATAGCGACCCCTCTGGTGAATCCATATGGATTAGAAGGTCCTATAGCCGAAGTTTCAGAGAGATTGGTGGTCTCCTTCACCTATAAATACTGGCCTAGGGGGTCATTCTGAGGATCTTTACGCTGCTGGTTATATTAGTCTTTATTGTAATCAAGTCTTTTCTTACTTCTTGCTATTCGCTGCTGTAATCAAGCTATTAGTGAATCAATAAAGAGAATCTTCAATGTGGACGTAGGCATACAAAATCGAACCACTATAAATTCATGTGTTCTTGATTGCTGCTTTGATTTATCTGTTAGTTTATTCTATTCCTCGGTTTAAATTTTACTTTCTTCATTTAGTTTTCTACATAAATCTGTTCTTAGGTGTTTGTGACCAATTTGGTTGCAAACACCGGCCGAAATTATATCATGACCTCTCCATTAATGAAAAAACTCAAATTAAGTCAGATTTGACCACTATTCGATAGCTGAAGGTCATCGGTTCAAAGACGAGCAATCTACCGAATCAGAAAGGGTTTCAAAGGAGAGTGTTTATCTTTTCAAGGTGTAATTCAAGGCTTTAGAATTAAGGTATGGTTTTTATCAGATTATAATTTATAATATTTTATTGTATTTTTGTGTGTATTATATTATTAGTTAGGTGAAGATTTTGATATGCAATGATGTTGTTACAAATTAGTTTGCTTATATGCATGTATATATCTATATTTTAAAAAAAATAATTTTTTTACAGATTAGTGTAGCCGAGTATAATAGTAATATAATTTTATACATTATTAAATTAATATATTTTTATATGTATTATTTAATTACATATATATATAGTTATAATTAATTACAACATCACACTATGGTTGAAATTTGTCATATAATTCTGTATATAAAATTTTACAGTAATACTAATTTTTTACAATAAGAAAATAATTTCTATAAATATTTATTTTTATATAATATTATTTAAATCATTTTACTACAAAAATAAATTATATTAATTTAAATATTTTATGAAAATATTTTTTAAATTTTATAAAATTTTATTAATATCAGATAAACTCTTGGTCAAAAAATAAAAAATATTAAACATTTTTATTTTTAAAAATTAATATTTAATTCGGTCGATTATTAGTAAATCATTTAAAATTTTATATAACTCGAAAAAATATGGGAAAATTTCTTAAACCATAAAATATCATTTATGATTTACTGGAAATTTAAATTTTGAAATAAAGTTTTGAAATAATTTTTCATTAATATTTTATGTAATTTTAAATGAATATTCAATTAAAATATATTTCAAAATAATAATAAAAATAATAAATTATTTCTGAGTTGTGCATATGATCTGGAATGTTATAAAAAAATTAGTAATATTTTTATTAATATGTATATTTATATACTAAAAGTATTTTTATGTATATGTATTATATATATTATAATTAAAGAAATATTATTTTGTTATTATATATATTTGTGCATATAGTACACATGGTCTTAAATATAAAAAATTAGTATCCAATTAATTTATTTATATTTAAACAAATATATTATAATAATATGTATATATATAATTATTAGTATTTTATTTATAAGTTTTTATATACATATATATACACATATTTGTGTGTGTTCACATGTATATTTAAATATATTATACATTTATATAAAATCATTTAAACAAACTTAACATACACACACACACATATATATATATATATATTTATAATATTTAAATATAAGTAATAGTTTATATACATACATGTTGACGCCAAAAATGGGCATCAACACCCAATAGAATCTAGTAGAGATTTAATGAAGAAGGAAATTAAAACAAAGCAAAAATCATATATGAACATATGAATTTTTGTTGTGGTTCGACAGCCTTAGCTTACATCCACTTTATATTTTTATTGATCTTGTACTTGATTATGATTACAAGAATGTTTGGATCAACTGAGATCCATTAGTACAAGAATAAAGAACAAAAATGGAATAGCCTTAGAAGCAAAAAGCAGGATCCCTTTTCTGACGCCATGCCTGCTGTATTTATAGGGGAAGACATACACGGATCAGGCTGAAATTTCGGCAGAAGAACCTCCAAGCCAAGACAAGGCCACACAATAATTTTAAGGCCCATTGGAGCCCACAATAGGGATCGATACCGATCCCTATTTTGGTGTTCAAATGGGGTGCGATCCCTTTGGTGGGACCCCCATGATGTTAGCTACTTTCCTTCCAAATTTTGTGCCATTCCGACTTACCGTTTGTGAGATATCGCATTTTCCGTGAAGTTGTGTTCCATGTATTCTGATTTTAGCCGATCCCTCCTATCTCCTCTAATTGGGGTGCGATCCCTATAGGGTGTTCCCCATGTTGTAATGTGCTTATATCCTAGTTTCATGTTGATAGCATATGTAGTTTTTGAGTTATTGACCGTTCATTGATGCAGTATGTAGTGAAAGCTGAATATTGCGAATAGCTTGAATGATTTGAGCATACGAACTCCAAATGATTTGAAACTTGAAATGTAGCCTTGTGGAGCCTTCCTTGTCAATCTGTATCGATCTCACCCATTTTGGGACAGAAATTGCGAATAGCTACTGATCCCCTGGGCAAAGGGATAGGCACTGATTCCCCGCCTAAGGGAGGTATTATTCCATACTTAGAATATTCTAGAGAGTCTATCTCTTGGTCTCGGTTGATCATCGCTTCATGTCATTGCCTATGCTTGATCTCTGAGCCTAATACTCATCTCTCCGGGCTGTCTTCCTCGATGATTGTCGGGTCTAACTTGTCTAGTAAATCTGAATATAGCCGAGCCAAAAGGCCGGATAACATTTGCCCCTCAAAGTACGTCTTGTTGCGTACATGACGTGCTTTTAATTGATGTCAAGTTAGGGTCATCATAATGGATTCCACACAGTGTATTAGATGGTCATTATCCTTTCGTTGCTGTTGAGCTACTTTATGGAGAGTCGAATCTCTCTCTGTTCGTCGTGATGCTTGGTTGTTATCAAACGATGTAAGTTCTAGAGTAGAATCCGTCGGTAGGCTTCTGCACTCAGTTCCATTGAGTTGATTAGTTGAGTTAGTATGCCTTGGTTATCTGATCCAATTCTTTCTTTGATTTCCCCATGTGAGAATCCAATATGTCGATTTCAAGAAATCGAATTTTCAGGAAGTACATATGCATGTTCAGGTACACATTTTTGTTGTTGGCTCCCGAATGCGTTCATACGCTCATGGGTCCTTGCAAATTTGGTGAAATGCAATTCAATCATTTGCAATTTTTTGTCCACCGTTCCTTCTTGCTCAAAATCTTTGTAGATATAGTATGAAGAGATTGGTGAAGTTGATGTTGAAGATATCGCCGAGGACGATCGATTATGGGTTTGAAGCATATGGGTCGGCCTTGAGGTTGAATGTGGCCTACTGCATTTGATCGCCTAGGAGATGAAATGAGGGGCGGTTTCGATCAATTGCAGGCATAGTTGGGCTTGGATATTGATGGCAAGAGGAATGGTGTTTCTTCAAAAATGATTTTGAGTGTAGGACTTCTCTCAATATTCGTTTGATTTTGTCATGGGCAATTCACCGAATCAGGGGAATGGATAAACCCATCCTATACATGATTTATTCTTAGATGATGTAGGGTGAAGCTTTGCAGAGGATCTATCATTTTTCATTACTCTGTTTGGGAAGGATTCCCCGTTGTAGATAGTCTTTCGTAGGAGTCATCCATGACTCCTTGTCCGGGTCCATCTCTAAGATCCGATCGATCTCCATCTGGTCAATGCTTGGAGCATTAAGTACTTTGACTGGGACTCAGCCCATTTGTTGTGCATTCCCTTAACTGGCATACTACTAGCTAGGAATCACAAAAGATCTGCAAGGTTTTACTCCCAGTTCTTTAGCAAGCTTGAGCTTAGCAACCAAGGCTTCATATTCAGCTTCATTATTTGTCATAGGAAAATCGAGTTTTAGGGCCTAGTAGATCGATCGTTCCTTAAGAGTCGCTAACCTAACTCCAGCGCTAGAACATCAGTCATTGGATGCTCCATCCGTGTACATCTCCTACCAAATAGTAGGTTCTACACTACTCCCCGAAGAGTCATTTGGTGCGGTAAATTCAACTATGAAGTCCGCCAATGTATGTCCTCGGGTAGCTCTCCGAGTGAGATAAGTGATGTTAAATTGGCTCATTCAATGTTCAACTTGAGTAGTCTTCCAGACGTCTGAGGTCGTTGTATGATCTGTCGTAATAGCTCGCCGACATAGACATTAATGGGGTGAGCCTATCAATCACTTGCTTACATAATATACCAATCTTTAGATATGGTTCTCTTTGCATAGCATTACGACACTTATGGCTTGTACCGACATGGCTAAATAGATGTGTAAATCTTTGTGATCCGGCGGCTTGGATAGGATGAGAGGTCTCTCTAAGTGATCTACCAGAGCCTGAAACGTGTCAAAACAATCCTGCGTCCATTCAAAGTTTCTTTTCCATTTCCTGATTAGGTCGAAGAAAAGAGTACACTTGTCGATGACCCTGGAGATGAATCGACTTAGGGCGATGACCTTCCCATTTAGGCTCTATACCTACTTGATTTTCTTCGGTACCTAGATGTCTCAGATTTCCTAAATCTTCTTGGGATTGGCTTCAATTCCCAAAGAGTTGATCGTCAAACCTAGGAACTTCCGAAGTCATCGATGTGGTTGTTTGATTTCCGTGACTTCACAAGAATATTATCCACATATACCTCCATTGATCACCCGATCTGGTCTTTGAACATCTGGTTGACCAGTCTCTGGTAAGTAGCTCCAGCATTCTTTAGTCCAAACTGCATCACAACATAACGATATAGCCCTAGATCGGTAATGAAGTTGGTGTGCTTCTAGTCGGGGACGTGCATCAGAATCTGGCTGTTTCTTGAGTACACATCCATAAACGAAAGCAGTTCATATCCAGCGGTTGAGTCTACCAGCTGGTTGACCCTCAGAAGTGGAAAGTTGTCTTTCTAGCATGCCTTGTTCAGGTCTGAGTAGTCGACGCATGTCCGCCACTTTCCATTAGCTTTTCTCATAAAAACTAGATTAGATTCCCATTTTAGGTAGAGGGCATCGTGGATAAACCTATTGTTTTTGAGTTAATCCACCTCCTCTTAAAGTGCAGCAGATCTCTTTGGATTTGTGCCGTGTCGCTTTTGTTTCACCGGGACATGCCTCGGGTCAATATTCAATGCATGGCTTGCAATAAATGACGAGATCCCCATGTGTCAAAATGGGTCTAAGTGCACACACCAAGATTCTGCATCGGGTAAAGCCAGCTAATTCCTTAATCATCATTGCACTGAGCTGCGGTCCGATCTTTAGGACTTGTGATGAGTCGTCGTGACTGACCGTAATGTCGATCATTAGTTCAACTGGTGCTGGTGCAGCCTTGGATTCTTTTGGGATCCTCTTCTTCATCTCTCCAGTCTATATCTTTATAGAACCGACTGTAGCGTTGTTACTCGATATTGGCCTTATGTTGTGAGCTGAATAATGCTTAAGTGGATTTGCCCAAGCAATGGGATCAGTTTCGATCCCTTGTATTAGTGGGAATTAAGCAGTTTTTGGTTTGGCATGAACATATTAGACTATGTGAACTTGAAATCGAACAATGGGACATGCCATATATGACTTGAATACTTAAACTAGTGCATGGCCTTGAATCGGATGTTTACCACTTCATACTTGAATAAATTAGCATATTTGTACTTGTACGTGATTGCACAACACCGCACTAAACTGTACTTAGCATGTGGGACATCTAAATTGGGTTTGCAAAGTCACATAGGCGATGGGATCAGTACCGACCCCTTTCCTAGGCAAGACTTATAATTTCAACACTTAGGTGGTGTACGTAGGCACGGATAATGGCAATTGGATTTGATGTCGATCCATATGTTCGAGCATTTCTCTAATGCATAGCCAATGGCATGGAAGTTGGCCAGGATGGAAGGTGATAACGGTCGACTCGGTCGAACTTTCGGATCTCATCATGAGCTGATGAGTTCGATAGTGAAGGCTTTTGATGCTTTGAGAAATTACTTACTAATGGCTGAAGATCGGCCTAGAAACATGTCGAATCAAATGTTGAGTAGGGTTTAGTCCTATGTTGCACACAACTGCATAGCTTGCTCTTGCTTTGAGTTTGAATCTGCTTGTGTATTCGAGTAATGTGCTTTCCATTCAGTGTACTCGCAATATGTTGCTCGTCATTCAGGTTGAAATGATAGTCAGTTGCCCATGAGCTTGGGCATCGATTCGCTGATTCTATCTCTAGGCATCCTTTCGGTTCTAGCCTCGAGTCGTTGTAAACACTAGATATGAGCCACAATATTGAGCTATCGCAATCAATCTTCACACTTATACTCCCAGTTTCGTGTTGATAAATGTACTGCATGGACGGTCGAGTCTCATCCTAGTCGTATTTATACTCCCACTTAAGCTCCAAAGACTTAGAGTTCATCGATGAATGGTTGGTTCACATTCATCTTGTTTCTTGCTCGTGTCCCCAAGTCTGGGGCATACATCGATAAGTAGGAAGGTAACCCATGTCCACATAGCTTTATACTTTTTCCCATTGAATCGCAGGATCAGGTTAGTTGATGAAAGGCCAAGTCTCACTATCATGGATTGTATTCTGATTATTCCTTGCAAGGGGAATATTTCGATGCTCTGTTAGATTTCGGGCATGGTTGGGTACTGGATGGTCAATCACGTCCACTTTCGGTGCAAACATTGCCATGCTCTGGGCAAGGACCTGATGAATAGATGGTCAAGTCATATCCAATCAGTAATTGATACTCTCCCTACCGGACTAAGAGCAAGGATTAGTATGCGGATGCTTGAGCCACGTCTGTTTCGTATTGCTTTTCTAGTCAGATCATGGTAAGAGTTAATGAATGAATGGTTACGTTGCATTCATTCAGAGCTGGACGGTCAGTTGCATCCATTTCAATTAATATTCTCCTATCAGATCTAGGGGTAGAGTTGGCTCAGGTGTAGGCGGGTCATGCTCATCCAGTTTAATACTCCTCCTGACGAATCGAAGGCAAGTCATGGTTTATTCTCCTATCCGCACTTTGGTGATCAAAGTTTTTCGAAGGACATCTGGTTCACATCCGTTTTTGTTTGGTGTGGATCGATATTGACTGTCGACCCAACGGAATGATATGGAAAGCTTGGATCGACATTACTTGTCGAACCGGTGGTACAATGTATTCAGTCGCCCATAACTTCGGATGTCGTTTCGTGATTTTATATTAAGGCCTCCTTGCAGTCGTTGCCTTAAGTCATAAAGAATCACCAAGCTGGAGCTATAATGAGCTGTCATATTCAGCTTATAGTAGTTCGTACACATGCCCCCAGTCTTGGGTTAACGGAGTTAGTTCGTGAATGGTTGAATTCCATCCATAGTGAGTTTATGCTCCTCCTATTGAGTTCAGGTTGGATTTTATGCAATAATGATTGGTCGAACCACACTCATCCATTTATTTATACTCATATCTGCACTCTGGGGATAAGAATTTGTTGCCGGATGGTCGAATTGCACCCAATTTGTGTTTATACTCCAATCCACACTCTGGGGACTTAGAGTCATTTCGAAAATGGTTGAACCATATTTTTCTTAGTCATTTCTTCTGCCCCCGAGTCAAGGGTGGAAGTCGAAGAGTGGTCGGTCGCATCATGATCACTCTTACTTGGAGTTCTTCATATCAAATCGTGGAAAGGAGCTGATGAGTGGATGGTCGAGTCAGATCTGTCCTGTGTTTTATACTCAGCTCGTCGTATCATAGGCAAGAATTATTGGATGAATGGTCGAACCACCTTCAATTTTTGTTACAACTCTTGTCCACGCTCTAGGGACCAAAGTTTTCCAATGGGTAGTTTGTTGCTCCCATTAGGTGTTTATACTCCTGTCCGCACTCTGAGGACCAGAGTTGGTCGATGGATGGTCAGTCACACCCATTTGGCGGTTATACTCTAGTCCGCGCTCTAGGGACCAGAGTTGGTTGATGGGTGGTCAGTCACACCCATTTGGTGTTTATACTCCAGTCCGCGCTCTAAGGACCAGAGTTGATCAATGGACGGTCGAACCGTGTCCATATTTTCGTGTTTAAACTTTGGTCAACGCTCCGGGGACCAGAGTTTTATGATGGGTGATTAATCACACTCGTTTGATGTTTATACTCCACTACGCACTCTGGGGACCAATTTGCTTCGTACTCCTCCCGATAAGTCAAAGGCAAGAGTGCTTTGGTGGATGGTCAATTCACATCCACCTCACATTGCAGTCGTGTCCTCGTGTCGAGGGTGGCGGTTGATGAGTAGGCGGTCAATCATGCCTACTTTAAGTCGAACTTCCATATTGCTTCATGTGTCTAAGGCAGGAGTTAATGTATGGCCGGTCAAATCATGTCCACTTTAGTTGGACCTCGGTCAATGCTGAGCTTCGGGAGAGTTATAAGTATTTTGGCAAACTTCAAGTATGAGCCGAGGAGTGGATGACCGGGTCACAATACGCTCCAAGTCTTTCTTTGGTCTCCAAAGTCAAGTGTGTAGGCTGATGAGTGGACGGCCAGTCCTGTCCATATTACATTGGAGTTTTCCCTTGTCAAGCTTTTCCATTTTAAGTTCTTGCCCTTTAGTCAGCGGCATATGGTAACCGACGAAGGGTCGATTTATGCTCGTTATGATGATACTCCAAAGGTCCGATCATTGTCCATGGAGGTCGGTTGGTGCCTAAACTCTTGGTACCTTGTCACCTGCATCATTCGCAAGTAGTTTAGTTCAAATTGGTTGTAGGTCACAACATAATTTAAATTGAAATAAATCTTATTGATAAGTGAAGTAGCGCCGTATTCTCTCTATACCATTTCGCCCCAGCCCTCTTTCGCTAAAAGTCAACGGTAGGTGGTCTAATTAATAATCAAAGTTTTATATTGGTCGGATGTTCCCTGCCTGCCATTTTGTGGGGCTTGCACATATCGTCGAAGCTTTCCTTTTCGGATCAGTTTTCCGATCACATCTCGGAGATGTCTGCAATTGCCGGTGTTATGGCCGTGTGTATCTTGAAATATACAACATTTCCCAGATTTCTTTTGTGTTTCGATGGACTCTCTCGAGGCTAGTTTCTAGCACTTCTCCGAGTCGTTAGTCTCTATGTAGATGTTTTCGAGTGAATCGTTCAAAGGAGTATATGAGTCGAATTTTAGGATTTTGGATTGTCTCCTAGAATTCGATTCCTCATTTAGGGCATCATCATTACTCTTGTTTTGAACCCCTCTAGCCATCAGGCTTGCATTGTTTCCTATCAATGTTAGTCTCGCATCCTCCTTGCGTAAGCATTAATTCGCTTTGTAATAGAAGCTATCCAAGGTCGTAGGAGGCTAAAACACCCCACACCTCTTAGTATACCCAAGAAGGGCACACCAAAGGATATGGTGCGTTATAAGTATAGCTAAAGCATCACAAAGACTAAGATTCACAAGACAGATAAGTAAAAACAGCGGAAACATTTAAATAATAACTTGTCATTCAAAACTAAACTTCATTACGAAATAAATCATAAAAACATGACAAGTCTCAAAATAGCTCAAATTCATGTCTCATGAAAAATACATCTTAGTCTTACATAATCAGAGTGCAAAATTAACAAT
The DNA here is from genome assembly GCA_030737815.1 of Allium fistulosum. Taxonomy (NCBI): domain Eukaryota; kingdom Viridiplantae; phylum Streptophyta; class Magnoliopsida; order Asparagales; family Amaryllidaceae; genus Allium; species Allium fistulosum. Next base: position 1,144,670,133 of record CM060904.1, read on the forward strand.
AATAATAATCATAATCCCTCTCACAAGTGCCAAATCCATCACAAGCAAAACGTAAAAGATGAAAAGCAGAAGAATACATCTAAAACGAAAAAGCTCCGGAAATGAATCTCCAAGCAACCTAAATCAACTCAACTATGCTGGCCTGTTGAGGGGAAAAGGAGAAATAGAGGAGTGGGTCAGACAATAAGTCTGGTGAGTGAAAGTAATTACTAGCATTTCTAAGAAAGATAAAGATAATAAACTAAGCAATAGTTCTAGCATGAAAGGAAAATACAGAAAAGATAAAACTAGGGTGAAATGCTGTTTCTAATTCTGTTTGACTGTTTGCTTAGACTATTTGATTTGATTGTTTTCACTCGTCTTAACCTGCTCTGATTAGGCTGAAAACCCTAATCCTATCTCAACTGCTAACTTGATTAGGTGGAAATCTTAATTATGCCCGTTGATCGGCCTATTCTATCTCTATTGTGCCACTGTGAACCAATCCTATTGGTCATAGAAAAAGACACCTCTTTAGCGCTTAGGATGCAGTAGCGAATTATTTACCCTAATCGATGTCGCACGCTCGGTTATCGTCGGTACACACTAACTGCCGCCTCCTATTTGACCCTTTATTTACCATAATCAGCATAAGCGTGCCCAGCCTCACCTAACTGTTATGAGACCATCAGCCCTAAACCTAAAAGGGAATGCTGCCTAGCCTCACCTAACTGTTGTGAGACCATCAATCCTAGACCTGAAAGGGAATGCTACCGGTAAAATAGCTGAATAAAAATAGATTGAAAAGAAATTCTGAAATTTACTTAAAAACTGACTGTAAATAAACTTACATAAAAACTGTCTCAAAATTGTAGAAAAACTACAACTATTGAGAACCCTATTATTTTAAATTGCTTACAAATCTAAAGTAATCACAACACACTCACATGTGGTTCTTAGCTCTAGTCCTTGACCTTCCTGGATCTACTCCTAGGGCGTAGAATATTTTTATCAAAAGGATTTCCTCCGTAGAAAAATTTTCTATTTAGGGTTCAGCCTCAGGCAATGAACCCAATTGGGAGAAAATCTGAATGAGAAAAATAGCTAGGCCTAGGGTTCTATTTATAGTGTGACTTAGGGAGCTCAGACCGTCGGATTTGAAGATTAAATCTGGTGCAACCATGTCATATGCTCACTAGGAACCGTCAGATGCAGCTAATAACGCACGAGATTTAATGAAAATTGCAAAATAGGTTGTTCGGCTCGTACCTGGACGAAATAACGTCCAGGTGTTTTGGCGGGTCGACCTAACTTCAATGGGGGTCGACCTATATGTCGACCCGACCTTTGCATGGGTCGACCCCTATGGGGTCTATTATTTTTTTCCCTGTTTTTGTCTGATACTTATTTCTCTCGTAACTTCTTCAAACTAGCTCGGATTTTGACAAGTTATATATGGAAATTGATCGAAAAATCGCCATGGACCCAATGGTGGAACTTTCGTAGCTCGATTCTGACAATTTTACAAACTTATTTTATTATTAAATTAATTTGTTAATTAATTATTATAGCTTAAATTTTGGTTTGTTGCATTCTACCCTCCTTAAAGGATTTCGTCCCCGAAATCTCCAAGGACAGAAGAATGAAATAAATATTTACATCCAAATTCTACAACCACATATTCAACCATCATCCATTACATCCATTGTCCTTATGCTTTCTAATGCAATTTATGATATATGCAATAGTGTAGTGTCAATGTCCCTAACTAATGCAAACGATTAGGCGGTCTACTGATTCAGTCAACCTCCTTTTTATGCAATCATGCCTGTGCCATGTATCCAAATGAATGCAAATTCCCTAATGACAACTGATAGTTCTATATGCGTGCTACAATCATCATCCAAAGGCAACAATCATATGATAATCACCCATTCATAGCAACCATGAAATAAAAAATGCAAGTGCACACACATCCATATGCATATGCTTTAGTGACCTAGTCAGGCCGATCCATAAGAGATAATAGTGTCTAGTGTGTGAATATGCGTCCATTAGCATCCACTAGCAAACACTTGCAACCACTAGCGTCCATCATACATAACATGTTCTAGTAACATGTTTACATTCAGTCCTACCATCCATAGGTTAAACCCTAAGATCTACGCTCCTAAAGGATACTAAAGAAAGGAAACTATTCAAACCTAAAGATGGAAATAGGAAATTCAAGATGTACCATCGAAAAAATGCGGATAAGAGGTATGTATTTTCTCCTCAGCCTCCCACGTAGCGTCCTCAATACTATCTCCCCACTGCACCTTAACCAAAGGGACTTCCTTATTCCTAAGCTTCTTGATATCATGTCCAACGATCTTGGTAGGAATGCGACGAACCGATGCTTCTCTCTCCACTTCAACTTCCTTAAGTTGGCTAGGTTCCACAACCTCTGCTGAATCATGTAAGCACTTTCTCAAGTGCGAAACATGAAAAACATCATGAACTCCCACGAGCCTCTCTGGTTGCTTTATCCGATACGCCATCTTCCCTACCCTTTCCACAATAGGGAACGGTCCTACAAATCTGGGAGCAAGTTTCTCATTTAATCCACTCACTACCTTTCTTAGCGGAGACACCTTAATGAAAACCAAATCTCCTACCTCAAACTCAATATCCCTTCTCCGCTTATCTGCAAATGATTTCTATCTATCTTGGCCGTCTTCATTCTTCTTCTAATCAAATCAATCTTTTCCGAAGTTTCTCTAACCATGTCGGGACCAAGTAGCAATATTTCTATAGACTCCAACCAACACGAAGGCGACTTGCAAGGTCTTCCATAAAGGGCTTCAAAAGGAGCCATCCCAATGCTAGCCTGAAAACTATTGTTATAAGCGAATTCCACTAAAGGAAGGTGCTCCTCCCAAGTCCCTCCAAAATCAAGAATGCATATCCTCAACAAATCCTCAAGAACTCCATTAACTCTCTCTGTTTGGCCATTTGTTTGAGGATGATAGGTCGTACTCAATCTAAGCTGTGTACCTAAAGCCTCTTGCAAGCTCCTCCAAAACTCACTGTAAAGATAGGGTCTCTGTCGCTCACTATGCTAGAGGGAACTCCATGAAGTTGGACTATCTTATGAACGTATACGGATGCCAAATAAGATGCTTTCCTCTTACTCTTGACCGGAATGAAGTGGGCGCTTTTAGTCAAACGATCTACAATCACCCAAATACTGGTATTACTCTTCCAAGATCGGGGTAAACCATCTATGAAATCCATCGAAACACTATCCCACTTTCATTTGGGTACATCCAATGGTTGAAGCAATCTGCCAGGCTTCTGCTGCTCGACCTTAACCCTTTGGCACAGAAGACACTTAGCCACAAACTCTGCTGCATCCTTCATCATGCCACTCCAGTAAAACACTCTCTTCATGTCTTTATACATCTTATCACCGCCCAGATCAATAGTCATCCGAGAATGGTGTGTCTCTACTAGAACTGCTCTCATCAAATCGCCAGTGTGGGGAACACAAAGTCTTCCATCTCTCCTTAGCCACCCTTTACCATCGATGGAATAGCGTTGGAGATGTCTAGAGACCTCTCCTCTGCTAATCCTATCCAGAATATGCACAAGCTCTGAATCTTCTCGCTGCCTCAAGCCAATCTGATCTATAAGGGTAGGCTTAACCTCAAGTGCTGCCAATAATTCAGGGTAATGTCCGCAGAGGGGTTAAAATCAAAGGTGGAAATAAACTCTAGGCTCTTCCACTCCATGAACATCGGACTAAGGGTTGCTCTCTTCCTACTTAACGCATCTGCAACCATGTTCCCCTTGCCAGAGGTGTAAGCTATCTCAAAGTCATATGATACCAGAAACTCCATCCAACGTTGCTGCCTCAAGTTTAAATCCTTTTGTGAGAACAAGTACTTCAATGAATTATGGTCAGTGGAAAGCTCGAACCTCACTCTTAGCAGGTAATGTCTCCCAGACCTGAGCGCGAAAACAATAGCAGCCAACTCCAAATCATGGGTGGGGTAGTTCTTCTCATGAGTTCTCAACTGTCTACTCCCATAACATACTACCCTCCCCTCTTGCATCAATACTGCTCCAAGGCCAGTCCCACATGCATTAGTTTATATTGTAAAAGGCTTAGCTCCATCGGGTAAAACTAACACTGGTGCACTAGTAAGGGCCCTCTTTAGCATCGTGAAGGAATCCTCACAATCCACGTCACACACGAATGCCGCATGCTTTTTAGTGAGGCGAGTAAACGGTGCTGAAATCTTAGTGAAATCTCTGATAAACTTCCTATAATATCCAGCTAAATCTTGGAAGCTTCTAACTTCGGTAGCATTCTTGGGGGCCTTCCAATCTTGTACTGCCACTATCTTAGTAGGATCCACAGCAAAACCCTCTCTTGAGACTACATGCCCCAAGAAACGCACCTCCTTACGCCAAAAGTGACACTTCAAGAATTTTGCTTTCAACTGATGAACACGAAGTGTATGAAGAACCTTCTCAAGATGAATAGCATGCTCTTCCATACTCTTGGAAAACACTAGAATGTTGTCCACAAACACTACAATGAACTTATTTAGGACATCTTGAAAAACATGACTCTTCAGATCTACAAAATAGGCTGGGGCATTGGTCAGCCCAAACGGATAACCAACCACTCAAAGAATCCATCGGGTGTCTTAAATGTTGTCTTATCGATGCTATCGTCAGCGACCCTAAGCTGATGAAATCCAGTGGCTAAGTCAAGCTGAGAAAATACAGAAGAGCCAACCAACTGATCGAAAAGATCGTTTATCCTAGGAAGTGGGTAATGGTTCATCTTCGTGAGCTTATTCAACTCTCTATAGTCTATGCAAAGTCGAAGGGAACCATCCGCCTTTGCAACGAAGATGACTGCCGCTCCCCACTCAGATATGTTCCGTCTTATGAAGCCTTTCTCCAATAGCTCACCAATCTGCTTACTTAACTCCTTCCTCTCCCTAGGAGCCATATGTCTCACGAGCAATGCCACTGGCTTAGCATTGTGATTTAGATAGATCCTAAAGTCGATCTCTCTCTTAGGAGGTAGTCCCCTAACCTCCTCAAAAAACGTCTGGGAAATCTCTAACAACTAGAACTGAATTTAACTCTCCTAGTTGAATCAAGGGAATAAAGGAAGCTCAACATGATTGACCCATGTGGGTCACAAGAAACCTCGAGAGTCCTTCCGCTACATGTCTCTAGTCTGACGAATCTCCTCTCGTAGTCTAATATCGCACCATAAGTGGACAACCAGTCCATCCTCAAAATCATCCCATATCCCAAAAATCCCAGTACATAGGCGTCACAGTCAAAATCTACGTCTAGTATAAAAAATTTCAAATCCCTACAAATCATGGATAAATGTGTCGATCCTCCTACGGGGTTTGAAACAACTATAGGGTCTACTACTAGAGAAATATCTAAGTGCAAACAATTAACCAAGGAACTAGAAATGAAAGAATGTGGTGCTCCAGAGTCAAAAAGAGTCCGAATAGGAAAATCCGAAATAGAGATCAAACCTTCTACAGAGACTTTCCTACCTCGATCTGGTTCACTACTAGAAGGTGCTGCATCCAAAGCTTGTACTTGCGTCATAGGTGCGCATGCTCTCTGCCCCGTCCGCTGAGGACAAGCTCTACTAAGGTATCTAGGCTCCCCAAAGTTGTAAGACCTCCCCTTCATCGTGTCCTTCTTACGGTCCTTTGTGAAATGCCCAACCAATCCGCAACTATGACATTTCTCGCCTTTCTTGATCTGTCCCTTTTGAGGTCCTCCTCCTTTTTTCTTGTCCTTATCCTTCTTATTCTTCCACCACTACTTCTTTGAGTTTTCTGATATAGGAACCTCCTTAACCTCTTCTTTCTTAGCAACATCTGATATAAGGGCCATTTCCACAAGTGACTCATATGTCACTTCTATAGGTACATGTGTCAATGCCAACCCTTGGAGGGGCTGGTTCAAACCTTTAGCAAACTTGGTGGCCTTCTTATGCGGTGTATTAACAAGCTCCATTCAGAACCGCGACAACTCATTAAACTGATTTAGATACTCTTTCACTGAAAGACTCCCTTGCATTAGGCTAATGCACTTCTCCAACTGCATGCTTTCCTCAGCTTGCGACAAGAACTTCTTCTCAAATCTTTCCCGAAATCCAAACCAACCAATGCCTCTACCCACCATCTCTAAAATCTCCCACTAGTAAGAAGCTTCTCCCTTCAACTACCAAGATGCAAGCTGAACACTCTGTCGGTCCTCCAATCCTAACTGCCCAAATATCTGCTCCGTATTCCTCAACCAAGTTCGTGCCTCCATGAAATCCTCCGTACCAGAAAATGTCTTGCCTCCTAGACTAGCGAAGTCCTTGCATAGCTTAGAAAAATTGGTTGCTACAGGTGGATTAATGGGACCTCCACCCATCGGTGCTGCATTGGGCGCTTCCCCTTGCACCTCTGGTGCCGTAGCTTAGAGGTATCTACAGAACTAACCAAGGACTTGTACACCCTCTGGAAGATTTGGGGCGTCCACCATACTATGCAAAGAAAAATAGAATTTAGGCTCGAAAGAATCGAAAGAAATTTGAACTGGACTTTGAGGGGATTTTTAAAAAAACTCTCTTATACTTGAAAACTATTTCTAAGAGTTTCTTTCTGAACAATAGTTTGAAAATATGTTACCTTTGAAAAATACTTTACTTTTAAAACAAGTTTTTAGGAATCATGTAACCTTAGGCTCTTATACCAAATGAAACACCCCATACCCCTTAGTATACCCAAGAAAGGCACACTAAAGGATATGGTGCCTTATAGGTATAGCTAAAGCATCACAGAAACTAAGATTCACAAGACAAATAAGTAAAAACATCGGAAACATTTAAATAATAACTTGTCATTCAAATTTAAACTTCATTTCGAAATAAATCATAAAAACATGACATGTCTCAAAATAGCTCAAATGTCTCATGAAAAATACATCTTAGTCTTACATAATCAGAGTGTAAAAGTAATAATAATAATTATTATTATAATCCCTCAAAATCCATCATAAGAAAAACGAAAAAAATGAAAAGCAGAAGAATACATCTAAAACGAGAAAGCTCCAGAAATGAATCTCCAAGCAACCTGAATCAACTCAACTCTGCAAGCCTATTGGAGGGGAAAGGAGAAATAGAGGAGTGGGTCAGACAATAAGTCTGGTGAGTGAAAGTAATTACTAGCATTTCTAAGCAAGATAAAGATAATAGACTAAGCAATAGTTCTACCATGAAAGGAAAATACAGAAAAGATAAAACTGGGGTGAAATGCTGTTTCTGATTATGTTTGACTGTTTGCATAGATTGTTTGATTTGATTGTTTGCACTCGTCTTAACCTACTGTGATTAGGCTGAAAACCCTAATCCTATCTCAACTGCTAACTTGATTAGGCTGAAATCCTAATTCTACCCGTTTATTGGCCTATTCTATCTCTGTTGTGCCACTGTGAACCAATCCCGTTGGTCACAGCAAAAGACACCTCTTTAGCGCTTAGGACGCAGTAGCAAATTATTTACCCTAATCAATGTCGCACGCTCGGTCATCGCCAGTACACACTAACTGTCACCCCATATTTGACCCCTTATTTACCCTAATCAGCATAAGCGTGCCCAGCCTCACCTAACTGTTATGAGACCATCAGCCCTAGACCTAAAAGGGAATGCTGCCTAGCCTCACCTAATTGTTGTGAGACCATCAGTCCTAGACCTAAAAGGGAATGCTGCCGGTAATGGTCGTAACAAACAATCTTCTAGTTTAGCGCCCCTTCCCCAAATCCCTATATTTGAGCCTCTATCTATTGGCCACTTATTACCCTAATCAGCATAAGCGTGCCCAGCCTCACCTAACTGTTGTGAGACCATCAGTCCTAGATCCAAAAGGGAATGCTGCCGGTACGGGCCCTACTTCTATATTTGCTTATTATCTTAATCTAAGTTTTAAAATAAGAGTCTTCAGTTATTTCTACTATATTTGCTTATTAACTTAATTCAAGATCTAAGTTTTAAAATAAGCCTCCTCTATTTATTTTTAGCTATAACCACTTGTTATAATCATGCTTGCAAATATCTTAAATTTGCCTATTTCAGTTTATCTCTATTTTATTTCAGTTTTTCTTATTTTACATCTGATTTTTTCAAATGTAATGTTTTTTTTTATTTTAATCCATATTAGTGAATTCTTCTCCTTTTAATATTCAATTCACATAAAAAGGGATTAAATTTTTTATAAAAAGAAACTAACATTTACAGGCTAAATTCCAACTTAAAACAAATGTAAATAACAGTAATTAACTGAAAATAACCGAATAAAATAGCTGAATAAAAATAGACTGAAAAGAAATTCTGAAATATACTTAAAAACTGACTGTAAATAAACTTACATAAAAACCGTCTCAAAATTGTAGAAAAACTACAACTATTGAGAACCCTATTATTTTAAATTGCTTACAAATCTAAAGTAATTACAACACACTCACCTGTGGTCCTTAGCTCAAGTCCTTGGCCTTCCTGGATCCACTCCTAGGGCATAGAATATTTTTATCAAAAAGATTTCCTCCCTAGAAATTTTTTGTATTTAGGGTTCAGCCTCAGGAAATGAACCCAATTGGGAGAAAATCTGAATGAGAAAAATAGCTAGGCCTAGGGTTCTATTTATAATGTAACTTAAGGAGCTCAGGCCGTCAGATTTGAAGATTAAATCTGGAGCACCCACGTCATAGGCTCGCGAGGAACCGTCAGATGCAGCTAAGAACGCACAAGATTTGACGAAAATTGCAAAATAGGTTGTTCGGCTCGTACCTGGACGAAATAACGTCCAGGTGTTTTGGCGAGTCGACCTAACTTCAATGGGGGTCGACCTATAGGTCGACCTGACCTTTGCATGGGTCGACCCCTATGGGGTCTATTATTTTTGTTTTTAGTTTTTGTTTTATTCTTATTTCTCTCGTAATTTCTTCATACTAGCTCGGATTTTGACAAGTTATATATGAAAATTGATCAGAAAATCATCATGGACCCAATGGTGCAACTTTCGTAGCTTGATTCTGACAATTTCACAAACTTATTTTATTATTAAATTAATTCATTAATTAATTATTGTAGCTTAAATTTTGTGTTGTTACAGAGGCTTTTCATCTAACCAATTGTTGAAATCCGACTTAGAGTCGATTCCCCTTATCATTGCCATCAGTTTGATATCCTCACTGGGAGTGCTCACTTCTGTGATGGCGACGTTTAATTTATGCAAGAAGTCTTTGAGCGGCTTGCATAGCGTTTGGAATAAGTTAGATAGTGACATCACATCCTTGGATATTCTACTCATAGAACGGCTTCAGTGAATGGATTCCAATGGGAGGAGATGCTCCATCATCGTCAGTTTGGTCTTGGCTCTCTCGAACAACCTGGCATACCGTAACTGCCAAATCCGGTGTTTGGAAGCTAGTAAGTTGAGGGCAGTCGCAATCTACTCTAGGATCTTGACCTGATAACCGATCCTAGTTTGTGTCATATCGCCTTAGTTCTCCTGCCTCTTAGAGTACAGTTTGAGTAGCAGTTCCTTGTCCATTCCTTGGCTGCAATTCTAGAGCTGCCGCTTGATCCCTATGCCCCAGTCAGTCATAGGACACAAGAGAAGTGGACATAATGCACCGTGTTTAATTGAGTTATGAATCCAAAATACAGGGGCACTACGCTATGGCACGGGTAATGGATCAGTGGTTTGCTACATGAGAGGGATCGGCTATGGGGATGTGAACGAGGGATCGGCTAGAGTGATCGGTAATGAGCTGATTTGGAGTGGGATCGATGGTAGGTATGGATGGATCGGTAATGAGCCGATTTGGAGAGGGATCGATAGTAGGTATGGAGGGATCCGTAATGAGCCGATTTGGAGAGGGATCGGTAGTAGGTATGGAGGGCTCGGTCATTAACCAATTTGGAGAAGGATCGGGGGTAGGTATGGAGGGATCAACATATATACTTTTTGGAGCGATCGGTATATTTGCTGGAGGGATCGGTATAGCTATTTCGGAGAGATCGGTATTGACGTCTTTGGAGGGATCGATATTACTGCTTCGGAGGGATGGTATTGACATCTTTGGAGGGATCACTGTTGCTGTTTCAGAGGGATCGGTAGTGAATCTGATCCCTTTCAAATGGTATGAACACATAAACAAATTCAAATAAGAACACTAGCATCATCATTCCCTCCATATCCATGTGAAGTTGATTTAATTCGTCTGACTATGGCTATCAGCTTCCTTTAGATTTCCTTTAAATCCGAGTAGAAGAGGAATTTTTTCGATAGAAAGCTGGTCTATCTCGCGAATATGGGAATCCACAAGTAGGTGATGAAATCCAATCAAGCTGAGAATTCATCTCTCAATGAAAGCACCAAAATTTTAACGCCAAAAATGTGCATCAACACCCAAGAATCTAGTAGAGATTAAACGAAGAATAAAATTAAAACAAAGCAAAAGTCATAAATGAACACATATATTTTTATCGTGGTTCGGCAATCTTGGCCTACGTCCACTTTATATTTTTATTGATCTTGCACTTGATTATGATTACAAGAATGTTTGGATCGGCTGGGATCCATTGGTACAAGAATAAAAATGAAAGAGCCTTGGCAGCAGAAAGCAGGATCCCTTTTCTGACACTATGCCTGTTGTATTTATAGGGGAATACATATACGGATCGGGCTGAAATTTTGGCAGAAGAACCTCCAGACCAAGATGAGGCCACACAAGAATTTTGAGGCCCATTGTGGCCCACAATAGGGATCGGAACCGATCCCTATATTTGTTTCCAAATGATGTGTGATCCCTCTGGTGGATTTCCTATGATGTTAGCTACTTACACTCTAAATTTTATGCCATTCCGACTTATCATTTGTGAGATATCGCATTTTCCATGAAGTTGTGTTGCATGTATTCTGATTTTAGTCGATCCCTCTAGAGAAATAGGTACCGATCCCTCCAATCTCCTCTAATTGGGGTGCGATCCCTAGGGGTGTTCCCATGTTGTAATGTGCTTATACTCTAAGTTTCATGTTGATAGCATCTGTAGTTTTTGAGTAATTGACCGATCATTGTTGCAATATGTAGTGAAAGCTGAATATGACCGATCCCTTTTATACTGATTCCTTTTTATAGATGAAGTAACTTGCCTATAACTTGAGCATACAAACTTCAAATGACTTGAAACTTGAAATGTAGCCTTGTGGGGCCTTCCTTGTCACTCTTTATTGATCTCACCCATTTTGGGATAGAAATTGAGGATAGCTACCAATCCCCTAGGTAAAGGGATAGGCACTGATCCCTCGCTTAGGGGAGGTATTATTCCGTACTTAGAATATTCTGGAGAGTCTATCTCTTGGTCTCGGTTGATCATCGCTTTATATCACTGCATGCGCTTGATCTTTGAGCCTAATACTCATCTCTCATGGCTGTCTTCCTCATTGATCGTCCAGTCTAACTTGTCCAGTCAATCTACATATAGCCAGGCCAAAAGGCCGGATAACAATACATATATTTGGACAATATATACTTACATATCAGATGAGCTAACATATCTGTTGCGATGTAAATCCCAACTTCTACATACGGACATGTTATATCTTGCTTGGATTGATATGTTACACATGTACACACATATATATGTGTATATGACACGCGCGCGCACGCATACACACACACACGTGCACATACACACACACACACATATATTTATAAATTAAACAAAACTATATAATATATGAATTAAAATAAAATAAAATATTTTATTTAAATAATATTTAGAAATGTTCTAAATGAATTAGACTTCATAGGCTGGATAAAGATCCAATAGGGTGAATTGTTTTTTAAAATTCACCCATAACTTCTACCGCGGGCTGGTCTAGTTCCAACAATGGTATCAGAGTCCAATAACCTATGCAGTCTAAATTAGTTATGTTAGGATTAACCAACAAAGCTCACGACCCATTTAGTAGGGTGTCTAAGAAAGGTAGTGTTAAAGGATTGGGTTTGGACAATCAAGACCCTACCTAGCTATCGGCCTGGTGGGAACAGATATGTGAGCCCAAAAGGTTGCCCCAAATAGAACAGGCCCAATATGAAATGGGCCTTGGGCTAATTTTCAAAATTGTTTGAAAATTGAAATATAAGATTTTAAATTTAAATGTTAAATTTAAACTAAGATATACATATATTATAAAAGTTACGATATAATAAAAAAAGTTCAAAATGTTTGAAAAATAATATAAATTAATTTCAAAATTTTAAATTTATTACTAAGATTAATCAGATAAATAAATTAATTAAATAGGTTAATTAATGAAAAATATATACATGTGTTATATATTCTTGATATATGTTGTAATATTTTAAAATGTTTAAGATATCATAGGGATACAAGTATGAATATTATATGATTTTTCAAAATTAATATAATTTAATTAAAATTGTTTAATTAAATAAAGTAATTAAAGGTATTAATTAAATAAACTAATTAAAGGTTAATTAGTTAAATAAATTAATTAAAAGGTTAATTAATTAAATAATATACACATATATATGATATATATGTCATACTATAAAGGTTATAATTTATAATAAATACTTAATATAAAAGTTATATTAAGAAAATATAAAATTAATTAAAATGTTAATTATAGCTCAGCTGGTAAGGAGTGCTTTGCGACCATGGAACAAAGTTCCTGGAGGTCGAGGGTTCGATTCCTTGCTAGGTGAGCTTTGTTTCCCATTAAGGCTTGAAGCGGTTATCCTCTCAAATAACCTAAAATTCGGTTGGGGGGATTGATGCTTCAGGCTGGGCTAGCTTAAAAGGGGGACCCGTGTGGCGGATGAAAGAGACTATGCGGTAGGATCGTATAATATGGAATAGAGGAATGTTTTAGGTAGATTGTAATAAGCGGTAGTAAGTAAAGTAGACACCAAGACTTTATACTGGTTCGGACCTCTTGTCCTACGTCCAGTCCCTAAGCTCCTCTTAGGAATTCAACTAACCAACAACCCTCACTTAACCCGGAGTAATAGGTTTACAACTTACCCGAACAACCGAACGGGATTTCTTGCCTCAACTACAGAAGAGGACTTCAACTAGATACTAAAAGTATTTCTGACTTGTTGTGTTCTTGATAACACTAATGAGTCAAATTGAGTACAACTTTCCTATAATCTTATCCTCGAGAGTATACAAAGTGTTTGTGAAGATTTAGGAAATGTGAATTGCTATGAATCAAAAGGTGTTATAGTTAAAACAGAGATTCAAGCAATTGAAGTGGTTTGTGATTGCTTTTGAAAACTTAAGAAATCTGAAAGTATGTTCAAGAAAATAGAAAGATTAAAGCAATTAGAATTGGTAATTTGCAAATGTTAAAACCATGTATTTATATGTGGAGAAGAGATGCATTTGTTTGCTAGAGGTGCAGGCAAGAGATGCTTCCATTTCCATTTGAGAATGGTTGCAACTCTTGGGAGGAAGAAGGTGTCCTTTCAGAAAAAATTCGCAGTTACAAATTCAGTCGACTGAACAGGGATTTCAGTCGACTGAAAATTATGAAGTAAAATTTTCAGGAACAAATTCAGTCGACTGAGCAGGAACTTCAGTCGACTAGAACTGTGCATTTTTGTGTATGTGTAACAGGTTCAGTCGACTGGTCATCCCTGTTCAGTCGACTGAACTACTAAATTTTGCATAGTGAATGTTTATTAAAAATGAAGTTTATAAAATGTGTTCTAGTGTTTGTGCAAGCCTCTTGAGGATAGATTTTATCAATAAATCTAAACTAAGACCTATATAAAAATCATACTTATGTTTATCATTGGTCTTCATCGTTCTTCTTTTAGCTTTGCACATATCTCTTTCTTTTTGTTGAAGCACATTGTCATTGATCAAAATCTTAGCGTATCAACATTCTCCCCCTTTTTGATTGATGACAACACCTATGTTTGTAGAGATGTAATTATCTTTCCTCCCCCTGAATATATGCATTATTTTTCCTACAAAACAAAGTTAGTTTCATATATTTCTCCCCCTTTGTCATCGACAAAAAGGAAGTAATAATTTGCAAGTAACAAAGCAACCATATGCAAATATAACCATAGAGCGAATAATACAAACCATAGAGTATCACATAATAAAAGAAGGCTATTTATACAAGCCTTTGCAAAAATTGTTAGAAATTAATAAAAAGTTCCGGAAATCAAACCATCAAAAAAATGTTCAAGGTTCCCTGTCCCAATCATAAGAGCCTTCACGATCTCCTTCAGGTTCTCGAATAACAGGTCCACCTGTGGGTGGTCTATAAGCTCTTCCTCCTTGGCCACCACTTGTTTCGCTTGTACTGCTGCTTGTATGCTCTTCGGATGATGTCCAAGTGAAAGTTGGTGTCGGACGTTTGCCAAGTGATGTTGAAGCGGTAGTGGAGCTTGAGCATGAGATGGCATTCCATAACTTGTTGAAGAATCCTTTAATTTTATCAAGCTTGTGATCTACCTTCTTGAGACGATTATCAAGAATTTGTTGATTCCTTGATAAGATCCCCAATGATTGATTGGTGGAAGTATAACCTGGCTCAATGATACGAATTTCATCATCTTGGTCGAAAGGTTCTTCATGTGGAGCTTGTGGAGGTTGTTGCGGTTCTTGATGCCTAGCTTCCCATTCGGCAAGAGATATGACGCGAGGAGGTCTAGCCGGGAGTTGCATGAGGCTTATAGTGCGGTGATTAATTTGATGAATCATTGTGTTTTCGGAGTCGGGTAATGGCGTATCAACATTGAGGAGAAGTCGCATGATATATTCTCCAAAATATATTGTTCGCATTTTGCCATTGTTAAAAGTGAGAAATTCATCTTGAATGAGTTGGACCCAATTGACTTGAATGTTGCCCCAAATAGCGTATAGAGCTCGATAATTGATGGGGTAAACAATTTCATATGAGCCCGTTCGTGGAGTAATTGTTCTTATAAGAGCTTTGTGAAGGATTCTAGCTCTAGGTCGTAGGGAAGTGGATTTAAAATCTCTAATGTTGATATTATCATCCAAAAATTGATGGTTTATGTTATCTTGAATTTGTGGATTGAATTCTATCTTTTCAAGCTTTCTCCCTACAGTAGATGATCCTAAGATGTGTGCAATTCGATCTAAGGAGAACCAAACTTTCTTCCCGCATACCATACTCCAAACACTATTATTTGGATTTCTTGGAGTTTGGTGTCCAAGGTTGAGGTTTGCATAAAATAATTTGACCATGACATGATTTATTGCATGGTCATTTCTTTTTAAATCCAAGAGAGAAGTTAAACCTGCCTGATCCGTAAATGCTTGAATGTTGTATGTCTGGAGGCTTTGGAAATCAATGAAGGAGTTTTCGAAAATGCGAGAGTTCTTCATTTTGTTCCACCTTGTTACAGCTACTCCATCATAGAGCCATTGTGCAATTTGAGCATCAATTGGCTCGGAGGATGAAGAAGAAGAGGCTCTTGATCTTTTTGGTGCCATTTGTGAGAGATTTGAGAGTAATTTGAGAGTTGGGGGCTAGGGTTTTGGAAAACAATGGGGAAGAGAGTACTTTTGCAATTTAAAAAGTGAATGGTAAAGGTGAAAACTGGTGGATAAAAGGGAAAAAGTTGCCTGGGAATTGATGTTCAGTCGACTGAAAAGTCTGTTTAGTCGACTGAATTAAAGGACGGAAAATTTCTGTGCTGAATTCAGTCGATTGAACAGTATTTTTAGTCGACTGAACTGTTGTCTGAAAGTTTCTGTTGATAGTTTAGTCGACTGGGCAGAGTGTGTCAGTCGACTGAGCTAGGGAAAATTTGTTTTCTGCTTAATATTCAGTCGACTGATCAGTAAGGTTTAGTCGACTGAACTTTGGATTTTCATTGTTCTTTGTGATTTTCGAAAGCAAAAGTTTTATTGAAAGAAGCAATTACAATTGTATAGATATATAACAACATGAATTGTTTTAAAAAGTAGTTATTTCTTTGGAGATGAACTATTTTCCTTTTGTGTCTTTTTCCCTTCATTCTCCATATAGCTTATTTCCCATGAATTTGGAGTATACTGAGGAGTCTTTGGGGACATCCAAGGATTCAAGGGATCAACTGGTTTACGGTAAGATGAAGATGGATCGAACGCACTAACTGGTCGAGGTAGGGGCTCGCTCACCTCATTTTTCTTTGAGCTACAAAAACGTAAACCAATTTTCTCAAGAAAGCTTAATCGTCTTGTCGTTACTTTCTGTACAAAATATAATTCTCGTTGGAGATCAATTTGTTGTTGTTGAAAGTGATGAATCTCATCAATCTTTCTTTTTGTATCAGGGGAGGTAAAAAGTCCACGTTTTGCCTTCTTTGATTCCGGTGTGTAGCCAGTGCGATAATTTTCCCATTTATACACTGGTTCATGCTTTGGTGTCGGCATTGGAAGTTTTGGTGATGTAGGAGTGTTTTCGACTGAGGAGGTGATGTTGATATGAGAGTATGAGCTGTCGGAAGACATTTTTATATAGAATTTTCAAACTTTGTAATTCTTTTGAAAATAATTATATGTATAAAAGTATATTTATAGTATAAAAATGCTAAGAAAAATGTGGTGGTAAATTAATAAGGTTTTAGAACCAATCATTGTTTTATTGGATTAAAAGCATTGGTTAGAAATGGATGGATTAGAGACATCCTTTAATCTATTATGTATTAGGTAGCTGAATTGAACTATTTATATTGAATAATTTTGTTTTCGTTATTTAGTCAACTAGGCAGGTTGTTTAGTCGACTGAGTTTATATATTTTTATAATATTTGCTATAAAACATCTTTAAAAGAAATTATTCCTAATTCTCGTCGCAATTTTATAAATGAGTTTTCTAATAAAGGTTTAGTAAATATATCGACAATCTGATTTTCGGTAGAAATATGTTCTAAATTTATGATTCCTTTTTCGATATTGTCACGTAGAAAATGGTGACGAATATCAATATGTTTTGTACGAGAATGATTTACCGGATTTTTAGATAAATTTATTGTACTTGTATTTTCACAATATATTGTAGAATTTGTTAAATTTATACTAAAATCTTTAAGAGTTTGTTGCATATAGATAACTTGAGTACAAGCTAAAGCGGCGGATATATACTCTGCTTCACACATGGAAAGTGAGACACAATTTTGTTTCTTACTAAACCAAGATACAAGTGATTTTCCAATAAAATGGCACGTACCACTTGTACTTTTTCTATCAGTTCTAGATCCACCAAAATCAGCATCACTAAATGACACTAACTCGAATGGACAATCTTTTGGATAGGAAAGACCAAAATCCTTAGTGTTATTAAGATATCGCATAATTTGTTTTATGGCTCTTAAATGTGATTCTTTAGGATTAGCTTGAAAACGTGCACATAAACAAACGCTCATCATTATGTCTGGTCTACTAGCGGTTAAGTATAGTAAGGATGAAAGAGGTTATGTGGTACTCATAGGAGTAGGCTTTCTAGAAGTGTTTTCCATTCCAAAACGTTTAATTAGATTAGCACAATATTTTTCTTGATTTAAGAAAATTCCATTTGTTAATTGTTTAATTTGTAATCCGAGAAAATAAGATAATTCTCCCATGTGTAACATTTCGAACTCCTTAGTCATTATATTTGAAAATTCTTTACATAAGTTTTCATTAGTTGAACCAAATATAATGTCATCTACATATATTTGAATTATTAGAATGTCATTAGTAGTGTTTTTAATGAATAGAGTTTGATCTACTTTTCCGATTTGAAATCCCGAATCTAGTAAATAGCTTTTAAGTCTCTCATACCAAGCACGAGGTGCTTGTTTAAGACCATATAGGGCTTTCTTTAATTTATATACATGATTCGGATATTTTTCGTGTATGAATAAAGGGGGTTGTTCTACGTACACATTTTCTTTTATAAAACCATTTAGAAAAGCACTTTTAACATCCATTTGATAAAGTTTAAAATTGTGAAAACAAGCGAAGGCTAATAGAATACGTATTGCTTCAAGTCTTGCAACGGGAGAAAATGTTTCTTCAAAGTCGATACCTTCCTCTTGATTATATCCTTGTGCTACTAGTCTAGCTTTATTCCTAGTTATATTTCCTTGTTCGTCTACCTTATTTTTGTAAACCCATTTTGTTCCTATAACAGATTGATTATTAGGACGAGGAACTAAATCCCAAACATCGTTACGTTCGAATTGATTTAATTCTTCTTGCATAGCAACAATCCAGTAGTCATCTGTTGATGCTTCTTTAGGATTTTTAGGTTCTAATGTAGAAATAAAAGCAACATGTCCCATTTGGTTTAGCTGACTTCTAGTTTTAACTTGAGAATCAATTTCACCGATTATGTTTTGTACAGGGTGATCTCGTAAGATTCTAGGTGGAGATCTAAGTTCGGTATTATTCATATTTTCAAGATTTGTATTGTCTGTATTTATTATAAATTCGTCATCATCTTTTATACTCAAGTTTTTATTAAATTTTTCATCAAAAGATACATGTAAAGTTTCTTCGATTATATTTGTTCGTTTATTAAAAACTCGATATGCCTTACTTCGTTCTGAGTATCCTACAAAAATTCCTTCATCAGCTTTCGGATCGAATTTTCCTAGTTGGTCTTTTGTATTAAAAATAAAACATTTTGATCCAAATATTTTAAAATAAGAGATATTTGGCTTTCTATTGTTAAAAAGTTCATATGAAGTATTTTTAGTTAATGGTCTAATAGAAATACGATTTAATACATAACATGCAGTAGCTACGGCTTCTGCCCAAAAATGTTTTGGTAGAAGGCTTCCATTTAATAATGTTCTTGCACATTCTTGTAATGTTCTATTCTTTCTTTCCACTACTCCATTTTGTTGAGGAGTTCTAAGAAATGAAAAGTTATGTTTTGTTCCTTTCTTTTTACAGAAAGATTCAAAAGCTTCATTTTCGAATTCGCCACCATGATCACTTCGTATATTCTTAATTTTCAAATCTTTAGTGTTTTGAATTCTTTTGACAAATGTTTTAAAGTGCTCAAATGTATCACTTTTATTTTTCATAAAAATGGTCCATGTATATCTTGAGAAATCATCAACTATTACAAATACATATCGATTATGATTAATGGATTGAACTTGTGTTGGTCCGAAAAGATCCATATGAAGTAATTCTAGTGGTTGTAAAGTTGAAATATTTTCTTAGATTTGAAAGATGATTTTTTTAATTTTCCTATTTGACAATCATCACAAAGATTTTTTATCTTAAAGTTTATCTTAGGTAAACCTCTTACTAATTCATTTTTAGAAAGTTTTCTAATAGTTTTGAAATTAATATGACAAAATCTTTTGTGCCACAACCAAGGATCATTATCTTTGGCTAGTACACACATATTTGTATTATGATTAATTTTCATATTTAAAACATAAATATTCCTATCTCTATTTCCCTCAAAAACAAGATTTTGGTTTTGATCAAAAATACTACATTTATTTTCCGAAAAAGTTATTTTAAAACCTTTGTCACAAAGTTGACTTATGCTTAGTAGATTATGTTTTAGATTTTTAACTAATGAAACATTTGTAATAAAAGGTAAATTTGATGTACCGTAATTGCTCACATCTCCTTTGCCAATGATATAGCCTTTTGAATTGTCTCCGAAGGTAACCGAGCCGCCATCAAAGTATGTGATGTTTGTAAGCATATCTTTGTCGCCGGTCATGTGTTTTGAGCAACCACTATATAGTATCCATTTCTTGTTTTTGAGTGGGACCTGAAAATAAATACAAAATTATTGGTACCCACCTTTCAATAGGGTCCTAAAAGTTAGAACTTAGGAAACCAAACCCAATTTGGTTCAGTATCCTTTTTATAAATATAATTTTTATTATTATGAACACTATCCATAAATGCTTTGATATATTTATTCCTAATCAAAATATTGTTAGTCTTTGGAACCCAAATTTTAACTATCTTAGTTTCTTCTTTTGTTCTAATAGGTTCTCTTAATAACATTTGTTGTTTTGAATCAATATTCCTCTTAAAATTTGTATTTATCTTTTTAGGAATTTTTGGTTCCTTTTTGTATCCTAATCCATGTTTATTTGAGGAAGATTGAGAATTTTCTAGAATCTTAGATAAATTTTCTCTTCCTTTGTTAAAGTTAGAAACATTTTTAGTGATGTTATCTAATCTAACTTGAAGACTATTATTTTCTAACTCAACTTGTTTAATCTGAGTTTTTAACTCATGATTTTCAGAAACAATTATATCATTTTTTGTCTTTTGATTTTCAATTTCTTGACTTAAAAGAGATAATTGAGTTTCCTAATTTGAAAGAGACTCTTGAACTTTTTCAAGTTCTTCTTCTAGAATTTTCTTTTCATCTTTTAACATATCCCTTTCAAACTCAGCTTTGTTCTGATTTTCACGAGTTTCCTTAAGTTTCTTTTTAAGATTTTTTATTGTACTCAATAGTTCAGTATTTACATCAATTAAATCGTCGAAAGTTAAATTACTAACCTCAGATTCTTGAGCCATAAAGCATACATTTGCTTGTTTATTGTCGCTATCATTTTCACTTTCTGATGAAGATGAATCTGAATCGTCCCATGTTACAGAGAATGCCTTCTTTTTGAATTTTTCTTTCTTGTTTTTGTTCTGATTCTCCTTCTTTTGCTCTGGACAATCTTTTTGCATGTGACCTTTCTTGTGACAGTTGAAGCATTCTATATTCGAGGATGTAGGTTTGTTCAAGAAATTCTTTTTGAATCCGTTTTTATTTTCTTTTCTATATCTTAAGAATTTCTTGAAATTTTTGGCTATAAATGCTAAATCCTCATCTTCAGACTCTGATTCTTCCTTTTTCGCATGAAAAGCTACATTTTTTCTTTCTTGTGCTCGATCTTTCTTAGCTTGCATATTTACTTTATACGACATAAGATTTCCAATTAATTCTTCTGGTTTCATTGTAGATAGATCATTTGCTTCTTCGATTGCTAAGACTTTTCTCTCCCATTCATCAGTGAGTGAATTTAGAACTTTAGATACAATATTAAAATCCGTGTATTTTTCTCCTAGTCCTATTAAGGCATGATGAATGTCTTGAAACCTCGAGTACATGTCATTGATGGATTCATTCTGTCGCATTCTAAAGTTTTGGAACTGGTTCTTTAGCATGGAGATCTTTGTTTGTTTAACCTTGTTTGTGCCTTCATGTATGGTTTTAAGTGTACTCCATATCTGATGTGCAGTAGTACAAATGCTAACACGATTGAATTCATTTCTGTCCAAAGCACAAAATAGCATATTCATAGCTTTGGCATTTGCACTAACTTCATTCTTCTGAGCTTGCGTCCATGTAGAATATTCCGTTGTGGGTATAACGAGTTCTGCTTGAGTTGCATTCCAGGCTTCAAAACTTGTTGCTTGCATATAAATCATCATCCTTGTAGCTCAATTATTATAGTTTAGTCCATTGAATAGAGGGGGTCTTTGAGTAGATTGTCCTTCCGCAAATGTAGAGTTATAGGCAGATGTTGTGCTTGTGTTGTTTTCCATATTATCAATATGTCAAATAACGGTGTTATGGTTATAGGACGGCCTTGCTCTGATACCAATTGAAAGAGACTATGCGGTAGGATCGTATAATATGGAATAGAGGAATGGTCTAGGTAGATTGTAATAAGCAGTAGTAAGTAAAGTAGACACCAAGACTTTATACTGGTTCGGACCTCTTGTCCTACGTCCAGTCCCTAAGCTCCTCTTAGGAATTCAACTAACCAACAACCCTCACTTAACCCGGAGGAATAGGTTTACAACTTACCCGAACAACCGAACGGGATTTCTTGCCTCAACTACAGAAGAGGACTTCAACTAGATACTAAAAGTATTTCTGACTTATTGTGTTCTTGATAACACTAATGAGTCAAATTGAGTACAACTTTCCTATAATCTTATCCTCGAGAGTATACAAAGTGTTTGTGAAGATTTAGGAAATGTGAATTGCTATGAATCAAAAGGTGTTATAGTTAAAACAGAGATTCAAGCAATTGAAGTGGTTTGTGATTGCTTTTGAAAACTTAAGAAATCTGAAAGTATGTTCAAGAAAATAGAAAGATTAAAGCAATTAGAATTGGTAATTTGCAAATGTTAAAACCATGTATTTATATGTGGAGAAGAGATGCATTTGTTTGCTAGAGGTGCAGGCAAGAGATGCTTCCATTTCCATTTGAGAATGGTTGCAACTCTTGGGAGGAAGAAGGTGTCCTTTCAGAAAAAATTCGCAGTTACAAATTCAGTCGACTGAACAGGGATTTCAGTCGACTGAAAATTATGAAGTAAAATTTTCAGGAACAAATTCAGTCGACTGAGCAGGAACTTCAGTCGACTGGAACTGTGCATTTTTGTGTATGTGTAACAGGTTCAGTCGACTAGTCATCCCTGTTCAGTCGACTGAACTACTAAATTTTGCACAGTGAATGTTTATTAAAAATGAAGTTTATAAAATATGTTCTAGTGTTTGTGCAAGCCTCTTGAGGATAGATTTTAACAATAAATCTAAACTAAGACCTATATAAAAATCATACTTATGTTTATCATTGGTCTTCATCGTTCTTCTTTTAGCTTTGCACATATCTCTTCCTTTTTGTTGAAGCACATTGTCATTGATCAAAATCTTAGCGTATCAACAACGGACAGCTGAGTTCCCTAGCTCTGCTCTTCGGAGTGGGGTTTTAAAAAAAAATTACTTGCATGCTCCTTAATTGTTAAGAAAACTCAAGCTAGGGGATGGTATGTATAGTATTATTAATATATTGAGTGGACGAGGTAAGATAACTATATGTATTTGTTAACCAAACTCAAGGTACATATATTATACTTAGGCCGTCGCTATATGGTAGGTATGAGCGAATAATTTCAATTCAATTTGTTAGGCAAACTCAAGGTCAAAGTGAAATTAGGACAATGTACCATGGGTTAGGAGTTGTATATGATACAACCGATAAGGAGTTATCCATCGTCCATGAAGCTTGTTGAGCAAACTCAAGGTCGAAATTCCATGATGGACGAATCCTAACACCCACTAGTGTTGTCAAAGGACTTCTAAGTTTTGACTTAGGGTTTAGCGAAATATAAAAGACTAGTGGGAGCATTATAAAAAATGAAACGATAACATTTAACCTTTCTAATATTGTAAAAACATATGCTGTATGATGTTATAATAATCTACATTGATAAAGTTGTGTATTTAATATGATTGATAAAATTTTTATCAATTAAGGTACACAAATGAACAAAATTGAAGATTGATAAATAGAAATATAACATATACTTACTAATAAATGCCTCTTGCATGTTAATGTTTCAATGCCCATGCTACCCATGCAAACAGCTAATTTTACAACTACTTAATACATTCATAATACTACGGTCGCTCATGTGTTTATTTGGTCAAGACCGTGTATTGTATTCTGTGAGCTTTGAACTCAAAAGTTATATGAGACTATGGATATTTGATCCACATATAATCACATATAAGTGTTATATGGTAAACGGTCACAGTTCGTAATGTACAATACTTCGATGAAATTAGTTCATCCAAAATAAGCAAATAAACCATAGTGCGAGATCGAGTATTTGATTTGATTGATTACAATAAAGGTCACATTGTGTTAAATGTAACATAAGACCAAAACTACAATATAGGTCTAAGAATTTGATCGCTAAACTATTAGTTTGATCAGTTTACATAAAGTGCAATATATTTAATTTTCTTGAATGTTTAGGATAATCGAATGCGCTTTTGTAAAAGTTTGTCATGATATTGTAGTAAGGGTTTTCCTTTGAATGGTTTGACCATTTAGAAAGGAAAATGAATGTATAAGAGTAGATGTGATTTAAGGTACAGTTGAGATGAAGAGAGTGAATGGTCAATTCTATTTTATAAAGAAACATTAGAAAGGAGACTTGTCATAATAATGATATGATATAACATTGGAATAATGAATATGATTCTATTCTTAAATGTATTTTCGTATAGAAAATTGTTTTCTATGAGATTTATTTCTATGAGTTCAAGGTATTTGATCAAAGAACTCTCTAATGTAAACTAATTGTAGTAAATGAAATAAATAGTCTATATTATGTGGATAATGGAACTCCGTATTCGATATGCTATTATAGTAATGGCGAAATAACAGAAGCATGCCATATAATACTTATTAACTACATTAAGTTACAAAAAATGTATTCATAAAACGTACCGCACTTTATTTATGAAATAATATCTGTTCTTCGGTGATGACTAAAGAATAGACTATTTTATTTCAATGAGAATATTATGAATATTTGTTATGAAATAAAACTTTAGTAGAGGTATTTGATGCATTGGAAAATACAGAAGTATCTAAAATTATTTACAATTATTATGGAAAGATAGACTAAGTCGTAGTTTTGAGAAATAATTTTATTATATGACTATGAATCATATGATATTGGTTAATCATGTCATAAACAATTAAGGGCAATGCACTCATTTAGTGGGAGTGTCATAGGAGTTGATGAACTCTTCGGATTGATACATATAGATGTATGCAATCATAAGTCTATTAATACCCAAATGGTTCTATGTACTTCGTCATATTCACTGATGAGTCATCACAGACGTGGACATGTGTATTTGATACACATGTATAAGAGTATGATAAGCTCATAGAATATATAAAGGAAGTAAATACTATAACATACGATAGAAATAATTAGATTTGATCGAATGGGTGTGTATATTGAAAAGAGTTCTATATGTATCTAATATGAATAAAGATTCAGTCTCAAAGATTGCTCATTCCTATAATACATAATGATGTATTGATAAGAAGTAATCAAACTTTATTGGACAAAGCACGATTAATGATGAGTGAATTTGAGTTAAATTATTTCTATAAAGTGTGTACTTAAGAGTAGTACACAAGGTTAAAATTAATATCATTCAAAGAATAGTTTACAAAATCATACAAGATAAGGGTTTATAAGAAACCTCTACATATCCTAGGCCAATGAGTTGGCAAGTTATGTGAGTCGAAAGATTGCACATAACAATTGTACGCAATGGATCTTGTATGAATCATCCTTAGAGAATTTTTGAAACGATTGTCATTAGATGATTAATTTATGTTGTGAACATAATATATTATGAACTAATGCAAAATCAGTTTTATATAATTCAATTCATAAATTTTTTACGAATGACCGTTCCATTGCATAGAGAAATAACTATTGTTTCAAGAAATATGAACTGCGCAACGAAGGAATTTCTTTAAGAAATTATTGATATAATGAATTTGGATATGATCCAATGATAAAACTAATTGCAAGGAATGAAATGAAATTAACCAAACCTAAATGAACACAACACATTAGAATGTCTAATAAGTCTCTTGTATGTTAAAGAGAAAATGTGAGTTTTCTGTCAATGTGAAGAATAAATAATCCTCGGTTGTTTGATTAAACCATTACGAGTATTGACTCTATGATATGGTATGATGCAAAAATCTAAAATAGATTCCAAGTACATTATCAAAATATGATTTTGATAGTTGTATCTGAGAGGATATGATCATTTTGGCCGCAAATGTGTCTTTAAGAGAGACAAATGCAGGTTGAATATAGTAAGCTACATTGATAAGAATAATACCATAAATTTTAGTTGTTGAAATTAATGTAATAGATTCACCATTCGATTTGGTCAGGTAGGTTTGAATTTTACTCACAAATTTATCCCATAATATGACTTTATGTTTTGGTACGTAAGCATAAAATTCTAAATAATGATTTAGAGTAAAGTGTTCACACATAATAACCAAAATATCTCAAAATCAGTGGAAGCGATATTGAGTTTGTGAGTTTTTGGATATGATCCAAGGATAGATACGAAAGTGTCATTCAATAAGTATCGAAATTGAACAAATATTTTGATAAGAATATCAAATAGTTTGATTGTCAATCAAAATGCAGAGGAAGTGTGTGCTCATAAGAAAGAAAGTTAAAAAGGTACATAGATATTTCTTAACTATAAGTAAACAACACACTGCTGATTGTTAACGATGTACTTGTATTAAAATTAGCTTTAGTTGTTTTAATACTCGACGTTGGATTTATAAATGATGCCTTTTATAGCAAGTATAAAAGATGTTGGGAATGTTCTAAATGATATGCAAGGACACCTTATTAAAATGTTTAATACGGAACATGTAAGATGGATTCTTTATGCATTTACAATAGGAATTACTATACATGTTATATTGTCTATGATATCGCGATTTGTTTATGTTTTGACACATGAAGAAAATATCAAATTCAAATTGATATCACTAAATGGTAGTTTGAGGTGTTCTCATGTATTTATGAAATACTAGATAATTGTTTATAGATACAACAAACTCCTTGTGAAGGAGTGTCCAAACTCAAACTTCATGTTTATAGAAACAACAAACTCCTTATAAAAGATAATCGGCTGGGGTAGCTCGACCCTATAAGCCAGGTTCCTAATCCTTTTGAGTATTAGAACAGGACCTACAAATCTCAGTGCCAACTTCCCCTTCTTACTTAATCTAACTGAATTCTATAACAGAGAGGTCTTGAGAAAAAAAATTATCAACAAGAACTCTAAATCTTGTCTTCTCTTATCAGCATAACTCTTCTGCATGTTTTAGGCAACCTTCATCCATCACCAAATGCTCTCAATCTTCTTTATCGTCTCCCTTATCATGTTTGGCTCTAGTATTAGTTTCCCACTTATTTCCTACCAACATAAAGGAATGTTACATGGTCGATCATGTAATGCCTCAAATGGTGCCATGCCAATGCTAGACTGATAATTGTTGTTATACGCAAACTCCACCAGATGCAAATGATCGTCTCATAAGCCGCCAAAGTTGAGAATGCAAGCCCATAAGAGATCCTTCAAAATACGATTCACCCTCTCGGTCTACCCATCTATCTGAGGTTAATAAGTTATATTTAAGTGTAGTTTTATCCCCAATGCCTCTTGTAAGCTCTTCTCATACCCACTTGAAATAATGGATCCTTATTGCTTACAATTCCCTTTAGCACACCATGAAATCGTACAATCCATTTCACATACAACTTGGTCATCTTTTCTATCATTCTACTAGACTTCATAGGTATAAATCTAGCACTCTTCATCAATCTACCGACAATGACCCAAATGCTATCAAACCCTCCTCAAGTCCTTCACAGTCCATCTGTAAAATCCATTGACACTTGTTCCTACTTCCACCGGGGAATTTCTAGCGGTTGCAGCAAACCACTAGGTTTCTTCTTTTCAGTTTCCACCAGCTGGTAGTTCATACATTTCGATATGAATGCCCTAACATACTTCTTCATATCCTCCCAATAAAATGTCTACTTCATATCCCTATACATTTAATTTCCTTTGGCATGTATAGTCAATCTCGAAGGATGGCACTCTTTTAGCACCTTATGCATACATCCATCAATGTCAAGTATAAACAATCTCTCATCCTTACGGAGTTAACCATCTATGTCACGTCCGTATTTCTTCATCTGCTCCGACTCTACTCCTTCTTCAATCATGGCAATGATCTCCACTAGCCTAGTATCTCGTCACTGACTAGCTTCGAGCCGCTCTATTAGAGTTGGTCTAGTTGTCGAGCTCACCAACATCTCTGGCTCTAGCTCACATCTCAATCAGAAATCATAACCAACAATATACTCAAGCTCCTTCCACTTTAGGAAAATCGCTCCTAAGCTGGCATGTCTCCTACTCAGGACATCAACAACTACATTTTCTTTTCCAGGAAATATAAAAAACATTGGAGGCCAAGAACTCTAATGGGCGAAGGTAACGATCTTTCTACAAAAAGAGGTTCAACAACTTATGGTTGATGAAAAACTTAAACCTCCCTACCATTAAATAGTGCCTACAAATATTTGGTGCAAATATGATCGCTACAAACTTCAAATCATGGGTTGGGTACTTCTTCTCATGCGAGTTTAGTTGGTTACTTGCGTAAGCGACAACATTACCTTTCTGCATCAACACCGTGCCCAATCCTGTATCACGAGCATCCAAATATACGGCATCTCTTTATTCCCAGTTGAAATAGTCAACATTGGTGCACTCGCTAACCTCTCCTTTAGACCAACAAATGCATGTTCACACTTCGCATCCCAAGCGAAGATCGAATTCTTCTTCATCAAATTGTTCAATGGTGCTACTACCTTAGAGAATTCCTTAATAAACCATCTATAGTATCCTACTAATCCAATGAAACTTCCCATATCCTTAGCATTCTTAGGTGGCTCCTAATCCCGAACACTAGCAAGCTTCATAGGGTCTACAAAATTGCCTTGCTCAGAAATAACATAACCTAAGAACCTTGCTTCCCTCCTCTAAAGGTGACACATTGAAAACTTGGTCTTTAATTATTCTTTCTTACCTCTAGCACAAACCTCAAGTACTCCTTGTTTTCTTCTTTCATCATCAAATAACAAGGATATCGTCCACGAACACAACCACAAATTTATTTAGCTAATCTCTAAAGACACGGTTCATGAGATCCACAAAGTATATCGACGCATTGGTTAGTCCGAACAGCATTACCAACCACTCATAAAATCCCGATGGAGTATGAAATGTAATAATCACCACACTTCCCTTGCTACCCTCAGTTGATGAAACCCTATTGCAAGGCCTAACTAAGAGAACACCTTCACATCATGAAGCCGATCGAATAAGTCGTCTATCCATGGAAGTGGATACTTGTTCTTCTTTGTCACCTTATTCAGCTTACGATAATCTACACACAATCTCAAAGAGCCATCCGCCTTCATTGCAAATACTGCAAGTGCTCCCCACTCTAAAATACTCCTTTGAATAAAGCCCTATCATAATAGGTCATCCACTTGCACCTCAAGTTCTCACTACTCTTTGGGCACAATACATCATAAAGGCATCACAACTAGTCTGGCATCCTTTAAAAAAAATCAATACAAAACCTGATTTTTCTATATGGCAGAAATCTGGTTGCCTCTTCAATTATGTCTGATGCTTCTTCATTATCGGTGCTGATGACAAATCATCATGCGGAATCTCGAGCAAATATTGAAATCTAACCATTACGTTCTATGGCAGGCAGCCTAACTCTGCCTTCAGCTCTCCACCTATCCTAATATTCACTAATAACCTCTCCAATCCATAATGACTTTATAACTTTGAAGCCGTTCTATCCCCAAAATAATAACGACACTCAATACAAAGTAATCATAAACAAACATGCATCCATGACTCGATAAGAAAAAACTATGATAAATCATACAAAGGCTAGTTGAGCCTCCGATAAGGTATGTCACGGTTAAATGACAGTCGGCAATGTTGGATTTCAATCCTAATCTATCTACCAAGTCACTAGATATAAAGGAATGTGAATCCTCAATATCAAATAAAACTCAAATAAACATCATAAATAGAAAGAATACCTTGAACCATGATGCCTTTCTCCTTCTCTTTCACTAATGGAGCATTTGATGAAGTTGAGCAAACATCAATAACATATGCCTTCACCATCTACCTTTTCTTTATTGGCTCAAAACAATCTCTCTGGATATACCCAAACTTGCTATAGTTGAAGCAAACATAGCAACCATAAAACCATCACATTTTAAACATCGAAAGTACCTACATCATGTGACATTCATATCAAACATAGCAACATTGCAACCATCAAACAATCTCACATCACTCGTTGTGTTTTTTGATATATGATTGCTTATATGGACATGTCATACTACCAGAGACTACATCCTCATCTCGGTTTCCCTCATGCTCGAATCCATGCCACTTTGTAAGGCAAGGACACTAGACCCACTTCCTATGAGTCCAGGGTAGATCATTGTCCTAAGATCTAAAGTCACATCCTACAACTCAAGTGAGTGTCCTCATAAAGTCCTTCTTTACGAGCACACATCAAGACCTTTGAGTTACCATCGATCCATTTGGCATACATCCAATAAAACACATCCTATGTCCCACTCTAATATCTCCCCTCGTCGAACTTGCCTACTTGGACCATCATCACAACTCTCGTCCCTAAGTTATCACCATTTGGAACTTCTCTAGACTACCATCTAAAGTCATAGAGCTCCATCATTTCAGTCCAAAAGTAACCTTTCTACTTACTTACATAATCTTTAAAGTAGAACCATCGTCATTCCATTATGAATCAACATCGATCGCCAACATCATTGTAACGATCGGTTATAGCCATCCCTATGAATAAAACATCAAACTAACACTGGCTCTTTATGCATGCTTCCCCATGCACCCTCTGTCATGTCGCTAATGTTAGATGGGTCAGTACCGACCTATATGGTTTGGTACTTAGCCATAATTTAGCCAAGTGCAAACCCCTTCGTAGCTTATCCCAAAGTCATCCTCGCATTTCTGCTTCCATGGCCCGAAGTTTCATCTACTCTAAGTCCAAGTGGGTGGGTTGTTAATCCACGTCGAGTCTCCCGTACTCCAGCCAAAGCCTCCATCACCCAAGCTTGAAGTTCACACCATTCTGCCCTAAAGTAGACTCCTGTCCTTCCTCCATCTCCACACCATTGCACATTTGCACTTTGCACCCAAAAATATGGGTCGGTGATGATCCATATAACTTAGGAATTTTTCTGCCTAAGTTAGATTCCTAACTTCTCGTCCCAATTTTAGTCTGTTTTGTTGTACCATTCTACGTGAAGTCTCCAAGTCTACATTGATACTCCTCCAGCAACTCTAACTCCCCCTATCTGGTTTGTTCCATCAATCGAAGTCTCGATCATTTATGCAATATCCTTGGATTACCCATCTCTTTGGCTACTCCATATGCACAAGAATCCGTTCTAATGGATCATCATAACTCTAAATCACCTTTGATCGACATTTTCAACCAAATAATCATACAAACATACATACATCCAAACAATATGTACATACATCATGAATGTAACATACATATTAATAATTTCATATTTAGCATCAAATAATCCTAGATCTAGCCTGTTTTATAAAACTGAGTAGCCATAAGAGTATGTGCATGAATCCATAAAATATTTATCTTTAAACGTTTAAATTCATTTTCTAAACTTAGGTAAACTTAGATCTATCAAAATTCCTATTTTTATCTTTGAAAATACTTTAAAAACATTGTTTGTTACCAAGTCAACAAATATAGTAAAGTAAGGGATATAGATCACTTACCTAAGTGAAGAATCAACCCAAAAATCACCAAATAACTATCTAATTCGTACAACAGTTTCACGTATCCAAAAGTTATCGTTCCTAAAATCCTCTAGATCCCCGTTTGTTAATCTTACTTTAATCTCTAAATTAGACTAATTCCGGTGAAGAAATGATGTAGTTAGGTCTATTTTGGATTAATGGAGGTTAGGAGGTAACTTGAAATAAAGAGAAATGGTTAGTGGCTACTAACCGAGGCTGATATTAACCCTAATTCCGAGTTGGGTTAATGGGTTACGTTAATCACCTTTTAATTACTAGCTAATCTGTCTAAAGTCAGTCCAAAATTCAAACAACAATATCTCCTAAAATATAAATCCAGAAACCTATATAGCTACTCTATGAAATGGGAAACCATCGTATCTTTTATGTGGAAGTGGTTTTAAACCCTAATTCGACTCATATCAAATGTTATAGGGCTTACAAGATTTTCAAGGTCAAAATCATCCAATAAAATTTCTTAGGGTGTAAGATGTCACTACCCATCATTAACCAAATTTATAGCCCCATACAACCTAGTTTTTATTTTAAAATAACATTTTATGATCCTTTGATACGTAAAATATAAGTCATTACATGGTGTATCTAGTAGAGTTAAAGAACAACCGATAGGTCATTTGGACTATTCGATAGTGAAAGGGATTCATGGGTTATAGGTTCAAAAGCATCCAACAAGTCAAACCATTCACTCTCCAGCAAAGGGACACACGTGTTTAATATCGAGAGGAATTCAATGAACCCATCCATTCACTCATTAAATGGAAAGACTTATAGCTATTCCATTTTTCACAATTCACGTTTACATCTATCTCTAGAAGCCTAGTAGGAGGTCGACATGCTTTGACATCCATGGAAGATTCAACATTGTGCCTTCAAGCATGGTTTTTACTCTTCCTCTACAAGGACTCAATTCTATCAAGGGCTTATGAACTGGAGTTCAAAGTAGTCCCGCTAGAGTCACCTGCAAAAGGCGAAGTAAAACCTAACATTTCATGCACTAATTTCATAATGTCATACAATTAAGAAAATGTTGCTGCTGGTTTACATTATATAAAACATGGTTCAATTGGTTCATAAATCAATCATAAGAGGTAGTTCTATCGGTCTAGAAAATCAAGTTCATAATTAGGAATTTCAAACAAAGTTCAGAAATCGGATCAAATCCGTGGGTTTGGATCAAATTTGACACTTTTAAACTTTATTTTAATAGGGGAGAAATAAATAAAGCGAAGTCTAAGAATCATCCCTTAGTGGATTCAGGGATGATCATGCGCTGAAGGTGTACCACACGAGCTACCGCTAGTAATCACTACCAGGTTCGTTGGCTGCTGAGATTGTCACCCAATTGAAACTTAACCATTATCTGGTGGTATTTTAATGTACTTTAACAGCCTTTTCTCTCGAATATGCATCTCGATGGTATATTTGAGTTGTCTACATTTATTTTTCTTTTGATCATAGGACTCATGGAAGATGCATTATTTGCTAGTTCCCATCTCTGCTATAGTTGACTCTCTAGTCTTGGTTCACTTTATCCATAGTTTTCATAAGCTCTGAATGGGGAAATTTACTCTTTACTTCTCTAAAGAATTTCTTTTCTCCATCTCTATCGTTCGTTATTCGCTTTCCCTTATCCTAAAGCTTTTCAACTCTAACTTGGTTGACATTGATCGGCCCTACCTCGACATCAGAATCCTCCAGGCATATACTCTTGTCGGCTTGATAGTAGAAGTCATCTAAGTTGTTGGTTGGTTCTTCTTAAGTCCCCTTATGAAATTCTATCTCCTTGTTGATTCCAAAAACAAAAACCATGTGGATAATTTGTTTATTTGGTTGAAATATAGTATACCATCCCATATTTTGAAGGGTCCATAATATGTGAAAGTAAATAAAATTAATAACAAGGGGAAATTATTAGATGAATAAATATGATAATTTAATTGTAACAATTACCCGAGGGAGATTTGATCAATTAAGTGTCGGTCAATTTAAAGAGTTAATTGAATGGACCAAGGGTAATTGATGTAATTAAAGTTGGGTAAGTTAACGAAGATAAATTAAGTTCTAGATTAAGAATGATTTGTTTAGGGGAGATGCATTAGTGAGACTGGACTAGAAGGGTTATTAGCCCAAGTCGAAACCATTAACCTATTTCCCTTAGCCATATTCTCTAATTCCACACTATTTTCATTTACAAAACTAAATCCATAAAACCTAGGCAAGGCCGGCCACCATTTTTAAGTAAGAGAAGAGGAAATCAAAAGATAAGAAGATCCAAGCTTTCATTCTGAGGAGAAAGAAGATTAAATCAAACTATTTGTAATCAAGGCGAGTAAATTTTTCCCTAAAACCTCCCTAACCTATTTTGGGTTCGGACTCGCTTTTGACTGCATGATTTGAATAATGGTAAATGTATTTAATGCATAAATGTAGTTTTGAATGTTGTTTGGAATTTAAATAAAAGAAATTTATTTATGTTTTAGGGTAAAACACGGTTTAATCATATTTAAATACCTGAAAATTCAAAATGATGTTTAAAATGAAGAAATGAAGATGAGATTTTAATTTCATAATTTTTTGAATCTATTTGGAATTGTTATGAATTTTCTAAGTTGAGAAAATGGTTAATTTCAGGAAAATTAATTATCAAAATTAATAAAAATAATTATTTTTACTAAAATTTTTGAAACAAGGTAAAATACAATAAATTGTATTTAGGTGAATTTTTAGGATTTTTCCCATAAATTTCTTATTTTATATGAATTATTTAGTGAAGGTAAGAACTAAATACATAAAGGTAATTAATTAATTAAATCTCTAATTAACAAGTTTTGAAAAAGAAAACTGAAAAGAGATACATTGATGGGAATTCAACACCAAATAGACATTGCTGTAAAGTAATTACTTAATAAGATAATAAAATAGTTTTCAAGTTAATTACGCATATGCTATGCCAATATGCAATAACCCCTAAGGATAATCCAGGTATGGTAGCTACTTAAGCTATCAACTCGCGATAGCCAGTAGGATGTCAACTTGTGATATCTTGGAGGAAGCTCAATTTGCTATAGCTTGGAGGAAGCTCAGCTTACGATGGCTTAGGGAAGTCAACTTGTGATGGCTAAGGGGACATCAACATGTAATAGCCACTTAGGGCACAATTTGCGATAGCTTATAGAAGCTCAACTTGTGATAACTAAATTAAACTATCAACATGCAATAGCTATTTGAGGGTCAACTAGCTATGGTCAAGAAAAATCAAAATGCAATGTCTATGGATAGCTAATACATGATAACTAGGCTTGACTTGCGATGGATATGGGATAGCCAATATGCACAACTAAGTTCAATTTGCGATAGCTTAGGATGTTATAATTTTATAAGTAAAATAAGAAATACTTAGTGCACTCTGGAAGACAGTTTACAAGTGTTAATTAGCTATTTCATAAGGATCAAATAAAGAAAGAGTTTAATAATTTAAAATTGTGTTAACTTATTTTGAAATAGAATAAAGTTTAGAGAAGCAAATAAATGATAGGGTATCATTTGATCAAAGGTAAAAGATGTTTTATCTAAAAAATGTGTAGGGTATGCACTAATGAATAAAAGAAAAGGGTTGAACCATGATCGTAAAGGTATACCAGCTCATAGAGTTATTGGATGACGGAGTGGCTTAGCTATTAGTCTAAGGTCCAATGGTATATGGAAGGGGGCCACGATAGGGTTTAATCCTAAAAGATTTATAAACTCTAACGGGGAGTTATGGTAAGGTGTCATGGTAGGGTGCCAAAATATTAAGCTGGTGTTATAAATAAAATGAATGAATCGACAACATGAACGATAGCGGTTCATGGACTAACAGATGATACTAACGCTCAGTAAGGACGCTTGTTGTAACGTATTCAGAGTGCTTATATTCAACCTTTTAGTAGAGTTAGGGTGGCTCCCATGGTTGAATGAGTGACCATTTCATTAGGTGATGTTGTTCGAGAAAAGAAAAACCACTGATAGATAGACCTAAGGAGTTACTTATTTAAAACAAGAGATTAGGTGATGTTTGAATGGATGATGGATGATTGGATGATTTGGTTCATAAATGCCTATTAAGTATAGGGTATACTTAAGAATTAATGATATACATACGACATGGTTCGTAATTGGATGACAAGTATAGGGTACACTTATGGATTGTATGTGGCATACATCGTTGCTTTCAATGTAATGCTTGTTTACATGATATGATGTAATTGCCATGATGTTAAAGTGAGGGGAAAACCCATTTCGTGGTACAGCAGCATGGCCTTACTATGGATGCTTAGGGCAAAGATTTTACTCATACTAAACTTCATGTCTGACCTGTGCTTTTATTGTTTCCCATAAACTCACTGGTACTTATTCGAGTAGGTTAAGTTTATGGATTAGACATGTATTTATTGAAAGGATGAATAAAGACTCTAAAAATGAAGTAGGAGGCTTATTAGCAAATAAAAGTTATTTTGAAAATTTCGATGTGTAAAACCAGGAAGTATAACTGGTTATGTGTCATGTTGGCATTTTCATATGTCATACATGACACTACTCTTATTTTCTTATTGTATTTACCCTTGTATGGGAACGAAAAGGGTTAATGATGATGTAATGAATCTTGTAAAACAAATTTTAATAATGGAAATTTGGATAGCTGCTCTGTTTATTCAATGTTGTTCAAAATAACACTGAACTCCCGCTGTCACATGAAAGTGATTTCGATGATGACTACAACATCATTAGCTTCTATTTTTAGGTCCTGGGCTAGGGGATGTTACAACGCGGTATCAGAGCTTAGGTTAAGGGAACACATAAGTAAAACAGAGCTAAATAGAAATTTATTAGTAGAAAATAAACACCTTGGAGAAGGTATATGCTATATATATATATATATATAACGTACTTGTATTTTGATATAGATATATCCTACCCTTCTACCATTGCTCTCACTCTCTTTACTTCTATTTCCTACGAAACTCTACGTATGCAAAAGGAAAAAATGGACCTACATAACAGACATTTGACCATAGTAAGCACAAGGGTGAATCCTAGTAGAGGAACTAACAATAAGCAAACTAATGGCCAAAGAGGGGAGGCAGCCCTGAAAGTTCATGCCAAAGTCAGTACTCAGGTGCCTACTGCGGTTAAAGAATGGATATGAATACTTTATTCTACCAATTTTTAACGCAAATGATGAGGCAACAACTAGTATGAGTTGTTAAGCCAAGATAGGAGATAGCAAAGGGAGCAAACTTTTCTAAAATGAAAAAAGATTTCAAGCGTTGTGGAGGAAAGGAGTTCACAGGAAAGGAGCCTTCCTTGAAAGTGTTAAACTGGTTGTAGGTGTGTGAACATATCTTCAGAGACTTGGGTCATGGTAATGCTTAAAAGAGGAGATTAGCTTCTCGTCAGCTTCAGGAGGACGCTTTAGAGTGGTGGTTGGTTATGATTGCTAAACTCCTAGAAGAGAAGATAACCTAGGAGCAGTTAATGGGTGATTCGAGGCTTAATTCATTCCCGAATCTTAGAAGAGTGCACTATGTAGGGAGTTTCTCGATCTGAAGTAGGGAGAGATGACTTTAGAAGAATATATCCAGTGATTTAATTCTTTATCGATGTATGGAAGGGAGCATATCAATATTCTACTAAAGAAGAATGGTAAATTCATTAAAGGTTCGAGGAAAGTGTTGAATCACAAGGTGATGGCGCATCTATTGTCTCCTTTTAAGATAGTGGTGGAAATGGCGAAAAGATATGGTCTCTTATGCTAGGAAGAGAACAAGGTTAATGTTTGACCTAGGGGTAGAAGAAAAGATCAAATTTGTATTCGAAGGGCAGAAGGAATCAAAAAAGAGGAAGGACTTATAAAGGAGGGCCTTATAGGCCAAATATGGCAGATGTTACTCGTTTTAACTATAGGAAGAAAGAATACTATTTAAGTAGGTGTACCCAGTAGTTGAACAAGGATAGAGCCAAGTGCTTTATCTATAATAGGCTTGGCTATAAGAAGAGGGATTGCTTGGAAGCAGAGTAGGAAAAGGTTTATGCTTTGGAAGGATATTTGTCTTGATCGACCATTGAGGAGAAAGGAAAGGGTATGCTAAGGTTATGATTTTGATATCTAGTTTATTTGTTAGAGCTCTGGTTGATATTGGTGCCACTCAGTCTTTCATTATGAGAGATTTGGTTGATATGTTAGAGCTAGACACTACCTATTTAGTTACTTCCTTGTGTGTGGTAAATCTGATCGGTGGGTATGCCACTCTTGGATAAAGTGTATTGACCTTGGATTTGATTTGTGTGAACGCTTGTTTGTTTGCGACCCATATGTGTTTAACTTTATAGGGTATTGGGTATGGACTAGTTAGTATGTAATGACACTAGGATCTATTATGCGGATAAGATCATTGCCTTATGGAATCCTAGAGGTGGAGAGAGAATTATGATATCTTTAGACGCAATGAAGGAGAAGTTTGACTTGATGTTATGCTATGGAAGATGATGATGAGATTAGTAAAGTACGGGTAGTTAGGGA
Source organism: Allium fistulosum (assembly GCA_030737815.1). Taxonomy (NCBI): domain Eukaryota; kingdom Viridiplantae; phylum Streptophyta; class Magnoliopsida; order Asparagales; family Amaryllidaceae; genus Allium; species Allium fistulosum. The sequence goes on from CM060904.1 coordinate 1,144,708,094, forward strand.
ATTTGTATATGTTTTCAAAACCATAATAGGATTACTACCGAGGAGGGCAATGGAGTTTCGAATAGACTTGATGCAAAGGCGCAGCTTGCTAGTCGACCACCTAGCAGAATCCCATCCAAGGAGATTAAAGAACTAAAGAAGAAGATAGTGGAATTTAAAGACAAATTTTTTTAGGCTAAGTAGTTCAATGTAGGGAGCGTCCGTCGTATTCGTAAAGAAGTCAGATGGATCTTTATGGATGTTTATAATTATTGAAAGTTGAATGAGTTAACAATAAAGAATTGCTATCTATTGCCTAAGATAAATGACTTTGTTGATCAGTTGAGTTGAGCTCGAGTGTTCTCACAGCTAGATTTGGCAACGGGGTTCCATCAGTTGAGAGTAGCAGAAGATAATGTTCCATTGAACGTGTTTCGAACAAGGTACATTGCATGTGAGTGGTTAGTGATGACGTTCGGACTGACCAATGCCCCTGCGTTCTTCGTTGATCTTATGACCGAGATCTTTCGCAATTAGTTGGATAGATTTGTGATGGTCTTCATCGATGATATCTTGGTATATTGTAAGTATGAGAGTGACCATTAAGTCCATCTTAGAGTGGTTTTGGAGACATTGAGACAACACAAGTTGAATGCGAAGTTTTCAAAATACCATTTTTGGAAATGAGAATTTAAGTTTCTTGGGCATGTTGTTTCAGAGAATGGATTAGTTGTTGATCTATTACAGATAGAAACCATTAGTGGTTGGAAGAGATCAGAGATGGCCATAGAGATGAAAAGTTTCTTAGTTCTAGCTGGCTATTATTACAGATTCATTAAGGATTTCTTACATATAGTAGGACCCTTGACTAAGCTAACCAGAAAGAATGAGAAGTTTATTGGACCCATAAGTGTGAAGGGTCGCTTCAGAAGTTGAAGAAGTTATTACCGAAAGCTCTTGTCATGATCATGCCTGAAGGGAATCAAGAGTTGGTAGTGTATACCGATGCTTGTGGAATAGGCTTGAGAGCAGTGTTGATCAAAGGGGCGAGCAATAGCTTCTGCACCATGGTAATTGAGACCACATGAGATTAGATATCCGACTCATGACTTAGAGTTGGCAGTGGTGGTGTTTGCATTGAAGATTTGGAGACATTGTCTTTTAGGACAGTGGTTCTAGTTATATATGGACTATAAGTCCCTTAAGTATATATTTATTCTCTCAAAAGGAGTTAAATATGAGACAATAGAGATGGATGGAATTCTTGGTGGTATATGTTTTCAGGATTATAATATATGCCAAAAAAAGGGAAAAAGGTTGTCGATGCTTTGAGTAGGAAGCATTAGAATAGAGAGTTAGCTATGATTGAAGAATGGAATATTTAGAGACAATGGCCACTTGTGAAGTGCACTATAGGAAAAATATCGATCAAGTAAGGATCCGGGTGAATTAGCAAGTTTGGAGGTTCGTCCAGTACTTGTTGATAGGATTGCTGCAAGGCAGAGACTAGACCCACTGATTTCCAAAAGGATTAGGAGACTAGAGATGGGGGACGATGTTGAGGATATAAAAGCATTCAGGATACACTCAAATGGATGGCTTAGGAAGAAAAAAAGATTTTGTGTTCCAAATATATGAGACCTTTGGAAAGAAGTCTTGAAGGAAAGTCTCGACCTAAGTTCGCTATTCATCCCGGATGCATGAATCGTGACATGAATAGAGTCTTCTATTAGGATGGGATGAAGAGAGATATAGGAGATTGTGTGAAGAAGTGCTTTACATGTCCGCAAGTGAAGGATGAGCATTAGAAGCTGAGCAATTTACTTCAACCCTTAGAAGTGCTGACTTGGAAGTGGGATTCAGTGTCTATGGATTTTATTGATGGGTTTCCTAGGTAAAGGATGGGAAATGATAGCATTTAGGTGATAGTCGATAGATTGACTATGGGTGCCCATTTTATTTCGGTGAAGTCAACAAGAACGACAACTAGCTTAACGAAGCTATATATGAAGAATGTGCTGAGACTACATGAGATACCAAGTAGCATTTTTAGTGATAGAGACTCGTTGTTCACTAGTGAGTTACGAAGAAGTTTGTGGAGTGTATTAGGTACATGTTGAACTTGAGTACGGCTTACCACCCATAGTCTGATGATCAAACCAAGAGGGTGAACCGTGTACTCAAGGATTGCTAAGGGCATGTGTTTTGGACTTTAAAGTTGGGAAGATCAATTGCATTTGACAGAGTTTGCCTATAATAACAGTTACAAGTCGAGTATTGGGATGGCACCTTTTAAGGCACTTTGGTAGACCGTATGAGTCGCCTACCTGTTGGTTGGACATGGGAGATAGGCTCATGTTTGGAACTAATTTGGTAAGAATGTTACAAATAAGGTAGAGTTGATTTGGGGCAGGATGAAGGCAGCGCGATCAAGGAAGAAGAGCTATGCCAACAATAGAAAGAAAGTGCTCGAGTTCGCAATAGGCGATTATGTATTCGTGAAGGTTTCTCCAATGCAAGGAGTTATATGCTTTGGGAAAGTGGGGAAATTGGCAGCTAGGTATGTTGGACAATTTCCAGTGATTTAGAGGATTGGTAAACTTGATTATTGGACCGAGTTACCAAGTGTTTATTAGGTGTGCATAATGTTTTTCATATATCACATTTGAGGAAATTTATGCACGACCCAAGTTAAGTAGTGGAACCGAGGGCGATTGAGAACTTCTCTATGGAGCTAGACTTGAAATATGTGAGACCACTAAAGAGGATAGCAGGTCGTGATACAAAAGAGTTGATGAAAAAAGTTATCGGACTTATTCACGTCCAGTAGAGTGACAACAAAAAAGGTTGTACCTAGGAGATAGAGGACAGGATTTGGGTCCCGAGTTGTTTTAGACATTCACATTTATAGCAGGGTGCTTTGTTCGTCTATTATATGAACTAGTAGAGTACTGATGTGCTCATATTATGATATGATTATGTGTTAGTAGTTACACTACTACATTTATGCAAGATGATTGATGGTTTACATTAGTTGGGTACTTGTGTAATCTTTTGTACTTGTGTGTAGTTATATGATGATTACTTTACAGTTTCATGGTGTTAGCGTAATTTATGTATTCTTCCTTATCGAAATTTTGTGGACGGAATTTTTATAAGGAAGGGAGACTGTAACATCCCATATTCTAAAGAGTCTATAATATGAGAAATTAAATTAAATTAATAATAAGAGGAAATTATTAAAAGAGTAAATATAATAATTTATTGCAAGGATTTTCTGAGGGAGATTTGATTAATTAAGTGTGGGATACTTTAAAGAGTTAAAAAATGAACCAATGGTAATTAGAGCAATTAAAATTGGCCTTACTAATGGAAATAAATAAATTAAGTTTTAGAGTGAGAAGGATTTGTATTAGGTGAGATGCATTAGTGAGACTAGGATAGAAGGGATATTAGCCCAAACCAAAACCACTAACCTAGTTCCCTAAGTTATATTCTCTCATTCCACACTATTTTCATTTACAAAACTAAATCCCTAAAACCCATGCAAGGCCGGGCGCTATTTCAAGCTAGAGAAGAGGAAATAAAAGATAAGAAGATCTCGGCTTTCATTCTAAGGAGAAAAAAGATTACATCAAAGTTTTTTATAATCAAGATGAGTAAATTTTTCCCTAAATCCCTTCTTAACCCGTTTGGGTTTGGATTTTCTTTTGAATGCACGATTTAGACGATGATAAATGTATTTGAGTGATTTAACATAGTTTTGAATGTTATTTGTAATTTAAATAAAAGGAATTTATTTAGGGTAAAACATGATTTAATCATATTAAAATGCTTTGAAAATTTAATATGATGTTTAAAATAAAGAAATGATGATGGGATTTTAATTTCATGATTTTCAAAATTTATTTGGTATTGTTATGAATTTTCTAAGTTGAAAAAATGGTTAATTTCAAGAAAATTAATAAAAACAATTATTTTGACGAGAAATTTTGAGATGAGGTAAAATACGATAAATTGGATTTTAGGTAAATTTTTAGGAATTTTCCCATAAATTTTTGATTTTATAAGAATTGTTTGATGAAGGGAAGAATTAAATGATTAAAGGTAATTAATTAATTAATTGAAGTTGTAATTAACAAGTTCTGAAAAGGAAAACTGAAAAGAGATATATTGACCAATGGGGATTCTACACACAATTTTGTTTGTGTAAAGTGATTACTTAATAAGATAACAAAATAGTTTTTAAGTTTATTACAAAAATGTCATGCCAACCAATGGTAACTACTTAGCTATCAACTTGCGATAGCCAATAGGATGTCAATTTGCAACGGCTATTGGGAACCGACTTGCGATACCTTAGAGGAAGATCATATTGCGATAGCTTGGAGGAAGCTCAACCTACGATGGCTTGGGGAAGTCAACTTGCGATGGCTAAGAGGACATCGACATGCGATAGCTAATGAAGTTTCCAACATGCGACAACTAGGAGAAGTGTCAACATGCGATAGCGACTTGGGGCTCAATGTGCGATAGATAGCTTATAGAAGCTATCAACTTATGATAGCTTATAGAAGCTCAACTTGTGATAGCTAAATTAAACTATCAACATATGGTAGCTAATTGAGGGTTAAACCATGATTGTGTATGGAATATGTACACAAGCTACGTTTGGATTTCTATAAATATCAACACAGACATTGCATAGGGACTTATAAGTGAATCGCACTTTCCATCTAAGCAGATGTATGCGATATCATGTATGATGTATGCCATTTCCTACATCAAGAGTTCACTACTATACAAGAATAAAGAATCGATAACATATTGTAATTTCCCCTATATTTTAGAATTTGCACTTGTATACCTTGATTTGCACATATACCTGTACAATTTCTCATTGTTGATTATTATATTTGTCTACAGGTAGATAAGTTTTTTTGAAGAAATGATCGGCTACAGCAATGAATTGGTACTTGCCTTTAATCATCGTTTATATTATAACATTTGTTAGCACCAATTGTTAAATTTCTCTATGTATGGTTATGGATTTTACGTTAACTTGGTTTCTTGAAACTATTGTATCAGCATGGTTATGGATTTCATGCTAACGTTGTTACTTTGTTTAAAATATTTTATGCTGAATTGTTTGTATATCGTATTTCATTATGTGATTAATGTGTTTTCCGGTTGTTTGAATGTGATAGTTATATGAATGATTGTTGGTTCGTACTTAAATATGTTAATTATTAGTATTTAATGTATGTTGTGAACAAAATGAAGTGGAAACTGAATGAGTTACCACAGCGGGGGAAATCTGCATAAAAAATCAATAATTTTTAGCAGCATTTAATAAATGCTACAGAATATATGGTGGCATTTATTAAACCACAACAGTAGGTTTTGGGTTTTTAGTTGCATCTTTTATAACTGCGTTTACGAAAATGCTACTATTATATTTTGTAGTAGCATTAACAATGCTTTTTAATGATGTTTATACAGTGCCACAATAAAAAAATTAGATGTGTTTATAGAACGCTGCAATATATTGCTTTCGGTAGCATTTATGAAACGCAATTGAAGGTCCTGGACTTCTAATTACATGTCGTATAACGACAATCTAAAATACCGCTATAAGATATGGTAGCGTTTTTTGGGCACTACTAGATCGATTTTTTGTTGTAGGGATATACCGGCTCATAGAGTTATTGGATGGCAGGGTGCCTTGACCATTAGTCTAAAGTCCAATGATATATGGTAGGATGCCATGATAGTTTTCAATCCTAAAAGATTTATAAAAAATAAAGGGGAGCTATGGTAGGGTACCAAAACATCAGGATGATGTTATAAATAAAATGATGGAATCAACAACGTGAACGATAGCAGTTTACGGACTAAGAGGATATATTGACGCTTAGTAAGGACGCTTGCTGGAATGTATTCAAAGTGCTTACATTCAACCTCTTAGGAGAGTCAGGGTGGCTCCCATAGTGGATGAGTGGCCATTTCATTAAGTGATGTTGTTTGAGAAAAGATAAATTAGTGATAAACAGACCTAAGGAGGTAATCACTAAAATAAGTTAGTAATAACTCAATGATGGACACCTAAAACAAGAGATTAGGTGATGTTTGAATGGACGATGGATAATTGGATGACTTGGTTCATGAATGTATATTAAGTATAGGGTACACTTAATTTGAATTATGATATACATATGAAATGGTTCATAATTGGATGACATGGGTAGAGTACACTTATGAATTGTATGTGATACACATCAATTCTTTCGATGTAACGCTTGTTTAAATGATATGATGTAATTGTTATGATGTTAAAGCAAGAGAAATACCCGTTCCATGGTACAGTGGCATGGTCTTACTATGGATGCTTAGGGAAAGGATTTTATGCATATTAGATTTTATGTTTGACCCATGTTTTTATAGTTTCTCATTAACTCGTGGTTACTTATTTGAGTATGATGAGTTTATAAATTAAACTGGTATCTTTTGGAAGGATGAATAAAGACTCTAAAGGCGAAGCAGGAGGCTTATCTAGCAAATAAAAGTTATTTTGAAAATTCTGCTATGTAGAATTAGGAATTATAACTGGTTATGTGTTGTATTGGCATCTTCATATGTCGGACATGACACCACCCTTATTTTCTTGTTGTGTTAATCCCTGCGTGGGAACAAAAAGGGTTAATGATGATATAATGGATATTGTAAAAAAAACTTTAGTAATGGAAATTTATTTAGGTGCTCTGTTTTTGTGTAAAATAATATTGAACTCACTTTGTTGCTTGAAAATAATTCCGATGATGACTGCATCATCATTGGCTTTTATTTTCCGATCTTAGAGTGGCGGATGTTACAATGTGGTACCAAAGCTTAAGTTAGGCGAACACTTAAGTAAAACAGAGCTAAGTAGAAACCTATTAGTAGAAAACAAACATCTTGGGAAGGGTATATATATATAGACACACACACAACGTACTTGTATTTTGATATAAATATATCCTATTATATATCTACCCCTCTACTATTGCTCTCACTCTGTTTACTTCTGTTTCATACGAACCTTGCTTATGTAGAAGGCAAGAATATACCTACATAACAGACATTTGGCCATAGAAAATACAAGAGCGAATCTTAGTGGAACTAATTGTAACAACCCTGTTGTTAATTACCTAATTAATTACAATTAATTATGGTTAATTAATACTTATTGGGATTTTGTAATATAAATCATGACATTATTATTTTTTTGAATAATTGATTTAATTATCAATTTTTAGTATTTGATAATTGAAATAAATAATTAGTAAGAAAATAAATTTTGAATTGGTCAAAATTGATTTATTTTGATTATCAAATATATTGGGATAATATCAATAATTTGTGAATTTGTAAAATGAAGTTTTACAATTTTATTCTTGTTTCATAGTTTTAAGTATCAATAAAGTGTTTAGAAAGGGCTAAATAGATAAATAGCTTAGCTTTGATTAGTTGAATTCAATTAATTAGTGTAGGAGATAACTAAAAACTAAATATTTGAATTTTATTTATATTGTTGGGCCTTAAGGAATTACAAGCCCATAGCCTAAGTTAAGCCAAACTTAAAAGCTTCTTATGAAATTTTCTCACTCAAAAACATTTCCTGTACATTGCACAACTCAAAAGAAAAAAAAACTAGGGTTCCTTTTTCCTTTTAAGCAAGAAAAAAAAATCAAAATCCTTCAAAGCAAGTGTTTTACAAAGCTAATAAAATCGGGAATCTTAGGCTATGTTTGGTTTACCGTTTTTAGTTTTGAGTTTTCGTCCATACAAAAATACGAATAACGCATGTATATTATGAAAAATGACCATTTTAGAAAACTAATTTAACACACAAAATAGAAAACAACTTTTTTTCATTTTTCGTGTTTTGAGAAAAACGGAATCACGAGCAACAATTCATCCTTCTATCGTTCCTTCATTCACTTCGTGGTCCCCTACAATCTTCCGTTCATCCCTTCCGACCTCCCTTCATTCTTCTCATATTTTGTAATTAATGTTGAAAACTCAAAATATAAAATACAAAATAAATCAAACGACCCCTTAGATGTTGCTGGAAATCAAACTCAAGGATGAATCAAAGCATTTAGCAGGGAGAAATTGGATTTGAGGTGAGTTATACCTCACAATATCTATCACTAAATTTCTGATTGTATGCATATGGTTTTATAATAAATGATCGTGAATTGAGATAATAATTTTGTGTTTCCGTGGTTGCAAATTTATGGTTCATTATCTGTTAACATTGCTTACTGTAAATTAACCAGAACCTTGAAATTGGTCACGCACCCCTATTGGCTGTTACCTTGACTTTGCTTCATCCCTCACCTATTGCATTTCATCCATAATTTGTTGCCTTGACTCTGTTCATCCTTCACTCCCCTGCTGCTGTGAAAATGAGTCACAAATGCCTTGAAATTCTATTCGCATAATACCGTATAGCCATGGAAATTTGTATGCATATTTCACTGTTGGTTTTGTTTGCTTTGTAAGTTTCGAGTACACACATCCCTCACTTGCCTGATACGTCCTTATTGCCATTTTCTTTTAAATTATCATGCCTGTACATTGCCCTGTTGCATTTTACTTGTTACATCCTACATTAGCCTGTTGTTTGGTGAGTCATGTCCCTCCCTTATTGTGATGAATGGTTATGTACAATACCATAATGCAATTGAACACATTAGTTTAGACTTAAGTGCAAAATTCCTTTTTATGAATAGTAGCAGGTTGTTGCTTCCTAGTTGCCTTTGATTTGTAGCCTTGCAATTGAACACATTAATTTGGGCTTAAGTAGTAGCAACTTTATTGCTTTAACATTGATACATCTTTTCCTGTAGCTTAAAGTGGTCACATATATTTGCTTTTGCATTTATTGCTCGCATCCTGACATGGTAAGTGTTTGTAATTTTTTTTATATTTTGCTTTGTCCTTTTGCTTTGGTATAAAGTCACTTTGCTATGTGAATGGAATAGGGACATGTGCTGTCCATGTTTGGTATATTATATAGCTTAGTATCCATTACTTACACATGTTTATTTTAAGGGCCTGACACTTTTTCTTTTGCTTTTAAAACATCAACCGTTCTTTGCACTTGTATATATATGTTATAATTTGAGCTAGTATGTACATGCATATATATTATCATGGTTTGATTTGACAACTACACTAGCCTAACTTTTGTTAAAACTTGCATGTACATATTTTACCAATTAAGTGTATATATGTATGTATGTTTCCAAATTTATAAGTACCATCTCTCATTTTAACTTGACTTGCTTTTGAAATATATCCATTGCTTTTATTATCATGTACCAAGCCACTTAGCTCGACTTGCCAATTATAATTAAAAACAAATCTTAAGTATTAGAAAATATTTTTGGGATTTTAATGTATATGTTTGGAAAATATAAACTTAGTTTATTTCTTAGGAAATGATTATATTTCAATAAGAGTTTGAAAGAGGAATAATTGTTGTTTTATAAAATAAGTAGATTTAAAAATACGCTTTTGAATATGAAAATTTTTGGTTTTACAAAATAAGTGCTTTAGGGAACAATTTTGGATTAACGGAATATTTTAATAAGTGATAAATCAAATAAATATTTAGAGAGCCTTGGTTCTATAATGTGGGGAGTATTAATAATCGACTTAGCGTTATCGATTGGTTTAAATGCTTTCGAATAACGCTTCGTCGAATATGGTACAACTCATTGAATAGAATGGTTGGGTGGAATTTACTAGCCCATTAGCGAATACTCAAATTTCACCGGGTAGTATGGGATGCCATGATTAAATTCGTGTGATTACTATTAGGAAGTATTTTACACTTTAGAGTTGTATTCTCTTCTGGTGTGTAACAAGTGATTGCTAGATCCATAAGAGAATATAGTTCGGGTTTTCCAGTGGTATCCGTAATAAGTGATATTTACTAACTCTTGGTAAATACTTGGATTTCACCATACGGTATGGGACGTATTGGTTAAATCCTAGTGATTACTGAAGGTGATAGTATTTGGCACTTTAGAGTTTACTCTCTTTTGGTGTGCGGCAAGTGGCTACTAGATCCTTAAGAAGTTTATTCTTGGATTTCTTTTCGAACATAATAATATAATATTATTAAATTAATGTAGAGTTATCGAGTCATGGTTTTTACGATTACCTTGATCGGTATGGACTATCCTTGAGATCATTCTGTGTTCCCAGTCTGAGTACGATCCTTGGTATCAGATCGGTTTGAGTGATACCAATTTGTTTGTTTGTTTGCCACGGGTTTTGAGTACAATTATTGCGATTGTTTTGGACGATCATTACAATCGGTTTGGATTAAGATCTGTTGGATTCTGGATATTTGTATTCTGCGACTATTCTGTGTTAGTGAAATAAATATATATTCTTGTGTCTTGTGTTCATGAAATAAATATATATTCCTGTGTATGTGATGGATGCTAAATTAAGTTAATTGTATTATTCTGTGTTTTGTGGCTAGTTCGTGTCTGTGACTTAAACTTACAACCCTGTTCCGAGTTAAATTAATTCCCTAACTTGTTATATCTTGGATATCTGTATTTACTCATATGTTGTTTATTCTTGTGTTGTATTCTGTTCTCACCCTATTGGATATTTAGAGATAGTCTGACCCGGGTGTTATTTTGCTCGGGTCAGACCGAGACTTTTCAGGTTATAGGATAAGTTGACCTTTGGATGTTTAGGCTAGCAAGTAGATAAACACTTTTGACTTATAAGTTTGTCTCATATAGGAAATTTGTGAATATGTTTATAAGATGTACAATTGAGATTAGAGAATTGTTGAACTTGTATAACAATCGAGTTTAGTATTTCATTTTGTAAACTCAAAATTTGTATACGTGTAAGTTGTGATTTATTCCGCTATGATATGTGACTGTTATTTATATGATATATTGTTCTGATTCTAAGAAATCGGTGTGTCTAATACTTTGTATTGATACCGCACACGTCAAATTCAGTTCAGATGTTAAGTGAAAAGGTATAAATGACGTGTTAGTGTTAGTATAAAGATATATTCACATTTGATCGCCCTTAATAAGCCGTATTCTCCGGATTAGCAGATGATATTACTTGTAATGTTCTTTGCTAATCTGAGCATCGCGGTGGGGTCGTTACACTAATAGTATGCAAACTAATAGCGAAGGAGGGGAGGCATCCCTGGAAGTTCGTGCTGAAGCTTGGTACTCAGATACCTATCCCGACTGAAGTGGGAGTGGATATGATTGCTTTGTTCCACTAATTTATGACAAAAATTATGAGGCAATAGCTAGCAGGAGTTGTTGAACCAAGATAAGAGGTAACAAGAGGAGCAGACTTTCGTAAGATGAAAAAATTTCAAGAGTTGTGGAGAAAATGAGTTCACAAGGAAGGAGTCTATATTGGAGGTGTTAAAATGGTTAAAGGTGTGTGAACGTATCTTCAGAGACTAGTGTTATGATAATGCTCAAAAGAGGAGGTTGTCTTCTCATCAGCTTCAAGAGAATACTTTAGACTGATGGGAGGCTATGATTGAAATCCCAGAGGAGATAAAATGGGAGTAGTTTAAGGAGTGATTCGAGGCTCGGTTCATTCTTGAATCTCAGATGAGTGCACTGTGTATGGAGTTTCTCGATCTAAAGTAAAGAGATGACTTTGGAATATTATATCCAGTGCTTTAATTCTTCATTGAAGTATGGAAGGGAGCCTATCAGTACTCCACTAGAGAAGAATCAGAAATACATTGAAGGTCCGAGGAAGGAGCTGAATCACAAGGTGATGGTGCATCTACTGTCTCCATTTGAATCACAAGATCGACTATTCTAGGAAGAGAATAAGGATGATATTAGACCCAAGGGTGAAAGAATAAGAGATTTAATCAATATCAAAAGGGCGAAAAGGATTGGAAAGGAGGAAAGACTGCTGGAGGAGGAGCCCAAAGGCCAAATGTGGTAAATGTTACTTGTTTTAACTATAGGCAGAAGGAACACCGCTCCACTAAGTTTACCCAGTTGGAGAACAAGGATAGGGCCAAGAGCTTTATCTATAATAAGCCTGGCTATAAGAAGAGGGATTTTCCAGAAGCAGAACAAGCAAAGGTTTATGATTTGGAAGGACCTTCATCTGGATCGACTGCCGAAAAGAAAGGAAAGAGTGTGCTTGGAAGTATGATTTCGATTTCTAGTATATCAGTTAGAGCTCTATTTGATACAGGTGCACCTCACTCTTTCATTGTAAGATATTTAGTTGATAATTAGAACTAGATACTACCAATTTGATTACATCCTTACATGTGGTTAATCCGGTTGGTGGGTATGCCACTCTCGAATTAAGATGCACTGACCTTGAGTTTGATTTGTTTGGAAACTTTTTTTAACACCTATACGTATTTGAGTTTGTATGACATGGAGTAATTTTTGGTATGGATAGGTTGGTGCATAATGCCGCTAGGATCTATTATATGGATACGATCATTGTCTTACGGAATCCTAAAGGTAGAGAGAGAATTATGATACCTTTAGATGTAATGTAAGAGAAGTCGGACTTGATGTAATATGCTATGAAAGATGATGATGAGACTAGTAAAGTATGGGTGGTTTGGGAATTCCCAACTGGTTTCAAACCCGTAATTGGATTACTACCAAGGAGGGATATCGAGTTATAGACTTAATGCTAGAGGCGCGGCCTATTAGTAGACTACCTACCGGAATGCCGCCTAAGGAGATGGAAGAATTGAAGAGGTAATTAGTGGAACTTGAGGATAAAAGTTTTATTAGGTCGAGTTGTTCACTATGGTGGAGCATCCACGGTATTCTTAAAGAAGTCAGATGGATCTTTATGAACGTATTGATTATCGAGAGCTGAATGTGTTGATAGTGAAGAATTGTTATCTATTGCACAAGATAGACAACTTGTTCGATCAATTGAGTGGATCTCTACTGTTCTTCAGTTAGATTTGGAACCGAAGTTCACTCAATTGATATTAGCAAAAGATAGTGTTCCATTCACCGCGTTTCAGACCAGATACGATTCATATTAGTGGTTAACGATGTTGTTTGGATTGACCAATGCCCATGTATTCTTTATGGATCTTATGACCCTAATCTTTCACGATCAGTTGATTAGGTTTGTGTTGGTCTTTCTCGATGATATCTTGGTATATTCTAAGGATGAGAGATACCATGAAGTCCATCTTAGAGTGATGTTGGAGACGTTGAGATGACACAAGTTAAAGCCGAAGTTTTCGAAATGCCATTTTTGGAAACAAGAAGATAAGTTTCTTGGGCATGTTGTTTTAGAGAATGGAATAGCTGTAGATCCATTGAATATATAAACATTAATCCATCGAATAGTTGTTTTAGAGATGGTCACATAGATGATAAGTTTCTTGGGTCTTTCCGGCTATTATCACAGATTCATTGTGGAACAAGCTTGGGAGCAGTGTTGATGCAAATGGGGTGAGTAATCGCTAATGCATCAAGGCAATTGAGGCTGCATGAGGTTATACATCCGACTCATGACTTAGACTTGGTAGTGGTGGTGTTTGTACTGAAGATTTGGAGACATTATCTTCTGGGGGAGTAGTTTGAGTTATATACGGTCCAAAAGTCCCTTAAGTACCTATACTCTCAGAAGGAGTTGAATATGAGGCAACAGAGATAGCCGAAATTCTTGGCGACATGTGATTTCAAGATAGAATATAGGTTAGAAAAATGGAACAAGGTTGTCAATGCTTTGAGTGGGAAGCATTAGAATGGAGTGTAAGCCATGATTGAAGAATGGAAGAAGTTAGAGACATTAGCCTCTTATGAAGTGCACTATAGGGAGAATATTGGATCAAGTAGGGATCAGGGCGTATTAGCAAGTTTGGAGGTTCGCCCAACACATGTGGATATGATCGCTATAAAGCAGAGAGAGGACCCATGGTTGCTGAAAGGATTAGGCAACTAGAAATGGGGGCATATGTTAAGGATCTTAAAGGATTCAAGATAGACTCAAAGGGATGGTTTAGGAAGAAAGGAAGACGGTGTGTTTCAGATGTAGGAGATCTTTGGAAAGAAGTTTTGGAGGATAGTCATTGGTCTAAGTTCCCTATTCATCCCAGAGGCACGAAGATGTATTGTGATGTGAATAGAGTCTTCTTCTGGGAAGGGTGAAGAGAGATATAGGAGAATGTATGAAGAAATTCTTCACCTATTTGCAGGTGAAGGCTAAGCATCATAAGCCGAGCGGTTTACTTCAATCCTTGGAAGTACCGACTTGGAAGTAGGATTCAGTGTCTATGGATTTCATTGATCGATTGCCTAAGTCGAAGATAGAAAATGATAGCATTTAGGTGATTGTTGATAGATTGACTAAGAGTGTCCATTTTATCTTCATGAATTGACAAGAATGGCAGTTAACCTAGCAAAGCTATGTATGAAGAATGTGGTGAGACTACATAGGATTCCAAGCTGCATTGTCGGTGATAGAGATATGTTATTCACCAGTGAGTTCTGAAGAAATTTCCAGAGTGCATTAGGTATAGAGTTGAACTTTATCATGACTTAGCACCCAAAGAAAGATAGTCAAACTGAGAAGGTAAACGGTGTGCTCGAGGATTTGCTAAGGGCATGTGTTTTGGACTTTGGAGGATCTTGGGAAGACCAATTGAGCTTAGATCTACACCTGAGCAATACAATCCCTTCTTCATATGAATATTGGCCTTCCTTTAGATTTAATTATATCCCCTCACATATAAGTCATATAGATGTCATTTACACTATTACTAGTTAGTGTTTGTGGACCGAAAGAAAACATGCCCTTTATAACAATCACATAAATATTTCATTGCTTTTATTTTTTATTGCATGATAGACAGATTCTAATGGCATGATACCGGTATGGAAAATGAAGTTCGACTTGATTATTCACAACATATATGCATATTTTGACACAATATAACCTTCCATTATTTAAAGATTGGAGCATCCACCCCTTACAGCGTATCATGTAGTTCAATTTCTTTTGATTACTTCAATGGTTGTGTCACTCGCAAACCAAACTTCTTGAATTGCAACAGTTTTGTTCGACTATTATTGAACTTCCCCGATATACTTCAGCAATCAAGTTCCATTTTCATTAGTTCCTTAGCTCCATGTAGTTTAGACAAGAGTGCTACCCTACTGTTTGTTTCATTGGCGATATGGCTTCTACTCGGTTCAGTACTGCTTAGTTCAACATTTTTATTGGTGAGAAGGCTACTCTTTTCAGCATCGTCCGCGTAAAATACCATCTATTTATAGAAATTCAGCTATTCCACCTATCCTAAAGCACCCTCATGCAATATGTAGTTTATTTTATCTCATTCGCATTTTGTTCCAATTTAATCTAGCCTATTTTATAAAATGGAGTACCCACAAGAACACATGCATAGAACCCACAAAATATTTATCATTAAACATTTAAATTCGTCTTATAATCTTAGGTAATGTAGATCTATCAAAAATTAGATTTTTTGTCTATGAAAGTACTTTAAAAACATTGCTTTGCCAAGTCAACAAATATAGTAAAGTGAGGGATAGAGATCACTTGCCTAAGTGAAGAATCAACCCAAAAATTGATAAGGATTTTCACTTTGTGATATATGCCAAAGCTTTGACTTTTTCCCATACATGATCTTAAAAGAAAAAAAGGGTTGGTTGCAGTCAAGAGGCTGACTATAAAACTAGAGCCTGAGGTATCGGTGATGGCCACCGCGATGTTTAGCCGCAAAAGACATCACAAGATGGTATCATAGCTTATCTATAGATACGATTTGAACAACGGTTGCACGGATCGAATAGCCCTAGTTCCCAAAATCCTCTAGATCCCCTTTTGTTAATCTCACTTCTATCTCAATTAAGCTAATTAAATTGATTAAATGAAGGAGTTTAGGACTATTTTGGATTAACGGAGGTTAGGAGGAAATTAGAAATGAAGAGAAATGACTAGTGGCTGCTAATGGAGCCTAGTATTAACCCTAATCCCGAGTTGGGTTAACGGGCCACACTAACCACCCTTAAATTTCTTGCTAATCTGCCTAAAGCCAGTCCAAACTTCAAATAGCCATATCTAGTCCAAAAAACTATTGCCCACACTATGGAATGCAAATCCATCATATCATTCATTTGGAAGTTATTCCAGACATTAATTCGGCTGCTATCAAAAATTATAGGTCTAACAGGATTTTCAGGGTCAAAACCATCCAATAAAAATTCTATGGGTATACGATGTTACAACCTATTATTATCCAAATTTATACCCTCATACGACTCGATTTAGATTTAAAAATAATATTTTATGATGTTTTGATATGTATGATATGGCGGTTACACCTCCCCCCTCTCCACTGCCTTAGGAATTTCGCCTTTGAAATTCAATCAATCATGGTAAGGTCAAACAACATAGTTATCCTATATGCCTAACACCATAAACAACATAACATTCATAAAATAGGCACACACAAGAAATCAAAAATAATCTATGCCTATCCTAGCATGCTATGTACTAAACTAGCATACCCGATATCGAGAGCGAAAGTAAACGCGATAAACAAAAAGTTTTACCAAGTAAAGAGCCCCGAGTAAGCGGTCCTCATACCCTTCTCGGTCTCCTAATGCTATTGCTCTTATTTTCGTCCCATTGAACCTTTACCAACTTCATCGTCTTCCTCCTAATTGCTTCATATCACATTCTGTTATAGAATAGGCCTATGCAGTCTTAAGTTTTTGGTTTAATCTCGATATCATCAAATTAATTTGGTGTCACTGCTATGTCTGAGTCATGCACAAACTTTTGCAAATGAGAAATGTGGAATACATTGTTCACACTCGCCATCATTTGTGGTATGTCAACTCTGTAAGTTAGGTTCCCAATCCTTTCTACTACCGAAAAAGGAATAACAAATCTTAGTGCCAATTTCTAGTTCCTACCGAATTTAACTGCATTATTCAATGGAGAGGTCTTGATAAACCCATAACCATCAATGAGGACTCCATATCTCATTTCTCTTATGATCGTAACTCTTCTGCCTATCTTAGGTAGCCTTTATCTGTCGTCAAGCGGTCCAATCTTCTCTGTCATCTCTCTTATCATATTTGGTTGTAGTATCAGTTTCTCGCCCGTTTCCTACCAACATGAAGGAATGTTACATAGTCGATCATATAATGTCTCAAATGGTGCCATCTTAAGGCTAGAATGATGATTGTTGTTGTACGCAAACTCCACAAAATGCAAATAATCGTCCCATGAGCCACCAAAGTTGAGAATGCAAGCTTGCAAGAGATCTTGAATATACGTTTCACCTTCTCGATCTACTCATCTGTTTGAGGATGGTAAGCTATACCTAATTGTAGCTTCATCCCCAATGCCTTTTGTAAGCACTTCCAAAACCAACCAGTGAATAATGGATACCTATAGCTTACAATGCCCTTTTTCACACAATGAAATCATACTATCCATTTCACATATAACTCGGCTAGCTTTGCTGCCATTCTATTAAACTTCACATGTATAAATCTAGCACTCTTCATCAATCTACCAACAATGATCCAAATGCAATCAAACCCTCCTATAGTCCTTTGTGGTCCACCTCTAAAATCCATCAACACTTGTTCCCACTTCCACTAGAGAATTTCTAGTGGTTGCAACAAACCATTTGGTTTCTTCTTCTCGGTCTCCACTAACTGACAGTTCATACATTTCGAGATGAATGCCCCAACATCCTTCTTCATATCCTCCCATTAAAATGTCTACTTACATCCTTATTCATTTTATTTCCTTTGGAATGTACAGTCAATCTTGAATGATGGCACTCTCTTAGCCTATCGTCCCTAAATCCATCAATATCAAGTACAAACAATCTCCCATCCTTACAGATTCAACCATCCCAATCGAGTCTGTATTGCTTCATCTCCTCCAACACCATTCCTTCCTCGATCTTAGCAACGATCTCTACTAGCCTAGTATCTTATCTCTAGCTAGCTCCGAGCTGCTCAATCAAAGTCATTCTAATCGTCAAGCTCACCAACATCCCTGACTCTAGCTCGCATCTCGGTTGGAAATCATAACCAACAATATACTAAAGCTCCTTCCACTCTAGGAACATTGCTTCTAAGCTGGCATGTATCCTACTTACGGCAATAGAAACCACATTTCCTTTTCGAGGCATGTAAAAAATGTCAAAATCATAGGTGGCCATGAACTCCAAATATTATTGATGGCGAAGGTTAAGATCCTTCTACAAAAAGATGTACTTCAACAACTTGTAGTCAGTGACAACCCAAACCTACTCCTAATATACAGTGCCTCCAAATCTTCAGTGCAAACATGATTGCTACTAACTTCAAATTATGATTAGGTGCTTCTTCTCATGTGGCTTTAGGTTTCTACTCGCGTAAGCCACAACCATACCCTTCTGCTTCAATACCGTCTTCAATCCTGTACCACAAGCATCGGTGTGTACCGCATCTCCTCATTCCCAATTGGAATAGTCAACACTATTTCCCTCATTAACCTCTCTTTCAGACCAATAAATGCATGTTCACACTTCGCGTCCCAAGCAAAGGCCGGATTCTTCTTCATCAAGTTGGTTAACTATGCTACTACCTTAGAGAAGTCCTTGATAAACCATCTATAATATTCTGATAATCCAAGAAAACTCCTCATGTCATTAGCATTCTTAGATTTCTCCCAAACCTAAACCATGGCAACCTTTGTAGGATCTATAGCAATGCCCTGTTTAGAAACAACATGGCCTAAGAACCTCACTTCCCTCCTCTAGAGGTGACACTTTGAAAACTTAGCCTTTGATTGATGCTTTCTTAATACCTCTAGCATAACTCTCAAGTGCTTCTTGAGTTCTTCTTCCATCTTCGAATAAACAAGGATATCATCCACGAACACAAGTACAAATTTATTTAGCTAATCTCTAAAAACACGGCACATGAGATCCACAAAGTAAGTCGACAAATTGGTTAGCCCGAACAACATAACCATGCACTAATAATATCCTAACGGAGTACGAAATCCAGTAATAGACACACTATTCCTCGCTAACCTCAGTTGATGAAACTCCATCACAAGGTTTAACTGAGAGAACATCTTCGCACCATGAAGCTGATCAAACAAGTCATCTATCTGTGGGGGTGAATACTTGTTCTTCTTTGTCACCTTATTCAACTCACGATAATCTACACATAATCTCAAAGAGCCATTCGCCTTCTTCGCAAATACTACAGGGGCTTCCTACTCTGAAATACTCCTTCGAATGAACCCCCATCGTAATACGTCATCCATTTACACCTCTAGTCCTTTTTGTTCTTTGGATGTCATACATCATAAAGGCATCACAACTGATTTGGCATCTTTTACCCAATCAATACAAAACTCGATTCATCTACGTATTAGTAATCTAATCACTGCCTTGATTATGTCTAATACTCCTCTATCATTGCTAATAACTTGTCATACGGGATTTCGAGCTAATATAGAAATCTAACCATCGGCTCCTTCGGCAGGCAGCCTAACTCTACCTTCTACTCTCCATTCATTCCAAAATTCACCAACAACCTCTCACAATCCACAACGTCTCCATCCCTTTGAAGCATATCCTTCCTTAAAATAATACCAAATCCCACGACACTAAAAAATGACATTACAAACAAACATGAATCTATGACTTGATAAGACCAAACCAAGACAAATCATACATAAGCTAGTCGAGTCTCCAACAAGGTTTGTTACATTCAAATGTCAGTCAACAATTTTGGATTTCAATATTAATCCATCTACCAAGCCACTAGATATAAAGGAATGTGAATCACTGGAATCAAATAAAACTCGATTAAGAACATCATAAATAGAAAGCATACCTTGAATCATGATGCCTTCCTCCTTCTTCTTTGCTGATGGAGCATTTAACGAAGTTGGGACAACATCATGAGCATATGCCTTCATCATCTGCCTCTGCTTTATTGGCTTAGAAAAATCTCTCTGGTTATGCCCAAATTTGTTACAGTTGAAGCATTTCTTTCCCTTGGCTTTGTAGTTCTTACTAAAATGGTTTTTCTAACCATAGTTAGAGCAAATGGGCTCCCATTTGCCTTTTTTGACCATCCTTCCCTTGAGCTTGCTTCTTGCTTTTGTTGTTCTTCTACTTTCACTTTCCACCTCCACCGCCACCTTGTGGCTTAGTTTCTTCAGAAGTAACAGGAAAACTCTTCAGCATAGGGAAGAGGCTCTCGTGCCTTGAAGTCCTCTCCATGACCATCTCAGAAGTCTCATCAATGTGGCGATCATCCTCTCATAAAGATAGTCATTCAATCATGTAATTAACTTCTCGTTCATCTTCATTGGATGTTAATAAAAGACATACCATATTTTGGAAGTGTATCAAACTCAGCTATATGCATCGAGATAGATAGGTCTCCTTGCTTCGAATCAACAAATCTCTTGAAAAGTATCGACTTATGAGCTGCTAGTATAAACTTTTCTTTGAACCGCATTTTGAACTGGTCTTAAGTAAAGTGATCCTCGAGGGTAGCCACCTTCAACGCATTCTACCAATTCATTTTCCATCCTAGGAGTTGCTGAGAAGCCAACTTCCTTTCAATGGCACCTTCCCACTCCACGTTTTGAAAGACCCTCTCACAAGTATCAATCCAGTCTTGTACTTCAATGGTGGACTCTGTTCCAAGAAATGATTTGCACCTACACTCACATAGTCTTTATTTAGCTTGGAAAAGTAGACCCTTAGCTCTTGCACCTGAGTACCACCACCCACCACAGCCGGGGCAACCTCTTTATGTATTTTGAAGCATGTTCCTCGTTATCTCATTGAAGATAGCTTGCAGTTTAGGGTTAGCAGCTACTCTGTAGCCCCCTCCTACTTCCACTGTTGCATTCCTTGCATGTCAACTCATTCTGTCAATCTTTGTAGAATGACAAGTCCCTTATAACAAGGATAAAGTGGTACCTATATGTGCAATGCAACTTAACTATATATGTATACTATTAATCTATAGTTTTAAAAACCAAAATATAACAAGTATGCTCTTTCATATATCACTCGATTATTCTAGAGTATTCCTCTTACGATATCTCCAATGCACCCGATATCAACTTTAGGTTATCCATCAACCTTCGGCTCTGATACCAAATGTGATGACCTCCTACGCCTTCGGTACTTGATATAACCTATAGAGTGCATTGCAACGTTATCATATCGGTGTAGGACGATAGTACGGGGAAAACTAACCAATATAAACCAGAAGTTGTTGTATATCTCACAACATAAAAGATAAAATATAATAAAAACATAATAAAACAGGCAAGATAGATAAGTATAGCTAAGTAAACCAAAATTGGTATCAGAGCGTATAAGTTTCATAATAGTTATACGAAGCAAATGGAATGGAGTTTATACATCAAATCATAAACCCAAAGAAAATTTGTCTCTAATAATATTTTAGCACTAAAATAAGCTCCACGGTGCTTTACAGCAGAATAACAATAGACTCAAAATAAAGGAATAGATAAGCGTCAACCTCATGTTCATCATCTAGACAGCTCCATGTATTAATCTCAGACCTGCAATCCAGTTTACTCATTTAAGAGTACCCAAGATAATAAGAAACAAAGCAAAAAAATCTTAAGTTAAATAATAGTCTAGTGTAAGCGATACATATACCTTAAAATACTGTAAAGCTCTGTATAGCAAAAAGAACAATTGAGTATGAAGGATCATACTTACTCTATCCCTGTATCCAACAAGTTAGCACATAACATCTATACATGCCAAACTATTATCATGGGTATATTATAACCTAAAGTACAATATGGGTTATCTAGGTCACTAACATCAAAAGTACCTACATCGTTTGACATCCATATCAAACATAGCAACCATAAAACCATCTCACATCACACTTTGTGCTTTTGGATATATGATCAATCATATGGCCATGTGCTACAACCAAAGACTATATCCTTATCTCGGTTTCCTTCATGCTCGAATTCTTGCTACTCCATTACGCTAGGATACCAAACTCGCGTCCTACGAGTCCAAGGTAGATCATCGTCCTAGGATCCAAAGTCGCGTCCTATAACTCAAGTGACCATCCTCACAAAATTCTTCTTTATGAGCATACATCAAAACATCTGAGTTACCATCGACCCCTTAAGCACACGTCCAGTAGAACATGTCCTGAGTCCTCTAATAGCTCCCTTCATTGAACTTGCGTCCTTGGACCATCATCATAACTCTCATCCTCAAGCTCTCACCATTTGGAACTTCTTTAAAGTACCATCAAAAGTCAAAGAACTCAATCATCTCATTTAAAAGTAACATATCTACTTACATCATCTCTAAAGAACAACCATCGTCATTCCATGGTGAACTAGCATCGATCATCAACATCATCATATTGATCAGTCGTGGCTATTTCTCTTAAACCAAGCGTCAAGTTAACATACACTCGATTAGGCACACTTCCTTATGCACCCCTGCCGTGTCGCTAAATTTAGGATGGCTCGATACCGACCTATATGGATCGAACCTGGCCCATCTGGTTTGGTACTTAGCGAAAATTTAGCTAAGTATAAACCCATTCCTCTCTTCCTTGCTCCTTCCGAAGTCATCCCTACATTTCTGCTTTCATAGCCCGAAGTTCCATCTACTCTAAGTCCAAGTGGGTGGGTGGTAAATCCACACCGAGTCTCCCCTACTCCAGTCCAAAGCCTTCATCGCCCAAGCTTGAAGTTCGCACCATGATGCCCTAAAGTAGGCTCTCATCCTTCCTCCATCTCCACACCATTTCACATTTGCGTTTTGCACTCCAAAATATGGGTCGGTACCAATCCATATAACTTAGGCAAATTTTTGCCTAAGTTAGCTTCCTAAATCCCTTCTGATTTTAGTCTATTTTGCTGCATCATTTTGCATGAATTCTACAGATCTGCATCTATAATCCTCCAGCAACTCTAATTCCACTCTATCTAATTTGTTCCATTGATTAGAGTTTCCATCGTTTATGCAACATCCTTGGATGACCCATCTCTTTGGCCACTCTATATGCACAGGACTCTATTCTTATGGATCATCCTAACTATAAATCACGTTCAATCGGCATTTTCAACCAAATAATCATACAAACATACATACATTCAAACAATACTTACATATATCATAAAGGTAGCATACATATCAACAATTTCTTATTTAACATCAAATCGTCCTAGATTTAGCCTATTTATAAAACTGAGTATCCATAAGAATGAGTGCATGAATCCACCAAAATTTATCTTTAAACTTTATCTAAACTTAGGTAAACTTAGATCTATCAAAAATCATATTGTTATCTTTGAAAATACTTATAAAACACTATTTTTTACCAAGTCAACAAATATAGTAAAGTGACAGATATGTATCACTCACCTAAGTGAAGAATAAACCCAAAAATTACCAAATAACTATAGATTTGATCTCTACAATGGTTACACGAATCCCAAATCCCTAATTCCTAAAATCCTCTAGATCCTACTTTGTTAACCTCACTTTAGTGTCTTATTGGATTAACTAAATTGAAGAAAATATGGAATT
This sequence comes from Allium fistulosum, assembly GCA_030737815.1. Classification (NCBI taxonomy): domain Eukaryota; kingdom Viridiplantae; phylum Streptophyta; class Magnoliopsida; order Asparagales; family Amaryllidaceae; genus Allium; species Allium fistulosum. The sequence continues at coordinate 1,144,731,753 of CM060904.1, forward strand.
TAGGTTTATTTTAGAGTAATGGAGGTTAGGAGGTAATTAAAAATGAAGAGAAAAGATTAGTGGCTGCTAATGGAGGCTAGTATTAACCATAATCCATAGTTGGGTTAACGGGCTAAGCTAATCATCTTTTAATTACCAGCTAATATGTTTAAAGTCAGTCCAAACTTCAAGTAGTTATATCTTCTAAACCGTAAGTCCAAAATCTATTATGACCGCACTATGGAATGCTAAACCATCATATCTTTCATTTATGAGTGGTTTCAGACCCTAATTCAGCTCTTATCAAAAGTTGTGGAACTTACAAGATTTTCAAGGTCAAAATCGTCCAATTAAAATTCTAAGGGTGTAAGATGTCACTACCTATCATTACCCAAATTTATAGCCTCGTACAACCCAATCTTTATTCAAAAATAATATTTTACATCCTTTAATACATAAAATATGGATCATTACACGTGTCTTTAGCAGAGTTGAAGAACTACTGATATGTCATTTCAAGTATTTGATAGTGAAAGGGTTTGTGAGTTCTAGGTCTAAAAGCATCCAACAAGTTCTGTCATTCGCTCATCTTTAATATCTAGAGGAATTCAATGAACCTATCTAGTCACTCATTAAATGGAAAAGACTTATAACCATTCTGTGTCTCACAATTTGCATTTACATCTATTTTCGGATGCCTGGTAGGAGATAGACATGCTTTGACGTCCATGGAAGATCCAACACCATGCCCCCAAGCGTGGTTTTTACTCTTCCTCTGGAAGGACTCAATTCTATCAAGGGCTTGTGGATTGGAGTTCATGGAACTCCTACCAGATTCACCTGCAAAGGACGAAGTCAAGCCCAATATTTCACGCATTAATTTCATAAGTCATACTATTAAGAAGAACATATTGCTATTGGTTTATATTATATCAAAAATGGTTCGGTTGGTTCATAAATCAATCATAAAATGTAGCTCTATCGGTCTAGAAATAAAATTCGTAACTAAGCATTTTCAAACAAAGTTCAGAAATCGAATCGAATCTATGGGTTTAGATCGAAAATGCGCCTTGGGTTTTAGTCTAGAGCAAGCCTATGACATTTATCTCTAGATCTCTTACATGTATAGATCATTTATTTTAAGACATTCATTTTAAAGATCGAAGCATATCCACACTTATTAATTAAGGTAATACACTTTTAATTGGACGTCTCAATATAATTTATTTTAATCTCAAGTGTTAATATCCAAACGCCTTTTACTACGTTTATAAGTACTTAACTTACTTTTTAAAACTAATATATATTTACTAAAAACCTTTTTAGAATGATATAAATATATTTATATGTATGATAATTTATTTATAAGCTAATGTAATTAAAAAAATTCTAAAATAATTTAAAAGATATTATATTACATAAGCTTTTTAATGCTTTAATAAAAAAATTAACTAATTTTCTAAAATATATATCTATTTAAAATACTTTTAAAATAATTATACTATGGTTTATAACATTTATTCTAAATATCCTTTAAAAATACATATATTATAATTTATTTAAAACCAAAAAGCATGTTTTATAATTTAAACCCTTTACTTTAAAAATTCCTAAATAAATATTAAGATATATTTAAACTTTGATATTTTTCTAGTAACAAGTACACTTACAATACTTATTAAAAATGCAAAGAAGCCCCTAGGATGTCTTTTAAAGTTAGCTTTAAAAATCGCCGAACATAAGGCATTTTCAAAGTGCATCCATAGTGAGCTTTTCACTTTTAACTTTCACAACTTTGTTTCACAATTTCTATAACTTCTCAAACCAGCCAATTATATATTTTCATAACATAATCACATTTTAAACAATTTAACATATGTTGAATATAAAGGATTCCAAAGTGCGCTTATAACAATCATTTTGCTTCAAACATTCACAAAATACTATCAAACATGTAAACAATAAGTCTTGGAAATAATACACGTTTAAGAGGGTTATAAGAGAGATTATACTACATATATATGTTTCCACTTGCTTTCCAAAGCAAGAAGAACTCCAAAAGTAATAACTTGCATTGTTATTTATTTTAACTCATATTTTCACAATAACAAATACACACACAACATATACGAATTAAATGGTGAGTAAACTTACCCGATCCTAAGCCAAACTAAGACATAGATAATCTCACTATGAGTGCAATGGCGAAGATGCCGTCTCGATTGGACCTCGTATGCAAAAGATATGGATTTTATAAGAATACAGATTAAAATATTAATTAATTAACTGAATTAATTTACTAATTACCTCAATTACTTTAAAACCCTTTCTTCCCTAAATCAAATTTTCTCCCGTCTCTACACGCACAACAAACCCATGCACGCACCTCCTTCGCTCCTCCAATTCTCCATGCACACATAACGAATTGACAAATCGTCATCACTAATGCACCGCTCTTCGCGTCCTCACCGCAACGGACACCGCCACGTCAACCTCAAACCAACACTGCAAATCGTGACAACCTAACCCTAAATCAGCTATGCCCATGTCGCTTTTCACCACATATGGCGCACCTCCTTCGATGAACTCCAAACCACTCAGCTTTACAAGAGGAACACAACGACATCCACCACTTCACCTAACTTAGCCTCTAGCTCCGGCTATGTCAAACCATAGCCATGAAAAGCTAAAATTGACCACGGCTGAATATGATCGCACCATCCAATGTTTGTATTAATTTGAAGCCTTACTCCATATGAGTCCAACGGATCCAACACCATCCACTTTCATGGCCTATAGCTTCAGATTTAATTCAAACAAAAGGGGCGGCTATTTTTTCATTTACAGGAAAAGAGGGAGAGAGTGAAAAGTGAGAGAGTAAAGTAGGTGAGGGGATATTTATAATAATATATATTATATTTAATTTCTTGAATTAATCGCAACTTGTTTCGAGCTTGTACGATCACATGGGAAGTCGGATCATCACGAAACATGTCGGCGCACATCATCTTATTATTCTAGTCCCAATGACACCAGTTTCATCAAAATCTGAGGTAGTACCCTGGGATGATAATTTCATGTGTTTTGAGGCCGCTATCAATAAAATGATTTTCGATCATATTATCGATATTTCTTTGAACTATTTATTTATAAACATTTTTCTAAAACAAATTTTTTATCATTAGTTAATATTTAAAAAGGGAGTTAACAAGATTATAAAATCAATTTAACCACTTTGAACCCAAGATTAAAATATTTAAATAATTCAGATATCTAAATACAAAGTATCTGAAATTCTGGATCGTTGCATTCTACCCCACTTATAATATTTCACCCTCGAAATTCCAACACTAGCAACAAAAGCAACAATCATACATCAATACTTTAAAGTATTACAATTACTAGCACACCAAGCTCACGGTTTGCCTAGGTTCAAAAATCCTCTTATAATACAAGGATGATAAACAATCTACTGAGTGTACCTTACACTCAATAGCCTCAGATTATTACTTAGTCGATTATTCATACTACCTCAAACAATTCGAAGAGTCAGTCCCCAAACCATCCATAAGACAACAAACATACTATACAAATATACTAAAGCTTGTACGATGTACATGGACCATCCATACACAATATCAATCTGATCATTTGCTTGTTCGCCTAAATTTCATTTCCTAACTAGTATTTCTCACTTAACCTCTCTAGTGCGGGATCCGATCAGGTTCTTTTATTAGAAATCTCCATCCTCCTAGCATAGCCATATACTATGATAGAAAACTTAGGGATCATATCAAAAATCCATATCAAGTGTTCGCCGTCAAGATTTGAGTGAAAAATCTTTGTTCAGACCGGTGTAAACCACCTTGAAATTATATACTCGAATCCTAGATCAAGAGCTGTCATGCAAATAAATGATCACGTACAACTTACTTTATTTATTCAATTGGTTTCTTAACTACACCAATTTCTTTTCATTTTAAATAACTTTTATTTACATAAATAGTATTTCTCATTTTAATACTAAAATCATTTATGAACCATTTCATAAAAAATTCCTTAAGTTTATAAAAAGTTTATGAGTTATCTTCATTTATAAAATATTTCATTAAAATACAATTTTTTTTAAACATTTCAGGACTCAAGTCCATACTCGTAAAATACTCAATTACATCCTAAGAGTATATATAAAACATTCGTCTTTATTTTATTTTCCAGGGATGTTCAATAAATTTTAAACTTGCTCTAACTTAATATCTTTTCAAATTAAGATATATAAAATTCAAATTTTATTTCAATTTCAAATTCCTTTAAAGAAAATTTTATAACTAAACACTGGATTTCATTTCAAATCATTTGAAATAATAATATGTATTTAAAACTTTTGTATATCAAATCATACTTTTGGAATTTAAACCAAAACTTGTTTTACCAAAAAAACTTATAGTAAACTACTGTAGTAGCATCCCCTACTTTGAAACTCAAAAATGAACGTCGATGATACTGCAGTCATCAACGGAATTATTTTTCAGCAACAGAAGTGAGTTTAGTACTTTTTATCTCTTTCAAAATCCTTTTTTAAAACAGTTCTATCATAAATACTTTCAAACAATACTATTATTACATTCTCAAAAACCTTAAAAAACAATCTTCAAAACATCGGGATTTAAGTTCTTAAATTCTCACTCAAATCCTTTTTATTTATAAACCATATTTTATAAACCATTTTTATGTAAAGTCACTTTCTAATATAAAATTATTTCACATATATTGATTACATAATATCTTGCTTTTCTTTTCGATTATAATAAATAACTTTTATTAAAGTTAACTTTTAACCAACATTGTCATCGAATTCCTTATAGTCAAACTGTGAAACTTAATTCACAAGGTGTTCGTTTTAATGTTCCCATAATTACTATCTACCTAACCCATGTTGTAAAAAGGTAAATTACTTATAAACTGGTTAATTACAAAACAACAATCAATAAACAATAATCAAAGCTCATAAACTGGCTGAGCATGATTAAGCTAATAAATGAAGGATAAATGGACATCATTAATCCCTATATAAATCAACTACACTACCAACTTATACATACATACATTTATATATATATACACACACACACACACTAATATATATCAAATATATATACGCTCTCATATATATAATGCACGCAACTCATGCTAGGGCATTCAATTACCCTATCTTTTAATGAGTTATACCCACCAAAGCAAAGGATTTCGTTTAACCTTCAGCTCTGATACTAGATTTAACGAACGGCCTTTTCAACCCTCGAACGTTGACACTAATACATCCACGGTATTCACGTGTCAACCACTCAAGTGCTGGAAAGATAGAACATTAGGATGAAGAAAAAGAAGAAAAGAAAATGAACAAGAAATAGGAGAACAAAAACATTAGAACCTAACATGCGGAATGACAACATATAATACAAAAGATAATATATAGAGCTACTGTAATATACATAACATTCAGAGTTACTAATCAAAGTACTATCATTAACTTGGATAATTATAACATACTATCCTTACAATTGCTGAAATATATACATAAAGTAATGTAGCGGATATAAATACTACGGTAGGTAAAACATCCAGCTCCACTCCAAGAGCTCAATGAACATCAATAAAACCTGTCTTTCTCAAACTACTCGAAAGAGTACCTATGGAAATAAGGAAAATATAAAACCATGAGTTAGACATAAATCTGGTGTGAGAAACTCAAGAAATATGTGGCTAGCATATAACAATACTCTTGAGCCCGTCGTAACGGTTATCTCTCAAAAGAAACAACCATCTAATAAGTACAAATTACAATATAATAGATAATGTCCAAGGTGGAGAATATAAATCGAAAATAAGTTGTGATGCTTACATTAATCGCACTACAACAATACTGAAGTATAATCAAAACCTCTAAGGTGCTTTCGCATATATGGATTATTCATTGAGATCTCTCCGGATCAGGCCGGATCAAAACTCATGCAAAAGGGTCGGAAATCACCTTGCGAGAATTGTATATCTTAGATCAAATATATCAAAAGGTAAACATAATTGGCCCAACGTCCAAACATATGGAACCACGTGAACCAAGTATCAACAACTCCTACGCGCAACATATCGATAAGCATACTCTAGATATGGAGTTGATATACCCACATGGGTTAGCTAAACTCGATATTGTGCAGCTTACTTTGTCTTAATCATATACCGATGATGAAGTCACATTCAACATATCAACACACAAGCCACAACTCGAACAAATCATGAATTTCCAAATGAATTCCAAGAGCTCGAACAAATCACGAACCTCTATATGGATTCGAGTATCTCGAACAGATCTCAAATCTACACATAGATTCCAACAACCCAAACAAATCACAAACCTTTATCAAAGTGTAGATCACATATATGGGTTTTGAAGTGGTTACTATTATTATATATATTTATAAGAGAATGAGCAGGAAGACATGGAAACAGTGAAAGACAATGTTACTACAAATATGTACATCAAGTGGTAAAAGGAAGCGTGTTGTTACTACAAATAATGTAATCAAACCTTTTAAGGAGATAAAAAAAATTCAACAGTGTGAGGAGTTGTCGAATGCTTGGAAGGAAAGAGATAACATGTACTTAAGCAACTTATATTACTATTGTGCTAAGGGATGTCGAATAACAACAGTTGCTAAAAAGCAATGATGTAGAGCATATTAAGCTAGAAGACAGTCACAGAAAGGTTCTGCATTGTTTAAAGATATCGAAAAATTGGATGTTAAGCCTTTACAATGGCAACCATTATAATGCATACACAAGCGGCATTAGATGTCGAGCTGCATGGAAAGGATATTGAATACCTACAGCTGGCAATGATGTCATAAATCAATAATGGAAGAAGATATCGAATATTAACAATGGAAAGAAGGATGTCGAAATTCAACAGTATGAACAAGGTGCCACATTTCATCAGTATGAAATAGGTTACCCTCTGCAAACCATATGAAGGGATATCGGATGACTACTCCAAGGCAAAGTGCCAAATGCCGACAACATTATACAGATGTTGTAAACCACCAGTATTCAACAAGATGTTGTGTACCATCAATGTAAAAGAAGGATGCCGTAAGTCTTCCAGGTTTGACAGGATATCGTAAGTCATTAATGTGGCAAGGATGTTGAAGACCATTAATGTTCACAGATGATCACCCATATGGCAAGGATGTCGTATATAATCAAAGCAAAGATAGATGTCATAGATAGTCAATAAAGCAGGATGTCGCATATCGACTGTGTACAAGAGGTTGCTGAGAATAAGCAATAAACAAAGGGATGTTGCATGTTATTAACATAATGAATGATGCTGAAAATCAAGGGTGCCATAAGCCACGTGGCAGCCGTGTCGTCCAACTCCACCCCTATAAATATGAACCCAATGGCAACATAAAAAGGGGAAATTTTTCTTTCTTTCTCTCTTTCTTGAAATCAAAGTATTGTAACTCTAAATTGAACTGGGGCAAAAATCAAGAATTGATTTGTAACTCTTAACACTTATAAACAAGGACTTGGACAAATAATCTTGCATGGCCTATTACCATGATCATGCAAATTTGACTATTCTGATTATGGACATGCATATAACTAATTTTTGGACTTGATCTTTGGGTCCTTATCTTAAACAAGGCCACGTTAGTCCTTGATTAAATTTTCATTCATTTTGCATAATGACCATCACACCCAACTTCATTTGAAAAATGAATTATAGCTACTCATCATCTATTTTGCCCCTTTAACTAATGGTTGACTGACTATTGCATACCTACGCAATTTTCCTATTTTTCTCTTGAATATATGACATGAACTCTTAAGCACTTACATACTTTACATGGGCAACATGGCACCATTTCGAATAACATCATCATGTGCAAAGTCTTGGATAATGAGCCAACCTTTGGTTTAATAACATCATGACAACCTATTAAATGACTTCACTTTAAATAATTTCAAAGTTGTTACACCAGAGCCTAGCTCAACATGGCATCATGGATGTTAAACAAATTTTTGGGTTAATAATTCGGTGCTAGAATAAGGGCTTGAACCTCTGTACCATTATAATTTTGTCTAGAAATTAATTACTTGAAGTTTTGTTTCAGGAAAATTGAGAGAACTAAAAGAATTAATGTTCTAAATGAGGAGATAATACAACAAACAACATTGGAAGACAATGTTACTTTGAGCTTTAATCCAAAAAATGTAGAACCTGGTCAGCCTTCAGAACCATCAAAGCCAACAAATAGTAAATCCAAAATCAAAGACTTAACCCAGCAAATAGCAGTAATGCAAGAACTGCTAGAGAAGGTCTTTTCACAGAAGTCTTCTAAAACAAGAAGGCCTACTGAAGGAGAAGAGGTTGAATCTCCAAGGAGAAATCTAGATACATCCACGATCAAAAGCAAGGATAAAGGAAAAATTGTTATGACCCCATTGAAAAGAGGAATCCAAAAGTTTAGAGCTGCCGCATTCTTTCCTAAATCGCTAGTAGATAACTGGGTTAAAGCAGATCACAGGGGAGAATTAGCAAAAAAGTATAACGAACAATTAGGAAGTTAAATCTCGCATAATGAGTATAAGTCTTATGGAGGTGATTACCATAACGATGAAGCCTACTCGAGAGATATAGCTGATAAAATAGCGAAGGACATGCTTGATATCAAAGGAAAGAGGACCCTTGATCCCATAGTCAATAATAATTTTCGTGAAGCCCCCTTCACAAAAAGGATAATGTCTATCCGAATTCCATCACATATCAAGGTTCCATCGCTAAGGTATAACAAGACTATTGATCCCGATGATCATCTTCTAACCTTCGAGAGCCAAATGGACATTCACAATGCTTCTGGAGCATACATTGTAGACTCCTTTTAACCACTTTTCAAAGACTAGTCGCTAAGTGGAATAGACATTACAGGGAGAAAACCATTTATTCTTGGAAGTAATTCTCTTACAAATTCTTAGCACAATTCTACGTGTGCAAGGACCCTACTATTGATTCTAGTGTACTGGCCAATGTTAAGCAGAGACCGGGAGAGCTGCTCGGTGAATACTTTAAAAGATTCAACATGGAGGCATTGAAAGCAGAGAACATGACAGATAGAGAAAAGTTAATGGCAGTACATTCAGGGTTGATTGAGCAAACTCCCTTCTAAAAGGAACTTTATACCATGGGTGCATAGGCCTTCAAGATTTTCATTTCCAAGCTGATAAATTTATCCATATGGATGAGATTTATCATGTTAAGAAAAAGTCTTAGACAAAGAAGGAAGATTTGGAATTGATCGCCTTAATAAGAAGCCAAGGTGGGATGTGATAAAGAGAGGAAGGTGGGAAGAGATCCTGAAATCCAACTACGGGGCCTTAAAAAACCAATCTCCTATATTTTTGCTACAGCTAGAGATGGAGGTAACTTCCAACTTTTTACAAGGCAAGGAATAACCCCGAGCCGAGAAGGGGAGGAGATTATTGCGCCTATCTCAAAGTGAATGGACACAGAACTGACGAATGTCGTGTTTTAGCAAGTATTATTCAAAATATGATCCGATTAGGGCTCCTGAAGGAATTTGTCAATGAAAATTAGAAACCTACCCATCTTGAGGAAAGTAATCAGAGACCGCCAAGCAATGCCGCGAATTTTGTGGAAAATGATTCTCAGCAAGATTTTATTCCATTGATTAATCAAATAAACGTTATCCATGGAGGTCCACATTTAGCCGGAAGCAGCAAGGAGGCTAGAAGTAGGTACATAAGAGAGTCAGGAGGAGCCACTACTAAAAAATCACAAATATCAACTTCAGATGCATAGTCCGACGATAACTCCATAAGAGTTAAGAGGGTACGTCATCCACACAATAACCTACTAATGATAACTGGACAGATTGGACTTTCCATAGTAACCAAAATTCTAGTTAATACGGAAAGCACGATGAATGTTACCTTCAAACATGCCTTTGATTAGATGGGAATTCCAGAAGAAAAATTAAAGCCAAGCTTTGAGCCCATCTTTGGGTTCAATAATAAAGGATCCACCCTAGCGGGATAGACTTAGCTTCTAGTACAAATGCGGATTCTCTCCTATTCGAGAACTTTTAAAACCTTGTTCATCATAATGGACCAACCTTCCAATTACAATGCTTTCTTTGGGAGACCAGCCTTAGATGAGGTAGATGCTTTCGTGTCATCAAATATCTGATGATGAAATTTCTAACCAAGAGAGGATGGTGAACGATAAGGGGAGAGTTATTTAGCTCTCAAGAATTATATTTTGATACCCTCATCAATGCAAAAGGGATAATATTTCTTGTTATGACTTGGAGGAAGACGAATTAATCAAAATTGAAATCAAAAGGCCCTTAGATGATGGTATTCTAAGCCAACCATCCAAGGCAAATGAGAAGAAGAGGACAACTAAAAAAGATAAGAATGTGCTAAAAAGATTTAACTTTTCCAAAAGAAAAGGAAAAGGGAAAGAGGCTAACCTAATAAACGAAGAAATAGATGGTGAGGAAATCGTCACTGAATTAGACTATAGAGGCGAGCAAGAAAGAATAAAGCCCACCGAAGACCTAGAAGTAGTAAGCCTAGATTTACTTGATCCAATAAAAACAATAAAGATTGGGAAGGAGTTCTGACGAGCTCAGAAAGGAACTTATCCTATTTCTTCAGTCTAGCAAGGATGTATTTACCTGGACACACTCAAACATGATCAGAATAGATCCAACAACCATGAGCCACACTCTGAACATAGATCCAAATATCACTCCAATTCGGCAAAAGAAAAGGCGGTTTGATAAGGTTCGAGCTAATGCGCTGAAAGAGGAAGTCAAAAGGCTACTTGAAAATGGATCCATTAGAGAAGTTTTCTACCGAAAATGGTTGGCCAATCCCGTACTAGTCAAAAAGCCCAATGGAAAATGGAGAACGTATGTCGACTATATTGATTTGAATAAAGTATGCCCTAAGGATTGTTATCCCTTACCTCGAATAGCACAATTAGTTGACACAACAAGTAGACATAAACTATTGTCTTTTATGGATGCATACTCAGGGTATAATCAAATCCCCATGTTCAGGCCGAATGAAGAACACACAAGTTTCATAACAGAATGGGGAATATACTGCTATAAACTTATAACTTTCGATCTGAAAAATGTAGATGCTACATATCAAAGACTGGTAAATAGAATGTTTAAAGAACAAATTGGTTGAAACATGGAAGTATATATAGATGATATGCTAGTCAAATCTCAAAAGGAAGCCGATCACTTAAAATATCTTGAAGAAACATTTAAATTACTAAGAAAGTATAAGATGAAATTGAATCCAAAAAAATGCTCTTTCGGGATACAATCTCGAAAGTTCCTATGGTATATTGTTAGCACCAGAGGAATTAAGGCCAATCTAGACCAAATTATGGCGATTAAGGACATGGCAGAATAAAAAACAAGCAAAAATATGATGAGCTTAAATGGAAGAGTTGCAGCCTTGAAAAGATTCATCTCTAAAGTCATTGATAAATGCATACCATTCTTTGATGTGATCAAAAAGAAAAATGACTTTAAGTGGGGAGAGGATTGCCAAAGAGCTTTTAAAGAACTAAAAGATCATCTTGAAAAGCCTCCAATTCTATCTAGCCCTGTAGAAAGGGAAAATCTTTATCTCTACATGGCAGTTTCCAAGCATGCAGTAAGCTCGGTTCTAATAAAGGAAGAAAATAAAATTCAGCTTCCAGTATATTATGTTAGCAAAAGGCTTAAGGATGTAGAAGTTAGGTATCTGATCACAGAAATGTTGGCATTCTGCTTAATACTCACCGCTCAAAAGTTGATAACCTATTTTCAAGCACACCCAATTAAGGTTTAACCAACTTTCCACTCAAACAAGTCTTTAGTAAACCTGAGATGGAAGATTAGAAAAGTGGGGAATAGAACTTAGCCAATATGATATTGAGTTCCAACCTTGAGTGACAGTTAAAGGTCAAGCTCTAGCCGACTCCATAAATGAATGCATGGGATACATCAAAGAACAGTCAGAAAAGGAAAAACATTTGAAGCCTAAATGGCAATTATTTGTTGGAGCGTCAAATGAATAGGGAGCAGGTGCAGGATACGTAATCATTACCCTGATGGACATCGATTGCATTATGCTACGAAGTTAGGTTTTCCCACAACTAATAATATAGCTGAATACAAATCAACGCTAGTAGGACTTACCCTAGCTCTTTAGTTGAAAATCAAAGGATAGAAGGTTTTAACGATTCTCAGTTAATGGTTAATCAGTTAATTCAGACATATCAAATGAAAGACGGCAAATTAATCCTTTATGTCAAGAAGATACTAAAGATGTTAGGTTAATTTGAAGACTTTTCCATACACCAAGTTCATAGAGGGAAAATTTCTCAAGCCAATTCTTTAGAAAAACTTGCTAGCTCACGTGGAGCATCGAAACCTCTAATTGTACATATAAATTTCCAACAAAGCCCCATTATAGAAGAAAAAAACCACTGAGCCAGGAAATGAGGTCCTGGTATTGACTAGGTCTCAAGCCCTTTAACAAGAAAATCAAGAAAAAGAATTGAGAAATAACAATGGAGAAAGCCAATAAAGAATCATTGATAAAGAAACTAATATTCAATACAAAAACAATTGGATGACACACATTGTTGAGTACTTAATGGAAGGAAAACTACCAAGGAACAAAAGAGAGGTTAGAAAGATAAGATGCCAAGCCTCAACTTTTACTATGATGAACGAAATACCATATAAAAATGATATTCACTTCCTTACTTAAGGTGTGTTAGTCTAGAAAACGGCTTAAGATTGTTACGAGAAGCACATGAGGGATTCTATGGAGATTATTCTAATGGAATAAAATTAGCAAAAAAGGTCATGAGGCAAGATTTTTGTTGGCTCCAAATGAGTAATGATGAAGTGAATCATGTAAAAAGGTGCGAGAAGTGTCCGAAATTTTCTACAATTCTATATATGCCCTTAAGTGAATTGACCCCGGTTTCAAGTCCATGGCCCTTTGATGTATGAGGAATCGATTTAATTGGACCATCACCTATATCCAAAAGTGGAGCTAAGTTCGCAGTAGTAGCCATTGATTATTTTACGAAATGGGTAGAAGCGGAACCATTACCAAACATAACATACGAAAAAGTGTTAAAGTTTGTGATTAAAAACATAGTTACACGATATGGAATACCACATAAGATAATATCTGATAATTGTAACGATCCCGAATTTTAAATAAGTTTAAATTGATAATTTATTTAATTTTTGAATAAAATTGTGAAATTAATTGGTAAGTTGATTTGAGTTTCTCTGAATTTAAATAAAATATGTGTTAAATCATTTGAAATTAAATCTTACATATATAGGTGAATGTATATGTATATGTGCATATGTGAGTAGATTCGAATTTATATATATATATATATATATATATTGGATTTGAATTTGAATTTTAAGTCAATGGTTCAAAAATAATTTGAATTTATAAAATATATCTTATTAATCTTAAGTCTAAGTATAAAAACAAATTTTTTGTTTAAAAAATAAAAATAAGTATTACAAAGTAAGATAAAACACATAGATAAAAACTAACACCAACTTAACTATGGAACTTCACTCATATTTCAAAGTAAAGGCTTGCAAAAGAAGACAGTAATAAACAAGTAATATACATTCAAATAAAAAGATAAAAAAATTAATAAAATACATTCAACTATGTATAAGCAAATAAAAGATAGGGATGTACACTTGCTAAAGAAAAGAAGAAATAAACATATATATGTGAATAGCTTATAAAAGAAGCCAAAGCAATTAATGCAGCCACCAAACATTTGCATAGTCAAACAATAAAAAGAAAATTATCTCTGGTTTCTATTGTACAAAATTATATCAACTTGTACAGATAATATCATCACCTGTAACTTGCTTTCTTTTATATATCAAGCTTTCCAATTCAGTTCGTTCATTCAAATCTAAGAAAAACTGAAGAAAATATCATCCAAACTTAAAACAAAACCTCAACTTAAAACATCAATACAAATCAAAGCAAACCAAAGAATCAAGAATGGGTTTCAGCTTGCAAATTCAAGTTTGATTCAAGTAGCAGCTCTGTTCATTTTCAAATCAATGTGAGTAACTTTTAAAATTAAGAAAATAATTTGGGTGCATACTAAGTATGGTTGAAATGAATAGGTATTTGCAGGTGTATATAAGTGAAAATCTGATGTGAATATCTAATTGTGTGTACATGTTGTAGTCTCTGTGACTAAACTATTTTTAGTTTCAAAGCTTAAGTTTTGATTCAAAAATGATTATCCCTTGATCTGATAACTCTCAGGACTTAGAATACAAACAAAGAATTGTTTGTTCCATCCTAGCTTAGAGTTTAAATTTTATTTAAGTTGAAATAATTTTGTGTGTTGCTTTGGAAAATCAAAACAACAGAGCAAACTTGAATAAGGGAAAAACCCAAACATTCTAATTTATAAATTCAGAATCATGAGTTGAATCCTTAACTTATAACATGATTTTTAAACCAAACATCATAATTTCTAGTTTGGAATTAAGGGAGTAATTCTAGGTTCATCAGAAAATGGGAATTTGTGATTTTCTGGTGATCTACTTGGATGTGGAGGTCGGGGTTCCTCCTGGAGGTGGAGGAGTGATCAGTGGCTCTGAGAAAAATAGTGTGATGGTGTGTAGTTGATCGTCGTGGCGGCGGCGAGCGTTTAAAATCTGTAAACCTAGTTTAGTCGAGGCTATGTATTTTGTTGAGTTCGTCGTCGATAGTCGACCGAGTGCCACGTGGTTCTGGGAAATGATAGAGGGGATGTTCTCGAGTTCGTAGCCGGAGTCGTAGACCTTCAGGTGGTCGGAGCGGTTAGCACAAGGCGATGACAGGTTTGAAGGGGTGTTTGCTGTTGAGTTTTCAGGTTTAGGCATTTGAATTTGAATTGATTTTCGAGGCGTTGACGAAGTTCAGGTGGTCGCGAATGGATCTGGAGGTGATCACCGATGTGATGAAGGTGTGGGTGATGGCTGGAGTTGGTCAGAGTCACGGTGCAAGTGCACCATGCACTTTTCCTTTCTGGTGAATTTTTGGATGTGAACAAAGGAGGTCGAACTCGAGTAATTCGAGTATTTACTCGAAGCAGAGAGGAATTTGACTCGGAGTTTTTAGAGATGGGCTCGGGTAAATGTTTTGCCCAGGGTTTAAAAATAGAAACCTGTTCTATTTTGAAAATTTTAAATTTAATTTTAAGATTTTAAATCAAGGTTAAACTTGCTTTATATAGATTCTTTTATAAAAGGATTTCTTAAATATTGAATAAAAAGTTAATAAAATTTGTTTAACTTAAAATTTATAAGTTAAATAATCAATTTATTTTTAAAGCTTGATTTTAAATAATTAGATAATTTAGTTTAAAATCTTTTTCTTATATAAGTTTCCTATATAAGAAATGAATGTCCTTTACATTTATTTTAAGATTTACAAAGTAATTTTTTATTTGATTAAAGTTTAAATGGTTAATCATTTTGAATCCTAAATTCAAAATGGAACTTAAATGTAAGTTCAAAAGTAAAATGTTTAAAATATATATGTTAATGTTAATTAAGTCATAAATAAAGGAAAGGAATTATATTAGAGATAATTAGGATTTTAAATTGACTAAATCAATGAGGTAATTAAAGAATGATTAATTGATTTAATTTAATTAATTAATGATTTGGATTAATTAAATAAGTAATTAAAGGTTTAAATTAATTAATTAAGGTTTAAAGATTAATGTTTAAGGAATAATTAATTTGTAAATTAAGGATTTTTAATTAGATATTAATTAATGATCGAAGTTGTTTAATCAAGTGATTAAGCAATAATTAATTTAAGAGTAATAGGATAAATTGACTTGGCAATTGATTGGAGAATAATTTATTTATTAAAGGTTAGTTGATTAACGAAAGTGATTAAGAAATAATCAAGGGTTAATTAAGGATTAATTTAAGGATAATTTATTACAATGTTCTGTAATTAATTGATTCTTAATTTACCATGACTAGCAAATTTATTCATAGAAATTAATCTGATTTAAATTAATCAGATAATTAAATTGATCCTACTTATGGATGTTTGGATTGTATTGAATGGTTGAATTGTTTGATATCCCTGATATATGATGCTTTGTGATATATCCTGATTTATGTTATGATCTGTTTCTCTGGGATGAATGTAATTAATTCCCTGTGATGTAATTTATTATCTGTGATATATATCTATCTGTGATCTGTGTATGAAAGATAAGCGTTATAGTTTATACCGCTTATCAAATATATTGTTGTATTTGATCTGTGATGATTGAATGTTGTTGCACTATTATGTTAAACCCCTGGACTACACATATTCACACAAATATGGATTTCACGAGGAAATCGGTTAAGTCACAGATTTTTAATAATTTTACAAATTGAATTCTTGAGTTCAAAATAGTTTTGGAAATTGGAATTGAGTACTTTTGAAATAAGTTTCAAAAATAAAAGTTATTTTAAATAACTTAATAGAATTTGAAATTCAAATAATTTGATTTAAATTTGAATTCAATATTGGAAATTGAATTCAATAACTTGGGATTTTGGGTCTAAAATATTGTACAAGTTATAAAAGGTGTTTATATGGGTTTTAACCATTTAAAAGTGTGGTTTTGGAAATCTAAATTTAAATCCAAGTTTTATACTTGGATGGCTTTAACCTATGTAATTATAATCAGTTTTTCCAAAAAGAAAACTAGTTGTTTCAAGTAATAACAACTTTCATAAAGGAAAGGGTTTCCAATTTGTATCGAAACATTTCAAGTTGAAATGAAATTGTAAATAGTTTGAGAAAACTATGAATTAACCTTTGTGACGATGATTAAATTGTGTTTTGAAAACGGGAAAAAAAGATTTAAAATGGTGTATCTTTTATATTATAAAAGATTTGAATTGTGAATTTTTTTGAAAGCTATCAATTAAATCTTTGGTTTGAAGATTGAATGGGTTAATTCAATTTGAAATTGAATTGGTTTGAAAAGTTATAAATTGAACCTTTGTGGAAGATCGTTAAATTTTGTTTTGAAATTGGAAAGTATATCTTTTGTATAAAAGATTTGGAAATTGAAATAGTTTTGAGAACTATGTATTAATCTTTGTGAAACTGGGTGAACTTAGTGAAATGAATCTTTTTGTTTAAAAGATTGAAATGGAAATTTGTTTAGTTGTGACTTAATGAAATCTCATTATCCATATGTTTTTAAATATGCGCTTGTTATTCGGTTTAGCCGGGAAAGGACCTTTGTGTCATATAACCCATTCTAAATAATGATACGACGTATATGGATAGCATTTGAAGACCGGTGGTGAAGACCGGATACTTTCGAAAACGAAAGGATTACCATCGAATGTCTCTGCATCGGCTGATCCCCGATATAGAGATTTTAGCGCCCTTTGTGATGGGAAGTCCGGACGTGATTAGAAATTAGCCGGATTTGCAAGGGCTTCTTTCGAAGTGTCTTCGGTTCTGTTCAAACCCGGAACAGACTTGTATGGTTGTATGTCTGACATTACACTTTGAGATATAAAGCTGATTTCTTTCAAATACATTTCTGTTTGGTGGCGGAGAATTTATTCTCTTAGCTTAACACCCTTTTCTGAGACGTACGAGCTCAGAGGTTATGTAGTTGAAGGTTATCAGTGGTATACTCCCAATTTGGTAGTGTGGCATGCTAAGTGTTGCTGATCATTTGTTGATCAAAGCATGGCTTTCGTGTAAAGCGTAGCTTTGTGGACAAGACCTCATCGAACCTCACACCCCGGAAATGGTCGAAACAGGAAAGATGCAGCAAGGTTTCAGGGGTAGCTCCCCTAGGGTGTCCATTCCTTCTGGAAAAAGGTGGTATCATGGTATGGAGCCCAGATATTTTACCTATGTGGTTGCTCCAATCTCATTTACTGTGTGATTTTTGCTTTGTGATCGAGGCACCTCGGATAAAGGTCGCAAACGACCGGGGGTGGCATATCTTAGGTTTACTTCCCGGGAAGGGGGTAACTGGCCTTGTGTTGGCAGAGAGCCAGGTGGTTCTCGGGACGTCCCTCCAGAGGCGTACCCATGTGGCAATAGGAAGTTCCGTAGCCTGACCGTTTGTTGGAAAATCCAAAGAAACAATACGAACCCAGTACGGTTTTAGTTGTAGAACCTGCCATTTAAAATGGTAGCTATAGTAGGCATAGTATAATGGTACCTATGTTGGCTAAGATTAATATTATATTTTCGAAATGTTTCCTACACTATGCACTAGTAATAATATCAAAAGAGTTTTTCTTGCGTAGGAAGCATGTTTGACTATCATAAGGAGAAATCTCCCCCATGTGTGCGGTTGCATTGTGTGTGTGCCGGGAGGCCTTATGGTAGTTTCATTTTCCAAAAAGCATTGCGGATTTCAATGTTTAAAATTCTTTTGTTGTTTGTTTTAAAGATAAACTATTTTTGTTACTCATACCAGTCCCATGACTGACTCGGAGTTTATTGTTCCCTTCCTAAACTTTGGGTGCCCATAATTTTCCACACGGGCAGTCTAGAGTTAGGTTTTTCAGATAGTCAGGTTTAGTAGACTAGTTGGAACTAGTTCAGTGTTTGGAGTTCACTCATCGACGCTTGCTTATCTTGGAGTTCATGATGGTGATCCGAGTTTGACGTTGGGGTTGTTGGATTCATTCTCTTTTTCAGATCATTTGGAGTTATCAGTTCTGTTGTTTCCGCTGTAACATTATTATTTGTCTCTAATATTGTTGTATCATATTGATATCATTGTTGTATATCATTCTGGATATTGTATTCGTTGGAGTTGTATATGATATCATTCATTTCTTTCTTCCGCTGTGTTGTTATACTTACTGTGTTATAAGCTCCGGTGAGCCAGATTCGGCGTTTGGATCTGCGGCATTCTAGTACAAGTGAAGTACGGGTGCCGATTTTCGAAGGCCGAGTCAGGATCGTTATAATAATGGAACTCAGTTGAAAGTGAAGAATTCACTAGATTCTATGATAAGAATGGAATAATAAAAAAATTCATCTGTAGCTCATCCGAAGGCTAATGAAGCCTTTGAAGCCACCAATAAAACTATTAAAACTATTCTTAAGAAATGACTAGACAAAGCAAAAGAAAATTAGGTAGAAGAACTACTGCTAGTGCTCTTGGCATATAAAACTTCTATTAAGACTGCAATGGAACATACCCCTTTTTCTTTAACATATGGATGTTAAGCAATGCTTCCAATCGAAGTTGAGGTTCCATCTCATGGAAGAATTGCGTATGCATTTAATCTCAATCAAGAATTGAGGAAAGAATCCTTAGATTTGATCAACGAGTTAAGGGATGAAGCAGCCATACGAATGGTTAAGTATCAACAAAGGATATCAAGGTATAACTCCAAAGTTAAAGAAAGTTCATTTCAAAAAGGAGATTTAGTACTTTGAAAAATTATGGCAAATAACAAAAATCTGTTAGATGGACCGCTTGGACCAATTAGGAAGGTCCTCTTGTCATTCATGAAGTAATTCCAATAGGGACTTATCGATTATGCCGACCTGATGGCAACGTAATAACAAGAACTTGGAATGCTGAATATTTAAGGCCTTACTTCTCTACAATGGATGAATAAAGAGGATTGAGACAAGCATATCTACAAAATGGATAATAAGATGAAAGAAAGGAACTGAAAGGAAAATCCTAAATCACTATCTAAGATGGTAGTAAGGGGAAAAATAAAACCTTTGAACCCACCACAAGGGCCTGATCAAAGGGCCTCCTGGAGTGAGGTCAGAGTAATCCTTTGGTCCCGCAAAATGGGCTAGCCAAAGAATTGCAAGCCTTCGGTCCCACCTACGTGGCCTGACCAGAGCGCTTCCTAAAGGGAGGATGGAGTAAGCCATTGGTCTTGCCTAAGATGGCCTAGCCAAAGCACCGAATTATTCAAAGCCTATAAGGCCCGATCGGAGCGCCTCTTAGAGGGAGGATTGATAAGTCTTTGGTTTTGCCTAAGATGGCTAACCAAATGCACCAACCAACCTAAATCATTACTTATAAGGTAATAAGAGGCTCAAGCCTAAATCACTACTCGAAGAGTAGTAAGGGGCAAAGAGAATTAAGCCTGAATCATCACCCAAAGAGTGATAAGGGGCAAAGAGAATTAAAGCTTAAATCACAACTCTAAGAGTGGTAAGGGGCAAAAGAAATCAACTGAACAAGTTTAAATTTTCGCATCAAGACAAAGTTAAAGTAACATTCAAAGGAAGGTCAAAACAATCTATTACCAGATGGATTTTTGGTTTTTCATTTAGATATTATTACCAGATGAATTTTTTGTCTTCTATTTGGATATTATTGTCAGATGGATTTCTGGTCTTCTATTTAGATATTATTACCAGATGGATTTCTGGTCTTCCATTCAGATATTATTACCAGATGGATTTCTGGTCTTCTATTCAGATACTATTCCTAGATGGATTTCTGGTCTTCCATTCAGATATTATTACCAGAAGGATTTCTGGTCTTCTATTCAGATATTATTGCTAAATGGATTTCTAGTCTTCTATTAAGATATTATTGCTATATGGATTTCCAATCTTCTATTCAAATATTATTACCAAATGGATTTCTGGCCTTCTATTCAAATATGATCCATCAAGTGAACAAATCTCTGATCTTCTCAACTAGACTTAACTTTGCATCGAAATACGAAACTTCTTTATATGAAGAAGGAGATAAATTAACTCATATCTTACCAAATCTGAAAGGGATTGTTTAGAAATCAATATAAAGTTAATAATGAAAATTATCGTCCTTTATTTTATGTTTTTTAGGAATAATAGGATTGAAGAGAAAATTTTGCAGAAAGTTAGAAAAGTAAGAAAATTCTTGGTTTTACACTAAAGTGTAAAAGCTTCTTTTATACAAGGAGGGGGTAAAAGTTATCTATATATTTTTATAAGTGAATGAGCAGGAAGACATGGAAACAATGAAAGATGACGTTACTACAAACATGTACATCAAGTAATAAAAGGAAGCATGTTGTTACTACAAACAATGTCATCAAACCATTTAAGGAGATAACGAATCTCAACAGTATGAGGAGTTGTCGAATGCCTAGAAGGGAAGAGATATCATGCACTTAAGCAACTTATATTACTATCATGCCAAGGGATGTCGAATAACAATAGATGCTGAAAAGAAGTGATGTAGATCATATCAAGCTGGAAGACAGTCAAAGAAAGGTTCTGCATTGTTCAAAGATATTGAAGAAATGGATGTTAAGCCTTTACAATGGCAACCATTATAAAGCATATACAAGCGGCCATGGATGTCGATCCGCGTAGAAAGGATATCAAATGCCTGTAGCTGGCAATGATGTCATAAATCAACAATGGAAGAAGATATCAAATATTAAC
Organism: Allium fistulosum; assembly: GCA_030737815.1. Classification (NCBI taxonomy): domain Eukaryota; kingdom Viridiplantae; phylum Streptophyta; class Magnoliopsida; order Asparagales; family Amaryllidaceae; genus Allium; species Allium fistulosum. Next base: position 1,144,753,299 of record CM060904.1, read on the forward strand.
AATGAAAAGAAGGATGTCGAAATTCAACAGCATGAACAAGGTGCCGCATATCATCGGTATGAAAGAGGTTGCCATGTGTCAACCATATGGAGGGATGCCGGATGACTACTCTAAAGCAAAGTGCCAAATGCCAAGAACATTATACAAATGTCATAAACCACCAATATTCAACAAGATGACGTGTACCATGAATATAAAAGAAGGATGCCATAAGTCTCCCAGGTTTGATAGGATATCGTAAGTCATCAATGCAGCAAAGATGTCGAAGACCATTAATGTTCACAAATGATCACCCATACGGCAAGGACGTCGTATATAATCAAAGCAAGGATAGATGTTATAGAATGTTAATAAAGCAGGATGTTGCATATCGATAGTGTAACAGAGGTTGCCAAGAATAAGCAATAAACAAATAGATGCTGCGTGCTATCAACACAATGAATGATGCTGAAAATAAAGGGTGTCGTGAGCCATGTGGCAGCCGTTCCATCCAACTCCACCCATGTAAATACGAACCTCATGGCAATGTAAAGAGGGTAAATTTTCTTTCTTTCTCTCTTTCTTGAAATCAAAGTGTTGTAACCCTAAATTGAACTTGGACAAAAATCAAGAATCGATTTGTAACTCTTGACACTTATAAACAAGGACTTGGACCAATAATCTTACACAGACTATTAAATTTGACAATTAATGAATATGGGAATGCATATAACTAATTTTCAGACTTGGCCTTTGGGCCCTTATCTAAAACAAGGCCACTTAAGCCCTTGACTGAATTTTCGTTCATTTTGCATAATGACCATCTTCCCCAACTTCATATGAACAATGAATTATAGCTACTCATCGTCCATTTTGCCTCTTTAACTAATGGTTGACGAACTATTGCTTACCTATGCAATTTTCATATTTTTCTCTTGAATATATGACATGAACTCTTAAGCACTTACATACTTCAATCAAATAGTGCATGGGCAATATGGTACCATTTTGAATAACACCATCATGTGCATAGTCTTGGACAATGAGCCAACCTTTGGTTTAATAACATCATGACAACCTATTAAACAATTTCACTTTAAATAATTTCAAAGTTGCTAAACCAGAGCTTGGCTCAACATGGAATCATGGATGTTAAACCAATTTTTGGGTTAACATTTCGGTGCTAGAATAAGGGCTGAATCTCTGTACCATTATAATTTTGTCTAGAAATTAATTACTTCAAGTTTTGTTTCAGGAAAATGGAGAGAACTAAAAGAATTAATGTTCTAAATGAGGAGATAATACAACAAACAACATTGGAAGACAACGTTACTTCGAGCTTTAATCCAGAAAATGTAGAGCCTGGTCAACCTTCAAAACCATCAAAGCCAACAAATAGTAAAGCCAAAATCAAAGACTTAACCCAGCAAATAGCAACAATGCAAGAACTACTAGAGAAGGTCCTTTCATAGAAGTCTTCTAAAATAAGAAGGCCTACTGAAGGAGAAGAGGTTGAATCTCCAAGGAGAAATCTAGGTACATTCACGATCAAAAGCAAGGATAAAGGAAAAATTGTTATGACCCTACGGAAAAGAGGAATCCAAAAGGTTAGAGCCACCGCATTCTCTCCAAAATCACCAGTCGATAACAGGGTTAAAGTAGATCACCCGGGAGAATTAGCAGAAAGGTCTAACGAACAATTAGGAAGCTCAATCTTGCATAATAAGTACAAACCTTATAGAGGTGATTACCATAATGATGAAGCCTACTTGAGAGTATAGCTGATGAAATAGTGAAAGACATGTTTGATATCAAAGGAAAGAGGACTCTTGATCCCATAGTCAACAACAATTTTCATGAACCCCCTTTACAGAAAGGATAATGTCTATCCAAATGGACCTTCATAATGCTTCTAAAGCATACATTGTAGACTCCTTCCGACCACTTTTCAAGGAGTAGCTGCTAAGTGGTATAGACATTACAGGGAGAAAACCTTTTATTCTTAGAAGCATTTCTCTTACGAATTCTCAGCACAGTTCTGTGTGTGCAAGGACCCTACTATTGGTTCTAGTGCACTGGCCAATGTTAAGCAAAGACTGGGAGAGCTGCTCGATGAATACTTATAAAGATTCAACATGAAGCCATTGAAAGCAGAGAACATGACTGATAGAAAAAAGTTAATGGTTGTACGTTCATGGTTGATTAAGCAAACCCCCTTCTAAAACAAGGCCACGTAAACCCTTCACTGAATTTTCGTTCATTTTGCATAATGACCATTTTGCCCAACTTCATATGAACAATGAGTTATAGCTACTCATCGTCCATTTTGCCTCTTTAACTAATGGTTGATGGACTATTGCATACCTACGCAATTTTCCTATTTTTCTCTTCAATATATGATATGAACTCTTAAGAACTTACATACTTCAATCAAACAGTACATGGGCAACATAGCACCATTTCGAATAATATCATCATGTGCAAAGTCCTGGATAATGAGCTAACCTTTGGTTTAATAACATCATGACAACCAATTAAATTGCTTCACTTTAAATAATGTCAAAGCTATTAAACCAGAGCTCAACTTAGCATGATATCATGAATATTAAACCAATTTTTAGGTTAACTGTTATAATTTCGAGTCATCTCATATAAGTACACTCCCACGCTTACCGGGCACTCCAAAATCAATCGGTGGATTTTCAGTTAATTCAAACCCGGCTCTTTCATAAATAAACAGACAACACATAAGGGTGGAAATCATCCCCTATCCGGATGGATTTCCTTATCATTTGTCCTAGAAAAGCAAGACAAGTTTATACTATCACCGAGTGAATAACCATATCGTATAATTCCTGTATTTCTTCTAGATACTTCCTAAGTTAATTTGGTCATATTCAATAACAATGATAATGATCTCATATGAAAACCAAGTCTCGTATACTTATCACGTTTCCAACCTTTCAACTACCACTATCCCTCGGTCAAGAGTGAATCCCGGTATGCTAGAGCACTATTGCTTCTACACCTTACTCGAATCATCATTCTTAACTCTCATGGATAGAAACAAGTCTACTTCATCGGCTCTACTGCTAAGTATATGACTAAATATTCCATAAACAAAGAAACACACAAAGCACAATTAACACACACAAAGCACGATCAAGCCGCATAAACGACTTTTAATCCCCTTTTTATTTAACTAATCCTTTAGTAATTAAACCTCTTTAATTAGTAGAACTCCTTTTTGTTTGATAAAAACATCTTTCATTCGTTAAAAGTTTCTTATTAATTAAACTCCTTATTAATTAAGGTCCATTATTAATTAAACTCCATTGTTAATTAAACTTCCTTTACAAAAGATATATACTTATATTTTACTACTCACGCAATTTACTATTTACGTATTTTCCTATCCATTTGTACTCTTTTTTATACTTCAAAAGTATTCATATACTTATCTCAAATGTTATAAATATATTCACCAATCATCAACACAATTTTCTTACTCTAAAATATAAACTAAGAGGTTAAAAACAAATGTTACTTGCCATTATGCACCCCTTCTCTCTTTCATATTTTAAACATATACTTTTTCTATCTTTATTCCAAAAGATTCCATACTTGTTATTATCTTAAAATTCCATTATTAAAGATCTAAGTATATTCATAATAATTTTCCACTTCAAAATATAATTCAAAGGTTTAAAAAAAATGTTACTAAAACATTGTTTATTATAAATCCAAAATATTTCATACTTTAAACATTTATCTTTAAAACTCTCTTTTAAAGATCTAACTATATCTATAAGAGTTTAAGGCAAGTGTTACTTAAACATTGTCACAACAACCCAAAACCAGTCATTTATAATTATCCTTAAAATATTCATTATTAAGTATATAATTATATTCCTAAGTATAATTAATAAGGGTTAAAAACAAGTGTTACTAAAACATTGTTTACTGCAACCCAAAACCATTTACTTATAGATATTCATAATTAAATTTCGAATTATATTCCTAAGAATAATTAATAAGGTTAAAAACAAGTATTACTAAAACATTGTTTATTATAACCCAACACCATTCACATACTTGTCATTAATTTTAAGGCATTCATTTTAAAGATCGATGCATATCCACACTTATTAATTAAGGCAGTACACTTTTAATAAGACTTCTCAAAATAATTTATTTTAATCTTAAGTGTTAAAATCCAAACTTCCTTTACTACATTTATAAATACTTAACTTACTTTTTAAAACTTATATATATTTACTAAAACCTTTTTATAATGATTTATATATTTATATGTATACTAATTTATTTATAAGCTAATATAATAAATAAAATTCTAAAATAATATAAAAGATATTATATTACATAGCTTTTTTACTTAATTAAATCTTTAACTAATTTTCTAAAAGCTATATATATTTAAAAATAATTTAAAAATACTTATACTATGGTTTACAACATTTATTTTAAATATCCCTTAAAAATACTTATTTATAATTTATTTAAAACCCATAAAAAGCATGTTTTATAATTTAAACCCTTTACTTTAAAGATCTTAAATAATTATTCAAGATATATTTAAACTTTGATATTTTTCTAGTAGTAAATACACTTATAGTACGTATTAAAAATGCAAAGAAACCCTTAAGATGTCTTTCAAAGTTGACTTTAAAACTAGCTGAACACATGGCATTTTCAAAGTGCATCCATAGTGATCTTTTCGCTTCTAACTGTCACAACTTTGTTTTATAATTTCTATAAATTCCCAAACCAAACAATAATACATTTGCATAAGATAATCACATTTTAACCAATTTAACACATGGTAAATATAAGGGATTTCAAAGTGCATTTATAGCGACCATTTCGCTTCAAACATTCATAACACACTATCAAATATATAAACAACCAGCATTGACCACGATACATTTTTAAAAGATTTATAAGAGAGATTGTACAATATATATATATATATATATGTATATGTATATATATGTATATATATATATATATGTTGTCGCTTGCTTTCTAAAGCAAGGTGGGTCCAAAAGAAATAGCTTGCATCTTTATCTACTTTAACTTATATTTTCAAAACAGCAAATATACACACAATATAAATAAATTAAATGGTGATTTAACTCACCCAAGCCCAAGCCAAACCAAGATGTAGATAATCTAACTACGAGTTCAACGGCAAAGACGGCATCTCGATTGGACCTCATATGCAAAATATATGGATTTTATGAGAATACGTTAAAATATTAATTAATTAACTTAATTTATTTACTAGGTACCTCAACCCTTTCTTATCCAAATCAAATTTGCTCCCGCTTGTACATGAACAACCGAACCTGTGCATGCACCTCCTTCTCTCCTTCAATTCTCCACGCACACACAATGAATCGACAAACCATCTTCACCAATGCATCACTCTTCGCGCCATCACTACAACAGACACCACCATGTCAAGATCGAACCCACAATTCAAGTCATGACAATCCAACCATAAATCGACCATGCCTAGGTCGTTTGTCATCGTGTGCAACCACACCACCTTCTATAAACTCCAAACCACTTGCCTTCACAAGAGGAGCCAACAACATCCACCACTTCGCCTAATTCGGACTCTAGCTCCGACTATGTCAACCAACCCATGGCAAGCTAAAATCAAGCATGGCCAAACATGATCACACCCTCCAACGCATATACCAATTCGAAGCCCTCCTCCATACGAGTCCAAAGGATCCAACGCCATCGACTTTCACAGCATGTTGCTTCGGATTTAATTCAAACAAGAGGCGGCTACCTTTTTCGTTTACATAAGAAGAGGGAGAGAGTGAAAAGTGATAGAGTAAGGAAGGTGAGGGGCTATTTATAATAATACATGTATTATATTTAATTTCTCTAATTAATCGCAATATGTTTCGAGCTTGTACGATCACACGGGACGTCGGATCGTCACGAAACTCGCTAGCACACATTAGCTCATTATTTTGGTCCCGATGAAATTAGTTTCGCCAAAATCCGAGCCAGTTTAACGATGATAATTCCATGCATTTTGATGTCATTTATCGATAAAACGATTTTCGGCGTTTTAAACTATTTATTTTAGTAAACATTTTCCTAAAACAATTTTATTATCATTAGTTAATATTTAAAAAAATGGTTAATAGCTTATAAAATCAATTTAATCACATTAAAACCAAGATTAAAATATTCAAATAATTCTGGTATTTAAATACAAGTATTCGAAATTCCTAGTCACTATAAGTTTTATAGGGTTAAATGCATTTTTTAACCTTAGATTGAAGAAAGAATAATATTTTATGTGAGAGTTAATGTGTGATAAGAATATAAAATGAATAATATTCTTTTATATAATAGATAACAAACAACAGGAAAGCCCGTATTCTTTATCAGCCCTGTGAGAAATTAGTAGCACAATATGAATTTAGAAAAATACTCTAAGAGATGCAATTTAGATATAAAGAAGGGATATGTTCTTATAATGAAATTTAGCTAGCAATGAGTAAAAATTGTGAATCAAATACCTTGTTTAAGGGGAAGTTTTTGAGAAGAGATCCATTCATTTGTAGAAATAAATTACTGCTGAAATTGTGGAGCCTATGTGACCCCAAGATGCATATGAAACAAAATGCAAGAAATGGCAGTGATTTAAATCAATTTTAGATTAAAATATTTATTTCTAAAGCGAAAATGAAATAGTAAGACCGAGATTATACCTGAACCATGCATTCATTCCAAGACATTTGTGATAGTGTAATAATATAAGAACTAAATCTGTTAATTAAAACAAAGAAATCACATGAAATCAATACTAAGAAGTAAAAGATTGTATGACCTGTTAAGCAAGATAGTAAAATATGTGCGTTTCCATGATAATACAATAAAAATCTAAAATGAATGATCCTCATCAACGTCCACATTAAACGTAATTATTACATAAGTCTAATCATTATGAAGTAAAAAGGTATGTTGATATATGGAAGCATAAATCTAAGGTTAAGCATAAAATTAAGATCTAAACTACTACCTTTATTGTTGTTATTAAAAATGAGAGAACTAATGATTGAAACACAGAGGAAGCAAGTCATCAAATTGAAATTGATACATGCTGTAGCTAAGCATGGTCTCCTAACATGTTTAGCTTATGCATTACTTTTAAAAGATGAAAACTTGAATGTATAATATAATTAAAAGACCGTGGAATGAAGATTACCTTTCAGTAACAAAGGGCCTTTCTATTCGCTAATCGACTAAAATCCAAAGTCTTGTACAAATTAAGATATGAGCATAATTAAAAATGTATTGCAGACAAAAGAATGAAATTGTTCACCAATATATTGAATATAACCTCCAATAAAATGAATGTTGAAGCCTATATATTATTCACTTGTGTTATTTGTTTCTATTAGAATTAGGCTATTCAGTATGATATATTATGTCATCTTACCTAACAGTGAAAAGTTGCAACTAGAAAAAATATAAAAGCCAAATCAATTAATAGAGATCAAATTCTATGAAGATAAAGTAAAAAAATAAATAAGATGAACTCAACTGAATTCCTAAAGATCCATTACCTTATTATACCGAATATAATACATATTACTTTTTCCTAAATATGAAATAGAATCCAAATAATGGGTCAAGAAAAACGGATAAAATGTTGTGGTAATTGGAATGATTAGTGAAATCAAGCCTGAAAATGAATTGGTAAGCAAATGTAGATTGAATTACTGTTTAGCTGTGGAATTGGAGAGTCGATGAATAATGTAAGAAGCTTCAGCTTAAAAATAAACATATTAAACAAAGCTGATATGAAATTATCAACAAATATTTCTTTACTCGTTTATTTTATTCTTCTACAAAATTTGTTAAGAAAAATTTATTCGTTAAGAATTAGAATAAGTTCCAATTTCACTACTTCTATGCGGTACATATAGTTCTTCTGGTAAGAAAGCATTTGCTAATGTTATACAACAATTTAGATTAAATATTCACTCATAAAGTTGAACTTACATTTCATTAGAAATTTAAGTGATAAAAGGTACTAACTTAAATAAAATGATCATAGATTAATTCTTAATTTATTAAAATTATAGAGAATTAATGTATAATTGGTTCTCTCATTAAATTGAATTTCACCTAAGGAGAGTTGGTTGTGATTAATTATATTAGTGCAAATCAAAGTCATATTCCATCGGGTCCACATATGTTAAAATGTAAGACCATATATGTGTGTCCATTACATATGATACTTAAACCAACAAATTGAAGTGCTTTACAAAGTACTACAATATACAACAATATGTTTTCCAAAACAAGAATTAACATCCCCATCACAACATAGTTTAATCATAACGAGATACCATTTTTATCCAATATATATATATATATATATATATTAAAAAGGTAATTTTTAAATCTCACTTTTAAGGCAAAGATAAAGCTACCATAACCAAGAAAACACACAAACCTTCCTATCATATAACCAAAACAACGTAAAACCACCACCTTTCACCACAAAAACACACAAACCTTCCTATCATATTTAGGTGCTAAAGTTTGCAAATTTTTTATGGCAAAGGGGTTGTAATGTATTTCTAAGAGTTATACTAGAGTTTGGAAGAGATTAGAGAAGGTTTGAGTGAGTTTTGAGAAAGAAAAGTGGAGAAAAAGGAAGAAAGAAGGAAACTGTTTTTAAGTTTTTAAGCTTTGAAAGCTTTTTGAAATAATTTGAAAACAAAATAAAATAATGAAGTGGAAAGGGAGATGTGATAGAAAAAAAACCCATTTGCTTGCTTTAATCCATGTTCATATCAAATCACTTATGACATTTATCATTTTAAATTAGAAAAGAAAAGTTTTCTTTCTTATTATATACTTAATCTCTTTCTAGAAGTTACTAATGTTTTCTTACCTTAATTAACCCATTTGATACAAGTTTGAATTGTTATTATAAGATCATATGCTACTATACAAGTTTCAAAATGTTTGAACAACTTTTAGTGAATTAAAAGTTGATTTTCAACAAAATGTATTACGGTCACATTTTCACTTTAACTTCAAAGTATATATTTTTGTAAACTAGATTTCATAACAATTTCACCATTATTATTCATTAATTAAAAAGGGGTTATTTGACCATTAAAAACCATTAATTGAATATTTAAAATTAATTAAATATTCACAAATCAAGGCGGTAAAATTCTGGGTCGTTACATTCTTCCTCCATTAAAAGAATTTCGAACCTGAAATTTCATCCCAACCAAAAAAAAGAAGAAAACAAGCCAACGCATGAATACTTACATTATTCATAAGCCCGTACGATGTACACAGATCATCTGTACGCAATATCTAATTCGATCACTTACTCGAATACATAACTTCTCCTCCGAACTAGTACCGCTCACCCGACTTCCCTAGTGCGGACTCCGATCAGGATTCTTGATTAGAAATCTATATTCTCCTTATATAGCTATATACTACGATAGAAAACTTTGGTTCCTTTTTAAGAACCCTCACCAAATGTTTGCCGTCAAGAATCAAGCGATAAATCCTTATTTGAGTCAATGTCTGAATCACCTCAAAGTTATGTACTCAAATTTTGGATCTAGAACCATGCAAAGAAATTATCAACATACAACTTACGTACTTATTGGTTTTTACTTATACCAATCTCTTTTTATTTCTAAAATCATTTATAAAAACATTTGTTTATCAATACATTCTGTTAATAAAATACCTTTTCTTTTTTATATCCATTTTCCCCAAGGAAACCTAAGAACTAAATACCCGGTTTTTGTTTCCAAACTTTCCTAAAATAATACTATATATTTCAATCCATATAAAATATACGTATAGATCGAGTAATAGTGAAATGATACCAAGGAACTAGGTCCTACTAACTAGTATCATACATCCCCTTAACCAAAAGGGTAATACTTAACTGAAAAGCTTACCATTCGAACACATCACTTGCCCATTTGCATCAGGGAAATTCTTGGGCTTCATTTGTGAACTCCCGTGGGATTGAAGCCAATTCGGAGAAAATCAAGGCATTAAGAAAGATTAAAGCCCTGAAGACGATTAAGGAGGTCTAAATCTTGAATGGGAAGGTCACTGCCCTGAGTCGGTTCATCTCCCAAGCCATAAATAAATGCATTCCTTTCTTCGAGGTGATTAAGAAAGGAAAAAGGAATTTCGAGTGGAATCGCGAATGTAAACACACGTTCCAAGCTCTGATGGATCACTTGGAGAGACCCCCAATCCTCTCGAAGCCATTGGATGACGAAGACCTATTTATATACCTGATAGTGTCGGTGCATGCTTTGAGTGCTGCACTCGTACGAGAGGAATCCCGCATTTAGCGATCGGTCTATTCTATCAGTAAGCGGTTGATGGGAGTGGAAGGAAATTACCCGTGGCTAGAGAAGCTCGCATATTGCCTATTGATCGCTTCAAGAAAGCTCCTCCCATACTTTCAGGATCATTCGATCAAGGTTCTCACCGACCAGCCTTTGCAGCAAGTCTTGTAATGACCTAAGACATCTGGAAGGCTGTTGAAATGGAACATTGAATTGAGCCAATAAAACATAACCTATCACCCTCAGAGATAAATGAAAGATCAAGCTTTAGTGGATTTCATAAGTGAATTCACTACATAAGACGATCCTTCGGAGAGCAGTGGTAACAAAGACACCGGGTGGAAGATGTACATGGACGGTGCATCTAATGAACAGTGTTTCGATGTTGGACTTGTCCTTGTCACTCCCAACGAACACCTGATCTGATGCGCATTGAAGCTGGACTTTCCGAGCACAAACAATGAAGCTGAATAGGAGGCCTTGATTGCAGGACTCAAGATTTCCAAAGAGCTGGGATTAAAGACTTTACACATTTTATGTGACTCCCAGCAAGTGGTTTGCCAAGTTCGAAAAGAGTTTCAAGCAAAAGGAGCGAGACTAGCTCCTTATCTAAACCGAGTCCTTGAGTTGCTTAGTAACATCGAATATTACATGATCGCTCATATTCCCAGAGGGGAAATAAGAAGGCCGACTCACTGGCTAAGTTGGCTAATTCCGAAGATGCTTAGCTCATGGGCCTCATCCCGGTGGAAGTACTATCAACTCCGAGCATCGACCAGACGGATGTCGATTAGATCATGGAAGTTGAATCCGAAAGGGAGTCATGGATGACTCCGACAAGAGATTATTTGTAGAGAGGAATCCTTCTGGAGAGAAGGAATGAACGACGAAAGCTCCTTCGATAAGCTTCGAGATATATCATGCAGGCGGGAGTACTTTACAAGAAGGGTTTCTTTGTCCCTATGCTTCGGTGTGTCACCCGTGATGAGGCCAAGCAAGTTTTTACAGAGGTCATGAAGGGGCCTACGGCGACCACACTAGGGGGCAAACCCTAGCAAAGAAAATCCTTCATTGTGAGTACTTTTGGCCGACTGTCAACCGAGGTGCAGCTGATTACACTCAAAAGTATGACAAGTGCTAGAGATTTGCTAAAATACCAAGAGCCCCACTAATGAAGATTACTCAAATAGTTAGTCCTTAGCCATTCACAGTTTGGGGAATTGATATCATCGGTATGTTGCCGATATCTAAAGGTGGCACGAAGTACGCCATCATCCCAGTTGACTACTTCACCAAATGGGCTGAGGCAGAGTCGTTGGCCATGATCATCATAAATAAAGTAATCAATTTTGTTGTTCGAAATATCATCTGTCATTTTGGAGTTCCATAGGATAACGGGACCCAATTCGATAGTACCAAGTTCAAAGATTTCTACCCCTGGCATCGCATAGGGAAGAGATTTGCTACAGTGGCAGATCCCCAGAAGAATAGACAGGTTGAAGCTTCAAATAAGATTATCAAGTCCATTCTTAAGAAGCGGTTGGAAAAGGCCAAGGGCAAGTGGGTCGATGAACTTTCGTTATTACTGTGCTCTTATCGAGCAACTTACAAGTCAACGACTAGCCACTCTCCATTCTTCTTAGCCTACGGATCAGAGGCTATGATTCTGGTTGAACTGGAAGTACCTTCTCATCGAGTAATTCATTACAATCCATGGATTAATAAGCAACTCCTGCTTGAGACTCTTGACATGATCGATGAGAAGTGTGATGTAGTTGAGTTGAGGGAAGCTGCACACTAACATCAATTCACATGATATTACAACACTAAGGTCAGGAATCAGAACTTCGAAGTTGGTGACTTGGTTCTCAAACGAATCTTTCCTGGCCCTAGAAACTTGGGCCAGGCATGGGAAGGTCCATACACAATAGAGCAGAAGCTTGGAGATGGAACTTTCATGGTTACGATGAAAAACAGGATTGTGCTCCCAAGGGCGTGGAATAGTGAGCACTTACGATGCTATTTCACTTAGAAATAAATTCGTAAATAATTAGCTAGAGCTGTGAAATAAGATATGTTATGTCATTTCCCGTATTTTATGGAATAAAATGGCTTTAAAGTCCAAGACTCAGTCTTTCCATTACTTAAGAATTATGACTTGACCAACCCAAAAGAATCTACATGTGAATAATGCAGGTGTGTAGGTACCCGGAGTAGGTGCCAACCAAAAATTCTACAGTTCATGATCGAATCGTCGAAGTTCTTTACGGTAACCAGAGATAAATACCAACCAACTCTTCTCCTCGGATTAGGGGCAGGAGTATAAACTCAAATCGCATGTGACATGACCGTCTGTATGCTAACTCTCGCCCTTGATGTGGGGGTAGGAGTATAAATCAAAACGAATGTGATACGACCGTTCGCTCCCTTAAATCTTACCCTCAGATTGAGGGCATGAGTATAAATCGAAATGGATGTGATAAGACTATCCAATCCTCAACGTTTCTCCCGGAGTAGGCAAAACAAAAGGTCCATACCCGATGTAGGGTGGATCTTACCTATGAACTTTGAATCGATGCCTAGAGTTAGGCGTGATTGGAAATAAACATCCTAGATGAGGATGTGCAAATTACGTTATTAAGTAGTTAATTTAGAATTAGCGCCTAGAGTTTGGCGCAGTCGAGTATCGTTATCCTGGAAAACGATACTCGGACCACTGTCCTAAGTGGTAAAACCTAAAATAATGCCCAAGGTTTGGCACTTCGACAATTACTTTATGTTTGCAAGAGCGACAAAAGGCCGGTAAATTACATAGTGGGCTAAGGATTTAGTCTGACGATAATCACTAAAAGCAATGGATCACAAGTACATTGAATGGAATGTGCATTTCTAGAATAGCTTAGGCAAATTCACATAAAGATTTGACAAAACATAAAAGTTTCTATTATTAACATTCAAAACGAAACTTGGAAAGCTAAGTACAAGTTTATTTACGCCTATCCAAGAGAACAAAAGCGGAGATCGAATCCACGTAACGACGGCCGAAAAAAGCAAAAGTAGGAAACTGGAAGAAAGCCTAAGTACTGTTATGCAACCAAAAGACCAAAGAAGATAGACAATCACTTCTTGGGCTTTTTCTTTCTTTCCTTATTTTCCTTCTTCTCTATAAAAGAAGGCAAATTGGATTCTTCCAGTTGCTTCCTTACTCTTTCCCCACTTCCTATGCCCTTAGGCGGAGTGCTTTGCGAAGATCCTACGGGCACACTTTGAGTGTTCCCAGGCGGAGGAATATGGACCAGAGCGAAGATAGTCTGCCCGAGCAAGGCGATCGATAAAGGAGGAGGGATGGCCTCAAACTTTTCATGCTTAATATTTGTAGCAAGGAGGATTTGTTTCTCAATTTTCTCCAGCTTGGCCTCCTTGGCAAGGCCAAGTTCCCATTCAAGCTAACTCATGGTGCGACCCGATAAGGACTCAGAAACTCTAGTTATCACAACATCCTCATCGGTCTGAGCTTCTTGAGTGCCACCAGTCCCCTCATCCAGCAAAGCATCAATCATTCGCTCATCTAGGCCAGGATTTTCTTCAACCGGATGGTTATAATAGTTGTTGAAGTTGTAACGGTTACTGATTCTATTGTAGATGCTTGTTGTCCCGGCCGAGAGTCCTTATCAAGAAGAGGAGCAATTCAGGGCCAACCTGAAACTTGAGATATATAAGAGGATATATTAGTGATGTCAATCGAAGACACTTCAACTCTCTAAAATACAAGAGAAGTCAACGAGATACCTTCTTCGATTTAGGGTTCTGTATAGGCCGAAGTGTCATCGGAGATCCCCTCGAAAATAGGAGAAAGAATAGTGGGTTTGTGCATCTGGGGTTGTTTTGGATCATACTCAGGATCAGAAGATGAATCTAGGGTAACTTAGGACCCAAGTGTTTGGTTAGCAGCAGCATCATGATGCGTCGATCCAGTGCCTTTACCCAAGTCTTTTTGCACTATTGTGGCTAGTTCCGGATAGAGAATAAGCTGACCATCCTTTTACACTTTGGGCTCGTCTCCTACAAGGACTTCTCTCTCGAGCTGATCCAAGTTCACTTCACCAACCTTAAGATAAGCCTTTTTTTCTTCGACAATTTACTCCCATGCAAGGGTGAGGATTCTAGGATAATCATATTTGAACCACTCCAAGTTATGGAATTTGAGCACAATAGTATTATACTTGATAAGTAGTAGCTCAAAACTCTCCATTATCTGCTTTTATGCTTGCTGTTCTGCAGCCTCAACTTCCCTTTTGACCAGCATGTCTACATCTTTAGCATGCTTAACTGCCTTATCTCTTTCTCCCCTAACATCAAGTAACTCATCACAATAAGTCTGAGCTTGTTGGAGTGCTTCATTCTTTTGTTTTGCACTTAAGTTTGGACTTCAGCTCGACCGTAGTCCTGTTCTTGGCATCTCTCTCGAGTACTAAATCATAGTTTCAATGGAAGGCTTTCTCCGTCTCATCTCGATGCTTGGTTGTTTCCTCTTCGAGTGTGATGGCATCCTGGCTTTCTTCTCCACTAAGGCTTGAGATTTCCTCAAGTTTTCAACTTCGGAATCGAGAGTGGCTATGATCCTCTTGTTGTCATCTTCGATGAGTTTTTTATTTTCAATTTCAAGATGCTTTTTTCTCGAGACTTTAGAGATCTTTTTAGCTGGTTTTGACCGTTCATTATATTGATTGTTGACGTCAATCACGCAAGCAATGGTCATGTCTTGGACTTTATATAGAATTCTTTTCAAGTTGGATACAAACTTAAGCCCATCAAAGCAGATATTTGGAAATTGCTTCTTCAGTTCAATATTCTAGTACTAGCGGCAAGTTGTTGCTCCATAGTGACGATCAGAGCTTCAGTGGTTTCTTTGTCGGTTCTGTGATGAGAAGTCTCTGAACCACTCTTTTGGTTCCCGCGGTCAAAAGATCAATCGTAATGGGCTTAGGTTAACTACTGAATAGAATAGAAGTTAAGGTTGGAGCATAAGAAATACTGCTTGGCAGAATGTCATCATAACGATTAGAAGGCCTATCTAGACTTTAGGAGGAGGTGACCAAGACCTAGAGCGACGCTTGGAAGCGGAGTCATGTGAGGAGCGGTCTTTATCATAACTGATCCTATCTCGATTGTCCCTATCACGGCTAGACCTATAGCCTGATCCAGAATCTCGACCACTCCCCTGATGATACGAGCTCGGCCGATGCCTTTGGTATTAGGATACATTTTCTTCCAAAGAGCGATGTATGTATTTCCTATTCTCTATGGATCCTGCAAATGAAATGAGAAGAAGTTAAGTCCAATGAACAAGGAGGCAAGTTAAGCGTTGTGCAGTGGCATGAAGTGCACGTATGTGTAAGTGTCCTAGTGTCCCCCCGATGGACCATGAGCTAGAGCTTTGTTCATGGGAGTGATCTCTCCCACGCTGGAAGGGATGGTATCCATATCAAAGTGAATAAGAGAGTCAATGCCTCTAAACTAATGTTATGGACATCGAAGGAGCCAAACTCAATAGGAATTGGCCCTAATCCTGCAAATGTTCCTGTTGATGGAATAAAAGGCGTCTTCTCTGCGGTTGTGACTGTCGAAGGATCTGTAGAAGTCCGAGCCTTGGAAATCTTCACTACTAGCCTCTTCCTCGGAGCAGACAAATTGATCGTCTTTAAATTGCTTAGTTTGAGATTCATGGCCCATGTCAATGTTACCTTGGTCAGCTTCACCACTTTCAACCACTATCTCACCTTCCTTGGTGTATTTTTGTGCTTGCTCAATATTTTCTTCAACTTCAACCCCGGGACTTGCGACTGGGGGCACGTCTGGATGAATATTGCCTCCTCCAAGCAAGTTGTTGAGATCATCGTCGTCGTCATCACTGGCACCCACTGGGACTATACCAGTACTGCAGTCCACTTCTAACAAACCATAGGCAAGAAGATCCTCATCTGATAGAAGAGCTCTGACGTCTCGATCTTCTGCCGAAATGGCCATAAGAACATTAATGGCATCTAAAAGCGCTGCGCTGCTGGGTCTCGCTAGAACATCTGGACAACCAAGAAAAATGGGTTAGGCCTGCGAATTATAAGGCAAAGTCATATAAAATATATAGAATAGTGCTTACGTCCAGATACCATCTATGAGCAAACCCAGGAGGATAGCAGACATAGAACCACTTGCTCTTAAAGTAGCTCAACTTGTTTCATGTGTCGGAGACTACTCTACAACCCCTGATCGGTTCTAAGTAAATCAGAGATGGACTTTTTTTGGCTCTTGAAGCTATATATACATACATACATATATATATATATAATCTCCTCGTCATTGGATACTCGATTCAAATGCTCGGAGAAAACCATATATGTGCCGAGGAGGAAAGTGTAGCTGTTCGGATGCAGCTACGTCATAACCAACCGTATGAAGTTGAGAACTCATCGTATGAACTAATTGAATGGTAGGACACAGCCCACCAAGCACATATATCTATTGCGGGCAATATAATCCTTTAGGGGATTATGAGCTCTTTGATTGCGAGATGGAACTAAGATGCCATCGAATGGAATTCCATGTTTGTTGCAAATTCTCCGAAGAGATACTTCGTCGATTTTGGAGGAAACGGAATCAACGGGATCATCTAATATTATGGCATCCTTAAGAGTGTTGGGTGCTGAATCTATTTCTGGCCCACCTACCAGCTTTACTGGATTCTCCAGAACTAGTTGTTCAACTTGGGGATTTTCTAGATTTTGCTATTCAACCAATGGAATCTCTTATTACTGTTCCTGCTGAATTGGAGTTTATTGTGCATGCTCTAACGAAGTTTGTTGGACATGTGGAGCCATAGTTGAGCTTGACTCGGCGTTAGACTTGACATATCTCTAAGTGGATGTGCCTATGGCTTAAGGAGCAAGACGTTTGGAACGTCCCTAATCCATTTCTATAAAAAAAACTCGACAGATAGTCAAAATTAGATTAATTACAGACCGTAACCCCTGTGCTAAGGTAAATCCTTGTGTGGTGTGATGTAGTGTCATGCCATTTCAATTTTCCGATGTTATTTAATTTCATTATAAATCATGGATATCACTTGACGTGACTATCATCGCCGACCGTCCCGACAAGTTTCATCTCATTGGCCAAGTTTTTGAAAGGGTTCAAGACTAAGAAGAGGTCACTATTTCACAAGAAAGGATCATCATGAGAACTAAAAATTCAGGAATTTGCTTAAGTGTTGGAGTTGCACAACTCCAAAACTCAAAGGAATTCCATTCCTCCTTTTTCCATCTTCACCGATCACAAATCACAGCCATCACCACCTCCTCATCTACGTCCATGTCCAATCTCATCTATTTCCAAGTCCAACATCTACCTAATCGATGGAAGAGATTCGGTCAAGGGCTCTAGATCTAGGGCTTGGTTTGATCGAGTTAAGGCACGATGGAGTCATGCTTAGGCAAGGGTTCGAGTGCTGGTGCTGGAGGTATAGGGGTCAGAAGTAATGAACGCTGGCAAGGGAGAGGCAGCGGTCGTATAAGGCTTGGGTGGAGGCGAGATTCGATTTGGGAGTTAAAGGTTTTAATGGCAGCTTGAACTTGGATCGATTAGCAAGTGAACATGTGAGGAAATGAAGTGGAGAGCTTGGGTTATATACTCTCAAACCAGAAGTTGCAGGTAGTAAATTTGGGAAACCACCCAAGTATCAAGTCGGTACCGACCCCACTCTATGGGTCGGTACCGAGTCCTATTCTAAAAATAAGAAGAAAAAAAACATATATACATTGATATGTGTATATGTATGTACATTCGAAAAATTATCTAAGAGCGTGTACATATGCATGTGTGTGTACATACATATATCCAATACCCGACGACCGAAATCAAAGGAAATTGAATTCAAACCTGAATAATCCATGGAAGGGATATGTCTAAAACCATCAGGTTCAAAATGACAGATCAAGAGAATATGTCCTAGATTTATAATACCAGATGCTGGTTGAGCGTCACGACGAATGACTATGGACATAAATTTTCGCAGAAACAGTTCGCAAGAAGGATAATGACCTTTTGAAACACTAAGTTGAGTCCTTTGTGGCAATTTTTACTTGTCTTGATTCAAAGCACATCGCATTTGAAATGAGATGTACTTTGAGGGGGGGAAGTGTTATTTAGCCTTTTGACCAGGCAATATTTGGATAGATTGGATGAGTCAAACTTGGAGTTATCAAGGCAGGAAGCCCAAAGAGATAGCCCAAGAGTCTGGAAACCAAGCACGAACAAAGTTGCAAGGCCAATGCAAAAATAACTCAAGCCAAGACACACCTAAAATTACCTAAGTTAGGGATTGGTACCGACCCTACTCTACGGGTCAGTACCGAGCCATGTTTTCTTCCTCATTGGAATCCAACTTCTACCTATGCCCACTACATCATGCCAAAGGCTTATTTCCCACATTGTTTTGTTGATCCAATGCAATTCTCCATCAATTTCTACAAACACTTGAAGTTGCAATTATATTCTTCCACAACTCCATCATTTGGACTTAGAAACGAGCTGGTATTGGTGCAAACAACTATGGAGTCACGAAGCTAACCACAAGACGAACCAAGATGAAAAGTTGAAGGCAGTCATATTGGCATCTTATGGGGTTAGTACCAACCCCTAACCCTGCAGTTGTACCGACCCATACAAACTGATGAGGTGGCACCTACTTTCTTAGGGAAATTAGTCTAAAGCGTGGAGAATGGCCTGGAGATATTTTGTATGAGATTTTAGACTAACTCGATAAATAGGAGGGTAGGGCTCATTTTTCAGGATCTTTTAGGCTCTTGTTCTTCTCTATCATTAATTCTTGTAACCAAGCAACGGAGTTGTACCGATCTACAAGAACTTCTGCCTCCAAGTCAGAATATTGATAGAAAGCGGATTAAGGATCTTAAGGCTAGAATTAACACTAGAGGGGGGTGAATAGTGTTTTAAGAAATTTGTTAATCTTTTTGAGTTTATCTTAATTTGTTAACAATGTATACACTAATTAGACACAGATATGAACACAGAATCAAACACAGATGCAAATATAAAGTAAAAGCAGTAAAGGAAAGAACACACCGGATTTTATATTAGTTCGGAGTTATCCTACATCCATTCCCGCAACACAAGTACGGATTTCCTTTCAAAAACAATTCTTACAAATACAACCCTCGATTTCAAGGCCACGAGGTACACCGCTCCAGCTTCACAATCCTCTGGGTAGAGATACTTGATTTCCGGGGCAACAAGTTCACCCAATTGATTTCCAAGGCTACAATCACACCTTTTCTCGCTTGATTGATTACAAAAAGTCTATAACTCAGATTAGCACTTGGATCTTGTAGAGATAGTGGAGAGAATCAAAACTAGAAATTATCTAGTTAGATTCGATATTGATTTCGGCAGAGTAATGGTGTAATTTGTAAATAAGAAAGTGGAGAAGAAGAAGAGAAGTTAAATCAGAGAAAAAAGTGATTAAAATTCGTTGAAAACACCCTTTATTTATATTAGATCAATAGCCATGTCTATTGGTGAAGGGATGTGGCGAATAGACACTTCTTTTAAAAAACAATTTAACTGTCACCATGTCGACAGGGGTACATGTGACCATGTCGACATGCCCTTGTATTTTTTTGTGATTTGTTTTTCTTTGAAAATAATTTCTATATTATATTATACTTATATTTAAACTTTAAAATATACTTATATATAGTTATAATACATAAATAACTATAGAGAACAATATTAAAATACATATAATAATTTTCTATACTTTTATATTTAAATCTTAAGTATAAATATATAAAACAGCTAAATATATTAATATCAGAATTATAGTTTAAAAACTTAGGATAATAATTTTAAATCAAAGATATTTAAAATTAAGGATATTTAAAACTAAGGATATTTTTGAGGCTAAAATATATTGAAAAACCAGGACATATGATTTTGGTTTTTAAACAGGAATATGTAAAATCATTTTGATAAACAAGCTATATATATTTTGAAAATCATTTTGAAATAAAAGTAAGTGGATACAAAAAGATGTTCCACTAGATTTTTCGTAGGTTCCATCCTACTTAGGGTTCCATCCCTTTAACGAGCACGAAGTGGATTCCATTCCACGAATAAATAGATTTTAAGATGTCAGTGCCTTTCTATGAGTTTTAACAATATTCCTAACTATATAACTTATCTTGGAAACTTGAACTCTTGAAATTCTTGATACTCATGAGCTTTGAATCTTGATATCTTCAATCTTTGATCTTGAATCTTTATACAATACAGTTCTTCATTCTTTAGTACCTGCAAACATATCTATATATATCTACACAATAATGTTAGTATTATATATTTTATAATCTAATTCTAAGTAAGGTTGTTGTCATCAAAACCAACTCCTCAGGGACTAACAATCTCCCCCTTTTTGATGATGACAACCTTTTTTATAAAATATTACTTCTATCCTAATACTTCTAATAACTCTCCCTTAATCTATGCCTAACTATCCTATTTTATACTTCTCCCCCTTTGTCATCAACAAAAACCATATAACTCCCTAATTATAATACTATATAACTCTATATAACTCTATATAACTCCCCCTGAAACTAAGACTACATTACTTGTGATTATAATGATAGTGTTATCATACATAATCAATACTTAACTTTAAACTAAACTCTTAATAACTACTTTTCCTAACTACTAAACTATTTATTCAAAAGATAAGAGAATATATGAATAAGAGAACACAATTTATTTATTCATAATGGAGTTTTTAATATAAAAATAGATAATTAAACTGATAATCATGATAACTTAAAAGATCATATATTATTAATACTAATCATATGTATGTTATATTTTACATACATAATATCAATCCATACTAAGTCAAATTCAAGCAAATCAAACCAAATCCTAATTAAGCAAGCAAACAAATAAAAATTAAACAAAGTTAATCAAATATTACGAGGAACATCAACCCATCCTTCTTCTCCAAAGATAGGATCTTGTTTGATGGCATCCCAATTCTCATTATCAACAGAGAGAGAAATGGGAGGATGTGCTTCATTATCATCCTTGTGCAGGGAGGAAATCATCCATCGAATTGCTTCGAAATGCCTTTCTTGCTCCTTGATCATCTGTATTTGACTCAATTCTAAGTGACGTTGATTACGGAGAATGATAGAGAGAATATTCTTGAAGGATTTAAGAGTTTCTTCAAGATTTTCAAATAAATTGTGAATAGGATCGGCCATTTTTGTGAAAAAGAGAAGAAATATAGATAGAATAGATAAGTAATGATTTTGAGTAAAGATTTCTGGAAGAGAACAGGTATTTATAGGTGTAAATTTCGTTTGAAATGAATAGATACAAGTTAGTTATTTAAAATTCAAAAATTAAAATGAAAAGACACTTTAGATTTTAAGCATGTCGACAGGGTGCCTTTGGGGGTTGTCGACAGGGTCATCTGTGTTTTGATGACTTGTTTTTGATTTTGAATAAATGTGTATATATATATATATATATTTATATATATCATATTAACAGTTATTCTAGAGATGAAATAAGCTAGATAACAGAAAGAACTTCAACATTAATTCAAACGGGAATGATACATGGATTAAACAACATGAAATACAATAACATTCAAACTTAAAACAAACTTAAACAACTACGACAGGGTATGAAAAGATATATCTAATTGGAGGATGATGAGGATGATGAAAGGTTAAACTTCTTGCTGACTTTTGAAAAGAACTTGTTCATCTTAGAAGACATTTTATCCAACTTTTTACTAACGGATCTCTTAAGTGTCCGTCGATTTTCCACAATTATATTTTGGTTTTGGATAATCATCTTGTTGGTTGGTTTGGAGGTGTAATCAATACTTTCAAGAGATGTTTCACCTTCCTCTTCTTCTTGAATATCCATTTCATCCCCTTCTTCTTCTTCCTCTCCTTCTTCCATTTCTTCGTGAGCTAAACGCTCTTCCTTTTCCACAAGGGATTCATAAGGTTGAAAGATGTATGGAATTTTCATAAGTGAGATATTGGAATGGTTGAAAACTTTTCTAGAAATGAATTCCTCTCCTTTAAAATTCACTCCAAAATAGTTGAAAATTCTAGTAAGGTAAATTCCATGATATAAAATCTTTTCTCCCATTTCCAAGTTTTTAGGCCGAAATTCATCCAAAATAACTTGAGCCCAATTAATATCATAGTTTCCAAAAAGAGCGAAAAGAGCTTTACAAACTTTTGAAGTAGGATTATTAACACTTCCCGATCTCGGGGTCAAAGTGTGTTGCAAAAGAAGGCTCACAATTTTTGCTTTTGGACGAAAATTGCGGTTTATAAAATCAAAGTTTTCGTCACTTTCAAAAATATGGTGGAAAGTCTCACGATCACTTTCATTAAAATTGAAATTTGAAAGATCCATACCCGTACACTTACAATTTAGAATCGCTCCCAAAACATCACAATTTAAAACAATTTGAGTGCCTTTTACACTACTCCAAATTTCATCATCGTTTCCTTGATAAAAGCCATGATTAAGATTCGCATAAAACATTTTCACAAGATTTGGGTAGCATACAAAATCATTTTGAGAATCGTCAACAAGACTTAAAATGTTGTTGCTAACACAAAGAGAATCGATTTCATAAGAAGCGAAATCGCGAAAAATTGCAAACTTTCCGGGATGAACTTTTCCATAATTAGCATAGCCAATATAGGCTTTGATTGCTTCCGGATCATAAAAGAGGTGTTCTTTTAAGGTTTTGGAGAGTCTTATAGTTGATGGAGTACTTGAGGAGGCCATTGATGTAGAGAGAAGAGAGATTGAGTTATGAAGAAAGAGTTTGAATTTGAAAAGATGAGATAAATGATAGTAAATAAATAGAAATTAAATGGACAGTTTCTCTGGTCAAAAAGTGTCCTTTCAGAGTCTCGAATGGTGTGAAAGAGTGGAGGAAAATACAAGCATTTGAATTCAAAATTTGAATTTCAAATTTTCTATACCATGTCGACAGGTAGGGATGGACCCATGTCGACAGGTATCCATAAATTTTGATGACTAGATACTTTTATATAATGTAATATTTATATATATATATATATATATTATTTTAATGTCTATATAATATCTGGAATATTACTAAGACTCATAAAATATTATAATATTTTTAAAAATAATAATAATAATAAAATAATAATAAAAAATATAATAAAATAATAAAAAATTTAAAATTCAAACGACACATCAATTCAAAAACAACCAATCAATCAATCAATTCAAGCATGCAATTTCAGCCAATGTATTGTAAACGTGTACCTTTTTCGGAGTCCGTGTCTTTGGTATCGACTAAATCGAGAATTGCTATGAAACACGGATTTGAATTATCTTTCTTCTGTTCATCGTCGCTGGAGGATGAGTCGGAGTCATCTAGAGTAGCAGTGAATGCACGTTTCCGTTTCTTTGTAGAATCATTGTTTGTAGGAGGGTTTTGCTTATCTGGATGCGGACAGTCTCTTTTGATATGACCTGTTCGTCATAATTGAAGCAATTGATAAAGTTTGGTACTGTAGTCTGATTACCGGAATTCTTAAAGTTGTTTCTCTTGGAACTATTCAATTTTCTGTACTTCAGGAATTTCCGAAAATTCTTGGTCATAAAAGCAATCTCTTCATCATTATCGCTGTCTGAATCTGATCCTTCTGTTAGTTCATTGAATGCAATTGATTTCTTTTCTGATGCCTTGCTTTCTCTTCTCCCAAGCATTTGGACTTCAAATGACATTAGGTTTCCGATCAATTCTTCAATCTTTAAGATGCTGATGTCATTTGCTTCTTCGATTGCGAGTGTCTTTTGATCCCATTCTGGAGTAAGAGAGTTTAGGATTTTTCTGACTTGATCTTCTTCGGAGAATACTTTTCCCAATGATATTAGAGAGTGGACAATATCCTGGAATCTACTATACATATCTAGAATAGACTCATTAGGATTCATTTTGAATAATTGAAACTGATTTGTGAGCATGGAGATTTTTGTCTGTTTAACTTTGCTTGTTCCTTCATGAGTAACTTGCAAAGATTTCCAGATTTCATATGCAGACTTACAAACTGACACTCTATTAAATTCATTCCTATCAAGTGAACAAAACAAGATATTCATAGCTTTAGAATTATTCTGTGCAGCAGTCTTTTGATCAGCAGTCCACTGAGCAAAAGCAGTTGTGGGTTCAGAATATTCTGTCTGTGTGACATTCCAAGTGTCTAGTCCTATAGATTGTAAATATATTTTCATCCTACATGCCCAATATGCATAGTTACTACCATTAAAAAGTGGTGGTCTGGTAGTAGACTGACCTTCTACAAATGAACTAGTGTTGGTGGTAATAGGAGTACTAGTGTTAGTAGCCATTTTGAAAATTTTCAAAATTTAGATAATGAAACTTTTGAAAACAAAGCTCTGATACCAATTTATAGAAAGCAGATTAAGGATCTTAAGGCTAGAATTAACACTATAGGGGGGGTGAATAGTGTTTTAAGAAATTTGTTAATCTTTTTGAGTTTATCTTAATTTGTTAACAATGTATACACTAATCAGACACAGATATGAACACAGAATCAAACACAGATGCAAATATAAAGTAAAAGCGGTAAAGGAAAGAACACACCGGATTTTATACAAGTTCGAAGTTATCCTACATCCAGTCCCACAACACAAGTACGGATTTGCTTTCAGAAACAATTCTTACAAATACAACCCTCGATTTCAAGGCCACGAGGTACACCGCTCTAGATTCACAATCCTCTGGGTAGAGATACTTGATTTCCGGGGCAACAAGTTCACCCAATTGATTTCCAAGGCTACAATCACACCTTTTCTCGCTTGATTGATTACAAAAAGTCTATAACTCAGATTAGCACTTGGATCTTGTTGAGATAGTGGAGAGAATCAAAACCAGAAATTATCTAGTTAGATTCGATATTGATTTCGGCAGAGTAATGGTGTAATTTGTAAATAAGAAAGTGGAGAAGAAGAAGAGAAGTTAAATCAGAGAAAAAAGTGATTAAAATTCGTTGAAAACGCCCTTTATTTATAGTAGATCAATAGCCATGTCCATTGGTGAAGGGATGTGGCGAATAGACACTTCTTTTAAAAAACAATTTAACTGTCACCATGTCGACAGAGGTACATGTGACCATGTCGATATGCCCTTGTATTTTTTTGTGATTTGTTTTTCTTTGAAAATAATTTCTATATTATATTATACTTATATTTAAACTTTAAAATATACTTATATATAGTTATAATACATAAATAACTATATAGAACAATATTAAAATATATATAATAATTTTCTATACTTTTATATTTAAATCTTAAGTATAAATATATAAAACAGCTAAATATATTAATATCAGAATTATAGTTTAAAAACTTAGGATAATAATTTTAAATCAAAGATATTTAAAATTAAGGATATTTAAAACTAAGGATATTTTTGAGGCTAAAATATATTGAAAAACCAGGACAGATGATTTTGGTTTTTAAACAGGAATATTTAAAATCATTTTGAAAATAAGCTATATATATTTTGAAAATCATTTTGAAATAAAAGTAAGTGGATACAAAAAGATGTTCCACTAGATTTTTCGTAGGTTCCATCCTACTTAGGGTTCCATCCCTTAACGAGCACGAAGTGGATTCCATTCCACGAATAAAATAGATTTTAAGATGTCAGTGCCTTTCTATGAGTTTTAACAATATTCCTAACTATATAACTTATCTTGGAAACTTGAACTCTTGAAATTCTTGATACTCATGAGCTTTGAATCTTGATATCTTCAATCTTTGATCTTGAATCTTTATACTATACAGTTCTTCATTCTTTAGTACCTGCAAACATATCTATATATATCTACACAATAATGTTAGTATTATATATTTTATAATCTAATTCTAAGTAAGGTTGTTGTCATCAAAACCAACTCCTCAGGGACTAACAAATATAAGCAATAAAATTATAAAGTGGACGTAGGCCTTGATTTGTCGAACCACCATAAATTGTTGTGTGCTCTTTCTTGCTCATTTTTCATTTAATTCTTCACTTTTTATTCTCTACTTTAACTTATGTGTGTTTGTGCCATTTTTGGTTCAAACATACATCAAACACATTTACATTACACACACACACACTATATATATATATATATATATATATATATATATCTGTGTGTGTGTTTATTTCATCAAATAAAAATCGTAGACTAGTATATTCTACAATCTTTCCCTTTTGACGATGACAGCTATATATTAAGATTTTGTAACCAAGAAATGTGTTTGATGTTACATGATCATAAACTCCCCTATTTAAAATACTCACCCTACAATACTCCGCTACACAGGTGCATGCATTAAAAATAAAAAATCCTTATGCCTAAATGCCAAAGAAAAAACTTCGATGTCAAAAGAAAATAATTGCCTAGATGCCAAAGGGAAAAATAAAACAAATCTTAAATATCAACAATGTTGTTACTCAACCATCAAAATCTTAACCACTTTCCCCCTTTTGTTATCATCAAAAATTAAAATAATAATTGACATAGTGACATATTTTGATTGATACTATAAATCATAGAGAGGTAAGAGTACTATAAGTTTTAATCAATCAAACAAAAATCATAATATTCTATTAATTAGACACAAATTCAATTTTAGAGTGATGATCAGATTGTGGTGTAAGGAGAATTTTATATAGTGACCGCAGTATGGTATTTCTGATAAAGGAAAATTCTTAAAAAAGAATTAAATTTTGAAAAGATAAAACAAAGAATGTTAAACACTTTCTAACCATGCATAACCGTTAGGACTTTAAATGAGGTTAGTAGTTACTTAAAGAAAGAATATCAAGCACTTTCTAATCATGCATAATAGTTAGGACTTTTAAATGAGGTTATAAGTTACTTGAATATTTATCCCTCTCTTACATAAATGTTCCATCCATACATAATCATGAGGACTTTTAAATGAATGGAAGCACATATCTAGAGATTAAAAGTTATTCATCCATACATAACTGTAAGGACTTTTAAATGAGAGTGAATACTTTGGGATAGAATAAATTATTTAAATCAAGTTATATAATTCCTCATTTTTTTTGAAATAGCAACTTTTGCTCACTATATTAAATTATAGTGCATGGATTATAAAAAGGATAATAGAAGTACAAACGCTCATGGAATATGTATTAATTAAAAAATACTATAAAAATTGTTCAATTTTCAAGAAATTTTTACACATCCTTCCTCTAGTTATGACTTATAATTTAATTATTACTTATCACTTCCTCAATCACTATTAATAATTTTTGATAGGTTTCAAAAGGTTCAAGTAGTCAAGCACCATCTTTTCCATAGTAAATTCCTTACTAGAAAATAAAAAATTGAAATGAAAAGAGATTTTCATTAAAACAAGTCATTTCTAAAATTTTCAAATCCAATCGAAGTTGCAAAAATCTATTTTCTGGAAGAAGTTTTGTGAAAATATTTGCTAATTTTAAAATCAGTTGAAATATAAATCCAATGCAAATATGATCTCGAATGAAGTGAAGTCTTACGTCTATGTGTTTAATGCGAGAGTGATGCACATTATCGATGTTAAGCACGAAATATAAACATCGTCAATTAAGTACACTACATACTCTACAATATTAATCGAATTGGTTCAAAATTCAGAAAAAATCAGCAAAGTCATCTACGTCAAACAAAGGCAAAGTCATTAACATCGAATAAAGGCACATATAAACAAAAATTCTCCAACCAATGATTTGTTAGTCGTTATTAAATGCAATGAACATAGAAAAGTAATCGCCCAACATAGATAATCGACCATTATTGTTTTGAAAATTCAATCCAATTAAAACCACTATTTGAGAACTTTAAGTTCATAATTTGATTTAGCACTAAACTTGGAAGACTCAGATATTCAATATTGCTAATCAAGAAAATTGGTTTCAAGGCAAATGATAAATTGATTAAAAGTTATGTATCAAATACTACAACTTGTTTGCATAAATCAGAAAACAATTCTCAAGTAATGTGCTGACATGATTACTGTTTTTCAAGGTTTTATAAAATGAATCAGCAAAAACTCAAAAATTAATATTGTAGCGTTATCGATTAGCTATTCAGAAATTCAAGAATTTCAAATTCGGAGTAACAGTGTTCAAGTTATGATTGATTGACTTTAGCTGTGTTAAAATAATTCTGGAATGATAATCAACCATAGTACCATTTAAAAGAAAATTTTCAAGGATTTCTATAATGAACGTTAAAAAACACAAAGAAAGAAATTTGTAGAATTTTCTATAAGGTTTTTGAAACATCTACAGTTTTATAAATCAGAATACATTGTAGAAATATAATCAAAATACTACAGTCGTGTTAGAAAGATCTGAAACAATTTTAAAACAATATACTATATGATTTGCAATTTCTATTGGTTTAAGTTCAATTTCTAAGAAAATATGAAATAAAAAACATATAGAATTTTCTATCTATTTTTCAGAACATATTGACTTTTGCAAATTGGACTTTTGGAGCTCAAGATAGGGCAATTGTACTACAGCAGTGTCAACAAAATTCACAACAAGAAGAGAAAGTAGGGTTTAGAGATTATACGCTTACTTACCTTTGATTTTGTATTCTTATTCACCATTTTTATCTAAAATATTTAGATCTCCACTTCATTTTTCTAGGCTAAGGAACATTACAATTATTCCTCATCAATAATATAGAAGGGAGTGACCTAGCAAAAAATGTAAGACCACTTTCATTTACGTTTGAAATCTTTGGTATCCAAATTTGTTTATATAGCAAACTGTTAGTGTTAACAATTGTACCCTCGGGAACAAAAACTTGTTTGAACTTGAGAAAATTTACATTTGTACCTTTTGAAATCCAGATTTGTTTAACAGTTTTGTGTTGGTTTCTATTCCAACATTTATTTCGTTTATTCCTAATTTTTCCAAAAATTAAACACATTGAAAATTTTCTATGAAATTTGATCTTATCACAATTCTTTCTCTTAATTTGTTCAACCTTACTATATCCAAGTCCTTCTCTATTTTTGGTGATACTTTGACTATTTAACAACATATTCGGTGATTTTTCTCCTTTAAATTTTTTTCTTATTGTTGATTCAAGTTGTTGAACCTCGGATCTAAGAGCAAAGTTTTCATTCAAAAGTGAGGTGCATCTTTTAATAGAATTTTCTCTTTTTGTGTCATCTTTGTTTTTCAAAGTTAAAATTTTATTTTCGAGGATTTCAATTTTAGTCTTAGACCTATGTATTTCTTCCTTTATAACTAACACTTTTCACATTCCGAGTTTAATTTTCTAATGTTTTGAATCATCGGTTCTAACTCATGATTTATACCAAGTAGACTGTTTTTCTAAGATTCTGGTTTATTATATTTTTCTTTAAGTCTATCAGTGTTTCCATTTAACTTATGGTATAAAAATAGTAAATCAGCACGAGATAAGCGTGCAACCTCATTAGGTTCATCGTCGTTGTCACTTGATTCTACCATCAGACACAAATTTGCCTCTTCTTTTTCACTATCAGCGTTTTCTTCTCTTCTTATTCACTCTCATCCCAAGTGGCTATGAAACTCTTCTTCTTCTTTCCTTTGTCAAGTCAATTTAGCAAATAGTTTGGTTTGGTGTGACCTGGCTTCTTACATCTATGACATGATTTCTTCCTTAGAATCATCAAGTACTTTAGCAATGCTGGTTTTTATTCATTGGTTTATTTCTGGATTTCCTTGCTTTCTGGTCCATATTTGAATCGCTTCATTAATAGTGCTAGCATAGCTGCAACGTCATCTTCTTCCTCAATATCAGTTGTACTTTTTAAGGTGATTAATTTCTTTTTGAATTTCCATTTTCTCGTTTTCCTGAATTTCAGCTCCATCTCATAGGTGATGAGATTTCCTATTAGTTCCTCCAACTTAAGTTGTTTCATGTATTTGGATTCCTAGATTGATGTCACTTTTGCTTCAAAACTTCTTAGGAGGGTTCTCATTTCGAACCATCTCCTATTTCGTATAAGCTTTTCCTAGCGTTTTTTATTTGAATACTATATTTGAAAATCATCCATACATCTCCTTCATGTTATCATCTTCTGTCATTGTGAAATTATCATATTCATTGTTGAGTATGGCTAGCGAAGATTCCTTAACTCGTGATGTACCTTCATGAGTCACCTCAAGTATATGCCAAATTTGCTACACAGTCACACAATGAGAAACACGATTACATCTTATTTATCTAAGGCATAGATATAGAGTTTGTAGCTTTAGTATTTGAATGATAAATACTAAGTTCTCATTTGCATCCCACTTATCTGTAGGCTTAAGGACTTCTTGATTATCAATTATTACCATAGGCACTATAACTACTTTCAACTATATCTCATGCATTAATAGTATCTAGAAAAAATTTCATCTTATTTTTCCGATACGATTAATCAGTACCATTAAACATGGGTGGCCTAGCTATAGACCATCCTTTAGAACAAGCATTATTAAAACTAACCATGGTTAAAAAAGTGAATTTGACTAGCTTGCTTTAATACCACTTGTAGGATCGAATTCACCCTAGAGGGGTGGTGAATAGGATTTCTTATAAATTCTTAGAATAATAAATATGCAGCACAAATATTAATAGAGTAAATGCAAAAATAAAAGCAACACATATATTTTACCCAACTTCAGCAACACTTTCCTACTGTCGCCCCTTAGATTTCTACTCAGATTAAACAATCGACCACTTACAAAATTCTATAAACTTGCAACTATTGCTAACCTAATTGCTCTAACCATAAGTCTAGAAGCCATGTCTCAACTCTGTCCCCAAGTTGAGAATTTCCCGAACTGCACATTGTAGTTCAATCCAAGTTAGAAACTGGAGTTTTCAAAAAGTAAAATACAATAATAATAAAAATAAAAACCCCAAACTAAAATATATATTAAATATAAAGTGTCAGTCCTTATTAAAACAACATCCCTTTTTCTTTTGCAAGGCCAATCCTTTCTTCGTTTATTTTTCTTTTTAGGGTTTTGATTCTTGGACGCTGCTATTTTGTAATTTGGTACTGTAATCACGCCTTAACTCCTCTATTGGTACCTTTCTACGATTGCCTAGAGATTAATGATCATAGTTGCTTCTTTTCTTGATGTAACATCCCGTAAAATTTAACCGAAAATTTAATAAATAAATTAAATTAAATATAACAAGGGTAAAAATGGAATTTTTACAAACATATGAATTTGGCTACGAGACTTGCACCGTTGCGTAGCAATTTTCTGGATAATTTTCATATATAAAGTTTTGTAATAGGAACTAGTATGAAAAGTTATAAATGTCTGAAATTCAAAATAAAAAATAATGAAATAGTAAATAAGGAAATAAGGGAAAGCTCTACTGATCGACACCATAGTTTGGACCAGTCGACCCCTAGTGATCTACCACTCCAAACCAACTGATTAACTAGTCAAAGCATTCAAGCTAGGGTATAGGTTGGCCGAACGGCCTGGATTTTATGTAAAATAATCTAACAGTTAACGCTACTTCGTACCCCTATAAATATAACCCTAATCTAATACTTGGAACCTAATTTAGTTAGATCATAACAAAACTTTGTCTCTCTGAATACTCAACCCTCTTCCTCTTCAAATCGGTTTTCTTCAAAAACAAAATTAAAATTAAATTCAAAAGATTAAAGGAGGAAGAATCAAATCAAATCAAATCAAGGGGATTCTACACCAATCGAAGGCGATTCGAAGCAAACTAAAAAGGGGACAACTTTCTTGAGGTGGGTGGGTTTATAGTTAATATGATGATTTACATATAATGAAGTTTGTTATACCCTATTTGATCTTGATTTGGTTTAGTTTAGCCAGAAATATTGTTTATCTAGTAGTTGTCATAGATTGGAAACTTGATAAGAATGTAACTTATTTGAATATGTTCCTTGTCTAATCCAAGATAGGTTAAACTAAAATTGGTTGAATGAAAGTTGATTTAGAATAACACACCTTTTTGTTAAATTGAATATAGATAGATATAACACCGTTGATTCTAAACCTAAGTTAATTTGATCTACTAGAATTGAATATGAAATTGTATATTGAATTGAATATGAAATTGTGAAACGATTATAAATTGAAATTGAGAACACTGGAAATTGTAGGTCTACATATTAGGGTTTACTATAATAAACAATTTGTAATTAACAAAGAATGAGTTATAATTAAAATGAAAAAAAAAAACTCCGACCAGTCGACAGGCTCATTGGAGCCGATCGACAGCAAGCGGTGGATTGCTCCAATGACCAACGATCGATGGGTTAACGATTTACAGGTGAGATTGAACCTCGGCTTGAGGCGTAGATTTATAACTTTATATATACTTTTTATATATGAATGTTAGAATATTAGTAGGGAAGTTAGTTCCCTAAGTTTTTGACTCTAGGACGTTACGGGACTGAATATATGTGTACGCCGGCAATGAGGCCTAGACACTATTTATTCGGCGTGGTCGATATCTGGCTGGGTGCAATTTTATCGCAAATTACACTAATAGGAGATTCTACGATGTATGCGCAACACTAGTGATAATGTCAAAGAAGTGTGTGGCACGACACTAATGAGAGGTTACTTAGTATACGCGACAATTAGGATGTGATACTATGTTGTTGATGGATGGTTGGTGTTGTGCAATAAATGGCGTTACATTATCATTGAGAGTAGACACAGATGCAACAGACCCTACGTCTTTGGCATGATTCAGCATTGTGGGCTCTATATCAATGCGTAAATACAATACATATAGTCGTAATTTGAGAATGCAGTCCCAAGGTTGATATTGTAGGTGACCCAATGTTGGAAATGTCACAGTAGTTGCTAGTCGATCCATAATTTGTTTTTAGGTTCAATTAGTTGTTCGACCAAAAGTGCAAACCTTCATAAGATGTAGGTGTGGGTGAACTTAGAACTATACCCCTTAGGTTAACAGAATCTACCTTAATAAGTAGTTCACAACACAAGTAGAACACCCTAGGTCACATAGAGTACTAATAAAGTCAATTGCATATGATCACCATATACCAATGATGTAACTCATTCACCAGTCTTTTGTCTGACCCATTCCTTTCCTTTTTCCCCACCATACGAGGATAGGGCGGCATGTGATTGGCCCAGATCTAGTACATGGTGAGGCGAGCTTAGCATTGGCATTTTTTATTACTTTCCATTGCTCTCCATATAACTAGTTACCGTACTTAGTATTTATCAGACTATATGTTATATTTCTATACACTTTGGATTATGACTTCATATGTTTGAGACTGTTTTATTTGGAATATTTTTCAAAATGATTATTTTCTACTACATTTTACTATCATCTGTTGTGAGATCCGAAAGTGTAGAATGTCTTTTAATTTGTCCTTATATTCTTAGTCTATATAATGTTTAAAAACCTGACAGCTCATACTTCTTGGTACGACACAAGTCCAAAAGTCACCCTAGACTTTGGATCGATGTGTCTGAAAGTGCGGGTTGTCGTACTTGGCATCGGATCCTAGATTGAAAATTCCTTAGGGGTTAAGTACATATCGAGGGAATGTACTAGAAAACTTTTGTAAAAAAGAGGGGTTTTCCGAAAAGGTTTTCAAAAAGTTTTTCAAAATGGGTTTCTAAAAGTGTGTATATATAGATAAAAGGGTTTTTAATGGTTTTATAGATATAAGCATCAAACAAAAAAATGTTATAACTTATTTTTGCTAGTACTATCTATGGAAAAGTTGCTAATAATTCCTAAATCACAGATAGAGAGGATGAGTGATCCTACTGGTTACTACTCAGGTGATGCAATTGAGATTCCAAGCATGAAATTATCGATTTGGTTCCACTAGTATCTGCAAGCGAGAGGACAAGCCGAGCTTAACCCTAATAGGTGACTTACAAAGCAGGCGCCAGGTGTAGTTCCAGCCCACCCACCTACCGTCGATTTTGATAAGCAATGAAAGAACTTTGTCAGTCTAGGAGGGAAGCCATATGTGGGGACCGAGTCGCATGTAGAAATAAAGGCATGGATCTGCACTTGTGAGAGGATATTTGGATTGATGGGCCTTGGAAATTATGTTAGGAGACAGCTTGCTATCTAGCACTTACAAGGAAAGGCTCTAAATTAGTGGGACATGGTAGTGGTGAAGACCAATAAGGGAGTGATTACTTAAGGAGAGTTTAGGATGTGTTTTGAAATGAAGTTTCTTTCCATGGCAGAGCAGGGTGTAAAATTGGAGAATTTCATACATTTGCAACAATGAGAGATATGGGTGAAGGAATATATAAATCAGTTCACTGAATTGGCTAGGTTTGGTTTAGATTTGATGAATACCCCTCATAAGAAAACTTTGAAGTATATAAAGGGGCTGAATCAACCTCTTCAAGATTTGGCCCTTTGTCATATTCCCATGAGTGTGACTTTCAAGGGTTTGGTGGAGATAGCCTTGTTGAACACTTTTTCCATGGAGAAAGTGAAGAGTGAGCCCAAGAAGTTAGGAGGAAAGACACCCCAGCAGAAGCAGTGTAAGGTTGGAATGTGGGCCAAAGGGAAGATTGAGAAGCAGGAGCTCCAATGCAGGAGATATGGTAAGAGGGGGCATTTTGCGAAGGAGTGCAAGATGAACACCTAAAAGGTCAAATGTTTCAACTGCAATCAATTCGGGAACATGAGGAGGGAGTGTCTGGCATCACCGAAGACCTCTACCCAAGTGGTTTCAGCTTACATATTAGACATTATTCCCATCTTGAGTGCGCCTCTAGTAGCATACAAGGATAGAAGGTTGTGAATGAAGGTGTGTTCACTTTATCTGATTTACTTGTACATACCTTACTTGACACTAGGGTGTCACACTCTTTTATCTCGAGTAGACTTATAGATGGTTTGCACTTACAAGCCCAGTAGTTGTATCAAACCCTATTGGAGTATCAGTTTATTTATCTATGATATGTAGGTGTTTGAAATTGTTTATTTTAGGGGTCCAGTTTGATTGCGATGCTTTCGTTTTAGGATTTTCTGAGTTTTAGTTGATTTTGGGTATGGACTGGAAGACCATATATAGGAGCGATCTTAGATTGTGATAGGAAGGTTGTTCGTTTGGGTACTTGTAGTGGACACAGTCTAGAGGTTTATTGCGGCCACTGAGGTTCAGTTATGTTAAGTTACTTGTATTATGTTGACCTATCACAGTATGAGTTAGATTTAGTGCTAGTAGTTCGAGACTATCTAGGTTTCTTTTTCAAGGTCACCGGTCTTCCACCCTAGAGAGAGATCGAGTTTTGGATTTATCTTATGGAGAACCTAGGCATGTTGTCATACCCTTGAGGCATATGGCTCCTAAGGAAAGACGCGAGCTGATTAAGAAAGTAAATGCGCTATTGGAGAAGTGTTTCATTAGAAGGAGTATTTTAGAATGGAGAGCACGAGGTGTCTTTGCCACAAGGCAAATGGTTCTCTGAGGCTTTACATCAATTTTCGTGAGCTGAATATGCCAACAAAGAAGAATCGTTACCCGTTTCCGCATATAGAAAATCTCCTTGATCAGTTGGTTGGAGTAAAGGTGTTCTCTCAGCTTGACTTGGCAATCGGATTCCATTATCTATGGTTTGCCGAGGATAGTATTCAGAAGACCGCTTTTCGTACACCTAATGGACTTTATGAGTGGTTAGTCATGCCTTTTGGACTGGCCAATGCACCCACATACTTTGTTGATCTGATTAATCGAGCTTTTGGAGGGTTGCTTAATAAGTTCGTGGTGGTATTTGTTGATGATATATTAGTTTATTAGAAAGGCAAGGAGGAGCACATGTTGCATCTAGAAGAAGTGCTCAATACATTCCTTGGGCATAAGTTGAAGGCAAAGTTTTTCAAATGTCACTTTTGGCGCAAGGAGGTATGCTTATTGGGACACGTTGTTTGTGAGAGTTGGTTGGCGATCGATCCTAGTAAAATTGCCACAGTACAAGATTGGCATGTACCAAAGAATGCCATGGAAGTGAGGAGTTTTCTTGATTTGGCGGAATACTATAAGAAGTTCATTAAGGACTTCACTAAACTTTATGCCCCTTTGACCCGCCTTACCAAGAAGAATTTGGTTTTCTCATAGGACTCGAAGTGTGGGGATGCCTTTATCAAGCTCAAGGAGGCGTTGTCAAGCTCAAGGAGGCGTTGACTAATGCACCCATTCTAGTATTACCTGATGGTACGAAGGCATTCACAATGTATATCAATGCTTATGGGATGTGGTTGGGAACTGTATTGAAGCACGAAGGGAGGGTGGTGAGCTATGCTAGTCTATAGTTGAAAATCCATAAGAGAAACTATCCTACCCATGATCTTGAGTTGGCAACCATTGTCTTTGCACTTAATTCATGGAGACACTATATATTAGGAGAGCTGTATGAGATGTATCCAGATCATAAGTCTCTAAAGTATTTATTCTCCTAAAAGAATTTGAATTTAAGGCAGTAGAGGTGGATAGTTAGCACCGTATGATTTCGATATGTCCTATACTCCAGGCAAGGGTAATGTTGTAGCTGATGCCTTGAGTACGAAGCATGCGATATTGAGTCCTATATTCTTAGAGTGGAAGCGGTTGGAGTTTATCTCTACGTTCGATTTTTGACTTGCGTCGGACATCACTTTGGGATTGTTAGCAGCTTTGGATGTGCATCCTACACTTATGGACCGTACTAGGTCAAGTCAGAAGTATGATGAGAATTTATTGGATATTTCCAAGAAGCTTGGTAGAGGAAAGTTTTGAGTCATTTAATGTGCTATACCATTGGCTTGAAGGGGTGGTTATAGAGAGATGGTAGGTTATGTGTTCCTCTCATTATGGATTTGATTGACATGGTACTAGCCGAGTCTCATTGTTCAAGGATGACCATTCATCCAAGCGAGGATAAAATATACCATGATATGATGAGAGTCTTCTATTGGCCTGGTATAAAGAGGCATATGGCAGAGTATGTGGCCTGATGTATGACTTGCCAAAGGGTAAAGGCAGAGCAAAAGAAGCCGAGTGTTTCTATAGATTTCATCTATGGACACTACGCCATAGATGACCTTCTGCAACACAAAAAAAATGTTGGCTCAGACCCGAAAAATGTTGCCATAGGTCTATGGCAACACTTTTAGGGTGATGCAATTTTTGCCGTTACCTTAGACCTCAAAGGTAACATTTTGACTATCTAAGGCAACATAAGTAATATTGTTGCAATAGAACCCTATTTGGGTCTATGGCAACACCCATAGGTATCTGTAGCAACATTCCAAAATGTTGCTATAGATATTAACTTTCTGAATTTGTGGGGCCCACAATGTAGAGCATATTTGATTTTTTAATAGAAATAAATATTTATTTAATAAAATGCTATTGCACAGAATTTGATATTTAAACAGTAATTTATTTAAATAAATATTTTATTTCAACATTTGAAATAGTACAAATTTGTGACTCCACTATTTTACAATTCAATGATATATAACACTGATATTCACATATACAGATATTCCTCACTACATCACTCAGTTCACTCATTACATATGCAGTTTCAATTTATACAGACACAGACACCGACAAATATATCACGAGCCGAGTGCCGAGCCGAAGGCGAGGCGAGAAGCGGGTCCGGGCGCAGCGCCGGCGGGGTCCGGGGCACCGCAGTCTTTTTGAACACCTCCTGCAAATTTGAACACCTCCTCGATGATTGACATTTGCAACTCTTTCATGGCTTCTTCTGAATCATCCGACCTTTTTCCAGCCATCATTCTTAGCAAATTGTTCAGTGAAAACTGAAATAACCTTGCTTTTAGCTCTGCCTTGGTAAAAGACCTGAAACCATGATAAATAAAAATTGACATTTCATCGAACAGGTTGCGTGTTAATAAGTAATACATTACCCTTCTGAATTGGAATCACGAGAAAGCTTCTGAATGAGCTCACGGACTTCGGCAGCACGAACCTCTACACTGCCACCATCCCCAAACTGCTGCAACTTACATCCCCTACAGCCCTTAACCTATGCCAAAACACTCACCAAACCTTATTACCAACCCGCTGCCGCTGCCACTGCCAACTAAAATCTCACAGTTCCAAATCTTCACCCAAACCCACACATACTTCTAAACCACCAGCCTCCATCCTCTAATTGCCTCACCAACAAACTATTTCAGTTGCCAAATTCGACTTCAGGTTGCCAAATCGCCTAATCGCCTAATCACCTTATCACAATCGCTGGTTACCCATTTCGAAAACCCAAACAGACATTTCCAGATCTCGGCAACAAAGCAAACGACGCTCGACATGTAGGCAAACAGCAGCGAAATTGGAGGTGAGAACGAAATGGGAACGAAGCTTGTCTGAGATCACTACCAAACTTTGAAAAAAGGACGAGATTTTGTTTTTGGAAGAAAAAAAAAGAAACGAAAATATGATTTGGAAATTAGGGATTTGGAAATTAGGGGTGAGAACGAAAATGATATGAGAAGTAAAGCGGGAAAACGAAAATTTGGGGCAAATTGTAGCGGTGATCCAGTTTAACAATCAGATTAAATGTAGACCGTTGGATCGTATTCACGCGGATTGCTAATTTTATTAATTTTTTAATCTGAATACATCTATAGCAACACTATATAAAAATGTTGCATCGTGTTACACTTTTTTAGCTAGAGCAACACATTTTTATGGCTAAGGTAACACCATAAATACAACGTTGCAGTAGGACCAAAGTTTTATATCTATCGCAACATTTTAGCTGGCAACACCTTGCAAAAATGTTGCAGAAGGTCATCTATGGCGTAGTGGGACCACCTAGGAGTAGGAGGGGGAATGAGAGTATTTGGGTCATAGTCAACTGACTGACCAAATGCGCTCATTCTGTTCCAGTTAGGAGTACGAGGACTACTGCGTCTTTAGTGACATTATACGTGAGGGAGATAGTTAGGTTACATAGAGTTCCTTCTAGAAGCATTAGCGACTAAGCTCCACTTCTCACCAGCAAGTTTTAGAGGAGTCTTTAGGAGGCTTTAGGCATTGGGTTGGGTTTGACTACTGCTTATCATCCATAGATTGATGGACAGGTAGAGACGGTGAACTGGGTATTGAAGGACTTACTTCGAATTTGTATCTTGGATTTAGGCTCTTTGGAGGATCACGTTGTAACACCCTAGACTTTCGGTAAAGTTATTTAGAATATTTAATTGGTTAAATTAGATAAAATAATGTGTTGATTAGGGGATTGAGATTTGATTTTAATTAAGGTGTAGCCGTGCCATTTAACAATGAATTAAAATAAGAGTTAAATTGAAATATAGGAGGGGTAGAATAGGAAAGAGGCCATTCCTATATCCACCAAACCTTGGCCGTGTATTAGAATACACGTTCATTTTCATTTGAAATTTTTTATAACTCAAGGCCGGCCACCATTAACAGGGAAAAGAGGAAGAAAAGCTAGGAAGAAGCTAATTCAAATCAAATATATTCACATCTCAATCTCTATAATCTCTGAAGCTAAGGTGAATAATGTTTACATCTCATTTTTGATTGTATTTTGGTTTTTAGACGATTGCCAAATAATTTGCATTGATTTGCCATGATTTTGAATGATGGAATGATTATATATACATATTGATGATTTATGTATATTCATATTGATTTTATGATATGTTTTAAGGTGAAAACCCTATAAAATGACATCCAAATGCCTTGAGAATTTTTATGAAAATCATACATAATATTTTAAAGATGGGTTTCAATTTTCGGAATTTTCTAAAATTATGTGGAATTTATATGAATTTTCTAGTGAAGAAAATGTTAATTTGGGTTCGTAATTATTTTCGATTAAATAATAAAAGTTTGGGGTCTGAAATTTTTATATGTTGGAAAACATATTAAAATAGATTTTTTGGAATTTTTGTATATTTTTTCCTAAGTGTTTTAAGGGTTATATAAAATTGTTTAAGGTATGAGACTTAAATGTTTTATATAATTAAAAGAGGAGAAGGGGCTTCTGTAAAATTACTTGAATTATTAAATCTAGAAAGTCGGCAGCCCTTTTGACAAATTGCAGTACTTTTTATTGGTAAAGAAAGAGGCAACCAATCATAATTAGACACGTAAGGCAGGTTAGGTGGAAAGAACTATTTGCTACATGTTTTACACTGTTTCAACACCGTTGGCACCAGGTTCCGCCTCCTCATCTTCACTTCTGACATAGTCAAAACCAATGCACATGGTACCAGTTTACTGGTATGTAGTGAATTGGATGTAGGTGAAAGGTAGGGAGTCAAAACCAGGGGTTTCGAAGGGGTTGAGGCAGTCCTTTGTTTTTAAATTAAAGAAACACGCCTGCTTGCTTTTGAGTAAACGGCTTTCGACTAAGTAGATTTCGACCAGGTCAAATGATTTAAAGGAAATGGTTTTGATTGGGTTGCGCCTCTGTTTTTAAATAATTGCTTTCGACTAAGTCGAAACCTTTTTGCTGCCGCCTTTTTACCTTTCGACCCAATTGGTTTCGAAAGGGTTGTTTTGTTTTCTAAAATATGGCCACCTCTCTAATGCTTTCGAAGGGATGGTTTCGACACCATCACTTCATTACTTAGGAAACGGTTTCGAAGCAGATGCTTTCAACTTAAATGTTTTGAAGACCCTTTTTCTATGTTTGAAGTAAAACCGAAATGGTTTCGAAAGAGGTAGTTTTTAATGGTTTCGAAACAGATGCTTTCGACTTTAATAGGTTTCTGATCCTTTTTCTCTACTTGAAGGCAGATTCCAAATGGTTTCGACTAAGATGTCTTTCAAAGGTTTCGAAAGAGTAAATTTTCGAATGGTTTTGAAAGGTTTCCACATGTTTTAAATTGAACCCAAAGTGCTTTCGAAAGGATTGAGTTTTGACTGTTTCAAAAGGTTTTAATGAATGGTTTCGAAAGGGGTGGTTCCCTAGGGTTTCGAAAGGATTGAAAGGAAAGGT
The DNA here is from genome assembly GCA_030737815.1 of Allium fistulosum. Taxonomy (NCBI): domain Eukaryota; kingdom Viridiplantae; phylum Streptophyta; class Magnoliopsida; order Asparagales; family Amaryllidaceae; genus Allium; species Allium fistulosum. Next base: position 1,144,794,855 of record CM060904.1, read on the forward strand.
TTTTTCAATGTTTTCGAAAGGCAACATTTAAAAGATTTTAAAAGGAGGATGTCTGATGTTTTGAAGCTTTCGGAGAAAAGAAAGGAAAGGTTTTTCCAATGTTTTTGAAAGGCAACAATTAATGTTTTTGAAAGGGTCTTTCAATGGTTTCGAAGGGATTACCTTGAAGGGTTTCGGAAGGGTTGTTTAAGGGTTTTAAACAAAAATTAGAAAGTATGAAATAGGCAATATAGCCTAAGTATTTTCAAGTTAAAAAGGGCTTTAACTTTTTTTGGAAGGATAGTTAATCCTTGTTAAATCTCATTGTAATACCCCAAAATTTTGTGAAAAATCATTTTTGAAAAATGATTTAATTTTGAAATATTTAGATTTAAATATGGTGAAGTCTCAGGAATAAATAGTGTGCAGGTATATGTGTGCACGTGCACACTGAAATGGCACAAGGAAGAACTCCAGATTTCTTGGATTTAAAACAAGAATTAAAGGGCAATACAAACATGATTTGGCAACATGGTTGTTTGATTTCTGAAATTATATGGATCATCTTAGAAAGTAAGAAAAAGTAGGCTTTACTTTAAATCAGTAAACAAATTTTATTTAAAACCCAGAAGAGAAAATTATGTATATTAACCTGTATACATATAGGTGCATATGCTTCTGAAATTAAAGAGAAATTAAAATAAGCTTAGATAAGATATGTGTACAAATATATATTTTTAAACACTGAAAAGTATATATATATATATATATATATATATATATATAAGCAAGTAAAACTATGACATTAAAATGACATGAAATGTGATACAAGTTAATGAGCTTGTATAGGCAAAAATAGCAAAAGGGGATTTTCAGAAATAATTAAAATAAAAATAGGATAGTCACACTTTTAACATGACTAGGAGAGTGGCCATTTTCTGAAAAGTAAAAGAAAGAAAATGCAGCCTTTAAATTGGTTAATATGGCCGGGGTATTATGAATGAAAAATGCATGATGCTAGCCAGGACAGAAATGGAATTCTGTTTCAACAAAACCCTAGAGGAAAAATGCTTATAAATAGGCAGTTTAGCCAGTAGAATCATTTTTACCCCGAGCTGCACAAAAATAAGAAAAGAAGGAAAATATTGGAAGAAAGGAGAGAACACTCAAACAAGAATTTTCTGGATTAAACATTTAGGTGAGTAATCTCACTAAGTTCATGGCATTAAGACCTGAGATGAGGCAGCCACTTTTTATTTCCATTTATATATATTTCTGGTTTTGATGTATATGATTTCATCAATGCTTTCTGGATGTTTTATTTTAAATCTGATATGATTTAATATGGATGATTTTGGATGACCTTTGATTGGTTGAGACATTTGTCTTTGGATGAGTATCATACTGATTTATTTATACTCACAAATGTTAAAGTTTAGGATCTCAAAAATCATATAGAGAATACTCTCAGCTGTTATAGATCTATGGCATGGAAACTTTATAAAAATGATTAGAGCCGCATTATACTTGGTATAAGTGCTGAGGCTTGAAAAGAAAAATGTTAAGGGTGCAATAGAAATTTTCTAAGTGCTGAGCCCTTAATCAAATCAAAAAAAAAAAAAGAGAAACCCACAAGCTAAAATTATGATTGAACCAGATCTTGAATCTGAATCAATCATAAAGGCTTGCAAATCAATATAACATGCCATGCCTCTTTTACAGTTGAAAATATTCTCATATTTTATTAAGATCAAGACATATTGACCCCATTTAGGAAATAACTGTCTGATTATTTCTGAGGAGAATTATGCTAGAAGAAATTATGGATGTTTCCATGTTTGCAGTGATATGTTCACTTAGCATATTTGATGATAGGATTTAAGACTATACACTAGTAAATAAACTAGGGAAGGGAAGGCCAAGAAAGCTGCTGGAATGCTTGTCATATTTGAAGTATGCAAGTTGGCACATGGTTTGTTTAAGCCCTGAGATCTTTGTGCAATGATGTGAATTAGTTCATTGCAATGTGTCCCAGTGATTCCTTAATAGCAGATGAGGCAGGAATTTAAATTGAATATTACAACCTGTAAATGAAGAAATAGGAATATGTATATTTCTTAGGTTGAATGGTATGGAACCAAGATGATTCCAGTAAGTGAAATTGTTGCAAATAGATAATTATGTTTGCATGATTATGTATGCAAGTGAAAGAATGATAAATGAATATATCATACCTGAATCAACATAATTATACTATGTTAAAATAATTGATTGCAGAAATTTGCTTAAACAACTGAATTGCATATTAGTTGAATCAACAAGTTAGTACCCTTATATTCTCTATTGCTTAATATCATGAATGAATTGATGTTACTCATACCAGATCATAGATCTGACCCTTGTTTGCTCATGGCATCTGGGGTGTCTCATTTCAAAATGAGGCAGCCACTTATGTTCTTTCAGGTAACCCAGGCACTAAGTAAAAATGAAGTTATGGCTTTTATGGAGGAGTGAATGAACATGCTAGCTAGTTTCAATAAGAGTTTAAATCGATTATATCTGCATGTATTCAGGAAAAATTTTATGTTCTAAGATTTCCAGTTATGTAATGAATTCTATTATGGTTAGATGAACTAGTTGTATCATGTTAAATATATTGTTATGCACTAAGGTTTAAAATCTCAAAGGAAAAATCTGAGTGGGAAACAAGGAAATGATTTTAATTACTGATATGGATGTTTGGAAGAGAAATATGCATATGTAGTTGAGCTGTTGTTTTGTAAAGTTTATATTATGTAATAGTTAATCTTGAGATATAACAGAGCACTGAGTTTTAGAACGAAATCTGGATTTAGCAAGAAGTAAACTTAACAGGATTTTATTTTCTTTTTACTGAAATGCTTTGTAATTAAGTTTGAATTCATTTCTGAATTGAATTGAGGAGAGTAAGATGTTTTCCTAAAGCTTTAAACAGAATGCAATGAAATTGAACTAGTGTGGCAGATACAGGATTCATGAGTTAACCAGCTTCAATTAAATGAAGTATTGGTTGATCATGATAGATTGTATTCTGAAAATAAAAATGCATTTCAAAGCTTAGTACATTTAGCAATTGATTCACCCAGTTTTCTGGAAAATGAGCAGAAATATTGACATGTACATGTACATCTGTGTACATGTTGATATTTGAGCAAAAATATGTTCATAAATTCTCAAAACAGTTGTAGGAATGGGATACAAAAATAGTAAGTAAGAAGGATTGTTTTGTATGTTGGGTTATAGGCAAAAATTAAACATATATGTACAATTATAGGTAGGTATCAGATTTCTAACCTTTCAAAAAAAAAAAACCAAAAATTGTGTTTGAACCGACCTGCATGGTACTCGAACTCGTGACCTTTTGTGTATAAGTTAGGCGCGTTTCCATTACGCCTAGATGTTGCTTGTGTTCACTTAGGATCCACTTTCTTTTATACTGAATCTAATATTATCCAGACTTTAAACACAATCATCAACATTAAAAGCTTGTTTACTACTGAATATTACTTGATCATTTCTTGATCCTAATGACAGACTAAAGTACATATTTTAGTGGATTTTATGGCCAAAAATCTGAATACAATAATGTATCTGAATTACTAAATCTCTAAATCAAACAGGATGTTATTGAACAAAAAAAATATAAAGTATATACTCTGAATTTAAACAAGAAGAACACATACATCTTCATATGTATGTGTATATTATTAGATATGCACTGATATATTTATATTGGTAAGTTATTTTGATCCTGGATATATTTTGGTTATTGGAAAAAGAAAATGACCTTGGAAAATATGTTTGTAATAAATGATATATCAATATATCATCTCATAGCAAAAAAAAAAAATCCTTATGAAATTAGGGTGGAAATAGGAGGGTCATTTCAGTTGGTATCAGAGCTATGTTATTCAACATAGTAGAAGTAAGGATCAAGTTCTTAGATAGAAAAATAAAATTAAAAGGAACTAAATATCAAACTAACCAGCTATGTAAATTATTATTAGCAAACTATGGTAGGGAGACCACCAAATCAGGGAGCAGGATCTTCCCATGCACCACCAATGGTCAATCTGCAAGACTTGGTGAGAGCATTTAGGGATGGGGCAGGACAAAGGCAAGAAAATCCCTATGAAGAACTCTCAAAACTGCTTAAGACATATACTCATTTAGGAGGCAAAAGCTTTGAAGGGACAGAGAGTATCATGGAAATTCAAACATGGTTGAGAACATTGGAAATAATTTTCAATGACATGCAACTTGATGATCAAAGAAAGAGGCAAGTGGCTTCAAGACAGCTGAAAGGAGTAGCTTTAGGCTGGTGGGAAGTAATCATTGCAGGAAGGAATGAGAATGAAATCACTTGGAATCAATTCAAAGAGATGTTGGAGGCAAGGTTTGTACCAGCATCAGCAAAGACTACCTTGCTAGAAGAATTCATTAGGCTTAGACAAGGAACCATGACTGTCACAGAATACACTCAAAGGTTTGATGGACTTTCCACATATGGAGCAATGCTTGTGGCAGATGAAGCATCTAAAAATGATAGGTACATAAAAGGTCTAAACCCAGGACTTAGCAGAGCTATGTTACCTTATGCAGACAAGACTTTTGATCATGTGATAGACTTAGCTTTGAGGTTGGAGCAGCATGACAAGGAAAGGGAGAAGTTCAGAAATTTTAAGAGCAATAATAACAAGAAAGGTAAGGGGAGGTATCACCCTTATGATAAGAAGAAAGAAGAGGCTAGTAACAAAAGCACTGGAGATGTCAAAGCTAAGGAAGGAAAACTATATCATTTAGTTGACTTAGAAAAAGATCTGAGTGAACTAACCATTGAAGAAATTCCCATAGTTAATGAATACTTGGATGTGTTTGGGGAAGTTAAGGGTGTTCCACACCACAGACCAGTTGAGTTCCAAATTAATCTCATTCCAGGAGCAAGTCCAATAATTAAGAAACCTTATAGAATGGGGCCAAGTGAACTGAAAGAATTGAAAAATCAGTTGGAAGAATTAGAAGGCAAGGGATTTATAAGGCCAAGCAATTCCTGCTGGGGTTCTCCAGTAGTGTTTGTAAGAAAACATGATGGTACCTTGAGAATGTGCATAGATTACAGGGAGCTAAATAAAGTAACCATCAAGAATAAATACCCATTGCCTAGAATAGATGATCTCTTTGACCAACTCAGTGAAGCTAAAATATTTTCTAGGCTAGACTTAGCATCAGGATTCCATCAAATGAAGGTTGAAGACTCAAGTGTTAAGTACACTGCATTTAACACAAGATATGGCTTATATGAATTTTTGGTTATGCCATTTGGTTTGACAAATGCTCCTTCATATTTTGTTGATTTGATGAATAGAATATTTAGAGATTATCTGGACAAATTTGTACTGATTTTTATTGATGACATTTTGATTTATTCCAAGACAGTGGAAGAGCATAAAAATCATTTGCATTTAGTTTTGTCAAGACTAAGGGAAAATGATTTAAAGGCAAAATTTTCAAAATGTGCATTTTGGAAAGAAGAAGTGCATTTCCTTGGGCATGTCATCTCTGCCAAAGGAATATCAGTAAACCCTAACAAGGTAGTGGCAATCCAAGCATGGAAAAGGCCTAGCACCATCAGTGAAATTAGATCATTTATGGGGATGGCAGGATATTATAGGAGATTCATAAAAGATTTCTCAAAAAAATCATCACCACTTACCAATTTAACTAGAAAGAACCAAGCCTTTGTATGGACTGAAAAATGTGAGCAAGCTTTTATCAAAATAAAGGAAGCTCTGATTAATGCACCAGTGTTGAGAGTGCCAGAAGGAAATGAAAATTTGGTTGTGTACACTGATGCAAGTGGCTCTAGGTTGGGGGCTGTGTTGATGCAGCAAGACCAGGTGGTAGCCTATGCATCTAGGCAATTAAAGCCACATGAAACCAGGTATGCAACCCATGATCTTGAACTAGCAGCAGTTGTGTATGCTTTGAAACTTTGGAGACATTATTTGTTAGGTGCCAAATTCATTTTGTACACTGATCATAAGGCATTGAAATATTTATTCTCACAAAAAGATTTGAACATGAGGCAACATAGATGGGTAGAGTTCCTAGCTGCCTATGATCTAGATATACTGTATACACCAGGCAAGGCAAATAAAGTTGCAGATGCCTTGAGTAGACAACATGCCAAAGTAGCCATGTTGATGATGGAAGAGTTTAGGGATTTGTCTATACTTACTGATTTGGAAATTGAGGAAAGTAGTGAGGAACAAATGATGCCCATTGAAGAAGGTGAAGGTAAAGGGAAATTAAGTATGATATCTCTGCAATCAGATTTACTCCTTAAGATTGGGCAAATGCAGGAACAAGACCTAAACATGGTGGAAAAGAAAATGCTCATATCAAAAGGGGAGGAAGTAATAAATTATCAAGTTGATAAAAATGGGTATTTGAGGAATAAAAACAGGATATGTGTTCCAGAAAATATAGAATTGAAAGAGGAAATATTAAATGAGTACCATAGGAGTAAGTACTCCATACACCCAGGTAGCACCAAGATGTATCAAAATTTGAAAAGAAATCTTTGGTGGAAGGGGATGAAGTCAGATGTGGCCAGATATGTTGCAAGGTGTATGACTTGCCAACAAGTCAAGGCAGAGACACAAAGGCCATCAGGACTATTGCAACCCCTTAGCATACCACAGTGGAAGTGGGAGGATATATCTATGGATTTCATAGATGGTCTGCCTAGATCTAAGAAGGGAAACACAAGTATATGGGTAATTGTGGATAGGCTAACTAAGGTAGCACATTTTATCCCAGTTAGAGCAGAAAGAAATGCTCCAAAATTGGCTCAAATATTCATGAAAGAGGTAGTAAGGTTGCATGGCATACCTAAAACCATTGTGAGTGATAGGGATACCATCTTCACCTCAAGGTTTTGGAAAAGTTTTCAAGAGGCTATGGGGAGTGAATTGTGCTTAAGCACTGCCTACCATCCACAATCAGATGGTCAAACTGAGGTGGTGAACAAAGTCTTAGAGGATTTGTTGAGAGCATGTACACTGGACTTTGGAGGCAACTGGGAAGACCACCTCCATCTAGCTGAATTCACATACAATAACAGTTACCAAAGCACCATAGGGATGGCACCATTTGAAGCCTTATATGGCAAGCCATGTTTATCACCTATATGCTGGGTAGAGGCTGGAGAAAGGGCTGTTCTTGGACCTGAATATGTTAAAGAAACTACAGAGAGAATTGGGTTAATAAGAAAAAGAATAGCAGCAGCTCAAGATAGGCAAAAGAAATTTGCAGATAGGAAGAGAAAGCAAGTGGAATATGAAGTGGGAGACTTTGTTTTCATCAAGATTTCACCTATGAAGAAAGTCATGAGATTTGGCAAGCAAGGTAAGCTTACACCAAGGTATGTTGGACCCTATAAAATTCTGGAAAGAATTGGTTCATTGGCTTACAAATTAGAACTACCAGAGGAGATGAAAGCAATGCATAATGTTTTTCATGTGTCCCAACTTAGAAAATGGGTACATGATAAGGAAGACATTTTGGAAGAGCCTACCAAAATTCAAATAAATCCTGACTTGGTTTATGAAAAAGAACCAGTGGGGATTGTAGCCAAGGAAGAAAAGAAATTAAGGAGCAAAACCTTGAAACTAGTTAAGATCCAGTGGAGTAGTGATCCTAATGACTGCACATGGGAGTTAGAGGATAAGATTAGAATGGATTATCCTAAGCTTTTTGCAAATTAAAAGGTAATTTTTTTTTTCTTTCTGGAAAAATTATTTGTTATGCATGGTTGATATGGTTGAATTTGTTTGCTTATGCATATGTTTGATAAGTTTTCAGAAAAGAAAAAGATGCTCACTATAAATGTTAGAAAAATTGTGAGGACACAATTCCTAAAAGGAGGGGTGAATGTAATACCCCAAAATTTTGTGAAAAATCATTTTTGAAAAATGATTTAATTTTGAAATATTTAGATTTAAATATGGTGAAGTCTCAGGAATAAATAGTGTGCAGGTATATGTGTGCACGTGCACACTGAAATGGCACAAGGAAGAACTCCAGATTTCTTGGATTTAAAACAAGAATTAAAGGGCAATACAAACATGATTTGGCAACATGGTTGTTTGATTTCTGAAATTATATGGATCATCTTAGAAAGTAAGAAAAAGTAGGCTTTACTTTAAATCAGTAAACAAATTTTATTTAAAACCCAGAAGAGAAAATTATGTATATTAACCTGTATACATATAGGTGCATATGCTTCTGAAATTAAAGAGAAATTAAAATAAGCTTAGATAAGATATGTGTACAAATATATATTTTTAAACACTGAAAAGTATATATATATATATAAGCAAGTAAAACTATGACATTAAAATGACATGAAATGTGATACAAGTTAATGAGCTTGTATAGGCAAAAATAGCAAAAGGGGATTTTCAGAAATAATTAAAATAAAAATAGGATAGTCACACTTTTAACATGACTAGGAGAGTGGCCATTTTCTGAAAAGTAAAAGAAAGAAAATGCAGCCTTTAAATTGGTTAATATGGCCGGGGTATTATGAATGAAAAATGCATGATGCTAGCCAGGACAGAAATGGAATTCTGTTTCAACAAAACCCTAGAGGAAAAATGCTTATAAATAGGCAGTTTAGCCAGTAGAATCATTTTTACCCCGAGCTGCACAAAAATAAGAAAAGAAGGAAAATATTGGAAGAAAGGAGAGAACACTCAAACAAGAATTTTCTGGATTAAACATTTAGGTGAGTAATCTCACTAAGTTCATGGCATTAAGACCTGAGATGAGGCAGCCACTTTTTATTTCCATTTATATATATTTCTGGTTTTGATGTATATGATTTCATCAATGCTTTCTGGATGTTTTATTTTAAATCTGATATGATTTAATATGGATGATTTTGGATGACCTTTGATTGGTTGAGACATTTGTCTTTGGATGAGTATCATACTGATTTATTTATACTCACAAATGTTAAAGTTTAGGATCTCAAAAATCATATAGAGAATACTCTCAGCTGTTATAGATCTATGGCATGGAAACTTTATAAAAATGATTAGAGCCGCATTATACTTGGTATAAGTGCTGAGGCTTGAAAAGAAAAATGTTAAGGGTGCAATAGAAATTTTCTAAGTGCTGAGCCCTTAATCAAATCAAAAAAAAAAAAGAGAAACCCACAAGCTAAAATTATGATTGAACCAGATCTTGAATCTGAATCAATCATAAAGGCTTGCAGATCAATATAACATGCCATGCCTCTTTTACAGTTGAAAATATTCTCATATTTTATTAAGATCAAGACATATTGACCCCATTTAGGAAATAACTGTCTGATTATTTCTGAGGAGAATTATGCTAGAAGAAATTATGGATGTTTCCATGTTTGCAGTGATATGTTCACTTAGCATATTTGATGATAGGATTTAAGACTATACACTAGTAAATAAACTAGGGAAGGGAAGGCCAAGAAAGCTGCTGGAATGCTTGTCATATTTGAAGTATGCAAGTTGGCACATGGTTTGTTTAAGCCCTGAGATCTTTGTGCAATGATGTGAATTAGTTCATTGCAATGTGTCCCAGTGATTCCTTAATAGCAGATGAGGCAGGAATTTAAATTGAATATTACAACCTGTAAATGAAGAAATAGGAATATGTATATTTCTTAGGTTGAATGGTATGGAACCAAGATGATTCCAGTAAGTGAAATTGTTGCAAATAGATAATTATGTTTGCATGATTATGTATGCAAGTGAAAGAATGATAAATGAATATATCATACCTGAATCAACATAATTATACTATGTTAAAATAATTGATTGCAGAAATTTGCTTAAACAACTGAATTGCATATTAGTTGAATCAACAAGTTAGTACCCTTATATTCTCTATTGCTTAATATCATGAATGAATTGATGTTACTCATACCAGATCATAGATCTGACCCTTGTTTGCTCATGGCATCTGGGGTGTCTCATTTCAAAATGAGGCAGCCACTTATGTTCTTTCAGGTAACCCAGGCACTAAGTAAAAATGAAGTTATGGCTTTTATGGAGGAGTGAATGAACATGCTAGCTAGTTTCAATAAGAGTTTAAATCGATTATATCTGCATGTATTCAGGAAAAATTTTATGTTCTAAGATTTCCAGTTATGTAATGAATTCTATTATGGTTAGATGAACTAGTTGTATCATGTTAAATATATTGTTATGCACTAAGGTTTAAAATCTCAAAGGAAAAATCTGAGTGGGAAACAAGGAAATGATTTTAATTACTGATATGGATGTTTGGAAGAGAAATATGCATATGTAGTTGAGCTGTTGTTTTGTAAAGTTTATATTATGTAATAGTTAATCTTGAGATATAACAGAGCACTGAGTTTTAGAACGAAATCTGGATTTAGCAAGAAGTAAACTTAACAGGATTTTATTTTCTTTTTACTGAAATGCTTTGTAATTAAGTTTGAATTCATTTCTGAATTGAATTGAGGAGAGTAAGATGTTTTCCTAAAGCTTTAAACATGCAATGAAATTGAACTAGTGTGGCAGATACAGGATTCATGAGTTAACCAGCTTCAATTAAATGAAGTATTGGTTGATCATGATAGATTGTATTCTGAAAATAAAAATGCATTTCAAAGCTTAGTACATTTAGCAATTGATTCACCCAGTTTTCTGGAAAATGAGCAGAAATATTGACATGTACATGTACATCTGTGTACATGTTGATATTTGAGCAAAAATATGTTCATAAATTCTCAAAACAGTTGTAGGAATGGGATACAAAAATAGTAAGTAAGAAGGATTGTTTTGTATGTTGGGTTATAGGCAAAAATTAAACATATATGTACAATTATAGGTAGGTATCAGATTTCTAACCTTTCAAAAAAAAAAACCAAAAATTGTGTTTGAACCGACCTGCATGGTACTCGAACTCGTGACCTTTTGTGTATAAGTTAGGCGCGTTTCCATTACGCCTAGATGTTGCTTGTGTTCACTTAGGATCCACTTTCTTTTATACTGAATCTAATATTATCCAGACTTTAAACACAATCATCAACATTAAAAGCTTGTTTACTACTGAATATTACTTGATCATTTCTTGATCCTAATGACAGACTAAAGTACATATTTTAGTGGATTTTATGGCCAAAAATCTGAATACAATAATGTATCTGAATTACTAAATCTCTAAATCAAACAGGATGTTATTGAACAAAAAAAAATATAAAGTATATACTCTGAATTTAAACAAGAAGAACACATACATCTTCATATGTATGTGTATATTATTAGATATGCACTGATATATTTATATTGGTAAGTTATTTTGATCCTGGATATATTTTGGTTATTGGAAAAAGAAAATGACCTTGGAAAATATGTTTGTAATGAATGATATATCAATATATCATCTCATAGCAAAAAAAAAAATCCTTATGAAATTAGGGTGGAAATAGGAGGGTCATTTCACTCATCAACATTATTTTTTAGTGAAGTATATATATCATGGCAAAATGGCTTAGAGTAAAGCTAAAGATATATTTTTCTCATATATATATATGATTTGAAGGAATAAATCGTTTTGAAAAGGTTTTCAAGGAAAATTTAAAGGGTAATTAACCCTAAGAAAATGATTCGGACAGTTAGTCCATTTTGATTGAACAGTTAGTCCAGTTTGCAGGCAATCAGCCTAGATTTCGAACAGTTGGTCCAGTTTGCGGGTAGTCAGTCCAGATGTATGGATAGATAGTCCATTTGTAGCATAATGGACCTTGCTATTATATTATGGACAGATAGTTCACATATTACATGTTTTACGGACAGATAGTCCATTTATTAGCATAAAGGATATTGCTATTTTGATATAATCAGTTTGATTAACCAGTTTGGTTGTAGGAAAGGATTACAAAATATATGTTTTGAAAAGGATATTTGTGAGGGGAAACCCGTTCCGCTAAGCGGCGTGGTCTCACTTAATATTAGTAAACCGAGATGTAACAAAATTATTCACACCAGGCTTTATGTCTGACTCGAAGTTTTTATTTCCCTCTAAACTCTCGGGTGCTCAAAATTGATTTGAGTAGGCTGAGGGTTAAGGTTTTCAGGTTTTTGATATTTTGGCGAATAAAGCTTTCGAAGACGAGCAGGTGGCTGATGGATAGCTAATTAGGAATATAGATTATTCTATTTATTTTTCCACTGTATATATTAAGTCAGACATGACCATATTTCTCTGATCAACCAAGGGGGCATCGTCATATGTCGCTCTTGGCGTAGTTTTGTAATGATTATAATTGATCTTTACCTGGGAAACGGACATGGGATTTTGTAATTTGAATATGAATTTGTTTGAAATGTAATTAGTAAAATGTTATTTTTGGAAATCTATGATTTTATTCATATTCAAGTGCTTTTGATATTAGAATACCATTGGCATTGCCATATTTTGTCACCAGAAGTTAATACTATAGATGATTGCAGCATCTATAGCACTTAGCTTTTGACCTCCAGATATGGGATGTTACAACTTGTATCAGAGCTTGGTTTATGAAAATTTTTAAACTAAAAATGGTTTTTAAAACAAAATCCTAAGGAATTAGAGTAAGATTGGGGTATGGGATAACGCTATAGTAACGTACTTGTATTTGCTATATATAAGTATACGCTTTACCTCTAATCTCCTATCTTTGTTAGGATATTTTTCTATATCTCATGAGGTTTGAATACAGATATGGAAGGCAGAAGAGGAAGAGTTAACCCAGGAAGGGAAGGCACCGATGGGAATGCCAGGCCTAATGTGAGAGGTCAAGGTCAGGCACAAGCAGAGAATGTAGGTGCTGAAGTCCCGCGCGCAAGTTGGAATGGAAGCTATTTATCGATTTTTCAGGAATATGGTGTAGGCGAGAGTTGCAGCTGGAGTGTTAGGAGGAAATGCTGCAAGAGCAGGGGTTTCGGTAGTTAACCATTATGCTAAGTCGAGTGGAGATAACACCAAGCTTGGAGGGAAGCTGTTTGTTGGAACGGAAGATGCCATTGAGGTAGAGAATCGGTTGTTGCACTGTAAAATGATTTTTGCAGATTTGGGGCTCAATGATGAGCAGAAGAGGAGGTTGGCATCTAGACAGCTTTAGGGAGCAGCTCTGTTCTGGTGAAATAGTGTGACTGTGGTGATGGATGAGGAAACTATGACATAGGAAGATTTCAAGAAGAGGTTCCAGGAGAGGTTCATGTCAGCAATGGCACAGTCAGCTCTGATCAGGAAGTTTGCTGAGTTAGAGCAAGGGGAAATGTCAGTTCTGGAGTATGCTAGAAAGTTCGAGGAGTTAGCCCGATATGGGTATGCTTCAGTGGATACAGTTATGAAGAGGAATGAGAAGTTCATCAGTGGGTTGAAGCCTAAGTTGGCTAAGGCCACATTACCTCATATTAGAGACCCTTCTGATTTTGTTGTGGAGATGGCCTTAAGGCATGAGGAGTTGCTTGATTCTCTAGAGAAGAGTAAGGCTAAAGAAGTCCAGGTTGAGCAGAATCAGAAGAGGAAGTTCTTTCCTAAGAAAGGTGCTCAGAAGGGTGGAGCAGCTAAGAAAGGGAAGTCTGAGATTGTTTGCTTCAAGTGCAACAAGATGGGACACTTTACTAATGAGTGTCATGCTGGGAAGGCTAAGGAAGTGGCTGGGAGGAAAAATGTCAGGTGCTTTAACTACGACCAGATAGGCCACTACAAGAGCCAGTGCAAGGAGCCTGCTAAGGACAGAAAGGGCAAAGTGTATACATTAAAGCCTGCTAAGGACAGAAAGGGCAAAGTGTATGCATTAGAACCCACATATTTAGTTACTTCCTTACGGGTTGCGAATCCAATAGGAAGGTATGCAACTCTAGGGTTGAGATGTGACCAGTTAGAGTTTGACCTGTTAGGTAATACTTTTGTTTGCGGTTTGCATGTGTTTGATTTTGTGGGGTTCGGGATTATTCTTGGGATGGATTGGTTGTGAGTACGATGCTAGGATATTTTTCCAGGATAGGAAAATATCGCTTAGACACCCAGATTGTAGTGTTCGGATAGTGTATACCGTAGAAGGTTCTTGCGGTGAGATGTATGCTTTGTTGGGTGCTACATAATTGGATGATGAGTTAAGTCGAGTTTTCGTGGTTAGAGAATTCGCAGATGTTTTTGAGCCTGTAGTTGGATTGCCGCCGAAACGAGCCATTAAGTTTCGAATAGATTTGGTTCCGGGAGCAGAACCAGTGAGTAGGCCGCCGAGCAGAATGACCCTTACAGAGATGAGGGAGTTGAAAATGAAGTTGGTGTATTTGGAAGGCAAGAGTTTTATCAGGCCGAGCAGTTCGCCTTGGGGAGCAACCGCAGTGTTTACTAAGAAGCCGGACGGATCGTTAAAGCTATGTATTTATTATCATAAGTTGAAAGAGAGGACGATAAAGAATCGATATCCATTGCCGAGGATTGACGATTTGTTCGACTAGTTGAGTGGAGCCAAGGTATTTTCGCAGTTGGATTTAGCGACAGGATTCCATCAACTCAGGGTAGTAGAGGATAATATACCTTTAATGGCTTTTAGGACCAGATATGGGTCATACGAATGGTTAGTTATGCCGTTCGGACTGACTAATGCGCCAGATTTCTTTGTGGATTTGATGAACCGTGTTTTCCGAAAGCACTTGGATAGGTTCGTATTGGTTTTCATAAATGATATCTTAATATACTCTAAGGATGAGTGAGAGCATGAAGTTCATCTTAGACTGGTGCTTGAGACGCTGAGACGGCATCGGTTGAAGGCGAAGTTCTCCAAGTGTCATTTCTAGAAGAAAGAAGTAAAATTTCTTGGTCATGTAGTCTCAAAGAAAGGGTTATCAGTGGATCTGACTAAGACTGAAGCGGTGAATAGTTGGAAGAGACCCGAGACAGTAACAGAGATAAAGAGTTTCCTTGGATTGGCTGGTTATTATCGGAGTTTCATTAAGGATCTTTGCGGATAGCGGCACCGATGACCAAGTTGACAAGAAAGGATGTGAAGTTTGTGTGGATCGATAAGTGTGAGGAAGCATTCCATAGTTTGAGACACTTATTGACCCATGCGCCTGTGTTGGTTGTTCCAGAAGGGAATCGGGATTTGGTGGTTTACACCTATGCATGTGGAATAGGACTAGGAGCTGTGCTGATGCAGAGAGGTAAAGTGATTGCCTATGCTTCAAGACAGCTTAGACCGCATGAGGTCAGATATTCGATGCATGATTTAGAGTTGGTTGTAGTTATTTTTGCTTCGAAGGTGTAAAGACATTACCTTTTGGGAGGAAGGTTTGAGTTATATACAGATCATAAGTCGCTGAAGTATTTATTCTCTCAGAAGGAGTTGAACATGAGACAGCAAAGGTGGTTAGAGTTTGTTGCCGCTTATGATTTTGGGATTGAGTACACAACAGGGAAAGGCAACAAGGTTGTAGATGCACTTAGCAGGAAACATCAGAATGTAGTATTGGCGATGATTGCTGAGTGGAAAGATTTGGAAGTATTAGCAGATTGCAAAGTGCAGTGGAGATTTGAGGCTGGGTTTAGTGGAGATATAGTTATATTATCTTGTTTGGAAGTTCAACCAATGATGATCGAAAGGATAGCTTCTAAACAGGGGGAAGATCCGGTATTAGCTGAACGGATCAGGAAGTTAAAAGATGGAATCGAGAGCGATGATTTGAAAGATTTTAGTCTTGACAAGGATATGAGGTTGAGAAAGAAAGGAAGATTATGTGTTCCGACTGTAGGAAACATAAGGAAAGAAGTCTTGGAGGAATTCCATCGTTCGAAATTCTCTATTCATCCTGGAGGTATTAAGATGTATCAGGATATGAAGAGGAGTTTCTTCTGGGAAGGTATGAAGCGGGATATTGGGTTGTGTGTAAAGCAGTTCATGGTTTGCCAGCAAGCAAAGGCCGAACACCAGAAACCAAGTGGGTTGCTTCAGCCATTAGATATTCCAGTATGAAAGTGGGATTCTGTTTCCATGGATTTTATTAGCGGGTTGCCAAGGTCAAATAGAGGAAATGATAGTATATGGGTCATGGTAGACAAATTGACCAAGAGTGCCAATTTCATTCCAATTAGGTCAACCAGAACGGAACCTGTTTCGGCAAGGTTGTTTTTGAAGAATGTAGCCAGGCTACATGGAATTCCTAGTAGCATAGTAAGTGATAGAGATACCTTATTCACTAGCGAGTTCTATAAGAGCTGCAGGAAGTTTTGGGACTAAGCTCAAGATGAGTACCACTTACCATCCGTAGATAGATGCGTAAATGGAAAGCATTAACAAAATCTTGGAGGATTTGTTAAGAGCTTGTGTTCTAGATTTGGGTTCATGGGAAGACCGTCTGCGTTTAGTCGAGTTTTCGTATAACAACAGTTATCAAACTAGTATTGGGATGGCACCATTTGAAGCTTTGTATGGAAGGCCATGCAAATCTCCCGTATGTTGGATGGAGACTGGGAATAGGTTGGTTCTTGGTCCAAATTTGGTTAGGGAAGCTGTAGAAAAGATTAAGGTCATTCGGGCTAGAATGAAGGAGGCTCAGTCTAGGCAGAAAAGTTATGCAGATAAGAGACGAAAAGATTTAGAGTTCTCAGTTGCAGACCAGGTTATCGTGAAAGTATCACCAATGAAGGGTGTGATTAGATTTGGGAAATCAGGGAAGTTAGCACTGAGATTCGTTGGACCTTTTGCTATTGTTGAGAGGATCGGGAAACTCGCATATAGAGTTGAGTTATCAAGCAGTTTAATAGGAGTCCACGATGTTTTTCATGTTTCTCATCTCAGAAAGTGTGTTAGTGACCCGAAGACTACTATTGCACCGACTGTGCTAGATGATTTAGTGGTAGAACTAGATTTGATTATAGTGAGGAAGTCAGTTCGCATAGTTGCGAGAGATGAGAAGAGGCTTAGAACCAAGACGGTCAGATTAGTCAAAGTCCAGTGGAGCGACGATGACAGGGACTGTACTTGGAAGATTGAAAGCAAGATTAGAGATACTTATCCTGACTTGTTTGATTATATGTTTTACCTTCTTGTTTGATTTGTTGTGTAACTTATTAATTTCGAGGACGAAATTCTTTAAGGAGGGGAGTCTGTAGCACCCTAGATTTTTGGTAACATTATTTAGAATATTTAATTAGTTAAATAAAATAAAATAATGTGTTGATTAGGGGATTGAGATTTGATTTTAATTAAGGTGTAGCCATGTCATTTAACAGTGAATTAAAATAAGAGTTAAATTGAAATATAGGAGGGGTAGAATTGGAAAGAGGCCATTCCTATATCCTCCAAACCTTGGTCGTGTATTAGAATATACGTTCATTTTCATTTGAAATTTTTTATAACTCAAGGTCGGCCACCATTAACAAGGAAAAGAGGAAGAAAAATCTAGGAAGAAGATAATTCAAATCGATCTATTCATGTCTCAATCTCTATAAATTCTAAAGCTAAGGTGAATAATGTTTACATCTCATTTCTGATTGTATTTTCGGTTTTTAGATGATTGCCGAATATTTTGCATTGATTTGCCATGATTTTGAATGATGGAATGATTATATATACATGTTGATGATTTATGTGTATTCATATTGATTTTATGATATGTTTTAAGGTGAAAACCCTATAAAATGACATTCAAATTCCTTGAGAATTTTCGTGAAGATCAGAAATAATATTTTAGAGATGGGTTTCAATTCTCGGAATTTTCTAGAAATTACGTGTAATTTATATGAATTTTCTAGTGAAGAAAATGTTAATTTGGGTTCATAATTATTTTCGGTTAAATAATAAAAGATTAGGGTCTGAAATTTTTATATGTTGGAAAACATATTAAAATAGATTTTTTGGAATTTTTTGGAATTTTTGTAGATTTTTCCTAAGTGTTTTAAGGGTTATATAAAAAAATTTAAGGTATGGGACATAAATGTTTTATATAATTAAAAGAGGAGAAGGGGCTTTTTGTAAAATAACTTAAATTATTAAATCTGGAAAGTCGGCAGCCCTTTTGACAAATTGCATTACTTTTTATTGGTAAAGAAAGAGGCAACCAATCATAATTAGACACGTAAGGCAGGTTAGGTGGAAAGAACTATTTGCTACATGTTTTACACTGTTTCGACACCGTCGGCACCAGGTTCCGCCTCCTCATCTTCACTACCGACACAGTCAAAACCAATGCACATGGTATCAGTTTACTAGTACGTAGTGAATTGAATTTAGGTGGAAGGTAGGGAGTCGAAACCAGGGGTTCCGAAGTCCTTTGTTTTTAAATTAAAGAAACACGCCTGCTTGCTTTCGACTAAATGGCTTTCGACTAAGTAGCTTTCGACCAGGTCAAATGATTTAAAGAAAATGGTTTCGATTGGGTTACGCCTCTATTTTTAAATAATTGCTTTCGACTAAGTCGAAACCTTTTTGCTGCCGCCTTTTTACCTTTCGACCCAGTTTGTTTCAAAAGGGTTGTTTTGTTTTCTAAAATATGGCGACCTCTCTAATGCTTTCGAAGGGATGGTTTTGACACCATCACGTCATTACTTAGGAAATGGTTTCGAAGCATATGCTTTCAACTTAAATTTTTTTAAGACCCTTTTTCTATGTTTGAAGTAAAACCTAAATGGTTCCGAAAGAGATAGTTTTAAATGGTTTCGAAACAGATGCTTTCGACTTTAATGGGTTGCTGATCCTTTTGCTCTACTTGAAGGCAGAATCCAAATGGTTTCAACTGAGACGTCTTTCAAAGGTTTCGAAGGTGCAAATTTTCAAATGGTTTCGAAAGGTTTCCACATGTTTTAAATTGAACCCAAAGTGCTTTCAAAAGGATTGAGTTTTGACTATTTCGAAAGGTTTTAATGAATGGTTTCGAAAGGGGTGGTTCCCCAGGGTTTCGAAAGGATTGAAAGGGAAGGTTTTTCCAATGTTTTTGAAAGGCAACATTTAAAAGGTTTTAAAAGGAGGATGTCTGATGTTTTGAAGCTTTTGGAAAAAATAAAGGAAAGGTTTTTCCAATGTTTTCGAAAGGCAATAATTAATGGTTTTGAAAGAGTCTTTCAATGGTTTCGAAGGGGTTACCTTCAAGGCTTTTGAAAGGGTTGTTTAAGGGTTTTAAACAAAGGTTTCGAATGTATGAAATAGGCAATATAGCCTAAGTATTTTCAAGTTAAAAAGGACTTTAACTTGTTTTGGAAGGATAGTTAATCCTTATTAAATCCCATCAACATTATTTTTGAGTAAAGTATATATATCACGGCAAAATGGCTTAGAGTAAAGTTAAAGATATATTTTCCTTGTATATAGATAATTTGAAGGAATAAATCATTTGGAAAAGGTTTTCAAGGTAAATTTAAAGGGTAGTTAACCCTAAGAAAATGATTCGGACTGTTAGTCCATTTTGATTCGGACATTTAGTCCAGTTTGCCGGCAGTCAGCCTAGATTTCGGTTAGTTAGTCCAGTTTACGGGCAGTCAGCCCAAATGTATGGACAGATAGTCCATTTGTAGCATAACGAACCTTGCTATTATATTGTGGGCAGATAGTTCGCACATTACATGTTTTACAGACAGATAGTCCATTTATTAGCATAAAGGATATTGCTATTTTGATATAATCAGTTTGATTAACCAGTTTGGTTGCAGGAAAGGATTGCAAAATATATGTTTTGAAAATGATATTAGTGAGGGGAAACCCATTTCGCTAAGCGACGTGGTCTCACTTAATATCAATAAACCGAGATGTAACAGAATTATTCACACCAGGCTTTATGTTTGACGCGAAGTTTTTCTTCCCCTTAAACTCTTGAGTGCTCAAAATTGATTTGAGTAGGCTGAGGGTTAAGGTTTTTAGGTTTTTGATATTTTGGCGAATAAAGCTTCCGAAGACGAGCAGGTGGCTGACGGGTAGCTAATTAGGAATACATATTATTCTGTTTATTTTTCCACTGTGTATATAAATTCAGATATGACTATATTTCTCTGATCAACCCAGGGAGGCATCGTCATATGTCGCTCTTGGTGTAGTTTTGTAATGATTATAATGGATCTTTATCTGGGAAACGAACATGGGATTTTGTAATTTGAATATGAATTTGTTTGAAATGTAATCAGTAAAATGTTATTTTTGGAAATCTGTGATTTTGTTCATATTCAAGTGCTTTCTGATATTATGAATAACATTAGCATTGCCATATTTTGTCACTAGAAGTTAATACTATATATGACTGCAGCATCTGTAGCGCTTAGCTTTTGACCTCCAGATATGGGATGTTACACACGTGCCATTAGTGGAGTTTACCTATAATAACAACTATCAGGCAAGTATTGGAATGGCACCGTTTGATGCGTTATACGGGAGGCCTTGCGGATCACTGTTTTGTTAGTGGGACACTACAGATAGGATTATTCTTGGACCTAACATGGTGAGGGAGACATTAGAGAAGGTAAACTTGATCTGTGGAAGGATGAAAACCGTGAAGGAAAGGCAAAAGTCCTACATTGACAGGAGATGTACAGAGTTGGAGTTTACAGTGGGGTAGCATGGATTTTGTGAAGGTCTTATCGCTTAGGCATGTCATAAGATTTTGTAGTTCGGGGAAGTTAGCATCTAGGTTTATAGGGCCTTTATCGATCATTGGTGGAGTGGGGAAGTTAGCTTATAGGGTAAAACTTCGTGAGAAATTAGCAAGAGTACACGATGTTTTCCATGTCTTATACTTGCGTAAGTGTCTACACGATACAACAGTCGTAGTCAAGCCAAGTCAGCTAAAGGAGGTAGAGGCAGAGAGGGAGTCACTTGTTAATCGTACGCCCACTCATATTCTTGAGCATGGTACAAAGCGACTCCACAATAAAGTTATCAAGCCTGTTAAGGTCCAGTGGGAAGACGACATAGCGGAGATGAGTCACCCATCCAGAACTCTTTTCTGGTACATTTCCATTTTAGTTAAATGAGTATAAACTACTTATGTGTTCAGATTATAGCTTAGTATACTCCATAGGTAGGGGTAATTAGATGCTAGGAATGGTTGTGAACATGTCAATAGGACATGTTTTGGATGATGATGCTAATGGATATATTTACAAAATTGATCTTCACACACTTAGGCAAATACACTCTTGAGTCAGCATACATTCACACCATCACTTATTTTATTTTACCAGGTGCAATGCATATGGATTGAATGATTGCGCATATATATATAACTACTAGTATATTTACATAGGATGTTGCAAATATTTGGATACACGACATAAGCACTTGCATTTTGGGAGGTCGACTAGATTAGGTGACCACCTAATTTTTGGCATTAGTATATTCATATGCATAATGCCTACATGTACGTATTGCATTATAATTTTGAATTAAGGATAATGGTTGCTCGTGGTTGATGGATGAGTATATGGTTGTAAGTATTGATTTTGGTACATACGAGTTGCAATTTTTCATCCTTGGAAATTTCGGGGTCAAAATCCTTTTAAGGGGGGAGAATGTAATACCCTGCAAAATTTAACCGAAAATTTAATTAAAGAATTTAATTAAATATAACAAGAGTAAAATTGGATTTTTCACCAACGACCGAATTTGGCTATGAAACTTCCCTCATTGCATTCGTAGCGATTTTCTGGACAATTTTCATATATGAAGTTTGGTAATCGGAGCTAGTATGAAAATGTTATTAACGTTTGGAATTAGGAATCAAAAATAATAAAATAATAAATTAAGGAAAGAAATATTTTATAAAGGGAAAGCTCCACCGATCGACACCATATTTTGGATAGATTGACTGCTCGCGGTCGACCGCTCCAAACCAAGTGGTCGACCGGTTGAAGCATTCAGAGTAGGGTTTGGGTTGGTCGAACGGCCTGAATTTTATATAAAAAATCTAACGGTTGGCGTTACTTTGTACCTTTGTAAATATAACCCTAAGCTGATACTCAGAACCCTAATTTAGTCTGGTTGTAACAAAACTCTATCTCTTTGAATACTCAACCCTCTTCCTCTTCAAATCAGTTTTCTTTAAACACAAAATTAAAATTAAATTCAAAAGATTCAAGGAGGAAGAATCAAATCAAATCAAAGTGGGTTCTACTGGAGGCGATTCCAAGCGAACTAAAAGGGGATACCTTTCTAAAGGTGAGTAGGTTCATAATTAATATGATGATTTACATGTAAGTTTGTCATACCCTATTTGATCTAGATTTGGTTTAGTCTAATCAGAAATGTTGTTTATCTAGTAATTATAATAGATAGAAAACTTGATAAGAATGTAAGTTATTTGCATATGATCCTTGTTTAATCCAAGATATGTTAAAGTAAAATTGGTTAAATGAAAGTTTTAAGTTAAACACACCTTTTTTATTAAATTGAATATATATAGATATAACCTTATAGATTCTAAACCTAAGTTAATTTGATTTAATGGAATTGAATATGAAATTTTATATGAGATTGAATATGAAATTGTGAAACGATTATAAATTGAAATTGTGAACGTTGGAAATTGTAGATTTACAAATTAGGGTATACTGTAATGAACAATTTGTAATTAACAGAGGACGAACAGTAATTAAAACGAAAAAATCAACTCTGACCGGTCGGAGCAGTCGACCACTCCAGTGACCAACGGTTAACCGGTTAATGATTTACAGGCGAGATTGAAGCTCGACCTAAAGCCCAGGTTTATAGCTTTATATATATATACATATGTGTGTGTGCATGTTATGAATGTTAGTATATTAGTAGGGAATTTACTTCCCTAAGTTTTCGACTCTAGGACGTTACAAGATCGAATAGATGTGTAGGCTGGCAATGAGGCCTAGGCACTATTTATTCGGCTTGGTCGATATTCAATTGGGGGTGATTGTATCGCAAATTGCACTTATAGGAGGTTCTACGGTGTATTCACAACACTAATGATGGTGCATGGAGAAGTGTGCGGTCCGACACTAATAAGAGGTTCCTTGGTATATGCAGCGATGAGAATGTGATACTATGTCATTGATGGATGCCCGACGCTGTGCTATAAGTGGCATTACGTTATCGCTGAGAGTGGACACGGATGCAACGGACCTTAAGACGTTTTTGGCATGAGTTGGCATTGCGGGCTTCACCTCAATGCATAAATACGATACGTGTAGTCATAATTTGGGAATGTAGTCCTAAGATTGATATTGTAGATGACCCTATGTTAGTATAGTCCCAATAGTTATTAGTCGATCCATAGTTTGTTTTGAGGTACGATTGTTGTTTGATCCTAAGTGCAAACCTTTACAAGATGTTGGTGTTGGTGTACTTAGAACTATACCCCTTAGGTTGACGGAACCTACCTTAGTAAGTAGTTTACAACACAAGTAGAACATCCTAGGCCACGTGGAGTATTAATGAAGTCAATTGCTTATGATCACCATATACTAATGATGCAACTCATTTACTAGACTTCTGTCTGACCTATTCCTTTCCTTTTTCCCCCACCACATGAGGATATGGCAACATGTGATTGGCTTAGATCTAGTATGTGGAGGTGCGAGCTTGGCATTAGCATTTTGTATTACTTTCCATTACCCTTCATGTAACTATTTATTGTACTTAGTATTTATCAGATTATATGTTGTATTTCTGTACACTCTGGATTATGACTACGTATGTTTTAAGATTGTGTATTCTGGGATATTTTCTGAGATGATTATTTTTTGTATTTATATTTTACCGCCTTCCGCTGTGAGATCTGAAAGTGTAGAATGTCTTAGATTTTAGTCTTATATCCTTAGTCTCTATATTGTTTAAAAACTCGATAGCTCGTACTTCTTGGCTCGACGCGAGTCCGAAAGTCACCTAGATTTTGGAATGGTGTGTCTGGAGGTGTAAGTTGTCACTGTCATAGCTTTTGCAGTTAATAATTAGGTATGATTTCGATTTTCTGATTATTAAGAATATTTGTTCCATCTCGACTTACCAGATTGCCGATGATGAATTGGTGTTTATATAGAGAATGATTTGAACAAAAATCTTCTCAGTTTTCATATATTTCGAGATTTTTGTTTTGACTTTATCAATTCTTGATTTGGCTTTAATTCGGTATTTTGATCCGTTAATCTGGCACTTTAACATTGATTGGTATTTTGTGAGTTCTTCATCCTAATATTATTGACTTGTTCATACTCGAGATTTCTAGTTGCAGTTTGAATTCATGGACTTGTTCAACTGCGAACTTTTTGATTATTTTTCTTAAAGTAAATCAGCCATGCTTTTGACACCATACTCATTCTTGTGTACTCACTATATATGTCGAATTATTTTCATGTGCCTAGTTTACTCTTTGCACTTGAACTAGTTTTTGTGCACTTTGTTGTTGTGCGTTTGCATTGATGCAACCCGTGGCATTGTCTGAGTGTGTTTGGTTGTTTTGTTCCACCTTGTTTATGCACTGTTGCATTTGGTCTTGCCTGGCTATTCTGGTGCATTTTTTTTCTGGTTTGCATGCTTCCTTGTGTGCCTGAAACTATACTTGGTGTGCTTGACTTCGAGATTGCCTGTGTGTGTTTGAGGCTTGTGTGCATGTTGACTTGAGATACTCTTCTGTTCGCCATAATTTTTACTATTCTGGTTTGTTACTATGCTTCCTTGTCTGGAACAACTCTGTTTGATTTATGCACCTATTTTGCACTTGTACTTTGACCTGAATTGTGTTTTTCCCGATGTGCTTACTAGGGTTGTTTTTCTTGAACATGTTTTGTCCCTAAGATTGAGTTTCTGGATTTACTTTTGTCATGTGCACATATTGTGTGTTATGCACTTGTATTTTTAGACCTGAATTTATATCTTTTTAGCCTATGCTTTGTGCATGTGTGCAACTTTGATATGTACACATATGCATACGCATTTTTTTTAAAAATAAATTGCTTGAAATTTTGGGTTTGATCTTATTGGTTTGTGATTGTGAGTTTGATTTTAATGTGCATTGTTCATTTCAAGTTGCTCGACCTTAAGGCACGTACAGTGACACACTGCGCGTGTCTTAAGTTACTCGTGCACATTCTTGATTTTGAATTTATGTCCGACATGACCATGTCGTGCTTGTCCTTGTGTACACCTGTTGCATTGGTCCATGTTTGTTAATTTTGGTTTAAAATATGAAAAGAATAAAACTAATAAACTGAGGCAATGTTGAGTTTAAATATATTTATATTTTTGCGGTTTGAATTTGTTCCTTTTTGCTTTTTACTGCATTATTATTTGTTAGGTAAAACAAACTACCATCTGCATAAAGGCTAGAGCTAGAAGATATAAAAATTGTATTCGAGTGGATGAGGAAAAAAATGATTAAAAAATATTGTACATGAAAGAGTGTTGTATATGAGAGAATAAAAAATGTTGTATATGAAGGAGTACAAAACAGTGTACATAAAATATTGTATGAAATATTGTGGAAGCTCTTGTTGTAATTGTGTGTACTATTACAATGTTATTGAAATAAAATATTTATTTATTTATTACTTTCTGTGATATTGTAATAGTACTACATCAAACACATTTACAAAACATATATATCTTTATTACCATCAAACAAAAATCAGAGACTACTATATTCTACATAAAACATACTAAATTAGAAAAGAGTTTTTTTGAAATCGGTCTTTTTTACTTAGTTGCCCAAGGCACCCGACTAACAAGAACTTCTTAGAAAACAATTGAACCAAATTCAACAGTTCACAATTATATATACTGGACTACAAAACATAAAAGTAAATGGAAAAAAGAGACTCCATAATAACTCCTTTGAGGATGAAGAAACTACTTCATAACAACCTCTTAATATGACAAAGCTCCACCCTTCCCCTATTGCTACCCTTCTATTTTATTGTTACTTTATATCCAGATTCAACACACACACAAGTAATGTGACAAATATGAATAAGAAAGTGGATGTAGGTCTGAAGCATTATAAATCTGGTGCTATTTACCAATGGTACTTCTTATTAATCTACTATTGGGTTTGGTTTATTTAAATGTTGTAGTTTCTCTGCTATTTTTGGTTTTTCTCTCCATTGTTTAGTTCTTAATCTCTAACAAAAATTATGTAAAACATCTTTAACCAACTTCATTGTTTAATGGTCCACTGTTTAAAAATAATACCAAGGCTTATGGCCAAAAAACACCCTAAATACCATCTTCTAACTCATAATCGAGAGGTTAAGGGTACGTCTTGAGGGCAGTTATGTAATTTGTCACATATATCAAACTCTATAATCAATCTTGATTGTGATCAAGGTATTTGATTTATATTATATACTTATATGGTGATATAATTAATTAAGTAATCAATCTAAAGCATATTAAGTAGAAATTTCTTAAATGATATTTTATGGGATAATAACTACAAGGAGTTGTAATCATGAAAAATTATCACAAAATAAAATAATATATTATTTTAACTATTCCCGGTAAAGATGTTTCGAAAAAGAATATCAATGCATCCGTTGAGACCATTGTACATAATGCTCTCCAAATTTGGAAAGTGTATTACTCATAGCTGCTTGGGACACCGGGAGGTTATGTACTAACAGTTATTAGATAACCATGGAATGATCTGTCTGAAAGTTTCCTATTGGTTAACAACAACTATGTCAAACAAGAAACCTTGAGAGATGATATTACACGGTTCTCTCGACTTGAGAATACTATTTGACTTCAATACGGATACTCCATTTTAAAAGTAGTTAAATAATGACATGGCGACCATCGAGCAACTATAGTCGAGTCTGAGCTAAAGCATTGAAAGTGAAACATTATACAATTGAGAATTCGTCTCGGTTGTTTGAGATTAGTATCACGGTCAACTGTAGTCAACTCAAAGTCAAAATCTTTGGCTAGAGTAGTACGATTAATAATAAAATTATTATTGAACCAAGAACTTTGTTTATGGATTAACTAAGTTGAAAGTAGATGATATTGAAATTTTAACCGAAATCACCATAAATCATAAAGTGACATAGTGTCGATGAAGAGAATTTGTGTAAATAATCGTTATTCAAAGTATTGGTTAAATCAGATTTGTAAAATTGGATTATCGATGAAATTTGTAAGCAGTGAATTAAGTCAAGCTTTCATACCACTGGCTAAGTTGACATGTGAACATTGGTATTTGAATTGTTCGAATATTAATCGCTAGCTAAATTCACACTTGTGAGTCGTACAATCGAATTTATTCAGTCTTCGAAACACTATACGATTTAATTGATTTATAATAGTTACAAATTAATTAATATTTGTGAAATATTACCAAATTGTAATGCAAAATGTCAGTGCTATGCCGTTTAACTCCAGTAAGATAAAGAAACTGAATCAATTGACTGAATTGGATCTCAACCCCCCTGCTGGAGCACATCTATCGTCTCCAACACCTGAACCCAATGTTCAATCATCCCCCCTCACTAGAGGTGGCAAGAAGAAACTTCAACAGAAACTAATGGTTGTTTACTGATGAACAACATAGGAGCTTGGAATATTCGTGGTGCCCACTTGGAAATCAAACTTAACCAATGCAAGCAAATTATATCCACCCATTCTTTGAGTCTTTTTGCTATCCTTGAAACAAAACTTAATGCTACTTTATCTTCCAAAGCTGCTACGTTCATTAACCCTTCTTGGAAAATGATAAATAACCTCAGTGATGCTCCCTACGGTAGAATCCTTATCCTATTTAACCCCTCTATCTTCCAGCTTAACCCTATCTTATCTACTTCGCAGCTAATCCACATTCACTGTATCCACCTTTCATCTTCTACTTCTTTCTATCTTACTGTCATCTATGGTCACAACTCTGTTCAAGCTCGTCAGTCATATATTTCTCTCCTCCCTTCCTTACGTCAAGAAACTCACCCGTGGTTAGTCATAGGGGATTTAAACTGCTCCTACCTCTTATCTCATAGACAAGGTGGGAACCCCTTGTCTCATTGTCAAATAAGACCTCTTAGCAATGCTATCTCTCTATCTAATCTTATTGAACTTACCTCTGTTGGTGCCATCTTTACATGGAATAACTCTAGTAGGCAATCCCCGCGTACCTTTTCCAAAATTGACTTCACCTTCTCTAATCTCAATGCTTTTACTAAATGGCCTCATATGTATAATTTCCTTCCTATGCCTGGCTTATCTGACCATTCTCCTCAAATCATATCCTTTGGTACTGCTGTGGCAAAAAGGAAAACTAATTTTAAATTTTTTTAATGCATGGGTTCATCACCCTGACTTTTTTCCAATAGTTAGAAAGGCTTGGACAATGAAATTCTTTGGTAACCCTATGTTTATATTGCAGAGTAAACTGAGAGTGGTCAAATCAGAACTGAAAGCGTGGGCTCTGGGCAAATTTGGTCAAGGTAATTTAGCTTCCTCTACTCTTTCTAGGGAACTGCAACTCATTCAGGAATCGATGATGAATGACCCTTCAAATAGCGAGCCGGCGACTAAAGAGGCTGTAGTTTCATCCCAACTATTTGAAGCTTTAAGAATTGAAGCTGACATGATTAAACAAAAATCTAGGCTCAAGTGGTTTAAAGATGGCGATAGAAACTCTACTTTCTACCACTCCTCCCTCAAAGCAAAGCAGACTCGAGAGTTAATTAGTACCCTCATTGATTTGAATGGTGAGTATATAGTGGACCTTGTCCATATTGACGAAATGCTCCTCGATCACTTCAGTAAAATGCTTGGAAACCACAATCAATTCAAACCATCTCTTGAGCTCCTGGATTCTATAATCATTCCTAGAATATCTTCAGAAGACAATGCTTTTTTAAGCACTAAAGTCACTGACACTGAAATCAAAAATGCCCTCTTCTCCCTGAATGCTAATTTCGCTGGAGGTCCTGATGGATTCAACTCATATTTCTTCACCTCTTCTTGGGAAATAGTCGGCCAAACATTCATGAAGGCAATTCACAATTTCTTCAACAAGTCCAAAATGATAGGGTGCATCAACGCAACGAACATTGCCCTAATCCCTAAGGTGAAGAACTCTTGTCGAGTTTCTGACTTCAGGCTTATATCTTGCTGTAATTCTATTTACAAGTGCATCTCGAAAATAATAGCTATATGCTCAAATCTGTTCTTGATAAAGTTATCTCTTCTAACCAAACAACATTTCTTAAAGGCAGGAGTATTCTTGATAATGTTATGATGTCTCACGAATTATTGAGAGGATATAACAACTCCCATGTCTCCCCCAGAGCATCTTTCAAGCTCGACATATCGAAAGCTTTTGACTCCTTACAATGGGACTCAATAGTTAGAATTATGGGATTAATGAATTTTCCCAAACACTTTGTTGCTTGGATTCACTGCTGTATCTCTACACCTAGGTATTCCCTGATGGTCAACAACTGTACTGTTGGATTTTTTCAGGGGAAACAGGGCATCAGACAGGGAGACCCGCTCTCCGTGTACTTATTTATTCTTGTGATGGAGATTCTCACCCAAATCCTTATCCATCTCGTTCATGAAGGCAGATTCATGACTCACCCAAAATGTAAGAACCCGCTTATCACATCTTTGATGTTTGCTGATGACTTGGTTATATTCTTCAAGCCTAATATGATGACAGTTACTTCCATCATGCATGGTCTAGACAAATTCTTCAAAATAACTGGGCTAGCTATTAATCTATCGAAATCTGATTTAATGATAGCTAGTGTGGACCCTGAGCTAACCACACAAATCACTACCTTCACTGATATCCCTCATAGATCTGAAACTGCTACGTACCTTCGGCTACCTTTAGCAAAATCGAGAATTTCATTAGCTCAGTGTATTCCTCTTTATGACAGAATCACTGCCAGGCTTTCGAATTGGACCAACAGATTGCTTAGCCAAGCTGGTCGGCTCACTCTAATCAATTCCATTATTTTCTCTATGACAGTGTATTGGTCGCGGTCATTCATACTTCCTTCCAAGCTCCTCAAAATGATAAGGTCTGCCATGTCTAACTTCTTCTGGCATGGGTCAATTACTGCTAGGAAGCTATCCCCTTGTGCTTTTTCCAAACTAGAGAGACCTAAATCGAGGGGAGGTCTGGGAATTAAAAACCTGATGCTATGGAACCATGCAGCTATGGTGATGCACATCGACAACCTGCTTAACCATAAAATTTGCTTATGGGTTAACTGGTCTTACAAATATATAATACGTAATAAAAATTTCTGGACAATGGATATTCCTCAATCCTGTAGTTGGACCTGGCGTAACTTGCTCAAAATCAGATCTGACATCCTCCCTTATGCTAGAAGTCGTATTGGTATAAATGGTCGTCAATCTTTCTGGCATGACCCATGGACTAAAGAAGGAACTATTCTTAATCGTTGTCTCACTTTCAATCAACAAATTCAATCTGCCATTCCCTCCTCTGCCCTGGCTTTGGACTGTATTTCTGAAGGCAAGGTTGATCTCCCATATTCCAGTAACCTGTCTGTTAGAACCCTATGGAATCAGCTGCGCAACACTAAAGTTAATATATTCCCTGATGATGGCATATCCTGGTCATGCTGTAATAACTCCTTTATGATTGGTGCTATGTATAAGAAACTTATTTGCCAGTACAACACTTCCCATCTCTGTTGGTACAAACGAATTTGGCTGCAGCACAACTCTGAAAGTCAGAACTTGATGTTATGGAAGTTATTTGGCAATGCTCTAAAGACAAAAACTAAGTTGAGGCAGCGTGGGTTAATCATTAGTACAACTTGTATCTTCTGCCATTCTGCT
The DNA here is from genome assembly GCA_030737815.1 of Allium fistulosum. Lineage (NCBI taxonomy): Eukaryota > Viridiplantae > Streptophyta > Magnoliopsida > Asparagales > Amaryllidaceae > Allium > Allium fistulosum. The sequence goes on from CM060904.1 coordinate 1,144,825,702, forward strand.
GACGAGGACATCCTTCACCTTTTCTTCAGTTGTTCGTATGTTCACAGTTTGTGGAGCTGGATCATCACTATCATCTTTGGAAGGACACCATCTAGTGACAGTGTGGAGGAATGGAACATCATATACAAGGCAACTAGATGGAGAAGTGAATCAACATATGTTTTGCTATTTTCTCTTAAGACATTCATAGCGATAATTTGGGAGGAGAGAAATGTCGTTATTTTCAATGACAGAAGGAAAACAGATATGCAAATGAAACTCAGCATCATTGGGAAAATGAAACATGGGATTGATGCCTCTAGCCATCAGCCTGAACCTGGTTTTTTGTTGGCCCTCCCTTCTCTTTAACGGTATGTTGTTTGGTGTTGTGTGTGTTTTTCTTTTTCTTCCTGTTGATATGCCTGTTTCCATTGTTCTCTAGTTCCTCTGTTCTTCCATGCCTGCATCTGGTGGGTTTGTTTCCTTGTAGTTCTTTGTTCTTGGTATATCAATAAATGGTAGGGGCCCATTCCAACCCCGCTAGCTTTGCCCAAAAAAAAAATTATTATTGTATACATTTTATGGGGTGTGTTTAGTAAATGGAGTGGCCTCTATAATTGTTCGGGGTGGTATTAGTATTTTATCGGGTGCGTATATAAAAATTATATACGTATGTATCAATATACAACATAGATGTATATTTAAATTGGATTTAAATTGTATAAACTACTACAGAGGTTTGGTGGGAATTTGGTCCATCTTTGACTCAATCAAGGCCAGCCAAGGAAGGGGAGAAAAGGAGGAGACTTGAATTTGAGTTGGTGGGAGAGAAGTATGGATATATTTTCTCTAATACCTCACTATAAATTTGAACTTCGGCCTCCACTTTTTAGACTGGATTTTTTTATGTCTCTCTTTATTTTTGGTTGAAACTACCATCTACCAAAACTGTAAATGTCAACTCCATTCTCATCCATTCAATCAAATACAATCAAATCTGTTGGTTATGCATCGATTGCTAGCAACAATGGTGCAGATATGGTAATCTAGGAGACCAATAGCTCGAAATGTGTTTTTAAGGCAATCTCTTTTACGTAATCTCTAATTTAATGTTTAAATATTAGTTAACATCATTATAACAATTTTATATATGTGATATTGTCTCCCTGTAAAGAGTAATGTATTAAATAGGTAATCTACATGAAATTGTTGATTTAAACTCAAAAGTTTAAATAAATAAATAAACATATGTATATGTGTGTGTATACGTAAATATTTTAAATCCTATCATGTTTAAATTTTTATGTACATATATTATATTTCTAAATATTATAAATAATTTTCTTTTAATTTTAAATGATTATTTACTATTTTTAAAACCTAAAATACTTTAATATATATATATATATATTAAAATTTGATTTACTTTAAGTTGTTTAAAAAATTTCTTGTCGGAACATGTTTTATTTATCATTATTATTTATATATTAATTATTATTTAATCCAATTTTTACTTTTAACATTATCATATATATATACATATAATCGGTTAAATAAAATTTAGTTTTCGAAAATTTAAATTATTTGTTTCTAGACTGGCCGAGTGATATATATATATATATATATTTATATATATAAATATATATATTTATATATATATATATATATTAAAATTTATTTTATAATACATTTATATGCATACAAATTAGTTATATATATTAAATTATTTTATGTGCTTTAAATTTAAAAAATTTGTATAAAAAATTATAATATTTTTGGTAGCAACATTATTTCATAAATATTTAAATTTAGTTAAGATATTTTAACTAATAATTTTGAGATCCAAAGTTTGAATTTTAAATTATTTTACAAGTGTTGATTAGATATTTTGAATTTTAACTTTATAGACATGGTTAAATTATTTAAGATATTTTATATTTTATTACATATGAATAATTTCAAATTTTTTATTTTAACTATATATTAAACAATATTTTAAGACAATTAACACATCTATAAATGGAAAATGTATACATAGTGAATATAAATCCCAGTATTCACTTATATATACATCAACCGCGTACACCCTGCTATGTTATACATGCATGGCATACACACGAGCATATAATGAAATACTCATTTTTTATATAAATATTTATTAATAAAGATCATTAATTAATTAAATTAGAAAATTAAATAAAATTGGATTTTATTTTAAATTAACTAAATCGAATCTAGTACAAATCATTAGACTTCATAAGTCCTCTAAGATCCAATTAAGAACTTTTTTTTAAATTCACCCATTTCACTCGTTGTTGATCAGCCTAGTTCTAACAATCTCTTGAGCAACTTTTCAGTGAACCATTACCTATTCTTTTGTCGGATCTTGATTAAACTATTCGTCTTGAAAAATCTGGGTATAACACATTCCAAGGAACTGAAAGCTTTTTGTTCGATCCAGATTTTTTATATCATGATATTGCTTGAAGGACTAAAATGTTACATGAAAATGTGAAAGTGGAACATAAATTTATGAGGGAAATTATTCACAGTGCAAAACTTTGTTTTTAACGATGAAAGAAATCAAGCAAGGACTTGTAAATTTCCAAGATGTACACACCTCATTTTATGTTAGAAGTTTCACACATCCATGGATTGAAAAACTCGAGTGAGTTTGACGTATACAGTGCACATAGCATTGTACATGAAACTCAAACCTCACGCTAGGAGAGAATACCATACCAACCGCACTAGAGATGTGTAAATTTAAGACTTATTCGATTATCCTTCTTGAACCCTGTAATTTTTAATGTTTTAACTTAGATGATCATAAATGTACGCTAATGTTTGAAATGTTTTTTGTTGCATCGGTTTAGGTCAAAGGTAGTCCAGTTAGTGTCCGACCATTGAAAGGTTTCAAATAAACTCTTTTTACGTTGTTTGCTAAGCATATTCAACGGGTGATACCACCTAAACACCTTCTTTCATCCATTTATCATTTCACTCAATAAAATACTTTACTCACTCACCCACACACACTCACCTTTCAAATAAAATATTCCAATGGGTGACCAGCACCATTGTCTCAATGGTTAGACGCTTAAACTTTGGTGCGAGAGGTCACAGATTCGAAACTTGCATGGCGTGATTGTAACATATATTGACATGTAGCATGTCATATGTTATCTAAGACTTGTAATACTAATATATACTACCATCTAAGTACCAAGGTATGAGGTTCCGGCCAGAACCCCAAGATTTCGACCATCTCGGTTCGGTTCCGGCCGGAGGCGGGACGAGACTAGGGGAAAAACCCATCCACTTAAAATCAGCAAAAAAAAATTCAAATTACATCTATGTGCTAGGAGCAAGATCAAAAGCAACAGAGTAAATAGAAAACCAATTGAATAAGAAAATCAAAGAATCAATTACCTCCCACCAAATCGAGCAGCATCAGTAAGCAATTAGCACTTTATTGTAATGAATCGAAAGCCAAATTGAGTTATATTGAGTCGAGCATTTTTTCTTTTGATCGACATCGATAGCGAAGATGGAGACGAAAGTTTTGATTTTTAGAAAAATAAAGCCGACAGTGATTTAGAATGGGGATATGTGTTTCTAGGGTTAGATATTGGGCAGAATGATAATTGGGCAAGTAAATAAAATATAATTGGGCTTGCCAATTATAATATAACCGGCCCAGCTATGTTAAATTAAATATAGGGTTCAATTCTAATTAATTGGGCTGCTTTGTTTAGTAATTTAACTATAATGTTTGATTCTTATTTAGGCTAAGTAATAACTTATAATATGTAGTTTAATTTTAATGTTTTACATTTAATTTCTATTCAATTTTAGGTATGTTATAACAAATCGAACTAACATTATGGTAATTGGGACCGAAACTGGAACTAAAACCGAAACCTTCGAAATTTTCGAAATCCACCGAAATCATGAAAATTCCAAATGAGCGAAACCGAGACCGAAACCGAGTTTTCGAACCTTGCTAACTACCTAATTTCTAAAAGAAAAAAAAAATCCATCTAATTTCTCCACGACCAATCTTTTTTTCTTTTACATCTAATGCTTCATCAAAATATATGAATCCAACTAATTTGGTTGTGACTTAGTCATTATGGGCTTTAATTGTAAGTGAATTTTACATTTTTTTTTATAAATTATGTAGCCCTAACCAAGGTTAACATAGTAAATAAATTTGCAACTTAAATTCAGTGCTATGGTAGAAGTAAAGAGCTTTCATTAGTACTTCAATCTAAGATATCCAATCATCATTGCTTGTTTTAACAATAAAACAAAAAAAGGACGACGAGATTAAATGCAATAGAAATCAATATAATATTATCAAAAATAATTAGAAAATTAACGAGATTGTAAAATTATTGATTGACAAGCAAGTTCTAAATATAATTAAATATCTTAACTTATTAACTCATAATATTAACTTTTTCATTTTCTTTTGCCACTAATGGTTGATATTATTGAAAAAATATGACACATATGTTTTGTCATTTTTAGTTTTGAATTTTCATAAATAAAAAAATGTACGACGCATGTATTTTTTGAAAAACAACCAATATAAAAAATGAAATTATGGTGTTTTTTTAAATCACTTTTAGAGCGATATTAGAGGCATCGTTTTTTTTTTACTAAAGGCACCGCGGTGAACTATAAACCGTCAATCAAATCCTCTATTAAAATAATAATGTGTAAAAATTTCTACGGTGTACCACTATTCTACTTTTTATTAAAAATGATTAGTCGGTAAGCTGGCTGAAAATAGTAATACCTATTTAAACAACAAAAACTCCGTAAACGCGCTTGCCTTCCTTCTCAAGATCGAAAACCCTAAATACTGACTGAACATTCTAGAGAAATAATGGCAATTGCTTTAGCGGCGGTTAGGCGTACCGGAATCTGCCGAATGTTTTCGTCTATCCCTGCCTTTACTCCTCCGCAGCCAGCAACCAAAGAGCCGGACGCCGATCCCAACCCCAACCTCTTCGTTTCAGGTCCTCTTTCTCCCGCCTGGAAGTCCTTCTGTTGCTTTGCTACCTTTTCTAGTGATTTTGATATATTTTTGGCTGTGGTTAATAGTGTAAAAACCAAATCTTTGTTCGTACCACTGCCTTGGGGTATTAGGATAAGTTTGAATATATGTTCTATAATTAAGGGTTACCGATTCCTTGTTCAGATAGTCAAAATATAAATTGATGGATATAACTGTTTTAGTTATTGTTCTATTTACCTTGTTAATTACAGTATTATTTTGTTAATAGTAAGTTCTATGTTGTCAAATACTCTCTGCCTAGGCCCTTTAACGCTTCCTTTAAGCCATAGTTTAACTTTATGCCCTACCAGTTAAAATGTTTTAATATTCTGCCTTGTTTTTGATAGGGTTTCAGTAGTACACCTTTTATTTATAAGTTTAGTATTCGCCTCTGTCCTTAGCAACATAGGATAAGCTTGAAACTTAGAGAAGTAACTATTGTGTTTTAAGCTGTTGCATCTTTGGTGCCGCTGGGTATCGCAGAGACAGTGACTCTTTGTATGCCTTCTTCTACTACAGTTGTTCAATTACTCCCATTTTGTTGTGTGCATTTTGGACATTTTTGGTCACTACCAAATGTTCTTTGGATTTTTGGTTGTTTATTCTTTTAACATGTACAATGTTTGATATGTTTACGTGTCATGTTTTTTAGCTGCGTTAAATAATTATACTGAAATTGCTAGTTGGATAGCAGAAGGATTAACATGTGGGAGCCTAGAATTTTATTATAAGGAGACCCAAAGGAGAAAAAGAAGAAGAAAGTAGTGCTTAGTGAACCTTATAGCCCTTTCCTCCATCTCAAAAAATCTTTTATGTGGCTCCTATACCGTGTGCTATTAACATTCATTCACTTTCTAATTTCCTACTGAATTAGCATCCATATTCAAGACGGTTTTTGATTATTTGTAATAGTTATTCGATATAAACTATCGTTAATAAGTTATGTTATTTCACCCAGTTTATTTCTAAGCTATGTCCAGGCTCCACCTGGGCTCCAAAGATGTCTTTGGCACTTATTGCTCCACGCTGTCCTGAATAACAAGGCTTGAGGTTTGTATATGCCTTGTTGCTATGCTAATTTCGAATAGATACAAGTTAAGACAGAGTTATTGTATATAATGTTCACAATTGATGGTGAGGTTTCAAATCTTGAATTTAGACGAGACCTCGGACTAACATCTTGGTCCATATCTTGGGGTTAAGATCTTAATATCTCTGGTGAGATGAGTGTTAAACAAGCTAAAAGTAATGTTTGAAGTTCCGTTTCATCAAAGTGCAAAAAATAAGATGTCGGGGGAGATGTCGGGTGACTTGAAGGAGTTTTAAACATTAGACGGTGTTCTATAGAGATTTGCTATATCATGTTGAATGAAAATGAATGTTGATTTTCAAACTACGGTTCCTTTTTATTTCAAATCAAGAAATCCTAGCACTTGAATATTGTATGTTGTGAGTTTTTGCTGCCCAGTTTTTATCCCTTGGTATTTACTGAAATGGTTATGTTGATTTATACAAGTTATCTTATTTTATATAATAATGTGTGTCCGTTTACTGAGATATCCATATTCTTGCGGTTACAGATTGAGAAGTGTAGATTAGTTAGTTTCTTTTTGGCAGACTCAGGAAACCGAGCTATGTTTGTAAACCCTGAGGGACTTGTGGTTATCCCTTGCATCAAGATAAATCAAGGGATTTATAAACCATGGTCGAAGTTCGAAATCTATCTCTCAGTTCTCCACTTGTGCCCAACCACTTTGTCACCTGTGGCACTAATAAGTCATAGTGTTCTCCATGCATACATCTGGAAATCAAATGTTTGCTGCCAGATGAAACTTGTTCTCACATTAAAAAGGAACTATTTTGAGCATTTTTTGAACTTAGGTTACTTTGGCTATTTCTAGTTATGGGTTGAAATATGATATCGGGAATATGTGTCATAAAATCTTGAAGAAAAATATATTTCTATTCAGAAATAATGCTGTAATAGTTTTTGCAATGCTACCATTGGAACACAAACATTGAGAACTTTTTGTCCAAGGTTATCAAAATGGAATTCAAATCGTAAATCGCGAAGGTCAAATTTTAAATCGGAACGGGATCTAAATCGTAGATTCAAAAGGCCCATATTTTAAGATTTGTACACACTTTGAAATCGATTATGATGTTTGAACTTTTACATCTAAACTTAAAAATTAGTTTTTCTCTGTTTCATTTTTATTTTGTTTAAAAAACATTGGAAATGAAATTGTTGATTTAAATAAGCTATTGAATATATAAATATGCATTGAATGATTTTTCTCAACTTCGGTTTTAAATGAGTTTGAATCGGAAAGTAAACCGAATTGGAATAGGAGAGATCCGGAACGGGATTTAAATCGTAAGATTTTAAGATTTTTAACAACAATGTTTTTGTCTACAATTTTGAGTTGAGTGTTTTTTTTTACTTTATAATGGTATGGATTATGCATTCTATATCCTTACCTCCCTTTTTGCAATATTATTGCAATAACACTTGGTATTTAATGATGACATAAAGTGTTGACAATATGCTTATTTTATGTGCATGTATTATGATGCATCATTTGCATTTGATTCATTTTATCATTCATTATATGCTTATTATTGGACTTTTGTTCATAATTGTACCATGCCCTATTTTATAATTGCTCCATTGATTTTGTAAGTAAAATTTGTGTCTGTTTCTAACCAAGAAGTGGCGTCAGGTCTTAGCAAAAGAACAACAACAGAGGGGTTAAGGGATGCCTTTGCTAAATTTGGTCAAGTAATTCATGGTAATGTTTTTTCCTTGATATCTTTGATTCATTGCAGTAACAAATAAGGATTGACATTGAACGACTTGGTGTTTGTTTTATGCTATATTTTATCACGAATTGCAAAAGTGTTGAAAGTTCTGTTTAAAAGTGCAAGGTGTTATAAACTAACCCGAAATTGCTATCTATGAAATTGTGTGATGTAGTACTCGATTTATTATTGTTATACGGCTTGTTCATATTATGAACTGACATAAGGTGCACAATTATTCGGTTTGCATTTCTGGTGACCTGGAGACCTTAATATATTTGTATTTGATATATGACAGATGATAATTATTACTAAAAGTAAATATCATATGATTTGCAGCTAAAGTAGTCACAGATGCTAGATCTGGTTACTCCAAGGGATTTGGTTTTGTGAGATATGCAACATTGGAGGAGGCAATGAAAGGCAAAGAGGGCATGGATGGCAAGGTGTGTTTTAGTACAACAGTACTATTATTAACCTTTTCATGGTTTCCTTCATAATACTTATACAGTTACATTTTCCTTTAGAGTAGCAATGCTTTAAGGAAAAAATGTGAGAAATAAGATTTGTAGGTGATGGGACAAAAGTTTAAACTCTATCCTCACACGTGGTTTACATACAGTGTTGGACTGCTCTTCCAGTTTACCTAAGTTGCCACATTGAATTAGTGTAATATTATTATAATAACTTAAGTTCTCAAAAGAGATATTAGTGCTACTCAGGTTATTTTTAGGGTTCGTTAAGCTGCAACCTTTTCATTATAATTTCCTATAGATAGTGGGGACCTGTTGATTATTTTGAACTCTCTAATCTCTATAGTTAGCCATGAGAATATTTATATTTTAAATACGATGATATGGTAAAATTGGCTACAATTTAGTTTATGTATCTGTATATTTTAAGTTCCCAACAATGTGCTTGACGCTTAATGCATTTAGTTATAGAGATTAGGTTATTTATTATTCGGAGTATACATATTTGCATCTTAAAATGGTTATCATATATTATTTATCACTTTATTTCTAGGCACAGTAAGATCATTTTTTGTCAATTTTTTATATAAATTTAGGCCGATTTTGAAAACTAATTACACAAATAAGCCACTTTTGAAATTATTTACAAATATAGATCACTTTTGGCCATGTCATCGCCACGTTGGCATAAGTGTCTATTTGGAAAGCCGCCCATGTTAAATAGATAAGAAATACAGACAATTTTTGAAAATGCATGTGTTATTTTCTTTTTTTAACAGTATTGGCGCATTTTTAAATGTCCGTATAAACTTCAATATATATTTATGTATATGTATGTATGTATGTATACACACACAGGCTGGTACATTTTCACCGACGTGGCGTTGACATGGGCAAAAGTTGCATATATATATGTAAATAGTTTCAAAAATGACCTATTTACGTAATTAGTTTTCTAAACCAGTCTAATTTTTTTAAAAAAAAATCCTTTTTGTAAGAGTTTCTTCTGCCTTTAATTCATTTCATTCAGCCTTTTTATATGATTTTCAAACATTCTCATTTTTTTTTAATATTTTGAATTTTGCAGTTCCTTGATGGATGGGTTATCTTCGCAGACTATGCCAGACCCCCAAAACCTAGACCACCTCCTCAAGAGAATTACCAGCCCCAACCCCAATCTGCTTTTGACCCTTCTCTGTATTATCGCAATCAGTAATCTTTTAAAGGTTTTCTCTTAATAAGTTATCGATTAAGGTTATAAAATTATATAGAATTTTAGGCTTCGACCAATATGTGTGCTAGATATGATCATCATTGGTATTTGTATTTGATTGAAAGATTTGAGAATCATTTGCTCAAACTTTTGTTATATTGTTCGACATGAACTTACTAAATGACATCTGTAGTAAACTAATAATGTAATTTATGTTTCACAATCATTCAACTGTGAAAGAATTTCTCTTCATGGTTGAAACACATTTTGGAGGAATTTGTTGTGCTTTGTTTTGTTTATAGCACATTGATGAAATATTTTGTCTCAATGGTTAGAATCCATGACTTCGTGTAGCAAAATTTTCTCTGTGGCAAAATCTCTCTGTGGTTATCGATGTTGAGCTTTGTAACAATGCTATTGTTAACTGTTATATTAAACCAAACATAAACAAAATGCATTTTAGTTTTTCGTGTTTTGAATATTATCTTCGAAGCACAAATTTGTCAAAACAGATATAAATGTATTGAAATTTGTCGGTATAAATGCAAGGTCAAGTACAACGAATTTAAAGAAAGGCAGTAACGTCTCCACGAGACGTTTGGACAAGGGGTAAACCAAAGGGAAATGTCTTTTTTGAAATATTTTGCTCGAATTAAGTTTAAGAGTTATGATTAAGTACGCATGATACTAGAAACACTTTTGTATTCTTGCTAGTAACATTGCAATTTACTTGAGAAAGTTTACTCAATACCAACTGATAAAATTGATGATCATGATCGTACCAACTGAAATTCACAAACAATTTTCCATAGAACGTCGGAATGTTCTCATGATTTCGGCTTATGGACAAATAAGTGGATCGGTTGATTTTCAGCGCATTCTGTATCTTTCTAGCAATTAGTAAGAGAAATCAATTAGATTCGTCTATTTGTGGAGTTTCTAACCGATACATATATGCATTCCTAATTTAAATAATCTTTGATGGTTTTGGACAGGATATTAACTAGGATTGTTATGCAAACAGTTACCGTTATCATATTTGTTGTTGTATTAAAGGCTGATATATTGATAAACTAGTAACCATTGCATTGGTAATTGCAAATTTCATTTCTTAAAAAAAAAAACCATTTGATTTATTTTACGCTGATAAAGCTTCATCAAACATATGATCGTGTCAGTTAATAAAACACATTAATAAGAAATAAAAGAATCGTGTTTAACATCATTGCACTGAATTCTTGTATTAAATCTAATTATTTTCTTACTTCTAACTGTCTATACTATGACATACTACATGAATATCAATGTATTATAATTGTACTGGTAAATCACCGTTACCATTATTTTTGAGTAAATATTGTTGTAACAACCCACACCTTAATGAGCTTAAATTTCATCTGAACCGAAATCCAAATTCATATGGGTACGGATTGTTGGTTTTGGTAACCTGTAATAAACATAAGTATATAGAAATGCGATCAATATGAACTCACGACGGAATTGAAAATATAATATAACATACGTATTGATTAGGCTGCTACCTTGGAATATCATTCCTTGGATATATAATTGTCTTGTCTGTGTCGAGTATGAATAAGAAGACTTCACAATCTGTAATTCCCGTCTTACTCCAGTATCCATTCCTTCTAAATATACCATGTGGGTTGTTATGAGGAGGGGGGTCAGAACAAAATTCTGATGATTGGAAAATTATTTACTTACCCATACCATTAATTTATACCGATTGATTTTCATTTAAATGTTATTATTTACAGCTAATACGTTAAATCTTATCTGCACGTACGATATGCCTAACCTAACATTTTCCAAGGTATAACTATATAAGTATATGCCTATACGCATATATGTCTAACTGTTTCACTATCCAAAAACTCCGGCCACTTAATACTTCTTAAATAGGGAGGAGGCAAACCAAACGGTCATTTAATACCCCAGTCCCCGAAGCGGACCCTCCGTATTGTAAACGCTAGTCAATCGGTTCTAGCTACAAAGATTGATGATCTCTATATACGGTTTTATAATTTATAATTTAATTGTCGTACTACCAACGCATCTCAAAGACTCATCTAAGGGTTAATTAGCCCACCTTCGATAAACTAATTTTCGTCTAACCATCTACTTCGAGGTCTGTGTGTCTCCCATACGGATTCTACACTAGTAGGAAGCGAAGTCGGGGCATAACCCAAGTCTTTGCTGCCGTTTGCTCGGGACCGTAGTGGTAATAGCATATATGCCAAACCTACTACTAAATACCGGTACTATTGACATAGCCCGTCGACCTTCCACAACCGACATCCTGTTTAGATTAATCTAAGCAAGTCAAGGAAAATGCTCATTTTAGTTACTTAATACCTCTTCTTAGAAATGAAGCAGACCTCATTTTCTTAAAAGTACTGGACCATTAATACTTCAAATCTGAGACAAACCCTAGGTGTGTTTTCCCCCACCTATCCGCACCCATATCCCTTCCCCACGGATCCTACGATTGAAGTTGTCTCACATCAGTAGTAAGTATACACAACTATTCTTAGCCTCTAGGTGAAAGAAAGACTTCTGTTGTGTAACTGTATTAACCTCGCATCCCAGCCCACTAAACCAAACTTATCATCCAAAGCCTAAATGTTGGGCTATGCCCATTAATTCACGCTTGTTCTAAGCATATAATTGAAGATATATAGTTTCATACTATGAAAATTGTAGTGTATTTAATAATATTAATACTTTCTTGTTCACTACGTAATTATTCCTATGTTATACGCTTAGGCTTTGGTTTCCTTGTTTCCTTCATTGTCTAATAAATGTCCACTGTCCATAATTATTGGTTAATAATGTCAAAATTGGATAATCTCTAATGATATTTGTTTTCCCGTTTCAAAATTCACTTATTTCGCCTATTCAATTTTCTCATCAATGCTATATTAAATTCTCTAATCAGTCCCTATATAATTCCTTTAACTCTCTATTAACTACAAATTTATTGACCACTAAATTTGTAATAAATGTGAATTTTGGAATTCATGTTCCTTCCTTTTTAGTCCTATAATTTAGTGCACTATAATAACTAATACGAATATTGTTGTAAATTACGGTATATATATGTTTTTATTTTTAATTGATATGCGTGGTTTTACGTGTATGTATGTGTGTGTGTGTATATATATTCTTATTTTCTAATTATTAATTCCTAAACCAGAACATTTCTTTCTACATTTTAAGTTATCAGAGTTATTATTTCAAAAATAGAACATTTCTTTTTGGTACACTCCTTAATTCAAACGACACGCGTTTATATATATTTTAGAAATTGGATAATTTGTGGAAATTACATGGAAATAGATATAATTAAATTATACTCCACTCTAAGTAAATTAAAATATAGAAATTTTCATTCCAAGTCAATTAGGGCAACCTAATTTACAACCTAATTATAGATTTGAAATAAATAAACATTCTACAGTAATAAATATTTGGGACTGGATTCAACTTTCCAGATTAGTTTGTACATATTATTCCTATTCCAATTAGCTATTTTTATAGAATATATAGACGATATTCCTATACATTTGTTTTAAGCCTACAATTCATCAGATCTTATTTAGACATAAATAATTAAATAAAATCCAAAGATATAAATTTTAATGTTATAAATAAATTATATAATTTCTCACTCACCTTTTAAGCTTTCTAAATCTCCAAATCTAAATTCATTCTTTTACTTGACTCATTTTCTTTTCTAATCTAAAAGAGAGATTTGGGGTTAAGAGGAATATAAATTGAAATTTATTTTTTTCCGCAGTACTGATTCGCTTCTTCTCTTCTTCTCTTTTATTTTCCCTCCATCTCTGATTTGTTTTTATGTGCGAGTGTATATATAATATTTAATAATTTTTAGAGATAGTGGAGAAGGGAAAATGACAGAGCTTCGCTGTTTGGATTTGAAAATATGAGAAGAGAAGTGAGGGGTTAGGCCTGTATTTATAGGTACTCGAATCAACCGTAATCGTTAAATTAAAATAATTAAATCCGGACCGTTTGGCCTAGGTTCAAACCCTAACCGGCACCATACGACCGCTCCCCTATAGGTGGTTGACCGCTAGCGGTCGACCGACCCAAGGATGGGATCAACCGGTGGGGTCCACATTTAATTATAATTTATTTCCTTATTTCGTTTATAATTGTATTTGCAACGAAAACTTCAAACATTAATAACCTTTTCTTTTGATCTCCGATCGCAAAACTCCAAATATGAAAGTTGTTCAGAAAACTGCCACAAACACAATGGTGCAAGTTTCGTGGTCAAATTTTGTCGTTAGCTCAAATTCCATTTTTGAAGTCTAATTAATTATTGTTAATTTTATGGGGTGTTACATTCTCCCCCTAAAAGAATTTCGTTTCCTAAATTCCTCAAGAGTTGAATCATGTAATATAGCGTGTAATCAATCTATGCTACCCAACCAATTAGTGTACATTTAATTTTGCAGCCAAACGTGTATACGTGCATGGTGTATCGCAACATATAATACATGTATGCAAAATGACTCTAAATCGGCGTCTCCTATATGAATGCATTCTTTTTAAAAACATTTTGAAAATATGATGCAAACAAATTAGATATACTGGAAGTTCTATATGTATGCAAGTTTTCAAAAATTCCTTTTCACACAATAATTTCCACCCTCTACGAGTATGAATATGTTTCAATTAATTTTGCATCCAATCCTTACCATTCAAAATATAGCGCACAGTTTATAACATCCAAAATTTTTGAAAACTTGGTTTTTTAATCCAAACTCCTATGTCGGAACAGGAATTTAGATGGAAAATTTTACAATTCCACCGCTCTTTTGGATGCCTATTCCGTTGTATCTTGGAACCTTCTTTTTTCCCCCAAAACTTTTCTAACTTTTCCAAGTACAATTGCACAAGGAGGTTTATTTTTGGATGCTAAAACGTATTTATGCTAAGCGCAAGTTTTTGTTTACTGTCAATAAGGTATATAAATAGAAATTCCAAAGCTAAAACAATATTTTCATTTGTTATTATCTATGTTTTGTATACTGTCACCCTTGTCAGACAGTAAAATTCACATTCACTAACATGTCGATCCGTCCTACGTTAAGCAGCATTAGAAAATTGAAAACTTTTCATTTTTCGTCAAAAATCATTTTCCCTTTCCATTCAAACTTGCAAAATAGTTTAAAAATCAAATTTTCAAAAGCAGTTAAACACCATTTTTTCTTCTTCAAAAGCACTTAAACAAAACTTTCCAAAAACATTTGAACTCGACTTCTCAAAAGCAATTAAATAAAAAATTTCAAAAACATTCGAACACAATTTTTTTTTCAAAACATTAGCCACTTCATCCTTAAAACAAATTAGGCCACGTTTTAACGTAATAGGGATTCAGTCTATGAGTTAATGCATATGATTGACCATAGTATTGTGCGATTAATTTTGGATTTTGGGAACTCTTTTCTTTTATTCTAAAACAACAAACTACCTATAAGCATATATATAAATTTTAGCTTTTCAAGCATAGGGATAATGATCCGTGATTTCACAACAACATTTCCCTGTCCTTCGCTCGTTAATTTTTTTTTTCCATAATCCTAAAGTTTTAGGGATTAAAGCATATTTAATTTCTTGTTGCTAACTTAATTTTCTAATTTATTTTATAAACTTTCAGTCTTACCTACATTTTATCGCTAGTTAAGCATCCTCATGAGATTTTCTTATTTACACTGTTTCTTTATATATATATATATATATATATCGGTCTAATCCCATTGATAAGATCAACATAATGATAAAATAGAAACATACCTCATACCATATCGTATGCTTTTTTCTCTAATAACCTAAGAGAGACAACTAACGATTACATCCCAAAATCCCTAAAAGAAAATTTCGCTGGAAGCTGTCATTTATCATCAACTGGTGTTAATGATGTTGTAGCCCTAACATTCCTTACTAAATTAAGATGGACATTCCTAATATGTCATTCCACTATCAAACACCTTCCTTGACTCTCCTTTTTAGCTTTTAATAAATGCGTCCATCCGTTACTTCAATTATTACACCCGACTATGGAACAAATTGTGCATTCCCATTCCGCAATGGGTAGGAAATATAAACTATGCACATTTAGAATAATTCTTCAGAAAATTGATTTGGTGGAATAACTTCCCTACCACCTATCTTGTCTTCTTCAACCTTGAGTCAACCAGCGTCCTTCACGTATGTTTGTCATCTCACTATCTCTTCTCCAACCATACTACTATCTTCTATAAATCAAAATACCTTGACAGCATCCTCAAACTTTAGTATTTGCTTCCTCTATCTCCTTGATCCTTCATGCGAGTATATCCTGGGACTCGTAAAATTCTACTTCGGTACCATTCCTCGTTCCTTCGAGGGTTCTTCTCATGGCTTCCACACATTTCTAATAAAATATTCCTAGTTTCATACCAACATTCTTTTTATTCAACGGGGATTCCTTAATGCTACTATACGAGCATTCGTAGCTATTTTATTCATAGTCTAAAACCTTTACCTTGTCCTACATAGGTAGTGATCTCTATGTACTCCATATTAAAAATTTGGTTTGGTTCTCACCTTTCTTTATAAAACTAAAATTTCACAATCATAAAGTACCTAATTCAAAACCTTTATCTTTAAAAATATAACATAGAAATCTTTTTTCAAAAATTTCTTGGATTCAAAAAGGAACCATGAAAATTTTCACCTTTTTAACCAATTTTACCTTTTTAAGAACTTTCTACAATAGAGATTTTACTTCTTTTAGGATGTTTAACTCAAAACATTTATCATGTGTAATCCCAATTGTCATATCGAACTATTTTTCAAAAGCATCTTCTATAATTTTAAACAATGAAAAATGGAGTAGACAATGATAACTTCCATTCTATTATTTTCCTATACTCATGTTATCTCCGCTTCCACCTTTGACGGAGATTTTAATAACACAAGAGGGGGACTTCTAATAGATATCCGTAATTGCAACATCTATCTAAGCGTCTATCTAAAATATATGCACAATTACTATATATCTATGGAATTTATCCATTCTTCATATCCTATTCCTTTTGTTTTTCTCCTATATTATTTCCAACTAAATTATTAATCCTATTTTTATATAAATTCCTAATGTTATTTCTATCCAAACTATTGGACGTTCTTACCCTTCTATTCTCTATATCTCGTTTGAATCAAGTACCATTTCCATTTATCCACCACTTAAAAATAATTTTAAAATGGAACTTCCAAATTTACACAATAGGAAAAATCATCGACCCCAATCTACGCTCTATTTCTCATTTATTTCAAAAAATGAAATATCTGTTTATCAAAAAATTTTAAATCCAAACTTTTTGACTCGATCAATTTTAAACTAAGAATTTCAAAAATGAAAAACCCTTTTTACCAAAAACCTTTAAATCAGAAACTTTTGACTCAATTTTTTTTCACATTATGAATTTTCAAATTTCCTTGCTTTTTCAAAACAAATAACTTCTCGATAAACCCTTTGAAAAACATTTCAAGGAATTATCAAAATCCTTTTTATCAAATTCTTTCACATGGGATTGGACTTAGAAATGGACTTTAATTGTCCTTCCTTTTGGACTTTCCTTCTTCCTTACTCCTTCTTAACGCCTCTTTATCTAAAATCTAGCAATCTTCTAGTGTTGATTAGTGTACAATTTCTTACTGGAACTTTCTCCACCCATATTTATACCTTATTTCCGGATATTTGCAACATATAGGTTCTTACTTCCCATTTGTCTGGATGAAATGTGCATCTTCAACCGGCAATCCATCAAAATCCACAATCATAAGGCAGCCTACGCCCAACAAAGGAGTCAAGTACCATTCAGTCTTCGGGATTCTTCTATATGTTGTGCTCATGCTATTCTTGATCAACGCCTTCCGGTACAGCCTACACTCCATGGGGGTATCGCGTAGGTGTTTAAATTTAACTCTATTTATTGGCCCAACTCATAGTTGTTTCGTCTATACTTTTGGAATATGATCGCAACTACTTCTATAGTTAGAATTTATAGAGTTTGGAGTATAATATATATATATAATTATATATAAAAATACAAATACGTTCTCTCAGCGTATCCTAATTCCTTCGATCGACTAACTTAATCTTTGATACCAAATGCAACAACCCACACCTTAATGGACCCGAATTTCGACTAAATTGAAAACCAAGTCCATTAGCATATGGATTGTTGGTTTGGTAACCTATAGTAAACACAAGTATATCATAGTGCAATCAAAATAAACTCATAGCGAAATTGAAAGCTAAAACATACGTATTGATTAAGGCTACTACCTCGGAATACCATTCCTTGGATATTTAATTGCCTTTTCCTCACCGAGCATGAATAAGAAGACTTCACCATCTGCGATTCCCATCTTGCTCTAGTACCCAGTCCTTCTAAATCTATCCCGTGGCTTGTTATGAGGAGGGGCGGTCAGAACAACGTGCTGGTGATTGGAAAATTACATACTTTACCGATACCATTAATTTATGCCGGTTTATTTCTATTTAAGTGTCATGTCTATTTTTTATGGCTAATCCGTTAAATCTTATGTGCATGTACGATATCCCTAACCTAACCTTCTCCAAAGTATAACTATATAAGTATATGCCTATCCATATGTATGTCTAATCATTTCACTATCCAAAAATACAGGCCACTTAATACTTCTTGAATAGAGAGGAGGCGGACCCAATGGCCATTTAATACCACAGTCCCCTAAGCGAGCCCTCTACAACGTAAATGTTAGTCAATCGGTTCTAGCTACAAAGACTAATGACCCATATATATGGCTTTATAATTTATAATTTAATTGTCGTACCACTAACGAATCTCACGACTCATCTAATGGTTAACTAGCCCACCTCCGATAAACTAATTTTCGTCTAACCATCTACTTCATGGTCTGTGCATCTCCCATACAGATTCTACACTAGTAGGAAGTAAAATCCGTCAGGGCATAACCCAAGTCTTTGCTACCACTCGCTTGGACCACTGGTAGTCATAGCCTATATGCCAGAATACTGCTAAATACTAGTATAAACTACTGACATAGCCTGTCGACCTTCCATGGCTGACATCCCGTTTAGGCTAACCTATGTAAGTCAAGGAAAATTCCCCTTTGATTTACTTAATACCTCTTATTAGAAATGAAGCAGACCCCATTTTCTTAAAAGTACTGGGCCATGTAATACTTCAAGTCTAAGGCGAACCCAAGGTATATTTTCTCTCATCAATGCGCACGCATATCCCTTCCACATGCGTCCTACGGTTGGAGATGTCTCGCATTAATAGTGAGTATACACAAATACTGGTAGCCTGTAGGTGAAGGGCATACTCTGTTGTGTAACTCTACCGACCTCGCATCCCAGCCTACTAAACAAAATTTAACACCCAAAGCCTATGTGTTGGGCTAGGCCTACTAATTCACACTCGTTCTAAACATATAATTGAAGCTATATAATTTCCTACTATGAAAATTATATTACCTTCTACGTATATTTAATAATATTAATACTTGTTCGCTAAGTAATTTTTTATTTTTTATGCTTAGGCTTTGATTTCCTTGTTTCCTTCATTATCTGATAAATGTCCATTGTCCGTGATTATTGGTCACTAATGTCAAAATTGAATAATTTGTAATGATATTTATCTACCCGTTTTAAAATCCACTTATTCTGCTTATTCAATTTCCTCGTCAATGTCGTATTAAATTCTCCAATTAGTCCCTATTTTATTCCTTTAACTCTTTATTAACTACAAATTTATTACCCATCAAATTTGTAGTTACTGTCCATAAATTTTGGAATTTCAATTCCTTCCTTTTTAGTTCTATAATTTAATATGCTAGAATAACTAAGACGAATGTTGTCGTAAATTACATTATATATATGTTTTTATTTTTAATCGATATGCGCGGTTTTAGGTATATATATTCTTATTTTTTAATTATTAATTCCTAAATTAGAACATTCCTCTTATGTTTTAATTTATCAGAGTTATCCTTTCAAAAAAGATTACCATTATAACTTTCCATAACTTACCCAAAAATGAGACTTTTGTTCCGTTTGAAATTATAAGGAATTATCTCTTTTCTTTTATTGAAATAGACAGTGAAACTATGGAGAAGAATATCCATAATTAAATTATACCATACTTTAAATAAATTAAAATATAGAAATTCACATTCCAAGTCAACTAGGGCAACCTAATTTACAATCCAATTATAGATTCACTACAACAAAAATACTCTATTACAACGCCCTTTTTACAACGGGCATTTGCTGCCCGTTGTAATAGAAGGCTATTACAACGGTCCATTCAAGACCGTTGTAATAGATGCTTATACAACACATTTTTTACAACTGACAATGGCTGCCCGTTGTAATAGAATGCTATTACAACGGTCCTTTCATGTCCGTTGTAATAGATTCCAAATTTTACAACGTTCACAAAATGACCGTTGTAATAGTTACCAATTTTACAACACTCATGCAGTGCCCGTTGTAAGAGGTTCGAGCAGCATTTTAATAGACTTTTTACTTTCCAGTTATTAGAGAATCATATTCGTTTTTTCACGAAATAATGGCGAATGGCGACCCGTCCTCATCAAATCCCTAATTCAAATCGCCTTCGTTCGTCGTCCTCCTCAAATCCCTAATTTCCAATTGCCTTCGTTCGGCCTCCTCCGCCTCCTCCGTCTTGATTTCTATCAGATCTTGCTCGAGTGATGTGGCTCACGTCTTGATTTGAAATGCTTCTCAAAATTGGTAGCCGTGATCTGGGCTATGTCGCTTGAATCCCAAACCATCTTCGAAGCTCGCCTAAAATGTCGGTTGAATCCCAAAATTGGTAGCTCAGATCTGGAGAAGCTCGTCTGAAATGTCGCACATCTCCGTAGCTGTTTGCTGCACTGATATTGCTGCTGGATTGTAGTTCATCGATTCATGTTGCTGGGATTGGATCTGTCTTGTGTCTTGCGTGCGTTCATGTCTCGGAAGAGAGGAGGAAACATGAGTTTTAAAGGTGAGTTAAATAACTCACTAACCTATGTCTATTCATTACTATCCCTGAATTTCTTATGCATTGGTGTTGATTCTTGAATATATAATTTTAGCTTTGTTGATGCCTCACTTCCTGCGTGCAGTTTTATTTACTGACTTTTTATGAGTAGATTTCTCCATTTCACGGCTTTCTCCTCTAGTACCGTGTTCCTCTCCCCATAATCAAATAATTGTTCCCAATCGAGAACCATAGATCTTAACAAATCACATGCTAGTTTATTTATTTTATTTTGGTTCTTGTTTATGCCAATTAACTTGATTTTTGTTGTTTAATTATCTTATTTTTTTATTCATGTTTTTTCTTTAGCTGGAATAGTTTGTCTCCTGCAGAACAATGCTGTTTTTATTTTTCAATCAGTTAGAAGAATTAGTTGTTCCAATTTCACTAATAGATCTATGTTTGATCTGCTTAATGTTGGAAACACATGTTTTTGTTGGTTTGATTGTTTGTAATAGATTACTTTTTTAGTAATCAGATTTGCAGCAAATATTATTGTTGTTTAACTGTATTAGAGGTTATACATCCTACTTCAATATTGTGATTGGATGTACCTCGGATTAAAAGGATATCATTGTTACTTTATCATTCCATTGCCTATTCGATTCACCTTAGCAAGAAAAGCGAATGCTTCCCGAAGGGCGGATAAGAATTTATATAAGTAGTGGTTTATTGGCCACCATTTGTTTACTGATTATTATCTTACACGAGTTTAATTGCCTTGATATTACATGGGGGTAGTATGAACTCCCATTGCTTACTGGCAGCTATAGTACTCATTTGTCATTACACTAATTAGTATAGAGAGCAAAAATAAGGAATGTTTACTATTCTGGTAATTGAAGTTTGATAAAATAGCTTCATGAAGCATGACCGAATGTGTGAACTTGAATTTTAGTTTTTTAATCTATATGCTTGTGTGCTGATAAAGCATCTATATACCTTTGCTTTTCTTTTTGGTGTTCGTTCCTGGACGGGTTTAATAAAAAGAAGCTGAAAACGTTGGTCATATATTTGGCTTCTTCTAACCATCACAATAAAGCCCAATATTTTACAAAAGATTAAAATTTACCGAGTTATTTTGCGATAAGTCATTCTGTAAATATAAAAACTAACATAAACAGTCTTCGTATTTGTGGAATAACTCACTGCAAAATAATATTGTTGCTGTATTGCTTAGTTATTCGAACATTGTCTACCAATAAGATATATAGTTACACCAAACCCCACAGATTAGAGCACAAATCATTGTCTGCAACATAGTTAACATGTTGTGCATGTATGTAAATCATTTCCGAGTTCCAATTTGTGTTTATTGTACGACACAAACCTAAAAGCCGCCTCCTTGAGAAGCGCTCACACATGGCACGGCTACAAATGTTGGATTAAAACATGAAATCATAATACCAAATATAGATACGGCAACTCTTGATTAATAGGAACAGACCTAAAACTGCTTCCAATTGTTAGTAGTACACAAAAATCACATGAGCCATAATTGTCCTTGCGCATAAAATAAAATGAATGTAAATATAGTAGAGTGGTCCAGTTTGAAATCAAGCCCACCACCTGACCAGTCTGGGTTAGCCCCTCTGCCCATGTTTTTACTGGAGTCCCTATGATCTCTGTTAGATGGTGTGTAAATGACTCTACAAACGAAACAAGATTAAAAATAATGAAACAATACAGTTAAGGAGGGGCCAAAAGGTACAAAATCCATGTTTCACCTTTAACTTCTCCCACATGTAAGATGAATGAATAAATAAAAGAAGATGCAAGTGATCAGATAAATAAGTGCGCAAGTGGGTTGGATTGATGATCAGATGGACCCGAGCTAAGTTTGACCAAGTGAAATATATCAATCTGATCAGGTTTTACAGTTAGTCTATGTAGGTAAACACTGTACATCCACATGCACTTTTCAACCTGTACCATCTACTCATCTTTTGTTTGATTTTGGTACTTAACAGTTGCACTTCCCTCCCTGGGGGTTTATATGTTTAGTTGCCATGTATCTTATAACAGTGAAATTTTCAATTTTACACATCCTTAATATTATTGTATATTTTGTTCTGCCACTATTTTTATCCAACACACAAGACATTTTTAAATCTCCATTTTGGTTAGCATTCCCTGAAAAAGAGAGGAAGAAAGAAGTAAGAAGCAGTGTATTTATAACCGTGTGTTAATTTTATGCTTATTTTTTCTATTTATTTAAGGAGTTCAGGATAAAAACATGGGCTAAATAGTAAGTTAGGTTGGGCAGCATTATATGGTGGAGTTGGTGTGATGTCAAGTGGACCAATTGTACACTGATTGACATAAATTAGATAAGTTGTTACTTCGCTTCCATTGTTGCCTGGATTTCCTTTGAATTATACTTCATGCTATGCAGAACATATAGCTTGTGTCATAATCGATAACAGGAGCATTTGGATTTGATGACGGTAGATCATTATTATTTAATATTCACATGTAATACAGCAGGTAAGAAAGTACCTATGGCTTCAATTGCAGTACTCATTTTAGTCTATAGGTTTTTCCATTTAATTCATCTTTTTAATTAATTCTGTGTGCTTGATTTGTACGTAGCTGGACATTTGATGAGGAGATGCTATTGAGCTAGCATGAATCGAGCTCAACAGATTACAATGCACCTTCAAGTTCAAGTAGTAGAAAGAACATAAAAGAGATGCAAAGAAAAAGAAGAAAATTTGATGATAGTCTTTATGCACTCAGAAGTGTGGTTCCTAGCATTTCTAAGGTATCACACATTACTTGGAACCCTCATTCTTAGCTATGCCAATAATTGTAACTTAATGACTACAGTAATTAAATAACATATAATTTTATTTTATATTTGAAAATTAGATGGACAAAGCATCAATAATTAAGGACACAATTGATTATGTTCAAGAGCTTCAAAGGCAGGAGAGAAGTCGAGTTGTAGTTTGAAGAGGTGCACACTGAAGACAGTGTTAGACTGAAGGGAGTTGCGGCAAGGTTGGAGTTACAGGCAGTCAAAGATGATGTTATATGTGTTGGTAGAACAGGAAGATAGTAAGGCGGAAAGATTGTTGGTTGTAGTGTAGCAGTGGATTGGTTGCTGTAGTTAGAGGTGGTAGACTGGTAGTTAAACACACTTGAAATGAAATGATTTTGGTTGTTTTATGATAATATTTATTACTCGTTAAATTATTCATTATTAGTATGGATGTATGCTGCTGTAATTTTTTTTTAAAATTTGCATTTATTTTGCAACGGTCAGAAACCGTTGCAATATCATGTATTACAACGGGCATTGCCCGTTGTAAAAAGGTGTATTACAACGGGCATTGCCCGTTGTAAAATATGGTCAACCTATTACAACATCGCCTATTACAACGGTCGGCTGTCCGTTGTGGAACACATATTACAACGGGCATTGCCCGTTGTAAAAAGCCTGTTTTGTTGTAGTGATTTGGAATAAACAAACATTCTATAGTAATAAATATTTGGAACTGAATTCAAATTTCCAAATTAGGTTGTACATACTATTCCCATTCCAATTACCTATTTTATAGAATATGTAGTACCTATTTTATAGAATATGTAGGTGATATTCCTATACATTTTTTTAAGCCTATGGTTCATCAGATTTTATTTGGGCATTATAATTAAATAAAATCCAACGATATAAATTTATATGTTATAAATAAATTATATAATTTCCCACTCACCTTTTAAGCTTTTCAAATCTCCAAATCTGAATTCATTCCTTTACTTGACTCTTTTTCCTTTCTAATCCAAAAGAATATGTACAATAAGGCATATATGTACTATTAAAATTACAGATCTGAGAAGAGATTTGAGGTTAAGGTGAATATAGATTGAAATTTACCTTTTTCCGCAATATATATTCGCTTCTTCTCTGCTTCTCTTTTATTTTCCGCCCTTTTCCATTTTGTGTGTGTATATATATATCTAATATTTTATAATTTTCAGACATAGTGAAGAAGGAAAAATGCCAGAGCTTCGCTACTTGGATTAGAAAATATAAGAAGAGAAGCGAGGGGTTAGACCTGTATTTATATGCGCTCGAATCAACCATACCCATTAAATTAAAATAATTAAATCCAGGCCTTTGGTCAAGGTTCAAACCCTAGCCGCCAAAAAATACGATCGGTCGAACGCTTCACTATAGGCAGTCGACCGCTAGCGATTGACCATCCTAAGGAGGGGGTCGACCGATGGGGTTTGCATTTAATTATAATTTATTTCCTTATTTCGATTTTAATTATTTTCGCTCTGAAAACTTAAAATGCTAATAACTATTTCGTTTGAGCTCCGATCACGAAACTTCAAATATGAAATTGCTCAGAAAATCGCCACAAACACAATGGTTTAGGTTTTGTGGCCAAATTCTATCATTTTGCTCAAATTCCATTTTGGAGTCTTATTAATTATTGTTAATTTTATGAGGTGTTACAATTGCCGATGTTTTAGTATATATACTAGCAGATTTACCGTTATCATACCGATTATACTGGTATATCAACGTTATTCAAAAATGGTAACCGATTGATTGGTAATGTTATGGTAATGGGAAATTTTTCGTTGCCATAACAATCCTAATATTAGCAAGGGTAAAAAAATGTGCCTTTAACATGATGTTTAAATTTTGACTTTGATTTTCATAATTTACATCATGTTTTTCTTCTTGTAAAACATTTTGAAAGTGTGATTGCTTTGATCATCATCATCATCCTTGTTTTTTTCCAAATTACTTAGGTTGGTCATATTAATTCTCAATTTCCATAATTTTTCATGAGTCGTATTATTGGTTAGATGTAACATTTACCGTTTATTGATATTTTCTTCTCACGTTAATTTCAGTCTTCTTTTTTAGTTTTATTTTCTTTAGTGTAAACATTATACATTATTTTTTCAAGAGCACCATCTTTTCTTCTTTGTATATATATTGATACTATCTAAACATACCATCTCTAATTTTCTCATTTATATGTGTTACTTCTAATTTCTCCCCCATGGTTTCATTTCTAACTTTATCTTTTCTAGTAATTATAAACATCCCTCATAACACTCTCATTTTCTCTATATTTAACTTAGTTTCATGTTTCTTTTCCAAAAATCAACATTTTTCTCTATACAAAATAACAGGTCTAATCGATGTTTGATAAAATTTTCTTTTTAATTATTGTCTTACTACATGAAATGACACTAGCTTTTCTCTGTTTTGATAAGATTGCTTCGATCTAACTACTATAAATGGGGATATTAGGATCCGTCTCTTATTTTCGAACTTAATACCTGAAAAACACTTCTTAAAAAATAAATTTTATAAAACACCATTGTTAGGGTTATCAATGAGTACCCGAAAAATACGAAATCCGTACATATCCGTATCCGAAATATGAAAAATTTTCCGATATCTAAAAAACAAATATAGATGCGGATATGACCATATCCGTAGTTGATAATTATCCATTCGGTTTTTATCAGAATAATAGTTACTTTTTTGTGCGTTTTAATTGTCTTTACTATTTTATTTAGGTAAAAAAATAATATGTATATAAAAATCAATATTTGAGGCTTAGAATTATTTTTCTTATCGTATTTATTATTATTTTTATTTTTTAGTACTAAAATGAATTTATAATAAATCAAAATTTTGTATTTATTTGTTTAGATTTATTAGTTGTGAACTGGTCGTGGAATATCCGATAAATATATTATATCTGTCTACATCCGTGTATACGGATATCCCATATCCAAAAATGATTTCGGATACAGATACGGATACGAATATGACACTATTCAAATATGTATCCAACCGTTTATAGGCAGAATCACTGTTAATATTTTCAGCGGAAATATACATTTTAAACTGCATATATCTGCTGTTAGAATTGCAAATATTTAAGGTCTAAAATGAAAATATGTGTGGTTTAAAATACACATATTTGTAAAATTAATATCTGAAGTGTGGACTATAAATATTTAAAGTGTAGAATGCCCATTCTTGTATTATAGATTGTAAATTTTCATTTTACAAAAATTTACATTTAGAACTGCAAATTTTTGCAATGTAGAATGTAAATATATGAAGTTCAAAATGCTCATTTTCACTAAAAACGTTGAAAGGGGTTTTTCATGAAACTTGTTTTTAATAGGGTATGGAAGTGAAATTTTATGCAATAAGACAATTCCAGAGAAATTGAAAAGAAAATTTTATCAAAGAATGATTAGACTTGTTATTTTGTATAGAGGAGGTTAAAATGCAAACATGTGCAGTTTAAAATGCACATATTTGTAAAATAAATATTTGCAGTGTGGACTACAAATATTTAAAGTGTAGAATGCACATTGTTGTAGTGTATATTGAAAAATTTTATGTTATAAAAATATGCAGTTAGTGCTATAAATATTTGCAGTGTAAAATGCAAATATTTACAGTTTAAAATGCAAATATGTGAAGTTTAAAATGCACATTTTCCCTGGAGACATTGATGGAGTATTTCGTGGAACCTGTTTTTAGTAGGGTGTAAAAGCGAAATTTATTACTTTTGAAGGACGTAAATGTTTAACTATAAATTTAAATAAGATTTTTAAGTAACATATTCGAGTTAGGATGCTTACGCATATAAACATGATTATTTTAATACATGCATTATAAAAAAATTGATTTTGTTATTGGGGCATTTTCAATCCACTATATAGAAAAATGGAATTCAAAATAATTTTCTATCGACATACCAATGTTATTTTAAGTACGAGGTTGAGTTGTCAAAAAAATAAACCATCAAATTCAATGTTTAGTATTGAACACTGTGCTTCAAAGTTGGTGGAAATCTTTTTGTTGAATTTTTCTAGGAATTATATTATATTATATGTTGGACGTATGGATCGATTTATGGATATATGCATTGGAATATTTTTTCCATTATTGAAGTTTAATTCAATTTGTTTAATTTAACTTTTTCAGTAAGATTGAATTCATGTTGTAAGATTTTTTGCATTCGTAAATTTCATTTAACATCACAGCTTATTAAATTGAAGATTGAAGCATGGCAATGCTTTGAAACATTGTGAGGAAGAGTACTACAATGCTTTAAAAGCAGCTTGCGATGATCCACTTGGCCTCTCTGTATAATTCAAGCCAACCTAAAACAAAAGGAGCAAAGTTAAATAGCTGGTACAGGCTAGTTGCACCTCATTTTTTACTATCCACACCCCACCATTTTTTCGACCCTTCTCATATTTTTTCATTCTCATGATACCTCTTCCCCTTTATTTTTTCATTTCATTTCTAGACTCCTAAACCAATCTTCATTATCAAATTTCAACCCAATTCATCATCAAATGATTACTTCTACTAAATCAAAGCGGGATTCAGAGAAGGAGAGAGCATGGACTTCTTAGAAGTAAGAAATCCCCCTTTTTTCGATTGCAGTAGAATTTTAAAAAAATCGTTACCCAGACCCACGCACAGGGGCGGCGTTATGACTGTTATAGACCACTATTAGACCTATCGAGAGATCTAATTATACCCTCGTCTGTGATGTGCCTGGGTTTTGTTATAGCCTCCATTTCCCCTTGCGTGGATGATTAATTTTCAATTTAACCCTGTTATAGTTGATCTCTTACAAGGAAGCATCCGAAAAGAACGAATCTGAATAAGAAATTGTAGTGGTCTACGACCAGAATTCACTAACTATGATGTGAGTACTAGTTTTACCTTTTTTTAAGTCATTTTATATACGGTGTTTATCTTAAACTTGTTGATTGCAGATATTCTTGGGCTACCAAAAATTAAAAGATTAGGTTATTGCAAGGGGTAAAGAGTAAGGATTCGCTATTATTGTTTTTAGATCAGATCTTAGAACTAAAGGTAGTAACCTCGAGTTATATTGCCTTGGGAACGGAGTGGGAAATACAAAAAGTATAAAGAAGGTTCTTTTTTGAACCCTGGATTGACTGGTACGTAGAAATGCGACTGTCCATTTCGAATTAAGGGTCGTACAACTTTTTCATTAGATCGATGTCAACTTGTATGCATCTTTTTAATTGATATTTGACTTCAAATAAACAAATAAAAATGTCATACAAATTTAATAAAATATTTGTATTAATTTTATTATTAATTTATTGTTTATAAATTAGTTTGTTATATCCTATTTTGAGACTCAAAAATGAATACCAGAATGCTACGGTCATTTTTGTCTTAATTTCAAGCAATAACACGAGACCGTTTTTTTTCAAACAACAAAGTAAATAGAGCACTAAATTCACATTCCATTTAATATATTTTCCATCCAACATTTAATCAATCGATTTCCATCGTAGAGATTAAATATAATATACAAAGATAGTGTCACAGGAACGACATATGACAATACCATCATGTATGATAAAAGTCATTATACAAAGAGGGCAACTAGAATAGCATAATAGTGCATACTAATAAAAGCTAAATATCACGCTTCCTGTAGCATCTCCAACAATAATATAGCTAAAACAAAATCTTGTACCATTCAACTCGCAACCTACTCCAAAGAGTACCTAAGAGTTTAAAGGGAAAAACAAAAACTTCGGGTCATACATAAGCCTGGTATGAGTAATATTAACCAACTATGAGTAGTTATATAAATACTTAGCGAGACCGCACATAAAGCAGAATAGGTTTTCCCCCACTAGTATTCTACTAAAACAATGTAACAAAGTCATACCTGACATGCAACCTGTAATCACATTGATTAGAACGCATAACAAGTTTATAGCTGAGTTTGAAATAAACATAATCATTTCACTAAAAATAGGGTATATATGTCATATATTCCATAAGGCTAATCATTTTGACATTTTATCAATTTCTAACACTACATCAGTGTGATGTGATCTCAAGTCTTACCTCTTACCAAAGCATTTTATTAAATGTTCATTTCGGCAATTTATGAATAAAATGTATGTTTAAGTTTCTTGTCCTACTTGCACATTATTATTTCGTGTTTAATTCGCCGAATTAGTTTCTCTAAAGCACCTGCCATTTGACTTATGTCGATACAAGGTATCATTTCATTCTTTCGTTATCTCATCCTTTCAATCTTTCATTCTTTCATTTGGTTTAAAGTATTGGCTAGTCATTTATTGCAACAAATTTGTTATTTATTATTATCCATACTTTATTATCGGTGATCATACATTTAACAATTTTGACATTCATATCTCATTGTTATTCAAACTTTGGCTAGTAACTCTTTCAAGTTACTAATCAACCTTATCCTCTTTAAAGTGTATACAAAAGAGTTAACCACGTCAACTATATAGTACAAAATTTCATTAAAGAGGTAGTACAAAGTTTTCAGTGGATATCTAAGTTCCATTAAACAATATTCTTTACATGAGATCCATACAGTTCCCAAAATCATAAGTCGACAACCATTTTTAAGGTAAATATTTATGATATCACTGTATCCTTTATCAATAATCATACAGCTACGGGGTCACATAAGATAGTGTCACACTTCATGGTAACATCGATTAACACATATATGAATTAAATCTATATCGACAAAGAATAAATATCCAAGCTTTCTTTATGTTTACATTTTGTATATCCTATGTTATCGTACCATGATATTCGAATTCAATATAATAAAGGTTGTGACTTTTCTAATCAATCAAGACAATACTTAGCAATACAGTTCATTAAGATGTTTGCTTCGCTTTAGTGCTATCTTAAAATTTTTTGTATAAATGCTTTCATGAAGGTTAGATTATGAAAGTGAAAGTAGTTCATATTCAAGCAATCTTTTGGAGCTATAAATTGTGGAATTAACAAGAGGACTCAAAAGGAAATTTTTAGTGTACCAAATCATCTTTCCAAATTGCTTCATAGATTTGAACAATATAGAGTGAGATGAAAGTTATGGCTCTTACACCAAAAGGTAAAATTTGGAATTTTTAAAACAACCCAAAGAGTATTTGCAACAATGGAACGGATTTGAAGGCAATAACCTTGGAATTAAGAAAAGTGTTGTATAAAAATGTTGTACATCCATGAATAAAATTTCTAGAAAATCCAAAGTCATTAAAAATGGTTAGGAGGATCAAAATTTATGACTTGAATACGGTAAAGGATGTAGATTTGGTATTGACAACCTAGCCGAAAGCAATATTTAACTTTGCAACAAAATTTTCAGTCGGTAATGATAAAATATGGAAAAGTGTATACAACAAAAACTGTAGATATTTTTATTATCTTTCTAGAAACCTAAAACTTACAAAAATCAATTTAGAAGATCAAAAGTTATGCTTAATACAGAAAGGGTATCGAATTGTAGTTATCAAACTAATCTAAAAACATACTTCACTTTGCAACTGGATGTTAGGTCAACAAATGCATGAATTTGTAAATGTCTATAAAAAGAAAGTTGTATACTTTCTACTTAGCTTTCTAGTAAACTAAAATTCACTCAAATTCATTCTAGGATCAAAAGTATGCTTATAGTACAGAAAGGGTTTTACATAGTACCCATATCGATCTAGCTGAAAACATATTCGACTTTACAACCCAATTTAAGAATAGTAAACGTTTGAATTTGCTAAATTCTAAAAAAAAGCTGTATATATTCTACTTAGCTTTCCAAAAAATTAAAAAAATACCCAAATCCCTTTAGTATATCAAATGATATTCTCAAAATACAAAAAGAGTTTTGCATGATACACATATCGATCTAGTTGAAAACATATTTGACTATTGTAACAATCGGCCTTTTTGACCCTAAAAAATCGACACTAATACATCCACGGTATTCACGTGCCGAACATTCGAGTGCCGGAAAGACATATTGTTGGGGTGAAAGAAAAGACAGAACAGAATCTCACATTGTAACGAGTAATATATAATATACAACAGATTTTTACAAAAGAAAGATTTTATATACATTCAACAATCAGAGTAAACTAACTTATCATCAGTTTGTACAGTTATAACAACCTGTCCTCAAAAAGGCTGATAAATAAAAAATAAGAAATTCAGCGGAAAATAAAATACATGAATGCATCTTGGAGGCATCTAGCTCGTCACCTGAAGCTCCAAAGTGTCCATAGCTAAATATAGAAATATACTCGGGTCTGACCCAAGTATTATAAGAAAATAACACCTGGATCAGTCTAGTAAACCAGCATGAGAAACTCAAATCATATGGATTTTTATATTATAAAAAAACTTCTAAAATAAAGGTATCTCGTATGACTACGCCGCAAATAAATACGGTCGGGTTTTTACCTTACGATAACCAAACCATTTTTATTAGAAAATCTAGTAATATTATAATAATGTCTAGGGTTTAAAATAAATATTTAACATAGCCTGAATAGTACATTAATTATATTCAACAACATATTTAGTATACAACTAAGTATGTAAGGCACGTATTGAAAAATGGATTTCGTACAATGACAAGACTACTGGGGTACCGCCTACCATAGTACACCTCTTGAAAAAAATGTACCGAGGGCCTCACATGGAACCCCTATAAATCAGGATTGGCCTACTCCTTCATAGACAGTGCTGAATATGTTATAACCCCGGTTGTCTCTAAGAAACCATTTCTGTGGCCACCGCATACATAATCTGAAAGTATCAATCTAGATACAAGTGATCACCATACCCTAATGGTAGCAAACCACATAGCCCCGAAGCATATCCCATGATTTAGACATTACCAGGTGTGAAGCTTGAGGCTACATTTTTTAGCAAATCCCACTTGGAATGCTAACACTGCCCCTCAAAGCAACAATGCAATGCAAGCATTCATCCATACAAGTTGTTCAAGATATGAACAAACCGAAGGCACTACTTCCACTACATCCTTTTTAAGATCACCCTCAGGATTAGTATCAAGTAGCCCTTGCACTTCAAAGAACTCCATCTTCAATTCCATCATCTTTAATATGTCCTCAATTTGAATGCTTATCCGGTTCGAAGTGGTTTTCGGAAAACTCATGCTTATCTAATTTTGGTCTCTCCGAACCAACAATCGATAATTTCAAAACTAGCCAAGAGTTGATATCGGTTATTTAACTTTCAAATAAGCAAACAATCAAATCAGAAATTTAATTTCATATGAAAACCGAGCATGATTAAACACATAAGCAACCACTAAGCCTCTTTAATTAATCCTTACATTAATTGAAACCACTTTTTAAATACTTATATTAAAGTACTTTTACAAAAGATATACATAAGCATTTCTACTCTTTTCAGTCCTTGAAAACTATTCATATACTTATCTCACCGGTATAAGTATATTCACAAATCACCATACATTTCAATACTTAGAAAGTGTATTCATATACTTATCTTAATGGTATAAGTATATTCACAAAATCTTAAGAAATATTTCATTTCCAAATCTATACTTAATTGGGTTAAAACAAATGTCATTTAAAAACATTGATAATAGTAACCCAAAAGACTTTTGGTGTAAGTAAATGGATTGTATAGAAATTAGACCAATTATACTTATCACTACTTTCCGATTTCAAACTTGTATTATCCCTCGAATAACAATGTAGTCGGACAAGTTAGCATACTATCCTTGCCTCGACGTACATTCTTAAACTCAGATAGAGACGAGTTTCCCTATCTCGGAATTTGGTGTTAAGTACGGAAAAATACTTTCCATATCACCATAAATTTTAAAGATCATTTATAGAAATCAAATCTTCTATTCTTGTCACGTTTTTAATATTCCGACTTACTCTATCCCTCGTCCAGAAATGAAGCCAGGTAAGTTAAAGCACCGGTTGCATATCAAAGCCTTGCCTAGGCACTCCGAATCCGAATCTCACTGATAAAGGATCAATCTACTCATTGGCTTTTAGTGCCAAGTATAGGACTACTGATTTCCATAAGTAACTGAATTTGTATATGAAAATAATACTTCTTATACTTAACATTAATCTTCGATTTCAAACTTAAACTATCCTTTGTTAACAATGAAGCCGTTCAAGTTTGGGTATTATTACCTCTCGAGCCTTGACTCGACAACATTCTTATCTTCCAGGATAGGTAGAATTTTACCTACCTCGAAGCCTATTGACAAGTATAAGACTTCACAAATTCCATATAATGTTTAAAACAAACAAAGTGTTATAAACCAAACTTCCTTTTCCACTTTCCAAAATCTTTTACTATAACTAAAATATTATAGTCCATAACTTCCTTCTATTTTTCGAAAACCATTTAATGAAACGTATAGGTTATAATCCCAAACTTGCCGTCTTTATTTTCCAAAATCATTTAAAACATTTACAATATAGTTTAAACTTTTTATTTAAACAACTGTTCAATTCATTACTTTTAAAAGAAAGTTTGACTTTGGAAATAAAAGAGTTTGCCTTTCTATAAAAGTACCACTTGCTTTATTATATCGTATAATTCTTTTAATCACTTATATAAATTTCAAACCTCCGTTTAAACATTTTAAACAAAGTTTAAAATCTTCGTTCAAATCATAACTTAAAACCATCACCGTTTAAAAAGAATTCAACTTTGAAAAGTAGAGGGATTTCCTTTATATAAACCACTTGTTTAAATATCCCAAAATAAGTCTTTTAAATCTCAAATCTCCTTTGAACATTCTACTTCTCAAAGGTACATTTTTAAATTTTAGTTCAAAACTCTACAAACATGACTTGAGAATCTTTAATTAAATCCCAACTTTGATTTGAAAAGATAAGATTTTTCCCTTTATAAAATTTACACCTCTTATGTAAATAACTCAAACAAATTCTTTAAAATATATTTTGTTGGCATCAAAATGGACCACCAGCACCCAAATATATGAAAGCACTAATATCCAATCCAATCATAGAAATATGAAGAGAAATAAATGAAGAACAAAATTAAAACAATCCGAAAGCAAGTAAATAGAGACACAGGTTTATAGTGGTTCGGCTAACTCCGGCCTACATCCACTCCAAAGATTTTCCTTTTTATTAGTTTATACTGCTGATTACAGTTACAAATCCATGAAATTCAAGAATAAAAATGGCAGAGTATCGCCTAGGTAGAAGATGAAGAGAAGCAGAATGAAGAGATCTCCTTTTCTGAAGCCATGCATGCTTTATTTATAGGTGAAACTTCATCTACGGACCTTCTTATCCATATGGGCCCACCATAGGGGTTGCTAGGCCCAAATCCCAATGGAGAGGGATCGATACCGATCCATCCATTGGTTGATTTTGGGGAAGCGACCCCTATGGTGGCTTCTTCATATTTAGACATGTTGGTATTTCAAATATCATGTTGATTAGATGCGTGGTGCTAGTGTTTTTGGTTAATCTTTGGTTCGAACTCATTTGCAAGTTACCCTCTGCTGATCCCTTTTTAATAGATTATACCGATCCATATTCTTCCACGATCCATCATTGATCCCTTTAGTTCTTACAAGACTATGCCTATGCCTTCCATCTTAGTTGATCCATCTTGCTTCATAAGAAAATGCCGATTCCTCCATCCTTACGTAATTATGTTGATCCCTCTTGCTATCTGAGACTGTGCCGATCCCCCCTATTCCACAGCACCCATGCCGATCCAACCAAACAACACATGTCGATCCCTCCCTTGCTTGAGTATACTGATCCCTCCTATTCGACTAGGCCGATCCATCTTGTTTTACAAGGCCATGCCGATCCCTTTTGTTCCTCAAGGCTATGCCGATCCAACCTCTGCCATAATGCTATGCTGAGCTCTTCTAAGTTGCTGAGCCATTGAAGTATACCGATCCCTCCTACATTAAAGCCGATCCCTTCTTGACTTATCTGACCGATCCCTACATATGCTTTGTCACAACTGACTTCACCGATCTCTCACCCTAAACAATACTACCGATCCCTCAAGCTATGCCGAACCCTCATCCATACTGACCCATCTACATTGAAACATGCCGATCCATCCATAACTTCCCAAACTAATAAAACATGTCGATCTAAGCTATGTCCCATATTTCCAGTATCCTACATCGTTTATCAAGCAACTCCATCCAACTCTGGCTTCATATAACCGTTTGTACTTTACCTTCGGGTCCTACAATCATCGCTCTGCACTCATCGGCCTTGATAATTATGAAGTCTGTTGGGTTAAATCTGCCTGTGTACTGCCTTGCCAAGAGGCGGGTTAACACTTTACCTCCCAAAACATGACTTGCGATAGGAAGGCATGTTTTGAATTTCCATAAATCCAAAATCCAAAGTCCATAATCCATTGATTGTCATATTATCCAATTCAGAATCTAATCTATTATCAATCCCATTCCTTGATCTCTCCGGATCATTAGCGAAATCCATGACGTTTCTGAGTCGATATCCAATTTCGAATCCATTCCAAATTCATTAACCAAATCCATGATCTCTCCGGATCGTTTTATCCAATTCCGAGACCGCTTCGGGCACATTTCCACATCCATAGACCTCCCCGGGTCGCTTTATCCAAATCTGGGACTGCTTCGGGTCCATATCCAAATTCATAGACCTCTTCGGGTCGATTTATCTAAACCCGGGACCACTCTGGGTTCATATCCAAATCCATAGACCTCTCCGGGTCATTAGCCAAATCCAAATCCTTGATCTTACCGGATCCTTGCCGGGAACAATCCATACTCGATGATCTGAGTAGGCCGATCCTGTCACTCTTCGGCGAAGCAGCCTACCCCTTGCCAGGCATAGTCCATACCCAATGACCTTGATCTCTCCGGATCCTTGCTAAGCACAATCCATACTTGACGACCTATTAGGTTTTAATCTCCGGCCTCGACTCTCCGGTCGAGGGCTTAATCCATGGGTGTCCTTCTCCGGCCTCGGTTCCCAATCGAGGACTTTTACCATGGGGTATCCTTCTCCGGCCTTGATCCCCAGTCGAGAACTTAATCCGTGTACGAATCCATCATGTCGCTCTTCGATGAAGGGACTCGTGGTTATTGCCCCGTCTCTCCGGTCGGGGCCATAACCATGTCCTGTGTTATTTATTACATTGATCCGGACTTAAGCATCCCTAAGTCCATAAATAAAATTCCGTACTACCAATAAACCAAAGTTCAAAGCAAATAAGGAAAAATGAAATTTCACAAACCCGAGCACTACGGTTCATCATCATCTCGGAGCATGCCTAGGGACCGTCTTCGATCCCGTACATGTGTAAGTGACTTAGCCATATTACCGTGGAGTTTATTACTTATTTCATGCCATCCCAATCAATTGATGACAAGTTGACGATGATGCCTTGATCCAATGCCATTTTCGTTCGAGGTGGACGGTGGTTGCTCCTGTTCCACCGTTGCAGCCTGAGTCCTTATGTATTGTTGTAACTGACCATTCCTCACGTGTTCCTCGATGATATCCTTCAAATGCATGCAGTCATTTGTATTGTGCCCATCGAGCTCGTGGAATAGGCAATGCTTTCCTGATGCCCGCTCATGTTCGGAGAGTTCCCTCCTTGCTGGCCTTCGATACTGAAGACTTCCTTGAGTATCCAAATAAATCCTTTCCAGAGATTCGGTCATATCTGTGTAAGAAGAGAATTTTGGTTCTCTCCATTGCCTCTTCGACACATCAATGTCGTCATTCATTTTCCGTTTCCCTTTATCATTATTGTTTACATCTCCTGATGATCCTCCACTCTACACAGCATTCACCTCCGGTTTGTTTGCTCATGCATCTTCCTGCCGCAGGAACCTTTCTGCTTCATGATAAAACTCCCAGAGATCCATAGATGGATCCCGCACAGTGAATTCTTAAAATCCATGCCATCACAATTACAGATACAGCTGCCATCAAACTATGGATGGATCTGGATGGTCCACCGATTCCTCCGTGGCATTAAACCGTGTTAGTTAACTCCTCAGTGACTCTCCGATCCTTTGTTTTTGTGTTGCCAAACTCATCACATTTTTGGGTCTCGGGATGTGAACCCTAAACTGCCTCATAAACTTTTCGATCAATTCCGTCCACGTGCCAATAGTGCCGCTTTCCAACTGTGTGAACCATAGTGCAGCTATATCCGTTAAGTACAAGGGGAAGCACCGTGCCATGACTTCCTCCGATGCCCCCCCCCAATACTTCCATGTGTCACATGTACCTCGTCAAATGAACAGCATGATCCCTTTTCCCATCATAAGTCTCAAGCGTTGGTAGTTTGAACTCCGGTGGATTCCTAGCCTACCTGATATTTGGAGCGAATGGACTTCTATTTACATCCTCCAAATTCCTGTTCACTAATCCTCCACGCATAGCTCGCCTTATCATCTCCGCAAACCTGACATTGTCTTCCAATGGTAGTCTCTTATCATCATGCCCAAGCTGCCCCCCGAGTCTACGAGGGAATTCCGAAACGTACTCCTCCGGAATAGCATCCACATTCTGATTCGCACCAAGCTCCAAGGGGTCGATCGCAGGTCCTCCAAACTCGGGGGCATGCCTCTTGGCCTTTGGGGATCGGTACCGATCCCTCTGGAGGGATCGGTGCCAATCCTTCTAGGATGGTAGGGGACTGCCCCCGGTTGCTCTGTTCCATTCCTCTGTTTATTAGCCTCATTTCCATGCTCTCAGTTCTGATTTTGGTTTTGCATTCCAGCAACTTTTATGGCTCCAGCCTGTCTGATTTGTTAGAGTAGATTCTGCATCATCTCCTCCCGCCTTTTCAGCATCCTCTCCTGTATAGCATCCATCATTGCTTCCATTTTGTCCTTGGTGATGTAGATAGATGCTTGATTGGCTCTAGCTCCTGAGGAAGCCTCCTAACTCCCTCAATGGTGACTCCTTTTCGGTAGCTCTCTCCTTGTTGATTGCCTAGCCATTGCTTTCTAGATCCAAGTATCCAAAGCTTCAAAATACATATTTATGTAAGTCTTCTCAGTGAATGCACCAAAATGTTGGCGTCAAAATTGACCACCAACACCCAAATATATTAAAGCACCAATATCCAATCCAATCACAGAAATATAAAGAGAAATAAATGAAAAACAAAATTAAAACAATCGGAAAGCAAGTAAATAGAGACACGAATTTATAGTGGTTCGCTAACTCCGGCCTATGTCTACCCCAAAGATTTCCCTTTTTATTAGTTTATACTGCTGATTGCAGTTACAAATCCATGAAATTCAAGAATAAAAATGGCAAAGTATCGCTTAGGTAGAAGATGAAGAGAAGCATAATGAAGAGATCCCCCTTTTTGAAGCCATGCCTGCTGTATTTATAGGTGAAACTTCGGCTACAGGACCTTCTTACCCATATGGGCCCACCATAGGGGTTTCTAGGACCAAATCCCAATGGAGAGGGATCGGTACCGATCCCTCCATTGGTTGGTTTTGTGGCAGCGATCCCTATGGCGGCTTCTTCATGTTTAGACATGTTGGTAATTCAAATATCATGTTGATTGGATGCGTGGAGCTCGTGCTTTTGGTTAATCTTTGGTTTGAACCCATTTGCAAGTTACCCTTTGTCGATCCCTTTTTAATAGATTATACTGATCCATGCTCTTCCATGATCCATTGTCAATCCCTTTAGTTCTTTACAAGACTATGCCTATGCCTTCCAACTCAGCCGATCCATCTTGCTTCATAAGAAAATGCTGATCCCTCCATCCTTATGTAACTATGTCGATCCCTCTTGCTTTCTGAGACTGTGTCGATCCCCCATATTCCACAACACCCATGCCGATCCAAACAAACAACCCATGCCGATCCCTCTCTTGCTTGAGTATATCGATCCCTCCTATTCTACTAGGCCAATCCATCTTGTTTTACAAGGCCATGCCGATCCCTTTTGTTCCTCAAGGCTATGCCGAACCAATCTCTGCCATAATGCTATGCCGAGCCCTTCCAAGTTCTTAAGCCATTGAAGTATACCGATCCCTCTTGGATTGAAGCTGATCCCTCCTTGACTTATCTGACCGATCCCTACATATGCCTTGTCACAACTGACTTCACTGATCCCTCTTCCTATACAATACTACCGATCCCTCAAGCTATGCCGAACCCCCATCCATACCGACCCCTCTACATTGAAACATGCCGATCCATCCATAACTTCCCAAACCAATAAAACATGCCGATCCAAGCTATATCCCATATTTCCAGTGTCCTACATTGTTTATCCACCAACTCCATCCAACTCTAGCTTCGTATAACCATTTGTACTTTACCTTCGGGTTCTACAACCATCGCTCTGCACTCATCGGTCTTGATAATTGTGAAGTCTGTTGGGTTAAATCCGTCTATGTACTGCCTTACCAAGAGGCGGGTTAACATATTTAAAACTTCAAACTCCTTTTTAAATACTTATATAACTTTTATAAAACACATTTGAAAAGAATTTACCAAAATATCCAAACTAGATAACCTTTTGTACTTTACTAAAATCGTAGTTTCCAAAGTGCATCCATAGCGACTATCACTATATAGACTGTAACTTTTAAAACTTTGTTTTATAAATCAAATAAATTTTAAACCACATTTCTTTCTATATTTTAAACCATAATAAATATAGAAAACATTTTACTTCAAAATATCCATATGTTTAAATTCAATCTAAAATCCCTAAAAACAACGTTTTGAATATGGAAAGAGGCTTAGCGACTCTCCTAGCACATCATCAAGCGCTACAAATATTCCTATCAAAAGAATTCAACTTTCCAATTCATATCACAAGAAATTATATAAACATGAATATATATAAATAAAAATCAACAAGGCAAGGAAGTCCTTAGAATCCCTCTGCAAATTTAAATCTTTCAAACTGCCTTCATCGCGACATATTCACTATGAAGCACTTCGACTTCCTTTGCTTAGTCCCTTGCAAAAATGATTATTCATGTCATCCGCTTCCAAGCGGAAATCAACAACATCAAACACTACACACACACACACACCATACACAATAATACTTTTACATGTCACCATCATTTTAAAACTATTTCAAAGTGAGATATCTTACTTTTAATTCGATCAAACTCTTGCAACTTGCTCCTAATCCTCGCTACTACCAAGCAACCGCCACAAAACATCACCATACCTTGCTTTGCCCTTGAAAAATCCTCCACTTAACCCTCAAAGCCCACGTCCAAGGCCCCCTAGGTCCGTTATTGCTCACGGCCCAAGGCATTTTGAGGGGGTCTTGCCCAAAAACTTGCTCCTTTATGATAATGGTAGCATCGACTATATTATTTCAAGCTTAAAAAATGATTTAGAGGAGAAAAGAGGGAGTTTTGGTTGATTTTTAAATTAAGAGTTTGAAGGAAAACGATAGGAAAACTGAAGTGAAAGAAAAAATGAAAATGGAAGTGTAAAGAGTGAAATAAGGTAAGATGCCTCTTTTATAGAATTTGCAAAAACGTAGTGAATTACCACTTAGACCCTTAGCCAAATGACCTTTTGTCCCTCCAATACTCCTCCTTAAAACATGCCTAGATCCCTCCACCTTTCGCTCCTTAAAATACTTGTTTTAAGGAATGTTTCATGCCTTAATACCATTTCCTTTTTGTCCCCTTTAACCTTACTTGGTTAATTAATATTCTTCATTAATAAAGAGGTAATTACTTGTTATAGACATGAAGGTACGTGTTCATGTATTACTATTCAAGTTCCAAAATGTTTGAACAAATTTTAGTGAATAAAAAGTTGATTTTCGATAAAACGTTTTTCGATCACATTTAAATATTATTCTGAAGTATATTTTTTTTTGAACATATTTCAAAAATAAGTTTCCATCATTATTTATTCATTAAAAGAGAGTTATTTGATTTATTAAAACCATTAATTGAGCATTTAAAATTAATTAAATATTCATAAATCAAAGCGATAAAATTCTGGATCATTACATCCTTCCCCCTTAAAAAAATTTCGACACCGAAATTTCATCACAACCAAACCAACACAAAATATTTACCTTTTTATTTAGGCCCATATGATTTGCTTGAATCATCCGTATGCAATATCCTACCCAATCACTTGCTCGGATACATAAATCCTTCATCAAACTAGTATAGATCACTTAACTTCTCTATTGTGGAACTCTGATCTGGTTCCTTGATCTGATACTTATGTTTTCCTTACATACTCCTAAACTATGATAGAAAACACTCACATCATCCCAAAAATCCATCGCAAGTATTCGCCGTCGAGAAATCGAGTGAAAACGCCTAGTTCGGACCGGTGTATATCACTTAGAAATCATGTACCTGAATTCTTGATCAAGAACTGTCATGCGAATAAAATGATCCAAGTCCAACTTACGATTTTATCCCTTTTAGGATAACTTGATAATTATACTACTCCAATTCTTTTAACTTCCCAAAATTATTTATGGAAACATTTCATAGAATATAACCTAAGTTTTAAACTCGTATAATACCCTACTACATCTTGAGAGTATATAGAACTATCTAATTTAATCCTTTATCTTTTCTTTTTCCTTAGATTCGGATGCAAGCCCAAAATAAATATGGATCTTAAAATTGACTCTATCTCTTCAACCGCTTTACCTATCTGGTCTGGTAAGTAGCTAAGAAGAGTAGGATGCTGGTATCCAATCCAGTCCTAGAGTCTACTTCTTCTTAGACATCTCTAAGGTAAAGATGTTTATTAATCGGCCTAATAACATCAAATAGTTTTTAACAAAATATCTATTACTACTTGTTTTTAGGTTCATTTAGATTCGAACTCGTTCCGATCATACAATAACAAAGAGAATAATTTACTAAGTGCACTATAACGTTCACCTAAGCAAACATCAGATCGTCACTTAGAAGATTAGTCAGATCACGAGAAAACTAATCGAGACTCATCCCTCGAACTATCCAAAGAAAATATGCCTTAAAATTCTCTTTGAAATATTTATACTTATAAATACTTTCAAGTAATACTATTATTACTTTTTCCAAAAATCATTTGAAATCTTTTTCAAAGTCACCAGGATTTAAATTATTAAAGATCCTCTTTATTTTAAAACATACTTTATAAACCTAATTTATAAAATCATCTTTATACAAAATCATTCCTTCTTGTATCAAAATAAATTTCATAATAACATTACTACCGAACACCCTATAGTCAAATTGAGAAATTTAATTCATAAGGTGTTCGTATATAATTTTAACCAAAACAATAAATGTTCATAAACTAGATGAGTAAAGCAATCAACAAACAATAGCCAATGCTTCCAACTAGATGAGCATGACTAACTAAATAATAAATAATAATAATTGACTATTATCAATTTCCTACCAAACAAACACATGATAAATAACTATATCCATTTTGAAAAGTTATTCCTTTATATATAAAATATAAAATCAAGATAAAGTTATTTCATTTACCAATTTTTAAAAACAATACCATGTTGGTTTGCTTTGTCCAAATGTTTAGAAATCCCTATTGACACAGTTGTGCCTTCTGTATCGTCTATAATTATTAAACCACTCAATAGATCAATCAATACACTATAAAACGTTTTTATAGCACTAACAAACATGCGCTCTCATACATATATACACTCAAACTCATTTTAGGATGTCACTTACCCTATCGCAGATGAGTTTATCCCACCAAAGCCAAGGTTCTCGCTTAACCTTCAACTTTGATACCACTTTGTAACGACTGACCTTTTCGATCAAAAGTCGACACTTA
This sequence comes from Allium fistulosum, assembly GCA_030737815.1. Classification (NCBI taxonomy): domain Eukaryota; kingdom Viridiplantae; phylum Streptophyta; class Magnoliopsida; order Asparagales; family Amaryllidaceae; genus Allium; species Allium fistulosum. Next base: position 1,144,869,078 of record CM060904.1, read on the forward strand.
AACATCCGTGGTATCCACATGCTGAGCATCCGAGTGCCGGAAAGATAGATTGTCGGGGTGAAAGAAAAGGAAAGAAAAAACAAACAGAATCTCACATCGTAATGAGTAATATATAATATACAACAAATCTATACAAAAGAAAGCTTTTATATACATACGACAATCAGAGTAAACTAACTTATCGTCGACCTGGACAGTTATAACAACCTGTCCTCACAAATGCTGATGTATACAAAACCAAAAATGCAGCTGAAAGTAAAATACATGAATAGGTCTTAGAGGCATCCAGCTCGTCTCATGAATCTCAAAGCGTCCATAGCTAAATTTCAGAAATATACTCGAGTCTGATCCGACTATTATAATAAAATAATATCCGGATCAGTCTGGTAAACTAGCATGAGAAACTCAAATCATATCGATTTTTATATTATAAGACAAAATTTCAAAAATAAAGGTATCTGGTAACATCACTCTGCAAATAAATACTAACGAGTTTTACCTTATGATAAACAAATTATTTTTATTAGAAAATTCCGTGATATTATAATAATGTCGTGGGTTTAAAATAAATATTTAATGTAACGATCTGCCTTTCTCACACCTAAAGACATTAATACATCCTCGGTATTCGTGTGACGATCATCTAAGTGTCCGAAAGACATGTCGTTTGGGGTGAAAGAAAGAAAAATGCATAACAGAATCTCACAAAATGTGACGAGTAATATATAATATGAACGAGTCTTTACAAAAAGAAATCATCTTTATTATACACAACATCAGAGTACATTAACCTATTATCAACCTAGACAGTTATAACAACCCGTCCTTACAATTTAAACACTACAACTAGAACAAAAAACGGAAGAATATAAGAAACGTGAATACGTCTTGGAGATCCAGCTCATCTCTTGAAATCTTCAAAGAATCCAGCTAAATCTGGAAAATATGCTTGGGCTGACCTGAGCATTATAGGAAAACACTCAGTTTGGTAAAACCAGCATCAAAAACCCAAATCATAAAGAATTTTATTTATTTAGCTTGTAAAACCTTTTAAAATCAAAGGAATCTCGTAAGATCATGCCGAACATAAATATGGACAGGTTTTTACCTTATGATAACCATACCATTTTTATATAATATCCCGTGATATTATGATAATGTCTAGAATACAAATACCCATTAATCATAGTCGAAATTGTTACATTAATTAAATTCTAGCATAATAGGTATACCACTAAGTCCATAAAGGCACGTATTGGGAAATGGATTCCATCAATGATAAGACACTGGGTACCACCTATCACGGTGCATCTCTAGATAAAATACACCGAGAGCCTCACATGGTCTCCCTACAAATCAAGGCCGGCCCTACCCTTTGCTGGATAACGCCGAATATGTCATCACCTTGGTGGGGATCAACAACCTAAATAGGCCCCGAGCATACATAATCTATAACATCGATCTAGATTGGGTGATGATCATGTCCTAATGGTAGCAAACCACATAGCCTTAAAGCATATCCCTTGGTTTTAGTCATTTCTGGGTGTGAGGCTTGAGGTTACGTTTACTTTTTTATAGCAACCCATCTTGGAATGCTAACACTACCCTCCAAGCAGAAATGCAATGCCAACATTCATCCATACAAGTTCATTATGGGCCTGAACGAAACTGAAGGCACATCTCTACTACATCCATTTTGGAATCACTATCAGAATTAGTAGCAAGTAGCCCTTGCATTTCAAAAGCTCCGTCTTCAATCATCTTCAAGATGTCTTCAGTTCGAAATGCTTGAGTTGGATCGAAGTGATTTTTTGGATAATTTATACTTATCTGATCCTGGTCTCTTCGAAACAACATTCGATAGTTTCGGTAAATTTAACCTCGGTTCTTTTGGAAATAATCAAACAATACATCAGAGCAGGGATCATCCCCTAACCGTTTAAGTGGACAGATCTCTCTATCATTTGTTTTAGGAGAACAAAACAAGATTTATACGCACTATATAGCATCTTCGAAAATGACTGTGAAATATAGCTCATGTGTTTCTCCTAGATATTTCCAAAGTTATATTTTGGTCTAGATTTGATATTCGGTTATTTAACTATCAAATAAACAAACAAGCAACAATTCAGAGATTTAACTAACCATAGCAACCACTAAGCCTCAAAATAAATCTTTCATATATTTAAATCTCTTTCCTAAATATTTTTAAAATATTCATATACTTATCTCACTGGCATAAGTATATTCACAAAACATTGTGAAAGATTTCTTATTCCAAATCATATTAGAAAGGATCGACCAAATGTTATTTAAATTAGAGATAAGAATAACCCTAAATATTATTCCTTTAGTGTTAACCATGGAAAAATGTCCACACCACCATAATTAAGAAGGTCGTTTAAGGGAAATCCAATCTCAAATTCTTTTATAATTTACTTCTATAAATCCTTATAATAAATCTCTTTCATTTATGAAATCTCCTTTACTAAATTCCAATTCCATTTATGAAACACTTTATAAATCTCCAAGATTATTTATAAAATTCCTTTATAAATATTAAAACCATTTATCAAACTTCTTTTATAAATATCCAAAATCATTTATACAACTTCTTCCCAAATTTCAAGATCTCTTTTCAATTTAGAAAACTTCTTATATAAACTTTTCTTATTTAAAACAAAACTTCTTTAATAAACTTTATTCAATAAAGTTACTTTGATAAATAATTAATTATTTAAAACACCCTTAATAACCAAGTTATTATTTAAAACATCATTCATTTAATTATCTTTAAATCTTATTAACAAAATAATGGTTTTAAATAATCATTTAAAAAGTATTAAATTAAACTCAAACATTTTAATAACATAATCGCTTAATTATCCTTTAAATATCATATTTGATAATAAACTTTAAACTATTTTCAAAAAGGATAAGATGAAATATTTGACTTTACAAAAATCAAGAAGCGGCTTAGTGACCACAATGATTCGTTTAATTGAGTTCAACTTATCCAAGTTATAACATGGGTATTTACATAACAAGCAGATATGTAAAAGGAATCAGCCAGTAACAAGTAATCAATATATAGATAAATGTTCAAGCTTCCAAAATAGCAGAACTGGGTTTAAGTTCTGTTTAATAGATGTCAAAATATAATCTATTCGTTGAATTATAACAGAACGGGGATTTATTCTGCTAACTGATGTCATCAAAATAGGTATAACCTCTTCCATTTATTTGGTTACTTAATGGTACCGGCAATAAAATCTCTTGTGTTCAAAATTATTCTTTAAAAAGGAAGATGCCTTTAAACAAATTGATCCTTGGAAAACAAAGTAATTTAAAAACTTAAACCTCTTTTTAAATAATTAACTACAAGTTAAACCCATAATTAAATCTTAATTAAGTCTTAAATTAACTTAATTATTAATTAAGAAATAGTCGAACCTTTATTAAATAATTTATTTTTAAATTAAAACCCTTAATTAATTGATAATTAAAAATAATTAAATACTTACTTAAAAATTACTAATAATTAATCATATACTTAATTAATAATTAATTTAAAACTAATTAATAATTAACTACAACTAAACTTATATTAAACGATAACTAATTAAAAATAATCTTTCTTAATTAATTATTAATTAAATTAAATATCGCTTTAAAAGATAATTAATTAGTAACTAATCTCCACTTAAATATAATTAATAAATCTTATTTGATACTTAATTAATTCTACATTACCAAAAATTAATTAGTTAATAATTAATTAATATTTACTTAATTAACTTGCTTAATATCTATTACTAACTTTAGAAAACATTTTTAGAGTATACCTAAGTATAAAAACTCTATTTTGCAAAAAGTTGAATTTTTACCGAAACTGCATCCGTAGCGACTATCGTTATGGATACCATAACTTGAAATTGGTTTTCTAAGTTTTCTTTTGGAATCTTACCCTTCGAAAAGCTTACTTACTTTTTCAACATTAAGTAAATATTTTGAAACTAAAATAAAGTTTTAACTTGAAATGATTTTGATTATAAACCAAAAATCTTAGTTTTCACATAAAGTATTCCATGTCCCTTAACTAGTAAAGGTGCTAACTTCCTTAAATATACCCATGTATTCATGAATCATAACTTACACAACCAAATCACAACCCCAAACATAAGTCAAGCTCTCAACTTTCTAATTAGCATAACCATTAGACTTTATTTCAAGTCTATTTCCAAATCATGGCATATAAGCATATATAATCACATCCAAGCATCATTGAATCCAAGCATTTATACATATATATAATCCAATATTGTTTTTACCCAAACACATGTCATATTTAATATCCAAATCCAAGCATATATGTTTATGAAACTTAGTTAAAAGTTAAATCTTTACTTTCAGAAAGTGGACTAAATCAAACTAACTTCTACTAAAACCCAAATATGACTTAGGCCTTTGCTTCTAGCTTGGAAAAGTGGAGTTTTTAATGGCTTGAATGGCAATATGGTTCGGCTATGGGGATTTACTGTTTCTCCAAGGTGGAGAAATGGTGATGGGGCATTAGTTTTGTGAAAGAGAGGTATTGGAATGGAAGGAGGTAAGTTTAGACAAGGTTTTAGGAGTATAAAAGTGAATGAACTAGATTTTTAAACTTGAGAAACTATTTTGGAAGCCATTAAAGTTTCATGAAAACATGAAGAGGTTTTTATGAAATGGAAATGAAATGATAAAATGGGAGAAAACTATGAAAATTTGTATATATATACAGAGTACATGAATTAAATTACCACATTACCCTAAAGTACATAGCCTCCATTACCATGTCGCCACATCACCAAGCATGTTTCTCCCCCCCCCAATGTGTAAAGCTTATCTCCTCCTTCATTTTTATAAGGAAACGTGCCTTAGTACTTTATGTACTTTGTGTTTCTAAAGAAATGACAACCTATGTCACTTTTATTTACTTTTAACTTTTATTTAGAATTTACATAAAAAGTCACATCAAAACTTATTATATTTATTAAGTAAATCAAATTACAAAATCCTAATTCGTTTATAAATGTATGCAAATGTTTATATCAAATGTGCACAATGTTTTCCAATAACTTTTCGACACCGAAAAGTCGAAAATTCGTACGATTTCCGGACACTTTTTCTATTTTTCTTTGAATTAATTATATTCGTAAACAAATTTTGAAAATTATTTCACTATCACTAGTTATTATTTAAAATAGTTCTATTTTAATTAAAAAACTATTATTTGAATATCTGAATTAATTAAATATTCCCAAATTAAAGCGGTGAAATTCCGGGTCGTTACACTTTCCCCCTTTAAAAGAATTTCGACCCCGAAATTTTAGCACAACTCTATACCCTAGAAATAATTAACACTACTCATCAGTCCGTATGATATACATAAATCATCCATGCATGAAATCCTATTTAGTCACTTACTCGAAATACATAGTTTTACTTCCAAACTAGTATCGCTCACCCAACTTCCTAATGCGAACTCTGATCGGCTTCTTAATTAGAAACCTCTATTCTCCTTACATAGCCATATACTATGATAGAAATTTTTTGGTTCCATATTAAGAACTCTCACCCAATGTTCGTCATCAAAAGTTGAGTGACAGATCCTTTTTCGAAACGGTGTGAAACACCTCAAGCCATGTACTCGAATCTTGGATCGAGAATTATGAGAGAAAGGGAAATGATCTATGTACAGTCTACATACTCATCTAAAGGTTCTTTATTTACCCAATTGATGTTAACCCTCCCAAAAATATTTATGAAAACATTTCAAAGAATTTCAACTTAGGTTCAAACATTTAAACTTGCATAATACTCTCCTACATCCTAAGAGTATATACAAAACATCTGATTTTTAATTCTATTCACATTTAATTATTCAGATGTAGGTCCAAGATAATTTGGGTCTTAAAACTTAGTCAACCAATTCAACCTCTTTACCCAGTTGGTCTGGTAAGTAGCTAAGAAGAGTTTGGTATCCAAACTTCATTCTAGAGTCTACTTTTTCTTTAGACACTATAAGGTAAAAATGTTTGTTAGCCGGCCCAATAACATTAGATGATTATTAACCTCCTAAGTGTTAAAATCAAAAGACATGGTTAAATAAAAAAAGTTTATTAAACCTCCTTATTAAATTAATTCAGTTTTAAAACTTTATTCATTAACCCATTCTTTAATCAAAATACCTTATTATTTTTGAAAAACTTAGAAGCCATATACATGGGTTTTATTTCAAAAAGGCTTTTTGAAATGATACTTTTATTTTTAACCCTTAGAAAATATACATATAGCCCGAGTAACTCCAAAATGATGTCAAGGAACTGGGTACTACCAAATAGTATCATATATCTCTTTACCAAGAAGGGTAATACTCAAGAGACAGGTTTACCATCCAAACACATCTCCTGCCCATTTTAAGTCACTTTTGAGTCACTCGAACTAGTTAATTATAAAAATATTCTTCTTTTTCAAATCCCCTTTTTGAAATAATACCATATATATTTCCTAAATAAATAATTTCAATGAAATATCTAATTCAATTTTTTTTGGATTCATTCGGATTCGAACTCGTCCCGACGGTAAAATGGTAAAGAGAATAATTTACTAAGTGCACTATAATGTTCGTCTAGGAAAACATTTGATCGGCACTTAGAAGATTATTCTGATATCACAAAACAAATCGGGACTCATTCCTCGAACCAAACAAAAGAAAACACATCTTTCTATAAAATTTCTTTCCAAAGTATCTATACTTTGAAGCATTTTCTACTAAAATTATTACTACTTTTCCAAGAATTATTTGAAAATTTTAGCAAAGCCACCGGGTTTTGAATTTCCAGAAAATTCATCTTATTTCCAAAACATATTTTATAATCCTGATTTATAAAATCAACTTTTATAAAACCATTTGAAATATTTCTTTTTTAATAAACACCTTATATTAAAATCCAATTTTAACCTAACATATCATTGAATGCCTTATAGTCAAACTATGCAACTTAATTCACAAGGTGTTCGTTTTAATGTTTCCATATATTATATCTACCCAACCCATATATTACTAAGGAAAAACTACTAATAGATTAGACAATAGTCAATGCTCAAAACTGGACGAGCATGACCAAACAAATCCTATATGATAATAATTAAATATAATCAACTCCTAACAATAATCACATCATATATATAACTATACTTTATTATGAAAATTATTTTTTATATATAAAATATATTCTTAGGTAAAATTATTTCATTTACCAATCTAAAACGATACTATGTTGATTTTCCTAGTTTAGGTGTTTAGAAACCCCTATTGACACCGTTGTGCCCCACGTCTCGACCAGAATTCATAAACCACTCAACCGATAAATCACCACAATATAAAACATTTTTATAGCATTAACAAATATGCACTCAATATATACACTCAAACTCATTCTAGGGTCTCACTTACCCTATCTCAAATGAGTCAACCCCACCAAAGCCTAGGTGTTTGCTTAATCTAAGCTCTGCTACCAAGCGTAACAATCTGTCTTTCTTGTAAATCATGTGCCAATCATTTAAGTGTCCGAAAGATAGGTCGTTTGGGGTAAAAGAAAGAAAAAGGTAGAACGGAATCTCACAAAACATGATGAGTATTATATAATATAAACAAGTCTTTACAAAAAGAAATCATCTTTATTATACATAACATCAGAGTACATTAACCTATTATCAGCCTGAACAGCTATAACAGTCCGTCCTTACAATTTAATAAATAAAACTAGAACAAACAGAGGAAGAGTATAAAATATGTGAATATGCCTTGGATAATCCGGCTCATCTCCTGAAAGCTCCAAAGAATCCAGCTAAATCTGGAAAATATGCTCGGGCTGACCCGAGCATTATAGGAAAACAATGCCCCGGTCAGTCTAGTAAAACCAGCATGGAAAACTTAAATAACAAGGAATTTTATTTATTTAACTTGTAAAACCTTTTAAAATCAAAGGTATCTTGTAAGACCACGCTGTACATAAACACGAACGAGTTTTTACCCTACGATAACCAAACCAATTTTATATAAAATCCAGTGATATTATGATAATGTCTAAAATACATATTAATCATAGCCAAAATTGTTACATTAATTAAACTCTAGCATAATAGGTATACAACTAAGTCCGTAAAAGCACATATTGGAAAATGGATTTCATCAATGACAAAGCACTGGGGTACCACCTATCACAGTGCATCCCTAGATAAATACACCGAGAGCCTCACATAGACTCCATGTGAGTCAAGGATGGCCCTACCCCTTACTGGATAGCGCCGAATATGTCATCATCCTTGTTGAGATCAATAACATAAATGGGCCCCAAGCATACATAATCTAGAATATCGATCTAGATTGGATGATGGCCATACCCTAATGGTAGCGAAGCACATAGCCTTGAAGTATGTCCCCTAATTTTCGCCATTCCCGGGTGTGAGGCTTAAGATTTCGTTTATCTTTTTTATAGCAACCCATTTTGGAATGCTAATACTGCACTCCAAGCAGAAATGCAATGCCAACATTCATCCATACAAGTTCGTTCTAGGTCTGAACGAAAACGAAGGCACTATCTCTATTACATCCATTTTGGAATCACCCTTAGGACTATTAGCAAGTAACCCTTGCACTTCAAAATCTTCGTCTTCAATCATCCTCAAGATGTCTTCAGTTCGAAATGCTTGTGTTGGATCAATGTGATTTTTGGATAATTTATACTTATTTGACCCCGGTCTCTTCGAAGCAACATTCGATAGTTCCAGTAAATTTAACCCTGGTTCTTTTGGAAATAATTGGACAATACATAGGAGCAGGGATCACCACCTAACCTTTTTAGTGGATGGATCTCCCTATCATTTGCCCTAGGAAAACAGAACAAGATTTATACGCATAGTACAACATCATCGAAGATGACTGTGCCATATAACTCACATATTTCTCATAGATATTTCAAGAGTTATATTTTGGTCCAGATTTTATAGTCGGTTATTTAACTATCAAAGAAACAAACAAGCAACAATTTAGAGATTTAATTACCCATAGCAACCACTAAGCCTCAAAATAAATCTTCCGTTTATTTAAATCTCTTTCCAAAATATTTATCAAAATATTTATATACTTATCTCACTGGCATAAGTATATTCACAAGACATCATGAAAGATTTCTTATTTCAAAATCATATTAGAAAGGATCAACCAAATGTTATTTAAATTAGAGATAAGAATAACTCCAAACACTATTCCTTCAGTGCTAACCATGGAGCACCGTCCACACCACCATAATTAAGAATATTAGTTAAGGGAAATCCAATCTCAATTTCTTTTTTAATTCTTTAAATCCTTTTAATAAATCTCTTTCATTTATGAAATCTCCTTTACTAAATTCCAAACCCATTTATGAAAACTGTTTATAAATCTCCAAGCTTATTTATAAAATTCTTTTATAGATATCAAAACCATTGATCAAACTTCTTTTATAAATATCCAAAATCATTTATAAAACTTCTTCACAAATTTCAAGATCTCTTTTCAATTTAGAAAACTTCTTTTATAAAATTTCCTTTTTAAAAAAAACTTCTTTACTAAACTTTATTCAATAAAGTTACTTTGATAAACAATCATTTATTTAAAACACCTTTAATAACCAAGTTGTTATTTAACACATCCTTCATTTAATTATCTTTAAATCTCATTAACAAAATAATGATTTTAAACAATCATTTAAAAAGTATTAAATTAAACTCAAACATTTTAATAACATAATTGCTTTATTATCCTTTAAATATCATATTTAAATATGATAATAAACTTTAAACCATTTTCAAAAAGGATAAAATGAAATATTAGACTTTGAAAAATTCAAGAAGAGGCTTAGTGACCACAATGATTCGTTTAATTGAGTTTAACTTATCCAAGTTGTAATATGGGTATATATATAACAAGGAGATATGTAATAGGAATCAACCAATAAATATATAGGTAGATGTTTAAGTTTCCAAAATAGCAGAACTGGGTTTAATTTCTGCTTGATAGATGTTAGAACATAATCTATCCAGTGAATTATAATAGAACGGGGATTTATTCTACTAACAGATATCCAAAGAATCTATCAATTAAGTTATATCAGAATGGGGATTTATTCTACTAACAGATATCATCAAAATAGGTATAACATATTCCTATTTGTTTGGTTACTTACCGGCAATAGAATCCCTTGTGTTCAAAACTATTCTTTAAAAAGGAAGCTGCCTTTAAACAAATTTATCCTTGGAAAACAAAGTAATTTAAAAACTTAAACCTCTTTTTAAATAATTAACTACAAGTTAAACCCATAATTAAATCTTAATTAAGTCTTAACTTAACTTAATTATTAATTAAGAAATAATTAAACCTTTAATAAATAATTTATCTATAAATTAAAACCCTTAATTAATTGATAATTAAAAATAGTTAAATACTTACTTAAAAATTTATTAATAATATAACCTTGTACTTAATTAATAATTAATTTAAAACTAATTAATTACAACTAAACTTATACTTAACCGATAATTAATTAAAATTAATCTTTCTTAATTAATAATTAATTAAATTAAATCTCACTTTAAAAAATAATTAATTAGTAACTAATCTCCACTTAATTATAATTCATAAATCTTATTTAATATTTAATTAATTATTAATTACCAAAACATAATTACTTAATAATTAAATGATATTTACTTAATTAACTTGCTTAATAACTATTATTAACTTTAGAAAACATTTCTAAAGTATACTTAAGTATAAAAACTCTATTTTGCAAAAAGTTGAATATTTATCGAAACTGCATCCATAGCAACTATCGCTATCGATACCATAACTTGAAATTGGTTTACTAAGTTTTATTTTGGAATCTTACCCTTCGGAAAGCTTACTTACTTTTACAACATGAAGTGAATATTTTGAAACTAAAAAAAAGTTTGAACTTGAAATGATTTTGATTTTAAAACCAAAAATCTTAGTTTTCACATAAAGGATTCCATGTCCCTTAACTAGTAAAGGTGTTAACTTCCTTAGCATATACCCATGTATTGATGAATCATAACTTACATATCCACATCATAACCAAATCACAACCCCAAACATAAGTCAAACTCTCAACTTTCTAATTAACATAACCATTAGACTTTATTTCAAGTATATTTCCAAATCATGGCATACAAGCATATATAATCACATCCAAGCATCATTGAATCCAAGCATTTATACATACATACAATCCAACATTGTTTTTACCCAAACACATGTCATATTTAATATCCAGATCCAAGCATATAAATATGTTTAGAAAACTTAGTTAAAAGTTAAATCTTTACTCACCGAAAGTGGACTAAATCAAACTAACTTCTACTGACCTAGGCCTTTGCTTCTAGCTTGGAAAAATGGAATTTTTAGTGGCTTGAATGGCTATATGGTTTGGCTATGGGGATTTAGTATTCGACCAAGATGGAGAAATGGTGATTGGGGGGGTTTAGTTTTGTGAAGGAGGGATATTGGAATGGAAGGAGGTGAGTCTAGACAAGGTTTTAGGAGTATAAAAGTGAATGAACTAGATTTTTAAACTTGAGAATCTATTTTGGAAGCCATTAAAGTTTCATGAAAACATGAAGAGGTTTTTATGAAATGGAAATGGAATGATAATGGGACAAAATTATGAAAATTTGTATATATACAAAGTACATGAATTAGTTACCATATTACCCTAAGTACATACCCTCGCTTACCATGTTGCCACATCACCAAGCATGTCTCTTCCACCCCCCTAATGTGTAAAGCTTGTCTCCCCCTTCATTTTTATGAGCAACATGCCTTTGTACTTTATGTATTTTGTGTTCCTAAAGAAATGACAACCTATGTCACTTTTATTTACTTTTAACTTTTATTTAAAATTTACATAAAATGTCATATCAAAACTTATTACATTTATTAAGTAAATCCAATTACAAAATCCTAATTCATTTATAAATGTGTGAAAATTTCTATTTCAAATGTGCACAACGTTTTCTGACAACTTTTCGACACCGAAAAGTTGAAAATTCGGAAAACGGTTTCTGGACACGTTTTTTATTTTTCTTTGAATTAATTATTTTGTAAAAAAATTTTGAAAATTACTCCGCCGTCACTAATTATTATTGAAAAGAGTTCTATTTTAATTAAAAAACTATTAAAACATAGCTGGGATTCTTATATTAATTACATTTAAAAGCATACTTTGTATACAACTAAGTCTGTAAGGCATGTATTGGAAAATGGATTCCATTAAATGACAAGGGAACTAGGGTACCGCCTACCACATTACACCTCCAGAAAAAATGTACCGTGGGCCTACCCCTTCCTGGATAGCACTGAATATGTTAACACCCCGGTTGTTCTGGACAAACCGTTTCCACGGCTACCGCATACATAATGTGAAAATATTTGTCTAGATACAAGTGATGACCATACCCTAATGGTAGCAAACCACATAGCCATGAAGCATATCCCATGTTTTAGTCATTATCGAGCATGAGGCTTGCGGTTACAGTTTACCTTTTTAGCAAATCCCACTTGGAATGTTAACACTGCTCTCCAAGCAACAATGTAATGCCGGCAATCATCCATACAAGTTGTTCAGGATATGAACAAACAGAAGGCACTACATCTACTACATCTTTTTGGGATTACCTTCGGGATTAGTAGCAAGTAGCCTTTGCACTTCAAAGAACTCCATCTTTGATTCCATCATCTTCAAGATGTCCCCAATTCGAATGCTTATGCTAGTTCGAGGTGGTTTTCAAATAACTCATGCTTATCTGATCTTGATCTCACCGAACCAATAAGCAATAGTTTCAAAACTAGCCAAGATTTGATAGTTGGTTATTTAACTATCAAACAAGCAAACAATCCAATCGGAGATTTAATTTCATATAGAAACCAAGCATGATTAGGCACATAAGCAACCACTAAGCCTCTTTAATTAATCCTTTCATTAATTAAAACAACTTTGCAAATACTTGTATTAAAGTACTTTTACAAAAGATATACATAAGCATTTCTACTCTTTTCAATCCTTTAAAAAGTATTCGTATACTTATCTCACCAGTATAAGTATATTCACAAATCACCATACATTTCAATACTTAGAAAGTGTATTCATATACTTATCTTAACAGTATAAGTATATTCACAAAATCTTAAGAAATATTTCATTTCCAAAACCATACTTAATTGGGTTAAAACGAATGTTATTTAAAAACATTGATAACAAAAAACCCGAAACACTTTTGGTGTAAGTAAATGGATTATATAGAAAGTAGCCCAATTATATTTACCACCACTTCCCAATTTCAAACTTGTATTATCCTTCAATTAACAATGTAGTTGGAGAAGTTAGCAAACTATCTTTGACTCGACATAAATTCTTAAACTCTCACAGATAGAGACGAGTATCTCTACCTCGGAATTTGGTGTTAAGTATAAAAAGAATACTTTCCATACCACCATAAATTATAAAGATCATTTATAGAAATCAAATCTCCTATTCTTGTCACATTTTTAATATTTTGACTTACTCTATTCCTTGCCCAGAAATGAAGCCAGGTAAGTTAGAGCACTGGTTGCATATCAAAGCCTTGCCTAGGCACTCCGAATTCGAATCTCATCGATAGAGGATCTGTTTATTCATCGATTTTTGGTGCCAAGTATAAGACTACTTGTTTTACATAAGTAACTAAATTCATTTACGAAAATAATACTTCTTATACTTAACATCAATCTTCGATTTCAAACTTACTATCCTTCGGCTAACAATGAAGCTATTCAAGTTGGAGTATTATCACCTCTCAAACCTTGACTCGACAACATTCTTATCTTTCAAGATAGATAGAAGTTTATCTACCTCGAAGCTTAATGACAAGTATAAGACTTCATAAATTCTGTATAATATTTAAAACAAATAAAGTGTTATAAACCAACTTCTTTTTCCACCTTCCAAAATCTTTACTATAACCAAAATATTATGGTCCATAACTTCCTTTTATTTTCCGAAAACCATTTAATAAAACACATAGGTTATTATCCCAAACTTGCCCTCTTTATTCTCCAAAATTATTTAAAACATTTACAATATTGTTTAAACTTTTTATTTAAACATCTCTTAAAATCATTACTTTTAAAAGAAAGTTTTGACTTTAGAAATAAAAGACTTTCCCTTTTTATAAAAGTACCATTTGCTTTATTATATCACATAATCCTTTAAATCACTTATATAAATTTCAAACCTCCTTTTAAACAAAGTTTAAAATTTCCATTCAAATCATAACTTAAAACCGTCAATGTTAAAAAGATTCAACTTTGAAAAGTAAAGGGATTTCCTTTATATAAACCACTTGTTTAAATATCCTAAAACAATTCTTTTAAATCTCAAATCTCTTTAAACATTATATTAATCAGAAGTACATTTTTAAATTTTAATTCAAAACTCTTATACAAAACATCACTTGAGTTTCTTTAATTAAACCCCAACTTTGATTTGTAAAGATAAGATTTTTCCCTTTACAAAATTTACACCTCTTATTTAAATAACTCAAATAAACTCTTTAAAATATATTTAAACTTCAAAATCCTTTTTAAATACTTTTATAACTTTTATAAAACACATTTGAAAAGAATTTACAAAAATATTTAAAGTGGATAACCTTTTACACTTTAATAAAATCATAGATTTTCAAAGTACATCCACAACGACTATCGCTATATGGACCGTAACTTTTAATTTTTTTTATAAATCAAATAGCTTTTAAACCACATTTCTTTCTATATTTTAAACCACTATAAATATAGAAAATATTTTACTTCAAAATATCTATATGTTTGAAGTCAATCTAAAATCCATATAAATAACATTTTAAATGCAAAATGCGGCTTAGCGACTACCTAGCACATCATCAAGTGCTACAAATATTTCTACCAAAATAATTCAACTCACCAATTCATACCACAAGCATTTACATAAACAAGAATCTATACTATTATATTATTACTGATTTGCATTTCAAGAGCGCAGAAGCACCATGTATTATTTTTTGAAATGAACGGTCGCGTTTCTTTCTTTCTTTCCATTCGTATCCATTTGTCTGCTTCATTCTCCTCCAAACCCTAAATATTAATGCCATCAGATTTGTGCCTTTCAAATACATCGGTGTCAACCTTTCCTTTGGTAACAGTCACTAGCCCCTGCAGCTCTGAAACTCTATCCGATCCTTACTGCTCCAAACCACTGATCTTCGCACCTTTTTGTGAGAAATGCAGATTACAGATCTTAAGGCTGGAATAACACTGGAGGGGGGGGGTGAATAGTGTTTTGGGGATTTTCTAAATCTTTTTGAAACTTATGTAAATTTAATTACCAACAAATGCAATTCACAGACACAGATATAATCACATAATCAGACACAGATGAAAATAATAAATAAAAGCAGTAAAGGAAAGAACACACCGGATTTTATACTAGTTCGGAGTTACCCTACATCCAGTCCCGTACAAACGTACGGATTTCTTATCAAAAATAATCTCCCAGGTTACACCCTCGATTTCAAGGCCACGAGGTACACCCTCCCGTATTCGAGTCTGGGGCAAACTCTCTTGATTTACCAGGCCACAAGACCACCTAATCGATTTCCGGGGCTATAATCACACCCAATTGATTTCAAGGCTCAACCGCACCTTTTACTCAATAGTTTGATTTACAAATAATCCTATAACTCTGAATAGCACTGAGATCTTACGGAGAGAGTGGCAGAGAATCAAACAAGAGATAATCAAGTTTGATTCACTTGGTATTTCGGTAGAGTATAGTTTGGAATTCTTTAGAATAAATGTGGAAGATGAAGAGAAGAGAAAATAAGTGAAATCTGATGATAAATTCATTTAAAACTACTGGTATTTATAGGAAATCAACAGCCATATCTATTCGTGAAAGGATACGACGAATAGACACTTCTTTTGAAATTTTGAATTTTGAATTTAACGGACACCATGTCGACATGGGGGGTTGAGGGATGTCGACATGCTCTAGGCAAAACTGATGATTTTGATTTTCTTATTAAAATTGGTTTCTATAATTTTGTCAAAATGATTTCTAAACTTTGTAAATATATTTGAATATAGTTTAAACATATAAAAGAGTTTAGAAAGTAATTTTTAATATATATAATCTTAATCTATAAAGTGATTTAAAATCTGAGTAAATAAATATTTTAAAACAAGAGATAGTTTAAAAACAAACGAAGTTTAAAACAAGAGTTTATTTAAAAACAAAAAACAAAGAATATTTTAAGGCTAAAACATTTTGAAAAGCAGTTTTGAAAATCATTTTGAAAAGCCATTTTGAAGTGGTTTTGCAAGCTTCTTCCTGCAGAATATCTCATCACATCAGGACTCGAGAACTTGTACAAAACCAGGATGTTCGTGGATTTGTAAGCCACTTATCGTAGGTTTGTAAGCTACTTGTCATGGGTTTGTAAGCCACTAAGAAGGTAGAAATGGGTTCCATCCCAAATGAAATATGGAATGAAGATTTCCGTGCTATTATGAAGTTTTAACATAATTCTAGACTCAATACTTATCTTATACTATTAAAATCTTGAACTCTTGATAACTTGATTTCTTGATACTCATGAGTCTTCAATCTTGATATCTTCGATCTTTAAATTCATCGGTCTTGTATCTTTATACTGTACAGTCTTCATTCTTGGTACCTGCATGTTTATATCCTGCATATACATATATATATGTATATATATATATATCTAAACTATAATGTTAGTATTTATATTTTATAACAAGTCCTAAGGTTGTTGTCATCAAAACCATCCTTCTCAAAGACTAGCAATCTCCCCCTTTTTGATGATGACAACCTATGTTTATAAAATATACTTCTCCTTTAATAACTCCGTCTAAAACTAATAACTCCCCCTAACTAGCAATCTCGAGTTTCTTTTTTATTAGAGTTTTGAGAATTTTATTGATGGCTTCGACTTGTCCGTTTGCCTGGGGATAAGCTACGGATGAGAAGCTTTTGTGAATTTCGTGCTCTTGGCACCAGTTGGCGAACTCCTCGCTGTCAAACTGAAGTCCATTGTCCAATATGATTTTGAATGGGACTCCGTACCTGCATAGAACATTTTTGATCAAGAAGTTAATAACTTTTGCTGAAGATACTTTATTTAGGGGTTCTGTTTCCACCCATTTGGTGAAATAGTCGACTGCCACTATAGCATATTTGGCCCCGCCTCGGCCCATTGGCAGTTCGCCAATCAAGTCAATTCCCTATACTGCAAAGGGCCAAGGGCTGGTCATTTGAGTAATCTCAGTGGTTGGTAGCCGTAGAATCTTAGCAAACTTCTGACATCTGTCGCATTTTCTGACGAAATCTAAGGCGTCCTTGCTTAAGGTGGGCCAGAAATATCCATATCGGAGTATCTTTTTTTGCCAAAGTCTGCCCTCCAGTGTGATCTCCGCAGCTTCCTTGATGGATGTTGGATAAGATTTCCTTGGCTTCCCTTCCAGCGACACACCTTAATAAGGGGTTAGAGAAGCCGTGCCGATAGAGGGTGCCCTCTTGTATTGTATAGCGGGAAGCTTTTCTCAAGATTTTCTTGACTTCGTTACGCCCGTTGGGCAGTGTGCCACTTTGTAAGTAGTCTCGGATGGGAGTCATCCAAGTTGCTTCTTCGGTTGCAGCTATCAGATTCACTTGCTCAAAACTTGGGGTCAGTTGCTTTGAGATGGCTACTGCCCCGGAAATAGTGTCGTCTCTCATGCTAGCTTGCTTCGCCAATTCGTCGGCCTCTTGGTTCTCTTCTCGAGGGATGTGTTTGATTAAATAGTGATCCAATCGATTGAGAAGCAACTTGGTCTTCTTTAAATATGCTATGAGTCGTTCTTCTCGAGCCTGGAATTCTCCTAGTATTTGATTTACAATAAGTTGAGAATCGCTATGAAAACACAAAGAATTGACTTCGATTTCTAAGGCAAGTTCTAATCCAGCTATCACTGCTTCATACTCTGCATCGTTGTTGGTGGCAGCGAATTCCAACCTTATAGCATAGTGTAGCTTATTCCCCCGGGAGTGATTATTACCACACCTGCCCCCGAGTCTTGTTCGTTTGACGCACCATCCACAAAGAGATTCCACTTGATGTCCTCTGCTATTTCCGATCGCTCCTTACCTTCGTTGGTAGTGAATTTGGCAATGAAATCGGCCATGGCTTGTCCCTTGATGGCGGTGCGAGGATGGTAGGTGATATCATATTGACTTAGTTCAATGCACCATTTAAGTAGTCGCCCAGAAGTGTCGGGACGATGGAGTACCTGCCTTAGTGGTTGATCGGTCAGAACTCTGATGGAATGGGACTGGAAATAGTGACGCAGTTTCCGTGATGTGATTAGTAAACAGTATGCTAGTTTCTCAAGTTTAGGATATCTAGCTTCTGCCCCTGTAAACCTCTTGCTTACAAAGTATACTGGCCGCTGCGTGCGTTTGTCTTCTCTTACCAATGCAGCGCTTAGAGCATGTGATGACACAGCAAGGTATAGTTCTTCGCCTTTGTTCGGAGTTGAGAGTACTGGTGGTCTTTGGAGGTGTTCGATTAAGTTAAGGAAAGCTGTTAAGCATTCGTCAATCCATTCGAATTTTCCTTTCTCTTTCTTTAGAGCTTCGAAGAAGGGGATGCATTTGTCGGTCGCTTTAGAGATGAATCTGCTCAGGGCGGCCACCTTCCCGTTTAGGCTTTGCATTTCCTTTCGGGTAGAAGGTATCCTGATATCTTTCAGAGCTCGGACTTGTTCAGGGTTTGCTTCGATTCCTCTAGTATGGATGATGAATCCTAGAAACTTTCCTGATGATACTCCGAAGGAGCACTTTAGAGGATTCGGCTTCATTCCATATTGGCGAAGTACTTGAAACATTTCATCCAGGTGGCTTACGTGATCGTTGGCTTCCCTTGACTTTACTAGCATGTCATCCACATAAACTTCCATAGTTTGTCCTATTAGCCCTGCAAACATCTTGTTGACGAGGCGCTGATATGTGGCTCCTGCGTTTTTAAGTCCGAAAGGCATTACCTTGTAGTAGTACAATCCCCGGTTAGTAATGAAACTAGTGTGGTCTTGATCGGGAGCATGCATAGGAATTTGGTTATATCCTGAGTATGCGTCCATAAAAGATAAGAGTTCGTGCCCGGCTGTGCTGTCCACAAGTTGATCGATTCGGGGAAGTGGGAAGCAATCCTTCGGGCAGGCGTCATTTAAGTTGGAGAAGTCAATGCATGTTCGCCACTTCCCATTAGCCTTCTTTACCAGCACCGGGTTTGCGATCCACTCTGGGTAGATGGCTTCTCGTATGAAGTCATTGGCAAGTAGGTTCTTTACTTCTTCATCGAGGGCTGCTGATCGTTCTGTCCCTATACTTCTCTTTTTCTTTTTTACTGGCGCCTTGGTAGGATCAATGTTTAGTACATGGCATGCTATGTCAGGGGAGATTCCGGTCATGTCAGCGTGTGACCATGCAAATACATCCAAGTTGTGGCGGAGAAAATCAATGAGTTGTTCCTTCAATTCTGCTTTTAGTTGGGACCCGACTTTCAATAGTCTACTCGAGTCATGTCTGTCTACAGATACAAATTCCATAGCCTCTGTAGGCTCGGCGGTGGCCTCCTCCTCTTTGTCCCTGGGGTCTAGTTCATTGAAAGGGTCGCTGGTATATCGAAGAGGAGGGGCTTTCTTTAGTTGCTATGCTTCCAAACTTTTTGTGCAGAGGGCAATCTCTACACTCTTCCCTTTATCCTTCCTGTGGTTATTGCGAAGTTCAGTTACATAGCAATCTCGAGCAATGTCCTGGTCTCCCTCTACTTCCCCTACTCCATTGTCCGTTGGAAATTTCATCTTCAGGCACCATGGGGCCAGGACAATTTGGAAGTCAGACAAGGCTGGCCTTCCTAAGAAGGCGTTGTAGGCCGAGTGGTTTTCTATCAGCACAAATGTCTGTTTCCGTACAACGGAGCGGGGATGACTTCCAATTTCAACAAAGAGGTCCAGTCGCCCGAGGGGCATCTTCGCATTTCCTGTGAAACCGTGTAGTGGTTTATTGCAGGGAAGAACATCCTTTAATGACAGCTTCATTTTGTCAAAGGCATGCTTGAATAGGATATTCACTGAGCTTCCAGTGTCTACTAGAATTCGGAAAACCTCGGTTGGACCGAGCCGGGCAGAGATAACCATGGGATCCGTGTGAGGGTACTGCCTTCCCTCCAGGTCACGCCTACTGAATGTGATGTCTCCATTCTCTATCCGCTTCGGGTGGCGTTCTTCTATAATAGAATTGACGCATTCTTCATTGTTTCTAAGTAACTTTTCGTACCTTTCCATCTCTGCCCAGCTTCCGTCGGCGACGTGTGGCCCTCCCGAGATGGTATGGACCACTATCTTCTCTTGACTGGAGCCGCTGGTGTTGCGATTTCCTCTGCCTATTTCTGGGGAGGGTAGCCTTGGGTTCTCATTGGCAGGAACTGGAGTCCTGTTCTGGCCTTTTACATAGCGTTCTAGTCTTCTTCTCCTGATGTGTTCTTCAATCAAGTCCCGGAGATGATGGCATTCGTTGGTATCATGCCCATGGGATTCGTGGAAGCGGCAGAATTTTCCAGACTTAATTGCGTTATCTGATTTCTTCTTGTGCGGGGGCGTTTGTATTTAACTTCGTCTTGAGTGGCCAGGAAGATGTTTTCGATCGTTTCATTCAACGGGGTGTAAGCGTCAAATCTCGGTCCTGGCCGATATAGACGCTTTTCTCCCTTCTTGCCCCCAGCGTTGTCTCTAGAATCATTTCTTCGAATGTCCTTTGCTACAGCGGGCGTGTTGCCGTGAGCTGCCTTATTTTGTTGCCCTGTCTACCTCTCAGTGGCAGCGTCTTCAAGTCTCATATATTTCCCAGCTTCATGGAAGAAATTGGGTAAAGTAGCTGGTTTTTCTTTGGTCAATCTTCTAGCAAATTAAGTATCCGGATGCACACCACTACAGAGGGCCATCAGGATAAGCTTCTCATCAGCATCTTGGACTGCGGCCGCTGCGGCATTGAATCGGGTTAGATATTGCTGCACTTTCTCTCCAGGTTTCTGTTTGATACTGGATAAGGAATAAGCGTCCTTGGGTTGCTCCACATGAATGCGGAATTGGCTGATGAATTTTTCTTTCAACATCTCCCATGAGCTGATGGATCCTTGGGGTAGATGGCAGAACCAGGAGGTAGCTAGATCTGCTAAGAATAGCAGAAAGCATTTGCACAACACTCCTTCTGTTGCTCCACTCATGAGAATATGCTGTGTGTATCTCTGTAAGTGTACAACGGGGTCAGAGGTTCCTTTGTAAGGTTCCATTGTTGGCATTTTCCATTCTCGGGGGGTGATGGCAATTTCGATATTGCGGGCGAAAGGGCTGGTTACCCTAGCGCCTATTCCTCGGTCTCTTTGATCCCGTTGGACGCACTTTCTGAACAAGCGTGCCATCCTTTCATCAGAATTTGGAGCAGATAAAAATGAGTTCGGTTCTTCTCTGTGGGATTGATTCCGTCCAGATGACTTGTAGGGATGGTATCGTCTATCATTCCTAATATTTTCCAGTGGCTGTCTCTGGTCTTCTGGGAACATGCTAGGGTCAGCTACAGTTGGCCCTTGCCTTGATCTTCCCCTGCTGGGTTCTGATCTAAGCACTTCCTCGGGTCCAACTTCGGGCTGGACTCTAGCTCGGCCCCGTTCATTGGTGTTTCAGTGGTTAGGCAGTACGACAGGCTCGGCTACAGTTGACCTCCGCCCGGTACCTCCCCCGTTGGGTTCGGTTCCAAGCGTTTCCTCAGGTCCAACTTCGGGCTGAGCTCGGTCTCGGCTCCTACCATGGCCGCTTCTGTCGTTAGCTCCTTCGAAGAAGGAAGATCTTTATTGTCTCTGAGATCCTCCAGACTGGGACTCACCCCATGATTCAGTGTTGCGGTTGGACTCTTCAGCATCCCTTAAGCGTGACATGATTTGGTCCACCAAGGCTTCCTGCTGGGATGTGAAGCGGTTAGTCACTTCAGCCACTACCCTGTCTAGATCTGCCCTAGTAATTGCTGTCGGCTGTTCTGTGGCAGGGGTTGTCGGATTTGCCTGACCTTCATTTGATACTGCTGCTGGAATGAGATGATTTACTTGATCTGTGACCACTGGATCTGGAATACTGCTGGTTGCGATGTTTTTTCCTTTGTTAACATCTTTCTTCTACTTGGGAGGCATGTCTTCCAAGCAATGAGTGATGCTGTTAGGAAGAAAGTTAAGTGGGAGAAGCTGAAGTCCGGGGTTCAGCCCTTCTCCATGAAAGCACCAAAAATGTTTGCACAAAAAATGGGCAAACACCTCCAAGTCGTATGATTTAGTTGATTTTATGTTGTTTTTGGTGATCTGGGTGATTTATGCAAATATATGAAAACCAGGAACTAAATTATAAAAGACACACGGATTTATAGTGGTTCGGCCAGAATGTGCCTACGTTCACTTTATATGTTATTCTCCTTTACTGTTCAGATTACAAGTACAAAGCTTTGATACAAGTATATGAAAGTTGTTTTAAAGTTCTATCCGTGCTTGAGCTCTCAAACTTGTCCCCCATTGTTGTACCCCTGCCCCTCTATTTATAGAGTGGGGCTGGGGGCAGGGGTCTTGGATGTATATAGCTGCTGGTGGGCCTGGGCTGGTGCAATCTGGCCTGGCAAAGTTGGTCTGGAACTCCCTGGTCCGGTGGAACTTGGTCCGGTGGAACTTGGTCCGGCGGTGAGTGATTCGGTGATGGTTGGTTGAAGTTTGATTCGGTGGGACTTGGTTTTGGTTCGGCAGGGATTTGGAAAGGAGATGGTTCGGCAGGGATTTGGAAAGGAGATGGTTTGGCGGTGCTGGCCCGGTCGAAACACACCCAACAGCAACGACCTAACGAGTTAAGGGAAGAGCGACCTAACGACCTAGCAAGTTTCAGAGTTAAGCCGCGTGCACACTGCCTCTCCTATTAGGTCGCTTACGACCTAAGCAAGCCGAGATAACTCCTATACTACACATGTTAAGTCGCTCACAACATATATCTCGTTCAGGGTGGCTCCATTAAGTCGCTAACGACTTATGCTCCCTCAAGATCGCTCCTAGGTCGCTCCCGACCTATGACATGGCCGACCTAAGCCCAACTTCTCCTATAAATACCCCGCCTACTCCGCACTGAAAAGGGGGGATTTTTCTGGAGCGCCAAGACTTTGTTGTTTTCACGACTTGCTCCAACACTTCAAAGGCAGAAGACACTTAAAAGAACCTTCGGAAAAGATCAAGTTCACTCAACATGAATTCAAAGAGCTGTTCTGCATCAAAGTTCTAACAATCTGTCCTAATTGTGTTGTAATTGAAGGATCATTGTAAAATCTGTAATCAAATCAGCGATAGAAGAGATTAAGTGGACGTAGGCTTGATTTTGAGCCGAACCACTATAAAAATTGTTGTCTCTTTTACTGTTTTCTGCTATTTTCTGCTTGCTTTTAGTTCCCGTACCAACGGGTGGTGCTTTCGCTATATCACAAATCACACCAGGGTGTTAGCGTACATTTTTAGCATTAACAGTTGGGGTCGGGATTCCAACTCGAGACCACTCAAATCAAAACCCCACAAGCACAGCGGAAGACAGGATCGTGGTAAGAAGTGTAAAAACAACCAATCAATAGCTCAATTCCAATCTCAACCAATCCAAAAGCAATCACAATCCCAAACAAGCAATTCAGAAATCAAAGCAATAACGAAAAGTAAATCACACAGCGATTTATAGTAATTCCACTAACGTTGTGTTAGTGTACATCCACTTTAAAAGAGAGCTTTTATTAATATTGATGAGAAGAGTACAAGAGATTGATTACAATGATCAAAATTCTAATAAGAAATTGATTTGTGGAGAAGAGAATTGAAGAAAATTAGGTTTTGATAAACCCTAATTTGTGGAGGCTAATCTCTTGCAGTCGCTTGCACCCGCACTCGATCTGGAACCTGAAGCTAGCTTATATAGGAGAATAGAAACCCTAGGCAATGTTCTGAAATTGCCCCTGCAGTTGTCACAAATCTTCATGTCGAGTCCACAGAGCAAAAACATGCGATAGATGCCTCAGACGTCTAGCCAAAATGGTCAGACGTCTGACTAAAGTCTCTGGAAAAGTTTGCTTCAGCTCAAACATCTGACTATTTGGTCAGACGTCTGACAGAAAGCTCTGGAAGCTTTTCTGC
This sequence comes from Allium fistulosum, assembly GCA_030737815.1. Taxonomy (NCBI): domain Eukaryota; kingdom Viridiplantae; phylum Streptophyta; class Magnoliopsida; order Asparagales; family Amaryllidaceae; genus Allium; species Allium fistulosum. The sequence goes on from CM060904.1 coordinate 1,144,893,504, forward strand.
CCAGATTCAGACGTCTGACCCTTTTGGTCAGAAGTCTGAGCTGTATCAATACAGCCCACTTCGCCTTTTCCCTTATAACTTCCACTTCCGAACTCCGATTTGCGAACCGTTTTCTCCGTTGCGAAGATACCTCCGACCTCTACAATTCTCCATATAGTGTCGCCAGAATTTAACACCACCTCGACACTATATCCATCTCCAACTCTAATGGTACCATACCATCAACAACAACCGATAGCACCGATTATCACTTCTACCTTCAACCAAACATGAATGCTTTCCCAATGAGCTCCGGCAAAGCCACCGCCCATTGCACTCCACCAACGAGCTCAGGCAAAGCCCACACCCGTTAATGAAATGTTGAAAACATCCAAATCCTAAGCTATCTCACCAAAGACTAGCACTTACCAAAAAGATAGAACTGCAATCTCTTACTGATACTCTTCCTCATCTACCACCAAGCTCCTCCCTTAAACGTGCCACCCCATGGCACCTAGAACTTCTCCAAGCGAATCAAGTTCGAGCAATGCTCGAACTTCCCAACCGGCAATGCCTTAGTGAACATGTCCGCTATCCTTTGTGTGCACCTTTCAAAGATATACTTGCTTATCCTCATCCATAGCTACTAGAAATGACTCTCTCACCTCAATATGCTTAGTCCGTGAGCTAAATGCCAAATTCTCTTCCAAGTGAATAGCACTCTGGCTATTACATCGAACATCAATACTATCATGTCTGAATCCCAAGTCACACAACAATCGCTTCAAATAGAGTGCCTCCTTTGCCGCCTCCACTACGGCTATCAACTCCGCCTTCGTAGTGGATAAAGCAACTACCGTCTGCAATCTCGATCTCCAACTTATGGTTGTACCCCCAAGTATGAAGACATATCCGGAAGTTGATTTTCTTCGATCCCTATCACCGGCGTAGTCTGAATCACAATAACCAACCAACTTGCAATACATCGCCTTACTACCGCAAAAAACAAGACCATGAGATGATGTGCTTCTAAGGTATCTCAATATAAGCTTCACAGCTTCCCAATGCGATTTCCTCGGATTAGCCATGTATCGACTAACCATCCCAACGGCATTTGCAATATCAGGCCTTGTACACACCATAGCATATATTAGACTTCCAACCGCACTAGCATATGACACCTTTGCCATATAAGCCTTGTCTTCCTCCAAGATAGGTGATCCTTTACTCGAAAGCTTCATATGCAAAGGTAAAGGTGTATTTGACGTCTTTGCATTCTCCATGCTAAACCGGCAAAGCACTTTCTCAATGTACTCCTTTTGAGTTAGTTTCAACTCAAAATGCTTTCGATCCCTTACAATTTCCATGCCCAATATCCTTCTTGCTTCTCCAAGGTCCTTCATTTCGAACTCCGATTTCAAACTCAGTTTTAGCTTGTTGATTTCATTCTTATCCTTAGAAGCAATGATCATATCGTCCACATACAAGAGTAAATACACCCAACAATCATTTCTCAACTTCTTGAAATAAACACAAGCATCTTTGATTCTTCTATCAAAACCATTTTCAAGCATAAAATGATCGAACCTCTTGTACCATTGTCTAGGTGATTGCTTTAGTCCATATAGTGATTTCTTCGGCTTGCAAACCAAATTTGACCTACCATCCACAACAAAACCTTCCGGTTGCTCTATGTAGATGTCTTCATCTAAGTCACCATGCAAGAAGGCGGTTTTCACATCAAGTTGCTCCAACTCCAAGTCATGAATATCAACTATAGCAAGTAATATCCGGATAGAAGTATGGCGCACAACCGGTGCGAATATCTCATCATACTCCTTCCCCTTCCTTTGTGCAAACCCCTTAGCCACTAGCCTAGCTTTGTACCTCCCATCGTCCTTCACCGTGTATATCCATTTGCACCCAATAGCACGGTTTCCTTTAGGAAGTGGAACCAAATTCCAAGTTTGATTCTTCAACAATGATTGCATCTCTTCCTCCATGACACAAATCCATTTCGAGCTATCACTCGACTTCATGGCGTCATCAAGGTCCATCGGCTCATCTTGGACTTCATGAAGAGCATAGTCCAAATTATCACAAAAGCTAAGATAGTTCTAATCACCATATCTTTCGGGTGGTCTTATAGTACGACGATCAACCCGAGCAGCAATACCATCACCCAAACTCCCTTCGGCTCCACCTTGAACCGAATCTTCTCTAGAATCATGTACATCACTAACACTACTAGAGGCACTCTATGGACTATGTGATGTAACATCAACCGCTACTTTCTCGCAAGCATCTCCAACTACTCTACTCTCTCTACTCCTTGGACAAAATGTGAAAATAATTTCCTTCTCCTTTGATTCATCATGAACCAAGTCCAGAACATCTGATGAGCTTACATTCTCCTTGAACATCGCCGACTCATCAAAAGTGACATGTCACTACCTTCTTCGTTTCTGGATTCCAAATCCGATAGCCTTTTACTCCATCCGTATAGCCAAGCAAAATCCCCTTAAAAGCTCTAGGTTCAAGCTTATCATTTCCCGGATCATGCACATAAACAGGACTACCAAACACACGAAGATAACTCAAGTCAATGCTCTTTTCCTTCCACACTTCCTCCGGAATTTTGTTACCAATAGCTGAGCACGGAATTCAATTAATAATATGCACTGCGGTTGACAAAGCTTCAGCCCAAAATCCATTCGCCAAACCCGATGTCAATCTCAAGCATCGAGCTATTTCAAGTAGAGTACGATTCATCCTCTCCGCAACACCATTCGACTGCGGATCTCCAGGTGTAGTAAAATGCCTCTGAATACCATGATACTTGCAAAACTTCAGAAATTCTCCGAAAACATACTCTCCGCCATTGTCAGACCTTAGAACCTTCAAAGACTTTCCACTCTCATTTTCAACAAGAGCCTTCCATGCTTTGAACTTTGCAAATGCCTTCGACTTGGCCTTTATTACATACACCCAAACTTTTCGAGAAAAGTCATCTATGAAAGAAATATAATAGCGAGCTCCGCCCAAAGAAGCTACAGGTGCCGGTCCCCAAACATCCGTGTGAACATACTCAAGAACCCTTCTTGAATCATGCTTTCCCTCACCGAATGAAACTTTAGTTTGCTTCCCCATGACGCATTCTTCGCAAAACTCTAACTTGTTGAAACTTTCTCCATCGATCATCTCCCTCTTCCGAAGAACGTCCAAACTCCTCTCTAAGGCATGACCTAACCTCAAATGCCACAACCTTGTCGCATCCAAGCCACGAGAACTGTCAACTCCTATACAAGTTTCGACTTCCACAGTCACTCCTTGAAGCAAATAAATACCATGAGTCCTAACACCCTTCATCACCACAAGCGCCCCCTTCGAAACCCGCAAGCTATCACTCTCAATAGTGATCTTACAACCTAAAGAATCCAGGTGGCCCAAAGAGATAAGAGACTTCCGAAGTCCCGGAACATAGCGTACATTAGTGAGAGTATGAACCACTCCGTCAAACATCCGAATTTGCACGGAACCAATGCCTTTCGACTTGCAAATAGCACCATTTCCCATAACAATTGAATTTCCTTCTTTGTCGATGTAAGAAGAAAAACAATTCCTATTTGGCGTCATATGATAGGACGCCCCCGAATCGAGCACCCAATCGCTACCCGAAACATCCAATGCTACCGCCGACAAAACATCTACATCTCCCTCACCAACTCCACTCTCCACCGCTACAGATGAAGATGCTACTTCCTTCTTTGCCTTCTCCTTTTCCGGACACTCATTCTTCCAATGACCGGGCTTTCTGCAAATATAGCACTTGCATTTTCTTTCCTTCGACTTTCCTCTCCAACCGGGGTTCCTTGATTTAAAACGCCCCTGGTTCTCCTTCTTCACATACCTCTCCTTCTCCACAAACAAACCATGACCACTGCTAGCACCACTACCTCCATCACCTAACTCCTTCATTTGATCCCGCAACTTCTCGCTAAGAAGACCCATCTTGACATCATCAAGAGTCAATGTATCCCGGCTATAGATCAAACTATTTGAGAAACCTGTATAGCGGTCTGGCAATGAACACAACAATATCATCGCCTTTTGCTCTTCCTCAATCTTCAAATCTACCGCCTTCATCTTCATTAGCAAATCATCAAAAGTATTCAAATGCGCCTTTAGCGAAGTACCTTCCTTCATCTTATATGTGAAGAACGTTCGCAATAAGATCAAACGATTTGTCAGTGACTTCTTCATATACAACTCCTCCAACTTGTCCCAAATACCCTTAGCGGTTGTCTCACCACTAATTTCAGAGATAACATTCTCTCCCATAGAAAGTTGAAGTGTAGTGAATGCCTACTCTTCCATCTCCTCTCTCTCAACATCTGAGATGTCCACTTGCAATAAATGTGTATCAAACACTACCCGATGCACCCGATTCCTTCTTAGAACCACTTTTATCTTCCATTGTCATTTTTCAAAATCATTATCGCCATTCCACTTATCTATTACCAATTGTGATCCTGAAGCTGCGTAGGAACCACGTACATAAGGAGCTACACCACTTGGATTACCCATTGAGGAACTACTTGAGGTATTATCTGATTCTGGCATTTCTATAACCAACACCAATGCTCTGATACCAAATGTTGGGGTCGGGATTCCAACTCGAGACCACTCAAATAAAAACCCACAAGCACAACGGAAGACATGATCTTGGTAAGAAGTGTAAAAACAACCAATCAATAACTCAATTCCAATCTCAACCAATCCAAAAGCAATCACAATCCCAAACAAGCAATTCAGAAATCAAAGCAATAACGAAAAGTAAATCATACAGCGATTTATAGTGGTTCCACTAATGTTGTGTTAGTGTACATCCACTTTAAGAGAGAGCTTTTATTAATATTGATGAGAAGAGTACAAGCGATTGATTACAATGATCAGAATTCTAATAAGAAATTGATTTGTGGAGAAGAGAATTGAAGAAAATTAGGTTTTGACAAACCCTAATTTGTGGAGGCTAATCTCTTGCACTCGCTTGCACCCGCACTCGATTTGGAACCTGAAGCTAGCTTATATAGGAGAATAGAAACCCTAGGCAATGTTCTGAAATTGTCCCTGCAGTTGTCACAAATCTTCACGCCGAGTCCACAGAGCAAAAACAGGCGATAGACGCCTCAGACGTCTGGCCAAAATGGTCAGACGTCTGACTGAAGTCTCTGGAAAAGTTTGCTTCAGCTTAGACGTCTGACCATTTGGTCAGACGTCCGACAGAAAGCTCTGGAAGCTTTTCTGCCCAGATTCAGACGTCTGACCCTTTTGGTCAGACGTCTGAGCTGTATCAACACAGCCCACTTCGCATTTTCCCTTATAACTTCCACATCCGAACTCCGATTTGCGAACTTCCAACCTCTACAATTCTCCATATAGTGTCGCCAGAATTTAACAGAGTTAACATGCGTTCATGTATAAACTTTAAATATTATAAATTTTGGATAAGGTATGTTTGCAACTTTTTTTACTTTGATTTCCTGTATAGAAATTCATATTGGTAACATTTGGTTTTTGATAAATACTATATAATGATATTTTCTGTACGTCTAAAATATATCAGAATCTGCACTTAATTCTTCATATGAAATGTTTGCTCAACCTTGATGTTTAGATGAATCCAATGTTTTAACAGTTTCGGCTAAAACACTGAGTCGATATTTATTCATGTATGAACTTCAAATATTTCAGACTTGGGATAATTTAGCCTTACAACTTCTCTTAAGTTTATTTTTTTTAATATGTAGTTTCATGTTTTGTCGTTTTTAAATATAAAAAATTAAATTGTAGTTTTTTTATACATCATTTTTGTATTTTGTGGTATAAAAAAGCTTCTTTATTCAAGCAAGTGCTTAAACTTTAGTATAGGCTCAATTCTGCAGTTTACAGCATTATTGGGTTGACTACAAATCAAGTAAGGTTTCTTTGGCTCAATTGGTAGTGCCCTTTGGGAGGCAATGTGGATCATTCTAAAATGTTTTTTAAGCGAGTACAACAACCTTTGACGGAAATAATTATTGGAAATGTTTCGGTTTGACTAAATTCTCAAACTTTTCTTTTCTATAAATTGTCGTTTAGATGTGCTACTTAATCGTTAGATTATGCATTTGTCAACTAATTTATAACTTTGAAAATTAACTTGGGACAAAATTGATTTTTGGAATATGTTTTTTTAATGGACTATACACTATTATTTAAATATGAATAGTCTATAGGTAATTTGAGAAGAAGAAAGGATGACGTCTGTGGTATCTTATTAAATTCAAATTTTGACCAAAAATTTATCCCTGCTTTCGATAATTGTTTTAAATGATTTATGTACTAAAATTTAAAATGGAAGTATTACATCTATACGTGTTCATTTTTTCTGTCATTTGTTGATCACTGTACTTTTGGTATAAAGTTTTAATATCTATTGATCTTTCTTTCTAGGTCCTTCTTACTGGGCTTTTTTGGTCCGTTATTGTTTGTGATCCTTTTTGTACCTCTATATTTGCTTTTTTTAAATATTTAAACTAGAATTTAGCCTTCTGACAAAGGATAAAAATAAATAGTTTTGAGATATACATCTCTTCGCAGTATTGCATAATACATGAAATATATTATTGCAGGTTAAAAGGTAATACAATTTTGTAACTAATGAATTTTGCCTACTGTTCAAACTTTGCTTGCGTGCGCAAAAAAGTAGATTATGTTTTCACGTATAAATATCATATATACACGCACATATATACATTTATTTGTATGACACACACACATATGTATATGTATATGTGTATATATGTGTGTGAGACACACACACGTTGTTATACATTTTTTAATCTGCTTTGAAATCAGTTCTACCAATAATTTTTCTCATCAAACTAAAAACAAATAAAACTATAGGTAACATATTGATTGTTTTAGTTATGCACTTTGTTTAAAGGTGTCCTTTTTAAAAAGACGTGCAATCCATGTGTACCATATGTACTAACCATTTTGCCTTTCACATGCGATCATATTGTTTTCCTAAAATATTTTGTTTAAGGTTCATAGTTAAAGAAGCACTGTTATGTGCAGTAAAGTGTCATTTTTTAGTCTTACTGATCATGTAGTGTATTGTAGCTTTTAAATGTTGGATAATGTTTTGATTTGGCAATTTGGACAGGTTGCATCCTGCTGAATGTAGGGCTATGTTTTTCACTTTAATTGATAATGGATAAATAGATCTATTTCATGTGAACCTTTTACAGTGAAGTATATTCAGATCTATATACAAGTAAACAGTTTAATTTCCTTTATTGAAAAAAGTTGTTGATTAAGTCGTCAAAACAATTTTATTACAATGTTCTTTTGAACTTTCTTCTTCTTAAAGGCTTCATGAACTTATAGTTTACTACTGTTTCCAACCGTGGGCTTTCTTCATACTTCACTTTTACTCCTGCACGCTATTGTCATAAAATGAACAACTAGCGACATTATGTTGCACATCTTTTCTTTTCTTTTTGCATCTTTTGTAATGAAAGCGCGGTTTGGTTTTGTGTCTCATCTACTTTTACTATAAACTTATCAACTCGAAACTTAATTGCCTTTATACAACTTTGTAAGATGCACATGTTTTATTTAAAATTTTCACTTATATTTTTGTGCAGAAAGATACGAAATCCTTCATTCATTTTCTGTAAGCACTCATATTAACAACTTTTGCATATAGTCGGTAAAAATGTTCCATAAGTTGAGTATTTACTGAATAATATATTTCTATCTGCAATCACAAGGTACACAAATGTGTTTTTTTAACTTCATTTTCATTTAATCGAGTTATTATTGGTAAAATAATTAATATCTTCTTTCTCAACAACTTCGTTTTCATGAGAAGCTTACTGAAATGAATAGTGTTTGCTTTTTATTGTATATTTTCTACCGTTCCCTCCTTAAACAATGTATGATTTTGGTTGCTAAGTGAAAGAAACCGAACAAATGAAAAAAAGTGTACTTGCCAAAAAGATAATGTTCAGGAAATGTGTGCTTTTGTGTAAGTAATGAAGAACTGGACTGATATTTATGCTGTAATGGTTATTAACTTATTATAATTAGCGAGAGGAAAAGAATACTATGTAGTTTACAAGATGTGGTATGGTGTTTAGGTACAGGTTAATGAAAATTTGACCATTAGAATGTGAAGCGCATCAATTGTTCAACGTGGTTGGAAAGGGTGTATTTTCTGGTTTACTATGTTCATGCCTTGGATGCATTGGATGCATCCAAACTAGAATCAAGTAATTATTATCCATGAACACTTTGTATACACACATGCGTGTGTAAAATTGTCCTAAAATAATAATCTGTAAGGAAATTTGACCGTTTTGTAAGAAAATTAATACGAAAACATTAATGGATTTCCTTCCTTATTTTGTAAGGAAATTTGACCGTTTCCTTCCTCATTTTGTTTCAATAAAACGGTTATAATCTAGAACGTTAATTTCCCTCATCTTGATCTTGATGGATGATCAAGACTAAGTCTACAAATCTGAAAATTTGGTCCTCTCTCTACCTATAAATATTAACCTTTGCCCATCACAAAGGATATAGAAAAACACATAAAGAAAGATATAGGAAAAGAGAGAGAAACCATTTTCTTTCTCCATTGAAATAACTTTCGACAACAACCATTGCTGATTTATATACAAGATGTCTGGAGGTATGTTTTATTGATTCATTACATATGTGATAATCATGTAATTCTAGATCTTAGGGTTTATGTTATTTGCAAGATAAAGATTACATAGCCAACATACTTATAAGCTTAGGCACAGCTAATGCTTTTGTCTGCTTCTTTACTTCCTAATGCGGTTTCTTAAAAAACATCATATGAGAAGTATGAATAATACGTGCATGAAAAGTATTTATCTTTGTAAATAGAATATTATATATAACATTGAAAAAAGGGTGAGGGACGAGCTTGGAACACCCATATATTTTATTTTAAATGTGGTTAATCACCAACTATAAGATGAGTTTATTTTCTCAGATCTTCAGGGGTTACCCTTTATGTTCTACACTGATGTTATGCTTTTCATTTTCGCTTCCATGTTGATGTCATTTTTTTGCAATTAACAATCAAGCCATCTAGCAACCTTTGTTGAATATGTTTTGCAGAATAATTACAGTTCATTTTATGAGTATATATATACTTTTACACTGAACATCATTTTGAATTAATGAAATTTTACGATTTAGCAATTAAAATTTCTAACCCAGAGATTAATACTATTGCCATTATCATGTTAGAATCGCCAGTTTTAAAAATATTCATGTGATAGTTGCCATATTTTCACTTCTGATTCCAACTCAACTATAGAAATTTGCCATAAATAATATCATTGGTGCCTTTCACTATGCTTTGATCTATTTTTTAAGTGTTATATTTGTCACTTCCGGTCTTATGTTTTATATTTCAACTGTACTTTTCCTGACATTGTTCCAGAATTTTTGCTTCAGCAGAGCTGCATCAACACAGCTTGATAATGCTGGCAATAATACTACAGTGGTGCTACAAAGAAAAGGCAAGAAAACAACGAAATAGAGGAATGGAAACTGTTTTAGCTAAAGCTCTGCGCCTGGATTCACATATGTTCCTTTTCAGTTTCTAGCAATAAAAAATGGACCTTGTACCTCTGATTTCAGTTTTTATTTCTTGCACTTCGTTGCTTCTCATAACAGTTTCAGTGCTTACCATTACAGTGTACTATTGTGTGGACATTTCAATTCAAACCTATAGCTTTTGTAATAATGCAGTTGTACTCCTACTGGCGATATTAAAAAAAAAAAGATTTACTATGTCGCCATCTACTTCATATATTACTCTAAAATCTTAAGTTTGCTCTTTGCCTGCAAAATTTTGTACATATTTGTCTGCATATGGGTTTATGTATAACTTTAACAATACACATAACTAAATGTATGTTCAGGCTCCACCTGATTTTTATGTTTCTATATAAGTATATAAAGCTATATAATTTACTTTAAAATATTCTTAAATTCTTGGTTTTAGATATACCAGCAGGATATATTATTATATAGAACGATACATATGCACAAAACATACACAATGACTGACCTAATTCCTAATACCGTTTGAGGTTTCTATATACTAACATATACACGTACCTAGGAGAAGAAACAATACTTACTGGAATAGTATATGAAAAAGTTAAAATGAAAGAAGTGCTACTGCAGGAATACAGGGAAGAAAAAACAACGAATTCCTATGCCAAAATTGAAGTAAATTCAACTAAGTTGGAGTTCAACAGCAATGGGACAGATGTGACTAATTATAGTTTGCTCTTCTATCTTCAAGTGTTGTACATACCTCTGTCATCTTTATGTTTTTTTTAATAGCATCTCATACCAATATGTTCCAACCGTTGAACTATTAAAGCTTTTCATGCTTACACAATAGTTCAAGAAATATTTTCTGATAAAAGCTATACTTTATCTTGAAAGCTTTGTTTCTTAAATTAACCTTTAGCCATTCATCGATAATAACTTATCAGTGGAAAATAGAGATAACACATATTTTTTGAATTTATGAAGATTGTGCACGATAACCTTTAAATTATAAAATTTGACATATTACTTCCTGCATTGATTTTGATGAATGTTTGTTATCATATGCTTTTATTCATACTCTTGGTGATAATTATACAGATTGTTTTGATGATTGGTGTATTAGGAAACAAATTTTAAATTTAATGTCATACCAGTATTATCTCAATTTTTTGAAATAGTGCATACATAGTTATGTATAATGTTGATATGTTATATTTGACACATATTTGTTTATGTTTATTTGAATGTTTTGCAATTATTTAACCACATGTTTAACATATATTTGTATTACTAAGTTGGACGCGAAAGTTATTTACTTATTACATTCAAAACTTACTAAATGCAAGTCATATAAATACGTTTTTGAATATGACGTCTTAGTTTAACTTTCAAATTTTATAGATATTTATATAATTTAATGTTTGGTTGGTTTTAGATTTTGTTCTTCATTTATGTGTCATTGATACCGTTAAGAAAATAATTACTATATTTTTACCCTCATGAATATTATTGATTCATGAACTATGACATATTCAGCCTTAAATTAGATTAGAGACATGCAACTTATTTATGTTCAATTAGTTAGTAATTGATTTAAAGTAAAGATACCGATATGGAGATTTATTCATTCAATAGCGGAAATTTTTATTCCTTTTCAATCACACATTGACTATGATTATAAGAGAATTTTTTCTGGCCCATTCCCTCTACGACTAAGTTTTTGCACTATAGGCTTGCAATCGTCTGTTTTAATATTCTTGAAAAAAAATTCAGACTAATTTGGCTCTTGCTATATTAATTTGTACTTTCTAGCATTCTAAGCAAAAAAAATGGTCAGAAAGATTATGAATGATCGCATTGTTTTACAGATCAGCCTATTGAAAAATAATCTAAAATTGGATTTGGTAATAAAGATATTTTCTATTTTGGTAAAATTTGAAATTTTAACTAGTAATGTTTTGTATTCACTTAAAAGATGAATGGTAAGCATTGACATAGTTTTAGCATGTTATTCCTCCTAATACCTTAGATGAATTTTTACTCTAAAGTCTCAGTTTCTATAGATTGTCGTGTCATTTGTCAATATGGAAACATATAATCATATAATATGCATTTGTTAATATTCTAGGACATTAAAATTTTTCATTAGTTTTGGAAGATCGGTGCATATTAATGAACTTTGTTAATAATCTCTTTGAACTGGTCATCTTATATTAAAACGATTAATTTACATAATTGTCAGTTAAATTTCTACTGTAAAAAGGTAAATTTCTTTTAACAAATTGTTATATAAAATTGCAAATTTTATAAACATCGTATCATTTGAATTGTTGTACTGTTCCATGAGTCTACAATTGTGCTAAATCAGATGGCAATCGATTCTTTTAAACTCTTCAGCAAATAAGGATAAACCAACAATAGCACTATTTGTGCGAATGGTCTAGCTATCACATTTTCTATTACCTTTCATTTTTGGTTTCTATGTCTATATTTTTTAATACTAATTGAGTTTATATAAATAAGTGACATTATGATTTATTCATGTTAAAGTTTGTCCAAATATTCACTTCTTTTCGGGTTACACAATAAAGAAGAAAAATCAACCCAGTAAGGGTTTTCAGTTTCAAATGACTAAATATCAAAATATGTATGTTATCATTTGTTATACAAAATCAAACCATTATGCTCTAAAATATTAATAATAATTTATATGCTTCGAGAATTGTAAGCACGTTTATTTAAAAAATTCTGTAGTGTTCAAGAGAAAGCTAATCAAAAGATTTACAATCCATGCACATGTATTTTTAGCTTCATATAACTTATAATTCAAAATTGAACTATCAAAATTGTATCGTGAGACATGTGTGCGTAAAATGGGTTCGCACTAGTATATGTAAATAAAAATCAATAAGGCGAGGAAATCCTTAGAATCCCTCTACAAATTCAATTCTTTTAAAGTGCCTTCGTCGCAATCTATTCGCTACGAAGTACTCCGACTTCCTTTGCTTAGTCCCCTGCAAAAATGGTTATTTATGTCATACGCTTCAAAGCAGGAATCAACAACATTAAACACTACATATATACATCTGTATATACAACATATACGGTAATATTTTTACAACATGTCATCATCATTTTAAAACTATTTCATAGTGAGATATCTCACTTTTATTTCAACCAAACTGTCACTACTTGCTCCTACTCCTTGCTACTACCAAGCAACCACTACACAATAACACCACATGTTGCTCTGCCCTTGAAAACTCTTCCCCTTCACCCCTAAAGCCCACGTCCAAGGCCTCCTATGTCCCTTACCGATCATGGCCCAAGGCATTTTCAGGGGGTTTGGCATAAAAACTTGCTCCTTTATGATGGTGGTTGTGTTGACTATATTATTTCAAGCTTAAACAATGATTTAGAGGAGAAAAGAGAGAGTTTTGGTTGATTTGTAAATTAAGAGTTTGAAGGAAGAAGATAGGAAAACTAAAGTGAAAGAAAAAATGGAAATGGAAGTGTAAAGAGTGAAATGAGGTAAGATGCATCTTTTATAGAATTTGCCAAAATGTTATGAATTACCACTTAGCCCCTTAGTCAAATGACCTTTTTTCCCTCTAATGTTCCTCCTTGAAACATGCCTAGATCCCTCCACATTTTGTTGCTTAATACATGACTTGTTTTAAGGCATGTTTCATGCCTTAATACCATGTCCTTTTTGTCCTCTTTAACCTTACTTAATTTAATTAATCTTCTTAATTAATAAAGAGGGGAATAATTCTTATAAACATGAAGATATGTGTTCATATATTACTATTCAAGTTCCAAAATGTTTGAACAACTTTTAGTGAATAAAATGTTGATACAATAAAACCTTTTTCGATCACATTTTCAATATTACTCCAAAGTATATATGTTTGTAAACATGTTTCCAACATAAGTTTTTCATCATTGGTTATTACTTAAAAGAGAGTTATTTGATTTATTAAAAATCAATAATAGAATATTTAAAATTAATAAATATTCATAAATCAAAAAAATAAAATTCTGAGTCATTACAACTTTGCAGCCCCATTTCAGGATAGAAAACATTTAAATTTGCAAAATATATAAAACAAAAGATGTATCTATTTTACTTAGCTTTGATAGAAGCAAATACTTACGCAAATCTATTCATTAGACAAAAGATATGCTCAAAATACAAAAATGTCTTGCATAGTACATATATCAACTACCTAAAAACATATTCGACTCTACAGCAAGATTTCAAGATAGAAGGCTTTTGAATTTGCAAAAGCGTATAAAATAAAAGTTATTGATCTTTCAATTATATTTCCAAAAAACAAAAAATTAACTAAATCCATTCATAGATCAAAAGATATGTTTAAAATACAAAAAAGTTTTTGGGTAGTGCTTGTATCGAACTGAACATAAACATATATTATTTTGCAGCAAGATTTCAAGACAGTAAATATTCGAATTTGCAAGAGTGTCTAAAAAAAGTTGTATATATTTAAGTCTCCTTTCCACAAAGTAAAAGTTTGTAAAAAATAGTTGAAAATACCAAAAGTATGCCGAAATTATTGAAAAGATATATGAAATTCAAATTCCATCTTAACTATGTCATTATTCATTTTATATCTTATTAAATAATATTAAATTTTAAAGTTAGATAATATTAGTCACCTTCGTGATTTATGTTTTAGAACATTTGTAACGACCCATAATTTTATCGCTTTGGAATATTTAATTAACTTTAAATATTCAAATATAAAAATTTTAAACTTAAATAATCATGTTTTAAGTGATAAATAAGAATGGTGAACTTATTTTTAGCATAGTTTACAAAAATAAGAGATTTTGGAGTTTCATCGTAAAATTGACAAAAGTCAGTTTTCGATAAAATAGAATATACGTTCAGTTTTTGTTTTAAATGATAAATAGTTCTTTTTAAATTGTTATGGAATGATAAAAATTAATTGATAAAAGTTTTATAAATATATATATACATATTTTATAAAGATAGACAAACTTCGTCGCACTTCGACCAATCGACGTCGTATTTTACAATTGGATTTAACATTATTAAATATGGTTTTATAACTAAAATAAACTTGCTTTAATTTTTTAAATATGATAACAAATAAATTTTCAAGTTTTTTTTACAATAAATAATTTGATTAAAAACGTAAAATGTGACCGGAAAACGTTTTATCAAAAACCTACATTTTGTTCAATATAAATTGTGTAAACATTTCGCAACTTGAATAGTTATTATATAAACACATTAACAAAGAAATAAACACCTCACTTATATTAACTAAGGATTAATTAAGCTAAGTATTTAATTAAGTAAAGGAAAGTACAGAAAGAAGATATTTTCACCGAATCCAACACAAGTCAAATCAAATCTCACCTAAAGTCCATTTTTCCATCCAAATACAACCCTTAGCTCTTAAGAAAATGGCAAGAAGTTAGTGAAGTGATGGGGAAGGTGAAAAGAGGGGGGAGGCCGTACTTGGGTAGGAAGGTGGGGGTGTTTTGATAATTTTGAGTTTGCTTAATTTTGGCTATAAATACACAAGTTTTTCTTTCATTTTATCACACACATTCTCTTCTTCTTTTTCTTCCTTTAAGCTATTTTAATGGCTTCTTTCCTTAGGAAAATAATGGTGAAAAAAGTAGAAAAAAACAAAAGTAAAGTAAAAATATAGTATTCCACCTCAAAAGCAAGTCCAAACTCCACCACTTTCTCTTCTAAGTACACGACCACCAAGGTCATCCCTAAGATCGAGCTTCACCACCCAAACAAGGCTAGACCGAGCCCATTTGGAAGAAAGGAAGGAGTTCGGGAAGCTCCGAGGTGAAAATATTAGAGAGAAGTGCCACCGAATTCGTTCCAATAAGATAAAAGGAAGTTTGAAGTACTACGGAAGCTCTTCCGGATTTTTGTGATAGTGAGTACTCACACTTTACTAATTAATCTCTAAATTATTTCAAGTATAATGGTTTGAAAGTTTAAATATATCGAATGATTAAATGTTTGATATTGGATGATAACTTGGTTAATATTATGATTGGTTATATAATTGTGATATGGTTGATAACTTGGTTTGATGATAATAAGAGAAATGGTTAGTAATTAACCATAGTTAATTAAATGGAAATTTAATCCATAAATAATATGTGTATGGAGTTGTTTAGCCCCTTAATGGTTTTCAATATCTAAAAAGAGTTGAAATGAATATTATAATAATATAGTATTATAATATGAAATGAAATGAAAAATGAGTTTGAAATATGAAAAGTATTTGTTTAAATGAGTTTTAAATGATTTAGAAATATTTTATAAATATTTAAGAGTGTTTCCATGAAGTTTGAAAAGAAATTTTAAAAAACAAGTCAAAACTAGGCGCGTCGCGTAACATCAGTTCGCGATTTCGTGCCGTAAAAGTCAAACGAGTATATAGAATGGAATATAGTTCGGAATTCTTCGAGGTAAGAATTTTCCGAACTATATCCATAGCTTTCAAATGAAGAAAGAAAATCAAGATTTCATCATGTATATTTTTAAATAAGTCTAAAACAAGTTTTCAAAATAATCGCGGTTTTGCAATTCGGAATCCATAAAGGAAATTCCTTTAAAATGGTATTTTTAAGTTCTTTAAAAATATGGAATAAATTTTATAAATCTTTTAAAATGGTTTAAAAGAGATTTGAGTTATATAAATGAATTTCCAAAATGATAGAATAATTGTTTTAACCAAATAAGCTTTTAAAACACTATTTGTAGCACTTTTTCACAGCACTTTTTATTAACTTGTGTAAACAATGGTTTTAACTTAATTATTCTTTCCTGAATCTTTGTGAACCTTTTCAAATAAATAATTAAGTAATTTAAAGATGATTAAGAGGTTTAAAAATGAATATGTGGATACGACTAGTACATTTATTCCATTTGTAAGTGTCATAGAAAATCCGACCGAGGAATGGAACAGATCGAAGGGAAAGCCCGGATGCTCTAAAAAAAATAAAAGTAAATTAAGTATGTTAAAATATTTAGAGTTATCAAATAACTTGACCAACTTATGGGTGACAAAGAGGTAGTCTCTAGGCTTAAGTTTGTGAAACCAATTGCTTGTCCGCCCTAGCTACCCGGACTGGCCCGACGGAGGGGATAGTAAATTTGGTTTACTTGGATCAAATTTCCCAAAGTATAAAAGATGTAATTTTTGAAATTCAAACACCTTTGATTGCATACAAATGATATTCTTATACTTGGTATTAAATTCCGAGGAGGGAATCCGTACTATTCGTGTGAATTTAAAAGGTGATTTCACCGTTATTCAATGGATAGTAAAGGTTGAATACGGAAGTTGATATCGAGTAGAATTAGTATAATTTCCATGATATTTTTTACTCAATAATGTTTTCCAATATGAGATTTAAATAAATGATTTGGAAATGTTTTTCCTAAGTAAAAAAGTGAAACAATTTAGAATTATTCCAAGATTTAAAAAGGGTTTTAATTAACCAAAGGATTTGATAAATGAGACTTAATGATTCCATATACTTTGAAAAGGATAAAGAAATGATTTAATGAACGTATCTCTAAGAGAAATTTGATTTAAATAAAAAGGTTAATTAATTGAATGTTGTATGATAATCA
The DNA here is from genome assembly GCA_030737815.1 of Allium fistulosum. Lineage (NCBI taxonomy): Eukaryota > Viridiplantae > Streptophyta > Magnoliopsida > Asparagales > Amaryllidaceae > Allium > Allium fistulosum. The sequence goes on from CM060904.1 coordinate 1,144,910,800, forward strand.
CCTATATACCTAAATGCCTTTTTATCGATGGTTGGTTTGGAGAAACCGTGGTCGGATTTGGGTAATTCCTATCCGAAAACCACTTCGAACCAATGTATTCGTTCAGAAGTGAAGAAGTGTTGAAGATGATGATTATTGAAGATTGGAGATCTTCAGAATGTAGGGATTACTATCACGAGTCCTAGGGGTTTACCCCATATTATATTTGTATGGTAGTGGTGTTTGCGTTCTGAAATCTTTATTGTATTGAAGACCGAAGATCTTCATAGTGAAAGGACTGCTTGTTGACATTCTCTGGGTTACTTCCAATATAAAGATATTTATTATAGCAGTGGTCTTGTCGTGTTTTGAAATCTCCATAATGAAAGGATTAATCGCTACTGATCCTAGGGGTGATTCCCAAAAAAAGATGTGGTAGGAGCAGTGCCTTCAATTTCGTTCAATCCTAGAATGAACTTGTATGGACGAGTGTCTAACAGTGCATTTCTGATCATATTAATTGATTTCTATCAACGTATTATCTGCTTGGTAGTGGAGGAGGCAACTGCTCTTAGCTTAATACCCTTTCTTAAGACGTATGAGCTCAGAAGTTATACGTTTGTAGAAATCAGTTGTGTGATTAAGGAATGACAATGTGGCATTCTAAGTGGAACGTGTTTTGTGGAAAAATAAAGCATGGCTTTGTGAAAAAAAGTATGGCTTTACGAAAAAAGCGTAGCCTCATGAGCCTCACATCCCAAGAATGATACGGGATACTATGTGGTCTGCAGGACATATTTCGGGCTATAAATTATGAGAAATGAAAGACATCTGTGCTGCAAGGCATCTGTTGCCTTAATAAGATGAAATGGATAGGTATTAGAGGTTGACGGAGACCGTGTAAAGCTACTGAGCAAATACGCTGTACCGTAGTAGTGTAGTAAGTGCAGTTCCAAGCGGCTAGCTTGAGACAAGTGATAAGGTCACCACAGGAACTATGGTTGTTATGCGTGGATCGAAGGAAAATGCCACTAGTTCCCTATCATGTTGGAAATCCAATTCCAAATACGACCATTACAGTTTTGATTGTAGTCCCAAAATAGCTGTAATGCTTTGCAAACATCTCAGCTACCCCTTTTGGTATCACATATTCCGTGCGGTATATTCCGTTAAACTAGTCCGGATATATTACCATACTCCGGGCATTGATACTTTCTTTGTATATATATTTATTTGAAAGTGTTTTCAAACTGATGTCATTAATAATAATATCAAAGTGATTTTCCGTATAAAGTATTTTGGCTATCGTAAGGTAAAAAAACTCATCCATATTTATGAGCGGTGTGGTCTTACGAGATACCCTTCTTTTTAAACATTTGGTTTGGCATCGATCTAATCTATGACTCTGTCATATGTTTATGGTTCGAGTTTCTCATGCTGGTTTATCAAGCCTGATCGGGGTATTTTTAATACTCGAGTCAGATCTGAGTATTTTTAGGTTTAGTTGAAGACGCTTGGAGTTCCTAGAGGAGAACTGGAGATCTTCATCTACGTATGTATGTATTCCATTATCCACTGCATCTATTGCATTTGTTTTTATTTTTCAGCATTTGTAAGGACAGAGGGTTTATAACTGTCCAGGCTAAATCTAGGTTAGACTCTAATATTGTATTCAAAATTTTCCACTGCAAAGATTGTTGTTGAAATAATATATGTTATTCCATTCGTGTGAGATTTTGTTCTATCTTTATTTTCTTTTTCCCCGAACAATAGGGCTTTCCGGCACTTGGATTTACGGCACGTGAATACCGAGGATGTATTAGTGCGATTTTTTAGGGTCGAAAATTCTGGTCGTTACAACCTTGCTCAAATTACTTCATTTTCCTTTATTTTTATTAGATTTTTTGGTTTGAGAGAATAAAGATGGGAGGCGTTTATTTATAATGAAAGCATAAGGGTGTTGTGGTAATTTACCAGTGGACTCATTAGATGACCCCTAGATGAACCGTACACCTTTTAGCTAGATCTTAACCCTTTTAACTAGCCAATGAACCATTATACTTATACATATACATGCATGTATATATGTATTTGTTTCTATCTTTATGGATATACTTATGTATATGTATAAACTTATGCATGTGTATATGTTGAAAGGCAACGTGCAGTACTAAGGATCGTGTAATATGATATATAAATGCGGAAATTGATAATAGCAGTAAAATAAAAATTAAAGTAAGCACACCAAGAATTTTTATACTGGTTCGAACTTCCCGTTCTACGTCCAGTCCCAGAATACCCTCTGGATTTAAACTAAACCCCTCACTTAACCCGGAGGAATACGTATACGACACCTGAGCAGCCGAATAGGAATTTTTCCGCCTCAACAGACGAAGAGGACTTCAACTTAATACAAATAATTTGTTGACGAATGTGTTCTGAATAACAATGATTGTCTTTTGATAGTACAGCTTTCCTATAATCAAATCCTCAAGAGTATATATGTGTATGAAGATTTAGAAGGAAGATAATCACGTAGAATCGAAGTATATGAATTTATTCAAGGATTCTAGTGATATTGAATGTGAATGAATGCTTTTTATTTGCAGAGAATAATAGAGAATAGATTTCACAATTATAAACAAGAATTGGTTGTTGTAGAAGTGAATTGAACATGTTTATATAGTTGTAGAATAGTTACAATCTTTCATGAAGAGTTTCAATCAAAAGTTGTGTCCGTATCTCTTGGATTGAAGGAGATTCCTCTTCACGAACGATCGCAACTTTTCAGAAAACTAGCCGTTATTCTCTGGTCGGTTGACCGAGAAAACTGGCCGGTCAGCTGAGTTTCAAAAACATACACAAAACAGTGCATATTTGTGCACTAACACAGAGTCGGTCGACCGAAGTTCCTGGTCGGTCGGCCGACCTGCTGTCAATTGCACAGTGCACACTTTTTCGTGTATAAATTAATGTATAATAATTTGTGTGTGTGTGACTACTTGAGGAATGATTTTAACAATATTCTAAGACTCAATACAATAAAATATTCATACTAATCTCTGGATTGTAGTCTTGTCTCCTTTGTAGTGCACAATATACGCTTATTCTCTTTTTGTCGCTTTCGTATAGTATTCTCGTCGTATGATCTCTGAAGCTTGTGTCATGAATCAAAACTCATGAATCAACATTCTCCCCCTTTTTGATTGATGACAATACTTATGTGACGAAGTAGTGTATACATATATATTATAACTCTCCCCCTGAATATGTGGCGATTTTTCTGCAAAAATTTGTTAGCTTTCATATATTTCTCCCCCTTTGTCATCGACAAAAAGGAATACTTATTAGATGTAATATGAAAAAAAAATATGGAACATGTAACACAAGTAAGAAAACATCGAGTTTAAATATTACATACTCAAACCAAATAGAAATATTAATGATGTTTACTTACTACACAACATCTAAAAATAGACATATTTTTCATAAAAAAAACAGAATACTTGAAATTATGAAATAGCAAGTTCTAAAACAATATGATCACTCCTCACCATCATCTAAATCCCAAAATTCTGGACGAATATTTTCTTTCGGAGGAGCATGTTCCTTACCATCATCGTCCGGAGATGTATACGATAGATGAGAGTTGTCAGAATTATAGAAGTCATTGTTTGAAGACATTTTCAAGTTTTGATTTTAAAACTTTCTTAGTATACGTTTTAAAAAATAAGCATAGTATATATAAGCATTTGTTTGCTGAAAAATGAGTGGATAGGAGCTAGTTTTAATTATAATCATAGAAGTTTAATAATAAAGCCGTTTGTAAATGTATGATTTATAAGTTTAGAATTAAAAATAGATTTTCTGAAACCAAAATAAATAAAACAAATTCTAAAGAAGACTGAGATAAGAAACACCCATAGCTCAAGTGGCTATAACACAACATCTAACAAGCAAGTCAGAGGTCATGAGTTCGAGTCCCGCTTTGGTTAGAAATAAATAAACAATTTTTGTTTTTCAATATTTTTGCATATTTTTATTTATAAATCTTTTAAAGGCATTATTCCTAAGTCACGTCTAAGTTTTATAAAAATGTTTTCATTTAGTGGTTTAGTAAAAATGTCAGCAATTTGATTTTCAGTATTAATAAATTCTAAATTTATCAATCCTTTTTTGTTACAAAATTGTTCGAAAGCTTCATTTTCAAATTCTCCTCCATGATCACTTTTGATATTTTTAATTTTCAAACTTTTAATATTTTGAATTCTTTTAACAAAAACTTTAAAATTATCGAAAGTATCACTTTTATTTTTCAAAAAGAAAATCCAAGTGTATCTAGTAAAATCATCTACGATAACAAACACATATCTATTATGATTAATAGACTGAACTTGAGTTGGACCAAAAAGATCCATGTGTAAAAGTTCAAGTGGTTGTTCTGTAGATATTACCTTTTTAGATTTAAAAGAATATTTTGTTAATTTTCCTAATTTACATGCATCACAAAATATATTAGTTTTGAATTTTATATTGGGTAATCCTTTAACTAATTTATTTTTAGCTAATTTGTTGATGATTTTAAAATTAACATGACAAAATCTTTTGTGCCAAAGACAAGAATCGTTTTCTTTAGCTACTAAACACAAATTTGAATCATTATTAACATTCATATTTAAGATATAAATGTTTTTATCTCTTATTCCTTCGAAAATAGTGTTATGATTTTTATCGAAAATATTACATTTATTTTCTGAAAAAGTTATATTAAAACCTTTATCACATAGCTGACTAATACTTAATAAATTGTGTTTTAAATTTTTAACTAATAAAACATCAGTAATGAGAGGTAAATTAGAAGTACCGTTGCTACTGACATCGCCTTTGCCGATGATATATCCTTTTGAGTTATCTCCAAAGGTGACTGCTCCTCCATTTGAGTATATAATGTTTGATAACATTTCTTTGTTTCCAGTCATGTGTTTTGAGCAACCGCTATCTAAAATCCATTTTCCTCTCTTCTTATGAGGTACCTGCAAAAAAGTTTATAAAAAATTGGTACCCATTCTTTTTAGGGTCCTAAGAGTTAAATCTTAGGAAGCCAAACCCATACGGGTTCAGAATTCCCTTTATAAACATAGTTTTTGTTATTATGAACAGTTTCCATAAATAGTTTGATATGTTTATTCCTTATCAAAATATTATTTGATTTTGGAATCCATATCTTGATGGTTTTAGTGTTTGGGTAAACTGTTTTCTTAATATCCTTCTTAATATTATTATTAGTCTTACTTTTAGCAAAATTATTTTGTTTCTTAAATCCTAGTCCATATTTATTGTTAGAGGATTGAGAATTTTCAAGTATTCTAGAAAGATTCTCTCTTCCTTTATTGAAATTAGATACATTTTTAGAGATATCATCAAATTTTATTTTAAGACTAGATTTTTCTAACTCTAAATTCTTAATTTTAGAGTTTAAACTATTATTTTCCAAAAATAAAACATCATTTTTATTTTTCTGAATTGCTAGTTCTTCAAATATTGAAGAAATTTGAGAAGATAAATTAGAATTCGATTGTTGAGAAATTTCAAGTTCTTCTTCTAATATTTTCTTCTCATCTTTCAGCATATCTACTTCTAAGACTGTCCTATCTAACTTTCTTTGCAACTCCTTATTTTTCTTTTTAAGTTGCTTTGCTAAATCTACTAATTCAGAATTAATTTCAATTAAATCTTCAAAAGTAAGATCACTTACATCATCTGACGAAGCCATGAAGCATACATTTGCTTGTTCATTTTCATTATCACTTTTGCTCTCTGATGAGGATGATGAGTCAGTGTCGTCCCAAGTGATTGAAAAAGCTCTTCGTTTGGTTCTGTCCTTCTTAAAATTGTTCTTTTTACGTTCTGGACAATCCTTCTTCATGTGACCTTTCTTGTGACATTCATAACATTCCATTGCTGAAGATGATGGTTTGCTATTGTTGTTGGAATTATTTTTGTTTCCTCTGAATTTATTTCTTTTGAATTTCAGAAACTTTTTGAAATTTTTAGCAATCATTGCCATATCTTCATTTTCTGAGTCGGAGTCATCTTTTTCTGCTTGAAATGCCACATTCTTCTTTTCTTGTGCTCCATTTCTCTTTGCCTGCAAATTTACTTCGTAGGACATTAAATTACCTATCAATTCTTCTGGTTTTAATGTTGACAAATCACTTGCTTCTTCAATGGCTAGGAATTTTCTTTCCCATTCGTCCGTTAAAGAATTTAAGATTTTTGTAACAACATCAAAATCAGTAAACTTTTGTTCTAGTGATAGTAAAGCATGATAAATATCCTGAAATCTAGAGTACATGTCATTTATAGATTCATTTGGCCTCATTTTGAAATTTTCAAATTGATTTTTCAACATAGAGATTTTGCTTAATTTAACTTTGTTCGTTCCTTCATGTGTTATCTTAAGTGTTCTCCAAATTTCATAACCAGAAGTGCACATGCTAACTCTATTGAATTCATTTCTATCTAATGCATAAAATAAAATATTCTTAGCCTTTGCATTTGATGTAGCATCTAGTTTTTGTGTGTTACTCCAAGTTGAGTATTCTCCAGTAGGAGTTGTGTACTCACTTTGTATAACATTCCAGATATCAAATCCACTAGATTGCATATAGATTCTCATCCTAGTTGACCAATAATAATAATTTATACCATTAAAAAGTGGAGGTCGTGAAGTTGATTGACCCTCTGTGAAACTAGTATTAGTGTTAGTGTCAAAATCGTTAGTATGTGTTGTTGCCATATTACTAGGAATAGATATCAAATAACTTTGTGACGGTTATAGGATAACCTTGCTCTGATACCAAATGATTGTGTATTCAAAATTTTCCGCTGCAAGGATTGTTGTTGAAATAATATATGTTATTCCATTCGTGTGAGATTTTGTTCTATCTTTATTTTCTTTTTCCCCGAACAATAGGGCTTTTCGGCACTTGGATTTATGGCACGTGAATACCGAGGATGTATTAGTGCGATTTTTGAGGGTCGAAAATTCCAGTCGTTACAACCTTGCTCAAATTACTTCATTTTCCTTTATTTTTATTAGATTTTTTGGTTTGAGAGAATGAAGATGGGAGGCGTTTATTTAAAATGAAAGCATAAGGGTGTTGTGGTAATTTATCAGTGGACTCATTAGATGACCCCTAGATGAACCGTACACCTTTTAGCTAGATTTAACCCTTTTAACTAGCCAATGAACCATTATACTTATACATATACATGTATGTATATATGTATTTGTTTCTATCTTTATGGATATACTTATGTATATGTATAAACTTATGCATGTGTACATGTTGAAAGTCAACGTGCAGTACTAAGGATCGTGTAATATGATATATAAATGCGGAAATTGATAATAGCAGTAAAATAAAAATTAAAGTAAGCACACCAGGAATTTTATACTGGTTCGAACTTCCCGTTCTACGTCCAGTCCCAGAATACCCTCTGGATTTAAACTAAACCCCTCACTTAACCCGGAGGAATAGGCATACGACATCTGGGCAGCCGAACATGAATTTTTCCGCCTCAACAGCCGAAGAGGACTTCAACTTAATACAAATAATTTGTTGACGAATGTGTTCTGAATAACACTGATTGTCTTTTGATAGTACAACTTTCCTATAATCAAATCCTCAAGATTATACATGTGTGTGAAGATTTAGAATGAAGATAATCACGTAGAATCGGAGTATATGAATTTATTCAAGGATTCTAGTGATATTGAATGTGAATGAATGCTTTTTATTTGCAGAGAATAATAGAGAATAGATTTTAGAATTATAAACAAGAATTGGTTGTTGTAGAAGTGAATTGAACATGTTTATATAGTTGTAGAATAGTTACAATCTTTCATGAATAGTTTCAATCAAAAGTTGTGTCTGTATCTCTTGGATTGAAGGAGATTCCTCTTCACGAACGATCGCAACTTTTCAGAAAACCAGCCGTTATTCTCTGGTCGGTTGACCGAGAAAACTGGCCGGTCAGCTGAGTTTCAAAAACGTACACAGAACAGTGCATATTTGTGCACTGACACAGAGTCGGTCGACCGAAGTTCCTGGTCGGTCGGCCGACCTGTTGTCAATTGCACAGTGCACACTTTTTCGTGTATAAATTAATGTATAATAATTTGTGTGTGTGTGTGACTACTTGAGGAATGATTTTAACAATATTCTAAGACTCAATACAATAAAATATTCATACTAATCTCTGGATTGTAGTCTTGTCTCCTTTGTAGTGCACAATATACGCTTATTCTCTTTTTGTCGCTTTCGTATTGTATTCTCGTCGTATGATCTCTGAAGCTTGTGTCATGAATCAAAACTCATGAATCAACATATGTATTTGTTTATATTTATGTACATATCTATGCATATGAAGACACACATTTTCATCCACAAACAACACACTTCTATATGCACAAACTTATATATTTTATTTTGTGCATTCGCATTTTTAGCAGATAGTTTTATATACTTTTATGTGGATGTCACTATTTGGTACGAACATGATTTATTCAATGCATAAACGTTACTTACACAACTATTTCCAATTTACAGGTTATTCAACATTATCTACTAGTTGTCATATTAAAGCATACCATAATATCTGCATTTCAAACTAATAATATTAGGGCAATATAGGGGTGTTACATTTTTACATTAGTCGAATTCAACAATAACTAACAACTCGGTTGTGTTACACCCAATTTTTATAGAAAAAAGGAAAAGTAGTGGCAAGGCTAAAGTCCAAACTAGAAGATTTATTGCATCTCTAAGATAGAAGAGTTATCACAATTTAATATGGAAGAGCTATCGCATTCTATGGTTGAAGTGTTATTGCATATCTAAGGTAGAAGAGCTATCACATTTTATGGTTGAAGTGTTTACTACATTATTGTAACGACCCGGAATTTCGAACACTTCGTATTTAAATACCTGAATTATTTAAATATTTGAATCTTGGATTAAATGTCATTAAAATGATTTAATAAGCTTTTTAAACCCCTTTTAAATCATAAGTAATGATGATAAATTTATTTTGGAAAAATGTTTCCAAAAATAAATACTTTGTAAAAATATCGATAATGTGGCCGAAAATCGTTTTATCGATAAACAGCTTTTTAACCATCAAAAGTTGTTCAGATTTTTTTTACATACACGTATTTGCTTAGGAATTAAAGAAAATGAAATAAAAATATTTTTCCATTTAAGGATATAAACTTTATGGATGATGTCATGCGTGAGGTAAGGGAAGATAATTAGAAAATGGGCTTAAATGGAAAGTCTTAAAAGTTAAGTAAATGATAAAGGTGAATTAATGTTTGTAATTAATGTTAGGAGGGTTTTGAGGGGTTTTTGGTCTTTCCCCATCACATTACTAAGCCTATATAAAGAAAGGTGCACCTTTAGGAAATAATCACAAATATTCGCAAAGATTGAGATGAAGTAGGAAGGCTGAAAATAGTGGAAGTGCTTAAGCACTAATCCACTTATTACTCTCTAACTTTTTCAAAAGTTAACCAAATCTTCTCAAATCTCTTCTAAACTTTGGTTTTAGGCCTACGACATCATGGGGTCATGATTAGAAAGTAAGAAGTGGGAGGAGGTGAGAGGAAGAGGGGGATCTTGGATGGGCCGTGAGCTTGGGAAGAGGAGGAAGAAGGTGGCAGCTTTGGTTAGGAAGTGCTAAAGGTTGGATCTTTAGGCTTGTGTTGATAGAAGGAGGTGGTTCTTTGGTTCTTGTGGCTTTGTGCTTGGGTTTGGAATGGATCTAAGTGAGTTATCTCACTATCTTATAAGTATATTGTTGGTGTTAAAATGGCCACCAATACCCAGTTTTGTGAAAGCACCAATATCCAATCATAGATCTCAGATAATATAATGTAGAGAATATTAATTGAAGAATAATAAGATCAAAACAATAAGAAAGCAAGTAAAGAAAGACACGGATTTATAGTGGTTTGGCTAACTTCAGCCTACGTCCACTTCAAAGTAATCCTTTATTTATTTATACTGCTGTTACAGTTACAATGATATGAATTTCAGTAATCAAAGTGATGGAGTGTAGCCTAGATAGAAGATGAAGTGAAGCAGAAAGAAGATCCCTATTCTGATGCCATGCCTGCTATATTTATAGGGGAAGACGTGTACGGATCAGACTGAAATTTCGCCAGAAGAACCTCCAGGTCCAAACGGCCTGGCCCAAAGAAACTTAGACCGATCGCTCTCCAAAATAGGGATCGGGGTTGATCCCTATGGTGGGTTCCCCATGCCATAATATACTTGTCCTCCAAGTTCATGTTAATTGGGTCTGTAGATGTTGAGTTATTGATCGATCTTTGTAGCAATATGTTGTGAAAGATGATAATGGCCAATCCCTATGAAGGGAAGAGGCTGATCCCTCCAACTTGCTCTATTTGATGTGCAATCCCTAGGTTAGACTCCTTAGGGTCCCTTTTTCTTGTTCTCAAAGTTTCACTTCAATTCGCCTTGTGGTTGTTGAGCTATTGAGCAATCATCATTGAGTTTTTTTATGTGCATCCTGTTCAATCTGATCCCTCTACTTTGATCCCTTCTGATCCCTTATTGTAGAGTGAATATTCCAATCTGATCCCTCTCTTGAGGGAGTGCTAGTTCCATACTTAACCATTTTTTAAGTGTTGTCCATCCGAATCCATTCAACTATAGTCCATAGTTTCAAATATAATCGATCTCCAATCCTGGTAACCATCTCTCAGGGCTTTCTTCCATAATGATCATGAAGTCCGTTGGGTTAAATCTGCATGTGTATTGCCTTGTTGAAAAGCGGATTAACATATATATTGTGTGTGTATATGTTGTGTTTGAATTATAAAGTTAAAGTGACATTAACTAAGTAAAGTTATAAACTTTGGACCCCTCTTACTTTTGAAAGCAAATGATAACTTTATATTGTATAACCTCACTTCTATTACCCTCTTAAACATGTGGCATGGCCTTGATTTTATGTTTAAATGGTTGTTTAGATTGCGTGTTGAATTGAAGAAAGTTTGAAAGTGTTTGAAGCGAGAATAGTCGTTATAGGTGCACTTCAGAATCCCTTGTTTTCGAGAATTTTTATAAATAACATAGTTTTTAAGTACCCTAAAGTTAGTATTTGCTGTAAAAATTTCAAATCTTAAATCATTTGTTTATGTGGTTAAAACTAGTTGCAAAGATTGTGCTTGTCAATGTTGTTTTAATAAGGACTTTTAACATCATTTACAAATATTGTAGTAAGCCGCTTATTGTTTTAAGTGTTTAAATTGCGACGTTTTGACTAGCTTTTCATAATTTAGATGGTTTCTAAATTCTTTTCATTTTAGAATCTTTTTATGGAAGTTCTTATGTAAAATGTATTTGAGTTTGAAAAAAAGAATAGAAGTTTAAATATAGTTTTAATGATTATTTACGAATTTTGAAAGTAAAGTGCTGCAAAATGTAAAACATATTTTTAATCAAACTTCTAAATTAGTTATTTTTAAGTACTATTTTACATAGATATTTAAAACCTATTTACAAGTATTTCTAAAGTATTATTTTATATATATAAGTTTTGACAAAGGTGACTGACTTGGCATAACACTAAAAACCGATAAATAAACTTATTTGTTTGTGAGATTCAAGAATGAAGTGTCTAGGTAAGGCTTTGATCCAACCACTGCTCTAGCTTACCTGGCTTCACTCTTGAATGAGGAACAGAATAAGTAGAAATGTCGGAAAAGTGTTAATCTTGTTATTTACTTACTTGTTTAAAAGATAATTAACTTTGCTTAATGCTAAAAGCCAACGAAGTAGGCTTATCTATTTCTGAGAGTTAAAGATTAATGTCGAGTAGGGACAGAGAAATAGAGCGCCAACCTATCGGTTTCCCTCTTAAACGAGAAATAGTTAAGTCGGGAATGTCGAAAACGCGTTAACAAGTTTTTTTATTACTTTTTTATGGAAATCATTGGTACTATATTTGACACTAAAAGTCGACGAAGTAGGTTTATCTATTTCTGAGAGTTAAAGATTGATGTCGAGTAGGGACAGAGCAATAGAGCTCTAACCTATCGGTTTCGCACTTGATCAAGGAATAGTTAAGTCGGGAATGTCAGAAACGAGTTAAGTATACGAACAATGATTTGTATAAGCAACTATTTTTTAACTAGATAATCGATTAGTCGACTATCGAACTTAACTTATTATTAAACTTAGATCTTTAAAAAGAATGTTTTCAATATAATACAAGTAAGTGAAATGGTTTTGGGTTTGTTGTGACAATGTGTTAATAACATTCGTCCTTAATCCTTTTTTATTATACTTATGAATGTAAATAAATCTTTAAAATAATGTTTTAATGATAAGCATAAGTGAAATGGTTTTGGGTTTGTAGTGACAATGTTTAAGTAATATTAGTCTTAAACCATTTGAATGGATTTGTGAAAGTAATTAGATCCTTAAAATGGATATTTTGAAGGAAATTATAAGTAAGGAATCTTTTGGAAAAAGGTAGAAAAAGTAAAGGTTTAAAGTAGGAAATCTTGTTAATGATTTATGAATATGCTTATACCATTTGAGATAAGTATATAAATATTTTTTGAAGTATATGAAAAGTAAAGGTTTATAAGTAAGAAATCTTGTTAAAGATTTGTGAATATACTTATACCATTTGAGATAAGTATATGAATAATTTTTAAAATATTGAAAGTGTACAAATGAATAGTAGAAATTGATAAACAACGTCTTATTAGATAAAAGAAGTTTTACTAAAAAATAGGTTTTAATTAATAAAGGATTAATTAAACAAAAAGGAATTAGAAGTCTCCTATGTGACTTGATCGTGCTTTGTGTGACTTAATCATGCTTTGTATGTTTATTCGCTTATGGAAAACATTTAGTCATAGACTTGCACTAAAAGCCAATGAAGTAGGCTTGTTTACCTGTAGGAATTAGGACTGATGTTCATGTAGGGATATGAGCAATAGAGCTCTAACCTATGGGCTTACTCTTGATCGAGGGATAGTGTGAGATGAAAATATCGAAAATGTGATAAGTATATGAGACTTGGTTTCCATATGCGATCATTCTCATTATCATTGAATGACCAAATTTGTCGATTCAGCCTTGTAGAGACCGGGATCGGTAAGTGTTTTACTTACCGAAAACCACTTCAAGGCTGAGATATGTGTTCTATCTCTTGGAAGTGGATATGTTCGAGGTGTTGGAATCCATGTGTGGTTTCGAGATCTATTCGAGATATGGCGATCCAATTTGGGATTCGTGTTCTGTTCGAGTGATGAAGACTCTTGTGAAAGATGCCGAACGTGACCTCGATATTGGAAATGGCTAAAGATAGAGTAGTACGCACAATCTGATGTTTTGCAGTCCCGCGACGAGGTATGTCAACTCCCGATCTAGAGTATGCTTATCGATTGTTGCGCGCGGGAGTTGATCATACTTGGTTACACGTGGTTCGGGATCACTCGTTCTTCCGTGGGCCGCTTGTGTTTACCTTATGGTATACTTTATCTAGAGATAAACTAGGGCTGTTACGGTTGAATCGCTCAACCGCTCAACCGTACCAACCGTTCATGCGGTTACCATCTATAACGGTAACGGTTGAAGAATTTGAAAACCACGGTTAAGCATACCAACTATACATGATTGTTTTGTATAATATTTAACATTAAAGTATAAAAATTAGTAATTTAAGTTAAAGGAATGGCTTGTACATTAATAATATGTGCCTTAATAAACTAATAACATGTGCATGCATATTGGTCGTTTTATAAACAAATAAATAAATTTGCAAAAAACAGTTAGAGCTATATCAATTTATCATCAATAATGCATATAATTGAAAATATATGTATGACATGCTTCAAATTTGAAAATACGACGGTTAACCATCATAGACGGTTGCGGTAATGGTTATAAGAATTTTTAACCGTCAACAACGGTTACGGTTACGGTTGGTGGTAATAACGACGATTATCGCAACCTTAACACCCCTAAGATAAACGGTGCTTGGAAGGTGTTTTTTGATCCTTGTGCATGGAGTTTGGATTCGGCTTCTCTGAAGAGATCTTCATGGAAAATCCAAAATGTGAATGTTCCTTATCGAATTTGATTGTACTCCTAATATGTTGTTGAATGCAACTAATGTAACCATTCTAGCTATGTTATAATATTTATATTCTACACCCTAGACATTATCTATTATATCACGTTATGTACCTATTAGATGATGGTTCATTTGAGAGGATAATCATTGTGGAATTTCATGCAGTCTCAAAAGTATTGTTATATACTGTACGGATATTTCTTGAGTGTCTCATACCAGACTTATGTCTGATACTTGGTTTTTGTTCTTCCTAAATTCCTCGCGTGCTCTTTCGAGTAGTCTGAGAAAGGTAGTTTTTTGTTGATGTTCTTTGGAGCTCGAGAAGACGAGCTGGATGTTTCACCTACCATAGTATTCTTATTTCCGTTGCATTACTATTGTATATATCCACATTTGTGATGGCATGTTGTTATAACTGTCCAGGTTGATGATAATACTTAGGTTTTGTAACTCTGAAATTTCTGTATCGGAGTAACCACTTTGTACTGTTGTTTTGATATTATATATTATCATTCTGCTGTGAGATTCTGATATTGTATTCTCTTCTTCTTGTTTCATTTCCTTTTCTTTTTATTTCACCCTAACTTTTCATCTTTCCGGCATTTGGATGCTCGACATGTGAATACCACGGATGTATTAATATCAACATTCGAGAGTCAAAAAGTCAAATCGTTACAATTATTAAGATAGAAGAGCTATCACATGTCTAAGATAGTAGAGCTATTACATGTCTAAGATAAAAGAGATATCACATATCTAGAATTGAGTAGCTATCGTATGTTTAAGAAGCTGTCATATTTTTATGATTAAAAGGCCATCTCATATCTAAAATTAGAAAGCTATGTCTAAATGGAAGGTTATCGCATGTGTCAGATTAGAGACCTATCACATGTTTAAACTAGAAACTTATCGCATATCTAAGAATGGAAAGCTATCGCATTATAAGATTAGAGAGCTATCACATGTCTAAACTAGAAAGCTATCATATATCTAAGATGAGAAAGACATCGCTTGTCTAAAATTGGAAGGTTGTCACATGTCCAAGATTGGAGAGCCATCGAATGTCTAAATAGAAAATTATCCATATCTAAGATGGAAAGCCATCACATGTCTAAAATTGAAAGGCTATCACACGTCTAAGATTAAAGAGCTATCACATGTCTAAATTGGATAGCTATCACATGCCTAAGTTGAAAAGCTAAGCACATCTAAAGCTGAAGTACTATTGCATGTCTAAAAGTGTTGTCGTACATCTCAATAACATGCCATATGTTAACATCCTATTAGTCTAGATATGCCATGTCAGCATAGAAGAAAGAAAAAAGAAACTCATTCCACAAGTCATCCTGATAGCATGCCACATCATAAATTGACTAGGAAGAGATCACAACCATCCAAGGATGGTACCCGCCATGTCTCAAGAATCTAATGATGTAATTTTACTATAAATAGGCATGTACCCTCCCCCTACCGAAGAAGGAGCGAATTCCTAAGTTCTCTTCTCTCTCATTTTTCATTTGTAAGCAAGGGATAAATAAAAGCTCGAATTGGGACTTTAATGGCTTTTTAGGTCAAATCATAGTTGGCAAATTGTGACCGAGGACTCTCTTATATTGTATTTGCATATTTGTCCAAGAGGAACATCTCTTGCATAAGTAACACGTACTCTTATTTCATAAGTTCTTAAGTTAGGCCAAGTCGTAGGCTTAAGAGGTCGTGTTGACTCTCTAGTGTGAACTCTGCCCTCAGTCATATTTAAATAATTTAAATATTGAAGCATGTATGGACTTTGATAGAGTACAGTATTAAGCACAAGTTCAATACTTATAGATTATTTAGGTGAAATCCAATTTCTAATCTATTTTAAGCTTACCTAGTAATGATATTTTGCAGTCAGATTCTTTTCATCATCATTGTATCAATTGGATAGTTAGACTTTGGTCAAAGGTCAAAAACTACTAATATCCATATTTAATTGCCTAGACCAGTTTAAAGTTCATGATTCAATTTGATAACATTTATCGATTAACCATTTTACTCCGACCAGAGATTTTGACTCTAAGCTATCAATTATACTAATACTAATCTTCTACAACGAAGGTGGCGAATCCTCTCTTGGGTAGTGTTTCAACCAACTATGGTCTTAACAAGGTCGTCATACCAAGTGTTTAACCATAATCAAAGTAAGACTACTGTACATCATTACCATGAGATTCTTTATTGACTTAATTGTATCAACTTATTAAGACTCCCGTCGGATCGTTCTGTGAT
Organism: Allium fistulosum; assembly: GCA_030737815.1. Lineage (NCBI taxonomy): Eukaryota > Viridiplantae > Streptophyta > Magnoliopsida > Asparagales > Amaryllidaceae > Allium > Allium fistulosum. Next base: position 1,144,927,234 of record CM060904.1, read on the forward strand.
TGTTCCAAACAACTACAAGTATATAACCCCTTAGTTCCCCCAACAGTCATAAATAAATCATCATCTATCGTATGGAGAGGGTTACTCTAGTCTCAATAGATATATCGGTATCGTTTTCTCGATGCATCTTGACTAGGAACATTTACGGAATTAGTGTTTCTATATATTGATTCAATGCTCATGGTTATGAACACATTTGTAACTATAATGGATAAAACACTTCTTATAAGAATTTTTATCTTATACATATTTAATTTAATTATTATCATTATTCGTATCTCTATATAACAAAATTAGTAAAAGAAAATAAAATTAAATGAATATTCCATTTCGAATCAGATTCATTTATAAGGGTTAAGTTATATAATAATTACACAATTGCCCTTAGGTCGCACCCTTAACCCTATTAATCTTCCACTTGCATTTTGGGTCAGTTATGGTTCCTCGTGCCCATACCTTTGATCAGTCTACTTAAAACTAGACCAAGAATGGGACTTAGAGAATGGGTTTATGATTATTATGTAGTATCTTTTTCTCGATTATGCTTCCCTATTATTGATAAACTATGTACATCGCATGTTCATTACAAAGATCATATCTCGATTTCATTTTCAAGATGTTGGTTCATGTTGCATTCTATATTGCATGTTTGTAATCCCAATACGTTACTAGATTTTCAATGGTGGAAACCACCCGAGCTCTTTTATAAATTTGTGCAATATATTGCTTTCACTGCGGCGTTATTCCATGCTATTTACTTAAACTTTATAATTTAATTTGCGACAATCTCTCATTTGGAATATTTCCAAATGAAAGCTCGTTAATTAAGGTTGAACGAGATTTAAGATTGGGTTATTAATATGATGTCGGTTATGAAGTTCAAGTTCGAACACTCCTTCATTAAAAGTTTGTTGTTTCCATAAATAATTCTCTAGTATTTCGTAAATAATCAAGAGTTCTCTTAACTATCAATTAGTGATTTTATCTCAAATTTGATATTCGCTAGATACACCAAGTGTATAAGAAAAAACTAATATGCCACATAACATTGCATATATGACGATCCCTATTGCCTTTGCAAAAGGGATTTACATCATATTTTCCATATTAAACATTTTAATGTAGTGTCTATGTATATAGAATGAGACAATCCTGACATCCTCTTATATGGAGTGTATGAGATGTCTCTTTCAAATCCTTTATCGAGAATTAAACAACAAACTAAAACTGATTTCAACATGACTACAACGTTAACAATCAGTAGTATGTTGTTTACTTATATAATATAAGAAAAGTAAGTTTGATTTTCTTTCTTACAAACATGTACTTCTTCTGCATTTTGATTGAAATCAAACTATTTGATTTTGTGTCAAAATATTTGCTTAACACTAGATGCTTATCGGATGTCATTGTTGTATCATGTAATGATCTGTAATTTTATTACTTGAATTTGAAATATTTAATTAATTTTAAATATTCAAATATATGTTTATTAAACATAAATAATCATGTTTTATGTGATAAATAATAATACTAATCTTATTTTGGAAAACTGCTTACAAAAATATATTCTTTGGAAAAATATCGATAAAGTGATCGAAAAATCATTTTATCGATAAACAGCTTTTTAACCGTCAGAAGTCATGAACAATTTTTTTACATACACTTATTTAAATATTAAAAAAATAAGTAATAAAAATATTTTTTCATTTTTTTAAATAAAATAATTATGATGTCATCATTTTCATAAATGAGCATATAAGGAAAGTTTTGGTATTTTGGATATTTAAATATTCAAGTAATTGTTTTTAAATGGTAAATAATTCATTTCAATTTTTATTTAATGATAATAAGTGATTTATAATGGTTTTATAAATATATATAAACTTGTTTTATAAATATATATAAACTTCGTCGCGTTCTAGCAGTTCGATGTCGTATTTGTAAAAGGATTTTTATACTATTTAATATGGTTTTATGGCTTAAATAATCTTGTTTTAATTATTTAAAGATGGTAAGAAATTTAATTTTAAGTTTTGTTTACTTAAATAAATAGTTCGATTAAAACTGAAAAATATGACCAGAATTCGGGTTCCAAATTCACAACGGTTTGACGAGTAGAAGTTATGCAACGTTGTAAGTTATATTTGACATACATATACATATATACATGTACACACATACATTAACACATATATATAAACATATACATACATATATACATTTAACAAATAATGAAAAAAAGGGTTTACTTTTAAAAAGTAAACTACACATCACTTACACAAGTACATGGCAGAGCACATGGAGGGGAGTGGGATAGGCACATGGAAGCGGGGTGGTGTTTGTAAGAGATATTTTGCAAAGTTTTTCTATAAATACACATACATACCTCTTCATTTCTACACTAATCATTTCTTCATCTTCTTCTTCACTTTCTTTCTCCTCTCCTCTTTAATGGCCAAGATCTTGGTGGTGTAGAAGGGCAAGGCTGTGAGCCAAGGAGGGGGAAAGGGTGGCGGACGTGAGCTAGGTGGTGATGGAGGATGGAGGCCGTGAGCATGAGGTGATATGGGAAGGTGGCCTTGAGCAAGATGATGGAGGGTGGTCATGTTCGAGCACACATAAGCCTAGGCCGAGCATACTAGGGTCCAAGAGCAAGTTCCAAAGGTCCCAGAGCAAAGAAAAAGGAAGGAAGTGCCGCTGAAGTACCGTCAGATTTATTTCAAGGAGCTTTGAAAAAAGATTGGCGGAGTGGAAATCGATAGTGAGTACTCGACATTCGTAATTATTAAATAACATCTATAATTATTTCAAGTATAATAATATGCCCATTTAATATCTTGGATAATTTATTATGGATGTTTGAAAATTCGTTGACTATATGATTGATAATTTGGTTGTGATAAATATAACCAATAATGGAAAAATCAAGATTATCCAAAATAAAAATGGTTAGTTAATTAACCATAGTTAATTCATGAAAAATAAATCCATATTAATATGTGTATGGAGTTTATTAAGCCTCTTTATGGTTTTGAATATAAAAAGGTTGAAAAATGAATATTATAATAATATAATATAGAATAAAGTGGAAAATGAGTTTTAATGTAGTAAAAATAGTTTGAAATGATTTAAAATGGTTTATATGATATTTTAAACATTTTAACAAGTTTCGGCAAAGTTTAATAAAGTTTAAAAAATAGAGCCAAATCGAGCTCGTCGCGTAGCGACAGTTCGTAATTTTTCGACCTGAAAGTTATATCAATGTGCAAGATTCAATATAAATCGGAATTCTTTGACGTAAGAATTTTCTGGACCCATGTGGGTATAGTTTTCAAAGAAAAGAAGAAAATCAAGATTTCATTTAGTAGAGTTTGGAATATGCCCAAATCAAGTTTTCAAAAACATCGCGTTTTGGCAGCTTGAAAGCCAAAGTGGTAAATTCTTTAAAAATAGATATTTTTAAATCATTAAAAATATGAAATAAATTCCATAAATACGTTAAAATGTTTTAAAGGGGATTTGAGTTATAAAAATAGACTTATATGAAATGGAATTAGTGTTTTGATCAAAGAAGCTTTAAAAATACTATTCACAGCGGTTTTTGCAATAGTTTTCGATAACTTTTGCAAATCATGATTTTAACTAAATTATTACTAGAACAATATCCTAATTTGATCTATGACTATGAGTCTTTATAATACCTCGGGAGCTAATGAAACTATTTTAGTAAAATTCAACCGTCTCAATTCCCGAGCAATCGCATCAAAAACTCGAGTTCCTTTTGGATTTCCTTCTTGGTCTATTCTTCCTCGATCATTTAGTAATCTTCTCAAATGAATAATTAAGTATTTTGAAGATGATTTGGAAGTTTTATGAGTATTTTAAAGGAGTTAAAAATAAATGGTTAAAGGAAAATTATTTTAAACAATATTTCGAATAGTGTTTAGAGTTGATCAAATAACTTGACCACTTATGCATGATAGAGAGATAGTCTCTAGACTAGACCTTGGACAACCAGTGTCTGGGTTCCACTCTAGCGATCCGAACTGACCCAACGGAGGGGATAGTTAATTTGATCTATTCGAACCGCATTTTCTTAAGTTAAAAGAAAAGAGATTTGGATTTTTTCAAAAGTTAAACTAGATTTTAAAATATGATTTTGGTGGTATAGAGAATACCCTAGTTAAACTCTGTATTAAATTCTGAGGAAGGAACTCGTACTATCCGTGTGAATTTAAAAGGTGATTTCACCATTATTCGATGAATAGTACAGGTTGAATGTGGAAATTGAAATTGAGTATAATTAGCCTAATCTTTATTTCTACTCAATACTAATTGATTTGTGTTTACAGTAAATGATGTCTTAAATAACATCATTTTTGACCCATTTAAAAGTTTTGATTTGAAATAAAAAATCTTTGTTAAGATTTAAATAAATGATTTGGAAATGTTTTCCTAAGTAAAAGGTGAAATGATTTGGAATTATTCCAAGATTAAAGTGGTTTAATCAACCAGTGAATTTGATAAATGAGACTTATACACTCTTAAAAGATAAAGGAATAGTTTAAAAGAATATATCTTTGAAAGATATTTGATTTGATAAAAAGATAAATTGATTGGATGTTGTTTGATAATCACTTATATACTTGACATCTTTTTATCAATGATTCGGAGAAACCAGGGTTGGATTTGGGTAATTCCTATCTGAAAACCACTTCGAGCCGATATACGTGTTCGAAAGTGAAGACATGTTGAAGACAATGGTTTGAAGACGGAGATCTTCATGATGTAGGGCTGCTTGCCACTAACCTCTGGGTTAACCCCATATCATATATATATATATATAGTGGATGTGCTGCCTTTGTGACTACTCGCTACTGATCCTATGGGTTATTCCCAAACAGGAGTAGTAGGAGGAGCGCCTTCGGTTTGTCCTTTACCTGGACAACTTGTATGGATGAGTGTTTGACATTGCATTTCTAAAACCACGTACATTGATCTCTACAAACGTACATATGTTTGGTGGTGTAGGAGGTAACCCTTCCTATACTTAACACCCTTCTCTGAGACGTACGAGATCAAAGGTTGTACTTTTGTGAAAATCAATAATGTGTCGTTAGAAATGGAAAGGTGGCATTTTAAGTGGAATTTGCTTTGTGAAAAGCAAAGCATGGCTTTGTGGAAATAAGAGCGTAGCTTCACGAGCCTCGCATCTCAGGAATGATACGAGATACTATGTGGTCTGCAGGATATATATTTCAGGCTATCGGTTTTATTGATGATGGAGGAGTCCGGTAGTGTCTGGATCCTCAATGGTTTAAATGGGCAGGTATTGGAGGCTCGATTGAGAAAGAGCAAAGCCACCGTAATATGTTGTTCCCTAGTAGTGTAACAATGTAGTATGGAGGCTTGCTTGAGAAAAGTGAATAGTCACCAAGGACTAGGATTATTATGCGTGGATTTCACATCGGAGGAAATGGCCACTAGTTCCCTATCATGTCGGAAATCCAATTCCAATACGAGCTTTACGGTTTTGATTGTATTCCCAAAATAGTTGTAATGCTTTGCAAACATTTAAGCTACCCCTTTGATATAATATGCATCGTTTGACATTATTCGGGTATTGATACCTACTTTATGTATATATTTATTTAAAAAGTGTTTTCAAACCAATGTCATTAATGATAATATCAAATTTGTTTTGGTATAAAGTATTTTGGTAATCGTAAGATAAAAATCCATCTGTGTTTACATGCAGCGTAGTCTTATGAGATACCCTTCTTTCCAAAGGTTTTGATTGGCATCAATCTGATCTATGACACTGTCATATACATTTGTAATTCGAATTTTCTCATGCTAGTTTATCAAGCCTGATCCGGGTATTTTTAATACTCGGGTCAGATCCGAGTAGTTTCAGGTTTAGCTAAAGATGCTTGGAGTTTGCAGAGGGGAGTCGGAGATCTTCATCAATGTATAGATGTATTCTATTTTTCCACTACATTTGTTTTGTTGTTTTTTTAGCATTTGTAAGGACAGAGGATTTATAACTGTTCAGGCTAAATCTAAGTTAGACTCTGATATTGTATTCAAACTTTCCGCTGTAAAAGATTTTGTGGTTAATAATATATGATTATTCCATTCGTTTGAGATTTTGTTTTCTACTCTGTTCTGTGTTATTTTCATTTTACCTCTTAAATATTCAACTTTTCGTTCAATTTGAGTTGAACATGTGTGATTTATTGTCAACTTAAACTGTATGGAAAAATGGATCGTTACATATCTGCTCTTGGAACATATTCAAAAGACCTATAAACTATGTTATCACTCCAGTGACTCGAGATATGTTGACCTCAATGTGCAAACAGTCGCTTCTAAATTATCATTTAGAATTTCTATTTCAACATCAATATGCCAAAAATCAAAGTCAACTTGTGCGATAATTGTGAGTAGAATTCGAATGAACATTCAAAGTGACTGTCAAAATTACTTCACCAATTTCAACATTTGAAATCAATGACATCATTTTCTTTCGACACTGATTTATATAATTCCAACTGCATCGATCTTCATCTTGAAGACTCAATTGCGACTGATGGATCATATCCTTTCAAGTACAATTACCAAAATCATATTTTTGTTATTATACTTGGAATTTATTTTGGAATTAAAGCCAAGCAAGCCAGAACAATAACAACATAAACCCAAACTATAAAAAACAACCAACAAATAGGTAACAACAAAATATAATCAAGAAAGCAATAGACAAGCAACAAACAAGTAACCAAACAACATACTATTAACAAAACAAACAATCAAGCAAAAAAGCATCAAGTACAACCAACTTCACACTATTATACATACACAATCATAATGATGATGTGAATGTAAAACTATAATGATCATCGTCTATAATAAACGATGAGTAACACCAAGGGATTGCAACAAAGGAAAGGACTCGAACAAGAATAAATGCCTTTACTATTAAAGAAATAACATGAAAAAGATAAATTGTTGGTAAGTAAATCTTTTCAGTTTTTTATCAATCTTTAATTTAGTTTGTTTAGTATATCTTAGTCGATAACTTTTTTATCAATTACAACATCCATGCAAATTTATTAAAGTGTATTTTAAGGACCTACCCGAGGGAAAAGCACCACATTAATTTTATTAAAGTAGATTATTATAATATTACATATGTTTTATATAGAATAGTTTATTTGTTTCTCTAATAAGGCTCCCATTAAATTATACATCTCTTAAAAATCCCTAAACGAAAAGCTAGAGTTTCGTGAATTCCTCTAGTGAGTATTAAGGTCCATTTATCATGCTACTATAACATTTAGATTCTCAACAAATTCTAGTCCCATACGTGGGTCGTAGAATTATGGATCTTAAGGCTAATTAAATGCTAAAGTGGGGACGAATAATGTTTTATAACTTATGTAAATCTTTTTAATTTCTTTCAAATTTGATATTAAATCACGGATTATCAACACAGAATTTTACTAACAATCAATCATAGATGCAATCATAGATAAAAATAAAAGTGATAAAGTAAAGTAAATAGTTAGAGAGATGTCACCAAAGATTTTATACTGGTTAGGATTTCTTCTACATCCAGTCTCGGATGATTGCTTGTACATATTTCTTTTCAGATGCCAATCTTTAACGGGACAGAAGTCTAAACCTAAATACAATCTCGATTTCGAGGCTACGAGATATACCTTCCTGAATTTCAAGCTTAGGGTAGACTCACTTGATTTGACCGGGCTACAAGCATACTTACTTGATTTGAATCGGGCTACAAGCATGCCGACTTTATTTGAATGGGCTACAAGCATACCCACTTGATTTGAATGGGCTACAAGCACACCCAAGCAAATAAAAATAGAGTTGATAGTTTTTCCAAAGACAAATTCTTGTACTTTGGATACAATGGATCATATAGCCTCTTAGATAGCACTTTGATCTTTGAGAGAGATGCTTCCAAAACAGTAAGAAAGTAGTATTGAATCAATACAATGAAGTATGAACTTATTCTTTATGATTTTGAAGAGAATAAACTATATTTTTCAAGAGAATTTTCAAGAGAGTAAGAGGAAGGAAGAACGTAAGCAAATAGTTGTTAAAAAAATTGTTTGCACTCCCCTTTATATACCAAATGAACAGATGTGTCCATTCATGAAGAGTTGAGATGAATAGACACTTTCTTTCAATATTTTAAAAAAACCAATTGGTAGCATGTATGTTGACATACCCGATACCTATATGTCGATATATGTTAGTTAAAAATGAAAACTATTTTATTTTAAATTATTTTGAAAATCCTATACTTTGTAAAATTATTTGATACTGTGTAAAATAGTTTGAACATAGTTTATAAACATTTTAAACTTTGAAAAACTTTTATAAAATATTGTGAAATTTATTTTAGTTAAAAACATAGAAGATTAGAAAATTGGAGATAGAGATCAAAGATTGCTATCAAGGACTTTAATAATATATGCTATGACTCTATACACTAAGTTATAATCTTGAGATCTTTACATCTTAGTCTTTGAACTCATAAGTCTTCATGTTTATCTCTTGAGTGTTTATACTATACAGTCTTCGATTCAACACCTATGTAATATTCTGCACTATATATTATATAACTTGTAAATACATTAGTATCTATATTTTATATGTCTGTATGTGTTTGTATATGGTAATTGTCATCAAAATAAATAATTAAGGTATTAACACCATAAACGGTAGACAACACCTTACTAGCTATACCTAATATATAACTTATAATTATACATACTTTTCTCCTTATCATCTTTATGACCTTAAGGATGCTCAATAAATCATAAAGTAAATTGACACTCATAACCCATTATTTTGTTATTGACTAAGGATAATTTTGCAACCCTTGAGGATGCTTAACAAAGTTGCGAAATATTTTTAACAATCTAGAGAAAATATCGACATCGCTATAAATATTTTATGGCTTGAAGGTCTCAACATGTATAATACTCTAGTTATGTTGTAAATTACAGAGAGTAGCATTATTTTAGATTCATAATCTCAAAATAATAATAATCGGTATAAGGAATAATAAGTATTCACTATACCCAATGACATCCTTTGCCATTTTATATGTATATGCAATTGTATAAATATGAATTTATTCCTTATACCATAGTGTGTTTTATTTCAATTTTGAATTTTAAGATAGTATTTTATTTCCTATACATTATATAGTATTCTCTTATTTGATTATGACGTTTGTATATAATTTAATCTTATATATATATGAATATATTATTACTAACTATTATTACAACTTTATTACAACCATTTATGAACTATAACTTTTACAGTTCATATTATAATTAAAAATTATTTTAAATTTATTTATCTATAACTTTTATAATTCTTAGCTCAAAACAATTTCAAATTTATTCATTTATAAATTTTAAATTTAAACAATTTTAAATTTATTTATTTATAACCTTTATGAATACAAATTTGAAATAATTTAAATTTTATTTCTAAACTTTATAAATTTTAATTTTAAATCAAAACAATTATAAATTAATTTACTTAGACTTTTAAGAATAAAAATTTAAAATAAATTTAATTTTTATATCCTTTGTGATTATTAGTTTAAATTTAAGCTAATTCTAAATTCAAATTATATATATTAATACAATCAGTTCTTTGATACCATTATTGGATAAGGTGCATCAAGCAACGAGGTAAAAGGAGGCAAATTTAAAAAAATCGTATTTAATTCATTTGCACTGGATCTTTTGTACTGTTATCATAAAAAATGTTGTTAACGTCAAACCATATTTAATGTCTTGGATATAAAAAGAGTTTTAATGTTTAATATTTAATTTAATTATACTTTGATTATTTTAATTTTCAAGTTTTAATTTTAATTTTTACACTGTTAAACTGAAAGTTAATTTTATATTTACATTGTTTCTTTTATGTTGAATTTGATTTGAATTTAATGTTAATGATAATATCATCGTATTGACATTATGGTTTGATTTACAATGCAATTATTTACTCAAAACTTAACAGGATAACTTATTATTAATTTAAATAACATTTATTCAATTGTAAATATAACATAATTTTCATATATGTCTATGTATGTTTTAATATATCATAAATTGATATTATACATTTAAATGGTTATAATTTATTTCAATTTAAACAGTAAATATTCAGATTAAATGAACAATGTCTTAATATGTTAAATTTTGATTAATGGTGTTGATATGTAAACATTTAACAGTGATATCAATAATAAAATGTATAATTTACAATATTGTAGGTAAGTATATAATTTAATGTCAAACAATATCAATGTGTTTAAAATTTAATGACGAGCTCATCAACCCAAGTTGTGTATAAAAAGGAGCTTGTATGTGAGAGCTTTACTAGTTTGAATATTCAAGGGTTAATTTATAATTTGCAAAATTAAAGGGTTTTAGAAATAAAATTACTTTCTTATTCTCCCTGCAAACCCTATCTACCATTCCCCATTTTTCTTTAAGTTTCCGGCACTGCTACAGACTATTAAAGAAATCACTGTCACCTCTATCGCACTCCTTATATTGAGCTGAGTTCAACAATACATTCCACATCAAGCTCGGTTGTCATCCCTAAAACATTGATCTGAAACTGACCTCGCTGTCACCATTGTCGGTTTAAGCTTGAGTCAATACACCCTTCTTCGACTGCCTGCGATTATGATGATTAGTTGACTGAAGTCATAAGTATTGCTTTTATTGTGGCGTTGACATTGGTGATGTGTAGGTTGGGTATCATGCACTGATATGAACATATACTACACACTAAAAAAAATTATTTTTACAGAATCCAAATAAATCAATTTAAAACAATTTTATAAACTGATTTTAGGAAAAATAATTTTAAATTTTTTCTTTGATAATCTGATAGTCACATGAACCTATAACCGTCGCTTCACCATCAAGGGAGCTCACTGATAACTTAATGGTGGATTCACAAAGTCCACCATTACAATATAATTTATTTTTTAAAGAGAGAACAAGTTCTATGTGTTTATAATATAAGACCTATATGTATATTTTATAGCATCAATTGGTTATGCAAAATATCTTATGTTAATCCACTATTTAAGGTGTGGCCCATTATAAATGAGATATTATCTCATTTAATTTATTAAACACATTTAATTAGTTCATACCCATACAAATTTTGGCCCACCTTATTTTAATATAATTTTAAAATTTTCAACTACCAAAATTATATATATATATATATATATATAATTTAAATTATTATTAACTTAAAAATAACTAAATAAGCATATCACAGTGATATATTTTATTAATTAATTTCAGGCCTTTTAATAATATTTAAACAACTTAAATATTAAAACTTGCACGAACTTTGCTGAAGCACAATAATGGACACGAGTTCAGTTGCTTACATATTTATAGGTTAAAATCCAATTTCTTATCTTTTAAAGTGACGCCCTTAAGCAAGGATATATTGCTCGCTTATCTATTTGTCATTACTATATCACTCAGATATCTAGAACTTGGCCAATAACCAAAACTCTAATAATATCCATATTTAATTGTGAATTCCAACATTAAAATCCATGGTTCAATCTGATAACATTTATATATCAACCAACTAGATTTGGCCAAGGACTTTGACTTTAAGTCGACTACCAATTAAAGTGGTACTAACTTTCTATTTGAATGAGATGGATCCTCTCTTTAACAGTGTTTCACTTCAAATGGTTCAACTTATACTCAATTATGGCCTTAACACAATCATAGTTATCCAATGATTGACCGTAATAAATTTGTAGTCTAGACAACTAAGATTTATAGTATTTTAAAGTTAAAATATTATCACACATCATCACGTGAGATCTTCAATTTGACCTTTAACCTACAAGACTCTTGGTGAGTTATTTTATAATTGTTCCAAACAACTACATATATGTAACCCCTTGTTTCTTGAAATGATCATGAGTAATTCATCGTCCATTATATGAAGATCATTACGTACACTAGTATTAACAAACATATCGATTCATGTTCTCGATACATCTAGATTAAGAACATTTATGAATAAGTATTTAGTTTATACAATTCACTACCCAGGTTACGAACACATTCGTAGCCATAACTGATTGAATAATTTTCCTAAGGATTTTCTACTTGTATATATTTAATATTTTAATATATCCAAATATTGCAATGGATATAGTAAAAAAATTAAAATCAAAAGTTTAATTTATTTTGAACAAGATTGGATATAAGAGTTAAGTCATATAATCAAATTATTTAATTTCTCTTAGGGCACATCCTTAAATCTATCATTTTTATATGTGTTTAACGTGTTGAATGTAGGAGTAGGTGTAACATCCCCCACTTGAGACTGGAGGATAAACGTCGATGATGTTGCAGTCCTCACCCGAATTATCTTCCAACGATGAAAGTGAGTTCAATTTATTAACTAATACAGATAAAATAAACAAAACAGCTAAATATTTTCATTACATCATAGATTTTCTTTAACATTCTTGACATATACATCAATCACAATTAAACCCGGAAACATGCCCCAAGGGTCAAATATAGTAGAAAATAACAGTATAAACAAAAATCTTTATTAGCAAAAAGCCTCTTGCTCTGTCTTTGATCTTCATGCTGCGACTCTTATTTCATATTTGTCTAATCCCATAAACTCAGCCTACTCAAATGAGCACTAGTGAGTTTATGGGGGAAAACAGTAATAAAAATACGGATCAGACATAAAGTCTAGTGTGAATAATACTTACCCAAAACAATCATATAGTGAGACGAAACTATACTACACAGGTTGGGTTTCACTGTAACGACCCCGGATTTTAATTAAATTTAAATTGATAATTTATTGAATTTTTTGAATTAAATTTGTGAAATTAATCAATAAAGTGATGCGAGTTTCCCCGAATTAAAATAAATTCTGTATAAATCGTTTTGACTTTAAATATTATATATATATATATGTTTATATGTGAATGTGTATATATATATATATATATTTGGGCATATATGAGTAAATTTGAAATTATATATATATAGATATATTTTGATTTAAATTTAAATCGTAAATAAATGGTTTAAAAATGAAATGATATAAGATATAAAAGTATAAAATAAATAGATTGGATAAAATCTAATAACAAATTAAAATATAGAGATTCATTTATATTACAAATTTAAAAATATAATAAACACACCAAATAAATTTATAACAACATATTAAAATATAGAAATGCATTCAAAAATAATAAAAGAAAACGATAAGACAAATATATATTCATGAACCACTTGCCAAAACAAAAGAAAATAAAATACATGTACACTTGCAAATGAAAAAATAAATGTACATGAGAATAGTATGCAAACATGAATGTAAAGCTTGTAAAGAAAGACAAATTCATTTAGTACTAATATCTCCAGCCGAAATCAAATGTAGCATAGTCAAAGCAAGAAGAAATAAAATAAGCAAGTTTGTACATGATAATTAATACTATCATCTCTAGTACACAAGAGATATATATATCAGCCTCCAAGATCTTGCCTGGTAAACAAAAATGGTACCAAAGCAATTAATGCCATCTCACTTCAGCCACCACTTGAGAAAAATCCCTGCTTATACTTGTACAAACCAATAAAAATATACATCACCCTGTACAAAAACAACATACCCTGTAATTCGTTCTTTTGTATATATCAATCTCTTCATCAGTTCGTTTCCTTCAAAGCTTAAAACATCTGAAGTAAGCCTCGGTTCAAATTTAAACAAAACTTCAATTAAAACAACAATACAATCAAATCAAACCAGAGATCAAAAGAAGAAAAGTTTCCAGCTTGCAAATTTCTCAAGCTTGTTTCAAAGTAGTGTCTCTGTTTCAAACAAACTACAACGTATAATTTCAAACCTGGAAATCAGAGCTAGATTAAACAACAAGTAACAGATGCAAGATCAACCATCAAATGTAGATGTAAATCAAAGATAGATTCCAGTTTCAGTTAAAAGCATTCTCAGTTTTCAAATGCAAAGCATGTTCTCTGCTATTCAAAACATCCAGGTGAGCAAACTCCCCATATAAAACCTGGAATTTATTGTGTTTGGTTATTTATGTGATCAAGTTTGAAAAATATGTTGAGATAATGCTTGCATGTTTGAGAGTTTTGTGTGCATGCTATGCTTTCCTCTGTTCTCAGTAACAGGTTACAAAAACCTGTTCAAAATTCGAAATCTCATTCTCTAATCCTTTTTAGGATCTGATTTCTAGAAGAAATCTGTTAATAGTAACAACATCTGATTTTTAAAAATAGTTTTAAGCAGATTTGTTAAGCAATTATTTCAAAATATATAATTTACAGTAAAAACAAAATCTTATGATAAATTCAAGTGTCTTAAATCATTGTTTTGATTATATAATTTGAATAATCACATAAAGAGATGATTTTTAAAAGCAATATGATGATTTTTACTTAAGTAGTCTAAGAGCAGTTCGAATTCAAACCAAATTTGCATTTTTCCAAATTTCTGGTGAACGATTCAATTATAAACATTGAAATTTGGTTTGAAGCTTGTTTGAGCTTCTGTGATGATGAGAAAATTGCTAAATATTTTTTCGAATGCACGAATTTATCGAACGAATCCAAAGTAGGGTTTAAGTTCGAAGTTTGCAGTGAGTTGGAAGAATGGTGATTTCGTCACCACGGGTCGATCGAGTGTTTTGAGTCTTTGAGGAATGGTAGTTGGGTGGTAGTCGAGGTCGAGGCCGGAAGTGTAGACCTTCAGGTGGTCAGAGGGTCGTGGACAAGGCAGTTTCAGGGTTGAAGGTGGTTCCAGTTTTGGTTTCTAGTATTTGAGTCGAACGACTCGAATTTGATTTTCGCATTTGCTCGAGAATCTAGGTGTCGAATATAGTCGAGTCGATCATCGTTGATGTGTGGGAGGTTACGGCAACGATCGTCGTCGCTTGGATGGATCGTGCAAGTGCACGGTGATCTCATGCACGACTGGGTGTTTCTGAGCGATTGAGTCCTCGAGGGTATACTCGGGAAAAGGAAGGAGATGCTACGGTTGGCTCCTGGGTTTGTGCTTGGGAAGACAGTTTGTACTTGATAGGAAATTAGTATATAAAATTGGAGAAGAGAGGAAGTATAGGGGTGGAGCCGGGGAAATAGGCCAGGGAACTCGGGTTCGACACGGGTAAATTGAGTTTTCGACTGAGTTCGTTTTGATGCAAGGTTTTAACAGTATTAAATATAAACAGGTTTTTATAAATACCAGATAAAGGTTTTGAATTAAATCAATGACAAGTTAATCGAGAATATGATAAGTAATTTCAATGGGAAATTTAAGACCGAATGGAAATCGTAATTAGAAAATGTCATTGCTATTTATAAGTTTGTAGTTTAAAGGTAAATTAACTAATTTGATTTAATTAAAGAATAAGAGTTAACTAATTTAAATTCTAATTTAGAAATAATAATTAATTGATTACGAAAGTCAGTAAGTAATTAATGAATAAATGAATTAAGAGTAATTAATTTATTATTAAAAGTTAATTAATAATTGATTAAAGGATAATTAATTAATGATTAAAGGTTAATTAATTAATTAAAGGATAATTAATTCAAATGGTTTGTAATTAATGATTAATTAACTAGGATTAGTAATTTATTCACAGAAATTAATCTGATTTAAATCAATCAGATAATTAAATTGCTCCTACCTACGGATGTTTGGATTTTATTGAATGGGTAAATTGTTTGATATCCCTGATATGTGATGCTTTGTGATATATCCTAATTTGTGTTGTGATCTGTAATCTATTTATCTGGGATGAATGTAATTGATTATCTGTGATATATATATATATGTGATCTGTGAAGGAACGATAAGCGTTATAGTAAATACCGCTTATCAATTTTATTTCTGTATTTTGATATGTGATGATTGAATGTTGTTGCACTACTGTGTGAAACCCCTGGACTACACTTTTACACACACAAATGTGGATTTCGCGAGGAAATCGGTTAAGTCACAGATGATTTAAAATTTAATGTTTTGAAATTTAAATTTAAATTTCAATTGATTTTGGAAATGGATTCGGGTTAAATGTTAAAGCTTTGGAAAGGGGTTTTTAAGATAAAAGTTATTTTGAATAACTTGGTAAAGTTTTTCAATTTAAATAATTTGAATTTAAATTCGAAATTTTGAATTGAATTCCATGTTTGGAAATTATGGTTTAAGAGTGTTATACAAGTTATAAATGTGTTTATATGAATTTAAACCATTTTAAAGGTATTATTTTGAGAAATTGAATTTAACCCAAGTTATACTCGAAAGGCTTTAACTTGAGCAAATGTAATCGGATTCTCCTGAAATGAAAACTCTTGTTTTTCCAAATGATAATAGCTTTCAAATAAAGAAGGGGTTTCCAAGTTATGATTTAAATTGCATGTGAAATATAAATTGTCTTGAAAGTTATGAATTGAGTTTTGATAAAGATATGAATGGGTAATTCACTTTGAAAAGGAATTGTTTTGAAAGCTATGAATTAAATCTTTGATTTAAAGATTTACTGAGTTAATCAAATTGAAATGGGAATTTATTTGGAAAATCTATCTTTGTGAAACTGGGTAAACTTTGTGAATTGGATATTTTTGTTTAAAAGATTAAAAGTATGGAAATTTGTTTAAACCATTAAAGGTTGTTGAAATGAATCTTTTTGTTTAAAGGATTGGAAATGGTAATTTGTTTTAACCATTCGAATGAAAAGTTTTGGGCTTTAAGCTGTGATTTAATTGAGACCCGAGTATCCATATGATTTTTCATTGCGCTCGTTTTTCGGTTTAGCCGGGAGAGGACCTTTGTGTCATATAACCTATTCCGAATAATGATACGACGTATATGGATAGCATTTGAAGACCGGTGGTGAAGACCGGATACTTTCGAAAACGAAAGGATTACCATTGATTGTCTCTGCATCGGCTGATCCCCGGTATAGAGATTTTAGCACCCTTTGTGATGGGAAGTCCGGACGTGATTAGAAATTATCCGGATTTGCAAGGGCTTCTTAGGAAGTGCCTTCGATTCTGTTCGAACCCGGAACAGACTTGTATGGATGTTTGTCTGACATTACACTTTGAGATGTAAAGCTGGTTTCTATCAAATACATTTCTGTTGGTGGCAGAGAATTTATTCTCTTAGCTTAACACCCTTCTCTGAGACGTACGAGCTCAGAGGTTATGTAGTTGATGGTTACTAGTGATACATTCCCAATTCGGTAATGTGGCATACGAAGTGTTGTTGATCATTTGTTTATCAAAGCGTGGCTTTGTGAAAAAGCGTGGCTTTGTGAAAAAGCGTAGCTTTGTGGACGAGACTTCGTCGAGCCTCACAACCCGGTAATGGTCGAAACAGGAATGTTGCGGCAAGGTTGTTAGGGGTCGCGCCCCTAGGGTATGTCATTTCCTTCTGGATAAAAGGTGATATCATGGTATGGAGCCCAGATATTTTACCTATGTTGATGCTGCAAATTTATTATACTTTGTGGTTGTTGCTTTGTGGTTGAGGATCCTCGGATAAAGGTCGGTAACGACCGGGGGATGGCATAGCTCGTGTGTTAGCTACCTAGTTACAGCTGTACAGCGTGAGGTAGCGTCGGCCTTGTGTTTGCAGAGAGCAGGTTGACTCTCAGGGCGTCTTTCCAGAGGCGCATCCATTTTGGTGTAAGGAAGTTCCTTTGCCTGACCATTTGTTGGAAAATCCAAAGAAACAATTCGCGCCCTGTACGGTTTTAGTTGTATAACCTGCTATGGAATGTGGCGGTGACCTGCTATTGAACATAGTAGCTATAGTAGGCATACAATAATGGTTGTATGCTGGTTAAGATTAATATTATACTTTCGAAAGGTTTTCCTACACTATGCACTAGTAATAATATCAAAAGAGTTTTGATTTTGCGTAGTAAGCATATTTGACTATCATAAGAAGAAATCTCCCCCAATTCTGCGTTTGCATTGTGTGTGTGGTGGGAGGTCTTATGGTAGTTTCATTTTCCAAAAGCATTGCGGATTTCAATGTTTAAAATTCTTTTGTTGTTTGTTTTAAAGATAAACTGTTTTGTTTTCTCATACCAGTCTCATGACTGACCTGGAGTTTATTGTTCCCTTCCTAAACTTTGGGTGCCCACAATTTTCCACACGGGCAGTCTAGAGTTGGGTTTCTCAGATATTCAGGTTTAGTAGATTATCTGGAGCTAGTTCAGTGTTTGGAGTTCATGGACTGCACTTGCTTATCTTTGTGCATCGTGAAGATGGTTCGAGCTTGATATTGGAGTTATTGGACTTATTCTCTTTCGAGGATCATTTGGAGTTATCATTTCTGATATTTCCGCTATATCATTATTTATCTCTGATATCGTTGTATCATATTGATATCATTATTGTATATCATATTGGATATTGTATTCATTGGAATTGTATATGATATCATCTATTTCTTTATTCCGCTGTGTTGTATACTTAATGGTGTTATAAGCTCCGGTGACCCAGATTCGGCGTTTGAATCTGCGGCATTTTGAGTATAAGTGAAGTACGGGTGCCGATTTTCGAAGGCCGAGTCCGGGATCTTTACATTTGGTATCAGAGCTAAGGGTAAAACTTTAGCTCAGGAGTATAACACATTAAGTAGCTCATTAGAGATAGGGTGAAGTATACCCTAGGATGAGTATCCTTAAGATATTCGTCCGTACGCCTCAGTAAATTCTCTTACTATTCATTGATAGTGAGTATGAGTGCAAGAAGAGGATGAGATAGGGGACAGGGGAATATGACTATAAATGGTCAATACCCTGTAACAACAAGGAAGCAATCTTTTCTCTATCAGTCTCTTTTGTTCGTCGTCTTTCCTTAATTCTTTGATAGTTCCTGGTAGATCCAGGAAGAAGAAGATTTGATATATTTGCATGGGACATAAACTCTAAATGGGTCAGAATTCTTGTTTGGATGTATTGGTTGCATTGGTTGCTATGGTTGATAGGTATACTTTAGTTTCTAAACTGAAAGTTTTGAAATTGTATCCATATATCTATCTATTCTTTGGGTCCCAATATATTCTACGAATGGTTAGTTATCCCTTTGAACTAACCGATGCCACTGCATATTTCGTAGATCTGGATAACCCGAGTATTTTTTGAAGTGTTAAACAGATTCGTTCTTGTATCTGTTATTGATATTCTGATTTGGTAAGCCAAATGCAGAATAAATATTCAGTTTGATTTGATGAAATATTCTTCATCTATCTTTTTGTCTCCTTGGCAATTTCGAAGACGAAATTCTTTTAAGGGGGGAAGTCTGTAATGACCCCGGATTTTAATTAAATTTAAATTGATAATTTATTGAATTTTTTGAATTAAATTTGTGAAATTAATCAATAAAGTGATGCGAGTTTCCCCGAATTAAAATAAATTCTGTATAAATCGTTTTGACTTTAAATATTAGATATATATATATATATATGTATATATGTGAATGTGTATATATATATATATATTTGGGCATATATGAGTAAATTTGAAATTATATATATAGATATATATTTTGATTTAAATTTAAATCGTAAATAAATGGTTTAAAAATGAAATGATATAAGATATAAAAGTATAAAATAAATAGATTGGATAAAATCTAATAACAAATTAAAATATAGAGATTCATTTATATTACAAATTTAAAAATATAATAAACACACCAAATAAATTTATAACAACATATTAAAATATAGAAATGCATTCAAAAATAATAAAAGAAAACGATAAGACAAATATATATTCATGAACCACTTGCCAAAACAAAAGAAAATAAAATACATGTACACTTGCAAATGAAAAAATAAATGTACATGAGAATAGTATGCAAACATGAATGTAAAGCTTGTAAAGAAAGACAAATTCATTTAGTACTAATATCTCCAGCCGAAATCAAATGTAGCATAGTCAAAGCAAGAAGAAATAAAATAAGCAAGTTTGTACATGATAATTAATACTATCATCTCTAGTACACAAGAGATATATATATCAGCCTCCAAGATCTTGCCTGGTAAACAAAAATGGTACCAAAGCAATTAATGCCATCTCACTTCAGCCACCACTTGAGAAAAATCCCTGCTTATACTTGTACAAACCAATAAAAATATACATCACCCTGTACAAAAACAACATACCCTGTAATTCGTTCTTTTGTATATATTAATCTCTTCATCAGTTCGTTTCCTTCAAAGCTTAAAACATCTGAAGTAAGCCTCGGTTCAAATTTAAACAAAACTTCAATTAAAACAACAATACAATCAAATCAAACCAGAGATCAAAAGAAGAAAAGTTTCCAGCTTGCAAATTTCTCAAGCTTGTTTCAAAGTAGTGTCTCTGTTTCAAACAAACTACAACATATAATTTCAAACCTGGAAATCAGAGCTAGATAAAACAACAAGTAACAGATGCAAGATCAACCATCAAATGTAGATGTAAATCAAAGATAGATTCCAGTTTCAGTTAAAAGCATTCTCAGTTTTCAAATGCAAAGCCTGTTCTCTGCTATTCAAAACATCCAGGTGAGCAAACTCCCCATATAAAACCTAGAATTTATTGTGTTTGGTTATTTATGTGATCATGTTTGAAAAATATGTTGAGATAATGCTTGCATGTCTGTGAGTTTTGTGTGCATGCTATGCTTTCCTCTGTTCTCAGTAACAGGTTAGAAAAACCTGTTCAAAATTCGAAATCTCATTCTCTAATCCTTTTTAGGATCTGATTTCTAGAAGAAATCTGTTAATAGTAACAACATCTGATTTTTAAAAATAGTTTTAAGTAGATTTGTTAAGCAATTATTTCAAAATATATAATTTATAGTAAAAACAAAATCTTATGATAAATTCAAGTGTCTTAAATCATTGTTTTGATTATATAATTTGAATAATTACACAAAGAGATGATTTTTAAAAGCAATATGATGATTTTTACTTAAGTAGTCTAAGAGCAGTTCAAATTCAAACCAAATTTGCATTTTTCCAAATTTCTGGTGAACGATTCAATTATAAACATTGAAATTTGGTTTGAAGCTTGTTTGAGCTTCTATGATGATGGGAAAATTGCTAAATATTTTTTTGAATGCACGAATTTATCGAACGAACCCAAAGTAGGGTTTAAGTTCGAAGTTTGCAGTGAGTTGGAAGAATGGTGATTTCGTCACCACGGGTCGATCGAGTGTTTCGAGTCTTTGAGGAATGGTAGTTGGGTGGTAGTCGAGGTCGAGGCCGGAAGTGTAGACCTTTAGGTGGTCAGAGGGTCGTGGACAAAGCAGTTTCAGGGTTGAAGGTGGTTCCAGTATTGGTTTCCAGTATTTGGGTCGAATGACTCGAATTTGATTTTCGCATTTGCTCGAGAATCTGGGTGTCGAATATGGTCGAGTCGATCATCGTTGATGTGTGGGAGGTTACGGCAACGATCGTCGTCGCTTGGATGGATCGTGCAAGTGCACGGTGATCTCATGCACGACTGGGTGTTTCTGAGCGATTGAGTCCTCGAGGGTATACTCGGGAAAAGGAAGGAGATGCTTCGGTTGGCTCCTGGGTTTGTGCTTGGGAAGACAGTTTGTACTTGATAGGAAATTAGTATATAAAATTGGAGAAGAGAGGAAGTATAGGGGTGGAGCCGGGGAAATAGGCCAGGGAACTCGGGTTCGACACGGGTAAATTGAGTTTTCGACTGAGTTCGTTTTGATGCAAGGTTTTAACAGTATTAAATATAAACAGGTTTTTATAAATACCAGATAAAGGTTTTGACTTAAATCAATGACAAGTTAATCGAGAATATGATAAGTAATTTCAATGGGAAATTTAAGACCGAATGGAAATCGTAATTAGAAAATGTCATTGCTATTTATAAGTTTGTAGTTTAAAGGTAAATTAACTAATTTGATTTAATTAAAGAATAAGAGTTAACTAATTTAAATTCTAATTTAGAAATAATAATTAATTGATTACGAAAGTCAGTAAGTAATTAATGAATAAATGAATTAAGGGTAATTAATTTATTATTAAAAGTTAATTAATAATTGATTAAAGGATAATTAATTAATGATTAAAGGTTAATTAATTAATTAAAGGATAATTAATTCAAATGGTTTGTAATTAATGATTAATTAACCAGGATTAGTAATTTATTCATAGAAATTAATCTGATTTAAATCAATCAGATAATTAAATTGATCCAACCTACGGATGTTTGGATTTTATTGAATGGGTAAATTGTTTGATATCCCTGATATGTGATGCTTTGTGATATATCCTAATTTGTGTTGTGATCTGTAATCTATTTATCTGGGATGAATGTAATTGATTATCTGTGATATATATGTGTGTGATCTGTGAAGGAACGATAAGCGTTATAGTAAATACCGCTTATCAATTTTATTTCTGTATTTTGATCTGTGATGATTGAATGTTGTTGCACTACTGTGTGAAACCCCTGGACTACACTTTTACACACACAAATGTGGATTTCGCGAGGAAATCGGTTAAGTCACAAATGATTTAAAATTTAATGTTTTTGAAATTGAAATTTTAATTTCAATTGATTTTGGAAATGGATTCGGGTTAAATGTTAAAGCCTTGGAAAGGGGTTTTTAAGATAAAATATTTTGAATAACTTGGTAAAGTTTTTCAATTTAAATAATTTGAATTTAAATTCAAAATTTTTGAATTGAATTCCATATTTGGAAATTATGGTTTAAGAGTGTTATACAAGTTATAAATGTGTTTATATGAATTTATACCATTTTAAAGGCATTATTTTGAGAAATTGAATTTAACCCAAGTTATACTCGAAAGGCTTTAACTTGAGCAAATGTAATCGGATTCTCCTGAAATGAAAACTCTTGTTTTTCCAAATGATAATAGCTTTCAAATAAAGAAGGGGTTTCCTAGTTATGATTTAAATCGCATATGAAATATAAATTGTCTTGAAAGTTATGAATTGAGTTTTGATAAAGATATGAATGGGTAATTCACTTTGAAAAGGAATTGTTTTGAAAGCTATGAATTAAATCTTTGATTTAAAGATTTACTAAGTTAATCAAATTGAAATGGGAATTGATTTGGAAAATCTATCTTTGTGAAACTGGGTGAACTTTGTGAGTTGGATCTTTTTGTTTAAAAGATTAAAAGTATGGAAATTTGTTTAAACCATTAAAGGTTGTTGAAATGAATCTTTTTGTTTAAAAGATTGGAAATGGTAATTTGTTTTAACCATTCGAATGAAAAGTTTTGGGCTTTAAGCTGTGATTTAACTGAGACCCCAGTAACCATATGGTTTTTCATTGCGCTCGTTTTTCGGTTTAGCCGGGAGAGGAGCTTTGTGTCACATAACCCATTCCGAATAATGATACAACGTATATGGATAGAATTTGAAGGCCGGTGGTGAAGACCGGATACTTTCGAAAACAAAAGGATTACCATTGATTGTCTCTGCATCGGCTGATCCCCGGTATAGAGATTTTAGCACCCTTTGTGATGGGAAGTCCAGACATGATTAGAAATTATCCGGATTTGCAAGGGCTTCTTAGGAAGTGCCTTCGGTTCTGTTCGAACCTGGAACAGACTTGTATGGATGTGTGTCTGACATTACACTTTGAGATGTAAAGCTGGTTTCTATCAAATACATTTCTGTTGGTAGCAGAGAATTTATTCTCTTAGCTTAACACCCTTCTCTGAGACGTATGAGCTCAGAGGTTATGTAGTTGATGGTTACTAGTGATACATTCCCAATTTGGTAATGTGGCATACGAAGTGCTGTTGATCATTTGTTGATTAAAGCGTGGCTTTGTGAAAAAGCGTGGCTTTGTGGACGAGACTTCATCGAGCCTCACAACCCGGTAATGGTCGAAACATGAATGTTGCGGCAAGGTAGTTACGGGTCGCGCCCCTAGGGTATGTCATTTCCTTCTGGATAAAAGGTGATATCATGGTATGGAGTCCAGATATTTTACCTATGTTGATGCTGCAAATTTATTATACTTTGTGGTTGTTGCTTTGTGGTTGAGGATCCTCGGATAAAGGTCGGTAACGACCGGGGGATGGCATAGCTCGTGTGTTAGCTACCTAGTTACAGCTGTACAGCGTGAGGTAGCGTCGGCCTTGTGTTTGCAGAGAGCAGGTTGACTCTCGAGGCGTCTTTCCAGAGGCGTTTCCATTTCGGTGTAAGGAAGTTCCTTTGCCTGACCATTTGTTGGAAAATCCAAAGAAACAATTCGCGCCCTGTACGGTTTTAGTTGTATAACCTGCTATGGAATGTGGCGGTGACCTGCTATTGAACATAGTAGCTATAGTAGGCATACAATAATGGTTGTATGCTGGCTAAGATTAATATTATACTTTCAAAAGGTTTTCCTACACTATGCACTAGTAATAATATCAAAAGAGTTTTGATTTTGCGTAGTAAGCATATTTGACTATCATAAGAAGAAATCTCCCCCAATTCTGCGTTTGCATTGTGTGTGTGGTGGGAGGTCTTATGGTAGTTTCATTTTCCAAAAGCATTGCGGATTTCAATGTTTAAAATTCTTTTGTTGTTTGTTTTAAAGATAAACTGTTTTGTTTTCTCATACCAGTCTCATGACTGACCTGGAGTTTATTGTTCCCTTCCTAAACTTTGGGTGCCCACAATTTTCCACACGGGCAGTCTAGAGTTGGGTTTCTCAGATATTCAGGTTTAGTAGATTATCTGGAGCTAGTTCAGTGTTTGGAGTTCATGGACTGCACTTGCTTATCTTTGTGCATCGTGAAGATGGTTCGAGCTTGATATTGGAGTTATTGGACTTATTCTCTTTCGAGGATCATTTGGAGTTATCATTTCTGATATTTCCGCTATATCATTATTTATCTCTGATATCGTTGTATCATATTGATATCATTATTGTATATCATACTGGATATTGTATTCATTGGAATTGTATATGATATCATCTATTTCTTTATTCCGCTGTGTTGTATACTTAATGGTGTTATAAGCTCCGGTGACCCAGATTCGGCGTTTGAATCTGCGGCATTTTGAGTACAAGTGAAGTACGGGTGCCGATTTTCGAAGGCCTAGTCCGGGATCTTTACATTCACTCTCACTATTTAAACATCAAAAGCAGAACATTTAAAATACTAACGTCGTTGGTTCTTAACTACGTTTGCATCTAACGCTTCCCTAAGCGGTTCCCATTACTTCTGCACCCCCGGCGTAGTCCCCACTCGTTTCTCAATTTAGTTCATTCTTTTATTTCATTACAATACTTTACTACTGCACACCCTACATAATCCCCATCCGGTTCCCACCTTAGGTTATTACTTAATCTACCATAATACCATGCCTCATGCATCTTTTTACTTCTCCTTTAACTGTTTATTACTACGCCCCATGCAAATCCTACTTATTATAATTATTATTTCCTTTGAAGTGTTTAATATTGCACCCCACATAGTTCTTATTCATTTCTTTTTAACAATTTAATACCATGCCCCGTGCAGTTGAATGCATTTCTTCACCTTCCCCAGGTGTGCATTCGTGAATACCTCTCCTCACCTTCCCAAGTTGTGCATCCACTTTAAACATTTGTTTAACTTATGGATCTGCCCCGCAGTCTTTGGAAGTTGAATTCCCTTCCCCACCTTCATAAGGCGTGCATTTGATTGAGCGTCCCCACGTCAAGAGCCTTTCCAACCTTATTTCTAACTCAGGATCCTTTACCATTACTGACCTGGCCTCTCCCCGAGTCCCACATATTTGTCTTTTATTAGGTTTCATTTACTACTTTTCTTGGTGCAGTACCACCCTACCCCAACGCTGAGGGCTTCCCGCTTTTCTTATTAAGTGTTCCCTTCCCAATTATGGCGCAGCATGACCCTTCATGCTATGTGCATTACTTATTAATATAGAGCCATCGCCTCCAACGCCATTTTAGACAAACTCTGACATCCCTGATAATGTCTTTACATATGTCATTACCTTATTCGTCCTTATTTTACTTTCTGTTATCTGTTGTGTCCTTTTTCTTTCTTTTCAGCAAATGATTTGTATCTTGTTTCCCTTTTACCTGACACTTATTAATATATACTTTTCCCATATAATTTTATTTTCTTACGTCCCTACAAACCCACCCTGCCCCAGTGCAATTCTTAGCCATTTTTGGTTCATTATTCTTACAGAAATCTTAATAATCCCAAAAAATTTGTTAACACTTGTTCTAACATACTTAATCTTTATTTGGACTTTTAAGGGTGTTTCCTTATTTATTTTCTAGTTGTGCACCTTCAATAAATTATACAAAATCATATAAGATTAAGAAATTTATCAAACTAAAACCTCGTCTCTAAAACTAGGATTACAACATCATATAAAGTTCCCATTATCTTTCAAAATCACTAAAGCATGGGGGACACATCTAAACATCCCATGTTTATCTATTCTTTCCCAAAACATTCATTAAACCTTTATATTTGTTAATAAAAATCCATATGAACCCCATCATACTTGAAACACACAATTCTAAGCCGAAACCATATATTAGAGATTGGGGTAGAAAGGTTAAGTATTACTTGCCTAGATCTTCAAGATGCCTAACTTTAGTCTTCTTAATCCCCTTTAGCTTGTGTTTTCTTTAACTTCTTCCTGTCCGTCTTCCCTAAGCCATCACCATTAAAGTTCTTCCTTAACTTTAATTTTATTTTTTGGTAGGATGAAATGAATGAATAGAAAAGAGAAATATTTGTTATCCCACAATAATTTGGGCTTGGCCCCTCATACCCCTTTTCCTTTTTATTTATTTCCCCTTGCTTCTATTATTTATGCCGTCCTGGCTTTTTAATTAATTTTATTTGATTAATTTAGATTTATGGTCATTACAGTCTTCCCTCTTTAAAGAAATTTTGCCTTTAAGGTTCGTGTGTGTGTGTTTGTGTGTGTGTGGTCTATAGCAGTACAACTCAATACATAGCTCATGCGCTAATCATGCAACGTCCAAAATTTTTAGTGTTTCTAATGGGAATATTTAATCTATTTAAATATTCAGATTTGATTCAAATTTAATAAATATTAATAAAATCAAATATTAATAAAATGACTCGATTTTTATTGTAGTATTTTTATTTTTATTTATTTGATTTTTCCATAATTTTTAATTTAGAAAATATTTAATTTGTCGTTTGACGTATTTTATAGCAAACAGTGGTATTTTTAGATTTTTACAGAATAAGATAAGTAGTGTATATTATTTTTGTTTTGAGACCGTGTCGTACTTTTGTACGTAATCGTATTTTTTTTGTCATTCGTTGTTCGTATGCAAACACAATTCTGTGCGGCGAGATGTCGGAAATTGTAAAATAAACCTACCTCTACCGTAAGACAATTCGACATGCTTTACTTTTCTTTTCCTCTTCCACTTATCTTTTTATCTCTTCCACTAAAAAAAGAAAGTAAGCAACTCAAAACCTTAAAAATCAAGATCTAATTATATACTGCACTAAAAATTGTAAAACAAGGATCTTTGGGTTAGTGGTGAGAAGATCTTCAATCCATGTGAGTATGGTGAGGTTCGGTGATGTTTTTGTGGGATCGATAGTTTGGTCAAGGCTAGATATGAAACTAGGGTTAGAAATTTCTTGAGTTATAGGCAATGATAGTGATCGGGGTTGATTGCATTGGATTTGTGGTATGGAGGAGCAGCTTTGGTCGAAATTTTGTGAAGCTCATTGGAGCCTGGGGTGGTGAGACCTGTACGATCGACATGGTGTTGTTTCCTATCACTTTTGGGTAGGATGGATCGAGTGTTGCAATGAGGGGATGGATGCAGAGAGCATGAGAGGTGGATTCGTTGCAATTGTCGAATTGGTGTTTCGTGGAGTGTGGAGGGAGAATTTGGGTGTAGATGTTTCAGCCACGATGATGAATCGTGTACAGGTGCACGATTTTGAAAAGGGGAGGGAATAAGTATTTGTGGAGGATTAGTTTAAGATGGTAATTAAGTGTATAATTAAATAATTAATTGTTTTAAATCAATCTCATAACTTATAAATTGAATAACCTTTCCATACGAGGTCCAATCGAGATGCAGGTTTTTGCATTGGCTTGTAATAAAGGTTGTTATGTATTGGAACTAGTTTCTTCAAATTTGAAGCAAGTGAAATTTTAGGCTAAAATCGAACGTTCGATTTTAGTTCAAACCGGAACGTTTCGGCATTAATGGAATTTCAGTGAGTTATGCCACATCTGAATGATTACTATGATGATATATAGTAGATAATATTATTTGTTTTGTGTTGAAATGTTTTATTGGCTTGGTTTGGTTAAATTTCCGCTTTAAAAAGCGAATAACATTTAAAATAAAATACAGAGAATTCTCACTGTTGTGATTTTAAATTCCAATTATATACCCGTTGATTTTAATTTGAGTCATATACCTATTATATGAATTGTTGAATGCTAAAATTTGGTAGTTTGACCATATTGGATGTGACAACGACATATGTAAAATGTTCAGCTTTTTAGTGATAAAGGTAACAATAGCATTGGTTAAGTGCTATGATGGCCATTAGCCTCGTTATAGTATTTTGAAATAATATCAATTGTTATTTTGATTTGGAAATGGTTTTTATTTGGAAAATGATTTTTAAATCTAACTTTTGGATTTTTCATGATATTTTATTTTAAAAAGATAGTTTTTGTACTTTTCAATTTTTCTCTAACCTTTTTGTAGATATTATAAAAGTATTTTGGAAAGTATTGATTTTTATAGAAAAGTTATTATATTAGTGAATATTTTTTTTAAAAGAAAATAAAGGGGTTTATCTATTATATTTAAGTGATTCTATTTTAAAAGCAGATAGAAATATTTTGGAATAAATATGTGACACGTTTTACCATCGGTCGACCACCCTTCCTCAAGCGGTCGACCGACCCAAGTAAGGCGTTCGATCGATCCTAGCATTTTTGGAACATATTGATTTTTTTTTCGTTTTTAATTTTATTTAATTCCTTATTTAATTTTAACGCTAACGTTTAATCTAACATTTACTTAAACCCTAAGTTTCTAATTAATATATTTTCAAATGTTAACATATTTATTAATATTTCAAATTTCAAATGTTAACATTAATTTAAATTTGAGTTTGAATTTCATTCGAATTATTTTAAATTCGAAAACTTCAAATGTCAATAACTTTTCCGTTTGAGCTCCGATTACAAAGCTTTATATAAAATCATCACAAACGCAATGATGTAACTTCCATGACCAAATTTTGACTTTTACAAAATTTTCATTTTTACCTTATTATTAATTTCTTATTAATTTTTACCGGGTGTTGCACCCGCTACTAATCACCGTGCTTCATTTAAAAATCATGTTTCCAATCCATGCACCATGCAAAACCAATTAAGCTCAACCCCTATTTCACCTCCTAATGTACTACTTCCTCTATCATCCAATCCTTACTTTATTTTCAATGTTATTCCTTAAGACAATTCTGAACTAGAACCCACTACCCAAACAACTTACTATCAAACTATTCAAATTACCAATTGCTTAATGCTACTTCACAAACTGATAACCCTTCAAACAAAAGCCATCAGACATGAACACCACATCTGCATCCCTCCCATCCACTTTTTCCAATTTTCAAGCAAGCAAATCCACTCCCCATCTTTCATTAAATCTCCCTCCTCATTCAATCGATAGTCCCGATCCTTTCACTCATGCACAAGAAAATCAAGCACACGTCACAAACACTCACCAGTCAGATTCTCAAAATAGTCATCAAAGCTCTCCATACAAACACTTATCTTCACCAAGCTACCTTGGTCTTCCTCCACCACCATGTAGCTCCTCACTAACCACCCTTCCTTAAACTAAGGCAACTAGTCATTGCAAGAATAAGGGTAGGTGACGAGAGGAAGAAACGAAGAAAAATTTTATTTCAGCTCAACTCTGATGAAATGTACAATACCAGAACTTATACAAACAACACAAAAACATGGACTAAAAGAGACAGCCCAATTACAATACTAAGGCCCAAATAACCGAACAAAACACAACAAAAAATACAATACTCTCTACACCCTCCCCTCAAGATTGACCTGGTTAGAAGACTGAGGCCAATCTTGAACAAAACAACACGAGATCATTCCAAGCTTTTGAACCAATGTCCTATGCTGATCAGCACCAAGAGGCTTGGTCATAATATCAGCCAGCTGCAAAACAGACTTCACATACTTTGTCTTTATAAAACCAGATTGAACATTCTCTCTAACATAATGCACATCCAATTTCTGATGTTTATTTCGCATATGCTTGGTCTTTTCATGAAAACAGGGATCCTGAGCTATATACATGGCTGAAACATTATCACAGCAAAGAGTAATTGGTGTTGGAATCTGAATATTCAAGTCAGCTAATAATCTCTCGATCCAAACTAATTCACTTGCAGTGTAGCTCATGCTCCTATACTCTGCTTCAGTGCTGCTTTTAGATACAACTTTTTGTTTCTTTGTTTTCCAAGAAATTAAAGCATTGCCAAGAAATACACAATAACCAGTCAAAGATCTGCCACTATCATCACACATACCCCAATCAGCATCACAGTATGCAGTCAAAACTAAATCTGAATTAGCAGGAAAACGAATTCCTAGATCAACAGTCCCTTTCAAATATCTCAAAATATAAAGAGCAGCTTCAAAATGTGGAATTCTAGGAGATTGAAGAAATTGACTTAGCTGTTGAACAGCATAAGAAATGTCTGGTCTGGTTAGATTAAGATATAATAATTTGCCAATTATCCTTCTGTAAATTTCTGGATCAGTTAAAACATCACCTTCATGTTTGCTCAATTTTAAACCTTTTGCCATAGGAAAATTTGCTGATTTACAAGCTTCCATATTATTATCTTTAAGCAGATCTAAAATGTATTTTCTCTTATTCAAAACAATACCAGAATGTGATCTTGAGACTTCAATTCCAAGGAAATATTTGATGTCACCTAAATCTTTAATAGTAAATGTCTGATGTAGATCAGATTTCAACTTGAAAATAGTGACCATATTGCTACCAGTAATTAATAGATCATCCACATATGCTACAACAATGGTAATATCATTATTTTTGTTCAGAAAAAATAATGAATAATCCTGCTTTGATTGAGTAAAACCCCATTGAATTAAAAACTTACTCAGTTCTTGATTCCAACACCTAGAAGCTTGCTTCAGACCATAAATTGACCTTTTTAATTTGCAAACTTGACCTGGTTTAACATTCTTATATCCAGGGGGAGGAGTCATATACACTTCTTCATCAAGATACCCATGCAAAAAAGCATTATTAATATCTAACTGCTGAATATTCCAATGCTTTGTAGCTGCAACCGCCATTATAATTCTTACAGTAGTTAATTTTGCAACAGGACTAAATGTATATTTGTAATCCTTACCAGAAATCTGCTTGTCCCCTCTTGCAACAAGTCGAGCTTTGTATTTGTCAACTTCCCCATTAGGCTTAAATTTTGTCTTAAAAACCCATTTAGAAGCAATAGGCTTTTTGTCAACAGGAAGTTGAATTAATTCCCAAGTGTTATTGTCTTCTAAAGCTGCTAATTCTCTGTTCATAGCTTCAATCCATTGTGGATGATCTTTAGCTTGACTATATGAAGATGGTTCAAAAGAAGAAAACACATTTGCAAGACTATGTAAATCATTAGTATCCATATATGCAGGAAAAAAATCATCACAAATCTTGTATGAATCAAAATTTTCACTTTGTATATTATTGAGTTGTCTTGAAGGAAATTTTCCAGTCACATAGTCATCATACTTCTTTGGTATTTGACAAACTCGAGAAGAAGTTCTAACAGGTAAGACTTGAGAAGAAGAAATATTATCAACATCATTTGAAGAAGGAGATGTCAACTGATTTTCATTGGAACTCACATTCTGTTGAGGTATATCAGTTTGAGGAGAATGAAGACTATTATTCATAATAGGAGAATTAAGTAGGTCTGAATTAACATTGACTTGTTCAGATGATGTTTGAGGAACACTTTGATCTAATGCAGGATTAACTAAATCTAAATTTCCATGAGAAGAAATGTCTGTAGTATCAACAATTTGATTATCTCTGAAAGGAAAAACATTTTCAACAAAATACACATCTCTGCTAAAAATTATTTTATGTGTATTCAAATCATAAAGCTTATATCCTTTCTGACCATAAGGATACCCAATCAAAATGCATTTCTTTGCCCTTTCACCAAACTTATCACTTGATTTTTGAAAAGGAAAACATAAACATCCTATTACTCTAAGATGTTTATAATCAGGAAATTTGTCCATTAGCATTTCATATGGTGTTTTCCAATTTAAAATTGAACTTGGCATGAGATTAATCAAATGAGTAGCAACAAGTAAGCAATCTCCCCAAAATTTGTAAGGCAAATTAGCATAAATCCTTACTGTTCTTGCAGTCTCCAGCAAATGTTTGTGTTTCCTCTCAACTCGACCATTTTGTTGAGGATTACCAGGTATAGACTTCTGATGAATAATTCCTTTTGAAGAAAAAATCTGTCTGCATGCTTGTTGAATGATTTCAGTACCATTATCTGACCTTATCACTTTAATATTTTTGTCAAATTGAGTTAAAACATACTCAATGAAAGCAGCCATGATAAAAGGAACTTGAACCTTAGAATGTAACAAATATGTCCAAGTATTTCTAGTATGATCATCAAGAATTGTCAAAAAATAAGTTTCACCAGAAATGGCTGGTCTATGATATTTTCCCCACAAATCAACATGGATTAAATCAAAATGAGATTCAGCATATGAAACAGATTTTGAAAATGGCATTTTATGATGCTTGCCTAACACACATGCTTCACAAGAAAAATCTTTATTCATTAAACTGCCTGATACAAGATTTTGAAAATGTTTCATTTTGCGAAAAGAAGGATGTCCTAACCTAGCATGTAAAACATCAATACTAGGTTTATTACATGATGTAATTGTATTATTTAAAGAAGCAATGAAACAATTATTCTGAGAAACAGAAACATAATCTGAAAGAAGTGATGATCTTTGTGAAGTGGAAAATTTATAGAGGCCAGAAACCCTTGATGCAACAAGTTGAATCTGCTTTGATTCAAGGTCCTGAAAATAACAAGATGAATTTGTAAAATTTGCAACAGTTTTGTGTTGATCAAGGAATTTTCCTACTGACAAAAGATTATTTTTGAAAGTAGGGACATATAAAACATTTTCTAACTGCAAATTTGGAGTTAAATTCACAGTACCAAGATGAGTGACAAAGATATTAGAACCATCAGGCAGTAAAACTTTAATGGGATTTATGATTTTTCTAAGTGAAGCAAATAGTGATAAATTAGCAGTCATATGATCAGTTGCACCAGTATCAACAATCCACCAATTCTGAAAAGAATTATCCTTAAAATTTGAAGAATTACCTGCACAATTAGCAGAGAATTTGAGTGGATTATCTTCCATGTCTGGGGTTTCTACTATCTTCATCATTTCAGCATTTGATTCAGCAACAGATTGTGGTTTACTTCCAAGAATTCCTTGATTTCCAGTTGTTTGAACTGCATTCACATTCTTTTGAGCTGACTTGAATTTTCCAGTTGAATCCTTATCCCACCAATCAGGATATCCAATAAGTTTGAAGCATTGCTGAATTTGATGTCCTCTCTTTTTACAATGTTCACAAACATATTCACTTTTCAACCTTTTGTTTTCCTTCTTAGCATTCTGAAAATTAGGTTTAGAAGAAGTTTTCATGGCATTAAAGGCATTTACCTCTGGTTGTCGATATACCTTCTCTCCAAGCTTATTTTGATGTTCCACTTGTTGCAAAGTATAATAAGCCTTATGAACAGATGGAAGAGGATCTAGACTTAAGATATTTGTTTTAACATCATCATATTCTTTTGTGAGTCCAGACAATAACTGCATCAGTTTATTCCTTTCATTATTCTCAAGAACTTTCTTAAGTATACCACAAGAGCAATTCCTCAAAGCTCCACAAGTACAATATGGAAATCCTTCTAAAATTTGCAACTGATCCCAAATAGATTTAAGTTGACCATAATACTCAGCTATACTAAGATCATTTTGATAAGTAGATGTGAGACATTGATGCAATTCAAACAATCTTGGAGCTGTTGTTTGTCCGAATCTTTCAGCTAATTCTTTCCATAATTGAGCAGAAGATTCAACAAACATAAAACTCTCGGATAGAACTTTATCCATAGAATTTAGAATCCAAGACATTACCATATAATCATTTCTGATCCATTTTTGATAATCAACAGAAGTAATAGCAGGCATAGGTAAAGATCCATCAACGAATTGCAATTTATTTCTAGCAATTAGTGCCATCTTAACTACTCTACACCAATTCAAGTAATTCGATCCAGTTAAAATATGGCTTCCAAGTTGCATACCTGGATGATCGGCATTGGAGAGATAATATGGATCGTGAAAATTAATTGATTGATTATTAGAGATCGGAATTTCAGATTGAATTGAATCCGATGCTCCAGAAGAATTCGCCATAATAGATTGAAGAAAGATTTA
The DNA here is from genome assembly GCA_030737815.1 of Allium fistulosum. Classification (NCBI taxonomy): domain Eukaryota; kingdom Viridiplantae; phylum Streptophyta; class Magnoliopsida; order Asparagales; family Amaryllidaceae; genus Allium; species Allium fistulosum. Next base: position 1,144,961,981 of record CM060904.1, read on the forward strand.
GAAAATTAATTTGAGGATCTTGAGCTCTGATACCATGACGAGAGGAAGAAACGAAGAAAAATTTTATTTCAGCTCAACTCTGATGAAATGTACAATACCAGAACTTATACAAACAACACAAAAACATGGACTAAAAGAGACAGCCCAATTACAATACTAAGGTCCAAATAACCGAACAAAACACAACAAAAAATACAATACTCTCTACAGTAGGAAATCGAAGACAAACAAAACTCAAATTCACCATTCCTCAAATGACCTCAATGATGGTTTCGAATTTAAATCTGCAGAAACATGTCCACAGTCAGCTACTATCAGCTGTTAAAACACCCAGTCTCCTTTAAACACACCAGAAGCCACCTACCCCTCCTTCCTCCACCAAACTATAATGATTCAGAATATTGGTTACTAGAATATTAAAGGGCTTCATTTGCTCTCAAAACAACTTGAAATCAAGATACTTATTAGAGAAAAAACGACTCACCTTTTAGCTATTAGTGAGACTAAACTAAATCTCAACCTCACTCTCAAAGTAAGGAACTTGATAGCCCCTAAATGGCAGCTTGATCATAATCTTAACCACGCTACCTATGTTAGAATATTAACCATTTGGAATCCAACCACCATCTCACTAAAGAAAACCTCCTTCATTGATCAATCTTTGCACTACCAAGCCTCTAATATCCCCACTAATAAAAACTTCCAGATCACTTTTATCTATGCTAGGAACTATACCCTCTAAAGACAAGTATTTTGCAACTCATTACCGAACATCACTAGAATTTTGAACCATGGATTGCTATTGGAGATTTTAACTGCATGCATACCTCGCAGTAGAAACAAAGTGGTAATCTGCTATCTATTAGCGACATCACTCCTCTGGCCTAAGCATTGATCCAATCTGCATTGACTCTTGTACATAATATTGGCCCCACACACTTGGAACAACAAAAGAAAATCTAGCACCATCGCCTATTGCATACTCGACCACTCCTTTAAGAACATTCACTCCCTATCTCTTTGGCTTGCCCTACACTGCATCACCGTTCCACACACTGTTTCAGACCATAGCTCTCTCATTCTTTCCAAGGGAGAAAAGCAAACACACAGGGCCACCACTTTTAAATTCTTTACTCATTGGTCTACTAGTCCTTCATTCTTTTTAAAATCTTTAAATGCAGGTACGAAATTCAAACTAGTCAGGCAACCCAATGTTCAAATTCACTACCAAGTTAAAAGCTTTCAAGGCTAAACTTAAGGTTTTGGCAGTTGAGACATATGACAGAGGTAGTAAACTCTCAGAATCAATCAAAGAGTAGCTCAATCTTTCTTAACAATAAGTTAATGCTGATCCTCTCAATTCAACCCTTGCTCTTCAGGAATACGACCTATGCTCCAACCTCCAACAATCTATTTAAGCCGAGACACTCATGGCTAGGTAGAAAAGTATGTCCAAACATGAAAAATATGAAGATAGAAATTCCAAATACTTCCATAATTCTCTGAAAATTCAACAAGCTAATTCCATGATATACTACATTACTAACATGTATGGCAACACTCATCACTCAAATGAGGAGATTAACAGTGCTCTTATTGACTACTCCTCAATATTGGCCAACCCTTACCCTCATCCACCAGACCTATCTCCTCTATATCATATAAACCTACCTTACTTCCACCTCATCTAGCAACTAAACTGACTGCTGAAATCACTGCGGAAGAAATATATAAAACGGTTAAATCAATGAATTCTGCTAGCTGTGGACAGCCTGATGGTTTCGATGCCACATTATTTAGAGAACATTGTGACATTATTGGGTCAGACATGACAAAAGCTATCCAATATTTCTACAAAACTTTCAAACTTCCTTCTAGAGTGAATGCGACTACCCTGACCCTTATTACCAAAAAAGATACCCCACTATAGTCTTTGATTTCCGACCTATATCTTGTTGCAACTTTACCTATAAAACAATCTAAAAAATCATCGGCTAGAGACTTCAAGCTACATTGCCCTCATTATCTCTCCTAATCTGGTGGCTTTCATACCAAATAGAACAATTAGTGACAACATTCTACTCACCTTAGAACTTTTAAAAGGGTACGATGGAGTTAACTTCTCTCCTAGGTGCAGTTGAAACTTGACATAAAGAAGTTTTTGAGTCTATTTCTTGGGCCTCTATTGTAACCATCTTATCAATAATGAACTAGCTAAAATCGCTCCATGCCTGAATATACACCTGCATTGCTAGTCCTCATTATTCTTTTAATATAGAAGGAAGCTTAGTGGGTTTTTTCAAAGGCATGTAGGGGATACGTCATAGAGAACCTATCTCATAGTATTCGTTCAATAAGTTATGGAGGTTCCGAACGTCTTGATTGATGATTATGTGGTCAATAGGAAAATGAAGCTTCATCCAAAATGTAAAGGACCATAAATTACCCACCTTCTATTTGCTGATGACCTAGTTATATTCACAAACCAACCATACAAAATGTGCACTCTATCTTAGAGATTCTATCCAAATTTCACACACTAACTGGCCTCTAGATTAACCTACAAAAATCTCAAATTCTTATTGTTGGACTTCCCTCAGACAGGAAAGCTCAAATTACCACTACTCTTCCTCCAAGAGATGCCAGTAGACTCATTATCTTGGGATCCCTCTAAAGACTGCAAGAATTGCCGCCTCAAAATGCCTTCCTTTATATGAGAAAATAACCGCAAAACTCTCCTTGTGGCCAAACACAAAACTAACCTAAGCAGGCAAACTGGTCCTTGTACGGTCGATAGCAATGTCAATGACAACATATTGGTTGAGACATTTCATTTTTTTCCCTCAATGATTATTGGCATGGTCAATAGTGCCCTCAATAGATTCCTATTCGCTAAAAAGCTTGTTCCAATCTCTTTCAACAAAGCTTGTCAAAGCAAAAGGATAGGAGGCTTAGGCATAAAAATCTGAAACTTTGGAATAAAGCTACTATATCTACATATTTTGAAAAGCTATTCTCAAGTAAAAACAACTTACGGTCTCTTTGGGTTCATGCTAATCTCATCAAAAACAAGGACCTTTAGACTATGCAGGTCCCACAATAGGCCAGCTAGAGCTAGAGAAACATCCTCGATCTTCGAGCTACCATGGTGCCTTTTATACAGCTCAACTCACAAAAATACCTTGCTTAAATTCTGTCAACCCCTTGGGCTAAACTAGGCCTAATTCTTGAGAACATTATAGATCATTCCCTATCTTTAATAGGAATTCCTGCAAACGCCCTAACCACTAACTACATTGACAGTAACTTTGTGCCTTTACCTTACTCTAGTTTCCATATAGTCAGATAAATATGGAACTACATTTCATCAAACACACTACGAACATTAGATCAACATGTTCTTTGGACCCATAATCTTAGGAGCAACTCCATTTCACTTATATAAAATGCACTACAAAACAATCCTCCGACCTTTTCCTGGGCTTCCCGTATTTGGAGAATGGGGAGTTCAGTAAAAGAAAACATGCTTCTATGGAAGCTAATGGCAAATGGTCTTCACACAAAGTCAAAGCTGGTTGCCATAGGCTTGCTCGACAATGTCATCTACCCACTTTACAACGACAACTCAGAAACCAATACTTATCTTTTCTTTGATTGCTCATATGATCACACTTTTTGGAGTAGGGTACTTGCAAATGGCAATTTCCATAGGTCATCCAGTGTTTCCCTACATGAATGGTACAACATATTCAAGGCTACAAGGTGGAAATCTCCTAGGACTGAAATACTGTTCATGGTGCTCAAAAGTTTTGTAGTAGCAATTTGGAGGGAGCGGAATGTAAGAGCATTCAATACTAATAGGTTTGCTGAACTTTTCCTAAGCATTCACCAAACTATTATGAAGAAACTAAATAGTAGGAGAACATAGCAGGGTACCTAGTTGGTATTTCTTTTAATTTGTATATTAGGTTTATATGAACTTTATTGTAATCTATGGATATTAATATAACGGGCTAGGATCCGTTAGCCCACTTTATTTTCAAAAAAAAATCAGCAGAAAAAGTATAAAAAAAAGTTTATCACACACACACACATATATCTGTGTGTGTGTTATTTTGAATTTCATTTATAAAATAACATTTATAACAATTAAATCAAAATAGAATCAATGGCAATGAAATACATTACATACATTAGCATGAGTCATGGATGAGCACATATAAACATGTAATATAAAATAAGAGTTGTAGCTAATTAGTTCTAGCCCTTCTGACACTTCCATACGAGAATTCACACCTAGATTGCTTGAATCACCACCCGATGTTGGAAGTTGGAACTATCAATGAACCACCTTGATTTTATTTTGTTTTATGTTATTTAGGGTAGAAAAATAATTTTGGCCATGGGAAGAAGAATAGATGAAGATGGAGGCCAAACATGGAGAAAGAAAAAGGAGGAATTAATTAATAAGCGAGGGAGATTTGTTTTTATGGAGAGAATAAAAAACTTGCTCGTTCTCTCTTAATAACTCTAGATCTAATATCTAGATGTCTCGCTTCCATTCTTTGCTGGCCATGCATGGTCCCTTTATGGACAAAAAAAATTCATAAAACACATTTAAATAACTAATGATATTTAAGGCCTATTAAAATGTATATCGATATCGTATATCGATATATGTATATATAACTTTTATATACACATCCAAATAATTACTAATAGTACCCATAACATTTCTAGGTGTTGTCTCACTTACTAATAATACCCCAAACTTCAAATACTTTAATAAATAATATATCTTAATATTAATTAATTTCATTAATTTGTAACAATATATAAACAAATAAAATTGTATAGTATTTTTGAAAATTAACAAATATGGTTGTCTAACTTATATGTGTGAATTTGGTCAGCAATTAATATTAAACAATTCAAATATTAACATTCACACGTCGCCTTAGTTAGTGGTATGATAGTTTAACTGACTTCATCATTAACGAATCTTTTGGGTAAAATCATATTTTACATCACCGGGACTAGTGGAGACAATAATTTACACCCGTTCTCTTCACAACATTATATAACTTTAGGGCGTATGGAATTTGGTATTAGTCAAAACTCTAATATTATCCACGTTCTATTTGACCAATTTACAAATAAAGTCCTTCTTTCAATAATAATATTTATTATTAATTATTCTGCTCTAGCTAGAGATTTTGAATTTGAGTTGACTATAGTTGATCGTGATACTATCTTCATACAACCGAGAAGATGAGTTCTCTATTGAATATTACTTTACTCTGAATGCTTTGACTCAGACCCAACTATAGTTAATCGATGAATGTCATTCCATGATTTAACTGTAATCAAAGTGAAGTATCCACATTGAAGTTCTATAATATTCTCAAGTCGAGGGAATCATGTAACATCATCGCATTGAGATTTCCTGTTTGAACTAGTTATTATCGACCAATGGAAAACTCTTAGATGAATCATTCAATGGTTATCAAATAACCACGAGTACATAACCCTTTAGTGCCTACAAACAACCATGAGTAATATGTTGTCCAACATTTGGAAAGCATTATGCACTCTGGTCTCATGGATGAACCAACATTCTTTCTCGAAACATCTTGACCAAGAATATTTAAAACAAAATATTATTTTATATTATGATTTAATTACTCATGATTGCAACTATTTGCAACTATAATCTCATAACATTTTATTTAAGGATTTTCTTATCAATATACTTTAAATTATTTACTTAATTAATTATACTATATTATAACAAAATGAATATAAGAAAACAAACACTTTTATTACGAACAAGAATCATTACAAAATTAAATCTGTAACAAATTGCACAATTACCCCTATGGTATATCACAATTACCCCTATGGTATACCACTAGCTCTCTCAATTTCATCTTCCTCCACTCAAGATCTAGATTGTTTCTTTAATGAGGAAATTAAAGAGTGGATTTTTCATGACAAAATAAGCACTCTAGGTTCAATAAACTCCAAGAATCAAAGATCTTCATAGGTATTTACTATAATAATCATAATTTTTTCCAACTATAATATCAAAACTCTTGTGCAAGAAGTAAAGGTTTTATCTTTGATTGACTACATTTCATAGGGAATTAAAATCTACGCCGTCTTAATTACCATGCTCATCGACAATCTTTGTGGTACATTTGGATGCCCAGGATTGATGAAGGTTGGCTATGGTCGAGTGTAATGGAAAAAATTATTAAAATCCACGTAAATAATTCAAGAAATATTTTGAAGTATTTTAGGACGTGGATTGGGCTAAATTTATTCATGACAAAGTTATGAATTCCTTTGTATGCAAAAGAAGAGTTATTCTGTATGCACCTTATATTGAAAGAAAATTGAGAGTTGTAGTATAAATGGCATAGAAAATTTCCTTGAACCAAATTGAATCGAAAATAAAGTGTTTAGCATAATGAAATTACCTAAAACTTTGCCAATCTTTAATACTTTTGATGGTTATATGAGAAAAAAAGAAATGGAAGGACAAAATCTAATTCAATGCATGTAATTAATGAAGAAGAGAAAAGTGAAGAAAGAGAGTGGTGAGGAAACGGATAGTTCGGTAGAATTTTTAGATGTGGATGATAAGACTACCTTAGCACCTTGGAAATTATCTTTGAAAAGTCACCAATAATCACTAATAATCAAATGAAATTGGAGAAATGAGTAAGCAAATCGAAAGTACCGTTGGCCTTGTTGTGTCCAAACTTGATAGCATAAAACATACTCTAAGAAAAGTTTGGAAAAATCTTAGCGAAAAGTCAAGAACTCCTTCCCTACTAGGACCACTATATTATTTTCCTTACACTGACCACCTACTCCTACAATATCCTGAGAAGATCCTAAGAATTCTTACTATGTAGCAGAGCGCATGGATTAGGAGGCATAGAATCGTGAACAACCGACTCAATATGGACATGGACACCATGAAGAAGAGCAAAGTTGGTAACGTTCATTACAACAACAATACAAGTATAGTGGAAGATCTAGCAATCCATTTCGATGGGAACCATGACTTCATTATGATTGATCAAGATATTTATTCAGCATGTATCTAATTTAATAACTCTTTGTGCGTTAGTTTTATTGTAAGTGTTGTAAAAAAATAACTACATGTGGTTTGACTTGTGTACTATGTCTTTGAACATGTGTGTTTGTGTGTGACTTGATGGTTTGGTTTTTACGTTATATGAATGTTATGTGAAAACTCTATGTGTTTATGTGTAATCACTTTTGACTATTTTATTGATAATAAAGGGGGAGAAAAAGTACGGCATGTCGACATGGGTAGATTTGTATAAATGGAGCATAATATTATCTTATATTATCAAAAATTGTTTAGTTGTCATCATAAAAAGGAAAATGTTAGAATCATGTTTTTGGTAAGGCAACTATATAACAATCCCTAAAACTTATTGTAGGTACATAAATATACAAAGACTATAAACAAAGGAATTTAAAGACTAGATGGACCACATGAAGAATTATAATAGTAAGTCTATAGAAGTATTTATATTGTAAAATATCTTGGATGTAGAGTAGTCAAGTTACAAAACACATATTTCACAAAGTTATGCCAGTTTAAAACAACGTCTATAAACTAAAATAAAAATCATTTTTCAGTACTGTCATTTCCAGGCACTTAGTCGACTGAATGGTTTGACCATTGACTAAAATTTCAATTGGCCGAAATTGCTTGAAAACGAACAGTAATATTGCAGGAAATTTTGCTGTTAAATTCAACCGATTGAATTTATTTTCAATCGATTGGATTACTATAGCCCGACAATTTTAACATCCTTCAAGTTCTAAGTTTTATGATTGTTAGAAAAGGACTTTTCAGAAGTAATACTTGTTTTTGAAAAAAATACTTCTTCTTCTCTAAAAAGAAGCAACTCTTTATCATAACTCTTTAACATCTATATAAATATATTGATTTCAAAAGATTGAAACTAACTTATATCAACCTTTCTCTATCTATTTTTGTTCTTTATTAATTTCAAAAGCACTCAAAAAGCATTTTCAAAAATATCATTCAAGGTATTCAGAACTTAACTTTAGATGGCAAAATTACTTCCATAATCTTTATGTTTTCACTTGCTACCACAGTTTAAAGGGATTATAAGAAAGGAGTACTTATATCGCAAAATCTGTGTTATCAAGAACAAATTATTGTCAAAGATTGTATCTTCAAAGGTGAAGGAAGTACTATATTGGAAATTCATGTAGGGGGTTGTAAAATTCATCTCTTCGAGTTAAGAGAGTTGTTTAGTGAAACTCTGAAGAAGAGCTTGGGGATTGGATGGAGGACGGGAATTCCAAACAAATTTTAAAATCCGAGCATGCTTATTCTGATTTACGTTGTTTACTTACTTAATATAATTTAAATAACTAAAGTTGGTCATAGATATACACATAACAAATTCAAAAATGGCGGTAGCCTGTCCCTCATCCCTTCCATCCTTGTTTCCATCCTTTCCGTCCATGATTCTTCCTCTCTTGTCTCCTCCTCTATACCATCCACTGTTCCTCCTTGTACCTTGCCAACTGTTCCTCCCAACCCTACTCTTGTGCCTTCCACCTCCTCTCCTCCCGTTATCTCTTCTTTGTCCGGCCCTGGCCTACTCTCAATCCCTTCCTCCTCAAGCTAAATACGTCTGGATTTCCCTCTTCAAGCATAGGCCTCATAATGCTGGGAAGTACATGCATGTTCATCTCAAATTAAAGTTCAATGACTCTGGTCTGATCCCTCCTCCTGAGATCCTACAGGCTAGGTTCTTACGATGGTAAGACTACATCGTAGGTTTTTTCTTAGATAAGCATCTCTCGTACTCGGCAGTTATCCATCATTTGAAGAAAATATGGAGATTGAGAGGCAACATTAAGGTGAAATTTGATGGCAACATTTTTCTTTTTCTTCTCTCCGACGAGGAAGACAGGAGGAAATTAATAGAAAGTGATCCAATCATTGTAACGACCCGTAAATTTTAATGGTTTGAATAACGTAATTAACTGAAATTTTATGAAATTTTTAATAATAATATTTTGAAATAAAAATTTGATATTTGGAATACGTCTATTTAAACATAGCAACTGGTAAATTTTCATCAGATAATTTGGAAGTTTATTTTATTGTGAAATTTTTATTTAATTTAAATCGGTTATTATTTGATGATAATAAAATGTTTTCCAAACTTGAATATATTTTTTATAATAAATTTGTAAATCATCTTCTGAATGAGACGTCATATTTCGTTTCATCAAATTTGGACTGTTGTTGCTCCGTTTATCTTATTTTCGGCAAATTAGCAGCTTTTTCGGTACTGATTATCGACTTTTGATAGGATGATCGTACCACTGACATCTGTATACCGTTTTGATCGTCTAATCGTGCTGATCTCTGTGGTATATTCAATCATGTGTTTTGACGTCCGGTACGCAGCGGAATCCGCGTAAACGGTAACCGTATCGGTAACTGGTTGTGCCTTTTTGTTTCTTCTATACATTCATTTACCCTACCTCTGACTTTTACTATTCCTGATCTTTCCTTTTCTACCGTTTCACTGTTTCTTTTATTTTTATACAACAGTTCATTTTTTTTTCTGCTGCTTCGTTTCTGTTCACTACCTGAAAAGGAATAATATATATATTTATACAATATACAGCCTTTTCTCTGTCACTTTGCATTCTATTTTTCCCATGGCCGAAAGCATCCTCCCCTTGATCCTTCATGTCGGCCTCTCACGCCACATGCACGCCCCATCAACTTTAAGCAGCCACTTCACCGAACGTTAGCCACATCTCCACAAAACCCATCAGTTTTGGCATTCACCCCGCAGCCATCTTCCCTCCGCATGGCCGAGCTCCTCCACCACGGCCTCTCTATCCCACCGAATGCTCCACCTTCCGCTAGCACTCACCGCCTCTCTGCACCTCGACTGCATCACCAACTCGACCTCCCCACCTGCTCACGTCCGTGCCTTCCTCCACTTTGCTTTCGTTCACACAATTGGGTATGGCTATTTTATCAATTCACTTATATATATAAGTTATGTTGGTTATATATGATTTGTGTTGTGTTTGAGCTATATTAGTTTATATTATATATATGTATAAGTCTATGAGAGATTCATATGATACATAGTTTTCTGGGAGTCATTTTTTTATGCTAAAGAAGAAACTATGAATATTTTATTTTAATATATATATATATATACACATTAGAGTCTGCATATGACTTGGTTTGCCGCATATATTTGTGGCGTATATATATACGGTTTGCATTGATGTTGTTGTGTAGACGAAATGTATATATGTATGTTTAGTTGAATATATATATATATACACAATAATCTATTATATATATATACACACACACACAGGCTGCCTATGCTTGTTGAGTAGCCACATTCTCATTTGTTTTCACGCATAGCTATATATATTATATGAGAATTTTTTATAAAATGCTGAGAGATAATATGTTATTTTCGTATATAAACATATATTGTTTTATTATATAATTTGTTGGCACACATTTGTATATAAGTTTATCTACGAAAGATCTTCATACATGTTCATTTATACATAGGTTGTATTCGAAATATTAGATCTGTGAGTTATATAATTGTATAAGTTACTTATATTCTATTTGTTTAATTATATAAATTTATAAAAGTTATGCAATCTGTTGTTTATTCTTTTATGCTTCTATGTATAACCAAGCTGTACATATGCTTTTATACAGGACCAGTTTTCAATTTGCTCAATATATATTGATATTTTAGCCTGCAGAGCATATTTAGTTGTAGTTGTATAGTGTGTCTGCATATGTATATTATTAGCTTGCATGTATTTCCTTCAGCTCAGGACATGTATCCGTAAAAAAAATTATATTGTTTTTTTCCAAGAATATATATATATATATATATATTATTTTTAAAATACGTGTATTGGTTTAAACATTGAGTTACAAAAGAAAGTAATAAAATAATAATGTATATATTTTCAGTTTATATCAAAACTGATTTGATTTGTTTTCATCGATTCCTGTTATCAGCTCTGTTCGTCGAATTCGTGCCAATCTTGCTTTGCTTTGAAATTCGTGCTTGGATTCGTAACTCATCTTATTCTCGTTCATCTCTAGTCTCGATAGGTGAGCAATCACTCACGATTAACGATCTTATATTTATTGGATTTGATCTCAATTGAAACGACAATTGAAATATGCTATTGCTAGTTATTAAATTGCTATATATATATATGCCACTATCTGTAACTGTTTACCTGTGACATCTGGCACCATGATATGCTATTTTTATTTTATCTGTTATTGATGATATATGTCTGTTGTTGATATGTTATATTATTACCATTACTGTTCTCACCCTGCAAGTTCCTTGTTAGTATAGAATTCCCTATGGATTGAAATGATACATACCCGAACGATCTTGTAGAATATGAGAAAATCGTTATGGGTTGAAATGATAAACCTAAGCGATTTTTGTTGACACTGAATTTGGGATTGCGGGGTGAAAAGATATATACCCGTAGATAATTAACTTGCGGATTGAAATGATAAATATCTGTATCACTTGACCATAGGATAGAAAATTATATACAAACACTGTTGGTGTATATATATATATATATATATTGAAAATGATTTCCAAGGTTTTAAAAAGGAAATATATATGGTTTTACATAAATATTGATTTTAAAATTATATATTTTGGGAAATTTAAATTTATAAGTTAGTTTTGAAATTATAAACGTTAAGATTTTACTTATATTTTTCTATTTTTAAAATATATATAAACTAAGTTTTAATATGAATTAATTTTAATAATAAGATTTAATTTAATAAAGTTTGATTTAATTAATATATAGTATGTTTAAGTATTTATTTAAATTTATATTTAAAAATAGATTTATATGATAATTTTTAATAAACTAAGGTTAGGAAGATAAATTTAAATTGATTTGAAAAAAAAAGTATTCTTTTAAGACTTATATTTAAATAAAAATCGATTTGAAATTTATTAAATTTGAGATTTTAAAGATATGATTTTATAACTTGATTTTGATTAAAAGTGATTTAAATGAACATTTTCAAATTGACATAAATTGAAATGAGATATTTAGTTTATTTAAATTTGTAATTGAAGTTTTATCTAAATGTTATTGGAATGTTTAAGTAAATATTTCAAAACTAAATAATAGTAAAGTGAATTTGATATATATAAGAAATTGTCAAATTTAGTTTGTAAATGTTTGAAGATTTAAAGCTCTGAAATTTATTGAAGTGAAATGGTTTAATTTGTAGTTTATATCTATATTTGAAAATGATATAAAATGGTTTATTGAGATTTGAATTGAAATGGAAGAACTGAGATTTGATTTAAATGGGATTTTGGAATTTGAGTTAATTTGAATCGATTTGTAAAGTTGGAGGAAACTATTTTATTTTATAAAATATTTTATTATATATGAAAACTATTTATATATATATATATATAATTTTAATATAAACTATTTCTAATATAAATTATTTTATATATAAATTATTTTAATATAAACCATTTTAATATAAACCATTTTAATATGCAAACTATTTTACTTTAATATAAACTATTTAATTTATAACTATTTTATATACCAATTATTTTATTAACTATTTTATTTATAACTATTTTAATAAATATATACTATTATTAATATCTAAACTGTTTAAGAAGAAAGTGTTATGAATTTCAAAGTATTATAATTTCAAAGTGTTATAATTTTGAAAGAGTTATAATTTTGGAAAGTGTTATGATTTTGGAAATGAATATTTTTTTATGAGAAATGATATCGTATTAATATGGCTTTGAAATGGATATGATATTTTGGTTTTGAAGTATGATATTTTGAAATGACCACGGTGTTATAATAACGATTGGTTGTTAAAGAGACCGGAATCAGATATTGTAATACTCTCTGCCAATACCGAAAACCACTTTAACAACTGTGTACGCGGTGGAGATTCCAGAATGAAGTAGGATGGTGGCGACGATTCTATTTGAGGTATATACGTGGACCTGAATCCCGTGAGTTAGCTTAAGGTGGCTAAAACAGGAGCAATCGACCGGCCAAGTGAGGTAGCTCCTCCGATCGGACACATTTCTTCGATACCATTTTATTACTTTGTGATTGATTGGGTGCACCCCTTTGATTTTGGGAGTGTGGATCGAGGTGGGCGGTAGCTGTGGCTATGCGTTACCACCAGCCCGGAAGTGTAATTGGTATATCTACCCTGGCATTGCCTAGTTGTGCCGTGTCACCTACCTTATCGAGACCACTACGAGTTTGTTTTGTACCATACCTATGGAGTGCTCTCTGATAAGCCCAGTTTACGGGAAGTTACGGTACTGTATAGACTATGGGAATATATAAAAATGTGTTAAGGGGGATATGGGTAACGCCTTAACGCTACTCTAATAGTTTACTTTACTATAGACATATTATAATAGTGTATATTACTACATAGTAGATAGTTCCACGGATCCTTAGAGGATGGTTATCCCAAACATCCTTTGAGTTACTTGTATTTCAGTTGATATTTCACTTGAGTTGGATTTATTGATATAAGAATGTTAATCCTGACTCGAGTATTTTGTGTTTTGCTTTACGCTCGAGTTAGACTGAGTGCCACAGCATTAGAGACTCACCTTTGGAGTTGGAGCTTCGCTTGGAGATCCATCTACATCTATTCGATTATTCAGTTGATCCAGTGATATATCCTGCTTTTGTTACTTGACTATTGTATTGAGACTTCTATGTATTCGAGACTTCTATTGTATCTTGTTTTAACTCTGTTATATATAATAGTAGCTTCATGAACTACTATTCATTTGTTTCCGCTGCTTATTGTTATATTACTCTGTGTTTGTGATTCTGTGATTGATTTATTTACTATATATGCTGAGTTTTGCCAAATTTAAATTAACAATCTGGTATTTTGAACAATTCAAGTTCGACATGTGTGGATGCGAATGGTTGAAAATATCGGGTTGTTACATACATCATGAAAAACAAGTTGTTTATATTAAAGCAATAGAATCCACTCATAAGCAATGTATGTGGTACAATTAAAGCTGTCCTTATTTGGGTTCAACTTTCGAATATCCCTCTGTTTGCTTGGTCGCGGATCGAAATCAACTAGTTCGCTAATAGGTTGGGAAAACTTATCTGTTTAGATGAAGTAACTGAGAAATTAGAAAGAATTCGGTATGCCAAATGCCTAGTAGAAATAACGCATGATGAGAAGCTAGTAGGCTCATTTCCAATAATGCTTCTTGATGGAAGCTGTCAACACATTCAAGTCTTTTATTAGTGGAGACCGGATATTTGTAGCAAGTGTAAGGTTTTTGGTCATTCAAATAAACCTACCATATTATTGAGATTAATAAAGTGAATAAAACTAGTTGTAAGGTAGATGGCCCTTGGGTTGTTAGGGAAGGAAATGCTACTAAAAGGAAACAAAAGGATAGTAAAGTGGTCCAAAGTCATAGATCAACCCCTGTTTGGAAAAAAGTATTTTTTAATAAGAAATACTCAAAGAAACAGTCTCCTCCTATGGGTGCCTCCCTTTTGCCGCAATAGAACCTGTGAAGCAAAGCTAGGTAGGTTTATCCGTTCACTCTATTAAGGATGACCTTATAGGCAGAGTTGATGCTGTGGACAAGTCAAAAGAAAAAGGAAGTGAGAAAGTTAAAGTAAACAACATGTTTGCTGCTCTTAAAACTATAAATGAGTAAAAGGAAGGGGAATGGTGAAGACTTTGATAATGAAACCAGTAGTGACATGGGTAATTCAAGCCTAGAAATGAAACATATAAGCAACCAAAGTCTAGCTGTTCAGATGAGATTGCTTTTGGGTTGGTGCACCTAGCACGTGTGTCCTCTGGCTCTACAAGTACTCCCTTTATGGACTCTCTTAAATCTAATGCTCATGGAAATGTTTCCCTCAGCTCAATCTCCACTAATTCAGTCCATTACTCTGATTTGATTGCCAGTACTAGTTCTATATCTCATGAGCTTGTCACTGGTTCCATTATCACTCCTTTGTCTACTACCTCCACTGTTTCTGATCCTTCTCCAGACCGCTCTATCCCTGGTTCCTTATCTTCTACTCTCATGCACGTGCACGTTGATACGTGCACGGCCTTACCTGACTCTTTGCTATCTATTGGCTAATCCTCACTATTTGACCAAGTTACCCCTCTTGCAGCTTTTACCTTTTTTGAAGCCTTTGATCCTTCCTTTGGTCCTTCAACCTCCATCCCTTCTTCTCCCTCATCCAAGCAATTTATACCCAATAAGGTTAGCAAGAAGAGAAACAAAAAAAAAGCTCAAGTCCATACTGAAAACCAAAGTAGTCTCTTCTCTTGATGCTTTCAACTCTGATGATGAATCATCACTATCCCTTGACACCATTGCTCCTGAGAGCAATTCCTCTACTTCAACCAGAAGTACTAGGAACTCATTTAAAAAACCCTCTAAAGTTTCTCAATGATGCACAACACAGGTGCTTGGAACATAAGAGGTGCCTATATGGATATTAAATTAAATCAAATTAACCTTTTGATACATGAACACAGCCTCTCCCTTATCTCTGTCTCTGAAACCAAATTGAATTCCATCCTCACCAAAAAGCTTCAACTTACATTAATCCCTCTTGGTCGGCTATTGATAATCTCTCTGTTGCTCCCTATGGTGGACTGCTCATCCTCTTTGACCCTCTCATTTACTCTATCTCTCATATTTTCTCCACTTCCCAGTTAATTCACACTCATGCTTATAACCATCCTTCATCAACATCTATGTACTACACATTCATTTATGTAGATAACTCTCTATCCCACAGAACCAGCATGCTTGACCTGCTTCCTCACCTCAAACAAGAATCTCACCCATGGATTTTAATAGGAGACTTCCATTGCTCCTTTCTCTCAACTCACAAGGCAGGTGGTAACCCTCTCTCATCTAGAGAACTAGCTCCCCTTAATGCTGCAATAGCTAATGCTTCAATTATTAACATCCCCTCAACCAGATCTCCCTTCTCTTGGTCAAACAAGAGCAGGAACAATATGGAAACCCTGACCAAGATTAATCATGGTTCCACCAACTTTAGGTCCCTATACATATGGCCTGCCATTCATATTCACCTTCCAATGCCCATCCTCTTAATCATTGCCTTTTAGTTCTATCCTTTAGGGAAACTGCCAACATGCCAAAATCAAATTTTAATTTTTTGACTCATGGACTAACAATTTAGATTTTTTGCAGCTTGTATAGGATGCATGGGACTTACTAGTTTTTCGTAACCCTGTGCTTATTTTTCAGAAGAAGCTCAAGAATACTAAGAACTCTCTAAGATCATGGGCCAACACTGAGTTTGGTGATGGCAGAAAACTATCAAACTCTATTAAGGAAAAGCTTATTCAAGTCTAATCCCAAATCATGAACAACTCTATTAATGCCTCCCTTAGCCTTCAAGAATTTGAGTTATCCATCATGTTGGTTGATGCTTTAAACACTGAGCTTCAACTTACCAAGCAAAAATGCGGAGAGAAATGGATAAAAGATGTGATGGGAATACTAATTATTTCAATTCCACACTCAAGCTCAAACAAAACAAGTCTCAAATCTCTCTAATCCATGATTAAGCAGGTATTGCTCACTCTTCCCCGGATGGCATTCAAAGTGCTTTCTTACAGTACTACATCTCTCTTCTTGGCACTCCAAATCCCCCTCATCATAACAGAACCTTCCTCTCCTACCTCAACCTGAAAAATCTCAGCTTAGCTCAACAAGACGGCCTCACATCACTTGTCACTGATGATGAAATCAAATCTTCTCTGTTCAACATAAGGAAATCTGCCTATGGTGGCCCATACGAGTTTAGTGCCATATTCTTTACACACTATTGGCATATCATTGGGAGAGATTTCCTCAAAGCAATCCATAATTTCTTTAATAAGGGCATGCTCCTTAAATCAAGCAACTTTACTAACATTTCTTTAATTCCTAAGGTGTCTACTCCTTTTGATGTCACTCAATTCAGACCCATTTCCTACTCAATATCATATATAAGTGCATTGCTAAAATTCTAGCTTCTAGACTCAAGCTTGTATTACGTAGATTAATTAATCAGCCTTCATCCCAAATAGGAGCATTCTTGATAATGTGTTACTAGCTCATGACTTATTAATGGTTACTCCAATGCTACCTCTTTTCCTAGAGCTATACTGAAAATTGACATTAGGAAGGCTTTTGATTCTATGAGGTGGTCAACCTTGTTCTCTATTTTAGATGAGATGTGCTTCCCTCCTTCCTTCACTGCTCTAATATCTGAATGCATCACCATTATCAGGTATTCTCTGTTGAGTAGTTCCCAAGTTATGGGTTATTTTTAGAGCCACAAAGGGCTCAAGCAGGAAGACCATATCTCGGCCTATCTCTTTGTTATCATAATGGAATATCTTTCTAAAGCATTAATCCACCAGGTATCTCTCAAAAACTTCTCTCTTCACCCTAAATGTAGAAATCCCTAGATCACCTCTTTAGGCTTTACTGATGATCTTATCATCTTCACCAAACCAACCTTTAGTTCTCTCACTTGTCTCATAAATACCCTTGACTCTTTAGTTTCCTTCTCTAGGCTCCACATTAACCATTCCAAATCTCACATTCTTCTCGTTGTCCTGTCTATCCCTCAAATTGAGTTTTGCCTCTTAGTAACTAAAATGTAGCCTTTACAAAATAAAATGAGCTACTTGGGCATTCCCTTAGCAACCAGATCAATTACTAAAGTGCAATGTATTCCTCTTTATGAAAATATTACCTCCATTCTTAACAAGTGGCAAAACAGATACCTATCTCATGCTGGTAGGCTAACAATTATTAACTTCATCGCCTTCTCAATGTCAGTCTACTGGGGTAGGACTTTCCTCCTCCCTGCAAAGCTTATTTCCATGGTCAGGAGTGCGATGCTCAGGTTCCTTTGGACCGACTCCACTTTCTCTAAGAAACTTCCTCCCATTACTTATAGAAAACTTGAAATGCCAAAAATGTATGGTGGTTTCCAAATTAAAAGATTAAAACCATGTAATATCTCTACTTCATTTAAACACTTTGACAACCTCCTTAGCAAGCAATGTAACATCTGAATTGAGTGGTCTTGGAAGCACAATATTAAATTTTACGATTTTTGGGAAATGTCATCCAAACCTGCTTCTAACTGGATATGAAAAGCCTTGCTTAAGCCGAGGGTTGTGCTTCTTCCTTGTGTCAAACTAAATTTAGCTACTAATAGTAGTGCCAAATTCTAGAAAGTGCCTTAAATAGATGGAGGGACTATATTAATGAACAGTTTATCCCATGATGAGATGATGCTGATGGTATCCCAAAGCATGCCAAAGTTGTGGACTACATTAGTGATGGTCGCATTAGGCTTCTAGATCTAGTTGCCACATTGTTAATGCTCTTTGGAGCAAGTTCTCCAACTCTCCTCACAGCCTAGCAGAGGAAGATTCTTATGTTTGGTCTTCTAATTTGAAAAATCATTCCTTAAGCATTATGTGCTCCGTCATCACTAATTTGGATGTTCTAGCTAAGTTCCCATGGTTTCGAAGAGTTTGGAATAATACAACATCTAAGAAAATTAATTTCTTCCTCTGGAGGGTTCTTAGGAATGCTCTGCACACTCTTGGTAACTTAGTTTTTAGAGGCTTCCCCATCTCCACTTCTTGTCCTTTCTGCAAGAGCTTCCCTAAGGACAACCTACACTTATTCTTCAGCTGCTCGTTCACTTACCTCCTTTGGAAGAAAATCATGTTCAAAGCCGGGTATGGAGTTCCTCTTCATGACAGCAAAAAAGAATGGAAAAGATTGTTTAGAGAAACAAATGGATATACTCTTCTTCATATGGCCTCCTACTCATTTTGAGGATTTTTGCCTTCAGCGCATGGAAGGAAAGTAACCCACGCATATTTGGTGGCAAGATTAAGAACAAGATGGAAATTTATTACGAAATCTCTCATGGTATTCTTAATGCTTGCATGACTCACAATATCTATTTTCAACTTTGGTGTTGAGAACTTGAAAGCCTTCTTAGCAAGGCTTCTTTTGTTTCTTTTGTTTGCTCTGTGCTTTGTTTTATCAATGTGTTTTCTTTCGTTTCCTTATTACTGCTTGTAATTCTCAAGTTATTAAAAAAAATGCTAGAGGCCCATTTAACCCCGCCGACTTTGCAAAAAAAAAGTTATTAAAATTGGTAATACATATGATCCACATATATTGTCACACATAATAACACATACTCTATAACAAATACAAAGTATACATGGAATAGTGTTGATGTTATCCTCGTAATTATTCAAACAACGTGCCATGCAAATACGCCTCTAATTGCGGATATAAAAGTCACTGGTCAGTGCCAAAATATTGGCCATTAAAAATCTTGGTAATATTCGATCGATATACTTACAACCATAAAATAATTCGAAATTAGTTCATCATAACATATAAGAGTCAGTATCCACACATTGTCGAAATTAATTGTATCAAACCATTTTATTTACTCAGTTTGTTTGGTCTTTTAAACGTTATAACTCATGATGGAGCTTGCCTTCTGTTCATATCTTGATGTTTAGACGATGTCCAATGACCATTTTAACCTATAACCCACAAAAGCGTAACAAACTAAGGGTATTTTGTATAAATAAACAAATAAAAGTATCTTTATCAGTTGTCTATTATATTGATAATTACATATAGAAGTGTATTACTCAATCTCTTTTTCTAATGTATTTTTAACTAAAATTGCCATGTTAAAAACAAAACATTTATGTATTAAAAATTTAATTTTCATATTATTACGCAAAAGATTGCATAAACATAATAATAGATAGCTACATGAAAGATTTACCATAAATTGTACGAAAATAGTTTTTTTTCTCCATACCTACTGTATAATATCTCCTTTATAATTGTTTTCCAATAGATTGCATGTAAGGAAAAAGGTATTTTGTGGATAATAATCAAATGCCCAATATACAAAAAAAATATTTATATATATTGTCCACTACATATTTTTTCATCTTTCGAATGAAAAATAATATACATTATCATATATAATCATTGAAAGAATGGTCTTAATAATCACCAAGCAAAGGACCAATTCAATTTTTATCCTTATACTTTTGTTAAACTCCGTCATTATGCAAGGAATCATCAAACCCTATCTTTTCTTGAACTTTACATTTTTACTTATTGTTGTTTACTTATAGTCATACTAATCATCACAAATGTATTTTAATAGACCGGTCTTCTTTGGTGAATGTAATCCAATTTTTTTCTCCTCATTTCTTGAAATTTATATTTTACTTGGATATTAAATATATAATGAGTGTGAATAGACTTGGTCAGAAAAATTAATATCTATAACTTAAAAGAAACAAAAATAAACATAACACTCAAAGCATAACAAAGATATATGTATATATTTAAAAAAGAAACAAAAACAAACATAACACTCAAAGCATAACAAAGATATATGTATATATTTGAATAACTGATATGCACTAGTCTCACTGCAATTAAGATTTCAAATGAATGAAACAAAAATTTGAACGACTATCCCCTTTAATTAAACAACAATAAGCATCAAAATTCAAAATCTGAAACATAGTAAGTCATACTTAATCATATTAAAAATTATACACATTAGAAACTACCTAGTAGACATGTTCCATGGTTAAAAGAACTAAGAGTTTATAATAGCCCATTAATACAGCAACACAATTGTAAATAGATGCTGCTACGAAACAACAATAAGAAAAAAGTGGATGCAAAATTAGACACTTAAAGACAAGTAGCTAATACATTTGCAAATAGCTGCTGCCATGAAATAATAAGGAGGAAAAAACTAAAATCAAAATTAAATTGTCAAAGACAAACAAAACCAAACTTACCCATAAAATCTCATTTTTCCAAAAGCCAATGAGTTTATTTATAGCTAATACCATGAAATTGTAAGAAGGAGAAAAAATGAAATCAAAAGTAGACAATAAAAGACAAATTAAATCAAACTTAAGGGTGCATTCACGGACATAGAAAATGCTAGTGGGTAAGCAGTTAGCAGACGTTACGTCCGACTTAAGGGCTTTAAGGCCGACATATCTATTACCTCATCGTTTACTTGGGATGCCTTTTGCCTGCTCTAAAATGAAGTGGTTAAGCAAGATGTAAGTGTTACGTCGAATGTAACATCTGATGCCTCCGACGTAATTTTTGATTCTCATACTCCTACGTATATGGACCCTAACTTCACACTTTTTTCACACTTTTCATTCTATTCTTCTCTTCTTACAAATTATTAATATGGCTACCACTGCAGCCGGTCTTAACAAAATACAGACATTTTATTGAATTGTTAAACCATCCACTTTATTCACAAAAATATGCTCGGAGAAGTTTATAACAAATCAGATGAAGGCTAAAACCAAGTTTATCAGAAGATTGCTAATAGATTTAACTTGTATAAAAGAAATTCGCAGGTGCTAGATGCAACATCCACCAAAATTAAACACGACAGTAATCGAAATGACTTCATTAAGTGGGGAAAGTTAAGAAACAAAACTAGAGCAGGTCGGGACGATCAGAGGCATACTATTGTTGGTGCCAACTGGTGGGAGGATCGAGCCAAGATATTTAATTTTGCTAATTTACCATCACATTTCATACAGGTTGTTTAATATTTTTGGTTTTAATTTATTTAGGATAGGAGTAATATTGTTCTAAATTATTTGGAGCACATATTCAGAAATGTTGCCATCGAAAAACATGTCATCTTCTCCACTCAGGTTGATTTGCCTACTACTGAAACCGAGGATGAAGTGCAAAATGATTTTCAAACCACAACATCAAATCCCACTCCTAATAACGTTTGGGAAGATGATCCCATACCTCAAAAATGGAATGACATTTTGGCTCCCAACCCTTCCAGCCCTTTCAACCTTCCCAACTAGATGAATTTGTCCAACCTGACCTCAACGTCGATGTTAATATGGACAGTCCTTCTTCAGTTCATCGTTTTGTCACCGCTCATTCTGCTGCTTGTTCTAGCCGAAGACGCACACAACATATATGTTGTGAAGATGTTCACAAGATGTTGGAAATGAAAGAAGAATGCGCTTTAGGTCGTCAAGTTCTTCTGAAGACAGTAAAGTTCCTCAACAAGGAGATCTAGAATAATTGATGCTCTGGCATGTTGCGAAAGACTCATGAAATTGGGTCAGTATAACATTGTCGAGATTACAAAATTATATCTCAATAGGAATTTTCAAAGAGGCATGAAAAAGTTGGACTCTAATGATGTAATACACGAGTATATCGAAATAAAATCAAGGGAATTGCGAGAGCCTTTGAAAAGTTTGAATTTATAGGAAGTGTTTGAATTTATAGTTGAATTTGAAGTTGAAATTGAATTTGAATTTGCAGTATTCATTATTAAACATTAAACATTAATTATTAACCATTAAGTGTTAACCAATAATTATCAAATATTAATCATTAACTATTAACTAAAAATTAAACTACTTTTGCATTATTTCCTACCCAACCTCGAATCAAATTTTTGTCCATGAACACCACAATCTCCAATCTCTATTCCAATTTGTCCATGAGTGCACCATATGAATAAAATCAAACTTACCAATAAACTTTAATTTTCAATATCCAATACATTTGTATATAGTTGCTGTAACAAAAAGGAATAAGAAAAAAAGGATGTTAAAATTTGATAATAAAAATAATAATAACAAACTTATTAATAAATTCTGGTTTTTCCAACGACCAAGAGACAAGAATAAATGTTTGCTCAAAGGAATGAGGAATAGATATGTTAATAGGGATCAAACGAGGAATAACAATGTAGAAAGTCACATATTATCTTTTCTACCTAATAAAATAGATTCTACTTAGTTACGTAACCTTATAGTACTAAATTGATTATAAGAATGAGGAATTTGAGTTTTATGATGATTTTGATTTTGTAACCGATACAAAATAAATGAATTTTTAAATTGGGCACAGAAGAGAAAATAACATGAATTTGAAAAGTTGGAAATAATAAATGAAACGGTTAAGTAGAGATGTATATGCAGGAAAAAAAGGGAATGAACGGATAATTCAGACGAGCATTACGGCACGCGCTTCGCGCGTGATGAAAAATGCTGAATTGTTTTTCTACAAATTGTATTTATTTAATACGTTCAAAAGAAAATGATTTCCACATATATTTAGTCATATTTTTTTGAATCATACGTAGGTAATTTGAATTTTATTTCTAAGTTGCAATATCTAATTTCTTGCGAGTTTAAATTTTTATTTACATTATTAATTAATAAAAAACAAATTTGTAAAGTAGTTTATTTGCTAGATCCTATTTTTAAGTGATACTAAGACTTAGTAAATATTTGTAGAGGAAATTTTGAATTTGTAAAAGAAGCTTAATTGTCAGATCCTAATTTTAAGCGATACTAAATTTTAATAATATTTGTAGAGAGACATTTTTGGTATTTCATGCTAATACCAAAAAAGTATGACATCAAGTGTATAAAGATATAAAAGACAATTTTGGAAGTTCGCGGTCAGATCAAAAGTTTGCGCTTCCAAACCAACAATTAAAAACGAGTGTTACGGCACGCGCTTCGCGCGTGACAATAGTACACTCTTCGCGGATAATTTGATTTTTTTACAAATTATATATGCTTAATATATTCAAAAAAATGATTTTCATAAATATTTAGCTACGGTTTTACGTTGGAATCATGTGTAGTCAA
Organism: Allium fistulosum; assembly: GCA_030737815.1. Taxonomy (NCBI): domain Eukaryota; kingdom Viridiplantae; phylum Streptophyta; class Magnoliopsida; order Asparagales; family Amaryllidaceae; genus Allium; species Allium fistulosum. The sequence continues at coordinate 1,144,985,925 of CM060904.1, forward strand.
TTTGAATTTTTATTTCTAAGTTGCATCGTTTAATTTTTTTTGTTAGTTTGAATTTTTATTTCTAAGTTGTATCGTTTAATTTTTTTGTTAGTTTGAATTTTTTTTCCGTTATCAATTAATAAAAAGCAAAAATGTATAAAAAGTTTATTTGTTAGATCATATTTTAAGCGATATTAAGTTTGGTAATATATGTAAAAGAACGTTATGAATTTGTAAAAAAATATATTTGCTAGATCCTATTTTTAAGTGATATTAACATTTGTTAATATTCATAGTATGCAGTTTTTTTAGGATCAATTATGGAAGAAATTTTGTAAGGAATTGTATATAAAAGACAATTTTGAAACTTTACGGTCGGATCAAAAAATTATGCTTTCAAGCCAACTATTAAGAAAGATAGTTATTCCAATCAGTAGAAATCAGGATTTAAAATGAGGTAAAAAGAATACAAAAGATGTTTATATAATAAAATACAAATCAACAATTAACTCCTCCTTTTCCATTAAATAATTTCATTTCCTTATTCGGTGAGGATCAAGAATCCATATCCATATAACATCGCCTAGCAGTAGCCAACACCCCCTCCTAAACCCGTATATCAAGAAAATCCCACTCCAAAGTCTAGGGTTAGAGTTTCCCGTCTCGCCACAAACGAATTTCAAAGGATTTATCGTGATGCAACCTAATGGAAACATTATGCAATCGACCGGGAGCATGATGCAGTCACCTCAACCACAGTACAACCAGCCTCCGCCGATGATGCCTCCACAACAGTACCAGCAAATGCCACCCCCCGTAGCAGCCATGTGGGGACAGCAGCCGTCCCAGATCCCCCCTCCAATTCCTCAGGCTCCAATGCCAACAGCGTACCAAATTCCGTCACAGCAGTATCAGGCTGCAACTGTAACTGGCGGTGTGGGTGATGAGATTAAAACCGTTTGGATCGGGAATTTGCAGTATTGGATGGATGAAAATTATGTCGCCACCTGCTTCGCCCAGATCGGAGGGGTATTATAATAAATTTTTGTAATTTTATTTCATGATTTGAGCTGCTGCCTATGGTCTGTTTCTCCAATTCGTTTGCTGAATAGTTGTTTCTTTTGGAGTATTTTATGTCCATTTCGAAAGTTTTCAGGAGAATTGTTGACGCCTTCCTGGTAGCAAAGTGAATGCATCCCAAATTAACGTCTTCATGATACAAGTCTATTCATTTCAAGTACATCATAGGTGTTGCAAAGTGTTTTAGAGGATGTCCAGGATATGAGACTTAGTTAAACCTAAGTTAATCCATTATTAATCTTATCAATTCTATCGAACGATTTATATAAAATCATGTTCTGTGAAATTTTTATACTGCAGTTTAGAATTCAATCAAATAAAACCTTGACTTTGTATAATATAATTCAGCGTATAGAGCTAAATCAGTCTATGATCATGCCTTGGAATTAAATGGAGTTTACCTTGTGGTTTGTTGTTTCATGGCGATCAAGTTAGGACAAGATGAATGAATTAAAGACCCTAACCTCCTCGTTAGAAAGACCACATACGCATCGGAATACATTGTTATTTAAATGATTGGTGGCACACCAATTGTTTATATGTAAAATGCGTGTGTATTTTGATGTTACCTGTGTGAAAAACCAATTGTGGATGAGTAAGTTAATACATAACAAATAGCATCAATGACAAAATGGATGTATATATCATATAAGCTATTTGTTATCTGTTCTGAAAAGCCTTAGGCTGAGATGTTTTTCATGGCGAGCTCATTAGGCCTGCATTTAAGGTATAAAGAGGCATCAAATGCTTTCGAACATTCCATGCATTCTGAAAATTTGCTTCTTCAACTACATTGTTGACCGAAACAAGATATTTTGCAGGAGTTTCGTTTACTTTATTTTAAATATTACAATATTTTGGTACAGGTCGTATCTGTCAAGCTAATTCGGAACAAGCAGTCTGGGCAGTTAGAAGGTTATGGCTTTGTAGAATTCACAACTCGTGCTGCTGCTGAACAAGCTCTTCAAATGTACAATGGTGCTATTATGCCCAACACTACTCAAACTTTCAGACTGAATTGGGCATCTGCTGGTGTGGGTGAGAGACGGGAGATGCGTGGAGGTGATAGTGCTGAGTATACTATATTTGTTGGTGATTTAGCTGCAGATGTAACTGACTACATATTACAAGAGACGTTCAAGAGTCATTACCCTTCAGTTAAGAGTGCTAAAGTTGTCATAGATAAACTCACAGGGCGTCCAAAAGGTTATGGGTTTGTTAAGTTTGGAGATGCCAATGAGCAAACACGTGCCTTGACTGAAATGCATGGTATGTACTGTTCTTCAAGGCCTATGCGCGTTGGTCCTGCTACTAGCAAGAATAAAGTAGAAGCTGGTGGACAGTACTCTACAGGTATCACTTTTGCTTAATCTCATACTCACCTGTTCTTTATAAATATCTTTGTTCATAATATTTCTTCCCCCTAGTGACCATTGTGTTACAATTTCTGATGGTACACTATCACCTTTCTTACTTCTGACCAAAAGTTCTGGATAGATTTGGCGAGGGCATTATGGGAAAAAACAAAATTTCGATTACAATACATTGTGAGAGATTTTGTTCATATTTATCAAAAATTGTTTGTCTTAGTGGCATACACATGTACATATATATATATGTATATGTATATATATGTATGCATATAGATACATATACATACATATGTGTGTGTGTCAGTGCGTGTGTATGTGTGTGCGTGCGTGTGTGTATAAAAATGTATATATTGCATTAAGCCACCGATGATGATGAGCATACTCTATTTGGTTTATTTCCCTCCTGTTCCCTTTCCACTACAGAGTATCTCCTAGTGCGTGTATATCTTGCGTAAGCTTGTTCATTGTCATGGATCTGAAAAAATAACATCACTATACTTCTTGGATTGTCTTCATTCATATTACTCTTTTTTGTTTTTTTATATTAATAAATTGGGTTCATTTTTTACAAACGGTTAAAGCAGTAAGAACTTATTAGAATATTATCTGGAGCAGGGTGCTAGAGGGTCTCATTTTGGGCCTGCACTGACTTCAGCTGAGATGCATGCTTTAATGCATGGTCTAAGTTAGGTCAGTTTTAATGCCATATTTCCATCCAGAACTTTACATCTCGCTTTTCTTTTATGGTTACTCATTTTGTTTCTTTTACTTCTCAACGTCCATTAAAATCAGCTCTTTGTATTTTTTTTCACATTAGTTTTGGTTTCGCATGGAAATGCGATCAGTTTTTGCTTACATTCCTACAGAAGTCCAACAAATCATATACTTTATTACCGATTTCTGTATATTTCGTGTCAAAATTCAATATTGTTTTACAATCTGTTCATTTCTTCTTAGCGTATTCAAATACTGTTAGGTTGTATTAAATGAAAGCGTGTTCACAGTAATTCGGAGGAATCTTAAGATCAATAAGACACTAGATTGGGGGTGAATAGAATATTTAAACTTTCTGCAACTAACTTGGCAGTTTAATAATTATATGATAATATATTATCCATAAGCAAATGTAATGAAGTCCCAATTGGATAATAAGTAAATATTAAATAAAAGTGAAGTAAGAAATGCAAACACATCGATTTTTACACTGGTTGATGTTCGATCCTATGTCTAGAAATTGTTTATAATTATAGCAGTCTTCTCCAAGATCCAAAACACCTTTAAACAATGATAGTCTTGACAGAAATCACTCCTCACAATGGCCTTTTTCTTGAAGACTCAGTCACTTCTCACTTATTTTCTAGTCTTTTCACAACTCAAAAACGAGGGAAATAGGATGAATCGAGATTGCTAAGGTATGAAATATGTTTTAAACTCTGATGTTTGGTATGTCGATATAAATAATCTGGCATGTCAGTATAAAAGGAAGAATCTTCTCAAATTCCAAACTTAAAATCTTTCGCCAAACACAACTTTAATTCACATCTGATTTCACGCTTATATTTAGAAAACATTTCTTTAAATCCTATAAATCTAACCGTTTTCATTCATTTTATCACAAATCAAAATTTCTATACTTTCAAAACTCAAAACTTCTCCCAAACGACTTTCTTTCAAGAACTTAAGAGATTTCTTCATCTCAACCGAAATCAAAGCTTGGTTGTACAATGATGAGGATCCCATTGGACTTTTCAAGGAGTATCAAGCAAATGCTTCATTGTTTGCGGAGGTTTTGTCAATTTTGATGATTTTGCTTCTTATGCATTTAGGGTCCATTAGAATGAACTTAAATAAGCTACTTTTTGGCTTTTTAAATGCCAAAGTCCCAATTCATTTTGGCTTTCAAAAAGTCAAAAATAGCTTATTTAAGTTGATCTAAACGAGCTTTTAAAGATTTGATTAGAGAGAATGGAGTTTTGGGGTAAATGGTTTGGAATATAAATAAACTTGAATGTTTTATGAATTTAATTGAATTGTTTTATGCGAATTTGATGGAATTTTTTAATGAAGAAAGCCGGAATGTTGAGAGTAGTGTAAAAGGTGCGGTTATTCTTCTAAATCGAAAATTTGAATTTTCCATGCAAAAGACTAAATTTTAATGATTTTGAATTTTGATTATGGAAACAGATAAGTTTTTTATTTCATGATGATCAATGAGAATCCACATGGCAAAAAGGGAAATAACCAAGAAAGTCTTTAAAGCCCTCTAAGCCATTTTCTCTAAGGCTCATATAAGTTGGGTTTTACTCATTTATTTTGATCATTTCACAAAGAAAATCACTAGCCACTCATGTATTCTTTTTCATGGAGTATATTTGACTAAGATTTGCCAGTATTTTGGTGTTGATGCTACAATGTTGTCAAGGCGCTCACCTAAGCGCCAAAAAACCCTAGGCGCCAACTTGGAGCTTTTTTGCTTGTTGAGGCGCCACTCATGCTTGAGACGCCATTAAAACAAGAAAAGCATTGAAGCGCTCGCCTAAAGTGCTGAAAAAGCGTGCTTTTTGGTCGATTTGGGAGATATAAAATATTTTGTGGTTTCAGCTCAAAATTGAGCCCGAATTTGATCCATTTAATCCAAACCTTATGTGGACTTCTATCACATACTCGTTAACTCTCCGAAATTGAATTTTCATAGTAATTTTAAAGTGCAGTTTATATATGCTGAAAATAGAAAAAGTCGTGCTCAAGGCGTCCAAAAAAGCGTTAGGCGCAAAAAAGCGCTAGTCGTTGGTCTTTCTTTTTGGGGCTTTTTAGCCTTGACAACTTTGATGCTAAAGAAGAATCCAATTACTAATGAGTGTTATGAACCATATACAAGAATGCTTAGCAAGAGGAGTGAACTAAAAGGTAAAGGGAGAGGAAAAAAAGGAGGGGAAGAACACTATAGCGATGACACTTTTGGAGAGTTTTAAGAAAGAAAGCAGTAACAATATAAGCATCTTTCAAAACCAATAAAAATGGCTGAAAAAGCAGTAGCAGCTAAATAGATTTATCTATGAGCAGAGAGTTTGATAAGTTTTCAACTAAAATTCCAAGTTTTTTGATAAAGTTTTAGAAAAGTTGGAAGCTTCAAGAAGTCCTTTGATCTCATCCTTTAGTCACCTAGAACCAACATGGAACATCTTTTTTTTGATAACACAAGTGGTACTATATTCAAACAGAGCACTCAACAAGGAACATCAAAATCAATGTTATTTGCAGTGTTAATCTTTATTTATAATGTTTACTTTTGTTGTATTTGCATTTTTAATTTTATATTTGGTGTTTAGGGATGCGAGTTATGATTGTTGTCTCAAAAAATACAAAATTGTTAATTTATTTTAGATTTTTTTTGCCTTGGTCTATTAACAGACAAACATTGAACTGTCGATAGATGCTATAACTGACAGTTATTATATTTTCAAAAATTAAGTAAAATAACAAAAATATTTGTTTATTTCGAAATTCTAGAAACAAAAATGTTTTTTGTTTTTGTTTTATGAAACTATTTATTCATTGAAGGCTTATTTCTTTAAAAATTCAAAAATTAAAGTCATTATGAACAGAAACATATAGAAAGCGAAGAGTTAAACATCTAAAGATGAATCAAAAATTGACAATTCATGAGTAAGACAAACAATTCACCTCTCTCTACGTTGTTTCATTTTATGTATATTCAAAGAAAGAATGATTAAGGAAGACATTTCTGAGCCATCTTCCAAATTATGCATGTGATTGTGTATTTGGAGAAATACATGGCTATGTGAAAGCGCCAAACCCAAAATCATGAAAGCTATTCATCAAATTATTAGTATCTATGTTTATGATGATCTAGAAAGTTTGTGTTGTTTGTAGTTTTTATGCGATTTTGTTTGTGATATATATATGTATATGTATATGTATATGTATATGTAATCAAGACATCATCTTTTAAGGGAACACAAGGAATAATTTGCATTATCTGAACGTACAAGTTATCCAGTGTATACTGATGATGATCTATGTTATATACTTGATCCATCTCTTAAGCTATTAAAGTTTATTAATGCAGTATGCATGCTTTTTCAAATGATGAATCCCTAATGAATAGTATAATCTATTCGAACCTAATTCTCTAATCATATAGTGGTCATTCTTCCAAGGAAGTAGGTTGAAAAGATCATTTATTTTTGGTCCCTTTCTTTGATGCTTAAAATGTACTTGAGTGGTTTTCTTGATTTATCAGTCTTAACGAAAAATTTGAGATCTAATTTGAATTTAGTTCTGTAACTATTTGGTAGTCATTTTCCCATGGAAACAGGTTGAATGAACGCTGTATTTGTTCATTCACATATATTTTAGACAATTGTGCTTGTGTGCGTGCGTGCCTACGCGTCCAACATTGAAATAATACACTATCTACAGTTAACAAATTTCGAGAAATTCTTGCATGCTTAAAATGAGTGACCATCTGATTGCTATTTCAATTTGCAGCTTCTTACCAGAGTACTGAAGGACCTCAGTCTGATAGTGATCCTTATAATACTACAGTCTGTATTTTTTTTCTTGTTCTTTTTTATATCAAATAATATATCATAGTTAGCTATTCTCACATACACAATTTTTGAGCTCAGATATTTGTTGGTGGCTTGGACGAGAATGTTCCTGAGGAAGAATTGCGCCGGCTTTTCAGCACTTATGGAGCATTGGTTCATGTAAAAATACCAACAGGAAAGCGGTGTGGTTTTGTCCAGTATGCCAACAGGTTTGCAATCTTTTGTTTTAGCTTTACAACATCGCTACTACAAATGTGTCAAAAGTATTCAGATACTCCATAAAATATATGGTACAGTGAATTTTTTACTTTGTTTCAGTATATCCAAAGTATTAGGATTCAGATACACATGTATTTTTTACTACATTTCAAGTTTGTAAATATGTTGACATCACATGCTATTTGTATTACTTTTCCAAATTAAAATGGAGGTACAGTGTTGCAGCTAAAATCACCAGCTGAATGCATTCTTTATATCCCTTTTAAGATTTAATGAATGTCGATGTGGCTTATCCTCTTAGATTTTTTGTTTTATCTTTTTATCGGTTAAAGAAAAGTGTCTTGCGATGGGGTGGAAGATGGTCTGAAGTTCATCATAGATAGTGATGATATAACTTTTGAATTGCAAAGCACATTCATTATCTTTTTTTCTATCACTTCATCTTTTTTGTGTGTGTGCCATATCCGCACCCTTTCATTGCAGTGAAAGCACCGTCGCCGTATATCTTTTTTTATCACTTCATCTTTTTTGTGTGTGTGCCATATCCACACCCTTTCATTGCAATGAAAGCACCATCGCCGTATTTCAACTTATAAATAAACTTCAGTTCACATAATTCCATTCTGAATAATTGATCAATGGACTGCAAGGTGTCAAGGAGCACAATTAGGCTCAAAAAGGCTCAAAACGCGATCTTTGTGCTTTTCTACCTCTGAAGTCCCACATGTCAATAACAGCGTACAAAAATGTGTTTCCATAAAAGACTGAAAATTGCAAGATGTGTATTTTTGCGTCTTGTGAATAATGCGATCGTATTTACATCTTTTATTAGTTCTCTCATATTTTTTGTTCTCTTCTAATTTTTCGTCCTCTAGAAATTTTTTCATTTATGCACATGAATATTAAAATTAGGAAAAATCACTCTTTACCATTGAACTATTCAGATTTTGTTAGAAAGCTTTATTTTGAAGCTGAAATTGATTGAACGAACGATTTATTCCATTTATTTTTAATTTATTATTATTATTTTTTATTTTATTTTTACTTTTTTTGTTTAAAGTGTTATTGGTCTATTATAAAATGTAGATTTTATACCATTTCAAAATGTACTGCCATAGGGTTTTATTAATTTATAGTACAATTCTAGATTTTTAGTCTAGAACTGCATAGAGAAATAATTCCGTAAAATCAGCACAAAATAATATTGAACTTTGATTAGCCACAATAACATTAGTAAATAGGCTCAATAAATAAACACTTGCAGTTTTGTGCAAAGAATCGTGCTCCTGGGAACAAGGCGCAAAAAAAAAATTCAAGGTTCAAGTTTTGTGCTTTGCTGCACTTATTAAAATTGACTACCTTAAGGGTCCGTCACCTTGAAATTAAACGAACTATTAACTTTTGAGTACTTATATATACTTATAAGTATGTGACATTGTTGAGATGATTTGACCACCTCTCTAAATTTTTTACTTTAGGAGCATCTAGGGTCGTAGTAAAAGTAATTCAGTGTGACACATACAATGAAGACCAAGTGATACATTGGTATGGAGATGAAATAATATTTACAATGAAGGGAAGAGACAAAAAGGAAGACCAAAGTTAACATGAGAAGAAACTATTAAAAATGACCTAAGAAAATTAAATTCAACTAAAGATATAGGATAGGTCAAGGTAGATAACTATGGAAAGTGAGAATTCATGTGGTCAACCCCAATCATTTGGGCATAAGACAATGATGATGATGATGAGTAAAAGTGAATCATTGTGTTTGTATTTTACACAGGTTCGAGTTTTGAATTTGGCCTCTTGAATATTATTTTTCAAGGTAATTAATGCCAATGATGATTATCCCTTTTACCCAAGGTTCAAGAACTCGGTTTCGGTCTCGGTTTCGGTCATTTGAATTTTCCTTAATTTCGGACGATTTCGGAAGTTTCGGTTTTGGTTTCGGTCCCAATTTCGATTTTCAATGGTTAATAAAAATGTAATAATGATCTTTCGTAAATTAAATTATACCAAACCCTAATCAAATTAAACTTAATAATAAATTAAGCTAAATCCTAGTTATTTTATTGTTCTAAATAACCATTACTCAATTAAAACAGAAAATTACTTGGCAGCCCAAGTCAGCCCAAGCCCAAATTATATAAAAATAAACACTCCAGCTGCAACCCAGTAGAAACGTTGTCTCCCAATCATCTCAACCTTCGACGTCAACTTCTAGGGCATGAGGAAAAAAGACAACGGATGCCGAAAGCTTTATAGAAAAAACTCGACTTCTAAGGCATGAGGAAAAAAAGCCAAAGCAGAGCCGAAAGCTAAAAAACAAAAAAATCATCGATTTCGTTCAAATTCGAGTTCGAGATGATGTCGAAGTTTGATTTTGCATGTGTAAGTTTTTCAATTGATTTCTATTTCCTTTGATTTGGCTTTTGATTTTCTCTGATTTGCTTTGTGCATTTGGTTTCGATTTTTTTTCTTAACCCTAGCCGGAACCGAAATTTATGCTCGCTTCCGGTTTGGTTATAGTCGATACCGGTATGGTACCACCGAAACTTCGGGGTACCGTTCGATACCTCACCCTGCTTTTACCTTCCACTAACAAGAAGCTTTGTGTACTGAGTTGACTTTGGTGGGCTTGAGCTTTTATTGACATGCAGAATTTTTAAAAACTTGAATGCTTAGCTCTACACTCCGTCCTTAACACCCTTCTCAAAGCTGTTTCTTTATGTGCTACCTCTGGCAGGAATAACCTTTATTTAGGACGACTGAACACTGTATTGGGAGAGTACATATTATGTTCAACTAGTTAATTTGTTTTATATTGATATTGCTAGGAATTGTTTATACTTCATTCTCTCATTTTCACCATTTTAACAATATGTTGTTCCCTAAACAAGTCATATTACACGTTTTGGTCCTAAAACATTTAACAATAGAAACATTTTCATCGTGTCATCAACGGAAGGACTCTTATTATAATTAGATTTAATTATGTATATCATTCTTATTTACTAAAATTTAATTGTATATATTCATGATATATTAAATATTAAATATTGCAAGCAATAAGAAATTCCATTTTAGCCATAAGAACAATTATGGAACATCTATCTCATGTAGGGCCTGTGCAGAGGAGGCTTTGCTGATGTTGAATGGAACCCAAGTCGGGTCACAAAACATTAGGCTCTCATGGGGACGCAACACTGAAAATAAACAAGTAAACATTCAATGATTTTTGCTTTTAGTTTTTACCTGTTCTTTATATATATATATATTGATACTGATATATACGTGCAAATTGATATTACTTCAGCCACAACAGCAGGACTCCAGTCAGTTCAACAACTATTACGGCTATGGGCAGCAAGGTTACAGTGCATATGGATACGGCCAACAACCTCAAGATCCAAATATGTATGCCTATGGAGCTTATCCAAACTATCAGCAACAAGTTAATTACCAGCAGCAGCCACAGGTATCATAGTTCTTGTTGAATATCATTTACATTTTCACATGATTTTTATGCGTGTATCTGCATTTGTATTTGCTTGCCAACAATACGATCAAGTTGGCCTTTTTAGTTCAGTTTTATGGAAATTCATTTCTTAACGCCTGCAAAATTGATGTGGCAACCTCATTATATTATGGCTGCAAAATTAGCATATAAACATTTGAATTAACAATACTACCATGCAGCCACAACTTACGTATTTAGTATGCAGTTTAATATATAAAAATAAGAAAATAAAATATGGAGGCACTTGGAAGTTCATAAAATAGTAAATATGAAGTCATGAACAAGTTTAACGGCAATATATAGTTGTTAAAATATAATATTGTTAATGTTATATGAGTTCTTTTTTTTGAACATATTTTGGTAATTTAAGATTAGTCAAATATTTTAAATTGTTTTCAAGTGTGTTAAATTATTTGAAAATGCTTTTTATGGTAAACTTATTTCCAAATGTTCTTTTTTCTTATTTGACACAATCTCTTTTGAACTTCAAATATTAAAAAAAAAATTTAATTTGTTTTTGTAGAATTTTAAGAAATGTTTTATCATCATCACCATCATCATTATTATATTTGAGGAAAGTAATTTTTAGGGTTTTTTTCATTTGTTTGAAAAGTTTTGATGTTGTGAAACAGTTTTAAATTTACGAAATATCATGAATTTTCTATTTCTTTTTTGAATGTTCAAAAACATATCATAGAGTTGAGTGAATAGTGGTCAATATGTAAAAGTTATTCGTTCCTATTTTTATTGTCCATGTTTAATTTTAGTATATCAAGTCAGAAATTTTAAAAATTACTACTTTTGTTGATTTTTTTTAGTATAAAATAAATTTCAAACCCAAATAACGTGATCAATTTAGATAAATATGTAGGAAAAAAGATTTGACCCTTTTTTGATTTGGATTAGTTTGGCAAATAAACCGGTCTATTGTGCGCTATTAGTATAAAATCGATTTATATGAATTATTTTTGCAACATGAATATAAAATGTTATTTTGCCTCTGCTATTCAGATATAAGCATAAAATAATAATAAAAGAAAAAGGAAAAAAGAAGAAGATATAACACTTATTTGAACAAGGTTTGTACCTCAGTTAAAGTTTTGGACCATGCCTTCGCATTCTTATTCTTCATAGTATTGCATCTCCTTTTTTCCTTCTATTCCTTAGTTCATTTATATATATATCATGTGAAGGCATGGTCCATTCTTACTCCCGATGATACCTCAAGACATGTTATTTACAATTAGCTATTTATTTATTTATTTGAAGTGATTTGAAACTTAAGTTGTCTGCTATTTAAGTTGTCAAAGTATTATTTGAAATAAATGTGTTATGGTATGCTGACTTGTATGAGTACTATTACAGACTGTAGGTCAAGTTAGCTGTGGTGTAGGCTCAGGCAAATTTTAAAAGCTATACAGTTTTTACTTTCAACGAAACATTAATTCAAATGTATATTTTCAAAATGTTTGGTTGTGGAAATTATGAATGCTTATTAGCGATCAGTAAACTTTTGTGTTTTGTCAAGTCATTTTGATTAAAGTTGGATTATGATTTATGTGGAATATATTGGTAATTAGATACCGGCCTTAAAAATAATCATTACCTCTTATTTCTGATCATACTTTATTTTGATTATACTACTGTATATTTCAGATCATGCTTTATTTGAAAAGAGCATTGCACATAGTTTACTGATAAAATCCAACCTTTGATCTGACTCTTTTTTTTAAAGACGTTTCATTCGTCTATTTTATTTTGTAAAAGAGAAAAAAATAAAATAGAAATAAGATTATAACAAGATATACGGAAATACAAATTTTTTCAAAGCTAAAAAAAAGCCATATAAAGCTTTGGGCAAAAGTTTTTGTCTGCATGGTTTCTGGTAAAGAGACATTCCTTTAGCCACTTGTTCTTTACTTGCAAAGCCCTTAAGCAAGTTGGAATATCTACTGATCTACCGTGAACATTCTTTTCTGTATACTCGTCAGGCTTAAAAGTTGCATTTATACTACTACAGTGTTATTACTATTCCAAGTTGTCTTTAAAAAGCTTTGCTGACTATCCGATTTGAACTCTTTGTTCTGCAGTGAGCTGTGTTCTGAATTGGAATTTGGTGAACATTTGTTCTCTTGTAAACTTCGGCTTTGTACCTACATTGTATGTTTGTGTTAAATTAATGTCTATGTTCATCGCAAAGCATAAACATTTTATACTTTCCACATGTAATTTTGTGATATGGATCTATTATGAGTTTTCTTTTCCATTTCTCTCTTCTTTCTCTTCTTTCTTTTATGTAGTCCCCGCTGCACAGCGCCCCATTTTCCCTCCAAAGCTTTTTAGGGGTTGCTTAATGATTTGAATGGAATAAAATGCATACTTTTGCTGTACTGTAGCATTCTGTGCAACATTCTGTTAGTCCATATGCGAAATTAATCAAGTTTGTTGCTTAAAAGGTTACCAGTGATATTTGAATTTTTGTGGGGTTTTACCTTGTTGACCAGTGTTGAACAAGAAATGGCGTTCCCTTGTCAAAAGTGACTGATATAGTCTTAGAAAATAACGGTCTGTTTGGTATCATTTCGAGTTTTGCGTTTTCAAGCGATTACGACGATTGAGGGGATATTGTTTTTTGTGCTTTTTTTGTGGAACATGGAAAATTTGTTTTCCGTGTTTTGGGACAACAAAAGCACGAAAGAAAAATTAATTCACTTCGCTGTTCGTTCATCGTCGTAATGGTTAAGAATTGTACATATTTTTTTGCTTTATCATATTTTGTAATGTGTACTGAAAATGCAAAACACAAAATTTAAAAATAAAACCAAACAAGATCCTCATTTGATTTCATTTTTAGTTTTGTGTTATGCGTTTTCAAAATTCAGTTGAAAAAAACGAAACCAAACAAGATCCTTGTTTGATTTCATTTTCAGTTTTGTGTTATGCGTTTTCAAAATTCGATTGAAAATGGTGACTTTGATTTTTGAAAATGGCGACTTCAGATCCGGTACTCCCTAAGTTGTTCGATAAATTACTTCCCTTTGCAACATCGCCAACCAAACAAAGGTGAGGCGGTTGGCAAAAGAGGGAAAGTAATCGAAAGCAGCCATGGCCGCTGGCTACTCAGCAGGCTTCGAAAGGAGCGAACTCAACAGAAGGCCGGAATGAATTCCAAGAGCAAAGTTGCGAAGCAACAGATGACAAAGCAATAAAAGGAGGAAAACGGAGCCGGACAACGAACAACATGATATTATACATAAGATTATTATATAAGTTAGTTAAAATTATAAACTGTTATATAAGAATTAAACTTATAATATATGAATGTATAATAAAAGCTGGAACTGTAACAAAGTCCAAATTAGATTTAAGGAATAAATATATACGTATAGTACGTATATAGTACGTATATCGTGATTTCAGATGTGTTTGACACTTGAATGATGATGGTATTTCATCAGAAATACATTAGTTCATAAGTCAATAACATCACTCAAGTAAATATATTAAAGGTTATAAATTTTTAATATAAGTGTTGTCCTTTATTATTTATATATTAATAAATTACTTGCATACTATCTAGTTATTGAGCAAACTCAAGCTAAAAATATTATGTGTAGTATTATTATTGTATTAATAGATGTGGTAATATATATGTACGTATTTGTTGAGCAAATCTAAGGTACGTACATTTATACTTAGACCGTTGCGTAATGGTAGGTATGAGTAAATAACCTTTTTCGATTTGTTGAGAAAATTCAAGGCTGAAATGAGATTAGGACAAAGACCACGGGTTAGGAATTGTATACGATACAATCAACAAAGTGTTATCTATCGTTTGCAAGCCTATGATTTGTTGAACAAACTCAATGTCAGAATCCCAAGGCAAGTGAGTTCTAACACCCACTAGAGAAGCGACTTCTTTATTTCTTTTAGGGTTTTGAGAAATATAAAAATTTAATAAGAGCTCACTAGTAAAATGAAATATAATATTTAATCCTACTAATATAATAAGAACATCTGCTATAAAATAAATGTCTCATTAGATTAAATTTGTAGAAAAATGTCTACACCAAAGTTGTTTTTTGAAATCGACAAACTCACTGGACCTAACTACATAGACTGGCTAAGAGAAATCAAAATAACACTTACATATGAATGCATATGGTTGTCAATAACCAAACTAATAATTACTTGTAACAAATGAGTTGCGGACATAGAAATCGTCCTAGTTTATTTGCTGTCTACATTAGGAAACCGTTGCGAAGACAGCACGAAAATGTGACCGTCCATCGCATTTTCGATAGCCTCAAAGCATTGTTTGGGGAGAAATCTCGTTCCGCAAGGTACGAGATTATCAAGAAGTTGTTTAGTCGAAGATGTCCAAGGGCATGCAAGTGGACGAATACATCTTAATGATGAAAGACTATATTGATAGACTCAAATAATTAGACGTGATGATAAGCAACGAGCTGCAAATGGACTTGATCTTAGGGTGTCTTACTCCACATTTTGAGCCATTTAAATTAAATTATAATATGAACTAGTTGAATGTAAGACTCGTGGAGCTGCTCAATATGTTGAGATCAACCGAATCTTCATCCAAGGATCAAGGCGCAGTGCTTGCGGTAAAGGGAAAGCATCATCTTCAAATGGTTCAAAGAATCAAGTCAATAAGAAGAATAAGAAGACTCTAAATGATAAGGATGAATGTAATCATTGTCACAAGAAGGGGCACTATAAATGGAACTGTCCGAATTACCTAAAGATTGTCAAAGAGTAGAAATAAAATAGTTCTGCCGCTCCTACATATATATCTATGATTCAAAATTGTTTTGCAACCAATAAATTATCATGGGTTTTAGGTACTAGGTCTGGAACTCATATCTGTAATATGTTATAGGGAAAACGAATAGGCGTCATGTGACTAAGTGTGAGATGAAACTTTAGATTGCTAATGAATCTATAAGTGTGAGATGAAACTTTAGTCCGCAGGTGTGGCGCAGTGGAAAGGAGGCTTGAGTTGTGGTAAAAAGACTCAGGTTCGATTCCCACCATGCGCTTCCCTATCCTATATAAATTTACCCGGGGGTATGGAGGCTTGGATCAGCGGACGGCTTTACTATACCCTCCCTAGGAGTTTACCAGTCCGCCGGGTTCTCCTGGGTTTTCAAAAAAAAAAAAAGTAGATGCAACTGCAATTGAAGACTATCACTTGGCTTTGCCTGATGGATTAGCTTTAATTTTGAATTATCGCTATTATATCAAAAACTTTATTTGTGAAATAATTTTAGTATCTAGATTATATAAGACTGGATATATTATTCACTGTGTTGATGATGTTATGAATATTATGTTGTATTGAAATAAAATCTACAATGGTGTCTTGGATAATGACATTATGTTATTAATACTAATTATGTTCGTGCTGTGAATAATTCGTCTAATGTTGACATGAATAATAGTTATTTATGGAATTGTAGGCTAGGTCATATAAGTGAGAAACGACTGCACAAATTGAAAACCGAAGGTTTTCTACCATCATTTGATTCTGAATCATTTGATATGTGTGAGTCATGTCTTAAAGAAAAAATGGCTCAGCACTTTTTGGTGGGAGCAATGAAAGAGTTAATGAACTCTTGGGTCTCATACATGCTGATGTATATGGCCCAATGCCTATAATTACCAAAGAAAATACTTCTTATTTGGTAACTTTACTGATGATTTTTCGAGACTAGGATATATGTAACTTATGAAAGAATAAATCTGATATCTGTAAGAAATTTAAAGTGTATAAAAACGAGGTCGAAAATCGAATGAACCATAAGATTAAAAATATTTCGATTAGATCGAGGATGTGAGTATGATGGACAAGTGCTTCTATAATACTTAAAAGACAACGAGAGTCTCTCGGGTTACTCCATCCTACACTCCGCAACACAGTGGTGTTTCAGAAAGAAGGAATCAAACCTTATTAGATATGGTTCGTTCCATAATGAGTAAGGTTAAGCTACCTCTTTTCTATTGGGGTATGCGCTGGAAACCACAACGCATATGTTGAATTTGATACCTACTAAATCTGTGCCTAAGAAACCATATTAGATGTGGTGTGCGAAAAATCCCAACTCAAATGTTTTAAAGTATGGATTGTCCGACCTACGTTAAGAACGATGGCACCAGTAAACTTGAAGCAAAATCAACACTGTGTAAATTTATAGGATATCCCAAGAATTCAATGGAATATATTTTCTACAATACCGAGGAACAAAATACATGTTGTCTTTTTTGGGAA
Source organism: Allium fistulosum (assembly GCA_030737815.1). NCBI lineage: Eukaryota > Viridiplantae > Streptophyta > Magnoliopsida > Asparagales > Amaryllidaceae > Allium > Allium fistulosum. The sequence goes on from CM060904.1 coordinate 1,145,002,962, forward strand.
GGAAATTTTATCAAAAGAAATTAATAGTGAAGCTATAGAATTGGATGAGATCCGAGCAATTAATATGGATGCTGAACCAGTAGACAAACCAAATTCATCAGTATACGAAAACAGGCAACCTATTAGAAGGTCTAATAAAGATTATCGCGTATCAGAGAAATACTACGGTTTTCTCATGGATGGTGTCTTAAAAGAGGACACTTCTCTCTCATTCCAACAAGCACCGCGAAGTAAAGAATCTGCACTTTGGCTCAGAGCTGTGAAATCCGAAATGGATTCCATGTACTTTGGTTTATATACCCAGAGGGATAACCCTTCAACTGCAAATGGATTTTTAAGAAAAAGCTAAATGTAGATGGACAAGTGGTTATGTGTTACTAGCTCATGACTGCACAAATTGAAAACCGAAGGTTTTCTACCATCATTTGATTCTGAATCATTTGATATGTGTGAGTCATGTCTTAAAGAAAAAATGGCTCAGCACTTTTTGGTGGGAGCAATGAAAGAGTTAATGAACTCTTGGGTCTCATACATGCTGATGTATATGGCCCAATGCCTATAATTACCAAAGAAAATACTTCTTATTTGGTAACTTTACTGATGATTTTTCGAGACTAGGATATATGTAACTTATGAAAGAATAAATCTGATATCTGTAAGAAATTTAAAGTGTATAAAAACGAGGTCGAAAATCGAATGAACTATAAGATTAAAAATATTTCGATTAGATCGAGGATGTGAGTATGATGGACAAGTGCTTCTATAATACTTAAAAGACAACGAGAGTCTCTCGGGTTACTCCATCCTACACTCCGCAACACAGTGGTGTTTCAGAAAGAAGGAATCAAACCTTATTAGATATGGTTCGTTCCATAATGAGTAAGGTTAAGCTACCTCTTTTCTATTGGGGTATGCGCTGGAAACCACAACGCATATGTTGAATTTGATACCTACTAAATCCGTGCCTAAGAAACCATATTAGATGTGGTGTGCGAAAAATCCCAACTCAAATGTTTTAAAGTATGGATTGTCCGACCTACGTTAAGAACGATGGCACCAGTAAACTTGAAGCAAAATCAACACTGTGTAAATTTATAGGATATCCCAAGAATTCAATGGAATATATTTTCTACAATACCGAGGAACAAAATACATGTTGTCTTTTTTGGGAAGGAAATTTTATCAAAAGAAATTAATAGTGAAGCTATAGAATTGGATGAGATCCGAGCAATTAATATAGATGCTGAACCAGTAGACAAACCAAATTCATCAGTATACGAAAACAGGCAACCTATTAGAAGGTCTAATAAAGATTATCGCGTATCAGAGAAATACTACGGTTTTCTCATGGATGATGTCTTAAAAGAGGACACTTCTCTCTCATTCCAACAAGCACCGCGAAGTAAAGAATCTGCACTTTGGCTCAGAGCTGTGAAATCCGAAATGGATTCCATGTACTTTGGTTTATATACCCAGAGGGATAACCCTTCAGCTGCAAATGGATTTTTAAGAAAAAGCTAAATGTAGATGGACAAGTGGTTATAAAGTAAGGCTAGTCGCAAAAGGATTTCATCAAATTCAAGGTGTTGATTATGATGAAATGTTTTCGCCCGTAGCAATGCTTAAGCCCATTCGGATAACGCTAGTTGTTCCTACATTCTACGACTATGAAATATGGCAAATGGATATGAAAACGGTGTTTCTAAATTGTGATTTAGAATAGATTGTTTACATGTTGCAGCCCGAGGGTTTTGTGGTCTATAGGAGGGAGGGTAAGGCTTGCAAGTTGTTAAGATCCATTTACGGTCTTAAACAAGCTTCAAGAAGTTAGAATAAATGTTTTGATAAATTAATCAAATAGTTTTGTTTTTAATAGAACACAAAGGAAGCGTTCGTGTATAGGAAAAAATAAGGAAGTGCTACAGTGTTCTTAGTTTTATACGTCGATGATTTGTTATTGATTGACAATGACATCGTGTTGTTGCAATCAGTTAAAGCTTGGTTATCCAAGAACTTCTCCATGAAGGACTTGGGAGAAGTGGCATATATACTAGGTGTAAAGATCTATAAAGATAGATCTAAAAAACAATTGAGATTGTTTCAATCCCCGTACATAGATAGCATACCAAAAAGGTTCAATATGGAGAATTCGAAGCGCGGGAATATTCCGATGCAATCTGGAATCATCCTTTCTAAGAAGGACACTCCCTATACTGATGATGGGAAAAAGCACACGAATAAGGTACCGTATGCATCAGCAATTGGTTTTATGATGTACGCCATGCTATATACCAGACTAGGTGTGGCTTATGCATTAGAACGTGTAAGCCGATACCGGTCTAATCCTGGAAAAAAACATTGGACTGCAGTAAAATGTATACTTAAGTATTTAAGAAATAATATAGACTTATTCCTTATATATAGGATGGAGACCTCCTTATGAATGAGGCATATGGACTCTAGCTTTCAAAGTGATAACGACGATAGTAAGTCTGTTTCGAGCCGCGTTTTTACTTTAAACGATGGAGCTATTAGTTGAAAAAGTTCCAAGTAAGAAACAGTAACAAATTCCACGATGAAGGCTGAGTACATCTCCCTGAACGAAGCAGCCAAAAAACGGTCTGGATGCGCAAATTTATAAGTGATCTAGGGGTGATTCCCAATACGAAAGATTTAATGACATTGTTTTATGACAATAATGTTGCGATGTAGATCACAAAGAAACCTAGAACATACAAGAAATGAGATACATTCTTCGAAAGTTCCACCTTATTAAAGAGTTTGTTGAGAAGAAATAAGTCACCATTCTAAGAGCAGATACAAAGGACAACATAGCAGATCCATTCATGAAAGGCCTGACTTGATCGGTTCTCAACCAATCAATCGAATGGATGAGATTGAGATTCCAAAATTAGCCCCAGGCTCCCAAGTGCAAGTGAGAGATTGATGAAATTAGGAGTATGCCGCAGGGACAATTCTACAATTTATTGTAAACTATTAATTCAGCAATAAAATCTCATTTGGAATAAAAGATTTTTTTTCTTTTTATATTCTTGTCATAATGTGTTATGTTAATTATTTATTCAATTTAAGTATATCTAATAGAAAATCCTTAAATGATATGTAACTACATGGTGTTGTAGTCATGAGAAATTTATCACAATGAAAATAACATACTGTTTTAAACATTCATAGCCCGGATGTATCGAGAGAAGATATCGATACATCTGTTGGGACTAGAGCATATAATGCTTACCAAATGTTGGGCAGTTATTAGTCATGGCTACTGGGGGTACCAAGAGATTACGAACTAATAGTTATTGGATAACTATTGAATGACTCACTCGATAGTTTTTTGTTAGTTAATATAACTGAGGTCAGGCAGATAATGTTGAAATGACGATATTACATAGTTCTCTCGACTTGAGAATATTGTTAAACTACAATACAGACACTTCACTTTTATTATAGTTAAATCGTGCATGACGTTCCTCGAACAATTATAGTTGGGTCTGGTTGAAGCATTGAAAGTGAAATACTATTTATTAGAGAATTTGTCTCCTCGGTTATATGAGGTAGTATCACGGTCAACTGTAAGTCAAAGTCTCCGACCAAAGCAATCCGGTTAATAATAATTGTTATTATTGAACCAAGAACTTTGTGTTTGGATTATACAAGTTGAATGTGGACGATATTGGAATTTTGACCAAAACCAAATTCCACAAGTCCTAATGTGATATAGTTTTGACAAAGAGAATGAGTGTAAATAATCGTTACTACTAGGGACCGCTTAAAATAGTAAAACTGGATTTTACCAAAATTGTGTAAGCGATAAATTTGCCAAACTGCCACATTGTTATCTAAAGTGACATGTGAACGTTAATATTCGAATCAGGGACAGAGCCAAGACTTTAGATTACTCTGGTCTAACTAACATTTGTATTTAACAAAACTTGGCAAGAAAAAATAGTAACAATGTGTGAAGTTAAAAGTTTATGCTAAACTCATGAATTTCGATCTTTAGGTATAATAAAATATTGAACAGAAACTAAATAAAATTAAAAAAAGATACTAAATGAGAAACTAACTAAGACAATACCAAATTTATATGAAACATAAGATAAAAGTTGCTTATTTTGTTTTTACAATGGGCTTTATTTAGAATTGGTAAAAATATAGTTTCACAATTTTCACTCGGGTTATAGCCCAGGGTAAATCATGAATAGGTCCGTCCTTGATTCGAATTGTTTAATATTAATCGCTAACTGAATTTACACTTATGAGTCGCACAACCCCAATACTGCATATTCTAAAATACCACATGATTTAATTAAATAGTAATTGTTATCAATTAGTTAAATTAATTAATATTTGTGAAATATTAATTATAAAATTTTATTTGATTTATTTGAATCAATATTTAATATATTGCATACATAAAAATTATATATGTTCGTATCGATATACAATACCGATAAACATTTAAATTGAATTCAAAATATATAATATTGATTGGATTTAGAATTTTTTTAGGTCCATTCGCCCGTTATTGTTGCCGTCCAAACAAGGAGGGGGATAGAGATATTTGTTTGAAATTTGTTTTGAATTGGTAAGGAGAGGAGGTAAACAAGGAGATCTGGATCCTTACTTTCCACTTTATCGCATCGCCTATTTAATCAGATCATCCCCATTTAATTGCACTTTATTTTTTCCTCCTCCTTGAACCCCCTTGGCCGTAAGCAAGAAGACCCCTCACCCTCTTCATTTCTTAATCAAATTAAATCTAGTGCAAAGGTGTGGCGATCTCTTCAGTTAGGCTTTTTTTGAAAGTGTCCGGATTCGACAAGGATAGTATTCAAGGTGCACGTTCAAGGCCATAGTATTGGCAACGTCTAACTTATATTATGTTATATACATATTTATTTATTTCAATACATGTGTGCAGATTAGAACCTTGCTATATCACAAATTTATATACTTTGTTATCATATCAATATACACAAACGCACATATGTATATTGAATTAAGAATAAAATATATATATATATATATATACAAGTATAATTTCTTCTCGGCCATTTTAATAAAAATAATTGGAAATTTAAAAAAATTTAAAACAATTTAAAATTAAAATTTGAAATTTTATAATTTGTTGATATATAAATATACATAAACTTCAAACGGAAATTTTATTAAAAATAATATATTTATTTTATAATTAAATCCGAAAGAAAAAATAATAATTTATAAATATATTTTAAACATTTTCTAAAATCATCATGTATTAAATAAAATTATATATACATATATATTTTGTGAATAAAATCCTTACTGTTCTTAAAATAATAATTTTTTAAATAAAATCCATATGGATTTTATATTATAAAAAGTTAAAATTAATATTTTACAAGTGTGCATGGATTTGTTAAAAAAATTTAAATGGCCTTGACCGAAATATTTTTTTTAAACATATTGTGTTTATATTTATAAATTAATAATTTATAAATAAAAGTTAAAATTATACATACACACACACACAAATACACACACACATACATACATACATACATACACACACAGATATATATATATATATATACAAGGTTCGGTTACACCTCAGTTTGCTGCACCTCTAACCCTCGACTATCAGCCATAAGTTCTGATTTAAATATAGTACCTTTTCTCTCTTGTTGCATTAAATAATATATGTAGTGGAAAGATAGAGAAACCACTATTATTTAAATCATAACTTGTGGCCGATATTCAGGGGGATTAAAGGTGTAGCCATCCTTGCCCTATATATATATTTTATTTAAACATATATTTTGTATACATATATAATTAAATCTCAACGTTTGAAATTTGAATTTTAAATATGAAATTGATTTTCATTCTAGATCTAGATCTGTTTTTAAATTTAAATCTATCCTTAGATATTTAAGATATTGATCTGAATTATTTTTTACTTGGATAATATCTTTTAAATAAACACTATTATAATATAAAATTCTTAAATGTATGTATATGTATATAATAACAGTAATAATAATAATAATTTAATTATAGATAGCAAATACATATTTAAAGAGCCAAATGTGTCTATTGCTGTGTAAATCCCAACATTTATATACAGACATATTTAACTATGTACACATTTATATGTTGTATGTACACTTTACACACGTGTGTGTATTTGATACACATATGCATTATATACTATATATATAATAATCAAATCTTTATATAAATCAATTAAATAAAATAGAAATTTTATCTAAAATTATTTAGATAAGATCTAAATTAATTTAGACTTCATGAGCCCAATAAGATCTAAAAATCATCTTCTCTTTTTATAGATAATTTAACCACTGCGTGCCGACCAAGTTCTATCATCCCTATCCCGGTGGCTAGAGTGTCGGCATTGTAGATAATCTCCTCTTTTTGTAAGCCTAAGGGGGCTGGCTTTGTGCTTCGCATTTTTGATGTGAATGAATATACTCACTTTTTGCATGTGAAATTTGTCCAGTATTTTCTTATTTATCTTCTTTTGTCTATTCTTAATTAGTGTGGTAGCATACTTTGGGTAGCCAGCATAGTCCATGCATTGTTTGCACTTGAATGTTATCACAAGATGGATAAGTAAAAATGTTTAATTATGTGACTGTTTACACTAAAAATGAAACCAACATCCAAATATCATATGAAAGCACCAGTTCTAATAAAATAAAGGTAAAAGCAAAAAATGAGACACAATTTTTATAGTGGTTCGGCAAATTCCCCGGCCTACGTCCACTTTAATCTTTGTTATTAGTCCTTTTCTTTTCATATTACAACTAATTTTATCAGATCGGACCACAATCTAGTGCATCTTAGATTTACAATGGAATTTCTAGAGTATATTTGGGGAAGGAAATAAGAGTGAAGAAGATGCCGAGTGCGAATCCCCTCTTCAGTTGCTATATGGCTGGTATTTATAGAGAAACACATCAGTAGACTTAGAATTTCACGTTGAATAAAGTCCATATGCAAGTCCAAGTGTATAGGATTGGACGCGCCGTCCCTATTAGTCGCTATGCACTGGATCGAAAATGGCTGATAGTAGTAAACAATGTAAATACAGCGGAAAAGTATAGTAGATTACACAGTCGATTTCATACAGGTTCGGACCTCCCGTTCTATGTTCAGTCCCGAAGCACCCCTTCGGTATTTCACTAACCAATGCTTCATTTCACTTAGAGGAACAGGTTTACAGACTCTGCCTGAACAACCGATTAGGACTTGTCAACAACAATTACAAGTATTGTAACAAAAACGTTACTCTCTGAAACAATGTATTTTTATATATAGAATGTCAGTTTGATGTAGAGTGACTCCTGTAACCAAACCAGATGGTATTGAGTGGAGGTGTAGAGGCTAAGGAGTTATTCAACTAAAGTATGGGATGTGGAGATGAAGCAAACTAGTCGAAATCTCTGAATCAGATGAATTTCTTGGAACTCAGAGAATTGCTTTAGGAATTGAGAGTTTATGAGTAGAAATCAAAACATAGAGTTGCGTAATAATTCAGGGATGGTTAGGGGTTCATATATAGATGTTGGAGTGATGCTAAAGTAAGGGTGCAACCTTCCAATTTCGCTATTGATGAAGAGAAGTGGCCGCAGGAGCGGAGAGATGCAACTTCTGGAGCGAAGAATCACGAAGACACCACATCAAAAAAACTAGTCGTTTTATAGTAAGTCCGTTGACTAAGAGAAGGCTTCAATCGACTGGCTTGGTGTGAAAATCGAGCCTGATAGCATTGCAGAAGCAGTAGATAAGTTTTTCATATTTAGTCGACTGGTTCAATCGACCGGACAAGGCTTTCAGTTGACTAAATCGTAGTATTTTCCAAAAGCTTGTGTGGTGTAGTGGTAAGGGCATGTGCTCATCTCTTAGCCCACCCGGGTTTGAATCCTAGCTTTGCGTATTTTTAGTCATTTTATTATACACTATTTCCTTCATCGTTTGACCTAGAATAACTCAATAAACATATTAGTAGCATTGTTGTATGATTATTATCATCAAAATACCATATATATATGGTTCTTTCATTCTCCCCTTTTTTGATGATGACAACCACACAGCTTTAATATAAAATAATAGCTCCCTCTAGATATATGTTATGTAAGTTTATTTCCCTCAACTTCACATAAATGCCAATATAAAATATGTAAAACACACGTTCTTCTCCCTCTTTGTCATCAACAAAAAGGGATAAGAGCATTGGCTTACTATATGATAAAAACTCCCCCTAAGTATAATATTTCTCTTCAACTTTTAACTATGTACTCCCCTATCAATATGCTCATTATTTCTCTCTCTTTTGTAATTAACAAAAAGTATGAGAAAATTAAAATAAATGGAGAATATCATAGAAAAGTCATAAATAAATAATTTTAACATTAATGCAGAGTGATGAGTATCCAATAGATAGGTCAAATGTAAACAAAACGATACTCATTTTATAATAGATATAAGGTTTACGATTTAGGAAACCATATCCAGTTGGATGTGGTTGATCTCTTAAAAATATAATTTCCACTATTAATCATAGTGTCGTAATAATTGCTAATGTATGATTGTCTATCATAATCAGTTAGATTAGCAGGAACCCATATATACACTGTAAAGACCCGTAATTAATCGCTTTGTATTTGAATATTTAAATCTTTTTAAATATTTAAATAATTGATTTTAATAACCAAATAAACATATTTTAAACATTAATTAATGATATTAAAATAATTTTCAAATTTTTGTTTACCAAAATAATTAGTTCAAATAAAAATAGAAAATGTGATCGAAAAACGTTTCCTGAAATTTCAACTTTTTGGCATCGGAAAGTCATCGAAAACATTGTTAACATTTTTGTATCACTCATATACACATGCACACACATGTACACATGTCATATGGTGAGTTAAGTAAAGTATTAATGGTAATAAACCATGATTAATTTAAATATAAACATGAAAAGACACATTATGATTAAATAAAAAGAAAAAGAAAATATAAAATAACTTCCCATGCACCACCATCGCCTAAACTACCTAGTGTAGGACCTAAGGCATGGCTAAGGGGGGCCTAGGTAGGTGCGTGTGCACCTATGGTGGTGGAGAGGCATGGCCTCTACGTTGCATGATGACATTTATATTATTTAAATGTTTAAGTTAAATTAAATTAATACTTCACTTCTTTGCCTATAAATACCACCACACATACTCTTTTCTCACTTTGCATCTTCATTTCCAAAGTTTATTATCGTAACTTCATGTTCATGAAATGATCCATGGCTTTCATACTCTCAAAATCCTAAAACAAGCTTGAAAAGCTAGCCCTTCTTAATTTCTAAGCTCCCTACATCCACTCCTATTCAAACAAACACCCCTTCACCAAGACAAAAGTCATTTCCACCTCAAAAAACTCCAAGGCTGAGCCCATATCTAGCCTAGTCCGAGCCACATTGCACCTCTCAAGCTCAAACAAGTTCGTAAATCCAAGTCAAGTGCATAGGAAAGCTTAGTTCTAGTGTTGTTCGAAGAGTTAGTGCAATTTCGATTCAAGTAGTAAGCATTTTGGTGAGTGAAGCTTCCACTTTTGAACCATAAGTTTAAACTATATTCATGCTCATATTTGTAGCTATTGAATGCTTATTGTATAGTTGTAATAATGGTTTGGTTGTTGGATTGGTTTGTCGCTTTGAAGATTAGTCGCTTCGGAAAGTTAGTAAGCGAACCTTAAGTTATATGAAAATCTAGTAGTTAAACTAATTCCGTTGTAAATAACTTTTTGATATATGTTGTATTATTGTAAATCATCATGTACGTATCCTCATTCCCTTGCTATATGATGTTTGGTTGTAGTGCAAATGACGTAAGCTTGAATTTGGAATTGCCCGTATAGCGATAGTCGCTATATCAACACTTTCGAAAAATCACCTTTTATCGAAACCGTTTGGTTTCATTATCGTGCTTGGAATTATTTTACAAGTTAAGCAAGTTTTTAATTAATGTTGTTTTCAAAAATAATTAATTATTTTAATAATAATTATTTAATTTAATTAATTATTTAATTAATAAGGATTAAAGTTAACTAATTAACTTATTAACGATGTGTTTTAACTATTTTCTTAGTTAATAAGGTTTTAAATTTAACTAAACATTTTAGTTAATGATGTTTAAGGCTAATTAATCTTTTGATAATGATGGCTTATGATTTATTAATTTATTAATTAATGACGTTTTTTAAATTAATTAATCCTTTTTAATTAATGACTTTTAAAGGTTAATAAATCTGTTTAACCCTAATTAATCTTTCTTTAAATAAAATTTTAAAATAATTAATCACTTTTAAATAATGATATTTAATTAATTAAATTAATTATATTATTGATTAATTGAATTAATGATTTTTTAAATGAGATTTACCCTTTTAATTAAGAGTTACCGAAGTAAATTAATTAACTAATTAACAAAGTTTTAAAGTTAATTAATCAATACAATAAGGATGTTTTAAGGTGTTAATCCTTTTTAATGATGTTTCAAAGTTAGTAAACTCTTATAACAAAGTGTTTTAAAACCAATACTTATAATGTGAAGCTAAGTATAAATTCTGATTTTTAAAAGAAAAAGTTTGAATTGTTTATGGTAATGAATTAATTTCCGTAAAGGCGATTCACTTATATCAAAATGATTTATTTGTATAATTAGCACTAAACATCGAAGAAGTAGACTTGTCGCTATTTTGAAAGTAAAGAATAATCATGGGACATGACTTTGGGGTAACACTACCTTGACTTGTCCGGTATTGTTGTTAACTAAGAAATATTACAAGTTTGAATTCGATGAGTGGTGGTAAGTATAAAAGACTTAATTTCCATATACGATTGTTTTATATCGTCAATAGTTGGTATCTCAGCTATCGTTTACTTCAGCTTCTTTATTATCGTCATTCTAAGATGATTTGTTGCTCCGTTGAGCTTTGTTATCCTTTATTGGTAAATGACCGAACCCAAAGCGTGAGCTATGTGGGGTTGCTCCATTAGTGTATTTTCACATCTCATCTAGATCGGAATCGTTTTCACATTTAGATGTGAAATATTCGGACTCTGTAACGTTTGGCAGGGTCCGGCTGGTACATTTCCGAAAAGTGACATGGAGTATATGAGCTTCTCAGAAGTATATTACTAGAGGTATACTTCAATGGTAGTGCACCTTCCTAGTCATTTGTTGGAGATTTTCCTTTTCTTATTTGATTCGAACCTTCAAATTTATTCTCATATTTTCATTGGGAAGAGTCAACCAATCTTCGTGGTGTTTAGTTATTTATCTATTCTTTATGATTGGATGTTGATTTATGTGAGAGTAAACCGTTCGGTGTTCAGGTGTGTGGTCTCACATGTTTATGTTTAATTTCACACCTATTGTTTAAAAAGTTTTACTCATACCAAACATATCGTTTGACCCGAGTTATTTGTTTTCCCTAAACTCTCGGGTACTCATTTTATTTGAGTAGTCTGAGAGTAGCAGGTCCTTTGTGGGCTCTTTTGAAGACGGCATCCGAGCAGGAGGCTTTCATCTTCTTAGTTATCTATTCCACTGTATTATCTTGTTTGTATAAGTGTATTTTGTTTCAGCATATGTAAAGGCAGGATGTTATAACTTCCTAATCTAATTTGCAGTACTTTGTGTAACTCTGATAACTCCCTGTTAAGGAGTAACCTGATGTACTATTGACTGTTATGGTTTATTTTACAGTTTTGTTGTGAGGTTTCTATTATGTTCTTTATTTTTACCTCATTACAATTCACCTTTACGATGTTGGGCAATGACACATGAACACCGAAGATGTGTTAAGTGCCGTTCTTAGGGGTCAGAAAGGTGGGTCGTTATAGTTGGTATAGAGCTTCGGTTGAGCGAATACCTTAGCCTGATTGGGGTACTACTCATTAGAGATAGGGTGAGTCGAACATAGAATGAGTTAATCTTGAGAGAGTGTTTCCTTTTCTCCCCTAAAAGTATAGTTTTAGATCCTTTATTGCAGTATCCATTTTTCATCTTTACCTTATCTTTGTATTCTAATGATACCTATCACTCATGCAGGTTATTGAAAATGAGTACAAGAGGAAGAAGAGGGAGGGGATCTGGAACCAGCACGGCTACAAATGGAAGAGCTCCTAGAAATGAGCTAGTTGTAGAGCCGGTTGTAGAAGTAGCAATGCAAGTTCAGTCGCTTCAGAACTTTGCGACTTCTTGCAAGAATTATACCGCTTTAGTTGGTAAGCCTTTCTATGGAACTGAAGTAATTTAGGAGTTTGGATATGGCTCCGCTCTTGTGAAAGGATATTTAGGGATCTTTAGTTGGGAGATGCTAGAAAGAGATTGTTGGTATCGCGTCAGCTTCAGAAAGCATCAATGGATTGATGGGATTCAATTATAATGAATACACCAGAAGAAGATTTCTCTTGGGCGCAGTTTAAAGAGGTTTTTGAAGCTCAGTTTATCCCAGAGGTGGGACAGACTCAGTTGTTCAGAAGTTTTATGGATTTGAAACAAGGTGAGATGACAGTGGTGCAATATGAGCATAGGTTCAATGCATTGTTTCGCTTTGGACCAAAATTGACTGATACGCCACTCAAAAAGAATGAAATGTTCGTAAAAGGAAAGCGACCAGAATTTCATCGGGAAATGACCAATCATCTCAACGATACCTTTACTAATCTGATCAGTATGACTTTGAGGTTTGAGGCTCTTGTATTGAGCAAGGAGTTCAGAAAGGGGTAGTGCCAGCAGTTGATGCCCAACCTTTATCAGTGATACCTGTTGCCAGTAAGCCCTTTTTCAAGCGCAAAGGGAAGAAGAAGTGGTCGGGAAAGAAGCCTGGAGGTGGAGCTCCAGCTCAGAATAAGCAATTAGACTTGACCAAGATCCTTTGTTATAAGTGCAAACAAATGGGCCACTTTACAAATCAATGCTCGAACCCAGCTAGTGGACTACTATGCTACAATTGCAACAAGCATGGACATATAAAGAACCAATGCCCTTTTCCAAAGAAGGGATCATAGGGACAAGCTTTTACTATTAAGGAGATACCATCTATTTCTACGGACCCAAAAGGAAAGCAGGTGTTGCAAGGACATTATCAATTTTTGATATTCCTGTTAGAGTGTTATGTGACACCGGTGCATCCCATAGTTTAACTCATATCACCTAATGAACCAGTTGAATCTTAAATATGTTATTCTTCGTAATTATCTTTGTGTGTCGAATCCCATTGGCGGTCCGACTAATCTTGACACTATGTGTCTGAAAGTGTCTATTTCTTATCGAGATTGTCACTTTTTGTTCGACTAATTCGTTCTTAGGTTCATGGGTTTTGGGTTACTTTTGGGATGGACTGGTTATCTAAGTTCAATTTCATCCTAGATTGTAGTAGAAGAATCGTTGTGATAAAAGATGCAGTAGGCAGGAGCATTGATATCTGTTGCGAAGAGCCTAATAAGTTGATGAGCAGTTTCCTTTATTCCCTCGAAGTACCCAAAGTGGAGATAAGGAATATACCAATTATTGAAGACTTCAAGGATATTTTTGAAGAAGTGCAAGGTTTACCCCCTCATCGGAAAGTAGAGTTCCGCACTGATTTGATTCGGGGAACCAAACCTATTGTACAACCTCCTCGAAGGTTGGCTTCGAAGGAAAGGAGAGAGTTAGAGAAGCAGACGTTTAATTTATTGTAGAAGGGTTTGGTCAGATGCAGCACATCGAGTTGGGGATCGCCTATAGTTTTCGTTACCAAGGCAGATGGTTCTCTTAGATTATGTGTAGATTATCGAGAGTTGAATAAGAGGACTATCAAGAATAAGTATCCTTTACTTAGAATTGACGACATGTTTGACCAACTCCACGGAGCTTGGATATTTTCTTAGTTGGATCTTGCCACTGGTTTTCACCAGTTAAGGGTAGCTGAGGAGAGTGTACCCTTAAAAGGTTTTCGAACCCCTGATAGTTTTTACGAATGGTTAGTCATGTTGTTTGGATTGACTAACGCATCCGCTTATTTTATGGATTTTATGAATTGAGTGTTTTGGGATTATCTTAACAAGTTTTTCCTAGTCTTTATTGATGACATTCTCGTTCTTTCTAAGTCGGAGGAAGAGCACAAGTACCATCTTCATGTTGTTCTAGGTACTTTAAGAAGTCATGTTTTAAAGGAAAAGTTCTCTAAGCGCCATTTCTAGAAATCCGAAGTTAGATTTCTAGGGCACATAGTTTCAGTAGAAGGCATATCAGTGGACCCAGCTAAAGTAGTTGCAGTTTAAGATTGGAAGAAACTCGAAAGTGCGACTGAGGTCAGGAGTTCCTTGGGATTGGCAGGTTTCTATAGAAGATTTATTAAATATTTCTCGAAGATTTCTTCTCATCTAACAAAACTAATAAAGAAGGATGCTAAGTTTGTTTGGACACCCAAGTGCGATCAAGCATTCAATGAGTTAAATGAGAAGTTGACAAGTGCTCCCATTTTAACTATTCCAGATGGGAGTGAAGGATAAATGGTGTACACAAATGCTTGTAGGACCGAATTCGGAGAAGTTTTGATGGAGAATGGTAAAGTAATAGCATATGCGAGTCGACAGTTGAAACCTCATGAGAAGAATTACGCTACACACAATCTGGAGCTTTTGGCAGTTGTCTTCACATTGAAGGTATGGAGGCACTATCTTTTGGGTGCAAAGTTTGAGTTATATACGGATCACAAGTCATTAAAGTATCTTTTTACCCAAAAGGACTTGAACTTGAGGCAACAAAGATGGCTGGAGTTTCTTGTGTCTTATAACCCAGAGATTCTTTATACCCCAGGAAAAGATAGCTCCATTGTAGATACGTTGAGTAGGAATGTGGCCACGATTGCAAATTTGAAATTTAAGCTAGCACTAATGGGGAGAATTGCATATTTCCAGGAAGAAAACTCTATTTTAGCTCGGCTTAAGAAGGATGTTGAAGGTGGAACTATCTCTAATTTTCAGATAGACTCTCGAGGCATTTTAAGAATGAATGGACGGATTTGTGAGCCTGATGTTAGTGAAATTAGACAAGACGTGCTGAGAGAGTGCCATCGATCAAGGTTATCTATCCACCTCAGAGTAACTAAAATGTTTCAGAATATGAAGAAGACCTTTAGGTGGAAAGGGATGAAGAGAGACATTTCAATCTTCGTGAGCCGGTGTGCAAATTATCAACAGGTCAAGAGTGACTAGCAGAAGACTACAGGGTTACTCCAACCATCGGAGATGCCAAATTGGAAGTGGGAGCAAGTATTCATGGACTTTATCGATGGGTTACCCAGAACAAGAAAAGTAATGATGGCATTTGGGTAATTGTAGATCGATTAACAAAGCGTGCCCACTTTATTCCAGTGAAGTCAACACGAACTACAGCTTCTTTGGCAGGGATTTATTTGAGGGAGATCATTCGACTACATGGAATTCCAGTAAGTATAGTTAGCGATCGAGTTCCCATCTTCACCAATTGATTTCGGTGAGCATTGCAAGTCGCTTTAGGGACAAAGTTGAATTTGAGCATAGCCTATCATCCGTAGGCAGATGGACAAACAGAAAGGGCAAACCGGATTTTGGAGGATCTCTTGAGAGCATGCATTTTGGATTTTGGAGGTTCTTGGGAAGATCATCCACATTTGATAGAGTTCTCTTATAACAACAGTTACCAAGCTAGCATTGGCATGGCGCTCCGTGAAGCTTTGTATGGACGACCGCATAAATCTCCTTCATGTTGGGTTGAGACTGGAGACCATTTAATTCTTGGACCAGAGATGATTTGAGAAGCATCAGAGAAAGTGGCTATGATCAAGGAAAGGATGAAAGAAGCCCAGGATCGACAGAAAAGTTATGCCGATTAAAGGAGAAGGGACTTAGATTTTGCGGTCGGGGATTTGGTATTTGTGAAAGTTTCCCCAATGAAAGAAGTTGTAAGATTCAGAAGGGCGGAAAAGCTAGCATCTAGATTCATTGGACCATTAAGAATTCTTGAGAGAATTGGATCATTGGCCTATAGAGTAGAATTGCCTGAAAGATTGTCTGAAGTTCATAATGTTTTTCATATATCTCATCTGAGAAAGCATGTTTGTGATCCATCTTTGATTGTTGATACGTCTTTTCATGAAGACTTAGAGATATAACCAAATTTGACAATAGTCCGACACCCAGTTCATATTGTAGATTGAGATGAAAGGAGATTGAGGAACAATGTGGTTAAGCTTGTGAAGGTACAGTGGAGTGATGATTCTCGCGATTGTACTTGGGAGACTGAGGATCTTATTAGGGAAACTTACCCTGATGTAATGTTAGTTTGGTTGTTTGAATGCATTATGAATATTCTATTATGGTATAGGTGCTTTGCATTGTTATATGAATTTCTAGGTATAACACATACCTTTTTGATTGTCTTTTGTGTATTAATTTCGGGGACGAAATTCTCCTTGGGGGGGAGGGGGAAGGGTGAGTGTAATGACCCGTAAATTAATTGCTTTGTATTTGAATATTTAAATAAGGTATTTTAATAACAAAATAAAATTATTTTAAACATTAATTAATGATATTAAAATCATTTTCAATTTTTTTTACCAAAATAATTAGTTCAAATAAAAATAGAAAATGTGACCGAAAAACGTTTCCTGAAATTTTGACTTTTCAGCATCGAAAAGTCATCGAAAACGTTGTGCATATTTTTGTATCACTCATATACACATGCACACACATGTACATACATCATATGGTGAGTTAAGTAAAGTATTAATTGTAATAAACCATGATTGATTTAAATATAAACATGAAAATACACATTATGATTAAATAAAAGGAAAAACAAAATGTTAGCACCAAAATTGGTCACTAACCTCTTAGAGAAAGATTGTGTAGAGATATAAGTGATGAAAACAAATTAAACAGGGAAGAGAATGCTACTTTAAATGCAGAAAGTAAGAACACCAAATTTATAGTGGTTCAGCGTAATTGCCTACGTCCACTTTGAGGTTAAACTTTATTGATCTTCTTAATAGATGATTACAAATACAATTCGTGAATCAAATGCTTGAATGAAGTTGTTAAGTAGAGGAGTTGAGTCTCCAAAATGGCAGAGTTTCCCCAGTGTTCTCTCCCAAAAAAGAATCCCCTCTCACTGTGACCCTGCCCCTCTATTTATAGGCAAATATGGGCTGGACTTCCCAAGTGGGCTTGGTGGCCGAACACTCTAGCCCGAGTACAGTGGTTGCTGCTCGCCGAACCAGGTATGCCGAACACCATAATGCCGAACGATCCTTTCTATGCCGAACGGTACGTTTGATGTGTGGGAAGTGCAGGATGGTTGTCAGTTGAAGCTGAACATGCCTCTGTTCGAAGCTCTTGACCGAACAATGCATTTAGGCCGAACGATACTGTTACGTTGAGTAGTTATGCACACTGAACGTCTTCTGGATGCCGAGCACTTCTGTCGCCGAGTTCTACTGGGCGCCGA
This sequence comes from Allium fistulosum, assembly GCA_030737815.1. Classification (NCBI taxonomy): domain Eukaryota; kingdom Viridiplantae; phylum Streptophyta; class Magnoliopsida; order Asparagales; family Amaryllidaceae; genus Allium; species Allium fistulosum. Next base: position 1,145,020,526 of record CM060904.1, read on the forward strand.
ATACTAACTGACGCCGAGTTCCAGCTGATGCCGAGTGCTATCTGATGCCGAGCACTCTCTGATGCCGAGTGCTATCTGATGCCGAGCGCTCTCTGATGCCGAGCGCTCTCTGATGCCGAGTGCTATCTGATGCCGAGCACTCTCTGATGCCGAGTGCTATCTGAATGCCGAGCGCTACGCCGAGTACCATGGGACGCCGAGTGCTACTGGATGCCGAGCACTTCGCCGAGTATTCCTAGATGCCGAACACTCTCTGATGCCGAGTCCCACTGGATGCCGGGTACTTCGCCGATCACTTCTAGATGCCGAACACTCTCTGATGCCGAGTGCTACTTGATGCTGAGCAATAGTTGCCTGGTCAAATCTCCAGGAAACACTTGCCCCCCAAAGTGTATTATGTGACTGAACGTGATGCGCTTTGAATCTAGTTTAGCTTACCTCGGAGACGCCTTCTCGAGAATATTAGTGACGGAGGTGTGAGACGAGCGTGGTTTGGACGCCGAACGATGCGTTCGAAGCCGAACAGTCCTCATGTGCCGAGCGACACTTCGCTTTGAAACCAAACGCTACGACTTTGACCGGTTCTACCGGATATAGCCTTTTCAACTTCTACCTTCCCCCTATAAAACCAGGTCCTTCCCGTCTCCTCTCCTTTACCTTTTCACTACTGCCACTCTTCAAAGATTTGCAATTCTCGCTAGCCGACCAGATTCAAAACTTGACCATTCCTTCCTAAGCTCCAATCTGCAAACTAGGTACTGTTCCTTGTACAACTCGAATAGGTTTCGAACGAGATGGCCAAGTGTGTCATGTAGAAAGCTTTCGAGTAGGTCGTCCTTATTGCCGAACGATAATGCGAGGCGAGGAGGAATGATTTGGAGTGTTTGCACATATGGCTATTGGATTTAGCTTCTTCGCGCCGAATCGAAGTTAAGAAGGAAAAGGAAAACGTTGGAGGTGGTCAGGGTGTTGGATGGCATAGCTCTGGTTCGGCGCATGTTGTCATGCGCCGAATGGTGGAATGGAGGGCTACCGAACAGTATTTCATCCGAACAAACTAGGGAATGCCGAACAACAACCTAGCCGAACAAACCAAAGCCAAACACAAATGCCGAACAATAACTTAGCCGAATCGAACCCAAACCGAACACACTTAAATGCCGAACTGTATCAAGGCCGAACAACAAAAATATTGAGCGACTGACATGCCGAACCATGCTTAGGCCAAACAATACAATGCCGAACATCATTTTAAATGCCGAACAGTATACGTTTTGAACAACTGACCTGCCGAACAAACATACATGCCGAATACTATACTTAGGCCGAACAATCCAAATGCCGAACAATAACCTAGCTGAACCATATCAAGGCCGAGCAATGCAAATGCCGGACAATTATAAATGCCGACCAATGATAAACGTTGAACCACACTTAGGCCGAACACTGCAAATGCCGAACGAACCGTTGCCTTGCCTTAAGGCGGGCTTTTTGAGACGGTCGGCGATGATGGTCTTCGAAGGCGACGATTCGAAGCTCATTTTTATATCTTTGAAATTTTTAGATTCTTATTGCTTGTACACAATTTCTTGCACTAGTTCACACACCACGTGGGGGGAAAACTCGTGTTGCTAATTCTAACGTTCAACGTTTTTTAAGTATAGTTTTCTCAAGCACTTAGCCAGGTTCGTTATTTATTGGGGATGTCAAGGAAGTCTAGCTCCGCCACTATATCCGACAGGCCTGGGCCGTCATCAAGGCCAGTAGCCGCTGATACTTCTAATCCGTCGACTTCTCCTGCTCATAACTTAGCACCTGATGCCCTGGAGGCAACAATTCTACTAGACAATCCGATCGATTCACAAGCTTCGAAGATCAACGAAGCCGCACTCCGACGAATATGCTCCATCCATGGGATTCCTTTCGCCGACGTGTTAGTCCCTTGGCGACACGATCGTCCTCACCTGCCCCCAGTCGGGTATACCGCCTGTAACAAGTTCATGTATTGGATGGGCAGCATGCCTCCCTTTAATTTATTCCTCCGGGATGTACTGCAGTATATCGATGTTGCTCCGTCGCAGCTGCACCCGAACGGTCATGCATTTCTATATGGGACCTACTTACTTTTCATGGCTGTCTTCTCCAGACCTCCAACTGCTGGCGATATCAGATACATCTATATGATCAAGAGACGGAAAGACAGTCCTTCCTTTATGTTCCTCAAGCCGTACCACAAATGCCAAATCTTGACAGGGGCATGCAGTAAATTCGCCCTGTACAAACAGGAGTGGTTCTATGTGCGTTGCCCTCCTGGTTTTGCAAGGAGATGGGTCGAAGGCAGTAAGTCTCTCTGTTGAATCAGTATTCGCATTTAACCGGAGTCATGCTTTTTCTAACTCCTCGTTTCATCTTTTCAGGTATCAACCCGCGTCCGGAAGGCCGAGGATATTCTGAGGCCGTTGAGGCCATTAGAGCTCTTCCTGCCGAGGAACGAGACATTCGGGTCATCATTTCAAACGAATCATTGTCAAGGTTCGGCTTGCTAGCCCCAGGTCGTCGGATCAGCCTCCCGGAGGGCATCTCCATTCCCAAGCCAGCATCCGGTAAAGGGAAAAAACAGGCCGAATCTTCATCACGCCGCACTCCCGATACGCACGAAGAAGGTGAGCGCAAAGAGGACGAAGCTCCTGAGACCCAAGGCGAGAATGTGGGTCCTGCTTGGAATCCGGCGGCCGAAGTTCATGACATTGAAACGTCGTCCTCCCCTTTGAAGGGAAAGAAGAGGTTAAGATACAGTATTCGGAAGGAGAAAGTCGGTGGCACTTCAAAAGTTATGCCTGTCCCACCCGAGAAAGAGGCTTCCTCACAGCACCTGGAAAGTTCTCTGAGGGGTTTGTCGAATCTTTCTATCCCCGACGACATACTTAATTATGGGTTTGACGATTTTGAAGCCCTTAAGCTTTCTTCGCCCGCTAGAGGCAATGTGGGAGTTCAACTCCCAGTCTAGGGAGACAATACTCCGATTAGCAAAGATAAAAGAACCGGTCTGTAGGGGGGAACACTAGGACACACACGCACATACGCATTCCATCATACACCTTAAGTTTTTTCTTATTTCCCGGATTTTTCTTAACTCGTTATCTCCGTTCTTTGCAGGTGACATGGGACGCTCTCATGGATTCGATCGCCTTCATGGCTCTTCCATATTTCATCATTCCGGACGGGACTCAGGTTCAGGCAGACACAGGGACAGAAATGATTATGAAGATAGAGACAATCGTCCCCGCGAGTCGTCTCACCGTAAGAAGGCATATTCTCAATCTTCACAGTCCCGTGATCCTCCTCCTCCAACTGAGCCGGATACAGAGAAATCTTCACAGAAGGGTTACCAATCTGATGCTCCTCGAGAACAACACTCCGGTTCATTGAGTACAAGGCAAGTGCGGGAGCAACGAAAAAGAGCGGAACTTCCAAAGCCTCCTCCCCCTACTCCCACGGTTGATCCAACTGTAGCGGAAAAGATGGTCAATCTTAAGGCCAAGTTTCCAAAAATTTTCTTTGACGGTCTGAAGTTCCTCCCGGCTATTCACCATATTCCCGGTCACGTGAAACAGAGTGCCATTGCCTGCAATAACGACGTCTATGTTCAACATGATGCGTTTGTACACTTGGTTGAAAAGATCTCGGAGGTGTCCATTGAGCGTCAATATGAGATTGATCGCCTGAATTTAGAGGCTGGCTACGACAAGAACATCATCAAGCATCAGGACGAGGAGCTCGCTTCGTACAAGTCAAAGCTGGAAGCCGCTGAACAAAGCGCAAAAGATACCGCTGAGGCAGTTACTCGTTTAGAGATGGCTCACAAGAAGGAACTTGATGAAGCAGTCCAGCGCAGCGGTGCCCTTGCCCTAGAAAAAGATTCCGTTCAAAAAGAAAGGGACGCGCTCGCCATACAAGTCAGAGAGCTGAAAGAATTACTCTCCAAGGAAAAGGAGGACAAGGTAGCTGCTCAAGAAGAATCACAACGATACTGTGATGAAATCATTGCTACTCGTCTCCTAAAAACGAAGCTCGATGATGAACTTGCTGGGGTTGAGAAAATGAAGGACGAAGCCCGTGAGGAGAGCAAAAGAAAAGCTACGGAGGAGATTGACTCTCGCCTCGAGGGGCCGCAGAAGCCGGCAGGGAAGAGGTCAAACGCATGTTTGACCCGTTGATTGCTGAGTATGGAGCCCGCGTCCTTATGCATCGTGACTTGACATTCTTGGGCGATGGCTATCTCGAATCCCTAGCTGAGGCCTGGGAAACCTTAGTGAAGATCAGGAAAATCGAGTCGGGCTCTGAGGAGGTCGATGAGGATGCCTTGGTGAAGGAGTTTCTTAGGGGGAATGAGCCAACGGATCTGTCCGCAGCTCTGGCGCTCTATAACAAAGGCTCTCCCCTTCCAAAAGAGAAAAGTGACGAAGCTGGCCCGTCTGGGGCTGAGACTATGGCTCCTCATATTGATGCTCCTCCCGCTGCTCAACCGGCCAGTCGGCCGACACTTGACCCGTTCGAGCAGCATGCCGGCTATGATCCTGAAGATCCTGGGCTTGGCGTTCACATGCTATCTCCTATTCTGGAGGGTGAAACCCCACGCGCAACTGATAGCCAACCAGAACCCGGTAGGAAACTCTTCTTTTCTAGAAGTCAAAAGATCTTGTTATCTTCCAGCATTTATTCGTTCTAACGTTCATTCTTTATGTTTTCATGCAGGCCGCTCTGATGCCGAGCCAACTTCGAGGAGCGATGATGCCAAGGAGGAGGCAGAGAAAACAAGCGACGCTGTTCATGCGGGAGTAATTCCTGGTCCCGATGCTCAAGTGAGTGGGGCGCTAGATGATGATAAGCTTGACACTTCATCTCCTGCCAAAGGGAGTGACGAAATCGAAATCACTGGCGCCTCTGAGCATACCTCAAAGGTGAGCATGAAGGACCGCCTCGCCGCAGAGGAGAAGAAAAAGGTCGAGGTCAAAGTTGAACCCGAAATACTGGAACTCACCGACCCTCGGAACAGACCTTTGAAAATCATTCTCCCGGGCAGGTCTAAACCACTGGATGTTCCGTCCCCTACTCCCGACTCCGCTTCTTTGGCAAGCAAGAAATCCAAGAAAAAGCGTGAGGGAGAGGAGTCGTCGGAAAAAACAAAGGAAGATAAGAAGAAGAAAACGAAGAAGTAATCGATACACTCGTTCGACGAGCTTCTTGCTTAAGTCTTGTCGTTGCTTTTATTTTTTGTGGCTTGCAGTTTGTATAGATAGGTTCAGGATTCTGAATTTTGTAGGAGTAACTGTGTAACCCCATTTTGAACTACTGAATGAAGTTTAGTTTCTTTTTTGTTTGAATGATTCTCTTGCTTTTCTTTGTTTGCTGACTAACCGTAGTCATAACTCCACTTGTTACGAGTTGCATTATCTCGCAGTCCATTTTCGTGTCGTTCAAACATCTCCAGACGTGGCATATTTCTCGTTCCACATCTCTCGAGTACTTGGACTTTTTTCTAAATTTTCTCTCCGGGGATTTAGAGTAAGTTGATCCGCGCTCTGGGGATTCGGAGATTTGGAATCGTTTATACTCTAGTCCGCGCTCCGGGGACTTAGAGTACTCCGCTCCGCACTCTGGGGATTTGGAGATTTTGAAATCGTTTATACACGTCCGCGCTCTTGGGATTTAGAGTACTCCGACCCGCGCTCTGGGGATTCAGAGATTTGAAATCTTTTATACTCTAGTCCGCGCTCTGGGGATTTAGAGTACTCCGATCCGCGCTCTGGGGATTCGGAGATTTGGAATCGTTTATACTCTAGTCCGCGCTCCGGGGACTTAGAGTACTCCGATCCGCGCCCTGGGGATTCAGAGATTTGGAATCGTTTATACTCTAGTCCGCGCTCCGGGGACTTAGAGTACTCCGCTCCGCGCTCTGGGGATTCGGAGATTTGAAATCGTTTATACTCTAGTCCGCGCTCCGGGGACTTAGAGTACTCCGCTCCGCGCTCTGGGGATTCGAAGATTTGAAGTCGTTTATACTCTAGTCCGCGCTCCGGGGACTTAGAGTACTCCGATCCGCGCTCTGGGGATTCGGAGATTTGGAATCGTTTATACTCTAGTCCGCGCTCCGGGGACTTAGAGTACTCCGCTCCGCGCTCTGGGGATTCAGAGATTTGAAATCGTTTATACTCTAGTCCGCGCTCCGGGGACTTAGAGTACTCTGCTCCGCGCTCTGGGGATTCGAAGATTTGAAGTCGTTTATACTCTAGTCCGCGCTCCGGGGACTTAGAGTACTCCGATCCGCGCTCTGGGGATTCAGAGATTTGGAATCATTTATACGAGTCTGTATATCGTATATGATAATGTAATTCGTCATCCGATCATGAGATATAGAAACATTAGTGATTCGTAGAAAATACGGCTTCAAGCCTTTATTAATGAAAAACAACTAGACTGCTTGATTACATAGTTAAAAAGAAACTAAGCTAATACTGAACGAAAACACATAGGAAATAACAGTGCCTAAAACAAGAAAGAAAACATGCTAAATGTAATAGTGCCGCAGATGTTCACTGTTCCATGCTCGGGGGAGCGTCGTGCCATCAACGGTCGCTAGCTTGAACGTTCCCTCTCCAAGCTTCCGTTCAATGGCGTACGGACCTTCCCAGCTGGGATTCATACGTGATGGTACCGGGAAGACTCGTTTCAGAACGAGATCACCCACATCAAAGATCCTTGGGCGGACTCTGCCGTCGTAGTAACGCTTGACTCGGTGTCTATGCGCTGCCGCCCTTAATTCAGCTTCTTCACGCTTTTCATCGATGCAGTCCAGTGATTCCAACAAGAGATTCTGGTTCGTCTTGGGATCATAGTATGTCACTCGGTGCGATGGAACTTCAAGTTCCACGGGTATAACGGCTTCAGAGCCGTATGCCAAGGCGAATGGAGTGTGGCCGGTCGCGGACTTGTGGGTAGTTCTATACGCCCATAATGCTGTCGGGAGTTCATCTACCCACTTGCCTCCAACCTTCTCCAGACGCTTCTTTAGTATGGACTTGATTATTTTGTTAACGGCCTCGACTTGTCCATTAGCCTTCGGGTGTGCAACGGCGGCGAACTTTTTCTCGATGCCATACTTTAGACAGAACTCTTTGAACTCTCTACTTTCAAATTGCGTCCCGTTGTCCGTAATGATGGTGCGAGGAAGGCCAAAGCGGCATATAATGTTTCGTACAACGAAGTTAACGACCTTCTTAGAGGTGATTGTGGCCAAAGGTTCTGCCTCAGCCCATTTTGTGAAATAGTCGACTGTAACTGTCGCGTATTTCGCGCCACCTCTGGATATAGGCAAAGAGCCGATTATGTCAATTCCCCAGATTGCAAATGGCCAGGGACTAACCATTTGTGTGAGTTCCGTTGATGGAGTCCTCGGGATTTTCGCATATCTTTGACACTTGTCACACTTTCTTGCATAGTCAGCGGCATCCCGGTTTACGGTTGGCCAGTAATATCCATAGCGGAGGATCTTCTTTGCTAGCGTTTGCCCCCAGTATGGTCGCCACATTCCCCTTCGTGAACCTCTCTTAAGACCCGCTTTGTCTCATCATGAGCGATGCATCGTAATAATGGGACTGAGAATCCTTTTCGATACATTGACCCATCCTGCATTACGTATCGCGCGACCTTTCGAAGGACCTGTCGTCTTTCGCTTCTTTTTTCTGGTAATGCCCCGGTCGTCAGGTACAGTTTGAATGGGGTTATCCACGATTCCTTCTCGATTTCCGTTTCCAACACGCGATCGACTTTCATCTCGTCTATGCTTGGGGCATGCAAGACTTCAACGGGATACAATCCCATTTACGGTGCATCGCCGGTACTCGCAAACTTAGCCAATAAGTCGGCTTCTTTGTTCTGTTCGCGCGGGACATGTGAAATGTCATAGTGCTCAAGATTTGATAGTAGTTCTTGGACCTGAACAAGGTACGGAGCAAGCTTTCGTCCCTTTGCTTGGTAGTCTCCCCGCACTTGGTAAACCACCAACTGTGAGTCACAAAAGATTTCAACTGATCCGATCCCGAGTTCCCCGATGAGTTTCAAGCCAGCGATGAGTGCTTCATATTCTGCCTCGTTATTTGTGGCTGGGAAATCGAGCTTCAAAGCATAACAGATTGATCGGTTTTCTGGAGTTATAAGAACTACGCCCGCGCCGGAGCAACGGTCGTTTGATGCCCCATCAGTGTATAATTTCCATCGAACGGGGGGAATGACGTCGTGACTACCCGGTTCGACGGGCATGGTAAACTCAGCGATAAAGTCTGCTAATGCTTGCCCTTGTACGGTTCTCCGTGGCAAGTAGGCGATATCGAATTGGCTTAACTCGATGTTCCATTTTAGCAAGCTTCCAGAAGTTTCTGGTCATTGGAGTACCTACCGCAGGGGTTGATCGGTATAAACACCGATTGAGTGTGCTTGGAAGTATGGGCGCAGCTTACGTGACGCAATCACCAAGCAATAAGCCAATTTCTCGATGTTAGGGTAATTTCTCTCTGCCCCCGTTAAACGCTTGCTAACATAATACACCGGCCTCTAGACTCGATCCTCCTCACGAACTAAAGCCGTGCTTATCGCATGCGGGGATACAGCCAAGTATACGTACATCATCTCGTGGTTTACTGGTTTTGACAGCATTGGTGGACTCTCCAGATGCCTCACCAGACCCCGGAATGCTTCCTCACAACTAGGCGTCCATTCGAAATTCCTCTTTCCTTTCTTTATTATATCAAAGAACAGGATGCACTTGTCAGTTGCCCTGGATATGAATCGACTTAACGCAGCTACTTTTCCGTTCAAGCTCTGTACCTGCTTTATAGTCCTGGGCACTTGCACATCTCGAATAGCTTGGATCTTTTCTGGGTTAGCTTCGATTCCTCTAGCATTGACGATGAATCCCAAAAACTTCCCCGATGCAACGCCGAAGGAACATTTCAAAGGGTTGATCTTCATCCCATAAAACCTGAGTATGTCAAACATTTCAGCCAAGTCTCGAATGTGGTCGTTTGACCGTCGTGACTTCACGAGCATGTCATCCACATAGACTTCCATCGTTCTACCCAGTTGGTCCTTGAACATTCGATTCACTAAACGCTGGTAAGTCGCTCCTGCGTTCTTCAATCCAAAGGGCATCACTACATAGCAATATAGTCCGACATTTGTAACGAAGCTGGTGTGTTCTTGGTCTGGAATATGCATCGGGATTTGGTTGTACCCTGAGTATGCATCCATGAATGATAACAGCTCATGTCCTGCGGTGGAGTTGACCAACTGATCGATCCTAGGCAACGAAAAATTGTCCTTTGGGCATGCTTTGTTCAAGTCGGAATAATCTATGCAAGTCCTCCATTTCCCATTCGCCTTTTTTACCAGCACGGGGTTGGATACCCATTCAGGGTAGAGGGCGTCGCGGACGAACCCATTTGCTTTGAGTTTGTCCACCTCCTCTCCGAGAGCGGCGGACCTCTCCGGGTCCATTCCTCTCCTCTTTTGTTTAACTGGAACACATTTCGGGTCTATGTTCAACATATGACTCATGATGGCGGGAGAAATCCCACACATATCAGAATGCGTCCAGGCGAAAATATCAAGATTCGCCCGGAGGAAGTCGCTAAGGTCTTCAGTCATCGCGGGGCCAAGCTATGATCCGATCTTTAGTACTCGCGAAGGGTCGTCTCGGCTAACTGAGATGTCAATTGTTAATTCGGCCGGTGCTGCCTTCTCTTCCCTGGATTTCTCATCGTCGTCTCTCGGATCTATGTCTCTGAAGATCCGAGAACTGTGCCCGAGCCAGGGCTCGGGCACTACTTGTCAATTATCCGTATTAAGGATGCGGACGGGATTGTCCGCAACCTTTCCCTTCTCCCTCCGCTGGGCCTCTCGGAGCTCAGCCACATAACAGGAGCGACCAGCTGCTTGATCGCCATGAACAACACCTACTCCTTTGTCAGTTGGGAACTTCAAAGTTAAACACCACGGGGCTAACGCTGCCCTAAACTCAGCCAGGGCCGGCCGGCCCAAGAAAACATTATATGGAGAATCCACATCCAAAACTACAAAGGGTAGAATTCGCACTCTCCGACGCTCGCCTTGTCCCAGTTCTACTGGTAACTCGACATACCCCACTGCATCAGTCGCAGCGCCGTTAAAGCCGTGAATACGAGCTTTGGATGGTTTCAAGTCTTTTGTTTCCATTTTCATTTGGTCATAAGCCTTCTTGAAGATTATATTGACAGAACTTCCGCAATCGATCAGAATTCTTTTTACATATGCTGGTCCGATCATCGTAGATATGACCATCGGGTCGATGGTCGGAGCCTCTACCTGATCAGCGTCTCTGTTTCTGAACACTATATCGTCTGTCATTACGCATTGCTGCTTAGAAGGGGTCCCATCCTCCATGTTCGAACAGCACTCAAAATCTGCATGCTTCAGGGAACTTGCATATCGCTCCATCTCTTGCCAATTCTTATCTGCGGGGTGAGGTCCGCCGATAATTGTATTTATGACTAGTCTACCTACGGGTCGGGCAGGCTCCTTGGGATGACGCGGGGCTGGTGCGCGACCTGGGTTGGACGTTCCCTGTCCTCCTTCCTATGGATCCTTCACAAATTCTTGCAACTTCTTTTGCCTGATCAATTTCTCGATAGCGTCGTGCAGGTGTCTGCACTCTTCCGTATTGTGCCCATAAGTCTCATGGAAGCGACAATATTTCCCGGTCCGCTTCTGTTCCTCGGTTGATTCTTTTGGACGTGGCTTTCTGTATTGAAAAGTATTGCAGGTGGATAGGTAAATGTTCTCAAGTGGCGTGTTCAGCGGAGTATACTCGCTGTAGCTTGGAATTCTCGACTTCCACTTCCCCGCTTCTCTCTTCTTCTCTTGATTTCTTCCTCCGGACTCCTTAGGCTGCCCAGGCTTATTCTGGACATTGACTTGGACCTTTCCCGAGCTGTCTCCGGACTGCTTCACAGCAACGTTGCTTTTCATAGACTCTTGGACAGGTCCTGGTGCCTTATCTCGTCTTACCCACCTGGCTTCCTCTCTCCTTATGAATTGGTGTGCCTTTGAGTAGAAACGCTCTAGTGTGGTCGGAGGTTTTCCTGCCAACCAGTCTCCAAATTCAGACTCCGGATCCACACCTCTCATCACAGCCATTAGAATTGCATGATCATTGGGATTATTGACTTCAGTTGCCGCGACATGGAACCTTTGTAAATATTCCTTCAATGACTCCCCGGGACTTTGGATTACACTTGACAGAGACATTACGTCCTTCGGACGAGTAGTGTGTATCCTGAACTGCTCAATAAACTTCTTTGCCAACTCCTCGAAATTGGATACAGACCGCGGAGGAAGTCGGGTAAACCACATAGTAGCGATCCCATATAGAGTAATTGGAAAGCATCTACACTTGGTGGCATCATTTTCTCTAGCTGAATCCATCATCCATTCGTACCTCATGACATGCTGTCTGGGGTCAGTCTTTCCCTCGTACGCAGGGATAGTTGGCATACTAAACTTTCTAGGGTACGCCGCCTGTAACACAACATCCGTGAACGGAGTGTGACTTCTTGACACTCTCCAATCATCGTTCGATAAGCCCTGATTTTCTTTCATCAATTGCCTAATCATGGCTATCAGATCTGGTGTCTGTATGGAAGGCGGAAGGTTGGAGTCTGTTCTACGCGCTTGTCCATGCTGATGCCTCCTCTCCTGGCGATCTGCCAATCGTGCGTCTTGAGGTTCGACACCGTTAGCGTTTTGATGGTTTGGGTCTCCATCCTCCATTTGCACTCCGGTCCTGAAGTTTCCAGCTCTTGCTTGGTCATGGTCTCCAGCTGTTTGAACAGCAGCATCTGCTCGCGCAGCTTCAGTCTTACGGCGTCTGCGCCTGGGAGGTTCATCAGAGGAAGTAGAGCTGTCAGATGAGGAATAAGGAGCGGGATTGCCCCCAGCATTCTGTTGCTGCTGTTGAGTGAGTTGTGCCATCAGGTTGGCATTAGCTTGCATCTGCTCTCCTAGTTATCTCCTTCTTTCTCTGAGTTCTCTCATCAAGTCGTTGAACTCTATTCTGGTGACAACCGGAGCCTGGTCCTGAGCAGTAATTCCTACATCCGGAATTGTTGGTTGATTGCTAGGTCCTGCTTGTTGCACGCTAGCAGTCTCGTGGACATCTGCATTATGGGAAGCTGACCTGGTACGTGGTCTTGCCATTGTAGAGATATTGGTATGAACCCTGAGTAGAATCAACGGATGTCCTATCAGTGAGTCGGATCTTCTTTGGGGGATTTGTTCAATCCAGTAGCTTCAAAGCAGATCCTTGAGGTCTGAGAATTCAATTCTCAGTGAAAGCACCAAAGTGTTAGCACCAAAATTGGTCACTAACCTCTTAGAGAAAGATTGTGTAGAGATATAAGTGATGAAAACAAATTAAACAGGGAAGAGAATGCTACTTTAAATGCAAAAAGTAAGAACACCAAATTTATAGTGGTTCAGCGTAATTGCCTACGTCCACTTTGAGGTTAAACTTTATTGATCTTCTTAATAGATGATTACAAATACAATTCGTGAATCAAATGCTTGAACGAAGCTGTTAAGTAGAGGAGTTGAGTCTCCAAAATGGCAGAGTTTCCCCAGTGTTCTCTCCCAAAAAAGGATCCCCTCTCACTGTGACCCTGCCCCTCTATTTATAGGCAAATATGGGCTGGACTTCCCAAGTGGGCTTGGTGGCCGAACACTCTATCCCGAGTATAGTGGTTGCTGCTCGCCGAACCAGGTATGCCGAACACCATAATGCCGAACGGTCCTTTCTATGCCAAACGGTACGTTTGATGTGTGGGAAGTGCAGGATGGTTGTCAGTTGAAGCCGAACATGCCTCTGTTCGAAGCTCTTGACCGAACAATGCATTTAGGCCGAACGATACTGTTACGTTGAGTAGTTATGCACACTGAACGTCTTCTGGATGTCGAGCACTTCTGTCGCCAAGTTCTACTGGGCGCCGAATACTAACTGACGCCGAGTTCCAGCTGATGCCGAGTGCTATCTGATGCCGAGCACTTTCTGATGCCGAGTGCTATCTGATGTCGAGCGCTCTCTGATGCCGAGTGCTATCTGATGCCGAGCACTCTCTGATGCTGAGTGCTATCTGAATGCCGAGCGCTACGCCGAGTACCATGGGACGCCGAGTGCTACTGGATGCCGAGCACTTCGCCGAGTATTCCTAGATGCCGAACACTCTCTGATGCCGAGTCCCACTGGATGCCGGGTACTTCGCCGATCACTCCTAGATGCCGAACACTCTCTGATGCCGAGTGCTACTTGATGCCGAGCAATAGTTGCCTGGTCAAATATCCAGGAAACACAAAATATAAAATAACTTCTTATGCACCATCATCACCTAAACTACCTAGGATAGGACCTAAGGCATGGTTGTGGGAAGGGGCTAGGTGCGTGTGTGTGTGCACCTATGGTGGTGGAGAGGCATGGCCTCCATGTTGCAAGATACCATTTATATTATTTAAATGTTTAAGTTAAATTAAATTAATACTTCACTTCTTTTCTTATAAATACCACCACACATATTCTTTTCTCACTTTGCATCTTCATTTCCAAAGTTCATTACCATAACTTCATGTTCATGAAATGATCCATGGCTTCCATACACTCAAAATCCTAAAACAAGCTTGAAAAGCTAGCCTTTCTTCATTTCTAAGCTCACTACATCCACTCCTCTTCAAACAAACACCCCTCCACCAAGACAAAAGCCATTTCCACCTTAAAAAACTCCAAGACCGAGCCCATACCTAGCCTAGGCCGAGCCACCTTGCACCCCTCAAGCCCACACAAGTTCATAAATCCAAGTCAAGTGCATAGGAATGCTTAGTTCTAGTGTTGTTCGAAGAGTTAGTGCAATTTCGATTCAAGTAGTAAGCGTTTTGGTGAGTGAAGCTTCCACGTTTGAACCGTAAAGTTTAAATTATATTCCTGCTTATATTTTTAGCTATTGAACGCTTATTGTATAGTTGTAATAATGGTTTGGTTGTTGGATTGGTTTGTCGCTTTGAAAATTAGTCTCTTCGTAAAGGTAGTAAGCGAAACTTAAGTTATATGAAAATCTAGTAGTTAAACTAATTCCATTGTAAATGGATGCTTGATATATGTTGTATTATTGTAAATCATCATATATGTATGCTCATTCCCTTAATATGTGATGTTTGGTTGTAGTGCAAATGACATAAGCTTGAATTCAGAACTGCCCGTATAACGATAGTCGCTATATCGGCACTTTCGAAAAATCATCTTTTATTGAACCGTTTGCTTTCATTATTATGCTTTGAATTATTTTACAAGTTAAGCAAGTTCTTAATTAATAATGTTTTCAAAAATAATTAATTATTTTAATAATGATAATTCAATTTAATTATTTATTTAATTAATAAGGATTAAAGTTAACTAATTAACTTATTAATGATGTGTTTTAAATTTAACTAATTTCTTAGTTAATGATGTTTAAATCTAACTAATCATTTTATTTAATGATGTTTAAGGCTAATTAATCTATTCTGCTGTATTATCTTATTTGCGTAAGTGTATTTTGTTTCAACATATGTAAAAGCATGATGTTATAACTACCTAAGCTGATTTGCAGTACTTAGTGTAACTCTGATAACTCCCTGTTAAGGAGTAACCTGATGTACTATTGACTGTTATGGTTTATTTTACAGTTTCGTTGTGAGGTTTCTATTCTATTCTTTATTTTTACCCCACGACGATTCATCTTTTCGATGCTTGGGCAACAACACACGAACACCGAAGATGTGTTAAGTGTCATTCCTAAGGGTTGGGAAGGTGGGTCGTTACATCAACATTAATTGTCATTGATTAAGTATTCAAAGGATTTTTTCTATTTCTAAGCATAATAATATTATGACATGGATTTGTTTTAGAATTATCTCTTCATTTCTGAGTCAAATTTAAACTAAATTAAATCTAATGCAAAGGTGTGGTGATCTCTTCAGTTAGACGCTTTTTGGAACAGTACAGATTCGATGACGAGTTTTGGATTTAGTATTCAAGGTGCACATTCAAGGCCATAGTATTGGTAACATCTAATTTATATTCTGTTATATACATATTTATTTATTTCAATACATATGTGCAGATTTGAACTTTGCTATATCACGAGTTTATATATTTATTTGCTATCATATCAGTATACACAAACACACATATTTAAATTGAATTAAGAATAAACCATATATATACATGTATCATTTCTTCTTGGCCATTCTAATAAAAAATATTGGAAATTTAAAAATATTTAAAAATAATTTAAAATTAAAATTTGAATTTTATGATTTGTTGATATATATATAAACTTCGTACAGAATTTATATTAAAAATAATATATATTTTATAATTAAATCCGAAAGAAAAAATAATAAATTATAAATATATTTTAAACATTTTCTAAAATCATTATGTATTAAATAAAATTATATTTACATATATATTTTGTGAATAAAATTCTTATGGATTTTAAAGTAATAATATTAAATTTTTAAATAAAATCCACGTGGATTTTATATTATAAAAAATTAAAATTAATATTTTACAATTTCGCATGGATTTGTTAAAAATATTTAAATGGCTTTGACCGAAATAATATTTTTTAAACATATTGTATTTATAATTATAAATTAATAATTTATAAATAGATGTTAAATACATATACATACACACACATAGAGATACATACATACATACATACATACATACATACATATATATATATATATATATATAGACAAGGTTCGTTTACACCTTAGTTTGCTACAACTCTAACCCCTCGACTATCAACCATAAGTTCCAATTTAAATATAGTACTTTTTCTCTATTGTTGAATTAAATAATATAGTGTAGTGGAAAGAAAGAGAATCTGCTATTATTTAAATCAGAACTGGTAGCTGATATTCAAGGGGATTAGAGGTATCCAGGAGATTAGAGGTGTAGCGAAACTGAGGTGTAGCATACCCTTGCCCTAATATATATATTTTATTTAAACATATATTTTGTAAACATATATATAATTAAATCTCAACATTTGAAATTTGAATTTTAAATCTGAAATTGATTTTCATTCTAGATCTAGATCTGTTTTAAATTTAAATCTATCCTTAGATATTTAAGATATTAATTTGAATTATTTTTTAATTGGGCAATATCTTTTAAATAAACACTATTATATATATAAAATAATTATATGTATGTATATGTATATAATAATAGTAACAATAATAATAAATTAATTATAGATAGCAAATATGTAAATAAAGAGCCAAATGTGTCTATTGTAGTGTAAATACCAGCATTTATATACGGGCATATTCAACTATGTACTCATCTACATGTTGCATGTACATATGACACATATGTGTGTATTTGATACACATATGCATTATATACTATATATATAATAGTCAAATCTTAATATAAATCAATTAAATAAAATAAAAATTTTATCTAAAATTATTTAGATAAAATCTAAATTAATTTAGACTTCACGAATCTAACAAGATCTAAATATTATCTTCTCGTTTTGTAGATAATTTAACCCACTGCGTGGTGATCAAGTTTTATCATCCCTATCCCGGTGGCTGGGGTGTCGGCATCGTAGAAGCTTCTCTTTTTGTAAGCCTATGGAGGCGGGCTTTGTGCTTCGCATTTTTGATGCGAATGAATATACTCACTTTTTGCATATGAAATTTGTCCAGTATTTCTTATTTATCTTCTCTTGTCTATTCTTGATTAGCATGGTAGCATACTTTGAGTAGCAAGCATAGTCCATGCATTGTTTGCACTTTAATGTTATCACAAGATGGATAAATAAAAGCGTATAATTATGTGACTGTTTACACCAAAAATAACGCGAACACCCAAATATCATATGAAAGCACCGGTTCTAATAAAATAAAGGTAAAAGAAAAAAGAAGACACAACTTTTATAGTGGTTTGGCAAATTCCCCGACCTACGTCCAATTTAATATTTGTTATTATTCGTTTTCTTTCCGGATTACAACTAATGTTATCAGATCTGACCACAATCTAGTGCATCTCACATTTACAATGGAGTTTCTAGAGTATATTTGGGGAAGTAAATAAGGGTGAAGAAGATGCCGAGTGTGAATCCCTTCTTCATTTGCTACATGATTGGTATTTATAGAGAAACTCATCAGTAGACTTAGAACTTCACGTTGAATAAAGTCCATATGCAAGTCCAAGGGTATAGGATTGGACATTCCGGCCCTGTTAGTTGCTGTGCATTGGATCGAAAATGGCCGATAGTAGTAAACAATGTAAATGTAGCGGAATAGTATAGTAGATCACACAGTCGATTTTATATAGGTTCGGACCTCCCATCCTAAGTCCAGTCTCGAAGCTCCCTTTCGGTATTTCACTAACCAATAACTTCACTTCACCAGGAGGAACATGTTTACAAACTTTACCTGAAAAACCGAACAGGACTTCAACAACACTACAAGTAGTGTAACAAAAACGTTACTCTCTGAAACAATGTATCTTGATATACAGAATGTCAGTTTGATGTACAATGACTCCTATAACCAAACCAAATGATATTGAGTGGAGGTGTAGAGGCTAAGGAGTTTATTCGACTAGCGTATGGGACGTGGAGATGAAGCAAACTTGTCGAAATCTCTGAACCAGATGAATTTCTTGGAACTCGGAGAATTGCTTTAGGAATTGAGAGTTTAACAGTGGAAAGAAAAGAATAGAGTTGTGTTATGATTTAGGGATGGTTAGGGGTTCATATATAGATGTTGTATGGATGCTAAAGTAGTGTTGCAACCTTCCAATTTCGCCATTGATGAAGAGAAGTGGCTGCAGGAGCAGAGAGATGCAACTTCTGCAGCGAAGAGTCAAGAAGACACCACTTCAAAAAATAGATGTTTTATAGTAGGTCAGTCGACTAAGAGAAGGCTTCAGTCGACTGTCTTGGTGTGAAAACGAGCCTGAGAGCATTGCAAAAACAGTAGATAAGTTTTTCATATTTAGTTGACTGGTTCAGTCGACCGGACAAGGCTTTCAGTTGACTAAATCATAGTACTTTCCAAAAGCTTGTGTGGTGCAGTGGTAAGGGCATGTGCTGATCTCTCAGCCCACCCGTGTTCGAATCCGAACCTTGCATATTTTTAGTCATTTAATTTACACCTTTTCCATCATCATTTTGACTTTGAATAACTCAATAAACATATTAGTGGCATTGTTGTATGGTTGTTATCATTAAAACACCATATATATATATATGGTTCTTTCATTCTCCCCTTTTTTGATGATGACAACCACACAACTTTAATGTAAAATAATAGCTCCCTTAGATATATGTTATGTATGTTTATTTCCCTCAACTTCGTATAAATGCCAATATAAGATATGTAAAACACACGTTCTTCTCCCTCTTTGTCATCAACAAAAAGGGATAAGAGCATTGGCTTATTATATGATAAAAACTCCCCCTAAGTATAATGTTTCTCTTCAACTTTTAACTAGGCACTCCCCCTATCAATATGCTCATTATGTCTTCCTCTTTTGTAATTAACAAAAAGTATGAGAAAATTAAAAATAAATAGAGAATATTATAGACAAGTCAAAAATAAATAATTTTAACATTAATGCAAAGCGATGAGTATCCAATAAATATGTCAGATGTAAACAAAATGATACTCATTTATGATTTAGGAAACCATATCCAGTTGGCTGTGGTTGATCTCTTAAAAATATAATTTTCACTATTAATCACAGTGTCGTAATAATTGCTAATGTATGATTGTCTATCATAATCGGTTAGATTAGCAGGAACCCATATATCAACATTAATTGTCATCGATTTAGTATTCAACGGATTTTTTCTATTTCTAAGCATAATAATATTATGATATGGATTGGTTTTAGAACTATCTCTAGCACTAAAATGTGTATACATGAATGCATATCTAGTACTTTTTCTACAATTATCTTGTTTATAGTCTAAACCTGTTATATTGTTGTGAGCTTTGCTATTAGTAGTTAAGGAAGATAAATCATCTTTTTCTCTATTAAAGTTTGTGATTTTCTCATTTAAATCATCAAAAACAGCTTTGGAATTACAAATTTCTTTTTGCAACATAATATTATTATCTTTTAAAAATTCACATTCTTTGATCAATTCTAGATTCTTATCAATTAAAGCTATATTCTCCTTTTCAAGAGACAAAAGTTTAGAACTAGAATCATTTAAAGAATTTTCAAAAAATATATTTTTATTTTGTAGAACTTCGATTTCCTTTAAAAGATCAGTATTTTTATCGTTTAAGCACTCATTATCTTTTAATAGAAAATCTTTTTGTAAAATAAGTTCTTTCGATTTATTTTAAAAAATTTCAGTTTGTTTTACTAAAAACTTATTTTCTTCTGTTAAAATACTAATTTTACACCCCTAATCATTTAATTTAGCTAAAACAATAGAATTGACCTTTTGTGATGCTGTAAATCTTTTAATAACTTCTCATGCATTTGTAAAAGATCACTATATATAGAATCTAAGTGTAACTAGCCAGAATTTAACCGCTATTTAAAAGAATATTTAATTATATTTTTAAATAATCAATAAATGAATTTTTATTAACAAATAAAACTATTTTAAATAATAATTAATGATGATAAAATCATTTTCAAAATTTGTTTACAAATATATATAGTTCCTAGAGAAATAGAAAATGTGACTGGAAATTATTTTCTGAAATATTGATTTTACCTTGGTTAAAAGTTAATTAAAATGTTATAGCACTATTGTTTACATACATGCACACATTGCAAACCATTTTAAACATGGTGTGTACATGTACATACGCATGTACACATATGCTCACTTAAACATATAAGGTAAAAAGGAGATTTTATTTATTAAATGTGTGTGTGTGTATTGACATATATAAAACCCTCTTATTCAACACAAGTACATAAGATATGGCATGAATAGTACAAGGAGAGGGGGGTACATGTTGTGGATGGAATTAGGGAGGGAGAGGAGATGGTAATGTATGCATACATTTATTTTAATATAAGCACTTATATGATTTTTAAATAATTTCCTAAGTTTATATATACCCTCTAACTTTCATTTTTCTCATTTTACAATCTCTTTCTCTACTTTAAAATTCCTAAGAGCTTAAGCAAAACATCCATGACTTCCTCTTTATAATTTTTAAAAATAGAAAAAATCACTTCTTTTGGCTAAAATCTCCTCTTTAGTTCATAAAAACATTTCTACATCTTCTACAAAACTTCTCTTCCAAACTACAAGCAACCATCCACCCAAATTTCACATGGTCGTACCCAATAAGGCCTAGGCCGAGCCCAAGGACCACTTGGCCAAGCCCATTTTGAGTGTTTGAGCAACCAAAGTTTCAATTTTTGCAAGTTTCTAAAGTGCTTTCAAGTTTTGGAAAAAGTTCATCTTGAATTTAAAAAGTTTCAGTGAGTAAACTTTTTTTCTGGAAAAGAATATGACTTGGTTTTGATAAATTATGTGTTGTGAAATTATAGTGTTGATTGTGTTGAAATATCATGCTGTGTTGGATGTCATATGATTATATGTTTATGTTTGAGCTTGGATTTGTGATTTGGTTGTTAAATGATATATTTGGATTTGAATATGTGAATGGTTGGTTATGGTATGATGGTAGTGTGTTTATGAAAACAATAATCAAGTGCATGTGATGAAATTGTTGCGAAGTTAGCACCTTGAAAAGTCGCAAAGGACTTGAGATCCGATTTGGAAACAAAAGCTGTTTTTCTAGCTTTGGATTTTGGAAATGTTTTTCCAAAATTTCACCTTTTTTTAAGTTTTCAAAAATCTTACACTTGTGTTTTCAAACATGTAGTAGCTAGAGTTAAAGTGAAGTTTTCACCTAGAAATCACTTTTAGCGAACCGCACTCATAGCGATAGTCACTATGAATGCAATTCGGGAAATTTCACGATTTCAAGCTTTAAAGTGTTTTCTTTGGGATCGTTATTGAAAACTCATTTCAAACTAATTAAGTAAGTCAAAAGTTTAAGTTTTGATTATTTAATAATTTAATGATTTAATTTATTAATTAGGCTAATTATTATTTAATTAATTAAGTAATTAGGTTAAGTAATTAGAGTTTAAGAAATTATTAACCAAGTTAATTATTTTTAATTAGGGAAGTTTAAATAATGATTAACTAAGATAAAATAAAATTAATTTTTATTTAATCAAGTTATTTACTTTAATTAATTATTGAATTAGAGTTAATTATTTAATTAGAGTTAATTATCCACTTAATTAGGGTTTAATTTCTTAAATGAATGTGATTTAAATTAAAGTTTAATTATAAATAATTTTAAAATAATTAAAGTTCAAAGCATGATTTTTGATTTAAGTTAATTTTAATTAAGTTTTAAACTTATGATGTTTATTTATTTTAAAGTTTCTTTCAAAACTCTATCGGTTATTTATTTTTAACCAATTTTCTTGTTTAAGTAAATTGTTTTAAAACCAAGGATCTCTTGTCCATGCTATTAAGTAGCCAAATGAATTAATGTAATTGTAACAAAACGTCGACATATTTTATTGAAAGTAACTCAACTTGTACTTATCACAAATACCGCACTTCGGGAATGTGAATACAATGGGGTTAATTTCGATAAGTGGGTCATGATAATCCAAGCATATGAAATGTATGTTCATATGTATGTCTTACACCGTGATAGTGGAATAGTCCACTATAAATAACTTAAACCCTTAAAATTATCGAACGTTGGTTTGGAGAGACCGGGATCGAATATTAGTTGTTATCCGAAAACCACTTTGAACCAACATAAACGTTTGAATTGGAAATAGTAAAGGAAAAGTCCAAGATGAATGCTTTGAAGTGTAAGGGCTATTTGCTATTAACCCTGAGGGTGATTCCAAAATGGGTGTAGTGGAGATAGTGCCTTCGGTTCGTTCATCTCCTAAACGACTTGTATAGATGAATGCTGACATTTGTCAACATCTGGAAGGCAATGTTAGCATTCCAAGTGACAATGCTATAATAAAGGTAAACGTAGCCTCAAGCCTCATCAATCGGGAATGACTAAATCAAGGGAGATGCAGCAATGCTAGGTGGGTCGCTCCCATGAGGGTAAGGTCATCTCTATCTAGAGTCCCTACTTTTAACTCATTTATGCTTCGGTACGGTTGCTGATCCAAACCAAGGGTTGATCTTATTTAGTACTATCCAGTAAAGGGTAGGCCGATCTTGTGTTGGCAGGGGTCGATAGGTTCGTCCTCGGTATTATTTTATCTGGAGATGCACCATGACGGATGGTACCCTAGTAGTCCAGTCATTGTATGTAATCCATTTCCTAATAAGTGCCTTCGGTCTTAGTTGTATACCTATTATGCTGGAATTTAATTAATGTAACAATTTCGGCTATGTGAATTATTTATTTGAAAACCCTAAAGATTATTATAATATCACTGTGTTTCTATATAAAGTGTTTTGGTTATCGTAAGGTAAAAATCTGTCTGTGTTTATGTGTAGCGTGGTCTTACGAGATACTTTTGATTTCAAAGCGTTTTATAAAAGTAAAAAAATTAAGTTGTTTTGAGTTTACACACACCAGACCCATGTCTGACCCAGAGTTTTATTTTCTTTTCCTTAAACTCTTAGGTACTCAAATTTTTATGACTAGCCAAGTGATCCAGGTTTCTTACGGAAGCATTTTGAAGGAGCTGGAGCAGGTGGCTTCACCGTTAGCTAGTTATTATTTTATTCCGCTATGTTATATATGATCTATGTATTTTGTATGGACATGTAGCTATAACTGTCCAGTTGAAGGTTGTAGTGTAATGACTCGGATGTATTATTATTATGGAAATGACAATGTAATATCCTATGTTATCTATTATATGTTGTTCTGATTCATGGTGAGATTTTGTGATTGTGTAGTTTCTTCTTAACTTTCGTTTTCTTCTACCCTTAATGGCTTATCTTTCGGTGCAAGAAAGTCGGTCGTTACAATTTTTGTATCAAAGCTTAGGTTAGGTGGACACCTAGGCTTTGGGTTAGCGTCAACTTCGAGAGTGCGTATTTGTAATTTTTATTCGTATATATATATGTCTCTGATAGATAGATTAGCTTGATAGGTTTGATTAGTACCCTTCTTTAAAGATTTATTTCATCTAAGTATTATAAGAATTATCTTACTATGTCCAGGTAGTAGGACATGAGTAACAGAGGTAGACGAGGTAGGGGAGCGGGTAGCACTACGACTACAAATGGTCAAATCCCAAATCCTGAAGGAGTTTAGATTGCCGAAGAGCCAGCGCCTGAGTAACCAAGAGTGAATTTCGCAACCTTATGCAAGGATTACACCAAATTAGGAGGGAAACCGTTTAAAAGAACCGAGTCTATCATGGAAGTGCAAGCCTGGTTGCGATCTTGCAAAAAGAGTTTTAAAGGTCTTTGTTTATCAGATGAACATAAAAGGTTTTTAGAAGCATGGCAACTGCAAGAAGGAGCAGACGCTTGGTGGGACTCTCTTACTGCAAATATTCCAAAAGAGGAGTTTTCATGGACCTGATTTAAAGAAGTTTTTGAAGACCAATTCTTGCCAACAACAGAAAGGAGTAGGATGTACAAGAATTTCATGCACTTGAAGCAGTGGGGTCTATCTATAGCAAAGTATGAGACGAAGTTCAACAAGCTATCTTATTTTAGGCCAGAATTGATCAATACCCCATTAAAAAAAAATGAGATGTTTGTTTTGGATATGAGGGAAGAGTACTATAAGAAAATGACTGCTCATGTTAAAGGTACTTTTGTGGATTTAGTTGATATGGCTCTGAGGTACGAGGCCTTGGAAAAGAAGAAGCCTACTTTAGTATTACCAACCGGTGGGAATGCTAGTGGAAACAATTCAAATAAAAGGAAGCTAAGTCTAGGAGAGAATAAAGGGAAAAAGATCAAGAATATTAGGTTTTACCTTTACAAGCAGAAAGATCATATTTTAAGGTCCTGTCCAAACCGTGAATGTAACGTCCCGAAAATTTTCGACTTTCGAAAATTCAACATCGATACTCACTTTATCGACTGCTGAGCCATCGAATGCCGGAAACCCGAAAAGTTATGGTTTTAAGAAAAAAAGAAAAAGGTAGAAGAAGAAGATAGAAGAAAAAGAAAGAACAACAACAGAACAAGAGCAGAAACAGAAAAACAATATCAGAATCTCACATATCGCAGCGGAACAATATATAATAGATAAATGAATAATCTTTAAACAAAGAACTATATCATTTTATACATACATCAATCAGAGTCAATATACAACTCAATACAATACATCACATCAATGGACAATTATATAACTTGTCCTCATACAGAATACACAGCGGAATAAATACTATCAAATACAAATACTACGTCTCGTCATCCAGCTTATCTCCAAAGCTCCATAATATCCTGATAATCTAACTCTAGGCTGCCCATGTGGAAATTGGTGGGCACCCAGAGTTTAGAAGGGAACAATAAACTCCGAGTCAGTCATGGTGACTGGTGTGAGATCGTAAAACAGTTATTCTTCACAAAGAAAATAAACCAAATTCGCAATGCTTTTGGAAAATGAAACTATCATAAGACCTCCCGCCACACACACAATGCAAACGCAGAATTGGAGGAGATTTCTTCTTATGATAGTCAAAGATGCTTACTACGCAAAATCAAATTCTTTTTGATATTATTATTAGTGCATAGTGTAGAAAACATTTCGAAAGTATAATATTAATCTTAGCCAACATACGACCAGTATCGTATGCCTACTATAGCTACCATCTAAACAGTGGTGACCACCGTACGTAAATGGCAGGTTCTACAACTAATACCGTACAAAGTTCGTATTGGAGTTTGGATTTCCAACAAATGGTTAGGCTAAGGAACTTCCTATCCACGATGGGTACGTCCCTGGAATAGATGACCCGAGAACCTAACCGGATCTCTGCCAACACAAGGCCGGGTTACCTCTGCAAAAATAGGTAACTACTGACACGCGTATGCCATCCCCCGATCGTCACCGATCTTCCCGAGGATCCCCGATTTCCAACAAACCACATAGATAATAATAATGCAGTAACCACAGAGGTTAAGTATCTGGGCTCCATACCATGATACCACCTTTATCCAGAAGGAATGACATACACTAAGGGGCGCTACTCCCTAGAACCTTGCTGCATCCTTCCTGTTTCGACCATTTCCGGGGTGTGAGGCTCGACGAAGTCTCGTCCACAAAGCTACGCTTTCTCAAAAAGCCCTGCTTCGGATCAAACAAAATGATCAACCTATGATCACAAAGATATAAGATCAAACAAATGATCATATCACAAATGATCAAACACTGATCATTTCACAGCAACACTCAATATGCCACGTTACCAAATTGGGATATATCGCTGATAAATTTCAACTACATAACCTCTGAGCTCGTACGTCTCAGAGAAGGGTGTTAAGCTAAGAGAATAAATTCTCCGCCACCAACAGAAATGTATTTGAAAGAAATCAGCTTTATATCTCAAATTGTAACGTCAGACACACAATCCATATAAGTCTGTTCCGGGATCGAACAGAACCGAAGGCACTTCTCACGAAGCCCTTGCAATTCCGGATAATTTTCAATCACGTCAGGACTTCCCGTCACTAAGGGTGATAAAACCTCTAAATCGAAGATCAGTCGATGTAGAGTAACTCGACGGTAATCCTTCCGTTTTCAAAATATCCGGTCTTCAACACCGGTCTTCAAATGCGATTCATAACGACGTATCACTTATTCAGAATGGGTTATACGACCCCATGGTCCTTTCCCGGCTAACCCGAATAGTGAGCGATTATTCAAAAATAAGTGTGGCATTCAAATTCAACCAATTCACAACAAATACCTATCTAAAGGTAATTATTGATAGTCGGTTATTTAACTATCAATAAAGATGCGCAACATCATCAGATTCCAAAAAATTTTCCAAATTATTTCATCTTCAAAAATATCTTTTACTAGATATAAAATTTCCACACTTAACCGTTTGAAAACAATTTCAAATCAATTTCCACATTTCATTTTATCTTTGAAGATAAAATCTCAAAACAGTTCATTTCATATTGGAAAAGCAATTCCATACTTATTTAAAAATAAGTAATTCACAAATCATTTATTTTCAACACTTAGAAAATATTCGATATACTTAAATCAAAATTAAGTATATATCTCATTCTTTAAGGAAATCATTCTTTAAACACATTTATTTGAGTCAAAACGAATGTTACGTAAAACATCGTTACGACGACTCAAAATCACTAGTATAGGGATTCGAAATTTAGATAGATATATAAATCCCAATACTACATCAAAACATTTCCTTTCGGAAATCATTTACTATAACAACAGTGTTATAGTCCACCATTTCCTTAAATTACTCGAAAACGTCTATTTCAACAAGAACTGCGGAAATCTATGCTTTCGATTCATAATACATTTTAAAACATCTTTAAAATGTTTAACTTCATTTTTAATATCACTTTTTCAAAAATGAATCCATTTTACTAAACAATATATATTCACTGTCCAAAATCGTGAATATACTTCACTAACCCAATTTCAATCATCTCTACACATTTTTATCTCAATAAAAATTCGCTATCCAAAATCGCGAATATATCTTTTTTTAAAAATCTTCTGTATTTAATTTCTCAAATCCCATTGATTTTCGAATTTATAAAACAACGTTTATAAATTCTATTTCTATTTTATAACAACTTCGATTTAATAAATCTCCTTTTATTTACAAATTCGATCAATATTCCATTTAAAGGAAAAAATCCAATTTATAAGTTAATCTCTTAAAAATCCTTTATTCTACAACTTCATTCATTTTTAACTTCACAATATAAATCTGTTAATCTCATTTACTTATGAAATCCATTTATACCTCTCAATTTATAAATCTATAAATCTCGTTCACATATGATTTTTATTATCACTTCATCTTAACACTTATAAAAACTCGTTTTATAATTCCAATATCTTAATTTATAAAATGTCAATTTTATACCCCTTTTTAAGTAAACCGTTTATAATATTTTAAAAATCTCAATTTAACCCATTTTATAAATCAATCAACTATTTATTCCAAAAATCACTTTTCGATTATATTTCACAAAGATCTTAACTTTTATAACTTTAATATTTGAACGTTTATTTATTTAAAATAAATCACTTCAAAATTTAATAAAACGTATAATTTCAAAGATCACTTTAAAAATCCTTTTTAAAAGTAAAAGTCGTTATTTTTACTTTTCAAAACTGAATCCGATGATGCAACAACACCAATCAGTCCATCACAACAGTCAATATCATATATCAATATGATAACAGAATATATCACAATATCTGTAAATAAATAACTACTGGTGAGGAATCCAGTTGGATCCCTCCAACCTGTTTCCCTGCATCCAAAGATGTTAGCACAATACCAATTCCGCTCCAGTACGGAATTATCGCGGTATATAGGTTTTTATAAATCCGCTTACTAACGGCGCAATAGGGTCTCATCCGCTATACGAGGCGGGAAATCATCAATCCAATATATACATATGCCAATATGTATATATTGCTATATATATATATATAGATATATCCTATCATATCTAATAGCACATTCAAACAGTCAATAATCAATCAATAACTGTAAATAATTCCACATTCAATTTAGTGAGAAGATCTCACCGTGATTTTACGATAGCAATTTGTACCGATTTATTTCGAATAAAATTAAACAGATGTTTAATTTTACTCAAAATTTTTGCTGACTCCAGACACGCCCAGATCTATGCTGCAGCGTAGAGCGCGTCGCTGCGATTCCAACGCATCCCTCAAACAAAATCTGGCCATGAATTTCAAAACATCAGATCCTGGCCACGCGATTGCTTCTTCCCTCCCATACGCGTAACCCTCCCGTTCGAAAATATGATTGCTCCAGTAAACAAGAACCCACTCACGTAGAACTAGGGTTAGATGCTGCACCCTCCACCATCGACGAGCACGCGATCAGATTAGTCCACGTCGAAGCCCCCCTGCCACCACCACCTACGGCCAAAGAGCGGTCGAGCTCGGTGGTCCCCAGCGCGCGCAAAACGAGGTAGAACGGTCACCAAACGCGGCTCTCCTGTGCCTCCATCGTCGCGCCTATGACGATCACAACCGTACGAAATCGAAGTCCTCGCGAATCTCTACAATATTGTAGTTAATCATATCTTCAATTGATTTGTGGATTTGAAGTAATTGAGGGAGGAAGGAGATGAATTGCTGGCCGTTCAGCAATGTTGGTGGCGGCTCTGAAATAAAACCCTAGGCTCGGTCTTCTTATTGCAAAATGAAGAATATAGGTCCTTATATAGAAAATTGCCCAATTTACTATTCATCCGGATTTTTCGAACTCGAAATTGAGCGTGCCGGCTGACGTTTATAGGGTTAAACCCGCGTTCCGAACGCAATGGAATGGGTTTCGGAAGCTAATTCGGACATCTGTGCGAGATACGGAGAAAAACGATCAATTTAAATTAAACCGATTTAAATCGATTTCGAGGCGTTTTAATTTGTACCGGACAAACGGTAAATCCAAAAATTACGAAATTTGAAATCTTACAATAATATCACATTACGGATCCGATGAAACTGGTTTCGTCGAAATCCGAGACCGTTCGAAAAATGACTATTTTAACTCGACGAATTAAAATTAAAAAGATATCGATGTGTTTCGAGTGGCCACGGTCAAACGACAACTCCGATTGATACGAAAATTGAAATCCGATAATTACTAACTATTACGGATCCAATGGAACTGGTCTCGTTCAATTCTGAGACTGATCGAAAATTGGCTATTTTTACAGTCGATAATAAATTATTAAAATATTCAATTTTCACAATCTAACTCCAAATTCGATTCTGAAAGTTCTAAAACCTTTCTATAACTCCATTATGATTAAATAAAATTTTCCAAATCGTTTTCAATCACATTTAATCCAGATTTCAATTATTTCTGGAATTACAACTATTAAATTATCGATTTAATTACCCAGGTAAATCCAATATTCGATAAATAAATTATCCGACTTCTAAATTCCATTTATTGATATTAAAAAATCAATTAAATATTCGAATTTTAATTATCAAAAATTCTGGGTCGTTACAAACTTCCCCTCTTAAAAGAATTTCGTCCTCGAAATTACAAGTCAGGAAGAAAGGTCCTTAACTCGTTTACTATTTTTCACAATTCAATAGTTTTCTCAAATTTTCAAAACAAATCTTTCTAATAAAGATTCGTTATCATTCAACTAGCTTTCCAACTTAAATTTTAAGTTTCAAACAACATTGTTTAACTTCTAAATTCAAATTCGAGTTTAAATTCAAATTTTTAAACTTTCAAAATTTCTCTAAAATTTTCTAACACTCGAAATTTTCGAAAAATTTCGCCAGCGTCTCCTTTGCGCGGCTAATACGGCACGACTACAAAACGTCCCTACGGACTCTCAGATTTCAAAAAGAAAAGAAAAAGCCAAGCGGCTAGACAAGAAATCATCAAAAACTCATATTATAATTCAAATACGTACCTTTTGTCGAGCAATTCAAATTTATCTTCGAAATCAAAGTTCCAATTCCTTTATACCTGTATATCCTACTAGCCATAATATCTAGTTGCATATATTCAAACCATTTCGCTTACTAATTTTATTTCAATACTTCACTTTGTTTATCACGAATCAAATCCAGTTTTTCAATATTCAGCTTGAATTTCATTTACTAACAAATTTCAAATATTTTATAAGTCTCCGACTTATCTACATTCCAATTTCATTCCTTTAATGAATTTTAATTCCAATTATCTTCTTTGAAATTTCACTTCCATTTATTCAAATTTATGCACTTATACTTCCTTTAATTTAACTCCACTCTTTAAGTTAAATTTATTCTATCAACATTCAATTTGTATAAGTTATCAACTTAATAATATTTCATAAATATGGTATTCCAGAGTCTTACCAACATTTCAAAAATCTCTTTTGAAAACAGTTCAAATTATCCTTTGAATTTTCAAAACAAAACCCAAATTTTCAAAATAACTTCCATTTAAAACAATTGGCAGCAATTCCTCTTTTGGAAACCCGAAAATGAACACCGGTGATGTCGCGATCATCATCGAAATTATTTTC
This sequence comes from Allium fistulosum, assembly GCA_030737815.1. Classification (NCBI taxonomy): domain Eukaryota; kingdom Viridiplantae; phylum Streptophyta; class Magnoliopsida; order Asparagales; family Amaryllidaceae; genus Allium; species Allium fistulosum. The sequence goes on from CM060904.1 coordinate 1,145,050,921, forward strand.
CAGCGACCGAAAAGAGTTTAGAGCTTTTCATTCTCTCTAAAATACCTTTCAAAGCCTTTGAAATCCATTTTCAAATCAAAAATGATTTAAACTTTCCAAATCTCCAAAATTTTCAAATTCTTTTCAAACATTTCCAAAAACTTTTCTGGAATTCCGTTTTAAATTACAAATCACATTTATAATTTACATTCTTTAATTTCATTAGTATATGGATTTATTTCTTAACTTTGGGGTTATGATTTCAATTTCTTATTCAATTTTATTGATGATAATTTACTATTATTACTTCCTAACATCCATGCAACCATATACTATAGTACTTTTATAGAAAAACATTTCTTTTCTATACAAAAATAGTTTTGGGCAAAATTATCTCATTTACCCTATTTAAAACAATACTGTGCCGAATTGTTCTATTCGAGTGTTTAGAGATCCCTATCGATAGAGTTGTACGGACAATACCGACCAGAATCCATATACCACTCAACAAACCAATCATCACAATATAAAATAATTTTATATTCACTAACAAATACGCGCTCGTATCTATTATTACACTCACCTCATCCTAGAGTACTACTGACTCTATCTCTAATGAGTAACACCCAACAGAGCAGGGTTGTCGCTTAACCATATGCTCTGATACCAACTGTAACGTCCCGAAAATTTTCGACTTTCGAAAATTCAACATCGATACTCACTTTATCGACTGCTGAGCCATCGAATGCCGGAAACCCGAAAAGTTATGGTTTTAAGAAAAAAAGAAAAAGGTAGAAGAAGAAGATAGAAGAAAAAGAAAGAACAACAACAGAACAAGAGCAGAAACAGAAAAACAATATCAGAATCTCACATATCGCAGCGGAACAATATATAATAGATAAATGAATAATCTTTAAACAAAGAACTATATCATTTTATACATACATCAATCAGAGTCAATATACAACTCAATACAATACATCACATCAATGGACAGTTATATAACTTGTCCTCATACAGAATACACAGCGGAATAAATACTATCAAATACAAATACTACGTCTCGTCATCCAGCTTATCTCCAAAGCTCCATAATATCCTGATAATCTAACTCTAGGCTGCCCATGTGGAAATTGGTGGGCACCCAGAGTTTAGAAGGGAACAATAAACTCCGAGTCAGTCATGGTGACTGGTGTGAGATCGTAAAACAGTTATTCTTCACAAAGAAAATAAACCAAATTCGCAATGCTTTTGGAAAATGAAACTATCATAAGACCTCCCGCCACACACACAATGCAAACGCAGAATTGGAGGAGATTTCTTCTTATGATAGTCAAAGATGCTTACTACGCAAAATCAAATTCTTTTTGATATTATTATTAGTGCATAGTGTAGAAAACATTTCGAAAGTATAATATTAATCTTAGCCAACATACGACCAGTATCGTATGCCTACTATAGCTACCATCTAAACAGTGGTGACCACCGTACGTAAATGGCAGGTTCTACAACTAATACCGTACAAAGTTCGTATTGGAGTTTGGATTTCCAACAAATGGTCAGGCTAAGGAACTTCCTATCCACGATGGGTACGTCCCTGGAATAGACGACCCGAGAACCTAACCGGATCTCTGCCAACACAAGGCCGGGTTACCTCTGCAAAAATAGGTAACTACTGACACGCGTATGCCATCCCCCGATCGTCACCGATCTTCCCGAGGATCCCCGATTTCCAACAAACCACATAGATAATAATAATGCAGTAACCACAGAGGTTAAGTATCTGGGCTCCATACCATGATACCACCTTTATCCAGAAGGAATGACATACACTAAGGGGCGCTACTCCCTAGAACCTTGCTGCATCCTTCCTGTTTCGACCATTTCCGGGGTGTGAGGCTCGACGAAGTCTCGTCCACAAAGCTACGCTTTCTCAAAAAGCCCTGCTTCGGATCAAACAAAATGATCAACCTATGATCACAAAGATATAAGATCAAACAAATGATCATATCACAAATGATCAAACACTGATCATTTCACAGCAACACTCAATATGCCACGTTACCAAATTGGGATATATCGCTGATAAATTTCAACTACATAACCTCTGAGCTCGTACGTCTCAGAGAAGGGTGTTAAGCTAAGAGAATAAATTCTCCGCCACCAACAGAAATGTATTTGAAAGAAATCAGCTTTATATCTCAAATTGTAACGTCAGACACACAATCCATATAAGTCTGTTCCGGGATCGAACAGAACCGAAGGCACTTCTCACGAAGCCCTTGCAATTCCGGATAATTTTCAATCACGTCAGGACTTCCCGTCACTAAGGGTGATAAAACCTCTAAATCGAAGATCAGTCGATGTAGAGTAACTCGACGGTAATCCTTCCGTTTTCAAAATATCCGGTCTTCAACACCGGTCTTCAAATGCGATTCATAACGACGTATCACTTATTCGGAATGGGTTATACGACCCCATGGTCCTTTCCCGGCTAACCCGAATAGTGAGCGATTATTCAAAAATAAGTGTGGCATTCAAATTCAACCAATTCACAACAAATACCTATCTAAAGGTAATTATTGATAGTCGGTTATTTAACTATCAATAAAGATGCGCAACATCATCAGATTCCAAAAAATTTTCCAAATTATTTCATCTTCAAAAATATCTTTTACTAGATATAAAATTTCCACACTTAACCGTTTGAAAACAATTTCAAATCAATTTCCACATTTCATTTTATCTTTGAAGATAAAATCTCAAAACAGTTCATTTCATATTGGAAAAGCAATTCCATACTTATTTAAAAATAAGTAATTCACAAATCATTTATTTTCAACACTTAGAAAATATTCGATATACTTAAATCAAAATTAAGTATATATCTCATTCTTTAAGGAAATCATTCTTTAAACACATTTATTTGAGTCAAAACGAATGTTACGTAAAACATCGTTACGACGACTCAAAATCACTAGTATAGGGATTCGAAATTTAGATAGATATATAAATCCCAATACTACATCAAAACATTTCCTTTCGGAAATCATTTACTATAACAACAGTGTTATAGTCCACCATTTCCTTAAATTACTCGAAAACGTCTATTTCAACAAGAACTGCGGAAATCTATGCTTTCGATTCATAATACATTTTAAAACATCTTTAAAATGTTTAACTTCATTTTTAATATCACTTTTTCAAAAATGAATCCATTTTACTAAACAATATATATTCACTGTCCAAAATCGTGAATATACTTCACTAACCCAATTTCAATCATCTCTACACATTTTTATCTCAATAAAAATTCGCTATCCAAAATCGCGAATATATCTTTTTTTAAAAATCTTCTGTATTTAATTTCTCAAATCCCATTGATTTTCGAATTTATAAAACAACGTTTATAAATTCTATTTCTATTTTATAACAACTTCGATTTAATAAATCTCCTTTTATTTACAAATTCGATCAATATTCCATTTAAAGGAAAAAATCCAATTTATAAGTTAATCTCTTAAAAATCCTTTATTCTACAACTTCATTCATTTTTAACTTCACAATATAAATCTGTTAATCTCATTTACTTATGAAATCCATTTATACCTCTCAATTTATAAATCTATAAATCTCGTTCACATATGATTTTTATTATCACTTCATCTTAACACTTATAAAAACTCGTTTTATAATTCCAATATCTTAATTTATAAAATGTCAATTTTATACCCCTTTTTAAGTAAACCGTTTATAATATTTTAAAAATCTCAATTTAACCCATTTTATAAATCAATCAACTATTTATTCCAAAAATCACTTTTCGATTATATTTCACAAAGATCTTAACTTTTATAACTTTAATATTTGAACGTTTATTTATTTAAAATAAATCACTTCAAAATTTAATAAAACGTATAATTTCAAAGATCACTTTAAAAATCCTTTTTAAAAGTAAAAGTCGTTATTTTTACTTTTCAAAACTGAATCCGATGATGCAACAACACCAATCAGTCCATCACAACAGTCAATATCATATATCAATATGATAACAGAATATATCACAATATCTGTAAATAAATAACTACTGGTGAGGAATCCAGTTGGATCCCTCCAACCTGTTTCCCTGCATCCAAAGATGTTAGCACAATACCAATTCCGCTCCAGTACGGAATTATCGCGGTATATAGGTTTTTATAAATCCGCTTACTAACGGCGCAATAGGGTCTCATCCGCTATACGAGGCGGGAAATCATCAATCCAATATATACATATGCCAATATGTATATATTGCTATATATATATATAGATATATCCTATCATATCTAATAGCACATTCAAACAGTCAATAATCAATCAATAACTGTAAATAATTCCACATTCAATTTAGTGAGAAGATCTCACCGTGATTTTACGATAGCAATTTGTACCGATTTATTTCGAATAAAATTAAACAGATGTTTAATTTTACTCAAAATTTTTGCTGACTCCAGACACGCCCAGATCTATGCTGCAGCGTAGAGCGCGTCGCTGCGATTCCAACGCATCCCTCAAACAAAATCTGGCCATGAATTTCAAAACATCAGATCCTGGCCACGCGATTGCTTCTTCCCTCCCATACGCGTAACCCTCCCGTTCGAAAATATGATTGCTCCAGTAAACAAGAACCCACTCACGTAGAACTAGGGTTAGATGCTGCACCCTCCACCATCGACGAGCACGCGATCAGATTAGTCCACGTCGAAGCCCCCCTGCCACCACCACCTACGGCCAAAGAGCGGTCGAGCTCGGTGGTCCCCAGCGCGCGCAAAACGAGGTAGAACGGTCACCAAACGCGGCTCTCCTGTGCCTCCATCGTCGCGCCTATGACGATCACAACCGTACGAAATCGAAGTCCTCGCGAATCTCTACAATATTGTAGTTAATCATATCTTCAATTGATTTGTGGATTTGAAGTAATTGAGGGAGGAAGGAGATGAATTGCTGGCCGTTCAGCAATGTTGGTGGCGGCTCTGAAATAAAACCCTAGGCTCGGTCTTCTTATTGCAAAATGAAGAATATAGGTCCTTATATAGAAAATTGCCCAATTTACTATTCATCCGGATTTTTCGAACTCGAAATTGAGCGTGCCGGCTGACGTTTCTAGGGTTAAACCCGCGTTCCGAACGCAATGGAATGGGTTTCGGAAGCTAATTCGGACATCTGTGCGAGATACGGAGAAAAACGATCAATTTAAATTAAACCGATTTAAATCGATTTCGAGGCGTTTTAATTTGTACCGGACAAACGGTAAATCCAAAAATTACGAAATTTGAAATCTTACAATAATATCACATTACGGATCCGATGAAACTGGTTTCGTCGAAATCCGAGACCGTTCGAAAAATGACTATTTTAACTCGACGAATTAAAATTAAAAAGATATCGATGTGTTTCGAGTGGCCACGGTCAAACGACAACTCCGATTGATACGAAAATTGAAATCCGATAATAACTAACTATTACGGATCCAATGGAACTGGTCTCGTTCAATTCTGAGACTGATCGAAAATTGGCTATTTTTACAGTCGATAATAAATTATTAAAATATTCAATTTTCACAATCTAACTCCAAATTCGATTCTGAAAGTTCTAAAACCTTTCTATAACTCCATTATGATTAAATAAAATTTTCCAAATCGTTTTCAATCACATTTAATCCAGATTTCAATTATTTCTGGAATTACAACTATTAAATTATCGATTTAATTACCCAGGTAAATCCAATATTCGATAAATAAATTATCCGACTTCTAAATTCCATTTATTGATATTAAAAAATCAATTAAATATTCGAATTTTAATTATCAAAAATTCTGGGTCGTTACAGTGAAGCTCCAAAGCAGCAAAGTGGACCCATTTATCCAATGGTCCTGAAGTTGCTTTCTTTCAATTGTCATCTGCCGGGCCATATGATTAAAGACTGTCTACTAATAAAGAAGGTGCAGCAGCCTAAGGTGTACACCATTAAGAATGGAATGTCGATTTCAACAGATATGAAGGGAAAATGCATCCTTGAAGGTACCTTACTAATTAATGGTATTTTTGTTCGAGTATTATTCGATACTGCTGCTTCTCATAGTTTTATCTCTTATGAAATAGTAGGTAAATTTCATCTTATCCCGAGTATTGTAGAAAACCCTATGTGTGTGTCTAATCCCATAGGTGGTGTAACCCATGATTTGTGAGAGCGTGCCAATTTCCTATCTTTCTCATTACTTTTCTTACGACCCGTGCATCTTAGACTTTGAAGGATTTGATATTACTCTAGGTATGGATTGGTTATCGAAATATGGAGCTATTTTAGATTGTGCTAAAAGGACTGTATCATTAGAAACTAAGTTGTGAAGAATTGCTAAAGTATCATGCAAGAATTTGGGTATTAATATGTGTAGTTTCTTGTATGCCCTGGAATCATCCCAGGATGAGTTAAGTTATGTAGAAGTTGTTAAGAATTTTCCCAATGTGTCTGAAGAAGTCAATAGCTTACCCCCGCACCGAGAGATAGAGTTCTATATTGATTTAGTCCCTGGTGCAAGGCCAGTGGTTCAACCCAAGAGAAGGATGGCTCCAAAAGAGTGGAATGAATTAGAAAAGCAAACCATTGACCTGTTAAGAAAAGGTTTGATTAGACCCAGTCATTCGAGTTGGGGATCAGCTGTGGTATTTGTGGCTAAGTCTGATGGATCTTTAAGGTTGTGCATGGATTATAGGGAGTTGAATAAAGTGACCAATAGGAACAAGTATCCCTTAACCCCATCGATGATCTTTTGGATCAACTTCATGGAGCTACGGTATTTTCTTAGATGGATCTAGCTATTAGATTCCATCAGTTGAGGGTTGCCGTAGATAGTATACCCTTAACTTCTTTTAGAGGCCCTAACTGCTTCGTTGAGTGGTTGGTTATGCCTTTCGGGCTAACCAATGCGCTTGCATATTTTGTAGATCTCATGAACTGTGTTTTTCAAGATGTTCTTAATAAGTTTTTGTTAGTTTTCATCGATGACATCCTTATCTACTCCAAATCTAAGGAGGAGCATAAACATCATTTGGAAGTGGTGTTATAGAAATTAAGGAGACATGTCCTAAAGGTGAAATTTTCTAGGTACCATTTTTGGAAATCGGAAGTAAGATTCTTAGGACATATTGTGATAGGAGAAGGTATTTCAGTAGATCCAGCAAAGGTGGAAGTAATTCAAGAATGGAAGTGACCGCAGACTCCTACCGAGGTTCATAGTTTCTTAGGGTTGGCTGGATACTATAAGAGGTTTATTCTATATTATTCAAAGATTTCGTCCCATTTGACTAAGTTGACTAAGAAGGAGAAGTTTTATGGACTCCAAAGTGTGAAAAGGAATTTCTGGAATTGAATGAGAGATTGACTAGTGCACTAGTGTTGGCTGTTCCAGATGGAAATAGCGGATTCACGGTTTACACGGATGCTTGTGGTGTGGGACTAGGTGCTGTTTTGATGCATCATGGTAGGGTGACTGTGTATGCAAGCAGGCAGTTGAAGCCTCATGAGAAGAACTATGCTACGCATGACTTGGAGTTGCAAGCTGTTGTTTTTGCATTGAAAATGTGGAGACACTACTTGCTGGGTAAGGATCCTTCTATTCCTCTTAGTTTCTTTCAAATCTTTAGAAATTTTAGGAGTAAATTTATTTCTTTAATTAGGTGAGAAATTAGAGCTCTTCATAGATCATAAATCCCTGAATTACTCAGAAGGACTTGAACCTGAGGCAACAGAGGTGATTAGAGTTTTTGGCGGCTTACGACTTGAATACTCTTTATACGCCTGGAAAGGCTAATGTGGTGGCAAACGACTTAAGCAGAAATGTCGTTTTGACTCTTTTGGAGGTTACCCAACTCTCCTAGAAAGAATAGCGAGAAAGCAAAGAGAGGATAGAAGCTTAGTGGCGATCATCAGGAAGGTTGAGAAGGGGTAGTGTATAAGTTTTAAGATTGATAATTGAGGAGTTTTGAGGATGAATGGATGGATCTGGGTACCGAATGTCAACTGTCTTAGGCAGAAAGTTTTGTCAGAATGCCATCATTCTAAGTTGAGATCCATCTAGGTGTCTCAAAGATGCATAGGGGTATAAAGCGGATGTTTTGGTGGAAGGGAATGAAGAGAGATATCTCTATCTTTGTTAGCAGGTGTTCGTGCTATCAACAAGTCAAAGGTAATCATCAAAAGACAACCGAACTATTAGAACCCTTGGAAATACCTAGTTGGAAATGGGAAATGATATCAATGGATTTTATCAATGGTTTACCCCAAACCAGAAAAGGAAATGAAGGAGTGTGGGTTATCGTGGATCGGCTAAAGAAGAGTTCACATTTTATTCTAGTAAAACCAACAAGGATCGCTGCTTCTTTAGCTAAATTTTTTATGAGAGAGATAGTCTGATTACATGGAGTTCCTATGAGTATTGTAAGTGATCGAGACCCTATATTTACTAGTCAATTTTAGGAAGCATTGCAAACAACTTTAGGAACAAGGTTGAGCTTAAGCACAACATACCACCCCCAAACAAATGGACATACAGAGCGAGTGCATCGGATCCTAGAGGATCACTTAAGAGCGTGTATTCTGGATTGGTGGATCATGGATCTTTTGAATTTAGTAGAGTTCTCCTACAATAATAGCTTCCAAGCAAGCATCGGAATGGCACCTTATGAAGCCCTATATGGAAGGCCATGCAAGTCACTAGCATATTGGGTCAAGACAAGAGATAAATTAGTTCTTGGACCAGACATGACTCGAGAGGCTACCAAAAAATGTAGTGATCAAAAAAGGATGAAGGAAGCCCAAGATTGCCAAAAGAGTTATGTGGATAAGAGGCGAAGAGATTTGGAATTTGTGGTTGGAGACTTGGTGTTCGTAAAGATTTCACCAAAGAGGAGCTGTTAGATTTGAAAAATCTGGGAAGTTAGCTCCAAGGTATGTTGGACCTTTCTGTATTATTGAGAGGATCAGATTACTGGCTTATAAGGTCGAGTTGCCAGAGAGATTGGCAGGTGTTCATAATGTGTTCCACGTGTCTCATTTGAGAAAATACGTTCATGACCATCTTTGATGGTGGAGCCATCGGTTCAAGAGGAATTGGAAATAGAACCGAACTTGACAGTGGTTAGACATTCAGCTTATATGGTGGATCAGGATGAAAGGAGATTGCATAACAAGGTGGTGCGACTAGTCAAGATACAATGGAGTGAGGATTCATAAGACTGTGCTTGGGAGACGATGGATCGTATGAGAGAAGCCTATTCAAAGTTGATGTTAGGATAGTCAGTTGTTTGTCTGTTGTATGTATAGTGTATATTTGTTTGCTATAGATGCTTAGTACATGTCTTTGTATGTGTTTATGAATATATAGCTTTTTGCGTAGTCTGAATTATCTCCCTATTTGCTAATTTCAGGACGAAATTCTTTTAGGAGGGAGAGTGTAACTACTCAGAATTTAATCGCTATTTAAAAGAATATTTAAATATATTTTTAAATAATAAATAAATGAATTTTTATTAACAAATAAAACTATTTTAAATAATAACTAATGATGATAAACTCGTTTTCAAAATTTGTTTACCAATATCTATAGTTCCTAGAGAAATATAAACTGTGACCGAAAATTATTTTTCGAAATATTGATTTTACCTTGGTTAAAAGTTAATTAAAATGTTATAGCACTATTGTAAACATAGAAGCACACATTACAAACCATTTTAAACATGGTGTGTACATGTACATATGCATGTACATATATGCTCACTTAAACATATAAGGTACAAAGGAGATTTTATTTACTAAAAGTGTGTGTGTATATATATATATTAACATATATAAAACTCTATTTTTCAACAATAAGTACATAAGATATGGCATGAATAGTATAAGGAGAGAGGGAGGGGGTACATGTTGAGGATGGAATTGGGGGGGGGGGAGAGGAGATGGTAGTGCATGCATACATATATTTTAATATAAGCACTTATATGATTTTTAAATAATTTCCTACGCCTATATATACCCCATAACTTTAATTTCCTATTTTACAATCTCTTTCTCTACTTTAAAATTTCTAAGAGCTTAAGCAAAACATCCATGGCTTTCTCTTCATACTTTTTAAAAATAGAAAAAATCCCTTCTTTTGGCTAAAATCTCCTCTTTAGTTCATAAAAACATTTCTTTATCTTCTACAACACTTCTCTTCCAAACTACAAGCAACCATTCACCCAAACTTCACATGGCTGTACCTAAAAAGGTCTAGGTCGAGCCCAAAGCCCACTTGGCCGAGCCCATTTTGAGTGTTCGAGCAACCAAAGTTTTAGTTTTTGCAAGTTTCTAAAGTGTTTTCAGATTTTGGTAAAAGTTCGTCTTGAACTTAAAAAGTTTCGACGAGTAAAACTTTTGTTTTTGGAAAATAATATGACTTGATTTTTATAAACTATGTGTTGTGAAATTATAGTGTTGATTGTGTTGAAATATCATGTTGTGTTGGATGACATATGATTATATGTTTATGTTTGAGCTTGGATTTGTGATTTGGTTGTTAAATGATATGTTTGGATATGAATATGTGAATGGTTGGTTATGACATGATTGTAGTATGTTTATGAAAACAATAACCAAGTGTATGTGATGAAATTGTTGTGAAGTTAGCACCTTGAAAAGTCACAAAGGACTTGAAATCCGAATTGAAAACAAAAGTCTTTTTCCAGCTTTGGATTTTGGAAATGTTTTTCCAAGATTTCACCTTTTGTTTAAGTTTTCAAAACTCTTACAATTGTGTTTTCAAACATGTAGTAGCTAGAGTCAAAGTGAAGTTTTCACCTAGAAATCAATTCTATCGAATTGCACTCATAGCGATAGTCGCTATGGATGCAGTTCGGGAAATTTCACGGTTTCAAGTTTTGAAGTGTTTTTTTTGGATCAGTTTTGAAAACTCATTTCAAACTAATTAAGTAAGTAAAAAGTTTTAATTATTTGATTTATTAATTAGGGTAATTATTATTTGATTAATTAATTAAGTAATTAGGTTAAGTAATTAGAGTTTAAGAAACTGTTAACCAAGTTAATTATTTTTAATTAGGGAAGTTTAAATAGTGATTAATTAAGATAAGAGAAATTAATTTTTATTTAATCAAGTTATTTACTTTAATTAATTATTTAATTAGAGTTGATTATTTAATTAAAATCGACTTAATTAGGGCTTAATTTCTTAAATGAATGTGATTTAAATTAAAGTTTAAATATAAATAATTTTAAATTAATTAAAGTTCAAAGTATGATTTTTGATTCATGTTAAGGTTAATCAAAGTTTAATTAAGTTTTAACTTATGATTTAGCCGAGGTTTATTTATTTTAGAGTTTCTTTCAAAACTCTATCGGTTATTTATTTTAACCAGTTTTCTCGTTTAAGTAAATTGTTTTAAAATCAAGGATCTCTTATCCATGCTATTAAGTAGCTAAATGAATTAAAGTAGTTGTAATAAAATGTTGACACATTTTATTGAAAGTATGTCGACTTGTACTTATCACAAATACCGCATTTTGGAAATGTGATGAAAACAAGGGGGGTTAATTTCGATAAGCAGGTCATGATAGTCTAAGCATATGAAATGTACATTCATATGTAAGTCTTACACCCTGATAGTGGAATAGTCCACTATAAACAACTTGACCCCTTAAAATTATCGAAAGTTGGTTTGGAGAGACCGGGATCAGATATTAGTTGTTATCCGAAAACCACTTCGAACTAACGTAAATGTTCGAATTGGAAATAGTAAAGGCATGATCCAAGATGAATACTTTGAGGTGTAAGGGCTATTTGCTACTAACCTTAAGGGTGATTCCAAAATGGGTGTAGTGGAGATAGTGCCTTCGATTCGTTCATCTCCTGAATGACTTGTATGGATGAATGCTGACATTGTGTCGACATCTGGAATACAATGTTAGCATTCCAAGTGGCAATGCTATAATAAAGGTAGACGTAGCCTCAGGCCTCACCAACCGAGAATAACTAAAACAGGGGAGATGCAGCAAGGCTAGGTAGGTCGCTCCCATGAGGGTAAGGTCATCCATATCTACAGTCCTAACAATTAACTCATTTATGCTTTGGTACGGTTGCTGATCCCAACCGAGGGGTGATCTTATTCGGTACTATCTAGTAAAGGGTAGATCGATCTTGTGTTGGCAGGGATCGATAGGTTCGACCTTGGTGTTATTTTATCTAGAGATGCACCGTAATGGGCGGTACCCTAGTAGTCTAGTCATTGAATGGAATCAATTTCCTAATAAATGCCTTCGGTCTTAGTTGTATACCTATTATGCTAGAATTTAATTAATGTAACAATTTTGGCTATGTGAATTATTTATTTGAAAACCCTAGACGATATTATGATAATATCGCTGTATTTCTATATAATGTGTTTTGGTTATCGTAGGGTAAAAACCCGTCCGTGTTTATGTGCGGCGTGGTCTTACGAGATACTTTTGATTTCAAAGCGTTTTATAAAAGTAAAAATTTAAGTTGTTTTGAGTTTACTCACACTAGACCACTGTCCGACCTAGAGTTTTATTTTCTTTTCCTAAAACTCTTGGGTACTCAAATTTTTATGAGTAGCCAAGTGATCTATAGAAGCTAGAGCGGGTGGCTTCACCTTAGCTAGTTATTATTTTATTCCGCTATGTTATGTATGGTCTATGTATTTTGTATAGACAAGTCGCTATAACTGTCCAGCTGAAGGTTATAATGTAATGACTCGGATGTATTATTATTATGGAAATGACATTGTAATATCCTATGCTATCTATTATATGTTGTTCAAATTCGTGGTGAGATTATGCGAATGTGTAGTTTCTTCTTATCTTTCCTTTTCTTCTACCCTTAATGGCTCATTTTTCGGTGCAAGAAAGGTGGTTGTTACACTAAGCGCACCGATTTTGATATGAGATTAGCCACACAACACATGTACCTTGATTCTATAGATTGTTATTTGCTTCCAAAAAATTTCTCTTTCTCGTCTGTCTTTGAGCTCTGACTGGATCTTCTCTTTCTGACCATTATTCTATGATGTTGTGATGATCGATAGAATACCAAGCTCTGATACCACTTGTTAGTCGCTGTGCACTGGATCGAAAATGGTCGATAGTAGTAAACAATGTAAATGCATCGGAATAGTATAGTAGATCACACAGTCGATTTTATACTGGTTCGGTCCTCCCATCCTACGTCCAATCCTGAAGCTCCCCTTTGATATTTCTCTAACCAATAACCTCACTTCACCCTGAGGAACAGGTTTACAAAGTCTACCTGAACAACCGAATAGGACTTCAACAACAATTACAAGCAGTGTAACAAAAACATTACTGTCTGACAAAACATATCTTGATATATAGAATGTCAGTTTGATGTACAATGTCTACTATAACCTAACCAAATGATATTGAATGGAGGTGTAGGGGCTAAGGAGTTCATTCAACTAGAGTATGAGATGTGGAGATGAAGCAAACTAGTCGAATCTCTGAATCAGAAGAATTTTTTGGAACTCGGAGAATTGTTTTAGGAATTGAGAGTTTAGCAGTGGAAATCAAAGCATAGAGCTGTGTTATGATTTAGAGATGGTTAGGGGTTCATATATAGATGTTGCAAGGATGCTAAAGTAGGGGTGCAACCTTCCAATTTCACCATTGATGAAGAGAAGTGGCTGCAGGAGTAGAGAGATGCAACTTCTACAGCGAAGAGTCAAGAAGACACCACTTCAAAAAATAGACGTTTTATAGTAGGTCAGTCGACTGAGAGAAGGCTTCAGTTGATTGGCATGGTGTGAAAATTAAGCCCGAGAGCATTGCCAAAAATAGTAGATAAGTTGTTCATATTTAGTCGACTAGTTCAGTCGACTGGATAAGGCTTTTAGTCGACTGAATCATAACATTTTCCAAAAGCTTGTATGGTGCAGTAGTAAGGGCATGTGCTTATCTCTTAGCCCACCCGTGTTTGAATCCTAGCTTTGCATATTTTTAGCCATTTTATTTTACACCTTTTCCATCATCATTTTGACCTGAAATAACTCAATAAACATATCAGCAGCATTGTTGTATGGTTGTTATCATCAAAACACCATATATATATATATATATCTGTGTGTGTGTGTGTGTGTGTGGTTCTTTCAGGCTCAATCTTCAATAAAAACCTCTCGGTACCTAGAGGCTTCTTTCGGTACTAGGTGGTTTTTTCTATATGAAAATCCTTTATATTAATTGCCTTGCCTTTCTATCTCCAATTCGATGCATTCCAAACTCTTTTTCCTGAAGATCTAGTTCCTTCTGATGATTCACCTGATATCGCTTGTCTTTTCCTGCTTTCTTTGATTTCTTCTCTAAAATCCTTAATGTTTCTTATCTATCTTTTATAAAAAGCACTTTATCACAATTGCTTGAAGAAGTACTTAGATTATAAGGAGATAGGGAAGTTTAGAGTAGGAGAAAAATCTTTGGGTACCGAGAGGTTCCTCTCGTTACCGAGTGACCTACTGAGTCCCAATTTCCATCAAGCTTCTTGAGTCCAATCTTTTAGCCTTTCTAAGCATATCTCCAAGTTTGAGACTCTTCACATCTTCATTTTGGCATTCTAAATCCAGTTGAAATTGGCTTGACTAAAAAGTGGGTTAACACTTGCCTCCCCAAAGTACGTCTTTTGAATATAAGATGTGATTTGTTTAAGAACAAGTTTCAGCAGTAGTCAATCTTCGATAGTTGAGCTCTCTGGCCATCCATTGACATCGATCTTGGTGAATCGTCCAGCTCCTTTGGATTCTCTTGCGGGCCAAAGGTCGTTCTAAACCTACTATAGCTTTAGGCTCTAATCCTTGCTTAAGTGTCAGCCGTGAATCATGATCAGTTTGTCTCTCCTCCAGTGGTATCATTTTGTATATCAAAATTATCCCGTGTTCGCCCAAGATTTATCCATCCCATTCCGATCAGAAGGCATTCAAATCATTTTATCAACTCAACATCCATTCCAAGTTCGATCTCTCAGGACCGTTTAGCATCCAATGTAGGGGTCGATCTCTCCAGAATGTTCAATATCCAATCTAGGGTTCGTTCTCTCTGGATCCTTGCTGAGTCTGATTCGCTTGATCTCCGTTAAGAGGACTCAATGTCCAAGCAAGTCCATCCACTCACTCTTAGGTGAGTGGACTAACTTTTAATCTCTCCAAATCCTTGCTAAGCCCAGTCCACTCACTCTTCGATGAGGGGACTCAACGACCAAGCAAGCCTATCCACTCACTCTTTGGTGACGGGACTTACTTTTCATACAATTCCATACACTCGCTCTCTGACAAGGGAACTTGTATGTTGTAGCCATTGCCCCGTCTCTTCGGACGGGACTAGCTTGATCAATATCAGTCATCATGTTTATATGGATTTTTCAAAAAATCAAATATCCAAATCAAAGCAAACAAAGGTCCTAATTATTCATCTCAAACATCCAACTCAAAGCGTGCCTAGAGACCGATCAAGATCTCGTACATGTGCAAGCAGTCTGAGGTTATTATTATCTTATCTATCCATCTTAGACATCTAACTCAGAGTGCGCTTAAAGACCAATCGAGATCTCGTACACGTATAAGCAGTTAGATTATTATTGTCTTAATTATTCAAAACGAAAAGAAAAGCGTGGGACTCAAACCAGACTCCCATCCAACCCGATCATAGGATTTTGAATCTCGACCTAGGTCCTTGGTTATTGCTTAATGCATTCGTTGTAGATGATGGTTACTTCGATTGACCATCGCAATTCTGTTCCTTACAAACTGTTGCAGCCGGTTGCTATAAACCAATTATTCTATAAGATCACGAAGGTGTTGGCACTCGTTCGTTTTATGTCCATCCAGCTCATGGAAAATGCAAAACTTTCCAATCCTTCTTTCTCGATCCGTGGGTTCCCTCTTAACTGGCCTCCGATAGGGGGTTAGCCCCCTAGTATTTTGGTATATCCTCTCCGGGGTCTTAGTTAGATCAGTGTAAGAAGAGAGTTTCGACTTCCTCCTTTGTCGTTTTGATTCCCCAAAGTTGTCATAAGCCCTTCGCTTTCCCTTATCCTTACCAAATTCTATACTGGACGATCCTCCGTCATCCACAACATTAATCTTAGCATTCTCTGCTTCAGCATCTTCTTAATGCAAATATCTCTCAGCTTCGTGATAGAACTCTATAAGATCCATTGGTTGGTCCCTTTCCAAAGCAATCTTAAAGTCAGTCTTATTTGCAAATCTTGAAACTGCCGCCATCAGAATCACCGGTTGGTCCAGCTTATGAACCGCTGTGGCTTCCATGTTAAACCTAGCCAACTAACTCCTCAAGGTCTCTTTGAGCCTTTGCTTCATGCTCGATAGTGTCATTACATACCTTGGTTGCGCGATATGAACTATGAATTGTCTCAGGAACTTGTTTACTAGCTCGGTCCATGTGCTTATGGACCCATTCTCCATCCCTCTGAACCACATAGCTGCTAAATCTGTCAAATATAACAAGAAGCACAACCTATCACCTCCTCAGAAGCACCCAACACCTCCATATGTCAGATGTATCTCATTAGATGAACTGTAGGATCCGTATGCCCATGTGCATTTCAAACGTCGGAAGCTTGACACCGGGAGGACTCATCGCATTCCGGATGTTAGGAGTAAATGGATTCATGTTCATGTCCTATAAATTCTAGTTTGAGGGTCCACCTCTAACTATCTTTCTGATTATCTCAGCCATTCAGTTGTTGTCGTCTAACAGAAGTTTTCAACCACTAGATGAATTCTACCCTCTGCTCCTCTAGGGGAATTCTGGTACATATTCTGGCACATACTCCCCTGGTTGCACATCTGCATTCTAATATGCACCTCTGGCTTCATTAGTCCTTCGTTCCTATAGGGAAATACTAGCATATATTCCTATAGTTGTTGTGCACTTGCATTCTATCTTACGTCCATGGCTCCAACATCATCCATTCTCGGCATCCCAACTTGCTTTAAGCTCAATCCAACATTGCCTCCGAGTATATTCCTCTCGATGCTGACAGGATTAGGGTCGGTACCCAGTGGTCTTGGTTATGGGGGCATTGTTATAGTTTGCTCCACTCCAACTCCAGATGCTCCCACGTTTGTTCCTAGTCCTTGGTTTTGAATTCCAACAGCTCTAGCTATTCCTTGTTGTTCCATCCTTTGGAAAATCCTTGTAGCATTTCCTGTTGCCGAGTCATTATTCCATCCTGCATCTCCTTCATCATTCTCTCCATCTCCTCTCCGGTCACATAGATGGAATGATTAGAATCAGAGGACACCTCGTTCATGTTAACCATGTGTTAAGATGATTGTAAGTAGAAATTATCTTGATGATAGGTAGGGAGATAAGTGAGCTCAAGTACGAGCGTTTATTACGCAGCCCAGCCGTACTCAAATGCTGAGCCAGGCTCATGGTTACCTAGCCTCTTTGTGTTGTTTTGTGATGTTGGGTGGTCTTGACATGAAACAGAGTGCTGAGTGGCTTGTGGGTTCTCCTGGGTGTGGCAAGATTAAGTAGCGGGTAGACCCAGCACGAACTAAAGCATTGATTGGCTCAAGGTTTCTCCTAGGGGCACAAGGTAAGATTGAGTGGCGAGTGGTCCCGACATGAACCAGGGCGCTGAGTGGCTCGAGATTTCTCCTAGGTGACACGTGAGTAGTTGATTTGGTGCCCGGTTTATTTTTAGGTGGGAGCACTATGAATGACGGACTTTGGCTTCAGTTTGGGTAATAACGTCAGTCTTGACTACAGTTCCCCACCTAGCAAGAGGAAATGGCACATCATAGGCCAGGGTATCGGGACCGTTGCGGTCGGCCATCCAGTCATCTATGCACCCCTTACGTAGGGAACAGACGTCTCACCCAAGCTTAGCTGGGAAGGTTAGCAGTCCCCAAACAAGGAAGTGAATGCATGGTAATTCATCCTCATTGGATAGCCAGCGGATAAGGATGGGAGTGTTGAATGGATCGCGCATTCCTTGGTGGAAGAGGTTGACAGTCCCCAAACAAAGAAGCGAGCACATAATAACTCATCCTTATTGGATAGCCTATGTGATAGAGTTAAGGGTATGACCTAGGGGAAATTATGTATTTGTTACATATATCTAACTCAGTAACCAATCTTATTCAAAATAAAATGTGTTTTCTTTCTATTATATACTTGATATAATGTGTTATATTAATTATTTATTTAATTAAAAGTATATTCAATATAGAAAATCCATAAGTGATATGATTTGTGATAATGGTTACAATTTGTTGTAATCATGAGTGATTTATCACAATAAAATAACCATACCGAGTTAAAATTTCTAGTCAAGATGTATCGAGACTAGATATCATTACATCCACCGAGAGTACATAACGCTCGCCAAACATTGGGCAATGTATTACACCTAGCTGCTGCAGGCCCCAAAGGGTTACGTACCGATAGTTGTTGAATAACTATGAAATGACACACTAAATAGTTTTCTGTTGGTTAATATAACTAAGGTCAAACAAAGAATATCGATGTGATAAATTTAAACAATTCGCTCGACTTGAGAATACTGTTGAGCTTCAATGTGAAAACTTTGCTTTGATTATAGTTAGATTGTTACACAATGTCCATCGAACGACTATGGTTGGGCCGAGTAGAATCACTGGAAGTGAAACACTATTCAAGAGAGAATTTATCTCCTCAGTTATATGGGGTTATTATTACGGGGTCAACTTATTTCAACTTAAAGTCAGCATTGGACAGACCTGTACGGTTAATAATAATTGTTATTATTGAACCAAATCTTTTGTGTTCACAATTACAAAGTTCAATGTGGACGACGGTAGAATTTTGATCAAAACCAAATTACATAAGCCCTAATGTGATATGTTCTAACGAAGAGAGAATTGGTGTAAATAATTGTAACTACTAAGTACCACTTATATTAAGTAGAATTGGATTATACTAAAGGATGTGTAAGAAATAAATTCATACAAAATGTCACATCACTAGCTAAGGTGACGTGTGAACTTTAATATTTGAATTGTTCGATAATAATCGCTAACCGAATTTACACCTTCAAGTCGCACAATCAAAATGATGAATACTCCGAATGAACCACACGATTTAATTAATTTATAATTATTATAAATTAATTAAATTAATTAAATTCATTAATGTTTATGAAATATTAATTATTAAATTTCATTTAATTTGTTTAAATACAATTATTGTCTAATATTGTGCGTATATAAAATTTATAAACATACTTATCTACATATATATATGTTAGGAGAGCATTTAAATTGGATTTAAATACAATAAACATTAAGTGTGTTTTTGAACTGATTAAATTAATTAATATTTATGAAATATTAATTATAAGTAAATTTTGTTTGATTTTTGAATGCCATTAGTATTAAATAAAATGTCTATATAAAAGTTATAAACGCGCACAGCGATATACGATATCCACAGTACATTTAAATTGAATTTAAATGGAATTAACACTAATGAGATTTTGGAAACTTTAAGGGACCATATGGACCATTTATGGCTAGCCATACATGTAGAGAGAGAGAGAGGGGATCTGATGAGATTTAATAAAGAATTAAATAGAGAAAATTTTAAAGGAAGGAATTGGAAGGTTTCAATGTTTCCTTTAAAATAGATTCTCCCTTATTCATTTCATTGAACTCTCCCTGACATTTTATTTCTTCTTGCCCTCTTCCTCTATATTTTGGCAAAAAATTTCCATGGCTTCTAAGCCATAAAATTCCTAAAAAATTCAAAAAAAACAAGTAAATTAAAGGTGGTTTTTGTCTCTAAATCTTTGCAAAATCCAAAGGTTGATTCAAGCGAATCAGGGTTTATTCATCATTCAAGGTGTAAACCATTGGGTTCATTTTTAGGTAAATCTAATTTTATTTAATTGTACAGTAATCATGTTCAAATGGCTTAGATTCTATTTTGTTTACATATAATTTCATCATGTTCATATGTTTCCATTCTTCTTCTATTATATTTATTCATTTGTCTGAATTTGGAAAATGTTCTGGATATTTATTATTCCATCAAACTAGTTTTAACCTCATCATGTTAATATGATTAAAATCACCTTATTTATATTCTCTGTTATTCACATATCACCTATGATAATAATTTTGGACTTATCTCTATTTTGTTTGGATGTTGTTATTGTGTATTTAACTTGGATCTAAATCTCATTATTATGAATTTATACGTGCCTATATTGTCCAATTCATTCATATAAATATTGTTGTTTGAATAAAATTTTGAATTAATTTATCATAGATCGAAAATTGAAGTTTCTTTTTCAAGTTGTTCTGAAACAAATTTGTTTACATAAAATTTTAAGTGGACTTTTATGCAAAACATCATATGCCTTTTTATCCCTCTTTGGTTAAGGCTGGATTTTATTTCATTAACCTTAAATTATATATATATATATATACATGTATATGTACATGTACATGTATATATACGTATGTATGTATGTATATATTTTTTTAACTTAAAATTTATAAAATAGATCCATGCATGAAATCATTATTTTAATTCCCAACTCTTATTAAATTAGATCTCGTCATAAGTTTTTGTTTTAAAGTGTATAAAATAATCAATTTTAATTTTAATGCACACACGCACACATACATACATATAGACACACACAGATATATATATATATATGGTACCATGTATGTATGTATATAATTATTATAGGTCTATATATATTTATTTTATTAATCAAAAACTTGGAAAACAAAGGCAAGTGTTAATTTAGGTATAAATATTATTTAATATGTAATTAATCTAATCAAAGAGAGATAGAGAGAGGAAGAGAGAATTGAAAGGCTTCTCTCTATACATTTATAGCCTCATCTTCCCTTAATTAATTATATATATGTTAAGAGAAAGAAATAAAAGGTTTCCTTCTTTAAAATTTACATGTTTAGTTACATACATATACTCTGCTTATATGCTGCATTTACACTACACACATATTAATGTATTTGATACATTCATTATAATACATACAAATTAAAATTAAAATTTAAAATTCTTTTAACCAAATTAAATAAATATGATTTTATTTCAAACTTCAGACTTCAAAGTCCCAATAGATCTAAAATAGGAACTTTTTTAAAATCTTCCTATTTCATCCGTTTCCGACTGGCTCGGTTCCAAAAAGGGTATTAGAGCCAAATAGTCTATGTGGTCTAAATAAATCATGTTAAGGCTAACTAATCAAGCTTACAAATTTAATAGGGTGCCTAGAAAAGTAGAGTGTTGGCTTAGGTTTTGGTAATCAAGTACCCTACCCTACCTGGCTACCGGCCTCGTCCGTAAAGTGAATTGAGCCAAAAGGTTGCCATAATAGAAAAGGCCTAATTTTCAATTTTTTTTGAAAAATTAAAAATCTAAAATTTAAATTTAAAATAAGAAATACATTATGAATGTTATAATGTGATTTCAAAATTGTTTTGAAACTAAAATAAGGTTTTAAATTTAAAAGTTAAATTTATAATAAGAATTACATTATAAATGTTAGAATATGATTTTTCAAAGTTAGCTATTAAAACAATGTATATTATAAATGTTATAATATAGTTTTCAAAAGTTCTTTGAGAATATAATAAATATATTTTGAAAATTTTATTATTTGTTAATAAGATTAATAATTTAAATAAATTAATTAAATGGTTAATTAATTGAAGTATTTATATGTACAATATATATATAGATATATGTTACATTATCCAGAATTATTTAAGATGATGTAAGTATATATGTATGTATATACATAAGAAATTTTCGAAATTAATATTTAATTAAATTGTCTAATTAAATAAGTTAATTAAGATTTAATTAATAAGAAATAAAATACATACATACATACATATACATAAATACACACATACATATACATACATATATGCATACATACATACATACATACTTTTTTTTGAAAGGAACATACATACATACATACATATATCTGTATGTGTGTATATAACCATAAATGTTTTGGTATCCATATTGAATTAAAATGTTTAATTGAATAACATTAAATCAATTAAAATGTTAATCGATTAAAATAAGATTTAATTTATGTAATGTACATAAGACTATTATATAATTTAACTAAATTATAAAAGTTATACAATAATTAAACTTACATAATATGAATGTATTAAATCAAGTGGAATAGAAAAAAACCCAAATAGACTCAAGGGATAAACGCATGTGTATAGTACATATACCATGATTTCTGATGCGTTCGACACTTAAATCTCGAGGATATTTAATAAGAAATACATTATTCCATAAGTCGACGTCGCTTAGTATATATTAAGGATTATGAATCCTTAATATAAAGTTGTCCTGCATTATTTATATATTACTAGTTTGCTTGTGTACTCTCTAGTTGTTGATATTCCTCAAGCTAGAGATGTTACGTGTAACACTATTAGTATATTGACTAGATGAGGTAAGATACATGTATATGTTTGTTGATATTCCTCAAGGAACATGCATTATACTTAGGTTGTCATGAAATGGTGAGTATGAGCGAATAATCTCTTTCGATTTGTTACTATTCCTCAAAGTCGAGATGAGATTAGGAATAGACCATGGGTTAGGAGTTGTATTTGATACAATCGGTAAAGTGTTATCCATCGCTTATAGGCATATGATTTGTGATATTCCTTAAGGTTAGAATCCCAAGGCAAGTGAGTCCTAACACCCACTAGAGAAATAAAATGATTTCTATGTTTTTCTTAGGGTTTTGATAAACATAAAAATCTAGTAGGAGCCTTATTAGAAAAATGAAATGGTAACATTCAACCTTTCTACTATTGTAAGGAATTTTCAATATAAAGTTTTAATAATCCATATTAATAAATATGTGCAATGAATATAATTGATAAAATGTTTATCAATTAAGATATACAAATGAACTAAATTAAAGATTGAAAAAAGAAATATAAAATATACTTACTAATAAATATTTCTACATGTTATTGTTTCAAAACTAATGCAAGCGCCTAATTTATAACTATTAAATATATTTGTAATTGGTCATTTACGTGTTTATTTCCTAAGGTTGTGTGTTGTCCTTTATGACTCTCAAACTCTAAATGCAATACTTGAATATGGATATTTGATCCATACACGATCACATATTAATGTTTCATAGTGAAAGGTCGCAGTTCGTATGGCACGAAACCTCGATGGAATTGGTTCATTCAAAATAAGGAAGTGAACAATAGTGTGAGATCATATATTAAACATGATTGATTTGAATAATTATCATGTCGTGTTAAAAGTAACACTCGATCGAAAGCTACAAGATAGGTATAAGAACTCGATCACTGAAATGTCATTTTGATCATTTTCAATATTTGATATCCTTAAATGTTAGGGATGATCAAATGCACTTTTGTAAAAGGTTCGTTACGATACTATAGCAAGGGTTTCCTTTTGAATGGTTCGACCATTTAGAAAGGAAAACAAATGTATGAGGATAGATGTAACTTAAGGTACGGTTGGGACAAAGAGAGTGAGTGGTCACTTCCGCTTCATAAAGAAACATCAAAAACAAGAATTGTAAAATAATAATTGATACTTAACATTGAAATGAGAAATATGATTTCCATTTCAAAATGTATTTTTTATGTAGAAAATTATTTTCTAAGAAATTTATTCCATTGAGTTCAATATATTTGATCTAAAAGATCTCGACGGTAAAATGGTTACAGTTGAATGGATCTTCGTATTTCGTATGCTATTATAGTAAAGGCAGAAATAGTGGGAGAATGCCATATAACACTTACTGGTATCATCAAGTTACGACAATTATTTTCGCAAATAATACCAAACATAATATATGAAATAAAAACTATTTTTTCCTTTTTGACTGAAAAACAGACATAGTTTTATTTTAATATGAATATTATGAATATTCGTTATAAAATAAAACTATAATAGTGGTATTTGTTTTCATAACAAAAGTGATGGATTAGAAAATACTGAAGTATCTCAAATTATTTGCAATTATTTTGGAATTATAGACTAAGTCGTAGTTTTGAGAAACAATTCTTTGATTATATGATTATGAATTATACGGTGCTAGTGAATTATATCTCAGACAATTAAGAGTAAAGCACCAGTGGGAGCATCATAAGAGTTGATGAACTCTTCGAGTTGATGTGGATATATACAATTGAAAATCTATTAATACCAAAGCGATTCCATGTACTTCGATGTATTCACTGATCAGTTATCATAAACATGAACAAATATTATGATACACATGTAATATATCTATGATAAGTTCATATAATATAAAACAGAAATAAATGAAATTACATGCAGTAGAAATGATTCGATTTGATCGAATAAGTGAGTATATTGGAAAGAGTTCTGAACACACCTGAAAATTGAATACAGATTCAATTTCAAAAGTCACTCCTCCCTACGATCCATAAAGATGTTTCGATAAATAGTAAACGAACTTTATTGGACAAAGTGCGATTAACTATGAGTGAAGTTGAGTTAACTTCTTTCGGTAAGGTTATGTACTTAAGTGTAGTACATAAGCTTAAAATTAATTTTATCTAAAGAATTATTTACAAAATCATACAAGATAAGGGTTTATGTAAAATTCCAATGTATTCTATGCCAAGGAGTTGGTAGGTTGTGCAAGTCGATAGACTACACGTAATAATTGTATGTGAGGGTTCTTCTATGAATTGCCGTAAAAGAGTTTGAGAACGATCATCATTGGATGACCAATTTATGTTTTGAGCACAATTATTGTAAACTAAAACCAAGTCAGTTTTATGTAATGTAATTCATAAATTTTTTACGAATATCTATTCTATGACACTGAGAAGCAATTGTTGTTTTAAGAAATACCAACTTCATAGTGAAGGAATCTCTTCTAGAAATTATTAGTCATAAAATGGATTTGGATACGATCCAAAAATGAAACTAATTATGAGAGATGAAATGAAATTAACCAAACCTGAATAAGCATGGCACGTTATAACATTTAATGATAAATCTCTCATATTAAAGAGAAATTATGAATTTTATTTATGTTGAGAAAAGAGCTTTCTCAGTCTTAAGTAAGCCATTAAGAGTATTGACTCATCATGTAGCACGATGCAAAAATCTGAAATGAATTCCAAGTTATCATCAAAATATGATTTTGATGTTTGTACTTGAAAGGATACGATCCATCGGCTACAAAAGTGCCTTTAGGAAGAAGATCAATGCAGTTGGAATATAAGCCACGTTGATAAGAATAACATCATAAATTTCAATTGTTGAAACTGACTAAATAGATTCGTTATTCAACATGCTACAGTAATTTTGGATTTTACTCACAAAATTTATCGCTTGGTATGACTTTGAGTTTTGGTACATATATGTTGAAACAAAAAATTCTAAATTGTACTTTAGAATAGACTGTTAACATAACAACCAAAATGTCTCAAAGCCGATGGGAGAAATAACTGAGTTTGTGAGTATGGATATTATCCAAGAAATGATACGAAAGTGTTGTTCGATAAGTGTGAGGAACCGTTTCTTCGACCCTCAAAAATTGATACTAATACACCCTCAGTATTCACGTGCCACAAATCCAAGTGCCGGAGAGGTGGTTCTTTAGAGGTAAAAAAGAAAATAAAGGCAGAATAGAATCTCATATGGATGGAATAACATATATTATTTCAACATATAATCTTTACAGAGAAAATTTTAAATACATATATCAGAGTTAAACATGGACAGTTATAAATATCTGTCCTCACAAATGCGAAATACAATAGTACACAAGTGTGGTGGTGATAGCCTACTGAAGAATCTTCTAACTCCCTACTTCGAGCTCAATCCAGATTTCTTCTAACTAAACCCAAACTACATGGCTACCCGAGAAAATTAGGGCACTTAAAGTTTAAGGGAAAAGGAAAATAAACTCTGGGTCGGTCATGGGGCTTGTGTGAGAAACTCAAAATATGGATGTTTTGAAAAGTGAAGGTATCTCACAAGACCACGCCGCACATAAACACGGAACAGGTTTTTACCTTGTGATAACCAAAAACATTTACTACGTAAAATCATTTGATATTATTTTTGATGACATTCTTTTGAAAACATTTGCAAGTAAACTTATGAATCTTAGCCAAAATTGTTACCATTATTAAATTCCGGAGATGTTAGGCTCTATAGACAAAACTCTTACAAGGTTTGTTCGGAGAATGGATTTCCATACAATGGTAGGTAATGGACTACCTTCCGTATAGTACATCTCTATAGGAATGTACCGTGGATACATAAACAATCCTCCGCATTTGGCAAGACCAGCCTATCACTATGTGGCACTCAGACATGGCCTGGATAGAAACTGAATATGACATCACCCCAGTCGTTACCGACCTATCTGAGATGTCTCATAGCATACACCACATACCTGAAATACAAAGGGTTATATAGAAAGGTTATGACTATACCCTTATGGCAGCGAACCACATAGCCATACGGCGTACCCTGTTTAATCCATAACTTGGTGATAAGGCCTGAGGTAATGATTACCTTTCATATAGCACATTCTACTTTGAATGCCACACCGCCATTCCATGACCGCACAACTGATTTCTATAAATGTATAACTCCTAAGCTCATACGTCTTAGGAAAGGGTGTTAAGCTAAGAGAAGTTTCCTTCTCCACCACCAAACAGATGATATGTTCATAGAGAGCAATCAATGTGATTAGAAATGCAACGTTAGACATTCATCCATACAAGTTATCCAGGAACAGGACAAACCGAAGGAACTCTCCAAACACATTCTATCGGGAATCATCCCAATGATTGGTAGCGAGCAACCCTTGCATCAAAGATCAAATGAAGATACTACTTCCATATATATATATATATATATATATGAGAAATTTCCAACAAGGGTCAGTGACAAGCAACCCTTCATTTACCATCATTCCATGTTTTCACTTTCGAAAGTATATTGGTTCGAAGTGGTTTTCGGATAAGAATCACTCAAATCCGACCCCTGTTCCTTGGAACCACTCATCAATAAAAAGATATTTGGTAATAGGGAATTATTCTTTGATTGATTAATTTCTTTTTATCAAAATATCTCCTGGAGATATAAATATTTGGAACATTTCTTTCTGGTATATACGAAATCATTAAACCTCTCTTATAAAATCCTTTGATTACTTAAACCTTTTTAAATTCCAAATCATTTCATTCTTTACTTAGGAAAATATTTCCAAATCAACTATTTAAATCTTAACAAAGATTTCCAAATCATAATCTTTAAAATGGCTCAAAAACAATGTTATTTAAGACATCATGTACTATTAACCCAAACCAATTAATTTTAAGTACATCAATTAAACTAATTTCAAATCATTTTCATAAGTCATATTGGAAAACATTACTGAGTTAAAATGGGTCGATAGAAATTATACTAATTCTACTCAACATCAATTTATGTATTCAACCTTTACTATCCATCGAATAATGGTGAAATCGCCTATTAAATTCATATGGATAGTACGGATTCCCTCCTAGGAATTTAATACCAAGTATAAGAAGATCATTTCTATGCAATCCAAGTTGTTTGAATTATATCTTTAATACTTTGGGAAATTTGATCCGAGTAAATCAAATGTACTATCCCCTCCATCAGGCCAGTCCGTGTAGCTAGGGAGGGCAAGCAACTGGTTTCCCAAACTCAAGCCTAGAGACTACCTCTCTATCACCCATAAGGTGGTCAAGTTATTTGATCGACTCTAAATCCTTTTATAATCTTTTAGAGGTGATTTTTATTTACTTAACACCATTCCAAATTTTATTTTAAAATAATTTTCCTTTAACTAATTTGATTCAAAGTCCTTTAAAAGAATTTTCAAGTCACTTTCAAAAATACTTAATTATTCATTTAAAACATTTACAAAAGATTTGGAAGAATTGTCGCGTTTAGAACTATATTTCAAAAGTTATAGAAAAGTGCTGCAAATGGTGCTTTTTAATCCGTATTGATCAAAACGACTTTTCTATCATTTGGAAATTCATTTGTATAACTCAAGTCACTTTTATAACATTTTAAAAGATTTTTAGAAATTATTTCATATTTTTAAACAATTTTAAAATATCATTTTTAAAGAAATCCTTTATGGATTCCGAACTGCAAAACCGCGATGATTTCAAAAACTTGTTTTATTCATATTTCAAAATATACTTATCGAAATCTTGATTTTCTTTCTTCATTTCAAAACTATGATTATAAGAGTTCAGAATATTCTTATTTCAAAGATATTCGACTCCGAATCCATTGTATAAATGGATTTGAATTATTACGCCACGAAATCGCGAACTACCGTTATGCGACGCGCCGATTTCAACTAAATTTCCATACCTTCATTTAACTACGTCGAAACACTTTCACATGTTTATAAAACAATATTAAATTATTTTAAACCATTTCCAAAGGGTTTAAACGTTTCATATACACCATTTCATTCAATAAAGGAAAGTGATTTCCTTAGTGCTTATCGACGTATATTTAAACATGACTTGCATATATAATCAACAACAATATTAAACATCCATACTTGATGATTAAAGCATAGTAAAATCCATTCCAAACATCATATTATCTCCATATATGGTAAACAACCATCATAAGCAAGCATAGAAAACAATATTTAACATCCAATATATCATATATTTAAAGTAGAGTTTCTCACATTGATTTTCTATCGGAAAATGGCTATAGCTTCAGTAACTCGCGATTCGAGCTCACGAACCCTTACTCCTTGCCTCCTAGTATGCTTGGCCATTCCATGCCAAAAGTGGTGCTCTGCCAAGCATGGGTAATGAGGTGTAGGACTTTGGATTATTATTGAATTTACTAAAAAACTAGACCTAAAAATAGGTCATCTTCTCTTGTATATTTGGACATTCTGCTCTCTGAATTTGGAAAATTGGTGAACATGAAAGTTGTAGGAAATTATTATCTCTACAGTTTCAAAAAAGAATCCTTCAATTTGGATTGGTTTTAATTGAGATATGGTCAAAAGAAACAGAGGTGTTCTCGGGTTCTAAAAATTTGGGCCAGAAAATTCCTTTGAAAGAATTGCATTTTTACTATAGTAGCTCCCTGATATGGAAGAAGTGATCAAAATGAAAATTATAACCAACTCAATTTTACTCAATTTTAAAAGAAGAATTTCTTGATTTGGATTTTTTTGAGGAAGTTATGGCCAAGAGAATAAAGTGCATTCTTGGGTTCCAAAAATCTAGGCCGAGAATGAGTATTAAATAATAGAAATTTTGACATAGCTACTCTCTGTTTTGGAAGAAGTGATGTAAATAAAAATTATAGCCAACTGAATTCTCTAGTATTTAATTTTTTTATGATTTGGAGTGGGGAAGAGAAAGTTATGGCTGGTTGAAGTGAAAGATATTTATGCCTTAAGTTTATGCAAAATATCCCACATCATATCCTTCCTTCTCCATCACCCATGTGCCCTATTTCCATCCACCATTTCAGCTGCCAACATCCACCATCATCACCCCCTATGTATGTGTGCTTAAGTGTGTACTTTGATGTGAGATGATTGACTTAAAGAAAGCTTAAGGGTTAAGCTTCTAAAATATCTAAGATTTTTCCTATATATGTTTATATATATATATGTGAATGTTTATTTGTACGTGTATAAGTGTTCATGTGTGCATGTTATATGTATATACATGTTCATGTATATGCACAAGAGAACTAACAATGTTTCATAAAATTATTACAAATGATTTATTATCACTTTATAACTATTTAGAAATTATCATCATTTAAAAAAAGTATTTGAATAATTATTAAATCATTAAATATCAATTTAAATTCATAAATCTATATCTAAATTTAAGGGCATCACTGATGATTTCATAAATACATTTTATTTTCCAAATATAATATAATTAATTTTTTTCCATATTCTTGTTAAATTATAAAAATAAGTGTATGTATCCAGTTCCATGCGTGACGTTTTACAATTGTAGAGCTATTCATTGATAAAACGGTTTTCAACCATTTTATCGGGATATTTCCAAAGGAAATATTTTTGCGAATATTTATCCAAAATAGGTTCATTATTATCATTCATTTCACAAAACTTGATTATTTGTTGGAAATGATCCATATTTGAATATTTAAAATAAATTAAATATCCCTAATTAAAGCGACAAATTTTGGGTTGTTACATACTTCCACCTTAAAAGAATTTCATCCCCAAAATTACCCAAAACAAAAACCCAAAGATTTTGCCTAAAATATTTATTATTAAACTTACACCCGTACGATGTACATTGACTATCCGTACACAATATTTGATTCGATCTTCTATTCGAATTCACAATTTTACTTCCGAATTAGTATTGATCCCCCGATTCTTTACTGCATATTCTGACCAGGCTTTCTGATCAAAACTTTAGTTTTTCCTTGCATAGTTCTCAACTATGATAGAAAACTCAAGTATCCAACCACACACCCTCATCAATGTTCGTCGTCAAGAATCGAGTGATAAATTCTTTTTCGGACCAGTGTAAACACCTCAAAGCTCTGTTCTCAAATCTTAGATCAAATTATGCAACGAAATAATCCACATACTTCATATGAATTTAATAATCTTTCAAAATATTTTTATGAAAACATTTCATAAAACTTTCATTCTTTATTCAAACATTTTTATAAAGATGCTTCTTTATATTTAACTATTTGCTAACATTTCTAATAAATTATTCAAGTTAAAGATAACTTACTATTAACCCACCTTTTGGCAAAGCAGTACACAAACGGATTTTACCCAACGGACATCATGATCATGAAGGCGAGAGGCCCGGAGAAACGGTCACCAAGCTCAGAGATCGGCTATAAACGAGACTATGAATGATGGTCAAGCGAATTCGGATCGGATCCCTAATTTTTGTCCTAATCAAGGTGCAATTGGTATGAAGTGATAAGGAAGGCCTCGTGAGGCTACATTTCAAATTTCAAGTCGATCGGAGTTCGTATGCTAGAGTTGTGGGCTAAAGAAGAGGGATCTCATCATATTCAGCTCAACAGCACATTTCAACGATGGTCGCTTCATATGTCAACAACCACAAGGTGGATTGAAGTGAAACTTTGGAAACAAGAAGAGGGGACCCTAGGGAGTCTACCCTAGGGATCGCATGACATTTGAAGAAGTTGGAGGGATCGACATCTATCCCTCAATTGGGATCGGTACCTATCCCTCTTAGAGATCGGCTAAGCCCAACTTCATAACAAAGATCGATCAATATCTCAACATCTACACATCCAATTAAGATGAAACTTGGAGGACAAACTAATTAGAACATATGGAACACCCCATAGGAATCGCATAGCATTTGGAGCAAGTTGGAGGGATCGGCTATAATCAACCTTAACACCATATTGCAACAGAGATCGATCAATAACTCGAGTTCTACTAATCCAATTGGCGTGAAACTTGAAGGCTGTACATAATATAACATGGAGAAGCTCCCCTAGGGATCACATGTCATTTAGAGATGATTGGAGGGATCGGTACTATCCCTTTAGAGGGATCGACAGAAAATAGAATTCAACCAACACCACCTCACGGAAACGCGATATCTCACAAACTGTAAGCTGAAATAGCACGAAATTTGTAGGGAAAGTAGCTAACATCATGAGGAATCCCCTAGAGGGATTGTACCCCATTTGGACTCCAAAATAAGGAGTGATACCGATGCCTATTATGGACCCAATGGGCCTGGAAATTTTTGAGTGGCTGTAACATCCCATATCTTGAGGTCCGAAGCTAAGCGCTATCGATGCTACAGTCATCCATAGTATTAAACTCTGGTGAAAAAATACGGTAATGTTAATAGTATCCATAATATCGGAAGCACATGAAAATGAAACAAAGTCACAGATTTAAAAACAAACAACTTTACTGATTACATTGCAAAATCATGTTTCATATTCCATTACATAATCCCAAACATTTCCTAGGTTTTGATCAAATATAATTATTACAACGTACACCAAGCACGACATATGAAGATGCCCCCTTAGATGATCAGAGTACTAAATAGACAATCAATCTTAATACAACACAGCAGAAATAAAACCAAATAACTCCTAAATATAGCTAGCATCGCCTCCTGCACGTCTTCGGAAGCTTTATTCGTCCAACCAACTAAACCTGAAAAACCTTAACTCTCAATCTACTAAAATTGAATTTTGAGCACCCGAGAGTTTAAGGGGAAAACATAAACTTTGAGTCAGACATAAAGCCTGGTGTGAATAATACTATACATCTCGGTTTACTGATATTAAGTGAGACCACACCGCTTAGTGGAACGTGTTTCCCCTCACTAATATCCTTTTAAAACAACTCATTTTGCAAATCAATGTCTTGCAATCAAAT
The DNA here is from genome assembly GCA_030737815.1 of Allium fistulosum. Classification (NCBI taxonomy): domain Eukaryota; kingdom Viridiplantae; phylum Streptophyta; class Magnoliopsida; order Asparagales; family Amaryllidaceae; genus Allium; species Allium fistulosum. The sequence goes on from CM060904.1 coordinate 1,145,083,500, forward strand.
TGATTAGAGCAAGATAAACAATTTCATATATGCATATAAATCAGGTAATCAATGGACTATCTATCCCAAAATATAGTTTTGTTTGGTTAACTATTAACCTTTGGCTGACTCGGGCCTATTAGACACAATCAATTATCTAATATATGTTAGACACACTACTGGGCTGATTGCCCTTTACTATCTTCTTCTAGGGTCACCTGATCCTAATGGTTTTGTGGGCTCACAAATAACATGTCCTCCTTCTCTGTATATTCCTTTCTGTGTGTAACATCATTTAAGTCTTACCTGTGACTAAGCCCTACACACTGAAATCATGGACTAAATTAGCTAGGGGCTATAGCTAATGTATAGGGCGTGACCCTATACCAGTCTCATCTGGTATTCAAACATCTGAGTCATTTACTTAGGGTCAACTACCCTTTAAAATTTTCCTTGAAAACATTTATTGCAAAATGATTTAACCCTTTAAATCATACTTAAACAAAGAAAACATACTATTTGCTTTATTAAATCTCTTTGCCATGATATATGCTTTACACAAAACATTGTAGATGAAAACCTTTCGAAACCCTTGTTTAAAAGCTTTAAACAACCTCTTTCAAAACCTTTGAAAGTACCCCTTTCGAAATAGGTTAACTACTTTACTTTGTAACATTAGGTCGATAGGCCAAAACATACCTTTCGAAACCATTTACAAAAGACCTTTCGAAAACATTGAAAGTGTCCCTTTCGAAAGCTTATAAAACCTTAGACGTCCCTTTTTTAAAGCATCTCAAACTTGCCTTTCAAAAACATTGGAAACCTTCCATTCAAATACTAAAGATAAACCTTTCGAAAACATTGGGGAACATCCCCTTCGAAACCTTTGTCATATACCTTTCAAAAACATTAGGAACATCCCCTTCGAAAAATTTATTAGATACCTTTCAAAAGAATTAAAATCCTTTGCTTAAAATAAGCCTTTTGAAAGCATTGGGTTCAAATATAAGTTTTTGGAACATAGTTTCGAAACCTTTAAAACCATTCCTTTCGAAACCTTTGGGTTTAGCATTCAAAATATTAAAAGGGTCTTAAAAGAACTAAGTCGAAAGAAACTATTTTGAAAGCAATTTCCTAAGTAAAAGAAAGTAGATGGTGTCGAAACCATCCCCTTCGAAAGCATTGGAGAAGTGGATTTAGGGTTTAAACAAAAGAACCCTTTCGGAGGCATCGCTTCGAAAGGTAGAAGGTGGCAGCAGGGGTTTTGACCCCTTCGAAAGCTTCTTTTTAAAATAAAGAGGGCAACTTCTTTTGAAAGCTCTTTTCTCTAAATATTTGACCATTGTCGAAAGCCATTTCCTCCAAAAACCTCATTTATAAGCAAAACGGTTCTAAGTATACCAAAGCTACTTCAACCCCTTCGAAAGCCCTGTTTACCTTTCGCCCAGCTCCAATCCACTATGTACCGAAGCTGATACCATGTGTGTTGGTTTCGACTTGGTTGAAGGCGGAAGAATGGGGTCGAAAGCATGCAGGGAAGTGGCGAAGCAGTAATTATTATCAAAACTGTTTTATTGCTATCTAATGTAATTGCTTTTCAACTAACTTCCCATATTTGTCAAAATGCTATTGGTTGCCAATTTTTTTCAAAATCTTTTATAAAAGTGCTGCCAAATTTCAGAAATTAACATTTAAAACATTTGTAAATAGCCCCTTCTCTTTTTTAAAATATATAAAACATTTAAGTCCCATACCTTAAATAATTTTATATATTTAATAAAACACTTAGGAAATTTCTCCAAAAATTCCAATAAATCATTTTTATATGTTTTCTAACATATTTAAATTTCTGACCCAAAGCTAACATATAATAGTCGTAATTAATTTTAAACCTAATTTAACCATTTTCTTCACTAGAAAATAAAAAAAAATCCACAATAATTCAGAAAATTATGAAACTTGATACCCATCCCTAAAATAATATTTATGACCTTATACCAAAATCGCAAGGCATTTGGATGTCATTTGATGGGTTTTTCAATCATAACTTATCATAGAAATATATATGAACAAATAAAATCATCAACAAGCATATATATCTATTTATCATTCAAAACATGGCATAATACTTTACAAAACATATTCGGATTTGAGTTAGGACTGAAAATAAGAAAATATGAGATGTATCATATTATTCACCTTAGCTTGTTGTTAAATAGTTGAGATTTGCTCTTGAATTAAATTGATTAAGCTTCTCCCCCTTGATTTGGCTTATCTTCCTCTTGCTTTCCCCTAATGGTGGCCGGCCTATCTTGAATTTAGTTTTGTTTATAAACGTGTAAAATGTGAGTGCATGAGGGTTTAGGGTATAAGAATATAACTTATTCCTACTTTGCCCTTATCTATTACCCTTACTTATTTCATTTTAATTCCCCTTTTGTTCATTAGTTTATTAGGCACGGCTGCCCTCTAATTATATAAATCTCAATCCCTTAACCATTTACATTATTTCATTTAATTTAAATAATTAAATGTCCTAAATAATATTAATCAAAATTAGGATCGTTACAGTGGCCTCGTCTTGGTCTATCGAACCTTCTGTCAAAATTTCAGCCCAATCCATGCACGTCTTCCCCTATAAATATAGCAGGCATGGCTTCAGAAAAGGGGGCTTATTTCTGCTTCTCTTTATCTTCAACCTAGGCTACACTCTGTCAATTTTATTCTTGGATTTCGGATTGTAACTGTAAACAAACTTCAGTATAATAAGAAGGATTGTGCGGGAATGGATGTAGGTCAGAGTTAGCCGAACCACTAAAAATCTTGTCTTCTTTTATTTGCTTTCTGATTGTTTTAATTTTATTCTTTATTTATTTCTCTTTATATTTATGTGATTGGATTGTATATTAGATCTTTTGCATAATTGGGTGTTGGTGGCCAATTTTGACGCCAACATTTTGGTGCTTTCACTAAGAAGACTAGCACCCGCAGATTTGGATGCTAGGATCTTAGATTTGAAAGCTTGGATACTTGGATGTAGAAAGTAATGGCTAAGTAATCAATAAGGGAAGTGCTACCCGAAAGGAGTCACCATGGTGGGAGTCAGGAGACTTCCTCAGGAGTTGGAGCTAATCAAGCATCTATCTACATCACCAGGGATGAAATGGAAACGATGATGGATACCATGTAGGAGAAGATGCTGAAAAGACAGGAGGAGATGATGCAGAATTTAGTCCAATAGATTAGACAAGCTGGAGCATAGAATCAAGGAGTTGAAGCAGCAGGAATCGTTGGAAATCAGAACCGGGAACATGGAAATGGAGCCAATAGACAAAGGAATAGAAAAAGAAGCTGTGGGGAGTCCCCTGCCATCCTAAAGGGATCGGCACCGATCCCTCTAGAGGATTCAGTACAGATCCCCAAAGACTAGGGGCATGCCTCGGGTCTGGTTGATCATGATGCTGGAGGACCTGCGATCGGTCCTATGGAGCTTGGTGCAAATCAGAATTTAGATGCTCGTTTGGAAGAATACGTTCCAGAATTCCCTCGTAGACTCGTAGAACAGCTTGGACATGATGATAGGAGACTACCATTGGAAGACAATGACAGGTTTGCAGAGATGATAAGGTGAGCTATGCATGAAGGATTAAGGAACAAGGATTTGGAGGATGTAAATAGAAGTCCATTCGCTCCAAGTATCAGGAATGCTAGGAATCCACCAGAATCAAACTACCAACATTGGAAGCTTATGACGGAAAGTCAGATCAAACTATGCATATGATGATGTATATATGACACATGGAAGTACTGGGGGGTATCGATAGAAGTCCTAGCATGATGTTTCCCTCTGTACTTAACATATGTAGCTGCGCTATGGTTCAAACAGTTGGAAAGCGGTTCTATTAGCACGTGGATGGAATTGGTCAATAGATTTATGAAGCAGTTTCGAGTTCACATTACAAGACCTAAGAATGTGATGACATTAACATCAGTAAAGCAATAGGCAAGAGAAACACTTAAGGATTTCTTAACCAGGTTCAATGTGACTGTTGTTTCGGTGGATCGACCAGATCCATCGATGGTTTTAATGACAACAGTGTCAAGAATTGCAGATAATTCGAATTTAAAGATATCACTGATACAGGATCCACCGATGTATCTCGGGAATTCTTCCATGAAGCAGAGATGTTTATACGATAAGAAGATGCGTAAGCTGATAAAAAGGCAATGGAAGTGAATACGGTACAGGGTGAAGAACCGCCTAGTGAATGCTTAGGAAAGGACAATGGTAAACGAAACATGGATAATAGCTTCGATGGATCAAAGCGACAGAGGAGGGAACCCAAATTCTCTTCTTACTTGGAGTTGAATGAAACCCTAGAACGGATATATTTGGATACTCGAGGGCGCCTTCCATATCAGAGGCCGGTAAAGAGGGAACCCTCCGAACGTGAACAGACGTCAAGAAAGCACTGCCTATTCCATGAGCTGGATGGGCACAATACAAATAACTGCAGGCATTTAAAGGACATCACTGAGGAACACGTGAGGAATGGTCAGCTACAGCAATACGTAAGAACTCGGGCTGCGACGGTGGAACAAGAGCAGCCACCATCCACCTCAAATGAAAATGGCACTGGATCAAGGCATCAACTTTAACTTGTCATCAACTGATTGGGATGGCATGGAATAAGTAGCAAACTCCACGGTAAGACGGTAAAATCACTTACACATGTACGAGATTGAGGACGGTCCCTAGGCATGCTCTAAGATGATGATAAACCATAATGCTAGGGTTTGTGAAATTTGTTTGTTTTTTTCCTTTCATCTTAGTTGCTTCGAACTCTTGTTTTTCTGGTTTTATTTGAACTCTGGTTTATTAGTTGTACGGACTCTTATTTTATGGACTTAGGAATGTTTAAATTTGGATCAATGTAATGGATAACACGGGTCATCAGGTATGGACTATGCCTGGCAAGGGGTAGGGCGCTTCACTCAAATGCGATGGATCGACCTATTCAAGTCGTCGAGTATGAATTTTTCTCGGAAAGGGTCCAGAGAGATCAAGGTCATCGAGTATGGACTATGCCTAGTAAGGGGTAGGTCGCTTAGCTCTAACGCGATGGATTGACTTACTCAGGTCGTCGAGTATGGATTGTGCTCAGCAAAGATCCGGAGAGATCAAGGTCGTCAGGTATGGACTATGTCTGGCAAGTGATAGGTCGCTTCGCTCGTACGTGATGGATCGTCCTGCTCAGGACATCGAGTATGGATCGGAAAGGATACAGTTAGATCGAAGATTTGGATTAGGATAACAACCCAGAGAGGTTATGGATTTGTATATCGGCCTCGAATAGCTATGGATTTGGATATGGGCCCGGAGCAGTTTGGGAATTGGCTAATGGCTCGGTGACGTCGAGGGAAAATGATCCGGAGAGATCGCAGATTCGAAATTGGATATTGACTTAGAATGGTCATGGATTTCACTAATGATTTGAAGAGATCATGGATTTGGATTGGCAACGGATTGCATAATATGGCTATTGATGGATTATGGACTTCAGATTTTGGATTTATGGTAATTCAAAACATGCCTTCCTATTGCAAGGCATATTTTAGGGGGCAAAGTGTTAACCTTCATTTTGGCAAAGCAGTACATAGGTGGATTTAACCCGACGGACATCATGATCATCAAGGCGAGAGGCCCGGAAAAACGGTTACCAAGCTCGGAGATCGGCTATAAACGAGACTATGGATGATGGTCAAGCGGATTCGGATCGGATCCCTAATTTTTGTCCTAATTAAGGTGCATTTGGTATGAAGTGATAAGGAAGGCCTCGTGAGGCTACATTTCAAATTTCAAGTCGACCGGAGTTTGTATGCTAGAGTTATGGGCAAAAGAAGAGGGATCAGATCATATTCAGCTCAACAACACAACTCAACGATTATCGCTCAATAACCACAAGGCGGATTGAAGTGAAACTTTGGAAATAAGTAGACGGGTCCCTAGGGAGTCTACCCTAGGGATCTCATGGATTTTTGAGAACTTGGAGGGATCGGCATTTGTCCCTCAATAGGGATCGGTACCTATCCCTCTTAGGGATTGGCTAAGCCCAACTTCATAACAAAGATCGATCAATATCTCACATCTACACATCCAATTGAGATGAAACATGGAGGACAAGCTAATTAGAACATATGGAACACCCCATAGGGATCACATAGTCTTTGGAGCAAGTTGGAAGGATCGGTACCTATCCCTACATAGGGATCGGCTATAATCAGCCTTAACACCATATTGCAACAAAGATCGGTCAATAACTCGAGTTCTACTAATCAAATTGGCATGAAACTTGAAGGCTATACACAATATAACATGGAGAATCTCCCCTAGGGATCAAATGTCATTTGGAGAAGATTGGAGGGATCGATACCTATTCCTCTAGAAGGATCGGCAGAAAACAAAATTTAAGCAACAACACCTCACGAAAACGTGATATCTCACAAACCGTAAGTCGAAATAGCAATAAATTTGGAGGGAAAGTAGCTAACATCATGGTGAACCCCCCAAAGGGATTGCACCCCATTTGGACACAAAAATAGAGATTGATACCGATCCCTATTGTGGGCCTTAATGGGTCTGAAAATTTTTAGGTGGCCTCGCCTTGGTCTCTCGAACCTTCTGTCAAATTTTCAGCCCGATCCGTCCACGTCGTCCCCTATAAATACAGCAGGCATGGTGTCAGAAAAGGTGGCTTCTTTCTACTTCTCTTTATCTTTAACATAGGCTACACTCTATCAATTTTATTTTTGGATTTCGGATTTTAACTGTAAACAAACTTCAATATAATAAAAAGGATTATTTAGGAGTGGATGTTAACCAGAGTTAGCTGAACCACTATAAATCTTGTCTTCTTTTACTTGCTTTTTGATTGTTTTAATTTTGTTCTTCGTTTATTTCTCTTCATATTTCTATGATTGGATTGTAAATTAGAGCTTTTACATAATTGGGTGCTGGTGGCCAATTTTGACACCAACACTTACCTTTTATTATAATATACCTCTTATATTATAATTTGCTTCCTTTTACCAATATTAAATGCAAACACCTTTGTATTTAATAAAAATTCTTTTGTTAATCAAGACTTATTTTATTAATTAATACTCCTTTTATTAATTATCCACTTATACCAGTTTCAATACTTAAAAGTATTCATATACTTATTCAAATGTTTTAAGTATATTCACAATTTACTTAAGTTTTACTTACTTTAAAATATAATCAAAGAGATTGAAATAATTATTACCAAAACATTGTTATAATACACTCATTTATAAATTAAACATATAACAGTTTCTATCTTTTTATAAAAGATTCTAATACTTGTTTTTATCTATAAAATCCTATTATTCAAGATTTAAGTATACCCATAAGATTTCTTCCAAAGTGCCATTCAAGGGTTTAAAAACAAATATTGCTAAAACATCGTTTACTACAAACCCAAATCCATTCATTAATAACTTTAGCCATTTCTTTTAAAGATCAAAGCATACCCATGCTTATCAATTAAGGTAGTACACTTTGATAAAATTGATAACCATCAATTAATTTATCAGTTAATGATTCATATTATCCCTTTAAATTTAGAAAATTATATAGATTGAGTGACTCAAGATACCAAGGAACTAGGTACCATATATAGTATTGCATATTTCCTTAACAAGAAGGGGAATACTTTTAGAGAAGTGTTTACCATCCAAACACATCTCCTGCCCATTTTTAGTTAATTTCCAGCCACTCGAATCAATTATTCATAAGATTATTTTTCATTTTTAAATCCATTTTTGTAATAATACAATTATTATTCCTTTTCTAAAAATCCTTTGAAATTCCTTTCAAACATACCGGATTTTAAATTCTCAAAAATTCCTTTATAAAGCACATTTTATAAATCCAGTTTATGAAATCACTTATATAAAACATATTGATAAGATTAATTTATCTTAAATAAATTCCTTTAATCTTAAAACAACATTATTATTTATCGAATAACCCATAGTCAAATTGTGAAACTAAATTTATGAGGTGTTCATACTTAAACCTTTAAATTAAACAACCAATCAATCAATGATAATAATTGAGTATAATCATTTTCTTAATCAAATAACTATACTAAAATATATTCTTTATATTAAAAATATAATCCTAGGTAAAAATATTTCATTTACAAATTTTCAAAACCAAAATCATTTGTATATATCATTAACAAATACGCGCTCATATATAATACTCTCAAACTCATTCTAAGGTGTTATTAACACTATCTCTAATGAGCTACTCATCTTATGGCATTACCAACCCTATCTTTGATAAGACTCTACCCCACCAAAGCCATGTCTCTCGCTTAACCTTGCACTCTGATACCAAATGTGAGGAACCGTTTCTTCGACCCTCAAAAATCGACACTAATTCATCCTCGATATTCACGTGCCACAAATCCAAGTGCCAGAGAGGTGGTTCTTTAAAGGTAAGAAAGAAAATAAAGACAGAACATAATCTCACACGGATGAAATAATATATATTATTTCAATATATAATCTTTACAGTAGAAATTTTAAATACATTTATCAGAGTTAAACATGAACAGTTATAAATATCTATTCTCAAAAATGCGGAATACAATAGAATACAAGTGTGGTGGAAATAAGGGGATAGCCTACTGAAGAATATTCTAACTCCCTACTTCGAGCTCTATTCAAATTTCTTCTAACCAAACCTGAATTATTTGGCTATCCGAGAAAATTAGGGCATCTAGAGTTTAAGGGAAAAAGAAAATAAACTTCGGGTCAGTCATGGGACTGGTGTGAGAAACTCAAAATACGGATGTTTTGAAAAGAAAAGGTATCCTATAAGACCACGCCGCACATAAACACGAAACTAGTTTTTACCTTATGATAACCAAAAACATTTGCTATGTAAAATCATTTGATATTATTTTTAATGACATACTTTTGAAACCTGTTGCAAGTATACTTATGAATCTTAGCCGAAATTGTTACCATTATTAAATTCCGAATATGTTAGGCTCTAAAAACAAAACTCTTACAAGGCTCGTTCAGAGAATGAATTTCCATACAATGGCAGGTAAGGGACTACATTCCGTACATTACATCTCTAGAGGAATTACCGAGGATACACAAAAAATCCTCTGCATCTGGCAAGACCAGTCTATCCCCATTTGGCACTCAAACATGGCTTGGATAGAAACCGAATATGACATCACCCCGGTCGTTACCGACATATCCGAGACATCTCATAGCATACACCACATACCTGAAATATAGAGGGTTATCTAGAAAGGTGATGACCATACTCTAATGGTAGCGAACCACATAACCTTACGGCATACCCTATTTAAGCCATTACCGGGTGATGAAACCTAAGGTAATGATTACCTTTCACATAGCACATTCACTTTGAATGCCACACTACCATTCCATGATCACATAGCAGATTTTTACAAACATATAAATCCTTAGCTTGTACGTCTCAGGAAAGGGTGTTAAGCTAAGAGAAGTTGTCTTCTCTACCACCAAACAGATGACACATTCATAGAGATCAATCAATGTGATTAGAAATGCAACATCAGACATTCATCCATACAAGTTGTCCAGGAATAGGACAAACCGAAGGAACTCTCCTACCACATCCTATCGGGAATCATCCCTAGGATTAGTAGCGAGCAGCCCTTGCATCAAAGATGAAATGAAGATACTATTGCTACATATATATGATATGAGAAATTTCCCCTGAGGATCAATAACAAAAAGCCCTTCATTTACCATCATTCCATGTTTTCACTTCCGAACGTATATTGGTTCGAAGTGGTTTTTGGATAAGAATCACCCAAATCCGACCATGGTTCCTTTGAGCCAATCATCAATAAAAAGATGTTTGGTAATAGGAAATTATTCCTTTATTCATTAATTTCTCTTTATAAAAATATCTCCTGGCGATATATATCTTTAAAACATTTCTTTCTGGCAGCGAAAGGGTTATCTAGAAAGGTGATGACCATACCCTAATGGCAGCGAATCACATAGCTGTGCGGCATACCCTATTTAAACCATTACTGGGTGATAAGGCCTGAGGTAATGATTACCTTTCACATAACACATTCTACTTTGAATGCCATACTGTCATTCCATGATCACACAACTGATTTCTATAAACGTATAACTCCTGAGCTCATACATCTCGGGAAAGGATGTTAAGCTAAGAGAAGTTGCCTTCTCCACCACCAAACAGAAGATATTTTCATAGAGATATATCAATGTGATTAGAAATGCAACGTCAGACATTCATCCATACAAGTTGTCCGAGAATAGGATAAACCGAAGGAACTCTCTTACCACATCCTATTGGGAATAATCCCTAGATTAGTAGCAAGCAGCCCTTGCATCAAAGATCAAATGAAGATACTACTGCCACATATATGTGATATGGGAAATTTCCGTTTATGGTTTTTGGATAAGAATCACTCAAATCCGACCATGGTTCCTTCGAACTAATCATCAATAAAATGATGTTTGGTAATAGGGAATTATTCTTTGATTGATTAATTTCTTTTTATCAAAATATCTCCTGGAGATATGTATATTTAAAACATTTCTTTCTGGTATATATGGAACCATTAAACCCCTCTTATCAAATCCTTTGATTACTTAAAACCTTTTTAAATTCCAAATCATTTCATTCTTTACTTAGGAAAATATTTCCAAATCAACTATTTAAATCTTAACAAAGATTTCCAAATCATAATCTTTAAAATGGGTCAAAAACAATGTTACTTAAGACATGATTTACTATAAACCCAAACAAATTAATTTTAAGTATAGCGATTAAACTAATTTCTAATGATTTCCATAAGTCATATTGGAAAACATTATTGAGTTAAAAAGGCTCGATAGAAATTATACTAATTCTACTCAACATCAATTTCTGTATTCAACATTTACTATCCATCGAATAATGGTGAAATCACCTTTTAAATTCATACAGATTCTCTCCTTAGAATTTAATACTAAGTATAAGAAGATCATTTATATGCAATCCAAGTTGTTTGAATTATATCTTTTATACTTTGGGAAATTTGATCCGAGTAAATCGAATGCACTATCCCCTCCATTGAGCCAGTCCGGGTAGCTAGAGAGGGCAGGCGACTGGTTTTTCAAACTCAGTCCTTGAGACTACCTCTCTATCACCCATAAAGTGGTCAAGTTATTTGATCGACTATAAATCCTTTTATTATCTTTTAGAGATGATTTTTATTTACTTAACACTATTCCATATTTTGTTTTAAAACAATTTTCCTCTAACCAATTTAATTTAAATTCCTTTAAAAGAATTTTCAAATAACTTTAAAAAATACTTAATAATTCATTTAAAAACATTTACAATGATTTGGAAAATAATTTTCGTGTTTAGAACTATATTTCAAAAGTTAGCGAAAAGTGCTGCGAATGGAGCTTTTTAAGCTGTATTGATCAAAACGACTTTCCTATCATTTGGAAATTCATTTTTATAACTCAAATCACTTTTAAACATTTTAAAAGATTTTTAGAATTTATTTCATATTTTTAGACAATTTTAAAATATCATTTTTAAAGAAATCATTTTATGGATTCCGAATTGCAAAACCGCGATTATTTTGAAAACTTATTTTATTCATATTTCAAAATCTACTTATCGAAATCTCGATTTTCTTTCTCCATTTGAAAACTATGATTATAAGAGTTTGGAAAAATTTTATTTGAAACAAATCCAACTCCGAATCCATCGTATAAATGGATTTGAATTATTACGGCGCGAAATCGCGAACTACCGTTACGCGAAACGCGCCGATTTCAACTAAATTTCCATATCTTCATTAAACTTTGTCGAAACACTTTAAATGTTTATAAAACAAAATTAAATTATTTTAAACTATTTTCAGAGGGTTTAAACGTTCCATATACACCATTTCATTCAATAAAGGAAAGTGATTTCCTTAGTGCTTATCGACGTATATTTAAACCTGACTTGCATATATAATCAACAACAATATTAAACATCCATACTTGATGATTAAAACATAGTAAACATCCATTCCAAACATCATATTATCATCCAAATATGGTAAACAACTATTATAAGCAAGCATAGCAAAAAATATTTAACATCCAATATATCATATATTTAAAGTAGAGTTTCTCACATTGATTTTCTATCGGAAAAAGGGCTATAGCTTCAGTAACTCATGATCCGAGCGCACAAACCCTTACTCCTTGCCTCCTAGTATGCTCGGCCATTCCATGCGAAAGTGGCGCTCGGCCAAGCATGGGGAATGAGGTGTAGGACTTTGGATTATTATTGAATTTACCAAAAAACTAGACCTGAAAATAGATCATCTTCTCTCGGATATTTAAACATTCTCCTCTTTGAATTTGGAAAAGTGATCAACTGAAGGTTGTAGGAAATTATTTTCTATACGGTTTCAAAAAAAGTCATCCAATTTGGACTATATTTGAGTGAGATATGGTCAAAAGAAACAGTGGTGTTCTCGGGTTCTAAAATTTTAGGCCAGAAAATGCCTCTGAAAGAATTGCATTTTTACCCTAGTAGCTCCCTGATTTTGAAGAAGTGGTCATAATAAAAATTATAGCCAACTCAATTTTACTCAGTTTTAAAAGAAGAGTTTCTTGATTTGGATTTGTATCGAGGAAGTTATGGCCAAGAGAAGGAAGTGCATTCTCGGATTCCAAAAATCTAGGCCGAGAATGAGTATTAAAGAATTGAAATTTCGAAAAGCTAATCACTGTTTTGAAAGAAGCGATGTAAAGAAAAATTATAGCCAATTGAATTCTCTACAATTTGAAAAAATCAATTTTATGATTTGGAGTGGGGAATAGAAAGTTATGGCTGGTTGTAGTGGATGATGAAAAAAGAGTGGAGATGTATTTATAGCCTTAAGTTTATACAAAATATCCCACATCATGTACTTCCTTCTCCATCACCCATGTGCCCTATTTCCATCGATCATTTCGGCTGCCAACATCCACCATCATGACCCCCATGTGTGTGGGCTCAAGTGTGACCTTTGATGTGAGATGGTTGACTTAAAAAAAGCTTAAGGGTTAAGCTTCTAAAACATCTTAGATATTTCCTATATATGTTTATATATATAAATGTGAATGTTTATTTGCATGTGTATAAGTGTTCATGTGTGCATGTGACATGTATATACATGTTCATTTATGTGCATAAGAGAACTAACAACGTTTCGATGATTTTGATCAACTCACGTTTGTTAAACCGTTGAAAATCGGGAAATCGATTACCGGTCACATTTTCACTTATATTTTAAATTACATATAAATGTAAACAAAATTTGAGAATAAATTTCTTATCATTTTTAACTAATTAAAATTACCACATTTTATTTACAAAGCCATATAAATTAATACTAACAAATATTTACAAAAATCGCTATTATATCGATAAAGCGATACGAATTTTCTTATATTTGCAAAGTATATATCTTCATAAAATTATTACAAATGATTTATTATCACTTTATAACTATTTAAAATGAATTATCATTATTTAAAAAATTTATTTGAATAATTATAATAATTATCAAATCATTAAATCTAAATTTAAATTCATAAATCTATATTTAAATTTAAGGGCATCACTGATGATGTCATAAATACATTTTATTTCCCAAAAATAATATAATTAATTTTATTTCATATTCTTGTTCAATTATAAAAATAAGTGTATGTATCCAGCTCATGCGTGACGTTTTACGATTGTAGAGCTGTTCATTGATAAAATGGTTTTTGACCATTTTGTCGGTATATTTCCAAAGGAAATATTTTTGCGAATATTTATCCAAAATTGGTTCATTATTATCATTCAATTCACAAAACTTGATTATTTGTTGAAAATAATCCATATTTGAATATTTAAAATAAATTAAATATCCCTAATTAAAGTGACCAAATTTCGTTCATTACATACTTCCCCCCTTAAAAGAATTTTGTCCCCGAAATTACCCAAAACAAAATTCCAAAGGTTGTAACGAACCAGAATTTTGAACAAATTAAATTGAAAATATTTAATTAATTTTAAATATTTGAACGATGATTTAATTTGAATTCCTAATATAACTTTGAAATTGGCGATTAAATTACAAAATTTAATCTATTGAATGTTGAATAAAAATTTAAATCTTCAATTTTAAGCTGAATAAAAATATTTTCAAGTCTTAGAAAATTTATATTGATAACACTGAAGATAATAAAAGCTTCAGAATTGAAATTTAAACTGTTTTGCTCAGTTTTGAAATTTATATCGTTCAACTGATATTTGAAAATAGCGTTCCGAGGCGCAGTCTCGGAATTCGACGAAACCAGTTCCATTGGGTCCGTAATATCGAATTTTTATCGGATTTCAAATTTTGTATTTTTCGGTGTTAATACGTGAGCATACGACACCTAAACGCATTGAAATTTTATCAAATTCAATTTAATTTTAAAATTCAAAATTGGTCAACATCAGTTTTCCTTTCTCCCTTAAAACACGCCCCGTTGTCTCTGCCTAAAATCACGATATAGAAATTGTGCAAGTATGGTCGCGTACTCTTCTCGTTTGTTTAAAGATAAATGGCTACCTCCTTCCATTTTATTTCAAAATCGACAGTGGTTAAATCAAAGAAAAACAATGGCCGCGATTTTAAAAAAAGAAAAGGGGGTCCAATTTTCTTTTCAACTTCCAGTTCGAGCCGCTCCTCTCTCCCTTACAAGTTCAAATCAAAGAAAGATGGCCGAAGTTCGATCGCGAGCTTCATTCTCGAAACTTTGTTCAAGAAAATCAATCTCTCGGCAGGACGCGCTAATTTGGGGGTCACGACTAATCGCGTGAACGAGGTGGTCATGAGGCTAGACGATGACAAATTTTGGATCTCGCGAATAGGGCACGGCAGCGGTGGAGCGGCAACCATCTAGTGGACGAGACGTTCGCGCGCGCGAGTAGATCGAGTTCGATTGGCATTTTCGTGGGTGATGAGAGTCGCGGCGACTCGCAATCGTGGAGGCGGAGGCAGTGAGTTCTGGTGGCTTTCGCGTGAGATATCGAGGTTGGAGGGGTCTCGAGTGTCTGGTGGAATAGCCGGAGATGGATGATCGACCGATGGGGTTGCTTTGGCCGTAAGGTACGAGATGTTCATCTCCAATTAAAATTAACATGAATAAAAGATGTTCGGCAAAATTTTATGTACAGTTTTGATATTTTATATCTAGTGAAACAGGGGATAAAATTGGTTTAAAAATTTTAAGCAGTGGAAAAAAAAATGATGAAGATAAATATATATATATATACGAAAGAAAAAAAATGTTATACAGTAAAATAAATTCGGTTATTTTAAAAGGAAGTTTTATTTAAATAAAACTTATTTAATTATTTTTACCAAAGGTTGATATATTAAATTTAGTTTTGAAAAGTAAAATTTTAGTTAGTTGCTGGAAAGGAAAAATATATATATATACACATATATAACTTACTGTTTGATTTTAACAGTAAGATAGACAATTTATTTCAATTTAATATATATAGCCTGAAAAGAAATTTAAAAGGAATTGTTTGAAATTAAATTGATCAGATAAAATGAAATTTTATTTAATGGAAATTAATTATTCGATTAATTCGAATATTAATAAATTGTACAAAATTGTTATACAAGGTCAAAATTGCAAAGAAGATAAGTCTGGATTGGAAACGGATTGCAAAATAAAAAGCTAAGGTGAGATTTTTCTCACTCAAATGAAATTTGATTTTTCAGTTATTGATTGATGATTGCTATTGGATGTGATATTAGATATAGTAGGATATATCTATATATATATATAGCAATATATACATATTGGCATATGTATATATTGGATTGATTGATTTCCCGCCTCGTATAGCGGATGAGACCCTATTGCGTCGTTATTAAGCGGATGATTTTTATAAAACCCATATACCGCGATATTCCACCTCGAAGTGGAATTGGTATTGTGCTAACATCTGTGGATGCAGGGAAACAGGTTGGAGGGATCCAACTGGATTCCTCACCAGTATTTATTTATTTACAGATATTGATGTATATTCTGTTATCATATTGATATATGATGTTTGTTGTTGTGATTGACTAATTGGTGTTGTTGCATCATCGGATTCAGTTTTGAAGTTTAAAAATAACGACTTTTACTTTAAAAGGATTTTAAAGTGATTTTTGAAAGTAGACGTTTTATTTAATTTTTGAAATAAATAGTTAAGAACATTCAAACTTTAAAGTTATAAAAGTTAAGATTTGTGAATTATAACCAAAAGGTAATATCTTTTGAAATAAATAGTTAAGAAATTTATAAAATGGTTTTAATTGGAAATTTTGAATTATTAAAAACGATATATGTAAAAGATGTACAAGATTGATATTTATAACTTTAAAATGTTGGTATTATAAAACGAGTTTTTATAAGCGTTAAAATGAATTTTTAAGAATTTATAAATAAATGAAATTTATAAATTGTGAACTTATAAATGGAAATGATTTTGTAAAATAAAGGAATTATAAGTATTTAACTTATAATATGGATTGTTGATATAAGATTTGAGTTATGAATCGAATTGTTAATAAAGGAGATTTATTAAATTGAAGTTGTTAGAAAATAGAAACAGAATTTATAAACGTTGTTTTATAAATTCGAAATCAATTGAATTTGATAAATTAAATATAGGAGATTATTAAAGAAGATATATTCGCGATTTTGAATAGCGAATTTTTATTGAAATAAAACGTGTAGAAAATAGTGAAATGTAATTAGTGAAGTATATTCACGATTTTGGACAGTGAATATATTGTTAAGTAAAATAGATATGGTTTTGGGAAAGTGATATTTGAAATAAAGTTAAACGTTTTAACGATGTTTTAAAATATATTGAATATCGAAATCATAGATTTCAACATTTATTGTTGAAATAGACGTTTTCGAGGAAGAAGGAAATGGTGGACTATAACACTGTTGTTATAGTAAATGATTTCTGAAAGGAAATGTTTTATATAGTATTGAGATTTATACATCTATCTTAATTCCAAATCCCTATACTATTGATTTTGAGTCGTCGTAGCGATGTTTTACGTAACATTCGTTTTGACTCAGATAAATGTGTTATAGAAATAGATTTCCTTAAAGAATGAAATATATACTTAATATTGCTTTTAAGTATATCGAATATTTTCAAATGTTGAAAATAAATAGACTTGTGAATTTCTTATTATAAATAAGAATGGAAATGCTTTTCCAAAATGAAATGAAACGTTTTTGAGAATTATCTTTCTAAAGATAAATTGAAAGTGAATATTTGAAATCGATTGAAAATCGTATATCAGTAGATATTTGAAAATATAAATTCATATGGAATTTATAAAGGAAATGGAAATTGTTTAGAAAAATAAACGTTGATTTATTTTTGAAGTGTGGAAATTTTATATCTAGTAAAGATATTTTGGAAATTAAATAATTTGGAAAATTATTTGAAATCTGATGATGTTGCGCATCTTTATTGATAGTTAAATAACCGACTATCAATAATTACCTTGAATGGTATTTGTGTGAATGGGATGAATTTGAATGCCACACTTATTTTTGAATAAACGCTCACTATTCGGGTTAGCCGGGAAAGGACCATGGGGTCGTATAACCCATTCCGAATATGTGATACATCGTTATGAATCGCATTTGATGACTGGTGTTGAAGACCGGATATTTTTGAAAACGGAAGGATTACCGTCGAGTTACTCTACATCGGCTGATCTCCGATTTAGAGGTTTTATCACCCTTAGTGACGGGAAGTCCGGACGTGATTAGAAATTTATCCGGATGTGCAAGGGCTTCGTGAGAAGTGCCTTCGGTTCTGTTCGATCCCGGAACAGACTTGTATGGATTGTATGTCTGACGTTACAAATTGAGATATAAAGCTAATTTCTTTCAAATACATTTCTATTGGCGGCGGAGAATTTATTCTCTTAGCTTAACACCCTTCTCTGAGACGTACGAGCTCAGAGGTTATGTAGTTGGAATTTATCAGCGATATACTCCCAATTTGGTAACGTGGCATACTGAGTGTTGCTGTGTGATGATCAGTGTTTGATCATTTGCGATATGATCATTTGTTTGATCTTATATCTTTGTGATCATAGGTTGATCATTTGTTTGACCCGAAGCATGGCTTTGTAGAAAGCGTAGCTTTGTGGACGAGACTTCGTCGAGCCTCACACCCCAGAAATGGTCAAAACAGGAAGGATGCAGCAAGGTTCTAGGGAGTAGCGCCCCTTAGTGTATGTCATTCCTTCTGGATAGAGGTGGTATCATGGTATGGAGCCCAGATACTTAACCTATGTGGTTGCTGCATTTTTATTATTATGTGGTTTGTTGCGAATCGGGGATCCTCGGGAAGATCGGTTACGATCGGGGGATGGCATACGCGTGTCAGTAGATACCTATTTTTGTAGAGGTAACCCGGCCTTGTGTTGGCAGAGATCTAACCGTAATGTTAGGTTATTTCTCGGGACGTCATTCTAGAGGCGTTCTATTCGTGGAATAGGAAGTTCCTTAGCCTGACCATTTGTTGGAAATCCAAAGAAACAATACGACACTTGTACGGTTTTAGTTGTAGAACCTATCATTCACTTATGGTGGTCACCACTGTTTGGATGGTAGCTATGGTAGGCATAAGTGCGGAATGCCTATGCTGGCTAAGATTAATATTATACTTTCGAAATGTTTTCTACACTATGCACTAATAATAATATCAAAAATGATTTGATTTTGCGTAGTAAGCATCTTTGACTATCATAAGAAGAAATCTCCTCCAATTCTGCGTTTGCATTGTGTGTGTGGTGGGAGGTCTTATGGTAGTTTCATTTTCCAAAAGCATTGCGAATTTGTTTTATTTTCTTTGTGAAAAATAACTGTTTTACGATCTCACACCAGTCACCATGACTGACTCGGAGTTTATTGTTCCCTTCTAAACTCTGGGTGCCCACCAATTTCCACACGGGCAGCCTAGAGTTATATTATCAGGATATTCTGGATATTCTGGAGCTGTGGAAGCAAGTTGGATGGCGTAACGTATCACCTATACTTTGTATTATTCTGCTGTGTATTTTGTATGAGGACAAGTTTATATAACTGTCCATTGTTGTATCGAGTTGTATATTGACTCTGATTGATGTATGTATAAACTGATATAATTCTTTGTTTTAAATGGCTAGTGATTATCTATTATATATTGTTCCGCTGCGATATGTGAGATTCTGATATTGTTTTCTGTATCTGATGTTATTCTGTTGTTCTTTTTCTTCTTCTGCTTTCTTCTTCTTCTCTTTTTCTTCTATCTTTTCTTCGATTTCTTTTTCTTAAAACCCCTCAGGGTTCGTATTTCCGTGCATCTTGAGTTAATCAATGGAATTTAGTGTTTAATCAAGGGTACGGATTTGCGGGTCTTGACAGCTGGTATCAGAGCATATGGTTAAGCGACAACCCTGCTCTGTTGGGTGTTACTCATTAGAGATAGAGTCAGTAGTACTCTAGAATGAGTTGAGTGTAATAATAGATACGAGTGCGTATTTGTTAGTTAATATAAAATTGTTTTATATTGTGATGATTGGTTTGTTGAGTGGTATATGGATTCGGGTCGGTATTGTCCGTACAACTCTATCGATAGGGATCTCTAAACACTTATATAGAACAATTTGGCACAGTATTGTTTTTGAATAGGGTGAATGAAATAATTTTGCCCAAAACTATTTTTGTATAGAAAAGAAATGTTTTTCTATGAAGTATTATAGTATATGGTTGCATGGTTGTTAGAGGTGATAATATTAAATTATTATCATTGAAATTAAATGAGAAATTGGAATTATAACTCCAAAGCATAAGGAAATAAATTCACATACAAATGAAATTAAAGAATGTAAATTATAAATGTGAATTGTAATTTAAAATGGAATTCCAGAGAAGTTTTTGGAAATGTTTTGAAAAGAATTTGAAAATTTTGGAGATTTGGAAAGTTTAATTTCTTTTTGATTTGAAAATGAATTTCAAAGGTTTTGAAAAGTATTTTGAAGGAATGAAAAGCTCTAAACTCTTTTCGGTCGCTGGAAAATAACTTCGGTAATGACTGCAGCATCACCGGTGTTCATTTTTGGGTTTCCAAAAGAGGAATTGCTGCCAAATTGTTTTAAATGAAAGTTGTTTGAAAATTTGGGTATTGTTTTGGAAATTCAAAGGATAATTTGAATTGTTTTCAAAATGATTTTGAAGGTTGGTAAAACTCTGGAATACCATATAAAAATATTTATGTAATATTATTAAGTTGATAACTTATAAAAATTTGAATTTTGATAGAATAAATTTAACTTAAAAGATAGAGTTAAATTAAAGAAGTATAAGTGAATAAATTTGCAATTGCAAGTAAATGAAAGTAAATTGAATGTTGAAAAATTCATTTCAAATTTGTAAAGTAAAGTATTGAAATAAAATTAGTAACGGAAACTAATTGAAGAAATGACAAATTAATATGGTTTGAAATGAATTAAATTCATATGAAATTTGAAATCCAGTTTAATATGAGTGGTTATAAACCATAATAGTGAATTGAATAAATATAATGTGTATATGGAATATTTATATTGAACCTAAGAAATGAAGAGTGAAATTCTTAAGTAAAATTTGATATTGAAATTATTCTAAGTTGATGATTGGATGAAGATAAAACTGGAATAGAAACTGAATGTTGGAACTAATCTAAAATGATGCATTTGTGAATGAAGGATAAATTCAATATTCAGAAATTAAACTGAATCCAAATTAAATTGAAATCGAAAATTTAATTCAAATGAAATTTGAAATGTAAAATTGAATGATAATGGATATAACTTCAATAGTAAACTAGAAGATGATATAAGAAGTATCGAAATTTTTGTAGTGGAATTTGCAAAATGGTTTGAATATGTAACTAGATATTATGGCTAGTAGGATATACAGGTGTATAAAGGAATTGGAAAATTTTGATTTCAAAGATAATTTGAATTGCTCGACAAAAGGTAAGTATTTCAATTTCAATATGAGATTTGATGATTTCTTGTCTAGCCGCTTGGCTTTTTCTTTTTCTTTTTGAAATCTGAGAGTCCGTAGGGACGTTTTGTAGTCGTGCCGTGTTAGCCGCGCAAAGGAGACACTGGCAAAATTTTTCGAAAATTTCGAGTGTTAGAAATTTTTTGAGAAAATTTGGAAGTTTAAATTTGAATTTAAACTTAAAATTGAATTGTTAAGAAAACAATGTTGTTTGAAAATTATGAAAATGTTTGGAAATTTAGTTGAAGTAATAACGAATCTTTAGTAGAAAGATTTGTTTTTAAAAATTTGATAAAACTATTAGATTGTGAAAAAAAATAGTAGACGAGTTAAGGACTTTTTTTCCTAACTTGTAATTTCGGGACAAAATTCTTTTAAGGAGGGAAGTTTGTAACGATCCAGAATTTTGAACAAATTAAATTGAAAATATTTAATTAATTTTAAATATTTGAACGATGATTTAATTTGAATTCCCAATATAACTTTGAAATTGGCGATTAAATTACAAAATTTAATCTATTGAATGTTGAATAAAAATTTAAATCTTCAATTTTAAGCTGAATAAAAATATTTTCAAGTCTTAGAAAATTTATATTGATAACACTGAAGATAATAAAAGCTTCAGAATTGAAATTTAAACTGTTTTGCTCAGTTTTGAAATTTATATCGTTCAACTGATATTTGAAAATAGCGTTCCGAGGCGCAGTCTCGGAATTCGACGAAACCAGTTCCATTGGGTCCGTAATATCAAATTATTATCGGATTTCAAATTTTGTATTTTTCGGTGTTAATACGTGAGCATACGACACCTAAACGCATTGAAATTTTATCAAATTCAATTTAATTTTAAAATTCAAAATTGGTCAACATCAGTTTTCCTTTCTCCCTTAAAACATGCCCCGTTGTCTCTGCCTGAAATCACGATACAGAAATCGTGCAAGTATGGTCGCGTACTCTTCTCGTTTGTTTAAAGATAAATGGCTGCCTCCTTCCATTTTATTTCAAAATCGACAGTGGTTAAATCAAAGAAAAACAATGGCCACGATTTTAAAAAAAGAAAAGGGGGTCCAATTTTCTTTTCAACTTCCAGTTCGAGCCGCTCCTCTCTCCCTTACAAGTTCAAATCAAAGAAAGATGGCCGAAGTTCGATCGCGAGCTTCATTCACGAAACTTTGTTCAAGAAAATCAATCTCTCGACAGGACGCGCTAATTTGGGGGTCACGACTAATCGCGTGAACGAGGTGGTCACGAGGCTAGACGACGACAAATTTTGGATCTCGCGAATAGGGCACGGCAGCGGTGGAGCGGCAACCATCTAGTGGGCGAGACGTTCGCGCGCGCGAGTAGATCGAGTTCGATTGGCATTTTCGTGGGCGATGAGAGTCGCGGCGACTCGCAATCGTGGAGGCGGAGGCAGTGAGTTCTGGTGCTTTCGCGTGAGATATCGAGGTTGGAGGGGTCTCGAGTGTCTGGTGGAATAGCCGGAGATGGATGATCGATCGATGGGGTTGCTTTGGCCGTAAGGTACGAGATGTTCATCTCCAATTAAAATTAACATGAATAAAAGATGTTCGGCAAAATTTTATGTACAGTTTTGATATTTTATATCCAGTGAAACAGGGGATAAAATTGGTTTAAAAATTTTAAGCAGTGGAAAAAAAATGATGAAGATAAATATATATATACGAAAGAAAAAAAATGTTATACAGTAAAATAAATTCGGTTATTTTAAAAGGAAGTTTTATTTAAATAAAACTTATTTAATTATTTTTACCAAAGGTTGATATATTAAATTTAGTTTTGAAAAGTAAAATTTTAGTTAGTTGCTGGAAAGGAAAAATATATATATATATATACACATATATAACTTACTGTTTGATTTTAACAGTAAGATAGACAATTTATTTCAATTTAATATATATAGCCTGAAAAGAAATTTAAAAGGAATTGTTTGAAATTAAATTGATCAGATAAAATGAAATTTTATTTAATGGAAATTAATTATTCGATTAATTCGAATATTAATAAATTGTACAAAATTGTTATACAAGGTCAAAATTGCAAAGAAGATACGTCTAGATTGGAAACGGATTGCAAAATAAAAAGCTAAGGTGAGATTTTTCTCACTCAAATGAAATTTGATTTTTCAGTTATTGATTGATGATTGTTATTGGATGTGATATTAGATATAGTAGGATATATCTATATATATATAGCAATATATACATATTGGCATATGTATATATTGGATTGATTGATTTCCCGCCTCGTATAGCGGATGAGACCCTATTGCGCCGTTAGTAAGCGGATGATTTTTATAAAACCCATATACCGCGATATTCCACCTCGAAGTGGAATTGGTATTGTGCTAACATCTGTGGATGCAGGGAAACAGGTTGGAGGGATCCAACTGGATTCCTCACCAGTATTTATTTATTTACAGATATTGATGTATATTCTGTTATCATATTGATATATGATGTTTGTTGTTGTGATTGACTAATTGGTGTTGTTGCATCATCGGATTCAGTTATGAAGTTTAAAAATAACGACTTTTACTTTAAAAGGATTTTAAAGTGATTTTTGAAAGTAGACGTTTTATTTAATTTTTGAAATAAATAGTTAAGAACGTTCAAACTTTAAAGTTATAAAAGTTAAGATTTGTGAATTATAACCAAAAGGTAATTTCTTTTGAAATAAATAGTTAAGAAATTTATAAAATGGTTTTAATTGGAAATTTTGAATTATTAAAAACGATATATGTAAAAGATGTACAAGATTGATATTTATAACTTTAAAATGTTGGTATTATAAAACGAGTTTTTATAAGCGTTAAAATGAATTTTTAAGAATTTATAAATAAATGAAATTTATAAATTGTGAACTTATAAATGGAAATGATTTTGTAAAATAAAGGAATTATAAGTATTTAACTTATAATATGGATTGTTGATATAAGATTTGAGTTATGAATCGAATTGTTAATAAAGGAGATTTATTAAATTGAAGTTGTTAGAAAATAGAAACAGAATTTATAAACGTTGTTTTATAAATTCGAAATCAATTGAATTTGATAAATTAAATATAGGAGATTATTAAAGAAGATATATTCGCGATTTTGAATAGCGAATTTTTATTGAAATAAAACGTGTAGAAAATAGTGAAATGTAATTAGTGAAGTATATTCACGATTTTGGACAGTGAATATATTGTTAAGTAAAATAGATATGGTTTTGGGAAAGTGATATTTGAAATAAAGTTAAACGTTTTAACGATGTTTTAAAATATATTAAATATCGAAATCATAGATTTCAACATTTATTGTTGAAATAGACATTTTCGAGGAAGAAGGAAATGGTGGACTATAACACTGTTGTTATAGTAAATGATTTCCGAAAGGAAATGTTTTATATAGTATAGAGATTTATACATCTATCTTAATTCCGAATCCCTATACTATTGATTTTGAGTCGTCGTAACGATGTTTTACGTAACATTCGTTTTGACTCAGATAAATGTGTTATAGAAATAGATTTCCTTAAAGAATGAAATATATACTTAATATTGTTTTTAAGTATATCGAATATTTTCAAATGTTGAAAATAAATAGACTTGTGAATTTCTTATTATAAATAAGAATGGAAATGCTTTTCCAAAATGAAATGAAACGTTTTTGAGAATTATCTTTCTAAAGATAAATTGAAAGTGAATATTTGAAATCGATTGAAAATCGTATATCAGTAGATATTCGAAAATATAAATTCATATGGAATTTATAAAGGAAATGGAAATTGTTTAGAAAAATAAACGTTGATTTATTTTTGAAGTGTGGAAATTTTATATCTAGTAAAGATATTTTGGAAATTAAATAATTTGGAAAATTATTTGGAATCTGATGATGTTGCGCATCTTTATTGATAGTTAAATAACCGACTATCAATAATTACCTTGAATGGTATTTGTGTGAATGGGATGAATTTGAATGCCACACTTATTTTTGAATAAACGCTCACTATTCGGGTTAGCCGGGAAAGGACCATGGGGTCGTATAACCCATTCCGAATATGTGATACATCGTTATGAATCGCATTTGATGACCGGTGTTGAAGACCGGATATTTTTGAAAACGGAAGGATTACCGTCGAGTTACTCTACATCGGCTGATCTCCGATTTAGAGGTTTTATCACCCTTAGTGACGGGAAGTCCGGACGTGATTAGAAATTTATCCAGATGTGCAAGGGCTTCGTGAGAAGTGCCTTCGGTTCTGTTCGATCCCGGAACAGACTTGTATGGATTGTATGTCTGACGTTACAAATTGAGATATAAAGCTGATTTCTTTTAAATACATTTCTGTTGGTGGCGGAGAATTTATTCTCTTAGCTTAACACCCTTCTCTGAGACGTACGAGCTCAGAGGTTATGTAGTTGGAATTTATCAGCGATATACTCCCAATTTGGTAACGTGGCATACTGAGTGTTGCTGTGTGATGATCAGTGTTTGATCATTTGCGATATGATCATTTGTTTGATCTTATATCTTTGTGATCATAGGTTGATCATTTGTTTGACCCGAAGCATGGCTTTGTAGAAAGCGTAGCTTTGTGGACGAGACTTCGTCGAGCCTCACACCCCGGAAATGGTCAAAACAGGAAGGATGCAGCAAGGTTCTAGGGAGTAGCGCCCCTTAGTGTATGTCATTCCTTCTGGATAGAGGTGGTATCATGGTATGGAGCCCAGATACTTAACCTATGTGGTTGCTGCATTATTATTATGCGGTTTGTTGCGAATCGGGGGTCCTCGGGAAGATCGGTTACGATCGGGGGATGGCATACGCGTGTCAGTAGTTACCTATTTTTGCAGAGGTAACCCGGCCTTGTGTTGGCAGAGATCTAACCGTAATGTTAGGTTATTTCTCGGGACGTCATTCCAGAGGCGTTCTATTCGTGGAATAGGAAGTTCCTTAGCCTGACCATTTGTTGGAAATCCAAAGAAACAATACGACACTTGTACGGTTTTAGTTGTAGAACCTATCATTCACTTATGGTGGTCATCACTGTTTGGATGGTAGCTATAGTAGGCATAAGTGCGGAATGCCTATGCTGGCTAAGATTAATATTATACTTTCGAAATGTTTTCTACACTATGGACTAATAATAATATCAAAAATGATTTGATTTTGCGTAGTAAGCATCTTTGACTATCATAAGAAGAAATCTCCTCCAATTCCGCGTTTGCATTGTGTGTGTGGTGGGAGGTCTTATGGTAGTTTCATTTTCCAAAAGCATTGCGAATTTGTTTTATTTTCTTTGTGAAAAATAACTGTTTTACGATCTCACACCAGTCACCATGACTGACTCGGAGTTTATTGTTCCCTTCTAAACTCTGGGTGCCCACCAATTTCCACACGGGCAGCCTAGAGTTATATTATCAGGATATTCTGGATATTCTGGAGCTGTGGAAGCAAGCTGGATGGCGTAACGTATCACCTATACTTTGTGTTATTCCACTGTGTATTCTGTATGAGGACAAGTTTATATAACTGTCCATTGTTGTATCGAGTTGTATATTGACTCTGATTGATGTATGTATAAACTGATATAATTCTTTGTTTTAAATGGCTAGTGATTATCTATTATATATTGTTCCGCTGCGATATGTGAGATTCTGATATATTTTTCTGTATCTGATGTTATTCTGTTGTTCTTTTTCTTCTTCTGCTTTCTTCTTCTTCTCTTTTTCTTCTATCTTTTCTTCGATTTCTTTTTCTTAAAACCCCTCAGGGTTCGTATTTCCGTGCATCTTGAGTTAATCAATGGAATTTAGTGTTTAATCAAGGGTACGGATTTGCGGGTCTTGACAAAGGTTTTGCCCAAAATATTTATTATTAAACTTACACCTGTATGATGTACATTGATCATCCGTACATAATATCTGATTCGATCTGCTATTCGAATTCACAATTTTACTTCTGAACTAGTATTGATCCCTCGATCCTTTAGTGCAGACTCTAACCTGGATTTCTGATCAGAACTTTAGTTTTCCCTTTCATAGTTCTCAACAATGATAGGAAACTCAAGTATCCAACCACAAACCCTCATCAATGTTCGTCGTCAAGAATCGAGTCATAAATTCTTTTTCGGACCAGTGTAAACACCCCAAAGCTCTGTTCTCGAATCTTAGATCAAATTATGCGATGAAATAATCCACATACTTCATATGAATTTAATAATCTTTCAAAATATTTTTATGAAAACATTTCATAAAACTTTCATTCTTTATTCAAACATTTTTATAAAGATGCTTCTTTATATTTAACTATTTGCTAACATTTCTAATAAATTATTCAAGTTAAAGATAACTTACTGTTAACTTGCCTTTTGGCAAAATAGTACACATGCGGATTTAACCCAACGTACATCATGATCATCAAGTCGAGAGGCTCGGAGAAACGGTTACCCAGCTCAGAGATCGACAATAAATGAGACTATGGATGATGGTCAAACGGATTCGGATCGGATCCCTAATTTTTGTCCTAATCAAGGTGCAATTGGTATGAGTGATAAGAAAGGCCTCGTGAGGCAAAATTTCAAATTTCAAGTCGACTGGAGTTCGTATGCTAGAGTTATGGGGAAAAAAAGTAGGATCGGATCATATTTAGCTCAACAGCACAACTCAACGATGATCGCTCCATAACTCAACAATCACAAGGAGGATTGAAGTGAAACTTTAAAAACAAGAAGAGGGGACCCTAGGAAGTCTACCATAGGGATCACATGACATTTGGAGAAGTTGGAGGGCTCTTCATCTGTCCCTCAATAGGGATCGATACCTAACCCTCTTAGGGATCGGCTAAGCCCAACTTCATAACAAAGATCGATCAATATCTCAACATCCAATTGAGATGAAACTTGGAGGACAAGCTAATTACAATATGTGGAACACCCCATAAATAACGCATAGAATTTGGAGCAAGTTTGAGGGATCGGTACCTATTCCCCCATAGGGATCGACTATAATCAGCCTTAACACCATATTGCAACAAAGATGGGTCAATAACTCGAGTTCTACTAATCAAATTGGCATGAAACTTGAAGGATATACATAATATAACATGAAGAAGATCTCCTAGGGGTCGCATATCATTTGGAGAAGATTAGAGGGATCGGTACCTATCCCTCTAGAGGGATCGACAGAAAACAGAATTCAAGCAACACCACCTCACGGAAAAAGCGATATCTCACAAACCGTAAGTCGAAATAGCACGAAATTTGGAGGGAGAGTAGCTAACATCATAGGGAATCCCCCATAGGGATCGCACCCCATTTGGACACCAAAATAGGGATCGGTACCCATCCCTACTGTGGGCCCAAATGGGCTTGGAAATTTTTGGGTGGCCTCACCTTGATTTCTCGAACTTTCCATCAAAATTTCAGCCCGATCTATGCATGTCTTCCCTTATAAATACAGCAAGCATGGCGTTAGAAATGGGGGTTTCTTTCTGCTTCTCTTTATCTTCAACCTAGGCTATAATTTGTCAATTTTATTCTTGGATTTCGAATTGTAATTGTAAACAAACTTCAGTATAAGAAAAAAGATTATTTGGGATTGGACGTAGGCCAGAGTTAGCCGTACCACTATAAATCTAGTCTCCTTTTACTTTCTTTCTGATTGTTTTAATTTTGCTCTTCATTTATTTCTCTTTATATTTCTGTGATTGAACAGTGTATTATAGTTTTTGCATAATTGATGTTGGTGGCCAATTTTGGCGCCAACATTTTTGTGCTTTCACTGAGAAAACTTGCACCCGCAGATTTGGAAGCTAGGATCTTAGATTTGAAAGCTTGGATATTTGGATCTAGAAAGCAATGGCTAGGCAATCAACAAAGAGAGTGCTACCGGATAGGAGTCACCATGGTGGGAGTCAGGAGGCTTCCTCGGGAGCTGGAGCTAATCAAGCCTCTATCTACATCACCATGGATGAAATGGAAACGACGATGGATTCTATGCAGGAGAGGATGCTGAAAAGACAGGAGGGGATGACACAAAATTTAGTCCAACAGATTAGACATGGTGGGGCATGGAATAAAGGAGTTGAAGCAGCAGAAATCACTGGAAATCAAAATCGGGAACATTACAATGGAGCCAATAGACAAAGGAATAGAATAGAGCAGCCAAGGGCAGTCCCATGCCATCCTAGAGAGATTGGCACCAATCCCTCCAAAGGGTTTGGTATCGATCCCCAAAGGCTAGGGGTATGCCCCCGGGTCTTTTTGATCGTGATGTTGGAGGACCTGTGATCGATCCCATGGAGCTTGGTGTGGGTTGGAATTTGGATGCGTGTTCGGAAGAATACATTCTAGAATTCCCCCGTAGACTCGGGGGGGGGGGGCAGCTTGGACATGTTGATAGAAGACTACCATTGGAAGACAATGACATGTTTGCAGAGATGATAAGGCAAGCTATGCGTGGAGGATTAGTGAACAGTGATCTGGAGGATGCAAATAGAAGTCCATTCGCTCCAAATATCAGGAATGCTAGGAATCCATTAGAATTCTGACTACTAACACTGGAAGGTTATGATGAAAAGTCGGATCCAACCATGCGTATGATGAGGTATATACGGCACATGGAAATACTGGGGGCATCGGAAGAAGTCCTGGCACGATGTTTTCCCTTGTACTTAACGGATGTAGCTGCGCTATGGTTCAGATAGTTGGAAAGCGGTTTTATTAGCAGATGGATGGAATTGGTCGAAAGATTTATGAAGCAGTTTTGGGTTCATATTACGAGACCTAAGAATGTGATGACATTGACATCAGTAAAGCAATAGGCAGGAGAAACACTTAAGAATTTCTTAACCAGGTTCAATGCGGCCATTGTTTTGATGGATCAACCATATCTATCGATGGTTTTAGTGGCGGCGGTGTCAAGAGTTGCAGATAATCCAGATTTTAAGATATTATAGATACGGGATCCACCGATGGATCTTAGGGAGTTCTACCATGAAGCATAGAGGTTTCTATGACAAGAAGATGCGAAAGCTGGTAAAAAGGCAACGGAAGTTAATACGGTACGGGGTGAAGAACCGCCCGGCGAATGCTCAGGAAAGGACAAGGGTAAACGAAGCATGGATAATAGCTTCGATGGATCGAAGCGACAGAGGGGGGAACCCAAATTCTCTTCTTACTCGAAATTGAATGAAACCCTAGAACGGATATATCTGGATACTTAAGGACGCCTTCCATATCGGAGGTCGGCAAGGAGGGAACCCTCCGAACACGAACGAACATCAGGAAAGCGCTGGCTATTCCATGAGCTGGATGGGTACAATATAAATGACTGTAGGCATTTGAAGGACATCATTGAGGAACACGTGAGGAATGGTCAGTTACAACAATACGTGAGGACTTGTGCTACGATTATGGAATAGGGGCAGCCACCATCAACCTTGAATGAAAATGGCACTGGATCAAGGCACCATCATCAACTTATCAACAATTGATTGGGATGGCATGAAATAAGTAGCAAACTCCACAGTAAGACGGTTAATTCATTTACACATGTACGGGATCGAGAACGGTCCCTAGGCATGCTCTGAGATGATGATAAACTGTAATGCTAGGGTTTTTGAAATTTGTTTTTTATACTTTCTTCTTGTTTTGCTTCAAACTCTTGTTTTTCTGGTTTTATTTGAACTCTGGTTTGTTGGTTGTACGGATTATTATTTTATGGACTTAGGAATGCTTAAATTTGGATCAATGTACTGGATAACACAGGTCTTCAGGTATAGACTATGCCTGACAAGGGGTAGGTCGCTTCAGTCGAATGTGATGGATCTACCTACTCAGGTCGTCGAGTATGGATTGTGCTTGGCAAGGATCCGTAGAGATCAAGGTCATCAGGTATGGACTATGCCTGGCAAGGGGCAGGTTGCTTCTCTCGAATGCAATGGATTGACCTACTCAGGTTGTTGAGTATGGATTGTGCTTGGCAAGGATCCCGAGAGATCGAGGTCGTCAGGTATTGACTATACCTAGCAAGGGATAAGTCGCTTCGCTCTAACGCAATGAATCGGCCTGCTCAGGACGTCGAGTATGGATTGTGCTCGGCAAGGATGCAGTGAGATTGAGGATTTGGATTAGGATAACAACCCAGAGAGGTTATGGATTTGTATATTAGCTTCGAATAGCTATGGATTTGGATATGGGCCCGGAGCAGTTTGGGATTTGGCTAACGACCCAGTGAGGTCGAGGGTTTAGGTAAAATGATCCAGAGAGATCGTGGATTTGGAATTGGATATTGACTCAGAGTGGTCATGGATTTCACTAACGATCCGGAGAGATCATAGATTTGGATTGGCAACGGATTGGATAATATGGTTACCGATGGATTATGGACTTCAGATTTTGGATTTATGGCAATTCAAAACAAGGCTACCTATCACAAGGCATGTTTTGGAGGGCAAAGTGTTAACCGGCCTTTTGGTAAAGAAGTACACAGGAGGATTTAACCCAACGGACATCATGATCATCAAGGCGAGAGGCCCGGAGAAACGGTTACCAAGCTCGAAGATTAGCAACAAACTAGACTATGGATGATGGTCAAGCGGATTCAGATCGGATCCCAAATTTATGTCCCAATCAAGGTGCAATTGGTATGAAGTAATAAGGAAGGCCTCGTAAGGCTACATTTCAAATTTCAAGTCGATCGAAGTTCGTATGCTAAAGTTATGGGCAAAAGAAGAGGGATCAGATCATATTCAGCTCAACGGCATAACTCAACGATTATCGCTCCATAACTCAATAACCACAAGGCGGATTGAAGTGAAACTTTGAAAACAAGAAGATGGGAACCTTGGAAGTCTACCCTAAGGATCGCATGGCATGTGGAGAAGTTAGAGGGATCGGCATCTGTCCCTCAATAGGGATCGATACTTATCCCTCTTAAGGATCGGCTAAGCCCAACTTCATTCCAAAATCGATCAAAATCTAAACATCTACACATCCAATTGAGATGAAACTTGGAGGTCAAGCTAATTAGAACATGTGGAACACCACATAGGTATCGCATAGAATTTGGAGCAAGTTGGAGGGATCGGTATCTATCCCTCTATAGGGATGGCTATAATCAGCCTTAACACCATATTTCAACAAAGATCGGTCAATAACTCGAGTTCTACTAATACAGTTTGCATGGAACTTTAAGGCTATACATAATATAACATGGAGAAGCTCCCCTAGGAATCGCATGTCATTTGAAGAAGATTGGAGGGATCGGTACCTATCCCTCTAGAGGGATTGGCAGAAAATAGAATTCAAGCAACACCACCTCACGGAAAATGCGATATCTCACAAACCGTAAGTAGAAATAGCACGAAATTTAAAGATCAAGTAGCTAACATCATGTGGAACCCCCCAGAGGGATTGCACCACATTTGGACACCAAAATAGAGATTGGTACCGATTCCTATTGTTGGCCCCAATGGGCCTGGAAATTTTTGGGTGGCCTCGTCTTGGTCTCTCGAAACTTCTGTCAATATTTCAGCATGATCCGTGCAAGTCTTCTCCTATAAATACAACAGGCATGGCTTTAGAAAAGGGGGCTTCTTTTTTCTTCTCTTTATCTTCAACCTAGGCAATACTCTATCAATTTCTATGATTGATTGTACATTAGAGCTTTTGCATAATTGGGTGTTGGTGGCCAATTTTGACGCCAACACCTACCTTTTATTATAATATACCTCTTATATTATAATTTGCTTCCTTTAACCAATATTAAATGCAAACACCTTTGTATTTAATAAAACTTCTTTTGTCAATCAAGACTTATTTTATTAATTTATACTCCTTTTATTAATTATTCACTTATACCAGTTTCAATACTTAAAAGTATTCATACACTTATTCAAACGTTTTAAGTATATTCACAATTTACTTAAGTTTTACTTACTTTAAAATATAATCAAAGAGATTGTAACAACTATTACCAAAACATTGTTATAATAAACTCCTTTATAAATTAAACATATAATAGTTTCTATCTTTTTATAAAAGATTCCAATACCTGTTATTATCTTTAAAATCCTATTATTAAATATCTAAATATACCCATAAAATTTCTTTCAAAGTGCCATTCAAGGGTTTAAAAACAAATGTTGCTAAAACATCGTTTACTACAAATCCAAAACCATTCATTAATAACTTTAACAATTTCTTTTAAAGATCAAAGCATACCCATGCTTATCAATTAAGATAATACACTATTATAAAAATTGACAACCATCAATTAATGATTCATATTATCCCTTTTAACTTTAGAAAATTATATAGATCGAGTATCTCAAAAATGATACTAAGGAACCGGATACCACCAATAGTATCGCATATTTCCTTAACAAAAAGGGGAATACTTTAAGAGAAGTGTTTACCTTCCAAACACATCTCCTGCCAATTTTTAGTTAATTTCGAGCCACTCAAATCAATTATTCATAAGATTATTTTTCTTTTTCAAAATCAATTTTAGAAATAGTACCATTATTATTCCTTTTCCAAAAATCATTTGAAATTCCTTTCAAAAACACCGGAAGTTGAATTCTCAAAAATTCCTTTATAAAGCACGTTTTATAAATTAAGCTTATAAAATCACTTACATAAAACATATTCATAAGATTAATTTATCTTAAATAAATTCCTTTAATCTTAAACCAACATTATTATTTATCGAATAACCCATAGTCAAATTGTGAAACAAAATTCACTAGGTGTTCATACTTAAACTTTTAAATTAAACAACCAATTAATCAATGATAATAACAGAGTACAATCATTTTCTTAATAAAATAACTATATCAAAAAATATTATTTATATTCAAAATATAATCATAGGTAAAATTATTTCATTTACCAATTTTCAAAACCAAAATCATTTGTATATATCATTAACAAATACGCGCACATATATAATACCCTCAAACTCATTCTAGGGTGTTACTAACCCTATCTCTAATGAGTTACTCGTCCTAGGGCATTACTAACCCTATCTCTGATGAGACTTTACCCTACCAAAGCCAAGGTTCTCGCTTAACCTTGCGCTCTGATACCAAATGTGAGGAATCGTTTCTTCGATCCATGAAAATTGACACTAATACATCCTCGGTATTCACGTGCCACAAATCCAAGTGCCGGAGAGGCGGTTCTTTAAAGGTAAGAAAGAAAATAAAAACAGAACAGAATCTCACACGGATGAAATAACATATCTTATTTCAACATATAATCTTTACAGCAGAAAGTTTAAATACATATATCAGAGTTAAACATGGAAAGTTATAAATATCTATCCTTACAAATGTGGAATACAATTGAACACAAGTGTGGTGGAAATAAAGGGATAGCCTACTAAAGAATCTTCTAACTCCCTACTCCGAGCTCCATCCAAATTTCTTCTAACTAAACCTGAACTATTTGGTTGTCCGAGAAAATTAGGGCCTCCAGAGTTTAAGGGAAAAGGAAAATAAACTCCGGGTCAGTCATGGGACTTGTTTGAGAAACTCAAAATATGTATGTTTTGAAAAGAAAAGGTATCTCATAAGACCACGTCGCACATAAACATGAAACGGGTTTTTACCTTATGATAACAAAAAACATTTGCTACGTAAAATCATTTGATATTATTTTTAGTGACATTCTTTTGAAAACATTTTCAAGTAAACTTATGAATCTTAGCCGAAATTACTACCATTATTAAATTCTGAATATATTAGGCTCTACAAACAAAAGTCTTACAAGGCTAGTTCAGAGAGTGGATTTCCATACAATGGCAGGTAAGGGTCTACCTTCCGTACAATACATCTCTAGAGGAATTACCAAGGACACACAAACATTCCTCTGCATCTGGCAAGACCAGTCTATCCCTATTTGGCACTCAGATAGGGCCTGGATAGAAACCAAATATGAAATCACCCCGATCGTTACCGACCTATCTGAGACGTCTCATAACATACACCACATACCTGAAATATAGAGGGTTATCTAGAAAGGTAGTGGCCATACCCTAATGGTAGCGAACCACATAGCCTTACGTCGTACATTGTTTAAGCCATTACCGGGTGATGAGGCCTGAGGTAACGATTACCTTTTACATATCACATTCCACTTTGAATGCCACACTGCTATTCCATGATCACACAACTGATTTCTACAAATGTATAACTCCTGAGCTCATACGTCTCAAGAAAGGGTATTAAGCTAAGAGAAGTTGCCTTCTCCATCACCAAATAGATGATACGTTCATAGAGATCAATCAATGTGATTAGAAATGCAACGTTAGACATTCGCCCATACAAGTTGTCTAGGAACAGGACAAACCGAAGGAACTCTCCTACCACATCCTATCGGAATCATCCCTAGGATTAGTAGCGAGCTACCCTTGCATCAAAGATGAAATGAACATACTACTGCCACATATATATGATATGGGAGATTTCCCCCGAGCGTCAGTGACAAGCAGCCCTTCATTAACCATCATTCCATGTTTTCACTTTCGAACGTATATTGGTTCGAAGTGGTTTTCGGTTAAGAATCACTCAATTTCGACCCAGGTTTCTTCGAGCTAATCATCGATAAAAAGATGTTATGTAATAGGGAATTATTCTTTGATTCATTAATTTCTTTTTATCAAATATCTCCTGCATATTTATATCTTTAAAACAGTTCTTTCTGGTATATACAGAATCATTAAACCTCTCTTATCGAATCCTTTGATTACGTAAAACCTTTTTAAATTCCAAATCATTTCATTCTTTACTTAGGAAATATTTCCAAATTATTTATTTAAATCTTAACAAATATTCTCAAATCATAATCTTTAAAACGGGTCAAAAACAATGTTATTCAAGACATCGTTTACTATAAACCGAAACTAATTAATTTTAAGTATAGGAATTAAATTAATTTCAAATCATTTTCATAAGTCATATTGGAAGACATTATTGAGTTAAAAAGGATCGACCAAAATTATACTAATTTTACTCAACATCAATTTCTATATTCAACCTTTATTATCCGTCGAATAACGATGAAATTGCCTTTTAAATTCACACGAATAGTAGGGATTCCCTCCTCGAAATTTAATACCAAGTATAAGAAGATCATTTCTATGCAATCCAAGTTTTTTGAATTATATCTCTTATACTTTGGGAAATTTGGTCATAGTAAATCAAATGTACTATCCCCTCCGCCGGTCCAGTCCGGGTAGCTAGGAAGGGCAGTCAACTGGTTTCCCAAACCTAAGCCTAGAGACTACCTCTTTGTCACCTATAAGGTGGTCAAGTTATATGATCGACTTTAAATCCTTTTATTATCTTTTAGAGATGATTTTTATTTACTTAACACTATTCTAAATTTTGGTTTAAAACAATTTTCCTTTAACCAATTTAATTTAAAGTCCTTTAAAAGAATTTTTAAATCACTTTCAAAAATACTTGATTATTCATTTAAAAACATTTAAAAAAGAATTGGAAAAGAATTGTCACATTTAGAACTATATTTCAAAAGTTATAGAAAAGTGCTGCGAATTATGCTTTTTAAGCTGTATTGATAAAAACGGCTTTTCTATCATTTGAAAATTTATGTTTATAACTCAAATCAGTTTTAAAACATTTTAAAAGATTTTTAGAATTTATTTCATATTTTTAAACAATTTCAAAATATCATTTTTAAAGAAATCATTTTATGGATTACGACTGTAAAACCGCGATTATTTTGAAAACTTGTTTTATTCATATTTCAAAATCTACTTATCAGAATCTTAATTTTCTTTCTTCATTTGAAACTTATGATTATAAGAGTTCAGAAAATTCTTATTGCAAAGAAATCTGACTCTGAATCCATCGTATAAATGAATTTGAATTATTACGGTGCGAAATCGCGAACTACCGTTACGCAAAACGCGCCGATTCAACTAAATTTCCATATCTTCATTAAACTTTGTCGAAACACTTTTAAATGTTTATAAAACAATATTAAATTATTTTAAACTATTTTCAAATGGTTTAAACGTTCCATATACACCATTTCATTCAATAAAGGAAAGTGCTTTCCTTAGTTATTATCGACGTGTATTTAAACTTGACTTGTATATATAATCAACGACAATATTAAACATCCATACTTGATGATTAAAACATAGTAAAAATTCATTCCAAACATCATATTATCATCCAAATATGGTAAACTACTATCATAAGCAAGCATAGCAAACAATATTTAACATCCAATATATCATATATTTAAAGTGGAGTTTCTCATAATTATTTTCTATCGGAAAAAGGGCTATAGCTTGAGTAACTCGCGATCCGAGCTCACGAACCCTTACTCCTTGCCTCCTAGTATGCTCGGCCATTCCATGCCAAAAGTGATGCTTGGCAAAGCATAGGGAATGAGGTGCGGGACTTTGGATTATTATTGAATTTACCAAAAACTAGACCTGAAAATAGGTCATCTTCTCTCGGATATTTGGACATTCAGCTCTCTGAATTTGGTAAAGTGGTCAACATGAAAGTTGTAGGAAATTATTTTCTCTACGGTTTCAAGAAAGAATCATCCAATTTGGATTAGTTTTGAGTGAAATATGGTCAAAAGAAACAGTGGCGTTCTCGGGTTCTAAAAATTTGGGCCAGAAAATGCCTCTGAAAGAATTGCATTTTTACCCTAGTAACTCCCTGATTTTGAAAAAGTGATCATAATGAAAATTATAGCCAACTCAATTTTAAAAGAAGAGTTTCTTGATTTGGATTGGTTTTGAGGAAGTTATGGCCAAGAGAATAAAGTGTATTCTCGAGTTCCAAAAATCTAGGCCGAGAATG
Organism: Allium fistulosum; assembly: GCA_030737815.1. NCBI lineage: Eukaryota > Viridiplantae > Streptophyta > Magnoliopsida > Asparagales > Amaryllidaceae > Allium > Allium fistulosum. Next base: position 1,145,121,565 of record CM060904.1, read on the forward strand.
AGTATTAAAGAATCGAGATATTGACATAGCTACTCTCTGTTTTGGAAGAAGCGATATAAAGAAAAATTATAGCCAATTGAATTCTCTACCATTTGGAAAAATTCAATTTTATGATTTGGAGACTGGAAGAGAATGTCATGGCTGGTTGAAGTGGATGAAAAAAGAGTGGAGATGTATTTATACCGTTAGGATTATACAAAATATCCCACATCATGTCCTTCCTTCTCCATCACCCATGTGCCCTATTTACATCCATCATTTTGGCTGCCAACATTCACCTTTCTCACCCCCCATGTGCGTGTGCTCAAGTGTGATATTTGATGTGAGATGGTTGACCTAAAGAAAGCTTAAGGGTTAAGCTTTTAAAATATCTTAGATTTTTTCTATATATGTTTATATATATAAATGTGAATGTTTATTTGTATGTGTATAAATGTTAATGTGTGCATGTGACATGTACATACATGTTCATGTATGTGCACAAGAAAACTAACAATGTTTCGATGACTTTGAACAACTCCCGTTTGTTAAGCCATTGAAAATTGGGAAACCGATTATCGGTCACATTTTCACTTATATTTTGAATATCATATAAATGTAAACAAAATTTGAGAATAAATTTCTTATCATTTTTAACTAATTAAAATTATCACATTTTATTTACAAAACCATATAAATTAATACTAAATAATATTTACAAAAATCGATATTATATCGATAAAGCGATACGAATTTTCTTATACTTTCAAATCAAGTATATATCTTCATAAAATTATTACAAATTATTTATTATCACTTTATAACTATTTAAAATGAATTATCATCATTTAAAAACATTATTTGAATAATTATAATACTGATTAAATCATTAAATCTCAATCTAAATTCATAAATCTATATTTAAATTTAAGGGCATCGCTGATGATGTCATAAATACATTTTATTTCCTAAAAATAATATAATTTATTTTATTTCATATTCTTGTTCGATTATATAAATAAGTATATGTATCCAGCTCCATGCATGATATTTTACGATTGTAGAGCTGTTCATGATAAAACGGTTTTCGACAATTATATCGATATATTTGCAAAGGAAATATTTTTGCGAATATTTATCCGAAATAGGTTCATTATTATCATTAATTTCACAAAACTTGATTATTTGTTGAAAATAATCCATATTTGAATATTTAAAATAAATCAAATATCCCCAATTAAAGTGACCAAATTTCGAGTCGTTACATACTTCCCCTTAAAAGAAGTCGTCCCCGAGATTACCCAAAACAAAAATCCAAAGATTTTGCCCAAAATATTTATTATTAAACTTAAACTTGTACGATGTACATTGATCATCCGTACACAATATCTGATTCGATATTCTATTCGAATTCACAATCTTACTTCCGAACTAGTATTGATCCCCTGATCCTTTAGTGCGGACTCTGATCAGGATTTCTAATCAGAACTTTAGTGTTTCCTTGCATAGTTCTCAACTATGATAGAAAACTCAAGTATCCAAAACAAACCCTAATCAATGTTCGTCGTCAAGAATCGAGTAATAAATTCTTTTCTTGGACCGGTGTAAACATCTCAAAGCTCTGTACTCGAAACTTAGATCAAATTATGTGATGAAATAATTCACATACTTCATATGAATTTAATAATCTTTCGAAATTATTTTATGAAACATTTCATAAAACTTTCATTCTTTATTCAAACATTTTTATAAAGATGCTTCTTTATATTTAACTATTTGCTAATATTTCTAAGAAATTATTCAAGTTAAAGATAACTTACCTTTTATTATAATGTACCTCTTATATTATAATTTCCTTGCTTTAACCAATATTAAATGCAAACACCTTTGTATTTAATAAAACTTATTTTGTTCATCAAGACTTATTTTATTAATTAATACTCCTTTTATTAATTATCCACTTATACGAGATTCAATAATTAAAAGTATTCATATACTTATTCAAATGTTTTAAATATATTCACAATTTACTTAAGTTTTACTTTATTTGAAATATAATCAAAGAGATTGAAAAAATTATTACCAAAACATTGTTATAATAAACTCCTTTATAAATTAAACATATATAAGTTTCTATATTTTTATAAAAGATTCCAATACTTGTTATTATCTTTAAAATCTCATTATTAAAGATCTAAATATACCCATAAGATTTCTTCCAAAGTGCCATTCAAGGGTTTAAAAACAAATGTTGCTAAAACATTGTTTACTACAAACCCAAAACCATTCATTAATAACTTTAGCCATTTCTTTTAAGGATCAAAGCATATCCATGCTTATCAATGAAGATAATACACTTTGATAAAAATTGACAACCATCAATTAATTTATCAATTAATGATTCACATTATCCCTTTTAACTTTAGAAAATTATATAGATCGAGTAACCTAAAAATGATACCAAGAAACTGGGTAACACCAATATTATCACATATTTCTTTAACAAGAAGGGGAATACTTTAAGAGAAGTGTTTACCGTCCAAACACATCTCCTGCCCATTTTAAGTTAATTTCGAGCCACTTGAATCAATTATTCATAAGATTATTTTTCGGTTTCAAAATTCATTTGAGAAATAATACAATTATTATTCCTTTTCCAAAAATCATTTGTAATTCCTTTCAAAAATACCAGAATTTAAATTCTCAAAAATTCCTTTATAAAGCACGTTTTATAAATCCAGTTTATAAAATCACTTATATAAAACATATTCATAATATTAATTTATCTTAAATAAATTCCTTTAATCTTAAACAAACATTATTATTTTTCGAACACCCCATAGTCAAACTGTGAAACTAAATTCATGAGTTGTTCATACTTAAACATTTAAATTAAACAACGAATCAATCAATGATAATAACCGAGTATAATCATTTTCTTAATCAAATAACTATATTAAAAAATATTCTTTATATTCAAAATATAATCCTAGGTAAAATTATTTCATTTACAAATTTTCAAAACCAAAATCATTTGTATATATCATTAACAAATACACGCTCATATATAATACTCTCAAATTCATTCTAGGGTGTTACTAACCCTATCTCTAAAGAGTTACTCATCCTAAGGCATTACTTGAAAGTCTATACGGGGTGGATCGTGCAGTGTATATGCAAGTATATGTGGCAAAATATATGATGCAACTAAAACAATATTAATCTAAGTAAATAAGAATAATCACACCAGGGATTTTATACCGGTTCGGACCTCCCGTCCTACGTCCAGTCCCAAAGCTCCTCTTCGGAATTTCCTTTCAACTAACCCTCACTTCACCCGGAGGAACAAGTTTACAATAGCAGAGTTTCTTTATCAACTGTGTGTTCTCTATTACACGGATTTTGACTATATAGTACAATTGAACTTCTTATATCTCTTGGATGATTGAATACAATATTGTTCGAGAGAATATAGAAGTGTATGATCTCAGATTTTCAGATTGTATAGCAAGTGGATGATTAGAACAAGAGATGATCAAGATAGAGAGTCGAGTTGTAAGGTAGTCAAATATACTTTCTCTTGATTCCTAATACTATATATAGTTGTATATAGGTATGTTGAGTAGTTGCATCCATTAATGAGTGCTCTATAGTTGCTTCTGTTGATGATGAAGAGTTGCAGCGAAGAGAAGCGGAGATGTCTATTCGAATGTGACAGTTGAAGTTCTTCTTTGAAATCCGAGTTTGAAATCAGACGTCTGGCATTTGTATCAGATGTCTGGTAGTATATAATTTTTATACATGGTAGATTTCCAGACGTCTGGGTGTATCTACCAGACGACTGGTCTTGTCTGTTTTGTATTACAGAGGATTTATTCAGACGTCTGGCTAGTGCACCCAGACATCTGAAACCTGTGCGTGTTGAATCTGTGCATCTGTGGCATTGCTCCATTAATCCTATCGACTTGTAGTCTTTTGTAACTTTCTTTGAGCCTTGTTCTTGTCTTTCTAGTGATGTTGCTCTAGCAAGTTCTTGTATACATATATATGTACATTTGATTTTCATTGTATAGTTGTTGTCATTAAAACTATGAATTTGATTTCCTAACAATCTCCCCCTTTTTGATGATGACAACTATACAATGTACTTATGTGTAATTTTTATAAATCTCCCCCTGAATATGTGCTTTCCATTATCTCTCCCCCTTTGTCATTATCAAAAAAGAATGTGCTTTCCATAATCTCTCCCCCTTTGTCATTATCAAAAAAGAATGTGGGAATCATATTTGTAAATTCCAAAATCTTTCCTTTTGTTTCTCTGAGTACCTGCAATAAAAATCATTTTTTGGTACCCACTAACTATGTTAGGGTCCGGGGGGTTAGATCTTTGGAAACCATACCCATTTGGGTGTGGTTGAACCTTTATAAATATAATTTTCATTATTAACTACCATATCAAAATAATCATCAATGTATTTTTCTCTATTTTTCCAATTAACAGGAACCCAAATACTTAGATAATTTTTATTCATATTTCCGTTCAATGATTTTGTACTTCTAGAGAAATTATAAATATTATTGACCATAGCAGTATTTGAATTTCTATAAGAATTTGATCTAGACTTTACTCGAAATTTAGTACTAGCACTAATACTATGCATGAAAGCGTATCTAGTGCTATTTCTACGATCATTTTTATTATATCCTAAACCACTTTTGTCATGTAAAGGTCTAGAACAAGATAAAATCATGTTTAAATTGTTTTGACCTTTATTAAATTTTGTGACTTCAGTGTTAAGTTTATCAAATTTAGCTTTGAAGTTAAAATTATTTTCAAAAGAAATATTACTGTCTTTCAAAATATCAATTTGCTTATTTAATTCAGAATTCTCCCTTTTTATCGTACAGTTCTGTTTTTCGAGAAGAAAAATTCGAGATTCTGAATTATCTAAAGATGATTGTAATAAATCATTTTGTCTTTTTAAATCCGTAATTTCTTTTGAAAAAGTTTCCTTTTCTTTATCAAAGATAGTATTTTTATTTTGCAAAACGTTGATTTCCTTTAAATGATCATTGTTTTTATCTTCTAACTGCTCATTTTCTTTTTGTAGGAAATCTTTTTGTGAAATAAGTTCTTCTATGGTATTTTCAAAACATTTAGTTTGTTTTATCAAAAATTTATTTTCCTCTTTTAAACTGGAATTTTCTTGCTCACAATTTTTTAACTTTTCTAAAGCAATTCTATTAACTTTATTCAAGGTTTTACAATCTTTTAATAATTCATCATGTGCTGACAAAAGATCTTTATATAAAGAATCTAAGCATACCGATTGTGATCTGAGTTTAGCCATGAAGCAATTGTTTGTTTTCTCCTTTGATTCTTCTTTATTGCTCTTCCTCTTCCAATTGCCTTGAGTAGATCTCTTTATAGCCATTTATTCTAGGATGTTGTTACGATCTCTAGAATCCCAGGCTCTGATACCAATTGAAAGTCTATACGGGGTGGATCGTGCAGTGTATATGCAAGTATATGTGGCAAAATATATGATGCAACTAAAACAATATTAATCTAAGTAAATAAGAATAATCACACCAGGGATTTTATACCGGTTCGGACCTCCCGTCCTACGTCCAGTCCCGAAGCTCCTCTTCGGAATTTCCTTTCAACTAACCCTCACTTCACCCGGAGGAACAGGTTTACAATAGCAGAGTTTCTTTGTCAACTGTGTGTTCTCTATTACACGGATTTTGACTATATAGTACAATTGAACTTCTTATATCTCTTGGATGATTGAATACAATATTGTTCGAGAGAATATAGAAGTGTATGATCTCAGATTTTCAGATTGTATAGCAAGTGGATGATTAGAACAAGAGATGATCAAGATAGAGAGTCGAGTTGTAAGGTAGTCAGATATACTTTCTCCTGATTCCTGATACTATATATAGTTGTAGATAGGTATGTTGAGTAGTTGCATCCATTAATGAGTGCTCTATAGTTGCTTCTGTTGATGATGAAGAGTTGCAGCGAAGAGAAGCGGAGATGTCTATTCGAATGTGACAGTTGAAGTTCTTCTTTGAAATCCGAGTTTGAAATCAGACGTCTGGTATTTGTATCAGACGTCTGGTAGTATATAATTTTTATACAGGGTAGATTTCCAGACGTCTGGGTGTATCTACCAGACGTCTGGTCTTGTCTGTTTTGTATTCCAGAGGATTTCTTCAGACGTCTGGCTAGTGCACCCAGACATCTGAAACCTGTGCGTGTTGAATCTGTGCATCTGTGTCATTGCTCCATTAATCCTATCGACTTGTAGTCTTTTGTAACTTTCTTTGAGCCTTGTTCTTGTCTTTCTAGTGATGTTGCTCTAGCAAGTTCTTGTATACATATATATGTAAATTTGATTTTCATTGTATAGTTGTTGTCATTAAAACTATGAATTTGATTTCCTAACATTACTAACCCTATCTTTGATGAGACTTTGCCCCACCAAAGCCAAGGTTCTCGCTTAACCTTGCGCTTTGATACCAAATGTGAGAAACCATTTCTTCGACCCTCGAAAATCGATACTAATACATCCTCAATATTCACATGCCGCAAATCCAAGTGCTAGAGAGGCGGTTCTTTAAAGGTAAGAAAGAAAATAAATACAGAATAGACTCTGACACGGATGAAATAACATATGTTATTTCAAAATATAATCTTTACAATGGAAATTTTAAATACATTTATTAGAGTTAAATATGGACAATTATAAATATCTGTCCTTACAAATGAGGAATACAATAGAACACATGTGTGGTGGAAATAAGGGGATAGGCTACTAAAAAATCTTCTAACTCCTTGCTTCGAGCTCTATCGAATTTTTTCTAACTAAACCTGAACTATTTGGCTGTTTGACAAAATTAGGGCATCCAGAGTTTAAGGGAAAAGGAAAATAAACTCTGAGTCAGTCATGGGACAGATGTAAGAAACTCAAAATACAAATGTTTTGAAAAGAAAAGGTATCTCATAAGACCACGCTGCACATAAACATGAAACGGGTTTTTACCTTATGATAACCAAAATCATTTGCTACGTAAAATCATTTGATATTAATTTTAATCGCATTCTTTTGAAAACATTTGCAAGTAAACTTATGAATATTAGCCGAAATTGTTACCATTATTAAATTCCAGATATGTTAGGCTCTACAAACAAAACTCTTACAAGGCTCGTTCAAACAATGGATTTCCATACAATGGCAGGTAAGGGACTACCTTTCGTATAGTACATATCTAGAGGAATTATCGAGGATACACAAACAATCCTCCACATTTGGCAAGACCAGTCTATCCCTATTTGGCACTCAAACATGGCCTGGATAAAAATCGAATATGACATCACATTGGTCGTTACCGACCTATCTGAGACATCTCATAGCATACACCACATACCTGAAATATAGAGGGTTATCTAAAAAGGTGTTGATCATACCCGAATGGTAGCAAACCATATAGCCTTACAGCGTACCCTGTTTAAGCCATTACCAGGTGATGAGGCCCGAGGTAACGATTACCTTTCACATAGCATATTTAACATTGAATGTCATACTGCCATTCCATGATCACACAACTAATTTCTACAAACATATTACTCCTGAGCTCATACGTCTCAGGAAAGGGTGTTAAGCTAAGAGAAGTTGCCTTCTCCACCACCAAATAGATGATATGTTCATAGAGATCAATCAATGTGATTAGAAATGCAGCGTCAGACATTCGTCCATACAAGTTGTCCAGGAACAGGACAAACTAAAGGAACTCTCCTACCACATCCTGTCAGGAATCATTCCTAGGATTAGTAGCGAACAACCCTTGTATCAAAGATGAAATGAAGATACTACAACCATATATATATATATATGATATGGGAAATTTCCCCCGAGGTTCAGTGACATCATATTCATCTTCTCTCGGGTATTTGGACATTCTGCTCTCTAAATTTTGAAAAGTGGTCAACATGAAAGTTGTAGGAAATTATTTAGTCTACGGTTTTAAAAATGAATCTTCCAATTTGGATTAGTTTTGAGTGAAATATGGTCTAAAGAAACAAAGGTGTTCTCGGGTTCTAAAAATTTAGGCCAGAAAATGCCTTCGAAAGAATTGCATTTTTACCCTAGTAGCTCCCTGATTTTGAAGAAGTGATCAAAATAAAAATTATAGCCAACTCAATTATAATCAATTTTAAAAGAAGATTTTCTTGATTTGGATTTGTTTTGAGGAAATTATGGCCAAGAGAATAAAGTGCATTCTCGGGTTCCAAAAATCTAGGCCAAGAATGAGTATTAAAGAATTGAAATTTTGACATTTCTACTCTTTGTTTTAGAAGAAGTGATGTAAAGAAAAATTATAGCCAATTGAATTCTCTATAATTTGCAATTTTTTGATTTGGAGTCGGCAATAGAAAGTTATGGCTGGTTGAAGTGGATGAAAAAAGAGTACAGAGGTATTTGCAGCCTTAAGTTTATACAAAATATCCCACATCATGTCCTTCCTCCTCCATCACCCATGTGCCCTATTTCCATCCATTATTTCGGCTGCCAACATCCACCATCATCATCCCCCATGTGTGTGCGCGCTCAAGTGTGTACTTTGATGTGAGATGGTTGACTTAAAGAAAGCTTAAGGGTTAAGCTTCTAAATTATCTTAGATTTTTCCTATATATGTTTATATATATAAATGTGAATGTTTATTTGTATGTGTATAAGTGTTCATGTGTTCAAGTGACATGTATATACATGTTAATTTATGTGCACAAGAGAACTAACGACATTTCAACGACATCAAACAACTCCCGTTTGTTAAATTGTTGAAATTTCGGTCACTCACGGTACGTACGTGAACGAAATTTCGTGCGGCGACGTACCGAAAATTACATAATAAATTATAAGTCAACAACACACCAACACATTTATTTTCATTGTCTGTCATTGCTTGGACATTTTGGTAGCTCAAAACATTTTGGTGGCTCAAGAAATTGATTTTGACATGTAAAAAGAAAACATAATCATTTTTTTACTTGGTTATAAAAGTAGAGAAATAAACATAGCCTTCTCCTTTCATTTCTATTTCACCTTCTATCTTTGTTTTCTCTTCTTGTGCAATAACGAAATCAAGGAACAAGCAAACCGCTTCCTTCAAAAATCCAAATCAAATTGGATACTCTACTAAAAATCGTAAAACAAATTTCTTTGAGCTCGAATGAGCTTAGGCTTTGGTTTGGTGTACGTGTTGTAGAGAGCGGCAGTGATTGGCGATGTTCAGCGGTTAGGGGTGAACTAGGGTTTCAGTTTTAAGGCAATTCGAATGGAGTTTGGTGACGTCGGTTGTTGCGTTGGTTTTCTAGGGTGAAAAGCCTCGTTTTTGCCAAAGTTTGGTGACTTTTTTTGTAGTATTAGGAATCGCGACTTAGGAAGGTTGTTGGAGTAGGGTCTCAGGTTCGGGTTTGCTCCGATGACGCGGAGGCACTGTGATGGTGGGGGATTGGTAGCTCTCGCTTAGAGAAAGTTGAGGGTGAAGTCGAATTGGAGAATCATCGAGTATATCATGATTTATGGTATGCGTGCATGTTTGGTTGCATGGTGACATCATGTATAGCAGGGAAGTAAATTTTGGGGAAGATGGATTTGGATTAGGTAATTAATTTAATGATTGAGATTAGTGTTAATTAATTTATTTATAATCCGATAACTTATAAAATCGATAACTATTTCATACGAGGTCCAAATCAAGCGCAGTCAGTTGCATTGGTCATAATAATGTCATCTACGCTTTAGAATTGGATTGGATGGATTTGGAGCTTGTAGAATTTTGGACTAAAATCGAACGTTCATTCGATTTTAGTTTAAATCAGAATGTTTCGACGAAATGAAAATCATGGTGAGTTTAACTCACATTAAATTTTATTATTTCATATTTATGACATTATAAATGTTTATTGATTTCTTGGATGTTAGTTAAATTGTTTGATTGCTTGTTTGGTTGAATTTCCGTTTCGAAAATGAATGACATATTAATTTGATTGTTATGAACCCATATGATTATCTATATTGATAACCATTGTTTTGTAGGGAAAATCCATAGAGAGACCCTGAGGGGTTTCTCGATAATAATTATTTATGTATATCCGCATGCTGCTATATTGATAGTTAATTGAAATTACTCTTGAAATTCCATTTTATTTGTTAAGTGCCGTTATAGTGATTTCGCTATATCGTCATTTATTAAATTTCATCCCCAAAGCCCTATCGTTTGTTTGAACTTGAGCTTGTGATTTCACTAAACAGAATGTTATGATTCATTAACCAAAATCATTTTGATTAATGATAATTTAAAATTAATTAATCGTTTTAACTAATTATTTTGAAATTAATTGACCAATTTAATAAATAATGTTTAAAATTGGTTTATCTTTGATTTAAATGAGATAAGATTTAATTAATCATTTTAACTAATGATTTCTTGAGCTAAATTAAATATTTTAATCAATGATAAATGGAAATTAATAATCATTTTAATTAATGATATTTAAAAGTAATTAATCATTTTAAATAATGATATTTGAATTTAGTAATCATTTTTAATTAATGATTGTTTTAAATTTAACTAACTGATTTAACCAATGATATTTGGAATTTAGTTAAATCGTTTTTATTGATGATGTTATATAGCTAAATAAATCATTTTAACAAATGATGTTTTAATTAATCATTTTAACTAATAAAGTTTGAATTTAATTAATCCGATTAATTTATAATTATTTAAACTTAATTAATTGTTTTAATTAATGGTATTTAAAATTTACCTATCATTTTAACTAATGATGTTTGAGATGAATTATTCATTTTAACTAATGATTATTTGAATTGTACAAATCTTTATAATTAATGATATTTAAAGTTAAGTAATTGAATAAAAGTGATTAAAGTAAATTAACTAATATAATAAAATTGTTTTAAAGTTAATAAACTGATTTAATATTTAAAGTTAACTTACCAATGATATAAAGTTTTTGGAAATAATTAACAATTTAAGTTAACATATTTTAAAAAGAGAATATAAATGTGATTTATTATCTTTCAAGATAACTAATATTGTTTTAAATTTCAAAAGGTATTTAAATTTCTTTATATCTTTCGGGATAATAAATATTGTTTTAAATTTATAAATAATGGTTTATAAATGAGAAAAATCCTTTAAAAGGAATTATATATAAATAAAGCTAAATGTAAATTGTTTTTGGGTTTACGGTAAATAATGTTTTAACGACATTTGTTTTTTATCCTTGTTTTAATACACATGGTATTATAAATTTTGTCTTATAAAATAAATTTTTAAAAAGGATATTTGTAAAAGTGTATTACCAATACTGTAATGTGGAAATCAAGCACAAGTTCAGTTTAAAAGGTTAAAGTTCGATTTCGATTATGGAAAAGTAGTTCTGTAATCGATATTGCTTATATGGAAAGGATCTAGTCATTCTTTTAACGCTAAACGTTGAGGCTTGGACTTGTTTCTATCTCGAAGGTTAAAAATGTCGTCAAGGCGATGCCTAAAGGTAACATTAACTCAACTTTCCTGGCTTCATTTTCAAATGAGGGATAACATTTGTTTGTAACCAATGAGTAGTGATAAATATATGATATTTAATTTCAATATACAATCATTTTAATTATCCACGATAGTTGATTTATTAATTATCGAATTTAGCTTTCTTCATGGTGTATGTCACCATAAAAACGATTTGCTGCTCTATGAGCTTTGTTATCCTTTGTCGGAAATGACTAAACCAAAAGCGCAAATGGGGCCAAGCTATGTGGGGTTGCTCCCATCAGGGTATTTCACATCTCATCTAGATTTTTGTGTACCGTCATGCGAAAAACGGTTAGGATTTTTAGATGTGAAATATTCAGATTCTCAGTAAAGTTTGGCAAGGTCTGGTTTGGAGATTCTTGAGAAGTGTCACACAAAATGTGACCGAGCTCAGAAGTATATTAATAGAGGTATACTTCAAGGGGGGCACCTTCCTAGTCATTTGTTGGAAAATTTCCTTTCCTTATTTGATTGGAAAACCTTGAATCTGTTTATCTTTAAATTGCCACGAGAAGAGTCAACCACTCTTCATAGCATTTAAGTATTGATTCTGTCCATTCTACCAAGTTTGGACCGTTACCTTATTTTGTCTATTCAATCAAATTTGGACAGTTTCGTTGTTTTATCCATTCTGTCCAGTTTGGATTTTGCTCGGGTTATTTTCATTCTTTCAAGTCTGATTTTAATATTATTTATGCTCATTCATATTTGGATTTGTTTCCTGATGATTACTTCTGCTCTTGCCTGTATGGATGTTATTCGGTAAAAACCCGTTCTGCGTTAGCGACGCGGTCTTACAGAACTTTTATATGTTCCTAGTATTTCCAAACTTATTCGGGTGTTATTTTATTATAATGCTCGGGTCAAACCGAGTATTTTCCTAGGTTGGCTTTGGTGTTATGGAGATCTTGGAGGGAAGCTGGAGATTAACATATCGTAGTATTTTATTTTCCGCTGTATTATATAGTATCCCCAGTAGCATTTGTGAGGTCGGGATTTTATAACTGTCCAGCTGATAAGGTTTGATTTTAAGTCTAATATACTTTGTATCTTGGAGTGGCAGTTTCCACCGTCCTTGTTATATTATATGTTGTCGAATTCATTGTGAGATACTGTTTTTCTCTGTTCTCTGTTCTCTGTTCTTTTCTTTTTATTTACCCTAACAATCTGCCCTTTTATCAATTGGATGCGCAACATTTGAGAAAAGTGGTAGTGTTCGGTGTCATCTGTAACAAACCGCATATTTTACGATTTTATATTTAAATATTTTATCTAAATATAACGTCGTTAGTCGGATTAAAGTCCGAAAAGCTACTTTTTGCAAATGGTCGAATTAGGACTCGGGACCACTTCCATTGAGTCCAAAATGGCGTTTGCGACTTTTTTGAGTATAAGCTTCGATATGTTTGGTGTAAGTTGAATTTTGCTATTTTCTGTTGGGCTTTTTGGGTTTGGGTTTCACCCCAACTCACTCTATAACTTAGTTCGGCCCTCTCCTCTCCTCTTCACTTCATTTCTATTTTCTTAAACACTCAAGCAACTGAAAATGGGGAGAGGAATGGGAAATTAATATTCCAAGCCCTAGTTTCCTCTTGCAAACTCAAATTCTTGCTCCAAATTCAATGTGAAGCTTTGGTAAGCCTCCTCTTCATCTTCTCCATCTCTTCTCCTCTTCAATTTTAGAAAATTCCTTAACCTAATTTAGGAAATACTTGTTTTGATCTTAGATTGAAGCTTGTAGAGTTGAAGTGAAGAGTGGTTGATCTTTTCCTTGTGTTTGTGCTCCTCATCTTTGTTTTTAGTTAAAAAGGTGAGTTTTGAACCCACCTCTACTTCTCTTGATATCATTGATGTTAGGTATGAGTTCCTAACACTTATTCATGTTCATTTGCTTTTGGTTTGAATTGATTTGGTGAACATTTCCATTTTTGGTGTTTTGAAGCCAAAAACTCTAAAAATCATAGCTTTGATGTTTGATCATGTTTTTGGAGGTGTATTGAAGAGCCAATGGGGCTGGGTTATCAATTGGCAAAAGCCCCTAAAGTCCATTGCTCGACCGGTTGCAAATGGTGAGAATTGCTCTTCCATTTGATAAGCTGGAAAACAGTTTCAGCTACAGCCAGTCGACTGGCCCCCTGCAGTCAATCGACTGACTACAGGGTCTGAAAACTCTCGGGTTCTGGTTCAGTCGACTGACTGCAGAAGGCCAGTCGACCGACCTGCTTGTTTTTGCCTATTTTTCTTGGTTTCAAATTTTAATCGATTCGTGTCGATTCCAATTAGTTGTTATTGCATATTTGACTTTGATAATTCCTTTTTGATTTCGTGCACGGGTCTTTATATAATGATCTTTGTAAAGTGTATTAAAAACTCGTTTCTCCAATTATAATTTCTATTTAAAACACACACACACAATTTTGCACTTCGAGCGAAGAGGGAGGAGAATCAAATGATTAAATAAAACGCGTGCTATGAACACGTGCGTTTATCTTTTCAGTTAATTCCTAATCTATTCGTTTAACCGTTTTGACCTCTGGGTCTGGTTTACCGATGAGATGAGGTGAACTTTGTACTGCTTTGAGTGTGAAATTGGCTAACGGTTAGTAAACCGTTTAGTGCGAACGTGGGGTATGGGACTCACGTTAACATTTTCCGGGTTCCTTTCTGAGAGTTGTGACACATTCCGCCGGACAGTGGTGTCCAGTACCGCCACTACGGTTTGTTGCCTTCGCGCGTTGCTTTCGGGCGTTGCCTTCGGGCGTATGGATCCTTGTACTGAGCTCGAGCATCTTTTGTTTCTTTGACTATTACATTTCCCTAGTGTATCGCCCTTCGGTGTAGGTTCTTTGAACCACATGATATATAGTGATTACCTTATAGAAACTTGTGTTACCTTTGTTGGTATTTGTCAATTGCCTTTTGGCTTGTTTGGGCATGTATGTCCTTTGTTATTGAGTTGCCTATGATACGAGGCTTGTTATAGTTCATCTTATATTAGATGATTTGGTTATCTCTTTTGGAGATATTTGTGGTACTTTATGATTTTGTATGTTCATTATCATTTGTATATCTAACCGATTTGTTTAGCTAGACTGACCCGTGTATTTATACTCGGGTCAAACCGAGATGTTTCAGGTTAGGTGCATTGGACTTAGCCTATTTTGCTTCCGCATGGACTATTCTGCTAGCTCCTTTTTGTTATAGCTTTTTGTGTAGTCCCTTTTTGTCTGTAACTCTGATATGTACTCTATTGACTCGTCTGTATATTGTGGTTTGCTTTACCACTTGACATGTATCATTTTGTATACTCTGTAATGTATCTGTGTATGTGTAAATGTAAGTGATGATCTACTGTTCTATGATGTGTATTACATTTAAGTTGTTATATTTTATTCTGATAGATCCTTCAGCCACCTATGGCTTTGTATTAAGTATTTATTGGAGATGTCGAACCACTTTAGGTAAGAAGTGGCAATGGTCGGCGTATTCAATAGATAATTAAGACAAGGCTATAGATGGTCGCTCATATCCAGCTCTATTCTCCGTATTAGCAGATAGTGTTACTTAGTAATACTCTTTGCTAATGTGGGTCTCGGAGTGGGGCGTCACAGCTTGGTATCAAAGCTGAGTTCAGAACAAAATATGATAAACATAGAACAGAGACACATATTACGGTACATCAAAGGGTAATACGAATGTTACGAATCTTTGAATCAACGTGCCTTTATTCTTTCCGTGCCTTTGGGATAGATAGAATTTTTTGGGAATACGTCTAGGAATGTATTTTTCCGTAGTATTCCATATTTGAATTAATGATATCTACCTTATGAATAATATTTTTCTTATCTTTCAGCTAATGGCCGGAAGAGGCAGAGGACGACGCTCGGATGCTGGGCAATCCAGTGGCTCGCATCCGGACGGCGTTTATATGTCTGCTGATCAGTTCTTGGAGTTATTTATAAGCACTCAGCCTCCAGCTCCTATTCGTGCATCTCCTCCACGCAAGTTTGCTTTTGCACGCCTGTGCAGTGATTTTTCTCATCTTGGTGGAAAGCCATTCAAAGGCTCCGAGTCCGTCCTTGAGGTCCAAGCTTGGATTCGTACATGCGAACGTATCTTTTCTCGCATGGATCTTTCTGACCATGATCGAGTTCTTGTAACTTCTAGCTTATTGCAAGAGCGTGCCCTTGATTAGTATGACTTTCTTATATCTGAACTTGATGAGTCTATTCTTTCTTAGACTCAGTTCTGGGAACGATTCGAACTCAAATTCATTCCTGAATCTGAGAAAGTTTTATTAGCCCGTCGCTTCCTTGAGTTGAAGCAAGGGAAGTCTTCCATTTCTGAATATGTTGCATCTTTCGAGGCCTTATCTAAGTATGGTCTTGAATTCATTAGCACTTCTTATAAGAAGAATATGAAGTTTGTCTCTGGTCTTAAGAAATATCTTAAGAAGGCTTTAATGCTCCAGCTTAAGCTTTCTTTTGAGGAGTTGGTTGATTCGACACTTCATCTCGAGGCCATCGAGAAGGAGTGTGATAGTGGTGATGATGTTGAGGTTCGCAAGAACCCCAATAAGAAGAAGTTTCCATTTCATAAGCAGGGATTTCTTCCTTCCAAGAAGAAGAAGCCTATTGAATCTGGTTCTAACTCTCAATCTGCTGGAACACCTTCCATTCGGAAGTGTTTCAATTGTGGTTCTCCTGATCATATGATTCGAGCTTGTCCTAAGCCTCTCTTCTGCCATTATTGCAAGAAGGAAGGTCACCGTGTTTCCACTTGCCATACTGCTCCTGCTAGTGCTAAGTCTGGCAAGCTTTATGTTGCTAAAGCTTCTGGAGGTTCTTCTCAGCCCGGAGGTATATCTCCATCTATTTTGGAAGGTTCTATTTTATTTCACGACCGTAGTATTCGAGTTCTTTTTGATACGGGAGCTTCGCATTCTTTCGTACAGAAAAAGCTCGTCGATGATTTGTCTTTGGATGTTTCTTGTATGGTTACTTCGTTGAGGATTGCGAATCCTATTGGGGGATCCGCAATCCTTAGCATGCTTTGTGATGATGTTGAGATTGTTTTATGTGGCTTTTCTTTTCGTGCGAATCTGCACATTATTTCTTATTTGGATTTTGATATGATTTTGGGTATGGACTGGCTAGTGAGATACGATGGCAGGATTATTTGTTCTGAAAGAATTTTATATCTTCGACATCCATATTCGTCTATTCAGCTATCACTTGTTCTTCAGAATGTGGATAATTCCGAAATGGCCTTATATTCTCTTGGCTCACGAGATGATGATGATATATCTCGTATTCCTATTGTTTGTGACTTCTCGGATGTTTTTGAGCCGGTTTTGGGTTTGCCACCCAAGCGGGCGATCGATTTCCGCATTGATCTCATTCCAGGCGCGAAGCCATTTGGCCGTCCTCCCACGAGGATGTCTACAAAAGAAAATGAGGAACTCAAGAAGCAACTTTTAGAGCTTGAGTCCAAGCAGTTAATTCAGTCCAGTTTTTCACCGTGGGGTACCGCGGTCGTCTTCGTGAAGAAGTCCGATGGAACTCTTAGGCTTTGCATCGACTATCGCAAGCTTAAGGAGTTGACCACCAAGAATAGGTATCCTTTACCGAGGATCGATGATATGTTCGATCTTTTGAGTGGCGCTAAGGTCTTCTCTCAGCTCGACCTTGCCATTGGTTTTCATCAGCTCCGAGTCGCGGAAGATAGCATACCTCTTACAGCTTTCTGCACTCAATATGGTTCTTTCGAGTGGCTCGTTATGCCGTTCGGTTTGACGAATACTCCGGCTTTCTTTGTTGATCTTATGAATCGAGTGTTCCGGGAATATCTCGATAAGTTCGTCCTTGTGTTCATTGACGACATTCTTGTTTATTCTAAGTCTAAAGTCGAGCATGCTAATCACTTGAGAATTGTCTTGAGTACTCTTCGTCACCATCAGCTAAAAGCCAAATCTCCAAGTTCCATTTTTGGGAGAATAAGGTTAAGTTCTTAGGCCATGTTGTATCTTCCGACGGAATTTCGGTCGATCCCTCAAAGATCGAAGCTATCCAGAATTGGAAGAGGCCTGAGAGTGTTCATGATATTCGTAGTTTCCTTGGATTGGCGGGTTATTACCGTCGGTTCATTAAGGATTTTTCCCGTGTTGTGCTTCCTCTCACCAGCCTTAATCGGAAAGCCATTCATTATATTTGGTCCGACAAGTGTGAAGCTTCCTTTCAGACATTAAAGAAACTTCTCACTAATGCTCCTATTCTTGTGGTTCCCGAGGGGAATCATGATCTTCTTGTCTACATCGATGCTTGTGGTAGTGGTCTCGGTACCATGCTTATGCAGAAGGATCGGGTAGTTGCTTATGCTTCTAGGCAACTGCGTCCGAATGAAGTTCGCTATGCCACTCATGATCTTGAGTTAGCCGCCATCGTCTTCGCCTTGAAGATTTGGCGACACTATTTATTAGGCGAGCGCTTCGTTCTCTATACCGATCATAAATCCTTGAAGTATTTGTTCACTCAGAAGGAACTCAATATGAGGCAACAGCGTTGGCTCGAGTTTCTTGCCTCCTATGACTTTGATATCATGTATACCCCTGGTAAGGGTAATCGTGTTGCTGATGCGCTTAGTTGCAGACATTCGGCTGTTGTTTCTTTGATGCTTGCCGAATGGGATATTCTTGAGACTCTATCTTTTTGTGATATTCGTGATCGAGCTCCATCTTCTGATTCTCCGATAGTATTATTCAGTTTGGAAGCTCGACCCTCTCTATTGGATCGTATTACCGAAGCTCAGCGGCGTGATCCTGATCTTGTGCACCTTATTCAGCTTTGTGAGACTGAACCCCGTGATGAGGCGTTGCGGGATTTCAGCATTGATTTTCATAGGTGTCTTCGCAAGAAGAACCGTCTTGTTGTGCCTTCTGATTCGGCACTTAGGCATGACATTCTTGACGACTGTCATCGGTCTAAGTATACTATTCATCCTGGCAGTAGTAAGATGTATGCCGACATGCATCGCCTTTATTATTGGGAAGGCATGAAGCGCGATGTGGCGAGTTATGTGAGTAATTGCATGACTTGTCAACGTATTAAAGCCGAACATCAGCACCCTTCTGGTCTCCTTCAGCCTCTAGAGATTCCATTGTGGAAATGGGATCAGATTTCGATGGATTTCATTGATGGCCTACCTCGTACGAGATCGGGCCATTCTAGCATTTGGGTTATTGTTGATCGCCTCACCAAGTTAGCTCATTTTATTCCCATTAAATCTAATAGGACTGCTTCTCTTTTGGCTGAGTTATTTATCAAGGAAATCGTGAGACTTCATGGTGTTCCTAGTTCGATTGTGAGTGACCGTGATCCTTTATTCACCAATCATTTCTGGAAGAGTCTTCAGCAAGCTTTGGGAACAAAGCTTAACTTCAGCACAGCTTAGCATCCACAGTCTGATGGACAGACTGAACGAGTGAATTGTATCTTGGAAGATCTTCTCCGTATTTGTATTCTTGATTTCGGAGGTAGTTGGGAGGATCATCTACCCCTTGTAGAGTTCTCCTACAATAATAGTTTTCAGTCCAGTATCGGTATGGCTCCTTTCGAAGCCTTATACGGAAGGCCATGTCGATCACCTTCTTGTTGGTTGGAATCTGGGGAGAAGCTTATTCTTGGCCCAGATTTTGTTCATGATTCTTCTGAGAAGATTGTCCTTATTCGTCAGAGAATGAAAGAGGCACAGAGCTGCCAAAAATTCTACGTGGATAACCGTAGGAAGCCTCTCGAATTCTCGGTTGGTGATCTTGTCTTTATTCGTGTTTCTCCTTTGAAAGGAGTTATGCGCTTCAGTGTGACGGGGAAATTGGGTCCTCGCTTTGTAGGACCATTTCCTATTACTGAACGTATTGGCCCTGTGGCTTATAGAGTTTCACTTCCAGCTCATCTATCCGGAGTTCACAATGTGTTTCACGTCTCTCAGCTTCGGAAGTGTCTTCGAGAATCAGATTCTGTTATCGACTCTCCAGAGTTGCAAGGGCTTGAGATCTCACCAGATTTATCTATTGTACAGCAGCCTATTCGCGTACTTGCCACGAAGGTGAGACACCTTCGAAACAAGGACGTGCCGCTCATTAAAGTTCAATGGTCCGCTAATCCCAATGACTGTACTTGGGAAACCAGAGAGTTTATCGAGCGATCCTATCCGGGTTTTCTATCTTTGCTTTGCAATGGTGAGAATATCTTTTTATCTCAAGCTTATTTTCTTTTCTTTTCGGGTGATGTAAGTATGTAGTTGTCGCAAATTCTTCTCTAGGAATTGCGCGGATGCAATTTTGTTAAGGAGGGTAGATCTGTAACAACCCGCATATTTTACGATTTTATATTTAAATAAAACGTCATTAGTCGGATTAAAGTCCGAAAAGCTACTTTTTGCAAACGGTCGAATTAGGACTCGGGACCATTTCCATTGAGTCCAAAATGGTGTTTGCGATTTTTTTGAGTATAAGCTTCGATATGTTTGGAGTAAGTTGAATTTTGCTATTTTCTGTTGGGCTTTTTGGGTTTGGGTTTCACCCTAACTCATTCTATAACTTAGTTCAACCCTCTCCTCTTCACTTCATTTCTATTTTCTTAAACACTCAAGCAACTGAAAATGGGGAGAGGAATGGGAATTTAATATTCCAAGCCCTAGTTTCCTCTTGCAAACTCAAATTCTTGCTCCAAATTCAAGGTGAAGCTTTGGTAAGCCTCCTCTTCATCTTCTCCATCTCTTCTCCTCTTCAATTTCAGAAAATTCCTAAACCTAATTTAGGAAATACTTGTTTTAATCTTAGATTGAAGCTTGTGGAGTTGAAGTGAAGAGTGGTTGATCTTTTCCTTGTGTTTGTGCTCCTCATCTTTGTTTTTAGTTAAAAAGGTGAGTTTTGAACCCACATCTACTTCTCTTGATATCATTGATGTTAGGTATGAATTCCTGACGCTTATTCATGTTCATTTGCTTTTGGTTTGAATTGATTTGGTGAACATTTCCATTTTTGGTGTTTTGAAGTCAAAAACTCTAAAAATCATAGCTTTGATGTTTGATCATGTTTTTGGAGGTGTATTAAAGAGCCAATGGGGCTGGGTTATCAATTGGCAAAAGCCCCTAAAGTCCATTTCTCGACCGATTGCAAATGGTGAGAGTTTTCTCTTCCAATTGATAGACTGTAAAACAGTTTCAGCTACAGCCAGTCGACTAGCCCCCTGTAGTCAATCGACTGACTACAGGGTCTGAAAACCCTCGGGTTCTGGTTCAGTCGGCTGACTGCAGAAGGCCAGTCGACTGAACTGCTTGTTTTTGCCTATTTTGCCTATTTTTCTTGGTTTCAAATTTTAATTGATTCGTGTCGATTCCAATTAGTTGTTATTGCATATTTGACTTTGATAATTCCTTTTTGATTTCGTGCACGGGTCTTTATATAATGATCTTTGTAAAGTGTATTAAAAACTCGTTCCTCTAATTATAATTTCTATTTAAAACACACACACACAATTTTGCACTTCGAGCGAAGAGGGAGGAGAATCAAATGATTAAATAAAACGCGTGCTATGAACACGTGCGTTTATCTTTTCAGTTAATTCCTAATCTATTCGTTTGACCATTTTGACCTCTGGGTCTGGTTTACCGATGTGATGAGGTGAACTTTGTACTGCTTTGAGTGTGAAATTGGCTAACGGTTAGTAAATCGTTTAGTGCGAACGTGGGGTATGGGACTCACGTTAACATTTTCCGGGTTCCTTTCTGAGAGTTGTGACACATTCCACCGGACAGTGGTGTCCAGTACCGCCACTATGGTTTGTTGCCTTCGGGCGTTGCCTTCGGGCATTACCTTCGGGCGTTGCCTTCGGGCGTATGGATCCTTGTACTGAGCTCGAGCATCTTTTGTTTCTTTGACTATTACATTTCCCTAGTGTATCGCCCTTCGGTGTAGGTTCTTTGAACCACACGATATATAGCGATTACCTTATGGAAACTTGTGTTACCTTTGTTGGTATTTGTCAATTGCCTTTTGGCTTGTTTGGGCATGTATGTCCTTTGTTATTGAGTTGCCTATGATACGAGGCTTGTTATAGTTCATCTTATGTTAGATGATTTGGTTATCTCTTTTGGAGATATTTGTGGTACTTTATGATTTTGCATGTTCATTATCATTTGTATATCTAACCGATTTGTTTAGCTAGACTGACCCGTGTATTTATACTCGGGTCAAACCGAGATGTTTCAGGTTAGGTGCATTGGACTTAGCCTATTTTGCTTCCGCATGGACTATTCTGCTAGCTCCTTTTTGTTATAGCTTTTTGTGTAGTCCCTTTTTGTCTGTAACTCTGATATGTACTCCATTGACTCGTCTGTATATTGTGGTTTGCTTTACCACTTGACATGTATCATTTTGTATACTCTGTAATGTATCTGTATATGTGTAAATGTAAGTGATGATCTACTGTTCTATGATGTGTATTACATTTAAGTTGTTATATTTTATTCTGATAGATCCTTCAGCCACCTATGGCTTTGTATTAAGTATTTATTGGAGATGTCGAACCACTTTAGGTAAGAAGTGGCAATGGTCGGCGTATTCAATAGATAATTAAGACAAGGCTATAGATGGTCGCTCCTATCCAGCTTTATTCTCCGTATTAGCAGACAGTGATACTTAGTAATACTCTTTGGTAATGTGGGTCTCGGAGTGGGACGTCACATCGACTTTCGATGGTAAAAAAGGTGGGTCGTTTCAATTTGGTATCAGAGCACAAGGTTAAGCGAGAACCTTGGCTTTGGTAGGGTCTGGCTCATTAGAGATGGGGTAAGTGACACCCTAGAATGGGTTTGAGAATGTTATATATACGAGAGTGTATTTGTTAATGTTATAAAAATGTATTATGTTAATTGGTCTATTGAGTTTTTATGAATTCTGGTTGAGACATGGGACGCCATGGCATCTATAGGGGTTTCTAAATACTCGACCAAGGCCAACGGACATGGTATTGAAAATTTTGAAATTTTTGCTAAATTTTGCCTAGGATTATATTTTATATATGTAAAGGAATAATTTTCAAAACTTTATATAGTTATAGAGTGTGTTTGTTTGAATTTGATAATATTTATTTATTATCACTATTTTTTTCAGTTATGCTTAATATGAATAAGAAGCATTGATTGTTGTTTGTTAGTTGTTAAATTATGCTCAGTTTATTTGGGAGCATTTATTGTTTTGATTTAAAACGAACCCTTTGTGAATTGAGTTTCATAATTTGACTATAAGGTGTTCGGAGAAACGGTCATCTTTTAATAATGTTAAGTTAAAGTAATCTTATAGTTAAAGTTGTTTAATATTATCTAAATGGTAGGATAAGACCTTTAGAGAATAGATATTTGAGAAGATTCTATTATAATAAAGAAGAATTACTATAATATGAATTGATTTTTTTATAAAGGAAATTTTATATAAATATAGTTTATAAAACGTGTTTTAAAAAGGGTATTTGAATCTAAATCCTGGAATTTCTGAAAATAATTTCGAAAGAATTTTGAGAAAAGAAATAGTAGTATTTTTGGGAGTAATTGAAAATAAAAATATTTTGAGAAGTAAAATTTTAATTGGAATACATTTTCTTTGGGATAACTAGGAGGAAGTCGTTTCGATTAGTTTTGTGGTAATCTGAATAATCTTCTAAGTGATGATCAGAGGATTGCTTAGGCGAACGTTGTAGGGTACTTAGTAAATTATTCTCTTTATCATTGTGCGATCGAAATGAGTTCAAATCCAAATAAACCCAAAGTGAGTTTTAATAATAAATTGTTTGAAGTTATTATATATAAAAATATAAGTAGTACGATTTCAAAGATGAATTTTTGAAATGAAAAGCTGGGTATTTAATTTTTAAATTCCCTTAAAGGGAATTGTTTTCCCAAAACAAAAGTTGTTTGATAAGAGAATGTTTTAATAAATGAGATTTAACCCTTAGATAAAAAAAGGATAAATTAGAAACAAGTAAATTGGGTTAAATTAAATAAGAAGGTTTTGATAAACATTGTTTTTATTAAAACTATATAGTTGTTTAAAACATCTAAGTAGTATAAACTATTTGTTGATTGGGTCAACCCACAAATATCATTCATTTTAGCGCTCTAAGTTAAAGAGTTTAATATGTTAACTCGGTTTTAAGAAACCATAATTTGATTTGATCCCATCAAGATCTTTGAAAAAGCAACATAAAATTTGTACGTACTCTTAGGATATAGAAGAGTATTATACAGGCAGATAAAGTGGAAATAAGTTATTATTTGATGTTTTATAAAGAAATGACTTTATAAAATAATTCTAAACTTGGGTAAAAAATTTATGAAATGATTCATAAATAATTTTAGTATTGAACAAAATATTAAGTGAAAATTTAAGTGATTCAGAAAACAAAATTCGTGTAATCAAGAAACTAATAAAATTTAGAGTATAACTTTCCATTTTGTCCAAGTGAGTTTGGATAATCCTCTAAGCAATAACAAAAGGCTAATGGGCAAAATGGTACGCTTAGTGAATTATTTATATTTTTGGACAATCGAGAAAGTCTAGAACCAAAAAAAAAAGATTGGTTCGTTAGTTTTTTGACATTTTGAAACAATGTCAAGTGATAGGTTTTCCTTTATAGAATTTGATTAATTGTTAGCATTAGTTTGTTCCTTCATGGAATTTGATTGATTTAATTTGATTGAATTGATTGGTTGTGTGATTTTATAGACCATTGTTTATAAAGTTTAAACTTATGGACAAAGAATTTTGGAATTGCTGTTATTAGGACCTAAATTCCGGTGATTTTAAAAAAAAAAAGATTTTGAAGATTTTAGGAAAGGAATGATATTTATTCACTCAAGTTGATGTCTTTGGAGGAACAGGAATACCACTGGATGCTTCATGTTGTTTTGATTCTAGAGTTTCACCATACTTTATTAGGAGGAATCCCCTCCTTATCATTTTGATTTTTGACCTTTGATTTTTTTTCTTGTCTGAGAATTGAAAATAAATTTTTTAATTGAAAAACCCGGGCATTTAGAACTAAATTTGCCATTTGAAAATTTTGGATGCATAGCATCTATTACAGAATATTCTCTGTATCTTTTCGCCTATGATTGAGATATGATTTTTGGTTGCATGTAGATTTATATCAGACTAGTTTTGCATATAGAGTTAAATCACGTTGCTTTTGTCAACCTGATTTTCTTTTAGATTATGTAAGTACAGGGAAGCAAGGGATTTCCACTTGACTTCTAGCGCGCCTGCACTTGCATCAAGTTAATAAACTGCTTACCAAAATATAAATCAAATGCAAAAAGGTATGGCTGATGATTTTTTGTCCCAGATATGTGAGGCCAATTGGCTTTTGTTTTCTTTAGATGGTTTACAGCCCGTAGAGGCAATTTGTAGTTTTTTCAATCGAGTCGCGCAAAGGAGACGCCGATGAAATTTTACGTAAATTTAAGAGTTAGAAATTTTTTAAGAATTTTGGAAATTTGTTTTTATAACTAAAATTTGATTTTGAGTTATAACTTGGAAGGGAATTAGTTGGTATAGGTGAACGAACTTAAAAGACTTGGAAATTTTAGAATCTATTCCAGCTAATTAATGTTGAAAATAAGTTTAATAACTTATTTTAATGAATAGTTTTAAAATTAAAGGTTGGAGTCATTTTCTTCCTTGGGATTTCGGGGACGAAATTCTATTTAAGGGCGGGGGAGTGTAACAACCCAAAATTTTGGTCATTTGATTTTAAATGTTTAATTGATTTTAAATATTTAAATAAAATGGTTTTGGAATATAAATAACTCAAATTCAAATATAGAGATTATTTTATATTTGAATTAGGAATTAAATGTCAATTAAATGGATTTAATCATCTTATTTAACTCTTTTTAAATTAATAAATAGTAATTGGTAAATTCAATTATAAATTCATTTACAGTAATAAATAGTTCAAATAATTAATCAGAAAATTTATTTTTAGTTTTACGAATCGACTTCTATTGGCCTATTTTTAATTTAATTTATTTGATTTTTCAATAATTTTTAACTTGGAAAATATTCAAATTATTCGTTTAACGATTTATCGGCAAACGATGATATTTGAGGAATTTCACTAGATAAAATAATCTGTGTAATTCATTGTTGATTTATGATCGTATCACATTTTAGTGTATGATTATGTTTTTATTTCGGTCACGCGTGGTTCGTACGCGAATGAAATTCTGTGCGGCGACGTATCGAAAATTGCATAATAAATTTTAAGTCAACAACACACCAACAAATTCATTTTCATTCTTTGTCCTTGCTTGGACATTTTGGTGGCTCAAAACGTTTTGGTGGCTCAAGATTGACATGTAAAAAGAAAACATAATCATTTTTTTACTTGGTTATAAAAGTGGATAAATAAACTTAGCCTTTTCCTTTCATTTCTAATTTACCTTCTATCTTCATTTTCCCTTCCTGTGCAAAAATGAAATTAAGGAACAAGCAAACCGCTTCCTTCAAAAATCCAAATCAAATTGGATACTCCACTAAAAATCGTAAACCAAATTTCTTTGAGCTTGAATGAGCTTAGGCTTCGATTTGGTATACGTGCTGTAGAGAGCGGCAGTGATTGGCAACGTTCAGCGGTTAATGGCGAAATTAAGGTTTCGTTTTCAAGGCGATTCGAATGGAGTTTGGTGACGTCGATTGTTGCGTTGGGTTTCTAGGGTGAAAAGCCTCGTTTTTGCAAAAGTTTGGTGGCGTTTGTCGTAGTATTAGGACTCGCGACTTCGGGAGGGTATTGGAGAAGGGTCATAGGTCGAGGTTTGCTCCGATGATGCGGAGGTGCGGTGATGGTGGGGGATTGGTAGCTCTCGCGTAGAGAAAGTTGAGGGTGAAGTCGAATTGGAGAATCAATGAGTGTAGCATGATTTAGGGTGTGCATGCACGTTTGTTTGCACGACTTCAGGTACAGGAGGGAAGTAAATTTTGGGGAAGATGGATTTGGATTGGGTAATTAATTTAATGATTGAGATTAGTGTTAATTTATTTATTTATAATCCGATAACTTATAAAATCCGCAACTATTTCATACGAGGTCCAAATCAAGCACGGTCAGTTGCACTGGACTCGTAGTAATATCTTCTATGTTTTGGAATTGGATTGGATAGATTTGGAGCTTGCAGAATTTTGGGCTAAAATCGAACGTTCGTTCGATTTTAGTTCAAATCGAAACATTTCAGCGACACGAAAATCAAGGTGAGTTTAACTCACATTAAATTTTATTATATCATATCTATGATGTTATAAACGTTTATTGATTACTTGGATGTTATTTAAATTGTTTGATTGCTTGTTTGGTTGAATTTCCGTTCGGAAAATGAATGACATATTAATTGGATTGTTATGAACCCATATGATTATTTATATATTATACATAACCATTGTTTTGCAGGGAAAATCTATAGAGAACCCTGAGGGTTTTCTCGACAACAATTATTTACGTACGTCTGTATGTTGCTAGATAGTTAATTGAAATTACTCTTGAAATTCCATTTTGTTTGTTAAGTGTTGTTATAGCAATTTCTCTGTATCGTCATTTATTAAATTTCATCCCTAAAACCCTATCGTTTGTTTTTGAACTTGAGCTTGTGATTTCCCTAAATAGAATGTTATGATCCATTAATCAAAATCATTTTGATTAATGAAAATTTAAAATCATTTTAACTAATGATTTTGAAATTAATTGACCAATTTAATAAATAATGTTTAAAATTGGTTTATCTTTGATTTATATGAGATAAAATTTAATTATTCATTTTAACTAATGATTTCTTGAGCTTAATTAATTATTTTAATTAATGATAAATGGAAATTAATAATCATTTTAATTAATGATATTTAATAGTAATGATTAAATAATGATATTTGAATTTTGTTAATCATTTTTAATTAATGATTGTTTTAAATTTAACTAATTGATTTAACCAACGATATTTGGAATTTGGTTAAATCATTTGTATTGATGATGTTTTATAGTTAAATAAATCATTTTAAAAAATTTAATTAATCATTTTAACTAATGAAGTTCGAATTTAATTAATCTGATTAATTTATAATTATTTAAACTTAATTAATTGTTTTAATTAATGGTATTAAAATTTACTTATCATTTTAATTAACGATATTTGAGATGAATTATTCATTTTAACTAATAATTATTAAATTGAATAAATCTTTTTAATTAATGATATTTAAAGTTAAATAATTGAATAAAAGTGATTAAAGTAAATTAACTAATATAATAAAAGTATTTTAAAGTTAATAAACTGATTTAATATTTAAAGTTAACTTACCAATGATATAGTATCTGGAAATAATTAACTATTTAAGTTAACGGATTTTAAAAAGAGAATATAAATGTGATTTATTATCTTTCAAGATAACTAATATTATTTTAAATTTAAAAAGGAATTTAAATTTCTTTATATCATTCGGGATAATAAATATTGTCTTAAATTTATAACTAATGGTTTATAAATGAGAAAAATCCTTTAAAAGGAATTATTTATAAATAAAGCTAAGTGTAAATTGTTTTTGGGTTTATAGTAAATAGTGTTTTAACGACATATCCTTGTTTTAATACACTTGGTATTATAAATTGTCTTATAAAAGAACCTTTTAAAAAGGGTATTTGCAAAAGTGTATTACCAATACTGTAATATGGAAATCAAGCACAAGTTCGGTTTAAAAAATTAAAGTTCGATTTCGGTTATGGAAAAGTAGTTCTGTAATCGATATCGCTTATATGGAAAGGATCTAGTCATTCTTTTAACTCTAAACGTTGAGGCTTGGACTTGTTTCTATGTTGAAAGAAAAAATGTCGTCAAGGCGATGCCTAGAGGTAACACTACCTCAACTTGCCTGGCTTCATTTTCAACCAAGGGTTAACATTTGTTTGTAATCAACGAATACTGATAAATATATGATATTTAATTTCCATATACGATCATTTTAATTATCCTCGATAGTTGATTTATTAATTATCGAAATCAGCTTTCTTCATGGTGTATCGTCGCCTTAAAAAGGATTTGCTGCTCTATGAGCTTTTTTATCCTTTATCGAAAATGACTAAACCAAAAGCGCGAAATAGGGCCAAGCTATGTGGGGTTGCTTCCATCAGGGTATTTCACATCTCATCTAGATTTTTTTGTACCGTCACGTGAAAAACGGTTAAGATTTTTAGATGTGAAATATTCGGATTCTCAGTAAGGTTTGGTGGGGTTCGGTTTGGAGATTCCTGAGAAATGTCTCACAAAATGTGACCAAGCTTAGAAGTATATTACTAGAGGTATGCTTCAAAGGAGGGCACCTTCCTAGTCATTTGTTGAAAAAATTCCTTTGGTTATTCGATTCGAAAACCTTGAATCTGTTTATCTTTAAATTGCTACGAGAAGAGACAACCACTCTTCACGACGTTTAAGTATTGATTTTGGCCATTCTATCAAGTTTGGACTATTAACTTATTTTGTCCATTCAATCAAATTTGAACAGTTTCCTTACTTTATCCATTATGTCTAGTTTGGATTTTACTTGGGTTATTTACATTCTTTCAAGTCTGATTTTAATATTATTTATGCTCATTCATATTCAGATTTGTTTCCCGATGATTATTTATGCTCTTGCCAGTATGGATGTTACTCTTATGATGTAAAAACCCATTCCGCTTTAGCGGTGTGGTCTCACAAAACTTTTATATGTTCCCCATTATTTGAGTTATCTCACACTGGTATTTCCAGACTGATCCAAGTGTTATTTTATTATAATGCTCGGGTAAAACTAAGTATTTTCCTAGGTTGGCTTTGGTGTTATGGAGATCTTGGAGGGAAGCTGGAGATTCACCTATCGTAGCGTTTTATTTTCCACTGTATTATATAGCATCCCTATTAGCATTTGTAAGTCGGGATTATATAACTGTCTAGCTGATAAGGTTTGATTTTAACTCTGATATACTTTGTATTTTGGAGTGGCAGTTTCCACTGTCCTTGTTATATTATATGTTGTCGATTCCACTGTGAAATTCTATTTTTCTCTATTCTCTTTTCTTTTCTTTTCTTTTACCCTAACAATCTGCCCTTTTGTCAATTGGATGTGTGACATTTGAGCACAGTGGTAGCGTTTGGTGTTGACTTTTGATGGCCAAAAAGGTGGGTCGTTACATCTTTTATATTCAGTAAATATGGATGTTAGGAATATCCCAAAACAATATACGTAGATAATATATTAAATTATTTAATATCGAGCATGTAATATGGATTGCTTATGCATTGGCAATAGTAATTATCGTACATGCCATATTGTCTACATTATCACACTTTACATACATATTTGATACATAGAACAAGCATCAAATCCGAATTAAGATTACAATATATTTTGGGTGTTCTCAATTATTTATGAAATACTAGAGAATTATTTATAGAAACAACGAACTTCTTATGAAGGAATGTGCTGACCCCGAACTTCATTAGTGAGAGTATAGTATGTCAATCCTAAATTCGTGTTCAAACATAAGTTGAGAATTTTA
This sequence comes from Allium fistulosum, assembly GCA_030737815.1. Classification (NCBI taxonomy): domain Eukaryota; kingdom Viridiplantae; phylum Streptophyta; class Magnoliopsida; order Asparagales; family Amaryllidaceae; genus Allium; species Allium fistulosum. The sequence goes on from CM060904.1 coordinate 1,145,151,808, forward strand.
AGTTGGAATTGTTCCAAACAATAAGTAGTAGCTGATTTAACAAAAGGCTACTACAATAAAAGAAGTACAAATAAATGCACAGATTTATAACCGAGCTAAGGGTGATTCCAAATGTTGAGGAATTCCATGCATTATATGATAACTATGTTTGATACAGTTCATGAAAGAACCTAGAGCTCACTAGAAGTCAAGCAACATACTCCAAATAGTTCCACATGATAAAGGTAGTTTATTAGCATTGGTGAGAGTTGGTTAATATAGTAGATAATTAAAACAACATAGCATACCCATTCGTTAAGGGACTGACCTGATTGTTTTTGAGAAAACCGATCGATGAAGTTGGAATAAGATCTATAATCAACCCAAGTGTCAGTGGGAGATTGATAGACTTTGTGGTATGCCCTAGGGGCAATTATGTAATTTATTACATAAATCTAACTCGATAACCAAGCTTATTCGAAATAAAAGGTGTTTTCTTTCTATTTTATACTTGATATAATGTGTTATGTTAAATCTTTATTTGATTAAAAGTATATTTAATACAGAAAATCCATAATGGTATGTTTTGTGATAGTAGTTACAATGTGTTGTAATCATGAGTGATTTATCATAATAAAATAAATATACCGTTTTAAATAATCCTAGTCAAGATGCATCGAGACTGAATATCGAATGTAACAACCCGGATATTCATAGCAATTAATGATCGTCACTAGGTGATTAAATCGTTCGCCAAATTTTATTGGAATTTTATCAAGTTAAAATTCTTTTGAAAAATCGTTCGACCCGTTCCCTTTCTTATTTTGTTCGACCTGATTTTCCCCCTTCTCGATTCATTCTTCATTTGGATTGCAAACCCTTTCCCCTTTTAGCCGGCCCTTCTTTTTATTTCTAGACCGGATCCCCTCTCATTCATTCGTATAACCCTAAACAAATCAATTGAGAGAAAATAATGGCGACTAACTAAATTAGGGCTTCGGCGATCTCGATCCTCTAGCGAATTAAAGGCTTCGATTTCCTTCGCCTCACTCGCTCGCGGCTGCCTCTTCGACAAAATTTGACTCTCTATCTCTGATATGCTTTCGGCTACTTCAATTTGAGTCGAGCTTACCTGTTGCGTGAATTGCTCCTTTGTGATGACTCTGGCTTCGGCTGCTGGTTGCTTTTGGTGATTGTTAAGTGAAGCTACAGCTTCGTCTTCACTTCCGTGGCAAAGGTGAGTTCTGCTCACTTCTAATTCATACTCGAGTATTATTATGTTGTTATGCTCGATTGTTTTGAGATGTTTGTTCTCGTGGATAACCACTGTTCGTTTTTGGGTTCGACTTTGGCACTGTCTTGTTTAATGTCGGCTTTAACGTGAATTTCATTTCAGTGTTTGAGTGATATTGAGTTGCATTCACTTCTGTCCTTTGTACTCCGGGTTATATACATTTGTGGCTGCACTTTGATAATCATGTTGTCAGGCGCGAGTACATATACACATGTTCTATTTTACTTTGGTATTGAATCAGGTCTAGTTGGTTTGCTGTCTGCATTATAGACATTGTTCGATGGCACTTGCTTCCTTGTCTTTTGCATCGAGCCTGTATTATGGACATGGTTTCATAGTTGCAACCTTAGCTCGCATTGTGTATTACAAGTTGTTCGATCGTGGTGTTGGCATTGTCTGCATTGGGCCTGTACACTGTGCACTGGGTTTGTACTTCACTATTGACTGTTGCAGTGTCCCATATATATACGCATTCATGTATGTTGCCCGGTCCCTCTTTGTTGTTGGTTTGAGTTTTGCTGTCTTCATGTCTGTAGCATGTTCACTAATTCAAGTTTGGGTTTCCTATAGTCTGGCATGTGCATATTGAAGTCTGCTGCAGTTTGATTTATGATGAGTTGCTTCTTTACTTTAAATTGCAGTCTGGTCTCGGTCGAGGCTTGGTTTTTGTGTATCGACCATTTCATTTGAATTTTCACCTGTGTTGAACCCAACTTAAACGTTCGGGTTTGACCTTGTGCTTGTGTGGCGATTGTATTGTATTGCAATTGTGTTGAACCTGACTTTTCTTTTGGGTGTGTATCATTTACTTGACCCTTGCATATGTGCCTCTGTCCACTGTGGCTTATACGTGACTGTCCATTTATATTATCAGACATATGGTATGCATTGTTCATGCGTATTGATGACACTGTCCAGTTTCATTTAGTGTTCACTATAGCATATGTACGCATTCACTTATCATGCTGACACGTGCATTGCCTTCACATTTTATAGTTGCCCCTCCTGACTTGGTCTTTGATCTTTGACATCGTATTCATCCCTGTAGTTGTTTGGTACATCTTGCTACTTCAGTTACTTAAATCTGTGATTTCTCACCTGGCTTTGGCCTGAGAGCGTCTGCATACTGTTGCATTTATACTCGAGTACAATTGAGTCTTGTGGTCACTTGCATTCCATTGTTCACTTTGACTTTGTATCAACCTGTTGCTGCATTGTCACTTGCACTGTCTAGTGTTACAGTTGAATATATGTTGTATCCTTTTGTTGATGATACTCGAGATTTTGTTGTAGCTTGTATTTACTTGAATCTTTTCTCTGTCCCCATTTTGGGTTACACTGTCACTTGAATTACATTCATCCGTGATGTCAGTTCCTTGGTTTGTTGATTCCACTTGAGTCTGGGCATTTCTATGCTCTAGTCTCCACAGCAGCATTCATGCTTTAGTTGCTGACTGCTGCATTGCCCAATGTATTCAAGCGTAGCCTTCATATATGTGCATACATTTGTTCTGAAGTGTAGCTTCACGTGAGTTCTTTACTTGATGTTACTTGATCTGTTTCACCGTTGTACCCTGATTCAATTGCCATGTGCAGTTTGTGATATATACCATCACTTGTGTACACATTTCGTATTCTCTTAGTTGAAGTTTTTCGCTGCTGCACTGCCTTGTTCTCGAATCTGATACACTGCATTGATGCCTTGTATCATTTGCATTTTTGTCATTTTGCTTCACTGATGACCTTATCTTCTAATGAGGCTGATCTGCATCTTTTCTGTTGAGTGTTGTAGTGCCATATCTTTGGTGCTCTCGCCTTCAGTTTGCTATTTCCCTGTGCCTTGCTTTGCGACATGTTGAACTTGTTTCACTTGTTGCCTCTTTCACTGGATACACTGTTTCATTTCACTGATGCAGCCTTGCCCTTAAATATAAGTGGTGGCTGCATTTTCGTAGCAGTTTTACCCTTGTCCCTTGTGGTGACTTTATATTCTGTTGTGGCGAGGCGGTGCATGCGTGCGTGCACTGCAGCCACACTGAATTGACAGATTTTAATTGATATTTCTTTCGTTCTTAATTCATTGACCTGTTGCGTAATTCGTAGGCTGTTTTGGCGAGGCAGTACACGTTAGCGTGTACTGCAGCCAATTAGCATTGATGTTTTTAAATTGACATTTCAATTGTTTAAACTGCTTTGGATTTCTGTTTCGTGGATTAACACTGTTTAGTGATATATCTGCCGTTATCCGATTCTCTTATCGAGAAGTTGGATATACGAGATTTCTGTGACTGTCATCTATATTGAGATTGATTATTATTGCTTCTATGCTCTAATAACTGATTTTGAATTAGACTGATCCGAGTATTATTTTCTTTTGAATGTAATACTCGGGTCAGACCGAGCATTTACAGGTTGTAGATTTTTAGCTTTGGGTTGCTGCTAGAGCTATGAAGACTTTTTATATCATTTGAAGAGGTCTTCGTCGTGTTGTAGTAGTCAGTGTGTCTGTTTTAAGATGATAATGTATTCATGTATATTAGTCGATAATGTACGTGTATATATAACTTCTTGAGTCGACAGTTGTAGTTGTATCATTTGTATCGTGTCAAATGTATTGTAACTGATATCAGTTATTATATATATGAGACTTTTCGTTCCATCCGTATTCCGCATTTATGTTATCTGTGTTATTTTTATATCTATTGTCCTAAACTATTATAGCCACTGTGTAGTAGCTTTGAGTTTGTATCGGCATGTCGGATTTCCTCTAAAGATGAAATGCAATGTTTTATTATCTGAACATATCGGTGCTCGCACAAAGCAATTACATAGATGGTCGCTCCTCAACAGCCTTATTCTCCATGCTAGTTGACAGCACTACACCGTAGTGTTCTTGGCTAGCGTGGGTATAGAGGTGGGGCGTCACAGCTTGGTATCAGAGCCTGGGGTTTAGGACAATTATAAAACATAACTTAGATGGAGCATGTGTTTCAACTATTTGTCGATGTTTTATCTCTCATCTTTACATATGACTTTTTGACTGTTAGGTATGAATTCCTAACGCTTATGCTTGTGTTTTCTGCTTTGAATTGATTTTGCCGATGTTGATTTTGTTTTAATTTGGCAAATTAAAGCCATTTTGACTTTTGGACTTTGTTCCACTTTTGTTCTATGCTATGAGTGTCATTGTGTACCTGTTACACTGTGATGAAAAATAGCTGAACTAGTTGCAAATTGAGTGATTTTGATTTCTCATTCACATCTAGTTTGAATCTCAGCGATTTTGAACTTGATATTTTGTGTTTTCCTCATCTTGAATTCCATTCGACTTCGGTCACTTTGTTTTTTTTGAGAAATTGCTAATTTCTTGATTTTCAAGACTCTGATTTTGTTTGCCGTTGGTTTCTTTGATAATGATGATTGATTCATTTTGTACTCGACTGCGGCTATTAACTGTTGGCTTCGACATTGACTTGATTCTTACTTTTGTTGAAGTCAATTATGCATTTCTGCTCGTTTTGCTTTGTTTTTCCAGTTGATATCGATTCTTCTTTTCTAATTAGTTGTTATCACCTTTATTGATTTTGATAACTTCTATTTTCTGGAATTTTTGGGTATTCCTATTTTAATAAATTTGGAATCGAATTCTTTGGATTTCATTCACGTCTTCGAATGTGAATTTTAAGTGAATTGATTTGTTTCCTAATTTAATCGATTCTTGATCATTTCCCGATTTGTTGCTATCATTTATTAGCAACTTTGATGACATTTTCTTCGGGATTTTTGTGAACATACTTTCTGATGGATTCCGTATCGATTTCTTTGGATTCCATTCACATCTTCGTATGAGAATTCTTGTGATTGATTGTTTCTACAATCATTTTTGTGATTTGTCACTTTAAAAATATAAAGGTTTTCTATACTAGTAGTAAATATTAAAATCCTTTTCTCCAAACGATTTCAAAAACTATTTTATAACGAAGCTCTTTTCCTAAATCATTTTCCAATCTATTAGTATATACAAGCCTTTATTTCACTCGTATGAGAAATTGAATTAAACGGCCTAGTAAAACAAGTGGTATGAAACGCTTGCATTTACTTCATCGGTTAACTCCTGGACTTGTTCGATTGAACACTTTGTGACAATTTTCTAGTGGAGATTTACAGCTTGTTCGTAAATATTTAAGTTAAGCAAGTGGTTATGGGACATGAAGCTAAACTCATATATTTAATAGCTTGGTGTGATTGACACTTCCTTATGATCATGACGATCATTTTTATAATTTAGACTAGGCCTCATCGGTGTGATTTCGTCTCACACATATCTCTTGGGCTTTGAGGATTGTCTAGACACCATTGTGTGATTTCGTCTCACACATATTGCACGGTTAGACTAGGCCTCATCGGTGTGATTTCGTCTCACACATATCTCTTGGGCTTTGAGGATTGTCTGGATACTTTTTGTGTGATTTCGTCTCACATATTTCTTTGTCTGCGGGGAGACTATACCCCGTTTATGTGATGTTTCGCCATCACATATCTAGGGTAGCACCCTACGGTCTTCGGGCCATTCCTGTGTGAAAATTTAATGGATAGCTTCCATGAGATAGCTTCTCGTCATGTGTTTACGCGTAGGTGAGTTTTCATGCTCCCATTCATGTGTTAGGCCTTTTCCCCTTTTTATAATTTAGACTAGCGATTGTGCGAAGTCTCTTTGTCTGCGGGGAGACTATACCCCGTTTATGTGATGTTTCGCCATCACATATCTAGGGTAGCACCCTACGGTCTTCGGGCCATTCCTGTGTGATACGCGTAGGTGAGTTTTCATGCTCCCATTCATATGTTAGGCCTCCCCCCTTATTTATGTGTTTTCTGGATTTCTTGTGATGATTTCTGGAATTTTGTGCTTCACCAATTTTCGTGATTTCTATTGATATGTTTATCAATTTTTGTGCATTGGTGAATTCATGTGTTATTGACTTGTTATGAATACAAGTTTAGGATATGATATCCCTTTCTATCTTTGAGAAGATTCTTGTGACATTTTTGATGAATGAAAATTCATTTGGCATTATATTTTGATGCCAGTTATTTTGATGAGATTTTGACGTGTTAACTTCAGTAACCGTCAATTTTGAAATGGATTTACAAGCGGTTCTCCCGCAATACCGATATTGTTAATTTAATCACGTGTTTTCAAAATTCTTTATTTTTAAAAGTTGTTTCAAAAATATAAATTAAAATTGTTTTCAAAATTTTTACAGCTTACATTTTCAAAAGAACGAGGAAGCGATTTAAACGTTTCAGAAAAATCGAGGACTATGACCCCTTTCTTTTACTGATTCGCTTAATTCCGAACTTGTCCGTTTGAGAATGTGAAATGTTATTTTTAAAACACACAATTCTGCACTTTCAAGAAAACGATAAAGAGATTTAAACGATTTAGCAAAAGTAAGGAGTATGGAACCATACTTTTACTACTTCGGTTAATTCCGGACTCGTTAATTGAATATTTACGGCTTCTGATTATCGTTTTTGATAATCGGAAATTTGTGTTTATGGTTATCGTTGTTGATAATCAGATATTTGTGAAATTTGATTATCGTTTGAGATAATTAAATATTTTTCGATTTGATTAATCGAATATTTGTGTTTCTGATTATCGTTTTTGATAATCAGATATTTGTGAAATTTGATTATCGTTTGAGATAATTAAATATTTTTCGATTTGATTAATCGAATGATTGTGTTTCTGATTATCGTTTTTGATAATAAGACATTTGTGAAATTTGATTATCGTTTGAGATAATTAAATATTTTTCGATTTGATTAATCGGATGTTTTGTGTTTCTGATCATCGTTTTTGATAATCAGATATTTGTGAAATTTGGTTATCATTTTTGATAGTTAAACCTATTTGCGATTCGAAAATTCGATTATCATTTTTGATGATTGAATATTTACGATTTTGAGATTCGAGCTTCGTCTTTTTCTCTGGCGATTCAGGTGAGTAATTTGATTTACTCACATTCAATTCGTGCAGTATGTGAATTCTGCTATGTCTTCCTTTTCTTTCAATTGCTGGAACTCGATTGTTCTTGCTTTTGTCAGTCGATGATGATGTTTGGGGTTGTTTATATAGTCGTCTGATTTTGATTCCTTGATCCCCACGATGTTGACTCTTTTGATTTGAAGCAGTCGAATCTTTTGATTTTATATCTGATACTCCCCTGCTGACATTTGCTTTGCTTATGCCTTCGACATTACCATACTCTTTTGGTTGTTACCTTTTGTCCATTTATTCCTTATGATTGCGAGGACGCAATTTCTTTAAGGAGGGGAGTCTGTAACAACCCGGATATTCATAGCAATTAATGATCGTCACTAGGTGATTAAATCGTTCGCCAAATTTTATTGGAATTTTATCAAGTTAATATTCTTTTGAAAAATCGTTCGACCCGTTCCCTTTCTTATTTTGTTCGACCTGATTTTCCCCCTTCTCGATTCATTCTTCATTTGGATTGCAAACCCTTTCCCCTTTTAGCCGGCCCTTCTTTTTATTTCTAGACCGGATCCCCTCTCATTCATTCGTATAACCCTAAACAAATCAATTGAGAGAAAATAATGGCGACTAACTAAATTAGGGCTTCGACGATCTCGATCCTCTAGCGAATTAAAGGCTTCGATTTCCTTCGCCTCACTCGCTCGCGGCTGCCTCTTCGACAAAATTCGACTCTCTATCTCTGATATGCTTTCGGCTATTTTAATTTGAGTCGAGCTTACCTGTTGCGTGAATTGCTCCTTTGTGATGACTCTGGCTTCGGCTGCTGGTTGCTTTTGGCGATTGTTAAGTGAAGCTACAGCTTCGTCTTCACTTCCGTGGAAAAGGTGAGTTCTGCTCACTTCTAATTCATACTCGAGTATTATTCTGTTGTTATGCTCGATTGTTTTGAGATGTTTGTTCTCGTGGATAACCACTGTTCGTTTTTGGGTTCGACTTTGGCATTGTCTTGTTTAATGTCGGCTTTAACGTGAATTTCATTTCAGTGTTTGAGTGATATTGAGTTGCATTCACTTCTGTCCTTTGTACTCTGGGTTATATACATTTGTGGCTGCACTTTGATAATCATGTTGTCAGGCGCGAGTACATATACACATGTTCTATTTTACTTTGGTATTGAATCAGGTCTAGTTGGTTTGCTGTCTGCATTATAGACATTGTTCGATGGCACTTGCTTCCTTGTCTTTTGCATCGAGCCTGTATTATGGACATGGTTTCATAGTTGCAACCTTAGCTCGCATTGTGTATTACAAGTTGTTCGATCGTGGTGTTGGCATTGTCTGCATTGGGCCTGTACACTGTGCACTGGGTTTGTACTTCACTATTGACTGTTGCAGTGTCCCATATATATACGCATTCATGTATGTTGCCCGGTCCCTCTTTGTTGTTGGTTTGAGTTTTGCTGTCTTCATGTCTGTAGCATGTTCACTAATTCAAGTTTGGGTTTCCTATAGTCTGGCATGTGCATATTGAAGTCTGCTGCAGTTTGATTTATGATGAGTTGCTTCTTTACTTTAAATTGCAGTCTGGTCTCGGTCGAGGCTTGGTTTTTGTGTATCGACCATTTCATTTGAATTTTCACCTGTGTTGAACCCAACTTAAACGTTCGGGTTTGACCTTGTGCTTGTGTGGCGATTGTATTGTATTGCAATTGTGTTGAACCTGACTTTTCTTTTGGGTGTGTATCATTTACTTGACCCTTGCATATGTGCCTCTGTCCACTGTGGCTTATACGTGACTGTCCATTTATATTATCAGACATATGGTATGCATTGTTCATGCGTATTGATGACACTGTCCAGTTTCATTTAGTGTTCACTATAGCATATGTACGCATTCACTTATCATGCTGACACGTGCATTGCCTTCACATTTTATAGTTGCCCCTCCTGACTTGGTCTTTGATCTTTGACATCGTATTCATCCCTGTAGTTGTTTGGTACATCTTGCTACTTCAGTTACTTAAATCTGTGATTTCTCACCTGGCTTTGGCCTGAGAGCGTCTGCATACTGTTGCATTTATACTCGAGTACAATTGAGTCTTGTGGTCACTTGCATTCCATTGTTCACTTTGACTTTGTATCAACCTGTTGCTGCATTGTCACTTGCACTGTCTAGTGTTACAGTTGAATATATGTTGTATCCTTTTGTTGATGATACTCAAGATTTTGTTGTAGCTTGTATTTACTTGAATCTTTTCTCTGTCCCCATTTTGGGTTACACTGTCACTTGAATTACATTCATCCGTGATGTCAGTTCCTTGGTTTGTTGATTCCACTTGAGTCTGGGCATTTCTATGCTCTAGTCTCCACAGCAGCATTCATGCTTTAGTTGCTGACTGCTGCATTGCCCAATGTATTCAAGCGTAGCCTTCATATATGTGCATACATTTGTTCTGAAGTGTAGCTTCACGTGAGTTCTTTACTTGATGTTACTTGATCTGTTTCACCGTTGTACCCTGATTCAATTGCCATGTGCAGTTTGTGATATATACCATCACTTGTGTACACATTTCGTATTCTCTTAGTTGAAGTTTTTCGCTGCTGCACTGCCTTGTTCTCGAATCTGATACACTGCATTGATGCCTTGTATCATTTGCATTTTTGTCATTTTGCTTCACTGATGACCTTATCTTCTAATGAGGCTGATCTGCGTCTTTTCTGTTGAGTGTTGTAGTGCCATATCTTTGGTGCTCTCGCCTTCAGTTTGCTATTTCCCTATGCCTTGCTTTGCGACATGTTGAACTTGTTTCACTTGTTGCCTCTTTCACTGGATACACTGTTTCATTTCACTGATGCAGCCTTGCCCTTAAATACAAGTGGTGGCTGCATTTTTGTAGCAGTTTTACCCTTGTCCCTTGTGGTGACTTTATATTCTGTTGTGGCGAGGCGGTGCACGCGTGCGTGCACTGCAGCCACACTGAATTGACAGATTTTAATTGATATTTCTTTCGTTCTTAATTCATTGACCTGTTGCGTAATTCGTAGGCTGTTTTGGCGAGGCAGTACACGTTAGCGTGTACTGCAGCCAATTAGCATTGATGTTTTTAAATTGACATTTCAATTGTTTAAACTGCTTTGGATTTCTGTTTCGTGGATTAACACTGTTTAGTGATATATCTGCCGTTATCCGGTTCTCTTATCGAGAAGTTGGATATACGAGATTTCTGTGACTGTCATCTATATTGAGATTGATTATTATTGCTTCTATGCTCTAATAACTGATTTTGAATTAGACTGATCCGAGTATTATTTTCTTTTGAATGTAATACTCGGGTCAGACCGAGTATTTACAGGTTGTAGATTTTTAGCTTTGGGTTGCTGCTAGAGCTATGAAGACTTTTTATATCATTTGAAGAGGTCTTCGTCGTGTTGTAGTAGTCAGTGTGTCTGTTTTAAGATGATAATGTATTCATGTATATTAGTCGATAATGTACGTGTATATATAACTTCTTGAGTCGACAGTTGTAGTTGTATCATTTGTATCGTGTCAAATGTATTGTAACTAATATCAGTTATTATATATATGAGACTTTTCGTTCCATCTGTATTCCGCATTTATGTTATCTGTGTTATTTTTATATCTATTGTCCTAAACTATTATAGCCACTGTGTAGTAGCTTTGAGTTTGTATCGGCATGTCGGATTTCCTCTAAAGATGAAATGCAATGTTTTATTATCTGAACATATCGGTGCTCACACAAAGCAATTACATAGATGGTCGCTCCTCAACAGCCTTATTCTTCGTGCTAGTTGACAGCACTACACCGTAGTGTTCTTGGCTAGCGTGGGTATAGAGGTGGGGCGTCACATCGATACATCCGTTGAGACTAGAGTACGTAACACTCTCCAAACGTTGGACGGTATATTACTCATGGTTGCTGGGGGCAACAAGTGGTTACGTATTGATAATTATTGGACAACTATGGAATGACTCAAACTCGATAGTTTTTCTATTGGTTAATATAACTAAGGTCAAATAGAGAATATCGATGAGATAATTTTACACAATTCCCTTGACTTGAGAATATTATCGAGCATTAATATGGAAACTCCACTTTGATTATAATTAAATCATGACACGATGTCCATCGAACGACCATGGTTGGGTCGATAGAAGCATATTTATATAGACAAATGTGGAAATGCTTCAATGGGAAAGCATTAATGATGAAATTATTGATGTACTTAATAGGTTGAGTGTATTAGAAAAAAAAGAGAAAGAAAAAATATATCAATATATTTAAAGAGAGCATAACTTTGGATATTAAAGAATAAGAAGAAGATATTTAATGCAAAGAGAGACAGAGAGCATTAATTAACCTTTTATAGAATTTATTGCTATAATTAATATATGTTATATGTGTTAGAAAAAGTATAACAAAATACTTTAAAGGAAAATAATATATCTAATGTTATATGTTTGAAAAGTAAATATACATGGAAGCAAAAGGTTATTTTAAAAGAAATGTATTTATATGCACAAAGGTAAGGATATTAACCAGATTAATGGAGCAATTTATATGTATGTTGCTTATGTTAGAAGAGAAAGGCAATAATATATCTAAGGAAAATAAGGATGCATGTAATGTTGTAGAAATAGAGATAACTAAATATGAATATAAATCATTATTTTAAAAAGGAATGTGGAATATGCTATCTTTCTATTAGTCAAAATAAAAAGGGTGAATCCGATTTGAACTTAGAAGCATAAATATTAATCAACTAAAATTGATGATGCAATTAAGTTATAGAGAGTAAGGTTTTTAATTATTGTAAATATTTATACCAATATGTACACATATTGTTCCTTTCTTTATAAAGAAATATCAATTAAGTAGTAATTAAATTTATTGTTAAATAGGTGTGTTATTTCTTTCTTTGTAAGGAATAAAGGGAAATGTAATAACCTGGATTTAGAAAGATAAATACTGGTTAAGTATTGAAAAAAAGTAAAGTTCTTAATCATTGTCAAGATACATACATACATACATATATATGCTTAAGATTCCCTATAATGGTTAATAATATATGTATACATATATATAAATCAATGACTTGATTAGAATTAGGATGACATAAATTAGGATAATGAAAATGTTATGTTTAACATAGAAAGAGGAAAAGGAGTTAAAGAAATTAAATAAAACTTAACGATTAAGGAAGCATTAACTAAATAACCATCCAGATTTAATATATTAGTCCAATAGTCCAAAATTAACCAAATATCTTTACTTGGGAATGAAGTAATTTATTAGCGTATATGATGAAAACAAAGATTCTCCTAGGGCTAATCAATGGTTAGAATTAATTCAAATCCCCTATAAATATACACCTAACCTAAACCCTAATTTATCACAAAATTAGTCTGTATACCAAAACTCTATCAGTTTCTCTTCTCCTCTACAAACTATTTTTAAAAAAAAACTAAATAAAAATCAAACTAGAAGAAATACAACCAATTTGATCTAGGAGAAGAAAGCATACGAAGGGCGATTCTCAAGCGAAGCAAGTTGGAAGAGCTTAGACATAAGGTAAGTGAGAATTATTTAATAAGATGATTGTTTATAGTTAAATCTAATTTATTCTATCTGTTCAAGGTTGTTAGTTAATAACCTAGAAACTATAAACCCTAATTCGTAGATCTAACTTCTAAACATGAAATCTGAATTAATCTGGAATTAATATGAATTAGTTAATCTCATCTAAAAAAACCTAGTTAAACCCCTCTTTCTCCTTTTGAATTGTAACCCTAAAAATTGATTAACTATTAATAATTTAAAGTTTAAACTGTAAAACCCTAATTTGAAAATATAATCTAGGGTAAAAATTGAAGTTACAATAATTTGATAAATCTGACATTGATGCTATCATAACCCTTAAATATTTAACTGGAATCACTATGAAATTGCTAGATCAGATGCCAGCACACACTTTTTATTATTTAACTATAAACCCTAAAATCTACAATCCCTAAACCTATAAACCCTAGATTTAATAATTGAAATTAAGATTAAGAAATTTGGATTGGTCAAATTAATGCTTAGGGTTCATTGTAAACTGAAATCAACAATCGAAATTAATGATAAAAAAATCGACATTAAAATCGGCATCAGAAAATACTAGAACCCTAATTTTAGCCTACGACCGATCGACCATTGTTCCCTAGCGGTCGATCGGTAGTGGTTGACTGGTCAACACATAAAATGCAGAATTTGAACATTGACCCAAGGCCCAGGTTAGTAATAAAAATTATATAAATGTTAATTGTTTATTTAAGCCTATTTTGGGGCTAAGTGTATAAGCTAGAGATATTAGGGAAGTTAATTCCCTATCAGCAGACGCTAGGTCGTTGCGGTGTTAGATAAATGTTATTTACCTAATTTAGGGGTCGACTATTCGATTGGAGGCAATTTTTATCGCAAATGACACTCATAGAAGGTTCCACGGTAGACGCGCAACACTGACGAGGATGCCTAATGAAGTGTGGCTTGGTATAACGGGAATCCTAGTATGCACGATTTCTGATGCAATGTGATATTCCTTATCAATTCAAACACTACACTTATTTTTCTATGTATTTAAGAAATTAGACAAATCTATGGAGGGTTCACAGATAAATTTCTAACAAATTAAAACATATAAATTCATATTCCAATAAAATTAGGGCAAATCTAAATTATACTAACTTCTTTACAACCTAATTGTAGATTTAGAATAAATTCTACACCTTATTAATATAAAACTTTTAATAATTTGGAGACTGATTTTCAGATCCAGGTGTAAATAATGTTCATATTCAATTTTCCTCAATTGTAGAATATGTAGGCAATACTTTATGCATTTAATTCATGCATACAGCTCTTTAGATCTTTATTTAGCATAATAATTAAATAAAAATCCCATGAAATAAATTCGAATGTTATAAATAAATTACATAATTTCCCACTCGCCTTTTAAGCTTTCCAAATCTTCAAATCTGAATCCAGTCCTTTACCTGACTCTTTTTCCTTTCTAATCCAAAAGAATATGTATAACAAGGTGTATACATATTATTAGAATTACAGATCTAGGAAGAGATTTAGGGTTTAGGGGAAAATAGATTTATAGTAATAAAAATGATCTTTTTTCGCAATATTGATTCGCTCATTCTCTTCTTCTCTTTTATTTCCTACCTTTTTCTGATTATATATTTATATATAATATTTTATAATTTTTAGAAGTAGTGGAAAAGAGAAAATAATAGAGCTTCGCTGCTTGGATTAGAAAATATGAAAAGAGAAGTGAAGGATTAGGCCTTTATTTATAGCCGTACGAATCAACCGTCAGATTAAAATAATTAAATCTAATTGTTGGCTAAGGTACAAACCCAAGCTGTTATACCTCAACCAGTCGACTGCCCCTCTATAACCGGTCGACAGCTAGTGGTCAATCTGCCCAATAAAGGGGGCCAACCATGGGGTCCTACATTTATTATAATTTATTTCCTTTGTTCATTTTTTATTATTTTCGCCCCGGAAACTTCAAACGCTAATAACCTTTTCGTTTAAGCTCCGATCGCAAAACTCCAAGTATGGAAGTTGCTTAGAAAATTGTCACGAACAATGGTGCAAGATTCATAATCAATGTGACGACCCACCTTTTTTACCATCGAAAGTCGACACCGAACACTACCACTGTGTTCAAATGCCGCGCATCCAATCGACAAAAAGGCAGATTGTTAGGGTAAAAAAGAACAAAGAAAAATTAGAATCACACAGCGAAATCGACAACATAGAATATAACAAGGACAGTAGAACTGTCATTCCAAAAATACAAAGTATATCAGAGTTAAAAAAATTCTTATCAGCTAGACAATTATAAAATCCTAACCTTACAATTTCCGATGGGGATAATATTATAAAACATCGAAAAATAAAATACTACGATAGGTGAATCTCCAGCTTCCCTCCAAGATTTCCATAACACCAAAGACAACTTAAGAAAAATATTTGGTTTGACCCAAGAATTATAATAAAATAACATCCGGATCGGTCTGAAAATACTAACGTGAGATAAATCAAATAATGGGAAACATATAAAAGTTCTGTGAGACCACGCCGCTAACGCAGAACGGGTTTTTACTTCACAAGAATAATGTAACGACCCGTAAATTAATCGCTTTGTATTTGAATATTTAAGTAATTTTTAAATATTTAAATAATGGATTTTAATATCCAAATAAACATATTTTAAATATTAATTAATGATATTAAGATCATTTTTATATTTTTTTTACCAAATTAAATAGTTTAAATAAATATAAAAAATGTGAACGAAAAACGTTTTCCGAAATTTCGACTTTTCGGCCTCGGAAAGTCGTCGAGAACGTTGTGCACTTTTTTTATCACTCATATACACATGCACACACATGCACATATGTCATGTGATAACTTAATTATAGCATTAAAGTTAATAATTCATGCTTAGTTTAAAATAAAACATGATTTGACCTTTTATGTACATATACATATTTTATAACCTTAGGAAATAAATTAAAAACCTTAACCATAACCTAAGAAAGGACCTAGGGCATGGTGAAGAGGGGAGAGAGGTATGTGCGTGTGTACTTGGTAGGGTGGAGGGGTATGGCAAGCATGCAACATGACAGCATTTATATTATTTAATGTTTAAGTTATTTTAATCACCTCTCCACTTCCTTTGCCTATAAATACTCCTCATCTCTACACATTTTCCACTTTACATATTCATTTACATCTTCATCTCTTATCTCTTCATATACATGAACATCCAGGGCTTCCAAGTCCATGTTTAAAGTTGGCAAAATATAGTTTTTTTCACTACAAAACTCCACATATTCATCTACAACTTCTCTTCTACCAAAACAAAGGCCATCTCCACCTCATAACTCCAAGTTAGTAAGCGTTTTGGTGAGTGAAGCGTCCACCTTTGAACCATAAAGTTTAAACTATGTCCGTGCTCATAGTTTTAGCTATTAAATTCTTATTGTATAGTTGTGATAATGGTTTGCTTGATGGATTGGTTTGTTGCTTGAACGTTAGTCGCTTCGGAAAGTTAGTAAGCGAATCTTAAGTTATGTGAAAATCTAGTAGTTAAATCAATCCCGTTGTAAATAAATGCTTGATGTATGTTGTATTATTGAAAATCATCATGTATGTATGCTCATTCCTTTGTTATGTGATGTGTGGTTGTATTGCAAATGACATAAACTTGGATTTCGAACTGCCCGTATAGCGATAGTTGCTATATCGACACTTTTGGAAAATCACCTTTTATCGAAACCGTTTGGTTTCATTATCGTGCTTGGAATTACTTTATAGGTTAAGCAAGATTTTTGATTAATGATGTTTTCAAAAATAATTAATTATTTTAATAATGATTATTTAATTTAATTATTTAATTAATAAGGATTAGGGTAAATTAATTAACTTATTAGTGATGTGATTTAAACTTAACTATTACTTAGTTAATGATGTTTTAAATTTAATTAATCATTTTACTTAATGATGTTTAAGGCTAAATAATCTTTTGATAATGATGGATTAAAGTTAATTACCAATTTTCTAATGATGTTTTTAAATTAATTAATCTTTTTAATTAATGATTTTTAAAGTAAATCTATTTGTTTTAACTTTAAGTAATCTTTCCTTTAATGATACTTTAAAGTTGTTAATCACTTTTAAATAATTATATTTAATTATTATTAAATTAATTTAATTAATTATATTATTAATAAATTGAATTAATGGTGTTTTAAAGGTGATCTACCCTTTTTAATTAAAGATTATTCAAGTTAATTAATCAACTTAGTTAACAAAGTTTTAAAAGTTAATAAATCAATGAATAAGGATGTTTTAAGTTGTTGAGTCCCTTTTTAATGATGTTTCAAAGTTAGTAAACTCTATAACAGAGTGTTTTAAAGCTAATACTTGTAATATGAGACCAAGTAAAAATTCAGTTTTAAAAGTAAACGTTTGATTCGGTTATAGAACTGAATTAAGTTCCGTAAAGCGATATCACTTATATGGAAACGGTTTATTTGTATGCTTAACACTAAACATCAAAGACGTAGACTTGTCACTATTCCGAAAGTTAAGAAGGGTCATGAGATATGGCTTTGAGGTAACACTACCTTGACTTGTCTGGTATTATTGTTAACCTAGGAATAGTACAAGTTTGAATTCAACAAGTAGTGATGAGTATACAAGACTTAATTTCCATGTACAATCATTTTATATCCACGATAGTTGGTTTTCAGCCATCGATTACTTTCGCTTCTTTATTTTTCGTCACTCTAAGACGATGTACTGCTCTTTTGAGCTTTGTTATCCTTTGTCGGAAATGACTAAATCCAAAGAGATTACGGGCATCCAGCTATGTGGGGTTTCTCCCGTTAAAAGGGTATTTCACATCTCATCTAGTTTGGATTCGATTTGCGCATTTAGATGTGAAATATTTGAATTCTCGGGAAGGTTTGGTGGGGTCCGGCTGGTACTTTTCCTGAGGAGGTCACCGAGTATATGACCTTCTCAAATGTATATTACTAGAGGTATACTTCAAGGGGGCCGCACTCTCCTAGTCATTTGTTGGAGATTTTCCTTTTCTGATTTGATTCGAACCTTCAAATTTATTTCCTTATTTGCATCGGAAAGAGTCAACCACCCTTCATGGAGTTTGATTATTTATCCATTCTTTATGATTGGACGTTGATTTATGTGAGAGTAAACCTATTCCTTGTTTGGCGGCGTGGTCTCACATGTTTGTGTTTAGTTACCCACCCATTGTTTAAAGTTTTACTCATACCAGACATATCGTCTGACCCGAGTTATTTGTTTTCCCTAAATTCTCGGGTACACATTTTATTTGAGTAGTTAGAGAGTAATAGGTCTTTGTTGGGCTCTTTTGAAGACGGCGTCCCAGCAGGAGGCTTTTCATCTTCTTAGTTGTATATTCCACTGTATTATCTAGTTTGTGTAAGTGTATTTTTCAGCATATGTAAAGGCAGGATGTTATAACTGCCCAAGCTGATTTGTAGTACTTTTGATTAACTCTGATAACTCCTTGTTAAGGAGTAACCTGATGTACAATTTACTATTATGTTTCATTTAGCAGTTTTGTTGTGAAGTTTTCTATTTTGTTCTTTATTTTACCCCATGACGATTCATCTTTCCGATTCTTGGGCAACCGCACACGAACACCGAGGATGTGTTAAGTGTCGTTTCTAGGGGTCAAAAAGGTGGGTCATCACAAATAGCATCCATATAGGCAAGCGTAGAGATAACCAACAGGAAACAAATCCAAATAAGAATGAGCATAAATAGTATGAAAAACCAGACTTGAAAGAATGAAAATAATCCAAGCAATATCCAAACTGGACATAATGGATAAAACAAGATAACAGTCCAAACTTGATAGAATGTACAAAATAAGGTAATAGTCCAAAGTTGATAGAATGGACAACATCAATACTTAAACATAGAGAAGAGTGGTTGACTCTTCTCATTGTAGTTTAAAGATAAACATACTCAAGGATTCGAATCATATAAGGAAAGGAAAATTTCCAACAAATGACCAGGAAGGTGCACCACCCTTGAAGAATACCTCTAGTAATATACTTCTAAGAAGCTCATATACTCCGTGACACTTCTCGGAAATGTACCAGCCGGACCCCACCAAACCTCACCGAGAATCCGAATATTTCACATGCGACGGTACAGCAAAATCTAGATGAGATGTGAAAATATCCTAATAATGGGAGCAACCCTACATAGCTGGACGTCCTTTCACACTTTGGGTTTAGTCATTTACCGACAAAGGATAACCAAGCTCAAAGGAGCAGCAAACCGTTTTTAACATAACGATACACCTAAAGTAAGCTGAATCCGATAATTAATAAATCAACTATCGGGGATAAATTAAAATGATCGTACATGGAAATTAAATATTATATATTTAACACTACTCATCGATTCCAAACAAGTGTTATCTCTTGGTTGAAAATGAAGCCAGGCAAGTTGAGATAGGGTTCCTTCAGGCATCGCATTGACGATATTTTTAACCTTCGAGGTAGAAACGAGTCCAAGCCTCAACGTTTAGCATTAAAAGTATGACTAGATCATTTTCCATATAATCGATATCGATTATGGAACTATTTTTCCATAACCGAAATCGAACTTTACTTTTAAAAACAGAACTTGTGCCTTATTTCCATATTACAGTATTGGTACATCACTTTTAGAAATACCTTTTAGAAATATTCTTTTTACAAGACAAACTTATAATACCAAGGGTATTAAAACAAGGGTAAAAAACAATTGTCGTTAAAACATTTTTTTACTATAAACTCGAAACAATTTATACTTAGCTTTATTTATAAATATTATAAAGCATTTTCTCATTTATAAACTATTATTTACAAATTTAAAACAATGTTTATTATTCCAAAAGATAAATAAACAATTTAAATACCTTTATAAATTTAAAACAATATTAATTATCCCGAAAGATAATTAATCACATTTATAATTTCTTTTAAACAATGAAATCAATTATTTTAAATAGTTAATTATTTCCAAAAACTTTTATATCATCAGTAAATTAACTTTAAAACACTAAATCACATAATTGACTTTAAAACACTTTCATTATATAAGTTACTTACTTTAATCACTTTTATTAAATCAATTAATTAACTTTAAATATCATTAATCAAAAAGATTTATTAAATTCAAATAATCATTAATTAAACTGAATAATAAATCTCAAACATCATTACTTAAAATCATTAAATAATTTAAAATGCCATTAATTAAAACAATAAGTTAAGTTTAAATAATCGTTAATAAATTGGATTAATTAAATTCAAACATCATTAGTTAAAATGATAAATTAAAACATCATTTGTTGAAATGATTAATTAACTATAAAACATCATAAATTAAAATGGTTAACTAGATTTTAAATATCACTGGTTAAAATAATTAATTAAATCTAAAACAATTATTAATTAAAATGATTAATTAAAGTTTAAAATCATTAATTAAAATGACTTAATTAATATTCAAATCTCATTAAATCAAATAAATTAACAAATTTCAAACATCAATAATTAAAATGATTAATTACATTCAAATATCTGAAATTATGATGATTAATTAAAATCAAGTATCATTAATTAAAATAATTAATTAAATTCAAATATCATTACTTAAAATGATTGATTACTTTTAAATATCATTAATTAAAATAATTAATTAAACTTAAATAATCATTAGTTAAAATGACCAATTAAATCCAATCCCATTTAAGTCAAAAGATAAACGAATTTTAAACATCATTAATTACATTGATTAATTAATTTCAAAATCATTAGTTTAAATGATTAATTACTTTAAATTATCATTAATCAAAAATGATTAATGAATTTTAAAATTCTATTTTGTAACACCCCTAATTTTTGATAACATTATTCAGGAGATTTAATTAGATAAATTAAATAGAATAATGTAAATGTTAAGTGATAACGAGGTTGAGATTTGAATCAAATTAATTAAGGTCAAGCCTAATAAAATAATTAATGGGCTTAAGAATAGGTTTTTGGGTTAATTCATTTACATAATGGTATATTAGGAATTTTGTCACCCATAACCCTTACCATTATATATTTTTGTTCCTAACATTTCAGTGCCCATTCACGTCATTTTGAAAATAAAACGTAAGAAGGTGTGGCCGACCATTAACAAGAGGAATACAAATTAAAAGCTAAAGAATCAAGCTTAGGTGAAATCAATCTCAATCCAATCTCCTTATCTTAATCAAGGTGAATAATAATTCCATCTCTATTTTTTTTGAATCATATGTTTTCGGATATAAGGGTAAATTCATTTTTAAGATGAATTGAATGATGATATGCTTGAAATTTGATTTGTTTAATTTAAACAAGTTTGTTTAAATGGATTTATACGGTTTTAGGGTAAAACCGAGATATGTTGATGTTGAAATGCCATGGAAAAATTTTTATATTGTATAAAACATAATTTTGAAGTTGGGTTTCAATTTTGATAATTTTTCAAGCTATGGAAAAATTGTTATGAATTTTCAAAGGAAAATATGGTTATTTGGGTTTATAAATTTATTTTGAAAAATATATTAAGAATTTGGGTCCGAAATTTTGATATGTTAGATAACATGATTAAAGTGAATTTCTTGAATTTTTGGGGATTTTTCCAAAGTGATTTGCTATGCAAATTAAATTATTTGAGAAGAGGGACTTCTTTGCAAAATTGGTTTTGCTTAATGGACGGGCTTATTTGATTAACTTAACCATGGTTTAGATCTGAAATTAGCGGCAGTTATTTTGGTAAAGAATTTGAAAAGGTTAAGGCAACCAATCTGGTGTTGACACGTGGCAGGTTAGTTAGAAAAAGATTTGCTTTAAGTAGTATTAAACCAGGTTTACTCGGAAAAGAGGGTTTCGCCTACTTTGGAAGTACCTTTCGACACAGAGCTTTCACCTTCAACACAGACGAAACCTACTAAGCCGAAACCAATACACAAGGTATCACAAAGATGGTATGTAGTGGATTGGAAAAGGCGAAAGGTAAGGCGTCGAAAGCATGGCTTCCAAAGAAGTCGCTACCTTGGTTTGTTTTAAAAGGAGAAGCGCCTGCCTTTGTTTTGTTTAAGCCTTCGAAGGAGTCGAAGCATATGGTTTCGAAAGAGGATTTAAAAAGGCTTCAAAAGGGTAGCCATTAACATAAGTTTGCTTTCAAATGGGTTATGAAAGAATGTTTTGAAAGAAGGGGTTTCGACCTAGTCGAAGCCCTGCTGCCATTCTTTAGCCTTTCGTTGGTATTGAAGATATCAATGCTGTCGAAAGGTACTTTGTTTTATAAGTACAAGCCACTTCCTGTAGCTTTCGAAAGGGGTTAGGGGTTTCGAAGGCAATTTTTTCGAAAGGGATTTCGATGCCAATCTTCTAATATTATACCCATAGGATTTATGCTTTCGAAAGGATGGTGCCGACGCCATCATGTTTTCCCCAATATTTTTATATGATAAAGGATGGTTTCGAAAGAGATGCTTCCACCAATATTCACTTTGACCCAAATAATATTTTAATTATAAACCCAATGGTTTCGAAAAGGGGACTTTCAATGATTTCGGAAGGGTTACTTCCAATGGTGTCGAAAGGGGTACTTTCAACTGATTTCGAAGCTATGCTTCTAAAGTTAAATGTTAATACTTTAATACAATCGAAAGGTTTTGAAAGGAGGGTTTTAAAGTATTAAAAAGGTAAGAGCCTAATGTTTTGAAGATAGATTTTAATGCTTTCGAAGGAGGTCATCCTATGAAGTCGAAAGCAAGGTTTTGAAAGGTCTTATAACCCAAACTATATTTTTAAAAGGAGAAACCCATGGCTAAATTAAAGGAGTTTTGAAATGATTTTGAGAAGAAGCTTTCCTTAATAAAATTATGGGTTAAAGGGATTAACCATGTTTTATATTAAACCCACAGGAGTGGTATTGTTATGTTATTATGTTTGCTTCTTCAAATATAAATATATTCACATTGTTTTGAATCCCATAACTGTAATTTGGGAAAGGGCAGGATAACCAGCTAGGTTGACCCAGTAGTGAATATAAATTAAAGTTAACTCCTAAATGAATAGAATTGCATCCAGGAGGTCAGGAAGACCAGAATATAGGATGCTAAAATATAAAAGAAAGATATTGGCAGGGGCCAATAGGTTCTCGGTAAGCCCATGAAAACTGTGTATAGGAAAAGATATTGGCAGGGGCAAATAGGTTCATAGTTAGCCCATGAAAACTATGTATAAAAGAAGATGTCAGAGAGACAGGTTTATAGTAAGCCCATGAAAACTATTATTTGATACTGGCAGAGGCCAGTAGGTTTGTAGTTAGCCCATGAAAACTATATCCGAATTAAGATATTGACTGATGTCAATAGGTTCTTAGTCAGCGCATGAAAACTAGGGTAAGAAGAGAGGATATTGGAGTCACCAATAGGTTCCTAGTCAACCTATGAAAACTAGGTTAAGAGTAAAGATATTGGAGTTACCAATAGGTTCATAGTGATCCCATGAAAACTATGTAATTGGACAGGGAGTCCTTAAAATTTTTACTGGTTATTAGTCAGCCCATCAAAACTAATAGGTTAATAGTAATCCTAGAAATATAATTGAGATGGATAATCAGAATGAATGAGGATGGATAATCCAGAATTGATTCATTTGTTTTGCATATCATTACATTATATTGTTTTGAATTGTTTTAACCATTGTGGATGCAAAAGCACAATATATGGTATATAAAGATTTTAAGTTACTAGTGAGGGGAAAACCCGTTCCGCTAAGCAGTGTGGTCTCACTAGATGTCTAAATAATTTGAGATGGTAGATTATTTTTCATACCAGGCTTTATGTCTGACTCGAAGTTTATGTTTTCCCCTTAATCTCTCGGGTACTCAATTGATTTTGAGTAGTCTGAGGGTTGAGGTTTTCAGGTACCTCATTACACGAATAAAGCTTCTGGAGACATGTAGGAGGCATGATAGCTATTTAGAGTTTTCTTTTATTTGATTCCGCTGTGTTGTTTGTAATGGCAAAGTTGTTATATTGCCTTTATATACTCTGATCATCCAAGAGGGCATCTTTATATGTCGCTCTTGGCGTATGTTGTAATAAATATATTTTCTCTAAACGTGATTTGCGATTGTGGGATTATGTAATGAATTGGAAATATTTTGAAATAGAATGTGATTTTGTTTGATGTTTAAATTTTTTCCATATTCATGTGTTTATGTGTATCAATGAATCTAACACCGCCGTATTTGGTCGCCGATGATTAATAACTATGAATGACTGCAGCATCTGTAGCCGTTAGTTTTGGGCCTCCAAGTAGGGGGATGTTACATATTTAGTGTAAACACAAGCTTAAGTTCAAAAACATACGACATGGTTTTTTTTGGGATGAAAATTAATAAATGATGATATAGTGAAATTGCTATAATGACACTTAACAAATTAAACGGAATATCAAGATTTTATTTCAATTAACCATCAATATAACAACATAAGGACGTAAATAAATAATTATTGATGAGAAAACCCTTAGGGTCTCTCTACAAGTTTTCCCTACAAAACAATGATTATGGACAATATATATATATATATATAAAATCATATATGTTCATAACGATCAAATTAATATGTCATCCTTTATCCAAACAAAAATTCAACCAAACAATCAATCAAGCAATTTAACTGCCATCCAAGTAATCAATAATCATTTATAACATCATAGATATGATATAGTAAAATTGAATGTGAGTTAAACTTACATTGATTTTCGTTTTCGCCTAAGCGTTTCGATTTGGACTAAAACCGAATTTCCGTTCAATTTTGGCATAAATTCCAACAAGCTCCAAATCCAATCAAACTAATTCCATTGCATAGCCATTGTCGCTACGATTCCAATGCAAAAGACGGCGTCCAAATCCGACCTCGTATGAGAATTATTCGATTTATAAGTTATCGAATTAATTTAAATTAATAAATAACAAATCTATTTAAATTACAATATTACCCCTCACCCGAACTCTTTCTTCCTCAAACCTCAAAACTTTCATAGTGACACTCAAACCCACTCACGCCTGCAAAAAGATGGAGTGATATGGAGCTACGCTCCGCTAAACTCGAATCTGTCTTCGCCGATGAACTTCTCTCGCCGAACTCGACTCGATTGATCAACAATCCACGCTCAAATGCTCCCCCTGAATCGCAACCTGCACCAAAAATTCATGACCTACTCATGGTTGTGGTCCTCAAACAGACATCGATCCACCCCAAAACGCGCCCACGTGTGCTCTACGGCAAGACAAACACGATGCCAACCTCTAAACGAACTAATTCCACCTAAATCAAAGCCTAGACAAACCCTAGCTCACTGCCCTAAGGTCAAGCTTCCCTAAACATCATCGCTCACCAAATCGAGGCTGTAGCATCGAAGCAACATCCAAACAAACTCAATGGACTTTGTTTCATGATTTTTCATTGAATATATATTTAGTTTTTGAATTTTGAAGTTTTGGATTTTCAAGAGGAAGCTCCATTATTAGTTACAGGTAACAATGATA
This sequence comes from Allium fistulosum, assembly GCA_030737815.1. NCBI lineage: Eukaryota > Viridiplantae > Streptophyta > Magnoliopsida > Asparagales > Amaryllidaceae > Allium > Allium fistulosum. Next base: position 1,145,177,317 of record CM060904.1, read on the forward strand.
TAAAACAGAAAGGGCATGGGCAGCACGCAATAGGTATGGGTCAAAACTTGGGTGTGGGATTTGAATTGATGGGGGTATGGACATATAAAATAGGACATATATATTATTTAAATGTAAAATATCAAGCTCTTAAACGTCCCTAAATCTCAAACTCCAAACGAGACGTACCGTCTGGCGTTCTATATGTTATACCCCTATTCCGAACATACTGGAACTAGTCCTGAGCCCTAATTCGATCATATGTAGAATATAGCTTTTCAAACCCAGTTATTATATTAAATTTCAGAAATTAATTTCTATGTGTTTCGATCTCGCACGCCCAAGTGATACGTCACGAAACTTGACGGCATACAATAATTCATTATTACGGATCCAATGAAACTAATTTGTCGAACTCCGAGACAGTGCCCCGGAATGATAATTTCACATATTTAAATATCGTTTTATATTTTCGATCCAATTATCGATTTTATCCGATCTATTTATATTTGTAAATAAATTTACAAATTGAATTCATCGATATTATTTATTAATTAAAAGGAGTTAAATAAAATTATTAAATCCATTTAATTAACATTCAATTCTCAATTAAAATATTTAAATATTTCCTATATTTGAATTATAAGTTATTAAATGCTAAAATATAATTATTTAAATATTTAAAATTAATTAAACATTTAAAATCAAATAACCAAAAATTTTGGGTTGTTACATGCTCCTTCCCTTAAATGAATTTCGTCTCCGAAATTCCTAAGGAAGAAAATGTTTCTAAACCCTTAAGTTTTAAAACTATTAATTAAAATGAGTTATTAAACTTATTAGCTTTTCAAAACCAACTAGCTGGAATAGATTCCAGAATTTCTAAGTCTTTTAAATTCACCCACCTATGCCAACTAATTCCCTTCCATTCATTCATTCCAAGTTATAACTCAAAAATCAAATTTTAGTTATCAAAAATTTTCCAAAATTCTCAAAAACATTCTAACTTTTAAATTTACAGAAAATTCGCCAGCGTCTCATTTGCATGGCTCGATCGGAACAACTACAAATCGCCTTTACGGGCTCTAAACTAACTAAAGAAAACAAAAGCCAAGTGGTCTCCCATATCTGGGCATAAAATCATTAACCAATTTAAATTTCTAGTTTTATCACGTACCTTTTTGCATTTGATTTATATTCTTGGTATGTAATTTATTATCTCTATGCAAATGCAAGTGTGCAAGAAGTTAAGTGGAAATCTCTTGCTTTCCTGTACTTACATAATCTAAAAGAAAATCAGGCTGACAAAAGCAATGTGATGTAACTCTATATGCAAAAACTAGTCTGATATAAATCTACATGCAATCCACAACCATATCTCAATAATATGCGACAAAATATAGAGAATATTCTGTAATAGATGCTATGCATCCAAAATTTTCAAATGATAAATTTAGATCTAAATGCCTGGGTTTTAAATTCAAAAAATTTATTTTCAAATTTCTCGGACGGGAATTAAACCAAAGATCAAAAAATAAAAATGACAAGGAAGAGACTCTTCCTAATAAAGTATGGTGAAACTCTAGAATCAAAACAACATGGAGCATCCAGTGGTATTCCGGTTCCTTCAAAAACATCCACTAGAGTGAATAAATATTATTTCTTTCCCAAAATCATCAAATTCTCTGTTTTTTTTCAAAATCACTGGGATTTAGGTCCTAATAACAACAATTCAAAATCCTTTGTCTATAAATTTAAAATTTATAAACAATGGTATGTAAAATCACACAATCAATCAAATCAAATTCCGTATAGGAATAAACCAACATTATCCGTCAATCAATCAAATTCCATAAGGAAAATCTAAAACTTAACATTAAAATGCCAAATGATTTACAAACAAATCTTAGTTTAGGTTTAAAACTTTCTTGATTGTCCAAAAATATAGATAATTATCTAAGCATACCGTTTTGCTCATCAGCTTTTGGTTATTGCTTAGAGATTATCCAAACTCACTCAGACAAAATGGAAAGTTATACTCTAAATTTTATTAGTTTCTCAACTACAATTTTTTCTTCTAAATCGCTTATATTTCCACTTAGTATTTTATTCAATACTAAAATTATTTATGAAATATTTCATAAATTTCACCTAAGTTTAAAAGTATTTTATAAAGTTCTTTATACAACCTCAAATAATAACTTATTCCTTTAAATTTACTTACATAACACTCTTCTATATCCTAAGAGTACATAAAAAAAATTATTTTATTTTTTCACAGTTTAGGTGAAAACCTAATCAAAATTTGGGTCTTTTAAAACTGAGTCAACCTCTCGACCTATTTAACTTTGGGTGTTAAAATGGAAGATATTTATGGGTTGACTCAAACAACAAGTAGTTTACACTACTTAGATGTTTTAAACAAAAGTTATGGTTTTAATAAAACAATGTTTATCAACACTTTCTTATCCAATCTAATTCATTCCAAACCTGTGTTAAATCATCTCATATCTTTTCTAAGTGAAAAATCTCATTTATCAAAACAATCTCTTATTAGAAATACCTTTTATTGTGAAACCAATTCTCTTTAAGGAACTTTAAAAATTAAATACCCGGTTTTTAATTTCAAAACTCCTCTTTGAAAGCATACTACATATATTATATTAAATACAATTTATTTATTAAAACTCACTTTGGGTTTATTCGGATTTGAACTCATTTCGATCGCACAATGATAAAGAGAATAATTTACTAAGTACTCCACAACGTTCGCCTAAGCAAACAACCGGTCGTCACTTAGAAGATTATTCAGATTGTCACAAAACTAATTAAAACGATTTCCTTCGACTTATTCCAAGGAAATTGCATTCCATTTAAAATTTTACTTCCTAAAATATTTTAACTTTCGATTATTTCCGAAAATACTACTATTTCATTTCTCAAAATCCTTTTGGAATTATTTTCAAAAATTCCGAGATTTAGATTCAAAAATCCTTTTTAAAATGCGTTTTATAAACTAAATTTATATAAAATTTCCTTTATATAAAAATCATATCATATTATAATAATAATTCTTTATTATAGTAGAATTATCTCGAATATTTATTCTCTATATATCTTATACCACCATTTAGATTATATTCACCATTTTTTATTAAAGTTTAATCCTAACTCACCATTATTAAAAGGTTAATTTTAACTTAACATTTTCTCTGAACACCTTATATTCAAATTGTGAAAATTAATTCACAAAGGGGTTCATTTATAAATTCAAACAACAAATACTTATGAATAAGCTAAACACAAATAATCAACAATCAACAAATGGTAATCGGTGATCCTAATTTAATCGAGCATGACTGATCAAACAATAGTGATAATAAATAAATATTATCACATTCAAACAAACACACTCAACAACTATATAAAATTTTGAAAATTATTCTTTTATATATATAAAATATGATCCTAGACAAAATATTTAATTTGCCAAATTTTCAAAAATTTCAATACCATGTCCGTTGGCCTTGGTCGAGTGTTTAGAAATCCCTATAGACAACGTAGCGTCCCACATCTCGACCTAATTCATAAAAACTCAATAGACCAATTAACATAATATGTTTTTATAACATTAATAAATATGCTCTCGGATATATAATACTCTCAAACTCATTTTAGGGTGTCGTATACCCTATCTTTAATGGGCCAGACTCTACCAAAGCCAATGTTCTCGCTTAACCTTGCGCTCTAATACCATGCTGTAACGACCCTCCTTTTTTATCATCAAAATCGACACCGAACACTACCAGTGTGTTCAAATGTCGCGCATCCAATCGACAAAAGGTCAGATTGTTAGGGTAATAAAAAGAAAAGAATAGAGAACAGAGAAAATTAGAATCCCACAGCGGAATCGACAACATATAATATAACAAGGACAGTAGAAATTGTCACTCCAAAAATACAGAGTATATCAGAGTTAAAATAAACCTTATCAGCTGGACAGTTATAAAATCCCGAACTTACAATTGCTGATAAGGAAACTATTATAATACAGCGGAAAAAAAACACTACGATAGGTGAATCTCCAGCTCCCCTCCAAAATTTCCATAACACCAAAGATAACCTGAGAAAAATACTCGGTCAGATCCGAGTATTATAATAAAATAACACCCGGATCAGTCTGGAAATACCCGCGTGAGATAACTCAAATAATGGGGAACATATAAAAGTTATATAAGACCATGCGGCTAGCATAGAATGGATTTTAACCTCACAAGAATAACATCCATACAGGAAAGAGTAGAGATAACCAACAGGAAACAAATCCAAATAAGAATGAGCATAAATAGTATGAAAAACCAGACTTGAAAGAATGAAAATAATCCGAGCAAAATCCAACCTGGACAGAATGAATAAGATAAGATAACAGTCTAAACTTGATAGAATGGACAAACTAAGATAACAGTCCAAACTTGATAAAATGGACAAAACCAATACTTAAACACCACAAAGAGTGGTTAACTATTCTCTTGGTAATTTAAAGATAAACAGATTCAAGGGTTCGAATCAAATAAAGAAAGGAAAATTTCCAACAAATGACTAGGAAGGTTCACCACCCTTGAAGTATACCTCTAGTAATATACTTCTGAGAAGCTTATATACTCCATGACACTTTTTGGAAATGTACCAGCCGGACCCCACCAAACCTTACCAAGAATCCGAGTATTTCACATCTAAATCTTAATCGTTTGACGGTATACCAAAATCTAGATGCGATGTGAAAATACCCTAATGGGAGCAACCCCACATAGCTGGATGTCCTTTCACGCTTTGGGTTCAGTCATTTACCGACAAAGGATAACAAAGCTCAAAAGAGTAGCAAACCGTTTTTAAGGTGATAATACACCATGAAGAAAGCCGAATCCAATAATTAATATATCAACTATCAAGGATAATTAAAATCACACATGGAAATTAAATATCATATATTGAACACTACTCGTTGATTCCAAATAAGTGTTATCTCTCGGTTGAAAATAGAGCCAGGCAAGTTGAGATAGGGTTACCTCTAGGCATCGCCTTGAAGATATTTTTAACCTTCGAGATAGAAACAAGTCCAAGAATCAACGTTTAGCGTTAAAAGTATGACTAGATTGTTACCCCGTTTTTTGGTCAAGGCCGGGATATCAACAAATTGACTAAAAAGAATGGATATCAGGATTGGAGATCGATTGGAAACAAGGCAATGGTCGGTACCGTTAAAATTGGACCAAGCTCCGATCAAGGTGGGATTGATCGAGAATGATAAACAAGGCTCGGTGAGGCTACACTTCGAATTTCAGGTCAATCGGAGTTCATATGCTTGAGTTATTGATGGATCAATATTCATGAAAAACTGTCCCGTACTGATACTCTCGTATCGATCACTATGGATACAGATTTGGATTAACACATGCGCTTTACATTTGGTTTGGATCGATCGATATTCATATCGATACATTTCGTATCGATACAACTCGTGTCGATTTGGCAACTCCAGGATGGATATGGTTTGGATAATGCACTGCACTTTTGGTTTGGTCGATCAAACTTCGTCTCGATACATTTCGTATCGATTGAGCAAGCATGGGATCGATACGAAGGATAGGGCATTGGATGGATTCAGAGGCATATTTCGTATTGATCATTCGTATCGATCGATATGAAAGAAGCGGTCAAGGGATGGAGTGCAAAACATTGATCACAGCGCAAGACTCGGATCGATGCGAAAGCTATGGATACGGGATGTGACGGATATGAGGTGATGGATACGAAATCATCAGCCTACACTTGCAAACTCAATCTTGGATCGACCATATCCCACAATCTACAACTGCAAATGCAATGAGATTTTCACAGCAAGTTGCACAACACATAGGGAACATCCATGATCGATCGCAGCTCAATTGGAGCAGTTTATGATCGATACGAACTCACTATGGATCGATCAAGGATCGATCCCAAATAACTTCAGATCGATCATGTGGGCCCATCTAGACTTGAGAAGGAGTATTATAAGATTCAAGATATATATTTCCAGCTCCACGCCTATAAATAGCACCTCCATTGCAACTCAAAGGGGGTCTTTTTCTCTCGGCTCCTCTTCATCTTCTTCTCTTTTGGCTAGACTCTGCCATTTTTAGCTATTGATATTCAAAGGATTGTAACTGTAATCACGGTATAAAGGAAATAAAAGGATCAATTCAAAGTGGATGTATGCTAAAGATAGCCGAACCACTATAATTCTCTTGTGTTCTTTACTTGCTTTCATTTTTCATTTACTGTTTCTTCACTTTTACTCTCTACATTATTTAAATAAGTGATCTGTGATTGGATATTGAGGATTTTTGTGTAAACACTGGTGCTTTCACTACTTTTGGTGTTTGTGACCATTTTTGGCGCAAACATATATCATTTCCATATAAGCGATATCGATTACGGAACTATTTTTCCATAACCGAAATCGAACTTTACTTTTAAAAACTGAACTTGTGCTTGATTTCCATATTACAGTATTGGTACATCACTTTTAGAAATACCTTTTAAAAATATTCTTTTTTAAAGACAAACTTATAATACCAAGGGTATTAAAACAAGGGTAAAAAACAGTTGTCGTTAAAACATTGTTTACTATAAACTCAAAACAATTTATACTTAGCTTTCTTTATAAATAATTCCTTTTAAAGGATTTTCTCATTTATAAACTATTATTTATAAATTTAAGACAATGTTTATTATCCCAAAAGATAAATAAACAATTTAAATACCTTAATAAATTTAAAACAATATTAATTATCCCGAAAGATAATTAATCACATTTATAATCTCTTTTAAACAAAGAAATCGATTATTTTAAACAGTTAATTATTTCCAAATACTTTTATATCATTAGTAAATAAACTTTAAAACCTTTATTGAATTAGTTTATCAGCTTTAAAACACTAAATCACTTAATTGACTTTAAAACACTTTCATTATATAAGTTAATTTACTTTAATCACTTTTATTAAATCAATTAATTAACTTTAAATATCATTAATTAAAAAGATTTATTAAATTCAAATAATCATTAATTAAAATGAATAATAAATCTCAAACATCATTACTTAAAATGATTAAATAATTTCAAATGCCATTAATTAAAACAATTAATTAAGTTTAAATAATCATTAGTAAATTGGATTAATTAAATTCAAACATCCTTAGTTAAAATGATAAATTAAAACATCATTTGTTAAAATGATTAATTAACTATAAAACATCATAAATTAAAATGGTTAACTAGATTTTAAATATCACTAGTTAAAACAATTAATTAAATCTAAAACAATTATTAATTAAAATGATTAATTAAAGTTTAAAGTCATTACTTAAAATGACTTAGTTAATATTCAAATCTCATTAAATAAAGTATATTAACGAATTTCAAACATCATTAGTTAAAATGATTAATTACATTCAAATATCCGAAATTATGATGATTAATTAAAATCAAATATCATTAATTAAAATAATTAAATAAATTCAAATATCATTACTTAAAATGATTAATTTCTTTTAAATATCATTAATTAAAATAATTAGTTAAACTCAAATAATCATTAGTTAAAATGATTAATTAAATCCAATCTCATTTAAGTCAAAAGATAAACCAATTTTAAACATCATTAATTAAATTGGTTAATTAATTTCAAAATCATTAATTAAAATGATTAATTACTTTAAATTATCATTAGTCAAAAATGATTAATGAATTTTAAAATTATGTTTAGTGAAAACACAAGCTCAAGTTCAAAAACATACGACGGGATTTTTTTTTGTATGAAAATTAATAAATGATGATATAACAAAATCGCTCTATAACGACACATAATAAATTAAATGGAATATCAAGATTTTATTTCAATTAACCATAAATATAATAGCAAAAGGATGTATGTAAATAATTATTGGCGAGAAACCTCTCAGGGTTTCTCTATAAATTTTCCTTGCAAAACAATGGTTATGGATGATATATATATAATCATATGGGTTCATAAAGATCAAATTAATATGTCAGCCATTTTCCAAAAGGAAATTAGACCTAACAATCAATCAAGCAATTTATCTAACATCTAAGCAATCAATAATCATTTATAACATCATAAATATGATATAGTAAAACTAAATGTGAATTAAACTCATATTGATTTTCATTTTTGCCGAAGCGTTCTGATTTAGACTAAAACCGATCAGCCATTGGATTTTAGCATATATTCCAACAAGCTCCAGATCCAACCAAACCAATTCCATTGCGTAGCTATCGTTGATGCGAGTCCAACGCAAAAGACGGCGTTCAAATCCGACCTCGTATGAGAATGTTATTTGATTTATAAATTATCGAATTAATTTAAATTAATAAATAACAAATCTATTTAAATTACAATATTACCCCTCACCCAAACTCTTTCTTCCCCAAACCTCAAAATGTGCACAGTGACACTCAAATCCACTCATGCGTGCATGAAGATGGAGTGATACGGAGCTACGCTCTGCTAAACTCGAATCTGTCTTTGCCATTGAACTTCTCTCACCGAACTCAACTCGATCGACTAACAATCCACGCCCAAAGGCTCCCCTCTGAATCGCGACCTGCACCAAAAATCCATGACTTGCTCATGGTCGCGATCCTCAAACACACATCGCCCTACCCCAAATCGCGCCTACGCGTGCTCCACGGTAAGAAACACGATGCCAACCTCTGAATTCTGCCTAAATCGAAGCCTGGACCAAACCCTAGCTCGCTGCCCTAAGGTCGAGCCTCCCTAAACATCATCGCTAACCAAATCGAGGTATAGCATTGAAGCCAACACCCGAACAAACTCAAGGGACTTTGTTTCATGATATTTCGTTGAGTATATATTTAGTTTTTGAATTTTTGAGTTTTTGGATTTTCAAGGGGAAGCTTCATTTTTGGTTATAGGCAACAATGATATAAAGAAGAAAAGGCATGGGCAGCATGTAAGAAGTATGGGCAAAAATGTGGGTATGGGATTTGAACTGATGGGGTATGGACATATATATTATTTAAATTTAAAATAACAAGCTCTTAAACATCCGTAAATCTCGAACTCCAAACGACATGCCGCTTGGCGTTCTATATGTTATACCTCTATTCTGAACACACTGGAACTAGTCCCGAGCCCTAATTCGATCATATGCAAAAGATAGCTTTCCAAACCCAATTATTATATCAAATTTCAGAAATTAATTTCTATGCGTTTCAATCTCGCACGCCTAAAAAATATGTCCATTCGTGACAAAACTTGACAACGTACGATAATTAATTATTACGGATCCAATGAAACTGATTTCGTCGAAATCCGAGACAGTTCCCCTGAATGATAATTTCACAGATTTAAATATCGTTTTATATTTTCGATCCACTTATCGATTTTAATGATCTATTTATATTTGTAAATAAATTTACAAATTGAATTCATCAATATTATTTATTAATTAAAAGGAGTTAAATAAAATTATTAAATCCATTTAATTAACATTCAATTATCAATTCAAATATTTAAACATTCCCTATATTTGAATTATAAGTTGTTAAATTCTAAAATCCAATTATTTAAATATTTAGAATTAATTAAATATTTAAAATCAAATGAGAAGATTTTTTGGGTTGTTACAATCAAATTTCAATGTTTGCTCAAATTCCATTTTTGGAGCCTTATTAATTATTTATTTCATCATTAATTTTACGAGCTGTTACATTCTCTTCCTTAAAAGAATTCCACCCCTGAAATTTCCTAAGGGTTGAATCATGTAACCTAGCACGCAACCAATCTAAACTAACAAAATAATTAGTGTACAACCAATTTTGCAGCTAAATATGTAATGTGCATGGTGTTTAACAACATATAAAATATATGTACAAAATGATTCTAAATCGGCGCCTCTTATATTAATGCATCCCTTTTTAAATACATTTTGAAAATATGATGCGAACAACCTAGATATACTGATTATTCTATATGTACGCAAATTTTCAAAAATCCTTTTTCATGCAAAAAATTTCATACTCCCATGAGTGGGTGTATGATTCAATCAATTTTGCATCTAATCCCTACAATCCAAAACCTTGCACACAATTTTTTAACTTCCGAAAATTTTGAAAATTCAGTTTTTGAATCTATACCCCTATGTCGGAAATGGAATTTAGATGGAAAAATCTTACATTTCCACTCTTCTCTAGGTTACCTATTCTATTATAGCTTGGAACCTTCTCTTCCACCCCTAATAATTTTCCAACTTTTCCATGTACAATTTGCAAAAGGAGGTTTATTTTTGGATGTTAAACGGTAATTATCCTAAGCGCAAGTTTCGTTTCACTATCAACAAGGTATGGAAATAGAAATTCCAAAGCTAAAACAATATTGTTATTATCTATATTTTGTCTGTTGTAACCCTTATCGGATGGTAAAACTCATACTTACTAACACATCGATGCTCCCTTCACTAGTATATGGCATTTAAAAATCGTAAATTTTCTCATTTCAAAAATAATAATTTTAAACACAATTCCAAAAGAATTTCCATTAACGAATCGAATTCCCAAAATTACTTAAATCCCATATTTTATTTATTTATTTAGATTTTATCCCCTAAACCATTTGAACAAAAGCTTCCAAAAACATTTGAACTCAGCTTTTCAAAACTTACACCAACTTTTCTAAATTACTTGCAATTCCTTTATACAAAATTTATCCACCATTTTATTTTCTAAAACTATTTATCAAACAACCATTAAATTTCCAAATCCCTTTCTGATATCACTTTTAAATATACCACCATCATTTCATAATTTCAAATACTTCAAAGCCAACTTTTCAAAAGTATTTAAACAAAAATTTCCAAAGCTTTCGAATAAAAAATTTCAAAACATCGACCGCTCTATCTTTAAAATAAATCAAGCAACATCTTAATGTAATTCGGACTTAGTTAATAGGTTAATACATATGATTAATCCTAGTATTGTATAGTTAATCCTAGATTTAGGGAACCTTTTTATTTTTACTTTAAAACAATGAACTTCCTACAAATGTATTTATAAACTTTTAGTTTTTAAAGCATAGGGATAGTGATTCTGTAATAACCTTTCTCTGTCCTTTATTTGCTATAATTTGTTTGTTCCTAAATTTTGAAGTTTTGGGATTTAAGTATTTTTAATTTTCTAGTTGAAAACTTAATTTCCTAATTTATTTTATAAACTTCCAGTCTTACTTAAAATTTTATAGCTAGTTAAGTGTCCTTACGAGATTTCCTTATTTACAACATTTTGCATTATATATATAGCGGTCCAATCCCATCCATTCAATCAACATAGTGATAAAACATGAACATTTCTCATACCATATTGTATGCTTTTTTAAATTTGAAGGGAGACAACTGTGGATTACAACCTAAAAACCCTAAAAGAAATTTCTTGCTGAAAGTTGCCATTCATCGTCAACTGGTGTTAATGATGTTGTGGCCTAACAATATTTACTAAATTAAGATGGACATTCCTAATATTCCATTCAACCATCACCCACCATCCTTACTCTCCTTTTTGGCTTCTAATAAATGCGGTCCATCCGTTACTTCAATTATTATATCCGATTAGGGATAAATTGTACATTCCCACACTACAATGGGTAAGCAATATAACTTATGCACAATTTGAACAACTCATCAGAAAATTGGCTTGGTGGAATAACCCCTAGAGCCTGTCTTCCCCTCAGTAACCTTAAGTCTACCAACATCCTTCAGGTGTTGTGCCATCTTATAATTTTCTTTTCCAATCATACCACTATCTTCTCCCAATAAAATATTCCTAGTTCATACCCATATTCCTTAAATTCGACAAGGATTCCCCATTGCTATCCTACGAGCATTTGTAGCCATTTTATTCATAGCCTAAAACCTCTACCCTATCTTATATAGGTAGTGATCTATTTCCACTTCATAGTAAAAACTTGGTTTAGTTCTCACTATTCTTTATAAAATTAAAACTTTACAACCATGAAGTACTTGATCCAAAAAATTTATCTTCAAAAATATAAACTTAGAAACTTTTTATCAATTTCAAAGATTATTTGGTTCCAAAAAGGAACCATGAAAAATTTCTAAAACATCTTATATTACTCCAAACAATGAAAAGTAGAGTAGACAAGGATAATCTTCATCCTATTATTTTCCTATACTCATGTTATCTCTACTTCCACTTTTTCAAAGATTTTCATAGCACAAGTGGAGGACTTCTAAAAGATATGAGTATTGCAACATCTATTTAAGTGTCTATCTAAAGTGTATGTGCAATTACTACATATTCATGGAATTTTTCCATTCTTCTTATCCTATTATTTTTCTACTATTATTTCTAACTAGATTACTAATCCTATATGTATTCCTAATAGTATTTCTATCTACATTGTCAGGCATTCTTACTCTTCTATACCTCATTTGCATCAAGTACCATTTCCATTTGTCCACCCCTTAAAAAGAATATAAAAAAATGGAAATTCCAAATTTACAAAATAGGAAAAATCATCAACCCTAATCTATGCTCTATTTTACTTTTATTTCAAAAACAAAATATCCCTTTATCATAAATTGTTAAATCCAAGCTTTTTGACTTAATCAATTTTGAACTAAAAATTTCAAAAATGAAAAATAATTTTTATTGGAAACTTTTGACTCAATATACTTTAAAATTGTGAATTTTTAGATTTCCTTTGAAAAAACCCATTCAAAACTTTTCAAGGTAGTTTAAAAAATACTTCCTATTTCATATGGGGTTGGACATAGAAATAGACTTTAATTGTCCTTCCTTTTGGGCTCTCCATCTTTTGCATACGTCCTTAACTCATCTCCATCAAAAATCTGGTTATCTTCTTATGGTAGTTAGTGCATACCTTCTTGCAGGAACTTTCTCCACTTCCTCTTCATTCCTTAGTTTCAGACGCTTGCAACATATAATTTCTTAATTTCCATTTGTCTGGATGAAATGTGCATCTTTAATTGGCAATCCATCAAAATCCAAAATCATAAGGCAACCTATGCCCAATAAAGGAGTCAAGTATCATCCAGCCTCCGAGATTCTTCTATATGTCGTGTTCATGCTCTTCTAGGTCCGCTCCTTAGATACGACCTCCACTCCCTGGGGTAATCAGGGTAGGAGTATAAATTTAACTCTATTTATTTTTCTAACAAGTAGTGGCCTTGCCTATCCTTTTGGAATATGCTTACAATACTTTCGTAGTCGGAATTTATAAAGTTAGGTGTATAATAAATGAAAATTACAAAAACGTTCTCTCAATGTATCCTAATTCCTATGATCGACCAACCTAAGCTCCGATACTAAATGCAACAACTTGCACCTTAATAGGTCCAAATTTTGACTAAATCGAAACCCAAGTCCATTAGGGCGTGAATCGTTGGTTTTGGTAACCTATAAATAACACAAGTATATCACAGTGCGATAAATATAAACTTACAGCAGAATTGAAAAATATAATATAAGATATGTATTTGAAAGTGACTAAGGATCTACAATATGGAATATTAACTAAAACTATTTACTTGTTCGTAAAATAAATATAAAAGTAAAATAATAAAGTAAATGACACCATAGATTTTTATACTGGTTTGAACTTCCGGTTCTACGTCCAGTCCCAGACTCCTTCTGGAATTCAACTATCAACCCTCACTTAACCTGGAGAAATAGGTATTACACCGCCTGAGCAATCGAACAGGGCTTCAACTGCCTAAGCAAAAGAATAGGACTTCAACCGCCTTAGCAACCGAACATGACTTCCAACACAAATAGTAAAATTGTTTTTGACTGAGTATGCTCTTGAATAATGCTGATAACTCAATAACGTACACCCTTCCTATAAACTTTTCCTTTGTGATATATCGTGTAATTCATGAAGATAGGAAGTTTATTAAATCACTAATGAAGTTTGCTTGAATGAAAAAGTGATTAGAATGAAATATTGAATGCAAATGACAAGATAGTTTAGACAATATGAATGAGAATTAGAATCAGAATTAGTGATAAAAACAATGGATTTCATGGTTATTTATAGTGATTAAGAGTTGCAATCGTTCGTGAAAGGTAACCATGAAAGGATATGGAAGCAACTCTTAAATTAAGAGTTGTTTATATTCGCGGAATTGGAGTGTCTTTTCAAAATATAGCCGTTATGGAGATTCAACCGTCTGAATAGCACGAATCAGCCAGCTGAATGGATTTAAAATTGATGCAACAAGGAAACAGTTCAAAAACGACCCAATTCAGCTGGCTGAATATTCAAAGTAAACTGTGCATATGCACAGAATTCAGTCGGCTGACCATAGCCATTTAGCCGGCTGAATTATGTGTTTTCTGGCATATTAAAGAATGTTTTGAAAAAATTTAGCATATGAAATATGTTTTGAAAAACTTTAGCATATGAAAATTGTTTTGAAAAACTTCAGATTGCGTGTGCGTGCATATACCACTTCGGAGAGATTTTAACATGAATTTTCTACTAAACTCGGACCTTAGACTAAATATTTTGCTGAATCGTCAATCCGGAATCTGGTCTGCAAGTTGTTAGATTATTTCTTGAGTAAAATCAATATCTTCTCCTGAAAGTATGGTTAGTTCATATAATATTTACATATAGTTGTCGGAATCAAAACATCAAAATTATAGTTTCTAACATTCTCCCCCTTTTTGATGAAGACAACTATGTAAGTTATATAAATAAAAACAGATTTATACTCCCTCTGTCTTAATACTCCTCCCATCATTATGACGTACCTTTTTCTTCCCCTTTGTCATCGACAAAAAGAAATAGATATCAATAGGAGAAATAAGAAGTATTGAAATTTTGAACATCACGTTTGTGGCTTCATTTCCATAAGTATCAGAAAATTTGGAATATATCTCCCCCTTTATATGTGGTGTACCTACAAAAAAAGAGATATATGTTTTGGTACCCACTTCCTATGTTAGGGTCTGGGGGTTAGGTCTTGGGAAGCCATACCCATTTGGGTGTGGTTGAATCTTTATAAATATAATTTTCATTATTAACTACTATATCAAAATAATCATCAATGTATTTTTCTCTGTTTTTCTAATTAACAGGAACCCAAATACTTAGATAATTTTTATTCATATTTCACGTCAATGATTTTGTACTTCTAGAGATATTATAAACATTATTGGTCATAGTAGTACTTGAATTTCTATAGAAACTGGATTTAGACTTTACACGAAATCTACTATTAGCACTAACATTTTTACTATACATGAAAGCATATCTAGTGCTATTTCTACGATCGGTTTTATTATATCCTAAACCACTTTTATCATGTTAAGGTCTATAACTAGATAAAATCATGTTTGAATCATTTTGACCTTATATTAAATTTCATGAATTCATTTTTACTTTTTTCAAATTTAGTTTTAAAGTCACAATTGTTATTTTCAAAAGAAATATTACTATTTTTAAAAATATTAATTTTCTTATTTAATTTAAAAATCTCGTTTTTTAACGCACGGTTCTCATTTTTGAGAAGAAAATTTTGAGATTCTGAATTATCTAAAGAGGATTGTAATAAATCATTTTGTCTTTTCAAATCAAAAATTTCTTTTGAAAATTTTTCTCTCTTTTTCAAATAAGGTGTTTTGTTCATCCAAATTTTTTTTAAGAGTTATAAAATTAGTTTTTAAAACACCAAGTTGATTTTCTAAATTTAATTTCTCATTTTCAAGTTCGACAGATTTCATCTTTTCTAAAGTAATAGAATTAAGCCTTGAGATCTGATCGCTTATACTAACTAATTCATTATTATCATTTACTGGAATTTGTAAATCAGAAAGTACCTTTTTGTAGTCCTCATTGGTGGCTTTGATAGGGATTTTGCTTGTTGTATTTCGATTGGATCTTTTTCTGGCCATTCTTCTACGATGTTGTGACGATCGATAGAATTTTAGGCTCCGATACCAAGTGAAAGTGACTAAGGATCGTGCAATATGGAATATTAACTAAAACTATTTACTTATGCGGAATATAAATATAAAAGTAAAATAATAAAGTAAATGATACCAGAGATTTTTATACTGGTTTGAACTTCCCGTTCTACGTCCACTCCCAGACTCCTTTTGGAATTCAACTATCAACCTTCACTTAACCCGGAGGAACAGGTATTACACCGCCTGAGATACCGAACAGGACTTCAACTTCCTAAGCAACATAATAGAACTTCAACCGCCTGAGCAACCGAACAGGACTTCCAATACAAAATTGTTTCTAACTGAGTATGCTCTTGAATAGCACTGATAAGTCAATAACGTACACCCTTCCTATAATCTTTTCCTTTATGGTATATCGTGTAATTTGTGAAGATAGGAAGTTTATTAAATCACTAATGAAGTTTGCTTGAATGAACAAGTGATTAGAATGAAATATTGAATGCAAATGGCAAGATAGTTTAGACAATAAGAATGAGAATTGAAATCAGAATTAGTGATAAAAACAATGGATTTCATGGCTATTTATAGTGATTAAGAGTAGCAATCGTTCATGAAAGGTATCCATGAAAGGATATGGAAGCAACTCTTGAATCAAGAGTTGTTCTATTCACTAAATTGAAGTGTCTTTTCAAAATATAGCCATTATGAAGATTCAGCCGTTTGAATAGAACGAATCAACAGGCTGAATGGATGAAAAATTGATGTAGCTAGGAAGCAGTTTAAAAATGACCCAATTCAGTCGGCTGAATATGCAAGGTCAACCGTTTGAATATTCAAAGTAAACTATGCACATGCACAGAATTCAGTCGACTGACCATAGCCTCTAGGTAATATTAGTAGTAAGTGAACACAACTGCTAGTAGCCTCTAGGTAAAGGGTAGACTTCTGTTATGTAACTCCAATGACCTCGCATCCTAACCCACTAAACCAATTATGTCACCCAATGCCTATGTGTTGGACGAAGTCCACTAATTCACGTTTGTCTTAAAGGTATAATTGAAGCTATATAATTTCCTACTATGGAAATTATATTGTCTTATACGTATAATACATAGTATTATTACTTACTTATTCGCTACGTTATTATTCCTAATTTATACGCTTAGGCCTTGGTTTCCTTTTTAATCTTTAATAGATGTCTGTTACCCGTATTAATTAGCCATTAATGTCTAAATTAAAAAACCTCTAATCAATCCTTATTTAATTCCTTTAATCCCGTTTTAATTGGTCATCAATTTCAAAAATTAGGCAATCTTTAATCAATCCTCATTTAATTCCATTAATCTATTTACCAATTTCAAAATCAACTTATTATTCAATTTCATCACAAATGCCATATTAATCTCTCTACTATTCCCTATTTAATTCCTTTTTAACTCTCATTAATTACAAATTTCTTGCCCATTAAATTTCTAATTAATGTCTATAAATCCAAATCCGTTAAGCATTATGCTTTTATTAACTAGTACGTATATAGTCGTAAATTACGCTATTTATATTTATTTTTATTTTTGAACGTTAAGCATGGTTATACGTATATTTTTTTGTTCCTAATTAATAATCCCTAACTAGAATATTCCTTTCCATATTTTAATTCATTAGAATTATCCTTCCAAAAGGGTTTACCGTTATAACTTTCCATATATTAACCTAAAATAAGAGATTTGCTTTGTTTGAAATTACAAGGAATTGTTTATTTTCTTTTTATTGAAATAGACAGCATAAACTATGGAAAGAATACCCATACTTTACACATCTCTTTCCTTTTTTTGTATATTCCTTGTCAATTCAAACATTGCACTTTTTCTATGTATTTAAAAAATTAGACAAATTTATGGAGGGTTCACGGATAATATTTCTAACAAATTAAAACATAGAAATTCATATTCCAATAAAATTAGGGAAAATCTAAATTATACTACCTTCTTTACAACCTAATTGTAGATCTAGAATAAATTCTACACCTTATTAATATCAAAGTATTAATAACTTGGAGATTGATTTCCAGATCCAGGTGTAAATAATGTTCCTATTCAATTTTCCTCAATTGCAAAATATGTAGGCAATATTTTATGCGTTTAGTTCATGCATACAACACTTTAAATCTTTATTTAGGCATAATAATTAAATAAAAATCCCACGAAATAAAATCCAATGTTATAAAAAAATTACATAATTTTCCACTTACCTTTTAAGCTTTCCAAATCTGAATCCAGTCCTTTACTTGGCTCTTTTTCCTCTCTAATCTAAAAAAATATGTATAACAAGGTGTATATATACTATTAGAATTACAAATCCGGGAAGAGATTTAGGGTTAGGGGAAAATAGATTTACAATAATAAAAATTATCTTTTTTCGCAATATTGATTCGCTCATTCTCTTCTTCTCTTTTATTTTCTACCCTTCTTTGATTATATATTTATATGTAATAATTTATAATTTTTAGAAGTAGTGGAGAAGAGAAAATGGTATAGCTTCGCTGCTTGGATTGGAAAATATGAGAAAAAAAGTGAGGGGTTAGGCCTTTATTTATAGATGCATGAATCAATCGTAACCGTTAGATTAAAATAATTAAATCTAGGTTGTTGGTCAAGGTTCAAACCCTAGCCATCATACCTCGACTGTTCGATCGCCCCTCTATAACTGGTCGACCACTAGCGGTCGACCGGTCCAATAAAGGGGTCAACTGTAGGGTCCCGCATTTATTTTAATTTATTTCCTTTATTCATTTTTAATTATTTCCCCCTTGAAACTTCCAACGCTAATAACTTTTCCATTTAAGCTCCAATCGCGACACTCAAAATATGAAAGTTTCTTAGAAAATCATCACGAACTCAACGGTGCAAATTTCGTGACCAAATTCCAATGTTTTCTCAAATTCCATTTTTGGAGTCTTTTTAATTATTTATTAATTATCATTAATTTTATGGGGTATTATAGATGTGCCTTTAGGCAAAGTAGTCTTCACTTTGCTACAAAATTTGATCAGCTCATCTCTAATCAACGGTCTGAGTTCGGTGTCGATTTGTAAGACCTTGCTAGGGTCAGTACCATCTATAGATATTAATTTGAGTGGAGTAGCCAGCCCATCTTTAATGCTTGAATCTTCCATGTAGGGGTCAAGCTAGTCATCATCAAGATCAGAGTTGATTTCTAAGTCACATTGGTCCAGCGTGTAAATCATGCATTCTAAGACATCATTGGTTGGGATTACGGTTGCCCTCGGCTCTCATGGATGAGTATGTTGGTGTGGAGAGGGTAGGAGTTAATGTAACCACCCAGAATTTCACCGTTTTAATTTGCGAATATTTAATTAATTTTAAATAT
Source organism: Allium fistulosum (assembly GCA_030737815.1). Classification (NCBI taxonomy): domain Eukaryota; kingdom Viridiplantae; phylum Streptophyta; class Magnoliopsida; order Asparagales; family Amaryllidaceae; genus Allium; species Allium fistulosum. Next base: position 1,145,196,719 of record CM060904.1, read on the forward strand.
TTAATTAGTAGATTTTATAATGATAATAAAACTCTTTTAATTAATAAATAACGAGGTTGAAATAGTTTTCAAATTTTGTTTACAAAAATATGTAGTTCGAAGAACAATTGAAAATGTGACCGGAATTCGTTTTTCGAATTTTCGTCGAATAAAAGTTGTCGGAAACGTTGAAAACTCTACGGTATAAATATAAATATACAAATATAATAAGTTAGGGTTATATAATGTATATATGTATATGTATATACATAGATATATATATATATATTTATATAGTTTGATGTGACTTGTTAACTAAAGTTTTAAATAAAATAAAACGATGTTTAAAGTGAAAAGATTCTTTAGGAAACATTAGTACTTAAAGTGTTTAAACATGTTGCTTGGGGGGGAACAACAAGGTGGCTTGTGATGTGATGTGGAGGGGAGACAAGAGTAGTGAGGTGGCATAAATGTAGTGGAAGTTATGTACCATAAGTATAGTTTAGTAACTACCTTAAGGCAATTCATATAAAACCTATTTCCATTATTTTTCTCTCATTTTATCTCTTCATTTTCACTTTCTAAATCCTCCTTCATGTCTTTATGAACACTTCAATGGCTTCCAAAGAAAATTCTTAAGTTAAAAATCTTAGTTTTTTCCACTTTTAAATTCATAAATACTTGTTTTAAGCCTCTCCTTCACTTCTACAACTCCACCTCTCCAAAACAAGGCCTTATCTCCACCATCCAAGCATGGCCAAACCTTGTAGCCATTATGGCCTTGCCTTAGCCTTTAAGGCTACTAAAACTCCATTTTTGTTAAGGAAAATCAAAGCTCTAGGTCATTTGCAAAATTTTGCAAGCTTGGTTAGTTTGGGTTAGCTTTAAGGTGAGTAAAGCTTCCTCCTTTTCATAAAGTTTTAAACCTTAATTTTCATGCTACTTGGTTTCTAATTTTGATGTTTGTTTGAATAAGATAGGTGTTGATTTGTATGTGTATGTGTAAGCTTGAAAGTGATGTTGTTTAAACTTGTACATCAAAGTTAAAGTTAGAAAAGTGTACAAGTTATAGTCTTTGTGACGACCGCCCATGACCCCCGCACTGAACATAGGAATATGGCGCTGTAAAGTGTGCCAAGCAGCCATGGACGGTTGCCAAGGTTAAGTTAAGACAGCAGAATCTATCGTATAACTCACAGCGCATGGATAAAAATACAATAGAAAGTATATATAGTGAAGCTTTACAGAACAGAATCTTTATTAAACCTCATAATAGTTTGGTACAACATCTGAATAGTCAATACATCAAGCCTCACTACATATCACTCAGAGAATATACAAGCAGCGGAACATCCAGTACATATAGTAAGAAACTAATACGCAAGCCTCCAGCTCGTCTTCGTCATCAGCATCGTCGGTCACTAAGAACAGCACCTGTCACCTGCTACCTAGTCTACCCATCCCAAAATGGATGAACAGCCCAAGGTAATAAGAGTGGAATATAAAACCTTGAGTCAGACAACAGTCTTAGTGAGCGGTAAATTAACTAACAACATACCAAAAGAGCATAAAGGTAAAAGGAATAGGAATCCAACCCTCCCACTCCACCTCTTTCTACAGTGATAGCCCCCAGACACACTAAGCAGAAATAAACATAGCAAAGCAGACATTTAAAGTAAAGCAATTATCACTCGAGTCAAGGTCAACAATTTCCAAGTACAAACCCCCAAGGCCTAAACCAAGATCAGATAAGCACCCAGAAAACATTGCTCTTGAGACCGAATGACGATACAACCAAACATCCATGACTCTGGCTATCACTGTTATCATTGCTTCAATACCACCGTTAATTGAATGACCGGCACATTCTTTCAGTCGTCCGTCAAGGGTTAATGGCAACCCCGGTTCTAGACAGAACTCTGCACGTCGTCGCAGCCCGTGCCTAGGACTATCGAATCTGCCCAGAGTACTCGACTACAATCATAGTCTTTAGGGACTATCGAATCTGCCCAACGTACTCTTGCTTTGAGCCTGCTAGAACCTTCAACAACGATGAAATCTCAGCCTTCTAGTCATCCTCCTCGACGACTATTCTCATACTAGCTCAAGCGCCTCTCGAGCAAACCATTATCCTCAAACCCGAACCATTTCACCGAGTTATCAACATGCTTGGAATGATCCCGTCTGGATTAAACCAAGGCTATCTCATACCATGCCTCGCTTCATCTCATCATAGCAAAGCCTCATCTAAACATCAACATCATCAAATCTATCCATATGAGCTTCATCATCCGCCACATATGCCACGAGCAGCTTTTCCAATTCAAGAGCCTTTCCCTTAGCTTTTGAATCATCTTCGACCATCTTGTCCAAATCAAATCATCAATCAACTAATTTATAACAATCAATCAAGTCAATCATTAATCCAAGTAGTCAAGCATTCAAACATGATCTAATAAACAATTATAACAATAATGGCAATTTAGTAAATAAAGAGTCCAAATCTAACAAACATGAAACATGAGCAATATCTCTACAACTTGATGAATGAACTTGCATAGATTAACATGTAGTAAAATGGATGTCAAATCATCATGAACAATAGATCTATACTTAAGTTTATGAAAATGCATGGAAATCACTATTTTAACACATAATCAAGCCAACAATCCGATATACTCCTTTGGATCCGTGTGAGAGATAACCACCACTCACCAAATCACCTAAACACCTCAAAAGCAACACACTTCAGATCTGTACAGCAAAGGATCTAACTCGATCTACCAAAATTCCGCTTCAAACGATGAAATCTCTCTTCGAAGAATGTAGATCTTCAATCTAAGCTCTTGGATCTTCGATTTGATCTTCAATTTGGATGGAAGGAATCACAAGATTAAAGTGGAGAAGAGAAGTGAAGAAGTGTAGAACTCGAGCTCTCAAAATAGCAGCACTTCGTCGCTTCAAAATCCGGATCCCAAAAAGTGAAGAAATGGACGTGTATTTATAGGCTGAAATCCCTAAGTTGTTTGCTCGCTTTTAAGTCATCCACGACTTAAAAAATTCCACGACCTACGACTCATAAAACTTACGACCTAAAACCCCACGACTTAACTGAAATGCGACTTAGCGACTTAACAAAAGTCGCGACCTAACACACACACGGTCTAGCAAACCTTACGACTTATCCATCCCCTTCGACCTATGACTTATCAGGTCCTACGACTTAAGCCATAACACACGCGCGCGCGAACCAGGACTCAACGAATCCTACGACTTAACCTTGCGCGACTTAACACATATGTGCGACTTAGCGACCTTGCGACTTAACGCTATACGACTTAACTCTAACCCAAGTGCGCGACTCAACGACCCAACGACCTAAGCCTCAACATTAATGCGCGACCTACGACTTAGCTACACACACAGGGTCTTACGACTTAACACTAAGCCAAGTCCCAACGACTTAAGTCCTTACGCGACCTAACGGCTTAACTCCTTAAGTCGCTCGAACGACCTAACTTCCTTAAGTCGTTAACCCGCTTAACCCCCTAGGTCTGTAACTTCCCTAAGCCGCTAACTCTTAAGTCACCGTCTTTCTTAAGTCGCCTATTCCTTAAGTCGTCGTCTTTCTTAAGTCGCCTATTCCTTAAGTCGCCAATCTTTCTTATAGGTCGTCTAAACCCTTAAGTCGTCTACTCCTTAGGTCATTCCAATCTCTTAAGTCGTTTACTCGACCTAACCTACCCCACGACCTAAGCTACCTAACTTCTACACGACTTAAGCTCTAGTCGACCTAAACTCTGAACGACTTAACACACTAACAATCTAATGACAACCGGTAACAAACATTCGATCCGTAAAAATACGGGTCGTTACATTCTCTCCCCCTTAGGAATTTCGCCCTCGAAATTCCAAACAAACAAGAGCAATCAAAAATTATTCCGCATGCCTACCATCCATAGCAATCAAAAACCATGCATCCAATTACTAGCCTAGCATGCAGAATTCTAAGACTAGAACAAGTTACAATGTCATGAGATGACACGACACCTTATGGCCATACCTCGAAGAGTTCAGGATGAGCTGCCTTCATCCTCTCTTCCACCTCCCATGTACAGTCGTTAACATCATCACTCCATTGTACCTTGAGCAACTTAACTACCTTCCTCCTAAGCTGTTTCGTGTCAATTTCCACAACACGAAGCGGCTTACGAGGTCTCTTATAGACTGGATAAATCTCAAAATCTTCACAGCTATCTGCAGAAACCACCGTATTCGAGTCGTGCACATACTTCCGTAGATACGATACATGAAAAACATTGTGCACACCCGCCATCTTTTCTGGTAACTCCAATTTATATGCGAGCTTTCTAATTCGCTCGATGATCGGGAATGGTCCAACAAATCTCGGAGTCAATTTTCCTTTCTTCCCGAATCGAATAACATTCTTCAGTGGAGAAATCTTCACAAAAACCATATCACCTACGTCGAATTCCAAATCCTTACGACGCTTATCGGTATAACTTTTCTGACGGTCTTGGGCTGCCTTCATTCGTTGCCGAATGATCTCTATGCAATCTGAAGTCTGTCGAATCATTTCTGGCCCAAGTATCAACTTTTCCCTTGTTTCCAACCAACATGTCGGAGAGTTACACGGTCTTCCATACAATGCTTCATACGGTGCCATACCAATGCTTGACTGGTAACTGTTATTATACGAAAATTCCACCAAATGAAGGTGATCTTCCCATGATCCTCCGAAATCCAAAACACATGCTCTAAGGAGATCTTCCAAAACTCGGTTGACTCTCTCAGTCTGACCATCTATTTGGGGGTGATAAGCTGTACTCAAACACAACTCGGTTCCCAAAACTTCCTGGAAGCTCTTCCAAAATCCACTAGTGAACAATGGGTCTCGATCGCTCACTATACTTTTCGGAATACCATGAAATCAGACTATCCACTTAACATACAGCTCAGCCAACTTTGATGCAGTCCTAGTTGATCGAACAGGAATGAATCTTGCACTCTTAGTCAAACGATCTACAATGACCCAAATCCCTTCATTTCCCGCTCTTGTTCTAGGTAGCCCATCAATAAAATCCATCGATATTTGCTCCCACTTCCATGTAGGAACTTCTAATGGCTGAAGCAATCCACTTGGCTTCTTCTGTTCGGCTTTTACCAACTGGCGGTTCATGCACTTGGAAATAAAATTTCCAACATCCTTCTTCATACCTTCCCAGTAATAGGTTCTCTTCATATCCTGATACATCTTATTTCCACCTGGATGAATTGTCAACTTCGAGTGATGACTTTCTTTCAGAACTTCATTTCTCAATTCATCTATATCGGGAACAACTAGTCGTCCTTGCTTCCGAAGCCAACCCTCTCGATCGACCTCGAATCCTTTATCCTTTTCTGGGTCCAATCCAGATTCCAAATCATGGATAATCTTGACAAGCTTATCGTCTCACTTTTGGCTCTCGCCAATTCTTTCCACAAGAGTCGGTCTTATCGATAAGTTTGCCAACATCTCAGGTTCCAATTCACATCTAGGCCTGAAGTCAAATCCAGCAAAATCTCGAGATTCTTCCATTCTGAAAACATGGCTCCCAATCCTGCATGTCTTCGACTTAACGCATCTGCTACTGCGTTACCCTTTCCCGGAGTATAGGCTATACTAAAATCATATGATGCCAAAAACTCTAGCCATCGTTGCTGCCTAAGATTCAAATCCTTTTGGGAGAAAAGATACTTCAACGACTTATGATTTGTAAACAACTCGAATCGAACTCCCAATAGGTAATGTCTCCACATCTTCAAAGCAAAAACAATCGCCGCTAACTCCAAATCATGAGTCGGATAATTCCTTTCATGCGGCTTCAGTTGTCGACTTGCATACGCAACAACTTTACCCTTCTGCATCAGCACTGCTCCAAGTCTAGTACCACATGCATCGGTGTAAACCACCATCTCATCATTTCCACTTGGAATAGTCAAAACAGGAGCACTTGTCAGTCGCTCTTTCAGGATTCCGAAAGCTTGCTCACACTTAGCATCCCATCTGAATACTTGATTCTTTTTCGTCAATCCTGTCAATGGTGCAGCCACCTTGGAAAAGTCTTTGATAAATCGACGATAGTATCCTGCTAATCGAAGAAAACTTCTCACATCAGATGCATTCTTAGGTCTAACCCAATCCTGGATTGCTGCCACCTTAGCGGGATCAACCGCTATTCCATTTCCAGAGATAATATGGCCTAAGAACCTCACTTCGCTCTTCTAGAAGTGACACTTCGAAAACTTAGCCTTCAGCTGATGTTTCCGTAAGATTTCCAAAACAATACGCAAGTGCGTCTTGTGCTCTTCTTCGGTTCTGGAATAAATCAAAATATCATCCACGAACACTAGTACGAACTTGTTCAACTGATCTCTGAACACTCTATTCATAAGATCCACAAAATATGCTGGTGCATTGGTCAATCCAAACGGCATTACCAGCCACTCAAAGAAACCGGACGGTTTCCTGAAAGCAGTCTTCGGCACACTATCCTTAGCCACTCTTAACTGGTGAAATCCCGTTGCCAAATCCATCTGAGAAAACACCTTAGCTTCGTGAAGCTGATCAAACAAGTCATCTATTCTCGGCAATGGATACTTGTTATTCTTAGTCACTTTATTCAGCTCACCATAATCCACACACAACCTCAACGATCCATCCGCTTTGGTTACAAATACAACTGGTGCACCCCATTCGGACACACTATGCCGAATGAATCCTTTCTGTAAGAGATCATCAACCTGCACCTTCAACTCCTACTGTTCCCTAGGCGCCATCCACCTAAGAGGCATTACAACAAGTCTGGCTCCTTCAACTAGATCGATACGAAACTCGATCTCTCTATGCGGCGGTAACCCTTTGACCTCATCAAAGACATCCTCGAATCCATTAGCGATTGGCAGCGATGATAGTCCATCTCGTGGAACAACGAGCGAATACATGAAGCTCATGAAGACGCCTTCCTCATGCTTACATCGTATCACAACCTTTCACCCCTCCACATTCTCGACTGTCACCTCCAACCTTTCACAATCAACCTTTGCCGCATACTTCCTAAGCCAGTCCATACCCAAAATAATTCCGAACCCCGCAAAGTTCAGAACAAAACAATCGCAAACAAAAGAGCAATCATGACTCGATACAATCAGACCACGGCATAGCATACACAGACAAGACGAACCCCCAACTGGATTAGTCACAACCAATGGTCTATCAATGATATCCAGTTCTAAACCCAACCGGCCTACAAGTTCATTACAAACAAAAGAATGCGACGCCCCAGTATCAAATAACACTCTAACTGGAACACCACAAATGGAAAGAGTATCCTGAACTACCACACTCTTTCCTTTCTCTTCAGCGGTAGAAGCTTTTGAAGATGATGGAACAGCCCCCAAAGCATAAGCTTGCACAATCTGCTTGTCCTTTCGCGGTTCTGGACAATTCTTCTTAATATGCCCCGGCTTGTCACAGTTGTAGCACTTCACCGACACCTTTGGATTCTTGCAATCTCTGGAGAAATGGCCCTTCTGCTGACAATTGTAGCAGGTCACTTCGCCCTTCGGCTTCTTCTAGCCATCCTTACCCTTTTGCTGCTGCTGCTTCCTCTTTTTGTTTCCACCCTGCTGTGGTTTAGACTCCTCCTTGGTTACAGCAACAACAGATCCTTCTTTAGGAAATAGATTCTCGTGCCTGAGAGCTTTCTCCACAAGCTTCTCAAATGAATCGTCCAGATGATCCACCAACTGCCTCCCAAGATAACTGTCCAAGCCTGTCACAAACTTCTCGTTCTTCTGATAAGGAGATTCAATATACGACCGGGCATACTTGGACAAAGCTTCAAACTCAGAAACATACTCAAGAACTGGTCTTCCACCTTGCTTGAGCTCCACAAACTTCTTGAACAGAACAGACTTCTGAGCTGTAGAAATGAACTTAGCTTCAAATCTGGCTTGGAATTGCACCCAAGTAATTTCTTCCTCCGGAGTATCAATGGTGATAGAGTTCCACCAGTCAGAAGCTCTTCCTTGAAGCTGTCTTGATGCTAGCTTCCTTTTGGTTGCATCCTCGATTCCCAAGTCACCAAAGATCCTTCTACAAGCATCTATCCATCTCTGAACTTCAATGGTTGACTCTATTCCCAAGAAAACCTTTCCTCCAAGAGCAGTATAATCTTTACACAGCTTGGAAAAATCCACCGGTTTTGGAGTTTGAACTTGAACCCCAACATCTACTGATGGCCCCGGAGCTGGCATCCTTCTCATAATCAAAGTCATCATAGCCTCGAACATAGCAGTGTAATCAGCAGCCCCCTCAGTAGCACGGCCTTCCCTAGCAGCTGGTCTCCCTCTTCGACTCATTCTTAATATATATAAAAAGGAATGATTAATACACCTTGAGAACAACCGCATAAAGGACTCACATACTTCTAAGCTACTATATTATATATAGTAATCATCCATCAAAATACAATTACGTCTCTCATACGTAGTTACGTCAGCGAGCGTTGGGTAAAATCGATTAACTTCGCTCTGATGCCAAATGTGACGACCGCCCATGACCCCCGCACTGAACATAGGAATAGTGCGTTGTAAAGTGTGCCAAGCAGCTATGGACGGTTGCCAAGGTTAAGTTAAGACAGCAGAATCTATCGTATAACTCACAACGCATGGATAAAAATACAATAGAAAGTATATATAGTGAAGCTTTACAGAACAGAATCTCTATTAAACCTCATAATAGTTTGGTACAACATCTGAATAGTCAATACATCAAGCCTCACTACATATCACTCAGAGAATATACAAGCAGCGGAACATCCAGTACATATAGTAAGAAACTAATACGCAAGCCTCCAGCTCGTCTTCGTCATCAGCATCGTCGGTCACTAAGAACAGCACCTGTCACCTGCTACCTAGTCTGCCCATCCCAAAATGGATGAACAGCCCAAGGTCATAAGAGTGGAACATAAAACCTTGAGTCAGACAACAGTCTTAGTGAGCGGTAAATTAACTAACAACATACCAAAAGAGCATAAAGGTAAAAGGAATAGGAATCCAACCCTCCCACTCCACCTCTTTCTATAGTGATAGCCCCCAGACACACTAAGCAGAAATAAACATAGCAAAGCAGACATTTAAAGTAAAGCAATTATCACTCGAGTCAAGGTCAACATTTTCCAAGTACAAACCCCCAAGGCCTAAACCAAGATCAGATAAGCACCCAGAAAACATTGCTCTTGAGACCGAATGACGATACAACCAAACATCCATGACTCTGGCTATCACTGTTATCATTGCTTCAATACCACCGTTAATTGAATGACCGGCACATTCTTTCAGCCGTCCGTCAAGGGTTAATGGCAACCCCGTTTCTAGACAGAACTCTGCACGTCGTCGCAGCCCGTGCCTAGGACTATCGAATCTGCCCAGAGTACTCGACTACAATCATAGTCTTTAGGGACTATCGAATCTGCCCAACGTACTCTTGCTTTGAGCCTGCTAGAACCTTCAACAACGATGAAATCTCAGCCTTCTAGTCATCCTCCTCGACGACTATTCTCATACTAGCTCAAGCGCCTCTCGAGCAAACCATTATCCTCAAACCCGAACCATTTTACCGAGTTATCAACATGCTTGGAATGATCCTGTCTGGATTAAACCAAGGCTATCTCATACCATGCCTCGCTTCATCTCATCATATCAAAGCCTCATCTCAACATCAACATCATCAAATCTATCCATATGAGCTTCATCATCCGCCACATATGCCACGAGCAGCTTTTCCAATTCAAGAGCCTTTCCCTTAGCTTTTGAATCATCTTCGACCATCTTGTCCAAATCAAATCATCAATCAACTAATTTATAACAATCAATCAAGTCAATCATTAATCCAAGTAGTCAAGCATTCAAACATGATCTAATAAACAATTATAACAATAATGGCAATTTAGTAAATAAAGAGTCCAAATCTAACAAACATGAAACATGAGCAATATCTCTACAACTTGATGAATGAACTTGCATAGATTAACATGTAGTAAAATGGATGTCAAATCATCATGAACAATAGATATATACTTAAGTTTATGAAAATGCATGGAAATCACTATTTTAACTCATAATCAAGCCAACAATCCGATATACTCCTTTGGATCCGTGTGAGAGATAACCACCACTCACCAAATCACCTAAACACCTCAAAAGCAACACACTTCAGATCTGGACAGCAAAGGATCTAACTCGATCTACCAAAATTCCGCTTCAAACGATGAAATCTCTCTTCGAAGAATGTAGATCTTCAATCTAAGCTCTTGGATCTTCGATTTGATCTTCAATTTGGATGGAAGGAATCACAAGATTAAAGTGGAGAAGAGAAGTGAAGAAGTGTAGAACTCGAGCTCTCAAAATAGCAGCACTTCGTCGCTTCAAAATCCGGATCCCAAAAAGTGAAGAAATGGACGTGTATTTATAGGCTGAAATCCCTAAGTCGTTTGCTCGCTTTTAAGTCGTCCACGACTTAAGAAATCCCACGACCTACGACTCATAAAACTTACGACCTAAAACCCCACGACTTAACTGAAATGCGGCTTAGCGACTTTACAAAAGCGACTTTACAAAAGTCGCGACCTAACACACACACGGTCTAGCAAACCTTACGACTTATCCATCCCCTTCGACCTACGACTTATCAGGTCCTACGACTTAAGCCATAACACACGCGCGCGAACCAGGACTCAACGAATCCTACGACTTAACCTTGTGCGACTTAACACATATGTGCGACTTAGCGACCTTGCGACTTAACGCTATACGACTTAACTCTAACCCAAGTGCACGACTCAACGACCCAACGACCTAAGCCTCAACATTAATGCGCGACCTACGACTTAGCTACACACACAGGGTCTTACGACTTAACACTAAGCCAAGTCCCAACGACTTAAGTCCTTACGCGACCTAACGGCTTAACTCATTAAGTCGCTCGAACGACCTAACTTCCTTAAGTCATTAACCCGCTTAACCCCCTAGGTCTGTAACTTCCCTAAGCCGCTAACTCTTAAGTCGCCGTCTTTCTTAAGTCGCCTATTCCTTAAGTCGTCGTCTTTCTTAAGTCGCCTATTCCTTAAGTCGCCAATCTTTCTTATAGGTCGTCTAAACCCCTAAGTCGTCTACTCCTTAGGTCATTCCAATCTCTTAAGCCGTTTACTCGACCTAACCTACCCCATGACCTAAGCTACCATACGACTTAACTTCTAGACGACCTAACTTCTACACGACTTAAGCTCTAGTCGACCTAAACTCTTAACGACTTAACACACTAACAATCTAATGACAACCGATAACAAACATTCGATCCGTAAAAATACGGGTCGTTACAGTCTTTGTTTGGCTATGTAAACTTTGTTATGTACACATGTCATATAATTTTGGGCTATGTTATGTGTTGTATGCCAAAGAAATTAACAATTAAAAAAATCGCTCGTTTGCGACTTTGAGATCCCTTGATTTACTTGTTCATTTACTTATCTTATTTTTAGAGAAGTTCTATAAAGTTTTAAAAATTTATTTTTAGTTTCAAAACTTTATTCGAAGTTGTAAAAGTAAATTAAAACTAAAAGATAAAGTTTTGAAAGTCATTTGGAAAATAAAACAAGTTTTGAAATTTTAGGTTTTATAGCGATAGTCGTTATAAATGTAGTTCGTAAAAACGAACTCTTTTTGCAAATTAAATGTTATTTTCACCTTAGACGTTTTTTGGAAGTGTTTTCATCTTGTTTTAACTAATAAAAAGTAATCATTAATTAATTAATTAATTAATTAATTAATGGTTAATTAATTAATTAAGTAGGGTAACTAGTACTTAATCATTGATTAAGTTAAGGTAATTAGAACCTAATTATTTTTAAGTAAGTTAACTATAATTAGTTAACAATTTAAGATTAATCATTATTTAATAATTTATTTATGGACTAATTTTTAAGAAATTTATAATTAAGGATAATAATTATTAAATTACTTATTTAAGAAAGGGTTAATTATTAATCAATCATCAGTTAAGTTAAATTTAAGTTAATATTTAATTAAAATTAATTATGATTTAATTATTTTTAAATGAAGGCTTAAATTATTATTTAATTTTAATTAAGGATTAATTAATTAAGTAATTGAGATTAATTAATATTTAACTATTATTTTAAATTTTAAATTTTTGTTTAATAATTAATTAAAGATTAATCATGGTTTGATTGTTTATTTAAAGGTTAACTATTATTTGATTATTTATTTAAAGGATAATAATTATTTATTTAAAAGTTAATCATTGTTTAGATTAATAATTAAAGGTAAACAATTTCTATTTATCCACTTTTAAATTCAATTTTAAAAGTAAACAATTTTCATTCTTGTTCAATAAAATTCAAATCAACTTTCGACATCATTTTCATTCATATTAAATTCAGGATTCAATTATTTAAACAATTTCTAATATTAAATTCAAACAATTTAATTTTTCAATAATCTCAATGAATTTTAGTTATCGACAATTAATTTATTTCATCTAAATAATTCAATATTTATTATTGAATTCCAACTGTTGATTATAAACACTTCCAGTACATAGAATTTCATTTCAATACTTATTATTGCCAAAATCTTCGAAATTGGTTATTCCAAAATTTTATTCAAGTTCATATTCAATAAACTACATTAGTAAAACATAAAATTTTATTTCTAACCATTTTTAATTTAATAATCATATTAAATTTAATAATTTAAAATAGTTAAAAATATGGGTCGTTATGCTCTCTCCTACTCAAAACTTTTCGTCCTTGAAAATGGGTTAAGTAAGGAATTTAACATTTAATATATTTTATTCAAAATAATCAACTTATAAAACATAAAATCTATATGAAAACCTTTACTACGCTTCCGTTATGCCACTCCGATCGGCTTACGGAAAATTACAATTTAGTTATAAAAACAAGTTATAAAAAATTTAAAATCTCAAAAAATTTCTAACACCCAGATTTACGGAAAATTTCGGCAGCGTCTCCTTTGTGCGGCTCGATCGTAAAAATTTTACAATACAATATATATACCAAATATATCAAATATACATCTCATCTCATTGATGAGGCATCCCGTAGGGGAAAATATAAAAGTGCGGTATGTAATCCGAGATATGTACCTTATTATTGTTAATATGAGCGAGTTCGCTTATATTAAGTAAGCAAAAGCATATTAAAATCCGCGTATCCGTCCAAACGGTCTTCATATGTACCTATCTCAACTCAAATTAGAATATTAGTCACTTATAATAAAATATAGAACATGTATGAGTTTAATAGAACTACATAACATGAATTTTGAATCCAAATCATAAACACGAGCACGAATACACAACAAAACAATCATATGCAGCCGAAAGTAGTAATAACAATGATTTACAACCAAAGAAACCATCCAATTAATTCATAAATATCACAATTTACATTCTTCAATGTCAATAATTTAGTTATACACTATTATTTCTTATTAACATTCATTTTTCTTCATTAACATTTAATTGGTTTGCTTTCAATTTTTTTTTCACATCTATTTTATTTACATTCAATTTATTCAAATTTCAATTATTTCACTTTTTGTTTAACATATTTCTCATTAATTCGTTTATGGGCCATTTTATAAAATCATTTCATTTAATCTTATATAAGTTAAATTTTATTTCATTAGTACTTAGTATATTTTCTTCTTTAATACTAATATTATTTATAAATCATTTCATAAAATTATTTAAGTTTATTATAACATTTTATAAAACGCAACTCATGTTTATTTATTACTTCATATCTTAAGTTCATATTAGTTCATTGATTTACTTCATTAATTCATTTCATTATTTCATATTATTAGCTTGACTTAAGTAATTTTATTTTATAACTTAAATTCATATTGATAAATTTAATTTAAATCACAATCAATTTCATTCAACTTTCTTAAGTTAATTTTCATCTTATAATTCATTTCATTAGCTTATTTCATATATAATTAGTTACCATTCAATTTATTAAAACTAATTCCATTGCATTCAATTTATTTATATCCAATTTAAATCAAATTTAATTATTCATATAATTTTTTTACTTATACCCATTTATTCTTATTCAATTTCTTTCACACCCAAATTGGATTTCATTTTATAATTCAAGTTCGTATTTATTATATCAATTCATTTTATAGCTTAAGTGGAATTAATTCACTTTACTAATATATTTAATCTTTATTAAATTACACTTTATTTCATTTAATCCATACTCGGTTTATTCAACTTTATTTAAGTTAAATATTTCTTTTCTTTTCTTATCATTCTAATTCAAAAAAATTAAAATTTGTTTTAGCTTAATATTTCTCAAATCTACAAGTTATACAACTTATTCATTTAAATTTCATTTCATTATTTTATCTAATTCATTTCAAGTACAATTCACTTTCATTTAAGCTTCTTAAGTTAGACATCGTTTTATTTACTTCATTTTACTAACTCAATTTATTTAACATTTCTTAGGTAAATTCTTTTATTTCATATCTCAAATTCAAAATTTCTTTTGTTTGCTTAACTAAATGTTCAACCATTTTTAAAATTCGGTTTTACTTTCCTGTTCAAATTCATAAGTTATAAATTTATTTCTTATCTATACTATTTTCAATTTATAAATTCAAAACTATTTCCATATATTTATCAACTCATACTCGGAATATTTTTCACAATCAAAACCTGTTTTAACCAGAAATAAATTTCTTTTGGTAGTAATTCTCACTCGAAAATGAATACTGGCGATGCTGCAGTCATCCCCAGAATTATTTCCCAACGACTAAAGCGAGTTCAATGCTTTTATTTCTTTTAAAATATATTTCTATCAAAACACTTTCAAATAATATTATTATAAATTTTGAAGGCTTTGAAAACAAATTTTAAAAATCAACGGAATTTTTAAAATATAAAATTCTTAGATTTTAAATCCTTTCTATATAGCTATATTATAAATATACTTATACAATTACATTACCTTATTATGAAAACATTTCGTTAATTTACATTTTTGTAATTGTAAACTATTCTTATTATAATTAGATTTCAATTCAATTTAATTATCGATCGCTTCGTGAAATAGAGCTCACAAAGTATTCATTTTTAGTTTAATTCAAACAATAATCGATGATAACTAAATATTATCATCTCCCGGCAACAACTTCATTAATAATTTCGTATTTTCGTAAACCTATATGGTTATTTATGGAAAATTATTTCTTTTTATATATAAACTATAATTTAGGTAAAATTATTTCATTTACCCGATTTTAAAACAATATTATGTCAATTTGCCTCGTTTAAGTGTTTAGAAACTCCTATCGATAACATGGCGTCTCACGCATCGACCAGAATTCATAAACAGCTCAACCAATAAGTAAACACAATATAAAACATTTTATAACACTAACAAGTACGCTCTCTCATATATATACGCTCAAACAAACTCATTCTAGGGTATTACTACCATATCTCTAATGAGTCAAACCCCACAAAGCTAAGGTTATCGCTAAACCAAAGCTCTGATACCAACTGTGACGACCCACATTTCAGAAGGTTTAAATTGACAATAATCCACACATGTCCAATTCAAACAATCTGAAACACATATAATCAATGGGGTTAATTAAGAAAATAAGGAAAGAAGAAAACAAACACAGAATCTCGCAGCGGAATGACACAATATAATAATCAAATAAATAGTTCATGAAGCTGTTTATACTATACATTTGATTATAATTTATACAACATTTATCAAAGATATATATACAACAGAACAAACAATATTGTGAAATAGTACTAGTAATAATATATACCAAACCTTCGTCTTCGTCCTCCAGAAAATGACCTTCAATGCGCTGAAATACTCAGGGCTGACCCGAGCGTAATGAAAAGACAAAACACTCGAGTCAGGACTAAAATATCCTTATGCGAGTCAAATTAATATCACAAATAAAAGGAGTGTAATAGTGTAAGCGATGTTTACGGGGTTTCACATCTTCTATCCAGTGTATAACGTGCGTGCAATAACTCAAGAGATGTTGCAGGATTTTCCATCTCTTAAGGATCCATCAGAATATTTATATATAGTCGAATACGCTGTATATGTAATGTCTAATCAGTAAAATACATATTTTTCTTTTTGTTAAGGCTTTACATTAATCCCCCTTAATGCGTTTTTAAGCATTGTCGTACAGTTTGCATATAACGCCCCAGTAGCACGTCAGGGGATAAGGATGCGCCGTGATACGACAACGCTAAATCAAAATCGTAGTAGTCTCATATAGGGAGCAAAGTATGACAAGGCACGTGAGGCAATGCCCAAGGTAGGATACTGCCAATTTGGGTCGCAGGGCTGGTGGTAATGCATTGTAGCCATGATCGCCCACCGCGTCCATCCATTCCATATCGAGTCAAAAGGAGGTTATCCCAAAATCAAGATGCACCAATCGAAACTAACATCAAAAGTAATAGTATGATCAAGTCCAAGAAGAAAATGGAAGAACGGATGTCCTCTAGGGAAAGCTAGCCCGCCTGGTCCTGTCAAGCAGTCATGTTTTAGTCATTTCAAATTGGTACAAGTGTCGGGGTCTATCCATCATCGTTTTCTTTCTTCAAATCCAGT
The DNA here is from genome assembly GCA_030737815.1 of Allium fistulosum. NCBI lineage: Eukaryota > Viridiplantae > Streptophyta > Magnoliopsida > Asparagales > Amaryllidaceae > Allium > Allium fistulosum. The sequence continues at coordinate 1,145,213,476 of CM060904.1, forward strand.
AAACGAAGCCAAATCCAACCACTTTGTTCTGGAGTCTCATCCGCGTACACAGTTGTTAAATGGTTTCAATATTGACAAAGAATATGCCAATAAGAGGTCCCGGTCTCTTTAACAACCAAACGTCGTTTTACACACCGGTTGGTTCTTTTACATTTCGAAAAACGATTCATACTTGATATCAAAGTATCATATTCGCTTCAAACATCATTTTATTTCAATGTATCATGTTTACTTCAAAATATCATATTCGATTCGATATGCCATTTTTACTTCAAAATTCAATTCGAATTACAATTTAGGTTATAACTTCATTTAACCCAATTCGCATTTAAATACAGGATTTAAATATAAACATTCCAACCTTGACCGGTTTGAATTTTTAGAAAATAGTTTGAAAAGAATTTTAAATAGTTTTGTTAAAATAGTTTGATAAAATGGTTTATACAGGAAAATAGTTTGGAAAATCAAATAATTTGAATATTTAAAAAGATAGGTTTTAAACCGTTAAGATTAAAATAATTTATTTGAAAATAGTTTCAAAGTCAAACCGATTCAATTCCAAACCTTCCAATTCAAATCATTCGATCTCGATTCACTTCAAATCAACCCAATTTCAATTTCAATTTGAATTAACTTTGATTTCAATTCCGATTCAAATTAATTTTAATTCCAATTTCAAATTAATTCAATTCCAATTTCAATTCCAGTTAATTTCAATTTCGATTCCAATTTCAATTAATTTCAATTCAATTCTCAATTTTAAACCATTTCAATTTATATAAATTCGAGTCGATTTCAGAATATCGATTTAAATCATTTAAATCAAATTTAACTTCGACGATCAATTTAAGGTTCAAATCTTCAAAATAATTAAACACCGAGCCCAATTTTTAAATAGCCATTTAAATTACATTTACTTAGCAATATTTCAAAGTTCGAATAAAAGTTCAAATCTTTTAAAAACAAATCAAAATTTTAAAATCATTTAAATTAACCGATCCGGTGTCCGTATATAATTTTCTATCATATGGCCAAATGATCAGTTATTTCAATTTTAATTCCAAGGGTAGATTTATATAATTTCAATCCAAATCAAAGTGTCATAGGAATATATCATTTCAACCTATTTCTTAATTTATTTGAAATAATCCCAATAACAGTTTTATATACTGTCAAGTAATTTACAGGGTGATAACAAATATATAAAATAAATAAACGTTCAATCATCTAAAATCTCAACCAATTGTCATCCATCACAATCAATCATCCAAACAGTCAATAAATCGCAACAATTAACCAATTATCAATAATTGGGAATTTTACTAGCAGTTAAATTCTAATTTCAATTTAACTGTTAGTTCAAAATTTCTTACATATAAATTTCTGTATCCATTTCCTTGTTAGTTAAATTTACCAAACAACATCAATAATTAAAATCACTTCAGGATTTCAATTTAACTAACATAAAAATAATTTATTCATTCATGAGCGTTTAAAATACTCACCTTTTATTTGAAACTAAAAATATTTCAGCTTCAAATAAATTCCAATTTGACTCCAAGCAGTAGACGACGTCGATACGATTCCAACGCAACTCGTGTCACTCGAAATGGACCTCGCATGAAAAGGTTATAAATTAATATACGATATAATTAACATAAAATTAACTTAATAAAAAAAGTAAAAACAAAAACTCACCCTCTCTCCCATTCCAAACCCACGCTAGAACTCCAGGTAGCATCACGTGAACCCAAAACGCGACCTATCAACCCCAGTCTCGCCTCCATATCGTCGACCGAAACTCCATCCAACCCCGCCGTTCGAAGCGCCCCAGCCTCCTCCTCCATCGCTCCAAGTCTCGTCGCATCAGTTGCCACTGTATTTGAGAAAACGAGAAAAACACGCGCGACCTTCCTCTGCCCATTCTAGCGATCTTGTGCAAGTTGGCGACGATCCAACTGTTCAACATGTAGATCTCACCGAGATCTACGACTTTTCTTTTGGAAGTTTTTGATTTCGATGTGTAGATTTGGATAAATCGAAGGAAGAAGAAAAAGGAATATTGGCCATTAACTGTTTTGAATGGCGGCTGGGTTTAATGTTTAGGGTTTGCGCGAATAACGAAGGGATGGGTCCTTATATAGGAATTCAAACGACACTATTCACGTCAGAATTTTCCGAACTCCAAACAAAGCATGCCGCCCGGCGTTCTATATGTTTTACCCCTATTCCGAACACAATGGAATAGGTATCGGGAGCCAATTCTATCACATTCAGAAGATAGCTTTTCAAAATCAATTTATTTTAATTAAATTCTTGTAATTAAATCGATGCGTTTCAAGCTCGCATGGCCAAACGATAAGTCTGATCGCTATGAAACTTTAAATCTTATAATAATTCACTATTACGGATCCGATGAAATTTTTTTCTTTGAAATTCGAGACAGTGGCCAAAAGGTTATTTTTATAAGTGTTAATTTCTTCATCCCCAATATTTGTGATGTGATGTGGAGCGGAGAGACAAGGGTAGTGAGGTGGCATAAATGTAGCGGAGGTTTGTACCGTAAGGACAGTTTAGTAATTACCTTAAGGCAATTCATATAAAACTAATTTCCATTATTTTTCACTCATTTATCTTTCCATTTTCACTTTCTAACTCCTCCTTCATGTCTTCATGAACACTTTAATGGCTTCCAAAGAAAATTATTAAGTTAAAAATCTTAGTTTTTTCCACTTTTAAATTCATAAATACATGTTTTAAACCTCTCCTTCACTTCTACAGCTCCACCTCTCCCAAACAAGGCCTCACCTCCACCCTCCAAGCATGGCTCAACCCTGTAGCCATCTTGGCCGAATTGTCATAGCCTTTAAGGCTACTGAAACTCCATTTTTGTTAAGGAAAATCAAACCTCTAGGTCATTTGCAAAAGTTAGTATGCTTGGTTAGCTTTAAGGTGAGTAAAGCTCCCTCCTTTTCATAACGTTTTTAACCTTAATTGTCATGCTACTTGGTTGCTAAGTTTGATGTTTGTTTGAGTAAGATAGATGTTTTTTGTATATGTATATGTATGCTTGAAAGTGGTGTTGTTTAGACTTGTAAATAAAAGTTAAAGTTAGAAAAGTGTACAAGTTATAATCTTTGTTTGGTTATGAAACTTTTTTATGCACATGTTGTGATAATTTTGGGCTATGTTATTGTATGCTAAAGAAATTAGCACTTAAAAAAATCGCTCGTTTGCGACATTAAGGTCCCTTGATTTACTTGTTCATTTACTTATCTTATTTTTAAAAAAGTTTTATAAAGTTCTAAAATTTTATTTTTAGTTTCAAAACTTTATTCAAAGTTGTAAAAGCAAATTAAAACTAAAAGATAAAGTTTCGAAAGTCATTTGGAACATAAAATAAGTTTTGAAATTTTAGGTTTTATAGCGATAGTCGCTATAAATAAAGTTCGGAAAAGCGAACTCTTTTGCAAATTAAATTTTATTTTCTTCTTGGACATTTTTGGAAAGTGTTTTCAAACTTGTTTTAACTAATAAAAGTAATTATTTATTATTTATTTATTTAATGATTAATTAATTAATCAAATAAAGTAGGGTAATTAGTATTTAATCATTAATTAAGTTAGGGTAATTAGAACTTAATTATTTTTAAGTAAGTTAATTATAATTAGTTAACAATTTAAGATTAATCGTTATTTAATAATTTATTTAAGGATTAACTATTAAGAAATTTATAATTAAGGATAACATTTATTAAATTATTTATTTTAGAAGGGGTTAATTATTAATTAATCATCAATCAAGTTAAATTTAAGTTAATATTTAATTAAAACTTAATTATGATTTAATTATTTTTAAATGAAGGTTTAATTTATTATTTAATTTTTAATTAAGGATTAATTAATTAAATAATTGAGATTAATTAATATTTAATTATTATTTAAAAGTTTAAATTTTTATTTAATAATTAATTAAAGATTAATCATGGTTTAATTATTTATTTATAGGTTACTATTATTTAATTATTTTTTAAAGGATAATTATTATTTAATTATTTATTTAAAAGTATATCGTTGTTTAAATTAATAATTAAAGGGCTAATTATTATTAAAATAAAGGTTTAATCGTTATTTAATTATTAATAAGTTTGAAAGTTTTAAATTAATTTATTTCCAAAGAACGGTTTTGTTTTTAAAGCAACTTTCTTTTAAAGAATATTTTAAATCCAAGGGATTTCTTTGTCGACTACCTTAAGTAACTCCAATTGCATATGGAACCCAATGAAATCTATTTAGCAGAAATAAACACCGTTCTGCTAATTAAATCTTACTTGACATTTGTATGGTAAATAAATCACAGTTCTGCCATAATTCACCAAGTAGATTATGTTGACATCTATTAAGCAGAAATTAAAAAGACCCATTCTGCTATTAAATTAACTTGGACATATATTTAGAAGAACAAATCCCCATCTGCTATTATAGTAAATGGACATTTTCCGATATGCGATTGGTTGTTATGTGTTGTTTCCTTTTACATATTTGCTTATTATGTAAATACCCATGTTATAACTTGGATAAGTCAAACGAGCTATTGTGGTCACTAAGCCTCTTCCTGATTTTATGAAGTCAAATATTTCATTTTTCCTTTTTGATAATAGTTTAAAGTTTATTCCATTTTAAAATATTTAAAGGATAATTAAGCAATTATTTTATTAAAGGTATTTGGAGTAATTTGAAATTTTTTGAATGATTGTTTAAAATCATTATTTTGCTAATGAGATTTAAAGATAAAATTAATGAAGAATGTTTTAAATGATAACTTGTTTATTTAAAAGTGTTTTGAATAATTGACTCTGCCAAAGGAACTTTATTGATTTAAATTTATTTAAGAAGTTTTGTTTAAGTAAAGAAAGTTTATAAAAGAAGTTTTATAAATTGAAAGAGATCTTGAAATTTGAGAAAGAGTTTTATAAATGTTTTTGGATATTCATAAAATAAATTTTATAAACGATTTTGGAGATTATTAAGTGTTATATAAATGGTTTTGATATTCATAAAAGAGTTTTGTAAATAAGCTTGTAGGTTTATAAAGGGTTTTATAAATGGGTTTGGAATTTAAGTAAAAGAGATTTCATAAATGAAAGAGATTTATTAAAAGGATTTATAGAAGTAAACTATAAAAGAACTTGAGATGGGATTTCCTTTAACTGACCTTCTTAATTTTGGTCTTATGGACATTCGTTCCACACTTAACACCGAAGGAATAGTGTTTGAAGTTATATTTATCCCCAATTTAAATAATTTTTGTTTTGGTCATTTTTCATATGATTTTGAGGTAAGAAATCTTTCACAGATGTTTTATGAATATACTTATGTCAGTGTGATAAGTATATGAATGTTTTGATACATGTTTTGAAAAGTAATTTAATAAATGAACATTTTTTAGGCTCATTGGTTGCTATAGGTAATTAAATTTCTAGATTTTTGTTTGTTTGTGCATTTGAAAGTTAAATAACCGACTATCAAACCTCGACCAGTTTTGACTTAGGAAATATGATTGTATATGCAAGCACCCCGGTGAGGACTCGAATACTTGTTGTATACTTTCAAAAGAATCGGGAATGAGTCGACCGAAAACTATTGATGTTGGTTTGAGATCAGATATATTATTCGAAAACCACTTCAAACCAACATATGCGTTCGAGTGGAAGACATCTTGAATACGATGCTCCTTGAAGAGCCCTTGATTTCGTTCAGACCTAGAATGAACTTGTATGGATGAATGCTATCATTGCACTTATGCTTGGAGGGCAGTGTTAGCATTTCAAGACGGATTTCTAAATGTTAAGAGCATAGCCTCTCAAGCCTCATACCCCGATAATGGTTGAAACAAGGTAGATGCAGCAGGGCTATGTAGGTCGCACCCATTAGGGTATGATGATCTCAAGATCTAGTGTCGATATCTCTATGTATGCTTCGGGCCCATTTTTGGTTATTGATCGTAACCAAGGGGTGATCATATTCGATACTACCCAGTTCAGGGGTAAGCCAGTCCTATGTTGGCAGGGGTCGAAAGGTTTTCGATCTTACTATACATTTTATCCAGAGGTGTACAGATTTTCGGAAGGTAGTCCCTTACCTTGCCATTTGCTGGAAATCCATTCTCCAATACGAGCTTACAAATTTTGATTATATATCTATTATTGCTGTCATGTCCACACATCACAACTACTTAGTTATTAAATACTTTAAACCCTAGACATTATTATAATATCATTGGATTTTTATATTATAAAATGTTTTAGTTATCGTAAGGTAAAAACCTATCTGTGTTTATGTGCAGCATGGTCTTACAAGATACTTTTGATTTTAAAAGGTTTTATAAGTTTAAATAAAGTTCCTTGTGATATGAGTTTCTCACGCTGGTTTTATCAGACTGGCCCGGGTGTTGCTTTCTTATAATGCTCGAGTCAGCTCGAGGATATTTTCCAGATTTAGCTGGACCCTTTGGAACTTTCAGGAGACGAGTTGGATTCTCTAAGACATATTCATATATCTTATAATCTTTCGTTGTTTTGTCCTATATATATTTATCCGCATTTGTAAGGACGGGCTGTTATAACTGTCCAGGCTTATAATAGAATAGTGTACTCTGATGTTGTCTATGTAATAAAGATAATTTTTTTGTAAAGACTTGTTCATATTATATATTACTGGTCATGTTTTGTGAGATTTTGTATAGTCTTTTCTTTCTTCACCCTAAATGACCTCTCTTTTAGACACTTAAATGATCGGTACACGAATACCAAGGATGTATTAAGTGTCGTCTTTAGGTGTAAGAAAGGCAGATCATTACAATTGTCGTGTTGTTCGTCCCCACTTGTTATTGGGGTGCTACTTGCTCATTCAATGTTTCGATGAGTTCTTTTGTTCTTTCGGGAGTGGCTAAGGAGATTGGATCCACGCCATCCCAATCTTTATTATGGCAAGCAGTCCTGGCACAAACTAGTGCACTGTAGGGCTCGAGGGTTCTCTCGAGTGACACACAACCAGTTGGTGCTACTTTGGGAGGTCCCGACATGAATTGGATCAGTAATAGGCTCAGGGTTTCTCCTGGGTAACACAACATTGGTAGTAGTTTCTTCATGGCTAAGTATGGTCCCAACGTGAGTAGAGCGCTAACCTGCTCGAGCACTCTCTTGGGTGACGCATAACTAATAGCTGGGGTTTCATAGGGCTGATTGTTTTGGTCCTCGGCTTGGATGAGAGCACTTTGGTCTCTTGTGTCCTCACGAGTGAGTTGTTGATGTATATGCCTATATTCCAATATTGGGCATGATCTCGACGCGAACCAAAGTATTGACCGACTCGATGGTTCTGTCAAGTAACTTTCCATTGAGTGTTACAAGATCTTGTTAAAGCATAAGGACACCCTTATTTTCTTGTCAAAGGGAGGTCCCGTAATAATCCCTAGTTTTTTTTCGGTTGACTCACATTTCACTGACCCTGCCTTGGATAGGGAATTTCATGACAAGCCGATTGTTTGAAACAATTCCGTCGAGCTCTGCTTGGGTCGATTATTTAACTAAGAGGTTATAAATAGACGTGCAATCAATTACTACAAAGTTTACTTATATCTTTACAGTGAGGGGCTCTTTTCCAATGGTGTCCATGAGATATGCAGTCCACATTCAAATAATGCCAACATCACCGAAGTCGAGATGGGCAAGGCACTGCGGGTGAGGCTGGAGGCAAGAACCTCGAGTGCCTTAAAAACATGTCTAAACATGACATTGACTAAGCTATCCCCGTCCTTGAATGCTCAGTGTACATTTGAGTTTGCCACTACAAGGGTGTTAACCATGGGATCATGGTGGGGGTAAGAAACAGCTTCTCTGTCCTTGGCCATGAATGTAATAAGCTGATCTATCTCTAGCCTGGGTGCTTTGTGATAGAGTTAGGGGAAACCCTAGAGGTAATTATGTAATTTATTGTAAATTACTAACTCTAATAAAATTTAATTCAAACTAAAAGGAGTTTTTCTTTCCATTATATACTTGTTATAATGCGTTAGGTTAATTATTTATAACATTTAAATATATTTAATAGAAAATCCATAAATGATATGTTTTATGATAGTAGTTACAATGTGTTATAATCATAAGAATTTTATCACAATGGAAATACATATATCGGTTTCAATTCCTAGTCAAGATGTATCAATACCAGATATTGATATATCCATTAAGATCAAAGTATGTAACGCTCTCTAAATTTTAGGCAGTATATTACTCATAGCTGCTAGAGGCACCAAGGGGGTTACAGACTAATAGTTATTGGATAACCATAGAATGACTCGCTTGATAGTTTTCTGTTGGTTAATATAACTAAGGCCAAACAGTGAATATCGAAGTAGTGATATTACACAATTATCTCGACTTTCGAATACTACTAAACTTCAATATGGAAACTCAACTTTGATTATATCTAAATGTGGCACGGCATCCATCGAATGACTATAGTTAAGTTTGAGTTGAAGCATTGGAAATGAAACAGTATCCAAAAGAGAATTTGTCTCCTTGGTTATATGAGGTTAGTATCACGGTCAACTGTAGTCAACTCAAAGTCAAAGTCTCTGGCCAGAGCAGTTCGGTTAATAGTAATTGTTATTATTGTGCCAAGGACTTTGTGTTTGGATTATACAAGTTGAATGTGCACGATATTAAATTTTGACCAAAACCAAATTCCATATGTCTAAATGCGATATGGTTTTGACGAAGAGAATTGATGTAATGAACCATTACCACCAAGGGCCACCTAAAATAGTAAAATTAGATTTTACCTAAATTCTGTAAGCGATAAATTGGGCCAAACTATCACACCACAAGCTAATGTAACGTGTGAACGTTAATATTCGAATTGTTCGATATTAATCGCTGACTGAATTAACACTTATAAGTTGAACAACCGCAATGTTGAGTACTCTTAAATACCACATGATTTAATTAAATTATATCTATTATAAATTAATTAAATTATTTAATATCAATGAAATATTAATTATAAAATTTTATTTGATTTATCTGAATCAATATTTAATAAAGTGCATATATTAAATTTATGTATGTACGTATCGATATATGATCTTAATAAACATTTAAATTGGATATAAAATATATTAATATTGATTAGAATTGGAAATGCATTTAGGTCCATAAGGCCACCGGTATGGCCAGCCATGATTTGGGGAGTGGGGTGGTATTTTTTTGAAATATGAGTTTTAAATTAGTAAAGAAAAGAGGTAAAAAGGGAGATGCAGATCCCACAACTTTGCTCTTTTCTTTTTAAACCCACCACCCCCTCATTTGTGTTTTTTTTTTCTTTTTGCTTCCCTTCCTTGTAACAACCCATATCTTAATGGGCTTAAATTTCAACTAAATCGAAACCTAATTCTATTAGGATACAGATCATTGGTTTTGGTAATTGGTAATAAACATAAGTATATCAGAGAGCTATCTACAAAAACTCACAACTGAATAGAAAAATATAATTATGCATATATGCTGAACAAGGCTACTACCTAGGAATCGATATTATTCCTTTAGTATATGATTGCCTTTGCCAACACCGAGCATAAATGAGAAAACTTCGCCATCTACAGTTCCCCTCTTGCACCAGTAGCCTGTCCATCTAAACCTACCATATGGGTTGTAATGCGGAAGGGTCACAACAACGTTCTGGTGACTAGAAAATTACATACTTTATCCATAACACTAATTTATGTCGATTGACTTCTATTTAAGTGTTATGTCCATTATTCATAACTATTCCATGTAATTCCATCTACGCATATGGTATGTTTAACCTTCTCCAAGGTATAACTATATATATGCATATATACACATATATCTAAACGTTATAATACCCAAAAGAAAACCCCGACAACTTAATACTTCTTAAATATTTAGAAAGTGGACCCATCGACCATTTAATACCTCAAATCCAAAGCACACCCTCTTTAACGTAATTGCTAGTCAATTGGTTCTAGTTAACAAGACCGATGACCCCCCTTGGATATGACTTTATAATTTAATTTTTCATATTACTAATGCATCTCAAAGACTTATCTAAGGGTTAACTAGCCCACCTTCGATAAACAAACAACTAATTAAATAATGAGATATTTGCGTATCCCATACGGATTCTACACTAGTAGGAAGCGAAATCCATCGGGGCACAATCCAAGTCTTTGCTAACGATCGCTCAGGACCACTAGTGCTCATATCATATATTCCAACCCTGCTGCTAAATACTGGTACAACAACAATGTTGTCATAGCCCGTTGACCTCCAATGGTCGAAATACCATTTAGACTAACCTAATGTAAGTCAAGGAAAATGCTCATTTTAGTTACTTAATAGCTTTTGTTAGAAATGAAGCAGACCCCATTTCCATATTAGGTACCGTCGTAGGTTATTTAAGACTTCTTATATGGAGAGGAGGCAGAGCCAACGACCATTTAATACCTTCCACCCCAAAGTAAACCCCTTGACATCCCTAAAGGTGCTGAGTCATTTAATACTTCAAATCCGACGCGAACCCTTGGTATATTTTCTCATACTTATACGTAAACAAATATCTCTTCTTCATGAGTCGTATGGTTGGAGATGTCTCACATCAGTAGTAAGTATGCACAACTGCTGGTAGCCTCTAAGTGAAAGGAATACTTCTGTTGTGTAACTATACTGACCTCGCATCTCAACCCATACTAAACCAAACCAACTATCATAGGACTAAATATTGGGTTAGGCCCACTAATCCACGCACATCCTAAATGTATTACTAATGCTATATAATTTCCTACTATGAAAATTATACTGCCTCCTAACATTTAGTTCTTATCTTATATGCTTGTTATGTGTATTCTCGAATTCCCTCTTACATCCCATAAATGTCAATTGTCCGTAATAAATGGTCATTATTATTCAAATTGGACAATCACCAGTGTCATTTATTTATTCGTTCCAATTCAAGCTATTTTGCCTATTCCATTTCCTTATATTGGATCCTTTAACCAGTCTCATTAAACGCATTTATGTCCCCATTTAATTCCTATAACTCCCGATTAACTGCACATTTATTTCACTACTAATTTAATTTGGAGTTACTATCTCTTTTTCATTTTAACCTCCTAGTCCTATGGCTTACTATGCTAATAATAGGTAGTCATCCTAATTATAATTAATACGATTATTGATGCATATTACGCTATATGTATATTTAATCGGTAGGTACGGTTATACATATTTGGGTTTCTTATAGCTATTTGGGTTATATATATTGCTTATAACCAATATAATCGGTTATCTTCTAGCAATTTGGATTTCGTATGGATATTTGGGCTATTTGGGTTATCTTCCAGCAATATAATCGGTAGGCACAATTATATATATATATATATATTAATGGGTAAGAAATATAAACTATGCACAATTAGAATAACTTATTGGAAAATTGGCTCTGTGAAATAACTTTCCTATCACCTATCTTGCCTTCTTTAACCTTGAATCAACCAACATCCTTTATGTGTGTTTGCCATTTCATTACCCTCTTCTCCAATCTTACTACTAACTTCTTTCAACCAAAATCTCTTGATAGTACCCTCAAACTTTGGTTTTTTTACTTCTTTATCCTTGATCTTTCATGTGAGTATATCCTAGGACTCACAAAAGTGTACTTTAATACCATTTCCTATTCCTTTGAGGGTCCTTCTTATGGCTTTCACACAGTTTAATCAAATATGCCTAGATTCATTACAATATTGCTTATAACCAATGGCAATTCTTTGTTACTACCCTACGAGCATTCTTAGCTCCTTTATTCATAGCCTTGACCTTTACACTATCTTACCTAGGCAGTCATTCCCATTTACTTCATATCAAAAATTGGTTTGGCTTTCACCACTCTATATAGAATTAGAAACTTCATAGTCATGAAGTACTTAATCCAAAAATTTCATCTTTGAAAATATAAACTTAGAAATATTTTTCAACAATTATTTGGTTTCCAAAAGGAGCGATGAAAAATTTCCCATTCTAACCAACTTATCCTTTTTAAAGACTTTTTACAATAGAGATTTACTTCTTTTAAAAGTAGTTTTTTAAACTCAAAACATTTATCATGTTTAAAAATCCAGTTGTCATACCAAGCCATTTTTGTTCAAAAGCATCTTCTATAACTTTAAACAATGAAAATTGAAGTAGGTAACTACTTGCATCCTATTATTTTACTCATGCTATTTCCACTTTCAAACTTAGCGGAGATTCTAATAGCACAAGAGGGGGACTTCTAAAAGATATGCGCAATTATTGCACCTATCTATGGAAATAATCCATTTCTCCTATCCTATCACTATTGTTTTTCTCTTATACTATTTCTAGCTAGATTACCAATCCTATTTTTTATATAAATTCCTAATGCTACTTCTATTCAAATTTTCTAATACTGCTACTGTTAAAATTTCTCCTACCTAAATTGCCTTCAAAAGGCTTCTCCTTATGTAGCTTTTATCCACTTTATTGTTTTTCCCATCGACTCATTACAGTGTTTTCGCCTACTGCTTTAGTCATTAGGCTTTTCTTCAATAACATGAAACGAGATATGTATAAATCTATTTCGGCTTTTTTTCTCCATATTTTCCTTATATGAGAATGTTCCTCCTATCTTTGTTATTCGATGTTCTTACCCTTCTATTCTCTTTATCCCACTGCAATCAAGTACCATTTCCACTTATCCTCCCCTTAGAATGAATTTTAAAAAAGGAACTTAAAAAATAGGAAAAATCATTGAGCCAAACATACGCTCTCTTTCCCATTCATTTCAAAAATGAAAAACCCTTTTACCAAAATCCTATAAATTGGAAATATTTAACCCACCAAATTTTAAACCGAATTTTCAAATTTTCTTGGTTTTTCAAAACAGTAACTTTCTAATAAATCCTTTGAAAAACTCATTCGAAATGTTTCAAGGAATTTTCAAAATATTTTTGTAAAATTCTTTCGCACGAGGTCGGACTCGGAACTGGACTTCAATCGTCCTTGCTTTTTGACTTTTCTTCTTTTCCCATTACTCTTAACTTCTTCTTATTAAGAGTATATACTAAAATCTAGCTATCCTTCTATGGTGATTAATTAACACCCTCCATGGGAACTTTCTCAATCCTTTATCACATCTTACTTCCGGATGCTTGTAGCATATAGGTCCTTACTTCCCATTATCTGGATGAAATGTATGCCTTCAATTAGCAATCCATCAAAATCCATAATCATAAGGCAAACTAGGCCCACAATGGAGTCATGTATCCACTAACTTTCGGGGTCCTTCTATATGTCATGCTCGTGCTCTTCTTGGTCAATGCCTTGCCGTATGGCCTCTGCCTCATGGGGTAATCGGGGTAGGCGCATAAATTAAACTCTATTTATTATTTCAACTCATATTTTCCTTATCCATCTTTTCATAATATGATCGCAACTTCTTCTATAGTTGGATTTCTTAGCATTTGGCATATATTATATATATAATTATAGGTAAAAAAATATGTTCATTCAACGTATCCTAATTCCCATGATCGACTAATCTAACCTCTGATACCAAATGTAACAACTCGTACCTTAATGGGCCCAAATTTCGATTAAACTAAAAGCTAAGTTCATTAGGATACAGATCACTGGTTTTGGTAATCTGAAATAAGCATAAGTATATTAAAGAGCTATCTACAAAAACTCATAGCGGAATAGATAAATATAATAGAACATACATACTGACCAAGTCTACTACATTGGAATCAATATTATTCCTTTAGTATCTAATTTCCTTTACCAGTTCCGAGCATGAACGAGAAAACTTCACCATCTACAATTTCCGTCTTGTACCAATAGCCTATCTTTCTAAACCTATCTTGTGGGTTGTAATGAGGAGGGGGTCACAACAACGTTATGGTGACTAGAAAATTACATACTTTATCTATAACACTAATTTATGCCGATTGATTTCTGTTTAAGTGTTATGTCCATTATTCATGGCTATTTCGTGTAATTTCATCTACGCGTATGATATGCCTAACCCTCTCTAAGGTATAACTATATATATATGCCTATATATATATATCTAAACGTAGGAATCTTACATGCATGTCTTTTTTGGGTACGATTTTGCTAAGAAAGTCCGGGACAAGTGCAGCGATAGAGTTAACCTCAATTACTCGAACACTAATTTGCAAGAAATTATATATTACTTGAGTATCGCTAGCAACCTTGTACACCATGAAGCCAATTGGTGGAAGATAGCCATCACCGTAGCTGTTTGGAGCATTTGGAAAGAGCGAAATTGAATGATTTTTCAACATGTAGAGAGAAATAAAGACAAAGTTAGTGACTTGGCATTGTTGACATCAGTTTGACCGCTAAGAGAATAAGTCGGAATCAGCTTACCACAGACACAGGACCAGCATGAGTCGGTGCTACAGTAGAGGATCTGTGGTGGGCAGAGGGAGAAATTCAATGTACAAGTAGTGATTGTTTTCAGCTTCCATGATTCAGAGGAGGGGAGGATGAAGGAGATAGATCAGATTTGCAAAGTGGGTTTCAATATTCTCTGAACTTGTGCTTTAATTGTAAAGTGGGGTGTTGTCTTATGTACATTGTTTACGTGTGTATTGTATCGGGTCTATTGGGCCATTATCTTGGGCTGTAAATGCCTAATAAAATTTTACCCACTTTCAAACACACACACACACACACACACACACACACATATATATATATATATAAACGTTGTGCTACCTAAAAGAAAACCTAGACGCATCTCAAAGACTTATCTAATGGTTAACTAGCCCACTTTTATAAAAAAACATCTAATTAAATAAGGAGGTCTTTGCGTATCTTATACAAATTCTACACTAGTAGGAAGCAAAATCCGTCAAGGCATTACCCAAGTCTTTGCTAACGACCGCTAGTGGTCATAGCATATATGCCAGCCCTACTACTAAATACATGTACAACAATAATACTGACATAGTCCGCCGACCTCCCACAGCCGAAATCTCGTTTAGACTAACCTAATGTAAGTCAAGGAAATGCCTATTCTAGTTACTTAATACCTCTTGTTAGAAATGAAGCAGACCCCATTTCCCTAGTAGGTACAGTCGTTGGTTATATAAGACTTCTTATATGGAGGAGGCTAATACCTTCCATCCTGAAGTAAATCCCTTAACATTCCTAAAGGTACCGAGTCATTTAATACTTCAAATCCGAGGCAAACCATTGGTATATTTTCCCCCACATATACGCAAACGTATATTCCTTTCCTACGGGTCCTGTGGTTAGAGATATCTCACATCAATAGTAAGTACACACAATTGCTGGTAGCCTCTAAGTGAAGGGCAGACTTCTATTGTGTAACTCTATAGACCTCATATCCAAACTCATACTAAACCAAACCAACCATCCTAGGCATAAATATTGGATTAGGCCCACTAATTCACGCTCGTCCTAAATGTACTTTAAAGGCTATATTGTTCCCTACTATGAAAATTATACTGCCTCCTAGCATTTAATTCCTATCTTATACATTTATTACGTATATTCTCTAATTCCCTCTTACATCCCATAAATGTCAATTATCCTTAATAAAGGGTCATTATTATTCAAATTGGACAATCACTAATGACATTTATTCATTTGTTTTATTCAACCTATTGTGCATATTCCATTTCCCCAAAAATGCCATATTAAACCCTTTAACTAGTCCCATTAAATGCATTTATGTCCTCATTCAATTCCTGTAACTCCATATCATATGCACATTTATTTGACTACTAATTTTGGAGTTACCATCTCTTTCATATGGTTTACTATTATATTAATAACCAGTTGTCCCAATTATAACAACTATGAATATTGACGTATATTACATAATGTGTGTGTGTGTGTGTGTTTGTGTGTGTTCCTATCTCTAACTCATTAATTCCCGCACTTAGGAATTCTAGAATATACACTGTTTGTGCATTCTGTAAGGAACATTAGCAAGTGCAAGGCAAGACCAGCAAACCAAAAATAAGGACACACATAAGAGTACAAGCGTAGATAAACAAACGTAGGCAAGCAAACATGTATCAAAGCTTCACATATAGCTATAAATAAAAAAAAGAAATGGTGTGACACATATATACATACATATGTATGTATATACAGTGCAACTATCATGAAGTACATAGTTCAAGTGTAAGTGTGCATAAGTTTATGCAAGTGGAAAAGCATTTTAGAAATTATCAGAAAACTCAAACAAAATCGGTCGGAAACAAAATCAGTCGGAAACAAAACCAATCGAACTCAACTTCCCAAAATAAGGCAGTGCCATAAATTAAAACAAGGCAGTGCCACAAACATTCACACATTGTAACGTTCGCCTTTTTTGACACCCAAATGTCGACACTAATACATCCATGTTATTCACGTGCCAAGTACCCAAGTTCCGAAAAGGAAGAATGTTAGGGTAAAATAAAAGAAGAAAAGAAAACGAACAAAAAAGATGAGAATACAATATCAGAATCTCACCATGGAATGTGACATATAATATCCAAATTATACTTTTACAAAGGAAAACTCTATATATATACAATAATCAGAGTAAACTAGCATATCGTCAGCCTGGACAGTTATAACAACTTGTCCTCACAATTGTTGATATAGAAATGAACAAAGTAATGCAGCGGAAATAAAATCTACGGTAGGTAGTCAGCCAGCTCTTCTCCTAGAGCTCCAATGAATCATCAACGATATCTGAAAATATACACGGGCTGACCCGAGCATTATAAGAAGAATAACACCCGGATCAGTCTGGTAAACCAGAGTGAGAAAAATCAAGTAATTTGAATTACTATATCTGTAAAACCCTTTTAAAGAATAAAGGTATCTCATAAGACCACGCCGCAAATAAACACGGCTGGGTTTTTACCGTACGATAAACGAACCATTTTATAAGAAAATTTAGTGATATTATAATAATGTCTAGGGTGTTCAATATAAATATAAATCATAGTTGAAATGGTTACATTGGTTACATTTGACAGCATATTTAGGTATACAACAAAATGCTAAGGTAGGTTTGTATAAATGGATTTTCCACGGAGACCTCATCAATGGGACTGATCTCCTATGACAAGGATAAGAAAACAATTTTTGTTTGCCATATAGCTCTAGATAAAATATACCATAAGGTAAACACAACCGGGCCATCATCCGAACACTCGCGTGAACAATGTGTACCAAGTATCATCAACTCCCCGTGCGCATCATATCGATAGGCATACTCTAGATATGTAGTTGATGTACTCCTCATGGGTCAGCTAAACCTCAGGATCATGCATCCTACTCTGTCTTTAGTCATTTTCTGATGTTGAGGCAATGTTCGACATCTTCACACGAGTTTTCAACAAAACTCGATCACATAATGAATCCCATATGGATTCGATCATCTCAATAGATTCTAGAACCACACATGGTTTCCATCATTCACTTCCAAAACTGAGAATCCATATCTCAGCCTTGAAGTGGTTTTCGATAAGTAGAAGACTTACCAATCCCGGTCTCTCCAAGACTAAGTCGATGAATTTGGTCTTATTCAATAATAATTAGAATGATCGCATAAGGGAACTAAGTCCCGAATACTTTCTCATAAGCAAGTAAACATACATGCACTATCATTTCATGCAAGGCATGGTTAAGTCACATAAACGACTTTTAATCCCTTTTTAATTAATTTATCTTTTATTATTTAAAAACCCTTCTTATTAGAAAAACATCTTTTTATCTAATAAAACTTCTTTTATAAATCAACACTTCATCAATTAATACTCCTTTATTAATTAAAACTTCCTCTATATTCTTGTATAAACATATTTAACTATTCACCTATACTCTTTTCAATACTTAAAAAGTATTCATATATATATTATTCCAATGGTATAAGTGTATTCACAAATCGTTTAACAAGTTTTACTTACTTGAAATATAATCAAAGAGATTAAAACAATTACTACCAAAAAATTGTTATAATAAACTCCTTTTCTTTTATAAATTAAGCATACAACATTTTCTATCTCTTTATAAAAGATTTCAATACTTGTTATTATCTTTAAAATTCTATTGTTAAAGATTTATAATATTTCTTCTAAAATATAATTCAAGGATTTAAAAACAAATATTGCTAAAATATTGTTTACTACAAACCCAAAACTATTCCATTTAATTATTTTCTTTAAAACTCTTCTTTTAAAGGTTTAATTACATTTAAGGGGTAAAGACAAGTGTTGCTAAAAACAATTGTCACAACAAACCCAAACATTTCATACTTTGGAAACATTCCTCTTTAAAACTCCTTTCTTAGAGATTGATTTATATTTGAGGGTTAAAGACAAGTGTTGCTCAAAACAATTGTCACAACAAAACCAAAACCATTTACTTGTATTTTTTTTCTACTAAATCTCCATAAGTAAATATCTAATTATATTCCCAAGTATAATTAATAATAAGGGTTAAAAACAAGTGTTGCTAAAAGCACTGTTTACAACAACCCAAAACTATTTACTTATCCAATAATAACTTTAAACATTTATTTAAAGATCAAAGCATATTCACACCTATTAATTAAGGTAATACACCTTTAAGTAATTCCACAAATTCATTTATTTTAACTTAAGTGTTAAAATTCAAACTCCCTTTATTATATTTATAAAATACTTAATTTAATATTTAAAACTTATATATATAGAAATATCTTTAAAATACTTATTAATATGTTAAAATACTTTTAAAACTACTTAAAATATATGACAATTATTTATATAGAATATTATGTAAAAATAAGGAAATTTGAAATAAATAGAAAAACAAGCTTTAATTTTAAAAGCTACTTAGTTTAGAAATTCATAGTTAATTGCTAAAAATATATATTAACTTGAAACCAATTTTAAAACTCTCTATTATAAGTTAGAAAACAATCCTAAAAAGATTAGAGAAAAATATAAAATTTGATATCATTTTTAAACAATTTATAGTTCCTAACAGCAAAGATAGCATTTCTGCAAATGCTACGAAAATAATTCGCAACAGCTCAAAAGTGTTTCGGAAGCAAAGATAACACTTCAGAAGTGCTTCCAAAAGTCCTGGGCTGTCATTTAAGGTGAATTTACTACAACTATGCACCTAGATTTTGACGTTTTAACAAATGATTTTTAATCCATTCTTTTTACATTAGTTATTATAGTTTGGATACTTGAAAACCATGAAGAAAAATCCTAAAGAATAACTACCATTTAGTTTAGAGAATTTCCCGAAAACATGGTATTTTACCGAACTGCACTTATATCGACTACTTTGCTATAACTTTTTCATTTCGTTCAACTAGCTATCAAATGAATTAGGCTTCAAAAAATTTTCAATAAGAATAATATATTATTTACTCTTTAAATATGAAAAGAAATCTCCAAAGAAGTTTGTAGAAAAATATCGTTATTTCGCTAAATAAAAAGTGTCGTTATAGTGACCTTTTTACTTCAATATTTTGTTACTTTGATTTACTTCTTCTATAACTTTCCAAAACATATTCTTTACTTTTCTAAATACTTATAGAAGTGTAAATAATAACCAAACAAGTTATTACTAAGATATATCATTAAATCTCCATTTTCATAAGTTATAGTTCAAGGGATTCAAAGTGCGTTTATAGCGACTATCTCTATACGGACAATTCTGTATTCAATTCAATATTTTGTGTCATTCTCTTTTATACACATATATGATTCCAAATTCAAACCATATCACTACTAAATATGTATTAACATATGTACTAATAATCATGTTCATTTTAGATGCTTAAATGTGCTTAATTTAAAAAACATAATTCCATTCTCGTTAAGGCAACTACTTTAACAAATCATATGCTTTTGGAAGCATATAAATAAAGGTTATAACTTTAAGTAGTTAGTGTCTATTATTATATATAATAGCAAGCATATTAACATGTGATAAACAAGCAATTATCAAGTGATATAACAAGCAATATTATCAAGTTACTAACTTGATTCAAAGTGAGATTAACTCACTTTTCTTTTACCTAAACACTTCCTACCAACATTCACTTCATTCAACACTTCTACTATCATCTCTAACTTATCCAAGCATCACATAAACCTCTCCTCCATCTTCCAAAACCACACTGCCATCACCTCCCCTCTCCTTGAATTCAAAGCCAGTGCACTGCCTGGACAAGACAGTGCACATTAGTATATACTTGTATGTGCTTGTATATACTTGTATGTTCATATGTACACTCGAGCTTGTATATACTTGTATGTTCATATGTACACTCGAACTTGTATATACTTTCTTCAGCACTTGTTGTTTTGCCTGAGCTTGTTTATGTGCACTTTTGCATACTTGCTCTATGGTTTTTTCCAGTGCATTGTCCATGTTGCACCTGAGTTGAATTGTTGAATTATTTACTATATATACATGTACACTTTGAACTTGCACTTGTTGCACCTGAGCACTTGCACTTGAATTATTTACTGCATATACATGTATATCCATGTTGCACATGAGCACTTGCACTTGTTTACTGCATATACATGTATACTTTGAACTAATGCATGTATGGTTTACTGTTTGGTTTAAAACTAAAGTTATCATTGTTTGCCTTATATATTTTGATGCTAATTTGTGGCACTGCCTTGTTCAATTTGTGGCACTTGTTCAATTTGATCCTTGTTCATATACGAGCTTGAACCAGTTGTTGAATTGTTTTTCCTGAGCTTGTTTGCTCCACTTTGCTCCACTTTGCTCCACTTTGCTCTATGGTTTGTTCTACTTTTCTCTTCTGGTTTAAAACTGGGTTCAGCCTTGTTCATTCTTTGTTCAAGGTAGTGCACACTAGATTTATTTGTGCACTTATTTGTGGCCTATGAACTTGAACCATTTCCTTGTTTTGAACTGTGTTGCTGAACCGCATTTATTTGTGCATTTATTTGTAGCCTATGGACTTATTCAAGGCAGTGCACACTAGACTTATTTTGATAATGGATATTTATAAGAACTTGACTTGTTCAGCCTTTGATTCCTAATATTTGACTCTGGTTGATTTCCTTGACTTCGGTCTTGACTTCAGTTTGTTGTATTGGTTGATTTCCTTGACTCTGAGTATCAGTTGACATTTTGTTTTTTATTTAGTGATGAGAATCATATAAATGTTGCCTTGACTTGGGAAGTTAAGTTTAACTGGTTTTGTTTGTGACTGATTTTGTTTCCAACTGATTTTGTTTGAGTTTTTTGATAATTTTTGAAATGTATGCTCTGCCTTGTTCAATGTGTATACTTATATGCATGTATATATGTGTGAATGCTTGCTAAGCCAGTGCATACATGTATATACATACTTCCATGTATATACATAATTTGTGGCACTTTGATGGCTCGAATCTCATGGCTGCGCTTTGATCTCGAACTTGAACTGCCTGGACTTATTATTATGTGATGATGGTCCATGTTGCTTTTGCACTGTAATTTCTTGTTATGCTATCTTGGTTCATCCATGCTCATGTGTTTGTATGTTTATATCTGCATATCACTACATATGTGTGTGTGTATTTGTGAACTTCCATGTATATACATATGTATGTATGTGTGTGTGTGAATGTTCTTATATCTGCATATATATGTGTGAACTGCCTTTTGTACATGAGTCTGATCTGGTTCATATCAAGTAATTTGAGACTTCCATGTATATACATGTGAATGTTGTTTTTGCACTGTGATTTCTTGTTATGTTGTCTTGGTTCATCCATACATGCGTATGTATGTTTATATATATCTGCATATTATAGTGAACTTCCATGTATATACATACATACATACATATGTATGTATGTATGTGTGAATGTTCTTATATCTGCATATATATGTGTGAACTGCCTTTTGTACATGAGTCTGATCTGGTTTAATTGCAAATCTTATTCCAATTCAGTTTGTATATACTTGTATGTGCTTGTATATACTTGTATCTTCTTGTATACACTTGTATATACTCGTATATACACTTGTATATACTTGTATGTGCTTGTATATACTTGTATCTGCTTGTATACACTTGTATATACTCGTATATACACTTGTATATACTTGTATGTTCACATGTACACTCGAGTTGCTTTGAGCTTGAACCATTTTAAGGTTTAGTTGAACTTGTTTTCAGTTCTGAACCATTTTGAGTTTCTAAACCATTTTGAGTTGAACTTAATTTCAGTACATAAATGGTGTGTGAGAACAACATTGAAAAACATAGTCTTTGTGACCAGCTTTCGCTACTTTAACAAGTGTTTTAAGACTTGAAATTTTTACGGTAAGTACTACCCTTGGGGTACTTAAAGACCGTGGAAAGAAACTACTAAGAATATCTTTAAATTTATTTAGAAAAATTCTCGAAAATAGGATATTTCAAAGTGCATATATAACGACCTTCTTCTTGCTATAACATTTTGCAACTTTGGTTCACAATTTCTGTAACTTCACAAACCATTTCTTTACTATTCCATACACCAAAATATGTGTAGAGAACAACCAAATCAAATTATCCCAAGTTAAGATTACAAATCTTCCATTTACGCAAGTTAAAATTAAAGGATGTCGAAGTGCACTTATAACGATTATCTCGTTTCAAACACTTTCAAACATACTTCAGTTCAATGCCCAATCTGAATAGTGAGTTAAACATCAGATCAAGGACACACCACATGTTTAAGAGGGTAATAGACGTGATGTTATACCATATAAATTTATCATTTGCTTTCAAAAGCAAGAGGGGTCCAAAGTTTATAACTTCAATTATTTAATGTCACTTTATCTTTATATTTCAAGTGCACAACATATATAACACATTATACACATAAAATATAGTGAGGTAACTCACTTAGATCCAAGCCAAACACATGCTCGAACACTCACAAAGCCAAGAACGCTTCCTACCGTCACCAAACATCCAAAGATCCGAGCTTTAGCTCTTCCAAGCCAATCCACCACCTCCCCATCCTTCCTCATGCTTACGACCCAAGGTGGAAACCATATTTCCACTTCACTTCTTCCACATTCAGCCACCAAGCTGGAAGAATAATTTCAACGAAGTATCTAGTGATGAATTCTTTTTGTAGAAATGGACGAATGAAGCATTAAAGAGAACAAAAATGAAGCAAGAAAATTATATGATGCAACCATCGGTGTTATTAATAACGGAAAGAACCAGATGTACACAAGAATGGTTAATGAGATTACTCAAAGAAATCTAGAACCCTCTGCGGTCTCTCTTATAGACATGAACTTCGAATGGGAATGCTTGGGAATAACCTATTAATGTAGCATGGAAAACCCATATATTAATCTAACTACTTTGTTATATATGGAACCTTCCGACATGCTATAACTCTAGTTTTTGTTCAAGAAGTGTTGCGCTATTTAGGATATTAAATGGTTACATAAATAGGTGTATCAATCAAACGAGCAAAACAAGTAAAGTTCCCGTAGTCGTTGCAGTTCAAAATATGGAAAGCACGAATGCATTTAAGCGAGCATCATTTATTATACTAAAAAAGAGGCCACTACAAGGGGGAAACTAATGGACATCAAGTTCTTTTCATGGTGTTTTGTATTCATCTGATAACATTTCTAAAATAAGAAAAAGAACATATTCGCTGATATTTGACACTGAAATAGGCCAAACAATTTAGATGAATTTTATCCTTGAATAGATATTGAAAATGTAGAAACCACTGAAAAACTAGAGAAAATACAAACAGATCCAAAGGAACCGTCCCAAGTGATAAATAGGATCCTCTCTAGATAATCGATGGCTTCTTGATATATATGCTATCGAGTTGCAGCTGTGTGTATCTCCTCTTGATACATTGTGTGTCGCCTGAATCTGATTTCCACCATGTTGCCTTGTTCAATTCGAATCACAATTCATGCTTGCTGTTGCATTAATATTGACCCGATACACATGTACATGCTTTTTGTTCATGTCTAAATTCATATTCTGGCTTGAATCTGATTTCCATTTTGTTTCATTTTGGTTTACTAATATGGGCTTATGCACTTGTGTTCGCTGCACCATATTCTGGTCTTTGCTTCTGTTGAACTGTCCCTTTGGTGATGTTTGTTGCACTTGTGTTCACTGCACCATATTCCGGTATTCACTTGTGTTCGCTGCACTATATATACATGCATACATATGTATGTATATATGTGTGACTGTGTAATGCTGAATGCCTTATGCACACTGCTTGGTCTGACCTTGTGCATACTTGTCCATGAGATTGGATTGAGGCTCGTTTTTGTATTCACAGTGATATACTGTACATATCATAAGTTATCCACATATATATTTGTCCCTGTCTAAAATATGAAGAAGAGCAAACTCATAAACTGAGACAATATTAATATTCAAATTCAATTTTATTTTTGCAATTTAGGTTTGTTTCTTTTTCCATTTTACCGTGTGGTTTATTTGATAGGTATAGGAGATGGCTAACGCAAGCTGGAGCAAGCAAATCAAGATCAACATAAAAAATAAACTCGTGTGAGTGTGACTGAGTGTGAGTAAAAGAGATGTTGTATATGAGAGTGTATAGAAATGTTGTATATATGAGAGCGATAGTGAAAGTTGTATTTGAAAATGTAAGTAGAGTGATAGTGAAAGTTGTATTATATTTGAAGTTGATTTGAAATAAATTTTTTAAAATAAAATATTTGAATCTCATTTTGGGAACAATAATTCATATCAATCAATATTTATATGTTGTCTAATAAGAATTTCTAGAAATGATATTATAACATCAGACAACATATGGTTTTTTTTGTCGTGCTAGTGCATAACAGACGATGGGGCGTCTCTCTAATCTGACGTGCAATGAGACGGCATGGGATTTAAAGACAAATAGATATGCAATCAGACAACAGAGCATATCCATCTTCTGATGCCTTTTTTCCCATAGCGTTGGAAGTAGGGACGGAGCTTCCTTAATGCGATCAACAAGAAATATGCACGCTTTTCCAACTTAGGATAATTTCTTTCTGCTCCTGTTAGTTGCTTGCTGATGTAATATACCGGCCTTTTGGATTCTAGTGTCTTCACGTAAGTGGCCAGCACTCAAAGCATGCACAGATACTGCCAGGTAAAGAAATAAATCTCCCACCTCCAAAGGCTTTGATAAGACATGCGCTATTTCTAGATAATCAACCAATACTTGGAAAGCATCCTTGCATTCCTGCATCCAAGCAAAGTTTCTCTCCCCACTTTGAGAACATCGAAGAACGGTATGCATTTGTTGTAGCCCTTGAGATGAATCGTCTTAGCGCAGCTACTTTCCCGTTTAGACTCTGTATTTCCTTTATCGTCTTTGGAGTTTTTACATTCCTTAAGGCTTAAATCTTCTTTGGATTGGCTTTAATTCCTCTCGAGTTCACAATAAAACCTAGGAGCTTTCCTGATGCCACTTCGAATGAACATTTCAGCGGGTTGAGCTTCATCCTGTATTTCCAGAGCATGCCAAACATTTCTGACAAGTCTTCCAAATGGTTCGCCGATGGCTACGACTTCACCAGCATATCATCTACACAGATCTCCCTTGAACGTCCAATCTGATCTCTTTACATCGAATTCACCAGTCTCTGGTAGGTAGCTAGGTGGCTCCGGTGTTTTTTAGACTGAATGGCATGACAAGGTAACAATATAGTCCCAAATCGATTAAGAAGCTGGTATATTCCTGATCTGGAATGTGCATTGGAATTGAATATAGCTGGAGTAAGCATCCATGAATGACACCAATTCGTCGCCGGCGGTTGAATCTACCAGTTGGTCGATCTTTGGTAGTGAGAAACTGTCTTTTGGGCATGCTTTATTCAAGTCTGAATAATCGATGCATGTCCTTCATTCCCCATTTGACTTCTTGACCAATATCGGATTGGAAACCCACTCCGTGTATGGAGCATCATAGAAGAAGCTGTTGTCTTTTAGCTTATCCACTTCTTTTTTTAGCACAACGGATCGCTCTGGACGCAGACTACGTCTTTTATTTTTCATGGGGAGACACTTGGGGTTCACATTCAATGCCCAGCACGCTAGAATGTGTCCAAGAAACACATCCAGTTTTCTCGGAGGAAACCCATCAATTCCTTCTTCATCTTTATGCTAAGTTAAGACCCGATTTTCAGGACCCATGTAGGATCATCCTGACTGACCAGGGTGCATATTGTCAACTCGATAGGGGACATCCTCGCATCCTTTGGTTCTTTCCTCGAGTCTATTGCTTTATGGAACCTGCTATGTTGACCGAGCCAGGGCTTAGGTGGTGGTTGCTATGCGTCCATCGAGTTGACATAGAGAGTTTTCTCTACGTCCTTTCCCTTTTCATGCCACTTTGCTTCCTTTAACTTTGCAATGTAGCATTCACATCCAACACTCTTGTCTCCTTGAATGGCTCTTACCCCGTTCTCTGTAGGAAATTTCATTGTTAAGCACCATGGGGCAAGAGCCATCCAAAATCTAGCGAGGATCGATCAGCCCAAGAAAGCGTTATAGGCAGAAAAATGTCCATCACCACAAAGGTCACAACCGCACTCACTTGCAGTCACCTTCACCTAAAACAATGGTAAATCCACACAACCCACAGGCTCTACCGCCTCTCCATTAAATCCCTGAATTCAGGATTTACATGGCTTTAGATCTTGATCATCCATCAATATCCAGTCGCAAGCTTTCTTAGACAGAATGTTCATCGAGCTACGACATTCAACTAACACCTTTCTCACAGTCGCTAGCCCAATCGTGGCCGATATCACCAAGGGATCCAGTGTAGGCGCTTCGACCCCATCGACATCCCTGTTTCTAAACACAATATTATCAATCATGGTTTTGAATTACTTTGCTAGACTTCTGTCTTCGACAACGAAACAACTCTCACCCACAGCATGCTTCAAAGAACTTGTGTATCTCTCTATCTTGTTCTAGCTCTTTGCAGCCGGATGAGGTCCACTAGAAATCGTGTTAATAACCAATCTTTTTTCAAGCTGCCTAGGTTCATCATCCCTATGCCTAGCCTGACCCCTTTGGAGTAGTTGCCTTTGGGGTTAAGCATTCTCTTGTCTGCAATTGTAACAACCCGCTATTTTGGACCATTCGCATCCGCACATGTCGAACTTGAATAATTCAAAATACCGCATTGTTAATTTAAATTTGGCAAAACTGAACATATACAGTAAATAAATAATCACAGATCACAGATACAGAGAAATAAATGCAGCGGAAGCAAAAGATAGTAGTTCATGAAGCTACTATATACATATCAGAGTTAAATAAGGTACAACAGATGTCTCGAATACAATAATCAAATACAATATCAGAATACATCACTGGAATCAACGGAATATCTGAAAGCTGGATAGATAGCTGGATCTCCAAGCGAAGCTCCAACTCCAAAGGTGAGTCTCGAATACTGGTACACTCAGTCTGACCCGAGCGTAAAGCAAAACACAAAACACTCGAGTCAGGATTAACATTCTTATATCAATAAATCCAACTCAAGTGAAATAGCAACCGAAATACAAGTAACTCAAAGGATGTTTGGAATAACCATCCTTTAAGGATCCGTAAAACTATCTACTATGTAGTAGAGTACGATAAGTAGATAATGCCTATCAGTAATATAAGATATCAAAATAGTGTTAAGGCGTTACCATTATCCCCCTTAACACATTTTTTATAAGCATTATAGTCTATACAGCACTGTAAACTCCATCGTAAACTAGTGGGCTATCAGGGAGTACTCCATAGGTATAACACAAAACAAATCGTAGTGGTCGCGTATATGGGAATACAAGTATGACAAGGCACATGAGGCAATACCCAAGGTAGTGAAACTACCGTTTGCCTGATCCGAACTGGTGAGAACGCATCGCCGCAGCGATCGCAACACCGCGAAACAACACTCCCAAAATCAAGGGTGCACCAATCGACAACAAGTAATGAGTAGTTTTCGAAGAAGTGTGTTCGCTCGAGGTAGCTAACCCCCATTTGGCCCGGCACGGCTCCTGTTTTAGTCATTTCCAATTTGACACAAGTGTCAAGGCTATCCATTATCGTTCTCTTTCTTCAGTCATCACGTACATCATTCCAACCACTTCATTCTGGATCACACTCCGCGTGTAGTTATTAAAGTGGTTTTCGGTTAAGACAGTGAGTATGTCCCTAACCGATTCCGGTCTCTTTAATAACTTTCGTTCTTATTTCACCGATTGGTCGTTTAATAAATTTCAAAACCAAATCAATTACAATTTCAATTAGAATTTGCAAATCAACATTTCATTTGTCTTTCTAAAACAATTCCCATAATTTACTTTCAAAACTTCCAAATTACCATTTCAAAATCTTATAATTCAATATCAATTTCTTTTTAAAACAATTCAACTATTGATTCAAGTTCGTATATAAGTTTCATTCCGAAATCATTTAAATTAATTTAATTTAACATTCAAATCAATTAAATTCATTAATCGATTTCATTCAATATTCGTTAAGTTAACTTATCATTCAAAGCAATTTTTATTTAATTTCCAATTCATTAAATCAATTACTTAAGTTCAACTTCATTATATTAAAGCTTACAAATTTAATTAAGTTAAATTTGTCAAATCAAATTCTTTTAAGTTACAAGTCTTACATTAATTCAATAAATCACATTTTATTTCTTGTTAAAGAAATTCAATTTCACGTATTTACTTACTTAAATAATTTTCCAAAACTTAATTAATAAAGAAACTCAATTTCAATTATTTACGAAGTAAAAATTCTCTTATTCAAAGGTTCAATTTCTCTTATCAAAGAATTCAAATTTTTATTTAATTATTAAATAATTCAATCTTATTCAATTATTAAATAATTTCAAAAACTTAATTATTAAATAATTTCAAACTTAATAACTAAATTTTAAACAGCGTTCTTTCACCAACTACTATGTTAATATTTTTGTTTTGGATTATTACATATTAACAATTTCCTTTCGTAAAAATTCAAATTCCAACTTCATTTTAAAACCTTATTATTTATTCAAATAAAATCTTTATTTTATTTTTAAATCAAATTGTTGACCAATCGGGTTTTATTTAATTCTCTATCCTAAGTCAAAGTTCATTAGGGTATTTATCATTTCAACCCGATTCCAATTCACGTCAAATCAAAACATAGCAAAGGGAACTTGCAGTGTGATAACTGGGATGGTGTCAAAGTAAATAAACAAGCAATAACAATAATCAATATCAATCCAATAATCAATTCAAATAATCCTGAAATAACCGTATTAATTCACATTGTTGTTTGTGCGAATTAATATAATTATTTCTAGAATCTACACTATCATTTCATGTAGATTAAAGATTATTATACTAATTATTCTACGCAATCTTACACTTGACATCAGTTATTCAATTTCATAATTCATCAATTAATACAACATAAATTCAGATGGTTCAAGGGTAATTAACTATTTTTCTACGTGTCAAATAATTAAACATTCAAGGGGTCATATTATACAAATTTAACAAATCAAATTCAACACATATGTCGATTCAAATTTTTAACTATCCTACGTCAAAATCAATTGCATACTATTTATCACTTTATACATTACAATTTAACATCCAATATAAACAACAAATTACAATCAATCACCTATCAACCAAACGGGATTATCATCGTATAATTAACAGATAATGGTGTCAGATGTCACAGGTGAACTGATACAGGTAATAGCATATATAACAGTGTAATTAACTAACAGCAGCATATTTCAATTGTCGTTTCAATTGAAATCAAATTTAATAAATAAAAGAACATTAATCATGAGTGATTACTCACCTTTCGAGGTTAGAGAGAATAGACAATGGAATGAAGTTACGGATCCAAGCACGAATTCCAAAGTAAAACAAGGTAGGCACGAATTCGACGCTCAAAGCTGATAAATGGAATAGACAAGATCAAATCGGGATTGTATTGATGAATAAAATTGGTATATGCGAACTCATATATATAACTATTTATAAAATAAATAAAACTCAAACTCAAATTAAATATATGTATTTTCAAAATCGTTGTTTTAAATTCAACTTACATATTTTACAGTCAATATATATGTAAAACAATATCTGAATTTATTTCAAAATGAAAATTCCCTCAGAACTTAAAGTTTCAAAATAGCAAACTGTAAATACCACATCTACTAGAACACAGCCTACATTTAAAGTATAGAATGAGATGAAATTCAAAACTTAAATGAACAAACCAAAAAAAATACTTAAAATAGCTGTACCAAAGAAATTAGTTTATATACAAACTTACATCACAACTCGACTATAAAGCAATATACTGTAACTGACGCAAACCAATATTTTTATTATAAAGCAATACCAACTTACTATATTATTATGTCTACTCTTAAAACAAATCAAAACAAATTTGTATAAACAAATATATAAACAACTTTATAATATAATGGATAAATACTTCTTTGACAACGATGTGATATATCGAATAAACAGAGCTTTGATTCTATATCTATACATACCTATGGTATAACAGGTAAATTAATAATATATAAATTTTAACATGTTACTGTACTCAGCAAACAAGGCATATATAAATTAATATATATATATAACAACTTTATAATAAAATATATAATACTTTTCGTAGATAATATATTTATGACCTGTAATTATATATACATACTCGAATGGAAATATACAAAATATGATTAGAGATCAATGCCTCAGTAAACTATATGCTAATGTCCAGACTAATGTATATATATAGCTTCCAATAATTTAAAATACTACCATTTAAACTTTGAAACCAATACATATTATGGCCGAAACCACCTTTATTATAAAACTGCAACCAGACTTTTACATATCAAAGTGTATAACTACAATTGTAAAACATATATATAAGAACACACGTATATTATAATATATATAGGCACTTATGTATATTAACTTGAAGTAAAATATATACATGTATACAAACCAAAACAATATACATACCAGAAAACATATATGCTGTTTATATGAAATATATAACTATATTTAGACTTAGATATACACACATAAAAAATAATACTTTACTTCAAAGATTACCGAGATGAAGAAGATTGCCAACAAGTTTGAAATAAAACTAAGAGGCATATATATTATTCAAAACAGGAGGCTTAAAGCTACTGACCAGATTGCAGGAGGGAAGATCAGATGGCTTCGGCACTTGGTGGGAGCGGATCTGAGTCGCCGTGGCGGGTGTTGTCGAACGGAGGCTGTGACGACTGTCGGTGGATTGCTTTGTGGCGGATAGGGGTCGGAGATGAGGTTATTTTGGCTGAAGGTGGGAGGGCTGCCGTGCTGTTGTGGTAGGCGGTGGGTTCACGGTCGAAGATTAGGTAGGGCGGATGCATGTTATGGCGGATCCGGGTTTGGTGCGTGAGCTGATGAGATGACGAGTTGGCGGTTCGCGGGTTGTGGTGGGTTCGGCACTGGCGGAGGTCGGTTGTTGAGGCCGAGACGAGTGAAGGCTGGCGGCCTGGTCGAGCTTGGCAGACATGAGAAGCAGAAAGGCGGAGCCATGGCGTTTGTGGGTGGAGCGGAGGAAGCACGCATGAGAGAGGGTGGGGAAAAGAAAAGAGAGGGATGAAGT
Organism: Allium fistulosum; assembly: GCA_030737815.1. Taxonomy (NCBI): domain Eukaryota; kingdom Viridiplantae; phylum Streptophyta; class Magnoliopsida; order Asparagales; family Amaryllidaceae; genus Allium; species Allium fistulosum. The sequence continues at coordinate 1,145,245,314 of CM060904.1, forward strand.
TGTTACAGGCAAAAGAATGTTTGCATGCTTTCATTTTTCTTTCTGAAGTAAGTGTGAACTGATGGAAGGAAGGTGAATAGATTTTATGTACAGGGAAGAATGTAGATTTGCATAACATAAAGTAAATATTCTTTTGAAGCCAAGTTAAGAAACGAAAAAATGAAGTTCCAATGAATATTAATGGAGTTTTGATAATAGAGAAAGTAACGGCTTGACTTCTAGGAATTGAAAACGGCTATTGGGTAAAAGATGGTGGGAGATAAAGGATATGAAATCGAATGCGAGCCGATACGTATAACCATTTTGCAGGTTTCGCTATGGGTTGGATGTCGAAATACAGAAATAAATATATCATAGAAATCAGTACGGCGAGACGATCAAAAAGGTATACAGATATCGGTAGTATGATTGAATTATAAAATTTCAAAATTTCGATCGACGGAGCTAAAGAAGTCCGAATCTGGAAAAACGAAAAATGACGTCTTGCTCAGAAGAAGATTTAGAATTTTTTTATGTAAAAATATTTAGGTTTCGAAAACGTTTTATTTTCATCGCTTTTTAACTGATTAAATTGAAGTAAATTTACGCGCGAAATAAACTTTCATATTTTCGGACGAAAATTTACCAGTTGCTACGTTTAACTAGACGCATTCCAAATATCAAATTTATATTTCAAAATTTTATCGTTTAAATTTTTTTCAAAATTTCAATTAATAACGTTATTAAAACCAGTTAAATTTACGGATCGTTACAGCAATTCTACGAGGCTTTCACATACTGCTGAAACTTCTTCTTTCGAATCAAATCTTTAATCATGTCCAGCAAGTGCCTACATTCATTTGTGTTATGAACACGGGTCTCATGAAAGTGACAAAACTTCCTGAGCCTTTTCTCTCTCTTAATCGACTCCTTGGGAGCCAGCTTCTTATACTGCTCGGTACCTCGCATTGTGACGTGTATATTCTCAACCGAATTGTTCAATCATGTATAATTTTCATACTTCAGACCTTTCTTGAAATTAGGTTTCCTACCTCCATCACCTTGATTATTTTTCTTCTGGGTACTGCCTTTTTTCCCCACATTCATAGCTACATTCCCGGAACCTTCGCCAGATTGCTTCACAGCCACATTACTCTGTATCACTCCAGCCGATTGGTCACCATCATCCTTTTTGGTGGTTGTACTTTGCCTCTTTCAAGTGCAAGAACCAAGTCACCTTTCTGTAGAAAACATCCGTAGTTGTTGGGGGTTTACCATCTTCCAAGATCAGTGTTTGGGTGTATTCCCTAATAAAAGCCATCAGCACTATGTCTTCCTTAGCGTTACTCACTTCTATCACTGCCGTGTTGAACCTGCTAATTTTTTTTAACGACTCTTCGGTACTTTGGAAAAGATTCGATAATGACATCACATCCTTCGAACGGGTAGTGTGCAAGCAAAACTATTCGACAAACCTTCTTGCCAACTGATCAAAAGACGATATGGATCTCGACGGAAGCTGGATGAACTACATCATAGCTACACCTTCAAGAAAGATCGGGAAACATCTATATCTCATGACATCCTCGCCCTTACCATGTCCATATGCCACTCATATTTCAACAAATGCTGCCTCAGATTTGTCATTTCGTTATAAGACAGCATCATCGACATTATGAACCTCTAGGGATACTCCGCACGCGGTATTTCATCGGTGAATGGGTTCTTGCTAGGAGAAGAGTCGCACTCATCATTACTTCTATGTTGGTTTTCACTCACTAATTTCTTTACCATATCTGCCAGTGACTCCGGCTCAACTTGATCTACCGGATGACGATAATCATAGCCTACCCCGAGTGTTTGGCTCTGCAAATGGTCTTAGTTTGTTCCATGATACCTATGTTTTCCTGTCTTCGGGAGAACTGTTTGTCCAATTGGCACATTCCTATGGTTTCCACGAGGCATATCAGTAGCAACCACTTGAAATTTCACATGTTGACCACCACTGACATGGCCAACATTACCACTAACATCACCATCCAAATCAACAACACCTCCATCGCCTAAGTTACATCGAGTGGGTTTGGTACTGATCTCTATGTATGGAATGGTAGTGATTCATATTCCTCTATTCCGAGCATCGTCCAGTCTACCCTTCGAAGTACCCATTTTTTTTGCTTCATTTTATGTTTTCCATCTCGATGTTTTTCAACAGATAATGAGGAGCTGTCTCCTTCCGAGCCTGAAGTCGATAAATCTCTTCTACTCCTTCTACGACTATAGGTTAACTGATTCAGTAAGTCAAGACTCTCCTTCATTTACTTCCTCAATTCGTCATAACTCTTTTGCATCTTGTCATTCATCCGCTTCATCATCCTGGCCATTTCAACCCGCATTATCATATCCGAGGGATTCTGAACTTCAACAGTTACAGGTTGAGAAACTTCTTCAACATGCTGAGAATCAAGGTTCTCAACATTAGCAGTAGGTCTAGAGGCAGCGGATTTCTCCTTCCATGGGCCATGACTTCAATTAATCCTATGTGATAGATTCTGCGGAAATCCAAATAGCCACGGATTATAGCAACAAAACTGACGGATCTACCTCGTGGATTTGAACAACCCAAAAGTAGAAAATAGATCCTAATAGCATGAGATCGATATGCTCTCAATGAAAGCACCAAAATTTTTACGTCAAAAGTTGGCACAAACACTCAGAGAATAAAAGCAGAAAATAAAATGAAGAAAGTAAGTTGAAAACGAGGAAAACAATACACAACAATTATAGTGGTTCGGCTAATCAAAGGCCTACGTCCACTTAAACTTTATTGAAGTTTCTAATGAGTTTTTACAAAGCTGTTCTTAGGGATCAGTGACGATCTGTGAAATTACATAAGAAATACAAGAATTAGTTAAACAAGCTAAATGATCCCTTAAACAATGCTCCTCCTCCTCTATTTATAGCTAGGTCGCCAGAAAACTCTCACCCACATTCTTACCCATGTTTCCCATGTTTTAGAGGAGTTAAACTGAAGAGATCGTGGCCAGCTCAGCAATGGTCAGGGATCGGTACCGAACCATGAAGAAGGATCGGTACCGAACCATGAAGAGGGATCGGTACCTATCCATGAGTTGGCTCCATGGATCTTAATTTCCCTCTTGTGAACGTTTGGTCGACTTGCATCTTCATATTTGATGCCTTGATTGCATTGCTATAGATGTGAACTCTAGTAGACTCTTTGGTTCGGAAGTAGGTCAGAAGTACTTGATTTATGCATCGGCTTGCTGGAGTTGGTATGAGCATGCACAATGTTTCTACATGGTGTTGAACAACCCATAATTATTCCCACATGATATGGCATGAGGAAAGCAGAGGATTTGGAGGAGATTTAGGGATCGGTGCCAATCCCTGACTAGGGATCGATACCGTTCCACAACTTCTATTAGTTCTTGGACTTTTAAGTCTTATGTTTATGACAGGAGGTATGTGGGCTTTTGTTTGAAGACTATGTGTTATCTTTGGATTTCATTCCTTGATCTCGTTTGGTATCCGAGCTTGATAGCTATCGCTCCGGATTCCAGCTTGATAATTAATCAGTTTAACCGATCTCATTCGTCCGAACATGGAAAAATTTAAAATGCCCTTATCAAAATGCTCATTTCGTATACAAGAACTCATTCCTTTTCGCGAACCATTCTCATTTCGTGTCCTCTTCAAATGCTCATTTTATGTATTTCTTTCTTATGGTTGAAGTCCTTAGTCTAATTGACCGAACGCTAAAAGCTATCGAGCACGTCTTTTTTCAGCCCATGACTTGTCCCATTCTCCGTCATCGTCCAAATGCATTTTTGGAATATCGTAAAATACCAAAAATTTCCTAAATACCCTTCTCTATTCCTCTTCTCTCGCTCCAAATCTCACGAACCCTACGATCCTCCGTTCTCCTATATCCCCAAAGCCCCTACAGTATCGCCGAAACAACCTCAGAACACTAGCAACCCTTTAACACGCAAAAGCCCATCTGAATCAAGTCTTCCATTCGACTTCCAGTACTCATACTCCGAATCCGACCCGAAAGTAAAACCTATTGGTTTTAGAGAACCGACCCGGTTCTCGCCTTTTGGGCCCGGGAGGTTGGACCGGCAGTGGAACGGAATATCGGCGAAGTTTGAGGGGGAAGTCGAAAAAAGTAGGGAGTTGTGGTTGAAAGAGAGGGAAGAAGTTTTGGGGGAGAGCTTGAGTGAAGAGGAGGTTGGGGAGTTGGTGGAGAAGTACCGACACAGCGATTGCTCTAGGCAGATTAATTTAGGTATGTTTTTGTGAAATATAAGTGTGATGCCAAGGGCATCTCATATTTTTTTTCTTTTTAGAAAATGTAATAATTTTTTACACAATACTCTTTCTAGTACATGACTTTTCAAGAGACTACCAAAGATATCATTTTAGATTCTTTTTTGCACAATGAACAACCGTCTATCAAGATCATTTTCCACGACGATCAACCACCGAACAACAGTGGTTCGGTGCTTGATGGCCGTGGAAAACGGTGTTGATCGGTGGTTGTTCGCCGTGCAAAATGAATTTACGCGGTGATTGATTGCCGTATGAAATGACTTTGGTATTAGGAAGCACACAAATTTTATTGCGTTTTTTGTATGGTATTAGGAAAAGAGAAACTGGATGCCCTTAGCAACATACTATCATAATTTGGATGCGCTACGTTGTTAATTTAAGTGAATATATTTGAAATTTAGCGGATGGCAGAAGTCTTATGTACACATAAACTTGAGGATTGTGGAAGTTCCTAAGAAGTGCTTTTTTTCTTCCAAAGATGGTAGGAAGTTGGTTTTTATTTTGATAGAATTTGAACAAGGGACTTTGCACAAGAGGTCCCTAGTTCTGATGTTGGTATAAGAAAAGTTTACGTAACAATAAATATGTAAATTAGGTCTCTATTTTTTTAAATCAGATAACGCAAGCAAGTTAACTTATGCCTTTTTTAACAATTTTGCCAAAATTGAAAAATCAAATTTATTTATTCGTAAATGGTAATAATTATTATTTAAGTATAATTTTAGTAGTGTGCTACTATTGATAGCTAGAATAATGCTTCTAGCTATCATTAAAATTTTATTACCTATCGATATTTTTACATGCTTATGGCCATCCTATTTTCTCATTCAGTCCTAAAAATTAATATTCTCTTCATCTTTCTTAGATTAACTCACGTATGCTATCTCAAAACATTGTCAGAAAACAAAAATTTCAAACCCTAAAGCCAAAAAACTCCTTTTGTCTAGTAAATGAAGCGAAGTGAAGATTTAGTGGATGATCCTAATTTTGATGACTTAAAGAGGTTAGTTTACTTTTTATTTCTTATAGTCTATTTTCTTCTACATATCAATCTTACTTTTTTTGTTTAATGCTTTTTTATATTATTTTTGGATGAGTTTAATGTTCTCATGGCTAACACAAATTTAGAGAATATAAAGTTTGATGACCTTATAATTGAAAATATCAGTGTAAGCTGTTGAATTGTTATGTTTATAATACAACGTTTATGCCAATCACAATAAAATTGAGAATACACTTGTCATTTCGAATGAAAAGTTTTTGATAGTGAAAACATGAAAGAAGATGATCGATCAAATATTCAAAAGGCATGCAAGGTGATTTAGCAAACTATCTTTTAACCGATCAAGTGAATATTTATTTAAAATTTTATCATCCTAAATATGATTGGAAAAATAAATTTTATTATTTCATTTTTGATTTTGTGTGTATGTTATGTGATTATTGTGCTTTGGAAAAGAGTTGAATTTGACTTAAGGAATAAGGGAGACAATTGTTGTATTTCAAAATATTTGGGTGTCTATTTACTTAAAATAAAATAATAGCGAGTGTTAAGAAGAAGAGAACAAAATTTTGTACAGTGACCTTTAGTTTTGTGAGCCTGAATCATTTTTCTGGATGCCAATAGTAGCACATTTTTAGTAAATGATTACAATTTTTCACCGTTATCGAATTTTATGACATTTTTTTATTTTTTTCCCAAAAATAGCAAATCAACTTGCATTTTTTGTCAGAAAAGTGCAAATTACTTTGCGCCTTCTGTTTTTTCGAAATAGGGACATAGCTTACATATTCACTGCTACGGGGACTTTTCTTATGATAACACCAACAACGGAGACCCGTAGGCCTTTTACTATTTGACTAAATGTGTATTTGAGTGGGATTGAATTTCTATGTGGGCTTTGCAAAACTAGATTAGTTTTGACCACTTATTTGCGTATTAATTTTGTATGCGCTGATTTTGAGAATTTGTACAAGTGCTTTAAATACCATCAACCATGCTGAATAGTTTTTTTTTTCAAGAATTTTGAAACAAATAAACGGTTACACATACGTCCAATTTTGTTACTCAAAATCTAACTCAGATTAATAGTCATTGGATCAAAATAACCACATGGTTAAAATTATTAAAGGAATAAAACGAGGGGAATTCAGGGGTCAAAGCCAAGATTTGATATAATCTGATTAAGATTTTTAGTAGAAAATTCAAGTATAAAATTCTTTTCCCATATATAATTATACAATGAAGGGGGATTTAGATTGTTGGATAGTCAAAGCATGCACCTAGGCACGTTAAAATGCAAGAAGACCCAAAAGTTTCATATTTTGCGCTTTTGTATGTTTTGAAGTGCATTTATCGACAAAAACACGAAAAAACACTCATTTTCTGTAAAATGCAAAAAGGCTAGAGTGCAAATATCTTTTTTTTTTTTGAAATTTCTGCCACGTAAACAAAAATAGACTCACTTCCCTGAATCCGACGCAATTGATTGAGATAATTTTTTAATCATGTTCTATTATCTTTAGTTGTCTTTTATTTTCTAATCTTCTTCTCAGCTCTTGTTCAAATGTAGGCGAATCTCTTCTTTTTCCAATACAAATCGGTTTTCAGAGTAAAACTTCAATCTGATACACAAAATATGTTCTTATGAATGTAGCATAATAGCACTGGTACTTGAACTACTTGGATAATACATAAAATCTGCAAAAAATAGAATTAAACCTTGATTAGGCATGGTAGAGTTAATAAATAGTTAAAAAAGAAGAAGCAAAACATGCAGTTTCGCACAAAAACCGCACCTTAAAGAGCAAAGCGCAAACCTTGTGCTATTTTGTTCTTTCCAGCTGACAACTTTGTTTGTTTGTTTGTTCTTTTTTCCACATCCCAATTATCCCTAAATTCTCATTCATTGATCATATCAAACTGTAGAGATGTAGTATATCTAACGGAAGAGAATTCAAAGAGAATTGGGGATGCAGTAAAACCAGGAAATCCTCTTTTTATATAAATATTTATATATGATATAGGTATGGATCTGTTACGCTTCTTTTGCTGAACCCTTATGTTTTTTAGTTAAACAATTTGAAATCAAATGGAATTTTGAGAATGTTAAATCTACATTTAGATACATCATGTCTGCCAAAAATAATATCATTTTGGAACTTCGACAATGTGCAAATTGTTAGGTCGAATTAACCACTAAAGCATTTATTTTAACATCGTTTTAAAATATTATTTGAATATGTTAGAATAGCCAAATTAAACAAAATTTTATAAAGATGATTTTGAGTCATTTAAGAATATATCTATAATATTTTGTTTGATTTCAAAATGCGAGCATCTAAGGAGTGTAAAAGGTGTGCTTCCTGCATGCGTGTGCGCACACGAGTTACGAAAAATACTAGCTTATTTTACAGAATAAACAATTATTTTCCACATTTACGTGCCTGCATGCGTGTTTGTTGGTTTTTTAATAAATGGGTCATCTTCCATATTTAAAACGTCAAATCAAATTTTTACACCACAATGTAATTAAGTTTTAAAATGCTAAAAGAGAAATGATTTGAACAACACTGTCCCAATTCTTAAAAGTGATGAATCAAATATAAAGCAATGTTATTTAGTGCAATATTTTTGCTTCAAAATTCAAACTCTTAGTTTTTTTATTGTATCTCATACCATTAATAACATTTTCAATGAATGTAATATATAAGTTAAAATTGTGATGAGATAACTAAGTGAGATACTGGTTGAATGAAAAACGATAAGTGAGATTATATATATATATATATATATATATATATATATATTGATTGGGCATATTCATTTGCTTATCAAACCGAACGTTATAGAGAATTTTCTTATGTAGGGTTACAAAATCAGATAATGTGAAGTCAAAAGAATGTGTTTTTTCTCTGTTCGTAATTCCAATAGGTTTTTTCCTGTTTTACCTTCTTTCACAAATATATTCTTCGGATTCCTCCGCTTTCCTCATCATCCCTGAAACCAAAACAACATCATTCTTTCTCTTTTCTTATTCTCAATATGTTTTTACTGTCCATTTTCTTTGATAATTTTTTGTTTTTGTTTTTAATATTGAAAATATATTTTTTCAACATATTATCATTATGTGTATTTGAAATTAATGAAATTGCAATAAATGTTTTTTTTTCTTTAAAAAACATTATACGATAAAACGGTTAGTTCCATCACTATTGTGCAGTTCTACTGGACATTCAATATTGTTGTATGGATCTGAAGTAAAATACATGCGTCGAATATTTAGTTTGGAAGTTTGAGCTTGTGTCGAATATTTTACAGTTTAAACATGGCTTCCAATTTGTGATGCAAATCAATCTCAACGCCAGTGTACATGTTGGATTGGCTGCGAGTCTAAACCAAGTCATTTTTGATATGGAATCAACTATGAAGCATGGGTGCGGGTGCGGGGGTGCGTGATACGGGGACACGGAAATTCGGCAAATTCAAAAAAATGGGGATTCGGGTGCGCGGGGATACGGCAAATTAAAAATATTATATATATATATATATATATATAATATTAAATAAAAGACATAATATTAAAAGATTCACGTAGATATATTTTTGATCTCTTCAGGTTTCATGTCAGTATTGTTTGACGATTATCATATGCAAATTCACCCCCTTTTTTTGTTCAACCTAATTTTTTCTCTTTTATCTGGTTTTGAATTTTAAATTTTATATATTGACAGTTACCAAATCTTCGGATTTCAAAGTTGATGTCCCATGAGCCAATTAAATCTCAACTGTCCATTACTAACATATTTAATTTTTAAAACTACAATATTAATAAATGGAGTGATAAATTGTATAGGGCTCGTGGGACAGAGAATATTGGGACGGGATGATCTGGGGGAAGAATATTGAGCACATGTCCCAATGTTAGATATTTTTGCCTATAATTTTACTTCGTGTAAAAGCTAACATAAAGTAGGTAAACCACATTGAGCTAGGGTGGAGAATCTTACCGTCTATTCAAATGTTATTGGCATCCGTGTAAAATGTATGTTTTGATTGAGTATCTTAGTTTGTAACATTACAAACTTGCGCATGATTGGATATCATTATTTCTTAATCAGCTAAAGCAAAACCTAGATGTAACTTTCCTCAAAGTACAATGGTCTCCATAAGAAACAAAGTTTCCAGTTCATAAGGAATCAACAAGCCTTGGAATACGGGGATACGCCACCAGGCGCACCCCGTACGCACCGCGGCGCACCGCGCCGCACCCGTGGCGCACGCGACACGCGCTTCTTCACCTAAGTGAAGTATCCCTGCTACGTAGGGAATCAAACATAAAGTAAGATAAACACATAAACTATTAGTGAAAAACAAAAATATAGAATACAACTTTTTGAAAGTTCTTATAGAAAATCATTTTAAGTCAAGTTTGAGAGCGTATGTTTTAAATTTAAAGATATGGAAATGTAGTTGTTTATGTTGGATATGAAAGGTTCGAACATAATTATTTGACATGGCAGAGTAGACTTATTTTAAGAAATGACCAAAACCTTTTGATTTAATGGACTGAAAGATACAATTAGCATACTGCACCAGCTTTGGGTGATTTTTTAAGCTGTTAAATTCGGTGCTTGAAAGAAATTTTAAGCATAGATTTTCAGAACTCTTAACATGCAAACTCATCATGTCAATCTCAAACCAATGGAAACAACACCCAAGCAGATCCCTATGTACATATAGTCTATGAAACTAGACAACATATGGTGTACGCATTGCCATTATCATTATCACCATGTTATCATTATAGTTGTTCTTGTTATTGTAGTCGTTATTGCTACTATTATACACACACATACATGAGCTAGGATTGGCTACACCTATGTTTGCTACACCTTAAATCCTCCCTGATTTCAACCACATGTTTCGATTTAAATAATCATAGTTTCGCTCTCCACTCACTTGTATAATTATTTAAATAGAAACACGTGGTTGAAATTGAGGGGGATTTGTGGTGTAGCAAAAATGAGGTGTAGCCGATCCTAGCCCTATATATATGCGCGCGCGCGTGTGTCTGCGCGTGCGCGTGTGCTCTTTTTGATTAAGTTTGTCTTTAGGGTTGATCTTTTTTCTTTACTCTTTATTGGGTGAATGAATAGTTGGAAGTTTGAATGAAATATTTAAATAATAAGCATGTCCAACTAAGTCATTTATGATTTATGCCCAGTGAATGAATAATTGGGAGTTTGAATGAAATATTTAAGTAATAAGCATGTCCAACTAAGTCATTTATGATTTATGCCCATTTCAATTGTCCATACATGGGCGCTAATCTATGAATTAGATGATATTAATGGCTACAATATTAATGGCTATATGTAACATAGGTAACAATAGTTACGTAGGTTTATACGAGCATGCCTATCTATTATCAAAGTATTATGCATGATAACAAATCTGTAGTCACAACTCACAAGAAGCACGAACGTTTTAGCTTTATTGTGTATTCTTGTTTTTTCAAAAACTTTTGATGCAGTTGTTTTTTTATTAACAAGATTGTTGATGCACATGATCTTTGTTTTTGTTCAATATATCACATGGACCCATCTACTAACCCAATTCAAAATTCTATCAGGAAATTATTGTTTTTGTTCAATATATTACACATGGACCCATCTACTAACCCAATTCAAAATTCTATCAGGAAATCGTGGTGTAACTCATAATTTGCTTGATGACATCCACAATCACTGGAAAAGAGCTGAAGCTGTAAGAATTAAGTGTCTTGGAGTGCCAACTCTTGACATGGACAATGTTTGCTTCCATCTAGAGGTAGCAATGTAAAATAACATGAACACATCTAAATAACATTAGCTATATGTACTGTTAGAAGTATATTACTAACTATACATTGTTCAATATCAGGATAAAACTGGAGGAAAAATCATACATCGAAAAATTAACATACTCCTCTTATATCGTGGTCGGAATTATGATTCAAAACAAAGACCTGTCATACCTTTAATGCTATGGAAGCCGTTAGCACCAATTTACCCAAAGCTGGTTAAAAATGTGGCTGATGGTTTAACTTTTGAGGAGCAAAAGGAGTTGAGAAACACGGGGCTGAATTCTCCGGCTTTAATGAAACTCAGTAAGCTGTTACATTTGGATAAAATTGTGTGATGGTAAATGTCAACATGTGCCTATTTGGGCACCTATTAACATGACTTAAATGGCTATTTTTCCTTATTGTTTTGGCTTTATATGGTTATGACAATGGATTGTTTTGGTTTTCAAATTAATTTTCCTTTTTCCTTGCAACGATTACATTAACATGTGACCATTTGGGTACAAGAACACAAATTCAATCCTTATGTGATTTTCCAGCTACTTTTAAAGATGAAAAATTCTTATTTAGTTTAAAATTGTTGTTTTCAAATCATACCTAGTCCAATTTTTGACTCCTTAATTAGTCCTAAAATTTATTTATGCTCTTACCAAAACATAATTTCAACAACAAAACTGCCACGATACAGTAGACCCGTCAAAATATGGCCCAACCCGTTAATCCGACCAATTTAACTCACTTATAAATGGGTTGGGGCAACCTATTTATGAGTCTTTATTAAATGAGTCATAAATGAGTCGACTCATTGTTAAAAGAGTTATAAATGGATAACATATTTACTCATTTATTAAAAACTTGAAATTTAAAAATATAAATTTGAAAATATGAATTTTGAAAATTAGAATTTTGAAATTTTGAAAATTTAAATTTGAATTTTTGAAACTAGAGCATTTGAATTTTTTTACTCAAACGGTAGGGCAAAAGTCATTTTTTTCGTTTAACCTTAATAACTTCTTTTGACTCTGCATCAGACGAGATTTTGATCGGCGAACTTGCATCTATTTCATACTCCTAATATATGTTTTAGTTCTCCAAGGTGACTAACAATTGTATTAACCAAATAATATGCTATATTCCCATATCTAAAATGATAGGCAGAAGTCACTATTTCTTTCATTCAGACAACAACAAATTCTTCATACAAACTCAGAATCAAGCGAGATTTTGACTACTGAACTCGCATTTAAATTTGCGGACAATATAGAATAGTCAGATAGTTCATATTTAGAACGTATGTTGTAGTTCTTCATGATGACCAACAATTGTACTTTGCAAATAACATGATATCCTTATATGGAAACTCCGATTAGGCAGAAGACGCTATTTTTTTCATTCAAACTACAATAACTTCTTCATACTAACTCAGAATCAGGCGAGACTTCGTTTGATGAACACCCATTTAAATTATGGACAATATAACACTCAAATGCTTCATCTTTTGAACGTACGATGTAGTTTTTCATGGTGTTTAACAGTTGTACTTAAAAAATAACATGCTACATCCTAGGATTTAAACTCCGACTAGGCAGAAGTTGCTATTTTTTTCGTTCAAATTATGTAACACATTGACTTGGGATCAGACGAAACTTTGACCAATAAACTCGCATCTACATTGCAGATAATACATTCCCATATCTAAATTTCAATTTGAAAAATCTTTCGATGATTCATTTGTCTTCAAATCATTGGGTAATCATGCTAAACTTAACCCATAACAGTTTAAATTTGGAATTTGGAATTTCAAATTAAATTAGGAAAATTTTGAATTTTGAAAATTATCAAAATTATATTTTGAACATTTGAATTACATAAATTTGAAGTTATAAATTGAATTATAAGTTTGAAACTTTAAATATTTGAATATTTGAATTTCATATTAAATTTGAATTTGCATGTGAAAATTTAAGTTTTGAAATTTTGCTTTTGAATTTGGAATTTAAAATTTTCAATTAGAAATATGGAAATTTGAATTTTGATTATTTTTTAAAATTTTAAATTTTGAATCTGAAATTTTAATTATTTTTTAAACTAAAAAAGTAAAAAATAAAACTAGAATTTTTGTATATTTTGTTAAAATTTTGTTAGTCAAATCTAATTTGATTCTTTACAAATGGATAGCCCACTTATTAAATGAGTTGGGTCAGACTGACCAGTGTATTAATTGTGTCAAAAAGAATGGTTCATAAATGAGTTGGGTTAAAATCGACCTAACCAATTTTGACCCAATCCAACCCATTTGATGGGTTGTCGGTACATGATGTTTTCCCTCCTTTTCTTCTTCTTTCTTGGTTATTTTCTGCAGGTTTAGTGAAAAACCTCAGTAGTATTTGTCTATTTTCTGTTGTACTTCTTTCTCGAAATAGAAACATTGAATATTCATGTTGTATTATGCAGCAAGGAATGGTGTATATGTATATGTGGTGGAGCGCATGAGGGAGGCCTTTGAAAGTTCGGAGGTGGTAAGACTTGATTGCACTCATGTTGAAGCTAGCGATTGCAAGAGAATTGGAGTTAAACTTCGGGTATGCTATTTGCGTTGCTGATTGTGACATTTTATTTAATTTCCAGGAAAGAAGAAAAAAACAGTTTGATTATTGTTCCTTTCATTTTAAAAATGTATTACCTTTGACTTCCTAATGAAGAAAAGGTCCTATAACAACATTCACAGTTTGTTTGAAGACTGTAGTGCAACGTATTGATCATCTAGCTAAACTAGATGACTAACATATTCTACTGTTCTATCACTATAAGACCTTAGATCTAATATAACTAATATAAATTTGAAACCAATTGAATCTTCTGCAATGAATTAAAGGGCCAAATTACTGTATCCAGAATCTGGTTTCGCATTCAGAAAAGAGAATCTGTATATAAAATTTTATTTTAATCCTATTTGGGTAATAGTTGAAGATCATTTGGATATTAATTACAAATTTGGAAATTTAGATGCTAAAACAATGGGATTCTGAAGACACTGCATGAGTTAGATGGACCATGCCTTTGTATAAATTAAACATGCTTCCTCTTACTGTGGTGAAGACTGTTGCATGTTTGATAACAGTATTAAATCTTAGTTTGACCCGTGTATTGATGTAGAAAGTTGAAATGTTGGGTACAATGCTTGTAATAACAGTTGTTATGGTAACAGTTACTGCTATTATTTTGAGAAAACTGTTACCGTATCGTATTTATTAGTAAATCAAAATGCCTTGTTACTATGTTGTCCGTATATTGAAAGGTGATATTTCAATTGACAGGACTTGGTGCCTTGCGTTCCTATACTATTTAAGGATGGCCAAATCATAATCTGGAGAGGCAAGAAGAATCAAGACAATACAACTCAGCTGTGACTCAGATTATGGATCAACTAAAGTAGAGTGAGTGGCTTTTTTGGTTCACTTGATCATGTCTTGTTGGATATATGGTAATTATTCCCTTTTTATCTGCATACCGCACAACTTGTTTCTCTTGTATGTGGATAAAAAAACTAGTTTAATAGATCAAATATTCAGATTGGAGAAATAGCCCTAATTCAACGTGCCACATGCTTGTATTTGTCCTAATATATTTAAGTGGTTGGGTGTTATACAACTACAGTTCATGTTCATCTTTGTTTCCTATAGCAACCAATTGAATTTTTGTGAAATGCACTGAATTGGCCAAATTTTGTTATTAATTTTTCCTGTAAGTACAAAATTATAAAAAACTAAAAAATTTCAAGAAGACCGCACCATTGGATAGAAACTAACAAGACGACAGCAATGTGACAAAAAGATGTACAAAGATTAATGCTGATATAATTTTTGATTTCATTCAATATTAATAAAATCTGTAAGACTGATCATGCCACCTAGAATTCATTTTAAGAACTGAAATATCAAAAGAGCATTGTTTTAGGATTTATATAGAAAACAAACGATAATTAATTTTTAGAATGGTAAAATTTTGAAGTAAAAAACTTGATAAAAGAAAATTATTTTGTGAACATCATAAAAAAGACTTGAATCTATCCAGTTCACAAACAGAACATTAAACATATGAATTTGAATTAAAGATAAAGATTCGTGTTCTTTTTCGAGGTGGAGCCTTGGTGGACCAGTTAAGTCATCCTCATAGTGATTTGAACGTCCAAGTTCGAGTCCGGAAACAACCTTTTTACAATGCGAGGGAAAGACTGCGTATATTATCGACCTTCTCAGATGCCGCTATCATGCGGGAGCTTCGTGCATTGGGTTCCACCTTTATTCGTGTTCATTTTCATGCAATCTTTAGATCTTGTGCCAAAGGATAAATAAAGAAATGTCTGATTTAAAGCTCAGAGCAATAAGTTAGTCAATGCAAAATTACTTGTGCAATTTTGCCAAAATAATGTGGTCTTATAATGCGTTTTTTTTAAGCGACTTAGAAAAGGGGTATTTTGAACGGGACACAAACAGGGGAAATTCGACGGAAGGGAAATCACTTCTTATGTCGGTGAAAGGAAAATAATCGTTTGTATGAATTTCTATTTTTATTTGTTTTAAATTGTTTTAAGTATTTTTGAATAAATGTTAACAATTGATAAATTACGTATAAAATGAATAAAAAAAACCATACACTGCGGAAATAAAAAAGGGTACATGTCATTAAAAGAAAGATATATTAAAAATAATAGTACATGCATTTTTTGATCTAAATTGTTGTAAAATCTTGTGCACAAATTGCAACATCTCGTAAATTAAACGAAACGGTAGGTAATTAAAAAGAATTAATAAACAATTATTAAAGTCTAAAAATGGAATCTTCGCAAATGTCCTACGAAACTGCACTATTATGTTCGTGGCGATTTTCTGATCAACTTTCACATATAAGCTTTTACGATTGAAGTTCAAACGACGAAGATATTGACGTTTAGAGATTTCAGATCGGAAATTATTCAAAACCAATTAAGAAAATAAATGTTAATAACTTAGCATTAAAGTGAACATTTAAATATAATTGTTAACGTTAAAGTAAATGGCCATGGTAAATCTAATTAAATAAGAGTTGAAAATGAAATAAGTAAAAATTTACGTGGATAAAGGTAATAAATATTAACGTTTAAAAATAAAAAAGACAATAAATAATATCAGCTTAACATTAAAGTAACCGTTAAGTATAAATGTTAATTAACAACGTTAAATCAAATTAAATGTAATTAAGGAAGCATGGTAGGAAATAAATAAACGAATGTATAATAAAATAGTATGCTAATGTGACTAACTCAATGGTCGACAGCGATCGATCGGTTGGGATAGATTAGCGGCAGTATGAACCTAGGCCTAACGGCTAGGATTTAATATAATAAACTCTAACGCTATAAATATAGATCCAGCCCCTCATTTTTCTTCACATATTTTCTGAGTCAAGGAGCGAGACTCTACCATTTTTTTTTCTCTCCACAAATTCTAGAAAATATAGGAATTATAAAATAGCGTTATATGTGTGTGAATGGAATAGTCGAAAATAAAAGCGAAGAAGAATACAGACGAATCGATTCTGCAAAGAAAAGGTAAATTCTGAATCTAAAACTTATAACTATGTTTAATTCAAATCTCTTCTCTGATGTATATAGTTCTAATAAATATGTATACGCTTCTAATGCATATTTTGGTAGAAGAAAATGGAATCAAATAAGAAGAATTAATTTAGATCTGGAGATTTGGAGACTAAGAGGTGAATGAGAAATTACTCTTTTTTATAATATTAGATTTATATTGTTGTGAAGCTGTTCCTTTTATGTCTGATTGTAAAATTTGGAATTACATGCTTAAATATATATACACAATAACCTGATTAAATATATATACACAATAACCCGAGATCCCTGCATACATATTCTATGAATTGTTAACTTTGGTTTAATCTGTATATACGTAAATCTGGAGTGTAAGGATGAAAATAGTCCCTAAAAGTTCTGAAAATAAGTCACTAATAAGACTGTTGGTTAATTCCAAATTTTGTTAGTTCAAGGTTGATAGTTATTAAACTCGAATTAAATATTGTTTCTAATCTGATTTGAGATTTAAGTTTATATTTTAGTTCATTGGAACGAAGAATGTTCCTTTATGAATTTTTATAAATTATCCTACTTTATAATTATATATAAAAGTGTGTTGTTTGAAATAATAAGGAATATACCTAAAAGAAAGAGTTGCTTAAAAATAAGGATATTTTCCGTATTTTGTACTGTTTATTTCAATAAAAACAGAAAATGTTATTCTCTGTAATTCCAAAGACAACATAAATCATCTTTTAGATAATTTTTGGGAAATTACAATGTTAACATTTCCTTTAGGGAGATATAGTTCTAATGCTGCATTAAAATGTAGAGATCCTTAAAGGTAAAATTAAAACGTTATAAATAGAAATAATAGTAATTCCGTTGTCACTAAATATAGGCTAGAAAATAAATAATAAGCGCTAAACATGAATAAGACAATGAATTAAAGAATTAAAGAAGTTATTGTAATCCCATTAAAATAGGCATGATTTGAAAAGTAGTAAATGTACATAATTGTATTAATTAAAAATTAAGAAGTAAAAAATATTTAGTCTATTAAATTAGAAAGAAGTAGTAAATGACATCTAATTGTATTAATGAAATAAGAAGTGAATTCATGCAAAAGTAAATGAACACTAATAATTGAACTTAAAAGGCGTAATAATTCTCCAGCTAAAATTATATAGTCTCAAGAATACGTTTATGACGGGTGTGAATTATTAGATCTAGCAAATATTTAGATTTAAGTATAAATGACACAGTCATTAGTAAGGGTTGGAATGCAAGGTCAGTAATGTTACATAACAGAAGTCAGCCCTCCACAAGGGGCTACCGGTAGTTGTATGTACATTGTACTAACATGGGGACATCCTCAACTGTAGGACCTGTGGGTATATATGTTCGCGTATTGGTGTAGGAAACATACCAAAGGGGGTTTGCCTCGGGTTTGAAGTCTTAAATGTTCAATTAGGATCTACTTCAATCCCGACATGGGTACTAAATAACCAGGTGTGAATTTCCTTGATTTGCATTAGGTAATCTAAATGGGACAGTGGACGAAAGCTCGGCGCTATGTCAGCAAGATTGGTACCATATACTTGAGGAGTAGGGTCGTATATATAGGTCGAGAATGTCATCGGTCCTAGAGCGGTCATAAAGACTTGGGTTACGCTTAGAGATGAACTACAGCTCCTACTAGTATAGGTTCTGTATGGGATATGCAATCGCCTCAAAGTTTGTTTGTCGTCAGGAGAGGCTGGCTAGATAGCCCCTAGATAAGTCTTTAAGGAAAATTAGAACAAGGCTAAATAGCTGTAATGTCGTTATTAGGCACGAACAGGAGGTTCCTCGGTGTACATGGAAAATTCAGCCTAGACATTGTTGGTGGATACCCGGCACGGTGCAGAGTTACAGATACCAGCGAAGAATGTATCCTGATCCGTGAGAGACTGCGATACGTGTGCGTGTGTATGTGTGCGTGTGCGTGTGCGTGTGTGTATATTGATATTGTATAGCTCGAGTAGGTTGGGCGTATCGTATGCGTACACAAGTAAAAATGATTAAGCTTCAAATAATAGACATAGCACGTAATATAAAACAATCGGCATGAACTGGTGTTATAGGAAAAGTATGTAATTACCAATCACCAGAACATTGTTCTGACCCCCTTCTCATTACAACACTGGTACAAGGCTGAAACGGTTGAATGACATATTTCCTTATGCATGCTTTGCGTTGACAAGGGCACTAGATACCCCAAGATACTGGCCTTAGTAAGTACATATATGTTTTTATTTTATTATTTTGCTGTGAGTTCTTTTAGATAGCTCTCCAATGAACTTTTTTTTACCACAGGATATCAATACCAACAATCTGTATCCTAATGGACTTGGATTTTCGGTTTAATGAAAATTTGGATCCATTAAGGTGCAGATTGTTACATTTAGTATTAGAGCGAGGTTAGTCGATTAGATGAATTATGATACGTTGAGTGAACATATTTGTATTTTTACTATATATATACATACATATATATATTATACACCAAACTCTACAAACTCTGGCTATAGGAGTAGTTGCGATCATATTCTGAAAAGATGGATAAGACAACTATGAGTTCGAACAATAAATAGAGTATAAATACACGTCTCTCCCAATCACCCAATGGGAAATAGATAGTATAGAAGAACCTTGACTTAAGAAGAGCATGAGTGCAACATATGGAAGGTCCCTGAAACTGGATGATACTTGACTCCCTTGTTGAGCCTAGATTGCCCTATGATTGTGGGTCCCCATAGGATTGCTGATTGATGATGATGTACGTTAGATCTAGATAAATGAGAAGTAAAGAATTTATATGTCATAGATATCTGGAAGTAAGAATTGGGCTAGTTCCCGAAGGAAGGTGTGTGTTAATCACTTCAAGGTAATAATCAGATTTTTAATTTATTCTTAAAGAAGATAAGTTAGAAAGTAAGTGAAAAAAAATCCAAAAGAGGGGACAAATAAACCCCACTCTGAGTCCGACCCCATATGGAAAAAGTTTAATGAAAGGTTTTAAATTTCCTTAAAAATATTTCAAATGATTTTCAATGAATTTATTTAAAAGTAGAGAACTCTATTTTTGAAAAAGTAAGCAAATATTAAATTTTTCACAAACTAAAATATCTTTTATTTAAAGTAGAATTTCCAATTAAAATTAAAACTGTTTAGGTCGAAAATTTCAGTTAAAAAGGGAGTTTTAATAGAGATATTTCCATCGAAATAAATAGAAAATAGAACATATGTATAGCTCGGCGATTTTTACCTAATCTTGTGAATTCGAAGTTTTTAAATTTCTTAAGTTGTAGACAATAAGAAGTGGTACTGATTTTAAACGGGGTAAAGAAAATGGAAGGGTAATAACACCAGATAGTGAAGATAAGAAGAATATTCCCGTATATGGAAAATACGGAGAAAAACAACTGAAATAGATTTATACTAAAGAAAGAGTTATATAAGGAGAAGCCATTTAATAAGAGTAATTTAGGTAGAAGGAATTAAATAGTAGCAATATTATGAAATTTAAATAGAAATAATATTAGGAATTGATATTAAAATAATGTTTGTAATCTAATTAGAAACAACATAGAAAATTAAAGGCGAAGAGAGGGAAATTGATATTTTCCATAATTGTGTGCATTGATTGCACATATATTTTAAAAGTCCCCTATATGCTAGTAGAGCCTCGACTAAGGTTGAAAGTGGAGGTAGCGAGTAATAAGAAAATAATAGAGTGAAAGTTGTTCTTGTCTACTCCAGTTTTTATTGTTTAAAGTTATAAAAGGTGTTTTAGGAACCCTTTAACAGTGTATCTATGAAAAAATATTTTGAGTTAAAAACTCCACTTTTTAAGAAGTAAAATCTTTGTTGTGAAAAGATTTTAAAGGGAAAGTTGATTTGAATGACTATCCATGTAATAACAATAAAAACACTTAGGCTCTTACTAGTTGAAAAGAAGGAAATAATCTTTTTTAAATTAAATTGGTAGCATTTCCTTCTAGACTTAATAAATAAACTTAATTCATAAATTTAGTTTTAAAAGTTAAGATACCTACAATTAAAGTTGGTTAAAATGAGAAGTTTTTCATAGCTCTTTTGAAAACCAAGCAATTGTTGAATTTAATAAAAAACTTCTAAGTTTATATTTTTAAAGGTAAAAGTTTTGGGTTAAGCACTTCATTAGTGAAGTTTAATAATTTTATAAAGGGTGGTGAAAACCAAATCAAAATTTTGATATGGAGTAGATATGGATAACCGCCTAGGTAAGACAGGGCTAAAGATAAGGTTATGAATAAAATAGCAATAATGAATCCTCGTTAAATATGCAGAATATTGGTATGAGCCTAAGAATGTTTTATTAAACATGTGCGAAAGCCGTAAGAAGAACCCATAAAAGAATGGGTAACAGTGTCAGGGTATACTCCTGCGAGTTCTAGGATATACACGCATGAAAAATTAAAAACAAAGAAAGTATATGCCAAGATTTGAGAATACAATCAAATGGTTTGGATTAAAAGAAGATAATATATTTGGCTGTAATAACTGAAGTAATGGATGGACCTTATTTATCATAAGCCAAAAATGTAAGTTAAAATATGTGGGTTATAGTAGAATGACATGCTAAAAATGTCTATTTTATTTAAGTAAGAAGTGTTAGGGCCACAACATCATAAATATCAGTTGACGTTGAAGGACAGTTTCCAACAGTTTTTTTGGGGTTAATTAGGTTGTAAGCTGTTGAAAACGCGATTTTAGTGTTTTGATGATAACAACAATATGTCAGTGTTACTAACGTGTTTATCGAGTTATTTCAAATCAAATAGGCATACGATGAATGATAAAATGCATGTGAGATGCATTGACTTGAATTTGGATCGACAAATTAGAGACTTTGTTTAACCAACCATACTACAATCAGTCTTTAATATGCCCATGCAAATTAAATTGATGAAAAATTGGGATTCAAACCATGGTCACCGTGAAGGAAAGCAGCACTTTACCCACTCAACCACAACTACATTTTGGTAGAACTTGTTGGCAGGTTTTCTTATTGATCGACATATTTGGAAAATGAAGTGTTGAAAAAAATGCACATGATGGGATTTGAACCCAGGCGCCTAGCAAAACAACAGCGCGCCTCAACAGTATACCAAAACAACTTTTGATGAGGATGGCAATTACAAATATATATTTGCGGAGAACTAAAACGTGGGAAATAAAATGGGATAGAGGCGGGAATCAAACTCGAGCGCTCTAGCAAAGCATAGTGCATCTTTACCACTACACCCCCACGTCCTTTCGGTTTGAGATGAAACATTAACAGTTTTATAGCCGTTATAAACGAACATTTCAATTACCTTCCATCCATTTTGTCAAGAATTGCAAACTGTTGAAGGATGCATCTTTTTCGATTTGATTTTCTGAAGGGTTGTGCCTATCTAATGACTTCCTATCACTCCTATATAAGCCTCCTATCATCTCCAAATAAAACACATAATTCTATTCTCTCAAATCATTCTCATATTTGCTTTCAAATGCTCTAAACTCCATATTAATTCCAAAGGCAAACCTAAACCAGCACTCTTTCACTCCATAACATTTGAGTTTGGTCTTAATCCACTTCCTAACCTTTGCGCACTCATTGTGCATCTTTTTAAAGGTTATAGAAGTTGTACTCGAGTTCGATACTAAGTATGTTGAAGACACATTATATAGTCAAGTTATTTCTTTGTAAAAGAAATGATTGAAGTCGTTTGGCTGATTGGGCAAGTGTACTGAAGTCCTGTTCTGCTGCTCAGGAGCCTATTCCTCCGGGCAAAGTAAGGGTGTTTGTTAGTTAATTCCAGAAGGAGTCTGCGACTGGACGTAGACGGGAGGTCTGAACCAGTATAAAAACTCTGATGTGATTGCTTCTTACTTTACTTTACTATTTATTCTTGCTGCTATTATATTTTTATTGTTGCTGTTGCGATTACCATGCTTCAATTCTACATCTATATATTTGACCATCATCGATCTATTGCATAGCGATTTCTTAATAATATTGATCGACGCTACATGGTTAACAAGTGGTATCAGAGCCTGTAATTCAATCAATCTTCACAACATTATAGAATAATGGCCAGAAAAAGATCTAATCGAAATACAGTAAGCAAAAAGCCCGTTACTATCAGAGTTACAACAAATGAGGACTATAAAAAGGTACTTATTGATTTATAGATTTTAGTAGAAGATATTAATGAATTAGTTGGTATAAGCGATAAGATCTCAAAACTTAATTTATTAATTTAAAAAAGATTAAATCCATCGAGCATGAAAATGAAAAATTAGATCTAGAAAATCAACAAGGTATTTTGAAAAAAAATTACGACTCTCAAAGATTTTTCAGATGAGCAAAGCACTATTTTTGAAAAAGAAAAAGAAAATATTTCAAAGAAATTTTAAATTTGAAAAGACAACGATTTATTACGGTTCTCTTTAGATGATTCAAAATGTAGAATTTTTCTTTCGAAACTGAGAATTGAACTTTAAAAAACGAGAATTTTCAGTTAAACAAAGAAATTGGTATTTTTGAAAAAACAGCAAAATTTCTTTTCAAACTAATATTTGTGGCTTTAAAATTAATTTTAAAATACGTAAAAATGAATTCGCAAAATTTAATAAAGTTTAAATGATTTAAACGCGATTTTATCTAGTTCTAGACCTTTACATGATAAAAGTGGTTTGGGATATAATAAAACTAATCATAGAGATAGTACTGGATAAACTTTCATGTATAGTAAAAATGTTAGTGCTAGTACTAGATTTCGAGTAAAACCTAAATGCTTTTCGATTGGCGTTTAAGTAGTGAAAAGCTTTCTTAAAAAGTGCTATGAATTTTTCGGGAATGTGGGATGACATAGGTCGTTGCGTATTTCCTAGTTGTGATGCATTCTAATTTGAGAGTTCCATAGTGCTAATAGCACAAGGGAAGGTACTCTTGGAATTTTCCGAAATTGAGATTCAAGAAGTTTGGTCAGACCTTTTACTTTCTCATATCCATGTGAATTTCGAGGATGAAATCCTTTTAAGAAAGGAAGAATGTAACAACCCGCATATTTAACGATAATATATTTAATATTGAGTTGAAAGTCTACAATGTGACTTTTCACATACAGTCAAATTAGGACTTGAGACCACATACATTGAGTCCGGATCAATGTTGCGAATCTAAATGAGTATAAGGATCGATATATTTTGACTGGTGGAGTTTTAGCTAATAGCTTGTGTTCGATTCGTAAATCGATCCAAAAAGGTAACTTTTATATATGATGGAATTAGGTCTCGAAACCTTTTCCATTGAGTTCGGAGTGGCATCTAGAATTTGAATGAGTATAAGGTTCGATATGCTTGGAGTTTTGAATTTTGGGGATGAATAGTGCCGGATGAAGAGAATTGGGCTAAGCCCAGTAGCTTGCTTCTAACTTAGCTTATATTAAGCTAAGCTCTTCATTCATTTATTATTCCACGTTCATTTCTTCTCCTCTTTCTCTAGTTGCCTCCCAATCACCCCTTAATCCTCTTCTAATCACCCAGCCCTAAACCCACAAAATAAAATTTCAAAAATCAAATAAAAATCGTTATAATTCCTCTCTACTCATCCTCTACCAAGCCCGCAAAGGAATTAGCTTGAATTGGGATGTAAATATTGATTTCAAAATTTAAAGTAAGCAAGATTTGAGCTTTTGGTGATTAGAGCTTGGCTTGGGTTTAATTTAGGTGAGTGAGATGATTCTCCTATCAAAATTTGTGTATTTTACTTCATTAAGTTGTTTAAATATAATTATGAAGTATTATGGAATGATTTGGAGATTTCTATGCTAGGGTTTAGACTTGTATTCATGTTATAAACATGTTTCCCTTAGAATAATTAATTGATTAAGATCCTAGTTACTATGTTTGAAAATAGTAAGCCCTAGAATTGATTTAGACTAATTAGGTGATTTGTTGTGATGTTATTGTTTGATTTGGGGTTAATTAAGTAGTGTAATGATGTGCACATCATTAGAAAATATTACTTAACCCATTTGAATTGATTTGCAAAATGTCAGTAAGCTAATTTAAGTGATTTGTGAACTCTACAATTATTATTATAGTGATTAGAGACCCTATAAGCCTTAATTAGTAATTGTAAAATGATTTAATGATTTTATAAATAAAGTATATATATTATAAAATGGATATGAGATTTTATAAAATAGTAAAAAGGTGAATACTTGATTTTTAATGAAGTGATTAAGTATTTTAAAGGCTATAAAGTGGTTATAAGCTAGTATGATATTTTATAAATTGGTTTATGATTTTATAGAATGATATAAAGAGATGTTTCACTCTTATTAGAAGAATCACTAAAATAAGTAATATTTGGTTGAGTAATAGTTGAATTGCCTAATGGATATACATGTGTGTATACGTGCAAGAGTGGGTATACGTATACGTGTATTCGGAATTAAGCAACGATCTAAACAACTCTAGTGTTGTAGCTAGAGTTGTGATGAGAGTTGTGTTTGCAAGAGGTGAATATTCATGTAATAGATTGTATATGCACATGGGAATGACGTACGTGTATATGGTCATGTTAAGAGCGATCTCATGTAGCCATAGCGACCACCGGATGCGCTAAGTTGCGTCGGAAAGTACCAGGTCGAGTAATCGCCCTGGTGAAGCTCAAATGTATTTATGTTGTGATGTGTTTGATTAAGTATATGTGTGTTCTTAAGCATTCACAAATGAGTGCATCGACACACCATGGGCTACGCACAAGGTCGGGTATGTCGTTAGGCGGTTAGAGGAAGTCGGATCTCTAAAATTGCCCGTAGAACTCTACTCATGCAGAGAGTAGATTTTGGTATCGAAACCTGTTTTCGATTACTTATGTAATTCACTTCCAAAATTTCAACAAATGAGCCCCGGTAGATGCCCGATGGGATGGAGGTAGGCTCTGGTAGCAAGGCGATTCATCGGGCGAAACGTCAGAGGAAACGGCGCGCGAATCGACATCCGTTCGGTGAATCTATTCCCTTCCCAGGCTCACTACTTGGAAATTATCAGTTTAATCAACTGACCTGGTCTATTCAGTCAACTAGTCGAAAGGAAAAAGTCCATCTCAGCCCTGGTTCAGTCGACTGAATGGCCCTTCAGTCGCCTGACCTGCTATCTGTTGTGCAAACTTCAAAACGTGATAACCCTTTCATACGAAGTCAGATCGAGGTGAGGTTTGGACCATTATTCACCATTTTTCATGGGCTGCAACCTATGAAATGTTGGTGGGTTTTGGAGTAATTTGATTTTGGGGCTCATGTGGGATCCATCCCAGCACACATTCCAAAACTGTAGATTTTGAGGTAGACAAGGAAGGTATATCCGAGGAGTACTATGACCTTGAGGTCATATGTTCCATTTGAATTGCGATTTTGGTTAGTATGGTTTTTTGGTAGAGTTTTCCGTTGGGTTTTTAGGCCATGGCGACTGGAGATGTGTGTGACGATTCCATACGTTATATACAAAGTGAGTCCGTACTCTAAAGTTTCGACTTTAGAGTAATATACGATTTGTTGATGTTGACTTGTTGTGACACACCAAGGGTATTGACTTATGTGACCTACCCAAGAATGTGGACTTATGTGACCTATCGAGGTATCGATCTTGTTGTGGCGTACCTAGAGTGTTGTTGATGACCATGGCACACTCGACACGGTCCCAAAGGGATCGTGAATTGCTTTATTTTGTTGTGATCACTAGGACATTTTTGGGTCCTACGTTAATCTTACGAACGTTTGATCTTAGAAGTAGTAACCATACGCGTTATGACGTACCTATTTGGTCTTAGCAGCAGTGACCATACGCATTACGGTGTATTTGGTCTTAGCAGTAGTGACCATACGCATTGTGATATACCTATTCGGTCTTAGCAGTAGTGACAGTATGCGTTGAGGCAATCATATCGATCTTTGCAGTGCTGATCTTTGTTTTCGGATAACGGTTTGATCATAGTATATTTGTACTATATTATTATTAGTAGTTTTAGGCTAGTGTGGTGCAATAGAAGATATTGTGCTAACTTATTGTTACAGATGAAGAGCAGGTTATGACATATTCACCTATTTTTAAGATGGATTTACTATACTTGTTTATATGCAGTCCGAATTTTCCCTGAGCCACGTTTGTGGAGAGGACTAGTTGTGATTTGATAGTTTCCCTCACACCAAACTTATGTCTGACTCGAGTTTTTGTCTTTGTCTGCTTATGTCATGACAACTCTTGGGCACTCGATTGAGTAGTTCGGAAGTCAGGTGCTTTGGGGATACGCCAGTAGAGTGCGCAGCTGGAGAATTTTGGAGGGGTGGCATCGATGTTTTGAGTTATATATATTTGTTATTTTATTGTACATGACAGACCTGTTATTTATATACGAGACTGGTGTATCAGATATTTATTCCGAACTACATGTTTATTTTGGACTTGATGTATTTTGACTAGTCTATACTGACATTTATTTGTCAATAGCTTCCACTAGTGCAGTCTCTTATACATTGTTATTATATTATGTTCATGTATATTTAGTATATTATATGTTGTCTTTCCATTATGAGATCTTATCGATGTCTTGGTTTAATATTTTGTTCTAATTTTACCCTGATGATTTGTCTTTTGTGGTATTCAAAAGTTGTGCTATGATGTAAAGCGCATACTTTTGGGTATTACGAAGAGCGGGTTGTTACAGCTGGTATCAGAGTTTAGGTTCAACACTCGGATCAAGTAGACCAGTTTGAGTTAATCAATTTGGTAGCAGGAGATACGCTGAGAAAGTGTACTTGTATTTTTCTACTATATAATATTGTATACAGCGCTTGTCTTCTAAAATTAAACTGTTTCTATCGCTAGTTGCTATCCGTATGAGCAGATGAAATAGAGGAGCGACTGTGGATAGGCAGTTCGAGATGTCTGATTAGTTCAAAGACTATTTAGCTACTGCAAAAAATATTCCATCACCCCTGAATGTTTTTGGTTGATTGCGGCTAGCGCCAGAAGTGGTGTGGTCCTCTGGGCATCAGTATTTTTAGCTCCACTAGCTTTAGACTCTTCGAAGCAGTGTCAAAATTTCCTTAGCCTTGGAGAGGAGCCATATTTGGGTCCTGAGATTGTTGCTGAGACACGGTATTGGACACATGCATAAGAAGGCTTCCATCGATATAAGTCTAGGGAATGTTCTCGTTAGTGAGATTGTTTCTCGGCAATTTACAGAAGGCAGACTTTGGTTGGGTAGGTTGCAGTGTTTTTGTGGCTAATAAGCAGACCTATGATTCGGAATTTGTTTAGACGTCGCTTTAAGTTCTCAGTTTATTTCTGAGATCAAAAGGAGCATGTAGCTTGAGTATTCCATCTATCTTGGGCAGGATAGCTTATCGGTGAAGGCGTGTTGACCTTTTGTTTTGGGGTTTGAGTTGGTCGGTACTTCGTTGTTGTGGGTAAAAGAGATTTTCCTTGGATCTTAAGCATTGGTTGGGGTTTCATTGCTTAGTCTTATCTCTATCAGGGTCCACGTTTGAATATCTCATTGGGATGGTTCTTCTATGAGAGAATGCCCATGAGATACCGTTTAGGTAATGAAAGTAGAAAACAGCCGAAACTCCAATCAAAGCATAATGACCATGATACAAGGAAGATCGAGCTTGTTTGGAAAAGGAAAGCTAGCTTAGTATGTCACTCCTGTGGCATACGAGAGACGTTTCGCTATGAAATGTCATCCAACTAGAGTGAAGCGCAAGTGCTTCATTTGCGATAGGCTTGATCACTTGAAGAAGGGCTATCTTACATTTTTAAAGGGCGTGTAAGTGACGATGACTTATGCCTCTAAGGTATTACCGGGTCATAGCGGGCTTACGACGCAGGAAAATTGGAAGGATCTTATGCAGTGAAGTATGCTCTATTTTGAGAACTCACTTTTGTTCCATCCAACGCTTGAACAATGTATTTTACCTATTACTAGTTACTCAGCAGATAGACCAAACTTGACACATTTCATAATAAGTAAATCCTTCGGTAGAGATAAACCTTATATGTGTCACTTTAGTTGCAAAGTTGAGGTGACGCGCGAAGTGTCACCATTCGAACTTGAAGCACGAGCTTTCAAGTTGAGTGGGTTCCGTTGATGAAGTGTGACTTGGATTTATATCTTAGTATATTTCGGTGGGTGCCCAGTAATGAGCAGAGACTGAGCAAATGACTTATAGGTGTTTATCTGCGGGTTATCATTGTTTTCTTTTGCGTCAGTAAACCTTAGGTGATGGGAGTAATCTCATGTGTCGAAAGGGACATTTCTAAATATTTTCCCATTCTCATGTGCCAGTTCTTAACATATAGTTCGAGCATAGATTTTGTAGGTGATTTGCACTGGTTAGGATGGGGTTTTTTTACTTGATTTTGATAAACAAGCACTTGAGTCGGATTCTTGGGATGTTTGAGAGATTTTCGAAGCAGAACCTTAATCGAGCAAGGAGATTTTTATAATCGGATCAAGGAATCAGATCGAGTTCGCATGGATGGAGTATGGTGGCCGACCTTAATTTAGCAAAGAAATATTTCTAGCAAACGAAGGGTTAGAATGTGCATCGTGTCATTCAGAATGATCTTTAGAAATTATAAGATCTTAGTGTAGTATAATTATTATTGTATGGGATAGTTCAGGAAAGGATTTCTTGATTGGTTTTGTGTTGATTCAGATAATCTCCTAAGTGAGGAGGTGATACTTGCCTAGGCGAGCATCATAGAGCACTTATTATATTATCCTTATTAACATAATGCGGTCGAGGTGAGTTTGAACCCAGTAGACCCAGGCAACTGTAAATATTCATTTTTATTGATGATTTAATTAATATACTTTTCTCCTTTGGAGAATGAGTTTTTTTCGGAAGAAAAGGAAAGTAGAGGCATTGTTTGCTAGATTTATTCGAGAGTTTGGAGACTCGATGATCCTGCATATCATATAGGTTTTCCTCTTTGTAGCCAAGAGGTGTAGTAGTCATTCTTGTGTTATATTCATGAAAGGAGCTGCACCACTTAGGCGTTTATTCCTTTTGAATGTCGAGCGGACTCATTGAAGTTTATGGTTCAACATGTGCGTTTAACTCTTGATGATAGCGAAGCATGTTGGTGTAGATTGTTTTAAATATTCCATTATTTATATTCTTATTTGTTGCTTGTTATTGTTGGTGCTTGCTATTGTTTATTGTTTGTTATTACTTGTTGCTTGCTTTTGTTGCGACTATTTGATCTTTGTTGTTGTTGTTGTTGTTTGATATTGATGTTGGCTGATCTTTATTGTGGCTGATCTTGTTGCTTGCATGTTTGATAGTTTGAATGCTGGTTATTGTTGCTTATCATTATCAGTTATTGTTTGATGGTTTTTTTGCCGCTTATAGTCATTTGGTTTGCAATGATGGATTCGTACCTTCGGGGGTTTAATCCAGGGTACGTATATTATATAAATTGTGTCGGTCTTAAATTAGTGACCGTATATCATAGCGGCCTTATATTTGTGATCTTGTATGCTGTTGATCTTATATTAGTGATCATACATTGTATTCGACTTGTATTGGTTGCCTTGTAGATCGTTGGCCTTATATTAGTGGCCATGCCTATTATTCGATCGAGATTGATGTATGGATTTGTTAGTGTACTGGCCATATTTATATGGAATTGTTGGATCGCAATACGCATCCATTGTTGACTCTACTCGTTGGTAATAACGGGTATCGATTTGTATTCCATAGCTACTAGAATAGATCGCATATCATCCATGCCCCTTATGGGGCGAGATGGGATCTATATGAGTCCACTGTCATTTGATGTGACTCAGAGTCAGTGGTATATTTTGAGACTGACTCACTTGAGCTTACTCTCCCATTGATTTTCATGTATGACTATAGTAGTACCGGTTCTATACTGAGGTTATACATGTTTGAATTCTATATTTGAGCAATCCTCATAATATAGTACAATTAGGAAATTTAGAACTAATGTATAGCTATTAAAATGCTTGTTTGTTTAGACTGGCGTTTAAGTAGTGAGAAGATTTCTTAAAAAGAGGTATGAATTTTTTGGGAATGTGGGATGACATGGGTCATTGCATATTTCCTAGTCGTGATGCATTCTAATTTGGGAGTTCCATAGTGCTAATAGCACAGGGGAAGGTACTATTGGAATTTTCCAAAACCGAGATTCGGGAAGTTTGGTCAGTCCTGTTACTTTCTCATACCCATGTGAATTTCGAGGATGAAATCCTTTTAAGAAGGGAAGAATGTAACAACCTGCATATTTAATGATAATATATTTAATATTGAGTCATTATTGAATTGGAAGTCTAAAATACGACTTTTCACATACGGTCGGATTAGGACTTGAGACCATTTATGTTAAGTCCGAATCAATGTTACGAATCTAAATGAGTATAAGCATCAATATATTTTGACCGATGGATTTTTAACTAATAGCCTGTGTTCGATTCGTAAATCGATCCAAAAATGTAACTTTTGCATATGATGGAATTAGGTCTCGAAACCTTTTCCATTAAGTCCGGAGTGGCATCTAGAATTTGGATGAGTATAAGGTTCGATATGCTTGGAGTTTTGAATTTCGAGGATGAATAGTGCCGGATGAAGAGAATTAGGCTAAGCCCACTAGCTTGCTTCTAACTTAGCTTATATTAAGCTAAGCTCTTCATTCATTTATCATTCCATGTTCATTCCTTCTCCGCTTTCTATAATGGCCTCCCAATCACGCCTTAATCCTCTTCTCTAATGGCTTCCCAAATCACCGCTTGAACCAGGATGTAGATGTTGATTTCAAAATTTAAAGTAAGCAAGATTTGAGTTTTTGGTGAATAGAGTTTGGCTTGGGTTTAATTAAGGTGGATAGGATGATTCTTGTATTAAATTTGTGTATTTTACCTCATTAATTTGTTTATTTATAAGTATGAAGTATCATGGAATGATTTGAAGATTTCTATGCTAGGGTGTTGACTTGTATTCATGTTATAAACATGTTTCCCTTAGCTAATTAATTTTTTAAGACCTAATTACTATGTTTGAAAATAGTTAGTAAGCCCTAGAATTTATTTGGACTAATTAGATGATTAGCTGGGATGTTATTGTTTTATTTGGGGTTAATTCAGTAGTGTATGATGTGCACGTCATTAGAAAATATTAATTAACCCATTTGAATTGATTTGCAAAATGTAAGTAAGCTAATTTAAATGATTTGTGAACTCTACACTTATTATTAAATTGATTAGAGACCCTATAAACCTTAATTAGTAATTATAAAATAGTTTCTTGATTTATAAATGAAGTATATATTTTATAAAATGGATATGAAAATAAAATAGTAAAACCGTGAATATTTGATTTTTAATGAAGTGATTAAGTATTTTAAAGGCTATAAAGTGATTATAAGCTAGTATGATATTTTATAAAATGGTTTAGGATTTTATAAAATGATATAAAGAGATGTTTCACTCTTATTAAGAATTACTAAAATAAGTAATATTTGGTCGAGTAATAGTTGAATTGCCCACTGGATATACGTGCACAAGCGGGTATATGTATACGTGTATTCGGAGTTAAGCAACGATCGAAACAACTCCAGTGTTGTTGCTAAAGTTTTGATGAGAGTTGTGTTTGTAAGAGGTGAATATTCGTGTAATAGATTGTATATGCATATGGGAATGTTCGTATGTGTATATGGTCATGTTAAGAGCAATCTCGTGTAGCCACAGCGACAACCGAGTGCGCTAAGCTACGTAGGAAAGTACCGGGTCGAGTAATCACCCTAGTGAAGCTCGATTGTATTTGTGTTGTGATGTATGTGGTTAAGTATATGTGTGTGCTTAGGCGTGCACAAATGAGTGCATCGACACATGTATGGACTACGCATAAGGCTGGGTATGTCATTTTGGCGTGTTAGAGGAAGCAGGATCGCTAAAATCGCCGGTAGAACTCTACTCGTGCAAAAATTGGATTTTTGTATCGAAACTGGTTTTCGATTAATTATGGAATTCGCTTCCAAAATGTCAACAAATAAACCCTGGTAGATGTCCGATGGGATGGAGGCAGGCTATAGTAGCAAGGCAAATCATCAGGCGAAGTAAAGGAGGAAACAGCGCGGGAATCGTCACCCATCTGGGGAATCTATTCCTTGCCCTGGCCCACATCCTGGAAAATGTTAGTTATGTCAACTGACCTGGTCCATTCAATCGACTGGTCGAAAGAAAAAAGTCCATCTCGGCCCTGGTTCAGTCGACTGAATGGCCCTTAAGTCGGCTGACCTACTATGTATTGTGCAAACTTCAAAACGCGATAACTCTCTCATACAAAGTCGGATTAAGGTGAGGTTTGGACCATTGTTCACCATTTTTCAAAGGCTAGAACCTGTGAAATGTTAGTAGGTTTTGGGGTATTCTGATTTTGGGGCCTATGTCGGACCCATCCGGCACATATTCCAAAATCGTAGATTTTGAGGTAGACCGGGAGGATATATCTGAGGAGTACTATGACATTGAGGTCATACATTCCATTTGGAATGCGATTTAGGTTAGTAAATGGTTTGTTAGAGTTGTTCGGTGGGTTTTTAGCCCATCGCGATTGGAGCCGTGCGTGGCAATTTCATACAAATATATGGAGTGCGCCCATATACTAAAGTTTCGACCTTAGAGTAATATACGATTTGTTAGTGTTGACTTGTTGTGACACACCAAGGGTATGGACTTATGTAACCTACCAAAGGGTATGGACTTATGTGACCTACCCATGTATCGACCTGGTTGTGGTGTATCTAGAATTTTGTTGATGGCGATGACACACTCGACACAGTATTAAAGGGATCGTGAATAACTTTACCTTATTGTGATCGCTTAGACGTTTTTGGGTCCTACATTCATAATCTTATGAACGTTTGGTCTTGCAGTAGTGACCATACGCGTTGTGGTGTACCTATTTCATCGTAGCACTAGTGACCACACATTGCGGGGTACCTGTTTGGTCTTAGCAACAGTGATTATATGCATTATGGTGTACCTGTTCGGTCTTAGTAGTAGTGACCGTATGATTTGAGGCATATCTTATCGATCTTAACTGTAGTGATAGCTGTTTTCAAATCACGGTTATGTATATTTGTACTATATTATTAGTAGTTTTAGGCTAGCATAGTGCAATAGTAGATATTATGCCTACTTGTTGTTACAGGAGAAGAGCAGGTTGTGGTATGATCCCATACTTTTGAGATGGATTTACTGTACTTGTTTATAGGTAGTCTGGATTTTCCTTAAGCCACGTTTGTGGAGAGGGCCGACTGTGATTTAGCAGTTCCTGTTTATTTTTATATAGTTTTAATATACGGTATTTTTAAATAGTTCCCCTCACACCAGACTTGATGTCTGACCCGAGTTTTTATCTTTGTTTACTTATGTCATGACAAATTTTAGGTACTCGATTGAGTAGTTTGAGAGTCGGATGCTTTTGGGGATACGCTAGCAGAGTGCACAACCGGAGCATTTTGAAGGTGTAGCGTCGATGTTTTGAGATATGTATACTTGTTATTTTATTATACATGATAGACCTGTTATTTATATACGAGACTGTTGTATCAGATTTTTATTTTGAACTCCGTGTTTATTTTGGAGTTGATGTATCCTTACTATTCTGTACTGATATTTATTTGTCAGTTGCTTCCGCTAGTGCGGTCTCTTATATATCGTTATTCTATTATGTTCATGTATATTAAGTATATTATATGTTGTCATTCCATTGTGAGATCTTATCGATGTCTTGTTTAATGTTTTGTTTTAATTTTACCCCTATGATCTGTCTTTTGTGGTATTTGAAAGTCGTGCGATGATGTATGACTCAAACTTTTGGGTATTACGAAGGGCGGGTTGTTACATTCTCCCTTACTATGTTCGGTCAAAGAATAATCTTATCCGTAGTGTCCTACCAACATGACATTGATCTACAAGGTCCATCATATAGCACCTCAAATGTTGTCATCCCAATGCCTCTTTGATAGCTGTTAATATAGGTAAATTACACCAGTAGTAAATGATCCTCCCAAGAGCCTTCAAAATCCAAAATGCACATCCGAAGCAAGTCCTCCAAAACCGATTCACTCTCTCCTTTTGTCTGTCTGCCTACGGATGATAAACGACACTCAAGCTAAATTAGTTTCCCAAATCCTCTTGTAGACTCATCCAAAACTCGCTAGTGAAAAGTGGATCTCGATCTCTAACTATGCTAGTAAGAACTTCGTGTAACCTAACAGCTTCCCTCAAATATAGAGTTGCCAAAGATGTCACCGTCCTCGTACTCTTAAACAGAATGAAATGAGTGCATTTAGTTAATCGCTCGACTATGACCCAAATAATCTCATTCTCTATCATACTCCTCGGTAAATCATCGATAAAATCCATAGAATAGTCTCCCACTTCCACTGAGGAATATCCAACAGCTGCAACAAACCTCCCGGCTTCTTCTGCTCCGCCTTTACCCTCTGACAAGTCATACATCGAGCTACATACTCTGCTGTATGCTTCTTTATACCAGGCCAATAAAAGACTCTCTTCATGTCATGGTACATTTTGTCTCTACTGGGATGAATGGTCATCCTTGAACGATGAGACTCGCTAGTACCATATCAATCAACTCTATAATAAGGGGAATACATAGTCTACCATCTCTCCATGACCATCCCTTCGAGTCAATGGCATAATGCCTCAAATGACTCGTCTGCTCTCCTCTATAAAGCTTCTCAAAAATATCTACTAACTTCTTATCTTACTTTTGACTTGATTCAATATGTTCCATAAGTGTAGGCTGCACATCCAAGACTGCTAACAATCTTGGAGTAAAATCTGATGACGGTCGGATATCAAATGTAGAAATGTACTCCAAATGCTTCCACTCCAAAAACAATAATGGACTCAATACTGCATGCTGTCTATTCAAGGCATCGACCACTATATTTCCCTTGCCTGGGGTATGTGAGATATCAAATCGTACGATGCAAAAAACTTCATCCATCTCTACTGCCTTAAATTCAAGTCCTTTTGGAAGAATAAATACTTTAGAGACTTGTGATCTATATATAGCTCAAACCGCTCTCCTAAAAGATAATGCCTCCATGACTTGAGCGCAAAGATAAAGGCCGCTAACTAATGATCATGGGTAGGGTAGTTTCTCTCGTGGAACATCAACTGTCGACTAGCGTAGCTCGCTACTCTTCCTACTTGAATCAAGACCGCACCCGACTCTATATTACAAGCGTTGGTACATACTGTGAATGCTTTGCACCATCAGGCAATACCAAAATAGGTTAACTAGTCATTTAGCTTAATAAAAGCATACCCACACTTCGCATCTCACGAGAAAACTAGATTCTTCTTGGTGAGGCGGGTCAGAGGGGCAGAAATTTTCACAAAATCCTTAATGAACTTCTGATAATAGCCCCCAAACTACGGAAACCCCTCACTTCCATGGCATTCTTTGGAACAAGCCAATCTTGAACTAATGCAACTTTATTGGTATCAACTGCCAGTCCACTTTCTAAGACATCGCAAAAAGCGTACCTCCTCTTGCCAAAAATGGCACTTCGAAAAATTTGCCTTTAACTTATGCTCATAGAGTGTATTGGGCACTTCTTTTAAATGCAACGCGTACTCCTCCTCGCTCTTTGAATAGAGTAAATATCATTCACAAATACCACGACGAACTTGTTAAGTAATCCTCTAAAAACTTGGCTCATCAGATCAACAAAGTAGGCGGGTGCATTGATTAGTCCAAAGAGCATGATTAACCACTCATAAAGTCCGTCGAGTGTATGAAAAGCAGTCTTTTGGATACCATCCTCTGCTACGTACAACTGGTGGAATCCGATAGCCAAATCAAGCAATGAGAATACCTTTTATCCAACTAACTGATCAAAGAGACCGTCTATACTGTGCAACAGATACTGATTCTTCTTTGTTAGTTTATTTTGCTCCCTATTGTCAATGCGAAGTCTCAGAGAATCATTTGCTTCAGTGACAAAGATGACTGGTGCTCCCCATTTCGAAATGCTCCTTTTAATGAAGCCTTTCTCCAACAGCTCGTTTACTTCCTTATTCAACTCACGTCTCTCCTTTAGAGCCATATGCCTCAAGAGTAAGGCAACATGTCTGGCGTTCTGCACGTGGTAAATTCAAAACTCGATCTCTTGCTATAGTAGGAGATCGATAAACTCGGAAAAGACATCTAGGTATTTTCTAACTACAAACACTGAATCTAGTTGACCATGTGATAGGTCTAAAGAATATAAGTAGTTCAACATAACTGATCATTGGGATCGAAATAAACCTCCAAGCTACGTCCACTACCCGTACTCAATCTAACAACCTTCCTATCACAACCTAATATAGCCCCATGCATCATCATCCAATGCATGCCTAATATCTACACAAACCCAAAAAACCTTAAGATATAAGCATTGCAATCGAACTCGACCCCTAAAATGAATAATTTCAAATCCCTACATACCATAGACAAATATAATGATCCTCCTATAGGGTTTGATACAACTACAGGGTTCATAACTATGCTAGTGTCTAAGTGTAACTCATCTACGAGCCTACTAGATATAAAAGAGTGTGAGCCCCTGTGTTAAATAAAGTGTGAATGGATATACCAGATAAAGCTACACCTTCGATCACAATCTTCTTCCCCTTATCTGCAAATGGTGGCATGCTCAAGCTAGTTACTACGTCCAGTGCATAAACTTGGACCATCTAGGTAGTGGTCTTCTGAGGTGCTGGACAGTCCCGTGTCATATGTCCAAACTGGTTGCAATTATAAAACTTGACCTTTGAACCATCTGTCTTGCACTCCTTCGCGAAATGTCCCTTCTTGCCACACTTCCTACAATGCATATCATGTTTCTTAATCTTTCCCTTGGGTCAAAATCCTCCCTTGCACTAATTTTGTTGCTACGCTTTTCCTCTAGTCATTTTGGGTTATTCCTTTGCTTCTTCTTTGGAATACGGTATTCAGCAAGGCCATCTTCACTAAACCCTCATATGTACCACCGTTGGAATATGACTAAGAGCTACACCTTGAAGGGGTTAGTGAAGCCCTTATCAAACTTCAAAGCATTTTTATGTAGGTTATCGACCGATCCCATCCTAAATCTAGCCAGTTCATTGAATTGATTGACATACCCCTTTACTGACACGTCTCTTTACTTCAAGTGAATAAACTTCTCTAACTGTACTCCTTCCTCAGCTTTAGAAAGAAACTTCATCTCAAAACATCTCTGAAACTCGTCCCAAGTGCTCTCTCATCCCTCAGTCTCTACCGCAATGACCTCCCATCAACTAAGACCCTCCACCTGTAAATGCCAAGTAGCTAACTGCCTCCTCATCTCATCAGCAAGACCTATCAACCCAAAGATCCTCTCACAAGAACGAATCCATGTCCTTGAATCTACATATGACTTAGTCCCCACATGCGGCTTTCCTCCAAGGCTAGTGAAATCCTTAAATAACATAGTAAAATCTGCGGTAGGTGGGTTGGTAGGAACTTCACATGTCGCTCTCACCGTGGTTCCTCTGGTGGGATCAAGCTCAGCTTGTCCCACTACAAGAAAATGGTTTATTGATGGCATGAGAAGTTTGCACCGTAGCATGACTTGCTATCGTTAGCTATTTACTAGATGTTGATATTAAAAAAATAACCCATTCACACGCTATTGATCAAAAAGAAAAAGTGGGCGCCTGTATTTTTATTCTCCCGCTAATATTTCATTCTCACAGCGAATACTATTTCACCCTAATTCCCAACTCCCTAAATTAATCTCGCTGCTATTCGTCATTCCTCAAATTCGTCGCTCGCCGCTGCTACGATCCCTCGATCTCGCCACTGATACGATCCCTCGATCTTGTCGCCGATACGATCCCTCGACCTCGCCTTCCTCGACTTCGCCGCTGCTACGTTCCCTCGACTTGACCTCGCCACTGCTACGTTCCCTCGACTTCGCCGCTGCTACGAGCCCTACGTAGTGCTTCGATTCCTCAACTGCCGTGAACTTTGACCATTTTTTAGGTATGTATTTTTCAGCTTGTACGCATATCTCCATGTTTGATTTTGCTCCGCCTACGAATAATCGATTTTCTGAGCTGAAAGTTACTTTTGTTATTAGTAGATGAATTATTGTTTCTTATTTTGTGATAGTCGTTCTTAGCCAGTTTAGCTTTAA
Source organism: Allium fistulosum (assembly GCA_030737815.1). NCBI lineage: Eukaryota > Viridiplantae > Streptophyta > Magnoliopsida > Asparagales > Amaryllidaceae > Allium > Allium fistulosum. The sequence goes on from CM060904.1 coordinate 1,145,284,431, forward strand.
ACTTTTGGTGTAAAAGTACTTAATGTAATAGATTCGAAAGTACTTAATAAAAGTACTTAATGTAATTTTCTTATAGTCAGAACATTCGAAGAAATCAAATTTTAACAAACAAATTCAAAAATAAGTAGTCTAAAGGTATTTAACTAAATACTAACAGAAAAAAATGGCAAAAAGTCACGAGTTTATGACCGTCTAAAAGTGTTCGTGCAATGTACTTACAAAACATATTTACGAAAATGCATACAAAAGTACTCGAAAAGATGAAAAAAGGGAGGGGGTCTAGTTACGCGTTGGATTTTCTGGAAGCTATCCTCATCACTGCTAATCTGCTACTTCGGGACATCATTGGCTGCACCGAGAAAATTGTCATATTTCGAGCATCCTCCTCAACTTTCTTTGTTTGTATCCAACAACAGCTTTCCTTGCTTTCTCCTATAGGAATTTGTAGTTTTCTTCGTGACATGGTTGTAAACATCGCAAGGTGGACGTTAGGTAGTGGGTTCGGACTGGATATTAATCGCCTATGTGGGGATTAATCGAAGTTAGGCTTTTAGATCAACTCGTGTATTTCAATAAAATGCTAGTTTTTGGTTTAGCATTAATCAACCTGAATCAAAATTTTATGGGTTTAAATGGGTTTGGAAGCAACCAAGAAAAGAAGACAACCTAAACTAGTGCATAGTTTCTCAAATGATGTATCAAACCTCATCTAACAAACCGCCTAGATGCTTAAATGGCATTGTAGTCATTGCCTAGCACCTAAGCACGTGATAGATGGATATTTAGGTGGTAAGCATCGTTTAGCGCCTAGATGGGGCTTATGTGGAAACCAAGAATGATGTTTACAACGGTTCTTCTTGGTTACAACTCCATATTCGGAAGAAGAGATTACATGCAATAGCACTGGCAGCATAGAGAACAATTGCTATTGATGCCAATGCTCGAATATCTAAAGATAAAGCTTCGACCAGCCAATATACCCAAAGGGTGGGTATATTTTCAATTATCTTAGGTATTTAGAATAATTCATAGCACACAATCTGGATGTTAAAAGCATCTAACTATTATGAAACAAAATCAATTATGCAAGCATATCAAAGGGTTGTGAATACACAAGCTATAGTGTGTAGCACATTTAACCACTTGAACCAAATTAAAATAACATGGCTGAATTCTTGGATACTAAAAGTGACCAAGTGTTCTTCCGAGGAATATTTGAAATCATTTGAACGAATCATCACAAATCTATGTTTCTCTTTAACAATAATGTTGTGATGTGAATTACAGTGTATACTTTCTTGGAATTACAGTGTATATTCATGATGGAGAAAGACTGGTTGCATTCACACAGGTAATAGGATAATATACAACTAAATACACTTTGAAAATTTTAAAATTTTAATATTACAATTAATATTTGTGTTGTCTATTGTTCATCATAGAACTTGTATAGAGTACTGACAAGGAGCATGGAATTTTGTGCAATCCGCGAAGAAAAATTTAGCAATTGCAAAATTTTTTTTATGTCCTTGCATAGATTGTCGAAATCTTACTCATCGTCATGACAAGATTGTGTTTGAGCATTTGGTTATAAAAGGAATGGATCCTAAGTACAAATGCAGTAGGTGGTATAATCATGGTGAACAAATAAATATAGTTGAAGAAATGGATTTGAATGACACATATGATTTATTCCAAGCCGTTCACTATGAAGATGAAGATTTTGTCGATCATACCTTTTTTGCCGACGATAAAGATAATGTTGATGCACAAAGACGAGAAGATGATTCGATAAAAATTTGGAAGATGCAGAAAGTCCATTGTATCCCGATTGTGCAGGTCAGACAAAATTATCTGCTATCACCGCTTTATATAATCTTAAATGTGAGTACGGTTTATCCGATACTGGTTTTGATAAGCTATTAAATGTGTTACATGTATTATTGTTGAAGGATAATGTACTTTCCAAGACTATATATGAAGTAAAAAATTTATTAAAATATTTGATATGGGTTTTGAGAAGATTCATGCCTGTAAGAACGATTGTTGTCTTTTTAGAAAAGAATACAAAGATTTGAATAGTTGTCCAAAGTGTGGTTCTTCAAGATGGAAGATAAATAAGAGTACAAAAGAGATCATGCAAGGCATCCCTGTCAAAGTGTTGAGATATTTTCCAATCATTCCAAGATTCCGGAGAATGTTTAGATCCAAAAAAATGGCAAAAGATTTAAGATGGCATTATAGTAATAAAAGCAACGATGGAAAAATGCGTCATCCTGTGGATTCTGTGACTTGGAATGTAGTGGATGAGAAATATAAATCATTTTCAGCCGATCCACGCAATCTCAGACTTGGTCTAGCTACAGATGGTTTCAATCCATTTACCGTTAAAAGTTCTAAATATAGTTGCTGGCCAGTAATGCTAGTGACATATAATCTTCCGCCTATGTTGTGCATGAAAGAAGAAAATATTATGTTAACATTGGTGATTCCTTGTCCAAAGCAACCGGGAAATGATATTGATATATATGTGGTACCACTTGTAGAAGATTTACATCATTTGTTGCATAACGATGTTGATATTTATGATGCATTTAGTAAAACACTTTTTAATTTAAAAGCAATCTTATTATGGACGATAAATGATTTTCCGGCTTATGGAAATCTTGATGGATGTTGTGTAAAGGGTAAAATAGCTTGTCCATTATGCGGTGTTAAAACTCATAGTCGATGGTTAAATCATAGTCTAAAGATTGTGTATATGGGTCATAGAAGATTTTTACCTCCTTTAGACTCATTGAGAAAACAGAAGACTTGGTTTGATAATACGGTAGAGAAAGACACCAAGCCTAGAATTTTGACAGGTAGAAACATTTCTGCTATGCTGCAAGATTTTCCTAATGATTTTGGAAAAGATAAGAAAGAAGAAAAAAAATAAGATAAAGAAGAAAAGACTAGATAAGAAGGGAAAAAAAGATAATGGACAAAAAAAGGAAGCGTGTTCACAACAAAGAAGATGAACATGATGAGAATGATAACCCTGTAAAAACAGAGTTATCAAGGTGGAAAAAAGATCAATTTTCTTTGATTTACCATATTGGGAGGTTAGTGTTTATTTTTTTTCCCTACATTGATTAAATAGAAAAAATGTATATTACTAAAATGTTATATTCTTGATTGTTACAAGAACTTCCATTGCGACATAATTTAGATGTAATGCATGTCGAGAAAAATGTTGGAGAAAGTTTGCTATGCACAATATTGCATGATAGCAAATCAAAAGATGGAACTAATTCTAGAAAAGATTTAGAGGACTGGGGAATTCGACATAGTCTTTTTGCATAACCTCGTGGAAAGAAAACATATCTTCCACCGGCTCCGTACACATTGTCAAGTTGTGAAAAAAAAATTTCTACAAGAGATTATATGATTTCAAAGGGTCTGATGGTTATTGCTCAAATTTCAAAAGATGTATATCATTAGAGGATTGCAAAGTTAGTGGCTTTAAGTCTCATGATTATCATGTTTTGATGCAGCAAATATTATTATTTGCAATAAGAGGATTGTTGCCAAAAAAGCCGAGGAAAACAATAATCCGTTTGTGTTCATTTTTCAATAAAATATGTCAATGTGTTCTTGATAAAGAAAAGCTGCAACAACTCGATGATGAGATCGTTACAATTTTATGCGATCTTGAAAGATATTTTCCACCTTCTTTTTTCGATATAATGATACATTTAACAATTCATCTCGGAAGAGAAGCTCGATTGTGTGGACCGGTTCATTTTCATTGGATGTACCCCTTTGAAAGGTATATGAAGACTCTTAAAGATTATGTAAGAAACTATGCACGAGCTGAAGGATGTATTGCGGAGTCCTACCCTACAGAAGAATCTATGAGATTTTTTGGTGAATTTTAAAAAAAATCATCACTAATAGAGGAGAAACAAGGCCGAGATGAAGATTATGAAAACCACGCAATACTCGAAGGTCATCCAATTTCAAAGCTAGATACAATTGCATTTCCATTTAACGAGAAAGAAAGTGCTCATTTGGCTGTCCTAATGAATATGGCTATATTGGAACCTTTTTTAGAGTAAGTAAATATTGCATTCTATTTTGTTTTGTTTTGATGTGTATAACATGTATAACTTACAATTATTTTTTATGCTAGTTTGCATCTTGAGGAGCTGGAAAATTCAGACCAACGTATGAAAAAAAATGCGACATTGTTGTGGAACAATCATACAAAAAACATCGCTAATTGGATTAAAAAAAAGGTTATTGTAAATACTCTTTACTTGGCTTCAAAATAATATTTTCAAAATCTTTGGTAAATACATTGATTTTTTCCAGATATCTATTGAATCAAAGGATCATGATACATTATTAAAATGGATTGCATATGGTACGAGTACTAATGCATTGTCATGCAAAGGATATATTATAAACGTGCAATGTTTTCACACGCAAGATGTTGAGAGAGAAACTCAAAATTGCGGGGTGACTTATGATGCCACTACTATGTGTAGAGCAAGTGCAAAGGATACCTCTCAAGTGGTTGATGTGGTCACATATTATGGGATTTTAACCGACATAATTTTGTTAGACTACCATGTCTTTTATATTCCTGTTTTTAAGTGCAATTGGGCAAACAAAGGAAATAGAGTGAAAGTTGAAGACGGGTTTACTCTTGTTAATTTACATCAACATCAAGCCTCATTTTCAAGAGATCCGTATATTCTTGCGTCTCAAGCGAAACAAATCAATTATTTAAGGGAAAACGATTCTTCTAATTGGTATGTTGTATTGAAGGCACCCCCGCGAGGGTATCATGAATTAGAGACAGATGAGTCTATGGATGATATAAGTTGTGTTAGAGAAGAATGCAAAGAAAACGATAGGGATGTTGATTCCATGGAGGATGCTATCTACGTTAGAGAGGATTGTGAAGGCATAATTAAGTAGTTTCAGTAAGTTGCTTAATTAACCAAAGTTGCTTAATAGATTGGGAATGCATACTTGATAAATTTTCTTGATAAATTTTGATTTATTTATGTTCATGGTCTACTTGATTTTATGCTGCTTCTTCTTTTTCTTCTTCCATGTGTGTGTATCATGACAGCTAACTATTATTACTTAAATCCAGTCTTCCTTGTTTAGGAATGTCTGATAATTTACTACTATCAATCATTTTTTACTTATTAAGGCTTTTATTATCCCGTGTTTCAGATTCTCTATGATTAATTCTTAAAGTGAAATACCTATGTTTGGTGGATTTAAGTGATTTGAAACACTGCGCATCAGTCAATGAGATTTTATGGGAAAAATGCAGACATCTCATCCAGTTATTGACTGAGAACTATTTTATCACTTATTTATTTATTTATTTATTTTTAAGCAAGATTCCATCGCGTATATTTTCATATTTTTTTCTACCTTTTGTTCTGATCAAATTGAACATGAATAAGAAGCACATTTTGGTAACTATAGATTCAATTCATGGTTGTCAGCCCATTGCACCGATCATCATTATTGCTATTGTTTATCTTATTCTATTTTATCTAGATTCATACCATTATCTCTCCATGCATTCAATCAATACAAGTTTTCTATTTTGTGTAATCTCTTTCTCTTTAGATTTATTCAATGTATCACAGTGCTGCCACTAATTTGAATGGCAGAGTAAAATTTGGTGTTGATTCTACTGATTTTACAAGAGATGAATTTGATGGTATTGCTTGCAAAATTGACAATGAGCATAATTCAAACAAATTAAGCACCCGAAGATGCAACAGATGGAACAACTAATAAGATTTTTGATTTTCCATCTGCAACGTTGGTTTTAACTTTTGGAGATAAAAAGGTGTGAAAGTGAATAATAGGTGATTGTATATATAAAAAAATATGCTTGAAACAAAATGGATATAAGGCCTGAGAAATTTCAGTTGCTTATTGAGAGAGAAAAGAGAGGAGATTTTCATCATAGCAGTTTACATTCAAATCTGAAACAAGAAGACAACAACCTTAGTGCCTAGCCAAAATGTCATATTAGTACTTCAACAAATTAAAAGGCCAGAAAGCCTAAATTTACTTTTGTTTAATTTCTTTTTCTTACACAGAGTTTGATCTGAAAATAGTTTGTATATCTTAGTGTTTCCCTTATCATAAATTTACTTTTATTAGCTATGTATATCTTAGTATTTGTATATATGTACTTTTATTAGCTATGCATGAATACTAAAGTGTTTGTTTATATGTACTTTTAATTGCAGAAAATGGGTAAAAATACGAAAAGAAAGAGGACTGTGATTAACAACAATATTCAGAATGAATGCAATTTTGAAAATAATGTTGCTCCAATTCAAGAAATTCCACAAGTCGTCAACGATATTGCAATGCAACAAGAAGGAAATGTTGAAGTTGTTGAAGCAAGCGAGAGAAATGAAAATTTCGATGTTAATCCAATTGTGAAAAAAAGAACTAGAGGACGAACAAAAGTCAAAAGACTTCCTTTAGATATTTTAAGTCGAATTGAAGTTGAGTTTAATGGGGAAGGTGAACCAGTAGGAGATGGATCGGTCAAGTTGTCTTCCTATTTAGGTCCACTTGTACGCGAGCATGTTCCGATTACACTGGATAGTTGGAAGCATCTCAGCAACGAATTAAAAGTCATTCTTTGGGAATCCATTCAGGTAAGAAACAAACAATAACACATTCAACTCGTATTTTAGCACTTTTTTGTGTTGATACATGGATCGGCCATAGATCTGTTTACCTTATGGATTGAGTCAACCTCGAAATGAAGTGGTAAGAAGCCTAGAAAAATGAATAGGAGAGTCCCAGAACAAATTTGCTTTTTCATTGTAGTAGTTTTCCTCTAATGATTTCTACTGGCTTTACAATGGTCGAATATAGTTTCACTTAAAGGGAAAAATAATATGTAGAGCATAATATATATTTTTGCAATTTTATATCTTATCTATGTTTAATTTTACATTGGTAAAATGGTAACTTTAAAGGGAAAAATACATTCTATGTCTTGGTGTTGTTGCATTGCTGTACGGTTTGAAAGCACAAGTCTCTGCACATGTTCAGTTGAAGGTAACATGTTCAGTTGGCACATCTTATCTATGTTTGATTAGCCAACATGTTCAGTTGGCTATGAATATATTAGTGTTGATCACATTCTCTGCACATTGTTTCCGGTCCCGTTTGGATTAGGGGTTTATTATTGTTAATATTGAGATAAAATATATTATATGCTTCCTGCTAGTTTGCTGGTGGCTTCTTCGAACTACCAAAAAATGGTTTGGGCTACCTCACAAGTTTGTATTATTTTGGACTTGGATCCTATTCTATGATAACATCCCATAACTCTAACTAATTTGGGCCATATAATAAAGGGATTATCTAATCAGATCCGTTTCTACTGACAAGCACCAAGTGCTTTGTATGAACTACCAAAAAATGGTTTTTTTTCTTTCATATACTTGCAGTATTCTCAACTGTCATCAAATATTTTAACTTTAATTAATTTCTTATTTCGGAGAGTTTGTTTATACTTGCAGTATTCTCAACTGTCATCATATACTTGCAGTTTCTCAACTGTCATCAAATATTCACGTGTATCATATATTCCCAATTGTATCCTTTGTGTTATTAAGTTGATTTAAAAAAATATTGCAGGCTAGATTTAAATTAGACGAGGAATGGCAAAAAGTGCCTATATTTCATCAAATGGGATGTATTTTTAGAGCTTCAAAAAGCATACTAGTTCGCAAAATAGTAAATGCAAAGAACGAAGACGAGAGACTTCTACTAAAACCAGATAACATTAAAACCATGACGGAGTGGAAGAAGTTTATTAAGTCGAAAACAAATCCGGACTTTAAGGTAAATCATTCATAACACATTAATGGTTTATACTTATCTAATGTGAATTGTGATGTTAATTATTATTTTGAATACTGCAGGTGTGTATATATGTGTGTTGAAAATTAAAATGTATACAAAAATTGAGAAGTTTCTCTTTTTGTGTTTTTTGAATACTACAGATGGTAAGTGATAGATTCAGAGCTATTAGACAAAATCAGATGCCACATACATGCAGCCATAGAGGCATGGCTCGATTGGCTGAAGATATGGTAAAAAGTTAATTTATAAACATAATATTTGTTGACTAGTTAGTTGATACGGTTTGTTGTTTTAATGATCGTTTGAATGTAGAAAGAGAAGAGTAATGATTGCTCTCCCGTTCCTAGAGTTGATGTTTGGGTCAAATCTCATATTAGAAAAGATGGCAAACCAGTGAACGCGGCTGTTGCAGATACTATTGTAAGTTTTTTTAATAATGTGATAGTTTAAAATTAGTGTATAATATCAATGTTAATCATTGTAGGAAAAAATTAAAAACGTTGTCGCTCGATCTCATTCGGGTTCAATAACCAGTTACAAAGATGATGCATTGTCGCAAGTGTTAGGACGTTGTAAACCAGAAAGATTGAAAGGAATGGGAAGGGGTATAACCGCCACCAAGGCAATTTGGTCACATGCTAGGGATAAACAAACAATCCAAATGCAAAACCAAATTTTAGAATTAAAGGCGATGGTTCAAGGGCTAATGAAAAATCAGGTAATATTTTAGTTTACCGCAATATGCATGTTTAGAATATATAATTATAATATTGTATTAATATATTTGACAGAGTAAAGAAAGTTGGGGAGAAGCAAGCACACATCAAAAGGTAAAATAAATTGTATTAATATTGTGATATCATTTAAATTTCGGTAATTAATTCTATAACCACTATATTTTGCTATCGGTCAATTGTAGGGCAATCATGACCACAAACATGATAAATGTGAATTATTGGATTGGTGTGGGACAGATGAAATTGTTGCAGAAGGAAGAGTTCTATCAAGTGATCCAAATGAGCTTGTCCAACTAAGTCCGTTAGGGTCAGATGCTATGAAAATTATTATAGACATTTCGAGAAAACCAGATGCTTTTTTATGGAGGCCCACACTTCATTTGACACGTATTGGAGAAGTTGAAGGCGAGATAGTAGCATGGTCAGTTACCAGAGTTGTTTTGCACAACGTAGACCTTTTGGAGAAAGAAGACAATGAGGTAACTTTAAATTATTTCGCAACTAACATTTAATCTGATTACATAAAATAATAATAATTCATTAATATAATAATATTTCTTTAATAGAGTAAAACTGGTAGCACCGATCATAAATGCAAGTTGTATGATTGGACTGGGACCGAAGAAATAGTTGCTGAAGGACGGCTGCACTCGACTAATCCAACAGAACTTGTGAACGATCTTCCTCTTGGACCATCTGCAACGGCAATTTGGATAGATAATCCAAAAAAACAAGATGCTTATTTATGGAGACCGACCGTGGGTTTGACATGAGTTGGAGAAGCTAATGGTAAGAAAGTGGCTTGGCCTGAATCGAGGGTGGTTGTGGAGCAGGTTAATATTGTTGCGTCTTCTACTCATACGGTTACTACTGCAGTTCTCGGAAAGGTTAACTTACTTATTGAATTAATTCATTTATTTGTTTTACCAAGTATTTAATCATATGATAAAATAGTATATTCTTAATTGACAGGGTACAAATTCAATGATAAATAACAAGTGCAAGTTGATCGATTTGGATCGAAAGGGAGAAATTGTAGCTAAAGGACGTGTCTCTTCATTCGATCCAAAAGTATTGGTTCATTTTGTTCCTTTAGGGATAAATGCAGTTAAGGTTTGGGTTGATGTTTCAAATGCTCTAAATGCACGTCTATGGAGACCAACATCCGACTTACAAAATATTGAAGATGCAGTCGGCACTACAATTGCTTGGCCTGCTGATAAAGTTATAACAGATGCAAGTTCCGGTAAGTCGGCACTACATTCTAGTTATGTTCGATGTATCTGTGTATGTGGGTGGGGTGTTTAACTTCACAAATCATTTTTATTTTATGGGCTCTACGTGATTTGCGATACTTATTCAAGGGCAGAAGGTTGAAGATAATATGGTGGTTGAGAATGGTTAAAGAGATGTTGTCATACTTGATGAGGTACGTTCTACTGTTGTCATTACACTTTTGCATTATACTATTTTGTTCATACTCCTAGTCCATTGATTATATTAATTTGCAAAGCTAAAACTAAAGAAAAAGTCAAACAGATATTAAAACCAATTCTAGCATGAATTCTAACAGATATGTCTGTTAACATTCTTTCCATGCTTCAGTAATGAAATATATGAAAACTGGTGTTCTTAAGATTAATTGATTTCCTTTTGAAGTCTTAAGATAACTTTTGTGGATCTTTATTTTTTTCATACATAGAAGTATGATTTTGTTTAGAGTTTTTTATTGTGGAGTGATGCATTTTTGGTGTTTTAGCTTCTGTTAAATAATAGATCAACTGATAGTGCATTAAGGTTTTTTCTTTTATTTACTTAACAATTGGTGGCAAGTTTTCTGGGTTATAGGATGGAGTTTTTAATCAACTATTTTCTTGTTTATTTTGTATGTCATTGTATATTACATATCATTTTCACTGATTGTTTTTATTTTGGTTCTTTTATGGAGTATAGGTCTTTTGCTTATAATATAGAATTATATTATGCTAATATTGATTAGAAAGTTTCTATTCACTGTGACTGTTTAACTTAATTAAGCTACTGCTTAAATTTAATTTAGCTATTTTTATGATTTTTAATCTGGTCTGTTCCATTCTTAACTTGTAATTCTTTATTAGTTGCTGTGATTGCGACTGATATTATTGCTGTGAAGTTATACTAGTTGTTATGACTATGTAAATTCATAATGAATTTTCTTTTTTCTTGCTATTATTTTGTTTCTTTTATAGTATATAGGTCTTTTGTTTATACCTTTGATTCTCTTATGATTTACAGCTTATTTAAATAAACTGTGTCAGTCTTTTAAAATTTTCATTCGCATTAATTGTTGTTTTCTTTTTTCTGTTGGTTTGCAGACTGTTGAGCTATAAGCTATTTTCAGTTATAGGTAGTGCTAGTTTTAGCACTGTAGTCATTGCCAGTTTATTGTTTCATCACTTTTATATTAACTAGTCTATTGATTTATTCAATTCTTCCCAACTTGCATAATGCATAATGCATTGTTACTGCCCAACTTGCCTGCACCATCTCAATTTTCAAACTTATGTTACTAGTAAATTTCTGCACTTAACTAACTCTTATATATCATGTCGAATTTGCACAGTAGATTTACTGTTAGTAGTCACTGCACTTAATTTCTGCAAATAATTTCTGCACTTAAATTACTGCAAATAATTTCTGCACTTATGTTACTAGTCAATCGCCTACTGAAATAGTGTGATGAATTTTTAGTGTTTGCATTATGAATCCGATTTAACTTTGTATACACTTTTTTGATGAATTGATTCTCAAGCATTGCTTTTACTTTACAGGTAGATAGATGACTGTGATGCAAAAAAAGGTTGCAACGAGTTATGGATCGAAGTTATTTTTGCTGCTAGAACTACTTTTTGGTTTTAACGTATGTACTACTTGCTTTTGTTTTGCTATTGCTACTTGTTCTATATTTTGTTTTTGAACTATTGATGACAAACTATTTATGTTTGGTGTAAGAATATTATGTATTTTGATTATGAAATTTCATACGTTGGTTATCAAATATGTGTCCAAAATGTGGTATTGATATAATATGTTGATTTTGAAATGTGATATTGATATAATATGCTAATTTAGAAATGTGGTATATATATGCACATTATGGTGGATGTTTGCAGAAATGCAATTAAAACATTCCACAGCGTTTTTAAAACGCTGTTAAAATATTCAACAGCGTTTTTAAAAGCAGTTAAAACATTCCACAGCGTTTTTAAAACGCTGTTGAAAGTTTCAATAGCATTTTTAAAACGTTGTTGAAACTTTCAACGGCATTTCAAAAATGTCGTTAAATTGTATCTAAAAACATAAAGCACGATCTATTGCAACAACGAAACGTTGTAAATAAATATCACAGCATTGAAAAAACGCTATAAAATCTTATCTTAGCACGAAACAAACGCTAAGAAAGATCTATAACTACACCCAACCAAACGCTGTTAAAAGATTTCATGACACCAGGGAAACGCTGTTAAAAAGGACATTTAACAGCGTTTATTTCTTGTCATTGTATATTCCTGACATATAACTTCATGTCGATATACAGCATACACAAAAACGCTGTTAAAAGCTTTTACAGCGTTTTCAAACCGCTGTTAAAAGTCATGTTTGTTGTAGTGTCCCCTCGCCTAAAGATACCAACAGAACCAAATTGGAACATACATGCTTGGAATCTTGGTTGCGTCACCCAAGCTTGAATCTACGGGATCGCTCATCTTTTATCTGTGATTTTTTAAGAATTTAATTAGCAACTTTCCACAGATAGTATAGGCAGGAATGAAAGAGAGATTATGATATATATATAAAATTTAAAAAACTTTATCTACACATACACACTTTGAAACCCCATTTTGAAAACCCTTTTTTTTCAAAAACTTTTCAAGTACGTTCCCTCAACACGCTCCTAATCCCTAAGTAACTTTGAACCTACACTCTGATATCAAATGGGACAACCCGCACCCCTCGACACACCAATCCAAAGTCTAGGACGACTTTAAGACTCGTGTCGATGCCAAGAAGTACGAGCCATTGGGTTTTTATAACATTACAAAGACGAATAATAAATAAATATGATCTAAGATATACTACACTTTCAGAATCACAGTGGAATGGGACAAAATATAAATATAGAAAATATACATCTTAGAAAATATCTCAAAACATAGTCTCGAAAAAATTGTACATAGTCAAATATAAAGTACATAGAAATACCACTCATAGTCTAATAAAAGAAATACTAAGTATTGATAAGATAGATGGTTACATGGAGAGTAGATAGAGAATAAGCAACTCATGTGATGAGATCGCCTCTCCACGTACTGAATCGGGCCAAATCACCTACTACCATGTCTTTCTATGTTGGGGAAAGAAAGGAAAAAGGGTGGATCAGACAAATGTCTGGTGATATACGGTGATCATGTGCAGTTGACTTTAATCCTACTTTATGCAACCTAAGGTGTCCAACAAGCGTTCGTGTATGCCTAGGGACCTTTACTTAAGTGTTTTTATTTAACATACCCACACTAACAACTTATGTAGGCTTCTACAAGGATTGAACTATGGATCGAACCTAAATAACTAAAGATCGACCACTGCTCCTAGAGGTACTCGATATGGAAACACCGCTGCTAGAGCTACTCAATATAGGAACATCCTACAACTCTACCATATGGGACAACATCCCACATTACGCCAACGCATAACTATCTCACACAGGTTTCCCTATAATTACCACATGGGAATAAATTTCCCACAACTTTGACTACTCGTAACCCAACTACGCATCGAGAGGGAGCCTGCAATGCCGACTTGCTGGTGTGTCTCTTCGTCTGCATCCGTGTCCACCTCTTAATCGTAGTATACACCTCTTATTACACATTCCAGAACCTACCAACAACACATTATCATGTTTCAATAGAAATACGAATACCAAGGATTCCCACTGTGCCGGACCCACACACTTCATCAAATATCAGTCAGTGTTGCTCGTCCATAGTAAAACCTCCTATGAGTGCCATTTGCTATTGAATCGTCCGCAATCGAATAATCAACCCCCATTGGGTAATGTACATTTATCTAACCTAACAACGTTCTAGCGTCGTCTCATACGGAACTAGTTTCCCTATTATCTCTAACATCCACACATATGTATGCAATAAAGTTATATATACAATTAATAATTTTATTTCCAACTTGGGCCTTAGGCCAAGGTTTAGGCTACACATTTCAGACAACAATCAATCGACCGCTCAGGGTGGACAGTCGAGCGGTCGTAGTGTAAATTTTAGGGTTTTCGATTTTTAATTTATTGATTTTAATTATTTGTTAATCTGATAAATTTTGAATTTACACGTAAACCCTAGGCATCGATTTACACTAACTGGTCTTTGCAATTTTACCCTATTTTTTATTGATATCAAATTCGTAGATTTATACTAGTTTAATTATACGTGTTTAATTTAGGGTTGACCAATTTTTAGGGTTTCTATTCAATAACAGAAAGGGGTTTAACTTGGGTAAAAATGATATTAGCAAATTTATACCAATTTCGATTTCTAATTCAAATTTTAGATTTAAACAATTAGGGTTTACAGCTTAATTACTAACATCCTAGATCAGACAGAATCGATTAAAATTAACTGTAAATAATCAACTTATTAAACTTGTTCCCCCTCACTTTGGATCCAGGTCTAGCTCTATGCTCCATCGGAGAATCGTTACCCGTTACCTTACCCCCTTCTTGATCTGATTTACTAGTGCTCTCTTACTTTATTTTTGAAAGTAAATTTATAAGTGGAGAAAAGAATTTTTGGCAGAGTTTCATTACGCTAAAAAATTTCTAATGAAATTAGGGTTAGGTATTATTTATAGGGGTCAGAGATTGATATGAAGCATTAGATTGACCATATATATAGAATCTTTGCTCTCATCACACCTGCACATCAGAAACTTAGCACGAAAGATAAATTTTTTGGTTCCATTGTCTCCATCCGATCGTCGCTCTTGGTCATCAAAATTATACGTCAACGATCGACTGCCAAGGTAGACTGGTTGAATTCTTCATGTTGATTGGCACACCCTAGGGTGTCGATCGATGATAGTTTTATTAGGAAAGTTTTTATTGTTAATTTATTATGTTTTCAAATTTTCAAACATTCGTAATTTTTTCATACTAACTCCGATTTCAAAGCGTTATATATGAAAGTTGCATAGAAAATTGCTACAAATGCAATGGTGCAAGTTTTGTAGTCAAATTCGGAAGTTTTTGAAAATTTTATTATAGCCCTTATTATATTTAAATTTATTTTTTCTTATTAAATTTTCTGTTAAATTTCCGATGTGTTACAATTTAGGTATTTGTTTATGTATATGACCTTCCTTGGTTTACATATTTGTTTCAATATTATGCTTCATTTGTTAACATAATTGTGTATGTATATGGAGTTCCATTAGTTTATATTCGTTCCATTTATTTGGAATACGGTAGGGGAGCACCTGACTCTAGACCAACATCACTTCAAGTTTTTTTTTCTAGAGATAAATCGCTTCCCTGGATTTGGTAGGAATTAGAAAGAATGGGAAGCTAGAGGTGTGTGCTTAGGCGGACTTTTCTTGGTGTGAGGCAACCTCACAAGCCCAGTATCTTAATTGGCCAATATAAACATGGACACAACAACACGTAGCATTAATTCTCTAAACTAATACAACACGAATAAGAAAGGAATTATTATCGCTTAGTGCTTGTGCTAAGATGTTAGTGCTTTTGTTTTCTTCCTGCTATCGTAAAGACGAAAAAGTTGATTCAATCGACCTGGAAACACAATTCCGGTGAGAGATTTTAATCATACCCTGCGCGGTTAATAGAATACAATAGTGGAATGCGGAACTAGAATACATAAGTTAAATATATTAGTAGAGTACAAAAGTATAATACAGAAATATAATTCATAAGTGGAATACATAAGTAAAACACACAAGTCGAATACATAAGTAGAATAAAAAAGAATACCAATACTAAGGTCAAGGCACTACTCCCTAGTGAATCCAATACATATAATAATTGTAAGCTTCGTGGCTACTTAAATATTCATCATTTAAGACATGATGATACGAATCACACGCCGCACGATTGCAATTTAAAGGATCTTCCAATTTTAGTTCTTCCATAACTAACATTCTAATTCTATCCTAAGTTGCTTCCAACGACCTAAAATATTACCAAACATGCGACGACGAGACAATATGGATGGTTGTTATAATTTTTTTGCAACATCAACCACATTTGTAGTGGTGTTAGGTCATAAGATTGTATGTATGTTATTATGAGAAGCAATAAATCATTTGGTGATCAATATGAGTGCGATATTACAGGTTGATGTGGTATATTAGATGAAATATAGAAGATGAAGACTAATTACTCCTCTGGTGGAAGATATATATATATATATATATATATTAGTATACTATTATCTACTATTTGTAGCATTGTGTTGTCAATAACACCATTTGCAATAGTGTGTTGTTACCTTTTCTTCTGCTTTCACTTCGCTATTGCTATTGCAGGCTCTTGTCACATTAGCTACCAACCATCGTAAACAAACACACTCCTTCCATTACAAAATCACAGTCCACGTGATAACTGAATCAACTATTCTTTTGTGACAAGTTGGCAAACATCCAACCATTATAAATAAACACGCCATCTCCATAACAAAACCAAAAGCAATGATAACTCTACCAACCATTCATTTATGACACATGACAAACATCCAACCATCATAAACAAACACACAAACCATGTGTTAACTCCATCAATCATTTATGTGTAACATCTCTATAAAAAAACCACAAACCATGTGTTAACTCCATCAATCATTTATGTGTAACACGTGGAAAACATCCAACACACACACACACACACACACACACACTCTCTCTCTCTCTCTCTGTATTTGAATTCACCCTATAAAGAGGGCTCAAAGGCTCACAATAACATACTCATTCACTCTTCTTGATTCATCATCACTTATCTTCTACATCAAGTGAATAACCAAAAAAGAATGTTTTTCTTCTCATCTTCTTCTTCGTCATTTTCATGAATTCATCAAACATTGTGCTATTTAACAAAACATGTTTGCTAGTGAAGCATTGGATTTAATAATGCTTGAAAATGCTGAAAGCTCAGATTCAACCCAAGGGGGTACATTTCGGGAAGGAGGGACTTACGTAAAGGAAGAGACTGCACTTTCGGCCATAACTAAATAATTAAAGATTATTTTTCTAAAAGCTCTATGTACGGCCCTGTGAATTTCCCCTTGAAGATTCTATATGCCAAAGACTGTTTTTAATCGGGTTCTCAATAAGTTAACCGAAATAAACATATTTTTCATGCACAGATTAAATGGAATCAATGAATTAGGAGTTTCCCTACTACAAAATATTATGGCCGCACCAGGCATGACATCTCATGAAACTTCTGGTGATTCACAAGATGAAAAGGTAAGGATTGGAGACTCAAAGATAATCTTGTGTTTGAAAGAATTTTGCAAAACTATAGTTTTACAATTCGGTGAAGAATATCTAAGGTCCTCGCTCCCTTATGACATTGAAAGATTGTTAACAATAGGACCTCAATGTAGGTTTTTAGGTATGTTAGGTAACTTAAAATTGTATGTACTTGTGATAAGATCTATGATTTTTAAAATCTGAAATCAATTATAAACGACGTCAAAATACGCTTATAACAAATTTCAAATATTAAAAGCAATGGACTATGGTAGATATTAATTTTTTTTAAACAATCAATAAAAAGGGAAAACCTTACAGCAAAATCAAACATTAATAGAAATGAACATTATCACAATAATACAATTACGATACCACATTATCACATCAACTTACATTTCAGTACATCAATTATTATTAACTCATAAATAATATAACCATGGTACAAAAGAATATACCAAATTAGCTATCCACAATATAGACTTCATTCGCCTTTCCATTCCATTCCCTCCTTTTCTCTTACGTAAAACTTCACACATGTACACATGCAAAAGAGGATAAGGTTTCAACTATGTTTGGACTGCACATAACCTATACATTATGGCCATAGGCTCGATAGCTATTGCATAGGGAACGACTGCATATGTACCCCTTTTAGGGGATCAAGCTCACGTAGTTTTATTTCCTGCTCTTCTCTTGCATTCAAATACTTGTTAGTACATAACAACCATAGCACCCATACAACCACAACAATCATCGCAATCAATGCAACCAATACAACCATTGCAGCTAATGTAATAAATGCAACCAATGCAACCAAAGTAATAGCAGAAGCAGTAAACAATATTCTTACTTATCCACCATCATAGATCATCACTCGAGGCAACAACAAAAATAAAACATAGCCTTCAAACATGAACAATATTCAACGTCAACCCAAATAAAAAATAACAACAATATAAGCACATTTACATTTATACTAACTATTCATTATAGCAGCGCATCACTAATGTAAGTATAAATCATTAAATGTGTACTAATCACCTACCTATGTCTAGTAGTAAAAAAAGTAAAAAATATCACATCCACATCCCAATGCGGTATCGTCATCAAACAATCAAGTAATTATGATTATTAATTATAGACAATCAATCGCACATTAAGCAACCATCTAAATAATATATTTGCATTCATTATTCTTTTAAGTATAAAATCATTTCATTATTGTTTATTACAGGGGTTTCATATATTTAATGCATCTTAAAACAATAATACTTCTTTAAAAATGACAATATAATTTTTTTTTCTTCCTTTATTGTACTCCATTTTTCAAATACTCCAAAAAATCATATTTTAAATCAAAATTAATAATCTTCACCACTATATTATTATTTAAAACAACATTCAAAATAATAAATATTCCAAATATCAACTAAATATAATTTCTATTATTATTTACGAGTTTCCCGAGAAATTCATAAATAATAACCTTATTTAATTCCATACTTTAGTTTTAATAAAATTTGTTAAATCATCGTTATTTATAAAAACCATCTAAATCAGTAAATAACCTTATCTATCATTTATTTATTTAATTTTTCATTATTATTCATTTCATTTTAATTAAGTACTCCAGTTTAAATCAATAATTAATTATAATTTAACACCTACAAATAATACAATCAGCAGTAAACAATCCAATCAAGGCATAACATATCTAGATTGCTACAATATTCAAACAGACATCCATAGAATACAATATATATCAACAAATATGACTTTAATAAATAGATATGTATTTTATATTAAAATCCAATTAGTTAAATTAAAATAGATCATACCAACGTTTTTGATAACAGACCCCAAACTTAGCAAAACTAGTGTCATATCATTCAGAATTTTATCACGAGTCCAACGAAAGAAACCATACATGAATTGCATCTTCTTCATCTCGTGGCTGTGTTGTTTTTAAACCTATACCATCTCCTTGACCATAAATTTTGACCGCCTGTTGCACCGACTGCAAGCCACCACAACTAGACCGAAGACCACCACCATAGCTACCGCACTGCTACCTACCCACATCGCCAACACCTGGTCCTGTCGCTGCCAGAATTGAAGCCACACTAAATTCCACCGATTTTCAGCCAATTCGTCACCTTTTCTAACAATCCAACCGTATGGATGAACTCTACTGAATATCCTCTACACGACTGTGGCATCCGATCATCCGATTGTTGTTGTTTCACCATTGAAGCGAAAACCTTTAAACGATGGATGAGGATTCTTCCTCAATTTCTTGTCAACCGGAGTGTCGGATGGAAAAACGAATCTCGGATGCCTCTTCGCCTCGTTGAGAACTTTGAATCCATATAAAATTCGATAAGGTTTGGGTACTCTGATTTTTGAATCAAACGGTAATAATATTAAGCTCTTCATCGCTCCATTTGTCTCCATTTCCCATAATAGAACCTTCCTTATTCTATTTTCCATTGTAGAATCCTTCTTCATTCCAATTTCCATGGTATAACCCTTCCTTGTTCTATCCACGAGTTGCCTTCCTTGAACTCGTCCTAATTCCACTTTCCATCATAAAACCCTTTCTCGTTCTACATATGAGCTCCCTTCCTTGAGTTCGTTCTCATTCTATCTTCCATAGTGATTTCTCTGTCTAATGACTGGAATAACCCATTCACAATACCAAAGAGGTACCTGCTAGCAAGGAAAGTTCTAATACACCTTAAATGCAAAACATTAACCGATACATTTTTATTTTCAAATCAAAGCTTCCATCTCCCTTTAAAACAAAAGATCTCCCTTTTTTCTCTAAATATACACTATTAATTTATAAAACAATTTCTTAAAATATTTTCCACCATTTTAAACTTATTAGAAATAATTTTGAGAAAACATCGTCTTACAAAAGAAATCAAATTGTTTTTGAAGTACAAACTCTGTGTTTCAAAATATTTAAGCAATCCAAAAATAGGTTTTTGAAATTCATGTTTTTAAAATTCGTATAGTGGACCTCCTGCCTATCCTTGATTCCTTAATGGTACCCATCAAGCCTTTAGTCACTGAAATCCTCTAACCACTATTACTCATCTTCTTGGAACCTCTTCGCATTTCTTAGTCAAATAAGGTATTAACAGTTACAATATGACAAACAATAAGTAAGCAAGATGAACAATTTAAATAAAAATAGCAACCAATCAAAACAACCAAGAAATAAGCAAACAAATAATCAACAACAGCCGATACAAGCAAAAGAGATTAATCCAAACAAGCATAACATGAATTAATAGGTGAATATCAAACAAACAAGGAAACAATAAATATTTAAAATCAATTACAGTAAAATAAGCAATCGACAACATGATACAATCATAAGTAATTAATTCAAGTGAGCACAATATAAATTAATAAGTAGACGTAAGCAGCTAACTTTTCTTTATTGCAATTAACTTAATAAACAAAAACGTAATACAAACATAAACGAATACAACCTACAAGGTAATTGTCTCAAACATCAAACGAGCAATCGCTTCTTCATATCCTAACTCTCTTCATGGAAGAGAATAACTAGACATCCTTAAAGCCCATTAGGGAAAATCACGCACAATAGTCATAAAGGCAACGTTGTCATAACGCGCGTCGAGCAAATTCAAAACTGATCTTATCTATCGGCTTACATCCTATGTTACAAAGTCCAGTTTTATTGTTCCCAATTAAAATTTCCAAATAAAACACCTTTTTATAAAATACTTTTTTAATAAACGCCTTTAAAGTTTGTTATTCAATTAGATATTTTATCTTTTCAAGCATTTACTTTTCAAATCATATAATTCTTATCTTAATAAAATATGTTCTCAAGGTATTGCAAAGCTTGATAATTTATAAAATACATCATTTCTTAATATATCTCCAAATATAATCTCAAATAAACTATTTTCAAATTAGGTATTTTTCAACCCAAACTCCCTATCCAAAAATGTGTTTTCTTCAAAATAGCATTTATCAAAGAGCAACTTTATGTGAAAACCCTTACAACGAAATCAATTTCCAAACAAAAAGTTTTTTGAATTCAATACACTCTTTTGACAAAACTTTACTATAAAATAAACATTTTATAGCATTCTTTACTTCAAAAGGATCTCAAAATTGCTTCCATCAAATTATTCCCAGCATAATATAATTTCTCAATAAAAAAATATTTCCATTATATATTTTTCAAATACTCCTGTTGAGAAAATCATTCCATCAAAATAAAAAATCTTTTATGGAAATAACCTCTTTATGAGTACCTTTAAAATAAATCTTTTTTAAATCGTATAATATTCGTTGTACAGAATATTCAACAAAATATTCTTTTATTTATTTAAATAAGGGTTCTCATTAGATATCTCCCAACAAGATATTCTTTACAAAAATATTTTATGTCTTTTACTATTGTTAAAATATTTTTCCCTCCAAGCATTTTTTTAAACCAATCCTCTTTAAACCTTTCAATATATATTTTAAAATATCTATTAACTACAAGTATTTTTTTCAAAACGATCCTCAATACAATAATTTTATAAGATATTTTAAATAAAAAAGAAGTTACAAAATATTTTTTAATATATACCTTCTATTTTTAAAAGACATTCTCCAATTAAAAGAATTTTAGCTAAGATGTTCTTACTAAAACGTTCCTTCCAAAATAATTTATTTTCTAGCATAACACTTTTCAACAAAAATTTCTTTTCCATAGATAAAATCTCCCTTTATTAACAAAGTGTTCCCAAACCAGAATACTATTATAAAATATATTCCAAAGATGTTTTAAAAGCAAATAAATTTTCCTACACTAAAATGTTCCTTCAAAGGCTGAATTCAACTTTTAATATCTAATTAAAACACAATTTCACTAAAATTGCAAATAAAATATTTTTACAATAATAACATTTTCTTACAAATATATCTTTATAAAAATATTTTATTTCAACAAATTAAATCCTTTATTTTTCAATAAAAAATTTAACAAATCATTTTATGCCAAAAATAGGCACTATTTCCTTTTTAATTAAATATCTTTAAAAATTAGGATCCATACTTCATAAATTATCCAAATAAAATATAATTCACTTAAAAATAAAAGTGGTTCCATCTTATTATTACCAGGTTTTAATTAACATAACGTTGATGTGTGTCACTCTGGTTATAACCAATACTTTACTCCTCTTAAATTGTTCATTCTATCCCACTCTTACTTTATTTATTTTTCATACAACGGTCATCATAAATAAACATCATTTAAAAGTGAGGTAATAGTGGTTTAAACAAACAACCCTCTATACACAAAGTACACAATTTTCAATCAAACGCTCTCTCGTTTATACTATAACCCATCTTTAGGTATAAAATAAACCACCCTAATTGGTTTAAATCCATCCAAGGCTCAGGGAATTGCTAAATCTAAGATCTGATATCAAATGCGATGACTGCTATTCTTAAAATCTAAAATCAATTATAAAGGCCGTCAGAATATGATTATAACTAATTTCAGATATCAAAGGTAGTTGATCATGGTTAGATGAAAATTAAAAATTCTAAAATAATCAATAAAAAGCGAAAACCTCACAGCGGAATCAAACATCAATAGAACTGAACATTATGTCAATAATACGATTACTATATAACATTATCACATTAATTTTTATTTTAGTACATTAGATATTATTAACTCATAAATGATATAACCATGGTACAAAAGAATATATCAAATCAGCAATTCACGTTATAGCCTTCATGTAACGATCTACCTTTTTGGACGTTTTAAGCAGACGCACATGTCAGACTCAAACCATTCAAAAGGGCAGATTGTTATGGGGTAAATAAGAAAAGGAGAAATAAATAAAACAAATACATAATCTCGTAGCAGAATGACAAAATATAATAATCAAATAACAGTTCATGAAGCTGTTTACAAATAAATTTGATTATACTAATACTCAAATAACAGTTCATGAAGCTGTTTACAAATAAATTTGATTATACTAATACAATACAGAATTAGAGTTATAGACAACAAGAATAAATAAATAATTGAATGCAGCGGAACAACATGATGTAGTGGAATAATTATAATAAATAATAGTAGTACAAATCTTCGTCTTCGTCCTCCAGAAATAAGGTCTTCAACCTTGAAATGCTCAGGCTGACCCGAGCGAATTGAAAAGACAAAACACTCGAGTCATAACTAAAAGATCTTATGTAAGTTAAATCAACGGTAAATAAATATGAGTGGAACGGCGTCAGAGATGCTTACGGGGTTTGACATCTCCTATCCAGTGTCTAACGTGAGTGCAATAACTTAAGAGATGTTCGGGATTTACATCTCCTAAGGATCCGTTAAACTATCTACTATGTAGAACAATACGCTATTATAATAGTGTCTACATTAAAGTAAAGTATTAAAATAGCGTTAAGGCGTTACCCATATCCCCCTTAACACATTTTTATATATTCCCATAGTCTATACAGTACCGTAATTCCTCCGTAAACTGGAGGGCTATCAGAGGGCACTCCATAGGTATGGTACAAAACAAACTTGTAGAAGGTGCTGTAGGGCATGTGAACACGACACTCGAGGCAATGCTAGGGTAGATTTACCAATTGAAGAACCGGGCTGGTGGCAACGCATAGCAGCTACTACCGCCCACCTCGGAACACACTCCCAAATCAAAATCAAGGGGTGGCCACCAAATCATCACAAATGTCATAATATGGTATCGAAGAAGCATGTTCGATCGGAGGAATGAACTCACTTGGCCCAGGTATAGCTCCTGTTTTAGTCACATCTAAGCTGACTCACGGGAGTCAGGGTCACGTCATACCTTATACAGAAATCGTTCGCTAAACCATCCTACTTCATTTCTGGAATCTCCACCACGTACACAGTTGTTAAAGTGGTTTTCGGTATTGGCAGAGAGTATGACAATATCCGATCCCGGTCTCTTTAACAACCAAATGCTTATTACACACCGGATGGTTCTTTTATATTTTCAAAACCATTTCATAATTGATATCAAAATATCATATTCAATTCAAACCATATCACTTTCGAAATCATAATCATTTTCGAAATCATATTCACCTTTGAAACCATATCGCATTTGACATCATAGTTTCGAAATTATATTTTCTTTTAAAATTCATATTTCCAAAATAGGTTAAACTCTCATTTCGAAATTACCATATTAAATCAAATATGTCATTAAGATCCCAACTTAGGTTATAATCATCATATTCATTTTTAAATCAAGGATTGAATATAAACACTTCTACCTTACTTAGTCTGAAATTTAGAAAAATAGTTTAGGTAGTTATAAATGGTTTAAGTAGTTCAACATTGTTAAAATAAATATTAAATAGTTAAAATACTCTAAAATAGTTTAATATAGATTGAAAATATTTTTAGATGGATTTAAGATAGTTAAATAGATTTAAAATAGATTAAATATAATCAAAATAGGTTAAATGGCTTTAACATAGATTAATTAGATTTAAAATAAATTAAAATGGTTTAATTAGTTTAAAGGGGGAATTAATTTAAAGGACAAAGATTTGTATATTTTTTGCCTTAAGGACACAACCTCAATATTTTTACCATAAGGACAAACATTCTTCTAAAAATTATTCATAAGGACAAATATTTTCCAAAATTATTCATAAGGACAACAAAACTGCTACCAAGCTAAAACTGATACCTAAAAACTGCTACCGATAACTACAAACTGATACCTAAAAACTGCTATCAATGACTAAAAACTGATACTTAAAGAAAGTTGTCCTTCAGGATAAAATATTGAAGGCATGTCCTTGAGGCAAAAACGCTGAAAATTTTTGTCCTTGACAATAATTTCCTGTAGTTTAAATTAGATTAAATTGGTTAAAGTAGGTTAAAATAATTTATATAGTTAATATAGGTTAAAATAGTTTAATAATTCAAAATCTTAATAATTAGAAATTTTAAATTAATATATTTTTAAACAGTTTATATTAAAATATGAATTTGGAACTAATATCAATTTAAACTATTTATTTTATTTCAACACATCAGAACTATTTCAAATTTCCAAATCAATAAAACCCAATTTCAAATCTTTCAATTCAAATTTTAAATAAACTATCAAATTCTATATCGGTTTCAATCCGTGTTTGAAATATCAATTTAAATTGTTCCAATCTCAATACATTACAAAGTTATATTCCAAACAATTCAAATAACTCAATTCTGATAAATTTCACTTATCTTCAAATTAAACTTTGGAATTTTCAATTTAATTCTTTTAACAATTTCTTTAAACCAATTCCAATTTTAACATAAAACTTGAATTTTGATAATAATTCAATTTATATAAATCAAATTTTATTTCAAAATATCATTTAATAGGATTCAAAAATTAAGGATTCAGAATCATTTAATTTAACCAATCCGGTGTTCGTATATAATTCTCTACCCTAGGGTTAAGTGATACAGATATTTATCATTTCAATCCGCAATTTAAAATTTTACGGTTATATATCATTTCAAACTGCAATCCCAAATTAATATAAACATCCATAAAATCGCTCGGGTTTATCATTTCAACCCATAACGATTTTTCCCTAATCTATAGATCGTTCGTGTATATATCATTTCAACCCATAGGGAACTTGCAGTTATAACAATATAAAATACGACATCCAGTCATCCAATATCAACAATCAACCATTCATCATAATCATCATCCAAATCAATCAATAAACATCAATAGATAACTGATAATCAATAACAGGTATTAAATTAACAATTTAAATTCAATATTAAATTAAATGATGATTAAATGCAAATAAAATCGAACTTAACTAGAATGACAATTAAAACATACCGAACATCAATCAATTAATTTTAATCATATCATAAATTTAATTTAATTTAATTAACGTAAGAACTTTTAGAAGTTGTGAGTGGGTCAAAACACTCACCTTTGGATTCAAATCGATTTGAAATCCAAATATAGGCCCAAAATTCAACAGTCTCAGAATTCATCCAAACTAGTGTCATAATTTCCGAAATTCCGATACGATCCCAAGGAAACAAACCGCGCGTGAATCAGACCTCGTATGTAGAAGTTATTACCATTTTAAGTTAGATGATTTAAATTAAAAAATATAATATATATAAAACAAGAGACAACTCAACGGCCACGTCACCTCACGTGAATCATCACGTTCTAACCCTAACTCTCCTGTACGTGGCTAACTCAGGTCACGGCCGCGACCAACGCTCACGAACGCTTGCCAACACGCAGCCCTATACCCTGATCTGACAACGCCAAAGAACACCTCACCCACGGCCGCGCCTCATGGGCCCACGCGCGACTTCCTACCGCCGCTGATTGCCTCCGCCACCGCCACTCTATCGCCGCCATTTCTGGCGAATCTCTTCCACTTCGAGACGAACGAATGCAAAAATGAATCACACCAGTGAATTACACTCGTTTAGAGCTTCGAATTGACATATAATTTGATATAATTTGGAGGAGTTTGGTTTTTGAAATTGAAATTTGATCTGAAATTGAATTGGGAATTTGGTTGTCTGCCATTGAGAAGGAGAAGTGGATAGATGAAATTGTACGTACAGACAAATGAAAATAAGAAGTAGCTAGGGTTTATAACAGGCTATTTAAAGGCAGATCAAAAATAAAATTGAATGGACAAGATTGATTTGAAAGTTGAACGATAAATGACCTGAAAAGTCCGTTTCATTCCCGAAACGAAAATGGGTCATCCCATATATCAAAATAGATGTTTTCGATATTTTCAAATTCAATGGAACAGGTTTCAAGTCCAAATTCCATCGTATTGAGAAGTTAACTTAAAATCAGCTTATTTTCAAATTGATTTCAATTGAATTTAATTAAATTGATTTCTAGGCGTTTCAAGCCCATACGATCAAACTACAAGTCTGATCGCTACGAAACTTGAAACCTTACAATAATTCACCGTTACGAATCCGATGAAACTAGTTTCGTCGAAATCCGAGACAGTGGCCAAAATGGCTATTTTCACGTTAATTAAATAAATTAATATTAAATTAATTAAATCACCTTTCAATTCAAATTTAATAATTTACTATTTCTGTTATTTTAGATTACTAGGACATTTACCATAATTTATAACAAATTTAGATATCAATTAAAAGTTAATTATTTTACCAATTACAGTGTTTAATTTCAATTGTAATTAAATCCAATTAATTTAGAATTTTATATTTAAATAAGTTGATTAAATTTGGTTTCAACCTTTTTATCCGAATCAATTATTTCTCTACATACACAGATAACATTGATATATATTTTATTACATTAATATTTTACCATTTTCATCTTACTTTTCATTAACGAAATATTTTTAATTACATTTAATTATAATAAATCCACTTATTATAATTTAAATTCCAATATATTTGAGCAAACTTGATTCCAATTCTTTTTATTCAATCAATTGTCATATTATGCATAAAACTTTCACTGGTTACATCTTATTGAATTAACATTCTATAATTATCAATTTAACCTACATTAATTACACTAATTAAGTGAATTAATTGCAATTGATTTCCAATTTTAGTTTAACAGGCTAAATAAATATGTAACATATAATAATTGTTACCATTAACTTTTAATCACACTTATAAGTTTATTATTCACAAATAAATGTTACAATTTCTTACATAACACTGATTTCATTCAATTATCATTAATTATATATTATTTCATTAATTGATTTTATATTTACATTTGTTTTCTTATATTCAATTTATAACCAAGTATAACATCTAAATCACTTCAATTAATTGGAATTTCATTCAAATTGTTAATGATTAACTTTAATTAACATTGTTACGTTTCATTTTAGTTATTACTTCATTATTAAATTTCAAATTTTTGCTTCTTTCAATATTAAATTACCAAAATCTTATTAAATTAACAATTTCTAATTATCGAAAATTACGGGTCGTTACACTTCATATACCTTTCCATTCCCTCTTTTGTCCTACCTGAAACTTCACCCCTTTACAGATATATATATATATATATAATAAAAGGAGAAAAAGTTTCAATTATATTTGGAATGCATCTAACTCTATACGCTACAGTCATAGGCTTAATAACTATTGCATAGAAAAGACTACCCACTGTAGCGACCCGGGATTTTCGACCCTCGAAAATAGACATCAATACGTTCACTGTATAATCATGTCAAATATTCAAGTGCCGGAAATACCGATTGCTAGGGGTAAAGAAGAAACAGGTAGAAGAAAAAAATAGAAACAACAACACAGAATCTCACAATCGCAACAGAACAATATATAATATATAATAGCATATCTTTATATAAAAACTGTAACTGTATCGGTTAATTACATACAATCATCAGAGTACAACAATCATTAATAAATCAGGACAGTCATAATAACTTGCCCTGATATACATAACTCACACAGCGGAAATAACCAAGTACGTGATATACGTCTGAAATCCTCCAGCTTGTCTCCTGAGCTCCATAGCATCCTATCATGGATCTGTAATACTCGATCTGACCCGAGCATTATAATAAAATAACACCTGAGTCGGTCTGGAAAACCAGCGTGAGAAAACACACTCAATTTGAATTATTAAAGTTATCAAAATCCTTTGGAAAAAAAGGTATCTCGTAAGACCGCGTCACACATAAACACGACGGGTTTTTACCTTACGATAGCCGAAATGCTTGCATCTCACATTTCAGCATAGTTGGGCACAATCAAAACCATACGGCGCTTATTGGAGAATGGATTCCATACAATGACTGGGCTACTGGGGTACCGCTAATCACTTTACACCTCTAGAAAAATGTACCGAGGACCTCGCCGGGATCCTCTGCTACACAAGACCGGCCTAACCTTAACCTGGATAGTACCGAATATGTTATCACCCCGGGTGTTCCCACCCTTAAAATCGAGCGCTCACTTTTCCATGCACAACCATATCCATAATTTATATATATTTCCGAGGGTATCTAGAAAAGTGATAACATAACCTAATTGGATGCGACCTACTAAGCCTTGCTGCATCTCCACTGTTTTAGTCATTCCTGGTTGATGAGGCTTGAGGCTAACGATTACCTTTCAAGAACTATTCCACTTAGAATGCTCGTCGTCCTCCAATGACGATGTTCTGATAGCATTCCCATACAAGCTGTCCTGGGTCTGGACAAAACGAATTACCGTCTTCACTATGTTCACGATATCCATTCGTAACCCTCAAATCGGACCGAAGTGGTTTCCGGATAATTAAATCTGATCCCGGTCTCATGGAAACGATCAACGAATTTTGCCAAAATTGATAGTCGGTTATTTAACTATCAATAAAACATCCATAAGCAGACATCAGGCCTTATTATAGATAAGCCAAAATTTATTCCAAAATATCTTTATAAGATATATATTCAAATCCCTTCCAAATTTTCAATATTTGAGACAACTCAAATACTTATACCCATATCAGGATATTTCAAACCATCTCTTATTTCAACACTTAGAAAAATATTTGAAAATATATTTTCTAACCCCCTTACTTCTCAACACTTAGGAAAATTTCATTTATTTCTCTTTTCCCAAAATTCTTCAAAATTTATATTGTAAATTCCTTAACTCGTCTATAACGAATTCTATAAGTTGCGGGGTTCCTTAATTAATTCCCTTTAATATTTCCAAAGTCAAAACACTTGTCTATAATTCCAAATATCCATTTCTAACTTCTTTTATGAATCCTAATTCATTTTTTGAAGTTCACTTTTATTTAAATACTACGAAAATTTTCCTTGCATTTCCCAAATTCCACATTGAGAATTTCTCTTATAAATCCCATCTACTAATAAATCCCGTTTTCAAACCTCGAGAAGATTTATAAATAAATTAAAATCATTACAAAACTCTATATATATAATAAGTATTTACAGAATAATAATTTATTTTTAAAACATGTTCAAATAATTATTTGAAAAATCAAACACTTTTTAATAAAACATTAATATCTCATTTCCAATCCATCTTTAATTAAAACTAATCAATTTATAAAGCTTATTATAAAAATTAGAATTTATTTCAATAAAAATTTATATTTGAATAATCCACTTTCTGAAATATTCCAATACTAACTAGTTTAAAATTTCATCGTTTAATAAATAAAATTTCCCCTTTTAAATTAAAACTTAACTTCTTAAAAAATGAAATCCCAATAACCAATTCAATTTATAAATCCCTTTTGATTTTCATCCCATCGATCCCATTCCGATTCTCTAACCATCCTCGCTTTCCAAAAATAGATTTCACTATTTTTCCTAAAAAACTATTTTTCATATCTCGATATAAATTCACCCTGTGAAATTATATTCCAAT
This sequence comes from Allium fistulosum, assembly GCA_030737815.1. Lineage (NCBI taxonomy): Eukaryota > Viridiplantae > Streptophyta > Magnoliopsida > Asparagales > Amaryllidaceae > Allium > Allium fistulosum. Next base: position 1,145,315,091 of record CM060904.1, read on the forward strand.
TTATCAATTAATTTCATTCTCCCTTGTTTGTAAACATCGTTTATAAATTTATAACTCCTTTGAGTTTCACTTGTTTATAAACTAATCCCATTTATAAGATCTCATTTTATAAATCCATTTCTTAATAAATTCCATATATTTCACAAATCTATTTAAAATATCGATTTCAACTCCTTTTCATATTTTCCAGCAATATGTTTAAAAATCGATTGTTTAAAAATCCTTTATATAAATTATTTAAAATTTCTATTTAAAATATTTTCACGAATAGTTAAATACAAACCAAAATCAATTATTGTTTTTATCCAAATCAATTTCTCAAAAATAATCTAATTTTCTATATGAATATTTTTATATTCAAAATCTCCTTTTAAATCTTTTCAAATTCCAAAACTAATATTTATGGTATTTAAAATACCGAAAGTTAGGCCAGTGCTACTATAGCATCCAATAATTCACATCACAACAATAATCTGTAATAGATTATTCTAACACATCATATATTATTATATATGAAAAACAATCAATATAAATTTGAGGAGTCCAGTTAGATCCCTCCAACCTGTTTCCCTGCATCCACATATCTTAATACAACATAAAAATACCAATCCCACTTCGAGGGGGATATCGCGGTATATAGGGTCATCCGCTATTATGCGGGGCGCATAGTGTCTCATCCGCTCCAATAGGCGGGAATATATCCAACTACTAATATATATAATAAACATCCAACTGATAATAAAATTATCAACATCATCCAATCAACCAATAAATAATTTTTAATCGCTATAAATTTATCCAATCAACCAAATTGAGTGAGATTTACCCACCTTGATTTTTATTTGCTGATCGTCCCAAATAAATTATATTGCATAGATTTCCCAGTTACGAACCAACTCGATTTGTTTTCACGATTTCTTTTGACCTCGTATGAATTGAATACGATTTTTAATATAACGATTAAAATTGTAATTAAAACTTTAATTACATTTTAATCACAGAATTGCCAAAGAACAGTATACCTTCTTCCCCCTCGACCAAAGTCAGCAACCCAGAAATGCGGCTCCATCCAGAAATGCACGACCCACTGACTATCGATCGCCGAAACACCTGCAGCCCTTACATCCATCGACTTCGCCTGCCCTGTCCAGCTTCCTCCTCGACACCACGCAGCCACATCCCCAATCGTCTAACGCCTCCCCTCCAGTAGTGACGCCGCCTCATGAAACCCCCACTACTGCCACCATTCCTGATGAATGCACGCGGTTCGAGCCTCCACCTACCGCGCGTATGCGCTTCTCCCCTTCAGCACCATCGCGACCCAATCCTTCTAGATTCATTTCGCGAATTTCCTTGTGCGCCGCCGTTGCCTCTTCCACCCACGACCCATCGCACGTGCACGAACGCCGTCCCTCCCAGTCGCCGATCCCCTTTCCCTTATCGGTTATTCGCCCTCACGAGCGATTTGTTCGATCGCCGTGTGTATATATATATTTTTCTCTCATTCGAACATGTGAAAGAGGAATGAGGAACGTGATTTTATGTTTTGAATTTGATTTCGGTTTCACTGGAGAAGAAAGAAAGAAGAGACGTGATTTTGAACTAAAAGAATGAAAGGTTGCATGTTTGAATATAGAAGTGTGGCGTGTATGAGAAGGTAGGCGTATTTGACTTATTAACCCTTTTTTACTAAATCAAAATATCTCGTTTACCTAACTCAAAATCCTGAATCCCTATTGAAGCATGCCGCCTGGCGTTCCTAATGTTATACCACTATTCCAAACTCGATGGAACAAGTTCCGTAGCCTAATTCGATCGTATGTGGAAGATAGCTTTTTAAATCGACAATTTAAATTAAATTCGATTTAAATTGTTCCAGGCGTTTTCAGATCATACGACCAACCGGTAAACCCAAATGCTATAAAATTTGAAATCCGATAATAATACACTATTAAAGATCCAATGGAACTGGTTTCGTCAAATTCCGAGACTATACGCCGGATCGCTATTTTAACGCATCAATTAAATTAACGATTTCAAAAATTTGCGAAATCGCTTGAAATTTCAGTTTTAAAATCTTACTAACTAAATTATAATTCCAAATTCAATAATTAAACCATTTAAATATCCCAAATCAAATGTCAAAAAATCCGGGTCGTTACATTCCTCCCCCCTTAAAAGATTTCGTCCCCGAAATTGCTAAGGCAGGAAAAATACTCCAAACCCATTAACTCTTTCAACACCCACTTAGTTAAGACCCGATACTTCACTTTCTAAACCTTTTAGTTTCATCCAACATTTAGTTTCCATTCTGATTCAAAACCCTTTCTTTCAATTTCAATTCAAAAATCAACCTTTTTAAGTTAACAAAATTATTTCAAAAAATTTCAAAATTTTTCTAACACCCTAAATTTCCGAATTTTTTTGGCAGAGTCTTCTTTGTATGGAGGACCTTTTGCAATATGACAAGAGAGATAAAAATATATACATCGACCTACACGGTCGAAAAAAAAAATATCAATATTTATATTTTGCGGTATTTAATCCGAAAACGTGCCTTATATTAGCGTTTTTAAGCAAGAGGCTTATTTTTATGCAATTTGCGCGACCAAAACTAGCCAAATAGTCTTCTTATATCTGTACTTACTCAATTTAAACACATAAGTACCTAAACATGAAATTTTAATAACACTTCATTATTTAGCTAGCTCAACACATAAATTTCATAAACAATGCATTCTAACATATAATCATAAGCAATTATAAGGTTCCATCATTCGATTATTCATTTTAAATCGATTCATATACCATTTCATTCAATTCGAATGATTTACTACCAAATTTTCTTGCATTCACTTCATATTTATACCAAATAAACTCATATCCATTACAAATTGATTTAAAAATCAATTTATTCACTTTCTATTAATTCACAGAATTTTATTTGCTTCCATTTACGTCAAACGACAATTTTTCTATGCAAATTTGGCGTTATTCATTTACTAAAGTAATCACTTAAGCTTATAGCTATTTTAAATTGATTCCAAATCAAATTACGTTCAATTTTATTCCATTTCAGATTGATTCACATTCAAATTTTTCAACAAAAACCTTGTTCGCTAAATTTTTATGTCAACGACATTGAATCCATAAATTTATTTAAGCCTAGCTTCAATCCAAAATATTAACTCAAGTTATTCGTTTATTTCCAATCAATTCAATTATATAACTTAAGTCCATTGCAGTCAAACTCCACTTCAAATTTTTAATTCCATGCTCAAATTCATTCTCGAATTTATTTAAATAATATCCAAGGCCATATTCAATTTATTTTTACTTGCATTGAATTTATTAATAACTTAAATCATCACTATTTCAAACCATTTCCATTTCATTTGACAATATTTCCAATTATATTTAATTCGCTTACAATTTAAGTCGAATTTTATTTATAACTCAAGTTCAACATTCAACTTCAATCTTAATCCACAATCCAATTTACTTAACCAAGTTAAGTTTCATTCCCATATTTAATTCACTAATTAATTCATCTAATTAGTTCACTTCCAATTTATAACTCAATATCTGATTTTTTTTATCTCAAAAATCACTTCTTCTAAATTACTTGAGTTTAAATTTATTTTATAATTCAAGTTTGGATTTTTATTTCGTTGCCAAAATATCAAACCATTTTATTTTGGGTTTTCTATTTCACTTTTCAATTTTATAAGTTACACAACTTATTTTTCACATTTCCATTAATTCCATACCCGAGTATACTCACATTTTATTTTTAACTCAAGATTATACATCACTTATGGCTTAAATATATATTTATTCCAATCAAAATTTTATAACTCATGGTTATTTAGTCACTTTACAATCCAAGTTTATATATTCCATTCAATTTTCATTTAACTTGCATAAGTTAAATTTTAAATTTCACACAATTCATTTGAATTTAATCAAGTATGAATTTCATTCCAACTTCAAATTTTTCCACACTTCCTTACTTATATTTATTTTTTCCATTCACTTATTCATTTTCAATTCAATTTATTTAATTAGTTCACTTCACTAATTTATTCCATTTAACTTTGATTGAGTTAACTCACCATTTCATTAATGTATTCCATTAAATTCATTCAGATCACCATCAATTAAATTTCTAAAATTTAATTCATTCAACTTAACTTAAGTTGAATTCCATTTAATTTTATATCTCAATCCCAATCTATACCATTTCCAATCCAATTTTATTTAACTTAGCTCAAGTTAAATTTTATTCATTTTAACTTACTCAAGCTAAAATTTATTTCCAAAATTCAATTTCCATATTTTTCTTTAAAATCATTCACCATTTATAAGTTCATAACTTATTTTCTGATATTTCTAGAACATTTAATAAGGATTTCAGAATTTTTAAACGTTCAGTATTTATTTCAAATCATTTTGAAATCATATATATATATATAGCTCTGTTGGTTTAACAAACCATTTCACTGGAATTTTCAAACTTCACTTGGTTCCATTCCAAAACAATTTCCCTTCGGAATTCCCAAAACAACACTTGTTTTCACCAAAAATCTCCATATCAATTTACTATGGTAGAAACTCATCACTTAGAAACTCGAAAATGAACACCGATGATGTCGCGATCATCATCGGAATTATTTTCCAGCGACTGTAGTGATTTTAGTGCTATATCACTTCCAAATCCATTTTAAATCATTTTTATTTCAAAAATATTTTCAAAATAACACTAATTTCATTTCCATAACACTTCTGAAAATATTTTCCAAGCCTTGCAGGACTTTTAATTTCCTAAATTCGGGTTTTGAATTCATTTTAATTATAATTCACTTGTATAATCCATACTTATACAAATTTCCATTTTGTTATATATAACCATTTCAAATTTATAATCTTGTTTTGATTATAATAATAACAACCAAACACTCCAATATACTATAATAATTTCTAGAAATTATTTCTTTTCATATCAAAATATAGTTTGGGTAAAATTATTTTATTTACCCGCCTCAAAACTATACTATGTTAGTTTACCGTGTTCAAGTGTTTAGAAACTTCTATCGATTTAGTGGCGTCTCACTACTGGACCAGAATTTATATGCCACTCAATAGATAAATCAACACATTATAAAACATTTTATATTCACTAACAACTACGCGCTCATATCTTTTAATACACTCAACTCATTTTAGGGCACTACTGACCCTATTTCTAATGAGTAATCCCCATCAAAGCCAAGGTTCTCGCTAAACCTTCGGCTCTGATACCAAGTGTTGCGACTTGGGATTTTCGACCCTCGAAAATCGACATCAATACGTTCACTGTATAATCATGTCGAATATTCAAGTGTCGGAAATACTGATTGCTAGGTGTAAAGAAAGAGGTAGAAGAAAAAATAGAAACAACAACATAGAATCTCACAATCGCAGCGGAACAATATATAATATATAACAACAGATCTTTATACAAAAACTGTAATTGTATCGGTTAATATACATACAATCAACAGAGTACAACAATCATTAATAAATCTGGACAGTCATAATAACTTGCCCTGATATACATAACTCACATAGCGGAAATAACCAAGTACGTGATATATGTCTGAAATCCTCAAGCTCGTCTCCTAAGCTCCATAGCATCCTATCATGGATCTGTAATACTCGGTCTGACCCGAGCATTATAATAAAATAACACCCGAGTCAGTCTGGAAAACCAGTGTGAGAAAACACACTCAATTTGAATTATTAAAGTTATCAAAATCCTTTGAAAACAAAGGTATCTCGTAAGACCGCGTCACACATAAACACGACGGGTTTTTACCTTACGATAGCGGAAAAAATTTATATCAAAATCATCCGATATTATAATACTGTCTATAGAAAGTAAATAGAAAATAGCCGAAATGCTTGCATCTCACATTTCAGCATAGTTGGGCACAATCAAAACCGTACGACGCTTATTGGAGAATGGATTCCATACAATGACTAGGCTACTGGGGTACCGCCAATCACAGTACACCTCTAGAAAAATGTACTGAGGACCTCGCCGGGATCCCCTGCTATAAAAGATTGGCCTACCCCTAACCTGGATAGTACCGAATATGTTATCACCCCGGGTGTTCCCACCCTTAAAATCGAGCGCTCACTTTTCCATGCACAACCATATCCATAATTTATATATATTTCCGAGGGTATCTAGAAAAGTGATAACCTACCCTAATTGGGTGCGACCCACTAAGCCTTGCTGCATCTCCCATGTTTTAGTCATTCCTGGTTGATGAGGCTTGAGGCTAACGATTACCTTTCAAGAACTATTCCACTTAGAATGCTCATCGTCCTCCAATGACGATGTTCTGACGGCATTCGTCCATACAAGTTGTCCTGGGTCTCGATAAACCGAATCACCATCTTCACTATCTTCACGATATCCATTCATAGCGCTCAAATCGGATCGAAGTGGTTTCCGGATAATTAAATCTGATCCCGGTCTCTTCGAAACGATCAACGAATTTGGCCAAAATTGATAGTCGGTTATTTAACTATCAATAAAACATCCATAAGCAGACATCAAGCCTTATTATAGATTTTCCAAAATTTATTTCAAAATATCTTTATAAGATATATATTCAAATCCCTTCCAAATTTTCAATATTTGAGACAACTCAAATACTTATACCCATATCAGGATATTTCAAACCATCTCTTATTTCAACACTTAGAAAAATATTTGAAAATATATTTTCTAACCCCCTTACTTCTCAACACTTAGGAAAATTTCATTTATTTCTCTTTTCTCAAAATTCTTCACAATTTATATTGTAAATTCCTTAACTCGTCTATAACGAATTCTATAAGTTCCGGGGTTTCTTAATTAATTCCCTTTAATATTTCCAAAGTCAAAACACTTGTCTATAATTCCAAATATCCATTTCTAACTTCTTTTTTGAATCCTAATTCATTTTTCGAAGTTCAATTTTATTTAAATACTTCGGAAATTTTCCTTACATTTCCCAAATTCCCGTTGAGAATTTCTCTTATAAATCCCATTTTCAAACCTCGAGAAGATTTGTAAATAAATTTAAATCATTACAAAACTCTCTCTATATATATAAAATAAGTATTTAAAAAATAATAATTTTATTTTTAAAACATGTTCAAATAATTATTTGAAAAATCAAACACTTTTTAATAAAACATTAATAACTCATTTCTAATCCATCTTTAATTAAAACTAATCGATTTACAAAACATGTTATAAAAATTAGAATTTATTTCAATAAAAATTTATATTTGAATAATCCACTTTCTGAAATATTCCAATACTAACTAGTTTAAAATTCCATAGTTTAATAAATAAAATTTTCACTTTTAAATCAAAACTTAACTTCTTAAAAAAAATATTTTTAAAATCCCAATAACCAATTCAATTTATAAATCCCTCTCGATTTACAACACATCGATCCCATTTCGATTCTCTAACTATTTTCGCTTTCTAAAAATAGAATTCACTATTTTTCCCAAAAATCTATTTTTCATATCTCGATATAAATTCACCCTGTGAAATTATATTCCAATTTATCAATTAATTTCATTCTCCCTTGTTTATAAACATCGTTTATAAATTTATAACTCCTTTGAGTTTCACTTGTTTATAAACTAATCCCATTTATAAAATCTCATTTTATAAATCCATTTCTTAATAAATTCCATATATTTCACAAATCTATTTAAAATATCGATTTCAACTCCTTTTCATATTTTCCAGCAATATCGTTTAAAAATCCATCGTTTAAAAATCCTTTATATAAATTATTTAAAATCTCAATTTAAAATATATTCACGAATAGTTAAATACAAACCAAAATCAATTATTGTTTTTATCCAAATCAATTTCTTAAAAATAATCCAAATTTCTATATGAATATTTTTATATTCAAAATCTCCTTTTAAATCTTTTCAAATTCCAAAAATAATATTTATGGTATTTAAAATACCAAAAGCCAGTGCTACTATAGCATCCAATAATTCACATCACAACAATAATCTGTAACAGATTATTCTAACACATCATATATTATTATATATGAAAAAAAATCAATATAAATCTGAGGAGTCCAGTTGGATCCCTCCAACCTGTTTTCCTGCATCCACAGATGGTAATACAACATAAAAATACCAATCCCACTTTGTAGGGGATATCGCGGTATATAGGGTCATCCGCTATTATGCGGGACGCATAGACTCTCATCCGCTCCAATAGGCGGAATATATCCAACTACTAATATATATACTAATATATATAATAAACATCCAACTGATAATAAAATTATCAACATCATCCAATCAACCAATAAATAATTTTTAATCGCTATAAATTTATCCAATCAACCAAATTGAGTGAGATTTACTCACCTTGATTTTTATTTGCTGATCGTTCCAAATAAATTATATTGCATAGATTTCCCAGTTACGAACCAACTCGATTTGTTTTCGCAATTTCTTTTGACCTCGTATGAATTGAATACGATTTTTAATATAACGATTAAAATTGTAATTAAAACTCTAATTATATTTTAATCACAGAATTGCCAAAGAACAGTATACCTTCTTCCTCCTCGACCAAAGTCAGCAACCCAGAAATGCGACTCCACCCAGAAACGCACGACCCACAGACCATTGATCACCGAAACACCTACAGCCCTCACATCCATCGACATCGCCTGCCCTGTCCAGCTTCCTCCCTAACACCATGTAGCCATATCCCCAATCGTCTAGCGCCTCCCCTCCAGTAGTGATGCCGCCTCGCGAAACCCCCACTGCTGCCACCATCCCTGATGAATGCACGCGATTCGACCCTCCACCTACCGCGCGTACGCGCTTCCCCTCTTCAGCACCATCGCGACCCAATCTTTCCAGATTCATTTCGCGAATATCCTCGTGTGCCGCCATTACCTCTTCCACCCACGACCCATCGCGCGTGCACGTACACCATCCCTCCCAATAGCCGATCCCCTCTCCCTCATCGCTTATTCACCCTCACGAGCGATTTGTTCGATCGCCGTATATATATATTTTCCTCTCATTCGAACATGTGAAAAAGGAAGGAGGAACGCGATTTTATGTTTTGAATTTGATTTCGGTTTCACTGGAGAAGAAAGGAAGAAGAGACGTGATTTTGAATTGAAAGAATGAAAGGTCGCGTGTTTGAATAGAGAAATGTGGCGTGTATGAGAATGTAGGCATGTTTGACTTATTAACCCTTTTTTTCTAAATCAAAACATCTCGTTTACCTAACTCAAAATCGTGAATCCCTATTGAGGCGTGCTGCCTGGCGTTCCTAATGTTATACTGTTATTCCGAACCCAATGGAACAAGTTCCGTAGCATAATTCGATCGTATATGGAAGATAGCTTTTTAAATCGACAATTTAAATTAAATTCGATTGAAATTGTTCCGGGCGTTTTCAGATCGTACGACCAACCGGTAAACCCAAACGCTATGAAATTTGAAATCCAATAATAATACACTATTACGGATTCAATGGAACTAGTTTCGTCGACTTCCGAGACTATGCCCTGGATCGCTATTTTAACGCGTCAATTAAATTGATGATTTCAAAAATTTGCGAAATCGCTTAAAATTCCAGTTTTAAAATCTTACTAACTAAATTATAATTCCAAATTCAATAAAAAACCATTTAAATATCCCAAATCAAACGTCGAAAAATCCGGGTCGTTACACCTACGTACCTCTTTTGGAGGATCAAACCCACATAGTTCTATTTCTAGCTCTTCTCCCGCATCTAAATACTTGTAGTACATAGCAACCATAGAATCCATGCAATCATTGTAGTCATCGCAATTAATGCAACCAATGCAACTATTGCAGCTAATGTAACCAATGCAACAATTGCAACTAATGCCACCAATGGTAGTAGTAGAAGCAGAAAACAATATTCTTACTTATCTATCATAACAAATCATCACTCGAGGCGACACAAAAATAAAACATAGCCTTTAGATACGAACAACATTTAATGTAACCCACACAAAAAATAACAACAATATAAACACACTTATATTTATACTAATCATTCATATTATAGTAACGCATCACCAATGTAAGCATAAATCATTAAATGTATACTAATCGCCATAATATTGTAACACAACATTAGCCATCAATTAACCATAATCAACTACCCATCATTTAGTAGTAAAATTGGTAAAATATTGCATCCACGCCCCCAACGCGTTACCATCATTAAACAATAAAATATTTATGATAATAAATAATTGAAAATAAATCGCACATTCAACAACCATCTAAATAATATATTTGCATTCATTATCATTTTAAGTATAGAATCATTTCATTATCGTTCATTATACCGGTTTCATTTATTTATTGCATCTTAAAACAATAATACTTCTTTAAATATGATAATATACATTTGTTTTCCTTTATTATACTCCGTTTTTTTATTTATCCCAAAACATCACATTTTAAATCAAAAATAATAATCTTCAACAAATCACTTGTTAAACTATATTATTATTTAAAACCCCATTCTAGGTAACAAACTTCTCAAATATCAACTAAATATAATTTTTGTTATTATTTATGTGTTTCCCTAGCAATTTATACATAATAACCTTATTTAATATTATACTTTTGTTTTAGTAAAATTTGTTATATCATCGTTATTTAAGAAACCATCTAAAATCCGTAAATAACCTTATCTATCATTTATTCTATTAACACCAAAAATGGATCAACACCAGAGAATAGATTGTAGGAAATTACTTGTGAGACCTAGATTTAGTAGATGATAGTAACCGTAAAGGGAAATTGTAACGATCTGCCTTTCTTACACCTAAAGATTATACTTAATACATCCTCCGTATTCGTGTATCGATCGTTTGAGTGTCCGAAATACATGTCATTTGGGGTAAAGAAAGAAGAAGACGGAATAGAATCTCACATCGTGATGACCAATATATAATATACACAAAATCTTTAAAAAAAGAAACCATCTTTTTTTTGAAATGGTACTTTATATACAACATGTCACTGGGACAACATATCACATGTCAATAAACGTTTTAATCACGCTACGCAAGTTTCGAACTTGTGACCTCTCGCACTAAAGCTGAATCACTTAACCACTTGGACAATGGTGCTTGTCAAAGAAATCATCTTTATTTATACACAACGTCAAAATACACTATCCTATTACCAACCTGGATAGTTATAACAACACGTCCTTATAATTTAATAACTACAACTAGAACAAACAACGGAAGAATATAAGATACGTAAATACATCTTAGAGAATCCAGCTCATCTCCTGAAAGCTCTAAATGATCCAACTAAATCTGAAAATACCGACGAGGTGTTGAGTTACGGATACTAACGGGGAATAGGTGAAAGGAAGGGAAAGCAGCGAACATGTGATATTATAGGCTCACAAATCTATGTCGAATCATGTTATTTCATATATATTTGTGTTTGGGTTAGATTAATACTACAAGTAATTGAATGTCTGTGCATTGAAACGAAGGAGATATGTGGAAAGGGATGGATTGATAAAGCAAATGGGTCGATTTTGCTTTAGAATCTTCGAGACCGGTAGGTCTACCGGTCGACTGCCTACCGGTCGAACGGTGGCCTATTCTCCTTAAAAAATATGAATAAATAAATACAATAAAATAAAAATAAAAATATCTTATGCATCGATTTGGAGGAGTTAACGGCAAGGCGGTGGTGGTTAGAGGTCGGAAATCGATCGAAGGATCGACTTAAATGTGCGATAGGGGTAGGACTACAGGTCAACTCCCTAAGCTCCAACCGATCATCGCTACATGTTTACCAAAGGTGCTACCGCTTGCACAAAAGCAAGTGTGGCTTGTGCCTTTCAGCCATCCCACTATGGTTCAAATCCAGCGTTATCCTATTTTTGTAAGTGTATATTTTAATTGTAAATAAATTATATCTGCATTGAAAATAAAAGTGATAAATTAAATAAAGTAAATATACGATTTCATGAGGAAAAGTTTTATTTAAAATCAAGCATTCAATAAATATAAGAAAGTTATTAATTTATTAAAAGGAAATTAATATTTGATTTTAAATAATTGTTTAAAATTCGTATAGATTCTTTGAAATAAAAAGGAATGTCCTAATTAATATTTTAAGTATTCCTAGGTATATTTTAAATTAAATATGTTTAATCAAGAATTATAGAAGAATATTTATACAATTAAGTAAAGAAAAATGCGTATTTAATAATTAAAGTTTATTTAAATATTCAGTTAAAATTTCTATAAGTGTTATTGTATTTTGATATTTTCATCTCTTTTATTGTATTTGTAATTGATGTGATTATTTAAAAATTATTAATTGTTTTTTTACGCAATCGAGTACTTAATAAATTTGTTTGATTATGCTATTCTGATTTCTCCTTATTTCTATATCAATTTTGGTTGATATGAATGATTCATCGTTGATATTGATTTGATTGATAATTTTGATATGATACGGTGATGACATTCTTCTATATGATTTCGTGATATTTAATTATGTGTGATTAGGAATCAGAATAAACGGAGTTATAATACCATCTGGTATGAGATTTTAAATAATATTTCTCTGGTTACTATTTGGACTCGTTATACAGAATATTGCAGAGATGAGATTATATCTGGATGGATGTCCAAAGTATAATGGATCCTCATATCTTTTATTACACTGATAAGCAGCCTATTCTATCCTACACGTTGATGTTGATGCTTTTATTATTGAGATTGAGAGATATATTCAGGCAATATCGTATGCTAGCTTGACTATACTTGGTGATTTCTCACTTATAGATGATTTTTGAATTTTAAAGATGATTTCTAGATATGAATGATTCACCCATTTGTCGTTGATTCCATGATTCTAATTTGATGTGTTTTTAACTGGATGATGACAGCTTTATGCATGGTTCTGATGCATTTGTGCTTATCTATGATATTTAATTAAACACACACAACCCTCATGCTTCCAGTGCCACAAATTTATTGATATTATGGATGTTATTATATTATTAAACCTTGCATGTATTGATTTACATGTGTATTTTGACCCATTGATATAGATATAGTCTAACCCATGTATTATTTACGTAATACTCGAGTCAGTCCGAGACTTTTCTAGTATATGGATAGTATGGCCGACTTGTGTTGTTCTTAGCATAGAAGTGGCTAGTATATAGTATTGATATATATCATCTTGTATTATTTAATTTCATGTACGTATATCCTTGTGTTGTATATTGGACATACCTCGTATATTTTGTATCATATGTTATTGCCGCGATTCTGACTCTGTGTTCTCTGTTATTTACTGTATATTATGTATTGTTCTATCTTGGATGCACATGTGTTTATTGCTCTGTGCCGATACTATGTACATATATGTGAATTATTTATTCGATGTTTAAATACGTACGTGTTAGCCCAATGGATATTCACATGTGCATCTCATATTTCCTCATTCTCCGTATTATTTGACAATATTGCTTAGTAATACTTTTGGATAATATGGGTATAGAGGTGGTGATGCTACAAGGAGGCTTGCTATTTAATAAAAGTTATTTTGAAATTTCCGCTGTGTAAAATCAGGATTTATAACTGGTTAGGCGTGGTATTGGCATCTTCATATGTCAGACACACACTACTCTGATTTTCTTATTATATATTTACCCCTGCATGGGAACGATTTGGGTTAAAGCTGCTATAATGAATTATATAAACCAAAATTGATGTAATGGAAAAAAATACCTAGCTGCTCTGTTGCTTATTTTGTAAAAAATAAATAAAATACAGAACTCTTTTTTGTTGTTGGAAAATGATTTCAATGATGACTGCAACATCAACGACGCCTATTTTCCAGTCTCGAATTGGGAGGATGTTACACTTAGCGAGGTAGAGAAGTGGCTCTTAGTTTTTTCTCAATTTATAGGGTAGAGAATAGTTGTGATTCCAGTATAGGTCTAGAGTCATTATGGAACTGAATGTTAAGATCTTCCTTCTATCCTGCATATTCGTTGACACTCAATCTCATTGGGTTCTTATTTTATTTATCTTCTTTGTAAAGGAACGAGAAGTTCAGTTATGTAGGACAGGATTCGCTCGTCCAACGACCAAGTCAAAAATGGCATAAGAAACTTTGTATTTTGTAACTCCGATCGCCTGGAAGGGACAGAAGAAACATCTTCCTTTTTCTTCAAAAATTTCTGATCTAGTGGACCTCTTTGTAGGATTTGAACCCAGATAGAAAAAAATGAATTGATCTTGTAGGATTCCCAAGAAATTCTTCAATTACTTTCGGATGAACGCCTTGTACCAAAACAAAGTAAAAAAGACTCTTTTTGCTAACATAGAAATTAGGACTTCTCTTACTTTTTTGAGTTTGAGAACGTTCGTGCCCCTTGCGAAACGGTTCGCTCACTCTCTATATAGGATCATTAGGACCAATAAGAAGAAAGAAGGAAGGCAAAAAGAAAAGCTAATCTTAGGCCGAACTCGTTCTCTCTCTTGAACTTGAAGGAAGTTGAAATTAAAATTGAATTTGTATTATTGATTCTAAAATATTAATTTAATTAAGCACTAAATTTAATTGATTAATAATTAAATAATTATTAATTAATAGTAATAAATTAATAATTAAAATTATTATTTAACTATTACAAAATAAATAGCTATTTTTAAAGGGAGAATTAATTTAAAGGACAAAAATTTGTATATTTTTAGCCTCAATGACACGACCTCAATATTTTAACTACAAGGACAAACATTCTCCTAAAAATTATTCATAAGGATAAACATTCTTTCAAAATTATTCATAAGGACAAACATTTTTTCAAAACTGCTACCGAACTAAAAACTAATACATAAAAACTGCTACCGATAACTACAAACTGATACCTAAAAACTATAAAAACTGATACCTAAAGAATGTTGTCCTTCAGGCTAAAATACTGAAGGTCCGTCCTTGAGGCTAAAATGCTGAATTTTTTTGTCCATGACAATAATTTCCTGATTTTTAAATTACTCAACAAATTTTATTCTCCATCCGCTCATTAACCAACCTCTAATCCAAGAATTTATGATTGTACACTCTATGCTCTGCCTCTAATCATGTTTGTACGCAAAATGCACGCTAAAACATCTATCTGTTACTTAACCAAGAAAACAATTTCGCTTTGTTGATCTCCTACGTTCTCTCTTCAACACCTGTACATTTAACTTTTCCTCAACCAAACCGCTTAGAAATAGAAAATAATTATGGAAGACGGCTGACTGCTGGTTTGAATTAGGTAATTTTGTTCCTCGACCACTACTAAATATTGCATCTAATATAATTATTGATCCGTGTTTATAGTTTAATGCAGTTCTCATGTCCTTCTGATTTGATTTTATTTCCTCAGTCTTTTTCTTTCCTCTATTTATTTTTTTGGCTATACACCAACACAAGAAGCATCTGTTGATTTCTTATTTCAAATAATATGTTACAGCTTTGTTCTATAGTCCTAAAATTCATGTTCATAATGTATATCAAAGTTGATCCCGTACGTTATTTCCTTCCCAGTATTTTGATTATCAATGAGCCACTGACTTAGAAAGGAAACTCTTTTTTCTGCTGTCCTCCTTTTGCAGTTCTAATAGAATATGGCTGACAGTTTGTTTACCTTTTTTCATTATACCTACTTCTATGTAACAGTTTTATTTTATGTCTGTGGAATCAGTGATAAACAGTTATGTAATACGTATTGTTGTCAAAACAGGATTGACGTTTATACTACCAGGATATGAAATAAGGAGGAACAAGTGGTGAAGTACTTGATGTAGTACTCATACGTTTAATCACTGGGCAGAGCACTGACAATCAGTTACTAAGTTGAGGTTAGTTCTACACGCTGTTTATCCTTTCTAAAGCACAATTTACTTCGTTATTTAGTGGTAAGAATGTGCTTGATCAATGGGTCATGTATTTTTTTCATGTTTCTATTACTGTTGTAAATGGTATTGTCTGTTGCTACACTTCATTACCATCTTGCATCGTTATTGTTAAATATTGTTATTTTTCCAACTTTGTTTTATGCGTTTTTATTGTATTTACTAATAGATATATATATTAACCTTCTTCCATTTATACTTATAGAATGCGGTTTGAGCAAGTTTAGCGCTGCTATGAAGGCCGGTGAGCACCTTTCGTACAACTACTTGCGCTTTGACTCATACAGCTAATCTTTTTTTCCCTGATTCTGTCCGTTAAATGAATAATTCAAAATAGGTTGTTTACACCTGTCACAACTTTTTCTTAGAGAGTTTAGCATGAAATTTACAGGTTAACCTAACTTACACATGGTGGTTGACCATCGAGTAGTCTATAGGCTTTGATGGAGGTGTATTTAACACATTAATCTTTTTCAAGCCCAACACAAACAAAACATTTGACTTCATATAGACATACAAACTATATCAATCTGAATATAATATGCATTTTTGTTGGTTAAACTTGGTACCTATTTGTTTCTTATTAATTTATAATCAACTGAAATTACTTAGCATTCTCAGAATAAAATTGCTGATGGCTGCAACTAAATGTGGTCAAAGTTTTTTTGAAGCACTGAAATATGCCTGAAAATGGTAGTCAATACCAAATTTGGGTCATAAACCATGTAATTTTATTTTTCAGTAAAAAACATCATATAAAATGTGAATCTTCACTTTGAAGTTATTTCATTCATATATTTAGAGGTGCTACTTATTTTTCAACTTTGTTTTTTGTATTTTTTTTACTATATTTAATGTTGTTTATAGTATGACTAATTGTGTGGGGGCAGCTAATCCTTGTAAATATCTGATCTCTATTTCGATCAGCATATCTTACATGTATCGGATATAGTTACAATTCAACTATGTTATTTTGCTTGTTTCACCATTTATTTCCTATATTAGAAGCCGATGAATTAGTTTCAACAAATTTGCCTATAATACTTTTTTAGACTGGAAGTGATATTTTATTCAAGAGCACTCACTTGATATCACGAGGTTCGAACCCCTAAGCTTTATAACTTCAGTCTAAAACGTCATACCACTTGTCATTAGAGCTAGTGGTCCTCGAAAAAAATTTCCCCTAATCTTTTCAAGATATAATATTTATAAGATATCCTAAAAATTTGGACATGTCCTTATTTTATCTTGTTCTAACTATAATTTTTCCTGACATACTGTAATTTACTGACTGGACAAAATTTCGAAGAAGGCTTTATAGCAAATGTTCATTTAGCTCATGTAACACTTCCATGGAAAAATGTATGATATTTCCTAATAGCGCTGAGGAAGGATGTTTTCTCAATAACATAGCATTTATCTCCTCTTTTTACTAACAGATATATATTAACCTTCTTCCATTTATGCTTATGGAACACGACTTGAGCAAGTTTAGAGCTGCTAGGAAGGTCGATGAGTTCCTTTCACACGACTACTTGTGCTTTGACTCATACATCCATTAAACGAGTAATTCAAAAAGGTTTTGTACGCCTATCACGACTTTTCATTGGAAGTTTACCATGACATTTATAAGTTAAAATAACATTACATAGTGGTTGATCATCGTAGTCAATGGGCTTTGATGGGGGTGTATTTAACACATCAATCTTTTTCGAGCCAAATGTGATAAACAAAACATTTGACTTTATACTGGATATAATACATTTTTGTTTGTTAAGTTAGTACTATTTCGTTTCTTACCGATTGATAATCAACGTACATTGCTCCTTCTCTCGCATTCTCAAAATGAAGTTGATGGCTGCTACCAAATGTGGAAGTTGATAATCAACGTACAATGCTTTTTCTTAAAAGCATTGAAATATGCATTTCAACTATTTTTATAACCTGAAATGGTAGCAAATACCCACTTACCATGTAATTTATTTTTGGATAAAACATGATGAATCTTCAATTCAAATTATTTTTTCATATATTTAGAACAAATAAAACACTAATTATTAGTTCAATATGCCATATGGACAACATTTCATTTGATTGTTGATTCAACTGAACCTTGGATCTACTGTTACACTTATTTGATTTGGTATTGTTATTTATAATTATAAATGAACACAACAATTTTGGAAGGAGTCTAAATAGAAAAGTGAAATTAGTTAACATATGTTTAAATTTCAAAACACTAACAGCCGCTTTGTTTGATTACAAAAAATCTATATAACCATATATCCTAATTTACAGAAGAGATTCAAAATTTGAAAAAGAAAAAAAAAATCAAATTCGAACAGCTACAAAAGAACAAATTGATGTATATCACATGGTTTATTCTTCATTTGATAGAGAAGGGAGCTTTATCTTCGTGTATATATTCTAACTAATAATGTAAAACACAGTTACTATCTTTGAATTGGCTTTCTCATAATCCTATGTTACAACTATTTATTCGTACACCAACACTAATTTGTTTTCAAATTCAAACTTGGTTAAATATGATATTTTATCCACATGGACAATATTTAGCTTTCTTTTTCTTCGTTTGCACACATCAAAAGTTTGTATGTAAAAGATATACATTTTTTCTTCTAAAAATAGTGCCATGCACATATTAGATTGTTAACTCTAACACCATTTTTTCCTTTTGCAGTAATATTTTCTTTCTTTTATATAGAATTTTGTTACTTAATATTCCCTTTCCATGTTCAACTAGAAGAAAAAGGTTTATCCTTTGATTTTGAGTCATTGGTGGACTATTATATGTGTTTATATGCTTATTTAAGATTATCTGCCTTGCCAACTGCCAAAATTAAGCTGATCGACAACAACCAAGGTGGACGTGGATCCGTTGCTATAGAAGCTGTGGAATCAACAATTGCAAATCTGCTGAATGACCTCCAAAATACTAACTGCAGAGTATGTCAAATGCTAACCAACCATGGATTTAGATGTTATACGTCTAGTATAGACTAATCAATAATAAACTCGTCTCACAAGTTTACAAATCAGATTTCCACTACTTTGAAATTCTGTATTAGCTATTTTTAACAATAAGTATGTTGTAATTAGTTACAACAACAAACTAACAACTATAGTAATAATAACTATAGCGATAAATCAAACGTTATACTATTTAAAGAAATAGTACAACGTAGAAATGAAAATGATATATATATATATATAAATATATAAATCAACTAGAAATCTAACCGGTTGAAGAAGGAAATTTCGTCTGAGGTTTGTCGTAACAATTTCCTTAAGACTTTATTCAAAGTCTCCCAAGATACAACAGACGTAAGCTGCTCGAGATCGTGATGTGTATGGTCTTCTGTGTGATATGACTGATTATGATTTTAAGAAATGAAGATAAAGAAGAGATAATTCGGTTTTAATTAAGTGAGTAAAGTGATCAGGTTTCCTTCTTATTTATAGCCGAATTCCCAATGGCTACACCAGTTGAGAAAAGTAGCATCACTTCATTTGCAACGTCAAAAAGTGTTACTGTTCGCAACAGGCACTTTTTTTCATTTGCAGCGCCAAAAACTGTTGCTGTTTGCAACAGCCGCGTCCGTTCGTTTGTAATGGTTCAGAACTGTTGTTGTTCGTTGTAACGGTCATTTGAAAAAAAAATCGCGTCTCTTCATCAGTTTGCAACGGTCACAACCGTTGGAAAATCCGTATCTATTTAAACACACTTCTGTTTTAAAATCAGTCTATTTGTTAGATAGCAAAAATATATGATACAGCCCAATCTTATTGCATCCGACCCGGTTCGGTCGGGCGGTGCGCGTGTTAGTCCATAGCCATATAGCTCCTTCCCCTCGCACAAAATTACCTAACCCTAAGGGCCAATATAGGGATTGAGAGTACACTATATAAACAAGAAAACGGACTTATTTTTGGCGACGTGGGATATATCTCATTCACTATTTTTGAGAATTCTAACATTAGATTACGTACATCAAATGATAACGTTCATTTCTAAGTATGAACTTAGGACTTAAGAGCAACTCCAATAGATTTAAAATTCTCGAATCCGCACCTAGAAAGCAGTCCAACAGAGCACGAGATCCCCGATGGTGCAGAAAGGTGGGGCTTTGGGTTGGGGACACGTGATTGGGTGAGGCGCCTGTTCAACAGGCGCCTCATTTTCAGGCGCCTGTTCAACAGGCGCCTGGCATCCATGCACCTGTGGCATCCAGGCGCCTGTTTAACAGGCGCCCACTTAACCCCAACGGTCGGCTTCCAACGACCATTTTTTCCATTCAAATATAACTCTCCCCTCTTCTTCCTTTCACAACCAATTTCCTTCCTCCATTACAATTTTTTACTGCCACTAATCTCAACTGAAAATGTACTCCGATTACGACGTCGATGCTGCAAGGTCCAGTTTTGAAGACTACGACTTACAAGACGTTACGATTCCGATTGGGAGAGAAGTAACTAATGCAAGTTGGAGCGCTGCGGAAGACTACGATCTTTGTTACATTTACTGTGCACTCTCGGTCGATCCTATTCGAGGGACCGATCAAAGTGGTGAGTCTTTTTGGGGCAAAATTACTAATTGCTACAATCGGAAGAACATCGATCGAAAAAGAACGCTATCTTCAGTCAAAGGTCATTATGGAAAAATAAATCGTCAAACCCAAACGTTCGATTCTCAAATGTTCAAGCTAAAGCAAACGAATCCTAGTGGATTTGGAATGAAACGCATTTAGTAAGCTTTAATATAATTTCATTGTTCTATTTTTTATCATAGTTCTCTAATTATACTAGTTATTTTTTTAACAGAGAATGGCCGCAAACAAGTTGTTCAAACAAATCAATAAACCTGATAGTAAACAAGCACCATATTTTTATCAGTTCATACATGTTTATGACATGTTGGTCGAGCACGTTAAATGGAAATCATCACTTCAGAAAACCGTTCAACAAGTTCAATCAAACAGTGGTCGGAGTAAAACGCCTAGAGTTGGAGAAAGCTCTAGTCCTAGGGAATCGCAAGGAAGCTACGGTTTAGGATCAGAAGAAGACCCAACCCCAACCGAAGATCATTTTGTTAGGCCACAGGGAGCAAAAGCGGCCAAAAAGAAGCAGACTGCTGCAGCGGATCAAGTAGAAATTAAAAAACTACTGCTTGAATCTGAAGATAGATTTAACCGGGCAATGGATACTCGAGCAATTCAACACCAAGAAAGGTTATCAAGAATTGATCAACTTCTTGCTGGAAACTGGCAAAGAGATGAAGATGCAATAATGTTCATGGATATGTCACACATGTCTGCAGAACAACTGCAGTATACGGAGCAAAGAAGGAGAGAAATTATGAGGCGTAGACTTGAAGAGGGTCGTTAAATGAATTACCGTTTTTACAACCTTTGTATCTTTTAATTATCGTTATTTGTATTGTGTTCTGAATGCAAGCAATTATTAATATAAGTATTTTCATTGAAATTGCATTACATTGAAAAAAGATTATAACAACATTAGGTTAATTAAACATAAACCGATTACAATAACAATAATAAGTAACAACAACATAAACAACAATAGGAAAAGTAAGAACGGAAATATAGTTTCACTGATTTCCAGAAAACCTCCAAAGATGATCTATGAGATCATTTTGCTGTCTTCGATGAAGTTGAACACTACGGTAGAACATTTGGCTTTCTACATGAAACTCGAGTTCTAGTGCGCTTCCAATCATATCGTTGCGCCAAACATGCGGTGGTGTTGGAGCACCCTCGTAAAAGTAATCTTCTTCCATGTCTCTTTCATCCTCTATAATCATATTATGTAAAATAATACAAGTGTATATTATTTTGGTCATTTTAACTGGTGACCAAAGTCTGCATGGATTACTGACTATGGCAAATCTAGACCGAAGAACCCCAAATGCTCTTTCAACATCCTTCCTCTGGCCTTCTTGCATCGCTGCAAACTTTGATTGTTTATTGTTTTGTGGGTTAGGAATTGTCTTGACAATGGTACTCCATTTAGGATATATACCGTCGCCAAGATAATATCCATGATCGTACGTGTTACCTCCTAAAGTAAAGGTACAAGGAGTTGATCTACCGTTTGCTAAATCATTGAACAACGTAGATCGTTCGACTACGTTAAGATCATTGTTCGAACCCGGCATTCCAAAAAATGCATGCCATATCCATAAGTCATACGACGCTACGGCTTCAAGAATAATAGAGGACCTACGAGACTTACCCTGATAATCTCCAGCATACGCCTTTGGACAATTCTTCCACTCCCAATGCATGCAGTCTATACTGCCTAACATTCCAGGCCAACCTCTACTACCATGCATATTTAATAACTTTACTATATCCGCCTCGTTCGGTCTGCGTAAGTATTGATCACCGTAAATGTCCACGATAGCTTGACAGAAATGCTCCAAACACTCTAATACTGTGCTTTCCGCCACTTTCAAATTTTCATCAAGCGCGTTCGTCGGTCCTGCATATGCAAGCATTCTGAGTGCAACTGTCATTTTTTGAATTCTAGTCAATCCCATTGTGCGAGATGCATTGGGTTTGAAGATAAAATATTTGCCATGCTGCTTGATACAGTGTAGGATTCTAAGAAATAGAGGACGCCGCATGCAGAATCTTCTTCTAAAATCAGCATCTGTGTAAGTAGGATTTGGAACAAAGTAGTCTTCCATCAGTCTGTCGTTGTGCCATGAATGTCTACGATTTTTATACCGACGACCATCAACTGATCCACCGTGTTGCCTGCTCGATTGACCAACCTGTAGTGCAGCCATACTTATTAGTTCCTTTTCGTGATGAAAATGATATTCCATCATTTCATCAAATTCGTCGTCGCTATCATCAAAAAAAATATAATCTTCTGCCGCCATTTGTTATATTTGAAATTGTATGAAATAAGAATGAGCAATAATACTTCTCAGCATCTAACAAGCCTTTTATAGCTTAAATCACATGCTGGCTTTCATAACAAAACAAACAATCACTTGCGGGTAGCATTAATTAAATTCAACCACCATCTATAAAGTAGATTTCATTTATGTCACGGCTGTAGTGTCTCGTCACATCTAAACACTATTGACTGTTGATGCAGTGTCTCATCCCATCATACAACTGTAGCCATGTTCTTAACATTCACTATTAACTGTTGATGCAGTGTCTTGGCTGCAGTGTCACGTCTGCACTGTCTTGTCCCCTCCATACACTATTGACTGTTGATGCAGTGCATCATCCCATCATACAACTGTAGCCATGTTCTTAACGCAATAATACAGAAAGAAACTAGTCAATGTTACTGAAACACCCAAACATTAATACACTCCACAATAATACACTCCACAATAATGCACTCCACATTAATACACTCCACAATAATACAACTAACAAAAATACCCCGACTAGGACTTAGAACTGACACTAAGAAACTCAACGATAATACACTCAAATTATGGATATCTAAATCGTTCTAGCCAATTTTGACGTATGATATAAGCCTCATGTCCAGTGAATGTGTTGTGATATTTGAGAAAGTAACGACCTTCAAATATGGAACGGGTTGGTTCGAATAAATTTTCAAATATAACATCATTGATAATCGTACTGTACCGCGTACAGGTGTTGCAGAAGTTCCCATAAGCAGTCCTCAACTCTACCTTCGTACGTCTACTTCTACACTCAACATTGCTATTGTAAAGTTCAGCAATAGTGTCCCAAAACTGAGTTGCCATTATCTCTTCATCGTCGCACATCTGATCAGTTTGTATTAAAAAATTGACTAACAGTTTCAATTCTGTAGCCGAAAATATTATGTTACACATTGATTGAATTTACCGAACTTTTAAATGTTGTGACATTAGAATATAACACTTTTTCTTAAATAAAGAGGTCGTGATCCGCATCAAAAAAATGAAGCATGAGATTAACGTCCACGTGTCAAACATCTATAAAAATTTTGACAAACAAACACAACTGTGTTTGTTACTTCAACATTTTGACTTCATATACGCTTAATAATAAACAAGCGTAAATTATAATCAACACGATGCAATACTCAACATAAAATATAATCGACACAATGCCATAACATATAGACAATCACATATAACAGTAGTATCATCACCAACATAATATGAAACCAACTAATGTAAGGTGTGAAAAATAATAACACAGTCTAAAACATCTAAATGCAGCACATCAGTCTATGTGATCGGAACCGCTATCAATCTCCTCATCGTCTCCACTATCGTCGTCACTGTCATCGTTGACGTCGTCAAAGTCGTGAGGCTCAGGTCCGGCATGGAGCTGCTCCTGAAGCTGTTGAATCTGGGTCTGTAATCCATGTATCTGCGCATCATACTGAGTCTGCTGATGCTGGACCGCAGTCTGGTAATTCTGATACATCATCTATGTATAATCGAGCGTCATACGCTCAAATGCAGCAATCATCCGTCTATCATAATCCATGTACTGAGAATACTGATATGCGCACAAGAAAAATTATACATAGGTGGAGAATATAATGACAAGTAATTTAAAGAAAATTTAAAACTCATACAAACCTGATGAGGCTAATACAATCCGGCGGATGGTATACCCGTAATAGCGTCATCTATAGGATAATGCAAGGGATACTCCACCACCTGACCATGTACATCATACGCTCTAAACGAATGAGGAGGGGGGTCGAAAGTAGGAGGTTGCGTGTACTAAGATGATGTAGGCTCAAAGGTGGCAGGCGGTAGTGGAACTCTACCAGAAGAGGTACGCGGACCAATATGATCGGAGTTCAAACCCCGAATATAATCAGGCAACACGTAAGCACGTGGGGCTACTCGAGCCCAATATGAATCAAAGTCTCCCAGAACTGTAAAAGGCTCACCATCCATCCATCCCGCACCTCTCATCGCAAGAATATAAGCTGGTCTAACCCTAATATCACCATACATATCATCCCATGGTAGCGGATCTGATGGAATGCGAACTGTACCATACAACTGTAGCCAACACCGATCCCCTAAATACCATATGAATGGACATGTAGGAACCTGAAAGAAAATCCTGCGTCGCGACACGGAAAACTGAAAAGTGAGTGGATGATCAGGACCGGGCTCTCGGAACTGTAAGTACCGATCCAATGGACGAACAATAATGTTACCACGCCGCCTCATATCCATTTACTGTCTAGCCTCCATCCGCTCATTGTGCACCCCTTGTGCAACACGGGACAAATGCATAGGAGGACCCCAACGATGCAATCTAGGAAAGTAAATATAAGGTGTGGCATTCGCCTCTACAATAAGTCGGGGGTGCATATTGGCAGTATACTCGTAGTACCAAAATGGAAGAATGTACCAAAATCCATACATCTGTCTAGACTACTAAAGCGCATAAGTATCTAATGCTACATACAAATAACCAATAATAGCGGTACCGTAATCATATATATGTAGTCCATCCACATCTACTAACCCAGCCAGAAAACCAAGCCTAATAGTACCCTTATTGTTACTAAACAATGTAGACCCAAAAAGGTATAATATGAAGGCACGGATAACCGGAGTGTGCATATCCTCAACGGCCATGTACTCTACTATATAACGCTGCAAACAAGGAAGAGTAACAGCTCCTCCTCTAACCTCCTCATCGGCCAAAGTCGGTAAATAAGCTGAATATGACTCGAACTCCTCAAAGGAACTATCAAATGGAACAGGGAGACGGTCCGGTCGACCAACCTCTATGCCGGTGAGCATATAAAAATCTAGAGGAGTCAGTCCTAGCTCAAAATCAGGGAAATGAAATGTGTGAGTGGTAGCCCACCATCTCTCGGTGAGGGCCTCTACCAGGCAACGATCTACATGTGCAAATCTAGGTAAATCTAGAAATTCACCAAAATGTGACGCATGTAGCCTATCCAAAATCGGCTGCGGTAACTAATCAAAATACTCAAACATACACCTATACCAACTACCTCGCATCGCTACGTGACGAACCTAAAAATATGATTCTTTAATGTTAAAATAAACAAACAATTAGCATACATATACAGTTACACGGTTGTTCATCAAGCAATAAAGAAATAAACGTATACCTGTGGAGTCGCTATAGCTGCAGTAAGTCGATGCGAAACAGTAGGGGGCAAGTCGTGTAAGGATCGAAGATCGTCTGGAGTCACGGTAGCATCATAAGGGACATGAGTAGGTCTGATATTGGCATCGGTCGCATATCGAACGGTGCGTCTACCGGTTTTGACCGGACGGGACGGAATTTGGACGCAAAGTAGAATAAAAAAATTAACCGAGAAGAGGATAGAAGAGGTAGAAATGAAGGGGAGAGGGGGAAAGCGTCTGATGTAGGCGCGATCACCAGGCGCCTATTGAACAGGCGCCTGGGCATCAGGTGCCTGTTCAACAGGCGCCCGATGTATAAAAAACACGGGCGCCTGTTGAATAGGCGCCTGATGCCCAGGTGCCTGTTCAACAGACGCCTGGCCTCATTTCCGTTGCGGAAATGAGGCCTCCAACATTTCGGAGTGCGGAATCAGTGATAAACAGTTTGTTTACCTTTTTTCATTATATCTACTTCTATGTAACAGTTTTATTTTATGTCTGTGGAATCAGTGATAAACAGTTATGTAATACGTATTGTTGTCAAAACAGGATTGACGTTTATACCACCAGGATATGAAATAAGGAGGAACAAGTGGTGGAGTACTTGATGTAGTACTCATACGTTTAATCACTGGGCAGAGCATTGAAAATCAGTTACTAAGTTGAGGTTAGTTCTGCACGTCGTTTATCTTTTCTATAGCACAATTTACTTCGTTATTTACACTACTAGAAAGGCCTCGAAAAGCGACAAAGCCTAGCGACGGCTAAAAAAAGCGGCAGTTGCTAGCCGTCGCTTATCGCGGTAAATAACCTGCAGCCGAGAGAACACAGTTTCATTACTCCTCTCCCCAATCTTCTCCCAAATCCCCTCAGATCCGCCACCAGCCGCTGCCAGGAGCCGTCGCAACCTTCCGTCGCTAATTTCAACCTCTCCAAACTTGCCGGTATCTCCTATTTTTCATTATCTTTGTTTAATTTTGGTTTAAATTAAATTAGTTGATGATTTAGGGATTTGGAATTGGATGATTTAGGGGTTTGGAATTGATGAATATATGTTATTAGTTTATGGTATATAGTTTATTATTTGAATTGGGTATATAATGGTAAACCTAATTTAGAAAATTAGTTGATTATGTGTTTGAAAATGGTGATTATTGCGTAATAGATGATGATAATTAGTGTTGATTTGGTGTTATTAATTAGTGAATTTATTGTTTACTATGTTGTTAAAAATTATGGCTAATTTAAAATCCAAAAAATAGTCCATGATTATTGAATAATATGTTTATTGATAAGTTTACGAGAATGTTTGTTATACTGTTGTAAGTGCTAACTACTTATTTAGTTCACAAAATCGTTAATTAAAATTTATGTAGTTAAACAAAAGTTAAAATATGTTTTAAAAAATTAGATTTAATTAATAAATATTTAAGTAGTTAAATGAATTATAAAATAGTTTTTTGCAGTTGTTAAAATAGTAACTCATAGTTCCCATTTGCGAGATAAGGCATATTTTCCGAGTTACTGATAGTTCGCATGGATTTTGATTCATAATTAAACGAATTCTATTTGGCTACATTACTAAAAAAAATTTAAGATCATTATTTCACTACAGACCACTAATACTTCAATATTAATATTTTTTAATTTGTGCTTTATTTATGTGAACCTCTTAGAGAATTTTTGGCCACGTCTGACAAGTGTTGTATATGATCGTTATATGGATATTCGTTTTTCCACCGAACGAACATCTATATTCATCTGATACAACATTTGTTGAATTTGTCATAGTATTTGGACAAGTTACAAACACAATAATGTAATCATATTTTATAAATCATTTCAGTTTAAACAGTTTAGAAAATTTCGATGGCACTTCCTTTTTTCCCTGTGTACACGCATTTGTGTACGATACAGGGAATAAAGGGAAGTGCTGCCGAATTTTTTTAGAATCGTTTAACCTGAAATGATTTATAAAATATGATTACGTTATTATGTTTGTAATGGGAAGTAGGATAACCGGCCGTCAAAGTAAAAAAACAATAAACTTAAGAATTGAAAATTTGAATGCAATGTTTATTTGAATTTGTTAAAATAGTAAAGGGTTATATATGAATTTTTACAAGACTTTAATATGAAGTGTGTTATCAGTACTTTTTTCTAAGCAGTACATCTCAGTCACCTTCACTTGGAGCTATGTCTGATAGGCGCCGTTATCGACGTAGTACATCTCAGTCGCCTTCACTTAGAGCAGGTCCGAGTAGCTCTGAGCCAGATCTCCGTCGAGTTGCGGAGATAGTTCTGAAAAGTGCTGGGTATGTATCAAACTTATTTGAATTATATTATATGAAATATATTGAATATATACATCAACATTTCTACAGAGGGTTCGAGGTGGAACCGTCCGATTTCATTTTACAAGTATCAAAAGAAGCATACAAAAGTAGGATGTCCGGCTGTTGGCCTCAGTGGGATAACATCCCAACACATATAAAAAACGCAATATGGGCTGATCTTGTGGTAATTACAACTTTGTAATATATAATTATGCCTTATATGAAACAAAAAACAATATGCCATCATGCCTTATGATATCAGTTTTATGTATTCTGTTCTGCTCATTGTTTTTTAATTATATAATCTCTTTTACATAACACGTATGATAATTCAATATGCAGACAGCTGTACGTGTGGATCCACAGGATATAGATGTTTTTATAAATCATTGGAATAAAAAGATGCGGAAAAATTACAGACAGACTCTTTCAAGGGCTAAGAGTTCAGGGAAAAAGCCAAGTTGGATGAGGGATGATATTTGGGCTGGATTCCAACAATATTGGGAATCGGAAGCATTCAAAGTAAGTTATATTGTCACTATATTTTTTACATTTAAATGTGTTGAAATATTTTACTTAATAGTGTGTATAAATTAATAGGAATTATTGGAAAGAAAAAAGGCTAATAGGAACAAAAACCCTGCTTTACATCGTGGTGGCTCGAAATCCTTCCAACAACATAGGAGGGAATTGGTAAATAAATTAACTATTCTATTCTATTCTTGTATATAATCTATTCTTGTATATACTCATGCAATTTATCAATATAATCTATTCTTGTATATATTCAGTGGGTAAAGTATGGAAGGGAGCCTACAGCGGCTGAGGTTTTCAGAGTCACACATGCAGTGGAGCATACAGATGAGGATGGGAATGTTTCATATGATTGGTCTGACGACAAGGCTGCTTCTGTAATGGTAAATATGTTTATTTCTGTAATGAAAATATTTCATATTCGTTTATTTCACAGTAAATAAGTAAATTGTATATCAATTGTGTCAAATATCTATTCGTAATTGTAGGAGAGATATAATGCAGAGCATGAACGAGCGATACAAGCGAGTGGACGAGAGTCGTTTACGGTTGATGAGTCTAATCGGATATGGGACTTAATCATTGAACCGGCAAGTCGAAACAGGCGTTATAGTTTCGGCAATATGGTATGTACTCAACGTTTACACAGTAGAAACTTGTGTGCCATGAACTTCTTATTCATTTGAATTATTTCACAGGTTCTTAATTTCCAAAGAGCATATAGGAGATCCATAGACGAGGAAGAGATTTCTCGGATGCAAACACAATTGGATGAGTTCAATGATTGGCGGAAGAGTCATTTGGCGACGCAGATAGATGAGCGTATTGCTGCCTTATATCAGGAGCATGGGTCAATGCCCGGAGAAGGAGGTGCAGATGATGATGATGCTTAGTTGGTTTGTTTTGACGGGTACGCTTTATATATATATATATATATATATATATATATATATATATATATATATATATATATATATGTACATATTATGAGGGGTTTGACATTTGGTAATTTGGATGTTGTGATTAATACTTAGTGTTTTGGTGGATTTGATATTTTGGTTGTTGTCATTGATACTTTGGCACTTGATATGTACTCGTTGTTTAATTTAGTTATGTGGGTTGGTTTGGTGGATTTTCATATTTGGTTATGTTGATTTTCTTATATGATTTTGTGAATATATGTTGGAATATGCAATATTTGATGATTTGGTTGTGTAGATATTGATTATATGGTATGATGGAATGGTATTATATGTGCGGAATGATGGAATTATATTATTTGGATTGATTGGGATTGAGGGTTGAAGGTGCTGCAATGTTGCTGCTATTTTGTTCCAGATTTGCAACGGCTCGCAATGGCTAGCGACAGTCAAATGGTCGCATATAGCGACGGCTAGCGACGGCTAAATTGCAACGTTTTGCATCAACAACCCGGGAAACCAACAACCCAACGATTGCTTCCACGTGGACACTTAACCGTTACAAGTCGTTGCAAAAAGAACGACGGAGCCGTCGCTATTGCCGTCGCTTTCTTTTGTTGCAACGAGATAATTTGCAACGCCATTTAGTGACGGCTAGCGACGGCCGCCAACGGCTAATAGCCCTCGCTAAACAGTGCTTCTTTTGTAGTGTTAGTGGTAAGAATGTGCTTGATCAATGGGTCACGTATTTTTTTCATGTCTCTATTATTGTTGTAAATGGTATTGCCTGTTGCTACACTTCATTACCATCTTGCATCGTTATTTTTAAATGTTGTTATTTTTCCAACTTTGTTTTATGTGTTTTTATTGTATTTAATGTCATTTACAATATAACTGATTGTGTAGGGTAGCTAATTCATTGTGAATATCTATTCTTTATTTCGATCAGCATATCTTACACGTATTAGAAGTAGTTGCAGTTCAACTTTATTCTTTTGCTATCTTTAACATTTATCCCATGTTAAACGGTGACAAATTATTTACATTAAATTTCCGCCCGAATTTTTCTACATATAATATTTATAGGATGTCCTGAAAAATTAGACCTATCCTTATCTTATTTTGTTTCAACTATAATTTTTCCTCGGCATACTGAATTTACATATTGGACAAAATTTCATCGAAGACTCTATAATAAATGTTCATTTAGCTCATGTAACACTTCCATGGACAAATGTATGATGATTCCTAACAGCGGTGAGAAATGATGTTTTCTCAATAACAAAGCATTTATCTCCTCTTTTTACTAATAAATATATATATTAACCTTCTTCCATTTATACTTATATAATGCGGTTTGAGCAAGTTTAGCGCTGCTATGAAGGCCGGTAAGCACCTTTCGTACAACTACTTGCGCTTTGACTCATACAGCTAATCTTTTTTCCCTGATTCTGTCCGTAAATGAGTAATTCAAAATAGGTTTTTTACACCTGTCACAACTTTTTCTTAGGGAGTTTAGCATGAAATTTACAGGTTAACCTAACTTACGCCTGTGGTTGACCATCGAGTAGTTTGTAGGCTTTAATGGGGGTGTATTTAACACATTAATCTTTTTCTAGCCCAACGTGATACAAACAGAACATTTGACTTTATATAGACATACAAGCTATATCAGTCTGAATATAATATGCATTTTTGTTGGTTAAACTTGATACCTATTTGTTTCTTATTAATTTATAATCAACTGAAATTACTTAGCGTTCTCAGAATAAAATTGTTGATGGTTGCAATTAAATGTGGTCAAAGTTTTTTTGAAGCACCGAAATATGCATTTCAACTATTTTCATAACCTGAAAATGGTAGTCAATACCCAATTTGGATCATAAACCATGTAATTTTATTGTTCAGTAAAAAACATCATATAAAATGTGAATCTTCACTTTGAAGTTATTTCATTCATATATTTAGAAGTGCTACTTCTTTCCAACTTTTTTTTTGTATTTTTTACTATATTTAATGTTGTTTATAGTATGACTAATTGTGCAGGGGCAGCTAATCCTTGTAAATATCTGATCTCTATTTCGATCAGCAAATCTTACATGTATTGGATGCAGTTACAATTCAACTATGTTCTTTCGCTTACTTCACCGTTTATTTCCTATATTAGAAGCCGATAAATTAGTTACAAAAATTTACGCATAATAATATTTTTTTAGAATGAAAGTGATATTTTATTCAAGAGCACTCACTTGATATCACGAGGCTCGAACCCTTGAGCTTTGTAACTTTAGTCTAAAACGTCATTTCACTTGCCATTTGAGCTAGCGGTCCTCGAAAAAAATTTCCCCTAATCTTTTCAAGATATAATGTAACGACCCAGAATTTCGAACAAATTAAATTGGGAATATTTAATTAATTTTAAGTATTTGAACGATGATTTAATTTGAATTCCAGATATAACTTTGAATTTAGTGATTTAGATTATAAAATTTAATCTATTGAAAGTTGAATAAAAATTTATATCTTCAATTTTAAGTTGAAGAAAAATATTTCGAAAGCTTTTAAAATTCATGTTGGTAGTACCGAAGATAATCGAACTTTCAGAATTGAATTTTTAAACTGTGTTGCTCAGTTTTGAATTTAATTGTTTGAACCGATATTTAAAAATAGTCATTTTTCAAACAGTCTCGGAATTCGACGAAACCAGTTTCATTGGGTCCGTAATATTGTATTATTACTGGATTTCAAATTTCGTATTTATCGGAGCTGTTATGAGAGCACACGATAGATAAACGCATTGAAATTTAAACGGATTTGATTTAAAATTTAATTTTTAATTTGTCACATCAATTACTATTCGTTCCTTAAAACACGCCCCGTTGTTCACGTCTAAATTCACGCAGAGATCATGGGAGAAATCGTGCAGGCATGTCATCTTCCATTTTTAAATACCTTCTTCCTTTGCCACTTTTCAGTTTAAAATCCAAACGAACGAAAATAAAAGTAATAAAAATGGTCGCGTTTCCCTTTCATCTGAAAAACAATCGTTCGAAAATTTAAAACACGAGCCGAAGTCGTTCTCCTCAGTTCCAAATCAATTTCTCTGCTTCCTCTTTCCCATCGGTTATTCAAAACGAAATCCCTCTTCACAAATTGAAACAATGGCTGCCTCATTCGAATTCAATTCATGCTAATTTCAAAGCAAATCGACTCGTCGATTAGAGAGAGGGAGACTCGCGATCGATTCGCGATAGGGGAAAAAGGGGCAATCTTGCCTTCGTGTTCGAGTACGCTTTCGATTTCGAGCACGAGGCGGCGGCATCGCGGCGTGTGGCCGAGTCAAAGACTGTCGAAGAATTCGCGATGAAGGGGGTCGGCGAAGCATTCGACTGGGACTTTCGAGTTCAAACTCGATGGCGCGAGGAGGCGGGGGAGCTCGATGCCAGGTGTGGTGGAATGGGGTGCGACAACATTCAGCGCGCGTGGCGACTTCGTCGCGATGTCAGGCGGATTCGACGCCGCCGATAGATCACGGTTGGGGGTGCGATGTGTGGCAGTGTGGGATGCGTTGTCAGTTAGGTGGCGATCCAGTTCGAGCATCTCGGGGTCGTTGGTGTTGAAGGGGAAAGCTGGGATTTCAAATTTACAGTAAGGTATATTGTTTTTTTTATTATTGGTTTAAATATAAAGTAAAGCAGAAAATATAAGTATAATGTATATATGCAGTAAGATATGCAGATTTTAAATTTACATTTATGAACAAAGAAAGAATTATGTCATTAATTGTTTATCTACAGAAAAGGAAAATATAAATTTGTATGTACAGTAAGTTTGAAAAACAATAGATTTTAATGACTAAATTATTTAGTTAACCTATATAATTATTTTGGTGACTAGATAGTATATATTTCTTTTTAAAAGAAAATTTAGTCTCAACTTTAAATTTGTAGTTAAATAAAATTATAAATGGAGAAAATGGTTAATTAAAACTATCAAAACGAAAAGTTGATTATTCGATTTATATTGAATATTAATAAATGGTACAAATTATTTATACCAGGTTAAAAATCGAGAAAACAAAACTGAAATGGAAAATGGATGGCAAAATATAAAGCTAAGGTGAGATTTTCTCACTCGATTTAAAAGTGGAATTTTTGCAGTTATTAATTGATTGCTATTTGAATGTGCTATTAGATATGATAGGATATATCTATATATATAGCAGTATATACATATTGGCATATGTATATGTTGGATTGATGATTTTCCGCCTCGTATAGCGGATGAGACCCTATTGCGCCGTTAGTAAGCGGATTTATAAAAACCTATATACCGCGATAATTCCGTACTGGAGCGGAATTGGTATTGTGCTGACATCTTTGGATGCAGGGAAACAGGTTGGAGGGATCCAACTGGACCCCTCACATGTATTTAATTCATTTCTATTGTGATATGAATCTGTGAATGATTATAGTGATGCTATAAATCATATTGATATCTGGAAATTGTTGAAAGCTAAAATTTAGCTGAATAGATGTTTTGACATCATTGGATTCCAAAAATAAATGAAATTGAATTTTTGAAATCGAAGTAGAAATTTTTACGTGAATCAATTTTAGAAATTTAATAAATTCGAAGAAAGAAATTTTGAAGTATAAAAAGTAAAATTTTATAATCTTATCGAATTAATTCCAGAATCAAGTGAAAATGTTAAATAAATGGATTTCGTAAAATAGTGATTATAAATTGAAGAATTAAATTTAAGAATTTGGATTTTTAAATAGACTGAAAGAAAACGATAAAAACTTATTCTCTTCAAAAGGGATGTATTTAAAATGAAAAAAATTGGAAGTCCAATTAGAAATTAAATTTACGAATTGAAATAACTTGGGAAATCAATGTAAAAATGATTTCAAATTGAAGAATTCTTTTAAAAATAGAATATTGAATAAATTGGAAAGAATAAGGAAAATTATTTAGAAATGATAAAATTTTGGAAATCAATCTGTAATTGATGTAGTATTTGGAAATGCCGTTAAAATGGGTTTATAAAAGGGTAAATTTTACAGTTGTAAAGTTTTAAAAGAATGATCTTTGTAAATAAATAAAATTATAAGTATTTAACTTATAATATGGATTGTGGTATATAAATTGAATTGTGAATTGAATTGGTAAATAAAGAAGATTTATAAACTGAAGTTTTTATAAATAGAAATAGAATTTATAACCGTGTTTATAAATTCGAAATCGATTGAATTTGATAAATTAAATATAGAAGATTATCAAAGAAGATATATTCGCGATTTTGGATAGCGAATTTTTATTGAAATAAAAATGTGTGGAAAAGATTGAAATTGGGTTAAGTAAATTATATTCACGATTTTGGACAGTGAATATATTGTTAAGTAAAATAGATATGGTTTTGGGAAAGTGATATTTGAAATGAAGTTAATTGTTTTAAACGATGTTTTAAATTATATTGAATATCGAAATCATAGATTTCAACTTTTATTGTTAAAATAGACGTTTTCGAGAAATATAAGGAAATGGTGGACTATAACACTGTTGTTATAGTAAATGATTTCCGAAAGGAAATGTTTTTTTAATGTAGTATTGGGATTTATATATCTATCTAAATCCGAATCCCTATACTAGTGATTTTGAGTCGTCGTAACGATGTTTTACGTAACATTCGTTTTGACTCAAATTGATGTTGTTATAGAAAAGAGATTTCCTTAAAGAATGAAATATATACTTAATTTGATTTAAGTATATCGAATATTTTCCAATGTTGAAAATAAATGGATTGTGAATTGCTGACTTATTTTTAAATAAGTATGGAAATGTTTTCCAAAATGAAATGAAACGTTTTGAGAATTTATCTTCTTAAAGATAAATTGAAATTGAATATTGAAAATGATTTGAAAATCGAATATCAGTAGATATTCGAAAGTATAAATTCAATACGGAATTTATAAAAGAAAGCGAAGTTGTTTAAAAAATAAATATTGATTTATTTTTGAAGTGTGGAAAATTGATTTGAAATTGTTTTCAAATGGTTAAGTGTGGAAATTTTATATCTAGTAAAGATATTTGTGAAGATGAAATAATTTGGAAAATTATTTGGAATCTGATGATGTCGCGCATCTTTATTGATAGTTAAATAACCGACTATCAATAATTACCTTGAGTAGGTATTTGTTGTGAATTGGATGAATTTGAATGCCACACTTATTTTTAAATAAGCGCTCACTATTCGGGTTAGCCGGGAAAGGACCATGGGGTCGTATAACCCATTCCGAATATGTGATACGTCGTTATGAATTGCATTTGAAGACCGGTGTTGAAGACCGGATATTTTTGAAAACGGAAGGATTACCGTCGAGTTACTCTACACCGACTGATCCTCGGTTTAGAGGTTTTATCACCCTTAGTGACGGGAAGTCCTGACGTGATTGAAAACTATCCGGATAATGCAAGGGCTTCGTGAGAAGTGCCTTCGGTTCTGTTCGATCCCGGAACAGACTTGTATGGATTGTGTGTCTGACGTTACAATTTGAGATATAAAGCTGATTTCTTTCAAATACATATCTGTTGGTGGCGGAGAATTTATTCTCTTAGCTTAACACCCTTCTCTGAGACGTACGAGCTCAGAGGTTATGTAGTTGAAATTTATCAGCGATATATCCCAATTTGGTAACGTGGCATACTGAGTGTTGCTGTGAAATGATCAGTGTTTGATCATTTGTGATATGATCATTTGTTTGATCTTATATCTTTGTGATCATAGGTTGATCATTTTGTTGACCCGAAGCAGGGCTTTTTGAGAAAGCGTAGCTTTGTGGACGAGACTTCGTCGAGCCTCACACCCCGGAAATGGTCGAAACAGGACGAATGCGGCAAGGTTCTAGGGAGTAGCGCCCCTTAGTGTATGTCATTCCTTCTGGATAAAGGTGGTATCATGGTATGGAGCCCAGATACTTAACCTCTGTGGTTACTGCATTATTTTTACTATGTGGTTTGTTGCGAATCGGGGATCCTCGGGAAGATCGGTGACGATCGGGGGATGGCATACGCGTGTCAGTAGTTACCTACTTTTGCAGAGGTAACCCGGCCTTGTGTTGGCAGAGATCTAACCGTAATGTTAGGTTATTTCTCGGGTCGTCTATTCCAGGGACGTACCCATCGTGGATAGGAAGTTCCTTAGCCTGACCATTTGTTGGAAATCCAAAGAAACAATACGAGCCTTTACGATTTCAATTGTATAACCTGTCTCCTCAGGAGGCAGCTATAGCAGGCATAATATAATGGTACCTATGCTGGCTAAGATTTATATTCTACTTTCGAAATGTTTTCCACTATGCACTAATAATAATATCAAAAATGATTTGATTTTTTACGTAGTAAGCATCTTTGACTAACATAAGAAGAAATCTCCTCCAAGTCTGCGTTTGCATTGTGTGTGTGGTGGGAGGTCTTATGGTAGTTTCATTTTCCAAAAGCATTGCGAATTGACTTAAAAAAATTTTTTTTGCTGTTGTTTATTCTAAAGATAAACTGTTTTACGATCTCACACCAGTCACCATGACTGACTCGGAGTTTATTGTTCCCTTCTAAACTCTGGGTGCCCACCAATTTCCACACGGGCAGCCTAGAGTTATATTATCAGGGTATTCTGGATATTCTGGAGCTTGGAGATAAGCTGGATGACGAGACGTAGTATTTGTATCCGATAGTAATTATTCCGCTGTGTATTCTGTATGAGGACAGGTTATATAACTGTCCATTGATGTGCTGTGTTGTATTGAGTCGTATATTGACTCTGATTGATGTATGTATAAACTGATATAGTTCTTTGTTTTAAAAGACTAGTAATTATCTATTGTATATTGTTCCGCTGCGATATGTGAGATTCTGATATTGTTTTCTGTTCTGTTGTTCTTCCGTGTTGTTGTTCTTCTCTATTCTCTCTTTCTTCTCTTTTTCTTCTATCTTTTCTTCTTTCTCTTCTTTTAAACATTAAAGTTCGCGTTTCCGCCATCCGATTGTTCGGCAGTTGCTACAGTGGACGTAGCAGTGTCGGGTTTTCGGAAGACGGATTTGCGGGTCTTTACAGGTGGTATCAGAGCATATGGTTAAGCGACAACCCTGCTCTGTTGGGTGTTACTCATTAGAGATAGAGTCAGTAGTACTCTAGAATGAGTTGAGTGTAATAATAGATACGAGTGCGTATTTGTTAGTGAATATAAAATTGTTTTATATTGTGATGATTGGTTTGTTGAGTGGTATATGGATTCTGGTCGGTATTGTCCGTACAACTCTATCGATAGGGATCTCTAAACACTTATATAGAACAATTCGGCACAGTATTGTTTTAAATAGGGTAAATGAGATAATTTTGCCCAAAACTATTTTTGTATAGAAAAGAAATGTTTTTCTATAAAGTACTATAGTATATGGTTGCATGGATGTTAGGAAAGTGATAATATTGAAAGTTATCATTTTTATATGAAATTGAATAAGAAATTCAAATCGTAGCTCCAAAGTTAAAGAAATAAATTCACATACAAATGAAATTTAAAGAATGTAAATTATACTTGTGACTTATAATTTAAAACGGAATTCCAGAGAAATTTTTGGAAATGTTTTGAAAGGAACTTGAAAATTTTGGAAATTTGGAAAGTTAAATCATTTTTGGAGTTGAAAATGAATTTCGAAGGTTTTGAAAAATATTTTGGAGAGTTGAAAGCTCTAAACTTTTTTAGGTTGCTGGAAAATAATTCCGATGATGATCGCGACATCACCGGTGTTCATTTTCGGGTTTCCAAAAGAGGAATTGCTGCCAAATTGTTTTAAATGAAAGTTGTTTGTAAAATTTGGGTTTTGTTTTGGAAATTCAAAGGAAATTTGAATTGATTTCAAAATGGTTTTTGAAATGTTGGTAAACTCTGGAATACTATGTAGAAATATTTATGAAATATTGTTAAGTTGATAACTTATACAATTTGAATGGATAGAATGAATTTAACTTAAAGAATGAAGTTAAATTAATGTAAGTACAAGTGAATCAATTTAATGAAAGTAAATTGAATGTTGAAAATTCATTTCAAATTTGTAAGCAATAAATTGAATTGAATAATTATGAATGAGAGATGAATTAAAAGATTCAATAATGGAAAGTGATATGAATTAGTAACTGAAACTAATCTAAAATAAGCAGTTGTAAATAAAGGTTAACCGATGAAATTCAATATTTCGGAATTGAAGATAAATTGAATCCAAATTTAGTTGAAATGGTAAACTAAATTCAAATGAATGTGAAATGTGAAATTGAATGATAATGGATATAACTTCAATAGTAAACTAGAAATGGTATAAGAAGTTGATATTAGAAGTTGTAATAAAATTTGCAAAATAGTTGGATGTTATAACTAGATATATGGCTAGTAGATATACAGGTGTTATAAAGGAATTGGAAATTTGATTTCGAAGATAAATTTGAATTGCTCGACAAAAGGTACGTATTTGAATTATAATATGAGTTTTTGATGATTTCTTCTCTAGCCGCTTGGCTTTTTCTTTTTCTTTTTGAAATCTGAGAGTCCGTAGGGACGTTTTGTAGTCGTACCGTATTAGCCGCGCAAAGGAGACGCTGGCGAAATTTTTTGAAAATTCCGAGTGTTAGAAAATTTTTGAGAAAATTTGGAAGTTTAAATTTGAATTTAAACTTAAATTTGAATTGTTAAGTAAAACAATGTTGTTTTGAAACCTAGAATTGAAGTTGGAAATTTAGTTGAATGATAACGAATCTTTAATAGAAAGATTTGTTTTGATAAATTGATAAAACTATTGAATGTTGAAAGATAGTAGACGAGTTAAGGACATTTTTTCCTAACTTGTAAATTTCGAGGACGAAATTCTTTTAAGGGGGGAAGTCTGTAACGACCCAGAATTTCGAACAAATTAAATTGGGAATATTTAATTAATTTTAAGTATTTGAACGATGATTTAATTTGAATTCCAGATATAACTTTGAATTTAGTGATTTAGATTATAAAATTTAATCTATTGAAAGTTGAATAAAAATTTATATCTTCAATTTTAAGTTGAAGAAAAATATTTCGAAAGCTTTTAAAATTCATGTTGGTAGTACCGAAGATAATCGAACTTTCAGAATTGAATTTTTAAACTGTGTTGCTCAGTTTTGAATTTAATTGTTTGAACCGATATTTAAAAATAGTCATTTTTCAAACAGTCTCGGAATTCGACGAAACCAGTTTCATTGGGTCCGTAATATTGTATTATTACTGGATTTCAAATTTCGTATTTATCGGAGCTGTTATGAGAGCACACGATAGATAAACGCATTGAAATTTAAACGGATTTGATTTAAAATTTAATTTTTAATTTGTCACATCAATTACTATTCGTTCCTTAAAACACGCCCCGTTGTTCACGTCTAAATTCACGCAGAGATCATGGGAGAAATCGTGCAGGCATGTCATCTTCCATTTTTAAATACCTTCTTCCTTTGCCACTTTTCAGTTTAAAATCCAAACGAACGAAAATAAAAGTAATAAAAATGGTCGCGTTTCCCTTTCATCTGAAAAACAATCGTTCTAAAATTTAAAACACGAGCCGAAGTCGTTCTCCTCAGTTCCAAATCAATTTCTCTGCTTCCTCTTTCCCATCGGTTATTCAAAACGAAATCCCTCTTCACAAATTGAAACAATGGCTGCCTCATTCGAATTCAATTCATGCTAATTTCAAAGCAAATCGACTCATCGATTAGAGAGAGGGAGACTCGCGATCGATTCGCGATAGGGGAAAAAGGGGCAATCTTGCCTTCGTGTTCGAGTACGCTTTCGATTTCGAGCACGAGGCGGCGGCATCGCGGCGTGTGGCCGAGTCAAAGACTGTCGAAGAATTCGCGATGAAGGGGGTCGGCGAAGCATTCGATTGGGACTTTCGAGTTCAAACTCGATGGCGCGAGGAGGCGGGGGAGCTCGATGCCAGGTGTGGTGGAATGGGGTGCGACAACATTCAGCGCGCGTGGCGACTTCGTCGCGATGTCAGGCGGATTCGACGCCGCCGATAGATCACGGTTGGGGGTGCGATGTGTGGCAGTGTGGGATGCGTTGTCAGTTAGGTGGCGATCCAGTTCGAGCATCTCGGGGTCGTTGGTGTTGAAGGGGAAAGCTGGGATTTCAAATTTACAGTAAGGTATATTGTTTTTTTTATTATTGGTTTAAATATAAAGTAAAGCAGAAAATATAAGTATAATGTATATATGCAGTAAGATATGCAGATTTTAAATTTACATTTATGAACAAAGAAAGAATTATGTCATTAATTGTTTATCTACAGAAAAGGAAAATATAAATTTGTATGTACAGTAAGTTTGAAAAACAATAGATTTTAATGACTAAATTATTTAGTTAACCTATATAATTATTTTGGTGACTAGATAGTATATATTTCTTTTTAAAAGAAAATTTAGTCTCAACTTTAAATTTGTAGTTAAATAAAATTATAAATGGAGAAAATGGTTAATTAAAACTATCAAAACGAAAAGTTGATTATTCGATTTATATTGAATATTAATAAATGGTACAAATTATTTATACCAGGTTAAAAATCGAGAAAACAAAACTGAAATGGAAAATGGATGGCAAAATATAAAGCTAAGGTGAGATTTTCTCACTCGATTTAAAAGTGGAATTTTTGCAGTTATTAATTGATTGCTATTTGAATGTGCTATTAGATATGATAGGATATATCTATATATATAGCAGTATATACATATTGGCATATGTATATGTTGGATTGATGATTTCCCGCCTCGTATAGCGGATGAGACCCTATTGCGCCGTTAGTAAGCGGATTTATAAAAACCTATATACCGCGATAATTCCGTACTGGAGCGGAATTGGTATTGTGCTGACATCTTTGGATGCAGGGAAACAGGTTGGAGGGATCCAACTGGACCCCTCACATGTATTTAATTCATTTCTATTGTGATATGAATCTGTGAATGATTATAGTGATGCTATAAATCATATTGATATCTGGAAATTGTTGAAAGCTAAAATTTAGCTGAATAGATGTTTTGACATCATTGGATTCCAAAAATAAATGAAATTGAATTTTTGAAATCGAAGTAGAAATTTTTACGTGAATCAATTTTAGAAATTTAATAAATTCGAAGAAAGAAATTTTGAAGTATAAAAAGTAAAATTTTATAATCTTATCGAATTAATTCCAGAATCAAGTGAAAATGTTAAATAAATGGATTTCGTAAAATAGTGATTATAAATTGAAGAATTAAATTTAAGAATTTGGATTTTTAAATAGACTGAAAGAAAACGATAAAAACTTATTCTCTTCAAAAGGGATGTATTTAAAATGAAAAAAATTGGAAGTCCAATTAGAAATTAAATTTACGAATTGAAATAACTTGGGAAATCAATGTAAAAATGATTTCAAATTGAAGAATTCTTTTAAAAATAGAATATTGAATAAATTGGAAAGAATAAGGAAAATTATTTAGAAATGATAAAATTTTGGAAATCAATCTGTAATTGATGTAGTATTTGGAAATGCCGTTAAAATGGGTTTATAAAAGGGTAAATTTTACAGTTGTAAAGTTTTAAAAGAATGATCTTTGTAAATAAATAAAATTATAAGTATTTAACTTATAATATGGATTGTGGTATATAAATTGAATTGTGAATTGAATTGGTAAATAAAGAAGATTTATAAACTGAAGTTTTTATAAATAGAAATAGAATTTATAACCGTGTTTATAAATTCGAAATCGATTGAATTTGATAAATTAAATATAGAAGATTATCAAAGAAGATATATTCGCGATTTTGGATAGCGAATTTTTATTGAAATAAAAATGTGTGGAAAAGATTGAAATTGGGTTAAGTAAATTATATTCACGATTTTGGACAGTGAATATATTGTTAAGTAAAATAGATATGGTTTTGGGAAAGTGATATTTGAAATGAAGTTAATTGTTTTAAACGATGTTTTAAATTATATTGAATATCGAAATCATAGATTTCAACTTTTATTGTTGAAATAGACGTT
Organism: Allium fistulosum; assembly: GCA_030737815.1. NCBI lineage: Eukaryota > Viridiplantae > Streptophyta > Magnoliopsida > Asparagales > Amaryllidaceae > Allium > Allium fistulosum. The sequence continues at coordinate 1,145,358,181 of CM060904.1, forward strand.
TTCGAGAAATATAAGGAAATGGTGGACTATAACACTGTTGTTATAGTAAATGATTTCCGAAAGGAAATGTTTTTTTAATGTAGTATTGGGATTTATATATCTATCTAAATCCGAATCCCTATACTAGTGATTTTGAGTCGTCGTAACGATGTTTTACGTAACATTCGTTTTGACTCAAATTGATGTTGTTATAGAAAAGAGATTTCCTTAAAGAATGAAATATATACTTAATTTGATTTAAGTATATCGAATATTTTCCAATGTTGAAAATAAATGGATTGTGAATTGCTGACTTATTTTTAAATAAGTATGGAAATGTTTTCCAAAATGAAATGAAACGTTTTGAGAATTTATCTTCTTAAAGATAAATTGAAATTGAATATTGAAAATGATTTGAAAATCGAATATCAGTAGATATTCGAAAGTATAAATTCAATACGGAATTTATAAAAGAAAGCGAAGTTGTTTAAAAAATAAATATTGATTTATTTTTGAAGTGTGGAAAATTGATTTGAAATTGTTTTCAAATGGTTAAGTGTGGAAATTTTATATCTAGTAAAGATATTTGTGAAGATGAAATAATTTGGAAAATTATTTGGAATCTGATGATGTCGCGCATCTTTATTGATAGTTAAATAACCGACTATCAATAATTACCTTGAGTAGGTATTTGTTGTGAATTGGATGAATTTGAATGCCACACTTATTTTTAAATAAGCGCTCACTATTCGGGTTAGCCGGGAAAGGACCATGGGGTCGTATAACCCATTCCGAATATGTGATACGTCGTTATGAATTGCATTTGAAGACCGGTGTTGAAGACCGGATATTTTTGAAAACGGAAGGATTACCGTCGAGTTACTCTACACCGACTGATCCTCGGTTTAGAGGTTTTATCACCCTTAGTGACGGGAAGTCCTGACGTGATTGAAAACTATCCGGATAATGCAAGGGCTTCGTGAGAAGTGCCTTCGGTTCTGTTCGATCCCGGAACAGACTTGTATGGATTGTGTGTCTGACGTTACAATTTGAGATATAAAGCTGATTTCTTTCAAATACATATCTGTTGGTGGCGGAGAATTTATTCTCTTAGCTTAACACCCTTCTCTGAGACGTACGAGCTCAGAGGTTATGTAGTTGAAATTTATCAGCGATATATCCCAATTTGGTAACGTGGCATACTGAGTGTTGCTGTGAAATGATCAGTGTTTGATCATTTATGATATGATCATTTGTTTGATCTTATATCTTTGTGATCATAGGTTGATCATTTTGTTGACCCGAAGCAGGGCTTTTTGAGAAAGCGTAGCTTTGTGGACGAGACTTCGTCGAGCCTCACACCCCGGAAATGGTCGAAACAGGACGAATGCGGCAAGGTTCTAGGGAGTAGCGCCCCTTAGTGTATGTCATTCCTTCTGGATAAAGGTGGTATCATGGTATGGAGCCCAGATACTTAACCTCTGTGGTTACTGCATTATTTTTACTATGTGGTTTGTTGCGAATCGGGGATCCTCGGGAAGATCGGTGACGATCGGGGGATGGCATACGCGTGTCAGTAGTTACCTACTTTTGCAGAGGTAACCCGGCCTTGTGTTGGCAGAGATCTAACCGTAATGTTAGGTTATTTCTCGGGTCGTCTATTCCAGGGACGTACCCATCGTGGATAGGAAGTTCCTTAGCCTGACCATTTGTTGGAAATCCAAAGAAACAATACGAGCCTTTACGATTTCAATTGTATAACCTGTCTCCTCAGGAGGCAGCTATAGCAGGCATAATATAATGGTACCTATGCTGGCTAAGATTTATATTCTACTTTCGAAATGTTTTCCACTATGCACTAATAATAATATCAAAAATGATTTGATTTTTTGCGTAGTAAGCATCTTTGACTAACATAAGAAGAAATCTCCTCCAAGTCTGCGTTTGCATTGTGTGTGTGGTGGGAGGTCTTATGGTAGTTTCATTTTCCAAAAGCATTGCGAATTGACTTAAAAAAAAAAATTTTGCTGTTGTTTATTCTAAAGATAAACTGTTTTACGATCTCACACCAGTCACCATGACTGACTCGGAGTTTATTGTTCCCTTCTAAACTCTGGGTGCCCACCAATTTCCACACGGGCAGCCTAGAGTTATATTATCAGGGTATTCTGGATATTCTGGAGCTTGGAGATAAGCTGGATGACGAGACGTAGTATTTGTATCCGATAGTAATTATTCCGCTGTGTATTCTGTATGAGGACAGGTTATATAACTGTCCATTGATGTGCTGTGTTGTATTGAGTCGTATATTGACTCTGATTGATGTATGTATAAACTGATATAGTTCTTTGTTTTAAAAGACTAGTAATTATCTATTGTATATTGTTCCGCTGCGATATGTGAGATTCTGATATTGTTTTCTGTTCTGTTGTTCTTCCGTGTTGTTGTTCTTCTCTATTCTCTCTTTCTTCTCTTTTTCTTCTATCTTTTCTTCTTTCTCTTCTTTTAAACATTAAAGTTCGCGTTTCCGCCATCCGATTGTTCGGCAGTTGCTACAGTGGACGTAGCAGTGTCGGGTTTTCGGAAGACGGATTTGCGGGTCTTTACATATAATATTTATAAGATATCCTAAAAATTTGGACATATCCTTATTTTATTTTGTTCCAACTATAATTTTTCCTTACATATTGTAATTTACTGACTGGACAAAATTTCGAAGAAGGCTTTATAGCAAATGTTCATTTAGCTAATGTAACACTTCCGTGGACAAATGTAGGATATTTCCTAATAGCGCTGAGAAAGGATGTTTTCTCAATAACACAGCATTTATCTCCTCTTTTTACTAACAGATATATTAACCTTCTTCCATTTATGCTTATGGAACGCTACTTGAGCAAGTTTAGAGCTGCTGTCCGCAGGTTGGGTTCTGGTAAAAAGACCCAAGTTCGATTCCTACCATGCGCTTCCCTATCCTATATAAATTTACCAGGGGTATGGAGGCTTGGATCAGCGGACGGCTTTACTATACCCTCCTCAGGAGTTTACCGACCTGCCGGATTCTCCTAGGTTTTCAAAAAAAAAAGTTTAGAGCTGCTAGGAAGGCCGATGAGTTTCTTTCATATGAGTACTTGTGCTTTGACTCATACATCTAACCCTTTTTTAATTTTGATTGTTCGTTAAACGAGTAATTCAAAAATAGGTTTTGTACACCTGTCATGACTTTTCATTGGAAGTTTACCATGACATTTATAAGTTAAAATAACACGACATAGTGGTTGATCATCGTAATCTTTCTCGAGTCAAACGTGATAAACAAAACATTTGACTTTATGTAGATGTACAAACTATAATTATCTGGATATAATGCATTTTTGTTTGTTAAGTTAATACTATTTTGTTTCTTACTGATTGATAATCAACGTGCATTGCTTCTTCTGTCGCGTTCTCGAAGTGAAGTTGATGGTGTTATACGTCTAGTATATCAAAATAGAGAATAATCAATTATAAACTCGTCTCACAAGTTTATCAAACAGATTTCTACTACCTTGGAAGTCTGTATTAGCTAATTTAAGCAATAGTTATGTCGTACTTAAATTACAACAACAAATTAATAAATCTAACCGAATGAAGAAGGAAATTCCGTTTGAGGCTTGTCGTAACAATTTTCTTAAGACTTTATTTAAAGTCTCCCAAGATACAACAGACGTAATCTGCACGAGATTGTAATGAGTATGTCAACTCTGTGATATACTGTATAGAGCAGTAGAGAAAGAAGAAGCAGAAGAAATTAGAACTGGAATGGAATGAGAATGTGATCAGTATTCTCTTCTATTTATAATTTCGTCCGCACCCCTTCGAACGGCCGCGTCTGCCTAAAAGGTTGCACCCGTTGCCTTTCATTGCTGTTGTTCGTTAACGGGCCGCACTCGTTCGCTACTGGTTCTGCGTTCGCACCTGCTGCCGCCATAAGTCGCACCCGCTTCCGTCTGCTACTGGATGCGTCTGTTTGCCAAAAAACCCACGCCCGCTTCAGAAGTCGCACCCTCTCAGTCAATCCGCGTCCGCTTCTGAACAGATTCGCTCCTGTTCCTTTAGCCTGCAACTGTCAGAATACCCGGCCCAGTTTTGCAGTAAAAATAGGATCATATTAGACCCAAACCCGGCTCGGTTCGGTTCGGTCGGACGGACGGCGGCGGCGCGCGCGTGTGTGGTGGTGATGCATGATCTCCCTCCTTACAACGAAGCAAACATTTGGGTGCCCCAAGGCCCCAACCTCTTCATTGCAAAGCTATTAATATACTAGAATAACTTTGCAAATTTGGCGATGTGGGACTTTGTAATTTTCATTCATTTTAGGTATTCCAACAATCCCCCACATGAGTGATAATATACATATCCCCCACACAAAGCGAAATATCACAGAGTACATATGTAATAATGCTTTATCGTGGATAAGTAGATATTTCACTTTGAACTTTTCCTGGTTAAAACTTATCGGATCTACTTGGCTAATCGGTGAATTATTTCATCTTGAACCGTCGGCCTTTATTGTATATCCAGACAATAAGCTTTACGAAGCATTGATTCCCTTCTCATCCAATCTCTTGGTTGTGTTCATTTTGGTCTTGAACAAATTTGTTTGGTTCTGCGAGTATTTATAGAAAATATAAGCCTTTAATATTCTTATAGAGCCGACCCATCTCACAATAACATAGGTGATCGCAACCATTAAGAGTATCCTACATATACTCCACTTGTTAAATTCAAGATATGATCATCATTAAAAAACATAGTTTTAACCTTTAAATACTTCTGTAGGCATGTATTTATATTGTGCACCATAGGAATGGAGTTGGACTATGTCCAAGCAAATGCATTACGTCTTGAGTTACTCAGAACTGGTTTGCCTATTGATCCTAGTCCTTGGGATCTCCAGTCGCTAGGATATGTTTCCGTATAAGGTAACTCTTGGTGGTTTTGGCTTTTAAACCCATTCCCCTCGATGCGCAGTCAATTTTCTCTCTTGATAAACCTTTAGTAAATGGATCCGCTAGGTTATCATTTGTTCTCACATAATCTATGGAAATAGTTCCATTTGAGAGTAACTGCCTAACTGTGTTATGGCGTCGACGAATGTGTCGTGACTTTCCATTATACATAAAGTTGTGCGCTCTGCTTAGCGCAGCTTGGTTATCACAGTGTGTGCATATGGCCGGTACAGGTTTAGGCCAAAATGGAATATCTTCTAAAAAATGACAAAGTCATTCTACTTCTTCGCCTGCTTTATCTAAAGCGATGAACTCTGATTCCATAGTGGATCGAGCTATACATGTTTGTTTAGTTGATTTCCATGACACTACTGCCCCTGCTAAGGTAAAGACATAACCACTCGTTTATTTTGATTCCTCTGAATCAGCAATCCAGTTTGCATCACTATATCCTTCTAAGACGGCAGGATATTTTCCATAATGTAAGAAAAAATTAGTGGTATTCTTTAAATATCCCAACACTCTCATTAGTGCTTTCCAGTGTTCCTTCCCTGGATTGCTTGTATATCTGCTTAGTCGACTTATCGCGTAAGCGATATCTGGTCTAGTTCAATTCATGAGATACATTAAGCATCCTATTACACGAGAGTATTCCAGTTGCATTACACTCTCATTAGTGTTTTTATGCAGTACTTCTGATGGATTAAAAGGTGTTCTTACTCCTTTAATTCCAAAATTTTGAAATTTTTCAATCACTTTGTCTACATAGTGTGACTGAGATAATTCAATTCCATTAGGTGTTCTTATTATTTTGATTCCCAAAATAACGTCTGCAACTCCTAAGTCTTTCATATCGAAATTGCTAATTAACATCTTCTTTATTGTCTCTATTACATGAGTATTTGGACCAAATATTAACATATCGTCTACATATAAACAAATCATCACATATGATTGTCCAATTTGTTTATAATAAACACATTTATCACATTCATTTATACGAAAACCATTTCTCATCATGACACTATCAAATTTTGCGTGCCATTGTTTTGGAGCTTGTTTTAGTCTGTATAATGATTTTACTAATCTACAGACTTTGTTTTCATTTCCTTTGGAAACAAAACCTTCAGGTTGCTCCATGTAGATCTCCTCATCGAGATCTCCATTTAAGAACGTTGTCTTTACATCCATTTGATGAATTTCTAGATTATAGATCGATGCAATTGCTATTAGCATTCTTATAGAGGTTATTCGTGTTACCGGCGAATATGTATCAAAGAAGTCTACTCCTTTTTGACGATATCCTTTGGCTACTAATCTGGCTTTATACTTGTCGATAGAGCCATATGCTTTCATTTTCTTTTTGAAAATCCATTTGCAGCCAATTGGTTTTATTCCAGGTGGAATATCAACAATTTCCCAAGTTTTATTATTTAGAATTGAATCAATTTCACTTTGGATTGCTTCTTTCCAACATGAAGATTCAGAAGGTGACATTATTTCCTTGTACGTTTGAGGTTCTTGTTCTAACACATATGTAAAAAAATCCAAACCAAATGTCTTGGAAGTCCTAGCCCTTACGCTTCTTCTTGGTTCAACTTCCTCAATCTCATAATGAGTTTCATCTTCATATGAATTGCTTGATTCTTCTCTTGTCCTTTTAGGGACATTATTCCCTTCATTCCTTTTGTGTGGAAACATGTCTTCAAAGAATGAGGCATCTCTAGATTTCATGATTGTATTTACATGAATATCAGCTATATCAGACTTGAACACCAAAAATCTGTAGGCACTACTATTTTAGGCTGGCCCTAGATAGTAACAATCTACTGTTTTTGGTCCAAGTTTGACTTTCTTGGGAGGCGGAACTGGAACTTTTGCCAAGCACCCCCACACTTTGAGGTATTTAAAGCTTGGTTTGTGTCCTTTCCATAACTCATATGGAATTGTTCCTGTTTTATTGTGAGGGACTTTGTTTAATATGTGATTAGACATATTTAAGGCTTCCCCCCACAAGTTCGTCGGTAGATCAGAGGTTAAAAGCATGACATTAATCATGTCTTTTAACGTTCTGTTCTTCCTCTCGGCTACACCATTTTGTTGTGGTGAATATGGAGCTGTTGTTTGATGAATTATACCATAATCGGCACAGAACTGTTCAAATGGTGATTCATATTCTCCACCTCGATCGGATCTCAATATCTTGATCTTTTTATTTAACTTATTTTCTACCTCAGCCTTGTACTTTATAAATGATATAATTGCTTCATCTTTACTATTCAAAAGATATACATAGCAATATCGCGTATAATCGTTAATAAACGTGATAAAGTACTTTTTCCCACCTCTTGTAGGTAACGATTTAAAATCACATAAGTCTGTATAAACCAAACCTAGTGGTTCGGTGCTTCTATCAACAGATTGAAACGGTTTTTTTAACCATTTTTTCTTCTACACATGTCTCACATTTGTATTTCTTATCTACTTGGAATTTAGGAATTAATCCCAAGTTTGATAATGTTTTTATTTTTCGGAAGTTTACGTGTCCTAATCTATCATGCCATAGTAAAATTTCATGCTCAAGCAAGTAAGAAACTTCAATTTTATTAATAGCACAATCAGAATACGTAGTTTTATTGCCGATAACGGCTACATTTGCCTTAAATAGGCCATCACATAAATATCCCCTTCCGATATACATTCCAGCTTTGGACAGAACCATCTTGTCTGACTCGAATACCATTTTGAATCCTTTCTTTGATAGTACTGAACCAGAGATTAGATTCTTGCGTATGTCTGGAACGTGGAGCACGTCATTCAACTTGATAGTTTTTCCAGAAGTAAACTTGAGGATTACTGTGCCACTGCCTTCGATCATGGAAACAACAGAATTACCCATGTAGAGTTTTTCTTCCTGATCGAATTTCTGATATGTTGAAAACATGGATTTATCAGAGCATACATGACGAGTAGCTCCTGTGTCCACCCACTATTGGTTAGGATTCTGAACCAAATTGCATTCAGATATAACTGCTGAGAAGTTGGACTCGTCCACTTCCATGTTGTCAACTATATTTGCCTCTGAGTTGCATTCCTTCTTGTGTCTGCAATCTCTAGCGGCGTGTCCTATTTTGCTACAAACCCAACATTCGCCATTAAACTTCTTGGTTTTATTATCTTTGGGTTTGTTTTCAGGAGCTTTCCTCTTCTTTGAGAAGTTCTTCTTTTTGTTGAAGTGGCCTTTATTCTTGTTCTTCGACCCTTCTGTTACCAACGCCTCCTCGCTTTGTTTGGTAATTCCACGGTTATCTGCCTCAATCTTTAATCGTACGATGAGGTCCTGCAAAGAAATCTCTTTCTTTTTATGCTTTAGATAGTTGCGGTAGTCTCTCCATGACGGCGGCAGTTTTCCCGTGATGGCTTCAATCAAAAACGATTCTCCAACCTTATGACCTTCCGCTTCGAGTTCATGAATGATGATTTGCAGTTCATGCAGTCGAGCAGTCACTGGTTTGGAGTCGACCATCTTGTAGTCCATGAATTTGTCTACAATGAATTTCTTAAGACTGATATTTTGCGTCTTGTACTTCGTGGAAAGTGCATTCCAGAGTGCTTTTGCTGTCTTTAGAGGTTGATATACTTTGTATAGCACCTTGTCGAGACAATTCAGAATATAGTTTCTGCATAGAAAATCGGAATGCTTCCACGTAGCAACATCTGATTCCTTGCCTGGTGCAGGAATCAGTTCCTTCTCCTCGAGATACCGTTGCAAACCGAGTGTGGTGAGATAGAATAACATCTGATTCTGCCATATTAGAAAGTCGTCACCATCTCCTTTAAAAGGATCGGGCTTGTTGTGTGTAGTAGCCTTTGTTGAGAGCTCTACTGTTGCCATCTCTGTTTTAGTTAAAACAGGAAAGTCTTAAGATGTTATACATCTAGTATACCAAAACAAAGAATAATCAATGATAAACCCGTCTCACAAGTTTATCAAACAGATTTCTACTACCCTAGAAATCTGTATTAGCTAATTTAAGCAATAGTTATGTCGTAATTAAATTACAACAACAAATTAATAAATCTAACCGAATGAAGAAGGAAATTCCGTCTGAGGCTTGTCGTAACAATTTCCTTAAGACTTTATTTAAAGTCTCCCAAGATACAACAGACGTAATCTGCACGAGATTGTAATGAGTATGTCAACTCTGTGATATACTGTATAGAGCAGTAGAGAAAGAAGAAGCAGAAGAAATTAGAACTGGAATGGAATGAGAATGTGATCAGTATTCTTTTCTATTTATAATTTCGTCCGCACCCCTTCGAACACTCGCGTCTGCCTAAAAGGTTGCACCCGTTGTCTTTCATTGCTGCTGTTCGTTAACGGGCCACACCCGTTCGCTACTAGTTCTGCGTTCGCACCTGCTGTCGTCATAAGTCGCACCCGCTTCCATCTGCTACTGGATGCGTCTGTTCGCCAAAAAATCCGCGCCCGCTTCAGAAGTTGCACCCCCTCAGTCAATCCGCGGTCCGCTTTTGAACAGATTCGCTCCTGTTCGTATAGCCTGCAACTGTCAGAAAACCCGGCCCAGTTTTGCAGTAAAAATAGGATCATATTAGACCCAAACCCGATCCGGTTCGGTCGGACGGACGGCGACGGCGCGCGTGTGTGGTGGTGATGCATGATCTCCCTCCTCACAACGAAGCAAACATTTGGGTGCCCCAATGCCCCAACCTCTTCATTGCAAAGCTATTAATATACTAGAATAGCTTTGCAAATTTGGCGATGTGGGACTTTGGAAATTTTCATTCATTTTAGGTATTCCAACAATCCCCCACATGAATGATAATATACATATCAAGGCCCCAACCCCTTCATTGCAAAGCTATTAATATACTAGAATAGCTTTGAAAATTTGGCGATGTGGGACTTTGTAATTTTCATTCATTTTAGGTATTCCAACAGATGGCTGTTATCAAATGTGGTCAACGTTTTTTTAAAAGCAATGAAATATGCATTTCAACTATTTTTATAACCTGAAAATGGTAGTAAATACCCATTTTGAGTAGACCATGTAATTTATTTTTGGATAAAAACATGATATAAAGTATGAATTTTCACTTCAAAATTATTTTTTCATATATTTAGAACAAATAGAACACTAATTATTAGTTCAATATGCCATATGGACAACATTTCATTTGATTGTTGATTTAACTAAACCTTGGATCTACTGTTACACTTATTTGATTTGGTATTGTTATTTATAATTATAGATGAACACAACAATTTTGGAAGGAGTCTAAACAGAGAAGGGAAATTAGTTAACATATGTTTAAATTTCAAAACACTAACAGCCGCTTTGTTTGATTACAAAAAATCTGTATAACCATATATCCTAATTTACAGAAGAGATTCAAAATTTGAAAAGAAAAAAAAAACCAAATTCGAACAGCTATAAGAGAACAAATTGATGTATATCACATGGTTTATTCTTTCAACTGATAGAGAAGGGAGCTTTATCTTCATGTATATATTCTAACTAATAGTGTAAAACATAGTTACTATCTTTGAATTGGCTATCTCATAATCCTATGTTACAACTATTTATCCATACATTAACATTAATTTGTTTTCAAATTCAAATTTGGTTAAATATGATATTTTATCCACATGGACAATACTTAGCTTTCTTTTTCTTCTTTTGCACACATCAAAAGTTTGTATGTAAAAGATATACATTTTTTCTTCTAAAAATAGTGGCATGCACATATTAGATTGTTAACTCTAACACTATTTTTTTCTTTTGCAGTAATATTTTCTTTCTTTTGGGTAGAATTTTGTTACTTAATATTCCCTTTCCATGTTCAACTAGAAGAAAAAGGTTTATCATTTGATTTTGAGTCATTGGTGGACTATTATATGTGTTTACATGCTTATTTAGGGTTATCTGCCTCGCCAACCGCCAAAATTAAGCCGATCGACAACAACCAAGGTGGATATGGATCCGCTATAGAAGCTGTGGAATCAACAATTGCAAATCTGCTGAATGACCTCCAAAATACTAACTGCAGGGTATGTCCACTACAAGGAAAAAAGTATTTTCCGACGGCTGAAAACCGTCGGCGGCCGTCAGAAGCCGTCGGAATATAAGGCGTCGGGGCGCAGTGTTTCTGACGGCTTCCGACAGAGGGCGCCGAACATTTTTCCGACGACCTCTGACGGCTTCCGACGGATTCCGACACCTGTCGGAAGCCGTCGGAAAAAATGTCCTATAGGCCGTTGGAAGCCGCTGGAAAACTGTTACCTGAAAGCCGTCGGAAATCTGCTGTATTTTTTTTATTCCTGCTGCAATATAGCCTTCCATCCACATTTCCCATCCAAACACTATTACACCAATACTACAGAATCCAGTATACAATATTCCAACCAAATATCAAAACCCAAACTATACAAAATTCATCAAACACACAAATACATCAAATTACATCAAAATAAAATACATAATATACATAATCATTCCAACATTCACAACAACCCCAACAACAAGTGTTCTACCATGTCATACATACCCAACAACTACCACAAAAATCAGCAACATTCATATCATCATACAACCACATAACCAAGTGTATCAAACATAATCATACTAAAATCAAAAACTACCTCCACCGTCTACCAAATAATACAAGACTGAAAAAAACATACCGACAAAAGCAAGCAATCAATCACTCTCTTCCAGATCCAGAGCCAGCAGAGGAAGGGAAGCGGCCACCATACTGCCGCATATACTCGGCGATACGCTGGTCTAGCAACTGTGTGGTCTCTATGGCCTGTCGGCGGTTCTGCTCCTCCAGCTGGGCCACTCTAGCCCGCAAATCTTCGATCTCTGCTAGATCGATCTGAGCTATAGTCTGCCGACCCCGTCTCTGACTGCTAGCCTGTAATAAATATTTAATTTAACTGTGTGATCTCTGTAAGTGTATGTGCAGGTATGTGAATGATTAGCTGTGTGATAACGTTATTTAATTTAGTTTATGCATGTTTATGTAAGTGTAGACTGAATGAAGCTGACAATTTAATAATCCATTATTGCAACTTATTAAATCTAATTTGGCTTATGTATTAATATTCGATGTCGTGTTTTATAAATGCTTCTACTATATAAACTGCGAATTTTAACTGTAATTCGAAACACACAATCATATGGCCTATTGGTGGACCATAGTGATATTACGGGAATAACTGTCCTAATGAAAGTCAAATGACTTAAAACTAGTAAATTAAATATTTATTGGGAGAGGCATAGGGTTTTGGGTACAAGATGCTTGTATAAATCCCTACGATTTAATTAATTATGACTTAAATATCAAATTAGCAGTAAAATAAATTATTTACCACTTGATTGCCAAATCTGTATCGTCTGCCATGCTCTAATGGATCCATAACGGACTCAAAAATAGCATCCTCCTCATCAGTCGTCAGCTGATCTCGACCCGTATCAGCAAGGAGTTTCTGACGCTGCTCCATAAACTTTTCCTTCATTAACAAATTAATAACCTCATATCTTATTTCATTATAGTTTAACAAGCAGAACAATTACTAATACTGCATAAAATGAAATATGCTTACATGGCTCCTGCTGGATTTATCGTTGTGCCATGTATACGAAACAGTGTCGTCTGGATTTACATGCTCGACAGCATGCATATGAGTAAACACGTCCATATAGCCCACGGGACCATGCGCCTCAGCTTCTTGAAGTTGATTTTTACATACAATTATTATACATTCAAAATTATATAGCATAAACTATTTAGTACAATTATCATTCAGTAAATTTACCAACTCTTGCCAATACTGCTGAAATGACTTCGACCCTCCGCTATGAGTGACGGGATTTTTATTTTTGTCTGCAGAGTTTCTATCCGACTTTGCCTGTACATTCAAAATTTGATACATTATTTTTCGATCACGTCAAATTAATAATTCAAAAAAAATTAGTATACTTGCCATCGCCTCGTCAGTTTCCCAGTATGCCAACCATGCTTGTCATACGCTCTCCCCCATCCACCGTGGTTTCTTACCAGATTTCTTAATTTCAGATATCGAGTCCCTATAGTTCTTACGCATCTTCTTCATCCAGTATCCTCGTGCCAGCAGCATATCGTCTGTCTGGATGTCTATCTCAGCATGTGTTTCACGATAAAAAGCAAAAAAAAGATTACACTGTAAACGATAAACAGTAGAAAAACGACAAAAACGAATTAAAAATGGAAAACATAAAAATATACATACTAGGACATCCTGCCATATACACTCTATGGTATGGGGAGGGATGTTATCCCACTTCGGCCAACAAGCACTCATCCTACTGCGGTAAGAAGCTCTAGAGACATCCAGCTCAACCTTCGAGGGAAGTAGGTCGAATCCCCTGTTTTTAAATACGATACAGATAAGTACATATAAGATGTTGAATAAAATTTAATTCTTACCCCTCTGCTCTAGGGACTAACGAAACTACTGGACGCTGTGGATCTTGTGATGGGCCACCGCCATCGCCTTCTGATGATCGAGAAGAGCTCCTACCTTTATATGACATTATGATAAACCTGTGACATATATACACATCATTATATAAGAGAATAAGAACATGATAATGAAATATATTTCATATGTAAATGACATCAACGGTATAAATTGCTTAATTAATGACTGAAATGGAAATAGAAATGGAAGTGTGTTATACCTGATTCATAATGGGTCTGCTTTTCCGACGATAAGCAGATTTCATTGCATTTTTAATAAAAATTGCTAAATAAATAACAAATGGAAATGACATAAAACATGTAAACAATGGTAAACAGATTTGGTTTCATAGTCACATCAATTTCATAATACATCAAGAATTCAACATAGTTACATCAATTGCAAAAAAATCAGATTCAGATCTATATCAGTCATCATCGTTTTCTGATTCAGATTCGGTCTCGTTTTCTACGATATTTTCCTCTGCACTGTCAAACGCTTCTACTAAAACATTTGATTCATCGATCAAAGGACCAAAATCTGTATGATCATCTGTAATTATTATTTCGTTATTTTGCTCAAGATCTGCCTGATAAGCTTGTTCCTTCGGAATATTCTTCCCATCGAATGTGAATCTGGCCTTTGTTTTAAAAACTACAGACCAATCTGCTTTATCTCATTTTAGAGATGGATAAAGAGCGTAATAAACTTGCAATGCTTGTTTGGCTAGTACAAAAGGATCATACTTGTGATAGTGCGATGTATGCTTTATTTCGATAAGGTTATAATCCTTATGCACATTAATTCCAGAACCTGGAACATTGCTAAACCAGTTGCATCTAAATAGAAACACCTCCTCCGCGAGTCGTGAGAAATATGTCAGTTGCAAAATTTGTGTTAGAACGCCATAAAAATCATTTAAGTGATTTTCTGGATCGTCACTACCTTTAACAAATACACCAGTATTATTTGTTAATTTTTCTGCACCGTATTCTTTGATGTTAAATTTATATCCATTGACGAAATATATTGGATATGTCTTGACCACTCTTTTTGGTTCCATCGCAAGATATTTCAACCCTTCGTCAACAACACAATTTCTCAGCTCATAAACGTAATTTGAAAACCAACCGGAAAATTCTTTACTGAAATCTTCGTTCGGATGTTCACGTTCATAAACACTGTATATATAAACAAATTATTTCATTAGGTTATACACGCGCATGCATTATAGAAAAGAATAAAACACAAATTATTATTTCAGATTACCTAACAAACGGTGCAACCTCGGCACAATTTAGAAGAATATAAGTGTGTGCTACATGAAGATCTCTATCGTCTAGCCATATTTCTACACATTTTCCAAAAGGCCGACCATGCTGTCTAAAAATAGATAACATTGCTTGAGAGGACTCTTGTTCGTCGCCTTCGTCATTACGAGGAACACTTTCAAATGAAATATTCACATGGTCACTGAAATAGTGAGAGAAAAAGAACGAAGCTTCTTCTTCGATGTAAGATTTACATATCGAACCTTCAACTCGTGCTTTTTGCCTCACTTTTTTCTTCAGATGATTCAAATATCTATGCAAAATTAATTTATATTAACTTCATCTTTCAAACGCAATTAAATTACGTGATAACATATTACATACCTCTCAAATGGATACATCCATCCATATTGGACAGGACCTCGAAGTCGTGCTTCAGATGGAAGATGAACAGGTAAATGTTCCATTACATTAAAAAAACCTGGCGGAAATATTTTCTCTAATTTGCAAAGCAATATAGGAACATCCACTTCAAGTTTACGTAAACGTTGCGCTTTTAAAGTAGTCGAACAAATCTCTTTGTAAAACATACTAAGCTCCGTTACTACCTTCCAAACTTTTAACGGCAGTAGTTCTTTGAACATAACGGGAAATAATTTTTCCATCATTATGTGACAGTCGTGACTTTTCATTCCGCTCAATCTACCGTTTTTAAAGTCAACACATCTACGAAGATTTGATGATATCCCATCAGGAAATCTTAACCCTTCCACCCATTTTAATACAGCTTTAACTTGATTATTATCTAATTCATAACATGCTTTGGGTTTTTTACCGTCATTTGGTTTCATATGAAGCTCGGGACGTTTGCATAATTCTTCTATATCACGTCTTGATTTCAAATCATCCTTCGTCTTCCCTTTCACATTCAAAATTGTGTTAAAAACATTATCAAATACATTTTTCTCATTGTGCATCACATCTATATTATGACGAAGCAGAAGATGTTTCCAATACGGCAACTCCCAAAAAATAGTTTGTTTGCTCCAGTTATGAACAACTGATTTGCCTTCAATTTCTGTTTGCTCTCCAGTTTCATATATCTTTGGATAGTCCCTAACAAGTTCATATATGTCTTCGCTTGACCATATCGTTGGTGGTTGTCTGGTTTCTACTCTATTAGCTAAAAAGTTTTTTTTGTCTCCTCTAAAGGGATGATTTACATAGAGAAAATATCGTTGACAGTCAAACCATGAAATTTTCTTACCATGAGGTAAAGAAAACGCTCGTGTTTCATCCATGCAATATGGACATGCTAGACGACCGGCAGTACTCCATCCTGAAAGCATTGCATGGGCAGGAAAATCACTTATAGTCCACAACAAAGAAGCAAACATATGAAATTTGTTCTTCTTGGACACATCGTATGTTTCTACTCCTTCGTTCCACAGTATTTTTAACTTCTCAATCAACGGTTGTAAATATACATCGATTCCTTGTGTCGGATCGTCGGGGTCAGGAACGACAACAGTAAGAAACATATATTGCATTTTCATACACATCCATGTAGGTAAATTATACGGTGTGACGATAATGAGCCAGGATGAATATTTAGAACCAAATTGAGAAAATGGAGAAAAACCGTCCGTACATAATCCTAATCTAACATTTTGACTCTCCGCTGCAAAATTTGGATATGTTTTATCGAAATGCTTCCATGCTTCTCCATCGGTCGGATGTGTCAACGTACCCTCTTCCTCCGTTCTCACACTATGCCATCTCATATTAGATGCAGTTACAGAAGATGCATATAATCTTTGAAGCCTTGGAGTTATGGGAAGTAATGCATACGCTTGTACGGAACTTCCTTCCCCTTCTTTTTTCTTGGTTTGTATCTCTCCTGATTACAAATTTTACAATTTCTAAGGTTTGCGTCTTCTTTCCAAAACAACATGCAACCTTTTAAACATGTATCTATTTTTTGATAAGGTAAACCAAAAGCCGACATAAGTTTTTTAACTTCATAGTGATTTTCACACATTAGATTATCGGGCGGCATATGTCTTTTTGCAGCTTGAACAACAGCCGTAAACCCAGCTTCAGTGATGTTGTATTTTGACTTCATCGCAATGTATTCTGCGATTACTAACAGCTGAGTGCCGCTTTTACAACCATCCTAAATAGGTTTCTTAGCAGCATATAGTAAATCATAAAAAAAAATTGCTTCAATATTTGGTTCTTCAATATTTTCATCATCGTCGTCAACTTCAACCATATGAAACATTGATCGTGCTGCATCTTCGACAATATTTTCTATACGAGTCGTCGTAACTATTTCGTTAACGACACTTTCAGACTCTACATAAGTATTTGCTACAACTTCTCCATGGCGGATCCCAAACATAATACTCGGATACGAAACCGTTTTGGTACAAATGAACTTTCACAATATCTGGTAACAAATACTTCAAATGTCTACACCTACTACACGGATAACGAATTTCTGGATCGTTTCCGTTATTACTTAAAGCGAATTCAACAAATACGTTTATACTATTATAAAAATCTTCTTTTATTGAGCCCCTCAGTCCTTTTCTTTGGTACATCCATCTCCTCCGATCAACAAAATAATCAATCATTTTTCCTATTTGAGAAAATGAGAAGTTCAAAATTTAATATTTATTTTCAAGAATACAAATTCGAAAAAGATTATTTTCATGGTCTTATAATATTTGAATTTAAAGAACTACTTCACAAATTTAAAAATATTTTCAAATAGGGCACATTTTATTTTTTAACGTATCGATACAAAAAATTGTACAAAAATATTTTTTTTCCATGGTCAGACATCCTACTTCCCATTACAAACATAGTAAGCATTTACATTTCGTATATTATTTCGTCTCAAATGATTCAACAAAATTTCGGCAGTATTTCCCTTTTGTTCACTGCATTGTACACAATGCGTGTACGCATGAAACAAAAAAGAAAAGTTAGGCCGAAATTTTATGAACCGTTTGAGACGAAGTAGTACAAAATGTAAATGCTTACTGTGTTCATAACTTGTCCAATACATTGACAAATCCAACAAATATTGTACCAGATGAATATAAATGGTCGTTTTTCGAAAAAAAGCGACTATTTATACAACGATCATGTACAACACTCGTCAGACGGGGCCAAAAACTCTCTAAGGGACATTTGTCAATTAGATGTGCGCATTTTACGAAAAAATACAGTTTTACTAACTGTTCACATTTACAAAAATATATTTTAATTTAACACATTTATTCGACGTATTACATCAACTTAAGGCTCGTTCGACGCATTTTTTGTTGTTGCATAAGTCAATACGTGCACAATATAATATTCCTAACTCGTGCATTCATTTTATCTTATTCCAACTAACACAATACAATGATAGCAGCGCTACACACATATACAATCGTAGAATCAAGGCATACACAACGATTTACATATACACGAACAACCACAAATTATACATGTTTTTCACAATTTCACGATAAAAGATGAAATAGGAATACCATGGAATGCTAGAAACTATTATAACACTATTGGAAACAATTTCAATCACCAATTAGCCCTAATTTAACAACTTATGCAAATCTAGATTTATGGTAAAAATTAGATTTTTGGCGAAAATAAGATATTATACTTGAGCTAGAGAGCAATAGACGTTGATTATGCAGCCGGGGAGGATCTGAAAGCTTGAAATTGTTGATTGGAAGCTTGGAGAAGAGATTTGAGGATTTTGGGTTAATAATTTTCGTATGAAAATGAGGAAGAAGGAGGCTCGGCTGGGGATTGTAAATCGCGATTTTCCGACAGCCGCCAACAGCCCGTCGGAAGCCTTCGGAAATTGGCCGTCGGAAGCCGTCGCCCCCCGTCGCTATTTTGCCATTATCTAGTAGTGGTCAAATGCTAACCAACCATAGATTTAGATTACGTAACATCAAATGATAACGTTCATTTGTAAGTATGAACTTAGGACTTAAATTTTAAAAAGTTTGAAAACTACTAGCACATGTTACTGTTATTATAACAGTCATATTTTTTTCGTGCATTCATATACTGATACACAAAGGGCCCGTCCATTTGGAATGTTCAAATTATATTTGCCCAAAGTGTCGTACGGTGGTTGACAGTCCGCTTAACATGTTTACAACTACAATTAGTAAAACCAAATTTTATTACCTCTTCCTTCTTCAGCTTCTACCTTTATACAGTGTCATCTGAATGTGAATATATTGAACTCAACTATGTCAACAACAATAACCGCCTTTGACAAGGAAGCTGAAGGTCTTATAGGTCAAGCTGTTGATGAAATGATTGCAGTCTCCAAAATGGTTATATCCATACCCCTTTCTTTTCCTGTTTTGTTAAAGTGTTCACTGTGCCATATTTTTAAGCAGATTGCATCTATACGGAAAAGTATTCCTGGAAATAGGAAGTGTAAACACGCACACTTGAATCAAAATGCAGTGATAAGGTTAATATATTTTATGATGTTAAAATGATAAAAAGTTATATGGAAAAAAATGTTAGAGATCGTATTAAGAAAGTGCGAACTATATAAAGATTGACATTTCTAACTACGTATTTCGCGTTCTTTACCCTGAGGACAATAGAGCATCAAAAGTTGATATTATATTTCAAAAATTAGTGGGTGCTGAGGCTATGTTTGAGTTCAGGCACAGCAACTATTAAACAAACAGCCCGGAAGCATTTTTGACTGCAAGAAAAATAACTAAAAGAGGAGGTAGCTCTGTCCCATCGATCGTACTTGATCAGGTATTGAAGTAAAATCTATTATCTTGAAATCTGCACACAACCATAGAAATTTCACTAAAACACCGTACCGATCATTTGTATAATCATTTCTGTGCCACCTTCTAACGTCAATACCACACTGCACAACACATTTGTGTATACTGCCACCAAATTAGCTCTTAATTCTATTTTAACCAGGATGTGAAAGAAGTTGCAACGAGCTATGAACTAAACAACAACAAGCATCATGACAAACGTCGCACAAGGAAGTTAGATCCGCTCAAATTACCGTTGTTGACTTTAACTTCAGCCATCCAATGTTTTATTTCTTTATTATCTATGCCCTAAGCGTTGAATTGTTAACTCTTATGTACAGACTGTTTTGCCCAGTTAGTATTTAAATCTTTTAATTTTATTTCTGTCCAAAGTATCTTAAGTTCAATCATTCTTACCACTCTTATATTCCACTCCAGTCGATGTTACAACATGAAATAAGGCATTTATGTGGTTGGAAAAAGAATACATGTTCTAAGTTTCTATTTCTGTTTTTATGTTAGCTAATATTTCAGAAATATTAGTTATGATAAGGTTTACTGTAAAGAATAAGTTCTACTTGTAGAAACTTGATAATACGAGGTTTCATCTGTGATGTTGATATTGTTTTAATTCCTCTATGCTTTGCTATGTTAATAGCTACTTGGTTACTTAATGCAATCATGATAGATTTACTTCCACATCTTAGACAAACTACGCTTTCTAAATGGTAATATGGTATGTGTTCTTTTTTGTTCACATCTATATGTGCATTTTTATATTATTGCTTTTAAGTACCACTCAACTTTTTTCGATCGGTAAACATGACCTACTGCCCGTGACACGGGCCTCTCATCCTAGTTGTTTGGGTCAAAGCAGGCTCTACACGCTTCTTCGTGGCACGTGAGTTTATATTCCCAACTTTTCCTTGTCATAAAATTTAATTAACTAGGGCAAAGTGCTTCAATTTCTTTTAGGTTTTCGCGAATTTGACCAATGTCTACGGAGGCGAAACCAAAAGAGACCGAGGAGGCAAAGATGGATCTTTTCGAGGACGATGATGAGTTCGAAGAATTCGAAATCAACGAGGGTAAATCTCTCTCCCTCTCCCTCCCCTCTCTTTCTCTCTTATATTTTATTTATTTTACCTACCGAGCTCATGAATGCTGCAGTGGTATGTAATATTGGGAAATTTATGACTGCTATACTGAAATGAAATCATCACATGTTCTTATGTGCTATTAGAATTGTACATATCAGTTGAATAACTCATGGTCACACCAAAGAGGATTTCAAGTAGTGTGAAAGTTCAGTCGGTCCAGTCGAGCTTAGGATGAAATATGTTGAATCAAATTGGATTTTTTTTAGAAATCAGACTAAATCAACTGTTGTGGGAATTTTGTTGGCTTAATCAAATTACTTCTTTTTGACCATACTTCATAATTAGAATGTTTAATACTCAAAGACATAACTAAAAGTGTTTTTATTGATTATTGCTTGATTTTATGAATAATAGTGGTATATTTTAAGACAAAGGTTGTTTTGATTACTTACTAATACAACAATTACTAATTTAACAATGCAATTAAAGTTCAGCAGGTTGATAAATCGATAATTCAAATAAAGTTATTCTGCAAATTAATTATGAACTATTATATTCAAATCAAATAAATCAAAATGAACCAACGGATTCAGTTTATTTGATATTCATTTATCACAGCACTAATTCTGGGCACACATGCTTGATACTAAATAAATTGTTTTAGGGAAGGCTCGTATTTTATTATTAAATCATCATCTTCGTTGCATTTTTACCAAATGATTGGGTTCGGCCGGTCATTTTGTTATATAACCAGCAACTTCAATTTAGTTTAAATCGGCCTGGTATTATTTAAAATAAAAATAGAAGTTTACTTATCATATGACAACACAGTAAACTATGCATAACATGCATTAAAATTTATTGTTGCATTTGAAATAAATTTAAAACAATGTAATACTTCTGCAGCAAAAACTAATTAACATACTTGGTTTTGAAAAACTGATAAATACAATTAGCAGTGTGTATTAATTTAACAAATGAATGATAAATTCAATTTAGCAACATTTAAAAACCTGATACTAAAACTTAAAAAACAAGGAAATTTTTATTATTAGGAAAAAGATAAGTGGATTTATCATTGTAATAAAAACTGATAAATGTACTCTATCATTGTACAAAAATTGATAAGTAGAAATGAAATTCTTTTTAACACTACATAAACTGATTTACAAATTTCTCATTGTTTGAAAAACTGATAAATGAACATATCAGTGTTTAGGAAGCTAATATATATATTCATTTGTCATCGTTTGAAAAATTGATGAACAAATGTACTTTTGTTTTGTTTTGAAAACTGCATCATCGTTAAGTATATTGACGAATTGTTAGGGTGAAAGCTGGGCTAGGTTATTGAATCAAGGCAAGTGGAGATAAACTAAGGCTATAGTTATAATAGAATTCACAGTGACATGCTTTGATTTATCCAACATGAAGGTCTTTCAACATACAAAATCCAAACCAAACATTCAGTGAGATGATAATGCAAATTATGTCAAATAAGAATTCTTTATTACAAAATCCTCAATTACAATTTGCTCTGACGACCATGGATTCCCAACTTCAAGCTTTCTTCACAAAGTAGGGAAAATTCTGAAAATGGAGGAGAATGAGAACTTGAGAAATTCGATCCTTTTTGCAAGGTAATCCTCTATTTATAGAGAATTTGGATCGTCGGATTCCTGACACGTGGCACTCCAGTAGATGGTTGTGATTAGTCCACGTGGCACATGATCGAACTGATATGTGGCACAATTGTTTCTTGATGGATTTTAATTCATGATTTGAGGTATGATGGTGCCTTGAAATCCTTCCACAATGGCATTAATTTGCTATTTCAAACTCACACACAACGAGATCCTGGAATTCTTCACAATAGCTTAGATTATCCTTTTTGGAATTGCACTCGATAGCACGTTGAAATCTCTCACAATTGTACGCGATGGCCTCATTGAACTCCCCACGATAACCTTAATCCGTCATCTGAAGATTGCATGTGATAGTATGAAGAAACTTCTCCCGATGGCTTGATTTATCACTTGGAGGATGGTATGCGAATGCTTCGTAGAACTCCTCACGATGGCTTAGAAGCCTTGCTTCACAACTGCTTTAGGTGTTTCATCATGATAGCATATGTTTGTCAGGTTATACACGATGACTTTATTGAACTTTTCGCGATAGCTTCAATCCATCATTTGAAGACAGTTTGAGGTATCTACGTCAAACTCCTCACGATAACCATGATCGATATTACAACATTGTCCACGATTTGCTTATCTTCCCAAAATAGCTTTGGTTCATTATTTGATCAAAGTGCACATGGGTACAGTTGAACTTCCCACGATGGCCTTGTGGTTTTGTCTCACGACCATTTCAAGAACTGTATCACAACTGTTATACTAGCATTGCAATGATTTTACAAGATTCCACACGATGGCTCTGACTTCCCTCCTCATGATTCTATACGATGGCAGTATGGAAAACCTCATGATGACTTTGATGTTTTCATTAATATACCACGATGGCTTCAGTTTTTGGTGTTTGAAGACGCCATGCAATAGGCTCCTGTAAGTCGCTCCACGAAAGCTTTTATCTTAATGTCACAAAGGCCTTTGATTGTCATTACACGATGGTTTTCCTGAATTGCTTCACGATGACTGTATTTTGTAATTCTCCTCCTTCATCGTTCCACGATAACTTAACATATTTGGGTATAACACTTGCCTCCCTTTTATTACAGTATTGATATATACTTTAGTATAAATGACGTTTCATATTATCAAAATTGTTCATCCTAGCCATTGATATTTCCTTTCTTTTAATCTAATGGTTACTTTACTTTCTTCTTCCTTATAAATAGCTCCCTTCTTCCTCTTTTTCTTCTTTACTTGCTTTTAAAACTTTCCTGTTCTTATCATGTCCCTAAAATTAAACCCTCACCATCAAGATCTTCATCTGTACATAATTTTGTGATTAATTTGCTTATCATTTATCTTATTATTGCGATTTTTAATTCAATCTGGTTGATCTCAACCTTATAAAGATTCGACCGATCTAGTTGTTTATTTTTATTTATTTTTAAATTTCTTTGTGCTTTCCTCCATGGTTGTTACTTTGATCCTGATTTGTTTATTTAAATGGCCGCTTTTCTGTTTATGGGTTTCGGGTTTAATGGTTTGTGTATCCGTTATTACCGTGCCTATCTTATTGTTATACGATTGGATTCACGTGAGGGCTTAATGCGCGAAAGCTTAACTCTCGTGTGAAAAAATCATTTTGGTTTGATATTTGAAGCCTCATCCATGTCCTTTGCTTACTAGGACTAAATAATTGTGTGCTTGGCCTGATACACGAAAATCTTATTTTTCAAGTTTACCCGCGATGACTGGGCTCGAACCCGTCGTGAAGAGTTTTAAACGCAAGGACTATATAGGCTTTACTCACGGAAGCCTTATATGTTCTCAAATTGATTTACGAAAGCTTCGGGATTTTAATTCACTATGGTTATAAGGTCAGCTTTCTTTTCACTTGGTTATTCTTAAGTCTAGCGTGAGAATGTTTTATTATAAACTTTGATCACAAGAGCTATATTTTAGGTTTAACTTTAAATTTTATACAGGAGAGTTTCATACGCGATGACTAATCTCTTGATAACCAACGTTTGCCCTTAAGTTGTCACATGACCACACAATTATTAATCATTTTATGCATTCTTGTATTCGTCACTAAGTTGTCGCACCATGGCATGAAAACATGCAATTGGTTATTATTTTTCAGTTTGACTTTATTTGTGGTGGTTTGTTATTCGAGAGTCAAGTAATTTATTATGCATAATTTATTGTTTAATAGTCAACACTTGCACCCCATCCCTCATATATGGTTTTTTATTTAAAGAATTAGCCCCATAATCACCCCTATCTACAACACCTTTCATAGAAAAGCTAATAAGCCTTAACCATTATATGTATATTTTGATACATGCATGTGTTTTATATATCCGTATACTTTACTATGGACGTTATTTTAATATGTGTGTGTGGGTTTTTATATATTTAAAGTGCCTGCCGTAATTTTATCTATCAAGTGGTTTTATTCTTCATTTACAATCTAAGGAGGTTATTTCCTTTGTTAATGGAATTTTGTTATAATAACTAAAGCTTTCCTATTGTAGGCACTATGGTTGGGGATAAGAAACCGACTTCTAAAGAAGCATCAAAATCCTCTAGGTCTGCTAGAGTTGCAAGTTCTTCCGAGGAGAAAGTTTACACTTCTCATCAATCATACTTCACGAAGCAAGAAGACATTGACTCCGTCCTGCGCCTTTTTGGTATTTCGGGGATTGAAACAAGGGTTCCGGGCCCGAATGATCGGATCAACACCCCTCCTGAAGGATTTTTTGCTTTCACTCCTCTTCACATCTACCACTCGTGTTATCTGCCTTTCAACTCTATTATCCATAATGTTCTGTCCTTCCTGAAGATTGCTCCCATTCAATTAAATCCAAACTCTTACAGCTACATCAATTCTTTGGTTATTCTATTCAAAGAACTCAAGCTAGAAGAGTTGACTCCCTTTATGCTTTGCTCCCTCGTCACTCTTCAAAAGTTGAAGAATCAACCTGAGGGTTCTGTCTATTATCTTAGTTCTGTCAACAGTGGGGTAATATCTGACTTTATTAACAGGCCTCGGGATTGGAGTCGCCAGTTTTTCTTCGTGAGATGTTATTCTTCGGATATTACTGGAAGGTTCTCGGTCCCCGGTATGTGTTATTGTCAGATTCGTTTTCATTCACTTAATGCTTATACTACTTTTATCGTTTATATTTTTTATGATGAATGTCAGCCGTTGAATCAAAGAATGTTGACTCTCGAGTTTTGGCTAAGATTCCTAGCTTTGAGGATGCTACAACATTCTCGAGGAGCCGGTTAAGGCTTCTTACTGAAGAGAAATTAAAGAAGTACACTCTGATTTTGCCAACCCATCGAGTCTTGGGCGAACCTCCCATGATGAAAAGGAAAAGGAACAATCCGCCAGCTCTTGTTGTCGATAAGCTGGACACGTTTTCCGCAAATTCCCCAATACAACGCTTAACAGCTGAAAGTCGTAGATATTCTCCAGGTTTTGTTTTTTGTTTTCCCTTTTTCTTTTCGGTTTAGTGAAATAAACTCCTCTAATGTCTTCCTTTTGTGAATAGATCATTCCGAAGTGCATCTTGCCTTATCGCCTAATAAAGGTACTTCTAAATTACCTGCTTCGTCCAAGGAAACAGGGAAAGTTACGGTTTCAAAAACCACTTCACTGTTTGTTGTTTCTACTGCTGAAGATGCTATAGCGAAGGCTAGGGAAGATATGAAAAGAAAAGGCTCTAAAGTTGCTCTTACCCTATCCGAGGTTCCTTCTAAAAGGCCCAAAGAGCCCGGACCTATTGTGCCCCCGCTTTTAGTTCCTTCTTCTGGTACTGTTGCCATTGTGACTACCCTTCCAGTACAAGATTCTTCTGCCAATGTTTCTAATCTCCCTCTTCAAGAGTTTGACTTCTTTACATTGGATTTCAGGGCTTGATGCTCCTTTTGAAGACATTCCTCCCTTTCTTCCTGGGTCGGGATCTTCCTATCCTACCAACTTTATGGATTTGTTCACGAAGGTCCTACGTTCTTCTGTATTTGCTTCCCCGAGCTCCTCTGACACTTCTCCTTCTTTATCCGTAGAATCTTTGGAAAATCTTTTACAACACCTTATTCAGGTAAAATTCTCTTGCCTTATTATGGTTTAAGTGTTGAGTTTAGTTATTCTTCAACTTCTGATTTCGTATTATTCTTTTTCAGATTGGTCGGTACTTATTTGATTTTCAACAGTCATGCACCTCTTCCCAAGATGTGGCTAAGCTACAGGAACTAAATTCCTTTCCGTCAAAGAAGATATCTACTTTAGAAACTCAGCTTCGTGACCTTCAATTCAATAACGAATTGCTTTCTTCTGAGAAAACAGCAACCATAGCCTCGTTGGAACTAGAAAAGGAGAAAACCAGGATGTTGGAGGAGAGGACAAAGCTCTTAGAGGAGAAACTTGTGAAGTCTCGGGAATTGGAAGAGAGAATGAAATCTTTAGAGGAAAAACTTTCCCTAGTTCAACTGGAAAAGTCCGCTCTTGAGATATCCTCGACAAGGGTTCTCTTTTTAGAGAAGGATTTGGATGAAAAGAATCTTACTATCGGCAAACTTAAATCGTCCATTCATACCATGAAAGCTAGGGTTTCTTCCTTTCTGAGCGACTCCCTTCCTCAATGGAAAGAGCAATGTGCTGAGGCAGTTCTGTTTTCTACTTATAAAGACAACGTTGACCGATGTCCAGACATGGCTTTTACTTCATTTGATGGATTAGGGGTGGATTACAAGAAGCGATTTGACATTTTATTGGGGCGTGTTCCCGGTGATTATTCCGAGGTCATGGGAGAAGACATTATTGATCCCGCAAAGTCCTTGGCTTTCGATGATATATCAACGATTGATGATGAGGGATCGGGAGACGAAGGAGCCGACAAAGAAAATGCGGATAGTGACGACGACGATGAAGATGATAATGATGGAAACGATGGTACCGATGGCCATTTTGAAAAGGATTCTCCAGGAGATGGAAATGGTGGTCTAGATCAAGGCGGGTCCGGAGCCCCTCAAGGTTCAGATCATATGTCCGACTTCCTTCCTTTGGAGACCACTAAAGGCGTTGATAAATCTCCGCCTCCCAAACACTCTCTTTCTAAATCAACGCCTCTTGAATCTGGTGAGATAGGTCAAACTCTTGCTGAGAGTCAACTTCCTCTCGAAGCTCAAACTCCTTCTAATGCTTTCCCTGTTCGATCCTTCAGATCTAATGCTACAGTTACTCATCCATAGGTAATTTTCTCGTCTTACTTGTTACTTATTTTTTACGTGTACAGTTGAAGATCATTAACATGATTTAACCATCAGCGTAGGATATAAATTACGTAGAGATTATTCTAGATAAAAAAGAAAATTTAAGACTTAACCGAGAAGAGGAGAGACTATACAAAGATTTGGACGAATCGAATGAGAAATATATTAGAATTTTAAAATGTCTCAAGTATCTTGAGGATTTTAAAAACAAAAAGGTTATGCCTCTTCTTTGGAAATCACGTTTTAGGATAATTTTCACAAGGAAAACGAAGAATTGACCACGCTAGTTTGGATGTTGATCGAGGACAAAGCTAAACTTATGGAGTGCATTTATCTTGTATATTTCGATTTCACATGATCGATTTTTCTTTCCTGGATGACGGTTGCAAGTGACTAATTAGACGTTTTCATAAGAGATATTTGGATTTGCACAGATCTGACCCTCACTGTGGGGAGTGTTGAAACCTGCCCAAGGTTTTTACCGTGCTTTTAACTATCGATTATCTTCCTTCTGATAAGGTTAAATCTAAAAGTATAGATTTATTATCGAGTATTATAAAGAATCCATTCTTTATGATCCTCTGAGATGTTGTAAACTAATTATTTTTTGTTAAGCTGAATTTTATAATGGTATGTAGACTTTGTGTTTTAATGTATCCATTATCAATGTGCAAGCTTCTAAATATATTCTTGTTTACTCATCATCTTCTATGTCAAAAGATAATTTAAGTAAATTGGTCAGATTGAAAATGTTTTTTAGAGTAAATTTTCCTTTGTTTAATAATCTCGCCTAATAAAATACTGCTTTCTTCGCGACCTTCTTCAGATGTACATCCAATTTCCAAACCTAGATTTCAATTTCTTGAGTAGCCATAAGAACTAATTTCTCCATGAAATCCGAGCTAACTATACCAATCTATTGTGTAGTGGACTTAGCCCCTCTCCTAAAGAGTGAGACTATCGTAGGTTTCCTCTAGTTAATACCATAGTTATCAAGCTCGCGCCTTGGCTCAAAAAAGGCCCAGGTGCACGTTGTGCGCCTTTTTGCAGTTTGAGGCGTATTTTTGCAAAATTCAAATTTTAGTTTACAAAATAGTTAAATAAAAAAATTAAAATAGTTAAATGAATTATAAAATATGGTTTAAAATTTAGATAATAACCATTTAAATAGTTGAATGAATTATAAAATATGGTTTAAAATTTAATTTTAGTTAGTAAAATAGTAGATCAAACTTGTACAAAAAGCACACACATTAATTTGCTATTTCAAAACCACACGAAATAGCATAGAATAGATTATCCATTTTGGAATTGCATTCGATAGCATGTTGGAATCTCTAATAATTGTACGCGATGACTTCATTGAACTCCCCACGATAGTCTTAGTCTATCATCTGAAGATTGCATGCGATTGTGGTTTTGTCTCACGACCATTTCAAGAACTGTATTACAACTGCTATAGTAGCCTTGCAATGATTTCACAAGATTCCCCATGATGGCTCTGACTTCCCTCCTCGTGATTCATACGATGGCAGTATGGAAAACTTCACGATGATTTAGACATTTTCAGTGTTTGGTGTTCAAAGACATCACACAATAGGCCCCTGCAAGTCGCTCCACGAAAGCTTCTATCTTAATGTCACGAAGACCTTTGATTGTCATCACACGACGGCTTTCTTGAATTGCTTCAAGTTGACTTTGTCTTTTGTAATTCTCCTCCTTTATCGTCCCACGATAACTTAACATATTTGAGTATAACACGAATGTTCTCATTTTTTGAGACGCACACACATACGTTATATTTAAAAATTAACCACATCTTTAAAATTTTGTGTTGCCAATTCAATTATCTATCCAAAAATGATAACGTAAAGAAAAATGCTTCATTTTGGAAAGCGGAACTGAACTCTGAATCCTTTTGCTCTTGATCATTATTATTTGATCATGATAACTTTTGTTTCATTTTTAACTTCTGTTCTCTTCATTATGACACATTATATCATCTTCAGATTCTACCTGTCATGCAAACTGCTCTATGTTTGCCTTGTCAACTTCAACAGATCTTGCAATAATAACTTCCACTAATCTCCATCAATGTTAGTTCCTCAATAGTTCTAACAAGAATCAACCTGCTACTAATTTCGGGAACATTAGTCAAATGCTTGCCACATGTCAATGGTGATTGATTTTTACTTGCTTCCATGATTGAGCCGCATGGCAGAGACAATCACTGCTGTTAGAACCACTACCTCATCACTGTAATCCTATAAATGAAGATGTATAATTTTAGTGCTGTTGATATAGGGAATAAGGATTTGCTTTCCGACGAAATAAAAAACATAATAATTACGATAAGGAGCACAATAGAGAGACACTACAGGGATTTTAGCAATGAGAATACTTTTAAATTTTCTTTCTATGAAAGCCCTGGAATCATACAATGAAAGAAGTATGCACTTAATGTAAATTATGTAATACGTGGACCTTCAGACCAATATCCACTATACCACTCTCTTTATCCAATCTGGGTTTTGGTTTTTAAATTGTATTGATGGTTCTGCTGCATGTTGGTACAATTCAAATTTATCTTTAAGTTGTTTTAAAAAGTTCCATTGTGAAACTTGATTAGCTTATCTGACATGTCAATGGTTGACATGATTCCAAAATATGCTCCTGTACCCATAGTTATGAAAGATGTGCTACGGCGCGTGCCATGGCGCAAGACACAGCACGGCGTGACGTTTACACCTTTTTTTCTTATGGCACGACGCACAAGAAAAGGCGCAACGAATGGCGCACATGACGCGCGATGTAAAAATGACATGACTTTTCGTTATTTTATTGTTTTTTACTTCTTAATGATCTCCAACAATGATTGAATGTATTATACTATTTTCATAGAGTGATACGATCACGCTTCAAACTAATCTCCAACAAATTTTGAATTATTTATTATATTATTGTCGCACCAAACTACAATGAACAATTAGAATTGAGATCCGCAAATTAGAACCAAATGGATTCGATCCCAGCTTAAACCCGATAGATCCAGGTGGGGTCTAGTTGATTAAAAATAACACGAAGAACAGATCTGATCAAAAAGGTTGGACAAAAAATGAGAAAATATGTGCATTTTTAGTGTTATTATCGTATCGAATCCGAACCGACCCAGTCCGAATTGAACCTCGGATCGGTTCAAGTTTTTAAAATATTCAAGTTAGACTCGATAAAATCCACCCAACTAGAATTGAGACCCAACTGGTCGGGTCCGGATCCGACCTGATGGGTCTAATTACCACGACCCAACACGTCTAATTACCATCCCTGCACTGAACAAATAATATTGAATGATCGCATTTTCCAAATTAATCTCGAATGAATTTCGAACTATATGTTTTAATTTGTTGCACCGAACAAATGGATGCTTTTTTCAAAGTAATCTCTGACGAATTTTGGACTGTCTGTTACTATTACCGTGACATCGAATAAACCGTCAATCGATATAAGACAAATGAGGAATATGTTGATGCTTATGAATTTGATGATGCACATATTGATTTAATAAATATGATTGTTGAATCAGATTTAAATTTCTAGTTTATCGGTTATATGTACTATTATCTTGGATTTTGGCTTTTGAAGGCTATTACGCTTTAAATTTTATGCTTATGATATTATATTTGATGATGTTTTTTGCAAAATGTCAAAAAAAAAATCTTTATTACATATGTTTTTTTAAAAAATAGAAATTATATTGAAAATTTTAAATAAATCATTATATGTACGAGTGTGTATTAATTTTTTTTAAAAATCATATGCGCTGTAAATTAAAATGGCGGGCTCCGTTTGTCGCGCCATACGCCAAGGCTTCGAGGAAGCCATGCGCCATTAATAACTATGCCCGTATCAGTAGTCTTTTACATTAATAAAAACAACTTGTGACATACTTATTGTCAGCTATTGGTTTAGCTTACATGTATTTTTCTTCTTCAATAGTTGACAAGTAAATGCCGCACTCGTTCATGCTTGTTTCACAATTTAGATGGTAATTACTATTTTTGTATGAACATAAATCGGTTGATATGGTCACAAGGGATAACAGTAATATTTCAGGTAGAGAATGAGAGACCAGATATTTTGATTTCCGATAATGACATAGATGCCTTGAATATGGGTTGGTGTTGCACTTGCATTTCCTAGGGTGTACGAGCAAAGTTTGATTATTTGCGATATTTGAATGTATATTCGCATAACCAGTATAGAAAATGGATTATATGCAATGAAACTTTAATTAAGGTTGTATAAAAATAACAAATTATACTGCTTTGTTTCTGCTTTGCAGATTTGTTCTGAAAATTCACCAGATGTTTTTGTGCCCATTTCTTCTGAATTTTTTATGCCTTGACTTGCCCTTGCTCAGCTCTCTGGGATTTGACTAGTTCTTCACCATATAATTTTTACATCTACCAGAAGTCTGTAATTATAAATTACACATTCTATGATGCTTGAACACGAATGTCCACATACAAGATACAAAGCCTAGAGAAAAAGAGAATCTTGAACTTTTCAGTTGTTTGATAGCCGCAAAATTTCATTTTGTGATATCCTAATCGATTATTCTCATTATATTGAAAAATATATTACTTAATATGTGTAATATTCTCTGATTAGAATGGGATGAGAAAGAGGAAGGGAAGGAAGCATTGCAGCAATGGGAAGACGATTGGGATGATGATGATGTTAACGATGATTTCTCTCTGCAGTTGAGGAAAGAACTGGAAAGCAACGCCCCAACCGAGAAGAAGTAATTTCATTTCATATATGTTAAGTACCAGAATTATATTGAAGTTTATACTCAATTGCTATGCTTTCTTTATGTCGCTGAACGATAGATATATCTATTTTTCATCGGTATGACATTAAGGCTTATTTTATGTTGAATTTGGGAGGTTTGTTTACAGTGCTATGTTGAATTTTGACTGATGTGGCTTTTTCTGGTATTTGATATTTTCTCAAAAATTTCACTTACGTTGACAGGTGAAGATGATAACATGTGCACAAATATCCATGATTGCCAATGTTTGAAGTAAACTTTACCAAAAAACTAACAGTTGGCAGAAAGTAAATCATCAATATATAAAGTTTGGTAATACCCATCCAATATATAAAATTAAAATGGATTTCAAGCATTTTGATTCGTGGGCATACCGCAACATCAAATCATGGACCTAATGTGATTTGCGCAATTGGCAAATTGCACGATGCATGAGATGCAAGTCTTCAACGTTTGCCTCGGGTAATGTAATTTTTTTTCAACTTACTATTATATGGACCTTGTTATATTTTACAGGGAACAAATAGAAGTTGAGAAACGAGAAGAAGATAAGGGAGACGAAAGATAATAGGACAAAGATGTAAGATAAATTAAAATTTTCAGCTTAGAGATTTCTTCTATTCATCGATATTAAAGGAAGTTGCCTACAACCATTGTAACGATCCGATATTTTGCACCATTCGCATTCGCACATGTCGGACTTGAATAATTCAAAATACCGCGTTATTAATTTAAATTAGCAAAACTGAGCATATACAGTAAATAAATAGAACACAGATCACAGACACAGAGTAATAAATGCAGCGGAAATAAAAGAGATAGTAGTTCATGAAGCTACTATATAAATATATAAGTTACATCAGAGTTAAACCAGATACAACGGAAGAGTAACATGATACATCAGATACAAATCAGAATACATCACTGGAATCAACTGGATATCTAAAACTGGATAGATAGCTGGATCTCCAAGCGAAGCTCCAACTCCAAAGGTGAGTCTCGAATACTGGTACACTCAGTCTGACCCGAGCGTAAAACAAAACACAAAACACTCGAGTCAGGATTAACATTCTTATATTAATAAATCCAACTCAAGTGAAATAGCAATTGAAATACAAGTAACTCAAAGGATGTTTGGAATAACCATCCTTTAAGGATCCGTTAAACTATCTACTAGGTAGTAATGTACGCTAAGTAGATAATGTCTATCAGTAATATAAGGTATCAAAATAGTGTTAAGGCGTTACCATTATCCCCCTTAACACATTTTTATACAAGCGTTATAGACTATACAGCACTGTAAACTCCACCGTAAACTAGTGGGCTATCAGGGAGTACTCCATAGGTATAACACAAAACAAATCGTAGTGGTCGCGTATATAGGGATCCAAGTATGACAAGGCACATGAGGCAATACCCAAGGTAGTGAAACTACCGTTTGCCTGATCCGGACTGGTGAAAACGCATCGCCGCAGCGATCGCAACACCGCGAAACAACACTCCCAAAATCAACAGTGCACCAATCGACAACAAGTAATGAGTAGTTTTCGAAGAAGTGTGTTCGTTTGAGGTAGCTGACCTCCATTGGCCCGGCACGGCTCCTGTTTTAGTCATTTCCAATTTGACACAAGTGTCAAGGCTATCCATTATCGTTCTCTTTCTTCAGTCATCACATACATCATTCCAACCACTTCATTCTGGATCACCACTCCGCGTATAGTTATTAAAGTGGTTTTCGGTTTAGACGGAGAGTATGCCCATAACCGATTCCGGTCTCTTTAATAACTTTCGTAATTATTACACCGATTGGTCGTTTAATATATTTCAAAACCAAATCAAATTCAATTTCAAATAGAATTCGTAAATCAACATTTCATTTGTCTTTCAAAACCAATTTCCAATAATTTACGTTTCAAAACATCCAAATTACCCTTTCAAGATCTTATAATTCAATTTCAATTTCCTTTAAAACAATTCAAATATTGATTCAAGTTCGTATATAAGATTCATTCCGAAATCATTTAAATTTATTTAATTTAACATTTAAATCAATTTAAATTCATTTATCAATTTCATTCAATATTCATTAAGTAAATTTGCCATTCAAAACAATTTCTATTAAATTTCCAATTCATTAAATCCATTATTTAAATTCAACTTCCTTATTTCAAAACTTACAATTTGAATTAAATTAAATTCATCAAATCAAATTCTTTAAATATCAAGTCTTACATTAATTTCAATAAATCACATTTTATTTCTTGATAAAGAAATTCAATTTCACTTATTTATTTACTTAAATGATTTTCCAAACTTAATTAATAAAGAGACTCAATTTCAATTATTTACGAAGTAAAATTCACTTATTCAAAAATTCAATTTAATTTAATCATTAAATAATTCAATCTTATTTAATTATTAAATAATTCAAAACTTAATTATTAAATAATTTCAAAGTTTAATTATTAAATAATTTCAAAGTTTAATAATTTCAAACTTAATTTTAATTTCAAACTTAATTATTAAATCATTTCAAACTTAATTCAATCATTTCTCAAATTAAACATCGTTCTTTCATCAATTACATTGTTAATATTCTGTTTTCAGATTATTAAATATTAACACTTTCCTTTCAATAAAAATTCAAATTTTCGACTTTATTTCAAACCATATTATTTATTCAAATAAAATCTTCATTTTATTTTTAAATCAAATTATTGACCAATCGGGGTTTATTTAATTCTCTATCCTAAGTCAAGGTTTAATTTGGGTATTTATCATTTCAACCCGATTCCAATTCAATTCAAAATCAAAGCATAGTAAAGGGAACTTGCAGTGTGATAACTGGGATGGTGTCAAAGTAAATAAACAAGCAATAACAACAACCAATATCAATCCAATAATCAATTCAATAATCCCGAAATAATCGTATTAATTCACATTGTTGTTTGTGCGAATTAATATAATTAATTCTAGAATCTACACTATCATTTCATGTAGATTAAAGATTATTACATTACGGTTTTTCATTTGATATTTATTATTCAATTTCAACTCACATCAATTTATACATCATACATTTAAATGGTTCAAGGTGTCGTTAACACTATTTCTACGTGTCAAATTATTTACATCCAAAAGAGTCATATTATACACATTTAACTAATCAAATTCAACGTTTAACTATCCTATAGCAAGTTCAGTTTGCATACTATTCATCATTTTAATATTAACAATTTAACGTCCAATATAAACATCAACAATCAATCAATTATCAGCCAAACTGTATTATCATTGCATAAATAATTAACAGATAATGGTGTCAGATGTCACAGGTGAACTGATACAGGTAATAGCATAAATAACAGTGTAAATAACTATCAATAGCATATTTCAATCGTCGTTTCAATTGAAATCAAAAATAAATAAGAGAACGTTAATCGTGAGTGATTGCTCACCTTCCGAGGCTAGAGGGAGATTTGACAATGAAATGAGTCCCGAATCCAAATTTGAATTTCCAAAGAGAAATAAGATGGGCATGAATTTGACGAACATAATCTGATAACAGGAAACGATGAGAACGAATCAAATTAGCTTGATATAAAATTTAGACGAGGTGTATGTTATATTACTATTTCACTTAACTCAATATTAAGTTTAAAATATTTATACATTAAAATAAATCTTAAATTTAAAATGTATATACACATTATATTTTAAATCAATATATATATATATATATATACTCATTTATAATGCCAGATACTAAATTTTTATATAATATTTATTGCAAATATCAACATATCAATTATATAAGCATTGTATCTACGACTGTAAAGTATACATCAAATCTAGCCAAGAAGTATGACTCGACTGTGCTTATTCAATATACATGTGCGAAAGTTACAAATAATAATATATAAGTAAGAATGAAGTAAACATTTGAGAACCAAACAATATATACTTCTTTCGTTTATACAGTATATATAAAATTAACCTTCCAGACTAGTACTTTACTGTATTCTATATACATACCTATATAGCAGATTAACATACCAAGGGTTATAACATATTATATTATCAAATCAATACATATACGCACTACTGTAAGTTATATATGCAAACCCTTACGCGCAGATTCATTTATAAATTTTTATTATAATATATGTAACACAACTTACTTCCTGTGGTCATAACAGACAACACATGAAAACGCAAACTCGAATATATATAAACTAATATACATAACCAACTTTTCATATTTACAAATATACTGGCCTATTATAACCTATACAGCTAGCATATTGTACCTTTATATAGACTAATATATATGAACCAACGTATATATGTGCACACTATATACATCTTATGCAAACATACCTATAAATATACATGGTTAAAATTTTATACGAACAGATGATGGAAAAATAATAATAATAATAATAACAAAACAAACATATGTATATATATAAGAAATGTATAAATCCTATCTTACAACTATACTCAAACGATATTTTTTTTAACAATGTATATAGCTTAACAATATACTTTCAAACTTCTATATACTTACATATA
Organism: Allium fistulosum; assembly: GCA_030737815.1. Classification (NCBI taxonomy): domain Eukaryota; kingdom Viridiplantae; phylum Streptophyta; class Magnoliopsida; order Asparagales; family Amaryllidaceae; genus Allium; species Allium fistulosum. The sequence goes on from CM060904.1 coordinate 1,145,395,192, forward strand.
TATATTCAGATCTGCACGAAAAGAATAGCAGGGCTGCATGAAAGCAAGGAGAGCAGCTCGGCTTGAGACTTGTGGCGAAACAAAGTCGGCAGGCGATGGTTCAGGCCGAGGTGATACGGAAGGAGAGGGGACTTGCGGGTGAGCGAGGTTAGGTGAAAGGCTGGGTGGCGGCACAGGCTTGGAGGGTAAATCCGTTGAAGTGATGGAAGGCGAGGGGAGAATGGAAAGTGGGAGTAGTGGTGCTCGGCCTGGAAAGTTCGACAATGAAGAGCAAAGGGCAGGGTAGAAGAGGAGCAAGGAGGTGGCTTCACGGTGGAGGCTCGGGTCGGATCATGCGGTGGAGAGGAAGTGAAGGGGTCGTGCTCGGCTTTGGGAAATGGAGCCGTTCTGGTCGCAGGCTGGAAGAAGGACGGAGGCTAATGGAGGCTGGGTGGTTGTTCTAGAGGCTGAGGCGCTCAGGAAGTCGAGAGAAGGAGAGAAGTTTCTCGAAGCAACACGGGTGATGTCCCGAAGCAAGATCGAAGGCGGTCCCAAAAAAAAATTCAAAAGAGGCAGACCGAAAGCAATGAAGGAAAAAAAAAAGAATACAGCCATTTAGTAATATTGGAACCAGAGAACAATATTGAACGGATAAGAATAGTAAAAGCTAAAAAATAAATTTTTGAGAATATAAAAAGGTAGTAACGATCACTGTTTGAATTTTGAGAATTGGAAAGGCTGTCGCCTATTAAACGGTGGAATATGAAAACAAGTGGCTGGTAGCTGGCATGATGGGAAAAGGAACAAACAAAGTATACAAAAGGTCTCAGAAGAAAGGACACACGGATACCGATACGATTACCGGTTTTGCAAATTCCACTTTGTACCGGACTTCAAAACACGAGAATGAATATACTGTGGAGATCAGCATCACGAGACAATCAAAACGGTGCACGCATATCAGTGGTACGATTGAATTATAAAAATTCGAAATTTTATACTAGCGGAAAAACGCATGAAAAACACAAAAATAATATCGGCGAAGCTAAAGAAGTCCGAATTTTGAAAAATGAAAAAAAAATTACGTCTTGCTCAGAAGACGATTTAGAATTTTTCTATGCAAAAATATTTAGGTTCCGAAAATATTTTATTTTCATCGCTTTTTAACTGATTAAATTAAACTAAATTTTCGCGCGAAATAAACTTTCATATTTTCGTAAGAAAATTTACCAGTTGCTATGTTTAACTAAACGCATTCCACATATCAAATTTATATTTCAAAATTTTATCGTTTAAAATTTCGCAAAATTTTAACTAATTACGTTATTAAAACAGTTAAAAATTACGGGTCGTTACAACCATAGTGGGAATATCTAAATGACAAATTTGTAAGAAAAGAGATTCTTTACTATGCATTATCTCCATGTGCTGAAATATCTACATATTTCATGTTGCGCAATATTTAACCATTTGCAAGTTGCAGCAGGACTCTTAGTCTCGATACTGTATCATTAGTTCACTCCGAATCGACCTTGTCCTTAAGTTTGTCCTTGTTACCAATCTCTTTGAATGCCCCTCAAATTCGGAGTTGGAAAAGGGCCTTAGTTATTGTGCACTGCGGTTCCTTTTTCGGCTATGAAAATGCAATCCTTCCAGCAGTACAACAGGCCATTGTAGAGTTAATAGCGGCGAGGATTAAAAACTGAGTAGTAGACATCAATAATTCCACGAATGAAGTTGAAGAGCTTGAACTCGGGCCTGCAACAGTTAGTGCTCCATTGAGACATGGCACTGGAGGGGAAGAAGTCGAAGATGACGGGGTTGGATTGGGTGATTGCAAAAGCGAATGGGATGGAAGGGTCGATGCCGCTGCTGGAGAGGTTCTCTGTAATGACCTTTAAATAATAAAAAATTAATCGAGGAATTAATTATGAAAACAAAGGTTAATGGATTTAATTAAGGAATTAAAAAGGGGTTGAATAAATTAAACAAGGTAAATAATTAGGGAATATTTATTTACCAATTGTATATACGAAATTAAATTAATAATTGTTGTAATACTATATAGATATATCACTCTAGGGCACGATGAATTGTTTTTTTTAAGAATGTTTTCGCCTTTCTTAAATCACAGAGGCTTTTAGAAAACGTTCTTTCAGGATACAGTGTAGTGTGTTTTGCGCAAGTTGTGACTACTTGCACAAATCAGAAGAACACTCGAATTTGATCAGATGATGCAAATAGATTTATTGATTCAGAAAACAGAAAAGTTTTTATTGTTTTTTTTCGAAAATGAAGGCTGTCAGGTATATATATGGGAAATGCGTCTGTTGGTGGTGACTGTTTGAAATGAACAGATATCTTCCCAAGTCGACCGCTGTCAACGGGGGCGTTACCCCCGTACCCCCATCTAGGAGGGTTGCCATCCCCGGACCCCCCTTCATAGTGGCAATCAATTTAAACAATTTTATGAAAAATTTCCAACAATAATGATAGGAAATTATTAGTTGTGGTTGAATTTGAAATGGAAAAGGAGTAAATGAGGCTATATATGATGTAATTAAAGCAATAGAGAGGATTTTGTAAAGCATAAAACAAATTAATAAAATAGAGAAAGGGACCTCAAAACCTTACTATATAAACACCACCTTTGAACATATTCGACTCATTTTCATTCACTCTCCTTAAATTAAAACAAGAAAAATATAGTCGACGACCATTATTAAGTGTAAAAGAAGAAAAGGAGAGTGAGTTTAAGAAGTGTAAAGATCTAGCAAATCCAAAGACTTAGATGAGTAATATCATTTCCATTTAGGATGTTTTCATCTAAGTTGATTACGACTTTAATTATTTATGACAGAAACTCATAGAATATTTATTTTAAATGGTAGACTTGATTTAATGAATGTTTTGGGTCGAAACAGCTTTATATGGAAAGTTTCGCTGTGATTGCTTACTCTAATGATTTTGAAATACAAATAAAATTTAATATGTTGGATAAAACATATTTTTAGAAATTGGATTTGATTTGGAGAATTTTTCAACTTTAAAATATTTAATTTGGAATTTTTGAAGGAAACCGTGTACCAAATAAATAAGAGAAAATGACTTAAATATGAGAATAGAGTAAAATGTGCTAAAGTATTTATTTGCAAATTTCAGGAAATTTATATGTATATTTATAACAAAGAATAATCATTTCTAAAAGATAAAATGTAGTGCCGAAACTAAATATGAAGCAACCGAGACTTAATTATGCATGTAAATTACATGATTTAGTTATATGTGGACAAGATCCTATATGATTGCTGCAAAAGTAAAGAAAGGACAATGCCACTAACAAAAAGTGGAGGCGGGACAAATAAGGAATCGACTCGTGGAAAGTTATGCACGAGGGTGTAGATGTGAGCAAATAGTATTGTAGGCTTTATTATGTATATTTAAGGAAGAGACTAGGTCGAAGGTGATTGTCGATGGTATAACATCCGAAACCTAAAATAAATTCAGAAATAATGAAAGAAGTTCTATGTAAATGAACTAAGTAAAAATAGCCGAAGGAGACGGCCAAAGGTTCCATATGTGGATGTCGGACGTAGATGTTCCAAACAAGTGTAAATAAACCAGGATTCCCTAGGAAAAGACCAAGGAATAGTGATTCGATAGACGAGACCCACTAACTTTCAAAGACCCATTAGCTTTTGGAGGAAAGCTAATATTGAAACCTAACACTGAAGATGGCTAAAGGAAGAGTTTAGAGTTTTCTAAGGCGTAATGCTTTTGCGAGAGTAGATGTAACTCTCAAGGGGTTCGACCTTAAGAAAAAGTTAAAGTGATCGCTTATAGTTATACTTTACAGTATAAACTTGTTATTCGGCCTTTTGACCTGGCTATGTTCAGACTGACTGGACAAGTTAGACTCAACGATTATCGAGGCAAGCGGTCTAGAGAGATGATCCTAGAGTCCGAAAACCAAATACAGACAAAACCATGAGACAACGGTCGAACGAACTAAGGAAAACAACATGCCAGAATTCACTAAGTGCTTTACCCTACATAGGGGGTCGGTACCGATCCCTAAGGGTACACCCAAAGTAGCCCTCACTCTTATGGTAATTTGCTCTATCTACATAGAGCTTGATTCAAGTATTGTTCCGGAGTTTCTATGCGTCGACTTGACAATCTCCTCATAAGGCCTAAAACAACAATTCAACCTTCTATAGATCCATCACTTGGACCAAAAAATACCTAGGCGACTATGCAAAACAACCTTGGAAACATGAAACCAACATCAAGACGAGCCAACACAAGAAGTTGCAAGACCCTATGATGCATACATAGGGATCGATACCGATCCCCAACCCTAGGGGATCCGGGGCCGAGATTTTTTGGAGGACTTTGTCTTTATCGTGAGGATCTGTAGGCGAAATATCAATGAGATATTTGATCGTTTATCCCTATAAATACACGAGAAATACTTCATTCTAAGGATCTTTTACGCTGCTGCTACATAGAAACTCGATTGTACTTTAGAATCCCTGTCGATCCTTCCTATTTGTAATCACAAAAACTAGTGCAAAAACAATAAAATCATTCAAGTGGATGTAGGCCAAGACCATCAAACCTCTACAAATTTGTGTGTACTTGTTATTACTCAGTTTTCATTTACTCTCTTCACTTAATCTCTGCTACATATTTTTATTGGGTGTTTGTACCATTTTTGGTTCAAATATTTTGGTGCTTTTACTGTGAAATCAATTCTCGGGCTATTTGAATCCTCGTATACTATTGGATTGCCCATAATCTAAGGAAGAGATCCAATTCCTTCTCAACTACTTTCTATGCTATTCGGATTTGCATAAGTCTATAGGAAGCTATCTTTAATGGTTCCCAGAAAAGAAAAAGCTGTTGCCTCCTCAAGTGCTACCGATGAAATAGAGAATGCTAATCTTCATATCCTGGATGAAGATGCGCAATAAGAAGCCGTTAATGTTCAAAATCCTTCAGATGCTATCACCAGGATGGTTTTGAGCGTATGATGAAAGAGCTACAGGATAGCCATGCATAGTTGAATTGGCTAATCCAAGAGAACATAAAATTGATGATCCAGCTGAATACTCACTGTAGGAAGACTAGGAGAGAGCTAACTCCTCCATACTCATAATCAGGCAGTTCCTCATCATCTGACTACCTTCGAAGAAACAGAAGGCGAATGATGGAGGCATATGAAGCAAGAACCTCTAGGTGGGAGAATGCAATTGACCCTCACCTAGGCATAGGGGTCAGTACCGATTGCCACCCTATAGGGGTTGGTACCAAATCCATCCACCAAGGAGCAGGACTTCAAGTTGGAATTGGAACGCAATCTGGATGCACTATGACTGACCAAGGCATCAGAAATCAAGAGTTTGCTGTTGAGTTGCCCCCAAGGAATGAATGCAGAGCTATCGAGCAAACAGTTCTTCCGGAGCTAGGAGAACTTAGGAGACGAGGCACGAACCATGATCGTTTACTGGGCCAAGCACAAGGAATAGATTACGATTACCACAACCCAATGAAAGTCTAGTGGATCGTATATAATATGGCTTATGTGTATAATAAGTGTATATATACTAATCTAAGAAGAACTATATAACCAAGTATGTTAATATAAAGTAAATAAGAGTAATCACACTAGAATTTTTATACTGGCTCGGACCTCCCGTCTTGAAGATTCCCTTCGGTATTTCACTAACCAATAATGCTCGCTTCACCCGGAGGAATAGGCTTATACAAAAGTGTTTCTTTGACAAGCTTGTGTTCTGTATAACACATATATTGACTGCTAGTACAATTCTTCCTATAATCTCCTTAGTGATTGGAAATGTGTAATTCGTGAATATGAAAGTGAATTGAATGATTCTCGAACGTAGAATGTAATAGAATAGTAATGAGAACTTGAGAGAGTATGAAATCATAAAGTAGTAAGATAGAGAGTTCAAAAGTTGAAGAAAATTATGATCTTGATGTATATTTATAGATATCAAAAGTTACGTTGAATAGTTGAAATCATTCATTAACAATCATATTTGTTTGTAGAGATGCTCACGAACGATCGCAACCCTTTGAAATGTCTTTTCAGAAAATAGCCGTTATGTAGTGATCTGTCGACTAAGTATAAAAAGTCATAAGAACGTTGAAGTACGCGTCAATTTTCAAAAAGAAGTTTATATAAGAAAATTGCATTGTTTAGTCGACTGAATATGTTTTCAGTTGACTGAAATTAACATGTAGTCGACTGAAATCAATACTTAGTCAACTGAACAGTGGACATCTTGTTTTATATATATACTCTTTGAAAAACTTTATGAAACTCTTAGATATTTGAAAGTACTTGTGGTGTGTGTTCATATGAACTATTAAGGACATTTTATAAGTAAATCTAGGACCAAGTACATACATTAGAGGAAACGGTCTGATAGCTTTGTAGTGCTTGTAGTATGGATGATCCATCCTGGCTTTGTCATCGAATCTCCAATTCAGTAGCTTGTTGTACCTGCATATATCGCATACTAGATATATATATATAGAGTTATAGTTGTCATCATTAAAACATCAAAACCGGAGTTCTGACAATCTCTCCCTTTTTTATGATGACAACTATATGAATTATCAAATAGAAAAGTATATATTCCTCCCCCAAAATATATACTCCCCCTATCGATATTTTCTCCCCTTTTGGCATCAACAAAAAGGCGAGAATACAACATAGTTTACAATATACAAAGATATATTATAGAGGGTGATGATGAAATATAAGACGAGGTAAACAAGCAAATACATATTGACAAACTAGATGATTATAGCAAGAACACATATAACTTAACAATCATGGACATGATTTGGCAAGTTCAGCCGACTGGGTGTATGATTAAGTCGACTGAATCAGGGTGTTTTGCAACCAGTGAGCAATGTTGATTTTAGTCGACTTAAAAAATAAAATTAGTCATCTGAAATACCTAGGTTCTAGTCGACCGAACAGGGGTATTTTTGAGGTAGAAAGTAGGCTTGAGTTTAGTCGACTGAATATTTAAATTTTAGTCGACTATTCCTAATTGCACACTATTTAGTCGACTGAATGAAATGTTTAGTCGACTGAACTCTGTTTAGTTGACTGAATGAGAACATTTAGTCTGCTGAACTATATTTAGTTGATTAATGAAAACTTCTAGTCTACCGAACCTGTGAAAATCAGGTTACTAGGAAATTTTGATGTATTTATTTTGAAAATATTGTTAATAAACACATATTTTCTAGATTTCATATTGTTATATATGTTTATTAAAAGTCCTTGTTTATATTAAAGCAATTTATACTCATATATGATGACATGAATAAGAGCTTAAAAACAATACTTTTAGTTTATCATTGGTTACCTGCAAAAGAATAAGAATTTCATTGGTACCCACTTCCTATGTTGTGGTCCTACGCGTTAGTGGAGGAAGGTAGCCATACCCAAGAGGGTTTAAGACCTTTAGAAATGTAATCATCATCATAAACAACACTTTTCAAATAGTCGTCTATATGTTTTTGCCTAATTAAATTGTTATTAGTTTTAGGAATCTATATTTTAACAGTATTTGCATTAGAAGTATTAGTCTTAATTTTAGATATAGGCTTCTTGAACTTAGTATAAAGTATACTATAGTTCCTATGCTTTTGCTTAGCTTTAAATCCTAATCCATTTCGATATCCTGATGGTCTTGATATCTTGATCAAATTTTCTAAGTTTTTTTTTCCTTTATTAACCTTTGATATGTTATTGGTAATTTGATCTAACTTAGTCTTAAGATCAGAGATTTCAACGTTGGCAGAATCTAAATTGTTTTTAGTTCAAGCTTTTATTTTTCAAGATTATTATTTACTAGTTTTCTATTTTCTAAATGATGTAATAAAGCATTATTTTGAGAAGATAATCTTTTGCATTCATTTTATGCTATTTCTAATTACTCTTCTGAATTTTTTTCCTCATCTTTTAATAAACCAATTTCCAGCTCTACTCTGTTCAATTTTCCTACATATTCCTTATTTAGTTTCTTAGATTATCTATACTTATCGTCTAATTCTATGCTAATTTCCAAATTTCATCATATGTTAGTTCAGGACGTACCTCGTCGGTGCTAGCCATAAAACAAACATTCGCTTGTTCTGAATCGCTTTCACTATCACTATCAGAAGAAGAGGATGAATCGCAGCCATCCCAAGTTACTTGAAAGGCTCTTCGCTTTTTCATGAATTTATCGAATTTTCTTTTCTTTTTGTCATTATTGAGTTGTGGACAATTTTTATTCATATGTCCGAACTTGTCACATCCATAATATTTGATTGACGTTTGATTTGATGAATTTGAATTACCACCATTCTGAAATTTTGTCATCTTCTTGAGTTTCTTAAATTTGTTGTAGTTCTTGGCGATAAACATGATTTCTTTCTCGTCCAAATCGGAAATGTCGTTATTTGCTTGAACGGCAGTATTCTTCTTTTCTTGATTTTGCTCCTTTTTTGCCTATAAATTAGCTTCATACGACATTAAATTTCCTATTAATTCTTCAACTTTGAGTTGAGAGAGATCGTTATCCTACTCGATGGCTAATATTTTTCTTTCCCATTCAATAGTCAAAGAATTTAAAATTCGTGTGACTAAATCAAAATCAGCGAATTAGACATCAAGTGCCATGAGATCTTGTTGAATAGTTTGAAATCTAGCATACATGTCTATAATAGATTCATTTGCTTTCATTTTAAAGGATGAGAATTGATTTTGCAAAATAGAAATTTTTGTTTGCTTGACTTTAGTTGTGCCTTCGTGAGTAACTTGTAAAGTGCGCCATATATTATATGTCGTTGTGCAAAGCATAACTCGTGATAATTCATTTTTATCAAGTGAACAAGATAGTACATTCATCACTTTGGCATTATTAGTTGCCGTGTTCTTTTGTCCATCAGTTCAAGTACTTATGTTAGTGGTAGGTGCTTCATATCTAGTTTGAGTAGCTTGCCAAATTTCTAAACCATTATCTTCCATAAAGATTCGCATACGTGTTGACTAATAAGCATAATTAGACCCATTAAATAGTTGGGGACGAGCAGTTGATTAACCTTCTTGAAATGTACTTGCCATATTAAACAATTTTCAATCACGTGTTACAGTAAATTGAAATGACCTTGCTCTGATACCAAATGAAAGTGTAGTGGATCGTATATAATATGGCTTATGTGTATAATAAGTGTATTTATACTACTCTAAGAAAAACTATATAAATGAGTAAAATAATATAATGTAAATAAGAGTAATTACACCAGAATTTTTATACTGGTTCAGACCTCCCGTCCTACGTCCAGTCCCGAAGCTGCCCTTCGGTATTTCACTAACCAATAACCCTCGCTTCGCCCGAAGGAATAGACTTATACAAAAGTGTTCCTTTGACAAGCTTGTGTTCTGAATACCATAGATATTGACTGCTAGTACAATTCTTCCTATAATCTCCGCGGTGATTGGAAATGTGTAATTTGTGATTATGGAAGTGAATTGAATGATTCTTGAATGTGGATTGTAATAGAATAGTAACGAGCACTTGCGAGAGTATGAAATCAGAAAGTAGCAAGATAGAGAGTTCAAAAGTTGAAAATGATTTCTGATCTTGATATATATTTGTAGATATCAAAAGTTACGTTGAATAGTTGAAATCATTCATTAACAATCATTTCTGTTTGTAGAGATGCCCACGAACGATCACAACTCTTCGAAATGGCTTTTTATAAAATAGCCGTTATGTTGTGATCAATCGACTGAATATAAAAAGTTAGTCTACTGAATAAGAACGTCAAAGTATGCACCAATTTTCAAAAAGAAGTTTATGTAAGTAAATTGTATTGTTTAGTCGATTGAATATGTTTTCAATCAACTGAAATTAACATTTAGTCGACTGAAATCAATATTTAGTCAACTGAACAGTGGACATCTTGTTTTTATATATAAAACTCTTTGAAAAACTTTGTGCAACTCTTTTATATTTGAAAGTACTTGTGGTGTGTGTACATATAAACTACCAAGGAGATTTTAAAAGTAAATCCAGGACCAAGCACATATATTAGAATAGACGATCTTATAGCTTTGTAGTGCTTGTAGTATAGATGATCCATCCTGGTTTTGTCATCGAATCTCCAATTCAGTAGCTTGTTGTACCTGCATATATTACATACTAGATATATACAAAGTTATATTTGTCATCATTAAATCATCAAAACCGAAGTTCTAACAACCAACAAGTACCCAAGAGCCGAATTTGGTTGAGATAGTAAGGCAACTTGTGAGAGAAAGTCAAGGCTAAACTAATGACGACTGAGGCACTTCCCTTAGTCAAAATCCCTGCGCTGAAGTAGTCTTATGCAAAGAGTACCCACGGAGATTCAACATGCAGACGATGTCCTCATACTCAGGAAAGACTGATTCTAGACAACATCTCATGAAATACGAGTGGCATATGGACTCCTCTAGAGCATAAGATGCAATCAAGTGTAGGTACCCAGAGTTAGGTGCCCATCTAATCTTCGTGGCCTATGATCAGACCTGTGGAGCTCTACCGAGGCAAGCATGACTCGACCGCTCATTAACCAACTCTTACCCCCGTCTCGAGGGCAAGACCATGATCCAAAAGTGGATGTGACTTGACCATCCACTCTCAAGCTCGTACCCGACGTTTTCCAAAACACTTACGCCTTGCTTGGAAGACTCAGAACCCAGTCTAACATGGACGTGACATGACCGTCCACGCACTAACTCTTGCCCTCGGCATAGAGGCCAAAACATAAACCAAAATGGATGTGACTGACCATCCATCAACTTAACTCTATCCCTTGACCCGACAGGGGGAGTTCAAACCAAAATGGATGTGATTGACCATCCATCAACTTAACTCTTTCTCTTGACCTGAGATGGGGAGTTTAAACCAAAATGGATGTGACTAAACATCCATCAACTTAACTCTTTCCCCTGACCCGACAGGGGGAGTTCAAGCCAAAATGGATGCGACTGACCATCCGTCAAGTAACTCTATCCCTTGTCCTGACAGGGGGAGTCCAAACCAAAATGGTTGTGACTGACCGTCCATCAACTTAACTCTTTCCCTTATCCAACATGGGGAGCTTAAACAATAAACAAGCAGATGTGACTGTCCATCCGTCTCCTAACTCCTTCCCTTGACCCGACACAAGGTGTCTAAACACAAAAGGATGTGGTCCGACAATCCATCGTTGAACTTAGAGCGGATGTGGCCCGGCCATCTGCCTCCTAGCTCTTTTTCTTAACTTGACAGGAAGAGCACAAATCATAAATCGGGCGTAAGTCGACCGTTCGATCTTAGATGAATGTGATCCGACCATCCATCAATCCACTCTCTCCCTTGATCCGATGGGAGGAGTATGAAATTAGAATGGATGTGACATGACCGTCCATTCGCTAACTTTGACCATCCAAACAAATGTGGATGTGACTTGACAGTTCACTCACCAACTTCTGCCCATGACACGGGAGCAGAAGCACAATCCGAGATGGATGTGATCCGACCATCCATCAGCTAAAACAATCTATGATCTAGACATTCTCCAACTCCTACCATTGATCCAACATGGGGAGTGCAAGCTTAAGATGGGTGTGACCTAACCACCCATTCACTAACTCAGACCTTAGACCCAATGGGAAAAATATAACTTCATAAGGACGAGACTCGACCGTCTGTGCACTAACCTCGTTAACCCAAGACTGAGGGAAGGACCATGATCACTTGAAAGCTGGATATGATAGCTTAACACTGTGGCATGTGCCTAATGTTCAATACGACTTAAGGCTATGACCGAAAGAATGCTTTAGGATAAAAAACAAACAAAACAACTTGTGATTACAATTCCATGTAACTTGGTAATGGCCTATTGGAACATGAACATGCTTGGGAGCCAATGGTAAAAGTATGTGTATGGATGTATGAGCATGTGTGCATACTGACATGAAATTTCCTAAATTAACGAGAATTGAATTCTTACCTAGAACTTTCAGAAAAAAAAACCAGTTCAATTAACTTAGGCCTGCTAGTTCAATCAACTAGCTCAATGGAATGGAGCAAAGACAATCACTGAGATAATACATTTCGGTTTTACAATGTCAGATATCGACCAAGCATCGCAGTAGACAGTTAGTGATACGATTCTTCATGAAAGCCACTCGACGAAAGGATCACAACCAGTCGAGGCATAGAGTGAAATCCTTTCTGACAAGCCTAACTTGTCTCGATTCAAAGCACGTCATGTTTGAAACAAGACGTATTTTGGAGGCAAGTGTTATCCGACCTTGTGACCCCACTATATTCAGACTGACTAGACAAGTTAGACTCGACGATTATCGAGGCAAACAGCCTAGCGAGATGATCCTGGGGTCCAAAAACCAAACATAGACAAGACCATGAGACAACAGCCGAATGAGCTAAGGAAAACAACATGCTAGAATTCACTAAGTGCTTCACCCTACATAAGGGAATGGTAACGATCCCTAAGGGTAAACCCAAAGTAGCCTCCACTCCTATGGCACTCTTTCTACCTACATAGAGCCCGATTCAAGTGTTGTTCTGTAGATCATGTGCGTCGTATTGACAATCTCCACATACGGCCTAAAGCAATAATTCAACCTTCTGTAAATCCATCGCTTGGACCAAAAAACACCTAGGTGACTATGCAAAATAACTTTGGAAACATGAAATTAACACCAAGATGAGCCAATACAAGAAGTCGCAAGACCCTATGATGCAAAAATAGGGATTGGTACCGATCTCCCTAGACGGACCGTTACCGATCACCAACCTTAGGGGATATGGGGCCGAGATTTTTTGGAGGACTTCGTCTTCATCAAGAGGATATGTGGGCGAAATATCAGTGAGATATTTGGTCTTTTACCCCTATAAATACATGGGAAATGCTTGATTCTAAGGATTTTTTACGCTGCTGCTACACACAAACTCCATTATACTCTTGGATCCATACCGATCCCTCCTACTTGTAATCACAAAAACTAGTGCAAATGCAATAAAATCATTCAAGTGGACGTATGCCAAGATTTCCGAACCATTATAAATTTGTGTATGCTTGTTATTACTTAGTTTTCATTTACTTTCTTTATTTAATCTATACTACATAGTTTTCTTAGATGTTTGTGCCCTTTTTGGTTCAAAAAAACTAAAAGAACTGAGACCACTTAGGGTTGAACTTTGCAATATAAACATAAAGAACCGAGACTGTTTGGGGTTGTATTTTGCAGTATAAACTAAAAAACTGACTATTTATGGTTATACTTTGCAGGATAAAACTTAAAGAACCAAGACTGCATGAGGATGTGCCTTGCAGAATAAACTAAGTTCAAGACTAACGAAGACTGCTTAGGGTGGTACCATGTAGTAAAGGATCAACTAATGGATTACAAGACTCGAAGGGGTTGTACTTTTCAGTATACAAATTGTGTAAACGAAATCAAAGATAGTTTCCTAGATAATATTCTGAAACCTAAATATGTCCCAGGTTAAGCATTGTATTTTAAGACCATACACCTAACATGGAATTAGGTAAAGTTTTGTTGAGACATGTTTTTGTATATTTAAGTGAACTTATATTTTGCTATGATTTATGATAGTTTTTATTGATTGTGTTTACATGAATAATTTATTTAGACTAAATCGTATATAGTGACCATTAATAAAATAGTCTATTGTTTTAATTTAATTTAATTATGTTTTTCTTAAAACATTAATACATATATATATTGTATCTTATGATTTAAATCCATATATATATATATATATCTGCGTGTGTTATTTTATTTAACTTTAACTTCGATTTGTTATATTTTATTTGTTAAGTGTTCATGTTTATAATGCGAACATTGTAAATATTATAAACTAATCCGGGGCATATAACCTTTGTAATTTATGATTATAAGTAAAGGAACAATATCAAAAGTGTTTTAACATAATGATGAAGATAAGTGATCTTATATATATATATGTGTGTTCGTGTGTGTATAATTATTTTTGACCATTAAAATAAATGTATGTAACACCCTGGATTTTATTAAAAAATAAAAAATTAATTAAAAAGAGCATTTTGGTAGTTTCACATAAAATCAAAATTTTATAAATGAAGGATTTTGGGAATTATTACTTTTCCATTGCTGCAAGTAGATTTTTCTACCCAAAATTTATATATAAACGCCGGAAATGAATGCCAGATGAAGGAGATACAGATTGTTTACCGTTATGCACATGTCTGATGAAAAATAGGTTAGAAGCCCAAGCGGGCTATGGGAAATTTCAAGATTTATGCCTACATAAGAGAAGTTTGTAATCCTAATTTACCGTATTCTTCATTTTTCTTCATCCCGTAGCAAACGGTCGACCTAAACTCAAAAATCCATTATTTTCTCCTTCTTCCTTAATTATAAATCAGAATTCTCTAAATAAAATAACAAATCAACTAGAAAAAACGAGAAATCTAATCCAAACATTAGTAAGCCAAATAGAAGTAGAGGGATGCTAAACTAAAGTCAAATCGAAGAAGAGAATTTGAAGATTTCCATCAAAAATCAACAAAGCAACGAATAGAGGTGAGTGAGATCATCTACAAACTGGTTATTCTGTTATATATGTGTTAAATTTCATTTTTACATCTACTTAGATTTTTAAAATGATTTACTAATTGAATTGATGTTTTAAATTGACGATTTATATAAATAGGGTAATTTGAAAAATTATATAACACTATTTTAATAATAGAAATTCATATGAATCAGGGGGAGGGTGGATTGGATGATAGGTTCACCAGTTAAACCATATATATTCAATTATATGCAAAAAATATGGATTAATTTGGATGAAAAAAGTGAATTATACATATGTATTGATCATATAATGGCTTATATGATCAACTGGTATACACCAAAATAAATTGTAATTAAAATAAAAGAAACAGACAATCATTTGAATATAATAAAAGTTGTAACAAGATATGGATAATTGTTTAAAAACTGGTTCAAAAGTTATACTTAAAGTCCGGATAGAAGATTGAATGATAAACGATTAAACTGGAAAAAAAGAACACGTTAAGAATGCTAAAAAACCTAATTTCAAGCAAACGATCGACTAGTTGGCTTCGAAATAACCTTGAGTGAAACCCGAGTCCAACCTGAGGAATATTCTCAGTATCAAACCATCGATGGACTAAAGTCACCAATAGATAGAACGTTAGAAAAATAGATCGACGAAGTTTATTTAATCGACTAGTGTATTGTTGAAAAAAATTAACATGCGAATGGTCGACTGATCAAGTTTGACTAGTTGATCGACCACTTGTAGGTTGCAAAATTTGAATCTAGACCCATTCCAGGCCAAGTAGGATAATTTCGAGGATTCTTTTACTGCTTTGTTGATGTTTTGGAGTTCACATAGCTTTATGAAGTTGTATAACAGGGTAGTCAATACAGGTGAGTCATTGTATCGTAATTAAATACTCCTATTGTTACGTTAGTGCCCTGATGGCACCTTTTAGTAGGTGAATCATCAGAAGAATGAAAATATCCATACTAGTAGGTTATACATTGTTCGGTCGATGTACCTACATCGACTCGATTTGTTGTTTGATCCTTGTATGCTATCAGTTGAATGATATAGAGCATAGGACATGTTTATGATGATATTGTATGCTCGATGCTTCAATGGGTAGTTTACTATTTAGATTGTATACTTGGTGTGCACCTCGCGTGGTTTAAAATTGAGATTGTTTACTCTATGAATATTTAGGCTGTTTACTATTGAGAGGTGTTTTCCTAATTTATAGTTAAGCAGTGTACCATCGGGACTATATATTCGATGTATTGTTAGGTTTACCGAGTTTCTAGATGTCCAACCTTCAGGCATGCTATTATCGAATTTTAGGCCTAATATAAATTGTTAACCAATATTTTATCGGTTTGCTAATTTCTTGGATATAAGTATACTTAAATAAATAACACCATTAGGTTGTTAGATTTTAAATGATAATTTATCTACCTATTAGCACCATGCCACTAGTGATACTTTATTCACCAAACTATGCATGATCCCCTCTATTTTTTCCTCCTTGTACCTACTTTCAGGTTAACAAGATAGTAGAGTGGTGTGACAAGAAAGAGTAAGATAGGCGAAGAAGGTGACCATGCACTCTGGAGTTACTTTATTTATAGTTATTCGATATGTATCTTATTACATTTATCAGTCAATTACTTTTTATATTTCCAGTTGGATATAGTTAAGAACTTCATTTAGTTGTTATCCTATGTGGGTAACTGTTGTTCTAAATAGCATTGATTTGTTTATTTCAGTTATTTATATTTAGTTCTTTCAGCCGTAAGATCCGAAGATGTAGAATGTAAAATTTTATATGTATCTCTGTACCATATGAACCATCAAACCCTAACGATCCGTACTTCTTAGCACAATGTGAGTTCGAACGTCGCTATTAGGCATTGAATCGATGAGTCCAGAAGTGTGGGTTGTTACATTTGCTATCATAGCCTAGGTTTATAGTTCCTTAGGGATTATGCTCCTATTGAGAGAGCATACTTGTATATTCTTAAAAGTTATATATATATATATATGTATGTATGTATGTATGTATATGTATCTAAGTATAACACGAATACATCGATATAAAATTCCAGTAATTCTTATTATCAACCGAGGAAAGTTGCTAATAATCCCCGTTTACAAATAAGTGAAAAATGAGCAATCAAACTAAAAATAGTTTTGGCGGGGTAGCAGCCTCGGTTTTGAGCGTGAATTTTCCGGTATGGTTCCGTTAGTTTCTTTAAGCAAGTGGCTAGGCTGAAATTTTACCTCGATGGAGGACCTATAGCTAAGGCACATGGTGCAGTTCCTGCTTCTCCACATGCTTAGAATTTTCTAAATTATGTCAGGATTTCCAGAGTTTAAGTGGAAAGAATTATTAAAGGATTGAATCATTTATTGAGACTCAGGCATGGCCAAGGAATTGTGATAGAACAATTTCTACGATGGGCATTATGGATGCAATGGAAAGGCAATTAGCTTCATGACACTTACTGTTGGAACTGGGCCAGCCCGCAGCGGTAGTGGTGGGTGTATTTCAAATTTGTTTATCCTATTGGATCTTTATTGGGCCTATGAAGTCTAATTCATTTGAAAAAATTCTAAATTTGTTTTAAATAAAATCATGTATTTTATTTAAATTTAAGTATTTTGTAATGTAAAGTTAATTTGAATGATTTAATATATATATATATATACCTGTATCATATACATATACATATGTGTGTGCATGTGTAACATAATAATCCGTGAAGGGTATAACATGCCCGTATATAAATGTTGGTATTTACATCGCAACAGACACATTAGCTTATTTCGTATGTATTGTATGTTGTATAAATATGTGCATAAATCTGTAATGCAAAGTATATTTACATAAATACGTACACATATATTTAAAATATATTTTATAACTAAAAGTCTCAAAATTAAATATATATATATATAATATTAAACATTTGTATACATATATATACAAATTAAAATATATAAAATTATACATACATATAATAATTAAAATTATACATATATAAGGTTAAATAAAATGTATATATATGAATAATTAATTACATTCAAATACTTAAAATATAATTATATATATTTTAAAATTATTTACAGATTGAAATGAGCATAACAAATATAAAATAATAATTTTATAATTTTATCATTATCATATATATAATATATACATATATATATATATAATATAGTTTTGATCATAATAATTAAAAATATAAGTAATAAATATTAAAAATTCAAATTCTAAAATTTACAAAAATTTAGGATCATAAAATACACGTTCAAAATATTTTTCATGATTTTTTGAAATAAAATATTATTTTTAGTAAGTAAAAGAAATGTTCAACCGAAGTAATTTAATTATTAAAAATATTAAATTTTAACAAAAATTTTGAAAGTTTTTCTATGGGTTACTGCATAGATGGTGTAATTTTAAAAAATATAAAATCAAATTTCCAGTGCAATAATTATTTTAGATATAATAAACAATTCAAATAATCAATAAAAGATAATTTAAAATTATTTATATATAAAAAAATTATTTTCGAATTTGATAATTCATATTATATATAAATACGTGTAAGGAAAAATTCTAAGCTGTTTATACATTATAAATATACATATACGTAATTATATGTTTAAAATATACATTAGTCTATATTTAAATTAATATATAAATATACATAAAATAATTAATAATAACAAAATTTATTTTTTTTATAGCAAATTAGATTTGTTTATACGTAAATTATAACACATAATAATATAACCATGCACATAACCAAACTAATTTGTGACAACTACATATACCTACGAAAATCTCACATAACTAGATATTCAGCATTAATTTATATACAGATTTGGGATTAATCAATATTAAATCATAAAATATGATATGATTACTATACTATATAAATAAAATACCAACTGATGATGCCTTTGAGTCCACTTGAATCAATGAATTCCCTTCTCTAGTTATGCTCGATCCGTCAGATTGCAAGTTTGGAATCGTCGACCTTTTCTATCAAATAGTGCTGTTACTTAACTTGAATTGATTTGAGATTCTTAGAACTGATATGGGAATTAATTTCGGCCTGCAAACTTGATAATTATGACAGCCAAAAGTTGTTTTTGATTAAGGGTTTAGAGATCCATATATATAGCATTGTACAAGAGAGATATTAGGACAATCTCATTACCTATTCTCTCTTCATCTTAGCCATCCATCTCTAGGTCTAATCCTAAGTTTTATCCCCCTCCAATAACTTGTCAAAACCGAAATTTGCAGCCCTAATGATGGGCTTTAAACCCATTTAAGCCCAAGCCAAAATGCTATGCAATTAAATCTAATTTAATCGCTTATCGATATCGTATATCGATTGGTACATTTATAACTATTATAAATGTATAACAATTTTTATTTCTCAAACCATATTCAAATTTTTATAATTAATATTTCATAAATATTAATTAATTTAATTTATTTATAACAATTATAAACTAATTAAATCATTCGGTCTTAAGGGAATTCATCATTTCAGTTGTGTAACTCTTGGGTGTAAATTTGGTTAGCAATTAACACCGAACTATTCGAATGTTAATGTTCACACATCACTTAGCAAGTGGTGTGATATTATGGCCAAATTTATCGCTTATTCATTTTTAGTAAAATCTTATTTAATTTAATAAGCGTTACCCGTTAGTGACATTTATATACACCAATTCTCTTCGTCAGAAACTGTATCACTTTAGATTTATGGAATTTGGTAATGGTCAAAATTCAACTATTGTCCATATTCAACTCTATAGTCCAAAAAAATCCTTGGTTCAATAATAACAACTATTATTAACCGAAATTCTCTGGCCAGAGACTTTGACTTTGAGTTGACTGTGATACTAACCGCATATAACTGAGGAGACAAATCCTCTCTTGAATAGCGCTTCACTTCCAATACTTCCACTCGACCCAACTATAGTCACTCGATGGACGCCATGCTATGTTTGTCTATAATCAAAGCGGAGCTTTCAAATTGAAGATCCATAGTATTCTCAAGTCGAGAGAACTATGTAAATCAGTCACATCGATATTTTCTGTTTGACCTTAGTTATATTAACCAATAGAAAACTATCAAGTGAGTCATTCCATAACTATCTAATAACTATTAGTATGTAACCTTTAGGTGCCCCCAGCAGTCATGAGTAATACACTGCCCAATATTTGGAGAGCGTTACGTACTCCAGTCTCAACGGATACATCGATATCCAGTCTCGATGCATTTTGACTAGGAACATTTAAAATGGTATATTTGTTTCGTTGTGATGAATTACTCATGGTTACAACACTTTGTAACTACTATCATAAAATATACCATTTATGGATTTTTCTATTAAATATACTTTTAATTAAGTTAATTAATTAATATAATCACATTATATCAAGTATATAATAGGAACAAAATACATTTTATTTCGAACAAGATTGGTCAACGAGTTAGATATATGTAACAAATTACATAATTGCCCTTAGGGCATACCTCTAACTTTATCAATCTCCCATTTGCAGTTGGGGTCAATTATGGAATCTTATTCCAACTTCTCCAATCAGTTTTCTCAAAACCAATTAGGTCAATCCCTTTGTGAACGGGTATGCTATTATGTTTTAATTTTCTACTCCGTCAATCAACTTTCTTCGATGGTGATAAACTGTGGTATCATGTGGAACAATTCGAAGTATGTCTCTCAACTTCGAGTGAGCTCTAAGTCTATTACGAACTATATTACAACATTTTTATCATATAACTCTATCATGAAATTCTCAACATTTGAAATTAGCTCAGTTATAAATTTGTGCACTTATTTTTTTTATATATACATTGTTTCGATTGCGGCGCTATTCAAGGCGATGTACCTAGCCTTTTTTCATTGAATCAGCTACGGTCTTTCATTTGGAAGATTTCAACTTAAAGATTTGTTATTGACATATTATACTCAATATTACTTATGAAAGTTTGAGCCTGAACATTCCTTCATAAGGAATTTATGTTTCTGTAAACAATTTTCTAGTATTTCATAAATACACGAGAACTTCAAACCACCAGTTAGTGATATCAATTTGGATTTGATATTTGTTTCATATATCAAATACATAAACAAATCATGATATCATAGACAACACAACATGTATGATAATTCCTTTTGCCAATGCAAAGGAATCAATCTTACATGTTCCATATTAAACATTTTAATAAGGTGTCTTTGCATATCATTTGAGACATTCCCGACATCTTTTATACTTACGATAAAAGACATCATTTATTAATCCAATGTTAAGTATTAAAACAACCGAGGTTGATTTTAACACAAGTACATCGTTAAAATCATCAATGTGTTGTTTACTTGTAACTTAGAAATATCATTGTACCTTTTAAAAAAATTCTTATGAACATACGCTTCCTTTGCAGTTTGATTGAAAATCAAACTATTTGATATTTCTATCAAAATACTTATTCAATCTTGATGCTTATAAAATGATACTTTCAAATCATTTCTTGGATCATATCCAAAGACTCACAAACTCAATATCTCTCCCACCGACTTCGAGACATTTTGGTTATTATGTGTAAACAGTTTACTCTAAATCATTATTTAGAATTTTCTATTTCAATACATACGTACCAAACATAAAGTCATATCAAGTGGTAATTTTGTGAGTAAATCCGAATTAACTTGAGCATGTTGAATACCGAATCTATTACACTAATTTCAACATTTGGAATTTGCGATATTATTCTCATCAACGTTGCTCATTTAATTCCAACTGCATTAGTCTTGCTTATAAAGACATAATCACGGCCGATGGATCACATCCCTTAGGTTACGACTACCAAAATCATATTTTGACAACGTACTTGGAATTCTTTCAGATTTGCGCATCATACCATATGATAGAGTCAACACTCTTAGTGGTTTAATTAAACAATCGAGGATTATATATTTTCAACATTTACAAGAAACTCATAGTTCCTCTTCAATGAGCGAGAATACTTATTAGACATTCTAATGCAATGTGTTCGTTTAGGTTAGTCAATTTTATTTCATCTCATCTAATCAGTTCTATTTTTGGATCGTATTCAAATCCTTTTTACTACCAATAATTTCTCAAGGAAATTCCTTTACAATGAAGTTGGTATTTCTTGAAATGTTTCTCAACGCAATTGAATAGGTATTCATAAACGTTTTATGAATTTCCTTATTCATTAAACTGATTTGGTTTTAGTTTACAAAAGTTATGTTTGAAACATAAATATGTCATCCAATGACAGTCTTTTCAAAATCCTTTTAGGAAGATTCATACAAGATCCTTCATGAACAATTATTACGTCCAATATTTTGACTCACACAACCTCCCAACTCCTTGGCCTAGGATATGTAAGAGTTTCTTATAAACCCTTATCTTGTGTGATTTTGTAAACTGTTATTTAGATGAAATAATATTAACCTTGTGTACTACTTTTAAGTACATGACCTTATAAAAAGAAACTAACTCAACTTCACTCACAATTAATCGCACATTGTTCAACAAAGTTCGATTACCCCTTATTGATGCATCATTATGCATCCCATGGAGGAGTGACTTTTGAGATTGAATCTTTATTCTTTTTAGGTACATTCAGATCTTTTTCCAATATACTCACTCATTCGATCAAATCGAATCATTTCTGTTGCATGTTATTTTATCTACTTATGTTTTGTACTCTATGAGTTTACCATAGACATACTACATGTGTATCAAATACACATATCCATGTCGACGATAACTCATCGGTGAATATGACGAAGTACAAGGAATCGTTTTGGTATTTATAGAATTATGATTGCATACTCCTTATGTATCAATCTGAGGAGTTCATCAATTCTTATGACACACCCACTGAATGGGTGCATAGCTCTTTATTGTTTGAGATATAATTAACAAGTATCATATGATTCAAAATCATACAATAAAATTATTTCTCAAAACTACGGCTTAGTCTATAATTCCAAAACAACCATAAATAATATTAGATACTTTTGTATTTTCCAATGCATCACTTTTCTTATAAGAAAAATTACCACATTATAGTTTTATTTCACAAAGAATATTCATAATATTATATTGAAATGTAGCTATGTCTATTTTTTTCAGTCGATACCGATAAATAATCATTATTTCATAAATAATGTATGGTAAGTTATACGAAAATAATTTTCGTACTATGATGTAATTAATAAGTGCTATATTGTATGCTCCCACTATTTCCGCCATTACTATAATAGTGTATTAAATTTGGAGATCCGTTATTCACTTAATACAATTTGTTTATTTCATACACTACAACTATTTATAGTGGAGAGTTCGTTGATCAAATATCTTGAGCTCAAATAAATAAATCTCATAGAAAATAATTTCCTATATGAAATACATTTCAGAATAGAAATCATATTTCTTATTCCAATATTAAGTATCAATCATTTATTACAATTCTTATTTCCAATGTTTCTCTATGAAGCAGAAGTGAGTATTCATTCTCTTCATTCCAATTGTACCTTAAATTACCTCTATTCTTATGCATTCGTTTTTCTTTCAAATGGTCAAACTATTCAAAAGAAAACCTTACTACAATATTATAATAAACTCTTTACAAAAGTGCATTCGATTATCCTTAACATTTAAGGACATCAAATATGCTGCACTTTACGTAACCGATCAAAATGACATTTCAGCGATCGAGTTCTTTTATCTATCTTGTAGTTTTTAGTCTTGTGTTACATTAACACAATATGATCTCTTTTGTAATCAATCAGATTGAATACTCGATCTCGCACTAAGGTTTATTCAGTTTTTCGGATGAACTAATTTCATTGAAATATTGTACATTACAAACTTTGACCATTCACTGTATAACATTTATATGCAATTGTATATGGATCAAATATCCATAGTCTTAAATTGTTTTAGAGTTCGAAACTCATAAAATGCAATATATGGTCTTGACCAAATAAATGCATAGGTGACCAAACCACGAATGTATTTAGTAGTTGTAAAATCAGGCACTTGCATGGGTGTTGAAACGTTAACATGCAATAGGAATTTGATAGTGGGTATTATATTTCCATTTGTCAACTTTCAATTTAGTTCGTTTGTATATGTTAATTGATAAACATTTTATCAATCATATTAAATGCACAAATTTATCATTGTAGATAATTATAACATTATTTAGCATATGTTCTTACAATATTAGAAAGGTTAAATGTTACAATTTCATTTTTCAAATAAGGCTCCCGCTAGTCTTTTATGTTTCTCCAAACTCTAAGATGAAACACATAAGTCTTTCAACTTCACTAGTGGGTGTTAGGACTAATCTGTCTTGGTATTCTGACCTTGAGTTTGCTAAACAAATCATAGCCCCACAAACAATGGATAACTCCTTATCGGTTGTATCACATACAACTCCTAACCCAATTTTCCTTGTCCTAATCTCGTTTTGACCTTGAGTTTGTTCAACAAATCGAAAGAGATTATTCACTCATACCTACCATATCGTGATGGCCTAAGTATATTAATAATACTACACATAACATCCCCAGCTTGAGTTTTCTCAACAACTAAGGAGTATGCAAGTAATTTATTAATATATATATATATATTGTAGAGGACGACATTATATTGAAGATTCATAATCTTCAATATATTATATTGAGTGATATCGACTTATGAAATAAAGTATTTCTTATGAAAGACCCTCGTGATTCAAGTGTAATACATATCAAAAATCACAGTATACATACATTTACATATGTATTTATTCCTTAAGTCTATTTGGTTTTCTTTAATGTTCCACTTTTAGTTTATACATTCATATCATATAAGTTTTGTTGTTAAATAACTTTTATATTCCATATTATTTATATGTTAGTCTTATGTATAATATTTCATTAATTAAATCTTATTTAATTAATTTACTTAATTAACTCTTTAATTAATTTTATATTAGTATTCCAATACAACTTTTATATTGGACATATCTACTATAACCTTTATAGTGTAACACTTATATCTTATATATGTGTATTTTTATTTAATTAATTAACCTTTAATTAATTTATTAATTAAACAATTTTAATTAAATTATATAAATTTCAAAATTTTATCTTATATATATACATGTATGCTTATGTTATCTTAAACACTTTAAAATAACATAACATATATCAACATATATAATACATGTGTATAAGTATTGATTAATTAACTCATTTAATTAATTTATATTATTAATCTTATTAATAATTTTAAATTTCGAAATTAATATTTGCATAGTTTCAAACATTTTGAACTTTTTCATTACATTTTCAAACATTTTGAAAATTTATGTTATATTACAACCTTTTATAATAAACATGTTTTTATTTTAAATTTAACTTTTAAATTTAAAATCATGTCTTAATTTTCAAAACTATTTTAAAATTTAGCCCAAGGCCCAAATTAAGTTGGGCCTTTTCTATTAGGGGCAACCTTTGGGCTCACTTCACCATTCGGGCCAGGCTGGTAACCAGATAGGACATGGTACTTGATTACCCAATTCTAATCCTAGACATTACCTTTCTAGACACCATACTGAGTGGGCAAGCTTAATAATTTAGCCCTAACATGACTAATTTAGACCGCATAGGCTATTGGGATCCGATACCATTGTTGGAATTGGGCCAGCTCGCAGCGGTAGTGGTGGGTGTATTTCAAATTTTTTATATCCTATTGGATCTTTATTGGGCCTATGAAGTCTAATTCATTTAAAACAATTCTAAATTTGTTTTAAATAAAATCATGTATTTTATTTAAATTTAAGTATTTTGTAATGTAAAGTTAATTTGAATGATTTAACTTATACATGTATCATAAACATGTATCATATATATATATACACACACACACACATATGTGTGTGCGTGTGTAACATAATAATCCATGAAGGGTATAACATGCCCATATATAGATGTTGAGATTTACATCGCAATGGACACATTAGCTCATTTCGTATGTATTGTATGTTGTCTAAATATGTGCATAAATCTATAATGCAAAGTATATTTATATAAATACGTATACATATATTTAAAATATATTTTATAACTAAAAGTCTCAAAATTAAATATATATATATATATAATTTAAAACATTTGTATAAATATATATACATAATTAAACATATAAAATTATACATATATATATGTATAATAATTAAATTTATATATATAAGGTTAAATAAAATGTATATATATGAATAATTAATTACATTCAAATACTTAAAATATAATTATATATATTTTAAAATTATTTCTAGATCGAAATTTTCATAACAAACATAAAATAATAATTTTATAATTTTATCATTATATATATATATATATAATATATAGTTTTGATCATAATAATTAAAATGTTAGTAATAAATATTAAAAAAATCAAAATTTAAAATTTACCAAAATTTAGGATCATAAAATACAGGTTCAAATTTTTTTCATGATTTTTTAAAATAAAATATTATTTTTAATAAATAACAGAAATGTCCAACCGAAGTAATTTAATTATTAAAAATATTAAATATTAACAAAAAATTCTGAAATATTTTTCATGGTTAACTGCATAGACGTTGTAATTTTAAAAAATATAAAATCAAATTTTTTGTGCAATAATTATTTTAGATATAATAAACAATTCAAATAACCAATAAAAGATAATTTAAAATTATTTATATATATAAAAATTTATTTTCGAATTTTCTAATTAATATTATGTATAAATAGGTGTAAAGAAAAATTCTAAGCTGTTTATACATTATAAATATACATATATGTAATTATATGTTTAAAATATACATTAGTCTATATTTAAATTAATATATAAATATACTTAAAATAATTAATAATGACAAAATTTAATTTTTTACAGCAAATTAGGTTTTTTTTATACATAAATTATAACACATAATAATACGGCTACTCCAGTCTCAACGGATACATCGATATCCAGTCTCGATGCATCTTGACTAGGAACATTTAAAATGGTATATTTGTTTCGTTGTGATAAATCACTCACGGTTACAACACTTTGTAACTACTATCACAAAATATACCATTTATGGATTTTTCTATTAAATATACTTTTAATTAAATTTATTAATTAATATAACCATATTATATCAAGTATATAATAGAAAGAAAATACCTTTATTTCAAACAAGATTGGTCAACGAGTTAGATATATGTAACAAATTACATAATTTCCCCTAGGGTATACCCCTAACTCTATCACTTACAAGGAAAGGCTTTAAACAGGTGGGATATTGTCACTGCAGAGACAGAGTAGACTAAGATTGCATAGACTTATATTAGAAGGGGACTAGAAGTTAAGTTTATGTTGGAGGGTGGATGGAGAGTGGAGCTGGAGAAGTTCATTCATTTAAAGCAGAGGGGCCGTAGTGTTAAGAAGTATGTCAATGAGTTTAGCTAACTAGTGAAGTATGGCCAGACCTCATCAATATATCAATGAAGAATATGACAAAATTTTCTAATGGGTTGAACCCATCTTTGAGGGATGCTGCTTTAAACCATGTAACCGCTGGAGCTACTTTTGAGAGCTTGGTAGGGATGGAATTGCAAATTATGTTGCTATAAGAGAGCCTAAGAAGGCAGAAGGAAATCCATTTCAGCAGAACAGGCCCAAAGGTAAGGTAGGAGCTCAAGGTAGGATAAAGAAATCAGGATTTAAGTGTAGAAGGTGCAATATGCGGGGATGACAAAGGATTGCAAAGTAAATGTTGTGAAGATGAAATGCTTCAGTTGCAACCACCAAAAACATATGAAGATGGGTGTCTCACTTTATTTTACAATGGAGTATCTCACTTATTTATTTCAAGCAAGCTAGTGGATGAATTGCATTTAGAGCTACTATAGTCAAAGTCCCTATTATAATATTGAATCCTGTTGAAGGATCGATCCATTTATCCATGATTTACAAGGGTTTAAAGCTATATATTTTGGTGTCAAATTTAATTGTAATGTGTTTGTGTTAGGATTTTCTGGGTTTGATTTAATTTTGGGGATGAACTCGAAGTTTATGTATAGAGCGTTGTTAGATCGTGATAGGAAAGTTGTTTGCTTGGGTACTTGTTATGATGACCATGTGATTTGAACCCCTACCATCTAGGAAAGCAACACATACACAAACCACTGTGCTAAAAGACCTTTTTGTTAAATTTATGAAAGAAATTTGGCAAACTACCCCACTTTAAGAGCCCAACATCCTAATTGGCTCATTATCATACACCATCCAGATGTTGTGTCCACGTCAGTACCACACCAATTGACATCCACAACATTACAACACACAATTCTACCTGGGTACTTGCTCTGATACTAAATGTGACAACCATGGGCATTCAAATCCCCACTGCCCGGAAAGCAACACAACGCACCAACCACTGTGCTAAAAGGTCTTTTTGTTAACTTTCTAAAAGGAATGTTTACTTGTAGTGGGCGCATCCTTGATATTTACTGAAAGCGCACACAGATCTTGAATAATATGGCTTATATGTATATTCAAGTATATAGTCTAAACTAAGCGGTACTAGCTAGCAGAGTATTGTAAAGTAAAGTAAATAAAAGCAATCACACCAGGATTTTTATACTGGTTCCGACATCCTGTCCTACGTCCAGACCCAAAGCACCTATTAGGTATTTCACCAACTGTATTGTCACTTCATCCGAAGGAATAGGTTTACATACACCGCTTGAACAACCGAACATGACTTCAACATAGACCGCCTGAGAACTCCATAACAAGACTTCCCTTTTACCGACTTCTCGGACTTTTACAGAAAAGTAGAATACAAACTTCTTCGACAATATCTGTGTTTCTATACACTGGCCTGTCACACTATAGTACAATACTCCTATAAACCTCACAAATGGTATTTTGGTGGATGTGCAGAGACTAGGATTAATATTAGATCGACTATAAGGGTAGTGATTGAAAATAATCAATCTAGTAGTTGAATTTCAGAGAATAATAGTTAAAGAGCCATTTTAGAGCAAAATAATATTTTTAAATATTGTTTTACAAAAACTACTTGCATCTTTATATAAAAGTGCTTTGAAAAATATTTAGAAATTTTGAAAAATTCCATATAATTATTGGAGATGTAAGATGATATTTCAGATGTTGTGAAGAAGGTTGGAATGATTTGGAGATCATTTGTGGGGTTTTAACAAATCTAAATTATAGAGACCCGATAAGGACTCAATAAAATGACACACTCCATTTTTATCTCTTTGGTCCATACAAGTGTTTGTTTTTTCTCTACTTGATTTGCTAACTCCATTATATGTTCTTGAATGCTTATACTCCACTCCATAACCTTGTTTGCTCAGTTTTGATATTCGTTCATATATATATATATGTATCTTTCAGGTAGAAATATCAGCATTTGTGCATCCAAAGGCTCTATATTTCTTCTCTTTATGTTGTAGCTACTTACTGTAATAGCTTGAGAAACTCGTCAGTAGCATTGTAGTGTAGTTGTTATCATCAAAATCATCAAAAGACCATTAATCATGGTTTTAACATTTATTGCGATCCTAAAACTTCTATTATGCTAAGTTATTTTTATTCCCTAGACTTATCACATGATGTGGTAGCTTCATTCCTATAATTCGGGACTTCTCAGATGTCTTTACCAAAGTTTTTGGTCTTCCTCCTCATAAGGATATTGAATTTTGGATTTGTTTAGAGAAGGATGCCAGACCTGTTCTCTTACTATGTAGGCATATGACTCCTAGATAAAGACATGAGCTTAACAAATAAATGAATGAATTATTGAAGAAATGTTTTATTCAAAATAGTATTTCAGAATAGGGAGCATCTTTTTTCTATGCTATTAAAGAAGACGACTCTTTAAGGCTTTGCATCAGCTACCATGAACTGAACAAGTTGACAAAAAAGAACTATTATCCACTACCATGTATTGATGATTTGTTTGCTCAGTTAGTTGGAGCAAGGATATCTTCTCATCTTTACTTAGTTACCAAATTTCATTAGCTGCATGTAGGAGAGGATGGTATTCAGAAAATTTCTTTTCATATACGACATACTTTATGAATGGTTAGTCATGCCATTTGGACTGACCAATGCATCAATATATTTCATTGACCTTATGAGTCGAGTCGTCAGGCGATTGTTGAATAAGTTTGTAGCGGTATTTGTAGATGGTTACTTGTTTATTCAAAAAGTGGGGAAGAGTACAAGTTTCATTTAAGAAGAGTACTTAATACTCTACGTAGGCATTAGTTGAAAGTGAAAATTTCTAAATGTCAATTTTGACGCAAGAAGGTTCTCTTTCTCAGCCATGTTGTTTCAAATAAGGATTGTTAGTTGATCCAAGTTATTACAATACAAGATTGACATGTACCCGAAAAAAGCTATAGAGGTAAGAAGTTTTCCCAGGTTGGCTTATTATTACAGGTAGTTTATTAAAGATTCCACGTGGATTTTTGTGCCATTGACATACCTTACTAAGAAGAATTTAGTTTTCTCATGGAACTCAACGTGTGAACATGCTTTTATTAAGCTAAAGAGTTATTGACTAGTGTACATATTTTAGTACTTCCTGATGGTTCGAAGCCCTTTACTATACATACTGATGCTTGCGGTATAGGGCTTGGCGCTGTTTTAATGTCGGAGGGAAGAGTTGTTTATTATTCTAGTCGATTATTGAAAGTACAAGAGAAAATTATCCAACTCATGATCTTGAGTTAGCTGCTATTGTTTTACTCTCAAATTTTGCAGGCTTACCTTTTAGGGGAATAGTTTGAGTTGTTTGTAGATCATAAATCCCTAAAGCATATTTTCTCCCAAAAATATTTAAATGTGAGGCATCTAAGGTGGATGGAGTTCTTGGCACCATATGACTTCAATATTTTGTATACCCCTAACAGAGGTAATTTTGAAGTTGATGCCTTGAGTAGGAGACACGCGATGTTAGGTTTTATGTTTTCAAGTGGAAGCACTTGGAATTTAGTTATGCATTTGATTTTCGACCTTCGTTCGATCTACCACTAGGGTTATTAGCAGCTTTAGATGTTCAGCCTTCACTTATGAACCGTATCAGTTCGAATCAAAAGCAAGACACAAAGTTGTTTGGTGTTTTTGCGAAGCAGAACAGATGTGAGAATTCGAGTCACTTGGACTGTTTTCCATTTATTTAAGGGGTGATACATAGGGATGGTAGGTTGCGTGTTTCTCTTATTACAGTGTTGATTAACTTGGTACTAGGTGAGTCCCATCATTCTAGGATAACTAATTATCCTGGTGGTGAAAAAATGCATCGAGATATGATGAACTGTGTTATTAGCCAAATATGAAGAGATACGTAAAAGAGTTTGTTTTGAAGTGTTAGACATGTCAAAGGGTATAGGCAGAGCAAAAAAAGCCTAATGAATTATTACTGCCTTTGGATATTCTGTGATGAAAATAGGAAAGAATCTCTATGTATTTTGTTGATGGGTTACCAAGAGCATAAGGGGAAATAAGAGTGTTTGGGTCATTGCCAATTGACTGACCAAATGCGCTCATTTTAGTCCGATTAGGAGTACGAGGATAACCACATCTTTAACAATCTTTTAGGTGAGAGAGGTAGTTCGATTGCACTTGGTTTCTTTGAGGATTGTCAGTCACAGAGACCACTTTTTACTTGTGAATTTTGAAGGAGTGTTTGGGAGGCTTTAGGCACTGAATTGAGTTTGGTATAGCCTATCACCCACAGACGAATGGAAAGACCGAATGGGTAAATTGTGTATTATAAGATATATCATGGATGTGCATTTTGGACTTTGGAGGTTCCTGGAAGACCATTTGCAATTAGTAGAGTTTGCATATGATAATAGCTATTATGCAAGTATTGGAACTACATCGTTCATGGCATTGTATAGGAGGCCATGCACAATTCCATCTTGTTAGTGAGACACTACAGATAGGATTATTCTTGGTCCAAACATGATCAGGGAGATTCCAGAGAGAGTGGATCTGATCTGTAGGAGTATGAATACTGTGCCAGTTAGACTATGTTGACAAGAAACGTATAGAGTGTGAGTTTGTAGTAGGTGACATGGTTTTTGTGAAGGTCTTGCCGCTAAGACATGTTATGAGGTTTGATAACTCATGAAATTTGCCATCAAAGTCTGTAGTGAAAGTCTACAGGATCCTAAGTAATATGAATAATTATAATCTTAGGATAATTAATCTAAATGCATAGATAATAGATAAGTAAACTAAAGAGCAATCACATTAGAATTTTTATACTAGTTCGGACTTTCCGTCTTATGTCTAGTCCCTAAGCTTCCCTTAAGAATTTCACTATCTAGAAACCTTCACTTTTCTCGGTGGAACATGTTTACAACAGCCTAAGTAACCAAACAGGTCTTCACAATACTCTAAAGCAAAATCTTTGCTTATTGACTTCAAAGTGTTCTTCACAATACGGATAAGTCAAAATTCAAGTACACCCTTCCTATAATCTCTCTTAATGTTGTATAGTTGAACGTGCAATTGTATAGGAAGAATAGAATTATTTTGAAAGCTTTTGAGAATGTTTGGATATCAAGACTTGAAAGTACAAAGATAAGAATAGCAAGTTAAGTTTAAAATCTCAAAAGAAAACTATATTTATAGTGCTAAAAGGTTGCAATGAAATGTTATAATCATTTGTAAAAGGTATAGCCATTAAAAGAGTTGCAACCTTTGGGAAGGAGAAGACGCTTCATTCAAATTGACTGTTACAACCAATCAGACGTCTGATTTTTGCTTCCGACGTCTGAATCGTTGTAAATTTGAAAAGCCGCTTCTTTACTTTGTAAACTTTTTATTTTTAGACATCTAAATACTTCAATCAAATGTCTAAATCTATGACCAGATGTCTTGTTGAAATATTCAGATGTTTACATAGTCAGTAAAAAACAGTTATAAAGATCAGGAATATTCATACATCTAAGGTTATTATTCAGACGCTTGAATATTTAGTTGGATATCCATAAATTGGTCTTAGACGTCTAAATTCAGTATTTTTGCAACCCGAGAGCAAACAACTTAGAAAGCATAGGATTCAAACGTTTGAAAATGTTGACCAAAGGTTTGAAAATTGTTAAAATCAACCTTTTCTTTTTAAAATATTTTTCAAGTATAAAATCAAATATTTAAAATATTCTTCTAAGTGAAGTCAAGGTAGAAAATTTTTGTGCGTGGCAACATCATCAAGGATATTTAAAAAATTAAAACATCTAAAACTTACAAAAAATAACGAGTCATCTTGAATTCTTTTGATTTCCAATATTCGACGAAATTTTTGCATCTTGCCTTTGTAAATCTTATCTCCAGTAATGAAATCCTCTGTATATATATATATTCGTATAATTAACTGTCGTAAATCAAAAAATGAAAAGGAAAATCTTACATTCTACTCATTTTTGATGATGAAACTATATGCTTATAAAAATTATAAGGCACATCTGTAAACATAAACAATACTCCCCTATCAATATACCCATTATTTCTTCCTCTTTGTCGTTAATAAAAAGAAAATATACGAGAAAAATAAAATATGCACATTTATACTTAAAGACATACAAACAAACATAAATAAGTGTAACAACAAAATATTCCCCAACCCAAACATAGTCAATCACTGATGCAAGACCATAATGTTTTACAAATCAAACAACCACAAATGGCCATAATGTTTTACAAACCAAAATACAAATAACCATAAGTGCAAAACCAATATAGTTTTGTATGAACCAAACGTAGTTGAAAGATAGAAAATAAAAAGAAGAACAAGCAAGATTCCAAGCTAAGCATCTAAGAGGTGGAATGTCAAGATGTAGAAGAAGAGAGCCTCTAATTTTCTCCTTTGCTTTGACTGCCGTGCTTGTCTTCCGAAGAAGATGACTTAGGGGTACCACTAAGATTCTTCCAAATCTTGCCTATAAATGACATTATTACATCCACCTTTTTCTTCATTTTTCCCATTTTAGAAATAAAAGACCTCATGCCCCTACTCATCTTTTTATCTAACTTCATTTGATGTTTTGACGTAGTCACTTGAGCTTCATAAATTTTCCTCCAATCACTTACATTCTCATCTATTATAAATTCCCTAATCCGAAAGTCGTTCTCATTGCCGTTATCCTTACTCTCTTCACCAATTTCATCAGCACTTTTCCTTTCTTTGTTGGTTCTAGAGGATGGTTCCACAACAGGTCTATTTGAGTTTAGTTTTTCCAAATAAAATTCGTACAGGTCATAGGTTGGAAGGCATTTTGTCAAATGCATTAAACTAAAAAATTTCTTTCTAGAATACTTAATTGTGCCAAAGTCTTTTACAAAGCCTTGCATTCCTTGATATTTTATTAGATGCATGATGTAAGGGCCTTTTCTGATTTTGGAGAGAGTTGGGAAGTCAACATATATGGTGAAACATCCTAAAAAATTGGCAGGTGTTCGTGATGTTTTCCACTTGTTGCACTTGCGGAAGTGTTTGCATGGCTTATCTTCCATAGTCAAGTGTTAGTTAAAGGTCAAAGTGGAGAGAGAGTGACTTATCCATTGTGCACCTACCCGCATTATTAAACATGGGACAAAGCAACTTCAAAATAAAGTACTTAGACTAGTTGGAGTTCAATGGGGAAATTATTTGACTGAGAGTACTTGGGAGCCAGAGGAGCATTAGAGCTTCCTATCCCTTACCTTTTTTGGTATGTTTTCCTTATTTTGTTTGCTTAGTTAATTAGGAAATAGGACGGTGTTGTATGCTTTATTATGCGACTTAAGTTTTGCTATATAGCTTGATTTATTATATAAGATGCTTCATACATATACATATTATCTATATATTTTAGGTTATTTTGCATCCTTGCCTATATGCCATGATCTAGCATTCATATAGGGTTCGCACCGTTAGTAAGCGATTGTCTGAAAATAGAAAGGAATATCTATCATTCTGCTAAACAAAATCTATTGAACTCATAAATTATTAGATACTTTTTCTGAATGTCAACTAAGTATCGTAAGTAATTGATCCTGGTTGTTCAACCATTTGATAACCTAAGTCATTCCTTGATAAAGGATCACTATTAGTCAGACTCAACAAAATTCGATCAATCTTTTTTCAGCCATTAAGGTGGAGAACTGAACCAAGAATTCTCTTTTTTCATCAACAATCGAATCACTATTCACGACCAAGGATTCCATTTTATCATCAATCACCTTATCTATGCATTTATTTGCATTTATCACATGCCATATTCGCGACATATGTTGATTTTATGGATTCGTATTATTTACTTCACTCGTATTATTTACGTCACTTATTTTTACATTTCTATATATTGTTATTTATATTTCGAATATAGTGGTAGCCTTACGGGTATCATATCTTATATTTGTAGGAATGGTGGAGTCGAATACGTTTGATATGAAATATTTGGATTGTTTTGTGTTTGGTGTATCTTGTGTCTATATATTGCATATACAAATGGTTATTATTGCATGGTTGATCCCACAAGTTGCATTTTCCCTTTTTCTGTAATTTCACGAATAAGATTCTTTTAAAGGGGAGAATATAACACCAGGATATTAATATATAAATAAATAATTAAAAGAGCATTTTTTTGTAATTTTACATAAAAATGAATTTTTACAAATGAAGAAATTTGAGAAATCTAACTTTTCCATTGCGTTAAGTAGATTTGTCCATCCCAAATTTATATATAAAACATCAAAAACATAAATCACATGAAAGAGATACAAACTATTTACCGTAGAGCACATTTTATTAGAAAATGGGTTAGAAGCCCAAGTAGGATAAGGGGAAATATTGACACACACACATATATATATAAAAGAAGTTTGTAACTCTGATTCACCATATTCTTCATTCATCTTCATCCTTTAGCCGTCACTCAACTTAAACTCAAAACTCCATTCTTTTTCCTTTTCTTCCTCAATTCCAAATCCAGATTCTCTAAATAAAATACCAAATCAAATTGAAGAAAGAAAAATTAATCCAAACATTAGCAAGCCAAATAGAAGAAGGGAGGCACTAAATAAAATCGAATCAAAGAAGGAAATTTGAAAATTTCTATCAAAAATCAACTAAGCGAATAGAGATAAGTAGGATTATTACAAATAGTTATGTTGTTATATATGTATTAAATTTCATTTCTTAATTGATGTTTTAATTATGATTTATATAAATTGGGTAATTTGGAAAACCCTAGAACCCAATTTTGATAATAAAAATTTATTTAAATTGCAAGGAGGGTAGATTGGATGATAGATTCACCATGACAATCATGTAGATCTAATTCTATGCAATGGATATAGGTTAATTTTGATACAAAAAAGTGGATTTTATATATGCAGTGATCATAAAATAGTTTGTATGGTCAATTGGATAAAGCACACCGAAATGAATTTTAATTAATAAAGGAAATATATAATTGTTTGAATATAATAAAAGTTATAATTACATATGGATAGTTGTTCAAAAATGATAATTTACTAATTCAAAAGTTTAACATGAAGTATGCATAAGACTTAATGGTAAATGATCAAAACGGGTAAAAATAATAAGTTAAAAATGCTAAAAACCCAATCTTAGGCAAACGACCGACTGACCACATTCGAGTGGTCGACTGTTGGCTTCGAGAAACCCAATGTGAAACACGAGTCCAACCGATGAAAAAATAGTGTATTTGTGACGATCTGCATTTCGGAAGGTTTTAGTCGACAATAAACCACACATATCCAACTCAAAACAATCTGGAACACAGATAATCAATGGGGTTAATTAAGAAAAATAAGAGAAGAAGAAAACAATACAGAATCTCGCAGCGGAATGACAAATATACTAATCAAATAAACAGTTCATGAAGCTGTTTATACTATAAATTTGATTATAATTTTTCCAACATTTATCAGAGTTATAAATACAACAAAACAATAGAATAATGCAGTAGAACAACATGATGCAGGGAAATAATACTAGTAATAATAATATACCAATCTTCGTCTTCGTCTACCAGAAAATTAATCTTTAATGCGCTGAAAACTCAGGGTTGACCCGAGCATAAAGTAAAACAATACACTCAAGTCAGAACTAAAATATTCTTATGCGAGTTTAATAAATATCACATACAACAAGAGTGTAATAGCATCAGAGATGTTTACGGGGTTTTACATCTCCTATCCAATGTATAATGTGCGTGCAATAACTCAAGAGATGTTACAATATTTTCCATCTCTAAAGGATCCATCAAAATATCTATATATAGTAGAATACGATATATATGTAATGTCCAACCAGTAAAACAAATATTTTTCTTAGCGTTAAGACTTTACATTAATCCCCCATAACGCGTTTTTAAGCATTGTCGTGCAGTTTGCATATAACGCCCCAGTAGCACGTCCGAGGATAGGGATGCGTCGTGATACAACAACACTAAACCAAACTCATATTGGTCTCGTATAAGGATAAAAGTATGACAAGGCACGTGAAGCAATGTCCAAGGTATGATACTATCAGTTCGGGTCGCAGAGCTAGTGGTAAGGCTTCGTAGCCATGACTGCCCACCGCGTCCATCCATCCAATATCGAGTCAAAGGGAGGTTATCCCAAATCAAGGTGCACCAATCGAAACCAATAATAAGGAAATAGAATGGACAGAGTCCAAAAAGAAAATCGAAGGAGGGATGTTCGCTAGAGGTAGCTACCCTCATTGGCCCTGTCAAGCCGTCCTGTTTTAGTCATTTCAAATTGGCACAAGTGTCAGGTCTATCCATCATCGTTATCTTTCTTCAAATCCAGCAAACGTACACCAAATCCAACCACTTCATTCTAGAGTCTCCTCCATATACACAGTTGTTAAAGTGGTTCCAATATTGACAAAGAGTATGCAAATAAAAGGCCCCGGTCTCTTTAACAACCAAACATCGTTTTACACATCGGTTGGTACTTTTACATTTCGAAAACGATTCATACTTGATATCAAAATATCATATTCACTTCAAAATATCATATTTACTTAAAATATGTTATTTTCACTCGAAAACCATTTTCACTCCAATATCTCAATTTCACTTCCAAAATCATTCTGAGTTTCAACTTTGGCTATAATTTCATTTTAACCAAATCGCATTTGAATCCACGATTTAAATATAAACAGTTCCTACTTTGAGCAGTTTGAATTTTTAGAAATAGTTTGAATAATTTTAAATAGTTTCAAAAGTTAAAATAGTTTAACTAGTTTAGATATTAAAATAGATTATATATTAAATGATTTGAAAATTTAAATAATATGGAAATTTTAAAAAGATGAATTTTAAAACAGTTTATAAGGAAATAGATTATAGTGAAGATAATTTCAAATTCAAAACTGTTTCTTCCCATTTCCAATAAATCTGGATTCATGTCCAAATTTAAATCAAATTGATCCAATTTCAAATCTTGCAATTTAGATCATCTTAAATCTCAAATCAATTCAAATCGACTCAATTTCGATGTAAATTCAAATTAACTCAATTTCAATTTCAATTCAAATTAACTTCAATTTCGAAACGTTCATTTTAACTTCAAATTCGATTCAACAATTCGCTTCAATGGTTTAAATTTCAATTCATCTTTTATTTTAAACCGTCTCAATATATATAAATTTCAAGTCCAATTTCAATTTACCGATTTAAATCACTTAAATCAAATTAAACTTCAATGTTCAATTTAAGGTTCAAATCTTTAAAATGATTCAATTTCGAGCCCAAGTTAGAAATATCAATTTATATCACTTTTACTTAAATAAATTCGAAGTTCAAGCAAAAGTTCAAACCTTTAAAACAATTTCAATTTTCACAATTCAAGTTATATGTCGATTATAACTTCACATTTCATTTTTAGTCTTTATAACAATTTCTTTTGACCAATTTTTATTTCAACATTTCAAAACTCGAATTCGAAATTAATTCAATTCTCATAAATTCAATTGTTTTATTCTTTTAAAACGATATCATTTAAATAATTTCAAATCCAAGAATTTTAAAACTATTTAATTTAACCAATCTGGTGTCCGTATATAATTTTCTATCCTACGGCTAAGTGAATAGTTATTTCGATTTTAATTTCAAGGATGGATATATATCATTTCAATCCAAATCAAGATGTCATAGGTATATACCATTCCAACCTATTTCTTAATATATTCGAATATAATTAAGATAACAGTTTATATACTGTCAATAATATACAGGGTGATAACAGGGATATATAAAATAAATAAACACCCAAATCATCTAATATATCAACCAAGAGAAATCCATCACAAACAACATCCAAATCAGCCAATAAATCATGATAGTTAACTAGTTATCAATAATCAGGAGTTTAGCTAGCAATTCAATTTCAATTTCAAATATGTAATTTATCAAAGAATGAACCGACTAACCCGAAATAAAATTATATTGACGTGGTGGAACATCAATGGCCAAAGAAAATCAAAAGTTGAATGAATGATGGCTATTTATTTTAGTCCTTTGATAATTGAATGGACAAAGAATTCAAAAGGTCACAAAACCAAAAGTCACAAAACCGGTACCAGATACGGTTATAGTTTTTCGCGGATTCCGCTGCGTACCGAACTTTAAAACCCAGAATTGAATATACCACAAAGATCAGCATGACGAGACGATCAAAATGGTATATAGATATCAGTGGTACGATCATCCGATCAAAAGTCGGTAATCGGTACTGAAAATGCTGCTATTTTTCCAAAAATAAGATAAACGGAGCAATAACAGTCAAAATTTGGGAAAACGAAAGATGACGCCTCACTCAGAAGATGATTTACAAGTTTTCTATAGAAAAATATTTAGGTTTAGAAAACATTTATTATCATCAATATTAACTGATTTGAATGGAAATAAAATTACACAATAAAATAAACTTCCATATAATTAATTGAAAATTTACCATTTGCTATGTTTAATTAGACGTATTTCAAATATTAAAATTTTATTTCAAAAATTTATTATTTAAAGTTTCACAAAATTCAATTAATTAAATAAATAAACCACTAAAATTTCCGGGTCGTTACATCTTAAGTTCATATCTAAATAGTATTTTTTTAAAACATTTCTTTAAACACAATTTCAATTTGAAACATTTTTATTACTTAGGTTCAAATTTTTATAATATTCTATTACATATTCATATTTAACCTTTCAACTTTTTAAACATTTCTGGTAAGTTTTATATATGTTTTTAGAATGTAATTGTGTGTTATATAAATTTGTCTTATTCATTTTAGTTAACAAGAATGTTCAATAATTTACACATGTTTAAATTTCCATTATCTTGAAATTTATGAGTTATAATTTAACTTCTCATATTTCATTTAAACACTTAGCTTCAATTTCTTATTTCTCATTTTAGAAGTTTCCAACTATTCAAAAAAATTCACTTTATCCCAACAACTGAAAATCATTAATTAACAGGAACTTAAGAATTCACATACCGGGTTCATTTCAAATCATTTTGAAATAATATATATACTCATATATTTTGTATATATCAAATCATATTTAGAAATTTTAAATTAAAATCTGTTTATCGAACCAAATGCATAGCAAAGCTACTAAGTAGCCTCCCCCACTTTAAGACCCGAAAATGAATGTCGATGATGCGGCCCTCATCACCGAAATTATTTTCCAACGACAGAAGAGGGCATTACAGGACTTATTTCCTTTTAATTCCTTTTGAAACACTTTTATTCGTAATTATTTTTAAACAATACTAATTATTATATCACGATCTTAGAAAACAATTTCAAAAGCATCGGGATTTAAGTTATCAAATTCTCAGCTTTTTAATCCTTTTTATTTATAAGCTATATTATAAATATACTTATACAATTCCATTACCTTATTATGAAAACATTTCGTTAATTTACATCTTTTTTATTGCAAACAATTCTTATTGTAATTATATTTCAATTCAATCTAATTATCGAATGCTTCGTGAAATAGAGTTCACAAAGTATTCGTTTTTAGTTTAATTCAACCAATAATCGATGATAACTAAATATTATCATCTTCTAACAACTAACATCCATAAATAAATTCGTATTTTCATAAACCTATATGGTTATTTATGGAAGATTATTATTTTTTATATATAAAATATAATTTAGGTAAAATTATTTCATTTATCCGGTTTCAAAACAATATTATGTCGACTTGCCTTGTTTAAGTGTTTAGAAACCCCTATCGATAACATGGCGTCCCACGCATCGAACAGAATTCATAACAACTCAACAAATAAGCAAACACAACATAAAAATTTTATAACACTGAGAAGTACGTACTCTCATATATATATATATATATATAGACACACACACTTAAACAAACTCATTCTAGGGTATTACTACCCTATCTCTAATGAGTCAAACCCCACAAAGCTAAGGTAATCGCTAAACCAAAGCGTTGATACCAACTGTGACAATCCGCAATTCGGAAGGTTTAAATCGATAATAAACCACACATGTCCTACTCACAACAATCTGGAATACAGATAATCGATGGGGTTAATTAAGAAAAATAAGAGAAGAAGAAAACAATACAGAATCTCGCAGCGGAATGACAAAAATACTAATCAAATAAACAATTCATGAATCTGTTTATACTATACATTAGATTATAATTTTTACAACATCTATCAGAGTTATAAATACAACAGGACAATAGAAAAATGCAACAGAAGAACATGATGCGGGGAAATAATACTAGTAATAATAATATACCAATCTTTGTCTTCGTCCTTAGAAAATTAATCTTCAATGCGCTGAAAACTCAAGGCTGACCGTAGCATAAAGTAAAACAATAAACTCGAGTTAGAACTAAAATATTCTTATGTGAGTCAAATAAATATCACATATAATAGGAGTGTAATAGCGTCAGGGATGCTTATGGGGTTTTACATCTCATATCCAGCATATAACCTGTGTGCAATAACTCAAGAGATGTTACGTGATTTTCCATCTCTTAAGGATCCGTTAAAATATTTATATATAGTAGAATACACTATATATGTAATGTTTAATCAGTAAAATAAATATTTTTCTTAGCGTTAAGGCTTTATTTTAATCCCCCTTAACACGTTTTTAAGCATTGTCATACAATTTGCACATAACGCCCCTATAGCATGTCGGGGGATAGGGATGCGTTGTGATACGACAACACTAAACCAAACTCGTAGTGGTCTCGTATAAGGATAAATGTATGACAAGGCATGTGAGGTAATGCCCAAGGTAGGATAATATCAATTCAGGTCGCAGGGGTGGTGGTAACGCATCACAGCCACGACCACCCACCGTGTCCATCCATCCCATATCGACTTAAAGGGAGGTTATCCCAAGTCAAGGTGCATAGTCGAAACCAACAATAAGGAAATAGTATGGACCGAGTCTAAAAAGAAAATCGAAGAAGGGATGTCCGCTAGAGGTAGCTACCCTCATTGGCCCTGTCAAACCGTCTTGCTTTAGTCATTTCAAATTGGCACAAATGCCGAGGTTTATCCATCATCGTTATCTTTCTTCAAATCCAGCAAACGTACACCAAATCCAACCACTTCATTCTGGACTCTCCTCTGCGTACACAGTTGTTAAAGTGGTTCCAATATTGGCAGAGAGTATGCAAATAAGAGGCCTCGGTCTCTTTAACAACTAAACGTCGTTTTACACACCGGTTGGTACTTTTACATTTCGAAAACGATTCATACTTGATATCAAAATATCATATTCACTTCAAAATATCATTTCATTTCAAAATATCATATTTACTTAAAATATGTTATTTTCACTTGAAAACCATTTTCACTCCAATATCTCAATTTCACTTACAAAATCGTTTCGAATTTCAACTTTTGTTATAATTTCATTTTAACCAAATTCGCATTTAAATCCACGATTTAAATATAAATAGTTCCCATTTTGACCAGTTTGAATTTTTAGAAAGAGTTTGAATAATTTAAAATAGTTTAAAAAGTTAAAATAGTTTAGATATTAAAATAGATTATATATTAAATGATTTGAAAATTTAAATAATTTGGAAATTTTAAAACAGTTTATAGGGAAATAGATTATAGTGAAAATAATTTCAAATTCAAAACTGTTTCTTCCCATTTCCAATAAATCTGGATTCAGGTCCAAATTTAAATCAAATTGATCCAATTTCAAATCTTCCAATTTAGATCATCTTAAATCTCAAATCAATTCAAATCGACTCAATTTCGATGTAAATTCAAATTAACTCAATTTCGATTTCAATTCAAATTAACTTCAATTCCGAAACGTTCATTTTAACTTCAAATTCGATTCAACAATTTGCTTCAATGGTTTAAATTTCAATTCAATTTTTATTTTAAACCGTCTCAATATATATAAATTTCAAGTCCAATTTCAATTTACCGATTTAAATCACTTAAATCAAATTAAACTTCAATGTTCAATTCTTTAAAATGATTCAATTTCGAGCCCAAGTTTGAAATATCAATTTATATCACTTTTACTTAAATAAATTCGAAGTTCAAGTAAAAGTTCAACCTTTAAAACAATTACAATTTACACAATTCAAGTTATATGTCGATTATAACTTCACATTTCATTTTTAGTTCTTTATAACAATTTCTTTTGACCAATTTTTATTTCAACATTTCAAAACTCGAATTCGAAATTAATTCAATTCTCATAAATTCAATTGTTTTATTCTTTTAAAACGATATCATTTAAATAATTTCAAATCCAAGAATTTTAAAACTATTTAATTTAACCAATCCGGTGTCCGTATATAATTTTCTATCCTATGGCTAAGTGAATAGTTATTTCGATTTTAATTTCAGGGATGGATATATATCATTTCAATCCAAATCAGGATGTCATAGGTATATACCATTCCAACCTATTTCTTAATTTATTCGAATATAATTAAGATAACAGTTTATATACTGTCAATAATATACAGGGTGATAACAGGGATATATAAAATAAATAAACACCAAAATCATCTAATATATCAACCAATAGAAATCCATCACAAACAACATCCAAATCAGCCAATAAATCATGATAGTTAACTAGTTATCAATAATCAGGAGTTTAGCTAGCAATTCAATTTCAAATTTAACCGTCGATTACAAATTCCTAACAGTTCAATTCATATGTCAATTTAAATGTCAGTTAAATTACCAAACAACACTCAATAAAAATAAATCACTTCATGATTTTAAATTTAACTAACTTTAGAATATTTTAGTATTTGTGAGCGGGTTTAATTACTCACCTTTATTTGAAATTGAAAAATTTTCAGCTTCAAATAAATTCCCGTTCAACTCCATGTCGTAGACGAAGTCGATACGAACCCAATGCAACTCGTTTCGCTCGAATAGCACCTCGCAAGGAAAAGTTACGAATTTTTAAACATTTGACTATTATTAATTTATAATTAACAAACTAATTAAAAAAATTAAACATAACCTTCTCAAATATCGCTTCCCTCCCGTACACAGCATTCCTGGTCGAGAACCCATATACGAGGCTACAACTTCAACCCGCATGCGCCAAGTCTGCATCGACGTCGCTGACCAGAACCGCCGCACTCGCCCGCGCCTCGTGCGCCAGCAGCCGCCTCCAGACACCTTCCCCTCACACGCACACGCGAACACGCATGTAAAACCAAACCAACACATCTAACTCGGAGCCATATCCTAGCG
The DNA here is from genome assembly GCA_030737815.1 of Allium fistulosum. NCBI lineage: Eukaryota > Viridiplantae > Streptophyta > Magnoliopsida > Asparagales > Amaryllidaceae > Allium > Allium fistulosum. The sequence goes on from CM060904.1 coordinate 1,145,439,769, forward strand.
ATTTTGAAGCGTATCGCCTTGATCCAACTGCACATCGTGTAGAGCTCGTCGAGATCTACATTTTTCCTTTTTGAATCACTCATTTTCGTTAAACGGATGAGGAGAAAACGAGAAGAGAAGGTCGTGAATTTTCGACCATAAAAATCGTTAGAAGAGCGGCTGAACGATTTAGGGCTTGGTTACACGAAAATGAAAACTTACGCGGCCTTTAAATAAATTTCCGACCCGATTTATCCGTGAAAATTTCGAACTCCAAACAAAGCATGCTGTCTGGCGTTCTATATGTTATACCCCTATTTCAAACACAATGGAACATGTATCAGGAGCCAATTCCATCATATTTAGAAGGTAGCTTTTCAAAATCGAATTATTTTAATTAAAGTTTTAAAAATAAATTCTACGCGTTTCAAGCTCGCACGACTAAACATAAGTCCAATCGCTATGAAACTTGAAATCCTATAATAATTCACTATTATGGATCCAATGAAACTGGTTTCGTCGAAATTCGAGACAGTGCCCAAAAAGACTATTTTTACACGTTAATTAAAACGAGAAATTTCTAAAATCAATTTAATCACTTTTAAATTCAAATTTAAAAGCTAAATATTTTCATTCTTGTAAACAAAATTTAAATCAACTTCCAACATCATTTTCATTCATATTAAATTCAGGATTCATTTATTTAAATAATTTCCAATATTAAATTTAAACGATTTTAATTATTCAATAAATCACTATATTTGAAATACAAGTTATTTAACTTATAAGATTTAACTTTTAAAACAAATTCAAATAATAAAACAACTACTTCCATTTTACAATAATTCAACATTTATTATTCAATTCTTGCCATTAATTACAACACGTTAAATATATTGAACTTCATTCTAATACAAATGATTTCCTTAAATCTAATCAAAATTGACATTTCACAATTTTATTCAAGTTCATATTAAATAAATTACATAAATAAAACATAAGTTTCTATTTCCAACCATTTTAATTCAATAATCATATTAAATTTAATAATTTAATATAGTTAAAATACCGGGTCGTTACAATCTCCCCCACTCAAAACTTTTCGTTCTCGAAAAGAGGTTAAGTAAGGAATCTAACATTTGCTATATTTACTTAAAATAATCAATTTATAATACATTAAAATCTTATTAGAAAACCTTTACCACGCTTCCATTACGCCACTCAGATACCAACTTTACGGAAATTACAACTTATTTATAAAAACAAGTTATGAAATTTTAAAATCTCAAAAATTTTCTAATATATGGATTTACGGAAAATTTCAGCAACGTCTCCTTTGCACGACTTGATCGTAAAAATTAACTACACACACAGATATATATATATATATATATATATCAGATATACATCTCATCTTAGTGATGAGGCATCCCGTAGGGAAAACATAAAAGTATGGTATGTAATCCGAGATATGTACCTTATTTTTATTAATACGAGCGACTTCGCTCATATCAAGCAAGCAAAAGCAAATCAAACAGCGTATACGTCCCAACGGTCTTCGTATGTACCTATCTGATGCAGCTCAGGCTAGAGTCTAAGCAGTGCAAGCTACGAATTCACAAGGCTTAGGTCGTTCACGACCTAGTGAAGAAGCCTTAGGTCGCTCACGACCTAACGAGGGGGAGTCTAAAGCATCCAAACGACCTAGCGAGCTTCATTTGGGAAATAGGTCGCTGGAACGACCTAACAGGTTGCTACGACCTAATGAGTTGAAGAATAAGGTGCTACGACCTAACGAGTTACGATCTATGTTAGGTCGCAGAGAAAAGGAACGACCTAAGTTAGGTCGCAAGAAGTTAGGTCGCAGAAATATGATTCGACCTACGATAGGTCGTAGGAAAATGTTCCGACCTAAGATAGGTCGCAAGAAGTTAGGTCGCTCGACCTAGTGATGCGGGAAGTTAGGTCGCTCGCCTTAAGTCGCCGAGAAGATAGGTCCCTGCCTCCTGTTTTCAAGTCGTTCACTGCTGCATCTTTAAGTCGCTCAAGGGTAGGTCGCTACTGCCATGTATTTTAGGTCGTGTTGTTTAGGTCGTTGCCGACCTATGTGTTGTAAAGTGTTGTGTTGTATTTGCTTATGTTGTAATATTTTTTAGGTCGTAAGTCGCCAGTTTTTAGGTCGCACTATTTTTAGGTCGTAGGTCGTTTCCGACCTAAGTGTTGGGCAAGTTGAGTCGTGTGATGTAAATGCTATAAATAGGCGTGTGTTGTACATTTGAAAGTTTAGTTGATTTGAATAAAAACTTTTGTTTTGTTAGCTTTGTGCTTTCACCAAATTGGTAGTTGAGTGTAATCTCCTATCTCCACTTTCGGTTAATCGAGTGCGCTCGATTCAACGATTGTTGAAGCCGATTCGCGGTATCAAGTGCGCTTGATCAACGCTTGAAGAATTGAAGATCTTCTTTCATGGTATAGTGCGCTATCAATGTGATGAAGATAGCTAGAATTCGGTATCTTCGGATCAACGAATTTGGGCCATTCAGTATTCTTCATTCCATCGATTGCTACTTTCACCGTATCACACATTTTGTTATTCCGCTGCTGCACCATTTGGTATCAGAGCTTGTTTTAGCCAATCATAGCTAAATCGAGTCTTGGAGCCGAGAATTTGAAGTGTTTATTTGTACGGTCTTGAGCTAGGCCGAGAGCAAGTTGAAGGGTTCATCTTTGTTTTGAAGTGTTGGAGAGCGAATTTGTATCGTTCGGAGAAGCTTGTTGTTCATAGTGTTCATCGCAAAATTGCAACGAGGTTGGAGTTTTCGATCCATATCATTTTGGATCTAAGTTCGAAAGGTGTTTGAAACTTGAAGTGTGAATTTGTTGAAGTGTTTGTGAAAATTTTGAATCATGCCACCGAGAAGAGCTAATCGTCACCAAAACGTAGAAGCTTTGTATAGAAGAGAAGAAGCTGATGAGATGGAGCAAAGAATTAATGAAAACTTTAGTGAGAAACTTAATGAAGGAATTGGACGATTAGAGAAGATGATGTTGGAGATGAATCAGAATCGGAGAAGGGTATCACCTGAATCTAACCATAGGGGAAGTAGAGTCTCACCACATTCCAATCGGGAGAGAACTGTTGATAATGATCATAGAAGTGCGAGTCGAGATTGTTATAGAAATAATGATGATCGAAGGCATGATAGGAATGTGAATGATCGAGAACAGAGAAATGTAGATAGAAGGGATGTGGGTGGAAGACGTGATGCTAGTAGAGATGTTGGTGGTTAGGATCGACATCGATATACATCTGATTTTGAAGAGGAGTTTGATGGAGGTAGTGTTCATGGACGAGGCCAAGGCAGAGATCAATCGGAATATGATCACAAGTGGGAATCTGGGATGAAGACTGAAATTCCAGAATTCAAAGGTGGTATGCAAGCTGAGGAGTTTTTGGATTGGTTGTCTAATGTAGAGGAGATTTTTGACTTCAAGGAAGTTCCAGAACATCGTAGAGTGAAGTTGGTTGCTACAAGGTTGAGGGGTAGAGCTTTGGCATGGTGGCAGCAAACCAAACTTACATGTGAATGGATGGGGAAGTCAAAGGTTGAAACATGGGAAAGATGAAGAAATTGATGAAAGCTACATTCTTACCTTATAATTATCAATCCCTTATGTATCAGAGGCTGCAAAACTTGAGGCAAGGAACGAAGTCTGTTAATGACTATGCTAATGAATTCTATCAACTGATTGCAAGGAACGATATCATGGAGACAGAGGAACAATTAACAACTAGATTTGTTGGTGGATTGCGTATGCAGATTCAAGATATGGTTAACATGTTTGATCCCATATCTGTAGCGAAAGTACACCAGAAGGCGTTGGCTTGGGAGAAACAGGGAAGACGAGGAGGTGGTGTGTTTACAAATTCCAACAATTCAGTGAAGGGTGTTAGTGGAAGTTCTAATGTTTCAAAAGCTGTTGCAAAACCAGTTGTAAATGAGGTTGGGAAGATGAAAGTCAATAATGGTTTCAAGTGTTATAATTGTCAAGAAATGGGCCACAAAAGTAATGAATGTCCAAAGCCGAAGAAGAGAGCTATGATAGCGGAGGTTGAGGATGAGGATGAAGAAGCCGAATGTTCCAATTCACCACCTAATGAGGGGGAAGAAGAAGTGTCGGGAGACGAAGGTTGTAATCTGATGATGAGGAGGTCTTGTTTGACACCAAAGCAAGAAGAGGATTGTAGTTGGTTGAGGAGCAATATTTTTCAGTCGACATGTACTATTCTGGGGAAAGTTTGCAAATTTGTTATTGATGCTGGAAGCTGTGATAATATAATTTCTTCAGAAGCTGTGAGGAAGTTGGCATTGAAGACTGAGAAACATCCGAAACCGTACAAGTTGGCTTGGTTGAGAAAAGGCGGGGAGATGAAGGTTGGACGAAGGGCTTGTGTGAATTTTTCAATTGGGAAGAAATATAAAGACGAAATCTGGTGCGATGTGGTAGATATGGATGTCTGTCATTTGTTGCTGGGGAGACCGTGGCAGTATGATAGGGCGGTGCAACATGATGGGCGTACCAATAGTTACAGTTTCATGTTTGAAGGCACGAAGATTACTCTAGTTCCAAAGAAGCGTCAACAAGAAGAAAACAAATTGGAGGAGATTGAAGAGCTAAAAACTTTATTATCCTTGAAGGAGTTTGTTAAAGAAGTTGAAGAGGAGCCTGAGGTGTTTTTGTTGATTGGGCGAGAGAGCAATAAAGTGGTTGAGATACCTGAAGAAGTTAAACCAGTACTTGAAGAATTTATTGATGTGTTTCCTGAAGAGCTACCAACGGAGTTGCCACCGTTGAGGGATATACAACACCAGATAGATCTTGTTCCAGGTGCTGTGTTGCCACATAGACCACACTATAGAATGAGTCCGAAAGAACATGAAGAGTTGCGTAGGCAGGTAGAGGAATTGCTTGAACAAGGGCGAATACAGGAGAGTTTGAGTCTGTGTGCTGTACCAGCATTACTCGTACCGAAGAAGGATGGCTCATGGAGAATGCTTACGGACAGCAGGGCACTGAATAAGATAACTGTCAGATACAGATTTCCGATGCCGAGGCTTGATGATCTGTTGGATCAGATCAGTGGGTCTGTGATCTTTTCTAAGATTGACTTGAAGAGCGGTTATCATCAGATTCGCATTAGACCAGGGGACGAATGGAAGACAACATTCAAGACGAGGGAAGGATTGTATGAATGGCTGGTTATGCCGTTTGGTCTATCGAATGCACCAAGTACCTTCATGAGGGTGATGAACCAAATTTTTAGGCCGTACATTGGAAAATTTGTGGTAGTTTACTTTGATGATATTCTGATCTACAGTGCCAGTACAGAGGAGCATGTTCAACATTTGAGGAAAGTGTTAATTATCCTTCGTGAAGAACAATTCTACGCTGCTACGAAGAAGTGCGTTTTTATGGCGAGGAGTGTTTTATTCCTGGGGTATGTGGTATCGAAAGAAGGAATACAGGTGGACCAAAGTAAAGTTGAAGCTATCAGAGATTGGCCGCAACCCAAGACGATAATGGAGGTTCGTAGTTTTCACGGGTTGGCTTCATTTTATCGGAGGTTTATTCCACACTTTAGTAGTGTGATGGCGCCTGTGACTGATTGTATGAAGGGAAAACAGTTTGCATGGACGGAGGAAGCAGGGGTCGCTTTTGAACAAATCAAGGAACTGTTGACGACAGCACCAATTCTAGCATTACCTGATTTTCAGTTATTGTTTGAATTACATACTGACGCATCGAAGGTTGGAATTGGAGGGGTGTTGAGTCAGAGGGGGCATCCTATTGCATATTTCAGTGAGAAGTTATCAGGAGCAAAGATGAGATATAGTACATATGACGTGGAATTTTATGCTGTTGTGCAAGCTATTAAACACTGGAGACACTATCTATTTCAGAAAGAGTTTGTTCTTTACACTGATCATGAGGCGTTGAAGCATTTACAAGGGCAAGACAAGATTTCAACAAGACATGCATCATGGATTGCATATCTGCAACAGTTTACGTTTGTTGTGAAACACAAATCAGGAGTGACGAATCGTGTTGCGGATGCGTTGAGTAGAAGGAATCATGTGTTGACGACAACGAAGATTGAAGTGACAGGATTTGATGTGCTACTAGAATTATTTGTTGAAGATCCTTACTTTATGAAGTTTGTAGATAAAGTCAAGAATGGGGAGACGGATGAGTTCGTGATGGTGGATGGTTTTCTATTCAAAGGAAATCGATTATGCATACCTGATTGTAGTTTGAGAATGAAGATTTAGAAGGAGCTACATGAAGAAGGCCACGTGGGTAGAGACCGTAAGCTACAGCTGATTTCTCAGTCTTACTTTTGGCCATCAATGAGGAAAGAAGTGGAAAGGTTTGTGGAGCGATGTCATATCTGTCAAGTGTCGAAAGGAACTACGACCAATGCCGGATTATATATGCCGTTACCTGTACCAAATAAGCCTTGGGTTGATGTGAGTATGGATTTTGTTTTGGGGTTACCGCGAACTCAAAGGGGGAACGATTCCATTTATGTGGTGGTTGACCGATTTTCGAAAATAGCACATTTTATTGCATGTAAGAAGACGACAGATGCTGTTCATGTTGCTCAGTTATTTTTCAAAGAAATATATCGACTTCATGGATTGCCAGAATCTATTGTGTCGGATAGGGATACTCGTTTTCTGAGTCATTTTTGGCTAAGTTTGTGGAAGATGGTCGGAACGAAGCTGAATTTTAGTAGCGCTTACCATCCACAAACTGATGGGCAAACAGAAGTGGTTAACAGATCGCTGGTGTTGGGCGAGATTCTATCGAACCAATCTATACCGGACCAACCTACTCCCTACCACCGAACCAAGGTGCATGAGCTCCACCGGACCAACCTACTCCCTACCACCGAATCAAGGAGCATAATCTATACCGGACCAACCTACTCCCTACCACCGAACCAAAGTGCATGAGCTCCACCGGACCAACCTACTCCCTACCACCGAATCAAGGAGCATGAGCTCCACCGATCCAGGAGCCTGCTGGACCAGACACACCGGACCAACATACCATATCTCGCTACCGGACCAACTCCTACTCCAACCATCTTCGAACCAAGTAATGCCGAACCGAAGCGTCTACCACCTACCGCCGAATCAAAGGACTGCCGAGCCAAAGCAATGCCGAACCAACGCTACCAGGCCTGACCACACCAGCCCAGGCCCACCAGCAGCTATATACATCCAAGACCCCTGCCTCCAGCCTCACTCTATAAATAGAGGGGCAGGGGTACAACAATAGGGGAGAAGTTTGAGGGCTCGAGCACGGAGAGAACTTTCAAACAACTTTCTTTTACTTGTATCAAAGCTCTGTACTTGTAATCTAAACAAGAAAAGAGAAATAACATATAAAGTGGACGTAGGCACATTCTGGCTGAACCACTATAAATCTGCGTGTCTTTTACAGCTTAGCCCCTACTTTTCATATATTTGCATAAATCACCCAAATCACTAAGAACAACATAAAATCTATTAAATCATACGACTTTGAGGTGTTTGTCCATTTTTTGTGCAAACATTTTTGGTGCTTTCATTGAGAGCTAGAAGCTCGAAGCTTCAGCTTCTTCCACTTAACCTTTTTCCTAACAGCATCATTCATCGTTTGGAAAACATGCCTCCCAAGCAGAAAAAAGATGTTAACAAAGGAAAAAACATCGCATCCAGCAGTCTTCCAGATCCAGCGGTCACGGATCAAGTAAATCGTCCTCCTCTAGCAGCATTACCAAATGAAGGACAGGCTAATCCGACCACTCCTGCCACAGAACAGCCCGCAGCAATTACTAGGGCAGATTTAGACAGGGTTGTGGTTGAAGTAACTAACCGCTTCACGTCCCAGCAGGAAGCCTTGGTGGACCATCTCATGTCACGCTTAAGGGATGCTGAAGAGTCCAACTGCAACACTGAATCATGGGGCGAGTCCCAGTCTGGAGGATCTCAGAGACAACAAAGATCTTCCTTCTTCGAAGGAGCTAACGGCAGAAGCAGCCATGGTAGGAGCCGAGATCGAGGACAGCCCGAAGTTAGGCCTGAGGAAACGTTTGGAACCGAACCCAATGGGGGAGGTACCAGGCGGAGGTCAACTGTAGCTGAGCCTGTCATACTGCCTAACCACGGAAACGCCAGTGAACGGGGCCGAGCTAGAGTCCAACCCGAAGTTGGACCCGAGGAAGTGCTTAGATCAGAACCCATCATGGGAAGATCAAGGCAAGGGCCAACTGTAGCTGACCCTAACATGCTCCCAGAAGACCAAAGGCAGCCACTGGAAAATATGAGGAATGATAGACGATACCATCCCTACAGGTCATCTGGACGGAATCAATCCCACAGAACAGAACCAAACTCGTTTCTATCTGCTCCAAATTCTGATGAAAGGATGGAACGCTTATTCAGGGAGTGCGTCCAACGGGAGCAAAGAGATTGAGGGATAGGCGCTAGGGTAACCAGCCCTTTCGCTCGCAATATCGAAATTGCTATCACCCCCCGAGAATGGAAGATGCCAACAATGGAACCTTACAAAGGAACCTCCGACCCCGTTGTACACTTACAGAGATACACACAACACATGCTCATGAGTGGAGCGACAGAGGGAGTACTGTGCAAATGCTTTCCACTATTCTTAGCAGATCTCGCTACCTCCTGGTTCTGTCATCTACCCCAGGGATCCATCAGCTCGTGGGAAATGTTGAAAGAAAAGTTTATCAGTCAGTTCCGCATTCATGTGGAACAACCTAAGGACGCTTATTCCTTATCCAGCGTCAAACAGAAACCTGGAGAGAAACTACAGCAATACCTAACCCGATTCAATGTCGCAGCGGCCGCAGTCCAAGATGCCGATGAGAAGCTTATCCTAATGGCCCTCTGTAGTGGTGTGCATCCAGACACTAAATTTGCTAGAGGGTTGACAAAAGAAAAACCAGCTACTTTACCCGATTTCTTCCATGAAGCCGGGAAATATATGAGGCTTGAGGATGCTGCCGTTGAGGGGCAGTCAGGACAGCAAAATAAGGCAACTCACAGCAACGCACCCGCTGTGGCAAGGGACGTTCGAAGAAATGATTCCAAAGACAATGCTGGGGGCAAGAAAGGAGAAAAGCGCCTATATCGGCCAGGACCGAGATTCGACACTTACACTCCTTTGAACAAAACCGTCGAAAACATCTTCCTTGCCACCCAAGGCGAAGTTAGATACAAACGCCCACCATACAAGAAGGAATCAGATAACGCGCAGAAGTCCGGAAAGTTCTGCCGCTTCCACGAATCTCATGGGCATGATACCAATGAGTGCCATCATCTCCGGGACTTGATTGAAGAACACATCAGAAGGAAGAAACTGGAACGCTATGTAAAAGGTCAGGACAGGACTCCAGCTCCTGCCAATGAGAACCCAAGGCTACCCTCACCGGAGATCGGCAGAGGAAACCGCAACACTAGCGGCTCTAGTCAAGAGAAAATAGTGGTCCATACCATCTCAGGAGGACCGCACATCGCAGACAGAAGCTGGAAGGAGATGGAAAGGTATGGAAAGTCGCTTAGAGACAATAAAGACTATGTCAATTCGATTATAGAAGAGCGCCACCCGAAGTGGAAAGAAAGTGATGACATCACATTCGGTAAGCGTGACCTAGAAGGAAGGCGATACCCTCACATGGATCCCATGGTTATCTCTGCCCGGCTCGGTCCCGTCGAAGTTTACCGAATTCTAGTAGACACTGGAAGCTCAGTGAATATCCTGTTCAAACATGCATTCGACAAAATGAAACTATCAATGAAGGATGTATCTCCCTGCAATAAACCACTACACGGTTTCACTGGAGATGCGAAGATGCCCCTCGGTCAACTGGACCTCTTCGTTGAAATTGGAAGCCATCCCCGCTCCGTTGTGCGAAAACAGACGTTTGTGCTAATAGAAAACCACTCGGCCTACAACGCCTTCTTAGGAAGGCCAGCCTTGTCTGACTTCCAAATTGTCCTAGCCCCATGGTGCCTAAAGATGAAATTTCCAACGGACAATGGAGTAGGGGAAGTAGAAGGAGACCAGGACGTTGCTCGAGACTGCTATGTGACTAAACTTCGCAACAACCTCAGGAAGGATAAAGGGAAGGGTGTAGAGGTTGCCCTCTGCACGAAAAGTCTAGAAGTGTAGCAACTAAAGAAAGCCCCTCCTCTTCGATATACCAGCGACCCTTTCAATGAATTAGACCCCAGGGACAAAGAGGAGGAGGCCACCGCCGAGCCTGCAGAGGCTATGGAGTTTGTATCTGTAGACAAGCACGATTCGAATAGACTATTGAAAATTGGGTCCCAACTAAAAGCAGAGTTGAAGGAGCAACTCATCGACTTTCTCCGCCACAACTTGGATGTATTCGCATGGTCACACGCTGACATGACCGGAATCTCCCCCGATGTAGCATGCCACGTACTAAACATTGATCCTACCAAGGCGCCCGTAAAACAAAGAAAGAGAAGTATAGGGGCAGAGCGATCAGCAGCCCTCGATGAAGAAGTAAAGAATCTACTCGCCAATGACTTCATACGAGAAGCCATCTACCCGGAATGGATCGCTAACCCGGTGCTGGTAAAGAAGGCTAATGGGAAGTGGCGAACATGCATTGACTTATCCAACCTAAACGATGCCTGCCCAAAGGATTGCTTCCCACTTCCCCGAATCGACCAACTTGTAGACAGCACAGCCGAGCACGAGCTCTTATCTTTTATGGACGCATACTCAGGATATAACCAAATTCCTATGCATGCTCCCGATCAAGACCACACTAGTTTCATCACTGACCGGGGTTTATACTGCTATAAGGTAATGCCTTTCGGACTTAAAAATGCAGGAGCCACCTACCAGTGCCTCGTCAACAAGATGTTTGCAGGGCTAATAGGGCAAACTATGGAAGTATACGTGGATGACATGCTGGTAAAGTCAAGGAAAGCCGACGATCACGTAAGCCACCTAGGCGAGATGTTTCAAGTACTTCGCCAGTATGGAATGAAGTTGAATCCTCTAAAATGCTCCTTTGGAGTATCATCAGGAAAGTTCTTAGGATTCATCGTCCATGCCAGAGGGATTGAAGCAAACCCTGAACAAGTCCGAGCGCTAAGGGATATCAAGGTACCTTCCACTCGAAAGGAAATGCAAAGCCTGAATGGAAAAGTGGCCGCCCTAAGCCGATTCATCTCCAAAGCAACGGACAAGTGCGTCCCCTTTTTCGAAGCTCTAAATAAAGACAAAGGAAAGTTCGAATGGACTGACGAATGCTTAACCGCTTTCCTTAACTTAATCGAACACCTCCAGATACCACCGGTACTCTCGACTCCAAGCGAAGGCGAAGAGTTATACCTATACCTTGCTGTGTCATCTCACGCCCTAAGCGCTGCCTTGGTAAGGGAAGACAACCGCACGCAGCAGCCAGTTTACTTCGTAAGTAAGAGGTTTACGGGGGCAGAGGTCAGATATCCTAAACTTGAGAAGCTAGCATACTGTTTACTAATCACATCACGGAAACTGCGTCACTACTTCCAGTCCCATTCCATCAAAGTTCTGACCGATCAACCACTGAGGCAGGTACTCCATCGTCCCGACACTTCTGGGCGACTACTTAAATGGTGCATTGAACTAAGTCAGTATGATATCACCTATCACCCTCGCACCGCCATCAAGGGACAAGCCATGGCTGATTTCATTGCAGAATTCACTACCAACGAAGATAAGGAGCAATTGGAAATAGCAGAAGACATCAAGTGGAATCTCTTTGTGGATAGTGCATCAAACGAACAAGGCTCGGGGGCAGGTGTGGTAATAATCACTCCCAGGGGAAATAAGCTGCACTATGCTATAAGGTTGGAGTTCGCTGCCACCAACAACGATGCAGAATATGAAGCAGTGATAGCTGGATTAGAACTTGCCATAGAAATCAGAGCCAATTCTTTGTGTCTTCATAGCGATTCTCAACTTATTGTTAATCAAATACTAGGAGAATTCCAAGCTCGAGAAGAACGACTCATAGCATATTTAAAGAAGACCAAGTTACTTCTCAGCCGATTGGACCACTACTTAGTCAAACACATCCCTCGAGAAGAGAACCAAGAGGCCGACGAATTGGCAAAGCAAGCAAGTGTGAGAGACAGCGCCATCTTCGGAGCAGTAACCATCTCAAAGCAACTGACCCCAAGTTTTGAGCAAGTGAATCTGATAGCTGCAACCGAAGAAGCAACTTGGATGACTCCCATCCGAGACTACCTACAAAGCGGCACACTACCCAACGGGCGTAACGAAGTCAAGAAAATCTTGAGGAAAGCTTCCCACTACACAATACAAGAAGACATCCTCTATCGGCGCGGATTCCCTAACCCGTTATTAAGGTGTGTCGCTGGGAGGGAAGCCAAGGAAATCTTATCCAACATTCATCAGGGAAGCTGCGGAGATCACACCGGAGGGCAAACATTAGCAAAAAAGATACTCCGATATGGATATTTCTGGCCCACCTTAAGCAAGGACGCCTTAGTTTTCGTCAAAAAGTGTGACAGATTCCAGAAGTTTGCTAAGATTCCACGGCTACCAACAACTGAGATTACTCAAATGACCAGCCCTTGGCCCTTCGCAATATGGGGAATTGACTTAATCGGCGAGCTACCAATGGGCCGAGGCGGGGCCAAATATGCTATAGTGGCAGTCGACTATTTCACCAAATGGGTTGAAGCGGAACCTCTGAATAAAGTATCTTCAGCAAAAGTTATTAACTTCTTGATCAAAAATGTTCTGTGCAGGTACGGAGTCCCACTCAAAATCATATCAGACAATGGACTTCAGTTTGACAGCGAGGAATTCGCCAACTGGTGCCGAGAGCACGGAATTCACAAAAGCTTCTCATCCGTAGTGTATCCCCAGGCAAACGGACAAGTCGAATCCGTCAACAAAATTCTGAAAACTCTAATAAAAAAGAAACTCGAAAAGTCAAAGGGCGCTTGGGTGGATGAACTCCCTACGGCACTGTGGGCCTATCGCACATCCTTCAGAACATCAACGGGGCATACTCCTTTCTCTTTGGCATACGGATCGGAGGCTATGCTCCCAGTTGAAACCATTGTGCCTTCCCACCGTAGGATCCACTATAACCCAGAAGAGAACGAAGAACTCCTTCACATGTCTTTGGATCTAGTTGAGGAGAGAAGAAATGATGCAGTCCTTAAAGCAGCGGCCCACAAGCAAAAAGTGGCAGCACAATACAACTCCAAAGTCAAGCATCGTACCTTACAAGAAGGGGATCTTGTCCTCAAACGAATTTTTCCTCGCCCCGGAGCACTAGATCCAATCTGGGATGGACCATATGTAATTCATAAAGATCTCCACAATGGAGCTTATATTTTGTCAACAGTGGACGGAGAGGTGTTCCAGAAGGCATGGAACATCCAACACCTCCGACGATACTTTTCGTAACTTGTACTGCCCATATGAAGTGAATTAACAAAGAGAATCAGTGGACGTAGGCCTTTTCGTGCCGAACCACTTTAAAAAACCTTGTCTCTTTTTTAACTTGTTCCTTTATATCTTGGCTGCTTGTTAACTTTATCCTTTTCTGTTGAACAAAATCCTATAGCATTTTCACTCAAAGCACTCCACAGCGCAACTTCACCTGGACAAGACCTAACAGGTACTATGCGAATCTATGCCCTCGCCAATAAGACACTTTTGCTCCGGTATCCCTCTGCTGTGGGTTAACTCATTGCTCGCGACAGCCCTTAAAGCCAACTGTAATGAGCCGATTATAAGCCACCGAGAAGGCCGATTATAGTCGAGGCAGCTCATTACGGCGTTCGGCTCGCCGGCAACTGTGAACCGACTATAAGCCCCAACATAAGGTGTGGCCAGTCAGGGGCAGTTCACGGTTGACGATCGGCACCCACGCTAGCCGGCCACAGTAAATCGAATAATACCCACGGTTACGGGCCATAATGGCCCGGGTAGTTACTGTGCGCGATCTCGGCTCCGATGTGTCTTAAGTGCGACTGTGGTAAAAAAGAATTAACTCCCCGTGGAGGCGTAAGATGGGTGACGAATGTCTCCAAGACCCACGGCTAGGGAAAGTGACTACAAAGCCCGTTTGCCACGAACTTAAGCACATCGAAGGCCTTCCGTGATTGGAAGTTTTACTTTTTCACATATTTCAATTTTACTTAAGAAATTTTTCTCCTATCCTCTGTAACAATCCCTGAAGTACAGGACACAGAACAGGAGACATTCACTAATAGAAGCGGATACTCACAGCAAGATACTGGACCGCATCCCTTACTCGGTCACACAGGATATTCAAAGCTGCCATCCACAAGCAAAATATAAAGGGCGGTATTTCCTTCTTCCATATGTAAACACATGACTGTAATTTATTCACACCTCACGCTAACATTGCAAGTCATGAAATTATGTTTTAAACAAGAACCTGACATCAAACACAATTTAATTACAAGAATATGCATAGCTATATTTCTCATACAACATGTCAAAATAGCAAAAACATTCGAAAGACAACAGAATCAGCTTAAGTTAAAGAATTACACGTCAAGAATAGAGCTATTTATTACAAGTAGCAAAAATTACAACCTAAGAGTTACTTTACTGTTTTAAGACTAACATATACAACCATGTCAAGTCCACAAAAAAAAACTTTCCAGGTCGAATCAAGGAGCCGGCTGCGTCGGAGTCTTATCCTTGTCCTATTGCCCACCTGTCCGGTCAGAGAAAGAATTCATTAGTGATAAGCAACCAAGTTAACGGAAAGACTAGAAAGGAAGACTTACCAGCATCTGCTCCTTGATCAACTTGATCATCATCCTCCACTTGCACACCTGCCTCCTCAGCTGCAAGCAACCGCATGCCCTCCTTCACCGCCGCCTTCTCCTCCTTGGTAAACTGGGCAGTAACAACATCCATCCTAAAGGCCACATCACCCTCCTTATCTGCCTCAGCCTGAGCCTCCTCTAGAGCCCTGAGATAGATCCTAGCCATAACCCGGGGGTAATCATCCATCCAGGACAAGTTACCCTGCCTCCAAGTACGGAAGTACATATCCTGGAGCATCCCCTCCATCAGCCCCTCGTTCTCTTCAAACTCCCTCGTCCGGGCCTCGGAATCCGACAACCTTACGACGGCGGCATCACTCCCGCATCCGGCAATAACATGCGTGCTCGGTCGATCCCGAAAGAGCGAGATATAACATCAAGTTGCTCGCCCTTGAGTAAGCTAGGGAAGCAATCAGGAGGCAAGTTAAGAAGTTCCTGAGGACCGTATCCATCCACTAATTATCTCGGGGTGGGCCCATGACGGGCAGGTCCTGGTTGAGCCGGGGGCACTGAGGAAGGCTCTTCTCTATCCTGAGATCTCTTCTTCTCTGATCGGGTTTCCACTCTTTGAGACATTTATCTGCAGACACAAGAAAGTATATCGTTAAGACACATAAACTATGTAATCTAGAGTTTCACTGGTGACTCAGGTACAAAAGTCCATCCGGTAAAGGGTTCATTCAACACTCGGAATCCCCGAATTCATTCGGCATTCTCAACTAAAGATTCATTCGGCATTTCTCAGTAAAAATTCGTTCGGCATTCTCAACTAAAGATTCATTCGGCATTTCTCAGTAAAAATTCGTTCGGCATTCTTAGCTAAAGATTCATTCGGCATTCTAGGTATCAGATTCATTCGGCTTCCTCAGGATAAGGGTCCATTCGGTATTAAAACTTCATGTTCATTCGGTAAGACAAAAAAAAGGGGAAGAGGCCATCCGGCAATCACCTGATTCGGTAACACGTCTTGTTCGGCGATATGACTGATTTAGCAAGAAGAACTGATTCGGCTGTCTCGTTCGGTAGAAGGTAACGGAAGCCCTAGAACCTTACTTATAGGCGAAGGTGAACCACCGACCAACTGGTTCGGCACTGGGAGCTGGATGGGAATGACAAAATCAGATAACCCAAAACAAAGCAAGACACGTGCATGCACATGCCCTACTTTGAGGGGCAAGTGTTGGGCGAGATTCTACCGAACCAATCTATACCGGACCAACCTACTCCCTACCACCGAACCAAGGTGCATGAGCTCCACCGAACCAACCTACTCCCTACCACCGAATCAAGGAGCATAATCTATACCGGACCAACTCCTACTCCAACCATCTCCGAACCAAGTAATGCCGAACCGAAGCGTCTACCACCTACCGCCGAATCAAAGGACTGCCGAGCCAAAGCAATGCCGAACCAACGCTACCAGGCCTGACCACACCAGCCCAGGCCCACCAGTAGCTATATACATCCAAGACCTTTGCCTCCAGCCTCACTCTATAAATAGAGGGGCAGGGGTACAGCAATAGGGGAGAAGTTTGAGAGCTCAAGCACGAAGAGAACTTTCAAACAACTTTCTTTTACTTGTATCAAAGCTCTGTACTTGTAATCTAAACAAGAAAAGAGAAATAACATATAAAGTGGACGTAGGTACATTCTGGCTGAACCACTATAAATCTGCGTATCTTTTACAGCTTAGCCCCTGCTTTTCATATATTTGCATAAATCACCCAAATCACTAAGAACAACATAAAATCTATTAAATCATATGACTTTGAGGTGTTTGTCCATTTTTTGTGCAAACAGCTGGGGAATTTATTGCGATGTCTGGTGAAAGATAATCTGAAAAGCTGGGATGTGAAGTTATGTCAAGCAGAATTCGCTCATAATCATGCGGTAAATCGTAGCACAGGTTTCAGTCCATTCCAGATTGTATATTCAAGTTTGCCAAGGGGACCATTGGACTTAACGATAGTACCACAACCAAAGGGGACGGTTAAACGAGCTGTTGATTTCATTAATGTGTTGACTGAATGTCATAAAATCGTCCAGGAATGATTGGAGAAGACGAATGAGAAGTATAAACGCTCTGCAGATCTGAAGCGAAGAAGTGTTGAGTTTAATGAAGGAGATTTGGTACATGCTGTGTTAACAAAGGACCGTTTTCCAGTGGGCGCTTATAACAAGTTGAAAGCCAGAAAAATTGGTCCTGTAGAAGTCGTGAAACAGATTAATGAAAATACTTATAAGTTGAAGCTGCCGGAGGATGTGTACACGTCTGACATATTCAATGTTAAGCATCTCCTACCTTATCATGGGGATAATCAATCCGATGGGGAAGAGCTTACAAATTCGAGGACGAATTTTTCTCAACCTGGGGAGGATGATGCAGCTCAGGCTAGAGTCGAAGAAGTGCAAGCTACGAATTCACAAGGCTTAGGTCGTTCACGACCTAGTGAAGAAGCCTTAGGTCGCTCACGACCTAACGAGGGGGAGTCTAAAGCATCGAAACGACCTAGCGAGCTTCATCTGGGAAATAGGTCGCTGAAACGACCTAACAGTTTGCTACAACCTAACGAGTTGAAGAATAAGGTGCTACGACCTAACGAGTTACGATCTATGTTAGGTCGCAGAGAAAAGGAACGACCTAAGTTAGGTCGCAAGAAGTTAGGTCGCAGAAATATGATTCGACCTACGATAGGTCGTAGGAAAATGTTCCGACCTAAGATAGGTCGCAAGAAGTTAGGTCGCTCGACCTAGTGATGCGGGAAGTTAGGTCGCTCGCCTTAAGTCGCCGAGAAGATAGGTCGCTGCCTCATGTTTTTAAGTCGTTCACTGCTGCATCTTTAAGTCGCTCAAGGGTAGGTCGCTACTGCCATGTATTTTAGGTCGTGTTGTTTAGGTCGTTGCCGACCTAAGTGTTGTAAAGTGTTGTGTTGTATTTTCTTATGTTGTAATATTTTTTAGGTCGTAAGTCGCCAGTTTTTAGGTCGCACTATTTTTAGGTCGTAGGTCGTTTCCGACCTAAGTGTTGGGCAAGTTGAGTCGTGTGATGTAAATGCTATAAATAGGCGTGTGTTGTACATTTGAAAGTTTAGTTGATTTGAATAAAAACTTTTGTTTTGTTAGCTTTGTGCTTTCACCAAATTGGTAGTTGAGTGTAATCTCCTATCTCCACTTTCGGTTAATCGAGTGCGCTCGATTCAACGATTGTTGAAGCCGATTCGTGGTATCAAGTGCGCTTGATCAACGCTTGAAGAATTGAAGATCTTCTTTCACGGTATAGTGCGCTATCAACGTGACGAAGATAGCTAGAATTCGGTATCTTCGGATCAACGAATTTGGGCCATTCAGTATTCTTCATTCCATCGATTGCTACTTTCACCGTATCACACATTTTGTTATTCCGCTGCTGCACCACTATCTCAACTCAATTTAGAATATTAGTTGCATCTAAAGGATATAGAAAGCATGTACGAGTTTTATAGAACTATATAACATGAATTCTGAATCCAAATCATAAGCACGAGAACGAATACACAACATAACAATCATATGCAGCCAAAAGCAGCAATAACAGTGGTTTACAACAAAAGAGACCATCGAACCAATAATTGTCACGGCCCGGATTTTCGACGCTTGAAAATTGACATCAATACGTTTACTGTATTACATGTCGAGCAATCGAATACCGAAAATACCAGATCGTTAGAGAAAAGAAGAAGGAGGTAGAAGGAGAAAATAGAAACAATAACATAGAATCTCACAGTCGCAACGGAACAACATACAATAGATAATAACATGTGTTTATACAAAAAGAAACTATAACTGTTATTTACATATCACATCATCAGAGTACAACACATTAATAACACAATACCGGACAATTATAATAATATGTCCTCACAAAAGCTGAATATACAGACTACAATACACAGCAGAATATAATCAGATACGTGAAATACGTCTTCATCATCCAGCTTGCCTCCTGAGCTCCATAGCATCCTATCCTGTATCTGTAATACTCGGTCTGACCCGAGCATTATAATAAAATAACACATGAGTCATTTTGGAAAACCAGCGTGAGAAACACACTCAATTTGAATTATTAAGGTTATCAAAATCCTTTGAAAAACAAAGGTATCTCGTAAGACCACGCCACAAATAAACACGACGGGTTTTTACCTTACGATAACCAAAACATTTTATATCAAAATCGTCTGATATTATAATAGTTTCTAAGTACAAATACTTATTCAAATAGCTGAAATTGTTACATTAATTAAATTCCAGCATACTAGGCTCTACAACCAAATCCGTAAAGGCACATATTGGAGAATGGATTCCATACGAATGATTAGGCAATGGGGTACCACCTGGCACAGTACACGTCTAGAAAAATGTACTGAGGACCACGCCGGGATCCCCTGCAACACAAGACCGGACTACCCCTAACCTGGATAGACCAAATATACTATCACCCCGGGTGTTCCCACCCTTTCCGAGCTCCTTCCATGTATCATAATAATAATATCCGAGGGTATCTAGAAAGGTGACAAACATACCCTAATTGGGTGAGACCCACTTAGCCTTGCTGCATCTCCCTTGATTTTCAGTCATTCCTGGTTGATGAGGCTAGAGGCTACGATTACCTTTTAGGGAATATTCACTTAGAAATGCTCATTGTCCACCAATGACAATGTACTGATTGCATTCATCCATACAAGTCCGTTCTGGGTTCGAACGGAACCGAAGGCACTATTCCTACTGCGTCCATTTTGGAATCATCCTCAGGATTAGTAGCGATCAGTCCTTGCATTTCACCGCTCCATCTTCGACTCCATATTCTTGTTTTCACTTCGAAAACGTACTCGTTGGATCGAAGTGGTTTTCAGATAACTTACCTGATCCCGGTCTCTTAGAAACAACGTTCGATGTTTCCAGTAAACTCAACCCCGGTACTTTAGGAAATAAACATACAAAAATAAGATCGGAGATCACCTCCTAATCGCTAGTGGAAGGATTTCCTTATAAACGTCCTAGAAGAACGAAACGAGTTTATACGTACATATAACACCTCGAACGGTAACTGTACCATATAATTCCCATGTTTCTCCTAGATATTCCCAAAGTTATAATTTGGGTCCAGATTTGATAGTCGGTTATTTAACTATCAAATAAACAATCATTCCACCAAATATTTCATTTTCCACTGAAAACACCAAGTCTCATTTTTATTTAATTTTATATAAATGAAATCTCTTTATCCAAAAATATGTACTTATCTTATCGAATTTAGTATATTCACAAACTATCTTTTTCAAAAATATTTGAAAACCTTTTTAAAATAATATGGAAAGTACCACCGCGGTATCAACCATGGATTCACAGCTCAATGGTTACGTCTCTATCCTAGGGAAATCCAAAACTAAACTACAGGCACTCTCTGCCTCCGATTTCGCCATGAAAGTATACCATTACTTTCCGTAAACTTTATTTAATAATTTTCTCAAAAATAACACTTATAAAATTCCTATACAAATTTCCAAGTTTATTTTAGGAAAATAATCTTTTATAAAAGTTATTATATAAAATAATATTAATATTGAATAATTTATCCTTTTAAAATAATATTACTAATTAATTATAAATAATAATCGACTTAATATAAACTAACTTAATTAATAATAAAACATACTTTTAATAATTTAAAATAGCTAAATAATTAATTTTTCTGAAATATTCTTAAACACTTTATTAAATTACCAAATCGAAAATCCTCCTTTTTAAACAAACTTAACTTCTCAGAAAAATATATTTTTTCAATTCCAATATAGCCAGTCTAATATTTATAAATCCCTCTCGATTTATCACCAATTTGATTTACGTCCCAATTTCGTAAATCCCCTTTTCACATTTCTAAATATAAATTTATCATTTATTTTTAAGCCAATTTACCTATCTCCTTATAAATCCTCACCGTGAATTTATAACTTCAATTTATCCACTGATAATCACTTCACTTTATTTATAAACCATGTTTATAAATTCCATATTCTCATTTCCCGTTTATAACGGTTTCACATTACTTAATCGATTAAAAATCAATTTCTAAATTGAATTCCATTTTTAAATCAATTTCCTAAATAACCCAACTATATTCCAAAACCCAACAAAATTCAGATTCCACTTCTATTTCATAGAATTTTTAAATTCTTATTTAATATCTAGTATAAAAATTTCATATTCTATTTTCAAATTTCCTTTTTATTTTCCCAGACTATTTTAAATCTCGCTTTTAAAATAAATCCTTTTACACTTAATAAATATCGCTTAAGTTCTCTTATTTAAAATCCTTTTATTTAATCTATTCCAAAATCTCTATTTTTCCATATTCCAAAATAATTAAGTACAAATTTAAAATCAACTATTTATTTTACCCAAATTCTTTTCTTTTAATTAATCCAAATTTCACTATAAATATTTTTACTTGCAATTTCCCTTTTTATTTTCTTTCCAAATTTTCAAACATTTATTATCGGTATTAAAAATACAAAAAATCTTGGCCAAACTACCCTAGCATCCAATAAATTCAAATCGCACTATAATCTACCAAAAATTATTCAAAACAGACCATATATCAATATATATGAAATTGAATTCAACATTTTTGAGGAATCTAGTTGGATCCCTCCAACCTGTTTCCCTGCATCCACAGATGTTAACATAATATAAAATACCAATCCCACTTCGAGGGGGATATCGCGGTATATAGGGTCATCCGCTATTATGCGGGGCACATATGGTCTCATCCGCTATATATATATATGCGGGAATAATCACTCCAAATACTAATATATACTATTATATATAATATCACTTTCAACTGATAATAATTTTATAAATTCAACCAATCAATCAATAATTAATTTTAACTATTTAAAATTAATTGAAGTAATCCAAAGTTGAGTGAGATTAACTCACCTTGATTTATTTTGCAATCCATTCCAATTTTTAATTCCATCGTGTAGAATTTGCAACTACGAATCTAATGTGACTTGATTCTTTGTTCTTTCCGAAATTTTGAACCTCGCAGGAATAAATTTACGACGTATATAAGTTAATGATTTTTTTATTATATTTTTCCTGTAATTAAACTAATTCACATTAATTATAATAAATTTTAAAATTAATTGCTATATACCTCTCACGGCTCGACACCTCCACTGCCATCTCCAGGCTCCATCACCTGCTATAGTTGTGAAACCCACGCGACCACCACTATCGTTTGAACAAAACCCGCGTCCATCCTCTAGTTCACACGTCCTAGTTGCCACAAGCGACCACCTCGCCTCCACTGAGTTCGCTACTTCCACTTCCACACGCAACTCACCATCACTTCAGCACGATCCCTCAAAAGCCGTGCCTTCGTATCCTCCGCCTGAAATTGAACACGAAACTCACCTGCATCCATGCGGGCATCTCCTCCCTTTGCCGCACGTCTCTTCTTCCTCGCGATTTCGACCGAGTTCAATATTTTTTTTCTAAACGATTTCGATTTCGCTTTGTAAAAAGGAAGCGATAGAGGCTGGGACTTGCTCGAGTTTGAATTGGAAGAGATGTAAAGGAGTGCGATTCCTTTTTCTTTGTCTGTTCGGCCATTTCCCTTTTTTTTCTTTCTTAATTTTTTTCTTCGACCATTTTTTTCTTTTATGAGGATTTGAAATCTGATAGAGGGAGGAGACATAATTTAAAAGGAGGGAAAGGGGATGTCGCATGTGATTTGAGCTAGTGTGTTTGAATGGGTTTAACGGCGGCTCGAATTTGACTTTGTGGACCTATATACATATTTTTATTTTTATTCCAAATATTCCACTTTACATGTCACGAAGTTTTTGAACCTCTATGGAGGCAAGCCGCCAGGCATTTATAATGTTATACCCTTATTCCGAACGCAATGGAAAAGGTTTCGAGTCCTAATTCGATTGTATGGAGAAGATAGCTTTTTGGACCCAATTATTATATTGAATTTTCGATATAAATTTTCAGCGCGTTTATATCGCGTACGGCCAAACGATAACCCTAAACGTTATGAAATTTGAAATCCGATAATAATACACTATTACAGATCCAATGGAACTGGTTTCGTCGAAATCCGAGACTGTGCCTCGGAAGGCTATTTTTAAATGTCAATTTTAACGATATATTTTTAAAACTAAACAAATCACTTTTAAATTAAATTTAAAAAGTTTTATTATCTTCATTATTATTAATATAAATTTTATTAGCCTTTAAATTATTTTTATCAAGCTTAAAACTCCAGATTAAATATTTTAACAAATTTTCAATTATTAAATTCAATAATTAAATTATCCAATAGATAGTTATATTTGAAATTCAAGTTAAAAATTAACATCTGGATATTTAAAATCAATTAAATATTCTAATTTCAAATAACCAAAATTCTGGTTCGTTACATTCCTCCCCCCTTAAAAGAATTTCTTCCGCGAAATTGCCAGATAAGAAGAATGGTCCAAAACCTGATAGCTTCCTAAAACCCAATCAGTTTTAAACAACTTCCAGAATCAATTTATTGAAACCACATTATCACTTATACTGATCTCCAATTTCATCCATAGATTTCAACTAATATTATCCCCTTAATCATTCAAATTATAGTTTAAAACCAAATTTTAAATTATCAAAATTTTCTTCAAAATTTTTCTAACTCCTTAAATTTTCTAAAAATTTCACCAGCGTCTCCTTTGCGCGGCTAGATCCGAAAAACTACAAAACACCTCTACGGGCTCAAATCATCAAAAGAAAACAAAAGCCAAGTGGCTCAATCAGAAAATCATCAATTTCAAACACAATTTAAACATGTACCTTTTTGTCGGGCAATCAAATTTCACTTCTAAAATCGAAGACAACAATTTAGCTTTTGCTTTTAAATACCTGTATCTTACTTACCAATAGTATCCAATCATACAATTCAAAATCATTTTATTCAGCATTTTCAAGTTTCCAATATTTATTTCACCCAAAACCGTATGATGTACATATATCATTCGTACGCAATATCAACTATAATCGCTCACTCGATTACACAATTTCACTTCCGAACTAGTATCGTTCACACGAATCTCTAATGCGGACTTAGATCTGGTTCCTTGATCAGAAACCGTTATTCTCCTTTCATAGCTACACACTATAATAGAGAATCCAGAATCAATCAAAAATCCATATCAAGTGTTCTCCATCAAAAACCGAGTGACAAAACCTAACTCGGATCGATAGAAATTACCTCGAAATTTTGTGCTCGAATCTGGATCAAATCGTTATGCGAATAAAATAATATACGTACAACTTACGTATTTATTTCCGATTTATTCTTAGTTATCCCAAATTCTTTTATTCATATTTACTTTCATTTCATTTACCTATTTACTTAGCATATTTTTTTCCAATACCAATTTTACTTAAGAACTTCACCATCAATTTCTTAAGTCTATTATAAACATTTTACACAAAGCTCTTATGTTTATTTCCACTTCATCACTTTGGTTTATATCCATTTCTATTCAAATTAAATTTTCAATTCCATTTGAACTCAAGTTATCTTCCAAACTTTAAATATTGAATTTTATCAACCATATCCCATACCATATTTAATTAACTAATTACTTTAATTAGTTCCATTCACTAATTTATTTCAAATCTCAATAAATTTTTATCTCCAAACTTTTATTTTATTTAGTCCAACTCAAACTAATTTTTCAATTTCACTTTATTTAGCATAGTTCAAGTTAAATCTCATTCCAATATCAATTTCAATTACATTTACTTACTAATTAAATTAATTAGTTCATCCTCACATTTATTTTCAATCTTAATAAATTCTATTTCAATAATTATTTCATTTAACCTAATTAGGCTAGATTTTCAAAATTCTCTTTATTTAACTTAATTCAAGTTAATTTCTATTCCAAATCAAATTTCAAATTCCTATAAGTTATCAAACTTACTAATATTCCATAAAACATTTCCAAATAAAATCCCAAAAGTTTAATTTCTTATTCCCAAATTATTTCAAATCATTTTTTTGAAATCATATATACCCCAAAATCCCTTGGTATATCAAATCTTTTCTTTGAATTTCAAATCAAATCAGTTTTACCAAACAAAACTCCAATGCAAATCATTTAGGTAGCAATTCCTCCCTTGGAAACTCAAAAATGAACGTCGATGATGCTACAGTCATCACCGAAGTTATTTTCCAGCGACCGAAGTGAGTTCACTGCTTTTATTCCTTTAAAAACCATTTTTAAATATTTTTATTCCAAATCTCAATAGATTCTATTTCTAATTCAAAAATATTTCCAAATAATATCACTATTATTTTTCCAAAGCCTTTGAAAAACAATTTTCAAACCAACGGGATTTAAATCCCCAAAATTCCAACTTTTGAATCTATATTTAAATATTCCTCTGGAATTTCATTCCATTTCAAATTATAAATCCCATTTTGTTATATGAATTACTTTCTCACTTTTGATTATAATTTCAATTTTTTTTCCATCACCAAAATAACAAATGATAATGGTTTAATATTATCATTTATAACAACCAAGCAAACCATATATAATAATTTCTAAAAATTATTCCTTTATATATATAAAAATAATTTGGGTAAAATAATTTCATTTGCCCCAGTTCAAAACAATACTGTGTCGAGTTGTTCTGTTATAGTGTTTAGAGATCCCTACCAATAACGTTAATTACTCGTATTGACCAAAATCCATAAGCCAATCAATAGATCAATCAACACAATATAAAACAATCTTATATTCACTAACAAATACGCGCTTATATATATTAATACTCTCAAACTCATTCTATGGTGCTACTGACCCTATCTCTAATGAGTTACCCCATCAAAGCTATGGCTCTCGCTTAACCTTGCTCTGATACCAAGTGTCACGGCTCGGATTTTCGATGCTCGAAAATCGACATCAATACGTTCACTGTATTACATGCCGAGCAATCAAATGCTGAAAATACCAGATCGGTAGGGAAAAGAAGAAGGAGGTAGAAGAAGAAAATAGAAACAACAACACATAATCTCACAATCGCAGCGGAACAACATACAATAGATAATAACATGTCTTTATACAAAAAGAAACTATAACTGTTATTTACATATCACATCATCAGAGTACAACACATCAATAACACAATACCGGACAGTTATAATAACTTTTCCTCACAAAAGCTGAATATACAGCCTACAACACACAGCGGAATATAATCAGATACGTGAAATACGTCTTCGTCATCTAGATCGCCTCCTAAGCTCCATAGCATCCTATCATGTATCTGTAATACTCGGTCTGACCCAAGTATTATAATAAAATAACACCCAAGTCAGTCTGGAAAACCAGCGTGAGAAAACACACTCAATTCGAATTATTAAGTTTATCAAAATTCTTTGAAAAACAAAGGTATCTCGTAAGACCACGTCACAAATAAACACGACAGGTTTTTACCTTACGATAACAAAAACATTTTATATCAAAATCGTCTGATATTATAATAGTGTCTAAGTATAAATACTTATTCAAATAGCTGAAATTGTTACTTTAATTAAATTCTAGCATACTAGGCTCTACAACCAAAACTGTAAAGGCACGTATTGGATAATGGATTCCATACGAATGACTAGGCACTGGGGTACCACCTGCCACAGTACACGTCTAGAAAAATGTACTGTGGACCACGTTGGGATCCCCTGCAACACAAGACCGGACTACCCCTAACCTGGATAGACCAAATATGCTATCACCCCGGGTGTTCCCACCCTTTCCGAGCTCCTTCCATGTATCGTAATACTAATATCCGAGGGTATCTAGAAAGGTGACAAACATACCCTAATTGGATGCGACCCACTTAGCCTTGCTGCATCTCCCCTGATTCTCAGTCATTCTCGGTTGATGAGGCTAGAGGCTACGATTACCTTTTTAGGGAATTTTCACTTAGAAATGCTCATTGTCCTCCAATGACAATGTACTTATAGCATTCATCCATACAAGTCCATTCTAGGTCCGAACGAAACCGAAGGCACTATTCCTACTGCATCCATTTTGGAATCATCCTCAGGATTAGTAACGATTAGTCCTTGCACTTCACTGCTCCATCTTTGACTCCATATTCTTGTTTTCACTTTGAAAACGTACTCACTGGATCGAAGTGCTTTTCGGATAACTTATCCGATCCCGGTTTCTTTGAAACAACGTTCTATATTTTCGGTAAACTCAACCCCGGTTCTTTAGGAAATAAACAGACAAAAATAAGATCAGAGATCACCTCCTAACCGTCAGTGGATGGATTTCCTTATAAACGTCCTAGAAGAATGAAACAAGTTTATACGTACAGTATAGCACCTCGAACAGTAACTGTACCATATAATTCCCGTGTTTCTCCTAGATATTTCCAAAGTTATAATTTGGGTCCAGATTTGATAGTCGGTTATTTAACTATCAAATAAACAATCATTCAACCAAATATTTCATTTTCCACTGAAAACACCAAGTCTCATTTTTATTTAATTTTACATAAATTAAATCTCTTTATCTAAAAATATGTACTTATCTTATCGAATTTAGTATATTCACAAACTATCTTTTTCAAAAATATTTGAAAACCTTTTTAAAATAATATGGAAAGTACCACTGCAGTATCAACCATGGATTCACAGCTCAATGGTTACGTCTCTATCCTAGAGAAATCCAAAACTTAACTGCAAGCACTCTCTGCCTCCGATTTCGCCAAGAAAGTATACCATTACTTTTCGTAAACTTTATTTAATAATTTTCTCAAAAATAACACTTATAAATTCCTATACAAATTTCCAAGTTTATTTTAGGCAAATACTCTTTTATAGAAGTTATTATATAAAAATAATATTAAAATTGAATAATTTATCCTTTTAAAATAATAAAACTAATTAATTCTAAATAATAATTGGCTTAATATAAACCAACTTAATTAATAATTAAACATACTTTTAACAATTTGAAATAGCTAACTAATTAATTTTTCTAAAATATTCTTAAACACTTTTTTAAATTACCAAATCAAAAATCCTCCTTTTTAAACAAACTTAACTTCTCAGAAAAATATATTTTTTCAATTCCAATATAGCCAGTCTAATATTTATAAATCCCTCTCGATTTATCACCAATTTGATTTACGTCCTAATTTCGTAAATCCCCTTTTCACATTTCTAAAAATAAATCAATCATTTATTTTTAAGCCGATTTACCCATCTCCTTATAAATCCTCACCGTGAATTTATAACTTCAATTTATCCACTGATAATCACTTCACTTTATTTATAAACCTTGTTTATAAATTCCATAGTCTCATTTCCCATTTATAAAGGTTTCACAATACTTAATCGATTACAAATCGATTTATAAATTGAATTCCATTTTTAAATCAATTTCCTAAATAACCCAACTATATTCCAAAACCCAACAAAATTCAGATTTCACTTCTATTTCATAAATTTTTTAAATTCTTATTTAAATCTGGTATAAAAATTTCATATTCTATTTTCAAATTTCCTTTTTATTTTCCCAAACTATTTTAAATCTCGCTTTTAAAATAAATCCTTTTACACTTAATAAATAGCGCTTAAGGTTTCTTATTTAAAATCCTTTTATTTAATCTATTCCAAAATCTCTATTTTGCCATATTCCAAAATTATTAAGTACAAATTTAAAATCAACTATTTATTTTACCCAAATTCTTTTCTTTTAATTAATCCAAATTTCACTATAAATATTTTTACTTCCAATTTCCCTTTTCATTTTCTTTCCAAATTTTCAAACATTTATTATCGGTATTAAAAATACCAAAAATCCAGGCCAAACTACCTTAGCATCCAATAAATTCAAATCACGCTATAATCTACCATAGGTTATTCAAAACAGACCATATATCAATATATATGAAATTTAATTCAACATTTTTGAGGAATTCACTTGGATCCCTCCAACCTTTTCCCTACATCCACAGATTTTAATATAATATAAAATACCAATCCCACTTCGAGGGGGATATCGCGGTATATAGCGTCATCCGCTATTATACGTGGCGCATAGGGTCTCATCCGCTATATATATATGCGGGAATAATCACTCCAAATACTAATATATATACTATTATATATAATATCACATTCAACTGATAATAATTTTATCAATTCAACCAACCAATCAATAATTAATTTTAACTATTTAAAATTAATTGCAGTAATCCAATGTTGAGTGAGATTTAACTCACCTTGATTTATTTTGCAATCCATTCCAATTTTTAATTCCATCGCGTAGAATTTGCAACTATGAATCCATCGTGACTTGATTTTTTTTCCTTTTCGAAATTTTGACCTCGCACGAATAAATTTACGACGTATATAAGTTAACGATTTTTTTTCTTGTAATTAAACTAATTCATAGTATTTAGAATAAATTTTAAAACTAATTGCTATATACCTCTCACGGCTCGAAACCTCCACTACCATCTCCAGGCTGTTGACAACCATCACCTGCTGCAGTTGTGAAACCCACGTGACCACCACTATCGTTTGAACCAAACCCGCATCCATCCTTCAGTTCGCACGCACTATTAGCCACCAGCGACCACCTCGCCTCCATTGAGTTCACGACTTCCATTTCCACACGCAACTCACCATCGCTTCAGCATGATCCCTCAAAAGTCGTGCCTTCGTATCCTCCGCCTAAAATCGAACACGAGACTCACCTCCATCCATGCGAGCATCCCCTCCCTTTGCCGCGCGTCTCTTCTTCCTCGCGATTTCGATCGCGTTCAATTATTTCTTTTTTGAACGATTTTGATTTCGCTTTGTAAAAGGGAAGAGATAGAGGCTGGGACTTGCTCGAGTTCGAATTGGAAGGGATGTAAAGGAGCGGATTACTTTTTCTTTGTCCGTTCGACTATTTCTTCTTTTTTTTCTTAGTTTTTTTGTTCGGCCATTTTTTTCTTTTCTGTGGATTTGAAATCTGATTGAGGGAGGAGACATGATTTAAAAGGAGGGAAAGGGGATGTCGCATGTGATTTGAGCTAGTGTGTTTGAATGGGTTTGAGGGCGGCTCGAATTTGACTTTGATTTGAACCTATATATATTTTATTTTTATTCCAAATATTCCACTTTACATATCACGAAGTTTTTGAACCCCTATGGAGGCGTGCCACCAGGCGTTTATAATGTTATACCCTTATTCCGATTGCAATGGAAAAGGTTTCAAGTCCTAATTCGATCATAAGGAGAAGATAGCTTTTTGGATCCAATTATTATATTGAATTTTTGATATAAATTTTCAGTGCGTTTATATCCCGTACGGCCAAACGATAACCCCAAATGTTACGAAATTTGACCGATAATAATACACTATTACGGATCCAATGGAACTGGTTTCGTCGAAATCAGAGACTATGCCCCGGAAGGCTATTTTTAAATGTCAATTTAAACAATATATTTTTAAAACCGAACAAATCACTTTTAAATTCAATTTAAAAAGTTTTATTATCTTCATTATTATTAATACAAATTTTATAAGCCTTTAAATTATTTTTATCAAGCTTAAAACTCCAATTTCAATATTTTAACAAATTTTCAATCATTAAATTCAATAATTAAATTATCCAATAAATAGTTATATTTGAAATTCAAGTTAAAAATCAACATCTAAATATTTAAAATCAATTAAATATTCCAATTTCTAATAACCAAAACTCTGGTTCGTTATAGTAATACTCATCCAATTAGTTCATAACTATATCAATCTACATAATCCAATATGCATAGTTAATTTATACACTTCATTTCTTATTAACATCCATTCTTTATTAACATTTAATTGGTTTACTTCCAATTTATTCACATCTGTTTCATTTACATTCAATTTATTAAAATTTCAATTATTTCACCTTTTGTTTAACACATTTCATATCAATTCATTTATGGACCATTTTATTAAATCATTTCATTTAATCTTATTTAAGTTAAATTTTATTTCATTACCACTTAGTATATTCTCTTTAATACTAATATCATTTATAACCATTTCATAAGACCATTTAAGTTTATTATGAACATTTTATAAAACGCAATTCATGTTTATTATTACTTCATAACTTAAGTTCATATTAATTCATTGGTTCAGCTCATTAGTTCATTTCGTTAATTCATATCATTAACTTTACTTGAGTAAATTTTAATTTATAACTCAATTCATATTAATAATTTTTTCTTTTTATCACAATCAATTTCATTCAACTTTTCTTAAGTTAACTTTCATCTTATAATTCATTTCATTCACTTATTTCATTAATTCATTCCATTCAACTTGACTTAAGTAAAATTTCATTTCATAATTCAAATTTCAACTTTCTTATTTCATTAATCATTTCTTAAGTTTATTAATCATTTTTTACAGATATATCTTCTTTAACACAATTTTATTCAAATTATAATTATCTCAGAAAGCTACAGCTAAATCTTAAAACATCCATTGCAAATTTATTTTTATTTTATAAATAATTTAAAAAGATATGATTTTATTTATTAATTGTTTACCTTATCTTATGTAACGACCCGAAAATTTTAGTGGTTTATTTATTTAATTAATTGAATTTTGTGAAATTTTAAATACTGTAACGACCCGATATTTTCAACCATTCGCATCCGCACAAGTCGGACTTGAATTGCTCAAAATATCAGATTGTTAATTTAACTTTAGCAAAATTCAGTATATACAGTAAATAAATCAATCACAGAATCACAGACACAGAGTAATATAACAATAATGCAGCGGAATAGATAAATAGTAGTTCATGAAGCTACTATATAAACATTAGAGTTAGAAATAAAATACATCAGAATATCTCAAATACATTGAAGTCTCCAGTACGAATAGATGATCTCTCTGAACAAATCAACTGGAAAAGCTGAGAGCTGAATCGATAGTTGGATCTCCAAATGAAGCTCCAAACTCCAAAGGCGAGTCTCAAATACTGTATCACTCGGTCTGACCCGAGCATAAAGCAAAACACAAAACACTCGAGTCAGGATTAACATTCTTATATCAATAAATCCAACTCAAGTGAAATATCAACTGAATTACAAGTAACTCAGAGGCTGTTTGGGATAACCATCCTCTAAGGATCCATGGAACGAAACATCATTATAACACCGTGGCCATTTCAAAATAATTTATACTTCAAAACCAAAATATCATTTCATTAAATATATATATATATATATTTCCTCAATTTCACAAATTGATTCAAATCAACTCGATTTTCAACTTAAAATTTAATTCAATCTAGATTTATCCATTTTAATTCAATTCAGTTTCTAAATAACAAATTCAAATTATATCGATTTTGTTATCCCAACTTTTGGCAAAGCCGAGATACCCAGAGATTAACTGAAAATCAATGATTATTAGTCATGAACATCGATTGTGCATCGCAAGTTCACCATGGATATCGATGGATTTTGTCCGAGTTCGGATCGAGCTGCAATTGAAAAGACATGTCAAGCAAGGCCAGATGAAACAACGTTCCAAGTTTCGAGTCAATCCGAGTTCGTATGCTCGAGATATCGCCAGCGAAAGATGGAGTAGACAGTCCTAAGTTCGAATCCATAGGTGGAGCCTATGTTCGAATCCATCAGGTGGCCAGGCTTCATATCCACGGGACGATCTTCGTTCGACTCTATCATACTCCCTCTGCTTCGAATCCATAGAGAGAAAGTACTTCGAATCCACGATGCCTAGCCCCGCTTCAAATCCATTAAGCGAGTCACGGTTCGAACCCAATGAACCATTCCCCTTCTTCGAATCGATCAAAGGGAAAATCTTCGAGTCCATATAGTTAAAGAGCTTCGATTCCATCCCGCGAGCATCTTCGAATCCATTCAACCAAGAAGCCTTCGTATCGATTAACTGAAACCTACCTTGATCGATTCGAAGAGAACGTTCATCCAATCGATTCGATGAAGTCATACCTTCGAATCCATTACATCGAATCCATTACATCGAATCCATTACATCGAATCCAATATTTCAAAGCTTTAATATTCAACATTTCAAAGTTCAATTTAACAGTTTC
Organism: Allium fistulosum; assembly: GCA_030737815.1. NCBI lineage: Eukaryota > Viridiplantae > Streptophyta > Magnoliopsida > Asparagales > Amaryllidaceae > Allium > Allium fistulosum. The sequence continues at coordinate 1,145,472,885 of CM060904.1, forward strand.
ATATAGATCTTGATTTAACCTCATTATTATTTAGCCTCGAAATATTCACTTAATAAATTCAGTATTATTTAAATAACCTTAAATTACATTTAAACTAAATATTCCCTCCGATTTATTTAAACTTGAAATATCCATTTAATCACTTTAAATCAAAAGTCAAGTTATAAAATTAAATCTTAAATTTCAAACTCAATAGTTCAAATCAACCTAACTAAGTAGAATTCTTAATTACATACAATTTCAATTAATTCAACTTTATCTTCCTTAACTTGTACAAATCCTTAAAAATCTATTTAAAAATATAATACTTAGACATATATATTAATTAAATCAAACTTATTAAATTAAAGTTTATTATTAAATCTAGTTTATATTAAAATTTATTTCTATATAAATATTTCCAATATTAAATAAAACCATATATGTATTCCCTTTCAAGATCATAGAAATCATTTTTAAATATTTATATATAGACCAACGGTGTCGACATGAAGTTTTCTATCCTATGGTCAAGTGATACGGATATTTATCATTTCAATCAGTAATTTGAATATATACGGGTAGATATCATTTCGATCCGCAATCCCAAATTCAATTCAATGAAAATCGCTTGGGCCTATCATTTCAACCCATAACGATTTTCTCCTATTCTAAAGTCCGTTCGGGTATGTATCATTTCAACCCATAGTGAATTCTATACTAACAGGGAACTTACAGAGTGATGACACATACGATAATAATAATAACAGGCATATATCATAAACAAAAATATAATATAAACAACAGGATATGGTGTCATATCCCACAGGTGAACGGTTACAGATAATAACATATATAACAATTTAAATAACTACAGCAGCATATTTCAATTGTCGTTTCAATTGAAATTAAATTTAATAAATATAAGAACGTTAATCATGAGTGATTGCTTACCTTTCGAGGATTGAGAATACAGAAGGTGACACAGATACACACACTGCTCAGGACACTAAAATCTGAATTTCGAATCGAAGCGAAACAAAATCGGCACGAATTCAACGATCCAAGCTGATAATAAGGATTGATGGAACAAATTAGAATTGAATTGATGAAGATAAAAGGTATAGGTGAGCCTATATAACTATATATATAATCATATTCTAAATTCTAACCCATATTAAATCTTTAAAATATATATATGAAAATCGATATTAAGTTTAAACATATAAGCACATACCCAAATCAAAATCTATATGTATTAAAATCAGGATACATATATATAGGTTATATAAATTTAAAATCTATAGGCAAATTTGAAATTCAACTACCGATATATATAATATATAACAAACACAATATCTATTGAAAATCAAAATTTTAATCAATCAATATTTAAGGTTATATACTCTTAAATAAACTCATATACATATACTTAAAAGCACATCCTATATATATATATTATTAACTAATATGTAAACTGCTGATGCAATTAAATATAACACATCTATGCAGACTGACTGGACAAAAAAAATATACATCATTATTATTTATTTCCTTAATCAAATTTTTTTCAAACTTAAATACATATTTAAAAGTGACATATTACATTTATTTTCACGCCAAAGCATATACTTCAAAAATAATATGTTTATACAGGCCGAAAGCAAAAGAATTTACACTATCTATATATATATATAATACCTTATAAAAATGTTTATAAACTAATGTACTTTGTGTTGACAATCTAAATCTTATAACTTTATATTTAAACAAAACCCAATATACGAAAACTATATGTATTAAACATTAAACTATATCTACATAGTACTACAAACAGACTATAGAGCCAACAGCCTTAAATATCACATATATGAAAATGCAGACCGTATATATATATATATATATATATATAAGTTTTAAACAATGTAAATACGAAATAGAGGAACAGAATATATATATATATATACTATTTATAATAATACTTTAAACGAAAATAGGAATTAGCCTAATACGTAAATATATTAAACATTCCCAGTAAAACCATTCAAACACTTAATATAAAACTCTGCATAAATTTCCAAGCCTTACATATATATAACTATCTATACTTATGCAGTGTAAAACTAATGTATAGATTGGAGCCAGTCCATACTTATATAACAAAAATATAAACATATGTAAACTTAACATATTAAAACAAAGTCTATACATATTATAGTTTTAAAACTTTATCATAGTATATATATAAAAACAAGTTAACTGGCACGTATAAGTTTTTATACACTGTACTGTGATATATGAATAAAACAACAGCTTGTAAAATTTTATAAATATACTAACAAAAATCAAAATATAACAGTACTTAAGTATATATAAAATAAAACAGTATAAAACAACATTATAAAACAATGTATATATACATACAAATCAGCCTATATAGTGATATATGTAGATTACCTATTTTGGAAGGAAGGAGAGATGACAAGCTCGGCAGAGGCTGCAAAGTTTGGGTGATGGGTGGATTCGAGTTGGGGCGGGCTCAGCTGCGCGAAGGGAGCAGGACGAGGCGGCTGCGAGGAGGCACGATGGAGAGACGGCGCACAGTTCGAGGCGAGGTTGGAGTATAATGAGGCCGAGTTGCTGCTTTGCAGGCGAGGCTGTTGGGTTTGGAGAAGAGGTCTGGGTAGGAACGAGATTGCGTGATGGTTGTTGTTGCATGGCTTCGACCGAGATTTGTGGAGGAGGAAAGTGAAGGGATGAGGCCGAAATATGTGAGGAGGAAGAAGCACAGGCGAAACTCTTCGTATAATCCTTATAAATCTCGAATATGTAATTTATCAAAGAATGAACCGACTAACCCGAAATAAAATTATATTGACGTGGTGGAACATCAATGGTCAGAGAAAATCAAAAGTTGAATGAATGCTGGCTATTTATTTTAGTCGTTTGATAATTGAATGGACAAAGAATTCAAAAGGTCACAAAACCAAAAGTCACAAAACCGGTACCGGATACAGTTACCGTTTTTCTCGGATTCTGCTGCATAGCGAACTTCAAAACACAAAATTGAATATACCGCAAAGATCAGCATGATGAGACGATCAAAATGGTATATAGATATCAGTGGTACGATCATCCGATCAAAAGTCGATAATTGGTACCGAAAATGCTACTATTTTGCCAAAAATAAGATAAACGGAGCAATAACATTCAAAATTTGGGAAAACGAAAGATGACGCCTCACTCAGAAGATGATTTACTAATTTTCTATAGAAAAATATTTAGGTTTGGAAAACATTTATTATCATCAATATTAACTGATTTGAATGGAAATAAAATTACACAATAAAATAAACTTCCATATAATTAATTGTAAATTTACCATTTGCTATGTTTAATTAGACGTATTTCAAATATTAAATTTTATTTCAAAATTTTATTATTTAAAATTTCACAAAATTCAATTAATTAAATAAATAAACCAATAAAATATTCGGGTCGTTACACTCTCCCACACTCAAAACTTTTCGTCCTCGAAAAGGAAGGAGGTAGGAGAATAGAGACAACCAAAAAGAAATAGATCGAAATACCAAAATAAACAATTAATTCAATTTATATAATTTTTTTAAATATTCATTTGAAAACTTCATTTGCAGTTCAATTATCTTTAATACTTTAAAGCTTTTCAAAACCCATTTGTAAAATTTCTTGCTTCCTTTATAAATACCATTTATATGTTTAAATAACACCTTTATAAATATATGAAAACTATTTGAAAACAATTATTTACTTCATTACTTATATTTACAAAGAAGCTATTTGAAAACATTAAATCATAATTCATAAATTTATTAATTTATCTCGAGATACTTTTCAAATATTATTAATAAATCAATAATCATTTACTAAATATGTTTTAATTAATTAATAACTTCTAAAATAATTACAACACTAATAATTTACTATTAAATCATGTAGTATATAAATAACAATATTTTAAAAGGATATATTCAAAAAGAGAAAAGAAGGTAGATTCGGAAAAACAGAATATAGTTGAAAATAAAGTTAAGCTGATAAGGTAGATTCAAAAGAATAGTATCGGGCACGAATAATTAATTTAGAACCATAAGAATTTCAATTTCAAATGTTAATTCAAAATTTCTTTGTTGAAAATACTTTTATAGTAAAATACTTTTATATTGAAACAAATTTTCCTTTCAAAAATACTTTTATAACTCGATGTCTCAACAAGTTTATTCTCGTTCCTGCAGACTCTGGCCATGCGTTGATCAGGCGCAAAGCTAGAATTCTCCAGGTACTTAGTAGACTTGTTTCGACACCCAGTGAAAATACTGGAAAAACTTTTAAAACAGATATGGAAAGTACAATCCAAACAAACCAATCAAATCATGTCGAATCATGGATCGCAGATACACAATGGTTACGCCTGGATCCCTCAAGAAACATTCGTATCCGTAGGCTATCTCAGCCCTACGATTACGCCATGAAGACTGGTAGTACCGCAGATACACAATGGTTACACCTGGATCCCCCAGGAAACATCTGTACCCATAGGCTCTCGCAGCCCCTGCGGATTACACTACCAAGCGACCCAATAGATCGCAGATACACAATGGTTACGCCTGGATCCCCCAGGAAACATCCGTACCCGTAGGCTCTCGCAGGCCCTGCGAATTACGCTATGCAGTTGCGCTCGTAAGACCATGGAGATCGCCATGGAGTTCGATGGACACTCGAGTATTATATCCGGAAAACCCAAACCAGAGAAAATAATATCGATAGAATGAATCCAAGATGTGGCCACAAATCAGATATCAAGCAGAAGGCACTTTCCATATCTTTACTTCGAAAATATGTATCATATAGTACCCTTTCAAATCAATTTCAAATATCATACTTATATAAATTCCATTATCTATAAGATTTCATTTTCAAGTCAAATACTTTCCAAAACCAATAGTATATCAAATCACACTTATATAGACTTCGATTATATAAGATTTCACTTTTCAAATTGAGTACCTTTCCAAATCAATAGTTTTCGAATCAACTTCATACTTATACAAATCAATTTTATATAAGTTCGATAACTCCCAAATCAAGTATTTAGTAAAATAAGGTTCTCAATTTCAATTCGTTTCAATATCAGTTCAGTTTAAAAAATCATATACGATTTCACCAAATTATTCTTCCAAATTAAATATCTTCAGTTTCAAAGTTTCCAAATAATAGGTTTAGAAAATAATCCGAGTTTCCAAACCAACATAGTTTAAGTCAAACAATTCATTTCCAAAATCATCATGTAAATACTGGGTTTAAATTCCAATCTATTTTCGAAACCAAATATTTTCCTCAAAATCAATTATTCCTAAAAATGATTTTCCAGTTTATAACCATCCCTTTAAATCCTTTAAACTATTTATTTTTATTTGAAAGATCCACTTTACCTTTTGAAAATTATTATATATATATATATGGTTTTATAAAAGATATTACTAAGTTAAAACATTTAAAACTAAATTTTATTCAAAATATTTTAAAAACTAAATTTTATATTTGTATAATTCAAAATAGTCTTATTCATTTACTTAACAAAACAGTTTCCTACTTATTTAAATCATATTACTTCATACTTTACACATAAAAAACTAACTTATATACTTTATCAAATAATTTATACTTTTCAAAATTACTTAGCTTTGAAAAATTTAAACCTTGATTTGGAAGTGTTCGAACATTCACAATAGTCGGAGAAATCATCTTTTCAAATCCAAGAGTTGGAAATCAGCAACCAATCAGTAAATTAATTCTAATATATAGGGTCATACCAAAACAAATCCGAAACTCGAGGACTAAACACCGGCTCGCTTCAAATCATTTCAAATATATATACATATATCTTTCGAATATCATATCATACTTCGGAATTTGAAATCAAAATTGGTTTCACAAAATCACTCGCATAGCAAAGCTACTAAAGTGGCCTATCCCCCACTCTGAAACTCGAAAATCAATGTCGATGATGCGTGCACTCATCACCGAAACTATTTTCCAATGACATAAGTGAGTTCTGGACTTCTATTTTCTTGAAAACTTCTTTGAAATTTCTTCGAAATCATTGGAACTCATTTGAAGTCATTTGAAACATTTCTTATTCGGCAAAATACTTTTAAATCGTATTATTATATATTTTCAAAATCTTAAAACCAATTTCAAAATACCGGAGTTCAATTTTCTCGAATTTCAAATTCAAAACCCTTCAGTTATAGATCATTTTTATATAAATCAATTTCTTATATAACTTTCAAATTTTCAAATCTTTTCGAAACTTCAAATTCTCGTTTTTAAAAGGTATATATATAATCCTTACCGAAAACATTTTCACTTATATATATAGAATATGATCATACTTATCAAAGTAATACTTTCGATATATAAAACAATTTCTAAAATACGAACAAGCCCGATATTTTTCAAAGGATGATTCAAAAATGGATTTCAAAACAAAGGTAGAGATCCAAATTAGAGGACTCTAATCAAATAGAATTCTGAATCGAAGATAGGCTCGAACGAAGATGAGATAATTAAATTTCAAAATAGAAGATGGATATACTTATATAAATTGTGGGCGACCTTAACCGGGTCAACGTGACTTCAGAAATATGATCGATGCAAAAATCTAAGGCAAATCGACATTCGATCGCCAGAGATAGAATTCAGGCATAACAGGGGGTAGATAGCATCGTAAACCGAGGATACAGAAATCTTCGGTGAATCAATGCCAATTGTAAAGGAGTTTCACCCCCTTTAAAATCATTCTAAGATTGGCGGAATCGCCGATTTTTATAGAGATCATTCAAAGTGGAGTTATGGGATGCTCCAGAATCAAAAGAATACAAATAGGGGGAGACAAGAATGGATTTTAGAACAAGTGGGAGCGTTCCAAAATTCAAAGGAAACCGAATAAAAGAGGAAGAGATTCAAGCTCGAACGAAAGTAATTCTGTAATTAAATCTACCCCGTATGTTGAGTTTTTCCTAAAACCAAAGCTCTGATACCAACTGTAACGACCCGGTATTTTCAACCATTCGCATCCGCACAAGTCGGACTTGAATTGCTCAAAATATCAGATTGTTAATTTAACTTTGGCAAAATTCAGTATATACAGTAAATAAATCAATCACAGAATCACAGACACAGAGTAATATAACAATAATGCAGCGGAATAGATAAATAGTAGTTCATGAAGCTACTATATAAACATTAGAGTTAGAAATAAAATACATCAGAATATCTCAAATACATTGAAGTCTCCAGTACGAATAGATGATCTCTCTGAACAAATCAACTGGAAAAGCTGAGAGCTGAATCGATAGTTGGATCTCCAAATGAAGCTCCAAACTCCAAAGGCGAGTCTCAAATACTGTATCACTCGGTCTGACCCGAGCATAAAGCAAAACACAAAACACTCGAGTCAGGATTAACATTCTTATATCAATAAATCCAACTCAAGTGAAATATCAACTGAATTACAAGTAACTCAGAGGCTGTTTGGGATAACCATCCTCTAAGGATCCATGGAACGAAACATCATTATAACACCGTGGCCATTTCAAAATAATTTATACTTCAAAACCAAAATATCATTTCATTAAATATATATATATATATATATTTCCTCAATTTCACAAATTGATTCAAATCAACTCGATTTTCAACTTAAAATTTAATTCAATCTAGATTTATCCATTTTAATTCAATTCAGTTTCTAAATAACAAATTCAAATTATATCGATTTTGTTATCCCAACTTTTGGCAAAGCCGAGATACCCAGAGATTAACTGAAAATCAATGATTATTAGTCATGAACATCGATTGTGCATCGCAAGTTCACCATGGATATCGATGGATTTTGTCCGAGTCCGGATCGGGCTGCAATTGAAAAGACATGTCAAGCAAGGCCAGATGAAACAACGTTCCAAGTTTCGAGTCAATCCGAGTTCGTATGCTCGAGATATCGCCAGCGAAAGATGGAGTAGACAGTCCTAAGTTCGAATCCATAGGTGGAGCCTATGTTCGAATCCATCAGGTGGCCAGGCTTCATATCCACGGGACGATCTTCGTTCGACTCTATCATACTCCCTCTGCTTCGAATCCATAGAGAGAAAGTACTTCGAATCCACGATGCCTAGCCCCGCTTCAAATCCATTAAGCGAGTCACGGTTCGAACCCAATGAACCATTCCCCTTCTTCGAATCGATCAAAGGGAAAATCTTCGAGTCCATATAGTTAAAGAGCTTCGACTCCATCCCGCGAGCATCTTCGAATCCATTCAACCAAGAAGCCTTCGTATCGATTAACTGAAACCTACCTTGATCGATTCGAAGAGAACGTTCATCCAATCGATTCGATGAAGTCATACCTTCGAATCCATTACATCGAATCCACCAAGTTATAACAGCTAAAACCACGGAGTCGACCCAGTCAACTCGGCATAGAAGTCGGATCGATACGAAGAAGGCGCTCCACGTCATCACAGAAGCGCGCGCTGGATCGATTCGAACGAATCGATTCGAACTAGATCGATTCGAACCAGGCTAGTCAACCAGAAATGCAACCTTGAATCGATCATAACTTGAGATCTACACATCCAAATGCTATGAAATTTTCACAGAAGCTTGAGCACATGTTGAAGAATGTTCACGCCAAATTTCAGCTTGATTGGACAATTTATTGATCGATTCGAACCTAGGGTCGAATCGATCCCGGTGTGGGCCCGGATTTCCATAAAGCGGGCATGTGGGCCCCCTGACGTACCAGAACTGGTCTCCCCTCATTTTAGGCGAAATATCAGCCTCCTACACCTATAAATAGAGCCCCTGGTCATTCAGAAAGGGGGTCGGACAATTCTTAGAGCTAAAGAGCGCCCAGATTCTGCCAAATTTACTCCAGATCACCATTGCTGCCTTAGATTTAGATTTAGTTCAACAAATCAGTTGTAATACAACATACGAAATTGTAATCTTCAAGCATCGAGCAATAAAATCATAAAAACCTTGAAGTGGACGTAGGTCGGAGATAGCCGAACCACTATAAATTGTGTGTCACTGTTCATTATTTCTTGATTGTTGCTTGTTACTTGTTTAGATCTGTGATTTGTGTGTGAATATTGTTGATCTGTATTCATACGCTGGTGCTTTCGCTACACTTGGGGTTTGTGACCATTTTTGGTGCAAACAGATTTCAAATACAAATCTGAATCACAAAATAAACCATTTAAATTCCAATATTTCAAAGCTTTAATATTCAACATTTCAAAGTTCAATTTAACAGTTTCATATAGATCTTGATTTAACCTCATTATTATTTAGCCTCGAAATATTCACTTAATAAATTCAGTATTATTTAAATAACCTTAAATTACATTTAAACTAAATATTCCCTCCGATTTATTTAAACTTGAAATATCCATTTAATCACTTTAAATCAAAAGTCAAGTTATAAAATTAAATCTTAAATTTCAAACTCAATAGTTCAAATCAACCTAACTAAGTAGAATTCTTAATTACATACAATTTCAATTAATTCAACTTTATCTTCCTTAACTTGTACAAATCCTTAAAAATCTATTTAAAAATATAATACTTAGACATATTATATTAATTAAATCAAACTTATTAAATTAAAGTTTATTATTAAATCTACTTTATATTAAAACTTATTTCTATATAAATATTTCCAATATTAAATAAAACCATATATGTATTCCCTTTCAAGATCATAGAAATCATTTTTAAATATTTATATATAGACCAACGGTGTCGGCATGAATTTTTCTATCCTATGGTCAAGTGATACGGATATTTATCATTTCAATCCGTAATTTAAATATATACGGGTAGATATCATTTTGACCCGCAATCCCAAATTCAATTCAATGAAAATCGCTTGGGTCTATCATTTCAACCCATAACGATTTTCTCCTATTCTAAAGTCCGTTCGGGTATGTATCATTTCAATCCATAGTGAATTCTATACTAACAGGGAACTTGTAGAGTGATGATAGATACGATAATAATAATAACAAACATATATCATAAACAACAATATAATATAAACAACATGATATGGTGTCATATCCCACAAGTGAACAGTTACAGATAATAAAAAATATAACAATTTAAATAACTACAGCGGCATATTTCAATTGTCGTTTCAGTTGAAATTAAATTTAATAAATAGAAGAACGTTAATCGTGAGTGATTGCTCACCTTTCGAGGCTTGAGAATACAGAAGATGACACGGACACACACTGCTACGGACACTGAAATCTGAATTTCGAAATCGAAGCGAAACAAAATTGGTACGAATTCAATGATCCAAGCTGATAACAAGGATTGATGTAACAAATCAAAATTGGATTGATGAAGATAAAAGGTATAGGTGAGCCTATATAACTATATATATAATCATATTCTAAATTCTAACCCATATTAAATCTTTAAAATATATATATGAAAATCGATATTAAGTTTAAACATATAAGCACATACCCAAATCAAAATCTATATGTATTAAAATCAAGATACATATATATAGGTTATATAAATTTAAAATCTATAGGCAAATTTGAAATTCAAGTACCGATATATATATAATATATAACAAACACAATATCTTTTGAAAATCAATATTTTAATCAATCAATATTTAAGGTTATATACTCTTAAATAAACTCACATTGCGTGATGGTTGTTGTTGCATGGCTTCGACCGAGATTGGTGGAGGAGGAAAGTGAAGGGATGATGCTGAAATATGTGAGGAAGAGTCACATGCGAAACTCTTCGTATAATCCTTATAAATCTCGAATATGTAATTTATCAAAGAATGAACCGACTAACCCGAAATAAAATTATATTGACGTGGTGGAACATCAATGGTCAGAGAAAATCAAAAGTTGAATGAATGATGGCTATTTATTTTAGTCCTTTTATAATTGAATGGACAAAGAATTCAAAAGGTCACAAAACCAAAAGTCACAAAACCGGTACCGGATACGGTTACCGTTTTTCACGGATTCCGCTGCGTACCGATCTTCAAAACACAGAATTGAATATACCGCAAAGATTAGCATGACGAGACGATCAAAACGGTATATAGATATCAGTGGTACGATCATCCGATCAAAAGTCGATAATCGGTACCGAAAATGCTGCTATTTTGCCAAAAATAAGATAAACGGAGCAATAACAGTCAAAATTTGGGAAAACGAAAGATGATGCCTCACTCAGAAGATGATTTACAAATTTTCTATAGAAAAATATTTAGGTTTGGAAAATAATTATTATCATCAATATTAACTGATTTGAATGGAAATAAAATTACACAATAAAATAAACTTCCATATAATTAATTGAAAATTTACCATTTGCTATGTTTAATTAGACGTATTTCAAATATTACATTTTTATTTCAAAATTTTATTATTTAAAATTTCACAAAATTCAATTAATTAAATAAATAAACCACTAAAATTTCCGGGTCGTTACATCTTAAGTTCATATCTAAATAGTATTTTTTTTTAAACATTTCTTTAAACACAATTTCAATTTGAAACATTTTTATTACTTAGGTTCAAATTTGTATAATATTCTATTACATATTCATATTTAACCTTTCAACTTTTTAAACATTTCTGGTAAGTTTTATATATGTTTTTAGAATGTAATTGTGTGTTATATAAATTTGTCTTATTCATTTTAGTTAACAAGAATGTTCAATAATTTACACATGTTTAAATTTCCATTATCTTGAAATTTATGAGTTATAATTTAACTTCTCATATTTCATTTAAACACTTAGCTTCAATTTCTTATTTCTCATTTTAGAAGTTTCCAACTATTCAAAAAATTCACTTTATCCCAATAACTGAAAATCATTAATTAACAGGAACTTAAGAATTCAAATACCGGGTTCATTTCAAATCATTTTGAAATAATATATACACTCATATCTTTTGTATATATCAAATCATATTTAGAAAATTTAAATTAAAATCTGTTTATCGAACTAAATGCATAGCAAAGCTACTAAGTAGCCTCCCCCACTTTAAGACCCGAAAATGAATGTCGATGATGCGGCCCTCATCACCGAAATTATTTTCCAACGACAGAAGAAGGCATTACATGACTTATTTCCTTTTAATTCCTTTTGAAACACTTTTATTCGTAATTATTTTTAAACAGTACTAATTATTATATCATAATCTTAGAAAACAATTTCAAAAGCATAGGGATTTAAGTTATCAAATTCTCAGCTTTTAAATCCTTTTTATTTATAAGCTATATTATACATATACTTATATAATTCCATTACCTTATTATGAAAACATTTCGTTAATTTACATCTTTTTTATTGCAAACAATTCTTATTGTAATTATATTTCAATTCAATCCAATTATCGAATGCTTCGTGAAATAGAGTTCACAAAGTATTCGTTTTTAGTTTAATTTAACCAATAATCGATGATAACTAAATATTATCATCTTCTAACAACTAACATCCATAAATAAATTCGTATTTTCATAAACCTATATGGTTATTTATGGAAGATTATTATTTTTTATATATAAAATATAATTTAGGTAAAATTATTTCATTTATCCGGTTTCAAAACAATATTATGTCGACTTGCATTGTTTAAGTGTTTAGAAACCCCTATCAATAACATGGCGTCCCACGCATCAACCAGAATTCATAACAACTCAACAAATAAGCAAACACAATATAAAATTTTTATAAAACTAACAAGTATGTACTCTCATACACACACACACACACACACACACACTTAAACAAACTCATTCTAGGGTATTACTACCCTATCTCTAATGAGTCAAAACCCACAAAGCTAAGGTTATCGCTAAACCAAAGCGTTGATATCAACTGTGACAATCCGCAATTCGGAAGGTTTAAATCGATAATAAACCACACATGTCCAACTCACAACAATCCGGAATATAGATAATCGATGGGGTTAATTAAGAAAAATAAGAGAAGAAGAAAACAATACAGAATCTGGCAGTGGAATGACAAATATACTAATCAAATAAACAATTCATGAATCTGTTTATACTATACATTAGATTATAATTTTTACAACATCTATCAGAGTTATAAATACAACAGGACAATAGAAAAATGCAGCAGAAGAACATGATGTATGGAAATAATACTAGTAATAATAATATACCAATCTTTGTCTTCGTCCTCCAGAAAATTAATCTTCAATGCGTTGAAAACTCAGGGCTGACCGTAGCATAAAGTAAAACAATAAACTCGAGTTAGAACTAAAATATTCTTATGTGAGTCAAATAAATATCACATATAACAGGAGTGTAATAGCGTCAGGGATGCTTATGGGGTTTTACATCTCATATCCAGCATATAACGTGTGTGCAATAACTCAAGGGATGTTACGGGATTTTCCATCTCTTAAGGATCCGTCAAAATATCTATATATAGTAGAATACACTATATATGTAATGTCTAATCTGTAAAATAAATATTTTTCTTAGCGTTAAGGCTTTATATTAATCCCCCTTAACACGTTTTTAAGCGTTGTCGTACAATTTGCACATAACGCACCTGTAGCACGTCGAGGGATAGGGATGTGTTGTGATACGACAACACTAAACCAAACTCGTAGTGGTCTCGTATAAGGATAAATGTATGACAAGGCATGTGAGGTAATTCCTAAGGTAGGATAATACCAATTCAGGTCGCAGGGGTGGTGGTAACGCATCACAGCCACGACCACCCACTGCGTCCATCCATCCCATATCGACTTAAAGGGAGGTTATCCCAACTCAAGGTGCATAGTCGAAAACAACAATAAGGAAATAGTATGGACCGAGTCTAAAAAGAAAATCGAAGAAGGGATGTCCGCTAGAGGTAGCTACCCTCATTGGCCCTGTCAAACCGTCTTGCTTTAGTCATTTCAAATTGGCACAAGTGCCGGGGTCTATCCATCATCGTTCTCTTTCTTCAAATCCAGCAAACGTACACCAAATCCAACCACTTCATTCTGGAGTCTCCTCTGCGTACACAGTTGTTAAAGTGGTTCCAATATTGGCAGAGAGTATGCCAATAAGAGGCCTTGGTCTCTTTAACAACTAAACGTCATTTTACACACCGGTTGGTACTTTTATATTTCGAAAACGATTCATACTTGATATCAAAATATCATATTCACTTCAAAATATCATTTCATTTCAAAATATCATATTTACTTAAAATATGTTATTTTCACTTGAAAACCATTTTCACTCCAATATCTCAATTTCACTTCCAAAATCGTTTCGAATTTCAACTTTGGTTATAATTTCATTTTAACCAAATTCGTATTTAAATCCATGATTTAAATATAAATAGTTCCCATTTTGACCAGTTTGAATTTTAAGAAAGAGTTTGAATAATTTAAAATAGTTTAAAAAGTTAAAATAGTTTAGATATTAAAATAGATTATATGTTAAATGATTTGAAAATTTAAACAATTTGGAAATTTTAAAAAGTTAAATTTTAAAACAGTTTATAGGGAAATAGATTATAGTGAAAATAATTTCAAATTCAAAACCGTTTCTTCCCATTTCCAATAAATCTGGATTCAGGTCCAAATTTAAATCAAATTGATCCAATTTCAAATATTCCAATTTTGATCATCTTAAATCTCAAATCAATTCAAATCGACTCAATTTCGATGTAAATTCAAATTAACTCAATTTCGATTTCAATTCAAATTAACTTCAATTTTGAAACGTTCATTTTAACTTCAAATTCGATTCAACAATTCGCTTCAATGGTTTAAATTTTAATTCAATTTTTATTTTAAACCGTCTCAATATATATAAATTTCAAGTCCAATTTCAATTTACCGATTTAAATCACTTAAATCAAATTAAACTTCAATGTTCAATTTAAGGTTCAAATCTTTAAAATGATTCAATTTCAAGCCCAAGTTTGAAATATCAATTTATATCACTTTTACTTAAATAAATTCGAAGTTCAAGTAAAAGTTCAACCTTTAAAACAATTACTATTTTCATAATTCAAGTTATATGTCGATTATAACTTCACATTTCATTTTTAGTTCTTTATAACAATTTCTTTTGACCAATTTTTATTTCAACATTTCAAAACTCGAATTCGAAATTAATTCAATTCTCATAAATTCAATTGTTTTATTCTTTTAAAACGATATCATTTAAATAATTTCAAATCCAAGAATTTTAAAACCATTTAATTTAACCAATCCGGTGTCCGTATATAATTTTCTATCCTATGGCTAAGTGAATAGTTATTTCGATTTTAATTTCAGGGATGGATATATATCATTTCAATCCAAATCAGGATGTCATAGGTATATACCATTCCAACCTATTTCTTAATTTATTCGAATATAATTCAAATAACAGTTTATATACTGTCAATAATATACAGGGTAATAACAGGGATATATAAAATAAATAAACACCCAAATCATCTAATATATCAACCAATAGAAATCCATCACAAACAACATCCAAATCAGCCAATAATCATGATAGTTAACTAGTTATCAATAATCAGGAGTTTAGCTAGCAATTCAATTTCAATTTCAAATTTAACCGTCGATTACAAATTCCTAACAGTTCAATTCATATGTCAATTTAAATGTCAGTTAAATTACCAAACAACGGTCAATAAAAATAAATTACTTCATGATTTTAAATTTAACTAACATCAGAATATTTTTCTATTTGTGAGTAGGTTTAATCACTCACCTTTATTTGAAACTGAAAAATTTTCAGCTTCAAATAAATTCCCGTTCAATCCCATGTCGTAGACGACGTCGATACGAATCTAATGCAACTCGTTTCGCTTGAATCGGACCTTGCATGGAAAAGTTATGGATTTTTAAACATTTAACTATAATTAATTTATAATTAACAAACTAATTAACAAAATTAAACATAACCTTCTCAAATCTCGTTTCCCTCTTATACATAGCATTCTAGGTCGAGAAACCATATACGCGGCCACAACTTCAACGCGCACGCGCCAACCTCGCATCGACGTCGCTGACCAGAACCGCCGCACTCGCCTGCGCCTTGCACGCCAGTAGCCGCCTCCAGCCACCTTCCCCTCGCATGTGCCCGCGAATACGCATGTAAACCCAAACTGACACAGCGAGCGCGGAGCCAGATCTTGGCGATTTCGAAGCGTATTGCCTCGATTCAACTGCACATCATGTAGAGCTCGTCGAGATCTACATTTTTCCTTTTGGAATCACTCGATTTCGTTGAATAGATGAAGAGAAAACGAGGAGAGAAGGTCATGAATTTTAGGCTGTTAAAATTGTTAGAAGAGCGGCTGAACGATTTAGGGCTTGGTTACGCGAAAATGAAAACATATGCGACCTTTATATAAATTTCCGACCCGGTTTATCCGTGAAAATTTTGAACTCCAAACGAAGCTTGCCGTATGGCATTCTATATGTTATACCCTTATTTTGAACACAATGGAACATGTACCTGGAGCCAATTCCATCATATTCAGAAGATAGCTTTTCAAAATCGAATTATTTTAATTAAAGTTCTAAAAATAAAGTCTATGACTTTCAAGCTCGCACGACTAAACGATAAGTCCAATCGCTACAGAACTTGAATCCTATAATAAGTCACTATTATGGATCCAATGAAACTGGTTTCGTCGAAATCCAAGACAGTGCCCAAAAAGACTATTTTTACACGTTAATTAAAACAAGAAATTTCCAAAATCAATTTAATCAAGTTTAAATTCAAATTTAAAAGCTAACAATTTTCATTCCTATTTGAATAAAATTTAAATCAAATTCCGACATCATTTTCATTCATATTAAATTCAGGATTCATTTATTTAAATAATTTCCAATATTAAATTTAAACAATTTTAATTATTCAATAAATCCTATATTTGAAATACAAGTTATTTAACTTATTATATTTATCTTTTAAAATGAATTCAAATAATAAAACAACTACTATTTTACAATAATTCAGCATTTATTATTCAATTCTAGCCATTAATTACAATACGTTAAATATATTGAACTTCATTCTAATACAAATGATTTCCTTAAATCTTATCGAAATTGACATTTCAAAATTTTATTCAAGTTCATATTAAATAAATTACATAAATTTCTATTTCCAACAATTTTAATTCAATAATCATATTAAATTTAATAATTTAAAGTAGTTAAAATTTCTGGTCGTTATTGTTAGGGTCAAACAGTTGGGTGACTAAAATCATCAGCCGACTAAATGTTAGAATAGTTGACTAATGTTGTTTATTTAGTCTACTGGTGCACTATTGGAAAAAATTAGTCGACGAATAACTGACTTATTGAGTTTGATTAGTTAACTGATTGCATGTAGTTGCATGGTTTAGACCTGGATCCGTTCCATGCCGAGTATGATACTTTCGGGAATTCATTTTCCGCTTTATTGATGTTTTGGAGTTCATGTAGCTTCATAATTCTATATAACATGGTACTCAACGCGGACATGCAATTGTATCACAATTAGAAGCTCTTTTGTTACTATTAGCACCACGATTGCACCTTTCTGTAGGCAAACCATCAGGAAAGTGGAAATATCAATATTTATATGTTCTAAGTTGTTCATTCAATGTATCTACGGGAGTTTGATTAATTGTTCAATCCTTTTATGCTTTCAGTTGAATGGTATGGAGCATAAGACATGTTTACCATCGAGATTGTATACTCGATGCTTCGATATGCAGTTTCTCGAGATTGTATACTCGATGTGTACCTCAGTCAATTTACCATTGAGATTGTTTACTCAATGAATAATTAGGTGGTTTACTATTGAATTGTTTTCTTAATTTATAGTTAGGTGGTGTACCATTAAGACTGTATGGTTTAACATACTGTTGGGTTTACCTAGTTTATGCATATCTAACCTTCGGGTAGGAATACTTGTGGGCTATTATCGGATTTTAGGCATATTATAGGTTGTTACCCTATATTTTGTCAGTTGGTTAATCTGTTGGACAAAAGTATACACAAATAAATAAACAAAATGAGGTTGTGTAGATTATAAATGATAATTTATCTGCGTATTAGCACAATAACACTAGTGTTACTTCTTACTCACCAGACTATGTTTTATCCCCTATGTTTTCCCACTTTATACCCACTTACAAGTTGACAAGATAGCAGGGTGGTATGATAAGAAAACGTAAGATACGTGAATGAGGTGACCATGCTCTCTTAAGTTACATCACTTATAGTAATTCCATATGTATCTTATAACATCTATCAATCAGTTACTTATTACATTTCCAGTTGAAATTGTCAGGAACTTAGTTTAGTTGTTTCATTTATGGATTGCTATGATTTTAAATATAGTTAATTTAGTTAACTTGATTATTTTTATATTGTTCCTTCCTCTATGAGATTTTAAAGTGTAGGATGTTTAAAGTTCATATCTATCTTTGTACCATGTAAACCATCAAACCCTAACGCTCTGTACTTCTTGACATGATCAAGTTCGAATGTCACTTTTAGGCATTGAATCGATGTGTTTGGAAGTGTGGATTGTTACAATATGTGTATATATATATATATATACACAATATCATTAATTTCTTATTATATATTTTCATCAAAAAATTTATTATACATATATGTTTTTAAATATATTCTTGGTAATGACAAAATGTTATTATATTTGATTTAAAATTTTATGTTATATATGTATAAACCAAAATAAACACACACACATAATATATTTGTATACAATTATGGATGTGTATTTATTTAAAATTTGAGATATTGAGTACTTCAAACATAGTCAAAATATATATAATAATAATTTTTCAAACTAAAAATAATTTATATGTTTGTTTTATTTAAAACCAAATCAAAAGGTTTCTATTTTTTAGTAGACACGAAAATATAAGAAGAGGAAAACAAATATAATTTATTTTGTTGAACTTAAAACATAAATGAATTTTCTTTCAATTATTAAGTCTGAAAAATAATTTGTTTAATATATACATGTATATGTATGATATATATATATATATATATATATATATGTATATGTATGTGTGTGTGTGTAATTGCAGAGAGCTTAAACATAATACACACATATACATACACTAATATGTTCAATCAGAGTATGGATATATATATATATATATATATATATATATATATATATGCGTGTGTGTATGTATGTAAGTATATGTATATGGTTTTGTGTTTATATATATAATCATTGTTTTATTTTTTAAAGAAGGGCGATTTTCTTGGCTGAAAGTAGCATGCGAACAAATATATATAGACACACACATATTACTAAAAATGAATGTGTACCTTTTTAACTTCCAGTTATCAACACATCGGTTGCTAGTTATTCCTCTTTAAATCATTATTCCTTGTCTTTGAACTCGGTGTGCAAATCTGTAATTTAAGGCTTTCATAAATTCTCTAATAGAGGATGGTGTTATCTAGGTTTTGGTGTAATTTGAATAGGAAGGGGTGGAGATATTTATAGCCAACATTGGATCAAATTTCTTCCACTTTTCTCTCTTTTGAATCCACATCTCATTCAGACTCAATGACAAAGTCAAATGCATCCCCTTACCCCTTATATGATCCGTCATGCCCTTCATTTTGCTTGCATGTTGTTTGGCCTAATTAATATACAATATATTAATTATTTAATTATAATATATAATTATATCAATATATAACTATTATATATTATTCAATTAATTTAAGGCCTTATTTAAATAATTAAAATGCCATAAAAATTAAATACAACATTTGTATGACTTTTATAATTAATTGTAAACTGGTTAAACTCAGAAATTAGCTAACAACATGATTGTATTGACTCCATGGTGTAAATACTCAATTCTCAGACAATATTTAAAAATTTAAAATACTGAAGCATGTAAGGACTTTGCTGAAGTATAGTATTGGGAACGAGTTCAGTTGCTTATAGATCATTTAGACGAAATCCAATTTATAGCCATTATTAAGCTACACTTTGTAATAATATTTTGTGCATGTTTTCTTTTCGTCGTAACTATATGACTAAGATTTCTAGAGTTTGGTTAATCGTCATAAGCTCTAATAATATCCATAATTAATTACATAAACTACTTCAAAGTCTTTAGTTCAATTTAATAACTTTTATCGATTTTGTTTTATCTAACCAGAGATTTTGACCTTGGGTTGACTACCAATTAAGGTGATACTAACCTTCTAAAACAAGGGACATGAAACCTCTCTTAAGTAGCGTTTTCACTTCAAGTAGTACAATGTGTACCCCACTATGGTCATAATATGATCGTAATGTCATATGGTAGACCATAATCCAAGTACAATCTAGTTCATAATATCAATAGTACTCTCACGTCTTAATACTACCACACGTCGTTCCTGTTGATACCACATATATTGATTTTGATGACAAGAGCCATATAAATATAGGTACTAATGTTTTCCCAAGTTTTATAGAATATTTTGTAGGATATTATATAGGTTTATACAAGTATAGGATAATCGAGTTTGAAGACTGATTAGTAAAGAGATTAGAGATCAAGATTTAGATACGATCAAGATAATTGAAGATGCATGAGTTTAAAGGCAAAGACATAAAGTGTTCTAGACTATAATTTATAGTTAATAGACATTAGATAAATTTGTTAAAGTCCTTGAATAGCAACTTTCTTTTCTTTGAATACTCTCTCATCGAAATATTTATTTTATTTCCAAATTATATATCTATAAATATTTTTTAAAAGTTTTATGCATTAAAAAGTATTTGAAAATTATTTTTAAATGTTTTACAAAATATCAAAATTTTATAACACTTTAAATGTAATATTTTTTCCCAAAATTCAAGGGTATGTTGACATACTCTACCTATGTATGTCAATATATATCGTTGAGGAGACGTTTTTCAAATTTTGTATTGTTGTGATTTTTGGCTCCATCTCTTCGCGAGTAGACATGTCTCTTCAAACATTATATAAAGGGGACTAAAAATTGAATTTTATAACTACTTTCTCTCTATTCTAATCCAAATTCTCATTATATATTTCACAAAATCCATTTTCTATACTCTTTAAATACACTCAAATTCAATCTCTACTTTACCACATTCATTCTTTATAGTATACTCACCGATTTGCAAGTATTCTCTCATCAATTCAAACATCAAAGTCCTATCAAAAGGCTATAGGATATTTTATATCCAAGGTACAACTATTTGTATTTAGAATCAACGACTCTTTATTACTATTTTTGTGGGTGTGCTTGTTGCCCATTCAAATCAAGTGGGTTTGTTTTTTGCCCATTGAAATCAAGTGGGTGTGCTTGTTGACTGTTTAAATCAAGTGGGTGATCTTGTTGCCAGGTTAAATTAAGAGAATCTACCTTGAGCTTGGAAAGTTAGGAGTGTGTGTCTTGTTGCATTGAAATTAAGATCGTATTCTGGTTTGCATGCTACCTAATTAAAGTAGAGGTTTGAAAGGAAATCTACACAGATACTGTATAAGACTGGATGTAAGATTAGTCAATCTGAACCAATATAAAACTCCCGATGTCATCTCTCTTACTTTTACTTTATTTTTGCTACATTTATTTCTATCTATGACTGCCTATTAATATATATATATATATATCTGTGTTGATTATCTTTGTTTTGATTTAAATCTTGAAACTACTTAGAAAAGTTCCATGTAAGTTATAAAACACTACTCACCCTCTCTAGTGTTAAAGTAGTCTTAAGATCCATTAACACTAGTATAATTTATACTACATCGTTTCCACATTTGCTATCAAAGCATTAGGTTTTGAAAAAATTATTATATGATTTTTGAAATTATAAATAGATAACCATACTGGTAGTGCATTTTTTAACACTTTTGTAGAAGAATAATCAACTGGTAGACTCCTACTATTTAATTGTAGTAATTATGCTTAGTGGTTAAGTAGGATGAAAATTTATTTACAATCTAATAGTTTGTATATTTTGAACATTACATAAAGTGAATACACTGAACCCCAAACTGAATGTTCATAATAGACACCAGACCAAAAGACACATGCACTTAATAACAAAGGCCATGAATATTTTATTTTTCTCCTTAGATAAAAATGAATTTAATCAAGTTTCTATTTGTAAGTCTGCCTATATAATTTGGAGAACATTGCAAGTCACACATGAGGGCACTAGTAAAGTAAAACAAACTAAGATTTCCATGCCCACCAACCAGTTTCAAAATTTTAAAATGAAACCAAATGAGTCTGTTTTTGGCATATATTCTAGATTTCAAGATATAGTTCATTCATTAACATCATTAGAGAAAAATTTCTCAAAAGGGGATCAAGTTAGAAAAATCCTTAATTCACTCTCTTTTGAATGGGGTCAAGACATTAGAAAAAAGGAAGCTAACAATATTAGTACATTAAAAGTTGAAGAATTAATTTGTATTCTAATGTTCTATGAAGCATAATTGCAGGGTAGAAGGGAAATAAGGTGACCGAAAAGAAATCAATTGCATTCAGTGCAAAACTAACGATCAGGATTCAGATGACGTTGATAATGACGAGGAGATTGCTCTTAGACTCAAAATTTTAGGCAGAAAGATGAACAACTTTTGTACAACTGAAAATAAATATTCTGTAAATGGAAATGTTTTTAAATGTTATGACTGTGGTGAGTCGGGCCATCTATGAAGAAACTGTCCGCATCAGAAGAAAACAAAGAATTCACCAAACACTGATTCATTTACAAAGAGGAAAAGGGCTTACAACGCAACCTTAAATGATTATGATACAACATCCAGTGATAGCAAACCAGATACTGAAAATATCAACATGTGTTTCATCGTGATGGAAGCTTAATCAAGTCAAACAAAGGAAACAACGAAATAGGTACTTTTTACATTTCATATTTATTTTTTTACTTTTTATTGGAAATTATTTAATATAGGAAAAAATATATAATAATAATAAATGTGTCGACATATGCCACCTAAATATATCAACATATCTGGTAGTATTTGAGGAATCTATTCAAAATTTGAATTTGAATTTCCCGTTTTTTTATTAAATTCAAAATTTGAACAAGCACCTTTTTACCTGTTACATTATCATTCAAACTCTATTTATCCGCTCCTTCTTACCTCATCTTCCGTACACACTTTATTTCAAAAATCAAACAAATTCTTCACTCACTTTCCTTCAAAACAAACTCATAATGTCTTCCTTAAACCGACCCTCTTCATCCAAAGCAATTATGCTCACCAAAAGAATTAGAAGTTAACTTTTTAGTGACCAAGTCCATTGAAACATACATTGAGTATGCAAGTTATGGTAAAGTTTTTTAAGGAAGACTTGCTAATTTTAATGAATTTTATTCTTATGGTTTAAAGGATCATGCTTTAGAAAAAGGTATTTTTGGTTTAACTGATTTATCTCAAAATGGTTTTGATTACTATCCCGATTTTGTCATAATGTTTTATTCTAATTTAAATGGAAAGTTTTATCAAAGAGAAGAAGGTCAGGTTTGAAGTAGTATCAAAGATACTAATACTGTTTTAAATTGTGAAATTCTTGGTCAAATTCTTGATTGTAAACATAGTGGAAATGACAACAACCTCACTCATAAAGTTTTCAAAGCTCCTTTTGCTATTTTTGGAAAATATAATATAAATTGAGCTTAAGTGATTTTGAATGACTTTATTCAGAAGAAAATTTCTAGACATGAAAACACACTTTATTATGGTGTGTGCCTTACTAGAATTTTCAACTATTTTGGTATTGACCTCAAAGGTGAAAACATTTTGCCTCATAAGGTTTTTGATAAAACAAACTTCTCTCTCATGCACATCCCTCTTGAATTTTAACCCTATGAATCTCTTACCAAAAAGAATGATTGACAAGAGAAGAAGAGAAAGAGATACTTCAAGAAGAAGAAAGTGATGATATGGAAATAGAAGAGGAGGAACAAAGAGAAGAGGAGGAGGAGGAAATGGATATATTTCTTGAAAGCTATGAAAAACCGTCTCGCTATTCAAACAAAGAATCCTTAGGAATATAAAGAAGCTACTTAATAATGAAAAGAAGCTTAAGCGCTCTTTTAGTAAAAAAGTTCACTAGCCTCTCAAACAAAGTTGGCAAATACTTTGGGAAGATAATGAGAAAGCTTGGTGAAAATTCTTCTTCTTCGTCAACATTATTCTTGATCTACTTAGCTATCTTTATGTTTTTTAGTTTTTATTTATGCCATTTTCTTGTATTTTTCATTATGTTTATTAATGAAATTCGCTTAGAGACCTCATTTCTATTGTTAATCATGTTCTTTTATTATTTGGAATTATAAACTAAAATAATATAAAATATAAACAAAAATATAAACCAAAACATACCAATTTTTGCATATTAGTCGACATAGACTACCCATGTATGTCGACATGCTCTGGTTTTCTAGAATTTGAAATTTTTTGGACGGACTAGTCATTAATCCAACTCTTTACTTCTATAAAACCATATTTCTTCTAGAAAAACTCAGAAATCAATTCATCCTCTTATTTTATTCCTTTCTAAACATCTCTTTTCATAAAATTAATCCTAACATCAATTTTTCAAAACAAAAACTAAGTGGAAATCTAGAAGAAACTCTTCAATCATTCAAGAATGCTCTTCGCTTCATTCTTTGCAATCAACGACACTTAGAGTTGAGTCAAATGCGAATGATCAATATACAAGACAAATAATTTAATTCTCTTTGATGTTTAATTTCTTGTTTCGCTAAAAAAATTCAAGACATTGCCCGGAATGCTCGAACTCTAAGGCGAAAGTGGAACATGAAGATTGGGAAGTTTATCAATACCAATCCAATCATTGGATCCAAAGAATGGGTTGAAGTTCACAAGAATGTGTACTTTTTATGTAATTAATTGTGTATAAGTGTGTATATATTGTGATGTATTGTATATATGTATACAGTTATTTCTCAAAAATACTATTACGCAATTACTATTTATTTTGATTTCATATTCAACATTATCAAATTTCATAGTATTTATCATGTCACATTTAGGAAGAGTTTATTTTTCTTTACCCATTTTTGTTGATGACAAAGGTGGAGAAAAATATAAAATATCCATATACAAAAGGGGAGTTATTCAAAATAAGGGGAGTTAACCAATTTAAGGGGAGTTACATTATATTTTACAATAAATATATTTACATGGTTGTCATCATAAAAAAGGATAGACTGTTAATACCACTTATATTGATTTTGATGACGGCAACCATATTAATATAAGTACTATTATTTTTCCAAATTGAATAGAATATTTTGTAGGATATCACACAGGTTTAGACAAGTACATAATAATTGAGTCCGAAGACTTATCAGTAAAGAAATTAGAGATCAAGATTCAAAGATGGTCAAGATAATTGAAGACTTATGAGTTCGAAGATGAAGACATGAAGAGTTTACGACTATAATTTACAGCTAATAGACATTAGATAAATTTGTTAAAGTCCTTGAATAACAACTTTATTTCTTTGAATACTCTCTTATCAAAATATTTATTTTACTTTCAAAATATATTTCTAAAAATATTTTATATAATAAAACTATTTAAAAACTATTTTTAAATGATTTTACAAAATATCAGAATGTTATAACACTTTAAATGTATAATTTTTTTTCTCAATAAACAAGAGTATGTCGACATACCCTACCTATGTATGTCGACATATGCACCGTAGAAGGGATGTTTTTAAATTTTTGAATAGTTGTGATTTTTGGCTCCATCTCTTCGCAAATAGATACGTCTCTTCAAACATTATATAAAAGGGACTGAAAAATGAATTTTTATAACTACTTTCTCCCTATTCTTCTCTCTCCAAATTCATATTATATATTTTACAAAATCCACATTCTATACTCTTCAAATTCACTCAAACATTATACTCACTGATTTTCAAGTATTATCTCATTAATTCAAGATCAAAGTGCTATCAAAGGGCTATAGGATTCTGTATCCAAAGTACAACTATTTTTTATTTGGAATCAACAACTCTCTACTACTATTTGTGTGGGTGTGCTTGTTGCCCTTTCAAGTCAAGTGGGTGGTGCTTGTTGCCCTCTCAAACCAAGTGGGTGTGCTTCTTGCCCGTTTAAATCAAGTGGGTGATCTTGTTGCCCGTTTAAATCAAGAGAGTCTACCCTAAGGTTGGAAAGTTAGAAGGGTGTATCTTATTGTCTTGAAATCATCCCTGTATTCTGGTTTGCTTGCTACCTGATTAAAGTGGGCGTTTGAAAGAAAATATATACAGATACTTTACAGGACTAGATGTAGGATTGGTCAATCCGAACTAGTATAAAATTCCTGGCGATCTCTCTTGTTTTTACTTTATTTTTACTGTATTTATTTATATCTATGACTGCATGTTAACATATATCTATGTTGATTATCTGTGTTGATTTAAAACTTGAAACTACTTAGAAAAGTTTGATGTAAGTTATAGAACACCATTCGCCCCCTTCTTATGTTAAACTAGTTTTAAGATCCATTCACACTAGTATAATTTATATTACACCGCTTCCACAGTTCCATGAGAACTTCTATTTTGACTTTGTTGTACTAACCTATAGATGAATTTTGTTGAATCATTCTATGATTATTCTCAACAACCATAATTATGTACTCACTTAGTGTCCTCAACGGTGATAAATAATTCACCGTCTGTGTATGAGAGTGTTACATACACTAGTCTTAGTGGATGCATGGCTCGATACATCTTGACTTGGAACATT
Organism: Allium fistulosum; assembly: GCA_030737815.1. Lineage (NCBI taxonomy): Eukaryota > Viridiplantae > Streptophyta > Magnoliopsida > Asparagales > Amaryllidaceae > Allium > Allium fistulosum. Next base: position 1,145,499,785 of record CM060904.1, read on the forward strand.
TAAAAATAAGTATTTTGATTATCCTACGAATACATTAGCAAAAGTAATCGATAAAATACGTTTTCTAAGGATTTTCTACTTATATATGTTCAATGTATTAATACCATTTCTTATATCACAATATAACAACATGTATACAATAAAACAAAACCAAAAGTAAACTTATTTAGAAGATGACTTTTTTACAAAAGTTAAGTTACAAAACAACTTACATAATTGCCCTAAGGGCATATCCTTAACTCTGTCTGTTTGGTTCTATTTTAATAAACACAAACTCAATCCCCTTATTACTCATACCTTATTCAATATTCTCCCCATGGAAGTGAGCTTCTTGTGCAAGATGAATGTAACATCCCCCGTTTGAAACTTGAAGATGAACGCCAATGATACTCTAGTCATCATTAGAATTATCTTCCAGCAATGAAAGTGAGTTCAGTACATTCAAATACAGACTAAGTAAACAGAGAAACTAAATATTTCAATTTCATATAAATATACTGGATATTTATTACATACAATTTTTAACAACATTCACACCTAAATTCGTGCCCATGTAGGGGTCAAATAAAAATAGAAAATAACATAGTAAAGTGTCAGATCAACATATGAAGATACCACCTAGGCTCCTTCAAATAGTGGATCTTTATTAGCAAACAAAGCATCATGTCCATCTTCGATCTTTGTACCGCAGGCTTTATTTTAAATCTGCCTATCCCATGAACTCAACCTACTCAAATGAGTATTTATGAGTTTATGGGAAAATATTAATAAAATTACAGGTCAGATACAAAGGCTAGTGTGAAACAAACACATAGTGAGACCAAGACGTACTGCACGGAATGAGTTTCCCCCTCACTATACAAAACACCATAAGTGAAACAATCATGGTTCTGATGCAAGTAGTTCTTATTTACTACTAGATCTTTATGCATTTCTAAGCAGTTGTTGTTTACTACTACACCTTTATGCGTTTCTAAGTAGTTCCTGTTTACTACTACGCCCACGGCGCGTAGTCCCCGCTTAGCTACCATTCTTAGATTATTCTTTAATCTATTATTTCCATCTACTATTGCACCCCTAGCGCAGTCTCCACTTAACTTCCCATTTAGGTTCATCTTTTAGCCGATACTTCCTTTAATCGGACCCCTCTATAGTATTCCCTTTTAATTCATTTTAAATTTAAAATTCCTGGAATAATCCCACCGCAGTCTTCATGTACTCATTTTATTCTATACTGCTTGGAATACCCCCACCGCAGATCCTATGTATTTACTTAATTTTAAACTGTTTGAAACACCCCACCGCAGTCGACTATAAAGAAACCCACATGTAGTCCTTAAAAATTTGTTTAATTTTGATCTGCTTGGAATACACTACTGCAGTCCCTGGAAGTTGAATGCCTCTCCTCACCTTCTCTAGGCGTGCATTCTAGTGAGCGTCCACACTCGACATCAATAGCCCTTCCAACTCTATCCCTTAGCGTAGGAGTTCTTTCCCTTTACTAGCCTTGGTCTCCCCTTGAGCCCTGCCTAATTATCTTTTATTGGGTTTCATTCACACCCTCCCTTGGCGCAGTACCCCTACCCCAATCCATGTGTGCAATTCTCTATTTACTTATTAAGTGAAAACTTCTAAATTATGGTGCAATATCTCTTTTGCGTATTGTGGCGTAGTTCAGTTTCTTCCATCTTTTTATAATTGCGATGCGGTTTATCCTCTACAAATTGCGATACGGTTCAACTTTCCCTTGAAAGTCCTCAGATTCTTTGGAAATCACTACCTCTTGCCCATATGCGTAGTTCTTTTGTAAAACGTCAGGCCGTCGCCTCAACTCCGTACTAGACAAAGTTGACATATTTAACAATGTCTTTACACGTGTCGCTATATAAAACGTTAAGATTTCGCTTTCTATTATTTATAGTGTCTTTTATATTTCTTTTCACCACTTTATTTGGATCTGGTTCCTTATTTTTCCGACACTTATATTTTTTCTATATAATTTTATATTACATGCATCCCGGAGTTCCCTCTTTTCCTAGCGCGGTACCTATCACATACCGACGTATTTCCCTTATAGAAAACCTTAATAAAATTCCATAAAATTCATGAACACCTATTCTAATATATTTTATCCTTTATTTTGATTTAAGGGTATTTTCTTTATTTATTTTCTAGGCATACCCCTTCAATAAATCATACATATTATTTTCGACATAAGAAATCACTTAAAACGAAAACTCATTTCTAAAATCATGATTTGAACATCATATATGATCTTCGTATTATTTCGAAACCACTGAGGTAGGAAAATACATGTAAACATCCAATCTTCATATTTTTTCCCAATACATTTATTAGACAATTTACGAAAAACAATTTTTAGAAATTGAAAATAATGGCGACAACTTCTTTCTCATTTCCGCAATCTTCTTCCTTTATTTTGCCTTCTCTTATTCAATCCCGTAGTCTTCATTCTTTTTCTCTTATTGATTGCGATCCTCCACTATTATGTTCTTTTGCCCAGGTTGTTAAAGGGTCTAAAGTCTCTGCTTCTTAAGTTTTCTCTCGAACACCTAAATTCAAGAAATGGATCGATTCAAGGAAGGGGAGGAAATATTGCTTTCGCTGTAGGAATTATTCGCATATGGCTCTGGATTGTCGCAACCCTATAAGATGTTTTGAATGTGGTTTCTTCAGGCACAAAAAGTTCGAGTGTTCGAGGAAATTTGACTTTAATGCTAGCAGGCGCCGCGATCCTTCAATTACTGATCATGGTTTTCAGTTTGTCTTGAAATGTATGAAGCTTAAAATAATTTTGTTAGATCACTTATGGGTGCAGAGGAAGGAAGGGAATTGGCTTCTTGGAGGAACTATTCTGTCATTTTGATGTTATAAATGCGGTAAATATAAGAAAGAATCATAAAGAGAAATTTGGTGATCCTAAAGATTATTTTAGAGATTATGCTTCTTCTGAGATCGATGAGGTCTCGACTGTAGATAAGATGTCTGTCTCCAAAGGGCATTATGGTGATTCGATTAATTCAGAAGTTATCAAGGATGTTTTTGATTCTTTTCCTGCTGTTCGAAGAGATGATTCTTATTTCCTTGATCTATTGCTTTTGGATCCTGATGTTGTGCACTTTAAATTGGAGCTCCTTCATTTGAAATTAAGGAATCATTATATGATTTCAGATATGCTGTTTATTCAAAGAGGGATATTGATTTTTCATTTCATGGGAGAGATCCGAATAATGATTTTGTCCATATTCATAGTAAAAGGTCTAGATTTAATGCATGTGAAGTGGAAAGGTTTGAGCTAGTCACCTCTAATCGATTTTATTGTCTTAATTCTGTGGAGCTTTCTGATAAGAAATCTGAATTGGTTGATAGTATTAATAATATTAAATCATCATTAGAACCATTGTTACAAGAAGACAGGTTGGTAAATAAGATACTTGAATGCCATAATACTTCTGACAGTTCGTTGGTGGATGTTGAGAGTGGTATTGTAAACAAGGAGGATGAAGTAGGTGGTTCTGTAAATAATTGTAAGGATGGCCTCGATCAGAACAGTGATGATTAGAACATGTTCACAGATGAAGTGGTAAAGAGTGGTGTGGTTATGCCTGTTGGGGATGGGGATGTTCTGTTTGTTGATGAAGGTGGCTTTGATATAAGCATGGTTGTGCATGTCCTTGAAGTTGATAAAAATATGTTGTATTAACAGCGAGTTATGTGATGATATGCACAAGGAGGTTGACGTGCACAAGAACATGTACACGGTGAAGGATGTTAACAACAACAGTTTTTCTCTTTTTGTTGAATGTTTGAATGTTGTGGTTGGGAATGTAGATGGAGATGCTTAGCTTAATGATGTAGGTGATGCTGTCAGTAGTGGCTCTAATCTAAAGCATCATTGTACATGTCCCTGACATTGATAAGAGATTTAGCATTTACAATGTGTTCTAAGATGATATTCACAAGGTTGTTGATGAGCACAAAAACATGTACACAGTGAAGGATATTAACATAAACAATCTGTTTCGATATGGTAATTGTTTGAGTGGTTTGGTCAGGAAGTTAGATGGAGAGAAGTTGAGCAATTTTTCTGGATCAGTTTCTCGACTAGGTGATCAGTTGCTGTTGGTTGGAGATGGAAGTGATTCGCTTGATGGTGATGTTTGTACAGATGGGAATGGAGATGCTCTGCTTAATGATGTAGGTGATGCTGTCAGTAGTGGCTCTGATCTAAGCATCATTGTACATGTCCCTGACATTGATAAGAGATTTAGCATTTCCAGTGCGTTCTGGGATGATATTCACAAGGTTGTTGATGTGTAAAAAAACATGTACACAGTGAATAATATTAACATAAACAGTCTGTTCCAATATGGTGATTGTTTGAGTGGTGTAGTCGGGAAGTTAGATGGAGAGAAGTTGAGCAATTTATCTGGATCAATTGCTCGACTAGATGGTCAGTTGCTGTTGGTTGGAGATGGAAGTGATTCACTAGATGGTGATGTTCATACAAATGGGGATGGAGTTTTCAATTGTAATAGTGTGGGGTTCGACGAAGGTGTTAGTTTTGTATGTTTGGGAAATGAATTTCAGACTGATAATAATCTCATGTCTAAGAAACCGAAGTGCACAATGAACACCTCATGCTTAGATATAGTGAATGGTAAAGATTATAATTCTATTATCAGAGATTCAAACTTATCTACTTTGTCAAAAAGAGACAGGCATAGGAAATCAGTCATTGCCAATGGTGTTGTTCGTCGTAGTGCTAGGGTCTGTAGCAGTCTTTCTTCGCGTATGGGTGAGTCACCTGATTCGAGTGCTATGAGTGGTACTATGAATTCAGACTCAGGTATGGTTTTTTGTTTTAGGTGGTACTTATTTTTCCTATGCTCTTGGTTGTTTATCCACCAGTGAGTTGTGTCAGTTAGCTAGGGATACCGCTTTTGTTTTTACTAATGACGAATTAGATTCTGCTTATATTAGAAGTAGGGAAATGGAGAGGGTTAGATCAGCTGGATTATGAGGATTATCAGCTAGAATATTAGGGGTCTTAATGATTTAAATAAATGTGATAAAATCAGAACATTTTTTAAAGATTATTTTATCGATATAGCACTTTTACAAGAAACGAAAATCGATTGTCCTGATCTTCGTTTTTATAGAAGATTATGTGGTTATCATTTTAGACACTGGTTTGTTTACCTTCAATTTGAGCTTCTGCGGGTTTACTTATAGGGTGACGTGATAATTCTTTTAAACTTCTTCAAACTATTACTAAGCAACACTCTATTCATATAATTCTCATTAACCTTAACGATAACTCTTCATTAAATATTTCTAACGTTTATGGACCAAACTCGAAAATTGGTCGTCGAGTTCTATGGAGCGAATGTCTAGAATTCAGATCATTCGCTCCTGGATCTTGGATTTTGGGAGGAGATTTCAATGTTATGCGTTTTCTAGGAGAGAGATATCCCAGGGAAGGAGATTTCTCTTCCATGGAAGAGTTTGGTCAATTTATTATTAATAGTAATTTGATAGAATTGCCTTTATCTAATAGAGAATTCACTTGGAGTAATACTAGGGAATCCCCTACTATGGCTCTATTAGATAGATTTTTTTATCAGCGACGAAATCGAAGATAAATTTTCTAATTGTAGAGTCACTGGTTTGCCTTATACATATTCTGACCATTGTCCTATCATTCTTATGTGTGATCATCATAGAATTATTAATAAATCTTTTAAATTTGAAAAAATGTTGTTATTAGAATCCAATTTCTTTAACCTAGTTAAAAATAAATGGATATCAATGAATTTTTATAATATTAGGAATACGAATAACTCAGTAAAAAAATTTGTTTTAAAACTCAAGGTTCTTAGGAATTTTCTCAAAAACTGGAGTAAGAATGTTTTTGGTAGTATTAAAATTAATAAAGAAAATTTACTTTCTGAAATGATTAAAATTAACAAAATAGAAGAAACTAGACAACTTAATCTAGGGGAATGTAATGAATGTTCTTGCTAACCTAAAAGAAGAACTTAATTCAATCTTAGAAAAAGAAGAGAGTATGTAGAAACAAAGATCTAGAATTCAATGGATTAATGAAGGTGATAATAATACAATTTTTTTTCATAATATGGCTAATAGGAGAAAATGTAGCAATACAATAAATTCTATTTTTGTGAATAATGTTGAATTGGTCGATCAAAGGGATCTAAATAATGCCTTTACTGATTACTATAGGGGTATTTTTGGCAATAGGAATAAGCATAGGATAAACGTTAGATGGAATGAACTCTATCCTATTGATTCTAGAATTAACCTTACTGACTTTGATAATCCTTTTTCTGAAGAGGAGATTTTGAAGGCTATTAACGACATGCCTAGTGATAAAGCCTTGGGTCCCGATGGGTGTCCTATTTTATTTTATAAACTATTTTGGGATGTTTTAAAATTTGATTTAATTAGCATGTTTAATGAATTTTATAATGGGAAATTACAATTAGGAAGATTTAATTTTGCAAACGTAATTTTATTACATAAAAAAATCGGTGCTAATAATTTAAAAGATTTTAGACCAATTTCTTTAATTAACCGTTCTGTTAAAATTATTTTAAAAGTTTTAGCTAATAGACTTAGCACAAGAATGAATGATCTAATTGATTGTTCACAAACCACTTTCATTAAGGGTAGAAATATCACCGATGGAGTGGCTTCTGTTCAAGAATACAAAAATCACAGTTGTAAGAATAACATTACATGTGCGATTCTAAAATTGGACTTTGCGAAAGCTTTTGACTCGGTGGATTGGGATTTTCTTATTGATATGTTTCTAGCTAGAGGTTTTAGTAGCAAATGAATTAGTTGGATTATGACTTTGCTTAAAACTGGTAATTCTAGTATAATGGTTTATGGAATTTTAGGAAATAAAATACAATGAAAATGTGGTTTAAGGCAGGGTGATCCTTTATCGTCTCTTTTGTTTAACCTAGCTGCAGATGTTTTCTCTATGATTATTAAAAATGCAGTTGGAATGGTTCTTTAGGGTGCGTTGGTAATGAAATATCGCGCAATGGTCTCTCTGTTTTTCAATTTGCAGATGATACCTTATTATTTACTTCTCACTTGCCTAATCATGCCATTACCCTTAAATTTAATTTATACAGCTTTGAACTTCTTTTAGGGCTAAAAATTAATTTTGATAAAAGTTCCTTTTTAGTATTAAATGACATTGATAAGGTTGAAGGTTTAGTTGCTAATACGCTTAATTGTAAAACTATAACTTTCTCTTTTGATTATGTTGGTTTTTCGATTAGACCAACTAAACTTAAGCATGATGACTGGTTAATTATAATAGATAAAATTAAAAATAGAATTTCTAATTGGAATGGGAGGTTTATATCGAGAGTGAGTAGATTAGTTCTCATTAACTCTGTTTTATCTGCTCTTCCGATCTATTAGATGTCTATGCATCTTTTCCCTGATTAGGTGATTAATAAAATAGATAAAATAAGAAGGGATTTCTTATGGAGTGGTGATAATCCCAACAGTAGTCTTAAATGTTTAGTCAATTGGGAAACAGTGTGTAAATTGAAAAAGGAAGGTGGTTTAGGAGTTATTAATTTACGTAACATGAATTTTTCTTTATTAGGGAAGTGATTATGGAAATTTAAGGATATAAATGATAATTCTATTTGGAAAGAAATTATTTCTAAACATTATTATAATGGTAGTAATAATTTATACCAAATTACACCTACAGTTATTAATAACTTGTTTAATTTTTGGAAATCAATTTTAAAATGTCATGAGATTTTTAACCTTGGTACCAATACGATTGTTCATTCAGGAAATAATACTTCTTTTTGGCATGATCGTTGGTTATCTGTTGTTCCTCTTAGGATAGAATTTAAAGAGATTTTTGATATTTGTAACTTTAAAATGCTTTAACTATAGAAGTTTTTCTCCAAATAATGATCCCACTTGGAATTTTAGTTTTAATAGAATCTTAGAAGGTACTACTCTTAGGCAATTTTCTTTATTATGTGCAAGATTGAATGTATGTGATATTGATAACGAAAATGATATTATTAACTGGGAATGGGACAAAAGTAAGAAATTTACTTCTAATTCTTTATATAAATTTCTTAATTTCTCGGGCGTTACTTATAACTCTTTTAATTTTATTTGGAAAGCTAACGCTTCGCCAAATGGTAAGATTCATATAGGGATAATCATGCATGGAAAACTAAAAACTATTGAATTTTTAAAAAAGAAAGAATATGCATATTGATAATAAATGTGCCTTTTGTAAACTACATTTTGAAGATATTAATCATATTTATTATGATTGTATGAATACTTGTTACATTCTTAACAATACTCTAAATTTTTTTAACTTTTTCTTACAACTAAAGTTTCTAGTTGTGGTTTCTACTGGAATAATTTAAGATTTAAGTTTGAAAAACGAAATAGATTTTTACTAGATACTTTATTCATTATAATATGTTGTTATATTTGGTTTGAGAGAAACCGGAGACTTTTAATAATAATTCTAGTCATATTAATAAATTGATAATTATAATAGCATCATTTTATTTCAGTTGGATCTCAGATCCTAAATATATATTAGCTAAAAATAATCTTTTTAAAGAATATCTTAATAAGGTTAGAAATAGCATTAAGTAATTTAAACAAAAATACAATATTTTTAATACTAATAATTATAGCATTAACATTTTCTTGAATTCGAATAATGATTTTACTGATTACCATAATGTTCTTTTGATCAAAGGAGCATAATGTTAATATTTTAGATTTTATAGTTTATAGGCTTTTAGTTCCATATTTTGTTCCTTTTTATGCCTTTTAGTTTTCAAAATCACTATTTCATAACTTTAGAGTTAGTAAAGATGTTACATAATGAACTTTGATCCTTTTATTAGCTTTTCACTTATTTTAGTTTCTTTACCATTTTATAATTTTAACTTTAATTTTATTACTTTTGCTTCATCAATACATATATAAGTATATAAATTTAATTTATATACATATATATGTATTATTCTTATCATTTTCTTTAGTTCCATTTACAGATACAGGTTTAGGCCAGAAATGGTGCTGATTACTATTTTCAGGTTTTCAGGGTTGTTGTTGACAGGATTGCAGTGAGACGTTCATTCTAGAACTTTCACGTTGGTTGTGAGGAGTCCTTTCCGGTTCTTCCACGTCTAAAGTGTGGCATTCTTCATTTTGGATCATCCGCATTTGCAATAAGGCGTTGATTCTGGATTTTCCGACTTTGCAGTGCGGCGTTCATTCTGGATTTTCTGAGTTTGCAGTGAGGCGTTCTTTCTCTACTGGAGCTGCCTATCGATCTCATCCATACTGTGTTGCATCATGGATTTTTTGGGTACTTCTATCACCTCATTATCGGGCGGTGGCCTTGTTGGAGCTCGATATTGAGGTGTAATGGGAAGTGGCCTTGCCAGAGCTCATTCTAGATGTACCTGAGTCCTTTTTCTTTGATTTTCGTATTATGATTAGTTACCTGCCAGGCATGTTAGCAGTTCCTTTGTTTTCAGTGATACACACACATGTGTGTGCTCTCCTCTACTTTTGAGGATCACACATTCTCTTAAAAAAACATTTATTAGACAATTTACTTGTTAATGAAAATCCATATGAAACTCCATCATATCTGATAGCTTACAAGATCTTGCCGAAACCATATATTTGAGTACGGTACAATAGGTTTAGTATTACTCACTTAGACCTTTGGGGTATCTTGCTTTAGTCTTATAAATCTCCCCTTTAGCTTACGTTTTTCTTATCTTCACTTTATTTGCTTTCTTCAAGCCGCCACCATTAAAGTTCCTTTCAAGCTTTTATTTTATTTTTAGTAGAATGAAATGAATGAATGAAAAAGAGTAATGCTTATTGTCTCACAAATTTGGGCTTAGATCCTCTACTCTTTTTCATTAATTTATTATCCCTTTTTTTCTTATTTAGGTTGTCTCGGCTTTTTAATTAATTAATTTAATTAATAATAAATTCCAGATTGTTACAGTCTTCCACTCTTAAAGGAATTTCGCCCTCAAAATTCAATTAAGACATGGTAGCGATTTGACAACTATCCCATGCTTACGCTAAGAATACCCATGAATTCCTAATTCATGTATAAAATTTATTAGTGCTATCCACTAATACGACAAGCAACCATAATGTTCATATACATATATGGTCTACAACAATAAAATTTAATACAAATCTCATATGCTAATCTAAAAGGAATAACTCTAGATAGATCCCCTTAACCCTATCCTTTGTTTTCCAGGTGCAGCCCTCTCGATCTGTGCTTCATTGGACACATACTAGCTTTGCCACCTTGTTTTTAAGCCGTTTCTCATCCCGATCTACTATCCGAACTAGTTTCCGCGCATAGGTCATATTCGATTTTATGACCAGGTCTTCTACTGTGCTTTGATCAACTACTGCTTTTAGATCCCTAATGCATTTCTGTAGATGCGATACATGAAACACATTATGAATCCCTGCAAAAATACTAGGTAGTTCCACCTTATCTGCCACCTTCCCAATCCTACCCAGTGGCCCTACATATCTGGGTGCTAACTTCCCATTCTTCCCGATTCGTGTCGCGCCTCTTATTGGAGAAAACTTCACGAAGACCAAATCATCTACTATGAACTCCAGTTCTTTCCTCCTAGTGTCAGCATAACTCTTTTTCCTAGACTGTGCTACCTTCATCTTAGTTTGGATCAAGTCTACTTTCTCGGTAGTATCCTTAACCACATCTGGTCCTAACACCAACCTATCCCTAGCCTCCAACCAAAATGCATGCGACTTACATAGCATTTCATACAGCGCCTCAAATCATAACAAATATAAGATAGAGCATCCATATACTATCCTATAATATATACATTCGACTATGAGACAAAAAGGCATATAAGATTCATTGAAAAAAAATTAAATTTTGTTTCTAAAAACTTTGTATATCCAATTTAATTAAAGATCTTGTTTTTAACATTTAAAAATCATTTAATAAGATTTTTAATTATCTAAAAGCATTTAAAATAGTGAGAGAAGATCAATCACCCACCTACCAACAAATGGCAGAAAAAGTGATAGATTTGGTCCACACATCGAAGGATGAACCTAAAGTACCTAATTTTGAAATTCCAAAAGCTCATTTGCTAATCTCTATGCTAATTACACTTTAATTGGTTATTTTAGCTATAATTAGTAAGGATTTAAGATGGTTTTTCTAAAAAGTTGATTAATGAATGTTAGAGATAGTTTTTGCGAGGTGGGAAAGTGACTGAGGGTTGTCCCATCGTGCCTAATTAGCTCCAATCTCGAAATGGGTTGGTGGGCTAATTATGGGCCTAATTTAAATACATGCTAATCTTTCCAAAAACTATCTATATTCAAATGACTATATCTCCTAAATCGTAAGACCAAAAATTTATCATGACCACTCTACAGAAAGAGACCATCATATTTTTTATCTGGAAGTAGTTTAAGAGCGTAATTCAGCTGTTATCAAAAGCTATAGCTCATCTACAATAAATTCAAAGGATCAAAATGTAAACACTTAACATCTCCCAAAGTTATAGCCTAATTCGATCCAATTTGGTTATGAAAATAATATTTTCACGATTCGTCAATAGGTAAAAATATGAGCCGTTGCATTCTCCTTCCCTCCCTCTTTAGGAATTTCACCATCGAAATTCTAGCTAAACAAACATAACCAAACAAAATAGATATAAGTATGCCTAATAATCAAACAAGCATAGCACTCATCAATCATGAACATGCAAGCAAGAAATAAAACCTATGCAAACCTTAGCATGTAGGTACTAACTAAGCAAATAAAATTGCTAAATACATAAGTCGTCGATAAAATGGAGTCTTATCAAGTGAAGAGCTTCGGATAAGCGATCCTCATGCTCCACTCGGTCTCACAAGTGCTATCCCCTTTGCTTTCACTCCATTGAACGTTTACCAACTGCATTGTCATCCTCGTAAGTTGCTTCATACTCTGCTTAAATATATGAATAGGCCTACGAGGTCTTGGTGCTTCACTCAAAATCATCTAGTTGATCTGGTGTAATTGTCATGCCTGGCAAATGCATAAACTTTCTAAGATGAGAAACATGGAACATTGTGCACACCAACCATCTTTTGAGGTAAGCTGACTTTATACGCTAGGTTCTCAATCCTCCCAAGTATTGGAAAAGGACCTACAAATCTCGATGCCAACTTCCCCAAAGTACTAGACTGAATCGTATTCTTTTAAGGAGAGATTTAACAAACACCATATTACCGACAAATAACTGAAGATCATGTTCCTATTATCTGCATAACTCTTTTGTCTATCTAGGGCAGCTTTCATTCGTTGTGGAATGATCTTGGTCTTCTCTGAAGTCTCCCTTATCATATTTAGCCCTAGTATCAATTTCTTACCCACTTCCCACCAATATGAAGGGATGTTGCATGGTCGGCCATATAATGCCTCAAATAGTGCTAGACCAATGCTCAATGATAATTATTGCTATATGCAAACTCCACTAAATTCGAGTGATCATGCCACGAGCCTTTGAAATCAAGAATGCAAGCTCGTAAGAGATCCTCAAGCATATGATTCACTCTCTTAGTTTGGCCGTCAGTTGGTGGGTGCTAAGCTGTACTCAAATGCAGCTCTATCCCTAACGCCTCATATAAGCTCTTTTAAAATCCTCTCATGGATAATAGGTCTTGACCTCTTATAATGTTCTTCGCATGCTATAGAATCATACAATCCATTTTATATACTACTCAGCCACCTACGATGCTGTTCTATTAGACTTTAGGGGTATAAATTGAGCACTCTTCATCAACCTATAAACTATAACCCAAATGCTACCACACCATCATCTCATCCTTGGCAGTCCACTAATGAAATCTAATGATATTTGTTCCTACTTCCACTGGGGAATCTTAAGCAGTTGTAGCAAACCATTTAGCTTCTTTTGTTCAGCCTTCACTGGCTAACAATTCATATACCTCAACATGAATGTAACAACCCGTAATTTTAGCTATTTTAAATTATAAAATTTAATATGATTATTGAATAAAAATGGTTAGAAATAAAAATATTTATGTAATTTATTTATATGAACTTGAATAAAATTTTGAAATAACCAATTTCGAAGATTTTGGCAATAACATGTATTGAAATGAAATTCTATGTATTGAATGTGTTTATAATCAATAGTTGGAATTGAATAATAAATGTTGAATTATTTTGGTGAAAATAAAATAATTGTTTGATAAATAAAATTCATTTGAAATTCTAATATTGGAATTCATCGGAATTGGATTATTGAATACTTCAAATAAGAAGTGAAACTAAGTGCAGTAGTTGTTTTATCATTTGAATTCGTTAAAAGTAAATTTTATAAGTTAAATAACTTATATTTAAAATATGGTGATTTGTTGAATAATTAATTGTTTGAATTTAGTATTGGAAATTATTTAAATAATTGAATTCTGAATTTAAAGTGAATGAAAATGATGTCGAAAGTTGATTTAAATTTTATTTGAATAAGAATGAAAATTGTTTACTTTTAAAATTGAATTTAAAAGTGGATAAATAGAAATTGAAAATTTTATATTTTAATTAACGTGTGAAAATAGCCATTTTGGCCACTGTCTCGAATTTCGACGAAACCAGTTTCATCGGATCCGTAATAGCGAATTATTGTAGGATTTCAAGTTTCTTAGCGACCGGACTTATTGTTTGGCCGTGCGAGATTGAAACACATAGAATTTAATTAAAATAAATGGATTTTGAAATGTTATCTTCTGAATATGATAGAATTGGCTCCCGACATATGTTTTATTATGTTTGGATAGGGATATAACATATGGAACGCCAGGTGGCACGCTTCATTTGGGGTTCGAGAATTTTGGACGTTTAAAAAGCGAGATATTTTCTAATTATAATAATATATATTTACTATCTCTCAACACTTCGTACCGTCCGCATACCCTATTGTTGCCCCTTGTACATTCCCTTTCTCTCTTGTTTTCATTTCACAGACAATACGAAAAAAAGAAAAAAAAGAAAGAAAAAAAAATCGCGTGACGCACGCGCGAGGGAGCGGCGATGGCGAGCGCATCAGGGGCCGTGCGATTGGAGGGGCGGTGCGGTTCTTGGTTGGGCCGCGTTCATCGCGAGTGGTTTTAAGGTTTTCGCGCATCGTTTGTGCGCACGTCCTGAGAGGCGTTGGAGGCTGGGGTGGCTGCGGCGGTGCAAGATGGTGGCGCGGCATGGTTCTGGGTGAGCGATCACGATTGATGGGTTTGGTTCCTGTAGTAGCATGTTGCCTGGTAACGGCTGAGAGAGAACTGTATTGATTTGCTTCTTTTATTTATTTTGTTTTGTTAATTTAAATATTAATAATTATCGTTATGCTAATTAAAATCGTAACTCTTTCATACGAGGTCCGTTTCGAGCGAAACGAGTGGCATTGGGTTCGTATCGACAAGGGCTACGACTTGGAATTGAGGAGGAATTTATTTGAAGCAGAATAATTTTTAGTTTCAAATAAAGGTGACTGTTTTAAACGCTCACGAATGACTAAAATATTTTAATGTTAGTTAAATTGAAATCCTGAAATGATTTAAATTTATTGATTGTTGTTTGGTAAATTTAACTGACATGGAAATCGACAAAGAAATTTATATGTTAGAAATTTTGAATTAACAGTTAAATTGAAACTGGAATTAAACTGCTGGTTAAATTCCCAATTATTGATAACTGGTTAATTGTTGTGATATATTGACTGTTTTGGAATGTTGATTGTGATGGATGCTATTGATTGATATTTTGGATGATCTGGATGCTTATTTATTTTTATATTTTCCTGTTATCACGCTGTATATTATTGACATCATATAAACCGTTATCTGAATTATATTCGAATAAATTAAGAAATAAGTTGAAATGATGTATACATATGACATTTATTTGGATTGAAATGATATATATATATATCCCTGAAATTAAAATTAAAATAACTGATCACTTGGCCGTATGATAGAAAATTATATACGGACATCGAATTGGATAAATTAAATGATTTAAAAATTTTGGTTGAAATTATTCAAATGTTTTTGATTTAAATAAATAAAAATCAAATTTATGGAAATTGAATTATTTCCGAACTTGAGCTCAAAGAGTTGAAATTGAAATTTGTTAACAGGAATTGTTTAAAGAATCGAATTTGAAATTTGAAGGGGGAATTGAAATATGATTTGAATTATTGAAATCGAATTGTTTTAAGAGATTTGAACTTTTACTTGAACTTCGAAGTTATTTAAGTAAAAGCGATATAAGTAGATATTTCAAAATTTGGCTTTAGATTGAATTATTTTTAAAGATTTGAACATTGAATTGAACATCGAAGTTAAGTTTTATTTAAATGATTTAAATCGATATTTTGAAATCGAACTCGAAATTGATATAAATTGAAATGGTTTAAATTTGAGAATTGAATTGAAATTAATTCAAATCAGAATTGAAATTGTAATTAATTAATTAATTTGAAACCGAAATCTGGATAATTTGAAATCGAAATCAAAATTGGTTTGAATTGAAATTGGAATCGAAGTTAATTCGAGTTGAAATCGAAATTGAGTCAATTTGAATTGAATTAAGATTGAAGATTTGGAATTGAATTAGTTTGACTTTGAAACTATTTTTAAATAAATTATTTTAATATAAACTGTTCAAAATCTATCTTTTAAATATTCAAATTATCTTGATTTTCCAAGCTATTTTACTATATAAACCATTTTCAATACTCAACCTACTTTATATTAAACTATTTTAAAATTTTAAACTATTAAAACTATTTTCTAAAAATTCAAACCGATCAAGGTTGGAATGTTTATATTTAAATCGTGGATTTAAATGCGAATTGGGTTAATGAAGCTTTAACTCAAATTGTAATTCTAATTGAATTTTGAAGTTAAAATGACATGTCGAACCAAATAGCATATTTTGAGTAAATGTGATATTTTGAAATGAAATTGATTTTGAAGCAAATGTGATATTTTGATATCAAGTATGAATCGCTTTTGAAATGTAAAAGTACCAACCGGTGTGTAAAACGACGTTTGGTTGTTAAAGAGACCGAGGTCTTTTATTGGTATACTCTCCGTCAATATTGGAACCACTTTAACAACTATGTATGGGGAGGAGACTCCAGAATGAAGTTGTTGGATTTGGCGTCGTTTGCTGGACTTGAAGAAAGAGAACGTTGATGGATAGACCCCGGCACTTGTGCCAATTTAAATTACTAAAACAAGACGGCTTGACAGGGCCAAGCGGGCTAGCTACCCCTAGCAAACATCCGTTCTTCGATTTCTTCTTGGACTTTGTCCATACTATTATTCCTTGTTGTTAGTTTCGATTAGTGCACCTTAATTTTAGGATAACCTCCCTTTGACTTGATATAGGATGGATGGACGCGGTGGGCGATCGTGGCTACGATTCGTTACCACTAGCCCTGCGACCCGAACTGGTAGTATCCTACCTTGGGCATTGCCTCACGTGCCCTGTCATAGTTTTATCCCTATACGAGACCATCACGATTTTGGTTTAGTGTTATCGTATCACAGTGCATCCCTATCCCCCAACGTGCTACTGGGGCGTTATATGCAAACTGTACGACAGTGCTTAAAAACGCATTAAGGGGGATTAATGTAAAGCCTTAACGCTAAGAAAAATATTTATTTTACCGATTAGACATTATCTATATAGAGTATTCTACTATATATAAATATTTTGACAGATCCTTAAGAGATGGAAAATCCCGTAACATCTCTTGAGTTATTGCACACACGTTATACACCGGATAGGAGATGTGAAATCCCGTAAACATCTCTAACGCTATTACACTCATGTTATGTGATATTAATTTGACTCACATAAGGTTATTTTAGTCTTGGCTCGAGTGTTTTGTCTTTTCATTACGCTCAGATCAGTTCTGAGTATTTCAGCGCATTAAAGATTTTTCTAGAGGACGAAGACGAAGATTTGGTATATTATTATTACTAGGATTATTTCACCACATTGTTGTTCTGCTGCACGGTTGTATTCTATTGTTCTGTTGTATATATAACTCTGATAAATGTTGTAAATTATAATCAAATGTATAGTATAACAACTTCATGAACTGTTTATTTGGCTATTATATTTGTCATTCCGCTACGAGATTCTATGCTTGTTTTCTTCTTTTATTTTTTTCTTAATTAACCCCATTGATTATCGGTGTTTTGGATTGTTTGAGTTGGACATATGTGGATTATTGTCGATTTAAACCTTCCGAAATGTGGGTCGTCACAGTTGGTATCAGAGCTTTGGTTTAGCGATAACCTTAGCTTTGTGGGGTTTGACTCATTAGAGATAGGGTAGTAATACCCAAGAATGAGTTTGTTTTAGTGTATATATATAAGAGCGCGTACTTGTTAGTGTTATAAAATATTTTATATTGTGTTTACTTATCAGTTGAGTTGTTTATGAATTCTGGTCGGTGCGTAGGACGCCATGTTATCGATAGGGGTTTCTAAACACTTAAACGAGACAAGTCGACATAATATTGTTTTAAGATAGGGTAAATGAAATAATTTTATCTAAATTATATATTATATATAAAAAAAGAAATTGAATAAGAATAAATGTGTAAGTAAAATTAATGTGAGTAATTGAATTGTTTTAAATTGGATGTAAATAAATTGAATGCAAATGAAATAAGTGAATGTTAAATAAAGAAAAGTTGATACACTTAAGTATAAGTGGTAAGAAATACTTTAAGTTTAAATTATGAAATGAATAAATTTATAAAATAAATTGAATATGAAGTGAGTAGATTGTAAAACCAAGTTTGGAAATATTAACTTAAATAATTTGAGTTTATGGATGTTTATAAACTTAAGTAATGAGTTATGAAATAAAAATCTAATCTTAGTTCGAGTTAAAGGAATAAATTTAAACTGAGAATTTGAGAATTTAAGTCCCGATTCCTTTGAAATTGTTTTATAAGATTTTGAAAATAATATTAGTATTATTTAAAATATTTACGAATAGAAATTGCTTCAAAGGGAATTAAAAGGAAATGAGTCATGTATTCCCCTCTCCTATCGTTGGAAAATAATTTCGATGATGACGGCCGCATCATCGACATTCATTTTCGAGTCTCTGAGTGGAGGAGACCACTTAGTAGCTTTGCTACGCATTTGATTTAACAAACAGATTTTGATTTAAAATTTCTTAATATGATTTGATATATATAAAAGATTTGAGTATATATATTATTCCAAAATGATTTAAAATGAACCCGGTATTTGAATTCTTAAGTTCTTGTTAATTAATGATTTTGAGTTGTAGAATTAAAGTGAAATTTTTTATAGTTGGAAACTTATAAAATGAGAAATAATAAATTAAAGATAAGTGTTTAAATGAAATATGAGAAATTAAATTATAACTCTTAAATTTCAAGATAATGGAAATTTAATCTTGTATAAATTATTGAACATTCTTGTTAACTAAAATGAGTAAGACAAATTTGTATAATACTCGATTACATTCTAAAAACATATATAAAACTTACCGAAAATGTTTAAAAAGTTGAAATGTTAAATATGAATACGTAATAGAATATTATATAAGTTTGAACTTAAGTAATAAGGAATGTTTAAAGAAATGTTTCAAATTGGAATCGTGTTTAAAGAAATGTTTATGAAATTAAATTAAGTTGTCATAAGAAATGTTATACACATATTTAATGTTCTAAGAAATATTAAATAAATAATTTGAGTAGTAGAAGAAAATACTATTTAGATATGAACTTAAGAGAAGGTAAGCAAATAATAAATTAAATCATATCTTTGTAAATTGTTTGAAATGAAAAAAATTGCAAAGGATATTTTAATATTTAGTTGTAGCTTTCTGAGATAATTATAATTCGAATAATATTGTGTAAAAGAAGATACATCTATATAAAATGATTATAAACTTAAGAAATTATTAACGAAATAAGAAAGTTTAAAATTTGAATTATGGAATGAAATTTCACTTAAATCAAGTTGAATAAAAGGAATTAATGAAATAAGTTAATGAAATGAATTATAAGATAGAAGTTAACTTAAGAAAAGTTAAATGAAAGTGATTGTGATTAAAAAAAAGAAAAATTTATTAATATAAATTTGAGTTATAAAATAAAATTTACTTAAGTAAAATTATTAGTATGAATATGAATTAATGAAATTAACTAATGAAGTGAATCAATAAAATTAATATGAACTTAAGTTATGAAGTAATAATAAACATGAGTTGCATTTTATAAAATGTTTATAATAAATATAAATGGTTTTATGAAATGGTCTATAAATGATATTAATATTAAAGAAAATATACTAAGTGATAACGAAATAAAATATAACTTAATAAAGGCGAATGAAATGATTTATAAAATAGCCTAGAAATGGATTTATATGAATTGTGTTAAACAAAAAGTGGAATAATTGAAATTTGAATAAATTGAATGTAAATGAAATAGATTTGAATAAATTGGAAGTAAACCAATTAACTATTAATAAAAAAATTTGGATGTTAATAAGAAATGATAGTGTATAAATTAAATATGGACATTGGAGATGTAAATTATGACAGTTTGGATTAATTAGATGAATATTAAAAATTGTTGAATGGTTTCTATGGTTGTAAATCATGTTATCACCGTTTTGGCTGCATATGTCGTTATGTTGTGAATTGGCGCTAATGTTTATGATTTGGATTCAAATTTCATGCTATATGGTCTATTAAACTCATACATGCTTTCTGTATCTTTATAAGTGACTAATATTTCGAGTTTGAGCCGAGAGAGGTACATACAAAGACGTTTGGACATATACGCGGATTTTATTGGCTTTTGCTTGCTTAATATGAGCGAACTCGCTCGTATTAATAATAATAAGGTTTGTAGCTCGGATTATATACCGCACTTTTATATTTTTTCCCTACGGGATGCCTCATCATTGAGATGAGATGTATATTTGTGTTATATATTGTATTGTAAAATTTTTACGATTGAGCCGGGCAAAGGAGACGCTGCCGAAATTTTCCGTAAATCCGGGTGTTAGAAAATATTGAGGTTTTAAAATTTTATAACTTGTTTTTATAAATAGGTTGTAATTTCCATAAAGCCGATGTCGGAGTGGCATAGTGGAAGCGTGGAAAAAGTTTTCAAATAAGATTTTTAATGTTTTGTAAGTTGATTATTTTGAATAAAATATATCAAATGTTAAATTCTCTATTAAACCCCTTTTTAAGGACGAAATTTTTTGAGTGGGGGAGATTGTAACGACCCGTAATTTTAACTATTTTAAATTATAAAATTTAATGTGATCATTGAATAAAAATGGTTAGAAATAAAAATTTAATGAATTATTTATGTAATTTATTTAATATGAACTTGAATAAAATTTTGAAATAACCAATTTCGAAGATTTTGGCAATAACAAGTATTGAAATGAAATTCTATGTATAGAATGTGTTTATAATCAATAGCTAGAATTGAATAATAAATGTTGAATTATTTAGCTGAAAATAAAATAATCGTTTGATAAATAAAATTCATTTGAAATTCTAATATTAGAATTCATCGGAATTGGATTATTGGAATACTTTAAATAAGAAGTGAAACTAAGTGTAGTAGTTGTTTTATCATTTGAATTCGTTAAGGTAAATTTTATAAGTTAAATAACTATATTTAAAATATGGTGATTTATTGAATAATTAATTTGTTTGAATTTAATATTGGAAATTATTTAATAATTTAATTCTGAATTTAATGTGAATGAAAATGATGTCGAAAGTTGATTTAAATTTTATTTGAACAAGAATGAAAATTGTTTACTTTTAAAATTGAATTTAATAGTGGATAAATAGAAATTGAAAATTTTATATTTTAATTAACTTGTGAAACTAGCCATTTTGGCCACTATCTCGGATTTTGAGGAAACCAGTTTCATCGGATCCGTAAAAGTGAATTATTGTAGGATTTCAAGTTTCATAGCGATCAGACTTATTGTTTGGCCGTGCGAGCTTGAAACGCGAAGAATTTAATTTTAGAATATAATTAAATAAATGGATTTTGAAATGTTATCTTCTGAATATGATGGAATTGGCTCCCGACATATATTCCATTGTGTTCGGAATAAGGATATAACATATGGAATGCTAGGTGGCACGCTTCGTTTGGAGTTTGAGAATTTCGGACATTTAAATAGCGAGATATTTTCTAATTATAATAATATATATTTACTATCTCTTAACACTCCATACCATCCACATACTCTATTATCTCCCCTCGTACATTCCCTCTCCTCTCGTTTTCATTTCGCAGACAATATGGAAAAAACATCGCGTGACGCGCGCGCGATGGCGAGCGCATTAGGGGCCGCACGGTTCTTGGTTGTGCAGCATTCGTCGCGAGTGGTTTTAGAGTTTTCGTGCATCGTTTGTGCGCGCGGCCTGAGAGGCGCTGGAGGCTGGCGGGGCTACGGCGGTGCAAGATGGTGGCACGATGAGGTTCTGGGTGAGTGATCTCGATTGATAGGTTCGGTTCCTATAGTAGCGTGTTGCCTGGTAACAGCTAAGAGAGAACGGTATTGATTTGTTTCTTTTATTTATTTTATTTTGTTAATTTAAATGTTAATAATTATCGTTATGCTAATTAAAATTGTAACTCTTTCATATGAGGTCCGTTTCGAGCAAAACGAGTGGCATTGGGTTCGTATCGACAAGGGCTAAGACTTGGAGTTAAGTAGGAATTTATTTGAAGCTGAATTATTTTCAGTTTCAAATAAAGGTGAGTGTTTTAAACACTCACAAATGAATAAATTATTTTTATACTAGTTAAATTGAAATCCTGAAATGATTTAAATTTATTGATTGCTTTTTGGTAAATTTAACCAACATGGAAATCGACCTAGAAATTTATATGTTAGAAATTTTGAATTAACAGTTAAATTTAAGCTGGAATTAAAATGCTAGTTAAATTCCCAATCATTGATAACTGGTTAATTGTTGTGATATATTGACTATTTTGGAATGCTGATTGTGATGGATGCCATTGATTGATATTTTGGATGAAGTGGATGTTTATTTATTTTTATATATTCCCGTTATCACCCAGTATATTATTGACATCATATAAACTGTTATCTGAATCATGTTCAAATAAATTAAGAAATAGGTTGAAATGATATATACCTATGACATTTATTTGGATTGAAATGATATATATCTGTAACGACCCAGAATTTTGAACGAATTAAATTGAGAATATTTAAATTATTTTAAATATTTGAACGATGATTTAATTTGAATCCCGAATATAACTTTGAATTTGGCGATTAAATTATAAAATTTAATCTATTGAAACTGAATAAAAATTTGAATATTCAATTTTAAGCTGAAGAAAAATATTTCGAAAGCTTTTAAAATTTGTATTGATAATTCTAAAGATAATAGAAGCTTCAGAATTGAATTGTTCAGTGTTTTGCTCAGTTTTGAAATTTATATCGTTCAACCGATATTTAAAAATAGCCGTCCGAGGCGCAGTCTCGGAATTCGACGAAACTAGTTCCATTGGATCCGTAATATTGTATTATTGTCGGATTTCAATTTTCGTAGTAATTGGAGCAGTTGTGTGAGTGTACGACCTATAAACGCGTTGAACTTTGTTTTGAAACAAATTTAAAAATAAAGTGAAAAGAATAATTGCTTTCCTTTAACCCAACAATACGTACATCCCGCACCCAAATTGTATCCTTCGTACCTTTTTATTCTTTCTTCCATCAGAAGCTAAAATCAGAAACAAAGAAAAACAATGGCCTCCTTCCTGTTCGAATCCAAAGAAAATTTATAAGTCGCAAGCCCCATTATCTCAATTCAAAATCACCGATCCCCTTCCTCTCTTCATACTTCAGTTCGAAAGTAAAAGAATCAAAAGAAAATAAATTATGGTTGCCCTTTTTAACTAAATTTCACGAATCAATTCGAAGGAAAAAGGGGATTCTCGAGTTCGAGCTTTAAAACTCGGCAGGCGCGCGTGTTTAGGGGAGTTCGCGAATTGGGGTCAGTCGAGTAAATCGCGACTGGGGCGGCCACATACGCGAGGGGAAAGGCAGGGCGTTTGGAGCGTTCGAGTTCGACGTCGCGAGATGTTGAGCTGGGCAAGATGTAGGAACGGCTGAATTGAGGCGACGTAGTCGATCGCGAACGTTGAGCAGTTGTGGCAGTGAACGGCGAATTCGTGGGCAGCAGCGAACGAAATGGCAAACGACGAGGCTCGCGTTCGACTGGAGGCAGTGGCGATTTAGGGTGGGGTCGCGTGGCGATGGGTTCGGTCTCGTGTAGGGTTTGCTGAAGGCAGGGAAGTCTGGGTTTGGGTACTCTCGGATTCGAACCTTTTCGTGAGGTATATTCGATTCGATTCTTTTTGTATATTTAAAAGTTTATTAACACATATATATGTAAACATTTTTACAGAAGAAGAAAGTTCCTGTTTTATAGATATACAGATGTTAAGAAAAAGTTTTACACTAAACAAAACTACTGTTTTGTTATTTACTGAGGATAATAGTAATATAACAGTAGATTTTATAAAAACAACGATTTATATATATGTATATACTGTAAAAATAAACTGCTGTGTTAATATATAAAAATATATATATTATCAATTAGATTTTTAAAATCTATATGGATTCCTTTAAGTATATGTATATAAAGTTTTGATAAAGTAAATATACATATGCATATACGGTTTTAATTCTGAGAAGGTAAAGATTTATTTGTTTAATTAAATCTAAATTTATTTTTGAGTTACTAAGAACAATTTATTAAAAGAAGAAAATTAGTTTAAAATAAAATCATTGGATAATTTAAAATTTCCAAACGAAAATTTGTTATTCGATTATTTCAAATATTGATAAATTGTATAAATTGTTATACAAGGTCAAATAAAGTCGAGAAAACAAACTGGAATGGAAAACGGATTGCTAATAAAAGCAAAGGTGAGATTTTTCTCACTCAAAACAAATTTTGTATTACAGTTATTGATTTGACTGATATGATTGCTATTTGGATGTGATATTAGATATAGTAGGATATATCTATATATAGCAATATATACATATTGGCATATGTATATATTGGATTGATGATTTCCCGCCTCGTATAGCGGATGAGACCCTATTGCGCCGTTAGTAAGCGGATTATTTTTATAAAACCCATATACCGCGATATTCCACCTCGAAGTGGAATTGGTATTGTGCTAACGTCTGTGGATGCAGGGAAACAGGTTGGAGGGATCCAACTGGATTCCTCAACAGTATTTATTTATTTACAGATATTGATGTATATTCTGTTATCATATGTTGATATATGATGTTTGATGTTGTGATTGACTAATTGGTGCTGTTGCATCATCGGATCCATTTTCGAAGTTTAAAAATAACGATATTATTTTTAAAAGGATTTCAAAGTGAATTTTTGAAAGTATACGTTTTATTAAATTTTGGAATTGATTCATTTTAAATAAATAAGTGTTATAATTTTTATGTTATAAAAAATTAAGAATTTTGTGATATAAAACCAAAATTTAATGTTTGGGAATATGAAATGAACTATGTTGAAGAATAGTATGAATGAAGATTTTTGAATTTATTTATAAATGGTTTATAGATAAGATTTATAAAGAATTGAATTTTTATAAATCGGAAAAATGGAATTATAAAAGGAGTTTTTGTTAATGTTGAATAAGGGTTTATAAATGGAATTTTACAAGAAGTAGGATTTATAAATTTTGTAAAGTTATTAAAGGAATGACTTAAGTATAAAAATTGAGTTATAGATTGATTCGGTTAATAAAATTGATTTGTAAGTTGAAGTTGTTATAAATTATAAATGGGATTTATAAACGTTGTTTATAAATCCGAAATCACTTATTTTGATAAGTGAATTGTAGAAGTTAATTAAAGGAATTATATTCATGATTTTGGACAGTGGATAAGCCTTTAAATAAAACATGTAGGAATGTTGAATTTGGATAACGAAGTATATTCACGATTTTGGACAGTGAATATATTATTAAATAAAATGGATATGTTTGGGAAAAGTGATATTACGAAATGAAGTAATTGTTTTAAAAGATGTTTTAAAACGTGATAAGTATCGAATACATAGATTTCAACATTCATTGTTGAAATAGACGTTTTCGAGAAATATAAGGAAATGGTGGACTATAACACTATTGTTATAGTAAATGATTTCCAAAAGGAAATGTTTTATATAGTATTGGGATTTATATATCTATCTTAATTCCGAATCCCTATACTATTGATTTCGAGTCGTCGTAACGATGTTTTACGTAACATTCGTTTTGACTCAAATGTTTTTCTTAAAGAATGAATATATACTTAATATTGATTTAAGTATATTGAATATTTTCTAATGTTGAAAATAAATAGTTTTGTGAATTACTTATTTTAAATAAGTATGGAATTGCTTTTCCAATATGAAACGAAGGGTTGAAACTTTATCTTTTAAAGATAAATTGAAAAGTGAATATTTGAAATTTGTTTTCAAACGGTTAAGTGTGGAAATTTTATATCTAGTAGAGATATTTTGAAAAATAAATAATTTGGAAAATTATTTGGAATCTGATGATGTTGCGCATCTTTATTGATAGTTAAATAACCGACTATCAATATTTACCTTGAATGGTATTTGTTGTGAATTGGATGAATTTGAATGCCACACTTATTTTTGAATAAGCGCTCACTATTCGGGTTAGCCGGGAAAGGACCATGGGGTCGTATAACCCATTCCGAATATGTGATACGTCGTTATGAATTGCATTCGAAGACCGGTGTTGAAGACCGGATATTTTTGAAAACGGAAGGATTACCGTCGAGTTACTCTACATCGGCTGATCTCCGATTTAGAGGTTTTATCACCCTTAGTGACGGGAAGTCCGGACGTGATTAGAAATTTATCCGGATATGCAAGGGCTTCGTGAGAAGTGCCTTCGGTTCTGTTCGATCCCGGAACAGACTTGTATGGATTGTATGTCTGACGTTACAATTTGAGATATAAAGCTGATTTCTTTCAAATACATTTCTGTTGGTGGCGGAGAATTTATTCTCTTAGCTTAACACCCTTCTCTGAGACGTACGAGCTCAGAGGTTATGTAGTTGAAATTTACCAGCGATATATTCCCAATTTGGTAACGTGGCATACTGAGTGTTGCTGTGAAATGATCAGTGTTTGATCATTTGCGATATGATCATTTGTTTGATCTGATATCTTTGTGATCATAGGTTGATCATTTGTTTGACCCGAAGCAGGGCTTTGTAGAAAGCATAGCTTTGTGGACGAGACTTCGTCGAGCCTCACACCCCGGAAATGGTCAAAACAGGAAGGATGCAGCAAGGTTCTAGGGAGTAGTGCCCCTTAGTGTATGTCATTCCTTCTGGATAGAGGTGGTATCATGGTATGGAGCCCAGATACTTAACCTATGTGGTTGCTGCATTATTATCTATGTGGTTTGTTGGAAATCGGGGATCCTCGGGAAGATCGGTTATGATCGGGGGATGGCATACGCGTGTCAGTAGTTACCTATTTTTGCAGAGGTAACCCGACCTTGTGTTGGCAGAGATCCGGTTAGGTTCTCGGGTCGTCTATTCCAGGGACGTACCCATCGTGGAAAAGGAAGTTCCTTAGCCTGACCATTTGTTGGAAATCCAAAGAAACAATACGAGCCTTTACGATTTCAATTGTATAACCTGTCTCCTCAGGAGGCAGCTATAGCAGGCATAATATAATGGTACCTATGCTGGCTACGATTTATATTCTACTTTCGAAATGTTTTCCACTATGCACTAATAATAATATCCAAAATGATTTGATTTTTGCGTAGTAAGCATCTTTGACTAACATAAGAAGAAATCTCCTCCAAGTCTGCGTTTGCATTGTGTGTGTGGTGGGAGGTCTTATGGTAGTTTCATTTTCCAAAAGCATTGCGAATTGACTTTAAAATTATCTTGTTGTTGTTTTAAAGATAAACTGTTTTACGATCTCACACCAGTCACCATGACTGACTCGGAGTTTATTGTTCCCTTCTAAACTCTGGGTGCCCACCAATTTCCACACGGGCAGCCTAGAGTTATGTTATCAGGATATTCTGGAGCTTTGGAGATAAGCTGGATGGCGAGACGTAGTATTTGTATCTGATAGTATTTATTCCGCTGTGTATTCTGTATGAGGACAAGTTTATATAACTATCCATTGTTGTATCGAGTTGTATATTGACTCTGATGATTGATGTATGTATAAACTGATATAGCTCTTTGTTTTAAAAGACTAGTGTTTATTTATTATATATTGTTCCGCTGCGATATGTGAGATTCTGATATTGTTTCTGTATCTGATGTTGTTCTGTTGTTCTCTTTCTTTCTTCTTCTCTTCTTTCTTCTATCTTCTTCTTCTGCCTTTTTCTTCTTTCTTAAACCCTCACTATTGGAGTTTCCGGCACTCGATTGCTCGGCAGTCGATAAAGTGAGTATCGATGTCGAATTTTTGAAAGTCGAAAATTTCGGTACGTGACAGAGTGGTATCAGAGCATATGGTTAAGCGACAACCCTGCTCTGTTGGGTGTTACTCATTAGAGATGGAGTCAGTAGTACTCTAGAATGAGTTGAGTGTAATAATAGATACGAGTGCGTATTTGTTAGTGAATATAAAATTGTTTTATTATTGTGATGATTGGTTTGTTGAGTGGTATATGGATTCTGGTCGGTATTGTCCATACAACTCTATCGATAGGGATCTCTAAACACTTATATAGAACAATTCGGCACAATATTGTTTTAAATAGGGTAAATGAAATAATTTTGCCCAAAACTATTTTGTACATAAAAGAAATGATTTTCTGTAAATTACTACAGTATATGGTTGCATGGTTGTTAGGAAAGTAATAACATTGAATTATTATCATTATTATATGAAATTGAATAAGAAATTGAAATCATAACTCCAAAGTTAAGAAATAAATCCACATACAAATGAAATTTAAGAATATAAATTATAAATGTGATTTGTAATTTGAAACGAAATTCCAGAGAAGTTTTTGGAAATGTTTTGAAAAGAATTTGAAAATTTTGGAGATTTGGAAAGTTTAAATTCCTTTTTGATTTGAAAATGAATTTCAAAGGTTTTGAAAAATGTTCTGAAGGGATGAAAGCTCTAAACTCTTTTCGGTCGCTGGAAAATAACTTCGGTAATGACTGCAGCATCATCGATGTTCATTTTCTGGTTTCCAAAAGAGGAAATTGCTGCCAAATTATTTTAAACGGAAGTTGTTTGGAAAAATTGGGTTTTGTTTTGGAAATTCAAAGGATGATTTGAATTGTTTTCAAAAATGGTTTTGAAAGGTTGAAAAAGACTCTGGAATACTATATATAAAAATATTTATGAAATATTGTAAGTTGATAACCTATACAAATTGAATTTTGATAGAATAAATCTAACTTAAAAGATGGAGTTAAATGAATGTAAGTACAGGTGAATCAATTAAATGGAACTGAAATTGGAAGTTGAGATTCATTTTGAAGTTGTAAGCAATCGAATTGAATTGAATAATTATAAATGTGAATCGAAAGAGAAATTAAAATTCATATGGAATTTGAAATCCAGTTTAAATGTAAGTAGATTTAACCGAAGTGGTGAATTGAAAATAAATATAATGTGTATATGGAATATTTATTGAACCTAAGAAATGAAGAGTGAAATTTTTAAGTAAAATTTGATATTGAAATTATTCTAAGTTGATGATTGAATGAAGATAAAACTGGAATTGAAACTGAATGTTGAAGACAAAATTGAATTCCAATAGAATTAAAATTGTGAATTGAATTCAAATGAATTTGAAATGTAAAATTGAATGAAAATAGATATGTAACTTCAATAGTGAAGTAAAAATGTATAAGAAGTTTATATTGAAAATTTTGTAATAGAATTTGCAAAATGATTTGAATGTTGTAACTAGATATTATGGCTAGTAGGACATACAGGTGTGATAAGAGGAATTGGATTTGATTTTCAAAGATAATTTGAATTGCTCGACAAAAGGTAAGTATTTCAATTTCAATATGAATTTTGATGATTTCTTGTCTAGCCGCTTGGCTTTTTCTTTTTCTTTTTGAAATCTGAGAGTCCGTAGGGACGTTTTGTAGTCGTGCCGTATTAGCCACGCAAAGGAGACGCTGGCGAAATTTTTCGAAAATTTCGAGTGTTAGAAAAATTTTGAGAAAATTTTGAAAGTTAAAATTTGAATTTGAATTTAAATTTGAAAATTGAAAGTAAACAAAGTTGTTTTGAAACTTATAATTGAAATTGGAGAGTTAGTTAAAGTAATAACGGATCTTTAGTAGAAAGATTTGTTTTGACAATTTGATAAAACTATTGGATTGTGAAAAACAGTAGATGAGTTAAGGACATTTTTCCCTAACTTGTAATTTCGAGGACGAAATTCTTTTAAGGGGGAAGTCTGTAACGACCCAGAATTTTGAACGAATTAAATTGAGAATATTTAAATTATTTTAAATATTTGAACGATGATTTAATTTGAATCCCGAATATAACTTTGAATTTGGCGATTAAATTATAAAATTTAATCTATTGAAACTGAATAAAAATTTGAATATTCAATTTTAAGCTGAAGAAAAATATTTCGAAAGCTTTTAAAATTTGTATTGATAATTCTAAAGATAATAGAAGCTTCAGAATTGAATTGTTCAGTGTTTTGCTCAGTTTTGAAATTTATATCGTTCAACCGATATTTAAAAATAGCCGTCCGAGGCGCAGTCTCGGAATTCGACGAAACTAGTTCCATTGGATCCGTAATATTGTATTATTGTCGGATTTCAATTTTCGTAGTAATTGGAGCAGTTGTGTGAGTGTACGACCTATAAACGCGTTGAACTTTGTTTTGAAACAAATTTAAAAATAAAGTGAAAAGAATAATTGCTTTCCTTTAACCCAACAATACGTACATCCCGCACCCAAATTGTCTCCTTCGTACCTTTTTATTCTTTCTTCCATCAGAAGCTAAAATCAGAAACAAAGAAAAACAATGGCCTCCTTCCTGTTCGAATCCAAAGAAAATTTATAAGTCGCAAGCCCCATTATCTCAATTCAAAATCACCGATCCCCTTCCTCTCTTCATACTTCAGTTCGAAAGTAAAAGAATCAAAAGAAAATAAATTATGGTTGCCCTTTTTAACTAAATTTCATGAATCAATTCGAAGGAAAAAGGGGATTCTCGAGTTCGAGCTTTAAAACTCGGCAGGCGCGCGTGTTTAGGGGAGTTCGCGAATTGGGGTCAGTCGAGTAAATCGCGACTGGGGCGGCCACATACGCGAGGGGAAAGGCAGGGCGTTTGGAGCGTTCGAGTTCGACGTCGCGAGATGTTGAGCTGGGCAAGACGTAGGAACGGCTGAATTGAGGCGACGTAGTCGATCGCGAACGTTGAGCAGTTGTGGCAGTGAACGGCGAATTCGTGGGCAGCAGCGAACGAAATGGCAAACGACGAGGCTCGCGTTCGACTGGAGGCAGTGGCGATTTAGGGTGGGGTCGCGTGGCGATGGGTTCGGTCTCGTGTAGGGTTTGCTGAAGGCAGGGAAGTCTGGGTTTGGGTACTCTCGGATTCGAACCTTTTCGTGAGGTATATTCGATTCGATTCTTTTTGTATATTTAAAAGTTTATTAACACATATATATGTAAACATTTTTACAGAAGAAGAAAATTCCTGTTTTATAGATATACAGATGTTAAGAAAAAGTTTTACACTAAACAAAACTACTGTTTTGTTATTTACTGAGGATAATAGTAATATAACAGTAGATTTTATAAAAACAACGATTTATATATATGTATATACTGTAAAAATAAACTGCTGTGTTAATATATAAAAATATATATATTATCAATTAGATTTTTAAAATCTATATGGATTCCTTTAAGTATATGTATATAAAGTTTTGATAAAGTAAATATACATATGCATATACGGTTTTAATTCTGAGAAGGTAAAGATTTATTTGTTTAATTAAATCTAAATTTATTTTTGAGTTACTAAGAACAATTTATTAAAAGAAGAAAATTAGTTTAAAATAAAATCATTGGATAATTTAAAATTTTCAAACGAAAATTTGTTATTCGATTATTTCAAATATTGATAAATTGTATAAATTGTTATACAAGGTCAAATAAAGTCGAGAAAACAAACTGGAATAGAAAACGGATTGCTAATAAAAGCAAAGGTGAGATTTTTCTCACTCAAAACAAATTTTGTATTACAGTTATTGATTTGACTGATATGATTGCTATTTGGATGTGATATTAGATATAGTAGGATATATCTATATATATAGCAATATATACATATTGGCATATGTATATATTGGATTGATGATTTCCCGCCTCGTATAGCGGATGAGACCCTATTGCGCCGTTAGTAAGCGGATTATTTTTATAAAACCCATATACCGCGATATTCCACCTCGAAGTGGAATTGGTATTGTGCTAACGTCTGTGGATGCAGGGAAACAGGTTGGAGGGATCCAACTGGATTCCTCAACAGTATTTATTTATTTACAGATATTGATGTATATTCTGTTATCATATGTTGATATATGATGTTTGATGTTGTGATTGACTAATTGGTGCTGTTGCATCATCGGATCCATTTTCGAAGTTTAAAAATAACGATATTATTTTTAAAAGGATTTCAAAGTGAATTTTTGAAAGTATACGTTTTATTAAATTTTGGAATTGATTCATTTTAAATAAATAAGTGTTATAATTTTTATGTTATAAAAAATTAAGAATTTTGTGATATAAAACCAAAATTTGATGTTTGGGAATATGAAATGAACTATGTTGAAGAATAGTATGAATGAAGATTTTTGAATTTATTTATAAATGGTTTATAGATAAGATTTATAAAGAATTGAATTTTTATAAATCGGAAAAATGGAATTATAAAAGGAGTTTTTGTTAATGTTGAATAAGGGTTTATAAATGGAATTTTACAAGAAGTAGGATTTATAAATTTTGTAAAGTTATTAAAGGAATGACTTAAGTATAAAAATTGAGTTATAGATTGATTCGGTTAATAAAATTGATTTGTAAGTTGAAGTTGTTATAAATTATAAATGGGATTTATAAACGTTGTTTATAAATCCGAAATCACTTATTTTGATAAGTGAATTGTAGAAGTTAATTAAAGGAATTATATTCATGATTTTGGACAGTGGATAAGCCTTTAAATAAAACATGTAGGAATGTTGAATTTGGATAACGAAGTATATTCACGATTTTGGACAGTGAATATATTATTAAATAAAATGGATATGTTTGGGAAAAGTGATATTACGAAATGAAGTAATTGTTTTAAAAGATGTTTTAAAACGTGATAAGTATCTAATACATAGATTTCAACATTCATTGTTGAAATAGACGTTTTCGAGAAATATAAGGAAATGGTGGACTATAACACTGTTGTTATAGTAAATGATTTCCAAAAGGAAATGTTTTATATAGTATTGGGATTTATATATCTATCTTAATTCCG
This sequence comes from Allium fistulosum, assembly GCA_030737815.1. Classification (NCBI taxonomy): domain Eukaryota; kingdom Viridiplantae; phylum Streptophyta; class Magnoliopsida; order Asparagales; family Amaryllidaceae; genus Allium; species Allium fistulosum. The sequence goes on from CM060904.1 coordinate 1,145,532,586, forward strand.
AATCCCTATACTATTGATTTCGAGTCGTCGTAACGATGTTTTACGTAACATTCGTTTTGACTCAAATGTTTTTCTTAAAGAATGAATATATACTTAATATTGATTTAAGTATATTGAATATTTTCAAATGTTGAAAATAAATAGTTTTGTGAATTACTTATTTTAAATAAGTATGGAATTGCTTTTCCAATATGAAACGAAGGGTTGAAACTTTATCTTTTAAAGATAAATTGAAAAGTGAATATTTGAAATTTGTTTTCAAACGGTTAAGTGTGGAAATTTTATATCGAGATATTTTGAAAAATAAATAATTTGGAAAATTATTTGGAATCTGATGATGTTGCGCATCTTTATTGATAGTTAAATAACCGACTATCAATATTTACCTTGAATGGTATTTGTTGTGAATTGGATGAATTTGAATGCCACACTTATTTTTGAATAAGCGCTCACTATTCGGGTTAGCCGGGAAAGGACCATGGGGTCGTATAACCCATTCCGAATATGTGATACGTCGTTATGAATTGCATTCGAAGACCGGTGTTGAAGACCGGATATTTTTGAAAATGGAAGGATTACCGTCGAGTTACTCTACATCGGCTGATCTCCGATTTAGAGGTTTTATCACCCTTAGTGACGGGAAGTCCGGACGTGATTAGAAATTTACCCGGATATGCAAGGGCTTCGTGAGAAGTGCCTTCGGTTCTGTTCGATCCCGGAACAGACTTGTATGGATTGTATGTCTGACGTTACAATTTGAGATATAAAGCTGATTTTTTTCAAATACATTTCTGTTGGTGGCGGAGAATTTATTCTCTTAGCTTAACACCCTTCTCTGAGACGTACGAGCTCAGAGGTTATGTAGTTGAAATTTACCAGCGATATATTCCCAATTTGGTAACGTGGCATACTGAGTGTTGCTGTGAAATGATCAGTGTTTGATCATTTGCGATATGATCATTTGTTTGATCTTATATCTTTGTGATCATAGGTTGATCATTTGTTTGACCCGAAGCAGGGCTTTGTAGAAAGCGTAGCTTTGTGGACGAGACTTCGTCGAGCCTCACACCCTGGAAATGGTCAAAACAGGAAGGATGCAGCAAGGTTCTAGGGAGTAGCGCCCCTTAGTGTATGTCATTCCTTCTGGATAGAGGTGGTATCATGGTATGGAGCCCAGATACTTAACCTATGTGGTTGCTGCATTATTATCTATGTGGTTTGTTGGAAATCGGGGATCCTCGGGAAGATCGGTTACGATCGGGGGATGGCATACGCGTGTCAGTAGTTACCTATTTTTGCAGAGGTAACCCGGCCTTGTGTTGGCAGAGATCCGGTTAGGTTCTCGGGTCGTCTATTCCAGGGACGTACCCATCGTGGAAAAGGAAGTTCCTTAGCCTGACCATTTGTTGGAAATCCAAAGAAACAATACGAGCCTTTACGATTTCAATTGTATAACCTGTCTCCTCAGGAGGCAGCTATAGCAGGCATAATATAATGGTACCTATGCTGGCTACGATGTATATTCTACTTTCGAAATGTTTTCCACTATGCACTAATAATAATATCCAAAATGATTTGATTTTTGCGTAGTAAGCATCTTTGACTAACATAAGAAGAAATCTCCTCCAAGTCTGCGTTTGCATTGTGTGTGTGGTGGGAGGTCTTATGGTAGTTTCATTTTCCAAAAGCATTGCGAATTGACTTTAAAATTATCTTGTTGTTGTTTTAAAGATAAACTTTTTTACGATCTCACACCAGTCACCATGACTAACTCGGAGTTTATTGTTCCCTTCTAAACTCTGGGTGCCCACCAATTTCCACACTGGCAGCCTAGAGTTATGTTATCAGGATATTCTGGAGCTTTGGAGATAAGCTGGATGGCGAGACGTAGTATTTGTATCTGATAGTATTTATTCCGCTGTGTATTCTGTATGAGAACAAGTTTATATAACTGTCCATTGTTGTATCGAGTTGTATATTGACTCTGATGATTGATGTATGTATAAACTGATATAGCTCTTTGTTTTAAAAGACTAGTGTTTATTTATTATATATTGTTCCGCTGCGATATGTGAGATTCTGATATTGTTTCTGTATCTGATGTTGTTCTGTTGTTCTCTTTCTTTCTTCTTCTCTTCTTTCTTCTGTCTTCTTCTTCTGCCTTTTTCTTCTTTCTTAAACCCTCACTATTGGAGTTTCCGGCACTCGATTGCTCGGCAGTCGATAAAGTGAGTATCGATGTCGAATTTTCGAAAGTCGAAAATTTCGGTATGTGACAATATCCGTCCCTGAAATTAAACTAAAAATAACTGATCACTTGGCCATAGGATAGAAAATTATATATGGAAAGCGGATTTGTTAGATTAACTAATTTAAAAATTTTTGGTTGAAATTATTCAAATGATTTTGATTTATAGAAATAAAAATTTAATTTATGGAAACTAAATTATTTCCGAACTTGAGCTCGAAGAGTTGAAACTGAAATTTGTTAACAGGAATTGTTTAAAGAATCGAATTTGAAATTTGAAGGTAGAATTGAAATATGATTTGAATTATGGAAATCGAATTGTTTTAAGAGATTTGAACTTTTAGTTGAACTTCGAAGTTATTTAAGTAAAAGCGATATAAGTTGATATTTCAAAATTTGGCTCGAGATTGAATTATTTTTAAAGATTTGAACATTGAATTGAACATCGAAGTTAAATTTGATTTAAATGATTTAAATCGATATTTTGAAATCGAACTCGAAATCGATATAAATTGAAATGGTTTAAATTTGAGAATTGAATTGAAATTAATTCAAATCGGAATTGAAATTGTAATTAATTAATTTGAAATCGAAACCGGGATAATTTGAAATCGAAATCGAAATTGATTTGAACTGAAATTGGAATCGAAGTTAATTCGAGTTGAAATCGAAATTGCGTCGATTTGAATTGAATTAGTTTGACTTTGAAACTATTTTTAAATAAATTATTTTAATATAAACTGTTTAAAATCTATCTTTTAAATATTCAAATTATCTTGATTTTCCAAGCTATTTTACTATATAAACCATTTTCAATACTCAAACTATTTTATATTAAACTATTTTAAAATTTTAAACTATTAAACCTATTAAAACTATTTTCTAAAAATTCAAAATGGCCAAGGTTGGAATGTTTATATTTAAATCGTGGATTTAAATGCGAATTGGTTTAAATGAAGTTATAACCCAAATTGTAATTGAAATTGAATTTTGAAGTAAAAATGACATGTCGAACCGAATAGCATATTTTAAGTAAATATGATATTTTTAAATGAAATTGATTTTGAAGCGAATATGATATTTTTATATCAAGTTTGAATCGCTTTTGAAATGTAAAAGTACCAACCGATGTGTAAAACGATGTTTTGTTGTTAAAGAGACCGGGGCCTCTTATTGGCATAAACTCTATCAATATTGGAACCACCTTAACAACTGTATACACGAAGGAGGCTCCAGAATGAAGTGGTTGGATTTGGCTTCGTTTGCTGGATATGAAGAAAGATAATGATGATGGATAGACCCCGACACTTGTGCCAATTTGAAATGACTAAAACAGGATGGCTTGACAGGGCCATGTGGGCTAGCTACCCCTAGTGGACATTCGTTCTTTGATTTCTTCTTAGACTTGATCCATACTATTCCATGTTGTTGGTTTCGATTGGTGCACCTTGATTTTGGGATAACCTCCCTTTGACTTGATATGGGATGGATGGACGTAGTGGGTGATCGTGGCTACGATGCATTACCACCAGCCCTGCGACCCGAACTGGTAGTATCCTACCTTGGGCATTGCCTCACGTGCCTTGTCATACTTTTATCCTTATACAAGACCACTACGATTTTGGTTTAGTGTTGTCGTATCACGACGCATCCCTATCCCCCGACATGCTACTGGGGCGTTATATGCAAACTGTACGACAATGCTTAAAAAACGCATTAATGGGGATTAATGTAAAGCCTTAACTCTAATAAAAATATTTATCTTAGTGATTAGACATTATCTATATAGCGTATTCTACTATATATAGATATTTTGATGGATCCTTAAGAGATGGAAAATCCCGTAATATCTCTTGAGCTATTGCACGCATGTTATACACTGGACAGGAGATGTAAAATCCAGTAAACATCTCTGACGCTATTACGCTCATGTTATATGATATAGATTTAAATCACATAAGGATATTTTAGTCCTGACTCGAGTGTTTTTTCTTTTCATTACACTCGGGTCAGTCCTGAGTATTTCAGAGCATTGAAGATTTTTTTGGAGGACGAAGACGAAGATTTGGTATATTATTATTACTCGTATTATTTCACCACATTGTTGTTCTGCTGCATTGTTGTATTCTATTGTTCTATTGTATATATAACTCTGATAAATGTTGTAAAATTATAATCAAATGTATAGTATAAACAACTTCATGAACTGTTTATTTAATTATTTTATTTGTCAATCCGCTGTGAGATTCTGTGTTTGTTTTCTTCTTTTCTTATTTTTCTTAATTAACCCTATTGATTATCTCTATTTTGGATTGTTTGAGTTGGACATGTGTGGATTATTGGCGATTTAAACCTTCCGAAATATGGGTCGTCACAATGACTGTCCTGAAATCCTTCTTCATCCCCTCCCAATAAAATGTATGCTTCATATCTCGATATATTTTACCGCCTATGGGATGTATAGTTAATATAGAATGATTGCACTCATGTAGCACCTCATCCCTTAAACCATAGACATCAGGTACAAATAGTCTACCATCCTTACGGATCCAACCATCATAGTCGAGTCCATACTACTTTATATACTTATACACTACCATATCTCAATCTTAGAAACGATCTCTTATAGTCTAGCATCATGTCTCCGACTAGTGTCGATTCTCTCTATAAGACTATGTCTAAAGGTTAAGCTTGCCAACACATCTAGCTCTAACTCATATCTCGATCGAAAATCATAAACAACAATATACTCTAACCGCGTCCACTCTAGGGACATGCTCCTAAGCTGGCATGTCTCCTACTTAAAGCATTAGCAACTGCATTTCCCTTAGTCATAAGAGGCTTAGAACTCCAATTATCGCTGTGGTAGAAGGTTAAATTCTTTTTGTTGAGAAAAGGTATTCAATGATGTAACAACCCGCATATTTCACGATTGTATATTTAAATGTTTTATTTAAATATAGCATCGTTAATCGAATTAAAGTCCAAAATGTTACTTTTTGTAAATAGTCGAATTAGGACTCGAGACCACTTCCATTGTGTCCAAAATGACATTTACAACTTTTTTGAGTATAAACATCGATATGTTTGGAGTTGAGTAGAATTTGCTATTTTTCTACTTGGGCTTTGGGTTTGGGTTTCAACCCACTATACCATCAAAATACCCTAACTCCACCCCCTCTCCTCTTCATTCATTCTCATTTCCTAATACTTTCAAGCTCAAGAGAAAATGGGGGAAAGAGATTGGAAATAGAAATTCCAAACCCAAGTTTGATTAGAAAATTCAAGTTCTTGCTCCAAATTTAAAGAGAAGCTTAGGTAAGCATCCTCTTCATCTTCTCCATCTCTATCTCTCTTCAATCCTCAGAAATTCCTAACCCTAATTTAGGAAATACTTGCTTATCAGCTTAGATTGGAGCTTCTAGAGGTGTATTGAAGAGGAATTGGCCTTTCCTTTGTTTTAAAGCTTCTCATTCGTGTTTTTGGGTTTAAAGGTGAGTTCTTTAACTCACATCTACGTCTATAGCTATCATTGTTGTTAGGTATGAATTCCTAACATTTGTGCATATTCATTTGCTTTTGATTTGAATTGATTTGGTGAATTTTCCAAATTTTGGTGGTTTGGTCCAATTTTATGAAAATCCTACTATGGATGTTTGGACATTGATCTTTGGGGTGTATCGAAGAGCCTTTAAGGCTGGGTTGTCGCTTGGTGTAAATCCTTAGTCGTCGTTGCTCGTCCGATCGCTTCCGATACATTTTGGCCACTTTGGCCTAGGCAAATTGTTGCCCATACCAGGTGACCAGACGTCTGGTGATCAAGTCCAGACGTCTGGTTTGGACCTGGAGCAAAAATGTATGCACGCAGAATTTAAAAATAAAGCCAGAGACTAATTCCAGACGTTTGAAATCTAAGATCAGACGTCTGGATGAGTCTCAGACGTCTGACTTGAAGTTTCAGATGTCTGGGGGTTCTCTGGATTATTTCTAGAAGACAAAACTAGACGTCTGGATTCTAAACCAGACGTCTGGTCATGGCTCAGACGTCTGCTTCGATATTCCAGACGTTTGGGTGGCTTTCTGAACTATTTCCAGAAAACAAATCCAGACGTCTGGATTCCAAACCAGACGTCTGAAAACGTTCATTTTTGCCTATTTAGGCTGTTTTGTATGGATTTCCTATTTTAATCGATTTTTGTTGCTCCGATTAGTTGTTATCACTTTTATCGACCTTGATGACTTCTTTTTCGGGATTTTTGGGAATATCCATTTTGATGGATTTGGTATCGATTTCTTTGGATTTAATTCACATCTTTGTATGTGAATTTTTGGTGATTGATTGTTTCTACAATCATTTTTGTGATTTGTCACTTTCAAATACAAAGGTTTCTATACTTGTAGTAAATATTCAAACTCTTTCGCAAAGATGTTTTCAACTCTATTTTAATACAAATCTCGTTTATAAAACCATTTTCCAATCTATTAGTATATACAAACCTTTACCTCATTCGTATGAGAAATCTAATTAAATGGCTTAGCAAAACGAGTGGTATGAAACGCTTGCGTTTACTTCGTCGGTTAATTCTTGGACTTGTTCGATTGAACTCTTATGACAATTTTCGAGTGGAAATCTACAATTTGTTCGTAAATATTTAAGTTAAGCTAGTGGGTATGGGACATGAAGCTAAACTCTTATATTTACTAGCTTAGTGTGATTCACACTTCTTATTGATCAGTGGTGATCATTTTGTGATTTAGACTAGCGATGTGCGATGTCTCTTTGTTTGTGTGGAGACTGAAAATCCCGTTTGTGGAACTTCGGTTCAATTTGGTGGGGTAGCGACCCATGGTCTTTTGATCGTTCGTAGATCATTTGGCTCATCCGTCCACGCGGGGGACTGTACCACGACCGAGTCTGTGCATTAGGCGTATCTTTTAGGGTACGTCGATGTTCGGCTCATTCGTTCGCGTGGGGGACTGTACCATGATCGAGTCTGTGCATGAGGCGTATCTTTTAGGGTGCGTCGATATTCGGCTTATGGGATAGCGTCTCATTTGTGATACACGTGTTGGTGAGTTTTCATGCTCCCGTTTGTGATAGGCCTTCCCACCTTTTGTGATTTCTGGATTTCTGGTTATGATTTCTAGAATTTGTGTTTCACAAATTTTCGTGGTTTGCATTGATAAGTTCTATCATATTTGTGTTTTGGTGAATAATTTAAAGAATGTGATTCTTTTTGGTGTTTTGAGATGATTTGAGATATTGTATGATTTTTGTTGTTATTTGATGTATACTTGACACGGTATGGCATTTTTGTTATCATACGTTTTTGGTCATATCTCTTATCCTATCTCATTTTATCTGATATTTATAGCTAGACTGATCCGTTTATTATTTTCTTCTTAAATAATACTCGGGTCAGACTGAGGTATTTCAGGTGCTTCTGCTTGACTTCTTATCAGGAACCATCATCTGATTTTTGGCTAACTACTTTAGATTAGTAGTTTTTGTTATTATACATTTGAGATAGAGACTCCTTGATGTATAATTATTCTTTTGTCTAGCACTTGTATCTATTCATTGTGATGTAGTGGATCTTATATGACCACTATTTTGATGTACACTTTTATGTGTTATATTCATATCTGTTTCCGCCTTTGTGATATGAATATCTGTGATTGATTTGTGTTATGTTTATTTCTTTATTTGTTTTCGAAGTCCACATAACCACTGTGTGGTAGCTTTGAGTTTGTATTTAATATGTCGGATTTCCTCTTGAAATGAAATGTAAGTTATATTATCTGACATATCGGTACTCGCACAAAGCTATTACACAGATGGTCGCTCCTCAACAGCCTTATTCTTTGTGCTAGTTGACGGCATTACCCCGTAGTGTCTTTGGCTAGTGTGAGTATAGAGGTGGGGTGTCACAAACGACTTATGGTTAGTGAATAACTCAAATCTCTCTCCTAGTAAGTAGTGGCTTCAAATCTTCAATGCGAACACTATCGCTACTAACTCTAAATCATAGGTCGGGTATTTCTTCTCATGCGGTTTCAGCTACCGACTATCATAAGTGACAACATTACCCCTTTGCATCAATACCATGCCCAGTCCAGTACCACAAGCATCATGTATATTGTTAACTCATTATTCCCACTTGGAATTACTATCGTTGATGCATTCATCAACCTTCATTTCATACTTATGAAATCATGCTCACACTCTATATCCCAAGCAAAAGTCTGATTCTTCTTTGTTAAGTTGGTCAATGGTGTCACTACATTTGAAAAGTCTTTCATGAATCGTATATAATTTCTCGCTAATCCAAGGAAAATCCTCATATTGGTAGCATTCTTAGGTTATCCCAATCTTAGACTGCTGCTACCTCGGCAGTATCCACTATGATACTCTACTGTGAGACAACATGAACCAAGAATTGCACTTCTCCACTCCAGATGTCACACTTCGAAAATTTCACTCTTAGTTGGTGCTTCCTCAACACCTCTAGCACGATCCTCAAGTGAATCTTGTGTTCTTCTTATGTCTACAAAAAGACAAGAGGATCATCAATGAACACAAGTACAAACTTATTTAGTTGATCTTTGAAAACATGATTCATAAAATCAACAAACTATGCTAATGCATTGGTTTGCCCGAACGACATAACTAACTGCTTATAAAATATTGATGGGGGTAAGGAACATAGTAATCGACACATTCACCCTAGTCGCTATTAGTTGGCGAAACCTGTAACATCTGTAGAAATTTAATAATAAATAAAATTGAATATATTAAATAAGATAAGGCTAAAAATGGAAATTTTGAAAAAAACTTTAGAACTTGACCACGAAAATTATGCCATTGCATTTGTGGTGAAATTCTGATCAATTTCCATATATAATATGTTGAAAATGGAGCTCAAATGGAAAAGTGATGGACTTTTGAAGTTTCGAATTCAAAATAATTTAAATAGAATTCAAATAGTTAAATAATTCTTAAATTTGAAATTGAAAGTTAATAGTAATTAAATTTGGAGGTAACATAATAATTAAAATTAACGTTAACATTAAAATGTAATTAAGGAATTAAATAATTAAAAACAACGGCCAATAAAATTATTCCCGAAGGACCGATCGACCGCTAGCAGTCGACCAGTGAGAAGCGATGGTCAACCGATCAAGATTGTGGCGGCTAGGGTTTTTTGCAACAATGAACCTTAAGAGTTTTATTATTTTAAACCAACTTAAATCCGACGGTTCTGGTGTATTTCAACCACTATAAATAAGAGCCTTGCTCCTCACTTTTATTCACAAATTATTTTAGGATCCCAGCATAGCTCTATCAGTTCATCTCTTCCAAGATTCAGAAAACTTCTTTAGGGTTTCAAGTAAGAAAATCCAATTTATTTATTTTTGTTTATTTATTTAATAAACCTTTTCTTCTCCAAACCTCTAATTTTCTAAATCTAACATATATACCAATCCCTTGGTGTATATATCAAAAAGAAGAGATCTGAAAAAGATCGTTGAAGGCGTGTCAAATCCAAAAGAAGGTAAAGTTAAGGACCTATTATGGGTGAAAATCTTAGACTTTCTATTTTAGTAATTGATTAGTGTAGTTTGGATTTGAATTATGCTTTGGTGAGTTTTAGTTCACAAAAACATCATATTAAAAATCCTCAAAATTCCTTAAAAGAGAAATGTCAATTCTAGGCTGGAATCTCAATTGTTTATATATTAAAATAATGGGAATTTTGTAGATTTGAAATTTTAGTGTTTTTACTTTCTATTCCGCTTCTTATCCTTTTTCTTTGGATTTGATTAAGGGTTTTGATTAGGAAATGGTGTGTAAGGTAAGAATTCTTATTCGTAGTTTACACCGGTAATATCCAAAATTTAAATAGAAATTTCCTTTGTCTAATTTCATGTAAAATGAAGTTGAATAGAGCATAAAAAGGAATTGAAATTGTAAGTTTATTTATTTATTCCATTGTTTTAATATAATAGCCTGAGTTTGAATTTTATTAGTTTACAAGTTTCTAATTGGGTTTTTGGATATTGTTTTTATGGTATATTGATAATATGGAAATGAGACTTGTATGAAAGAGTTGACATTTAAATGTTAGCTTAGGATGCAAACTGTGCATGCTTAAGAATTCCTAGGCATGTATATATATACATATATATACAAATTATATATTAGCATAAATGACGTATAACTATAACGTATTAATCGTGTAGTTAATATGCTATTAATTATCTTTAAATCCCCTTAGGAAACAAGTTAATTATAAAGGCGACAAAACACATGGAAGTTTGCCCAGCTAATCTGGCTACTAGTAGTGTGAATTTTGGATTGATGTGAGACATCGTCTATAATAAGTAACTACAGATGATGCAAGGTTAGTCCTAAATTATGCATGCTAAATCTGCCAAGCTAATCTGGCTACCAGTACCTACGAATGGTCGAACTAAGATGATACATCACTGTGGGGTACGAGTCATACTTCGAAAGGACTTGCTTCAGGGATTGAAGGTATTAAGTAGTTGTGTGAGGGCCCGTCGCTTTACTATGTAGGAAGTAGTAAATGGTCAAGGTTACGGGTTAGGCACGATAGACGACATCTCAGGAAAGGGCATGCTTCATATTAAGTGGCTGAAGAGATTCTGTGCAATGTCAGCTAAATAGTTACTAGAGAGGAGTCCGCCTTGGAATAGATTTTAAAGGACAGGTACCTGCCTTAAAAGATGTATTAAATGGTTAGAGTCTGCCTAGTTCACATTAAAAGATATTAAGTGACTTGGGTACTATCTCCTACATTGATAGGACATTATTAACAATAGATATGGGTTATTGGATTAAAAGCGAGATGGCTATGGGCTTATATTTGAAAATCCTTTTGACTTATATTTGGAAAGACTTAGGATGTATGTAAAATGCGAAAGATATATTCCTACTTAAATTATACTACCCAAGTACTACTATAGTGATACTCAATATTTTTATTCACCAAACATATGTTGTTCTGGCTCCCTCCACATTACAGTACAGGTTAGGAAGGATGATGATGTTGAGGGCGGAGGCATAAAGAGAGCTTGTCGAAGTCTATCTATTTATCTATTCATGTTATTTTTAGATGTACCCATTAGAAACTGTTGTATTTTAAATATGATGTACCAGGGATATGTAATGGTTATTATTGATTTTTGTAATATTCTGAATTTATAATAAAATGGGTACTGTTGTAATTATTATATTTTATCCTTCCACTATGAGATCTGATTGTGTAGATAAATAGCTCTGTATTTTTCTTTTACCAACCAACAGCCAGCTTTGGAATGGATCTAAGTTTCGATGGACTTTTTCTAGGTCAGAATTTAGGTCTGTTTCAGGGTGGGTTGTTACATTTGGTATCCGAGCTTAGTTTACCCGATCAATAGGGATAAGTATACGTATGAGAGGCGTACTTGTTATTTTTGAAAGTATTTTTCAAAACCCTACTATATGTAAATATATATTCTTATTTTGAACATACGCCTAACTTTATAAATTTTGACTATAGAAGTAATTGAGGCCATATTCTGAAAGGATGGGCGAAGTGACAATGAGTGGGGGAAAAATAAATAGAGTTAAATTTATACTTCTACCCCGATTACCCATAGGGTGGAGGTCGTATCGTAAGGAGTGGATTAAGAAGAGCATGAGCGCAGCGTATATAAGCACCCTAAAAGCTGAATGGTACTTGACTCCTTTGTTTGACCTAGACTTCCTTATAATTGTGAACCCTATAAGCGTAATACACATCGATGTTCACATTATGTAATTAAAACATTAACATAAATCTCCTAATAAATAACGAGGATAGGAAATGTAGATGGAAAAGATTGCAACTCCAAAATTAATAAGGCGATAAATTTGGAAAAAATAACGAGTTACACGAATTTAGTATGGATATAAAAGTACTAATTAAAGGAATTATTATGGTAGTTATGGAAAGATAAGGAAGGCACAGGACGAAAAATTAGAATGAATAAATAAATATCTTTAAAAATTGTCTGGTTAAAATAGTAACCATTTATTACGGGCAATCGACATTTATAAAAATTGTGAACAAACATGTTAGGTAGTAATTAAATATTATAAGGCAATATATTTATGTACATCCGAAAATAAAATGTAAAGAATGAGGGGAACAAGTTTCTGTAAGAAGGTATATAACAATCACCATAAGAAGATAACCATATTTTTATAAAGATTGAGTAGGAAAGAAGAAAGTTCAATAAAAAGGACAACCAAAGTCAAATCCAACCCTTTGTGAAAGAATTTGATAAAAGGTTTTTGCAAAATTCTTTGAAATGTTTGAATGGGTAAACTGTTGTTTTGAAAAAGTAAGGAGGTTTGGAAATTCATAATTTGAAAACTTGCCGAGTCGAAAGTTTCAAGTAAAAGGGTTTCTCATTTTTGAAAATTTAGTTTAAAATTAGTTGAGTTAAAAGGTTTTCAATTTTTGTATTCTTCGTTTTTGAAATAAATGTAAAGTAGAACATAGGTTGGACTCGATGAATTTTCCTACATTATATATTTGGAAGTTCTTTTCTTTAAATTTTTTGAAGGGTGTATAAATGGATATGACACTTAGTTGAAATAGAAAACTAGAAAATATAAGAGTAAGAATGTCTGATAAGATAGCTAGGAGGAACATTCCCATATAAGGAAATGCGAAGAATAATAGCTGAAATAGATAGTAATAGCATTAGGAATTTATTTTAGTAGTAGAGTCAGCAGTCTAGTTAAAAATAATATATGAGAGAAGCTGTATGGATATGATAAGAAATAATAGGTTAGGAGTTATCATTGCCTACTCCACTTTTCATTGTTTAAATGTTATACAAGATGTTTTTTATTAAAAAAATGTAGAATGATTATTTGGTATGATAATTGATTTTTTAAATGTTTTAGGTTAAAAATCCAATTTTAAAAGAAGTAAGCCTTTATTATAGGAAGTCATCAAAAAGGAAAAACAAATTCATAGTTCCTTTTTGAAACCTAGAAATTTTCGAATATTATGTATTAAAATTCCAACTTTTAAAGGAATAAATCTTTGAAGTAGAAAGTTTTTGAGAAGGAAAATTATTTTACTCCTTTTTGAAATGAAGCAATTTTGAATTTTTGATAAAGGTTTCTAAGTTTATATATTCAAAATAAAGATTTAGGATTTGGCACTTCATGGTTGCGAAATTTTAGTTTCATAAAGAATGGTGAGAACTAATCCAAAATTTTAATACGGAGTAGTTAGGGATCACTACCTAGATAAAACATAACAAAGGTTTTAGGATATGAATAAAATAGGAATAGTATGTACAACCTGATTTGGAAATTTGAAATCAGCCTCAAACCTTTATTTGTAGAAATTGGTAAAGTAGTAAAGATATTCCAAATATATAATTGGATAGTAAATTAGGTTGCCCTAGATGGCTTGGAACGTAAATTTCTATGTTTTAATTTATTTAGACCGGTTTTCATGTAATTTCCATAAATTATCCAATTCCAAAATAAGTATAAAAGCTTGTTTGAATTAACAAAGGATGAACAAATAAGGGAAAGAGTTTTGTAAGATTTGAATATCCTTTCCATAATTTACACTATCTATCTCAATAAAAGAAAAGAAATAATTCGTTTTAATCTCAAACAAAGCAGAAATCTCATTTTTGGTTAATTTACAGAAAAATTATAATGGTAATCCCTTTTAGAAGGATAGCTCTGATAAATTAAAATGAAGAAATAAATTTTTTAGTTTAGAAATTAGTTGTTAGAAATATATGTACACATATAACCACGCTTAATGACTAAAAATAAAAATATATGTAAATAACATAATTTACGGCTATATACGTATTACTTAGTAATTATTAGATTAAGATTTATGGACATTGATTACAAATTTAACGGGCAATTAATTTGTAATTAATAAGTGATAAAAGGGATAAAAAGGACTGATTAGGGAATGTAATATAGGATTTATAGCAAAATTGAATAGGTATAATAGGCGGATTTTGATATTGGTAAATAGATTAACGAGATTTAGATGAGGATTGATTAGAGATAGTCCAATTTTGACAATAATGATCAACTACTATGGGTATATTAACTAAAGTAATGATGAACCACATTTATTAGAAACCAAGAAGGAAAATTAAGGAAGGTGGACAATAGTGGAATAACATATTAGGAATGTCCACCTTAATTCAGTAAGGAGTGTTAGGACGTCAACATCATTTACACCAGTTGATGGTAAATGGCAGCTTCCAACAAAATTTTCTTTTAGTTGTCCCCCTTAGTTATTGGAAAAGCACAAGATATGATATAAGATATGTTCCAATTTTATCATTGTGTTGACATTATGGATGAGATTAAACCGCTAGATGAATATATATAAGAAACGAAAATAAGGAAATTTTATGGGGACATTTTACCAGCGGTAAACTGTAGGTAAGGCTGGAAGTCAATGAGGAAATTAGGTTAGCAATCGGAAATAAAAGATAGCTTCAATTCTAGAAACTTTATGATTTTGGAAAAAATAAATTTTAGCTTGCAGAATGTCATTTAGGAAAGAGATAAAATGTATGGGGATATGAAGAGAATTTTCTATTGGATAAGGAGGAAGAAAAAGGGTAGCAGAATTTGTCACTAGGTTTTAAAAAAATCCCATTAAGAGCAATAGGACCATAGCATCTCTAGCGCGGATTTATATCAAGGAGGTGGTTTGACTTCATTGAATTCTGGTTGGCATCGTTAGTGATAAGAACCCATTATTTACTAGCAAATCGAGTTTGCAAACAACTTTAGGACTTTCGTTGAATCTTAGCACTGCTTACCACCTATAGACCGATGGACATACTAAAAAGAGAGAATAGGATCTTGAGAGCTTGCATCATGGACTTTGGAAGACACTGGGAGTAGCACTTACCGTTAGTCAAGTTTGCATATAATTGTAGGTACCAATCAATGATTTGTATGGCACTCTTTAAAGCACTTTATAGGAGGCCATGCGAATCGTGAAATTGTATGTGGGAAACAACCATCTACAAAATTTTACTTGGACTAGATTTAATTTGTGAGGCTTTAGAAAGTTAGAGTTGATTAAGCAACGTGTGAAGGTCATAACATTTGGAAAGTCAAGAAAGTTGGAACCAAGATTTGTTGACCTTTCCCAATTTTGGGAAAAATAGGAAAACCTGCGTATTGCGTGAAGTTACCAAATAAGTTTGCAGCAGTCCATGACCTTTTTCATGTTTAGCGTTTGAGAAAATTCCTTCATAGCACCGCTACTGTTGTAGACCCTAATCAATTCGGGAATATTGAGACGGAGCCAATAGCATCCCATACCACCACACGCATTTGGAGCATGGAACTAGGAACCTTCGTAATAAAGAAATTAGGTTGGTTTGAGTAAAATAGTGAGACAACCTAGCAGAAAGCACATAGAAGACCGAAGAGAAGATGAGGATCTCTCATCCTAAGCTTCTCACCGGTAAACTTCTCTCCCCAAAATAAGGTTTTGGTTAGATCGTCGTTGCTAGATTGGATGGTAGGAGATTGTTGCTACACTTTTCACCGTCACTTTACAAAAACCATAGGAGGCTCTATTGGCGAGATCCAACGGTGAACAGCTGCCCAAAAGAAAACTGCCTAGAGACGGGATATGTTTACTATGCGCCTTACACTCATTTAGAAATTTTATTCATATTTATGGTGCTTTGCATACATACTTATATGTCACGATCATACACTTACGCTAGGATTGAGTTCACTTATAGTATGTCTGCACACATAATCACATTGCATTTTTGGTTGAGTAGATGGTTATGTAGATAACTTGGCTGTATAACACGGATGTTTATTACGCATTACGTTGTCTCCCCTTAGAAAGATTTCGGGGATGAAATCCTTTTAAGGAGGTAGAATGTAACACCCCGTAAAAATATAATAATAAACAAAATTGGATAAATTAAATAAGATAAGGCTAAAAATGGAAATTTTGCAACAGTCAAAATTTGACCATGAAAGTTATGTTGTTGCGTTCGTAGCGAAATTCCGATCAATTTCCATATATGATATGTTGAAAACGGAGCCCAAATGGAAAGGTTATGAACATTTGAAATTTTTGGATTCAAAATAATTTAAATAGAGTTCAAATTCAAATAATTAAATAATTCTTAAATTTGAAATTTGAAAGTTAACAATAATTAGACTTGGGGGTTAAGTAATCGTTAAAATTAACATTAACATTAAAATGTAATTAAGGAATAAAATAATATAAAACAATGGCCAATAAAAAATTTCTCGAAATAAAAAGACGATCGATCGCTAGCGGTTAACCGGTGGGAAGCGGCGGTCGACCGTTGAAGGTTGTGGCAGCTAGGGTTTTCTGCATTACAACCAGTATAAATAAGAGTATAGCCCCTTACTTTTATTCACCAATTATTTTGGAATCCTAGTGTAGCTTTGTTGGTTCATCTCTTCCAAGATTCAAAAAACTTGTTTAGGGTTTTAGGTAAGAAATCCTATATGTTTATTTTTAGTTTCTAAACCTATTCCTCCGAACCTCTAATTTTATGAAATTAACGTATATACAAATCCCTTGCTATATATGTCAAAAATAAGAGATCTGAAAGAGATCATTGAAGGTGTGTCAAATCTAGAAGAAGGCAAATCTTATCTTACTATCTTAGTAATTGATTGGTGTAATTTGGTTTCGAATTATGCTTTGGAGAGTTTGGTTCACGAAAACATCATATTAAAAATCCCCAAAATTTCCCAAAAGCGAAATGTCAATTCTAGGTTGGAATCTCAATAGTTTATATTAAAATAATAAGAATTGTGTAGATTTGCAATTTTGGTGTTCTTACTTTCTATTTCACTTCTTATCCTTTTTCTTTGGATTTGATTATGAAATTATGTGTAAGGTACGATTTCTTATTCGTAGTTTGCAATGCTTATTTCCAAACTTTTAATAGTCCTTTGTCTAATTTCATGTAAAAAGAAGTTGAATAACACATAAAAGGGAATTGAAATTGTAAGTTTATTTATTTATTCCATTGTTTTAATATAATAGGTTGAGTTTGAATTTTATTTGTATACAAGTCTGTTGATTGGGTTTTTGGATATTGGATTTATGGTATATTGATAATATGGAAATGAGATTTGTATGAAAGAGTTGACATTTAAACATTAGCTTAGGATGCAAACTCCCCACGCTTAGAAATTCCTAGCACATATACACATATACATATACATACATATTATATATATATATATATTAGCATAAATGGCGTATAACTATAACGTATTAATTTCGTAGTTAATAGGCTATATTAATTATCTTTAAATCCCCCTTAGGAAACAAGTTAATTATAAAGGCGACAAAAGCACACGGAAGTCTGCCCAGCTAATCTGGATATCAGCACTGTGACTTTGGGATTGATGTAAGACATCCTCTATAATAAGTACCTACAAATGACGCAAGGTTAGTCCTAAATTCTATATGCTAATTCTACCCAGCTAATCTGGCTACTTGTACCTATGAATA
This sequence comes from Allium fistulosum, assembly GCA_030737815.1. Lineage (NCBI taxonomy): Eukaryota > Viridiplantae > Streptophyta > Magnoliopsida > Asparagales > Amaryllidaceae > Allium > Allium fistulosum. Next base: position 1,145,550,427 of record CM060904.1, read on the forward strand.
GTCTGACTAATATGATACGTCACTGTGGGGTACGGGTCATACTTCGAAAGGACCCACTTCAGGGATTGAAGGTATTAAGTGGTTGTGTGTGGGCCGTTGCTTCTTTATACAGGAAGTAGTAAATGGTCAAGGTTACGGGTTAGACACGGTAGACGATATCTCAGGAAGGGGTCTACTTCATATTAAGTGGCTGAAGAGATTCCATGCAATGTCAGCTAGATAGTTATTAGAGAGGAGTCCGCCTTGAGATAGGTTTTAAAGGACATGGACCTGCCTTAAAAGATGTATTAAATGGCCAGAGTCTGCCTAGTTCCCATTAAAAGATATTAAGTGACTTGGGTACTATCTCGTATATTGATAGGACATTATTGATGGTAGATATGGGTTATTGGATTAAAAGAGAGATGGTTATGAGCTTATATTTGACAAGCCTTTTGACTTATATTTGAGAAGACTTAGGATGTAGGTAAAATGCGAAAGATATATTCCTACTTAAATTATAATGCCCAAGTACTACTATAGTGAGACTCAAGATTTTATTCACCGGACATATGTTGTCTCTACTCCCTCCTCATTACAATATAGGTTAGAAAAGATGATGATGTTAAAGGAGAAGGCGTGCAGAGAGCTAGTAGCAGTCTATCTATTTATCTATTCATGTTATTTTCAAATGTACCTATTGGAAAATCTGTTGTATTTTTAATATGATGTACTACGAATATGTAACTGTTATTATTGGTTTTGGTGTTATGGTTTTTATGATATTTTGAATTTATAATAAAATAGGTTATGTTGCTATTATTATATTTTATCCTTTCGTTGAGAGATCTGCAAATGTAGATAAATAACTCTATACTAACCAACAGCCAGCTTTGGAATGGATCTAAGTTTGGATTGGCTTTTTATGGGTCAGAATTTAGGTCTATTTTAGGATGGTTGTTACAAACCCTATCGTTGGGTCCAATTAAGAAAATACCTTTGCATCGTGGAGTTGATCGAACAATTCATCAATATATGGAAGTGGATGCTTGTTCTTCCTTGTTAGTTTATTCAACTCACGGTAATCAACACAAAGTCTCAAAGAGTCATCCGCCTCAGTGGCACACACACTACAGGTGCCCTCTGTTAGATATACTCCAACGAATGGAACCTTTCTTCATTAGGTCATTCACTTGCACTAGTTCATGTTGCTCTCTAGGTGTCATACGCCTAAATGGCATAACTACTGGCCTCACATCTTTCACTAAATCGATATGGAACTCATATCTCGATGTGGTAGTAATATGGTCTCCTTCTTAATTACGTTAGACTATTCCCTTACTACGAGAATTGATGACAACTCATCGTGCGAGATCCCAAGTGAATACACAAAGCTAACCATAGCTGCATCATCGACTATGTGGCTCTACTCTAGCCTACGTTCACAATTCGTCCCTATTGTCACCAACCTTATCACAATCAACCCCAACTCCATACTTCTACAGTCGGTCCATCCCCAATATGATATCGAACCCAACAAACCAAGAACAAAGCAATCATAAGAAAATACACATCCATTACTTGATGATAAAATGTCAATACAAGCATACACAAACTAGCTGAACCACTCAAAAGCTTCGTCGCTACAGACGGTCTGTCTACTAAGTCACGTTTCAATCCTATTATATCCAATAGGTCAGTAAATAGAAAGATATATGATGCACTAGTATCATATAAACACAAACAGGTACACCATAAATGGAAAGCATACCTCAGATAGTAACACCATTTCCCTTCTTCTACGAATGAAGCACTTGATGAAGTCAGAATAGCATTAAGAGCATAAGTAGAGACAACCAACTTATTTTTCAATGGCTCGTGACAATCCTTCTTTATATTCCCTAGTATTTTGCAGTTGAATCATCCTTTCTTCTCGCTTTTGCAGTTCTTACTGAGATGGCCTTTTTCTCCACATTTGTAAAAGGTAGGCTCCCATTTTCCCTTCTTCTGACCACCATTTCCCTATAACTACATCTTCATTTTGTTGTTGTTCCACTTCCTTCTTCCACCCTTACTCACTTGTGACTTAGGCTCCTTCTTGGAAACAACATCTCTGGATATTGGATATAAACTCTCATGTCATGTAGCCTTCTCTATAACCATCACCAAGTTATCGTCTATGTGTCCCTCCAGCCTCTCTCCGAGATACTCATCCAAGCCCATAATAAACTTCTCATTCTTCTTTAGGGCAGTGCCAATGAAAGACATCTCATACGTTGACAATATATCAAATTCAGCAACATACTCTAAAACCGACATCCTGCCTTATTTTAGGTCGGTAAACTTCCTAAACAACACAAACTTCTGAGCTATTAATATGAACTTCTCTTCAAATAGAGCATTGAATTGCTACCAAGTAAACTGGTACTCAAAAGTCATAATCTTCGGGGGTTCTAACAGCACATGGCTCTTCCTTGAAGTTTCTCAGCGGCTAACTTCCTCTTCATCGCATCTTCTAACTCAAGATCCTCAAAGCTGTGTTCACAGTTGTCAAGTTACTCCTACAATTCAACAGCTAATTTCATTCCATGAAACGTTTCGCCCCGAAGACTTGAGTAGTCTTTATTTAGCTTGGAAAAGTCAGCCCTAAGCACTTGCACTAGAGCACCGCCAACAACAACAGCTTGAGCACCTTCTTGGGCATTATGCACCTTGTCCATCATCATGGTATTAAACATGGTCTATAAGTCATGGTTAGTTGTTGCCCCTAAGCTTCCTCCTTCGTCTACTTTTGAGATGGAGTTTCTTAGTGCGTTCATTGTCTGCTTGCTCATTCTTATAGTCAGTGATAAGAATGATCAGTCTCGCATAAAGGAAAGTTGCATAAGTGGTAGTCGTGCATGCAACACTACTTGATACTACACACACACACACACACTACTATATAGTTTTAAAACCAAAATATATAACAAGTATATTCTCTAATATATCACTCAACGCATTTTAAGGTGATAACTCCTCCTTATCAACTTAGGTCATATCTCAACCTATGCTTCGATACCAAATGTGACGACCACCCTACACCCACGATACCTAAATACCAAAAGAAGTGGCTGTAATTGTATTATAATATCCTTTATTATGAAACCCAAAGATGAAACTCAAATGTGCTGCAGTCACCTTGGAATTATCTTTCGGCGATAAAGATGAGATCAGCTATAAAAAAAATCCGAAGTAAACAGAGCGGATATTAACTAAAAATGAGAAATTCATCATTATAGATTTTGTTTAACAATTTAATTCCCAAATTCATGCCTATGTAGAGGTAAAAAATATAATACAACATAGACAATAGTGTCGTGTCCAATATATGAAGATGCTAACATGAACACAGAATAAAAACATCAATATAACTCTCAAACCTCGTATTTTGTCTTCAGCCTACAGTATTCATCCACCCTAAAAGAAACTTGCCTAAACCCCTAAACTCGGCCTACTTGGACGAGTACATGGGTGATTATATGAAAAACAATAATAAAAACAAGGGTCAAACATTAGATTCAGTATGAGTAACATATTAACCTAAATATAAGATATAGTGAGACCATATCATTGAAGCACGAAATAGGTTTTCCTTACTATAACACAACATTCATTTAATTAACGTTAACTTTAAGCATACACAATCTTAAGCGTTTAACATATGTCATAAGGCCACATTCGAAACTAAACTTTTTGGAATACGAAACCATATCCATTCATGAGACTAACCCTAACCAAAATACCTTTGTATTGGCTACCACCAAGGCCTTTAACCTATTACCAAAGATGTACTGTTAAATTCCCAACCTTTGGCTGCCACGTATGAAGGAACCAGGATAGTCAAAATCGAGTTAACTGGGTGAATTTAAGAAAACAAATTCCATTTTAGATCTTTATTAGGCCTATGAAGTCTAAATGAATATTAGATCTTACTAAAATATTAATTTAATTTAATTTGTTATAAAAAGAATTTTAACAAATAGTTTGTAAGTGTAATAAATACACTTATTTGTGTAAAGTGCATGTGCTATAGATAAGAAGCGTACATATTTAATGTGAATATGTAAGTACTAGGATATACAATGCAACATACTCATTTCCTTTTTACATATATCTTTGTTATCCAAAATTTTGATATATATATATATATATATATCATGGACACACACACGTGTGTGTGTGTGTGAATGTATAATGTGTGTATATAGATTAGTATGACCATTCTGTTTTGAAATCCAACATTAACAGTAATGAATTTAATTTCAGTTAAAGAAGAGGTAAAGATTTAATTTTACAGTTTTACACTAAAAGTCCATTTTATGAATTTAAGTTAAATTTGCATAAACATATATATTTCCATTTGTATAACGATCGCAAGTAATGTATTAAATTTAGAAACAAATCATGTGTGAAATTTTTTAATTTATTCTAAATGTATATTAAAGTTAACAATTTAAATCAAACTTTTAATTTTAGAAAGGAAACAAAGGATTTATGATACACATAAACTTTGAAATAGAAAGGAAATAAAGGATTTAGGATTTTACACAAAGTCCATTCAGGATTCTAAATCATAAAAATATTTATTCTTATGTATACAATATTCAAAACATCAGCCATATAACATAAGAAATCAATTTTTCAAGGCAAATTTAAACAATTAACATATACCATTTGTATTATGTATGCAAGCGTTATACAGTTATAAGATGGTTTTCTAATCAAAATTTGGTATTTTTATTAACAAAAGTTTCCAAAACAAAATGGAAAATGAATCGGATAACTTAGACACATGCAAATTCATGGTAAAAGCATTCAGATCTAAATTATATATAGAATAACAACAAATAATAAAATAAGATAGAGATTCTAAATCATATCAATCATGATGAACATATAGTAAATGAAGATATAGGACAAAAGTGGATTTGAATCAAATCAATATAGTAAACATGCTAATAATCGAAATGTACAATAGGAATTTGAGTTACATATTGCAAGATGAACAGTCAAATAGATGAGATAAAACATATAAAATCAAAAGCACATGAAAAAAAGAAACGGATAATAAATCAAATCAGAATAGTGCCTTAGGATGTAGCCAAAAGTTGCACCTTAAATGATGGATTAATGCTCCTAGATTCAATTGTATTGATCTCCGATTTTGCCAAGATCAAGAGATAATTTTGCAAGGATCAAGAGATAACAACCACCTTTTATTTTGGTTTGTTTTTGGTATTTTAAACCATGGAGGCCATGAGAATTTGCCATTGAAGGAGAGGCGAAGAGCAAGGGAAAGAAAATGAATTTTGTCAACAAGAAATAATTATGAATTGAATGAAATAAGATTTTGTTTTAAGGGAAACATTGAAACTTTTCAATTTCCTAATTCAAAATCTTCCATGTTTAATTCATTATTAAATCTCATCAAATTCTTTCTCCCTTCTGCATATTTTCAGCAGAAAAATAGAAATAGATAGAAAAGGGCAAAAATCAATTCATAAATGAGTCATAAAGAAGAGTAAAGAATGTAAATTTATTTTCTTCCATTATTGCTCCTTGGATTTTTAAATCACATTTGAAACCTCTTCCCCCACATCATGCATGGTCTGCCATAAAAGAGGCATGTGCGCCTCAAAAATTTCCTAAAACCACCTAGGAATTAATCTATGTAATTTCAATTTAAATATTCTATCAACATCATATATTGATGCGCGTGTTTATAACTTTTATATACGCACTTTATTAAATACTAATGGTATTCAAATAAAAATTAACAATTAATATTTCATAAAAATTAATTAATTTAATTACTTTACAATAATTATAAATTAATCAGATTGTGTGGTTTTTTGGAGTATTCATCATTATAGTTGTTCGACTCAAAGGTGTAAATTTAGTCTGCGATTAATATCGAACAATTTGAAAATTAACGTTCATGCATCACCTTAGCTAGTGGTGTGACATTTTAGCTGAATTTATTGCTTACACATCTTTTCGATAATATCCAATTCTACTTATTATAAACAATAGCTAATAATAACGATTATTTACACCAGTTCTCTTCGTCAATACTATATCGCATTAGGACTTACGGGTTGTGGTAAAAACTCCAACACCATCCACATTTAATTTGATTGGTCCAAACACAAACTCCTTGGTTCAATAATAACAATTATTACTAACCGTACTGATCTGGCAAGAGACTTTGACTTTGAGTTGAATATAGGTGACTATAGTTGACCGTGATTCTAATCTCATATAACTGGGGAACTAAATTCTCTATTGAATAGTGTTTCATTTCCAATGCTTCAGCTTATACGCAACTATAGTCGTTCCATAGATGTCATGTCATGATTTAATAATACACAAAGTGGAGTGTCCGCATTGAAGTTCAATAGTATTGTTAAGTCAGGAGAATTATGTAATATCGTCACTTCGAGATCCTCTATTTGACCTTAGTTATATTAACCAATAAAAAACTCGTGAGTAAGTCATTCCATGGTTACCTAATAACTACTAGTACATAAACCCTTGGTACCCCCCCAGCAGTCATGAGTAATGCACTGCCCAATATTTAGAGAGCGTTATGCACTATAGTCTCAACGGATGTATCGATATCCCGTCTCGAAATATCTTGACTACGAATATTTAAAATAAAATATTATTTTTAATGTGATAAATTTCTCATGATTACAATACATTATAATCGCTATCATATAACATATCATATAAGGATTTTCTATCTAATATACTTTAAATTAATTATTAACAAATTATATCTAAGTACATAATAGAGAGAAAACACCTTTTATTTTGAACAAAATTGGTTATGGAGTTAGATACATGTAACAAATTACATATTGCCCATAGGGATATGCGTAAACATTAGCCCTATATCTATATAGTTCACTAAACTCTAACAAATACATGAACAGTTTTGATTGCCACTTAGGCCTTATACCAACACCATTGCAATTCGGTTGCCACACGTAGCCTTACGCCTACTCCATATTTCGGTTGCCACTATAGGCTTTACACCAACACTGTCGTATTTATGCTACCATGCTAGGCCTTACACCTACTTCATTCTCGGTTTCATGACTGCCACACCCGGCGTTACGTCATCCACCGTTCCCTTGGTTGCTACACTAAGCCTTACACCAATTGCATTCATGTTCAATGGTTACCACTTTGGGCCTTACACCACACTCTCATATTTGGGTTGCCATGCTAGGCCTTGCACCTTTGCTTTCAGGTTTCGGCTGCCACACTAGGCCTTACACTTGCACTTTTGGTCTCTTGAAGCCACTCCAGGCCTTACATCACCGACCGAACACACCACTTAACCATTTACTGTTAGGCATTTTGATTAGCTTTTCATCAAGCTGGCCAAAGTCTGAACTTTATCTAGTTATCATTTACTACTAATCACATCATGATTAATGTGTAAGTACCAATTTCGGTTATATTAACCTTAGCATACACTTTAGCTCCTGATGTTACTTGCTCTGGTTTCAAACACCCCACCAAAAGCTGGACATTTCTCAACAAACACTACACTCTATCTTGTTTGGCAAAGCCCGTCTTAGTTTAGACTAGTGAGTTGTGATATTAAATCTTTAAACTTCCAAAAACACCTTCTCTACCCATAATTCCTCCTTAACCATTAACCATCTTCGGCTTCCGGTTAATACCACTAGTTTACCAATCTTACTTTACACTTAGCATTTCTTAGCATTCATATTAAATCTTTATACTTAAGGTTCCAGTTCATTTTGCTTTTTGATTCGACTCCATCTCCTTCAGCATTGCCCTTTGGTACATGTTGGGAGTCATTTTTGCACGTCTGGCACTAACTTTACTACGTTGACTCCTAATTCGTTTGAATTAGTCCTTTATTACTGTTTTAGTGTACTTTACTACAAAGTTCAGCATAAAATGTAGATTTGGTCTATTGACCAATTAATTAACACCTTATTTATTACCTACCGCCTACAATTATTTGCCTTTCAGCTCCCTATTATAACCCTTCGGCCAAGCTTAGTTTCTCTTGGATATTACCTAGTTTACTTCTAGAAGATCGTAGAAAACATTAATCGTGATTTGTTTTTGTACGATTACTCAAACTACTTATTTCTAACCATTTTCTACCAGAACCAGATCTTAAATAATTTATATCAATTTACTTTATCAAAGGAAAATTCTATATAACTAAACCCATCTTCAATTGTATGTTTCTAGCATCATATTAAATTCTCAGATCTTTAAGACTACAAGAAGTGGGAGAAACATTCGATATTAATTTGACTGTAGGAATTTTATAAAGGAGAGATGGGTTAGAGAATATATTACTCATTTATATTTCATTGTTAATGAGGCCTCTAGTTTTCTAACTTTGGTCTTCTTCTTTTCCTCTTTCCTTAATTATGCCACGACCACCATTAGAGTGCTCAAGATTTTATTTTTATTTTGAGTGAGCAATAAACTATATAGGATTGATGATAAGATTTGTATTATCCACCTCTATGGGCCGCCAACCCACCATTCCCTTTATTAAATTTATTTAAGTTGAGTTTTATTAAACACTGCCATTGACAAGTAAATGTACATCCAAATACTTATCACATTATATTATTTAATTTCATAATTGAACCATTTAAACCTTTATTTACATAATTAATCCTTTAATTAATTATTTATTAATTTATAGGTGTTAAAGACTTCCTCTTATGTAACAATTCGGTTTTACGTAACAATTAATTAGCGGTAATAATAGAGATTTAATTAATTAAAATGAATTTTTGGAATTATAAATTTAATTTGAATATTGGAAATTTTATAATAAAGTAATTAAAGTTGAAATTAAATGATTTTAGGAATAATGAAATTTAAAAGATTATGGAATGAATTATATTGGAAATGAATATTTTGGGAATTACAAATTATTAATAAATAGTGAATTTAAATATTTGAAGTAAAATTTATATTTAGGATTTTAAATGATTTTTGAATATATTAACAATTGAAAGAATAATTTTGTAAAGTTTAAGATTAATGGAAAAAGATGTTATATACATATACATATATATATATATATATATATATTTAAAAAAATGGAATTCGTAATAAATGAAATTAAATAGAAAAGAAAAGGAAAAGGAGAAGAAAATGAATGTTTGGTAAA